>CM046965.1:43847147-48847147 GCA_025698475.1 Gossypium anomalum
ATAAAAATGGTCAGGGTCAAGGAGCACCTGGTAGGGGTGCTGGAAATGCTGAGGCTCATCAACCAGCGCTGGTGTATGCAACTTGTCGTCGAGAGGAGGGGTGATACACCCGACGTCATAACTGGTACGTTCTTGATTTCTAGCATGCCGTACACTGCTTTGATTGATATTGGATCTATTCATTCGTATGTTGCATGTGCCATATCTGGGTCATTGGGTATTCACTCTGAGGAGACTATGAGTGGGGTATCGGTACTAAGTCCTTTGGGTCACCCAGTTAGGCTAGACAAATTGTATAGGGACGTGCCTTTAGAAACTCAAGGGAATATTTTCTCTAGAGACTTGATGGATTTACCGTTCGGCGAATTCGACCTCATTCTGGGTATGGACTGGCTTGTTAAGCATGGGGCAACTCTGGATTTTGTTGCTAAGCAGATAGTGTTAAAGACCATGGAGGGTGAGGAGGTTATGGTGTTGGGTGAGCGAAGGGATTATGTGTCCAATGTGGTGTCGGCGTTGAGAGTGGAGAAGTGGATTCGCAAGGGTTGTAAGGCTTATTTGGCATTGGTGAGTCAGTAGGAGGCCGAGGGACTGACGATGAATAAGGTTAGAACCCTTAAGGAATTCCAAGATGTCTTTCTAGAGGAGCTTCCGGGATTGCCTCTGAACCGAGAAGTCGAGTTTGGAATCGACTTGTTGCCTGGTACGGCACCAGTGTCCATCGCACCGTACAGGATGGCACCGAAGGAGTTAGGGGAGCTGAAGGAACAGATTCAAGAGTTGCTGGATAGAAGCTTTATTAGGCCGAGTGTGTCTCCGTGGGGAGCACTAGTGTTGTTTGTGAAAAAGAAGGATGGGACAATGCAGATGTGTATTGATTATCGGTAGTTGAACAAACTGACGATTAAGAATAAGTACCCTCTGCCAAGAATTGATAATCTATTTGACCAATTTAGAGGAGCTTCGGTATTTTCCAAGATCGATCTTCAATCTAGATATCATCAGTTAAGGGATAAAGAGGCAGACATCCATAAGATGACATTCAGGACTCGGTATGGTCATTACGAGTTCCTGGTTATGCCATTTGGACTGACGAATGCTCCTGCAGCATTCATGGATCTGATGAATCATGTATTCCAACCATTTTTGGACCGATTCGTGGTCATTTTTATTGACGATATTCTAGTATATTCTAAAATTGAAGAAAAGCATGATGAGCATCTCTGCATTGTGCTGCAAGTATTGAGGGAGAAGGAACTTTATGCGAAATTCAGTAAGTGTGAATTCTGGTTGAGGGAGGTAACCTTCTTAGGTCATGTAGTCTCCGCTGAGGGGATCAAGGTGGACCCTCGAAAGATTGAAGCGATTCTGGAATCAAAGCCACCTAGGTCGGTGTCGAAAATTCAGAGTTTTCTGGGTTTGGTAGGATACTACAGAAGGTTTGTGGAAGACTTTCCTGTTATGGCAGCGCCTTTGACAAAGCTTATAAGGCAAGGAGCACCGTTTATTTGGACCGAGAAGTAGTAGGAAGCTTTTGAGAAATTGCAGGAAGTTCTGACCAAGGCACCTGTATTAATTCAGCCAGAGTCTGGGAAGGATTATAACACCCCTATCCCGTAACCATCACCGGAATAGGTAAGGGGCATTACCAGACTTGTAACTCATGCCAGATCAGTAAAATTTTGAACATTTTCTTGAAGTAAAGATCATTCAATTGGATAATTGCTAGACACAACCAGAGATAAAATTTAAAAACTTATAAAAGTAAACATTCAAAGGATGTCATATTCGCATGGCTTATATACATTAACCAAAATATCCTCCCACTACTAGTCTATTCTATACATGCCATAAGATAATCCAAAACATAGCAATACCAAACAGTGGATAGTGATAGTGTGACAAGTTGCTGACGATCCCCGAGCAAAAAGGCCAGAATCAACAATCTACAAAACAGAGAAACATAACAATAGGGTAAGCTTTTGTAAGCTTAGTAAGTCTTAAGCAATTTAAAACCAGTGAACTCAAATATAACCAATTTGTTTATTTGATTCACATATAACATTTCATTTCATATCTATAGTTATCCTCATCGGACAAATCAAAATGTATATCTCCCAATATCCTATAGTATTTCTCCATAACCGAATACTCACATATTCATATGGCATTTTCATATTTGCTTTTCACTTTACAATCATGATTTAATTCTGATAGGTCTAACATGTACAAGTATTTATCACATACCGGACCAACCAAATTAAAATTCGATCTTACAATTCTCATATAACCTCTTTCTAGGTATACTACCCTTTTTGGCCGAATATACACAATTACGTAATACACAATAAGCAGATAAATTCTCACTTGATAGTGATTTCTTATAAACATAGGTACATTACATATTTTCACCTAACTTTTCACATTGACCAAATGCACAATAATCATAGAACATTCTTATTGCTTTACTCACATAAGCATCACATAACAACCCTGTGATTTAATCCAAATCAAGCTTAAATATAATCTCAAAATACATACCTGACCAACTTAACGCATTGAATGTATTTATTACCAATTGTTACTGTGAAGTCGTATAATCTTATGCTTTACTCGAATCTTCAGCGAGACCTTTAGCTCGAATAATCCCCACAAGTAGTTATCGGGTCTTACCTGGACAAAATCTCCACACGTAGTCATCGGGTCTTACATGGACATAATCTCCACACATAGTCATCGGGTAATACCCGAAATATATTTCCAAGTTTCATGTACATTTAATCACATGTTACACTATTCACATCGACTGTCATATTTGTAATTCATTTGCCTCATCAAATATCTAATAATACACACCTTTCACATTAGGTCATTCGGCCACAATATATACACATCTCATACATATTTCACATTAGCCATTCGGATTTACCACATATATATCTCATACATATTTCATGTTAGCCATTCGGCTTTATCACATATATATATATCTCATACATATTTCATGTTAGCCATTCAGCTTTATCACATATATATATATTTATCTTGAACATTAATTTCAGCAATAGCTTATAAGCAACTCAAATAGTTTCATCAATGTTTACAACAAAATCACATATTCACTACAAGCTGTTTTCCTGAGCAACAGTCATTTAATTATTTGTAACTGGAGCTACAAAACTCCAAATGAAGTGCTGTTAATTTTCCCTGAAAACAGACTCATATATCTTCTATCCATAAAATTTTCAGAATTTTTGGTTTGACCAATCAATACCAGAATTTTTCTTAAAGTTTCCCCTATTTCACTGTTTGACTATACTGACCACTCTTCACTACGAATCAACTTTCTCATTGTACAGAATTAAAAATATGTTCTTGTTTATTTCATTTGAAACTAGACTCATTAAGGAGTCTAAGCATATAAATTTTATCTTATAAAAATTTTTTTGTGATTTATAATGATTTTCTAAAAAAAAAACAGGGGATTTCGGAGTCATTCTGACACTGTCTCACATAACTTTAAATATCTCTTTATAGGAAATTCCTTTGCTTACACGGTTTCTTTTATAAGAAACTAGACTAATCAAGCTTTGATTACATATTTTATTCAGCCTATAATTTCACACCAATAATTTATGGTGATTTTCTAAAATCACGTTACTGCTGCTGTCCTAAGCAAGTTATTACAATTTGCTCTTAAATTTCCAAGTCCAAACACTTATGAACTTACCATTTGAGTTTAAAACATATCATGGCCACATCATATCTTATTAAATCAACTCATTATGTCCTATTATGATTGAATTTACTCAATGTTTAATCACTTAAAACTTACCTCGGAAGTGGTCGATGACTAGATATCCACGGCTATTCGTTTACTTTCTCTTTTCCCCTATTCGACTTTGATCCTCTTTGCTCTTAAGCTTAAGTAAAACAATAGATTTGCTTAAGTACTTAACTAATATTATTCACTTAACAATCACATTTGGCAATCACATATCATTTAATCTATATCTAAAACAATAGATTTCAATATGTATCATATTTAATAAAACATGCCATGACTCGATTTCATGCTTATTTAATTTATATCTAATTCACATTCACAAGCAAAGAGTCACTTAATTTATCATGCTTTCTTATACATGAATTTAATCATATTGCCGAATGTCCTTATGTGTACATGGTACATACATAAGGCATATATATATATATATACCTATATATGACCATTACAATTTAAACATTTAGTCATAATCGGCAAGCTTTATTTCAACTATTTAAGGTGCAAACCAATTATGTTATTCATTAACATTTCGTCATATTAAATCTTTGATTAACCAATTTAACACATACCAAAATCCAATCATACATCTAACCTTTATCTCAATACCAAACCGAGTTATAAGATTATACATTACACTAAGCATATCATTAAACATACCTATTCAATTTAGCTAATTTCAAAGCCGATTAATCACCTTACCCCACATTACTCAATGCCGAATATTAACCCAACATCACAAGCATAATCACCATGCAACTTACCTTAATACACATTTTATCCCATTGCCGAATACATATATATATCATCAAATAAATATTTATTCACATAACAACAATTCATTCACATCTCTATAAATGATCATAATCGGACATTATAAACAAATCAACTAGTTTAGCATTCAAATTCTTCTAACCATTCCTCAATCACTTACTCAATGAACAACAATCCAAGCACATCAAAGCATAGTCGAATGTATCATTCTTCTTAAATTCAAAAATAAATGCATGGGCTAACTTCAAAATCTATTTAACAACTCAAATTTACCAAAATTATCAAGAAATTAAGCCAAACATACCTCCAATTGCTAATATAATTGCCATATGTCTAAGGGCCCCCTTTTGTTCTTCTTTGATCCTAAGAATCGGCTATTAAGAGAAAGAATGGATAAAACTTTGTTTTCATCCCTTTTTTTTTTTTCATTATAAAAACTTTATTTCATATTTTATAAGTCTTTATTTAATTCTTTAACAAAATGTATATAATATCATTTATTAGCCATCATTACAACAAATAAAATACATATTTTCTCACCTAAAACCATCATGGTCGGCCATTATCATGAAAAATGGGGACTTTGACATGCAAGTCCCCATATTTAATCCATGCAACAATTTGGCCATTTTAAAAATTAACCAACACATTTTCAATGTTTCTCACATAAGCCCTTTTGATTAAATTCGCATTCAATTGACAAAATCAAAGCATCAAAATTTCACACATAAATTGTAACATAAAATAGACATGAAATTTAACAATCAATTATTTGTGTGACTCAGTTTTGTGGTCTCGAAACCACTTCCTGACTAGGGTCAAATTAGGGATGTCACAAGGATTTTACCGTGTACAGTGATGCATCACATGTGGGTTTGGCTGTGTGTTGGTGCAACATGGTAAGGTGGTTGCTTATGTGTCACGACAACTTAAGCCTCACGAAGTAAACTATCCTACTCACGACCTAGAATTGGCAGCAGTAATCTTTGCACTTAAGATTTAGAGACACGGATCACAAGAGTCTCAAGTACTTGCTGACTCAGAAGGAGTTGAACCTTAGGCAACAAAGATGGACAAAGTTGCTTAAGGATTATGATTGTTCGATTGAGTACCACCCAGGCAAGGCTAATGTGGTAGCCGATGCCTTAAGCCGTAGATTTGTATCTGATCGGAGAGCAATGTTTGCTCGTCTGAGTCTATATGATGATGGTAGTCTGTTGGCTGAGTTACAACTAAGGCCAACCTAGGTGGATTAGATTAAGGAAAAGCAGTTGAGGGATGAGTCATTGGTTGCTCGATTCCAGCAAGTTGAGAAAGGGGAAACTTCAGAGTTTGGGTTGAATATTAAAGGAGTTCTGTGTTTCCGAGGGAGAGTTTGCGTTCCGAAGGACTCTGACCTAAGGCAGTCAATATTGAAAGAAGCTCATGGAGGACTTTATGCTATGCATCCTGGAGGGAATAACTTGTATCACGACTTGCGCGAATTGTATTAGTGGCCTGGGCTTAAACGAGAAGTAACGGAGTTTGTGGGGAAATGTCTGACGTGCCAGCAAGTGAAGGCTGAGCATCAACTACTTTTCGGACTTTTGCAGCCAGTGAAGATACCACTTTGGAAGTGGGAGAGGGTAACCATGGACTTTGTGAGTGGGCTACCCTTGACACCAATGAAGAAGGACTCGGTTTGGGTAATTGTGGATAGGTTGACCAAATCTGCTCATTTCATACCTGTCTGTACTGATTATTCACTTCAAAAGCTAGCCAAATTGTATATGGCAGAGATCGTTCGACTTCATGGAGTCTCAATTTCAATCATTTCTAACCGGGATCCTAGTTTCACATCTCGGTTCTGGCAAAAGTTGTATGAGGCATTGGGAACACGATTGAACATTAGTATGACTTTTCATCCCCAGACTGATGGTCAGTCAGAAAGGGTTATTCAGATTTTGGAAGACATGCTGAGAGGATGCGTTATTGACTTTCGAGGCAGTTGGGAGAATTACTTGCCGTTGGCAGAGTTTGCGTATAACAACAGTTATCAGGCAAGTATTCGAATGGCACCGTATGAAGCACTGTATGAACGTAGGTGTCGCACACCTAGTTGTTGGACTGAATTGGGAGAACGACAGGTTCTTGGACCTGAGTTGGTAGCTGATACTGAAGATAAAGTCAGAGTAATCAGAGATCGGTTAAGAGAAGCATCTAATAGGCAAAAGTCGTATGCAGATTTGAAGCGTAAGGATATTAATTACGCAGTGGGTGATATGGTCTTCTTGAAAGTTTCTTCTTGGAAGAAGATATTAAGGTTTGGTAAGAAGGGCAAGTTGAGTCCGCGGTTCATTAGACCTTATCAGGTTTTGAAGAGAGTAGGTCCAGTGGCTTATCAATTGGAATTACCTCTGCAGTTAGACAAGATTCACAATGTTTTTCACGTCTCCATGTTAAAGCGTTATTGTTCTGACCCTACTCATGTTGTACCAGTTGCAGAGATTGAAGTGTAGCCTGATTTGACTTTCAAGGAAAAGCCTGTGCAGATTTTGGATCGTGATGTTAAGGTTCTAAGAAGGAAGTCAGTTCTCTTGGTAAAAGTGCTTTGGCGTAATCATGGCTGAGAGTAAGCTACTTGAGAACCAGAGGAGGCGATGCGTCAACAATACCCTCATCTATTTGGATCAGGTAAATTTCAAGGAGGAAATTTCTTTAGGGAGCGTAGAGTTGTAACGCCCTGATTTTTGAGACTTTTCAGGATTTCTATGAGTTTTGGTGAAACTTGATTTTTGTGTACAAACTGATTGTATAAATCATGTTTAAGAATGTTAGTGGGCCTCTAGAAGGCCCAAGTATAAGTTAAAACCTGGTGGATTTAATAATTTTATGTTTCAAAGAGAAAGGGGTTCTAGTGTATTGGGATTTTAAGATTTAATTAGAAGAATAGGCCACAAAAAGACCTGTGGTAAAGTGGCAGGGTGACGCCATTGAGGTGCTAAAAAAGTGGCATCTAGAAGTCAAGGGGGGAGGTAAGGTTCGAGTCACAAGGTAAGCAAATAAAGGTATTATTTTTGTGAACAGGAATGGTATGTGTTGGAACTCAAGTGAAACTCTGTCAGGAAGAGTTTGAGCTATTCAGAAGATTGGGTAAGGAGGGATAAGGGGAGAAAATCAAGGAGTCTGAGTAGGAATCAAGAGTTGGTCGTATAGGGGATTCTGTAGATGTAATTCAGCTAGGTCTCTTAGTGTTGCACTTTCGGCATTTGGTTTAGTGGACGCTAAATTCCTCTGTGCATTTTCGGGATTTGATAGGTTATTCTCCTGTTTGCCAAAATAGGGTAGGGTATCTTAAGGTTTCTTTTTCTCTCTTCTTCTTCCTTTTGCTAGAAGCCGAAACCTACACCCTACACCTGTGCTGACTTGTGATAGACTATCAACCTTTCTCTTCTTCAAAACCGAATCCTCTCCTCCCCTCTTTTTTTTCTCTTTTCTTTTCTTATCAACCTTCACCTTCTTCACCTTTGTGCTGCCGATTTCTCCTTAGCTGAACCTATATCCTCCATATTTCTCTTATTCTTTTCCTCATTAACCCCTATAAAATTGTGTTTTCATATAGTAAATGGATCCCAATCGAGCCATGGCAGATGATGTAGAAAGTAATGCGCCGGCTCCTGCTTAAGGGGCATCGCCAGTTGAAAGTAGACCCGTAACTGTGAGTCAGAGAGGAGGAGAAGGGGATAGGGAAACCTTTCTCCATATGATAAATGCATGGTATACGGATTTCTTTTGAACGAACCCGAACACTCAACCTGTAACACCCCAACCCAGCCTAGAAGTTAGGCCCGAATCTGGCTTGTCACGTTGAAGTGTTTTTCGAAAACCATGTTTTCATTAAAAACCCGTCTTATTTAAAGCGTAGTACATTGAAAACTTATTATTATTATCCCGAAATTCTTTTTAGGTTGCGGAAGCATTTCCAAAAGTGTTGCAAAAACGTAATGTTTTTAAAAAAATTATCGTTTTGAAAAATCGCGATCTATTTATAACAGATAGAAAACATAATAAACTAAAAATCTCAAATTAAAAATCAGAAACTAAAAGAGGCCTTATTATAACCCAGATCAAAATATAAGTACTTATAAGTAGATAACTATAAAAGAAAATAGGAAACAATAGCAGTTGTGTGGCCATCTCCGAGTCCCTCTGTGATACCGATCCGCCTAACGCTGGGGATTACCTGTACAGTTAATAAATGGGGTGAGTTTACGTAAACTCAGTATGTAATCCCCTCACTAGAGTAACATCGAGATCTGAAACATAAATGCGTATGGGCTCGAGCCCTTTAGCGCGTAAAGCAGACAATTTAGTCAAAGTACAGGTGGCCAAAGCTTAATACAAATCGCTTGGGTCTCAGCCCACAACGGAACCAATTTTGCCTAGCCTATATCAGTAAACATGCCAAGTGGGCCGTAGCCCAATAACAGAATCAGGTGGGCCAAAGCCTAATCGAAATCGATCGATGATGCGAGATATGCGCATGCATTCCCAGCCCAGTCTAACCAACACACCACCCGTACCTACCAACACCATGTGGGGATAAAATCGACCCACCCATCCAACACACCAAGCTTAGCACCTGTTGCGGCACTAAGTCAAACGACGGCTCAGCGCCATAAACAGAACGGCTCAACGCCGTAAACAGAATGGCTCAACGCCGTAGACAGAATGGCTAAAGGCCGTAAATATCGCAGCAAGGCTGCCAGTTAACAGAATAGCTATAAACCGTAAGTATCGCAGAAAGGCTGAAAGCCTTGTACAGAACAGCTACAGTGTAACATCCCGAAATAGGGCCTAAACGGAACAGTGGTTGTGAAACCACAAATTTAAGGTAGAAAAATTTATTTTATTATTATTTTGAGGTCTATGATATGTTTGCATGATTGTGTGAAAAGTTCGTGAAGAAATTCTATGCATAAAGTACTTAATTTGAAATTAGGGACTAAATTGAATAAATTGCAAAACTTGTGTTCTAGAAGTATTTTGCATAAAATTGAATTAGAATATTAATTAGGAGGTCTTAAATAGCAATTTGACCAATTTTAAGTTCATGGACAAAATTAGGACATGGAAGGAATTTTTGAAAGTTTAGTAGTAAGGGCATTTTGGTCATTTAGGGGTAAAATGAATTAAAATACAAAATTAAAAGCCAATTTTGCTCATCTTCTTCATGGAGGCCGAAATTAGCATGGGGAAGCCATGGCTAGGGTTTTCAAGCTTTCCAAGCTCAATAGTAAGTGATTCCAAGCCCCGCTTTTAATGTTCTTTACGTTTTGGAATCCCTGTAGCTCGATTAAGCTTATGCTAGTAATAATTCAACCTAGAGTTCATATTTGGAAAAATACCCATAGGTGAAATTTGTGTATTTTGGTATTTTATGATAGAATATGAGGTTTTAAATTATGTTAGACAATTTGTACTACTCTTCTGTTTTAAGCAAAAGCGAGTAAAAGGACTTAATTGGTAAAAATACCTAATAGTCATAAGTGCTTGTTAGAGTATGAATTTGATGCTGCCATAGAAGGGAAAATGACCAGCATGTCATGAAACATAAGAAAATAGGCTGAAGTTTAATTTACGAGCTTTGGGGCAAAAGTGTAAATATGCAAAAGTTTAGGGGCAAAATTGTAATTTTTCCAAAATATGATTTTGAGTCAATTTGAATAATTTGAGTCCTAATTAGACTATATTTTAAATGATAGAGCAAGGAAAACTGAAATTCGGGCTAAAATGGAGAAAATACCAAGTTGTGGACGAAATGGTAAAAGTAGCTATTTTTGCATACGAGGTAAGTTCTGATAAATAAATGCAATGTTCTTTTATTTTACATTATTATTGTTAATTTCAGAATTTATATACTTATTTTATGAGGATATTTAAAGCCGAATTAAAGGCTAAGTGACAGAGAAAAGCATTAGGAAGCCCCGTTTGAACCTTAGGAATATTAGGATATTGGGGTTGACAGACAGACAGATGAAATGAGCCATGTAAGTCCATATCGCTTATATGGCTTTGGAGACAGGAATGAGCCATGTAAGTCCATATTATATATATATGGCATTGGAGACAGAATAATTCATGTAAGTCCATGTCGAAGACATGGCATTGGCGAGATATTGATAGACAGAACGAACGACCCGGTATCCTTAGTATTCCGAGTGGTTCAATAGGTCATTGTACACGTTAAATTACAGTGAATTATCAGCAAAAGGGAAGGTAGATTATATTTATGAATAGTGAAAGGTCAGGTAAGAAAGAAGGTAAGTAAGTAAAGAAGAAGGTAGAAAATGAGAAGTAAAGAAAGTTTATGAGGCTAGGTGACATTATGTATAATCATTCATTATGCTGAATATTGTAATTTATTTGCTTGTAAGCTTACTAAGCCTAGTGCTTACTCTCTTTATTTTCTTTTTCTTATAGTTTTTATCAAGCCACTCGGGGATCGAAGGAAACGTCGGAGGCCGATCACACTATCCAAGAAATAACTCGGTATAATTAGACATTTTGTTTTGTGTATGGCATGTATAGAAACTTAGCTATCTTTAGTATAATATGAACAATGAATGATGTGTAAATGCTTGCTAGAGACTAGCTAATAAAAATGGCCGATGATATGCATGTTTATTAATATGTATGATTGAATGGTGGTTATCACATGAAAATTATGAAAAATGTGAAAGTAACCTAAAAACAGATTCAAATAACAGAAATGACGTGACTTTGAAAAATCACTAAAAATTGTGTAAACATATTTTTAAGATGAATAATATATGAAATTAAATCTTATTATGTCTATTTTCTTATGGAATAAGCAAAACAGGTAAAGGTATTATATTTTATGAGATATCTGAGTTTTAGTGAAACAGGGCCAGAGCGATTTCTAGATTCCCTGTTTCAACTTTAGAAATTCACCATAAATTTTACAAAAATAATTAGGTGGTGTAATTTATATGGTTAGAATCCTTATTTAATCTAGTTTTAATAGAAATAAACGGTATAGTCATATGATTTTTGTACAGAGAGAAAAGTGGTTCGTAGTAAGTAGAGGCCAGTGCAGTCGAATTCTGAAACAGGGGTAACTTTAACTAATAAACTGTACTAATTGGCTAAGTCAAAAATTCTAGAAAAAAATTAGTAGATAGATATATGAGTCTAGTTTCAGGAAAAATTTACGGATCTTAATTTTGAGTTTTGAAACTCAAGAAATGAATTTTTAAGCAGCTATGACGCAGAAAAACAGTTTATTCCGAAAATTAAAATAAGTGGTTTAGAGTTGTTTAAAAGGTAAGATAAGTTTAGTAACACCTCAAGCTTGACTCCGGTGACGGTTTCAGGCGTGGGGCGTTACATTTATTGGTATCAGAGCAGGTTTAGTCGGTTCTCGGAACAGTTAGTGTGAGTAAATGTCTAGCTATACATGCCATACCTGTATTTTGATAGTGTGACGACTCCTGACGATTTTTAAATATTTTGTTTTATTGTAATGGATCCCTAGCGAGCTGGTGATGATGATGTAGAAAGTAATGCGCCTGCTCCGTGGGAGGGGTAGCGCCATCCGAGAATAGGCGATGAATGATTAATCGTGGAGGAGTGACTCGAGAAGCTCTCTTCCAAGCTTTGAATAATTGGTTTGCCGAGTTCGTTCGCATGCGAATCCGGTAGTTAGACCTCCACCCCTCATGACTCTCGGTTTACCCATGTAGCTCAAGCTTCCCAGATCCACAGTACAATGATAAGAGAAAAGCCACCAGATTGATAGAATCGGAAAACGAGAGGGCGAGTAAGAGTTCCGAGCAACAAAACATGATGATGCGAAAAGAGCAAAATTTTGGTTAGAAAATACTATCGAGTCTTTGATGAATTATCTTGTACACCCAAGGAATGTATGAAATGTGTAATATCACTTCTTAGAGACTCACCTACTACTAGTGGAAGACACTTGTATCGGTTGTACCAAAGGAGAGGATCACTTGGGATTTCTTTCAGAGGAATTTCGTAAAAAAGTATATCGATCGGGGTTTTATTGACCGAAAGAGAAAGGAATTCTGGAATTGAAACAAGGGAGCTACTTTGTGTTCTCCAAGATAGATTTGAGATCCTGATACTATCGATTCATGAGTTAAAGAGTCGATGTCCTGAAGATCAATTTTCCTGACTAGGTGAAGGTATTAAGGTTGATCCGAGCAAGATTTCACCATTGTTGATTGGAAGCCTCCTAGAAATGTATCGAAGTTAGAAGTTTTCTTGGTCTTGCCGGATATTGTAGAGGATTTTCCATGATAGCTACCCGTTGACAAGATTTCTGCGAAAGGATATCAAGTTTGAATGGATGAGAAGTGTCAACGAGTTTTGACAAGTTAAAAGCATCGTTGACTAAAGCTCCTGCTTTTAGTACAACCGAACCTGTAAGGAGTTTGTGATTTACAGTGATGCGTCCATGAATGGACTTGGTTGTGTACTTATGCAAGGAGGGAAGGTAATTGCTTATGCTTCTAAACAGCTAAAGCCACATGAGAAGAACTATCCGACACATGATTTAGAGCTAGCTGTCATTATTTTTGCGTTGAAGATTTGGAGACATCATTTGTACGGTGAGAAGTGCCACATATTCACTAATCACAAAAGTTTGAAATTGAGGCAAAGAAGATGGCTAGATTTGATTAAAGATTATGAGCTAGTGATTGATTATCACCCAGATGATGGTTTTATCTTAGCTGAGTTGAGAGCTAAATCGATGTTTCTTGAAGAAACTTTTGAAGCTAAAAAAAAAATGACAGTGAGTTGTTAGCCAAAAGAGATCAGTGTGAGTTAGATATAGAGTCAGATTTTCAGATCAGTTCTGACGGTTGTTTGATGTTCCGAGATAGGGTATGTGTACCGAAGAATGATGAGCTTATTCGAAAGATCTTACAGAAGCACATATAGTAGTTCTTTGTCTATTCATCCGGGTAGTACAAAGATGTATAATGATTTGAAAAAAAATGTACTGTGGGTAGGAATAAAAAGAGACATTTCGAGTCTGTTTCTAGATGTTTGATCCATCGGCAAGTAAAGGCCGAACATCGAGTTCCTTCAGTTTATTGCACTGTGCTAGTCCACGAGTGGAAATGGGATCGAGTTACTATAGATTTTGTGACAGGATTGCCGTTTACCGAGAAAGAAAGATGCGGTATGGGTTGTGATTGATAAGTTAACGAAGTCGGCTCATTTTATCCCGGTTCAGATGGATTTTTCACTTGACAAGTTGGCCGAGTTGTATATTTCGTAGATAGTCGACTACACGGGGTACCATTATCGATCATTTCGACAGAGATCCAAGATTTACTTCACGATTTTGGAAGAAATTACAGAAGGCTTTGGGCACAAAGTTGAGTTTTAGTACAGCTTTCCATCCTCAAACCGACGGTCAGTCAGAGAAAGTTATTCAGTACTTGAAGATATGCTTAGATGCGTGTCTTTGGAATTTCAAGGCAGTTGGGAAAAATATTTACCATTAATAGAGTTTGCCTACAATAATAGTTATCAGTCGAGTTTGAAGATGGCACCTTATGAAGCTTTGTATGGACGTAAATGTTGCACACCTTTGTATTGGACAGAGCTTAAGGAAAATCAGATTCTGAGGTTGATCTAGTTAAGGAAACAGAAGAGAAAGTAAAAATCATCAGAGATTGCTTGAAAGCAGCCTCAGACAGACAAAAGTCGTATGCAAATTTGAAGAAAAAGAGATTGAGTATCAAGTTGGTGACAAAGTTTTTTTTGAAAGTATCCTGTGGAAGAAAGTTCTCGATTTGGCAAGAAAGGCAAATTAAGTCCACGCTTTTATTGGACCGTTTGAAGTGATTGAGAGAGTCGGACCATTAGCATATCGGTTAGCTTTGCGATTGAGTTAGAGAAGATTCATAATGTATTTCATGTGTCTATGCTACGTCATTATCGTTCGATCCGTCACATGTGATTTCTCGACAGAGGTTGAGATTCAAATTGACATGACTTACGGTGAAGAACCTAGTAAAGATTCTAGCTCGAGAGGTAAAGCAATTAAGGAACAAAAGTATTGCACTTGTGAAAGTACTATGGAATAGACATAGGGTAGATAAGGCTACATGGGAACTCGAAGAGGCTATGCAAAAATAGTACCCAAATCTCTTCACAGGTAAGATTTTCGGGGACGAAAATCCCTAAAGGGGGGGAGAAATGTAACATCCCGAAATAGGGCCTAAACGGAACAGTGGTTGTGAAACCACAAATTTGAGGTAGAAAAATTTATTTTATTATTATTTTGAGGTCTATGATATGTTTGCATGATTGTGTGAAAAGTTCGTGAAGAAATTCTATGCATAAAGTACTTAATTTGAAATTAGGGACTAAATTGAATAAATTGCAAAACTTGTGTTCTAGAAGTATTTTGCATAAAATTGAATTAGAATATTAATTAGGAGGTCTTAAATAGCAATTTGACCAATTTTAAGTTCATGGACAAAATTAGGACATGGAAGGAATTTTTGAAAGTTTAGTAGTAAGGGCATTTTGGTCATTTAGGGGTAAAATGAATTAAAATACAAAATTAAAAGCCAATTTTGCTCATCTTCTTCATGGAGGCCGAAATTAGCATGGGGAAGCCATGGCTAGGGTTTTCAAGCTTTCCAAGCTCAATAGTAAGTGATTCCAAGCCCCGCTTTTAATGTTCTTTACGTTTTGGAATCCCAGGTAGCTCGATTAAGCTTATGCTAGTAATAATTCAACCTAGAGTTCATATTTGGAAAAATACCCATAGGTGAAATTTGTGTATTTTGGTATTTTATGATAGAATATGAGGTTTTAAATTATGTTAGACAATTTTTACTACTCGGTTTTAAGCAAAAACGAGTAAAAGGACTTAATTGGTAAAAATACCTAATAGTCATAAGTGCTTGTTAGAGTATGAATTTGATGCTGCCATAGAAGGGAAAAATGACCAGCATGTCATGAAACATAAGAAAATAGGCTGAAGTTTAATTTACCAGCTTTGGGGCAAAAGTGTAAATATGCAAAAGTTTAGGGGCAAAATTGTAATTTTGCCAAAATATGATTTTGAGTCAATTTGAATAATTTGAGTCCTAATTAGACTATATTTTAAATGATAGAGCAAGGAAAACTAAAATTCGGGCTAAAATGGAGAAAATACCAAGTTGTGGACGAAATGGTAAAAGTAGCTATTTTTGCATACGAGGTAAGTTTACAGTAAATAAATGCAATGTTCTTTTATTTTACATTATTATCGTTAATTTCCAAAATTTATATACTTATTTTATGAGGATATTTAAAGCCGAATTAAAGGCGAAGTGACAGAGAAAAAGCATTAGGAAGCCCCGTTTGAACCTTAGGAATATTAGGATATT
Organism: Gossypium anomalum; assembly: GCA_025698475.1. NCBI lineage: Eukaryota > Viridiplantae > Streptophyta > Magnoliopsida > Malvales > Malvaceae > Gossypium > Gossypium anomalum. Next base: position 43,863,126 of record CM046965.1, read on the forward strand.
GGGGTTGTGAGACAGACAGAGACAGAAATGAGCCATGTAAGTCCATATCGCTTATATGGCTTTGGAGACAGGAATGAGCCATGTAAGTCCATATTATATATATATGGCATTGGAGACAGGAATAATTCATGTAAGTCCATGTCGAAGACATGGCATTGGCAGGATATTGATAGACAGGAACGACCCCAGTATCCTTAGTATTCCGAGTGGTTCAATAGGTCATTGTACACGTTAAATTACAGTGAATTATCAGCAAAAGGGAAGGTAGATTATATTTATGAATAGTGAAAGGTCAGGTAAGAAAGAAGGTAAGTAAGTAAAGAAGAAGGTAGAAAATGAGAAGTAAAGAAAGTTTATGAGGCTAGGTGACATTATGTATAATCATTCATTATGCTGAATATTGTAATTTATTTGCTTGTAAGCTTACTAAGCTTAGTGCTTACTCTCTTTATTTTCTTTTTCTTATAGTTTTATCAAGCCACTCGGGGGATCGAAGGAAACGTCGGAGGCCGATCACACTATCCAAGAAATAACTCGGTATAATTAGACATTTTGTTTTGTGTATGGCATGTATAGAAACTTAGCTATCTTTAGTATAATATGAACAATGAATGATGTGTAAATGCTTGCTAGAGACTAGCTAATAAAAATGGCCGATGATATGCATGTTTATTAATATGTATGATTGAATGGTGGTTATCACATGAAAATTATGAAAAATGTGAAAGTAACCTAAAAACAGATTCAAATAACAGAAATGACATGACTTTGAAAAATCACTAAAAATTGTGTAAACATATTTTTAAGATGAATAATATATGAAATTAAATCTTATTATGTCTATTTTCTTATGGAATAAGCAAAACAGGTAAAGGTATTATATTTTATGAGATATCTGAGTTTTAGTGAAACAGGGCCAGAGCGATTTCTGGATCCCCTGTTTCAACTTTAGAAATTCACCATAAATTTTACAAAAATAATTAGGTGGTGTAATTTATATGGTTAGAATCCTTATTGAATCTAGTTTTAATATAAATAAACGGTATAGTCATATGATTTTTGTACAGAGAGAAAAGTGGTTCGTAGTAAGTAGAGGCCAGTGCAGTCGAATTCTGAAACAGGGGTAACTTTAACTAATAAACTGTACTAATTGGCTAAGTCAAAAATTCTAGAAAAAAATTAGTAGATAGATATATGAGTCTAGTTTCAGGAAAAATTTACGGATCTTAATTTCGAGTTTTGAAACTCAAGAAATGAATTTTTAAGCAGCTATGACGCAGAAAAACAGTTTATTCTGAAAATTAAAATAAGTGGTTTAGAGTTGTTTAAAAGGTAAGATAAGTTTAGTAACACCTCAAGCTTGACTCCGGTGACGGTTTCGGGCGTGGGGGCGTTACATACAGGCTGTACACTTCCTCCATCAATAATAACCCAACCCCATGTAGTATGTCATGTTATAAATATTACTTGTATACAAAGTCATACCCAGTACAATCATATATGTAAATTATAAGCACATCAGTCATACGGAACATAAGGCATAATCGTCATTCTACCATATTGGGTATTACAGTCATTTTACCCTACAGGGGCATTACGATCATTTTACCCTACAAGGGTATTTTGGTAATTTCATAAACCAGGGTCTTAATGACCCAACAAAAGGTCCACCGTCGCCTCGAGCGACTTAAGTAACCTAACAGACATAACGGTGCAAATGGGCCTAAGGCCCATTACTTGGCCCAAGTAGGCCCACACGTTCGTGTGGCCCATTTGGCCCAAATTAAAATATGGCTAAGTGTCCCTCATAGCGCAGTCCAATATTTATCATTTACCGCGGATCTAATCCGTGTGGGGCCCACGAGCCCATTAGGCCCACACGGCCCTTTCAGCCCAACGAGGGCCAGAATAGCCCCAGCACACGAGAATGCTCGTGGCCTCTACAGTTTATTGCCCATGATTTATGGGCTCGATTCACCCCACGTGCATTTGCACGCTTGTGAGGCCCTGAATATCGAGGTTTCGACTTTTCGACTTTTGCCGACTTCCAACAAAGAAGGGCGTGAATACACACCTGTTTATGAGAACGCGCTGAAGTCCACGATCACCAACCTTGGCACATCCTACGTTGAATCTTCATCACCAATTCATCTGGTTCACTCTATTTAAAGCCAGCTTCTCACCAATTCTCATGTTAGCTTCTCGATGTGGGATTACTTTCAACCATTAGGAAAATTCCTTATTTTTTTATATGACCACTTCAACCACAGAGTCCCAGTCCAATTCCACCTCCTACACAGCTCAAACAGCAAAATAAATACTCCATTGCGCTTCCCAAGACTTGAACCTTAGACCTCACAGTTACACAACACGCCACCTTGCCACTCCACCACAGGCTCCTTTGTGACACATTTTATCCTCAATTAATTATAAGGTTTACAGGCCAAAGTCCAGGTTCCTTTGAAAGAAAAACCAAAATAAATTGCAAGAGTCAAGACTTGAACCTAAGCTCCCTTGCAACCTCAATAACGCCAGACCACATGCTTCCTTGTGTCATCTATTTCCCACAATATTATAAAAGGCCTACTTCCAAGCACCAAGGGTTTTATTCAGTTAAAACCAAAATTTTTGCTAAAGCCCAAGTTTGCACCCAAGACTTCTCCAATACTCCCAGACACTTCCAAATCCCTTAACCATCAGAGCCGACAATTATTTTAGGCCATCTCTTAGGACTTTTAAACTCAATCACCTAACCGTTGCCTTGCTCAAGCCCCAATACTTCTAGGCCCAAATTTAAGGCGTTACAATTCTACCCCCTTAAAGAAATTTCATTCTCAAAATTTCCAACTATAAGAAATGTTGCACAACCTAGCCTACCATGCTGCGCTCTTGCTGTGCACTCTGATCCTAACATTATAAGCACACACCAAACCATCTATCCATCAGAGCGGATAGATAGCACATGCATACCATTTCCAGAACACATACAAAATAAATACAAGTTCTAACTTTAAGTGTAACAATACAGTCTAATATCTAAGAAATCATAGGATTTCTATCTACTGCTTTTCAATGAAAACAAACATCAGTTTTAGAAACTGACGGATTCGGCGCTGGAGACTCGGTGTGCCATACCTTTAAGAAAAATACCTCAAAAAACTTTACATATTTGAAAATAACCTCATGAAATACAAAATTTTAAAAACCCATTCCATAGCTGAGTTTTTCAACTTGACTCTGATACCACTAAATGTAACACCCAAACCCAGCCTAGAAGTTAGGTCCGAATCTAGTGTGTCACATTGAAGTGTTTTTTGAAAATCATGTTTTTATTAAAAACCCTTCTTATTTAAAACGTAGTACATTGAAAACTTATTATTATTATTCCTGAAATTCTTTTTAGGTTGCGGAAGCATTTCCAAAAGTGTTGAGAAAAAGTAGTGTTTTGAAAACAGTTATCGTTTTGGAAAATCGGGATCTATTTTTAACAGATAGAAAACATAATAAACTAAAACTCCCAAATTAAAAATCAAAAACTAAAAGACGCCTTATTACAACCCAGATCAAAATATAAGTACTTATAATTAGATAACTATAAAAGAAAATAGGAAACAATAGTAGTTGTGTGGCCATCTCCGAGTCCCTCTGCGACACCAATCCGCCTAATGTTGGGGAATACTTGCACAGTTACTAAATGGGGTGAGTTTACGAAAACATAGTGTGTAATCCCTTCACTAGAGTAACAATCGATCAGTATCTGAAAACAAAAGCAGTGATGGGCTGAGAGCCTTTAACTTAAAAGCAGATACAATTTAGTCGAGTATGCAGTGGCCAAAGCTCAATACAAATCGCTTGGGTCTCAGCCCATAACGGAACCAATTGGGCCTAGCCTATATTAGTAAACAGTGCCAGGTGGGCCTTAGCTTAATAACAGAATCAGGTGGGCCTAAGCCCAATACAGAATCAGTATCAGATGCAGATATGTAGATAGATTCCCAGCCTAGTCCAACCAACACACCACCCGTACCTACCAACACTATGTGGGGATAAAATTGACCCACTACCGGTTGCGGCACTAAGTCAACAGGACAACTTAGCACTGTAAATAGAACGACTCAACGCCGTAGATAGAACGGCTCAACACCGTAGACAGAATGGCTAAATGCCATAAAGATCGCTGTAACGCTACCAGTTAACAGAATGGTTATAAACCGTAAGTATCGCAGAAAAGCTGAAAGCCTTGTACAGAACGACTACAAGCCATACACTTCCTCCATTAATAATAACCTAACCCCATGCAGTATGTCATGTCATAAATATTACGTGTATGCAAAGTCATACCCAATACAATCATATATGTAAATCATAAGCACATTAGTCATACAAAATATAAGGCATAATCGTCATTCTACCATACTGGGGTATTACAGTCATTTTACCCTACAAGGGCATTACGGTCATTTTACACTGTAAGGGTATTTTGGTAATTTCACAAACTGGGGTCTTAACAACCCAACAAAAGGTCCACTTTCTCCTCGAGGGACTTAAGTAACCTAACAGACATAACGCTGCAAACGGGACTAAGGCCCATTACTCGGCCCAAGTGGGCCCACACGCTCGTGTGGCCCATTTGGCCTAAATTTAGATTCGGCTAAGTGTCCTACATAGCGCAGTCCAATATTTATCACTTATCGCGAATCTAATTCGTGTGGGTCCCACGAGCCTATTGGGCCCACACGGCCCCTTTCGGCCCAACGAGGCCTAGAATAGCCCCAGCACATGAGAACGCTCGTGGCGGCCTCTATAGTCTATCGCCCATGATTTGTGGCCTCGGTTCGCCCCATTTGCGTTCGTACACTTGTGAGGCCCCGAATGTCGAGGTTTTAGCATTTTAACTTTTACCGACTTGCAACAAAGAAGGGCGTGAATACACACCTGTTTATGAGAACGCGCCGAAGTCCACGATCACCAACCTTGGCACATCTTGCATTGAGTCTTCATCACCAATTCATCTGGTTCGCTCTATTTAAAGCCAGCTTCTCACTAATTCTCATGTTAGCTTCCCGATGTGGGATTATTTTCAACCATTAGGAAAATTCCTTATTGTTTTATATGACCACTTCAACCACAGAGTCCCAGTCCAACTCCACCTCCTACATAGCTCAAATAGCAAAATAAATACTCCATTGTGCTTTCCAAGACTTGAACCTTAGACCTAAAATTACAAAACACGCCACCTTGCCACTCCACCACAGGCGCTTTTGTGACACATTTTATCCTCAATTAATTATAAGGTCTACAGGCCTAAGTCCAAGTTCCTTTGAAAGAAAAACCAAAATAAATGGCAAGAGCCAAGACTTGAACCCAGGCTCCCTTGTAACCTTAATAACGCCACAACCACTATATCACATGCTTTATTGTGCCATTTATTTCCCACAATATTATAAAAGGCCTACTTCCAAGCACCAAGTGTTTTATTCACGTAAAACCAAAATTTTTGATAAAGCCCATCTTTGTACCCAGGACTTCTCCAATACTCCCAGACATTTCCAAATCCCTTAACCATCAACGCCGGCAATTATTTTAGGCCATCTCTTAGGACTTTTAAACTCAATCACCTAACCATTCCCTTGTTCAAGGCCCAGTACTTCTAGGCCCAAATTTGGTGCATTACACAACCCCCTCCTCCGCCACCAAATCCTTAACCTATCCCTGTAGCCCCCCAAGATGTAGAAATTATAAGGATGAGCAAGCCTCCAGTTGACAGAATTCATAAACAAGGAGCCGAAGAATTCCAAGCTAATATAAATGATGATCCTGAAAGGGCAGAGTTTTGGCTCGAGAACACCATCAGGGTATTTGATGAGTTGTCTTGCACACTTAAGGAATGTATGAAATGTACTGTGTCACTCCTGATAGACTCAGCTTATCAGTGGTGGAACACCCTTGCGTCGGTTGTACCAAGGGACAGAGTTAGTTGGGAATTATTCCAAGAAGAGTTCCATAAGAAGTACATTAGCTAGAGGTTTATCGATCAGAAAAGAAATGAATTTCTTGAGTTAAAATAGGGTCGAATGACAGTAACGGAGTACGAGCATGAGTTTGTAAGATTGAGCAAGTACATTCAAGAATGTGTATCGACTGAGGCCATCATGTGTAAGAGATTTGAAGACGGATTGAATAAAGATATCCGATTGTTGGTTAGTATTCTTGAACTGAAAGAATTTGTGGTACTTGTAGAGAGAGCTTGCAAGGCCGAGGAATTGGCTAAAGAGAAAAGAAAGGCCGAGATTGAAGCTAGGGACTCAAAGAAAAAACCTATGAGTAAGTCATTTCAGTCTTCATCAAAGAAGTCGAGGGATTTCTATTCTCATTCAAATGTTTCTGTTGGGCTCTCAAACAGAAATCGGGGTAAACAATATTTGGGTTCGAAAGCTCAAACCACTTCGATTGCTAGTGTTGACAATGCTTGACCTAATAGATCGAAATGTCCACATTGTGGTAGACGTCACCCTGGTGAGTGCTAGATGAATAATAGGGCATGTTTCAAGTGAGATTCACACATTCACTTTATCAAAGATTGCCTTGATATGGCTGAGAAAGAAAAATTTTAGAGTGTGAAATTTGGTAATACTGCTGCTAGAGGGAGACCACAGAGAAACCTAGGAAATAGAGCAAGTAGGAAGAGTGCACCTAGAGATTTGGCTGTGAGATCTGAGGGTAGAGCATCTATGAGGACTTATGCCATTCATGCTTGGGAAGAGGCTTCATCTCCTAATGTGATTACGGGTACTTTTTCTCTTTATGATACTCATGTTGTTGCTTTGATTGATCTGGGATGAACCCATTCCTATGTTTGTATGAAATTGATATCTAGTATGAATATGCCTGTTGAGTCTACGAAATTTGTGATAAAAGTGTCAAACCCCTTAGGCAAGTATGTATCAATAAATAAAGTTTGCAAGAATTATCCTTTGATGATTCGAGGTCACTATTTTGTGGCTAATCTTATGCTTTTACCATTTGATGAATTTGACATGATTCTTGGTATGGATTGGTTAACCACTCATGATATGATAGTTGATTGTGGAAGAAAATTTATTGAATTTAAATGTTCAGATGGTGAGATTCTTTGGGTTGCATCAGATAAATCAGATAGATTGCTAGTTATGATCTCTTCTATGACAGCTCAAAGGTATATGAGAAAAGGGTACGGATCTTATCTTGCCTTTGTGTTGAATACCAAAGTGTTTGAATTAAAGATTGAGTCTGTGTGGGTAGTATGTGAGTATTCAGATGTGTTTCCGAAAGAGTTTCCAGAATTGCCTTCGATTAGAGAAGTTGAATTTGGAATTGATCTAGCCCCTCGTACAACACCTGTAACACCCCCACGCCCGAAACCGTCACCGGAGTCAAGCTTGAGGTGTTACTAAACTTATTTTACCTTTTAAACAACTCTAAACCACTGATTTTAATTTTCGGAATAAACTATTTTTCTATGTCATGGTTGCCTAAAAATTCATTTCTCGACTTTCAAAACTCAAAATTAAGATCCGTAAATTTTTCCTGAAACTATACTCATATATCTATCTACTAATTTGTTTCTAGAATTTTTGACTTAGCCAATTAGTACAGTTTATTAGTTAAACTTACCCCTGTTTCAGAATTCAACTGCACTGACCTCTACTTACTTCGAACCACTTTTCTCCCTCTAAAAATTTCATATGACTATACAGTTTGTTTCTATTAAAAATATATTCAATAAGGATTCTAACCATATAAATTACACCACCTAATTATTTTTGTAAAATTTATGGGGAATTTCTAAAGTTGAAACAGGGGATCCAGAAATTGCTCTGGCCCTATTTCACTAAAACTCAGATATCTTATAAAATACAAAACCTTTACCTATTTTGCTTATTCCATATGAAAATAGACACAATGAGTTTTAATTTCATATATTATTCACCATCAAACCATGTCTCTACGATTTTTAGTGATTTTTCAAAGTCACGTTATTTCTGATACTTGAATCCGTTTTTAAGTTACTTTCACATTTTTCATAGTTTTCATGTGATAGTTACTGCTTAATCATACATACTATTACACATGTATATCATCAGCCATTCTATTAGCTAATCACTAGCAAGTATTTACACATCATTCATTGATCATATCATATCAAAAGAAACCAATTTCCTATACATGCCATACACAAAACGAAACGTCTAACTATACCAATGTGATTCCTTCGATAGTGTGATCGAGTCTCCGACGTTTCCTTCGATCCCCGAGTGGCTTGATAAAAACTATAAGAAAAAGAAAATAAAAAGAGTAAGCACTAGGCTTAGTAAGCTTACAAGCAAATAAATTACAACATTCAACATAATGAATAATTATACATAATGTCACCTAGCCTCATAAACTTTCTTTACTTCTCATTTTCTACCTTCTTCTTTACTCACTTACCTTCTTTCTTACCTGACCTTCCACTATTCATAAATATAATCTACCTTCCCTTTTGCTGATAATTCACTGTAATTTAACGTGTACAATGACCCGTTGAACCACTTGGAATACTAAGGATACTAGGGTCGTTCCTGCCTATCAATATCCTGGCAATGCCATGTCTTCGACATGGACTTACATGAATTTTTTCCTGTCTCCAATGCCATATATATATCTAATATGGGCTTACATGGCTCATTCCTATCTCCAAAGCCATATATATGATATGGACTTACATGGCTCATTTCATCCTGCTCATCTCACAACCCCAATATCCTAACATTCCTAAGGTTCAAACGGGACTTCCTAAAGCTTTTTCTCTCATCACTACTTTAATTTGACTTTAAATATTCTCATAAAATAAGTATATAAATGCTGAAATTGACAATAATAATGTAAAATAAAATAATATTGCATTTATTTCATCAGAAACTTACCTCGATATAAAATGTGACTAAACTTTACAATTTAGTCCTTTACTTTTTCTTTTCCCGATCTACTCCTAATTTCGCTCTTCTTGATCTATAATAGAAAATTTAATTTATTTAATATTCACATTTATCAAAACAGTCCTTTACTCAAACTTTGGAAAAATTACATTTTTGCCCCTAAACTTTTGCATATTTACACTTTTGCCTCAAATCTCGTAAATTAAACTTCAGCCTATTTTCTTATGTTTTATGACATGCTGATAATTTTTCCCTTCTATAGCAAAATCAAATTCTCACTCTAGCATACTTATGACTATTAGGTATTTTTACCGATTAAGCCCTTTTACTCGTTTTTACCTAAAACCGAGTAGCACAAGTTGTCTAACATAATCTAAGACCTCATATTCTATCATAAAATATCAAAATAAACACTTTTCAACTATGGGTATTTTTCCAAATATGAACCCTAACTTAAATTATTGCTAGCATAAGCTTTATCGAGCTACCGGGACTCCGGAAACTTAATGAACATTAAAAACGGGGCTTGGAATCACTTACTATGGAGCTTGAAAGCTTGAAACAAACCCTAGCTATGGAGAACCCTTGAAATTTCGTGCTAATGAAGAAGATGATGAATTTTGTGTTAATTTTTCCCTTTTTATTTCATTTAATATCTAAATGACCAAAATGCCCTTCCTTATTAAACTTTCAAAAATTCCATCCATGTCCTATTTTGTCCATGAACTTAGAAATTGGTCAAATTGTTATTTAAACCCTCCTAATTAATATTCCAAAGCAATTTCATACTAAAAACTTCTAGAATGCAAGTTTTGCAAATTATTTGATTTAGCCCCTAATCTCAACTTAAGCATTTTATGCATAGAATTTCATCACGAAATTTTCACACAATCATGCAATCATATCATGAACCTCAAAATAATAATAAAATAAATTTTTCTACCTCAAATTTGTGGTTTCGCAACCACTGTTCTGTTTAGGCCCTATTTCGGGATGTTACATTTCTCCCCTTTAGGGATTTTCGCCCCAAAATCTTACACAATGAAAAGATTTGGGTACTGTTTTCGCATAGCCTCTGCGGGTTCCCATGTAGCCTCGTCTACCCCATGTTTATTACCTAGTACTTTCACAAGTGCAATACTTTTGTTCCTTAATTGCTTTACCTCTCGAGCTAGAATCTTTACTGGGTTCTTCACCGTAAGTCATGTCCAATTGAATCTCAACCTCTGTCGAGAAATCACATGTGACGGATCTCGAACGATAACGACGTAGCATTGACACATGAAATACATTATGAATCTTCTCTAACCCAATCAGCAAAGCTAACCGATATGCTAATGGTCTGACTCTCTCAATCACTTCAAACGGTCCAATAAAACGTGGACTTAGTTTGCCTTTCTTGCCAAATCTGAGAACTTTCTTCCACGGGGATACTTTCAAAAACACTGTCACCAACTTGATATTCAATCTCTTTTCTCTTCAAATCGCATACGACTTTTATCTGCTTGAAGTCGCTTTCAAGCATCTCGATGATTTTTACTTTCTCTTCTGTTTCCTTAACTAGATCAACCCCAGAATCTGATTTTCCTTAAGCTCTGTCCAATACAAAGGTGTGCGACATTTACGTCCATACAAAGCTTCATAAGGTGCCATCTTCAAACTCGACTGATAACTATTATTGTAAGCAAACTCTACTAATGGTAAATATTTTTCCCAACTGCCTTGAAATTCCAGTACACAGCATCTAAGCATATCTTCAAGTACCTAAATAACTCTATCTGACTGACCGTCGGTTTGAGGATGGAAAGCTGTACTAAAACTCAACTTTGTGCCCAAAGCCTTCTGTAATTTCTTCCAAAACTGTGAAGTAAATCTTGGATCTCTATCTGAAATGATCGATAAGGGTACCCCGTAGTCTGACTATCTCTGAAATATACAACTCGGCCAACTTGTCAAGTGAATAATCCATACGAACTGGGATAAAATGAGCCGACTTCGTTAACTTATCAATCACAACCCATATTGCATCTTTCTTTCTCGGTGTACGGCAATCCCGTCACAAAATCCATAGTAACTCTATCCCATTTGCACTCGGGGACTAGCACAGTCGCAATAAACACTCAAAGGTACTGATGTTCGCCTTTTACCACTGCAATGGATCAAGCATCTAGAAACAAACTCTGAAATGTCCCTTTTCATTCCTACCCACCAGTACATTTTCTTTAAATCATTATACATCTTTGTACTACCTAGATGAATAGACAAAAAACTACTATGTGCTTCCTGTAAGATCTTTCGAATAAGCTCATCATTCTTCGGTACACATACCTTATCTCGGAACATCAAACAACCGTCAAAACTGATCTGAAAATCTGACTCTATATCTGACTCATGCTGATCTCTTTTGGCTAACAACTCACTGTCATTTTTTTGAGCTTCAAAATTTTCTTCAAGAAACATCGGTTTAGCTCTCAACTCAGCTAAGATAAAACCATCATTTGATAAGGTTAGACTAGTGTTCAAAGCTCTTAATGCAAATAAAGATTTCCTACTCAAAGCATCAGCAACAATGTTTGCCTTACCTGGGTGATAATCGATCACTAGCTCATAATCTTTAATCAACTCTAACCATCTTCTTTGCCTCAAATTCAAATCTTTTTGAGTCATCAAATATTTCAAACTTTTGTGATCAGTGAATATATGGCACTTCTCACCGTACAAATGATATCTCCAAATCTTCAACGCAAAAATAATGGCAGCTAGCTCTAAATCATGTGTCGGATAGTTCTTCTCATATGGCTTTAGCACATCTAGAGGCATAAGCAATTACCTTCCCTTCCGCGCATAAGTACACAACCAAGTCCATTCATGGACGCATCACTGTAAATCACAAACTCCTTACCTGGTTCTGGTTGTACTAAAACAGGAGCTTTAGCCAACAATGTTTTTAACTTGTCAAAACTCTGTTGACACTTTTCAGTCCATTCAAACTTGATATCCTTTCACAGCAATCTTGTCAGCGGGGTAGCTATCATGGAAAATCCCTCTACAAATCGTCTATAATATCCGACAAGACCAAGAAAACTTCTAACTTCTGATACATTTCTAGGAGGCTTCCAATCAACAATGGCTGAAATCTTGCTCGAATCAACCTTAATACCTTCACCTGATACAATATGTCCAAGAAAACCAACTTCTTGTAACCAGAACTCACTTTTGCTAAACTTGGCATACAACTGATTATCTCTCAGAATCTGTAAAACTATTCTCAAATGCTCTGCATGCTCAGTCTCATCATGAGAATAAATCAAGATATCATCAATGAACACAACTACAAACTTATCCAAGTACGGTCTAAAAATTCGGTTCATTAAGTCCATGAAAATGGAAGGAGCATTAGTCAAGCCAAATGGCATCACAAGGAACTCATAATGACCATACCTAGTCCGGAAAGCGATCTTGGGACATCCGACTTTTAACTCATGAATCCGATAGTATCTGGATCTCAAATCTATCTTGGAGAACACAGTAGCTCCCTTCAATTGATCAAATAGATCATCAATTCTAGGCAATGGATACTTTTTCTTTACTGTTACCTTGTTAAGTTACCGATAATCTATGCACAATCTCATCGATCTGTCTTTCTTTTTCACAAATAGCACTGGTGCACCCTATGGTGAACTACTGGGTCTTACAAAGCCTTTATCTATTAATTCCTGCAACTGAGCTTTCAATTCTTTCAATTCTAACGGAGCCATTCTATAAGGAGCAATAGAAATGGGCGTGGTACCTGGAATCAACTCAATACCAAACTCAACTTCTCTAACAGGAGGTAAACCTAGTAGTTCTTCCGGAAACACATCGGGAAACTCACATACCACAGGCACTGATTCAATTTTCAATTTTGGATCTTTAGTGTTCAACACAAAAGCAAGATAAGCTTCATACCCTTTTCTCAAACATTTCTGAGCAGACATAACAGAAATTATGGGAAATGAACTATCTGACTCTTCTGAATTAACACGAAGAATTTCACCATTTTCACAGTTCAACTCAATGAATTTCTTTCCACAATTCACTATCACATCGTGTGTAGTCAACCAATCCATACCAAGAATCACATCAAACTCATCAAATGGCAATAGCATGAGATCGGCCGGAAAACAATAGCCTCTAATCATCAAAGGACAATTTCTACATACTTTATCTACTAGTACATGCTTGCCTAATGGATTCGATACTTTAATCACAAATTCTGTAGATTCTATAGGCATACTTATACTAGGCATTAATTTCTTGCAAACATATGAATGAGTTGAACCCGGATCAATCAAAGCAATAACATTAATATCATGTAGAGAAAATGTACCCGTAATCACATCGGGGAAGGATGCCTCTTCGTGAGCACGGATAGCGTAAGTCCTTGCAGGGGCTCTAACATCTGGTCTCACAGCTGAATCTCTTGAGGTACCTCTTTTACTTGCTCCTACTCCCAGTTGCCTCGGTGATCTGCCTCTAGTAGGAGCATTTTCGGATTTAGCACTCTGTGTTACCTCTCGGTTAGCCACCTGTGGACATTCTCGTACAAAATGATCTGGAGCACCACATTTATAACAAACATTTTCGCCTGCCCGACAAGGAGCATAATGAAGTCTACCACACTGTGGACACCCTGATCTACCCTGTCCAACATTTCCTACACTCGCAGTCGAGATGGTCCGAGCCTTCGGATCCTTAAATCTGCTGCCTCTATTCGACTAGAATACCCAAATTGAGAAACTAGATCTGTAGAAAACTCCTTTGGCTTTTGGATGTAGCCCGGAATGACACGCTTATCTCTCTCTTCTTTGTATCTTGTGTCTCTGTCTCAACTTTGCCTTTTCTTTTTAATGACTCCTCTGCCTTACAGGCTCTCTCTCAACTAAAATAACGAACTCTTTTATTTCTAGGACACCCACTTGTGATCTGGATATTATCATTTAACCCATCCTTAAACCTTTTACACATGATAGCCTCTGTGGACACACATTCTCGAGCATATTTACTAAGCCTGACAAATTCGCGCTCATAATCAGTCACCGTCATATTACCTTGTTTCAATTCTAGGAATTCCTTTCTCTTCTGGTCAATAAACCTCTGACTAATGTACTTTTTACGAAATTCCTTCTGAAAGAAATCCCAAGTGACCCTCTCATTTGGTACAATTGATACGAGTGTCTTCCACTGATACTACACATTTCATACATTCCTCGGGGGTACAAGATAATTCGTCAAAGACTCTGATAGTATTTTCTAACCAAAATTCTGCTCTTTCTGCATCATCATCTTTTGTTGCTCGGAACTCTTCTGGCCCTTGTTTCCTGATTCTATCAACTGGTGGCTTTTCTCTTATCACTGTACCTTTGACTGGGGGAGCTTGAGCTACATGGATAGCCTGAGAATCATGAGGGGGTGGAGGTCTAACTGTCGGATTCGTACGAACGAACTCGGCAAACCAATCATTCAAAGCTTGGAAGAGAGCTTCTCGAGTCACTCCTCCCTGATCAACTGTTACTGGCCTATTCTCAGATGGCGCTGTCTCTTCCGCGGGAGTGGGCGTATTACTTTCTACATCATCATCACCAGCTCGCTCGGGATCCATTACTATAAAACAAAATATTTAAAAATCGTCAGGAGTCGTCACACTATCAAAATACAGGTATGGCATGTATAGCTAGACTTTTACTCACACTAATCTGTTTGAGAACCGACTAAACCTACTCGATACCAATAAATGTAACGCCCCATGCCCAAACCGTCACCGAGTCAAGCTTGAGGTGTTACTAAACTTATTTTACCTTTTAAACAACTCTAAACCACTGATTTTAATTTTCGGAATAAACTATTTTTCTGTGTCATGGTTGCTTAAAAATTCATTTCTTGAGTTTCAAAACTCAAAATTAAGATCCGTAAATTTTTACTGAAACTAGACTCATATATATATCTACTAATTTTTTTCTAGAATTTTTGACTTAACCAATTAGTACAGTTTATTAGTTAAAGTTACCCCTGTTTCAGAATTCGACTACACTGACCTCTACTTACTGCAAACCACTTTTCTCCCTCTACAAAATTCATATGACTATACAGTTTTGTTACTATTAAAACTAGATTCAATAAGGATTCTAACCATATAAATTAAACCACCTAATTATTTTTTTAAAATTTATGGTGAATTTCTAAATTTGAAATAGGGGATCCAGAAATCGCTCTGCCCTATTTCACTAAAACTCGAGATATCTTATAAAATACAAAACCTTTACTGCTTTTGCTTATTCCATATGAAAATAGACAAATGAGTTTTAATTTCATATATTATTCACCATCAAACCATGTCTCTACGATTTTTAGTGATTTTTCAAAGTCACGTTATTTACGATACTTGAATCTGTTTTTAAGTTACTTTCACATTTTTCATAGTTTTCATGTGATAGTTCTTTGCTTAATCATACATACTATTAAACATGTATATCATCAGCCATTCTATTAGCTAATCACTAGCAAGTATTTACACATCATTCATTGATCATATCATATCAAAAGAAACCAAGTTCCTATACATGCCATACACAAAACGAAACGTCTAACTATACCAATGTGATTCCTTCGATAGTGTGATCGGGTCTCCGACGTTTCCCTCGATCCCCGAGTGGCTTGATAACAACTATAAGAAAAAGAAAATAAAGAGAGTAAGCACTAGGCTTAGTAATCCTACAAGCAAATAAATTACAACATTCAACATAATGAATAATTATACATAATGTCACCTAGCCTCATAAACATTCTTTACTTCTCATTTTCTACCTTCTTCTTTACTCACTTACCTTCTTTCTTACCTGACCTTTCACTATTCATAAATATAATCTACCTTCCCTTTTGCTGATAATTCACTGTAATTTAACTTGTACAATGACCCGTTGAACCACCTGGAATACTAAGGATACTAGGGTCGTTCCTGCCTATTAATATCCTGCCAATGCCATGTCTTTGACATGGACTTACATGAATTTTTTCCTGTCTCTAATGCCATATATATATCTAATATGGGCTTACATGGCTCATTCCTGTCTCCAAAGCCATATATCTGATATGGACTTACATGGCTCATTTCTGTCTTGTTCTGTCCTGTCAACCCCAATATCCTAACATTCCTAAGGTTCAAACGGGACTTCCTAATGCCTTTTCTCTGTCACTTCGCCTTTAATTCGACTTTAAATATTCTCATAAAATAAGTATATAAATGCTGGAAATTGACAATAATAATGTAAAATAAAATAATATTGCATTTATTTCTTCAGAAACTTACCTCGATACAAAATGTGACTAAACTTTACAATTTAGTCCTTTACTTTTTCTTTTCCCCGATCTACTCCGGAATTTCGTTCTTCTTGATCTATAATAGCAAATTTAATTTATTTAAAATTCACATTTATCAAAACATTCCTTTACTCAAACTTTGGAAAAATTACATTTTTGCCCCTAAACTTTTGCATATTTACACTTTTGCCCCAAATCTCGTAAATTAAACTTCAGCCTATTTTCTTATGTTTTATGACATGCTGATCATTTTTCCCTTCTATAGTAAAATCAAATTCTCACTCTAAAATATACTTATGACTATTAGGTATTTTTACCGATTAAGCCCTTTTACTCGTTTTTACCTAAAACCGAGTAGCACAAGTTGTCTAACATAATCTAAGACCTATCATAAAATATCAAAATAAACACTTTTCGCCTATGGGTATTTTTCCAAATATGAACCCTAACTTAATTTATTGCTAGCATAAGCTTTATCGAGCTACCGGGACTCCAAAAACTTAAAGAACATTAAAAACGGGGCTTGGAATCACTTACTATGGAGCTTGAAAGCTTGAAACAAACCCTAGCTATGGAGAACCCTTGAAATTTCGTGCTAATGAAGAAGATGATGAATTTTGTGTTATTTTTTCCCTTTTTATTTCATTTAATATCTAAATGACCAAAATGCCCTTCCTTATTAAACTTTCAAAAATTCCATCCATGTCCTATTTTATCCATGAACTTAGAAATTGGTCAAATTGTTATTTAAACCCTCCTAATTAATATTCTAAAGAAATTTCATACTAAAAACTTCTAGAATGCAAGTTTTGCAAATTATTCGATTTAGTCCCTAATCTCAACTTAAGCACTTTATGCATAGAATTTCATCACGAAATTTTCACACAATCATGCAATCATATCATGAACCTCAAAATAATAATAAAATAAATTTTTCTACCTCGAATTTGTGGTTTCGCAACCACTGTTCCGTTTAGGCCCTATTTCGGGATGTTACAACACTTATTTCAATTACTTCATATAGAATGTGTAACACCCCTAACCCGTATCCGTCGCCGGACTAGGGTCACGAGGCGTTACTGAACAAAAACAAAATTTCAAACATTCACTTATTCATATAAGTCATACTCATAATTATATTAAGCATATAACTAATTAAATAATAAACATACTTTATTTATCATATTGCATTTACAAATCATACCTCAAAATTCAACCGAATCTATACCTTTCGAATAATCACATTTTCATTAACAAAAATATATATTCACATATGAAAACATGTATAAACATCTTATAAATTACATTTTCTAAACTCATTATTCAAATATATTTTACTCTTACCAAAAACCTAAACCGAACAAATAATTATATCATGAAATTTATATATATATATATATATATATATATGATGATCATTACATCAACCCACTTTCAAATTTACTAACATCAATTAACCATTTTAAAACATACCACATATATCGCATACTTCATTCGCATATAATTTATAACACATCAACTAAAAGTAAGCTCAAACCATATCCAATTATGAACGAATCTATCATGAAAATTAAGCCATTTTCGCATGGCTAAAGTTATACATATTCAAGGTCGAACAAAATATATATTATCCTATACATGCCATAAGTTTGAAAGTAGACTTTTAAAAGTACCGAAGGTTGGCGATAGTGAGGATAACTTTTCTGACGATCCCCGAGCTCGTAACTTACAACCAAAATCTATAAAACAGAGTAACAAAGACACACACAGAGTAAGCTAACTTAGCTTAATAAGTCATAAGTAATTTTAACATTTAAAATAATAATCAAACATTAAAAAAATAAATCAAATTATAACATTGATGTTGTACATTATCTCGATTATATCATCTCTTTTATTTATTTCTAACTTATACTTTTACATAAAAGGGTTACCTTGGCCGAATGCCAACAATTCACATTTAGCATAATGTTATTCAACTTTTCATTCTCAAAATAACATTATCTCAAATATGTTTACATTCAAATATATATATATATATTCTCATGAATCAAAATCAACTTTATAAGCCAACATCACTCATTTAGTCGATTATAGAGAATCAAAGATAATATCACAAATGTGCATACCTATATGGCCAAATATGCAAGATCAAATTTAACATCACCTAAGTACTTACTCATATGGCCGAATATACAAAGTCAAATATAATATCACTTTTGTGCATACCTTCATGGTCGAATATTCAAGATTCAATATAACATCACATATGTACATACCTATGTGGCCGAATAAATACAATATCATTTAGCTCAATTTACTTGATCAATTTCCACATCAACTCGTAATCTTATAAGCATAGGCTTGAAAAGAAATCACTGGTATAAAACCTGCTAGGCATAAGCCTGAATCACACACCGGCACAAGGCCTGCTAGACTCAAAGTCTGATATTATTCACCGGTAATAACCTGCTAGGCATAAAGCCCGATTACATTCACTAGCATAAAGCTTGCTAGGCTGAAAGCCCGAATATCACTATTATAATGCTGTCTCGGACACAATTCATATAACAAAAATTCCATATATTCCATATAGATCATACAAACTTTTAAATGATATAACTCTGTCGAATTAAACTCAAATACAATATTTCTATGCTCAAACACATTCGACTAGATCTTTCATGAATCAATAGATTCCAAACAGCATATTAAACTAAGTTATAAAAAAAATAAATGATGTTTAATTGCTTAAAGACTTACCTCGGACTATGAAAAACCGGTACGGATCGGCTAGTCAACAACTTTACTTTTTCCCCGATCTAAATCTGATTTTCTCTTTTCTTGATCTAAATTAATATAAATTAAATTTATCAAATCAAATATTCAACCAAATTCATCCAAAAACACTTAAATGGGCAAATTTCAATTTTACCCCTGATATTTCACTTTTTTCACGATTTAGTCCCATTGCATAAAACACAAAATATGCAAAATCTCACAACAACATTGTTAGGCCGAATATTCCTTATTCTCATACTAGTCCATTTATTTCACATTTTAGTCCCTCAATTTATTATTTTCACAACTCAGTCCTATTAACTCAAAATCATCAAAAACTCCAATACAAAACATATTAATCTAAAACATATTTTTCATATTTCATCATCAAACAACAAAAATCACAAGCTCTTATCAATGGCATAACTCAAAATATTCATCAAAATAAAAAATTTAAGCATGGGTCGGATAGTACTCGAAGCAACGATCTCAAAAACGTAAAAATTATCAAAAACCGAAAGCAAACTAACCTTGAATTTGGATCAACAATGGCCGAATAGCATGTGCTTTCTCTTTTTCTTTTCTTTTACTAGCTTCGGTCAAATAAGAATGAATACATGCATGTTTTCTTTTTATTTTTTATTATATTATAACATATTATTCCATTAAATTTTTTTTAACCTTTTAATTTTAATATAAAATCATTATAATCTAAATCCATTACCATCCACTACTCATAACTTTGGTCTAATTGCATTATAAATGCCTCCACTTATAAAGACAACAATAATTTAGCACTTTCACATTTAACCACCAACTTTTCCTTTTAAGCGATTAAGTCCTTTTATTTAATCGGACACTCAAACAATAAAATTAAATCATGAAAATTTCACAGATATTAATTCACACATAATGAACACAGAATATAATTTTTAAATATTTTTCTGACTCGAATTCGTGGTCCCGAAACCACCATTCCGATTAGGATCTAAATTAGGCTGTTACAACTCTCTCCCCCTTAGAGATTTTCGTCCCCGAAAATCTTACCGATGAATAGGTTCGGATAACGTTCTTTCATTGCATTTTCTGGCTCCCATGTTGCTTCCTCAATTCCATGTTTATTCCACAATACTTTAACTAACGAAATTTTCTTATTTCGCAACTCTTTAATTTCACGAGCTAAAATACGAATTGGTTCTTCCTCGTAAGTCAAATCTGCCTGAATCTCAATATCTGATGGACTAATCACATGCGAGGGGTCGGATCTATATCTCCGAAGCATCGAAACATGAAATACATTATGGATCTTTTCTAACTCAGGTGGCAGTAATAATCTGTACGCAACCGGCCCAATTCGTTCGATAATCTCATACGGCCCAATAAATCTCGGACTCAATTTGCCTTTACGACCAAATCTAAGTATTTTCTTCCACGGTGAGACTTTCAAGAAAACTTTATCTCCAATTTGAAACTCTATCTCTTTCCGTTTTAAATCTGCATATGATTTCTGACGATCTGATGCCGCTTTCAGACTTTCACGGATCACTTTCACTTTCTGTTCAGTTTCTCTGATCAAATCGACCCCGTGTACCTTATTTTCACTGAGCTCAGTCTAGTACAATGGTGTACAACATTTACGACCGTACAAAGCCTCATAAGGTGCCATTTTGATACTCGATTGAAAACTATTATTATACGCAAATTCAATCAAAGGTAGGTATCGTTCCCACGTACCTTCAAACTCGAGAATGCAACATCTCAACATATCTTCAAGTATCTGAATGATTCGTTCAGACTGACCATCTGTTTGGGGATGAAAAGCAGTGCTAAAATGCGATTTAGTACCTAGTGCATCTTGTAGTTTCTTCCAAAATCGTGATGTAAACCTCGGATCTCTATCCGATCGATAGAAATAGGTACTCGTGTAGTCTCACAATCTCGAGAAACATATAACTCAAGCAAGTTTATCGAGTGAATAATGCATGCGAACCGGAACAAAGTGAGCGATTTAGTCAATCTATCCACAATAACCCAGATTGCATCTTTCTTGCTCGATGTCATCGGTAACCCAGATACAAAATCCATTGTAACTCTGTCCCATTTCCATTTAGGTATCATGATTGGCTGTAGCAATCCAGAAGGTACCTGATGCTCGGCCTTTACTTGCTGACAGATTAAACATTTTGGCACAAAGTCAGAAATGTCTCGTTTCATACCTTGCCACCAATATTGCTGTTTCAGATCATTATACATCTTCGTACTACCTGGATGAACAGATAATCGACTGTTGTGAGCTTCATTCAAGATCATCTAAATCAACTCTGTATTTCTCGGAACACATAATCGGTTCCTGAATCTCAAACAATCATGAACATCAACTCGAAACTCTGAATCCACATTTGAATCACATTGAACCCGTTTCACTATCAAATCATTATCAACCTTCTGGGCATCACAAATTTGCTGAATAAATAACGGCCTGGCTTTTAACTCAACTAATATCGCACCATCATCAGACATAGTCATATGCACATTCATTGCACGCAAAGCAAACAATGATTTTCGGCTTAAAGCATCGGCAACAACATTTGCCTTTCCCGGGTGATAGTCAATGACAAGTTCGTAGTCTTTTAGTAATTCTAACCATCGACGTTGTCTTAAATTCAGATCTTTCTGAATCATCAAATACTTTAAACTTTTATGATCTGAATAAACATGACATTTCTCCCCGAACAAATAATGGCGCCATATCTTCAATGCAAACACAATAGCTGCCAATTCTAGATCGTGTGTCGGATAGTTCTTTTCATGCGGTTTTAACTGTCTCGAGGCATAAGCTATAACTTTGCCTTCCTGCATTAAAACACAACCCAAACCATTTAAAGATGCATCACTATAAATAACAAATTCTTTACCCGATTCTGGCTGAACTAACACTGGAGCTTCAGTTAAAAGAGCTTTCAACTGATCAAAACTTTTTTGGCACTTCTCTGACCACTCGAATTTAACATCTTTACAGTAGCGACTTCGTCGCCGGAGTTGCAATCATAGAAAACCTTTCACAAACCGTCTATAGTAACCAGCAAGTCCCAGAAAACTTCTGACTTCAAAAATGTTTCTCGGAGGTTTCCAATCGAGTATAGCTGAAATCTTACTCGAATCAACCCGAATACCTGATGCTGAAACAACATGTCCCAGAAAGCTAACCGTGTAAACGAACTCGGATTTACTAAACTTAGCATACAACCTGTTTTTCTCAAAATCGTAACACAAGTCTCAAATGCTCGGCATGTTCGGTTTCATTACGAGAGTAAATCAGTATATCATCAATAAACACGACCACAAACTGATCTAAATACTGTCTAAATATCCGATTCATCAAATCCATAAAAACTGTAGGTGCATTAATAAGTCCAAATGGCATAACTAGAAACTCATAATGTCTGTACCTCGTTTGAAAAGCAATTTTTGGCACATCAGGGCCTCTGACTCGTAACTGATAATAACCCGATCTCAAATCTATCTTCGAAAACACTGAAGCCCCTTTCAATTGATCGAACAAATCGTCAATCCGTGGCAACGAGTATTTATTCTTTATAGTCACCTTATTCAATTGGCGATAATCAATACACATTCTCATAGTTCCATCTTTCTTTTTCACAAATAAAACTGGCGCACCCCAGGGAGAGAAACTCGGTCGTGCAAAACCTCTATCTGTCAACTCTTGCAACTGCGCTTTCAACTCTTTTAATTCTGTAGGTGCCATCCGGTACGGAGCTATCGAAATAGGAGTCGTCCACGGTACTAACTCAATACCAAATTCTACCTCTCGAATAGGTGGCAAACCAGGTAACTCTTCAGGAAACACATCCGGGTACTCATACACAACTGGTACAGATTTAATCTCCTTTTCAGTCACTTTACTATCAAGCACATAAGCAAAGTAAGCTTCACAACCTTTTCTCACATACTTTCGAGCTAACACCGAAGATATTACTATTGGTAAACCACTCAGATCATTAGATTCAATCCGAATAATCTCATTGTTCTGACATCTCAAATCAATGGTCTTTCTTTTGCAATTAACAATAGCATCATGCAAAGTCAGCTAGTCCATACCCAAAATTATATCGAACTCGTCAAATGGTAACAACATCAAATCGGCCGGAAAGCATGAATCTCGAATCATCAACGGGCAATTCTTACACATTTTGTCAACCAGAACACACCGGCCCAGGGGGTTTGATACTCAAATTACAAACTCGATGAAACTCAACAGTAAAGTCTTACTAGATACTAATGTTTCACACACATATGAATGAGTCGAACCAGGGATCAACCAATGCAATAACACTAGTATCATAAAGAGTGAAAGTACCGTAATAACGTCTGGGGAAGAAGCCTCCTCGCGAGCTCGTATGACATATGCTCTGGCAGGTGCACGAGCCTCAGATCGAACTGTTGTATCTTTTGTCGCTCTCTGACTACCACTCACATTACCCGAATGTCAGGGTGGTCTGCCTCGTGCTGACATGTTACTCGATCTCGCATTTTGAACAGTGTTTTGCTCGGCTAACTTCGGACAATCTCGGATAAAATGATCCATCGATCCACATTTAAAACAAGATCGATCATGCAATCTACAGCTTCCAGAAGGCCATTTACCACAATGCTTACACTCGGATCTGATCTGTCGATCATTGTCAACACTAGCAATCGAAGTAGCTCGTGAACTCACAGGAGGTCAGTCTCGATCTCGTCTAGAAAAGTCAGAAGTAGTTTTAAATCGACTAGAATCATCTTGAAACTTCTTCGATGCTGATTGAAAAGCCTTGCTCGATGATCTTTTACGAGAATCTCTGGCTTCAAAATCAGCTTTTCTTTTCTCTTTCCCGAGCTCTTCGGCTTTACAAGCTCGTTCAACAAGTACCACGAACTCTTTAATTTCAAGTATACCAACCAGTAATTTAATGTCTTCATTTAAACCGTCTTCGAATCTTTTACACATTATAGCTTCGGTTGAAACACATTCACGAGCATATCGACTAAGTCTCACAAATTTTCGCTCGTACTCGGTTACGGTCATACGACCCTGTTTCAATTCTAGGAATTCTTTGCGTTTCTGGTCGATAAATCTCTGGTGATGTATTTCTTACGAAACTCCGCTTGAAAGAATTCCCAAGTCACTATCTCTTTTGGGACCACCGATACTAGTGTATTCCACGGTGATGATATGCGATGTCTCGCAATAAAGATATGGCACACTTTAAACATTCATCTGGAGTACATGATAACTCATCGAACACACGGATAATATTATCGAGCCACAACTCGGCCCGTTCAGCATCATCATCATCATTAGCCTTAAACTCTTCGGCCCCGTGTTTTCTGATTTTATCTACAGGAGGCCTATTAAGTCTTATCGGATCAATCATCGGAGGTATCACAGGTATGGTCGGAGATGGATTATTCGAGGGTGGATGTTGTTGTACAGCCGGATTAGTCCGGATATACTGAGTAAACCAATCGTTCATTATTTGATAGAAAACTTGCTTAGCCTCCCCCTCATGGCTACTCGAGACAGGTCGAGATTCAACTGGCACTGTCCCATGCACGGGAGTAGGTGCTACACTCTCGACATCATCAGCTATAGCTCTATCGGGATCCATTTACTATAGGAAAGCACATTTTCAAATGTCAGAAGTCATCACACTATCGCAGTATAAATTATGGCATGTATAGCTAAACTCACACACGCTACATTAGTCCTGGAATCGACTAAACCATAGCTCTGATAACAATAAAATGTAACACCCCTAACCCGTATCCATCGCCGGACTAGGGTCACGAGGCGTTACTGAACAAAAACAAAATTTCAAACATTCACTTATTCATATAAGTCATACTCATAATTATATTAAGCATATAACTAATTAAATAATAAACATACTTTATTTATCATATTGCATTTACAAATCATACCTCAAAATTCAACCGAATCTATACCTTTCGAATAATCACATTTTCATTAACAAAAATATATATTCACATATGAAAACATGTATAAACATCTTATAAATTACATTTTCTAAACTCATTATTCAAATATATTTTACTCATACCAAAAACCTAAACCGAACAAATAATTATATCATGAAATTTATATATATATATATATATATATGATGATCATTACATCAATCCACTTTCAAATTTACTAACATCAATTAACCATTTTAAAACATACCACATATATCGCATACTTCATTCGCATATAATTTATAACACATCAACTAAAAGTAAGCTCAAACCATATCCAATTATGAACGAATCTATCATGAAAATTAAGCCATTTTTTTTCATGGCTAAAGTTATACATATTCAAGGTCGAACAAAATATATATTATCCTATACATGCCATAAGTTTGAAAGTAGACTTTTAAAAGTACCGAAGGTTGGCGATAGTGTGGATAACTTTTCTGACGATCCCCGAGCTCGTAACTTACAACCAAAATCTATAAAACAGAGTAACAAAGACACACACAGAGTAAGCTAACTTAGCTTAATAAGTCATAAGCAATTTTAACATTTAAAATAATAATCAAACATTAAAAAAATAAATCAAATTATAACATTGATGTTGTACATTATCTCGATTATATCATCTCTTTTATTTATTTCTAACTTATACTTTTACATAAAAGGGTTACCTTGGCCGAATGCCAACAATTCACATTTAGCATAATGTTATTCAACTTTTCATTCTCAAAATAACATTATCTCAAATATGTTTACATTCAAATATATATATATATATTCTCATGAATCAAACTCAACTTTATAAGCCAACATCACTCATTTAGTCGATTATAGAGAATCAAAGATAATATCACAAATGTGCATACCTATATGGCCAAATATGCAAGATCAAATTTAACATCACCTAAGTACTTACTCATATGGCCGAATATACAAAGTCAAATATAATATCACTTTTGTGCATACCTTCATGGTCGAATATTCAAGATTCAATATAACATCACATATGTACATACCTATGTGGCCGAATAAATATAATATCATTTAGCTCAATTTACTTGATCAATTTCCACATCAACTGAATCTTATAAGCATAGGCTTGAAAATAAATCACCGGTATAAAACCCGCTAGGCATAAGCTCGAATCACACACTGCCAAGCACAAGGCACGCTAGACTCAAAGTCGATATTATTCACCTAAGCAATAACTCACTGGGCATAAAGCCCGATTACATTCACCAACATAAAGCTTGCTGGGCTGAAAGCCCGAATATCACTATTATAATCTTTGTCTCGGACACAATTCATATAACAAAAATTCCATATATTCCATATAGATCATACAAACTTTTAAATGATATAACTCTGTCGAATTAAACTCAAATACAATATTTCTATGCTCAAACACATTCGACTAGATCTTTCATGAATCAATAGATTCCAAACAGCATATTAAACTAAGTTATAAAAAAAATAAATGATGTTTAATTGCTTAAAGACTTACCTCGGACTATGAAAAACCGGTACGGATCGGCTAGTCAACAACTTTACTTTTTCCCGATCTAAATCTGATTTTCTCTTTTCTTGATCTAAATTAATATAAATTAAATTTATCAAATCAAATATTCAACCAAATTCATCCAAAAACACATAAATGGGCAAATTTCAATTTTACCCCTGATATTTCACTTTTTTCACGATTTAGTCCCATTGCATAAAACACAAAATATGCAAAATCTCACAACAACATTGTTAGGCCGAATATTCCTTATTCTCATACTAGTCCATTTATTTCACATTTTAGTCCCTCAATTTATTATTTTCACAACTCAGTCCTATTAACTCAAAATCATCAAAAACTCCAATACAAAACATGTTAATCTAAAACATATTTTTCATATTTCATCATCAAACAACAAAAATCACAAGCTCTTATCAATGGCATAACTCAAAATATTCATCAAAATAAAAAATTTAAGCATGGGTCGGATAGTACTCGAAGCAACGATCTCAAAAACGTAAAAATTATCAAAAACCGAAACCAAACTAACCTTGAATTTGGATCAACAATGACCGAATAGCATGTGCTTTCTCTTTTTCTTTTCTTTTACTAGCTTCGGTCAAATAAGAATGAATACATGCATGTTTTCTTTTATGTTTTATTATATTATAACATATTATTCCATTAAATTTTTTTTAACCTTTTAATTTTAATATAAAATCATTATAATCTAAATCCATTACCATCCACTACTCATAACTTTGGTCTAATTGCATTATAAATGCCTCCACTTATAAAGACAACAATAATTTAGCACTTTCACATTTAGCCACCAACTTTTCCTTTTAAGCGATTAAGTCCTTTTATTTAATCGGACACTCAAACAATAAAATTAAATCACGAAAATTTCACAGATATTAATTCACACATAATGAACACAGAATATAATTTTTAAATATTTTTCTGACTCGGATTCGTGGTCCCGAAACCACCATTCCGATTAGGATCTAAATTAGGCTGTTACAGAATGGCACCGACTGTATTGAAAGAGTTGAAAATTCATTTGTAAGAGTTTACGGATAAAGGTTTTGCGAGACCTAGTTTTTCTCCGTGAGGTGCACCGGTATTATTTATGAAGAAGAAAGATGGTTCTATGAGACAATGTATAGATTACCGACAGCTCAATAAGGTAACCATAAAGAACAAGTACCCATTACCGAGAATAGATGATTTGTTTGACCAATTGAAAGGAGCAACAGTGTTTTCTAAGATTGACTTGAGATCTGGTTACTACTAGTTGAGAGTTAAGGAATCAGATTTGCTGAAAATTGCATTTCGGATGAGGTATAGACACTATGAATTCCTTGTTATACCATTTGGGTTAAAAAATACTCATGTTATTTTTATGGATTTGATGAAACAGATTTTCTGACCATATTGTGATAAGCTTGTAGTTGTTTCTATTGATGACATACTGATTTATTCCCGAGATGAGTCCGAACATGCCGAGCACTTGAGAACTTTTTTTCAAACTTTGAGAGACAAACAGTTGTATGCTAAGTTTATTAAAAGTGAGTTTTGGCTTCGAGAGGTCAGATTTTTGGGGAACATTGTTTCAGGTGATGGTATTCAATTTGACTCGGGTAAGATTTCTGCTATTTTTGAATGGAAACCACCGAGGAATGTATCTGAGGTTAGAAGCTTTTTAGGCTTAGCCGGTTACTACCAATGGTTTGTTAAAGGATTCTCGATGATTGCTACTCCGATAATAAAGTTGCTATAGAAAGATACCAAGTTCGAATGGTCAGAAAGGTGTCAACAGAGTTTTAAGAAGTTGAAGGCATTATTTGTTGAGGCACCGATTTTAGTACAACCTGAGCCGGGAAAATAATTTATGATCTATAGTGATTCATCTTTGAATGGATTGAGTTATGTACTTATGCAAGAAGGCAAAGTGATAGCTTATGCCTCGAGGCAAATGAAACCGCATGAGAAAAATTATCCGACACATGATTTGGAACTAGCCGCCATTGTGTTTACGTTGAAGATTTGGAGACATCATTTGTATGGTGAGAAATGTCAAGTTTATACCGATCATAAAAGTTTAAAGTACTTAATGACTCAAAAGGATTTGAATTTACGGCAAAGGAGATGGTTGGAATTGTTAAAGGATTACGAGTTAGTGATTGACTACCATCCGGGAAAGGCGAATGTAGTCGCTGATACTTTAAGTAGAAAGTCATTGTTTTCTTTGAGGGCTATGAACACCCAGTTGAATTTAACCGGTGATAGTTTGATTTTAGTTGAGTTGAGAGCTAGACCGACATTTCTTCAGTAGATTTGTAAAGCTCAGAAATGCGATAGTGATTTACAAGCTAAAAGAGTCTAGTGAGAATCGGGTATTGAATCAGATTTTCAAATTGGTTCCGATGAGTGTTTGATGTTCTGAGATAGGATTTGTGTTCCCAAAGATACTGAATTGATTTAAAAGATTTTACATAAGGCACAAAGTAGTTATTTGTCAGTTCACCCCAGTAGTACGAAAATGTATAATGACCTAAAGAAATTGTATTAGTGGCCGAGTATGAAAAAGAATATTTTTGAGTCTATTTCAAGATGTCTTATTTGTCAGCAAGTAAAAGCTAAACACTAAGTACCTTCGGGTTTACTTCAGCCTGTGATGGTCCCGAGTGGAAATGGGATAGAATCACTATGGACTTTGTGACAGGTTTGCCCTTGACTTCGAAAAAGAAAGATGTCATTTGGGTTGTGGTTGATAGTTAACGAAGTCGGCTCATTTGATTCTGATACGTACTGACTACTCACTTGATAAGTTAGCTGATTTGTACATTGGTGAAATTGTTAGATTACATGGAGTGCCTATCTTAATTATATCA
Source organism: Gossypium anomalum (assembly GCA_025698475.1). Classification (NCBI taxonomy): domain Eukaryota; kingdom Viridiplantae; phylum Streptophyta; class Magnoliopsida; order Malvales; family Malvaceae; genus Gossypium; species Gossypium anomalum. Next base: position 43,892,657 of record CM046965.1, read on the forward strand.
GATAGAGATCAGAGGTTCACTTCGCGGTTTTGGAAAAAGTTGCAAGAAGTTTTAGGTACAAAGTTAAACTTTAGTACCACTTTTCATCTGCAAACCGATGGTCAGTCTAAGTGAGTAATTTAGATTCTTGAGGATATGCTCCGGTGTTGTATTCTTGAATTCGAGGGTAGTTGGGAAAAATATCTACCATTGCTAGAATTTGCCTACAACAACAGTTTTCAATCGAGTTTGAAAATGGCACCTTATGAGGCATTGTATGGTCGTAAGTGTTAGACAATGTTGTATTGGACCGAACTCATAGAGAATCAGAGTCACAGGGTCGATTTAGTCAGAGAAACTGAAAAGAAAGTGAAAGTAATTCGTGATTCCTTGAAAACAGCTTCAGATAGATAGAAATCCTATGCGGATTTGAAACAGAGAGAGATTGAGTTTCAGGTCGGTGATAAGGTATTCTTGAAAGTGTCTCTGTGGAAGAAAGTCCTCAGATTTGGCCAGAAGGGTAAGTTGAGTCCGCGTTTTATTGGACCGTACGAGATTACCGAAAGGATAGGGCCAGTAGCATATCGGTTAGCTTTTCCATTTGAGTTGTAAAGGATTCACGATATGTTCCATGTGTCTATGTTGTGCTGATACCGATTAGACCCTTCACATGTGATTTCACCCACAAAGGTTGAGATTCTACCGGATATGACTTACGGTGAAGAGTCGGTTAAGATTTTGGCTAGGAAATCAAACAATTGAGAAATAAAAGTATTGCCCTTGTGAAAGTTTTGTGGCAAAGACATGGGGTTGAAGAGGACGAAAATCCAAACCTTTTTACAGGTAAGATTTTCGAGGACAAAAATCCTTAAGGGGGAAAGTTGTAACATCTCGATTTTGGGCCTAGTCAGAATAGTAGTTTTGAGACCACAAATTCGAAGTAGAAATAATTATTTTATGAATGTGTTGAGGTCTATGATATGTTTGCATGATTGTATGAAAGTTTCGTGAAGAAATTTTGTTGATAGAGTGTTCAATTTGATTTTTAGGACTAAATTGCAAAAACTGCAAAACATGTGATTCCAGAAGCTTTAAGCATGAAATAGCTATGGATTATTAATTAGAGGTCCTTAAATAGCAATTTGACCAATTTCTATTTTTATGGACATGTATAAGTAAAATTTCAAAGTTTAATAAAAAGGCATTTTGGTCATTTGATTAATAAAAGAATTAAAAGGGAAAATAAAGCCAAAATTGTGCTCGTCTTCTCCCCTTGGTGCCAAAAATTGAAGAGTCTCCATAGCTAGGGTTTTGGTCACTTCCAAGTTCTATTGTAAGTTTGTTCTAGCCCCATCTTTTGTTCTTTACATTTTTGAAATTGCTATCAATCGATCTAGTCATTTCTACCATTTATTTTAGCTAGGGTTGATGTCTAGGGTTTGACTCATGTGTGACATGCATGTATTTTGATGTTTCATGGCAGATTATAAAAGTTGATGTGTGATGAACATCTTTTACTAAGTTGTTTTCAACGAAAACTGTAAAAATGAGTGGTAAAAATGTGATTTGATGAAAAATGTGGGCTGGTATAAGCATGATATAGGTTTGGCTAGGCTTGAGTAACAAAGAAAATGAGTACATTTCATTTTATGAGCCTAAGGACTAATTTGTAAATATGTGAAAGTTTAGGGGAAAAACTATAATTTTGCCAAAGTATGGTTTTTAGACTGATTTGAACAATGTGATAATTAAATAAGCTAAATTTGCTATTATGAGTATGGACTAGATTGGGGAAAGAACAAGGTTGTGGACTAAATCGAATTAGTTAGCCATATTTTGTATCGAGATAAGTTCATATGTAAATAATGCAATATTATGATCATATTTTGTAACAGTCCAGTTTAGACCCTAGTCGAAATAGTGGTTTCGGGACAACATATCCGAGTCAAAAAAATAATTAAATATTATTTTTTGTGCTTATGATGTGTGAATTAGCATGAGTGAAAGTTTCGTCTGAAAATTTAATTGTTTGTGTGTTTAATTTGATAAAAGAACCTAATCGTGTAAAATGTAAAAGCTGTGTGCTAGATGTTAAAAGTGCCTATCTGACTTGGCTTTATTTGACCAAAGTTATGATTAAATGACATTGGTGAACATTAGTTGATGGCATATTAATGTTTTAATGCAAGGGCAATATGGTAAAATGCATATTAAAGTAATTAAAATATAACAAAAATATGAAAACATGTCATTTTTGGTGTTCATCTTGCCAAAAATATAAGGAAAGAAAAGGAAAAAGAATAGCTAGGGTTCGGCTAAGGCAATCCTTGATTAAGATCAGTTTATGATAATTTCTACGTTTTTGTAATCGTTGCTTCATATATTATCGAACCCATGCTTCAATTTCTAATTTTGTTGATGATTTTGAAATGTGCCATGGATGAATTCATGAGCTTTGTGATGTTATATGTTGAAATATGAAAGCTTGATTTTGGGTTTACATGTTTTGTCTTTGGATTTTTGATGAGTTTGAGTAATTTGGGCTAAATTGTAAAAATGTTATTTTGAGGCACTAAAATGTGAAATAAATGAAATGTATGGACCTGTATGAGAGCTATGAAAATTCGGCTAAGCTTGTGTATAAGCAAATTATGTGTATTTTGTGATTTTGTGATTTAGGGACTAAAGTGTCAAAATGTGAAAATGTGAGGGCTAGTTTGCAAAATGCCCTAAATATGTGTTTATGGATTGTTTTGAATGATTTGGTGAGTAAAAGGGTTAATTTTGAATACCTATAGATCAAGAAAAGAGGAATCCGAATTTAGACCGAGGGAAGTCGAAGATTATAGAGTAGACGATCCGAGTCGACAATTTCGAGTACGAGGTAAGTTCGTACACAAAATATGATGTTATAAGTATGTTTTGATTGTTTGGTTATACATGGATTGTATATATATATTTAGTTTGGATGAATACTATGATAAATCAATGGTATTTGGCACTAAGTGTGTGATTTAAACTAGCTTCGGCTATATGAGGCACTAAGTGTGCGATACCGAGATAGCTTCGATTAATTTAGATGGCACTAAGTGTGCGGAATTATTATAGCTTCGGCTAACCTTTAAGGCACTAAGTGTACGGATGGTTATAGCATGAAACATCTTCGAAAAGTCTTAAAATATCTGAATGAGAGGTGAGAATGAAAATAGGAAAGTTCAGGTACGTATAATACCTATGTGGTAGATGGTATTATGTATAATAAGTTCATTGAATTAGTTTAAAAATGTGGATGGTATTGGTATAAAATAGATAGATGAATTGAGAACTTATAAATACTTATGTGTTGATGTTTTATATTTTATACACTGTTGATAATTTTTAGTACGAGCTTACTAAGCTTTTGGAAGCTTACTTTGTATGTGTTTGTATTATTTTATAGATATCGAAGCTACTGTGAGCTCAGGGATCGTCAAGGATCGTCACCACACTATCAAATTTCATTTTGGTACTTTTGAAAATGTATATTTTGAAGTATGGCATGTATAGGATAGTAGTTGTAAGAATATGTTTTGTGATGTATATATTAGCCATGTGATTTGGCTAGTTTATGTTTGAACTTATAGTTTGATAATGGTATATGATATGTGATGCCTATGTTCAATTGTGGTATGTTTTGGTTGGATAAAAGAAATGGTAAGATTGGTAAGTTTTGGTAAGTTTGAGCATGAGGTTAAAGGGTGTATTGAAAGAAATATTCTGACAAGCTTTTGTCTTATGTTTTGATATAGATTACTAAGGTTTCTGAGTATGTTTTTGGTTGGAATTGATATGTCATGAGTGGCTTATATTTTGATTGTGAATTGGCTGAAATGGTTGTGCATATATGCTTGTTTTGGTAGTTGTAGGTTGACCCAAATAGGGGTGGCAAATTGGCTACTCAAATGGCCTATTTTTGTCCACACGGGCAGAGACACGGCGTGTGTCTCAACCATGTGCGACACATGGTCACATTACACGGCCGTGTGTCCCCTGGGGTACCCTACGAATTAAAGTCAGTGTACCCTCCAGTTCTGACACGGCCTAGACACACGGGAGTGTCTATTGGTCGTGTGTGGCACATGGGCTGGCACACAGGCGTGTGGTCGGCTATGTGGCCAAGTTTGTAGCCTCTCTATTTTTGTTTTTGGTTTGGCAATTGTTCTTTGATCAATCAAATGGGTGCACGCGGTTCCTTCTATTCTACCTCTACCATAGTGATCTTTCTTATAATATTTTCCTTTGCTGCCATTTTGTGTTAGGGGTGTGGTTGTGCTAGCCCTTGCTTCTGTCGAATCGTGTGCTTTCGGCTTTTGTTGGGGGTGTGGGCCGGTTGTTCTTCTCCTATTTTGGGTTTGGCGTTTTTAGTAAGTGGTTATGCGGTTGGTGCAAATTGTTGGTGTGATTAATAAATGGTTTAGGTTATTAAGTCTTGGTTGTGTTGCAGGATATCTCTAAAGGGTTTCATAATCAGTCTCGTGTAACGGATTAAGTGTGTGATTAGATCGACCAAGGAAACTATTAATGAATAGTTTAGGGTGGATGTTAAGAGGGGTTGTTTAACCCTATTGTCAAATGACTAATACAAATTTCTTGTTTGAACATAGGTTTTGGTGCTCGTGGGCTTTTTGCACATCTTTGTAAACAAGGTGTGTAATCTTTACTCTGACTATGAAAACCGGCAAAAAGCCGGAATAGGTGAATGATGACGCTACAGGAGCGTACGCTTGCTCGTGTGATAGTCCGTGTGACTAAACATGTGTGTTTGATCATAGAGGCCATCATGAGCGATTTCATGGGCTTAGGCTATTTTGGGCCTTAATGGGCCGAAATGGGCTATGTGGGCCCACGGGCATGTGGACCCCACTCGGGTAAACCACGCGGACGTGTGATGAGTATTGGGCCAAGTTGTGTAATCCACACGACTAAGGCCATTTCAGGGCTATGTGGGCCACACGGACGTGTGGGCCCACGTGGGCCCGCATTATGGACCTTGGGCCTATTTTCACTATTTGACTGTTAAGGTTGCACGGGTCACCCGAGATGACTGTGGGCCTACTGTTGGGTCAGTAAGTGTACCTAGACCCCCTAATTACTAAAATGACTAAAATGCCCCTACATGGTAAAATGACTGATATGCCTCTACGATATGTATGATTATGTTTGAGCATGCCATTTTAAATATATTGATCACATGTATGGTATTATGACATGATGCATGATATGTTGCATGGGGATCGGTTTTATTACGATTGGAGGAAGTGTACTGTACTAGCAGTTTTGCTGCAAATACTGTTTAGTGCCGCAACCGGTACTATTTGGAGTGTAGGGATGGGTGGGTTGATTTTATCCCCACATGGAGTGCAGGGTTGGACGGAGATGGAGTGTAGAGGCTGGTTGGGTAGGATTTCTTGTTTGCATTACTGTTCTATTACTGTCACTGAGATGGGCTTAGGCCCACACTGATACTGATACTGTAATGGGCTAAGGCCCCAACTGAAATTGAACCATTACTGAATTGGGCTTAGGCCCAGACTGTGTATGCTTACTGATTGGTTATTTGATATGGGACTACACACTGAGTTTTCATAACTCACCCATCTGTTTACCTGTACAGGTAATCCCCAGGTTTAGACGGGTTGGTGCTGCGAGGGACTCAAAGGTGGCCACACAACTACACATACTTCTGTATTTGATCTTTAAATTATAAGTAATTTTATTTTGGGTACTTTTTATTGTAATAAGGCCTCTTTAGGTTTTATTTTTTTTAATTTGGGTTTTTAATTTGCTTTGGTTATAACTGCTAGTATTAGGAACTCGAATTTTTAAAAGAAACAACGTTTTTTACAAAGTAAATGCAAGAATGCAATTGTTTTAGAAAGCTTCCGCTATAAAACGTTATCTTGGCATTCAAAAAAAGTCTTTAATGTAAATACGTTTTGATTGGGACGCAAGTAAAATGAACGACACGTTTTTAAATCATCATTAAGATCACACAACGAAGATAAATATGGAAAGGGTTTTCCAACGATATCACACTTTGCGAAAAACACTTCAAGTGACATCTCCAGATTCAGCCATAACGTCCAGGCAGGGTTTGGGGTGTTACAAATTTTGAGCATTCTATTTTCTCGAATTTAAGGTGCAGGGGACACACAACCTAACCACACGTCTATGTACTAGGCCGTGTGTCACACGCGGTTTAGACACACGCCCATGTGGACAAAATGAAGCCATTTCTAGCTTCATTTCTCACCCAAAATCATACCAATGACCTACACTTAAACTCACAATCAATACCAGCCAATTCAAGCATTCCAATTAGGCAAATTCCATCATTCCACAAGGCATATCATTTCATGCATACATGTTTGTAATCTTACCTTGGTATATTTCATATAATACGCATAATTTGATCAACCATTTAACATGTATATTACTACCATAGTATGACATTACAAGTATATCAAAAACAACCATTACTAGCCATTCCAATGGCTAAATTACAAACCCCATACTTAAGCCATCTATGGCCAAGTTAGCCTATAAATGCCATCAAACCAAAATGATCTTACTATATATACCCAAAATAAGCTAACGGATAGTGTGATGATGCTCCAATGACCCCCAACTTTCGCGAGCTTTTGAGCACTATAAAACAGGGGAAAATAAAACGGAGTAAGCATTGCATGCTTAGTAAGTTCGTATAACAAAAACTAAACTTACCAATCCTGTTTATTAAATCTAAGCATACAATGTCATGTTTTTCATCCATTTGGCATAATTGCCTAAACACATGCATTCAATCAAACATGTTAGAAACAAAATCTTCATATCATTCAAGTAAACATAGATGAGCTCTTCATACTATTTTCCTTCAAGTCATCATTCATTTCATTCCATAATTCTCTTATCATGCCAAGAAGTTTTGTGTCGGATGAATCATTGAAATTCTGGTGGATACTCAAGTGTTACACTCAAGGTGAACGATTCAATAACCCGTCAATTCTTTTTCAAGAGTACCTATTAGGGCACTTAATCAAGGAACACACTCTCGAGTCACATATCGTATAACAAGATTACCAGTCCAGGCTAAATCCTTTATATAACGTATGCTCAAAAGAGTTCAATTAGGATTGCCAGTCCAAGCTAAATCCTAATTGCAACATATATTTGAGAGGTATTATATCAGGATTACCCGTCCGAGCTAAATCCATTCCATAATGAGGTCAATAAGATTACTCGTTCGAGTTAAATCCTGTCAGTAATAAATGCAGGACCTCATTCATTTCGGGAAAGCACATATGATCATCGGAATTTAATATTCAATTGGCACATAACCCTTTTTCACCATTTTCAAGCATGTATTAATTTCTCATATTGTGACATCCAAGTAAATCACATAAATCATAATCACATTTCATGCAATCACAACTTTTAATATAATTACAAGCTCGATTAAGTTACACGAACTTACCTCGGCACTTGTTCGCGTAAGTAATCTTCTAATACAAAACATTTTCTTTTCCTCGATCTAACCTCAAATGTGAGTTGTCTGGATCTACATAAATAGCTTTAATCATCAATTTCTCATATTTCGTACTCATTTGGACTCAATTTACGTCCTAGGAAAAATTACCATTTTGCCCTAACTTTTCCATGAATTTTAATTTCGTCCCTGGGCTCGGAAAATGAAACTTGTGCAATTTACTCCCTATTCCAAGCCTAACCAATATCCCATTACAAAATTTACAGCACATGTATTTATAAAAATTCAACATTTTTTTCTTCAATTTCACAATTTTACATTTTAGTCCCTAAATCATGTTTTCATCAAAAATCACTTTGTAGAAGTTGTTTATCTATTAACAACCTTTCATTTTTTGCCATAAATTTCTAATTTTCAGCATATTCATCCATGAACAAAAATTCATACCTTGATAACTTTTCAAATTAATCCCCCAAAAAGATAGATTAAGCTATCCCGGTTTCAAAAATATAAAAAATACTAAAAACAGGACAAGGAAACTTACCCAATTAAGCCATGAAAGTTTTTTCTCTCTCTCCTAAGGTTTCCATGTATTTTAGGTTGAAGAAGATGAGAAAATAAGATGATTTTCTTTTCATCTTTTCATTAATTAAATAATTTTCAAATTCCAATTTAGTCATTGCCCTTTTTTCTAAATTTCCATGGATGAGTCACCAAAAACGTACATACTTTTCTTTAATGGTCTAATTACCATATAAGGACCTCTAGTGTTGAATTCGATAGCTATTTAATCTTTATAGCTACTAGAATTCAACTTTTACATTTTATGCGATTTAGTCCTTATCGTAATTAAACACTTAATCGATAAAATTTTCATATCAAAATTTTCACACGACATGTCTATTATAATACGGACCCTATAATAAAATAAAAATAAACTTTATTTTTGGATCAGATTTGTGGTCCCGAAACCACTATTCTGATTTCACTGAAATTGGGTTGTTACAACTAAAATCATGCATAATCAAGTTTTATACGTAAGGTATAATAACACACAACCACTATGCCTATAGGCACTTCAAATAACTACATCAAAACATGTACAACCGTGTACTCAATTTGGCCAAAATAAACAATCAACTTCTATGCATATTTGCATCAATACATACCATTGAATTTACTTACCAATACACACTAAATGGTACTAAACACACCATTCAACTACTAGCATCAACATTCATACACGTCATTCACAATAAAGTGCCAATTCACCACATTTCCAAACAAGGTACATGACATATATAATATGCATATTCATTACTATCATTTCATCTTCCATCATTCAAACATATTAAACAAAACATCAGTCATTTTAAGGCTATTTATATATATCACAAAATATGCCATTTGACCAACAAAATTCCAAAACACAAGCCAAATCAAATGGCCATATCAACAACCAAAACACATAAGCTCACATTAGCCAATATACCTATACATGCCATTATAATCAAAATCAAAACAACCGAAAGTACCAAAAGAGCCGATGGATAGCGTATTATAGCTTCAAAAAGCTTTTGACTCGAACAAGCTTTCGATGCACTATAAGACACGAAAAATAACACAGAGTAAGCATATAAGCTTAGTAAGTTTGTATAACATAAAACATGGCTTACCATTTAATCATATAATAGGTAAGATAAACATGGCATAATCCAATACAATTTGACCAAAGCCTAACCATGTACACCAAACATGTTAGCCATATAAGTATGCATCATAAACAAATTAACAATGGATGAGCATAACATTTATACATGTAACAAATTCACATACCATCTATTTCAATGTTTAATAAATCATGTAACATCAGTTCAATGTAATTCACGTGTATCCCTGTCTTAGTTCATATCGAACTCATACCATTCTGTATCAGAATAATGCCCGTTGAACCATTTAGAATACCGTTGGATACTCGAGATAGCTCACACATAGTGTGATAAATCATGTAACAGTAATCCGTCATATCCTATACACGTATGCTCACACGAGTTGTGAATATGGGCCTACTTACATGAGCTGTGCGCCAGAACGTAGTTAAACGATACTGTTCACACGAGCTGTGGAGTATCTACAACACATGCCAAACCTCAGCCATCGGTAGGATGTTCAGGACCAACACCCGAATCATGTAAACCCTAATGACATGTTATTTGTATCTTACGAATTCCTAAGGTTCAAACAGGGCTCGATACTCATCGTATGTCATTGGATATGCAACCGGTGTATATATATAGCAATTTACAACGCAAGTATATTTCATTTGAAAACATATATCCACAATTTAATTACACAATCTTACCTCGACGAACATACGTAGATACAGAGGCGATTATTCCAAGACTTTCTCTTTGCCCCGATCTAAAGCCGTACGAGGTCTGTCTTGATCTATACAGATAAATTTAACTCAATTCAATATATATTTTATTTAATTTAATCCAAAACCATATTTTGGTAAAATTACCATTTGCCCCTATACTTTTAATTTCTTACAATTTAGTCCCTAGCTCATAAAACTGGAAATTTATGCAATTTCACCACAACCCACTATAGCCGAATATCAATTGGGTCCCTATCAAGCCCTATATTTCATTTATTTCACAATTTCACCATGTAAAAATTTCCATTTTTTAATTTAATCCCTATTTAACAATTTCACCAAAAATCAGTTAACAAAAGTTGTTTATCTAACAACAAATACTCATTTTTTTCCATGAATCACCAAAAATCATGAACATTCATTAATGGAAAAACCTTAATAGTTTAACATTTTCACAAATTAGTCCTTGGGCTAGCTAGATTAAGCTACAACGATTCTGAAAACATAGAAATCATTAAAAATGGGACAAAATATCTTACCAATCAAGCAAAACAAGCATGTTTGAACCCTAGCTTCAACAACAGCTTCTTTTCTCTTTTAATTTCAGTTGATGATGATGAATAAAAGATCATAGCTTATTTTATTTCATTAGTTTTTATCATTATTTTACCATTTACATAAATGACCTTTAAAAACATCACTAATTACACTTATACCAAGCCATGTACTTCCACTATCACCATTTATGGTCTAATTGACTTAAAATTTAAAGTTCTATAGCTATTTAATACCTTTAGCTACTAGAACTCAACTTTTCTAGTTTATGCGATTTAGTTCTTTTTATCAAATTAAGCATGTAAACGGTAAAATTTCTTAACAAAATTTCTATACGGTACTACTATCATATTGTAGGCAATAAAATAATAATAAAATAAATTTTTTGACTTCATATTATTGCTCTCAAAGCCACTGTTCTGATTTTACTGAAAACGGCCTATTACAATTGTCCCCCTAAAGGGATTTTCGTCCTCGAAAATCTTACCAGAAAAGAGGCTCGGATATTGTTTTCTCATAGCTTGCTCGGGTTCCCAGGTAGCTTCTTCTATTCTGTGTCGTTGCTAAAGAAATTTTACTAAAGCTATGTTCTTGTTTCTCAATTCTTTCACCTCTCGTGCCAGAATCCTGATCGGTTCCTTACTGTATGACATATCAGGCTGAATCTCAACATCTGTCGGGGAGAGAGCATGTGAAGGGTCAGATCGTACTGTCGTAACATAAACACATGAATGACATTATGAATATTTTCTAATTTTGATGTTAAAACTAATCGATACATAATAGGTCTGATTCTTTCAGTAATCTCATACGGCCCGATAAATCGTGGACATAGCTTTCCTTTGGGACCGAACTGAAGAAATTTCTTCTAGGGCGATACTTTCAAAAATACTCTGCTGCCGACTTGAAACTCTATATATTTATGTTTAAGATTTGCATATGATTTTTGACGATCTGAAGCTGCTTTCAAACTATCTCAGATCACTTTTACTTTTTCTTTAGTTTCACGAATCAAATCAACCCCGTGAATCTTTTTCTCATTAAGCTTAGTCCATGTAACAGTCCGGTTTAGACCCTATTCAGAATAGTGGTTTCAGGACCACAAATCTGAGTTAGAAGAAAATTTAATATTATTTTCTGTGCTTATGATATGTGAATTTGCATGTGTGAAAGTTTCGTACAAAAATTTGATCATTTGTGTGCTTAATTTGATAAAAGGACCTAATCGCGTAAAATGTAAAAGTGGACTTCTATTTGTTAAAGTGCTTATGTAACAGCCTGATTTAGACCCTATTCGGAACGGTAGTTTCTAGACCATGAATTCGAGTCAAAAAAATATTTTTAAAATTATTTTCTGTGTTTATTATGTGTGAATTTATATGTGTGAAATTTTCATGAATTAATTTTGTCGTTTGAGTGCCTGATTAAATAAAAGGGCTTAATCGCGTAAAATGAAAATTTGATGGTTAATTGTAAAAGGGTTGAATTGATGTTGTCTTTCTTACATGAGGTATTTATGTTGTAATTTGACCATATGGATTAGTCATGGACGGTTATGACCTTATTATATAATGGTTTTATATTAATTGTTAAAGGTTAAAAATGTAAAATGTGTAATAATATATGTAATAATAAAACATAAAAATTAAAATAAGCTTTCATGATACTTTGTTCTTGCCAAAACATAAAAGAAAAGGAAAGAAATAAAGAGTTTGAGGTTTGGACCTTTGTTAAGCTCAATCAAGGTATGCAACTAGCTCAATTTTTGATCATTTTTACGTTTTTGTGATCGTTGCAGTGTCATGTACAAAGCCCATGCTTAAATTTTTTTATTTTTATGAATATTTTGAGTTATGCCATTGATGAATATTTGAGCTGTGTGATGTTAGTTGATGAATTATGAAAGATATGTTTTGGATTGATATGTTTTGTATTAAAATTTTTGATGATTTTGAGTAATTAGGACTAAATTGCAAAAATAATAAACTGAAGAACTAAAATGTGAAATAAATGAAATGTATAGACTTGTCTGAACATGTGTGGTATTTGGCCTAAGCATGATGTGTGCAAATTTTGCATGTTTTGTGTTTTGTGCAATTTGGACTAAATTGTAAAAAGTGTAAAATGTCAGTGATAGAATGGTATTTGCCCATTTATGTGTTTTTGGACTAAAATGAGTGAAAATATGTTTGAATGAGTTTATTTTGAATATGTTTAGATTAAGTACCAAAGAAATCAGATTTGGATCGGGGGAAAACCAAAGTTGTCGATTAGCCGTCCTGTTTCGATTATCGTTGTCGAGGTAAGTTTATAAGAAAATAAATGTTGTAAATTTTGAATATATGCAAATGTAATGTAACAGCCCGATTTAGACCCTAATCGAAACGATGGTTTCAGGACCATGAATCTGAGTTAGAAAAATTTTTAAAAATCATTTTCTGTTTTTATTATGTGTGAATTTATGTGTGTGAAAATTTCATTCGAAAATTTTATCGTTAGAGTGCCTGATTTAATAAAAGGGCTTAATCGCGTTAAATGAAAATTTGATGGTTAAATGTGAAAGTCTAATTGTTGTTGTCTTTATAATATAAAGTATTTATGTTGCAATTAGGCCATTTAATTATAGCATAGACGGTTGAAGACAACCATTATAAAGTTTTATATTAATTTATAAAGGTTAAAAATGTAAATGATGTATTAATATGTTATTATAATAAAACATAAAATAAGCAAAAAAAAAAAAAAAAAAAAGAGCCATGCATTTATCTTTTGAAATGGCCAAATGTTGTAAGAAAGAAAAGAAACAAAAAGCTTAAGGGTTCGATCATTAGCAAGCTTAATTTAAGGTAAGTTTTCTCTCAGTTTTTGATAATTTTTAAGTTTTTGAGATCGTTGTTATGTTATCTATCAAGCCCATGTTTCAATTTTTGAATTTGATGATGATTTTGTATTTTGCCATTGTTGAAAGCTTGTGATTTTTGTTGTTTGAAGATGGAAAATAAAAGATATGTGATAGATTAACATGTTTTGTATTTGAATTTTTGATGATTTTGAGTAATTAGGGCTAATTTGTAAAAATGATAAATTGAGGGACTAAAATGTAAAATAAATGAAATGTGTGGACTTGTATAAGGAAGATGAATAGTTGACCTATGCATGGTATATTGAAATTTTGCATATTTTGTGTTTTGTACAATTTGGACTAAATTGTAAAAAGTGGAAAATGTAAAGGATAAAATGGTTATTTGCCCACTTATGTGTTTTTGGACTAAATTGAGTGAAAATATGTTTGAATGAGTTTAATTTGAATATGTTTAGATCAAGTACCAAAGAAATCAGATTTGGATCGGGGGAAAACCAAAGTTTTTGATTAGTCATTCTATTCTGATTATCGTTATCCGAGGCAAGTTTATAGGCAAATAGGTGTTGTAAATTTCAATATATGTATATTATAAATGCTGAATTGAATTGTTATAATTGTTTTGAAAATGTGCCGAAATGATATATGTTTGAGAGTAATGGGTACGAGTTCGATTCGATCGAGTTATGACATCCGAAAGCACGTATGAACCTTAGGAATAAATAGGATATATATGTCATGACATAGGATTTTGATATGTGATGTGCGAGTAAGACCATGGCATCGATATATGTGTGTGAGTAAGACCACGTTTAATATGTTGGCATTGATATGAGATTCCGATATATTTGTGCGAGTAAGATCACGTTTAATACATTGGCATCGATGGGTGATTTCGATATATGTGTGCGAGTAAGACCACGTTTAATATGTTGGCATCAATGTGTGATTCTGATATATGTGTGTGAGTAAGACCCTGTCTGGGACAGTGGCATCGATATGTGATTACATGTAAGACCATGTCTGGGACGTTGGCATTGTATGATATGTGTGATTATCCGAATGCCCTATCCAATTCTGAAAGGTTCAACGGGCAATGATAAGTTGTGATCGAATGTGTAAATCAAGCTAAAGTGATCAGGTATGAAATAGTTGATTATGTATTTGAAAATAAGGTAAGTTGGTTATTTGATAATTGATGCAAATTGTATATGATGCAAATGAAAATATATGTGTATAGGAGCGGTATATTCAGCCAAAGGTTATGCATAAGTGATATTATATTTGTAATCTAGGTGCAAACATATATGAATGGTTAATTTCAGTTTTATGAATATAAAATGTGAATACTTATGAGATGATTAACGATTAAATGCATGTAAGTTTATATATATTCGGTTATATAATAACATTATGGCTTTGATATTTTTGTAACACCCCAAACTCGGCCTAGACGTTATGGCCGAATCTGTGATGTCACATTGGAGTGTTTTTCCAAAACACGAATTCTGTGAAAATCCGTTCTACATAAAAACTTCATTAGGTTTTTAACAAAAGAGTGTTTGGTTCATTGCAAAAATTCAAGTTGATTTAGCAAAATATTAATTATATTAGTTTGTTATTAAACTTTAAAACGGTGTTTGTTGTAGAAGCTTTCAAAATGTGTTGCGTAAGCGTGATGTGTTCAGAAAATCATTTGTTTGTATTTACTTGAAAACCCGAGTCCTATTACTAACAGGTAAAATAAAGTAAATAAAATCCCCAAATTAAAATAAGAATTAAAAAGGCCTTATTACATAATAAAAACCCAAAATAAAATCTTAAGTATAATATTAAAAGAAACTACGTCGAGTGGCCACCTCTGAGTGCTCCGTCGCCTCGATCCATCTAAGCCTGAGGATTTCCTTCATAGTTAACAAATGGGTGAGTTTACGAAAACTCAACGTGTGAAATCCCATAATAGCAACCAGTGTATATACAGTCTGGGCCTAAGCACTTTAGTTCCAGTTAAGGGCCTTAGCCCCTTTTACAGTAACAGTAGCAGTCTGGGCCTTAGCCCGTTTCAGTCACAGAGGCAGTATGAGCCTTAGCCCATTTCAGTATAGTATGCAAGCAAAGAATCCTACCCAATCCATCCGCTACACACCATCTCCGTACCAGCCCTACCACCATGAGGGGATTAAATCGACCCACCCAACCCTACACACCAAATCGTATCGATTTTGGTACTAAAACAGTATTTGTAACAGAGCTACCAGTAATAGGCTTATAGCCTTTCAGTACACTTCCTCCAAAATCATATATCCCACCCCATGTAATGCAACATAATACCATACGTGTATGCGGAAATGTCATGCTAAAAAACAGTCACATAATACCATACGTGTATGCGGAAATGTCATGCTAAAAAACAGTCATACATAATACAGGGGTATTTCAGTCAATTTACCTCACAAGGGTATAATGGTCATATCATCAGTATGGGGTCTAAGTGTACTTACCGACCCAACAGTAGGTCCACAGTCATCTGGTACGACCCATGCAACCTTATCAAACAATCAGTGCTAATGGGCCTATAGCCCATATTGTGGGCCCATATGGGCCCACACTCTCGTATGGCCCACATAGCCCGAAAATGGCCTCAGTCATGTAGTCCACACAACCTGGCCCACAATTTACCACATTTTGAGCAATTTCTCTGTGTAGGGCCCACATGACCCAGTTCGCCCAAAATGGCCCAATACCGTTTCGGCCCATGAAATCGCTCATGGCCATTTCGTCGACATCACGGCCTCGTTTTGCTACTAGGCCTACCACACGGGCGACCATATGCCCGTGAGGTGCCGACAACCCACTTTTCAGCTTTTTAGCTTTTGCTATCACACATCTAATAATAGTGTTCACACACCTAATATGGAGTTGTAGCCGAAATGCCTCCGAGATCAAGAACCTATGGTCAACCACAACCTCTCATTAGTCTCAAACCCTTGTTAGTCCAATACCTACGTATTGAGAATACTTTACCCTACTCATCGCTACTTACCAATCAACCAAACGCAAGACTCCCTTTTGATCCAACCAACGTATTCTCTCTAAAGCTATAACCTTCACACGAAACAGTTAACCAATCTATAAGAATCTATAATCCAACATAAGTATGCAGAACTTAAAGTACTCACCGCGAATGGAAGGATCACTTGTAGGGGAAAAAGTAATCGATCCTACACCTTACATATTGAAAATGAGCCCCTAGCAACAACGGAAAAGTCCGAGCTTTACAAAATCAATCACTAAGGTAAAGAAAAAAAAATGAGTAAGAAGGGTACATTCGGCCCACAGAAGAAGAAGTCGACATATCCTGAGAAGAAGACTTACCAATACTTAGCTAAGACCCAAGCCTAGAAGTCGCCCGAATGGTACAGGGATATTCGGCCAAGAACAATTTGGCTAAGAGAAGAAAGAAGGAAAGTGGGAATAAGATGTTTGGCTTTGAAGAAAAAAGGACCTTAGGTTCGGCCAACACAGTAGAAAAGCAAAGAAAGTCCAAGGAAAGATGAGGACACAATCGGTCAAGGAATCATGAACAAAAATACCCGAAAGTTGAGAAGGAGAGGAAGAGAAGACAGTTGATCAATAAACAATGTTGTGAAGAGCCAAAATAGAATAGGCAAGTGCCCGAATGGTCAAAATGAGAAGCACACCCAAGACCCCTAGCAGAAATCGGCTGTTCAGCAAAGTGCAAAAGGACTCCAAAATGCAAAAAGGGAAAACAAGAGTACCAAACTGACCAAAATGAGGAGTATGACCCCTAGGCTGAATTCTTGACTACCTAGAGTCCCCATTCGGCACCAACTCCCCACAACTTAAAAATCCCCTGATTCTCTCCTTAACTCCCTCCTACAATCTCTCCATGATAGATTCAAACTCCCCTCCCCTTATCAGTGTTCCAGTCAAACACTACTGTAACACCCCAAACTCAGCCCGGACGTTACAGCCGAATCTAGCGCATCACATTGAAGTGTTTTAGTGGAAATCATATTTTCATTGAAAATCCTTCTTATAATAAAAGAAACCTAATAATTTAGTTGCGAAAATGTAAAAAACATATATAATCTAAGAAATCCATGTTCAACTTCTCGTAGCTACAATGAAAATAAGGACAATAATTCAAGTAATAATAACATAATGGAAACCCTATCACAATTTAGTCTGAACATACTTAAATAGAAATAAAAACTTGAATGCTTAAAAAAAAACCAAGTCCGAATTATCTTGCTAGCTGGCCACCCAGAGTCCCTCCAAACACCAAACCTTCTACTGAGCATCACCTAAAAATAAAATAAAAGAGGGGGTGAGCTTTCACAAACTCAGTGTGTACAACCCTTGATGGAAAACAAGCATTCAAAGAAGAATCATTACACATGCAATGCAATCCCATCCAAATTATCCATCCGCTACACATCAGTTCCGTCCCTCGTCACACCATGTGGGGATATGAATATCGACCCACCCATCCCACACACCAGTGGTAGCTCGGTTGTGGAACTACCTTTATTTATATATTGGGCTTTAAAAGCCGTCGGTGGATCCATGATTGTCAGGCAACCATGCGATCCTCATATACTTCCTCCATTCCATAGTTCCACCCCATATGCCTCCTAAGCAGAACATCATATGTATGCATGCCACATCCATAAAACTTACATTCAACACTTAGGGGTATTTTGGTCATTTTTGTCCTTAGGGGTATTTCGGTAATTTTCCCTTAACTATGGTTTCCACTTACCTTGTCCCGTTAACAAGTCTCGCGAGCTAATATGAATGAATACTATGCACCAGGTAGGATTCCAGAGAAGAGGATGTGGGTCATTAAGACAGCTTAAGTACCAAGCTCTCCCTAGATCCAATCCTAGACATGCATATACCCGTTGCCACACCTTAACCCTTTGACCTGTCCACGGTAGCAAAATATTAATTAAGTCTTATGTAGTTATCATATGCTAGGCCCAAAACCCCTTACAAAGCCCAAACAAAGTCACATACCTGTATCTGGCCCAATAAGCCCAATCATATTCATATGGCCCATTAGGCCCAAATCACCTGTTTATGGCCCATTAGGCCCAGTCACATTCATATTCATGCTCACATACAGATTCCTATCACATAGCATCAATATTCAATCTTTGCCTATTATGGGCCCAACAGCCCACTCGGCCCATTTAGCCCATTCCGGCCCGTTTGGCCAAAGAACACCCTTAGTCCACAAAATTGCCCGTGGGTCTCAGGCAGCCTATCGGTCTCTCCCTTACGAGTGTTCGTGCACTAGCAAGACTACCGTAGCCACACTTTTGGCTTTTCAGCATTTCGGTATTTCAACTTTTACCGATTCATAGTGTGTGTGCAATGTATATACACACCTGGTAAGCAAGCGTGATGCGATCTACTTAGCCCCAAACCTTGCGTGATAAGTATAACAGCCCATTCTTAAATCCCTAACCACGATCAACTCCTAGATCTAAACCAATCTTAACTATTAGAATAGAATAATAGGTGACTCATATCCAACACAAGTCCCCTTACCTTAACTATGAACATTCGACCACCTTAGCCAATGGGAGAGGAATACTTACCAAAATCGCAAACACCTAAAGAGCAATTTTGACAGAGAGCTAAGATCCGAGATCCGATACTAATTCCCTACCACAGTTGATTAGAAAGAGTAAGGAAAGAACAATGTAATATATTCTTAGCAAAACTGATTGGAAGAACAACAATTACACTAGATTTGACCGAAGTAGAAGGAGTAGTGATTGCACCAAGAGTATTCGGCCAAAGAAGTTTGGCCCTTTGTGATTTTGTATGGCAAAAGAGAGTTATTTGGCTCCAAGGAAAAAGAAGGAAAAGCCAGCAATGAGGTAGAGGAAGAATAGAATTTGGTACAAGGAAGAAGGAAAAAGAAAAGAAAAGCAGAGGGTTTTCGACTTTTAGAGAAAAGGGTTTTCGGTAACAGGGTAAAAAAAATTTGGCATTAGCCTGACAACCCTGCATTCGGCACTTATTTATAGCCCTATAGCCGAATTGCCTGGCCCTCAGTTCCCCATTCAGCTTTATTACTTCCCTCTCTCATCTCCTCGTTTTTCTCCCTGATAACTCCTTGATCCTTTCCTTAGTTTTCTCTCCTGAACACTCCCCTTAGAGTCCATCTTCACGCCACTGCCAACCTTCTAGAAGGCCAAAATTTAACTCCCAAAAATACTAGGCTAAGATTTGAACCTTGGATCTTCTTGCTAGCTACTTAACGCCACCTCCCTACACCCTAAGTGGCATCACTTATCCACTCCACCATAAAGCTTTTTGATGCCATTTTCCCTTATCTTTATTTAAAAGCCCAACTACTTGACAACAATGTCCTTTTTAATTATTAAACTTTAATTTCTTCTACCCCTTTATTCGAACTCAAACCTTGACCAAGACCTACCATCGTGTAACTAACACTTAACCGGAATTGCTAAGCTCAAAAAGAAAAATTCAAGATTTTGGGACTTTTAGGTTTTCAAATTTTTGGGGCGTTACAACTCTACCCCCTAAAAGAAATTTCGTCCTCAAAATTCCCAACTACTAACATAGACTACCACACCACACTTCTGCTGCGCACTCTAATTCCAACTTAGGTAAATAGCACACTATGGGTAAGTACGTACCATTATTCGCCTCTGGAGTGTCTCCATCCTCTTGACTAGGGGTGAGCATTCGATCGAATCGAATCGAATCGAATGAAAAAATTTCGAGTTAATCGAGTTGACGAATCATATTTTATTATCCTAATTTGATTTGAAATTTTCTCGAATCAAGTCGAGTGAGATGGAATTCGAATCGAATCGAATATATTTTTTCGAGTTAAATGTTATAAAATAATTTTTGGTCCTTGCTGTGACAGCCCTAATTTTTGACTCTAGTCGGAAAGTGGTTTTGGGACCACAAAACCGAGTCATAAAAATAATTAACCATTATATTCTATGCTTATTGTATGAATACATGCATGTGTGAAAATTTCATGCTTTAATTTTGTCATTTGTATGTAAATTTATTAAATAGGACTTATGTGAGACAATTATGAAATGTGATAGGTAAATTTGAAAGTGGTCTATTAATGCATGTTATAAAAAGGTTGGACTTGCATGTCAAATATCCCTTTTGTTATTAGTGGCCGACCATGATGATGTTTTATATAAAAAAAATTATCAATTATCACTTAAAATGGCTTTATATTTTATATAATTAATGAATAAAAAAATAAAGGAAAAATGGGTGATGAAAACAAAGCTTTATCTTTGTTTTCTTAGCTGATTAGAAAGAAAGAATTAGGGGAAGACTTTCAGTCATCTTGAAGCATAAGGAAGGTTAGTGAATTGTGTTAGATTTTTTTTTTGAAATTTTAGCTTGTCTTAGGTTAATCATCTTGATTCTTACTTAGCCCATGCCAAAACTTTAAATTTTGATGGATGAATTTGCACATTCGGTTATGGTTAATAAAGAAATAAGTTGATTATAGCCTTTAAGTTTTGAAGAAGAAATTGTTGATGAAAGAAGTTAATCTTGTTAAAAGTATGAATTGTTATTGATCATATGTGTAATAGCCGAACATATAGTTGCTTAATGTCTTGAACAAATGCCATTTGGGGTGTTTTGAAATGAATTAAATTAGATGTTTGATTATCTAAGTGTTCGGCATGGTACATGATATTTTTTAAGTATGATTTTGAATAATATGAATATTGGAATATGAGTAATGTTATGCATAGGTAAAATTTTTATGTTCGGCTTTAGTAAAATATATGTATAATCAATTCATTTTGTTAATTATATATATATATGGTGGTTAAAAATAAGGTTTTTGATGACTTATGTTTAATGGCCGGCCAAAGTCTATAGGTGCTTGCTAATACGGTTTAAGTGTATATGTGCTAATTACCTTGTATTTGAAATTTTGAAGAATAAATAGTAATTAATTAAAATGATGAAAACTAAATCTTGAGTTTGATTAAGTTGAACATTCGGCTTTGTCCCTAGAAAATGTATAAATTGATGATAATTGTTTTTGGGAATTAGCTTTGCCATGGTTATGTTAACAAGATGAGAAATGAATTAAGATGGTCCTAGTATGCCGATTGGGAACTAGGAAATTGGGTTAAAGATAGAAGATGTTGAGTAAATATTTCATAGACATTTTTGATACTCAAGTTCACATGAATTTAAGCGTACAAAGAAATCACATATTCGACCCTTGATGACTATTATGTCTTGAATAATGAGTTTGATTAAAAGATTAGTAAACTTGATCTAATCAATGATTTAGTTGTGACTTGTAAAATAGTTATATTTGGCCGAATGTGTATGTAAAAGAAACTTTGGTGTGTGTGTCATATTGAAATAAAAGTGTAATTATTGAATGAGAGTTATGAATAAGGTTTAATATAATTAAACTTGTTTAACATAGCTCAAGAGCATAGAGGGGCAACATCGGATAAGGGAAAAGCTAAAGTCACGGAATAGCCAACCCGAAATTGCTCAGAAAGATACAAGGTAAGTATTTGAGTAATGGAACTTAGCTTATGATTTGATAAAATTATGATATATAAGCATAATACATAAATTGTAACCTAATGTTTCTACTTGAATTAAGTAGTGAGATAAATAATTTGTGCATATGACTTGTATCCGAATGGTTATAGAAATCATGTTGGATAGCGAAACGTAATCGTATTCTTTGTATGTGGCTATTGAGTCGAAAGTGGAAATTTTGATAAGCATGTTATACATGTGTTCCAGTAAGGTAAATGAAATGCTAATGTAATTGATATATATATATGTGCAAGATAAATAAGGATTTTAACCGGGCTAAGACCCGTAGGCCTTGTGTGAGATTTATATCCGGGCTAAGTCCCGAAGGCATTCGTGCTGGTGTTATATCCGGGCTAAGTCCCGAAGGCATTCGTGCTGGTGTTATATACGGGCTAAGTCCCGAAGGCATTCGTGCTGGAAATGTGTCCGGGCTAAAGTCCCGCAGGCTTTGTGCTGGTAATATAATTTCGGGTTTTATACCTAGCAGGCCAAGTGCCGATGAATTTGATAAAAGTATACAATTACAAGATCCTACACTAAGTTGACAAATTGAAAGTGCATTACATATTAAGTTGGCCAGGTATGTATCATGTACTTGTATGCGATTTTGATTTGAATTAAATTATAAATATATAAAGTGATGCATCTGTGAATAAGTGTTATAACTATAAATGTGATCGTGATATATTCGGTAAATGTGTGAACTTATGTGAAGTGATTCTATGTTTATATTCAAATATAAACACTTGGTCCTTGTGGAAAGGTTTGTGGAAGTATATGATTTTATTTTTAGGTGATTAAGATCATGGAAAAATTAAATGTGAATATGATATTGTATTTTATTCGTTTCAATTGAACTAAAGCTGATAGTGAAGCATTTTAATGCCTATTTTATATGAGTTCGATCTTGAATGACATGATATACATGTTTAGATAATTTGAATGCAAAGAATGTGTGAAAGAGCAAATTTGTAATAAATCTGCTTGGGACAGCAATAGTAGCGTGATTTTAGAAAATCACCATAAATTGTGGAAATTGAATTAGAAGCTGAATAAATTATGTAATTAAAGCTTAATGAGTCTAGTTTCTTATAAAAGAAACTGTGTAAGCAAGAGAATTGTAGATAATGAGATATTTGAAGTGGCGTGGGATAGAGTCAAAATGATTTTGAAATCCCGTGTTCTGTATTTAGAAAATCATTGTAAATTGGAAAATGATGATTATAAGATAAAATTTATATTCTTAGACTCCTTGATGAGTCTAGTTTCAAATTAAATAAACAATAACATACTTCGGATTCTGTATAATAAGAAAATTGATTCGTAGTGAAGAGTGGTCAGAATAGTCAAACAGTGAAACAGGGAAAACTTAAATAAAAATCTGGTATTGATTGGTCAAACCAAAAATTCTGAAAATTTGATAGATGGAAGATATATGAGTCTATTTTCAGGAAAAATTAACGGAACTTGATTTGGAGTTTCTTAGCTCCAGTTGTAAATAATTTAGTGACAGTTGCTTAGGAAGACAGCTTGTAGTGAATTTGTGATTTTGTTGCAAACATGGTTAAAACTAGTTAATGAGATGCTTCTCGAGTTCTTATGATCTTACTTGTGATTTCAATATTTGGTTTTAATTGAGTTCAGATTCAAGTGAGGTGAATTTGCTAAATATGCATTATGTTCATGGATACTTGGCCAAAATGGCAATTACCTAGGAATGATTTCTTGAAAATTTGAAATAATCGATCTATAAGTAAATTAATTGTTTGCATTGCTTAAAACTTATTAAGCATTGAAGCTTACTCCGTGATTCTCTTTTCCATTTCTCATAGGTTTATCCTTTAGCTCGAGTTGGAAGTGCCGCAGTTATCATCACATTATCGAGTCATTATGTGAGTTGAGAAGATTGCATATCATCATGGTTTAAGGCATGTATAGGATAGACTATAGGTAGAATGATATTTCGACTTTGTATACATTATAGCCATGCGAAGATGGCTTGCTCATTTTGTTTAGAGAAGCCTTATAATTGAACTAATGTGTTGAAATGTTTTAGTTATAACTTGATAGTAGTTAATTTGTTATTAGACATTTGGTTATGTTTTGATAGTGAGTCATTTTGGAAATTTATAAGAGCTCTTATGGAAAATCAATGAGACAGGTTTGCATTGTTGATAAATTATGTCTGGTAAGTATCTTTGACCTTATAGAAGTTTTGTTCAGTCAAGTAATACCTCATAACCTTATTCCGGCAACGGATACGGGTTAGGAGTGTTACACTTGCAACCACTGTCACCCATTGTAATAAAATTTGTACACCTTAATCAAAATTTTTATTAACTTTCATCACCTCATAATTTATTTATTAATCTTTTATATAAAGGTTACCTTCCTTGTTTGCTTAGTTGTTTCAATTATCTTCAGATTCTTGTCACTATGTATTTTGGAATTAAAAAATATATTAAATATAAAAATGTGATTTTTTAATAAAAGTTATTTTAAAGATAAAATGTGAAATTGATACCAATATAAAATTTTAACATGAATATTTAATGGCGTAATTAATAATTCAATTTTAATATAAATATTCAATATGACTAAACAATTCAATAATATAAATAATATAAAATGTGAAATTTAATTTAATAATATAAATAGTAGATATAAAAAAATTATTACTATTTATGTTTATTGATTTTTTTGGATAATTTTGATTTTTTATTTGAGAGTAAAAGGTGAGAAGTAAAAGTTTAGGGGGAAAATAAAAAGTTTTGGGGAATAAAAGTTTGAGGGGAAGTAAAATTTTGGAGGGAAAATATTAAAAAAAATTGGAGGGGGATGGATTTGGGGTAGATGGGAGGTGAGATGGGAAGAAAGTAAAAATTTTAGGGGGAAAGTGGGAGGGAGTAAAAATTTTAGGGGAAAATAAAAAGTTATGAGGGTTTTGAGGAGTAAAATTTTGAAAAAAAAAGTAAATGGGAGAGTAAAATTTTTGTGGGAAATGGATTTTGGGTAGATTGGGGGGTTGGGATGGAAGGGGAGTAAAAGTTTTGGGGGGAAAGTGGGAAGGAGTAAAAGTTTTGAAGAAAAAGTAAAAAGATTTGGAAGTTTGGGGTAAAAATGTAAAATATTATAGTTTGATATTCGAATTATTCGAGTTATTCGAATTCAAAAACTCAACTCGATTCGAACTCGAAATTTGAAAAAAAATTTGAGTTGACTCTAATAACTCGATTAACTCAAATAACTCGATTCGTTTAACTCGAAATTCAAATTTTTTTCGATTTTTTCGAGTCGAATCAAGTTTTGCTCACCCCTACTCTTGACGACGTGCTGTATAGACCAAAGCTAGCTGCCTCGCCTCAGCATGACCAGCACCTCTGCCCGGTGCTCCACGACCCAAATCATTTCCACCCCTGGCCTGTTCACGGCCTCTCGGTAGTTGCTGACCACCCCTCGGTGGCTATACACCACCCCGGTCCATGACTTGCTCTCGACCTATCACTCGGGGGCAATCCTTGATCCTATGCTCTATTGACCCACAAGCAATACAAGCTCCCATTCTCTTCCAACACTCGCCTCCATGCCTTCTCCCACAATCAGCACAAGATGGCACCCCTGGATTGGCAGTAGGGGCCCCTGCTCTAACTGGCCCATTATTTCTGGCCATAGCCCTAGGCCTCAAATCGACATCAGGAGTCTCAGCCTCCCTTTTATCCTTACCCCTTTCTTTCTCCCGATTTAAGTGCTTAGTGTGCTTTACCTCCTCCGCTAATTCCGAGAAAAATCGCTCCCTTTGTGGAGCTATCAATACCCTAAGGCTATCTCTCAATCCGTCCTCAAACCTAACGTAACGCTCATAGTCCGTTGCCACCATTACTCTTGCATACCTACTAAGGTGTAGAAACTCCGCCACTGATTTGTTTCCTTGGGTCAAGTTCAGAAACTCCTTCCTTCTAACATCCACATAGCTTGCACTCACGTACTTCCCTTGGAATGCAGCTTTGAAAAACTCCCAAGTGACCCGCTCCGATTGGGTGCCCTCTTTCACTGTCAACCACCACTGATAGGCTTCTTCCCTAAGCAATGGCACTGCTCCTTTTAACTTTTGTTCCAGTGAATAGTCCATGTTCTCCATTATCCTTTCAGTAGCCTCCAACCAATATTTCACCACGTTAGGAGCCACGCCAGCCACGCCCTTAAAGATCTCAGCCCCATTTGATCGAAGTCGCTCCCGAATGGACCCCTGATTTCCAGTGCCATTGTTGGGCCCAGTGACCCTTTCCAAAATCCTCAGTATTGCCTGCGACAATGCATCTTCTCCCGCGACCCGCTCATACGGTCCATTCCAAGCCACTGGTGAGGCCAGAGCCTCTCCTACTCCAGCATTGGGCATATGGCCCGATACCGACGATTCAGCCCTAACACTTTCGCGGCCTCGGCCGCGGCCTTTTGTACCTCTTCTAGCACTCATCATCGATTCATGTATTATCTAGATTATATATTTTTAGGAAGTTTTAGTTAGTTTAATAATTAAACCGATCTTTTATGAAAGTAATTAAAGAGAAGATTATTTTCGATAATCCTCAACAGTTTTAAGATCCTACGGGCTTTAGTTCCATTCTAACATAATCATCTAAAGTATCCCTCTAACTATCTACTATATAACAATTTAAGCAAATTTAAGAATAAAAGTACTTACTTGGTTCGATGTCGGAGACTCGATGTGCCGCTCAGCAAGACTTCCCTTTTCCCAAAACATTGTGAAATTTTTTTATTTAAAAGGAACAAAAGAAACCAAGTATTAAGGCCCAATTCATAGCTCGAGTTTTGTAATCGGGCTCTGATACCACTAAATGTAACACCCTAAACTTGACCCAGACGTTATGGCTGAATCTAGCACATCACATTGAAGTGTTTTCCGAAAATCGTGTTTTCTTTGAAAACCCTTCTTATAATAAAAGAAACCTAATAATTTAGTTGCGGAAACGTAGAAAACATACAATAATTTAAGAAATCCATATTCAACTTCTCGTAGTTACAATGAAAATAATGATAATAATTCAAGCCTTATCACAATCTGCTCTGAACATACTTAAAAAGAAATAAAAACTTGAATGCTTAAAAAAAACCAAGTCCGAATTATATTACTAGCTGGCCACCCAGAGCCCTTCCAAACATCGAACCTTCTACTGAGCATCACCTGAAAATAAAATAAAAGAGGGGGTGAGTTTTCGTAAACTCAGTGTGTACAACCCTCGATGGAAAACAAGCATTCAAAGAAGAACCATTACACATGCAATGCAATCCCATCCAAATTATTCATCCGCTACACACAAGCTCTGTCCCTGTCACACCATGTAGGGATATGAATATCGACCCACCCAGCCCACACACCAATGGTAGCCCGGTTGCGGAACTCCTTCATTAATATATTGGGCTTTAAAAGCCATCGGTGGATCCACGATTGTCAGGCAACCATGCGATCCTCATATACTTCCTCCGTTCCATAGTTCCTACCCCATATGAAACCTAAGCAGAACATCATATGTATGCATGCCACATCCATAAAACTTACATTCAACACCTATGGGTATTTTGGTCTTTTTGCCCTTAGGGGTATTTCGATAATTTTCCCTTAAATATGGTTTCCACTTACCTTGGCCCATTAACAAGTCTCGCGAGCTAAGATGAACGAATACTATATACCAGGTAGGATTCTAGAGAAGACGAGGTGGGTCATTAAGACCGCTTAAGTACCAAGCTCTCCCTAGATCCAATCCTAGACATGCATATACTCGTTGCCATACCTTAACCCTTTGACCTGTCCACGGTCACAAAATATTAATTAAGTCTTATGTAGTTATCATATGCTAGGCCCAAAACCCCTTACGAAGCCCAAACAAGGTCACATACCTATATCTGGCCCATTAAGCCCAATCATATTCATATGGCCCATTAGGCCCAAATCACCTGTATATGGCCCATTAGGCCCAGTCACATTCATATTCATGCTCACATACAGATTCCTATCACATAGCATCAATATTATGTCTTTGCCTATTATGGGCCCAACAGCCCACCGGGCCCATTTAGCCCATTTTGGCCCGTATGGCCAAATCACAACCCAAGTCCACAGAATCGCCCATGGGTCTCAGGCAACCTATCGGTCTCTCCCTTACGAGTGTTCGCGCACTCGCAAGACTACCGTAGCCACACTTTCGGCTTTTCAGCATTTCGACATTTTAGCATTTCGACTTTTGTCGATTCATAGTGTGTGTCCAGTGTATGTACACACCTGGTAAGCAAGCGTGATGCGATCTCTTTAGCCCCAAACCTTGCGCGATAAGTATAACAGCCCCTTTTTAAATCCCTAACCATGATCAACTCCTAGATCTGCACCAATCTTAACTATTAAAATAGAATAATAGGTGACTCATATCCAACACAAGTCCCCTTACCTTAACTATAAAAATTTGGCCACCTTAGCCAATGGGAGAGGAATACTTACCAAAATCGCAAATACCTAAAGAATAATTTTGGCAGAGAGGTAAAATCCGAGATCCGATACTAATTCCCTACCACAGTCGATTAGAAAGAGTGAGAAAAGAACAACATAATAGATTCTTAGCAAAACCAATTGGAAGAACAACAATTACACTAGATTTGACTAAAGTAGAAGGAGTAGTGATTGCACCAAGGGTATTCGGCCAAAGAAGTTTGGCCCTTTACGATTTTCTATGGCAAAAGAGAGTTATTTGGCTCCAAGGAAAAAGAAGGAAAAGTCAGCAATAAGGTAGAGGAAGAATAGAATTTGGTACAAGGAAGAAGGAAAAAGAAAAGAAAAGTAGAGAGTTTTTGACTTTTAGAGAAAAGGGTTTTCGGTAACAGGGTGAATAAAATTTGGCATTAGCTTGACAACCCTGCATTTGGCACTTATTTATAGCCCTATAGTCGAATTGCCTGGCCCTCAGTTCCCTATTCGGTTCCATTACTTCCTCCTCTCATCTCCTTATTTTTCTCCCTGATAACCCCTGAATCCTTTCCTTAATTTTCTCTCCTGAACACTCCCCGTAGAGTCCATCTTCATGCCACTTCCAACCTTCTAGAAGGCCAAAATTAAACCCCAAAAATACTAGGCTAAGATTCAAACCTTGGATCTCCTTGCTAGCTACTTAACGCCACCTCCCCACACCCTAAGTGGCGTCACTTATCCACTCTACCACAAGGCTTTTTGATGCCATTTTCCCTTATCTTTATCTAAAATCCCAACTACTTAACAACAAGGTCCTTTTTAATTATTAAACTTTAATTTCTTCTACCTCTAGATTCGAACTCAAACCTTGACCAAGACCTACCATTGCTTGACTAACACTTAACCGGAATTGCGAAGCTTAAAAAGAAAAATTCAAGATTTCGAGATTTTTAGGTTTTAAGATTTTTGGAGCGTTACAACTACTACCTCCCCAAAGCAAGTAGTAAAAATAATCTTCCTTTGCACAAGCAGGGATTCGAACCTCAGGCTCCTTACAAACTCCACACGCCACTTACCACTAGGCTAGCATGCTCACTTTGTCATGTCCTACTCACATGAATTTAAAAGTCTTCTAGCTGTAGACAAGGGTTTATTCAAATAAAACCAAAATTTTGCTCAAGCCAGGACTTGAACCCATAACTTTTCAGACAGTCCCAGAGCATTAAATCACTAAGTTAGACATACATCCATGTCACAAACACACAAAAATAATTTAAACAGGGTTTCCAAGATTTGGGGCGTTACATATTGAATGATATTTTGATAATAGATATTTGTATAATCGGCCAACATAAAGTTTATATATGAAAGTATATGTTGTATGTGAATTTATGATGGTTTATTTTTGTTTAGTTAAATTGAATTATAAATGTGATTGAATGTCTGATTTGCTTATGACTTACTAAGCTATGTTAGCTTACTCTGTGTATATGTTTGCCTCTATCTTATAGATTTTGGAGGCTAGTTACGGGCTCGGGGATCATCAGAGAAGCTTATCACACTATCGACTATTTTTGGTACTTTATAAGTTGAATTTCGAACCTATGGCATGTATAGGCTAGATTATATTTGGATATGATGATTTTGGTATGTATATATATAAGCCATACGAAAATAGCTTATTTATTTGTTAAGTTCAGTTTCAAGGTTTGATTGAATTATGGTTATGTTTGATTGTGGTTTTGGTGATTTGGCTATGGTTGATACATAGATAAATATATGCGAATTTTATTGTTATGTTTTGTTATGTGTTATTATGTGATGTAGTATTAAAGTATATTTGGTTTTGGCATAGGCTTGTTAATAAAGTATATTTCATGGTGTATATATATATGTGTGGTATTTGGCTATATGGTTTGGCTTGATTATTAGGTTAATTAAGGATTTAGTAATTTTGACATGGGATAAGCATTTTTTTAGTAAGTATGTTCTTGGTAAAATATGTTTGTGATGTTTAGGTAAATGATTCGGTAATGAGAAGTGGTAATTATATTGTATAATCGGTTTAATAATTAGCTTATTTTGGTAAGTTTGTTTGATGGCATAGTATGCATTTGTGGATGGTTATGAATCGGTTTGTGTGATGTTAATGTAGTGATGGATGTGAATTTTGGCTGTGGAAAGTTTATATAAGTTATATTATGAATATATTATTGCTTGTGTAATTGGTCTTTTTGGTACAGTCTGTGATAGCAAATTATGACTATGTTCTATGGATGATGAGTCAGTTATTGAGCAAGTATAATGTATCTAGTTAATAATGTTAATTAACTACGAAATGGTATACCTAGTTGAGATTTAGTTGTGATAATGGTATGATCTATTGAGATTAAAATTTGATGACCAAATATATATATTTAATTGATTGGTTGTGTATATATATTTTGGTATGAAAATTAGCATGCGATTTAGATGTTCTTTGATTTGTTATTTGTGCTCAAAATGGTAATGTTGCTATAGTGCAATACACATAACTTGGTAATAATGACAATTATATTTGACCATTCGTTGATGTTTGATAATGACTTTTATATGGATAATTAATAAGTTGTATTATATGGCTTGTTTTTGTTTTGATATGCAAATGTACATAAGCATAGTAATAAGCATGCAAAATAAGTGTATTTTTGGTTGATATTTGTACTCAAAACGATTCATTTTGTTTTGGTAATATGGTATAATATACAAATGTACATTGATTATATTTTCAAAAGCCAATGTTATATATGTTAATATTAAATAAATTTTGGTTATATGATATGCTCGGTTATTAAACACATTTTTACAAAAGAGTTATTAAATACTGAAATTCTTTAAGGTATTAGGTTTTTTTAATGATAATAATCCATGAATTTTGTATGTATTTAAAAGTATATTATATATGACTTTGAGTTTTTATTGATATTTTTGTTATGATTTACATTATGTATTTAATGTTTTAAACAAATTTATGTTTTAGTTATGTGAATATAACTTATGTGTCTATGTAAATGTTTGGAATTTGTGTCTCATCCGGTAATGCCTCGTAATCCCTTTCTAGCGATGGATACGGGTTAGGGTGTTACATGTAAAATGCTCATTTAAATTTTATGAGCTTGTATATATGATAATCGAATGTGTATTTACTTGGGAACTATGTTCACGAGTTTGATTCGACTGAGTTACATCGTCCGAAAGCCCCGTATGAACCTTAGGAATAACTAGGATTCATATGTCATGACATAGGATTTCGATATATGTGTGCGAGTAAGACCACGTTTAATACATTGGCATCGATATGTTACTCCGATATATGTGTACGAGTAAGACCACGTTTTATACGTTGGCATCGATATGTGACTCTGATATATGTGTGGGAGTAAGACCACGTCTGGGACAGTGGCATCAGTATGTGATTACATATAAGACCACGTCTGGGACATTAGCATTGTATGATATATGTATTTATTTGAGTGTCCTATCCAATTCTGAATGGTTCATCGAGCAACGATAAGTTGTGATCGAATATGTAAAACAAGCTAAAATGATCAGGTATGAGTTAGCTTATTACCTATTTGATATAAGGTAAGTAATTTACTTGATATTTGTTGCAAATCATGTATGATGTAAATGAAAAATATATGTGAATATGGAAAGTGTATTCGGCATTTTGATTATATAATGTGAATATTTATGAAATGATTCATGAATATATGTATATGAGTTTATGTATATTCACCTAATGTAAAATTTGTATATGGAAGTATATGTTATATATGAAATTATAATCTTGAAAATAAATGTGATTATGATAACATAAATTAATTTGGTTAAGTTTAGTTGATATTAACATTGAGTTAATTAATTGCTTATGACTTTCTAAGCTATGATAGCTTACTGTGTGTGTTTTTGTTTGCCTCTGTTTTATAGATTTTGGAGTCTAGTTACGAACTTAGGGATCGTCAACAAAGTCTATCACACTATCAACTATTTTTGGTACATTATAAGTTTAAACTTCATATTATGGCATGTATAAGCTAGGTTTTATTTAATTAAGTTTGAAGTTGTGTATATAATACGCCATGCGAAAATGGCTAATATGATAAGTGATTATATGAAACTTTAGTCATGTTTATATGTGTTATATGCATTGAAAATGGTTGGTGATTTTGGATGTGTATGTTTGGTTGATTTGGCTAAGGTACATGCATAGATAAAAATATATGAGAAATTTTGGTTGTTGATGAGTTTGGTTAAGGTGTCACAAAAAGCTTATGATTAGTTTATCTTTGGTAAGTTTAAGCATGTTATGCTATGTTTTTTTTTTTTTTTTTTTGTGAATGGATTTATAAATCAGCTAGTAATGAAGTAAAATAACAATTATATATCCGATTATTTATTGGTTATTTTGGATCGATTTGTCAAGGCAATGTACGTGCATATGTTATACTTGAATGGTTGGTGGAAGCAAATAATGAATATGTCATATGATAACTTTGGTGGATATGTTTTGTTTGAGGTTCAGTAATGAAAGATTAAAATGTTAGGTTAAATATTTGAGTTGGAAATGTACCATATTATGAATTATAATTTGGTATGTGATACATAGGTACTTTGATATGATTTGTTTCGGTACTAGTGTATATAATCAATTAAATGATATTTGTATGTGGTTAAATGAATATGTTTGTTTATGTGTATTATATATGCATGCCTATTATATCGTGAGGTTGTTTAAATTTAGACAATTATGCTTAATATGTGATTTGGTATAATTAAGATTTAATTAATGGAATAGGTTAAAATATATTCGGTAATTACAAAATAAAAAGGCTACATTTAGAGTAAAAATGTGTATATTTGAATGACATCAAAGTTCTGTACGAACATATTGTTATGTTACTATATTTGAATGACATCAAAGTTATGTACGAACATATTGTTATGTTACTAATGTCACATATATGTGTTTGGATAATAAGTTGTATGCAAATTGGTTGATTGGTTTCATCATATACATGTACAAAAATTTTAAAATAATATGTTTGACGCTTAACAAATGAGATTATGTACTTATAAATTGTTTACATATGAAAAGTGAGATGATATGCTTGAATTTGGTTTAATGGAAAAAATGCCATTAATGTATTGTATTCAGGGAATCGAATGATGAAAGTGTTAAATATGTGCACATGACTTTGATGTTTAAATGTTTGATAATGTTATAAACGTACCATTATTCTATAAAGCATGAAAAGTGATAAACAACAGTACTGATTTATGACTTGTCCGGTAATACCTCATAACCCCATTCCTGCGACGGATACAGGTTAGGGGTGTTATAGCTTATTTGCTATGTCTTTTAAAATGAGAGGTCCTTATTATGTTATTTGACCATTGAAAGCATAAGTGGTCATAAATGGCCTTAATGAATATGAAATATATGTTTAATTATTAAGGGCAACATAGGTATTTGGTAAATTAAGTAATATTAATAAAAGAAAAACATGGATTAGTGTTATATTCATATTGTTGGCTGAAAATATCAAAGAAATACGAAAGAATAAGAGCTATCTAGGGTTCGGCTTTGATTTTCTTTGATTGGGGTATGATTTTTGTTCCGTTTTCGATAATTTCTACGTTTTTGTAATCGTTGCTTTCTATACTATCAAGCCCATGTCTCAATTTTTGATTTTGTTGATGATTTTGAGTTGAGCCATTGATGAAATTATAAGCTTTGTGAAGTTAGTTGTTGGTAAATGAAAGATATGTTTTGAGTTAACATATTTTGTATTTGAATTTTTGATGGATTTGAGTAATTTGGACTAAATTGTGAAAATGAGTTTTTGAGGGACTAAAATGTGAAATAAATGAAATATGTGGGCTTTTATGAGCTATATGAAAATTCAGCTAAGCTTGTGAAAAAGAAAATTTTGAGTATTTTATGATTTTGTGAATTAGGGACTAAAGTGTTAAAATGTGAAAATGTGAGGGCCAATTTGTAAAATGCCCTAAATATGTGTTTTTGGATTGATTTGAATGATTTGGTAAATAAAAGAGTTAAATTTGAATTCATATAGATCAAGAACTAAAGAAAATAGAATTAGATCAGGGTCGTCGAGTAGCTAATTTCATCTATTTGAATCCGTACGAGGTAAGCCGATATAGAAATAAATGTATTTGAATTGATTTTTTCATGTATATATGACATTGTACTATGATGAATGATATTATATGAGTTGAACATGAGATATCTGAGAAAGTATCGATAAAGTTTCGACGTCTGAAAAGCCCGTACGAACCTTAGGAATAGTTAGGATACATATGCAATGACATAGGATCCGATATGTGTTATCGTGTAAGACCACATCTAGGACGCTGGCATCGACTCATGATTTACGGGTAAGACCATGTCTGAGACGTTGGCATCATGCTTGATTTCATGTAAGACCCTGTCTAGGATAGTGGCATCGATGTTTGATTACATGTAAGACCACGTTTGGGACGTTGGGATTGTATTTACTTTCTGAGCTATCCTCGTATCCTTATGATTCTAAACGGTTCAATGGGCATTTCGAGAAACGAATGATTACATGAGATGTGTATCTGATTTAGGTACGTTTGAATTGTATACTATGTTTAAGAATGAAAGGTAAGTATATATGCAAATGATGATATATAATTGAAGTATGTGAATATATGCTATATGTGCAAATGATTTGAGAAAATATGATATATATATATATATGAACAAGAGGTTTGTTTGGTTATTGGGTACAAAGTATATGTAATTTGATAATGTTTACATATTTTGAATGATAAGTTTATTTATATATGGCTTACTAAGCTTTTGAAAGCTTACTCTATGTGTTTTTCAACTATTTTATAGATATCGAAGCTACTAGGAGCTCAGGGATCATCGATCGTCAGCACACTATCAAACTATATTTTTGTACCTTTTGGAAATGTATATATTGAAATATGGCATGTATAGGCTAAAAGCATGTGATTATGTTTTGTGATGTATATACTTTGCCATGTGATATGGCTAGTTTGAGGTTGAACTTATGGTTTGATTTTAGTATATGTTATATGATGCAAATTATGCTTATGTGATGTGTTTATGGATAGCCAAGAGAGTTGGTCAATTTGGTAAGTTTTAGAATTTGCCTAGTATGAAATTTGGTAAGCTTTTGGCATGAGATTTGATCATATGATTAGAGATTATGAAACCATATGTTTTGGTATGTTTTTGATTTATGGAATGACATGAAATTGGTTGATAATGTTATGGCATGAATGGTGTATGTTTTGGTATTGAAATTGGCTGAAACTATAGTACAAATGTTATTCGTTTGATGCTTGTAGGTTTGACCCAAATTGGGTGGCAAATTGGTTTTTCAAATGACCTATTTTTGTCCACACGGGTAGAGACACGGGCGTGTGTCTCAGCCGTGTGCGACACACGGTCATGTTGCACTGCCATGTGTCTCCTGGCGTACCCTACGATTTTAAGTCAGGCTTGAGCACGACCAAGGTACACGGGCGTGTGGCTAGCCGTGTGACCCAAGTCAGTTTTGACCATGGTCGAGGCACACGGGCTTGTCTTGTGGCCGTATGAGCAAGTCAGTATGTATGCTCTGTTTTGACACGGGCTAGACATATGGACGTGTCTAATGCTTTGTAAGGCACACGGCCTATTCATATGGGCGTGTGACCTGTACAACTTTGAAATATGTTTAAGTTTCAAAAATTTTTGTATGAGCTCAGTTTAGTTTCGACCCTTTTTAAATACATATTTAAGGTCTTGATGACCTATATATGGGAATCTATGATAATGTTTGATTATGATTGTGGATGATGTATATGAATTATGTGCAAAAGGTTTCAGTTGTTCGATAATGCCTTTAACCCTAATCCGATGACGGATACGGGTTAGGGATGTTACATTTTATTAGTATCAGAGCTATGGTTTAGTTAGTTCTAGGACTGCTATAGCGTATGTGAGTCTAGCTATACATGCCATATTTATGACCTACGATAGTGTGATGAATCCTGACAATGAAAATGTGTTTTTATATAGCAAATGGATCCCGAACGACCCGTAGCCAACGATGTTGAAATTAATGCGCCTGCTCCCGCACAAGGAACAGTGCCTTCCGACTCTAGACCAGCTACGAGTAGCCTTGATGGAGAGGCTAGACAAGCCTTCTATCAAATGATGAATGATTGGTTTGCCTAATACATTAGAACTAATCCTGCTATTCAACAACCTCCAACCCCAGTAAATCCTTCGCAAGTCCCTGTCATGCCACAAGCTAATCCGAATCAGTTGATTAAGCCTCTAGTTGATAAGATTAGAGAATATGGAGCTGAATAATTTCGTGCTACTACGAATGATGATGGTGAAAGAGCCGAATTCTGGTTGGAGAATACGATACGAGTGTTCGATGAATTGTCTTTGAATCCAAATGAACGCATAAAATGTGTCGTTTCACTTTTGACAGATACGGCGTATCATTGGTGGAAGACATTGATATCTATGGTTTCGAGAGAGCAAGTCACCTGAGATTTCTTTCAAGATGAATTTCGAAAGAAATATATCAATCAAAGATTTATTGATCAGAAACGTAAAGAGTTTCTTGAGCTTAAATAAGGCCATATGTCAGTTATAGAATACAAGCGAGAATTTGAAAGACTGAGTCAGTATGCTCTAGAATGTGTATCTACTGAGGTAATAATGTGAAAAAGATTTGAGGATGGCTTGAAGGAGGATATCCATTTGTTAGTCGGGATTTTAGAGATAAAAGAGTTTGTTGTGCTTGTTGAACTAGAGTGTAAAGCTGAAGAGCTCAGGAAAGAGAAAAGAAAAGCTGATTCAGAAGCTAAAGAAGTGCGAAAAAGATCATCAAGTAAGTCATTTCATTCGGCAATGAAGAAATTTCGAGATGACAATAGCTGTGCAAAGGCTAATGTGGGATATTCGAGTAGAGATAGTGCTAGATCGCATTCGAGCTTCAAAGCTCCAACTACTTCTCTTGTTAGCATTGGAAATGCTAAATCTAATCGTCCTGAGTGCAAACACTGTGGTAAAAGACATCCTGGTAATTGTAGACTATATGATCAGGCCTGTTTCAAATGTGGATCATTAAACCATTTTATCTGCGATTGCTTTGAATCTGTCGAGCAAGAGATTGTGCAAAATTCGAGGCCAAGTGGCAATGCATCTTGTGGTAGAGCTCCCAGAAATAAAGGAAATGTGAATGGCAGTCAGAAGGGAACAAAAGACACTACTGTTAGATCTGAGGCTCGTGCACCTGCCAGAGCCTATGCCATTCGAGCTTGTGAGGAAGCTTTGTCTCCAGATGTGATTACGGGTACTTTCGCACTTAATGTACTTCTGTGATTGCTTTGATAGATCCTGGATCAATGCATTCTTATATATGCATAAACTTAGTGAACAGTAAGGCTTTGCCTGTAGAGTCTACTGAATTCGTAATTAAAGTTTCGAACCCCTTAGACAGATGTGTTTTGGTTGATAAAGTCTGCAAGAATTGTTTGTTAATGTCTTGAGACATTTGTCTTCCGGCTGATCTGATGTTATTGCCTTTTGATGAGTTTGATATAATTTTGGGTATGGATTGGCTAATTTTGCACGATGCTATAGTGAATTGCAAACCAGAAACTATTGATTTGAGATGCAAGAATGATGAAATAGTTCGAATTGAATCTAGTGATTTGAATGGGTTGCTTGTTGTGATATCTTCAATGAAAGCTCTAAGTATTGTGAGAAAAGGTGGTAAAGCTTACTTTGCCTATGTGATTGATTCGAAAGTGTCAAAAAAGAGAGTTGATTCAGTACCTATTGTTTGTGAATTCCCTGATGTGTTTCCTGAAGAACTTCCAGGATTACCTCCGATACGAGAAGTTGAATTTGGCATTGAGTTAGTATCGGGAACTACTCTGATTTTGAAAACTCCGTATAGAATGGCTCCAATCGAACTAAAAGAATTAAAGACTCAATTGCAAGAGTTGACCAATAGAGGGTTTGCAAGACCGAGTTTCTTACCTTGGGGTGCTCCTATTCTGTTTGTGAAAAAGAAAGGCGGTACGATGAGAATGTGCATAGATTATCGTCAGTTGAACAAAGTGAGT
Organism: Gossypium anomalum; assembly: GCA_025698475.1. Classification (NCBI taxonomy): domain Eukaryota; kingdom Viridiplantae; phylum Streptophyta; class Magnoliopsida; order Malvales; family Malvaceae; genus Gossypium; species Gossypium anomalum. Next base: position 43,931,247 of record CM046965.1, read on the forward strand.
ATCAAGAATAAGTATCCTCTGCCTCGAATTGATGATTTGTGTAACACCCCAAACCCGGCCTAGACATTATGGTCGAATCTGCGATGTCACATTGAAGTGTGTTTTGAAAAAACATCGTTCTGTTTGAAAAGTCCGTACTATATTAAAACCTTCGTACTGATCTTTTACCAAACTTTTAAGTATCTTGTTCATTGCTAAAACTCAAGTAGTTTAACAAAAGTTTAATCATTTTAGGTTGTTATTACACTTTAAAGACAATGTTTGTTGCGGAAGCTTTTGAAATATGTTGTAATAGCATGGTGTTTTGAAAACATTTATCTTTTTGAAAATTCGTGTCTACTATTAGCAGATATAAATCAAAATAAGTAAACCCCAAATTAAAGTAAAATTTAAAGAGGCCTTATTACATAGGCCTTAATACATAACAAATACCCAAATTAAATAGCTTAAAGATTGAAGGTTTAAAATAGTGGCAAAAGTAGTTGTGTGGCCCCCATCGAGTCCCTCGTAGCACTAACCCGCCTAAGAATTACCTACACAGGAAAGCAGAAGGGTGAGTTTATGAAAAACTCAATCTATAATCCCTTTACAATAACCATCCAAACCATAGGCAATTACAGTTTGGGCCTAAGCCCGTTTCAGTGACAGTCCAGTATCAGTTAGGGCCATAGCCTATTACGGTAATAGTATCAGTGTGGGCTTTAGCCCATTACAGTAACAGTAACAGAAATACAATTATAAGTCCTACCCATCCATCCTCTACACTCCACTTCGTCCAGCCTTACGCTCCATGTGGGGATAAAATCAACCCACCCATCCCTACACTCCAAAATATAGCACCGGTTGCGGCACTAAATAATATTTGCAGTAGAGCTGCCAGTATAGTACTCTTCCTCCAAATATATCAACCCACCCCCATGCAACATGTCATGTCATAATATCATACGTGTATACAAAAATGTCATGCTCGAATATAGTCATACATAACACAGGGGTATATCAGTCATTTTACTAGGGGTATAACGATCATTGCATCAGTTTGGGGTCTAAGTGTACTTACCAACCCAACAGTAGGTCCATAGTCGTCTTGGGCGACCCGTGCAACCTGAATAATCAAACAGTGAAAGTGGGCCCAAAGCCCATAACACGGCCCATATAGGCCCACAGGCCCGTGTGGCCCAATAAGCCCAAAAATGACCTTGGCCAAGTGAACTGCACAGCCTGAACCAATATTCTCCACACGTCTGTGTGGTTTACCCTGTGGGGCCCACGAGCCCGTAAGGCCCACATGGCCCAACGTGGCCCAAAACGGCCTAAGCCCATGAAATCACTCATGATGGCCTCTACGATCAAACGCCTACGTTTTACCCGTTCGGACTACCACACGAGTGAGCATACGCTTATGTAGCGTCAAAGGTCATACTTTTCTTGCTTTTACCGATCTAGGTTTAAAGCAATGTGGTTACACATCTTTGTGTGAAAAGTGCTAGAATTCCACGAGCGCCAAACCTACATTCATTCAAGGCATTCAATTAGCCGTTTGACAATAGGGTAAATCACCCTCCTCTTTAATACTTAATCCCAAAATATTAGATACTTGCCTTGATTGAATGAGGGTGGTTTTAGCCCGCTTAGGTCGCTGACGAAGGTTGATAACAGACTCCTTGAAGAATATTTGCACGATAAGCGAATCTATTACTCATGTTTTCTTATACACAAGGGTTGAAACAGCGCATATCAACCCATAGAAAACGCAAACCCAAAGTAAGAGGAAGAAACATTCGGCCAAAATCAAAGGATTCAAACCAAAATACCTTAGTTCAATATAATACCAACGAATAGCATTACCTTCGAACGAGAGATGAGAGAAAGGTTCCAATCGTTACTGTAACACTAGCGAAGTCCTTCACTCCTTGAGTAGTACTAAAACCAGAAAGAAAACCATGACCAAGAGAGAAAAAGATGAGAATCGACATTCAGGGAAAAGAGGAGAAAAGTTGAAAGAGCAAAGACAAACGGAGACTTACTAATCAATATTCAGCCACCCACTAGTGAAAAGGGAAGGAATTGAGAGAGAGCAAAGAAGCAAAAAGAAAAGGGGAGGAGAAGAGACAAGGTAGTCGGCCTAAAGACTACAACTGATTGTGGGAGGGAGAAGGTGGAATCAAAACTGAAAGTGCTGAGAGGGGAAAAAAGGATAGCAGCAATTGATCAAGAAGGAAAGAAAAAACCAAATGAAAAAGAGGGGAAAGGAAATTAATTAACCAAAGGAAAAAGGTCAGAAAGGGAGCATAAAACCGCAAAGCACAAAAGAGAGAAAGACCCGAATAAACAAGCACTATTCAGCCACAACAAGCAAGAAAGCCAAACTGAAAAACAGCCAAATTCGGCACCAAAGGCAAAGAGTGAAGCTAATGCCGATTTTGCCAAAAGGAACTCCTAATTCGACAAGACCTCTAAACAACTCCCACAGTTGACTCTTCCAACCCTTTCGCACCTTAGCCAAAATTGTCTTGAACAAGAATTCAATTTCGGCACAAACTCCCCCATTTTCAAATTCCACAAAATCCTTCTAAAATCCTACATCCATTATCTCCTCAACTGCCCATTCAAACTCGAATCACTCACCTCAGTTTCGGTCAACCTAGGACACTTCCACAATACTTGTAGCAAAATAAAATGCCCCTTTTGCATCACCAGGCCTCGAACCTCAGACCCCAAGGAACACTCCACACGCCACTTACCCCTAAACCAATAGGCTCTTTATGTCATGATTTACATACATAAATTTAAAAGTCCACTAACTAAAGGGAAGGGCTTACTTCTTAAAAACAAAGGTTTCTGCAAATGCCCAGGCTTGAACCCAAGACCCCTTAGGCACTTCCCAGAACCCTTAACCACTTAGACAAGCATGCATTTGAAATACACAACATACAAAAAGAAAATACTTAGATTTTGGGGCGTTACAACTCTACCCCCTAAAAGAAAATTTCGGCCTTAAAATTTACGTAATCAAAACATATGAGGGTATTGTTGCCGCATTACCTCTTTGGGTTCCCACCTGACTTCCTTAGAACTATGATTACGCCATAGTACCTTAACCAGTGGAACAGACTTCCGCCTCAAAACCTTCACATCATAGTCTAAAATTTGAACCGACTCTTCCTTAAAGGTTAGCTCTGGCCTGACCTCAAACTCCTCAGTCGAGATGATGTGCTTAGGATCAGAATGATATCGCCTCAGCATAGAGACGTGGAACACATCATGAAATTAGTCTAACTTTGGAGGTAACTCAAGTTGATAGGCAACCGATCCCACACATTTCAATATGCGTTAAGGGCCAATGAACCTAGGGCTTAGCTTGCCCTTCCGCCCAAACCTCAGAACCTTCTTCCATGGCGAGACCTTGAGAAAAAACTAAGTCCCCCATAGAGTATTCAATCTCCTTACGTTTAAGATCCGCATACGTCTTCTTTCTGTCTAATGCTACCTTCAGTCGATCTCGAATCAGTCAACTTTGTCCCCAGTATCAGAAATTAATTCAGGGCCCAGAACACGCCGCTCGCCCAACTCAGTCTAACACGTTGGAGTACGGCACCTACAACCATATAGTGCCTTGTAAGGTTCCATTTGTATGCTAGACCGATAGTTATTGTTATACGCAAACTCTACTAATGGCAAGTAGTCCTCCCAACTACCTCGGAAGTCTATCACACAACCCTTTAACATGTCCTCCAGTATCTAAATCACCCTCTCTAACTGGCCATCCGTCTGAGGGTGGAACGCCGTATTGAAGTCCAACCTTGTACCCAAAGCCTCGTGTAACTTTTCCAAAACTGAGACGTGAAGCGAGGATCTCTATCATATATTATGGAAACTGATACCCCATGCAGTCTCACTATTTCAGACACATACAGCTTAGCTAGTTTCTGTAACGAGTAATCCGTACAAACATGTATGAAATGGGTAGATTTGGTCAATCGATCCACAATGACCATACTAAATCCTTCTTAGTAGGCGTTAAGGGCAGCCCACTAACAAAGTCCATAGTCACTCTCTCCCACTTCCACAGCGGAATCTTAACTGGCTGAAGCGACCCTGAAGGCAACTGGTGTTCAGCCTTAACCTACTGACAAGTCAGGCATTTACCCACAAAATCAGTAACTTCACGCTTAAAACCTTGCCTCCAATATAACTCCCAAAGGTCATGGTACATCTTATTCCTGCTGGGATGCATAGCATAAGGACTACTATGCGCCTCTTACAATACAGACTGCCTCAGATCAGTATCTTTCGGTACACAAACTCTCCCACGGAAACAAAGTACCCCTTCACTATTCAGCCCAAAATCTAAAGTTTCCCCACTCTCAATCTGTCAGAATCAAGGACCCAGTGACTCATCCTCTAACTGTTTTGTAACAGCCCGATTTAGGGGCAAAATAGAATAGTGGTTTCGAAACCACGAATTTGAGATTTAAAAAAAATTAAATTTTTATTATAATTATTTTGAGGTTTATGATATGATTGCATGATTGTGTGAAAATTTCGTGATAAAATTCTATGCATAAAGTGCTTAAGTTGAGATTAGGGACTAAATCGAATAATTTGTAAAACTTGCATTCTAGAAGTTTTTAGTATGAAATTGCTTTGGAATATTAATAAGGAAGCCTTAAATAGCAATTTGACCAATTTCTAAGTCTATGGACAAAATTGGACATGGATGGAATTTTTGGAAAGTTTAGTAGTAAGGGCATTTTGGTCAGTTAGTTATTTAAATGAATTAAAAACAAAATTAAAAGCCAATTTTTGTCCATCTTCTTCATTAGGCCGAAATTTCAAGGGTTCTCCATAGCTAGGGTTTGTTTCAAGATTTCAAGCTCAATAGTAAGTGCATTGAAGCCCCGTTTTTAATGTTCTTTACATTTTTGAAATCCTCGTAACTCGGTCTACCTATTTCTACCATTATTTCGAGTTAGGGTTTATGTTTAAAAATTTACCCATGAATGATATGCATGTATTTTGATGTTTGATGGTAGAATATGAATGTTTGAAGTTAGGAGAACGATCTTTTCTAAGTGATTTTTAGTGAAAATGAGTAAAACGGCATAATCGGTAAAAATACTTATTGTTCATAACTATGTGTTAGAGTGAGAATTTGATGTTTCCATAGAAGAGAAAAATGATCAGCATGTCATTAAACATAAGAATAAGGGCAGAAATTAAATTTCCGATCCTAGGGGCAAAATCATAATTTTGTAAAAGTTAGGGGGCAAAAATGTAATTTTTCCATAATATGATTTTTGGATTGAAATAAATAGTATTTGTGTTAAATGAGCTAAATGTGTTGTTATAGATCAAGAAAGGCGTGGAATCGATCTCAAACGGGGGAAGGAAAAGGTTTTGGACTAAATTGCAAAATTTCCGTATTTTGCACCGAGGTAAGTTTGTATGTAAATAATACATTAACTTCATTTACATTTTTATATTTCAGCCTATTATATATGTAATTTAGCCGATTTTGAAGCATAAATTGACTATTGGAAAAATGGAAATAAGTAATAGAGAGAGAAATCCCGGTTGTACATTCGGAAAGAATGAATAATATAGATGGAGCGTGGCTAGGTCACATGTATGGTGCCGAGTGCACATCATGTGTACAAGAAAGCTACACGATACTATGTAGTAGCTAGGTCACATGTGTGATACGGGAAGTATCCCATGTAGACAAGAGAGCTACGGGACAGATAAATGTAGCTAGGTCGCATGTGTGATTCCAAGTGAAGGACACCATGTAGACAAGAGAGCTACGAGATAAATTGGCTAACATGGGTGATACTAAGTGCTCACCATGTGTACAAGAGAGCCGAATTATATGAAATATGATGGTGGAGCTGTGTGCTGAAACCATCAAGTATCGGGAATTGATCCGAATTGTTCAACAGGATGGCTTTATGGTGACATTGTAATCATGGACCTATACTTGTGATGTATGAAATGTGGTGAAATGAATTGTGATATGCATGTTAAAATGAGATTAATATAAAGAAAGTGTGAAAGAGTGAATTAGCAATAATACTGTTTTGGACAGACGCAGTGACGTGAATTTGAAAAATCACCAAAAATAATGGAAATTTAATTAGAGTCTGAATGAGATATGAATTTAAATCTTAATGAGTCTATTTTCATGTAAAATAAACAGAGTAAGTAAAGGAATCTTATATTTTGAGAAATTTATATTTTCGTGAGACCTGTTCAGAATGACTACATGATTCCCTGTTCAGACTTTAAAAATTCACCATAAATTTTACAAAAATTATTAAGAGTCATAACTTACATTCATGGTTTTATTATTAAGTCTATTTTTAAGAGAAACAAACGGCATGGTCGTTGGAATTATGTACAAGGACAAATTTGGTTCGTAGTGCACAGAGGTCAGGGTAGTCGAACCCTGAAATAGGGGAGAATTTATCTAATAAAATGTACTAATTGGCTTGACCAAAAATTCTATAAAAAAATTAGCAAGTAGATATATGAGTCTAGTTTCAAGGAAAATTTACGGAATTGGATTTCAAGTTTCGTAACTCAAGTTATGATTTATTTAGTGAATATGATGCAGGAGAGACAGCTTGACCAAAGTGGAGTAAATAGTGAAATTTAAAGTAGATACACTTGAGTTATTATGTAATCATATTAAATTCTTTATTCATTATTTATATACTTGCTTACTAAGCTATAAGTTTACTTTCTCTTCTCTCTTTTGTCTTATAGTGTCGTCCAGCTTGCACAGGAGTTAAGGATCGTTGAAGATCTGCCTACACTATCAATATTTTTGGGTATTTGAACTAAACATTTTGAATTATGGCATGTATAGTAGGCTTAGTTATTTTGTTACGTGTCATAATTGCCTAGGCTTAAAATATTGGCTACAGTATGTGATCGAGTATTTTGTACAAAGCCATTGAAGTTGGCTAATATTGTTAAAGGCATATGTTATAACGTTTCATGATCCAATTGGATGCCATATTTTGGTCTCGATTTTATTTAATGGTATGTGTTATGTTCTGGTAATACCTCGTACACTGTTTCGGTGTGGAATGCATGTATGGGGCGTTACATGTTTACCCTTAATCTATTCAATCCACCTCAGTTTAACTTGAAGTTCGGCCAACAGACTACCATCATCAAATAAACTGAGACGAGCAAACATTGCCCTCAGATCCATCATAGCCCTATGGCTCAGTGCGTCGGCCACCACAATGGCCTTACCAGGATGGTATTCAATCGAACAGTCATAGTCCTTGAGCAGCTCAATCCATGTAACATCCCGAATTAGTGCCTAGTCGGAATAGTAGTTTTGAGACCACAAATTTGAAGTAGAAATAATTATTTTATGATTATTATATGGTCTATGATATGTTTACATGCTTGTGTGAAAATTTCATGAAGAAATTTTATGTGAAAAATGTCCAATTTGACTTTAGGGACTAAATTGAACAAATTGCAAAATATGAGTTTTAGAAGTTTTTAGTATGAAATTGTATTTGATTTTTAATTAGAGGGTCTTAAATAGAAATTTGACCAAGTTCTAAAATTTTGGACAAAAATGGGCTTGGATAGATAAAATTTCAAAGAAAGGCTAAAAGGGCATTTTGGTCATTTGGCCATTAAATGGACTAAAAGACAAAATAAAAGCCAAATTTCTTGTCCATCTTCTACATATGGCTGAATATTGCATGGGAGAAGACATGGTTAGGGATTTCAAGCTTCCAAGCTCAATAGTAAGTGCATTCAAGCCCCATTTTTGATGTTCTTTACATTTTTGAAATCCCGGTAACATACTCTACTCATTTCTACCATTATTTTGAGCTAGGGTTTATGTTTAAAAATTTACCCATGAATGATATGAATGTGTTTCGATGTTTAATGGTAGAATATGAAGGCTCGATGTGTAATAAATGACTTTTACTAAGTAGTTTTCGGTGAAAACTCTAAAAAGGACCGTTTTGTAAAAGTTACAAAATTTGTCATAAAAGTGTGATTGAGTGGAAATTAAGGGCTACTATAGTTATGAAAATGGTTTGGCTAGGCTTGAAATGTAAGGAAATTGAATAAATATAATTTTACGAGCATTGGGCCAAAAGTACAAATATGTGAAAGTTTAGGGGTCAAAATACAAATTTGTAAAAATATGATTTTTGGACTCATATGAATAATGTGACTAATTAGTAGGCTAAATGTGATATTATAGATCAAGAAAAACAAGATTCGGGCTTAGAGCGAGGTTGAACAAGGTTAAGCACAAACTCGAAATAAATAGTCGTACTTGAAACCGAGGTAAGTTCATATGTCAATGATAATGCAATGATATTATTGTTCATACTTGAACTTAAATTGATGTGTTAACATTATGTAATGGATATTTATTTAGTTTATATAAAGATTATATATGGTAATAAATGCCTAAATATAATTATATGCAATACCATGTTTATTTCATGGACTAATGTCTAAATAAACATGGAAATGTGTTGAATTGGATGCACATTGCATGATCAGCTATGCATAACGAGATACTTGATGAGAAGATAAAAACCCCCGGTTGAATAAAAAGGGAAATCCAATGGATAAACCATGGCTTACATGACTTGATATCCTGCATGTGTTGCAGAAAAGGATTTAGCCCGAACGGGTAATCTATTGATCTCAGTATAGAAAGGATCTAGCCCGGACAGGTGTTCCTTGAGTGATCGATCCTCTTGAAGAATATGTGTACATTAAGGATTTAGCCCGGACGGGTAATTTGATTAGGGTCTGAATTTAGCCTGGACTAGTAATTCAAATCCGAGCTCATTGAGAGTGCTTGTCATTACAAGGGATTTAGCCTGGACTGGTAATCCCGACATCACTCCATGAGTTTATGTTAGAAGGGATTTAGCTTGGACTGGTAATCCCGCTGTAATATGTGAGGTTTGCGGGAGTGTGTACTTAAGATGATAACTTGTATGACTTGACGGTAAATATTATCTATCGAGATTTTTAAGAAATTTAATGGGTATTATAATAAATAATACGATGAAAGTCCCGAGATGGGCATGATGATAAAGGTAAAGTTAATTGATATGCTATGTATATGTACAGGTACGTACATTATACTCATAAGTGATGCCTTAATGAAATGTGATAAATGATGAGTAAGTGAATTCATGCATATGTATGTGTATACATGATGAACAAGTGAAAATATTTGAAAGATGAATCATTCTTATGCTTATGATATGAATTGTGTTGCAATATCATGTTAACTTACATTGTGAAATAGAATATGGGATTTATGAAATAATGAGTCCATGATCAATGTGACAATGAGATTATGATAGCTATTGTGATTTTGTACCGAAACAGTGTCAAACAGTGGCAGTAGCCCAACTTTGAAAAATCACCATAAATGGTGAAAGTCGAATTAGAGGCTGAATAATATATTAAATTAAATCTTAATGAGTCTAGTTTCACATAAAGTAACGGTGTAAGCAAAAGAATTTTGCATTATGAGATGTTTGAATTCTTGTGAGACAGATTCGGAGTGATTCTAGACTCCCCTGTTTTAACTTTGGAAAATCACTAGAAATTGTTGAAAAATAATTATGAGTTAAAATTCATATTAATGAAATTTTTAATGAGTTTAGTTCCAAGAGGAAGAGATGGTAACATTATCTGAGTCTCTTACTACAAGAGATTCGATTTTTAGTAGATAGAGGTCGAAGCTATCAGACAGCAAAATAGGGGAGAGTTTAAAGAATAAACTGTACTTATTGGATAGACCAAAAATTCTGTAAATTTTATGATAAGACAATAAATGAGTCTAGTTTCAGGGAAAATTAAGGGATCTTAATTTAGAGTCCTTAGCTTGAGTAATAAATAATTAATCAACTATGACACGAGTAGACAGCTTGACCAGAATATGAGTAAAAGTGTAATTATAGTTGCTTTACCTAGGAAACATGTTGTTATAATGCTTATTATTTTCATATGGACTTACTAAGCGTAAAGCTTACTCCCCCTTCCATTTCTTCTATTGTCTTTAGGTCGGCTTGGGGTTAGAGATTGTAGGAGGCAACCTCACACTATAAAGCTACCATCTTGGGAATATTGTTGAAACTTAATTTCTTCAAGTGAGTGGCATGTATAAGGACTTAATTATTGATATGTTTTTTTATGTTTTGGCCAAGATGTTGGCTTATATTAATTCATTGTATATAGCCATGAGATGTGACTTATAATGATTTTTGGTTTGTAAGCCTATTTTGTCCATGGTATATGTTAATGTCTTGTGATGTGGTTATGTGATCATGCTTGTTCACTATGTATGAGAAGTATATGGTACATGTACATGATGAATGCCCTGAGACCATTCGATATGGTCGTGGCCATGGAGTGAATGTGTGGCATGGTAGTAAGATGATAATGATTGAACATGGACAATTGTTGAATGTGTAGAGATTAAGTGTTGGATAATAAACACATGTACGACAACATGCAAATTATTTAATTGAATTTCACCAAAGGTTGATTAAACATTTAATTGATATTATAATTTGTGCCTATGATGCATAAAAGTATGGGGGAAAAATAAGGTCAACATAAGGCTTGGAAAATAGCCTAAGTGTTAGCTACACGGGCAGAGACACAACCATGTGTCTCAACCGTGTGGAGGACACAGCCTAGTACACGGGTGTGTGGCCTGACCGTGTGGTATAAATTATTTTGGCGATGTCATAAATAGAGAGTTACACGGGCGTGTCCCAAGCCACACGGGCGTGTGTAACCACACGGCCCTACCCACACGGGCGTGTGACTCTCCAAAGTAAGAAAATTTATTAAGTTTCCCAAAGTTTATCGAATGTTTTTGGTTTTGTCCCAAACTGCCCCGATGTATGTTTTTGGCCTCGAAGGCCTATATAAGGGACGATATGCATAGTTTGAAAAGTTTTAATTTTGGGTAAAATTTGGTGCCTCGTACCTTGCCCCGATCTCAGGTACAGGTAAATGATGTTACATTTAGTGGTATCAGAGCTATGGTTTAGTCAGTCCTTAGACTAACCTAGCATGCATGAGATCTAGCTATACATGCCACAAATCTGTGATAGTGTGATGTCTCCAGATGCAAATGAGAACCACCTTGTTTAAATAGAGGTGCTCTCCAACCAAGCTATTCCGACAATCTTCAATGGGAGCTAAGGTGTTTGAGTAAATTACAACTATGATAAGCCTGGATTCAAAAAATTATGAATAAAAGTTCATGATATGTACGTGATAACATGTGAGATAAAAATTCATGTTGTGATGAGTACCTATACTTGTTTGACATTCATATGATGTTGTGCACTTGATTTACTTGATTAAGTGAATGTGACCATTAGAAATTCATGAAGGTATAAATAAAAGGTTCATAATAACACGATACGGATAAAATGTCATTGTCTCGGTTGAACATTGAATGTTGATGGATTGCAATGATATCTTTAAATGAGATAAAGGAATACATTATGATAAGTTTATCTATGTTAAATTGATAGTTCTATGATGTATAGGACTACATTGCCTAAGTAAATGTGCTAAGTCGATTGAATTCAGTTATATGATTGTAATGCTATGCGTATAATGATGTACAAGATGAAATTTTAGATTGGGACATAATCACCCATGCTTGTTTGGCCCTCACATGATGTTATATGCCTGATTTGTTTGATTGAATGAATGAGATTAGTAACCTGTCCAAAATCCATAGAATGCATACCTAAATATACTTGTTTAAATAAGATAACTGAAAAGTTCTTGTCATACGAACGTGAATAAAAGTTTGCCTGAAGTGAATGATATGCTTATGAAAATGTTACTTTGATAATGAACTAGTGATATATGTATATGAGTATGAGAAACAGGCTAGGGATCTTACAACCCCACCCCCTTACCAGAGTGGTGTTTTATGAAGGAATTTCACGAGATTCGTATTGAATAAGTTGACAAGTATGATACCCAAGGATTCAGCTATAGAATGATTATGAACATGATCAGAGATTAAATTGAATTGATAAGTAACGACAGGACTAGTAAGGTAAGATGTTGGGAAATGTATTAACTGAAAATTTCTTCAAAACTGAACTTCTTTAATGTAAAGCATAATGTGAGATTTACAATGGCAGAAATAATTGAAGGAATAATGTTAAAAGGTAAGATACCATATTATGACAATTTTTTCTAAGGTATTCTGTATGTTTAACTGTTCTCAGAAATATTTTTACGATTACTGCCCTATTGATAAAATCCTTGTTTTATGGGAGTGCTTTCTAATCATGATGTATAGACGAAAGTATTGATAGTCTGACTAGTACATAATCTGTATTGCTCTATGTCTCTCTGGCATTCCTTTACATTTCATCTAATGGGATTTTATGAAATAATATGCATGATGATATAAATCTATTTCTCCTAATTGATGCTCTATTCAATATACATATATGGGATAGTATGTTATTCTTATTACATTTAATCCCAGTGGGTTGGATTGATGTTGTAACAGTCAGGTTTAGACCCTAGTCGGAATAGTGGTTTCGAGACCACAAATTCGAGTCTAAAAAATATTTTAATATTATTTCTCGTGTCTGTGATAAGCGAATTTATATCTGCGAAGTTTCTGTGATTTAATTTGTCTGTTTCTATGCTTAATTATAAAAAAAAAAATTAATCGCATAAAAGAGAAATTAGCATGCTACATGTTTAATGTATGTTGTTGAAATGGTTTTGGACTAATAGGTCCTTATGTGGTTAATAGACCATGGAACCTTTGAGTGGACAATAATGGCCTTTCTTAACATGAATTATATGTTTATTTTATAAAGGATAAAATAGTAAATGATGTATTAAATGATGAATAATAAAACAAAGTATGAAAAATAAGCCATTAGCATGTTTTCCTATCGAAATCTAACAAAATAAAAGAAAAAGGGCTTTAGGGTTTGGGCTAGTGCAAGGCTTGATTAAGGTATGAATTTTCATCCATTTTTATAATTTCTATGTTTCTGTGATCGTTGCTTCGTGTTCTTCAAAGCCCATGTCTGAATTTCTATTTCTGTTAAAGATTTCATGAAATGCCATTGTTGATATCATGAGTTTTGTGATGTTTTTGGATGAATTATGAAGGCTTGGTAGATGATTTATAAGTTTTGTCTTTGAATTTTGATGAAATAGAGCTATTTGGGCTAATTTGTGAAAATGAGGTTTTGAAGGACTAAATTGTGAATTAAATATGTTATTTGGGATTGTATGGAAGCTGTGTATATTCGGCCAAGCTATAGTCTTGGTAAAGTTTGCATATTTGTGATTTTGTGAAAAATGGACTAAATTGTCAAAGTGTGAAAATATAAGGGCTAAAATGCAAAGTGTCCTAAATATGTGTTCATGGATTATTTTTTGAATGAAATGAATGAAATGAATGATTGAATAGTTGAATTTGAATTGTATTAGATCAAGAACAAAGAAAATCAGACTTAGATTGAGGGAAGTCCAAAATAGTTGAATAGTTGACTTATTCCGTCCGAAACTCGTACGAGGTAAGTCAAATTTAATTACATGTTAAATTGAATAAATTATGCATATATAAATTGTAATCTGTATTGGACCGCCTTGAGAGCCTAATGAATAGATTTCAAGAAAACTCTAATAATATGATAGTATTTGAAAAGCTCTGCATGCATTTAAAAAGAACGTTGGTATTGATCTGAGTTATCGTGTAAGACCGTGTCTAAGACACAGGCCTCGATTTAAAATTTACGTGTAAGAACATGCCTGGGACATCGGCATCGTATCTGATTTTGTACAAGACATTGTCTGGGATAGAGGATCGATAATGAATTACATATAAGACCACGTCTGGGACGTTAGCATTGTACCCTTTATGAGTATCTATATCGTTTCTGAACTGCCTGATGATAAAGTACGAGATATGGAAATGATTATATGAAATGTATAATCTTTACAGGTACATTTATATCGTACTAAATCTCTCAATATGAAAGACTCTATTTCTGTGAAATAATGAATGCGAAATATGTACGAAATCATGGGAATGAAACATGACATGTATTCAAGCAAGTGAGCATGGTTATGTAACACCCCAATTTTCTAGATTTTCAGGATTTCTGTGATTTTTAGCGAACTTTAAAATTTTTGTGTTGCAATTGTTTAGTGTGGTCTGAGTATGTTAGCGGGCCTTTAGAAGGCCCAAGTCTAAGTAAAAACCCGAAAGTTCTAGCTAATTTTTAATTCCAAAGGGGAAGAGGGATTCTGGTATATTAGGCTTTTAAGGCTTCATGGGTAAAATAGGACACAGGAAGACCTGTGGTAAAGTGGCAAAGGTGACGCCACTAAGGTGCTTAAAAAGTGGCATGTGGATATGTAAGGGAAGCCAAGGTTCAAGTCACAAGGTAAGCAAATTATAGTATTATTTTTGTGAACAGAAAGGGGATGTGATGGAACTTAAGTGGAACTCTGCTAGGAAGAGTTTGAACTTTCCAAGAGAGTGAGTAAGGAGGGGATAAGGGAGAGAGTTTAAGAGCTAATCAAGGAGGGTGGTATTGGCCAAATAGTGGACTCTTGAGGAGCAAGAGTTGGCCGGCCAAGGGTTTCTAGTATAGGAAATTTCGGCATTTGGGTAGGGGGTGCCGTTTCTGACAAATTCTTTTCTCTTCTTCTATTTCCTTTTCTTCTTCTTTTCATCCCTAGCCGAATCTTCCTACCATTCTACTCATCTCCACTTCCATTCCATTTGTTTCTAAGCCTTTATAGCCAAATTTCATAAAAGCTGAAATCCTGAAAACGTATTTCTTGTGTCGATTTCTCCTAGCCAACTTCTCCTATCTTCTTTCATCTTTTGGCCAATTTACACAATCCCCTAAACCACAACCCCTATCAGCTAAACCACTACAAAACCCTCATGTTAAATCATCTTTCTCTTCACAGTTACAAAAAGTCGAAAACACCACAGTCTTAGGGGCATATAGCCGAATGTTTAAATCTCTAAGATTCGATTTCTGCTAGTGTTTGATGGTTGGATCTGCATCAGAACTTAATAGGAACTGAAGTGGAATCGTGTTGGTGAAAGAATCGGTGGTAAGTACTCAGATCTACTCTTTATTTTGGGAATTAAGAAAAGCCAAAACCCTTAAGGGTGGCTAATGTTTAGACTAAGGGTTTTTGTGCCTCTTTTTGTTTGGTTGTGTATACGTTAGCGTGGATAAGGGGACATTCAGCGAAGGGCTTGAAGACTAATTCGGTTGGCTCTTTATATCTAATCCATAGTTCAGCAAAAAGGTAAGAACTCTAGGGTCTATGGCTTTGTTGGCCGAATATGGTAGGGGGATAAGTACGTAGATTATTTTCAATATTTAGATTGACGTGTTAGTAATCCAATTGTAGGTAGCTCATGTGTGGATCTCGCGATCAAATCGCTACCAATCAGGTGTGTAACTGACACCCTCTCATAGACTAGATCGGTAAAAGCTGAAATGCCGAAAAGCTAGTATTTTGTGAACTTGCGAGTGTGCGAATGCTCGTGAGATAGATTGATTAACATATTCGGTAATCTAAAGTGATAAGACTGTAGAGTGCACGATTACGTGCATTTAGATATATTTGGGCTTAATGGGCCAAAATCGGGATAATGGGCCAACGGGCCCAATTCAGTAAGAACACTCGGTAAGTGTTTCTATTAGTACGTAAGTGACTGGAATATGCATGAAAACCCTTAAATAGATAAATTACTAGAATAACCCTAAGTATGGAAATTACCATTTTACCCCTAGGTGCAAAATGACCAATATACCCCTAGGGTTAATTTTTGATTGAAATGCATGATGATCTGATTCTGTATGTTGTATGCCATGACTTGTATATTTGTTGCATGGGGACATGGGTTATATTTATGGAGGAAGCGTCCTGGTGGCTATGCCACAACTATCTGATCTGGGGGCTCTGCCACAATTATCCGCTACGTGGTCCGCCACGATTATCATATCCGTGACTCTGTCATGTTATCTGTTTTCGGCAGCCATGCTACAAATTCTGTGGCGTGTAGCGGTTGGGTGGGTCGAGTAGTCTCCCCACATGGTGTAAGGTTGGTATGGGGGTGCATAGGGTTGGATATGGGTTGGGTTCTGCATATATATATGATATCTGTTCTACTTTTGTTATGGGCCTATGAGCTTCATTCTGTAATCTATTTTGGGTTAAAGCCAACTTAATCAGTCTCTATGGTTTGAGCTGACTTAGACTATGGTTAGGTTATTTTACACACTGAGTTTCCAAACTCACCCCTTATTTTCATCCATGCAGGTAATCCCCAACCATAGTGGGCTTGGTGCTGCGACGGATTCGGAGTGGCCACACGTTCTGCAAATTTCGGTTTTCTTCTGGTGATTTGGACAGCTTTCCGTTTACTTAAATGCTTTGGGTTTTAAATTGTAATAAGGCTGCTTTAATTATTTTAATGGTTTTAATATGTTTAGTTAGGGTAGATATGATATGATTTTAAACGTTGAATTTGAATAGCTTGTGGGAGCGTTTTTTAAAAAATAGTTACTTGATTTCGAAAGATCACGATAACAAAGCAAAGCTTCCGCAACGAAAACGGTTCCAAAATTAATAACCTTTTTAAATGAATCTAAACAAATGGGTTTTCTAAGAACATCCACTAAGTTAAGGTGTGGCAATGGTTGTGTGCATGTCTAGGATTGGATTCGAAGGGAGCTTGGTACTTAAGCAGTCTAATGGACTCACCTCCTCTTTTCTGGCATCCTACTTGGTGCATAGCTTCCATTCACTTTAACCCGTAATGAAGTTATCTTTTAAACACTAAGTAAGTTTTTTTAGATAGAAAGGATAAAAATGTTTTAAATGCTTCTATGTGGCACGTCGGATTCGGCCATAACGTCTAGGCCGAGTTTAGGGTGTTGCAGGTTAGGCTCATGATTTACTCTGTTAATTGGCTATAAATTTTTATTATAGACTTTTACTTTAAATACTTTAATAATTAGACCAAATTGTATTTGGCTTACTAAGCTCTTTGTAGCTTACTCTGTGTGATTTTTGTCTATTTTACAGTTATCGTAACTACTGAAGGCTCGGGGATAGTCGAGGATTGTCACCATACTATCAAACTCATTTTGGTACTTTTGAAAGTGTAATTATTTTAAGTATAGCATGTATAGGCTAGAATATCTATGTATTTAAGCTTATATATGTAAATATGTTATGCCTTGAGAGTTGGCTAACAAATAACATGTTTGTGCATAGTTTTGGTATTTGTTTGGTGATGCCAAATGATGTATGTTTGTAATGTGTTATGATCTAATATGATTTGGTCATTTTAAGCATGGAATTGGTTGAAACTTGTGGCATGAATGTCGTTGATTATTGCTTGTAGGAATGACCCAAAAAGGAGTGGTAAATTGGCTTAACCCAATCCTGCATTGTACCACACGGTCAGGGAACACGGGCGTGCCTTATGGCTGTGGGCTTAAGTCAGTAGTCAGCTAAGTATGACACGACTATGGCACACGGCCGTGTCTATTGGCCGTGTGAAAAAGTCAGTATAGGAACTCTATTTTGGCACGGTTGGATCATATGGGTGTGTCTGGTGCCCGTGTGTGCCACACGGCCTAGTCACACGGGCATATGACTTCAACAAATTTGAAAGATTTTGCTAAGTTCTGAAAATTTTGAATGTGTTCGGTTTAGTCTCGACCTTTTCTAAATGTATGTTTTAGGTCTAGTAGACCATCTTAAGGAATGAATTGTTGATGATTGCCTATGTATTAATGTTATATGATATCTGTGATTCTGTATTGATCTGTAATGTTCTGTCCATTCGGTAATGTCCCTTACCTATTTCGACGACGGTTACGGGATAGGGGTGTTACAGATGTATTCTTCTGGACTTTTTTTCTCTGAAGAATTATCAAGATCCTTCATATTCTTCTTATGAATATTTTTCTGGGTCTTTCATTATGATATGGTATCTTGGATTTCTGTACCTTGGATATATTTCTCTTGGATTCCTCTGTCTTGGATTTCTTTATTCTGGTTTTCTTGTTATCTTCATCTCGTAAATTACCAATGATCACTCGTATCCAAGGTATGTTCTTCAACTTATGATGACTATGTCGATTATGAACGTGCTTCTGGCTTGATTATAGTAACGTGATGACCCCCGTATCTGGATTTCTCTAAATCTTCGTGTAAAGAACTGATATCAATAAAGGCATAAATGATGAAATTACAGTTTCAGTTTGTATGGTGGATTCCTTTCCTTGAGTAAGTTAATCAAAGTTAAGGCATTCAATTGAGGCATTTTTGTTATCTTGAGTTAATGTAATTGAAATGGACTTTGGTTAGTATGATAAGTGAGTTTTGAAAGGTTTCATGTCAAACCATCCTATCAACTGAAAAAGGGGATCTCTTAAAATGTCATTTATTGATGATTAATACCAACTCAGTGGTTCAAGTGGTATTGATTATTATTTGAAAGATTAAATAAGGTATTCGTGTCTGGGAACAGGATTTTACCTCTCTCCGAGTAAAAGATAGATAGTTTGAATGAAAAGTGAATATATCTTAGAAGACCTTGATACGATTTAAAGTTGTTCTGAATGATAAAGTTTTCATCTTGTAAAAGTTGAATGGTCTATTACATGTCATTAAAGCTTTGAATGAACGAGAATCTTATTGACCAAAGTCTTTGAACCGATGGGGTATGTGCTGAACTTGAATTTCAATAATGTGTTATTGAATAAATTATGATGTGTTCTAAGTCAATAAAGCAATGGCATGGCTAATGTATCTACTTTCATAAAGGGAATTGAGTGTGAGATTGTGCAAATGACTTAAGTCGATTATTGCCTAATCCTTGAGAAAGGAAAAATGTGGTTACAAGTACTTGAAATAAAAATTTCGGGCTTATGCAGAGAGTTTGCAAGAGAAATCACATGAGCATTACATTGATGATCGAGTTTAGAACTCGACATTTCTGATCTTTGTAATTGAATACATGAAAGGTTATCAAGACTACTGCTGAACATCGGGTGATATCAAAACGATCTTCATCAGTAGTGATATTAGAATTGAAATGAGAATGAGATGATTATAGATTTATTGTCAGGATTATTCTTATATTTGTAAGAGAAAAAGGATATATGGATTTCTGGTTGACATATGATGAAATTCGCAAATCGTTTTGGTAAATGTTAAATCTACCCAATGGGTTAATGTAATCATGTATTTATGAGATTGTCAGATTTCTCAGAAAGCTAGTCTTAGTTAATTGGATTGAGATCCAGACTTTTTATATACCATGAGTTATTGGGAAAGTTGAATAAGACCCTGGATTTTAATGAAGGCTAAATTAAAAGTTCTTTAGCACTAATTATAAGATAGTAAAGATTATGAGGAGCTAAACCACTATTCTGGTAAGATTTTTTGGGACGAAAATCCTTAAAGGGGGAGAAATGTAACATCCCGAATTAGGGCCTAGTCGGAACAGTGGTTTCAAGACCAAAATCCAAAGTAGAAATAATTATTTTATAATTATTATAAGGTTTATGATATGTTTACATGCTTGTGTGAAAATTTCATGAAGAAATTTTATGTGAAAAGTGTCCAATATGACTTTAGGGACTAAATTGAATAAATTGCAAAATATGAGTTCTAGAAGTTTTTAGTATGAAATTGAATTGGATTTTTAATTATAGGGTTTTAAATAACAATTTGACCAAGTTCTAAAATTTTGGAAAAAAATGGGCTTGGATGGATAAAATTTCAAAGAAAGGCTAAAAGGGCATTTTGGTCATTTGGCCATTAAATGGACTAAAAGACAAAATAAAAGCCAAATTTCTTGTCCATCTTCTACCTATGGCTGAATATTGCATAGGAGAATACATGGTTAGGGTTTTCAAGCTTCCAAGCTCAATAGTAAGTGCATTCAAGCCCCATTTTTGATGTTCTTTACATTTTTGAAATACTGGAAACATACTCTACTCATCTCTACCATTATTTTGAGCTAGGGTTTATGTTTAAAAATTTACCCATGAATGATATGCATGTGTTTTGATGTTTAATGGTAGAATATGAAGGCTCGATGTGTAATAAACGACTTTTACTAAGTAGTTTTCAGTGAAAACTCTAAAAAGGACCGTTTTGTAAAAGTTACAAAATTTGTCATAAAAGTGTGATTGAGTGGAAATTAGGGGCTACTATAGTTATGAAAATGGTTTGGCTAGGCTTTAAATGTAAGGAAATTGAATAAAAATAATTTTACGAGCATTGGGCAAAAGTGCAAATATGTGAAAGTTTAGGGGTCAAAATACAAATTTGTAAAAATATGATTTTTGGACCCCTATGAATAATGTAACTAATTAGTAGCCTAAATGTGATATTATAGATCAAGGAAAACAAGATTCGGGCTTAGAACGACGTTGAACAAGGTTAAGCACAAACTCGAAACAAATAGTCGTACTCGAAACCGAGGTAAGTTCATATGTCAATGATAATGCAATGATATTATTGTTCATACTTGAACTTAAATTGATGTGTTAACATTGTGTGATGGATATTTATTTAGTTGATATGAAGATTATATATGGTAATAAATGCCTAAATATAATTATATGTAATACCATGTTTATTTCTAATGTCTAAATAAACATGGAAATGTGTTGAATTGGATGTACATTGCATGATTAGCTATGCATAAAGAGATACTTGATGAAAAGAGAAAAACCCTCGGTTCAATAAAAAGGGAAATTCGATGGATAAACCATGGCTTACATGACTTGAGATCCAGCATGTGTTGCAGAAAAGGATTTAGCCCAGACTGGTAATCCGTTGATCTCAGTATAGAAAGGATCTAGCCCGGACGGGTGTTCCTTGAGTGATCGAGCCTCCCGAAGAATATTTGTGCATTAAAGATTTAGCCCCGGACGGGTAATCCGATTGGGGTCTAAATTTAGCTTGGACTGGTAATTCAGATCTGAGCTCATTGATAATGCTTGTCGTTACAAGGGATTTAGCTTGGATTGGTAATCCCAACATCACTCCATGAGTTTATGTTACAAGGGATTTATCCTGGACTGGTAATACCGCCGTAATATGTGAGGTTCGCGGGAGTGCATACTTAAGATGATCACTTGTATGACTTGACGTAAATGGATTATCCATCAAGATTTTCAAGAAATTCAATTGGTATTATAATAAATAATACGATGAAAGTCCCGAGATGGGCGTGATGATAAAGGTAAAGTTAATTGATATGCTATGGATATGTACAGGTACGTACATTATACTCATAAGTGATGCCTTAATGAAATGTGATAAAAGGTGAGTAAGTGAATTCATGCATAAGTATGTGTATACATGATGAACAAGTGAAAAGATTTGAAAGATGAACCATCCTTATGCTTATGATATGAATTGTGTTGCAATATCATGTTAACTTACATTGTGTAATAGAATATGGGATTTATGAAATAATGAGTCCATGATCAATGTGGCAATGAGATTATGATAGCTATTGTGATTTTGCACCGAAACAGTGTTGAATAGCGGCAGTAGCCCAACTTTGAAAAATCACCATAAATGGTGGAAGTCAAATTAGAGGCTGAATAATATATTAAATTAAATATTAATAAGCCTAGTTTCACATAAAGGAAACTTTGTAAGAAAAAGAATTTTGTATTATGAGATATTTGAATTCTTGTGAGATAGAGTCGGAGTGATTCTAGACTCCCCTATCTTAACTTTGGAAAATCACTAGAAATTTTTGAAAAATAATTACGAGCTAAAATTCATATTAATGAAATCCTTAATGATTCTATTTTCAAGAGAAAGAGCTTATAACATTATCCGAGTCTCGTACTACAAGATATTTGATTTTTAGTAGATAGAGGTCGAAGCTCTCAAACAATAGAATAGGGGAGAGTTTAAAGAATAAACTATACTTATTGGCTAGACCAAAAATTCTTGAAATTTTATGGTAAGAATATATATGAGTCTAGTTTCATGGAAAATTAACGGATCTTAATTTAGAGTTCTGTATCTTGAGTTATAAATAATTTATCTACTATGACTCGAGTAGACAGCTTGACTAGAATATGAGTAAAAGTGTAATTATAGTTGTTTTACCTAGGAAACATGTTGTTATAATTCTTATTATTTTCATATGGACTTACTAAGTGTAAATCTTACTCCCCCTTCCATTTCTTCTAGTGTCCTCAGGTTGGCTCGGGGTTAGAGATCGTCGGAGGCAACCTCACTATCAATCTACCATCTTGGGAGTATTGTTGAAACTTAATTTCTTCAAGTGAGTGGCATGTATAGGGACTTAATTATTGATATGTGTTTTTAGGTTTTGGCCAAGATGTTGGCTTATATTAATTCATTGTATATAGCCATGAGATGTGCCTTATAATGATTTTTGGTTTGTAAGCCTATTTGTCCATGGTATATGTTAATGTCTTGTGATGTGGTTATGTGATCATACTTGTTCGCTATGTATGAGAAGTATATGGCACATGTACATGATGAATGCCCCAAGACCATTCGATATGGTCGTGGCCATGGAGTGAATGTGTGGCATGGTAGTAAGATGATAATGATTGAACATGGACAATTGTTGAATGTGTATAGATTAAGTGTTGGATAATAAACACATGTATGACAACATGCAAATTATTTAATTGAATTTCACCAAAGGTTGATTAAACATTAAATTGATATTATAATTTGTGCCTATGATGCGTAAAAGTATGGGGGAAAAATAAGGTCAACATAGGGCTTGGAAAATAGCCCGAGTGTTAGCTATACGGGCAGAGACACGACCTTATGTCTCAACCGTGTGGAGGACACAGCCTAGTACACGGGCGTGTGGCCTACCCGTGTGGTATAAATTATTTTGCTGTCGTCATAAACAGAGAGTTACATGGGCTGAGGACACGGGTGTGTCTCAAGCCACACGGGCATGTGTAACCACACAGCCCCACCCATATGGGCATTTGACTCTCCAAAGCATGAAAATTTACTAAGTTGCCCAAAGTCTATCGAATGTTTTTGGTTTTGTCCCAACCCGCCCCGATGTATGTTTTGGGCCTCGAAGGCCTGTATAAGGGATGATATGCATATGTTTGAAAAGTTTTAATTTTGGGAAAAATTTGGTGACATGGTTTTGTATGTTTATGAATGCTTAAGTCCAGTAATGCCTCATACCTTGCCCCGGTCTCGGGTACGGGTAAGGGGTGTTACAATCCATCTACGCTGCCTAAGATTTAACTCCTTCTGAGTGAAGAGATACTTGAGGCTCTTATGATCCGTGTAAATGATACATGTTTCGCCATACAGGTAATGCCTCTAAATTTTCAGTGTGAATACCACTGCGGCCAACTCCAAGTCATGTGTCGGATAGTTCGCCTCATGCGTTTTAAGCTGACGAGACGTATATGCCACTACCTTACCCTCCTGCATCAACACACATCCTAAACCAACATGTGATGCATCACTATAGACAGTAAATTCTTTTCCAGACTCTGGCTGTATCAAGACAAGGGCCTCAGTCAGAACTTTCTTAAGTTTCTCAAAACTCTCTTGCTGCTTATCAGTCCAGTTAAACCGTACCCCTTTATGCAACAACTTAGTCAGAGGTGCAGCAATCAACGAAAACCCCTCAACAACCATTCTATAATACCCTGCCAGACCCAGAAAACTTCGAACCTCAGATACCGACTTAGGTTGCTTCCAATCAAGAACAACTTCAATTTTCTGGGGATTAACCCTAATCCCCTCAACAGATACCACATGACCTAGAAAAGTTACCTCTCGTAGCCAAAATTTGCACTTGCTGAACTTAGCGTACAATTGTTTCTCCCTCAAAATTTGCAGAACCACTCAGAGATGTATATCATGCTCATTTTCAGTCCTCGAATACACCAAAATATCATCTATAAACACTACTACGAGCTGATCTAGATAGGGCTGGAACACTCGGTTCATCAAATCCATAAAAGCCATTGGTGCATTCGTCAGTCCAAACGGCATCACTAGGAACTCATAATGACCATAACGAATCCTAAATCCTGTCTTGTAAACATCTGTCTCCTTGAATCTCAATTGATGGTACACCAATCGGAGATCAATGTTAGAGAAGATCGAAGCTCTTTGGAACTGGTCGAATAAATCGTCTATCCTCAGTAGGGGGTACTTATTCTTAATGGTCAATTTATTCAGTTTTCGATAATCAATACACATACGCATGGTTCCATCCTTCTTTTTCACAAATAAAACCGGTGCTCCTCACGGAGATACACTAGGGCAGATGAACCCTCAATCTAGTAACTCTTGTATCTAAGCTTTAAGCTCCATAAGCTCCTTCGGTGCCATTCTATAAGGGGTGATGGACACCGAAGCTATACCGGGCAGGAGCTCAATCTCAAACTTGACTTCACAGTTTACAGGTAACCCAGGTAGCTCATCGGGAAAGACATTCGAAAAGTCCTTAACTGTTCTGATATCTTTAACAGAAGAAACCTCAGAACTAGAAGCACTGATGTAGGCTAGATACGCCTCACAACCCTTACAAACCAACTTCTTAGCTCTAAGTGCAGAAATCACATTTGACAGATAATTTTGACGCTCCCCAATCGCAACTACCTCGTCACCCTCCGCAATTTTTAGTATCACCCGTTTAGCAGCACAATCCAAATTCACTTGATGCTTAACCAGCCAGTCCATGCCCAGTGTCAAGTCAAATTCTCCAAAAGGGAGTTCCATTAAATACACCAAACAGATCCTTCCTTGAACCTCCAGAGGTACATCCTTAAACAGTTTATTCACTCTCACTAACTGCCCTAATGAACTCAACACAGTAACCTCACTTGTAGTGTTTTCAACCATCACACCCAAAGTCTCAGATACAGTGCATGCTATATAAGAGTGCGTAGATCCAAAATCAATCAATGCAGTATAAGGTACATTATGAATAAAGAATGTACCCGTAATAACATCTAGAGCGTCTCCGTCCTCTCGACAATGTACAGCGTAAACCAGAGCTGGCTGCCTCGCATCAGTATAACTAGCACCTCTGCCCGGTGCTCCACGACCACGGCCAATACCATTTCCACCTCTGGCCTGATCACGCCTCTCGGTGGTTGCTGAGCACCTCTCATTGGCTGAACAGTATCCATACCCATAGCTTGCATCTGATCAGGCTTTCATGGACAATCTCTGATTCGGTACTCCAAAGATCTGTACCTCAAACATGCTCCTAACCTTTTTCAGCACTCGCCCTGATGGCGTCTCCCACAATCAGCACAAGGCTGCAATCCAGTAGCAGTAACAGGGGCCCTAACTCTGGCTGGTCCATCAAATTTGGTCTTTTTCTTAGGCCCTATAGCTGAACTTGAGGGCTCCTAAACCATCTTGTTCCTCCCCTTGTCCTTCTCGTGGTCCTAGCGCTCAGCGCGCTTCATATCCTCGGTGATCTTTGCCTTTTCCACTAACACAGCAAAATCTCGCTCCCTCTATGGAGCTATCAGAACTCGTAGATTATCTCTGAGGCCATCCTCAAAATGAACACAGTGCTCATACTCAGTTGCCACCATCCCACGCTCATAACAGCTAAGTCGTAAAAACCCAGACTCATATTCAGCTACTGATTTATCCCCTTGAGTTAAATTTAGAAACTCTATCCTCTGGGCATCCACATAACTAGCGCCCACATATTTCCCTTGGAATACAATTTTGAAAAATTCCCAAGTCAACCAGTCAGGCTGAGTACCCTCTTTACTGTAAGCCACCACTGATAGGCTTTATCCTGTAACAACAACACTGCACCTTTTAATTTCTGCTCTGGGGTGCAGTCGAGGTCATCCATGATCCTCTCAGTGGCCTCAATCTAATATTCAGCCACATTAGGGGCAACTCCAGCGATACCCCTAAAGATCTCAGCCCCATTAGACCAGAGTCATTTCGTCAGCGACCCATGGCCCACGTACCAGCATTAGGCCCAAGGACCCTTTCAAAAATTTACAACATAGCTTGGGATAGTGCGTCGTCCCTAGCTGCACGATCGTGTGACCTAGTTTCAGTTACAGGTGAAGCTGGTTCCTCCCTAGCTTCATTGTTAAGCATATAGCCCGATGCCGACGATCCAGCCCGAGCACCTCCATGGCCTCTGCCATGGCCTCTTGTACCCCTTCCACGAGTACCTCTGGTGCTCATTATCATATTACGCTTTATTTGTATGAACAGTTTTATGCATCAGTTTTACAATTCCAGTGTTTATTAACAGATGTTTTATGAGACACTGTCTCAATAATTCAGAGTTTTTATTTTCGCAAATCGTAGTCTTACTACAGTTTTAGGTTACCCTAACAAAGTATCTTAATACAGTCTATTGCCTATAGTAATCTTAGTATTTCAATTTACACAAGTAATAGTTTTAGAGAACTTACAGGATCGGCATTGGAGATTCGGTGTACCACACATTCAGTAAAAAACTTCCAAATATTTTTAAATCATTCGAAACAGTTCTTTTTCAATGTTTTAAGTTTTAAAGAAAAACTCAAATCCACAGCCGAGTTTTGTAACCTGGCTCTGATACCACTAAATGTAACACCCCAAACCTGGCCTAAACGTTATGGCCAAATCTGTAATGTCAAATTGAAATGTGTTTTGAAAAAACATCATTCTATTTGAAAAGTCCGTACTTTATTAATACCCTCGTACTGATCTTTTACAAAACTTTTAAGTATCTTGTTCGTTGTTAAAACTCAAGTAGGTTAGCAAAAGTTTAATCATTTTAGGTTGTTATTACACTTTAAAGACAATGTTTGTTGTGGAAGCTTTTGAAATATGTTGTAATAGCGTGGTGTTTTGAAAACATTTATCTTTTTTAAAATTCGTGTCCTACTATTAGCAGATATAAATCAAAATAAGTAAACCCCAAATTAAAATAAAATTTAAAGAGGCCTTATTACATAAAAAATCCCCAAATTAAATAGCTTAAAGATTGAAGGTTTAAAACAGTAGAAAAAGCAGTTGTGTAGCCCCCATCGAGTCCCTCGCAGCACCAACCCGCCTAAGATTACCTGCACAGGAAAGCATAAGGGTGAGTTTATGAAAAACTCAGTCTGTAATCCCTTTACAATAACCAACCAAACCATAGGCAATTACAGTTTTGGGCCTAAGCCCGTTTCAGTGATAGTTCAGTATCAGTTAGGGCCATAGCCCATTACTGTAACTCCCCAATTTTTGAGAATTCTATGAATGTTGGAAAATTTTAAAATTTCTGTGTTCTGTCTGCTTGACGTAGGTTTAATTATGATAGTGGGCCTTTGAAAGCCCAAGCTTAAGTTAAAACCTGGTAATTTTAATTAATTTTAAAAACCATAAGAAAAAGGGGTTCTGGTAAACTGGGCTTTTAAGTATTAATTGTGTAAAATAAATCACAAGGAAGCAGGTAGTAAAGTGGCCAGGGAACGCCACTGGGAGGCTATAAAAGTGGCGTATGGATGCTAGGGAGGACCCAGGTTCAAATCACAATGAGAGCATATTAAGGGAATTATTTTTATGACTAGGAATGGTAAGTAATAGAACTCAAGTAAAAGTCTGTCTAGAGGAGTTTGAGTTGCTCCGGAGATTGAGTAAGGAGGGGATAAGGGAGAAGATTTAGGAGCTGATTAGGGGAAGCATTATTGGCCGAATGGTGGACTCTTGAGGAGCAAGAGTTGGCCGGCCAAGGGTTTCTTTAAAAGGTAAATTTCGGCTAGGTTAAATGCCAAGTATAAATTTGGCAGTTGGGGTAGGTTGTGCCATTTTTCTGACCATCCTTCCTCTTCTTCCTCTCTTTTCTTTTTCTCTCCATCTATCTTCTTCTTCTTTTCCTCTATAGCTGAATCTTCCTACCATCCTGTTCATCTCCATCTTTTGTCAATTGTTTCTAAACCCTCATAACTGGTTGCCTCAAAAAGCTAAAATCCCGCAAGCCTGATACCTTTTGTGCCGTTTTCTTCTAGTCAAACCCTCTTATTTTTCTCCATTGTGTTTTTCAATTCTTTCATCCTTTGAACCCCAAGTTTCTATCGACAAAGCCATTACAAAACCCTCATCTTTTCTTCACTATTACAAAAAGCCAAAAACGTATAGCCATAGGGACATAGCTGAATTTTCAGATCAATAAAGGCTCAAATTTTGTTATCATTTGAGGGGTAGATCTGCATCAGAATAGAGTAAGAATTAGTTGGAACCATTGACCGAATGAACCGGTGGTAAGTCTTTCAAACCTATTCATTATTTTGGGTTTTGGAAAAGCCGAAATCCCTAAAGGTTAGGGAGGCTGTCGATTTGAGCTTGTAGCTCTAGGGTTTGTGATAACTGTTTTATTTTGATAATAGTGTGATCTAGAGGCTGCTGATCAAGGCTTGGACAAGTGAAATGATTGGATCTAAACATGGTCACTAGTTTCGGCAAAGGTAAGGTTGCTAGTGCCTAAGGTGTTAAGGCCGAATTCTTGGTAAGGGGTTCTGTATAAAAGTTGCGATTGGATTATAATTAACGTATTAAGTAACTGACTGTAGGCAAATTGTGTGTGGAAATCATCAGTATATCGTCGCAAACAAGTGTGTAACTGACACCCTCTCATAGACTAGATCGGCAAAAGCCGAAAAGCCAACATGCCAAAAAGCCGGTATTTTGGGAACTTGCGAGCGTGTGAATGCTCGTGAGATTGATAGTTTGATGTATATGGTAAACTAAAGTGATAAGACTGCAGAGTGCACGATTCTGTGCATTTCGATATTTCTAGGCTTAATGGGCCAAAATAAGGTTAATGGGCCAACGGGCCTAATATGGTAAGAACGCTCGGTAGGTGTTTCTATTAGTACGTAAATGGCTATGATATGCATGAAAACCCTAAGAGTAGTTAAATTACTAGAATACCCCTATGTATGTAAAACTACTATTATACCCCCTAGGTGCAAAATGACCATTATACCCCTAGGGTTAGTTTTGACTGAAAAGCATGATGATCTGATTCTGTATAATGTATGCCATGATTGTATATCTGTTGCATGGGGACATAAGTTATATTATGGAGGAAGCGTCCTAGTGGCTATGCCACAATTATCTGATCTGGTGGCTCTGCCACATATATCTTTTCTGGTGGCTCTGCCACGATTATCTGTTTCTAGTGACTCTGTCACACTATCTGTTCTGGCAGCCTTGCTACATATTTCTACGGTGTGTAGTGGTTGGGTGGGTCGAGTAGTCTCCCTACATGGTGAAAGGCTAGTATGGGGGTGCTTATGGTTGGATATGGGTTAGGTTTTTGCATAAACATGTAATATCTGTTCTGTTCTGTTATGGGCCTATGGGCTTTATTCTGAAATTTATTCTGGGCCAAGGCCAACTTGATCTGTTTTTTGGGTTTGAGCTAATATAGGTTATGGTTGGGTTAATTTACACACTGAGTTTCCCCAAACTCACCCCTTTATTTTCATCCACGTAGGTAATCCCTAACCATAGTTGGCTTGGAGCTGTGAGGGATTCGGAGTGGCCACATGTTTCTAAAAATTTTAATTTTCTTCTGGTGAATTGGACCTTCTTTTATTACGTTTAAGGTTTTTAGGTTTTTAATTGTAATAAGGCCGCTTTAATTATTTTTAATGGTTTTGATAGGTTTTATTAAGATAGGTATAATTTATACTTAACTATCGAAATTGATTAGCTTAGGGCGCGTTTTCAAAAATAGCATTTGATTTCAAAATAACACGACAACAAGCAAAGCTTTCGCAATGAAAATGTTTCCCAAAATTAATCACTTTTCCTAAAATGGACGTAATCAACTTGGTTTCATAAAAATATACTCGAGTTAAGTGTGACAATGGCGGTGTGCATGTCTAGGATTGGTTCCGAGGAGAGCTTGGTACTTAAGCAGTCCGATGGACTCACCTCCTCTTTTCTGGTTTCCTACCTGGTGCACAGCTTCCATTCACTTTAACTTATAATAACATTATCTTTTCAAACACTAAGTAAATTTTTTGAGATCAACGACATTAAATGTTTTGAACGCTTCGATGTGGCACGTCGGATCCGGTCATAATATCTAGGCCGGGTTTGGGGTGTTACATTTAGTGGTATCAGAGCCAAGTTACAATAACTCGGCTGTGGAATAGGTTTACAAAAATAAAGGTTTTCAGAAATAAAAGTTTTATAAAGACTGTAAAACTCTATTTTCAAGATCTGGATCTTTAAGTGGCATTCTGAATCTCTGGCTCAAGCCTGTAAGTATTACTCTGAACTCTTCTGAATATTTTTTTGAATTGTCTGTCTGTACTGAAACCCTACTAGGATACTCTAGATAGGATGATACTGAAATCATAGGAAAAAAAATTGATAAGAGACTGAAACTGTAGCTAGACTTCGATTCTGCGAAAACAAACTCTAAATTACTGTCTGATTCATAAAACATCTGTAATAATCACTGGAATATTGAATTAATGCATAAAATTTGTAATTAGATAATACAATATGAGTACAAGAGACGCTTGTGGAAGAGGCCGTGGACGTGGCTGAGGAAGTGCTCGAGCGGGACCTTCAGCTTTGGGACATATGCCGACGGCAGATGCACCGGTACCTCTATCACCGGAAGTGGAGTCTCATGATCGTGGTGCGAGGATGACACCCTGTCGCAGGCAATGCTTCATGTTCTCGAAAGGGTTGCCTGGGCAAGTATGGGCAACGAAATTCGAGGATCTATTTCTGAACGACTCCGGGCTAACGGAGCGAAAATATTTAGGGGCATATCTGGCGTAGCCCCGAATGTGGCAGAATATCGGTTGGAGGCCACAGAACAGATTATGGACAACTTGGATTGCTCTGTGGAGCAGAAGCTGAAGGGAGCCGTATCGCTGCTACGAGACGAGGCCTATCAGTGGTGGCTTACCATAAGAGATGGAACCCCAGCTGATAGGGTAACTTGGGAGCTGTTTAAGACGGCCTTTAAAGGGAAGTATGTTGGGGCGAGCTATGTGGACTCCCGCAGGAAGGAATTCTTGAATCTGGTTCAAGGAAATAAGTCGGTTGCGGAGTACGAGGCTAAGTTTCTGAGGTTAAGCCGGTATGCTATGGGAATAGTCACTACGGAGTATGAACGTAGCGTACGCTTCGAGGATGGACTGAGAGATGAGCTTAAGGTGTTGATTGCTCTGCAGAGGGAGCGTGATTTCGCAGTTCTGGTGGAAAAAGCTAAGATAGCTGAGAAGGTGAAGTGTACTGAGAGGCAGAACCGTGAGAAGGATCAGAATCATTTCTGAAAGGATTTCGGACCTTCAGATGGTGCAAATAGGAATTTTAAGAGAGCAAGAGTGGAGGAACCAGTTCGAGCAGTTCTGATGAATGTTGTTAGACCACCAATCTGTGGAGACTGTGGTAAGGTACACTTGGGCAAGTGTAGGAAACGTTCCGGTGCTTGTTTTCGATGCGGATCTATGGAGCATAGAGTTAAGGACTGTCCTCAGAGAGCTGATCAGGTTCAGGTTACTGAACAGAGGGTTGCTCAACCCGTGAGAGGTGGACTACAATCACCGAGAGGACGTGGACAAGGTAGGGGCAGAAATGGAAATGGTCAAGGTCGAGGGGCACTTGGCAGGGGTGTCAGAAATCTTAAGGCTCGACAGCCAGCGTTGGTGTATGCAGCTCGTCGTCGAGAGGAGGCGATGCACCTGACGTCAGAACTGGTACATTTTTGGTTTCTAGCATGCCGTATACTGCTTTGGTGGATATTGGATCTACTCATTCCTATGTTGCATATGCCATATCTGGGTCGTTGGGTGTGCACTCTGAGAAGATTGTGAGTGGGGTATCTGTACTAAGTTCTTTGGGTCACTCGGTTAGGGTGGACAAACTGTATAGGGATGTACCCTTAGAAACTCAAGGTAGGATTTTTCCTGGAGATCTGATGGAGTTACCGTTCGGAGAGTTTGACCTCATTCTGGGAATGGACTGGCTTGTTAAGCATAAGGCGACTTTGGATTGTGCTGCTAAGCGAATGATGTTAAGGACCACTGAGGGTGAAGAGGTTATGGTGATAGGTGAGCGAAGGGACTATTTGTCCAATATGGTGTCGGCATTGAGGGCCGAGAAATGGATTCGAAAAGGTTGTGAGGCCTATTTGGCATTTGTAAGTTAGTCGAAAGCTGAGGGACTGACAGTGGATAAGGTTAGGAACATAAGGGAATTCCAAGATTTTTTTTCGGAAGAGCTTCCAGGATTGCCACCAAACCAAGAGGTCGAGTTTTGAATCGACTTGTTGCCTAGAATGGCACTAGTGTCCATCACACCGTATAGGATGGCACTGAAGGAGTTAGTGGAGTTAAAGGCGCAAATTCAAGAGTTGTTGGATAGGGGCTTTATTAGGCCAAGTGTGTCTCCATGGGGAGCACCGGTGTTATTCGTGAAGAAGAAGGATGGGACGATGCGGATGTGTATTGATTATCACCAGTTGAACAAACTGACGATTAAGAATAAGTATCCACTGCCAAGGATTAACGATTTGTTTGACCAACTTAGAGGAGCTTCTGTATTTTCCAAGATCGACCTTCGATCTGGATATCATCAGTTAAGGGTGAAAGAGGCAAATATCCACAAGATGGCATTCAGGACTCGGTATGGTCATTACGAGCTTTTGGTTATGCCATTTGGACTGACAAATGCTCCTGCAGCGTTTATGGATATGATGAATCGTGTGTTCCAACCATTCTTAGATCGGTTCGTAGTCGTCTTTATTAACGATATTCTGGTATATTCTAAAACTGAAGCGAAACATGATGAGCATCTCTGCATTGTGATGCAAGTGTTAAGGGAAAAGGAGCTTTATGCGAAATTCAGCAAGTGTGAATTCTGGTTAAGGGAGGTAACGTACTTAGGACATGTGGTCTCTGCCGAGGGGATTAAGGTGGACCCCTCGAAAGATTGAAGCGATTTTGGAGTGGAAGCCACCTAGGACGGTGTCAGAAATTCAGAGTTTCTTAGGGTTGGCAGGATACTACAGAAGGTTTGTGGAAGGTTTTTCTATGATGGCAGCACTGCTGACAAAACTCATAAGGAAAGGAGTATCGTTTGTGTGGACTGAGAAGCAGTAGAAAGCTTTTGAGAAGTTGAAGAAAGTTTTGACTGAAGTACCTGTGTTAATTCAGCCAGAGTCTGGGAAGGATTTTACTGTGTACAGTGACGCATCACATGTAGGTTTGGGTTGTGTGTTGATGCAAGAGGGCAAGGTGGTTGTTTATGCATCACGACAGCTTAAGCCTCACGAAGGGAACTATCCTACTCATGATTTGGAGTTGGCAGCAGTGATTTTTGCACTTAAGATTTAGAGACATTACTTGTAAGGGGAAAAGTGTATTATATACACAGACCATAAGAGTCATAAGTATTTGTTGACTCAGAAGGAACTGGACCTTAGGCAAAGGAGATGGATAGAGTTGCTTAAGGATTATGAGTGTTCGATCGAGTATCACCCAGGCAAGGCTAATGTGGTAGCCGATGCTCTAAGTCGAAGAGCTGTATCTGATCTGAGAGCAATGTTTGCTCGTCTAAGTCTGTATGATGATGGGAGTATATTGGCTGAGTTGCAAGTAAGGCCGACCTGGGTGGATCAGATTAAGGAAAAGTAGTTGAGAGATGAGTCTTTGGTTGCTCATTTCCAACAGGTTAAGGAAGGGGAAACTTCTGAGTTTGGGTTGAATAGTGAAGGAGTTCTGTGTTTCTAAGGAAGAATTTGCGTCCCGAAGGAATCTGAATTGAGGCAGTCAATACTGAAAGAGGCTCATGGGGGACTTTGTGCCATGCATCCTGGAGGGAATAAGTTGTATCACGACTTGCGAGAATTGTACTGGTGGCCTAGGCTTAAACGAGAAGTAACGGAGTTTGTGGGGAAATGTTTGACATGCTAGCAAGTGAAAGCTGAGCATCAATTACCTTCTGAACTGTTGCAGCCAGTGAAGATACCACTTTGGAAGTGGGAGAGGGTAACCATGGACTTTGTGAGTGGGCTACCCTTGACGCCATCGAAGAAAGATTCGATTTGGGTAATTGTGTATAGGTTGACCAAATCAGCCCATTTTATACCTGTCCGCACGGACTTCTCACTTCAAAAGTTAGCCAAGTTGTACATGGTAAAGATCGTGCGACTTCATGGTGTCCCAGTTTCGATTATTTCTGACAGGGATCCCAGGTTCACATCTCGATTTTGGCAAAAGTTGCATGAGGCGTTGTGGACGCGATTGCACTTTAGTATGGCTTTCCATCCTCAGACTGATGGTCAGTCAGAGGGTTATTCAGATTCTAGAGGACATATTAAGGGGATGTGTTATTAACTTCCGAGGTAATTGAGAGGATTACTTGCCATTGGTAGAGTTTGTATACAAGAATAGTTATCAGGCGAGTATTCGAATGGCACCATATCAAACACTGTATGGGCGAAGGTGTCGAACACCTAGTTGTTGGACCGAACTAGGAGAGCGACAAGTTCTTGGACCAGAGTTGGTAGCTGATACTGAGGGCAAGGTCAGAATAATTAGGGGTCGGTTAAAAGAAGCTGCTGATAGGAAAAATTCGTATGCAGATTTGAAACTTAAGGAGATTGAGTACGTAGTAGGTGATATGGTATTCTTGAATGTTTCTCCTTGGAAGAAGATTTTAAGGTTCGGTAAGAAGGGCAAGTTGAGTCTGCGGTTCATTGGGCCTTATCGGGTTTTGAAGCGAGTAGGCCCAGTGGCTTATCAATTAGAATTGCCTCCAGAGTTAGACAGGATTCACGATGTTTTTCACGTCTCCATGTTAAGGCGTTATCATTCTGACCCTACTCATGTCGTGCGGGCTGCAGAAATTGAGGTGCAAACTGATTTGACCTTTGAGGAGAAGCCTGTGCAAATATTGGATCGAGATGTTAAGGTTCTAAGAAGGAAATCTGTTCCATTAGTAAAAGTGCTTTGACATAATCATGGTAGAGAGGAAGCTACTTGGGAGCCAGAAGAGGAGATGCAACAACAATACCCTAATCTGTTTGGATCAAGTAAATTTTGAGGACGAAATTTCTTTAAGGAGAGTAGAGTTATAACACCCTAATTTTCGGGAATTCTGTGAATGTTGGCAAAATTTAAAATTTTTGTATTCTGTCTGCTTGGCGTAGGTTTAATTATGATAGTGGCCCTCTGGAAGGCCCAAGCTTAAGTTAAAACCCGGTAATTTTAATTAATTTTAGAAACCATAAGAAAAAGGGGTTCTGGTAAACTAGGCTTTTAAGTATTAATTGTGTAAAATAAATCACAAGGAAACATGTAGTAAAGTGGCATGTGACGCCACTAGGAAGGCTATAAAAGTGGCGTATGGATGCTAGGGAGGACCCAGGTTCAAATCACAATGAGAGCATATTAAGGGAATTATTTTTATGACTAGGAATGGTACGTAATGGAACTCAAGTAAAAGTCTGTCTGGAGGAGTTTGAGTTGCTCAGGAGATTGAGTAAGGAGGGGATAAGGGAGAGGATTTAGGAGCTAATTAGGGGGAGCAGTATTGGCCGAATGGTGGACTCTTGAGGAGCAAGAGTTGGCTAGCCAAGGGTTTCTTTAGAAGGCAAATTTCGGCTAGGTTAAATGCCAAGTATAAATTCGGTAGTTGGGGTAGGTTGTGCCATTTTTCTGACCATCCTTCCTCCTCTTCCTCTCTTTCTTTTTCTCTCCATCTATCTTCTTCTTCTTTTCCTCTATAGCTGAATCTTCCTACCATCCTGTTCATCTCGATCTTTTATCAATTGTTTCTAAACCCTCATAACTGGTTGCCTCAAAAAGCCAAAATCCCTAAAGCCTGATACCTTTTGTGCTGTTTTCTTCTAGTCAAACCCTCTTATTTTTCTCCATTGTGTTGGCCAATTCTTTCATCCTCTGAACCCCAAGTTTCTGTCGACAAAGCCATTACAAAACCCTCATATTTTCTTCACTATTACAAAAAGCTGAAAACATATAGCCATAGGGACATAGCCGAATTTTAAGATCACTAAAGGCTCGACTTTTGTTATCATTTGAGGGGTAGATTTGCATCGGAATCGAGTAGGAATTAGTTGGAATCATTGACCAAATGAACCGGTGGTAAGTCTTTCAAACCTATTCTTTATTTCAAGTTTTGGAAAAGCCGAAATCCCTAAAGGTTAGGGAGGCTGTCGATTTGGGCTTGTAGGATTTATAATTAACGTATTAAGTAAATGACTGTAGCCAACTCATGTGTGGAAATCATCAGCATATCATCGCAAATAGGTGTGTAACTAACAGCCTCTCATAGACTAGATCGGCAAAAGCCAAAAAGCCGAAATGCCAAAAAGTCGGTATTTTGGGAACTTGCGAGTGTGCGAATGCTCGTGAGATTGATAGTTTGATGTATATGGTAAACTAAAGTGATAAGGCTACAGAGTGCACGATTCCGTGCATTTCGATATTTTTGGGCTTAATGGGCCAAAATAGGGTTAATGGGCCAACAGGCCTAATATGGTAAGAACGCTCGGTAAGTGTTTCTATTAGTACGTAAATGGCTATGATATGCATGAAAACCCTAAGAGTAGTTAAATTACTAGAATACCCCTATGTATGTAAAATTACTATTATACCCCTAGGTGCAAAATGACCATTATACCCCTAGGGTTAGTTTTGACTGAAAAGCATGATGATCTGATTCTGTATAATGTATGCCATGATTGTATATCTGTTGCATGGGGACATGGGTTATATTATGGAGGAAGCGTCCTAGTGGCTATGCCACAATTATCTGATCTAGTGGCTCTGCCACATATATCTGTTCTGGTGGCTCTGCCACGATTATCTGTTTCTAGTGACTCTGTCACACTATCTGTTCTGGCCGCCTTGCTGCATATTTCTGTGGCGTGTAGCAATTGGGTGGGTTGAGTAGTCTCCCTACATGGTGAAAGGCTGGTATAGGGGTGCTTATGGTTGGATATGGGTTGGGTTTCTGCATAAACATGTAATATCTGTTCTGTTATGGGCCTATGGGCTTTATTCTGAAATCTGTTCTGGGCCAAGGCCAACTTGATCTGTTTTTGGGGTTTGAGCTGATATAGGCTATGGTTGGGTTAATTTACACACTGAGTTTCCTCAAACTCACCCCTTTATTTTCATCCATGCAGGTAATCCCCAACCATAACTGGACCTTCTTTTATTATGTTTAAGGTTTTTGGGGTTTTAATTGTAAGAAGGCCACTTTAATTATATTTAATATTTTTGATAGGTTTTATTAAGATAGGTATGATTTGTACTTAACTGTCGAAATTGATTAGCTTAGGGCGCGTTTTCAAAAATAGCATTTGATTTCAAATTAACACGACAACAAGCAAAGCTTCCGCAATGAAAATGTTTTCCAAAATTAATCACTTTTTTTTAAAATGGACTTAATCGACTTGGTTTCCTAAAAATATACTCGACGTTAAGTGTGGCAATGGCGGTGTGCATGTCTAGGATTGGTTCCGAGGAGAGCTTGGTACTTAAGCAGTCCGATGGACTCACCTCCTCTTTTCTGGTTTCCTACCTGGTGCACAGCTTCCATTACTTTAACTTATAATAACATTATCTTTTCAAACACTAAGTAAATTCTTCGAGATCAACGACATAAAATGTTTCGAACGCTTCAATGTGGCACATCGGATCCGGTCATAATGTCCAGGTCGGGTTTGGGGTGTTACAATTACTGTAATAGTATCAGTATGGGCCTTAGCCTATTACAGTAACAGTAATAGAAATGCAATCATAAGTCCTACCCATCCATCCTCTACACTCCACTCCGTCTAGCCCTACACTCTATGTGGGGATAAAATCGACCCACCCATCCAAAATTTAGTTGCCAGTACAGTACTCTTCCCCCAAATATATCAACCCACCTCCATGCAACATGTAACAGCCTGGTTTAGACCCTAGTAAGAACAGTGGTTTTGGGACCACGAATCTGAGTCAAAAAAATATTTTAATATTATTTTTTGTGTTTAAAGTATGTGAATTGATATGTGTGAAATTTTCGTACGAAAATTTTATCGTTGTGTGCTTGATTTAATAAAAAGGACTAAATCGCGTAAAACGTAAAAGTTGCAC
Source organism: Gossypium anomalum (assembly GCA_025698475.1). Classification (NCBI taxonomy): domain Eukaryota; kingdom Viridiplantae; phylum Streptophyta; class Magnoliopsida; order Malvales; family Malvaceae; genus Gossypium; species Gossypium anomalum. The sequence goes on from CM046965.1 coordinate 43,969,487, forward strand.
GCTATTAGTTAAAGGTGTCAATTGGCCTTGGCTTTTTAATATGATGGCCTTAAATGGTAAATATCCCATTTATGAGATAGTGGATGATATTTGGTTTGGCATTTGTGTAAATATGAATTTATTTTAATAGTAAAATGGTAAAATGTTAAAAAAAAAGTTTAATTAAATAAATCAAAAGCCATGTTTTTTTGTCTTTTTGTGCTATCATCTTTCTCCATAGTCGAATGTGAAAAGAAAAAGATGAGTTTGGAAGCTTTGAATATTCGGCACCTTTGGAAGCTTAATTCGGGTATATGTTTTACTCAGTTTTTGATAATTTTTATGTTTTTGAGATCGTTGCTTCGAGTACTAGTAAACCCATGCCTTAATTTTTGGATTTAATGAAGAATTTGAGATTTTCCATTGTTTATTATGTGATGAAATTGTTGTTTGATGATTAATAATAAATCTTTGATGTTTGATTTTCATGTTTAATTAAGTGATTTTTGATAAAAATGTGTATTAAGGACTAAATTGAGAAATTTGTAAATTGAGGGGTTAAAATGTGAAATAAATAAAAGAAATGGGTGGCTAGAGACCTAAGGTAAATTCGACCTAACATGGGTTTGATGAAATTTTGAGTAATTTGTGTTATTTTGAAATAGGGACTAAATTGTGAAAATATGAAATGTTAGGGGATAAAATACAAAATGCCCAAATTTTGTGTCCTTAGATAAAATTTAATGAAATGTTGAATAAGTGAGTTGATTTTGATATTAATTAGATTGGCAAAAGTGGAATTCAAATTTAAATCGGGGGAAAAATCAAAGTGGTCGATTAGTCGTCTCGTTCCGATTACCGTTTTCTGAGGTAAGTCTATAACCAATAAACGTTGTAAAATTTGAATGTATATGATCTTTATATGCTAAATTTATTTGTGTGAATTTTTATTAGTTATAGCCGAATGTATAAATGCTTATGAGATTTGGGAACAAGTTCGATTCAATTGAGATATGATGTTTGAAAAGCTTAATATGAACATTAAGAAATAATTAGGATTTTCAAATATGAATTATGTGTAAGACCGACTTTGTATCAGTGATATTCGGGCTTTATTGCCTAGCAGGCTTTGTGCCGGTGTATTATATCAGGCTTATTGCCTAGCAGGCTTTATATGCCAGTGTATTATATCATGCTTATTGCCTAGTAGGCTCTGTGCCGGTGTATTATACTAGGCTTTATGCCTAGCAAATTTTATGTGAACAACGGTAAAAGTAATCAAATGTGTTAAATAAGCTAAAGTGATCAGGTATGTGAATGCGGTTTACTTATTTGAAATGAAGGTAAACTGACTGAAAGATATGTGATAAAAATGTTATGTAATGCTATTTTCTGACGCATGAAAAATCGATTTAAAACGCTCAGGTATGTATTCATACTAAATTATGAAATTATAACAAGTGGAATGTTCGAATTAATGATATAAATGTTACATGTTAATGTGAACTATATGTATGCATATTTGAAAGTATACATTCGGTTTACTTATTTATTCATGACATAAATGAGAGTATATATGTATATGAAAATCTATAATTGGCCAAATGAAAAGTAAATGTGATTTTGTAAATGAGATGTTTGTGTTTTCATATTTGGGCAATTGTAAAATATATTAGGCCACATATTATGTATATATATGTGTTATTATTGTTTGATTTATGAAGATATGTATATAAGAGTTTAAATATTTAATTATATATACATTGATAATATGGCTTTGAAAGGGTATGTTATTTTGATAATAGATACATGTATATTCGGTCAAGGTAAAATTTGTACATGGAAGTATGTGTTATATATGAAATTGTGAGCTTGAAAATAAATGTGATCATGATAGTATAAATTAGTTTGATTAAACTAAGTTGATATTAATATTGAGTTATTTATTTGCTTATGACTTTCTAAGCTCTCAAAGCTTACTCTGTGTGTTTTTCCTGTGACAACCCGAATCAGGGCCTAATCGGAATGGTGGTTTTGTGACCACAAATCCGAGATAGAAATAATTATTTTATGATTATTTTGAGGTTTATGATATGATTTCATGATTTCGTGAAAATTTCGTGATGAAAATTCTATGCATTGAGCGCTTAAGTTGAAATTAGGGACTAAACCGAATAAATTACAAAACTCGTGTTTTAGAAGTTTTTAGTATGAAATTGCTTTGGGATATTAATTAGGAGGTCTTAAGTAGCAATTTGACCAATTCCTAAGTTATGGACAAAAGTGGGACATGGAGGGAATTTTTGGAAAGTTTAGTAGTAAGGGCATTATGGTCATTTGCATATTAAATGAAATAAAATGGGAAAAATAACACAAAATTGGCCATCATCTCCATTAGTTGCTGCCGAAATTTGCTCTCTTCCATAGCTAGGGTTTCTTCAACTTTCAAGCTTCATAGTAAGTGATTTCAAGCACCGTTTTTAATGTTCTTTACATTTTTGAAATCCTCGTAGCTCGGTTTACCTATTTCTACCATTATTTCGAGTTAGGGTTTATATTTAAAAATTTACCCATGAATGATAGGCATCTATTTTGATGTTTTATGGTAGAATATGAATGTTTGAAGTTAGGAGAACGATCTTTTCTAAGCGATTTTTAGCGAAAACGAGCAAAACGGCATAATCGATAAAAATACCTATTGTTCATAACTATGTGTTAGAGTGAGAATTTGATGTTGCCATAGAAGAGAAAAATGATCAGCATGTTATTAAACATAAGAATAAGGGCTGAAATTAAATTTCCGAGCCTTGGGGCAAAATCATAATTTTGTAAAAGTTAGGGGGCAAAAATGTAATTTTCGTATAATGTGATTTTTGGATTGAAATGAATAGTTCAGGTGTTAAATGAGCTAAATGTGTTGTTATAGATCAAGAAAGGCGTGGAGTCGACCTCAAACGGGGGAAAGAAAAAGTTTTGGACTAAATTGCAAAATTCCCATATTTTGCACTGAGGTAAGTTTGTATGTAAATAATACATTAATTTCATTTACATTTTTATATTTCAGCCTACATTATATATATTAGCTAATGTTGAAGCATAAATCGACTATTGGAAGAATGGAAATAAGTAATAGAGAGAGAAATCTCGGTTGAACATTCGGAAAGATCGAATAAAATACATGGAGCGTAGCTAGGTCACATGTATGGTGCTGAGTGCACATCATGTGTACAAGAAAGCTATGAGATACTATGTGGTAGCTAGGTCACATGTGTGATACGGGATGTATCCCATGTAGACAAGAGAGCTACGGGAGAGATAAAAGCAGCTAGGTCGCATGTGTGATTCCAAGTGAAGGACACCATGTAGACAAGAGAGCTATGAGATAAATTGGCTAGGTCGCATGGGTGGTACTAAGTGTTCACCATGTGTACAAGAGAGCCAAATTAAATGAAATACGATGGTGGGGCTGTGTGCTGAAACCATTAAGTATCGAGGATTGATCCGAATTGTTCAACGGGATGGCTTTGTGATGACATTGTAATCATGGGACTATACTCGTGATGTATGAAATGTGGTGAAAATGAGTTGTGATATATATATATATATATATATATATATATATATATAAGTTAAAATGAGGTTAATACAAAGAAAGTGTGAAAGAGTGGATTAGCACTTAAACTGTTTTGGACAGTAGCAGTGATGTGAATTTGAAAAATCACTAAAAATAGTAGGAATTTAATTAAAGTCTGAATGAGATTTGAAATTAAAGCTCAATGAGTCTATTTTCATATAAAAGAAACAGAGTAAGCAAAGGAATTCTATATTTTGAGATATTTATAATTGTGTGTGACTTGCCCAGGATGACTATGTGATCCCCTGTTCCAAATTTGAAAAATCATTAAAAATTGTAAAAAAACAAATTAAGAAACATAGTTTATATTTATAAATTCCTTATTGAGTCTAGTTTTAAATGAAACAGGTTTCATGGTTATTTTAATTGTATATTGGGAGAAATTAAATTCGTAGTGAACAGAGGTCAGATCAGTCGAGCTGCGTAATAGGGGAAACTTTAACTAATAAACTGTACTAATTGGCTCGACCAAAAATTCTAGAAAAAAATTAGTAAGAATTTTTATGAGTCTAGATTCAGGGAAATTTTACGGATTTGAATTTAAAGTTTTGTAACTCGAGTTATGATTTATTTAGTGATCATGACGCTGGAGGGACAGCTTGATCAAATTGGAGTGAATAGTAAAATTAAAAATATGATATAATTATGTTGTAAACATATTAGATTCCTTATTTGTTATTTATATACTTACTTACTAAGCTATAAGCTTACTTTCTTCTTCCTCTTTTGTCTTATAGTGTCATCCAGCTAGCACAGGAGTTAGAGATCGTTGAAGATCCGCTTGCACTATCAATACTTTTGGTATTTGAACTCAACATTTTGAGTTATGGCATGTATGGTAGACTTAGTTATTTTGTTACGTGTCATAATTGCCTAGGTCTAAAATATTAATTATAGTATCAAACAAATCATTTTGTACGAAGTCTTTGAAATTGGCTTGTATTATAATGGCATATGTTGTAATGATTCATGATCAAATAGCACGCCATATTTTTGTCTCGGTTTTGTTTAATAGTATGTATTATAATTTGTTAATACCTCGTACCCTGTTCTGGCGACGGATATGGGTAAGGGGTGTTACATTTAGTGGTATCAGAGCTACGGTTTAGTCAGTTCTCGGACTAATAAAGAGTGTGTAAAAGTTTAGCTATACATGCCATAAAAATATTGTGATAGTGTGGTGACTCCTGATTATTTTAAACTGTGTTTTGTTTTAATATAGTAATGGATCCTGACGGAACTGCAGCTGATGATGCTGCTAGTAATCCGCCGGCTCCTGCACAAGGGACCGCGCCTGTGGAAAGTAGACCTGAGACATTGAGACAGGGAGATGAGGCTCGGGATGCCTTTCTCCAAATGATGAACAATTGGTATACTGAGTTTATTCGAGAAAACCAAATGCTCAACCTCCTCCAAATTTCTTCCATACCTCGGGACGATTCTCGTAGTTTGCTCAAGGCATAAATTTGGTAAGAATGAACAAGCCTTCAGCTTGATAAGATTTGAAAACAAGGGGCTGAAGAGTTTAGAGCAAAGATCGATGATGATCCCGAGAAACCGGAGTTACGCTTGAAAATTCTACCCGTGTATTTGATGAGCTCTCATGTACACCCGAGGAGTGCTTAAAGTGTCTTTGTATCACTTTTGAGAGATTCGACCTACCACTGGGGAAGACTTTGGTAGCAGATGGTGCCAAAAGAAAGAGTTACTTGGGATTTTTTCGGAAAAATTCAGAAAAGAAATACATAAGTCACAAATTTATTGATCAAAACGGAGGGAGTTCCTTGAATTGAAACAGGCAAGATGTCTGTGGCGTAGTATGAACGTGAATTTGTAAGACTCAAAGCAAGTATGCCCAGAATGTGTGTCCACCGAGGCCATTATGTGCAAAAGGTTTGAGGATGGGCTAAATGAGGATATTAAAGTGTTTGTGGGAATTTTGGAGTTGAAAGAATTTTTAGTATTGGTTGATCGAGCTCTTAAAGCCAAGAATTGAATAAAGAAAGAAGAAAAGTCGCTATTGAGGCTCGAGATGCCGAAAAGAGGCCGATAAGCAAGTCATTTCAATCTCAATCAAAGAGGTCCAAAGAGACAAACCCTCGAATGACAGTTTCAACTGGGATTCACACAGATCGTGGTAGAACATATTCGGGGTCTAAAGCTCAAGCTACTTCGGTGGCAAGTGTGGGTAATGTGGATCTAGAAAGCCCGAGTGTTAGCAATGTGGCAGGCAACATTATGGTGAGTGTTGGGGAAACGAGCGAGCTTGTTTCAAAGCGGTTCTCATGAGCATTTTATCGTAGACTGCGAGAAAGTTAAAGAAGAAAAATTTCAGAGTGCTAGACAGAATACCATCGCTAGCAGAGGTAAACCACCGAGAAATACTAGAAGTGGAGCTAGCAGTAAAACTGTAATGAAAGATTCAGTGGCGAGATCAGAAGTTAGAGTGCCTGCTAGAGCTTATGCCATACGTGCCCTAGAGGATGCATCATCTCCCGATGTGATTACTGGTACATTTTCTCTCTATGATGCTATTGTTATTGCATTGATCGATCCCGGGTCCACTCATTCCTATATTTGCATGAATTTAGTATCTAATAAAAAGTTGCCTGTTGAGTTTACTGAGTTTACGATTAAAGTGTCGAACCCCTTAGGCCAATATGTGCTAGTTGACAAGGTTTGCAAGAATTGCCCATTAATGATTCAAGGTCACTTTGTTTTCCGCTAATCTGATCTTGTTACCATTTGATGAGTTTGACGTTATTTTGGGAATGGACTGGTTGACATTGTATGATGCCAAGGTAGATTGTAAACAAAAAACACTAGAGTTGAAATGTGAAAGTGGAGAAATTCTGTGGGTTGAAACAGATGAATCAAATAAATTGCCTATGGTGATTTCGCACATGTTTGCACAGAAATACATGAGAAAAGGGTGTGAAGCCTATTTGGCCTATGTAATGAATGCTGAGTTGCCTCAATTGAAGTTTGAATCAGTACCGATAGTCTGTGAATTTCCAGATGTATTTCCAGAGGAATTGCCTGGATTGCCTCCGAACAGAGAGATAGAGTTTGCCATTGATTTGTTACCAGGTACTGCACCGATCTCGATTGCTCCATATAGAATGGCTCCGACTGAATTAAAAGAATTGAAGGCTCAGTTGCAAGAATTAATAGACAAGGGGTTTGTGAGACCGAGTTTCTCTCCTTGGGGTGCTCTGTATTGTTCATAAAAAGAAGGATGGTTCAATGAAGCTTTGCATTGATTACCGCACATTTCAATAAGGTGACTATAAAGAACAAGTACCCGTTCTTGAGAGATTGATGATTTATTCGATCGCTTAAAGGGGGCCACGGTGTTTTCAAAAATCGATTTGAGGTCCAGTTACTACCAGCTTGAGAGTTAAGGAGTCGGATGTGCCGAAACCGCTTTTAGGACACAAAGATATGGACATTATGAGTTCCTTGTGATGCCTTTCGGCTTAACAAATGCTCCAAATATATTTATGGACTGATGAACCGAATCTTTCGGCCATATTTAGATAAGTTTGTAGTGGTGTTTATAGATGACATTCTAATTTATTCTCGGGATGAGTCCGAACACGCCAACACTTGACAAATCAGATTGCAGATTTTAAGAGAAAAGAAACTGTTTGCTAAGTTTAGTAAAAGTGAGTTTTGGCTTCGTGAAGTCGGATTTTTGGGACATATAGTCTCAGGTGATGGTATTTGGGTAGATCCGAGCAAGATTTCCGCGATCGTTGATTGGAAACCGCCAAAGAATGTATCTGAGGTTAGAAGTTTTTTAGGCTTGGCCGGATATTATAGACGTTTTGTCGAGGGATTTTCGACGATTGCCTCTCCTATGACTAAGTTGTTTCAAAAGAATGTTAAGTTTGAATGGACTGATAAATACCAGCAGAGTTTTGAAAAGCTGAAAGCACGATTGACTGAAGCACCAATTTTAGTACAGCCCGAGCTAGGGAAGGAGTTCGTGATTTATAGTGATGCATCATTAACAGGCCTTGGGTGTGTGTTGATGCAAGAGGGTAAAGTGGTAGCTTATGCCTCGAGACAGTTAAAACCACATAAGAAAAACTATCCTACACATGATTTGGAGTTGGCCGCTTTTGTCTTTGCCTTGAAGATTTGGCGACATTATTTGTATGGTGAAAAATGCCGAATTTTTACTGATCACAAAAGTTTGAAGTATTTGATGAATCAAAAGGATTTGAATCTGCGACAACGGAGATGGCTTGAATTATTGAAGTATTATGAGCTAGTGATTGATTATCATCCGGGAAAAGCGAATATAGTTGTCGATGCCTTGAGCAGGAAATCTCTTTTTACTTTGAGAGCCATGAATACGAGGTTAGCATTGTCTGATGATGGGTCAATTTTGGCAGAGATGAGGGTTAAACCGTTGTTTCTCCAGCTAATCTGTGATGCTCAAAAGAATGATAGTGAGTTGCGAACCAAGAGAACTCAGTGTGAATTGGGTTACGACTTAAATTTTTGAGTTAGACCAGATAACTGTTTGATGTTTCGAGATAGGATTTGTGTACCGAAAAATGATGAATTGATTTAGAAAATATTACATGAGGTGCACAGTGGCTGTTTGTCAGTTCACCCTGGTAGCACAAAAATATATAATGATTTAAAGAAGTTATATTGGTGGCCAGGTATGAAAAGGGACATTTCTGAATTTGTAACCAAGTGTTTGATCTGTCAACAACAAGTAAAAGTTTGAACATCAAGTGCCTTCGTGGATTACTCCAACCTGTAATGGTGCCTGAGTGGAAATGGGATAAAATTACTATAGATTTTGTAACCGGTTTGCCTTTGACTCCTAAAAAGAAGGATGTTGTCTGGGTAGTGGTTGATAGGTTAACAAAGTCAGCCCATTTTATACCAGTACGTACCGATTACTCACTTGATAAATTAGCTGAACTATATATTGCTGAAATTGTAAGGTTGCACGCGGTACCTATGTCTATAATATTAGATAGAGATCCGAGGTTTACCTCAAGATTTTGGAAAAAGTTACAAGAAGCTTTGGGCACAAAATTGAACTTTAGTACTGCGTTTCATCCACAAACAGATGGTCAGTTGGAAAGAGTAATCTAGGTACTCGAGGATATGCTTAGATGCTGTGTTTTAGAATTTGGAGGTAGTTGGGAGAAATATCTATCTTTGGTTGAATTCGTCTACAATAACAGTTTTCAGTCAAGTATACAAATGGCACCGTATGAAGCCTTGTATGGTCGCAAATGTCGGACTCCTTTATATTGGACCGAACTTAGTGAGAAACAGATTCACGAAGTTGATCTAGTTAAAGAAACTGAGGAGAAAGTAAACGTAATTCGTGATTGCTTAAAAGCTGCTTCAGATCGACAAAAGTCATATGCAGATTTAAAAAGAAAAGAGATTGAATTTCAGGTGGGTGATAAAGTGTTCTTGAAGGTGTCACCATGGAAGAAGATTCGAGATTTGTGAAAAAGGCAAATTGAGTCCGCGTTTTATTAGGCCGTACGAGATTACTGAGAGGATCGGACCAGTGGCATATCGGTTGGCCTTACCGGCAGAGTTAGAAAGAATTCATAACGTGTTTCATGTATCTATGTTGCGACGTTATCGTTCAGATCCTTCACATGTGATTTCTCCAACAGAAATTGAGATTCGACCGGATATGACCTATGAGGAGGAACCAATAAAGATTTTGGCTCGAGAAATTAAACAGTTAAGAAATAAAAGTATAGCATTAGTGAAAGTATTATGGCACAAACATGGGATAGAAGAGGCTACGTAGGAACCTGAGGAAACTATGAGGAAACAGTATCCGAACCTCTTTACCGGTAAGATTTTCGGGACGAAAATCCCTAAAGGGGGAGAATTGTGACAACCCGAATCAGGGCCTAATCGAAATGCTGGTTTTATGACCACAAATCCGAGATAGAAATAATTATTTTATGATTATTTTGAGGTTTATGATATGATTTCATGATTTCGTGATGAAAATTCTATGCATTGAGCGCTTAAGTTGAAATTAGGGACTAAACCGAATAAATTACAAAACTCGTGTTTTAGAAGTTTTTAGTATGAAATTGCTTTGGGATATTAATTAGGAGGTCTTAAGTAGCAATTTGACCAATTCCTAAGTTATGGACAAAAGTGGGACATGGAGGGAATTTTTGGAAAGTTTAGTAGTAAGGGCATTATGGTCATTTGTATATTAAATGAAATAAAATGGGAAAAATAACACAAAATTGGCCATCATCTTCATTAGTTGCTGCCGAAATCTGCTCTCTTCCATAGCTAGGGTTTCTTCAACTTTCAAGCTTCATAGTAAGTGATTTCAAGCCCCGTTTTTAATGTTCTTTACATTTTTGAAATCCTCGTAGCTCGGTTTACCTATTTCTACCATTATTTCGAGATAGGGTTTATATTTAAAAATTTACCCATGAATGATAGGCATCTATTTTGATGTTTGATGGTAGAATATGAATGTTTGAAGTTAGGAGAACGATCTTTTCTAAGCAATTTTTAGCGAAAACGAGCAAAACGGCATAATCGATAAAAATACCTATTGTTCATAACTATGTGTTAGACTGAGAATTTGATGTTGACATAGAAGAGAAAAATGATCAGCATGTTATTAAACATAAGAATAAGGGCTGAAATTAAATTTCCGAGCCTTGGGGCAAAATCATAATTTTGTAAAAGTTAGGGGCAAAAATGTAATTTTTGTATAATGTGATTTTTGGATTGAAATGAATAGTTCAGGTGTTAAATGAGCTAAATGTGTTGTTATAGATCAAGAAAGGCGTGGAGTCGACCTCAAACGGGGGAAAGAAAAAGTTTTGGACTAAATTGCAAAATTCTCATATTTTGCACTGAGGTAAGTTTGTATGTAAATAATACATTAATTTCATTTACATTTTTATATTTCAGCCTACATTTTAGCTAATGTTGAAGCATAAATCGACTATTGGAAGAATGGAAATAAGTAATAGAGAGAGAAATCCCGGTTGAACATTCGGAAAGATCGAATAAAATACATGGAGCGTAGCTAGGTCACATGTATGGTGCTGAGTGCACATCATGTGTACAAGAAAGCTACGAGATACTATGTGGTAGCTAGGTCACATGTGTGATACGGGATGTATCCCATGTAGACAAGAGAGCTACGGGAGAGATAAATGTAGCTAGGTCGCATGTGTGATTCCAAGTGAAGGACACCATGTAGACAAGAGAGCTATGAGATAAATTGGCTAGGTCGCATGGGTGGTACTAAGTGTTCACCATGTGTACAAGAGAGCCGAATTAAATGAAATACGATGGTGGGGCTGTGTGCTGAAACCATTAAGTATCGAGGATTGATCCGAATTGTTCAACGGGATGGCTTTGTGATGACATTGTAATCATGGGACTATACTCGTGATGTATGAAATGTGGTGAAAATGAGTTGTGATATATATATATATATATATATATATATATATATATATATATAAGTTAAAATGAGGTTAATACAAAGAAAGTGTGAAAGAGTGAATTAGCACTTAAACTGTTTTGGACAGTAGCAGTGACGTGAATTTGAAAAATCACTAAAAATAGTAGGAATTTAATTAAAGGCTGAATGAGATGTGAAATTAAATCTTAATGAGTCTATTTTCATATAAAAGAAACATAGTAAGCAAAGGAATTCTATATTTTGAGATATTTATAATTGTGTGTGACTTGCCCAGGATGACTATGTGATCCCCTGTTCCAAATTTGAAAAATCATTAAAAATTGTACAAAACAAATTAAGAAACATAGTTTATATGTCTAAATTCCTTATTGAGTCTAGTTTTAAATGAAACAGGTTTCATGGTTATTTGAATTGTATACTGGGAGAAATTAAATTCGTAGTGAACAGAGGTCAGATCAGTCGAGCTGCGTAACAGGGGAAACTTTACCAAATAAACTGTACTAATTGGCCGGACCAAAAATTCTAGAAAAAAATTAGTAAGAATTTTTTTGAGTCTAGATTCCGGGAAATTTTATGGATTTGAATTTCGAGTTTCGTAACTCGAGTTATGATTTATTTAGTGATCATGACGCAGGAGGGACAGCTTGATCAAATTGGAGTGAATAGTAAAATTAAAAATATGATATAATTATGTTGTAAACATATTAGATTCCTTATTTGTTATTTATATACTTACTTACTAAGCTATAAGCTTACTTTCTTTTTCCTCTTTTGTCTTATAGTGTCATCCAGCTAGCACAGGAGTTAGAGATCATTGAAGATCCGCTTGCACTATCAATACTTTTGGTATTTGAACTCAACATTTTGAATTATGGCATGTATGGTAGACTTAGTTATTTTGTTACGTGTCATAATTGCCTAGGTCTAAAATATTAATTATAGTATCAAACAAATCATTTTGTACGAAGTCTTTGAAATTGGCTTGTATTATAATGGCATATGTTGTAATGATTCATGATCAAATAGCACGCCATATTTTTGTCTCGGTTTTGTTTAATAGTATGTATTATAATTTGTTAATACCTCGTACCCTGTTCTAGCGACGGATACGGGTAAGGGGTGTTACATTTCCTATGTCTTTAGAGTTTCAGTGAATTGCTCGAGTTGGAAGTTTTTGGAGACGTCATCACACTACCCAGTTATCATTTCGGTAACTAATTCTTTGAGATTTGGTTATGTGGCATGTATAGGCTTGTTTTGATATATTTGGTTTTGAAGTTTGTATATTTATATATATAGCCATACGAAAATGGCTTGATTATAATGTTAAAGTTAGTGTGTATGTGGCTATGACTTAAACTTATTTTGAAAGTATCAAATGTGGTATAATGTGTGTTGTATGATTGTATAATATGGCTTGGTGATGAGGTAAAATGATGGATATGTATTTGGTTGTAAATTGGCTTTATAGGTTCGGATCCAAACAGCTAGAAATGATGTTTAAGATTATATAGATTTGATCATGATATATGTTCACGTGGGGAATTAGGTTTCATGGTACTTATATGAGGTGTGTTTGATATATGAATCAATTTAGAAACTGTTTATAAAGTGTTGTGTATTCAGTTATGTGATGAAATTATATATGATGATTATCACCAACTTTGTGATTTGGCAATGATAGTTTAAATCATTTAGTCAAGTGTTTAGTAAAATGTTAATGTTAAATTTTTTGTATTGGTCTTATTATAAAGATTATTTATGTGTAAAATATATGTGTTTACTATGCCGTGGAAATAGTTTAATTTAGATTATTGTGTTAACCGAATAATTCATGAGGTGAATAAATAAATATATATGAATTGGCTTGATTATTAAATTTGTAAATTGATTATACTTTGATTAGTAGTATGTGTTTTAAAATGGTTTATATTAATTAGGAAAAATGAGTACAAGACGTTGAAGTTTAAAAATTTTATACTTGATCATTTGGTGAGGTTGATTATACCGAATGTGTTTTGGTTTATTTGCCATGTGATATTGCATATTAAGTATAATATCGCATGTATTGGAATAAAATAAAATGCATGATTATATTTGGTTAAACTTAGTTAAAAAAAAATTATTGTAAAGGAGTTAATATTACTATGTGCATGATTGAATTGTATAACCGTATTGAGTGGTAATCCTAATTTGGCGACGGATACGGGTTAGGGGTGTTACACAACATGTCATGTCATCATATCATACGTGTATGCAGAAATGTCATGCTCGAATACGGTCATACATAACATAGGGGTATATCAGTCATTTTACCTCATAGGGGTATAACGGTCATTTCATCAGTTTAAGGTCTATTTGTACTTATCGACCCAATAGTAGGTCCACAGTCGTCTTGGGCAACCCGTGTAACCTTAACAATCAAATAGTGAAAGTGGGCCCAAAGCCCATAACACAGCCCATGTAAGCCCACACACTCGTGTGGCCTATTAAGCCCAAAAATGACCTTTGCGGAGTGAACTGCACAGCCTAGCCCAATATTCTCCACACATCCGCGTGGTTTACCCGTGTGGGGCCCATGAGCCTGTGGGGCCCACATGGCCCATTTTGGCCCAACGTGTCCCAAAACAGCCTAAGCCCATGAAATCGCTCATGGTGGCCTCTACAATCAAACGCCTACATTTTACGCATTCGGACTACCACACGAGCGAGTGTACGCTCGTGTAGTGTCAAAGGCCATACTTTTTTGGCTTTTGTCGATCTACGTTTAAAACAGTGTGGTTACACACCTGTGTGCGAAAAGTGCTAGAAATCCACGAGCGCCAAACCTACATTCATTCAAGGAATTCAATTAGCCGTTTGACAATAGGGTAATCACCCTCCTCTTTAATACTTAATCCCAAAAAATTATATACTTGCCTTGATTGAACGAGGGTGGTTTTAGCCCGCTTAGGTCGCTAACGAAGGTTGAGAATAGACTCCTTGATGAATACCTGCACGATAAGCAAATCTATTACTCATGTTTGTTTATACACATGGGTTGAAACAGCGCATATCTACCCATAGAAAATGCAAACCCAAAGTAAGGGGAAGAAACATTTGGCCAAAACCGAAGGATTCAAACCAAAATACCACAGTTTAATATAATACCAACGAATAGCGTTACCTTTGAACGAGAGACGAGAGAAAGGTTTCGATCGTTACTGTAACACTAGCAAACTCCTTCACTCCTCGAGTAGCCGAAAGAACACCATGACCAAGAGAAAACAAGATGAGAAACGGCATTCAAAGAAAAGAGGAGAAAAGTTGAAAGAGCAGAGACAAATAGAGACTTACCAATCAATATTCAACTACCCACTGAAAAGGGAAGGAATTGAGAGAGAGCAGGGAATCAAAAAGAAAAGAAGAGGAGAAGAGACAAGATAATCGGCCTAAAGACTACAATTGATTGTGGGAGGGAGAAGGTGGAATCAAAATCGAAAGTGTTAAGAGGGGAAAAAGGGATAGCAGCAATCGATCAAGAAGGAAAGAAAAAAACTAAATGAGAAAGAGGGGAAAGGAAATCAATTAACCAAAGGAAAAAGGTCAGAAAGGGAACATAAAACCGCAAAGCACAAAAGAGAGAAAGGCTGGAATGAACAAGCACTATTCGACCATAATAAGCAAGAAAGCCAAACCGAAAAATAGCCAAATTCGGCACCAAAGGCAAAGAGAGAAGCTAGTGCCTATTTTTCAAAAAGGAACTCCTAATTCGGTAAGACCTCTAAACCACTCCCACACTTGACTCTTCCAACCCTTTCCCACCTTAGCCGAAACTCTCTTGAATAAGAATTCAATTTAGGCACAACCTCCCTCACTTTTAAATTCCAAAAAATCCTCCTAAAATCCCTCCTCTATTATCTCCTCAACCGCCCATTCAAACTCTAATCACTCACCTCAGTTTCGATCAACCTAAGACACTTCCACCATACTTGTAGCAAAATAAAATGCCCCTTTTGCATCACTAGGCCTCGAACCTCAGACCCCAAGGAATAGTCCACACACCACTTACCCCTAGACCGATAAGCTCTTTATGACATGATTTATACCCATAAATTTAAAAGTCCACTAAACAAAGGCAATGGTTTACTTCTTAAACTGCAAATGCCCAGGCTCGAACCCAAGACCACTCGGGCACTTCTGTAACACCCCAAATCTGGCCCAGACGTTACGGCCTGATCTGGTGTGTCACATTGAAGTGTTTTTGCGAAAACCGTGTTTTCATTAAAAACCCTTTTTAAAATGAGAGAGAATCTTAACTATATAAAAGAAAAACTTGTTCAAACATAAGATTGGATGAAAATAAAGCACTTAGAAATTTAGTTGCGGAAGCGTAGAAAACATACTATAGTTTAAGATATCAATGTTCAACTTCTCGTAGTTACAATGAAAATAATAATAATAATGCAAGTAATAATAACATAATGAAAACCTTATTACAATCTGGTCTGAGCATATATAAAAAGAAATACAAACTTAAATGCTTAAAAACAAACCAAGTCCGAATTATCTTGCTAGCCGGCCACTCAGAGTCCCTCCTGACATCAAACCTTCTATTGAGCATCACCTGAAAATAAAATAAAAAGAGGGGGTGAGTTTTCGCAAACTCAGTGTGTACAACCCTCGACAAAAATAAGCATTCAAAAATCATCATACATCAAACATGCAATGCAATCTCATCCAAATTATCCATCCGCTACACACCAACTTCATCCCCCGTCACACCATGTGGGGATATGAATATCGACCCACCCAGCCCACACACCAATGGTAGCCCGATTGCGGAACTACCTTTATTTACATATTGGGCTTTAAAAGCCGTTGGTGGATCAACGATTGTCAGGCAACCATGCAATCCTCATATACTTCCTCCATTCCATAGTTCCCACCCCATATGCAACCTGAGCAGAACATTATATATATGCATGCCACACCAATAAAACTTACATTCAACACCTAGGGGTATTTTGGTCATTTTAGCCCTTAGGGATATTTTGGTAACTTTCCCTTAAGTATGGTTTCCACTTACCTTGGCCCGTTAACAAGTCCCGTGAGCTAAGGTGAACGAATACTATGCACCAGGTAGGATTTTCGAGAAGAGGAGGTGGGTCATTAAGACCGCTTAAGTACCAAGCTCTCCTTAGATCCAATCCTAGACATGCATATACCCGTTGCCACACGTTAACCCTTTGACCTATCCACGGTCGCAAAATATTAATTAAGTCTTATGTAGTTATCATATGCTAGGCCCAAAACCTCTTACAAATCCCAAACAAAGTCACATACCTGTATGTTGGTCTTTTAAGCCTAATCATATTCATATGACCCATTAGACCCAAATCACCTGTTTATGGCCCATTAGGCCCAGTCACATTCATATTCATGCTCACATACAGATTCTGATCACATAGCATCAATATTCAGTCTTTGCCTATTATGGACCCAACAGCCCACCGGGCCCATTTAGCACATTCTGGCCCATATGGCCAAATCACAACCCAAGTCCACAGAATCGCTCTTGGGTCTCAGGCAACCTATCGATCTCTCCCTTACGAGTGTTCGTGCACTCACAAGACTACCGTAGCCACACTTTTGACTTTTCAGCATTTCGACATTTTGGCATTTCGGCATTTGCTGATTCATAATGTGTGTGTAGTGTATGTACACACTTGGTAATCGAGCATGCTACGATTCCCTTAGTCACAAACCTTGAACACTAATCCCTAATAGCTTTTCCTTGATCACGTATTCCCTAGATCGAAACCGCAAAATACCTAAGGAGCAATTCGACAAAGAGCTAAAATCTGAGATCCAATACTAATTCCCTACTAAAGTCAATTCGAAAGAGTGAGGGAGAGGAGTAATCAGTATTAACAATACTAGTCGAAAAAGAGATAAGGTACTTACACCAAAAGAGCAATCGACCCAAGGGAGATTCGGCTTTTAAACTAATATTGTGAATAAGGTTGATTAGACAAAAATTAAAGAAGAAGAGTAGAAGAAGGAATCGACTAACTTAAAGGCTAAATCAAAACAAAATTGAACAGAGAAATAATGGAAAAAGAATTAGCTAGCAAAGATGGAAAAGCCAATCGACACTTAAAAAAAATGAAGAATTTGGCATTAGCCTAGGATCCCAAACTTAGCACATATTTATAGCCATAGCCAAATTGCTTGACCCTCAATTCCTAATTCAGCTCCATCACTTCCCCCTTCTCATCTCCTCGTTCTTCTCCCTGGTAACTCCCTAATCTATTTCCTAAATTTTCTCTGCTGAACACTCTCCTTAGAGTCCATCTTCACGCCACTTCCAACCTTCTAGAAGGCCAAGATTAAACTCCTAAAAATACTAAGCTAGGATTCAAACCTAGGATTTCCTTGCTAGCCACTAACGCCACCTCCTCACACCCTAAATGGCATCACTTACCCACTCCACCAGAAGGCTTTCTAATGCCATTTTCCTTATTTTTATTTAAAAGCCCAACTACTCACAACCCTGGTTCTTTTAATAATTAAATTAAAATTCCTCCACCACAAAACTCGAATCCAGAACTTCTCCAACACACCTAAACACTCCAAATTCATTAAAATCTTAAAACGAACATATCATTTGTCATTTTCTTGCTCACTTAAAAATTTTATGAGACCTAAAGCCTAAAGCCCAATTCTTCTAGGCCCACAATTCGGGGCATTACAACTCTACCCCCTTAAAGAAATTTTTTCCTCGAAATTTCCAACTAACCGTTAATCATATTACCCAAGTCTCACTGCTATGCTTTCGTTGCGCACTCTAATTCAAAAGCCAAAATAAACACTCAGTACACTATGGTAGGGTACACACCAGTATTCGTATCTAAAGCGTCTTCGTCCCCTTGGCGACGTGCTGCATAGACCAAAGTTAGCTGCCTCGCCTCAGCATAACCTCTACCTCCGCCTGGTACTCCACGACCACGTTCATTACCATTTTTGCCCCTGGCCTGACCTCGGCCCTTTGGTGGCTATTGACCACCCTTCTTTGGTTGATCATTACTTCAGCCCACAGCTTGACCCAAATTCGACCTCCTAGGGCAATCCTTAACCTTATGCGCCATAGATCCACAAGCCAAACAAGCTCCTATCCTTCTCCAGCACTCACCCAAATGACCTTTCCTGTAAGTAGGACAAATTCACATCCCCGGATTAGTAGTAGAGGGTCCTGCTCTAACTGGCTCATTCACTCTGGTCCTAGCTGTAGGTCTCTGTCCAGCACCAGGAGACTCTGCATCCCTTTTATTCTTGCCCTTTTCTTTTTCCCGGTTTAAACGCTCAATGCACTTTACCTCCTCTGCTATCTTCGCCTTCTCCACTAAAGCTGTGAAGTCTCACTCTCTCTGTAGGGCTATCAGCACCCTGAGGCTATCCCTGAGGCCATCCTCGAACCTTACGCAATGCTCATAGTCCGTTGCCACCATCACCCTTGCATATCGACTAAGGCGGAAAAACTCCGCTTCATATTCAGCCACAGACTTATCTCCTTGCGAAAAGTTCAGAAACTCCTTCCTTCGAGCATCCATATAGCTTGCACCCACATATTTCCCCTAGAATGCGGATTTGAAGAAATCCCAAGTGATTCGCTCAGGTTGGGTGCCCTCTTTCACCGTTAGCCACCACTGGTAGGCTTCCTCCCTAAGCAGCGATACTACCCCTTTTAACTTTTGCTTCGGCATGCAGTCCAAATCATCCATTATCCTTTCAGTGGCCTCCATCCAGTACCCAGCTACGTTCTCGGTGTAATGCCCCCACGCCCGAGACCGTCGCCGGAGTCGAGTATGAGGTGTTACTAAGCTTAATTTAACATTTTTAGAACTTTGGATTATTTGTTTCTACATTCACAACTTTTAAGCTACTTGCATCACAGTCACAAGAAAAATCATATCTCCAGCTACAAAACTCAAAATCAAGATCCGTAAATTTTCCTTGAATCTAGACTCATATACCTATCTACTAATTTTTTTCTAGAATTTTTGGTTGAGCAAATTAGTACAGTTTATTAGTTAAAATTACCCCTGTTTCAGGACTTGACTGGTTTGACCTCTGTTTACTACGAACCATATTTCTCTCTGTAAAAAATTCATATGACTATGAGGTTTATTTATAATAAAACTAGACTAAATAAGGATTCTAAGGATATAAAATACACCATTTAATTATATCTTTACAATTTATGGTGAATTTATAAAGTTGGAACAGGGGATTCAGAAACTGCTATGACCCTGTTTCACTAAAATTCAAATATCTTTTAACATATAATTTCTTTACCTGTTTCATTTGTTTCATGTGAAACTAGACATAATAAGCTTAAATTTGATATGTATTCCATCACCAAATTCAATTTCTATGATTTTTAGTAAATTTTCAAACTCGCGTCAGTGTTGCTGCAGTATTCTGTTAATGGCAAATTTCATCCCTTTTATGAGTTTTTATGCACTAAGTATCTTAATAATTTTCCTTAACATCAAACATAATCTAAACTAACCATTTTCATAATTTATCATTATCAAACATTTTCTCAACCATTCCATCACCATATCATAAGATCATTTACACAAAATAGGTACATTGCTATACATGCCATACTTAAATTTACAAGCCATTTACCAAAAGTCTTCCGATAGTGTGGTGAGCCTTCGACCTATCCCGACTCTTCGAGTGGCTTGTCCAAAACTACAATGAGTAAGAAGGAGGAGTAAGCATAAATGCTTAGTAAGTTCATATGCAAATAATAAGTAACATAACAAACGGTCATACCAATCAACATTAGCATGCATCACTAAAACACATATCACATTTCTAATCATTTTTCATCATCTTATTACCTTATCGTGATTGTATCAATACTCAACCCGAGGGTTAAATACATACCTGTCCAAAATATCCATTTCACATCACTTACCAATACGTCTCTTTACATCATGAATATTCCTCCATTTGAGTATAACTTTACCCGTTGAACACATCGGAATATAATTCGGATACATGGATAACTTGCACATAAGTGCCATATATGCAATCAAGTAATCATGTAACCCGCCCATAAGCGAACTCGGACTCAACTCAACGAGCTCGGGCGTTCGCATCCATAAGTGAACTCGGACTCAACTCAACGAGCTCGGATGCCTAGTTACATCTCACGAACTCGGACTCAACTCAACGAGTTCGGACATTCGCATCCATAAGTGAACTCGGACTCAACTCAACGAGTTCGGATGCTCAACCATCCTAGTGACATGTCACTTGTATCCTAATCTATTCCTAAGGTTCAAACGGGCTTTTTCCCTCGATCTGACATTAGCCGTCTTCCACGGAATATCGAAACCGATACTCGGTAACAATTCATATTTATTAAGTAGTAAACATAATTTGCATATTGCTCAACATTAACTACAAAGCATAATGTTTCATGATAAAAAAAATCAGCATATCACATAATTAACATCAATAACTTAAAAATAACAATTATGCTACATTATTTACACATGAACTTACCTTGGTACCAAAATACAAAGATTTTGCAATTTAGTCCACAATCTTTTCTTTTCCTCGATTGAGGTCGATTCCACGTCTTTCTTGATTATGGAGCTTGGAAGCTTGAAACAAACCCTAGCTATGGAGAACCCTTGAAATTTCGGCCTAATGAAGAAGATGGACAAAAATTGGCTTTGAATTTTGTTTTTAATTCATTTTAATAACTAAATGACCAAAATGCCCTTACTACTAAACTTTCCAAAAATTCCTTCCATGTCCTAATTTTGTCCATGAACTTAAATTAGTCAAATTGCTATTTAAGACCTCCTAATTAATATTTCAATGCAATTTCATACTAAAAACTTCTAGAATGCAAATTTTGCAACTTATTCGATTTAGTCCCTACTTTCAATTTAAACACTTTAGGCATAGAATTTCTTCACGAAATTTTCACACAATCATGTAATCATATCATAAACCTCAAAATAATTATAAAATAATTATTTTTATCTCAGATTTGTGGTCACGAAACCACTATTCCGATTTGGCCCTAATTCGGGATATTACAACTCTCCCCCCCTTTAATGATTTTCGTCCTCGAAAATCTTACCGGTAAACAGATGTGGGTATTGATTTCTCATAGTTTCTTCAGATTCCCATGTAGCTTCTTCTATTCCATGCCTTTGCCACAACACCTTCACAAGTGCAACATTTTTATTCCTTAGTTGTTTGACCTCTCGAGCTAAAATCTTAATCGGTTCTTATTCGTAGGTCATATCTGGTTATAGTTCAATTTCTGTCGGTGAAACTACATGTGAAGGATCCGAACGATACCGACGTAACATAGATACGTGGAACACATCATGAATCTTCTCTAATTCAGGTGGTAATGCTAACCGATATGCTACCGGTCCAACTTTTTCAATTACTTCATACGGCCCAATAAAACGCGGACTTAATTTGCCCTTCCGTCCAAATCTAAGGACTTTCTTCCACGGGGATACTTTCAAAAACACTTTGTCACCAACTTGATATTCAATCTCTTTTCTCTTCAAATCTGCAGACGATTTCTGTCTATCTGAAGCAGCTTTCAAACAATCTTGAATCACTTTCACCTTTTCTTCAGTTTCTTTTATTAGATCAACTCCATAAATCTGATTTTCCTTGAGCTCAATCCAATACAAAGGCGTTCGACACTTACGACCATACAATGCTTCATAAGGTGCCATTTTCAAGCTCGTCTGATAACTATTGTTGTTGTAAAATTCTACCAACGGCAAATATCTTTCCCAACTTCCTTGAAATTCCAATACACAACATCTCGAGCATGTCTTCAAGAATCTGAATTACTCTTTACGATTGTCCATCGGTTTGTGGATGAAAGGCGATCTTTGAATTTAACTTTGTACCTAATGCTTCTTGCAACTTTTGCCAAAACCGTGAAGTAAATCTCGGATCTCTATCCGAAATGATTGACAAAGGTATTCCATGAAGTCTAACAATCTCACGGATATACAATTCAGCCAACTTATTAAGAAAATAATCTGTACGTACTGGAATAAAATGAGCCGATTTAGTCAGTCTATCAACTATTACCCAGATGGCATTTTTCTTTCCTGGAGTTAACGGCAACCCTAATATAAAATCCATGGTAATTCGATCCCATTTCCATTCAGGAATCATGATAGGCTGAAGTAATCCCGAAGGCACTTGGTGTTCAGCTTTCACCTGTTGACAAATTAAGCATTTGGACACAAAATCTGATATATCTCTTTTCATTCCATTCCACCAATACATTTTCTTCAAGTCATTATACATTTTCATACTACCCGGATGAATCGAGAAATAACCACTATGTGCTTCTTGTAGGATCTTTTGAATCAATTCCTCATTCTTTGGTACACAAATTCGATCTTTAAACATTAAACATCCATTAGAACCAATTCTGAAATCTGACTCTGTATCAACTTCACACTGTTTTCTCTTGGCTTGCAAATCTTGATCATTTTTCTGAGCTTCACAAATCTCTTGTAAAAACATCTGTCTTGCTCTTAACTCTACTAGAATCGAACCGTCATCTGATACCTTTAACCGAGTGTTCATAGCTCTCAAAGCAAACAGTAACTTTCTGCTCAAAGCATCAGCAACCACATTCGCTTTTCCCGGATGATAATCAATAACAAGCTCATAATCTTTCAATAAATCCAACCATCTTCGCTGTCTTAAATTCAAGTCTTTTTGTGACATCAAGTACTGAAGACTTTTATGGTCAGTATATACCCAGATGGCATTTTTCACCATACAAATAATGTCGCCAAATTTTCAAAGCAAACACCACCGCAGCCAATTCCAAATCGTGAGTAGGATAATTCCTCTCATGAGGTTTTAATTGCCTCGAAGCATATGCCACCACTTTTCCTTCTTGCATGAGCACACACCCCAAACCATTTAGAGAAGCATCACTATACACCACAACAAATTTGTCCAAGTATGGTCGGAATATGCGATTCATTAAATCCATAAACACAGCAGGAGCATTTGTCAACCCGAATGGCATAACTAAAAATTCATAATGACCATACCTTGTTCTAAAAGTAGTTTTAGGCACATCCGACTCTTTTACCCGCAGTTGGTGATACCCAGATCTCAAGCCAATCTTTGAAAACCATGTCGCTCATTTTAGCTGATCAAACAAATTATCAATTCTTGGCAACGGATATTTGTTTTTGATTGTCACCTTGTTTAACTGGCGATAATCAACACACAACCTCATAGAACCATCCTTCTTTTTCACAAATAACACGGGAGCACCCCAAGGTGAAAAACTCAGTCTCACAAAACCTTTATCAGTCAACTCTTGCAACTGCGACTTTAATTCCTTCAACTCTGCTGGTGCCATTCTATACGGAGCAATCGAAATCGGAGCTGTTCCCGGTATCAAATCAATACCAAATTCTACTTCCCTGACTGGAGGTAAACTCGGCAATTCTTCTGGAAATACGTCCGCAAATTCACACACAACCGACACTGATTCAACTTTCTTTTCAACTTCTTTTGTATTAATTACATACGCCAAATAAGCTTCATAACCCTTTCTCAGATATCTTTGAGCCGACATTGAAGAAATCACACTAGGTAATGCCTCTGATTTATCTGATTCAACCCGCAGAGTTTCACCATTTTCACACTTTAATTCTATAACCTTTTCTTTGCAATTTATTTTAGCATCATGCAATGTCAACCAATCCATACCCAAAATAACATCAAACTCATCAAATGGCAACAACATCAAGTCGGCCGGAAAGTAATGATCTCGAATCATTAAAGGACATTTCTTACATACTTTATCAACAGTCACATATTTGCCTAACGGATTCGACACTCTAATCATAAATTCTGTGTTCTTAACAGGTATATTCATACTAGACACCAATTTCATGCACACATATGAATGAGTAGAACCGAGATCAATCAAAGCAATAACATTAACATTATAGAGAGAAAATGTACCGGTAATCACATCAGGTGAGGAAGCATCTTCACGCGCTTTAATAGCATAAGTTCTAGCCGGAGCTCTTCCTTAAGCTTTAACTGGTGCATCCCTGGCTACATTCTTACTGCTTGCTTTGCTCCCAGCTTTTCTTGGATATCTTCCTCTCGAATCCGCCCCACTTGTTTTTGTATTCTGAAATTTTTCTTTTCACTCTCTCTGCAGGCGATCTCTAATAAAATGATCCGAAAAACCACATCGAAAACATTCATTTGCTCTACACGGACCAAAATGATTTCTACCACATCGCTGGCACTCAGGTTTAACAAATCTCGAGTTCCCTACACTGGCTGCCGAAGTAGTCTGGGATTTAGGACCCACATTTTGCTTCTTATAATTCCCATATGATTGCCCAGTTGAAGCTTGGGAACGAGGATTCATATTCCTTGACTTTCCAGGTTGCTGTGAAAATGAACTGCTCATCGGCCTTTTCTTCCAATTTCTAGTCTCAGCCTCTACCTTTTTCTTTTCTTTAAGTAATTCTTCGGCCTTACAAGCTCGATCAACCAATACTACCATTTCTTTTAATTCAAGAATTCCAACAAATACCTTGATGTCTTCGTTGAGCCCGTCTTCAAATCGTCGGCACATCTTGGCCTCTGTGGAACATACTCCTCGGCATACTTACTTAATCGAACAAACTCTCTTTCATATTCTCAGAATCAGTCATATTACCTTGCTTGACTCAAGAAATTCTTTACGCTTGGATCAATAAATCTTTCACTAATATATTTCTTCCAAACTCTTCTTGAAAGAATTCCCAAGTTATTTTCTCTTTTTAATACCACCGAAATCAAAGTCTTCCACCAATTATAAGTTGAATCCCTCAACAAAGATATAGCACATTTCAAACATTCTTCAGGTGTACAAGATAATTCGTCAAATACCGGATAGAATTTTCAAGCCAGAACTCTGCTTTCTCGGCATCATCATCAATATTTGCTTTAAATTCTTCTACCCCTTGCTTGCGAATTCTATCAACTGAGTTCGTGAAATTTCATCGATCCATACCTTGAGGCGTCGAAGTGCAGGTTGAGGAATTGGGGAGGTGGGGAGGTTGTACATTTGGGTTCGTGCGAGCGAACTCGGTGTACCATGGACTCATCATTTGGAGAAAGGCTTCCCGACCCCTTTCTCCTACTCCCTGACCAACAGTAGGAGGTGGATTTTCAGTCGACGCTGCTCCTTCAGCCGGAGTTGGCGCATTACTCTCTACTTCATCTGCCACAGCTGGATCGGGATCCATTTATTATAAAAAAAATCATTTAAATGGTCAGAAGTCGTCACACTATCACAATTTATACATATGGCATGTATAGCAAAATCTGTACACACAACACGTAGTCCGAGAACCGACTAAACCTGCTCTGATACCACTTAATGTAACGCCCCCACGCCCGTGACCATCGCCGGAGTCGAGTATGAGGTGTTACTAAGCTTAATTTAACATTTTTAGAACTTTGGATTATTTGTTTCTACATTCACAACTTTTAAGCTACTTGCGTCACAGTCACAATAAAAATCATATCTCGAGCTACGAAACTCAAAATCAAGATCCATAAATTTTCCTTGAATCTAGACTCATATACCTATCTACTAATTTTTTTCTAGAATTTTTGGTTGAGCAAATTAGTACAGTTTATTAGTTAAATTTACCCCTGTTTCAGGACTTGACTGGTTTGACCTCTGTTTACTATGAACCATATTTCTCTCTGTAAAAAATTCATATGACTATGAGGTTTATTTATACTAAAATTAGACTCAATAAGGATTCTGATGATATAAAATACACCACTTAATTATATCTTTACAATTTATGGTGAATTTATAAAGTTAGAACAGGAGATTCAGAAACTGCTATGACCATGTTTCACTAAAATTCAAATATATTTTAACATATAATTCGTTTACCTGTTTCATTTGTTTCATGTGAAACTAGACATAATAAGCTTAAATTTGATATGTATTCCATCACCAAATTCAATTTCTATGATTTTTAGTAAATTTTCAAACTCGCGTCAGTGTTGCTGCAGTATTCTGTTTATGGCAAATTTCATCCCTTTTATGAGTTTTTATGCACTAAGTATCTTAATAATTTTCACTTAACATCAAACATAATCTAAACTAACCATTTTCATAATTTACCATTATCAAACATTTTCTCAACCATTCCATCACCATATCATAAGATCATTTACACAAAATAGGTATATTGCTATACATGCCATACTTAAATTTACAAGCCATTTACCAACAGTCTTCCGGATAGTGTGACTGAGCCTTCGACCTATCCCGACTCCTGAGCTGGCTTGTCCAAAACTACAATGAGTAAGAAGGAGGGAGTAAGCATATATCCCGACTCCTGAGCTGGCTTGTCCAAAACTACAATGAGTAAGAAGGAGGGAGTAAGCATAAATGCTTAGTAAGTTCATATGCAAATAATAAGTAACATAACAAACGGTCATACCAATCAACATTAGCATGCAGCACTAAAACACATATCACATTTCTAATCATTTTTCATCATCTTATTACCTTATCGTGATTGTATCAATACTCAACTCGAGGGTTAAATACATACCTGTCCAAAATATCCATTTCACATCACTTACCAATACGTCTCTTTACATCTCGAATATTCCTCCATTTGAGTATAACTTTACCCGTTGAACACATCGGAATATAATTCGGAT
Source organism: Gossypium anomalum (assembly GCA_025698475.1). Lineage (NCBI taxonomy): Eukaryota > Viridiplantae > Streptophyta > Magnoliopsida > Malvales > Malvaceae > Gossypium > Gossypium anomalum. Next base: position 43,996,357 of record CM046965.1, read on the forward strand.
ACATGGATAACTTGCACATAAGTGCCATATATGCAATCAAGTAATCATGTAACCCGCCCATAAGCGAACTCGGACTCAACTCAACGAGCTCGGGCGTTCGCATCCATAAGTGAACTCGGACTCAACTCAACGAGCTCGGATGCCTAGTTACATCTCAGGAACTCGGACTCAACTCAACGAGTTCGGACATTCGCATCCATAAGTGAACTCGGACTCAACTCAACGAGTTCAGATGCTCAACCATCCTAGTGACATGTCACTTGTATCCTAATCTTTTCCTAAGGTTCAAACGGGCTTTTTCCCTCGATCTGACATTAGCCGTCTTCCACGGAATATCGAAACCGATACTCGGTAACAATTCATATTTATTAAGTAGTAAACATAATTTGCATATTACTAACATTAACTACAAAGCATAATGTTTCATGATAAAAAAATCAGCATATCACATAATTAACATCAATAACTTAAAAATAACAATTATGCTACATTATTTACACATGAACTTACCTTAGTACCAAAATACAAAGATTTTGCAATTTAGTCCACAATCTTTTCTTTTCCTCGATTGAGGTCGATTCCGCGTCTTTCTTGATTATGGAGCTTGGAAGCTTGAAACAAACCCTAGCTATGGAGAACCCTTGAAATTTCAGCCTAATGAAGAAGATGGACAAAAATTGGCTTTTAATTTTGTTTTTAATTCATTTTAATAACTAAATGACCAAAATGCCCTTACTACTAAACTTTCCAAAAATTCCTTCCATGTCCTAATTTTGTCCATGAACTTAAATTAGTCAAATTGCTATTTAAGACCTCCTAATTAATATTTCAATGCAATTTCATACTAAAAACTTCTAGAATGCAAATTTTGCAACTTATTCGATTTAGTCCCTACTTTCAATTTAAACACTTTAGGCATAGAATTTCTTCATGAAATTTTCACACAATCATGTAATCGTATCATAAACCTCAAAATAATTATAAAATAATTATTTCTATCTCGGATTTGTGGTCACGAAACCACTATTCCGATTAGGCCCTAATTCGGGATATTACAACTCTCCCCCCTTTAAGGATTTTCGTCCTCGAAAATCTTACCGGTAAACAGATGTGGGTATTGATTTCTCATAGTTTCTTTAGATTCCCATGTAGCTTCTTCTATTCCATGCCTTTGCCACAACACCTTCACAAGTGCAACATTTTTATTCCTTAGTTGTTTGACCTCTCGAGCTAAAATCTTAATCGGTTCTTATTCGTAGGTCATATCTGGTTGTAGTTCAATTTCTATCGGTGAAACTACATGTGAAGGATCCGAACGATACCGACGTAACATAGATACGTGGAACACATCATGAATCTTCTCTAATTCAGGTGGTAATGCTATCCAATATGCTACCGGTCCAACTTTTTCAATTACTTCATATAGCCCAATAAAACGCGGACTTAATTTGCCCTTCCGTCCAAATCTAAGGACTTTCTTCCACGGGGATACTTTCAAAAACACTTTGTCACCAACTTGATATTCAATCTCTTTTCTCTTCAAATCGCATACGATTTACATCTATCTGACGACTTTTCAAACAATCTTGAATCACTTTCACCTTTTCTTGATTTCTTTTATTAGATCAACTCCATAAATCTGATTTTCCTTGAGCTCACCCAATACAAAGGCGTTCGACACTTACGACCATACAATGCTTCATAAGGTGCCATTTTCAAGCTCGTCGATAACTATTGTTGTAAGCAAATTCTACCAACGGCAAATATCTTTCCCAACTTCCTTGAAATTCCAATACACAACATCCGAGCATGTCTTCAAGAATCAATTACTCTTTCTCGATTGTCCATCGGTTTGTGGATGAAAGGCGATCTTTGAAATTTAACTTTGTACCTAATGCTTCTTGCAACTTTTGCCAAAACCGTGAAGTAAATCTCGAGATCTCTATCCGAATGATTGACAAAGGTATTCCATGAAGTCTAACAATCTCACGGATATACAATTCAGCCAACTTATTAAGAGAATAATCTGCATGCGTCTTAATAAAATGAGCCGATTTAGTCGATCATCAACTATTACCCGGATGGCATTTTTCTTTCCCGGAGTTAACGGCAACCCCGATATAAAATCCATGGTAATTCGATCCCATTTCCATTCGGAATCATGATAGGTGAAGTAATCCGAAGGCACTTGGTGTTCAACTTTCACTGTTGACAAATTAAGCATTTGGACACAAACTCGATATATCTCTTTTCATTCCATTCCACCAATACATTTTCTTCAAGTCATTATACATTTTCGTACTACCCTTGATGAATCGAGAAATAACCACTATGTGCTTCTGTAGGATCTTTTGAATCAATTCCTCATTCTTTGGTACACAAATCCGATCTTTAAACATTAAACATCTATTAGAACCAATTACGAAATCGACTGCTGTATCAACTTCACACTGCTTTTCTCTTGGCTTGCAAATCTTGATCATTTTTCTGAGCTTCACAAATCTCTTGTAAAAACATCTGTCTTGCTCTTAACTCTGCTAGAATCGAACCATCATCTGATACCTTTAACCGAGTGTTCATAGCTCTCAAAGCAAATAAGAACTTTCTTCTTCAAAGCACCAAAGAACCACATTCGCTTTTCCCGGATGATAATCAATAACAAGCTCATAATCTTTCAATAAATCCAACCATCTTTGCTGTCTTAAATTCAAGTCTTTTTGTGACATCAAGTACTTAAGACTTTTATGGTCGGTATATACCCAGATGGCATTTTTCACCATACAAATAATGTCGCCAAATTTTCAAAGCAAACACCACCGCAGCCAATTCCAAATTGTTAGTAGGATAATTCCTCTCATGAGGTTTTAACTGCCTCGAAGCATATGCCACCACTTTTCCTTCTTGCATGAGCACACACGCCAAACCATTTAGAGAAGCATCACTATACACCACAACAAATTTGTCCAAGTATGGTCGGAATATGCGATTCATTAAATCCATAAACACAGCAGGAGCATTTGTCAACCCGAATGGCATAACTAAAAATTCATAATGACCATACCTTGTTCTAAAAGCAGTTTTAGGCACATCCGACTCTTTTACCCGCAGTTGGTGATACCCAGATCTCAAGTCAATCTTTGAAAACCATGTCGCTCCTTTTAGCTGATCAAACAAATCATCAATTCTTGGCAACGGATATTTGTTTTTGATTGTCACCTTGTTTAACTGGTGATAATCAACACACAACCTCATAGAACCATCCTTCTTTTTCACAAATAACACGGGAGCACCCCAAGGTGAAAAACTCGGTCTCACAAAACCTTTATCACCAACTCTTGCAATCGCGACTTTAATTCCTTCAACTCTGCTGGTGCCATTCTATACGAGCAATCAAAATCGGAGCTGTTCCCGGTATCAAATCAATACCAAATTCTACTTCCCACGATCGAGGTAAACCCGCAATTCTTCTAGAAATACGTCCGCAAATTCACACACAAACCTGAATCAACTTTCTTTTCAACTTCTTTTGTGTATTAATTACATACGCCAAATAAGCTTCATAACCCTTTCTCGGATATCTTTGAGCCGACATTGAAGAAATCACACTAGGTAATGCCTCGATTTATCCGATTCAACCCGCAGAGTTTCACCATTTTCACACTTTAATTCTATAACCTTTTCTTTGCAATTTATTTTAGCATCATGCAATGTCAACCAATCCATACCCAAAATAACATCAAACTCATCAAACGGCAACAACATCAAGTCGGTAGGAAAGTAATGATCTCGAATCATTAAAGGACATTTCTTACATACTTTATCAACAATCACATATTTGCCTAACGGATTCGACACTCTTATCATAAATTACGTGTTCTCAACAGTATATTCATACTAGACACCAATTTCATGCACACATATGAATGAGTAGAACGAGATCAATCAAAGCAATAACATTAACATTATAGAGAGAAAATGTACCGTAATCACATCGGTGAGAGAAGCATCTTCACGCAAGTTAATAGCATAAGTTCTAGCCGAGAGCTCTTCCTTCAACTCTAAATCGTGCATCCTCGGCTACATTCTTCTTCGCTTGCTTCGCTCCCGACTTTTCTTGGATATCTTCCTCTCGAATCACCCCCCACTTGTTTTTGTATTCAAATTTTTCTTTTTCACTTTCTGCAGGCGATCTCTAATAAAATGATCCGAGAACCACATCGAAAACATTCATTTGCTCTACACGACCAAAATGATTTCTACCACACCGCTGCACTCAGTGTTTAACAAATCTCGAGTTCCCTACACTTGCCGTCTTAGAAGTAGTCTGGGATTTAGGACCCACATTTTGCTTCTTATAATTCCCATATGATTGCCCAGTTGAAGCTTGGGAACGAGGATTCATATTCCTTGACTTTCCAGTTCTTTGTGAAAATGAACCGCTCATCGGCCTTTTCTTCCAATTTCTAGTCTCAAATTCTACCTTTTCTTTTCTTTAAGTAATTCTTCTACCTTACAAGCTCGATCAACCAATACTACCATTTCTTTTAATTCAAGAATTCCAACAAATACCTTGATGTCTTCGTTGAGCCCGTCTTCAAATCGTCGGCACATCTTGGCCTCTGTAGGAACATACTCCCGCATACTTACTTAATCGAACAAACTCTCTTTCATATTCTCAGAACCAGTCATATTACCTTGCTTGACTCAAGAAATTCTTTACGCTTGGATCAATAAATCTTTCACTAATATATTTCTTCCAAACTCTTCTTGAAAGAATTCCCAAGTTATTTTCTCTTTCGGTACCACCAAAATCAAAGTCTTCCACCAATTATAAGTGAATCCTCAACAAAGATATAGCACATTTCAAACATTCTTCAGTGTACAAGATAATTCGTCAAATACCGGATAGAATTTTCAAGCCGAAACTCGCTTTCTCGGCATCATCATCAATATTTGCTTTAAATTCTTCTACCCCTTGCTTGCGAATTCTATCAACTGAGTTCTATGAAATTTCATCGATCCATACCTTGAGGCATCGAAGTACAGGTTGAGGAATTGGGGAGGTGGGGAGGTTGTACATTTGGGTTCGTCTGAGCGAACTCGGTGTACCATGGACTCATCATTTGGAGAAAGGCTTCCCCCTTTTTCTCCTACTCCCGACCAACAATGAGGAGGTGGATTTTCAATCGACGCTGCTCCTTCAAAGGAGTTGGCGCATTACTCTCTACTTCATCTCGCCACACCGGATCGAGATCCATTTACTATAAAAAAATCATTTAAATGGTCGAAGTCGTCACACTATCACAATTTATACATATGGCATGTATAGCAAAATCCGACATACAACACGTAGTCCGAGAACCGACTAAACTCGCTCTGATACCACTTAATGTAACGCCCCACGCCCGAGACCGTCGCGGAGTCGAGTATGAGGTGTTACTAAGCTTAATTTAACATTTTTAGAACTTTGGATTATTTGTTTCTACATTCACAACTTTTAAGCTACTTGCATCATAGTCACAATAAAAATCATATCTCGAGCTACGAAACTCAAAATCAAGATCCGTAAATTTTCCTTGAATCTAGACTCACATACCTATCTACTAATTTTTTTCTAGAAGTTTTGGTTGAGCAAATTAGTACAGTTTATTAGTTAAAGTTACCCCTGTTTCAGGACTTGACTGGTTTGCCCTCTGTTTACTACGAACCATATTTCTCTCTGTAAAAAATTCATATGACTATGAGGTTTATTTATACTAAAATTATACTCAATAAGGATTCTGATGATATAAAATACACCACTTAATTATATCTTTACAATTTATGGTGAATTTATAAATTTAGAACAGGGGATTCAGAAACTGCTATGACCATGTTTCACTAAAATTCAAATATCTTTTAACATATAATTCGTTTCCCTGTTTCATTTGTTTCATGTGAAACTAGACATAATAAGCTTAAATTTGATATGTATTCCATCACCAAATTCAATTTATATGATTTTTAGTAAATTTTCAAACTCATGTCGTTGTTGCTGCATGATTCTGTTTATATGGCAAATTTCATCCCTTTTATGAGTTTTTATGCACTAAGTATCTTAATAATTTTCCTTAACATCAAACATAATCTAAACTAACCATTTTCATAATTTATCATTATCAAACATTTTCTCAACCATTCCATCACCATATCATAAGATCATTTACACAAAATAGGTATATTGCTATACATGCCATACTTAAATTTACAAGCCATTTACCAAAAGTCTTCCTGATAGTGTGGTGAGCCTTCGACCTATCCCGACTCTGAGTGGCTTGTCCAAAACTACAATGAGTAAGAAGGAGGGAGTAAGCATAAATGCTTAGTAAGTTCATATGCAAATAATAAGTAACATAACAAATGGTCATACCAATCAAGATTAGCATGCATCACTAAAACACATATCACATTTCTAATCATTTTTCATCATCTTATTACCTTATCGTGATTGTATCAATACTCAACTCGAGGGTTAAATACATACCTGTCCAAAATATCCATTTCACATCACTTACCAATACGTCTCTTTACATCTCGAATATTCCTCCATTTGAGTATAACTTTACCCGTTGAACACATCGGAATATAATTCGGATACATGGATAACTTGCACATAAGTGCCATATATGCAATCAAGTAATCATGTAACCCGCCCATAAGCGAACTCGGACTCAACTCAACGAGCTCGGGTGTTCGCATCCATAAGTGAACTCGGACTCAACTCAACGAGCTCAGATGCCTAGTTACATCTCACGAACTCGGACTCAACTCAACGAGTTTGGACATTCGCATCCATAAGTGAACTCAGACTCAACTCAACGAGTTCGGATGCTCAACCATCCTAGTGGCATGTCACTTGTATCCTAATCTATTCCTAAGGTTCAAACGGGTTTTTTCCCTCGATCTAACATTAGCCGTCTTCCACGGAATATCGAAACCGATACTCGGTAACAATTCATATTTATTAAGTAGTAAACATAATTTGCATATTACTCAACATTAACTACAAAGCATAATGTTTCATGATAAAAAAATCAGCATATCATATAATTAACATCAATAACTTAAAAATAACAATTATGCTACATTATTTACACATGAACTTACCTTAGTACCAAAATACAAAGATTTTGCAATTTAGTCCACAATCTTTTCTTTTCCTCGATTGAGGTCGATTCTGCGTCTTTCTTGATTATGGAGCTTGGAAGCTTGAAACAAACCCTAGCTATGGAGAACCCTTGAAATTTCGGCCTAATGAAGAAGATGGACAAAAATTGGCTTTTAATTTTGTTTTTAATTCATTTTAATAACTAAATGACCAAAATGCCCTTACTACTAAACTTTCCAAAAATTCCTTCCATGTCCTAATTTTGTCCATGAACTTAAATTAGTCAAATTGCTATTTAAGACCTCCTAATTAATATTTCAATGCAATTTAATACTAAAAACTTCTAGAATGCAAATTTTGCAACTTATTCGATTTAGTCCCTACTTTCAATTTAAACACTTTAGGCATAGAATTTCTTCATGAAATTTTCACACAATCATGTAATCATATTATAAACCTCAAAATAATTATAAAATAATTATTTCTATCTCGGATTTGTGGTCACGAAACCACTATTCCGATTAGGCCCTAATTCGGGATATTACAACTCTCCCCCCTTTAAGGATTTTCGTCCTCGAAAATCTTACCGATAAACAGATGTGGGTATTGATTTCTCATAGTTTCTTCAGATTCCCATGTAGCTTCTTCTATTCCATGCCTTTGCCACAACACCTTCACAAGTGCAACATTTTTATTCCTTAGTTGTTTGACCTCTCGAGCTAAAATCTTAATCGGTTCTTATTCGTAGGTCATATCTGGTTGTAGTTCAATTTCTGTCGGTGAAACTACTTGTGAAGGATCCGAACGATACCGACGTAACATAGATACGTGGAACACATCATGAATCTTCTCTAATTCAGGTGGTAATGCTATCCAATATGCTACCGGTCCAACTTTTTCAATTACTTCATACGGCCCAATAAAACGCGGACTTAATTTGCCCTTCCGTCCAAATCTAAGGACTTTCTTCCACGAGGATACTTTCAAAAACACTTTGTCACCAACTTGATATTCAATCTCTTTTCTCTTCAAATCATCGATTTACTCTCTATCTGAAGCGCGACTTTCAAACAATCTTGAATCACTTTCACCTTTTCTTGATTTCTTTTATTAGATCAACTCCATAAATCGATTTTCGTTGAGCTCACCAATACAAAGGCGTTCGACACTTACGACCATACAATGCTTCATAAGGTGCCATTTTCAAGCTCGTCCCGATAACTATTGTTGTAAGCAAATTCTACCAACGGCAAATATCTTTCCCAACTTCCTTGAAATTCCAATACACAACATCCGAGCATGTCTTCAAGAATCTGAATTACTCTTTACGATTGTCCATCGGTTTGTGGATGAAAGGCGATCTTGAAATTTAACTTTGTACCTAATGCTTCTTGCAACTTTTGCCAAAACCGTGAAGTAAATCTCGGATCTCTATCCGAAATGATTGACAAAGGTATTCCATGAAGTCTAACAATCTCACGGATATACAATTCAGCCAACTTATTAAGAGAATAATCATGCGTCTGGAATAAAATGAGCCGATTTAGTCGATCTGTCAACTATTACCCGATGGCATTTTTCTTTCCTGGAGTTAACGGCAACCCTGATATAAAATCCATGGTAATTTGATCCCTTTTCCATTCAGGAATCATGATAGGCTGAAGTAATCCCGAAGGCACTTGGTGTTCAGCTTTCACCTATTGACAAATTAAGCATTTGGACACAAACTCTGATATATCTCTTTTCATTCCATTCCACCAATACATTTTCTTCAAGTCATTATACATTTTCGTACTACCCGGATGAATCGAGAAATAACCACTATGTGCTTCCTGTAGGATCTTTTGAATCAATTCCTCATTCTTTGGTACACAAATCCGATCTTTAAACATTAAACATCTATTAGAACCAATTCTAAAATCTGACTCTGTATCAACTTCACATTGTTTTCTATTGGCTTGCAAATCTTGATCATTTTTCTGAGCTTCACAAATCTCTTGTAAAAACATCTGTCTTGCTCTTAACTCTGCTAGAATCGAACCATTATCTGATACCTTTAACCGAGTGTTCATAGCTCTCAAAGCAAACAGTAACTTTCTGCTCAAAGCACCAGCAACCACATTCGCTTTCCCCGGATGATAATCAATAACAAGCTCATAATCTTTCAATAAATCCAACCATCTTTGCTGTCTTAAATTCAAGTCTTTTTGTGACATCAAGTACTTAAGACTTTTATGGTCGGTATATACCCAGATGGCATTTTTCACCATACAAATAATGTCGCCAAATTTTCAAAGCAAACACCACCGCACCAATTCCAAATCGTGAGTAGGATAATTCCTCTCATGAGGTTTTAAGCGCCTCAAGCATATGCCACCACTTTTCCTTCTTGCATGAGCACACACGCCAAAAACCATTTAGAGAAGCATCACTATACACCACAACAAATTTGTCCAAGTATGGTCGAATATGCGATTCATTAAATCCATAAACACAATGAGGAGCATTTGTCAACCCGAATGGCATAACTAAAAATTCATAATGACCATACCTTGTTCTAAAAGCGGTTTTAGGCACATCCGACTCTTTTACCCGCATTGGTGATACCTGATCTCAAGTCAATCTTTGAAAACCATGTCGCTCCTTTTAGCTGATCAAACAAATCATCAATTCTTAGCAACGGATATTTGTTTTTGATTGTCACCTTGTTTAACCGGTGATAATCAACACACAACCTCATAGAACCATCCTTCTTTTTCACAAATAACACGGGAGCACCCCAAGGTGAAAAACTCGGTCTCACAAAACCTTTATCAGTCAACTCTTGCAACTGCGACTTTAATTCCTTCAACTCTGCTGGTGCCATTCTATACGGAGCAATCAAAATCGGAGCTGTTCCCGGTATCAAATCAATACCAAATTCTACTTCCCTGATTGGAGGTAAACCCGGCAATTCTTCTGGGAATACGTCCGCAAATTCAGACACAACCGGCACTGATTCAACTTTCTTTTCAACTTCTTTTGTATTAATTACATACGCCAAATAAGCTTCATAACCCTTTCTCAGATATCTTTGAGTCGACATTGAAGAAATCACACTAGGTAATGCCTCTGATTTATCTGATTCAACCCGCAGAGTGTCACCATTTTCACACTTTAATTCTATAACCTTTTCTTTGCAATTTATTTTAGCATCATGCAATGTCAACCAATCCATACCCAAAATAACATCAAACTCATCAAACGGCAACAACATCAAGTCGGCCGGAAAGTAATGATCTCGAATCATTAAAGGACATTTCTTACATACTTTATCAACAGTCACATATTTGCCTAATGGATTCGACACTCTAATCATAAATTCTGTGTTCTCAACAGGTATATTCATACTAGACACCAATTTCATGCACACATATGAATGAGTAGAACCGAGATCAATCAAAGCAATAACATTAACATTATAGAGAGAAAATGTATCGGTAATCATATCAGGTGAGGAAGCATCTTCACGCGCGTTAATAGCATAAGTTCTAGCCGGAGCTCTTCCTTCAGCTCTAACTGGTGCATCCCTGGCTACATTCTTACTGCTTGCTTCACTCCCAGCTTTTCTTGGATATCTTCCTCTCGAATCTGCCCCACTTGTTTTTGTATTCTCAAATTTTTCTTTTGACTTTCTCTGGCGATCTCTAATAAAATGATCTGAGAACCACATCGAAAACATTCATTTGCTCTACACGACCAAAATGATTTCTACCACACCACTGCACTCAGTTTTAACAAATCTCGAGTTCCTTACTACACTGTCGCCAAGTAGTCTCGGGATTTAGGACCCACATTTTGCTTCTTATAATTCCCATATGATTGCCCAGTTGAAGCTTGGGAACGAGGATTCATATTCCTTGACTTTCCAGTGTTCTTTGTGAAAATGAACTGCTCATCGGCCTTTTCTTCCAATTTCTAGTCTCACCTCTACCTTTTTCTTTTCTTTAAGTAATTCTTCGACCTTACAAGCTCGATCAACCAATACTACCATTTCTTTTAATTCAAGAATTCCAACAAATACCTTGATGTCTTCGTTGAGCCCGTCTTCAAATCGTCGGCACATCTTGGCCTCTGTGGAACATACTCTCTCGGCATACTTACTTAATCGAACAAACTCTCTTTCATATTCTCATGTCAGTCATATTACCTTGCTTCACCAAGAAATTCTTTACGCTTCGATCAATAAATCTTTCACTAATATATTTCTTCCAAACTCTTCTTGAAAGAATTCCCAAGTTATTTTCTCTTTCGTTACCACCAAATCAAAGTCTTCCACCAATTATAAGTTTGAATCCCTCAACAAAGATATAGCACATTTCAAACATTCTTGGTGTACAAGATAATTCGTCAAATACCCGGATAGAATTTTCAAGCCGAACTCGCTTTCTCGGCATCTTCATCAATATTTGCTTTAAATTCTTGACCCCTTGCTTGCGAATTCTATCAACTGGAGTTCTATGAAATTTCATCGATCCATACCTTGAGGCATCGGGGTGCAGGTTGAGGAATTGGGGAGGTGGGGAGGTTGTACATTTGGGTTCGTCATTTAACAAACTCGGTGTACCATGGACTCATCATTTGGAGAAAGGCTTCCCGACCCCTTTCTCCTACTCCCTGACCAACAGTAGGAGGTGGATTTTCAGTCGACGCTGCTCCTTCAGCCGAAGTTGGCACATTACTCTCTACTTCATCTGCCACAGCTGGATCGGGATCCATTTACTATAAAAAAAATCATTTAAATGGTCAGAAGTCGTCACACTATCACAATTTATACATATGGCATGTATAGCAAAATCCGTACATACAACACGTAGTCCGAGAACCGACTAAACCTGCTCTGATACCACTTAATGTAACGCCCCCACGCCCAAGACCGTCGCCGGGGTCGAGTATGAGGTGTTACTAAGCTTAATTTAACATTTTTAGAACTTTGGATTATTTGTTTCTACATTCACAACTTTTAAGCTACTTGTGTCACAGTCACAATAAAAATCATATCTCGAGCTACGAAACTCAAAATCAAGATCCGTAAATTTTCCTTGAATCTAGACTCATATACCTATCTACTAATTTTTTTCTAGAATTTTTCGTTGAGCAAATTAGTACAGTTTATTAGTTAAAGTTACCCCTGTTTTAGGACTTGACCGGTTTGACCTCTTTTTACTACGACCCATATTTCTCTCTGTAAAAAATTCATATGACTATGAGGTTTATTTATAATAAAACTATACTCAATAAGGATTCTGAGGATATAAAATACACCACTTGATTATATCTTTACAATTTATGGTGAATTTATAAATTTAGAACAGGGGATTCAGAAACTGCTATGACACTGTTTTACTAAAATTCAAATATCTTTTAACATATAATTCCTTTACCTGTTTCATTTGTTTCATGTGAAACTAGACGTAATAAGCTTAAATTTGATATGTATTACATCACCAAATTCAGTTTCTATGATTTTTAGTAAATTTTCAAACTTGCGTCAGTGTTGCTGCAGTATTCTGTTTATGGCAAATTTCATCCCTTTTATGAGTTTTTATACACTAAGTATCTTAATAATTTTCCTTAACATCAAACAGAATCTAAACTAACTATTTTCATAATTTATCATTATCAAACATTTTCTCAACCATTCCATCACCATATCATAAGATCATTTACACAAAATAGGTATATTGCTATATATGCCATACTTAAATTTACAAGCCATTTACCAAAAGTCTTCCAGATAGTGTGACTGAGCCTTCGACCTATCCCGACTCCTAAGCTGGCTTGTCCAAAACTACAATGAGTAAGAAGGAGGGAGTAAGCATAAATGCTTAGTAAGTTCATATGCAAATAATAAGTAACATAACAAACGGTCATACCAATCAACATTAGCATGCATCACTAAAACACATATCACATTTCTAATCATTTTTCATCATCTTATTACCTTATCGTGATCGTATCAATACTCAACCCGAGGGTTAAATACATACCTGTCCAAAATATCCATTTCACATCACTTACCAATACGTCTCTTTACATCTCGAATATTCCTCCATTTGAGTATAACTTTACCCGTTGAACACATCGGAATATAATTCGGATACATGGATAACTTGCACATAAGTGCCATATATGCAATCAAGTAATCATGTAACCCGCCCATAAGCGAACTCGGACTCTCAACGAGCTCGGGCGTTCGTATCCATAAGTGAACTCGGACTCAACTCAACGAGCTTGGATGCCTAGTTACATCTCACGAACTCGGACTCAACTCAACGAGTTCGGACATTCGCATCCATAAGTGAACTCGGACTCAACTCAATGAGTTCGGATGCTCAACCATCCTAGTGACATGTCACTTGTATCCTAATCTATTCCTAAGGTTCAAACGGGCTTTTTCCCTCGATCTGACATTAGCCGTCTTCCACGGAATATCGAAACTGATACTCGGTAACAATTCATATTTATTAAGTAGTAAACATAATTTGCATATTACTCAACATTAACTACAAAGCATAATGTTTCATGATAAAAAAATCAGCATATCATATAATTAACATCAATAACTTAAAAATAACAATTATGCTACATTATTTACACATGAACTTACCTTGGTACCAAAATATAAAGATTTTGCAATTTAGTCCACAATCTTTTCTTTTCCTCGATTGAGGTCGATTCCACGTCTTTCTTGATTATGGAGCTTGGAAGCTTGAAACAAACCCTAGCTATGGAGAACCCTTGAAATTTCGGCCTAATGAAGAAGATGGACAAAAATTGGCTTTTAATTTTGTTTTTAATTCATTTTAATAACTAAATGACCAAAATGCCCTTACTACTAAACTTTCCAAAAATTCCTTCCATGTCCTAATTTTGTCCATGAACTTAAATTAGTCAAATTGCTATTTAAGACCTCCTAATTAATATTTCAATGCAATTTCATACTAAAAACTTCTAGAATGCAAATTTTGCAACTTATTCGATTTAGTCCCTACTTTCAATTTAAACACTTTAGGCATAGAATTTCTTCACGAAATTTTCACACAATCATGTAATCATATCATAAACCTCAAAATAATTATAAAATAATTATTTCTATCTCAGATTTGTGGTCACGAAACCACTATTCCGATTAGGCCCTAATTCGGGATATTACACTCGGTGCCATACCAGCCACACCTTTAAAGATCTCAGCTCCATTAGATCGAAGTCACTCTAAAATTGACCCACGACTTCCCATACCATTATTGGGCCCAGCGACCCTTTCCAAAATCCTTAGCATTGCTTGTGACAATGCTTCTTCTCCAGCGGCCCAATCATACAGCCTAATCATACAGCCCAGTCTCAGCCACAGGTAAGGCTGAACCCTCTTTTACTCCAACATCGGGTATATGGCCCGATGTTGACGATTCAGCCCTAACACTCCCACGGCCTCAGCCACGGCCTCTTGCACCTCTTCTAGCACTCATCGTGGATTCGTGTATTATCTAGATTAAAAATTTTATGAAGTTTTAGTTAGTTTAATAATTAAACTGATGTTTTATGAAAATATTTCAAGAGAAGATTGCTTTCGAAAATCCTCTATAGTTTCAAGATCTTATGGGCTTTGGTTCCACTCTAACAAAATCATCTAAAGTAGCCCTCTAACTATCTACTGTATAACAATTTAAACCAGCTTAAAAATAGAAGAACTTACTTGGTTCGACGTCGGAGACTCGGTGTGTTGCTCAGCAAGACTTCCCTTTTCCCAAAACATTGTGAATTTTTTTAAAAAAAACACAAAAGAAACCAAGTATTAAGGCCCAATTCACAGCCCAAGTTTTGTAACCTGGGCTCTGATACCACTAAATGTAGCACTCCAAACCCGGCCCAGACATTACGGCCTGATCCGGTGTGTCACATTGAAGTGTTTTAGAAGAAATCGTGTTTTCATTAAAAACCCATCTTAAAATGAGAGAGAATCTTAACTATATAAAAAAAACTTGTTCAAACATAAGATTGGATAAAAATAAAGCACATAGAAATTTAGTTGCGGAAGCGTAGAAAACATACTATAATTTAAGAAATCCATGTTCAACTTCTCGTAATTACAATGAAAATAATAATAATGCAAGTAATAATAACATAATAAAAACCTTATTACAATCTGGTCTGGGCATACTGAAAAAGAAATAAAAACTTAAATGCTTAAAAAAAACCAAGTCTGAATTATCTTACTAGCCGGCCACTCAGAGTCCCTCCTGACATCGAACCTTCTACAGAACATCACTTGAAAATAAAATAAAAGAGGGGGTGAGTTTTTGCAAACTCAGTGTGTACAACCCTCGACGAAAACAAGCATTCAAAAATTATCATACATCAAACATGCAATGCAATCCCATCCAAATTATCCATCCGCTACACACCAGCTCTGTCCCCCGTCACACCATTTGGGGATATGAATATCGACCCACCCAGCCCACACACCAATGGTAGCCTAGTTGCGAAACTACCTTCATTTACATATTGGGCTTTAAAAGCCGTAAGTGGATCCACGATTGTCAGGCAACCATGTGATCCTCATATACTTCCTTCGTTCCATAGTTCCCACCCCATATGCAACATAAGCAGAACATTATATGTATGCATGCCACATCCATAAAATTTACATTCAACACCTAGGGGTATTTTGGTTATTTTTACCCTTAGGGGTATTTCGGTATTTTTCCCTTAAGTATGGTTTCCACTCACCTTGGCACGTTAACAAGTCCCATGAGCTAAGGTGAACAAATACTATGCACCAGGTAGGATTTTCGAGAAGAGGAGGGGGGTTATTAAGACCATTTAAGTACCAAGCTCTCCCTAGATCCAATCCTAGACATGCATATACCCGTTGCCACAACTTAACCCTTTGGCCTGTCCACAGTGGCAAAATACTAATGAAGCCTTATGTAGTTATCATATGCTAGGCCTAAAACCCCTTACAAAGCCCAAACAATATTACATACCTATATCTGGCCCATTAATCCCAATCATATTCATATGGCCCATTAGGCCCAAATCACCTGTATATGGCCCATTAGGCCCAATCACATTCATATTCATGCTTACATACAGATTCCTATCACATAGCATCAATATTCAGTCTTTGCCTATTATGGGCCCAACAACTCACCGGGCCCATTTAGCCCATTCTGGCCCGTATGGCCAAATTACAACCCAAGTCCACAGAATTGCCCGTGGCTCTCAGGCAACCTATCGGTCTCTCCCTTACGAGTGTTCGTGCACTCGTAAGACTACCGTAGCCACACTTTCGGCTTTTCGACATTTTGACATTTCGGCATTTCAGCTTTTGCCTATTCATAGCGTGTGTACAATGTCTATACATACCTGGTAATTGAGCGTGCTACGATTCCCTTAGTCACAAACCTTGAACACTAATCCCTAATAGCTTTTCCTTGATCACGTATTCCCTAGATTAAAATCGCAAAACACCTAAGGAGCAATTCGGCAAAGAGCTAAAATCGAGATCCAATACTAATTCCCTACCAAAGTCAATTAGAAAGAGTGAGGGAGAGGAGTAATCAGTATTAACAATACTAGCCAAAAAAGAGATAAGGTACTTACACCAAAAGAGCAATCGGCCTATGATAGATTCGGCTTTCCGGCTTTTAAACTAATATTGTGAATAAGGTTGATTAGGCAGAAATTAAAGAAGAAGAGTAGAAGAAGGAATCGACTAACCTAAAGGGTAAATCAAAAGAGAATTGATGAGAGAAAAAATGGAAAAAGAATTAGCTAGCAAAGATGGAAAAGCCAATCGGTACTTAAAAAATATGAAGAATTTGGCATTAGCCTAGGATCCCAAACTCAGCACATATTTATAGCCTATAGCCAAATTGCCTGACCCTCGATTCCCAATTCAGCTCCATCGCTTCCTCCTTCTCATCTCCTTATTTTTCTCCCTGATAACTCCCCAGTCTATTTCCTAAATTTTCCCTCCTGAACACTCCCCTTAGAGTCCATATTCACGCCACTTCCAACCTTCTAGAAGGCCAAAATTAAACTCCTAAAAATACTAAGTTAGGATTCGAACCTAGGATCTCCTTGCTAGCCACTAACGCCACCTCCCCACACCCTAAGTACCGTCACTTAGCCACTCCACCACAAGGCTTTTTTATACCATTTTCCCTTTATTTTTATTTAAAAGCCAAACTACTCACAACCCTGGTTCTTTTAATAATTAAATTAAAATTCCTCCACCACAAAACTTGAACCCAGAACTTCTCCAACACACCTAGACACTCCAAATTCATTAAACCCTTAAAGCCAACATATCATTTGTCATTTTCTTGCTCACTTAAAAATTTTATGAGACCTAAGGCCCAAAGCCCAATTCCTCTAGGCCTAAAATTTGGGGCGTTACAACTTCCTAGAACCCTTAACCACTGAGACAAGCATGCTTTTGAAATATACAACATGCAGAAAGAAAATACTTAGATTTTAGAGCGTTTCAACTTATTTGATCAGTATAAAGGAGCTACTGTGTTTTCGAAGATAGATTTGAAATTGTGTTATTATCAGTTGTGAGTAAAAGATTCAGACATTCTGAATACTGCTTTTCGAATGAGGTACGGACACTATGAATTTTTAGTTATGCCTTTCCAATTAATGAATGCACCTACTATCTTTATGGATTTGATGAATAGAATTTTTAGACCATATTTAGATCGATTTGTTGCCGTATTCATTTATGACATATTATTTTATTCACGTGATGAATCCGAGCATGCCAAACATCTGAGAATAGTGCTACAGACTTTGCGAGATAAACAATTATATGCGAAGTTTAGCAAATGTGAATTCTGCTTATGAAAAGTTGGTTTTCTAGGTCCAATTGGATTAGCATCTAGTATCTGAGTTGATCCGAGCAAGATTTTAGCTATTTTAGATTTGAAGCCTCCGAGAAATGTTTATGAAGTCTGTAATTTTTTAGGACTTACCGATTATTATAGATGGTTCGTAAAAGGCTTTTCGATGATTGCAACTCCGTTAATGAAACTACTTTAGAAAAATGTAGAGTTTGAATGGTTCGAAAAGTGTCAGAAAAGCTTTGATCAATTGAAAGCTCTATTAACTGAAGCTCCAGTATTAGTACAACTCGAATCGGGTAAAGAATTTGTGATCTATAGTAATACTTCATTGAATGGTCTAGGATGTGTTTTGATGCAGGAAGGCAATGTTATTGCTTATGCTTCGAGACAGTTAAAGTCACACGAAAAGAACTATCCAACGCACGACCTTGAGTTAGCTACGATTGTTTTTGCTTTTAAAATATGGCGCTACTACCTGTTCAGTGAGAAATGCCATGTTTATTCTGATCATAAGAGTTTGAAATATCTGATGACTCAGAAAAATTTGAACTTGCAACAGAGAAGATGGCTAGAACTGCTAAAAGATTATGAGCTTGTTATTGATTATCATCCAGGAAAAAAAAATGTTGTTGCTGATGCTTTGAGTCAACAATCATTGTTTGCATTGTGTGCTATGAATTTCAGTTGTGTCTGTCTGTTGATGGCTCAATTTTAGCCGAATTGAAAGTAAGAACTTTGTTCTTATAGTAGATTATTGATGCTCAGAAGGTTGATAATGAGATTTTAGTAAAACAAACTTAGTGTAATTTAGATTCTGATTCACAATTCAAAGTTAATAAAGATAATTGTCTGAGATTCAGAGATTGAATTTATGTTCTGAGAAATTCATAATTGATTTAGATAATTTTGAACGAAGCTCATAAAAGTCGTTTATCTGTTCATCTGGGTAGTATAAAAATGTATAATGATCTGAAATTGCTTTATTGGTGGCATGGAATGAAGTATGATATCTCTGACTTTGTTTCGAAATGTTTAATCTGTTAGTAAGTTAAAGCTGAACATCAAGTGCCATCTAGTTTGTTACAACCGATTATCATTCCAGAATAGAAATAGGATAGAGTGACAATGGACTTTGTTTTGGGTTTGCCCTATCTTTGAGAAAGAAAGATACAATCTGGGTTGTAGTTGATCGATTGACGAAATTAGTCCATTTTATTCTGGTACGATCTGATTACTCGCTTGATAAATTATCTGAGTTGTACATTTCCGATATTGTGAGATTGCATGGAGTGCCATTGTCTATTGTGTTAGATAGAGATCCGAGATTCACTTCACAGTTTTGTAAGAAACTACAAGAAGCATTAGGTACGAAATTGCATTTTAGTACTGCTCTTCAAACGCAAACGGATGGCCAATCTGAGAGGATTATTCAAATTCTCGAGGATATGTTGAGATGTTGCATTCTTGAGTGTAAAGGTACGTGGGAACAATATTTACCTTTGATTGAAATCGCTTATAATAATAGTTTTCAATCGAGTATTAAAATGGCACCATACGAAGCCTTATATGGTCGCAAATGCCGTACACCTTTGTTTTGGACTAAGCTTAGTGAAAATAAGATACTCGGAGTTAATTTGATAAAAAAGACTAAATAGAAAGTGAAAGTAATCCAAAATAGTTTGGAAACAGCTTCTGATCGTTAGAAACCTTATGTAGATTTGAAATGAAAAGATATTGAATTTGAAATTGGCGACAAAGTGTCTCCATGGAATAAAGTACTTCGATTTGGCAGAAAAGGCAAATTGAGTCTGAGGTTCGTCGGACCGTATAAGATTATCGAATGTATCAGACCGGTTGCTTACAGATTGTTGTTGCCACCAGAATTTAGAACAGATTCACAATGTGTTTCACATATCGATGCTTCGATAATACAGATCCGATCCTTCGCATGTGATTCCTCCATCTAAGATTGAGATTAAGTCTAATATGACTTATGAAGAAGAACTAGTCCGTATATTAGCTCGTGAGGTTAAGGAACTGTGAAATAAGAAAATTTTGTTAGTAAAAGTGATGTGGCATCGGCATGGTGTTGAAGAGTCTACGTGGGAACCCGAAGAGGCTATGAGATAGCAATATCTGAATTTGTTCAACGATAAGATTTTTGGGGACGAAAATCCCTAAGGGGGAAGAATTGTAACAGTCTGATTTAGACCCTAGTCGAAATAGTGGTTTTAGGACCACAAATTTGAGTAAAAAATTTAAATATTATTTTCTACGCTTATGATAGTGAATTAGCATGTGTGAAAGTTTCGTACAAAAATTTGATCATTTGTGTGCTTAATTTGATAAAAGAACCTAATTGCGTAAAATGTAAAAGT
The DNA here is from genome assembly GCA_025698475.1 of Gossypium anomalum. Taxonomy (NCBI): domain Eukaryota; kingdom Viridiplantae; phylum Streptophyta; class Magnoliopsida; order Malvales; family Malvaceae; genus Gossypium; species Gossypium anomalum. Next base: position 44,016,774 of record CM046965.1, read on the forward strand.
GGACTTCTAATTGTTAAAGTGCTTATTTTCTATGTCTTTTAAAATGAGAGGTCTTTATTATGTTATTTGACCATTGAAAGCATGAGTGGTCATAAATGGCCTTAATGAATATGAAATATATGTTTAATTATTAAGGGCAAAATTGGTATTTGGTAAATTAAGTAATATTAATAAAAGGAAAACATGGATTAGTGTTATATTCATATTGTTGGCCAAAAATATCAAAGAGATAAGAAAGAGTAAGAGCTATCTAGGGTTTGGCTTTGGTTTTCTTTGATTGAGGTATGATTTTTGTTCCGTTTTCGATAATTTCTACGTTTTTGTAATCGTTGTTTTGTATAATATCAAGCCCATGTCTCAATTTCTGATTTTGTTGATGATTTTGAGTTGAGTCATTGATGAAATTATAAGCTTTGTGAAGTTAGTTGTTGGTAAATGAAAAATATGTTTTGGGTTAACATATTTTGTATTTGAATTTTTGATGGATTTGAGTAATTTGGACGAAATTGTGAAAATGAGTTTTTGAGGGACTAAAATATGAAATAAATGAAATATGTGGGCTTGTATGAGCTATATGAAAATTCGGCTAAGCTTGTGAAAAAGGAAATTTTGAGTATTTTGTGATTTTGTGAATTAGGGACTAAAGTGTTAAAATATAAAAATGTGAGGGCCAATTTGTAAAATGCCCTAAATATGTGTTTTTGGATTGATTTGAATGATTTGGTAAATAAAAAATTTATATTTGAATATATATAGATCGATAACTAAAGAAAATGGAATTAGATCGGGGAAAGTTGAAAGTCGTCGAGTAGCCAATTCCGTCTAACCGAATCTGTAGGAGGTAAGTCGATATACAAATAAATGTATTTGAATTGATTTATTCATGTATATATGACATTGTATTATGATGAATGATATTATATGAGTTGACCATGAGATATACAAGAAAGTGTCGATAAAGTTTCGACATCCCAAAAGCCCCGTACGAACCTTAGGAATAGTTATAATACATATGTCATGACATAGGATCCGATATGTGTTATCGTGTAAGACCACATCTGGGACGTTGGCATTGACTCATGATTTATGTGTAAAACCACGTCTGGAACGTTGGCATCATGCTTGATCTGCTTGGGATAGTGGCATCCATGTTTGATTACATGTAAGACCACGTCTGGGACGTTGGCATTGTATCTACTTTCTGAGTTATCCGTGTATCCTTATGATTCCGAATGGTTCAATGGGATTCCAAGAAATGAATGATTATATGAGATGTGTATCCGATTTAGGTACGTTTGAATTGTATACTATGTTTGAGAATGAAAGGTAAGTATATATGCAAATGATGATATATAATTTAAGTATGTCAATATATACTATATGTGCAAATGATTTTAGAAAATATGATATGTATATGAACAAGAGGTTTGTTTTTGTTATTGGCTACAAAGTATATGTAATTTGATAATATTTACATGTTTTGAATGATAAGTTTATTTGTATATGGCTTACTAAGCTTTTGAAAGCTTACTCTATGTATTTTTTTAACTATTTTATAGATATCGAAGCTACTGGGAGCTCGAGGATCGTCGAGGATCGTCACATCACTATGAAACTATATTTTGGTACCTTTTGGAAATGTATATATTGAAATATGGCATGTATAGGCTAGAAGCATGTGATTACGTTTTGTGATGTATATATTTTCCCATGTAATATGGCTAATTTGATGTTGAACTTATGGTTTGATTTTAGTATATGTTATGTGATGCAAATTATGCTCATGTGATGTGTTTATGGATGGCCAAGAGAGTTGGTCAATTTGGTAAGTTTTGGAATTTGCCTAGTATGAAATTTTGTAAGCTTTTGGCATGAGATTTGATCATATGATTAGAGATTATGAAACCATATGTTTTGGTATGTTTTTTTATTATGGAATGATATGAAATTGGTTGATAATGTTATGGCATGAATGGTGTATGTTTTGGTATTGAAATTGGCTGAAATTATAGTACAAATGTGATTGGTTTGATGCTTGCAGGTTTGACCCAAATTGGGTGGCAAATTGGCTTTTCAAATGGCCTATTTTTGTCCACACTGGCGGAGACACGGGCATGTGTCTCAGCCGTGTGTGACATATGGTCATGTTGTACGACCGTGTGTCCCCTGGGGTACCCTACGATTTTAAGTTAGGCTTGAGCACGGCCAAGGCACACGGGTGTGTGACTAGCTGTGTGACTCAAGTTAGTTTCGATCACGGTCAAGGCACACAGGCATGTCTTGTGGCCGTGTGAGTAAGTCAGTATGTATGCTCTGTTTTGACACGGCCTAGACACACGGGCGCATCTAATGCCATGTAAGGCACACAATCTGTTCACACGGGCATGTGGCCTGTACAACTTTGAAATATGTTTAAGTTTCAAAAATTTTTGTATGAGCTCGATTTAGTCCTGAACCCTTTTAAATGCATGTTTAAGGTCTCGATGACCTATATAAGGGACTCTATGGTAATGTTTAATTATGATTGTGGATGATGTATATGAATTATGTGCAAAATGTTTCAGTTGTTCAGTAATGCCTTTAACCCTAATCTAGCGAAGGATACGGGTTAGGGGTGTTATAGTCCAGTATAATGGAATTAGGCATTTACGACCATACAAAGATTTATAAGGTGCCATCTTTATGCTCGATTGAAAACTATTGTTGTACACGAATTCAACCAACAGTAAATATTTATTCCAGTTGCCTTCAAAATCTAATACATAGCAACGAAGCATATCATCGAGAATTTGAATTACTTGCTCAGACTGATCATTGGTTTGAGGATGAAATATAGTGCTAAAATGCAATCACGTACCTGAGCTTATTGTAACTTTCTCCAGAATTGTGTTGTAAACAGCAGATCTCTATCCGAGATGATAGAAACTACACCTCGTGTAATTGGAAAATCTCATAAATATACAACTCAACTAATCTGTCAAGGGAGTAATATGTACGTACCAGAATAAAATGTCAATCATGTATTCATCACTCGCAGAGCAAATAAAGACTTTCTGCTCAAAGCATCAACAACTACATTCACTTTTCCCCAGATAATAATCAATGATCAAATCATAATCTTTTAACAGTTCGAGCCATCTACGCTATCTTAAATTCAAATCTTTCTGTGAAATTAGATACTTTAAACTTTTATGATCGGTAAATATATGACATTTTTCGCCAAACAAATGGTGTCGCTAAATTTTCAACGCAAACACAATAACTGCCAACTCTAGGTCATGTGCCAGATAATTCTTTTCATGCGACTTCAACTTTCTGGAAGCATAAGCTATTACTTTGCCTTCCTGGATCAAAACACAGCCTAAACCATTTAAAGATGCATTGCTGTAAATCACAAATTCTTTACCCGATTCAGGCTGAACCAAAATTGGTGCCTCGATTAACAGTGCTTTCAACTAATTTAAACTTTGTTGACATTTCTCAGACCATTCAAATTTCACATCTTTCTGTAATATTTGTGTCATCAGTGTAGCAATCATTGAGAACCCTTTAACGAATTTTCAGTAATAACTAGCTAATCCCAGAAAACTTCTAACTTCGGATACGTTTCTCGGTGGTTTCCAGTCAACAACTACTGAAATTTTACTCGGATAACTAAATTCAATATGTATTTTATTTAATTTAATCCAAAACCATATTTTGGAAAAATTACCATTTTGCTTCTATCTTTTAATTTCTTGTAATTTAGTCCCTAGCTCATAAAACTGGAAGTGTAACACCCCAAACTCAGCCTGGACGTTATGGCCAAATCTGGCGTGTCATATAAGAATCCAAACTTAAGTTAAAACCCTTTCAAAATTTATTGCTTAAGAAAATTTGGTAAATTAAGTTGTTACCAATTGAAATCGATTTGTCAAAACAGTTGCCTTATTTATCTCTGTTGATTCTTTAAACTGAATAAAATCGTGGAAGCTTTTAAAAACCTTAAAGTTTAGAATGCGTGTTTTTCTTGGAAATAATTATTATTTTAAAAACTCATCTTTTCCTAGTCTAGCGGTTTAAGGTAAGAAATCAAAACCCAAATAGAAGTTAAAACCACAAATGACCTTATTATAACAAAAAACCCAATATGAAATTTAAATAGATAAATTCAAAAGTAGAATATCAGCAATCGTGTGGCCACCTCCGAGTCCCTCACAGTGCCAAATTGTCTAAGGCTGGGGATTACCTGCATAGTTGAAAAGAGAGGGTGAGTTTACGAAAACTCAATGTGTAATCCCCTAACAGTCAATAGTAAACAATGCATGCAGTAACAGTCTGGGCCTGAGCCCTATACAATAACAGTGTGAGCCTAAGCCCAATTTAGTATTAGTATAGTGCAGTCATGTAACCCACCCCAATCCAACCAACACACCACCCGTACCAACCAACACACCATGTGGGGATTAAATCGACCCACCCAGCCAACACACCAATATCGCAGCGGAACTGCTAATAGTAACGCAGCAATGTTGCTAATAACAGTAAACGTGGCAAAGCCACCAAAGCAGTAATTACATGGCAAAGCCACTAATACAGTACTTCCTCTAGATCAAGAACCCAAACCTATGCAGTATGTCGTGTCATAAATATTATGTGTATGCAGTATGCCATACTCAAAACCAGTCACATAAATGTCATACACACATCAATTAACCTATCACTAGGGGTATAATAGTCATTCCATTGGTTAGGGGTAAAACAATAATTTTTCCCCTCAAGGGTATTTTGGTCATTTAACCAACTTTAGGGCCTCGGTATAGATAATGACCCTTCAAAAGGTCTACAGCCATCTCGAATGACTCAAATAACCTATACGGCCAAAACAGTGTAAATAGGCCCAAGGCCCATTACTCGGCCCAGGTGGGCCCACACGCTCGTGTGGCCTATTTAGCCCAAATTCAGTCGCGATTATGTGATCACCATAGCCCACTCCATTATTTGTCACTTACCATAACTTTTATCCGTGTGGGGCCTACACAGCCTGTAACACCCAATTGTCCGTGTTTTACTAATATATGTTCATATATCACAATTTACTCATTTGTACAAGGGAACGTTTAAGGTTCGATTGAATTTTAAAAGTAAAATCTAAAACTTAACAAGTATCGTTACCCAACTAAAATCCTTATTTTTATGTAGCGATTTAACCCCTATTGACCGTGAACACATTCATAATAAAAAAAAAATTAATTTAAGGCATCTCACAAGTACCACATTCTAATTCGAGTTGATTAATCTATAGGATTGATAAGTTAAAACATTTAAAGATTTATATATGAATATACATAAACTTTAGCCATATTCGTATGGCCTAAAATACAAAATATATATCAGATTTACGAACTTCCCAAAATTTCTAAGCTATACATGCCATAATGTCTACTAAGTTTTAAACAAAAGTACCAAGAGGTTCGACAAAAGTGATGATGACTTCTTGATGGTTCCCAAGCCTTTCTTGATAAGTCGATCTATGTCAAAACATAACAAAACAAACCAAATCAAATGAGTTGTTAACTCAAGAAGTCCTAAGAAAATTTTACACTATGATAAATCAACCATTTATAAACTAAATGATTAACTAGATAATAACCGAATTCAACCAAGGTGTTCACAAAGAAACATTAAGTTATAAACATACCCTTTTATCTTTTGTTACATGCTTACCGAATTCACCATGCATAACTACTCTATTTACACATAAATAAAATACCATAGCCATTGCCATATACTACCATTGCCGTATATATGTATAAGTATCCATACTTAGTGCTTGATTTGCAAGCTGCACACATAGTGCTTTTGCCTATTCGCACATATAGTGCATTATTTTCTCTCACACACACAGTGCCTTAACCTCGCACACATAGTGCCGTAATTCTTTATCTTTAGTCATCTCATTATCATAGATTGATCAAAGATTTAGCAATCTATTCCCAATGATTTAAACATACTATGTTATCCTATCTAACATAATTTACTTAAGGACTTACCTTTTTACTAGGATGAACAACTTCGATCGGTTACTCAATTGCTTTTGCTTTCCTTTTTCCGAACTTGGCTCCCTTTGATCTTGAGCTCCAACTCCACTTTTCAAATAAATAAAACAATTTGATCATCGTAACCCCAATTTATACTTCTACCTCATATACACACACAATGATTCGGCATTTGCTTAAACATCTTTAAATTAAATTTTCAATTTAATGCTTATCCAACATGCTTCTCATCTACTCCAGTCATTGACTATACCTCAAGATCAATTTCGGCAATTTCACCTTATTATCCATTTACATTATCAAACTCGTATTTCTTTAGTTTCATAATTCTACATCTCAAAGTCCATTTTAATTACCCTATCTAACCAAACTTAGATTCGGCAAACACTCACATATATATCATCTCAAGTTAATTTAGCTAAATTCTATTTATTACTTAAACTAAAGTATGCACTTAACCTACTATAGCTTATTCGGCTTGCAATGAACTATTTCCTATAAAGTAAAATAGCAACCAAAAATGAACATTTCATTCAAGACCACCTATGACCGAATACACAATGTACTACTCATCTAATCATTCAACAAGCTCAACTTTCTTTTCTCATAGAAAAATTTTAGAACACATGAAAGACAACTTCCAATTCTACTATTATGATATACGGTTTAGAGCCTCAAAATACCATAGAGTTTGGTTTCTTTAGACATGGCCAAGAAGTGCATTTCAATTTAACTTAAGCATTTAGAAATAGATTTTCCAAAAACACTTCAAAACTCACCTTCAAATGACCATGAGTGTGTGCCGAATTGCCCTAATGAGCTTCCCTCTCTTTTTTTTTTCCCTTTTGTTTCGGTTTTCACTCAAGGAAGAAGATGAACACCTCCCCCTTCATCTTTTATTTTATTAATCTTTTTATTCCCAATATTTTATTTCATTACAAATTAAATATACTAAATTAACTTAAGTTAGTGGAATGTATCATTGTTTGGTAGGCCACTAAACATAAAATGGATATTTGACATGCAACTCCATGTCTTCCACTTTATTGTCATTTAAGCCTTACAAATTGGCCTATCATCTTTCCTAAATTTTTCAATTAAGTCATTTCAAGCAAATTCTCATGCCTAAGGCTAATTTTAAAGTATTTAATTTGTCACACTTATATTACCATACATAAATATGTGCAATTAAGTCAAAAGTAAATTTTTATGACTCGGTTTTGTGGTCCCAAAACCACATTCGACTAAGGCCTAATTAGGAATGTTACAACTCTCCCCACTTAAAGAATTTTCGTCCCCAAAATCTTACCAATGATTAAATTCGGGTATCGTTCTTTCATAGACTTCTCGGTTTCCCGTGTAGCCTCTTCAATCCCATGTTTAAGCCATAACACCTTTACTAAAGGAACCTTTTTGTTTCGTAACTCTTTCACCTCGCGAGCTAGGATACGGATCGGTTCTTCTTCATAACTCAAATCGTATTTAATTTCAACCTCTCTTGGACTAATTATATGCGAAGGATCGGATCTATAACGTCAAGCATCGAAACATGAAAAAACGCGTTGTGAATCCTTTCAAGTTCAAGGGGCAAAATTAATCAGATGCGATCGGTCCAATTGCGTTCCGATATCTCATACGGTCCGATAAACCTCGGACTCAATTTGCCTTTTCGACCAAATCGAGTATTTTTTCCAAGGTGAGACTTTAAGAAATACCTTGTCTCAGGCACGATATGCAATGTCTTTCCTTTTCAAATCCGCGTCGACTTCACGCCGATCCGAGCCGCTTTCAAACTTTCACCGATTATCTTCACTTTCGCTCGGCGTCCTTGATCAAATCAACTCAGAAGATTTTACCTTCACTAAGTTCAGTCCAAAACAATGGAGTACGGCATTTTCGACCATATAAGGCCTCGTATGGTGCCATTTTAATGCTTGATTGAAAGCTATTGTTGTAAGAAAATTCAATCAAGGGTAAATATCGTTCCCACGAACCACCAAATTCAAGGATGCAACATCTCAACATATCCTCGAGTATTTGAATAGTCCGTTCCGATTGACCATCGATGCAGGGTGAAAAGCGGTGCTAAAATGCAACTTAGTACCCAAAGCTTCTTGTAGTTTTTTCCATAATCGCGATGTAAATCTTGGATCTCTATCTGACACAATAGAAATAGGTACTCCATGCAACTTCACAATCTGAGAAATATACAATTCGGCTAGCTTATCGAGTGAATAATCCATGCGTACGGAAATAAAATGAGCCGACTTTGTCAATCTATCTACGATAACCCAGATCGCATCTTTCTTGCTTGATGATAACGGCAACCCAGATACAAAATCCATCGTTATTCGATCCCATTTCCATTCGGGTATCATGATCGGCTGTAGTAATCCTGAAGGTACTTGATGTTCCGCTTTCACTTGTTGACATACCAAACACTTCGAAACAAAATCAGAAATGTCTCGCTTCATACCAGACCACCAAAACTGGCATTTTAGGTCATTGTACATTTTCGTGCTACCAGGATGAATCGACATTCGGCTATTATGAGCTTCATTTAAAATCATCGAGATAAGTTCCGAATTTCTTGGAACACACAATCGGTTTCTGAACCTTAAACAGTCATCGTCATCAATTTGAAATTCTGATTCCATACCAGTGGCACATTCAGCTCGTTTAGCAACCATTTCACCATCGACTTTTTGAGCTTCACTAATTTGATGAATCCACTGTGGTCTAGCCTTTAATTCTGCTACCAACGCACTATCGGATAGAGTGGACAAGTGAACATTCATAGCTCGTAGAGCAAACAGTGATTTGCGACTTAACGCATCAGCAACTACGTTAGCCTTTCCCGGGTGATAGTCTATGACCAGCTCATAATCTTTCAACAACTCGAGCCAACGTCTTTGTCGCAAATTCAATTCTCTCTGAGTCATCAAATATTTGAGGCTTTTATGATCCGAGTATACATGACACCTCTCACCAAACAAGTAATGTCGCCATATTTTCAAAGCGAAAACAATTGCAGCTAACTCAAGATCGTGAGTCGGATAGTTCTTCTCATGCGGCTTTAGTTGTCTTGATGCATATGCCACCACTCGACCCTCTTGCATCAACACACAACCCAGCCCAAGCAAAGACGCATCACTGTATATGACAAACTCTTTACCGGATTCGGGTTGTACTAGCACTGGAGCTTCAGTTAAATAAGTTTTCAGTTGATCGAAACTTCTCTGACATTTTTCTGACCAAACAAACTTAACATCCTTCTGAAGTAGTCTTGTCAATGGTGTGGCTATCGTCGAAAATCCCTTTACAAAGCGTCTGTAATAACCGGCGAGTCCCGAAAAGCTCCGAACTTCAGTAATATTTCTCGGAGACTTCCAATTAATTATGGCTATAATTTTTCTTGGATCAACTCGAATACCCGATGCAGACACCACATGACCCAAAAAACTAACTTCTCTCAACCATAATTCACATTTACTGAACTTAGCGTACAATTGCTTATCCCGCAAAATCCGTAACACTACTCTCAGGTGCTCGGCATGTTCTGTTTCATTTCTTGAATAGACCAGAATGTCATCGATAAACACAACTACAAATCTATCCAAATATGGTCTGAAAATCTGATTCATCAAATCCATAAATACCGCCGGGGCATTAGTAAGTCCAAATGGCATCACTAAGAACTCATAGTGACCATATCTCGCTCAAAGCGCTTTTGGGTATATCTCAGAGTCTCTAACTCATAAATCGATAATAACCCGATCTCAAATCTATCTTCGAAAATCTGAGGCCCCTTTCGGTTGATTGAATAAATCATCAATACGCGATAACGGATATTTATTCTTTATTGTCACTTTATTCAATTGACGATAATCGATGCATAATCGCATTGTTCCATCCTTCTTTTCACAAACAATACCGGTGCACCCTAAGGTGAGGAACTTGGACGAAGCGAAACCTCTATCCGTCAATTCTTGCAATCGAGTTTTTAATTCTTTCAATTCGATTGGTGCCATACGATCTGAGTTGCGAGAATCGGTGTAGTCCTGGTACAAGTTCAATGCCAAACTCTACCTCCCGAACAGTGTGGTAATCCCGGTAGTTCCTCGGAAAAACATCCGGATAATCACGGACCACTCGATGCGATTCAAGCTTCTTTTCTAACTCTTTGTTGTCAAATACGTATGCCAAGTATACCTCACACCCCTTTCTCACATATTTTTGAGCCAACATCGAGGATATAACTGTTGGTAACCCGATCCTATCAGTAGACTCAACTCGGACTATCTCACCGTTTGTGCATTTCAAATCGATAGTCTTTCTTTTGCAATTCACTATTGCGTCATGGACGGTCAACCAATCCATACCAAGGATAACATCAAATTCATCAAACGGTAAAAGCATCAAATCAGCTGGAAAGCAGGAGCCTCTGACTACTAAGGGACATTTCTTGCATACTTTATCCACAAGTACATAACGACCCAAGGGATTTGACACTCGGATTACGAACTCAGTAGACTCGACAGGTAGAGTCTTACTGGATACTAAGGTCTCACATATATATGAATGAGTAGAACCAGGGTCAATCAATGCAATGACATCGATGATTAAAGAGAGTAAATGTACCAGTGATAACATCGGAGAAGATGCTTCCTCCCGTACGGATGGCATAAGCTCTGGCAGGAGCACGAATCTCAGATCGATCAGCAGTATCAGAAATCCCTCTCTGACCGCCACTTCTACCTCCGGTATTTCTCGATGGTCTACCTCTAGCTGTTGCGCCGGTCGATCTTGTACCTTGTACCTTATTCTTCTCATCAGGTTCCGTACAATCTCGAATGAAATGATCCCGCGATCTGCATCTATAACAAGCTCGGTTAATAGACTTACCCCAACATTCACCTACATGTCGTCTTCCACATTGTGTGCATTCGGGTTTTTCTTGTCGGCTGTTACCAACACTAGCAACTGAAGTAACTCGAGAATCCATTAACGGTCGCTCCCTAATAGAAATTCCTGTAGCCGTCTTTGATTTGCTCGTATCGTCCCTGAATTTCTTTGGAGTCGAGAAAGTAGTTTTACCCGCCATTCTTTTACGAAAGTCTCTGGCTTCAGATTCAGCTTTCTTTTTCTCCTTCCCAGCTCTTGACCTTGTATGCTCGTTCAACCATGTTTACAAATTCCTTTATTTCTAAAATACCCACCAATAGTTTTAAATCTTCATTCAATCCTTCTTCAAATCTTTTACACATAGCGACTTCATCATTTACACACTCCGAGCATATCGACCGAGTCTTACAAACTCGCGCTCGTATTCGAGATCTGATCAAACGACCTTGTTTGAGCTCCAAAATTCTTTACGCTTTTGGTCGGTGAATCGTTGACTAATATACTTCTTTCAAATTGCATGCGAAGAAGTCCCAATAACACGTTCCTTCGAACAATAGAAATCGAGTTCTCCACCAATAGTAGGCCGAGTCCCGCATTAAGGATATAGCACACTTTAGGCACTCTTACGGTGTGCACGAAAGCTCTTCAAAAACACGAATGGTGTTATCAAGCGAGAACTTCGGCCCTTTCTCAATCATCGATGGTCGTAGCTCGAAATTCCTCGACCCGCGCTTTCTCACTAAATCTACGGGAGGTTTACTCACCTCAAAGGATTAATAGTCGTTGGTATGACAGGAACCTGAGGCGGATTATTTAAGTTCGAAAATGGTTGAGCAGACGGGTTAGTCCGGGCGTATTGTGTGACCCATTCGTTCATCATAGAAAAGAAGGCTTGTTTTGCCCCATCATCTTGATTATTTGCAGATGATTGAGGTTCAGCAGGCGGTGTTCCTTGTGCAGGAGCAGCCACTACACTTTCAACATCATCCGCCAAGGCTCTCTCTAAATTGGGTTCCATCTACTATTCAAAACAACAATTTCAACCGTCAAAAGCCATCACACTATCATATATTAACATTAAGGCATGTATAGCTAGACTTCGTATATACGCTACTGTAGTCCTAGAACCGACTAAACCGTAGCTCTCGATACCAATAAAATGTAACACCCAATTGTCCGTGTTTTACTAATATATGTTCATATATCACAATTTACTCATTTGTACAAGGGAACGTTTAAGGTTCGATCGAATTTTAAAAGTAAAATCTAAAACTTAACAAGTATCGTTACCCAACTAAAATCCTTATTTTTATGTAGCGATTTAACCCCTATTGACCGTGAACACATTCATAATAAAAAAAAATTAATTTAAGGCATCTCACAAGTACCACATTCTAATTCGAGTTGATTAATCTATAGGATTGATAAGTTAAAACATTTAAAGATTTATATATGAATATACATAAACTTTAGCCATATTCGTATGGCCTAAAATACAAAATATATATCGATTTACTGAACTTCCCAAAATTTCTAAGCTATACATGCCATAATGTCTACTAAGTTTTAAAAAAAGTACCAAGAGGTTCGACAAAAGTGATGATGACTTCTTGATGGTTCCCAAGCCTTTCTTGATAAGTCGATCTATGTCAAAACATAACAAAACAAACCAAATCAAATGAGTTGTTAACTCAAGTAAGTCCTAAGAAAATTTTACACTATGATAAATCAACCATTTATAAACTAAATGATTAACTAGATAATAACCGAATTCAACCAAGGTGTTCACAAAGAAACATTAAGTTATAAACATACCCTTTTATCTTTTGTTACATGCTTACCGAATTCACCATGCATAACTACTCTATTTACACATAAATAAAATACCATAGCCATTGCCATATACTACCATTGCCGTATATATGTATAAGTATCCATACTTAGTGCTTGATTTGCAAGTCTGCACACATAGTGCTTTTGCCTATTCGCACACATAGTGCATTATTTTTCTCGCACACACAAGGTGCCACTTAACCTCGCACACATAGTGCCGTAATTCTTTATCTTTAGTCATCTCATTATCATAGATTGATCAAAGATTTAGCAATCTATTCCCAATGATTTAAACATACTATGTTATCCTATCTAACATAATTTACTTAAGGACTTACCTTTTACTAGGATGAACAACTTCGATCGGTTACTCAATTGCTTTTGCTTTCCTTTTTCCGAACTTGGCTCCCTTTGATCTTGAGCTCCAACTCCACTTCAAATAAATAAAACAATTTGATCATCGTAACCCCAAATTTATACTTCTACCTCATATACACACACAATGATTCGGCATTTGCTTAAACATCTTTAAATTAAATTTTCAATTTAATGTTTATCCAACATGCTTCTCATCTACTCCAATCATTGACTATACCTCAAGATCAATTTCTGCAATTTCACCTTATTATCCATTTACATTATCAAACTCGTATTTCTTTAGTTTCATAATTCTACATCTCAAAGTCCATTTTAATTACCCTATCTAACCAAATTTAGATTCGCAAACACTCACATATATATCATCTCAAGTTAATTTAGCTAAATTCTATTTATTACTTAAACTAAAGTATGCACTTAACCTACTATAGCTTATTCGACTTGCAATGAACTATTTCCTATAAAGTAAAATAGCAACCAAAATGAACATTTCATTCAAGACCACCTATGACCGAATACACAATGTACTACTCATCTAATCATTCAACAAGCTCAACTTTCTTTTCTCATAGAAAAATTTTAGAACACATGAAAGACAACTTCCAATTCTACTATTATGATATACGGTTTAGAGCCTCAAAATACCATAGAGTTTGGTTTCTTTAGACATGGCCAAGAAGTGCATTTCAATTTAACTTAAGCATTTAGAAATAGATTTTCCAAAAACACTTCAAAACTCACCTTCAAATGACCATGAGTGTGTGCCGAATTGCCCTAATGAGCTTCCCTCTCTTTTTTTTTTTCCCCTTTTGTTTCGGTTTTCACTCAAGGAAGAAGATGAACACCTCCCCCTTCATCTTTTATTTTATTAATCTTTTTATTCCCAATATTTTATTTCATTACAAATTAAATATACTAAATTAACTTAAGTTAGTGGAATGTATCATTGTTTGGCCGGCCACTAAACATAAAAATGGATATTTGACATGCAACTCCATGTCTTCCACTTTATTGTCATTTAAGCCTTACAAATTGGCCTATCATCTTTCCTAAATTTTTCAATTAAGTCATTTCAAGCAAATTCTCATGCCTAAGGCTAATTTTAAAGTATTTAATTTGTCACACTTATATTATCATACATAAATATGTGCAATTAAGTCAAAAGTAAATTTTTATGACTCGATTTTGTGGTCCCGAAACCACATTCTGACTAAGGCCTAATTAGGAATGTTACACAGCCCATCTTGGCCCATAACTGCCCAAGCCCACGAGAACGCTCGTGGCGGCCTTTACAGTCTGTCGTCCATGATTTTTGGGCTCAGTTTACCACACGAGCATTCGCACACTCGTGAGGCCTCAAATGCTGAAGTTTTGGCTTTTCAGCATTTCGGCTTTTGTCGATTCATAGTAACATAGTGGTGTGAATACACACCTTATTCGACGATTTGACAGTAGCAGAATTGGGTGTACGATTACACACCTTGTTGCGAAAACGAGTGAATAGAGCAGGCACTCTAACCTATCACGAAAGAAACGTTAGTTAAGTACCTAACACACGTGTTTCAAGAACCCCAATCAAAACTTGTTCCAAGATATAACTTACTATTGTCTTGCTTAAACGAACGTGATTAAAGCCTACTTATATCGTTGACACAAGTTGCTAACAAACCCTTGAAGATTATCTATGTAACACCCCAAACCCGGCCTAGACGTTATGACCGGATCCGACGTGCCACATTGACACATTCAAAAAATTTTATGTTTTTAATCCAAAAACTTACTTAGTGCTTAGAGGATGATTTCATTATAGGTTAAAGTGAATGGAAGCTGCGCACCAGGCAGGAAACTAAAAAAGAGGAGGTGAGTCCATCGGACTGCTTAAGTACCAAGCTCCCTTCGGATCCCATCCTAGACATGCACACCACTATTGCCACACCTTAACTTAGGGTATATTGTTAAGAACTAATTCGATTACGTTCATTTTAAGAAAAGTGCTTAATTTTGGAAAACATTTTCATAGCAGAAGCTTTCCTTATTATCGTGTTATTTGGAAATCAATGACTGTTCTTTTTAAAATGCTCCCTAAAGCTAATCAGTTTCAATAGTTAAAAATAAAACAGACCTACTCTAACAAAACATATCTAAACCTTTAAAAATAATTAAAAGCGGCCTTATTACAACTTAAAACCCCAAATCATAAAA
The DNA here is from genome assembly GCA_025698475.1 of Gossypium anomalum. NCBI lineage: Eukaryota > Viridiplantae > Streptophyta > Magnoliopsida > Malvales > Malvaceae > Gossypium > Gossypium anomalum. Next base: position 44,032,130 of record CM046965.1, read on the forward strand.
GTAAATAAATAAAAAGAAAGTCCAATGCACCCGAAGAAAAATCGAAGTTTGTAGGACGTGTGGCCACTCCGAATCCCTCTCGACTCCAGGCCCACTATGGTTGGGGATTTCCTGCATGGATGAAAATAAGGGGGTGATTTTGGAAACTTAGAGTGTAAAATAACCCGTGTAAAATAACCCAACCATAGTCTAAGTCAGCTCAAAACATATAACAAATTAAGTTGGCCTTAGCCCAGAACAGATTACAGAATAAGCCCATAGGCCCATAACAGAACAGAACAGATATCACATGTATATGCAGAAACCCAACCCAAATCCAACCATATGCACCCCCCATCCAACCTTACACCATGTGGGGAGACTACTCGACCCACCCAACCCCTACATGCCACAGAAATTTGCAGCATGGCTGCCAGATACAGATAATGTGACAGAGTCACCAGATACAGATATTTATGGCAGTGCCACCAGAACAGATAAATGTGGCAGAGCCACCAGATCAGATAATTGTGGCATAGCCACCAGGACGCTTCCTCCATAAATATAACCCATGTCCCCATGCAACAGATATACAATCATGGCATACATCATACAAAATCAGATCATTATGCTTTTCAGTCAAAATTAACCCTAGGGGTATAATGGTCATTTTGCACCTAGGGGTATAATAGTAATTTTACATACATAGGGGTATTCTAGTAATTTAACTACTTTTATGGTTTTCATGCATATCATAGCCATTTACGTACTAACAGAAACACTTACCGTGCATACTTACCGTGTTGAGCCCGTTGACCCATTAACCCGATTTTTGGCCTATTAAGCCCAAAATGTCAAAATGCACGAAATCGCGTGTACTGCAGTTTTATCACTCTAGATTACCAAAATATTAGGCCATCTATCTTATGAGCATTCGTACACTCGCAAGTTCCCAAAATACCAGCTTTTCAGTATTTCGGCTTTTGCCGATCTAGTCTGTGAGAAGGTGTCAGTTACACACCTATTTGCAACGAAACGCTGATGAGTTCCACACACGAGTTGCCTACAGTCAATCACTAACATGTTAACTATGAATCCAATCACACTTATATACAGAATCCCTTACCAACAATTCGGCCATTAACATATTAGGCACTAGCGATCCTAGCTTTGCTGAAATTAACGACTATGTCTAGGTCCAGTCGTTCCACTTGTCCAAGCCTTTGATCAGCAGCCTCTAGATCACACTATGATCAAAATAACATAGTTATCACAACCCTTAAAGCCTCAGAACCCAAATCGACAGCCTCCCTAACCTTTAGGGGTTTCGGCTTTTCTAAAACCTAAAATAAAGAATAGGTTCAAAAACTTACCACCAGTTTCTTTGGTCAATGATCGCAGTTGATTCCTACTCGATTCTGGTGCAGATCTAACCCCTCAAATCTTATCAAAAATCTGGCCTTTAGTGCTATTAAAATTCGGCTATGTCCCTATGGCTATACGTCTTCAGCTTTTTTTTTGTGACTGTGAAGAAAAGATGAGGGTTTTGTAGTGGCTTTGTCGACAGAGGTTTAGGGTTTAGAAAAAGAAAGAATCGACCAAAAAGGATGAAGAAAATTCAGTAGGTTTGGTTAAGAGATTTCGACACAGGAAATATAGGCTTTCGGGATTTTGGCTTTTAAGATATTCGGCTATGAGGCTTAAAAACTATGGTAAGGAAGTGGTGTTGAGTTGAGTGATAGAAGAATTCGGCTATGAAGGAAAAAAAGAAGAGAAAGTAGATGAAGAGAAAAATAAAAGAAAAGAAGAGGAGGAAGGATGGTCAGAAAACAGAATAACTTACCCCAAATGTCGAATTTATACTTGGCATTTGACCTAGCCGAAATTTTCCCCCTAAAGAAACCCTTGGCCGGCCAACTCTTGCTCCTCAAGAGTCCACCATTCGGCCAATACTGCTCTCCCTCATCAGCTCCTAAATCCTTTCCCTTATCCCCTCCTTACTCAATCTCCTAAGCAACTTAAACCCTCCTGACAGACTTTTACTTGAGTTCCATTACTTACCATTCCTAAGCATAAAAATAATTCCCTTAATATGCTCTCATCGTGACTTGAACCTCAGTTCTCCCTAGCCATCCACACGCTACTTTTATAGTCTTCCCAGTGGTGTTACATGCCACTTTGCCACATGCTTCCTTGTGATTTGTTTTACCCAATAAATAATTAAAAGCCCAGTTTACCAGAATCTTTTTTTTTCTCTTGTGGAATTAAAATTAATTAAAATTACCAGTTTCTAACTTAAACTTGGGCCTTCTAGAGGCCCACTAACATAATTAGACCTACGCCAAGCAATCAAAACACAGAAATTCCAAATTTTTCCAAAATTCACAGAATTCCCCAAAATCTCAAAAATTGGGGCGTTACAATCTACATGATAGTGAATCCATTGTATCTGTTGCTTAACCATAAAGGTTGAACGACACACACCAACCCAAAGAAATACACTTCCAATAAGGCATAGGGGTAATCGGCCAAGGCCAAGACCTCAACCAAAGTGGTTCAATTCAAGAAAATACCAGTGAGTAACATTACCTTAGAATAAGAGATGAAAGGAAGATTCCGATTGTCTTAGGAATCCTAGTGAACTTCCCCACTCCTCGCGTAATACTATCATCCGAAACAAAAGCACCATAACCAAAGAGGAAAGAAATGGAAATCAAAATTTAGGCAAAGAGGAGATAAGCTGAATAGAACAGAGACAAACCAAGACTTACCAAACAGTATTCGATTGCCTGCTAGTGAAAAGAGAAGGGCTAGAGAGGGAGCAGAAAAGTGAAGGAAAAGAAGGAAGGAAAAGGCAAGATAATCGATCTAAAGAGCACAACTGATTATGGAAGAGACGAAGAGGAAAGTAGCAATTGATTGAGTAAGGGAAAAGATACCAAAAGATAAAAGGCAAAATAGAAATCAGTAACTCCGAAAGTAAGAGGTCAGAAAAGAGACATAAGGTGTGTAAAATACTAAGGAGAAAAGTCTTGAAAGAAATAGCACTATTCGGCCCTAAGAGACAAGGAAACTGTATCAAAATAATAGCCAAAAATTGACACAAAAACTAAGGGAAAGCTAAAGCTGATTTTTACCCCAAAGAGCACCCCCAAAATGTGCACAGCCCCCCTATAGTTTTCCCAAAGCTAAAACTCCTACAAGCTAGAGTCCAATTTTGGCACACACTCCCCTTCTTATTCAAATTCCCTAATTTTCTCCAAATATCTCTCCCCTTATCCCTCCACAATTCTTTCCATAAACCTCTCCTTGATTTTCTCCAACTCTCCATTCAAATTCAATTCAAACTCCCATGACCAATTCAACCTCAGAGTCTCAATCCAACTCCACTACCTACCCAGCTCCCTAGTAAAATAAATTCTCCATTGAGCAACCCAGGACTCGAACTCAAGTCCTCCAGCAGAAGCAATACGCCACCTTGCCACTATACCACATGCTCTCTTGTGTCATATATTACCTAATTTAAATAAAGAAGCCAATTATCCAGAACCAAGAGCCCTATTCACTTAAAATTAAAATTTTTGCTAAAGCCTAGGTTTGAACCCAGGACTTCTCCAACACTTCTCAGGGCACTTAACCGCTAAAGCTAGCAAACTTTTATGTCATTTTCTTACACAACTAAATACTTACGTACAGTCTCCTTGTTGTTCCCACGCTCAAGGCCTAATCCTTCTATGCCCAAATTCGGGGCGTTACAGGAAAGTTATGCAATTTCACCATGACCCACTATAGTCGAATATAAATTAGGTCCCTATCAAGCCTGTATATTTCATTTATTTCATAATTTCACCATGTAAAATTTTCAATTTTTTAATTTAATCCCTATTTAACAATTTTACCAAAAATCATGTAAAATCTTGATTTTGGGCCTAGTCAGAATAGTGGTTTCGAGACCACAAATTTGAAGTAGAAATAATTATTTTATGAATGTGTTGAGGTCTATGATATGTGTAACAGCCCTAATTTGACCCTAGTCGGGAAGTGGTTTCGGGACCACTAAATTGAGTCGTGAAAATAATTGAATGATAAATTTTGTGCTTAATTTGTGTGAAAATGCATATGTGAATTTGTGGTGCTTTGATTTTTGCCAATTAAGGTGAATTTTATTGAAAGGGACTTGTGTGAAAATTTTTGAAAATGTGCTAGGTATTTATGTGATGGCTGATTACTATGGTTTAAAAATCATGAGGATGTGCATGTCAAATCGTCATTTTTTTTATAGTGGCAGGCCATGTGGTTGTGTAATACCCCAAACCCGGCCTAGACGTTACGACTGGATCCGATGTGCCACATCGAAGCGTTCAAAACATTTTGTATTACCTAGTTTAGAAACTTAGTTGGTGTTTCAAAAGACGCCTTTTAAAATAGGTTAAAGTGAACGGAAGCTGTGCACCAGGTAGGAAACCGAAAAAGAGGAGGTGAGTCCGTCGGACTGCTTAAGTACCAAGCTCCCTTCGGATCCAATCCTAGACATGCACACCGCCATTGCCACACTCTAACATCACGTATATTTCTAAGAAACCCATTTGATTAAGTTCATTTTAGAAAAGTGATTAATTTTTGAAAATCATTTGCTTAGTGTAAGCCTTACTTGTAATCGTGTTATTTTCAAATCAATTATTGTTTTGGAAAGCGCGCCTTAGAACTAATCCATTTCGATAGTTAAAGTAAATCATTTTCATCATAATAAAATATAAATCAAAACCATAAAAATAAATAAGCGGCCTTATTACATTTAAAAACCCAAAACCGTAAACGAAATTAAAAGGACATCCAGTTCATCAGAAAGAAACTGAATTTGTAGAAACATGTGGCCACTCCGAATCCCTCACGGCTCCAAGCCCACTACGGTTGGGGTTCACCTGCATGGATAAAATAAAAGGGGTGAGTTTGGGAAACTCAGTGTGTTAATTAACCCAACCATAGCCTAAATCAGTTCAAACCACAGAAACAGAATAAATTGGCCATAGCCGAGAACAGAATTCAGAATAAAGCCCATAGGCCCATAATAGATCAGAACAGTTATTACATGCTTATGCAAAAACCCAACCCAAATCCAACCATATACACCCCCATACCATCCTTGCACCATGTAGGGAGACTACTCGACCCACCCAACCGCTACACGCCATAGAAATATGCAGCATGGCTGCCAGAATAGATAATGTGACAGAGTCACTAGAAACAGATAATTGTGGCTGAGCCACCAGAATAGATATATATGTGGCAGAGCCACTAGATCAGATAATTTGTGGCATACCCATCAGGACGCTTCCTCCATAATATAACCCATGTCCCCATGCAACAGATATTCATACATGGCATACATCATACAGATTTAAATCATCATGCTTTTCAGACAAAATTAACCGTAGGGGTAAAAGGTCATTTTACACCTAGGGGTATCATGGTAATTTTCCATACATAGGGGAATTCTAGTAATCTAAGTATTTTAGGGCTTTCATGCATATTTCTACCATTTATGTGCAATCAGAAACACTTACCGCGCATACTTACCAAATTGGGCCCGTTGGCCCATTAATCGATTTTTGGCCCATTAAGCCCAAAATATCAATAATGCACGAAATCACGCGTACTGCATTTTTATCACTTCAGATTACTAGAATTATTAACCCATTGATCCTACGAGCATTCGCACACTCGCAAGTTTCCAAAATACCGGCTTTTTGGTATTTCGACTTTTCGGCTTTTGCCGATCTAGTCTATGAGAGGGTGTCAGTTACACACCTGCTTTATGATGATTCACTGACGAGATCCACGCACGAACTGCCTACAATTATATTATTACTACGTTAATCTAACTACCAAAATGAACTACATAATAACCCCTTACCGTTTTCGGCCAATAACACTTTAGGCACTAGCGATCCTACCTTTGTCGAAAGTAGCGACTAGATAAAGATCCGATTGTTCCACTTGTCCAAGCCCTTGATCAGCAGCCTCTAAATCACACTATTATCAAAATTGAACAGTTATCACAACCCCTTAGGGCTACAAGTCCAAATCGATAGCCTCCCTAACTTTTAGGGATTTTAACTTTTCCTAAAATATGAAATATAGGTTGGGTTGAAAAGACTTACCACCGGTTCCTTCGATCAATGATTCCAATAAGTTTCTACTTGATTTCGATGTAGATCTAATCCCTCAAATGATAACAAAAGTCGAGCCTTCAGTGACTTTTAGAATTTGGCTATGTCCCTATGGCTATGCATTTTCGGCTTTTTTTGTAACAGTGAAGAGAAGATGGAATAGTAGGGTTTTGCTATGGTCTTATCGACAGAAACTTGGGTTTAGAGGATGAGAGAATCGGTCAGGAATGATGAAAAGAAGTAAGAGGTTTTGGCTATAAGAATTTGGCACAAAGAAAGTATAGCTTTTGGGATTTCGGCTTTTTATGGCAAATGGCTATAGGCTTAAAAATAATGGAATGAAAGTGATGTTGAGTAGAGTGATAAGAGGATTCGGCTATGGAGAGAAAGAAGAAGAAAAGGATAGCAAATGGAGAGAAAAAGAAAGGAAAAAGAGAGGGGAAGGATGATCAGAAAATGGCTCACTTACCCCCTGATGCCGAATTTATGCTGGCACTAACCTTAGCCGAATTTTGCCTCCCTAAAGCTCCCCTTGGCCGGCCGACTCTTGCTACTCAAGAGTCCACCATTCGGCCAACACTGCTCTCCCTAATCAGCTTCTAAATTCTCTCCCTTATCCCCTCCTTGCTCAATCTCCTGAACAACTCAAACTCCTTCTGCCAGACTTTTACTTGAGTTCCATCACTTCCCTTTTCTGTACATAAAAATTAATTCCCTTAATTTGCTGTCATTGTGACTTGAACCTGGGTCCTCCCTAACATCCACACGCCACTTATAGCCTTTCCAGTGGCATCACATGCCACTATGCCACTTGCTTCCTTGTTTTTTATTTTACACAATTAATACTTAAAAGCCCAGCTTACCAGAGCCCCTTTTTCTTATGGAATTAAAATTAACTTAAACTACCGAGTTGTAACTTAAGCTTGGGCCTTCTAGAGGCCCACTAACATAATTAACCCTACGCCAAGTAGACAAAACACAGAATATTAAATTTTACCAATATTTTCAGAATTCCCGAAAATTGGGGCGTTACAACTCTACCCTCCTTAAAGAATTTTCGTCATCGAAATTTGCCTGATCCAAATAGATGAGGGTACTGCCGTTGCATCGCCTCTTCTGGCTCCCAAGTAGCTTCCTCTCTGCCATGGTTACGCCAAAGCAATTTTCCCAATGGAACAGATTTCCTTCTCAGAATCTTAGCATCTCAATCCAATATTTGCACAGGCTCCTCCTTAAAAGTCAAATCAGATTGCACCTCAATTTCTGCAACCGACACGACATGAGTAGGGTTAGAACGATAACGCCTTAACATGGAGACGTGAAAAACATCATGAATTATGTCTAACTCTGGAGGCAATTCCAACTGATAAGCCACTGGGCCTACTCGCTTCAAAACCCGATAAGGCCCAATGAACCGCGGACTCAACTTGCCCTTCTTACCAAACCTTAATATCTTCTTCCAAGGAGAAACCTTTAAGAAGACCATATCACCTACTAAGTACTCAATCTCCTTACGCTTCAAATCTGCATATGACTTTTGCCTATTAGATGCTTCCTTCAACCGGTCTCTAATCAGCTTGACCTTATCCTCAGTATCTGCCACCAACTCAGGTCCAAGAACCTGTCGTTCACCCAAATCGGTCCAACAACTAGGTGTAAGACATCTTCGCCCATACAGTACTTCTTACGGTGCCATTCGAATACTTGCCTAATAACTGTTGTTGTATGCAAACTCCGCCAATGGCAAGTAATCTTCCCAACTACCTCGGAAGTCAATAACACATCCCTTCAACATGTCCTCCAGAATCTGAATAACCCTTTCCGACTGACCATCAGTTTGGGGATGGAAAGCCGTACTAAAGTTCAATCGCGTTCCCAATGCCTCATGCAACTTTTGCCAAAACCGTGATGTGAATCTAAGGTCTCGGTCAGAGATAATCAAAACTGGGACACCATCTCCGCCACATACAACTTGGCTAACTTCTGAAGTGAGGTCAGTACGGACAGGTATGAAATGAGCCGATTTGGTTAACCTATCCATAATCACCCATATCGAATCTTTCTTTGATGGCGTCAAGGGTTGCCCACTCACAAAATCCATGGTTACCCTCTCCCACTTCCAAAGTGGTATCTTTACTGGCTGCAACAATCCAGAAGGTAATTGATGCTCAGCTTTCACTTTCTGGCACGTCAGACATTTCCCCACAAATTTTGTTACTTCTCGTTTAAGCCCTGGCCACTAATACAGTTCTCGCAAGTTGTGATACAACTTATTCCCTCCAAGATGCATAGAACAAAGTCCCCGATGAGCTTGTTTTAATATTGACTGTCTCAAGTCAGAGTCCTTCGGAACAAAAATTCTTCCTCGGAAGCACAAAACTCCTTCGCTATTCAACCCAAACTCAGAAGTTTCCCCTTCCTTAACTTGTTGAAAATGAGCAACCAAAGACTCATCTTTCAACTGCTTTTACTTAATCCGATCCACCCAATTGGCCTTACTTGCAATTCAGCCAACAAACTTCCATCATCATACAGACTTAGGTGAGCAAACATTGCTCTCAGATCAGATACAGCTCTACGACTTAGAGCATAGGCTACCACATTAGCCTTGCCTAGGTGGTATTCAATCGAACAATCATAATCCTTAAGCAACTCGATCCATCTCCTTTGCCTAAGGTTCAGTTCCTTTTGAGTTAGCAAATACTTAAGACTCTTATGGTCTGTGTATATAATACACCTTTCTCCATACAAGTAGTGTCTCCAAATCTTAAGTGCAAAGATCACTGCTCCTAACTCCAAATCATGAGTAGGATAGTTCCCTTCGTGAGGCTTAAGCTGTCGTGATGCATAAGCAACCACCTTACCCTCTTGCATCAATACACAACCCAAACCTACATGTGACGCATCACTATATACGGTGAAATCCTTCCCAGACTCCGGCTGAATTAATACGGGTGCTTCCTTCAGAACCTTCTTCAACTTCTCAAAAGCTTCCTGCTGCTTCTCATTCCACACAAACTGTACTCCTTTCCTTATGAGTTTATTCAGAGGTGATGCCATCACAGAAAAACCTTCCACAAACCTTCTATAGTATCCTGCCAAGCCTAGGAAACTTTGAATTTCTGACATCGACCTAGGTGGCTTCCATTCCAGAATTGTTTGAATCTTACGAGGGTCCACCTTAATCCCCTCAGCAGAAACCACATGTCCTAAAAAGGTTACCTCCCTCAACCAGAATTCACACTTGCTGAACTTCACATTGAGTTCCTTCTCCCTTAACACTTGTAGCACAATACGGAGATGCTCATCATGTTTCACTTCCGTTTCAGAATATACCAAAATATCGTCAATAAAGACGACTATGAACCGATCCAAGAATGGTTGGAACACATGATTCATCAGATCCATAAATGCTGCAGGAGCATTTGTCAGTCCAAATGGCATAACCAGAAACTCGTAATGACCATACCGAGTCCTGAATGCCGTCTTATGAATATCTGCCTCTTTGACCCTTAACTGATGATATCCAGATCGAAGGTCGATCTGGAAAAATACAAAAGCTCCTCTAAGTTGGTCAAACAGATCGTCGATCCTTGGCAGTGGATACTTATTCTTAATCGTCAGTTTGTTCAACTGGCGATAATTAATACACATCCACATTGTCCCATCCTTCTTATTCAGGAATAGCACTGGTGCTCCCCATGGAGACACACTGGGCCTAATAAAGCCCCTATCCAATAGCTCTTGAATTTGAGCTTTCAGCTCCACTAACTCCTTCGGTGCCATCCTATACGGTGCGATGGACACTGGTGCCGTTCTAGGCAACAAGTTGATTCCAAACTCGATTTCAAGGTTTGGAGGCAATCCTAAAAGCTCTTCCGAAAAAACATCTTGGAACTCTTTTACAGTCCTAACCTTATCCACTGTCAGCCCCTCCTCTTTCGACTGACTTACGAATGCCAAATAGGCCTCACAACCTTTTTGAATCCACTTTTTAGCCCTCAATGCCGACACCACATTAGACAAATAGTCCCTTCGTTCACCTATCATCATAACCTCATCACCTTCCGTGGTCCTTAGTACCATTTGCTTAGCAGCACAATCCAAGGTCGCCTTATGCTTAACAAGTCAGTCCATTCCCAGAATGAGGTCAAACTCTCCGAACGGCAACTCCATCAGATTTCCAGGAAAAAACCTACCTTGAGTTTCTAAAGGTACGTCCCTATACAATTTGTCTACCCTAACAGAGTGATCCAAAGGACTTAGCACAGATACCCCACTCACAATCTTCTCAGAGCGCACACCCAACGACCCAGATATGGCACATGCAATATAGGAATGAGTAGATCCAATATCCATCAAGAAGCGATATACGGCTTGCTAGAAACCAAAAACGCATGCAGATTATGACGTCGTGTGCATCGCCCTTCTCGACGACGAGCTGCGCATACACTGTGGCCGGGTCAGTCGAGCCTCGGCATTTTTGGCACCTCTGTCGGTGCCCTCGACCTCGGCCATTTCCATTTCTGCCCCTACCTTGTCCATGTCCTCTCAGTGGTTGTGGTCCACCTCTCGCAGGTTGAGCAACCCTCTATTTAGTAACCTAAACCTGATCAGCTCTCTGAGGATAGTCCTTAACTCTATGCTCCATAGATCCACATCAAAAACAAGCACCAGAATGTTTCCTACACTCACCCAAGTGTACCTTACCACAGTCTCCACAGATTGGTGGTCTAACAACATTCACCGAAACTACTCAAACTAGCTCCTCCACTCTCGCCCTTTTGACATTCTTATTTGCTCCACCCAAGGGTCCGAAATCCCTCCAAAAATGGTTTTGATCCTTCTCACTGTTTTGCCTCTCAGTACGCTTCACCTCCTCAGCTATCTTAGCTTTTTCCACCAGAACTGCGAAATCATGCTCCCTCTACGGAGCAATCAGCACCTTAAGGTCATCTCTGAGTCCATCCTCAAAGCGGACGCTACGTTCATACTCCGTAGCGACTATTCCCACAGCATACCGGCTTAACCTCAAAAACTCAGCCTCGTACTCCGTAACTGACTTATTTCCTTGAACCAGTTTCAAGAATTCCTTCCTGTAGGTGTCCACATAACTTGCCCTAACATACTTTCCTTTAAAGGCCATCTTAAAAAGCTCCCAAGTGACCCTATCAGCTGGGGTTCTGTCCCTCATAGTGAGCCACAACTGGTAAGCCTCATCTCGCAGCAACGATACGGCTCCCTTCAGCTTCTGCTCTACAGAGCAGTCCAAGTCATCCATAATTCGCTCTGTGGCCTCAAACCAATATTCTGCCACATTCGAGGCTACACCAGATACGCCCCTAAATATCTTCGCTAAGTTAGCCTGGAGTCGCTCAGAAATTGAACCTCGAATTCCATTACCGGTACTTGCCCCAGCCACTCTTTCTAGAACACGAAGCATAGCGTGTGACAGGGCATCATCCCTGGCACCACGATCATGAGACTCTACTTCCGTTGCCGGTGGTACCGGTGCCTCCACTGTCGGCATATGCCCAGAAGACGCAGTTCCTACTCGAACACTACCTCGGCCTCATCCACGGCCTTTTCCATGAGCTGCTCTTGTACTCATATCGTATTATCTGATTACAAATTTTATGCATTAATTTCAGCATTCCAGTGATTTTTACAGATGTTTTATGATTTAGACAGTAATTCAGAGTTGGTTTTAGCAGAATCGATGTCTAGCTACAGTTTCAGTCTTTTAACAAGCTTTCTAGGGTTTTAGTAGCATTTTATCTAGAGTATTCTAGTAGTGTTTCAGTACAGACAGATAATTCATAATATATTCAGAAAAATTCAGAATACTTACAGACTTGGGCCGGAGATTCGGAATGCCACCTTCTAAAGATCTAACTTTTGAAAACTGAGTTTTGTAATCTTATAAAATCTTGTTTTTGAAAACCCTTGTTTTTGTAAACCAATTCCACAGTCGAGTTGTTGCAACTTGGCTCTGATACACTAAATGTAACACCCCAAACCCGACCTAGACATTACGAACGGATCCGACGTGCCACATCAAAGCGTTCAAAACATTTTGTATTACCTAGTTTAGAAACTTAGTTGGTGTTTCAAAAGATACCTTTTAAAATAGGTTATAGTGAACGGAAGCTGTGCACCAGGTAGGAAATCGGAAAAGAGGATGTGAGTCCGTCGGACTGCTTAAGTACCAAGCTCCCTTCGGATCCAATCCTAGACATGCACACCGCATTGCCACACTCTAACATCACGTATATTTTTAAGAAACCCATTTGATTAAGTCCATTTTAGAAAAGTGATTAATTTTTGAAAATCATTTGCTTAGCGGAAGCCTTACTTGTAATCGTGTTATTTTCAAATCAATTATTGTTTTGGAAAACGTGCCTTAGAACTAATCCATTTCGATAGTTAAAGTAAATCATTTTCATCATAATAAAATATAAATCAAAACCATAAAAATAGATAAGCGGCCCTATTACATTTAAAAACCCAAAATCATAAACGAAATTAAAAGGATATCCAGTTCATCAGAAAGAAACTGAATTTGTAGAAACATGTGGCCACTCTAAATCCCTCATGGCTCCAAGCCCACTATGGTTAGGGTTCACCTACGTGGATAAAACAAAAGGGGTGAGTTTTGGGAAACTCAGTGTGTAAATTAACCCAACCATAGCCTAAATCAGTTCAAACCATAGAAATAGAATAAATTGGCCTTAGCCCAGAATAGAATTCAGAATAAAGCCTATAGCCCATAATAGATCAGAACAGTTATTACATGCTTATACAAAAACCCAACCCAAATCCAACCATATACACCTTCATACCATCCTTTCACCATGTGGGGAGACTACTCGACCCACCCAACCACTACACGCCACAGAAATATGCAGCATGGTCGCGAGCAGAATAATGTCTGAGAGTCACCAAAAATAGATAATTGTGGCTGAGCCACCAGAACAGATATATATGTGGCAGAGCCACCAGATCAGATAATTTGTGGCATAGCCACTAGGACGCTTCCTCCATAATATAACCCATGACCCCATGCAACAGATATTCATACATGGCATACATCATACAGATTTAAATCATCATGCTTTTCAAACAAAATTAACCCTAGGGGTATAAAGGTCATTTTACACCTAGGGGTATCATGGAAATTTTCCATACATAGGGGAATTCTAGTAATCTAACTATTTTAGGGTTTTCATGCATATTTTTACCATTTACATGCAATCAGAAACATTTACCATGCATACTTACCGAATTGGGCTCATTGGCCCATTAACTGATTTTTGGCCCATTAAGCCCAAAATATCAATAATGCACGAAATCGCGCGTACTGCAGTTTTATCACTTCAGATTACCAGAATTATCAACCATTTATCTTACGAGCATTCACACACTCGTAAGTTCCCAAAATACTGACTTTTCAGCATTTTGGCTTTCATGCATATTTCTACCATTTATGTGCAATCAGAAACACTTACCGCGCATACTTACCAATTGGGCCCGTTGGCCCATTAATCGATTTTTGGCCCATTAAGCCCAAAATATCAATAATGCACGAAATCGCGCGTACTGTATTTTTATCACTTCAGATTACTAGAATTATTAACCCATTGATCTTACGAGCATTCGCACACTCGCAAGTTTCCAAAATACCGGCTTTTTGGCATTTCGACTTTTCGGCTTTTGCCGATCTAGTCTATGAGAGGGTGTCAGTTACACACCTGCTTTATGATGATTCACTGATGAGATCCACGCACGAACTGCCTACAATTATATTATTACTACGTTAATCTAACTACCAAAATGAACTACATAATAACCCCTTACCGTTTTCGGCCAAGAACACTTTAGGCACTAGCGATCCTACCTTTGTTGAAAGTAGCGACTAGATCAAGAGCCGATCATTCCACTTGTCCAAGCCCTTGATCAGCAGCCTCTAAATCACACTATTATCAAAATTGAACAGTTATCACAACCCCTTAGGGCTACAAGTCCAAATCGATAGCCTCCCTAACTTTTAGGGATTTCAATTTTTCCTAAAATATGAAATATAGGTTGGGTTGAAAAGACTTACCACCGGTTCCTTCGATCAATGATTCCAATAAGTTTCTACTTGATTTCGATGTAGATCTAATCTCTCAAATGATAACAAAAGTCGAGCCTTCAGTGACTTTTAGAATTTGGCTATATCCCTATGGCTATGCATTTTCGGCTTTTTTTGTAACAGTGAAGAGAAGATGGAATAGTAGGGTTTTGCTATGGTCTTGTCGACAGAAACTTAGGTTTAGAGGATGAGAGAATCGGTCAGGAATGATGAAAAGAAGTAAGAGGTTTTGGCTATAAGAATTTGGCACAAAGAAAGTATAGCTTTCGGGATTTCAGCTTTTTATGGCAAATGGCTATAGGCTTAAAAATAAAGGAATGAAAGTGATGTTGAGTAGAGTGATAAGAGGATTCAGCTATGGAGAGAAAGAAGAAGAAAAGGATAGCAAATGGAGAGAAAAAGAAAGGAAAAAGAGAGGGGAAGGATGATCAGAAAATGGCTCACTTACCCCCTGATGCCAAATTTATGCTGGCACTAACCTTAGCCGAATTTTGCCTCCCTAAAGCTCCCCTTGGCCGGCCAACTCTTGCTACTCAAGAGTCCACCATTCGGCCAACACTACTCTCCCTAATCAGCTCCTAAATTCTCTCCCTTATCCCCTCCTTACTTAATCTCCTGAGAAACTCAAACTCCTCCTGCCAGACTTTTACTTGAGTTCCATCACTTCACTTTTCTGTACATAAAAATTAATTCCCTTAATTTGCTGTCATTGTGACTTGAACCTGGGTCCTCCCTAACATCCACACGCCACTTATAGCCTTCCTAGTGGCGTCAAATGCCACTATGCCACTTGCTTCCTTGTGTTTTATTTTACACAATTAATACTTAAAAGCCCAGCTTACCAGAGCCCCTTTTTCTTATGGAATTAAAATTAACTTAAACTACTGGTTTTTAACTTAAGCTTGGGCCTTCTAGAGGCCCACTAACATAATTAACCATACGCCAAGCAGACAAAACCCAGAATATTAAATTTTACCAACATTTTCAGAATTCCCGAAAATTAAGGCGTTACAGGTTGAGTAATTGAACAAGTATAAATTTTATATGTATTTATATATATATATATATATATATATATAAATGTATTATAATATGTAATAACAATTTTATATTATAATGAAATAAGTAAGTGGGTGAAAAGAACAAGGTTGATAACTTTTGTTTTTCATTGCCGAAAGAGGGGATAGGAGAGACCAAACTTTCGGCTATGTTAGCATCAAAATTAAGGTATGTTTCATGTGCTATCTTCAAAGTCTTGTGAGAATTTAGTTAATTACATAGTTTCCTATATAGCCCATGTTAAAAACTTTAGTTTTGGTTGAGGATATAGCATTCGGCCATTTACCTAAGTTTTGCTAAATTATTGATAGTTGAATGTTAGTTTTAAAGAATGAATAATTGTGATTATAATGGAGTTTCATGTTGCTTAGGTGGTGAATTAAGCAAAAAAAATTTTTTTATAAATGCAAATTCGATCATGAAATTTGATGTATTTCTTATTAAAATTTTTATGGATTTCGTTATAGGAGAAATTAAGGATGAATTTGAGTTGGCTATTAGTGAAATTGTGTGAATCATTTAGCTAAGTGGGGTATTCGGCTATGTCCATTTGAACAAATGTTTTGGTGATGACTGTTTAAGTGATATTATTTTTGTATTAAGTTGAATTGGAAGATTGATGAATGTATTAAAGATGACTCAAGACTTATATAAGCATTCGACAATAGCTAAGGAGTGGGAATTTTTGATTGTTGATGTATATGTGTAATGAGTAGTGTTATATATATGTGATTTATTTGGTAATAGAAAATTTGGCTAAAATGATTAGGGAGTTTCTTGATAAAATAATTGCGATGGTTAAATTTGTGTATAAGAAAGCAAGATAAGCTATGTGAGTTTTGCTTGTGTATGTGAGTCGGACATAAGTTGAATAATCGGTCATTAGGGTTATATGATCATTTTATGTTTGAGCTATAAGCGATTTTCATGGCTTGATAAATTCTTGCCATTTTCAGTTATTAATAAATAGGAAATTTGAATCATGGCATAATTTTTTTTATAAATTATAATGCATATTGAATTTGATATGTGATTGCTGAATGTGATTAATAAGTAAATAATATTGGTTAAGTAATTAAACAAATCTATTTGTTTTAAATTAAGCTCAAGAGCAAGGAAGCTTAAAGTTGGATAGGGGAAAAGAGAAAGTAATAGAGTAGCCAATCCATGTTTGTTCGAATATACTTGAGGTAAGTTTTGAGTAATTACAGTTATTAGATGATTGATGTAATGAGATAAGTATGATAAATGAATTGCGACCTAGTGTCTCTACTTGAATAAGGTTGTTTAATAAATAAATTGAGTATATGGCATGTAACCGAATGGATATTAGGAGTTAAGCTGAGATAGTGAAATGGTTATGTGTTCTTGCGTATAAATGTTGAACCGAAAGTTATATTGAAGGTGTATTTTCTTTGTGTGCTTATACTCGAATGAAGAAATTGAAGTACAAATGTGATATGTTATGTGGGCCGAGTTATCATGTGGGTAAATATGCTTGGCACTCGATATATAATTATATCCGGGTTAAATCCTGCAGGCTTCATGGTGGTAATATATCCGGGTTAAATCCCGCAGGCTTAGTGCGGGTACTATATCTGGGCTTAAAGTCCCGTAGGCTTTGTGCTAGTGACTGGATTCGGGTTTTAAAACCTAGCAGGCTTAACGCTGGTGATTCGAGTAAGATTATGAATTCGAATGTTCAAAGCAAACTATTATTGATTATGTATGATACATTATGATGGCCAGGTACGTATTATGTACTCATATGTGAATTGATTTCAAGGTGAATTATTAGTATCAAATAACGATATATTTGTGTGGATGAGTATTATATCTATGAATAAGAGAATGACCTATTCGGTTGATGTCTGTCATTATATGAAAATATGTGAATTAAATTAGTTGTATGAGCCATAAAGTAAAGTGAAGCATGTGCTGAAAATTTCTTTGTGTATTTATATATATATTCAGCCAATAGGCTTTATAAGTGGTATACTTGTGGATATTCGGCCAAGTGACTGGAAATTAGAATACGAGTTTTGTAATACTTAATGTTCGGTTTAAATAACAAGTTTAAAATGTTAGTAATGCTTAAAACTTACTAAGCTTATGAAAGTTCACTCTGTTGTTTGTTTCTCTGTTTTATTTTTTTATTTTTTTAAATTATTGATTTTGGTCACCGACTCGTGGATCATCAGCAGTTCGTCACACTATCGATCATTTTGGTACAATTATATTTTGGAGTTGATGTGGCATGTATAGGTTAGACTGTTGAGAATGATGTTTTGTATTTGTAAATATTTAGCCATATGAATATGGCATATGATCTTGAATGTTTGTGTAGATTTCAACTTGATTTTGGAATTACGTTTTATGAACTTGTGAACGAGATAAGTAAATGTTTAGTTCGGTAATACCTCTTATCCTAAATCTGGTGACCGGATTCGGGTTAGGGGTGTTACATTTTATTGGTATCAGAGCTACGATTTAGTCGATTCTAGGACTAACGTAGCATGTGTGAGTCTAGCCATACATGCCATTTCGTGATAATACGATAGTGTGATGATTTCTGACAGTTAAAAATGTGTTTTCGTATAGTAATGGATCCTGATCCAAATCGAGCAGTAGCTGATGATGTAGAGAGTGTAGCTCCTGCTCCCACACACAGGACAGCGCCGATGGACTCTCAACTTATTGCGAGCAATCAGAATGACGAGGCTAGACAAGCCTTTTATAGTGTGTTGAATGATTGGCTCAACCAATACATTCAAACTAATACGGCTGCTCCACAACCCCCACTCCCAAATAATACACCCCCTACACCTATGATACCTCTGGTAATTGATCAGATGAGGTTGAATAAGCCCCCGATTGATAGAATCTGAAAGCACGGGGCTACTGAATTTAAGGCTACAGATAGTGATGATGCTGAGCAAGCTGAATTTTGGTTGGACAATACTATTCGAGTGTTCGATGAACTGTTTTGCACACCCGATGAATGCCTAAAATATGCTATATCTTTGCTACGTGATTCTGCATACTATTGGTGGAATACGTTGGTTTTTGTTGTGCCCAAAGAGCGAGTGACTTGGGAGTTCTTCCAAATCGAGTTTCAAAAAAAATATATCAGCCAGAGATTCATCGATCAAAAACGAAAGGAATTTCTTGAACTTAAACAGGGTTCCATGCCAGTTACTAATTATGAACGAAAATTTTAAAGGCTTAGCTGGTATGCCCGAGAATGTGTTTCTTCAGAAGCTATAATGTGTAAATGTTTCAAAGATGGATTGAACGAAGATATAAACTGTTTGTTGGCATTCTTGAAATCAGAGAGTTTGTAGTACTTGTCGAGCGAGCTTGCAAAGTCGAAGAGCTCAGTAAAGAGAAAGGAAAAGCTGAAGATAGAGCTAGAGAGTTCCATAAAAGATCTTTGGGAAATCCCTTTCAACAGTCACCGAAGAAATTTTGAGATGATTCGGGCTGATCTAAGAACACTTCGGGCTTTTCCAGACGAGACTGTAATCGACCCCCTATGAGTACGCGAGCCACTTCAGTTGCTAGTGTTGAAAACGATCGTCGAGATAGGACCAAGTGCAAGTATCGTGGGAAATGGCATTCGGGGAGTTGTAGATTTCATGACCGCTCCTGTTATAAGTGTGGATCAGCTGAGCACTTTATCAAGGACTGCCTAAGATTGTCTGAACAGAATGTAAATCAGAGTGGGAAACCGGGTACTACTACAGCTCGAGGTAGGCCATCTAGGAATACGGGGAATGCTAGTGGCGGTCAGAGAGGGTCTAGAGATGCTACGACCAGATCTGAGGCTCGTGCTCCTGCTAGAGCTTATGCTATACGGGCACGCGAGGATGCTTCTTCACCGACGTCATTACCGGTACTTTCACTCTCTTTGATACTATTGTGATTGCAGTGATTGATCCTGGTTCTACTCATTCATATGTATGTGAGACTTTAGCATCCAGTAAGACTCTACCTGTTGAGTCTACTGAGTTCGTTATTCGAGTGTCGAATCCCTTGGGTCAATATGTGCTAGTCGACAAAATGTGCAGGAAATGTCCCCTAATAATCCGAGGTTCCTGTTTTCTGGCCGATTTAATGCTTTTATCGTTTGATGAATTTGATGTTATTCTCGGTATGGATTGGTTGACCGTACATGATGCAGTTGTGAATTGCAAAAAAAAGACTATCGATTTGAGATGTACAAATGATGAGATAATACGAGTTGAGTCTACTGACTTGAGCAGGTTACCCGCAATAATATCCTCGATGTTGGCTCAGAAATATGTAAAAAAGGGGTGTAAAGTATATCTTGCATACGTACTTGATAGTAAAGAATCAGAAAAGAAACTTGAATTAGTGCCAGTGGTTTGTGAGTATTCAGATGTTTTTCCTGAGGAGTTACCGGGAATACCACCTGTCCGAGAGGTAGAGTTTGGCATTGAACTTGTACCTGGAACTACACTAATTTCGATAGCTCCGTATCGTATGGCACCAACGGAATTGAAGGAATTGAAAACTCAGTTGCAAGAGTTGATGGATAGAGGTTTTGCCCGACTGAGCTTCTCACCTTGGGGTGCACCAGTATTGTTTGTGAAAAAGAAAGACGGAACCATGAGAATGTGCATTGACTATCGTCAATTAAATAAAGTGACAATAAAGAACAAATATCCATCACCGCGTATTGATATTTGTTTGATTAGCTGAAGGGAGCATCAGTGTTTTCAAAGATAGATTTGAGATCAGGTTATTATCAATTGCGAGTTCGAGACTCAGATGTACCTAAAACTGCTTTCAGAACGAGATACGGTCTCTACGAGTTCTTAGTGATGCCGTTTGGGCTCACTAATGCCCCTACGGTATTTATGGCCTTGATGAATCAAATTTTCAGATAGTATTTAGACCGGTTTGTAGTTGTGTTTATAGATGACATCTTAATTTATTCATGAGATGAAATTGAACATGCCGAGCATCTGAGATTGGTATTACAGATTTTATGAGACAAGCAGTTGTACGTGAAATTCAGTAAATGCGAGTTCTGGTTGAGAGAAGTTAGCTTTTCGGGGCACGTAGTATCTGCATCGGGTATTCGAGTTGATCCGAGCAAAATTTCAGCCATACTTGATTGGAAGCCTCTGAGAAATGTTACTGAAGTTCAGAGCTTTTTGGGACTTGCTGGTTACTACAGACGATTTGTAAAGGTTTTCTCGATGATAGGCACACCAATGACGAAACTACTTTAGAAGGATGTTAAGTTCGAATGGTCAGAAAAGTGTCAGAAAAGTTTTGATCAATTGAAAACCCTTTTGGCTGAAGCTCCAGTGTTGGTTCAGCCAGAGTCTGGTAAAGAATTTGTGATCTATAGTGATGCATCTCTGAATGGTTTGGGCTGTGTGTTGTTGCAAGAGGGTAGAGTAATAGCGTACGCTTCGAGACAGTTGAAGCCACACGAGAAAAACTATCCGACTCATGATCTTGAGTTAGCTGCTATTGTTTTCGCTTTAAAAATTTGGCGCCATTACATAGTCGGGGAAAAATGTCATGTTTACTCCGATCACAAAAGTCTCAAATATTTGATGACTCAAAGAGATTTGAATCTGAGACAAAGACGTTGGCTTGAATTGTTGAAAGATTACGAGCTTGTCATTGATTATCATTCGGGAAAGGCTAACGTGGTTGCCGATGCTTTAAGTCGCAAGTCAATGTTTGCTTTCAAGCGATGAATGTACACTTGTCTGTTTCATCTGATAATGTGTTAGTAGCAAAATTAAAAGCCAAATCATTATTGATTCATCAAATATGTGAAACTCAGAAAGCCGATGAAGAATTGGTTGCCAAACGAGCTGAATGTATTTTGAATGTAGATTCAGAGTTTCAAATTGAGGACAATGGTTGTTTGAGGTTCAGAAGTCGATTGTGTGTTCCAAGAAATTCAGAACTTATTTCGACGATTTTGAGCGAGGCTCATAGTAGCCGAATGCAGTTCCCCCGGGTATTACGAAAATGTACAATGATCTGAAACAACAATACTAGTCTCGAAGTGTTTGATATGTCAACAAGTGAAACAGGAACATAAAGTGCCTTCGGGATTACTTCAGCCGATCATGATACCCGAATGGAAATGGGATGGAGTCACGATGGATTTTGTATCTGGGTTGCCATTGTCACCAAGTAAGAAAGATGCGATCTGGGTTGTTATTGATAGGTTGACAAATTCGGCTCATTTTATTTCTGTACGTATGGATTATTCACTTGACAAGTTAGCCGAACTGTATGTTTCTCAGATTGTAAGGTTACACGGGGTACCTATTTCTATTATGTCTGACAGAGATCCAAGATTCACCTCGCGGTTTTGGAAGAAATTACAAGACGCTTTGGGTACCAAGCTATATTTTAGCACTGCGTTTCATCCTCAGACGGATGGTCAATCAGAACGTGCAATTCAGATACTCAAGGATATGTTAAGATGCTGCATCCTTGAGTTTAGTGGTTCATGGGAATGGTATTTGCCTTTGATTGAATTCGCTTACAATAATAGTTTTCAATCAAGCATTAAGATGGCACCTTACGAGGCTTTGTACAAACGTAAATGCCGTACACTGTTATTCTGGACCGAGCTTAGCGAAAGTAAAATCTTCGGGGTTGATTTGGTTAAAGATGCTGAACAAAAAGTAAAAGTGATTCGTGAAAGTCTGAAAGTAGCTTCAGATCGTCAGAAGTCGTATGCGGATTTAAAACGAAAAGACATTAAGTATCAGGTCAGAGACAAAGTGTTTCTTAAAGTTTCACCGTGGAAAAAGGTACTCAGATTTGGCCGTAAAGGCAAATTGAGCCTAATATTTATCGGACCATATAAAATTACAGAACGGATTGGACCGGTTGCTTATAGACTACTTTTTCCACCTGAACTTGAAAAGTTTCACGACGTTTTTCATGTTTCGATGCTCCGCCGGTACGGATCCGATCCTTCTCATGTGATTAGTCCATCAGAGATAGAAATTCGGTCCGATTTAAGTTATGAAGAGGAACCGGTTCGTATTTTAGCTCACGAGGTGAAAGAATTGAAGAATAAGATAATTTCGTTAGTGAAAGTATTATGGGTCAAACATGGGGTTGAAGAAGCCACTTGGGAGCTTGAAGACTCCATGAAAGAAAGATACCCTAATTTATTCGCTGGTAAGATTTTCGGGGATGAAAATTCCTAAGGGAAGGAGAATTGTAACAGCCCTAATTTAACCCTAGTCGGGAAGTGTTTCGGGACCACTAAACCGAGTCGTGAAAATAATTGAATGATAAATTTTTGCTTAATTTGTGTGAAAATGCATATGTGAATTTGTGGTGCTTTGATTTTTGCCAATTAAGGTGAATTTTATTGAAAGGGACTTGTGTGAAAATTTTTGAAAATGTGCTAGGTATTTATGTGATGGCTTATTACTATGGTTTAAAAATCATAAGGATGTGCATGTCAAATTGTCATTTTTTTTATAGTGGCCGGCCATGTAGTTGAGTAATTGAAAAAGTATAAATTTTATATGTATTTTTATATATAAATGTATTATAATATGTAATAACAATTTTATATTATAATGAAATAAGTAAGTGGGTGAAAAGAACAAGGTTGATAACTTTTGTTCTTCATTGCCGAAAGAGGGGATAGGAGAGACCAAACTTTCGACTATGTTAGCATCAAAATTAAGGTATGTTTCATGTGCTATCTTCAAAGTCTTGTGAAAATTTAGTTAATTACATAGTTTCCTACGTAGCCCATGTTAAAAACTTTAGTTTTGGTTGAGGATATAGCATTCAGCCATTTACCTAAGTTTTGCTAAATTATTGATAGTTAAATGTTAGTTTTAAAGAATGAATAATTGTGATTGTAATGGAGTTTCATGTTGCTTAGGTGGTGAATTAAGCAAATTTTTTTTTTTTATAAATGCAAATTCGATCATGAGATTTGATGTATTTCTTATTAAATTTTTTATGACTTTCGTTATAGGAGAAATTAAGGATGAATTTGAGTTGGCTATTAGTGAAATTGTGTGAATCATTTAGCTAAGTGGGGTATTCGGCTATGTCCATTTGAACAAATGTTTTGGTGATGACTGTTTAAGTGATATTATTTTTGTATTAAGTTGAATTGGAAGATTCATGAATGTATTAAAGATGACTCAAGACTTATATAAGCATTTGGCAATAGCTAAGGAGTGGGAATTTTTGATTGTTGATGTATATGTGTAATGAGTAATGTTATATATATGTGATTATTTGGTACTAGAAAATTTGGATAAAATGATTAGGGAGTTTCTTGATAAAATAATTGCGATGGTTAAATTTGTGTATAAGAAAGCAAGATAAGCTATGTGAGTTTTGCTTGTGTATGTGAGCTGGACATAAGTTGAATAATCGGTCATTAGGGTTATATGATCATTTTGTGTTTGAGCTATAAGCGATTTTCATGGCTTGATAAATTCTTGCCATTTTCAGTTATTAATAAATAGGAAATTTGAATCATGGCATAATTTTTTTATAAATTATAATACATATTGATTTTGATATGTGATTGCCGAATGTGATTAATAAGTAAATAATATTGGTTAAGTAATTAAACAAATCTATTTATTTTAAATTAAGCTCAAGAGCAAGGAAGCTGAAAGTTGGACAGGGGAAAAGAGAAAGTAATAGAGTAGCCAATCCGCGACCGTTCGAATATACCGAGCTAAGTTTTGAGTAATTATAGTTATTAGATGATTGATGTAATGAGACAAGTATGATAAATGAATTGCGACCTATTGTCTCTACTTGAATAAGGTTGTTTAATAAATAAATTGAGTATATGGCATGTAACCGAATGGATATTAGGAGTTAAGCTGAGATAGTGAAATGGTTATGTGTTCTTGCGTATAAATGTTGAACCGAGAGTTATATTAAAGGTGTATTTTCTTTGTGTGCTTATACTCGAATGAAGAAATTGAAGTACAAATGTGATATGTTATGGGAGTCGAGTTATCATGTGGGTAAATATGCTTGGCACTCGATATATAATTATATCCGGGTTAAATCTCGCAGGCTTCGTGGTGGTAATATATCCGGGTTAAATCCCGCAGGCTTAGTGCTGGTACAATATCCAGGCTTAAAGTCCCGTAGGCTTTGTGCTAGTGACTGGATTCGGGTTTTAAAACCTAGCAGGCTTACCGCCGGTGATTCGAGTAAGATTACGAATTCGAATGTTCAAAGCAAACTATTATTGATTATGTATGATACATTATGATGGCCAGGTTCGTATTATGTACTCATATGTGAATTGATTTCAAGGTGAATTATTAGTATCAAATAACGATATATTTGTGTGGATGATTGTTATATCTACGAATAAGAGAATGACCTATTCAGTTAATGTCTGTCATTATATGAAAATATGTGAATTAAATTAGTTGTATGAGCCATAAAGTAAAGTGAAGCATGTGCTGAAAATTTCTTTGTGTATTTATATATATATATTCGGCCAATAGGCTTTATAAGTGGTATACTTGTGGATATTCGACCGAGTGATTGGTAATTAGAATATGAGTTTTGTGATACTTAATGTTCGATTTAAATGACAAGTTTAAATTGTTAGTAATGCTTAAAACTTACTAAGCTTATGAAAGTTCACTCTGTTGTTTTTTTCTCTTTTTTATTTTTTTATTTTTTTTTTAGATTGTTGATTTTGGTCACCGACTCGTGGATCGTTAGCAGTTCGTCACACTATCGATCATTTTGGTACTATTATATTTTGGAGTTGATGTGGCATGTATAGGTTAGACTGTTGAGAACGATGTTTTGTATTTGTAAATATTTAGCCATACGAATATGGCATATGATCTTGAACGTTTGTATAGATTTCAACTTGATTTTGGAATTACGTTTTATGAACTTGTGAACGAGATAAGTAAATGTTTAGTTCGGTAATACCTCTTATCCTAAATCTGGCGACCGAATTCGGGTTAGGGGTGTTACAATATGTTTGCATGATTGTATAAAAGTTTCGTTCAGAAATTTTGTTGATAGAGTGTCCAATTTGATTTTTACAACTAAATTGCAAAAGTTGCAAAACATGTGATTCTAGAAGTTTTAAGCATGAATAGCTATGGATTATTTATTAGAGGTCCTTAAATAGCAATTTGACCAATTTTTATTTTTATGGACAAAAATGGACACGATTAGGTAAAATTTCAAAGTTTAGTAAAAAGGGCATTTTGGTCATTTGATTAATAAAAGAATTAAAAGGGAAAATAAAGCTAAAATTGTGCTCATCTTCTCCCCTTGGTGCCAAAAATGGAGGAGCCTCCATAGCTAGGGTTTTGGTCACTTCCAAGGCCGATTGTAAGTCCTTTCTAGCCTCATTTTTAATGTTCTTTACATTTTTTAAGTTGCTATCAACTGATCTAGCCATTTCTACCATTTATTTGAGCTAGGGTTGATGTCTAGGCTTTGACCCATGTGTGACATGCATTTATTTTGATGTTTCATGGTAGATTATGAAAGTTTGATGTGTGATGAACATCTTTTACTAAGTGATTTTCAATGAAAACACCTAAAAAGGGCTTGTTTGTAAAAGTTGTAAAAATAAGTTATAGAAATGTGAATTGATGGAAAATGTGGGCTGTATAAGCATGATATAGGTTCGGCTAGGCTTGAGTAACAAAGAAAATGAGTACATTTCATTTTACGAGCCTAAGGACTAATTTCTAAATATGTGAAAGTTTAGTGGCAAAATTGTAATTTTACCAAAGTAAGGTTTTTGGACTGATTTGAACAATGTGATAATTAAATGAGCTAAATTTTCTATTATAGATCAAGAAAAAAGGAATCCGAACCTAGACCGGGGAAAGAACAAGGTGGTAGAGTAAATCGAATTAGTTAGCCATATTTTGTACCGAGGTAAGTTCATATGTAAATAATGCAATATTATGATCATATTCTAAATTCATTAATATTGTATGAATTGTATAATTGATTCGATGAACACATTCGACAAGTTCCGCCAGGGAGAGAAAATCTCGTTTGAACCTTAGGAATAGAATAGGATACGAGTGACATGTCACCAGGACCCCATGTGATATATATATGCTTATGTGATCCGGGTGCTGGTCTGTACGTCCTACCGATGGCTAGGTAGACCAACATGTGTTGCGGATACCTGATAGCGTGTGTGAGCAGCCCTGTAGCTACGTCTTGACCGTCAGCTTGTGTGAGCAGACTCATGATTAGCTAGAGAGCAAGCCTTTACGTGATATGAAATATGAGGTAGCTTTGGCTACATATGTGACACTTGTGTGCAAAGACCTTCTGTGTATCCATTTAGTATTCCAAGTGTTTAATGGGTATGTCAAAAACGAGAAAGAGTATGTTAAGTCACGAGTTGGTATAGGTATGTACGAAAAACTCATAAGAATGAGCTTGTTAAATGATGAGCTTTTGGTAAGATTAAGAATGATAAAGTTATGCTTATGAAACTAAGATGATAAATATATGATTTATGTTAAGTTAAATTGTATAATATTCATGCTAACTGTTGCTTAATATTGTTTATTATTGCATGTGAACTTACTAAGCTTTATGTTTACTCCCCTTCCTTTCCATTTTTTTATAGTATTACCAAGGTAGGTCGAGAATCGAAGGACTTCGGAGCTCGAATCAGACTATCAAATTAACCATTTGGGTACTCATGATTTCACATTTTGAGTATGGCATGTATAGGGGACTTGGTCTTTTTTTTACGTGTCATATTAATTTGGCCAAGTGGGTTTGCTTATAATGATTTGATGATTCATTTTGTATATGGCCATGAGATATGGCTTATATTGATTATTGGGTTGTAAGTCTATTGATACATGCATGCATGTGCCTATGTCTTTTAGATGTTGTTTGTGATCGTGTATATGATGGGTTATGTTATTGGTTATGAATATGTTGATGACGGCTTTGGGACATGGGCGTGTACCCTGGCCATGTGAAGTCTGCACCTATTTTGTGAAAAATTATGGAATTTAATCGTCGACACGGCCTAAGCACATAGGCGTGTGCCTTGGCTGTGTGACCTCATTTAGCACATGACGTCATAAATAGAGAGTTACACGGGCTGAGGACACGGGTGTGTCCCAAGCCACACTGGCGTGTGTGACCACAAGGCCTACACATACGGGCGTGTGACCCTCCAAAACATGAAAATTTTCTAAGTATTGTAAAAATTTTGAAAGTTCTCAGTTTAGTCCCGAACCACTCCCAATGTATGTTTTGGGCCTCGTAGGCTCATAATAGGGACGATATAAATGTATATGAAAAGTTTTAATTTGGATGGAAATTTATGTCTCGGTTCTGCATGGTTGCTTGTGTATGAGTCTGGTAATGCCTCGTACCCTATTCTGGCATTGAATATGGGTAAGGGGTGTTACATTTAATGGTATCAGAGCTACGGTTTAGTCGGTTCTCGAACTAGCGTAGCGTGTGTATGAGTCTAGCTATACATGCCATATACATATTGTGATAATGTGACAACTCTTGACAATTTTAAAATTGTGTTTTCATATAGTAAATGGATCCCAACCGAGCCGTGGCAGATGATGTAGAAAGTAATGCGTCGGCTCCTGCTCAAGAGGCATCGCCAGTTGAAAGTAGACCCATAACTATGAGTCAAGGAGGAGGAGAAGGGGATAGGGAAGCCTTTCTCCATATGATGAATGCATGGTATACGGAGTTCGTTCGAACGAACTCGAACACTCAACCGCCTCCACCCCCACTAAATCCTCAACCTATCCCTATAACCCCCTAAGTTGTGGAAATGGTAAGAATGAACAAGCCTCTGGTTGACAGAATTCATAAACAAGGAGCCGAAGAATTCTGAGCTAATAAAGATGATGATCCTAAAAAGGCAGAGTTCTGGCTCGAGAACACCATCAGGGTATTTGATTAGTTGTCTTGCACACTTAAAGTGTAATATCCCGAATTAGGGCCTAATCGAAATAGTGGTTTTGTGACCACAAATCTGAGATAGAGATAATTATTTTATAATTATTTTGATGTTTATGATATGATTGCATGATTGTGTGAAAATTTCGTGATGAAATCCTATGCCTAAAGTGCTTAAATTGAAATTAGGGACTAAATCGAATAATTTGTAAAACTTGCATTCTAGGAGTTTTTAGTATGAAATTGTTTTGGAATATTAATGAGGAGGTCTTAAATAGCAATTTGACCAATTTTAAGTTCATTGACAAAATTAGGACATGGAAGGAATTTTTGAAAGTTTAGTAGTAAGGGCATTTTGGTCATTTAGTTATTAAAATGAATTAAAAACAAAATTAAAAGCCAATTTTTGTCCATCTTCTTCATTAGGCCGAAATTTCAAAGATTCTCCATAGCTAGGGTTTTTTTCAAGCTTCCAAGCTCCATAGTAAGTGATTCCAAGCCCCGTTTTTAATGTTCTTTACGTTTTTGGAATCCCGGTAGCTCGATTAAGCTTATGCTAGCAATAATTCAACCTAGGGTTTATATTTGGAAAAATACCCATAGGTGAAATTAGTGTATTTTGATGTTTTATGATAGAATATGAGGTTTTAAATTATGTTAGACAACTTGTGCTACTCGGTTTTGAGTGAAAACGAGTAAAAGGGCTTAATCGGTAAAAATACCTAATAGTCATAAGTACATGTTAGAGTGTGAATTTGATATTGTCATAGAAGGGGAAAATGATCAGCATGTCATAAAACATAAGAATAAGGGATAAAGTTTAATTCCCGAGCCTAGGGGCAAAAGTGTAATTATGCAAAAGTTTAGGGGCAAAAGTGTAATTTTCCAAAGTTCGTATTAAATGCTGTTTTGATGAATGTATGTATTAAATAAGATTAATTTGGTATTATAGATCAAGAGAAACGGGAATCAAGTCGCGATCGAGGAAAAGAAAAGATTGTGGACTAAATTGCAAAATCTTTATATTTTGGTACCAAGGTAAGTTCATGTGTAAATAATGTAGCATAACTGTTATTTTTAAGTTATTGATGTTAATTATATGATATGCTGATTTTTTTATCGTGAAATATTATGCTTTGTGGTTAATGTTGAGTAATATGCAAATTATGTTTACTACTTGATAAATATGAATTGCTACCGAGTATCGGTTCCGATATTCCGTGGAAGACGGCAAATGTCAGATCGAGGGAAAAAGCCCGTTTGAACATTAGGAATAGATTAGGATACAAGTGACATGTCACTAGGATGGTTGAGCATCCGAACTTGTTGAGTTCAGTCCGAGTTCACTTATGGATGCGAATGTTCGAACTCGTTGAGTTGAGTCCGAGCTAGTGAGATGTAACTAGGCATCCGAACTCGTTGAGTTGAGTCCGAGTTCACTTATGGATGCGAACGCCCGAGCTCGTTGAGTTGAGTCTGAGTTCACTTATGGGCGGGTTACATGATTGCTTGATTACATATGTGGCACTTATGTGCAAATTATCCGTGTATCCAAGTTATATTCCGATGTGTTCAACGGGTGAAAATTTCTATGAAATGGAAGAACACTTAAGATACAAGTGACGTTTTGGTAAGTGTTGTGAAATGGGCACTTTGGACAGGTATGTACTTAACCCTCGGGTTGAAAATAGATACAACGACGATAAAGTGGTAAGATGATGAATGATGTTTAGAAATGTGATATATGTTTTGGTTATGCCATGCTAAGGTTGTTTGGTATAATTGTATTGTTATGTTACTTGTTATTTGCATATGAACTTACTAAGCATTTATGCTTACTCCCTCCTTTTCATTCATTGTAGTTTTGAACAAGTCAGCTCGGGAATATGGATAGGCCAAAGTTTCGATCACACTATCCGAAGGATTTCTATTGGTAAATGGCTTGTAAAACTTAAGTATGGCATGTATAGCAATGTACCTATTTTGTGTAAATAATTTTATGATATGGCCATGTTTGGTTGAGAAAATGTTTGATATTGATAAGTCATGGTGATGGCTAATTAGATCATGTTTGATATCATGGAAGTTTAATAGGTTATCTAGTTCATAAAAAAAATTCATGGAAAGATGAAACTTGCCTTAAAACAGAATATTGCTGCAACAATGACATGAATTAGAAAAATCACTAAAAATAGTATAAGTGGAACTAAATGATGAGTAAGTTATGAAATTGAATATGAATGAGTCTATTTTCATGTAGATTGAACAAAACAGGCATATAAATTATATTTTATGAGATATTTAAACTTTTGTGAAACAGGGCCAGAATGATTTCTGGATCCCCTTTTCTGATTTTAAAAATTTATAATAAATTTTACAAAAATAATTATAAGTTTTTCTTTACATGTACAGATTCCTTATTGAGTCTAGTTTTAAGAGGAACAAACCTCATAGTCATTTAAATTTTGTATATAGAGATATCTGATTCGTAATACACAGAGGTCAGAGCAGTCGAACCCTAAAACAGAGGAGACTTTAACTAATAAAATGTACTAATTGGCCCAACCAAAAATTCTAGAAAATAATTAGTAAATAGATATATGAGTCTAGATTTAGTTAAAATTTACGGATCTTGATTTTGAGTTTTGTAACTCGAGATATGATTTTTCTTGTAACTGTGACGTAGATAGCTAGAAAGCTGTGAATGTAGAAACAAATTATTCGAAGTACTTAAATTGATAAATTATGTTCGGTAACACCTCAAGCTCGATTCCGGCGTCAGTCTCGGGTGTGGGGGCGTTACATAAAGAATGTAAGAAATGTGTTTTGTCACTCCTGAGAGACTCGACTTATCAGTGGTGGAACACCCTTGTGTTGGTTGTACCAAGGGAGAGAGTTAGTTAGGAATTTTTCCAACAAAAGTTCCGTAAGAAGTACATTATCCAGAGGTTTATCGATCAAAAAAGAAATGAATTTCTTGAGTTAAAATAGGGCCGAATGATAGTAACGGAGTACGAGCGTGAGTTTGTAAGAATTAGCAAGTATGCTCGGGAATGTGTATTAACTAAGGCCATCATGTGTAAGTGGTTTGAACACGGATTGAATGAAGATATCCGATTGTTGGTTGGTATTCTTAAACTGAAAGAATTTGTGGTACTTGTAGAGAGAGCTTGCAAGGCCGAGGAATTGGCTAAAGAGAAAAGATAGGTCGAGATTGAAGCTAGGAACTCAAAGAAAAGACCTATGAGTAAGTCATTTCAGTCTTCATCAAAGAAGTAGAGGGATTTCTATTCTCGTTCCAATGTTTCTGTTGGGCTCTCAAACAGAAATCGGGGTAAACAGTATTTAGGTTTAAAAGTTCAAATCACTTTGATTGCTAGAGTTGGCAATGCTTGACCAAATATATCGAAATGTCCACATTGTGGTAGACGTCACCCCGGTGAGTGCTGGATGAATAACCGGGTATGTTTCAAGTGCAGTTCACACGTTCACTTTATCAAAGATTGCCTTGATATGGTTGAGAAAGAAAATTTTCAGAGTACGAAATCTGGAAATACTACTACTAGAGGGAGACCACAGAGAAACCCAGGAAATGGAGCAAGTAGCAAGAGTGCACCTAGAGATTCGGCTATGAGATCTGAGGGTAGAGCATCTGCGAGGACTTATACCATTCACGCTCGCGAAGAGGCTTCATCTCCTAATGTGATTACGGGTACTTTTTCTCTTTATGATACTCGTGTTGTTGCTTTAATTGATCCGGGATCAACCCATTCCTATGTTTTTATGAAATTGGTATCTAGTATGAATATGCCTGTTGAGTCTACGAAATTTGTGATAAAAGTGTCAAACCCCTTAGGCAAGTATGTATTAGTAAATAAAGTTTGCAAGAATTATCCTTTGATGATTTGAGGTCATTGTTTTTCGGCTAATCTTATGCTTTTACCATTTGATGAATTTGACATGATTCTTGGTATGGATTGGTTAACCAGTCATGACGTGATACTTGATTATGGAAGAAAAATTATTGAATTGAAATGTTCAGATGGTGAGATTCTTCGGGTTGAATCAAATGAATCGGATAGATTGCTAGTTGTGATCTTTTCTATGATAGCTCATATGTATATGAGAAAAGGGTACGAATCTTATCTTGCTTTTGTGTTGAATACCAAAGTGTCTGAGTTAAAGATTGTGTCAGTGCTGGTAGTATGTGAGTATTCATATGTGTTTCCGGAAGAGTTGCCAGGATTGCCTCCGATTAGAGAAGTTGAATTTGGCATTGATCTAGTCCCTGGTACAACACCTATTCCGATTGCTCTGTATAGAATAGCACCGGCTGAATTGAAAGAGTTGAAAATTCACTTGTAAGAGTTGACGGATAAAGGTTTTGCGAAACCTAGTTTTTCTCCGTGGGGTGCACCGATATTATTTTTGAAGAAGAAAGATGGTTCTATGAGACTATGTATAGATTATCGACAACTCAATAAGGTAACCATAAAGAACAAGTACCCATTACCGAGAATAGATTATTTGCTTGACCAATTGAAAGGAGCAACAGTGTTTTCTAAGATTGATTTGAGATCCAGTAACTACTAGTTGAGAGTTAAGGAGTCAAATGTGCTGAAAACTACATTTCAAACGAGGTATGGACACTATGAATTCCTTGTTATGCCATTTGGGTTAACAAATGCTCCTGCTATTTTTATGGATTTGATGAACTAGATTTTCTGACCATATTTGGATAAGTTTGTAGTTGTTTTTATTGATGACATACTGATTTATTCCCGAGATGAGTCCGAACATGCCGAGCACTTGAGAACTGTTTTGCAAACTTTAAGAGACAAACAGCTGCATGCTAAGTTTAGTAAAAGTGAGTTTTGGCTTTGAGAGGTCAGATTTTTGGGGCACATTGTTTCAGATGATGGTATTTGATTTGACTCGAGCAAGATTTCTGCTATTATTGAATGGAAACCACCGAGGAATGTATCCGAGGTTAGAAGCTTTTTGGGTTTAGCCGGTTACTACCGACGATGTTAAAGGATTCTCGATGATTGCTACTTCGATGACAAAGTTGCTACAGAAAGATACCAAGTTTGAATAGTCAGAAAGGTGTCAACAGAGTTTTGAGAAGTTGAAGGCATTGTTGACTGAGGCACCGATTTTAGTACAACCTAAGCCGAGAAAAGAATTTGTGATCTATAGTGATGGCTCCTTGAATGGATTGGGTTGTGTTCTTATGCAAGAAGGCAAAGTGATAGCTTATGCCTCGAGGTAATTGAAACCACATGAGAAAAAATATCCAACACATGATTTGGAACTAGCCGTCATTATGTTTGCATTGAAGATTTGGAGACATGTTTAAAGTACTTAATAACTCAAAAGGATTTGAATTTACGGCAAAGGAGATGGTTGAAATTGTTTAAGGATTACAAGTTAGTGATTAACTACCATCTGGGAAAGGCGAATGTAGTGGTTGATGGTTTAAATAGAAAGTCATTATTTGCTTTGAGGGCTATGAACACCCAGTTGACTTTAACTAATGATGGCTTGATTCTAACTGAGTTGAGAGCTAGACCGACATTTCTTCAGCAGATCTGTGAAGATAAAAAATGTGACAGTGATTTACAAGCTAAAAGAGTCCAGTTTGAATCGGGTATTGAATCAGATTTTCAGATTGGTTCCGATGAGTGTTTGATGTTCTGAGATAGGATTTGTGTTCCCAAAAATACTAAGTTGATTCAGAAGATTTTGCGTGAGGCACACAGTAGTTATTTGTCAATTTACCCCAGTAGTATGAATATGTATAATGACTTGAAGAAATTGTATTAGTGGCCGAGTATGAAAAAGAATATTTCCAAGTTTGTTTCGAGATGTCTGATTTGTCAGCAAGTAAAAGCTGAACACCATGTACCTTCGGGTTTACTTCAGCCTGTGATGCTTCCCGAGTGGAAATGGGATAGAATCACTATGGACTTTATGACGGGTTTGCCCTTAACATCGAAAAAGAAAAATGTTGTTTGGGTTGTGGTTGATAGCTAATGAAGTCGGCTCATTTTATTCTTGTATGTACCGACTACTCACTTGATAAGTTAGCTGATTTATACATTGGTGAAATTGTTAGATTGCATGGAGTGCCTATCTCAATTATATCGGATAGAGATCTGAGGTTCACTTTGCGGTTTTGAAAAAAGTTGCAAGAAGCTTTAGGTACAAAGTTAAACTTTAGTACCGCTTTACATCTGTAAATCGATGGTCAGTCTGAGCGAGTAATTTAGATTCTTGAGGATATGCTCTGGTGTTGTGTTCTTGAATTCGAGGGTAGTTGGGAAAAATATCTACCTTTGGTAGAATTTGCCTACAACAACAGTTTTTAGTCGAGTTTGAAAATGGCACCTTATGAGGCATTGTACGGTCATAAGTGTCAGACATCGTTGTATTGGACCTAACTCAGAGAGAATCAGATTCACGGGGTCGATTTAGTTAGAGAAACTGAAGAGAAAGTGAAGGTAATTCGTGATTGCTTGAAAATAGCTTCGGATAGACAGAAATCTTACGCGAATTTGAAACATAGAGAGATTGAGTTTCAGGTCGGTGATAAGGTATTCTTGAAAGTGTCTCTATGGAAGAAAGTCCTCAGATTTGGCCAGAAGGGTAAGTTGAGTCCACGTTTTATTGGACCATATGAGATTACCGAAAGGATAGGGCCGATAGCATATCAATTAGCTTTGCCATCTGAGTTGGAAAGTATTCACGATGTGTTCTATGTAGCTATGTTGTGCTGATACCGATCAGACCATTCACATGTGATTTCATCGATAGAGGTGGAGATTCGACTGGATATGACTTACGGTGAAGAGTCGTTAAGATTTTGGCTCAGGAAGTCAAACAATTAAGAAATAAAAGTATTGCTGTAACACCCCAAACCCAACCTAGACGTTATGACCGAATCTGACGTGCCACAACGATGCATTTAAAACATTTTGTGTTATTGCTCTAGAAAAACGTACTTAGTGTTCTAAAGGTTAATCTCATTATAGATTAAAGTAAATGGAGGCTGTGCCCCAGGTAGGAAACCGAAAAAGAGGAGGTGAGTCCATCAGACTGCTTAAGTACCAAGCTCCCTTCGGATCCAATCCTAGACATGCACACCACCATTGCCACACCTTAACTTAGTGTATATTCTTAGAAAATCAATTCAATTAAGTCCGTTTTAGGAGAAATGATTAATTTTGGAAAATGTTTTCGTTGCAAAAGTAGTGCTTTGTTGTCGTGTTATTTTGAAATCAATTACTGTTTTAAAAAAAATTGCGCCCTAAAGTTATTCAATTTCAACAGTTAAAAATAATAATATATCTACTCTAGCAAATCCTATCAAAACCATAAAAATAATTAGAGAGGCCTTATTACAACTTAAAACCCAAAACATTTAAGAAAAAGGAAATTTGTTTAATTCACCAAAAGAAAACCAAAATTTGCAGAACGTATGGCCACTCCAAATCCCTCGCAGCACCAAGCCCACTATGGTTAGGGATTACCTGCATGGATGAAAATAAGGGGTGAGTTTGGGCAAACTCAGTGTGTAAAATAACCCAACCATAGTCTAAATCAACTCAACCATAGAAATAGATTAATTTGGCCTTAGCCCAGAACAGATTTCAAAATGAAGCCCATAGGCCCATAATAGATATAGAACATATATTCCATGATAATGCATAAACTGAACCCAAATCCAACCATATGCACCCCCGTCCAACCTTACACCATGTGGGGAGACTACTCGACCCACCCAACTGCTACATGCCACAGATTTTTACAGCATGGCTGCCAGAAACAGATAATGTGACAGAGTCACCAGATACAGATATTTGTGGCAGAGCAACCAGAACAGATATTTGTGGCAGAGCCACCAGATCAGATAAATGTGGCATAGCCACCAGGGCGCTTCCTCCATAATATAACCCATGTCCCCATGCAACAGATAAATAAATCATGGCATACAACATGCAAAATCAGATCATCATACTTTTCAGTCAAAATTAACCCTAGGGGTATAATGGTCATTTTGCACCTAGGGGTATAATGGTAATTTTCCATACATGGGGGTATTCTAGTAATTTAACTATTCTTAAGGTTTTCATGCATATCATAACCATTTACGTACTAACAGGAACACTTACCGATCATACTTATCGTGTTGGGCCCGTTGGCCCATTAAGCCCAAAATATCGAAAAGCACGAAATCGCGCGTACTGCAGTTTTTTCACTTTAGATTACCGAATATGTTAACCCGCTTATCTTACGAGCATTCGCACACTCGTAAGTTCGCGAAATACTAATTTTTCGACATTTTGGCTTTTTAGCTTTTTGTCGATCTAGTCTGTGAGAGGGTGTCAGTTACACACCTGTTTGCGATGAAACACTGCCGAGTTCCACACATGAGTTGCCTATAGTTAGTTACTTAATTCATTAATTAAGAATCCATAACAGCTTGTATACAAAACTCCTTACCCAAGAGTCAGCCATTAACATTTTAGGCACTAAAATTCCTTCCTTTGCAGAAACTAGCGACTAGGTTTAGATCTTGTCGTTCCACTTGTCCAAGCCTTCGATCAACAGCCTCTAGATCACACTAACACCATAGTTAAACAATTGTTACAACCCTTAGAGCCTTAAGCTCTAATCGATAGCCTCCCTAAGCCTTTAGGGATTTCGGCTTTTCTAAGATTGAAATAAAGAATAGATTCGAAAGCTTACCACCGGTTCCTTTGGTTAATGATCCCACCTTAAACTCCTATTCGATTCTGATGCAGATCCAATCCCCAAACCTTAGTAGAAATCGGACCTTAATGGTCTATAGATTCAGCTATGCCCCTAAGAGTATGGGGTTTTCGACTTTTTATAATTGCATAGAGAAAGATGGAATATGGGAGTTTTGCTGTGGTCTTGTCGACAGAAACTTGGGGTTCAAAGGATTAGAGAATCGATCAAAAAGATGGAGAAGAATTAGAGGGTTTTAGCTAGGATAAATCGACACAGAAGAAAATAGTCCTTCGCGATTTCAACTTTTGTGTATAAGGCTTAGGAATAAATGATAAGAAAGTGGGGTGAGTAGAATAGTAAAAAGATTCAGCTATAGAAAAAAAGAAGAAGAAGAGAAAGTTGATGAAGAGAGGAAAAAAGAAAAGAAGAGGAAGAATGGTCAGAAACGACACTCTTTTCCCAAATGCCAAAATTCCAATGTTTAGATGACCTAGCTGAATTTTGCCATCTACAGAAACCCTTGGCCGGCCAACTCTTGTTCCTCAAGAGTCCACTATTCAGCCAACACCATCCTCCTTGATCAGCTCCTAAATCCTCTCCCTTATCCCCTCCTTACTCAATCTCCTGAGCAACTCCAACTCTTCCGAACAGAGTTTCACTTGAGTTCCATTACATCCCTTTTCTGTACATAAAAATTAATACTAATAATTTTCTTACCTTGCGACTCGAACCTTAGCTCTCCCTTATCATTCACACGCCACTTTTATAGCCTTCCCAGTGGCGCCACATGCCACTTTGCCACATGCCTTCTTGTGGCCTATTTTACCCATTAAATTCTTAAAAGCCCAAATTACCAGAACCCCTTTTTCTTGTGGAATTAAAATTAGTTAAATCTACCGATTTTTAAATTAGACTGGGGCCTTCTAAAGGCCTACTAACATACTTAGACTTATATCAAGCAGTCAAAACACAGAAATCTTGAAATTCACTGAAAATCACAGAAATCCCGAAAATCCTGAAAATTAGGGCGTTACAATTGCCCTTGTGAAATTTTTGTGGCAAAGACATGGGGTTGAAGAGGCTACATGGGAACCTGAGGAAACCATGAGAAAACATTACCCAAACTTTTCTACCGGTAAGATTTTCGGGGATGAAAATTCCTAAGGAGGAGAGTTGTAACATCTCGATTTTGGGCCTAGTAAAATAATGGTTTTAAGACCACAAATTTGAAGTAGAAATAATTATTTTATGAATGTGTTGAGGTGTATGATATGTTTGCATGATTATATGAAAGTTTCGTTCAGAAATTTTGTTCATAGAGTGTCCAATTTGATATTTAGAACTAAATTACAAAAGTTACAAAACATGTGATTTTAGAAGCTTTAAGCATGAAATAGTTATGGATTATTTATTAGAGGTCCTTAAATAGCAATTTGACCAATTTCTATTTTTATGGACAAAAATGGACATGAATAGGTAAAATTTCAAAGTTTAGTAAAAAGGGCATTTTGGTCATTTGATTAATAAAAGAATTAAAAGGGAAAATAAAGCCAAAATTGTGCTCATCTTTTCCCCTTGGTGCCGAAAATTGAGGAGTCTCCACGCTAGGGTTTTGGTCACTTCCAAGGCCGATTGTAAGTCCGTTCTAGCCCCGTTCTTAATGTTCTTTACATTTTTGAAGTTGCTATCAACCGATCTAGCCATTTCTACCATTTATTTGAGCTAGGGTTGATGTCTAGGCTTTGACCCATGTGTGACATGCATGTATTTTGATGTTTCATGGTAGATTATGAAAGTTTGATGTGTGATGAACATCTTTTACTAAGTGGTTTTCAATGAAAACACCTAAAAAGGGCTTGTTTGTAAAAGTTGTAAAAATGAGTGGTCGAAATGTGATTTGATGAAAAATGTGGGTTGGTATAAGAATGATATAGGTTCGACTAGGCTTGATTAACAAACAAAATGAGTACATTTCATTTTACGAGCCTAAGGACTAATTTGTAAATATGTAAAAGTTTAGGGTAAATTTGTATTTTACCAAAGTATGGTTTTTGTACTGATTTGAACAATGTGATAATTAAATGAGCTAAAATTTCTATTATAGATCAAGAAAAACAGAGTCCGGACCTAGATTTGGGAAAGAACAAGGTTGTGGACTGAATCGAATTAGTTAGCCATATTTTGTATCGAGGTAAGTTCATATGTAAATAATGCAATATTATGATCATATTCTTAATTCATTAATATTGTATGAAATGTATAATTGATTCGATGAACACATTCGACAAGTTCTGCCAAGGGAGAGAAAATCCCGTTTGAACCTTAGAGGAATAGAATAGGATACGAGTGACATGTCACTAGGACCCCATGTGATATATATATGATTATGTGATCTGGGTGCTGGTCATGTACGTTCTACCGGTGGCTAGGTAGACCGACATGTGTTGCGGATACCTGACAGCGTGTGTGAGCAGCCCTGTAGCTACGTCTTGACCGTCAGCTTGTGTAAGCAAACTTGTGAT
This sequence comes from Gossypium anomalum, assembly GCA_025698475.1. NCBI lineage: Eukaryota > Viridiplantae > Streptophyta > Magnoliopsida > Malvales > Malvaceae > Gossypium > Gossypium anomalum. The sequence continues at coordinate 44,071,717 of CM046965.1, forward strand.
TAGCTCGAGAGCGAGCCTTTACGTGATATGAAATATGAGGTAGCTTTGGCTACATATATGACACTTGTGTCCAAAGACCTTCCATGTATCCGTTTAGTATTCCAAGTGTTTAATGGGTATGTCAAAAACGAGAAAGAGTATGTTAAGTCATGAGTTGGTACAAGTATGTATGAAAAACTCATAAGAATGAGCTTGTTAAGTGATGAGCTTTTGGTAAGATTAAGAATGATAAAGTTATGCTTATGAAACTAAGATGATAAATATGTGATTTATGTTAAGTTAAATTGTATAATATTCATGCTAAATGTTGCTTAATATTGTTTATTATTGCATGTGAACTTACCAAGCTTTATGCTTACTCCCCTTCCTTTCCATTTTCTTATAGTATCGCCAAGTTAGCTCGGGAATCGAAGGATGTCGGAGCTCGATTCACACTATCAAATTATTCCTTTGGGTATTCATGATTTCATATTTTGAGTATGGCATGTATAGGGGACTTGGTCTTTTTGTTTAAGTGTCATATTAGTTTGGCCAAGTGGGTTGGCTTATAATGATTTGTTGATTCATTTTGTATACGTCCATGAGATATGGCTTATATTGATTATCAGGTTGTAAGCCTATTGATACATGCATGCATGTGCCTATGTCTTTGAGATGTGGTTTGTAGTCGTGTATATGATGGGTTATGTTATTGGTTATGAATGTGTTGATTTAATTGAGATGTTTTGGTATGATGATAACTAAGGTCCCAATATGTAAAATGGAAGCTAACTTATAATTCTTAACGCATGAGAATCCGTAGGCTTGGGCTTGACAAAGTGTGGTGTCTTGTGTATGTACTAGTTGATATGATATTGTCATGATTATGACCTATTTGAATGTGTCTAAGTACTCAATTATACCATGTTAAGTGCCTTTAAAGTTATGTATGTGTTTGAGTTTTTAAGGGTGACAAATGACTTGGAAAATAGCCTCAAAATTGTCCACACGGGTAGACACATGGGCATGTGTCTAAGTTGTGTGTGACATGCGGCCTGCCCCCATGGGCGTGTGATCCGGCTGTGTATCCCCTACACCTTAATTTTAGTAATAGAATACTCAGTATTGTGTACATGGGTACGAGACACGGCCATGTATGACTTTCAAATAGATAAGGAACGAAAAGCTAGTGTATTAGGTATACGACTTTTATAGTATGTAGCATCATGAACAATAGTGGAATACATAGATCGAGAAATAGATAAATGATAACCTCTCATTTCCATTACATAATAGATGAAAAGTAAAAGTGGCCACGAGTCGTTTGTCTTTGTCATAAATGACTTAATTACTATTTGATAGCAATTGACTTTTCATGAAGGAAGATGTAATGGTTACCATGATATAAAATAGAATCATATTGGGAGAACGAATTTATCCGAAAGAGATTAAAAATATCTAAAGCTAACACACTTATGACAAGGTCATTGGATGAGCACTGATCAAGTAGCTCTCGTAATGGTTTGTAATTAGGTAGCGCTCATTCATGATTATTTGGTGGAATGACTCTATGACTAATTGAGTTTATAATTAATAGGTGAAAAACTTAAACTTAAATATAAATCATTTGCGCCCTAATTACATATATCCAATTGATTCCTCCTCTAAATCGTTGAAACAAAAAATGATTGCATGTAGAAGCAAATAAACAAAAATGATTAGAAATGATAAAGTTAGAGACGTGGGTGGTTACATTCGAAACTGAATGTGGTTTCTCACAAAGTATGGAAATGACTTGAGAATTAATTTAAGTTTTTTGAATTATTATTTAATTAAATGTTTGAATTTTAAAAATCAAATTAAATTCATTGCTCATTGCGAATCCGTTGAAAATGGAAATTAAATATATTTTGTAACACCCATACCTGACCTGATCGTCAGGTTTAAGCTACAGGATGCTGCATTCGTTGTTAAAGTAGCTATGATCAATTATATTCAAATTATATCATTAAATATTTAAAATAATCAAAACACACATATAATACAATATATAATCTTCTTCAAGTATTATACAAGCTCACAAAAGCTCTTTTTCTAACTTGAGGTCAAATTAGGACCAAATTGTAAAGACTATAAAATATTGGGTTAATGTCGCGACTTTGGGGGTTCCTCGTTACAGCACAACTCAATGACTAGGTCTCGTAGTGACAACAAGGGCTTGACGTCACGACGTGACTGTTTGTTTGCATAAGGTCCAAAATGTTACCAACTTGCAATTGCCTAAACACACAAAAACTCATTTCCATTCACATTTTCAGCCCATTCCACAGCTGAGTTTTGCAACTTGACTCTGATACCACTAAATGTAAAACCCCAAACCCGGCCTAGACGTTACGACTGAATCTGACGTGTCACACCGACGTGCCTTCTAAAACTAGAACTTTTTGGTGAAAATTGTTTCTAAGTTAAAACCCATTTAGTTTTTATTGCTTGAGAAAACTCAGTAAATTCCGTTATTACAACTGAAATTAACTTATCAAAACGCTTGTCATCATTGATTTCATAATCCGATTAAAACCACGAAAGCTTCTCTAGTTGGAAACCTTAAGGTTAAAAATGCACGTTTTTCTTTAAAACCGTTATTATTTTGAAAACTCGATGTTCCTATTCTAGCAATTTAAAATATGAAATCGAAAGCCCAATAACAGTTAAAAATTTCCCAATTGGCCTTATTACATAATTTAAAACCCAAATATAAAATCTTTGAATAAATTAAGTTATAATCAAAACATCAGCGATCGCATGGCCACCTCTGAGTCCCTCGTGGCTCCAAAATGTCTAAGGCTGGGGATTACCTACGCAGTTAAAAGAAAGGGTGAGTTTACGAAAATTCAGTGTGTAGTCCCCTATATCATCAACAATGAAATGATTACTTACAAGAACAGTGCGGGCCTCGAGCCCTATTCGAGAATGATGACATACCGGGGGCCTTAGCCTTATTCAGTGATAGTGTGGGCCTAAGCCCAAAAACAAAATTAATACAGTGCAGGTATGCAACCCCTCCCAATCCAACCAACACACCACCCGTACCAACCAACACACCATGTGGGGATTAAATCGACCCACCTAGCCAACACACCAATATATTACAAAGGAGGTCGCTATCAGAACGCAAAGAAAGTCGCTAATAACGATATAATGGCGTAGCCACTAATATCAGAATATGTGGCAAAACCACCAGAACAGTAAAAACGTGGCAAAGCCAGTAGTTCAGTACTTCCTCCAAATCAGAATCCCAACCCCAATGCAGAATGTCATATCATAAATATTACGTGTATGTAGTATGTCATACTCAAAACCAGTCATAAAAATGTCATACACACATCAATTAACCTACCACTAGGAGTATAATGGTCATTTCGTCAGTTAGGGGTAAAATAGTAATTTTTACCCGTCAGGGGTATTTCGGTCATTTAACTAATTTTGGGGTCTTGGTACAGATAACAGCCTTTCAGAAGGTCTACAATCGTCTTGAACGACTCAGATAACCCATATGGCCAAAATAGTGTAAATGGGCCCAAAGACTATTACTCGGCCCAAGAGAGCCTATACGCTTGTGTGGCCCATTTAGCCCAAATTCAGTCGCGACTATGCGTTCACCATAGCCCACTCCATTATTGCCACTTACCGTAAATTTTATCCTTGTGAGGCTCACGAGCCTATTGGGCCCACTCGACCCATCTCGGCCCAACGAGGCCCATAACAGCCCAAGCACACGAGAACACTCGTGGCGGCCTCTACAGTCTGTCGCCCATGATTTGTTGGCTCAGTTTACCACACGAGCGTTCGCATGCTCGTGAGGCCTAAAATGCGGAAGTTTCAGCTTTTCAGCTTTTCCCCGATTCACAATAACATAGTAGTGTGAATACACACCTGATACGATTGGAACCAATCCCCACTCTGAACACTCCTATGCCTCAAAAGCCTCAATAGTCACACCCTTGATCGTCAAGAAATGGTCAATTGCCTTTGATCGCTACCTAAACAAAAGATGCCACCGTCCTACATCAGACTCACATTCGAAGTATAATAACAACCCCAACTGAAACTCACTTACCACACAACTGAACAGGGTATAGATTACTGCCGTGATGCACACCAAAACATGTAAAGAATTTTTCTAAAAGGTAGATAGAAGAGGGTAGTCGGCAATAAGAGAAAAGTTAGCGATGGTTCAGCAAGTAACAAACTGAAAGTCGAAAGGGAAAATAGTGACATTGAGGGCTTACCTTACATTATTCAGTAAAACACAAAACAATTGAGTGAGAGAAAAAAATCGAGCATCTCACTCAATTGATCACCACACTCACCAACCGAAAACAAACAAAGGAATAAGATGAGATTCGGCCAAGATGTAAATATAAAGAGGGAAAAAGAGTTATGAGGTGATGATAACTTACCAAAATTCAGCCACAGTAAACGGTTGAGGAAGAAGAGAACGAGATCGAGGGAGCAAGGCAAGGTTTTGCTATAGAGAAAGAGGTATTTGGTTTAGAAAAAAGAAGGAGAAGAATGCCTATTCGGTAGAGAGAAAAAAATGTAAAGATGGAAGGAAAAGGTTTCAATTTCGGCACCTACTAACCTGTATTTAGCAACACCTTCGAGAAATAAAGTTAAGAAGAGAAAAGACTCGAATGGTCAAAATACACCACAGCTACCAAAATTTAACAAAAACAAAAGAAGAAAAGAAGCAAATGCCAAAACTAAAATGACTAAAACCCATTTGTTACTAAGTGGCTGGACCAAATAGGTACCCACAACTCCCAATTCGGCTACACTCCTCTCACACTTCAAACTCCTTGAAAATCTCCATGAATCTCTCCCCTTATCCCTCCTTGATATCCTCCATAACAACACCAAGACCAGTTGAAACTCTCACACAACAGAGTTCGAAACCACTTCAAACTCTTGCCATCCCAGGTAGCAAAATAATCATCCCTTGCCTGACATGGTATTCGAACCCAAGCCTTCTCAGTTGCCAAGTCACGCCATTTGCCACCAAGCCACAAGGCTTTTTGTGTCACCAATCAAACACGATTAATCCTAAAGCCTAGGTGCCGGTGTCCAAGTTCTTTTAAGGGTAAAAACAAAAATTTTGCAAAAGCCGAAGCTTTAACCCAGGACTTCCCAAACACCCCCAAACATGCCCAAATCACTTAGCCACCACACCAAACATGCAATTTGTGTCAAACCATGCAAAATTAAAGACCCTATATTTTTGGGGCATTACAACTCTACCCCCTAAAAGAAATTTCAGCCTTGAAATTTACCTGGTCAGAATAGGTGAGGGTATTGTCATCGTATCGCCTCCTCTGGTTCCCACGTAGCTTCCTTTGAACCGTGATTACGCCAAAGCACTTTGACCAGTGGAACAAATTTTTCTCAGCACCTTAATGTCACAATCCAATATCTGTACCAGTATTTCCTCGATAATAAATTAGACCTAACCTCGATTTCCTTGACTGGCACTATGTGCGAGGGATCAGAGCGGTATCACCTCAGCATTGATACATAAAACACGTTGTGAATCCTATCCAACTCTAGAGGCACCTCAAGTTGATAAGCTACCACTCCCATGCGCTTAAGTATTCGATAAGGCCCAATAAACCTAGGGCTAAGCTTGCCTTTCTGCCCAAACCTCAAAATTTTCTTCCATGGTGAAACTTTAAGAAAGACATAATCCCCCACAGAGTACTCGATCTCCTTACGCTTCAAATTTGCATATGACTTTTGTCTATCAGATGCTTCCTTTAACCAATCTCAAATTAGTTTTACCTTGTTTTTAGTATCAGAAACTAATTCTGGCCTTAAAATTCGCCGCTCACCCAACTCAGTCCAACAAGTAGGAGTACGACACCTACGACCTTATAACGCATCGTACGGTGCCATTTGAATACTGGACTGGTAGCTATTGTTATACGTAAACTCTTCCAGCGGTAAATAGTCCTCCCAGCATGTCTTCTAATATCTGAATCACCCTCTCTGACTATCCATCTGTCTGAGGATGGAATGCAGTGCTGAAATCTAGTCTTGTACCCAAAGCCTTACAAAATCCATGGTTACCCTCTCCCACTTCCAGAGTGGAATTTTAACTGGCTGCAATAACCCAGAAGGTAGTTGATGCTCCGTCTTAACATGCTGGCATGTCAGGCACTTACTCACATAATCAGTAACTTTGCATTTCAACCTTGGCCAGCAGTACAACTCACGAAGATCTCAGTATAACTTGTTTCCACCAGGGTGTATAGCATATGGACTACTATGCGCCTTTCGCAGTATAGACTGCCTCAAATCGGAATCCCTCAGTATACAAACTCTCCCACAGAAACATAACACCCCTTCACTATTTAGCCCAAAATTCGTAGTCTCACCATTTTCTACTAGTCGAAAACGAGGAACTAATGACTCATCCAACAATTGTTTCTCCTTAATTTGATCAGTCCAGGTCGGTCTCACTTGCAGTTTAGCTAACAAGCTACCATCATCGAATAGGCTGAGACGAGCAAACATTACTCTAAAATCAAATACAACCCTACGGCTTAGTGCGTCAGCTACCACATTAGCTTTACTAGGGTGGTACTCAATTGAACAATCATAATCCTTAAGCAACTCTATCCATCTTCGTTACCTAAGATTCAGCTCCTTCTGAGTAAGGAGATACTTGAGGCTTTTATGATCTGTGTAAATAATAGTCTTTTCATTGTACAGGTAATGCCTCCAAATATTCAGTGCGAATACCACCGCAGCTAACTACAAATCATGAGTGGGGTAATTTGCCTCGTGAGGCTTAAGCTGACGAGACGCGTAAGTAACCACCTTACCCTCTTGCATCAACACACAACCCAATCCAATGTGTGACGCATCACTGTAGATAGTGAGTTCCTTCCCAAACTCTGGTTGTTTTAAAACAGGGGCCTCAATCAGAACTTTTTTCAGTTTCTTAAAACTCCCTTGCTGCTTACCAGTCCGATTAAACGGTACCCCTTTACGAAGTAACTTAGTCAGAGGTGCAGTAATCAGTGAAAACCCCTCAACAAAATGTCTGTAATACCCAGCCAGACCCAGAAAGCTTTGAATCTCAGATACAGTCTTTGGTGGTTTCCAATCCAATATGGCTTTAATTTTTTGAGGATCAACCCTAATCCCCTCGGCAGACACCACGTGACCTAGAAATGTCACCTCTCGCAGCCAGAACCTACACTTGCTAAATTTCGCGTACAGTTGCTTCTCCCTCAGAATTTGCAGAACAATTTGAAGATGTGCATCATGATCCTCCTCGGTTCTTGAATACACCAGAATATCGTCTATGAACACTACTACGAACCGATCCAGATAAGGTTGAAATACTCAGTTCATCATATCCATGAAAGTAGCTGGTGCATTCGTCAACCCAAACGTCATCACTAGGAACTCGTAGTGACCATAACGAGTCCTAAATGCTATCTTATACACATCAGCTTCCTTAACCTTTAGCTGATGGTACCCAGATCAAAGATCTATTTTGGAGAACACTGCAGCTCCTCGCAACTGATCAAACAGATTATCTATCCTCAGTAAAGGTTACATGTTCTTGATAGTTAGTTTGTTTAGTTGACGATAATCGATGCCCATCCTTCTTCTTCACGAATAACACTAGTGCTCCCCAAGGAGACACACTCAATTGAATGAACCCTCGGTCTAATAGCTCTTGAATTTGAGCCTTTAACTCCACCAGCTCCTTCGGTGCCATCCTATAAGGGGCGATGGACACCGGAGCTATTCCAGGTAGAAGCTCAATACCAAATTCAACCTCACGGTCTGGAGGCAACCCAGGAAGCTCTTTAGGAAATACATCTGGAAATTCCTTAACAGTTCTAACATCTCCAACAGAAGGACCTTTAGAATCAGAAATGCTAACATAAGCTAAAAATGCCTCACAACCCTTGCGAACCAGTTTCTTGGGCTTTAACGCTAAGATTACGTTAGATAGATAATCCCTTCGCTCCCCTATCACAACCACCTCCTCACCCTCAGTAGTCCTCAACACCATATGCTTAGCAGCACAATCTAAACTCGCACAGTGTTTCACTAGCCAATCCATACCCAATATAAGGTCGAATTCACCAAACGGTAATTCCATCAAGTCCGCCAAAAAGATTACTCCTTGAACCTCTAGGGGAACATCTCTAAATAACTTATTTACTCTAGCCGACTGTCCTAGTGGACTTAACACAGTCATCTCACTAACAGTACTTTCAAACTGAATACTCAACGTCCCAGACACAGTGCATGCAACATACGAGTGTGTAGACCCAATATCAATTAAGGCAGTGTATGGTACATTATAAATTAAGAACGTACCAGTTATGACATTAGGAGCGTCACCATCCTCTCGACGATGAGCAACATAAACCAGCACAGGCTGCCTTGCCTCAGTGTTACCAAAACCTCTGCCTGGTGTTCCATGACCTCGTCCAAACCCATTTCCACCTCTGGCCTGACCACGGCGTCTCGGTGGCTATTGACCACCTCTCCTTGGCTGAACATAACCCTGCCCTGCAGCTTGCATCTAAACAGGCCTCTGAGTACAGTTTTTAACCTGATGATCTATGGACCCACATCGGAAGCAGGCCCCAGTTTGTTTCCAACACTCACCCTGGTAAGCTCTTCTATAATCAGCGCAAGGCTGCGGTCTAGCAGCAACAACAGGAACCCCAACCCAGACTAACCCATCAAATCTAGGCTTCTTCTTAGGCCCACCAAAAGAACTTGAGGGCCCAAAATCCCCCTTATTTCTGCCCCTATCTTTTTCACGGTTCTGGCGCTTAGAGCGCTTCATATCCTCAACAATTTTTCTTTCTCAACAAGGGCAACAAAGTCTCGCTCCCTCTACTGAGCTATCAATACACGCAACTCATCCCGGAGCCCATCCTCAAATCGCACACAGTATTGCGACTATCCTATGAGCATACCGACTCAATCGCAGAAACTCTGCCTCGTACTTTGCCACTGTCTTATTCCTTTGGGTCAAGTTCAGAAATTCCTTCCTTCGGGCGTCCACAAAACTTGCGTCCACGTACTTTCCTTGAAAGGCCACCTTGAAAAAGTCCCATGTCAAATAGTTAGCCTGGGTACCTTCTCTTACAATGAGCCACCATTGGTAAGCCTCATCTCGTAGTAAAGACACTACCCCTTTTAACTTCTGTTCCACAGTACAATCAAGGTCGTCCATTATTCGTTCGGTAGCCTCTAACCAATATTCTGCCACATTCGAGGCTACACCAGAAACACCTCTGAAGATTTTTGCTCCATTAGATCGGAGTCGCTCAGAAATTGACCCCGGCCCACTAATCCCGTACTCACTCCAACAGCCCTTTCAAGAACCCGTAACATTGCTTGGGATAGAGCATCAACCCTAGCTGCTCGATCATGAGACCCTGTCTCAGTTATTGGCAAGGCTGGTGCCTCCCTAGCAGGCATGTGACCCGATACTGAAGACCCAACTCTAGCACTTCCTCGTCCTCTACCATGGCCTTGTGTACCCTTTCGTATGTACCTCTAGTGCTCATAACGATATACGCTTAATCTGGATTTAGAAGTTTTATGATATCAGTTTATAATTCCAGTAATTATTAACGGATATTTTATGATAAACAGTATTTAAGGTTTTTGTTTTCACGGATCAGGATCTCACTATAATTTTCAGTCTTCTACAGTCTCAATTTACTCTAATAAAGAGTTTCAGTATAGCACTACTATCTAAGTAGTTTCTCAGTAAAATATTTCAGTCCATAGCAGTAACTAATGGTAGAGAGCTTACAGATTTGGCGTCGGAGACTCAGTGTGCCACACTTCCAGTAATGTCGTTTCAAAATATTCCAAATTCCTTTGAAATAATCTTTTCCAAAACAAAATTTTAGGAAAAGTTTTCAAAACCCCAATTTTGAGAAAAAAATTTTAGAAACCCATTCCATAGCCGAGTTCCGTAACTTGGCTCTGATACTACTAAATGTAACACCCCAAACCCAGCCTACAAATTACGACCGAATCTGACATGTCACACCAATGTACCTTCTAAAACTAGAACTTGTTGGTGCAAATCGTTTCTAAGTTAAAACCCATTTAGTTTTTATTTCTTGAGAAAACTCGGTAAATTCCGTTATTACAACTGAAACTAACTTATCAAAATATTTGTTATCATTGATTTCTTAATCTGATTAAAATCGTAGAAGCTTTTCTAGTTGGAAACCTTAAGGTTAAAAATGCAAGTTTTTCTTTGAAACGTTATTATTTTGAAAACTCTATGTTCCTATTCTAGCAATTTAAAATACGAAATCAAAAGCCCAATAACAGTTAAAAATTTCCCAATTGGCCTTATTACATATTTTAAAACCCAAATATAAAATCTTTGGATAAATTAAGTCATAATGAAAACATCAGTGACTGCGTGGCCACCTCTGAGTCCCTCGCGGCTCCAAATCGTCTAAGGCTGGGGATTACCTACGCAGTTAAAAGAAAGGGTGAGTTTACGAAAACTCAGTGTGTAGTCCCTTATCTATCAACAGTAAATAGTGCTTATAGTAATAGTCTAAGCCTGAGCACTATTCAGTAACAGTATAGTCTGGGCCTTAGCCCTATTCGGTGACAGTGTGGGCTTAAGCCCAAAAATAGAATTAATACAGTGCAGGTATGCAACCCCTCCCAATCCAACCAACACACCACCCGTACCAACCAACACATCATGTGGGGATTAAATCGACCCACCCAGCCAACACACCAATATCGCAACGAGGCTGCTAACAGTAACATAGCAAAGCTGCTAATAACAATATACGTGGCATATCCACTAATATCAGAATACGTGGCAAAACCACCAGAATAGTAAAAACGTGGCAAAGCCACTAGTTTAGTACTTCTTCCAAATCAGAATCCCAACCCCAATGCAGAATGTTATGTCATAAATATTACGTGTATGCAGTATGTCATACTCAAAACCAGTCATATAAATGTCATACACACATCAATTAACCTACCACTAAGGGTGTAATGGTCATTTCATCGGTTAGGGGTAAAATAGTAATTTTTACCCCTCAAGGGTATTTCGGTCATTTAACTAATTTTAGGGTCTCGATACAGATAACAACCCTTCAGAAGGTCTACAGCCGTCTCGAATGACTCAAATAACCCATATGGCCAAAATAGTGTAAATTGGCCCAAAGCCCATTACTAGGCCCAAGAGGGCCCACACGCTCGTGTGGCCCATTTAGCCCAAATTCAGTCGCTACTATGCGTTCACCATAGCCCACTCCATTATTTCCACTTACTGTAAATTTTATCCGTGTGAGGCTCACGAGCCCATTGGGCCACTCGGCCCATCTCGAGCCAACGAGGCCTATAACGGCCCAAGCCCACGAGAACGCTCGTGGCGGCCTCTACAGTCTGTCGCCCATGATTTTTTGGCTCGATTTACCACACGAGCGTTTGCACGCTCATGAGAACTCAAATGCTGAAGTTTCGACTTTTCGGCTTTCCGGCTTTTGTCGATTCACAGTAACATAGTGGTGTGTATACACACTTGATGCAATTGGAACCAATCCCCACTCCGAACACTCCTATGCCCCAAAAGCCTCACTAGTCACACCCTTGATCTTCAAGAAATGGTCAATCGCCTTTGATCGCTACCTAAACAAAAGATGCCACGATCCTACATCAGACTCGCATTCGAAGTATAATAACATCCCTAACTAAAACTCACTTACCACACAACTGAATAGGGTATAGATTACTGTCGTGGTGCACACCGAAACATGTAAAGAATTTTTATGAAAGGTAGATAAAAGAGGGTAGTCAGCAATAAGAGAAAAGTTAGCAAATGGTTCAGCAAGTAACAAACCGAAAGCCGAAAGGAAAAATAGTGACATTGAGGGCCTACCTTTCAGTATTCAGCGAAACACAAAACACTTGAGTGAGAGAAGAAAACCGAGTGCCTCACTCAACTGATCACCACACTCACCAGCCGAAAACAAACAAAGGAATAATATGAGATTCGGCCAAGATGTAAATATATGGAGGGAAAAAGAGTTATGAGGTGATGATAACTTACCAAAATTCAGCCATAGTAAACGGTTGAGGAAGAAGAGAATGAGATCGAGGGAGCAAGGCAAGCTTTGGCTATAGAGAAAGAGGTATTCAGTTTTAAAAAAAAAAAAGGAGAAGAATGCCTATTCGGTAGAGAGAAAAAAATGTGAAGATGGAAGGAAAAGGTTTCAATTTTGGCACCTACTAACCTGTATTTAGCAACACTTTCAAGAAATAAAGTTGAGAAGAGAAAAGACTCGAATGGTCAAAATACACCACAGCTATCAAAATTTCACAAAACCAAAAGAATAAAAGAAGCAAATGTCGAAACTAAAATGACTAAAACCCATTTAGCACTAAGTGGCTGGACCGAATAGGTACCCACAACTCCTAATTCGGCTACACTCCTCTCACACTTTAAACTTCTTGAAAATCTCCATGAATCTCTCCCCTTATCCCTCCTTGATATCCTCCATAACAACACCAAAACTAGTTCAAACTCTCACACAACAGTGTTCAAAACCACTTCAAACTCTTGTCGTCCCAAGTAGCAAAATAAACATCCCTTGCCTAACATGGGATTCGAACCCAAGCCTTCTCAGTTGCTAAGTCACGCCACTTGCCACCAAGCTACTAGGCTTTTCGTGTCACTAATCAAACACGATTAATCCTAAAGCCTAGGTGCTAGTGTCCAGGTTCTTTTAAGAGCAAAAACAAAAATTCTGCAAAAGCCGGAGCTTGAACCCAGGACTTCCCAAACACCCCCTAACACGCCCAAATCACTTAGCCACCACACCAAACATGCAATTTGTGTCAAACCATGCAAAATTAAAGACCCTATATTTTTGGGGCTTTATAATAATCATATAAAAAACAATCCAAATGATACATATCGTCCCTTTTACGAGCCCTTGAGGCCCTAAAAACATATTAGAACCAAATCGAGACTAAATTAGAAACTCATAGAATTTTTTAGAAAATAGTGAAAATTTTTAACACTGTAGGGGTCACACGGCCGTATGGCTAGGCCGTGTGGGCATTTGAAGTAGAGACGGACGGCCGTGTCCCAACCCATGTCTATGCCTATGTAACTCACTGACTTGGGTCACACAGCCAAGCCACACACTAGTGTGCCAGGCCATGTACCCTTCAAAATAACCTCACACGCCCGTGGGCTGGGTCGTGTGTTAGGCCATGTAACAGCCTGACTTGCAACCCTTTGAAAGCTACAGGGGGCACATGGCTGTGACACACACTTGTGTCTCTGTCCGGGTGGACGAAAATAGGCCATTTTATAAGCATTTTCTCTCCTATCTTAGCATGTACCTACACCTAAAAGTGCACATAAACACAAACCATAACAAGGCACTAATGTAACACCCCTAACCCATATCCGTCGCCAAAATAGGGTTACAGATAATTACCAAAACTTTTAAAACAATTTTTAGATAATTTACGTAAGTTACTATTCATTAATCGAGATTATTCGTAACATCCCTTTGATCGACCTTCGAGGCCCAATATGAACATTAAAATCAAATCAAGACTTAATCGGATACTCTAAGAATTTTTCGTGACATTTGAAAAGTTTTCCAAGGTACAAGGCTCACATACCGTGTTGTCCAAGGGACACGCCCGTGTGACCCTAGGACATGCCCATGCTGTAGGCTATGATCGACCCCATGTAACTCTCTGACTTGTGCACACGGTCATGCCACACACCCATGTGCTAGGCCTTGTAGTTAATTAAAATTTTTCAAAATTAGGTGCAGGTTTCACATAGCCAAGACACACACCCGTGTTCTAGGCCGTGTAGCATACACGGTTGAGACACACGCCCCTGTCTCTACCATGTGCTAAATTCTGAGCATTCTATTTTCCCGAATTTAAGGTGTAGGGAACACACAACCTAACCACACTCCCGTGTACCAGGACGTGTGTCACACGTGGTCTAGACACATGCCCCTATGTCTGCCCGTGTGGACAAAATGAAATCATTTCTACCTTCATTTCTCACCCCAAATCACACCAATGATCTGTACTTAAACTCATAACCAATACCAGCCAATTCAAGCATTCCAATTAGGCAAATTCCATTATTCCACAAGGCATATCATTTCATGCATACATGTTTGTAATCTTACCTTGGAATATTTCATATAATAGGCATAATTTGATCAACCATTTAACATGTATATAGCTACCATAGTATGACATTCCTTTACCCGTATTTGATGCCGGAACAGGGTACGAGGCAGTACTAGACTTAAACACAATCAAACATACACTTCCGAGCCATAAAATTTGGCATCAAATTCAAACTATTTCATTTAATCATAAGGTCCCTAATGCAAGCCTAGAGGCCCAAAACGTGCTTTGGAAGTGGTTTGGGACTAAACTGAGAACCTTAGAAAATTTTACGACTCTTAAAATTTTTTTGCTAAAGCAGGGGTCACACACCCGTGTGGCTTGGGACACGCCCGTGTGGGCATGCCGTGTGGTCACACTCGCCCGTGTCCCTAACCCGTGTAACTCTCTGTTTGTTACTCAAGAGCAAATTGAAGTCACATGGCCATGGCACACGCCCGTGTCTCGAGGCCGTGTCCTTCACACTGTTGAGACACACGGTCGTGTCTCATACCTATGTGCTCGATATTGAGCATTCTATTTTGTAACAATTTATGTGCAGGGGATACACGGCCAAATCAGACACCCATGGGGCTGACCTTGTGTCACACACAGCCTAGACACATGCCCGTGTGTCTACCCGTGTGGACAAAAACAAGGCTATTTACCAAGCCATTTTGTCACCCCTTTTATGCAAACATCTACACAAAAAATTACAACACCAATCCAAGCAATTATATTCAACCAATTTAGCCAAAAACAAGACAACCACACATCATTCACATGCTACAATTTATCACATGCAACATCACATACTAATCAACTTAAACCATGCAAATTTCCACATCCATAAAAACATCATCATATGTATATATACATAAATCAATATTAGCCAATTTCAATGGCCATTTACAAAATGAATTATCAACCAACATAAGCCAACACATTTGGCCAAACCAATTATGACACATAACAATGACCAAGTCCCTATACATGCCATAGCTCAAAATATTGAAATCATTAGTACCCAAAATATTAAGTTGATAGTGTGACTGGATCTCTAGCGATCTCCAACTCGAGCTAGCTTGACAACACTATAAAACATGGGAAAGGAAAGGGGTAAGCTATATAGCTTAGTAAGTCCTACGAAAATAATAAGCAACTCTTATTAATCTTTTATAAAGTTCAGTAATTTAAACACAGGATAGTAGAAATTGCTATGAATTTCACAGTTATAACTTATTCATTCATATTATTTGCTCCATAAATTCACAAGCATAATTTAACATGTCTTGACATTAGCCTAACAACCATAATCTCTCCATTACAATAGATTGCCACAATCAACCAATCACTTTAAACCTCATAATAAACATACACATTAATTACGAGCATTCACATTTCAAGAATATATTTTAACATCTTTCAATTGTTTAAAGCTCATATCTTCCCATACTTCTGTGGTCATTTTAAGTGGCAATTATGCCAATCTTTTCTTTTCTCATATTCAATAAATCACAATTTGTGTGACATAAATATGCTATATCATAACTCAATTTGGCTTGAAAGCCAATCACATGATCTTTAACAGAATTTACCATAAATTTCATACATCACAAGTATAGACCAATAATCACAAGGTTTTCACAAAATCAATCTCGTGGAAATCATGAACTCACAATTTCTTGAAGTTAATGCTTATAAACTTTACGTACATACTTGTATCAATTCGTAATACTTACATGCTCTTTCTCTTCTTTGACATACCCATTAAATTACTCGTTGAACCACTTGGAATACTACAGGATACTCGGGAATCTAGTACACACAGTACCATACCAATGCCATATCCCAGATGTGGTTACATGTAATCTCGTATCGATGCCAATAGCCCAGCTATGGTCTTACACGAAGTCTCATATCGATGCCATATCCCAGATATGGTCTTACACGTAATCTCAGTGACCCTAATGTCATGATATCTGCATCCTATCTATTCCTAAGGTTCAACTGGGACTTTCGCTATATCGAATCTCTATCAGTCATTTCCGCAGTATCGTACTAATAGCATTCACATTTATTTCAATAATATAACATTTACCACAATTATATCAATTAAGCATTTATACATATATAATTTAATACTTATTAAACATAGGAACTTACCTCGACATAAAAATGGTGAAAAGGACCTAACTGTTAAATAGTCGTTTTATTTCCCCGTTCTAATTTTGGGCATCGTTTATCTTGATAATCAAGCTTGGAAGCTTGAAAAACCCTATCCAAGGTTTCTCTTTGTAAAATTCGGCCATGGGAGGAAGATGGACAAAAATTGGCTTTTAATTTGGCTTTTTAATTCATTTAATTACCAAATTACTAAAATGCCCTTAATGAAAAACTTTAGAAACATACCTAACCATGTCCATTTTTATCCAACAACTTAACCAATGGTCTAATTACCATTTAAGGACCTCCAATTTAAAATTTCATAACAATTAGACACCTCTAGCTTATAGAACTCATGTTTTGCACTTTTTACAATTTAATCTTTTTGACTAAATTGAGTGCCCAAACGTCAAAATTTTCGAATGAAATTTTCACGAAATCATTCCATAAATTTGCAGACCATAAAAATATAATAAAAACAAATTTTTCTATGTTGAATTTGTGGTCTCAAAACCACTATTCCAACTAGACCCAAAATCAGGCTGCTACAACTCTCCCCCCTAAGGGATTTTTCTCCCCTAAGAAAAGAGATTAGGTTAACGTTCTCGTAGTTTCCTCTACCTCGTCGAAGAGTCCTCTTCAAGGCAATACTTGCAGAAGCACTCTGTCATTGATCTGGAATCCAATATCTTAAATTTTCAAATCTGTATACCACTTATGTCAGTCTGAAGTTGCTTTCAACTTTCATGAATCACTTTCAACTGTTTCCTCAAAATCACAAATCAATTCCACCCCGTATATCTCTTTCCAATCACCTTTGAACTCTGAAACACAGGGTCAGAGCATATCGTCAAAGATCTAAATTACTCTCTCAGGCTTACTGTCAATCTAAAGATGAATTACATTGCCAAGATGCAACTGCGTACTCAGATTATATTCCCGATCATCAGGACATCTTCTTCAAATAATTGCATATTTATTACTCCCTAAATGAACAAATGAGCTACTACTGGGTTTCGTACAACATTTTCTGCATAAGCTCTGGATAATTCATTGTTGTCAATAGTTCAACCCATCAACGTTGTCTTAATTTCAAATTTTTCTGTAACATTAGATACTTTATACTCTTGGAATCAAGAAGCATATGACATTTTTTTTTGTCCAACAAACGATGTCATCAATTTCTCAACACAGACATACTAGCGGCCGACTCTAATTCACTCTTCGAACAATTCTTTTAATAAGACTTTAACCATCTGAAAGCATAAACTATCACTTTACATTCTTACATTAAAACACATTCCAATCTATTCGATAGTGCATCATTGAAAAAAATCACGAATTCTTTACTCAATTCAAACAGAACCCAGAGTTAGTGTTTCAATTAATAACAACTTCAATTGTTTTCAACTTTGTTAACATGCAACAGACCATTCAAACTTTCACAAATGAGATAACTCATCAATCAAAACAGCTTTAACTCATAACAACATCATTCGATTAGAACAAATCTAATAGGTATATCTCTGTATCATACTTTCTAGAATATAAATTCTTCCTTCAAACTGTCCTTATATTCACCCATGAATGTACAAGATTTTATTTCCTTACATAGGGATAAACTTAAATGCATATAACTCAAATTACCTTTCAACTAACCAACTCGCTCAGATAAAATCAACTGAGTCAATTTCAACTATCAAATAATAACATATCAAAATACTCCTTTCTTCATGCTGTTAAACAACTCAAACATACAATCTTTTATAATTCCCTTAACATGCTAATCAAAGATCTTCACAACTGCATTAGCTCGAGGAAAAAAATATCTTGATTGAAATCATTGACCTTAATCAAACTTACCTGAGAAAAGAAAATCATCATACAATTTAAGCTTGAGCTTCCACTATCTATACCTTTGTCAATGTCAATTCCTTTCACGAGAACTAGAGAACTCCTGATACCAGAATCACCACGTTCCTATGATCGAACTAGAAATACACTCATAATAGACATAGTTATCACAACCTGATGAACACACTTTAAAGATGAGCCATGATTGATAATTTACGAAATAAGGATGATAAGAAAACTGAGATAAAGAAATCCAAGATGCGACACCATACTGGCAGTCCGAGAATAAAACTCATAAGAAAATAATAAAAATATTGATGATTCTCAAAGAAAACCAGAAGAAAATATGCTTACGCGCTCTGGAATCAATTGTAACAGAGATAATACATTTTCCAAGTATATATATAAGACAAAACAACATCCAGTAGAAACAGAAGAATAGCCTCACATAAAATTTTCACCATCAACTTTTATTCCAAGCATAATAGAATAGAACCCCAAAGTGAGAGAGATAAGATATGCTGATCATCAACCAACCAAACCAACAATGCTTTCATCTAACATTATAATCAGCTAGCATTCTCATACGATAAGAATCTCATCCGAAAATGAGTAATCACATATATCTCTAAGGATAAATGAATATATAAAATACCCAGGAGAGATCATCATAATCTATTCAATTTCAACTGTTACACTTAAACATCTTTGTGATTCAAATATCATTTCTCTGACTAATTTTGTCATCACTAACCCTGTATTCTTCCATTCACTAATGAAAATCAGTCCAAAAGAAATTCCAGCAAATACATACCTTAGACATCATACCTGAATGAGTCGATTAGCTGAGATTAACTTTTTCTTTAACCGTGACATTGCAAAATTCGAATGATCTTTAGAATAACCTAACATCTTTTCCAAAACTGTATTCACTTGCCAAACTATTCTCAACTCTGACCACATTATTAGTTATTCCGCTGCTGAACTCTTTAGTCTCTCACTTGTGAACTCATTCAACATAAATCTCATGAAATTTTGTTATAAAATACCACATTGGTAAAGGGGTAAGGTCGTAAAGCCTCTAACTCGACTCTCATATATGCATACATGTGACTTAACATTCATCATCATCATAATATCATCACAGTTATACAATTCACTTCAAGCAAATTAACACACATATTTATGTTACATGAACTTTCAGATTATCTTATTCAAACAAGTGCACTTATACATACATTCTATAACTTTTGAGTAAATTTACTTATGGCATTCACTTAATCAAACAAGTTAGGCACATAACATCATATGAATGACAAACAAACATGGATGAGCTTATCACAATATAAACTTTCATTTCGTTTCATAAAATCACCATAATCCATCGAAACACAACGTTCAACTAGAACAATGACATTTTACCCATATTTCTCAACTTATGGTTATTTCATTTTGTACATCATCACAAACATATCATTAACTCTTATTCATACCTTTCCAAGTTTCAACTTATCACAAACACATTTTCAAATATCTTAGTATCACTTTCAGCGTTTTCGAAAGTAGCTCGGTTAGAAAGCATCTCTGTCACAACAAAACAATTTCATCAGAGTCGAGAGATATCACACTATTACAAATTATATATGGCATGTATAGCTAGACTCTCACACATGCTAGGTTAGTCTGAGAATTGACTAAACTATAGCTCTGATACCACTAAATGTAACACCTCTTACCCATATTAGATGCCGAAACAGGGTACGAGGCATTAACAGACTTAAACACAAGCAAACATACACTTCCGAGCCATAAAATTTGACACCAAATTCAAACTTTTTGCATTTAATCATAAGGTCCCTAATACAAGCCTACTAGGCCCAAAACGTGCTTTAGAAATGGTTCGGGACTAAATAAAAAACCATAGAAAATTTTACAACACATAGAAAATTTTTGATAAAACAGGGTCACACGCCCGTGTGGCTTGGGACACGCCTGTGTGGGCAGGCCGTATGGTCACACACGCCTGTGTCCCTAACCCGTGTAACTCTCTGTTTGTCTGCCAATAGCAAATTGAAGTCACACAGCCATGGCACACGCCCGTGTCTTGAGGACATGTCCTTTACACGACTGAGACATACGGCCGTGTTTCATGCCCATGTGCTCGATACTAAGCATTCTGTTTTGCAACAATTTAGGTGCAGGGGACACACGGCTGGATCACACGCACATAGGGCTGATCGTGTGTCACACACAGCATAGACACATGCCCATGTGTCTACCCGTGTGGACAAAAACAAGGCTATTTACCAAGCCATTTTGTCACCCCTTTTATGCACACACCTACACAATAAAATACAAAAGCAATCCAAGAAATTATCCTCAACCAATTCAGCCAAAAACAAGACATCCACAGATCATTCACATGCTACCACTTATCACATGCAACATCAGATACTAATCAACTTAAACCATGCAAATTTTCACATCCATAAAAACATCATCATATGCATATATACTTAAATCAATATTAGCCAATTTCAATGGCCATTTACAAAATGAATTATCAACCAACATGAGCCAACACATTTGGCCAAATCAATTATGACACATAATGATGACTAAGTCCCTATACAAGCCATAACTCAAAATATTTAAATCATTAGTACCCAAAATATTAAGTTGATAGTGTGACTGGATCTTCTACGATCTCCAACTCGAGCTAGCTTGATGGCACTATAAAACATGGGAAAGGAAGGGGGAAAACTATATAGCTTAGTAAGTCCATACAAAAATAATAAGCAACTCTTATTAATCTTCTATTAAGTCTAGTAATTTAAACACAAGATAGTAGAAATTGCTATGAATTTCACAGTTATAACTGATTCAGTCATATGATTTGCTCTACAAATTCACAAACATAACTTAACATGTCTTGACATTAGCCTAACAACCATAATCTCTCCATTAAAACAGATTGCCACAATCAACCAATCATTTCAAACCTCATAATAAACATACACATTAATTACGAGCATTCACATTTCAAGCATATATTTTAACATCTTTCAATTGTTTAAAGCTCATATCTTCCCATACTTCCGTGGTCATTTTAACAGGCAATTATGCCAATCTTTCCTTTTCTCATATTCGATAAATCACAATTTGTGTGAAATAAATATGCTATATCATAACTCAGTTTGGCTTGAAAGCCAATCACATGATCTTCAACAAAATTTACCATAAATTTCATACATCACAAGTATAGACCAACAATCACAAGGTTTTCACAAAATCATTCTCGTGGAAATCATGAACTTATAATTTCATGAAGTCAATGCTTATAAACTTTACATATGTACCTATATCAATTCGTAATACTTACATGCTCTTTCTCTTCTTTGACATACCCATTAAATTACCCGTTGAACCACTTGGAATACTACAGGATACTCGAGAATCTAGTACACATAGTACCGTACCAATGTCATATCCTAGATATGGTCTTACATGTAATCTCATATCAATGCCAATAGCCCAGCTATGGTCTTACACGAAGTCTCATATCGATGCCATATCCCAGATATGGTCTTACACGTAATCTCAGTGGCCCTAATGTCATGACATCTGTATCCTATCTATTCTTAAGGTTCAACCAGGACTTTCACTGTATCGAATCTTTGTTGGTCATTTTCCTAGTATCGTACTCAATAGCATTCACATTTCATTCAATAATATAGCATTTACCTTAAATATATCAATTAAGCATTTATACATATATAATTTAATGCTTATTAAACATACGAACTTACCTCAACATAAAAATGGCAAAAAGGACCTAACCGTCAAATACTTATTTTATTCCCCCGTTCTAATTTCGAACCTTATTTTTCTTGATAATCGAGCTTGGAAGCTTGAAAGACCCTAGCCATGGTTTCTCCTTATAAAATTTGGCCATGGGAGGAAGATGGACAAAAATTAGCTTTTAATTTGGCTTTTTAATTCATTTAATTACCAAATTACTAAAATACCCATAATAAAAAAATTTAGAAACATACCTAACCGTGTCCATTTTTGTCCAACAGCTTAACCAATGGTCTAATTACCATTTAAGGACCTCCAATTAAAATTTTAATAACAATTAGACACCTCTAGCTTATAGAACTCAAGTTTTGCACTTTTTACAATTTAGTCCTTTTGACTGAATTGAGTGCCCAAATGCCAAAATTTTCAAACAAAATTTTCACGAAATCATTCCATAAAACTGTAGACCATAAAAATATAATAAAAATAAATTTTTCTACATCAGATTTGTGGTCCTGAAACCACTGTTCTGACTAGACCCAAAATCGGGCTGTTACAAAAACAACCATTATTAGCCATTCCAATGGCTAGATTACGAACCCCATACTTAAGCCATATACAGCCAAGTTAGCCTATACATGCCATTATACCAAAATGATCTTACTATATATACCTAAAAGAAGCTAACAGATAGTGTGATGATGCTCCAATGACATCCAACCTTCTTGAGCTTCCAAGCACTATAAAACAGTGGAAAATAAAATGGAGTAAACATTACATGCTTAGTAAGTTTGTATAATGAAAACTAAACTTACCAATCCTGTTTATTAAATCTAAGCATACAATGTCATGTTTTTCATCCATTTTGTAACACCCCTTACCTGTATCCGACGCCAGAACAAGGTACGAGGCACTACCGAATTTAAAGTCAATCAAACATTCAAAACCGTGACATAAATTTCCACTCAAATTTAAAACTTTTCATAAACTTTCATATCATCCCTTAAACAAGCCTACGAAGCTCAAAACATAAATTGGGAGTGGTTCAAGACTAAACTGAAAACTTTGGAAACTTTCCCAACACTTAGTAAATTTTTCATAAAAACAGGGGTCATACGCCCGTGTGGCTTGGAACACACCCTTGTAGTCACACACGCCTGTGTTTCTAACCTGTGTAACTCTCTATTTATGATGTTATCAATAAATTAGGGTCACACAGCCAAGGCACACACCCGTGTGCTAGGCCGTGTGGGTGATTTAATTTTCATGAGTTTTCTTAAAATAAGTGTAGACTTCACATGCCCTGGGCGCACGCCCATGTCCCTAGGCCGTGTCCTTCACACGGCTGAGACACACGGCCGTGTCTCTACCCATGTTGCCAATTCGAAGCTAAAATTTACAATACAAGGGACACATGGTCAGATCACACACCCATAGGGCAAGCCGTGTATCACACACGGCCTAGACACACACCCGTGTGTCTACCCGTGTGGACAAAAATAGGGCTATTTACCAAGCCTTGTTGCCACCCTTACTTGCACCAACCTACACAACATCAAACCTCACTAATCCAAGCATATACACACACAACCAATCCAGCCACAACCAAGACATCCACACATCAATCACATGTTATTTTCTATCACATACAACATCTCATACTTATCATCACAAATCATGCAAAAACCACATCCATGAAAGGCATCATCATATGTATATATACTTAACCAATATTAGCCAATACCAAATGGCTATTTACAAAATGAATTAATTACCATTACAAGCCAACTCATTTGGCCAAATCAATAATGACACATTTAACAAAAAGACCAAGTCCCTATACATGCCATAACTCAAAATAATGGAATCATAAGTCCGCAAAACGATAATTTGATAGTGTGAATAGACTTCTGACCATATTCGATCCCTGATCTGGCTTGGTGACACTATAAAATAAGGGAAAAAGAAAGGGGAGTAAGCTTTAAAAAGCTTAGTAAGTTCCTATGCAAATAATAGGCATCATAAACACATTATAACATTTATATTTAACATGAGGTAAATTATCATAAATGTCATTGTAAATTTCACAATTCAATCATGACATGGATATTATATAAAACTTTAACATCATACTTGCACAAACATAACCTTACTGAGGGATTCATCACTTATCAAACTCATCTAGCATAAGTTTTACGTACATACCTATACCAACTTGTAACATACCATGGTCTTTCGTAACATTAACATTTCCGTCACATTTCTCGTTGAACCACTTGGAATGCTAAAGGATACTCAGGATATCTCACACACATAGTAATATACCAATGCCATATCCCAGATATGGTCTTACATGGGATCTCATATCGATGCCAATAGCCCAAATATGGTCTTACACGAAATCTCATACCAATGCCATATCCCAGATATGGTCTTACACGTAAACTCTAATAACCCTAATGTCATGACATTCGTATCCTAACTATTTCTAAGGTACAACCGAGATATTTCTCACTTGTCAACTTTATCGAATTCCTCCGAAGAGTCAATTATCAATTCATACAGTAATAAAACATTTAAAGCATAAATAATAATGTATTATTTACATACGAACTTACCTCGATACAAAAATAGTAGAAATGGATCTAATCGTCAATAACCTTGTTTTTCCTTCGATCAAGGTCCGAACTTCATTTATCTTGATCTATAATAGAAAATTTATCTTATTTAATTATCACATTACTCAATTCAATCCAAAAATCATAATATGGCAAAACTACATTTTTGTCCCTAAACTTTGACATATTTACATTTTTGTCCCTAGGCTCGTAAAATGAAATGTATTCAATTTCTTTGTTACCCAAGCCTAGCCGACCCACTACACATTTTACAACTTTTACAAATAGGTCCCTTTTAGGTATTTTCATGAAAAAACACCTAGTAAAAGTTGCTTATTACACATCAAAATTTCATTTTCTATCATTAAACATCAAAATACATGCATTCCATACATGGGTAAATTTTTAAACATGAACCTTACTCCAAAATAATGGTAGAAATGGACAGATCGACTGAATACGACTTCAAAAACGTAAAGAGTATTAAAAACGAGGCTAGGATGCACTTACTATCAATCCTGAAAGTTGAAGAAAACCTAGCTATGGTGTCTTGAAAATTTCGGCTAAGGGAGGAAGAAGATAGACACAATTTTGACTTGATTTTCCCTTTTTATTATTTTATTTACCAAATGACCAAAATGCCCTTTCAGCCTTTCTTTGAAATTTTATCTCTTCATGCCCATTTTTGTCCACTAACTTAACAAATGGTCTAATTACCATCTAAGGATCTCTAATTTTAAATCTCATATAAATTGGACACCTTTAACATGTAGAACTCAACTTTTTTATTTTTTTACGATTTAGTCCTTTTGACTAAATTGAGTGCCCAAACGTCAAAATTTTTGAATAAAATTTTCACAATATCATTTCGTGAAACTGTAGACCATGAATATATAATAAAAAAGATTTACCACGTCAGATTTGTGGTCCCAAAATCACTGTTCCGACTAGCCCCAAAATCGGGTTGTTACACATTTGGCATAATTGCCTAAACACATGCATTCAATCAAACATGTTAGTCACAAAATCTTCATATCAATCAAGTAAACATATATGAACTCTTCATACTATTTTCCTTCAAGTCATCATTCATTTCATTCCATAATTCTCTTATCATGCCAAGAAGTTTTGCGTTCGCTAAATCGTTGAAATTCTGATGAATACTCAGGTGGTAAACTCGAGGTGAACGATTCAATAACCCGTCAGTTCTTTTTCAAGAGTACCATTAGGGCACTTAATCGAGGAACACACTCTTGAGTCACATATCGTATAATAGGATTACCAGCCCAAGCTAAATCTTTTATACAACGTACGCTCTGAAGAGTTCAATTAGGATTACTAGTCCAGGCTAAATCCTAATTGTAACATATGCTCGAGAGGTATTATATCAGGATTACCCATTCAGGCTAAATCTTTTGCATAATGAGGTCAATAGGATTACTCTTTCGAGCTAAATCCTATCGGAAACAAATGCAGGACCTCATTCAATTCGGGAAAGCACATATGATCATCGAAATTCAATATTCAATCGAGACATAACCCTTTTTCACCATTTTCAAGCATGTATTAATTTCTCATATTGTGACATTCGGGTAAATCGCATAAATGATAATCACATTTTATACAATCACAACATTTAATTTAATATAATTACAAGCTCGATTAAGTTACACGAACTTACTTCGACACTTGTTCGCGTAAGTAATCTACTAATCCGAAACCTTTTCTTTTCTTCGATCTAACCTCGAATGTAAGTTGTCTGGATCTATATAAAGAGCTTTAATCATCAATTTCTCATATTCCGTACTCATTTGGACTCAATTTATGTCCTAGGAAAAATTACCATTTTGCCCCTAACTTTTTCATAAAATTCAATTTCGTCCCTGGGCTCAGAAAATAAAACTTGTGCAATTTACTCCCTATTCCAAGCCTAACCAAAATCCCATTACAAAATTTACAGAACATATATTTATAAAAATTCAGCATTTTTTTCTTCAATTTCACAATTTTACATTTTAGTCCCTAAATCATGTTTTCATCAAAAACCAATTTGTAAAAGTTGTTTATCTATCAACAACCTTTCATTTTCTACCATAAAGTTCTAATTTTCAGCATATTCATCCATGACTTAAATTTCATACCTTGATAACTTTTCAAATTAATCCCCGAAATAGATAGATTAAGCTATCTCGGTTTCAAAAATATCAAAATTACTAAAAACGGGACAAGGAAACTTACCCAATTAAGCCATGAAAGTTTCTTCTCTCTATCCTAGGGTTTCCATGTATTTTAGGTTGAATAAGATGAGAAAATAAGATGATATTTTCTTTTCATCTTTTAATTAATTAAATAATTTTCAAATTCCAATTTAGTCCTTACACTTTTTTCTAAATTTCCATGGATGAGTCACCAAAAATATACATACTTTTCTTTAATGGTCTAATTACCATATAAGGACCTCTAGTTTTGAATTCCATAGCTATTTAATCCTTAAAGCTACTAGAATTTAACTTTTGTATTTTATGCGATTTAGTCCTTCTCGTAATTAAACGCTTAATCGATAAAATTTTTGTATCAAAATTTTCACATGACATGTCTATCATAATACAGACCATATAATAAAATAAAAATAAACTTTATTTTCGGATCAAATTTGTGGTCTCGAAACCACTGTTCCGATTTCACTAAAATTGGGTTGTTATAACTCTCCCTCTTAAGGATTTTCGTCCTCAAAAATCTTACCAGTAAAAAGGTTCGGATATTGCTTCCTCATAGTATCCTTCGGTTTCAAGGTAGCCTCTTCTATATAGTGTCATTGCCAAAGAACTTTTACCAAAGCTACCTTTTTATTTCTTAACTCATTTGTTTCCCGAGCTAAAGTTTTGATCGGTTCTTCACTATATGTCATATCAGGTTGAATCTCTACCTCTGTAAGAGAAATAACATGTGAAGAATCGGATCGATACCATCATAACATAGACACATGAAAAACATTATGAATCTGATCAAGTTCTGGTGGTAAGGCTAACCGATATGCAACCGGTCCGAGTCTTTCTGTAATCTCATATGGCCCAATGAACTGTGGACTCAGTTTTCCTTTACGACCAAACCAGAGAACTTTCTTCCAAGGTGATACTTTTAAGAATACTTTGTCACTGACTTGAAATTCTATTTCTTTTCGTTTAAGATCAGCATAAGACTTTTGATGATCAGAGGCTGCTTTCAAACTGTCCTGAATCACTTTCACTTTTTCCTCAGTTTCACGGACTAAGTCAACTCCATGTAACTTTTTCTTACTAAGTTCTATCCAATACAATGGAGTTCTACATTTGCGACCATACAAAGCTTCATACGGTGCCATTTTAATACTAGACTTATAACTGTTATTATAAGAAAATTCAACCAAAGGCAAATACTTTTCCCAATTACCTTCAAACTCAAGTATACAACACCGAAGCATATCTTCCAAATCTGTATAACACGCTCAGACTAACCATCTGTCTGGGGATGGAATGCAATGCTAAAGTGTAACTGAGTACCCAGAGCTTCTTGCAATTTGCTCCAGAATCGAGATGTAAACCGAGGGTCTCTATTTGAAATAATGGAGACAGGCACTCCATGCAATCTGACAATCTCTGAAACATACAAATTAGCCAATCTATCTACAGAATAATCCATACGTACTGGAATAAAGTGTGCAAACTTTGTCAACTGATCAACGATTACCCAAATGGCATCTTTCTTCTTTGTAGATAGGGGTAATCCCGATACAAAGTCCATAGTAATTCTTTCCCATTTCTATTCTGGTATCGTAACTGGCTGTAATAGTCTAGAAGGCAACTGATTTTCAGCTTTTACTTGCTGACATATCAAACATTTAGATACAAACTCAGAAATATCCCGTTTCATTCCTGGCCACTAGTACATCTTTTTCAAATCATTATACATTTTATTGCGACCAGGATGAATAGATATGTTACCATTATGGGCTTCATTCAGAATTTTCTATACTACTTCCGTAATATCCCGAATAAGGGCCTAATCGGAATAGTGGTTTCGTGACCATAAATCTAAGATAGAAATAATTTTTTATGATTATTTTGAGGTCTATGACATGATTTCATGATTGTGTAAAAATTTCGTGAAGAAATTTTATGCATAAAGTGCTTAAATTGAAATTAGGGACTAAATCGAATAATTTGCAAAACTTGCATTCTAGAAGTTTTTAGTATAAATTGCTTTGGAATATTAATGAGGAGGTCTTAAATAGAAATTTGACCAATTTCTAAGTCTATGGACAAAAATTAGACATGGATGGAATTTTTGGAAAGTTTAGTAGTAAGGGCATTTTAGTCATTTGGTAATTAAAAGAAATAAAAAGGGAAAATAAAGCCAAAATTGACTCATCTTTTTCATGGAGGCCGAAATTAGCATAGGGGAAGCCATGGCTAGGGTTTTCAAGCTTTCCAAGATCAATAGTAAGTCCGTTCTAGCCCTGTTTTTCAAGTTCTTTACGTTTTTAGAATCCCGGTAACTTAATTAAGCTTATGCTAGCAATAATTCAACCTAGGGTTCGTATTTGGAAAAATACCCATAGGTTAAATTTGTGTATTTTGGTGTTTTATGATAGAATACGAGGTTTTAAATTATGTTAAACAACTTGTGCTACTCGGTTTTAAGTGAAAATGAGTAAAAGGGCTTAATCGGTAAAAATACCTAATAGTCATAAGTACATGTTAGAGTGAGAATTTGATGTTGCCATAGAAGGGAAAAATGATCAGCATGTCATAAAACATAAGAAAATAAGGAATGAAGTTTAATTTTTGAACCTTGGGGAAAAGTGCAAATATGCAAAAGTTTAGGGGTCAAAATGAAAATTTGTAAAAATATGATTTTTGGAGCCGTACGAATAATGTGACTAATTATTAGGCTAAATGTGATATTATAGATGAAGGAAATCGAGATTCGGGCTTAAATCGTGAAAATACAAGGTTATGGACTAAAATAGTAAATTGCCGTTTCTGGATCGAGGTAAGTTGGTATGATAATAATACTGCAATAATGTTGTAATTTATATTTGAAAGTTAAATTTAGTGAATTAATTGAATTATGTTAAATTAAATGTTATGGTGCTAAGTTTATGAATTAATTTAAAAATATGTCTATGGTACATGAAGTGCATTGAATTATCATACATAAATGTGATTTCTATGATTATGGATATTATGAGCAATTGTAAGTTCATATGATTTTTAATAATGCAATGTGTAATTTAATGTTATTGATATTAAATGAGATGTAAGTAATATATCAATTTTACTTGTATTATGATATTTTATAATAATATTGGAAATATGTTTGTTGATAATTACTTGACTGGTGAAATTGTTGGAAAAGATAGAAATCCCGGTTGAACCTTCGGAAAGATTGGATGATACAGATGGTATGTAGCTAGGTCACATGTATGGTGCTGAGTGCACATCATGTGTACAAGAGAGCTATGAGACATTATGATGTAGCTAGGGCGCATGGGTGATACTATGTGTACACCATGTAGACAAGAGAGCTACAGGATATATGTAGCTAGGTCGCATGCGTGGTTCCAGGTGAAGGACACCATGTAGACAAGAGAGCTACGAGATAAACTGGCTAGGTCACATGGGTGATACTAAGTGTTCACCATGTGTACAAGAGAGCCGAACTTTATGATGGGTGGAGCTATGTTCTGAAACCAACAAGTATCGAGGATTAACCTGAAGTGTTCAACGGGAGACTTACTATGTACTGCTTTGTAAGTTTTGTGATGAATAAGTGCAGGAATTTGCTTATGTGAATGATGTGTTCATTAAGTGACCGGGATGTGGTAAGGTTATAAACAAGTAAGTTATACATGAGGATGATTTTATGGTGACCTTGTAATCATGGGCCTATACTTGTGATGTATGAAATGTGGTGAAAATGATTTGTGATATGTATGTTAAAATGATGTTAAAACAAAGAAAGTGTGAAAGAGTGAATTAGCAATAAAATTGTTTTGGACAGCGGCAATGATGTGACTTTGAAAATTCACTAAAAATTGTGAAAGTTGAATAAAAATTAAAATGATATATGAAAATAAAGCTTAATGAGTCTATTTTCACATGAAAGAAACATGGGAAGCAAAAGAATTCTATATTGTGTGATATTTGAATTCTTGTGAAACTGGTTCTGCATGAATTCGAGGTCCCTTGTTCTAAATTTAGAAATTCACCATAAATTTTAAAAAAATTATTAAGAGTCATATTTTACATTAATGCATTCCTTATTGAGTCTATGTTTAAGGGAAACAAACAGCATGGTCGTTGGAATTCTGTACAGGGATAAATTCGATTCGTAGTGCACAGAGGTCAGAGTAGTTGTACTCTGAAACAGGGGAGACTTTAACTAATAAACTGTACTAATTGGCTAAACCAAAAATTCTAGAAATTTTATGGGAGAAATATATATGAATCTAGTTTCAAGAAAAATTAATGAAACTAAATTTGGAGTTTTGTAGCTTCAGAAATGAATGATTTAGTAACTGTAACTCGATAACACAGCTTAACCTGAAGATGTGTAATTGTACAATTATAGTGTTTTATCTTGAAAAGCATGGTAGTAATTGCTTATTATTTTCATATGAACTTACTAAGCGTAAAGCTTACCCATCCTCTCTATTTCTTTAGTATTGGCAGGTCGGCTCGGGGTTAGAGATCGTCGGAGACAAAATCACACTATCAAACTATAATTTTTGGGAGAATTAATTCAAATATTAGAAATATCAAGTGAGTGGCATGTATAGGAAGCTGGTTTGTGATATGTATTTTTATTATGATTTTGACCATACGTATCAGTCTGCATTGAGTTATCGTCTATGATTATGAAATGTGGTCCTTATCCATTATGGTTTATAAGTTTAATTAATCGTACTATGTCCTATGTTTTGATGTAATGATATAGTTAACTTTGTTTGTTATGCATATGTTTGAAAAGTTTTGAATTAAATAAAATTTTATGGCTGGTTTTCGTCTATGTGTATTGTTAAGTCTGGTAATGCCTCGTACTCTGTTCCAGCCTTAGATACGGGTTAGGGGTGTTACATTTAGTGGCATCAGAGCCATGGCTTAGTCGGTTCTGTAACGCCCCATACCCGAGACCATCGCCGGATTCAAACACGAGGTATTAACAGACTTAATTCATTACTTAAACCGCTCAAACAATTTATTTTTTTTAAAATTTCCAGTCATGCTAGCAATCTGCATCACAGTCACTTAAAAATTCATATCTCGAGTTCCAAAACTCGAAATCCAATTTCGTAAATTTTACCTGAAAACAAACTCATATATCTATTTACTAATTTTTTTCTAGAATTTTTGGTCAAGCCAATTAGTACAGTTTATTAGTTAAAGTCTCCCCTATTTTAGGGTTTGACTGCTCTGACCTCTGTGTATTTCGAATCAGATATCTCTCTGTACAGAATTTCAATGTCTATGAAGTTTGTTTCTATTAAAACTAGACTAAATAAGAAATCTGTACATATAAAGCATGACTTCTAATTATTTTTTTAAAATTTATTATGAATTTTTAAAGTCAGAACAGGGGATCCAGAAATCACTCTGGCCCTATTTCACAAAAATTCAAATATCTCATAAAATATAATTCATATACCTGTTTTGTTCAATCCATATAAATATAGACTCATAAATATTCAATTTCATAACTTAATCATCATTTAATTCCATTTCTACTATTTTTAGTGATTTTTCAAATTTACATCACTGCTGCTGCCAGATTCTGTTTTATGACAAATTTCACTTTACTAAGGATTTTCATGGACTAAATATCATTTTAAACATACATAGCATCAAATATAACTTAGATTGGTCATTCCAATGGCTAATCATTTACAAACCCTTTTCTTGCCAAACCATAGCCATATCATAAGATCATTTACACAAAGTGAGTATTTTGCCATACATGCCACATTCAAAACATACAAGCCATTTTACCAATTTAGGCCTTCGGATAGTGTGAGCGAGTCTTCGACCTATCCCGATTCTCAAGCCGGCTTGTCAAAACTACAATGAAAGAAAAGGAGGGAGTAAGCACAAATGCTTAGTAAGTTCACATGCAAATAGCAAGTAACATAATCATACAATCCCACAAAAACATTATTTGCATAAACAACACCAAGACATTCATGTTTCATTTGTATTTAATATCTTTCTACGATTTCATCATACCAAGTTCTCAACCCAAGGGTTTAAGCACATACCTATCAAATTTTCTCATTTACCACACTTACCAACTTGTCATCTTCATTTTAGGCCTTCTTTATATTCACTTAAGATTCACCCGTTGAATACATCGGAATATAATTCGAATACGCGGATCTCATGAACATAAGAGCCATACCCGCAGCTAGACAAACTCAATAGCCTGCGAAACTTATGTAGCCAAGCTACCATGTAACCCGCCCATAAGTGAACTCGGACTCAACTCAACGAGCTCGGGTGTTCGCATCGATAAGTGAACTCGGACTCAACTCAACGAGCTCGGATGCCTAGTTACATCTCACGAACTCGGACTCAACTCAACGAGTTGGGAACTCAACCATCCTAGTGACATGTCACTTGTATTCTAATCTATTCCCAAGGTTCAAACGGGCTTTTTCCTCAATCACATATCTTTGTCGTCTTCCATAGAATATTGAAACCGATACTCAGTAGCAATTCATATTTAACAAGTAATAAACATAATTTGCATATTACTCAACAATAACCACAAAGCATAATATTTCATAATAATAATCATCATATCATATAAATATCATTAAGTTAATTAAAATGACAATTATGTTACTACATTTACACATGAACTTACCTCGGTACAAAATTATTAGCAATCGAGCCTATTCTTCGTAAACTTTGTTTTTCCCTCAATCGTGACTTGAATCTCGTTTCTCTTGATCTATAATGTCAAATTAATCTTATTTAATACATACATTCATCAAAACAGCATTTAATACAAACTTTAGCAAAATTACATTTTTGCCCCTAAACTTTTGCATAATTACACTTTTGCCCTTGGGCTCGGGAATTAAACTTCATCCCTTATTCTTATGTTTTATGACATGATGATCATTTTTCCCTTCTATGGTAACATCAAATTCACACTCTAACATGTACTTATGACTATTAGGTATTTTTACCGATTAAGCCCTTTTACTCGTTTTTGCTTAAAACTAAGTAGTACAAGTTGTCTAACATAATTTAAAACCTCATTTTCTATCATAAAACACCAAAATACACAAATTTCACCTATGGGTATTTTTCCAAATATGAACCCTAGGTTGAATTATTGCTAGCATAAGCTTAATCGAGCTACCGGGATTCCAAAAACGTAAAGAACATTAAAAACGGGGCTTGGAATCACTTACCATGGAGCTTGGAAGCTTGAAACAAACCCTAGCTATGGAGAACCCTTGAAATTTCGGCCTAATGAAGAAGATGGACAAAAATTGGCTTTTAATTTTGTTTTTAATTCATTTTAATAACTAAATGACCAAAATGCCCTTACTACTACACTTTCCAAAAATTCTATCCATGTCCAATTTTTATCCATAGACTTAGAAATTGGTCAAATTCTATTTAAGACCTCCTCATTAATATTCCAAAACAATTTCATACTAAAAACTCCTAGAATGCAAGTTTTACAAATTATTCGATTTAGTCCCTAATTTCAATCTAAGCACTATAGGCATAGGATTTCATCACGAAATTTTCACACAATCATGCAATCATATCATAAACATCAAAATAACTATAAAATAATTATCTCTATCTCGGATTTGTGGTCACGAAACCACTATTCTGATTAAGCCTTAATTCGGGATATTACAACTCTCCCCCCTTTAAGGATTTTCGTCCTCGAAAATCTTACCGGTAAACAGGTGCGGGTATTGGTTTCTAATAGTTTCTTCAGGTTCCCATGTAGTCTCTTCTACCCTATGCTTTTGCCACAATACTTTCACGAGAGCAACACTTTTATTTCTTAGTTGTTTGACTTCTCGAGCTAAAATCTTAATCGGTTCTTCTTCGTAAGTCATATCCGGTCATAGTTCAATTTCTGTCAGTGAAATTATATGTGAAGGATCTAAACGATATCGATGTAACATATATACGTGGAACACATCATGAATCTTCTCTAATTCAAGTGGTAATGCTAGCCGATATGCTACCGGTCCAACCTTTTCAATTATTTCATACGATCCAATAAAACGTGGACTTAATTTGCCTTTCTTGCCAAAGCTGAGAACTTTCTTCCACGGGGATACTTTCAAAAACACTTTGTCACCAACTTGATATTCAATCTCTTTTCTCTTCAAATCTGCATACGATTTCTGTCTATCTGAAGCAGCTTTCAAACAATCTCAAATCACTTTCACCTTTTCTTCAGTTTCTTTTATTAGATCAACTCCATAAATCTGATTTTCCTTGAGTTCAGTCCAATACAATGGCGTCTGACATTTACGACCATACAATGCTTCATAAGGTGCCATCTTCAAACTCGTCTGATAACTATTATTATAAGCAAATTCTACCAACGGTAAATACCTTTCCTAACTACCTTGAAATTCCAATACGCAACATCTGAGCATGTCTTCAAGAATCTGAATTACTCTCTCTGATTGTCCATCAGTTTGTGGATGAAAGGCAGTGCTAAAATTTAACTTTGTACCTAATGCCTCTTGCAACTTTTGCCAAAACTGTGAAGTAAATCTCGGATCTCTATCCGAAATGATTGACAAAGGTGTTCCATGAAGTCTAACAATCTCACGGATATACAATTCAGCCAACTTATTAAGAGAATAATCATGCGTCACAGAGAATAAAATGAGCCGATTTAGTCAGTCTGTCAACTATTACCCAGATGGCATTTTTCTTCCCCAGAGTTAACGGCAACCCTGATATAAAATCCATATTAATCCGATCCCATTTCCATTCAGGAACCATGATAGGCTGAAGTAATCTCGAAGGTACTCGGTGTTCAGCTTTCACTTGTTGACAAACTAAACAGTTTGATACAAACTCGGAAATATCTCTTTTCATTCCACTCCACCAGTACATTTTCTTCAAGTCGTTATACATTTTCATACTGCCTGGATGAACCGCCAAACAACCATTATGTGCTTCATGCAAAATCTTTTGAATCAATTCATCATTTTTTTGGTACACAAATCCGATTTTTAAACATCAAGCAACCATCAGAACCGATTCTGAAATCTGATCCCATATCAGCTTCACACTGCTTTCTCTTGGCTTGCAAATCTTGATCATTTTTCTGAGCTTCAGAAATCTCTTGTAAAAACATCAGTCTTACTCTTAACTCTGCTAGAATCAATCCATCATTTAATATCTTTAACTGAGTGTTCATAGCTCTCAAAGCAAATAGCAATTTTCTGCTTAAAGCATCGGCAACCACATTCGCTTTTCCCGGATGGTAATCAATAACAAGCTCGTAAGCTTTCAATAACTCCAACCATCTTCGCTGTCTCAAATTCAAATCTTTTTGTGACATTAAGTATTTAAGACTTTTGTGGTCGGTATATACTCGGCACTTTTCACCATACAAATAATGTCGCCAAATTTTCAAAGCAAACACTATAGCAACCAATTCCAAATCATGAGTCGGATAATTTCTTTCGTGAGATTTTAACTGCCTCGAAGCATAAGCCACCACTTTTCCTTCTTGCATAAGTACACATCCTAAGCCATTTCGAGAAGCATCACTATACACCACAAATTTTTTACCTGATTCGGGTTGTACCAACACTGGTGCTTCAGTTAATAACTTTTTCAATTCTTCAAAACTTTGTTGACATTCTTCCGTCCATTCAAATTTAACATTCTTTTGGAGTAGTCTAGTCATAGGAGCAGCAATTATAGAAAATCCATTTACGAACCGCTGATAATACCCAGCTAGCCCCAAGAAACTTCTAACCTCGGTTACATTTTTCTGGTAGTTTCCAATCAACAATGGCTGAAATCTTACTAGGATCAACTCGTATACCATCACCTGAAACAACATGACCCAAAAATCCAACTCCCGGAGCCAAAATTCACTTTTACTAAACTTAGCATACAGCTGCTTATCTCTCAAAGTTTGCAAAACTATCCTCAAATGCTCAAAGATGCTCTGTCTCATCTTTTGAATAAATTAAAATATCATCTATAAACACCACAACAAATTTGTCCAAGTATGGCGAAATATGCGATTCATTAAATCCATAAACACAAAGAGGAGCATTTGTCAACCCGAATGGCATAACTAAAAATTCATAATGACCGTACCTTGTTCTAAAAGCAGTTTTAGGCACATCCGACTCTTTTACTCGCAGCTGGTAGTACCCAGATCTCAATTCAATCTTTGAAAACCATGTCGCTCCTTTTAGCTGATCAAATAAATTATCAATTCTTGGCAACGGATATTTGTTTTTGATTGTCACCTTGTTTAACTGCCGATAGTCAACACACAACCTCATAGAACCATCCTTCTTTTTACAAATAACACAGGAGCATCCCAAGGTGAAAAACTCAGTCTCACAAAGCCTTTATTAGTCAACTCTTGCAACTACGACTTTAATTCTTTCAACTCTGCTGGTGCCATTCAATATGGAGCAATTGAGATCGGAGCTGTTCCCAGTATCAAATCAATACCAACTTCTACTTCCACGACTGAGGCAAACTCGTAATAATTCTTACGGAAATACGTCCATAAATTCACACACAACCAAGACCTCGATTCAACTTTATTTTCAACTTCTTTTGTATTAATTACATACGCCAAATAAGCTTCATAACCCTTTCTCAAATATTTCTGAGCCGACATTGAAGAAATCATACTAGATAATGCCTCTAATTTGTCTGGTTCAACCCGCAGAATTTTACCACTTTCACTTTAATTCTATAACCTTTTCTTTGCAATTTATTATAGCATCATGCAATGTCAACCAATCCATACCCAAAATAACATCAAATTCATCAAACGGCAACAACATCAAGTCGGCCAGAAAGTAATGACCCTGAATCATTAAAGGGCATTTCTTGCATACTTTATTAACTATCACACATTTTCCTAAAGGATTCGACACTCTAATCATAAATTTTGTGTTCTCAATAGGTATATTCATACTAAACACCAGTTTCATACATACATATGAATGAGTAGAACCGGGATCAATCAAAGAAACAACATTAACATCATAAAGAGAAAATATACCAGTAATCATATCGGGTGATGAAGCATATTCACGTGCCTTTATAGCATAAGTTCTAGCTGGAGCCCTTGCTTCAGATTTAACTGCTGAATCTCTGGCTACATTTTTGCTGCTTGCTTCATTTCTAGCTTTTCTCGAATATCTTCCCCTCGAGTCTGCACCACTAGCTTTTACATTCTGAAATTTTTCTTTCTCAGCTCTCTCTGGGCAGTCTCTAATAAAATGATCCGGAGAACCACACCGAAAACATTCATTCGCTCTACATGGGCCAAAATGATTTCTGCCACACCGCTGGCACTCGGGCTTAACAAATCTCGTATTTCCCAGACTAGCTGCAGAAGTAATCTAAGATTTAGGACCCACATTTTGCTTCTTAAAATTTCCATATGATTGTCCAGCCGAAACCTGTGAACGAGAATTCATATTTCTAGATTTTCTGGATTACTGTGAGAATGAACTGCTCGTCGATCTTTTCTTCCAATTTCTAGTCTTAGCCTCTACCTTTTTCTTCTCTTTAAGTAGTTCTTTAGCCTTGCAAGCTCGATCAACCAGTACTACCATTTCTTTTAATTCAAGAATCCCAACAAATACTTTGATGTCTTCATTGAGTCCGTCTTCAAATCGTCTGCACATTTTAGCTTCTGTAGGAATATATTCTCTAGCATACTTACTCAACCTGACAAACTTCCTTTCGTATTCAGTTCTGTCATGTTCCCCTACTTTAATTCAAGAAACTCTTTACGCTTCTGATCAATAAATCTTTCACTGATATATTTCTTCCGAAATTCTTCTTGAAAGAACTCTCAAGTTACTTTCTCTTTCAGTACTACTGAAGTCAATGTCTTCCACTAATGATAAGCTGAATCCCTCAACAATGATATATCACATTTCAAGCGTTCTTCAGGTGTACAAGACAATTCATCAAATACTGAATAGAATTCTCGAGCCAAAACTCTACTTTCTCAATCATCATCAATATTTGCCCCAATTCTTCTACCCTTTGTTTACTTGATTTTGTCAACCGGAGTTCTGTGAAATTTCATCGAGATCTACACCTTGAGGCATCGGGGTACAGGTTGAGGAATCGAGGGAGGTGGGGAGATTGTGCATTCGGGTTCGTCTGAACGAACTCGATGATACTGAGCACTCATCATCCGGAGAAAGGCTTCCGAGCCCTTCTCCTCCTCCTTGACCAACAATGGGAGGTGGATTTTCAGTTGGCACCGCCCCTTCAGCCAGAGCTGGTGCATTACTCTCTACTTCATCAGACACAACTGGATCGGGATCCATTTACTATAAAAAAAATCATTTAAAAGGTCAGAAGTCGTCACACTATCACAATTTATATATATGGCATGTATAGCAAAACCCGTACATACAATACATTAGTCCGAGAATCGACTAAACCTACTCTGATACCACCAAATGTAACGCCCCGTACCCGAGACTGTCACCGGATTCGAACACGAGGTGTTAACAGACTTAATTCATTACTTAAACCGCTCAAACAATTTATTTTTTTTTTTAAAAATTTCCAGTCAAGCTAGCAATCTGCGTCACAGTCGCTTAAAAATTCATATCTCAAGTTCCAAAACTCAAAATCTAATTCTGTAAATTTCAACTGAAACTACACTCATATATCTATTTACTAATTTTTTTCTAGAATTTTTGGTCAAGCCAATTAGTACAGTTTATTAGTTAAAGTCTCCCCTATTTCAGGGTTTGACTGCTCTGACCTCTGTGTATTAAGAATTAGATATCTCTCTGTAAAGAATTTCAATGTCTATGATGTTTGTTTATATTAAAACTAGACTTAATAATAAATCTTTACATATAAATCATGACTTCTACTTATTTTTTTAAAATTTATTATGAATTTTTAAAGTCAAAACAGGGGATCCAGAAATCACTCTAGCCCTATTTCACAAAAATTCAAATATCTAATAAAATATAATTCATATACCTGTTTTGTTCAATCCATATGAAAATGGACTCATAAATATTAAATTTCATAACTTACTCATCATTTAATTCCATTTCTACTATTTTTAGTGATTTTTCAAATTTACATCACTGCTGCTGCCAGATTCTGTTTTATGGCAAATTTCACTTTACTAAGGATTTTCATGGACTAAATATCATTTTAAACATACATAACATCAAATATGACTTAGATTGGCCATTCCAATGGCTAATCATTTACAAACCCTTTTCTTGCCAAACCATAGCCATATCATAAGATCATTTACACAAAGTGAGTATTTTGCCATACATGCCACATTCAAAACACACAAGCCATTTTACCAATTTAGGCCTTCGGATAGTGTGAACGAGTCTTCGACCTATCCCGATTCTCAAGCCGGCTTGTCAAAACTACAATGAAAGAAAAGGAGGGAGTAAGCACAAATGCTTAGTAAGTTCACATGCAAATAGCAAGTAACATAATCACACAATCCCACAAAAACATTATTTGCATAAACAACACCAAGACATTCATGTTTTATTTGTATTTAATATCTTTCTACGATTTCATCATACCAAGTTCTCAACCCAAGGGTTTAAGCACATAACTGTCAAATTTTCTCATTTACCACACTTACCAACATGTCATCTTCATTTTAGGCCTTTTTTATATTCACTTAAGATTCACCCGTTGAACACATCGGAATATAATTCGAATACGCGGATCTCATGAACATAAGAGCCATACCCGCAGCTAGACAAACTCAATAGCCTACGGAACTTATGTAGCCAAGCTACCATGTAACCTGCCCATAAGTGAACTCGGACTCAACTCAACGAGCTCGGGCGTTCGCATCGATAAGTGAACTCAGACTTAACTCAACGAGCTTGGATGCCTAGTTACATCTCACGAACTTGGACTCAACTCAACGGTTGGGAACTCAACCATCCTAGTGACATGTCACTTGTATTCTAATCTATTCCCAAGGTTCAAACGGGCTTTTTCCTCGATCACATATCTTTGCCGTCTTCCATTGAATATTGAAACCGATACTCGGTAGCAATTCATATTTAACAAGTAATAAACATAATTTGCATATTACTCAACAATAACCACAAAGCATAATATTTCATAATAATAATCATCATATCATATAAATATCATTAATTTAATTAAAATGACAATTATGTTACTACATTTACACATGAACTTACCTCGGTACAAAATTATTAGCAATCGAGCCTATTCTTTGTAAACTTTATTTTTCCCTCAATCGCGACTTGAATCTCGTTTCTCTTGATCTATAATGCCAAATTAATCTTATTTAATACATACATTCATCAAAATAGCATTTAATACAAACTTTGGCAAAATTACATTTTTGCCCCTAAACTTTTGCATAATTACACTTTTGCCCCTGGGCTCGGGAATTAAACTTCATCCCTTATTCTTATGTTTTATGACATGCTGATCATTTTTCCCTTCTAGGGTAACATCAAATTCACACTCTAACATGTACTTATGACTATTAGGTATTTTTTTTCTGATTAAGCCCTTTACTCGTTTTTGCTTAAAACCGAGTAGTACAAGTTGTCTAACATAATTTAAAACCTCATTTTCTATCATAAAACACCAAAATACACAAATTTCACCTATGGGTATTTTTCCAAATATGAACCCTAGGTTGAATTATTGCTAGCATAAGCTTAATCAAGCTACCGGGATTCCAAAAACGTAAAGAACATTAAAAACGGGGCTTGGAATCACTTACTATGGAGCTTGGAAGCTTGAAACAAACCCTAGCTATGGAGAACCCTTGAAATCTCAGCCTAATGAAGAAGATGGACAAAAATTGGCTTTTAATTTTATTTTTAATTCATTTTAATAACTAAATGACCAAAATGCCCTTACTACTAAACTTTCCAAAAATTCCATCCATGTCCAATTTTTATCCATAGACTTAGAAATAGGTCAAATTTCTATTTAAGACCTCCTCATTAATATTCCAAAACAATTTCATACTAAAAACTCCTAGAATGCAAGTTTTACAAATTATTCGATTTAGTCCCTTCAATCTAAGCACTTTAGGTATAGGATTTCATCACGAAATTTTCACACAATCATGCAATCATATCATAAACATCAAAATAACTATAAAATAATTATCTCTATCTCAGATTTGTGGTCACGAAGCCACTATTCTGATTAAGCCCTAATTCGGGATATTACAGGTTCTCGGACTAACCTAGCATGTGTAAAAGTCCAGCTATACATGCCACTGATTCGTGATAGTGTGATGTCTCCCGACGCGTATGAACACCGTCTTGTTTAGACAGAGGTACTCTCCAATCGAGCTGCACTGACCATGTTCAATGTGATGCGAAGGTGTTTGAATAAAATTACGGTTATGATGAGTCTCGATTTAGAAAAGTATGAATAAAAATTTATGATATATATAAGTGATAACACATGAGATGAAAGGTCATGTTGTAATAAATATCCATACATGCTTGATGCTCATATGATGTAGTGTATTTGATTTACTTGATAAGATGAATGAGATAAATAGAAATTCGTAGAGGTATGAGTAAAAGTTCCTAATATTATGATATGAATAAAAATGTCATTGCCTTGATTGAACATTGAATGTTGATGAATGTCAATGATATTTTTTATGAGATAAATGATTATAATGAAATGAATTTATCTATGTTAAATTGTTTGGACTGAATTATGTGATTGTAATGATATGTATATAATGATGCACGAAATGAAGGTTGCGATTGTGATGCAAATATCTATGTTTATTTAATCCTTATATGATGTCATGAGCATGATTTGTTCGAGTAGATGAATGGATAAGTCAAGCTATCCAAAAAAACATAGGATGCATGCATAATTATACTTGACTAAATGAGATAACTGGAAAGTGGGCATTAAACCAATATGAATGTTAGTTACTCGAAATGAATGACATGATTGAGATATGATTGCTATGATGAAAACTGTGTTACATGTATATGTATATGAGAGTTGAGTCAGAGGCCCTACGACCCCTTCACCCTTATCAAAGTGGTGTTTTATAATGGAATTTCATTAGATTTTTACTGAATAAGTTTCCGGTTGAGAAACCAAAGAGTTCAGTGCTAGAATAATTATAAATATGATTAGAGATTAAAGAATGAGTTGATAAGTAAAGTCAAAGCTAGAAAAGTATCAGATTGGCATAAGGAATATTGGAGTTATGCACTGTTCCAGTTAGAGAAGAAATTTATTTTGATAAATCGAATTACTAAGGTACAAGGTCGAGAAAAGTGCAAATCAAAATTTATTAAGAACTAGTCTTCTTTAGTGAAAAGTAATATGAAATTTGTGATGACAGAAATAGTTGGGGAAATGATATCTGAAATGTGTAATATCTGAGTGTGACAGTTACGGCTGGACAGATTTTAGTAGTTTCTTCTAAGATGTTCTATGTGTTTATCTGTTCCCAAAAATATTTCTATGGTTATTGATCTTTTGAAGAAATTCTTGTTATATGGGGATGTTTTCTAATCCTGATGTTAGACGAAAGCATTGGTAGCCTGACTAGTTTATAATTTGTATTGCTCTATTCCTTCGGGCATTCTATTATATTCTGCCTAATAAAAAAAGATAAGAGAATATGTATGATACTATGATTTTGTTTCTTTTACTTGATGCTCCATTTGATATGTATATATGGGAAGATACATTGTTCTTGTTGCATTTGATTCCAGTGAGATTAAATGATGTTTTCTACTGGATTTCTTTTCTCTAAGGAATTATCAGGATCTTCTATATTTTCCTATGAGTTTGGTTTTTGATTTTCCAACATAATATCGTATCTTGGGTTTCTTTATTCTGGATTTCTTTATTCTAGGTTTCTCTATCTTGGATTTCTTTACTTGAGCTAATGCAATTGAGACAGTTTTGATTAACGTAAGGAATGAATAGTAAAGGATGGCATGATGAATTATTTTGTAACTAGAAGAAAGAATTATTTTCGAGGCTATATCAGAATTATTTCCGTAGCAGAAAGAGGAAAATGTGATAGTGAGTAGTAAACTAAAAGAGTACAGTGAGGATTGACTTCTGATGTTGAATTTCAGATTGGATCTGATTCATTGTATTATTATTTCGAGGCTTATACAGAAAGAATTGTATGAAGCTCACAGTGTAAATTTTCCTATTCATTCAGAGAGTGATGACGTGTACTGTAATTTGATTCAGATGTTATTGGATTGTGATTTATTGATGATGAAAATCTGTATGATTATTTCGGAAGAGTGCAGCTCCCTTTGATTGTTGGATTTCTTGGAATTCTAGTCTCCATTAACCAAATTGAGATCTGGTTTTATGTCAAGATGACAAAGGAAACGGAGAAGGGTTGAAAATTTAAGAGCAATTGAGAGATGACTCCGTAAGCTTTCAGAATATATGAGAAAATTAAAGAGATATATTGGAGGCACCGCCTGAGTGAAAGTTCTTCAGCACCGAAGGTCAAATTTAGGAATCTAAGTGAAGACCACTTTTCCGGTAAGATTTTCGGGGACAAAAATCCCTAAAGGGGGGAAGAGTTGTAATATCCCGAATAAGGGCCTAATCAGAATAGTGGTTTCGTGACCACAAATATAAGATAGAAATAATTATTTTATGATTATTTTGAGGTCTATACATGATTTCATGATTGTGTAAAAATTTCGTGAAGAAATTTTATGCATAAAGTGCTTAAATTGAAATTAGGGACTAAATCGAATAATTTGTAAAACTTGCATTCTAGAAGTTTTTAGTATGAAATTGCTTTTGAATATTAATGAGGAGGACTTAAATAGCAATTTGACCAATTTCTAAGTCTATGGACAAAAATTGGACATGGATGGAATTTTTGGAAAGTTTAGTAGTAAGGGCATTTTAGTCATTTGGTAATTAAAAGAAATAAAAAGGGAAAATAAAGCCAAAATTGACTCAGCATTTTCATGGAGGCCGA
This sequence comes from Gossypium anomalum, assembly GCA_025698475.1. Lineage (NCBI taxonomy): Eukaryota > Viridiplantae > Streptophyta > Magnoliopsida > Malvales > Malvaceae > Gossypium > Gossypium anomalum. The sequence continues at coordinate 44,116,647 of CM046965.1, forward strand.
AATTAGCATGGGGGAAGCCATGGCTAGGGTTTTCAAGCTTTCCAAGCTCAATAGTAAGTCCGTTCTAGCCCCGTTTTTCAAGTTCTTTACGTTTTTGGAATCCCGGTAACTTGATTAAGCTTATGCTAGCAATAATTCAACCTAGGGTTCGTATTTGGAAAAATACCCATAGGTGAAGTTTGTGTATTTTGGTGTTTTATGATAGAATATGAGGTTTTAAATTATGTTGAACAACTTGTGCTACCGGTTTTAAGTGAAAACGAGTAAAAGGGCTTAATCGATAAAAATACCTAATAGTCATAAGTACATGTTAGAGTGAGAATTTGATGTTGCCATAGAAGGGAAAAATGATTAGCATGTCATAAAACATAAGAAAATAAGGGATAAAGTTTAATTTCTGAACCTTGGGGCAAAAGTGCAAATATGCAAAAGTTTAGGGGTCAAAATGAAAATTTGTAAAAATATGATTTTTGGAGCCGTATGAATAATGTGACTAATTATTAGGCTAAATGTGATATTATAGATGAAGGAAATCGATATTCGGGCTTAAATCGGGAAAATACAAGGTTATGAACTAAAATATTAAATTGTCGTTTCTGGATCGAGGTAAGTTGGTATGATAATAATACTGCAACAATGTTGTAATTTATATTTGAAAGTTAAATTTAATGAATTAATTGAATTATGTTAAATTAAATGTTATGGTGCTAAGTTTATGAATTGATTTAAAAATATGTCTATGGTACATGAAGTGCATTGAATTATCATACATAAATGTGACTTCTATGATTATGGATATTATGAGCAATTGTAAGTTCATATGATTTTTAATAATGCAATGTGTAATTTAATGCTATTGCCTTGATATTAAATGAGATGTAAGTAATATATCAATTTTACTTGTATTATGATATTTTATAATAATATTAGAAATATGTTTGTTGATAATTACTTGATTGGTGAAATTGTTGGAAAAGAGAGAAATCCCGGTTGAACCTTCGGAAAGATTGGATGATATAGATGGTATGTAGCTAGGTCACATGTATGGTGCTGAGTGCACATCATGTGTACAAGAGAGCTACGAGACATTATGATGTAGCTAGGTCGCATGGGTGATACTATGTGTACACCATGTAGACAAGAAAGCTACGGGATATATGTAGCTAGGTCGCATGCGTGGTTCCAAGTGAAGGACACCATGTAGACAAGAGAGCTACGAGATAAACTGGCTAGGTCACATGGGTGATACTAAGTGTTCACCATGTGTACAAGAGAGCCGAACTTTATGATGGGTGGAGCTAAGTTCTAAAACTACCAAGTATCGAGGATTGATCCGAAGTGTTCAACGGGAGACTTACTATGTACTGCTTTGTAAGTTTTGTGATGAATAAGTGCAGGAATTTGCTTATGTGAATGATGTGTTCATTAAGTGACCGGGATGTGGTAAGGTTATAAACAAGTAAGTTATACATGAGGATGATTTTATGGTGACCTTGTAATCATGGGCCTATACTTGTGATGTATGAAATGTGGTGAAAATGATCTGTGATATGTATGTTAAAACGAGGTTAATACAAAGAAAGTGTGAAAGAGTGAATTAGCAATAAAATTATTTTGGACAGCAGCAGTGACGTGACTTTGAAAATTCACTAAAAATTGTGGAAGTTGAATAAAAATTCAAATGATATATGAAAATAAAGCTTAATGAGTGTTTTCACATGAAAGAAACAGGAAAGCAAAAGAATTCTATATTCTGTGATATTTGAATTCTTGTGAAACAGGGTCTGCATGAATTCGCGGTCCCCTGTTCTGAATTTAGAAATTCACCATAAATTGTAAAAAAATTATTAAGAGTCATATTTTACATGAGTGGATTCCTTATTGAGTCTATTTTTAAGGGAAACAAACGGAATGGTTGTTGGAATTCTGTACAGGGATAAATTTGGTTTGTAGTGCACAGAGGTCAGAGTAGTCGTACTCTGAAATAGGGGAGATTTTAACTAATAAACTGTACTAATTGGCTAAACGAAAAATTCTGGAAATTTTATGGGAGAAAGATATATGAATCTAGTTTCAAGGAAAATTAAAGAAACTAAATTTGGAGTTTTGTAGCTTCAGAAATGAATGATTTAGTAACTGTAACTCGATAACACAGCTTAACCTGAAGATGTGTAATTGTACAATTATAGTGTTTTATCTTGAAAAGCATGGTAGTAATTGCTTATTATTTTCATATGAACTTACTAAGCGTAAAGCTTACCCATCCTCTCCATTTCTTTAGTATTGGCAGGTCGGCTCGGGGTTAGAGATCGTCGGAGGCAAAATTACACTATCAAACTATCATTTTTGGGATAATTAATTCAAATATTAGAAATATCAAGTGAGTGGCATGTATAGGAAGTTGGTTTGTGATATGTATTTTTATTATGATTTTGACCATACGTATCAGTCTGCATTGAGTTATCGTATATGATTATGAGATGTGGTCCTTATCCATTATGGTTTATAAGTTTAATTAATCGTGCTATGTCCTATGTTTTGATGTAATGATATAGTTAACTTTGTTTGTTATGCATATGTTCGAAAAGTTTTGAATTAAATGAAATTTTATGGCCCGGTTTTCGTCTATGTGTATTGTTAAGTCTGGTAATACCTCGTACTCTTTTCCGGCCTTAGATACGGGTAAGGGGTGTTACAACTTCTAAACTTTTTAGTACACATACTCTGCCTTTGAATAACATACAATCATTGGTCCCGATCTGAAATTCTGAGTCTGGAGTCGATTCACTTTGTATCCGTTTTGCTTGCAACTCACTATCATTTTTCTGAGCTTCAGAGATTTGCTGCAAAAACATTGGTCTAGCTTTTTAACTCAACTATAATTGAACCATCATCAGACAATGACAATCGGGTATTCGTTTCTCACAAAGTATACAAGGACTTTCTGCTCAAAGCGCCTGCCACCATGTTAGCTTTTCCTGCCACCTGCGCTGTCTCAAATTCAAATCTTTCTGAGTCATCAAGTACTTTAGACTTTTATAATCTGTGAATATGTGACACTTTTCACCAAACAAGTAATGCCGCCAAATTTTCAATGCAAACACTATGGCTGCCAATTCAAGATCATGTGTCAGGTAGTTTCTTTCATGTGGTTTTAGCTATCTTGAAGATTTTGGCTCAACTAACACTAGAGCTTCTGTTAATAAAGCTTTTAATCTGTCAAAACTCTACTGGAATTTATCAAACCACTCAAATTTCACATCTTTTTGCAATAGACGGGTTATCGGAGAAGCTATCATGGACAAACATTTTACAAACCTTCAATAATAACCAGCTAGTCCTAAAAAACTTCAGACTTCAGACACATTCTTCAGTGGTTTCCAATTAACTATGGCTAAAATTTTATTCGGGTCCACCCTGACACCTTCAGCAGATACAATATGTCCAGGAAAACTAACTTCCCATAGCCAAAATTCACATATACTAAATTTGGCATAAAATTGTTTCTCTCACAAAGTTTACAACACTATTCTCAAATGCTCCGCATGTTCACTTTCATCTTGGGAGTAAACCAAAATATCATTTATAAATACCACCACAAACTTATCTAAATATGGGCTAAAAATTTTGTTCATCAGATCCATAAACACTTCAGGTGCATTCGTCAAACCAAATGGCATCACAAGAAACTCATAGTGTCCATACTTAGTTCTAAAAGCTGCCTTTGGTACATCTGAATCTTTTACCTGTAAATGATAATGGCCAAAACAAAGATCAATCTTTGAAAATACAATGGCACATTTTAACTGGTCAAACAAGTCATCAATACGAGGTAATTGGTACTTGTTCTTTATCGTAACTTTGTTGAGCTGTCCATAATTAATACGCAGCCTTAACGATCCATCTTTCTTCTTTACAAATAGAACTGGCGCACCCCAAGGTGAGAAACTAGGTCGAGCAAAACCTCTGTCAATTAATTCTTGCAACTGTACTCTCAGCTCTTTCAATTCAGTAGGAGCCATTCTGTAAGGTGCTATGGATATCGGTGTTGTACCCAGAACAAGATCTATAGAGAATTCCACTTCTCTATCCAGTGGTAAACCAGGTAATTCTTCTGGGAATACATCAAGAAATTCACATACAACTGGTATTGATTGAATCTTTGACTCAGATACTTTAGTGTCCAACACATATGCAAGATAAGCATCATAACCTTTTCTGACATATTTCTGTTCTGATATTGCTGAAATTACATTAGGTAATCCATCCAATTTATCAGATTCAACATGAAGTAGTTCACCACTCTGACATTTTAATATGACATATTTCTGTTTACAATTCACCATTGCATCATATTAGGTCAACCAATCCATTCCCAAAATTACATCAAATTCATCAAATGGCGATAACATCAAGTCAGCCGAAAAGCAATAACCTTTTACCATCAACAGACAGTTTTTACAGACTTTATCCACCATAACACTAGCCCAGGGGGTTTGAAACTTTAACCACAAATTTAGTGAATTCAACAAGTAAGTTTTTAACAGACACTAAGTTTGTGCATATGTATGAATGTGTGGAACCAGGATTAACCAAAACAGTAATATCAGCATCAAGTAGAGAAAATGTACCCGTAAAGACGTCTGGTGCAGAAGCATCTTCTCTAACACGAATAGCATATGTTCTTACAGGTGCTCGTGTCTCAGATCTAACTATTGTATCCGTGGTAGTACCTTGACTACCACTAACATTGTCGGGGTGACGGGGTGGTCTGCCCTTCTAAATAGTATTACTTGGCTCTGGAGCTGGTTCTATTTCTTTTTCAACTCTTTCTGTACAATCTTTGAGAAAATGGTCAAATGAACCACATCGGTAACAAGCTCCACTTCTCAAATGACATTCCCCAAAATGAATTTTTTTACAATGTTTACATTTCGGTTTTGGATTACCAGCACTACCCACACTGGTTACAGAAGGAGATGAAGACTCGGGTTAGAGCGTTGAGAGCCTCACTCTTTTCCAGAATACCCCGTAGAGGTAGTAACATGATCATAATACTTCTTTATTTTCTTAGAAGTAGATGATTGTGACTTACTCATAATCCTTTTTCCAGAAACCCGAGCCTCTCTTTCAGCTAGTTTCTTTTCTTGACTCAATTCCTCAGTTTTGTGTGCTCGACCGGCTAACACCGCAAATTCCCTTATTTTGAGAATTCCAATCAATAACTTAATATCTTCATTTAAACCCTCTTCATAGCGTTTACACATCTCAGCCTCGGTTAGATACCATTCTCTGGCATATTTACTCAGCCGAACAAATTCTCGTTCATGCTCAGATACAGTCATATCTCGCTGCTTGAAGTCTAAAAATTCTTTCTTTTTCTGATCCATAAATCTCTGACTAACATATTTCTTTCTGAATTTAGCCTGGAAGAATTCCCATGTAACGTTCTCTCTCGGTACAACTGAAGTTATGGTCTTCCATCAATGATCAGTTGTATCTTTCAATAGAGATACTGCATGTTTCAGACATTCAACAGGTGTACAGGATAATTCATCAAAAACCCAGATGGTATTTTCCAACGAAGGTATAGATTAGATCCTTTTTATCTCAATTCCCCGACGGAGGTTGAAATTCAGCCAAACATGTCTTATGATGAAGAACCAATACCGATTCTAGCTCATGAGATCAAAGAGTTGAGAAATAAAAGAATAGCATTAGTGAAAGTATTTTGGCATCGACACGGGGTTGAAGAAGCCACGTGGGAATCCGAGGATGTTATAAGAAAGAAATATCCAAACCTATTCGCTGGTAAGATTTGACGAAAATTGTAACACTCCTAACCCGTATCCGTTGCCGGAATAAGGTTATGAGGTATTACTTGACTGAAGAAAACTTCTATAAGGTCAAAGATATTTACCAGACATAAATTATCAACAATGCAAACATGTCTCATTGATTTTCCATAAGAGCTCTTATAAATTTCCAAAATGACTCACTATCAAAACATAACCGAATATCTAATAACAAATTAACTACTATCAAGTTATAGCTAAAACCTTTCACCACATTAGTTCAATTATAAGGCTTCTCTAAACAAAATGAGCAAGCCATCTTCGCATGGCTATAATGTATACAAAGTCGAAATATCATTCTACCTATAGTCTATCCTATACATGCCTTAAACCATGATGATATACAATCTTCTCAACTCACATAAAGACTCGATAGTGTGATGATATCTCTGCCCCTTCCAACTCGAGCTAAAGTATAAACCTATAAGAAATGGAAAAGAGAACAAGGAGTAAGCTTCAATGCTTAGTAAGTTTTAAGCAATGCAAACAATTAATTTGCTTATAGATTGATTATTCAAATTTTCAAGAAATCATTCCTAGATAATTGCCATTTTGGCTAAGTATCCATGAACATAATGCATATTTAGCAAATTCACCTCACTTGAATCTGAAATCAATTAAAACCAAATATTGAAATCACAAATAAGATCATGACAACTCAAAAAGCATCTCATTAACAAGTTTTAACCATGTTTGCAACAAAATCACAAATTCACTACAAGCTGTCTTCCTGAGCAACAGTCACTAAATTATTTATAACTGGAGCTAAGAAACTCCAAATCAAGTGCCGTTAATTTTAACTGAAAATAGACTCATATTTCTTCCATCCATAAAAGTTTCAGAATTTTTGGTCTGACCAATCAATACCATATTTTTATTGAAGTTTCCCCTGTTTCACTATTTGACTATTCTGACCACTCTTCACTACAAATCAAATTTCTCATTATACAGAATTTGAAATATGTTATCATTTATTTCATTTGAAACTAGACTTATTAAGGAGTCTAAGGATATAAATTTTATCTTATAACCATTTTTGAACCATTTATAATGATTTTCTGAAAACAGGACAGGGGACCTCGAAGTCATTTTGACTCTATTCCACGCCACTTCAAATATCTCATTATTGGCAATTCTTTTGCTCACACGGTTTCTTTTATAAGAAATTAGACTCATTAATATTTCATGACATAATTTATTCAGCTTCTAACTCAACTCCCACAATTTATGGTGATTTTCCGAAATCACGTTACTGCTGCTGTCCCAAGCAGATTTATTACCCATTCTTGCATTCATTTTATTTAACATATATATCACCAAATCAATCTCATATAACCTTTCACCATAACCGAATACACACATACACATATGAGAATTTCACATATACTTCTCATTTCGAATTCATGATTCAATTCCGATCAATCTAACATATAAAAGTATATAATACATACCTGACCAACTTAATGTATTTGACATATTCAATGGTAGTTTACTACGAACATTCGAAATCATAATCTTACTCCAATCATTGGCATTAAGTCTGCTAGGTTTAAAACCCAAATCCAATCACCATCACAAAGCATGCTGGACTTTAAGCCCGGATATAATACCAGCACAAAGCCTACGGGACTTTAGCCCAAATATAACACCAGCATGAATGCCTTCGGGACTTAGCCCGGATATAACACCAGCACGAATGCTTTCGGGACTTAGCCCGGATATATATCTCACACAAGGCTTGCGGGTCTTAGCCCGGTTAAAATCCTCAATTATCGTTCACATATATATATCATAATACATTAGCATTTCATTTACGTTACTAGAACACAAGCACAATATGCTTATCAATAATTTCACTTTCGGCTCAACAGCCATATACAAAGAACCCGATTTTGTTTCACTATCCAACATGATTTCTATAACCATTCGAATACAAGTCATATGTACAAATTACTTATCTCACTACTTAATTCAAGTAGAAACATTAGGTCACAATTTATATATTATCCTTATATATCATGATTTTATCAAATCATAAGCTAAGTTCCATTACTCAAAGACTTACCTCGGATATATTTGAACGGTTATGGATAGACTACTCGATTGCTTTCTCTTTTCCCTTATCTGATTTCGACCCTTTTTGCTCTTGAGCTTGATTTAAAACAAATAGATTTATTCAATTACTTATCAATTAAGCAATTTAATTTAATACATGTATATCACATATTTTAGGGTACAAATGACCTTACTAACTAGCTATTTAAACATCATACATATGCCCTACTCATACACAATCGAACATATTACTAGGCTATAATCAACAACTACATTTATCCCCATATAATAGATGAAAACTATCAAGGAACATTTTACTAACTTATTACCTTGCATATTCGAATTTCATAAGCTAATTTACTAAATCAATGAATAATAAATTTTAACTTAACAATTCCATAACCACACATGATTATCATATCTACCTATTTGGCCGAATACTTATAAGATTAGCATTTTGCAAGTTTTCAAACCACTTCCAAAGCCAAATATCATTATAAATATACTTTCACACATCTATACAAGCTTACAAAACCACATTTAACTTCATATACCATCATCACTTATTTAGCCGAATATGCAAGATCAAACATATCTTTACAAATATATATTTATATCTATATAAATACCTATGTGGTCGAAATTACAAGTTCAATTGGAACACTCCATAAATACTAACCTATATAACCGGATATACCAAATTCATTATATCATTACATATGGCCGAATATTACTAAACTCAAGCCACCATATATTTTATCCCTTAAGTGACACCCACAAATCACATTCGGCACTTCTCATCCACATTCGGCATATTTAACAAACCAAATACTAACCTCAACCTTTAAGTTAAAATAACAAGTAACTTAACACATCCAACATAATATTCCTATCTAATGACATCAAAGCTTCAACTAAAATTTCAAGCTTCTAGCCGAATTTCAAACCTCCAAATAGACTAAATTTAATCCATGGAATAGGTAGAATTCAACCAATCATCTCAATTATGCATAAATTTTCAAGAATGGCATAATACTTACCTCATTCTAACCATCATCTAAGCCGAACAATCAAACAAAAATCCTTTCTTCTTCCTTGCTTCAAGCGACGGCAATGGAGGGCAAATGAACCTACTTTGGTTTCTCCTCCCACTAACCCCATGATATTATTCTTTATTCATTATTTCATTTTGGGAATTAAATTGTTATTATAAAAATTACATAATATATATATTAATCATATCATGGCCGGCCACTAACCAAAAAAAATGAGTAATTGACATGCAAGTCCACCTTTTTGACATTATGCATTAATAGATCACTTTAAAATTTACCTATTACTTTTCACAAATGTCTCATATAAGTCCCTTATTAAAATTTCACATACAAATTACAAAATCAAAGCATGAGACTTTCACAAATGCATTTACACATATAATAAGCATAGAGTATAACGGTTAATTATTTTTATAACTCGGTTTTGTGGTCCCGAAACCATTTTCTGACTTGGGTCAAATTAGGGCTGCCACAACTCTCCCCCCTTAGGGATTTTCGTCCCCGAAAATCTTATCAACAAACAAAAAAAGTAGTTTCCATTCTGAAAACGTTTTCAAAAATTTCGGAATCACAAATTTCCATTCATCACATGTATCTCTAAACTTTAATTCACACTGACAGATCACATTGGCAGACTATATTATAAATATCTTAACAACTTTGTAGATCGGAATTTTGTACATACTAAACTGAAGACACAGATTTTTCCTTGTTAAAAGATTGATCATGACCCAATGACAATTTCTTTTCCAGAAGACAAATAAAATTTTTATTCGGTTTGGATATCAATTCTGTCTTATAACCACTTCTATAACATCACTGATTACTTTTATTCCATATACACAAAATTTCAACTCTGACAGATAGCAACTTGTCATCTGAATATAGTTCTGAAATACGCTACAATACACAGTCACTTATACACCTGATCCATATATCTGTATTATTTATTTTAACTCAGATAAACAAACATTTCACAGTCGGAGCTCATATAAAAATCCTTTAACCCATCTGAATACCTATTCCATATAAGAACAATAATAACATTAACGAAAATTTTATATGTCCAGGCATCCATAATCGGATAACTGTTACTCTGAACTCATTTTGAACTATCACATCTCAATATACTTTTATACTTCTCAATTTCACTAGATGAATAGACCTTGCTTAACGTTCAATACTTTTATTCCTTGGTTCAAGAAACATTCAAATTTTTCCCTCGAATACTCGAAACTGTCAAATATGCAACACTGACACAACCACAATCATCTCTAATCATTAGCCAAATAGCTCTTTTTATAATAACTTTAACATTTGTCTCTGAATTTTTAACAAATTCAATCATACACATAATCCGAGTTAAACCACACAACTGAATCAGTCTTGTCTAACAAATAATAACTTTTCAAGACCACTTTTCTTTGTGCATGTTGTAACTCTTCAAATATACATTTTATTAGATCTCTTCAGATAACTAATCAAAATTCATTATCACTGCATAACTCGAAAGAACATAACACTCAATCTTTAACTCACTGATATATAAGATAAAACCAATCCACAGGTCTGAGCTGAATTCTCTATCATTCAGACCCTTATTTATGGCCATTCCTTTCATAAGAATCAGAGAAATCCAAATATATAATCATTATAAACATAATTGTTTCAGATAAAAAAATATATATATACACTTTAGAACTGAGCCATATCTGATTATTCATATAAGAAAAATGAAAAGAAAACCAGAATACAGAAATCCAAAATACAATGTCGTATCAGAAATCCTAGAATAGAATCTTCCAGAACATAGAAATAAAGATCAAAATAACTCCTCGGAGAATACCAGAAGAAGACTATAATTAATAACCTTGAAATTTCCTCTACAACAAAAATAACACATTCTTCAACATTTTTATAAGATGGAATACAAATCAATAGAAACAGAAGAATAACATCATATGAATTTATCCCCGAATTCATTCCGATCATACTACAATGAATTCTCAAACAGAGGAATACGATGATACCGATTATAAACTAATCAAAATAACAATACTTTTATTAAACATCGGAGTCAGATAACATTCTCACTTTATAGCATTTTCATCAGAAAAAGGAACAATCACACATGTGTCTCTGAGAATAAGAAATATACAAAATATTCAAAAGAAATCATCAAAATTCATTTGACTGTAATTATCCAATTCAGACACTCTTACTATTCATTCGTCATTTCGAATTCCATTCTATTTCATTCACTAATGAAAACCACTCAGGAAGAATTCCCAACAGATACATACTTAGACATCATATCTGATTGAATTAAATTACCAGACCAACTTTCTTTTACTAATGACAATATTCAATCTGAAGAACTTTCGGGACATTGTACAAGTCCTTCCAGCCTTAATTCATTGCCAAATCGTTCTGAACTTTGCTTACTTTATCATTATCTCACTATTTAACTCTTTAATCTTTCTTTGCAAACTCGTTCTATTTCGTTCCCTTGAAACCTTATAATCATATCACTAGTAAGGGGGTGAGGTCGTTAAGCCTCGAAAGGGAGTTTCATATTCGAATACACAGATAAATTCATCACTCATCATCATAGTATTACACACCTTGATTCAAACACTTCATTCAAACATTTCAACCTTTCCTCTTGCTACAAACACATTTTCACATATCTCAGTTTCGCATGCAACTTTATTTCATGTGAGTATTAACAAAACATAAGTGAAGTTATCACGATTCAAATTTTCATTTCTATTACTCAAATTACCAAGAAATTTCTTATCAAATTTCCACATTTAGTCTTGAGCATTTGTCAATATTTATCCCATTGAAAAACGTCTTACGGTTTTGAGTACGTCACTTACTTGATGCCATAGTCCAACTATGGTTTTTATACTAACTTTGCTCTGCCCATGTTGATGCCTATTTCCAATATGTCTTACACTAGCTCATCTGTCTCATTTATTGCCATGGTCCAACCATGGCCTTTTCCGTCAATTCATTATTGAATGATCGTACTCATTCCCTTCATTCTACCCAATTTGATCTTTCATTACCATTTACTTTATACAATCTCATACATATCTTCACACTGATGCACACATATCATAAAATTCTTTTTATACCTTTTCAATTCCATCATATCACATATATATTACAATCAGTTTAATATCAATTTCAGATCAATTAATAATAACTCGGTTGGAACACATCACTACCTGAGCAAAACAATTTATAAGAGCCGGGAGACCTCACACTATCACACTTTACTTACGGCATGTATAGTTAGACTCCTACACTTGCTATGTTAGTCCGAGAACCGACTAATCCATAGCACTGATTGTAACGCCCCAAGCCCGGGACCGTTACCGGGGTTGAAAACGAGGTATTTACAGACTTACTTTATTGACTTATACGGTTCATTTTTAAAATTTCAGACATGCTGGCTAACTGCATCACAACTACTTTAAAAATCATATCTCGAGTTCCGAAGCTCAAAAACTTAATCCGTAAATTTTCCCCAAAACTAGACTCATGTATCTATCTACACATTTTTTTCTAGAATTTTTGATCAGGCCAAACGGTACAGTTTATTATATTAAGTCTCCCCTGTTACAGGGTTCGACTACACAGACCTTCATGCATTGCAACTTAGGTATCTTACTATACAGGGCTTAAAATCTTATGCCGTTTGTTTCTAAAGAAACTAGACTCAACAAGGAATCTGTACATATGGGGCATGACTTCTAATTATCTCAGGTTAATTTATAGCAAATTTTTAAAGTCAGAACAGGGGATCCAGAAATCGCTCTGGTCCTGTTTCATGAAAACCTAAATATCTCTTAACATCTGACTCATATGGCCGTTTTGTTTCTTCCATATGAAAGTAGATTCATCAAGGTTCGATTACATAATTTATTCGCTACTTAACTCCATTCCTACTATTTTTAGTGATTTTTCAAATTGACACTACTGATGCTGTCTACATCTGCCTTTAGGGTAGACTTTACCTATTACTTAGTTTCCATGATTTAACTAACCCTTTAATATATATAACACAAAATAAGATTGTGATTAACCATCCCAATGGTCAATCATGGCCAAGCATATCCACACATCTCAATAACCATATACATACACGAAGGTTATGACAATATACTCAAAACATATATATAAAAGTCATTTTCGCATGACTATCAAATTTATACAAAACCAAAAGGTGTAAGACAAACATCGACAAGGGTAGTCCTATACATGCCATTTCAAAGTTCAACCAAAAGTGTACCGAAAGGGGCTTTGATAGTGTGGACGACTTCAACTTCGACAATCCCGAGTCCGATGGCTGACGAACCAAAATCTATAAGACAGAGATTCAAAGAGAACGGAGTAAGCATTTAATGCTTAGTAAGTTTTGAGCTATGAAATTAAACACAACTATAATGTAACATTGTATAGCTAAACGGATAATTTCATATGCACAATTTCCCAATATCATATTTATCCCATCTTACCAACCTTTATATTCATACACAAAAGATTATCTTAACCAAGGACCGGTAGCTCAATTATCGACTGAGTGAGTACTATTTGCAAGGGATCAACTAAATCAATGCATATACGAAACATACCTCATTGCTGGGATTTCACGAGCATATTAATTTAAACTATGACAGCAAGATAACTCATTCTCAAGCCAAGTACCTTCGGGATTTAACCGGATATAGTTTCTCGCTCGAATGCCTTCGGGACATAGCCGGATATAGTAATTTGCAAAAATGTCTTCGGGGCGTAACCCGGATATAGCAACTCACCCTAAAGCCTTCGGGACATAGCCCGGATATAGTAACTCGCATCAAAGCCTTCGGGACATAGCCCGGATACAGTAACTCACATCAAAGCCTTCGGGATTTAGCTCGGAACTAACAACTCGCGCAAACGCCTTCGGGACTTAGCCCGGTTAACATCCAAATATTCATGTACATATAAATAAATCATGACACATCTATTTTTTTATTTTCATAATAAGTTTCAAACACAATTCACATATTAAACAATCCCATTTTTTGCTCACTAGCCACATACAAACAGCATGGTTTAGTTTGCTTTATGACATGATTTCTATACCCATACGGCTACCCTTCATACACATAGACTAAGTAACTCATCATATAATTCAAGTAGAATCATTATATCGCCCTATATTTGTTATGCTCATACATCATGACTTAATCAAATCGTAAATTAAGTCTCGTTTACTCTAAACTTACCTCGGATGTTGTCGGACGATTTCAACGGCTATTCGATCACTTTTTCTTTTCCTCTATCCAAGTTTGATCCTCTAAGCTCTTGAGCTAAATCAAACAAATTTACTTCCCAATCAAGCACAATTATATGGCATTCATATACACTTTTAGAACCATTTCACATGAATTAATTGTTCACCTAAGTCTATCATCATTTCGTTTTCATAATTGTATAATTGGTAAGTTACATTAAACAATTATACTTATAGTTTTAATACACTTTATACTAGCCAGAATGTACCATCAAGACATGCTCTAATCCATTAGCTTACCTTGGCCGAATAATCAAGATAAATTTTGGTACTACAATAGCTCAATATTCCAACTCAATAGATCAACACCTATGACCGAAACTATGAATTCCTTATATCCTTACATGTATTTAAATGCACATGTTCAATATGATTTCTTCTTTAATCACACATAATCGACTAGAACAATGGAAATCTTTAGCAATACTTAATTAAATATCAAATCAATTATAACACATTTGGGCATTCATTCTATTTTTATAAACTCAACCACCCAAATCACTCAAATACAACATTTCATATTCGGCCTTAGCATCAAATATTCTAGCCGATTCTTCACACTTTAAAGCTATACATCTATTTAAATCCTAGTTAGTTCAAGCACTCATCCACCTTTGTTTATCTAAATTTAACATGAACAAACACCATCACTCATCCTAATTATCATAGCCGAAAAACCTTAATCATTCCCATAATAAAAAAAAAACAACATGGGTTACTAAAATAACTTAGTATCTCACTCAAGATTAAGCAAAATTTCAAGAATTAATATAATTTCTTACCTTAATGATAGCTTAAGATAGCCGAAAATCTTTCCCCCTTCTTCTTCTTTACATTCGGCCAAGGAGAAAGAAAATTTTAAGCTTTGTTTTTATCACCCTTCAATTTCTTATTTCCATTATCTTTTTCCTTCTTTTTTTTTATTTACTTTATAAAATATAAAGCTTCCAACTAATAAATAAATACATATTATATGCACATAGTCTATCATGGCCTAACCACTACACTCAATAGTGGAAATTTGACATGCAAATCCTTGGTTTATTTATAACTTGAATTAATAGGTCCTTTTAGAATAACCTATCATATTTCAAAAGTGTCACTCATAAGTCCTATTAACTAAATTCACATTCAATTGACTAAATAAAATCTTAAAAATTTTCACACATTCAAAATTCACATATTTTAGATAGTAAATGTTATATTCAAATAATTCAATGACTCGGTTTAGCGGTCCAAAACCGCTTTCCGACTAGGGTCACTTTAGGGCATCACAACTCTTCCCCACTTAAGAAATTTTCGTCCCTGAAAATCTTAGCGGTAAATAGGTTTGGGTATCGCTCTTTCACAGAGTTCTCTGGTTCCCAAGTAGCTTCTTCCATCCCGTGTTTGAGCCATAACACTTTTACTAACGGAACCCTTTTGTTTCGCAACTCTTTCACTTCACGAGCTAGGATACGAATCGGTTCTTCTTCATAACTCATATCGGATTGAATTTCAACCTCTGATGGATTAATTACGTGTGATGGATCAGATCTATAACGTCGAAGCATCGAAACATGAAAGACGTTGTGAATCTTTTCAAGCTCAGGGGGCAAAATCAATCTATACGCAATCGACCAATTCGTTCGGATACTTCATATGGCCTATGAACCTCGGACTCGGTTTGCCTTTACGGCCAAATCTAAGTATCTTTTTCCAAGGTGAAACTTTAAGAAACACTTTGTCTCCCACCTGATACTCAATGTGTTTTCGTTTCAAATCCAGCGTGATGACTTTTGGCAATCTGTGGCGGCCTTGAGACTTTCACGGATTACTTTTACTTTCTGTTCAAAGATCTTTAATCAAGTCAACTCAAAATTTTTCTTTCACCAAGTTCATCCAAAACAATGGCGTCATTTACATTTACGCCCGTATAAAGCCTCGTAAGTGCCATTTTAATACTCGATTGAAAACTATTGTTATAAGCGAATTCAATCAAAGGTAAATACCGCTCCCATGAACCACTGAACTCGAGGATGCAACATCTCAACATATCCTCAAGAATTTGAATTATCCGTTCAGATTGACCATCGGTTTGTGGATGAAAAGCGGTGCTGAAATGCAACTTGGTACCCAAAGCTTCTTGCAATTTCTTCCAAAATCGCGAGGAGAATCTCGGATCTCTATTCGACACAATAGAAATCGGTACCCCATGTAATCTCACAATCTGAGAAACATACAATTCAGCTAATTTATCCATTGAAAAATCCGTACGTACGGGGATAAAATGAGCCGATTTAGTCAGTCTATCAACAACAACCCAAATTGCATCTTTCTTACTTGTAGACAATGGCAACCTAGACACAAAATCCATCGTGACTCGATCCCACTTCCATTCTGGTATCATGATCGGCTGAAGTAAACTCGTAGGCACTTGATGTTCCGCCTTCACCTGCTGACATACTAAACACTTCGAAACAAAATCAGAAATGTCTCATTTCATACCATGCCACCAAAACTGACGTCTCAGATCGTTGTACATTTTCGTACTCCCGGTGAATTGACATTCGGCTACAATGAGCTTCGTTCGTAATCATCGAAATGAGTTCTGAATTTCTTGGAACACATAACCGACTTTTGAACCTCAAACAATCATCATCATCAATTTGAAACTCTGATTCCATATTCGGAAAACATTCAGCCCGTTTTGCAACTAATTCGTCATCGACTTTCTGAGCTCCACGAATTTGATGCATCAACACTGGTTTGGCCTTTAATTCCGCCACTAACACATTGTCGGATAGAACAGACAAGTGTACATTCATCGTTCGTAAAGCAAATAGTGATTTACGACTTAAAGCATCTGCAACCACATTAGCCTTTCCCGGGTGATAGTCAATGACAAGTTCATAATCTTTCAACAACTCGAGCCAACGTCTTTGTCGTAGATTTAAGTCTCTTTGGGTCATCAAATATTTGAGACTTTTATGATCCGAAAACACATGGCACTTCTCACCAAATAAGTAATGTCGCCATATTTTCAAAGCAAATACGATGGCAGCTAATTCGAGATCGTGGGTCGGATAATTTTTCTCATGTGGTTTTAATTGTCTCGATGCATACGCCACAACTCGACCTTCTTGCATCAATACACAACCCAATCCAAGTAGGAGGCATCACTATAAATGACAAATTCTTTGCCTGATTACGTTTGCACTAAAATTGGAGCTTGATCAAATAAGTTTTCATTGATCAAAACTTTTCTAACACTTTTCCGTCCATTCGAACTTAACATCCTTTTGAAGTAGCCACATTGGCGTGGCTATCATCGAGAAACCTTTTACAAATCTTGGTAGTAACCGCAAAGTCCCAAAAAGCTCCAACCTCGCAATATTTCTCGAGGTTTCGCTTAAGTATGGCTGAAATTTTGTTCGAGATCAACTCGAATACCCGATCACGGATACCACATGACCCAAAAACTAACCTCTCTTAACCGAACTCACACTTACCGAACTTAGCATATAAATCGCTTATCCCGTAAAATTCGCAACACTAATCTCGTGTGCTCAAAGGCATGTTCGGCCTCATCTCTTGAATAGACCAAGATGTCATCAATAAACACGACTACAAACCGGTCCAAATATTGTCGAAGATTCGATTCATCAAATCCATAAATACCGCAGCGCATTAGTGAGCCCAAACGGCATCACTAAGAACTCATAGTGGCCGTATCTCGCTTACGAAGCGCTTTTAGGTATATCCGAATCTCGAACTCACAAATGATAATAACCCGATCTCAAATCTATCTTTGAAAACACCAAGCTCCTTCGCTTGATCAAACAAATCATCAATACGCGTGTAACGGATATTTATTCTTTATCGTCACTTTATTCAAATTGACGATAGTCAATGCACAACCTCATGGTTCCGTCCTTCTTTTTCACAAACAAAATGGCGCACTTTAAGGTGAGAAACTTGGTCGAGCGAAACCCTTATCCGTCAACTCTTGTAATCGAGCTTTCAATTCTTTTAATTCCGTTGGTGTCATACGATACGGAGCTATCGAAATCGGTGTAGTCCTGTGTACAAGCTCGATGCCAAACTCTACCTCCCGAATTGTGGTAAACCCAGTAATTCTTCTGGAAAAACATCGGGTATTCACAAACCACCGTACAGATTTAGGCTTCTTTTCTAACTCTTTGTCCTCGAAGACATACGCAAGGTATGTTTCACACCCTTTCTTACACATTTACGAGCCAAAGATCGACGATATTATCACTGGCAACCTATTCGAGTCGGTAGACTCGACTCGGATTATCTCGTTATTTACACATCTCAAATCGATGGTTTTACTTTTGCAATTTACAATTGCATCATGTACGGTCAACCAATCCATACCGAGGATAACATCAAATTCGTCAAACAAGAAAAGCATCAAATCACCGAAAAAGCGAAAACTCTTGATTACTAGAGGACATTTCTTGCACACTTTGTCGACAAGCACGTGCGACCCAAGGGATTTGACACCCGAATTACAAACTCAGTAGACTCAACAGGTAGAGTCTTACAGGATACTAAGGTTTCACATACATATGAATGAGTAGAACCGGGGTCTATCAAAGCAATCACATCAGTATCAAAGAGAGTAAAAGTACCCGTAATAACATCTGGCGAAGAGGCATCCTCGCGTGCGCGTATAGCATAAGCTCTGCCGGAGCACGAGCCTCGGATCTGGTTGTAATATCTCTAGATCCTCTCGACCTCCGCTAGCATTCCCGCATTTCTAGATGGTCTACCTCGAGCGATGAGTAGCACCCGGTTTCCCACTCGATTTACATTCTGCTCGCATGGTCCTCGGACAATCCTTGATAAAGTGGTCACCGATCCACACTTATAGCGAGGAGCGGTCATGGAATCTACAACTCCCCGAATGCCATTTACCACAATGCTGACACTCTGACCTATCCCGTCGATCATTTCCCACACTGGCAACCGAAGTGACTCGTGTACTCACAGGAGGTCGATCGCGATCTCGTCTAGAAAAACCCGAAGTGTCTTTGGATTGGCGAGAATCATCTCTAAATTTCTTCGATGATCGTTGAAAGGGCTTTCCGATGATCTCTTACTGAACTCTCTGCTCCCATTTCAGCTTTTCTTTTCTCCTTCTTACCGAGCTCTTGGCTTTGCAAGCTCGCTTCGACAAGTACTACAAACTCTCCGATCTCTAAAATGCCAACATACAATTTTATATCTTCATGCAAACCATCTTCAAAACGCGTTTACACATTATAGCTTCTGAAGAAACGCACTCTCGAGCGTACCGGCTAAGCCTCACAAACTTTCGTTCATAATCAGTAACCGTCATGGAACCTTGTTTAAGTTCGCGAAATT
Source organism: Gossypium anomalum (assembly GCA_025698475.1). Classification (NCBI taxonomy): domain Eukaryota; kingdom Viridiplantae; phylum Streptophyta; class Magnoliopsida; order Malvales; family Malvaceae; genus Gossypium; species Gossypium anomalum. The sequence goes on from CM046965.1 coordinate 44,136,338, forward strand.
CCTTTCGTTTTTGATCAATAAATCTCTGGCTGATATACTTTTTCCGAAACTCGGTTTGAAAAAACTCCCAAGTTACCTGCTCTTTAGGCACAACAGAAATCAACGTATTCCACCAATAGTAGGCGGAATCACGTAACAAAGAGATAGCACACTTCAATCATTCCTCGGGTGTGCAAGATAGCTCATCAAGTACCCGGATAGTGTTGTCCAACCAAAATTCAGCTTGCTTGGCATCATCGCTGTCCGTAGCTTTAAATTCAGTAGCCCCGTGCTTCCGGATTTTGTCAACTGGGGGCTTGTTTAACTTCATCCGTCGACACTGAGGTACTGCAGCAGTGTGAGAGAGGTATTAGTCGGGAGTGGGGTTGTGTGGAATAGTAGTATTAGTTCGAATGTATTGGTTAAACCAATCATTCATCACATTATAAAAGGCTTGTCTAGCCTCATCGTTTTGATTGCTCGCAAAAGTTGAGAGTCCATCGGTGCTGCCCCGTGCAAAGGGAGCAGTGCTACACTCTCCACATCGTCAGCTACCGCTCGATTGGGATCGGGATCCATTACTAACCTAAACACACATTTAAACTGTCAGAAATCACCACACTATCAAATAATCACAAAATGGCATGTATAGTTAGACCAAAACGTAACACGATAGTCCTAGAATCGGCTAAACCATGGCTCTGATACCAATATAATTGTAACGCCCCAAGCCCGGGACCGTTACCGGGGTTGAAAACGAGGTATTTACAGACTTACTTTATTGACTTATACGGTTCATTTTTAAAATTTCAGACATGCTGGCTAACTGCATCATGACTACTTTAAAAATCATATCTCGAGTTCCGAAGCTCGAAAACTTAATCCGTAAATTTTCCCCGAAACTAGACTCATGTATCTATCTACACATTTTTTTCTAGAATTTTTTATCAGGCCAAACGGTACAGTTTATTATATTAAGTCTCCCCTGTTACAGGGTTCGGCTACACAGACCTTCATGCATTGCAACTTAGGTATCTTACTATATAGGGCTTAAAATCTTATGCCGTTTGTTTCTAAAGAAACTAGACTCAACAAGGAATCTTTAAATATGGGGCATGACTTCTAATTATCTCAGGTTAATTTATAGCAAATTTTTAAAGTCAAAACAGGGGATCCAGAAATCGCTCTGGCAATGTTTCATGAAAACCTAAATATCTCTTAACATCTGACTCATATGGCCGTTTCGTGTCTTCCATATGAAAGTAGATTCATCAAGGTTCGATTACATAATTTATTCGCTACTTAACTCCATTCCTACTATTTTTAGTGATTTTTCAGATTGACACTACTGATGCTGTCTACATCTGCCTTTAGGGTAGACTTTACCTATTACTTAGTTTCCATGATTTAACTAACCCTTTAATATATATAACACAAAATAAGATTGTGATTAACCATCCCAATGGTCAATCATGGCCAAAGCATATCCACACATCTCAATAACCATATACATACACGGTTGTTATGACAATATACTCAAAACATATATATAAAAGTCATTTTCGCATGACTATCAAATTTATACAAAACCAAAAGGTGTAAGACAAACATCGACAAGGGTAGTCCTATACATGCCATTTCAAAGTTCAACCAAAAGTGTACCGAAATGGGCTTTGATAGTGTGGACGACTTCAACTTCGACAATCCCGAGTCCGATGGCTGACGAACCAAAATCTATAAGACAGAGATTCAAAGAGAACGGAGTAAGCATTTAATGCTTAGTAAGTTTTGAGCTATGAAATTAAACACAACTATAATGTAACATTGTATAGCTAAACGGATAATTTCATATGCACAATTTCCCAATATCATATTTATCCCATCTTACCAACCTTTATTTTCATACACAAAAGATTATCTTAACCAAGGACCGGTAGCTCAATTATCGACTGAGTGAGTACTATTTGCAAGGGATCAACTAAATCAATGCATATACGAAACATACCTCATTGCTGGGATTTCACGAGCATATTAATTTAAACTATGACAGCAAGATCACTCATTCTCAAGCCAAGTACCTTCGGGATTTAACCGGATATAGTTTCTCGCTCGAATGCCTTCGGGACATAGTCGGATATAGTAATTTGCACAAATGTCTTCGGGGCGTAACCCGGATATAGCAACTCACCCTAAAGCCTTCGGGACATAGCCCGGATATAGTAACTCGCATCAAAGCCTTCGGGACATAGCCCGGATACAGTAACTCGCATCAAAGCCTTCGGGATTTAGCCCGGAACTAACAACTCGCACAAACGCCTTCGGGACTTAGCCCGGTTAACATCCAAATATTCATGTACATGTAAATAAATCATGACACATCTATTTTTTTATTTTCATAATAAGTTTCAAACACAATTCACATATTAAACAATCCCATTTTTGGCTCACTAGCCACATACAAACAGCATGGTTTAGTTTGCTTTACGACATGATTTCTATACCCATACGGCTACCCTTCATACACATAGACTAAGTAACTCATCATATAATTCAAGTAGAATCATTATATCCCCCTATATTTGTTATGCTCATACATCATGACTTAATCAAATCGTAAATTAAGTCTCGTTACTCGGAAACTTACCTCGGATGTTGTCGGACAATTTCAACGGCTATTCGATCACTTTTTCTTTTCCTCTATCCAAGTTTGATCCTCTAAGCTCTTGAGCTAAATCAAACAAATTTACTTCCCAATCAAGCACAATTATATGGCATTCATATACACTTTTAGAACCATTTCACATGAATTAATTGTTCACCTAAGTCTATCATCATTTCGTTTTCATAATTGTATAATTGGTAAGTTACATTAAACAATTATACTTATAGTTTTAATACACTTTATACTAGCCGAATGTACCATCAAGACATGCTCTAATCCATTAGCTTACCTTGGCCGAATAATCAAGATAAATTTTGGTACTACAATAGCTCAATATTCCAACTCAATAGATCAACACCTATGACCGAAACTATGAATTCCTTATATCCTTACATGTATTTAAATGCACATGTTCAATATGATTTCTTCTTTAATCACACATAATTGACTAGAACAATGGAAATCTTTAGCAATACTTAATTAAATATCAAATCAATTATAACACATTTGGGCATTCATTCTATTTTTATAAACTCAACCACCCAAATCACTCAAATACAACATTTCATATTCGGCCTTAGCATCAAATATTCTAGCCGATTCTTCACACTTTAAAGCTATACATCTATTTAAATCCTAGTTAGTTCAAGCACTCATCCACCTTTGTTTATCTAAATTTAACATGAACAAACACCATCACTCATCCTAATTATCATAGCCGAAAACCTTAATCATTCCCATAATAAAAAAAAAGTTAACATGGGTTACTAAAATAACTTAGTATCTCACTCAAGATTAAGCAAAATTTCAAGAATTAATATAATTTCTTACCTTAATGATAGCTTAAGATAGCCGAAAATCTTTCCCCCTTCTTCTTCTTTACATTCGGCCAAGGAGAAAGAAAATTTTAAGCTTTGTTTTTATCACCCTTCAATTTCTTATTTCCATTATCTTTTTCCTTCTTTTATTTATTTACTTTATAAAATATAAAGCTTCCAACTAATAAATAAATACATATTATATGCACATAGTCTATCATGGCCGGCCACTACACTCAATAGTGGAAATTTGACATGCAAATCCTTGGTTTATTTATAACTTGAATTAATAGGTCCTTTTAGAATAACCTATCATATTTCAAAAGTGTCACTCATAAGTCCTATTAACTAAATTCACATTCAATTGACTAAATAAAATCTTAAAAATTTTCACACATTCAAAATTCACATATTTTAGATAGTAAATGTTATATTCAAATAATTCAATGACTCGGTTTAGCGGTCCCGAAACCGCTTTCCGACTAGGGTCACTTTAGGGCTGTCACAACTCTTCCCCACTTAATGTAACCTGTATCCGTTGCCGAAATAAGGTTATGAGGTATTACTTGACTGAACAAAACTTCTATAAGGTCAAAGATATTTACCAGACATAAATTATCAACAATGCAAACATGTCTCATTGATTTTCCAGAAGAGCTCATATAAATTTCCAAAATGACTCACTATCAAAACATAACCGAATATCTAATAACAAATTAACTACTATCAAGTTATAACTAAAACCTTTCACCACATTAGTTCAATTATAAGGCTTCTCTAAACAAAATGAGCAAGCCATCTTCGCATGGCTATAATGTATACAAAGTCAAAATATCATTCTACCTATAGTCTATCCTATACATGCCTTAAACCATGATGATATACAATCTTCTCAACTCACATAAAGACTCGATAGTGTGGTGATATCTCCGCCCCTTCCAACTCGAGCTAAAGTATAAACCTATAAGAAATGGAAAAGAGAACACGGAGTAAGCTTCAATGCTTAGTAAGTTTTAAGCAATGCAAACAATTAATTTACTTATAGATTGATTATTCAAATTTTCAAGAAATCATTCCTAGATAATTGCCATTTTGGCTAAGTATCCATGAACATAATGCATATTTAGCAAATTCACCTCACTTGAATCTGAAATCAATTAAAACCAAATATTGAAATCACAAATAAGATCATGAAAACTCAAAAAGCATCTAATTAACAAGTTTTAACCATGTTTGCAACAAAATCACAAATTCACTACAAGCTGTCATCCTGAGCAACAGTCACTAAATTATTTATAACTGGAGCTAAGAAACTCCAAATCAAGTGCCGTTAATTTTCCCTGAAAATAAATTCATATCTCTTCCATCCATAAAATTTTCAGAATTTTTAGTTTGACCAATCAATACCAGATTTTTATTGAAGTTTCCCCTGTTTCACTGTTTGACTATCCTGACCACTCTTCACTACGAATCAAATTTCTCATTATACAGAATTTGAAATATGTTATCGTTTATTTCATTTGAAACTAGACTCATTAAGGAGTCTAAGAATATAAATTTTATCTTATAACCATTTTTGTATCATTTATAATGATTTTCTGAAAACAGGACAGGGGACCTCGAAGTCATTTTGACTCTATTCCACGCCACTTCAAATATCTCATTATTGGCAATTCTTTTGCTCACACGGTTTCTTTTATAAGAAATTAGACTCATTAATATTTCATGACATAATTTATTCAGCTTCTAACTCAACTCCCACAATTTATGGTGATTTTCCGAAATCACATTACTGCTGCTGTCCCAAGCAGATTTATTACCCATTCTTGCATTCATTTTATTTAACATATATATCACCAAATCAATCTCATATAACCTTTCACCATAACCGAATACACACATACACATATGAGATTTTCACATATACTTCTCATTTCGCATTCATGATTCAATTCCGATCAATCTAACATATAAAAGTATATAATACATACCTGACCAACTTAATGTATTTGACATATTCAATGGTAGTTTACTACGAACATTCGAAATCATAATCTTACTCCAATCATCGGCATTAAGTCTGCTAGGTTTAAAACCCAAATCCAATAACCACCACAAAGCATGCTGGACTTTAAGCCCGGATATAATACCAGCACAAAGCCTACGGGACTTTAGCCCAAATATAACACCAGCATGAATGCCTTCGGGACTTAGCCCGGATATAACACCAGCACGAATGCGTTCGGGACTTAGCCCGGATATATATCTCACACAAGGCCTGCGGGTCTTAGCCCGGTTAAAATCCTCAATTATCATTCACATATATATATCATAAGACATTAGCATTTCATTTACGTTGCTAGAACACAAGCACAACATGCTTATCAATAATTTTACTTTCGGCTCAACAGCTATATACAAAGAACCCGATTTCGTTTCACTATCCAACATGATTTCTATAACCATTCGGATACAAGTCATATGTACAAATTACTTATCTCACTACTTAATTCAAGTAGAAACATTAGGTCACAATTTATATATTATCCTTATATATCATGATTTTATCAAATCATAAGCTAAGTTCCATTAGTCAAAGACTTACCTCGGATATGTTTGAACGGTTATGGATAGACTACTCGATTGCTTTCTCTTTTCGCTTATCTGATTTCGACCCTTTTTGCTCTTGAGCTTGATTTAAAACAAATAGATTTATTCAATTACTTATCAATTAAGCAATTTAATTTAATACATGTATATCACATATTTTAGGGTACAAATGACCTTATTAACTAGCTATGTAAACATCATACATATGCCCTACTCATACACAATCGAACATATTACTAGGCTATAATCAACAACTACATTTATCCCCATATAATAGATGAAAACTATCAAGGAACATTTTACTAACTTATTACCTTGCATATTCGAATTTCATAAGCTAATTTACTAAATCAATGAATAATAAATTTTAACTTAACAATTCCATAACCACACATGATTATCATATCTACCTATTTGGCCGAATACTTATAAGATTAGCATTTTGCAAGTTTTCAAACCACTTCCAAAGCCAAATATCATTATAAATATACTTTCACACATCTATACAAGCTTACAAAACCACATTTAACTTCATATACCATCATCACTTATTTAGCCGAATATGCAAGATCAAACATATCTTTACAAATATATATTTATATCTATATAAATACCGATGTGGTCGAAATTACAAGTTCAATTGGAACACTCCATAAATACTAATTTATATAACCGGATATACCAAATTCATTATATCATTACATATGGCCGAATATTACTAAACTCAAGCCACCTTATATTTTATCCCTTAAGTGACACCCAAAAATCACATTCGGCACTTCTCATCCACATTCGGCATATTTAACAAACCAAATACTAACCTCAACCTTTAAGTTAAAATAACAAGTAACTTAACACATCCAACATAATATTCCTATCTAATGACATCAAAGCTTCAACTAAAATTTCAAGCTTCTAGCCGAATTTCAAACCTCCAAATAGACTAAATTTAATCCATGGAATAGGTAGAATTCAACTAATCATCTCAATTATGCATAAATTTTCAAGAATGGCATAATACTTACCTCATTCTAACCATCATCTAAGCCGAACAATCAAACAAAAATCCTTTCTTCTTCCTTGCTTCAAGCTACGGTAATGGAGGGCAAAATGAACCTACTTTGGTTTCTCCTCCCACTAACCCCATGATATTATTCTTTATTCATTATTTCATTTTGTGAATTAAATTGTTATTATAAAAATTACATAATATATATTAATCATATCATAGCCGGCCACTAACCAAAAAAAATGAGTAATTGACATGCAAGTCCACCTTTTTGAAATTATGCATTAATAGATCACTTTAAAATTTACCTATTACTTTTCACAAATGTCTCACATAAGTCCCTTATTAAAATTTCACATACAAATGACAAAATCAAAGCATGAGACTTTCACAAATGCATTTACACATATAATAAGCATAGAATATAACGGTTAATTATTTTTATAACTCGGTTTTGTGGTCCTAAAACTACTTTTCGACTAGGGTCAAATTAGGGCTGTCACAAAAATCTTAAAGGGGGGAGAGTTGTTACAGCCAGATTTAGACCCTAGTCAGAATAGTCATTTCGGGACCACAGATTTGACACAGAAAAATATTTTAATATTAATTTCCATGTTTACTATGTGTGAAAGTTTCGTGTGAAAATTTAATTGTTTGTGTGCCGATTTGACAAAAAGAACTTAATTGTGTAAAATGTTATAGTGCCAAATTGACATGGATTTTTAAGTATGAAGTCCTTGCAAGTCAGTTATACCATTAATGTTAATGGTGGACAAGTATGGACATGTAGTTGGTAAATTTTAATGATATAGCTAAGGTTAATTTTGTAATTTATGATTTGAGTTATAATTAAATAAAATAAAATAAAAGATGAATGTATTCATGTAACACCCCAAACCCGGTCTGGAAGTTTGGCTCGAATCTGGCGTGTCACATTGAAGTGTTTTTCGAAAACCATGTTTCCATTAAAAACCCTTCTTAATAATTAAAAACTTGTACCCTTTTTAAACCTTGTTAGAAAACCTCAGCTGAGTAACTTTCTTAACAACTTTGTAAAAATCTTGGCAGTTGCAGAAGCTTAATTTAAAAACAATTGCGGATACGTGATGTTTTGAAAATAGTAGTTGCTGTGGAAAACCGTGTTCTAATTCTAGCAATTATAAGAACAATAAATAAAATTCCAAATTAGGAATCCAAAAAATTACAACGGCTTTACTACAACCCACATAAAATAATTTAAAAGCAATAATCAAAACTGTAACATAAACAATGTGTGTGGCTCCTTCCGAGCCCTTCGCAGCTCCGATCCGTCTAAGGCTGGAAATTACCTGAAAGGTTAATAAATGGGGTGAGTTTACGCAAACTCAGTGTGTAATCCCCTACTTTATAAAAGGAACAGTCAGTCATATAAAAGAATTAAAAGTCTGGCCACAGCCCTACTTACAGTTTCAGTATCAATTGGGCCTTAGCCCATTATAATAGACAGTACCAGATGGGCCTTAGCCCTATACTGATCTGAATAAAGCCCATAGGCCCACAATAGATCTGAATGGATATTTCATGTATGCGAAAACCCAACCCATATCCATCCGTATACACCCCCGTACCAACCTTACACCATGTGGGGAGACAACTCGACCCACCTATCCGCTACACACCACAGAATTTGCAGCACGGCTGCCAAGACAGATATTGTGACAGAGTCACCATATATAGATACTGTGGCAGAGCCACCAGAATAGATATTTGTGGCATAGCCACCAGAACACTTCCTCCATCAATATAACCCATATCTCATGCAACAGATATACATGTCATGGCATACAACATACAAAATCAGAATATCATGCCCATATTTGAATCAAACAATCACAGTCAAGTCATTCATATCACCAACATATATCCACAATCAAATTCACAACCACAAATTAAGTCACTACTTGCCCATAAGGGCAAAATAGTCATTTAACACCCTAGGGGCAAAATGGTAATTTTACCCCACAAGGGTATCTCGGTAATTCTACCCTACAGGGGTATTTCGGTATTTCTACCCTACAAGGGTATTTCGATAATTCTACCCTACAGAGGTATTTCAGTAATTCTACCCTACAGGGGTATTTCAATAGTTTTGTAAATCGAGGGTAAAACAGTAATTCTGTAAATCAGGGGTACTTTGGTAATTTTACAAGTCAAAGGTATTTTAATAATTTGGTAAATTAAAGTATTCTAAACAGGGATAACAATGTGAATGGGCCTAAAGCCCTTTTTTTGCCCAAATAGGCCCACACGCTCGTGTGGCCCTTTTAGCCCAAATCTAGCCACAGATATGATATTCACCTAGCCTAGTCCAATATTTACTACACAATCAAACAACTTATCCAATTGGGCCCGTAGGCCCATTGGGCCTACATGGCCCCTTTCGACCCACGCGGCCCGAAGTAGCCATCCTACAGCCAGAGTAGTGAGAAATACACACCTGATAGGAGACTGGAGTTAATCCGCACTCCGAGCACTCTTAGCCGATGCCCAACCCAAACAAGCACGCCATAAAGCAAAAGGGATCAGCCAAGAAAGGTACCTTTACTCTCCTCATGGTTCTCTCTATTTAAAGCCAGCTTCGCATCCACTCTTATGTTAGCTTCCCGATGTGGGATCCCTCCATCATCAGAGTTTAAATTCAACACCAACTCTTGCCACCCCCTATTAGCAAAATAAATGCTCTTTGATTGCCATGAGTTTCGAACCCTAGACCTCGTTGCCAACTCTATGATGCCATCTTCCTGCCTCTTATATGGCGCTACTTTGCCACTAGACCACAAGGCTTTTTTTGTGGCACAATTTCTCCAATAATATTCTTAAGGCCTACCTATTACACCCAGGGTTTGATTCACCTTAAACCAAAATTTTTGCTAGAGTCCAGGTTTGAACCAGAACTTCTCCAACACTTCTCAGCACACTTACCACTAAAACAATCCTTCATTAACTAAATTTACATGCACAACAAAATATTACAAGCTGCCTTCAACCACTTCCATGCTCAAGGCCCAAAACTTCTAGGCCCAAATTCAGGGTGTTACAATTCATCTTGTTCTTGCTGAAAATACCAAAGAAAAAGAAGATTAAAGCTCAACTAGGGTTCGGCCATTTATAAGCACCAATTAGGTATGTGTTTTTCATCGATTTTTGATGATTTTTATGTTTTTGAGATCGTTGTTTTGTGTTCTATAAAACCCATGCTTAAATTTGAAAAATTGATGATAATTTTGAAATATGCCATTGATGCTTTAGTGAGCTTTGTGATGATAAGTGATGTTATATGGAAGCTTGATGGTAAATAAGCATGCTTTGTCTTTGGACTTTTGATAAATTAGAGTAATTTGGATTAAATTGTGAAAATGAAATTTTGAGGGACTAAAATGGGAAATAAATGAAATATGTGGACTTGTATGGATTATATAAGTATTCGGCCAAGCATGGGAAGTATGAAATTTTGTGTATTTTGTGATTTTATGAAATAGAGACTAAAATGTGAAAATGTGAGGGCTAAATTGTAAAATGCCTTAAATATGTGTATATGGATTGAATTGAATGAATTGATGAATAAATGAGTTAATTTTGAACACATTTAGATCAAGAGATTTTGAACACATTTAGATCAAGAGAAGAGAAATTTAGACTTAAACCGAGGGAAGTCGAAGGTTATAGAGTAGACAGTCTGAGTCAACAAATTTGAGTACGAGGTAAGTTCGTACGGGATAATTGATGTTATAGTTATGTTTAATGCTTTGATAATGCATAAATTGTATAGATATTTGAGTACGGTTTGAGCATGATGGCAATTGACTAAGTTCAGCATTAAGTGTACGATTCATATTAGCTTCGGTTATAAATAGCACTAAGTGTGTGAATTGGAATAGCTTCGACTATATGTGGCACTAAGTGTACGATACTGAAATAGTTTCGGTTTAATATGAGGGCACTAAGTGTACGATATTTTATAGTTTCAGCTAGATTATTTGCATTAAGTGTGCGATGTATTTATATGTGGAAAGGTGGTCTAACGAATTAGTGCATCGAGCATTGAAGTGGTAATGTGATAGTTAAGTACGAGTTTGTGCAGGTATGTAATGAATATTTATGTTTAACAATATGGTTTACGAGATAGATGAACCTATGTGGTTGATAATATTGTGTATGAGTTATATGCAAGATTATGTGAACTAAGGAATTGGTATGAAATGAGAAATGGTAATGAATGAGGTTGAGTAGTGTTATGAAGTGAGTATGTGATAGCTAATATGTCTTATAGCTTATGAATGTTGAACTAATGTATTATACTATGAACTTACTAAGCTCTAAGCTTACTATGTGAAATGTTCCCTGTCTTACAGTGTTATAAAGGTAGCTCGGATTCGGGAATCATCAGCGACTCACTCATACTATCGAACATCCATTTTGGTACCATTTTGAAGTTGTATATGTGGTATATGGCATGTATAGGCTATTGTCACTTGGTTACGTTTTGTAATGTATCTATTATGCCCTGTAATATGGCTAGTTTGTGTTAAAACTTATGGTTGATATTGATACATGTTATGTGATGCAAATGTGTCTTATGATGTGCTTTTAGTTGGCCAAAGGAAATGGTCAATTTAATAAGGTTTCGGCATGACATGTGTTTGTATGTTTGGAGTTTATGGAACATATGTTCTGGTAAATTTTTGGTTTGGACTTGGTATGATTTGTTTGATGAGTTGAGAATGAAAATTGTTAATAATGTAATGGCATGAATAATGTATGTTTTGGGTATTGAAATTGGCTGAAAATGGGTTGGAATTGTGCTTGGTTTAATGCTTATAGGTTTGATCCAATTGGGGTGGCAAATTGGCTATTCAAATGGCCTATTTTTGTCCACATGAATAGGGACACGGGCATGTGTCTCAGCCGTGGGTGACACACGGTCACGTTACATGGCCGTGTGTCCCCTGGGGTACCCTACGAAATTAAAGTCAGCATACCCTCCAGTTTTGACACGGCCTATTCACGGGCGTGTGGCCTTTGAAAATTTGAAAAATTTTCTAAGTTTTGAAACTTTCATATGTTATCGATTTGGTCCCAAATGCATGGTTCAGACTTTGTATGCCCGGTTTAAGTTCATATTGAATATGAATGACTTATATTTATTGAAATGAGATAATATTTGATATTTGATTGTTCTGATCTGAGTTATGAGTCTGGTAATGCCTCTTAACCTATTCCGGCGACGGTTACGGGTTAGGGGTGTTACATAAGATGCATGGGACATACAGCCTAACCACACACCTGTGTACTAGGCTGTGTGTCATGCGCGGTTAAGACACACACCCGTGTGTCTACCCACGTGGACAAAATGAAGCCATTTCTAGCTTCATTTCTCACCCAAAATCATACCAATGACCTGCACTTAAACTTACAACCAATACCAGCCAATTCAAGCATTCCAATTGGGCAAATTCCATCATTCCACAAGGCATATCATTTCATGCATACATGTTTGTAATCTTACCTTGGTATATTTCATATAATAGGCATAATTTGATCAACCATTTAATATGTATATAACTACCATAGTATGACATTACAAGTATATCAAAAACAACCATTACTAGTCATTCTAATGGCTAGATTACAAACCCCATACTTAAGCCATCTATGGCCAAGTTAGCCTGTACATGCCATTATATCAAAATGATCTTAATATATATACCGAAAATAAGCTAATAGATAGAGTGATGATGCTCCAATGACCTCCAACCTTTGCGAGCTTCCAAGCACTATAAAACAGAGGAAATAAAACAGAGTAAGCATTATATGCTTAGTAAGTTTGTATAACGGAAACTAAGCTTACCAATCCCGTTTATTAAATCTAAGAATACAATGTCGTGTTTTTCATCCATTTGGCATAATTGCCTAAACATATGCATTCAATCAAACATGTAGTCACAAAATCTTCATACCAATCAAGTAAACATAGATGAGCTCTTCATACTATTTTCCTTCAAGTCATCATTCATTTCATTCCATAATTCTCTTATCATGCCAAGAAGTTTTGTATCCGTTGAATCATTGAAATTCTGATGGATACTCAGGTGGTACACTCGAGGTGAATGATTCAATAACCCATCAATTCTTTGTCAAGAGTATCCATTAGGGAACTTAATCGAGGAACACACTCTCAAGTCACATATCATATAACAGGATTACCATTCCAGGCTAAATCCTTTATATAATGTACGCTCGGAAGAGTTCAATTAGGATTACCAGTCCAGGCTAAATCCTAATTGTAATATATACTCAAGGGGTATTATATCAGGATTACTCATCCGGGCTAAATCCTTTCCATAATGAGGTCAATAGGATTACTAGTCCGAGTTAAATCCTGTCAGCAACAAATGCAGGACCTCATTCATTTCGGGAAAGCACCTATGATCATCAGAATTCAATATTCAATTGGGACATAACCCTTTTTCACCATTTTCAAGCATGTCTTAATTTCTCATATTGTGACATCCAAGTAAATCACCTAAATGATAATCACATTTCATACAATATTAACTTACACGAACTTACCTTGACACTTGTTCGTGTAAGTAATCTTCTAATCAGAAACCTTTTCTTTTCCTAGATCTAACCTCGAATGTGAGTTGTCCAGATATATATAAATAGCTTTAATCATCAATTTCTCATTTTTCGTACTCATTTGGACTCAATTTACGTCCTGGGCAAAATTACCATTTTGCCTCTAACTTTTCCATAAATTCTAATTTCGTCCTTGGGCTCGGAAAATGAAACTTGTGCAATTTACTCCCTATTCCAAGCCTAACCAAAATCCCATTACAAAATTTACAGCACATGTATTTATAAAAATTCAGCATTTTTTCTTCAATTTCAAAATTTTACATTTTAGTCCCTAAATCATGTTTTCATCAAAAATCACTTCGTAAAAGTTGTTTATCTATTAACAACCTTTCATTTTCTACCATAAATTTCTAATTTTTAGCATATTCATCCATAACCCAAATTTCATACCTTGATAACTTTTCAAACTAATCCCCCAAGTAGATAGATTAAGCTATCCCAGTTTCAAAAATATCAAAATTACTAAAAATGGGACAAGGAAACTTACCCAATTAAGCCATGAAAGTTTCTTCTCTCTCTCCTAGGGTTTCTATGTATTTTAGGTTGAAGAAGATGAGAAAATAAGATGATATTTTCTTTTCATCTTTTTATTAATTAAATAATTTTCAAATTCCAATTTATTCCTTGCCCTTTTTTCCAAATTTCCATGGATGAGTCACCAAAAATGTACATAATTTTCGTTAATGGTCTAATTACCTTATAAGGACCTCTAGTTTTGAATTCCATAGCTATTTAATCCTTATAGCTACTAGAATTCAACTTTTTCATTTTATGCGATTTAGTCCTTCATGTAATTATATACTTAATTGATAAAATTTTCGTATCAAAATTTTCACACAACATGTCTATCATAATACGGACCATATAATAAAATAAAAATAAACTTTATTTTCAGATCAAATTTGTGGTCCCGAAACCACTATTCTGATTTCACTGAAATTGTGTTGTTACAACTAAAATCATGCATAATCAAGTTATATACATAAGGTATAATAACATACAACCAATATGCCCATAGGCACTTCAAATAACTACATCAAAACATGTACAACCATGTACTCAATTTGGCCAAAATAAACAATCAACTTCTATGCATATTTGCATCAATACATACCATTGAATTTACTTACCAAAACACACTAAATGGTACTAAACACGCCATTCAACTACTAGCATCAACATTCATATATGTCATTCACAATAAAGTGCCAATTCACCACATTTCCAAAAAAGGCACATGACATATATAATATGCATATTCAATACTATCATTTCATCTTTCATCATTCAAACATATTAAACAAAACATTAGCCATTTTAAGGCTATCTATATACATACCAAAATATGCCATTTGACCAACAAAATGCCAAAACACAAGCCAAATCAAATGGCCATATCAACAATCAAAACAAATAAGCTCACATTAGCCAATATACCTATACATGCCATTATAACCAAAATCAAAACAACCGAAAGTACCAAAAGAGCCGATGGATAGTGTGATATAGCTTCAAAAAGCTTCTGACTCAAACAAGCTTTCGATGCACTATAAGACACGGAAAATAACATAGAGTAAGCATATAAGCTTAGTAAGTTTGTATAACATAAAACACGGCTTACCATTTAATAATATAAAATAGGTAAGATAAACATGGCATAATCTAACATAATTTGGCCAAAGCCTAAACATGTACACCAAACATGTTAGCCATATAAGTATGCATCATAAACATATTAACAATGGACTAACACAACATTTATGAATGTAACAAATTCATATACCATCCATTTCAATGTTCAATAAATCATGTAACATCGGTTAAATGTAATTCACATGTATCCCTGTCTTAGTTGATATCGAACTCATACCATTCCGTATTAAAATAATGCTCGTTGAACCATTTAGAATACCGTTGGATACTCAAGATAGCTCGCACATAGTGTGATAAATCATATAATAGTAATCTGTCAAATCCTGTACATGTATGCTCGCACGAGCTATGAATATGGGCCTATTCGCATGAGCTATGGGCTGGAACATAGCTAAATGATGTTGTTCACATGAGCTGTGGAGTACCTGTAACACATGCCAAACCTCAACCATCGGTAGGACGTTCAGGACCAACACTCGAATCATGTAAACCCTAATGACATGTTATTTGTATTTACGAAATCCTAAAGTTCAAACAGGGCTCGGTATTTGTCGTATGTCGTTGGATATGCAACTGGTGTATATGTATAGCAATTTACAACACAAGTATATTTCATTTGAAAACATATATTCACAATTTAATTACACGATCTTACCTCGACGAATATACGTAGATACAGAGGCGATTAATCCATGACTTTCTCTTTGCCCCGATCTAAAGCTGTACGAGGTCTGTCTTGATCTATACAGATAAATTTAACTTAATTCAATATGTATTTTATTTAATTTAATCCGAAACCATATTTTGGTAAAATTACCATTTGCCCCTATACTTTTAATTTCTTGCAATTTAGTCCTTAGCTCATAAAACTGGAAATTTATGCAATTTCCACAACCCACTATAGGCGAATGTCCCTATCAAGCCCTATATTTCATTTATTTCACAATTTCACAGTGTAAAATTTTCTATTTTTCAATTTAATCCCTATTTAACAATTTCACCAAAATCCACTTAACAAAAGTTGTTTATATAACAACAAATACTCATTTTCCTCCATGACTCATCTAAACTCATGAACATTCATTAATGGAAAAACCCTAATAGTTTAACAGTTTCACAAATTAGTCCCTGTGCTAGCTAGATTAAGCTACAACGATCCCAAAAACATAGAAATCATTAAAAACGGGACAAAATATCTTACCAATCAAGCAAAACAAGCATGTTCGAACCCTAACTTCAACAATGGCTTCTTTTCTCTTTTAATTTCTGTTGATGATGATGAATAAAAGATGATAACTTATTTTATTTCATTAGTTTTTATCATTATTTTACCATTTACTTAAATAACCTTTAAAAACATCACTAATTACACTTATGCCAAGCCATGTACTTCTACTATCACCATTTATGGTCTAATTGACTTAAACTCTAAAGCTTTATAGCTATTTAATACCTTTAGCTACTAGAACTTAACTTTTGTACTTTATGCGATTTAGTCCTTTTTATCAAATTGAGCATGTAAACGGTAAAATTTCTTAACGAAATTTTTATACAGTACTGCTATCATGTTGTAGGAAATAAAAAATAATAAAATAATTAGTTTTACTTTAGATTTGTGGTCTCAAATCCACTATTCTAATTTTACTGGAAACGAGCTATTACAACTCTCCCCTTCAAGGGATTTTCGTCCTTGAAAATCTTACCAGAAAAGAGGTTTATATATTGTTTTCTCATAGCTTGCTCGGGTTCCCAGGTAGCTTCTTCTATTTCGTGTCGTTGCTAGAGAACTTTTACTAAAGCTATGTTCTTGTTTCTCAACTTTTTCACCTCTCGTGCCAGAATCCTGATCGGTTTCTCACTGTATGACATATCAGGCTGAATCTCAACATCCGTCGGGGAGAGAGCTTGTGAAGGGTTAGATCGGTACCATCGTAACATAGACACATGAATGACATTATGAATCATTTCTAATTTTGATGGTAAAACTAATTGATGTGCAATAGGTCTGATTCTTTCAGTAATCTCATACGACCCGATAAATCGTGGACTTAGCTTTCCTTTGCGATCGAACTGAAGAAATTTCTTCTAGGGCGATACTTTCAAAAATACTTTGTTGCCAACTTGAAACTCTATATATTTATGTTTAAGATCTGCATATGATTTTTGACGATCTGAAGCTGCTTTCAAACTATCTCGGATCACTTTTACTTTTTCTTCAGTTTCACAAATCAAATCAACCCCGTGAATCTTTTTCTCATTGAGCTTAGTCCAGTATAACGGAATTCGACATTTACGACCATACAAAGCTTTATAATGTGTCATCTTTATGCTTGATTGAAAACTGTTGTTATACACGAATTCAACCAACGGTAAATATTTATCCTAGTTGCCTTCAAACTCTAATACACAACAACGAAGCATATCCTCGAGAATTTGAATCACTCGCTCGGACTGGCCATCGGCAGTGCTAAAATGCAACCGCATACCTAGAGCTTACTATAACTTTCTCCAGAATTGTGTTGTAAACCACGGATCTCTATCGAAATGATAGAAACTGGCACCTCGTGTAATCAGACAATCTCAGAAATATACAACTCAGCTAATCTGTCAAGGGAGTAATATGTATGTACTAGAATAAAATGTGCTATCTTTGTCAAATGATCAACGACAACCCAAATGGCATCTTTCTTTTTCAGAGATAGGGGTAAACTCGATACATAGTCCATAGTAACTTGATCCCATTTCCACTCGGGTATCATCATTGGCTGCAATAACATCTCGATACAAAGTCAGAAATCTCGTGTTTCATTCCTAGCCACCAGTACATCTATTTCAAATCACTGTTCATCTTATTACTTCCCAGATGAATAGGCAAGCTACCTCTATGAGCTTCGTGCAAGATTCTCTGAATGATCTCTAAATTCTTCAGTACACAAATTGTACCTCTAAACAATAAGCAATCATCGGGTCCTATCTAAAATTCTAAATCACGAGTCGACTCACACTGTGCTTGCTTTGCTAACAACTCACCATTAGATTTCTAAGCTTCACAGATTTGCTGTAAAAACATCGGTCTAGCTTTCAACTCAACTAACATTGAGCCATCATCAAATAATGTCAATTGCATATTCATCACTCGCAGAGCAAATAAAGACTTTTTACTCAAAGCATCAACAACTACATTTGCTTTTCCCGGATAATAATCAATTATCAACTCATAATCTTTTAACAGTTCCAGCCATCTATGCTGTCTCAAATTCAAATCTTTCTATGACATTAGATACTTTAAACTCTTATGATAGGTAAATATATGACTTTTTTCGCCGAACAAATGGTGTCGCTAAATTTTCAACGCAAACACAATAACTGCCAACTCTAGGTCATGTGTCAAATAATTCTTTTCGTGCGGCTTTAACTTTTTGGAAGAATAAGTTATTACTTTGCCTCCTGCATCAAAACACAGCCTAAACCATTGAAAGATGCATCGCTGTAAATCACAAATTCTTTACCCGATTCAGGCTGAACCAAAACTGGTGCCTCGATTAGCAGTGCTTTCAACTGATTTAAACTTTGTTGACATTTCTCAGACCATTCAAATTTCACATCTTTTTGTAATATTAATGTCATCGGTGTAGGAATCATTGAGAACCCTTTGACGAATCTTCAGTAATAACTAGCTAATCCCAGAAAACTTCTAACTTCAGATACGTTTCTCGGTGGTTTCCAGACAACAACTACTGAAATTTTACTTGGATAACTCAATTCAATATGTAACACCTCTATCCCGTAATCGTCGCCGGAATGGGTAAGAGGCATTATCGGACGGACAGAACATTATAGATCAATACAGAATCATAGATATCATATAACATTAATACATAGGCATTCACCAACAATTCATTCCTTAAGATAGTCTACGAGACCTAAAACATACATTTAAAAAAGGTTGAGACTAAACCGAACACATTCATAATTTTTAGAAGTTAGCAAAATCTTTCAATTTTGTTGAAGTCACATGCCTGTGTGACTAGGTCGTGTGGCACACACGGGCACAAGACACACCCATGTGATCCAACCATGCCAAAACAGAATTCCTATACTAACTTTTTCACATGGCCAATAGACACGACCGTGTGGTACTTAGCTAGCTACTGACTTAAGCCCACGGCCATAAGGCATGCCCATGTTCCCTGACCGTGTGGCACAATGCAGGCTTGGTTTAAGCCAATTTGCCACCCCTTTTAGGGTCATTCCTACAAGCAATATTCAACAACAGTCACGCCACAAGTTTCAACCAATTTCATGCTTAAAATGACCAAATCATAATAGATCATAACACATTACAAACATATATCATTTGGCATCACCAACCAAATACTAAAACCATGCACAAACATATTATTTGTTAGCCACCTCTCAAGGCATAACATATTTACATATATAAGCTTACATACATAGACATTCTAGCCTATATATGCCATACTTAAAATAATTACACTTTCAAAAGTACCAAAATGAGTTTGATAGTGTGGTGACAATCCTCGATTATCCCCAAGCCTTCAATAGCTATGATATTGTAAAACAGACAAAAATCTCACAGAGTAAGCTACAAAGAGCTTAGTAAGTCAAATACAAGTTTGTCTAACTATTAAAGCATCTAAAATGAAAGTATATCGTAAGAATTCATAGTCAATACACAGAGTAAATCATGAGCCTAACCATGCTCATTTGCTCGCATACATGTCACGTTTCGTTTCCAAATTTCATACATATTTCACATAAACAGTCTTTCATATACAGAGATTTAGTACGATACAAACGTACCTGTATAGTTTACACATTTCATATATTCATTTCCATATCTCGTGCTCTATCATCAGACAGTTCAGAAACGATATAGATACTCATAACCAGGTACAATGCCGACGTCCCGGACCTGGTCTTATATATAATTCAATATCGATGCCTCTATCCCAGATAGGGTCTTATACGAAATCAGATATGATGCCGATGTCCCAGACATGGTCTTACACGTAAATCTCAAATCGAGGCCTGTGTCCCAGATACGGTCTTACATGATAACTCAAATCAATACCAACATTCTTTTCAAGGCATATAGAACTTTTCAAATACTAACATATTATCGGAGTTTACTCGAATTCTATTCATCATTCTCTCAAGACCGTCCAATACAAAATATAGTTTATATGCGCAAAATTTATTCAATTTAACATGTAATTGAATTTGACTTACCTCAAATGGATTTCAGATAGAAACGAGTTGACTATTCAACTATTTTAGACTTCTCTAGATCTAAGTCCTATTTTCTTTGTTCTTGATCTAATACAATTCAAATTCAACCATTCAATCATTCATTTCATTCAAAATAATCCATGAACACATATTTAGGACACTTTGCATTTTAGCCCTTATATTTTCACACTTTGACAATTTAGTCTATTTTTCACAAAATCACAAATATGTAAAATTCACCAAGACTATAGCTTGGCTAAATATACATGGCTTCCATAAAAGCCCAAATAGCATATTTAATTTACAATTTAGTCCCTTAAAACCTCATTTTCACAAATTAGCCCAAATAGCTCTATTTTATCAAAATTCAAAGACAAAATTTAATCATCTACCAATCCTTCATAATTCACCCAAAAAGGTCACAAAACTCATGATATCAATAATGGAATTTCATGAAATCTTTAACAGAAACAGAAATTCAGACATGGGCTTTGAAGAACACGAAGCAACGATCACAGAAACGTAGAAATTATCAAAAACGGATGAAAATTCATACCCTAATCAAGATGAACAAGGGCCGAACCCTAGGAAGCTTATTTCTTTCTTTTTTTTTTTTGAATTTCGGCAATGGTGATGAATATATCACCTAATTCATATTTTTCTTTTATTAATAATACTTTAATAATAATTTTCCCATTTTGCCCTTTCATAAACCATTATACAACCATTTAATGGATGGTTATTTAAGTCCATTAACATTTTCAATGGACAAATAACAACATAAGGACCCTTGCTTTAGAAAGCCAAATCAAATAGGTACTTCAACAAATAGAAGGCTACTTTTACATTTTAAGTGATTAGGTCCTTTTTCATAATTAAGCACAGAAACAGACAAATTAAATCATAGAAACTTCAAAGATATATATTCACATATCACAGACACAGAAAATAATATTAAAATATTTTTAGACTCGGATTTGTGGTCTTGAAACCACTATTTCGACTAAGGTCTAAACTGGACTGTTACACAATATGTATTTTATTTAATTTAATCCAAAACTATTTTTTGGCAAAATTACCATTTTCTCTTATACTTTTTATTTCTTGCAATTTAGTCCCTAGCTTATAAATCTGGAAATTTATGCAATTTCACCACAACCCACTATAGCCGAATATCAATTAGGTCCCTATCAAGCCCTATATTTCATTTATTTCACAATTTCACTATGTAAAATTTTCCATTTTTTAATTTAATCCCTATTCAACAATTTCACCAAAAATCATGTAACATCTCGATTTTGGGCCTAGTCAAAATAGTGGTTTTGATACCATAAATCCAAAGTAGAAATAATTATTTTATGAATGTGTTGAGGTCTACGATATGTTTTCATGATTGTATGAAAGTTTCGTTAAGAAATTTTGTTGATAGAGTGTCCAATTTGATTTTTAGGACTAAATTGCAAAACTTGCAAAACATGTGATTCTGGAAGCTTTAAGCATGAAATAGCTATGGATTATTAATTAAAGGTCCTTAAATAGCAATTTGACCAATTTCTATTTTTACAAACAAAAATAGACATGAATAGGTAAAATTTCAAAGTTTAGTAAAATAGGCATTTTGGTCATTTGATTAATAAAAGAATTAAAAGGGAAAAGATAGCCAAAATTGTGCTCATCTTCTCCCCTTCGTGCAAAAAATTGAGTCTCTATAGCTAGGGTTTTGGTCACTTCCAAGCTCAATTGTAAGTCTATTCTAGCCCCATTTTTTCTTTGCATTTTTAAAGTTGCTCTCAACCGATCTAGCCATTTCTACCATTTATTTGAGCTAGGGTTGATGTCTAGGGTTTGACCCATGTGTGACATGCATGTATTTTGATGTTTCATGGTAGATTATGAAAGTTTGATGTGTGATGAACATATTTTACTAATTGGTTTTCAATGAAAACACCTAAAAAGGGCTTGTTTGTAAAATTTGTAAAAATGAGTGGTAGAAATGTGATTTGATGAAAAATTTGGGCTGGTATAAGCATGATATAGGTTCAGCTAGACTTGAGTAACAAAGAAAATGAGTACATTTCATTTTACGAGCCTAAGGACTAATTTGTAAATATGTGAAAGTTTAGGGGCAAAACTATAATTTTGCCAAAGTATGGTTTTTGGACTGATTTGAACAATGTGATAATTAAATGAGCTAAATTTTCTATTATAGATCAAGAAAAACAGAGTCCGGACCTAGACTAGGGAAAGAACAAGGTTGTGGACTAAATCAAATTAGTTAGCCATATTTTGTACCAAGATTAGTTCATATGTAAATAATGCAATATTATGATCATATTCTTAATGCATTAATATTGTATGAATTGTATAATTGATTCGATGAACACATTCGACAAGTTCCGACAAAGGAGAGAAAATCTCGTTTGAACCATAGGAATAGAATAGGATACGAGTGACATGTCACTAGGACCCCATGTGATATATATATGATTATGTGATCTGGGTGCTGGTCATGTACATCCTACCAGTGGCTAGGTGGACTGACATGTGTTACGGATACCTGACAGTGTGTGTAAGTAGCCCGTGTAGCTACGTCTTGACCGTCAGCTTGTGTGAGTAGACTAGTGATTAGCTCGAGAGCGAGCCTTTATGTGATATGAAATATGAGGTAGTTTTGGCTACATATGTGACACTTGTGTGCAAAGCCCTTCCGTGTATCCACTTAGTATTCCAAGTGTTCAACAGGCATGTCAAAAACAAGAAAGAGTATGTTATGTCACGAGTTGGTACAGGTATGTACGAAAAACTCATAAGAATGAGCTTGTTAAATGATGAGCTTTTGGTAAGATTAAGAATGATAAAGTTATGCTTATGAAACTAAGATGATAAATATGTGATTTATGTTAAGTTAAATTGTATAATATTCATGCTAAATGTTGCTTAATATTGTTTATTATTGCATATGTACTTATTAAGCTTTATGCTTACTGTAACGGCCCGATTTAGACCCTATTCGGAATGGTATTTTTGGGACCATGAATCTTAGTCAGAAAAATATTTTAAAATTATTTTCTGTGTTTATTATGTGTGAATTATATCTGTGAAATTTTCGTGTTTTAATTTTGTCGTTTGAGTGCTGATTTAATAAAAAGGGCTTAATCGTTTAAAATGAAAATTTGATGGTTTAATGTGTAAAGGCCGAATTGAATGTGTCTTTAAAATTTGAAGTATTTATAATGCAATTTGTCCATGAGAACATGATATGGACGGTTTTGGCCAAGAATTATAATGGTTTTATATTTTATTTTAAAGGTTAAATTTGTAAAATGATTATTACGTTAATACATTATAAAACATAAATTAAAAGCCATGCATTTTTGTTCATACTTTTGACTGAAACTTGAGAAAGAATAAAGGATTTTAAGCTTTCAAATATTTGGCCTTGTCCAAGCTTGATTCAAGGTTAGTCTTTGTACGATTTTTGATAATTTTTATGTTTTTGAGATCGTTGCAGTGTAATGTACAAAGCCCATGCCTTAATTTTTTTTATTTTTATGAATATTTTGATTTATTCCATTGATGAATTTATGAGATTTATGATGTTAGATGATGAATTATGAAAGATATGTTTTGGATTAATATATTTTATATTGGAATTTTTGATGAATTTGAGTAATTAGGGTTAAATTGCAAAAATAATAATTTGAGGAAATAAAATGAAAAATAAATGAAATGTATGGACTTGCATGAGCATAAGGAAGATTCAGCCTAAGCATGGTGTACTCAAATTTTGCATGTTTTGTGTTTTATGCAATTTGGACTAAATTGTAAAAAGTGTGAAATGTCGGGGGCAAAATGGTAATTTGCCCATTTATGTGTTTTTGGACTAAATTGAATGAAATTAGGTTTGAATGAGCTTAATTTGAATATGTTTAGATCAAGAACCAAAGAAATCAGATTTAGATCGGGGGAAAACCAAAGTTGTCGAATAATCGTCCCGTTCCAATTATCATTGTCTGAGGTAAGTTTATAAGCAAATAAATGCTATTAATTTTGAATATATGTGAATTTAAAATGCTGAATTGAATTTTTTGAGCATATATATATATGATGGCCGAATGGTTATATACATGGGAGAAATGTGTACAAGTTTGATTCGACCGAGATACGACATCTGAAAGCCTCGTACGAACCTTAGGAATAGTTAGGATACATATGTCATGACATAGGATTCTGATATGTGTATTCGTGTAAGACCACGTCTGGGACGTTGGCATCGTTATGTGATTAAGTGTAAGACCTTGTCTGGGACAGTGGCATCGATATGTGATTACATGTAAGACCACGTCTAGGACGTTGGCATTGTACGATATGCACGAATATCCGAGTATCCTATTTAATTTCAAATGGTTCAATGGGCAATGACAAGTTAAGACCAAATGTAATATCAAGTTAAAAGGCTCAGGTATGTATTCGTACTAAGTTATGAAAATATGGTAAGTTGGATGTTTGAATTGATGATATAAAAGTTATATGTTAATGTGAACTATGTGTATGCATATGTGAATGTATAAATTCGGCCAAATAATGTAATTGTGATGTATGAAATGAAGGTTAAACATGCTAATGTTCAAATAAGTATTCGGCTAAAGGAAAACATATGAAAAATTATATGTCTTGAGATATGAAATTATAAGTTTGGAAATGTATATGAATTTATGATGGTTTATTTTAGTTTAGCTAAATTGAATTATGAATGTGGCTGAATGTCTAATTTGCTTATGACTTACTAAGCTGTGAAAGCTTACTGTGTGTATGTTTACTCTCTGTTTTATAGATTGTGGAAGCTAGTTACGGGCTCGAGGATCGCCAGCGAAGTTTATCACACTATTGACTGTTTTGATATTTTTATAAGTTTGAACTTGAACCTATGGCATGTATAGGCTAATTTATATATATTTGATTTTGGGGTATGTAAATATGAGCCATGCGAAAATGGCTTATTACTTTGTTAAGCTTGGATTTTATGCTTTGATCAAATGATGGTTATGTTTGGGTTTTGATGTTTTGGTTATGGTTTATTAATATATGAGGCTTGAGTAATGATGTAAATAATGGATATGTTTTTGATTTGTGGTACATGTTTTGATAAGCTATGAGATGATTTTGCTATATCTTGTGAATTTGGTTATTTGGTGTGGTTCATTATTGACATAAAATTTGATATATATATATATATATATATATATATATATAATTCGTCTTGTAAATTGTCTTGGAATTGATAAATGTTGTGCATGCATATCCGGTTAATGATAGATAAATTAAATACGTATGCATATGATATGTTTGTTTGTGGTTTGATATTTAAAGGTCAAGTTGATTAGTTTAATGTTTGATTTTTATTATGTGCATAAAGTGTTAACGGTAAATTATAGAAGTAAAATGGCTACTTTGATTCGGTTATTTATTAGTAAATAATGATTATGTATTAGGTATGTTTTGTTAGCTAAATGGATAGTCATAAAGTGACAAGTTGACATTTTTATTCGGTTATGCAATGGTATATTTAACCTAAGATTGAATGGTGGAATTGGTATGACTTTAATGGTTAATTTTGATAGCCGAATAGGTGAGCAAATGAATTGGTTGTGTATTTGTAATTTTGTCATGATGCTAGCATATAAATTTTGGTATATTTTGATTTGATAATTATGCTTAGAAATGGTGCATATTGATATAGTAATATGCACATGAAATTGCAATGTAAAAGAAATATATTTGGCCATGTTGTAATGTTAGCTACTATCTATTATGCTAATGAATATTATGCCATGTGATATGTGGTGATATGGTATAATATGCGAATGTACATAGATATGTAAATGATGTGTTTAGTATTTAATTAAAGAAGTGAATTCGCACTAGTGGATGTCTTATTGTAAGCTCGATTTATGAATTGAAATATGAATAATTATGACTTAGGTATTCGAATGATATAGAATTGATGGCCATATAGTTTGAACTTTGTAATTATGAAACATATGCAAATTTTGGTTTTGATGTATAATATGCACATTTGATTTATATGAATCAGTAAATGGTTGCTATTCCAGTTTGAGAATTATTGGAAAGAAGTTGATATACCTTTGTACATGTAATGTATTATATGAATGTACTGAGCTGGGTTTTTTCCAGTAATGCCTCGTAACTCTAATCTGGCGACGGATACGGGTTAGGGGTGTCACACTTACTCCCTTTCCTTTCTATTTTCTTATAGTATCACCAAGCTAGCTCGAGAAACGAAGGACATCTTAGCTCGATTCACACTATCAAATTAATCCTTTGGGTAGTCATGATTTCACATTTTGAGTATGGCATGTATAGGGGACTTGGTCTTTTTGTTTACGTGTTATATTAATTTGGCTAAGTGGGTTCGCTTATAATGATTTGATGATTCATTTTGTATATGGCCATGAGATATGGCTTATATTGATTATTGGGTTGTAAGCCTATTGATACATGCATGTATGTGCCTATGTCTTTGAGATGTGGTTTACGATCGTGTATATGATGGGTTATGTTATTGGTTTTGAATGTGTATATGACAGCTTTGGGATATGGGCGTGTACCCTGGCCGTGTGAAGTCTGCACCTATTTTGTGAAAAATTATGGAATTTAATCGTCCACACGGCCTAAGCACATGGGCGTGTGCCTTGGCTGTGTGACCTCATTTAGCACATGACGTCATAAACAGAGAGTTACACGGGCTGAGGACATGGGCGTGTCCCAAGCCACACTAGAGTGTGTGACCACACGGCTTACCCACACTGGCATGTGACCCTCCAAAGCATGAAAATTTTCTAAATATTGTTAAAATTTTGAAAGTTCTCGGTTTAGTCCCGAACCACTCCCAATGTATGTTTTGGGCCACGTAGGCTCATAATAGGGATGATATGAATGTATATGAAAAGTTTTAATTTGGATGGAAATATATGTCTCGGTTCTGCATGGTTGCTTGTGTATGAGTCCAGTAATGCCTCATACCCTATTTCGGCATTGAATACGGGTAAGGGGTGTTACATTAGTAGTATCAGAGCTACGATTTAGTCAGTTCTCAGACTAGCGTAGCGTGTGTATGAGTCTAGCTATACATGTCATATATATATTGTGATAGTGTGACGACTCTTGACAATTTTAAAATTGTGTTCTCATATAGTAAATGGATCCCAACCGAGCCATAGTGGATGATGTAGAAAGTAATGCGCTGGCTCCTGCTCAAAGGGTATCTCTAGTTGAAAGTAGACCTGTAACTGTGAGTCAAGGAGGAGGAGAAGGGGATAGGGAAGCCTTTCTCCATATGATGAATGCATGATATACAGAGTTCGTTCGAACGAACCCGAATGCTCAACTCCCTCCATCCCCACCAAATCCTCAACCTATCCCTTTAGCCCCCGAAGTTCTGGAAATGGTAAGAATGAACAAGCCTCCGGTTGACAGAATTTGTAAACAAGGAGTTGAAGAATTTTGAGCTAATATAGATGATGATCTTGAAAGGACAGAGTTCTGGCTTGAGAACACTATCAGCGTATTTGATGAGTTGTCTTGCACACTTGAGAAATGTATGAAATGTGTTGTGTCACTCCTAAGAGACTCGGCTTATTAGTGGTGGGACGCCCTTGTGCCAGTTGTACCAAGGGAGAGAGTTAGTTGGGAATTCTTCCAAGAAGAGTTCTGTAAGAAGTACATTAGCCAGAGGTTTATCGATCAAAAAAGAAATGAATATTTAAAGTTAAAACAGGGCAAATGACAGTAATGGAGTACGAGCATGAGTTTGTAAGACTTAGCAAGTACGCTCGGTAATGTGTATCGACTGAAGCCATTATGTGTAAAAGATTTGAAGACGGATTGAATGAAGATATCCGATTGTTGGTTGGTATTCTTGAACTGAAAGAATTTGTGGTACTTGTAGAGAGAGCTTGCAAGGCTAAGGAATTGGTTAAAGAGAAAAGAAAGGTCGAGATCGAAGCTAGGGACTCAAAGAAAAGACCTATGAGTAAGTCGTTTCAGTCTTCATCAAAGAAGTTGAGGGATAGATTGCCAGTTGTGATCTCTTCTATGACAGCTCAGAGGTATATGAGCAAAGGGTACGAATCTTATCTTGCCTTTGTGTTGAATACCAAAGTGTCTGAGTTAAAGATTGAATTAGTGCCGGTAGTATGTGAGTATTCAGATGTGTTTCTAGAAGAGTTGTCAGGATTGCCTCCGATTAGAGAAGTTAAATTTGGCATTGATCTAGTCCCTGGTACAACACCTATTTCAATTGCTCCGTATAGAATGGCACTGACTGAATTGAAAGAGTTGAAAATTCAGTTGTAAAAGTTGACGGATAAAGGTTTTGCAAGACCTAGTTTTTCTCCGTGGGGTACAACGGTATTGTTTGTGAAGAAGAAAGATGGTTTTATGAGACTATGTATAGATTACCGATAGCTCAATAAGGTAACCATAAAGAACAAGTACCCATTACTGAGAATAGATGATTTGTTTGACCAATTGAAAGGAGCAATAGTGTTTCTAAGATTGATTTGAGATCCGATTACTACTAGTTGAGAGTTAAGGAGTCAGATGTGCCAAAACTGCATTATAGACGAGGTATGGACAATATGAATTTCTTGTTATGCCATTTGGGTTAACGAATGCTCCTACTATTTTTATGGATTTGATGAATCGTATTCTGACCATATTTGGGTAAGTTTGTAGTTGTTTTTATTGATGACATACTGATTTATTCTCGAAATGAGTTCAAACATGCCGAGCACTTGAGAACTATTTTGCAAACTTTGAGAGACAAATAGTTGTATGCTAAGTTTAGTAAAATTGAGTTTTGGCTTCGAAATGTTAGATTTTTAGGGCACATTATTTCGGGTGATGGTATTCGAGTTAACCCGAGCAAGATTTCTACTATTGTTGAATGCAAACCACCGAGGAATGTATCTAAGGTTAGAAGCTTTTTGGGCCTAGCCTGTTACTACCGACGGTTTGTTAAAGGATTCTCGATGATTGCTACTCCAATGATAAAGTTGCTACAGAAAGATACCAAGTTCAAATTGTAACACCCCAAACCCGCTCAAACGTTATGGCCGAATCTGGCATGTCACATTGAAGTGTTTTTCGAAAACCTTGTTTTCATTCTTGAAAGGAGAAAATTAAGTAACATTCAGTTTGTATTTGTTGCTTTCAAAGCGAGGTGTATTTAAAGAAAACTATTCCTTCTTGTATGATAATAATTACTTTGCAAAATCTCTTTTCAGTTGCGGAAGCTTTATTTAAAACAGATGATCTATGAAAACTTGTCATTTAAAAATTGAGTTGCAGAAACGTAGTATTTAAAAATAGTTATGGATTAGGAAAACCATGTTCTACTTCTAATAAATATAAAGCATGAAAATATAATAATTCTAATTTGAGATAATAACCAGAGGAAAGGCTTTATTACAATCCGGACTAAAATAACTTAAAATACTAGAAATTATAGGCTTAAGAAAACCAGTCCAAGCCATCTTGCTAGCTGGCCACCTAAGAGTCCCTCCAACCGTCGAACCACCTACTGAGGATCACCTGAGAAAAATAAAAGAGGGGGTGAGTTTTTGAAAACTCAGTGTGTACAACCCTCGGCAAATAGAAAAGCATGCAATAGCAAGTCTTTTCAGGCCTGAGCCTAATTCAATATCAGAATAGATGTAAGGCAATCAAATATGCACGAATCCCACCCATCCAACCACTACACACCATCTCCATCCCCCGATACACACCATGTAGGGATATAAATATTGACCCACCCATCTGATACACTCCAATCGTAGCCTAGTTGCGGTACTACCTAACGTTGCAATAAAGCTACTAATCATATATTGGGCTTAAAAAGCCATCGGTGGATCCACGGTCGTCAAGCAACCATGCGATCCTCATATACTTCCTCTGTTCCATAATTCCTAACCCATATGCAACCTAAACAGAATATCATATGAATGCAGCAGGTATACATGTAACATCCATAAATCTTACATTCAACACATAGGGGTATTTTAGTCAGTTTCGCCTTTAGGGGCTTTTCTGTAATTTCTCTTTATTATGGGTTATTACTTACCTTGGCTCGTCAACAAGTCCTCTTTGGCTAAAGCGAATAGATACTACCACTAGGTAAGAATCCAGAGAAGAGGAGGTGAGTCAATAAGACCGCTTAGGTACCAAGCTCTCCCTAGATCCAATCCTAGACATGCATATACCCATTGCCACACCTTAACCTTATGGCTTGTCCACGATCACAATTAATTAATTATTTAAGTTTTATGTCTATTTAAGCAGTTATCAGATACTAGGCCCAAAACCCCTTATAAAGCCCAAACTAGTATACATACATGCAGTTGGCCCACTAGGCCGAAATCACATTCATATGGCCCGTTAGGCCCAATCACATTCATAGTCATGCAATCATATGATTTTTCATCACTTAATAATAAATTGCCAATTTTGCCTATTATGAGCCCTACAGCCCATCAGGCCCATTTAGCCTATTCTGGCCTAGTTGGCCAATACACGGCCCAAGTCCACAGAATCGCACATGGGGCCTCTGATAACCTATTGGTTTTCTCTTACGAGTGTTCGCGCACTTGCAAGTCTATTGTAGCCAAACTTCTAGCTTTTCGGCATTTCAGCTTTTCGGCATTTCAAAATTTGTCGATCTACTGTGTGTGTGCAGTGTATGTACACACCTGGTACTAATATGTGCTGCGATCTCCTTAGCCACGAACCTACAAACAATGCCACTCAATGATTAATCACAGACTTATCATATACGATCACCAAAAGCCAAAAATCTCACCTTTGCCTTACCTTGAACGACAAGCCTTAACAACCCTTCCTTGATCACTACTCACGAGTATTTCTTAAATCCAAAACCTCAAAATGCCTAGGATCAATTCGGTAGAGATCTGGAATCCAGGATTCAATACTAATCCCACAAGAATCGGCCGAAGTAGAGGGAGTAGCAGCGGCACAGAGGGTCTTCAGCCAAAGAGGTATTTGGCTTTTGAGATTTGTATGGTGAAGGGTTATTCGGCATAAATAAGAAGAAGAGAAGAAGGAATCGGCTAAAACCAAAGGGGAATCAAAAGAGAATTTGAGAAGTGAAAGAATAGAAAATCGCCAAGCAAGAAACAAGGAATTCGGCTTCTGAGCACTTAGAGAGAAAAGTGTTTCGGCAACACAAAAAAATGAGAAATTCGGCTAAAGGAAGAGAAGTAATTTTGGCATTACCTAGAATCCCCAAAATCGACAACTATATATACTATAGCCAAATTTACCTATCCCTAAATTCCCTGTTCGGCTCCACTTCTCTACACCCCTCATCTCCTAAATTTTCTCCCTGATAACTCCTTAATCCCTTCCTTAAATTTCTCCTCTGATCACTCCCTTCAGAGTTCACATCCAACGCCACTACTGGCCATTTATTGAGCAAAAATAAATCCTTCTTTTGAGTAAGGAGGGATTCGAACCCTAAACCTCCTTGCCATGCATGTGACACCACCTCTAAGCCCCACATGTGATGCTACTTGCCACTCCAACACAAGGCTCCTTGTGTCCAATTCCTCCTTCATTTATTTAAAAACCAAATTACTTGCCATCAAGGTTCTTTTAATTATTAAAATATAATTTCCTTCACCCTAAAGTTCAAACTCAAAACTTAACCAAGCCTGTTATCACATAAATAACACTCGACTAGGAATATTAAGCACACCTTTTATCAAAATCGAAAAAGAAAGAAAGTTTAAGATTTTTGGGGCGTTACACAAATGGTCAGAAAGGTGTCAATAGAGTTTTGAGAAGTTGAAGGCATTATTGACTGAGGCATCGGTTTTAGTACAACCTGAGTCGGGAAAAGAATTTGTGATCTATAGTGATGCATCCTTGAATGGATTGGGTTGTGTACTTATGCAAGAAGGCAAAGTGATAGCTTATTCCTTGAGGCAATTGAAACCGCATGAGAAAAATTATCCGACACCTGATTTGGAACTAGCTGCCATTGTGTTTGTGTTGAAGATTTGGAGACATCATTTGTATGGTGAGAAATGTCATGTTTATACCAATCATAAAAGTTTAAAGTACTTAATGACTCAAAAGGTTTGAATTTACAGTAAAGGAAATGGTTGGAATTGTTAAAGGATTACGAGTTAGTGATTGACTACCATCTGGGAAAGGCGAATATGGTCGTCGATGCTTTAAGTAGAAAGTCATTGTTTGCTTTGAGGGCAATGAATACCCAATTGACTTTAACCTATGATGGTTCGATTCTAGCTGAGTTGAGAGCTAAACCGACATTTCTTCAATAGATTTGTGAACCTTGGAAATGTGATAGTGATTTACAAGCTAAAAGAGTCCAGTATGAATCGGGTATTGAATCAGATTTTTGGATTGGTTCCGATGAGTGTTTGATGTTTTAAGATAGGATTTGTGTTCCCAAAGATTCCGAGTTGATTCAGAGGATTTTGCATGAGGCACATAGTAGTTATTTGTCAGTTCACCTCGGTAGTACGAAAATGTATAATGACTTGAAGAAATTGTATTGGTGGCCAAGTATGAAAAAGAATATTTCCAAGTTTGTTTCGAGATGTGTGATTTGTCAGCAAGTAAAAGCTGAACACCAAGTACTTTCGGGTTTACTTCAGCCTGTGATGGTTCCTAAGTGGAAATGGGATACAATCACTACGGACTTTGTGACGGGTTTGCCCATGACACTGAAAAAGAAAAATGCCGTTTGGGTTGTGGTTGATAGCTAACGAAGTCGGCTAATTTTATTCCAGTATGTATTGACTACTCACTTGATAAGTTAGATGATTTGTACATTGGTGAAATTGTTAGATTGCATGGAGTGCCTATATCAATTATATCGGATAGAGATCTGAGGTTCACTTCGCAATTTTGGAAAAGGTTGCAAGAAGCTTTAAGTACAGAGTTAAACTTTGGTACAACTTTTCATCTACAAACCGATGGTCAGTCTGAGCAAGTAATTCAGATTCTTGAGGATATGCTCCGGTGTTGTATTCTTGAATTCGAGGGTAGCTGGGAAAAATATCTACCTTTGGTAGAATTTGCCTACAACAATAGTTTTTAGTTGAGTTCGAAAATGGCACCTTATGAGGCATTGTACGGTCGTAAGTGTCAGACACCGTTGTATTGGATCAAACTCAGAGAGAATCAGATTCATGGGGTCAATTTAGTCAGAGAAACTAAAGAGAAAGTGAAGGTAATTCATGATTGCTTGAAAACAGCTTCGGATAGATAGAAATCCTAAGCGAATTTGAAACAGAGAGAGATTGAGTTTTAGGTTGGTGATAAGGTATTCTGGAAAGTGTCTCTGTAGAAGAAAGTCCTCAGATTTGGCTGGAAGAGTAAGTTGAGTCCGCGATTTATAGGACCGTATAAGATTACCGAAAGGATAGGGCTGGTAGCATACTGATTAGCTTTACCATCTGAGTAGGAAAAGATTCACGATGTGTTCCATGTGTCTATGTTGCACCGATACCGATCAGACCCTTCATATGTGATTTCACCGACAGAGGTTGAGATTTGACCAGATATGACTTACGGCGAAGAGCCAGTTAAGATTTTGGCTCAGGAAGTCAAATAATTGAGAAATAAAAGTATTGCCCTTGTGAAAGTTTTGTGGCAAAGACATGGGGTTGAAGAGGCTACATGGGAACTCGAGGAAACTATGAGAAAATAATACCCGAACCTTTTTATTGATAAGATTTTTGAGGACAAAAATCCCTATGGGGGGAGAGTTGTAACATCTTGATTTTGGGCCTAGTCAGAATAGTGGTTTTGATAGCACAAATCCAAAGTAGGAATAATTATTTTATGAATGTGTTGAGGTCTATGATATGTTTTCATGATTGTACGAAAGTTTCGTTAAGAAATTTTGTTCATAGAGTGTCCAATTTGATTTTTAGGACTAAATTGCAAAAGTTGCAAAACATGTGATTCTAGAGGCTTTAAGCATGAAATAGCTATGGATTATTAATTAGAGGTCCTTAAATAGCAATTTGACCAATTTCTTTTTTTATGGACAAAAATGGACATGAATAGGTAAAATTTTAAAGTTTAGTAAAATGGGCATTTTGGTCATTTGATTAATAAAAGAATTAAAAGGGAAAATAAAGCCAAAATTGTGCTCATCTTCTCCCCTTGGTGCCGAAAATTGAGAAGTCTCCATAACAAGGGTTTTGGTCACTTCCAAGCTCGATTGTAAGTCCATTCTAGCCCCGTTTTTAATGTTCTTTTCATTTTTGAAGTTGCTATCAACTGATCTAACCATTTCTACCATTTATTTGAGCTAAGGTTGATGTATAGGGTTTGACCCATGTGTGACATGCATGTATTTTGATGTTTCATGGTAGATTATGACAGTTTGATGTGTGATGAACATATTTTACTAAGTGGTTTTCAATGGAAAAACCTAAAAAGGGCTTGTTTGTAAAAGTTGTAAAAATGAGTGGTAGAAATGTGATTTGATGAAAAATGTGGGCTGGTATAAGCATGATATAGGTTCGGCTAAGCTTGAGTAACAAAGAAAATGAGTACAATTTATTTTACTAGCCTAAGGACTAATTTGTAAATATGTGAAAGTTTAAGGGCAAAACTATAATTTTTCCAAAGTATGGTTTTTGGACTGATTTGAACAATGTGATAATTAAATGAGCTAAACTTGCTATTGTAGACCAAGAGAAACAGAGTCCGGACCTAGACCAGGGAAAGAACAAGGTTGTGGACTAAATCGAATTAGTTAGCCATATTTTGTACCGAGGTAAGTTCATATGAAAATAATGCAACATTATGATCATATTCTTAATGCATTAATATTGTATGAATTGTATAATTGATTCGATGAACACATTCGACATGTTTCGACAAGGGAGAGAAAATCCTGTTTGAACCTTAGGAATAGAATAGGATACAAGTGACATGTCACTAGGACCCCATGTGATATATATATGATTATGTGATTCGGGTACTGGTCATGTACGTCCTACTAGTGGCTAGGTAGTCCGGCATGTGTTACGGATACCTGAAAGCTTGTGTGAGCAGCCCGTATAGCTACGGCTTGACCGTCAGCTTGTGTGAGCAGACTCGTGATTAGCTCGAGAGCGAGCCTTTACGTGATATGAAATATGAGGTAGCTTTGGCTACATATGTGACACTTGTGTCCAAAGACCTTCCGTGAATCTGTTTAGTATTCCAAGTGTTCAACGGGTATGTTAAAAACGAGAAAGAGTATGTTAAATCACGAGTTGGTACATGTATGTACGAAAAACTCATAAGAATGAGCTTGTTAAGTGATGAACTTTTGGTAAGATTAAGAATGATAAAGTTATGCTTATGAAACTAAGATGATAAATATGTGATTTCTGTTAAGTTAAATTGTATAATATTCATGATAAATGTTGCTTAATATAGTTTATTATTGCATGTGAACTTACTAAGCTTTATGCTTACTCCCCTTCCTTTCCATTTTCTTATAGTATCGTCAAGCTAGCTCGAGAATCGAAGGACATCGGAGCTCGATTCACACTATCAAATTAATTCTTTGGGTATTCATGATTTCACATTTTAAGTATGGCATGTATAGGGGACTTGGTCTTTTTGTTTCGTGTCATATTAATTTGGCCAAGTGGGTTGGCTTATAATGGTTTGATGATTCATTTTGTATATGGCCGTGAGATATGGCTTATATTGATTATTGGGTTGTAAGCCTATTGATACATGCATGCATGTGCCTATGTCTTTGAGATGTGGTTTGTGATCGTGTATATGATGGGTTATGTTATTGGTTATGAATGTGTTGATGTAATTGAGATGTGTTGGTATGATGATAAGGTCCCAATGTGTAAAATGGAAGCTAACTTATAATTCTTATTGCATGAGAATTCGTAGGCTTAGGCTTGACAAAGTGTGGTGTCTTGTGTATGTACCAATTGATATGATATTGCCATGATCATGACCTATTTGAATGTGTCACATACTCAATTATACCATGTTAAGTGCCTTTGAAGTTATGTATGTGTTTAAGTTTTTAAGGGTGGCAAATGGCTTGGAAAATAGCGACAAAATTGTCCACACGGGTAGACACATGGGCATGTGTCTAGGCTGTGTGTGACACACGGTCTGCCCCCATGGGCGTGTGATCTAGCCGTGTGTCCCCTGTAGCTTAATTTTAGAAATAGATTGCTCAGTATTGTGTACACAGGTACGAGACACAGCTGTGTGTCTCGGCTGTGTGAGGGACACTACCGTGTGTCTCGGCCATGTGAAGGACACGGCCTTGGGACATGGGCATGTACCTTGGTCGTGTGAAGTCTGCACCTATTTTGTGAAAAATTATGGAATTTAATCGTCCACACGGCCTAAGCACACGAGCATGTGCCTTGGCCGTGTGACCTCATTTAGCACATGATGTCATAAACAGAGAGTTACAAGGGCGGAGGACATGGGCGTGTCCCAAGCCACATGGGAGTGTGTGACCACATAGCCTACCTACACGGGCATGTGACCTTCCAAAGCATGGAAATTTTCTAAGTATTGTAAAAATTTTGAAAGTTCTCGGTTTAGTCTTGAACCACTCCCAATGTATGTTTTGGGCCTTGTAGGCTCGTAATAGGGACAATATAAATGTATATGAAAAGTTTTAATTGGATGGAAATTTATGTCTTGGTTTTGCATGGTTGCTTGTGTATGAGTCTGGCAATGCCTCGTACCTTATTCCGATGTTGAATACGGGTAAGGGGTGTTACAAATCACTTAACAAAAGTTGTTTATCTAACAACAAATACTCATTTTCTTCCATGAATCATCAAACTCATGCATATTTATTAATGTAAAAACTCTAATAGTTTAACAGTTTCAGAAATTAGTCCCTGGGCTAGCTAGATTAAGCTACAACGATCCTGAAAGCATAGAAATCATTAAAAACGGGGAAAACATATCTTACCAATCAAGCAAAACAAGCACGGCCGAACCCTAGCTTCAACAATGGCATCTTTTCTCTTTTAATTTCGGTTGATGATGATGAATAAAAGATGATAGCTTATTTTATTTCATTAGTTTTTATCATTAATTTTCCATTTACTTAAATAACCTTTAAAAACATCACTAAGTACACTTATACCAAGCCATGTACTTCCACTATCACCATTTATGGTCTAATTGACTTAAAATTTAATGTTTTATAGCTATTTGATACCTTTAGCTACTAGAACTCAATTTTTGCACTTTATGCGATTTAGTCCTTTTTATCAAATTGAGCATGTAAACGGTAAAATTTCTTAACAAAATTTTTATACAATACTACTATCATGCTGTAGGTAATAAAATAATAATAAAACAATTTTTTTGATTCAGATTTGTGGTCCTGAAACCACTATTCTGATTTCACTGAAAATGGGTTGTTATAGTAATGTTGTGACTATTACATAATAATCCAAGAAACATACTCATAGTGGGTCCGTCCAGTATGTATTTCTTTAACATATACTCATGGACTGATTTTGACATCCCTAAGTCAATGACAACACTTTGTCATCAATCAACTATATGTTAGTCTTAATGCATTATTGTTGTCTAAGCCCACAATAATACTCGACTAAGGACCTTTTAAGAATA
This sequence comes from Gossypium anomalum, assembly GCA_025698475.1. Classification (NCBI taxonomy): domain Eukaryota; kingdom Viridiplantae; phylum Streptophyta; class Magnoliopsida; order Malvales; family Malvaceae; genus Gossypium; species Gossypium anomalum. Next base: position 44,174,712 of record CM046965.1, read on the forward strand.
ATCATATTATTCTCAAGACATTGTTATAAAATAATTTATTTAAATACACATACAAGGAACTGAAATAATAATGGAAATGCCTTAAAGTAATAAACGATGTAAAACAAGTATGTTATTACAATCTTCTCATGATTGATCTTTGGGTATACTCAACAGTTGGATCTACTGCCCTGAGTGTAACATATTCGTTTGTAAACTTGTAATTTTTTGAACATATTGGTCAATAAAACAAATTCATGGATTACATTAATATACTTTGTAAAATTGTTCTCATATAGTTTTTGTATGCAAAGAAAAATAGAAGCAAATGTTGGCTCACTAGTTGTCTAATGTTTAAACTAATACTAAATGGTATAACATGGTCGGATAATAATCCGAAAAGACAACTTATATTAGTAAATAAACCTAAACATGTCCTTAGTCTAGTCAGAAATAAGCAAATATTGAAAGATTAATATGTCATCTATCAAGCCCAATTAGGGAGATGCCTTATCTAGAGCATCAGATTGGATGACTCCTAGAAGATAGAGACATAGATGTGAGTGACTAGATTGATAGTACATTAGGTTGGACCCAAGAAAAATAGATCCTGAATCTGTTTATGGGTTTATTCACTTGTGGCATTCATGGTGTGGCATACTTCAATCCTAAGTGAATGATAAACTATGTATGTATGACTCGTATACTTTGATGTAAGTACAAGCCTGAGTTCAAATAGGTAAGGAACCAAAAGCTAATGCATTGGTTATACAACTTCGAAAGTATGTAAAGTCATTCACAACAATGAAATTCTCGAGACATGGTTAAATGATATCCTTTCATTGGCATTGTAATGCCCCAAAATATAGGTTTTTATTTTCTGTATGTTGTGTATTACAAATGCATGCTTGTCTCAGTGGTTAAGTGTCCTGGGAAATGCCTGAGAAGTCTTGGGTTCAAACTTGACGACTTGCAAAAAACTTTGTTTTTTAAGAAATAAACCATTTCCTTTGGTTAGTGAACTTTTAAAAACATGACATAAAGAGCCTATTGGTCTAGGGGTAAGTGGCATGTGGAGTGTTCCTTAGGGTCTAAGGTTCGAGGCTTGGTGACGCAAAAGGGGCATTTTATTTTGCTACAAGTATGGTAGAAGTGTCCTAGGTTGACCGAAACTGAGGTGTGTGATTAGAGTTTGAATGGGCAGTTGAGGAGATAATGGAGGAGGGATCTTAGGAGGATTATGTGGGATTTGAAAGTGGGGGAAGTTGTGCCAAAATTGAATTCTTATTCAAAGAGTTTCGACTGAGGTGGGAAAGGTTAGAAGAGTCAAGTTTGGGAGTTGTTTAGAGGTCTTGCTGAATTAGGAGTCCCTTTTTGGAAAAATCGGCATTAGCTCACCTCTCTTGGCTTTTGGTGCCGAATTTGGCTGTTTCTCAGTTTGGCTTTCTTGCTTGTTGTGGCCGAATAGTGCTTGATCATTTGAATATTTCTCTTTGTTGTGTTTTACGATTTTGTGCTTCCTTTCTGACCTTTTTCCTCTGGTTAACTGATTTCTTTTCCTCTCTTTCTCATTTGGCTTTTTATTTTCTTCTTGACTGATTGTTGCTATCTCTTTTTTCCCTCTCAACACTTTCGGTTTTGATTCCACCTTCTCCCTCCCACAATCAGTTGTAGTCTTTAGGCTGATTACCTTGTCTCTTCTCCCCTCCTTTTCTTTTCGCTTCTTTGCTCTCTTTCAATTCCTTCCCTTTTCACTGGTGGGTGGCCGAATATTGATTGGTAAGTCTTTAGTCTCTGCTCTTTCGGCTTTTCTCCTTTTCTCCCTGCATGTTGATTCTCATATTTTTCTCTCTTGGTCATGGTGATCTTTTAGATTTTAGTAATACTCGAGGAGTGAAGGAGTTCGCTAGTGTTACAGAAATGATTGGAACCTTTCTCTCGTCTCTCAATCGAAGGTAACGCTACTCGTTGGTATTATATTGAACTGAGGTATTTTGGCTTGGATTCTTCAGTTTTGGCCGAATATTTCTTTCCCTTGTTTTGGGTTTGCGTTTTCTTTGGGTTGGTATGCGTTGTTTCAACCCTTGTGTATAAGCAAACATGAGTAATAGATTCACTTATTATGCAGATAATCATCAAGGAGTCTGTTATCAACCTTCGTCAGCAATCTAAGCGGGCTAAAACCACGCTCGTTCAATCAAAGCAAGTATCGATATGATTTTGAGATGAGTGTTAAAAGTGGGTGTTTAACCTTGTTGATTAAAGGACTGACCGAGTGTCTTGATTGAATATAGTGTTGGTGCTCGTGGGTTTCTGTACCTTTTCGCAACAAGGTGCGTAACCACATTGGTATAAACGTAGATCAGCAAAAGCCAAAAAAGTATGACTACTGACGCTACACGAGCGTAAGCTCGCTCGTGTGGTAATATGAATGCGTAAAACACTGGCATTTGGTCATAAAGGCCACCATGAGCGTTTTCATGGGTGTAGGCCGTTTTGGGCCACGTTGGGCCGAAATGGGCTGTATGGGCACCACGAGCTCATGAGCCCTACACAGGTAAACCACACGGACGTATAGAGATTATTGGGCCAGGCTGTGTAGTTCACACGACCAAGGTCATTTTGGGGCTTTATGGCCCACACGGGTGTGTGGGCCCACATAGGCCGTATTATGGGCTTTGGGCCCATTTTCACTGTTTAACTCTTAAGGTTGCACTAGTTGCCCGAGATGACTGTGGACCTTCTGTTGGGTCAGTAAGTATACCTAGACCCTAATCTGATGAAATGACTATTATACACCTATGAGGCAAAATGACTAATTTACCCTTATGATATGTATAACTGTATTCGAGCATGACATGTTTTGCATACACCTATGATATTATGACATGACATATTGCATGGGGATCGGTTATTGTAATTGAAGGAAGTGTGCTGTATTGGCAGCTCTGCTGCAAATACTATTTAGTGCCGCAACTAGTGTTATATTTTAGAGTGTAAGGATAGGTGGGTCGATTTTATCCCCACATAGAGTGTAGGGCTGCACCGAGTGGAGTATAGAGGATGGATGGGTAGGATTTCTGATTGCATTTCTGTTACTGTTACTAAAATGGGCTTAGACCCACACTGTTACTGTTATTGAAATGGGCTAAGGCCCATACTGATACTATTACTATAATGGGCTGAGGCCCTAATTGAGATTGAACTGCTACTGAAACGGGCTTAGGCCTAGTCTGTAACTGCCTACTGTATGACTGATTGTTGATAATGGATTACACACTGAGTTTTCATAAACTTACCCTTTTGCTTCTTTACGTAGGTAATCCTTTAGGGGGTCGGTACTGCGAAGGACTCGACGGTGGCCACACAATCGCACTTGCTTTCACTTTTTAACTTTTATTTTATAAGTAATTTAATTTGAGTATTTGTTACGTAATAAGGCCTCTTGAAGTTTTATTTTTGATTTGGGATTTATTTACTTTGAATCATATCTGTTAGAAGTAGGCTGCAGTTTTTCATAAAGATATATGCTTTCAAAACACCATGCTATTGCAACATATTCTAAAAAGCTTCCGCAAACAAACATTGTTTTAAAGTTCAATAAAAAATATGATTACAATTTGCTAAACCAACTTGGGTTTTAACAACAAACAAGATACTCTAAATTTTCATATAGATCACAACGATGTTTTAATATTGAACGAATTTTTTAATGAAACCATGTTTTTCAAAATACCCTTTAATGTGACATTACAAATTCAGCCATAACGACTAGGTCGAGTTTGGGGTGTTACATTTAGTGGTATCAGAGCTAGGTTAAAAAATTGGGCTGTGGATTTGGGTTTCTTTTAAACTTAGATTTCAAAAAAGAACTGTTTCAAATGATTTGAAATATTTGGAGATGTTTTACTGAATGTGTAGTACACTGAGTCTCCAGCGCTGATCCTGTAAGTTCTATGAATCTACTGCTTGTTTTAAATTGAAATACTAAGACTACTATAGGCAGTAGAATATACTGAAATACTCTGTTTAGGGTAATCTAAAACTGTAGTAAGACTGCGATCTGCGAAAATAAAACTCTGAATTACTGATAATATTTTCCACAAAATATCCTGTAATAAACACTGGAATTGTAAACTGATGCATAAAATTTATAATACAGATAATTACGCAAGTCAATAATGAGCACCATAGGTACTCGTGGAAGGGGTACAAGAGGCCGCGGTTGAGGCCATCGTGGTGCTCGGGCTAGGTCTTCGGCATTGGGCCATATGCCTAATGTTGAAGCTAGGGAGGTACCGACTTCACCTGTGACTGAGACTGGGTCACACGATTGTGCAGCTAGGGACGACACACTGTCCCAAGATATGTTGCGAATTCTGGAAAGGGTCCTGGGCCTAATACTGGTACAGTGGGCCGTGGGTCGGTTACGGAAAGATTCTGGTCTAATGGGGCTGAGATTTTTAGGGGTATTGCTGGAGTTGCCCCTAACGTGACTGAGTATTAGACTGAGGCCATAGAGAGGATCATGGATGACTTCAACTGCAACCCAGAGTAGAAACTAAAAGGTGCAATGTCGTTGCTACGAGATGAAGCCTATCAATGGTGGCTTAGCCCGACCAGTTGACTTGGACATTCTTCAAGACTGCATTCTAAGGAAAATATATGGGCGCTAGTTATGTGGATGGCCGGAGGAGGGAGTTTCTGAATTTGACTTAGGGGGATAAATCAATAGCTAAATATGAGTCTGAGTTTTTGCGATTTAGCCGCTATGCACGTAGGATGGTGGAAATGAATATGAGCTTGTGTTCGTTTCGAGGATGGCCTTAGGGATAGTTTAAGGATTTTGATAGCTCTATAGAGGGAGTGAGATTTTGCTACTCTGTTTGATAAGCGAAGATCGCTGAGGATGTGAAGCGCCCCGAACGCCAGAACCTTGAGAAGGAAAAAGGTAGGAACAAGAGGGATTCGGAGCCCTAAACTCATTTCAAAGGCCTAAGAAAAAGGCTAGAGTTGATGGGCCATCGAGTTGGGCCTCATTGTCATCTTCGACCGCGCACTTTGTGCTGATTGTGGGAGACGAGTAACACCCCTTACCCATATCCAAGGCCAGAACAGGGTACGAGTGTAACAGTCTGATTTTAACCCTAGTCAGAGTAAAGGTTTTGGGGCTACAAATCTGAGTCTAAAAAATATTTTAATATTATTATCTGTGTCTGTGATGTGTGAATTTACATCTGTGAAATTTTTGTGATTTAATTTGTCTATTTCTGTGCTCGATTTGCAAAAAGGACCAAATCGCGTAAGTTGTAAAAGTTGCCTACTAGTTGCTAAAGTGCCTAAGTGCTATAGTTGGTTAAAGTTGAAGCCCTTGCATGTCAATAAGACCATTATGTGATAGTGGGAGACATGGTTTGGCAATATAGTAAATAGGTAAATTTTTAAAGGATGGTTAGGTAATTAGGTAAAATATGTTAATTATAATAAAAGAAATCATGAAAATGAAGCCATCTTCAGCCAAATTGGGAGAAAGAAGAAGCCATTGAAACTTCAAAAATTTTGGCCCTTGCATGAGTAAATAGGTTAGTCCATTTTGTTAGGTTTTTGACAATTTTTACGTTTCTATGATCGTTGCTTTGTGTTCTTCAAAACCCATGTTTAAATTTCTATTTTTGTTGAAGTTTATGAAATGTTCCATTGATGATTATATGAGCTTGGTAGTGCTCTTATATGGATTATGAAAGATATATGTTAGATTATTATGTTTTGTTCTTGAATTTTGATGAAATGAGCTATTTGGGCTAATTTGTGAAAATGAGATTTTGAAGGACTAAATTGTGAATTAAACATGTTGTATGGGCTTATATAGAAGCCATGAAAATTCAGTTAGCTTTGTTGCAAGGGTTCTGACAGATTTGTAGGTACTCGTGGGTTCTCTCTTATTTTTCTATTACAATTATATGTGTTCAAACACGTTCTTCTATCTTTTCTAAAAATTGATTACCTATTTCTCTTCTTGTACCTCGGTTGTCAAAATTTTGATCCCTTCCTTATAGGGTGGTAGTTGTTGGATTCCTTTGTTAGTATAGGATTTCGACAGGAAATGGTGTAGTCATCTTTCGATTAACATTACAAGCGGACCGAATCACACTTTGGTTAAGGTGAGTGTCAATGCCATTCTTTTGGGATTAAGTGTCAGTAAAAAAGTATTGACATTAACCGAAAACATTGATTGATGTAAGGTTGGTATTGGGAGATTTCTCACGTGATTCTGTAAAAGAAGGTGTGTAACAGTACCCTGTAATGGATAGTCAGTGAAAAGCCGAAAGGTGTGTATTCATACCCCTGTTTAGCTATGAATCGGCAAAAGCTGAAAAGCCGAAATGTCAGAACTTCAGCATTTGAGGCCTCATGAGCGTGCGATCGATTGTGTGGTTATCCGAGCCCACAAATCATGGGCGATAGGCTGTAAAGGCCACCACGAGTGTTCTTGTAGACTTGGGCCGTTCTGGGCCACGCTAGGCCAAAATGGGCTGTGTGGGCCGAATGGGCTCACGACCCCCACGTGGATTTAATCCATGGTAAGTGAAAAATATTGGACTGCGTTATATAGATCACATAGCTATAACTGAATTTGGGCCAAATGGGCCACACAAGCGTGTGGGCCTACTTGGGTCGAGTAATGGGCCTTAGGTCCATTTATACTGTTTTGGCCACATGGGTTATTTGAGTCGTTTGAGACGACTATAGACCTTTTGGAGGGTCGTCATCTGTACCGAGACACTAAAGTTAGTGAAATGACTAAAATACCCCTGAGGGGGGAAATTATTATTTTACCCCTAATCGACGAAATGACCATTATACCCCTAGTGGTAGGTTGAATGATGTATGTATGATAGTTATATGATTGATACCAAGCATGACATCCTGCATTCACTTATGTTACTGTGACATGTCATCCTACATGGGGTTGGGTTAATATTGACGGAGGAAGTGTACGGCTTATAGCCATTCTGTTATCTGGCAGCGTTGCTATGATATTTATGGCCTTTTAGCCCTTCTGTCTACGGTGTTGAGCCATTCTGTTGACTTAGTGTCGCAACCAGTGCTAAGCTTGGTGTGTTGGCTAGGTGGGTCGATTTTATCCCCACATGGTGTGTTAGTTGGTATGGGTGGTGTGTTGGTTGGACTGGGCTGAATATTTTTCTGCATAATTACATCTGATACTAATTCTGTGATGGGCTTAAACCCATCTGATCTGTTAATGGGCTAAGGCCCACCTGATACTATGTTTGTGATGGGTTCAGGCCCAATATGTTTTTGCATACCGTATATCTGACTGTTTGTATTATAAGGGATTACATACTGAGTTTTTACAAACTCACCCTTCTGTCTAACTGTACAGGTAATCCCCAGCCTTAGGCGATTTAGAGCCGCGAGGGACTCGGAGGTGGCCACATGATCGCTGATGCTCTGCTTTAGACTTTTTATTTGAATTTTATATTTTGAGGTTTTAATTCTGTAATAAGGCCATTGAAGGATTCAATTTTTAATTGGGCTTTTGATTTCTTTATTTAAAAATGCTAAACACGAATTTTCACAATTAATAACTATTTTTAAAAACACTTAAAAACAGGCATTTTTATATTTCAAACTTTAGTAGCTTCTGCGATTTGAAATAACTTAAAGTATCAATGCCAGACAGTAAGTAAACGTTTTTGACAAGATGATTTGCTAACCTCGAGTAAAAGGTTTTAATCATAGAAATGAAGTTTTAATGACAACTCAATTTTTGAACGACGCTTTGATGTGACACGCCAGATTCAGCCATAACATCTAGGTCGAGTTTGGGGTGTTACATAAATACAACTACAAACCTGTCTAGATAAGGTCTAAAGATTTTGTTCACCAAATCCATAAATACAGTAGGTGCATTTGTCAGCCCAAATGGCATCACAAGAAACTCATAGTGCCCATATCTGGTTCTGAAAGCTATCTTTCGTACATCTGAATCTTTTACCCGTAGTTGATAATAGCCAGAATGGAGATCAATCTTTGAAAATACAGTGGCACCTTTCAATTGATCAAATAGATCATAAATTCAAGGCAGTGGATACTTTTTATTTATTGTAACTTTGTTTAGCTACCTGTAATCAATACACAATCTCAATGATCCATCTTTCTTCTTTACAAACAGAACTGGTGCACCCTAGGGTGAGAAACTAGGTCTAGCAAAGCTTCTATCAATCAATTCTTACAACTGTGCTTTTAACTCTTTCAATTCAGTAGAAGCCATTTTGTATGGTGCTATGGATATCGGTTTTGTCCCCGAAACAAGGTCTATAGAGAACTCCACTTTTCTAACTAGTGGTAAACCAGGTAATTCCTCTGGAAATACATCAGGAAATTCACATACAATCGGCACTAACTGAATCTTCGATTCAGAGACCTTAGTATCTAACATATATGCAAGATAAGCATCATATCCCATTCTGACATATTTCTGTGCTGATATTGCTAAAATCACATTAGATAACCCATCCAATTTATCAGATTCAACATGGAGTAACTCACCATTTTAACATTTCAACACAATTTGTTTCTATTTACAATTTACCACTGCATCATGCTGAGTTAGCCAGTCCATTCCCAAAATCACATCAAATTCATCAAAGGGTAACAACATTAGATCAACCAAAAAGTAATAACCCTTTACCATCAACAAACAATTTTTACAAATTTTATCCACCATAACATACTGGCCCAGGCGGTTTGAAACTTTAACCACAAATTCAGTGAATTCAACAGGTAAATTTTTAACAGACACTAAATTTGTGCATATGTATGAATACGTTGAGCCAGGATCAATTAAAGGAATAATATCAGTATCTAGTAGAGAAAATGTACCAGTAATGATGTCTAGTGTGACAGCCCTAATTTGACCCTAGTCGAAAAGTGGTTTCGGGACCACAAAACTGAGTCATAAAAATAATTAACCGTTATATTCTATGTTTATTATATGTGTAAATGCATGTGTGAAAATTTCATGCTTTGATTTTGTCATTTGTATGTGAAATTTATAAGATAGGACTCATGTGATAAGACTTGAAAATGTGATAGGTAAATTTTAAAGTGCCAAATAATGCATGAATTATTGACATGGGGGACTTGCATGTCAAATGGACCACTTTTAATATAGTGGCCGGGCATAATGATGGTTGATGGATAATTTATGTTTTATTTAAGTATTATAATAAGTAATGGCATTATTTTGAAATAAAAATAATTAGTAAAATAAGAAAAAGATGATAAAATAATGGATGTTCATCTTTCTTTCTTCATTGCCGAAATTGAGAAAGAAAAATATTGAAGAAGAAGCCAAGGCATTCAGCCATGGTTATCTCAATTTAAAGGTATGTAATGTAATTTTTTTGTAATTGATTATGAAATTAAATTGATAAGTACATAGTATAGTTAACCCTGGTTTAAATTCATGAATCAATGAACATATATCCATTCGGCAAGTGCTAAATTTGTGTTATTTTGATAAGTTTTTTTGGGAAGATGTTATTTATATGCTAAAGTAGCTTAAATGATGGTTGAATAAGTTGAATTCATTGTTGAGAGGTATGAATTGAAGTTTCCGTATGTATATATATGCATTTTGGAAAGAAAATTTTATTGTTAATTGAGTTTTTATATATATATGCACATTTGGTCATGGGGGGATAAGATGAATTTAAAATGTTAAAGATTGTTTTTAAGATTTGTTAAATTGTTGTGGTTATTGCCGAATATATGTTTAGTTAAAGAAAATTTTTAAAGTGTTTGTGTTTGTGTATGTGAACTAGATATTTAATGGATATTCGGCAAATCGGGTTAAAGGCTAAGTCATAGAAATTTTTGGTGATATACATATTTGGTCATTAAGGTTATATGTACTTTGGCTATGTGAGTTATGTGTTAAGTAAGCTATTTATTTGATATGTATATTCGGTCATTGTTTGGCATGGGTGAAACCTATGTGCAATTTGCTACATTTGATCATGAAATGGAAATTGAATATGAAGGCTAAGTTTGAGTGGTTAGGGCCGAATGGGGTATATAAAATATTAAGGCATGCTATAAATATATATATGTGTATATGTGGTTGTGCATAAAATGAGTAATCGATTAAATTGTGATAGTCACACATAGGTATATATATATGCCTTATGTATGTACCTTGTGACATAGAGACATTCGGATATACATATATATATATATATATATATAATATATAGTTAAATTCATGTATTTGAAAGCATGGTAAGTTATGTGAATCTTTGTTTGTGTATGCGAATTAGATATTGATATAATAAGCATGAAATCGAGTCATGGCACATTTTATAAAACATAATACGCATTAAAGTTATATGATTGTCAAATGTGACTATTAAAGAATTAAAGTTGAGTAAGTAATTAAACAAATTCATTTGTTTAAATTTAAAGCTCAAGAGCAAAGAGGAACTAAATTAGATAGGGGAAAGGAGAAAGCAGACGAGTAGCCTATCCGCAACTGTTCAAAATATCCGAGGTAAGTTTTGAGTAATCGCCTTTAGTATAAAATTGATGATGCCTTGATATATATATATATACTAGATGAATTTTGATCTTTTTGGTTCTATTTGAATTAAGTTGTATGGTAAATAATCTAAGTATATAACTTATAGTTGAATGGTCAATTCGGGTTTAGCTTGATTGATGAAAGATATATGTGATATTTATGTATGATTTTTAAACCGAAATGAAAATGATGGTGTTCATATGAAGCTTATGTCCGAATGTAGCAAATGGCTACTAATATGAAATGTTCCATAAGATGTGTTAGTATATGATTAAATAGGCATGATATTTGATGTGTGTATTCGGGCTTAAAGACCCGCAGGCTATATGCTAGAATTGTATTCAAGCTTAAAGACCCGCAGGCTATATGATGGAATTGTATCCGGGCTTAAAGACCCGCGCAGCTATATCTTTGGAATTGTATCCGGCTTAAAGACCCGAGCTTAAATCTTCGTGGAGAATGGTATCCGGGTTAAAGACCCGCAGGCTTGTGCTAGAAATGTGTTTCAAGTTTTAAGACTTGACAGGACTGATGCTAGTAAGTTAAGTAAGATTACGACATTGAATATCTGTGGTAACCATCGTCGAGTAAGTACTATATATATTTTACATGTTAAGGTACGTATTATGTACACATATGTGAATTGATTTCAAAGTGAATTATTAGTATCAAAGAACGATATATATATATATATGTGTGGATTAATACAGTATTTAAGAATAAGAGAATGACCTATTCGGTTAATGTATGTCATTATATGAAAGTATGTGACTTATGGTAATTGTATGAGCCATATAGTATAGTGAAATATGTGCTGGAAATTTCTTGTGTAATCATATATATATATATATTCGGCCAATAGGCTTTATAACTAGTGTACTTGTGTATATTCGGCCAAGTGAAGTACAATTAGAATTTGAGTTTTGTGATACTCAATGTTTGATTTAAATGACAAGCTTTAATTGTATGAAATGCTTAAAACTTACTAAGCCTCGAAAGCTTACTCTGTTTCTTATTTCTCTGTTTTATAGATTGTTGATTTTGGCCGCCGACTCGGGAATCGTCAGCAGTTAATCATACTATCAATCTTGTTGGTATAGTTATATTTTGGTCTAAATATGGCATGTATAGGTTAGGCTGTTGACAAAATATGTTTTATAATTGTAAATATTTCGGCCATATGAAAATGGTATATATATATAACTCAAAGATTAGTATGTATGTAGCTCGATCTCTGTTTATATTAATTACTGTGGATGAGAAATTTAATGTTTAGTTTGGTAATACCCCTTAGCTTAAATCCGGCGATCGGATTCGGGCTAGGGGTGTTACATCTAGTGTAGAAGCATCCTCTCTAGCACGAATAGCATATGTCATTGTTGGTGCTCATGCTTCAGATTTAACTGTTGTATCTTTTGTAGTACCTCGCCTACCACTAACATTGCTGGGTTGATAGGGTGGTTTGCCTCTCGAGGCGGGATTACTCGACTTTGAAGTTTGATCAATATCTTTTTCAATTTTTTCTGGGCAATTTTTGAGGAAATGATCAAGAGAGCCACATCGGTAACAGGCACCACTTCTCAAATGACATTCCCTAAAATGAAATTTGTTGCAATATTTACAATTCAGTTCGGGATTACAGACACTTCCAACACTGGTTACAGATGGAGACGAGGATCTGGGATTAAAGCATTGAGAGCCTCGCTCTTTCCCAGAATATCCCGTAAAAGTGGTAGAATGATCATCGTACTTCTTTAATTTCTTGGAAGCAGATGATTATGATTTACCCATAAATCTTTTACTAGGAATTTGAGCTTCCCTCTCTGCTTGCTTCTTTTCTTTACTTAATTCCTCAGCTTTATATGCTTGACCGGCTAACACCACAAATCCCCTCAATTCAAGGATTCCAATCAACAATTTGATATCTTTATTTAAGCCTTCGTCAAATCGTTTACACATATCAGCCTCGGTTGGAACCCATTCTCTAGCATATTTGTTGTAACACCCTAAACCCGGCCTAGATGTTACGGCTGAATCTGGCGTGTCACATCGAAGTGTTTTTCAAAAATTGATCTTTTCGGTAAAAATCTGTTACAAAATTTAAATCCTTTTATTTTTATTTAACAAAATTTCCCGCCAAAACGTTTACCTTATTAACCATCAGTGTTATAATAAATTGATTTATAAACACGGAAGCTTTTTAAGTCGATGAAGTTTAAAATGCGTGTTTTAGAAAACAATAATTGTTTTAAAAACTCGTCTTTACCTAGACTAGCAGATTAAAAATATATAGTTCAAAGCCCAATTAAAAATTAAAACCTACAAATGGCCTTATTACAAAATTAAAATCCCAAAAGTAAAATTTAAATTAAATAAAGTCAAATGCAAGACACAGCAGTCGTGTGGCCACCTCAAAGTCCCTCGCAGTACCAAATTGTCTAAGGCTAGGGATTACCTGTACAGTTGAAAAGAAAGGGTGAGTTTACGAAAACTCAGTGTGTAGCCCCCTATCAGTCAAACAGAAAACAATGCATGTAGTAACAGTTTGGGCCTGAGCCCTATCAGTATCAGTGTGGGCCTAAGCCTAATACAATATCAGTACAGTGTAATGCTATTATGCATCCCACACAAATCCAACCAACACATACCAACCAACACACCATGTGGGGATATAAATCGACCCACCCACCCAGCACACCGATATCGCAGCAAAGCTGTCAGTAATAATAATGCAACATAGCTGCCAGAAACAGTAAATGTGGCAAAGCCACCAGTATCAGTAATTATGGCATAGCCATCAGTACAGTACTTCCTCTATATCAAAATCCTAACCCCATGCAGTATGTCATGTCATAAATATTACGTGTATGCAAAGTCATACTTACTATAATCATATATGTAAATCATAAGCACATCAGTCATACGGAACATAAGGCATAATCATCATTTTACCATAGAGGGATATTATGGTTGTTTTACCTATTTTAGGGCTTCAGCTCAAATAACGACCTCTCCGAAGGTCTACAGTCGCCTCGACCGACACAGATAACCTAAATGATCATAACGGTGTAAATGGGCCCAAGGCCCATTACTCGGCCCAAGTGGGCTCACACGCTCGTGTGGCCCATTTAGCCCAAATTCAATTACAGCTATGTGACCTACATAGCCCAATCCAATATCTATCACTTACCGTGGATTTAATCTGTGTGGGGCCCACGAGCCTATTGGGCCTACATGGCCCATTTCGGCCCAACGTGGCCCATAACGACCCAAGTCAATAGAAACGCTCGTGGTGACCTTTATAGTCTATTGCCCATGATTTGTGGGCCTGATTTACCCCATGAGCGATCGCACGTCCGTGAGGCCTCAAATGTCAAAGTTTCAGCACTTCAGCTTTTCGACTTTTGCCGATTTACAGTAAGGAAGGGTGTGGTTACACACCTATTTGTGAAATCAAGTGAGCCGCTCTCGAGCCCAAAGCCTTGAATGAATGACAATGGCTTATTACCTTTTAAATCACTGACTCAAATGATCGTACGTTTCTTGCCGATTAACTGCATAAACCAAAGATCTTATTAGATAGAATCAATTGTAGATGTGGCTCAGATCCACAAATATTATTTATAGAAGCACAGGGATATTCGACCTTTGCCCAAAAGGAAGGAAGGTAATGCATTTACCTTTATTGGAAAATGAGAGGATAAGGTTTTAATCGCTTCCAAAACACTTACACTTCTTTACTCCATTGAAATCCCCAGAACCCATCGCATATTACAACATAAAGAAAGAATGAGAAGCATAGTCAGAAAACATAAGAAGAAAACATTCGATTTCTAAAAGGATTCAAAAGAACATATTTAAACACATATTGGAACGATCGAGAAACAAGAGAGGGAACATATGACTACCTATCGATTTGTCAGAACCCTTGCGAGACCAAAACCATAACACCAATAGTAGGCACAAAAGCAACCGACTCACACCAAAATGTAAGGAAACACTAAAAGAAGATGAAGAAAAAAAAGAGGGACAATCGGCTAGGAGAAAAATTGAAAGAAAAGAGATAATGGGGAAGAAAGAAACTATATTCGGCCAAGATGAAGAAAGGTGAGTGAGACAAAAGGAGAACAATAAATTCGATAGAGGGAATTATAGATAAGAGAAAAAAGAAGAGAAAAGAAAAGCTTCGAAGGAGATAGCCAAAATTCAACAATTGGCCCTTAGGAGTTTTGACAAAATTAACAAAGTACAAACCGAAGAAGAATGTCAAAGGAGAAAGAAATAGAACCCGAATGGTCAATACGCAACTCGGCTATCAAAGGAGTATGAAATCAAAAGAGAGAAAAAGATCAACTACCAAAAACCCAATGAACTAGACCAATTCGGCACTAAGTGCCTATGACCAATTTGGTACCCAAAGAATCCCAAATTTGGCCAACTCCATCCCTTGTCAAACTCCATGATTTTCTCCACCAAAAACTCCTCTATATCCATAACAACCATCATCCAAACCTTTGATTCTCTCCCTTTGACGAAGTCCACAACCATATCAGTAGAATTTCAATCCAACTCTACCTCTCTCACCTCATGGCAGTAAAATAAATACACCTTGTATGCCATGGGATTCGAATCCAAATTCTCCCGGTTACCAAGTCACGCCACTTGCCACCAAGCCACAAGGCTTTTTGTGACAAAAACCCCTCACATTTAAATATAAGGCCTAAATGCAAACATATAGATTCATTTAAGAGCAAAAACTAAAACTTTTTCAAAAGCCAGAACTTGAACCCGGGCTTCTCTAACACTCCTAAATATGCCCAAACACTTAGCCATTATAGCAGACAATCCATTTGTGGAATTTTCTTGCACGACTAAATTCCAATTGTTCCGATACTCAAAGCCCATTTCTTCTAGGCCCAAAATTTAGGGCGTTACATTTGCTTAATTGAATAAATTTTTGTTCGTGTTCAAATACAGTCATGTTTCCATGTTTAAGCTCTAAAAATTCCTTTTTTTTTCTGATCCAGAAATCTTTGACTGATGTATTTTTTTCTGAATTCAGTCTAGAAAAATTCTCATGTAACATTTTCTCTTGGTACCACTGAAATTATGGTGTTCCACCAATGATAAGCTGTGTCTTTCAGTAAAGAAATTACACATTTCAAACATTCAGCTGGTGTGCAAGATAATTCATCTAAAACCCTAATGGTATTTTCCAACCAAAACTCAGCCCTTTCCGGATCATCATCAGTAGTAGCTCTAAATTCCTTTGCCCCATATTTACAGATTTTATCTATCGGAGGCTTACCAGTTCTAACATGTTCAACGCCTTGTAGCATCTCAGGAATCGGTTGAGGAGCATGTGGGGGAGGTTGTTGTACAACAGGATTTATTCTTATGAATTCTGTAAACCACTCATTCATCATTTGGAAGAAGGCTTCTTTTGCCTCCTAACCTCAGTCCTCAAATTTGGGCCTTCTACTACTAGATGCACCTCTTTGAACTAAAGCTAGAGCATGGCTCTTAGCTTTCTCGGATTCAGCTCTAGCTTGGTTGGATGACATTTGCAACAGCCCGTTTTTGGTCAAATAAAAATAGTAGTTTCTGGACCACAAATTTGAAGTAAAAATTATTATTTTATTATTATTTTAATGTTTACAGTATGATATTATTTTGGCGTGAAAATTTCGTTAAGAAATTTTATCCTTTAATTGATTAATTTGAGAAAAAGGACTAAATCGGGTAAAGTGTAAAACTTGAGTTCTAATAGCTAAAGGTGTCTAATAGCTATAGAACCTTAAATTTAAGGTCCTTAATGGTAATTAGACCATTTTAATTATGAGTGGACAAAGATAGACATGCGTAAATGAATTTTAATGGTTTATATTAAAGGTTAATATTGTAATTTGGTTATTTAAGTATAATAATAATACAAAAACATAATTTTAAGGCTTCCATCTTCATCTAGCTGATTTTAAAGAAGAAAAAGACACCATTTTTGTTTTTTGAAGGTTCGGCCATGGTACTTTGAGCATGTAAGTGATTTTTAACTCTGTTTTTAATGATTTCTATGTTTTTGAGACCGTTCCTTCTTATTCTAGCTAGCCTGTACCTTAAATTTCAAAATTGTTAAATATTTTTCATGTTTCCATTGTTGAATGCTTGAGTAATTTCATGATTTATGATAGATTTGGAAGGTTTAATGTTAGATTAATAGTTTTTCTAAAGTGATTTTTGACAAAAATGTCAAAAAGGGATTAAATTGAGAAAATGTGAAATATGGTGGTTAAAAGTGCGAATAAATTGAAAATATGGGCTACTAGTAACATGTATTAAATCCGGCTAAGTATGGATTTGTACTAAATTGAATGAATTTGCAATTTTATGTGATAAGGACTAAATTGTAAAAATGTAAAATTTAGGGGAAAATGTGTAAAATAGCCCTAATGTATATTTTGGATTGATTTGAATAAATAGTTGATTAAATGATTTAATTTTAAATATATTTAGATCAAGAAAAATGGAATTCAGATCAGGATTAGGGAAAAACGAAAGTTATCGACTAATCGACTCGATTCGCCGTTTTAATATCCGAGGTAAGTTCGTATGTGATAAGCATTGTTACAATTATGCTTTAAATGTTTTCATATTGCATAAATTGTGTTTATGAACTTATAGTCATGTTTGACAACGAGTCGGATAAATATATATATGGCACTTAGCGTGCGATTCAAGATAGCTTCGGCTATATATGGCACTTAGTGTGCGATTCGAAATAGCTTCAGCTATATATGCACTTAGTGTGTGAGATATCGAGTATTCAATAGTGTGCTTAAAAGGTATGAGTTTGTTTTAAAATTGTACAGGTATGTATATGTAACGTATGAGATTCAAGTAGAAGAAGTTATGAATTTGCATATAAGCATATGGAAAGCTTGTTGTTTTCATGAATTCTATGTTATATAGTTCAAATTGATGATTTGTGTATTATGATTTGTTAAGTATATTTCATATGAACTTACTAAGCTTTATAGCTTACTTTGTTTATTTTTCTATGTTTTATAGTCTTTTGAAGCTAGCTCAGATTTGGGGATCGTCAGAGACTTCATCGTACTATCGAACATCTATTTTGGTACTTTTGAAGTTATGTATATATGGTATATGGCATGTATAGGCTTGAGTCATTTTGGGTATGTTTGGTGAACATGTATATATAGGCCATTTGTGTTGGCTTGTGATAAAGAAATTGTTAATGTAATAAGTTGTGTAAATGGCTTTGTTTTGAGTTAGGTAATTGACCTATATTGAGTGAATGAGGCTGAATTGTTAATGCATGTTTGGAATAGTTTAACCATATGAATTATACACGTGAATTATGTCTAGTAAAACAAGTTGAGTTGATAGGTATTTGAATACGTAAATGACATTGAATTGAGTATTGAAATCGTTGAAATTATTATAGTATGATTGTGTATTGGTTGATGATTTTTGGCTGCATATTTGTGTCTTAAAATGGTACCAATTGAGCTTGTATAGGTAAGTGCAAAGTGGGTGGCAAAATGGCTTGGTAAATGGCCTATTTTTGTCCACACAGGTAGAGACACGGGTGTGAATGATGTGAGCACGCCTGGGGCATCCTCGAATGCAAATCATGGTTCAATCGAGCTTCTAAGAGGCCCCATGACTCGAGCTCGAACTAAGCAAATCCAAGACACTTTATCGGCATTGGTGTTGCGCATTTGGGATGAAAACAAGGTCCATGACGTTGGAGGAGCTAAGAACAACTCCTTGAAGGATCATTGCACTCTTTTGCAATCCGATTTCAGCTCCTCTCCAGCTGCCCAAGCTTCCTTCAGCTCTAATCAGCTCACTTGAGCTTGTTTCAGCTCGTTTGAGCTTGATCTTAGCCCATTTCAGCTTATTTCTTTTTCATTTCAATAAATCAAGTTTTAACTTTGTTCTTAACTAAGTTTGTTACAGCTCAGGCTGAATTCCCTAGCTCAACTTAGCTCGCTAAGTGTTTGTGACTATTTGAGCTAGCCGAATTTAATATGATAGGTGACTTTTAATTTAATGTATCCGAAAATAGTTAGTTGTTATTTAAGTTGTTAGTTGCTGTTTAATTATGTCTAAATATTAAATTAAATGAGTTCATTTCTCTTGTAGGTTTAGCCGAATATCAGAAGTGCATTTAAGGCTAGTGCATGCACGGGTTTAATTCAATGGATGAGAAGATTCATTCCCTTTGGACGGCACACATGCATGTATGGAGAGTAATTAATGGTTGTTCATGAATGGCTAGATTCAAGACCCCTTTTAGTTCCATGCATGACCGAATGTATGTGGGAGATCTATTGGGTTTCTTAAGTACTTATTCGGCCAAGGGGTAGCTGCATAATTAATTTCCAAATTCAATTCATGAATGAAGATTAAGAGAAGATGCATGGACAGCAAGCTACAACAAATGGGAGAATGCATTTAGTTCTTGATACATGAATTTTTTGCTACCCAAATGATTTCCCTAGGTGTCTATTCAGCCAAAGACACTTCTTTAATGCACTAATCAATCCATGGACGAATTTAGACAAGCTAATAGGCTGCCATTCATTCACATTCATCCAAGTCAATTTTGCTTAACCATAAAGCTGCCCATTGAAGTTCCAATCAGCCGAATGTTGACTTAACCCTTTAATGATTTCTTCTAGAATATTTTAGTGCATTCTTAGCTAAATTACTTAGCCTTTAAGCTAGCTAATTTGTCCATTCGGCTATCACTTGTTAGATTATAAATAGTTTGTTTATTTCATTGTAAAGGAACTTTTTGCCAAATTATTAATGAACATTGTTCTTGTGAGGTTGCTTCCTCTCATATCTCGTACAAGTTTTGAAGACTTATCTAGCTTGTGCTAGTGGCATCTACCGTTCTTGTTTGAACTTATCACCAATCTTGGTGTGGCGTTCACCTATCCTTCTATCCATCCTTTTCACCTTAACAATATAGGAATCGGGGTGACACTTTTTAGTGTTGGATCATTCCTGACGTTATGTTCGTTATCCATCCCCATTTTCCCAAATTCTTTTTTTCATCACCAACACCAAACCACCTTTCCAAAAACTATCTTTGCTTACCTTAGCCGAACTTATTACTTTACTTACATTTATTTGAACCTTCCGCTTATTTAAACCTATCCATTCGCTGCTACTTCCAAAACCGAGGCACGAACGACTCTTCTCGTCTACGATCAGGCAACTACGTGAGTTTAACTCATTCACTCGAGCCGGATCACATAATTTGGTATCAGAGCTTGTAAAACGAAAGGCACCGACGTTCGTATCAAGATCGAAATAGGTTTGTAGTGTAAAAAATAATTCAAAATTAAAAAAAAATTCAAGTTGTAATTTTTGTTTTTCTTTATTGTAATAGTGGTATTGTGAAGTAGTAAAAAAAAAAAAGTGAAGTGATCAAGTTGTTCCGTTTGTTTATATTTAGTTTCGATCATCAAGAGTTCTTCTTCTTCAATTTTTTGTACCCCCCAAAACGTCACACTACACCAAAACTTTCTTTTAGCCTACCCGTCCACCGTAACATCTTATCCCTTGTAATTGATTTTTAAAGCCGACCCCAAAGCACCAAGACAAGTCAACCAAACAAAATACGAGATTACGAGAGTAAGCATGAGTGGTAAAAGGCTAGAGTGTGTGAGAGCATTCGAGAGTTGAAAAAGCCAAAACGAGTGTAAACACGAGTGGAGCATTCATCAATTATTTCTTGCCGAGAGAATTAGTGAAGTTTGTGGTGAGGTTTTAAAATTATTGAAATTAACATGGAATGAAACATGGAGGAAAGGCAACCTATTCGGAATGTGCCGGACTTGAACTTACAAGCCTTGCTATGTGAAGTCGAGCAGTTGTTCGATCACAAGTTTGAGCCAATACAAGACTGACTCGACCAAGTGGAGGGAAGAGGCTGACGAGCAAGGACCCCAATAAGTCCACCTAGAGACCGTGGCCGAAGACAAGTTCGAGAGGATGAGGTTTCCGAACCAAGTGAAGCCAAAAGTGAAGCTGGTTCAAATATTAGCGTCCGGCGAAGAGGCCAGCATCATCGTGGTCAACGAGAACGAGAAAGGTTCGATGATGACTTGAAAAGTCTTAAGTTATCAATTCCCCCGTTCCAAGGCTGTCCGGACCCTGAAGCATATTTAGAGTGGGAGAAAAAGATCAAACTCATTTTCGAGTGCCATAACTACTCGGAGGCAAAGAAAGTTAAGTTGGCTGCCATAGAATTCACCGACTATGCAATGATTTGGTGAGACCAACTTACCTAAACCCGGAGGCAAAATAGCGAGCAACCCATTGACACTTGGGCCGAAATGAAGGCTGTCATGCGCCGGAGGTTCATTCCAACGCGCTACCACCGAGAACTCTTCCAAAAGCTCTAAAACCTCTCCTAAGGTACGAGGAGTGTCGAGGACTATTACAAAGAAATGGAAGTTGCTATGATCTGTGCGAACGTGGACGAGGATCGAGAAGCAACTATGGCTAGATTTCTATCCGGACTTAATCGTGAGATCGCCAACATTGCGGAGCTACTACACTATGTGGAGATAGTTGATATGGTCCACATGGCCATCAAGATCGAGAAGCAACTCAAGGAGAAAGGTGCTGCTCGAGGTTATTCAACCACCAATGTGCCTCGATAGAACCAAGGCATAAGCAAGAGTGCTTCGGCAAGCCAAACAAAAGATCCTATGGCACCCACCAAGACTACTAAGCTCGTGGTTGAAAATAACAAAGGCAAGGCTATTGAAGGTACCCAAAACTGGTCGAGGGACATCAAGTGTTTTAAGTGCCTTGGAAGAGGGCATATTGCAAGTCAATGTCCGAATCGGAGTGCCATGGTGATTCGACCCAATGGCGACATTGAATTGGAGGAGGAGGGAGATGAAAAGGTTAAAAAATATGCCAAAAACCCTTCTGATACCGAGAAAGAATTGGAGTATACGGTTGAAGGTGAGATGCTTGTTATTAAGAAGAGTTTAGGTGCGCAAGGTACCAAAATCGATCTGCAACGAGAGAACCTTTTTCGTACCCGTTGTTTTGTCTGTGGAAAGGCATGTAGCTTAGTGATTGATAGAGGAAGTTGTACAAATGTTGCGAGCACACTCCTAGTTGAAAAGCTTGAACTACCGACAAGTGTTCATCCGAGTCCGTACAAGCTACAATGGCTTAATGATAGAGTTGAGCTAAAGGTAACCAAGCAAGTCATTGTTCCATTTTCAATTGGGAAATATGAAGATGAAGTCCTTTGTGATGTGGTGCCCATGCATGCGGGCCATATATTGCTTGGAAGGCTGTGGCAATTCGACCGAAGGGTGAAGCATAACGGGTTCGCAAATCAATATACTTTCAAGTACCATGGTCGAAATTTTACTTTGGCACCATTGACACCAAAACAAGTTGTGAAGGATCAACAACGATTAAAACAATCTTGGAGCGAATGAGAGTGGAAAAAGAAAGTGAAAATGTGAAAGAAAGAAAAGAGAATAAAAGAGCAAAGAAAAAGAGTTGTGATAAAAATAAGATCAAAGTGAGAGAAAAAGAAATACAAAGAAACATGAGTGAAGGAAGGAAAAGAGTTTTGATTAACCAAAGTTTTCTTGTTTCTAATTCTTTTCAGGTTGGCTCAAATTCTATAATGTGGTTGCAATACATTCTAGAAGAGAGAAGGTTTGTAATGGTAGGGAAAGGTAAGATTAATCTTTGTTTACCTGCTCAAGGTATGATTTCTGAAACTTCTATTACATCTTTGTCCAATTCGGTTAATGAAGAAAACAATAACGATGAAGAAATAACTGTTTTGGTTGATGGACAAAAGATTCTTGGTATGCGTGACATTGTTGAGTTTGATGAGCATTTGCAATTTTTGAGCTGTTGCATGAATTCCTCTCGAAGTCACTATGCTTTGCAAAAACAATTTGAGATGCCCAAGCGAATTACGGACATTATGCTTTTAAAACCCTTGTTCATTAAATTTTCGAGTTGTAATGAAACAAGTCTATTTGATAGTGAAGATAAGATATTGTTACTGTCTTGTTGTGAATGTTTTAAGTGTAAGATGACTTGCTTCTATGACCATTTGAATAAATGTGTGCTCTATAATGATTCTCAATTGATTACAAGTTATGAGATGTTTTTGAAGCAAGGCATGATGTGGCAATTAAACTTAGTTACACAAGAACGAACAAGTAGGCATCCCTGTTTCAAAATTAACTGATGACTCGACTTGAGGACAAGTCATTTTAAAGATGGGGGGAATGATGTGAGCACGCCCGGGGTATCCTCGAATGCAAATCACGGTTCAATCGAGCTTCCAAGAGGCCCCATGACTCGAGCTCGAACTAAGCAAATTCAAGACGCTTTATCAGCATTAGTGTTGTGCATTTGGGATGAAAACAAGGTCCATGACGTTGGAAAAGCTAAGGAAAACTCCTTGCAGGATCATTGCACTCTTTTGCAATCCAATTTCAGCTCCTCTCCAGCTGCCCAAGCTTCATTCAGCTCCAATCAGCTCACTTAAGCTCGTTTTAGCTCGTTTGAGCTTGATCTTGGCTCGTTTCAGCTCATTTCTTTTTCATTTCAATAAATCAAGCTTTAACTTTGTTCTTAACTAAGTTTGTTACAGCTCAGGCCGAATTCCCAAGCTCAACTTAGCTCGCTAAGTGTTTTTGACTATTTGAGCTAGCCAAATTTAATATGATAGTTGACTTTTAATTGAATGTGTCTGAAAATAGTTAGTTGTTATTTAAGTTGTTAGTTGCTGTTTAATTATGTCTAAATATTAAATTAAATGAGTTCATTTCTCTTATAGGTTCAGCTGAATATTGGAAGTGCATTTAAGGCTAGGTGCATGCACGAGTTTAATTCAATGGATGAGAAGATTCATTCCCTTTGGACGGCACACATGCATGTATGGAGAGTAATTAATGGTTGTTCATGAATGGCTAGATTCAAGACCCCTTTTAGTTCCATGCATGACCGAATGTATGTGGGAGATCTATTGGGTTTCTTAAGTACTTATTTGGCCAAGGGGTAGCTATATAATTAATTTCCAAATTCAATTCATGAATGAAGATTAAGAGAAGATGCATGGACAGCAAGCTACAACGAATGGGAGAATGCATTTAGTTCTTGATACATGAATTGTTTACTGCCCAAATAATTTCCCTAGGTGTCTATTCGGCCAAAAGACACTTCTTTAATGCACCAATCAATCCATGGATGAATTTAGACAAGCTAATGGGCTGCCATTCATTCACATTCATCCAAGTCAATTTTGCTTAACCATGAAGCTGCCCATTGAAGTTCCAATCAGCCGAATGTGGACTTAACCCTTTAATGATTTCTTCTAGAATATTCTAGTGCATTCTTAGCTAAATTACTTAGCCTTTAAGCTAGCTAATTTGTCCATTCGGCTATCACTTGTTAGATTATAAATAGTTTTTTTATTTCATTGTAAAGGAACTTTTTGCCAAATTATTAATGAACATTGTTCTTGTGAGGTTGCTTCCTCTCATATCTCGTACAAGTTTCGAAGACCTATCTAGCTTGTGCTAGTGGCGTCTACCGTTCTTGTTTGAACTTATCACCAATCTTGGTTTGGCGTTCACCTATCCTTCTATCCATCATTTTCACCTTAACAATATAGGAACCGGGGTGACACTTTTTAGTGTTGAATCATTCCTGACGTTAAGTTCGTTATCCATCCCCATTTTCCCAAATTCTTTCTTTCATCACCAACACCGAACCACATTTCCAACAACCATCTTTGCTTACCTTAGCTGAACTTATTACTTACATTTATTTGAACCTTCTGCTTATTCAAACCTATCTATTCACTGTTACTTCCAAAATCGAGGCACGAACGACTCTTCTCGTCTACGATCGGGCAACTACGTGAGTTTGACTATTCACTTGAACTAGATCACATCAGTGTGTCTCAACCATGTGTGACACACGGTCATGTTACATGGTCGTGTGCCCCCTAGTGTTGATTTTGAAAACAAGTCAGTATGCTCCACACGGCCTTACACACGGGCGTGTGACTTAGCCGTGTGGCATAAGTCAGTATACCCTACAGGTTTGGCAGGACCTAGCACACGGGCAGGCACACGGGCGTGTGTGACCATTTTTAGGGCACACGGGAGTGTGTGGCCATTTTTAAGGCACACGGGCTAGCCACACGGGTGTGTGTGTTGGCTGTGTGACCCAAGTTAGAGAGTTACACGGGGTCAGACACGGGCTGGGACACAGCCATGTGCTCCCATTTTGAATGTTCACACGGGCTATCCATACAGGTGTGTGTCCCCTGTTTTATGCAAAAATTCTCTAAATGTTAAATTTTTTTTGGATTTATCGATTTAGTCCCAAACCACTCCCAAAGCATGTTTAGGGCCTTGTAGGCTCGTATAAGGGACAAATTGATTGAGATTGAATGATGATTGTAAGTAATGATTGAATATATGAGAAAAGTATGTTTAATTGTGTTGTAAGTCCAGAAATGATCCGTAACCCTATTTCGGTGTCGAGTACGGGTGAGGGGTGTTACAACATTACTATATGAAAAAACTTTTAAAATGGTTAAGAGATATCACACTATCATAATTTATATAATGGCATGTATAGCTAAACTTATACTCACTACGTTCAGTCTGAGAATTGGCTAAACCATAGCTCTGATACCAATAAATGTAACACCCCTAACCCATATCCGTCTCTAGAATAGGGTTACAGAGTATTACCGAAGTTTATAGAACAATTACAGACAAGTCATGTTAATTACAATTCATGTCCAAAACTAGTCATATTGTCCCTTGAATGGACCATCGGGGCCCATTATAATCATTGAAATCGAGTCGGGATCAAATCAAGAACTCAGAGAATTTTTTGTAAAATTTCAAAATCTTTCCTAGATGCAAGGCACACATGCCAGTGTGGTCAAGGGACACGCCCGTGTGTTAGGCTATGTGATCAATATAGTTTTCTCAAATTAGGTGCAGGTTTCACATGGCCAAAATACACACCCGTGTTCTGGGCCGTGTAGCACACACGGCTGAGACACACACGTGTCTCTGCCCGTGTGCTCAATTCTTAGCATTATTGTTTCTCATTTTTAAGATACAGGGGACACACGACCAAACCACATGCCCATGGCCAGGCTGTGTGTCATACATGGTCAAGATACAGGCTCGTGTGTATACCCGTGTAGACAAAATAAAGCCATTTCCTAGCTTTATTTCTCACCCAAATTTGACAACAACCTACACCAAAAATTGCAAACATATACCAACCAATATAAGCATTATAATCAAGTCAATTCTAACATATAAATGATATAACTTTTCATGCATTCATGTTTATACTTTTTACCTTTATTAGATATATACCATCTACTATTTAACCATTCCCAAACATATTGGTTATATTATAACCTTTATATAAACATGCCAAAATATATCACTCTAGCCATTCCAATGGTTAGATGACATATAACCATTTACATGCCTTCAATGGCAAAGTTAGCTTATACATGCCATTATACCAAAATGATTTTACTATTTATACCAAAGCGAGCTAGAAGATAGTGTGACGTTGCTCCGACCGATCTCCAACCTTTACGAGCTTTCGAGCACTATAAAACAAAGGAAATAAAACCTAATAAGCATTTAATGCTTAGTAAGTTTGTATAACAAGAATTAAACTTACCATTCACATTCATTATAATAAGCATACAATAACATGATTCCCAAAAAATTAACAAGTTTGCCTAATCACATACACTCAAACAAGTATGTTAGTCACACAATTCACTTATATACTGAATAAGTATAGATGAGCTCATAATGTTACAAACTTTTAAGTATTTAAGGTGCATTCGAGACCTGATTCATTTAATCTCAATTTATTATTTCAAGAATTTGTTCGTTGAATCATTGAGTTTTTTATGGATACTCTGGTAGTACACACAAGGTGTACAATTCAATAATACGTCAATTCATTTTCAGGGGTAACCATAGGGCACTTAATCAGGGAGCACACTCTAGAGCCACATATCAGGATGCTCAGATGAGCCATGTAACAGGAGACTTATCTGGGCTAAATAGGAAACTCATAAGAGTTTAAATCAGGGACCTCATAGAGCTTAATAGATAACTTTGAAGAGTTAATATCAGGGAGCACCGGATAAGGAAACAGGAAGTTCAAACAGCCATGTCAGGAATCCTATAAGAGCTTATATCAAGATGCTCATGTAGATTTACGTTTGTGTTCGCATTATATGCTGGATCACAACCGATCGAATCATGTAATAGGATGCTCACACAGAGCTGTGATAGTGTGTAACACATGCAAAATCACTACCAATCAAGATGCTCGCAAGAATTATTTATCAGAATGTTCAAGAGGGCTTTATCAGGATTACTCGTCCGGGCAAAATCCTGTCTGCAACATATGCAGAATCACATTCAAATTGGAAAAGTACATATGTCCATCGAATTTCATTATTCAAACGGAATTTAACATTTATTCAAGCTATATCAAGCATATAATTTATTTCATACCTTAAACATTTATAATTCATACATTCATGTAACACATTCAATAAAGCATATAAATGTAAACAATTCGATTACACGAACTTACCTTAATAATTGTCCGTACAAGAAATTCTACTAGTCCAAAACTTTTTCTTTTCCTCGATCTAGATTCAAACTTGAGTTGTCCAAATCTATATAAATGAATTTAATCATCAATTTTGTAACAACACATTTTCAGTGAAATCGAAACAGTGGTTTCGAGACCAGAAATCCGAGCCGGAGAGAAAATTTATTTTAATATTATTGCATGGTTTGCATTATGATATAAATATCTTATGAAAATTCTGATAAGAAAATTTTACCAATTATGTCTTAATTAACGAAAGGACCCAAATTGCATAGAATGCAAAAGTTGAGTTCTAGTAACTAAAAGGAACAAATAGCTATGGAATTCAAAATTTGAGGTCCTTATATGGTAATTAGACCATTAAAGAAAAGTTAGTAGATATTTTTGGTGATTCATCCATGGAAAAATTAGAAAAGGCTAAGGATTAAATTAGACATCAAAATAATTAAAGATGATAAATAATTAAATTGAAATATCATCTTATTTTATTATCATCTTCACCTCAAAATTTCATGGAAACCCTAGGAGAGAAAGAAGAAACTAATCAAGATATATAACAGCCCGATCTTAGGCCTAGTCGAAATAGTGGTTTCGAGACCACAAATCTGAAGTCAAGAAAATTATTTTATTATTATTATTTTAGAGTCATAGCATGTTTATAGTAGTGTATGAAAATTTTGGTGAGTTAATTTTGACGTTTGTGAGCTCAATTGCGAAAAAGGACTAAATCGGCATAAAGTGCAAAAGTCTTGAATTAATAGCTAAGGGTGTTAAATTGTTATGAACCTTAATTTGTGGGCCTTTAAAAGGAAAAAAAGACCCTTAAATCTTAGCTGGCCGGCCATGGGAGATAAAAATGTTGAAAAGTCAACATTAGGTAATTTGAGGACATAATGTGTAATATAATAATGCCCTAAGCCTAGCTATCATATTTTTCTTTCATTATTTCTTCATTACCACTGATGTTTTAGCCATTGATAGTGGTTTTGAGCTTCAAAAATTTCAGCAACTCATTCCTCTTGCAAGTAAGTGATTTACATACTTTTTGTTGATGATTCTTACATTTTTGGACCCCTTGAAGCATAAGCTTTCTATTAAGGGGACTATTTTGCAAAATGTTTGAGAGTTTAGGGTTTTTACATGAAAGAATATATGTATTTTTATGGAAGAAAATGAGTCTTGGGTGTCTTACAAAAAACTTTTGTGAAAGGTGTTAGCATGAAAACACCTAAAAGGACCATTTGGCATAAGTTGCAAAATAGATGATAAATGTGTGAAATGGTGGGAATTTGGAGTTGCTATAAGAGTAAAAAGGGTTCGGCTAGGCTTAAGATACGAATAAATTAGATAAAAATTGATTTTGAAGCCTAGGGGTAAAATGGTTATTTTGTCAAAGTCTAGGGGCAAAATAGTTATTTTACCAAAGATGTGAATTTTCGATTGCCTAATTTTATTTAGTGACTAAATAAGTACATTGTGCTATTATAGGTCAAGAAATTCTGAATCCGAACCTAGACTGGGGAAAAGCCAAGCAAATCGACAAATCAACTAGTCGCCACATTTTGTAATCCGAGGTAAGTTGAATGTAAATAATACAACTACTTTGCTAATGTATGTGTTAAATTGTATTTGAATTAATATAGCATAAATTTCTTGATTGTGGAATTAAGAAAGTATGATGATAATAGAGATAATAGAGTTCCCATTCGAACCTAGGAAATAAATCGGATATTCATGCCATGACATATGGGTTATTATGGGCTAGTATAAGACATGTCTGGGACATGCATCGGCCACATTATGAGAGCCAGTGTAAGACCATGTCTGGGACATGGCATCGGCATCGAGATGAGTGCTAGTGTAAGACATGTCTGGGGCATTCATCGGCCTCGAGATGTAAGCCAATGTAAGAATCGGCTACGAGATGATAGTCAGTGTAAGACCATGTCTGGGACATGGCATCGACTTGAGATACGAGCCAGCGTAAGACCGTGTCTGGGACATGGCATCGGCACCTTACCCATGTTTGAGGCTTAATGAATATCCGGTAGTGTTTCGAATGGTTCAACGGTGAGTGTTATGACTTTAAGTTAATGAGGAAAGTATAACCGTGTTGTGAATGCTACAGGTACCTAATTGAAATGTATGAGATATGAGCTCTATATATGCTATGAGATTTATATGGATAGTGATGAGTAAGTTATGCTTATCCCCACTTTTGTGTTATGAGCATGTTGATGAATGGTAAAATTGTTGTTGTATATTTATTTATGTGCAACTTACTAAGCTTTATGCTTACTCCCTCTCCTTTCCTTTTTCTTATAGTGCCTCCTAACTAGCTCGAGGATCATTGGACATCGGGGGCAACGATCACACTATCAGTCGAAGTACTCGATATAGTTCGATTCCTTGTTTTTGAATATGGCATGTATAGGGCTTAGACTTTAATATTTTTTGTCATTGAGAAATTAGCCAAAAGTGTTAGGATAAATCCCTTTATTTTGTATAAGGCCATGGATAATAGTCAATACTCATTTTAATATATGAATAGAAGATGATATTTTCATGGATGAGTAAATTGTACAAATGAAATGTTGTCCACTGTGGTTACTTTGGCTATGTGATGTGCCCATGTTTTGGTATAGAGTGATTTTATGCAGGTTATGTAAGTAAGGGTGGCAAAGAGGCTTGGTAAATAGTCTTATTTTGTCCACAAGGATAAGTACACGGGTAACCATTATTCTTCTTCCCTCATTTTCTTTTGGCCAAATATTGTTTCCTC
This sequence comes from Gossypium anomalum, assembly GCA_025698475.1. NCBI lineage: Eukaryota > Viridiplantae > Streptophyta > Magnoliopsida > Malvales > Malvaceae > Gossypium > Gossypium anomalum. Next base: position 44,204,801 of record CM046965.1, read on the forward strand.
TCCATTCTCTTTTCTCCCTTCCTCTTCTTTCTCAACTTTATCGAATATACCCTTCTCTCCCTAAACTGTTATAGTTTCATTTCTTTCTTTGGCACTTAGCACCTTGGCCGAATATAGCATTCCCTTTGTTGTACAGCTTGATAAATTCTTTCTATTCTCTATTGCACTCTTCACTTTGATTTCGGTTAGGCTTCCTTTTTTCTGGTTGTTTTTCACTCATTCTGCTATTTGGTATTCAGTCGATTGCTTCCATACTCTGCTGTGGGTATATTAATTCGTTATTTGCAAGGGATCCTGACAAAAGGGGTAGATGTTCATATTTCTTTACCTTTCATTCAAAACTGTTCTTTCTTACACTGTTTCTTAAAGCTGAATGCCCTCCTTCTTATTTTTTTCGATTATCATTGCTAGCTGATTGTGCTTTCTTTTTTGTGAGTCGAATCTCTTTGTATTTGGTTGTCCATCAAATCGAACTAACAATGAGCAAAGGGGGTTCTAGCAACAAAGTGAAGTCAATGGTGCCGAGTGAGAGTGGATGCGTAGCCTCTACCCCCAAGTTTAAGCGATGTAGGGTGTCAGCGGTTCGGGACTTTCCCCCATGTTGCGGAAGGGTGTCTGCACCAAACTTTGGATTAAGTAAGCAAATCACAGTTGACCAAGGCAAGTAGTAGTCGATCTTTTGGCTAGGGGTTTTTGTTAAGATTCTTTTAACTATATTGCTAAGTGATTAACCAATGTTATGTTTGAATAGGTTCTGGCGATCGTGAATTCTTAGTACTCTACGTGATCAAGTATGTAACCACACCCTCCCTCAATGTAGGTCGGCAAAAGCCGAAATGCTGAAATGCAAAAAAGCCACAAAATACGACCATAGTTGCCACGCGAGCGTGTGAACACATGTGTGGAAAATCCAATATGATAGTAGAGGCCGCCTTGAGCGATCTCATGGGCTTGGGCTGATTTTGGGTCGAAATGGGCCATGTAGGCCCAATGGGCTTGTGGGCCTCACTCAGGTTTTGTCATGGAAATGTGAAAATATTGGACTGGATTGTGTTGTCAACATGGCTAACGTTAATTTTGGGCTTAGCGGGCTATATGAGCATGTGGGCCCCACTTGGGCTTTGTAATGGGCTTTAGGCCCAATTGTATGTTTTGATTGGAAATGGTTGTATGAGTCGCGTGAGATGACTATGGACCTACGAATAGGTTGGTAACTGTACCCAGACCTCGATTTGTAAAATGACCGTTATGCCCCCGAAGGGAAAACTGACTAAAATGCCCCTATGTGTTATATGATTATTATTGTATGCTATTTATGATATGTTTGCATTCATGTGGTATTATGTTGCATGGGGGATGGGATCATTGATTTGGTGAAAGTATATGATTTGTTAGGGTCGCATGGTTGCTTGACGACTGTGGATCCACCGACGGCTCAAAGCCTTTATATGATTGACAGCTCTGCTGCGAAATTGTTAGTGCCGCAACATGTGCTACATCAGGAATGTAGGGATGGGTGGGTTGATTAAATCCCCATAGGAGTGTAAGGTTGGATGGGATACGTAGTGCAGGGTTGGTTGGGTATTTATGCATTGCATAACCTGATTCTGATTGTGACATGGGCTCAGGCCCAATTGAGGCAACTTGGGGCTAAAGCCCAAGTGCCACTGATATTGTATGGGCTTAGGCCCATAATTGATGTGATGCATTGTTTATAATCGATGAGGGTTGTACACACTGAGTTTTCGTAAACTCACCCCCTCTTTTTAATTTTTTAGGTAATCCTTAGTAGGTGGTTCGACGTATGAGAGAATTCGGAGGTGGCCACGGTACGATCAACTTTAAATTTTTGTATTACTTAAATTAATTTTCTCTTTGGGTTTTGATGTAATAAGGCCTTTCTCTAATTTTCTAACTTTTAATTTGGGGTTTTTTTTAAACTATTATGATTTATTTCTGTTAGAAGTAGAGCGCGGTTATCCAAAATGATATCTATTTTCATAACATCACGGTTTCCACAACATTGTTGAAATGCTTCCGCAACAAACATGTTTTTAAAAGTAAATACGTTTTAAATGGATAATAAATGGTTAAGATAATAGGAATTTTTAACAAAGAGACTTTACCTTAGAAACGATTTTCTACCGAAAAGATTAATTTTTGAAAAACACTTCGATGTGACATGCTAGATTCGGCCATAACGTCTAGAACGAGTTTGGGGTGTTATATTTATGGTTCCTAAAAAAAAGCCTAGAGCCGGTGCATCTTCTTCACAACAATCTAGCGGTCCTCTATAATCTTTTAACGAATGTTTTCATAACACCGATTATTGGTGGCTTGATTTCTTAAATCTGATAGGCATTCTAACCTTACCCTCATAATGTTTAATGACATTACTAAGACTATCAGAAATGGGATGAATACAAATATCACCCTTCCTCACGGTACGTATTTGTCATATCTCTTGAGGCGATTAGGCATTAGCACTCACGGAGACACCCTCGTTACTTCTAACTAACCTATTAGTTATGGAACCCTTCATCATGTAGGATATCATTATGATGCCACCACCAGTATGCAGATTAAGAATGACCATCCGACAGAAAATGAAGATGATGGCATCAACGCTGCTTTTGAAGAGTTTCTGGAACCCGAACATGTTCCTCCTCTAGCTTCGTCTCTCAAGGATCTTAACCTTTGTCTGAGATTAGTAGTGCCATCCTCAATGTTATCCATTCATTAAGAAATGATGTTCGAGGGCTTAGGGAAGATGTTAATTCTCGGCTATCCATATTAGATATGCAAATGGCATCTCTCTTTGCTCGTTTTCCTTCGACTCTTCCCTTTTCACCTCCTCAATATGATTAGAACTTTTTATTTACATTTATATATCATTACTCATAACATGTGCACCTAGATTTCTTTTAATTCCTATGTCTATGTTTTCTTACACATTATTGCTTTATTGGTATTTTGAGATACACAAATGTTTTTAGTTCATTTCCCATTCACTTTTATCTAACTATAATGATGAACTAACCACTTCTCTCCTTAAGCTTTATTTTTCATTTGATATAACAAAAAGTGGAAGAAGAAAAGGTAAATTAAGGTAAATTGATTGATTACTTTTATGCTAACGATATGCAAGTAATACAAATTATGTGACCATTTTCCTTAAAGTAAAAATCAATGCCAAATTTTATGCCACTTTTTATTTTGGCCTTAAATTCAAAATGTTTTTTATTAAGGGGGAGCAATTATTTCAAAACAAATATACTAAATGTTTTGTAATATAAAAAAGGGGGAGATTGTTAAACCAATGTTTATTTAATAAAATGTTTTGATATAAAAAATTAAAATGTTTTTGAATAAAGGTTAAAATTGAACAAATCTGACAAAATGATTTTTTGATTTGAATTCTAAGAGATGAAACTTTGAATATCTATTTTGAACTATTAGAAAATTTTTATAACAATTTCAAAATCAAGTTAAAATAATTTTGACTAAGAAAGAAAGTCCTTTATTATTTTATCAAGTCAAAACACCTTTCAAACAAGTCAGAATTGCTCTAGGTTAAAAAATATTGATACCTTTTTAGACAAGTATCGATATTTTTAAAATATCGATACCCTTTAGAAAATAGGTAACATAATGACATTCTGTTTTTTACAAAAACTACTAAGTTTCAATATAGTATCGATACTTTTTCATAAAGTATCGAGAATTTTTTTTTTTGCTATCGATAGTTCAACTCCAACGGTCACTGAATTTAAAAATTATTATAAAAAATAATTTTTTATCTGGTATCAATACTTGTTATTGTAAGTGTATTAAATGCTCTATTTTTCACATCCCAACGGCTCTATTAACTACCACAACAACCTCAATGATTGGAAATCAATTAAGGGTATAAATACCAACTTCTAAAGTTTACAACAATAAGAAAGCATATTCAAGAAAAATCATCAATCAAACAACCTTTGTACTCAATACTTCCAAAATTCTCTTGTACACACTTGTGAGCTCTTCCTGTCTTTCTATTGCTCAAGTGTATTCTTGCCTATTTGTGCTTAATTTGCAAACATTATGATCTTGTTAGGATTATTTCTTAATTTGCTTCTTTGTAATTCTTTGAGAGGGTTTATCTTAAGATTTGGGGTAGAAGTCTTAAGAGAGTTGTAAGGTTAAACCTTGTCCTCAGAGGTTGAAAAAAATAGTGAATTTGGGAAAATCCTTAACTGTGGAAAGCTAAGGCAGTGGAGTTGGCAATTAGAGTCGAACCACTCTAATTATTTGTGTTCATTGTTTCATTTTCTCTCTTTGTTTCCAAAAATTTTTAAAAGCCCAATTCACCCCTTTTTGGCAATTTCGGTTTGATTACTAGAGCTAACAATTTCACTTAAATTTGATAGTTCATAATCAAATTTTTAAGAATAAAAAATTTTCCCCTTTTATATGTTCTTGAAAGCTTGAATATTTTTGAAATTTTAGAACCCTAGATTTAGGTGAAATTAATGGTTAAGATATGAAATTAAATGATATTTTGGATGTTTGAAATAAAAATTGAGGACTAGAAACGAGATTAGAAGGTCAAAACTTCACTTTTTGGCTTGTAGTGGTATTATGCCTAATGTATGACAAGTTGTGATATGTGATGTCATATCCCAAAAATCGAGGGTTAGTAGAATCAGGTTTGTGAACTGAGAGAGAGTGGTCATGCCATAAGTTTTTAGATTATCTATGTATTTTTAGGAAATAAATGAGTTACTGGGCTGTTTGTTAAGTGTTAGAGAAACTATCTTTAAAACCCAAGATCAAATACCTTCCCTCGCACCATTTTTATTATTTTACAAATTTTGCATCAAACCCTAGTATGTGACATGCCTTGTTTTTAAAATAAATATTGTAAGGTAACGTCAAGAATGAGAAAGTAGCCTAGTGTTTAAAAGAAAAATTAGAAAGCAAAGGAAATTTGATTAAGTCTCAAGTTTGATTCCCTTTCCTTGTAAAATAATTTCATTTTGCAAAAATCCCTCTTTTTCCTTTATGTGTGTCGTCCATAGCTAGTAAAACCTAGGTTTAAATGCCACTTTTAATTAATTTCATCAGTATTTAGTTAATTTTGTTCTCCCTAGTCTCTCTTTTCCTCTCTTCTCTTCAAATTTTCTTTTCTTCTCCCCTAGTTGCCGATGCCCAAACCACCAAGAACCACAATCTCTTTTTTTTTTCTTTTGCAACAGTTTCTATAACAGCCCATTTTTTAGTCAAATCATAATAGTGGTTTCGGGACCACAAATTTGAAGTTAAAGTAATTACTTTATTATTATTTTAAAGTTTGCAGTATGTTATCATGTTGGTGTGAAAATTTCGTTAAGAAATTTTATCGTTTAAATGCTTAATTCGATAAAAAGGACTAAATTGTGTAAAGTGCAAAAGTGTTGTTCTATCAGCTAAAGGTATCTAATGGCTATAGAACTTTAAAGTGGAGGTCCTTAAGAGGTAATTAGACCATTAGTGAGTTAGTGGACAATTATGAGCTTGGTTTTATGGAAATGATTAAGATTTTTAAAGGTTATATTAGTAAATTAGTTATTAATGATTAAATAAATGAAATAAAAATATGTATCATCTGTTTAGTCTTCATCTTCAACCGATTATAGGGCTTGAGAATCCATTTTCATTCCTTTTCATTCAGCCAAGCTATTTTTTTCAATCAAGGTACGGTTTTTGCTCAATTTTTGATGATTTCTATGTTTTTAAGATCATTGCTTCTTATTCTAGCTAGCCCGTACCTTAGATTTTGAAACTATTAAAGATTTACATGTTGCCATTATTGAATGTTTGAGTAATTTGATGGTTGATGATAGATTTGGAAGGTTTAATGTTAGATTAATAGTTTTTGTAAACTGATTTTGACAAAAATGTCATAAAGAGATTAAATTGAGAAAATGTGAAATGTGGTGGTTAAAAGTGTGAATAAATTGAAAATATGGGCTACTATTAATATATATATTTCAGCTAGCATGGGTTTATTGTGAATTTGCATGAATTTGTGATTTTGTGTAATAAGGAATAAATTGTAAAAATGTGAAAGTTTAGGGGAAAATGTGTAAAATAGCCCTAATATGTATTTTGGGTTGAATTGAATAAATAGAAGAATAAATCAGTTGATTTTTATTACTTATAGATCAAGACAAGAGGAATTCGGAGTTAGATAGGGGAAAAAGCAAAGTAATTGAATAGTCAATCCGTTCCGTTATTTCGGTACACAAGGTAAGTTCATATGTATTAAGCATTGTAATAATTATACTTTAGTGCTTTGATATTGCATAAATTGTATATACAGGACTACAGATATGTTCGACGGTAAATCAGTTATTGTGGCACTTAGTGTGTGATATGACATAACTTCGGCTATATGTGGCACTTAATGTGCGATTCGAGATAGCTTCGGCAATGTATGGCACTTAGTGTGCTAGATACCGAGTATGACACTTAGTGTGCGAGATATTGAGCATGGAATTTAGTGTGCGAGGCATTGAATATTCAACGACATTCCGTGTATGTATGAACTTGTTATGGATTGGTACAAGTATGTACATGTATATTATGAGCTTAAAATAAAAGAAGTTATAAAGCTTGTATATAAGTTTATGAATAAGCAGTTGAAGGTTTGTTAGTAAACATAAAGTACATGATAATATGTTTAGATTTATGAATGTTGTATTTGTGATTAGTTGAGTTTATATCATAGAGTTTACTAAGCTATGAAGCTTACTTTGTGTTATTTTTCTATGTTTTATAGTGAATCAAGGCTAGCTCGGGTCTGGGAGTCATCGGGAACATTATTAGACTATCAAACACCTAAGTTGATACTTTTAGATTGTACATTTTTGGCATATGGCATGTATAGGCTAGATATGATATTTTGGTTGTGATTATAGCCATGAGATTTATAACAGTCCGGTTTAGGCCCTAGTCGAAATAGTGGTTTCAGGACCACATATCCGAGTCAGAAAAATATTTAAATATTATTTTCTGTGTTTATGATATGTGAATGAGCATATGTGAAAGTCTCGTATGGAAATTTGAATGTTTGTGTGCTTAATTTTGAAAAAAAAGATTTAACCGCGTAAAATGTAAAAGTAGCCTTCTGTTTGTTAAAGTACCTATTTGATTTGGCTTTCTAAAGCAAGGGTCTTTATATTGCAATTGGACCATTAACATGGTTAATGGACTTTTAAGGACAACCATTATAAGTTTTTATTATTATTTCATTAAAGGCAAAATTGGAATTTGGTTAATTAAGTTAATAACAAGTAAATAAAACATAAAATTTGGCCATTATGTGTTCATCCACAACCAAAAATACAAAGTAAAAGAAAATAAAAGAAAAGATTTAGCTAGGGTTCGACCATACCAAAGCTCAATTGAAGGTTCGTTTTTGTTCTATTTTCGATAATTTTTATGTTTTTGTGATCGCTGCTTTGTGTTTTACTAAGCCCATGCCTCAATTTTTGATTTTGATGGTGAAATTGAAATGTGCCATGGATAAATTCATGAGCTTTATGTAGTTATATGATGAAATGTGAAAGTTTGATGTTGGGTTTATATGTTTCATCCTTGGCTTTTTGATGATTTTGAGTAAAATGGGATAAATTGTGAAATTTCTAAATTGAGGGACTAAAATGTGAAATAAATAAAATGTGTGGACTTGAATAAGAGCTATGAATATTTAGCCAGGCATGAGTATATGAAAATTATGAGTAGTTTGTGATTTTGTGAATTAGGGACTAAAGTGTCAAAATGTGAAAATGTGAGGGCTAAATTGTAAAATGCCCTAAATGAGTGTTTATGGATTGATTTGAATTATTTGGTGAATAAAAGGGTTAATTTTGAATACAAATAGATAAAGAAAAGAGGAATTCGGATTTAGACCGAGGGAAGTCGAAGGTTATAGAGTAGACAATTCGAGTCAACAATTTTGAGTACGAGGTAAGTTTGTACGTGATACATGATGTTACAAGTATATTTTGATGCTTTGATTATACTTAAATTGTGTATATATTTGATTATGGTTTGAATGCGTTGATAAATCAACTGCATTTGTCACTAAGTGTGCGATTCAAAATAGCTTTGGTTATAAATAACACTAAGTGTGCGAAATGGAATAGCTTCGGCTATATGAGGCACTAAGTGTGCGATACCGAGATAGATTCGGTTAATTGAGATGGCACTAAGTCTGCGAAATCAATCTAGCTTTGGCTAAACCTTAAAGCACTAAGTGTGCAGATGCTTAAATCATGAATAATCTTAGGGAAGTCTTAAAATATCCGAACGAGAGGTGAGAATGAAAATGAATAAATACGAGAAGGTTCAGGTATGTACGATACCTATGTGGTAGATGATATTATGCATATGAAATTCATTGAATTGGTATAAACATAGGAATTGTGTTGGCATAGAATTGATAGCTGAATTGAGAACTATTAAGTGCTTATGTGTTATGGTTTATATTTTATAAATTGTTGATGTTGTTTGGTACGAGCTTACTAAGCTTTTGAAAGCTTACTTCGTATGTGTTTGTATTGTTTTTTATAGATATCGAAGCTACTGTGAGCTAGGGGATTGTTGAGGATTGTCATCACACTATCAAACCTTATTTTGGTACTTTGAAAATGTAAATATTAAAGTATGGCATGTATAGGCTAGAAGTACTTTGGGTATGTTTTGTAATGTTTATATATCATGCCATGTGATATGGCTAGTTTGTGCCTAAACTTATAATTTGATAATGGATATGATATGTGATGCTGTGCAATTGTGATATGTTTGGTTAGCCAAAGGAAATGGTCAATTTTGGTAAGGTTTCGATATGATTTTCGGTTGTATGTTTGGAGATAACCAAACTATATGTTTGATATGTTTTTGTCTTATGTTTTGGTGTAAATTAGTAAGGTTTATGAGCATGGAATGTAACAGTTCGGTTTAGACCCTAGTCGAAATAGTGGTTTTGAGACCACATATCCGAGTCAAAAAATATTTAAATATTATTTTCTGTCCTCATGATATGTGAATTAGTATATGTGAAAATTTTATGAAAATTTAATCGTTTGTGTGCTTAATTTGATAAAAAGACCTAATCGCGTAAAATGTAAAAGTTGCCTGCTATATGTTAAAAGTGCCTATTTGATTTGGATTATTATTTGAGAAGTCCTTACGTGGTTAATATGCCATTTACATGGTTAATGGACATTAATGGCCTTTGTATAATGGTTTATTAATGTTTTATTTTAAGGGCAAAATTGGTATTTGATAAATTAAACCATACTAATAAAATAAAAATCATGAAATTAGCCATTTGTTCATGCTACTCCACCGAAAATACAAAGGAAAAAGAAAAGAGAAAAGCAACTAGGGTTCAGCACTTTGATTTGGTGAATTAGGTATGTGTTTTGCTTGGTTTTTTATTATTTCTACGTTTTGGTAATCGTTGCGTAGTATACTATCAAACCCATGCCTCAATTTCTGATTTTGATGATGATTTTGAAATGTGTCATTGATGAAATTATGAGTTTTGTGAAGTTAGTTGTTGATATATAAAAGTTTGATGTTGGGTTTATATGTTTTGTCATTAGATTTTTGATGATTTTAAGTAAAATAGACTAAATTGTAAAATTTGTAAATTGAGGGACTAAAATGTGAAATAAATGAAATGTGTGGACTAGTACGAGTACTAGGAGAATTCGGCAAAGCATGAATATATGCAAATTATGTGCATTTTGTGATTTTGTGAATTAGGGACTAAAGTGTCAAAATGTGAAAATGTGAGGGCTTAATTGTAAAATGCTTTAAATGAATGTTTTTGGATTGATTTGAATTATTTGGTGAAATAAAGGGTTAATTTTGAATACATATAGACCAAGAAAAGAGGAATTCAGATTTAGACTGAGGGAAGTCGAAGGTTATAGAGTAGACAATCTCAGTCGACAATTTCGAGTACGAGGTAAGTTCATACGGGATAAATGATGTTATAGATATGTTTTAATGCTTTGATGAAGTGTAAATTGGATAGATATGTGATTACAGTTTGAGTATGATGGCAATTGGCTAAGTTTGGCACTAAGTGTACGATTCGTATTAGCTTCGGCTATAAATAGCATTAAGTGCGCGAAATAGAATAGCGTCAGCTATATGATGCATTAACTGTGCGATACCGAAATAGCTTCGGTTAATTGAGATGGCACTAAGTGTGCAGAATCATTTTAGCTTCAGCTAATCTTTAAGGCTCTAAGTGTGCGGATGTTTAAAGCATGAATAACCTTCAGAATATCTTAAAAGATCTGAACGAGAGGTAAGAATGAAAACGAATAAATAAATGAAGGTTCAGGTATGTACAATACCTATGTGGTATGTAACACCCCTATAACCCGTATCCGTTGCCGGAGTGGGTTATGAAGAGTTATCAATCCAAAACACTACATTTGTACATTCACATTTACATAAGTTCATTAGCAATTATATGCATAGCCAAACAAAATGAAATATCAAAATTCAGACTTATACCGACATTCAAAAGTTACCATATTCACATGGCTTATATACAACAACATCTCAAAATATCATTCATTTAAGTCTATTCTATACATGCCATACGAATTCCAAAACATAATAGTACCAAAACGTTAGATAGTGTGACGAGTTGCTGACGATCCTCGAGCAAGTGGCTGGAGTCAACGATCTAAAAATAGAGAAACATAACAAACGGAGTAAGCTTCTATAAGCTTAGTAAGTTTTAAGCAATGCAAACAATTAAATTCAATTATAAATTGATTAATCAAATTCTCAAGTGACATTTCTTAGGTATATTGCCATTTGGCCGAATATATACAAACATTTAACGCATATTTAGCATATTAACTTCACTTGAATCTGAATTCATATAACATAAGTAAATCAAATATTTTCACATAGCTTCACACTTGGCCGAATGTATCATGATCATAGATATAGTCATAATACTTATTCACATATGCATCACATTATACACTTATGATTCAATTCAAATCAAACTCATATATAAGTACATGATACGTACCTGGCCAACTTAATATAATGAATGTATTCCATTGTCATTCTAACACGAAGTATCATGGTCTTAGACTTTTATCAAATCACCGGCAATAAGCCTGCTAGGTTTTTAAACCCGAATTCATCATCGGCACGAAGCCTACCAGACTTTAAGTCTGAACTCTTTCACTGGCATTTCGCCTGCTAGGCTCGAAGCCCAATATCATCTCACCGGCATTATAGCTTGCTAGGCCCGAAGCCTGATATTATCTCACCGATATTATAGCCTGCTAGGCTCGAAGGCCCGAATAGTACCATACGATAATCAAATCAACAAGTTTCATATAACATAATCATCTCACTCACATTCATTTCACATTTATCATTTGATCATAAAAACATATCACAAACTTACCTCCATGTATTATTTTAGCCATTCGGCCACATAAGTACAATTGTCATAGCATTTTTTTTTTATATCATGCTTACCATTTGATAATGTACACATATCAACTATACATCTTTAATCCCATGTGCATGTAGCATTCGGCAATGCGCATATATAATACAAGACATTTAATTATTAAGATAAAGCATAACACATTCACTAATACTTATGTTTAAACACTTAAAACTTACCTTGGATTTTATCGAATAACTATGGATTGACTAATCGACTAGTTTCGCTTTCCCTTTATCCAAAATTGGCTCCTTATGCTCTTGAGCTTGAATTAAACAAATTTAACTTATTGTTAATCAACTAATCGAGCATTGTATCATGAGTATATTCGGCTTTCACACATATTAAACATAGTGATAATCATGCACATTATAATCAAAGTGCAATTAATCCCATACACAAAAATATACGACACTTCATTTCCATCTACTTATACACACGTATCACATAAGACCATTTCATACTTTCTATCACCTAAATAAACAAAAAATTCCAATTAATTTCTTAAGTCCACATTCGGCGTCTATATCCACATAAACACATTAGCCGATTACTATAAATCATCTAATTCAAACTTTCAATAATCTCACTTTGCAAACAATCACTCATTTCATTCACCAAAATGTCATTCGGTAATTATTCAAACAGAATTATCATTTAACATTTTTCACCTAAATCACACATACATATCATGCTAGCACATAACACCATGACCGAATGCTCTCATCTTTTATTTATTCAATTAAACTATTCCTTGACCAAATATTACATTCGACCATGGAATAAGCTAATTTAACAAATAAACACATACTTCCAACAATTAACAAGAATTTTTACAACTTAACACCAATACCAGAATAACATTTTAAACACTTATTCAATTCATTAACTATTTGATCATTCAGCAATTATATCTCCCATTCAAGCCTTCTTTTTAAACTACCATGTACAATTCTTGCATTATACTCTAATAGCCGATTACCATCTATCTATCTAACCACAACTATCCTTATTCATCAAGCTCAACTCATCTATCATCACATTTAATACCAAAAACATCAAACACATTCAAAGACACTGAAACAACCCATAGCCGAATGCATCACTTCAAACCAATAACAAAAATTGAGTAATGGGCTATGAAAGGAGCTTAGCAATTAACTCAATTTCACATAAATTATCAAGAAATAAAATCAAACATACCTCCAATTAGATTCACCAAGGCCGAATATCAAAGAGCCTTTTGTTTTACCTTGTTCTTTAGATTTCGGCAAATGAAAGAAAGAATGGATAAAAACTTTGTTTTTATCACCTATGTACTTTTATTAATATATATATTTTCTCTTATAAAATCCTTAAATATTATAATACTAATATGGAATGCATATAATATCCATTAAGTTATTATTTTACTAATACAAAATACATATTTTACTTATCATCTATCATCATTGCCGTCCACTAATTTAATAGTGGTCCATTTGACATGCAAGTCCTCCATGTAATATACCATGCATTATTCGGCCCTCTAAATTCTACCTATCACATTTTTAAGTTTTATCACACAAGTCTTTTTTAACAATTCCACATCCAAATGACAAAATCAAAGCATGAAATTCTCACACATGCAATTTCACATATAATAGACATATAATATAACATTTAATTATTTTTGTGACTTGATTTTGTGGTCTCGAAACCACTTTCCGATTAGGGTCAAAATAGGGCAGTCACAACTCTCCCCCCTTATGAATTTTCGTCCCCAAAAATCTTACCAGTGAATAAATTAGGGTATCATTCTTTCATGGAGTCTTCAAGCTCCCAAGTAGCTTCTTCAACCCCATGTTTGACCCACAACGCTTTCACTAACGAAATTGTCTTATTCCGCAATTCTTTCACCTCGTGAGTCAAAATACGAATCGGTTCCTCTTCATAACTCAAATCAGACTGAATTTCTATCTCGATGGACTAATCACATGTGAAGGGTCAGATCTATACCGTCTAAGCATCGAAACGTGAAAAACATTATGAATCTTTTCAAGTTCAGGTGGCAAAAGTAGTCTATAAGCAACCGGCCCAATCCGTTCTGTAATTTCGTATGGTCCGATAAATCTGGGGCTCAATTTGCCTTTATGGCCAAATTTGAGTACCTTTTTCCACGGTGAAACTTTAAGAAACACTTTGTCTCTGACTTAATACTCTATATCATTCCGTTTCAAGTCTGCATACGATTCCTGACGATCTGATGCTGCTTTCAAACTTTCACGGATCACTTTTACTTTTTTTTTGGCCTCTTTAATCAAATCAACTCCGTAAATCTTATTCTCACTGAGTTCGGTCTAAAACAAAGGTGTACGACATTTACAACCGTACAAAGCTTCGTAAGGTGCCATCTTGATACTCGATTGAAAACTATTATTGTATGCGAATTCAACCAAAGGCTAGTATCGTTCCCACGAGGCACTAAACTCAAGGATGCAACATCTCAACATATCCTCGAGTATCTGAATAATTCGCTCGGATTGACCATCGATTTGGGGATGAAAAGCGGTGCTAAAATGCAACTTAGTACCCAATGCTTCTTGCAATTTCTTCCAAAACCGCGATGTGAATCTCGAATCTTTATTCGACACAACAGAAGTAGGTACCTCGTGTAACCTTACAATCTGAGAAACATACAGTTCGGCTAACTTATCAAGTGAATAATCCGTACGTACGGGAATAAAATGAGCCGACTTTGTCAATCTATCAACAACAACCCAAATCGCATCTTTCTTGCTCGGAGACAATGACAACCCAGATACAAAATCCATCGTGACTCGATCCCACTTCCACTCGGGTATCATTGTAACCCCCCCACGCTCGAAACCGTCACCGGAGTCAAGCTTGAGGTGTTACTAAACTTATCTTACCTTTTAAACAACTCTAAACCACTTATTTTAATTTTCGAAATAAACCATTTTTCTGCATCATGGTTGCTTAAAAATTCATTTCTCGAGTTTCAAAACTTGAAATTAAGATCCATAAATTTTTCTAAAACTAGACTCATATATATATCTACTAATTTTTTTCTAGAATTTGTGACTTAGCCAATTAGTACAGTTTATTAGTTAAAGTTACCCCTATTTCAGAATTTGACTGCACTGACCTCTACTTACTACGAACCACTTTTCTCCCTGTACAAAATTCATATGACTATATCGTTTGTTTCTATTAAAACTAGATTCAATAAGGATTCTAACCATATAAATTAAACCACCTAAATATTTTTGTAAAATTTATGGTGAATTTCCAAATTTGGAATAGGGGATCCAGAAATCGCTCTGGCCCTATTTCACTAAAACTCAGATATCTTATACAATACAAAACCTTTACCTGTTTTGCTTATTTCATACGAAAATAGACACAATGAGATTTAATTTAATATATTGTTCACTATTAAACCATGTCTCTATGATTTTTTAGTGATTTTTCAAAGTCACGTTATTTTTGATACTTGAATCCGTTTTTAAGTTACTTTCACATTTTTTCATAGTTTTCATGTGATAGTTACTACTTAATCATACATACTATTAAACATGTATATCATCAGCTATTCTATTAGCTAATCATTAGCAAGTATTTACACATCATTCATTGATGATATCATATCAAAAGAAACCAAGTTCCTATACATGCCATACACAAAATGAAACGTCTAACTATACCAATGTGATTCCTTCGATAGTGTGATCGGGTCTCTGACGTTTCCTTTGATCCCCGAGTGGCTTGATAAAAACTATAAGAAAAAGAAAATAAAGACAGTAAGCACTAGGCTTAGTAAGCGTACAAGCAAATAAATTACAACATTCAACATAATGAATAATTATACATAATGTCACCTAGCCTCATAAACTTTCTTTACTTCTCATTTTCTACCTTCTTCTTTACTCACTTACCTTCTTTCTTACCTGACCTTTCGCTATTCATAAATATAATCTACCTTCCCTTTTGCTGATAATTCACTGTAATTTAACGTGTACAATGACCCGTTGAACCACTCGGAATACTAAGGATGCTAGGGTCGTTCCTGTCTATCAATATCCTGCTAATGCCATGTCTTCGACATGGACTTACATGAATTATTCCTGTCTCCAATGCCATATATATATCTAATATGGGCTTACATGGGTCATTCCTGTCTCCAAAGCCATATATCTGATATGGACTTACATGGCTCATTTCTGCCTCCATCTGTCTCCCCACTCACAACCCCAATATCCTAACATTCCTAAGGTTCAAATGGGGCTTCCTAATACTTTTTCTCTGTCACTTCGCCTTTAATTCGACTTTAAATATTCTCATAAAATAAGTATATAAATGCTGAAAATTGACAATAATAATTTAAAATAAAAGAAAATTGCATTTATTTACTGTAAACTTACCTCGATACAAAATGTGACTAAACTTTACAATTTAGTCCTTTACTTTTTCTTTTCCTCGATCTACTCCTGAATTTCGCTTTTCTTGATCTATAATAGCAAATTTAACTTATTTAATATTCACATTTATCAAAACAGTCATTTACTCAAACTTTGGAAAAATTACATTTTTGCCCCTAAACTTTTGCATATTTACACTTTTGCCCCAAATCTCGTAAATTAAACTTCAGCCTATTTTCTTATGTTTTATGACATGCTGATCATTTTTCCCTTCTATAGAAAAATCAAATTCTCACTCTAACATATACTTATGACTATTAGGTATTTTTACCGATTAAGCCCTTTACTCGCTTTTACCTAAAACCCAGTAGTAGCACAAGTTGTCTAACATAATCTAAGACCTCATATTCTATCATAAAACATCAAAATAAACATTTTTCACCTATGGGTATTTTTCCAAATATGAACCCTAACTTAAATTATTGCTAGCATAAGCTTTATCGAGCTACCGGGACTCCGAAAACGTAAAGAACATTAAAAACGGGATTTGGAATCACTTACTATGGAGCTTGAAAGCTTGAAACAAACCCTAGCTATGGGGAACCCTTGAATTTTCGTGCTAATGAAGAAGATGATGAATTTTGTGTTATTTTTCCCTTTTTATTTCATTTAATATCCAAATGACCAAAATGCCCTTCCTTATTAAACTTTCAAAAATTCCATCCATGTCCTATTTTGTCCATGAACTTAGAAATTGGTCAAATTGTTATTTAAACCCTCCTAATTAATATTCAAAAGCAATTTCATACTAAAAACTTCTAGAATGCAAGTTTTGCAAATTATTCGATTTTATCCCTAATCTCAACTTAAGCACTTTATGCATAGAATTTCATCACGAAATTTTCACACAATCATGTAATCATATCATGAACCTCAAAATAATAATAAAATAAATTTTTCTACCTCGAATTTATGGTTTCGCAACCACTGTTCCGTTTAGGCCCTATTTCGGGATGTTACAATCATGATCGGCTGAAGTAATCCCGAAGGCACTTGATGTTATGTTTCACTTGTTGACATATCAAACACTTTGAAACAAAGTCAGCAATGTCTCGTTTCATACCGTGCCACCAATACTGACGTCTCAAATCATTATACATTTTCGTACTACCCGGGTGAACTAACATTTAGCTGTTATGAGCCTCGTTCAAAATCATCAGAATAAGCTCTGAATTTCTTGGAACACATAATTGATTTTTGAACCTCAAACAATCATTGCCATCAATCAAAAACTCTGAATTCTCTTTCAAAATACATAGTGCTCGTTTTGCAATTAAATCATCATCACCTTTTTGAGCTTCACGGATTTGTTGCATCAATAACGGTTTTGCTTTTAACTCCGCTACTAACACATCATCAGCGGACACAGACAGGTGCACATTCATTGCTCACAAAACAAACAGTGATTTAAGGCTTAAAGCATCAGTAACCACGTTAGCCTTTACCAGATGGTAATCAATGACAAGCTCGTAATCTTTCAATAATTCTAGCCAATGTATTTGTCTCAAATTCAAATCTCTCTGAGTCATCAAGTACTTGAGGCTTTTGTGATCAGAATACACATGGCATTTTTCCCCGAACAAGTAGTGGCGCCAAATTTTTAAAGCGAAAACAATAGCAGCTTGTAACGCCCCGAGCCTGAGGCCATTACCGGAAACGAACACAAGTTATTTACGGACTTATTTCATTTACTTACACGGTTCATTTTAAATTCAGACATGCTGGCTAACTGCATCACTGCCACTTTAAAAATCATATCTTGAGTTCCGAAGCTCAAAAATTTATTCCGTAAATTTTTCCTGAAACTAGACTCGTATATCCATCTATAATTTTTTTTCTAGAATTTTTGATTGGGCCGAACAGTACAGTTTATTAGTTAAAGTCTCCCCTATTACAGGGTTCGACTTCTCTGACCTACATGCATTGCGACTTAGGTAACTCCCTGTACAAAGCTTCAAATCTTATGCCGTTTGTTTCTAAAGAAACTAGACTAAAAAAGGAAGTTTTACATATAGGGCATGACTTCTAATTATCTCTGGTTAATTTATAGTAAATTTCCAAAGTCAGAACAGGGGATCCAGAAATCGCTCTGGCCCTGTTTCCCAAAAACCTAAATACCTCTTAAAATCAGACTCATATGGCCGTTTCGTTTCTTCCATATGAAAGTAGATTCATCAAGGTTCGATTACAAATTTATTCACTATTTAACTCCATTCTTACTAATTTTAGCGATTTTTCAAATTTACACCATTGATGCTGTCAGCATCTGCCTTTAGGGTAGACTTTACCTATTACATAGTTTCCATGATTTAACTAATCCTATAGCATACATAGCACAATTTATGATTGTGATTAACCATTCCAATGGTCAATCATTGCCAAACATATCCACACTTCTCAATAACCATATACATACACGATGATTATAACATTATGATCAAAATATAAACACAAGCCATTTTCGCATGGCTATCCAAATTTGTACAATTCCAAAAGGTGCATGACCAACATCAAAAGGGTAGTCCTATACATGCCATTTCAAAGTTCAACAAAAATGTACCAAAAGAAGCTTTGATAGTGTGGACGAATTCGATCATGACAATCCCGAGTCCGATAGCTAACGAACCAAAATCTATAAAACAAAAATCAAAGAAACGGAGTAAGCATTTAATGCTTAGTAAGATTGAGTAAGTAAATTATGCACAACTGAAATGTAGCATTCATATGACTAAACAAATAATTTCATACTCACATATCCTCAAAATCATACCTACTTCACATTTCCAATCCTTATATTCATACATAAGAAATCAAATTAACTAAAAGCCTAAGTCGATTAATCGATGGAGCGAATACTATTTAAACGGAATCAACTATTCCAATGCATATTCAAACATACCTCATCCATTGGGACTTTTCGAGTGTATTAATTGAAATTATTACAAAGAAAACCGTTCATTCCCAAACCATGTACCTTCGGATTTGACCGGACATAGCTACTTGCTCAAATGCCTTCGGACTTAGCCCGGTCATGGTAACTCACACAAATGTCATCGGATTTAGCCCGGATGTGGTAACTCAAGCACAAATGCCTTCGGACTCAGCCCGGATATGGTAACTCGCACAAATGCCTTCGGGACTCGGCCCGATATGATAACTCGCACAAATGCCTTCTGGACTCAGCCGGATATGGTAACTCGCACAAATGCCTTCTGGGACTCAAAATTTCGATATCATCCGAATATCTATGCACATAGCAATAATTCATGACATATCTATATTTCGATTTCATAATTAGAATTCAAACACAAATCACTTATCAAGCATTATCATTTTCGGCTCAATAGCTACATACAAGAGCATGATTTTGATTTACTTAAAACATGATCTAATTGAATCGTAACCTAAGCTCCATTACTCAAAGACTTACCTCGGATGTTGTCGAACGATTTCGACGGCTATTCGACCACCTTTTCTTTTCCTTTATCGGATTTAGCTCCCCTTTGCTCTTGAGCTTAAATTTAAGCAAATAAATTTATTTAATTATTTTTCATTTGGGCAATTCCATTCAATACATGTATGTCATAAATTTTAAGTACAATGATCTTGCTCAATACTATTTAAACACCATGCATTATCGAATTTCATCATCACTATCTAACTTCATATAGAAACACATATCATCCTAGGTTGGTACACAAGTCAAATGCATCATTTAAATTGTCAAGGTCCACAATTTAGTCATATTTCTCTAGCACAGTTTCTTCACTTAAATCAAATTAGCAAGCCCATATAGTCTTTGGCCGAATGCTCACATGGTTAAGTTAATAAATTAATGTTCAATTTTCAAAAGCCAAGATGTCATTATAAAACCTAATACACATGCATACATATACATAAGCTCATGAATCAAGATATAAATTCATATACATATACAAACTATATGGCCGAATATACAAGATCATATATACACATTACTTCATCTCTCTACTAGGTCACGTTTACTCTACTTAAGCCGAATAAACTTGCACCTAAGGTCCTTGGTCGAACCTCACTAAAAACAAGTCAACCAAAAACTTAGTATTTATCTTGTGTATAACCTCATTTACCTTCCAAAAATCACAAAAACTTCAAACCCTTAATGTTTATGTACAAGGCCGAATCTTAACATGATCCAACCTCCAACTCATTCCTTTCAATCACTCACATGGCATTAGTTTCATTCTTTGGACAAATTTAAGCTTGACCATTGTACTCACAAATGTTAAAATTTATAATTTGACTACTTAAACCTTTCTCTCTTCAACAATTACTCAAACCAAATCACATTCACATTCGGCCTTGGTACAATAATAAGGTAACCGATTCTTTTCCCTTAGCACCCAATGCTCATATATGATCTTTTGCATAATTCAAACACTCCTCTACCATTATTGATCTAAATTTAACATGTACAACCCCCATTACACTTATTAAGCATCATAGCCGAAAGCCCTAATCAATCCCACAATCACAATTCAACATGGGTCTCCAATATAACTTAGCATTTCATTCAAGCTTAACCTTAACTTCAAAAATTAACATAAATTCTTACCTTAATGTTAGCTTAACACAACCGAATGCCCTTCTCCCCCTTTTTCCTCTTCACATTCGGCCAACAAGAAAGAACAACTCAACTTTGTTTTCATCACCCTTCAATTTCCTTATTACCCATTATCTTTTTCCTTTTTATTATTTTATAATATAGAAAGCCACTAACTAATAAATAAATACATATTATATGCACATAATCCATCATGGCCGGCAACTACTCTCATAAGTGGAAATTTAACATGCAAACCCTTGGTTTTTTTATAACTTGAACTAATAGATCCTTTTAGATTAACCTATCATATTTCAAAAGTGTCTCTCATAAGTCCTATTAACTAAATTCACATTCAATCGACTAAATCGAAACTTAAAACTTTCACACATTCAATATTCACATATTTTAGACAATAAATATTATATTCAAATAATTCGGTGACTCGGTTTAGCGGTCCCGAAACCGCTTTCCGACTAGGGTCACTTTAGGGCTGTCACACAGCTAACTCGAGATCATGAGTCGGATAGTTTTTCTCATGTGGCTTCAATTGTCTCGAAGCGTACGCTACAACTCTACCCTCTTGCATCAACACACAGCCCAAACCGTTTAGAGACGCATCACTGTAGATCACAAATTCTTTACCGGATTCTGGCTGAACTAACACTGGAGCTTTGTTCAAAAGAGTTTTCAATTGATCAAAACTTTTCTAGCACTTTTCTGACCACTCAAATTTGATGTCTTTCTGAAGCAACTTTGTCATCGGTGTTGCTATCATCGAGAAACCTTTCACAAACCGTCTGTAGTACTCGGCAAGTCCCAAAAAACTTCGAAGTTCCAAAATATTTCTCGGAGGCTTTCATTTGAGTATAGCTAAAATTTTACTCGGATCAACTCGGATACCCGATACGGATACAACATGCCCCAAAAAGCTGACTTCCCTCAACCAGAACTCACATTTACTGAACTTCGCATATAACTGCTTGTCTCGCAAAATCTGTAATACTAACTTCAAGTGTTTGGCATGCTCGATTTCGTCGCCTGAATAGATCAAAATGTCATCTATAAACACGATTACAAACTGATCCAAATACTGCCTGAAAATCTGATTCATTAGATCCATAAAAATTGCAAGGGCATTAGTAAGCCCAAACGACAAAATCAAAGCATGAAATTTTTAAGTTTGTAACAGTCCGATTTAGACCCTAGTCAGAATAGTGGTTTTGAGACCACATATCCGAGTCAAAAAATATTTAAATATTATTTTTCGTGCTTAATATGTGTGAATTAGTAGGTGTGAAAGTTTCATGTGAAAATTTAATCGTTTGTGTGCCGATTTAATAAAAAGGACCTAATCGCGTAAAATGTAAAAGCTATGTGCTAGATGTTAAAAGTGCCTTTTTGACTTGGCTTTATAATTGTGAGGTCCTTATGTAGTTATTTGACCAAATTTATGATTAAATGACATTAGTGGACATTAGTTGATAGCATATTAATGTTTTCATGTAAGGGTAAATTGGCAATTGATATATTAATGTTAATTAAACTAAACAAAACATGAAAATAGTTCATTATATGTTCATTTTGAGAAAAATTGAAGAAAAAAAGAAAGAATAAAAGCTCTTAGGGTTTCAGCACATTGAAAGCTTAATTCGGGTATGTTTTTGCTTCGATTTTTTTATAATTTTTGCGTTTTGTGATCGTTGCTTAATATACTATCAAGCCCATGTCTCAATTTCTGATTTTATTGATGATATTGAGTTATGTCATTGATGAAACTATGAGCTTTGTGATATTAGTTGATTAATTATGAAAGATATGTGTTGGGATAACATATGTTTTCTTTGAATTTTTGATAAAATTGAGTAATTTGGGCTAATTTGTAAAAATATTATTTTAAGGGACTAAAATGTGAAATAAATCAAATGTATGGAGTTGTATGAGAGCTATGAAAATTTTTCTAAGCTTGTGTTTGAGCAAATTTTATATATTTTGTGATTTTATGAATTAAGGACTAAAGTGTCGATATGTGAAAATGTGAGGGCTAGTTTGCAAAATGCCCTAAATATGTGTCTATGGATTGTTTTGAATGATTTGGTGAATAAAAGGGTTAATTTTGAATATATATAGATCAAGAAAAGAGGAATTCGGATTTAGATCGAGGGAAGTTAAAGATTATAGAGTAGACGATCGAGTCGACAATTTCGAGTACGAGGTAAGCTCGTACGTAAAATATGATGTTATAAGTATGTTTTGATGCTTTTTTTATACATAGATTGTATATACATTTAGTTTGGATGAATACGATGATAAATCAATGGTATTTGACACTAAGTGTGCGATTTAAACTAGCTTCGGCTATATGAGGCACTAAGTGTGCGATACCGAGATAGCTTCAATTAATTGAGATAGCACTAATTGTGCGAAATTATTATAGCTTTGGCTAATCTTTAAAGCACTAAGTGTGCGGATGTTTAAAGCACTGATAATCTTCGGAAAGTTTGAAAATATCCAACAAGAGGTGAGAATGTAAATGAATGAATACGGGAATGTTCATGTAAGTATAATACCTATGTGATAGATTGTATTATGCATATAAAGTTTATTGAATTGGTATAAACATATGGATGATGTTGGTATAGAATTGATAAATGAGTTGAGAACTTATAAGTACTTGTATGTTGATGTTTCATATTTTATATACTGTTGATGGTTTTGGTACAAGCTTACTAAGCTTTTCAAAGCTTACTTTGTGTGTGTGTTTGCATTGTTTTATAGATATCGAAGCTACTGTGAGCTCGGGGATTGTCACCACACTATCGAACCTCATTTTGGTACTTTTGAAAATGTATATTTTGAAGTATGGCATGTATAAGCTAGTAATTATGGGATTATGTTTTGTGATGTATATATTTAGCCATGTGATTTGGCTAATTTATGTTTGAACTTATAGTTTGATAATGGTATATGATATGTGATGCTAATGTTCAATTTTGGTATGTTTTTGTTGGACAAAAGAAATGTTAAATGTTGGTAAGTTTTGGTAAGTTTTAGCATGATATTGAATGATGTATGGAAAGAAATACTTTGAAATGCTTTTTACATATGTTTTAACATAGATTAGTAAGGCTTATGAGTATGGATTTGGGTGACTATTATATGATATGAATGGCTTATGTTTTGGATTGGAATTTTGCTGAATTGGTTGTATATATATGCTTGTTTTGGTGCTTGGGATGGCAAATTGGCTATTCAAATGGCCTATTTTTATCCTCACGGGCAGAGACAAGGGTGTGTGTCTCAGCCGTGTGCGACACACGGTCACGTTACACGGCCGTGTGTCCTCTGGGTTACCCTATGAATTAAAGGCAGCATGCCCTTCAGTTTTGACACGGCCTAGACACACGGGTGTGTCTATTGGTCGTGTGTGGCACACGGGTTGGCACACGGGCGTGTGGTCAGCCATGTGGCCAAGTCAGCAGCCTCCCTAATTTTCACACAGCCTGGCACACGGGCGTGTCTTGTGGCCATGTGGACAAGTCAGTATGTATGCCCTGTTTCGCCATGGCTTAGACACACGGGCATGTGACCTTTGAAAAGTTGAAACTTTTTTTAAGTTCTGAAACTTTTATATGTTATCGATTTAGTCCCAGATGCATGGATTAGACCTTGTATGCTAGGTTTAAGTTCGTATTGAACATGAATGACTAGTATTTATGGAAATGAGATGATATTTGATATTTGATTATTCTGAACTGTGTTACAAGTCAGTAATGCCTTTTAACCTATTCCGACGACATTTACGGGTTAGGGGTGTTACAAAGTTCATTGAATTGGTATGAACCTATGAATTGTGTTGGCATTAAATTTGTAGGTGAATTGAAAACAAATAAATACTTATGAATTGATGTTTTATATTTTATAATTTGTTGATGATATTGAGTACGAGCTTACTAAGCTTATGAAAGCTTACTTTGTATGTGTTCGGTTTAGTCCTGACCTGTAACGCCCCCACGCCCAAAACCGTCACCGGAGTCAAGCTTGAGGTGTTACTAAACTTACCTTACCTTTTAAACAACTCTAAACCACTTGGTTGCTTAAAAGTTCATTTCTCGAGTTTCAAAAGTCAAAATTAAGATCTGTAAATTTTTCCTGAAACTAGACTCATATATCTATCTACTAGTTTTTTTCTAGAATTTTTTACTTAGCCAATTAGTACAGTTTATTAGTTAAAGTTACCCTTGTTTCAGAATTCGACTGCACTGGCCTCTACTTACTACGAACCACTTTTCTCTCTGTACAAAAATCATATGACTATACCGTTTATTTCTATTAAAACTAGATTCAATAAGTATTCTAACCATATAAATTAAACCACCTAATTATTTTTGTAAAATTTATGGTGAATTTATAAAGTTGAAACAGGGGATCCAGAAATCGCTCTGGCCCTATTTCACTAAAACTCAGATATCTTATAAAATACAAAACCTTTACCTATTTTGCTTATTCCATATGAAAATAGACACAATGAGTTTTAATTTCATATATTATTCACCATCAAAACATGTCTCTAAGAGTTTTAGTGATTTTTCAAAGTCATGTTATTTCTGATACTTGAATCCGTTTTTAAGTTACTTTCACATTTTTCATAGTTTTCATGTGATAGTTACTACTTATTCATACATACTATTAAACATGTATATCATCAGCCCTTCTATTAGTTAATCACTAGCAAGTATTTACACATCATTCATTGATGATATCATATCAAAAGAAACCAAGTTCCTATACATGCCATACACAAAACGAAATGTCTAACTATACCAATGTGATTCCTTCGATAGTGTGATCGGGTCTCCGACGTTTCCTTCGATCCCCGAGTGGCTTGATAAAAACTATAAGAAAAAGAAAATAAAGAGAATAGCACTAGGCTTAGTAAGCTTACAAGCAAATAAATTACAACATTCAACATAATGAATAATTATACATAATGTCACCTAGCCTTATAAACTTCCTTTACTTCTCATTTTCTACCTTCTTCTTTACTCACTTACCTTCTTTCTTACTCCGACCTTTCACTATTCATAGATATAATCTACCTTCCTTTTGCTGATAATTCACTGTAATTTAACGTGTACAATGACCCATTGAACCACTCGGAATACTAAGGATACTCGGGGTCATTCCCGCCTATCAATATCTCACAATGCCATGTCTTCGACATGGACTTTCATGAATTATTCCTGTCTCCAATGCCATATATATATCTAATATGGGCTTACATGGCTCATTCCTGTCTCCAAAGCCATATATCGATATGGACTTACATGGCTCATTTCTGTCCTATCCTGTCCCACAACCCCAATATCCTAACATTCCTAAGGTTCAAACGGGGCTTCCTAATGCTTTTTCTCTGTCATACTACTTTTAATTTGACTTTAAATATTCTCATAAAATAAGTATATAAATGCTGGAAATTGACAATAATAATGTAAAATAAAAGAATATTGCATTTATTTCATCAGAACTTACCTCGTATGCAAAAATAGCTACTTTTACCATTTCGTCCACAACTTGGTATTTTCCCCATTTCACTTCAATTTTAGCTTTCCTTGCTCTATCATTAAAATATAGTCTAATTAGGACTCACATTATTCAAATTGACCCAAAATCATATTTTGGCAAAATTACAGTTTTGCCCCTAAACTTTCGCATATTTACATTTTTTCCCCAAAGCTCGTAAATTAAAATTCAGCCTATTTTCTTATGTTTTATGACATGCTGGTCATTTTTCCCTTCTATGGCAGCATCAAATTCATACTCTAACATGCACTTATGACTATTAGGTATTTTTACCGATTAAGTCCTTTTACTTATTTTTGCTTAAAACCGAGTAGTACAAGTTGTCTAACATAATTTAAAACCTCATATTCTATCATAAAACACCAAAACACACAAATTTCACCTATGGGTATTTTTCCAAATATGAACCCTAGGTTGAATTATTGCTAGCATAAGCTTAATCGAGCTCTGGGACTCCAAAAACGTAAAAATCATTAAAAACGAGGCTAGAACGGACTTACAATCGAGCTTGGAAGCTTGAAAAACCCTAGCCATGGTTTCTCCTTGCTATATTCGGCCATGGGGTTGAAGATGAGCAAAATTGGCTTTTAATTTTGTATTTTAATTCATTTTACCCCTAAATGACCAAAATGCCCTTACTACTAAACTTTTCAAAAATTCCATCCATGTCCAATTTTTGTCCATAGACTTAGAAATTGGTAAAATTACTCTTTAAGGACCTCTAATTAATAATCTAATTCAATTTTATGCAAAATACTTCTAGAACACAAGTTTTGCAATTTATTCAATTTAGTCCCTAATTTCAAATTAAGCACTTTATGCATAGAATTTCTTCACGAACTTTTTGCAGAATCATGCAAACATATCATAGACCTCAAAATAATAATAAAATAAATTTTTCTACCTCAGATTTTTGGTTTCGTAACCACTGTTCCGTTTAGGCCCTATTTCGGGATGTTACATGACCCCTTTCTAATGCATGTTTAAGGTCTCAATGATCTATGTAACACCCTAAACCCAACCAGAAGATAGACCCAAATTTGGCATGTCACATTGAAGTATTTTTTGAAAACCATATTTTCATTAGAAACCCTTCTTATTTAACGTAGTGCATTGAAAACTTCTTAATTTTATTTCCAAAATTCTTTTTTACTTAGTGGAAGCTAATTCTAAAAGTAACCAATTTACAACAAAGTGATGTTTAAAAGTTAAGTTGCGAAAACGTAGTGTTTTGAAAACAGTTGTAGTTTTGGAAAACCACGGTCTATTTTTAACCATTATAAAACATAGTAATTAAAATCCCAAAGTAAAATAAAAACCAGAATCAAGAGAGGCCTTATTACAACCCAATTAAAAAGAAATACGCAACAGTAATAACAAATCTAAAAACATAAGTAGTGTGTGGTCATCTCTGAGTACCTCGCAACACCGAACCACCTAACACTGGGGATTACTTCCACAATTAAAATGGGGTGAGTTTACGAAAACTCAGTGTGTAATCCCCTCCTAAACTAAAATAGGTAACAATCAGTAAGACAAACAAAAACAGAATCAAACTGGGCTTGTTCCCTTTTATAGAATCAGGTGGGCCTAAGCTCAAATCAACATCAGTACAATTGCAGTGGTCCTAAGCCTGTTACAGAATCACTTGGGTCTCAGCCCTTGTCAGAATCAAATCATATACATAATGCAAAAATGTATGCTAACCCATCCAAATAATCCATCTGCTACACACCAGCTCTGTCCCCCGTCACATTATATGGGGATATGAGTATCGACCCACCCAACTGACACATCAATGGTAGCCCGATTGTGGAACTACCTTCTTTGCAGCAAGCTGCCAATCACATATATACAGCTTTAAGCCTTCAGTAGCGATATTATAATTGCAACAAAGCCATCGATAACTATAATAAGTTCGGCACATAGCCATCATAACCGGCACACAGCCCTAGGTAAATGTAATTGACACCGAGTCATCAATAATCATATATTGGCACATAGCCTTAGGCAAATACATTTGGCACACAACCATAATTAGAATAATTGTCTTTAAGCCATCAGTAGCTGTATCATGTTAGGCACATAGCCATCAGCGACGGTAATATAGTCGGCACACAGCCTCAGGTAAATATGATTGACACAGAGTCGTCAGTAATCATATATTGGGCTTAAAAGCTACCGGTGGATCCATGGTCGCCAAGCAACCATACGATTCTTAATCGGTGGATCCACGATTGTCAAGCAACCATGCAATCCTCAATCGGTGGATCCACAGTCGTCAAGCAGCCATGCGATCCTCATATACTTCCTCCATTCTATAATTCCCACCCATGTGCAACATAATATTATATGAATGCAGCAAATATACACACGGCATACAAAATCATACAAATCACAGTCACAACAGTCCAATCACAGTCATACATTCTCAGTCAAAACATAGTCAAATCAATCAAATTATATTATCAGTGAGTCATATACCCTAGAGAGGCAAAACGATGCTTTTTACCTATTGGGGGTATGTTAGTCATTTCACCCTACAAGGGTGTTTTGGTAAATCTACAAACCAATGGTATTTTAGTAATTTTTGAAAGTTAAGGGTATTTCTATAATTTTGTAAATTAGGTGTATTTCTGTAATTTTCTAAATCGAGGGTATTTCGGTAATTTTACAGGTCGAGGGTATTTCGGTAATTTCACAAATCAGGGGTATTTTGGTAATTTTACAAATTGAAGGTATTTCATTAATTCTACCCTACAGGGGCATTTCCGTAATACTAACCTATAGATATGAAATTCACGTAGTCCTATCCAATATTTACTACATAATTATAAAATTTACCCACTTGGGCCCATTGGGCCCACATGGCCCATCCTAGCTCATCGTGGCCCAAAGCAACCTAAGCCCACGAGAGCACTCATGATGGCCTCAACCACCACGTCAAAGCTCCCACACGTGTGCTCGCACGCTCGTGTGGCTGCGATCGCCGTGTGACCGGCATTTTCGCATTTCGGCATTTGTCGTTCTACAACTAGAGTAGTGCGAAATACACACCTGTTTATGATAACGCGCTGAAGTCCACGATCACCAACCTTGGCACACATCCTGCATTGAGGCTTGCTCACCAACTCAGCTGGTTCACTCTGTTTAAAGCCAGCTTCTTACAATTCTCATGTTAGCTTCCCGATGTGGGATTACTTTCAACCAATAGGAAAATTTCTCATTCTTATGACCACTTCAACCACAGGGTTTCAGTCCAACTCTACCTCGTACACAGCTCAAATAGAAAAATAAATACTCCACTGCGCATCACAAGACTTAAACCTTAAACCTCACAGTTACATAACACGCCACCTTGCCACTCCACCACAGGCTCTTTCTGCGATAAAAACGTCCATAATTAACTTTAAGACATATGTCCCAGAGTCTAGATTCACTTAAGAGGAAAAAAATGAATTGTAAGAGCCAAGCCTTGAACCCAGGCTCTCTTGTAACCTTAAGGACGCCACAACCACTAGACCAAATACTTCCTTGTGTCATTTATGTAACACAATAATTTAAAAGGTCATCATCTAAGCATCAAGGGTTTTATTCACTTAATACCAAAATTTTTGCTAAAGCCCAAGTTAGAACCCGAGATTTCTCTAACACTTCTCAGGGCCATTAACCAACAAAGTAGACATTTAATTGTTTCATTTCCTTACACAATTAATTATTTATATACAACCTTCTTACGGACCCATACTCAAGGCCTAATACTTTTAGGCCCAAATTCGGGGCGTTACAATCTATATAAGGGACTTTATATTGATGATTGATCTTTAATGCTTTGATATTTCTGAAATGAATGTTAAATGTTTTGATTTTGTCCAGTAATGCCTTTAACCCTAGTTTGGCGTCGGATACAGGTTAGGGGTGTTACATTTTATTAGTATCAGAGCTATGGTTTAGTCGGTTCTAGGGCTACCATAGCATATGTGAGTCTAGCTATACATGCCATATTTATGAACTGCAATAGTGTGATGAATCCTAACATTGAAATGTGCTTTTATATAGCCAATGGATCCCGAACGAGCCGTGGCGAACGATGTCGAAAGTAATATGCCTGCTCCCGTGCAAGGGACGACGCCATCTGATTCTCGACCGGGTACGAGTAGCCGTGATGGTGAGGCTAGACAGGCCTTCTATCAGATGATGAATGATTGGTTCACCCAATATATTAGAACCTATCTGGCTGTTCAATAATCTCTACCCACAGTTAATCCTTCACAAGCTCCTGATATGACATCAATGAATTTGATTCAGTTAAGTAGGCCACCAGTCGATAAGATTAGAAAATATAGGGCCAAAAAGTTCTGAGCTACAACGGACGATGATGCTAAAAGAGTCGAGTTTTGGTTAGACAACACAATACGAGTATTTGATGAATTGTCATTAAATCCTAAGGAATACATAAAATGTACCGTTTCACTTCTAAGAGATACGACGTATCACTGGTGGAAGACTTTGATATCAGTAGTTTCGAGTGAGAGAGTCATCTGGGATTTCTTCTAAGCTGAATTCTGAAAGAAATACATCAGTCAGAGATCCATAGATCAGAAACGTAAAAAGTTTCTTGAGCTTAAACAAGGCCATATGTCTGTCACAGAATACGAGCGGGAATTTGTGAGACTGAGTCAGTATACTCGTGAATGTGTATCTACTGAGGCAATAATGTGCAAAAGATTTGAAGATGGCTTGAACAAAGATATTCGTTTGTTAGTTGGGATTTTAGAGATCAAAGAATTTGTTGTACTTGTTAAGCGAGCATGTAAAGCTGAAGATCTTAGGAAATAGAAAAGAAAAGTTGATTCGGAGGCTAGAGATTCAAGAAAGAGATTGATGAATAAATCTTATCATTCATTGTCAAAGAAATCTAGAAATATTAATTATTAATCGACAGCTTCAGCGGGTTATCAAAATAGAGATCGTGAAAGTAATATACCAATCCTAAAGCTCAAACTACTTCAGTATCGAGTGTTGGAAATGCAAAGAATGAGAAGCCAGAGTGTAATCAATATGGAAGATGTCATTTGGAGAATGCTGGGGAAAAAGTAATAACAGAGCTTGTTACAGTTGTGGTTCACGAAATCACTTTATTAAAGATTGCCCAGATTTAGCTGAAAAAGATAATGTTCAGAATTTGAGGCCAAGTGGCAACATTTCTCGTGGTAGACCTCCCAGAAATAAAGGGAATGTAAGCGGTAGCTAGAGAGGAACAAAAGATACAACTGTTAGATCCGAGGCTTGTGCACCTGCTAGAGCCTATGCTATCCGAGCTCGTGAGGAAGCTTCATCGCCAGATGTGATTACGGGTACATTTACTCTTCATGCCACTTCTGTGATTGCTTTGATAGATCCTGGATCAACCCATTCGTATATATACATGAACTTAGTGAACAGTAAGACTTTGCTTGTAGAGTCTACTGAATTTGTAATTAGAGGTTCGAACCCCTTAGGCAGATGTGTTTTGGTTGATAAGGTTTGCAAGAATTGTCCGTTAATGTTTTGAGACATTTATTTTTCGGCTAATCTGATGCTGTTACCTTTTGATGAGTTTGATATAATTCTGGGTATGGATTGGTTAACTTTGCATGATGCTATTGTGAACTGCAAATAGAAAACTATTGATTTGAGATGCAAGAATGATGAAATGGTTAGAAATGAATCTAGTGATTTGAATGGATGGCCTGCTATGATATCATAAATGAAAGTTTTGAGTATTGTGAGAAAGGATTGTGAAGCATATTTTGCTTATGTGATCGATTCGAGAGTGTCAGAAAAGAAAGTTGAATCTATGCCTGTTGTCTGTGCGTTCTCTGATATGTTTCTTGAAGAACTTTCGGGATTACCTCCAATCCGAGAAGTTGAATTTGGAATTGAATTGGTGCCTGGTAATACTCTGATTTCGATAGCTCTATATAGAATGACTTCGATTGAATTAAAAGAATTAAAGTCTCAGTTGCAAGAATTGATTGATAAAGGGTTTGCTAGACCGAGTTTCTCACCTTAGGGTGCTCCAGTTCTATTAGTGAAAAGGAAAGATGGTACGATGAGAATGTGTATCGATTATCGTCAGTTGAACAAGGTGTCTATCAAGAATAAGTATCCTCTACCTCGAATTGATGATTTGTTTGATCAGTTTGTGTTTTTGAAAATAGATTTGAGATCAGGTTATTATCAGTTACGAGTGAAGGACTCAGACATTCTGAAAACTGCTTTCCAAACGAGGTACGGCCACTATGAATTCTTAGTTATGCCTTTCGGATTAACTAATGCGCCTGCTATCTTTATGGATTTGATGAATAGAATTTTTAGACCGTATTTAGATCTATTTGTTGTTGTATTCATTGATGACATATTGATTTATTCATGAGATGAAACCGAACATGGCTAGCATCTGAAAATAGTGCTACAGACTCTGCAAGATAAACAGTTATATGTGAAATTTAGCAAATGCAAATTCTGGTTACGAGAGGTCGATTTTTTGAGTCATATTGTATCAGCATTTGGTATCTGGGTTGATCCGAGCAAGATTTCAGCTATTTTGGAATAGAAGCCTCCGAGAAATGTCTCTTAAGTTTGTAGTTTTCTGGGACTTGCTGTTTATTATAGACGATTCGTAAAAGGCTTTTCGATGATTGTGACTCCATTGATAAAGTTGCTTCAGAAAGATGTTAAGTTTGAATGGTCTAAAAAGTGTCAGAAAAGCTTTGATCAATTGAAAACTCTGTTGACTGAAGCTTCGATATTAGTGAAACCTGAATCGAGTAAAGAATTTATGATTTACAATGATGCTTCGTTGATCAGACTGGGATGTGTTTTGATACAAGAAGGTGATCGCGTGATTCGTAACAAGTAATAAATATTTATAATGAAGATCAAACCTAGACTAACTATTATCATGACGAAAAGGCAAGCGCACCTATCGAACAATAGTATAGTAATGGCCAGACCAGGATATCGTACCCAAGGGAACCAAAAGTACTAGTAATAATTGATCATAAGAGTTTGAAATATCTGATGACTCAGAAAGATTTGAATTTGTGACAGAGAAGATGGCTTGAATTGTTAAAAGACTATGAACTTGTGATAGATTATCATCCGGGTAAGGCAAATGTTGTTACTGATGCTTCTAGTCGAAAATCATTATTTGCTCTGCATGCGATGAATGCTCATTTGGTTTTGTCTGATGATGGTTCAGTTTTAGTTGAATTGAAAGCAAGACCTTTGTTCTTACAACAGATTATCGAAGCTCAGAAGATTGACAATGAGATTTTATCTAAACGAGCTCAGTGTGATTTAAAGTTTGATTCAGAATTTAGAGTAGATAAAGATGATTATCTAAGATTCCGAGATAGAATTTGTGTCCCGAGAAATCCAGAATTAATTCAGATGATTTTGAGTGAAGCTCATAACAGTCGATTATCTGTGCATCAGGGTAGTACAAAAATGTATAATAATTTGAAACAACAGTATTGGTGGTCTGGAATGAAAAGAGATATCTCTGACTTTGTATCTAAATGTTTGATCTATCAGTAAGTTAAAGCTGAACATCAGGCGCCATCTAGTTTGCTACAACCGATTATGGTTCCGGAATAGAAATGGGATCGAGTGACAATGGACTTTGTTTTGGGTTTGCCCTTGTCTTCGAGAAAGAAAGATGCTATCTGGGTTGTAGTTGATCATTTGATAAAATCTTCTCATTTTATTCCAATTTGATCCGATTACTCGCTTGATAAATTAGCTGAATTATACAATTTTGATATTGTGAGATTGCACGGTGTACCGTTATCTATTGTATCAAACAGAGATCCGAGATTCACATCACGATTCTGGAAGAAATTGGAAGATGCTCTGGGTACTTAATTGCAATTCAGTACTGCTTTTCACCTGCAAATGGATGATCAATCTGAGCGGATTATTCAGATACTCGAGGATATGCTGAGATGTTGCATTCTTGATTTGAAGGTAAGTGGGAGCAGTATTTGCCTTTGATTGAGTTTTCTTATACTAATAGTTTTTAATCGAGCATTAAAATGGCACCGTACGAAGCTTTATATGGTCGCAGATGCAGTACATCTTTGTATTGGACTGAGCTCAGTGAAAATAAGATATACGGGGTTCATTTGATAAAAGAAACTAAACAGAAAATGAAAGTGATCAGAGATAGTTTGAAAGTAGCTTCCGATTGATAGAAATCTTATGCAGATTTGAAAAGAAAAGACATTGAGTTTGAGATCAGTGATAAAGTTTTTTTGAAAGTATTTCCGTGGAAGAAAGTGCTTCGGTTCGGTAGAAAATGCAAATTGAGTTCGAGATTCACCGGGCGTATGAGATTATCGAGTGTATTGGGCCGATGGCATATAGATTATTGTTACCACCAGAAATAGAGAAGAGATCAGATCCTTCGCACGTAATTCCTCTGTCTAAAATTGAGATTCAGTCTGATATGACTTACGAAGAAAAACCGATTCGTATTTTAGTTCACGAGGTTAAAGAACTGCGAAATAAGAAAAATTCGTTAGTAAAAGTGATGTGGCATCGACATGGTATTGAAGAGGCCACGTGGGAGCCTGAAGATGCTATGAGACAGCAATATCCAAATTTGTTCAACGGTAAGATTTTTGGGGATGAAAATCCCTAAGGGGGAGAATTGTAACAGTCCGGATTCGACCCTAGTTGGAATAGTGGTTTGAGACCACATATTCGAGTCAAAAAATATTTAAATATTAACTTTCGTGCTCATGATATGTGAATTAGCATCTGTGAAAATTTCGTATGAAAATTTAATCGTTTGTGTACTTAATTTGATAAAAGGACCTAATCGTGTAAAATGTAAAAGTTGCCTACTATATGTTAAAAGTGCCTATTTGATTTGGCTTATTATTTGAGAGGTCCTTATGTGGTTAATATGCCATTTACATGGTTAGTGGACATTAATGGCCTTTGTATAATGGTTTGTTAATGTTTTATTTTAAGGGCAAAATTAGTATTTGGTAAATTAAACCATATTAATAAAATAAAAAGCATGAAATTAGCCATTTGTTCATGCTACTCCACCGAAAATACAAAGCAAAAAGAAAAGAAAAAAGCAGTTAGGGTTCGGCACTTTGATTTGGTGAATCAGGTATGTGTTTTGCTCGATTTTTGATAATTTCTACGTTTTTGTAATTGTTGCTTAGTATACTATCAAACCCATGCCTCAATTTTTTATTTTGATGATGATTTTGAAATGTGCCATTGATGAAATTATGAGTTTTATGAAGTTAGTTGTTGATATATAAAAGTTTGATGTTGGGTTTATATGTTTTGTCTTTGGATTTTTGATGATTTTGAGTAAAATGGACTAAATTGTGGAATTTGTAAATTGAAGGACTAAAAGGTGAAATAAATGAAATGTGTGGACTAGTATGAGTACTAGGAGAATTCAGAAAAGCATGAGTATATGCAAATTATGTGTATCTTGTGATTTTGTGAATTAGGGACTAAAGTGTCAAAATGTGAAAATATGAGGGCTAAATTGTAAGATGCCTCAAATGAATGTTTTTGGATTGATTTGAATTATTTGGTGAATAAAAGAGTTAATTTTGAATACATGTAGATCAAGAAA
Organism: Gossypium anomalum; assembly: GCA_025698475.1. Lineage (NCBI taxonomy): Eukaryota > Viridiplantae > Streptophyta > Magnoliopsida > Malvales > Malvaceae > Gossypium > Gossypium anomalum. The sequence continues at coordinate 44,240,632 of CM046965.1, forward strand.
AGAGGAATCCGGATTTAGACCGAGGGAAGTCGAAGGATATAAAGTAGACAATCCGAGTCGACAATTTCGAGTACGAGGTAAGTTTGTACGGGATAAATGATGTTATAGATATGTTTTAATGCTTTGATAAAGTATGTATAGATATGTGATTACAATTTGAGTATGATGGCAATTGGCTAAGTTCGGCACTAAGTGTACGAATCGTATTAGCTTCTACTATAAATAGCACTAAGTGTGAGAAATAAAATAGCGTCGGCTATATGATGCACTAAGTGTGTGATACCAAAATAGTTTTGGTTGATTGAGATGGCACTAAGTGTACAGAATCATTTTAGCTTTGGCTAATTTTTAAGGCACTAAGTGTGTGGATGTTTAAAGCATGAATATTCTTCAGAAAATCTTAAAATATCAGAACGAGAGGTAAGAATGAAAACGAATAAATACGTGAAGGTTCAGGTATGTACAATACCTATGTGGTAGATGATATTATGTATATGAAGTTCATTGAATTGGTATGAACCTATGAATTGTATTGGTATAAGATTTGTAGGTGAATTGAGAACTAATAAATACTTATGGATTGATGTTTTATATTTTATAATCTGTTGATGATATTGAGTACGAGCTTACTAAGCTTATGAAAGCTTACTTTGTATGTTTTTGCATTGTTTTATAGATATCGAAGCTACTGTGAGCTCAGGGATCATCGAGGACCGTCATCACACTATCAAAAATCATTTTGGTACCTTTTGAAAATGTCCATAGTAAAGTATGGCATGTATAGGCTAGAAGTACTTTGGTTAAGTTTTGTAATGTATCTATTATGCCATGTGATATGACTAGTTTATGTTTGAACTTATGGTTGGAAATGTTACATGGTATGATTTGAATGACCAAATGAAATGGTCAAAGTTAATGAGTTTTGGTAAGTTTTGAGCATGTGATTGAATGATGTATTGAAACATATGTTTTGGTATGATTTTAGTTTAGGTTTTGGTATGATTTGGTTGACAAATTGAGTTTGGATTTTATTGATATTGTAAAAATTCCCTCGAATAAGCAGATATATCCAAACAAAATTTTCTCACATTGATTTAAAGAATTCACATAAATCAAATAGATTAAGATTTTTACGTGAAAATTCTTTCTCACTCACGATCAAATTTTGTATACATTTTGTGACACCCCAAACCCGGCCTGGAAGTTTGGCTCGAATCTGGCGTGTCACATTGAAGTGTTTTTTTTTTAAAACCATGTTTCCATTAAAAACCCTTCTTAATAATTAAAAACTTATACCTTTTTTAAACCTTGTTAGAAAACCTTAGCTGAATAACATTCTTAACAACTTTGTAAAAATCTTGGCAGTTGCGGAAGCTTAATTTAGAACAATTGCGGATACGTGATGTTTTGAAAACAGTAGTTGCTTTGGAAAACCGTGTTCTAATACTAGCAATTATAAGAATAATAAATAAAATTCCAAATTAAAAATCTAGAAAATTACAACAGCTTTATTACAACTCACATAAAAACATTTAAAAGCAATAATCAAAACTGTAACTTAAACATTGTGTGTAGCTCCCTCCGAGCCCCTCGTAGCTCCGATCCGTCTAAGGCTGGAAATTACCTGAAAGGTTAATAAACGGGGTGAGTTTACGAAAACTCAGTGTGTAATCCCCTACTATATAAAAGGAACAGTCAGTCATATAAAAGAATTAAAAGTCTGGCCCTAGCCCTACTTACAGTTTCAGTATTCAATTTGGGCCTTAGCCCATTATAACAGATAGTACCAGATGGGCCTTAGCCCATTACAGAATAAGAAACATTATCAGAGCTAAAATCAAAATAAGAATCAGAATCAGGTGACAGAATCAGAATCAGTATCAAGTAACAGAATCAGAATCAGAATGTGAATGCAATCCCAACCCAATCCATTCGTATACACCCCCGTACCAACCTTACACCATGTGGGGAGAAAACTCGACCCACCCATCCGCTACACACCACGTAAATTGCAAATGAGGTCGCGGATATTGTGACGAAGTCACGGATCTGAATATTGTGGCTAGGCCACGAAACAGATATATATATATGTGGCGGCCACCACAGATTGCAAATGAGGCCGCGAGCGCTTCCTCCATCAATATATCCCATGTCCCATGCAACAGAAATAATATGTCATGGCATACGTATACAGAAACAGAATATCATGCCCATATTTGAATCAAACAATCACAATCAAGTCATTCATATCACCAACACATATATTCACAATCAAATCCGTCAACCACACAGTCCAAGTCAGTCATTTGCCCACAAGGGCAAAACAGTCATTTAACACCCTAAGGGAAAAATGGTAATTTTACCCCACAAGGGTATCTCGGTAATTCTACCCTACAGGGGTATTTTGGTAATTTTACACACCAGGGGTATTTTGGTAATTTTACAAATCGAGGGTATTTCGATAATTTGGTAAACTAAAGTATTCTAAACAGGAATAACAATACGAATGGGCCTAAAGCCCTCTCTCGGCCCAAATGGGCCCACACGCTCGTGTGGCCTTTTTAGCCCAAATCTAGCCACAGATATGAGATTCACCTAGCCTAATCCAATATTTACTACACAATCAAACAACTTATCCAATTGGGCCCGTAGGCCCATTGGGCCCACATGGCCCTTTTGCCCATCGCGCGGCCCGAAGTAGCCATCCTACAGCCAGAGTAGTGAGAAATACACACCTGATAGGAGACTGGAGTTAATCCGCGCTCCGAGCACCTCTTAGCCGACGCCCAACCCAAACGAGCACGCCATAAAGCGAAAGGGATCAGCCAAGAAAGGTACCTTTACTCTCCTCATGGTTCTCTCTATTTAAAGCCAGCTTCACATCCACTCTTATGTTAGCTTCCCGATGTGGGATCCCTCCATCATCAGAGTTTAAAACCAGCACCAACTCTTGCCGTCCCAACATAGCAAAATAATCAACTTTTGCTTGCCAAGGGATTCGAACCAAGGTCCTCTCACATGCCAACTCACACCACCACCACTAGGCCATCAACTCATTTGTGTCAAAAATCCAACACATTAAACTTTAAAGCGCACCTACTTGCTTCCAGATTTATTGAAAAGAAAAAACCAAAATATATTGCAAGAGCCAAGACTTGAACCATGGACCCCTTGCTTCCTCTATGGCGTCACTTCCTTGTCCCCTAAGTGGCTCCACCTTGCCACTACACCACACTCCTTTTTGTGTCATCCTTTATCCAAGAATATTCTTAAGGCCTACCTACTACACCCAGGGTTTGATTCACCTTAAACCAAAATTTTGCTAGAGTCCAGGTTTGAACCCAAGACTTCTCCAACACTTCTCAGCACACTTAACCACAAAAGCAAGCCTTGATTAATGAAATTTACATACACAACAAAATATTATAAGCTGCCTTCAACCGCTCCCATGCTCAAGGCCCAAAACTTCTAGGCCCAAATTCAGGGTGTTACACATTTATTTAATCTAACGACATCAACAGACTTACCAACACAATACACATCATGAGAAAAACTCTTCTTGACACTACTTGAGACAAAATCATCAATAATAATCAAAGAATGACAATTAATCAAAATAATGTCTGGAGATCTTTCCAAAAGTAATCTGAAGATCTTTCCAAAAGTAAGGCATTGGTAATTTTATCAACAACATTCAAATTAGATTGTCGTGATTCAATTGCTAAAGATTCCTTACCTTGCTTACCTTTAAGCACTTGCGGATTAATTTCATTTTCGATCGTACCTTTCTCGAGCAATTGGAATCGTCTCTCATCAGGAAGGTACTGAAGTTGGAACTTGTCAAATGAATCTTTAGATACCTAACAAGAAGAAAAATCACAAGGCAAACTCGCATGTGGGTTAGTTAGGACATTCCTCACTTTTGCTAGATCACTTTCTTCTTTTTCAATTCTACTTTCTTTTTCTTCTCTCTTGCACTTTTTTTCAATTTTCTTTTCAAGCTCACATTCTCTTTTAGTCTCGTTTTCTTTTTCATTCTCTTTTCTCATAGCTTCTTTTCTCACACACTCTCTTTTTATTTCCTTTTCTTTTTCTCTCATTTTTTTTCTTATCTTAATCTCCTTTACTTTTCTTTCATTAAATATTCTTCTCTCTCCCTTTTCTCAATTTCTTTTTTCTCATTTTTTCTTCAATTTCTTTTCTTTTTCTCTCAAACTCTTCTAGTTTTCTCTCATTTTCTCTCATTATCAACTCTTGTTTTTCTTTTCTCGCAATTTCCTTTTGTCTCATACTTTCTTTACAAGATGGGGTTGAAATGAAAGAATAAAAATGAGTAGACTTTCTTTGGCCACAAGTAGAATGTTTCACACATGAAACACGATCTGTAACATCCCGAAATAGGGCCTAAACGGAACAGTGGTTACGAAACCACAAATCTGAGGTAGAAAATTTTATTTTATTATTATTTTGAGGTCTATGATATGTTTGCATGATTGTGTGAAAAGTTCGTGAAGAAATTCTATGCATAAAGTACTTAATTTGAAATTAGGGACTAAATTGAATAAATTGCAAAACTTGTGTTCTAGAAGTATTTTGCATAAAATTGAATTAGATTATTAATTAGAGGTCCTTAAAGAGTAATTTTACCAATTTTAAGTTCATGGACAAAATTAGGACATGGAAGGAATTTTTGAAAGTTTAGTAGTAAGGGCATTTTGGTCATTTAGTTATTAAAATGAATTAAAAACAAAATTAAAAGCCAATTTTTGTCCATCTTCTTCATTAGGACGAAATTTCAAGGGTTCTCCATAGCTAGGGTTTGTTTCAAGCTTTCAAGCTCCATGGTAAGTGATTCCAAGCCCTGCTTTTAATGTTCTTTACGTTTTTGGAGTCCCTGTGAGCTCGATAAAGCTTATGCTAGCAATAATTTAAGTTAGGGTTCATATTTGGAAAAATACCCATAGGTGAAATTTGTGTATTTTGGTGTTTTATGATAGAATATGAGGTTTTAAATTATGTTAGACAACTTGTACTACTCGGTTTTAAGCAAAACGAGTAAAAGGACTTAATCGGTAAAAATACCTAATAGTCATAAGTGCTTGTTAGAGTATGAATTTGATGCTGCCATAGAAGGGAAAAATGACCAGAATGTCATGAAACATAAGAAAATAGGCTGAAGTTTAATTTACGAGCTTTGGGGCAAAAGTGTAAATATGCAAAAGTTTAGGGGCAAAATTGTAATTTTGCCAAAATATGATTTTGGGTCAATTTGAATAATTTGAGTCCTAATTAGACTATATTTTAAATGATAGAGCAAGGAAAACTGAAATTCAAGCTAAAATGGAGAAAATACCAAGTTGTGGACGAAATGGTAAAAGTAGCTATTTTTGCATACGAGGTAGGTTTACAGTAAATAAATGCAATGTTATTTTATTTTACATTATTATTGTTAATTTCAGAATTTATATACTTATTTTATGAGGATATTTAAAGTCGAATTAAAGGGGAAGTGACAGGAGAAAAAGCATTAGGAAGCCCCGTTTGAACCTTAGGAATATTAGGATATTGGGGTTGAGACGAGAGACAGACAGATGAAATGAGCCATGTAAGTCCATATCGCTTATATATGGCTTTGGAGACAGGAATGAGACATGTAAGCCCATATTATATATATATGGCATTGGAGATAGGAATAATTCATGTAAGTCCATGTCGAAGACATGGCATTGGCAGGATATTGATAGATAGGAACGACCCCAGTATCCTTACTATTCCGAGTGGTTCAATGGGTCATTGTACACGTTAAATTACAGGGAATTATCAACAAAAGGGAAGGTAGATTATATTTATGAATAGTGAAAGGTCAGGTAAGAAAGAAGGTAGAAAATGAGAAGTAAAGAAAGTTTATGAGGCTAGGTGACATTATGTATAATTATTCATTATGTTGAATGTTGTAATTTATTTGCTTGTAAGCTTACTAAGCCTAGTGCTTAATCTCTTTATTTTCTTCTTCTTATAGTACTTATCTAGCCACTCGGGGATCGAAGGAAACGTCGGAGGCCGATCACACTATCCAAGAAATAACTCGGTATAATTAGACGTTTTGTTTTGTGTATGGCATGTATAGAAACTTAGCTATCTTTAGTATAATATGAACAATGAATGATGTGTAAATGCTTGCTAGAGACTAGCTAATAAAAATGGCCGATGATATGCATGTTTATTAATATGTATGATTGAATGGTGGTTATCACATGAAAATTATGAAAAATGTGAAAGTAACCTAAAAACAGATTCAAATAACAGAAATGACGTGACTTTGAAAAATCACTAAAAATTGTGTAAACATATTTTTAAGATGAATAATATATGAAATTAAAGCTTATTATGTCTATTTTCTTATGGAATAAGCAAAACAGGTAAAGGTATTATATTTTATGAGATATCTGAGTTTTAGTGAAATAGGGTCAGAGCAATTTCTAGATCCCCTGTTTCAACTTTGGAAATTCACCATAAATTGTACAAAAATAATTAGGTGGTTTAATTTATATGGTTAGAATCCTTATTGAATTTAGTTTTAATATAAACAAACAGTATAGTTATATTAATTTTATATAGGGAGAAAAGTGGTTCGTAGTAAGTAGAGGTCAGTGCAGTCGAATTCTGAAACAGGGGTAACTTTAACTAATAAACTGTACTAATTGGCTAAGTCAAAAATTCTAAAAAAAAATTAGTAGATAGATATATGAGTCTAGTTTTAGGAAAAATTTACGGATCTTAATTTTGAGTTTTGAAACTCGAGAAATGAATTTTAAGCAGCTATGACGCAGAAAAACAGTTTATTCCGAAAATTAAAATAAGTGGTTTAGAGTTGTTTAAAAGGTAAGATAAGTTTAGTAACACCTCAAGCTTGACTCCGATGACGGTTTCGGGCGTGGGGGCGTTACACGATCTCCTCTTCGTGATTGGAACTCCATGGATGGGTACTCTGGTGCACTTGAAGAAATACTTGTACCTTCTCGTTTGTTACCTCGAAAGGCTTCAAACTCGTGGTTTGCTTTACTTCGATTTGAATTCTTCGACTAAGAGGAATCACAACATGGATCTCTTCTCAAGAAATCATAAGATGATTGACTCCTTGACGATCTTGCTTCTATACAATCTAATTTTTTTGTATTTGCTCAGTTTCAGATCGCATAATCCTTCTTATTTCGTTCAACAACATTTGTAATTCCAACTTAAAAAGTTTTTGGGACATGATTTCAACAAAGGATTGGAAAACAAAAGAATAATTAAATAGAATATGAACCTCACCAAATTCAAAATCCTTACAAATCCTTTCGGAAGAAAAAAATTCACTCCACTCGTGTTTACTCAATTTTGGCTTTTTCTCACTCTTTTAATCTCACCACTCGTGCCTTTTTTCTCTCAAGTTCTTCTCAAAGTTCTGGATCGAACTAGTTAGGACTTCAACAAGGAACACTTGCAACAGCTAGTTAGCAACAAATGATTGATATGTGGTAGAATAGGTTCAAAAAAAACTAGAAAGGGAAAAGGTAACAAGGTTTTCTTTTTAATCGAAAGATTTCAGTAGTGTGACAACTTTTCAGAAAATATAAGATATACTTCAGGATATAATTTTTTTTTTACAACTTCAACTTTTTTTCAACTTCAAATTGTTGTTTTTTTTTTCAATTTTTTTTCACTTCAATTTTTTTCTTTTTTTTTATATTTCAAAACTTCTAATACGATACCTGGATTAGATTTCCATAGCTCTAGTACCAAATGACGCATGCTCGTAATAGTGAATTTGATTACAAGATGTTGAGTTGCCCAATCGTCTAATGCTATATCGTTTTGAAATAGACTTTAAGGTGACAATGGGATTAATGGTTATTGAGTCGATGGAAAGGATGGAAATGATGTTTGATGGATAACTTGCATGAAATGGGCATTTAGAAATGAACCAAAGATATCAAAAATCGTGACCCAATTTCTATAAAGTGAAATAACAAACAAGTCTTTGAGAAGAAGAAGTAATCTGTGACCCATTATTTAGCAAAATAGGAACTAGCAGTATGTCAGAATGCCACACTTCAGAAAAAAGAAAGAAAGGAAGTGATAAGTTCAAAAGAAAAAGGTTTGATGCCACAAGGAGTACATTGATAAGTCTAAGTAAGTTCTTTCAAGAAAATGAGATAGAACTCTCACAATAATTCAAAAATATTCATTTAACATTGATTCAACATAGTCTTCTTACAAGCTATTTATAGGCACTAATATGACTATTCAAATTCGACATTCATACCAGCTATTAACAAAATACTAAAATCCGGTTATAACTCTTGATGGGAAGCCAAAGAGTAATGTCTTTTTACTTGATTCATGCATAGCTGAAAAGTCATGCCTCTTCACTTGATGAAGGCTTAATGGTCCTTTAAATGTGCTGCTTGATGTCCCTTCATTTTCCCCTTAACCAAATGCCTTAATGTTTGTGTATTCATCTCTTTAATTGGCACCATTACTAGCTTTGAGTACATAAAACCGACCAAACTTGAAGAGTCACTCTTGGTCCATTTGAATAGCCACCATAGTGAGCTTTGAGTGCTTCAATATCCACAAAAACATTCCCTTTATGCACAAGCAATTAAGTGACCAAATGCACACTCTTTTATGCCAAAATTGAACAGCCATTTGAATGTGACAGCATTTGATTCTTCTTGGCAAACTAACAACCCCATTGTAGCTTTAAAATATGTGACTAGCCTTTTGGACTTTCCTACAACAAACTATTGAACACAATATTAATTTATCTAAGAAAAATTAAACACACTATAACTTATGCATTAAAAAGTAACAGCCAAATTAAATAACATACTTATATAAACAAACTCAAACATATTTAACAACTAATGTAACACCCCAAACTCGACCTAGACGTTAGGGCCACATCTGAGACGTCACATTGAAGTGAGTTGTGAAAAACACAGATTTAATAGAAAAGTTCGTTAGTTTAAAAACCTTGTTCGTGATCTTTTGAAGGGCTAACTGGTTCAATCCATTTGCCAAATTACAGGTTTGTTTAGTAAAACATGTATCATACTAGATCGTTATTACACTTTAAAACAAAGTCATTGTGAAAGCTTTTAAAACGAGTTACGTGGCTTGATAGTTGAAAATCATTTACTTTTTAGAAAACTCGAATCCTACGGCTAATAGATATAAGTTAACTTAATAAAATCCCCAAATAGAAATAAAATTTAAAACGACCTTATTACATAAAATACCCCAAATAAACTACTTTTACTAAGACAAAACAAAATTAAGATCAGTGGTGTGGCCGTCTCTGAGTCCCTCGCAGCACCAACCTGCCTAAGGATTACCTGCACAGTTAAGCAGAAATGGTGAGTTATGAAACTCAGTGTGTAATCCCTAATTAATAAGCAGTCATACATACAGTATTGAAAAATCTGGGCTTAAGCCCATTTCAACGGTAATATCAATGTGGGCCTTTGCCCAACATAGTAGCAGTGATAATGTGGGCCCTAGCCCAGTTCAGTACAGTATTAAAAATCTGTAAAAGATCCTACCCAACCATTCGCTACACTCCACTCCGTCCAGCCTTACACTCCATGTGGTGAATAAATCGACCCACCCATCCCTACACTCCAGAATAAAGTACCGGTTTTGGCACTAATAGTGTTTGCAGCAGAGCTGCTAGTAATAGGCTATCAGTAACACTTTCTCCAACAATATATGTATATCCCACCCCATGCAAAGTAGCATAATATAATGATCATATGATAAACATGACATGCTTAAACAAACATATATCACAAAGTGTATTTTCGTCATTTACCTCATAGGGGTAAAATAGTCATTTCATAATTAAGGGTTTAGGCATACTTACCGACCCAACAGTAGGTCCACCGTCGTCTCATGCGACTCTTGCAACCTTAACAGTTAAATATGAAAAATGGGCCCAAGCCCATAACACGGCCCATGAGGGCCCATAAGCTCGTGTGGCCTAATAAGCCCAAATAATGGCCTCGACTGAGCAACTACACAGCCAGCCCAACAATCTCCACACATCCGTGTGGTTTGCCTGTACGAGGCCCACGAGCCCATGGGGCCCACATGGTCCATCGTGGCACAAAATCGGTCTAAGCCCATGAAACGTTCATGGTGGCTTTTACAGTCAACCGTGCGAGTTCACACTTCTGAATCACCATGCGAGCGAGCGCACGCTTGAATGGTGCATAAAAACATACTTTCTGGCTTTTGCCGTCATGCTATAGTGAAGTGTGATTACACACCTGATGCGAACCGTGCGCCTAGCCCAAGAGTTTTCTCCAAACCTGTATTCAGTCACGATAATCCGTTAATCGATTTATACAAGGGTTCATCACCCTTCTTAAACCCAACTATCATAACATCAAATACTTGCCTTGATCAAAGAGTAATTGGCCTTACCAGAGCCGTTGATGAAAGTTGGTTTACTCCCCTAATCAAACCATTACATTGAAAACAACCCATTAACGATGACCAAAACATATGTTACGAGACTAAAATATGACTCATTAAAAACACAACCCAAAGATAAGAGGAAATAGGCATTCGGCCAAACCCTACTAAACCAGTTACACCTCAATTGAATCCCTTAATCGTACATAGAATTACCTTGATCGAGAAAAGAGACAAAGGTTCGACAGTAAGACACTCTTGGCAACCCCTTCACTTCAAAAAAACTCAAAAACCCGAAAGGTACACCACACCTAGGTAACAAAGGGTAAGAATCGGCAAGAGGGGAATAACATTCAGCTATAGCAGTGCAAGATTACTTACCGATTCGCTGAAGAACAACACCAAAACCGCAATCAAAAGGGAAAGGGATATTCAGCCTCCAGTGTCAGATGAACAGAATTGCACTTCGATAACTACGAGGGTCATAAGAAGAGGAGTTAGTAGATTCGGTCAAAGAAGGGAAAGAAAAGAAAGGATGCAAGATAAAGGAAAGAAATGTGTTCAGTCAAGAGGCTTGCTACGAAAGAGAGGAAAAAAGCACAGAAGGCTAATGACCAAATGTCAAAAGAAACAAATCCCGAAATGCCTAAACGAACCACCAAAATGACAAACAATAATTGATTTTCAGGAGAAAAGAGCCGAAAACCAAAAATGACCAAACTCCCAACTCTTTTGTTCAAAAATGCAAACTGCCCAAACGTAAGAGTCCAAATTCGACACACTCACTACTACCCCAATCAAACTCCTAATTTCCCTCCCCCTATCACTCCTAAAATCTCTCAACCTTATCCCTCTCCCCTATATCCTACCAACCGAAACTTCCTTCACCCAATCCCTAGAATTCGGCTACCACTCCTCAACAACCACTCCACTCCCAGAGTTTCGGCCAAACTCTACCACTTACCTAGCAAGAGCAGTAAAATATTATTCTTTTACGCCAAGGGGAGCTCGAACTCAAGACCCCTAGACACACACCACACGCCGCAAGCCACATGAATAACAAGCCCTTCATGTCTTGCAACGCTTCCATTAATTTAAGAGCCCACTAGCAGAAAACAAGGGTTATTCAATAAAAAGCCAAAATTTTGCTAAAGCCTAGGTTTGAACCCAGGACTTCCCACACCTTTTAGAACCCCAACAAAATATGCAAATTAAAATTACTTAAGATTTAGGGTGTTACAACTAAGATGCTTAAATTCATGGTTTAAGATGTGAACTAAATGAACAAATAAGTTACTTAATGCATGACTTAATTTACTGATGCAAACTTTAACTAACATAGGAGTTACATAATGCATGTCATAATTTATGATGCAAACTTAACTAACATGAGAGTTACATAATGCATGACTTTATTAAATACAGAACACATAGTGCATGTCACAATTAAAAGATGTAGATTAATAATGCAAGACATTAATTGAAGATGCATATAATAAATAAGACATAATTAATAACTGTAGAATTAATTAAACTAAACAAACAGCCACATGCAAAACATTGCATGGACTTGGGACGTTATTGTGGGTCCAATAAAGGTTAGGCATCTCATGTTCAGCCCAAACTTGTTGAATCAAGCCCATCATTACCTTTTTAAACTTCTTTGATCTAGCACGTGTTATAAACTCGATGAGAATTTCAATTGGATCCTTTTTTGAAATGAGCAACTTGCAGTTTGGTCTACTTAATGAACTCGAATGCACTCAATCGTTCCAGTGCATGTATCAGAACGAGTCCTAAAAGCCGTCTTAAAAATATCAACTTCCTTAACCCTTAGCTGATGATACCCAAAACAAAGATCTATCTTCGAGAATACTGAAGCTTTATGAAATTGATCAAATACATTGTTGATCCTCTAAAGTTAGTACTTATTCTTCATTGTTAACTTATTCAACTGTTGATACTCGATGCACATCCTCATTGTGTCGTGCTTTTTCTTTACAAACAAAACCAGTACCCCCCATAGAGACACACTAGGACGAATGTACCCACAATCCAAAAGCTCTTGAAGCCGAGCTTTAAGCTCTATAAGCTCCTTTGGTGTTATTCAATAAGGAGCGATGGATACTAAAGTTGTACCCGGTAGAAGCTCAATGCCGAACTCAACTTCCTGATTTGCAGGTAAACCTAGTAACTCCTCGGGAAAAACATTCAGAAATTCCCTCACTATTCTGGTGTTCTCAATAGAAGAGTCTCCAAAAACTGAAACACTTATATAGGCCAGATATGCTTCACACCCTTTTCAAACCAATTTTTCAGCCACTAGAGCAGAGATTACGTTGGACAAGTAATCCCAATGCTTGTCGATCATAACAACATCCACACCATCCTTGGTTCTCAAAATGACTCTCTTAGTCATGCAATCCAAACTGGCTCGATGCTCTACAACCCAATCCATACCCAAAATCAAATCGAACTCCCCAAATGGTAGCTCTATCAGATATTTTGAAAACACAACTCCTTTTACTTTTAGCGGTACATTCCTATATAGTCTATTTACCCAAACTGATTGACCCAGCGGACTCAATACAGAAATCTTACCCAAAGTACGCTCAATAGTAATTCCCAAGAGCTAGCTATGTAGGAGTTTGTTTATCCTATATCTATAAATGCAACATAAGGAACATCATAAATAAGGAACATACCATAATCACATCAAGGGCGTCTCTATCCTCACGACATCGAGCAGTATATACCAACGCAGGCTGCCTCACCTCAGTCTGATTAGTATATCTGCCCGATGCTCTCTGTCCTTTGACCGGACCATTGCCCCTAGACAACTGTTGTGTTGCCCTCTGAGGCTGAACAAAACCTAGAACCAAAGCTTGCATCTGATCGGAATGCTGTGGGCAGTCTCTAATTCGATATCTATCAACCATAATGCCAACATGCCCTCAATCTCCTCCAACACTCACCTGGATGGCACTTACCACAGTCACTGCATGGCTAAACCCTAGTAGGAGCAACTGGAACTCCCACTCTAGAAGGCCCATTAGGTTTGGCCCATCTTTTAGGCTTCTGATTAGAATTAGAGGAATCTAAATCCCTTTTATTCTTGCCTCTCTCACTATCCCTATTTTGGCACTCAACGCGCTTAACCTCTTCAGCGATCTTCACCTTGTCTACTAAAACGATAAACTCTTGCTCTCTATACGAAGCAATTAGAACCCTCAAACTGTCCCTCAGACCATCCTCAAATGCTACCATCCCACAAGCCTAACGGCTCAATCTTAGATATTTTGCCTCATACTCGGCCGCTGACTTCTCTCCCTGAGTGAGATTCATGAGATCATGCCTCCACATAACTCAGTCCTACATACTTCCCCAAAAACCCTAAACCGAACAAATAGTGTCGCCATGTAACAACCCGATTTTAGTTAAATTAGAACAGTGGTTTTAGAACCACAAATCTGAGGTCAAAATATTTATTTTATTATTATTTTAATTTCTACAGCATGATAGTATGATTGTGTGAATATTTCATTAAGAAATTTTATCGTTTAAGTGCTTAATTTGATAAAAAGGACTAAATAGCGTAAAGTGTAAAACTTGAGTTCTAATAGCTAAAAGTGTCTAATAGCTATAGAACCTTAAAGTAGAGGTCCTTAGGTTGTAATTAAACCATTTTTATTATGAGAGGACTTTTATGGACATCATTTAAATGATTTTAAAGGTTAATGTATAAAGTTATAGGTGTAATTTAATTAATAAGATAAGTAAAATAACCAAAACAAAGGCCATTATCTTTGTTTTGTCCATCTTTGACCAAAATTAGACCTAAGGAACTCCATTGAAGGTGTTTGAATGTTCGACCAAGTTCATCTAGTGCATGTGAGTATAATTTTATCCTGTTTTTAATGATTTCTATGTTTTTGAGATCGTTGTAACTTAATCTAGCTAGCCCAGGGACTAATTTACAAAACTGTTAAAGGTTTAAGGTTTTACCATTGATGAATATGTGTGTATTTTGATGTTTGATGATAGAAAATGAATGGTTATTGTTAGATAAATAACATCTGTTAAGTGATTTTTTTGATAAAATTTTCAATTAGGGATTTATTTGTGAAATATGAAAATTGTGGAAGAAATGTGAAATAAATGAAAAATATGGCTATTATGTTAATAAGGGAAATTTAGCTAGCATGGGTAGGAACTTAATTGCATGAATTGCTATTTTTATGAGTTAGGGACTAAATTGTAAAGATGTTAAACTATTAGGGGCAAAAGTGTAATTTTTCCATAATGTGATTTTTGGACTATATCGGGGGGAAAACAAAGTATTGTACTAGTTATCCATTTTGTCGTTTTTGTGAATCGAGGTAAGTTCATATGTTAATAAGTATTAATATGATTGTGTTTTAAATGCTTTATCATTAAATTAATTGTGAGCATGACCTTACGAATATGTTCGACGAAGATTCGGCAAATTTGAAATCCTGGTTGAACCTTAGGAATAGGTTAGGATACGAATGATATGGAATTAGTGGGATTGTCCGGGCTTGTTTTAGATATGGCTCGCAAGATCATTTTATCCGAGATTGTCCTGAATTACCCAAGAAAGACAAATATAATAATCCAAGACCGAGTAATACAGTTGTTAGAGAGAGATCACCTAGAAATACGAGAAATATGACTAGTAGCAAAGGTGCGACAAAGGATTCTGCTATGAGATCTGAGGCTCGAGTACCAGCCAAAGCTTACTGTATTCATGCTCGCGAAGATGCATCGTCACCAGATGTTATCACCGGTACATTTTCTCTCTATGACACTAATGTAATTGCCTTAATTGATCCTGAATCAACTCATTCATATATTTGTATGAATTTAGTTTCTAGTAAGAGTTTACATGTTGAGTCTATAGAGTTTGTGATTAAAGTATCGAACACCTTAGGCAAGTACGTCCTAATTGATAAATTTTGCAAGAATTGTCCTTTAATGACTCAAAGTTATTATTTTCAGGCTGATTTGATGCTTTTACCATTTTATGAATTCGATGTGATTTTAGGTATGGATTGGTTGACTCTGCATGATGCGATTGTGAATTGTAGACGAAAAACTATTGAATTAAAATATCAGAATAGTGAAATTCGTCGTATTGAATCCGATGATTCGAGTGGATTGCTTATAGTAATATCAACGATGTTAGCTTAGAAATATATGAGAAAAGGTTGTGACGCTTATCTTGCGTATGTACTGGATACAAAAGTGTCTGAATCGAAGATTGAATTAGTGCCAGTGGTTTGTGAATATTCGAATGTGTTTCCAAAAAAGTTACCTAGGTTGCCACCGATCAAATAGGTCGAGTTTGCTATTGAATTAGTACCGGGAACATCACCGATATCAATTGCTCCATACAAAATGACTACAACAGAATTGAAAGAATTGAAAGCTCAGTTGCAAGAATTAACAGATAGAGGTTTTGTGCGACCTAGTTTTTCGCCCTTGGGTGCACCAGTGCTGTTCGTAAAGAAGAAAGATGGATCTATGAGACTGTGTATTGATTATCATCAGCTTAACAAGGTTACGATTAAGAATAAGTATCCTTTGCTGAGAATTGATGATTTGTTCAATCAGTTGAAAGGAGCAACCGTATTTTCAAAGATTGATCTGTGATTTGGTTATTATCAATTGCGAGTTAAAGATTCGGATTTGCTGAAAACTACATTCAGATTAAGGTATGAGCATTATGAATTTCTTGTTTTGCCATTTGGATTAACTAACGCTCCTGTAGTATTTATAGATTTGTTGAATCAAATCCTTAGACCATATTTGGGCAGATTTGTTGTTTTATTTATTGATGACATTCTGATCTATTCCCGAGATGAATTTGAGCATGCCTAGCATTTGAAAATTGTATTACAAACCTTGAGAGATAAGTAACTATTTGCTAAATTCAAAAAATGTGAGTTTTGGCTTCGAGAGGTTGGATTTTTGGGACATATTGTCTTATCGAAAGGCATCCAAGTTGATCTGAGTAAGATTTCAGCAATTGTTGACTGGAAACCACCAAGAAACATATCTGAAGTTAAAAGTTTTCTGGGGTTAGCTGGCTACTATCGGCATTTTGTAAAAGGGTTCTCAATGATTGCTACACTGATGACTCGATTACTACAGAAATATGTGAAGTTCGAATGGTTTGAGAAATGTCAATAGAGTTTTGAAAAGTTGAAAGCACTGTTAACTGAAGCACCAATTTTTGTTCAGCCTGAGTTGGGTAAAGAGTTTTTGATTTTTAGTGATGCATCATTGAACGGCTTGGGATGTGTTTTGATGCAATAAGGCAATGTGATAGCTTATGCTTCTAGACAATTAAAAATGCATGAAAAGAATTATCCGACACATGACTTAGAGTTGTTCGCTATTGTGTCCGCATTGAAAATTTGGCGACATCATTTATTCAGTGAAAAGTGCTATATATTTACCGATCACAAAAGCTTGAAGTATTTAATGTCTCAAAAAGATTTGAATTTGCTACAGCGAAGATGGCTCGAAAAATATGAATTAATAATTGATTATCATCTAGGGAAAGTGAATGTAGTCGTAGATGCTCTGAGTAGAAAATCTTTATTTCCTTTGCGGGCGATGAACACATAGTTAACCTTGTCTGATGATGGTTCAATTTTAACTAAGTTAAAAGCTAAATCATTATTTTTATAGTAAATATGTGAGGCTTCAAAATGTGATAATGAATTGCAAGCTAAAAGAGTACAATGCAAATCGACTGCTGATTCAGAATATAAGATCGGATCTGATGATTGTTTGATGTTCCAAGAAAGAGTTTGTGTACCAAAAAATTTTGAGCTTATTCAGAAAATTTTGCACGAAGCACACAATGGCTGTTTATCTATTAATCCAGGGAGTACTAAAATGTATAATGATTTGAAACAGTTGTACTGGTGGTCAGGCATGAATCGAGACATTTCAGAGTTTGTGTCGAGATGCTTGGTTTGTCAACAAGTCAAAGCTGAACATCAAGTGCCTTCGAGACTACTATAGCCAATAATGATACCAGAGTGGAAATGGGATAGAGTTACGATGGATTTCGTATCAGGGTTTCCCCTATCTCCAAAAAAGAAAGATGCTATATGGGTTGTTGTTGATCGTTTGACGAAGTCTACACACTTCATTCCAGTACATATAGACTTTCGCTCAATAGATTAGCTAAATTTTACATCTCTGAGATTTTCATATTGCATGGAGTGCCAGTTTCTATTATTTCAGATAAAGATTCGAGGTTTACATTGCGATTTTGGAAGAAATTACAAGAAGCTTTGGGTACGCGGTTGAACTTTAGCACTATTTCTCATCCTTAAACAGATGGTCAATCTGAGAGAATTATACAGATTCTCGAAGATATGCTTCGTTGTTGTGTTTTAGAGTTTGAAGGCAACTGGGAAAAATATTTACCGTTGGTTGAATTCGCGTATAGCAACAGTTTTCAATCGAGCATAAAGATGGCACCGTATGAAGCATTGTATGGTCACCAATGCCGAACTCCGTTATACTAGACCGAGCTTAGTGAGAAAAAGATTCACCAAGTTGATTTGGTTAAAGAGACAGAAGAGAAAGTAAAAGTAATTCACGACAGTTTGAAAACAGCTTCAGATCGACAGAAATCATATGCGGATTTCAAACATAAAGACATTGAATTTCAAATCAACGAAAGAGTATTTTTGAAAGTATCTCCATGGAAGAAGACTCTTTATTTTGGTCGCAAAGGAAAATTGAGTTCGCGATTTATCGGGCCATATGAGATTATCGAAAGAATAGGGTCACAGCATATTGACTTGTTTTACCGTCAGGGTTAGAAAAGATTCATAATGTGTTTCATGTGTCGATGTTACGCCGATATAGATCAAATCCATCACATGTAATTTCTCCAATAGAGATTGAAATTCAACCTGATATGACGTATAGTGAAGAACCGATCATAATTTTAGCTTGAAAGATTAAAGAGTTAAGAAATAAGAGCATAGTGTTAGTGAAGGTTCTATGGCAACAACACGGTGTCGAAGAGGCTACATGGGAACCTGAGGAAGCTATGAGAAAATAGTACCCTAACCTATTTTCTGGTAAGATTTTTAGGGGCGAAAATTCCTAAGGGGGAGAGTTGTGACAACCCGTTTTTAGTCAAATCAGAACAATGGTTTCAAAACCACAAATCCAACGTCAAAATATTTATTTTATTATTCTTATTTTAATGTCTACAGCATGATAGTATGATTGTGTAAAAGTTTCGTTAAGAAATTTTATCATTTGAGTGTTTAATTTGATAAAAAATGGCTAAATCGTGTAAAGTGTAAAACTTGAGTTAATTAAACCATTGCTATTATGAGTGGACTTTTATGGACATCATTTAAATGATTTTAAAGGTTAATGTATAAGGTTATATAGGTAATTTAATTAATAAGATAAGTAAAATAACCAAAACAAAGGCCATCATCTTTGTTTTACCCATCTTTGACTGGAATTAGACCTAAGGAACTCCATCGAAGGTATTTGAAGGTTCGGCCAAGTTCATCTAGTGCATATGAGTATAATTTTGTCCCATTTTTAATGATTTCTATGTTTTTGAGATCGTTGTAACTTAATCTAGCTAGCCTAGGGACTAATTTGTAAAATTGTTAAAGTTTTAGGGTTTTACCGCTAATGAATATATGTATATTTTGATGTTTGATGACAGAAAATGAATGGTTGTTGTTAGATAAATAACATTTGTTAAGTGATTTTTTGATAAAATTTTCAATTAGGGATTTATTTGTGAAATATGAAAATTTTGTGGTAGAAATGTGAAATAAATGAAAAAATGGGCTATTATGTTAATAAGGGAAATTCAGCTAGCATGGGTAGGGACTTAACTGAATGAATTGGTATTTTTATGAGCTAGGGACTAAATTGTAAAGATGTTAAACTATTAGGGGCAAAAGTGTAATTTTTCCATAATATGATTTTTGGACTATATCGGGGGAAAACAAAGTATTGTACTAGTTATCCATTTTGTCGTTTTTGTGAATCAAGGTAAGTTCATATGTTAATAAGTATTAATATGATTGTGTTTTAAATGCTTCATCATTAAATTAATTGTGAACATGACCTTACGAATATGTTCAACGAAGATTCGGCAAATTTGAAATCCTAGTTGAACCTTAGGAATAGATTAGGATACGAATGACATGTAATTAGGGGTTATTGTGTTTGGGTGTTGGTTCGTACGTTCTACCGGTGGTTGAGTTATCCTGCATGTGTTGCGGATCATCGTCAGCTTGTGTGAGCAGCTGTAACAACCCGTTTTTAGTCAAATCAGAACAGCGGCTTTGGGACCACAAATCTGAGGTTAAAATAATTATTTTATTATTATTTTAATGTCTACAGCATGATAGTATGATTGTGTGAAAATTTCGTTAAGAAATTTTATTGTTTGAATGCTTAATTTGATAAACTGGACTAAATCGCCTAAAGTGTAAAACTTCTGTTCTATTAGCTAAAGGTGTCTAATAGCTATGGAACTTTAAAGTGGAGGTCCTTATGTGGGAAATAGCCCAATAATATGATATGGATGATAATGGCTTGATAATGTTGTAAATTGAATTAATTTTTAAGGTTAATTTTGTAATTAGATAAAATAAGTTAGTGTAAATAATAAAAGATGGAATAAAATATCATCTTCTTCATATTTTTAACCTAAGAACCGTCCACCATTGTTGAGAAAGGGAGAGAGCATTTTGCCAACATTTCTTGAGCATGTAAGTGTGTTTTTGCTCGATTTTTAATGATTTCTATGTTTTTTAGATCGTTACAGCTTAATCTAGCTAGCCCAAGGACTAATTTGCAAAACTGTTAAAGGTTAAGGGTTTTTCCATTGATGAATATATGTGTATTTTGATGTTTGATAATAGAAAATGTATGCTTGTTGTTAGATAAACAATAGTTGGAAAGTGTTTTTTTGGTAAAATTGTCAATTAGGGATTAAATTGAGAAATGTGTATATTTTGTGGTAGAAATGTGAAATAAATGAAAAATATTGGTTGTTATGGGTTTATATGAAATCTGACTAGCATGGGTAGGGACCTAATTGCATGAATTTGTGTTTTTATGAGATAAGGACTAAATTATAAAAGTGTTGAAATATTACAGGCAAAAGTG
Organism: Gossypium anomalum; assembly: GCA_025698475.1. Lineage (NCBI taxonomy): Eukaryota > Viridiplantae > Streptophyta > Magnoliopsida > Malvales > Malvaceae > Gossypium > Gossypium anomalum. The sequence continues at coordinate 44,261,299 of CM046965.1, forward strand.
TAAAATTACCATAATGTGATTTTGGGGCTAAATTGAATAGAATGATAATTAAATAAGTTAATTTTGATGACATATAGATCAAGAAAAGCAAAGTTCAGATTTAGGTCGGGGGAAAAACAAAGTATCAGATGTAACATCCTAAATTAGGGCCTCATCGAAATAGTGGTTTTGAGACCACAAATCTAAAGTAGAAATAATTATTTTATTATTCTTATGAGGTCTATGATATAATTTCATGCTTGTGTGAAAGTTTCATGAAGAAATTCTATTGATAAAGTGTCCAATTTGATATTAAGGACTAAATTGCAAAAGTTGCAAAATGTGATTTCTAGAAGCATTAAGCATGAAATTGCCATGAATTATTAATTAGAGGTCCTTAAATAGTAATTTGCCCAATTTCTATTTTTATGGACAAAAATGGGCAAGAATAGGAAAAATTTGAAAGAAAGGCCTTAAAGGCATTTTTGTCATTTGGTTAATAAAATAATTAAAAGGGAAAATAAGTCAAAAATTGTGCCCATCTTCTCCCACCTTGGCCGAAAATCTCAAGGAGCCATAACTAGGGTTTTGTTCAACTTTCAAGCTCAATAGTAAGTGCATCCTAGCCCCGTTTTTAATGCTCTTTACATTTTTGAAACCCTCAAACTCAATTTACCTATTTCTAGCCATATCTCGAAGTAGACCCTTTAACACCCTAAACCCGACCTAGACGTTATCACCGGATCCGACGTGCCACATCGAAGCATTCAAAACATTTTATGCTTTCAATCAAAAACTTATTTAGGTGTTTAAAAGACAAATCCATTATAGATTAAAGTGAATGGAAGTTGTGCACCAGGTAGGAAACCGGAAAAGAGGAGGTGAGTCCATCGGACTGCTTAAGTACCAAGCTCCCTTCGGATCCAATCCTAGACATGCACACTGCCATTGCCACACCTTAACGTCATGTATACTTTTAGGCAACCCATTTGATTAAGTCCATTTTAGGAAAAGTGATTAATTTTGGAAAATATTTTCATTGCGGAAGCTTTGCTTGTTGTCGTGTTATTTTGAAATCAATTATTGTTTTTGAAAACGCGCAAAAGTTAATCGGTTTAAACAGCTAAATATAAGTAATGCCTATCTTAATAAAACATATTAAAACCATCAAAAATAATTAAGCGGCCTTATTACATTTAAAAACCCAAAACCATAAACGTAAATAAAAGGATGTCCAATTCACCAGAAGAAAAATTGAATTTGCAGAACGTGTGGCCACTTTGAATCCCTCACAGCTCCAAGCCCACTATGGCTGGGGATTACCTGCGTGGATGAAAATAAAGGGGTGAGTTTGGGGAAACTCAGTGTGTAAATTAACCCAACCATAGCGTATATCAGCTCAAACCACAAAAACAGAATAAGTTGGCCTTAGCGAGCAACAGATTGAATAATAAAGCCCATAGGCCCATAATAGAACAGAACAGATATTACATGTTTATGCAGAAACCCAACCCATATCCAACCATAAGTACCACCATACCAGCCTTTCACCATGTGGGGAGACTACTCGACCCACCCAACCGCTACACGCCACAGAAATATGTAGCATGGCTGCCAGAACAGATAATGTGACAGAGCCACCAGAAACAGATAATCGTGGCGAGCCACGAAGCATCAGATATATGTGGCGGGGGCCACACAGGTCGAGATAATTTATGGCATAGCCACCAGGATGCTTCCTCCATAATATAACCCATCTCCCCATGCAATAGATATACAATTATGGCATACATCATACAGATTCAGATCATCATGCTTTTCAGACAAAATTAACCCTAGGGGTATAATGGTAGTTTTGCACCTAGGGGTATAATAGTAATTCTCCATACATAGGGGTATTCAAGTAATTTAACTATTCTTAACGTTTTCAAGCATAACATAGCCATTTACATACTAACAAAAACACTTACCAAGTGTTCTTACCGAATTGGGCCCGTTGGCCCATTTTCCCGATTTTGGCCCATTAAGCCCAAAAATATCGAAATACACGAAATCATGCATTCTGCAGTCTTATCTCTTTAGTATACCAAATATGTGAATCAATCCATCTCACGAGCATTCACACACTCGCAAGTTCCCAAAATACCGACTTTTTGGCATTTCAGTTTTTTTCGGCTTTTGACGATCTAGTCTATGAGAGGGTGTCAGTTACACACCTGTTTGTGACGATACAATGACGAGATACACACACGAACTGCCTATAATTGGATTACTAACACGTTAATCTAACTATCGAAAACAAACTACGTAATAACCCCTTACCATATTCGGCCAACCATGCTTTAGGCCCTAGTGCTCTTACCTTTTTCCGAAATCTGGGTTAGATCTGGAGAGCCAACCGAATAAGTCTTCAAGCCTTTTGCTGTATGCCCCCTTGTCCACGCTAACGCTTACACAACCAAACAGAAAAAAGCTCAAACCCTTAGTCCAAACCGCTAGCCACCCTTATGGATTTCGGCTTTTCCCTAAAAACACGAATAAATAACGCAAGTTGCTCAACAACTTACCTATCGTTGTTCGGCCTAGAAGAGTGTGCCTATCCACGATTCTAATTTTGATCCACCGTATTATGAGAAGAAACAGATTCTTAATAGCCAAAGGATCGGCTTTCTATGTTACAGGTTTAAGAGTTTCAGCTTTTAAGGAAGAAAAGGATGTGGTTCGGCTTTTGAAACAGTGAAGAGAAAAAAAATGAGATATGGAAGTTTTGCAGTGGTCTTGTCGATAGAAACTTGGGGTTCAGAGGATAAGAGAATCGGTCAGGAAGATGAGGAAAAAATAAGAGGGTTTGGCTAGCAAAAATCGACACAACAAGGAATATGGACTTTCGGGATTTCGGCTTTTGTGATATTCAACTGTAAGGCTTAAAAATAATGGAAAGAAAGTGATGTTGAGTAGAGTGGTAGGAGAATTCGGCTATGGAGAGAAGAAGAGGAGAAGAATAATAGATGGAGAGAAAAAAAAAGAAAAGAAGAGGAGGAAGGATGGTCAGAAAACAGCATACTCACCCCTAATGCCGAATTTATATTTGGCACTTAACCTAGCCGAATTTTGCCCCCTAAAAAAACCTTGGCCGGCCAACTCTTGCTCCTCAAGAGTCCACCATCCGGCCAACACTGGTCTCCCTAATCAGCTCCTAAATTCTCTCCCTTATCCCCTCCTTACTCAATCTCCTGAGCAACTTAAACTCCTCCTGTCAGACTTTTACTTGAGTTCCATTACTTACCATTCCTAGTCATAAAAATAATTCCCTTAGTATGCTGTCTTTGTGACTTGAACCTCAGTTCTCCCTAGCATCCACACGCCACTTTTATATCCTTCTCAGTGGCGTCACATGCCACTTTGCCACATGCTTCCTTGTGTTTTATTTAACCCAATTAGAACTTAAAAGCCCAGTTAACCAGAACCCCTTTTTTTTATAGAATTAAAATTAATTACAATTACCGGGTTTTAACTTAAGCTTGGGCCTTTTAGAGGCCCACTAACATAATTAAACATACGCCAAGCAGACATAACACAGAAATTTTAAATTTTTCCAACATTCACAGAGTTCCCGAAAATTGGGGCGATACAGCTCTACCCTCCTTAAAGAAATTTCGTCCTCAAAATTTTACCTGATCCAAACAGATGAGGGTATTGTTGTTGCATCGGCTGTTCTGGCTCCCAAATAGCTTCCTCTCTGCCATGATTACGCCAAAGCCCCTTCACTAATGGGATAGATTTCCTTCTTAGAACCTTAACGTCTTGATCCAATATTTGCATAGGCTCCTTCTCAAAGGTCAAATCAGTTTGCACCTCAATTTCTGCAACCGGCACGACATGAATAGGGTTAGAACGATAACGCCTTAACATGGAGACGTGAAAAACATCATGGATCTTGTCTAACTCTGGAGGCAATTCCAATTGATAAGCCACTGGGCCTACTCGCTTCAAAACCCGATAAGGCCCAATCAACCACGAACTCAACTTGCCCTTCTTATCGAACCTTAAAATTTTCTTCCAAGGAGAAACCTTTAAGAAGACCATATCACCCACTGAGTATTCAATCTCCTTACGCTTCAAATCCGCATACAATTTTTGCCTATCGGATGCTTCTTTTAACCGATCTCTGATTACTTTGACCTTACTCTCAGTATCAGCTGCAAACTCTGGTCCAAGAACCTGTCGTTCTCCTAATTCAGTCTAACAACTAGGAGTACGACACCTTCGTCCATACAGCGCTTCATACGGTGCTATTCGAATACTTGCCTGATAGCTATTATTGTACGCAAATTCTACCAACTGCAAGTAATCTTCCCAACTACCTCGAAAGTCAATCACGCATCCCCTCAACATGTCCTCCAGAATCTGAATAACCCTTTCCGACTGACCATCAGTTTGGGGATGGAAAGCCGTACTAAAGTTCAATCGCATTCCCAACGCCTCATGCAACTTTTACGAAAATCGAGATGTGAATCTAGGATCCCGATCAGAAATAATTGAAACTGGAACACCATGAAGTCGCACAATCTCCACCATATCCAACTTGGCTAACTTCTGAAGTGAAAAGTCAGTGCGGACTGGTATAAAATGGGCCGATTTGGTCAACCTATCCACAATCACCCAAATCGAGTCTTTCTTCGATGATGTCAAGGTTAGCCCATTCACAAAGTCCATGGTTACCCTCTCCCATTTCCAAAGTGGTATCTTCACTGGCTGCAACAGTCTTGAAGGTAATTGATGCTCAGCTTTCACTTGCTGGCATGTCAGACATTTCCATACAAACTCTGTTACTTCTCGCTTAAGCCCAGGCCACCAGTACAATTCTCGCAAGTCATGATACAACTTATTCCCTCCAGGATGCATGGCACAAAGTCCCCCATGAGCTTCCTTCAATATTGACTGCCTCAAGTCGGAGTCCTTCAGAATGCAAATTCTTCCTCGGAAACACAGAACTCCTTCGCTATTCAACCCAAACTCAGAGGTTTACCCTTCCTTAACTTGTTGAAAACGAGCGACCAAAGACTCATCTTTCCATTGCTTTTCCTTAATCTGATCCACCCAGGTTGGCCTTACTTGCAATTTAGCCAACAAAGTACCATCATCATACAGACTCAGTCGAGCAAACATTGCTCTCAAATCATATACAGCTCTACGACTTAGAGCATCGGCTACCACATTAGCCTTGCCTGGGTGATACTCGATCGAACAGTCATAGTCCTTAAGCAACTCTATCCATCTCCTTTGCCTAAGGTTCAGTTCTTTCTGAGTCAGCAAATACTTAAGACTCTTATGGTCTGTGTATATAATACACTTTTCTCCGTACAAGTAATGTCTCCAAATTTTAAGTGTAAAGATCACTGCTGCCAACTCCAAATCATGAGTAGGATAGTTTCCTTCGTGAGGCTTAAGCTATCGTGATGCATAAGTAACCACCTTACCCTCTTGCATCAACACACAACCCAAACTTACATGTGATGCATCACTATACATGGTAAAATCCTTCCCAGACTCCGGCTGAACTAATACAGGTGCTTCCATCAGAACTTTCTTCAACTTCTCAAAAGCTTCCTGCTACTTCTCAGTCCATACAAACGGTACTCATTTCCTTATGAGTTTTTTCAGCGGTGCTGCCATCACAGAAAAACCTTCCACAAACCTTCTGTAGTATCCTGCCAACCCTAGGAAACTCTAAATTTTTGACACCGTCCTAGGTGGCTTCCACTCCAAGATCGCTTCAATTTTTCGAGGGTCCACTTTCATCCCCTCGGCAGAGACCACATGTCCTAATTCGAGATCATGGGTCGAATAGTTTCTTTCATGCGAATTTAATTTCCTAGACGCGTAAGCTACAACTCGACCTTCTTGCATCAACACACAACCCAGCCCAAGTAAGGATGCATCACTGTAAATGACAAACTCTTTACCGGATTCCGGCTGCACTAGCACTGGAGCTTCAGTCAAATAAGTTTTCAATTGATCAAAACTTTTCTGACAGTTTTCTGACTATTCAAACTTAATATCTTTCTGAAGTAGTTTCATCATTGGTGTGGCTATCATCGAGAAACCCTTTACAAATCGTCTGTAGTAACCGGCAAGTCCCAAAAAGCTCCGAACTTCAGTAACATTTCTCAGAGGCTTCCAGTCAAGTACGATCGAAATTTTGCTCGGATCAACTCGAATTTCCGATGCGGATACCACATGTCCCAAAAAGCTAACTTCTCTCAACCAGAACTCACATTTACTGAACTTAGCATATAACTGCTTATCCCATAAAATCTGCAACACTAATCTCAGGTGCTCGACATGTTTAGTTTCATCTCGCGAATAGACCAAAATGTCATCGATAAACACAACTACAAATTGATCCAAATACGGTCTGAAGATTCCAATTCATCAAGTCCATAAATACTGCAGGGGCATTAGTGAGCCCAAACGGCATCACTAAGAACTCATAGTGACCGTATCTCGTTCTAAAAGTAGTTTTAGGTATATCTGAGTCTCGAACTCGCAACTGATAATAACCCGATCTCAAATCTAACTTTGAAAACACTGAGGCTCCCTTCAGCTGATCAAACAAATCATCAATACGCGGTAACGGATATTTATTCTTTATTGTCACTTTTTTCAACTGACGATAGTCGATGCACAATCTCATGGTTCCGTCCTTCTTTTTTTACAAATAATACTGGTGCACCCCAAGGTGAGAAACTCGATCAAGAAAACCCTCTATCCGTCAACTCTTGCAACTGAGTTTTCAATTCTTTCAATTCCTTTGGCGCCATATGGTACGGAGCTATCGAAATTGGTGTAGTCCCAGGTACAAGTTCGATGCCGAATTCTACCTCTCGAACAGGTGGTAATCCCAGTAACTCTTCAGGAAAAACATCTGAATACTCACAAACCACTGGCACTGATTCAATACGTACGCAAGATATGCTTTACACCCCTTTCTCACATACTTTTGAGCCAACATCGAGGATATTATTGCTGGCAATCCATTCAAATCAGTAGACTCAACTCGGATTATCTCATTATTGCGCATCTCATATCAATTGTTTTACTTTTGCAATTCACAACTGCATCATGTACGGTCAACCAATCCATACCAATAATAACATCAAATTCATCAAACGGTAAAAGCATCAAGTCGACCGAAAAATAGAAACCTCAGAATATTAGGGGGCATTTCTTACACACCTTATCAACAAGCACATATCGACCCAAGGGATTCGACACTCGAATAACGAATTCAGTAGACTCAACAGGTAAGGTCTCACTGGATGCTAAAGTCTCACATACATATGAATGAGCAGAACCAGGGTCAATCAAAGCAATTACATCAGTATCAAAAAGAGTGAAAGTACCGGTAATAACGTCAGGCGAAGAAGCATCCTCGCGTGCACGTATAGCATAAGCTCTAGCAGGAGCACGAGCCTCGGACCTGGTTGTAGCATCTTTAGACCCTCTCTGACCACCACTAGCATTCCCCATATTCTTAGGTGGTCTACCTCGTGCTGTAGTAGTACTCAGTTTCCCACTCTGGTTCACATTTTGTTCGGATAATCTCGGGCAATCTTTGATAAAATGGTCGGCTGATCTGCATTTATAACAGGAGAGGTCATGAAATCTACAGCTCCCCGAATGCCATTTTCCACAATACTTGCACTCGATCCTATCGCTTCGATCATTTCCAACACTAGCAACTGAAGTGGCTCGTGTACTCACAGGGGGTCGATCGCGGTCTCGTTTGGAAAAACCCGAAGTGCTCTTTGATAGGCCCGAATCATCTCGAAATTTCTTCGATGATTGCGGAAATGACTTTCCTGAAGATCTTTTATGAAATTCTCCAGCTTCGACATCAGCTTTTCTTTTCTCTTTACTAAATTCTTCGGCTTTGCAAGCTCGTTCGACAAGTACTACGAACTCTCGTATTTCAAGAATGCCAACAAACATTTTTATATCTTCATTCAGCCCATCCTCGAAATGTTTACACATGATAGCCTCAGACGATACACATTCCCGAGCATATCTACTAAGTCTGACAAACTTCCGTTCATAATCAGTAACTGACATGGAACCCTGATTAAGTTCAAGAAATTCTTTTCGTTTCTGATCAATGAACCTCTAACTGATATACTTTTTTCGAAACTTAGTCTGGAAGAATTCCCACGTCACCCGTTCTTTGGGCTGCAGAAACCAATGTATTCCACCAATAATAGATGCGAATCACGTAGCGTAGATATGGCACATTTCAGGCATTCATCAGGTGTGCAAGATAGTTCATCGAATACTCAGATAGTATTGTCCAACCAAAACTCAGCTTGCTCGGCATCATCACTGTCTATAGCTTTAAATTTAGTAGCCCTATGCTTTCTAATTGTATCTACCGGAGGCTTATTTAACCTCGTCTGATAAATTACTGGAGGTATCGTAGGTGCAAGAGGTGTATTATTCGGGAGTGGGGGTTGTGGAACAGCCGTATTAGTTTGGATGTATTGGTTGAACCAATCATTCATCACACTATAAAAAGCCTCATCGTTCTGATTGCTAGCGATAGGTTGAGAGTCCATCGGTGCTGTCCCATGCGCGGGAGCAGGCGCAACACTCTCAACATCATCAGCTACCGCTCGATTGGGATCGGGATCCATTACTATAAGAAAACACATTTTTAACAGTCAAAATTCATCATACTATCGTTTTAATACTATATGGCATGTATAGCTAGACTCAAACACTCTACGTTAGTCCTAAAATCGACTAAATTGTAGCTCTGATACCAATAAAATGTAACACCCCTAGCCCGAGTCTGATCACCGGTTTAAGCTATGAGGTATTACAGAGCTAAACATTTAATTTGATTCACATAATCTATCAACTAAAACAGAAATCGAGCTGAAAACATACTGATCTTTAAGTTATATATATACCATTATCACATGGCCAAACTATTTTCAATTACAAAACATAACTAACACCGGTCTAACCTATGCATTCCATATCAAGTCCAAAATATAACTATACCAAAAAGTCGATAGTATGATGATCCGCTGATGATCCCCGAGTCGGTGGCCAAAATCAACAATCTATAAAACAGAGAAATAAGAAACAAAGTAAGCTTTCGAGGCTTAGTAAGTTTTAAGCATTTCATACTACAAAAGCTTGTCATTTAAAACGAACATTAAGTAAACAATCCTCGTATTCCAATTTTAATTCACTTGGCCGAATATACATAAGTACACTAGTTATAAATCCTATTGGCCGAGTATGTATTTATGTATACACAAGAAGATTTCTAGCACATGTTTCATTATCTACATGGCTTATACAATTACTTTTAGTCACATATTTTCCTATAATGACTTACATTGACCGAGTATGTCATTGTCTTATCCTCAAATACTGAATTCATCCACACATATATATATATATATACATACATCGTTCTTTGATACTAATAAATCTTTTTGAAATCAATTCACATATGAGCACATAATACGTACCTTAACATGCAAAGTTTATGTATTACTTACTCGACGATGGTTACCACGGACATTCATTATCGTAGTCTTACTTAACTTACTGGCCTCGGTCCGGTCAAGTCTTAGCACTCGAAACACATTTATAACACAAGTTCACGGGTCTTTAACCCGGATACCATTCCAGCACGTAGCCTGCGGACTTCAAGTCCGGATATATTTCCAGCACATAGCCTGCGGACTTCAAGTCCGGATATATTTCAAAGACATAGCTCATGGACCTCATGTCCGATATATTCCCAACATATAGCTGCGCAGACTTCATGTCCGGATATATTTCAAATACCATGCATACTTAATCATATTTTAACACATTTCATTCAACCTATCACTTTAGTAGTCATTTAATATGTTCAGATATAAGCTCAATATGCACATTGTCATTCACATTTTGGCTCAAAAGTTATACCTAATATCACACATTCATTTCACCACTCAAGCTTAAACTCAAAGTGACCATCAAACTTTAAGTCATATACACGCATTATTTAATAAACAGCTTTATTCAAGTGCAAACCAAAGATCGCAATTCACCTATTATACTCTTATAAGGCATCATCAATTATATATACTAGAGGAGACTACTCAAAACTTACCTCGAATATTTTGAACAGTTGCGGATAATCTACTCGACTGCTTTCTCCTTTCCCCTATCTGATTTTGACCCTCTTTGCTCTTGAGCTTAATTAAAACAAATAGATTTATTTAAATTACTTACTCAACTTTACTTCTTAGTAGTCATATTTGACAATCATATAAAACTCCAATACATATTATATTTTATAAAATATGTCATGAATCGATTTCATACTTATTTAATCAATATCTAATTCGCATACACAAACAAAGATTCACATAACTTATCATGCTTTCATATGCATGAATTCAACCATACATCCGATTGTCACTATAAGTACATGGTACATGCATAAGACATATATATTCGTACCTATATATGACTATCATCATTTAATCATTTACTCCTAATTATGCACAACCGCATATACACATGCATATATATATATAATGCATGCTTTAATATTATATACTTTTTATTTTCAAATTACAGTATAGTTCCAAAACATATAGCTAACTCCGAATGTCATCTTATCAACATTTACCACACAAATACCTACACTCTCATATGCATACAATCCATTTAAGATCATTATATGACCCATTTAGCCCTAACTACTCAAGCTTACTTTCATACACTCTTATCCAATGTCATAAGTAACGTCGAATGTCCAATTTAACCAAACTTAAAAATTTAACCTTCATTACTTTAATTGACCACTACCTATTCTTCACAACTTCAAATACAAAGTAATTAACACCTATACTTTTATACCGAATTAACTAACACTTATAGTCCTTAGCCGAATGTTATTAAACTTTTGTCATCATAGTATTTTTACTTATCACTTTACACAATATTATCAAAATGAACTAATTATACTTATATAAATACTATCAAAGCAAAAACCTATGCATAACACTACTCACATTATTCAAAATTATACCCTTAAAAATTCATATACAATGCCAAACCTCTAATTCATTTATTTCTATCACCCAAACGGCATTTGCTCACATTTTAACATTTAAATACCAAATATTTGTTCAAGTAACTAAACAAGTCCAAATTCATCCATTTCACATATAAATACTAACAACTAAGTATTAACTAGCTCAAACTTCATTAAAATATGAGAACAACAATCTATCCCCTTCAATTTCTCCCATGGCCGAATGCTCAAATCCTTCCCAAAAATCAAAATTTTAATATGGGTTGAATAAAGAACTTGGTAACTAACTTAAAATTAACAAAAATTTTAAGAATTAATTAGAAGTCTTACCTTGATTCAAGCCTAAGGTAACCGAATGGAGCTTTCTCCCCTTTCCTCTCTTACTATTCGGCCAAGAATAACAAAGATGAAGCTTTGTTTTCATCACCCATTGTCTTTTATTTATTCATTAATAATATAAAATTATAAAGCCATTATAAGTAAATATTAATATCTATTTTTAATATAAAATCATCATCATGGCCGGCCACTTTAACAAAAAGGGACATTTGACATGCAAGTCCAAGCATTTTATAACATGCATTAATAGACCACTTTTACATTTGCCTATCACATTTCACAATTGTCTCACATAAGTCCCAACTAATAAATTTCACATATAAATGACAAAATTAAAGTATGAAACTTTCACACATGCATATTCGCATATAATAAACATAGAATATGACAGTTAATTATTTTTATGACTCGGTTTTGTGGTCCCGAAACCACTTTTCGACTAGGGTCAAATTAGGGTTGTCACAACTCTCCCCCACATAAGGAATTTTCGTCCCCGAAAATCTTACTAGTGAATAAGTTAGGATATCGATCCTTCATAGTGTCTTCAAGTTCCCAAGTAGCTTCTTCAACCCCATGCTTAAGCCACAGTTTGTAGTTCTTTTACCTCACGAGCCAAAATACGAACCAGTTCTTCTTCGTAACTCAGATCAGATTGAATCTCAACCTCAGAGGGATTAATTATGTGTGATGGATCGGATTTATAATGTTGAAGCGTTGAGACATGAAAATCGTTGTGAATCTTTTCAAGCTTAGGGGTAAAATCAATCTGTATGCGACTGGCCAAACTCGTTCAGATATTTTGTATGGCCCGATGAACCTTGGACTCAATTTGCCTTTACGACCAAATCTGAGCACCTTTTTCCAAGGTGAAACTTTACAAAACACTTTGCCTCCGACCTGATATTCGATGTCTTTTCATTTTAAATCCGCATACGACTTCTGATGATCCAAAACTACTTTCAGACTTTCACGGATCACTTTTACTTTCTGCTCAGCATCTTTAATCAAATCAACCCCGACGATTTTATTTTCACTAAGCTTGGTCCAAAACAACGGTGTACGACATTTACGACCATACAAAGCCTCGTAAGGTGCCATCTTAATGCTTGATTGAAAACTATTATTGTAAGCGAATTCAATCAAAGACACATATCGTTCCTATGAACCACTAAATCAAGGATGCAACATCTCAACGTATCCTCGAGTATCTGAATTATCCGTTCGGATTGACCATCAGTCTGGGGATGAAAAGCGGTGCTAAAATGCAACTTGGTACCCAAAGCTTCTTGCAATTTCTTTCAAAATTACGATGTGAATCTCGGATCTCTATCCGACACAATAGAAATAGGTACCCCGTGTAACCTTACAATCTGAGAAACATACAATTCAGCTAGCTTGTCCAGTGAATAATCTATATGTACAGGAATAAAATGAGCCGACTTTGTTAGTCTATCAAAAACAACCCAAGTCGCATCTTTCTTACTTGACGACAATGGCAACCCAGATACAAAACCCATCGTGATTCGATCCCATTTCCATTCGGGTATCATGATCAGCTGAAGTAATCCCGAAGGCACTTGATGTTCCGCTTTCACTTGTTAACATATCAAACACTTCGAAACAAAATCAGAAATGTCTCGTTTGATACCAGGCCACCAAAACTGACGTTTCAGATCGTTGTATATTTTCGTACTTCCCTGGTGGACTGACATTCAGCTACTATGAACCTCGCTCAAAATCATCGAAATAAGTTTTGAATTTCTTGGAATACACAATCGACTTCTGAACTTCAAAAAATCATTGTCATCAATTTGAAACTCTGATTCTACATTTGAGACACATTCAGTTCGTTTAGCAACCAATTCATCATCGACTTTCTGAGCTTCACATATTTGATGAATCAATAATGGTTTGGCCTTTAATTCTGCTACTAACACATTGTCGGATGAAACGGACAGGTGTACATTCATCACTCGTAAAGCAAACAGTGATTTGTAACTTAAAGCATCGGCAACCACGTTAGCCTTTCCCGGGTGATAGTCGATGACAAGCTCATAATCTTTCAACAACTCAAGCCAACGTCTTTGTCGCAGATTCAAATCTCTTTGAGTCATCAAATATTTGAGGCTTTTGTGATCTGAATATACATGACACCTCTCTCCAAACAAGTAGTGTCGTCATATTTTCAAAATGAATACGATGGCAGCTAATTCAAGATCACGGGTAGGATAGTTTCTTTCATGCGGCTTCAATTGCCTCAATGCGTAAGCTACAACTCTACCTTTTTGCATCAACACACAACCCAGCCCAAGTAAGGATGCATCACTGTAAATGACAAACTCTTTACCGGATTCTGACTGCACTAGCACTAGAGCTTCAGTCATAAGTTTTCAATTGATCGAAACTTTTCTGACATTTTTCTGACCATTCAAACTTAACATCTTTCTGAAGTAGTTTCGTCATTGGTGTGGCTATCATCAAGAAACCCTTTACAAATTGTCTCAGAGTAACTAAGCAAGTCCCAAAAAGCTCAAACTCAAAGAACATTTCTGGAGGCTTCAGGTCAAATACGACCAAAATTTTGCTCGGATCAACTTGAATTCCGTCACGCGATACCACATGTCCCAAAAAGCTAACTTCTCTCAACCAGAACTCACATTTACTGAACTTAGCATATAACTGCTTATCTCGTAAAATCTGCAACACTAATCTCAGGTGCTCGTCATGTTTAGTTTTAACTCGCGAATAGACCAAAATGTCGTCGATAAACACAACTACAAACCGGTCCAAATACGGTCTGAAGATTCCAATTCATCAAGTCCATAAATACTACAGGGGCATTAGTGAGCCCAAACAGCATCACTAAGAACTCATAGTGACCGTATCTTGTTCTAAAAGCAGTTTTAGGTATATCTGAGTCTCAAACTCGCAACTGATAATAACCCGATCTCAAATCTATCTTTGAAAACACTGAGGCTCCCTTCAGCTGATCAAACAAATCATCAATACGCGGTAACGGATATTTATTCTTTATTGTCACTTTATTCAACTAACGATAGTTTATGCACAATCTCATGGTTCCGTCCTTCTTTTTCACAAATAATACTGGTGCACCCCAATGTGAGAAACTCGATTGAGCAAACCCTCTATCCGTCAACTCTTGCAACTGAGTTTTCAATTCTTTCAATACCGTTGGCGTCATACGGTACAGAGATATCGAAATTGGTGTAGTCCCAGGTACAAGTTCGATGCCGAATTCTACCTCTCGAATAGGTGGTAATCCCGGTAACTCTTCAGGAAAAACATCTAAATACTCACAAACCACTGGCATTGATTCAATTTTCTTTTCTAACTCTTTGTCATCAAGTACGTACGCAAGATATGCTTTACACCCCTTTCTCACATACTTTTGAGCTAACATCGAGGATATTATTGCTGGGAATCTGTTCAAATCAGTAGACTCAACTCAGATTATCTCATTATTTGCACATCTCAAATCAATGGTTTTACTTTTGCAATTCACAACTGCATCATGTACGGTCAACCAATCCATACCAAGAATAACATCAAATTCATCAAACGGTAAAAGCATCAAGTCGGCCGGAAAATAGAAACCTCGGATTATTAGGGGGCATTTCTTACACACCTTATCAACAAGCACATATCGACCCAACGGATTCGACACTCGAATAACGAATTCAGTAGACTCAACAGGTAAAGTCTTACTAGATGCTAAAGTCTTACATACATATGAATGAGTAGAACCAAGGTCAATCAAAGCAATCACATTAGTATCAAAGAGAGTGAAAGTAATAGTAATAACTTCAGGCGAAGAAGCATCCTCACGTGTATGTATTGCATAAGATTTAGCAGAAGCACGAGCCTTGGATCTGGTTGTAGCATCTTTAGACCCTCTCTGACCGCCGCTAGCATTCCCCATATTCTTAGGTGGTCTACCTCGTCCTGTAGTAGTACTCGGTTTCCCACTCTGGTTCACATTTTGTTCGGATAATCTTGGGAAATCTTTGATAAAATGGTCGGCTGATCTGCATTTATAACAGGAGCAGTCATGAAATCTACAGCTCCCCGAATGCCATTTTCCACAATACTTGCACTCGATCCTATCCCTTCGATAATTTCCAACACTGGCAACTGAAGTGGCTCGTGTACTCACAGGGGGTCGATCACGGTCTCGTCTGGAAAAACCTGAGTGTTCTTTGATCGGCCCGAATCATCTCGAAATTTCTTCAGTGATTGCGGAAATGACTTTCCTGAAGATCTTTTACGAAATTCTCCAGCTTCGACATCAGTTTTTCTTTTCTCTTTACTAAGTTCTTCGGCTTTGCAAGCTCATTCGACAAGTACTACGAACTCTCGTATTTCAAGAATGCCAACAAACATTTTTATATCTTCATTCAGCCCATCCTCGAAACGTTTACACATAATAGCCTCAGACGATACACATTCCCGAGCATATCTACTAAGTCTGACAAACTTTCGCTCATAATCAGTAACTGACATGGAACCCTGATTAAGTTCAAGAAATTCTTTTCGTTTCTGATGAATGAACCTCTGACTGATATACTTTTTTCTGAACTCAGTCTGGAAGAATTCCCACATCACCCGTTCTTTGGGCACAACAGAAACCAATGTATTCCACTAATAATAAGTAGAATCACGTAGCAGAGATATGGCACATTTCAGGCATTCATCAGGTGTGCAAGATAGTTCATCGAATACTCGGATAGTATTGTCCAACCAAAACTCAGCTTGCTCGGCATCATCACTGTCTGTAGCTTTAAATTCAGTAGCCCCATGCTTTCTAATTCTATCTATCGGGGGCTTATTTAACCTCGTCTGATCAATTACCGGAGGTATCGTAGGTGCAAGGGGTATATTATTCGGGAGTGGGGGTTGTGGAACAGCCGTATTAGTTCGGATGTATTGGTTGAACCAATCAGTCGTCACACTATAAAAAGCCTGCCTAGCCTCATCGTTCTGATTGCTAGCGATAGGTTGAGAGTCCATCGGCGCTGTCCCATGCACGGGAGCAGGTGGTACATTCTCAACATCATCAGCTACCACTCGATTGGGATCAGGATCCATTACTATACGAAAACACATTTTTAACTGTCAGAATTCATCATACTATCGTATCAATACTATATGGCATGTATAGCTAGACTCAAACACTCTACGTTAGTCCTAGAATCAACTAAACTGTAGCTCTGATACCAATAAAATGTAACACCCCTAGCCCGAGTTCGATCACTGGTTTAGGCTATGAGGTATTACAGAGCTAAACATTTAATTTCATTCACATAATCTATCAACTAAAATGTAAATCGAAATGAAAACATACTCGATCTTTAAGTTATATATATACCATTTTCACATGGCCGAACTATTTACAGTTACAAAACATAACTAACACCGGTCTAACCTATGCATGCCATATCAAGTCCAAAATATAACTATACCAAAAGGTCGATAGTATGATGATCCGCTGATGATCCTCGAGTCGGTGGCCAAAATCAACAATCTATAAAACAGAGAAATAAGAAACAAAGTAAGCTTTCGAGGCTTAGTAAGTTTTAAGCATTTCATACTACAAAAGCTTGTCATTTAAAACGAACATTAAGTAAACAAACCTCGTATTCCAATTTTAATTCACTTGGCCGAATATACACAAGTACACTCGTTATAAATCCTATTGGCCGAGTATGTATTTATGTATACACAAGAAGATTTCTAGCACATGTTTCATTATCTACATGGCTTATACAATTACTTTTAGTCACATATTTTCCTATAATGACTTACATTGACCGAGTATGTTATTGTCTTATCCTCAAATACCGAATTCATCCACACATATATATATATACATACATCGTTCTTTGATACTAATAAATCATTTTGAAATCAATTCACATATGAGCACGTAATACGTACCTTAACATGCAAAGTATATATATTACTTACTCGACGATGGTTACCACGGACATTCATTATCGTAGTCTTACTTAACTTACTAGCCTCGGTCCGGTCAAGTCTTAGCACTCGAAACACATTTATAACACAAGTTCATGGGTCTTTAACCCGGATACCATTCCAAAGACGTAGCTGCGGACTTCAAGTCGGATATATTTTCAAAGACATAGCTGCGGACTTCAAGTCCGATATATTTTCGACACATATAGCTCATGGACCTCATGTCCGAATATATTCCCAAAGATATAGCTGCAGACTTCATGTCCTGGATATATTTCAAATACCATGCATACTTAATCATATTTTAACACATTTCATTCAACCTATCACTTTAGTAGTCATTTAATATGTTCAGATATAAGCTCAATATGCACATCATCATCCACATTTCGCTCAAAAGTTATACCTAATATCACACATTCATTTCAAGCATTCAAGCTTAAACTCAAAGTGACCATCAAACTATAAGTCATATACACGCATTATTTAATAAACAGCTTTATTCAAGTGCAAACCAACGATAGCAATTCACCTATTATACTCTTATAAGGCATCATCAATTATATATACTAGAGGAGACTACTCAAAACTTACCTTGGATATTTTGAACAGTTGCGGATAATCTACTCGACTGCTTTCTCCTTTCCCCTATCTGATTTTGACCTTCTTTGCTCTTGAGCTTAATTAAAACAAATAGATTTATTTAAATTACTTACTCAACTTTACTTCTTAGTAGTCGCATTTGACAATCATATAAAACTCCAATACATATTATATTTTATAAAATATGTCATGAATCGATTTCATACTTATTTAATCAATATCTAATTCGTATACACAAACAAAGATTCACATAACTTATCATGCTTTCATATGCATGAATTCAACCATACATCCAATTGTCACTATAAGTACATGGTACATGCATAAGACATATATATATTCGTACCTATATATGACTATCATCATTTAATCATTTACTCCTAATTATGACTATCAGTTTGTTCAACTGGCGATAATCAATACACATCCGTATCGTCCCATCCTTCTTCTTCACGAATAACACCGGTGCTCCCCATGGAGACAGACTTGGCCTAATAAAGCCCCTATCCAATAACTCTTGAATTTGCGCCTTTAATTCCACTAACTCCTTCGGTGCCATCCTATACGGTGCGATGGACACTGGTGCTGTTCCAGGCAACAAGTCGATTCCAAACTCGACCTCTCAGTTCAGTGGCAATCCCGGAAGCTCTTTCAGAAAAACATCTTGGAATCCCCTTACAGTCCTAACCTTATCCACTGTCAGCCCCTCAGCTTTCGACTGACTTACAAATGCCAAATAGGCCTTACAACCTTTCTGAATCCACTTCTCGGCCCTCAATACCGACACCACATTTGACAAATAGTCCCTTCGCTCACCTATCACCATAACCTCTTCACCCTCAGTGGTCCTTAACACCATTCGCTTAGCAGCACAATCCAAAGTCGCCTTATGCTTAACAAGCCAGTCCATTCCTAGAATGATGTCAAACTCTTCGAATGGTAATGCCATCAGATCTCCAGGAAAAATCCTACATTGAGTTTCTAAGGGTACATCCCTATACAGTTTGTCTACCCTAACCGAGTGACCCAAAAGACTTAGTACAGATACTCCACTCACAATCTTCTCAGAGTGCAGACCCAACGACCCAGATATGGCACATGCAATATAGGAATGAGTAGATCCAATATTCACCAAAGTAGTATACGACATGCTAGAAACCAAAAATGTACTAGTTATGATGTCAGGTGCATCGCCCTCCTTTCGACGAAGAGCTGTATAAACCAACGCTGGTTGTTGAGCCTCAGCATTTCTGACACCCCTGCCAAGTGCCCCTCGACCTTGACCATTTCCATTTCTGCCCCTACCTTGTCCACATCCTCTCGGTGGTTGTGGTCCACCTCTCACAGTTTGATCAACCCTCTGTTCAGCAACCTGAACCTGATCAGCTCTCTGAGGACAGTCCTTAACTCTATGCTCCATAGATCCGCATCGAAAACAAGCACCGGAACGTTTCCTACACTCACCCAAATGTACCTTACCACAGTCTCCACAGATTGGTGGTCTAACAACATTCATCGGAATCGCTCGAACTAGTTCCTCCACTCTTGCTCTCTTAACATTCCTATTTGCACCATCCGAAAGTTCGGAATCCTTCCAGAATCCTTTCAAAAACGGTTTCGATCCCTCTCACGGTTCTGCCTCTCAGTACGCTTCACCTCCTCAGCTATCTTAGTTTTTTCCACCAGAACCACGAAATCACAGTCCCTCTGCGGAGCAATCAGTACCTTAAGTTCATCTCTGAGTCTATCCTCGAAGCACACGCTACGTTCATACTCCGTAGTGACTATTCCCACAGCATACCGGCTTAACCTTAGAAACTCAGCCTCGTACTCCGCAATCAAGTTATTTCCTTAAACCAAATTCAAGAATTCCTTCCTGCAGGCGTCCACATAACTTGCCCCAACATACTTCCCTTTAAAGGCCATCTTAAACAGCTTCTAAGTTACCCTATCAGCTGAGGTTCCATCTCTCACGGTGAGCCACCACTGATAGGCCTCGTCTCGCAGTAGCGATACGGCTCCCTTCAGCTTCTACTCCACAGAGCAATCCAAGTTGTCTATAATCTGTTCTGTGGCCTCCAACCAATATTCTGCCATATTCGGGGCTACGCCAGATACGCCCCTAAAGATTTCTGCTCCGTTAGCCCGGAGTCGTTCAAAAATAGATCCTCAAATTTCGTTGCCCATACTTGCACCGGCAACCCTTTCCAAAACACGAAGCATTGCCTGTGATAGGGCGTCATCCCCGGTACCACGATCATGAGACTCCACTTCCGTTGCTAGAGGTACCGGTGCATCTGCCACCAACATATGTCCCGAAGTTGAAGATCCCACTTAAGCACTTCCTCGGCCACGTCCACGGCCTCTTCCATGAGCGGCTCTTGTACTCATATCATATTATCTGATTACAAATTTTATGCATTAATTCAATATTCCAGTGATTATTACAGATGTTTTATGAATCAGACAGTAATTCAGACTTTGTTTTCGCAGAATCAAAGTCTAGCTACAGTTTTAGTCTCTTATCAATTTTTTCCTATGATTTCAGTATCATCCTATCTAGAGTATCCTAGTAGGGTTTCAGTACAGATAGATAATTCAAAAAAATATTCAAAAGAGTTTAGAGTAATACTTACAGGCTTGAGCCGGAGATTCGGAATGCCACTTAAAGATCCAGATCTTGAAAACAGAGTTTTACAGTCTTTATAAAACTTTTTTTCTGAAAACCATTGTTTTTGTAAACCCATTCCAGAGTCGAGTTGTTGTAACTAGGCTCTAATACCATTAAATGTAACACCTTAAACCCGGTCTAGACGTTATAACCGGATCTGACGTGCCACATTGAAGCCTTCAAAACATTTTATGCTTTTAATCAAAAACTTATTTAGGTGTTTAAAAGACAAATCCATTATAGATTAAAGTGAATGAAAGCTGTGCACCAGGTAGGAAATCGAAAAAGAGGAGGTGAGTCCATTAGACTGCTTAAGTACCAAGCTCCCTTCGGATCCAATCCTAGACATGCACACTGCCATTGCCACACCTTAACGTCATGTATATTTTCAGGCAACCCATTTGATTAAGTCCATTTTAGGAAAAGTGATTAATTTTGGAAAACATTTTCATTGCGGAAGCTTTGCTTGTTGTCGTGTTATTTTGAAATCAATTATTGTTTTTGAAAACGTGCCCTAAAGTTAATCAGTTTTGACAGTTAAATATAAGTAATGCCTATCTTAATAAAACATATTAAAACTATCAAAATTAATTAAGCGGCCTTATTACATTTAAAAACCCAAAACCATAAACGTAAATAAAAGGATGTCTAGTTCACCAAAAGAAAAATTGAATTTGCAGAACATGTGGCCACTCCGAATCCCTCACAACTCCAAGCCCACTATGGTTGGGGATTACCTGCGTAGATGAAAATAAAAGGGTGAGTTTGGGGAAACTCAGTGTGTAAATTAACCCAACCATAGCCTATATCAGCTCAAACCACGAAAATGTAATAAGTTGGCCTTAGCCTGAATAAGATTCGAAATAAAGCCCATAGGCCCATAATGAGCGAGCAGATATTACATGTTTATGCAGAAACGCAACCCATATCCAACCATAAGCACCCCCATACCAGCCTTTCACCATGTGGGGAGACTACTCGACCCACCCAACCGCTACATGCCACAGAAATATGCAGCATGGCTACTAGAACAGATAATGTGACAGAGTTACCAGAAATAGATAATCGTGGCAGAGCCACCAGAACATATATATGTGGCAGGGCCACCAGATCAGATAATTTATGGCATAGCCACCAGGACGCTTCCTCCATAATATAACCCATGTCCCTATGCAACAGATATACAATTATGGCATACATCATACAGATTCAGATCATCATGCTTTTTAGACAAAATTAACCCTAGGGGTATAATGGTAGTTTTGTACCTAGGGGTATAATAGTAATTTTCCATACATAGGGGTATTCAAGTAATTTAACTATTCTTAAGGTTTTCATGCATAACATAGCCATTTACGTACTAACAAAAACACTTACCAAGTGTTCTTACCGAATAGGGCCCATTGGCCTATTTTTCTAATTTTGGCCTATTAAGCCAAAAAATATCGAAATACATGAAATCATGCATTCTGCAGTCTTATCCCTTTAGTATACCAAATACGTGAATCAATCCATCTCACGAGCATTCGCACACTCACAAGTTCCCAAAATACTGACTTTTCGGCATTTTTGTTTTTTTCGGCTTTTGCCGATCTAGTCTATGAGAGGGTGTCAGTTACACACCTGTTTGTGACGATACGCTGGCGAGATCCACATATGAACTGCCTACAATTGGATTACTAACAAGTTAATCTAACTATCAAAAACAAACTACATAATAACCCCTTACCATATTCGGCCAACCATGCTTTAGGCCCTAGTGCTCTTACCTTTTTCTGAAATCTGGGTTAGATCTGGAGAGCCAACCGAATAAGTCTTCAAGCCTTTTTCTGTATGCCCCCTTGTCCACGCTAACGCTTACACAACCAAATAGAAAAAGGCTCAAACCCTTAGTCCAAACCGCTAGCCACCCTTAAGGTTTTCGACTTTTCCCTAAAAACACAAATAAATAACGCAAGTTGCTCAACAACTTACCTATCGTTGTTCGGCCTAGAAGAGTGTGCCTATCCATGATTCTAATTCTGATCCACCGTATTATGAGAAGAAATAGATTCCTGATAGCCAAAGGATCGGCTTTCTATGTTACAGGTCTAAGAGTTTCAGCTTTTAAGAAAGAAAAGGATGTGGTTCGGCTTTTGAAACAGTAAAGAGGAAAAAAATGAGATATGGAAGTTTTGCTGTGGCCTTGTCGACAGAAACTTGGGGTTCAGAGGATGAGAGAATCGGTCAGGAAGATGAGGAAAAAATAAGAGGGTTTGGCTAGCAGAAATCGGCACAACAAGGAATATGGACTTTTAGGATTTCGGCTTTTGTGATATTCAACTGTAAGGCTTAAAAATAATGGAAAGAAAGTGATGTTGAGTAGAGTGATAGGAGAATTCGGCTATGGAGAGAAGAAGAGGAGAATAATAATAGATGGAGAGAAAAAGAAAAGAAAAGGAGAGGAGCAAGGGATGGTCAGAAAACAGCACACTCACCCCTAATGCCAAATTTATATTTAGCACTTAACCTAGCCGAATTTTGCCCCCTAAAGAAACCCTTGGCCGGCCAACTCTTGCTCCTCAGGAGTCCACCATTTGGCCAACACTGCTCTCCCTAATAAGCTCTTAAATTCTCTCCCTTATCCCCTCCTTACTCAATCTCCTGAGCAACTCAAACTCCTCCTGTCAGACTTTTACTTGAGTTCCATTACTTACCATTCCTAGTCATAAAAATAATTCCCTTAGTATGCTGTCTTTGTGACTTGAACCTCAGTTCTCCTAGCATCCACACGCCACTTTTATAGCCTTCCCAGTGGCGTCACATGCCACTTTCCCACATGCTTCCTTGTGTTTTATTTAACCTAATTAAAACTTAAAAGCCTAGTTAACCAAAACCCCTTTTTCTTATGGAATTAAAATTAATTACAATTACCGGGTTTTAACTTAAGCTTGGGCCTTCTAGAGGCCCACTAACATAATTAAACCTACGCCAAGAAGACAGAACACAGAAATTTTAAAATTTTCCAACATTCACAGAGTTCTGGAAAATTGGGGCATTACAGACCCTATTCGAAAAGGTGGTTTCGAGACCACGAGTCTGAGTTAGAAAAATATTTTTAAAAATATTTTCTGTGTTTATCATGTGTGAATCTATATCTGTGAAATTTTCGTGTTTTAGTTTTGTCATTTGAGTGTCGATTTAATAAAAAGGGCTTAATCGCGTAAAATGAAAATTTGATGGTTTATTGTGTAAGGCCTGAATTGAATGTTTCTTTATAATTTAAAGCATTTATGTTGCAATTAGTCCATTGAATATATGAATGGATGGTAATGGCATGCATTATATAGTTTTATTATTAAATCATTAAGGTTAAATATGTAAATTGATTAATAAGTTAATATATTATAAAACATAAAATTAAAAGCCATAAGTGTTCATCTTTTTGGTTGACCGAATATAAAAAATAAATAAAGAAAAACAAAGCCTTTAAGGGTTCGGCCAAAGATTAGCTTGATTAAGGTATGTAACTAGCTCAGTTTTTGATAATTTTTACGTTTTTGAGATCATTGCAGTGTAATGTACAAAGCCCATGCTTGAATTTCTAATTTTTATGAATATTTTGAGTTATGCCATTGATGAATAATTGAGCTTTGTGATGTTAGTTGATGAATTACGAAAGATATGTTTTGTATTGGAATTTTTGATGAATTCGAATAATTAGGGCTAAATTACAAAAATAATAAATTGAGGGACTAAAATGTGAAATAAATTAAATGTATAGACTTGTATGAGTATGGGTAGCATTCGGCCTAAGCATGGTGTGTGCAAATTTTGCATGTTTTGTGTTTTGAACAATTTGGACTAAATTGTAAAAAGTGTAAAATGTCAAGGGTAAAATGGTAATTTTCCCATTTATGTGTTTTTGGACTAAATTGAATGAAATTATTTTTGAATAAGTTTAGATCAAGAACCAAAGAAATCAAATTTGGATAGGGGGAAACCAAAGTTGTCGATTAGTCATTCTGTTCCGATTATAGTTCTCTGAGGTAAGTTTATAAGCAAATAGATGTTATTTATTTGATTAGATACGAACTATTTATACTGAAATTAATAATGTGATAATATTTATGTGGAAACCGAATATGTATAAGCTTGAAATTTATGTGTACGAGTTCGATTTGACCGAGTTACGACGTCCAAAAGTCCCGTATGAACCTTAAGAATTGCTAGGATATATATGTCATGACATAGGATTTTCGATATGTGTTCTCGTGTAAGACCACGTCTGGGACATTGGCATCGATATGTGTTCTCATGTAAGACCCTGTTTGGGACAATGGCATAGATATGTGATTACATGTAAGACCACGTCTGGGACGTTGGCATTGTACGATATGTGTGATTATCCAATTATCCTATTTAATTTTGAATGGTTCAACAGGCAATGATAAGTTGTGATTGAATTTGTAAAATGAGCTAAAGTGATCATGTATGTGATAGTTTATTACCTATTTGAAAATAAGGTAAGTTGGTTATTTGATATGTGATGCAAATTATATATGATGTAAATGAAAATATATTTATATATGAAAAGTACATTCGGCCAAAGGTTATGTATAGTGATATCATATTTGTAATCTATGTGCATGTAATCTGTGACAGCCCTAAAGTGACCCTAGTCGAAAAGTGGTTTCGGGACCGCTAAATCGAGTCACCGAATTATTTGAATATAATATTTACTATCTAAAATATGTGAATTTTGAATGTGTGAAAGTTTTAAGTTTCGATTTAGTCATTTGAATGTGAATTTAGTTAATAGGACTTATGAGTGACACTTTTGAAATATGATAGGTTAATCTAAAATGACCTATTAGTTCAAGTTATAAAAAAACCAAGGATTTGCATGTCAAATTTCCACTATTGAGAGTAGTGGCCGGCCATGATGGATTATGTGCATATAATATGTATTTATTTATTAGTTAATGGCTTTCTATATTATAAAATAATAAAAGAAAAAAAAAGATATTGGATAATAAGGAAATTGAAGGGTGATGAAAACAAAGTTGAGTGTTCTTCCTTGTTGGCCGAATGTGAAGAAGAAAAGGGGGGAGAAGAGCATTCGGTTGTGCTAAGCTAAATTAAGGTAAGAATTTATGTTTTTTTTTTTTAAAGTTAAGGTTAAGCTTGAATGAAATGCTAAGTTATATTAGGGAACCATGTTGAATTTTGATTTTGGGAATTGATAATGGCTTTCGGCTATGATGCCTAATAAGTGAAATGGTGGTTATTCATGTTAAATTTAGATCAATAATGGTAGAGAAGTGTTTGATTTATGCAAAAGATCATATATGAGCATTGGGTACCAAAGGAAAAGAATCGGTTACCTATTTATTGTACTAAGGCCGAATGTGAATGTGATTGGGTTTGAGTAATTTACATGTTTAAAGAAAAAATTTGTTGAAGAGAGAAAGGTTTAAGTAGTCAAATTATCATTTTTATGTTTGTGAGTACAATGGCCAAGCTTTAAATTGTCCAAAGAATGAAACTAATGCCGTATGAATGATTGAAAGGAATGAGTTGGAGGTTGGATCATGTTAAGATTCGGCCTTGTACATGAACACTAAGGGTTTGATGTTTTTGTGATTTTTTTTGGAAGGTAAATGAGGTTATACACAAGATAAATACTAAGTCTTTGGATGACTTGTTTTAGTGAGGTTCGACCAAGGACCTTAGGTGCAATTTTATTCGGTTTAAGTAGAAGTAAACGTGACCGGTAGATATGTAGTAATGTATATATATTGTATTGTATATTCGGCCACATAGTTTGTATATGTATATGAAATTATATTTTGATTCATGAGCTTATGTATATGTATGCATGTGTATTAGGTTTTATAATGACATATTAGCTTTTGAAAATGGAACATTAAGTTATTAACTTAACCATGTGAGCATTCGGCCAAAGACTATGGGCTTGCTAAATTGATTAAAGTGAAGAAACTATGATAGAGAAATATGACTAAATTGTGGACCTTGACAATTTAAATTATGCATTTGACTTGTGTACCAACCTAGGATGATATGAGTTTCTATATGAAGTTAGATAGTGATGATGAAATTCGATAATGCATGATGTTTATATAGTATTGAGCAAGATCATTGTACTTAAATTGTATGACATACATATATTGAATGGAATTGCCCAAACGAAAAATAATTAAATGAATTTATTTGTTTAAAAATTTAGCTCAAGAGCAAAGGGGAGCTAAATCCGATAAAGGAAAATAAAAGGTGGTCGAATAGCCAAAATCGAAATCGTTCGACAACACCCGAGGTAAGTCTTTGTGAGTAATGGAGCCTAGATTACGATTCAATTAGATTATGTTTTAAGTAAATCAAAATCATGCTTTAGTATATAGTTATTGAGCCAAAATGATATTGCTTGATAAGCGATTTGTGTTGGAATTCTAATTATGAAATCGAAATATAGACATGTCATGATTTATTTCTATGTGCATGGATATTCGGATGATAACCGGGCCGAGCCCCGAAGGCAATTGTGCGAGTTACCATATCCGGCCGAGTCCCGAAGGCATTTGTGCGAAGCTACCACATCCGGGCTAAATCCACGACATTTTGTACGAGTTACCATATCCGGCCGAGTCCCAAGGCATTTGTGCGAGTTACCATAACCGGGCTAAGTCCCGGCGTTTGAGCACGTAGCTATGTCCGGTCAAATCCGAAGGTACTTGGTTTGGGGAATGAATGGTTTTGCTGTAATAGTTCAATTAATACACTTGAAAAGTCCCAATGGATGAGGTATGTTTCAATATGCATCGAAATAGTTGATTCCGTTAAAAAAGCGATTTAAGCTCCATCGATTAATCGACTTCCGCTTTTAGTTAATTTGATTTTCTTATGCATGAATATAAGGATTGAAAATGTGAAGTAGGTATGATTTTGAGGATATGTGAGAATGAAATTATTTGTTTAGTCATATGAATGCTATATTTCAGTTGTGCACAATTTCACTACTCAATCTTACTAAGCATTAAACGCTTACTCCGTTTCTTTGATTTTTGTCTTATAGATTTTGGTTCGCGATTATTCGGATTCGGGATTGTCGCAGTCGAAGTTATCCACACTATCAAAGCTCCTTTTTGGTACATTTTTGGTTGAACTTTGAAATGGCATGTATAGGACTACCCTTTTTGATAATGGTCATGCACCTTTTGGAATTGTATAAATTTGGTTAGCCATGCGAAAATGGCTTGTGTTTATATTTGAATCATAATATTATAATCATTGTGTATGTATATGGTTATCGAGAAGTACGGATATGTTTGGCAATGATTGACCATTGGGATGGTTAATCACAATCATAAATTGTGCTATGTACGCTATAGGATTAGTTAAATCATGGAAACTAGGCAATAGGTAAAGTCTACCCAAAAGTCAGATGTTGACAGCATCAAAGGTGTAAATTTGAAAAATCGCTAAAATTTGTAAGAATGGAGTTAAATAGTGAATAAATTATGCAATCGAACCTTGATGAATCTACTTTCATATGGAGAAACGGAACGGCCATATGAGTCTGATTTTACGAGATATTTAGGTTTTCGTGAAACAGGGCCAGAGCGATTTTTGGATCCCCTGTTCTGACTTTGGAAATTTACTATAAATTAACCAGAGATAATTAGAAGTTATCCCTATATGTATAAATTTGTTTTTGAGTCTAGTTTCTTTAGAAACAAATAGCATAAGATTTGAAGTTTTGTACAGGGAGATACCTAAGTCGCAATGCATGTAGGTCCGAGAAGTCAAACCCTATAATAGGGGTGGTTTTATCTAATAAACTGTACTGTTCGGCCCGATCAAAAATTCTAAAAAAAAATTTATAGATGGATATATGAGTCTAGTTTTAGGAAAAATTTACGAAATAAATTTTCGAGCTTCGGAACTCGAGATATGATTTTTAAAGTAGCGGCGATGCGATTAGCTAAGCAGTCCGAATTTAAAATGAACCGTGTAAGTCAATGAAATAAGTTCGTATGTAACTTGTGTTCGTTTCTGGTAATGGCCTCGGGCTTGGGGCGTTACAATTATATTGGTATCAGAGCTATGGTTTAGTCGATTCTAGGACTATCGTAATACGTTTGGGTCTATCTATACATGCCATTATGTGATTATTTGATAGTGTGGTGATTTCTGACAGTTTAAATGTGTGTTTATGTTAGTAATGGATCCCGATCCCAATCGAGTGGTAGCGACGATGTGGAGAGTGTAGCGCGCTGCTCCGCAAGCGCGGGGCGGCGCGATGGACTCTCAACCTGTTGCGAGCAATCAAAACGATGAGGCTAGACAAGCCTTTTATAATGTGATGAATGATTGGTTTAACCAATACATTCAAATTAATACGACTGTTCCACAACCCTCACTCCCGACTAATACCTCTCCACGCACTGCGGTACCTCCGTGTCGACGGATGAGGTTAAACAAGCCCCAGGTTGATGAGAATCCAAAAGCACGGGGCTCTCGAATTTAAAGCTACGGATAGCGATGATGCCGAGCAAGCTGAATTTTGGTTGGACAACACTATCCGGGTACTTGATGAACTATCTTGCACACCCGAGGAATGCCCAAGTGTACTATCTCTTTGTTGCATGATTCCGCCTACTATTGGTGGAATACGTTGATTTCTCAAGCAGTGCCAGAGAGCGGGTAACTTGGGAGTTTTTTCAAACCGAGTTTGAAAAAGTATATCGACCAGAGATTCATTGACCACAAACGAAAGGAATTTCTTGAACTTAAAAAGGTTCCATGACGATTCATCGATTATGAACGAAAGTTTGTGAGGCTTAGCCAGATGCGCTCGAGAATGCGTTTCTTGAAGCTATAATGTGTAAACGTTTTGAAGATGGTTTGAATGAAGATATAAAGTTGTATGTTGGCATTTTAGAGATCAGAGAGTTTGTAGTGCTTGTCGAGCGAGCTTGCAAAGCCGAAAAGCTCGGTAAGGAGAAAAGAAAAGCTGAAATGGGAGCCAAAGAGTTTCGTAAGAGATCATCGGGAAAGCCCTTTCAACAGTCATCGAAGAAATTTAGAGATGATTCTGGCCGATCCAAAGACACTTCAGGTTTTTCAAGACGAGATCGCGATCGACCTCCTGTGAGTACAAGAGTCACTTCGGTCGCCAGTGTGAGAAATGATCGTCGGGACAGGTTAGAGTGTCAGCATTGTGGAAAATGGCATTCGGGGAGTTGTAGATTCCATGATCGCTCCTGCTATAAGTGTGGATCAGCTGATCACTTTATCAAGGATTGTCCGAGACCGCTGCGAGCGTAATGTAAATCAGTGGGAAACCGGTGCTACTACTCTCGCTCGAGGTAGACCATCTAGAAATGCGGGGAATGCTAGTGGAGGTCAGAGAGGATCTAGAGATGTTACAACCAGATCTGAGGCTCGCGCTCCAGCTAGAGCTTATGCTATACGCGCACGCGAGGATGCCTCTTCGCCGGATGTTATTACGGGTACTTTTACTCTCTTTGATCTTGATGTGATTGCTCACGATAGACCCGGTTCTACTCATTCATATGTATGTGAAACCTTAGCATCCAAAGAAGACTCTACCGTGAGTCTACTAAGTTTGTAATTCGGTGTCAAATCCCTTGGGTCGTTACCGTGCTTGTCGACAAAGTGTGCAAGAAATGTCCCCTAGTAATCCGAGGTTCTGTTTTCTGGCTGATTTGATACTTTTACCGTTTGACGAATTTGATGTTATCCTCGGTATGGATTGGTTGACCGTACATGATGCAATTGTAAATTGCAAAAGAAAAACCATCGATTTGAGATGTGTAAATAACGAGATAATCCGAGTCGAGTCTAACCGACTCGAATAGGTTGCCGGCGGTAATATCGTCGATCTTGGCTCGAAATGTGTAAGAAAGGGTGTGAAACATACCTTGCGCGTATGTCTTGAATGACAAAGAGTTAGAAAAGAAGCTTGAATCTGTACCAGTGGTTTGTGAATACCCTGATGTTTTTCCCGAAGAATTACCGGGTTTACCACCTGTTCGGGAGGTAGAGTTTGGCATCGAGCTTGTACCTGGGACTACACCGATTTCGATAGCTCCGTATCGTATGGCACCAA
The DNA here is from genome assembly GCA_025698475.1 of Gossypium anomalum. Lineage (NCBI taxonomy): Eukaryota > Viridiplantae > Streptophyta > Magnoliopsida > Malvales > Malvaceae > Gossypium > Gossypium anomalum. The sequence continues at coordinate 44,292,124 of CM046965.1, forward strand.
CGGAATTAAAGGAATTGAAAGCTCAGTTGCAAGAGTTGACGGATAAAGGTTTCGCTCGACCAAGTTTCTCACCTTGGGGTGCGCCAGTTTTGTTTGTGAAAAAGAAGGACGGAACCATGAGGTTGTGCATTGACTATCGTCAGCTTAATAAAGTGACGATAAAGAATAAATATCTGTTACCGCGTATTGATGATTTGTTTGATCAACTGAAGGGAGCCTCGGTGTTTTCAAAGATAGATTTGAGATCGGGTTATTATCAGCTGCGAGTTCGAGATTCGGATATACCTAAAACTGCTTTCAGAACGAGATACGGCCACTATGAGTTCTTAGTGATGCCGTTTGGGCTCACTAATGCCCCTGCGGTATTTATGGATTTGATGAATCGAATCTTCAGACAATATTTGGACCGGTTTGTAGTTGTGTTTATTGATGACATCTTGGTCTATTCAAGAGATGAGACCAAGAACATCTTTGAGCACACGAGATTAGTGTTGTGAATTTTACGGGATAAGCAGTTATATGCTAAGTTCAGTAAGTGTGAGTTCTGGTTAAGAGAGGTTAGCTTCTTGGGTCATGTGGTATCCGCATCGGGTATTCGAGTTGATCCGAACAAAATTTCAGCCATACTTAACTGGAAGCCTCCGAGAAATATTACTGAGGTTCGGAGCTTTTGGGACTTACCAGGTTACTACCAAGATTTGTAAAGGTTTCTTGATGATGATAGCCACACCAATGACGGTTACTACTTCAAAAAGATGTTAAGTTCGAATGGACGGAAAAATGTCAGAAAATTTTTGATCAATTGAAAACTTATTTGACTGAAGCTCTAATTTTAGTGCAGCCCGAATCAGGCAAGGAATTTGTCATTTATAGTGATGCCTCCCTACTTGGGTTGGGTTGTGTACTGATGCAAGAAGGTCGAGTTGTGGCATATGCGTCGAGACAATTAAAGCCACATGAGAAAAATTATCCGACCCATGATCTCGAATTAGCTGCCATCGTATTTGCTTTGAAAATATGGCGACATTACTTATTTGGTGAGAAGTGCCATGTGTTTTCGGATCACAAAAGTCTCAAATATTTGATGACCCAAAGAGACTTAAATCTACGACAAAGATGTTGGCTCGAGTTGTTAAAAGATTATGAACTTGTCATTGACTATCACCCGGGAAAGGCTAATGTGGTTGTGGATGCTTTAAGTCGTAAATCACTATTTGCTTCATGAACGATGAATGTACACTTGTCTGTTCTATCCGACAATGTGTTAGTGGCGGAATTAAAGGCCAAACCAGTGTTAATGCATCAAATTCGTGAAGCTCAGAAAGTCGATGACGAATTGGTTGCAAAACGGGTTGAATGTGTTCCGAATATGGAATCAGAGTTTCAAATTGATGATGACGATTGTTTGAGGTTCAGAAGTCGGTTATGTGTTCCAAGAAATTCAGAACTCATTTCGATGATTCTGAACGAAGCTCATTGTAGCCGAATGTCAATTCACCCGGGGAGTACGAAAATGTACAACGATCTGAGACGTCAGTTTTGGTGGCATGGTATGAAACGAGACATTTCTGATTTTGTTTCGAAGTGTTTAGTATGTCAGCAGGTGAAGGCGGAACATCAAGTGCCTCACGGGTTTACTTCACCATCATGATACTCGAATGGAAGTGGGATCGAGTCACGATGGATTTTGTGTGCAGGTTGCCATTGTCTACCAATAAGAAAGATGCAATTTGGGTTGTTGTTGATAGATCGACTAAATCGGCTCATTTTATCCCCGTGACGTGCGGATTTTCATTGGATAAATTAGCTGAATTGTATGTTTCTCAGATTGTGAGATTACATGGGGTACCGAATTCTATTGTGTCGGATAGAGATTCGAGATTCACCTCGCGATTTTGGAAGAAATTGCAAGAAGCTTTGGGTACCAAGTTGCATTTCAAAGACCGCTTTTCATCCACAAACCGATGGTCAATCTGAGCGGATAATTCGAATACTTGAGGATATGTTGAGATGTTGCATCCTCGAGTTCAGTGGTTTATGGGAGCGGTATTTACCTTTGATTGAATTCGCTTATAACAATAATTTTAAATCGAGTATTAAAATGGCACCTTACGAGGCTTTATACGGGCGTAAATGTCGTACGCCATTGTTTTGGACTGAACTCGATGAAAGAAAAATTTTGAGTTGACTTGATTAAAGATAATTTGAATGTAAAGTAACAGAGATGTCCGTGAAAGTCCGAAGGCGACCACAGATCGCCAAAAGTCGTACGCGGATTTGAAACGAAAACACATTGAATATCAGGTGGGAGACAAAGTGTTTCTTAAAGTTTCACCTTGGAAAAAGATACTTAGATTTGGCCGTAAAGGCAAACTGAGTCCGAGGTTCATAGGGCCATATGAAGTATCCGAACGAATTGGTCCAGTTGCGTATAGATTGATTTTGCCCCCTGAACTTGAAAAGATTCACAACGTCTTTCATGTTTCGATGCTTCGACGTTATAGATCTGATCCATCACACGTAATTAATCCATTAGAGGTTGAAATTCAATCCGATATGAGTTATGAAGAAGAACCGATTCGTATCCTAGCTCGTGAAGTGAAAGAGTTGCGAAACAAAAGGGTTCCGTTAGTAAAAGTATTATGGCTCAAACACAGGATGGAAGAAGCTACTTGGGAACCCGAGAACTCTATGAAAGAGCGATACCCAAACCTATTTACCGGTAAGATTTTCGGGGACGAAAATTTCTTAAGTGGGGAAGAGTTGTGACAGCCCTAAAGTGACCCTAGTCGGAAAGCGGTTTCGAGACCGCTAAACCGAGTCACCAAATTATTTGAATATAATATTTACTATCTAAAATATGTGAATTTTGAATGTGTGAAAGTTTTAAGTTTCGATTTAGTCATTTGAATGTGAATTTAGTTAATAGGACTTATGAGTGACACTTTTGAAATATGATAGGTTAATCTAAAATGACCTATTAGTTCAAGTTATAAAAAAACCAAGGATTTGCATGTCAAATTTCCACTATTGAGAGTAGTGGCCGGCCATGATGGATTATGTGCATATAATATGTATTTATTTATTAGTTAATGGCTTTCTATATTATAAAATAATAAAAAGAAAAAAAAAAGATATTGGATAATAAGGAAATTGAAGGGTGATGAAAACAAAGTTGAGTGTTCTTCCTTGTTGGCCGAATGTGAAGAAGAAAAGGGGGGAGAAGAGCATTCGGTTGTGCTAAGCTAAATTAAGGTAAGAATTTATGTTTTTTTTTTTTTTTAAAGTTAAGGTTAAGCTTGAATGAAATGCTAAGTTATATTAGGGAACCATGTTGAATTTTGATTTTGGGAATTGATAATGGCTTTCGGCTATGATGCCTAATAAGTGAAATGGTGGTTATTCATGTTAAATTTAGATCAATAATGGTAGAGGAGTGTTTGATTTATGCAAAAGATCATATATGAGCATTGGGTACCAAAGGAAAAGAATCGGTTACCTATTTATTGTACTAAGGCCGAATGTGAATGTGATTGGGTTTGAGTAATTTACATGTTTAAAGAAAAAATTTGTTGAAGAGAGAAAGGTTTAAGTAGTCAAATTATCATTTTTATGTTTGTGAGTACAATGGCCAAGCTTTAAATTGTCCAAAGAATGAAACTAATGCCGTATGAATGATTGAAAGGAATGAGTTGGAGGTTGGATCATGTTAAGATTCGGCCTTGTACATGAACACTAAGGGTTTGATGTTTTTGTGATTTTTTTTGGAAGGTAAATGAGGTTATACACAAGATAAATACTAAGTCTTTGGATGACTTGTTTTAGTGAGGTTCGACCAAGGACCTTAGGTGCAATTTTATTCGGTTTAAGTAGAAGTAAACGTGACCTGAGTAGAGATGTAATAATGTATATATATTGTATTGTATATTCGGCCACATAGTTTGTATATGTATATGAAATTATATTTTGATTCATGAGCTTATGTATATGTATGCATGTGTATTAGGTTTTATAATGACATATTAGCTTTTGAAAATGGAACATTAAGTTATTAACTTAACCATGTGAGCATTCGGCCAAAGACTATGGGCTTGCTAAATTGATTAAAGTGAAGAAACTATGATAGAGAAATATGACTAAATTGTGGACCTTGACAATTTAAATTATGCATTTGACTTGTGTACCAACCTAGGATGATATGAGTTTCTATATGAAGTTAGATAGTGATGATGAAATTCGATAATGCATGATGTTTATATAGTATTGAGCAAGATCATTGTACTTAAATTGTATGACATACATATATTGAATGGAATTGCCCAAACGAAAAATAATTAAATGAATTTATTTGTTTAAAAATTTAGCTCAAGAGCAAAGGGAGCTAAATCCGATAAAGGAAAAGAAAAGGTGGTCGAATAGCCAGTCAAATCGTTCGACAACACCCGAGGTAAGTCTTTGAGTAATGGAGCCTAGATTACGATTCAATTAGATTATGTTTTAAGTAAATCAAAATCATGCTTTAGTATATAGTTATTGAGCCAAAAATGATATTGCTTGATAAGCGATTTGTGTTGGAATTCTAATTATGAAATCGAAATATAGACATGTCATGATTTATTTCTATGTGCATGGATATTCGGATGATAACCGGGCTGAGCCCCGAAGGCAATTGTGCGAGTTACCATATCCGGGCTGAGTCCCGAAGGCATTTGTGCGAGCTACCACATCCGGGCTAAATCCCGACGACATTTTGTACGAGTTACCATATCCGGGCTGAGTCCCGAAGGCATTTGTACGAGTTACCATAACCGGGCTAAGTCCCGAAGGCGTTTGAGCACGTAGCTATGTCCGGTCAAATCCGAAGGTACTTGGTTTGGGAATGAATGGTTTTGCTGTAATAGTTCAATTAATACACTTGAAAAGTCCCAATGGATGAGGTATGTTTCGAATATGCATCGAAATAGTTGATTCCGTTAAAACAGTATTCGCTCCATCGATTAATCAGCTTCCGGCTTTTAGTTAATTTGATTTTCTTATGCATGAATATAAGGATTGAAAATGTGAAGTAGGTATGATTTTGAGGATATGTGAGAATGAAATTATTTGTTTAGTCATATGAATGCTATATTTCAGTTGTGCACAATTTCACTACTCAATCTTACTAAGCATTAAACGCTTACTCCGTTTCTTTGATTTTTGTCTTATAGATTTTGGTTCGTCAGTTATCGGATTCGAGATTGTCGCAGTCGAAGTTATCCACACTATCAAAGCTCCTTTTTGGTACATTTTTGGTTGAATTTTGAAATGGCATGTATAGGACTACCCTTTTTGATAATGGTCATGCACCTTTTGGAATTGTATAAATTTGGTTAGCCATGCGAAAATGGCTTGTGTTTATATTTGAATCATAATATTATAATCATTGTGTATGTCTATGGTTATCGAGAAGTACGGATATGTTTGGCAATGATTGACCATTGGGATGGTTAATCACAATCATAAATTGTGCTATGTATGCTATAGGATTAGTTAAATCATGGAAACTAGGCAATAGGTAAAGTCTACCCAAAAGTCAGATGCTGACAGCATCAAAGGTGTAAATTTGAAAAATCGCTAAAATTTGTAAGAATGGATTTAAATAGTGAATAAATTATGTAATCGAACCTTGATGAATCTACTTTCATATGAAAGAAACAAAAAGGCCATATGAGTCTGATTTTACGAGATATTTAGGTTTTCGTGAAACAGGGCCAGAGCGATTTCTGGATCCCCTGTTCTGACTTTGGAAATTTACTATAAATTAACCAGAGATAATTAGAAGTTATGCCCTATATGTATAAATTCCTTTTTGAGTCTAGTTTCTTTAGAAACAAACAGCATAAGATTTGAAGTTTTGTACAGGGAGATACCTAAGTCGCAATGCATGTAGGTCCGAGAAGTCGAACCCTGTAATAGGGGTGGCTTTATCTAATAAACTGTACTGTTCGGCCCGATCAAAAATTCTAAAAAAAAATTTATAGATGGATATATGAGTCTAGTTTCAGGAAAAATTTACGAAATAAATTTTTGAGCTTCGGAACTCGAGATATGATTTTTAAAGTAGCGGCGATGCAGTTAGCTAGCAGGTCTGAATTTAAAATGAACCGTGTAAGTCAATTAAATAAGTTCGTATGTAACTTGTGTTCGTTTCTGGTAATGGCCTCGGGCTTGGGGCGTTACATAATCTATGTGCAAACATATATGAATGATTATATTCGGCCTTATGAATATAAAATGTGAATATTTATGAAATGATTCATGGATATATGTATACGAGTTTATGTATATTCGGTTAAATAATGATATTATGGCTTTGAAATTGAATGATATTTTGATATTATATATATGTATATTCGGCTAAATGAAAGTATATGTTGTATATGAAATTGTAAGTTTGAAACTAAATGTGATTATGATAGCATGAATTGGTTTGGTTAAATTGAGTTGATATTGTCATTGAGTTATTTATTTTCTTATGACTTACTAAGCTATGATAGCTTACTGTGTGTGTATGTTTGCCTCTGTTTTATAGATTTTGGAGTCAAGTTACAAGCTCGGGGATCGTCAACAAAGTTTATCACACTATCGACTATTTTCGATACTTTATAAGTTTGAATTTGAACCTATGGCATGTATAGGATAGATTAAATTTGGATATGTTTGATTTTGGTATGTGTAGATATATATATATATATATATATATATATATATATAAACCATGCGAAAATGGCTTGTTTATTTTGTTAAGTTCGATTCAAGACTTGATCAAATTATGGTTGTGTTTGGTTGTGATTTTAGTGATTCCGTTAAGGTTTATACATAGATAAATATATGTGAACTTGGTTGTTATGTTTTGTTAAAGTGGTATTATGTGATTTGGTATTAAAGTATATTCGATTATATCCGATCATGGTTAGACTTTATTTTGATATGCATATTATATGGTATGTAAGATTTGTGTTTTGGTTATATATCTATATTTGGTTAATGATATGAATAAATTATAAATAGCTTTGAGTAAGCTTGATATATGGACAATGGATGTATTTGGGTTGTAGTTTGTTAATGATGTCAATTATAGTGATAATTCGGTTATGTTTTAGATTCTATTGAAAATATGTATTCATGGTATATTGTTTAATGCATGATTATATACGGCTAAACCTAGTCAAAATAAAGGTGTATGCTTAGAACATGTTTACCTATGAATTTGTTATTTAGGTTTGGTCGTGAATGGCAATGAGTGAATAAAATTTTAAAAGTCATATTGGTGTTATTTCGAATGACCAGATGTTGACTAATTGTTTGAAAGTGAATATGTAATTATAGGCATAGTAATAAACATGCGAAATGGTTGTACTTTAGTTGATATTTGGGTTCAAAATGATTCAATTTGTTTTGGTCACATGTGCATAAATTGTAATAATAGAATAGATATTTTTGGTAACTATGTTTAAATATAGTTTATTAATATTAGTAAATAGGCTCATGTAGTATAATCAACTACGGTACTTATGTTTTATTTGGTTCACTATGCGCATGGTTTTGTGACTAGAAAGGGGGTATGATTAGTTTTAAATGATAAGTGTTTAAATGAAGTATATGAAAAAGTATGACTATTGCCGTGTGGTTGTTTTTTCTAAACATGTATTAATGTACAAAGCATGTTGTTTATATTAACTAATGTCCATGCCGCCTATATGAGTAGTAATTAAGTTGAGTAAGTATTAAGTGATAGAATTTGAAATTGTATTGAAGTTTTGAAATTATTAATTGAAGTAAATGTTTTTAGTGTGGATGAATTCAAAGTATAAAATGTAGTGAATGTCTGTTTAAGTTTTTCTACGATAGGTAATGCCTCGTAACTCTTCTCCGGTGATGGATACGTGTTAGGATTGTTACAATTTTATTGGTATCAGAGCTACAATTTAGTCGATTCTAGGACTAACGCAGCGCGTCTGAGTCTAGCTATACATGCCATATTTTATACTGTGATGACTCCTGACATTTGAAAATGTGTTTTCCTATAGTAAATGGATCCCGATCGAGCCATAGCTGATGTTGTTGAGAGTAAGGCCCCTGCTCTCGCGCTAAGGATAGTGCCGGTTGATTCTCGACCTACTTTGAGTAACCAAGAGGGAGAGGCTAAACAAGCCTTTTGCCAAATGATGAATGACTGGTTTACTCAGTATATCCGGACGAATTCGGCTGCACAACAACCTCCACCCCCAACTAATCCTTCTCTGATACCTCAAGTGATTGATTCGTTGAGATTACATAAGCCCCCTGTTGATAAAATTAGAAAACTCGGGGTTGAAGAATTCAGAGCTACTGATGATAATGATGCTGAGCGAGCTGAATTCTGGCTTGATAATACTATCTGCGTGTTTGATGAGTTATCTTGTACCCCGGATGAGTGTCTAAAATGTTTCATATCCTTGCTATGAGACACCACATATCACTGGTGGAATATACTAGTATCGGTGGTTCCAAAAGAACGGGTGACCTAGGATGTAACACCACGAATTTGGGCCTAGAAGTATTAGGTCTTGAGCATGGGAGCAGTTGGGAAGGTGCTCATAAATATTTGGTTGTGTAAGAAAGTGACACAAATGTATGTTTGGCTTAGTGGTTATGTGCTCTGGAAGAGTCTGGGAAGTCATAAGTTCAAGCCTTGGCTTCCAAAAAATTTTGCTTTTAAGGATAAAACCCCTATCTTTGGCCAGTAGGGTTATAAGTAAAATTTGTTAAAAGCATGACAGAATGGTTCCGTTGGTCTAGTGGATAGTGGCATGTGGAGTGTGCTAGTGGTTTGAGGTTTGAATCCCTGATTGTGCAAATGGAGATTATTTTTACTGATGGCCATGGGAGGTAGTAGAGTTTGACCGAAACACTGCAGAGTGGAGTGGAGTTTGAATTGGTCATGGAGGGATTGTAGGAGGGAGTTGAGGAGAGATATGAAGAGAGATATTAGGAGGAAATCAAGGGAAGTGGGGTGAAAGGGAATAGAGTGCCGAATTTGATCAAGGAGTACTCAGAAATTTCAATTTTGGAGGTGAGTTTGGTTATTCTATTTCGATTTTGTGAGCATTTTTGGGTATTTCCTGTTGTTATCTGGAAGCCGATTGGTACCTAAGGTTCTTTCGGGTATTTTTCTTCTGCACTTTGCATTTTTGCTCTCCCTTACTTTTTAGCAAATTACTTTCTCTCGTGCTTTCTTTTTCTGCTTGGCCAAATACTCCTCTTCTATCTCTCAAATTCTGCCGGCATCTAACTCCTAGCTCTTGACTAACTCCTCCTCCTCTTAATCTCCATTTATTCTCTTTGGTTGAATACTCCCTTCTTTCTTCCTCTCAAACTTTTTCGATTTTAGACTTGGTTATTGATCGACTCTCCCTTTCCCTCTTTTAAACGATTTCCCTCTTGACCCTATACATCTTCTTTCCCTTTTCAATTCTTTTTATGGTAACAGAATCTCTCTTTATTTCTTTTTGGTTTTTGCAATTGTTCTTTGAACAATCGGTAGGTACGTGGTTCTTCTCGATTTTCTCTCTATTGTAATTATCCTTTATCTAACAACTTCTTCCTTACCGATTACTGTTAGGGGTGCGATTGTTCCATCTCGTGCCTCGGATTAAGGGTGTGCTTTGGGTGTTGGCCGAGTATTGCTATCTCTCATTTTTAGTTATACACTTTCGGTAAGTGTTATGTGATTGGTACAAACTTTTGGTATAGTCATTATAAAATTCATGTTTTTTAAGCCTCAGTTGTATGGCAAGATACCTTTATAGGGATTTGAAATCAATCTCTGGCAATGATTAAGTAGGTAATCCTCAGTCGATCGACCTAGGTAGGTGGTTGGACCACTAGTGTCCTTTCGCTTATTTTCGTAGCCAAGGTGTGTAACCACACTGCTTTACTCGTAGACCGGTACAAGCCGAAAAATATGACTATTGGCGCTATACGAGGTGCGCTCACTCGTGTGGTAGTTTAAACGCATAAAACATGGGCGTTTGATCAAAAGGCCACCATTAGCTATCTCATAAGCTTAGGCCACTTTGGGCCATGTTGAACCGAAATAACCCCATAAGGTAAAATGACCAAAATAAAATAACCAAAATAATCCCATAGGATAAAATAACCGAAATACCCCCGTAGGGTAAGATGACTGTAATACCCAGGTCAGGTAAAATGACTGATTTGCTCTACGAAGTGTATGACTGTATTTAAGCATGCCACATTATATGTATGTTGCATCCATGTAAGATATTATGATACGATGCATGACATGTTGCATGGGGTTGGGATTATTAAGTTGGAGGAAGTGTACTGTACTGATAGGGTGGTCGCTTGTAACACCCCAAACCCAGCCTATACGTTATGGCCGAATATGGCGTGTCACATCGAAGTGTTTTTCGACAATTGATCTTTTCGATAAAAATCTATTACTGAATTTAAATCCTTTTATTTTTATTTAACAAATTTCTCGTCAAAACATTTGCCTTATTAACCATCAGTGTTATATTAAATTGATTTCAAAACACGACAGCTTTTTAAGTCGATGAAGTTTGAAACGCGTGTTTTAGAAAACAGTAATTGTATTAAAAACTCGTCTTTACCTAGACTAGCAGTTTAAAAATATATATCCCAAAGCCCAATTAAAAATTAAAATCCACGAACGGCCTTATTACAACATTAAAACCCAAAAGTGAAATTTAAATCAAATAAAGTCAAATGCAAGACGCAGCAGTCACGTGGCCACCTCCATGTCCCTCGCAGCACCAAATCGTCTAAGGCTGGGGATTACCTATATAGTTAAAAAAAAGGGTGAGTTTATGAAAAATCAGTGTGTAATCCCTTCACAGACTACAGAAATCAGAATATGCAAAACAATCTGGGCCGTAGCCTTATTCAGAAACAGAGCAGTCTGGGCTTTAGCCCTATACAGTAGCAAAGTGGGCCTAAGCCCAATACAGTATCAATACAGTGTAATGCAATTATGCTTCCCACCCAAATCTAGCTAGCACGCCACCCGTACCAACCAACACACCATGTGGGGATATAAATCGACCTACCCAGCCAACACACCAATATCGCAGCAAAGCTGCCAGTAATAATAATATAGCATAGCTACCAGAAACAGTAAATATGGCAAAGCCACCAGTATCAGTAATTGTGGCATAGCCACCAGTAACAGTGAATGTGACATAGTCACCAGAACAATACTTCCTCCATATCAAAATCCTAACCCCATTTAGTATGTCATGTCATAAATATTGCATGTATGCAAAGTTGTACTCAGTACAATCATATACGTAAATCATAAGCACATCAATCATACGGAACATAAGGGCATAATCGTCATTTTTCCATATAGGGGTATTACGGTCATTTTACCCTACAGGGGCATTACGGTCATTTTACCCTACAAAGGTATTACGGTAATTTTACCTATTTTGGGGTTTCAGCTCAGATAACGACCACTCCAAAGGCCTACAGTCGCCTCGAACGACAAAGATAACCTAAATGACCATAACAGTGTAAATGGGCCCAAGGCCCATCACACGGCCCAAGTGGGCCCACATGCTTTGTGGCCCATTTAGCCCAAATTTAGGTACGGCTATGTGAACAACGGAACTCAGTCCAATATTTACCACAAATTGTAGATTTTATCCGTGTGGGGCCTACGAGCCCATTGGGACCCATAGCCTATTTTGGCCTATCGAAGCCCATAACGGCTTCTATAGTCCTACGCCTAAGATTTGTAGGCTCGACGCATGCTAGTGTGGCATCAAACGTCGTATTTTGACTCTTCAACTTTTTAACTTTTTGACCTTTTGGCTTTTGTCAATCTACAGTCTAATCAGTGTGGAGTACACACCTTTTCGGCTTTTGTCAATAACAGATTGGTGTACAATTACACACCTTTTTGCAAAAACTAGCTAAGATCCGTGCTCTCCGAACCTATAATCAATCAAGATACACATATCAGCTTTACAACCAATAGGGTTAATAATCAGTTTTACCCCCAAATCAATAACCCTTGCTCACGTTGGTTGAGAAAACACCGCTTACTCCTCTACGATAGTTGGCTACAATCTATCACCCTTCCGTGTTGATTAACTTAGATTGAAATCAACAAAGAGGTTCCGGAAGCTTTAGTACCTCTAATAAACCCCTCGGGACACCTAGGACCCAACGAACCTCATATCACGCAGAGGGTCAAAGATTGCAATATGAAACCATTAGAGGAAGAAGCATTCGGCTTTTAAAAAAAGAGGGAAACAACTTTGAAAATACAGAAAGAATAGAGGACAAAAACTCACCGAATGACTAGAACCACCACCACCGAAACTTGAACAAAGAGAGAGAGAAAGAAAGAAAAGTATAGTCAACTTGAATATGAGAGAAGAAGGACAAAGGTTTGGCCAAATGAAGAATTAAGATTGAGAGGAGGAAAAGGCAAGGTTCGGCTTAAAGAAAGAAAGTAAAGAAAATGCCCAAAAGTAAGGTAGAGCACGAAATCGCAAGAGAAGAGAAAATAGAAAAATTCAACACCTAGGAAAAATCGGAACTAGGTGTCACAACACCAAAACTTGAAATTGGCACAAAGAAAAATACCCCAAAATGCTCTCAAAATGCCAAAATGCACACAAAAGAGACCCCTAGCCAAATTTGCATACACAAGCTTCCCCAATCGGCTACAACTCTCCAAGTTTTGAATTCCTTCATTTCCTCCTCCTAATTCTCCCCCATATCACCTAACTACCAACCACATCCCCTGATTCTCTCTTCCTTGACCAATTCAAACCTCATCCAGCAGAGTTTCAGTCAAACTCCATATATCTCACCACAAAGAAATAAAATAAATATCCCTTTGCATTCCATGGGATTCGAACCCAAGCTCTCACAATAACCATGTCACGCCACCACCACTAGGCCACAAGCTTGTTTGTGACATAAATCTACCACATTTATTTATAAGGCCTACAGTCCAGAGTCAAGGTTTACTTAAGAGGAAAAACTAAAATTTTGCTAAAGCCTAGGTTTGAACTTAGGACTTCTCCAACACTCCTAAACACTCTTAAATCACTTAACCATTAAAGGAGACAATCAATTTGTGTCACTTTCCCGCACAACTAAATTTTTATGTGCCGTCTCCTAACTAATCCCTTGTTCAAAACCTATTTCTTCTAGGCCCAAATTTGGGGCGTTACATCGCCCAGGAAAACTGTGGACCTACTGATGGATTTAAGCCGTGCATATCACTGGCAGCTTTGCTGCAATACTGTTTAGTGCCACAACCGGTGCTAATTCTGGAGTGTAGGGATAGGTGGGTCGATTTTATCCCCACATGGTGTGTAGGGTTGGTACGGAGATGGTGTGTAGAGGCTGGATGGGTAGGACCTGTATACTTTTTGTTGTTAATGCAAAGGGCCAAGGCCCGAACATATTATTGTTTCTATATCGAGATGGGCTAAAGCCCAAACTGATATTGCCACTGTTACTGATATGGGCTTAGGCCCAAATTATATTTTCTCACTGTATGTTTGACTGTTTGCTTATATGGGATTACAAACTGAGTTTTCATAAATTCTCCCATTTGTATTAACTGTACAAGTAATCCCCAGACTTAGGTAGATCGGTGCAGCGGAGGACTCAGTGGTGGCCACACGACCTATCTAAGTTTAGATAGCAATTTACAATTTTGATTTAATTTTTGGGGTATTTTACTGTAATAATGGCCTCTATGAATTTTAACTTTAAATTGGGGATTTTTATTTGCTTTGGTTTTAAATTGCTAGTGTTAGCAAAACTCGAGTTTTCAAAAGAAACAATGTTTTTTACAAAGTAAATGCAAGAACACAATTGTTTTAAAGCTTTCACTATAAAAGGATATTTTACAAATGAATAACGTTTTTTTTTAAATATAATGAGGACGTTTTAATATGAATAACTTTTTGGCAAACAACTCACATTTTGAACTTAAACGAACGTCCTTAAGATCGCACAAAGAGTTAAAATAGAGAATGGGTTTTTTAACAATATCTCGCTTTACGAAAAACACTTCAATATGACATCGCCAGATTCGGCCATAACGTCCAGGCTAGGTTTGGGGTGTTACATGGGAGTTTTTTCATATTGAATTTTGTAAGAAATATATACGCAAAGAATTTCTAGAGTTGAAACAAGGTCGTATGACTGTGACAGAATATGAGCTGAAATTCATGAGACTCAGTCGATATGACCGAGAATGTGCTTTGACCGAAGCTATAATGTGTAAAAGATTTGAAGACGGGTTGAAGGAAGATATTAAACTGCTAGTCGGCATACTTGAAATTAAAGAGTTCGTAGTACTATTTGAGTGAGCATGCAAAGCCAAAAAGCTGGGGAAAGAGAAAAGAAAAGCTGACTTTGAAGCTAGAGATTCACGTAAGAGATTTCGGGATGGTTCTAGCCATTCAAAGGCTACTGCGAGTTATACTAGACGTGATCGGGATAGACCAGCTGTAAATTCAAAAGCTACCTTAGTAACTAGTGTTGGTAATGTTAAATCAAATCAACCGGAGTGAAAAAATTATGATAAACGACATCCCGACAGTTGTAGATTGTATGATCGAGTTTTTTTTAAATGTGGATCGATGGATCATTACATTCGTGAATGCCTTGAGTTAGCTGAACAAAACACAATACAGAATGCGAGACTGAGTAATATGTCAGCTCGATGTAGACCACCCAGAAATATGAGTAATGTGAGTAGTAATCAGAGAGGAACTAAAGACATAGCAGTTTGATCTGAGGCTCACGCACCTGCCAGAGCTTATGCCATTCGCACCCGCGAGGAGGCTTCATCCTCAGATGTTATTACTGGTACATTCACTCTCTATGATACTAGTGTAATTGCATTGATTGATCCTGGTTCGACTTATTCTTATGTGTGTGAGACCTTAGTATTCAGTAAGACTTTACCTGTTGAGTCTATTGAGTTTGTGATTAGAGTATCAAACCCCTTGGGCCGGTGTGTTCTGGTTGACAAAGTGTGTAAGAATTGTCCTTTGATGATTCGAGATTCGTGTTTTTCAACCGATTTGATGTTGTTTCCATTTGACGAGTTCGATATAATTCTGGGTATAGACTGGTTGAATTTACATGCTGCTGTCGTAAACTGTAAAAGAAAGACTATTGATTTACAGTGCCAGAATGATGAGATTGTTCAGATTGAATCTAAGGATCTGAGTGGTTTACCGACAGTGATATCTTTGATGTTAGCTCAGAAATATGTAAGAAATGGTTGTGAAGCTTACTTTGCGTATGTGCTTGATAGTAAAGTGAACGAAAGAAAGATTGAATCACTACCAGTTGTGTGCGAGTATTAGGATGTGTTTCCTGAAGAATTGTCGGGTTTGCCACCTATCCGAGAAGTAGAGTTTGGTATTGAGTTAGTGCCAGAGACGACTCCAATATCGATAGCTCCGTACAGAATGGCACCTACTAAATTAAAAGAATTGAAAGCTCAGTTGCAAGAGTTGACGGATAGAGGTTTCGCACGACCGAGTTTCTCTCATTAGGGTGTACCAATTTTATTTGTAAAAAAGAAAGACGGAACTATGAAAATGTGTATTGACTATAGACAGCTCAATAAGATGACTATAAAGAATAAATATTCGTTGCCACGGATTGACGACCTATTCGATCAACTAAAAGGGGCTACAGTGTTTTCAAAGATAGATCTGAGATTAGGTTACTATCAGTTGCGAGTTAAAAACTTCGATGTGCCAAAGACTGCTTTCCGAACGAGGTATGGACACTATGAGTTTCTGGTTATGACTTTCGGACTTACTAATGCACCTATTATTTTCATGGATTTGATGAATAGGATCTTTAGACAATATTTAGATCGGTTTGTGGTTGTGTTCATAGATGTCATTTTGATCTATTCCTGTGATGAAACCGAGCATGCTAAACACTTGAAACTTGTGTTACAGACTTTGTGAGATAAATAGTTGTCTGCAAAGTTTAGTAAAAGTGAGTTCTAGTTACATGAAGTCAATTTTCTAGGACATGTTGTATCAGCATCAGGTATTCGATTTGATCCGAGTAAGATTTCGGCTATACTTGATTGGAAACCTCTAAGAAATGTTTTTGAAGTCTGAAGTTTTCTAGGACTTGCTGTTACTATAGACGATTCGTAAAAGGTTTCTCTATGATTGCAACCCTGATGACAAATCTATTACAGAAAGATGTTAGGTTCGAATGGTCAGAAAAGTGACAGAAAAGTTTTGATCAGTTGAAAGCCCTTTTGATCGAAGCTCTAGTGCTAGTTCAGCTAGAATCGGGTAAAGAATTTGTTATCTATAGTGATGCATCTTTAAATGGTTTGGGCTATATGTTAATACAGGAAGGTAAAGTCATAGCTTATGCCTTAAGACAGTTAAAGCCACATGAAAAGAACTATCTGACACATGACCTGGAATTGGCAGCTATTGTGTTTGCATTGAAAATATGGCGTCATTACCTGTTCGGTGAGAAATGTCACATTTATACTGATCACAAAAGTTTGAAATATTTGATGACTCAGAAAGATCTGAATTTGAGACAGTGTCAATGGTTAGAGCTTTTAAAAAACTACGAGCTTGTGATTGACTACCATCCAAGAAAGGCTGATGTTGTTGCTGATGCTCTAAGCTGAAAATCACTGTTTACTTTGCGTACAATGAATGTGCATATGGCTATTTCTGATGATGGTTCAATTATAGCTGAGTTAAAAGCAAGACCATTATATATTCAACAATCTGCGAAGCTCAAAAAGTCGATAATGAATTATTAGTAAAGCAAGACCAATGTGATTCGAATGTTTATTTAGAGTTTTGAGTTTATGCTAAGGGTTGTCTGAGGTTTAGATATCGAATATGTGTTCCAAGAAATCCAGAGTTGATTCAAATGATTTTGAATGAAGCTCATAATAGTCGATTATCTATTCACCTGGGTAGTATGAAAATACATAATGATCTGAAACAGCTTTACTGGTGGCATGGTATGAAACGAGACATTTTTTACTTTGTTTCGAAATGTTTAGTTTGTCAACAAGTAAAAGCCGAGCATCAGGTACCTTCTAGATTGCTTCAGCCGATCATGATACCAAAATGGAAATGGGACAGAGTCAGGATGGATTTTATATCCGGTTTATCGTTGACACCGAGAAAAAAAGATGCGATTTGGGTTATTATGGATAGATTGACTAAATAGGCTCATTTTGTTTCGGTTCTCATAGATTACTCGCTTGATAAGCTAGTTAAATTGTATGTTTCCTAGATTGTAAGATTACATGGGGTACCTATTTCTATTGTTTCGGATAACGATCCGAGGTTTACATCACGGTTTTGGAAGAAACTGCAAGATGCTCCAGGTACGAAATTGCATTTCAGCATTGCTTTTCATCCGCAAACAGATGTTCAGTCTAAGTGAATCATTTAGATACTTAAGGATATGTTGAGATGTTTCATTCTCGAGTTTGAAAGTATGTGGGATCGATACTTACCTCTGATTGAATTTATGTACAATAATAGCTTTCAATCGAGTATTAAAATGGCACCTTACGAGGCTTTGTACGGTCGTAAATGTCGTACACCATTGTATTGGACCGAGCTTAGTGAAAATAAGTTACACGGGGTCGATTTGATTAGAGAGATTGAGCAGAAAGTGAAAGTGGTTCGCAAAAATCTAAACATAGCGTTAGATCGTCAAAAATCGTATGCGGACTTAAAATGAAAAGATATAGAGTTTCAGATCGGGGAAAATTATTTTTGAAAGTCTCATCGTGGAAGAAAATACTCATATTTAGTCGTAAAGGAAAATTAAGTCTGAGATTTATTGGGCCGTATGAGATTATAGAGCATATCAGGTCGGTTGCTTATAGACTGTTGTTGCCACCTGAGTTAGAAAAGATCCATAATGTATTCCATGTTTCGATGCTTCGTCAATATCAGTCTGATCCTTCGCATGTGATTAATCCGTCAGAGATTGAGATTAAGTCTGATATGACCTATGAAGAGGAACCGATTCATATTCTAGCTCGCGAGGTTAAAGAATTGTGAAATAAGAAAATCCCATTAGTGAAAGTACTATAGCATAAACACGGAATCGAAGAGGCAACGTAGGAGCCTGAGGATGCAATGAAAGAACATTATTCGAACCTATTCACCGGTAAGATTTTTAGGGACGAAAATCCCTAAGGGGGGAGAGTTGTAACAGCCCGATATAGACCCTATTCGGAACGGTGGTTTTGGGACCACAAATGTCAGAAAAATATTTTTAAAATTATTTTCTGTGTTTATTATGTGTGAATTTATATCTGTGAAATTTTTGTGTTATTTTTGTGTTTTAATTTTATCGTTTGAGTGTCGATTTAATAAAAAAGGCTTAATCGCGTAAAATGAAAATTTGATGGTTTATTGTGTAAGGGCCGAATTGAATGTGTCTTTATAATTTTAAGCATTTATGTTGCAATTAGGCCATTGAATATATGAGTGGATGGCAATGGCATGCATTATATAGTTTTATTATTAAATCATTAAGGTTAAATATGTAAATTGATTAATAAGTTAATATATTATAAAGCATAAAATTAAAATCCATAAGTGTTCATCTTTTTGGTTGACCGAATATAGAAAATAAAGAAAGAAAAATAAAGCCTTTGTAACACCCTAAACCAGACCTAGACGTTATGACCGGATCCGATGTGCCACATCGAAGTATTCAAAACATTTTATGCTTTTAATCAAAAACTTATTTAGGTGTTTAAAAGACAAATCCATTATAGATTAAAGTGAATGGAAGCTGTGCACCAGGTAGGAAACCGAAAAAGAGGAGGTGAGTCCATCGGACTGCTTAAGTACCAAGCTCCTTTTGGATCCAATCCTAGACATGCACACTGCCATTGCCACACCTTAACGTCATGTATATTTTCAGGCAACCCATTTGATTAAGTCCATTTTAGGAAAAGTGATTAATTTTGGAAAACATTTTCATTGCGAAAGCTTTGCTTATTGTCGTGTTCTTTTGAAATCAATTATTGTTTTTGAAAACGCACCCTAAAGTTAATCAGTTTTGACAGTTAAATATAAATAATGCCTATCTTAATAAAACATATTAAAACCATCAAAATTAATTAAGCGGCCTTATTACATTTAAAAACCCAAAACCATAAACGTAAATAAAAGGATGTCCAGTTCACCAGAAGAAAAATCAAATTTGCAGAACCTGTGGCCACTCTGAATCCCTCACAGCTCTAAGCCCACTATGGTTGGGGATTACCTGTGTGGATGAAAATAAAGGGGTGAGTTTGGGGAAACTCAGTGTGTAAATTAACCCAACCATAGCCTATATCACCAAACCACGAAAGCAAATAAGTTGGCCTAGCCTGAGCAGATTCGAATAAAGCCCATAGGCCCATAACAGAACAGAACAGATATTACATGTTTATGCAGAAACCTAACCCATATCCAACCATAAGCACCCCCATACCAGCCTTTCACCATGTGGGGAGACGACCCACCCAACCGCTACACGCCATGGAAATATGCAGCATGGCTGCCAGAACAGATAATGTGACAGAGTCACGAAAGCAGAATAATCATCATGGCAGAGCCACGGAAGCAGATATATATGTGGCAAGGCCACCAGATCAGATAATTTATGGTATAGCCACCAGGATGCTTCCTCCATAATATAACCCATGTCCCCATGCAACAGATATACAATTATGGCATACATAATACAGATTCAGATCATCATGCTTTTCAGACAAAATTAACCCTAGGGGTATAATGGTAGTTTTGCACCTAGGGGTATAATAGTAATTTTCCATACATAGGGGTATTCAAGTAATTTAACTATTCTTAAGGTTTTCATGCATAACATAGTCATTTACGTACTAACAGAAACACTTACTGAATGTTCTTACCAAATTGGGACCGTTGGCCCATTTTTCCGATTTTGGCCCATTAAGCCCAAAATATCAAAATGCTCGAAATCGCGCGTACTGCAATTTTATCACTTTAGATTACCAAAAATATTAACCCATCTATCTTACGAGCATTTTCACACTCGCAAGTTCCCAAAATATCGACTTTTGGGCATTTCGGCTTTTTGGCTTTTGCCGATCTAGTCTATGAGAGGGTGTCAGTTACACACCTATTTGTGACGATACGTTGACGAGATCCACACGCAAACTGCCTACAATTGGATTACTAACACATTAATCTAACTATCAAAAACAAACTACGTAATAACCCCTTACCATATTCGGCCAACCATGCTTTAGGCCCTAGTGCTCTTACCTTTTTCCAAAATCTGGGTTAGATCTGGAGAGCCAATTGAATAAGTCTTCAAGCCTTTTGCTGTATGCCTCCTTGTCCACGCTAACGCTTACACAACCAAACAGAAAAAGGCTCAAGCCCTTAGTCCAAACCACTAGCCACCCTTAAGGTTTTCGGCTTTTCCCTAAAAACACGAATAAATAATGCAAGTTGCTCAACAACTTAACTATTGTTGTTCGGCCTAGAAGAGTGTGCCTATCCACGATTCTAATTCTAATCCACCGTATTACGAGAAGAAATAGATTCCTGATAGCCAAAGGATCAGCTTTCTATGTTACAGGTTTAAGAGTTTTGGCTTTTAAGGAAGAAAAGGATGTGGTTCGGCTATAACAACTTTCGACTTACTGAGGAGCAATGAAGAAAAGATAAAAGCTATGCACAGAAACAGAAGGAGGAAAAAAGAAGAGTATAGGTTCGATTATGAAAAAGAAAAGATGGAAGAAAGAAGAAGATGAGAAGAGAAGTAATATTTGGCTATGGAGAAAACGGTACAATGAGAGCTCCAGATTCGGCTATTAGCAAAAAGAAGAAGAAATCTTAAGCCAACCTAATTCAGCAAACCAGAGGAAATAAATATGAAGAAGAAAGAAAAGGAATTGCTAGGGACGGCACCACTCATCCCAACTGTCAAAATTTCCCTTTTTAAAGACCTAGGCAACTATACTAGAGACCCTTGGCCGGCCAACTCTTCCTCTTCAAGAGTCCACCATTCGGCCAATACTACTCTCCCTAATCAGCTCCTAAATCTTCTCCCTTATCCCCTCCTTGCTCAATCTCCTGAGCAACTCAAACTCCTCCTGATAGACTTTTACTTGAGTTCCATCACTTACCTTTCATACTCATAAAAATAATTCCCTTAATATGCTGTCAATGTGACTTGAACCTCAGTCCTCCTTAGTCATGCTCACGCCACCTCTAAAGATCCCAAGTTACGTCACTTGCCACCTTGCCACATGCTTCCTTATGGCTTATTTTACCCATTAATACTTAAAAGACTAGTCGACCAAAACCCCTTTTTTCCTATGGAATTAAAATTAATTAAAATTACCGGGTTTTAACTTAAGCTTGAGCCTTTTAAAGACCCACTAACATAATTAAACCTACGCCATGCAGACAGAACACAGAAATTTTTAATTTTTCTAACATTCACAAAATTCCTGAAAATTGGGGCGTTACAGCCTTTAAAGGTTCGGCCAAAGATTAGCTTGATTAAGGTATGTAACTAGCTCGATTTTTGATAATTTTTACGTTTATGAGATCGTTGCAATGTAATGTACAAATCCCATGCTTGAATTTTTGATTTTGATGAATATTTTGAGTTATGCCATTGATGAATAATTGAGCTTTATGATGTTAGTTGATGAATTATGAAAGATATGTTTTGGATTAATATGTTTTGTATTGGAATTTTTGATGAATTTGGCTAATTAGGGCTAAATTGCAAAAATAATAAATTGAGGGACTAAAATGTAAAATAAATGAAATGTATGGACTTGTATGAGTATGGGTAGCATTCGGCCTAAGCATGGTGTGTACAAATTTTGCATGTTTTGTATTTTGTGCAATTTAGACTAAATTGTAAAAAGTGTAAAATGTTAGGGGTAAAATGGTAATTTTCCCATTTATGTGTTTTTGGACTAAATTGAATGAAATTATGTTTGAATGAGTTTAATTTGAATATGTTTAGATCAAGAACCAAAGAAATCGGATTTGGATGGAGAGAAAACCAAAGTTGTCGATTAGTCTTTCCGTTTTGATTATCGTTGTCCGAGGTAAGTTTATAAGCAAATAGATGTTATTTATTTGATTAAATATGAACTATTTATGCTGAAATTAATAATGTGATAATATTTATGTGGAAACTGAATATGTATAAGCTTGAAATTTATGTGTACGAGTTCAATTCTACCGAGTTGTGACGTCTGAAAGTCCCGTATGAACCTTAGGAATAGCTAGGATATATATTTCATGACATAGGATTTTTGATATGTGTTCTCATGTTAGACCACGTCTAGGATGTTGGCATCGATATGTGTTCTCGTGTAAGACCCTCTCTGGGACAGTGGCACTGATATGTGATTACAGGTAAGACCACGTCTGGGATGTTGGCATTGTACGATATGTGTGATTATCCAATTATCCTATTTAATTTTGAATGGTTCAACGGGCAATGATAAGTTGTGATTGAATGTGTAAAACGAGCTAAAGTGATCACGTATGTGATAGTTTATTGCGTATTTGAAAATAAGGTAAGTTGGTTATTTGATATGTGATGCAAATTATATATGATGTAAATGAAAATATATGTATATATGAAAAGTACATTCGGCCAAAGGTTATGTATAGTGATATCATATTTGTAATCTATGTGCAAACATATATGAATCATTATATTCAGCCTTATGAATATAAAATGTGAATCTTTATGAAATGATTGATGAATTTATGTATACGAGTTTATGTATATTCGGTTAAATAATGATATTATAGCTTTGAAATTGAATGATATTTTGATATTATATATATGTATATTTGGCTAAATGAAAGTATATGTTGTATATGAAATTGTAAGTTTGAAACTAAATGTGATTATGATAGCATGAATTGGTTTGGTTAAATTGAGTTGATATTGTCATTGAGTTATTTATTTGCTTATGACTTACTAAGCTATGATAGCTTACTCTGTGTGTGTATGTATAGGCTAGATTAAATTTGGATATGTCTGATTTTGGTATGTCTATATATATATATATATAAGCCATGCGAAAATGGCTTGTTTATTTTGTTAAGTTCGATTCAAGACTTGATCAAATTATGGTTGTGTTTTGTTGTGATTTTAGTGATTCCGTTAAGGTTTATACATAGATAAATATATGTGAACTTGGTTTTTATGTTTTGTTAAGGTGTTATTATGTGATTTGGTATTAAAGAATATTCGGTTATATCCGATCATGGTTGGACTTTATTTTGATATGCATATTATATGGTATGTAAGATTTGTGTTTTGGTTATATATCTATATTTGGTTAATGATATGAATAAATTATAAATAGCTTGAAGTAAGCTTGATATATGGAAAATGGATGTATTTGGGTTGTGGTTTGTTAATGATGTCAATTATAGTGATAATTCAGTTATGTTTTAAGTTATATTGAAAATATATATTCATGGTATATTGTTTAATGCAATACTATATACGGCAAACCTAGTCAAAATAAAGGTGTATGCTTAGAACATGTTTACTTATGAATTTGCTATTTAGGTTTGGTCGTGAATGGCAATGAGTGAACAAAATTCTTAAAGGTCATATTGGTGTTATTTCGAATGACCAGATGTTGACTAATTGTTTGAAAGTGAATATGTAATTATAGGCATAGTAATAAACATGTGAAATGGTTGTACTTTAGTTGATATTTGTGTCAAAATGCTTCAATTTGTTTTGGTCACATGTGCATAAATTGTAATAATAGAATGGATATTTTTGGCCATTTTTTAACTATGTTTAAATATAGTTTATTAATATTAGTAAATAGTCTCATGTAGTATAATCAACTATGGTACTTATGATTTATTTGGTTCAATATGTGCATGGTTTTGTGACTAGAAAATAGGTAGGATTAGTTTTAAATGATAAGTGTTTAAATGAAGTACATGAAAAAGTATGACTGTTATCGTGTGGTTGTTTTTTTTAAACTTGTATTAATGTACAAAGCATGTTGTTTATATTAACTAATGTCCATGTCACCTATATGAGTAGTAATTAAGTTGAGTAAGTGTTGAGTGATAGCATTTGAAATTGTATTAAAGTTTCGAAATTACTAATTGAAGTAAATGTTTTTAGTGTGGATGAATTCAAAGTATAGAATGTAGTGAATGTCTGTTTAAGTTGTTCTACGATAGGTAATGCCTCGTAACCCTTCTTCAGCGACGAATACGAGTTAGGGGTGTTACAGAATATGAAATTTTGATGTGTGTTTGAGATCTTTTACTAAGTGATTTTTGATGGAAATGCATGAAAAGGACCTATTTGTAAAAGATGAAAAAATGAATAGTAGGATGTATGTTTTAATGAGAAATGTAGGCTGCTATAAGCATGTTATAAGTTCGGCTAGGCTTGGGTAATAAAGAAAATGAACACATTTCATTTTACGAGCCTAGGGACTAATTTGTAATTATGTGAAAGGTTAGGGGCAAAGTTGTAATTTTTTGAAAGTATGATATATGGACTGATTTGAACAATGTGATAATTAAATAAGTGAAATTTTCTATTATAGATCAAGAAAAACGGAGTCCAAACCTAAACCAAGGAAAGAACAAGGTTGTGGACTAAATCAGATAGTAGCCATATTTTGAGTACCAAGGTAAGTTTGTGTGTAAATAATGCAACATTATATTATTATGTTTTTAATGCTTTAATATTGCATGAGTTACAAAATTGACGATTCTTGGTGTTACATTTAGTGGTATCACAGCTACAATTTAGTCTATTCTCGGACTAACGTAGCATGTGTACGAGTCTAGCTATACATGCCATAAATAAATTATGATAGTATGGTGACTCCTGACCTTTTAAATTGTGTTTTCATATAGTAATGGATCCTAATCGAACTGAAATCGATGATGTAGAAAGTAATGCACCGGTTCCCGCTCAAGGGGCAACGCCAGTTGAGAGTAGACCCATGACCGTGAGTCAATGAGGAGGAGATGAGGCTAGGTTAGCCTTTCTCTATATTATGAGTGCCAGGTATACAGAGTTCGTTTGAACGAACCCAAATGCTTAACCCCTTCCACCCCCACCTATTCTTCAATCTATCCCCGTAGCACCCCAAGGTATGGACTTCGTGAGACTGAATAGACCTCCAGTTGATAAGATTCGAAAACAAGGAGCCGAAGAGTTTCGAGCTAGTATATATGATGATCCCGAAAGGGCAAAGTTTTGGTTCGAGAATACCATCAGGGTATTTGATGAATTATCATGCACACCTGAGGAATACATGAAGTGTGTAGTATCACTCCTGAGAGACTCAGTTTATTAGTGGTGGAACACCCTTGTGTCGATTGCACCAAGGGAGAGAGTTAATTGGAAATTTTTCCAAGAGGAGTTTCGTAAGAAGTACATAAGTCAAAGGTTTATTGATCAGAAGCGAAAGGAATTTCTTGAGTTAAAATAGGGTCAAATGTTTGTAACAGAATATGAGCGTAAGTTTGTGAGACTTAGCAAGTACGCCCGGGAGTCTGTATCGACTGAGGCCATCATGTGTAAAAGGTTTGAGGATGGATAAAATGAAGACATTTGATTGCTAGTTGGCTTCCTAGAATTAAAAGAGTTTGTTGTACTGGTTGAGAGAGCTTGCAAGGCAGAGGAATTGGCTAAAGAGAAAAGAAAGACTGAGTTTAAGTCTCGAGATTCGAAGAAAAGACAAATGAGTAAGTCACTGCAGTCTTCATCTAAGAAACTGAGAGAATTTAACACTCGATCGAGTGCTTCTGTTGGGTACTCAAATAGAAATAAGGGTAAGCAATACTCAGTTTCAAAAGCTCATACTACTTCAATTGCTAGTGTTGGTAACACCCGACCGAGTAGACCGGAGTGTTCATATTGTGGTAGACGTCACCTCGGCAAGTGCCTAGCTAATGATGGAACTTGTTTTAAGTGTAGTTCCCAAGATCATTTCATTAAAGACTACCCCGAGATAATTGAAAAGGAAAGATTTCAGAGTGCAAGATCGGGCAATGCTACTTCTAGTGGGAGGCCACAGAGAAATCCAAGAGATGGAGCAAGTAATAAGAGTATACCTAGGGATCCAGCTGTGAGACCCGAGGGTAAGGCACTTGCGAGGACTTATGCCATTCGTGCTCGCGAAGAGCCTTCATCTTCTGATGTGATTATGGGTACTTTTTCTCTCTATGATACTCATGTTGTTGCTTTGATTGATCTGGTATCTACCCATTCGTATATTTGTGTAAAATTGGTGCCTAGCATGAATATGTTTGTTGAGTCTACGGAATTTGTGATGAAAGTGTCAAACCTTCTAGGCAAGCATGTGCTAGTTAACAAAGTATATAGAATTGCCCTTTAAAGATTAAAGGTCATTGTTTCCCAGCTAATCTTATGCTTTTGCCATTTGATGAATTTGATATAATATTTGGTATGGATTGGTTGACCATGCATGATGTAGTAGTAAATTGTGGAAGGAAAATCATTGAATTAAAATGTGAAAGTGGTTATATTATTCAAGTTGAACCAGAGGAATTAGATAGCTTGCCTTTAGTGATTTCTTCTATGACTACTCAAAATGTGTAAGAAACGATTATAAAGCTCATCTTGCCTTTGTACTGAATTGAAAATTGAATCAGTGTCGGTGTATGTGAGTATCTAGATGTGTTTCCGGAACAGTTGCCCAGATTGCCTCCGATTAGGGAAGTTGAGTTTGGTATTGAGTTAATTCATGGTACTGCACCTATTTCGATTGCTCCGTATAGGATGGCTCTGACAGAATTAAAGGAGTTGAAAGTTCAGTTACAAGAATTAATGGATAAAAATTTTGCGATAGTCATTCTCTGTGGGGCACACCGATGCTATTTGTGAAAAAGAAAGATGGTTCAATGAGATTGTGCATCGACTACCAACAGCTCAATAAAGTAACCATAAAGAACAAATACCCTTTTGCCAAGAATCGATGAATTATTTGACCAACTGAAGGGAGCCATAGTATTTTCCAAGATTGACTTGAGGTCTAGTTACTACCAGTTGAGAGTTAAGGAGCCTGATGTGCCGAAAACTGCATTTCGGACTAGGTATGGTCACTATGAATTTTTGGTTATGCCTTTTGGTTTAACGAATGCTCCTATGGTATTTATGGATTTAATGAACTGTATTTTCCAACCATACTTGATAAACTTGTGGTTGTTTTTATCGATGATATATTAATTTATTCTTGTGATGAATCTGAGCTTCTCGAGCACTTGAGAACTGTTTTGCAAACCTTAAGAGAAAAACAGTTATATGCTAAGTTTAATAAAAGCAAATTTTGGCTTAGAGAAGTTAGATTTTTGAGTCACATTATTTCGAGCGATGGTATTAGAGCTGACCCGAGTAAGATATCGGCTATTGTTGAATGGAAACCGCCAAAGAACGTAACTGAGGTTAGAAGCTTTTTAGGCTTAGTCCGTTATCACAAATGGTTTGTTAAAGGATTTTCCATGATTGCTACTCCGATGACGAAGCTATTACAGAAAGATGTCAAGTTCAAATAGGTAAAAAAGTGCCAACAAAATTTTGAGAAACTAAAGGAATTGTTGACTAAGGCTCCAATTTTAGTGCAACTTGAACCAGGAAAAGAATTTTTTGTTTTTAGTGACGCGTCTTTGAGTGGATTGGGTTGCGTACTTATGCAAGAAGGTAAAGTGATAGCTTATGCCTCGAGGCAACTTAAACTGCATGAGAAGAACTATCCAACCCATGATTTGGAGCTAGTCGCCATTGTGTTTGCGTTGAAGATCTGGAGACACCATTTGTATGGTGAGAAATTTTGAGTGTTCACTGACTATAAAAGTCTAAAGTACTTGATGACTCAAAAAGATTTGAACCTACGACAACGGAGGTGGCTACAGTTGATAAAAGATTATGAGCTAGTGATTGACTACCACTCAAAAAAGGCAAATGTGGTCGCCGATGCTTTGAGTAGGAAGTTGTTATTTGCTTTGAGGGCTATGAGCACTCAGTTGGCTTTATCAGATGATGGTTCGATTCTAGATGAGTTGAGAGCTAGGCCGATGTTTCTCCAAGAGATTTATAAAGCTCAGAAAGGTGATAGTGAGTTGCAAGACAAGAGAGCTCAGTGTGAGTCGGGTATTGAATCAGATTTTGGGATTAGTTTCGATGGTTGCTTGATGTTCCGAGATAGGATTTGTATTCCTAAGAATATCGAATTGACTCAGAAGATTTTGCATGAGACCTATAGTGGTTATTTGTCTAAGCATCCAGGTGGTATTAAAATGTACAATGACTTGAAGAAATCGTATTGGTGGCCGAGTATGAAAAGAGATATTTCAGAGTTCATTTCGAGATGCCTCATTTGTCAACAAATGAAAGCTGAACACCAAGTACCTTCAGGCTTACTTCAGCCTGTGATGGTTCCCAAGTGGAAATGGGACCATATTACTATGGATTTTGTGATGGGTTTGACTTTGACACCAAGAAAGAAAGATGTTGTATGGGTTATTGTAGATTGATTGAAAAAGTTGGCTCACTTTATACCAGTACGTACTAACTATTCACTTGATAAGTTAGCCGAGTTGTATATTTCTAAAATAGTGAGGCTGTACGGAGTACCTTTGTCAATTACATCAGATAGAGATCTGAGGTTCACTTCACGGTTTTAGAAAAAGTTACAAGGAGCGTTGGGTACGAAATTGAATTTTAGTACTACTTTTCATCTGCAAACTGACGGACAATCCAAAAGGGTAATTCAGATTCTTGAAGATATGTTACCGTGTTATGTTCTTGAGTTCCAAAGTAGTTGGGAAAAGTACTTACCATTGGTAGAATTTGCCTACAACAACAGTTTTCAGTCGAGTTTGAAAATGGCGCCGTATGAAGCATTGTATGGGCGGAAGTGCCGAACACCCTTGTATTGGACCGAACTCAGAGTGAATCAGATTCACGGAGTTGATTTAGTCAGAGAAACCGAAGAAAAGGTAAAGATAATACGTGATTGCTTGAAAGCTGCTTCGGATAGATAGAAATACTATGCAGATTTGAAACGGAAATTGATTGAGTTTCAAGTCGGTGATAAGGTATTCTTAAAAGTATCTCCGTGGAAGAAACTTTTGAGGTTTGGCCCGAAGGGCAAGTTAAGTCCTCATTTTATTGGACCATACAAGATTACTGAAAGAATAGGGCCGGTAACTTATCGGTTAGCTTTGTCGTCTGAGTTGGAAAGAATTCATGATGTGTTCCATGTGTTTATGTTGCGCCAGTACCAATCTAATCTTTCGCATGTGATTTCTCCAATAGAGGTTGAGATTCGACCGGATATGACTTATGGCGAAGAGCCGGTTAAGATTTTGCTCAGAAAGTCAAACAATTGAGGAATAAAAGTATTGCCCTTGTGAAAGTATTATTGAAAAGACATGGGGTTAAAGAGGCTACATGGGAGACCGAGGAAAGCATGAGAAACCAATACCCAAACCTTTTCACCGGTAAGATTTTCGGGGACAAAAATCCCTAGGGGGAGAATTGTAACATCCTAAATTAGGGCCAAGTCAGAATAGTGGTTTCGAGACCATAAATATGAAGTAGAAATAATTATTTTATGATTCTTATGAGGTCTATGATATGATTTCATGCTTGTGTGAAAGTTTCATGAAGAAGTTTTATTGATAAAGTGGCAAATTTGATATTTAGGACTAAATTGCAAAAGTTGTAAAATGTGAGTTCTAGAAGCTTTAAGCATGAAATTCCCATGGATTATTAATTAGAGGTCCTTAAATAGTAATTTGTCCAATTTCTATTTTTATGGACAAAAATGGGCATGAATAGGAAAAATTTGAAAGAAAAGCCTTAAGGGCATTTTTGTCATTTGGTTAATAAAAGAATAAAAAGGGAAAATAAGTCAAAAATTGTGTCTGTCTTCTCCCACCTTGGCCGAAAATCTCAAGGAGCCATAGCTAGGGTTTTGTTCAACTTTCAATC
Source organism: Gossypium anomalum (assembly GCA_025698475.1). Taxonomy (NCBI): domain Eukaryota; kingdom Viridiplantae; phylum Streptophyta; class Magnoliopsida; order Malvales; family Malvaceae; genus Gossypium; species Gossypium anomalum. Next base: position 44,322,238 of record CM046965.1, read on the forward strand.
TCAATAGTAAGTGCATCCTAGCCCCATTTTTAATGCTCTTTATATTTTTGAAACCCTCTTAACCTGATTTACCTATTTCTAGCCATATCTTGAAGTAGGGTTCATGTTTAAAATTTGACCCATTGTGGCATGCATGTATCTTGATGTTTAATGGAGGAATATGAAATTTTGATGTGTGTTAAACATCTTTTACTAAGTGATTTTTAATGGAAATACATGAAAAGGACCTATTTGTAAAAGATGCAAAATGAGTAGTAGCATGTATGTTTTAATGAGAAATGTGGGCTATTATGAGCATGTTATAAGTTCGGCTAGGCTTGGGTAACAAAGAAAATGAACACATTTCATTTTATGAGCCTAGGGACTAATTTGTAATTATGTGAAAGTTTAGGGGCAAAGTTGTAATTTTGCCAAAGTATGATATATGGACTGAGTTGAACAATGTGATAATTAAATAAGTGAAATTTGCATCAAGAAAAATAGAGTCCAGACCTAAACTGAGGGAAGAACAAGGTTGTGGACTAAATCGGATGGTAGCCATATTTTGAGTACCGAGGTAAGTTTGTGTGTAAATAATGCAACATTATATTATTATGTTTTTAATGCTTTAATATTGCATGAATTGCGTAATTATCTTTGTGGATTTAATTAATGATGACTCGATGACAATTCGAGGAAGTTTGATACCCTGAAACCCCGGTTAAACCTTAGGAATAGTTAGGATACAAATGTCATGACATTAGGGTTATGTGCGATCCCATGTAAGACCATGTCTGGGACATGGCCTTGGCACCGATATATAATTTTGTGTAAGACCATAGTTGGGCTATTGGCATTGATATGTGATCCCATGTAAGACCATGTCTAGGACATGGCATTGGCATCGACCTACGATCCTATGTAAGACCATGTCTGGGACATGGCATTGGCATCGATATGTGATTCCATTTGTAACAGTCTAATTTTGACCCTAGCTGGAATAGTGGTTTCGGGACCACAAATTCGAGTCAAAAAAATGTTTAAATATTATTTTTTGTGTTTATGATATGTGAATTAGCATGTGTGAAAGTTTCGTATAAAAATTTGAATGTTTGTGTGCTTAATTTTGAAAAAGGACTTAATTGCAGAAAAAGCAAAAGTTGCCTTCTATTTGATTAAGTGCCTAATGGTTTTGTTTTGTTAAAGACGAGTATTTATGATGCAATTAGATCATTTTTTATATTGTATAGATATTAGTGGACATTAGTTGGTGGAATATTTATGTTTTAATGAAAGGGCAAAATAGTAAAAAAATTATTAAATGAATTATAACTAAAACAAAACATGAAAAATAGGCATTATATGTTGTTTGTGCCGAAAATTGAAGAATAAAAGAAAAGAAAAAGAGTTTTAGGGTTTTGGCTAGCTCAAAGCTTAATTAAGGTATGTTTTTGCTTTGGTTTTTGATAATTTCTACGTTTTTGTGATCGTTGTTAAGTGCTCTAGCTAGCCTATGCTTAAATTCATGAGATTGTTGATGATTTGATGAGATACCATAGATGAATTCATGAGTTTTGTGATGTTAAATGATGAATTATGAAAGCTTAGTGCTTGATATACATGTTTTGTAAGGAGATTTTGAGTAAAAATGCATATTAGGGATTAAATTGTGAAAATGAGAAATTGAGGAACTAAAATGTGAAATAAATAAAGTGTATGGACTTGTATGAGAGTTATGAAAATTCGGCTAAGCTTATGTACAAGCAAATTATGTGTATTTTGTAATTTTCTGATTTAGGGACTAAAGTGTCAAAATGTGAAAATATGAGGGCTATTTTGCAAAATACCCTAATTGTGTGTATATGGATTGGTTTGAATGATTTAGTGCATAAAAAGGTTAATTTTGAATACATATAGATCAAGAAAAGAGGAATTCGGATTTAGGCCGAGGGAAGTCGAAGATTATAGAGTAGACGATCCAAGTCGAGAATTTCGAGTAGAAAGTAAGTTCGTACGTAAAATATGATGTTACAAGTATGTTTTGATGCTTTGTTTATGCATAGATTGTGTATATATATGGTTTGGATGAATACGATGATAAATCAATGGTATTTGGCACTAAGTGTACGATTTAAACTAGCTTCGGCTATATGAGGCACTAAGTGTGCGATACCGAGATAGCTTCGGTTAATTGAGATGGCACTAAGTGTGCGGAATTATTACAGCTTTGGCTAACCCTTAAGGCACTAAGTGTGCAGATGGTTATAGCTTGAATAATCTTCGGAAAGTTTTAAAATATCCTAACGAGAGGTGAGAATGAAAATGAATGAATACGGAAAGGTTCAGGTACGTATAATACCTATGTGGTAGATGGTATAATGTATATAAAGTTCATTGAATTGGTATAAACATGTGTATGGTGTTGGTATAAAATGGATAGATGAATTGAGAATTTATAAGTACTTATGTGTTGATGTTTTATATTTTATACACTATTGATGATTTTAGTACGAGCTTACTAAGCTTTTGAAAGCTTACTTTATGTATGTTTGCATTGTTCTATAGATATTGAAGCTACTGTGAGCTCGGAGATCGTCGAAGATTGTCACCGCACTATCGAACCTCATTTTGGTACTTTGAAAATGTATATTTTAAAGTACGGCATGTATAGGCTAGTAGTTGTGGGATTATGTTTTGTGAAGTATATACTTAGCCATGTGATTTGGCTAGTTTATGTTTGAACCTATGGTTTGATAATGGTATATGATATGTGATGCCAATGTTCAATTGTGGTATGTTTTGGTTGGTTAAAAGAGATGGTAAGATTGATAAGTTTTGGTAAGTTTGAGCATGAGGTTAAATGATGTATTGAAAGAAATGTTTTGACAAACCTTTGTTTTATGTTTTGATATAAATTAGCAAGGCTTATGAGTATGTATTTGGTTGGAATTGATATGTCACGAGTGACTTATATTTTGGTTGTGAATTGGCTGAAATGATTGTTCCAATATGCTTGCTTCTTTCCTTGTAGGTTGACCCAAATTTGGGGTGGCAAATTGGCTATTCAAATGGCCTACTTTTGTCCACACGGGCAGAGACATAGGCGTTTGTCTCAGCCGTGTGTGACACATGGTCATGTTACACGGTTGTGTGTCCCCTGGGGTACCCGACAAATTAAATTCAGTATACCCTTCAGTTTTGACATGGCCTAGACACACGGGTGTGTCTATTGGTCGTGTGTGGCACATGGGCTGGCACACAGGCGTGTGGTCGGCCGTGTGGCCAAGTCAGCAGCCTCCCTAAGTTTCACACGGCCTGGCACACGGGCGTGTCTTATGGCCGTGTGGACAAGTCAGTATGTATGCCCTATTTCACCACGGCTTAGACACACAGGGGTGTCTAAGGCCGTGTGAGGTACACGGCTTGTTCACACAGACGTGTGACCTTTGAAAAGTTGAAAATTTTTATAAGTTCTAAAAATTTCATACGTTAGCAATTTAGTCCTAAAAGCATGGTTTAGACTTTATATGCTCGGATTAAGTTCGTATTGAACATGAATGAATGGTAATTTATTGAATTGAGATGGTATTTGATATTTGGTTGTTCTTATATAAGTTACGAGTCTGGTAATGCCTCTTAACCTATTCCGGTGACGGATACGAGTTAGGGGTGTTACACCATTTAAGACCATATCCAGGATATGGCATTGGCATCCTACCATGTGTATGAGAGTTCCCAAGTATCCTTTAGTATTCCAAGTGGTTCAATGGGTAATCCAACGATCATGTCAAAGAGATGACAAGGTATAGTCATGTTGAAAGGATACAGGTACGTACACAAAGCTCATAAACATTGATATTATGAATCGATAAAACCTTGGAAGAAGTGAAAGAATGAATTATGATCATGAGTTTTATTGTAAATTTCGTAAATGGAATGACTTAAAATGTACCTATGAGACTTGATAACATTGTGATAAAGATTATTGTGTTATGTGTATAGTAATGCAGGGTTAATATTGTTAATTATTTACATGCAAACTTACTAAGCTTTATGCTTACCCCTTTTTCTTTTCCATTTTTCTTATAGTATCGTCAAGCTAGCTTGGGGATCGAAAGACGTCGGAGCTCGACTCACACTATCAAACTAATCTTTTGGGTATAGTGAATTTAGGTATTTTGAGTATGGCATGTATAGGGACATGGTCTTTTTGTTATATGTCATACTGGTTTAGCCATGTGTATTGGCTTATAATGATTTGATGATTCATTTTGTATATGGCCATGAGATATGGCTCATATTAATTATGGGGATGTAATCCTATTCATATATGCATGCATGTGCTATGTTCACTCATGATGTGGTTAAATTCATTTGGCATGGATGAATTGTGGATATGATCATGGATGTTTGATGATGGAAATTTGAGTTAATGGCATAATAACAACTAGGGCATGAATGTATGAAATGGAAGTAAATTGATGTTTCATATTGCATGTGAATTTGGTAAGTTTGGTCTAAATATAATATGAAGTCTTAAGCAAGTATAAATGGATAAGAAGTTGACTTGCATGAGCCATGATTATGAATGTGTAAGTGTGCATGTGTCATTAAGCGTGACAAAAGGCTTGGAATATAGCCTCAAAGTTGTCCACACGGGTAGACACATGGGCATGTGTCTAGGCCGTGTATGACACACGGTCTGCCAAATAGGCGTGTCCTTTGGCCGTGTGTCCCCTACACCCTATTAAATGCAAAACAGAATGCTTAGTAGTAAACACACGGGCAGAGACACGGCTATGTGTCTCAGCCGTGTGAAGGACACGGCCTCAGGACGTTAGCGTGTGTCCAGACCGTGTGAAGTTTGCACATGATTTTTGGAATTTAATTCGCTATACGGCCTAAGCACACAGGCGTGTGACTTGGCCGTGTGACCCTAATTGTGTTGATGACGTCATAAACAGATAGTTAAACGGGTTGAAAACACGGGCGTGTCCAAGCCACATTGGCGTGTGTGACCACACGGCCTACCCACACGGGCGTGTGATCCTGTTTCATGAAAATTTTTCTAAGTTTTCATAAAGTTTTCTAAAGTCCTCGATTTAGTCTTGAACTACTCCCGAGGTATGTTTAGGGCCTCGTAGGCCCATATAAGGGACAATTTGCATATGTATGAATAAATTTAATTTGAACAAAATTTTATGACCCGGTTTGTATGTTTACTTGTTTTTAAGTCCGGTAATGCCTCGTATCCTGTCCCGGTGTTGGACACGAGTAAGGGGTGTTACATCAGACTAGTCAATTCGTTTCGTTGTTTTTACGATCGAGGTAAGTTCATATGTTAATAAATATTATTGTAATTGTGCTTGAAATGCTTTATATCTGAATTGTTAATTAATATTATTGTACGAAAATGTTCGACGAAGATTCAGCAATGAGAAATCCTGGTTGAACCTTAGGAATAGATTAGGATACGAATGACATGTCATTAGGGGTTATGTGATTTAGGTGCTAGTCCATACGTCCTACCAATGGCTAAGTTATCTGATATTGTTGTGGATTCTCATCAGCTTGTGTAAGCAGCACCATGTAGCTACATCATAACCGTCAGCTTGTGTGAGTAGACCTGTTGATAGCTCAAGAGTGAGCATTATATGAGATATGAGATAGAGATAGCTTTAGCTATGTATTTGGCACTTAGGGTGCGAGATTCCTGGGTATTTCAATATTATTCTGAATGGTTCAATAGGTATATCAAGGATATGATGAGTATGAGATTGATACGAGCCTGTACAAGTATGTACGTGAACTATGAAATCATCAAATCAAAGAAGTTGATGGAAATTGTGTTTAATCTTTGGATTGAATATATGTGTTAAGTTATGCTTCAAATTTGAATTGTATTGTATGATGTTTATGTTATTGAATTGTTGGTTTCTAAGTTTTACTTACTTAGCATACGAGCTTACTAAGCTTTATAGCTTACTCTATTTACTTTTCTATGTCTTATAGTGAATATCGAAGCTTACTCGAATTTGGGAGTCATTAGAGATCTCATCACACTATCAAGTTTTCACTTTGGTACTTTTGAACTTATGTATTTGGTTATATGGCATGCATAGTAGTTATAGTCACTTAGATATATGTTAGTAAAGGTTTTTTCCATTTAAGTTTGGCTTGTAAATGATGAATGGTTTGTATTGTGTATAGCCATATGACTTGGCTTATTTTGGTTGATTTGGTTGTGTATATATATATATATATATATATGCATATGGCCTTTGTTATGCATTCGGTAATTGCTATGTAAGTGCTTGTGGTGAACAATTGTTTGTGAATTGGAATTATGGATAACAAATGGTTAAAATTTGAGATAGATATGCTTGTGATTTTAGGCCAATTAGTTCATAATTGAAAGTAATCATATTGATGATTTGAGTATGTAAATCTTGGTATGAAATTGAATAGCATATTGTGGTATTTGTGTGCCTTGTAGTTGTTGGTATTGAAATGGTAAGAATTAGGATTGAATGAGATTGGTTTGATTGTCTATTGATGCTTAGAAAATATGTCTTAGAAAATAGCTTATTTTTGTCCACATAGGTAGAGACACGAGCGTGTATCTCAGCAGTGTGTGACACACGATCAGGTGACACAGCTGTGTGTCCCCTAATATTTAATTAGAAATCAAGTCAGTATGCTCCACAAGGCCCAGCACACGGGCGTGTGACTTTTTCGTGTGGCATAAGTCTGTATACCCTATAGGTTTGGCACGGCCTAGCACACAGCCTGGCACACGAGCATGTAAGGCCATTTCAAAGGGCATACGGGCTGGTCACACGGGCGTGTGGTTGGCCGTGTGACCCAAGTCAGAGAGTTACACGGGGTCAGACACGAGCTGGGACATGGCCATGTGATCCCATTTCAAATGTCCACATGGGCGTGTCTTTGGCCTTGTGAGACACACGGTCGGGCCACACGGGCCTGTGTCCCCTGTATTTTGTAAAATTTTCTAAGTGTTTGAAAATTTTCCTGAGTTATCGGTTTAGTCCCAAACCACTTCTAAAGCATTTTTTTTTGGAAATGGAAATTGTATAAGAAATGTATATTTATTGTGTAACAAGTCCGGTAATACTCCGTAACCCTATTCCGACAATGGATTCGGGTGAGGGTTGTTACAATAGCACCATGTAGTTACGTTTTGACCGTCAGCTTGTGTGAGAAAACCCATTGATAGCTTGAGAGTAAGCATTATATGAGATATGAGATTGAGATAGCTTCAGCTATGTACTGGCACTTAAGGTGTGAGATTCCCGAGTATCCGATATTATTCCAAATGGTTCAACGGGTATATCGATGAATTGGAAGAGTATGAAATTTATACGAGCTAGTATAGGTATGTACGTGAACTATATAATCGTTGAATCGAAGAAATTGATGGAATTCATGTTTAACCTTTGGATTGAATAATTTTTAAGTTTTGGATTTAAATTGAATTACATTATGAGATATTTATATATTTGAATTGTAGTTGAATGGTAAGTTTCACTTATTAAGCATACGAGCTTACTAAGCTTTATAGCTTACTTTGTTTTATTTTTTCGTGTTTTATAATGATTATCAAAGCTTAGATTTGGGAGTCGTCAGAGATCTCATCACACTATCAAGCTTTCATTTTGGTACTTTTGAACTTGTGTAATTGTTTATATGGCATGTATAGGAGTTGTGGTTATTTTGGTCTATAGTTTGGTAATGGATTTAGCCATTTGATTTGGCTTGTAAATGATGAATGCTTGGTTATGTGTATAGCCATGTAATTTGGCTTATTTTGGCATGCTTGGTGATGTATATTTATATATGTGTAAACGGCCTATGTTATGTGATTGGTAATTGCTAGGTGAATTCTTGTTGTGGATTGGTATGTTGAATACCAAATTGTTGAAATTTGAAGATATGGCATGCTTGTTATTTTAGGCAAGATAATGTATATATGAAGTTAACCAATTAGGTGATTTATGAATATGAAATTGGTATGTTTTGAATAGGTAAATTATGAAGTTATGAATTAGGCTTGGTTATGATTCGTTTGAATGCCTATTTATGCCATGTTATATGCCATTTGGTTTGTGAAGGTAAATACAAGATTGGGTGAGAAAGATGGCTTAGAAAATAGCCTATTTTTGTCCACACGGGTTGAGACACGGGCGTGTGTCTCAGCCATGTATGAGACACAGTCAAGTGACATGGCGGTGTCTCTCATGGTGTTTAAATAGAAACCAAGTCAGTATGCTCCACACGGCCCAGTACACAGGCGTGTGACTTGACCGTGTGGCATAAGTCAGTATACCCTACAGGTTTGGCACGGAATAGCACACGGCCTAGCACACGGGCGTGTGTGGCCATTTCGAGGGGTACACTAGCTAGTCACACGGGCATATGGTTGGTCGTGTGACCCAAGTCAGGGAGATACACGGGGTCAGACATGGGCTGGGACATGGCCATGTGATCCCATTTCGAATGTCCACACTGCCTATGACACGGGCATGTCTATGGCTGTGTGAGACAAACGGCCGGGCCACATTGGCGTGTGTCCCTTATATTTTGAAAAACTCTCTATGTTTTTAAAAAAATTTCCTAAGTTATTGGTTTAGTCCCGATACGCTTTTAATGCATGATTTGGGCTTTGTACGCTCGTATTAGGACTGTATGATTGATTATGAAGGACGTTATTTGGGAATGGAAAATGTATGTGAAATGTATGATTGTTTATGAAATAAGTCTGGTAATGCTCTGTAACCCTATTCCGGTGACAGATATGGGTTAGGGGTGTTACACGCCAAATTTTCAATGCAAAGACAATAACTGCCAACTCCAAGTCATGTGTCAAATAGTTTTTCTCATTCTTTAACTATCTAGAGGCATAAGCTGTCACTTTGTCTTCTTGCAATTAAACACAACCCAAACCATTCAATGATGTATCGCTAAAAGTCATAAATTCTTTACCAGGTTCAGGCTGAACCAGAACTGGTGCTTCAGTCAACAACACTTTCAACTGGTTAAAACTTTACTGACATTTATTAGACCATTCAAACTTCACATCTTTATGTAATAACCGTGTCATCGGTGTAGCTATCACCGAGAACCCTTTTACAAATCTCTGGTAATAACCAGCTAATCCTACAAAACTTCTAACTTCAAGTACATTTCTCAGTGGGTTTCAGTTAACAACTACTGAAATCTTACTCGGATCAACTCTAATGCCTTCATTTGACACTATTTTGTCCCAGAAAACCAACTTTCCGAGGCCAAAACTCACATTTACTAAATTTAGCAAATAGTTATTTATCTCGCAAAGTTTGCAACACAATTCTCAAATGCCCAGCATGCTCAGACTTGTCTCGAGAATAAATTAGAATATCATCAATAAATACCATAACAAATTTGTCTAAATACAGTCTGAAGATTCTGTTCATCAAATGCATAAATACTGTAGGTGCATTAGTTAAACCAAACGACATCATAAGAAATTCATAGTGCCTGTACTTGGTTCTAAATGCAGTTTTCGGTACTTCTGAATCTTTCACTCAAAGCTGATAATAGCCAGAACGAAGATCAATCGTTGAGAACACTGTGGAATCTTTCAACTGGTCAAATAAATCGTCAATGCGAGGCAGTGGATATTTGTTCTTGATTGTAACTTGGTTGAGCTGACGGTAGTCAATGCATAATCTCATCGATCCGTCCTTTTTCTTAGCAAACAAAACCAGCGCACCCCAAGGTGAAAAACTAGGTCAAGCAAAACCCCTATCAGTCAACTCTTACAACTGTGCTTTCAACTCTTTTAACTCTATAGGAGCCTATAAGGTGCTATCGATATTGATGTTGTTCCCAGTACAAGTTCTGTAGCAAATTAGACTTCTTTGGCAGGTGGTAATCCAAGTAACTCCTTCGGAAACACATCAGAATATTCGCAAACCACTGGCACTAATTCAAGCTTCAACTCAAACACCTTAGTATCCAATACATAAGCAAGGGAAGCATTACAAACTTTTCTTACATATTTCTATGCTGACATACCTGATATCATAATAGGCAACCTGTTTGAATTATCTAATGCCATAAAAAGCATCTCACCGTTCTGACATTTCAATATGATAAGCTTTCGACTAAAATTTACCACAACATCATGCAGAGTTAGACAATCCATGCCCAAAATCACATCGAATTCATCGAATGGTAATAACATCAAATCAGCCAGAAAACTATAACCCCGAGTCATCAATAGACAATTCTTGCAAACCTTATTAACTAGCACATACTGGCCTAAGGGGTTTGATACTTTAACCACGAATTCAATGGACTCAACATGTAAATTCTTACTAGACACTAAATTCGTGCAAACAAATGAATGGGTCGATCTGGGATCAATCAAAGCAGTTACATCAGTATCATAAAGAGAGAAAGTACCAGTAATAACATTGGTGCAAAAGCAACTTCGCGTGCACGAATAGCATAAGACCTAGCTGGTGCTCGTGCTTCAGATCTTGTAGTAGAGTTTTTCATTACACCACGGCTACCACTCATATTTCAAGGATTACGAGGTGGCCTACATCTCGTAGTTGTGTTGCTCAGCCTCGAAGTTTGAATATTATCTTTTCAGATTTCTCAGGGCAATCTCTAAGATAGTGGTCAAAGAAACCACATTGAAACATGCTCCGCTCTTCATTCGACACTCACCATAATGTGGCCAGTTACAATGCTTGCACTCGGGTCTAGTGTTTCTAACACTACCCACACTCGTTACAGAGGTAGCCTGGGTTTAGGATTGGAACGTCTAGTATCTCTGTCTCTAATAGAATGTCCCAAAGAAGCAGTAAAACGGTAGTGATGTTTTGTAGATTTCTTCGGTGCTAGCTAATATGACTTTCCCGTCAATCTCTTTCTCGAATCTCTAGCTTCAAATCTAGCATGTCTTTTTACTCAGCTCTTTGGCTTTATGTGCCCAATCAACCAGTACAACAAATTCTTTTAACTCTAGGATCCCAACTAATAGCTTTATATCCTTGTTTAATCCATCTTCAAACTGTTTACACACTGCAATATCGATAGGAATGCATTCTCGAGAATATTTACTTAATCGAACAAATTCTCTTTCATATCCAGATACTGACATACGGCTCTGCTTGAGCTCCAGAAATTCTTTACGTTTTTTATCGAGAAACCTTTGACTGATATATTTCTATTGAAACTCTATTTGATAGAATTCCCAAGTGACTCGATCTCTCGACACAACAAAAATCAACGTATTCAACCACTAATAAGCCAAATATTTTAATAGATACTGCACTCTTAAGACATTCAGCCGGTGAACAAGACAATTCATCAAGATCTCTGATGGTATTCTCTAGCCAAAACTCAGCTCTCTTGGGATCATCCTCAACTGTAGCTCAGAATTCTTCAGCCCCGTACTTACGGATCTTATCAACATGAGGCTTACTAACTTGAATAGGTTTCGTACCTTGAGGAATAACGGGAACCAATTGAGGAACAGCAGGGGGTGGAGGTTGTTAAGCAACCGGGTTCATCCGTACAAACTCGGTGAACCACTCATTCATTATCTGGAAGAAGGCTTCCTTAGCCTCTCCTCCCCGGCCCTCAGATACGGGCCTCGTACCACTCGAAGCTACTCTGTTAATGGAGGCTTGAACATTTCTCTTTCCTTTACCGGAATCAGCTCGATTGGATGTCATTGCTATATTAAAAAAAACATGTTTTAAAATGGTCAGGAGATATCACACTATCCCAGGTTATATAATGGCATGTATAGCTAGACCCGTTTATGCTATGTTAGTCCAGGAATCAACTAAACCATAACTTTGATACCAATAAATGTAACACCCCTAACCCATATCCATCACTGGAATAGGGTTATGAAGTATTACCAGATTTGTAGATCAGACAGGCAGAAATCTCAAACATTTCATATCATTTAATATTTATCTCAAAAACCAATCGAAATCATACATATTGTCCCTTATACGAGCCTTCGAGGCCCAAAATATGTGCTACTAACAAGTCGGGACTAAATTGGACATTAAAAAGAATTTGAAAAACATTGAAACTTTTCAAAGCTATAGGGGTCACACATAGAAGAGACACGCTCATGTCTTAGGCCGTGTGGGCATTCAAAATAGGGACACACAGCCGTGTCCCAGCCCGTGTAACTCTCTGACTTGTGCCACACAGCCAAGCCACATGCCCATGTGCTAGCTCGTGTGAGTATACTGACTTGTGCTCTTTTAAAAGATATAGGGGACATATGGCTGTGTCGCCTGGCCATGTGCCATAAATGGCTAAGACACATGCCCGTGTCTTTGCCTGTGTGGACGAAAATAAGTCATTTTTCAAGCCATATTTCTCACCCAAATTGGTGCCAACCTAAACACAACAATTTGCATATGTCCAAGTCATAAATAGGCATCCAAAACTAGCCAAAATCAAGCTTAAAACATATAATATCATCACATACAACCAATATGCCCATAGGCACCTCAAATGACAACTTAAAAACATGTCAACTATGTATCCAAACTTACCTAAATGACCAAATATATATATATGCATATTTGTACCAAAACTTAACATGTAGGTCACTAATCAAGCTCAACCATTTGGTTCCCAATATAACAATTCACAAGATAAATTATTTAAAAACTAACATCATTATATATATGTGCTTTCCATAGCAAGTACTAAATCACTCCAAATTATAATACATACTCATATGCATATTAAACTACCATTTAACCACAATTTAGGTAAGTAAACCAGAGCATATCATAACTCAATTTGGCCAAAAGCCTAACACATATTCATCAACCAAGTTAGCCATGTAATTCATATAAAAATCGAGAATCATGTATGAGTTCAACAACTATTTAAATTCCATATACATGTAACATTTATACTGTGTATCCATATATCATATATAAACCATTTCCATGTAATTCATGTAAATACCTGTACTAGTTCAAATTGAGCTCATATAAACTCGTAATAGAACTGTGCATATTGCACCATTTAGAATATCATCGGATATACGGGTAGTACACACGAGGTGTACTGAACTGTAATCTGTCAATTCCTGTACATGTATGCTCATACGAGTTGTAAACAGTAAGGTCCTCTGAGCTGAATAATAGTAAGCTCATATGAGCTAAGTATCGGTAACCTTATAAAAGCTAAAATCAGTAACCCTAATGACATGTCATTTGTATCCTACGAATTCTTAAGGTTCAAATCGGGCTCGGTAATCGTCGTACGTCGTCGGATATGTGATCGATACTCATATATGATAGTATTGCAAATAACATACATCTAATTCAATCAAAGCATATAATTTACCCAATTTAATTGCACGAACTTACCTCAACGAGTGTTCGTAGATACAGAGGCAACTAATCCAAGATTCTCTTTGCCTCGATCTAACTCTGTATGAGGTTTAACCAGATCTATATGAATGAATTTAACTCAATTCAATATAACCTATTTACTTACACAGATTGTCTCGATCCTGTTGATGACTAGTTGCATAAACCAATCTCTAATTCCATTTTTGAGTTGAAGCTTGTAATTAACTTAAAAAATCATGTGAACGATCTTTAACATGGTGCACAAAGGACCCATTTCTCAGGAATATTCCTGACTTTTCCAAAACTCACTCAAATGACACTTATTACAATACTTACATATAAAAATTTCTTGTTGATTCAATAGAACCTCTAATACTAGCTTTTAGAACATTATATGACAGTCTATCCTCCCTGGCCAGCTTTAAAGGTCGTGAATTTGGGCCAGTAGAACTAGACTTCCTCTTATTCCGTACTTTGTTCTTTTCTTTTCTCTCACGTTCCAACCACTTACTCCCTTCTAATATCTTGTTCTTCTCAATCTTAGTCTCAAAACCCCTTTCTACAACTCCCCACATTGTTTGGGATATTGTATCATCCCTAGTTTCATGATTTTCTTTTTTAGCAGTAGACGTATTAACGATGAAATTTGTCATAGGGTCGGACATAGTTCCTTGAAAAGCTAATGACTAATTTTGGGTTACTCGACATTGCGCTCCTCGAAAATCATATACCACGACTTCTCATACCTCAGTTTTTCATATCGCTTTCTTGAGTCTAAAGTTTTATGTTAATCTATAGTTCAAAAATAAAACGTCTAACTATTTCCTAATCCACCTTGGGCCCCAACAATACGCTGAAATGCCTTAAGCATGGCCTGCTACACAACATCGTTAGTAGGATCCAGATGATCCCCCTCAATGGTATAGGTATTTTCAACTTGCTCAACCACTGGCTTAGTTCAATCAGGGGCTCAGGTGTGCACTATCGTGATGCAAATGAATCAATTTGGGTTCCCAGACACTACTCTCCACAAGCTCTCATACCCTTAGTACAAACGCCTTGTGTGCTCATCTTTTTATTGAATTCTTAAGTTTTATAAAGGTTTTATCTAACAATTAGAAATGAGTTTTCATTATCACTTTAAAGCTTTTTTCTAAAAGTTTCGTCACTATAGTATCAATATCTATAGTTTCCAGAGTTTAGAGTTTCACAGTATATAGAAATCTATAGTTTGACACTAAAAATTTAGTAAGTCAAAAGTACTTATCTGCGCAAGCTTTGGTGTCTTGGACTTTTAAAATAGAATCAAAAATTTATTTAAAATGAGTTTTGACTAAGGCTTGGATGTTTCCCAAAATACCCTTTTTCACAAATATGCATGCATTTTTGAAAAAATAAACCACAATCCAAGTTTATGAATCAGGCCCTGATACTACTAAATGTAACCCCTAAATCTGAACTAAACATTATGGTTGAATCTCGAAGATCACATTGGCCATATTGATGGAACATAAAATCATTTAACTATTTTCTCTTAAAAATCGTCATTGCTAAAAATGTCCTTGTTGAGAAAACCAAATTTTGTTTAAAATTGTTTATCTTTAGAAAACTCAAGTTTTGATATTTTTTTCAGAAAGTGTCGTACTTCAATTAAAACATCACAGCAAATAATTTGCATATCTAAAAATCGTTTATCATTTTAATAATGTAGATTTAATAAATATCTCATAAGATATCAATTTTGTGAGCAGATAGTGTTGAGTTTCGAAAACAAAGAATCGAATTTTTAAAACACCCTTATTGGGCCTTGTTTGACTTAGTTATAAAAAATCCATCATAAATTGTCAGTTCAACAATCTTTTAAATGATAACTTTAAAACCTAAATCATGCAGAAAAATCCAAAATCAAAATAATCCAAATTCCAAAAGAAAATCCCAAGCAAAAGTCCACAATAGTAAAAACACATCCCCAAAATATTGAGTACCAAAGTAACATACTTTTCTGAAAATGACCAAGAGCACCTTTGTAAGCTTAGCCCGTCCTAACCTCGATTATTATATGAAAAGTTAGAATTAAAAAAGGGTTAGATTTAAAAGCCCAGTGTGATATCAACACAAATATAATCACAAACATATCAAAATATCAATATCAATCTCATCATATCAATCATCATAATAATCACAAGTTCTAATATTGATACTTATGCATGAACATGTCGATGCATACTTTAAAAAAGATGCACATTTTATAAATTTTCCTACCCATCTCTGCTACACACTATATATTGAGTTCCCAAAATTGGTCCATCCAATAACACATTGGATTTCTTATTATGCCTTTCGGATTAACTAATGCTCCTGCAATTTTTATAGATTTGATGAATTAGATCTTTAAACCGTATTTAAATAGATTTGTTGTTGTATTCATTTATGACATTCTGATCTATTCCCGAGATGAGTCTGAGCATGTTGAACATTTGAGAATCATATTATAAACATTAAGAGATAAACAGTTGTTTGCTAAATTTAGTAAATGTGAATTTTGGCTCCGAGAGGTTAGATTTTTGGGACATATTGTTTTAGCGAAAGGTATTTGAGTTGATCCGAGTAAGATTTCTGCAGTTGTTGACTGGAAACCACCAAGAAATATATCCGAAGTCAGAAGCTTTCTGGGATTAACTGGCTATTATCGGTGTTTTGTTAAAGGATTCTTGATGATTGCTACACCGATGACTAGATTACTACAGAAAAATGTGAAATTTGAGTTGTCCAAGAAATGTCAATAGAGTTTTGAACAGTTGAAAGCATTGTTAACTGAGGCACCAGTTTTAGTTCAACCTGAGTCAGGTAAAGAGTTTGTGATTTTCAGCAACGTGTCATTAAACGGTTTCGGTTGTGTTTTGATACCAGAGGGAAAAGTGATAGCTTATGATTCTAGACAGTTGAAACCACATGAAAAAAATTATCCGACGCACGATTTGGAGTTGGCCAGTATTGTATTTGCATTGAAATTTTGGCTACATCATTTATACAGTGAAAAGTGCCATATTTTTACTGATCACAAGAGCTTGAAGTATATAATGACTCAGAAAGATTTGAATTTGTGTCAACGAAGATGGCTCGAGCTGTTGAAAGACTATGAATTAGTGATTGATTATCATCCGGGAAAAGTGAACGTAGACGCGGGGTGCTCTGAGTAGAAAATCTTTATTTGTTTTGCGAACGATGAATACATAGTTAACTTTGTTTGATGATAGTTCTATTTTGGCTGAATTAAAACTAAACCGTTATTTCTTCAACAAATTTGTGAAGCTCAGAAGTGTGATAATGAATTGCAAGCTAAAAGAGTGCAATGCAAGTCGACTACTGATTCAGACTATCAGATCAGATCCGATGATTGTTTAATGTTCCAAGATAGAATATGTGTAACCAAGAATAGAATATGTGTACCAAAGAATTTCGAGCTTATTTAGAAAATTCTACACAAAGCACACAGTGGTTGTTTATCTGTTTATCTGGGAAGTACTAAAATGTATAATGATTTGAAATAGTTGTACTGGAGGACGGGTATAAAACGAGACATTTTAGAGTTTGTTTCGAGATGCTTAGTATGTTAACAAGTCAAAACTGAACATCAAGTGCCTTCGAGATTGCTATAACCAGTGATGATACCAGAATGGAAATGGGATAGACTTATGATGGATTTCGCATTGGGATTACCCTTGTCTCTGAAAAAAAAAAGATGCTACTTGGGTTGTTGTTGATCTATTGATGAAATTGGCACATTTCATTCCTATACGTATAGAATTTTTGCTTAATAGATTAGCTAAGTTGTACATCTCTGAGATCGTTAAATTGCACGGGGTGCCAGTTTCTATTATTTTGGATAGAGATCCAAGATTTATGTCGCGATTTCGGAAGAAATTACAAGAAGCTTTGGGTACACGGTTGCACTTTAGTACTACTTTTCATCTATAAAATGACGACAAGCCTGAGAGAATAATTTAGATTCTTGAAGACATGCTTCGTTGTTGTGTGATAGAGTTTGAAGGCAACTAGGAGAAATATCTACCATTGGTTGAATTCGCATATAACAACAGTTTTCAATCGGCCATAAAAATGGCACCGTATGAAGCATTGTATGGTTTCAAGTGTCAAACTCTGTTATATTGGACCGAGCTTAGTGAGAAAAAGATTCACGGGTTGATTTGATCAGAGAGACCGAAAAGAAAGTGAAAGTAAATTCGCGAATTTTGAAAGCAGCTTCAGATCGATAGAAATCTTACGCGAATTTGAAATGTAAAGACATAGAATTTCAAGTCGGTGACAAAGTATTTTTGAAAGTGTCTCCATGAAAGAAGATTCTTTGATTTGGTCGCAAAGGCAAATTGAGTATGCGATTTATTGGGTCGTATGAAATTATCAAAAGAATAGGGCCAATGGCATATCGACTAGCTTTACCGTCAGAATTTGAAAAGATCTATAATGTATTTCATGCGTTGATGTTAAGACGGTATCGATCAGATCCATCACATATCCTTTCTCTGACAGAGATTGAAATTCAACCTGATATGATGTATAGCAAAGAACCAATCAGAATTTTAGCTCGAGAGGTTAAAGACTTCAGAAATAAAAACATAGCTTTAGTTAAGGTTCTCTAGCAATGTCACTGTATCGAAGAAGCTATGTGGGAACCCAAGAAAGCTATAAGAAAACAGTACCCTAACCTCTTTTCTGGTAAGATTTTCAGGGACGAAAATTCCTAAGAGGGGAGAGTTGGAACAGCCCATTTTTAGTCAAATTGGAACAGTGGTTTTGGGACCACAAATTTGAGGTCAAAATATTTATTTTATTATTATTTTGAGGTCTACATCATGATAATATGATTGTGTGAAAATTTCGTTAAGAAATTTTATTGTTTGAGTGTTCAATTTGATAAAAAAGACTAAATCGCGTAAATTGTACAAGTTGAGTTCTATTAGCTAAAGGTGTCTAATAACTATAGAATCTTAAAGAGGAGGTCCTTATGTTGTAATTAGACCATAAATGGTGATAGTGGAATATGTTGGCTTGGTATTTTTCAAATTAGTAATATTTTATAAGATTATTGAGGTAAAATAGTTAATAATGATAAAATAACATAAGAATATTATGTCCATCTTCTTCCCAAAAACACTTCAACCTATTCTAACATGGAGAAACTATAGCTAGGGTTTTTCCATGCTTGTTTTGCTTGATTGGTAAGATATTTTGTCTTGTTTTTAATGATTTCTATATTTTTGATATTGTTGCAGCTTAATCTAGCTAGCCTAGGGACTAATTTGTACAACTGTTAAAGGTTTAGGGTTTTTCAATTGATGAATCTATGTAAATTTTGATGTTTGATGATAAAAAATTTATGCTTGTTGTTAGATAAATAACATTTGTAAAGTGATTTTTGACAAAATTATTATTTAGGGATTAAATTAAGAAATGTCAAAATTTTGTAGTTAAATTATGAAATAGATGAAAAATATGGGCTACTATGGGGCTATATGAAATTCGAGTAGCATGGGTAGGGAGTAAATTGCATGAATTTGTGTTTTTATGAGATAAGGACTAAATTGTAAAAATGTTGAAATATTAGGGGCAAAAGTGTAAAGTTTCCATAATATGCATTTTGGACTAAATTGAACATAATGATAATTAAATAAGTTAATTTTGATTACATTTAGATCAAGAAAAGTGAAATTCAGGTTTAGATCAGGGGAAAAACAAGGTTTTGGACTAGTTGATCCGTTCCGTCGTTTTAGCGATCGAGGTAAGTTCGTATGTTAATAAGCATTAATATAATTGTGTTTTACACGCTTAATTATTGAATTATTTGTATACAACCTTGCGGATATAATCGACAAATATTTGGCATTGAGAAATCCCAATTGGACCTTAGGATTAGATTAGGATACGAATGACATGTCATTAGTGTTTATGTCATTTGGGTGCTAGTCCGTACGTCATACCGGTGGCTGAGTTATCTGACATGTGTTGCGGATTCTCATTAGCTTGTGTGAGCAACACCGTGTAGCTTCGTCATGACTGTCAGCTTGTGTGAGCAGACCCGTTGATAGCTTGGAGTGAGCATTATATGTGATATGAGATTGAGATAGCTTCGGCTATGTATTTGGCAATTAGGGTGCGAGATTCCCAAGTATCCGATAGTATTCCGAATGTTTCAACGGGTGTATCAAAGATATGAAATGGTGAGAAATAGATAAGTATCAGTACATGTATGTACGGAAACTATATAAGCATTGAATCTACGGAAGTTGTGAATTCATGGTTAATTGTGTGATTGAATATATATTAACATTGTGATTAAATGTTTTGTACTATGTTATGTTCATATTCTTAAATGGTAATTGAATGGTGAGCTTTACTTAATATTTTCATACGAGCTTACTAAGCTTTATAGCTTACATTGTTTATTTTTCCGTGTTTTATAGTGAAACCAAAGCTAGCTCGAATTTGGGAATCGTCGGAGACCTCATCACACTATCAAACTATCACTTTGGTACTTTTGAATCTATGTTTTTTGCTATATGGCATGTATAGGAAATTGGTCATTTTGGTATATGTTAGTAGTGAATTTAACCATTTGAGTTGGCTTGTAAATGTTAGGTGGTTTGATATGTATATAGCCAAGTGATTTGGCTTATTTTGGCATGATTAATAATGTTTGTATATATTTGCAAATGCCCTTTTGCCATGTGGTTGGTAATGAAACACCCCTTACTCGTACCCGAGACCGGGATAGGGTATGAGGCATTACCAAACAAACATACAAACATCCAACTAAAATACAGGCTATAAAATTTTATTTTTTTTAACAACAGTATTACTTATTCTTACTTTACACCTTTACATTAGAATATGGTCCCATCTAATTATCATAATTTATTCACCACATAAGCATGACATATCATACAGCAATGGATCAAGCATGCATAATCATCTAGGTTTACAACCCAATGATCGAATATAAACCATATCACATGGCTATATACGATTTAACCATCTTAAGCCAATAAGTTTGGCCAAATCATACTAACAACTATCATAAAGACTAAGTCTCTTTACATGCCACTCACTTGAAAACACTTGAAATTTATCAACGCTCTGATAGTGTGATGCTGCATCTGACAATCTCCAACCCCGAGCCAACCTGCCAATATTAAAAGAAATGGAGAGGGTGGTAAGCTTTACGCTTATTAATTCCATATGAAATTAATAAGCAATTTATCAATATGTTTCCTTAGGTAAAACAACTATAATTACACTTTTATTCATATTTTGGTCAAGCTGTCTACTCTAGTTATAGTCGGTAATTTATTTATAACTTGAGCTAAAGGATTCCAAATTAAGATCTGTTAATTTTTGCAGAAACTAGACTCACATATATTCTTACCATAAAATTTTCAAAATTTTTGGTTGGGCTAATTAATACAGTTTATTCAATGAAGCCTCCCCTTATTCGCGGTTCAGCAGCTCTGACCACTCTTCACTAAAATTTAATTATCTTTTTCTACAAAATTAAAATGAGGTTATCGTTTCTTTATTATGAACATAAATTCAACAAGGAATCAAACCATATAAATTATGTTCCTTAAATATTTTTTTACAATTTTTAATGATTTTTACAATTCAAAACAGGGGATGACGAAATCTGTCTCAACCAGTCTTACAAAAATATAAATATCTCAAAATACAGAATTCCTTTGTTTTATCTATTTCTTTCATTGGAAAATAGATTCAATAATATTTAATTTCATATCTCATTCCACTTCTAGTTCAACTTCTACCATTTTTGGTGATTTTTCAAAGTCACTACCCTGCTGCTATTTTAGACTGTTTATCCCAAATTTCATTCCTTCACTAAAATTTATTATTATCAACTTTCAAGATAATACTTATCAATATTCATCTTATCAAAAATTCAATCACATATCTAACTCATAATTCAAAACTCATATATTCATATTCCGGTATTATCCCACATTTTTTTTACGTTAAATTTCATTTAATAACCTTGTTTCTCCCGGTGAACACTTCGGAAAGTAACAATATCTGGTGGTTTTAACACATAGCTCCACCTTCAGTAATTAATGCCCAACTTACTGGTATATGCACATAGCACCACACTATTGGGCTAACATGTAATTGTGGCATACGCACTTAGCGCCACTTTTCAAATTAACATGTATAACCGTGGCATATCCACTTAGCACCACGTGTTTAACCGTGGTATATCCACTTAGCACCACGTTAATGAATCAATATATGTAACCGTGGCATATCCACTTAGCACCACGTTACATGTATCAATATGTGTAATCGTGGTACATCCACTTAGCACCACATTACATGTATCAATATGTGTAATCGTGGTATATCCACTTAGCACCACGTTACATGTATCAATATGTGTAATCGTGGTATATCCACTTAGCACCACGTTACACGAATAACCGTGGTATATCCACTTAGCACCACGTTTTTCCATTCCGAAGGTTCAACTGAGATTTCCTCATTTAATCTCAATTCATCAACCACAATCACCGTTTGTGTCCATTAATTGAGCAATACTAAAACTTATTTCACATATCATAAAATAAAATATTATAACATAATAAAACAATACATTATTTACATATAAACTTACATCTCATATATTATTAAAGCAATAACATTAAAATACACATTGCATTATTAAAAATCATATGAACTTACCTCGTATACGAAAATGGCCATTTTTACCATTTAAGTCTACTACTTGGTATTTTCTCGATTTTAGCCCGAATCTCAATTACCTTGATCTAACATTACAAATATAGCTCATTTATTACTCACATTATTCAAATGGGTCCATAAATCATATTTTTACAAATTTGCATTTTGACCCCTAAACTTTTGCACTTTTGCACTTTTGCCCCAAGGTTCGGAAATTAAACTTCTTCCTATTTTCTTATGTTTTATGACATGCTGATCATTTTTCCCTTCAATGGAAACATCAATTTATCACTCTGACATGTACTTATGAACATTAGGTATTTTTACCGATTATGTCATTTTACTCGTTTTCACGTAAAATCGATTAGCAAAAGTTGTTTAACACAATTTCAAGCTTCACATTCTACGATTAAACATCAAAATACATGCATAGCATTCATGGGTAAATTTTTAAACATAAATCCTAGCTCAAAATAATGGTAGAAATGAGCAGACCATGTTACCGGGATTTTAAAAATACATAGAACATTAAAAACGGAGCTCTGAATCACTTACTATTAAGTTGGAAGCTTGGCCAAACCCTAACCATGGCTGCTCTTGGTACATTCTGCTGTAGCAAGAAGAAAAGGACACATTTGGGGTTTAAAATTTGTCTTTTAATTCATTTTACCCCTAAATGACCAAAATGCCCTTTTTACTATTCTTTCAAATTTTACCCAACCAATGCCATTTTTGTCCAAAAAGTTATACAATGGTTTAATTATCATTTAAGGACCTCCCATTTAAAATTTCATGACAATTAGACACCCCTAACATGTAAAACTCAACTTTTGCACTTTTTACAATTTAGTCCTTTTACTAAATTGAGTGCCCAAACGTCGAAATTTTTGAACGAAATTTTCATGAAATCATTCAGTGAAATCGTAGACCATAAAAATATAATAAAAATAAAATTTTCCTCATCGAATTTGTGGTCCCGAAACCACTGTTCCGACTAAGTCCAAAATCGGGATGTTACATTTCTCCCCCCTTTAGGGATTTTCGTCCCCAAAAATCTCACCAAAAAAGTGGTTTTGGTTTTTCACTTGAATTCCTCATTCGTGTAATCAATGTCAAAGAACTTTCGCTCAGGCTAAACTTTTACTACCTATCTCTTTAATTTTACATACAAAAATCATAAGTGGTATTCACTTTACAATACTTTTACTAAAACTTAATCTCTACCAGAAAGCTCATGTACTCAAAATTTTGATCCATACCATCATGTTACATATATATTCACACCCAAACCTTTTCGAATTCAAATAGTAAAACTACTCAGTTCATCTCAACCTCATACTCTTTATAATTTCACACAGTCCAATTATTTGTCAATTCAATCCTTAGCTACTCTTTATTTTAAGCCTCTTCTGAATTTCCAAAGAAATCATGATATGAAACTCGGATCTCAATCTAATTAGTGGAGATTAAAATTCCATGAGATCCAAAATTCATAAAGACACAAAATTCTATGAATTTGGTGAGCAGACATTCAGGTATACCAGCATAATTTACACATCTCATAACGTTTAACAACGCTACATATCACTTTCTTCTTTGAAGGACAGGAATGATCCAGACAAGAAAATCCATATTAACCTTTTCTATTTCCATTCTAATTCCCAAACAGGAAAAATAATTTTGATGATTATTGCTATTCATCTTTAAACTTTTAACATTTCAAGAATTTGTACTCAAAGATAAACAATGATTGTTTCAGCATTTTTAATTACCCAGATTATCTCCACATTATCAATATCAGATCTTCTTATCATATACGATTCTTCTAGGAAATATACACTTCTTAATTAGACTATTTGTCTTTTTACCCGTGAATAAATAAAATCTTATTCTCAAGCATGCACATCTCATTAAATTCTAAACATATATTCCATACAGATTGAACAATCAAGTCGACCTTATTCATCCGTAATTGATATTTCAAGAAATTCTCTATTCTAGTCAACAGAACGATTCAACATGTACCATTCCAAATTCACTCATCATGCCAATCGAAGACCATAACAAATGCATTAGCATAAGTAATACTGATACCTCAACTGAATACATTAACTCTGATTAACTTACTTGAGAAAGGAAATTCGCCATACACATTGGGACTTGAAATTTCACCACATTATTAGGATCAATTCAGAGGTATAGTCATACTTGTTCATTATATACATCAATCACAAGTTGGACGTCATGCTCTAAATGCAAGCCATGATCAACAAGTTACAAGATAAAATATCCAGAAAACCCAAGATAGAGAAATCTGAAACGAAAAAGCCCAGAATAAGGAAATCCAAGATAAAGAAATCCATGATAAGGAAATCCCATTTACAGCACTGCATCAAAAGACCAAGAACCAGACTCATAAAAATATGAAAGACCCCAAGTTTTTTCAAACAAAAGAAATCCAAAATAACATCATTCCAAACCACTAACAACAAATACGACCAGAACTATATGCTTCTCATATATATATAAAATCAATCAGAGTAATGATCGGTAGAAATAGAATATGGCACCATACATAATTTCTCATTGATTCCTAACAGATGGAATATAACAAAATACTAGATAAAAACAAAACCATGCGGATTATAATCCAATCAGACTGACAACACATTCGTCTAACGTTAAGATCAGGGAACATTTTCATAATATAAGAATTCATCAGGGATTAGATAGCCCCAATAATATTTCTGGTGTCAGATAATCTCATACCATATCTCAATAGAGACAATCACAAACTGTTCACTGTAATTACCATGCTTGGACATTTCATATTTCGAACATTATTTCTTTAACTATTTCTGCCGTCCCAAATTCTATAATATTCCCTTTACTAAGAAAACCAATTTATGAGGGAATTTCAATCAATACATTTCTTGACATCATACTAGGATAGATCGTTTTACCAAAATTAACCTTTTTATCTAACTGCGATGTTACGAAAATGAAACAATCTTTCAGTCAATCTGATATCTTTCTAGCTCATGTTTGTACTTATCAACCCATTCTCAATCTCTAGTCATACTTATAACCACTCCATCATTGAACTCTTTGGTTTCTCACCTAGAAACTCATTCAACATAAATCTCAGGAATTTCCATTGTAAAACACCACTTTGGTAAGGAGGAGGGGGTCGTAGGGCCTCTGACTCAACTCTCATATACATATACATGTAACACAGTTTTCATCATAGCAATCATATCTCAATCATGTCATTCATTTCGAGTAACTAACATTCATATTGATTTTACACTCACTTTCCAGTTATCTCATTAAACAAGTGTACTTATACATGTATTTCCATGTTTCCTAGATAATTTTACTTATCCAATCATTAAATCAGACAAGTCAAGCACATAAAATCATATAAGGGCCAAACAAACATGGATAAGTATATCACAGTCTAAACTTTCATTTTACACATCATCGTATACATATCATTACAATCATATATATCAGTCCAAGTAATTTAATACATTTACTCAAATTATACGAGCTTACCAATCATAATCATCCCAACCAATATACATGAATATTCATCTATCAATATTTTTGATAAATTACTCAAACACATGCATTTGTTCAAATAAATCGATCATATACATCATGGAATTATCTATTAATCATAGATAAGCTCATTTCACCATGTACACATTTCATGAATCCTCATTCGTACCTTTCCAAGTTTCTGTTCGTCATGACTATACTTTACTCGAATATTTTAGCATCACATTCAACATGGTCGATGTAGCTCGGTTAGAGAGTACCTTTTTCTAAACAAAGTGGCTCTCATACGCGTTGGGAGACATCACACTATCGCGGACCGGTGGCATATATAGCTGGGCTTTTACACGTGCTAGGTTAGTTCGAGAACTGACTAAACCATAACTCTGATACCACTAAATGAAACACCCCTTACTCGTACCCGAGACCGGGATAGGGTACGAGGCATTACCGGACAAACATACAAACATCCAACTAAAATACGGGCTATAAAATTTCCATTTTTTAACAACAGTATTACTTATTCTTACCTTACACCTTTACATTAGAATATGGTCCCATCTAATGATCATAATTTATTCACCACATAAGCATGACATATCATACAGCAATGGATCAAGCATGCATAATCAATTAGGTTTACAACCCAATGATCGAATATAAACCATATCACATGGCTATATACGATTTAAACATCTTAAGCCAATACGTTTGGCCAAATCATGCTAACAACTATCATAAAGACTAAGTCTCTATACATGCCACTCACTTGAAAACACTTGAAATTTATCAACACTTCACATCAAAACTCTGATAGTGTGATGCTACCTCCGACAATCTCCAACCCCCAGCCGACCTGCCAATACTAAAAGAAATGGAGAGGGGGTAAGCTTTACGCTTAGTAAGTCCATATGAAATTAATAAGCAATTTACCAATATGTTTCCTTAGGTAAAACAACTATAATTACATTTTTATTCATATTCTGGTCAAGCTGTCTACTCGAGTCATAGTCGGTAATTTATTTATAACTCAAGCTACAGGATTCCAAATTAAGATCTGTTAATTTTTCCAAAAACTAGACTCACATATATTCTTACCATAAAATTTTCAGAATTTTTGGTTGGGCCAATTAATACATTTTATTCATTGAAGTATCCTTTGTTTTGCGATATAGCAGCTTTGACAACTCTTCACTAAAATTTCATTATCTTTTGCTACCAAATTCAAATGAGGTTCTCGTTTCTTTCTTCTGAAAATAAATTCAATAAGGAATCCAAACGTATTAATTATGTTCATTAACTATTTTTGTACAAGTTTTAATGATTTTTAAAATTTAGAATAGGGGATTATGAAATCCGTCTGAACCAGTCTTACAAAAATATAAATATCTCAAAATAGAGAATTCCTTTATTTGCTCTATTTCTTTTATTAGCAAATATATTCAATAAGATTTAATTCCATATCTCATTCCACTTCTAGTTCAACTTCTACCATTTTTGGTGATTTTTCAAAGTCACACCTCACTGCTTTTTTAGATTTATTTTATCCCAAATTTCATTCCTTCACTAAAATTTCTTATTATCAACTTTCAAGATAATACTTATCCATATTCATCTTATCAAAAATTCAATCACATATCTAACTCATAATTCAAAACTCATATATTCATATCCGGTATTATCCCATATTTTTTTTTCACGTTAAATTTCATTTAGTAAACTTGTTTCTCCCGGTGAACACTTCAGAAAGTAATAATATCCGGTGGTTTTAACACCTAGCTCCACCTTCTGTGATTAATGCCCATCTTAGTGGTATATGCACATAGCACCACACTATTGGGCTAACATGTAATTGTGGCATACGCACTTAGTGCCACTTTTCAAATTAACATGTATGACCGTGGCATATCCACTTAGCACCACGTTACATGTTTAACTGTGGTATATCCACTTAGCACCACGTTAATGAATCAATATATGTAACCATGGCATATCCACTTAGCACCACGTTACATGTTTAACCATGGTATATCCACTTAGCACCCCGTTAATGAATCAATATATGTAACCGTGGCATATCCACGTAGCACCACGTTACATGTATCAATATGTGTAATCGTGGTATATCCACTTAGCACCACGTTACACGTATCAATATGTGTAATCGTGGTCTATCCAATTAGCACCACCTTACATGTATAACCGTGGTATATCCACTTAGCACCACGTTTTTCCATTCTGAAGGTTCAACTGAGATTTCCTCATTTAATCTCAATTCATCAACCATAATCACCTTTTGTGTCCATTAATTGAACAATACTAAAACTTATTTCACATGTCACAAAATAAAATATTATAACATAATAAAACAATACATTATTTACATATAAACTTATATCTCATATATTATTAAAGCAATAACATTAAAATACACATTGCATTATTAAAAATCATATGAACTTACCTCGTATACGAAAATGGCCATTTTTACCATTTAAGTCCACTACTTGGTATTTTCTCGATTTTAGCTCAAATCTCGATTTCCTTGATCTAACATTACAAATATAGCTCATTTATTACTCACATTATTCAAATGGGTCCATAAATAATATTTTTACAAATTTGTATTTTAACCCCTAAACTTTTGCGCATTTGCACTTTTGCCCCAAGGTTCGGAAATTAAACTTCTTCCTATTTTCTTATGTTTTATGACATGCTGATCATTTTTCCCTTCTATGGAAACATCAAATTCTCACTCTGACATGTACTTATGAACATTAGGTATTTTTACCGATTATGTCGTTTTACTCGTTTTCACGTAAAATCGCTTAGCAAAAGTTGTTTAACACAATTTAAAGCTTCACATTCTATGATTAAACATCAAAATACATGCATAGCATTCATGGGTAAATTTTTAAACATAAATCCTAGCTCAAAATAATGGTAGAAATGAGCAGATCATGTCACCGGGATTTCAAAAATACATAGAACATTAAAAACGGAGCTCGGAATCACTTACTATTAAGCTTGGAAGCTTGGCCAAACCCTAACCATGGCCGCTCTAGGTACATTCTGCTGTAGCAAGAAGAAAGGGACACATTTGGGGTTTAAAATTTGTCTTTTAATTCATTTTACCCCTAAATGACCAAAATGCCCTTTTTACTATTCTTTCAAATTTTACCCAACCAATGCCATTTTTGTCCAAAAAGTTATACAATGGTTTAATTATCATTTAAGGACCTCCCATTTAAAATTTCATGACAATTAGACACCCCTAACATGTAAAGCTCAACTTTTGCACTTTTTATAATTTAGTCCTTTTACTAAATTGAGTGCCCAAACGTCGAAATTTTTGAACGAAATTTTCACGAAATCGTTTCGTGAAATCGTAGACCATAAAAATATATTAAAAATTAAATTTTCTCGTCAGATTTGTGGTCCCGAAACCACTGTTCCGACTAAGCCCAAAATCGAGATGTTACAGGTAATGGTTATGTGATGTGTATTATGAATTGGTAATCTGAGTACCTTATGTTTGAAAATTGGATATTTGGTATGTTTGTGAATCTAGGTAAAATAATGCATGTTTGAAAGTGATCATATTGATGATTTAAGAATGTGAATTATTGGTATTGAAATGATATGAACTATGCTTGGTTGAGGCTGATTGAATGCCTATTCATGCCATATTATGTGCCAATTTGGTTTGGTGTAGGTGTCTGCTATTTGGGTGAGCAAAATTTCTTGGTAAGTAGCCTATTTTTTTCCACACGAGTAGAGACACGGGCGTATGTCTCAGCCGTGTGCGACACACGGTCAAGTGACATCGCCATGTGTCCCATAGTGTTGATTTAGAAATCAAGTCAGTATGCTCCACACGGCCCAACACACGAGCATGTGTCTTGGTCGTGTGGCATAAGTTAGTATACCCTACAAGTTTGACACGGGCTGGCACACGGGCGTGTGTCTTGGCCGTGTGGCATAAGTTAGTATACCCAACAGGTTTGACACAGACTGGCACACGGGCGTATGTGGCCATTTCGTAGGGTAAACGGGTGTGTGGTTGGCTATGTGACCAAGTCAGAGAGTTATACAGGGTCAGACACAGGCTCCATGTGATCCCATTTCGAATGTCCACACGGCCTGTGGCACGGGCATGTCTTTGGCCATGTGAGACACACGGTCGGGCCACACGGGTGTGTGTCCCCTATATTTTGCAAAATTTTTCTAAGTGTTCCAAATATTTTTTGAGTTATCGGTTTAGTCTCGAACCACCCCTAATGCATGTTTTTGGCCTCGTAGGCTCGTATTAGGGACAATGTGAATGATGTTGAATGATGATTACAACAATTTGAAAATGTATTGTTTAATTGTATAATATGTCTGGTAATGCTCCGTAACCCTATTCCAGCATTGGTTATGGGTGAGGGGTGTTATACCTTTAGCTAGCAATTCCTTGAGAAAAATTTTTCTTGGCCATCCACCTTGAGGAGTATTTTTTGAATGAGCAAACACAAGGATCAGAGGAAGCCACCGCGACTGATTTTCGGAGGACTGTTGAAATCATTTAGATTTTCTTCTTCCTTATATTTATTTTTTTTATTTATTCAACATATTCGCAAATTTTTTTAATGTTTTTTTCTTAGCAATGATATCTTACTTTTGTTTCAGCCGGAATGATTATATTAATTTGATACGGTTCATTTGATTCATATTTATGATGTCTTTGGCTCAATAGTTCATGCTTTCAATTAAACTCATGAATGTATTTCATTCATTAAAATGTGAATGAATGCATTAGATTTAGTTGATCAATCCTAGCCAGGTGATGATTAATGGACGCAATAATTGAAAGATGCATGTTTAATTTAGATCCTAGCCTGATTAAAATAAAGGTTTGTAATAACTCGAGAGAGCTTCATTACCTTGCATAACTTTTGGCTTTATATGATTAAATTCTATCCCTGTTACTTCACATAACTCTAAAAAAACCTTAGTTAAATATGATCATGGTAGTATTCATGTTTTTCTAAGCATAAGACTCAGAAAGTACTTACAATTGGTTTCAAGTTAATGAAAGATCGAGTTGCCATGGAATACTTTCTAAACATTGTTAAGCATGATAAAAAATGAATTAAGTTGAATGTTGTAATTACTTTAGCTCATTCATATTATTATTGTTGAAGCTTATGAAGTTGCTGCTAAACCATCTCATATCATTCATTGCATTTAGATTAATTCATTTGTATTTAGTTAATATTAAATTTATCCATCACAACAAAACTATTGTGTTTTCTTACCAATTCGTAATCTTTAATTTTGCAATTATTTGATTAACATGTACAGTCCCTGTGGAGGCGATAACTCTTATACTTACTTATTACTTGTTAACAACTATGTATACTTGCATAAACCTACGCGTTACACCCATGCACCATTAAGGTCACTGCCTAAAAAAGGAGTTGAATGTTCCTTTTGGTGAATTTCTTAATCACTAAGCATGAATGAAATGGTTTAATGAAGACCATTTGGCTATTTGGTTGAAGAAAGTTCATAAACACATTTTAATTGTTAAAGTGAAGTTCATGTACACCATTTAAAGTCAAATTGTCCACTAGTATCCTTGTTTAGCCTATATGTATTTCAGCCATGTATCTTTGTAAAAGTTATACATCTTTGAATTAATATAAATTTGATTTTTAAACTCCCTGTTCTTTTAAGAACTTATCGAACTTATCAAGAACTTGCAATTCTTGTGGCATTCACAACCGGTCTTATCACTTTTCGAAGTGTGACAATCACCCTATATTGTCAGTTATTATCTCCATTATAGATAGTGGGTCACGATCTTGCTATCAAAACCAATTGTTAAACTTAACTTTGCTTTGTAGAAATAGGGTCACACTATTATATAGTATTGGTTCATTTATGGGCTGAGTTTTTGTTTATCAATCTCTATCCATTCCGTTAATTTTATTCTTTATCCTAAAAATATATCAAGTCCTAAACGTAACCTATCCATCTTTTTCGAGCAAGTACCTATTTAGATGATTTTCAAGAGGGAGGGTATGATGTGGTCACGACACATAATGTTACTAGGCCTCTAACTGGAGTCAGGTCCAATCTCCCAATTTGAATGGGTCGAGATTGTTTGGGCCAAGATAGGATTTTGAAGTAACAATAGTGCGTAATGGAACTTTCTTGAGAATTAAAGGTGTTGTGCCTAAGGAGGCCAACAATTGACCGAGTCAATATAATTGGGCTCGAACTCCTGTGAAGCTCCAAATGCAAAATCAAACAACCTTATTTCAATCTTGATATTATGGGATTCATTAATGTTCTACGTCCTAATATGTGTTTGATAATAATTCATGTTTTTATATCCTGCTTTTATTATTGTCAAGTTTATTTCTTGTCCAAGTATGTTAGTTGTGTCATTGGGACTATCATATGTTAAGTGTAGTTGTGTCATTGGGACTATCATATGTTAAGTGTGTTTATATTGTTGGCATGTTCTAAAGTGTCATATATGTTTGTGTCCTTTTTTTGTGTCACTTGTTTATGCACCAAAGTCTCATGTTTTCAAGTGTTTGCAATTGTGTTCATAACTTAGTTTATTTTCATTATTTTTATCTAAGTATTTGTGTGTTAAGTTATGAGGTATTTGGAGTCTATATTTTCTTATACATTGTTGGTTGTAATATTTATTTTTTATGTGTCTTGTTAAGTTGTGTTTTGATGTCAATTTGTAGTGTTTTTAGGTGCATATGGCTGGACACTTTTTCACACAAGTGTTCAATGCATTGCACTGGTGACCTTCCAAATTCCTTTGAAGATTCAATGTGTTTCAACATTCATGCACTTGCCAAGGAGGAGGAATGTGACTCTTCATGCATGCAAAGATACATGAACATCCAAGAGAGATGAATATGACCTTTCAGTCATTCATTAAACACGTAGATACATGCACTATGTGACGTTTCACATTCCATCCCGAATTCATTCATACAAATATCCAATGCACCTATAGATTCATTTCTCATGCATGAATGGTTCTAAGGGAGAAGAATATACCATTTGAAGATTCATGGAACACCTCACATTCATGTACGGTAAGGGGGAAGATGCACAAACATTGAATGTGAATATACATGTATCTACACAAGAGGGATGAATTTGCCCATTCATGAACTTCAAAAGGGGGACGAATTGCCTCTTCAAGCACCGAATGATTCATAAATTTCCATGGAAGATGAATGTGACCATCCGGTCATACATTGCACCCATATGTTCATGTATTTTACTATATATTGTACAACACACGTACATGTATACACATTAATAGTTGAATGTGTCTATTGGTGTGCCTAGGTCTATAAATAGTTTGTCATTTCATTTGTAAAATGTTAATCAAGCAACTCTTAATGCAATTGAACTTATTCGAACTTATTAAAACTATGATTTTGTGGCGTTCACTAATCTTATCACTCTCCTTCTCATCCCTTTCCGTAGTGTAATGACACCAACGCTTCTTATACCAAGGTTTGAGTGTTTGTCAAGTTTAAGCAGGTCAGGTTCATATATAACTTCGGTTCCTTAAAAATTCCAAGCACCTCAAGTAAAGGATTTCTATCTGTTTGTTTTTGTTCAAGACGATCCCTCACAAACATGAATTTCTAACTTCGAGTATGGGTCTCATTAGTATATTATCAAGGTTCTATTCAGGTTCAAGAAATCACATCACTTTGCCTTGTGGCGTTCAACCTTTATATCTTATACTTTTGGTTCTTATTACTTCCATAAACAGCGGGTTGTAGTCCTTTAAAACTTATCTATTGGTTCTTTTTTCAAACAAATCATTGAATCTGAGACTTCCTATCTATTCTCGTTTGTTATCAATTACTTGTTTTAGAAATGATCGAGCATTCATGTGACTTGTAAATTTATTGATTACGAGCTCACATCAGATACTTAAATTCTGACTAAACCTGACAATGAAATAATCCAAGTTAGAGCTAATTTGAAGAAAGGTTAGCATGTAAGATAGATTGAATAAGTAAGAAAGAATAATTAAATTGGATTTAAAAATTAAGATTCTTGAAAATCCAAGTCATTTTGGAAAAGAAGACCTATTCTTGATGAATTTGGAACAATTCAAGGTTGCAAATTAAGAGAGAGGAATCAGTTAGAATAAATTTGAAAAAATAACAGTTAAAAACAAAACGAAATCCAAAGAAAAGACCATAACAAATTACTCTTTGTGTTTTTTCTTCAATAATTTCTCTCGGGTTTCTTTTACAATAAGTTTTAACAATCATGTAGATTTTGGGAACCATCTTCAAGATTCTTTTTTCAGGAAACCCATCTTGGAGGGAGATTAGAGTCGTTTGAAGGGGGATGTGGTTTCTCTTGATTCTAAGTGTAACACCCTTCACCCGTATCCGACTCCGGAACAAGGTTCGAGGCGTTACCGGACTTAAACATTCACAAACATATAAAATCGGGTCACAAAGTTCTGCCCAAAATTAAAACTTGCAAACCACAATAAATAAAGACCACATCTCACGGCCATGTACAAAAGCTCAATGTAGGCCAATACGTAAACCAAATCATAATAATAATACATGACATGAAATAAACTTCTTATATATGCCACTCACATGAAAACATTTAACATATACTAGCCAATACTCCAAGGGTAATGGCTTGATAGTGTGATGCTGCCTCCGACGATCTCCAACCCCTGAGCTGACCTGACAAACTAAAAATAAATGAAAAGAAGGAAGTAAGCTTTACGCTTAGTAAGCAAGTACATAAATAATGAATAAAGAATTTAGTATGATTACATAATAACTCAAGTGTATCTACTTTTAATTTCACTATTTATTCCACTTTGGTCAAGCTGTCTCTCCTGTGTCATGTTCACTAAATAAATCATAACTCGAGTTACGAAACTCGAAATCCAATTCCGTAAATTTTCCTTGAAAATAGACTCATATATCTATTCACTAATTTTTTTCTAGAATTTTTGGTCAATCCAATTAGTACAGTTTATTAGTTAAAATTTCCCCTATTACACAGCTTGACTGATCTGACCTCTGTTCACTACGAATTTAATTTCTCCCAGTATACAATTCAAATAATCATGAAACCTGTTTCATTTAAAACTAGACTCAATAATGAATTTATGAATATAAACTATATTTCTTAATTTGTTTTGTACAATTTTTTAATGATTTTTCAAAGCTGGAACAGGGGATCACATAGTCATTCTGAGCAAGTCACACACAATTATAAATATCTCAAAATATAGAATTCCTTTACTCGCTCCGTTTCTTTTATATGAAAATAGACTCATCAAGCTTTAATTTCACATCTCATTCAGCCTCTAGTTAAATTCCTACTATTTTTGGTGAGTTTTCAAAATCACGTCACTGCTACTGTCCCACAACAGTTTTAGTGCTAATTCACTCTTTCACACTTTCTTTGTATTAACCTCATTTTAACATACATATCACAATTCATTTTCACTACATTTCATACATTACAAGTATAGGTCCATAATTACATTGTCACCATAAAGCCATCCCGTTGAACAATTCGGATCAATTCCGATACTTGATGGTTTCAAAGACACACTCCACCATCATATTTCATATAATTCGGCTCTCTTGTACACATGGTGAACACTTAGTACCACCCATGTGACCTAGCCAATTTATCTCGTAGCTCTCTTGTCTACATGGTGTCCTTCACCTGGAACCACACATGCGACCTAGCTACATATATCCCGTAGCTCTCTTGTCTACATGGGATACTTCCCGTATCACACATGTGACCTAGCTACATTTATCTCTCTCCCGTAGCTCTCTTGTCTACATGGGATACTTCCCGTATCACACATGTAACCTAGCTACTACATAGTATCATGTAGCTTTCTTGTACACATGATGTGCACTCGGCATCATACATGTGACCTAGCTACACTCCATCTATATTATTCAATTCTTCCAATGTTCAACCGGATTTCTCTCTCTATTACTTATTTCCATTCTTCCAATAATCAATTTATGCTTCAAAATCGGCTAAAATATATATAATAGGCCGAAATATAAAAATGTAAATGAATTTAATGCATTATTTACATACAAACTTACCTCGGTGCAAAATATAGAAATTTTGCAATTTAGTCCAAAACATTTTCCTTTCCCCGTTCGAGATCGATTCCACGCCTTTCTTGATTATTGAGCTTGGAAAGCTTGAAAACCCTAGCCATGGCCTCCCCCATGCTAATTTCGCCCTCCATGAAGAAGATGAGCAAAATTGGCTTTTAATTTTGTATTTTAATTCATTTTACCCCTAAATGACCAAAATGCCCTTACTACTAAACTTTCAAAAATTCCTTCCATGTCCTAATTTTGTCCATGAACTTAAAATTGGTCAAATTGCTATTTAAGACCTCCTAATTAATATTTTAAAGCAATTTCATACTAGAAACTTCTAGAATGCAAGTTTTGCAACTTATTCAATTTAGTCCCTAACTTAAAATTAAGCACTTTATGCATTGAATTTCTTCACGAAATTTTCACGAAATCATGAAATCATATCATAAACCTCAAAATAATTATAAAATAATTATAAAACAATTATTTCTATCTCGAATTTGTGGTCACGAAACCACTATTCCGATTAGGCCCTGATTCGGGTTGTCACACTAAGGCTCCTTGAAACTTCTTCACGCCACTTTACTCTTTTTTCTATATTTTTTTTCTTTTCTTTAATTTTTTGTTCGCTTATAGTTGGTGTAACACCCCGAATTTTGGGCCTAGAATTATTAGGTTTTAAGCATGGGAACAGTTAGGAGGCTGCACTAAGTTGTGGAAGAAAGTGGTACAATCGCATGTTTATTTCAGTGGTTAAAGTGCTCTTGGAAGTGTTTGAGAAATCTTGGGTTCAAGCCTTGGCTTACACAAAAATTTTGTTTTTATGTGAATAAACCCCTATCTCTAGTCAGTAGGCTTATAAATAAATGTGGGTATAATATGACAAAAAGGGCCTACTGGCCTAGGGGATAAGTGGCGAGCTATGGGTACTTGAGGTCTGAAGTTTGAGTCCTGGTTTACGTAATGGGGGTTTTATTTTGCTGCCTATGCCATGTGGGTAGTAGAGTTTGACCGAAATTTTGTAGAGTTGTTGTGGAATTTGAATTGGATGGTTGTGAGATTGGAGGAGAGATTTGAGGAGTGGATTAAGGGTTAGTGGACGGTTTGAGTGATTTGGGGAGGAAAATTCAGGATTTTGAAAGGAATGAGGAGTGTGTGACGAATTAGAATTCTGGCTTCTCAGAATTCGGCCCTAATTCGGTTGCTTAAAACACTTTGACTCTTTTCTTTCTTGGAGGCCAATTTGTGCTAAGGGTATGGGCAATATCTTTTCATTTTTTGTAATATCAAATACCTTTCGGGTCCATGTGTTCTCGACTTTGCATTTCCCTACAAACCTCCTGTCAAACTGATTCTTTTTCTCTCCTTTACCTCTTCACACTTTGCCAAATATTTACTTCCTCTCTCTCTCAATTGGTCCCTTCTTGACCGAATCCTCCTTCTCACCTTCACCCTAAATCAGTTTTTATTTGACCGAATACTGCTAGTTCTTTCACCCTCACTGTGTCGATTCTTTATTGCTCTTTGTCGACTTTGGTGGTAACTATAACTATTCGGTTACTTTCTATCTTTTTTCTCTTTCTATCATTCTAATAGTTTTCTTATAACAATATTTTCTTTTGCTACCATTAATGGCTAGGGGTGTGCCGCGATAAGCTTTTGCCTCTGTTGTAGCGGGTGATCTTTTGGGGGTAATAGGCCAATTGTTTCCCTTCCCTATATCTGGCTTTGCATTTTGGGTAAGTGGCATACATTGGTTCATGTGGTTTATGCGAGCAATAATGTTTTAGGTTAATAGGTTTTGGTTGGTATGCAGGAGTGCTCGAAGGGCCTGTAACCAGTTCCTGCAGCAGTGAAAGGGTGTAAGCCTAAATCGGTTGATTGAGGCAAGTGATAATTTATTCTTTTGGGATAAGCAAATTAAGAGGGGTCTTGTAACCTTATCATGAAGGGACTAACGGTGCGTTATGCTTGACTTTAGGTTGGAGTGCTCTAGAGTGGTGTGCACACTTTCGCAAACAGGTGTGTAAACACTGCCCAAATCGTAAAACAGCAAAAGCCGAAAAATGTGACTATTGATGCCACATGGGTGTGCGCACGCTCATGTGGTAATCTGAATGCATAGACATGGGCATTTGACTGTAGAGGCCACCATGAGCGATTTCATGGGCTTAGGCTATTTTGGGCCACGTTGGGCTGAAATGGGTCGTGTGGGCCCTACATGGGTAAACCACATGGACGTGTGGAGAATATTGGGCTAGGCTGTGTAAATCACACGGCAAAGGCCATTTTTGGGCTTTGTAAGCCACACGGGCGTGTGGGCCCACATGGGCCCATAATATGGGCTTTAGGCCCATTTTTCACTGTTTGACCGTGTCACAGGTTGTGTGGACATTCAAAATAAGACCACATGGCCATGTCCTAGCCCATGTCTGACCCCGTGTAACTCCCTGACTTGGGTCACACGGCCAACCACACGCCCATGTGACCAGCCCGTGTGCCCTTCCAAATTGCCCCACACTATAACATCCCGATTTAGACCCTAATTGGAACGGTGGTTTCGGGACCATGAATCAAAGTCAAAAAAATATTTTTAAATTATTTTCTGTGTTTATTTTGTGTGAATTTATGTCTGCGAAATTTTCGTGATTTAATTTTGTCGTTTAGATGTCCGATTAAATAAAAGGACTTAATCGCGTAAATTGAAAATTTGGTAGTTTAATGTACAAAGGGCCGAAATGCTAATGGCTTTCTAAATGGAAGCCTTTAGGTGGTAAATAGACCATTGGAACTTGTAATGGCCGATTGTACCCTTACAATATGCGTATTAGATATTTAATGTAAATGGGTAAACTTGTAAAATAATTAGTAAACATATAATAGTTAAAAATCAAGTTAATATATTCATAATATTATTTCATGTTCTTGCACCAAAATAAGAAACAAAAAGAAAAGAAATAAGAGAATTTAGGTTTGGCCATCTTCCAAGCTAAAATCAAGGTTCGTTTTCTTGTCGGTTTTTGATAATTTCTACGTTTTTGAGATCGTTGCTTCGAGTACTACAAAACCCATGCTTGAATTTTTTATTTTGATGAATATTTTGAGTTGTGCCATTGTTGATAGTTTGTGATTTTTGTTGCTTGATGATGAAAAATGAAAGATAAGTTTTAGACTAACATATTTTGTATTGGAGTTTTTGATGATTTTGAGTAATTAGGACTTAATTGCAAAAATAATAATTTGAGGGACTAAAATGTGAAATAAATTGAATTTATGGACTTATTTGGGAGTGGGTAAAATTTGGCCCAACATAAGTATAGGGAAATTTTGTGTATTTTGTGTTTTGTGCAATAGGGACTAAATTGTAAAAATTGTAAATGTTAGGGATAAAATGGTAATTTGCCCATTTATGTGTTTTTGGACTAAATTGAGTGAAAATATATTTGAATGAGTTTAACTTGAATATGTTTAGATCAAGAACCAAAGAAATTGGATTTGGATCGGGGAAAAACGAAAGTTGTCAACTAGCTGCCCGATTCCGTTTTGTATCGTCCGAGGTAAGTTTATAAGCAAATAGACGTGTTTATTGGTAAATTAATGTTATATTTATATGTTGTTACCAAATATAATTAAATGTGGCTACTACACTTTCGAGTTTGATTTGACCGAGATACGACGTCCGAAAGCCCCGTATGAACCTTAGGAATAGTTAGGATACATATGTCATGACATAGGATCCCGTTTATGTGTGCGAGTAAGACCATGGCATCGATATGTGATTCTGATATATGTGTTCGAGTAAGACCCTGTCTGGGACAGTGGCATCGATATGTGATTACATGTAAGACCACGTTTGGGACATTGGCATTGTTACGATACATGTGTGATTATTCGAGTGTCCTATCCAATTCCGAATGGTTCATCAGGCATCGATATGTGAGAAACGAATAT
The DNA here is from genome assembly GCA_025698475.1 of Gossypium anomalum. Lineage (NCBI taxonomy): Eukaryota > Viridiplantae > Streptophyta > Magnoliopsida > Malvales > Malvaceae > Gossypium > Gossypium anomalum. Next base: position 44,362,070 of record CM046965.1, read on the forward strand.
GTGAAATTAGCTAATTGATCAGGTATGTATTAGTTTGGTATTTATTTGTAACAAGGTAAGTGAGTGTCATGATATTAGTTACAAGTATTTGTAACATGATTGAAAAGTATATGTATGAATATGTTATGTATATTAGGTTGCATGAACAAGAAGTATGATCTTTGTTGATATGATTATTATTTTTGAATATATATATAGGATGATTTTGCATATTCGGTAATCTAGTTAATGTAAGTATGTAAAATCTTACCTTGTTTTAAAAGCTTATGTATACAAAGGTATATATATGTATTAGGTTATATAATGATAATTTTGGCTATTGAAAATTTAACAATATTGAATGATATAACCTTGTGAATATTTGGCCAAGGTAATGGATATGTTTTCAGGTATATTATCATGGAAGTTGGAAGTTGAGGATAATCTTGATATTCATAAAGTAATTTGTTAGGGTTAAAATCAATTGATTATAATATCGGTTTGTTTATTTGCTTAAGGTTTACTAAAATTAAATAGCTTATTGTGTGTGTATTTTTCTTTGTTTTATAGATTTTGAAGTCAAGCTACAAGCTCGGGAATCGTCAGCCAAGTTCATCACACTATCTACTGCTTTGGTACCTTTAAGCTAAACTTAAGTTATGGCATGTATAGGCTATTTTTTTTTTAAAGTTAATTATTTTGGAAATGAATGTATATTCAAGCCATGCGAAAATGGCTAAATTCTTAAATTGGTTTTGGATATGTTTTGGTTGTGGTCATTTCTCTCTATTTGAAATCGGCTATGTATGATCATGGTATGAACTCTTAGGGTTAGTTAATATGTTGTGAGTGAATTAAACTTTAGTTAAGTTATGTGTGTTTTGTGCGTTGAAATAGTTGATGATTTGGGTGGTACCTATGGTTAATTTGATTATAGCTTTTGCATGATCATAAACATATATATGGAAACGGTTGATATATATTTTGTTAAAGTGTGGTTATATGCATTGGTGCCAGGGAATATATTCGACTATGTTCTAGTGTGAGTGGGGTTGATTTTGTTACAGGTATTATATGTTATGTTTAGTTGTTTGGTATGGTTTACTAACGATTTAAATTTTGTCCAATAGTTTGGCGTATGAGTTGAATTAAAAATAATGTCTAGGTTGGATATATTCGGCCTTAATACTTAAAATGTTTTGGGAACTATGTTACATGTTTATGAGGTGATTATAACAGATAGTATACATGCATGATCGATTATAAAATAAGAATGAATGAAATGATCATAACCAACTTGATTATAGGTATATGTTTATGTATCTATTTGTGCATATAATGAAGCATATACATATACTATGATATGATGTTTATGGTTCGGTAATTAAGAGACAAGTTGATAGTAAAATGATTGAGTTATTATATGTGCTCAAAATTGGTTTAAGTCAATATGGTGAAATATGTTTGGCGCTTGGTGGTAGTTACATCTTTTAGGTTTGATTGCTCATTAAACCATAAATGTGACTTGCGATAAAACCTTTTTCAAATGTGATTAAGTGCCTATATATACATGTATATTCGAATGGATGTATTAACTTATATTAATGTATAAAACATGTAAACTCATGTCAACTATGAAATCATGTCGCATAAATGATGTATTGAAATTTGTGTTGTTTGACATATAATTTGTACATATGCAAATCTTTTATATTAAAAGAATATGATAGGTCTGATGTTAAATTAATAAAGTTGTAGGTTAGTTATATATATTTTGTATACATATATAGTTTGTCTTGACATATATTGGATTATGTTTTTAATTATGTTGTATTATGAATTATAAGATTTTAAGCTTGATATTAGATTAAGTTACGAGTAATAATGTCATTTTTAAATTGTAAATTGTGATGCATGATTATATGAACTGTGATATGATCAGTAATGCCTGATAGCTCTACTCCGGCGACGGATACGGGTTAAGGGTGTTACACACACACCCGTATGTCAAGCCGTGTGCTAGGCCGTGTCAAACCTGTAGGGTATACTGACTTATACCACACGGTCAAGTCACACGCCCGTGTGCTGAGCCATGTGGAGCATACTGACTTGATTTCTAATTAAACACGAGGGGACACATAGCCGTGTCACCTGACCGTGTGTCACACACGGCGGAGACACACGCCCGTGTCTTTGCCCGTGTGGACAAAAATAGGCTATTTTCCAAGCCATCTTTCTCGCCCAAATTACATACACCTAAACCAACCAAATTTGCATATAACCACAACTTCAAATGGCATCTAAAATTATCTAAACTAAGTTCAATTAATGTTATATCAACACCAACAACTACAAGGCACACAAGTACCACAATATGCTATTTAGTTCATGCCAATTTCACATTCTCAAATCACCTAAATGGTCACTTTCATTTATGCATCATTTTGCCTAAAATCACAAGCATATCAATTCTCAATTATCAACTATTTGATACTCAAATTACCAACAAGCATTTACATAGCAATTACCAAATGCATACCAATTCTAAATTATCAACTATTTGATACTCAAATTACCAACAAGCATTTACATAGCAATTACCAAATGCATAACAAAGGCCATTTGCATATATATATATATATATATATATATATACAGAACCAAATCAACCAAAATAAGCCAAGTCATGTGGCTATACACATAACTAACCATTTATCAATTACAAGCCAACTCAAATGGCTAAATTCATTACTAACATATACCAAAATGACCATAGCTCCTATACATGCCATATAACCAAATACATAAGTTCAAAAGTACCAAAGTGAAAGCTTGATAGTGTGATGAGATCTCCGACGATTCCCAATCTGAGCTAGCTTCGATAAACACTATAAAACACGGAAAAGTAAATAGAATAAGCTATAAAACTTAGTAAGCTCGTATAGTTAATAACTAAAGCTCACCATTCATTCACAAATCAAGTTGTATGAACATAATATACTGCAAAATCATTAAATTATAAGGTTAACATATATCCAATCACATAAGTAACTATAAACTCACAACTTTCATAGATTCAATGATCATATAGTTTTCGTACATACCTGTACTGATACGTATCTATTTCTCACCGTTTCATATCTTGGATGTACCCATTTAACCATTTGGAATACTTATGGATACTCGGGAATCTCACACCCTAAGTGCCAATACATAGCCGAAGCTATCTCAATCTCATATATCATATAATGCTCACTCTCGAGCTATCAATGGGTTTGCTCACACAAGCTGACGGTCATGACGTAGTTACATGGTGCTGCTCACATAAGTTGATGAGAATCCGCAACACATGCCGGATAACTAACCACCGGTAGGACATACAGACCAGTACCCAAATCACATAACCCCTAATTACATGTCATTTGTATCCTAATCTATTCCTAAGGTTCAACTGGGATTTCTCATTTTCGAATCTTTGTCGAACATTTTTGTACCATCGTATTCATCAACAATTCAAAATAAACCATTTAAAATATAAATATACCAATGCTTATTAACATACAAACTTACCTCGATTCACAAAAACGACGAAACGAATCGATTAGTCCGATACATTATTCTTTCCTCGATCTAGATCCGAATTTCACTTTTCTTGATTTATATGTAATAAAATATAATTTATGTAATTATCATTCTATTCAATTCAGCCCAAAAATCACATTATAGCAACTTTAAACTTTTAACCCTAATATTTTAATATTTTTACAATTTAGTCCTTATCTCATAAAAATACAAATTCATGCAATTAAGTTTCAACCCATCACAGTCGAATATCAATTAAGTCCCTGCCTAAAATTTTCATTTATTTCACATTTCTACCACAAAATTTACACATTTCTCAATTTAATCCCTAAATGGCAATTTTACCAAAAATCACTTTACAAATGTTGTTTATCTAAAAAGCAGCATACATTTTCTATCATCAAACATCAAAATACATATACATTCATCAATAGAAAAACCCTAAACCGTTAACAATTTTGAAAATTTATCCCTAGGCTAGCTAGATTAAGCTGCAACGATCTAAAAAATATAGAAATCATTAAAAACTGGACAAAAATCGCTCACCAATTTAACAATGAAGTAGCCGAACCCTAGAAAGCTTTCATGGAGGTTTCTATCTTCTTAATTTCGGTGGGAGAGATGAGTGAAAGATGATAGCTTTTGCTGTTTTATTATTTTACTTATTTATTTTACTAAATTACTCTTTTAACCTTATTAATAAACCATTAAAATCACCTAATTAATGTCTATATTTGTCTACTCATATTAAAAATGGGCTAATTACTACATAAGGACCTTCACTTTAATATTCCATAGCTATTAGACACCTTTAGATAATAGAACACAAGTTTTACACTTTACAAGATTTAGTCCTTTTTATCAAATTAAGCACTTAAACGATAAAATTTCTTAACAAAATTTTCACAAGATCATACTATCATACTGTAGACCTTAAAATAATTATTTCATCCTCGAATTTGTGGTCTCAAACCACTATTCTAATTTGACTAAAAACGAGCTGTGACATCATCTCTACTCCCATTGTCCATGCCAAACAAGTCTCTAGGGGTGTTACGGAGTACAACGTACCAAACCTCATCAATTGGATCTTTCAAGTAAAAATCTTGTTTGACTTGAGAAGAAAATACATATGACTCGTCTATCAATTGTTATTCAGTGTGAATTAATTGAGAGAAGTTCACCATTATAAAACCAAATTGATCTTTTTTAATTCCGCGAGTAGTATTAATATTAGCCCAATCACATCGAAATAAGACAACCTTTCATTTTCCATAGTAATCCAACTCAATAATGTCAGTAAGAAGTCTGTAATACTCCACATTTCCCTCAACAAGATTAATGTCTCTAGCACTAGCATAACTTGTAATTGAAGAATTAACAACTATTCCACAATTTTGTGTCCTCAATCTTTCGCGAGATTTTGTATGAAACCTAAATCTATTGATAAAGAAGGCAGTACATCTTTTTACTACTCTATTCGGACCTTGGAAAAGCCATTCAACTTCCTCATTGACATCTTTTCCACTCCAAACCCATTGATTCAAAAGGAAATTGATTAATTATAAATGTTATATGAAAACATTAGTCAATGAAAGCTTCAGTTGCATACCATTTGCCTTAACCATTCATGAAAAGATTCTGTCAATAACTTATAAATTTCTCTATGTTATAATCTTCGGGAGTGTGAACGAGATCTCAAGACTTGTTTGTACTCACTATATTAAAAAGTGGATTACTTGGTTAGAAGATAAACAAATTAAAAAGATAAATATTTATCAAATTCCAAAACTTACTTGCGTAATGGTTCAATTGAATCGTAGTGAAAAAGAACATATCTTTGTGCTTGTACCCAAGATCTATCATCTAAGTGTGCAATTTTAACTTTACCGATTGGTTCTCCATTACTTTGAAATAAATAAGTTTCGGCTAAGTTATGATTAGTGAGTCCAGCATTTCTACTTGGTCTATTCAGTTTTGTTTTAACATCTTCTAAATATCTAAAATAGAAAGTCATACACTCCTCTACCGAGTAACCTTCAGCAATTGATCCTTCTGGATAACGCTTATTGCGACAATAAGACTTCAATTTGCATAGGAACCTAAACACAATATACAACATTATCAAAAGCTATAACTAAAGGTATCTTATGAATGAATGAAAACTTTACAAATAAATTAGCTCCTCTCTATAAGATACATCTACCGATAGAAAATTGGTCCACCAAGTTTAACTTCATGAGGGAGATGGATTAGCAAGTGCACCATAATAATGAAGAAGGAAGGTGGAAAGATCTTCTCCAATTTGCATGAAGTCAAGATGGCTCAATCTTGTACTTTCTCAAGTTCTTCAACAATCAAAACTTTGCCACAAATAGCTTTCATCATATTGGATAGTTCAATTATACAAGACGTCACCTTTTTTGACATACAACACCGTAAAGCAACTAGCAGTAAATCTTGCATCAAGATGTGATAATCATGTGATTTTAGGGAATATAGTCTTCGATCTTTAAGACTCACACATCAAGGTATATTTGATGCATACGCATCTAGGACCTTTATATCCTTCAACACCGTGTAGAACACTTCTTTTTCTTTTTTTGACATTGCAAAAATATAAGGCGTCAACCGATATTTCCCATTCGGAAGTACTTGGGGATGAAGATCATGCCAAATTCCCATGTCAACTAGATCAAGTCGACTCTGAAGATTGTTTTTCAATTTTCTATTGACATTCAGAATTGTGCCAATTATGTTTTCGCAAATATTCTTTTCAATATGCATGACATCAAGATTGTGTCGTAAAATGTGATGCTCCAAATAAGGCAACTCAAAAAAAATAGTTCTTTTTTTTCATAAGTCCACCTCATTAGGCTCATCCTCTTTATCAGATTCATCATCAATCTGCCGGTCAACATCGCCAACATACGCCTCCCTCGGTCTTTTCTTTGTTTTTTGTTAGGTGGTTGATTCATCTTCCCATAACTGAAATTGATATCTTTTAACATCAATAAGATTTTAGATCCAATGGTTTGCTCAGGAGCTTCTCTGAACTCTTCAGTACCATCAAATAGAGTCCTCTAAAATCTAAATCTATGATTTTCATCTAACCACCAACGATGCCCCATATAAGAGAACTTCTTCACATTATATAACTACTTCGAACATGTTTGTGACGCACAACAAATACAAGCATAACGTCCTTTGATAATCCAACCAAATAAATTGGCATAAGTTGGGAAATCATTAATAGTCCACAACAAAGTTGTACTTAAATAAAAGTTCTCCTTTCTCGAGACATCATATGTTTCAACACCCGCCCATAACTGTTTCAACTTTTCAATAAGTGGCTGCATGTAAATGTCAATATCATTTCCAGGACCTTTCTCTCTAAGGATAATCATAGATAAGATAAAAGAATATTGCTTTATCCAAATCCACGGAAGCAAATTGTAAGGAACAATAACTATAGGCCAAGTACTGTACGAAGTACTCCTGATTTTAAAAGGATTAAATCCATCAGATACTAACCCAAGCCTCGCATTCAGAGGATCGCTTGCAAAGTATGGAAATCTACTGTCAAATGATTTCAAGTTAAAGAATCCATAGGAGGCCTTAACAATCCATCATCGATTCGTTGATCATGATGCCACCTCATAGACTTGGCTATCTTTGACGAAATGAAAAGCCTTTGAAGCCTTGGTATTAGTGGAAAACATCACAAAATCTTTATTGGCTTCTTCTTTGACTATGCCTCACCTTCATCATCATTCACATCTTCTGTATTCCTACTCATCTAACAAGATTTACTGCAAACATGACAAGACTGTTGGTTTTTCTGATCACCCTAATACAACATACAGTCATTTGGGCAACTGTGAATTTTTTCGTACCCAAGGCCTAAATCTTTTATAAGTTTCTTCATATCTTTACATGAATAAAGGATTTTTGCAAATGGAAACATTTCTCTCAAAAACTTTAATAGCAGTGTTAAAGAGTCTTTGGTCCACCCTCCCAAACATTTAAAGTGAAAAAGACGAATGCAGAAGGACATTTTTAAAAATTTCGATCCCTCATAAAGTTCTTCATTCATTTCATTAAGTAACTTGTAGAACTTCGTTGCTTCTCCATTTGGCTCTTCATTAGGTACACTTTTTCCCGTTTCGGTAAAAGTATTTCCACCAGTATCACAATCATCGGATGCAATAATTTCAGGTGGAAATGATTGTAAACCATGACTACACATATTAAATGCATCCGGCAACATACCTTCCATGTCATCTTCTCTAACAGACTGATGGTAAGCATTATGAGGATAAGTCGGGTTAATCATTGAAGAGGTTCTACGAGGTGTACACTCTCTATGGAAAATCTATTTTTTATACCCCCGAATAAAGCCATCAACAATTAGATGTTCGTAGACAACTTCACGAATACGCCAATTGATGTTGTCACACTTCTTACACGGGCAAAAAATCATATTCTCTTGGCTTGCATTTTGAAATGCAAAATTTAGAAAAGTTTGTACTCCATTTCAATAGTCGTTGCTTACCCTTGACAACTTCCTCTAACTCTTATCCATTTCGTAGTTCTTGAAGTCTAAAGTTGACAATAAATTACGATTACTTAAGTGTTCTAAATTGATTCAAATCGTGCCATTGTACTAAAATAGATAATACATATCAAGTATCAAGTATCTAATGGGTGTAAACTAATTCAGGTAAGTTGTTTATTTATAAGTATAATTAAGTTATGTAAGTTATGATATGATATATATTTATGTAAGTTATGTAAGTTATGTAGGTTATGTAAGTTATGATATGATATATATTTATGTATTATGTAAGTTATGTAAGCTATGTAAGTTATATAAGTTATGATCCAAAGTTTTTTTTTTTTATTATTCTTTAAATGTTTATGTAAGTTATGATTATCATCTTTAAATTTTGACCCTTTAATTATACTCTTTTAATTTATAAATTTATTTTTTTATCACCTTTATGTTTACTATACTTAAAAAGAAAAAATTTAATAAATTAATAATTATATGTTAATAAAATTAATATTTGTTAATTTTTCATCTATTTTGAGTTAATATTTAAATTAATAATTATATGTTTACTATCACTTACTCTTTCCCTTTTCCCTTTAAAAGAGGGTGTTTGACCTTAGCCACTATTTGCTCTTTTTTATTTAATAAAAACTACATAGTAAATAAATACTAGAAAACGATATAGGCGTAAACATGGGATTATTAATACGAACCCCCACAAAATGAAGGGCATTTTATAAGGAAAATCCCTTTTTTTTCTAAAATTACAGAAATAGGCTGACTTTTCAATTATTTACCGGATTAGGCCATTTTCCCCGAAATCGCGTCCACGTCAGCGCGACTTTATTGTCCACGTCAGCAAAACGCTCCCCCAGGGAAGCGTTTTGTCCACGTCAGCAGAAATCGCATCCTTGAGGGCGCGCTTTGCTGACGTGGACAAAACGATTCCCCTAGGGAGCGTTTTTGCCTTTTTTTCAATTAGTTATTTTAGGGTTTATGGTTAGTGGTTTAGGATTTATGATTAGTGGTTTAAGATTTTAGGGTTAATTTATAAAATTAACTATTAATTTTAAATACTAAATTCTAAATTAGAGTTTAGGGTTTAGGGTTTGTGGTTAGTTAATTAAATTAGGATTATTCGATTAAATGAGCGTTAATTGATTAATTTAGGGTTAATTGATACATAATGGTTTACACATACTATTTTAATATTAGAAAAATAATTCAATTACTTCAGCGTTTCGATTAATCATTTAATTAAATGAGCGTTAATTGATTAATTTAAGGTTAATTTAGGTTAATTGAGTACACGTTTCTGAACAAATAGTGTCAAAAACGCTTCAAGCAGGATGCACTGTCAGTAAAATTTCAGAAAAAAGCTCCCACGTGGACGCGCTTTTGTTACAGTAGTTCGTAGAAAAATAATTCTGAGTAGACGTTTCTAAACAAATAGTGTCAAAAACGCTTCAAGCAGGATGCAGTGTCAGCAAAATTTCAGAAAAAAGCTCCCACGTGGACGCGCTTTTGCTATAGTAGTTCGTAGAAAAATAATTCTGAGTAGACGTTTTTAAACAAATAGTGTCAAAAACGCTTCAAGCAGGATGCATTGTCAGCAAAATTTCGAAAAAAGCTCCAATGTGGATGCGCTTTTGCTACAGTAGTTCGTAGAAAAATAATTATGACTAGACATTTCTGAACAAATAGTGTCAAAAACACTTTAAGCAGGATGCACTGTCAGCAAAATTTCAAAAAAAAGCTCCCACGTGAACGCGCTTTTGCTACAGTAGTTCGTAGAAAAATAATTCTGAGTAGACGTTTCTGAACAAATAGTGTCAAAAACGCTTCAAGCAGGATGCACTGTCAGCAAAATTTCAAAAAAAAGCTCCCACGTGAACGCGCTTTTGCTACAGTAGTTCGTAGAAAAATAATTCTAAGTAGACGTTTCTGAACAAATAGTGTCAAAAACGCTTCAAGCAAGATGCACTGTCAACAAAATTTTAGAAAAAAGCTCCCACGTGGACGCGCTTTTGCTCTGATGAGTTCGTGAAAAATAATTCGAGTAGACGTTTACAAACAAACAAAGGTCAAAAACGCTTAAAGCAGGATGCACTGTCAGTAGAATTTCAAAAAAAAGCTCCCACGTGGACGCGCTTTTGCTACAGTAGTTCGTACACATATATTAAAAAAATTCAATGTCAATGGCGGTCAGAATCAATGCCACACAGGGGTCGTCGATGGGTCCGTGCTGGATTCCTCCTTGGTTCGGCTTCCGGCGACGGTTGTGGTTCATCCGACAGGGGATCTGATTGTGGGTGTTGAGAGCTTGATCCACCTTGATAGAATAATGACTGTGGTGGTGTTTGCATCACCCATGGAGGAGATGTTGAACCCCGTAAGGTGATGAGGATTGGTAGAAAGAAGAGCCCCCCGATGGCGTCTCCTGCGATCCCCCATGCAACGACGGCCTATAGATTGGCGGTTGACTCGGAGTAATCGGGAACGGAGATGAACCGGGCCATGGATTCCAACCTGCCATATGACTAGAAAAAAGAAACATAAAAGGGTTAGGATACACATAAGGGATAGGATACGTACCTGGCATAGAACTTGAAAAAGGCTGTGATGTGGGTGTCGTCTGTTGAACTGTTGGGCCCGGTGATTGTGGCGGCACTGTTGACGAGCTTGCTGATTTTATGGGTGCTGTTGATGGGCCTGCTGATTGTGTGGGCGCTATTGATGGGCCTGCGTCGTCGTCCCTTCTTCTTGGATTTAAAGGGTCCCGTCGTTCCCTTTGAACACGAATTTGTCGTCGCCTCTCCTCTTCCGACAATAAATATGGCTTGCCATGGATCCTAAACCATGGCATGTATTCTGTGATGCATGCATGCTAACTCTGGAACGATAATCGGTTCCCGAGTAGGTATATAATCATACCGATTTTCCCACATTTCGATATAGCCTGACCAGTAGCTCGGCCAATCCATATTCAATAGCCGTAAGTCGACTTTATGCTCTTCATCAAACACCTCGGATGCCATGGGAATCGGTTGTCGAAATCCAAATTGTCGCAATACTCTGTCTGATTGGTGCATCTCGACCGTAGCATAGTTCACCAATGGGACCTTCACATACCAAGCGTTCGGATTTTGAACGTTTTCATCCGGAATTACTGCCCGAATTGCCGGATCGTCGTATGGTGTCCATTCAAACTATATGAACATGATAAAAATATTACTTATATACATAATACTAAATACTAAATATAAAACGATTATTTTATTAATTATATATAATTTATTTAATACTTACTTGTGTATCTGATCGTTGATCTAATAGAAGCCGTATATCTTCGAGAGAGTTGGGTATTCCGACATAACTCGCCGAACGGTTTCACCTAATTAAATAATTTTTTAGCATACAACAATTATATACTAAATCTACGTAATAATTGTAAAATATAATATAAAATTTACCCCGTTATTAGTGGAAATGTATATGGATAATCCACTGGAGGACGTAAAAATGGAAATCGAAACAGTGCCCAGGATTGCAGTAGTGATAGACAACCTCCTATTTTGGTTTTGTTCGGTAGCGTCGCACTGCACATTTCCTTGTACAACTTTGCCAACACGGCAGACCCCCAACTCAATTCATCGGCTGCTCTAAAATCTACAAGTTTCAACAGCCATCTCAAATGTACAAGGTTTTGTGACAAGTCCGGTATCAGATAACCTCCAATAATCTCGAGAATGTATACCCGAGCATATCGTATTCTTTCGAGTTCTGTCGAATCATTATCCGGCTCCAGGAATGTACCTCGTAACCAGCCCATCTAGATCCGACCTCCGTTAATATAATCCGGTATAGCACCCAAAAGCTCGTAGCATACGGCGCTCCAATCACTAGATGATGCAGATCCGGTGACTACGTACCCATCCACCGGCAATCCTAATTGCAAATGCACGTCTTGCAGAGTGATAGTACATTCTCCGCATGGAAGATGAAAAGTATGCGTCTCGGGTCTCCACCTCTCTATCAATGCACTGATTAGTTTCGGGTCCAACTTGCACCTTCGGCCTATCGTGGCCACGTGCCAGAATCCCGCTTCCCGCAAGTAATTCTCGATCAAAGGCGACGAAGGATTAGGCATATTACGAATGTAACATTCTAAGGATTAGGCATATTACGAATGTAACATTCTAACACCTGATCTACAGACTATTATAAAAAATTATAAAACAAAAATTAATTAAAATTGTATAAATTAATTAATGCAAACATTATAACTGAAAATTAAATTAAAAAAATTAAATTTGCATAAATAAATTAAAGTATCAATTACCATTTTCATTTGCTCAACGGAGATATGCTTATTATCAAGACGGATTAGTTCTTTGATCATTGCTAGCACGATGGTACTTTTTTAATTTAAAAAAATTAAATTCAAAAAAAATTTAAACAGAGAAATTTGGTAAAATTTTGATGGAATTTTAAGAAATTTTCACTAAAAATTGATAGATTTTTTAAGGGAATATTGAAAGAAAATCGAGATTAAACAAAGAATTGTGTGAAAAATAAAAGAGGGGATTGAAATTTTGAGAGAATTTGAGAATTTGAGAGTGATTTGTGTGAAAAAATGAATTAGAGGGGCCATTTTATAGTTTTTTTTCTGACCGTTGGAAGCCAACGGTCAAATTTTTTACCGTTGAACGGGTAAAAACGCTCCCCCGGGGAAGCATTTTGTCCACATCAGCAAAGCGCGCCCTCAAGGACACGATTTCTGCTGACGTGGACAAAACGCTTCTCTGGGGGAGCGTTTTGCTGACGTGGACAATAAAATCGCACTGACGTGGACGCAATTTCGAGAAAAACAGCCTAATCCGGTAAATAATTAAAAAGTCGATCTATTTCCATAATTTTAAAAAAAAAATTTCCTTGTAAAATGCCCCAAAATGAAACCCATTACTACTCGTTTTGTGGTACTCATTTTGGGGATTAATTAGATGAGTTCCTAATCTAATATTTGGTCGAATTTAGTAGTACATCGATCAATTTTTAAAAAAAATACTAGTACGATAAATCCATCTTATAAGCTTTTTTTTTTTTCTTTATTTAGAGGATAAGAATGGGTTATAATTTGATGGTTAAAAAAATAGATTTTCATTTTAAATAGCTTTTAAATCATTTTTTTGGAAAAAGGATTAGTAATTTGATTTTTATATAAAAATAAATTTAAATAATGCTAAAAATTATTATATTGATTAAAAAATTATTTTTAAGTTTTAAAAACAAATATTAAATATTAAAATCAAACATTATAATTTTGAATATTATTAAACATATACATTAATTAGTATTAAATATATATATTTTTAGTTAAAAAGAGAGTATTTAATCATATAGTAAATTAATATTTTTAGTCAAAATATTGAAAAATCATGTAAATATTTTAATAAAATATTGAACTCCATTATAGCGAAAATAATAAAATAAATGAAAAATAAAAGAGTATAAATAGCAAAATTATGAGTTCAAATAGTGCAACTAATGCTAAACCCTAATTATTGAGTTAAATTAATCATTAAAATGTAAGAATTAATTTGAATGTCACAAAATATGTACAGTAATAAACTTGAACATTTATAGACTGAAATGGAAACTTCAACACCATGGAGCATTATGAAACCAAAACCGATTTAATACTTAGGGAGCAAAAGAGATCACATACATACTCCACCAGCATACAGGCAAACAGTTTGCAAGTATAGGACAATGAAGGCTTTAAATACAGGACAATAAAGGCTTTAACAGTTTGCAAGTAGCATATCCAGAGGAAGACAATAGCATGTTCAATGTACATGTTGTCACTAATCTTCAATTTCATAAAATGGCAACGCATGTAAAAAAGAGAAAGCAGCAGTTTTAAATATAACCCATTGAAATTCACTGCTATTACCTTTACAAACTTTGGCCTGCTTAATTCGGTCTGACCAAAAAAGAGAAAGAAATAGAAAATTTGGAGCTCAGTAACTGCCCTGCAAAACCATGCTCTATATCAAGAACTTGCTGACGTAAAAACTCAACTATGCCAAACAAAGATTCGATTACATCATATCTCAAGGCATCAATCAGGAATTTGCAGGAAAAGGGAAAAAAAGAAAAAGAAACAGTGCTACTAAAAAATTTAGTAAATCAAACACTTATGTTCCTATTACCACAATTTTCTAACTTAAAAATGAAGACCACTAATTTTGAATTAAATAATTCTCAAATTGGTTTCCCTTGCCTTCTTAACTATGCTTTCTCCTAAGGGGGTTTTAACTCAATCAGCTCAAGTAGTTGACCATATCTTATCAAATTATTTAGAAGACCATGCCCGCAACATTTCTTCACTTCTCTAATTATTTCAACCAGGCATTGAAAGCTAAATAGTGGATGACTTCAACTAGTCTTCTTTTAGCTTATTTGATTTGAAAAATAGGCATTGAAAGCAAATCGAATGTTCAGTTTTCAACTAGAGATTCATTTTAAACAAACAAAGAATAGATCATGAAAATTACCAGAAGTGCAATGTAGGACCAACTAACACCAAACCCAATAGTGTAAACAAAGATGTCCTTTTCACGTTTAGGGATGGCACATGATCAATTGCAAGCTGAAACCAAAATTTTCAATGTCAAGTCATGCCTAATATTGCATTAAAAAGATACAATAATCTATATTATTTAACTAAGAGATTTATATCTCAAACATAGCAAACTACAATTGCCTTAAAAATAAAGGATACCATAAAACAAGGAAAACCCAAAATTTTGCTATTTTGCTCTTGACAGAAAACATTCTCATGCTATTTATATCCTCCACTTTCAGATTAATTTTCAGCTTTAATTCTTATCAAATGGTTAAAACTATTATTTCATTACATCGTAACCAAAAGCACATGAACACAACCATCGTATTCCTTAGGGAAGACACATTAAAGTACTGTTATTCAAAGCTTAAAAGTTTCTTATGCTCATGTTATTCAATTTTAAGCAACACCTTTAAGAACAAAAATCGGACAAAATGTAAAATCTACATGCCAAGTGTCCTACATTATATACATAGGTCACTAGAGTCTTGTTTAAGTATGTGTATGTGTATATATAGGCAAACTCAATGATGGCTTTAAACACTGATGATTAGCAGTCAATAATGTAAATTACTAATTAAACAGATTTTGTAACTTTTTATCTAAAATCTTCCAATCATCTACCTCCATAACATCCCATTGTAGAACTATTATCAATTCAACAAATAAACAAGTATGCTTATCAAACTAACTTTACGCAGCCTATCAATAGCCCTATGTCCCTCTTCTTCAGTTTATAATACTGCATTTTTTTTCTTTTTTTATTATTAGCTACTACTCATTCCCATTATCTACATCTCGATTACATCAAGTGAAAATAATTAACTTTCTAAAGCAGATAAAACAAATCTTAAAACACATATTTATGCGAAACTATAGCAAATCAATATAAAGCAAAAATAACCAAATACTGATCCTTTCACTTAATAACCTAATTTCCCATTAAAGAACACTAAAGATGATAGAAAAGAAAGCAATAGGAGTTAAATAAAAGAACATACGGATAGAAGAACCGGAATAGCCTATCGTTGAATTGGTGTTGGCTCTTTAAATCCAAGTTTAGCAAAATTGTGCAATAAATAAGACTCACATCCATATCTACAGAGAAACCAAATTTAAGAAATAAAGGATAAATTTAAGAAAAGGTATAAAGACATACACTTCAGTGGAACACATACATTGAGCTTAAGTCCGCGAAACTCTTCAGTGGAGACGCAACATTATTCCCAGAGACATGAATGTTATACTGTTTCCACAAAATCGAATCTGCCTAATCTCATCAACAAAATAAGAAAATTACAACAAATATAGTGCACAAAATAAGCAAATTATGCATGAATTTTCAGAAGCAAACCTCCAATTTTAGGTTTATTTTCTTCTTTTCTTTAGAAAGATTATCTTCTCCGGCAATGCAGTAGACAGTCGACCGCGATGCAGCTAACGGTCGGTGAAAATCAAAGGGATTTGGGGAAAAAATTAAAAGATTTGGGGATTCCGATTTTTAGAGAGAAAAATAAGAGATTTTGGGGTTTAGGGATAAAATAAGGGATTTTGGGTTATAGTTTAGGAAAAAAATTAAGGGGTTATGGTTTAAGGGGAAACGGCGCCGATTTTTGGGGTATTTTTTTGATAATTGCTTATTTTCCGCGGTGATTTTCTCATAAATGTCGTTAATGTCTTTATATTAATAAATTTTTATTATTTAAATTTTTAATAGAGTTAGTTTAAGAGTTAGTCGAAGATTAATTTAATTAAAAATATTATATTTATATTTTTTTTACAAAGAAAAAATATTATTTTCAGAGCTTATATTTTATTTTTATATAAAATCTATAAATTAAGACAATTTAAAGTTAAAAGCATCATAATTTATACATATTTAATTTTACCATTTTTGCCAAATTTTTTTTTGATTAAGTTACAAAAATAATCACTTTTGTTTATCTCAGATTACATTTTATTCACTTATATTTAAAATATTACATTTTAGTCACTTACGTTAACGTGTTGTAACATCATTAAATCATCATTTTAAACAAAAATTTTAGGTAAAATTCTATAATTGGTCTCCATATTTTTTCATTTTGAGTAATTTAATTTTTTTCTTTACTTTTTTAATGACATATGAGCAATTTTTATATTGAATTATTATATCTTTAATATCAATTTTAAATAAATAATTTTTGAAAATTTAAGTAATATTTAAAAGAATTAGATAAAATTTGAAATTTTTATATAATTTTTTATGTAAGAAAACAAAAACAAAAATTTCAAAATATGAAAAAAAAAAAACTAAAAAGCTTTTAAAAAAATTTTCTCTTTTCTAATTATAAATTCTTCAATATTTTAGGAAATTTAAATAACTTTTTCAATTTACTAAAATTTTGTTTCTCTAGAGATGCATGGGTTAGCAATTTTTTTTAATTTTAATATATATAAAGTTTATCTATTATCTCTTAAATAATTTAAACTATAATGATAATTTTAATATATTAAAATTAAAACTATCTCTTTTACAATTATATAAGAAATTAATTAATATATAAATTAAAAAACAATCAGTCATATACCAAAAAGAATTTAAAATTATTTTAAATAATAGTATTTAAATTTTTTTCTTTTTTAACATATATTTTTCTATGTTTTTACTTTCAAAATTTTTCTATGTGTCATTAATTATTTTTTTAAGATTTTAAATATTAAATTAAAAATAAATTATATTTTAATTAATATAAAGAAACTAGTTAAATAATAAATAGAAGAGGATGAAAGAGTGCATGAGTTGTTGAAAAGAATACATGATGGGCACTTGGATGATGGGTGAGAATACAGGGAGCAAAACGACGCTGTTTTGTTTAAAATAAAATGAATTTTTACGGCGTTTTTCTCATAAACGTCACTAATGTTTGACTTTTTTAATAACATATGACCAATTTTTATATTGAATTATTATATCTTTCATATCAATTTTAAAATAATTAGATAAAATTTGAAATTTTATATAATTTTTTATGTAACAAAAAAAAAACAAAATATGAAAAAAAAACTAAAAAGCTTTAAAATTTTTTCTTTTTTGTAATTATATATTCTTTCAATATTTTAGGAAATTTAAATAACTTTTTCAATTTACTAATTAATTTTGTTTCTCTAGAGATGCATGGGTTAGCAACTTTTTTAATTTTAATATATATAAAGTTTATCTATTATCTCTTAAACAATTTAAATTATAATGATAATTTTAATAAATTAAAATTAAAATTATCTCTTTTACAATTATATAAGAAATTAATTAATATATAAATTAAAAAATAATCAGTCATATACCCAAAAAACTTTAAATTTATTTTAAATAATAGTATTTTAATTTTTTTCATTTTTAACATATATTTTTTATGTTTTTACTTTCAAATTTTTTCTACATTTCTTTAAAAAAAAATTTTGAAGATTTTTTTTTAATTAGTATAAAGAAACTAGTTAAAAAATAAATAGAAGAGGATGAAAGAATGCATGAGTTATTGAAAAGAATACATTATGGGCACTTGGATGATGGATGAGAATACAGGGAACAAAACAGTGTTGTTTTGTTTAAAATAAAATGATTTTTTGCGTGGTTTTTATCTGCGACGTTTTTCTCATAAACGCCACTAATGCTTGACTTTTTTAATAACATATGACCAATTTTTATTGTAATATCCTGATTTTGGACCTAGTCGGAACAGTAGTTTTGAGACCACAAATCTGAGATAGAAATATTTATTTATTGATTATTATAAGGTTTATGATATATTTCTATGCTTGTGTGAAGATTTCATGAAGAAATTTTATGTGAAAAATGCTTAATTGGACTTTAGGGACTAAATTGAATAAACTGCAAAACTTGTGTTCTAGAAGCATCTTGTATGAAATTGAGTTAGATTATTAATTAGAGTCCTTAAAGAGTAATTTGACCAAGTTCTAAAAATTTGGACAAAAATGGGCTTGGAAGGGTAAAAATTTAAAGAATAGTAAAAAGGGTATTTTGGTCATTTAGGGGTAAAATGAATTAAAACACAAAATTAAAAGCCAATTTTTCTCATCTTCTTCACCAAGGCCGAAATTTGCATGGAGAAACCATGGCTAGGGTTTTTCAAGCTTCCAAGCTCGATTGTAAGTCCGTTCTAGTCCCGTTTTTAATGATTTTTACGTTTTTGAAATCTCGGTAATATGTTCTACCTATTTCTACCAATATTTTGAGCTAGGGTTTATATTTAAAAATTTACCCATGGATGATATGTATGAATTTTGATGTTTTATGGTAGAATATGAATTTTGAGAGTGTGTTAAATAACTTTTGCTAAGTGATTTTTCGTAAAAACGAGTAAAATGACATAATCAGTAAAAATACCTAATATTCATAAGTACATGTTAGAGTGTGAATTTGATGTTTCTGTAGAAGGGAAAAATGATCAGCATGTCATAAAACATAAGAAAATAGGATGAGGTCTAATTTACGAGCCTTGGGGCAAAAGTGCAAATATGTGAAAGTTTAGGGGCAAAATGGTAATTTTGCCAAAGTTCGTATTAGGGGCTGTTTTGATGAATATATGTATTAAATAAATTAATTTGGTATTATAGATCTAGAGAAAAGAGATTCGAGTCGAGATCGGGGGAAAAATAAAGTTTACGAGGAATAGGCTCGACTATTCTCATTTTGTATCGAGGTAAGTTCATATGTAAATATTGTAATATAACCGTTATTTTAAATCATTTAATGTTATTTATACAATATTATGATTGTTATCATGTAATTCTATGCTTTGTGGTCATTGTTGGACAACATGCAAAAATTTTATGAATTATGTGGAAAATGTGAAAGACTACCGAAGTATCGTCATTGGTATTCCAAGGAGAATGGTAAAGGAGTACGAACGAGGAAAGTCCCGTTGAACCTTAAGAATAGATTAGGATACAAGTGACACGTTGTAACACCCCTTACCCGTATCCGACGCCGAAACAGGGTACGAGGTATTACCGAACTTGAATACTTGTAATCATTTAAAACCGAGACACAAAATTTCATCAATTTTAAACTTTTCAAACATATTCAAGACTATCTGCATTAAATGACTTTATACAATATAGACCTTCAAATAACATAGGTCAGTATTTTAGGCCAACTCCTAGCAACTTAATAACAATTAAATGAGTCTCCATACATGCCAAAGACTTGAAAATACTTTAAAACATTTATATATCAATCAATAGTTTGATAGTGTGATTTAACCTCCGGCGACCTCCAACTCGAGCTAACATCTGCGACATTATAGGAAAAAGGAAAGGAAAGGAATAAGCATTATAGCTTAGTAAGTAAGTGTGTAAATATTAATAAATAATACATTATCATACTTTAAACAAAGTCACAATATGTTCCCGGAATATTACCATCACAAACACACATACTTTCACTATTACAATCATAAACAGGTTCAAAATAAGATGTCTAGCAGAGTACCAGAAGCTAAATTATTTATTTCTAGAGCTACGGAACTCCAAATTACAAAACGTTAATTTTCCTTGAAACTAGATTCACGTATATTCTTACCATAAAATTTTCAGAATTTTTGGTCCAGCCAATTAGTACAGTTTATTCATTGAAGTTACCCCTTTTTCACTGCTCAACTATTCTGACCACTCTTCACTACGAATCAATTTTATCCTCGTACAGAATTCAAAGGATGTTTTTGTTTATTTCATTTCAAACTAGACTCATTAAGGATTTTAAGCTTATAAATTATATCCCCTAATTATTTTTGTACAATGTTTAATGATTTTTCAAAGTCAGAACAGGGGATCTCGAATTCATTCTGACACTGTCTCTCAAAAATTCAAATATCACATAATATAGAACTCTTTTGCTTCGCCTGTTTCTTTTAGATGAAAATAGACCCATTAATATTTAATGTCATAATTTATTTGAGATTTAATTCAACTTCCATGATTTTTGGTGAATTTTCAAAATCACGCAACTGCTGCTGTCCAACACTGTCTTACTACTAAAATTCACTCTTACATAATTTCACTTAATCCATTTTGTCTTATCGAAGTTCGCTCAAATATCGAGCACATTGCTCATAATTTTTTTCATAAACATATATCTGCACTTATTCATCACATAATCATGTTCACATGTATTTTTACTTAATCGATTTTCCCGTTGAACTCTTCGGAATAATAACTGAAACTCGGTTGCTTGCACATATTTTCACACTTGTAGCCAAGGCTATTTGGTACGCATAGTAGCCTGCACATAGTACTACACATGCGACCAATTATCCGGTACACGTAGTAGCTTGCACTTAGTACCACACATGTGATCGAAGTTATCGGGTATGCATAGTAGCCTGCACTTAGTACTACACATGCGACCAATTATCCGGTACACGTAGTAGCCTGCACTTAGTACTACACACGTGACCTCACAATAGATCATTCCTATTCCGAAGGCTCGGCCGGGAAATTCCTCACTTTCCAATATGTTACAAATTTATTCATAGCCTTTTTTTTTCAATTTGTAATTTACAACAATTAATCATTCTATAGGCAGCCACATTCTATATGATAACAAAATATAATAAAGTAAAAAGAATCGATGAGTTATTTACGCACAAACTTACATACTTTCTCATTTCCATGTCGAATTAATATTGAACATTTAAATAATCATAATTATACTCACTTTCAACACCTCGGCAATCATAGTAAATATATAAACTTTACATTGAAACATGCATAAATTAATGCTTATTATACATATGAACTTACCTCGATACTAAAACGGCCATTTTACCAACTTTCTCGATTTTCGATTTTTCTCCCATTCTAGGTTCAAATCTTGTTTTCCGAGATCTAAAACATCATATTTTACTTATTTAATTAATGTACTATTCAAAACAGTCCTTAACTCAAACTTTGGAAAAATTATAATTTTGCCCCTAAACTTTTGCATATTTACACTTTTGCCCCTAGGCTCGTGAATTAAACTTCATCCCTTATTCTTATGTTTTATGACATGCTGATCATTTTTCCCTTCTATGGAAACATCAAATTCTCACTCTAACACATAGTTATGAACAATAACAACTTTTACCGATTAAGCCGTTTTACTCATTTTTGTTTAAAACCGCTTAGCAAAAGTTGTTTAACATAATTTCAGCCTTCATATCCTACCATAAAACATCAAAATAAACACATTTCACCTATGGGTATTTTTCCAAATATGAACCCTGGCTTAAATTATTGCTAGAATAAGCTTAATCAAGTTACCGGGATTCTAAAAACGTAAAGAACTTGAAAAACGGGGCTAGAACGGACTTACTATTGAGCTTGGAAAGCTTGAAAACCCTAGTCATGGCTTCCCCCATGCTAATTTCGGCCTCCATGAAAAAGATGAGTCAATTTTGGCTTTATTTTCCCTTTTTATTTCTTTTAATTACCAAATGACTAAAATGCCCTTAAGGCCTTTCTTTAAAATTTTGTCCTATTCATGCCCATTTTTGTCCAAACGAAATATAATGGTCTAATTACCATTTAAGGACCTCCTATTTAAACTCCCATTTCAATCAAGTACTTATGGATTAGAACACATATTTTGCAACTTTTGCAATTTAGTCCTAAAAGTCCAATTAAGCACTTTATCAGTAAAATTTCTTAACGATATTTTTACACAATATTTTAATCAATAAATAAACCTTAAAACTTAATCGGAATAAATTTTTTGACTTCGAATTCGTAGTTCTAAAACCATTGTTCCGTTTAGGCCCTAAATCGGGTTGCTACAGCAACTTTTGCAAATAAGCCCTAATAGGCAAATTAAACATGCAATCTATAAAATTTCTTATCAATACTCTAACACATGCATCTAATCACTCGGTAAATCATAAAAATTAATCAAAATAAACTTTTCTATCTCAGATTTGTGGTTTCGCAACCACTATTTCATTTAGGCCCTATTTTGAGATGTTACACGTCACTAGGATATTTGGGCATCCAAACTCGTTGAGTTGAGCCCGAGTTCACTTATGGATGCGAATGTCCGAGCTCGTTGAGTTGAGTCCGAGTTCACTTATGGATGCGAACGCCCGAGGTCATTGAGTTGAGTCCGAGTTCGCTTATGGGCGGGTTACGTGGTAGCTTGGCTACATATATGGCACTTATGTGCAAACTTTCCATGTATCCGAGTTATATTCCGATGTGTTCAACGGGTAAAGTTCTAGTAAAGTGGAAGAAGACTTGAGATGAAAGTGACGAGTTGGTAAGTGTTGTAGAATGGATACCTTAGACAGGTATGCACTTAACTCTCAGGTTGAGACCTCAATATATCAATAATATGGTAAGATGATGAATAGAAATGTAATATGAATACCTTGGTGATATTATGCAAATGATGATTTCGTATGATTGCATGGTTATGTTACTTGCTATTTGCATGTGAACTTACTAAGCAATTATGCTTACTCCCTCCTTTCCATTCCTTGTAGTTTGACAAGCCAGCTCGAAAAATCGGGAGCAGTCGGAGGCACGTACACACTATCGGCGGACCACTTTCGGTATAGTGGCTTGTACATTTTGGAAATATGGCATGTATAGCATTATAATCATTTTGTGTATATGATCTTATGACATGGTGGATGGATGGAATGGAAATGTTTGAGAATGATTAGCTATTGGAATGGCTAATCAAGTTAATATACAATAACATGTATGCTTTATGTCTTAACTAAACCATGAAAATCCTAGGAAAGGTAAAATTGGCCACAAAACAGAATCAGACAGCAGCAGTGACGTGAATTTGAAAAATCACTAAAAATAGTAGAAATGAAATTAAATGATGAATAAGTTATGGAATCGAATTTGACGAGTCTATTTTTATATGGAAGAAATGAAACAGGTAAATGAGTTATATTTTATGAGATATTTAAGTTTTTGTGAAACAAGGCCAGAGCTACCTCTGAATACCCTGTTCTAAATTTAAAAATTCACCATAAATTGTAAAAAAACAATTAGGAGTTTTACCTTACATGTATGAAATCCTTATTGAGTCTAGTTTTATTAGAAATAAACAACATAGTCATTGAAACTCTGTACAAGGAGATATCTGATTCGAAATACATAGGGGTCAGAGTAGCCAAACCCTGAAATAGGGGAGACTTTAACTAATAAACTGTACTAATTGGACTGACCAAAAATTCTATAAAAAAATTAGTAAGTAGATATATGAGTCTAGTTTCAGGAAAAATTTACAGAATTGGATTTCGAGTTTCATAACTCGAGATATGAATTTTTTAGCGACTGTGACGCAGTTAGCCTGCTCGTCTGGAAATTCTAAAATAAATTGTTTGAGTTGTTTAATTAATGAATTAAGTCCGTTAACACCTCGTGCTCGACTCCAGCGACGGTCTCGGGTACGGGGTGTTACATTTATATTGAATTATTATATCTTTCATATCACTTTTAAAAAAATTAGATAAAATTTGAAATTTTATATAACTTTTTATGTAAGAAAACAAAAACAAAAAATTTCAAAATATGAAAAAAAAAACTAAAAAGATTTAAAAAAATTTTCTCTTTTGTAATTATATATTCTTTCAATATTTTAGGAAATTTAAATAACTTTTCCAAGTTACTAATTAATTTTGTTTCACTAGATTGCATGTGTTAGCAACTTTTTTAATTTTAATATATATAAAGCTTATCTATTATCTCTTAAATAATTTAAACTATAATGATAGTTTTAATATATTAAACTTAATATTATCTCTTTTACAATTATAGAAGAAATTAATTAATATATAAATTAAAAAATAATCAGTCATATACCCAAAAAAAGGTTAAAATTATTTTAAATAATAGTATTTTAATTTTTTTCATTTTTAACATATATTTTTCTTTTTACTTTCAAATTTTTTCTACGTTTCATTAAATTTTTTTGAAGATTTTAAATATTAAATTAAAAATAAATTATATTTTAATTAATATAAAGAAACTAGTTAAATAATAAATAGAAGAGGATAAAAGAGTGCATGAGTTGTTGAAAAGAATACATGTTGGGCACTTGGATGATGGATGAGAATATAGGGAACAAAACGGCGCCGTTTTGTTTAAAATAAAATGACTTTTTGCTGCTTTTTTGATAACGCCGCTAATGCTTGACTTTTTGCGGCGTTTTTCTCATAAACACTGCTACTGCCTTTTGCGGCGTTTTTCTCATAAATGTCGCTACTGCTTGACCTTTTGTGTACTGCTTTACCTATTGCTGCGTTTTTCCGTTAGCGCCACTAATGTATAATATCTGTTGCGTTTTCCGTCTAAATGCTACTAAAAAAGTTGCTAAAACCTTAATTTCCTGTAGTGGTGGTCGGATCGTAATATAGAAAGACAACGTGTATTAGTAGACAAACCTAAACATGTCCTTAGTTTAATTAAAAATGATTGAAAGACTAATATGTCATCTATCAAGTCCAATTGAGGAGATGCTTTGTCTTGGGCATCGAAACGGATGACTCCCAAAAAATAGAGACATAAATGTGCTTGATTAGACTGACAGTACATCAGAATGGACCCAAAAAGAATTGATCCTAAATTGACATTTAACTATTTTTAATATTTTTTATATATTTTTATAGTAAATAATAATATTTTTTAGCATTAAAATTTCGCTTTGATACATCTTCTTAATCATTATTTGTGACATTTGGTAAGCAAATTTATCTTAATTAAATTTATTTTTATGATTGTATTATTATATGTTATCAAATTCATGATTGATAAGTATATCCCGTGCATAGCACAAATTTTAAATAAGCATATATAATTTTGTTTGATATATATATTTAACCCAAACATATTAATATATTTAAAATATTATAAGTTATGAATTAAGTTCAATAAATTAATTTAACGATCATATTTTATTTTCAATATAAATATAAATATAAAAATTTTAAAATAAAGTTTTATATCATCCTATACAAACTTATTGTATCAATGAAAGTTAAAGAGAAATCAGAATTAAAACAAAACTGTACACTGTCAATATATCATTTCGTACTACCTTAAAATCAAAATAGATATGTAATATGGTAACACTACTCATTTGAAAAGCCATAAAGCAAAAATATTATATTTATTGGAATATGGCATTGAGGAGGACAAGGGCTTCTGCATTGACCCAAATGCAGTTGTCGTGGCCCTTATCCTTTTACCAAGAATCCCATAGAAATGTTCAATCATAGCCGTTGATGTCCATCAAATGTCAGTTAAAGGCATATACTCTCTCCATCAAAGGTAGGGATTTTTTTCTTTTTTAAAGGTCTCTTAAATTTTCAAGATTCCAAAACCGTCCGATCTAGAATGAGAGCTACTTGATTAAGCAATCATGGGTTCTTAAAGATGGACAGCTTTTGTTATTCCATTCATTTCTTCGTATTATAATTGTTATCATATGTAAGAAAGCAAAAAAGTTACACAGGTCATGTCACACTCAAAAGATTAAAGAGACTAAAATGCCACTATGGGGTAGCGTACACAAGGACTTGGGACCCATGGGCTTATTAGACTTTTTATATGAACAGATGCTTGGACCCCACAGAAGACAGTCTCCTGTATCATGATGATACATGCAGGCGCCCGCACCCAAGTACGGAACAAAGCAACCTGCCTTGATTTCTAAAATGCTTCATTGTACGGCTTTCAAATGTACACAGTTTAACGACCGGGCTCGCAGCAACCTCTACAACTATAACTTCTCCGATCTCCAGCCCATAGACTATTTTTTCTTTATTTTTTTTAATTATGACTATTGACTAATCATTGAAAAACAAATTCAGATAAAAAAAAATAGAGAGAGAGGTATAGGATGCCAGCCTGCCATGTGGCGTGATGCCACGTGGGATATCATTTGCATGTGTGAGATTCTGCGGGTCCTACCTTTAACGGGATGCGGCTGCTACGGCGGCGATAGGGACCGATGATGAGGCGGTAGACGGCAAAATGGTGGGCACACGATTTTTTTCAAAGAGGAATTTGTCCACTATCATGGTGCTTGGTCCCGCAACAAGTCTCTCCCATGTCTCATCGGCCTCATCGCCACGCTTTAGGAAGACTTCGGTGGCATCAATCCGGTGCATTCTCCAATTCCGTTGGTTATAAAGGCGGCGGATTTTATGGAACTGGCGAGAAGCTAGAGTGCATGTATTTTCCTTGATTTTTGAAATGGCCGTATCAAGCATCCTAGCTCGAATGTTGGCATCAAGAATTGATCCAGCACGGAAATATTGGTCCAATTCGGGGACCCCAATCGCACGCCTAATCCCTCGGGAATAATCGGCCATTGGATCAAACATTTGTTCCGCCTCATCTACCAAGCCTGCTTTCACCATCTTATCTACCCGTTCCGACACAAAGGAGTGTAACACGCGCAATGACACATCAACCCATAGGAAGCAGCATTCGTATCTTAATTGAAATTCAGGGTCATCATTCACCAATGCCTCGATGTATGAATTGGAGCCACCGGCGATGATTGGGAGGCGGCCTTCGGCAAGTATAGATTCAACAGCAAGTGAAGCATGATGTTGGAAATCCATGGATGTGAAATTGGAGATTGGGTCTACTATGCCTAGCAAATGGTGTGGAACCCCACGGCACTCCTCTACAGTGACTTTGTTAGTTAGTATGTCAAGGCCTTTATATACTTGCATTTTGTCTGAATTTACAATTTCAGCTGGAAAATGGGTGGCCAGATCGATTGCCAGACGGGACTTGCCGGTGCCGGTTGCTCCCATTACAAACACCACCTTATCCTTTCTGTGGAAGATAGTCTCCAGGTTGAGCCCCAAATTCACTCGGGGTTGTACTAGTTTGCTGGCAGACATAGAAAGTTTCATCTTAAACCCTGCAAAAGTGGAAGAACACAACCAGTTGCAAAATCTGCTTCGAAACGGGAAAAAAGAGAAAGGAGTTTGGGGATAATATAGAAACAAAACCATAGCAAGTAACCAACCAGAGCTAGCTTTCTAGCTATATTTATCCTATAAAAGCATGTAACAGGCAGCAAAGATAATAAGTCAATAAGCCCACATATTTCCTTCGACGCGCAATACCTTTTATTGTCAAATATGCGGCGACCCGTAGAAGAAAGTGGTCTTTCCAAGCTGAAGAGAAAATTAAGACCAAGAAGAGGCAAAAGAGTGTCTCGTGTTGCAGAGAAGCTGGGCTTGAAAATGGTGATGATGGATGTAAAAGGAATAAGCTAGTGGAGGAAAGGTTCTTTTCTATAGTTGTAAGCAAAAGCAACTATTTATGCTTTTCACCACAAATGAGAGCGGGGGTGGGGAGGGGCTTGTATGAGAAAAGATTGAACCTAAAAGAAAATCACAAATTACAGCAGCAGTTTTGAAGGTCAGAGTTGGTGAAAACCTGCACGACTATGAGATGATTAGGCTGGGTATTTATGGTGCGTGGAAAAGAGTACTTTTAAGTCTTTTAACAAGTGGCTTCACAGGGATTTCAAGACTCTCAACGCACGGGGGAACACCTCAAAATTGTCTATATATATTTTTAAAGTTTTTGATGATGGGATGTTGTAGATGGTTTTTTTTCATGGGGAAAAGAAGTATTGTAAATAAGTGAACCAGATGTGCCGAAAAAAGGTGGAGAAAAAACCTGAAACAAATCTTGTAACACTGAACACAATGGTAGGTGATAGTTGGTATGGTGAAAATAAAAAAGAGAAATATGGCTGCTGATCAGGCTTAAGAAAAAATTAAATTGAGAGAATTTCAAAGAAAATCCTTTAAGAATTCAAAAAATTGAAAATGTCAAAAGTTCTTTCACCAGTTGTGAAAGGTTTTGTTGGTGATGCGAATAGTGAAGAAGAATTCACTATGTTTTTGAAAGGAGAGAAAAGAACTTAGTGTTACATGAAAATGTTAAGAAGAAAAGCTGTTAACTACTTTCATATCTGATCCATCAAGCCAAGCTCTTTAGAATATCCTAAGAGTAAAGATAACCTAAGAACCCTATCATATTTCAGGGTTACTTTCACTTTTTCTACTTTAATGATGTGGTAACATATGAAACATCTTTCACAGAATATCTCTTGAAACGTAGGACAATGGTAATGTTTTCAATGTAAATATTGCTTCAAATAAGAATTGTTATGTGGTGATGTTTTTCTTGGTAATGTTTTTCCTAAATAATGGTTCTTTTGGAAAAATGCAATTGTTCTAAATATAAGTTGTTTGAAACAATGATGGTTCTAAACATAGTTATTGCTGAAACGTCATTATTCTAAACAAGAGTTGTTTCGAACTTTATTTATTCCAAACAGGAGTTGTTCCCAAATAACAACTACACTAGACGACAGTTGTTCTAACTAAAGCCCTCTGAACATAGCTATTTTGGACATAGTTATTCTCGAATAACAGTTGTTTTGAACAACAACTATTCTAAACAAGAGTTGTTTCTTTGTAAGAGATACACTTGGTAGTACAATTTCTTGAATTATAATATTCTTTATTTCAAGGAAGAGATAAAATGTTAACCAAAATTATCTACATTTTGCCCCCTACATCAAAATTCTTAGTAGAAGTTATCATGCAAGAAGAATGTAGTAAAAATAAATAAATAAAATAACTATATACTTATAAAACTAAAATAAAATTCATGTTAAGTAGAAAAAGAAAAGAAAATATTGAATTTCCCACTTTGTTGCCCCCAACATGAATTTTTTTATGAGGAAAGAGAAAGAAAGAAAAAATTTCATGTATTAAAGCAAAGATATAAAAATTTTAGAATAACAAGCTATATTTAATAATAATAATAATAATAATAATAATAATAATAATAATAATAATAATAATAATTGGGAAGAGCGTGCAAAAGTTGTTCTGAAAAATTTGAGAAGAGCAACATATTTTGCTTTTCGCTAAAAATTTGGGAGTAACAAATTAACGCTCTTCCTTAAAAATTTGGGAATAACTATTGGTATTCAAAAAAAAAAAAGTGGGAACAATTAACAAAGTATTTTCAGAATCACTAGTTATGTTGTTTCACCAAATAAATAGGAAACAACTTATAGCATTCCCCTAAAAAAGTGGGAACAACTAAATATAGTATTTCTAGAATAATATGCCATAGCGTTTCCCTAAAAAAGTAAGAACACCCAAGCATTGTGTTTCTAGAATAACCTTTTTTAATGTTTCCTTAGAAAAGTGAAAACAATTAACGATAGTGTTTCTCCAAAAATTTGGGAACAATTTAGCCTAGTATATCTTGAAAAAAAACATCGTATTTATCAAAATAATAATAAATATATGGAATATACATAGGTGGCTTAAAAAACCTTACAAAATTGTAGTCAACACAAATTAATATACACATTGTGTTCAAGGATAACAATTAGCGTTCAATCTTTAATTAAAAAAAAAACAAGATATTAAACATCAAAAGCTTTTTATACTTTAGGGTTTATAAAGCAAACTAAAAATTTTAAGATTTGAGTTCTCTCCAAATTTCAAGTTTCTCAAGTTTATAGTGCAATATTATTCAAGATCTTTTGGAAAGTTGAAGAAGATCGAATCAAGTAAATTACTTTAGAACATATCAAATATTTTATAAAAATATTTTTTATCAAATAAATATTTCAAAACGATTACCTCAAAATTATATATATTTCAAAACGTAATAAGAAAATTATTTACAATTATATAAAGCTTTAGCAGCTTTCAATTATTAAAAGAATACAATTAGAATGTTATTGTTTTTTATAAAGTTTCTTAAGAAATTTTCAGTCAAGGAATTTATTTTTAAAAATTAGACATATACATCTATTGTCCAAGCATATTTTATATAAAGGAGGGAATTTGACATTTGCAAAATAAAATTTTGAAGTGTAATACAATTGTATTCAACTGGTACTTGTTTTTTTTTTTTTTAATAATGGGAATATCAATTATAAACATCTTTCACACGCTGCTCATGTTTTCAATAGGAAGAGGAAAATTATTTGTAATAATTCGGTAGCTCTTCCTAGAAAAAAAAAATCCAAATTTGCATTGGAAAATATGGTGTGTCGCCTTTCATTCATGAAAATTGGTTCGATCCGATAATAAAGGAAGGGGAAGGATTTGGGAAGGCATGCATAAGAATGAAATGTCTACTTATCCAACTCCTCCTACCGGTTATTCTTGGTTATGTATTGGCTCCAAAGACTGTTTGAGTAACATATTTGAAATACCGACTAACTCTATTATGAAGTTTAGATTTGAGTGTGAAGAATTCCCACTTTCGCCGACCAAGGTTGGCTCAAATTTTCAACCTATTCAAGGTTGGGAAAGTTGGGTGCATAAGATTTTGGGAAAACCTTCGCATGAAAAGGCTCTTTTTTATGGTTGGAGTATATGATGTTGTGCAAATTACTTCTAAACTTCTTATTCATAGATAGAAGAGAATAAAGGCATGGCATTCCATTCTTTCTAGATGGAGTACCATGTCTCACACAATCATTATTGCTTGGGGAGGGTTCATCTTCACTCTTGAGGATGCAAATGTTCTTCTTCCATGTTTTCAAAAATATAACATATGTTCTCTAAAGTTATCCAAAAAATAAAAGCAAATTAAAGGATTGTTCTCTAATTTATTTAAAAGCGAGTGTGAAAGATCAAAGGTCACTCGGTTCTCCAATTGGATTGGAATGTTTCACCAAAAGTTCAATTCCATAAAAGGTAAAAATAGCTCTCTTGAGTTTCTTGAGCACAAGTATGAGTCAGAAGCTTCTCTGGTCATGTGGCTAGCTCGACATATCTTTTCAGAACATCTTGATCATGGAATTAGTCTAGTCATTGTTCATGTAGCCATTAAGATTTCTTAAGGTATGCGCTTCCCTTTAGCTTTGTTATATTTGGGAAATCTCTACAAGCAGCTAGATTTGTACTATATGAAAATTGAAATCTCTGCTGGTCAGTATAAGATTTTAGCTTATGTCAAGATTTCCTTCATTCAATTGTGTTTGTAGGGAAGGTTTAATGCTTGTGCTCCTCCACCTAATTCAAGTCCTTCTCCTGCTACCTTCTAACAAATTTGTCGGGAATAACTATAGAGTTTGGCTATGGCATAGTCAAAAGTCTAAAGGAAATATCCTTCAAGTACTTGATATCATTAAGGAATTTACTTGGTGCCCATACATACAGGAAAAGAATGGTTTTGGCAATCTAGAGTATTTTTATGCCATTATCGAGTGACCTCGTCCTTTAAAGTTGAACATACAAGAGATTGAGTTCTTTCTTTGGGTAATTCTACTATGCTTCCTTCTTTGATTGCAAACTCTAGTGTTGAGACCAATAAAGATTCACACTCAATGGAGATATATTCGGTGTGTAGATTAGCTCGCTAATTTGGGTATGATCAAATGACCCATCATAAACCTCATTCACCATCATATATTGATTTCTCAGATTGTGTTTTTTTTTTTTTTTTTCTTTTGCCATAATAAATGAGAGGTGTAAATAAATCATAAGTAGTATTATGCTTGCATTTGATAGGACTAGTCATTGTATTTCTAGGTGGCTTGCTTATTAGAGCCAATGCATCTCTAACTGGTCAAGCTTTTGCACTCATTTAGTTGATTCAAGGAAACACATCAAGCATTCAACCGTTACTCAGAGTGACATATCCTTATGCTTGACACATGCTTCTTCCAAGAAAAAAAAACCAAATGGATGAAGAGGCTGCTATGTTTCTACTTCCTGAACTTCTAATCATCCAAAGAATAAAGACTTATTCACCTCCAAAGTAAGTTGTTTGAACTATCTTTGTTTCTTTTTTTAAACACTATGCAACTTTTTTTTATTTCCTTGCTTTCGCTTTTGTAGGAGATGGATCTTGTTGTTGGTAAGGGTTGAGAGTTTTCCACTAATGAACTACGTAATCATTCTGATGATAATTTTCTTGATGATGAAATGGAAGATGACACTGCTATTTTTTAGGAGAACATTCATGAAGAAGGTTCTAGATCCTTAACTAGAATTGAATCTGATGATGATTTTAGTGATCTTGATCAAATTGATATTCAGATTCACCCTTTTTTTTAGGAAGATGATGTTCAAGCTATCGAGACTGATGTTGAGATTGATGTTATTTAGATTGAGATTGTTGACATTCAAGATGTTCAAAATGAAACGATTCCTACTAAGTTTATTCCTCATGCTTCACCTTCTCAAAATATAGTGCATGGTGAGGCTACTAATGTGTCCAAAACTTTTAGAACATGTTCAGGGGGTCCTTCTTCCACAGTTGATTTTCATGGCTTCTATATTCCTTCTAAGCATAAGAAATAATTGGAAATTATTTATCAGAAAAAAGGTAAGTTTAAGGATACATGAATTGTCCATAATTCAGATATCATTTTCATTACATTAGATGAATTAGAAAAGCTTTAGTAATAACCAATGCTATATGGTCTAGCATTGTTTCAGAAAAGTTATGACTAATGTTATGGTTCATGGATGATGTTGCGAAAATTGGATTTAAGCTTGATTGTATTGACTCCTTCACATCTAGAGCCAAAGCTTTTCTTTTCATAGAAGAAAACAAAACTCAATTGGAAATAAAGTTAAAAGTTGTTACCGAGAAAGTTACTTCTCTACAGAAAGAGTTGGAGTCAACGAAGAGTGAGAAGCAAACTTGAAGAAGCAATTAGACGTTATTTCTCATTTTAGTAGCAATAGCTCATCTGCATTGAGCTATATAGCTTATTAGAAGTACTTTATTTGTTTGTTTCACATTTCTTTTAAGATTTTCTTATATTGAACTTTCGATGTTTTTGTAATAATATGGATGCATTTCTTTATTTTGCAAGAAGTAATCACTCTTTTCATTAGTACAATAAAAAAATTAAGAATATTTGCGACCAATGAGAATTGTTCTAAACTTCATATTTAAGAGAGAATATCTCTCGATCCAATGTTCAAGAGATCTATCTAATCCTTTAATAAAGCATTATACACGCGGTCAGTGTATTAATCTCAGCCAAAATAAGCGATAAAGTTGTAGCTAGAATGGTAAAAGCAACATATAGCCAAAGTATAAGTGATAAAGTTGCGATTATAAAGTGTAGCCATATATGAACGATAAAGTTGTGACTGAATTTTCATGTATTGATAAAATATCATACTTGTACATAAGAGATTAGAAGTATGAATTATTCTTATATTAGACTGTTCTAGAAAGGAAAAAGTACATGGGTCTCAAACATGATTTTTTTGATATATTGAAAGTTGATAGGCACTATGCTAGCATTGTTCTTGGGATTCAACAACTTGCAATATTCGCTCTCATTGACTTTATGAGTAATTTATGGCCCTTCCCATTTTGGAGTAAACTTAGAGGCAGATGTTCTTCTTCTAATGTGTAGCAACATGTAGCACTAACTTTCCCTCTTCAAATTTTCTCCTTTTCACCATTTTTTTCATAAGCTCTACTCAATATTATTTGGTACACTGATAAGTTCTTTACTTTATCTCTTCTTTTTTGTAATTCTTAAAGCTCCAACATCCACAAGGTATCATTACTGAGCTTGAACTCAAAGCAAGTCTTGCGAAAGGCACAAGTATCTCTGCAGGTAGAATAGTTTCAATTCGATAAACTAGTGAGAAATGAGCTGCCTTTGTAAGACCACACTTACAAGTTCTATATACCCATAATCCCACTGGAAGAGCTTCACACCATAACTTTGTCTCTTCATGGAGCATCCTACTAAAGATCTTAAGTAGGGTTTTGATAATAGCTTTAGCTAGGTTATTTCCTTTGAGACAGTAAGGGATGACTTCACATGACCAACATCATATAGAGCAAGTAGTTCCCTTACATTGGAATTGATAAAAAGGGTTCCATTGTCTAAAAAAATCCTCTTAAGTATTTCAAATCGATAGATAATGTTCTTCTTGATGAGATTCATCACTTCTACCCATTTGGTGAAACACTCTACTACTATTGGTATCCATGTATAACGCTTAGATGTAAGATTGATAGGACCAATCAAATCAAATGCCCATGTATGAAAAGACCATGGAATAAAGATGTTTGTGAAGCTCTACCGCTAGAGCATGTATGGCATTTCCATGAACTTGGCATTTGTGGCACTTCTTTGCATGACTCAGTGCACTTACTTCCATAGTAGGCCAATAGTACCCAATGTCCAAGAGTTTTTGGTAAAAATTTTTACCTCTTTCATGTTTTCTATTGCTTCTTCCAATAATGATTGCATGTTGGCTGGAAAAGCACACTTCAATGGTCTTCTTGAAAATGAGATTTGGAACAAATCTAACTTGTTCATGAAAAATATTTGAGCCCTTCTCTTAAGTTGTCTTCCATCATGTTGATTTTTTTGAGATAATCAATGTAAGGTCTACACCAATCACCTACACTCCTTATGAAGTTGCATTCCCTAAAATCTAGAGGTTCAACACATCTGAAATAAGACTTTTGGAGTTATAGCGCGTCTACTGGACATTATTGGCCAAAAATACTCGACTCATTATAGTAAGCGGTGAGATAGACAATGTGATGGTTGACCAACTTTTCAATGATAGGAACCCTCCAATCTTCATCATATTCATATTCTGGAGGACATAACAACTCACTTACTAGGCAGGGTAAACTTCTTTTGATCACTGCCATATTGATGTTCCGGTTCTCTTTAGAAATATGAATTTTTAAAGAAAGAGTAGTAAGAGCATCAACATACCTATTTGTAGACCTTGGACTATGTTCACACTTTACATTTTGAAACTTCTTCCATAAGGTCTAAACAAGAGTTCCATAATAAGCTAAGATAGGCTCCTTTAAAGAAAATTATTGATCCCAATAACATTTGCAGTATGTAAACCCAATATTAATGTTTAATATTTTGATTGATTATTAGTACAAGGAAAGTCTAATTTGAAGGCTAAAGAAATAGGTTTTCTACTTGATTTTAAGGAGTTTAACTCTAAGCTTGGAATCAATTAGCACTCTACTTCTCTTGCCTCCCCTTCTAGGGAGATGTCTCTTTAATTTACATGAAAGAAGGTTAACTTAATATTCACAGTAGAGGAATCAACTTCTCTACTTGGCAGGCTTAAAAATATTCCTTCACTTCCTTCAGAAGTGATTTTAGAACTATCAAAATATAAATTCCATTTCCTTTTTATCTACAATTACTAAACATGCATCTTCATGGAATTTGTTTTGCATAGAATAGTTCAGTGCTTCTTTAGTTTGAGATGGGAAATGAGCTAGAAAATCTGAAAGTACTTGAGATTTGATAGATTGTTGCTGAACAATAGAAATATCAAACTCCCTTAACAAAAGAAGTCATTTTGCTATTTTTCCCAACAAAGCAAGTCTAGAGAGCAAAAATTTGATAGGATAAGACCTGGTTACTACAATGAGTTTGTGAGCTAGGGAGTAATGTTAGAGCTTTTGTGTAGCAAAGACCAAGGAAAGACAATGCTTCTCTATTGCTAAAAATTTAACTCACTCCCATGTAAACATCTACTCAAGTAATAAACAGATCGTTCTTGGTCTTGCACTTCTTGTACTAGAAAACCATCAATTAGGCGTGAACTAGAAGTCAAATACAACATCATTAGCTTATCCTTGACAACCATTGTCATGGTTGTTGGAGAAGTTAAAATCTCTTTGATCTTCTCGAACGCTTTCTATTGTTGTTCACCTCATTCAAATATAACTCCTTTTTTCAAAAAGAAAAAGATTGAAAACGAATAATAATTTCTCTCAAGGCTAGAATAAACCTCTAATGTAAGAGATTTTCCCCAACAAGCTCTTAAGTTGTTTTTTATTAATAAGAGGTGACATAGACTAAATAGCTTCTACCTCTACCGGATTAACATCAATGCTTTTTCTATGTACCAAAGGCCTAAAAACTTTTCCGCTAAAACTCTAAATGCATACTTCAGAAGATTTATATGCAATCGATACTTTCTACACCATTCAAATACTTTTCTCAAATCCTTGAAGTGATCTGATACTTTTATAGATTTCACCACTATGTCATTTGTATAGTTCTCTACACATTCATGCATCATGTCATAGAGGATAACAATCATGACATGTTGATAAGTTACAACAAAATTCTTCAATCCAAATGGCATAAAAGTGTAATAGAAATTACCAAAAGAAGTTTAAAAAGTTGTATTCTCTATATCCCTCGAAGCCATATTGATTTGATTGTAACCACTGAACCCATCCATGAATGAGAACATCTCATGACCAATAGTAGCATCAACCAAAGTATCAATATTCAGAAGAGATAATCATCTTTAGGGTATGTTTTATTCAAATCCCTTAAATCCATGCAAACTCTGATTGTTCCATTCGTCTTTCGCAATCGAATTACATTGGCTAACCAAGTTGGATGATGTCTAGGCTTTATAAAACTAACCTTGAAAAGCTTGTCAATCTTCTCTTTAATCTAGCTTTCAATCTCATGTTGAAATACTCAAGCATGTTGCTTTACATGTTTAGTTTTGGGAGTAATGTGCAGCTCATGAGTAACAAATTTTCTTCCAGTTTAGGCATATTCTCATATGTCCAAGCAAATACATCTTGGAACTCCCTCAAAAGATTAACAAGGCCAACTATTTTCTCACTTGAGAGATACTTACTGATAAAGAGTGGTTTAACTATCTCTTTTTTTTCAACAATGTTTATCTCTTCTAATTCATCTCATTGTGGCTTTGGTTGATCTTGTAGTTGTTCTAGCACAGGTACAACCTCTTGAATCTTTTATTTTCTTTCATTTGCTTGGAAACAAGATTTTTGCATATTTGGAGGTTCCTAAGGAACGGACCAAAAGAGGGCACTTCTTCGGACCCCGCACCCTATCATAAGTAGTAAACAGTCTTCCCATCTTTACGAGTATAAGAACTCATTCTAGTATTCTACCTGGCTTCACTTTTTAATTCATTCCTAAGAGCATTGCCACATTTTATTTTTCCACTCCGACGTTTATTCTTCTTCCCATTGTTTTCATCCTTCTTCTCAAAGATTTTTCCCATTTTGGGAGTGGAACACCTATTGGCCTAGCAATAGTCGTTTCTCCATCCTTTGTTGGATCCTCAAAGAAAAATACTTTTATATGATTCACCTTATTCTATTCAAATGACGCCTTTATAGTTGGAATAAATACTTCTTTTCCCTTCAAGTAGCCCTTAATACATTGATGACAGAAAGAAGGGATGATATTATGGGTAGGGAAAAATTTTCTTCCTATGAGAGGATGATAAACCACATCATCATCAATCAAATAGAAGTAAGTTTAATCTTGAATCGACCCCATTTTGAAGTTCATTGTTACCTGCCCCAACTTCAAAATATCTTTATTATCAAAGGAAGAGATAATCATAGGACAGCATAAATTTTTCACATCAATGTTTATTGCCTTTAAGGTAGACAAAGGCATAAGATTCATAGACGAGCCATCATTAATGAATGTTCTTTGAATAAGAAAACCATTAGTAGTACTTTCTACATAGAAAGGCTTATTGAGGTAAAAATAGAAGTGCACATATTTGCCTCTGTAAACAATGACATTCTCATACCCAACTGCTATCTTTCCCATAGGTCTTCCAACCATGTTGTATTTTCCATACTATTCATTTATTATCTAAACAAGTGTAATAGTAACTTTTTTTCTCGATTCTTTTGTAAATGCAAGTTGATCAAAGAAGTGTCTGAAATTTAGAGTCTTTATGAGGAATTCGCTATGGAATAAGTAACCATAGAACTCACTTGCGCATCTTCAGATTGAGTGAGAGAAAGATAAGAATTATCTTAATAAGAATAAGTTATTACATTAACATGCCCTTGAGAATTTTGGTGAGTTGGAAGAGGATTGTTTTGCACCACGTTATTCCCAATAACAACTTCTTTTGATTGCACTCTTCTATGGAATATCCTTCAAAGATTTTTGCATTTAGAAAGTGGATAACCAACTGTTCGATGATAATCACAATGCCGTGGATTAGATTACTTGTTAGAAGTTAGGGTACGGGAAACATAGGGTATATTAATATTTCCATCTCTAATCTGTCTTTAGAGAAGTGCCTTAATTCTATCCAATGGAATAGGAAATTATGGAGAATCAACATCATTATTCTGCACTCTTCTCACATTATCTCTTTTAGGACACTATCGCGTGTGAAATGATATGCGATTTGTGCAAGTATACATGTCAAATCAAGCAATAAAGTGATAAGTGAGTATCATTTCTATAAGGATCAGATTGAGGCACAAAAGTGGTCAAGTTTTTATAATAAAATGCAATTAATGCTATGGTAAAACTATGGTAAGTATGTAGTGGCAATTAAAGGAATAGTAATGTATGCAATAAGTGGAATTAACGAATACTTGGAAATGCTATGGCAAAACGAGAGTAGAAATATAATGGAAATTATGAGAATTACTATGGGAATATTATGTAAATAAATAAATAAATAACTAAGAATGATATGGTAAAGATACAACAGCAAAGAGTAAATGATATATGATATTGATTTGGAAGATCGATATTACTGAGAATCTAGCCTTACTATGAATAATGCCTTGGCAAAATCATCTCAGCTTACTACTCAAAAGAGTACTAAAATGGTCTGCTTCTTTAATGAGCAAAAACCTCAAGTTACCTTGCCTGTGTCTATAGGCCTTAATATGGTACCCTGCATTATTTTTCGTCTGTATGAATGATGTTCTATGTCTAGAGTCTACTACAAGTATCGGTCGAGTACTTGCTTATATCATTCAAAATTGATCCAACTAATCCAACCTTTTCAGAATTAGACTTTGTTTATGGGCATGCTGAATAGTCATCTATGTTTAGAGATTACACACTTACAACTTAGAAATAAAATAATTGAATGAAATAGTAAATTGATTTGAATCTATGCTTTAACCATTAAAGAAAATAAAAGGTTATCATGTAATCCCAACTTGATGAAATTTAGCTCATGGGTTGGCATATAGATTTCAAAACCAAAATAACATCCAACACCATTTTCATCATTCAATTCATGAAAGAAAAAAGTAAGAAATACGGAAGACTTCAGGAAGACAACTTTCGCTTTTCCAATTCACACTTTAGTAGCATAGTGTCCTGCGATGGCTGAGAGGGACTGCTTTCATCTTCCTCTTTCCGTCTCTACTCAGTTGCTACCTTCTATTTTTTCCTAATGATCTCTTTTTTTTTGTTCTTCATTTAGGGTTTTCTTATTTGGCTTTTTATAAGTTTTTTCCTAGGGTAAATCCAACAACCCATGTTTATCTTCTCCTTTTTAAAATTCTTTTTTCAACAGCCCAAGATTATCTTCTCCTTTGTTAAATTCTTTTTTTTAGGATAAAAACCAACAACCTAAGATTATCTTCTCCTTTTTTTTAGGCAGATTTTTCTGGTACAAGTATAGTTGGGCTAAAACTGGTATGCATTGAGTGTTGATTCGGCCTTCTCGGTAATGCCACATCATTCGTGCTGAGAAAATGTCCAACATTTTTTCTCGACAAACTTTCACTCATTTATTTCTTGTTCTTCAACCTGCAGTTGCCAAATCACCAAACATAGCCCTACCACAAGCAATTAAAAGTACCTAATATTTAAACACAATCCAAGCTCCTGATGAAATGATGAAAATACAAATGAAATGTCCTAAAATACAACTAAATGTACCTAATTACAAGCAATTAGCTAGGTCTAAAGGCATGAAATATAACTTTTTTCAGATACAAATTAGGTTGTGGTGGGCCTCTTCTTTCTTTTTCTATTCCTTCTCCCTGAATCACATTCACTATAGGAGTATCTCTCCTTGCCCTCTTTGCCTTTAAATTGTATTATTGGTTCTTCTAGTAGCTTCAACTAGTGTAGCAAAAGTTGGAACAACTAAGTTCTCCTAATGTAACCTATACTCATCAAACATTCCTTAGATGCATACTTTCACCAACTCCTCATCGTGAGGGTCTTGAATGTCTACTACTCTTTCTCAGAAGCATTTAATATACTATATAAGGTATTCCCTTGATTTTTGGTGCTCTCTTCCAAGAGCAATCAAG
The DNA here is from genome assembly GCA_025698475.1 of Gossypium anomalum. Taxonomy (NCBI): domain Eukaryota; kingdom Viridiplantae; phylum Streptophyta; class Magnoliopsida; order Malvales; family Malvaceae; genus Gossypium; species Gossypium anomalum. Next base: position 44,402,953 of record CM046965.1, read on the forward strand.
GTAACATTTTTTTGAGTGGAAAAGAACTCACTAAACATCCTACACATTTTGCTTCACGACTCAACAGAACCAAGAGTAAGGATGACATGCCAAGTATATGCCTTCTCTATCAAAGGCTTAGAAAATTCTTTTAACTTCAAGTCATTATCCAACCTAGCTACTCTAAGTGTTTCCATAAACTTTATCACATGTTCATGGGCATCGCCAGTCTTCTCGTTGAATTACTTGAACTTTGGACTAGTGTAGTCATCAGGATATGGCTTTGAAGCTACCCTAGCTAGGTATGGTAGCTTGAGATCAAACTTAGAAAAGCTTAAGCTCTTGTTCTTCTCCTCATGTATCCTTTAAACCTCCTTCTTAGTGACATAGCTCAAAGAAGTAGCTTCAGAAACCATCACAGTAGAGGTACCAATAACACTAGTAGAAGCATTGAGAGTAGTGGGAGTAACTACAGTAATAGTAACAAAAGGATTAGCAATGTTGGTATTGGTGTTTCTAGATAACAAAGAATTGATGGTGTATTGTTTCCATTATTGGTGATCACATCTGGAAGAGTTGTTCCGTCAGAAGTATTCCCATCTCCATTCACAAGTTAAATTTTTCGAATAGAAGAAAAAGATGCAAGCTTGGATATGGTTTCCATCATTTACCTATTATTTTTTTTCCAAGCTTTGCATCCTCTCCTAAGAGGCTTGAATCATGTTAATCAATTTTTGGATGTATACAGGAATGACTGGGCCTTAGCTTCTAACAAAGGGTCCATGTTTTTCGGTAAAATATGAATGGAAATGTTTCACCTAATGTAATCACTCCTTTCCAATGGAGTCACTGAAATGTAAAGGATTTTTTTGATGAAGAGAGGAAGTATTGCAAACAAGTGAATGAAATGTAGTGGAAGAAGGCAAAAAGGAAGGTTGGATTAGATCTGGTAACACTGAATGCAGTGGCAGGTGGTGGTTGGTAATATGAAGAAAGAGAAATATTGTTGACAATCAGGCTTAACAAAGAAGTCTGTTAAAAGAATTTCAGAAAGAATATTCGAGAGTTCAAAATGTTGAAAATGCCAAAAGTGTCAAAAGTCTTTTCACTAGTTCTGGAAAGCTCTTATTTAGAGTGTTTTAAGAATAGGAGTTACAATATTGATAATTAATATGGAGAATGTAATTAATTTTCAGTTACAATTACATTAATGATTAAGGTGAATAGTGAATGAGAATTCACTATGTTTCTGAAAGGAAGGAAAGTCACTGAGTGTTATAGGAAAAGTTTAAAAGGAAAAACCTCTTAATTACCTCCATATTTGATCAACCAAGCCAAGCTCTTCGAAACATCCCAAGAGTGAAGATAACCCAAGAACCCTGCCATATATTGGGGTTACTTCCACTTTTTTACTTTGTTGAAGTGGTACCATGTGAAACATTTTTCTGAGAACATCTCTTGAAACATAAGATGATGGTGATTCTTGGATGCGAACTGTTCTTGAATAATATTTATTATGATTTGTTCCAAAGTGAGTTGTTCTCAATGTAGAGGTTGTTTCGAATAAGAGTTATTCTTTGGTGATTTTTTTTCTTGGTAAAGTTTGTTTTAATAATGAATTTTTTAGAATATCAGAACTGTTCTAAATACAAGTTTCAAACAATGGTTGTTCTAAACATAGTTATTCCTAAAACGCCATTACTCTAAACAAGAGCTATTCAGAACTTTAGATATTCGCAAATGGAGTTGTTCTCAAATAACAACTACATTGGATGACAATTGTTATAATTAAAGCCTTGTTCTAATCATAGCTATTTTGGAAATAGTTATTCTTAAATAATAGTTTGCTCCAGAAGAAATACATTGGTAACACAATTTCTTAAAATATAATATTTTTTATTTAAAAAAATATAAAATATTAATAAACAAAACTGAGTATTTATAGATTTCTAATTATGTTAAAATAACATTTTCCCAAATTCACTTTTAGCATAAAAGAAGGAAAGCAAAAAAGATAATCATTCTTAAAGTAAATAAACAAACCTTCCAAAAACTATATAAAAAGCTGGCAAAGCAAGACAAACATTTCCATTGCTATTGTATTTTAATCTTTGAAGCTGGAAACATGCATATTTGATGCCACCCGAGTAATTATTGTGATTAGTAGGTCAAAGAGTTTGTAGGCTGACTTCGGTCTGGCTCCTATTTATAAAATAGGATTTTATATAAATGTACTTAAATATATTGTGTTTGGTTCATATATTATATATTTCCCGACAGACATCTTTGCTATATGAGTCACCATTTTTTGTTTTTCATATATTTCATGAAGACTTCCCATGAATTTATATTGAAGGGTGTTATTTGTTTAAAGTCTTATGTCTTGTATTTTATTGATTAGTTAGTCAACCGATCATTGAAGAAAATGTGGCTCACAAGAGGATTCCTCTCTCTCTCTCTTTTTTTGGTTGTTTTTCTTTTTTTTTTAAAGAAAAAGAAAGAATTGTCAGTTTTATAAATAGTATATAAATAATTTTGGGTACTTCATGTTATGTCCTAATCCCCAATATAAAATAGAAGCAATTACCCAACAATGTGGGTGGGCTAGTTGTTTTCAGAAAAAGCAGTGGGCAAACAGAATTTTTCTTTTTAGTGGTTTCGATACCTAAATAATAGTTTTATAATGTCCGGTGAAAGGGCAAAGCTAACACTCTTGTGTGTTCAATTGATAAATTATTTATTCTCATATGATGATGCTTTTGCTCTTAGATGCCACGGGCGATAGTTTTTTAAAATTTCTTTTATTAATTAAATGCCGTTGACAAGACATGATAATTAAATCATAAATAATAATATATAAGTTAAGCCTAGGTGTAAGAAAATATGCATAGTGGAAGAAGTTACGAATGTTTGTGGAGTTAGATTAATGGGTTTTTGAATCGACAGTGATAAATTTGAATCAAACAGTTTGTGGGAATTCCTTTATTCGACCCACAACTTTTTTCCGTTAAAAAGTTTGTTTATAAAAATAAAATAATTTCAAACAGTTTGTTGTAATGTTGCTAAGTGTAGAGGATAAATACATTAAACGCTATAACAATAAGTATGGCTACTATTTTCGATATACAATTGGCTTAAAGATGCCATTAAATGCTTCAGGAATATACTTATACTATTTAATACAAAAATTATATTTACACTAAAAAACTGTTTTTATACGTTTTAATCCATAGCAGGTATGCTATGCCAAAACACGGGCCTTTTTCAAGGCCATTCAACAAACATTACCTTTTAGTTATAAAACCTTAATTTAAAACATCTTCTTGAATCAAAACAAGATAGTATCTTGGATCTAAGTCTGAGTTCTGTTATGCAGGATCCAATAAATGGCAAGCACAGAGCATACTTTCAAGACTTAAGAATCTTTCATGAAATTCATGATTCTTTAAATCCGGAAAAGAAAGGAAAGAGTTTAGAAAATCATAGTAAAGAAAACACATTGGAAATTTTATTAGATCGGATTACAAGATGAAATACATCACCTTTTATAGGCAAAGGAGATAAAAATAGACAAACATAGTTACAGTACAAACTAGATAAGAACAGACAAACACAGTTACAGTGCAAACTAATAATGCATTAATGTAGTACATACTCGTGACTTATAAAGGAAAAACAATAAAGCAAAAGATTCTTTTTGTTCTCCTAATGATAAGATGCTTTAACAGTTAGCATTGGAATGGGGAAACTGTGCACTGTCTATAGAGCTTTCACTGTTGCTGTCATTATCTTTACACATATCCTCATACTTATCATCTTGAACTGAACTGTTATGGAGTCTTATCCTTTCAATCTCAGCTTGACTGTAGCACATAGGATACTCTTGGGACCATTCAGTGGGGTTTGGAATATCATCTTTATATTCTTGAAGTGCTTGAAGAAGTTGTTGATAATAAGGGCCATCTGGCACAGTGTCCCATGAAGCATCAATATGTGGAGGAGGCTAGATGTAACACCCCGAACCCATATCCGTCGTCGAAACAGGGTTACAGAGTGTTACCAGTACATACAGAACATTTACAGATTAATTGAAACATTACTATTCACTTTCTGTGAACATATATATATAACGACCTTTATTTGGGCCTCGAGCCCAACATGAACATTAAAATCAAGTCGAACTCAACCAATTTCTCATAAAAATTTTCGCTTAAATTTTAAAAGTTTTACTTGTGAACTACCCACACGTCCGTATGGCTTGCGACATGCCCGTGTCCCTTGTCCGTGGAGCTCTCTGTTTATGACATCATCATCAATCTAGGGGCACACGGCCACATCGCATCTGCCCGTGCCCTAAAGTCGTGTTCCATACATTACCGAGACACTACCAGTGTGTGTCTCTGCTGTGTGGTCAATACCTAAGCTATTTTCCAAGCCTTGGTCAACTTTAATCTCTTACACACTTATACAAAATCAAAAGCATATAACATGGTATGCATTTAATAATTAAACAATCTCAATTAAATTACCAACATAGCATTTGTATGTCATTATACATTTGTCTCTCATACTCATTTTACCTTGTCTATTATGGTACCACTTATACTTTTATACCATGATTATCATCTTACCAAATATTTTCAGCTTAATCATCAAGCATTCATATTTAAAGCTAAATCATATCTTTATAAAATACCACATTTCAGATACGCAGAATAAAATACTTGCCTGAGACATTTCAATCCAACTTCATACCCAACAAGCATCATATTGAAACTAGTCATATATATATATACATGTCATGATATGTATCATTCTTATATTGTTTTCCTATAAACATATATTATTTATTTTCCTCCTCCTCCTCCTCTCCATTCCACATCCTTAATGTATATAACATTCTTGTAAGTACAATTTCACAATTTACTTATTAATGCTCACATCAAGTTGTCCACACGAGTCATAGTTACTCAATTATTTATAATTTGAGCTACAGAGCTCCAAATTAAGATCCGTAAATTTTTCCTGAAAGTAGACTCACATATCCTTCCACCATAAAATTTTCAGAATTTTTGGTTTAGCCAATTAGTACAGATTATTCATTTAAGTTTCCCCTGTTTCACTATCCGACAGTTCTAACCTCTCTTCACTAAAAATTAATTATATCATAGTACAGAATTACGGATAATGTTCCTGTTGATTTCTATTGAAAATAGACTCATTAAGAATTCTAAGAATATGAATTTGAGCCTCTAATTATTTTTCTCTAATTTTTGGTGATTTTCCAAAGTCAAAACAGGGAAACCCGAATTCATTCTGACCTTGTCTCACAAATTCATCATATCTCATAATTTACAATTTAATTGCTTACACTGTTTCTTCTATGAGAAACTAGACTCAATAAGATTTAATTCAATATTTTTTTCATCCTTTAATTCGATTTCTAAAATCTATGGTGATTTTTCAAAGTTAACCTACTGCTGCTGTCCAAAACTGTTTTAGTTCAAGATGTTTATTACCATTTTTCCTCTAAATTTCACAAGTCATACAATTTAGTCCTTGCTCAATTAGCACATCTATTAAGCTAATTTTTCTTAATTAACATTTTATTCCATCATTATAAACTATTACACAACCTTTGAAAATTAGAATTTTAACACTATACCTTAATTCACAACTTTTTCACAATTAGGTCCTAAAATCAATTTCTATTGAAATTACTTGATAAAATCATCAAACAAGAAAATCAAAGCTTCAAATTCATTTTATTTCATCATAAACAGCCAACACTTATCAATGGTAACTTTCAATTTTGTCCATAAAATCAAAAACTAATGAATTAAACACTTGGACCTAATTGTAAAGGTCACAAAAACATAAAAATCTCAAAAAAAAAAAGGCAAGAATTGAACTCACATATGTCAAAGTATGAAAAACCAGCAGCTTTCAGACCTCCCATGGCGTTTTTGCTGAAGAAAAATGATGATATCTCTAGATTTTTCAATTTTGTCTTGTTTTATATGTTTAATTTGCAAAATTTCCCATTTTGCCCTTGTTTCTCCTTGTCTTTTTGCTGATTTTCTTGCCCAACCGTCCAGCCCATACAATTTGGGTTCAATTGCCTTTAAATCCCTCCTTTTTAATCACTTAAGCTATTTAATCACAATTTAACAAATTTTGCACTATTTTCAATTTAGTCCTTTTTAATTAATTGACTAACCAAACGTTAAAATCTTCTAACGAAACTTTAATACTAACTTAATAACACTCCATAAATATTTATAAAAGTATTTATGGCTCGGTTTATGAATTCGAGGTCTTGATACCTCATTTTTAACCCAATTTACCCGATTAATTCTTTTAAAATCGCAAAAATCACTAATTCAAAAATTCTTTTAAATTCGCGCTTGGCCCATAATTATTATTTATTAAAATTTCTAAACTTACTCGTTGGATTTAGTGATCTCGAATCACTGTTTCCGACGCCACTGAAAAATTTGGCTGTTACACTAGATTTCAAATGGGATAACTCAATTAAGCTAGCAAAGATATTTCTGCAGGCTTCTGTATTCATTATCAGAGTGCGTGACTTCATCTGAATAGATTCTGTGCATCCAAGCAGTTGGAAAGGAATCTAGCTGTGTAGCTCGTCCACATTGCACGAAATATTGTGGTTTATAGAAATTGATTACAGCTTCATGTCTAGGAGTTCTCATTTGTTCATTTGTAATCATGTTCAACCATTGGTCAAGAGGATAGAACCAACTTAAGAATGTGAAAAAAATTTGATATTCAAGCTGGATATTTCCATGAACCACATTGTGAAGGAAATATTTGAGGTCTGAAATAGAGAATGGAATGGCTACATGGTAAAGATGAGTAAAATACCATAAAAACCATTTCAATTCTTCTAGAAATTCAGTGAAAAAAGTCCATTGGATAGGATGAATAAAAGGATAATCAGGGTGAACACCAATAGATTTGAGAACAAGACCTCCAAAGTTTCTAAAAACTTCGAGTTGATATTCAAACTTCATGTCTCGGGTTTTTTGGTGAAAAGTTTTTTCTTCAACCAGCTTCATAACTTCTGGAGGAAATTCTGGGTTTAGGTTGGGTGGAATAGGAAAGGATTGCACATAATTTTTTGAAGAAGATGATGCTACTGGTCTGTACATCAATATGGGCTAAAGTTGGAAAGTTTTAAATGCCATAACCTCTTTTGTTGGCCTGGTTAAAAGATCTGCCAAAACATTGGTATTTCCTTTAATGAGGAATATTTAAAAAACCATTCAGCCTATCTCAAGAGCTGAGGATGTGGAACAGTTTTCTGTTTGAACTTGAGCATTTGTGGAAATAAAGACATGTCTATTTCAACTAAGAAACGGTATCCAATTAGATGGAATTCAAAATTTGAAATATCTTTCTTAACTGCAAGGATTTCTTTGAATGTGGAGTGATAATGAAGTTTTGCATCAGTAAATCTTCCACTTTTAAATCCGCTTGTGTATCTTTTTCCTTCAAGTTCTTCAAATAAGATGGCTCCCCAATATTTATCACTTGCATCTGTTTGAAGAATTCTTTTTCCATAAGAGGGGATTTATAATACTGGTAGATGTTGTAACTTTTCTTTCAGTATTTGGATGGCTTTGGTTTGAGTTGTGCTCTATGGAGTTAAATATTTCTTTAACATATTAGTGAGAGGGTTAATGTATCTAGAGATTTTAGGGATAAAATCTCTAATTCATCCCTAAAATAGTTAACAACTCCTAGAAATTTTTGGATTTGGTTCTTGGTTAAATCTGTATCAGGAAACTCAAGGAGTTTTTTAGTAATATGTGGTCTTGGAAAATATTTGCCTTCTTTAAGATTCATTGCAAGATATTCTATCTCTGATTTGTTGATGTGTATCTTCTTTTTAGAAATCATAATTCCATACTGGAATACGAGTTGGCTAAGCTGGTTGAGCAACTCAGAATGAGCTTTTTCATCTGGGCTATATAAGAGAATGTCATCAATATAAATCAAGGCACTATTCATGATTGGCTGGAAAATCCCGGTCATGGCCTTTTGAAATTTGGATGGTGCTATTGTTAGTCCAAAAGGCATCATTTTTCACTGGCAGTGTCTGTTTGAAATGCAAAACCCTGTCTTTGGCCTGTCTTCTAGAATGACTCCCAATTGCCAAAATCTAGCTTTGAAATCAAATTTAGAATAGACTTTAGCTTTGGCTAAACTAGAGAATAATGCCTTCTTATTTGGTAGTGGGAATTTATCATCCTGAAGGAAAAGATTAAGGGGTTCATAGTTTACCACCAATATGAGTTTTCCCCTTATTTGTTCAGACTTTTTGTTGACATAAAATGCTTCACACGCCCATTGTGAATCTGAGGGTTCAATTAGGCTTTGTCATTGAAGATTTTCACATTCCTTTTTTGCAAGACGGAGATGTTCAGGATTCATTCCTTGATGACTGGCTTTTGTGGGATTTATGTCTTCATTCTTCTTAAATGGAAAAGAGATAAAGAAATCATAATTTTTCAATAGAGGGATTTAGAGAGAAATTCAGTGTGGGAATCTACACAGGCAATGTCTTTGAGTTTTTAGACTATTTGGGATATCTTGTCCGGCTGGAAGTAAATAATTTGGGTATCTGCACAAATGGTTGGAATTGATTTTAATATCTAAGCCATTTGGAAGGATTCTTAGATGTTAGGGTTTAGAATAAATATCAAAACAAATGACAATATCTTTTCTTAGAAGCTAGGATCCAAGAACAGTTGTCTTAACAAAACATCTAGGGAAATTGTATGGTTATAGGCTTACTTTTCAGATATGTTACAAAAGGATAATTTGCTGCTAAGTTAAAAAATGTTGTATGAGGCATCCACCATTCTGATGGAAGAGCATCTGGGTTCATGATAGTAGCAGTAGCTCCAGTGTCAAGAAATGAAATAACAGTAATAGGCTTGCTGTATTTGTCTAAATAGATCTTCACTAGGACTTGAGGAACTAGTATATTATCCTTTGCAACAACTGATTGGTGTTGTGTTTGTTGGGCCTGCATGGCATCATCATGTAGATGGATGAGTTCAAAAAATCAGACTCACTGCCTGGAAAATAAGTTGGAATAACACACAGGGTCTTTTCCGTTGGTTCATCATCTACTGAGAAAAGAGATTCGAGATCATCATCTTTTTTTATTTGAATTCCAGCTTTGTTTTGGATCTGCTTGATCATCTTTGCACTTTTTTGTTATTGGGACAATTGTTTGCAAAATGCCCATTTTTATTGCAAATATAACTTCTGGATGATTTTGTACCTTGAGGAGATTTCTTCCTTCTTAAATATCTCCACTTTGGCTTCCATTTCTTGAAGTTTTGGAGGATTTGTTGCGTTGGAAGATAGATCTCTTGAAATGTCTTTTCTTTTTGATTTTACATACGCAAGAACGATCTTTTGGGCATTTGAACTTCAAGTAAGGATCATCACAAGCTTTGTCAATCCTTTTACCTCCATAAAGATAATCTTTAAAAATCTTCCTTTTGTTGCAAATATCTTCAAGAGCAGTAAAAACTTCTTATTGAATTTCTCTAGCTGTGAGACTCAGAATGTCTTTGTTTTGTCTCTGAAGAGCTTGATTTACTGTAACTTGTAGGGGATCTGGGATTGAAGCAAAGATTGCTAGTTTAAGACTACTATTGAGTCCTAATGAGCAAAAAAGTCGAGTTATTATTTTTGAAATGCCTTGACAGGTATCTTTTGCTGTAGGAACAACATTTTTTTTTTTAAAAAACTCTTGTTGCTTCAGATTGAATAAATCATCTAGATTGGAGTACTCAGATCTTGAAGGACCAAGAACTGCATCTGTGAATTTTGATCGATTGAATTCCACCAATCTCTTAACATTCCTGTAAGCCTAGAAACAAATTCCAAGAAAATATTGTAGTTACTTTCTTTAGTAAGCTTTCAGGTGTCAAGCTAAGAATAAAATTCTTGAATTCTGGCTGGCCATTTTTCTGGTAGAATATCATTAAGTGTGAAGTTCATTCGACCAATTGATGGTCCTTTTATGGTTCTTGGAGCTTGAAATGATGATTCTCTTTGTTGAGTCACATCTGCCATTGGTTCATCATCAGAAATGACCTCAACCTTTGGTTGAGCTTGGCCAATCCTTTTAAGATTTTCACTTGACTCATCTTCTGAGGAGGAATCTGGGGAGGGTCTATTGATATTTCAGTAGATGATGACTCTATTTGAGAATTGTTTTCTTCTTCTGATAGCTGAATACCTGAAATTCTTGGTACCAGACTGTCTTGACAATCTTTTAAAAAGGAAGATAAAAGATTCTTCTGGTATTGTATCATTAAGAATTTGGAAGTTTGCTTCAGGGGAGGAGAAGGTAGGGGTGAATCTTTAATTATGGGTCTCTTTCCCAATTGTTTGGAGTCATGCTGGGAAGATTCTTCCTTCTGAATCTTCTTTGTTTCAGGTTCTTTCTTCATTTTCTTTTTTATCTACATATGAAGTTCATGGAGACTTGGTTTTTCTTTTCAAAGACTGTAAGAAACTTAATGAAAGCTCCGTCTGATAGAGGACTGTTCTGTCTGATTGAAGGAAATAGCAAGAATTCTGTATCAGAATCTCTAGGACTCATTTTTGGTAGAGGAATTTGTCTTATTTCCTTTAAAGTTTTAATATGATCTTTCAACCTTTGAGTTTCTTTATCCCTTTGTGTGATATGGGAAAAGAAATCTTGTCCTGGAGCAGTGGTTTCTCTAGCAACTTCTTTTAAGCTTTTCTGCAGAAAGGCAATTAAGTCTTTTACCATTTTAGAGTTATCATCAAGCTTAGATTCCACCGTTGAGACTTTTGAATCTAGATGGGAGACTTTAGAATCTAGTTTCTCAAAGCTATGGCATTTTCAGTTTGCCAGTTCAGGGCAGCTTCTGCAACACTAATGCGGGTTTGCCTGAGTCATCAACTTGAAAGTTGGAAGGAATTTTAGGGGTATGTGTATATCCTTGTTGGGTAAATTCTTGTAAAGGTGGAAATTCTTGTTCATATGATGTATCTGTAGAACGATACATACATACTGAGGTGGGCATAGGGATTTGTGTAATTTCAGGAAATGGATTCTTTTAAACCCTTTTATGAATTTGGTTATAGCACGGTTGAGGGAAAGGGTTTTTGTTTAGAATTATAAATTTTTTGAGTGCAGGATGTAACGCCCAAAAATTTATATTTCTGATTCTGTTAGAATATGACACACAAGTGTGTATCTGCTTCAGTGGTTATGTGTTCTGGGTGTATGTGGGAGGTCCTAAGTTCAAGCCTTGCATTTGACAAATTTTTATGTTTTTCTGAATAAAGCCTTAATCTGGTTCAATAGGCTTATGTTTAATTGTTGTAAAACCATATCAGAATGGGCCTGCTGGTCTGGTGGTTAGGTTGAGTGTTAGTGTGCTGGAGGTCTGGGGTTTGAATCCCAGCGTGAGCATGGGAGTTCTTTTTTCTCGTTTGACTGAAAGAAAGTTTTGGTCAAAAAGAAATTCTAAGGAGTTGGCTGTTAGTGGGTTAGTGGAGAGATAATTAAAGGATTGGGAAAATATCATTTTTGGATTCTTTCAAAATTTTGTTGCTATTTTTTTCCCCATTGTTTCTCTGTAGCCAAATTTTCCCCATCTCTGTTTTTTTCCAATTTTACTTCCCGTTTTACTGAAATCGTACCTTCTCCCTTTTTCGTTTTGTGTTGCCTCATCTTTACTTTTTTAGCATAAGTCGTAAGTGAGGTAAGTGAGATAACGTTGGAATCATTCTTAGTTGTTGTCATCTTTTTCGTTGGATTAATTCTTGGGTTTTGACGTCAGAAAATTGTGAGGTTTAAGGCTCCCTTCGTACTGTTTCATAGCGAGTTGATTCAAAGTGTTGCGGTAAGTGTTCATCACTTTATAGATTAATACGTTAGTTTCGGGATTTTGATTAGCTGCAAGTAAGACTAATATTGGAGTTGGATTGGTCAACTATTAGGTGCTATTTGTCTCAGTTTTGATTTTAGCTTCAAACGAAACCAGGTGTGTACCCAAAAACACAGAAAATGAGAATCAACAAGAGCCGAAAAATGAATTTGTCGACACCACACGAGTGTGTGGCCGCTTGTGCGGTAGGCGGCGTGATGGAACATGAGCGTGTGATCGACGAGCCAGGCCGTGTGTAGGTGACACGGTCGTGTGATGGCTCTGTGTGATCCACACGACCAAGGCCAATTTGGGTCGTGTGGGCCACATGGGTGAACTACACGGGTGTGTGAAATTTTGGGCCAGGCCGTGTGATCCACACGACCAAAGCCAATTTAGGCCGAGTGGGCCACACGGGCAGGCCACATGGGCATGTGTGCCCATTTTCTGAAATATTCTGTAAGATTGAACGGGTCGCCTAAGTTGACTGTGGACCTACTGTAGGGTCGGTAAGCTTACTTAGACCCCTATATGAGTGATCTGTCCGACTGATTTCTGTATTAAGCATGTATACTGATCTGAATATATATACTGTTAATTGCATAAATAACATGTCATTTATCGTATGTTGCATTGCATCGGGGTGGGTTGAGGATATTTGGAGGAAGTGTCTGAAAGGCTTCTAAGCCTGATATCTGGTAGCTCTGTTGTAAATTTCTGATTATGTGCCGCATTTCGGTACCGCATGGTGTGTAAGGATGGGTGGGTTGATTTAATCCCCACATGGTGTGTAGGGCTGGACGGAGATGGTGTGTAGAGGCTGGTTGTAATATCCCGAATTAGGGCCTAATCGGAATAGTGGTTTCGTGACCACAAATCCGAGATAGAAATAATCCAAAGTTCTAAAAATGTTAAATTAAGCTTAGTAACACCTCAAACTCGACTCCGGCGATGGTCTCGGGCGTGGGGGCGTTACATTTAGTGGTACAGAGCAGGTTTAGTCGGTTCTCGGACTACGTGTTGTATGTACGGATTTTGCTATACATGCCATATGTATAAATTGTGATAGTGTGACGACTTCTGACCTTTTTAAATGATTTTTTTATAGTAAATGGATCCCGATCTAGCTGTGGCGGATGAAGTAGAGAGTAATGCACCACTCCATTGAAGGAGCAGTACACGATCGAAAATCCACCTCCTATCATTGGTCGTGGAGGAGGAGAAAGGGCCTCGAAGCCTTTCTCTAAATGATGAGTGCATGGTACACTCGAGTTCGTTCAGACGAACCCAAATGTACAACCTCCCCACCTCCCCCAATTCCTCAACCTGCACTCCGACGCCTCAAGGTATGGATCGATGAAATTTCACGAACTCCAGCTTGATAGAATTCGCAAGCAAGGGGCCAAGAATTTAAAGCAAATATTGATGATGATGCCGAGAAAGCGAGTTCGCTTAAAAATTCTATCCGGTATTTGACGAATTATCTTGTACACACAAGAATGTTTGAAATGCGCTATATCTTTGTTGAGGGATTCAAATTATAATTGGTGGAAGACTTTGATTTCTGGTGGTACCGGAAGAGAAAATAATTTGGGAATTCTTTCAAGAAGAGTTTGGAAGAAATATATTAGTGAAAGATTTATTGATCGAAAGCGTAAAGAATTTCTTGAGTTGAAGCAAGGTAATATGACGATTCTGAGAATATGAAAGAGAGTTCGTTCGATTAAGTAAGTATGCCGCAGAGTATGTTGCTACAGAGGCCAAGATGTGCCGAAACGATTTGAAGACAAAGCTCAACGAAGACATCAAGGTATTTGTTGGAATTCTTGATTTAAAAGAAATGGTAGTATTGGTTGATCGAGCTTGTAAGGCGAAGAATTACTTAAAGAAAAGAAAAGGTAGAGGTGATACTAGAAATTGGAGGAAAAGACCGATGAGCGGTTCATTTTCACAAAGAACTGGGAAAGTTAAGGAATATGAATCCTCGCTCCCAAGCTTCAGTTGGGCAATCATATGGGAATTATAAGAAGCAAAATGTGGGTCCTAAATCCCGGACTACTTGGCACTAAAGGTAGGGAACTCGAGATTTGTTAAACCCGAGTGCAATGGTGTGGTAGAAATCATTTTGGTCCGTAGAGAGCAAATGAATGTTTTCGATGTGGTTCTCCTGATCATTTTATTAGAGATCGCCCAGAGAGCTGAAAAAGAAAAATTTTGAATACAAAAACAAGTGGGGCGGATTCGAGAGGAAGATATCCAAGAAAAGCTGGGAGCGAAGCAAGCAAAGTAAGAATGTAGCCGAGAGATGCACCAGCTTAGACTCAAGGAAGGGCTCCGCTAGAACTTATGCTATTAAAGCGCGTGAAGATGCTTCCTCACCTGATGTGATTACTGGTACATTTTCTCTCTATAATGTTAATGTTATTGCTTTGATTGATCCCGGTTCTACTCATTCATATGTGTGCATGAAACTGGTGTCTAGTTTGAATATTCCTGTTGAGAACACAGAATTTATGATTAGAGTGTCGAACCCGTTAGGCAAATGTGTGATAGTTGATAAAGTAGGCAAGAAATGCCCTTTAATGATTCGGGGTCATTACTTTCCGGCCGACTTGATGTTGCTGCCGTTTGATGAATTTGATGTTATTTTGGGTATGGATTGGTTGACATTGCATGATGCTATAGTAAATTGCAAAGAAAAGGTTATAGAATTAAAGTGTGAAAACGGTGAAACTCTGCGGGTTGAATCAGATAAATCAGAGGCATTACCTAGTGTGATTTCTTCAACGTCGGCTCAAAGATATCTGAGAAAGGGTTATGAAGCTTATTTGGCGTATGTAATTAATACAAAAGAAATTGAAAAGAAAGTTGAATCAGTGCCGGTTGTGTGTGAATTTGCGGACGTATTTCCAGAAGAATTGCCGGGTTTGCCTCCAGTCAGGGAAGTAGAATTTGGTATTGATTTGATACCGGGAACAGCTCCGATTTTGATTGCTCCGTATAGAATGGCACCAGCAGAGTTGAAGGAATTAAAGTCGCAGTTGCAAGAGTTGACTGATAAAGGTTTTGTGAGACCGAGTTTTTCACCTTGGGGTGCTCCCGTGTTATTTGTGAAAAAGAAGGATGGTTCTATGAGGTTGTGTGTTGATTATCGCCAGTTAAACAAGGTGACAATCAAAAACAAATAATCCAAAGTTCTAAAAATGTTAAATTAAGCTTAGTAACACCTCATGCTCGACTCCGGCGACGGTCTCGGGCGTGGGAGCGTTACACTGGTGGTAGGATTCCGATTATTGTATCTGCACTCTGTATATGATATGGGCCAAGGCCCAGTGTAATTTCTGAGATTGTATCCGAATGGGCTAATGCCCAAATTGATTCTGTAATGGGCTCAGGCCCAGGCTGTAAAGGATTGTATTCTGTTGTATATCTGTATGCATGATTTCTATGGGGATTACACATTGAGTTTACAAAAACTCACCCTTTTCTGTTTAATCTATTCAGGTAATCCCCAGACTTGACGGATTGGTGCAGCGGAGGACTCAGCAGTGGCCACACGTACTTAGACAATTTTAATTTTAGGTTTGGCATTTATTTCATAATTATTTCTGGGTTAAATTTTATGTAATTGGACTTTATAAACTGTTGATTTTATTTTGTGTTTTTAAGCAGTTGAAAGTTTTAGCCTGCGGGACTCAACAAAACTCAGTTTCTAATCAAAATGACAGATTTCTTAAATACAAATGGTTTTCCTAAGATAGACGTTTTCAAAGCTTCCGCTAAAAGATATGATTTTGACATAACATGTGTTTTACTTCTAATTAAGACAAAGACTAATTAACAGGAACGATTTTAACTCGACAACTTCATTTTTGAATTCCATTCCATGTGACATCGCTAGGTTTGGCCATAACGTCCAGGCCGAGTTTGGGGTGTTACACAGGAGGAGACGAAGGTTTTGAAAGAGTTGGTGGGTTTGGATCAGCTAAGAATATTGGGTTTGGTTCAGAAATTTTTGTAGAGCAATCAACAAGGTAAAGGAATTTACCATTGTCTTCTTCTAAAGGGCCAATGGAAGGGTCTCCATTCATGTATCTTTTGTAAAACTTAGATTGAGAGGATTTCCTTTTTGACTTTTTTTTACCAGATTTAGGTCTGTTGTGATCCATGCTATTTATCTAGGCATCAAAGCAATCATCTGCACATAACTCACACGTACAGTTAAGAGCCCATGGACAATGTCCTGTTTTGGGATCTGTGAACATATAGTGTGGTTTTCCATTAGCAATAAAGCTTTCAATAAGCTTTCTTTTTGGACCTGGTTCACAGAGTCCACAACAGCAGTTTGGATTACTTAGAATATGTCCTTCCTTGGGGTCTAGTATTGGTTGCATCATCAACATTGTGGGAAACACAAAAGGTGTTTCTGGGTTCTGCAAGTGACTATAATCAAATTTAATTTCTGTAGTTCCATCCCTTCTGGAAGTGACCTGGCTCTTTGTGGATTGTATTGGCTGATTATGCTTATGGAGCTTCTCATAATTTGTAATCCATCTTTTAGGCAGTAATTTTATCAGTTCTGCCTTTGGGATTTGTCTTGGAACATATTAGTGTCCTTGTGCTTATCATTTTGGATAATTTTGTTATTATATAAAAAATTAGTTTTTTAATTTCATGTGATACTTACTTTGATTGTATGTATTAATTTAATATATTAAATTACTTCTATAGTTTTTATTTTAAAACATGATTACAAAAATTTACGAAATTTAAAATTAATAAGTGATATTAGTGGACCAAATGTAAAAAAAAGAAGAAGAGAATTTTAATTATAAAGAATATGGAGATTTTATTTTACTCCTAAGATATACAAAACCAAATTACATAAAATTATTACTATTATGTGATTATGCTTTGCTATATGAATTATACAATTCATTCTTCATGGCTATAATTTTCATAGTTTTATTCGTCAATTTGTTTTTGAGATTCATAAATTCTTGCATATTTATAGAGTAGATATTTATACCCTTGCGTAATCAAGCGTTGGACTTAAATAAATGTTTGTAAAAAATTACCTCTATAATTAATTCTTATATTTGTTTTATCAATATTATTTGCTAGAAGGTTTTACATGATAATCTCTTAGAAAATAAATAAATCAGTACATAATTAATGAATATAATATTAAACTAAGTAAATAATAGAACATTTATAAAATACATAAAGTTATAAATAATTACTAGAAATTCTATCATATATGTATACGTCTGAAAATCATGTATTTAGAATACAGATTTATGTTTTAAAATAACATATAATAAATAATAGAATGTATAATTTGAAACTAATTAATAATAACACATGAAATATGTATGATATCAAAACAAAAATTAGATCAAACTATAAATAAAATGGAATTTAAACATATAAATACATCAAATTAAGGTTACTAAATGAATATAATTATTTATCATGGTGTTGTCATCAGTCCTTAATTGGTGTCAAGTTAATTTGTGACATAATCTCAATCAATAACATTATTAATACAAAAACTCTATCACATGCATATGCATGTGGAAACCACATATTTGGAATACAAATTTGTATTCCAAAATAAGATACAATAAATAATGAAACGTATGGTTTGAAACTAATTAATAATAACACATGAAATATGTATGACATTAAAATAAAAATAGATTAAATTGTAAGTAAAAAAGAAATTTAAACATATGCATACATTATATTAGAAAGGCTAATTGAATAAAATTATTTTTAATGATATTTTTATGGTATTGTCATTAATTTTAAGTTAGTATCGAGTTAATTTGTGCACCATCTCAATCAACAACATTATTACTACTAGAAATCCTATCACATGTGTATGCGTGTGAAAACTACAAATATAGAATACATGAAATATGTATGATATTAAAATAAAAATAGATTAAATTGTAAGTAAAAAAGAAATTTAAATATATGAATACATTATATTAGAAAGGCTAATTGAATAAAATTATTTTTAATGATATTTTCATGGTATTGTCATTAATTTTAAGTTAGTATCGAGTTAATTTGTGCACCATCTCAATCAACAACATTATTACTACTAGAAATCCTATCACATGTGTATGCGTGTGAAAACTACAAATATAGAATACAAATGTGTGTTGAAAAATAACATACAACAAATAATGTAACGTGATGCAATCCCGGCCACATCATGTTTTGAAACAATTCGACGACATTGGAATTGGCCCAAACTCGAGGGGCCCAAGTGCAAAATGAAGCTTTTGATACTAGTTTGTTAATTTGGTTTCTGGAATAAGGACTTTGATTTATTTATTTTAGTTACTTTAGTTATTATAATATGAGTCTTTAATTATGTCTTGTTTATTAAATGCATCTTTAATTAATGTCTTGCATTAATGATCTACATCTTTTAATTGAGACATGCATTATGTGTTCTGCATTTAATAAAGCCATGCATTATGTAACTCCCTGTAACACCCCTTACCCGTATCCGACATCAGGACAGGGTTCGAGGCATTACCAGACTTAAACATAAACAAACGTACAAAACCGAGCCATAAAATTTCATCCAAATTTAAAACTATTCAAGCACATGCAAATTGTCCCTTATAAGGGCCTACGAGGCCCAAAACATACATCGAAAGCAGTTTGGGACTAAATCTAGAACTTTTGGAACCTTTTTGACATTTAAAAAATTTTCTTGTTTTGGAGAATCACACGTCCGTGTGGGTAGGCCGTGTGGTCACACACGCCCGTGTGACTTGGGACACACCCGTGTCCTCAGCCCGTGTAACTCTCTGACTATGACGTCATCAACCAAATAAGATCACATGACCAAGTCACAGGCCCGTGTGATTAGGCCGTGTGGTGAATTAAATTCCAAAAATTAAGTACAAACTTCACACGGCCTGGGCATACGCCCATGTCCTGAGGCCGTGTTCTCTACACGACTGAGACACACGGCTGTGTCTCTGCCCGTGTGTCTACTACTGAGCACTCTGTTTTGCATTAATTACGGTGCATGGGACACACAGCCGAACCACACGCCCATGGGGTAGACCTCGTGTCACACATGGCCTAGACACATGCCCGTGTGTCTACCCATGTGGACAACTTTGAGGCTATTTTCCAAGCCATTTGCCACCCTTAAGCACTCACATACATCATCTCACTTCATTGCATGCAACATGGTACATTTAGTTACACAAGCATACACCATTATGATTAACCCATGACCTTTTAATGTGGACATATCACATACTTCAATCATCATACTACCATATGGCATTCCAAACCAATTTCATGTTTATTCATCATTATAATTCTTCTTTCAAGTTACTCATTTACAATATAATTATGGTCATACCTATTAGTCCCTATTCATTCATTAAATACATATGCCATTCACCGCACATTTCATCCATAAGCAACCAAACCACATCAAAACAAAAACACAATTGCATGCATGCTTAAATGATTAGGGTTACAACCCAATAATCCGTATGAGCCACCTCTCATGGCCATATATAAAATGAATCACAACACCATCATGAGCCAACACATTTGGCTAATCAATATGACATATAACAAAAGACCAAGTCCCTGTACATGCCATACTCAAAATGATAAGTCTAACTATACCCAATTATCCAATTGATAGTGTGATCGAGTATCTGATGTTCGACGATCCCTGTAACATTTCGAATAAGGGTCTAGTTAGAATAGTGGTTTTGAGACCACAAATTCGAGATAGAAATAATGATTATGTGATTCTTATGAGGTTTATGTTATTAATGCATGCTTGTGTGAAAGTTTCATGAAGAAATTCTAAGTATAAAATGTCTAATTGAATTTTAAGGACCAAACTGAATAAAGTGCAAACTTACATTCTAGAAGCTTTAAGCATGAAATTACTTTAGATTATGAATTAGAGGGTCCTAATTAGCAACTTGACCAATTTTTATAATTTTGGACAAAAATGGACATGCATAGGAAAAATTTGAAAGAAAAACCCTAAGGGCATTTTGGTCATTTGGTAATTAAAAGAATAAAAAGGGAAAATAAGTCAAAATTTGTGTCCATCTTCTTCTCTCATTGCCGAAAATTGCAAGACACCATAGCTAGGGTTTGTTCAACATTTTCAAGCTTGATTGTAAGTACATCCTAGCCACGTTTTTAACGTTCTTTGTATTTTTGAAATCCTGGTGACATGATCTACTCATTTCTACCCATATTTTAAGCTAGGGTTTATGTTTAAAAATTTACCCACGCATGACATGTTGGTATTTTGAAAGTTTATGGAGGAATATGAATGTTTGATGCATGATAAACATCTTTTACTAGTTGATTTTTCATGAAAACACCTAAAAAGGACTAAAATGTAAAAGTTGCAAAATGGGTAGTAATCATGTGAATAAAGGAGAAATATGGGCTGGTATAAGAGCAATAAAGGTTTGGCTAGGCTTAAAGTACAAGAAAATCTAACACATTTCATTTTACGAGTCTAAGGACCAAAGTACAAATATGTGAAAGTTTAGGGGTCAAAATGTAAATTTACAAAAGTATGATTTAAGGACCCATTTGAATAATGTGAGTAATAAATAAGTTAAATTTGAAATTATAGATCAAGAAAAATGTGAATCAGGTCTTGATCGAGGGAAGAACAAAGTATACGATGATTAAGCTCGATTATTCTCATTTTGTACCGAGGTAAGTACATATGCAAATAATGTGGTGTTGTAGTATGTATTTAATGTTTTAATATTGTGATAAATGTTCTATTGTGATTATGAGCTGTATGCTTATTAATTGTTATGAAAGCATGAATGTTATTATGGCCGTTACATACGACGTCACGAGCAAATGCTATAAAAGTACTATGTACAAGTGAGGAAAACCCCGTTTGAACCTTAGGAATAGTGTAGGATACAAGTGACATGTCACTAAGAATAAAGAAGTCTGAACTCATTGAATGGTCCGGGTTCGTGATATATGTGGCATCCGAGCTCGTTGAGGGTCCAAGTTCATTATGGATGCGAGCATCCGAGCTCGTTGAGAGGTCCGAGTTCTTGAGGTAGCTTTAGCTACGTATGTATATGTGGCACTTATGTGCAAGTTTTCCACATATCCAATAGTATTCCGAGTTTTCAACAGGTAATACAATGGATGTGATGAAAGTCCCGAGGAGGGCATGTCAAAAAGGTATGGTTATATGATATATGTTATGATAAGTATAGGTCTGTACGCTAAACCCATGAATAATGCCTTGGTAAAGAATGATTCATGATAAGAAAGTCTATGTGTGCATGTGATAAGTAAGTAAAACAGTTTAAGTGATGGATAATCTTTAAGTATATTTTACTATGTTTTTGCATGTTGATTGTTTACTACTGTTGCATATTATTTGCATGTGGACTTACTAAGCTATAATGCTTACTTCCCTCTCTTTTTCCACCCTTTGTAGTTCTGCCGACCTAGCTCGGGGATCGGAAGCTATCAGAGTATTCGATCACATTATCAAAGGGTATAGTGAAATTATTATTTTGAGTATGGCATGTATAGGGGACTTGATCATTCTGTGATATGTGTCATGCTATTTGGCCAAATTGTGAAGGCCTATGATAATGATGATTCATTTTGTATTGGCCATGCGATATGGCTCATATTTGATCATTTGGGTTGTAATCTAATCACCCATGCATGCATGTGTTAATGCCTCGATGATGGGATATGTTAATGTTCGGTGAATGTATGATAAAATTTGGATTAGATGCTAAAGGACAAGAGAATGACCTAATGACTTAGAATGACTATAGACATGAATACACAATTTGAAGTTATGGTGACAAGTTTGATAATGCATGAAATTGGTATGGAATGCCTCTGAATGGTGTAACAAAACAAAAGTGCAATAGGATAAATTTGAAGATGTAAAAGTGTCATGGTATGGAATATTGGAGTACCTAAATATGTCATGTTGCATGTTAATGTGTTTGAATGAATGAGTGTTTGAGGGTGACTATTGGCTTGGAAAATAGCCTTTAAATGGTCCACATGGGTAGACACACGGGCATGTGTCTAGATCATGTATGACACACAGTCTGCCCCATGGGCGTGTCGAATGGCCATGTGTCCCTTGTACCCTAATGTTGCAAGTCAGTATGCATGGTAGTAAACATACGGGTGGAGAAATGGGCGTGTGTCCCAACCGTGTGCCCCTAAATGCACGATGATGTCATAAACAAAATGTCCAGGTTTTTGGACACGGGCTATAACACGGGAGTGTCTAGGCCGTGTGAAGGACGTGCCAGGGACACTGGCTTGTGCTTGGTCGTGTGAAAACCCCTCTAGGTTCGAATTGGGAAAATAAATTCAAATAATTCCAAACGGGTAGGGGACACGGACGTGTCCCAAGCACACAGGTGAGTGCATTGCCTCCACACGGGCGTGTGAGGCCTAAACCTAGTAATTTTTCCAAGATTTCCTTAAGTACTCGGTTTAGTCTCGGATTGTTTTACATGTATGTTTTGGACCTCGTAAGTCCATATTATGGACAATTTGTGTATGTATGAATAAAATTGTTTTAAAAGAAAAATTTTATAGCCCAGTTTAGAATTAATGACTTTGTACATGCTTGGTAACGCCTCGCATCCTATCCCGGTCTCAAGTACAAAAAAGGGGTATTACAATCCCCGAGCTAGCTTGGTGACACTATAAGAAAAGGAAAGGAAAGGGGGTAAGCTTTAAAGCTTAGTAAGTTCACATGCAAATAAAATGCAACTGAAACAAGCATTAGTCATACATTTAACAAAATGAACATAATGTTGCATTTTATCAAATCTCTTAAACTTATTATTCATATACATATGTATACCACAAGTTCATCATGTCTCATGTCATTCTCATGAGTTCGATGTACATACCTGTGCCACTTGCACATAATGATTTACTTTTTTTCATC
The DNA here is from genome assembly GCA_025698475.1 of Gossypium anomalum. NCBI lineage: Eukaryota > Viridiplantae > Streptophyta > Magnoliopsida > Malvales > Malvaceae > Gossypium > Gossypium anomalum. The sequence continues at coordinate 44,425,882 of CM046965.1, forward strand.
TTGATGCAATCATTAAGATTACTCCTTGAGCTTCTCTTGAACTACCCGTTGAACACTCAGAATACTGTCAGATACATCAGAATCTTGCACCTAAGTGCCCCAAATGTAGCCAATGCTACTTCATATCTCATGTAACACCCTAAACCCGGCCTAGACGTTACGGCCAAGTCTGGTGTGTCACATCAACCAAAGTTTAGTCACGTTCCTTAGTTACTACGATTAAGGTGTGGTTTGCAAAAGCGTTATTTAAGTTGATTAGAAAACTTTCGGTTAATTTGTGAGTATCCTATTTACTAGATCATGTTTGTCATTTTGTTATCCATTTGTTACAAGTGTTTCGTTTAAAAATGTTGTTTAGTTTTACAAAAATCCGCGCAGCCTAATTCTATCAGTTTTAGACGAGTATTAATAAAGAAATTTAATAAAGCTTAGGAGCGGCCTTATTACAAATTAAAAACCCGAAAACATAAAGGAAATAATCTAAAATAATAGTGTAGGTATAAATGCTTATTTTAAACAGTCTACATGGCCACTCTGAATCCCTCCAGCTCCAAGTCCACCAATCTAAGGCTCACCTGCAAAGATGGGAAAAAGGGGGTGAGTTTGGAAAACTCAGTGTGTAAAATAAACCCAACTAGAGCCTATATCGGTTCAAGCTTTACTGGGCCTAACCCCTATTCAGAAATCAGAGTTAACTGGGCCTTAGCCCCTATCAATATTAATCTGGGCCATAGCCCCTTATAGTATCAGAGTATACTGGGCCTAGCCCATATCAGTGTCAATCTGGGCCGTAGCCCTATTACAAGTAGAGATATATTGGGCCTTGCCCATATCAACATAGTTGGGCCCATTTCAAAACAGTCTCATATGATTAACGCAAGATAACCCCATCCAACCCTGCACTTGCCTCCATCCATCCCTACACTTCCTGTGGGGAATAAATCACCCATGCCATCCCTACACTTACAGTGTTAGCACCGGTTGCGGCACTAACTATAATCCACAACAAAGCTGCTTATATCAGAATATGTGGCACAGCCACCAGAACGGGTTCTTCCTCCATAACAAAACCCAACCCCATGCAGTATGACATGTATGCAAAATATATATAATTAACAAGGCATGCTTCAGAAAGGCAGTCAGATTATAGCATAAGAACAATTATTTACCCTCGAGGGCGTAATCGTAACTTACCCATTTAGGGATATTATGGTAATTCTACCTTACAGAGGTATTTCAGTAATTTTATCAGTCTTTTTAGGGTTTCATGCTCATTACAGTTATTAACGTGTCTTCAGAATACTTACCGAACGTTTTTACCGAAATGGGCCTGTTAGCCCATTACCCAATTTCGGCCTATCGAAGCCCAAATTCACCGAGGTGCACGAAATTGCGCACTTTGTAATCTTACCATTGAAGTTACCAAAATTATCAATACAAACAATCCCATGAGCGCTCGCACGCTCAGAAGTTCTCGAAATGTCGGCTTTTCGGCATTTCAGCTTTTCGGCTTTTCGGCTTTTGCCTATCTAGTCTACTAGTGGGTGTCATTTATACACCTGTTTGTGACGACTGCAAACGAAATCTTCCACGGTATCCTACAATCGATCACTATGCTATTAGTTTACAAATCGATGATAACCTTATGAAACAACCACTTACCATATTCGGCCACAATAGGCATCCTCAACCATTTACCTTCGTTAATCCTGAACTATTAGATGTAGTCTTTCCAAAGATCTTAACCTCCAACTGCTCCTTGATTGACAGCCTTTAGTCCACCTTACTCATAACAGAACAATAAACAAAACCAATAACCCTTTAGTCTTAGTCGATAGCCACCCTATATGAATAGGGGTTTCTGGCTTTTCTTAATTCTCGAAATAAGGAACAGAGAGATGAGATCTGAGCACTTACCGAAGATTCACTTGCCAGAAACATTCCCAAGTACCTTCCTATTCTCGATCTGATGTAGATCAAATCCCAAAAATACGACTAGAGAACAGATCTAATGATTCATTTTCTAGAACCTATTCTGAGGTATGCTTAATTCGGTTTAAGAAGAAAATAGAAGAATGGGTTACCAAAATAGAAGAGATTATCGGCAGATGAGATGTTAAGGTTCAGCTTTAATATTAAAGAGATGAAAAGAAGTTTTATGAAGAAGAGGAAATAATTGGTAATGGATGAGAGACTTGAGGGTTTTCGGCTCTTGAAAGATTGGAATAAAGAGAGTAAAAGATTTGACCAAGAGGAACAATCGGCTTCCAAGAAAATTCAGGTTTTAGCTTTTAAGGGTAATAGGCTATCTTTAATCGAGATAAAAGATGAGTAAAAAGAGAAGAGAAGAGTAGAAGAAGATAGGTTTGGTTCTTGATGAAGAATAGATGAACAAAAAGGAAACAACTTATAAAAACCCAAAATCAAAAGAACAATTTTGGCACAATTCCTTCCTGACTTATATTCCATGTTTTGCTCATTGATTCTTGGCCAAATTCAATGTTTAAATTTCATTCAAACTCCTAACCGATCAGCAACCTTATCCACCGCTTCATCATGCTGCTAAGAAGAGTTTCGGTCCAACTCTACTACTCTCCCTCATGCATGTAGCAAAAAAAGAGTCCTTCGCGCATACAGCAGCTCGAACCTGGATCCTCCAGGCACACCCCCACGCTGCTGGCCACTGGGACGCAACCTTGTTTTCGATATAATACTGCCACAATAATTTATAACCCTTACCTGCTTCAGTTCTGGCCCACTTTAAAAAAAGTAAAAAAATAAAACAGAGTTCGCCCGCGCAAGGACTCGAACCTGCACTCTCTCTCCACGTGCCCAGCACGCTACTACCATTGCACCACGGCCACTTCTTGTGCTGGATTATGCTCGCAACTCCTCTTAACCCCTATTTTAACCGCAACCTGAATACTAAAATAAACAACCATTTGCGCGTGCCGCGCCTTGAACCCAGGCACCTCCCACGCCCTCCTAGCGTGCTTAGCCAGTGGGCCAGGTGCTTGTTTGTGGTAAAACTCAGCCCAAATCACTTATAAGGCCTACTGCCCAGATCCCTTTAAGAATAAAAAAAATGCTCAATTTTTTTGCCAGAGCCCTGGGTTGAGCCCAGGACTTTTCCCGCACTATAAACCCTTCGTAATTTATTTAATTAATAACTAAACATACTAAATAATAATAATAAAAATTAAATCATCCCATTTATTCGGGCCATCTTCTACCCGAACTCGGAATCCAAACCCAATATTTCTAGGCCCAATTTTTGGGGCGTTACATCTCATATCACATGTTGCTCACTTTCGGACTACTTATGGGTCTGCTCATATAAGCTGTCAGGTATCTGCAACACATGCAGACTACCTCGCCATCAATAGTATGTATGAGACCAGTACCCGGACCGCCAAAACATGTGTCTCATAATCATGAACTCAGATCACAACTCATGAGATCGAATCACATAAATCATGAACTTAGACCACAACTCAATGAGTTTAGATCACCTAAGACCATAACTCAATGAGTTTAGATCACCTAATTCCCAGTGACATGGCACTTGTATCCTAAACTATTCCTAAGAACCAACGGGATTCTTTGATACCTTATCTCTGTCAAACTTACTCGTAATGTTGATTTCAATATTCATACCACCAATCACATACTCATGAAATATTCAAAGCATGATTCATAATAAAGGTGTATGCATTTAAACACATGATACAACATCACATTAAATATGTATATACTCACCATACATGAAATATTAAAGCATTTAAATCATGGTACATGTTGCATTATTTGCAAATGAACTTACCTCGGTACAAAATGATAGAAACGAGCCTAATCCTTGTAAACTTTATTTTTCCCTTGATCAAGACTCGAATCACGTTTTTCTTGATCTATAATGCCAAATTTAACTTGTTCAAAACATACATTGGTCAAATCGACCCATAACACATACTTTGGTAAAATTACCATTTTACCTCTAACTTTTCACTTATTTTCAAATTGGTCCCTAGGCTCGTAAAATGAAATGCATACATTTTCTTGGTTACCCAAGCATAGCCGATTCATATTCTAACTCATATCAGTCCATATTTCTCATTAAATCACATTTCTACTACCCATTTCTTCATCTTTTTCAAATAAGTCACTTTTAAGGGTTTTCATGAAAAATCACTTAGTAAGAGATGTTAAATACACATCAAACTTTCATATTCTTCCATTAATCAACAAAATATAAACATGTCACACATGGGTCATACTTCATACATGAACCTTAGCTCAAAATATAGCTAGGAATGGATAGATCATGCTTCAAGGATTTCAAAAATGGAAAGAACATAAAAAACGAGGCTAGGATGCACTTAATCAAGCTTGAAAAGTTAAAAACCCTAGCTCTGGAGAGCATGCAAATTTTTGGTTGGTACATGGAGAAGATGAGCCAATTTTGACTTGATTTTCCCTTTTTATTCTTTTATTTACCAAATGATAAAAATGCCCTTAAGGCCTTTCTTTCAAAATTTTCCTGTTCATGCCCATTTTTGTTCAAAATTATAGAACTTGGTCAAATTTCTATTTAAGGACCTCTAATTAATGATCCAATGCAATTTCATGCTCAAAGCTTCTAGTACATTTATTTTGCAACTTATTCAATTTAGTCCCTAACTTCAAATTGGACACTTTAGGCATAAAATTTCTTCATGAAATTTTCACACAAACATGCATTCATATCATGTACCATCAATTAATCATAAAATAATTATTTCTACTTTAGATTTGTGGTCTCAAAACCACTATTTTGACTAGACCCTAAATCGGGATGTTACACTCCCATGTTAATTAAAGTTTGCATCTTTTAATGAAGTCATGCATTAAGTAATTCATTGTTCATTTAGTTTACATCTTAATTAAACCAATCATTTAAGAATCTTACTTGTTAAATATGTTTGAGTTTGTTTATATAAGTATGTTATTTAATTTGGCTGTTATTTTTTTAATGTTTAAGTTATAGTGTGCTTAATTTTTCTTAAATAAATTGATTGTGTGATTGCTGTAGGAAAGTCCAAAAGGCTGGTCACATAGCTACAATAGGGCTGTTCGTTTGCCAAGAAGAATCAAATGCTATCACATTCAATTGGCTGTCCAGTTTTGGCATAAAAGAGTGTACATTTGATCACTTAATTGTTGGTACATATTTGGAATGTTTTTGGTGGATATTGGAGCTCTCAAAGCTCATTATGGTGACTTTTCAAATGGACCAAGAGTGACTCTTCAAGTTAGATCTGTTTCATGCACTCAAAGCTAGTTATGGTGCCAATTAAGAGATGAGCACACACGCATTAAGGCATTTGGTTAAGGGAAAATGAAGTGTAACGCCCCAAAGTTTGTATATTTATTTCCGTGTATTTATGACACAACTATCTGTCTGATTCAGTGGTTAAATGCTTTGGGTGTGTGTGAGAGGTCTTAAGTTTATGCCTTGTCTTGGGAAATTTTTTTGTATTTTTCTGAATAAAACCCTATCTCTAGTCAGTAGGCTTATAGTTAAATATTGGTAAAATATGTCAGAATGGGCTTGCTGGTCTAGTAGTTCAGTGGAGTGAAAATAAGCTGGAAGTATGGAGTTCGAGTCCTTACACAAACAAGGGATTTATTTTGCTACCTGTGCCGTGTGGGTGTTTTGGTTTAGCCGAAATACTGAAGTGTTTGAGTGAAATTTGAATTCGGTAGTTGAGAGGAAGTGGTGGACGATTTTGGGGAGTGGAATTAGGGATATGGGGAGAAAAATTAGGAGTAAGGAGTTTGAAAATATCCAAAATTGGGTGGTTACAAGTTCGGCTCTCCTCCCTCACTCTTTCAAATTTTCTGACGGTTTTCTTCTCTGCCAAAACCTCTGCTGATTTTGTTTCTGTCCTCTTACTTCTCTTTTTTGCAAATTCAGCTTTTCACTCTGGTTCTCGAGTTTTGCTACCGTTTTTGCTCTTCTCAAATCCCTCTTGCTGCCGAAATTTGTTCTTTTCTCTAGTGGCGAGTTATTTCTCTATTTCCCTATTGCTAAATTCTTGACTCTTCCACATTCTCTCTGTGTCATTGATTTTTTGTTTTTTCTCTAATTTTTCTTCTTTCTGTTCAACATTGGTTGTGTTCGGTTGGTAAGTTGATAGGTAAGAGGATTATGCCTTTTTTGTGTCGGAGAACTTTTTCTTTTATTAGTTTGTGAAGTTTCTAACTCTTTGTTAGTGTCAAATTCTTGATTTGGCAGTAGCAAATCACAAGGAACGTGGTTTCCCATAGGATCGTAGTTAAGATCTTTCAGAGCATTAGGGGTAAGCAACCAATTTGGAGATTGATTGTTGTCGGTTTAATAATATTGGTTTAATTTTGAATCTTGACTGATTTTGGACTTTGGATTGTTGTTTTTAGGTGCTGGTTATCTCAGGAGCGATTGTGTACCAAAATCGTATCAGGTGTGTAACCACAACACTGAAAATGGTAATCAGCGAAAAGCCAAAAAATGGGGTTGTCGACGCCACACGGGCATGTGGTAGGCTGTGTGCAGAACACGAGCATGTGGGATTTTTGGGTCAGACCGTGTGATCCATACGGCCAAGGCCATTTTGGGCCGTGTGGGCCACACGGGTGTGTAGGTCCCCATGGGCTGACAACATGGGCGTATGAGCCCATCTCTACTGTTTTGTTGCTAAGGTTGCACGGGTTGCCTGAGATGATGGTGAACCTACTGTAGGGTCAGTAAGCTTACTTGGACCCTTAATTGACTAAAATGACTGTATGACTGATATATATATTTACATGTTATTGAGCATTATGATATTTAATGAATTGATATTGTATGCACTGTTGCCATGATATAGCAAGTCATTATTGTATATTGCATTGCATTGGGTTGGGGTTGGTATTGTTCAGAGGAAGTGTACTGAAAGGCCTCGGGCCTAATTTACTGGCAGCTCAGCTGCAAACCACTATTTGGTGTCGCATTTGGTACTTTTTGGAGTGTAGGGATGGGTAGGTTGATTATATCCCTACATGCAGTGCAGGGTTGGATGGAGATGGTGTGTAGAGGCTGGCTAGGTAGGATTTTTGTGGATCAGATATCTCATTCATCAGATCGACATCGACATCTTTGAATGAGCCAAGACCCTAATGCATGACTACTTCTGTACTGAAATGGGCTAAGACCCTAACTGAAACTAAATCTGGTACTAAAAGGGCTTAAGCCCAGATTGTGATACATTTTGTCTGCTTTTTCTATATGGGGATTACACACTAAGTTTTTGTAAATCACCCTTTTGATTTATCTGTACAGGTAATCCCCAAGCTTGGACAGATCGGTGCGGCGGAGGACTCAGCGGTGGCCACACAACCTCATTTGACTCTGTTTCGTACTTCATTATTATTTTAAATTTTATTTAGGGATTTTATTGTAAATATGATCTCTATGGATTTTTCTTAAATTTGGGATTTTTATTAGTTATGGATTATAACTGCTAGTTTTAAGAAAACACGAGTTTTCAAAAGAACCAAACGTTTCAACAAAATACTCACAAATACGCAAATTGTTTTAAAAGCTTCCGCATAGAATAAATGTTTTGAAAGCTTTTGAATGATTAATTAACACGATATTAGAATTAATAAGTAATAATGAAAAGATTCTAAATAGAAAATGTTTTAAGCAAAGTTACAGTTTTCAAACACAATAAAATGTGACACCGTTAGATTTGGCCATAACGACTAGGCTGGGTTTGGGGTGTTACATGAAAGGACATCAAGCGGCACATTTAATAGACCATTAAGCCTTTATCAAGTGAAGAGGCATGACTTTTTAGCAATGCATGAATCAAATGAAAAGACATGACTCTTTGGCTGCCCATTAAGAGTTATAATCGAATTTTAATATTTTGTTAATAGCTAATATGAATGTTGAATTTGAATAGTCATAATAATGCCTATAAATAGTTTTTAAGAAAACATTGTTTTGGTAGGACTATTTTTTTGCCAAATTTATGAAATATTTGAAACTTGTGAGAGTTCAAATCTCCTTGTTCTTTTTGGGACTGATTTGACTTATCAAGTTAGGCTTGTGGTGTCTTATCCTTCCTTTGTCTTTCCAAACTTATCAATTCAAAATGTGGCGTTCATTATACCTTTGGTTCCTATCTCGTTAGATAGTGGGTCAAGGTTTATTTGTTGATTTTACTTTTCATTATCCATCTAAATGCTTGTAAGTCTTGGGTCGACAATCTCTATATTGTTGGTTCAGCCTTTGCCTTAGCCGAGTTTCCTCTATCCATCTTCTAAACTCTTGCTATCCACCTTAAGTATTCTTATAAGTTTCGGGTCAATACTATCCTATAGTATTAGTTCACTCTTCAACCTTAAGCCTAAACTATTCCATCCGAATTACCAACTTCAAAATATCCCTATCTTTGCCTTAGCTAAACCTATCCATTTTTTTTCTAAACATTCTTTGAACCTATCTTCTATCCATCTTTAGCCTTTTTCTTGTAACGAATCAAACTTATTCAATTTCTCGATTGGGCAACTAATACGAATCGAATCATCACCGAACTAAGTTCGTAGCATTTGGTATCAGAGCTAGTAAAATTAAAGTAAGTATCGACATTTTTAACATTATGGTATTGTAATTCGAAAAAAATTTGAAAAAAAATAGTATCCATTGAAGTTCAAGGTACAAAATATTAGTTTTTGGGAATACAAATTCGTTGGAAATTAAAAAAAAGAAGGTAGCTTGGAAGTGTATTTACTGCCCTTAAACCATTCTATCATTGTTTTCTAGCCTACCCTTTGTCCTAACATCATTTCCTACCCAAAATCAAACATCAAAATTGCGAGTCGATTCCACAACAATTGTTGGTTTCTCTAAGTAGTCCATTGAGAATTTAGAAAGGCGAACGTGAGTGGAAAAAGGCAAGAGTGAGTTGTGAGATCATCAGAGTGTTGAAAAGCCAATCTTGAGTGCAAACACGAGTGGAGTGCCATCTTTGTTTTAGGGTTCGTGTCGAAAAGCGGGGCCAGCGAGCAAGAGCCCAATGGGAACAAATTTCTTCAAATCAAAGGATGGAAATAAGATCATTACGGAGACAAACGTCCAATGACTATGAGGGAAGAGACTCATACCGAGAATCTTATTCATCAAGGAAGTCGAGTCGGTATGAAGCATACCACAAGTTTAAAACTTTTCGAGGCTACCAACGAGAAGGTAGAACTTTTTCTTCAAGTGCTTGAAAGTATTCATCTACGGAGAAGTCCTTACAAAGAAGTGGATGTGTTTCAAATAAGTACTCGTCCATAGAGGCTTATCCACGAAGAAATGATCGTGACTTATATGAAGATTTTTCCACTTCTTTCCAACAAAAAGTCTATCATTCTGATTCTTTTGTATTATCTCCATCTTGTAATGGAAGGTTGAGAGAAAAAGAAATAAAAAGAAAGGAGAGACAAGAAATGCTAATAAAAGAAAATGAGAGAATATGGAATGAAATTGAAAAAAGAAAAAAAGAAATGAAAGAAAAAGAAATTGAAAAAGAAAAAGAGAGTGAGAGAAAGCAAAACGAGATTGAGATTGAAAAAGAATGTGAGAACGAAAAGAAAATTGAAAAGGAGAAAAAGATTAGAGAAAGAAAAGAAAGAGTACAAGAAACGAGTGACATTGTTGAAAATGAAAATGAAAATGAAATAAAAAGTGAGAACGAGTCTTCAAAAGTGACGATTGAAAAAAAGATCATGGTCAAGAGTAAGTGATGAATGTTTTTACTAACCCATATGGGAGTTGTTATCATATTACTTCTTTTTTTAGGTGTCTAAAGACTTGATTGACAAGCTTCAACTTCATTACCTTCCTAATGAGAGACGATTTAATTTGATAGAGAAAGGTAAGGTTGAAAATGAAATTAAACCATAAGTGCCTAAAGGTAAGCAAGGTAAAGAGTTTTTAACCATTGAATCACGACAATCACATTTGAATGTTGTTAAGAAAATTGCTGAAGACTTAGTTTTTGAAAGAATTCCTCACTTTGATTTGATTAACTGTCATTTTATGATTGTTAATGATTTTTCTCCAACTAGTGGCATGAAGAGTTTTTCTCATGATTTGTACTGTGTTGGCAAGTCTGTTGGTAGAGTGAGATTAACTTGACGTCCATAAAATTTGATCATGTTTGATAAAGAGTTTTCATGTGAAACGCTCAATCTATTTGATCGTGATGGTAATGAGAATTCTTTAACTCTTAGTGAGAAATCTTCGTATATTTGCATGGGATTTGAGAGATTTGATTGTTTGAAAGTTTGCGTCTCTAAATCTTGTTTGCTTGGCATGTGTGATTTACTTGTGAAAATGAAATTTTTGTTACGTGCTAGAACAAGTGATCAAAACCATGTGTTTAAACCGGGAGCAAGTTTTCCTAAATTATCATTAAGCGAATGTGAGCATCATAAATTTTATGTGAATAAAGGTGTGAACAATCTTTGCTTGTTTGATGTTTTATCATTATGTTTGAAAACAAAGCATGAGAATTTTGTTGCCTTGCAAAGACAAAATCCAATATTTGATTCCGGAGGTTGTTCTATGCTATGTTTTGAGAGATTCAGACATGGTTCGCATGATTATAACTTTAGCTTTCTTCGTGTTCCTACCATGTTGCCAATCAAGGAATTTCCAAGTCAAATTGAAATGGTAAGGAAAAAATATGTTTTTGATCCCGCTAATTTTAGTTCTATATTATTGTTCAAGGGATTTGAGCCATGGAATTTTGTTTTCCAAGATTATATCTTTCGAATACTTTGTGATTCTGGTTTGTTTCCATTGAAGAACATTTTGATTCATTATGAGAAGGTGAGATCAACTTCTATTTTTGATCCCGGTATCAGTTTAAGCATTCCAAGTTTGGATAGGTTGTCGAAAAGTTATTTTCTGTTCAAACTTCAAAGTGTCACTAATTTATTCCATTATTGTGTAGGTGACAGTTTGGAATTGTTTCCTCCTAAAGAGGGAGGGCATGAAAATAACATGTTTCCTTTTTGAACCATTTATGGTTCTCAGGTTTTTGGAAACGAATCTGTCAGGATCATGAACAAAGGTGTTCGTGAAGATGAAAAATTTTTCGCGAGCAAATGACCCGATTTGAGGAAAAATCATTTTCAAGAGGGAGGGTATGATGCGACAACAGAATTGGCCCAAACTCGAGGGGCCCAAGTGCAAAATGAAGCTTTTGATTCCAGTTTGTTAATTTGGTTGCTAGAATAAGGATTTTGATGATTTATTTATTTTAGTTACTTTAGTTATTATAATATGATTCTTTAATTATGTCTTGTTTATTAAATGCATCTTTAATTAGTGTCTTGCATTAATGATCTACTTCTTTTAATTGTGACATGCATTATATGTTCTGCATTTAATAAAGTCATGCATTATGTAACTCCCATGTTAATTAAAGTTTGCATCTTTTAATGAAGTTATGCATTAAGTAATTCATTGTTTATTTAGTTTACATCTTAATTAAACCAAGCATTTAAGCATCTTAGTTGTTAAATATGTTTGAGTTTGTTTATATAAGTATGTTATTTAGTTTGGCTATTATTTTTTTAATGCTTAAGTTATAGTGTGCTTAATTTTTCTTAAATAAATTGATTGTGTGATTGTTGTAGGAAAGTCCAAAAGGCTGGTCACATAGCTACAATAAGGCTGTTCGTTTGCCAAGAAGAACCAAATGCTGTCACATTCAATTGGCTGTCCAGATTTGGCATAAAAGAGTGTGCATTTGATCACTTAATTGCTGGTGCATATTTGGAATGTTTTTGGTGGATATTGAAGCACTCAAAACTCATTATGGTGACTTTTCAAATGGACCAAGAGTGACTCTTCAAGTCTAATTAGTTTCATGCACTCAAAGCTAGTTATTGTGCTAATTAAGAGATGAACACACAAGCACTAAGGCATTTGGTTGAGGGGAAAATGAAGGGACATCAAGCAGCACATTTAATGGACCATTAAGCCTTTATCAAGTGAAGAGGCATGACTTTTCAGCTATGCATGAAAAGACATGACTCTTTGGCTGCCCATTAAGAGTTATAGCCGAATTTTAATATTTTGTTAATAGTTGATATGAATGTTGAATTTGAATAGTCATAATAATGCCTATAAATAGCTTGTAAGAAAACATTGTTTTGGTGAGACCATTTTTTTGCCAAATTTAAGAAATATTTGAAACTTGTGAGAGTTCAAATCTCCTTGTTCTTTTAGGGGCTGATCTGACTTATCAAGCTAGGCTTGTGGCATCTTATCCTTCATTTGTTTTTTTGAACTTATCACTGCAAAGTGTGGCATTCGTTATACCTTTGGTTCCTATCTTGTTAGATAGTGGGTCAAGGTTTATTTGCTGATTTTACTTTTCATTATCCATCTAAGTGCTTGTAAGTCTTGGGTCGACAATCTCTATTGATACGACCATGTCTCGGGAACACCCTTGGACCAGCTCACCAAATGTGCCTTGCAAACTTTTGGAAGCTGACTTAGCTCGTTTCCAGCTCAATGGAGCTCGATTCAACTCGATTATAGCTCATTGAGCTTGTTGCTATCTTTTTAACTTATGCTTTTTACTTTGCTGGAATAAATTAAATTGTTTAGTTTAACTAGTTAATTTAGTTTCAGCTTATAAATGCGTTTTAATTTGAACATATTAATTATGTGTTAAATGTGTTTTATTTTTATGCATGTTTTTAATATCTCATGGTTAGTACATGTTTTTAATATGTTATAGCTACAGCCGAATTTAATATATGCATTAGCTAATATTTGTTTTAAATGTGTCTTAGCTTAGACAAATTAATTACATGTTCCAAGTTAATTTGTCTAGTTGCTGCCGTATTTATCATGTCCTAAGCTAAGTAATTTGCTGAATTTAATTGTTTTAGGTGCATGCATGGACTGCAATGATGATGCTTCAATGAAGGTGCATTGTGACCAATCACATGGAAGTTCAAATTCATTTCATTCCTTAAAGCTGAAGGATGTGGTTGTTCATTCAGTTCATACATGCATCGAAAGTAGTGCCTAAATTAGTTAAATGCAAACTGCCCATTTATGTATTCAAAACGCCATAAAGAATCAATTAAGGACATGCATGGCATCTTCACATTTAAGAATGTCCAAAGGGGGGAATTGACACCTAAAGTCAACACATTGAATGAATAATATTCACGCACAAAGGTAAGGACAAATTTACAAGGTACATGCTGCCATTCATGAACCAGCCTACTATTAAAGCTTCAATTTATGAAGATGCATGTTCCATGCACCTAGAATTCGGCCAAGGGGGATTGAAGGGATCTTAAAGGCTGGACATTCATGGACTTAAAGGATTCTTCATGGCTAAACATGCATGCACACACTTAAAGGGAAGGAAGTGTCCATTCGCCTAATACATGAATTATAACCTCCCAAACCTAGCCTAGACATTATGGCTAGATTGAGAAGGCTACATTAGCCACTGAAATGGCTAAGCTAACTTACGTTACTTTTTAAGACTTTTAAAAAAGCTCATTTTAGAGAAAACCCTAGTTGTACTTTGAATTAGCTTAAAAGCATTCATTCATTAGGTCGTTATGCTTAGGATTCATTTTATTGTTGACAGTGATGTTTTAGAAAAATCGTTTGCTTTTCACTCTTCTTTAAAAAAAGCTTGATGTTAAACTAATGCAGTGGAAAAACCATTTTTCAAGTCATTTTGGAAAATTAGTTGCCTTATTGATTTGTTTTTCAAAAATAGTTCCTTTGCAATGTAGTGGAAACTAGGGAACAGTGTCAAATTTTACTTAAGCCAGATATCATGCAATATCCGGTTATTATGCTTAAGTAATTCATGCATGCAAAAATCCCAGAAGAAAAGTTAGCAAGCCACAGACCAAAAGTCATTAAAAATTACAAACCAAAATCAATAGAAACTGATTAATACTTATTAAAAATAGTTCGAGGTCCAAGGTGATTCTCCGAATGCCAAGTCTAGTCCTAATTTTGAGGTTTACCTAAAAAGTTAAACACTATTTGGGGGTGAGCTTATGAAAAGCTCAATGTGAGTCAAATAATTATTTAACGAACAAAAACATAAATATCGACTACATTGAAACATATTAGCATCAACAGAAGAACACAAAACCATTATTGAAATTTCATATCATTACATAGCCATTATCAAATCTATGTCAAATGGTATATGAACATGAGACATCATTCATGCGAGTAATAATCACCATTCAGTACAACAAAATACAATACATAGCATAAAACAATAACATTTGAATATGTCGTGCACATGATGCAATGCAAAAAGGTTCCTACCCATACCATCCGCTACACACCACGAGTTCCCCAGAACCCGTCTGCCAAACTCCAAAACATTATGAGCATAGCTCGATGTGGTAAAACCACCAAATAATCAATAATGCAGAAAATCTCCCGGATATCAAATAGTGCGATGCAATCACCAATAACATATAATATGCGATAAAATCGCCAATCCTCTCGGTACTCCAGGTGCAGTGCATTGACTACGAATAATGCGGACTTAATATGCCGTAGTTCTCCATGGAACTCCTCCATCAACCACAAAATCCCAACCTAATGCATATACAATATGTCACACAATCTCATACATAATCACATACTTTCAGTAAATGGAAATAGTGTTCCAATCTTTCAAATTACCATTGAGTTGGTATCAATCAATATCGTTCAATTTCACATACTGTACAGATTTTCATTGCGCATAAATAACACCCTTTTCAATACACAATATAACAAATATCTCATGTGTTTAAATCATACAAAAGCTTAATATCTCAACATGTTATATCATTCAGTCAAACATTCTCATATCTCATAACTCAAATATGCAATTACAAACTCGATCAAACATTCATACAATCAAACTAGCAATCTTGCCAACATGTCAATCTTTTAAGGCTCGAAACATACTTGGTTCGGCCACACACAAAATCAATAATTTGGCTATTAAGCCAATCTGATCAGGAAGCTAATTTGTCAATATAACATGATATTTAATATTTTCAAACAATTTTATGAGTTTAGGACCCACACCTTATTTTTCACTTTCTCGCAGCACACTAGCAAATCTTCCAATTTTCCTTAATCATTCCTTAAACGACCCTAAACCAAAATTTAGTATAAATTCTATAAATTTACCATTTAACCAGTGCCCAAAAACCCACTTATGAGTTCAAACCAGTTTTTGAAATTATAACTATTTTATGAATCCAAACTAGTTAGATTCCTTACACTGTATCGATACAAACTGTACGTACAATCGTTCTTTACCTTTACGGATGATTTGAGGCATTTGGGTTGGAACCTAATTCAATAATATACTGGAAAATAAATAGCTAATTAATGATTAAATTCCTCCATTTAATCAAATCATAACCTTTACCCAACAACTATGTCGAAATAATAAACTAGTTACCCTTAATTGCACTTACGCTTCACGATTTGTGGGATCCGAATGACCAATCGATCAAGAACATTTTTCCCTAATTGAAATGGGTTTAAAATATGATTAGTAGGGTTCAAGAACTAAAATTAATTCTGGAAAAATATAGGCAAGAACTAAGAAACAAAACAGCCCCTTTTCTTGCCCATAGGTGCACGCACCACCACTCGCGATGGCTAAAATTGGGGCTGAATTTTAAAATGGTTTGAGACCTCATTAAAATATGGAAAAATACCTTTGAAATAATTTAAAATCCCCCAAATTTTGGATCTAGAAATTTATGTTTTTAATGTACAAGATTAATTAAGAAATTGAAGAGAGAAGAGACCTTAGCCAAGATAGTCGAGAGAAACATCAATGGCACTTTCTTGGCAATGTTTGGCATCAATATTGGAGTTCAAGATTTCATATTTGGGCTGATTTTAATGAGGAAAAATGACAGAAATATGATGGAGAATATGTTAAAAAAATCTTGTGGCAAAAAGAAAAAGAAAAAGAAAAGAAAGAGATGGTAAAACTAGGTGTAGGCGACGACAACAATGGGAGAAAGAAAGAAAATTGAAGAGAAAAGAGGAGAGGAAGGGGGTGAACGGCTTGGTAGGTAAAATTTTAATTAAAGGCTGAAAAATACAACAAAAAAAATATATTTATACTTAGGGTTCAAGGGTATGGATGGCACACACATTAAAAAAAATAAGGGATTTTACAAGGGAAGGGATTCAAACTTTGGACCTCATTTGATTTCCATATTTTCTCATATTTCTTTTAACCATTAGGATTTTTCTTCATTCTTGAAATGATTTTGCAATATTTATTTTAAAAACAAGGCATGTCACATACTAGGGTTTAAGGCAAAATTTGCAAAATAATAAAAATGGTGAGAGAGAAGGGATTTGAACTTGGATTTCAAGGAACGTTTCATTAACACTTAACCAAAAAACTAATACCTCATTTATTTCCTAAAAATGCATAGATAATCTTAAAAATTAAGGCATGACAACTTTCTCTCGATTCCCAAACCCAATTCTACTAACACTTGATTTTTGGGATGTTACATGAATCTATAGAATTCATGAACCATCTTTAATGTTTTAGTTTGAACCTTTTTTATTGTTGTGTGAACACATTAGTAGCCAAATTTCAATAGGCATTTTAGGGCCTATAAATAGTTATTTTTGTAATCATTTGAAGGTTAGACTTTTTGCTACTTTATGAATGGTTTATAATATTTGTGAGCTTTTCAACTCTCTTAATTCATTTTAGACTCAACTTAATTTATCTAGCTTGCTAGTGGCATCATTCTGTTTCTTTGGAACCTATCACTGACCATCGAGTGTGGCATTCACCTCATTGATACCTATGGTTCCTAACTTCCTAGTTAGCAGGTCAAGGTCCTATCCTTCAACACCCATCCTTCTTAAGTGTTGTATAAGGTTTGAGTCAATACTCCTTTTAGTATTGGTTCTTCCTTGGCCTTAAGCCTATTCTATCCATTTGAACTTTTCCATTTCCAAGTTATCTTATTTTCTTTTTTAGTCGAATCCTTAATATCATTCACTTAACCATTTTCCATCATCATTTTACTCAACCGAACCATCCTCAACACATTCCTAACCTTTGAACCATCTTGTCAACTGTTGTTTTTTTCTTAACTTAGTCGAATTACCAACTACTTCAAGTAAGAATGATACTCCTTAGATTTAACAATCGGGCAACTACACGACTCGAGCACCTTATGAGGTTGTGGTTGCATCATCTATATTGTTGGTTCAGCCATTTCCTTAGCCGAGTTTCCTTTATCCATCTTTCAAACTCTTGCTATCCACCTTAAGTGTTGTTATAAGTTTCGGGTCAATACTGTCCTATAGTCTTGGTTCACTCTTCAACCTTAGCCTAAACTATTCCATCAGAATTACCAACTTCAAAATATCCCTATCTTTGCCTTAGCTAAACCTATCCATTTTTTTTCTAAACATTCTTTGAACCTATCTTCTATCCATCTTCAGCCTTTTTCTTGTAACAAATCAAACTTACTCAATTTCTCGATTGGGCAACTAATAGACTCGAATCATTACCGAACCAAGTTCGTATCATAACGTATGACTTGAAACTAATTTATAATAACACATAAAATTTTAAAAATATATTAAATTGTTTATCATTTATGTTTTCATCAATCTTGAGTTTGTGCTGTGTTAAGTTGTGACACCAACTCAATCAAATACATTATTAATAAATAAAAAATGTATAAAATATCAAAATAAGGTTTTAGTTGAGTGGTAAATTAAAAGTTTTACTAATGCAATTAGTTTACATTCAAATACCATCATATGCATATGTTTCTTGGTTTTTTTAAAAAAATAAAAAGACTAAAATAACCTTGAATAATAAACTTATTTTACTACAGGAAGGTATATCGGTAATTTTTTTGAAGGTGACACCAAATCAGTCAAGAGCTTAAATAATAGTAAGTGTATATATACAAATGATGAAAGTAATAAAGTGTACATAATAAAATTAAGATGTATAAAAATATCAAAATAAAGTTTTAGTTGAGTGGTAAATTAAAAATTTTATTAATGTAATTAGTTTGGGTTCAAATCTCACAATATGCATTTTTTATTGGTTTTTAAAAATAAAAAGACTAAAATACCCTTGAATAATATAACTTATTTTAATTACGAAATGGTATGTCCTTAATTTTCCTAACCGAGTTGGTAACTCAATTGAAGGTGACATCAAATCAGTAAGGAGCTTAAATAATACTATAGATAGATATACAAATGATGAAAGTAATAAAGTGTGCATAATAAAATTAAAATATTAAAATATATTAAAATAACATGTTAGTTGAGTAGTAAATTAAAGATTTTACTGATACAAGTAGTTTGGGTCCAAATCCAACCATATGCTTATTTGTATTGATTTTTTTAAATAAAAAAAAACTAAAGTACCCTCCGATAAAATAATTTATTTTAATTACGGAAGGGTATGCCTATAATTTTCCTAACCAAGTTGGTGGCTTGGTTGTGAGTAATATCAACTCAATCAGGAGCTTAAATAATAATATAGATATACAATTCATGGAGGTAAACAGTATGCATAATAAAACTAAAATGTATTAAAAAAGTAAAATAAAACTTTGATTGAGTAGTAAATTTAAAGTTTTATGCAAAATGTGGGCTCAAATCCCACTATAAACATTTTTTTAAAAAATAAAAAACCTAATGTACTCTCGAATAATATAACTTACTTTAAATATGAAAAGATATATTTGTAATGTCCCTGACTCGTGATATCAACTCAGTTAGAGGTTTAAATAACAATATAGATATATAATTCATGGAAGTAATAAAGTGTGTATAATAAAATTAAAATGTATACAAAATTAAAATATAACTTTGATTGAGTGGTAAATTTAAGGTTTTATGCAAGGTGTGGGTTCAAATCCAATTATAATCCTATATATATATTTTTAATAAAAATACTAAAGTGCCCTCGAATAATATAATTTATTTTAAATACAAAAAGATATTTTATTAATGCCCCTAAATGAGTTGGTGCCTGGTTGATCATGACACCAACTCAGTCTGGAGTTTAAATAATAGTAAGCACAAATACACAAATATATAAAGATGTAGAACACATATATAACTTATTAAAGTTTCAAATAAAATAATCTTTTTTTAGTTTAAATGGTAAATGAAAGGTTTTATATGTCTAATGTCCTTGGTTCAAATCTCATTTTGAATAAAATTTTATTGATTTATAAAAATATAAAAATATGAAAACACACATAACCATATAACTTACTTTGAAAATAAAAAAAAGGTTTTTCGATAATTTCCCAACTGAGTTCGAACCCAGTTGATGGGTGACATCAACTCAGTAAAAGACTTAATAGAAAGTAAGTATATATATATATACAACTAATGTAGATAATAAGTTTGCATATTAAAATAAAAATGTATAAGATAAATTAAAAATAAAGTTTTGGTTGTGAGGTAAATTTAAAATTTTATCAGTTCAATTGGTGTGGGTTCAAATCCCATTATTTTTTGGTTTTTGTTAAAATAAATAGACAAAAATGCCCTCAAATAAAACAATTTATTTCAAATATGAAAGGACATTTTTGTAATTCTTCTAACCGAATTGGTGCTTATTTGACTCGTAACACCAATTTAGTCAAGTGCTTAAATAATAGTATAGATAATTAGATTGTTATCTAAAATTTTAAAACCAAAGTAATTAAGGATAAATATCAAATGTATACATGAACATTGTTTCAATTTGCAATTTGATACGTAAACTTTGATTTGGTACTATTATACACATGAAACTTGAATTGTGGTTCATATGTGTACATGAAACTTTGATTTTGATTCAATTGTATACATTTAAAGAATTAAATACATATATTTATTTTCATATCAAATTAATATAATAGTTTGTATATGCAATATATCAACGTAAAATGATGCTAATTTGATAACATTTAATGATTTTTGAAAATTGAATCAAATCAAATTTTAATGTATAAAATCACACAAAATAAAATTTATGCATGACATTGCACATTGGATCAAAATTTATGTATAGTTTTAATATTTAATATAAGTAATTATTGGATTTTATTTATAAAGTTAGAAAATTTCATAAAATTGAATAAAAAAGGGATAATGGCACCATTGACCCTATACTTTTGGGTTTGTTCTAATATAGTATTTTTACTTCCAAAATGTCAAGTTTGATACTTAAGATTTAATTTTGTTAACCAATCTAGTATCCAACCTTAACAAATGTCACCTTTTTTGATGATGTGCCCTTTTGGCAAATAAAATGATTACATGTTACACTTTTTTGCCTTATAATTATTATGTCATTTTATAGAGTTAAATATTAATTTTCTAAAATTTTATTAACTAAAATAAAATATAGAACTTAAAAATATATATTTACTCAAAAAAATTTCATTAATAAGAAATTTAGAAATAAATGAATTTTTTTTTCATTAACCTAGTAATTAAAATTCTTAATCTTCCATCTCTCTTTTAATCTCTTCTTGTAGAAGAAGTAAAAAAAATGTAAGAGAAAACAGGAAAGAACATAAAACCAACTTGCCCTTTTCATTATCTTCCTGTACTTATTCAATCGCCAATAACCAGGAAAACATAAAAACTTTCTTGTTCGTCCCTTTTGATTTCATTCAAGACAATTAAAATTTTAAAATTTCATCTGTACTTAAAAATTAAAAAATTAAAAATCCAAAAAGTTCTTCAATTTCATCTTCTTCATTATCTCGTAGATGCAATACAAAGGAACCATTGAAATGAATCCCATTAACTTCTCCTAAAGTTGCAATGTTTACAAGCCATTTTTTTCTCATTCTTATTCTAACAGCTTGTTTTTTAGTGGTACTGAGAATGACGGTTTCGGAATTCCGTATATCAATGAACAAGTCAGTAAATTAATAATATTTACGAGTTTATTATAATGTTTTATTGAATTTTGATATGACATTTTTTGTTAACTAGTAAGTCAGTCAAGGTACAAGAAGTGTGTATTGAAAGTCAGTGGTTTTGGAAAATAAGATATTCGAACTTCGTTTTCATAATTCAAGTTCATAAATATTAGTGCTGAATATTTACAGAGCTATTTATAAGTGTATTGAAGTTTGATCTGAAAATTTTGATTATTTGATAATTAATTAAAAAAAGACTAAATTGTAAAAACTGTAAAATTTGATCGCTATAGATTTTTATTAACTAAAATACTGAATTAACCATAGTGCTTGTTTTTCTTAATGAATTTTTGTTTATTAAGTTAAAATATAATATTATTAAAACATCAAAAACATAAAATAAAAACTTACCTTCATCCATTTTGCTCGACCATCACTGAATGCTTAAACTTAAGAGAGCAAGCCATTGTTATTTGGTTGAAGCTATCGGCCCTTGCATGTGCTCATATTTAAGGTTTTTTTTTTTGTAAATTTTATGTTTTCTGGATCATTGTAGCTTAATTTAACTAGCCTGGGTATTAAATTGTAAAATTATTTTGAAATGTTTCCATTGATGATTTTTGATGTTTTTGCCATTAAATAGCTTGGTGATAAGCTTAGATTTGATTATGAACTAAATTGTAAGGTGAACTTTGTTAGTTTTGAACTTAGGAGCTAAAATGAAAATATTTTAAAATTGTTATGAAATTTCTAAAATTATTGATAATAGAGGGTTGTAGAAGGATGAACTTGAGTACATGATACTATAGTGCAAAGTATGATATATGTGGCTAATACAAATAGTTATATGATATGGAATGATTATGAATATTAATTGGTTTAAGTTACAAATATATGATTATTTGGTATGTGAACAAAAATGAAAAAGGGTATGGTTATTTGATATGTGTACGAAAATGTTCAAAAGAATGGAAAAAATTGAATACATGATACAGGGCTTGTGTGAACTTAGTGAATAGTTAGGATACAAATGACATGCCATTAGGGTCTTTTATAGCAGGTACTTTGTATCGGTGTTGGCTTTATGCTATATATATTGTAACAACTCATTTTCAGTAGTGTTAAAAATAGTAGTAGTAGGACCACAAATCTGACTAATGAGTTTGTAATTAGTATTATTTAATTTGAACGAGTCAAATATAGTTTTATATTGAATGTTGGATTTAATATTTTTCTGCTAACTGAACGAATATTTAAGTTCAAATGGGTTGCTTTTAAAGTCAAGTCGTTATGAAAAATGAGATATTGGGATCGCATTTTTGTAAACCAAGCTTGTAAATATTTACTTTATAGGTATATTGAAGTTTGGTCTGGGAATTTTAATGTTTGGCTTGTTAATTAAAGAAAAAGGACTAAATCGTAATAAACAAAAAACTTAATCGCTATTGAATTTTATTGATTAAATAGTTTAATTAGTAAATGAATGAGGACTTATATGGTATTTAGACCATAATAAGTTAAAGTGGATAGTTTATGGTTAGTAATTAGTTGAATTTGATGAAAACATTAAGGGTAAAATAGTAATTACATTAATAATAAAACATAAATAAAAGAAAACTAAAATATCATCATCTTCCTTAATGGAATTTTCCACCGAAAAACAAAGTTAGAAAACTCCATTGAAGAGCTTGAAGTTTCGACACCTTTGTGTGTGTGCATGTAAGCGAATTCTTACCCATTTTTAATGATGTTTATGTTTTTGAGATTGTTGTTGTGTAATCTAGCTAACCTGGGGACTAATTCGTAAAATTGTTTAAGATTTTGAAACTTTCCATTAATGAATCATTGATATTTTTAGGGATAAATGATGAATTTGTAAACTTGATTATTAAATAATACTATTGTGTAAAAGAATTTTTGATAGTTTTGAACTTATGGACCAATATGAAAATTATAAAATTTAGCATGTAATTTGTAAAGTTTTCAAATGTGTAAAGGCTAATCTGAGGTGATGTTAGAATCAGTTTTGAATATTTGAGGTTAAATGTGAAAACTTAAATAATTTTGGTTTTAGGGACTAAATTGAACAAAGTGTAAAAGCTCAGAGAAAATTTGGAAAATGAAAATTATTGGTCATGTGCATAAAAATGAGTTTGATAATGTATTTGAAATTGATAAATTTAATTTAATTATTATATAGATAAAGAATTGAATCGTACAGAGGATAATCGAGGAAAAAAGAAAATTGCATACTAGTCCGTACAAATCTATTCGTTAGCCGAATATACTAAGTAAGTTCATACAATATGTTTGTGTTAAATTGTTATGTATTTAGAATTATAATTGTAATTATGTGTAATTGAAATTTAAATTGTTTGCGGTTTGGTACAATAAGGTGAGTTAGTGGATTAAATTGAATATATGTGAAAATGTGTATTACGTAAATATAAATGTGTAATTGAATGCATATAGAGATTATTGATGCTGTCATGAAAATGGATGAATGATTTAATGATGAAAATATATGTGAATTAAGATGCCGATTAATAGTAAATTGAGTAATGAATACCCTATTAACTATTCAAGTAGAGTCAGATATAGTTAGTGTAACTCCCCAAAATTTATATTGTTTTTGTCTATTTGTAACACAAATGTGTATCTGCTTCAGTGGTTAAGTGTTCTGGGTGTGTGTGGGAGGTCCCAATTTCAAGCCATGCCTTTGGAAAATTTTGAAATTTTTCTTGAATAAAGCCTTAACCTTGCTCAATAGGCTTATGTTTAATTATTAATAAAAATATATCAGAATGGGCCTGCTGGTCTGGTGGTTAGGCTGAGTGTTAGTTTGCTAGAGGTTTTGTGTTCGAATCCCTTCATGAGCATGAGTGAATATTTTTGCTCGGTTTGATGGCTGAGAGTTTGAGTTATATTGGAAGTCCGAGTAGTGGGTGGTTGAGATAGTGTGGGTAGTGGGATTTGGGTAAATCAGTTCCTAACTTTGCTCTTCGGAGAAAAAAAAAACTGACAAATTCTCATCTCCTTTCTGTTCTCTCTTTTCTTTTTGCCCTTTTGCCAAATTCTCCTTCCCCTATTGCTGCCGGTTTCGATTTTTGCTCTTCATCTACCATCGTTCCTTCGCCTTTTTACTGCAGTGCCTCTCGTGCATTGTCGGTAAGCTTGTTAGGTGCATTTTATTTTTTTTGCTTTGATTAATGAATCGATGGATTAATAGGGTTCGTTTAATGACTAGGTGAAAGTCAAGGTTTTGGGGGCTGTTAATCAGTACTTTAGTAGTGTGTAAAGCCACCGTTGCTTTGTTGAAGGTAAGATTTTGATGGATTGTCAATTGTGGACTTCAATATATTTAGATTGAATGAGTAGTGAAGTGATTAATTGAGAGTTGTATTGACTGAATATAGGTTTTGGAAGGCTCGAGATACTTTTTGGCAGCGAGTCGATACCAAGTGTGTACCCCAAACTCAAAAAATAGGGTTTGGTAAAAAGCCAAAAAAGCTTACTGTTGATGCCACACGGGCGTGTGGTTGCTCGTGTGACGAAACACGGGCGTGTGATTGACTAGCCATGCCGTGCGTGCATGACAAGGCCATATGATGGCCAAGTAAGTCATGTCTGACACATGGTCTAGACTTATTTGGGCCGTGTGGGCCACACGGACGTGAAGGATTTTGGGCCAGGCCGTGTGATCCACACGACCAAGGCCAATTTGGGCCGTGTGGGCCACATAGGAGTGTGAGCCCATGTTGCTAAAAAGTTTTCTAAGGTTGCATAGGTCACCCAAGTCGACTGTGGACCTATTGAAGGGTCAGTAAGCTCTAATTAGACCCCTCTATGAGTGATCTGTCTGTCTAATTTCTGTATCGAGCATGAATTACATTATCTGATTGTATAGACTGAAATTGCATAATAGCATGACATCTTTTGTATGTTGCATTGCATCGGGGTAGGTTGTTGGTGTCTGAAAGGCTATTCAACCTATTATCTGGCAACTCCGTTGCAAATTTTTGATTATGTGCCGCATTTCGGTATAGCATGGTGTGTAGGGATGGGTAGGTTGATTTAATCCCCACATGGTGTGTAGGGATGGAAGGAGATGGTGTGTAGAGGCTGGTGGGTAGGATTCTGATTTCTGTTATTGCATACTGTATCTGAGATGGGCTAAAGCCTTGATTTATATCTAAAACTGTATCTGATTGGGCTGAGGGCCAAACTGAATTGGTAATGGGCTCAGGCCCAAGCTGTATTTGACTGTATTTTGATGTGTATTTGTATGCATATTTTCTGTGAGGATTACACATTAAGTTTACGAAAACTTACCCTTTTTCTGTTAATCTATATAGGTAATCCCCAGTCTTAGATGGATCGGTGCGGTGGAGGACTCGACAGTGACTACCACTGTTTCATACTATTTTGACTCAATTTTTGAATTTATGTTATTTTGGGTATTTGTTGTGTAAATTTTTAGACTGTTTTGGTTTTAAACTTTGGACTTTTAACTGCTTTACGATTTTAGTACTGTTAAATGGTAAAAACTTGATTTTACTTAAAACAAAGATTTCTTTCAACCAAATGATTTTCTAAAAATAAGCATTTCCAAAGTTTCTGCTAAAAAGATACGATTTTAGACATAACAAAGAATGTGCAATTTACTCAGAATTAAGATAAATGCTAATTAACTGGAACGATTTCAACTCGACAAACTCGTTTTCAAATTTCATTCCATGTGACTTCACCAGATTCGGCCATAATATCTAGACCGGGTTTAAGGTGTTACATTTAGTGGTATCAGAGCTAGGTTGCAAAACTCGACTGTAGATTTGGGTTTTAAAACTTGGTTTCAAAGAAATGTTTTTTTAATGGTTGAAAATATTTTTGACTGAGTATGTGGTACACCGGGTCTCCGGCGCTGATCCTGTAAACTGTTCTGTAACTGATATATGTTATGATATTTTGAAACTACCATAGGTAGTATACAGTATTGAAAACACTTTAGTTAGTGTATACTGGGACTACAATTTACGAAAATCACTCTAAACTACTGAAACTGCTTACATAAAAAATCTCTTAATAATTATTGAATTGTAACTGATTCATAAAACTCTTAATACAGATAATTCAATTAGATACGAGCATACGAGGTATCTGCAGACGGGGCACTAGAGGCCGTGGTAGAGGCCGTAGTGGGGCTCGAGCTGGGTCCTCATTATCTAGTAAACTACCATAGGTAGTATATGTCGGTTTCACCTACTGCGGAGACTGGGTCTCATAACCACATGGCCGGGGATGTCACATTCTCCCAGGCTATGTTAAGAATTTTGGGGAAGGTTGCTGGACCCAATACTGGATCTGAGGGCCGAGGGTCGATTACAGAACGACTCCGGTCCAACGGGGCTGAGCTATTCAGGGGCGTCACTGGAGTCTCCCATAATATGGCTGAGTACTGGATGGAGGCCACGGAAAGAATTACGGATGACTTGGATTTTACGCTCGAGCAGAAACTGAGAGGTGTTTTTCTTTGCTTTGTGATAAAGCATATCAATGGTGGCTAACCGTTAAAGGAAGGCACTCAGCTCGAACAATTGACATGAGATTTCAATAAGTTAGCTTTCCAAAGTAAATATGTAGGGGCAAGCTACATCGATTCTAGGAGACGTGAGTTTTTGAATCTCACGCAAGGGGATCGTACAATGGCCGAGTATGAGGCCAAGTTTTTGAGATTGAGCTGCTATGCGCAAGGCATGGTGGTGACTAAATATGAGCATTGTGTTCACTTTGAGGATGGACTTAGGGACAGTTTGAGAGTTCTGATAGCTCCGCAGAGGGAGCATGACTTTTCAGCACTAGTAAAGATAGAGAAGATTACCGAGGAGGTTAAGCGCGCTGAGCACCAAAACTGGAATAAGAAGAGAGGCAAGAATAAGGGGAATTCAGAGCCCTCAAATTCTATGATGAAGCGTAAGAAAAAGGCCAAACCTAATGGGCCAGTTAGAGTTGGGCCTCTGTTGCACCTACTGGGATCTTACCTTGTGGGCATTGTGGTAGACGCCATCCGGGTGAATGGTAGAAGACGACTGGGGTATGTTTGAGATGTGGGTCTACTGAGCACCGCGGTCGAGAGTGTCTGCTGAGGGCCGATCAAATGCAAGCTCCGGGTTCTGGTATTGCACAGCCGCCGAGGGTAGTTCAGCCGCCACCTATGGGCCGTAGTCAGGCTGGTGGTGGTAACGGTATTGGCCGTGGACAGAGAGCACTGGGCAGGGGTGCTGGATATACTGAGGCGAGGCAGCCTGCTCTTGTTTATACTGCTCATCAACAAGAGGACAGATATGCTCCAAATGTCATCACGGGTACGTTTTTAATTTATATTGTACCTTATCTTGCACTGATAGACATAGGCTTTACACACTCATACGTAGCTAGTACTATTGCTGAAACTTTGGGGACTCTAATTGAGTGTACTGATAGTAAGGTAACTGTATTGAGTCCTTTGGGGCAATCTGTCTGGGTTAATAGACTATATAGAGACGTCCCGTTAGAGGTTCAAGGGACAATATTTTTGGCTAATCTGATGGAGCTTCTGTTCGGGGAATTCAATTTAATTTTGGGGATGGACTGGTTGGTCAAGCATTGTATAAGTCTAGATTGTGCAACTAAGAGGGTCGTGTTGAGAATCTAGGAGAATGACGAGGTAGTTGTGATTGGGGAATTTCAGGATTTTTTGACTAATGTGATCTCTATGTTAGTGGCGAAAAAGTTGGTTCGGAAAGGATGTGAGGCATATTTGGCCTATGTAAGCATTTCTGATTATGGGGATTCTTCGGTAAAGGAAATCAAAACTGTGAGGAATTTTTCAGATGTCTTTCCTGAGGAACTATTGGGTTTGCCTCCGAGCTGAAAAGTGGAATTTGGGATTAAGCTTATTTCAGGCACAACTCCGGTGTTTATCGTCCCCTACTGAATGGCACCGAAGGAGCTTATGGAGCTCAAGGCTCAGATTCATGAGTTGTTGGATCGTGGGTTCATTCGTCCCAGTGTGTCTCTGTGGGGAGCACCTGTATTAGTTGTGATAAAGAAAGATGGGAGAATGATGATGTGTATTGACTACCGACAGCTAAACAAGCTAAGGATTAAGAATAAGTACCCACTTTCAGGGATTGATGATTTATTCAACTAGTTCAGAGGGGCTTCTGTGTTTTCCAAGATTGATTTACGTTCGGGGTATCATCAGTTGAGGGTTAAGGAGGCTGATGTGTATAAAACAACATTTAGGACTCGTTATGGCCACTACGAGTTCCTAGTGATGCCCTCTGGTTTAACTAATGCACCAGCGGCATTTATGGACTTGATGAACCGAGTGTTCCAGCCTTATCTAGATCAATTCATGGTGGTGTTCATTGATAATATCTTGGTGCATTCTAAGTCTGAAGATGAGCATGATGAGCATCTGAGAGTGGTATTACAGATTCTTCGTGGGAAATAGTAGTATGTGAAATTCAGTAAGTGTGAGTTTTGGCTCGGAAAGTAACATTTTTGGGACATGTTATTTCTACTGAGGGCATACGAGTCGGTCCTTATAAGATTGAGGCGGTGTTGGATTGGAAATGGCCAAAGAATGTGTCTGAGATCTATAGCTTTCTAGGGTTGGCGGGTTACTATCGGCGCTTTGTAGAAGGGTTCTCCTTGATCGCAGCCCTGTCGACTAAGCTTCTGCGTAAGGGAGTTCCATTTGTGTGGACGGATGTACAGCAAGAGAGCTTTGAGAAGCTCAAGACTATACTAACTGAGGTCCCTGTTCTGATACAGCCGGAGTTTGGAAAGAGTTCGCTATTTATAGTGATGTGTCACACGTTGGTTTGGGTTGTGTGTTGATGTAGAATGGTAAGGTGGTTGCATGATTTGGAGTTTCCCGCCGTGGTATTTGCACTAAAAATCTAGAAGCATTATTTGTATGGTGAGAAGTGTATCATTTACACTGATCACAAGAGCCTCAAATACCTCCTCACTCAGAAGAAGTTAAATCTTAGGCAGCGTAGATGGATCGAGCTGCTTGAGGATTACGACTGCACCATCGAGTACCATCCTGGTAAGGCCAGTGTGGTGGCCGATGCACTAAGCCGTAGAGCTATGACTGATTTGAGGGTGATGTTTGCTAGCCTAAGTTTATTTGATAATGATAGCTTGTTAGCAAGCTTAACCCCGACATGGATTAAGCAGATTAAGGGTAAACAGTTGAAGGATGAGTCCTTGGGTCTTCAGTTCAGACAGATTGGGAGTGGTAGTACTACGGATTTTGGGTTGAACTCTGAGGGGGTACTGTGTTTCCGAGGCCAGATATGTGTGCTAAATGATTCTGATCTAAGGCAGTCCATACTGAGAGAGGCGTATAACAGTCCTTACGCTATGCATCCTGGTGGGAATAAGATGTATCGAGAGCTTCAAGCGTTGTATTGGTGGCCAGGATTGAAGCGAGAGGTTACTGATTTTGTTGCTAAATGCCTAACATGCCAGTGGGTTACTGATTTTGTTGCTAAATGCCTGAGCATCAGTTGCCTTCGGGTTTACTACAGCCAATTAAGATTCCCTTTTGGAGGTGGAAACGTGTGATGATGGACTTCATTAGTGGGTTACCCTTAACACCCACCAAGAAGGATTTGGTTTAGGTCATCGTGGATCGATTGACCAAGTCGACACACTTTATACCGATTCGTACTAATTATTCTCTACAGAAGCTGGTAAAGCTTTATATTTCTGAGATAGTGAGACTGCATCGGGTACCAGTTTCTATTTCTCTGATAGGGATCCTCGCTTCATGTTTCGATTTTGGGGGAAGTTGCATAAGGCTTTAGGTTCGAGATTAGACTTCAGTACTGCGTTCCATCCTTAGACCGATAGTCAATCTAAGAGAGTGATTAAGATACTAGAGGATATGTTGAGGAGCTACGTGATCGATTTTCGAGGCAATTGGGAGGATTATCTACCATTAGCTGAGTTCACTTATAATAACAGCTTCTAGTCTAGTATCCAGATGGCACCTTACGAGGTACTGTATGGTCATAAGTGTCGAACTGCTTTATGTTGGACTGAATTGGGCGAGCGACGTGTTTTGGTCCTGAGTTGGTTTATGAGGCTGAAGATAAGGTTCGACTGATTAGGGATCGACTGAAGGCAACTTCTGACAGGAATAAGTCTTATGCTGATCTAAAGAGACGTGAGATCGAGAATTCTATAGGGGACTTCGTGTTTTAGAAGGTCTCGCCATGGAAGAAGGTTCTGAGGTTCAATCACAAGGGCAAGTTGAGCCCTAGGTTTATTGGGCCTTACCGTATCTTGAAGCGAGTAGGACCGGTCGCTTATCAGTTGGAGTTACCTCCAGAGTTGGACCATATTCACGATGTGTTCCGCATCTCGATGTTGAGGTGCTATCACTCTGATCCTACGCATATTGATCCTGTTAAGGACATTGAGGTTAGGTCAGACTTGACCTTCGAGGAGAAGTCAGTCCAGATTTCGGATCATGACGTTAAGGTTCTGCAGAGGAAATCTATTTCACTAGTTAAGGTTCTATGGCACAATTATTGCACTGAGGAGGCTACGTGGGAGCCTGAGGATACGATGCGTCAGTAGTATCCTTATCTTTTCTGATCAGGTAAATTTTGGGGCTGAAATTTTCTTTTAGGGGGTAGAGTTGTAACGCCCCAAAATTTATATTGTTGTTGTTTATTTGTTACACAAATGTGTATTTTCTTCAGTGGTTAAGTGTTCTGGTTGTGTGGGGGAGGTCCCAAGTTCAAGCCATGCCTTTGGCAAATTTTGAGATTTTTCTTGAATAAAGCCGTAACCTTGCTCAATAGGCTTATGTTTAATTATTGATAAGAATATATCAGAATGGACCTACTGGTCTAGTGGTTAGGCTGAGTGTTAGTTTGCTAGAGGTCTTGTGTTTGAATCCCTTCATGAGCATGAGTGAATATTTTTTGCTAGGTTTGGTGGCTAAGAGTTTGAGTTGTACTGGAAGTGTGAGTAGTGGGTGGTTGAGATAGTGTGGGTAGTGTGATTTGGGTAAATCAGTTCCCAAATTTTCTCTCTAGAGAAAAAAAAGACAACTGACAAATTCTCATCTCCCTTTTGTTCTCTCTTTTCTTTTTGCCCTTTTACCGAATTCTCCTTCCCTTATTACTGTCGATTTTAATTTTTGCTCTTTATCTACCATCGTTCCTTGCGCCTTTTTACTGTAGTGCCTCTCGTGCGTTGTCAGTAAGCTTGTTAGGTGCGTTTTATTTTTTTGCTTTGATTAATGAATCGATGGATTAATAGGGTTCGTTTAATGACTAGGAGAAAGTCAAGGTTTTGAGGACTGTTAATCGGTGCTTTAGCAGTGTGAAGCCACCGTTGCTTTGTTGAAGGTATGATTTTGATGGATTGTTGATTGTGGGCTTCGATAGATTTTGATTGAATGAGTAGTGAAGTGATTAATTGAAAGTTGTATTGACTGAATATAGGTTTTGAAAGGCTCGAGATACTTTTTGGCAGTGAGTTGATACCAGGTATGTACCAGAAACGTAGAAAATAAGGTTTGGTAAAAAGTCAAAAAAGCTTACTGTCAACGCCGCAAGGTCGTGTGCGCCACACGGGCTAGGCCAAGTTGAACGCGTGGGTCACACGGGCGTGTGGGCCCAGACGGGCATGTCACACGGGTGTGTAGATTTTGGACCGAGTTGTGTGGGCTACGCAGGCAAAGGCCAATTTAGGCGTGTGGGCCACATAGGTTTGTAGGCCCACACGAGCAAGCCATACAGACATGTAGACCCATAATTCTAAAATTTTCCCTAAGGTTGCACGGGTCACTCCGATTGACTATGGGCCCACTGTAGGGTCGGTAAGGGCTAACTAAACCCTAATTTGTATTCTAGAGTATTCTGATAAACTGATCTGTGTAGGATACTAAATGCATGCCTAATTATATTGATGTACGTGTATCTATTATTTGTATAAAGCATGTTGAGCATGTTATATCTGCGTCTGATTTCTATATCTGTTATTGGTGTGAGGATTAATATGTATGAAGGAAGTTTTCTGTATCTGTTATTGGCTGCATATATATTCTAATATGTGTCTTAAAGGCATAATATAGTGTGTAGGGATGGGTGGGTGTTTTAAACTCCACATGGTGTGATAAGATGGTTAGAGATGGTGTTTAGAAGATAGGGGTAGGATTTATGCATATCTGTATTTGTAATCTGAATCTGGATCTGATTTTAAATCTAGAACTGTATCTACTTCTGACTGGGTATCTAAATCGGTATGCTTGTATGCTTAATTATGTGGGTTATACACTGAGTTTATATAAACTCACATATGTTGTCTGTTCTGTTCAGGTAATCCACAGACCTAGGCAGATCGGTGCGACGGAGATTCAGCGGTAACCACGTGACCGTAATCTAGTTAAAGATTCTAATTCATGGTTTAATTATGATTTTGATTTTATTCTGAGAGTTGTAATTTTTCGGGACTCTCTGGAATTTTTTGGAGGTTTTATAACTGTTGGATTCGGTTTTATATGTTGTTAAACTGCATGCTTAAACGAAACGTTTTCCTCTAAAAATGACAATTTATACGCAAACAAAGGTTTTTCTAAAACACGACTACATTTTCAAATTATAATTATTTTAAGGCTT
The DNA here is from genome assembly GCA_025698475.1 of Gossypium anomalum. Taxonomy (NCBI): domain Eukaryota; kingdom Viridiplantae; phylum Streptophyta; class Magnoliopsida; order Malvales; family Malvaceae; genus Gossypium; species Gossypium anomalum. Next base: position 44,458,584 of record CM046965.1, read on the forward strand.
TCGCTGTAATAAGTTTTAGCAAATTGACTAATTAAAAGATGTTTTCAATTAAATATGTGAATGATCTGACAAGACAACTCTATTTTCAAAACCCCTACCTTGTGAAACTTTCAGATTTGGTCATAACATCTAGGTCGGATTTAGGGTGTTGCATTTAGTGGTATCAGAGTAAAGTTGCAAAACTCAGCTGTGAATTTTAAGTTCAAAAATTTTGTTTCAAAAAGAATTGGTATTTAAAAATAATTTAAGAAAGTATGTGGTACATCGAGTCTCCAGGGCTGATCCTGTAAGTATCTCTGTACTTAGATTGAACTGTTCTAAAACAATGTAGATAGTACATGCTGAAACTGTACTGAGATAGTTAGTATACTGAAACCTCTGAAAACAATTCTCAACTTCTGATAATTTATGCATAAAACATCTGCTAATAAATACTAAAATTTATGCATAAAACTTTTAATGTAGATTAAACTCGAATTACACAATGAGCGCTCGTGGAACATGTGGACGTGGTACTCGTGACCGTGGTAGAGGCCATAAGTGGGCTCAAGTTGAGTCTTCCTCTTTGGGCAGTATGCCGAACTTAGATTAGAGTGAGACACCAGTTTCACCTCCTACTAAGACTAGGTCTCAAAGTCGCTTGGCTGGGGACGACGCACTGTCCCAAGCCATGCTGAGGATTTTAGAGAGGGTAACTGGACCCCATTCTAGAGCTGGGGGTCGAGGGTCGGTAACTGAACGACTCCGGTCTAATGGTGCTGAATTGTTTAGGGGTGTTACTAGAGTCGTCCCTAGTATGGCCGAGTATTAGTTGGAAGCCACCGAGAGGATCATGAATGATCTAGACTGTACTCCTGAGCTGAAGTTTAAGGGTACAAAGTATCTGCTTCACGATGAGGCTTACCAGTAATGGTAGAAGGGTACTCAGCCTGATCGTTTGAGTTGATATTTCTTTAAGACTACCTTTCAGAGCCAGTATGTGGGAGTGAGCTATGTGGATGCTCGCAGGCGTGAGTTCATGAATCTCACGCAAGGTGATAGATCTGTGGTCGAGTATGAGGCTAAATTTCTAAGGTTGAGCCGCTAAGCTCAAGGCATGGTGGCGACTGAGTATGAGAGGTGCGTCTAATTTGAGGATGACTTAAGGGATAATCTGAGGGTACTGATTGCTCTACAGAGGGAGCTAGAGTTCACAGTTCTAGTTGAGAAGGAAAAGATCGTCGAGGATGTTAAGCGCGTGGAGCGCCAAAATAGGGACCGTGAGAGAGGCAAGAATAAGAGGGATTCAGAGCCCTTTAGTTTTTTTCAGAGGTCTAAGAAAAAGGCCAGACCTGATGGGACTATTAGAGTGGGGGCCCTTATTGCTCCTACTGGGTTGCAGCCATGCAATGATTGTGGTAGGCGCCATTCGAGCAAGTGTTGGAGGAGGATAGGGGCTTTTCTGATGTGTGGGTCTCTGGAGCACCATATTTGAGAGTGTCCATAGAGGGCTGATCAAATGCAAGCTTCAGGATCAGGTTCTGTGCAGTCTCAGAGGGTAGTTTGGCAGCCACCAAGGGACTGTGGATAGGCTAGAGGTGGTAATAGTATGGGTCGTGGGCAGGGATCAGAGGTTGTAATGGTATGGGTCGTGGATAGGGAGCAGAGGTGGTAATGGTATGGGTCATAGGCAGGGAGTTTCGGGCAGAGGTGCTAGTCAGACTGAGGCGAGGCAACCTGCACTGGTTTATGCTGAATGATGCCGAGAGGATAGAGATATTCCTAATGTCATCACCAGTACGTTTCTTATATTTGATGTACCTTATACTGCTCTGATAGACATAGGTTCTACGCACTCCTACATAGCTAGTATTGTATCTAAACTCTTGGGATTTCTATTAAGAGCACTTCTAGTGAGGTTACTATACTGAGTCCATTGGGGCAGTCTGTTCAGGTTAGTAAACTTTATAGGGATGTTCCTTTAGTGGTGCAAAGGGCTTTTTTCTGGCAAATTTGATGGAGCTTCCGTTTAGGGAGTTTAACCTAATTCTAGGTATGGACTGGTTGGTTGAGCACCGAGTCAGTTTGGACTATACAGCTAAGAGGGTCGTTCTGAGGGCCAATGATGATATAGAGGTAGTTATGATTGGTGAGCGTCGAGATTATTTGTCCAATGTGATCTTCGCATTTGATGCTGAGAAACTGGTTCAGAAAGGGTGTGAGACGTCTTGGGCTTACGTCAGTGTTTCTGATTCTAAGGACTCTTTTGCTGGGAATATCAGAACAGTGAGGGACTTTCCAGATGTCTTTCTTGAGGAGTTATCGGGTTTGCCTCCGAATTGGGAAGTCGAGTTTGGAATTGAGCTTTTATCAGGTTCAACTCTACTATCTATCGGGCTATACCTATGGCACCGAAGGAGCTCATGGAGCTTAAAGCTCAACTGCAAGAGCTTTTGGATCGTGGTTTCATTCGTCCCAGTGTGTCTCCGTAGGGGAGCACCAATTCTGTTTGTTAAGAAGAAGGATGGGACCATGACGATGTGCATCGATTATTGGTAGTTGAATAAGTTGGCTGTGAAGAATAAGTATCCGTTTTCGAGGATTGATGACTTGTTTGATTAATTTCGAGGGGTTTTAGTGCTCTCAAAGATAGATCTTCGTTCTGGGTATCATCAGTTGAGGGTTAAGGAAGCTGATGTTGATAAGACTGCCTTTAGGACTCGTTATGGACATTACGAGTTCCTAGTGATGCCTTTTGGTGTGACGAATGCTCTAGCTGCATTCATGGATTTGATGAACTGAGTTTTCTAGACTTATCTGGATCAATTCATCGTGGTCTTTATCGACAAGATTTTGGTTTACTCTAAGAGTGAGGATGGGTACAATGAGCATCTCAGAGTGGTGCTTCAGATTCTTCGTGAAAAGTAGCTCAACGCTAAGTTGAGTAAGTGCGAGTTCTGGTTACGAGAGGTAACTTTATTGGGGCATGTGGTGTCTGCTGAGGGGATTCGTGTTGATCCGAGAAAGATTGAGGCTGTATTGGATTGAAAACAACCTAAGAATGTGTCTGAGGTCCGCAATTTTCTGGGTTTGGCAGGTTATTATCAGTAATTTGTTGAGGGATTCTCTCTAATTGTAGCTCCCTTAACTAAGCTTTTGTGTAAGAGTTTTTTGTTCGTCTAGACAGATGCGTAGCAATCAAGCTTCGAAAAGCTCAAGTCTGTTCTGACTCAGGCTCCTATTCTGATACAGTCTGAATCTGGTAAGGAGTTTGTGGTCTATAGTGATGCATCACATGTCGGTTTGGGATGTGTATTGATGCAAGACGAAAAGGTTGTGGCTTATGCATCCCGTCAGCTTAAGACACACAAAGGGAACTATCCAACGCATGACCTTGAGTTGGCTGCTGTGGTCTTTGCGTTGAAAATGTAGAGACACTATCTATATGGTGATAGATGTATTATCTACACTGATCATAAGACCTTCAAGTACATCTTTACTCAGAAGGAGTTAAATCTTAGGCAGTGCCGATGGATTGAGTTGCTTAAGGATTACGACTATACGATTGAGTAGCATCTTGGTAAGGCCAATGTGGTGACTGACACTCTAAGTCGTAGAGTGATGATTGATCTAAGAGTGATGTCACTTGTCTTAGTCTATTTGATGATGGGAGTCTGTTAGCCGAGTTGCAAGTTAAGCTGACTTGGATTGATCAGATTCGAGATAAGCAGTTGGGGGATGAGTCTCTGGGTTTGCAATTTCGTCAGGTTGAAAGTGACAACACTTCAGATTTTGGGTTGAATAATGAGGGTGTTCTATGTTTTCGAGAACGGATTTGTGTGCCGAATGATTCAGATTTGTGATAGTCGATTTTGAGGGAGGCCCATAGTAACCCTTATGCTATGCATCCCAGTGGTAATAAGATGTACCGCGATCTCCGTGAGTTGTACTGGTGGTCGAGTTTGAAGGTGAGATTACAGATTTTATGGCTCGATGTTTGACGTGTCAGCAGGTTAAGGCTGAGCTTCAGTTACCTTTAGGTTTGTTACATCCAGTTAAGATTCGTTTATAGAAATGGGAACAGTGACAATGGACTTCGTTAGTGGGTTACCTTTGATACCCACTAAGAAGGATTCTATTTGGGTCATCGTGGATCGATTGACCAAGTCTGGTCACTTTATTTCGGTTCGGACGGACTATTCTCTGCAGAAGTTAGCGAAGCTCTATATTTTTGAGATTGCGAGACTATATGGGGTTCCTATATCGATCATTTCTAATAGATATCCTCGCTTCACATCTCGAGTCTGGAAGAAGTTGCATGAGGCTCTGGGTTCGAGGTTGAACTTCAGTACTGCGTTCCATGCTCAGATCGATGGTCAATCTGAAAGGGTGATTTAGATACTGGAGGATATGCTTCGAAGTTGCGTGATTAATTTCTGAGGTAGTTGGGAGGATTATCTGCTGCTAGCTGAGTTCGCCTACAATAACAACTTCCAGTCTAGCATTCAGATGGCACCTTACAAGGTGTTATATGGTCGTAAGTGTTGTACTCTGCTGTGTTGGACTGAGTTGGGTGAATGTCAGGTTTTGGGTCCAGAGTTGGTTTCTGATACTAAAAATAAGGTTAGACTGATTCGGAATCGTTTGAAGGTAGATTCTGATAGACAAAAGTCTTATGCAAACCTAAAAAGGCATGATATTGAGTACTCTGTGGGGGGACTTTGTGTTTCTTAAGGTTTCTCCATGGAAAAAGTTCTAAGATTTGGTCGTAAGGGCAAGTTAAGTCTTAGGTTCATCGGGCCATATCTGATTTTGAGGCATGTGGGACTAGTCGCTTATCAGTTGGAGTTACCTTCGGAGTTAGACTGTATTCATGATGTCTTTCATGTCTCTATGTTGAGGTGGTATCGTTCTAACCCATCTCACGTTGTGTCAGTTAAGGAGATCGAGGTTAGATCAGATTTGACTTTTGAGGAGGAGCCAATTTAGATTCTAAATCGAGATGTTAAGGTTTTGAAAAGGAAGTCCATTCCTTTAGTGAAAGTTCTATTGTAGAATCATGGTATTGAGGAGGCCACGTGGGAACCAAAAACTTGATGCATCAGCAGTATCCTCATCTGTTCTGATCAGGTAATTTGAGGTCAAAATTACTTTTAAGGGGTAGAGTTGTAACACCCTAATCTTTTCTTATTTCTGCTTCTGCAAAATTTTTACACAATTGTGTATCTACTTCAGTGGTTAAGTGTTCTGGGTGTGTGTGTGAGGTCCCAAGTTCAAGTCTTATCTTTAACAATTTTTGTTATTTTTGGATCTAAGCCCTACCTTTGTTCAGTGAGCTCATATTTAATTGCCTATAATTTCATATCAGCATGAGCCTGCTGGTTCGAGTGGTAAGGGGTTGGTGTGCTAGGGGTCCTGTGTTTGAATCCCTACGTTAGTGAGGGTGATATTTTTACTTGGTTCTATGATAAAAGTTTTGGTGGAACTAAAAGTTTGTAGTGATTGAGTTTGAGGGGTTAGTGAAAATTGGGGGATTCTGATATTATCTAATTTTAAACTGTTTTCTTTTTTTTTTCAAAATTTCTTCTCTCCTCTAAAATTCCCAAAAGTTTCTGATGTGATATATTTTCTTCTTCCTGCCCTCTGTCGTTTTCTCCTTTTGTTTCTTGTCGTCGATTTTGTTTTGTATTTCTATCTATTGTCGAATTCTCGCATTCTATTAGTTCAGTGCTTTTCGTGTGATATCGGTAAGTTTGGTAGGTGTGATTCTTGTTATGAGTAAATGAATCATTTGTTAATAGAATTCATTTTGTGTTTAGGAGAGATTCAAGGGGCTGGGGGCTACTGATCGGCACCTAGTAGTGTGAAATCGTCGTTTCGTTTGAAGGTAAGGGTTTTGGTAAATTAAAGGGGTGCCTATTTCGATATGGTTCGATTTAGTCGCACTTTTTAAACGACTAATATGATCAATTTGTTGGAAAATTATAGGTTCTAGTTGTCTTGGGATTGCGTTTGCTGCGAAAACGTACCAAGTGTGTACCCTAAACGTAGAAAATAAGGTTTTAGCAAAAGCGAAAAAATAAATCCGTCGATGCCACACCGGCATGTGGTCGTCTGTGCGAATGGTCGTGTAGTCAATGAGGACATTACCGTGTGCAGCACACGGTCGTATGGTGGCTCGAGTGTACCCATGTGGGCCACACGGGCTAGGCCAAGTTGAGCGTGTGGGCTACACGGGTAGTGTGGATTTTGGGCCGGGTCGTGTGGGCCACACGGGCGTGTAGGCCCATAATTCAAAAATTTTCCCTAGAGTCGTACGGGTCGCTCCAATCAATTATGGGCCTACTGTAGGGTTGATAAGGGCTAACAAAACCTTAATTTGTATGCTAAAATATTCTGGTAGATTGATCTGTGTAGGATACTAAATGCATGCCTGACTATATTGATGTATGTGTATCTATTATTTGTGTAAAGCATGTTATATCTGCATCTGATTTCTGTATTTGTTATTGGGGTGGGGATGGATATGTATGGAGGAAGTTTTCTGATCGGTGTAAATCGCCTATATTCTGCCAGCTTGGCTGCATATATATTCTAATATGTGTTTTAAAGGCACAATGTGGTGTGTAGGGATAAGTGGGTGTTTTAAACCCCAGATGGTGTGATGGGATGGTCGGAGATGGTGTGTAAAGGATTGGAGTAGGATATATGCATATATGTAATCAGATGTCGATCCGATTTTGAATCAAAAATCAGATTCGCTTCTAAATGGATATCTAAATCTATATGCTTGTGTGCTTAATTCTGTGGGTTACACACTGAGTTTACGTAAACTCACATCTGTTGTCTATTCTATTCAGGTAATCCACAGACTTAGGTGGATCGGTACGGTGGAGACTTAGCGGTGACCACGCGACCGTAATCTAGTCAGCTGGATTTAGTTTTATATGTTGTTAAACTGCATGCTTAAACGAAACATTTTCCTCTAAAAATGAAAATTTATACGCAAACAAAGGTTTTTCTAAAACACGACTGCACTTTCAAATTATAATTGTTTTAAGGCTTTCATTGTAATAAGTTTTAGCAAATGGACTAATTAAACGGTGTTTTCAATTCAAAATGTGAATGTTCTGACGAGACAACTCCGTTTTCAAAACCCCTACCTTGTGACACTTCTGGATTTGGTCATAACATCTAGGCTGGGTTTGGGGTGTTACATCTATTTTGTTTCTTGTACATTTTAGTTCATAGAGGTATCAATTTTCAAAGCCCAATATCGATAACTTTGCTACTAGAGATAAAAATACAACATGGGAAAGCAAGTAATTCATCTCAAATAGCTCCTAAACAACATGCATCAAATACTAAGTTAAATAACCGTTCATACGGCTTAATCGATAGTACAAAATACCAAAAATGAGTCTAAACAAATATCATCATGCCAACATCAATGTTTATAGTCCTAAACAATAGTAATAAGAAATCAACGTAACTATAATAAGTCTACCACATTGCCTATTTTCCCATAACAAATAAAAATAATGAAGCACCTACGAAGATTAACCAGACTTCCTTGGATCACTCCCTAGGAAACCACACCGCCCAAACCGTGTCGTCATTAACCTGCACATGTTGAAATGAGTGGGTGAACTTTAATAAGCTTAGTGAATGCAAAGGATTTCTACACGCAAACATCTCACCACGCAACAAGACCAATCATTTACTCACAGTTACCTTATTTTTAAGTCTAACATCTTAAAATGTTAAATCATGCATCATCTAGTAGTTCATTTTCATTACACATGCATACTCATTCAAGTACAGAACATAATCCACACAATTACATAAAATATGATAAACTGGGATAAGATGGCACTTGTGTTATAAAACATATAGTGAGCTCTATCATCACACATTGGATATACGGATCTTCATTACACCACATAGATTCATAGAGTCAAACAAGTCCAAAAAGTGAAGTATTTAGCTAATGCTCTCTTTATTTCCCCTCACATGTCCCATTGAATGGAGCTTAGCTCTCATTCCTTTATCCCTCAAAACAAGTCCCAGGGCCTCAATACCCAAAACCACTAAACATATAAATGAGTACTCACAATCCTATCGCATGCCAACTATATCTAATGGTTCAAAGATCACAAGGCTATAATATCTGAAAACAACACACATTACTTACCAATTATCTGTGCACTGTCATTGCATATTAGCATCTTTTGCAAAATACTAGCATAGTTATATAGTATACATTTTACACACTATCTCTACATAATAGTCACTATATTCACATATCACTTTTCATGCACATTACATAATCAAAATGTTAAGATAATTATGGATTCAAGGAAACTTACACTCGAAACTTAGAGTAGGGGTTTAGGCTACATCTAAATTCCCAAATAACACATGACTTTTGTTTACAATTAGCACTTCCACACACTCCCACTTTATGCTTTTGAAAAAAAACTGAAAGCTAAACTAACACTTCCCTAGCTTGTAGCAAGCTCTAATGAATCCGAAGCTTTACACACATAAATCATACAATAACCATAGTCAAGTATCAGCTAATAATTCACTCAAACCAATTAAAACACAACCTTTAAGCTAAGTTCCCGTGTTTAAGTAGCATAACAAATTTAAATTCTAATATCTCAGTCTATACTCCACCTTTTTACCCAAAATAAGTTCTGTTCATCTAATTAGTCATCTACACCTAATTCACAACCTTCGAACTAGACAAATCGACTCAGTTCATGGTATCGACATTTTTTGACATCTTTTAGGTAATTTTCACAAAATATATTAAAACATGGGAAATCATTAATGAAACTTCAAGACAAGTTTAAAAACCTTCTAATCATGCTAAAAGAAGTTGAAAAATACTTTGAAACCATGTTTTGACTCAAAATCCTGAAATCTACCATTAATGGTTTGATTTTTGGTTTTTATTTAAAGCATGTGATTTGAGGCTAATAATTCAATTTTAGAGTCTAAATAACATTAAAACTTGATTGATACATGAATGATTACCTTTGTTAAAAGAATGAATGAGTTTCGATGGAAACCCACATTTGAAGAAGATGATGAAACCTATGGAGTTTTGGGTATTTTTCTTGGGGATTTTTTAAGGTAATTGACTTAGGAATGCTAGGAAATCAATGTATTGTGGTTTGGGAATCAGAAATCAAGTTGAAGATCAAGGGAATGGCAAGGGGTGACAAGCACAATGAGGGGATAAAGAAATTAACGTGAAAACATGTTGATAAGGAAGAAATAGGTTCAATTTTGCAAAATGGTAAAATTTAACATAAATGCCTACTATTTTGACTTTGTTATACAAATCAGTCCTTTCTCAAAATTAAGGGTTTCTAGAACACTTTTCCAAAAATTAATTTAACGGTTAAGATGCCAAAGTCAAAGACATTATCGAATACTAACCTTATGAAATCTTGAGCTCGTCTAAGCCAAAATTCCTAAAATACCCTCAAAATTCCTAGGCCTTTTTTGGGGTGTTACAATTGAGTTATTATATGGTTGATAAATGTTGAACTCACCTTTTTTATATGCCATTTGCCATGATAGGCAAACTTTACCAAGCTAAGGTAAGTTACTTGGATTTAATACTTGTGAACTTACTAAGCATTTGTAATGCTTACTGCCTTGTTTCCTTTTTCCTTGTTTCCTTGTATATAGGGTAAATGATGATAGTATGTGAGGTGATGGTCTGGTTGATTTTGGATCATGAAATGGTGGGGAAATGGTAATATTGGGTGAAATATATGGTATATGTTTAGTTGATAGTTTTGGTATATGTATTCATCAAATTAAGTTGTTTCAATGATATGGTATGTTTTGATTATGTACAAAGGTAAATTGTACGATGATGATACATGCTTGCATGTATAATTGAGTTTATGTTTTGAATTTGGTTGTGATGGTGTCAAATGACATATTGGTTAGTATTAGGATAATGATACCTAACTGTATACTTAGTTGTTTATAATAGGTAAGATGGTTAATAGATGATGGTTGAATCATGACATGTTGGTAATAGATTGAGTGACTCTTATGCAGGTCATATGTATACCTATTTGTATATATGAATTAAGATATAGGTTTGGGCATGAAATAAACTTTTAAACTTGTGATTTTTTGACCATTCGGATAAAAGTATTGATATTAGGGACCAAAGTGTCGATACTTGACGAAATGAATAGTTTTCTAAATGGATAGAATATGAATTTGGTATCAATACCTAATTGTTAACATCAATACTTTTTCTTAAGGTATCGATAAAATGTTTTGAACATATTTTTTTTTAAAGTTTTGCAGAACGCTAAAATGATTTCGATACCATTCATTAGATATCGATACTGGATTCCAAGGTTTTGAAAAATTTACAGTTTGGTCCTTTTTCATGCCCGAATATAATCTATTGTATTTTAAAACTTGATTTAGTCTCATTTTCATTTATAATAATTAATTTTGTGTATTAATATAGTTATTCAATGTTTTAAATTGCATGTGATTGTTCCAAAATTATTTGTAAGGCCTCGTAGCTCAGGTTCAACCATCGGATCGAGATTGGGGTGTTACATATATGTAGCATGTATTACGTACTGGTGGTGGATACCTCACCGATGGTTAAGATTTTGCATGTATTGTGGATTCCTCACAGCTCGTGTGAGTAGCATTGTGTAATGATTAATGTATTGATTTACTAGATACCTTACCGATGACTAAGATTATGCATGTGTTGTGGATTCTTCACTTCTTGTGTGAGCAACATTGTGTAATGGTTAATGTCTGATTCATAGCTCATATGAGCACCTTTAGTCATAGCTCGTGTGATCTTTATTATCTCGTGTATCCAAGGTATATTCACTATAATTCTCTGGGAGGTGAAAATAAACGTGATATGAAATGGATTTGTTTAAATAATGTGAATACTAAATCTGAAATGGATACATGAGAATAGAATGACATAAATGTTGTACTTGCTGAATGTTTTTTACATAGATTAAATGGTATTATTAGAGATTTTATTTGATTCGTGTGTGATAATGTCACCTATTGTTGTTAAATTATGATAATAAGGAACTGTATAGTAGCTAGTCCATTTAATTTAATGTGAACTGAGGTGAGTTATATTGTTTTAAGTTGTGAATGATAAATGAAGTAAATGATTTGAGTTATAATTGGTCAAATGTGTTTTGGATAGTATTAAAGTTAAATGGTTATATCACAAGCCTATGTAATATAATGTTCTAACCTCTAGAAGTGTTAAGTGATGTACTTGTGGATGTAACAAGATGCCAAATGATATCCGTACTTGTTACGTTATGTTTTCATAATCTAATTGTAAATTTATCGAGGTAGGTTAAATGAATTTCATATGAGCTTACTAAGCATTCGTAATGCTTATCTTGTTTACTTTGCTATTTTTAAATAGGTTTTTTTGCGGAATGCATGAATCAGATCAACTCAGAGCTCACACTATCAAGCCTCTGGTCGATAATCTTTATTTTTTCCAGGTTTGGTTATATGGCATGTATATAGGGTTGTATTTGCGTTTAAATTATTTTGGATGTTCATGATCTTGGTCTGATGATGTTGGATGATTTGGTATTATTACGAGATATGATAAATTGGCAACTGAATAGCCAACTTGAAATGTGATTTAATCAAGCTAATGGATATGCATTTGTTAATGAGATTGAAACTTATGTTTTAGTTCATTTTGATGTGGATATAAGTATAATGTTTGAAAGTGATGATCTTATTTTGGTTGATTTAGAACATGAGTTGCATATATGTTTTGGTCAATATTGTGTATTTTACTTGATGAGTTTTGACACTTGGAAAGGATGAAATTTATTGATGAAATATTGGTATTTAAAATGTTGAACATATGTGAATGTTAAGTATGAATACTGAGGCATGAATGATGATGAATGGTAGGATATGAATTGTTGAATTGAGGTGCCAATTGTGGAATATTGGTTAGGCACTTAGGATGAATGATAGAAAAATTTTTTTGGCATGCTTTTGATATCTTTTAATAGGTTAAGAAATGTTATATTGCATGGTTGTGGTATATTTGGATGTTTGGTGTGGTAACTTGCCTTGTAGGGTACCATTTTGGCATACACACGGTTTGACACATGGCTGTGTGCCATACATGGGCATATGGCACGACTGTGTGGTCTATATGTTCAGGATAACAAATGATGCACACGGTCATATTCTCTCACATGGCCAAGTGACACGGCAGTGTGAATATTTATACAGTTTTACAATTAGGTCCAACACGACCATAGTTAGTTATGCAACATTTCGACACAGCCGTGTGAGTCTGTATACACGGTCTTAGTTCCTATACATAGTTGGGCTACAAGACTATGTGTTTAGTCCCACATGGCCTGGCCACATGGCCATATGACCAATGTTTTTGCTTTTTACCTACCTTTTAATAAAGGTTTCAAATTAGTCCTGACTTGTTTCTGAGTTTCATAAGCTTGTTTGGGACTCAAATATGTTTATAAATCATATTTTTCTTGGATTATATCATGTTTATTATTTAATGGAATGTTTAAAGATGAATTTATTTGTGTTATGCTTGGTTAGTTATGGTAGCATCCTATAGCTCGATTTCGATAATCGAACTAAGTGAGGGGGTGTTACACTTACTATACTATTTCTTTTTTTTTCTTCATATCTGTCCCACAAAGAAGGAAGCTAAAGTATTTTCCTAGAAAAACCCAAAACTTCTCTAAATTTTCTATAAAAAATTTAATCCTCAATAATTTTGCTTTTGTTTACATGACAACTAGAAAGAGTTTCTAGATGTTATTAAATGAAGCTATCAATGCAAATACCTTGTCATACATACATACATACATACATACATACATACATACATACATACATACATACATACATACATACATACATACCTTTTAAAAGATAATCTTTGTAACACCCCAAAACCTTGCCTAAAAGTTTTGATTAGATTTTGAAGGACACATTGCCCACGAGATGCCCCAAAACAAAAATAATGTTCTAACTCTCTTTAAAAAACATTTTTCAGAACAAAAGAAAAAGGTCACTTTTGCTCGTACATTATCGAAACTAGTAGTGGCCTTACCTAATTTATGAAAACACTAAATTTTGTTTCCAAAATTAATTTAAGGTCCAAGTTGATTACTTCCTTAACAATTTTTCTTCAAGCATTTTGGATTAGCAATTTGTTAACCAAAACTTCAAAACTAGTGTTGCAGTGGAGGATTCGACATTTTATTTCAAAAGAAAATCCATAAGTTTAAAACCAACACTTGATCCATTTTTTTAAAAAATATGTGCAGTCTGAGTGCACCAATTCAACAAGAACATTGACTAAATTTGAGGATCAAATGAGCCAATTGATTAGCATGATGGGTGACAGTAAAAGACAAATTGGCACAGGTATTTCTAGCAACACAAAAGATAATCCATGGAGAGAAGGTAAGGAGCATGTGAAAGCAATTGCACTCCGACGGGCAAAGTACTAAGTAGCCTAGAAACCATTATTTCGGAGACAATTGCGGAGAAGAATGACAAACCTCAATAAGTCCTAGAAGTAGAAAATGAGCCAGGATCAGAGGAGGTAATCACACCGGCAGTAGAGACAAATAAGGAAATAACTAAAGATTTTGCCGGTAGAAAAATCTCATTCCTTTCAAGACTAGAAGAAAAACAGAAGTGGGATGAGGATGAATTTGTAAGTTTCCTAAACATGTTTAAAACACTAAATGTTAACCTACCTTTAATTAAGTTAATTGAAAAGGTTCCCCAAATACGCTAATTTTTTAAAGGAGATGATGGCTAGGTGTAAGAAAATTAAGGTAGGAGAAGAAGTTACTTTAAATGCTTCATGTAGCGTGATTATTTCAAGACAGGTACCTCAAAAATTGAAAGACCCAGGAAGTTTTACTATTCCCATCGAGATAGGGAGCATTGATTTTAATAGAGCTCTATGAAATCTAGGAGCTAACATTAATTTAATGCCTCTATCGATTTTTGAAAAACTCTGGTTAAGGGATCTGAAAACTACTCAAATAACATTACAGTTGGCTGAAAGGTCTTCAGTACATCTAAAAGGGGTATTGGAAGATGTGTTAGTCAAAGTGCGAGGTTTTATTATTCCCGCAGATTTTGTGGTACTTGATTTTGAAGAAGATCGTGAGATACCGATCTTATTAGGAAAACTCTTTTTAGCCACTTCTATATCCACCATTGATTTAGAAAAGAATGAATTAACTATGAAAATTAATGGTGAGACTGAAACTTTTAAACGTGGCCATCAATCAAGCGATGAAGATAGGAGGAAGTTAGGGGAACAATGTAAAAAAAAATATTTTTAACGTCCCTGAGTCAAGGGACACGCTTCCTTTTATGCATGTAAAAAGAATAAACAAGTTTAAGGAAAGGGACAAATGGGCATATGTGGAATGGCATGATGGAAGATGGACCAATACCAATAGAACAAGAAAATCCTCTATCGGTGAATTAATGACACTATTAGATGAATCTGACAGTAAAAGTTAAAAATTAGTTCAATTGTTGCTTAACTTTTGTAAATTGATGTATATTTAACTAATCACCTAGTTTAGGTTTTGACTTTTATTTGATGTAGGTTCATCTCTAAACCGAAACATCCTTAAAATTGGAAGTTTTTAGTCAAAACAAAGTTAGTTTCACAACATAGCAGACAGTTTCCTTTAGACATCCAAACTGATGGATGTGTCGCGACATGGAACCCCTATGTCACAATATTGTTGTACTGCCAGGGATGTTACGACACAAAACCCCTGTGTTGTGACATCGCTACAATTTTCTACAGGGTTGGCCCAACCCATTCACACAACCCAGTGACTTACTTTTCATTTAACCCAATTCTTAACACTTTAAAACCCCATTTTATAACCTAAAACCATATCTACTTCTAATTAAAACACACATTAACCTCTAATCCCTCAAACTCTCTCAAATTTCTCAAAACCTCTTAAACCTTAAACCCTTAATTTCTTACACATTCTATTTATTCTTTGCAAACACTTCAACCATATTCAGGGCAACAAAGAATAGGAACATTATGGGAAAGCAAGGAATTCAAATGAACTTTGACTATATATTAAAGGTCAAGGGTTCCTTAACTCAAAATTTTTTACTATTCCATTGAATTGTTTGCTTAGGATTGAATTATCATGCCTTCTAGGAAAGTTAGGCGAACCATAAAAATGAAGCTATCGATGGTTCAAAATCCCTCTATTTTCCCAAATATGAATGTTGTGATCCCTATTGTTTAAGAATTTTATGCATCATTATGGGACCAAGAGTCTAGAAACATTGAAGGTCATATGTGGGATATGGTCCCTATGCGAAGGAAAGAGGTTAGAGTAACCTAGCATATTATTTGTGACTTTTATAATGGTCCATACTATGAAAAATATTTTATTGATGAAATTGTTCTGGAATATTTTCGACACATAGATATGGGTAACATTACAAACTTCTTGACTGAAGGTAAGGGTGAATGGAAATATCACGTAGGTACTAATATCCCAGTATCCTTTCATCAAGTGATCATGTTTCCTGAGGCCAAAATGTGGATCCAATTTGTATGCACAAGAATTGTACCTACTTTAAATGTTTCTAACATTAA
Organism: Gossypium anomalum; assembly: GCA_025698475.1. Classification (NCBI taxonomy): domain Eukaryota; kingdom Viridiplantae; phylum Streptophyta; class Magnoliopsida; order Malvales; family Malvaceae; genus Gossypium; species Gossypium anomalum. The sequence goes on from CM046965.1 coordinate 44,474,281, forward strand.
TACTTTTAGAGTAGTGTTACTTTATGCTATTTTGCAGAAAAAGCAGGTATGTATCAGTAAATGGATTCATCAGAACATGAGAAGATGCATTGGTAGCCAGAAGGTGGGAGTCTTCTTTCCCCACCTAGTGACGACATTATGCAAAAAGGTAGGTGTACCAATGACATCCACTGAGCAGTCACTGAAACCTTTCAAAAGTATTATCAGTGACACCTTGTTCTAATAATACATAGAATTACGAGCCAAATAAATGAAAGATTGGAACAAGCGATAAGAAGAAGCGACGACTACACCAACTTCATCACTGAGGTTGACATGAGCTCAATAAGACATCGATAAAAGTAGTCATCCAAAGCTTTATTAAATGATATAGTGGATGCAAGAGTCGAGACCAATATTCAAAGAATTTTCAAGGCAAAATAACATCCGGCTCCCCAACTATACACCTGACATGTTCATGCTGATGAATATGGAACAATAAGAAGAAGTGCATGAAAGCGAGGAGGAAGGAGAAGATGAAGAGAATGATGGGAGTGAGGAGATGGATAAGGAGGACGAATAAACTATTTTAATTTTATAAAGACTTGTATTCATTTTTGGATGATTTTAATTTAAACTTTGTATGAGTAAGATTAATAAGTAGACTTTTATTATGTTTTGTTTAAGTTTTCTATGTAGGAACCCAACACAAAGGAGACACAAACAATTCAAACTTTATAAGACCAAAAGAAGGAAGCACCTACCATTAGCAATTGGATCAACCATGATCAATCGGGTAACTTCTTCCCTTATCTATTTATGGGCTACACATTGAGGACAATGTGCCAACTAAAGTATGAGAGTAGGGGTAACATGGAAAGCTTGCTTATTTTTCATTTTTCTTTGATTTTTCTTGTCTTTTGTGTGCTTGAGCTTATAGAAATACAAGTGATTGGTTAGGAGTATATATACATAGGTTGCTTGTGTTTATGAATAAATTTGGCATGATGATAAGTGCTTTTAAAATTTTGAATATTCGACTACTAAGTTCTATATGTTACACTATAAATAGGTATTAAGCAATCAACTGTACCCAATGATATAAGTATGATAAATGGTATACAATGAAACGAGCATGCTAGTAGGAATGATAAATGGTTGAATTTGTGTTGTTTGGTTGATTAAATTTGTGCATGTTGAGATATTTAAGGATGACCTAAGGTATTGTTTAGAACACATCCCGAGCCAAAAAGTTGTCCTATTTATATCTAACCTTTAGTACCAATTTTTAAGCCTGTTGACACTTCTTGATGAAGCATATTATAAGTCTCGAGCTTGAAAATGTTAATTTGTATATACTCTTTTTCTTTGGTCTTGCACTACACGATTATAGACGTCTGGCCATACGTATTAAGGGATAAGTAGATACATTACAATAGAGTTTGTAAAAATAGAATGAAATATGAAATATTAGTGCGATATAGGAACTATAAATTAGCCTAATGTGTGAAACAAAAAGAAAAATTAAAAAAGGGAATTAGTATGAGTAAAAAGAGTCTGAAACTAGCGAAAAAGCATTCATGAGTGAGACATATCGAAAAAGAGAAAAGTCACAAAGCCACAAAAGAAAGAAAAACCCGTTCATTGGTGCACAAAAACTCATAAGGCTAGCCATTGTTACTATGTCATGCTATGACTTCATATAGATGGAGAGACAAGAAAGGTGGGAAAAGGAGAAATAAGGCGGTGAGCAAGTAAGGATCACTAAAGGGGGAAGAATAGGGACCAATACAATGTTCTAAACTATTTTCGTGTTTGTAACACCCCTTACTGTATCCAACATTGGAACAGGGTACGAGGCATTACCAGACTTAAACGTAAGCAAACATACAAAATCGAGACATAAATTTTCGTTCAAATTTAAAAACTTTTCACATGCATTCAAATCGTCCCTATAATGAGCCTACGAGGCCCAAAACATGCTTTGAAAGTGGATCGGGACTAAACTGAGAACTTTAGAAAATTTCACAACACTTAGAAAATTAGAAATTTTTCATCAAATAGGGGTCACATGCCCGTGTAGCTTGGGACCAGCCCGTGTGAGCAAGCCGTGTGGTCACACACGCCTATGTCCAGACCCCGTGTAACTCTCTGTTTGTTATCCATGAATTAAATGAAGTCACACGGCCAAGCCACACGCCCGTGTGCTTAGGCCGCATGGTCAATTTAATTTTCCTAATTTTTCACAAAATAGGTGCAGACTTCACAAGGCCAGGGCACACGCCGATGTTCGAGGCCGTGTCGCCCAAATGGTTGAGACACACGCCCGTGTCTCTGTCCATGTGCTCGATACTGAGCATTTTGTTTTACAATAATTAAGGTGCAGGGCATGTAACGTCCCGAATTTTGGGCCTAGAAGGAATGGACCTTTAGCAGGGGAACTGTGAGAAGGCTTGTTATAAGTAGTTAGTTGTGCAAGAAATGACAAAATTAAATGTCTGCTCAAGTGGTTAAGGGTCCTGAGAGGAGTTGAAAAAGTCCTGGGTTCAAACCTGGACTTTAGCAAAAATTTTGGTTTTAAGTGAATAAAACCCTGGATGCTTGGATGAAGGCCTTTTAAATTATTGTGGTCAATAAATGACACAAGGAAGCATGTGGTCTAGTGGTTGTGGTGTCATTAAGGTTGCAAGGGAGCCAGGGTTCAAGTCTTGGCTCTTGCAATTTATTTTGGTTTTTCTTTTAAAGGAACTTGGACTTTGGCCTATAGACCTTATAATTAATTGAGGATAAAATGTGTCACAAGGGAGCCTGTGGTGGAGTCGCAAGGTGGCGTGTTGTGTAACTGTGAGGTCTGAGGTTCAAGTCTTGAGATGTGCAATGGAGTATTTATTTTGCTATTGAGCTGTGTAGGAGGTGGAGTTGGACTGGAACTCTGTGGTTGAATTGGTCATAAGAATTTGAATTGAATTTGAATGGGAAGTTAGAGTGATTTGTGGAGGAAATCAAGGAGAGGATTATTGATGAATTTTAGGAGAGGAAATGGGAGTTTGAGAGTGGGTAAGTTTGTGCTGAATTTGCTTAGGAGGTACTCAGAATTTCAGCTGAGTGTTGTTCCTCAAGTTTCGGTTTTGTGTGTCTTTCTTTTGGCATTTGGTTTTTGTGATTTTTGTTGCCGAATTCTTCTATTGCCTCCTCCTTCTGCTCGTTTTCTTTGTTTTTCCTTCCCTATCTCGAATCGCTACTTCCTTGGCCGATTAGTCACTTAATATTTGTGCCAAAATCGAACTTTACTTCTTCCCCTTAATCTCTTTTCTTTTGGTTGACCAAATCACTGCTCTCTTCTCACCTCTTCTACTTTTCAGTTTTCTTGGCCGAATACTCTTCCTCCCAATTCTTTCAATCGTTTTCTTCTTTGTAGACCAGTTGCTATTTTTCTGTGGTGTTCTCAAGTGGTGTTACTTTGGCCGAATATCAGCATTCTCCCTCTCTACTTCGATTTTTGACTTATGTGAATATTCTGTGATTAGGTGGTTGATTCTTTATAAATCTTCTCCTCTCTGTTGGTAATCCTATGTTTAATCTTGTTCTTTATTGCCATTCAATGGCTAGGGACGAGTGGTGCTTGCTTTGCTCCTCTGTGCTAGTGGGTTAGGACGATTGTCCCTTCTCCCTAATTAACCTTGCGGTTCGGTAAGTATTCCTTTATCTTGCTCAAGTCTTTTATTTGAGCAAGGGTTAATAAGGTTAGTTGTATTCCTATCTGCATACGATTGATTGTGCATTGGAATTGATGTAGGTTTGGTGCTCAAGGATTAGCTACTCACTTTGTGAACAAAGGTGTGTAACCGTATACCGTGTTCGCTAATTGGCTGAAAAGCCGAAAATAGGTGTGTAACCATACACCATTCTGTACTGTCAAAAGCCAAAAGGTGTGTATTCACACCTCTGTTGAACTGTGAATCGGTAAAAGCCAAAATGCCAGAACCTCGGCATTCGGGGCCTCATGAGCGTACGAACGTACGTAGGGCGAACGGAGCCCAAATCGTGGGTGGTAGACTGCAGAGGCCACCACGTGCGTTTTCGTGGATTGGGGCCGTTATGGGCCTCGACGGGCTGAAATGGGTCGTGCGAGCCCAATGGGCTTGTAGGCCACACGGGTAAAATCCTCGATAAGTGACCATTGATAGGTTGGTTTATGAGGCTCGCGATGCCGTATGTGAATTTGGACTAGATGGGCCACACGAGCATGTGGGCCCACTTGGGCCCAATAGCGGGTTTTGGGCCCATTTTCACTGTTTTGGCCATGTAGGTTATCTGGGTCGCTTGAAGTGACGATAGACCTTCTAGGTGGTCGTAATAAGTATCAAGACCCCAATATTGGTAAAATGACGAAATACCCCCGGATTGTAAAATTATCAAAATACCCCCAGATTGTAAAATTACCGAAATACCCACGATTTGTAAAATTATCGAAATACCCTCTGATTATAAAATTACTGAAATACCCCCAGTTTGTAAAATTATCGAAATACTCCCAGTTTGTAAAATTACTGAAATATCCCAGTTAGTGAAATTATCGAAATACCCTTATAGTGTACAATTACTAAAATACCCTTGTAGTGTATAATTACTGAAATCCCCTTATAGTGTAAAATTACTGAAATAACCTTGTAGTGTAAAATTACCGAAATACCCCTGTAGTTTTGCCCTAATGGGTAGATGACCGACTTAGACTGTGAATTTGACTGATTTGACTATGATCGTATGACTGTGTTTTAACTGACTTGACTGTAGTCGTATGACTGATATGCTTTTAATATCTGTTTAAATGACTGTTACTGAACATAGCCATTTTGCATACACGTGTGATGATTGAGCATGACATACACGACATATTGCATGGGGTTGGGACATTGATACGGAGGAAGTTCTGATAGGATCGCACAGGTTGCACGAGACGACTGTGGATCCAGTATTAATCTGTTAAGGTCGCATGGGTCGCACGAGATGACTGTGGACCGATGGACGGCTTAGTGCTGCTTAATCTGATTATGGCTCCGTGCCAACCTAAATATGGCTTTGTGCCATCTTGATTATGGGTTTGTGCTAATCGTATTTACCTGTGGCTATGTGCCTATCATATTTATTGATGACTCTGTGTTGATCATATTTACCCGTGGTTGTGTGCCGGTTATATTACCGTCGCTGATGGCTATGTGCCAAACGTATTAAAGTTACCGATAGCCTTGTGCCATCTTGATTATGGCTCTGTGCCATCCTGATTATGGTTTATAACCATTCTGTTTATGGCTCTTGGCCATTCTATTTATGGGTAGCTTTGCTGTGATTTTGGTTAGTGCCTCAACCGGTGCTAACATTGGGAGTGTAGGGATAGCGTGGGTGATTTATTCCCCGCAGGTAGTGCAGGGTTGGGCAGAGGCAAGTGAAGGGTTGGATGGGATGGGTTAGCATGCATCACACATTATGCATATAGAACTGTTTCTGATATGGGCTAGGCCCAACTGTTACTGATATTGAGAATGGGCTAGGCCTAATTGTTTTTGATGAGGGCTAAGACCCAAGTGAAATTGTACTGGGCTTAGGCCCACACACATTGTTCTGTTACTGTAATGGGTTTTGGCCCAGACTGATTCTAAATTCTGTCTGTTTACTAACTATTTTAATTTAGGAGGGGATTACATACTGAGTTTTCATAAACTCACCCTGTTTATTAACTGTATAGGTAATCCCCAGCATTAGGAGGATCGGTGCTGTGAGGGACTCAGAGATGGCCACACAACTGCTATTGTTTCTGAATTTCTTTTAAGTTATCTACTTATAAGTACTTATATTTTGATCTGGTTTGTAATAAGGCCTCTCTGGTTTTTATTTTAATCTTTGGGATTTTATTACTATGTTTGATATTTGTTAGAAGTAGATCGCGGTTTTCCAAAACAATAACTGTTTTCAAAACACTACGGTTTCTCAACTTAACTTTTAAACATCATGTTTTCGTAAATCGACTATTTCAAATTAAGCTTCCACAACAAACACCGTTTTAAATAGGAATAACTTTCCAGCGAACCACGTTTTGCAAATTAAACCAACGTAAACTGAGGTTTTCACAAGTTTTAAAATGGCTAGAGGTTTTAAATAGTAAGAAGGGTTTTCAATGGAAACAGGGTTTTCGAAAAACACTTCATTGTGACACACCAGATCCGGCCATAACGTCTAGGTCAGGTTTGGGGTGTTACAGGGGACACACGGCCGAATCACATGCCCATGGGGCAAGCCGTGTGTCACACATGGCCTAGACACACGCCAGTGTGGACAAAAATAAGGCTATTTGCCAATCCTTTTTGCCACCCTTCGATGCACAACCTACACAACAACATATAATACCAATCTAAGCGTATACATTCAACCCCATCAGCCACAAACAAGGCATCCACACATCATTCACATACTATCATCTATCATATACAACCATTACATGCTATTTAACTTAAACCATAAAAATTTCCACATCCATGAAAGGCATCATCATATGCATATACTTAAACCAATATTAGCCGATTTCAATGGCCATTTACAAAATGAATGATCAACCAACATAAGCCAACACATTTGGCCAAATCAATTATGACACATAAGAAAAAGACCAAGTCCCTATACATGCCATAAACATTAAAATAATTGGCACCCAAAATGTTAAGTTGATAGTGTGAATGGATCTCCGACAGTCTTCGATCCCTGAGCTGGCTTGGTGACACTATAAAACAAGGGAAAAGAAAATGAGTAAGCTTTAAAGCTTAGTAAGTTCCTATGCAGATAATAAGCATCATAAACACACATTTATCATGCAATTAACATGAGGTGAATTAACATATAGGTCATTATAAATCTCATAGTCCAACTTGGCATGGATATTATTAAAACCTTAATATCATAAATTGCACAATCATAACCTTACTGAGGGATTCATCACATATCGAACTCATTAAGCATAAGTTTTACGTGCATACCTGTACCATCTTGCAACATACCATGGTCTTTTGCAACATTAACATTTCCGTTACGATTTCTGTTGAACCACTTGGAATACTAAAGGAAATCTCACACTCATAGTACCATACCAATGCCATATCCCAAATATGGTCTTACATGGGATCTAATATCGATGCCAATAGCCCAACTATGGTCTTACACAAAGTCTCATATTGATTCCATATCCCAGATATGGTCTTACACTTAATCTCAAATGACCCTAATGTCATGACATTTGTATCCTATCTATTCCTAAGGTTCAACTGGGATTTCTCTCTTGTCGAACTTTGTCGATTACATCCAAGGAGTCAATCATAATTCATTCAATAATAACGCAATTAAAACATAAATAATAATGCATTATTTACATACGAACTTACCTCGGTACAAAAATAGTGGAAATGGACCTAATCATCAAAGACTTTATTTTTCCCCCGATCTAGGTCTGAACCTCGTTTCTCTTGATCTATAATAGCAAATTTAACTCATTTATTAACCACATTACTCAATTCAGTCCAAAAATCACACTATGGTAAAAATTACATTTTTGCCTCTAAGCTTTGACATATTTACATTTTGGTCTCTAAGCTCGTAAAATGAAATCTATTCAATTTCATCAAGACCCAAGCCTAGCTGAACCCTATACATATAACAGCCTACATTTTTCATTAAATCACACTTTTACACACATTTTGAAATCTTTTTTACAAATACGTCCTTTTGACATTTTCATCAAAAAATTACCTAGTAAAAGTTATTTATCTAACATTAAACTTGCATAACCTACCATTAGACATCAAAATGCACAAATATCTAACATGGGTCAAACCCTAGACCTCAATCATAGCTCAAATTAATGGTAGAAATAGCTAGATCGATGATAACAACTTCAAAAATGTAAAGAGCATTAAAAACGAGGCTAGGATGTACTTACAATCTAGCTTGGGAGTTGAACAAACCCTATCTATGGTGACCTTCTAATTTTTGGCACATGGAGAAGAAAATGGACAAAAATTTTGGCTTTATTTTCCCTTTTTATTCATTTACTTACCAAATGACTAAAATGCCCTTAATGCATAACTTTGAAATTTCATCTATTCATGTCCATTTTTGTCCACTATCTTATCCAATGGTCTACCAACTAAGGACCTCTAATTTATAATCTCATAGCAATTGGGCATCTTTAACAAGTAGAACTCAACTTTTACACTTTTTACAATTTAGTCCTTTTTACTAAATTGAGTGCCCAAACGTCAAAATTTTTGAACGGAATTTTCACAAAATCATTCCATAAAACTGTAGACCATGAAAATATAATAAAAACAAGTTTTCCTACGTCAGATTCGTGGTCTCGAAACCACTGTTCTGACTAGCCCCAAAATCGGGCTGTTACAGTGTTTGTAACCATTTTTTTATGCTTACTGTTTTTGAATCTCATACCTGTCCTACGTGTAACACCCCTAACCCGTATTCGTTATCAGAATAAGGTTACGAAGCATTTTCGTAAAACCATAACGTTAGAACATTCATTCCAAATCATTTCATGAATCACATCATATTCCATTCAAACACATGCATATCATCCCTTATTCGAGCCTTCGAGGCCTTAGAAACACTTTAGAAATGATTCAGGACTAAATCGAAAACATTTAAAACTTCATGGAAAAATTCACACTGGAAGGGTCACACAGTCGTGTGACTCACATGGCTGAGACTCACGCTTGTGTCTCAAGCTGTATGGACATTCGAAGTAGGGATACACGGCCGTGTCCCAGCCCCTGTAACTCTCTGACTTGGTTCACACGGCCAAGCCACACGCCCGTGTGCCAGGCCGTGTAACTCTCGAAATGCAACCTTTAAAAACCTATAGGGGACACGACCATGTCGCATGGCTATGTGTCACACACGGCTGAGACACACGCCCGTGTTTTAAGCTGTGTGGACAAGAAGTAGGCCAAATTATAGCCATTTCTTTCACTCAATTCAAGCACACCTAAATAAGCCATTTGCTCATATGGCTATGGTATCAAAACATGTTTGACCATGCATAAGATGACCAAATTCCATTCAACCACTATGCCATAAAGGCACCTCAAACACATACATTAAACATACCTAAACATGTGCGTATTTAACCATTTAGCAACTAACTTGTTTCTATACCAAAACATACCACAATTGACACATACCAACCTTACCATATTAGATTCATGTCATAGCAAAATAACTTTACCATTTGAACCACTTCTCTTATGTATCAAAACCATATAAATGATACAAAACTAGCCATTACCAAATGGTTCCAACATCCAAAATATATACATACCAAATTGATGTCCAAATGGTCATAATTCAACAAACATATTTGATTTAAATTCTATATCAATACATGCCATAAATGATCATTTTCCAATCATGCCAACAATTATCACTTTGGCCACAAGCCATACTTCAATTTGATCTTATAAACACCAACCATCAAAACATCAAAATAACATAAGTTTCAAAAATTTAAAGCAACATTTCATGTCGATATCACACAGACATACCAATTTGGCTATTCAAAACGTATCATTAGTAAACCATTTCAACATTAGCCATCAAGCCCAAAAATGCCAAAATGTCATCAATTATAAAACCATATTTACAAGCCAAACATAGTGGCCATATCATCAAGCACAAAAAACCTATACATGCCATTATAACCGTGACCAAAGCATAAAAATCTACTGATAAAAATCAATGGATAGTGTGATGGATCTCTGACTAGCTTTCAACCCGATAGAGCTTCTGATAATCTGTAAGGTAAAAGAAAATAACTACGTAAGTAATGTATGCTTAGTAAGCTTGTATAAACTTAAACATAGCATTCCATTTCAATAATGAACATTATAGGTTATATATAAACCTATACCAATGCCTCAATATTTATCGAACCATAATCATCAACTCACAATGAAATAAGTCTATCAACACCATATATATACTTATCATTCCTAGCATAGTAGGATTTCATAAGACTTTGAACCCTTCCAGATTTCATAAGACTTTGAACCCTTCCATTTACTTACTTTAGTTTAAATAACAACATCAAAGTATTAATTAACATATTTGTTCATGAAATAGGTATATTCATCCATAACATACGTAAACTTCACACATATATATACATCTTTTAACTCATTATTCCCTTTTGTTTCATCATATTTCATTTCAACTATGAACTTACCAATTTTATTACCTTTTCATACCTATTTCTTTTGTATAATACAATACATAAGCATAACATCAAATGAACACTTACCGTTCCAATGTATTTCATTAAAACTAAGCATGGTATAATCCAATCATAAGCTTGGCACAAGCCTAAGCACATCAACAACACATGTTAGCATACTTAAACATAATTCATGTGAACTTAGCATAGATAACCACTATACTTAAGCATGATCCAATTGGATTTATCATTCTTCATAACATATCATGTTTTCCATCTATCACCATTTCAATTAGTTTCATACATACATGTCTTGGTTCATATTGAACACTTACCATTTCATTTGCATAACACATAAGACATAAATATAACATTAACCATAGCCACAACCTAGTGATTAAACACATAACTTAACAATATCACTTAAATCATACGTTTCATAATTATGAACGTTCATATTTTGATTTCATAGTGAATTTCATTAAAACCCTTACCGGTTCATCCCTTTTCATGTCCATTGAACCACTTAAAACAATGCCAAATACGCAAGAAAGCTCACACAAAGTGTGCTAAACATACAGTCGTAGCTTACACGAGATGTAGAATGGGCCTACTAATACAAGCTGTCGGTCGGAATGTAAGCTACACGATGCTGCTCACACAAGCTTCTAGTATTTGCAATGAATGCCGGACCTCAGCCATTGGTAGTGTAACACCCTAAACTCGGCCCAGACGTCATGGCTGAATCTGGCATGTCACATTGAAGTGTTTTTCAAAAACCTTGTTTTCATTGAAAACCCTTCTTTAAATAAAAACTATTCTTTCTTGCATGCTAATAATTACTTTGTAAAATCTCTTTTCAGTTGCGGAAGCTTTATTTAAAATAGATGATCTACGAAAACTTGTCATTTAAGAATTGAGTTGCGAAAACGTAGTATTTAAAAGCAGTTATGGTTTAGGAAAACCATGTTCTACTTCTAATAAATATAAAGCATGAAAATAATAATAATCTTAATTTGAAATAATAACCAAAGGAAAGGCCTTATTACAATCCGGATTGAAATAACTTAAAATACTAGAAATTATAGGCTTTAGAAAACCAGTCCAAGCCGTGCTAGCTCGCCACCTCGGAGTCCCTCCAACCGTCGAACCACCTACTGAGGATCACCTGACAAAAATAAAAGAGGGGGTGAGTTTTCAAAAACTTAGTGTGTACAACCCTCGGGAAATAGAAAAGCATTCAATAGCAAGTCTTTTCGGGCCTGTGCCCAATTCAATATCAGAACAGATGTAAGGCAATCAAATATGCACGGATCCTAACCATCCAACCGCTACACACCATCTTCATCCCCGATACACACCATGTGGGGATAAAAATATTGACCCAACCATCTGATACACTCCAATGGTAGCCCGATTACGGTACTAGCTAACGTTGCAGCAAAGTTGCTAATCATATATTGGGCTTAAAAAGCCATCGGTGGATCCACAGTCGTCAAGAAAACCATGCGATCTTCATATACTTCCTCCGTTCCATAATTCCCAACCCATATGCAACCTAAACAGAATATCATATGAATGCAACAGGTATACATGTAACATCCATAAACCTTACATTCAACACATAAGGGTATTTTAGTCATTTTTGCCCTTAGGGCCTTTTCGATAATTTCTCTTTAGTATGGGTTATTACTTACCTTGGCCTATTAACAAATCCCGTTGGCTAAAGCGAACAGATACTATGCACCAGGTAGGAATCTAGAGAAGAGGAGGTGGGTCAATAAGACCGCTTAAGTACCAAGCTCTCCCTAGATCCAATCCTAAACATGCATATACCCATTGCCACACCTTAACCTTATGGCTTGTCCACGGTCACAATTAATTAATTAACTAAGTTTTATGTCTGTTTAAGCAGTTATCAGATAGGCCCAAAACCTCTTATAAAGCCCAAACGAGTCTACATACATGCATATGGCCCACTAGGCCCAATCTCATTCATATGGCCCATTAGGCCCAAATCACATTCGTATGGCCTATTAGGCCTAAATCACATTTGTATGGCCCGTCAGGCCCAATCACATTCATAGTCATGCAATCATATGATTTTTCATCACTTAGTAACAATTTGCCAATTTTGCCTATTATGGGCCCTACAGCCCATCGGGCACATTTAGCCCATTCTGGCCCGACCCGATTGGCCAATACACGGCCTAAGTCCATGAAATCGTACATGGGGCCTCTGATAACCTATCAGTTTCCCCTTACAAGTATTCGTGCACTCGCAAGTCTATTGTAGCCAAACTTCCGGCTTTTCAGCATTTTACTTTTTCGAGATTTCGAGATTTGCCGATCTACTATTTGTGTGCAGTGTATGTACACTCCTGATACTAAAACGTGTTGCGATCTCCTCAGCCACGAACCTACAAATGATGTCACTCAACGATTAATCCACGAACCTACAAATGATGTCACTCAACGATTAATCACACACTTATCAAATACGATCACCAAAAGCCAAAAATCTCACCTTTGCCTTACCTTGAACAACAAGCCTTAACAGCCCTTCCTTGATCACTAATCACGAGTATTTCTTAAAGCTGCATCAATATTAATCATTAAAACTAAACAACAAGTGACTCAAAATCATCTTAATCCACCCTCAAATCCTTCAGGGCCATTCGGCCAACCTTAACCAATAAAAGAGGAATACTTACCCAAAACCTCAAAACGCCTAGAAGCAATTCGATAGAGATCTAGAATCTGAGATTCGATACTAATCCCACAAGAATTGACCAAAGTAGAGGGAGTAGCGGTGGCACAGAGGGTCTTCAGCCAAAGAGGTATTCAGCTTTTGAGATTTGTATGGTGAAAGGGGTTATTCGGCACAAATAAGAAAAAAAGAAGAAGGAATCAGCTAAAACCAAATGTGAATCAAAAGAGAATTTGAGAAGAGAAAGAATGGAAAATCGGCAAGCAAGGAACAAGGAATTCAGCTTTTGAGCACTTAGAGACAAAAGTGTTTCGGCAACATAAAAATAAAGAATTCGGCTAAAGGAATAAAAGCAATTTCGGCAATACCCTAGAATCCCCAAAATCGACACCTATATATACTATAGCCAAATTTACCTATCCCCAAAATCCCTATTCGGCTCCACTTCTCTACACCCCTTATGTAATACCCCGAAAATTTTTACAGTAAAATATTATCCGTGATATAGTAAAATAAGGAAATAAAGTGACAAAAAGGGAAATTTTGAGTTATGTCAATATTGGGAAGTATATTATGTTATATTAGTTCAAGAAATGACTAAATTGTAAAAGTGAGAAAAGTTTTGTTACACAAGAGTAAATACTCAAAATTTGAGGGGTTAAAGTGTAAATATGAAAAAGTTGAAGGACCAATAATGTAAATATTTTAAGGGTGGAATGATCTAGAAACTAAGGAAAATGGATGAATTAAGACCAAATTGAATAGATGAAGAACTATGAGGGACTAAATTATAATTTTACCAAAATAAATTATGACTCAAGGATGAAATTTTAAAAGATAATAAAGGGCAAAATGGTTAATTGGAAGAGAGAGAAATCTAGAAATTAATAATGATGCTAGAGATATTTTGATATTTTATAATTATTTAATTAGATAAATATTATTTTATTAATATTTTAATAAGATATTTTATTATTATTTTATTACTATATAAAGAAAGAAAGATGACGAATTCTCATCCACCTTTCTCATGCAACTAACGTGAGAAGAAGAAGAAGAAAGAAAGTTTTCCTTTTCTTACAATTTGGTCCTTCCACCAAAAATTCACCATTTTCACCAAGAAATCAAAAGAATTTCCATAGCCATCAAGAGAGAAAGATGACAAGAAGACTATGGGGAGTTAGAATATCAAGTTAGATTCAAGAAATAGAAGCTGGAGGAGAGAGAAAATCAAGTTAAAGATTGAAATCAATGGAACAAGGTAAGAACATCAAGCTTTCAATATATTTTAAAGATTAATATTATTGAAAAAGCATGGAATTGATGTTAATGTAGAGTTTTTTTATATATGGTCTTATGTTTTTGATATATTAGTGAAGAGAAAATAAGAGAAAGTAAAGAGAAATAGTGTAGAGAAAGAAAATAAGGGTGTTATAAACATGGTAAATAAACATCTTGCACTAAAACAGTTTTGGACAGCAGCAGTAGGCTAACTTTGAAAAGTCACCATAAATTGTAAAAATTGAATTAGAGTATGAAAAAAATATGGAATTAAAGCTTATTGAGTCTAGTTTCTTATAAAAGAAATGATGTAGGCAATGGAATTGTGAATCATGAAATATGATAATTTTTGTGAGACAAGGTCAGAATGATTTCGGGTTCCTCTGTTATGACTTTGGAAATTCATCAAAAATTGTAGAAAAATAATTAGGGGCATAAATTTATATTTTTATAAAAACGAAAACATCATTTGAATCCTGTACAAGAAGATAATTAATTTTTAGTAAATAAGGGTCAGAACTGTCAGACAGCAGAATAGAAGTGATTTTAAATAATAAACTATACTTATTGGCTAAGCCAAAAATTCTAAAAATTTTATGGTAAGAATATATGTAAGTCTAGTTTTAGGAAAAATTAACGAATCTTAATTTGAAGTTCTGTAGCTCAAGATATAAATAATTTAGTGACTATGACTCAAATGGATATCTTTGAATATACATATAAGCAAATAGTGAAATTATAGATAATGTTACTTATAAGCATATTACATAAATTAAGGATGTGGAATAGAGAGGAGGAGGAAAATATGTATGAATATTCAGCTAGCATAGCTAATTTGCATGTTTTAGGCTCAGGGACTAAATTGAATAAAATAAAACTTTACGGGTAATTTTGTAAAAATGTTAGAAATGACCAATTTGCATGAAGTGGATTATTTTATCATTTAAAATTGCAAAATTGAATAAAATTATTAATTTAGTTCAAGATCGGGGAAAAACATGTTTTAAGGATTAAATTGAAAGTGTTAAAATTATGAAAAATTCTGATATTTTATAGAATTCATGGGTTGTTATCAATTTGTATGAGAATAACGGCTGGAAATAAGGATTAAATTGCAAGAATTTTATTTTTAAATGCATGAAATATCGATATAATGAATTACCTGATTTATGTTTATGAAGAAATGGCAAGAGAATGATATTTATCATGATATGTCAATATGTGATTATCTTTGATACGTTGATACAAGGAAATTAAGTATATTGAGACGAGTAATAAATTCAAGTAAAACATGTCCAGAAAAATAAGTATGTTTAAGGGACAATATGATTGATTTTAATTGGTTCCAAATATGAACGTTAAATGAAATAAAATATCTAATAAATAAATCGGTAACTTTGGTAATGCTCCGTAACTCTATTCCGGTGATGGATTCGGGTTAGAGGCGTTACATGTTTGATGTCAAAAGTGGTAAGTCAACTATTCATCATGTTGAAGTTATTAGCAAGCAAGAAATGCCTAAGTCATATGCTCTGAAATCAATATTTGTGCCATACCTTCTCAAAGGTTGTCATTGTTATTGTTATTTTTCATTTTTGTTTATGTTGCTTGAGGACAATCAATGACTTAAGTGTGGGAGAGTTTGCTCTGCCAGAATTCAGTGCAGCAAATTATACTAGTTTTCACATTTAAGGAGCTTGAATACAAGCATTTTCATTATGTTCTAGTTAAGTTTTCATAGTTTTATTTATATTCAATAAAATGTGCAAATTGAGTCTTTTATTGACCTTAGGGGCTGAATGACACCTAAGGGTGAGCTAACATACTTTTTGAGTGTGAAGGAGACCAGTAGAAGGCACACTAAATGAATATTGGTCGCTATGTCGCAACATAGGTGACTCGATGTCGCAACATAGGGAACAAAATAAAGAAAACTCAAGTCTTCCTTAATGTCGTGACACAGACTGAGGGTGTCGCGACATACCCTTGAAGATGGCTGTAGAGGAGAATACTGGTTATTATGTTGGGACACATCTCTTGGTGTGTTGCGACATCAACTCTGTGCCAAAAAATAAACACAAAGTAGGGGCATTTTTGTTTGCTCAATCAAACTTTAAAGCTCAAGAATTTGAGCAAGCCTAGGGTTAAGGATGACAACCACCTAAAGGTTATAAAGAGGCTCATTTGTCACCTACTAGAGACGTCATTCCTTTAGATTAGATTCTCTTAGTAAAATTTAGTTTAGTATTTTCTTTCATTCTTAGGTTTTAGTTTTGTTTAGTTATTCTTGTTGATTTCAAAAGATTTGAATTTTGGAATCATTAAACTCTGTGGGTTGGTAGTTACTCTCAATACAATCAGGCTCTATCATTTACTCTGTCTTGTTGATTTAATTTGCATGCTTTCTCTTTACATTGGTTATATATAGTTTATGAACGCTATGAGGAACTAATCTTTCTATGGAGGATTAGCGAGTGGAGGTAAGATCTGTTAACTATTTTGTAGGGTTACTTAATGAATCAACTATTTGGGAAAGGGAGAACATGAAACAAACCTTAGGCCTGACAACCCCAGAAAGTTACCAAGGTGGGAATGCACTGAAAATTTGTTTTGCCCATATATGAACACCTTAACCTTAAACTAGTCTGGACTGTGAGGTCAGAAGATAAGTTGTTGTTGCTGACTTGTTATGTAACAGGAAGATCAAAGGATCCTGCTAGGGTAGCGACTAGTTGATTGAAGAGGAAACCCAAAACAACAGTTGATGGAGATTATCGAAGAGAGCTAATCACCCTTAATCAAATTTGATTTAATCTTCCTTTTTAATCTTGAATTTTATCATTTTATGTTATTTTGTATTTATTACTATTATTATAAGAATCCTAAAAATCCTTTATTTTATATTCTTCGTACTATAACTAAATTGGAAGTACTAATTAGATCATTTAGTGTTTAGGTTAAAAATTGATCTAGCACTTGCCTCCCTTGGGTACGATCCTCGAAGTACTCACCTACTTCATTGTAAAACTATATTACAACTCGTCCAGTATACTTGTGGATACTACCTTGTCTTTTTATATTTTTATTACAGTATTCATAGTTTGGACATTAGTATGTCCGGAGGTGGTCAGACTACTATTGAGAGGCTTCGATCTAATAAATTTGAATTATTTAGGGGTGTGTTGCGATGACCCCATTGTAGTAGAATACTAGTTAGAGGCTAAGAGAGAATTCTAGATGCTATGGAATGTACCTCGGAGTAGAAAGTAAAGGGTACTATATCGCTGCTTAGAGACAAGGCTTATCTATGGTGGCAAGCTATTGTAAGAGGTACTCAGACAGAGAAACTCACATGGGAATATTTTTTGGATGTTTCACAGAATAAATATGTAGGTACTCGATATGTTGAGCGTGTAAGTTGGAGCTCATTAAGCTCAAACATGGGGGATTGATCTGTGACCGATTATGAGGTCAAATTTTTAAGGCTGAGTCACTACACTTAAGGAATGATCGCAGCTAAAAAGGATAAGTTCATCAGGTTTGAAAACAGACTAATATATGAAATTATGGTGTTGGTAGTCCCATTAGGAAAGGGTTTTCAAAAATTTAGTGGATAAAACAAAGATTTTCAAAGAAGCTAAGCATGTTGAATGTGAAAGAAACGATAAAGCTAAAATCCCTATTTAGAGAGATGTTTACTCTACTACTTAGGCTGTGCGACCCAATAATTGAGCCAAAAATGATAAACTTCGATAAAGTAATGAAAAGAGTTATAATTCATGCCTTTAGGTTGGGTCAATTGTCTTTACTGTAGTGAACTTAGTTGCATTTTAGGATATTACTTTTGTATTTTTAGAACATTGCATAAAAAGCTTGGGCAGTGCTTAAATATTATTATTTATTAGTTTTAATTGCATGTGGAAGGGTTGTGTTTGGTGGTTTGACAGGTGCAGGTTGAGGAATAAGAAATAAAGGAGTGAAGGTTTGCTGGGGCAAAAGGTTGGACATTTTGACAACACAAACGCCTTGGCAATTCCAAGAAGACCGAGTCAACAACCCATACCAGTTTCAGCCCAACTATACTTGTACAAGAAAATATGCCTAAAAAAGAAGAGAAGATAATTTTGGGTTGTTGAAAAAAGAATTTAAAAAAAAAGAGGAGAAGATAATCTTGGGTTGTTGAAAAAAGAATTTAAAAAGAGGATAAGATAAACATGGGTTGTTCGATTTACCCTAGGAGAAGAATTTTGAGTGTGAACTGGACATGTGAAAGCTGTATTCCCTAAGTCGATTGTATTTCTTACTTTGTTCTTTCGTGAATTTTGAGTGTGAACTGGACATGTAAAACCTTAGGAATAGTTAGGATACATATGTCATGACATAGGATTTCGATATGTGTTATCATGTAAGACCACGTCTAGGATGTTGGAGTCGAATTCTATTTTACATGTAAGACCATGTCTGGGACATCGGCATCGTATCTGATTTCATGTAAGACCCTGTCTGGGACAGTGTATCGATATTTGATTACATGTAAGACCACATCTAGGACGTTGGTATTGTATGTGCTTTCTGAGCTATCCGCGTATCCTTATGATTCCGAATGGTTCAAATGGGAATTCTGAGAAAGTAAATGATTTATGAAATTGTATCCGGTTCAGGTACGTTTGTATTGTATATAATGTTTGAGAATGAAAGGTAAGTATGTGAACAATTGTTGATCTATGATCTAAGTATATGAATATGAGATCTGTGTTGGCATTTGGCTATGAAGTATAAATGATTTGAGGATATTTATATGCTTTAAATGATATGTTTATTTGTATATGACTTACTGAGCTTTTGAAAGCTTACTTTGTGTGTGTTTGCATTGTTTTATAGATATCGAAGCTACTGTGAGCTCAGGGATCGTCGAGGCTCGTCACCACACTATCGAAACTCATTTTGGTACCTTTTGAAAATGTATATAGTAAAGTATGGCATGTATAGGCTAGAAGTATTTTGATTATGTTTTATAATGTATATAATATGCCATGTGATATGGCTAACTTACGTTTGAACTTATGGTTGGAAAGGTTATACAATATATATGGTATTATGAATTATATGGTATGTTTTGAATGACCAAAAGAAATGGTCAATGTTAAGAAGTTTTGGTAAGTTTTGAGCATGAGATTGAATGATGTATTGAAATATGTTTAGGTATGATTTTAGTTTAAGTTTTGGCATGAATTGATTGATGAATTGAGATTGGAATTGGTTGATAATGTAAAGTCATGAATAATGTATGTTTTGGTATTGAGATTTGCTAAAATTGGTGTATAAATATGCTTGTTTTATTGCTTGTAGGTTTGACCCAATTGGGGTGGCAAGTTGGCTATTCAAATGGCCTATTTTTGTCCACATGGGCAGAGACACGGGCATGTGTCTGAACCTATGCGACACACGATCACGTTACACGGCTGTGTGTCCCCTAGGGTACCATACGAATTAAAGTCAGTATACCCTCCAGTTTTGACACAGCCTAGACACACGGGCGTGTCTATTGGTCGTGTGTAGCACATGGGCTGGCAAACGGGCATGTGGTCGGCCATGTGGCCAAGTCAGTAGCCTTCTTAATTTTTACAAGGCCTGACACATGGGCGTGTCTTGTGGCTGCGTGGACAAGTCAGTATGTATGCCCTGTTTCACCACGGCTTAGACACACGGGTGTGTCTAATGCCGTGTGAGGCACACAGCCTGTTTAGATGGACGTGTGACCTTTGAAAAGTTGAAAAAAAAATTCTAAGTTCTAAAACTTTCATATGTTATCGATTTGGTCCTAAATGCTTGATTTAGACTTTGTATGCTTGATTTAAATTCATATTGAATATGAATGACCTATGTTTATTGAAATGAGATGATATTTGATATATGATTATTTTGAACTGAGTTACAAGTCCGGTAATGCCTCTTAACCTATTCCAACGATGGTTACTGGTTAGGGGTGTTACACGTCCGAGCTATATTCTATTCGCAATTATGCAGGACCACATTCAATATGGGAAATCATGTATCCATCGAATTTCATTTTTGAAATGAAACTTAACATTTTTCGGACATTATTGGACATGTGATTATTTCTTACATTTATAACATTTATATAATTCACATAAATAAATACCGCACTCAATTAAATCATAAAAATAAACACAATTTAGTTACACGAACTTACCTCATCACATGTTTGTTTATGAAAATCTACTAATCCATCACCTTTTCTTTTCCTTAATCTAACTCTTTATTTGATCTTTTCGGTCTATATAAATGAATTTATCATCATTTAATCCATTTTATACTCAATTGAGCTCATTTCACTTCCTAGGCAAAATTACCATTTTGCCCTCATACTTTTTATAAATGACAATTTTGTCCCTAGGCTCGGAAAATAAAATTCATGCAATTTAATGCTTATTCCAAGCCTAACTATTTTTTACATATAACATTTACAGCACATATATTTCATAAAAATTAGAAATTTCCCATGAATTTTACATCTTTATAATTTAGTCCCTAAATCACAATTTCATGAAAATTCACTTTACAAGAGTTGTTTATCTATCAACAACCTTTCATTTTCTACCATAAATTTCAAATTTTCAGCATATTCATCCATGGAAAAATTTCTATAGTTTAATATTTTTTTCAAATTGATCCCTAAAATAGATAGATTAGGTTATTCCGATCTCAAAAATATAAGAATTACTAAAAACGTGACAAGATTACTTACCCAATTAAGCCAAGAAAGCTTGCTTTCTCTTTCCTAGGGTTTCCATGTATTTGGGGATGAAGATGATAGAAAATGATGATATTAAACATTTATTTAATTTATCATCTTTTAATTTTTCCACTTTCCAATTTTTGTCCTTTTCTTTTTCTAATTTTCCATGGATGATTCACCAAAAATATCTACTAACTTTTCTTTAATGGTTTAATTACCATATAAGGACTTAAAATTTTGAATTTCATAGCTATTTGATACTCATAGCTACTAGAATTCAACATTTGCATTTTATGCAATTTGATCATTTCCACAATTAAACATGAAATCGATAAAATTTTCTTATCAAAATTTTCATACGTCTTTCCAATCATAATGCAAACCATGCAATAATATTAAGATAAATTTTTTGATGACTCGGATTTATGGTCCCAAAACCACTGTTCTGATTTTACTTAAATTGGGCTGTTACAACTCTCCCCCTTAAAAATTTTCGTCCCGAAAATCTTACCAGTAAAAAGGTTAAGATAATGGTTTCTTTTGGTATCCTTTGGTTCCCAGGTAGCTTCTTCAGTCCCATGTCATTGCCAATGAATTTTTACTAAACCTACCTTTTTATTTCTTAATTCTTTTGTCTCTCGTGCCAGGATTTTAATCTATTCTTCACTGTAAGTCATGTCAGGCTGAATTTCTACTTCTGTCGGAGATATAACATGTGAAGGATCTGACTGATACCGTTGTAACATGGACACGTAAAAAACATTATGAATTCTGTCTAGCTCCAGTGGTAATGCCAGTCGATATGCAACAGGTCCGATTCTTTCTATAATCTCATAAGGTCCAATGAATCATGGACTAAATTTTCCTTTATGGCCAAACCGGAGAACTTTCTTCCAATGTGATACTTTTAAGAATACCTTAACACCAACCTGAAATTCTATCTCTTTTTGTTTAAGGTTGACATAAGGCTTTTGACGATCAGAGGCTGCTTTCAAGCTATCTTGAATCACATTTACCTTTTCTTCAGTTTCACAAACTAAGTCAACTCCGTGTATGTTCTTCTCGCTAAGCTTTAACCAATACAGTGGAGTTCTACATTTACGACCATACAGGAGCCTCATACGTTGCCATTTTAATGCTCGACTGATAACTATTATTGTATGCAAATTCAACCAAAGGCAAATACTTTCCCAATTACCTTCCTAACACACAACACTGAAGCATATCTTCTAAAATTTGTATAACACGTTCAAATTGTCCATCAATATGAGGATGAAAGGCAGTACTAAAATGCAATTGAGTACCCAATGCTTCTTGCAACTTATTCCAGAATCGATATGTAAATCGAGGATCTCTGTTTGAAATAATGGAGACTAACACTCCATGTAGTCTGACAATCTCAAAAATATATAATTCAGCCAACCTATCCTGGGAGAAATTCATACGCATCGGAATAAAATGTGCAGACTTTATTAACCAGTCAACAATTACCCAAATAGCATGTTTCTTTTTCGGAGACAGGGGTAACCCTAATACAAAGTCCATGGTAACTCTTTCCCATTTCCATTCCAGTATAGTAACTGGCTGTAATAATCCCAAAGACACCTAATGTTCAGCTTTTACTTGTCGGCATATCAAACATTTGGATACTAATTTAGAAATATCCTGTTTCATTCTCAGCCACCAATACATCTTTTTCAAATCATTATACATTTTATTACTACCCGGGTGAATAGACATTGTAACATTGTGAGCTTCATACAAAATCTTCTATACCAGTTCTGAATTCCTGGGTACAAATATTCTGCCTCTGAATAACAGCCAACCATCAGACCCAATCTGAAATTTTGAATCAGAATCCAACTCACACTGTACCCGTTTAGCTTGGAATTCATCATCACTCTTTTGAACTTCACAGATTTGTTGTAGAAATGTATGTTTAACTTTTAATTAAGCTATGATTGAACCATCATCTGATAATGATAACCGGGTATTCATTGCCCGTAAAACAAATAGTGATTTTCTACTTAAAGCATCAACATCCACATTTGTTTTTCCCAGATGATAGTCAATAACCACATCATAATCCTTTAATAACTCAAGCCACCTGCGCTATAACACCCTTAAACCGTATCCATCGCCGAAATAGGATTAAAGGCATTATCGAACATTCAGAACAATTAGCATTCATTTCACAAACATCATAGCATCAAAGGTCAAACATTATCATAGAGTCCCTTATATAGGTCACCGAGACCTAAAACATGCATTAGAAAGGGTTTGGGACTAAACCGAGCTCATACAAATTTTTTTCGAAACTTTAACATTTTCTCAAAGATGTATAGGTCACACGCCCATGTGAACAGGCCGTATGCCTCACACGGCATTAGACACACCCGTGTGTCTTGGTCGTGTCAAAATAAGGCATACATACTGACTTGTTCACACGGCCACAAGACACGCCCGTGTGCCTTGGTTGTAGTCAAAACTGACTTGGGTCACACGGCTAGCCACAAGCCCATGTGCCTTGGCCGTGCTCAAGCCTAACTTGCAATTGCAGGGTACCCCAAGGGACACACGGCCGTGCAATATGACCTTGTGCCGCACACGGCTGAGAAACACACCTATGTCTATGCCCGTGTGGACAAAAAATAGGCCATTTGAAAAGCCAATTTGCCACCCCATTTGGGTCAAACCTAAAATCATCAAACAAAACAGATTTACACTACAATTTTAGCCAATTTCAATACCAAAACATATATCATTTATGTCACATCCTTAACAACAAATTCATGCTTGTAACTCATACCAATTCATGTCTTTCCCTAGGGCAAAAACATACCAAACATATGATTTCATAATCTCAAACATACAATCAAATCTCATACCAAAATCTTACCAAATTAACCATTTCCTTTGGCCAACAAAAAGCACATCACAATGGCACATTTGCATCATATACCATATATCATTACCAACCATAAGTTCAAACACAAGCTAGCCATATCACATGGCATGATATATACATTACAAAACATATCCAAATACTCCTAGCCTATACATGCCATATACCATATATATATATAACTCCCAAAATAGTACCAAAATAGATGTCCGATAGTGTGAGTGAGTCACTGATATCCCTGAATCCGGGCTAACTTTATAACACTGTAAAAGAGAGAACATTTCACACAGTAAGCTGTTAAAGCTTAGTAAGCTCATACCAAAATAATATCATCAGTTTATAAAGTATAAAACATCAACTAATAAACACTTAGTAGTTCTCAAATCATCTATCAATTCTATTCCAACACAATTAACATGTTCATACTAATTCATCAAACTTCATACACATAGTATCATCTACCACATAGGTATACCGGAACCTTCTGTATTTATTCATTTTCTTTCTCACCTCTCGTTTGAATACATTAATGCTTCCCGAAGTCTATTCGTGCTTTAAGAATTCGCACACTTAGTGCTTTATGGGTTAGCTAAAGCTAGAACGATTCCGTACACTTAGGGCCATCATAGATAACTGAAGTTATCTCGGTATCACACACTTAGTGCGTCATATAGCCGAAGCTATTCCATTTTGCACACTTAGTGCTATTTAACCGAAGCTATTTCAAATCGCACCTTAGTGCCGAACATAGTCAATTTATCATCTTACTCAAACCATAGTCAAATATATATATAATTTATACATTAGCAAAGCATTAAAACATACTTGTAACACCATTTATCACGTACGAACTTACCTCGTACTCAGAGTTGACGATTCGGATCGTTGATAACCTTCGATTTCCCTCGATCTAAATCCAAATTCCTCTTTTCTTTATCTATATGTATTCAAAATTAACCTTTTTAATCACCAACACATTCAATTTAATACACACACACATCTTTGAGCATTTTTGTACTTTAGCCCCTAAAATTACACATTTTGACATTTTAGTCCTTATTACACAAAACACCAAATATATAAAATTCATCAAGACCATGCCTTAACCGAATTTTCCTATGATCCCTATCAGCCCATATTTGTCATTTATTTTACATTTTAGTCCCTCAATTTCTCATTTTCATAATTTAGTAAAAAATACTCAAATTCATTAAAAATCCCAATACAAAACATAATAATCTAACACATATCTTTAATTTACTATCATCAAACTTCATAAAACTCACATTATCAACAATGGATCAACTCAAAATCATCAACAAATTCCAAAATTCAGACATGGTCTTGAAAGTATGCAGAGCAACGATTACAAAAACGTAGAAATTATCAAAAACTGAACAAATTTCATACCTCAATTTAGCTACCAAAGTGCCGAATGCATAAAAGCTTCAAAACCTACTTATTTTGCTGATTTTTGGTTATCATTCATGATAAAATGGATTATTTTCATTTTATTTTATTAAACATAACATTAATAATTAGTTTACCATTTTACCCTTAATGAATTAACTTAAAATTTCACCTAACACATGCCCTTTTATGACAAAATCCACTATCAATGGTCAAATTGACATGCAAGTGCTTCACACTTTCTTTTTATAGTAATTTAGCCCCTTTAACAATTAGAATGCAACTTTTATATTTTATGCGATTTAGTCCTTTTCTCAAATCAGGCACGCAAACGATAAAATTTTCACCCGAAACTTTCACACATATCAATTCATGTATTATAAACATAGAAAATAATATTAAAATAATTTTTTGACTTCAGATTTATGGTCATGAACCTAGTGTTCTGACTAGGGTCTAAACCGGGCTGTTACAACTCTACCTCCTTAGGGATTTTCGTCCCCGAAAATCTTATCGGTGAATAGGTTCGGATAACGTTCTTTCATTGCATCCTCTGGCTCCCACGTTGCCTTTTCAACTCTGTGTTTATGCCTTAGTACTTTCACCAACGGAATTTTCTTATTCGTAATTTTTTAACCTCGCGAGCCAGAATACGAATCGGTTCCTCTTCATAGGTCATATCAGACTTAATCTCAATCTCTGATGGATTTATCATATGCGAAGGATCAGACCGATATCGATGAAGCATCAGAACATGGAATACATTATGGATCTTTTCTAACTCAGGTGGTAACAACAATCTATAAGCAACTGACCCGATACGCTCTATAATCTCATACGGCCCAATAAATCTCAGACTCAATTTGCCTTTACAACCGAATCTGAGTATTTTATTCTAGGGTGAGACTTTCAAAAATACTTTGTCCCAGATCTAAAACTCTATATCTTTTCGTTTCAAGTCATCATACAATTTTTGACGATCTGGCACTGTTTTCAAACTTTCACGGATCAATTTTACTTTTTGTTCAGTCTCTCTGATCAAATCAACCCCGTGTATCTTATTTTCACTGAGCTCGGTCCAATGCAATGGTGTACGACATTTATGACCGTACAAAGCTTCATAAGGTGCCATTTTAATACTCGATTAAAAACTATTATTGTATGCAAATTCAATCAAAGGTAAGTATCGTTCCCACGTACCTTTGAACTCGAGAATGCAACATCTCAACATATCCTTAAGTATTTGAAAGGTTCGTTTGGACTGACCATCTGTTTGCGGATGGAAAAGAGTGCTGAAATGTATTTTCGTACTTAGAGCATCTTGCAGTTTCTTCCAAAACCGCCTTGTAAACCTCAGATCTCTATCCGAAACAATAGAAATAGGTACTCCATGTAATCTTACAATCTGAGAAACATACAATTCAAGTAGCTTATCAAGTGAGTAATCTGTGCGCAATAACCCAGATTGCATCTTTCTTGCTCGGTGTCAACGGTAAAGCGGATACAAAATCCATTGTGACTTTGTCCCATTTCCACTCAGGTATCATGATTGGCTGAAGCAATCCAGAAGGTACATGATGCTCGGCTTTTACTTGCCGACAAACGAAACATTTTGAAACAAATTCTGAGATATCTCGTTTCATACCATGCCCTCAATAAAGTTATTTCAGATTGTTATACATTTTCGTACTACCCGGATGAACAAATAACTGACTGCTATAAGCTTCGATCAAAATTGTATGAATTAACTCTAGATTTCTTGGAACACATATTCGATTTCTGAATCTCAAACAACCTTCAGCATGAACTCGAAATTCTGAATCAGTATTCAAATCACACTGAGCCCGTTTGGCTAACAATTCATTATCAATCTTCTGAGCTTCGAGAATCTGCTGAACAAATAACGGTCTTGCTTTTAACTCAGCTATAATCAAACCATCATCAGACATAGCGTTATGTGCATTCATTGCATGTAAAGCAAATAGTGATTTTTGGCTTAAAGCATCAGCAACAACATTAGCCTTTCCTCGATGGTACAAGCTTGTAGTCTTTTAACAGCTATAGCCATTGCTGCTATCTTAAATTTAGATCTTTCTAAGTTAACAAATATTTTAGGCTCTTGTGATAAGAATAAACATGACATTTCTCACCGAAAAGATAGTGATGCCATATCTTCAATGTAAACACAATAGCTGCCAATTTTAGATCGTGTGTCGGATAGTTCTTTTCATGCGGCTTTAACTATTTTCCTTCCTGCATTAACACACAACCCAAGCCATTTAAAGATGAATCACTATAGATAACAAATTCTTTACCCGATTCTAGCTGAACTAACACTGGAGCTTCGGTCAAAAGGACTTTCAACTGATCAAAACTTTTCTAGCACTTTTCTGACCTTTCGAACTTAACATCTTTTTATAATAGCTTCGTTATCGGGGTTGCAATCATAGAGAAACCTTTCACGAATCGTCTATAGTAACCAGCAAGTCCTAGAAAACTTCAGACTTCAGAAACATTTTTCGGAGGTTTCCAACAAGTATAGCTAAGATTTTTACTTGGATCAACCCGAATACTCGATGCTGATACAACATGTCCTAGAAAACTGACTTCACATAACCAGAACTTGCATTTACTGAGCTTTGCATACAACTGTTTATCTCGTAAAGTCTGTAACACAAGTCTCAGATGTTCTGCATGCTCAGTTTCATCACAAGAATAGATCAAAATGTCATCTATTAACACAGCCACAAATTGATCTAAATATTGTCTGAAGATCCGGTTCATCAAATCCATGAAAACAACAGGTGCATTAGTAAGTCCAAAAGGCATAACCAAAAACTCATAGTGTCCGTACCTCATTCGGAAAGAAGTTTTTGGCACATCGGAGTCTTTAACTTGTAACTGATAGTAGTCTGATCTTCAATCTATCTTTGAAAACACTGTAGCCCCTTTCAGCTGGTCGAACAGGTCATCAATCCATGGCAACGAATATTTATTCTTTATAGTCACCTTATTGAGTTGTCTATAGTCGATACACATTCTCATAGTTCCATCTTTCTTTTTCACAAACAAAACTAGTGCACCCCAAGGAGAAAAACTCGATCGAGCTAAACCTCTATCTGTTAACTCTTGCAACTGAGTTTTTAGTTCTTTTAATTCAGTACGTGCCATTCTGTATGGAGCTATCGATATCAGAGTCGTACTCGACACTAATTTAATACCAAACTCTACTTCTCAGATAGGTGGAAAACTCAAAAATTCTTCAGCAAACACATTAGGATACTCGCACACAACTGATACTGATTCAATCTTTCTTTTGGTCACTTTTCTATCAAGCACATACGCAAATTAAGCTTCATAATGTTTTCTTACATATTTCTGAGCTAACATCGTAGATATCACTGACAGTAAACCATTCATATCATCTGATTCAATACGGATAATCTCATTATTCTGACATTTCAAATCAATCATCTTTCATTTGCAATTCACAACAGCATCATGCATCATTAGCCAATCCATACCCAGGATTACATCAAACTCGTCAAATGGTAACAACATCAAATCGGCTGAAAAGTAATTATCCTGAATCATCAATGGACAATTCTTGCACATTTTATCAACCAAAACACACTTGCCTAAGGGGTTCGATACTCTAATCACAAATTCAGTAGACTCTACAGACAAAGTCTTACTGGATACTAAATTCACACATATATACGAATGAGTAGACCCTGGATCTATCAATGCAATAACTTTAGTATCATAAAGAGTAAAAGTGCCGGTAATAACATCTGGAGATGACGCTTCTTCTCGTGCTCGAATAATATAAGCTCGTGTAGATGCTCTAGCATCAGTTCTCGCTGCAGTGTCTCGTGTCACACCTTTACCACCATTCGTATTTCCCATGTTTCTCGGTGGTATACCTCTAGCTGTAGTATTACTCGGCCTCAGGTTTTGGGCATTATCTTTTTCAGCTAACTGTGGGCAATCTTTTGTAAAATGATCTCGTAAACCACCATAACTATAACAAGTTCGATTATTACTTTTTCCCCAGTAATCTCTAAAATACCATCTTCCACATTGATTACACTCAGGCTTTTCATCCTTTGCATTATCAACACTCGATACTGAGGTAGTTTGAGCTTTAGGATTGGTATATTGCTTTCCACGATCTCTATTATGATGTCTCGTTGAAGCCGTCGATCGATTGTTAAAATTTTTAGATTTCTTTGATAAGGAATGATAAGATTTATTCATCGATCACTTCCTCAAATCTCTAGCCTCTGAATCAGCTTTTCTCTTTTCTTTACTAAGATCTTCGGCTTTACAGGCCCTCTGTAACAGTCTGGTTTTGACCCTAGTCAAAATAGTGGTTTTGGGACCATATATTCGAGTTAAAAAATATTTTAATATTATTTTCTTCTCTTATTATAAGTGAATTGACATGTATGAAAGTTTCGTGTGAAACTTTTACTGTTTGTGTGCTTAATTTGCAAAAAGGACTTAATCGCGTAAAATGTAAAAGTTGTGTGCTAGATGTTAAAAGTGCCTATTTGATTTGGCTTTATAATTGTGAGGTCTTTATGTGGTTATTTAACTATTGGAAGTTGAATGGACAATAATAACCATCCATTATGTGATTTTATAATAGTTTAACAAAGGTTATAATAGTAAAATGTCTATTATATTAATATTA
Source organism: Gossypium anomalum (assembly GCA_025698475.1). Classification (NCBI taxonomy): domain Eukaryota; kingdom Viridiplantae; phylum Streptophyta; class Magnoliopsida; order Malvales; family Malvaceae; genus Gossypium; species Gossypium anomalum. The sequence continues at coordinate 44,504,289 of CM046965.1, forward strand.
ATAAAACAAGCATGAACTTTGCTCATTATTTTCTTCATCTTTGCCAAAACATAAGAAAGAAAGGCTAGGGTTTTTATACTTTGATATTCAACTACTTCCAAGCTTGATTCAAGGTTCATTTTTGTTCGATTTTTGATGATTTTTACGTTTTTGTAATCATTGCTTCGTATACTATCGAACCCATGCTTCAATTTCTAATTTTGGTGATGATTTTAAAATGTTCTTTGATGAAACTATGAGTTTTGTGATGTTATTTGATGAATTATGGAAGCTTGATGTTGGGTTTAAATGTGTTGTCTTTGAATTTTTGATGAAATTGAGTAATTTGGGCTGAATTGTAAAAATATTATTTTTAGGGACTAAAATGTGAAATCAATGAAATGTATGGACCTTTATGAGAGTCATGAAAATTTGGCTAAGCTTGTGTACAAGCAAATTTTGTGTATTTTGTGATTTTGTGAATTAGGGACTAAAATGTCAAATGTGAAAATGTGAGGGCTAATTTGTAAAATGCCCTAATTGTGTGTATATAGATTGTTTGGAATGATTTGGTGAATAAAAAAGTTAATTTTAAATACATTTAGATCAAGAAAAGTGGAATTCTGACTTAGACCGAGGGAAATCGAAGATTGTAGAATAAATAGTCCGAGTCGACAAATTCTGAGTGCGAGGTAAGTTCGTACTTAAAATATGATATTAAGCAGGTTTTGATGCCTTTATCATACATGGATCTTATATAATTGAATTGGATGAATATGATGATTAATCGAAAGTATTTGGCACTAAGTGTGTGATTTAAACTAGCTTTGGCTACTAAAGGCACTAAGCGTGCGATACCGATTTAGCTTTGGTTAGTTGGGATGGCACTAAGTGTGTGGAATTGTTTTAGCTTCGAGTAATCTTTATGCACTAAGTGTGCGGATAATTAAAGCATTGGTGATCATTGGAAAGTCTTTAAATATTCGAATAAGGGGTGAAATTGAAAACGAATGAATATGAAAATGTTCTGGTAAGAATAATACCTATGTGGTAGGTGGTAAAATGCATAAAAGATTATTGAATTTGTATAAACATGTAGTTGTTGTTAGCATGAACTTGATGGATGAATTGAGAAATTATAATTACTTATGTATTGATGTTTTGTATTTTATATTGTTGATTTTTTGGTACGAGCTTACTAAGCTTTTGAAAGCTTACTTTGTGTGTGTTTACATTGTTTTATATATATCTAACCTACTGCAAGGTCGGGGATCGTCTAGAATCGCCACCACACTATTGAACCTTATTTTGGTACTTTTGAAAATACATATTTTTAAAGTATGGCATGTATAGGCTAGTAGTTTGAGAAGTATGTATTGTGATGTATATGCTTAGCCATGTGACTTGGCTAACTTGTGCTTGAACTCATAGTTGTAAATGACTTATGGTATGTGATGATAAGCTGCAAATGTGGAATGTTTTAGTTGTTAAGTTGTGTAAGTTTAGCTTGAGATTTAATGATAAATGTAAGGAAATGTTTTAGCATGATCTTATCTCAGGTTGGCATGAATTTGGTAAGGTGTGTGAATAAGGATTTTTGTGACTATTATATGATATGAAAGGGTTATATCTTGGTGTTAAAATTGGCTAAAATGGTGATACAAATATGCTTATTTTCATTACTTGTAGGATAACCAATTGGGGTGGCAAATTGGCTATTCTAATGGCCTGTTTTTGTCCACATGAGCAGAGACACGGGTGTTTGTCTCAGTGGTGTGCGACGCACAGTTATGTTACACGGCGGTGTGTCCCCTAGGGTAACCTTCAATTTTAAGTCAGGCACGAACACGGCTAAGACATACGGGCATGTGGTCTGGCTGTGTGACCCTAATTGTTATGTTAATGTCGCAAATAGAATACCCCCTATTTTTGGCACGACCTTGCACACGACCTGGACACGGGCGTGTCCGTAGCACATGGGCTAAACACACGGGCGTGTTGTCTGGCTGTGTGGGCAAGTCAGTAGCTATGCCCTGTTTTGCCACGGCTTTGACACACAGGCATGTCTAGACCGTGTAAGGCACACGGCTTGTTCGCACGGGGGTGTGACCTTTTAAAAGCTAAAAATTATTTTAAGTTTTGAAACATTCATATGTTGTCAATTTGGTTCCGAATGCATGTTTTATGTATACTTGCTTTTGCGATCTTATTGAATGTGAATGTATGAAATTTACTGTAATGAAATGATATTTGATATTCGATTATCCTGAATTGTGTTATGGATTAAGTAATGCCTCTTAACCTACTCCGCCGATGGATACGGGTTAGGGGTGTTACATTTTATTGGTATCAGAGCTATGGTTTAGTCGATTCTAGGACTACCATAGCGTTTATGAGTCTAGCTATGTAACAGCTCGATTTAGACCCTAATTGGAATGGTGGTTTCAGGACCACAAATTCGAGTCAGAAAAATATTTTAAAAATATTTTGTGTTTATTTTGTGTGAATTTATATCTGTGAAATTTTTGTGATTTAATTTTGTCGCTTGAGTGCCCAATTAAATTAAAGGATTTAATCGCGTAGAATAAAAATTTAGTGGTTAAATGTGAAAGTGCTTAATTGTTATTGTCTTTATTAGTGGAGGTACTTATAATGCAAATATACCTTTGGAATTTTGCATGGACATATTTGGTCAAGAGTAGGTGAATTATAAATAGTTTATACTAAGGTTAAAATGGTAACTTATGTGATAAAATGTTATAATATAAAACATATTATAAAATAATAAAACAAAACATAGTGTGTTCATACTTTCTTATTGTTGAATATCAAAATAACCAAAGAAAAGAAAAGAAACTTAGGGCTCGACACTTTCAAGCTTGATTCAATGTAAGTTTTAGCTCGGTTTTTTTATAATTTCTACATTTTTGAGATTATTGCTTCGAGTACTACAAAACCCATGCTTGAGTTTTTTATTTTGATGAATATTTTGAGTTGAGCCATTGTTGATAGCTTGTGATTTTTGTTGTTCAATGATGAAAGATGAAAGATATGTTTTAGATTAACATATTTTGTATTGGAATTTGTGATGATTTTGAGTAATTAGGACTAAATTGCAAAAATAAGAATTTAAGGGACTAAAATGTGAAATTAAAGAATTATATGAGCTTGTATGGACATGGGTAATGTTCGGCCTAGCTTGGGTATGGAGAAATTTGGTGAATTTTATGTTTTGTGCAATAGGGACTAAATTGTAAAAATTGTAAATGTCAAGGGTAAAATGGTAATTTGCCTATTTATGTGTTTTTGGACTAAATTGAATGAAAATATGTTTGAATGAGCTTAATTTGGATATGTTTAGATCAAGAACCAAAGAAATCAGATTTGGACCGGGGAAAAACAAAAGTTATCGACTAGCAGCCACATCCCGTTTTACGACGTCTGTGGTAAGTTTATAAGCAAATAGACGTGTTTATTGATAGTTTAATGTTATAATTACTTGCTATTATGAAATGTTAGAAACTAAATATATTGTGGCTGAATATGAATAAATGTGGCTATTACACTTCCGAGTCCGATTCGACCGAGATACGACGTCTGAAAGCCCCGTATGAACATAAGGAATAGCTAGGATATATATATCATGACATATGATTACGATATATGTGTGCGAGTAAGCCCATGGCATCGATTTGTGATTTTGATATGTGTTTACGAGTAAGACCCTGTCTGGGATTGTGGCATCGATATGTGGCTACATGTAAGACCACGTTTGGGACATTGGCATTGTACGATTTATGTGATTATCTGAGTGTCCTATCCAATTCCAAATGGTTCATCGGGCAAAGGTGTAATAAGAACGAATATGTAAAACAAGCTATAGGTCAGGTAAGAATTTACTTGTCACCTACTTGAGCAAAGGTAAGTAAAAACCTTGGTTATTTGTTACGAATCTTTTTAGTGTAAATTAAGAACATATGTGTATATGATATGTGTACTTATTTTGTGAATGAGTAGCAAACATGTTGTGATAGTTCTTATGTATATGTATTTAATTAATGAGGTACATATTCGGTTATATGGATAATATATGCATGTGGAAAGTATAATAAACCATACGAGTTTTGTGTTTGTGTATGTGAACTAAGTATGTAATGAATATTCAGCTATGAAGGTTAAAGGTCAATTTATATGAATTTTGGTGATATAAATATTCGGTCAAGGTGATAGAAATAAAAGAGAAATAATTTTTATATGTTTATATACATGCTTAGTACGAACATATGTATTTATAAATGATTGGATCTAAATGTGAAATGATAAAATAATTTGGTTTTGTTTAGATAAATTGATTAACTTCATTGGGTTATTTGTTTGCTTAAAACTTACTAAGCTGTGATAGCTCACTCTGTGTGTTGTGTTTACTCTGTTTTATAGATTTTGGAGTCAAGCTACAAGCTCGAGGACTGTCAGCCAAGCTCGTCACACTATCTACTGTTTTGGTACCTTTAAGCTAAACTTAAATTATGGCATGTATAGGCTAGCTTTAGGAATAATTATTTTGGAAATGTTTGTAAATTAGCAATGTGAAAATGGCTTAATTATTTTGCTTGACTTGATTTCGGTTTAGTTGTGGTTGAAGTCTATTTTGGTCGAGATGCTTTATGCCATGAATATATACAAACTGTGCTAGGTGATTATAAATTAAGTTTAGTTTTGATCTTGAATGTGTCATGATAAAAATCGGTCATAAGTTTGTTCGATTACTATGGATGTGTTTCATATTAATACGCAGTATGCATCTGAATTTATTTATTATGTATAGTCTCAATCTACATGTCTTTGGTTAAAGCATATTAATGAATTTGATTGTTGGTAAAGTGATAATGGAAACTTGTATACGTATGTGATTCTAGGTATAAGGATTTGGCCATAAAATAATATGGGCATAATGTGTGTGTTTAGTATGTTTATTAATATGTATATTGAATGCGGTAATATTTAAATGATGGGTAGTTATAATCTAGCTTATTTAGTTTGTTTATTAAGTGACAAATAATGTATGTGGTTAATGATTAACCTAGCCGTCTAATTGTTATATATATATTTGATGTTTAAATGTTAAGTACAGTTTTGGCACTTGGGTAAATGCATATATGTTTGTTTATACTAAATCTATATCAAGAGTGTAATCATAATATACATTCAACTTGTTTGATAATATGTATATTCGGTCATATGGTGTATTACTAAAGACATTGAATTTTTAAAAGTCATAAAGCTAGTATGTAAAGAGGATGGAATATGCATAATATAAACTTTGCAGGTCATTTATGCATTAAACCATGACATGCGCATATGACATTTTGACATGCTATATTATTTAAGTTTTTGCATGCCTTGCATATATGTAAAGTGTAACACCCTAAACTAAATGTAACACCTTAAGCCCGGCCCAGACGTTACGGCCGAATTCAGCATGCCACATGGAAAAAGTTGCTATTCGTTTCGTCAAGAATCTCTTTCTTAGGGTTTAAAAACGTTAATGTTATAAGTTTAAGTGAATGGAAGCTGTGCACCAGGTAGGAAGCCAGAAAAGAGGAGGTGAGTCTGTTGGACTGCTTAAGTACCAAGCTCTTCCCGGATCCAATCCTAGACATGCACACATTCATTGCCACACTTAAAGCATGTTATGTGTCTATGAAAAATAAATCATGTTAAAGTCTGGTTTAGATATTTATTTCCTTTGAAAACATTTATATTGCGGAAACTTTACACGACACCAAAATATTTTGAAAACATATAGTCTTTATAAAACGCGCCCTAGTGCTAACCAGATCGATAAATCCATAATTGAAATAATTTAATGAGCGGCCTTATTACAACCTTGAAACAAAACGAGAATAATTAAAAATAAAAGAAGTGTGATCTATTTGAAAAAAACCAGAATTTGTTCTTCATGGCCACTCCGAATCCCACCCAGCTCCAAGTCCACCAATTAGGGCTCACCTGCAAGGATGGAAAGAAAAGGGGTGAGTTTGGGGAAACTCAGTGTATACAGAAACCCATCCAAAGCCCAAATCAGCTCGAGCCCATAGGGCCTAAGCCCTACTCAGATAACAGTACACAGTGGACCGAAGCCCTTTTCAGAATACAGTAACAAGGCCTTAGACTTTTTTCAGAACAGTGCGGCCCATAGGCCCAATTCAGTAATACGTATAACAGTAATAACAATGAATACAATCCCGTTTGGAGAGACTACTCAACCCACCAACCGCTACACTCCCCCGTACCAGCCCTACACTCCATGTGGGGAATATCTCAACCCACCCAACCCTACACTCCACAGTTGCAGCATTGCTGCTCAGTTATCAGTAAGATGAGGCAAAGCCTCCAGTACGTGGATGAACCACTTTAAACACTTCCTCCATCAATATCCCAATCCCATGCAACAGACATTAATGAAAGTATATCATGCAGAATACGGTATTTATCAATCATGCATTTTAGTCAATATAAACCCTAAGGGTATATCGGTAATTTTTGCCCTTTAGGGGTACATTCGTAAACTTACACATCTACACAGGTTATTTCAGTAACTTTTAACAGTTAAAAGCAATTCGAGTCTACCAACTAACTAACAGGCCGATTTGCCCATCTCTTACCCATATTGGTCCGTAAGCCGATTGGGCCCAGTTTTGGCCCATCGAGGCCCACTTACCGATGTTCACGTATTTTTGCACACAACCAACTTACCACTTTGCGATGCCGAATCTAACCATTAGTCTATGACTTGAGAGCATTCGTGTACTCACAAGTCCATGAAATACCAGATTTCGGCTTTTCAGCTTTTGCCGACTTGAACAGAGAAAGGGTGTTCGGTACACACCTGTTTTGCGACGACTGCTACCGAGATCCCTTACGCTGTCCTACAATCGTATAGCACAGTTTTTATTTACAACCCTCAATCACTAAACCCCAAAAATTGCTTAACCAAAATCAAGCCATGTCCCTAGAAAGCCTTTAAATCTTACCTTCCTGCCAAAACCGATGGCTTGCTCCGAACCTGACTGCTCCAGTGATTTACGCCTCCGATCCAATGCTTAAGAAGACTCTAATCACTGAAAGAAAACATTAATAACAAACCCTTAGAGCCTTATGCCCAAATCGACAGCCTCCCTTTTTTTAGGGATTTTGGCTTTTCCTAACATCGTAAAATAAAACCAAATCTGAGATGATAAGCACTTACCCCCTTACTCCCTTTTTGATTTCCACGCAATCTTATGCAGATTTGTCTTCTAACCAGCTGCAGAGTTCGAATCCAATAGTCTTGAAGTTTCGGCTATAAGCCCCTACACCAATGATACTTTCGGCTTTTGGGTGGAGAAGAAAATAACAATGTGTGGCTATGACCTTGAAGTAGGATTACCGTTAGGTATTTAGAATTAAAAAAAAGATGATCGTAGTTTAAATAGAACAAAAGAACATAGAAGAACCTAACTTTGAAGAAATCGACACAAGCAGTGATCACAGGATTCCGGGTTTTTGTAATTTCGGCAAAGGTGTTGATGATTACCAGGTTTGACGAATAGCTTTGGAGAAGAAAGTAGAGAAAAAGAATAGAAAAGATGAAGGTTTCAGCTAGGGAGGCAAAAAGGAAGAAAAAGAAAACCCTTTGTGGTGACTGAGCAAAAGAAAACGTCACCACACAAGCCCTAGGTGCCGAAATATCAACCTAAACCTTCTGCTGAATTTTCCCTCTCTAATTCCCTACATTCGGCCAACTCTAGACTCTCACCCAATCCCTTAAATCTTTCCCCTTATCATTCCTTAATTCAAGCATTTGGACTGATCAGACACTCCTTTGGCAGAATCCACTTGGACTCCAACACTTACCCTTTCTACACCTAAAAATAATTGCACCTATTTGCCAGCATGGGGGATCGATCCCATGCCTTCCCCCAATGCTCCACACGCCACATTTTTAGGAGCTTAGTGGCGTCACCCTTGCCACTTTACTACTGCTCTTTTTGTGATGCAAATAACCCATCACTCTATATAAGGGCCACCCAGCCAGAACCCCTAACTTTTAAATCCAAAACTTCAAAAATCCCACCGGGTTTTGGCCAACACATGGGCCTTCCATAAGCCCATTTTCATACTTAGAATATTAATTTCACATCCAAATACACAGATTTTAAAACTTAACCAAAATATCGAAAACCACAACTAAATCTAAAAATCAAAATGTTACAACTCTACCCTCCTTAAAGAAATTTCGACCTCAAAATTTTACCTTATTAAAACAGTTGAGGGTACTGTTGACGTATTGCCTCCTCGGTCTCCCAAGTAGCTTCTTCTTTGCCATGGTTCCTCCAAAGTACCTTCACTAACAGAACTGACTTTCTTCTCAACACCTTGATGTCACGATCAAGTATTTGCACAGGTTCCTCTTCGAAAGTCAAATCGATCGTACTCGATTTCCATAGAATCGGTATGACATGAGTTGGGTCGGATCGATACCGCCAAAGATGGACACATGAAAAACATTATGGATATGATGCGACTCCGTTGGTAGCTCTAGGTGATAAGCCACTGGTCCAATTGTTTAACCACTCGGTAAGGCCCAATAAACCGTGGGCTTAACTTACCCTTCCTACCAAATCTCGAGATCTTCTTCCAAGGCGAAACTTTCAAAAACACCATGTCCCCAACAAATGAACTCAATCTCCTTGCGCTTGGATCCGCAAACGACTTCACTTACGTCTATCGGATGCCTCCTTTAATCGATCCCTTATCGCCTTAACCTTGCCTTGATGTACGCCACCAATTACGGTCCAAGCACTTGTCGGTCACCCAACTCTGTCCAACACGTCGGCGTACGACATCTTCGCCCATAAAGCGCTTCATATGAAGCCATCTGAATACTTGCTTGATAGCTGTTATTGTACACAAACTCCGCCAATGGCAAGTAGTCCTCCCAACTACCATGAAAATCGATGATACAACCTCTCAACATATCCTCTAGAACTTGAATAACCCTTTCTGACTGTCCATCTGTCTGTGGGTGAAAAGTAGTGCTAAAATCCAATCGTGTCCCCAACGCTTCTTGCAACTTCTACCAAAACCGAGATGTAAACCTAGGGTCTCGATCAGAAATTATCGACACTGGTACCCCATGCAGTCGCACTATCTCTGCCACATATAGCTTCGCCAACTTTTGCAGTGAGTAATCGGTACGAACAGATATGAAGTGAGCAGATTTTGTTAACCTATCCACAACCACCCACACCGAATCTTTCTTGGTGGGTGTCAAAGGTAACCCACTCACAAAATCCATTGTTACTCTTTCCCACTTCCATAGCAGAATCTTTACCGGTTGCAGTAACCCAGAAGGCAATTGGTGCTTAGCCGTAACCTGCTGGCACGTCAGACATTTCCCAACAAATTCAGTCACCTCTCGTTTTAATCCAGGCCACTAGTACACCTCTTGCAAGTCTCGATATAACTTATTTCCTCCAGGATGCATGGCACGGAGTCCTCCATGCGCCTCTTTCAGGATTGACTGTCTCAATTCAGAGTCCTTCAGAATACAAACCCTTCCACGAAAAGTACAGAACTCCCTCGATGATTCACCCAAAATCCTCACTCTCACCATTCCTAACTTGCTGGAATCGAAGAGCTAATGAATCGTCCTTCAACTGTTTTTCCCTAACCTGCTCAGTCTAAGAAGGCCTTATTTGTAGTTCTGCTAACAAGCTTCCATCGTCATACAGACTTAAACGTGCGAATAAGGCTCTCAAATCAGTAACAACCCTTCGACTCAACGCATCTGCCACCACATTAGCTTTTCCTGGGTGGTACTCAATCGAACAATCGTAATCCTTAAGCAACTCCACCCATCTACGTTGCCTAAGGTTCAACTCCTTCTGAGTCAACAAATACTTTAGGCTCTTATGATCTGTATATATGATACACCTTTCCCCATATAAGTAATGTCTCCAAATCTTTAACGCAAAAATTACCGCTGCAAGCTCCAAATCATGTGTAGGGTAATTCACCTCATGAGTCTTAAGCTGTCGCGACGCATAAGCGACCACCTTACCCTTTGCATCAGTACGCAACCTAACCCCACATGCGACGCATCGCTATATACCGTAAAGTCCTTTCCAGACACTGGTTGAATCAATACTAGCGCTTCAGTCAATACCTTTTTCAACTGGTCAAAAGCTTTTTGCTGTTTCTCGGTCCAAACAAACGGTACTCCTTTCCTTATGAGTTTGGTCAAAGGTGCTGCCAACACCGAGAAACCCTCCACAAACCTTCGGTAGTAACTTGCTAACCCAAGAAAACTCCGAATTTCCAATACCGACCTAGGTGGCTTCCATTCCAACACCGCTTCAATCTTACGAGGGTCCACCTTAATCCCCTCGGCAGAGACCACATGCCCTAAGAAAGTTACCTCCCTCAACCAGAATTTACAATTGCTGAATTTTGCATAGAGTTCCTTCTCCCTCAACACTTGCAACACAATACGGAGATGCTCATCATGTTTCGTCTCCGTTTCAGAGTATACTAGGATATCATCGATAAATACGACCACGAACCGATCCAAGTAAGGTTGGAATACTCGATTCATTAGATCCATGAAAGCTGCAAGTGCATTCGTCAGTCCAAACGGCATGACCAAGAACTCATAATGTCCATATCGAGTTCGAAATGTTGTCTTATGAATATCCCCTTCTTTTACCCTTAGTTGATGGTATCCAGAACGAAGATCGATTTTTGAGAATACTGAAGCCCTCTAAGGTCGATCGAATGATCATCAATCCTTGGCGGTGGATACTTATTCTTAATCGTCGGTTTGTTCAATCAAGCGATAATCGATGCACATGCGCATTGTTCCATCCTTTTTCTTCACAAAGCAGACCGTGCTCCCCAAGGAGACACACTAGGTCTAATGAAGCCTCTATCCAACAACTCTTGGATTTGAGCTTTCAGTTCCACCAACTCCTTGATGCCATCCTATAAGGTGCAATGGATCTTCGGAGCTGCTTCGAGCAATAAATCAATTCCAAACTCGACTTCCCGATTCGGGGGTAGTCTAGGAAGCTCTTCCGGAAAGACATCCCCAAATTCCTTAACAATTCTGATGGCATCCACAGTCGAGTCCTCAGTTCCAGCTTGGCTTACCAAAGCCAAATATGCCTCGCATCCCTTGTGCATCCATTTCTCAGCCCTCAATGCCGATACTATATTGGACAAGTAATCCCTTCGTTCTCTAATAATCATTACCTCCTCATCATTTACAGTCCTTAACACCATCCTCTTAGCTGCGCAATCCAAAGTTGCCTTATGCTTGTTCAACCAATCCATCCCTAAAATCAGATCGAATTCTTAAAACGGTAACTCCATCAAATCTCCGCAGAAAACCCTACCTTGAATCTCCAACGGCACCTTCCTGAAGAGTTTCTCTACCTTAACCGAATGACCTAAAGGACTTACCACAGACACCCCACATATAGTCTCCTCGAAGTGCACACCCAATGCCCCAGAAATGCTATATGCCACATATGAATGAGTTGATCCCACATCAATCAGAGCAGTATAAGGCACACCATAGATCAGAAACGTACCAATTAGGACATCAGGTGCGTCTCCTTCCTCGCGACGACGAGCAACATACACCAAAGCTGGCTGACGAGCATCAGCATTGCCATTACCCCTGCCAGGTGCGCCACGTTCACGACCATTACCACCGCGACCTTGTCTACGACCTCTTGGCGGCGGCGGTCCATCTCTTACTGGTTGAGCCGGTCGCACAGCCCCTTGTTCAGCCTCTTGAGCCTGAGCGGCCCTCTTAGGACAATCTTTAATCCTATGCTTCTTAGACCCACAATGAAGATAAGCCCCAGAACGTTTCCAGCACTCTCCTTGATGCATTCTACCACAATCTCCACAAGCTTGCGGTCTAGCTGTGTTCACCGGAACTGTTCGAACCGGTTCCTCCATCCTAGCTCTCCTAACATTACGATTTGCAGCACCAGCTAGTCCAGCATCTCTCCTGAACCGATTTCGGTCCCTATCGCGATTTTTTCGTTCAGCTTGTTTCACCTCCTCAGCTATCTTTGCCTTCTCCACCAGTGCAGCAAAATCTCACTCTCTCTGCGGAGCTATGAGTACCCTTAGCTCATCCCTAAGGCCATCCTCAAACCGAACACTACGCTCATATTCAGTGGAAACGATGCCCCCAGCATACCGGCTTAATCGTAGAAACTCTGCCTCATATTCCGCAAGCGGTCTTACTTCCTGGGTCGATTCGGTAACTCCTTTCTGCGCATGCATCCACATAGCTAGCTCCAACATATTTTACCTTAAATGTCGACTTGAATAGCTCCCATGATACCCTCTCACCGGGTACCCTCTCTCACGATAATCCACCACCGATCGCTTCATCCCGCAAAGAATGACACCGCCCTTTCAAACTTCATTTCCACCGAGCGGTCCAAGTCATCCATAATCGCTCTGTGGCTTCCAACCAATACTCGGCCACATTTGGGGCTACTCGGATACGCCCTAAAAACCTCACTCAGTTAGCCCGGTTGTTCGAAATGGACCCTATTCATGGGCCCGACATTAGCTCCGGCCACCCTTTCCAAAATCCTCAACATGGCCTGAGACAAAGCGTCGTCCCCTGCGGCCTGATCATACGGCCTATTTTCGTTAACTGGTGGTGGACGAGCCTCGCCAGCCGGTATGTGCTCCGAGGATGCAGATCCAGCTTGAGTACTACCCCGACCTCGTCCACGGCCTCTTCCCCGAGTAGCCCTTGTACTTATATTGATTTATCTGGTTACGAATTTTAAGACATTAGTTATTGGTTCCACTGTTTATTACAGAATGTTTTATGAATAGATAAAGTTGTAGAGTTATTTTCGCACAAATACAATTTAACTACAGTATCAGTCTTGTAGCCTTAATACTACATTATCTATAGTACTATATCTAAGGCCCAGTACTATCTACAGTATTATTTTCAGTCCAGTTCCATATAAATATTTAAAGCAGAAAAAGAACACTTACAGACTTGGTGCCGGGGATTCAGTGTGCCACTTCCTTATCAGTCCATTTAAAATTTAAAAACCATGTTTTTGTTTACCGAAAATAAAAAGATTTGATTTGAAAACACTTTTATTTTAAAACTATTGATTTAACCCCGTTTAACAATAGAAAAACTTGAACATCTTCGAAAAACTTACCATTTCCAAAAATACCATTCTTAGGCCTAAGTTTTTGAAAATATTTTCGGACCCGATCCACAGCCGAGTTATTGCAACTTGGCTCTGATACCACTAAATGTAACACCCTAAACCCGCCCCGACGTTACAGTAGAATTCAAAGATGCCACATGGAAAAAGTTGCTATTCGTTTCACAAGAATCTCTTTCTTAGGGTTTAAAAACGTTAATGTTATAATTTTAAGTGAATGGAAGTCGTACACCGTGTAGAAGCCGTAAAAGAGGAGGTGAGTCTGTTGGACTGCTTAAGTACCAAGCTCTTCCCGGATCCAATCCTAGACATGCACACATTCATTACCACACTTAAAGCATGTTATGTGTCTATGAAAAATAAATCATGTTAAAGTCTGGTTTAGATATTTATTTCATTTGAAAACATTTATATTGCGGAAACTTTACACAACACCAAAATATTTTGAAAACATATAGTCTTTATAAAACGCGCCCTAGTGCTAACCAGTTCAATAAATCCATAATTGAAATAATTTAATGAGCGGCCTTATTACAACCTTGAAAAAAAAAAGAATAATTAAAAATAAAAGAAGTGTGATCTATTTGAAAAAAACCAGAATTTGTTCTTCATGGCCACTCCGAATCCCGCCCAGCTCCAAGTCCACCAATTAGGGCTCACCTGCAAGGATGGAAAGAAAAGGGGTGAGTTTGGGGAAACTCAGTGTGTACAGAAACCCATCCAAAGCCCAAATCAGCTCGAGCCCATTGGGCCTAAGCCCTACTTAGATAACGATGACACACGATGGACCAAGCCCTTTTCGAATCACAAAGAACAAGGCCTTAGCCCTTTTTCGAATACAGTCTGGCCCATAGGCCCAATTCAGATGTCGATATATATAATAATAACAATGAATGCAATCCCGCTTGGGGAGACTACTCAACCCACCAACCACTACACTCCCCCGTACCAGCCCTACACTCCATGTGGGGAATATCTCAACCCACCCAACCCTACACTCCACAGTTGCAGCATTGCTGCTCAGTTATCAGTAAGATGAGGCAAAGCCTCCAGTACGTGGATGAACTGTAACACCCCTTACCCGAGACTGTTGCCAAAATCGAGCACGAGGAATTACTAAACTTAATCTATCACTTAAATAGTTTTAAAATTGTTTATTTAAACTTTTCGGAATGTGCTGTCATTGTGCGTGGTAGTCGCCTAAAAATTCATATCTTGAGTTCTGAAACTCAAAATTTAGATCCGTAATTTTTTTCTGAAACTAGACTCATATATCTATCCACTAATTTTTTTCTAGAATTTTTGACTTAGCCAATTAGTACAGTTTATTAGTTAAAGTTACCCCTGTTTCAGAATTCGACTACACTGACCTATACTTACTACAAACCACTTTTCTCCCTATACAAAATTAATATAACTATACCGTTTGTTTATATTAAAACTAGATTCAATAAGGATTCTAAACATATAAATTACACCACCTAATTATTTTTGTACAATTTATGGTGAATTTCCAAAGTTGAAACAGGGGATCTAGAAATTTCTCTGACCCTGTTTCACTAAAACTCAGATATCTCATAAAATATAATACCTTTACCTGTTTTTCTTATTCCATAAGAAAATAGACATAATAAGATTTAATTTCATATATTATTCACCATAAAACCATGTCTCTACAATTTTTAGTGATTTTTAAAAGTCATGCTATTTCTGATACTTAAATCTGTTTTTAAGTTACTTTCACATTTTTCTTAGTTTCCATGTGATAGTTACTACTTATTCATACATACTATTAAACATGTATATCATCAGCCCTTCTATTAGTTAATCACTAGTAAGTATTTACACATCATTCATTGATCATATCATATCAAAAGAAACCAAGTTCCTATACATGCCATACACAAAACGAAACGTCTAACTATACCAATGTGATTCCTTCGATAGTGTGATCGGGTCTCCGACGTTTCCTTCGATCCCCGAGTGGCTTGATAAAAACTATAAGAAAAAGAAAATAAAGAGAGTAAGCACTAGGCTTAGTAAGCTTACAAGCAAATAAATTACAATATTCAAAGATAATGAATAATTATACATAATGTCACCTAGCCTCATAAACTTTATTTACTTCTCATTTTCTACCTTCTTCTTTACTCACTTAACTTCTTTCTTACCTGACCTTTCACTATTCATAAATATAATCTACCTTCCCTTTTGCTAATAATTCACTGTAATTTAACGTGTACAATGACCCATTGAACCACTCGGAATACTAAGGATACTGGGTCGTTCTCCTGCTCTATCAATATCTCGCCAATGCCATGTCTTCGACATGGACTTACATGAATTATTCCTGCCTCCAATGCCATATATATGTCTAATATGGGCTTACATGGCTCATTCCTGTCTCCAAAGCCATATATCTGATATGGACTTACATGGCTCATTCCTGTCTGTCCCTGTCTCACAACCCCAATATCCTAACATTCCTAAGGTTCAAACGGGGCTTCCTAATGCTTTTTCTCTCACTTACTTTTTAATTCGACTTCAAATATTCTCATAAAATAAGTATATAAATACTGAAATTTACAATAATAATGTAAAATAAAAGAATATTGCATTTATTTCTTCAGAAACTTACCTCGTATGCAAAAATAGCTACTTTTACCATTTCGTCCACAACTTGGTATTTTCTCCATTTTAGCCCGAATTTTAGTTTTCCTTGCTCTATCATTTAAAATATAGTCTAATTAGGACTCACATTATTCAAATTGACCCAAAATCATATTTTAGCAAAATTACAATTTTGCCCCTAAACTTTCGCATATTTACACTTTTGCCCCAAAGCTCGTAAATTTAACTTCATCCTATTTTCTTATGTTTTATGACATGCTGGTCATTTTTCCCTTCTATGGCAGCATCAAATTCATACTCTAACATGCACTTATGACTATTAGGTATTTTTACCGATTAAGTCCTTTTACTCGTTTTTGCTTAAAACCGAGTAGTACAAATTGTCTAACATAATTTAAAACCTCATATTCTATCATAAAACATCAAAATACACAAATTTCACCTATGGGTATTTTTTCAAATATGAACCCTAACTTAAATTATTGCTAGCATAAGCTTTATCGAGCTACCGGGACTCCGAAAATGTAAAGAACATTAAAAACGGGGCTTGGAATCACTTACTATGGAGCTTGAAAGCTTGAAACAAACCCTAGCTATGGAGAACCCTTGAAATTTCGTCCTAATGAAGAAGATGGACAAAAATTGGCTTTTAATTTTGTTTTTAATTCATTTTAATAACTAAATGACCAAAATGCCCTTACTACTAAACTTTCCAAAAATTCCTTCCATGTCCTAATTTTGTCCATGAACTTAAAATTGGTCAAATTTCTATTTAAGACCTCCTAATTAATATTTCAAAGCAATTTCATACTAAAAACTTCTAGAATGCAAGTTTTGCAAATTATTCGATTTAGTCCCTAATCTCAACTTAAGCACTTTATGCATAGAATTTCATCACGAAATTTTCACAAAATCATGTAATCATATCATGAACCTCAAAATAATAATAAAATAAATTTTTCTACCTTGAATTTGTGGTTTCGCAACCACTATTCCGTTTAGGCCCTATTTCGGGATGTTACATGAACCACTTTAAACACTTCCTCCATCAATATCCCAATCCCATGCAACAGACATTAATGAAAGCATATCATGCAGAATACGGTATTTATCAATCATGCATTTTAGTCAATATAAACCCTAGGGGTATATCGGTAATTTTTGCCCTTTAGGGGTACATTCGTAAACTTACACATCTACACAGGTTATTTCAGTAACTTTTAACAGTTAAAAGCAATTCGAGTCTACCAACTAACTAACAGGCCGATTTGCCCATCTCTTACCCATATTGGTCCGTAAGCCCATTGGGCCCAATTTTGGCCCATCGAGGCCCACTTACCGATGTTCACGTATTTTCGCACACAACCAACTTACCACTTTGCGATGCCGAATCTAACCATTAGTCTATGACTTGAGAGCATTCGCGTACTCACAAGCCCATGAAATACCGGATTTGGCTTTTCGGCTTTTGCCGACTTGAACAAAGAAAGGGTGTTCGGTACACACCTATTTTGCGACGACTGCTACCGAGATCCCTTACGCTGTCCTAC
Organism: Gossypium anomalum; assembly: GCA_025698475.1. NCBI lineage: Eukaryota > Viridiplantae > Streptophyta > Magnoliopsida > Malvales > Malvaceae > Gossypium > Gossypium anomalum. The sequence continues at coordinate 44,521,717 of CM046965.1, forward strand.
AATCGTTTAGCACAGTTTTTATTTACAACCCTCAATCACTAAACCCCAAAAATTGCTTAACCAAAATCAAGCCATGTCCTTAGAAAGCCTTTAAATCTTACCTTCCTGCCAAAACCGATGGCTTGCTCCGAACCTGACTGCTCCAGTGATTTACGCCTCTGATCCAACGCTTAAGAAGACTCTAATCACCGAAAGAAAACATTAATAACAAACCCTTAAAGCCTTATGCCCAAATCGACAGCCTCCCTATTTTTAGGGATTTTGGCTTTTCCTGACATCGTAAAATAAAACCAAATCTGAGATGATAAGCACTTACCCCCTTACTCCCTTTTTGATTTCCACGTAATCTTATGCAGATTTGTCTTCTAACCAGCGGCAGAGTTCGAATCCAATAGTCTTGAAGTTTCAGCTATAAGCCCCTACACCAATGATACTTTCGGCTTTTGGGTGGAGAAGAAAATAACGATGTGTGGCTATGACCTTGAAGTAGGATTACTGTTAGGTATTTAGAATTAAAAAAAAGATGATCGTAGTTTAAATAGAACAAAAGAACATAGAAGAACCTGACTTTGAAGAAATCGGCACAAGTAGTGATCACAGGATTCCGACTTTTTGTAATTTCGGCAAAGGTGTTGATGATTACCAGGTTTGATGAACAGCTTTGGAGAAGAAAGTAGAGAAAAAGAATAGAAAAGATGCAGGTTTCGGCTAGGGAGGCAAAAAGGAAGAAAAAGAAAACCCTTTGTGGTGACTGAGCAAAAGAAAACGTCACCACACAAGCCCTAGGTGCCGAAATATCAACCTAAACCTTCTGCTGAATTTTCCCTCTCTAATTCCCTACATTCGGCCAACTCTAAACTCTCACCCAATCCCTTAAATCTCTCCCCTTATCACTCCTTAATTCAAGCATTTGGGTGATCGGACACTCCTTTGGCGTAATCCACTTGGACTCCAACACTTACCCTTTCTCACCTAAAAATAATTGCACCTATTTGCCAAAGATGGGGATCGATCCCATGCCTTCCCCCAATGCTCCACACGCCACATTTTTAGGAGCTTAGTGGCGTCACCCTTTCCACTTCACTACTGCTCTTTTTGTGATGCAAATTACCCATCACTCTATATAAGGGCCATCCAGCCAGAACCCCTAACTTTTAAATCCAAAACTTCAAAAATCCCACCGGGTTTTGGCCAACACATGGGCCTTCCATAAGCCCATTTTCATACTTAGAATATTAATTTCACATCCAAATACACAGATTTTAAAACTTAACCAAAATATTGAAAACCACAACTAAATCCGAAAATCAGGATGTTACATAAAGTGTTTTTTTTTTAAAAAATAATATATGAAAGCATATTACCTTATATATATGATTATAGGAATTGATAAATAAATGTAAGTAGTGAGTGTGTAATATAATACATATACATGTTTTATAATGTTACATGTGAATGACGTATCTGTTATGTATACCTATGAAGCGAAATGTTCTCATTTAAGAGATGTGTTAATTTATGATTTAGATTTTGATTAACTTTCGAGACTTGTGTTTACGGTTAATTATATAATTCTTATGTATTGGTTTAAGATTGTATTTTATCTTGTAATACCTTAAGACTCCTTTCCGGCGACGGATACGGGTTAGGGGTGTTACAAGCTATACATGCCATATTTATGAACTGCGATAGTGTAATGAATCCTGATGTTGAAATGTGCTTTTATATAGCAATGGATCCCGATAGAGCTATAGCAATGATGTTGAAAGCAATGCGCCTGCTCCTGCGCAAGGGACGGTGGAAGTTGATTCTCGACTGGCTACGAGTAACTGTGATGGTGAGGCTAAACAAGCCTTTTATCAGATGATGAATGATTGGTTCACTCAATATATTACAACCAATCTGGCTGTACAACAACTTTCAGCCCCGGTTAATTCTCCTCAAACTCCTGTTATGCCACCAGTGAATCCGGTACAGTTGAGTAGACCGCCAGTTGTTAAGATTAGAAAATATGTGGCTGAAGAGTTCCGAGCTACAACAAACGATAATGTTGAAAAAGCTGAGTTCTAGTTAGAAAACACAATAAGAGTGTTTGATGAGTTGTTCTTAAGTCCAAAAGAATGTATAAAATGTGTTGTTTCACTTCTAAGAGACACTACGTTTCACTGGTGGAAATCTTTGACTTCTGTGGTTCCGAGTAAAAGAGTTACGTGGGATTTCTTCCAAGCTAAATTTTGGAAGAAATACATTGTCAGAGATTCATTGATCAGAAGCGCACAGAGCTTCTTAAGCTTAAACAAGCCTGTATGTCTGTCACAGAGTACGAGCGAGAATTTGTAAGGCTGAGTCAATATGCTCGTGAATGTGTATCTACGGAAGCAATAATGTGCAAGAGATTTGAAGACGATTTGAAGGAAGATATTCGTTTGCTAGCTAGGATCTTGAAAATCAAAGAATTCGTGGTGCTTGTTGAACGAGCATGTAAAGCTGAAGATCTTAGGAAAGAGAAAAGAAAGGCTGATTTCGAAGCTAGAGAGGTATGAAAGAGATCATCGGGCAAATCATTTCAATTTGGATCCAAGAAGTTTAGAGATGATAGCAGTCATTCAAAGGCTAGTGTGGGACATTGAAATAGAGATCATACTAGATCGCAATTGAATTTCAAATCTTTAGCCACGTCTGTTGCCAGTGTTGATAATGCAAAGAATGAAAAGCCTCAATGTGATCAATGTGGAAGACGACACTTTGGTGAATGCTGGGGAAAAAGTAATAACCGAGCTTGTTATAGTTGTGGTTCAAGAAATCATTCTATAAAAGATTGTCCAAATTTAGCTGAAAAAGATAATGTTCAGAATCTAAGACAGTGTGGTAATGTTTCTCAAGGTAGACCTCTCAGAAATTCAGGAAATGTAAGAGGTAGTCAGAGAGGAATGAAAGACACAACTGTTAGATCTGAGGCTCGTGCACCTGCCAGAGCTTATGTTATTTGAGCTCGCGAGGAAGCTTCACCGCCGGACGTGATTACGGGTACATTTACTCTTCATGATGCTTCTGTGATTGCTTTAATAGATCATGGATCAACGCATTCGTATATATGTGTGAACTTAGTAAACAATAAGATTTTGCCTGTAGAGTCTACTGAATTTATAATTAGAGTTTCAAACCCCCTAGGCAGATGTGTTCTGGTTGATATAGTCTGCAAGAATTGTCCGTTAATGTTTCGAGACAATTGTTTTCTAGTTGATGTGATGTTATTGCCTTTTGATGAGTTTGATATAATTCTGGGTATGGATTGGTTAACTTTGCATGATGCTGTGGTAAATTGTAAACGGAAAACTATTGATTTGAGATGGAAGAATGATGAAATAGTCAGAATTGAATCTAGTGATTTGAATGGTTTGCCTACTGTAATATCTTCAATGAAAGCTTTGAATATTGTGAGAAAGGGTTGTGAAGCTTATTTTTCATATGTGATTGATTCAAGAGTGTCAAAAAAGAAAGTTGAATCTGTACCTGTTGCTGTGAGTTCCCTGATGTGTTTCCTGAAGAACTTTCGGGATTACCTCCAGTTAGAGAGGTAGAATTTGGCATTGAATTGGTATCTGGTACTACTCTGATTTCGATAGCTCCATACAGAATGGCTCCGACTGAACTAAAAGAACTAAAGTCTCAGTTGCAAGAGTTGACTAATCGAGGGTTTTTTAAACCGAGTTTCTCACCTTGGCGTGCTTCAGTTCTATTTGTGAAAAAGAAATATGGTACGATGAGAATGTGTATAGATTATCGTCAGTTGAACAAGGTGATTGTCAAGAAGAAGTATCCCCTGCCCCGAATTGATGATTTGTTTGATCAGTTAAAAAAAGGTACTGTGTTTTCGAAAATAGATTTGAGATCAGGCTATTATCAGCTGCGCGTGAAAGACTCAGATATTCTGAAAACTACTTTCAGAATGAGGTACAGCCACTATGAAGTCTTAATTATGCCTTTTGGATTAACCAATGCACCTGCTATCTTTATGGATTTGATGAATAGAATTTTCAGACTGTATTTAGACCAATTTGTTGTGGTATTCATTGATGACATATTGATTTATTCACGTGACAAATCTGAACATGCTGAGAATCTGATAATAGTGGTATAGACACTGTGAGATAAATAGTTGTATGCGAAATTCAGTAAGTGTGAGTTCTAGTTGTAAGAAGTTGGTTTTCTGGGTCATATTGTATCGGCCTCTGGTATTCGAGTTGATCCAAGCAAAATTTTAGCTATTTTGGATTGGAAACCTCCGCGCAATGTATCTAAAGTCTGTAGTTTTTTAGGACTTGCTGGTTACTATAGAAGATTCGTGAAAAGTTTTTTGATGATTGCAACTCCATTGACAAAACTGCTACAGAAAGATGTGAAGTTTGAATGGTCTGAAAAATGTCAGAACAGTTTTGATCGGTTGAAGACTTTGTTGACTGAAGCTTTGGTATTAGTACAATTTGAATCGGGTAAAGAATTCGTAATTTACAGTGATGCTTCGTTGATTGGTCTAGGATGTGTCCTAATGCAAGAAGGAAAACTTATTGCTTATGCTTCGAGACAGTTGAAGCCGCATGAAAAGAATTATCCGACGCACGATCATGAGTTAGCTGCAATTGTGTTTGCCCTAAAGATTTGGCGCCATTACTTGTTCGGTGAGAAATGTCATGTGTATTCGGATCATAAGAGTTTGAAGTATTTGATGACTCAGAAAGACTTAAATCTGCGATAGAGAAGATGGTTAAAACTGCTAAAAAACTACGAACTTGTGATTGATTATCACCTGAGAAAAGCAAATGTTGTTGCTGATGCTTTGAGTCGAAAATCACTGTTTGCTCTGCGTGCGATGAATGCTCATTTAGTCTTGTCCGGTGATGGTTCAGTTTTAGCTGAATTAAAACCAAGACCTTTGTTCTTACAAAAGATTATTGAAGCTCAGAAGATTGATAATGAGATTTTAGCTAAACGGGCTCAATGTGATGTAGAGTCTGATTCAGAATTCAGAGTTGATAAAGATGATTGCTTGAGATTTTGAGATCAAATTTGTATTCCGAGAAATCTAGAGTTAATTCAAATGATTTTGAATGAAGCCCACAGTAGTCGGTTATTTGTGCAACCGAGTAGTACAAAAATGTATAATGATTTGAAACAGAATTATTAGTGGTCCGGAATGAAAATAGATATCTCTGCTTTTGTTTCTAAATGTTTGATCTATCAGCAAGTTAAAGCTGAACATCAAGTGCCATCTGGTTTCCTACAACCAATTATGGTTCCGGAGTGGAAATGGGATCGAGTGACCATGGATTTTGTTTCGGGTTCGCCCCTATCTCCGAGAAAGAAAGACGCAATTTGGGTTGTAGTTGATCATTTGACGAAATCAACTCATTTAATTTTGGTTTGATCTGATTACTCACTTGATAAGTTAGCTGAGTTATACATTTCTGATATCATGAGATTGCATGGTGTGCCATTGTTGATAGTGTCAGAAAGAGACCCAAGATTTACATCGCGATTCTAGAAGAAGTTGCAAGATGCTCTGGATACTAAATTACACTTTAGTACTACTTTTCATCCGCAAACAGATGGTCAATCTGAATGGATTATTCAGATACTCGAGGATATGTTGAGATATTGCATTCTTGAGTTTGAAGGTACATGGGAACAATATCTAACTTTGATTGAATTAGCTTATAATAACAGTATTTAGTGGAGCATTAAAATGGCACCATACGAAGCTTTATATGGTCGCAAATGGCATACACCTTTATATTGGATTGAGCTCAGCGAAAATAAGATTTACGGGGTTGATTTGATAAAAGAAACTAAACAAAAAGTAAAAGTGATCCGAGATAGTTTGAAAGTAGCTTTCGATCGTCAGAAATCATATGTAGATTTGAAAGAAAAGACATTGAGTTTGAGATCGGCGATAAAGTGTTTTTGAAAGTGTCTCAGTGGAAGAAAGTACTTCGGTTTGGTAAAAAAGGAAAATTGAGTCCGAGGTTCATCGAGCCGTATGAGATTATCGAGTGTATTGGGCCGGTAGCATATAGATTGCTGTTGCCACTAGAGTTAGAAAAGATTCAAAACATGTTTCACGTATCGATAATACGACGATACAGATCTGATCCTTTGCATGTAATTCCTCCGCTTGAGATTGAAATTTAGTCTGATAGGACTTACGAAGAAAAGCCGATCCGAATCTTAGCTCGAGAGGTTAAAGAGTTACGAAATAAGAAAATTTTGTTAGTTAAAGTGATGTGGCATCGACACAGTGTTGAAGAGGCCACGTGGGAGCCTGAATACATTATGAGACAACAATATCTGAATCTGTTTAACGGCAAGATTTTTTAGGACGAAAATCCTTAAGGGGGAGAATTGTAACAGTTTGGTTTTGACCCTAGTCAGAATAGTTGTTTCGGGACCACATATCCGAGTTAAAAAATATTTTAATATTATTTTTTGTGCTTATTATAAGTGAATTGACATGTGTGAAAGTTTCGTGTGAAAATTTAACTGTTTGTGTGCTTAATTTGCAAAAAGGACTTAATCGCGTAAAATGTAAAAGCTATGTACTAGATGTTAAAAGTGCCTATTGGATTTGGCTTTATAATTGTGAGGTCCTTATGTGGTTATTTAACCATTGGAAGTTTGAATGGACAATAATAACCATTCATTATGTGATTTTATAATAGTTTAACAAAGGTTATAATAGTAAAATGTCTATTATATTAATATTAATAAAACAAGCATGAAATTTGCTCATTATTTTCTTCATCTTTGCCGAAACTTAAGAAAGAAAGGCAAGGGTTTTTACACTTTGATATTTGGCTACTTCCAAGCTTGATTTAAGGTTCGTTTTTGTTTGATTTTTCATAAGTTTTACGTTTTTGTAATCGTTGCTTCGTATACTATCGAACCCATGCTTCAATTTCTAATTTTGGTGATGATTTTGAAATGTGCCATTGATGAAACTATGAGTTTTGTGATGTTAGTTGATGAATTATGGAAGATTGATGTTGGGTTTAAATGTGTTGTCTTTGAATTTTTGATGAAATTGAGTAATTTGGGCTGAATTGTAAAAATATTATTTTTAGGGACTAAAATGTGAAATAAATGAAATATATGGACTTGTATGAGAGTCATGAAAATTTGGCTAAGCTTGTGTACAAGAAAATTTTGTGTATTTTGTGATTTTGTGAATTAGGGACTAAAGTGTCGAATGTGAAAATGTGAGGGCTATTTTGCAAAGTGCTATAATTGTGTGTATATGGATTGTTTGGAATGATTTGGTGAATAAAAGGGTTAATTTTAAATACATTTAGATCAAGAAAAGAGGAATTCTGACTTAGACCGAGGGAAATCAAAGATTGTAGAATAAATAGTCCGAGTCGACAAATTCTGAGTGCGAGGTAAGTTCGTACTTAAAATATGATATTAAGTAGGTTTTGATGCCTTTATCATACATGGATTGTATATAATTGAATTGGATGAATATGATCATGAATCGAAAGTATTTGGCACTATGTGTGCAATTTAAACTAGCTTCGGCTACTAAAGGCACTAAGTGTGCGATACCGATTTAGCTTCAGTTAGTTGGGATGGCACTAAGTGTGCGGAATCGTTTTAGCTTCAACTAATCTTTAAGCACTAAGTGTGCGGATAATTAAAGCATTGGTGATCATCGGAAAGTCTTAAAGTATTCGAATAAAGGGTGAGATTGAAAACAAATGAATATGAAAATGTTCCGGTAAGCATAATATCTATGTGGTAGGTGGTAAAATGCATAAAAGTTTATTGAATTTGTATAAACATATAGTTGTTGTTAGCATGAACTTGATGGATGAATTGAGAAATTATAATTACTAATGTATTGATGTTTTGTATTTTATATTGTTGATGTTTTGGTACGAGCTTACTAAGCTTTTGTAAGCTTACCTTGTGTGTGTTTACATTGTTTTATAGATATCGAAGCTACTGCAAGCTCGAGGATCATCTATAATCGTCACCACACTATTGAACCTCATTTTGGTAACTTTTGAAAATACATATTTTTGAAGTATGGCATGTATAAGCTAGTAGTTTAAGAAGTATGTTTTGTGTTGTATATGCTTAGCCATGTGACTTGGCTAATCTGTGCTTGAACTCATAGTTGTAAATGACTTATGGTATGTGATGATAAGTTGCAAATGTGGAATGTTTTAGTTCTTAAGTTGTGGTAAGTTTAGCTTGAGATTTAAAGATGAATGTAAGGAAATGTTTTAGCATGATCTTCTCTCAGGTTAGCATGAATTTGGTAAGGTGTATGAATAAGGATTTTGGTGACTATTATATGATATGAAAGGGTTATATCTTGGTGTTAAAATTGGCTGAAATGGTGATACAAATATGCTTGTTTTCATTGCTTGTAGGATGACCAATTGGGGTGGCAAATTGGCTATTCTAATGGCCTATTTTTGTCCACACGAGCAGAGACACAGGCGTGTGTCTCAGCCGTGTGCAACGCATGGTTATGTTACATGGCAATGTGTCCCCTAGGGTACCCTTCAATTTTAAATGAGGCATGAACACGGCCAAGACACACGGGCGTGTGGTCTGGCCATGTGACCCTAATTGGTACGCTGACATCACAAACAGAATACCTCCTATTTTTGGCACGGCCTAGCACACGGGCTGAACACACGGGCGTGTGGTCTGGCCGTGTGGGCAAGTCAGTAGCTATGCCCTGTTTTGCCACGGCTTTAACACACGGGCGTGTCTAGACCGTGTAAGGCACATGGCCTGTTCACACGGGCGTGTGACCTTTTAAAAGCTAAAAATTCTTTTAAGTTCTGAAACTTTCATATGTTGTCAATTTGGTCTCGAATTCATGTTTTAAGTATTGTATACTCGCTTTTGCGATCATATTGAATGTGAATATATGAAATTTACTGTAATGAAATGATATTTGATATTCGATTATCCTGAATTGTGTTATGGATTATGTAATGCCTCTTAACCTACTCCGGTGATGGATACGGGTTAGGGGTGTTACACCCTCTCAACCAGTACTACAAATTCTTTCAACTCAAGTATCTCGACTATGTAACACCCCAAACTCGACCCGGACGTATAGCTAGATCTAGCATGTAACATTGAAGTGTTTTATCAAAAACCTTGTTTTCATTGAAAACCCTTCAAAAGAGAAAATTAAGTAACATTCAGTTTGTATTTAGTTCTAGAATGAGGTGCATTGAAAATGAACTATTTCTTTATTACTTAGTAAAAATTCTCTTTATCTGCGGAAACTTGATTTTAAAATAATTATTTTCAAAAACTTGGGATATGTCTAAAAGAAATAAATCCAAGTTCCGTAGCGAAAATTCAAAGCGTAGTAATGACAATGAAATAATATCTAGCGGATAGGCCTTATTAGAATATAGACTGAAATAACTTAAAATACTATAAATTATATGTTTAAGAAAGCAAGTCCAAGTTGTCTTGCTAGCTGGCCACCTTGGAGTCCCTCCGACCGTCGAACCGCCTACTGAGGATCACCTGAGAAAAATAAAATAGGGGGTGAGTTTTCGAAAACTCAGTGTGTATAACCCTCGGTAAATAGTAAAGCATGCAATAGCAAGTCTTTTTGGGCCTTAGCCCAATTTAATATCAGACAGATGTAAAGCAATCAAATATGCACGAATCCGACCCATCCAACGACTACACATCATCTCCATCCCCCGATACACACTATGTGGGGATATAAATATCGACCCACCCATCTGATACACTCCAATGGTAGCCTGGTTGCGGTACTACCTAACGTTGCAGCAAGCTGCTACTCATATATTGGGCTTAAAAAGCCACTGGTAGATCCACGGTCGTTAAGCAATCATGCGATCCTCATATTCTTCCTCCGTTCCATAAATCCCAACCCATATGCAACCTAAACAGAATGTCATATGAATGCAGCAGGAATATATGTAACATCCATAAATCTTACATTCAACAAAAAGGGGTATTTTAGTCATTTTCGCCCTTAGGGGCATTTCGATAATTTCTCTTTATTATGGGTTTATTACTTACCTTGGCCAGTTAACAAGTCCTCGTTAGCTAAAGTGAACAGATACTATACACCAGGTAGGATTCCAGAGAAGAGGAGGTGAGTCATTAAGACCGCTTAAGTACCAAGCTCTCCCTAGATCCAATCCTAGACATGCATATACCCATTGCCACACCTTAACCTTATGACTCGTCCACAGTCGCAATTAATTAATTATTTATGTTTTATGTCTGATTGAGTAGTTACCAAAAACTAGGTCCACAACCCCTTACTAAACACTAACAAATCCACACTTATTCATTTGGCCCCTTTAGGCCCAATCTCATTCATATGGCCCATCAGGCCCAATCATATTCATATGGCCCATCAGGCCCAATCACATTCATAGTCATGCAATCATATGATTTTTCATCACTTAGTATCAAATTACCAATTTTGCCAATTATGGGCCCTACAGCCTATCGGGCCCATTTAGCCCATTCTGGCTCGGTTGGCCAATACACGATCCAAGTCCATGGAATCGCTCATGGGGCCTCTAATAACCTATCAGTTCCCTCCCTTACGAGTGTTTGTACACTTTCAAGACTATTGTAGCCAAACTTCTGACTTTTCGGCATTTCGGCTTTTCGACATTTCGGGATTTGCCGGTCTACTGTGTGTGTGTAGTATATGTACACACCTGGTACTAAAACATGCTACGATCTCCTTAGACAAGAACCTACAAATGATGTTACTCAATGATTAATCATACACTAATCAAATACAATCACCAAAAGCCAAAAATCTCACCTTTGCCTTACCTTGAACGACAAGCCTTAACAGCCCTTCCTTAATCACTAATCACGAGTATTTCTTAAATCTGCATCAATCTTACTAAACAAAAAGTGATTCCCAATTATCTTAAGTCACTCTTAAATCATCCATGACCATTCGGCCAACCTTCCAATAAAAGAGGAATACTTACACAAAACCCCAAAACTGATGCGAGCGAGCCCAACGAACCCCGTCAGTCAAGTCTCCTCAGTCGAGCCTTGCATAGCAAGCTGATCCCAGTTCATTTCCAGCTCCACGAGCTCCGACCAGTTCAAATTCAGCTCATTTGAGCTCGAATCAGCTCAATACTTTAGTCTTTAATTATGCCTTGTTTAATTAAATGCATCTTTAGTTAATTTCATGCATTATTGATCTAGATATTTTAATTATGACATGCATTATGTGTTCTGCATTTAATAAAGCCATGCATTATGTAACTCCCATGTTAGTTTAAGTCAGTTTCATTAAATTAAGTCTTGCATTAAGTAACTCATTTGTTCATTTAGTTTTCATTTTAAAACCATGCATTTAAGCATCTTAGTTTAATAAATGAGTTGCTGGGCATTTATTCAACTCATCTTAGTTTAATTAATAAGTGCTATTTTTGAATCAGTATTTAATAATCATTTTCTTAATTAATCTAGTTCCTAGGATTATTTATTGATGCATGAGTTAAAGTTCATTTAATAATGCTTCTCTTAATTAAACTAGTTGCTAGAATAAATGATGCATAAGTGTTAGTTCATTTATTTAAGTTAGTTGTTAATTTGTTTTAACCTTAATAATTAAATAAATGTGTTGGTTACATGTGTTAATTGGTGTGACTTTTCAGCTCACATCCATTACATTTAAAGGTCATTATGCATTCAATAATGTGACTTTTCAAGAGATTTCGGTTACAAGCAAGAAGAGGCTGTTATAAAGAAGGTTTATACATCATTTAAAGGAGGTTTAAGGAGCATTTTATCATCCAAATTCATTTTGGCAAAGAAGCCTTTCCACTACCAAATGCTTTTGCCTTTTCAAAGGTTAATGCAAGCATTCAAACATCATTAAGAAGTCGATTAAGAAGATGGTGTCCATTCTAATGACCTAGGGCTAACTCAAGAGTCATTTTTCAAGCACTTAGAGTCATTCATTCAGCTGAATTAAAGTGAATTCAAGGATGGAGTTATTTGGCTCAAGAATGTGAAAAGACTTGAGTTAGATTTCGGCTTTTAATTGGCACATTAAGTTGAATGTTTGTGACCATTCAGCTAGCCTATTTTAGCACTATAAATAGGTGAAATCAGCCTTTGTAAAGAGATCTTTTTGCTTATTTTAAAACACTATTGAACTTATATGAAATTTGTGAGATTTCTTTCTTTCATATTTCGTTGAAGAACTCGTTGGCTTATCTAGGTCACTAGTGGCGTCAACCTACCTTCTTCTTTATCCTGAACTTATCACTATCAAATAGTGTAGCGTTCACCCTTATACCAAGGTTCCTACTTTGCTAAGTAGCGGGTCGAGGTTCTCCTATTCTCCATTCGACCACCTTGAAAACTTATAAGCATTTGGGTCAATATTTTCTAATATTGGTTCGTGTTTGTTTTTGAGATCATTTCCATTCCATTCCATCCTTTCGTTTCATCATAATCGAACCATCAATTCACTTCACATCTATTGTTTGTTATCCAATTACTATATTTATTTCTATCTTTTATTATTTTTCTATAACCAAACCTACATAAACTTCATACCCATAAACCCATCTTTGAACCCTTCTTACATAGCTACCGCCATTATTCACTTAAAACATCCTTTGAACAAACCGAATGATACTTCTTCGTAGACGATTGGGCAAATTCGCATACGACTCGACTCACCTCGAGGCGGATCGTATCATTTGGTATTAGAGCTATTAAAACGAGGAGTACCGACATTCGAAGCATCACCTGAAGTTAGTTTGTAAGTAAAAAAAAGTTCAAAAAAATTCAAAAAAAATTGAAATTTAAAAAAAAAGTGTGTTAAATTTTATTCTCTTTGTATTGGTACTTTTCTTGTCATCCCGATCAGGTACGTTCGTTTTCTACCATTCACTCTCTACCCCAATGCCACCTTTCCAAACCATTTTCATCATTCTTTCAGCCTACCCTATCCCTCATCATTATTTCCTTTGTTTCCCAATTTGCAACCGACCCCTAAGCCTACGATAAGGCCTTGGCGAGTCCAAATACGAAATTACGAAAGAAAGTTTGAGAGGTAAAAGGCACGAGCATGTGAGACTATTCGAGTGGAGGTAAAAGCCAATCGAGTGTAAACACGAGCGAGAGTGCAAACCATTAATTTTTCTTTCCGAGTGAAATTGTGAGGATTTTGTTGTGAGGAATTTAATTTTTGTTTTACCTAACAAATTTCTTTTCAGCAATCAAAGATCTCTAGCGAAGAATTTACTGAATCAGAGTTCCAATATTTGGTGCAAGAAATGCGAAGAATGGTGAATTCTAAATTTGACACATTGCACGAGAGATTAGACCGTGTGAAGAAAAGAGACCAACGGGAATGAATGTCATCAAGTCAAAAAGCGGATTCAAGAACATCACGGAGATACACATCCAACGACTACTTGAGAATAAACTCGAATCGAGATTCCTTTTCATCAAGGAATTCAAGACAAAGAGAAGTCGATTTTGATTTTGAATCCTTCTGAGAAGATGTGCGAGATGAAAGATACACCTCTTCAAGAACTCCAAAGAAAACATCCACGGAGAGATCTTCACGAAGGATTGTTCGTGAACTATATGTAAATAATTTTCCTTCTTTAGAATAAAATCATTGTTTTCATGATTCTTTTGAATCTTCTTGTAAAAGGAAAACGAGAAAAGCAAAAGAAGAAAAAGAAAAAGAAATAAAAGAGAGGCAAGAGGCGAGTAAGAGAGAAAATGAGAGATTCTTGAAAGAATTCGAAAAAGTCATTGAAAAAGCCGATGAAAAAGAAAAAGAACAAAAAGAGAGTGAAAATGAGATTCAAAAAGAAATTGAAAAAGAGAATGAAAAAGAGTTTGAGAGAGAAAAAGAAGTTGAACAAGAACAACAAGTGGAAAAATAGATTGAGGAAAAAGAAACGAGAGATCTCTAGAAAAAAGAATCAAGTGAAAAAGAAAGTGAGCAAGCAAGGATTGTTTCCACTAACCCAACTGTTCGATCTTCTTGTGATGTAACTTTTCAGGTTCCTAAAGTCTTGTACGACCTATTCCAGCTTCACTACCTTCCAAATGAGAGATGTTTTTGGTTATTCGAGAAAGGTAAGTACGCAAATGATGACCACCCACTTGTGATTGAAGGCAAGAAAGGTAAGGATTCCATGTTTATCGAATCAAGGTCGTTCAATTTAAAAATTGCTCATAAAGATTTTGATCGTTCAATTTCTGACATGCCTCCATCATTTGATTTGATTAGTCCTTGTTCATATCTTGATGACCCTGCTTCGAAAAGTTCCATGAAAAGCATTTCCTATGACATGTCTTATAATGGCAATTATGTTGATTCTTTTGGATCTGATCAGTTGATTTGCGAAAGGTTTCTGTATGAAACATTTCATCCGATTGATTTTTATCTTCAAGATAATTCTTTAAATTTTTGTGCAAATTCTCCATGTCTTGATTTGCATTCCCGATTGAGATTCTTGAAGCATAAGTCTTTGTTTATTGGTTTACCTGGTTATGCCAACTCTACATTCCTGATTGATTGAGTAAGGTTTGAATCATGTGATGGACTCCGACGTTTGAAAATTTGTCTATTTACCACTTCTTTGATTACTCGAGTGGAATTGCATTCATGTGGTAAGTTGATTATATTTTCTTCTAACATGTTGCCTATTGGAATTCATGATCAAGTACGAGTGTTCAAGCCTGGCATATGTTACGTAGATTTGTTTTATGGAGCATTTAAGTATTTTGCATCTTTTTCATTCAACTTATGTTTGCTTGATGTTCGAACTTTTGTTAAGGAAATGAAATTCGATGATCTGGTTTCCAATTTTGATTTGTTCTCTAATCATTTTGCTTGGCCACACATAAAGGTTTTGTTTCATTTTGACAAGGTAAGGTCGACTTATGCTATGGGACTCGAATTAAATTTCAATTATGATTTATTTTTTTCATTTAAGCCCATTATTTTTGTTAATACTAACCCCTCTCATTCTTGTGAAGTCCACCCTTCGAGAAGCATGAAATGTCGTGGTGCCTCATTGTCCATTCAAATTGATCGAAGTAAAAGGTTTGTTTTACATTACCTTTCCAAGGAGAGAAGATTTGTTTTAATTGAAAAAGGTAAAACTGTTCATGAGATTTCTTCTCCTAAAGACCGTCAAGGTAAATTCTCTGAAAATTTTTAAATACCTTTGCTTCATTCAAATGAAGATGAAAATTTTGTTGATGGGATGTTTGGAAATTATTTGAATCATGATGTGTTTGATTGTAGTTTTTGGCCTAGTATTGATTCGTTTGTGTTGGATTGTGACAATGGACATAATGTTAACACAAATTATGATAATAAGCAAATGATTGAAAGATGTTGTCCGTGGTACACTTTGCATGTACAATCACATGAATTTCAACATATTGAAAAGTTTTAGATGTGGATTAGTATGCTTAACTTTTTGCAAATATTCATGACTAAGTACCCTTTTATCCAATTGAATCCACATGTTTGCATTGATGGAATAAAGAAACTTTTCAATAAATTGAAGTATGTTTGTTTTGCCCAATTGAGATTATTACCATATGATATTTGGACTATATTCTATAAGAGCTATTTGGATTTGAATACTTTGCACTTGTTATTGTCAAAATTGATAAGTCATTTTGGCAAAATAAAATTAGTTTTTTGCTTAGCATTTGGATTATCTTTAGGTTTTGTTGCCTTAACCTCTCATTTTATCTATCTATGATGGTGATGGGCTTTCTTGTCCATTGATAAACCATTTCCAGGTTTGTGTGATATCTTCCATTCCATTCGATTGAGGAAAGCCGAACGAGAAGAAATATTTTCCAATAGATGAACAGCCCGACTTGAGGACAAGTCGTCTAAAAGAGGGGGGAATGATGCGAGCGCGCCCAGCGAACCCCATCAGTCAAGTCTTCTCAGTCGAGCCTTGCATAGCTGGCAAGCTGATCCCAGTTCGTTTCTAGCTCCACGAGCTCCGACCAGTTCAAATTCAGCTCATTTGAGCTCAAATCAGCTCAATACTTTAGTCTTTAATTATGCCTTGTTTAATTAAATGCACCTTTAGTTAATGTCATGCATTATTGATCTAGATATTTTAATTATGACATGCATTATGTGTTCTGCATTTAATAAAGCCATGCATTATGTAACTCCCATGTTAGTTTAAGTCAGTTTCATTAAATTAAGTCTTGCATTAAGTAACTTATTTGTTCATTTAGTTTGCATTTTAAAACCATGCATTTAAGCATCTTAGTTTAATAAATGAGTTGCTAGGCATTTATTCAACTCATCTTAGTTTAATTAATAAGTGTTTTTGTTGAACTTTATTTAATAACTGTTGCTCTTAATTAATCTAGTTCCTAGGATTATTTATTGATGCATGAGTTAAAGTTCATTTAATAATGCTTCTCTTAATTAAACTAGTTGCTTGAATAAATGATGTATAAGTGTTAGTTCATTTATTTAAGTTAGTTGTTAATTTGTTTTAACCTTAATAATTAAATAAATGTGTCGGTTACATGTGCAAATTGCAGGTGACTTTTCAGCTCACATCCATTACATTTAAAGGCTGTTATGCATTCAATAAGGTGACTTTTCAAGAGATTTCGGTTACAAAGCAAGAGGGCTGTTATAAAGAAGGTTTATACATCATTTAAAGGAGGTTTAAGGAGAATTTTATCATCCAAATTCATTTTGGCAGCAGCCTTTCCACTACCAGCCATTTTTGCCTTTTCAAAGGTTATTTCAAGCATTTAAACATCATTAAGAAGCTGATTAAGAAGATGGTGTCCATTCGGCTGACCTAAGACTAACTCAAGAGTCATTTTTCAAGCACTTAAAGTCATTCATTCAGCTGAATTAAAGTGTTCAAGGATGGAGTTATTTGGCTGAAGAATGTGAAAAGACTTAAGTTAAATTTCAGCTTTTAATTGGCACATTAAGTTGAATGTTTGTGACCATTCAGCTAGCCTATTTTAGCACTATAAATAGGTGAAATCAGCCTTTGTAAAGAGATCTTTTTGCTTAGTTTAAAACACTATTGAACTTATATGAAATTTGTGAGATTTCTTTCATATTTTGTTGAAGAACTCGTTGGCTTATCTAGGTCACTAGTGGCGCTAACTTTGCTTTTCTTCTTTATCCTAAACTTATCACTATCAAATAGTGTGGCGTTCACCCTTATACCAAGGTTCCTACTTTACTAAGTAGCGGGTCGAGGTTCTCCTATTCTCTATCTGACCACCTTGAAAACTTATAAGCATTTGGGTCAATATTTTCTAATATTGGTTCGTGTTTGTTTTTGAGATCATTTCCATTCCATTCCATCCTTTCGTTTCATCATAATCAAACCATCAATTCACTTCACATCTGTTGTTTGTTATCCGATTACTATATTTATTTCCATCTTTTATTATTTTTCTATAACCGAACCTACATAAACTTCATACCCATAAACCCATCTTTGAACCCTTCTTACATAGCTTCCACCATTATTCACTTAAAACATCCTTTGAACAAACTGAACGATACTTCTTCGTAGACGATTGGGCAAACTCGCATACAACTCGACTCACCCTGAGGCGGATCATATCAAAAACGCCTAAGGAGCAATTCGACAGAGATCTGAAATCTGAGATTCAATACTAATCCCCTACCAAAATTGATTTAGAAAGAGTGAGGAAGAGAAGAAATCGGTACTGGGAAGACCAACTAAAAGAAAGTAAAGCACTTACACAAGAATCGATCGGCCAACGTTGAAGAAAAACTAGCGGCACAACTGGATTTTAGCCAAAAGATATTCGGCTTTAGAGAAAGTAACTAGGAGCAAGACAGAAAAGAGTTTGATGAGAAAGGAAGGGAAAAAATCGGCACAAAATAAAAGAGAAAGAATAAGGGATTTTGGCTTTTAGATATTTGGAGAGAAAAGTGTTTTCGATAAGATAGAAAGGAAGAATTCGACATTAGCCTAGAATCCCCAAAATCGGCACCTATATATACTATAGTTGAATTTACCTATCCCCAAATTCCCAATTCGGCTCCACTTCTCTACACCTCTTATCTCTTAACTTTTCTCCCTAATAACTCTTTAATCCCCTCAAATTTCTCCTCTGATCACTCCCTTCAGAGTTCACATCCAACGCCACTACTGGCCATTTATTGAGCAAAAATAAATCCTTCTTTTGAGCAAGGAGGGATTCGAACCCCAAACCTCCTTGCCATGGATGTGACGCCACCTCTAAGCCCCATATGTGACGTTACTTGCCACTCCAACACAAGGCTCCTTATGTCCAATTCCTCCTTCATTTATTTAAAAACCAAACTACTTGCCATTAAGGTTCTTTAAATTATTAAACTATAATTTCCTTCACCTCAAAGTTCGAACTCAAAACTTAACCAAGGCCTATTATCACATAAATAACACTTGACTAGGAATATTAAGCACACATTTTATCAAAATCGAAAAAAAAAGAAAGTTCAAGATTTTTGGGGTGTTACAATTCTACCCCCTAAATGAAATTTTGTCCTTAAAATTTTACCTGATCCAAACAATTGAGGATATTGATGTCGCATCGCTTCCTCAAGTTCCTAAGTAACCTCCTCAGCCTTGTGATTACGCCTAAGCACTTTGACTAATGGGACGAACTTCCTTCTTAGTACCTTAACATCATGACCAATTATTTGTATAGGCTATTTCTCGAAAGTTAGGTCTAGCCTAACCTCGATCTCCTCAGCCAACACAACATGTGAAGGATCCGAGTGATACCGTCTTAGCATGGAAACATGAAACACGTCGTGGATTTGGCTTAGTTTAGAAGGTAATTCCAGCTGTTAAGCTACTAGACCAACCCGCCTCACAACCCGATATGGCCCGATGAACCTTGGGCTTAGCTTCCCCTTCCGTCCAAACCTTAATACCTTCTTCCACAGAGATACCTTAAGAAAAACTAAGTTCCCCACTTCATATTCAATCTCTCGATGCTTAAGGTTAGCATACGACTTCTGCCTATCCGAGGCCTCCTTCAATCGATCCCAAATCAATTTTACCTTACCCTCAGTATCTGCTACTAAGTCAGGGCCCAAAACTCTTCGTTCGCCCAATTCCGTCCAACATGTTGGAGTTCGACACCTTCGCCCATACAGTGCTTCATACGGAGCCATCCCAATACTTGCTTGATAACTATTATTGTACGCAAATTCAACTAATGGCAAATAGTCTTCCCATCTATCTCAGAACTAAATTACACATCCCCTCAATATATCTTCCAAAATTTGGATCACCCTTTCCGACTGTCCATCAGTTTGAGGGTGGAATGTTGTACTGAAGTTCAACCTAGTACCCAACGCCTTGTGCAGCTTCTTCCAAAATCGCGAAGTGAAACGTGGGTCCCTATCAGATATTATGGAAACTGGCACTCTATGCAATCTTACAATCTCCGCCACATACAACCTAGCCAGCTTTTGTAGCGAGTAATCGGTGTGGATCGGTACAAAATGGGCAGACTTGGTTAATCGATCCACTATAACCCATATCGAGTCCTTCTTACTAGGCGTCAAGGGTAGCCCACTAACAAAGTCTATAGTAACCCTTTCCCACTTCCAAAGTGGAATATTTACTGGCTGAAACAATCCTGAAGGCAACTGATGTTCCGCCTTCACCTTTTAAGTCAAGCATTTCCTTACGAACTCCATAACCTTGCGCTTAAGTCCAGGCCACCAATAAAGCTCACGCAAATTTTGATACATCTTGTTTCCTCTAGGATGTATAGCATAGGGACTACTATGCGCTTCCCGCAGAATAGACTGCCTTAGATCATCGTCCTTTGGTATACACATTCTCCCCCGGAAACACAACACTCTTTCACTATTTATCCCAAAGTCTGACATCTCCCCATTTTCTACTTGTCTAAAACAAGCACCCAAAGTCTCATCCACTAACTACTTACTCTTTATCTACTCGACCCACACCGGCTTTACTTGAAGCTCAGCTAACAAGCTACCATCATCAAACAAGCTTAAAAGGGCAAGCATAGCCCTCAAGTCCGACATAACCCTACGACTCAACGCATCGACTACCACTGTAACACCCCTATCCCGTAAACGTAGTCGGAATAGGACAAGAAGTTACCAGAAATTAGGAATCGGATCAGAACAGTAAAATTTTGAACCTTTTCTTAAATAAAAGATCATTTATTTATATAACTAATAGACACAAACAAATATCGAATTTAAAACTTATAAAAGTAAACTTCTATAAGATGCCATATTCGCATGGCTTATATAGAATAGTCAAAATATCATTCTACTTATAGTCTAACCTATACATGCCATAAGCTAAGTCCAAATCACATGATTACCACAATAGTAGATAGTGTGACGAAGTGCTGACGATCCCCGAGCTAATAGTAAGAGTCAACGATCTACAAAAATAAACAGAGAAACATAACATTCAAAGTAAGCTTTCAAAAGCTTAGTAAGTCTCAAGCAATTTAAACAGTTGAAATTAAAAAAAAACCAAATGTTCCAAATCACATAACACTTTCTGAGTACAATACTATTTGGCCGATTATGCACAAACACATATCATTTTACTCCGTTTATACTCAAACTCATATAAACATATTCAAATTTCACTAGTGTATCATTTCTTACCCACACTTACTTTCAACATTCATAGTTAAGTGGCATATCGAAAACTATCTTGTAACTTTGCATAATAACTGAATGCACACGTATACAAATATACATATGAATTTACAACATCTTTTCATATGCTTCTCATTACACATTCTTAATTCCCGTCAGATCAATCTCACATATATAATATATATATCACATACTTGAATCACTTAATGTGTAATACGAGTTCAATTTATCATCTTAGCATAGGATCTCGTAGTCATATACTTTATCGAATTCACTAGCATTTGGCCTACGAGGTATAAAATCCGAACATAACACCAGCACGAAGCCTGCGGGACTTTAAACCCGGATACAATCTCAGTACAATTTATTTTATACACTTTTTACTAACTTTGGCCTCATCAAATATCTAATAATACCCACCTTTCACAATTGGTCATTCGGCCACATTATATACACATAAACATATGTACATTTCACACTTACCCATTCGGTCACATCACATACACAAGCACATCTATAAGATAATGCTTTTATCATTACTTGCTAATACATCATATACTTTGCTTTCATTTAAATAACCACTCAGCCATATTACATTTCTAAGTAACCATTCGGTCTCACTATACAAATAAGATAGCACACATTTTCATAAAGGCCATTCAGATAACTT
Organism: Gossypium anomalum; assembly: GCA_025698475.1. Taxonomy (NCBI): domain Eukaryota; kingdom Viridiplantae; phylum Streptophyta; class Magnoliopsida; order Malvales; family Malvaceae; genus Gossypium; species Gossypium anomalum. The sequence goes on from CM046965.1 coordinate 44,543,118, forward strand.
GCACACATTTGATATTAGCCATTTCGGCCTCATCACATATACTTATCTTGTACATCAATTTCATCATATCAAAACCACTTATATATCATTTCCTAACGTCACAATTCAAAATTCACATATGGTTTTAATCAATATCTTATAAGCAACTCAAACAGTTTTATTAATGTTTACAACATAATCACAAATTCACTACAAGCTGTCTTCCTGAGCAACAATGATTAAATTATTTGTAACTGGAGCTACGAAACTCCTAATCAAGTGCCGTTAATTTTCCCTAGAAATAGACTCATCAAGCTTTAATTTCATAATTTATTCAGCCTCTAACTCAACTCCAACAATTTATGGTGATTTTCTAAAATCACGCTATTGCTACTGTCCCAAGCAGATCTATTACAATTTACTCTTAAATTTCCAAAAGTTCAAACACTTAAGAACTTACTAAGATCTCAATTTCCCTTCTTCAATTTCCTAATCACATTAGTAGTTTCACTTACTTTGTAACATTAATCCACAATTCATCTCATAATTCATTCGGTAATTTCATCAAATAATTTATTAAAATACCATTTCCTTATATTGATTTCAAATACATTCAAGAATTTAAAGCATAATTTCATAGCTAAATGTAATCACTATCCGGCATTTACAAGAAATTCATAGTATTTTATTCACGTCTTAACTCATGATGCTTTCGGTTATTCCATCTTATCCCATGTATTCAAAATACCATTCATACATATTAGTTTATAAGACATTTGGCTATCACACAAAGTCCTCACTAAATTCATACTCATTCTATTTACCATTACTTAACCGAAACACAGAGATCATATATCATTCTCTAAAACTCTTTTAGCATATACCTCATTTCCATGCACAATGCAATCGAGTAAGTTAGCCATTTTCGGCTCATATTATGAACATTATTAATCATTCGAAAATATATATATTTATATATCACATATACTAAAACTTTATTCTATATTCATTCAATATTTACACACATAAATTCAACTTAATCGTTTAAGAGCTTACCTCAAAAGTTATCGTACAGCTATATCAACTACATGACTACCTTCGTTTTTTTCCTCAATCCGAGTTTGTCCCCTTAAGCTCTTGATACTCAATCAACAATTTTTAACTTCAAATTTACAAACGGCGATGTCATCACTTTACATATCAAAAATTATATTTCATTACTTAAACTATCCACGACAATCACCTTCCGAGCTCCTTAATTTTCTTTAAGCTAAACCACCTCATAGCATACAAATACACATTCGGCTAATTATAAAACAAAATCAGCACTCATAACCGAATCATTTACTAAAATCACATTTGGTAATATGCTTAAATAATCTTCAATATTTAAAAACATCTAAAACTAATTTGCTTGAGGTGCCATGAATTATTTAAAGTATTTAACAACACTTAAAAATCCAAAAACCATAAAACTCAATTCATATAAAACCAAACTCAATGCTAAATCACCCGAGGCACATTCGGCACTAGCATAAGCACACACACATTTAACTTTTATGAAATTCAACTTTTAACAAGCTCCCTATGCTTCCATGATAAAAACTGAATGCTCATCTTACCACCAACATGCATATTTAATTATCTCAAGCCTCTCTTAATCAATTTTATTCATAATAGCATGAACTCAACAATCCATTACTCAAACAAAACAAACATAACCGAAAATCCCTTCATGAACTAATCACTCACATGTAACATACTTTTCAAAAACAAGCTCATAAACATATGAATTTTGGTATCAAATTGTCCATTGAACATTCATTTACTATCTTCTATCCACAACTCAAATTTCCTCACTCATTTTCACTAAGGCCGAATCTAAAGTGCCTCATAAACCAAATTTATCAAGTGGGTTTCGACTAGAAAAAGAAGAGAAACACAAATTCATCAACAATTTACAAAACCACATCAAATTACCTTCAAATTTGCCTCCAATTGACTGAACGGTCCCAAAACCATCCTTCACTCTTCTTCTTTTTATGAATTTCAGCTAGGTGAAGAAACAAAGATGAGTTCTTGTTTTATTCACCCAATTCTTATTTTATTTTTATCAATAACTATATAATAATGAATATATCAATAAACTACTTAAAAAAATATCAATTCATTATTATACACATAAAATATGCTTATTTTGCTCACCAAAACCATCATGGCCGGCCACTAACATTAAAAGTGGCAATTTGACATGCAAATCCACTTATTTGCATCATTCAATAATTAATCACTTAAAATAAGCCACACATATATTCAAAGCTTCTCACATAAGTCCTTTTTATTTAGAAACACATTCAAATTGACAAAAATCAAAGCATTCAAATTTCACACATGCATGATCACATATTTTAGACATAAAATATTATATTCAATTATTTTTGTGACTCGGTTTAGCGGTCCCGAAACCACTTCCAGACTAGGGTCAGAATAGGGCTGTCACAACTACATTTGCTTTGCCAGGGTGGTATTCAATCGTACAATCATAATCCTTCAATAATTCCACCCACCTACGCTGCCTAAGGTTTAGCTCCTTTTGGGTAAGGAGGTACTTCAAACTCTTATGGTCCGAATAAATTATGCACTTCTCCCCGTATAAATAATGCCTCCATATTTTTAGCGCGAAAACCACAACAGCTAGTTCCAAGTTATGGGTTGGGTAATTCACCTCGTGAGTATTAAGTTGACGTGAAGCATACGCAACCACTTTTCCTTTCTACATCAATACATAGCCCAAGCCCACATGCAACGCGTCACTATAAACCGTAAACTCCTTCCCAGGCTCTAGTTGAATCAATACAGGGGCCTTAGTTAAAACCTTCTTAAGCTTTCCAAAACTCTCTTGCTATTTTTCTGTCCAATCAAATGGTACCCCCTTCCTCAACAACTTAGTTAAAGGTGTAGCAATTAATGAAAAGCCCTCAACAAACCGCTTATAGTACCCTGCCAAGCCTAGAAAACTTCAGATTTTTGACGCTAACTTAGGTGTTTTCTAGTCTAACACTATTTCAATTTTCTGGGGATCCACCTTAATCCCCTCAGCTGACACTACATGTCCTAGAAAAGTAACCCCCCTTAGCCAAAATTCGCACTTATTAAATTTGGCCTACAACTGCTTCTCCCTTAAAATCTGCAACACAATCCTTAAGTGTGCATCATGCTAATCCTCATTTCTTGATTACACTAAGATGTCATTTATAAAAACCACCAGAACCAATCCAGGTAGGGTTTGAAGACCTGATTCATGAGATCTATGAAAGCGGCAAGTGCGTTCGTCAGCCCGAATGTCATCACCAAGAACTCGTAGTGCCCATAACGAGTTCTGAAAGCTGTCTTATAAACATTCACCTCCTTAACCCTCAATTGGTGATACCCCGAACGCAGATCAATCTTTGAGAAAACGGAAGCTCCCCTAAACTGATTAAAAAGATCATCGATTCTCGACAAAGGGTACTTATTTTTAATAGTTAACTTGTTCAACTGCCAGTAGTCGATGCACATTCGGCAACGTCCCATCTTTCTTCTTTACGAATAACATCGGTGCTCTCCATGGAGATAGAATTGGTCGGATGAATCCTCGATCCAACAATTCCTGAATCTGTGCCTTAAGTTCTACCAACTCCTTCGGTGCCATCCGATAAGGGGCGATGGACACCGGAGCCGTACCAGGTAACAACTCGATTCCAAATTCTACTTCTTTGTTGGGCGGTAACCCTGACAGATCCTTGGGAAAAACATTAGGAAATTCCCTAACTGTTCTCAACTCCTTAATAGTAGGGCTCTTAGCCTCCATATCACTAATATAAGCCAAATGGGCTTCGCATCCCTTTCGTACCAACTTCTCAGCCCTTAATGCTGAAATCACATTCGATAGATAATTTCGGCGTTCACCGATCACAACCACCTCCTTATCCTCTGCCGTTCTTAACACCATTTGCTTTGCAGCGCAATCTAAGGTTGCTCGGTGTTTCACCAGCCAATCCATACCCAAGATTAAATCAAACTCACTAAACAGCGGTTCCATCAAATCCACTTAAAAGGTAACCCCTTGGACCACTAAGGGTACCTCCCTAAACATCTTATTCACTCGCATTAATTGGCCTAACAGACTTATCACAGTAATCTCATTCACAGTGATTTCAAACATATCGCCCAAAGGTTCAGTCATATTACATGCAACATATGAATGCGTCGATCCAATATCAATCAATGTAGTGTAAGGTAACTCATGTATAAAGAACATACCCGTTATCACATCTAGGGCATCCCCGTCTTCTCGATGAAGAGCAGCATAAACCAAAGCTGGCTGCCTCGCCTCAGCATGGCCTGGATTTTCGCCTGGTGCTCTACATCCACGTCTATTGCCGTTATCACCCTTGGCCTGCCCATAGCCCCTTGGCGGCAGCTAACCACCCCTTGGTGGCTGAACATTACCCCGGCCCACGACTGGCACCTGACCTGGCATTGTAGGGCAACTCTTGATCCTATGCCCCATAGATCCACAAGCTAAACAAGCTCCCGTCCTCGTCCAACACTCGCCTACATGACCTTTCCCACAATCAGCACAAGGTGGCACCCCTGGATTAATAATAGGGGGCCCTGCTCTAACTGGCCCATTAACTCTGGCCCTAGCCCTAGGCCTCTGTCCAACACTAGAAGCTTCAGCCTCTCTTTTATTCTTACCCCTTTCTTTTTTTCGAATTTAGGCGCTCAGTGCGCTTTACTTCCTCTACTATCTTTGCTTTCTCTACCAACTCCGAGAAAACTCGCTCCTTCTGTGGAGCTATCAGTACTCTAAGGATATCTCTAAGACCATCCTCAAACCTAACGCAATGTTCATAGTCCATTGCCACCATAACTCTTGCATACCTACTAATGCGCAGAAATTTTGCCTCATACTCCGCCACAGATTTGCTTCCTTGGGTCAAGTTCAGGAACTCCTTCCTTCTAGCATCCACATAACTCGTACCCACATACTTCCCTTGAAACGTAGTTTTGAAGAACTCCCAAGTGACCGCCAGTTTGGTGCCCTCTTTCACTGCACCACCACTACCGTAAGCTTCTTCCCTAAGTAGTGACACTGCCCCTTTCAACTTTTGTTCAGGTGAACAGTCCAAGTCCTCTATTATCCTTTCAGTGGCCTCCAACCAATATTCAGCCATGTTAGGAGCCACACCAGCCACGCCCTTAAAGATCTCAGCCCCATTTGATCGAAGTCGCTCTGAAATTGACCCCTGATTTCTCGTGCCATTATTGGGCCTTGCAACCCTTTCCAAAATCCACAACATTGCCTGCAATAATAAATCATCCCCAGTGGCCCGATCATATAGTCCAGTCTCAGCCACGGGTGAGGCCAGAGCCTCTTCTATTCCAACATTGGGCATATGGCCCGATACCGATGATCTAGCCCTAACACTTCTGCGGCCTTGGCCACGGCCTCTTGTACTTCTTCTAGCACTCATCGTTGATTCACGTATTATCTGGATTAGAAATTTTATGAAGTTTTAGTTAGTTTCAATAATTAAGCCGATGTTTTATGAAAGCATTAAAAAGAAAGTTGTTTTCGTAAATCCTCTACAGTTTCAAGGTCCTACGGGCTTCAGTTTCACTCCAACTAAAAGCCTCAATATAATCATCTAAAGTAGCCCACTAACTACCTACAGTATATCAAATTAAAAAAGCTTAATAATAAAAGAACTTACTTGGTTCGACATCAGAGACTCAGTGTGCCGTACAGCAAGAATTTTTCCAAAACATTTTGATCCAATCAAAAATCATTTTTTAAAAAAATCCAAATAATAAGGCCCACTTCACAGCCTGAGTTTTGCAACCTGACTCTGATACCACTAAATGTAACACCCCAAACCTGACCCAGACGTTGTGGCCGGATCCAGCGTGTCACATTGAAGTGTTTTATCGAAACCCTTATTTTCATTGAAAACCCTTCAAAAGAGAAAATTAAGTAACATTAGTTTGTATTTAGTTCCAGAATAAGGTGTATTCAAAATGAACTATTTCTTTATTACTTAGTAAAAATTCTCTTTATCTGCGAAAGCTTGATTTTAAAATAATTATTTTCAAAAACTTAGGATATGTCTAAAAGAAATAAATTCAGGTTTTGTAGCAAAAATTCAAAGCGTAGCAAAAATTCAAAGCGTAGTAAGACACACGGGCATGTGGTCTGGCCATGTGACCCTAATTGGTACGCTGACGTCACAAAAAGAATACCTCCTATTTTTGGCACGGCCTAGCACACGGGCTGAACACACGGGCGTGTGGTCTGGCCGTGTGGCAAGTCAGTAGCTATGCCCTGTTTTGCCACGGCTTTAACACACAGACGTGTCTAGACCGTGTAAGGCACATGGCCTGTTCACACGGGCGTGTGACCTTTTAAAAGCTAAAAATTCTTTTAAGTTTTGAAACTTTCATATGTTGTCAATTTGGTCTCGAATTCATGTTTTAAGTATTGTATACTCACTTTTGCGATCATATTGAATGTGAATATATGAAATTTACTGTAATGAAATGATATTTGATATTCGATTATCCTGAATTGTGTTATGGATTATGTAATGCCTCTTAACCTACTCCGGCGATAGATACGGGTTAGGGGTGTTACACCCTCTCAACCAGTACTACAAATTCTTTCAACTCAAGTATCCCGACTATGTAACACCCCAAACCCGACCCGGACGTATGGCCGGATCCAGCGTGTAACATTGAAGTGTTTTATCGAAAACCTTGTTTTCATTGAAAACCCTTCAAAAGAGAAAATTAAGTAACATTCAGTTTGTATTTAGTTCTAGAATGAGGTGCATTGAAAATGAACTATTTCTTTATTACTTAGTAAAAATTCTCTTTATCTGCGGAAACTTGATTTTAAAATAATTATTTTCAAAAACTTGGGATATGTCTAAAAGAAATAAATCCAAGTTCCGTAGCGAAAATTCAAAGCGTAGTAATGACAATGAAATAATATCTAGCGGATAGGCCTTTTTAGAATCCAGACTGAAATAACTTAAAATACTAGAAATTATATGTTTAAGAAAACAAGTCCAAGTCGTCTTGCTAGCTGGCCACCTCGGAGTCCCTCCAACCGCAAACCGCCTACTGAGGATCACTTGAGAAAAATAAAAGAGGGGGTGAGTTTTCAAAAACTCAGTGTGTACAACCCTCGGCAAACAGTAAAGAAGCATGCAATAGCAAGTCTTTTTGGGCCTGACCCAATTCAATATCAGACAGATGTAAAGCAATCAAATATGCACGAATCCTACCCATCGAACCACTACACATCATCTCTATCCCCCGACACACACCATGTGGGGATATAAATATCAACCCACCCATCTGATACACTCTAATGGTAGCTCGGTTGCAGTACTACCTAACGTTGCAGCAAGCTGCTACTCATATATTTGGCTTAAAAAGCCACCGGTGGATCCATGGTCGTCAAGCAACCATGCGATCCTGATATTCTTCCTCCATTCCATAAATCCCAACCCATATGCAACCTAAACAGAATGTCATATGAATGCAGAAGGTATACATGTAACATCCATAATCTTACATTCAACAAAAAAGGGTATTTTAGTCATTTTTTCCCTTAAGGGCATTTCGATAATTTGTCTTTATTATGGGTTTATTACTTACCTTGGCCCGTTAACAAGTCCTCATTGGCTAAAGTGAACAGATACTATGCACCAGGTAGGATTCCAGAGAAGAGGAGGTGAGTCATTAAGACTGCTTAAGTACCAAGCTCTCCCTAGATCCAATCCTAGACATGCATATACCCATTGCCACACCTTAACCTTATGACTCGTCCACGATCGTAATTAATTAATTATTTAATTTTTATGTCTGATTGATTAGTTACCAAAAACTAGGTTCACAACCCCTTACTAAATACTAATGGATCCACACTTTTTCATTTGGCCCCTTTAGGCCTAATCTCATTCATATGGCCCATCAGGCCCAATCACATTCATATGGCCCATTAGGCCTAATCACATTCATATGGCCCATCAGGCCCAATCACATTCATAGTTATGCAATCATATGATTTTTCATCACTTAGTATCAAATTACGAATTTTGCCAATTATGTGCCCCACAGCCTATCGGGCCCATTTAGCCCATTCTGGCCTGGTTGGCCAATACACGGCCCAAGTCCGTGGAATCGCTTATGGGGCCTCTGATAACCTATCAGTTCCCCCTTATGAGTGTTTGCGCACTCGCAAGACTATTGTAACCAAACTTTTGGGTTTTCGGTATTTTGGCTTTTCGGCATTTCAAAATTTACCGGTCTACTATGTGCGTGCAGACTGCACACACTTGGTACTAAAACGTGCTACGATCTCCTTAGCCACGAACCTACAAATGATTTCACTCAACAATTAATCACACACTTATCAAATACGATCACCAAAAGCCAAAAATCTCACCTTTGCCTTACCTTAAACGACAAGCCTTAACAGCCCTTCCTTGATCACTAATCACGAGTATTTCTTAAATCTACATCAATCTTAATCATTAAGAACTAAAAAACAAGTGACTCGCAATCATCTTAAGTCATTCTTAAATCATCCATGACCATTCGGCCAACCTTAACCAATAAAAGAGGAATACTTACCCAAAACCCCAAAATGCCTACGGAGCAATTCGGCAGAAATCTAAAATATGAGATTCGATACTAATCCCCTAACAAAACTGATTTAGAAAGAGTGAGGAAGAGAAGAAATCAGTACTAGGAAGACCAGCTAAAAGAAAGTAAAACACTTACACAAGAATCGATCGGCAACGTTGAAGAAAAAGTGGCGGCACAACAGGATTTTGGCCAAAAGATATTTGGCTTTAGAGAAAGTAACTAGGAGCAAGAAAGAAAAGAGTCTGATGAGAAAGGAAGGGAAGAAATCTACACAAAATAAAAGAGAAAGAATAAGGGATTTCGGCTTTTAGATATTTGGAGACAAAAGTGTTTTTGGTAAGATAGAAAGGAAGAATTCGACATTATCCTAGAATCCCCAAAATCGGCACCTATATATACTATAGTCGAATTTACCTATCCCCAAATTCCCAATTCGGCTCCACTTCTCTACAGCTCTTATCTCCTAACTTTTCTCCCTAATAACTCCCTAATCCCTTCCTTAAATTTCTCCTCCAATCACTCCCTTCAGAGTTTACATCCAACGCCACTACTGGCCATTTATCGAGAAAAAATAAATCCTTCTTTTGAGTAAGGAGGGACTCAAACCCCAAACATCCTTGCCACATGTAATGCCACCTCTAAGCCTCACATGTGACGCTACTTGCCACTCCAACACAAGGCTCATTGTGTCCAGTTCCTCCTTCATTTATTTAAAAACCAAACTACTTGCCATCAAGGTTCTTTTAATTATTAAACTATAATTTCCTTCACCTCAAAGTTCGAACTTAGAACTTAACCAAGGCCTATTATCACATAAATAACACTTGACTAGGAATTTTAAGCACAAATTTCATCAAAATCGAAAAAAAAGTTTGGGATTTTTGAGGCATTACAGACTAGTAGCTTTATTTCTTCATTTAATCCATCAAGAAATCTTTTACACATGATCTCTTCAGTAGATACATATTCTCAGGCATATTTGCTAAAACGTACAAATTCTCTTTCATATTTAGTAACGGTCATCTGACCTTTTTCAACTCGAGAAACTCTTTATTTTTCTGATCAAGGAATCTCTGGCTTATGTACTTTTTTTGGAACTCAGTTTGAAAGAATTCCCAGGTAACTCATTCCCTAGGAACCATTGATGTTAATGTTTTCCAGCAGTGATATGCATTGTCTCTAAGCAAGGATACTACACATTTGATACATTTATCTGGAGTACAGGACAGCTCATCAAATACTCGGATAGTGTTCTCAAGCTAGAACTCAGTCCTCTCGGCATCGTCATCAACCATAGCCCGAGACTCTTTAGCTCCGTGTTTATGAATCTTATCAACGGGTGGCTTATTCAATCAAATTGGATCTACTACTGGTGGCACAACCGGGATTTGTTGAGGAACAAGTGGGGGTGGAGGTTGTTGAGCAATCTAATTCGTTCGTACGAATTCTATGAACCACTAAGTCATCATTTGGAAGAAGGCATGCTTAGCCTCTCCTCCCTGACTACTAGATATCAGCCTAGATTCGACCGGCTGTAACGCCCCAAAAATCCCAAACTTTCTTTCTTTTTCGATTTTAATAAAAGGTGTGCTTAATATTCCTTGTCAAGTGTTATTTGTGATAATAGGCCTGGTTAAGTTTTGAGTTCAAACTTTGGGGTGAAAGAAATTATAGTTTAATAATTAAAAGAACCTTGATGGCAAGTAGTTTGGTTTTTAAATAAATGAAGGAGGAATTAGACACAAAGAGCCTTGTGTTGGAGTGGCAAGTAGAGTCACATGTGGGGCTTAGAAGTGGCGTTACATGCATGGAAAGGAGGTTTGGGGTTCGAATCCCTCCTTGCTCAAAAGAAAGATTTATTTTTGCTCAATAAATGGCCAGTAGTGGCGTTGGATGTGAACTCTGAAGGGAGTGATCAGAGGAGAAATTTAAGGGATTAAGGAGTTATCAGGGAGAAAACTTAGGAGATGAGGGGTGTAGAGAAGTGGAGTCAAATAGAGAATTTGGGGATAGGTAAATTCAGCTATAGTATATATAGGTGCCAATTTTGGGGATTCTAGGGTATTGCCAAAATTGTTGCTCTTCCTTTAGCCGAATTCCTCATTTTTGTGTTGCCGAAACACTTTTCTCTCTAAGTGCTCAAAAGCCGAATTCATTGTTCCTTGCTTGCCGATTTTCCATTATTTCTCTTCTCAAATTCTCTTTTGATTCACGTTTGGTTTTAGCCGATTCCTTCTTTTCTTCTTCTTATTTGTGCCGAATAACCCTTTCACTATACAAATCTCAAAAGTCGAATACCTCTTTGGCTGAAAACCCTCTGTGCCACATCACTCCCTCTACTTCAGACGATTCTTGTGGGATTAGTATCAAATCTCAGATTTTAGATCTGTGTCGAATTGCTCCTTAGGTGTTTTAGGGTTTTGGATTTAAGGAATACTCGTGATTGGTGATCAAGGAAGGGCTGTTAAGGCTTGTCGTTCAAGGTAAGGCAAATGTGAGATTTTTGGCTTTTAGTGATCGTATTTGATAAGTGTGTGATTAATCATTGAGTGACATCAATTGTAGGTTCATGGCTGAGGAGATCGCAGCACATTTTAGTGTCAAGTGTGTACATAAACTGCACACACACAGTAGACAGGTAAATCCCAAAATGCCGAAAAGCCGAAATGCTAAAAAGCTGAAAAGGTAAAAAACTGAAAGTTTGGCTACAATAGTCTTGCGAGTGTGCAAACACTCGTAAGGGGAACCGATAAGTTATCAGAGGCCCCATGTGCGATTCTGTGGACTTGGGCCGTGTATTGGCCAATCGGGCCAGAATGGGCTAAATGGGCTGGATGGGCTGTAGGGCCCATAATAGGCAAAATTGGCAATTTGTTATTAAGTGATGAAAAATCATATGATTGCATGAGTATGAATATGATTGGCCCTGACAGACCATATGAATGTGATTTGGGCCTAATGGACCATACGAATGTGATTTGGGCCTAACGGGCCATATGAATGAGATTGGGCCTAGTGGGCCATATGCATGTATGTAGACTCGTTTGGGCCTTGTAAGGGGTTTTTGGCCCAGTATCTGATAACTGCTTAAACAGACATAAAACTTAAATAATTAATTAATTGTGACCGTGGACAAGTCATAAGGTTAATGTGTGGCAATGGGTATATGCATAGTATCTGTTCGCTTTAGCCAATGAAGACTTGTTAACGGGCTAAGGTAAGTAATAACCCATAATAAAGAGAAATTTTTGAAAAGTTCCTAAGGGCAAAAATGACTAAAATATCCCTATGTGTTGAATGTAAGATTTATGGATGTTACATGTATACCTACTGCATTCATATGATATTCTGTTTAGGTTGCATATCGGTTGGGAATTATGGAACGGAGGAAATATATGAGGATCGCATGATTGCTTGACGATCGTGGATCCACCGGTGACTTTTTATGCGCAATATATGAGTAGCAGCTTTGCTGCAATGCTAGGTAGTACCACAACTGGGCTACCATTGGAGTGTATCGGACGGGTCGGTCGATATTTATATCCCCACATGGTGTGTATCGGGGGATAGAGATGATGTGTAGCAGTTTGATGGGTAGGATGGTGTGTATCCTCAGTAGGTGGTTCGATGGTAGGAGGGACTCCGAGGTGGCCAGCTAGCGAGACGACTTGGACTTGTTTTCTTTAGCATGTAATTTCTAGTATTTCAAGTTATTTCAGTCCGGATTGTAATAAGGCCTTTCCTCTGGTTATTATTTCAAATTAGGATTAATATTTTTTTTTGGAAGTAGAACATGGTTTTCCTAAACCATAACTGTTTTTAAATACCACTTTTTTCAACTCAATTTTTAAATGACAAGTTTTCGTAGATCATCTGTTTTAAAGAAAGCTTTCGTAACTAAAAAGAGATTTTATAAAGTAATTATTATCATCCAAGAAGGAATAGTTTTTATTTAAAAAAGGGTTTTCAATGAAAACAAGGTTTTCGATAAAACACTTCGATGTGACACGCTGGATCTGGCCATAACGTCCGGGCCGAGTTTGAGGTGTTCAACTTACGCTGTCCCTTGAGCGAAAGCGAGTACATTGCTCTCAACATCATCAGCTATTGCTCATTTGGGATCCATTTGCTATATGAAAAACACATTTTAACTATCAGGAATCATCACACTATCAAAATTCATATATATGGCATGTATAGCTAGACTCACATATGCTATGGTAGTTCTAGAACTAACTAAATCATAGCTGTGATACCAATAAAATATAACACCCTTAAATCATATTCGCCAACAAAATAGGGTTAAAGGCATTACCGAACATTCGAAACAATTAGCATTCATTTCACAAACATCATAGCATCAAAGCTCAAACATTATTATAGAGTCCCTTATATAGGTCATTGAGACCTAAAACAAGCATTAGAAAGGGTTCGAGATTAAACTGAGCTCATACAAAATTTTTTCAAAACTTAAACATTTTTTCAAAGATGTACAGGTCACACGCCCGTGTGAACAGGTCGTGTGCCTCACACGGCATTAGACACACCCGTGTGTCTAGGCCATGTCAAAACAAGGCATACATACTGACTTGTTTACACAGCCACAAGACATACCCGTGTGCTTTGGCTGTGGTTGAAACTGACTTGGGTCACACGGCTAGCCACACGCCCATTTGCCTTGACCATGCTCAAGCCTGACTTACAATTGTAGGGTACCCTAGGAGACACACAACTGTACAACATGACCGTGTGTCGCACACGACTAAGACACATGCCTGTGTCTCTACCCTTGTGGACAAACATAGGCCATTTGAAAAGCCAATTTGCCACCCCATTTGGGTCAAACCTAAAATCATCAAACCAAACATATTTACACTATAATTTCAGCCAATTTTAATACCAAAACATATATCATTTATGCCATATCCTTAACAACAAATTCATGCTTGTAACTCATACCAATTCATGTCCTTCCATAAGCCAAAAACATACCGAACATATGATTTTATAATCTCAAACATACAATCCAATCTCACACCAAAATCTTACCAAATTAACTATTTCCTTTGGCCAACCAAAAGCACATCACAATGGCACATTTGTATTATATACCATATATCATTACCAACCATAAGTTCAAACACAAGCTAGCCATATCACATGGCATGATATATACATTACAAAACATATCCAAATACTCCTAGCCTATACATGCCATATACCATATATATATATAACTCCCAAAATAGTACCAAAATAGATGTCTGATAGTGTGAGTGAGTTGCTGATGATCCTTGAATTTGAGCTAACTTTATAACACTATAAAAGAGAGAACATTTCATACAGTAAGCTGTTAAAGCTTAGTAAGCTCGTACCAAAATCATATCATCAGTTTATAAAGTATAAAACATCAACTAATAAACACTTAGTAGTTCTCAAATCATCTATCAATTCTATTCCAACACAATTAACATGTTCATACTAGTTCATCAAATTTCATACACATAGTATCATCTACCACATAGGTATACCTGAACCTTCCCATATTTGTTTATTTTCATTCTCACCTCTCGTTCGAATACATTAATGCTTCCCAAAGTCTATTCATGCTTTAAGAATTCGCACACTTAGTGCTTTATGGGTTACCCAAAGATAGAATAATTCTGCAGACTTAGTGCCATCATAGATAACTAAAGTTATCTCGATGTCGGACACTTAGTGCATCATATAGCTGAAGCTATTCCATTTCGCACCCTTAGTGCTATTTAACCGAAACTATTTCAAATTGCACACTTAGTGCCGAACATAGTCAATTTATCATCTTGCTCAAACCATAGTCAAATATATATATAATTTATACATTATCAAAGCATTAAAACATACTTGTAACATCATTTATCACGTACGAACTTACCTCGTACTCAGAATTGACGATTCGGATCGTTTACTCGATAACCTTCGATTTCCCTCGGTCTAAATCCAAATTCCTCTTTTCTTGATCTATATGTATTCAAAATTAATCCTTTTAATCACCAACACATTCAATTTAATACACACACACATCTTTGAGTATTTTTGCACTTTAGCCCCTAAAATTACATATTTTGACATTTTAGTCCTTATTACACAAAACACCAAATATATAAAATTCATCAAGACCATGCCTTAACTGAATTTTCCTATGATCCCTATCAGCCCACATTTATCATTTATTTCACATTTTAGTCCCTCAATTTCTCATTTCCATAATTTAGTCCAAAATACTCAAATTCATTAAAAATCCCAATACAAAACATAATAATCTAACACATATCTTCCATTTACTATCATCAAACTTCATAAAACTCACATTATCAACAATGGCTCAACTCAAAATCATCAACAATTTCCAAAATTCAAACATGGGCTTGAAAGTATACAGAGCAATGATCACAAAAACGTAGAAATTATAAAAAACCGAACAAATTTCATACCTCAATTTAGCTACCAAAGTGTCGAATGCATAAAAGCTTCAAGCCTTACTTCTTTTGCTGATTTTCGATTATCATTCATGATAAAATGGCTTCTTTTCGTTTTATTTTACTAAACATAACATTAATAATTAGTTTACCATTTTATCTTTAATGAATTAACATAAAATTTCACCTAACACATGCCCTTTTATGAAAAAATCCACTATCAATGGTCAAATTGACATGCAAGTGCTTCACACGTTCTTTTTATATCAATTTAGTACCTTTAACAATTAGAATACAACTTTTACATTTTACGCGATTTAGTCCTTTTCTCAAATCGAGCACGCAAACGATAAAATTTTCACCCGAAACTTTCACACATATCAATTCACGTATTATAAACATAGAAAATAATATTAAAATAATTTTCTGACCTCGAATTTGTTGTCCCAAAACTACTATTCTGACTAGGGTCTAAACCGGGTTGTTACATGCGCTGTCTTAAATTCAAGTCTTTCTGCGGCATCAGATACTTCAAGCTCTTGTGATCCATAAATATGTGACAATTTTCACCAAGCAAGTAATGCTGCCAAATTTTCAATGCAAAAACAAAGGCTGGAAATTCTAGATCACGTATCGGGTAATTCTTTTTGTGTGGTTTTAGTTGTCTCGAAGCATAGTCTATTGTTTTGCCTTCTTGCATCAAAATACAACCTAAACCATTTAATGACTCATCATTGTAAATTACAAATTCTTTACCTAATTCAGGTTGAATTAGTACGGGTGCTTCAGCCAACAAAGCTTTCAATCTGTCAAAACTCTGCTGCCATTTATCAGACCACTCAAATTTCACATCTTTCTGCAATAAACGAGTCATCGGAGAAGCTATCATTGAGAATCCTTTTACAAACCTCCGATAATATCCAGCTAGTCCCAGAAAACTTCTAACTTCAGACACATTCTTCAATGGTTTCCAATTAACAACAGCTGAAATTTTATTCGATCCATCTTGATACTTTTTGCAGACACTATATGCCCAAGGAAATTGACTCCCCAAAGCCAAAATTCACATTTACTAAATTTGACATATAATTGTTTCTCACGCAGAGTTTCCAACACAATTCTCAAATGATCAGCATGTTCATTTTCATCTCGGGAGTATACCAGTATATCATTAATAAATACCACCACAAACCTGTCTAGATACGATCTGAAAATTCTATTTATCAAATCCATAAATACTGCAGGTGCATTCGTCAAATCAAACGGCATCACAAAGAACTCATAGTGTCCATACCTATTTCTGAAAGCTACCTTTGGCACATCTAAATCTTTTACCCACAGTTGATAGTAACCCGAGCAAAGATCAATTTTCGAAAATACAGTGGCACCTTTCAACTGATCGAACAATTCATCAATACGAGGTAGTGGATACTTGTTCTTTACTGTAACCTTGTTAAGCTACCTGTAATCAATACACAACATCAACAATCCATCTTTCTTCTTTACAAATAGAACCGGTGCACCCCAAGGTGAAAAACTAGGTCGAGCAAAGCCCCTATCTGTCAATTCTTGCAACTGTGGTTTCAACTCATTTAACTCTGTTGGGGCCATTCAATAAAGTGCTATAGATATATGAGTTGTTCCTGGAATAAGATCTATGGAAAATTCCACCTCTCTATCTGGTAGTAATCTAGGTAATTTTTTCGAAAACACATTAGGAAACTGTCAAACAACTGGCACTAACTTAATCTTCGATTCGGATACTTTAGTGTCCAACACAAATGCAAGATAAGCATCATACCATTTTCTAACATATTTCTGTGCTGATATAGCTGAGATTACATTAGATAACCTATCTAGTTTATCAGATTCAACATGAAGTAATTCACCATTCTGACATTTCAACACAATGTATTTTTGTTTACAATTCACCACTGTATCATGTTGAGTTAGCCAGTCCATTCCCAAAATTACATCAAATTTATCAAAAGGCAATAGCATCAAATCAGCCGAGAAACAATAACCATTTAACATCAACGGACAGTTTTTACAAACTTTATCCACCATAACATACTAGCTTAGGGGGTTTGAAACTTTAACCACAAATTCAGTGAACTCAACAGGTAAACTTTTAACAGACACTAAATTCGTGCATATGTATGAATGTGTTGAACCATGATCAATCAAAGCAGTAATATCAGTATCAAGAAGAGAAAATGTATCAATAATGACTTCTGGTGCAGAGGCATCCTTTCTTGCACGTATAGCATATGTCCTTGCCGGTACTCTTGCTTTAGATTTAACTGTTGAATCTTTCATAGCATTTTCACTACCACTGACATTGCCAAGGTGTCGAGGTGGTCTTCGTGTCAAGGCGGGGTTACTGGGCTTCGAAGTTTGATCAGTATCTTTTCCAATCCTTTCTGGACAATCTTTGAGATAATGGTCAAGGGAACCACATTTATAGCAGGCTCCGCTTCTCATATTACCCTTGCAATATTTGCATCTAGGTTTGGGGTTACCAACACTTCCAACACTCGTTATAGATGGAGACGAAGATATCGAATTAGAACGTTGAGAGCTTTGTTCTTTTCCGGAATATCCCACAGATGTAGTAAAACGATCATGGTATTTCTCTAATTTCTTTGAAGCAGATGATTGTGATTTGCCCATAAATCTTTTACCAGAAATTAGGGCTTGTCTCTTCGCTTGTTTTGTAACACCTTTAACCCGTATTCATCGTCAGAATAGGGTTCCGGAGCATTACCGGACTTATTTCACAACGAACAAACATTTCTCATACAATTATCATTCAAAATATAAAATCATTCACATTGTCCCTAATACGAGCCTACGAGGCCCAAAACATGATTTAGGAGTGGTTCGGGACTAAACCGGTAACTCAGGAAATTTAAAAAAAAGATAGAAAAATTTTAAAAATACAAGGGACACACGCCCGTGTGGCCCGGACGTGTGTCTCACACGGCCAAAGACACGCCCGTGTGGACATTCAAAATGGGATCACATAGCTGTGTCCCAGTCCATGTCTGACCCCATATAACTCTCTGACTTGAGTCACACGGCCAACCACACGCCCGTGTGACCAGCTCGTGTGCCTTGCGAAATGGGCACACAGACCCGTGTGCTAGGTCGTGTGCTAGGCAGTGCCAAACCTGTAGGGTATACTGACTTATGCAACACAGCCAAGTTACGCACCCGTGTGTTGGGCCGTGTGGAGCACACTGACTTGATTTCTAAATAAACACCACGAGACACACGACCGTGTCACCTAATCGCGTGTCACACACTGCTGAGACACACGCCCATGTCTCTGCCCATGTGGACTAAAAATAAGCTATTTTCCAATCCTTCTTTCTCACTTACCAAATTTGCATATAACCACTTCAAATGGCAATTTAAACTCATCTAAACCAAGTTCAATTCATGCTATATCAATACCAACAACAACAAGGCACACAAGTACTATATTATGCCATTCAATTCATACTAATTTCACATTTTCAAATCACCTAAATGGTCACTTTAATTATGTACTAATTGACCTAAAATCACAAGCATATCTATCTCAAATTTTAACCAATTCACAACAAGCATATAAATGGAAATTATACACAACATATCAAAGGCCTTTTTGCACATATATACATACATCCCCAATCATGCCAAAATAAGCCAAGTCACAAGGCTATATACATAACAAACCATTCATCATTTACAAGCCAACTCAAATGGCTAAATCCATTATCAAACTATATACCAAAATGACCATAACTCCTATACATGCCATATAACCAATTACAAAATTTCAAAAGTACCAAAATGATAGCTTGACAGTGTGATGCAATCTCTGATGACTCCCAATCCAAGCTAGCTTCAATAAATACTATAAAACAAGGAAAAGTAAACAGAGTAAGCTATAAAGCTTAGTAAGTTTGTATAGTAATAAACTCAACTTACCATATAACACAATTTAAGCAATTTAAACAAATCATAATATAACTCATATTGATCCACAACCTATCACATTTTCATTCACAAAGTTAGATATGAAATTCACAAATTTCTTCGATTTAATGCTTGTACGGTTCATGTACATACCTATATCAACTCATATCAATCTCATACTCATACATATCTTTGATATACCTGTTGAACAATTCAGAATAATATCGAATACTGGGGAATCTCGCACTTGAGTGCCAATACATAGCTGAAGCTATCTCAATCTCATATCTCAATTAATGCTCACTCTCGAGCTATCAACGGGTCTGCTCACACAAGCTAATGGTTATGACGTAGCTACACTGTGCTGCTCACACAAGCTGACGAGAATAGGTAACACATGCCAGATAACTCAGCCACCGGTAGGATGTACGGATCAGCACCCAAATCACATAACTCCTAAGTATCCTAATCTATTCCTAATCTTCAACCGGGATTTCTCATTGCCAAAACTTCGTTGAACATTTTCGTACAATCATGTTCATCAACAATTCAAATATAAAGCATTTAAAACACAATTACAATAATGTTTTTTAACAGACGAACGTACCTCGATCGCAGAAACGATGAAATGAATCAACCAGTCTAAAACTTTGTTTTTCCCCTGATCTAAATCTGAACTTCACTTTTCTTGATCTATATGTAATCAAAGTTAACTTATTCAATTATCATTCTATTCAATTTAACCCAAAATGTATGTTAAGGCAACTTTACACTTTTGCCCCTAATATTTCAACATTTTTATAATTCAGTCCTTATCTCATAAAAATACAAAATCATGCAATTAGGTCCCTACCCATGCTAGCCAAATTTCTCGTATCACTATAGTAGCCCATATTTTTCATTTATTTCACAATTTAACCACAAAATTTTTACATTTCACAAATAAATCCTTAATTGACAATTTTTCCGAAAATCACTTTACAAATGTTGTTTATCTAACAACAACCATACATTTTCTATCATCAACAATTAAAATACACCCATGTTCATCAATGGAAAAACCCTAAACCTTTAATAGATTTGCAAATTAGTCCCTGGGATAGCTAGATTAAGTTGCAACAATCTCAAAAACATAAAAATCATTAAAAACGGGACAAAAATGAACTTACATGCAAGAGATTAGTGTAGTTAAATGTTAAAGCTTTTTCAATGGAGTTTCCCACCTTTAATTTCGGTAGAAAAGATGAAAAAACAAGGTGATTCTTTTGTTTTTTATATTTTATTATCTTTTATTTATGATATTTATAACACCCCAAACCTGGCCTAGACGTTATGGTCGAATCTGGCGTGTCACATTGAAGTGTTTTTCGAAAACCTTGTTTTCTTTGAAAACCCTTCTTTAAAATAAAAACCTTGAGTAAAATCCCATCTTGTATATGTTGCTTTCAAAACGAGGTGTATTTAAAAAAAAACTATTCCTTCTTGTATGATAATAATTACTTTGTAAAATCTCTTTTCAGTTACGGAAGCTTTATTTAAATCAGATGATCTTGGAAACTTGTCATTTAAAGATTGAGTTGCAAAAATGTAGTATTTGAAAACAGTTATGGTTTAGGAAAACCATGTTCTACTTCTAATAAATATAAAGCATAAAAATAATAATAAACCTAATTTGAAATAATAACCAGAGGAAATGCCCTATTACAACCCAAATAAAAAAATATTAAAATAATAAAAATTAAATAAAAGACTAAGTCTAAACTTTTTGCTATTTGGCCACCTCCGAGTCCCTCCATCCGTCGATCCGCCTACTGAGGATCACCTGAAAAATTTAAAAGGAGGGGGTGAGTTTCGAAAACTTAGTGTGTACAACCCTCAACGAGTATAAAGCAATCATCAGTCATTTTGGGGCCTGAGCCCAATTCAATAACAGTGGCCTTTGGGCCTTAGCCCATATTAGCCTCAGTTGGGCCGAAGCCCATATCACAATAATATCGCAATAATATCATATAGGCAATGCTGTGCAACCCACCCCAATATCCAACCACTACACACCAACTCCGTCCCCTGGTACACATCATGTGGGGATATAAATATCGACCCACCCATCCGATACACATCAATGGTAGCCCGGTTGCAATATTACCTTCATTGCAGCAAGCTACTAAACAAATATTGGGCTTAATAGCCATCCGTGGATCCACGGTCGTCAAGCAACCATGCGATCCTCATATAATTCCTCCATTCCATAATTCCCAACCCATATGCAACCTAAACAGAATATCATATGAATGCAGCAGGTATACATGTAACATCCATAAATCTTACATTCAACACATAGGGGTATTTTAGTCATTATCGCACTTAGGGCATTTTGGTCATTTCTCATCATTATGGGTCAAATTACTTACGTTGGCCCGTTAAAAAGTCCCCGTTGGCTAAAGTGAATAGATACTATGCACTAGGTAGGATTCCAGAGAAGAGGAGGTGAGTCATTAAGACCACTTAAGTACCAAGCTCCCCCTAGTTCCAATCTTAGACATGCATATACCCATTGCCACACCTTAACCTTATGACTTGTCCACAGCTGCAATTAATCAATTATTTAAGTTTTATGTTTGTTTAAGCAGTTATCAAATACTAGGCCCAAAACCCCTTACAAAGCCCAAACAAGTCTACATATATGCATATGGCCCACTAAGCCCAATCTCATTCATATGGCCTATCTGGCCCGAATCAATTCCAAGCCATGTAACCAGCATGACCAATTCATCACTTATTACCAAATCAACAAATTTTTTTATTTTGGGCCCACAGCCCGTCGGGCCCATTTAGCCCGTTCCAGCCCAGATCCATGAGATCACTTATAGGGCCTTTGGTAACGTATCGATTTCCCCCTTACGAGTGTTCGCGTACTCGCAAGACTATCGTAGTCAGACTTCTAACTTTTCAGCATTTCGGGATTTACCGATCTAACATGTTTGTAGTGTATGTACACACCTTCGGCTTTATATCAAGCTATCATAGGGTAGAAGTACACAACTTATCACCTAGAGTTCTAAGTATTCATAATAGCTAGAACCTTGACTAGATTGATTGGCTGCGATTTGCCTATGAAACTCGAAATTTGACGTAGTCCCCCTTCCGCATCCAAGCGGAAAGTCCCGAACAGCTGACACCTTACGTCGCTTAAACTTGGGAGCCTCTATCCTAACCTCTCTACTAGAACCCCCTTTTTCCATCAACTAATACTTAGCTAGCGATCACACTCTTAAATGAGAAGGAGAAAGAGAAATAAATAGAGAAACCATAGGTTAACGAAAGTAATGGTATTGGAAAGGATAAAGAAAAACTCAGCTTTTAAGAGTGTATGAATCGGCTATTAAATGAAAAAGAAGCAATCAGCTAAGTTAAAGAGGGAAGATGTTGATTCGATTAAAATAGGGAAGAAAAGATCAAGATTTTGGCTTAAAGAAAAGAGGAGATGAAGGGTTTGAGATTACTCAGGTATTTACAAAAAAAAAAAAAAAAAAAAAAACAAAACAAAAGAGTCAAGAGATTGGAAGAAATTTCCCCCAAGAATATGCGACTGAAGCATACAAAAACAACAAATGCCTTACTTGCCCATACGACACAGATATATATACTAAAATAAATAAATAAATAAATACAAACCTACACTCCCCAATCGACTTAAACTCGTCAAGTTAAATTCCCTTCAATTTCTCCAATTTTATCATCATCATATCTACATTTAATCCTCATCCTTATCTCCACTGTAACCTTGATTTTAGCCAACAATTCCAATTTGAATTGCATTCAAATTGCTTCCACCGAAATGGCAATCCATCCTTGTATTGAGTAGCAAAATTGAATTCCCTTTTGTGCATGAAACCACTCAAACTCTAACCCTCCAACTTTCCAACACGCTGCTGGCCATTGTACTGCCACTTATCTTGTGCTACCATTCGATCACAATTAACTATAAGGCTTATGTGCCTAAGACTCAGTTTCCTTAACGAATAAAAATTTAAAACTTGCCAGGCCTGGGATTCGAACCTGCAACCTCTCAGAACCATAGCATGCCTCTCGCCACTGCCCCCCAAGTGCTCTTGTGCCATATTCCATCACTAACTATTTTTAAGGCCTATTAACTCGCAACAAGGTTATCCTAAAAATATTTGCTACCATTCAGATTCAAACCCCCAATCTCTTGGCTGGGTTATACGTCCCTTGCCACCATGGCACCTACCTTATTTGTGTCGTTTCTCCTCCCCAATTAATTATAAAGTCTTCCTGCCGACCTCCAGGTTGTTTAAAAAAAAACCACCATAATTTTCGCCAAGGCCAAGACTTGAACCCTGGACTTCCTATTGCTACCAACACTTTTACCACTAAGCCAAGCATTTCTTTGTGTCAGATCTTACTAGGCTTTATTAATAAGCCTTCCATCTAATGCTCAGGGTCCTTTAGAAAAAAAATGTAAAATTTTGCTAAAGCCCTAGACTGAACCCATGACCTTTTCCACACTACCAACCCTTCCGAAATCACTTAACAATTAAACTAAACATGCAATTATAAAATATTTAAACACATTTAAGTTATTTAAGCCGCCTTCTAACCGATCCCAAACTCAAGGCCCATTACTTCTAGGCCCAACATTTAGGGTGTTACAATATTACATTTTTAACCTATAATATTAACCATTAATAACATCCATTTTATATCGATAAATGTCCACCCAATATAAAAATGGTCTAATTACTACATAAGGACCTCTAGTTTAAGGTTTTATAGCTACAAGACACCTTTAACTAATAGAACACTGCTTTTATACTTTACTCGATTTAGTCCTTTTTATCAAATTAAGCACTCAAACGATAAAATTTCTTAACAAAATTTTCACACAATTACTATCATACTGTAGACATTAAAATAATAAAATAATTATTTCGACCTTAGATTTGTGGTCCCAAAACCACTGTTCTAATTTGACTAAAAACAGACTATTACATGTTTCTTTTCTTCACTTAATTCCTTAGCTTTGTGTGCTCGATCGGCCAATACTACAAATTCCCTTAATTCAAAAATTCCAATCAATAGCTTGATGTCCTCATTTAATCCTTCTTCAATATGTTTACACATATCAGCTTCAGTCAGAACCTATTCTCTGGCATACTTGTTGTTTGAGCTCTAAAAGTTCCTTGTTTTTGAGCTCTAAAAATTCCTTCTTTTTCTGATCCAGAAATCTCTGACTAAAATACTTTTTTCTGAATTCTGTTTGGAAAAACTCCCATGTAACATTTTTCTTTGGCATAATAGAAATCAAAGTATTCCACCACTGATAAGCCAAATCTTTTCACAATGATCGACACATTTCAGACACTCGGATGGTGTACATGATAATTCATCTAAGAACCTGATAGTATTTTCCAACCAAAATTCATCCCTTTCTGGGTCATTTTCGGTAGTAGCCCTAAATTCTTCTGCCCCATATTTCTAAATTTTATCTATCGGAGGCGTACTAGTTCTAACTAGTTCAGTACCTTGTGGCATGTTAGGAACTTATTGAGGAGCAGGAAGGGGAGGTTGTTGTAGAGCAGGATTTGTTCTTAAAAATTCTTTAAACCACTCGTTCATCATTTGAAAGAAGGCTTCTTTTTCCTCCTCACCTTGGCCCTCAGATACAGGCTTTCTACTACTACTCGATGTAGCTCTTTGAACAGAAGCTTGAGCAGTGCTCTCAGCTTTCTCGGATTCAGCTCTAACTTGGTTGGATGACATTACTATATGAAAAACATGTTTAAAATGCTCAGGAGATATCACACTATTACAAATTATATAATGGCATGTATAGATAAACTCGTATGTTAGTCTGAGAATCGGCTAAATCATAGCTTTGATACTAATAAATGTAACACCTCTAACCCGTATCCGTCAGCAGAATAGGGTTATAAAGCATTATTAGAGTTTACAATCTAATTACAGTTAATTCATGTCATTTACTATTTATTTATGAAAATCAATCATAATCAATCATAATGTCCATCATATGGGTTCTCAAGGCCCAAAATACATATTAGAATCAAGTCGGGACTAAACAGGAATCACAGAATTTTTTTGCAAAACCTCAAAAATTTTCTTAAGTGCAGGGGACACACGCCCGTGTGACCAACCACACGGCCAATGTGAGGCATATGACCGTATTAATGCTCATGTCCTTACCCGTGTAACTCTCTGACTTGGGTCATAGGGCCATCCACAAGCCCGTGTCCTAGACCGTGTGGACAATTTAATTTTCAAAAATTAGGTGTAGGGGTTACACGACCAGGACACACGCCCATGTGCTGGGCCGTGTGTCTCACATGGTTGAGACACACGCCCATGTCTCTACCCGTGTGGATGAAAATAGGTCATTTTCATGACCACTTTTCTCACCCAAATTATCTTTAACTTACACCAATACGTACATACATATGCCGACACTTCAAGATATTAAAACCAAGCCAATATTAACATTATATAAGATATATATTCACATGTATTAAAACTTACCTTTTGTAATACAAATATGCTTTCCATAATTAAATCAAATCATACCAAGCACACATATGTTAACCATATTATAACCTCATATATATATTTTCACTAAACATACTATCATTAGTCATTCCAATGGCTAGATTACAGACAACCATTATATGCCAACATTGGCCAAGTTAACCTATAGATGCCATTATACCAAAATAATTTTTTTATTTATTCCAAAATAGGCTGAAGGATAGTGTGATGATGCTCTGACCGATTCCATCCTTTACGAGCTTCCGATCACTATAAAATAGAGAAAATAAAACCAAGTAAGCAGTTCAAATGCTTAGTCAGTTCATATAACAAGAATTTAACTTACCATATATTTGCATTTAGGATAAGCATACAAAAATGCATTCAAGCAATTTGGCTAATAGCTTAAAACACATAACGTCACTAATCATGTTAGTCAAGTAATTCAGATAATACCAAGAACATGGATGAGCTCACCATTTAATGACTTTCATATATATATATATATATATATATATATATATTTTTCATATCATTATTCCATATTACATGTATATTTCCATAACAAATCATTTCAAGTTTAGTTTAACCATGTCAGAACTTTATACGTTGAATTTATTTGAAATATCGATGGATACACTCATGTAATACACTTAAAGTGTACAAAACTGAAATTTGTCAATTCATATCCAGGAGTTTCCAATTAGGGAACATAATTAGGAAGCACACTCTTTTGCCATATATCAGGATACTCATGAGCCATGTATTAGGAAGCTTATCCGGGCTAAATAGGAAACTCATAAGAGTCTATAACTGGAAGCTCATTGAGCTTAACAGGTAACACTGAAGAGTTAATAACAGGAAGCTCTGGATAGCATAACAGGGAGTTCAAGTGAGCCATGTCAGGAAGCTCATAAGAGCCTATATTAGGACGCTCACGAAGAGCTGCGTTTGTGTCCGCAACAAATGCTGGATCACAACCGATCGAATCATGTAATAGGAAGCTTACAAAGAGTTGTGATAGTGCGCAACACATGCAGGATCACTACCGATCACGATGCTTGCAAGAACTATATATCAGGAGGCTCAAGAGGGCTTATAATGGGAGATCATGTCTGAGCTATATTCTGTCCACAATATATGCAGGACCACATTCAATATGGGAGATCATGTATCCATTGAATTTCATTATTCAAACGGAACTTAACATTTTTCGGACATTATCAGACATGTGATTATTTCTTACGTTTATAACATTTATATAATTCACATAAACACATACCACACTCAATTCAATCATAAAAATAAACACAATTTAGTTACACGAACTTACCTCGTCACTAGTTCGTTTATGAAAATCTATTAATCTGTCACCTTTTCTTTTCCTCAATGTAACTCTTTATTTGATCTTTTTAAATATATATAAATGAATTTATCATCAATTTAATCCATTTCATACTCAATTGAACTCAATTCACTTCCTAGGCAAAATTACCATTTTGCCCTCATACTTTTTATAATGACAATTGTCTCTAGGCTCGGAAAATAAAATTCATGCAATTTAATCCTTATTCCAAGCCTAATGGATTTTTACATATAACATTTACAGAAAATATATTTCATAAAAATCAGAAATTCCCATAAATTTTACATCTTTATAGTTTAGTCTCAAAATCACAATTTCATGAAAATTCACTTTACAAAAGTTGTTTATCTATCAACAACCTTTCATTTTCTACCATAAATTTCACTTTTGCAATTTATGCAATTTGATCATTTCCACAATTAAACATGAAATCGATAAAATTTTCTTATCAAAATTTTCATACGTCATTCCTATCATAATGCAAACCACACAATAATATTAAAATAAATTTTCTTTATGACTTGGATTTGTGGTTCCAAAAACATTGTTTCAATTTCACTGAAATCGAGCTGTTACACTGCTAGAAGCACAAAACTAAGAAGCAATTTTAAAGCATCAAGGTGAATTAATTTTTTAGCCTAAGACGGTCCAAATTATGTGTATTAATTCATAATATAATTAATTTTAATTTTAATCCAATTTAATTTGGGTTAAAAAATTTATTATTAATTAATTATAAAAAGTGGCCCAGTTGAGCTGAACCAAGAAAACCGATCCAACCGAGCACTGGGCAGCCCAAAATCGTCCCACATGCTGACCCAATCAGCTTGCTTGTCTGATTATTTAACTTTCACAATGGCCCTTGAAGACTCTTTCAAATTGCATTCAAACCCCTCCACTATTTGTGCCTTTCTAGATTTGCCCCTACCTTAAAATAGTAAGTTTGAATTCTTCAACTTTCCACATGTGTGGCCAGCCATGGGGGAACTCTATGGCTGCTGATTTTTGCTAATTTTAGCAGCCATCTCAACCTATAAATACCCCTCTTTGCTACTCACTTCAAACACATCTCAACTCTTCTCATCTCTTCACTTTTCTCCCATTTTTCTTTCTTCATTTCCCTTCCATTGTTCTTCATTTTCTTCCCCATTCCTTTGCCGATTTCACCTCTTGAAAAAGAGTCATTTAACCATGATTTGGAGCTGCATTCAAGTGTTCATGCAAGCCTCAGTTCAATAAGAACAAGCAAAGAAGGAGGAGCAGAGCAAACTAGTCAAGCATTAGAGAAACACTGGATTTGATTATTGCTCCTTATCCTTTTAATTTTATTGTTGTTATGAACATGTCTATGAATATTTATGATTTTGAAAATTTTAATTTAATTAATATGGCTTAAATTTAATTTGTGTTAGGTTGATTGATTGCATTTCGTGTGCTAGGCTGTGTGGTGAATTAAATTTTTGAAATTTTTCATAAAATAGGTGCAGGCTTCACACGCCCATGTCCCTAGGCTATGTCATTCACACGACTGAGACACACGGCTGTGTTTCTATCCGTGTGGACAAAAATAAGGCTATTTACCAAACCATTTTGCCACCCTTACTTGCACCAACATACACAACAACAAGCAACACCAATCCAAGTGTATACATATAACCAAATCAACCACAAACAAGATATCTGTAACAGCCCGGTTTAGACCTTAGTCAAAATTATGGTTTTGGGGCCACTAACCTAAGTCAAAAAAATATTTTAATATTATTTTTCGTGCCTATTATATGTGAATTAGTATGTGTGAAAATTTCGTATGAAAATTTTATCATTTGTGTGCTTAGTTTGATAAAAGGACCTAATTGTGCAAAATGTAAAAGTGGCCTTCTATTTGTTAAAGTAATTAATTGCTATGTCTTATTAAAGGAGAGGTCTTTATGATGCAATTATACCATGGTTTTAATGAATGGACATATATGGATATGTGATAGTGGATTTTAAATGAATTTAACAAGACTAAATAGGTAATTTGTGTAATAAAGATTTATTAAATAAAAAAAGCAGAAATTCATTCATTTTCACATTGCTTTGCCAAAAATCAAAAAGAAAAAGAAAGAACAAGAGCTTTAGGGTTTGGCTATTAATTTTGATGATTAACGTATGTGTTTTGATCCATTTTTGATAATTTCTATGTGGACTTATATAAACATTAGGAATATTTGGCTAAGCACATGTCTAAAGAAATTTTGTGTATTTTGTGATTTTTGTGATTAGGGACTAAATTGTTAAAATGTGAAAATGTGAGGGTTAATTTATAAAACAGCCTAAATATGTGTATTTGGATTGATTTGAATGATTTTTTGAATAAGAGGGTTAAATTTGAATTTATTTAGATCAAGAACCAAAGAAAACATAATGAGACCGGGGAAAGTTGAAAGTCGTTGACTAGCCGATTTTGTATATTCGAATCCATACGAGGTAAGTCGATATACTAATAAATGTGTTTAAATTAAATTAATTATATTTATATGCTATTGAAATGAATGAATAACTTTGGAAGATGAATATATGAAATTGTGAAAGTATCGATAGTGTTTCGACGTCAGAAAAGCCCCGTATGAACCATAGGTGTGTGCTAGGCCGTGTGGCCAAGTTAGTTTCGACCACGGGCTAGACACATGGACGTGTGGTCAGCCGTGTGGCCAAATCAGTAGCCTCCCTAATTTTCACATGGCCTAGCACACGAGCGTGTCTTGTAACCGTGTAGACAAGTCAGTATGTATGCCCTGTTTTGCCACGGCCTCAATACACGGGCGTGTCTAATGCGGTGTGAGGCACACGGCCTACTCACACGGGCATGTGACATTTGTAACTTTGAAAAATGTTTAAGTTTCAAAAAATTTTCTATGCACTCGATTTAGTCCCGACCCCTTTCCAAAGTATGTTTAAGGTTTCGTAGACCTATATAAGAAAAAAATTGTGAATGATTATTATATGATTTGATTATGTTATGCTTAGGTATATGTAAATGTTTCGATATGTCTGGTAATGCCTTTAACCCTGTTCTGGCGATGGATACGGGCTAGGGGTGTTACATTTTATTGGTATCAGAGCTACGGTTTAGTCAATGCTAAGACTAACATAGCGTTTGTGAGTCTAGCTATACATGCCATATTTATGAACTACGATAGTGTGATGAATCCTAACAATAAAAAATTATTTTTATATAGAAAATAGATCCCGAACGAGCCCTAGCTAACGATGTCGAGAGCAATGCACCTGCTCCTGCTCAAAGGACAGCGCCATCCGACTCTAGATTGACTACGAGTAGTCGTAAGGGAGAGGCTAGACAAGCCTTTTACCAAATGATGAATGATTGGTTAACCCAATATATCCGTACTAATCCAGCTATGCCACAACCTTCACCCCCGGTCAATCATCCACAAGTCCCTGTCATGTTACAAGCTAATCCGATTCAGTTGAATAAGCCTCATGTTGACAAAATTAGAAAGTATGGGGTTGAAGAATTCCATGCTACTACTAATGATGATGCCGAAAGAGCTGAATTCTGGTTAGAGAATACGATACGAGTGTTCAATGAATTATCATTGACTCCTGAAGAATGCATAAAATGTGCTGTGTCACTTCTGAGAGATACGATGTATCATTGGTGAAAGATGTTGATATCCGTAGTTCCAGGAGAACGAGTTACTTGGGATTTCTTTCAAGTTAAATTTCAGAAGAAATACATCAGTCAAAGATTCATCGATCAGAAGCGCAAAGAGTTTCTTAAGTTGAAACAAGGATGTATGTCTATTACAAAATACGAGCGAGAATTTGTGAGACTGAGCCAGTATGCATGAGAATGTGTCTCGACTGAAGTAATTATGTGCGAGAGATTTGACGATGGTTTGAATGAAGATATTCATTTGTTAGTCGGGATTTTAGAAATAAAAGAATTTGTTATGCTTGTTGAACGAGCGTATAAAGATGAAGAACTTGGGAAAGGAAAAAGAAAAGCCAATTCAGAAGCTAGAGAAGTGCGAAAAAGATCATCAAGTAAGTTATTTCATTCAGCAACGAAGAAATTTTGAGATGATAATAGCCGTTCAAAGGCAAATGTGGGAATTCGAGTAGAGATCGTGCTAGATCGCATTCAAGCTTCAAAGCTCCAGCTACTTCTGTTGCTAGTGTTGGAAATGCTAGATCCAATCAACCTGAGTGTAAACACTGTGGTAAAAGACATCCTGGTAATTATAGACTGTATGATTGGGCTTGCTTCAAATGTGGATCTTTAGATCATTTTATCTGAGGTTGCCCTATGTTTATTGAGCAAGAGATTGTGCAAAATCTGAGACCCAGTAACACTTTAGGTAAAGGTAGACCTCCCAGAAATACGAGCAATGTGAGTGGTAGTCAAAGAGGAACTAAAGACAATGCTGTTCGATCTGAGGCTAGAGCACTTACCAGAGCCTATGCTATCCGAGCTCGTGAAAAAACTTCGTATCTAGATTTGATTATGGGTACATTTACTCTTTATGATACTTCTGTGATTGCTTTGATAGACCCTAGATCAACGCATTCTTATATATGCATGAATTTAGTGAACAGAAAGACTTTACCTGTAGAGTCTATTGAATTTGTGATTAGAGTATCAAACCCTATAGGCAGACGTGTTTTGGTTGATAAAGTCTGCAAGAATTATCTGTTAATGTTTCGAGACAATTATTTTTTGGCTGACCTGATATTATTACCCTTTGATGAGTTTGATATAATTTTGGGTATGGATTGGTTAACTTTACATGATGCTATTGTGAACTACAGACAGAAAACTATTGATTTGAGATGCAAGAATGATGAAATAGTCTGAATTGAATCTAGTGATTTGAATGGGTTATCGGCTGTGATTTCATCAATGAAAGCTCTGAGTATTGTGAGATAAGGTTGTGAAGCTTACTTTGCTCATGTGATTAATTCGAAAGTAACAGAAAAAAAAGTGGAATCAGTGCCTGTTGTCTGTGAGTTCCCTAATGTGTTTCCTGAAGAACTTCTAGGATTACCTCCGATCCGAGAAGTTGAATTTGGCATTGAGTTAGTACTGGGAACTACTCTAATTTCGCTAGCTCCGTATAAAATGGCTCCGATCGAGTTAAAATAATTAAAGTCTCAGTTGCAAGAGTTGACTGATAGAGGATTCGCAAGACTGAGTTTCTCACCTTGGGGTACTCCTCTTCTGTTTGTGAAAAAGAAAAATGGCACGATGAGAATGTGCATTGATTATCGTCAGTTGAACAAAGTGACTATCAAGAGCAAATATCCTCTGCCCAGAATTGACAATTTGTTTGATCAGTTGAAGGAGTACTCGTATTTTTGAAGATAGATCTCAGATCGGGTTATTATCAGTTGAGAGTAAAAGATTCAGACATTTCGAAAATTACTTTCTAAACGAGGTACGGACACTATGAATTCTTAGTTATGCCTTTCAGATTAACAAATGCACCTAATATCTTTATGGATTTGATGAATAAAATTTTTAAACCGTACCTAGATCGATTTCTTGTTGTGTTCATTGATGACATTTTGATTTATTCACATGATGAAACCAAACATGTTGAACATTTGAGAATAATGTTACAGACTTTACGAGATAAGCAGTTGTATGTGAAGTTTTGTAAATGTGAATTCTGGTTGAGTGAAGTTGGTTTTCTGGGCCATATGGTGTCAGCATCAGGTATCCAAGTTGATCCAAGCAAGGTTTCAGCTATTATGGATTGGAAGCCTTCGAAAAATGTTTCTGAAGTCCGTAATTTTCTGGGACTTGCCGGTTATTATAGATGCTTTGTAAAAGGCTTTTTGATGATCGAAAATCTGTTGACGAAACTATTTCAAAAAGATGTGAAATTTGATTGGTCTGAAAAGTGTCAGAAAAGCTTTGATCAATCGAAAGTCTTATTAACTGAAGCTCTAGGTTTAGTACAACCAGAATCGGGTAAAGAATTTGTGATCTACAGTGATGCTTCATTAAATGGTCTAGGTTGTGTTTTGATGCAGGAAGGCAAAGTCATAGCTTTATGCCTCAAGACAGTTGAAGCCGCACGAAAAGAACTATCCGACTCATAATCTGGAATTAGCGGCTATTGTGTTTGCTTTGAAGATTTGGCACCATTATCTATTTGGTGAGAAATGTCACATTTGTTCATATCATAATAGTTTAAAATACTTGATAACTCAGAAAGATTTGAATCTGTGACAGAGTAGATGGTTAGAACTGCTAAAAGACTACGAGCTTATTATAGATTATCATCCGAGAAAAGAAAATGTTGTTGCTAATGCTTTGAGTCAAAAGTTACTATTTGTAATACGTGCCATGAATGCTTATTTAGCTTTGTTTGATGATGGTTCAGTTTTAGCAGAGTTAAAAGTGAGACCTTTGTTCTTACAGCAGATTATTGATACTCGAAAGGTTGATAATGAAATTTTAACAAAACGAGCTCAGTGCAATTTGAATTCTGATTCTGAATTTTGAGTTGATAATGACAATTGTTTGAGACTCCGAGATCAGATTTGTGTTCCGAGAAATCTAGAGTTGATTCAAATGATTTTGAACGAAGCTCATAGTAGTCAGTTATCTTTGCATCCAGGTAGTACAAAAATGTATAATGATCTGAAATAGCTTTATTGGTGGCCTAGTATGAAGCGTGACATCTCTGAATTTGTTACGAAATGTTTGATCTGTCAACAAGTTAAAGCTGGACATCAAGTACCATCTGGTTTGTTACAGCCAATTATGGTTCCAGAGTGGAAATGGGATAGAATAACGATAGATTTTGTTTTGGGTTTGTTCCTATCTCCGAGAAAGAAATATGCAATCTGGGTTGTAGTTGACTGATTGACGAAATCAGCTTATTTTATTCCGGTACGATCTGATTACTCACTTGATAAGTTAGCCGAGTTATATATTTCTGATATTGTGAGACTGCACGGGGTGCCATTGTCTATTGTGTCAGATAGAGATCTGAGATTCACTTCACGATTTTGGAAGAAACTGCAAGACGCTTTAGGTACAAAATTGCATTTCAGTACTACTTTTCACTTGCAAACGGATGGTAAATCTAAGCGAATTTTTCAGATTCTTGAGGATATGTTAAGATGTTGCATTCTTGAGTTTGAAGGTTCTTGGGAACAGTATTTGCCATTGATGGAATTCACATACAATAATAATTTTCAATCGAGCATTAAAATGACACCGTACAAAGCCTTATATGGAAGAAAATGTCGTACACCCTTGTATTGGTCAGAACTCAGTGAGAACAGGGTTGATTTGATAAAAGAGACTGAATAGAAAGTAAAAGTGATTCGAAATAGTTTGAAAATAGCTTCTGATCATCAGAAATCTTACGCAGATTTGAAAAGAAAGGATATTGAAATTGAGATTGGTGACAAAGTATTCTTGAAAGTGTCTTCGTGGAAGAAACTACTCCGATTTGGCAGAAAAGGCAAATTGAGTCTGAGGTTCATTGCGCCATATGAGATTATCAAACGTATCGGGCCAGTTGCTTATAGATTGTTGTTGCCACCAGAGTTAGAAAAGATTCATAATGTGTTTCACGTATTGATGCTTTGACGATACAGATCCAATCCCTCACATGTGACTGAGGTTGAGATTCAGTCTGATATGACCTATGATGAACAATTGATCCGTATCTTACCTCATGAGGTTAAAATATTTCAAAATAAGAAAATTTCATTAGTTAAAGTAATGTGGCATCGACATGGTATTGAAGAGGCTACGTGGGAGCCTGAAGATGCTATGAGACAACAATATCTGAATCTGTTCAACAGTAAGATTTTTTGGAATGGAAATTCCTAAAGGGGAGAGTTATAATAGCCGGTTTAGACCTTAGTCAGAATTGTAGTTTTGGGACCACAAATCTGAGTCAAAAAAATATTTTAATATTATTTTTCGTGCCTATTATATATGAATTAGTATGTGTGAAAATTTCATATGAAAATTTTATTATTTGTGTGCTTAATTTGATAAAAGGACCTAATCGCGTAAAATGTAAAAAAGTGGCCTTCTATTTGTTAAAGTACTTAATGGCTATGTCTTATTAAAGGAAAGGTCCATATGATGCAATTATACGATGGTTTTAATGAATGGACATATATGGATATGTGATAGTGGATTTTAAATGAATTTAACAAGGCTAAATAGGTAATTTGTGTAATAAAGATTAATTAAATCAAAACAAAAAGCAAAAATTCATTCATTTTCACATTGCTTTGCCGAAAACCAAAAAGAAAAAGAAAGAACAAGAGCTTTAGGGTTCAGCTATTAATTTTGATGATTAACGTATGTGTTTTGATCCATTTTTGATAATTTCTATGTTTTTGTGATCGTTGCTTTGTGTTTTACTAAGCCTATGTCTCAATTTTTGATTTTATTGATGATTTTGAGTTAAGCCATTGATTAAATAATGAGATTTATGAAGTTTGATATTAGTAAATGAAAGATATGTATTAGGTTAATATATTTTGTCTTTGAATTTTTGATGAAATTGAGTTATTTGGGCTAAATTGTGAAAATGTGAAATTTATGGACTAAAATATGAAATAAATGATATATGTGGACTTATATGAACATTAGGAATATTCTACTAAGCACATGCTTAAAGAAATTTTGTGTATTTTGTAATTTTTTTATTAGGGACTAAATTATTAAAATATGAAAATGTGAGGGCTAATTTGTAAAATGCCCTAAATATGTGTATTTGGATTGATTTGAATGATTTGTTGAATAAAAGGGTTAAATTTGAATTTATTTAGATCAAGAACCAAAGAAAATAGAATTAGATCGGGGAAAGTCGAAAGTCATTGAGTAGCCGATTTCGTATATTCGAATCCGTACGAGGTAAGTTGATATACAAATAAATGTGTTTGAATCAATTTAATTATATTTAAATGCTATTGAAATGAATGAATAACTTTGGAAGATGAATATGTGAAATTGTGAAAGCATTGACAGTGTTTCGACGTCGAAAAAGCCCCATACATACCATAGGAATAGTTAGGATACATTTGTCATGATATAGGATCCGATATGTGTTTTCGTGTAAGACCACATCTAGGACGTTGGCATCGACTTATGATTTACGTGTAAGACCATGTCTGGGACATTGGCATTCTATTTGATTTCGCGTAAGACCCTGTCTGGGATAGTGGCATCGGTATTTGATTACATGTAGGACCATATCTGGGACATTGGCATTGTACGAGTTTTTCGAGCTATCCGCGTATCCTTATAATTCTGAATGGTTATGGGCATTCCGGGAAATGAATGATTATTATGAAATGTGTATACGATTTAGGTACGTTTGAAATTGTATATCATATTTGACGTTGAAAGATAAGTACATATCTTTGTAATCAAGGGATTATATGTGACAAAAGTATGAGAAAATATGTTATATGTGCAAATGAATGAGGAATATGTGAAATGTATTTGAGCTATGTGGTTTGTGATAGCATTTGGCTAAGAAATATATGTATATTATGATGCTTATTTGTTTATATTGTTAAGTTTATTTGTATATGGCTTACTAAGCTTTTGATAGCTTACTTTGTATGTGTTTTCAATTATTTTATAGATATCGAAGCTATCAGAAGCTCGAGAATCATCGAGGATCATCACCACACTATCGAACTATAATTTGGTACCTTTTGAAAGTGTAATTATTAAAGTATGGCATGTATACGCTAGAAGTATTATAATATGTTTTGTAATGTGTATATCATGCCATGTAATATGGCTAGATTATGGTTAAACTTATGGTTTGAATTTGGTATATGATATGTGATGCAATGTTGCTATTATGAGGTGCTTTTGGTTGGCTAAAGTAATGGTCAATTTGGTAAGTTTTTTGGTATATGTTTGATTGTGGACTTGGTAAGAATTTGGCATGAGAATGAACGGGGTAAATTGATGTTACAAATCGTAAGTTTTTGTATGTCTTTGGTTTATGAATGTTATGTTTTGATTTGTGAATTATGAATGAAATAGATTGATGAATATATGATATGAATGGTATATGATTTGGGTTTGAAATTGGTTGAATATATGATGCTTTAGATGCCTATTTGATGCTTGTAGGGAGGACCCTTAATGGGTGGAAAATTAGCCTTGTAAATGGCCTTTTTTTACCCACACGGGCAGAGACACGGGCATGTGTCTCAGCCGTATTGCTCAAGGGCCATTTCAAAATGAGCCTAGGCAGACCACACGGTCGCACACATAGGTGTGTGCTAGGCCGTGTGGCCAAGTCAGTTTCGACCACGGGTTAGACACACGGACGTTTGGTCAGCCATGTGGCCAATCAGTAGCCTCCCTAATTTTCACACGGCCTGGCACACAGGCTTGTATTGTGGCCGTGTGGACAAATCAGTATGTATGTCCTATTTCGCCACGGCCTAGACACACGGGCGTGTCTAATGTCGTGTGATTTAATATGTAATTTAATACATAAATTTTGATTTGATGCAATTATACACATGAATTTTGATTTAATATGCCGTGTGACCTTCGTAATTTTAAAAAATGTTTAAATTTGGAGAAATTTTGTATGAGCTCAGTTTAGTCCCGACCCCTTTCCAAAGTATGTTTAAGGTCTCGTAGACCTATATAAGGGACAATTGTGAATGATTATTATATGATTTGATTATGTTATGCTTAAGTATATATAAATGTTCTGATATGTCCGGTAATGCTTTAAACCCTGTTCCGGTGACTGATACAGGTTAGGGGTGTTACAATATCAATACATCATTTGCACATACTAACATCTATCATGCATAAACATCACATACTTTCTTTTCCATTCATGCCAATTTCATCTTCATGATAAGCATCATCACGTAAACATACTAATGACCAGTAAGATTAATATTAGCCAACTTTCAAAGGCCATATACAAAAGGAATCATTAACCATAACAATGCCAACACATTTGGCTAAACCAATATGACACATAACAAAATGACCAAGTCCCTATACATGCCATACTCAAAATCTTGAAACCAAGTATATCCAAAATAATATTTTGATAGTGTGAATTGAGCTCCGATGTTCCTCAATCCCTGAGCTAGCTTGGCCACACTATAAGGAATGGAAAGAAAAAGGGAGTAAGCTTTAAAGCTTAGTAAGTTTGCATGTAAATAATAAACAACATAAATCATTCATTAATCATATAACTACTAAACATAAGTTAACATAAATATCATCATGTATCTTAGGCATAATCCACTCATTAGCATTCTTACCAACAGTTCATCTCATACCAAAGTTCATACTCATGGGTTTTACATACATACCTGTACTGTAACGCCCCAATTTTTGGGATTTCTGTGAATGTTGGCAAAATTTAAAATTTCTGTGTTCTGTCTGCTTGGCGTAGGTTTAATTATGTTAGTGGGCCTTTAGAAGGCCCAAGCTTAAGTTAAAACCCAGTAATTTTAATTAATTTTAATTCCATAGGAAAAAGGGGGTTCTGGTCGACTGGGCTTTTAAGTATTAATGGGTAAAATAATCCACAAGGAAGCATGTGGCAAGGTGGCAAGTGACGCCACGTGGGAGCTTTAGAGGTGGCGTGAGAATGACTAAGGAGGACTGAGGTTCAAGTCACATTGATAGCATATTAAGGGAATTATTTTTATGAGTATGAAAGGTAAGTGATGGAACTCAAGTAAAAGTCTGTCAGGAGGAGTTTGAGTTGCTCAGGAGATTGAGCAAGGAGGGGATAAGGGAGAAGATTTAGGAGCTGATTAGGAAGAGCAGTATTGGCCGAATGGTGGACTCTTGAAGAGCAAGAGTTGGCCGGCCAAGGGTCTCTTGCATAGGGTTTCGGCTAGGTCTTTGAAGAGGGAAATTTCGACAGTTGAGATGAGTGGTGCCGTCCCTAGCAATTCATTTTCTTTCTTCTTCATATTTATTTCCTTTGGTTTGCCGAATTAGGTTTGGCTTAGGATTTCTTCTTCTTTTTGCTAATAGCCGAATCTGGAGGTCTTATTGTTCCATTTTCTCCATAGCCGAATATTACTTCTCTTCCCATCTTCTTCTTTCTTCCATCTTTTCTTTTTCATAATCGAACCTATACTCTTCTGTTTTCCTCTTTCTGTTTCTGCGCATAGCTTTTATCTTTTCTTCATTGCTCCTCAAGAAGTTTCAAAGTTGTTATAGCCAACCACATCCTTTTCTTCCTTAAAAGTCAAACTCTTAAACCTCAGAACATAGAAAGCTGATCCTTTGGTTATCAGGAATCTGTTTCTTCTCATAATACGATGGATCAGAATTAGAATCGTGGATAGGCACACTCTTCTAGGCCGAACAATGATAGGTAAGTTGTTGAGCAACTTGCATTATTTATTCGTGTTTTTAGGGAAAAATCGAAAACCTTAAGGGTGGCTAACGGTTTGGACTAAGGGTTTGAGCCTTTTTCTATTTGGTTGTGTAAGCATTAGCGTGGACAAAGGGGCATACAGCAAAAGGCTTGAAGACTTATTCGGTTGGCTCTCCAGATCTAACCCAGATTTCGGAAAAAGGTAAGAGCACTAGGGCCTAAAGCATGGTTGGCCGAATATGGTAAGGGGTTATTACGTAGTTTATTTTCGATAGTTAGATTAACGTGTTAGTAATCCAATTGTAGGTACTTCGTGTGTGGATCTCGTCAGCGTATCGTCACAAACAGGTGTGTAACTGACACCCTCTCATAGACTAGATCGACAAAAGCCGAAAAAAACCAAAATGCCGAAAAGTCGGTATTTTGGAACTTGCGAGTGTGCGAATGCTCGTGAGATGGATTGATTCATGTATTTGGTATACTAAAGGGATAAGACTACAGAATGTATGATTTCGTGTATTTCGATATTTTTGGGCTTAATGGGCCAAAATCG
The DNA here is from genome assembly GCA_025698475.1 of Gossypium anomalum. Lineage (NCBI taxonomy): Eukaryota > Viridiplantae > Streptophyta > Magnoliopsida > Malvales > Malvaceae > Gossypium > Gossypium anomalum. The sequence goes on from CM046965.1 coordinate 44,583,084, forward strand.
GGAAAATGGCCAACGGGCCCAATTTGGTAAGAACACTTGGTAAGTGTTTTTGTTAGTATGTAAATGGCTATGTTATGCATGAAAACCTTAAGAATAGTTAAATTACTTGAATACCCCTATGTATGGAAAATTACTATTATACCCTTATGTGCAAAACTACCATTATACCCCTAGGGTTAATTTTGTCTGAAAAGCATGATGATCTGAATCTGTATGATGTATGCCATAATTGTATATCTGTTGCATGGGGACATGAGTTATATTATGGAGGAAGCGTCCTGGTGGCTATGCCACAAATTATCTGATCTGATGGCCCTACCACATATATTCTGCTCGGTGGCTCGCCACGATTATTCTTTTCGTGACTCACACATTATCTATTCTGGCAGCCATGCTGCATATTTCTATGGCGTGTAGCGCTTGGGTGGGTCGAGTAGTCTCCCCACATGGTGAAAGGCTGGTATGGGGGTGCTTATGGTTGGATATGGGTTGGGTTTCTGCATAAACATGTAATATCTGTTCTGTTCTGTTATGGGCCTATGGGCTTTATTCTGAATCCTATTCTAGGCTAAGGCCAACTTATTCTGTTTCTGTGGTTTGAGCTGATATAGGCTATGGTTGGGTTAATTTACACACTGAGTTTCCCCAAACTCACCCCTTTATTTTCATCCACGTAGGTAATCCCCAACCATAGTGGGCTTGGAGCTGTGAGGGATTCGGAGTGGCCACACATTCTACAAATTCGATTTTTCTTCTGGTGAACTGGACGTCCTTTTATTTACGTTTATGGTTTTGGGTTTTTAAATGTAATAAGGCCGCTTAATTATTTTTTATGGTTTTAATATGTTTTATTAAGATAGGCGTTACTTATATTTAACTGTCGAAACTGATTAACTTTAGGGCGCGTTTTCAAAAACAATAATTGATTTCAAAATAACACAACAACAAGCAAAGCTTCTGCAATGAAAATGTTTTCCAAAATTAACCACTTTTCCTAAAATGGACTTAATCAAATGGGTTGCCTAAAAATATACATGACGTTAAGGTGTGGCAATGGCAGTGTGCATGTCTAGGATTGGATCCGAAGGGAGCTTGGTACTTAAGCAGTCCGATGGACTCACCTCCTCTTTTTCGATTTCCTACCTAGTGCACAGCTTCCATTCACTTTAATCTATAATGGATTTGTCTTTTAAACACCTAAATAAGTTTTTGATTAAAAGCATAAAATGTTTTGAACGCTTCGATGTGGCACGTCGGATCCGGTCATAATGTCTAGGCCAGGTTTAGGGTGTTACATGTACCAACTTGTAACATAGTCACATGCTTTGTCATCTTTGACATACTCTTCGGATTACCCGTTGAACACTTGGATCATTATCAAATACATGAAAGTCTTGCACATAAGTGCCACATATGTAGCCAATGCTACCTCATATCTCATAACACATAGGGCTCGCACATGAGCTAATCACGGGCCTGCTCACACAAGCTGTCAGTCAAAACATAGCTACACGGGCTGCTCACACAAGCTGTTAGGTGTTCGTAACACATGTCAGACTACCCAACCACCGATAGGACGTACTTGACCAGCACCCGGATTCACATAGATCACATAACACATGGTTTCCTAGTGACATGTCACTTGTATCCTAAACTATTCCTAAGGTTCAACCGGGATTTTCTCATCATTGAAACTTCGTTGAATATTTCCATAGAAAAAATCATACAATTTATGTGATATTAAACATTAAATACATAATACAACATTGCATTATTTACGCACAAACTTACCTTGGTACAAAATAGTAAAAAGTGGACCTAATCGTCAATAACCTTGTTTTTCCCCCGATCAAGGTCAGAACTTTTTTTTTCTTGATCTATAACAACAAATTTAACTTATTTAATTATCACATTATTCCATGCTGTCCAAAAACCAACTTATGGAAAAATTACATTTTTGCCCCTAAACTTTGACATATTTACAAATTAGTCCTTAGGCTCATAAAATGAAATGTATCCATTTTATTTGTTACCCAAGCCTAGCCGAACCTAAATCATGCTCATAACAACCCATATTTTTCATCAAATCACATTTCTACTACCCATTTTCACAACTTTTACAAATAAGTTCTCTTTATGCATTTTCACTAACAATCAGTTAGTACAAGTTGTTTACCACACCTTAAACATACAATATCTTCCATAAAACATCAAAATACATGCATGTCAAACATGGGTAAATTTTTAAACATGAACCCTACTTCAAAATAATGGTAGAAATAGGTAAATCGGGTTACGAGGACTTTAAAATTGTAAAGAGCATTAAAAACGGGGCTAGGATGCACTTACAATCAAGCTTGAAAGTTGAAGAAACCCTATCTATGGTCTCTTTGGAAATTTCAGCCAAGGTAAGAAGATGGATAACAATTTTGACTATATTTTCCCTTTTTATTCTTTTATTTACCAAATGACCAAAATACCCTTAATGCATAACTTTGAAATTTTACCTGTTCATGCCCCTTTTTCCACTAACTTATCCAATGGTCTAATTACCAACTAAGGACCTCTAATATAAAATCTCATAGCAATTGGACACCTCTAACATGTAGTGTAATAGCCCGGTTTAGACCCTAGTCGAAATAGTGGTTTCGAAACCACAAATCTGAGTCCAAAAATATTTTTATATTATTTTCCATGCCTATTATATATGAATTAGTATGTGTGAAAATTTTCGTATAAAAATTTGATCGTTTGTGTGCTTAATTTGATAAAAGGACCTAATTGTATAAATTGTAAAAGTGGCTTTCTAATTGTTAAAGTGCCTATTTGCTATGTCTTCTTAAATGAGAGGTCCTTATTTTGTAATTAGACCATTGAAAGGGTAAATGGACATTAAAGACCATTTATTATGTGTTTATTATACGATTAAATAAAGGTAATTGTGTAAATAAACTTAATATAATAAAACAAAACATGTTAATGAATGATTTATTCATCCATGCTTGCCAAAAATCAAAGAAAAAGAGAAGAAATAAAAAGCATTTAGGGTTCGAATACGTTAAAGCTCAATTAAGGTATGTGTTTTGATCAGTTTTTGATAATTTCTACGTTTTTGTAATCGTTGTTTAGTGTACTATCAAGCCCATGTCTCAATTTTTGATTTTTTTTAATGATTTTGAGTTATGCCACTGTTGATTTTGTGAGCTTTGAAATGTTAATTGATGGAAAATAAAAGATATGTTTTGGGTTAACATATTTTGTCTTTGAATTTTTGATAAATTTGAGTAATTTGGGCTAAATTGTAAAAATGAGATTTAGAGGGACTAAAATGTGACATAAATGAAATATATGGGCTTATGTGAACATTATGAAAATTCGGCTAAGCTTGTGTAAAAGGAAATTTTGAGTATGTTGTGATTTCGTAAATTAAGGACTAAAATGTCAAAATGTGAAAATATGAGGGCTAATTTGTAAAATGCCCTAAATATGTGTACATGGATTGAATTGAATGATTTGGTGAATAAAAGAGTTAAATTTGAAAGTTTTTAGATTAAGAACCAAAGAAAACATATTTGGATCGGGGAAAGTAGAAAGTCGTTTAATAGTCGCCCGTTTCCGTTCATTTTCATATGAGGTAAGTCAATATACAAATAAACGTGTTTAAGTTTATTTACTTATGTTTATATGACATTGAATTGTGATGAATGATTATATAAGAGCTCAATATGTAAAATCTGAGAAATTATCGACAAAGTTTCGATGCCCGAAAAGCCCCGTATAAACCATAGGAATAGTTAGGATACATATGTCATGACATAGGATTCAATATGCGTTTTCGTGTAAGACCACGTCTGGGACAATGGCATCGACTTATGAATTACGTGTAAGACCATGTCTGGGACATTGGCATCGTATTTGATTTTGTGTAAGACATGTCTAGGATAGTGGCATCGATATTTGATTACATGTAAGACTACGTCTGGGACGTTGGCATTGTACAAGCTTTCTGAGATATTCGCGTATCCTTATGATTCCGAATGGTTCAACAGGCATTCCAAGAAATAAATGATTATATGAGATGTGCATCCGATTCAGGTACGTTTGAATTGTATATTATGTTTGAGAATGAAATGTAAGTATATGTACTTTGTGAACATATGATATAAGTATGAGAAAATATGATATATGTACAATTGAATTGAGAATTGTGTAGTGTATATGAACCATGTGGCTGATGATAGTATTTGGTTATGGAATATATGTAATTTGATGATGTTTATATGCTTATAAAGTTAAATTTATTTGTATATGGCTTACTAAGCTTTTGAAAGCTTACTTTGTGTGTGTTTGAATTGTTCTATAGATATCGTGGCTATCAAGATCTGAAGGATCGTCGAGGGGTATCACCACATTATCGAACTCTATTTTGGTACATTTTGAAAGCATAAATATTGGAGTATGGCATGTATAGGCTAAAGGTATTTGAATATGTTTTGTGAAGTGTATATTTAGCCATGTGATGTGGCTTGGTTTTGGTTGTGTTTGTGAATGAGATTTTGGTATGAATTATGTGATGTAATTATGCTAATATGATATGATCATGAATGGCCAAGAGAATTGATAAATTTGGTACATTCTTGCTATATGTTTATTTGTGAAATTGGTTAGTTTTGGCATGAGAATGAATGAAATGAATTGAGATGATGAAAAATATGTTTTGGTGTGTCTTTGGCTTTTGATTTTGGTATGGTTATAAGTATGGATTTGGTTGTTTAGGAAATGGCATGAATGGTGTAAGTTTTGGTGTATGAAATGGTTGAAAATATGATGCTTTAAATGCCTATTTGTTGCTTGTAGGGATGACCCTTAATGGGTTGCAATTTGGCCTTGCAAACAGCCTATATTTGCCCACACGGTTGAGCTTTAGAAGCTAGTCAGACTCGAGCACGGCCTAGACATACGAGCGTGTGGCCAGCCATGTGACCCAAGTCAGTTTTGACCACGGCTAAGGCATACGGGCGTGTCTCCAACTGTGTGGATAAGTCAGTATGTATGCCCTATTTTGCCACGGCATAGACACACAGATGTGTCTAAAGCCGTGTGAGGTACACGGTCTGTTCACACGGGCATGTGACCTGTACAACTTTGATAAATGTATAAGTTTTGAATAATTTTGTATGAGCTCGGTGTAGTCTCGACCCCTTTCTAATGCATGTTTAACGTCTCGATGACCTATATAAGGGACTCTATGATAATGTTTGATTATGATTGTGGATGATGTATATGAATTGTATGCAAAATGTTTCGGTTTGTCTGGTAACGCCTTTAACCTTAGTCCGACAACAGATACGGGTTAGGGGTGCTACATTTTATTGGTATCAGAGCTATGGTTTAGTCTGTTCTAGGACTACCATAGCGTATGTGAGTCTAGCTATACATTCCATATTTGTGAACTGTTATAGTGTGATGAATCCTGACAATAAAAATGTGTTTTTATATATCAAATGGATCCCAAACGAGCCGTAGCTGACGATATAGAAAATAATGCGCCTGCTCTCGCGCAAGGGACAGCGCCATCCGACTCTAGACTGGTTACGAGTAGCCATGATGGAGAGGCTAAACAAGCATTTTATCAAATGATGAGTGATTGGTTCACCCAATATATTCGAACTAATTCGGCTGTGCCACAACCTTCACCCCTACCTAATCCTTCGCAAGTCCCTATCATGCCACAAGCTAATCCGACTCAGATAAATAAGCCTTCGGTTGATAAAATTAGAAAATATGGGGCTGAAGAATTTCGTGCTACTACTAATGATGATGCCAAAAGAACCGAATTCTGGTTAGAGAATACGATACGAGTATTCGATAAATTATCATTGACTCCAGATGAATGCATAAAATGTGTTATTTCACTTTTGAGAGATACGACGTATCATTGGTGGAAGACATTGATATCTGTGGTTACGAGAGAACGAGTCAACTGGGATTTCTATCAAGCTAAATTCTGGAAGAAATATATCAGTCAGAGATTTATTGATCAGAAACGCAAAGAGTTTCTTGAGCTTAAACATGGCCGTATGTCTGTTACGGAATATGAGCGAGAATTTGTGAGATTAAGTCAGTATGCTCAAAAATGTGTCTTGACTGAAGCAATTATGTGTAAGAGATGTAACACCCCAATTTTTGGGATTTTCGGGATTTCTGTGATTTTTAGCGAACTTTAGAATTTCTGTGTTGCAATTGTATAGTGTGGGTCTAAGTATGTTAGTGAGCCTTTAGAAGGCCCAAGTCTAAGTAAAAACCCGGAAGTTCTAGCAAATTTTTTTAATTCCAAGGGGGAAAAGGGATTCTGGTATATTAGGCTTTTAAGGTTTCATGGGTAAAATAGGACACAGGAAGACCTATGGTAAAGTGGCAAGGATGACGCCACTAAGGTGCTTAAAAAGTGGCGTGTGGATATGTAGGGGGAGCCAAGGTTCAAGTCACAAGGTAAGCAAATTATAGTATTTTTTTTGTGAACAGAAAGGGGATGTGATGAAACTTAAGTGGAACTCTGCTAGGAAGAGTTTGAGATGTCCAAGAGAGTGAGTAAGGAGGGGATAAGGGAGAAAGTTTAGGAGCTGATCAAGGAGGGTGGTATTGGCCGAATAGTGGACTCTTGAGGAGCAAGAGTTGGCCGGCCAAGGGTTTCTAGTATAGGGAATTTCGGCATTTGGGTAGAGGGTGCCTTTTTTGACAAATTCTTTTCTCTTCTTCTCTTCTTCTTTTCTCCTCTCTTCTTCTATTTCTTTTTCTTGTTCTTTTCTTCCCTAGCCGAATCTTCTTACCATTTTACTCATCTCCACTGCCATTCCATTCGTTTCTAAGCCTTTATAGCTGAATTTCATAAAAGCTGAAATCCTAAAAACCTATTTCTTGTGTCGATTTCTCCTAGCCAACTTCTCCTATCTTCTTTCATCTTTTTGGCCGATTCTCTCATCCTCTAAACCCCAACTTCTATCGACAATATCATTGCAAAACCCCCTAGATTTAATCATCTTTTTCTTCACAGTTTAAAAAGCCGAAAACACCATAGTCTTAGGGGCATAAAGTCGAATCTTTAGATCTCTAAGATTCAATTTCTGCTAGTGTTTGAGGGTTGGATCTGCGTCAGAACTGAATAGGAACTGAAGTGGAATCGTGTTGGTGAAAGAATCAGTGGCAAGTAGTCAGATCTACTCTTTATTTCGGGAATTGAGAAAAGCTAAAACCCTTAAGGGTGGCTAACGTTTGGACTAAGGGTTTTGTCCCTCTTTTTGTTTGGTTGTGTATGTGTTAGCATGGACAAGGGGACATTCAGCGAAGGGTTTGAAGACTAATTCAATTGGCTCTTTAGATCTAATCCATAGTTCGGCAAAAAGGTAAGAGCTCTAGGGTTTATGGCTTTGTTGGCCGAATATGGTAGGGGGATAAGTACATATATTGTTTTCAATAATTAGATTGACGTGTTAGTAATCCATTTGTAGGTAGCTCATGTGTGGATCTCGCCATCGAATCACTACCAATCAGGTGTGTAACTGACACCCTCTCATAGACTAGATCGGCAAAGGCCGAAAAGCTGAAATACCGAAAAGCCAGTATTTTGTGAACTTGCGAGTGTGCGAATGCTCGTGAGATAGATTGATTAACATACTCGTTAATCTAAAGTGATAATATTGTAGAGTGCACGATTATGTGCATTTCGATATATCTGGGCTTAATGGGCCAAAATCGGGATAATGGGCCAACGAGCCCAATTCGGTAAGAACACTCGATAAGTGTTTCTGTTAGTACATAAATGGCTGAAATATGCATGAAAATCCTTAAATAGTTAAATTACTAGAATACCCCTAAGTATGGAAATTATTGTTATACCCCTAGGTGTAAAATGACCATTATACCCCTAGGGTTGATTTTTGACTGAAATGCATGATGATCTGATTCTGTATTTGTATGCCATGACTTGTATATCTGTTGCATGGAGACATGGGTTATATTTATAGAGGAAGTGTCCTGGTGGCTATGCCACAACTATTTGATCTGATGGCTCTGCCACAATTATCTTTTCTAGTGGCTCTGTCGCGATTATCTGTTTCTGGTGACTCTGTCACATAATCTATTTCTGGCGGCCATGCTACAAATTCTGTGGCGTGTAACGGTTGGGTGGGTTGAGTAGTCTCCCCACATGGTGTAAGGCTGGTATGGGGGTTCATATGGTTGGATATGGGTTGGGTTCTGCATATATATATAATATCTATTCTCTTTCTGTTATGGGCCTATGGGCTTCATTCTGTAATCTGTTTTGGGCCAAGGCCAACTTAATCTGTCTCTGTGGTTTGAGCTGACTTAGACTATGGTTGGGTTATTTTACACACTGAGTTTCCCAAACTCAGCCCCTATTTTCATCCATGCAGGTAATCCCCAACCATAGTGGGCTTGGTGTTGCGAGGGATTCAGAGTGGCCACATGTTCTGCAAGTTTGGTTTTCTTCTGGTGATTCGGACAGTTTTTCATTTACTTTAATGGTTTGGGTTTTAAGTTGTAATAAGGCCGCTTTAATTATTTTTAATTATTTTAATATGTTTTGTTAGAATAGATATGATATTATTTTAATCGTTGAAATTGGATAGCTTTAGGGCACGTTTTTAAAAATAGTTACTTGACTTCAAAATATCACGATAACATAGCAAAGCTTCCGCAACGAAAACGTTTCCAAAATTGATAACCTTTTTAAATGGATTTAAACGAATTGATTTTCTACGAACATTCACTGAGTTAAGATGTGGCAATGGTGGTGTGCATGTCTAGTATTGGATCCGAAGGGAGCTTGGTACTTAAGCAGTCTAATAGACTCACCTCCTCTTTTCTGGCATCCTACCTGGTGCACAGCTTGCATTCACTTTAACCCGTAATGAAGTTATCCTTTAAAACACTAAGAAAGTTTTTTGATTGAAAGAATAAAAATGTTTTTAACGCTTCGATGTGGCACGTTGGATTCGGCCATAACGTCTAGGTCGGGTTTAGGGTGTTACAAGAGATTTGAAGATGGCTTGAATGAAGACATCAAATTGTTAGTCGGGATATTAAAGATAAAAGAGTTTGCTGTGCTCGTTAAGCGAGTGTGTAAAGCTAAAGAGCTCGGGAATGAGAAAAGAAAAGCCAATTCAGAAGCTAAAGAAGTGTGAAAAAGTGTAACACCCCTTACCCGTATCCGAAGCCGAAACAGGGTTTGAGGCATTACCAGACTTATATTTTAATATTCACATTCAAAAGATAAATCTTGCATACAATTTAAAATTTTCACACATTCATTCAAAAGATAAATCTTGCATACATTCAAACGACATATTTCTCAAAAATAACCTTATACCATGCCTGAATATACACAAACATTAACATCATTAACGAGCCATTCTCGCATGGCTACATATACAAATCAAAATGAACCACATTGAATTTAGCCTATACATGCCACATAACCAAAAACTTAAAGCTTTTAATTACCGAAGTGATAACTAGATAGTGTGTTGTGGTCTCCAACGACTTCCAACCTGAGCAAGTCTCCGAAACTCTATGAACATAGGAAAAACACACAGAATAAGCTTAGAAAGCTTAGTAAGTCATAAGCAAATAAATCATTGCAATGATATTTACAAATCATTATCATTAAACCAAATTTAACAAACCTCAATCACTTATACAATCTTGTACTCGTAAATTCATATAACCACATTAAGTAGCTTCTCTTATCTTATTTATCAATGAATATATATATATATATCACGTTTTCACATTCGAAAGACAACCATTAACTCAATCATATAAATCAAGTTTGCACATAATCATTACATGAATAACCAAAACATGTAATGGTTCACTAACCACTTCATATATAACTTATTCATTTGGCTACATTTCAATTTCATATATATGTAGAGCACATATTCACATTTCATTTTCTTATAAATCACATATTATCTTACACATATATATTACTTTCCATTTCCCAAAACCATGTTTCCCATTTCATAATTCCCATGCTCAAAACATAGGACCACAATTCATATAACAAACATATATGTATCACACCATTTATTTATACATTCACATCATTTGATGTCATTTATTTCACATATTATCACTTGAAACATTATCACCTTTCATTTCTGAATTTCATAATCGAAACACACGTACCTGAATGATATATCCATAGATCATAATCATATTCACTTTCATTACTCAATTTCATAAACATTGCAACATACCTGAATCGGATGCACATTTATATATTCATTTACTTCTCAAAATACCAGTTGAACCATTCGAAAACAAAGAGGATACTCGGATATCTCTGGAAGCTCGTACAATGCCACCATCCCAGACATGGTCGTACCTGTAATCAAGTATCGATGCCACTGTCCCAGACATGGTCTTACACGTAAATCACAAATCGATGCCAATGTCCCAGACGCGGTCTTACACAAAATCACATATATCGCTGCCAACGTCTCAAACGTGGTCTTACACGAAAATCACATATATAGCTGCCAACATCCCAGACGTGGTCTTACACAAAATCACATATATCGATGCCAACGTCCCAGACGTGTTCTTACACAAAAATCACATATATCGATGCCAACGTCCCAGACGTGGTCTTACATATCGATGCCAACGTCCCAGACGTGGTCTTACACGAAAATCACATATATCGATGCCAACGTCCCAGACGTGGTCTTACATGAAATCATATATCTCGAAAGCTCACCTGTTATAACACCAATATTCTGTACAACTCCTAAAATTTGATAGGACTTTCAACTCATAATTATATCCACTCATGCTCAAAATAAATCATCAATTACTTAGTTCCATTCGACCGTATACATATAAATACAAATTAATTCGGCACATATAATACATTTACATTTCAATTAAACAACCATTATTCACTTATGAACTTACCACGGACGAAGACGAACGAACCGGGATGGCTAGACGAAAAATTTAGATTTTTTTTCTTCCGATCCAATTCTGATTTCCTCTTTTCTTGATCTAAATTAATATAAATTAAACTTATTTAATATCACATATACTCAAATTCACCCAAAAACACGTAAAAAGGGCAATTTGCACATTAGCCCCTAATATTTCACATTTTCACAAATTAATCCCTATTTCCAAATAGCAGAAAATACACAAAATCTCATCAAACCCGTGTTAGACCGAATTTACCTTAGGCCTTAGTAGCCCATTTATTCAATTTATTTCACACTCGGAACAAATTCTCCAAAGCTCAATTCAATTCTGTAACATATATATATTCATTTACAACTTGATTCAGCACATATAATGCACATACATTAATACATCCAAACATGAAATATTAGCAACCATTACTGAATGGTCAAGTTATTCCACACGGATTATTAGACAAAATTATTCAAGTACATACAAGCATTACCAAATGACTGAATCTCTATTGTATTTAAAAATAATTCATGCACCACTCATTTAACTATTATTAGTCATTTACTAAGTACCAATGCCGAATCGAAATATGTCAAGTTCACATGCTATGAATCATGCTAAAATGTCATTTTCAAAACCAAATTGTTTTTCATCTATTCGGCTAGCAAATTATATAAAAAAAATATTTTATACCAATTTCATAACCAAATAGTCATATTAACTAAACACCTTAAACTTAACTTAATAATTAACAAATCAACTATAATTCATGAATATTCTTGTCTTCGTAAATGCACCAATAAATCTAATTATACAAGCAATAATTTATTCATCACTTAGCTTATCCAATTAAGTCGCAACCGAAAACACATTCATCAACCGAATCATTATTTAACCAAAACATGAAAATTAATACATATTTATTTTTCATCATGAAACACAAAAATCATCAAACTTTCAACAATGGCAAAACACAAAATCAACATAAATTCCGAAAATTGAAGCACGGGTTTACTAGCATTCGAAGCAACGATCTCAAAAACATAAAAATTATCAAAAACCGAGTCAAAATCACTTACTAACTAAAGCTTGAAGTTGTCGAACCCTAATGGCTTCCATGAACCTTTTTCTTTTCTCATTTTCGGTTGAAAGAACCATGAAAATTGATAATTTAACTTTTATTTTATTAATATATTAACATATATTCATAAATTACTCAAATAACCTTATTTCAAATTCAATATTTCAATAATGCCAAACCAACATTTTCACTAACTAATTAATGGTCCATTTATCACATAAGGACCCTAACTTTTAAGTTCCATAGCTTTTAGACACTTTTAACTTATAGCATGCTACTTTTACATTTAACGCAATTAATTCCTTTTATAAAATTGAGCTCACAAACGATAAAATTTTCACACGAAAATTTCACACATATTAATTCACATACTGTAAACACCAAGAATAATACTAAAATATTTTTTGACTCGAATTTGTGGTCCCGAAACCACTGTTCCGATTAAGGTCTAAACTGGGCTGTTACAACTCTCCCCCCTTAGGGATTTTCGTCCCTGAAAATCTTACTAGAAAGTAGATTAAGGATTTGCTTCCACACAATATATTTCAAATTCGCACATAGCTTTTAATTTCTTATCTCTTTAATCTCACAAGTAAGATTCTGATCTGTTTTCCGCTATACATCATACCAACCTGAATCTGCTTATAACTATGTTAAATTCTTTCATTCTTTGCTTAATTTCTCTGATGATATTAATCTCGTGGATCATTTTCCCACAAAGCTCGATCCTGAAACAATGGAGTTTGGTAATTGCAACCATACGATACCCTATACAATGTCATTTTTTTATACACACATGATAGCTTATCAAACAGAAATAGCCTCACTTAGTTGCTTCCAAATTTTAAAACACAGTGACAAATAGATATTTCGAGAATTTCAATACAACTTCGTACTCACAGCTTACTGTAATTTCTCCCAGAATTACGATATAAATTTTTATATTTCACTCTGAAATAATGATTATTGGCACCATATGCAAACTGATAGTCTTTGAGATGAATAACTCAGCTGATTTATCAAAAGAGAAATCTATGTGTACGGAAGGACTTATTCAGACAGATAACAATAGTTCAGATAACATCTAGCTTTTCAATGATAAGAAATAATTCCAATACAAAGTTCATCAAAATTCTATTTCATCATTACTACTTTCTTAGATAGAATTGTTCCGATAGATATAATTTAGTATCAAGTCCTCAAGATTACGAATCCTTCTTCCAGACTATCCTTCAATTCACACATGTACGTTCAAAGTTTATTTCCAATCCAGTGGATAGATTCGAACACATATAACTCAATTAACTTTTCAATCGAATAATTCAGATCAGACTAAACCATTGAATCAGTATTTTCAAAGAAATCCTCTCTTCCCATTAAAAAGATAATCCAGACATATCATTATACAGAAGCCGCAACCGTCAAAAATAAATCATAATGTCATAATAAGACCGACATCTTAACCGTAACAATAAATAACACTCTGACTATCAATAATGCATTTATACAGAGAAAAGAATTCAATATGGTTTAAACAGCAATCAATCCAAAAACACAACTTCTATAGCTCTGATGACGGTACCACTGTACTCTCACATTTCAAGTCATAAATTGTAACACCCGTGTAGCATACAACCTACGTATAAGTTTCTTGTCCACGAGTGAGCTAAATAAGGAAGTGATTTCATTTTAAATTGCTAGAACGGTACATCACATTTACACATATATCATCAATACGTTTTAGTACTCAAACGGCCGAACCACAACTTCAAGATCATTTACGAAAATGCTTAATTATACTTTTAAAATTTTCTTTGTGATTTCATATTATCAAACCCTAGACGTGTTCACTAAACATTAGTTACATAAATATAAAACTACACATGTGATTTCATGCCAAACCGAACCTAGATTTATATATACATATCAAGCCATTTTCACATGGCTTCGAGTACATAAACAAAATATACACTTCAAAACACATAATCAAGCCTATACATGCCGTAATGTCTGCCTAAATAACTAAGAAGAGATACCAAAATGTAGCATACGGGCGTGATAGCTTTGACGATGATCCGAACTCGCAAATGATTCAGGAAATCTATGTGGATAGCAACAAAACACAAAGAAAGATAGAATAAGTATACAACCCAGTAAGTCATAAGTAATTTCTATACATACCATTGATATAAGAAGAGAAAATGTATAAAATTCACCTGTTTAGGTCATGCCGAACCATATTACAATCATATAATTAAGTAAACCATCCACAAGCCAAGGACAATAAAAAAAAATCATCTACCAACCAACCAAATAGCTTTAAAACATCACTCAATATACGTACAACAATGTCAACCTCATACATACACACATATTCTTTTTATATCTCAACTTGATACCTCGAATAATGATACAACACCATGTCTCTTCCTTATACTACATATACCATTAATCACAGTCGCACACATAGTGCCCAAGGGTTTTTCCGCACACATAGTGCCAAGATACATCGCACACTTAGTGCCTCAAAACTAACTCACGAATTGGCTTTCAATTCAGCACACACAGTGCCTTTTGATTTCACACACATAGTGTTAGTATAGGATACTTACAAGAAGACAACTTAATTAACTACATTAGCATATATGGCCACGAATTTAAATACATGTATATTTGTATATGAGTCTATAATCACTTTTATAGAAAAGAACTTATGGACTTACTTGATAGTTCGAAATGATCCTCAATCACCTATTCAATTTCTTTGTTTTTGCCTTTGCTTGATTCCCCTCCCTTGAGTTCTTGAGCTAAAATAGATGAATTTAACAATTTAATTACCTCACTAGTTAATCATACCCTACACTATTAAAATTTCACATCACACAAAGAAAGAAAATGACACAACACTTATGTTTTCATCATAATTAACCATTCGGCTATTGATCATTCAATAATTATTCACTATCATTAGCTAATCCATACTTCAATGAAATTCACCTATATACATATACATGTCTTTACGGTAACCACACCTTGTTAAAATACCCAATTATACAATTCGATGATTTCCTCATTAACTTATAATTATCCTTGTTCATTATTTTAAACCTTCAATTTATGCCTATATAAGGTCTCAAGGCCGAATGCAATTCATCGTTTTAATATCTAGTTTCACTTCACAACCATTTTGGCCGTGTACTTCTAATTTGGCCAAAAGCCTTCCATTTATTCGCACCTTCATATAGACATCATCTAGCTCATCTACTTCTAATTCCATAAGTTCAACCTTATATTGCTCATTAAAACCCTCATGGTCTAAGTTTAGAGATTGTCAAACACACACATTTTCCAACTCTCTTAGCCGAATACTCCACAATACTTAGACCTAAGTAAGTACTCTAAACTAAATCTTTTTGCATCTCAATTAATCCAACAAGAGCATTCGGCTATACTAAAATACCATTTCTTTCCTAGGATGACAATTTAAATCAAATAAGCATTCAATTAAAACCCCATATAACCGAATACCCAAATATCATCCAAGTATAATTTCAACAATTTCATATCATCCTAACATCTAATTCTTCAACAATGCAAGAAAACAAATCACAAAACTTAGCAAGTTGTACACGGCTTAGTGCCCAATCACTACAAAACAATTTATAATTTCCTTAACATTTCCAAGCTACTTTGCAATTTAATTTAAACATGTGAGAATATATATAACTAATAATTCAAACTCACCTCCAATTAGCAAGTAGCCAAAGCCGAATTCTCTTAATGAAGATTTCCTATTTTCCTCTCTTTAGTTTCGGCTCTTGGAGGTAGAAGAAGATGAATATCTTTTTCTTTTCTAAATTATTTTCTTTAGTCTTTTGTTTTACAATTTTATTATTATTTTGTAACCAAAAATTATAAATAATTAGACTTAGTGGAGAGCCATCATCACTTGGCCGGCCACTTAATGGAATTTGGGAAAATTGACATGCAAAACCACTCCTTTCCATGCATGCACTAATAGACCATTATAAGATTAACCTATTACATTTTACAATGTTTCATATAAGTCCTTTCTTTATAAATTCTCTTAGAGATGATCAAATTAATGCATGAAACTTTCACTCCCGCGTCTACTCACATTGTAAACACCAAAATAAATATATTTTAATTACTTAATACTCGGTCTCGTGGTCCCGAAACCACTTCCTGACTAGGGTCAATCTAGGGCCGTTACAATTCTTCCCCACTTAAGGAGTTTTCGTCCCCAAAAATCTTACCAGTGAAAAGGTTTGGGTATCTCTCTTTCATAGAGTTCTCGGTTTCCCAAGTAGCTTCTTCAATCCCATGCTTGAGCCATAGTACCTTTACTAACGGGACCTTTTTGTTTCGCAACTCTTTCACTTCGCGAGCTAGGATACGGATCGGTTCTTCCTCATAACTCAAATCAGATTTAATTTCAACCTCTATTGGACTAATTATGTTCAATGGATCAGATCTATAACGTCGAAGCATTGAAACATGGAAAACGTTGTGGATCCTTTCAAGTTCGGGGGGTAAAACTAATCTGTATGCGACTGGTCCAATTCGTTCGGATATCTCATACGGTCCGATAAACCTCGGGCTCAATTTGCCCTTACGGCCAAATCTGAGTACCTTCTTCCAAGGCGAGACTTTAAGAAATACCTTGTCTCCGATCCGATATTCAATGTCTTTTCTTTTTAAGTCCAACGTATGACTTTTGTCGATCCAAGTCGTTTTCAAGCTTTCACTAATTTTCTTTACTTTAAGTTCAGCGTCTTTGATCAAATTAACTCCGAAAATTTTACTTTCGCTAAGTTCGGTCCAAAACAACGGAGTACGGCATTTTCGACCATATAAGGCCTCGTATGGTGCCATCTTAATGCTTGATTGAAAGCTATTGTTGTAAGCAAATTCAATCAATGGTAAATATCGTTCCCACGAACCACCAAATTCCAGGATGCAACATCTCAACATATCCTCTAGTATTTGAATAGTCCGTTCCGATTGACCATCCGTCTAGGGATGAAAAGCGGTGCTAAAATGCAACTTAGTACCCAAAGCTTCTTGTAGCTTTGTCCAGAATCGCGATGTGAATCTTGGATCTCTATCCGACACAATAGAAATAGGTACTCCATGCAACTTCACAATTTGAGAAACATACAACTCGGCTAGTTTATCAAGTGAATAATCCATGCGCATGGAAATGAAATGAGCCGACTTTGTCAATCTATCTACAATAACCCAAATCGCATCTTTCCTGCTGTACGACAACGGAAACCCGGCTACAAAATCCATCGTTATTCGATCCCATTTCCATTCGGTATCGTGATCGATCAAGTAATCTGAAGGTACTTGATGTTCCGCCTTCACTTGTTGACATACCAAACACTTCGAAACAAAATCGGAAATGTCTCGTTTCATACCAGACCACCAAAACTGACATTTTAAGTCGTTGTACATTTTCGTGCTACCAGGATGGATCGACATTCGGCTATTATGAGCTTCATTTAGAATCATCGAAATAAGTTCTGAATTTCTTGGAACACACAATCGGTTTCTGAATCTTAAACAGTCGTCATCATCAATTTGAAATTCTGATTCCCTACCCGTGGCACATTCAGCTCGTTTAGCAACCAATTCACCGTCAACCCTTTGAGCTTCACTAATTTGGTGAATCCACAGTGGTCTAGCTTTTAATTCTGCTACTAATGCATTATCGGATGGAGCGGTCAAATGTACGTTCATTGCTCGTAAAGCAAACAGTGATTTGCGACTTAACGCATCAGCAACTACGTTAGCCTTTCCCGGGTGATAGTCGATGACCAGCTCATAATCTTTCAACAACTCGAGCCAACGTCTTTGTCGCAAATTCAATTCTCTCTGAGTCATCAAATATTTGAGGCTTTTATGATCCGAGTATACATGACACTTCTCGCCAAACAAGTAATGTCGCCATATCTTCAAAGCGAAAACAATTGCAGCTAACTCGAGATCATGAGTCGGATAGTTCTTCTCATGTGGCTTCAATCGTCTTGATGCATATGCTACCACTCGACCTTCTTGCATCAACACGCAACCCAAATTTTAAGCAAAGACGCATCACTATAGACGACAAACTCTTTACCGGATTCGGGTTGCACAAGCACGGGAGCTTCAGTTAAATACGTTTTCAGTTGATCGAAACTTCTCTGACATTTTTCTGACCAAACGAACCTAACATCTTTCTGCAGTAGTCTTGTCATTGGTGTGGCTATCGTCGAAAAACCCTTTACGAAATGTCTGTAATAACCGGCAAGTCCCAAAAAGCTTCGAACTTCAGTAATATTCCTCGGAGGCTTCCAATTAAGTATAGCCGTAATTTTACTCGGATCAACTCGAATACCCGATGCAGACACCACATGACCCAAAAAACTAACTTCTCTCAACCAGAACTCACATTTACTGAACTTAGCATACAATTGCTTGTCCCGCAAAATCCGTAACACTAATCTCAGGTGCTCAGCATGTTCAATTTCATTTCTCGAATAGACCAAAATGTCATCGATAAACACAACTACAAACCGATCCAGATATGGTCTGAAAATCCGATTCATCAAATCCATAAATACCGCAGGGGCATTAGTAAGCCCAAACGGCATTACTAAGAACTCATAGTGTCCATATCTCGTTCTGAAAGCAGTTTTGGGTATATCTGAGTCTCTAACTCGTAGCTGATAATATCCCGATCTCAAAATCTATCTTCGAAAATACAGAGGCCCCTTTCAGTTGATCGAATAAATCATCAATACGCGGTAACGGATATTTATTCTTTATTGTCACCTTATTCAATTGACGATAGTCGATGCATAATCGCATGGTTCCGTCCTTCTTTTCACAAATAACACCGGTGCACCCTAAGGCGAGGAACTTGGACGAGCGAAACCTCTATCCATCAACTCTTGCAACCGAAGTTTTCAATTCTTTCAATTCCGTTGGTGCCATACGATACGGAGTCAGTAGAAATCGGTGTAGTCCTGTACAAGTTCAATGCCAAACTCTACCTCCCGAACAGTGTGGTACCCCAGTAGTTCCTCGGGAAAAACATCCGGATAATCACAAACCACCGCTTGATTCAAGCTTCTTCTCTAACTCCTTGTCGTCAAACACGTATGCCGTATACCCTCACACCCCTTTCTCACATGTTTTGAGCCATCATCGAGGATATAATTGCTGGTAACCCGATCCTATCAGTAGACTTGACTCGTATTATCTCATCATTTGCACATCTCAAATCAATAGTCTTTCCTTTGCAATTCACCACTGCATCATGGACAGTCAACCAATCCATACCAAGGATAACATCAAATTCATCAAACGGTAAAAGCATCAAGTCAGCTGGAAAGCAGGAGCCTCTGACTACTAGAGGACATTTCTTACACACTTTGTTCACGAGTACATAACGGCCCAAGGGATTTGACACTCGGATTACGAACTCAGTAGACTCGACAGGTAGAGTCTGACTAGATACTAAAGTCTCACATATATATGAATGAGTAGAACCAGGGTCAATCAAAGCAACAACATCAGTATTAAAGAGAGTAAATGTACCAGTGATAACATCAGGAGAAGATGCTTCCTCTCGTGCACGAATGGCATAAGCTCTAGCAGGAGCACGAATTTCAGACCGATCAGCCGTATCAGAAATCCCTCTCTGACCCCCACTTCTGCCTCCGGTATTTCTCGATGGTCTACCTCTAACTGCTGCGTCGGTCGATCTTGTACCTTGTATCTTATTCTTCTCATCAGGTTCCGTACAATCTCGAACAAAATGATCTCGCGATCCGCATCTATAACAGGCTCGGTTAATAGTCTTACCCCAACATTCACCTACATGTCGTCTTCCACATTGGGTGCATTCAGGTTTTTCTTGTCGGCTATTACCAACACTAGCAACCGAAGTAACTCGAGAATCTGTTGACGGTCGCTCCCTAATAGAAATTCCCGTAGCCGTCTTTGATTTGTTAGTATCGTCCCTGAATCTCTTTGGAGTCGAGAAAGTAGTTTTACCCGCCATTCTTTTACGAAAATCTCTGGCTTCAGATTCAGCTTTCTTTTTCTCCTTCCCGAGCTCTTCAGCCTTGCATGCCCGTTCAACCAGTGTTACAAATTCCTTTATTTCCAAAATACCCACCAGCAGTTTTAAATCTTCATTCAATCCTTCTTCAAATCTTTTACACATAGTGACTTCATCAGCTACACACTCTCGAGCATATCGATCGAGTCTTACAAACTCGCGTTCAGATTCGAATCTTTATCAAAACGACCTTTTGAGCTCCAAAAATTCTTTACGCTTTTGGTCGGTGAATCGTTGACTAATATACTTCTTTCGCACTGCATCAAAAGAATTCCCAAGCAACACGTTCCTTCGGGACTATAGAAATCGAGTTCTCCACCAATAGTAGGCCGAGTCTCGCATTAAGGATATAGCACACTTTAAACACTCTTACGGTGTACACGAAAGCTCTTCAAAAACACGAATGGTGTTATCAAGCCAAAACTCGGCCTTTTCAAGCATCATCGATGAGTGTAGCTCTCGAAATTCCTCCGCCCGCGCTTTCTTACTAAATCTACAGAGAGACTTACTCACCTCAAAGGATCAATAGTCGTTGGTATGACAGGAACCTGAGGTAGATTATTTAAGTTCGGAAACGGTTGAGCAGCCGGGTTAGTCCGGGCGTATTGTGCGACCCATTCATTCATCATAGAAAAGAAGGCTTGTTTTGCCCCATCATCTTGATTATTAGCAGAGGATTGAGGTTCAACAGGCGGTGTTCCTTGTGCAGGAGCAGCCGCTACACTTTCAACATCATCCGCCAAGGCTCTCTCAGGATTAGGTTCCATTTACTAATCAAAACAATAATTTCAACCGTCAAAAGCCATCACACTATCATATACTAACATTAAGGCATGTATAGCTAGACTCGTACGCGCTACGGTAGTCCTAGAACCGACTAAACCGTAGCTCTGATACCAATAAAATGTAACACCCGTGTAGCATACAACCCACGTATAAGTTTCTTGTCCACGAGTGAGCTAAATAAGGAAGTGATTTCATTTTAAATTGCTAGAACGGTACATCACATTTACACATATATCATCAGTACGTTTTAGTACTCAAACGGCCGAACCACAACTTCAAGATCATTTACGCAAATGCTTAATTATACTTTTAAAATTTTCTTTGTGATTTCATATTATCAAACCCTAGACGTGTTCACTAAACATTAGTTACATAAATATAAAACTACACATGTGATTTCATGCCAAACCGAACCTAGATTTATATATACATATCAAGCTATTTTCACATGGCTTCGTACATAAAAAAAAATATACACTTCAAAACACATAATCAAGCCTATACATGCCGTAATGTCTGCCTAAATAACTAAGAAGAGATACCAAAATGTAGCACACGGGCGTGATAGCTTTGACGATGATCCGAACTCGCAAATGATTCAAGAAATCTATGTGGATAGCAACAAAACACAAAGAAAGATAGAATGAGTATACAACCCAGTAAGTCATAAGTAATTTCTATACATACCATTGATATAAGAAGAGAAAATGTATAAAATTCACCTGTTTAGGTCATGCCGAACCATATTACAATCATATAATTAAGTAAACCATCCACAAGCCAAGGACAATAAAAAAAATCATCTACCAACCAACCAAATAGCTTTAAAACATCACTCAATATACGTACAACAATGTCAACCTCATACATACACACATATTCTTTTTATATCTCAACTTGATACCTCGAATAATGATACAACACCATGTCTCTTCCTTATACTACATATACCATTAATCACAGTCGCACACATAGTGCCCAAGGGTTTTTCCGCACACATAGTGCCAAGATACATCGCACACTTAGTGCCTCAAAACTAACTCACGAATTGGCTTTCAATTCAGCACACACAGTGCCTTTTGATTTCACAAACATAGTGTTAGTATAGGATACTTACAAGAAGACAACTTAATTAACTACATTAGCATATATGGCCACGAATTTAAATACATGTATATTTGTATATGAGTCTATAATCACTTTTATAGAAAAGAACTTATGGACTTACTTGATAGTTCGAAATGATCCTCAATCACCTATTCAATTTCTTTGTTTTTGCCTTTGCTTGATGATTCCCCCCCTTGAGTTCTTGAGCTAAAATAGATGAATTTAACAATTTAATTACCTCACTAGTTAATCATACCCTACACTATTAAAATTTCACATCACACAAAGAAAGAAAATGACACAACACTTATGTTTTCATCATAATTAACCATTCTGGCTATTGATCATTCAATAATTATTCACTATCATTAGCTAATCCATACTTCAATGAAATTCACCTATATACATATACATGTCTTTACTTGGTAACCACACCTTGTTAAAATACCCAATTATACAATTCGATGATTTCCTCATTAACTTATAATTATCCTTGTTCATTATTTTAAACCTTCAATTTATGCCTATATAAGGTCTCAAGGCCGAATGCAATTCATCGTTTAATATCTAGTTTCACTTCACAACCATTTTGGCCGTGTACTTCTAATTTGGCCAAAAGCCTTCCATTTATTCGCACCTTCATATAGACATCATCTAGCTCATCTACTTCTAATTCCATAAGTTCAACCTTATATTGCTCATTAAAACCCTCATGGTCTAAGTTTAGAGATTGTCAAACACACACATTTTCCAACTCTCTTAGCCGAATACTCCACAATACTTAGACCTAAGTAAGTACTCTAAACTAAATCTTTTTGCATCTCAATTAATCCAACAAGAGCATTCGGCTATACTAAAATACCATTTCTTTCCTAGGATGACAATTTAAATCAAATAAGCATTCAATTAAAACCCCATATAACCGAATACCCAAATATCATCCAAGTATAATTTCAACAATTTCATATCATCCTAACATCTAATTCTTCAACAATGCAAGAAAACAAATCACAAAACTTAGCAAGTTGTACACGGCTTAGTGCCCAATCACTACAAAACAATTTATAATTTCCTTAACATTTCCAAGCTACTTTGCAATTTAATTTAAACATGTGAGAATATATATAACTAATAATTCAAACTCACCTCCAATTAGCAAGTAGCCAAAGCCGAATTCTCTTAGTGAAGATTTCCTATTTTCCTCTCTTTAGTTTCGGCTCTTGGAGGTAGAAGAAGATGAACATCTTTTTCTTTTCTAAATTATTTTCTTTAGTCTTTTGTTTTACAATTTTATTATTATTTTATAACCAAAAATTATAAATAATTAGACTTAGTGGAGAGCCATCATCACTTGGCCGGCCACTTAATGGAATTTGGGAAAATTGACATGCAAAACCACTCCTTTCCATGCATGCACTAATAGACCATTATAAGATTAACCTATTACATTTTACAATGTTTCATATAAGTCCTTTCTTTATAAATTCTCTTAGAGATGATCAAATTAATGCATGAAACTTTCACTCCCGCGTCTACTCACATTGTAAACACCAAAATAAATATATTTTAATTACTTAATACTCGGTCTCGTGGTCCCGAAACCACTTCCCAACTAGGGTCAACCTAGGGCCGTTACATAAATTATAGTTATAATAGACATAATCATCTCTGTCAAATAAATATCTCTTGCCGTTAATCACATGGAATCATAAGAAAACCAAAATAGTGAAATTTCAATGTCTGAGGCTACACAGAATATCAGAAAATTACAACTTATATAAAATGATATCAATTCCAATGATATCCTAGATAAGATCTGAAAGGAATAATGTCACTCATTAATACTGGAATCCACAGTAATAGAAGTTATATAATCTTCACATATTTCCAACAGAACAATAGCCAGTAGAAATAGAGTATTAGAATCATACAAATTTTACCGTTAACTTTCATATTCACACAAGGAAATAATTACCAGAGAAAGACATAACAATGTCGAGTATAACCCAAACAGACCAACGATGCTTCTGTCCATTAATATGTTTAGCTAATGTTCTCATACGATAAGAATTCCCTCAAAAATTATACAGTCACACATATTTCTAAGGATAAATATACGCATAGAATGCCCAGAAGGAATCATAGTAACTGCCCGACTATAATTATTGGATTTAGGTCAATTAATCGGAGTTAATTTCTTCTGTAACAATGACTTTGCATAATCTGAATAGTCTTCAAAACTATCCAATATCTCTTTTAGTGCTGCCTTCATTTGCTGATTCATTCTCTTTTCTGACCACATTAGTAATCTTTCAAACACGGATCTCTGTAACTCGAAACTCTTGAGCTTATTCCACTCAAATCTTACAGATTTCATTGTAACATTCATTAATAAGGGGGTGAGGTTAGTAAAGCCTCTAATTCAACTCACACATAAATGCACATAACACATATTATCACAATTAGCCAGTTCATTACTGATTTCACATTCCCAAATCATTTAATAAACATTTGCTTATAATCACTTTTGTTCTTAACACGTAATTCTTATGCCAACTCAAATCACTAATTCACAATCAAAATTCTCATATAGCATTATCACTCAAATGTCATAACTCATATTCTCATATAATTATAACATTTATCACTAACAACATGTCATACAATTTGATCCATACCTTTGTGAGTTTCAACTTATAATCAACACATTTTCACTCAAACATTTGAGTATTTACTTCAGTACTATCAGAATTTGCTCGGTTGGAAAACATAGCTGTCTCATCAAAATAATTTTTGTCAGAGTCGGGAGATATCACACTATCATAGGTTAAACATGGCATGTATAGCTAGACATACATACGCTATGGTAGTCCTAGAATTTACTAAACCATAGCTCTGATACCACAAAATGTAACACCCCTTACCCGTATCTGAAGCCGAAACAGGGTTCGAGGCATTACCGGACTTATATTTTAATATTCATTCACATTCAAAAGATAAATCTTGCATACAATTTAAAATTTTCACACATTCATTCATACCATGAAGACATATTTCTCAAAAATAAGCATATACCATGCCTGAATATACACAAACATTAACATCATTAACAAGCCATTCTCACATGGCTACATATACAAATCAAAATAAAACACATTGAATTTAGCCTATACATGCCACATAACCAAAAACTTAAAGCTTTTAATTACCGAAGTGATAACTAGGTAGTGTGATGTGGTCTCCAACGACTTCCAACCCGAGCAAGTCTCTGAAACTCTATGAACATAGGAAAAACATACAGAGTAAGCTTAGAAAGCTTAGTAAGTCATAAGCAAATAAATCATTTCAATGATATTTACAAATCATTATCATTAAACCAAATTTAACAAACCTCAACCACTTATACAATCTTGTACTCGTAAATTCATATAACCACATTAAGTAGCTTCTCTTATCTTATTTATCAATGAATATATATAGATATATATATATATATCACATTTTCACATTCGAAAGACAACCGTTAACTCAATCATATAAATCAAGTTTGCACATAATCATTACATGACTAACCAAAACATGTAATGGTTCACTAACCACTTCATATATAACTTATCCATTTGGCTACATTTCAATTTCATATATATATATATAAAGCACATATTCACATTTCATTTTCTTATAAATCACATATTATCTTACACATATATATTACTTTCCATTTCCCAAAACCATGTTTCTCATTTCATAATTCCCATGCTTAAAACACAAGACCACAGTTCGTATAACAAACATATATGTATCACACCATTTATTTATACATTCACATCATTTGATGTCATATATTTCACATATTATCACTTGAAACATAATCACCTTTCATTTCTGAATTTCATAATCGAAACACATGTACCTGAATGATATATCCATAGATCATAATCATATTCACTTTCATTACTCAATTTCATAAACATTGCAACATACCTGAATTGGATGCACATTTATATATTCATTTACTTCTCAGAATACCAGTTGAACCATTCGAAAACAAAGAGGATACTCGGATATATCTGGAAGCTCGTACAATGCCAACGTCGCAGCCATGGTCTTACATGTAATCAAATATCGATGCCACTGTCCCAGACATGGTCTTACACGTAAATCACAAATTGATGCCAATGTCCCAGACGCGGTCTTACACAAAATCACATATATCGCTGCCAACGTCTCAAACATGGTCTTACATGAAAATCACATATATCGATGCCAACGTCCCAGACGTGGTCTTACACGAAAATCACATATATCGATGCCAACGTCCCAAACGTGGTCTTACACGAAATCATATATCTCGGAAGCTCACCTGTTATAACACCAATATTCTGTACAACTCCTAAAATTTGATAGGACTTTCAACTCATAATTATATCCACTCATGCTCAAAATAAATCATCAATTGCTTAGTTCCATTCGGCCGTATACATATAAATACAAATTAATTCGGCACATATAATACATTTACATTTCAATTAAACAACCTTTATTCACTTATGAACTTACCACGGACGAAGACGAATGAACCGGGATGGCTATTCGAAAAATTTAGATTTTTTTTGTTCCGATCCAATTCTAATTTCCTCTTTTCTTGATCTAAATTAATATAAATTAAACTTATTTAATCTCACATATACTCAAATTCACCCAAAAACACATAAAAAGGACAATTTGCACATTAGCCCCTAATATTTCACATTTTCACAAATTAATCCCTATTTCCAAATAGCACAAAATACACAATATCTCATCAAACCCGTGTTAGACCGAATTTACCTTAGGCCTTAGTAGCCCATTTATTCAATTTATTTCACACTCGGAACAAATTCTCCAAAGCTCAATTCAATTCTGTAACATATATATATTTATTTACAACTTGATTCAGCACATATAATGCTCATACATTAATACATCCAAACATGAAATATTAGCAACCATTACTGAATGGTCAAGTTATTCCACACGGATTATTAGACAAAATTATACAAGTACATACAAGCATTACCAAATGATCGAATCTCCATTGTATTTAAAAATAATTCATGCACCACTCATTTAACTATTAATAGTCATTTACTAAGTACCAATGCCGAATCAAAATATGTCAAGTTCACATGCTATGAATCATGCTAAAATGTCATTTTCAAAACCAAATTGTTTTTCATCTATTCGACTAGCAAATTATATAAAAAAATATTTTATACCAATTTCATAACCAAATAGTCATATTAACTAAACACCTTAAACTTAACTTAATAATTAACATATCAACTATAATTCATGAATATTCTTGTCTTCGTAAATGCACCAATAAATCTAATTAAACAAGCAATGATTTATTCATCACTTAGCTTATCCAATTAAGCCACAATCGAAAACACATTCATCAACCGAATCATTATTTAACCAAAACATGAAAATTAATACATATTTATTTTTCATCATCAAACACAAAAATCATCAAACTTTCAACAATGGCAAAACACAAAATCAACATAAATTTCAAAAATTGAAGCATAGGTTTATTAGCATTCGAAGCAACGATCTTAAAAACATAAAAATTATCAAAAACTGAGTCAAAATCACTTACTAATTAAAGCTTGAAGTTTCCGAATCCTAATGGCTTCCATGAACCTTTTTCTTTTCTCATTTTCAGTTGAAAGAACCATGAAAGGTGATAATTTAACTTTTATTTTATTAATATATTAACATATATTCATAAATTACTCAAATAACCTTATTTCAAATTCAATATTTCAATAATGCCAAACCAACATTTCCACTAACTAATTAATGGTCCATTTATCACATAAGGACCCTAACCTTTAAGTTCCATAGCTTTTAGACACTTTTAACTTATAGCATGCTACTTTTACATTTAATGCATGTAACACCCCAAACCCGGCCTAGATGTTATGACCGGATCCGACATGCCACATCGAAGCGTTCAAAACATTCCGTATTACTTAGTTTAGTAAACTTAGTTGATGTTTTAAAAGATACCTTTTAAATAGATTAAAGTGAATGGAAGCTGTGCACTAGGTAGGAAACCGGAAAAGAGGAGGTGAGTCTGTCGGACTGCTTAAGTACCAAGCTCCCTTCGGATCCAATCCTAGACATGCACACCGCCATTGCCACACTCTAACATCTTGTATATTTTTAAGAAACCCATTTGATTAAGTCCATCTTAGAAAAGTGATTAAGTTTTTAAAATCATTTGCTTAGCGGAAGTCTTACTTGTAATCGTGTTATCTTGAAATCAATTATTATTTTGGAAAATACGCCCTAGAACTAATCCATTTTGATAGTTAAAGTAAATCATTTTCATCATAATAAAATATAAATCAAAACCATAAAAATAAATAAGCGGCCTTATTACATTTAAAAACCCAAAACCGTAAACGAAAATAAAGGACGTTCAGTTCACCAGAAAGAAACCAAGTTTGCAGAAACATGTGGCCACTTCGAATCCCCCACGGCTCCAAGCCCACTATGGGTGGGGATCACCTGCGTGGATAAAACAAAGGGGGTGAGTTTTGGGAAACTCAGTGTGTAAATTAACCCAACCATAGCCTAAATCAGTTCAAACCACAGAAACAGAATAAATTGGCCTTAGCACTCGAAATGTAATCTAATAAATCCCATAGGCCCATAACGCATCGTAATGTATATTACATGCTTATGCAAAAACCCAACCCAAATGCAACCATATTTACCCCCATACCATCCTTTCACCATGTGGGGAGACTACTCGACCCACCCAACCGCTACACGCCATTGTAAATATGCAAAGATGGTCGCTGAATGAGATAATGTGACAGAGTCACTGAGAATGTGATAATTGTGGTAGAGCCACCAGAACAGATATATACGTGGCAGAGCCACCAGATTAGATAATTTGTGGCATAACCACCAGGACGCTTCCTCCATAATATAACCCATGTCCCCATGCAACAGATACTCATTCATGGCATACATCATATAGATTTAAATCATCATGCTTTTCAGATAAAATTAACCCTAGGGGTATAAAGGTCATTTTACACCTAGGGGTATCATAGTAATTTTCCATACATAGGGGTATTCTAGTAATCTAACTATTTTAGGGTTTTCATGCATATTTCTACCATTTACGTACAATCAGAAACACTTACCGCGCATACTTACCGAATTGGGCCCGTTGGCCCATTAACCAATTTTTGGCCCAATAAGCCCAAAATGTCAATAATGCATGAAATCGCGCGTACTGCAGTTTTATCATTTAGATTACCAGAAATATTAACCCATTTATCTTATGAGCATTCGCATACTCGCAAGTCCCCAAAATACCTGCTTTTCAGCATTTCGGCTTTTCAGCTTTTGCCGATCTAGTCTCTGAGAGGGTGTCAGTTACACACCTGTTTTATGACAACTCACTGACGAGATCCACGTATGAACTACCTATAATTATATTATTACTTTATTAATCTAACTATCGAAACGAACTACATAATAACCCCTTACCATATTCAGCTAACCACACCTTAGGCACTAGCGATCCAACCTTTGTCGAAAGTAGCGACTAGATCAAGATCCAATCGTTCCATTTGTCCAAACCCTTGATCAGCAGCCTCTAAATCCCACTATTATCAATGTAAAATAGTTATCACAACCGCCTTAGGGCTACAAGTCCAAATCGACAGCCTCTCTAACTTTTAGGGATTTCGGCTTTTCCTAAAATACGAAAGAAAGACTAAGTTGGAAAGACTTACCACCGGTCCTTCGATTAATGATTCCAATGAGTTTCTAATAGATTTCGATGTAGATCTAAGCCCTCAGACGATAACAAAAGTCGAGCCTTTAGTGATCTTTAGAATTCGGCTATGTCCCTATGGCTATGCATTTTCGGTTTTTTTTGTAACAGTGAAGAGAAGATGGTATAGTAGGGTTTTGCTGTGGTCTTGTCGACAGAAACTTGGGTTTAGAGGATGAAAGAATTGATTAGGAATGATGAAAAGAAGTATGAAGTTTTGACTATAAGAATTTGACACAAAGAAAGTATAACTTTCAGGATTTCGACTTTTTATGGCAAATGGCTATAGGCTTAAAAATAATGGAAGGAAAGTGATGTTGAGTAGAGTGATAGGAGGATTCGGCTATGGAGGGAAAGAAGAAGAAAAGAATAGCAAATGGAGAGAAAAAGAAAAGAAAAAGAGAAGGGAAGGATGATCAGAAAAACGGCTCACTTACCCCCTAATGTCTAATTTATACTGGCACTAACCCTAGCCGAATTTTGCCTCCTTAAAGCTCCCCTTGGCCGGCCAACTCTTGCTGCTCACGATTCTAACATTCGGCCAACTCTGCTCTCCCTAATCAACTCTTAAATCCTCTCCCTTATCCCCTTCTTATTGAATCTCCTGAGCAACTCAAACTCCTTGTGACAGTCTTTTACTTCAGTTCCATTACCTCCCTTTTCTGTACATAAAAATTAATTCCCTTAATTTGCTGTCATTGTGACTTGAACCTGGGTCCTCCCTAACATCCACACGCCACTCATAGCCTTCCCAGTGGCGTCACATGCCACTATGCCACTTGCTTCCTTGTGTTTTATTTTACACAATTAATACTTAAAAGCCCAGCTTACCAGAACCCCTTTTTCTTATGGAATTAAAATTAACTAAAACTACCGGGTTTTAATTTAAAATTGGGCCTTCTAGAGGCCCACTAACATAATTAATCCTACGCCAAGCAGACAAAACTCAGAATATTAAATTTTACCAACATTTTTAGAATTCCCAAAAATTGGGGCGTTACAACTCTACCCTCCTTAAAGAAATTTCATCCTCGAAATTTACCTAGTCCAAACAGATGGGGGTATTGCTGTTGCATCGCCTCTTCTGGCTCCAAAGTAGCTTCCTCTCTGCCATGGTTACGCCAAAGAACTTTTACTAATGGAACAGATTTCCTTCTCAGAATTTTAACATCTCGATCCAAT
The DNA here is from genome assembly GCA_025698475.1 of Gossypium anomalum. Classification (NCBI taxonomy): domain Eukaryota; kingdom Viridiplantae; phylum Streptophyta; class Magnoliopsida; order Malvales; family Malvaceae; genus Gossypium; species Gossypium anomalum. The sequence goes on from CM046965.1 coordinate 44,614,212, forward strand.
ATTTACACAGGCTCCTCCTTAAAGGTCAAATCAGTTTGCACCTCAATTCCTGCAACCGGCACGACATGAGTAGGGTCAGAATGATAACGCCTTAACATGGAGACATGAAAAACATCGTGAATCCTGTCTAACTGTGGAGGCAATTCCAATCGATAAGCCACTGGGCCTACTTCGCCTAAAACCCGATAAGGCCCAATGAACCGCGGACTCAACTTGCCCTTCTTACCGAACATTAATATCTTCTTCCAAGGAGAAACCTTTAAGAAGACCATATCACCTACTGAGTACTCAATCTCCTTACGCTTCAAATCTGTATATGACTTTTGCCTATCAGATGCTTCCTTCAATCGGTCTCTAATCAGCTTAACCTTATCCTCGATGATTCGCCACCAACTCGGGTCCAAGAACCCGCTGCCTCAACTCGGTCCAACAACTAGGTGTACGACATCTTCGCCCATACAGTGCTTCATACGGTGCCATTCGAATACTCGCCTGATAACTGTTATTGTACGCAAATTCTGCCAACGGCAAGTAATCCTCCCAACTACCTCGAAAGTCAATAACACAACCCCTCATCATGTCCTCCAGAATCTGGATAACTCTTTCCGACTGACCATCAGTTTGGGGATGGAAAGCCATACTAAAGTTCAATCGTGTCCCCAATGCCTCATGTAGCTTCTGCCAAAATCAAGATGTGAATCTAGGATCTCAGTCAGAGATAATCGAAACTGGGACCTCATGAAGTTGCACAATCTCTGCCACATACAACTTGGCTAACTTCTGAAGTGAGAAGTCAGTACGGACAGGTATGAAATGAGCCGATTTGGTCAACCTATCCACAATCACCCATATCGAGTCTTTCTTCGATGGTGTCAAGGGTAGCCCACTCACAAAGTCCATGGTTACCCTCTCCCACTTCCAAAGTGGTATCTTTACTGGCTGCAACAATCCGTATGGTAATTGATGCTCACTTTTTACTTGGCCGGGCATGTTAAAAATTTCCCCACGAATTCTGTTACTTCTCATTTAAGCCCAGGCCACCAATACAGTTCTCGCAAGTCGTGATACAACTTATTCCCTCCAGGATGCATGGCACAAAGTCCCCTATGAGCTTCCTTAAGTATTGACTGTCTCAAGTCAGAGTCCTTCGGAACACAAATTCTTCCTCGAAAGCACAAAACTCCTTCGCTATTCAACCCAAACTCAGAAGTTTCCCCTTCCTTAACTTGTTGAAAATGAGCGACCAAAGACTCATCTTTCAACTGCTTTTCCTTAATCCAATCCACCCAGGTTGGCCTTACTTGCAATTCAGCCAATAGACCTCCATCATCAAACAGACTTAGACGAGCAAACATTGCTCTCAAATCAGATACAGCTCTATGACTTAGAGCATCGGCTACCACATTAGCCTTGCCTGTGTGATATTCGATCGAACAATCATAATCCTTAAGCAACTCGATCCATATCCTTTGCCTAAGGTTCAGTTCTTTCTAAGTCAGCAAATACTTAAGACTTTTATGATCTGTGTATATAATACACCTTTCTCAGTACAAGTAATGTCTCCAAATCTTAAGTGCAAAGATTACTGCTGCCAACTCCAAATCATGAGTAGGATAGTTTCCTTCATTCACCTATCATTATAACCTCATCACCTTCCGTGGTCCTTAGCACCATTCACTTAGCAGCACAGTCCAAGGTCGCCTTATGCTTAACAATCCAGTCTATTCCCAGAATGAGATCAAACTCTCTGAACGGCAACTCCATCAGATCTCCAGGAAAAATCCTACCTTGGGTTTCTAAGGGTACATCCCTATACAATTTGTCTACCCTAATCGAGTGACCCAAAGGACTTAACACAGATACCCCACTCAGAATCTTCTCAGAGCGCACACCTAACGATCCAGATATGGCACATGCAACATAGGAATGAGTAGATCCAATATCCACTAAAGCAGTATACGGTATGCTAGAAACCAAAAATGTACCAGTTATTACGTCAGGTGCGTCACCCTCCTCACGACGACGAGCTGCATACACTAACGCTGGCTGTCGAGCCTCAGCATTTTCGGCACCTTTTCCAGGCGCCCCTCATCCTCGACCATTTCCATTTCCTCCCCTACCTTGTCTACGTCCATGTGGTGGTTGTGGTCCACCTCTCACGGGTTGAGCAACCCTCTGTTCGACAACTTGAACCTGATCAGCTCTCTGAGGACAGTCTTTAACTCTATGCTCCATAGATTCGCATCGAAAACAAGCACCAGAACATTTCCTACACACACCCAAGTGTACCTTACCACAGTCTCCACAGATTGGTGGTCTAACCACATTCACCGGAACTGCTCGAATCGGCTCCTCCACTCTCGCCCTTTTGGCATTCTTATTTGCTCCACTCGAAGGTCTAGAATCCCTCCGAAAAAGGTTCTGATCTTTCTCACGGTTCTGCCTCTCAGTACGCTTCACCTCCTCAGCTATCTTAGCTTTTTCCACAAGAACCGCAAAATCACGCTCCCTTGCGGAGCAATCAGCACCTTAAGATCATCTCTGAGTCCATCCTTGAAGCGAACGCTACGCTCATACTCCGTAGCGACTATTCCCACAAAGATACCGGCTTAGCCTCGTAAACTCACCTCGTACTGAACCGACTTATTTCCTTAAACCAGTTCTGTGGAATTCCTTCCCCGCAGCGCGTCACATAACTCGCCCCAACATACTTCCCTTTAAAGGACATTTTAAACAACTCCCAAGTAACCCTATCAGCTGGGGTTCCATCTCTCACAGTGGGCCACCATTGATAAGCCTCATCTCTCACAAGAAACGATACGGCCTTCTTTCGCCTTTCTCTCGCTCCTGCAGAGCGCACCCAAGTCATCCATAATTCGCTCTGTGGCCTCCAACCAATATTCGCCACATTCGGGCTACACCAGATACGCCCTAAAGATCTCTACTCATTAGCCTGAGTCGCTCGTAAATCGATCCTCGAATCCTGTTGCCCGAACTTGCCCCGGTAACCCTTTCCAGAACATGAAGCATAGCCTATGACAGGGCGTCATTCTCGACACCACGATCATGAGACTCCACTTCAGTTTCTAGTGGTACCGGTGCCTCCGCTGTCGGCATATGCCCAGAAGACGCAGTTCCTACTCGAGCACTACCTCAGCCTCGTCCACGGCCTCTTTCACGAGCTGCTCGCGTACTCATATCGTATTATCTGTTTATGAATTTTAGGCAGTAATTTTAGCATTCCAGTGATTATTACAGATGTTTTATGATTCAGACAGTAATTCAGAGTTGGTTTTCGCAGAATCGATGTCTAGCTACAGTTTCAGTCTTTTAGCAAGCTTTTCTAGGGTTTCAGTAGTATCCTATCTAAAGTATTCTAGTAGGGTTTCAGTACAGACACATAATTCAGAATATATTCAGAAAAGTTCAGAATACTTATAGGCTTGGGCCGGAGATTCGGAATGCTACTCAAAGATCCAGATTTTGAAAATAGAGTTTTACAATATTTATAAAACTTTTATTTTTGAAAACCTTTATTTTTGTAAACCCATTCCACAGCCGAGTTGTTGTAACTTGGCTCTGATACCACTAAATGTAACACCCTAAACCCGGCCTAGACGTTATGACTGGATCCAACGTGCCACATTGAAGTGTTTAAAACATTCCGTATTACTTAGTTTAGAAAACTTAGTTGATGTTTTAAAAGATACCTTTTAAATAGATTAAAGTGAATGGAAGTTGTGCACCAGGTAGGAAACTAGAAAAAAGGAGGTGAGTCTGTTGGACTACTTAAGTACCAAGCTCCCTTCGGATCTAATCCTAGACATGCACACCGCCATTGCCACACTCTAACATCTCGTATATTTTTAAGAAACCCATTTGATTAAGTCCATCTTAAAAAGTGATTAATTTTTGAAAATCATTTGCTTAGCGGAAGTCTTACTTGTAATCATGTTATCTTGCAATCATTTATTATTTTGGAAAACGCACCCTAGAACTAATCCATTTCGATAGTTAAAGTAAATTATATTCATCATAATAAAATATAAATCAAAACCATAAAAATAAATAAGTGGCCTTATTACATTTAAAAACCCAAAACCGTAAACGAAAATAAAGGACGTTCAGTTCACCAGAAAGAAACCAAGTTTGCAGAAACATGTGGCCACTCTGAATCCCCCACGGCTCCAAGCCCACTATGGTTGGGGATCACCTGCGTGGATAAAACAAAGGGGGGTGAGTTTTGGGAAACTCAGTGTGTAAATTAACCCAACCATAGCCTAAATCAGTTCAAACCACAGAAACAGAATAAATTGGCCTTAGCCCAGAACAGAATTAAGAATAAAGCCCATAGGCCCATAACAAATCAGAACAGATATTTCATACTTATGCAAAAACCCAACCCAAATCCAACCATATTCACCCCCATACCATCCTTTCACCATGTGGGGAGACTACTCGACCCACCCAACCGCTACACACCACAGAAATATGCAGCATGACTACCAGAATAGATAATGTGACAGAGTCACTAAAACCAGATATATACGTGGCAGAGCCACCAGATCAAATAATTTGTGGCATAGCCACCAGGACGCTTCCTCCATAATATAACCCATGTCCCCATGCAACAGATATTCATTCATGGCATACATCATACATATTTAAATCATCATGCTTTTCAGACAAAATTAACCCTAGGGGTATAAAGGTCATTTTACACCTAGGGGTATCATGGTAATTTCCATACATAGGGGTATTCTAGTAATCTAACTATTTGAGGGTTTTCATGCATATTTCTACCATTTACGTACAATTAGAAACACTTACCGTGCATACTTACCGAATTGGGCCCGTTGGCCCATTAACCGATTTTTGGCCCAATAAGCCCAAAATGTCAATAATGCACAAAAATCGTGCATACTGCAGTTTTATCATTCAGATTACCAAAAATATTAACCTATTTATCTTACGAGCATTCGCACACTCGTAAGTCCCCAAAATATCGACTTTTCGGCATTTCAGCTTTTCGACTTTTGTCGATCTAGTCTATGAGAGGGTGTCAGTTACACACCTATTTTATGACAATTCGCTGACAAGATCCATGCACGAACTGCCTCCAATTATATTATTACTTCTTTAATCTAACTACCGAGACGAACTACACAATAACCCCTTACTATATTCAGCCAACCACACCTGAGGCACTAGCGATCTTACCTTTGTCGAAAGTAGAAACTAGATCAAGATTCGATCGTTCCACTTGTCCAAACCCTTGATCAGCAGCCTCTAAATCCCACTATTATCAAAGTAAAATAGTTATCACAACCCCCTTAGGGCTACAAGTCCAAATCGATAGCCTCCCTAACTTTCAGGGATTTCAGCTTTTCTTAAAATACGAAAGAAAGACTAAGTTGGAAAGACTTACCACTGGTTCCTTCGGTTAATGATTCCAATGAGTTTTTACTAGATTTCGATGTAGATCTAATCCCTCATATGATAACAAAAGTCAAGCCTTCAGTGATCTTTAGAATTCGGCTATGTCCCTATGGCTATACGTTTTTAGCTTTTTTGTAATAGTGAAGAGAAGATGGTATAGTAGGGTTTTGCTGTTGTCTTGTCAACAGAAACTTGGGTTTATAGGATGAGAGAATTGATTAGGAATGATAAAAAGAAGTATGAAGTTTTTACTATAAGAATTCGGCACAAAGAAAGTATAACTTTCGGGATTTCAGCTTTTTATGGCAAATGGCTATAGGCTTAAAAATAATGGAAGGAAAGTGATGTTGAGTAGAGTGATAGGACCATTCGGCTATGGAGGGGAAGAAGAAGAAGAAAAGAATAGCAAATGGAGAGAAAAAGAAAAGAAAAAGAGAAGGGAAGGATGATCAGAAAAACGGCTCACTTACCCCCTAATGCCGAATTTATACTGGCACTAACCTTAGCCGAATTTTGCCTCCCTAAAGCTCCCCTTGGTCGGCCAACTCTTGCTCCTCACGAGTCCAACATTCGGCCAACTCTGCTTTCCCTAATCAGCTTCTAAATCCTCTCCCTTATCCCCTCCTTACTCAATCTCCTGAGCAACTCAAACTTCTCGTGACAGACTTTTACTTCAGTTCCATTACCTCCCTTTTCTGTACATAAAAATTAATTCCCTTAATTTGCTGTCATTGTGACTTGAACCTGGCTCCTCCCTAACATCCACATGCCACTCATAGCCTTCCCAGTGGTGTCACATGCCACTATGCCACTTGCTTCCTTGTGTTTTATTTTACACAATTAATACTTAAAAGCCCAGCTTACCAGAACCCCTTTTTCTTATGGAATTAAAATTAACTAAAACTACCGGGTTTTAACTTAAGCTTGGGCCTTCTAGAGGCCCACTAACATAATTAATCCTACACCAAGCAGACAAAAAACAGAATATTAAATTTTACCAAGAATTCCCAAAAATTGGGGCATTACAACGCAATTAAGTCCCTTTATAAAATTGAGCTCACAAACGATAAAATTTTCACACGAAAATTTTACACATATTAATTCACATACTGTAAACACCAAGAATAACACTAAAATATTTTTTTAACTCAAATTTGTAGTCCCAAAACCACTGTTCCGATTAAGGTCTAAACTGGGCTATTACAAAAAGATCATTAAGTAAGTCATTTCATTCGGCAGCAAAGAAATTCCAAGATGATAATAGTAGTTCAAAGAATAATGTGGGACATTCGAGTAGGGATCGTGCTAGATCGCATTCGAGTTTCAGAGCTCCAACTATTTCTGTTGCTAGTGTTGGAAATGCTAAATCCAATCAACCCAAGTGCAAACACTGTGGTAAAAGACATCCTGGTAATTGTAGATTGTATGATCGGGCCAGTTTTAAATGTGGTTCTTTAGATCATTTTATCCATGATTGCCCCGAGTTTCTCGAACAAGAAATTGTACAAAATCTGAGGCCAAGTGTCAATGCATCTCGTGGTAGACCTCCCAGAAATACGGGCAATGTGAGTGGTAGTCTAAGAGGGACTAAAGACACTGTTGTTCGATCTGAGGCTAGAGCACCTGCCAGAGCCTATGCTATCTGAGCTCATGAGGAAGCTTCGTCTCCTGATGTGATTACGGGTACCTTTACTCTTTATGATACTTTTGTTATTGCTTTGATAGATCCTGGATCAATGCATTCTTATATATGCATGAATTTAGTGAATAGTAAGAATTTGCCTGTAGAGTCTATTGAATTTGTGATTAGAGTATCAAACCCCCTAGGCAGATGTGTTTTGGTTGATAAAGTCTGCAAGAATTGTCCGTTAAGGTTTTGAGATATTTGTTTTCTGGCTGATCTGATGTTTTTTACCTTTTGATGAGTTTGATATAATTCTGGGTATGGATTGGTTAACTTTGCATGATGCTATTGTGAACTGCAAACGAAAAATTATTGATTTGAGATGAAAGAATGATAAAATAGTTTGAATTGAATCTAGTGATTTGAATGGGTTATCGGGTGTGATTTCGTTAATGAAAGCTCTGAATATTGTAAGAAAAGGTTGTAAAGCTTACTTTGCTTATGTGATCGATTCAAAAGTAACAGAAAAGAAAGTGGAATCAGTGACTGTTGTCTGTGAATTCCCTGATGTGTTTCTTGAAGAACTTCTGGGATTACCTCCGATCCGAGAAGTTGAATTTGGCATTGAGTTAGTATCGGGAACTACTCTGATTTTGATAGTTCCATATAGAATGGCTCCGACTGAGTTAAAAGAATTAAAGTCTCAGTTGCAAGAATTGACCGATAGAGGATTCGCAAGACTGAGTTTCTCACCTTGGGGTGCTCCTGTTCTATTTGTGAAAAAGAAAGATGGCACGATGAGAATGTGCATTGATTATCATCAGTTGAACAAAGTGACTATCAAGAAAAAATATCCTCTGCCCAGAATTGACGATCTGTTTGATCAGTTGAAAGGAGCTACTGTGATTTGAAAGATAGATTTGAGATCATGTTACTATCAGTTGCGAGTAAAAGATTCAGACATTCCGAAAACTACTTTCTAAATGAGGTACGGACACTATGAGTTTTTAGTTATGCCTTTCGGATTAACGAATGCACCTGCTATCTTTATGGATTTGTTGAACATAATTTTCAAACCATATTTAGATTGATTTGTCATTGTATTCATTGATGACATTTTGATTTATTCGCGTGATGAATCTGAACATGAAGAACATCTGAGAATAGTGTTACAGACTTTGCGAGAAAAGCAGTTGTATGCGAAATTTAGCAAATGTGAGTTTTGTTTGCGCGAAATTGGTTTTCTAGGACATATTGTGTCAGCATCAAGTATCCGAGTTGATCCGAGCAAGATTTTAGTTATTCTAGATTAGAAGCCTCCGATAAATGTTTCTGAAGTCTGCAGTTTTTTGGGACTTGCTATTTATTATAGACGCTTTGTAAAAGGCTTTTCGATGATTGCGACTTCGTTGACAAAACTACTTCAGAAAGATGTGAAATTTGATTAGTCTGAAAAGTGTCAGAAAAGCTTTGATCAGTTGAAAGCCCTATTGACTGAAGCTCTAGTGTTAGTACAACCTGAATCGGGTAAAGAATTTGTGATCTACAGTGATGCTTCGTTAAATGGTCTGGGATGTGTTTTGATGTAGAAAGGGAAAGTCATTGCTTATGCTTCAAGACAGTTAAAGCTGCACGAAAAGAACTATCTGACCCATGATTTGGAATTAGCTGTGGTTGTATTTGTTTTGAAAATTTGGTGCCACTACCTGTTCGGTGAGAAATGTCACATTTATTCCGACCATAAAAGTTTGAAGAACCTGATGACTCAAAAAGATTTGAATCTACGATAGAGAAGATGGCTAGAAATGCTAAAATACTATGAATTAGTGATCGATTATCATCCGGGAAAAGCAAATGTATTTGCTGATACTTTGAGTCAGAAATCATTGTTTGCATTGCGTGCTATGAATGCTCAGTTGTGTATGTCCATTGATGGTTCAATTTTAGCCGAATTGAAAGCAAGACCATTATTTTTGCAACAGATTTGTGAAGCTCAGAAGGTTGATAATGAGATTTTAGTAAAACGAGCTCAGTGTGATTTGAATTTTGATTCTGAATATCAAATTGATAATGATGATTGTTTGAGATTTTGAGATCGGGTTTGTGTTCTAGGAAATTTAGAATTAATTCAGATGATTTTGAATAAAGCTCATTCATTTATCTGTGCATCCGAGTAGTACGAAAATGTATAATGATTTGAAATAGCATTACTGGTGGTCTAGAATGAAAAGAGATATTTCCGACTTTATTTCGAAATGTCTGATCTGTCAGTAAGTTAAAGCTGAACATCAGGTGCCATCTGGTTTATTACAGCCGATTATGATACCGGTGTGGAAATGAAATAAAGTGACGATGGATTTTGTTTTGGGTTTGCCCCTATCTTCGAGAAAGAAAGATGCGATCTCGATTGTAGTGGATCGATTGACGAAATTAGCTCATTTTATTCCGGTACGATCTGATTACTCGCTTCATAAATTAGCTGAGTTGTATATTTCTGATATTGTGAGATTACACGTGGTGCCATTGTCTATTGTGTCAGATAGAGACCTGAGGTTTACTTCATGGTTTTGGAAGAAACTACAAGAGGCTTTAGGTACGAAATTGCATTTTAGTACTGCTTTTCATCCGTAGACAGATGGTCAATCCGAGCGGATTATTCAGATTCTCAAAGATATGTTAAGATGTTGCATTCTTGAGTTTGAAGGTATGTGGGAACAGTATTTGTCATTGATTGAATTCGTATATAATAATAGTTTTCAATCGAGCATTAAAATGGCACCATACGAAGCCTTATATGGTAGAAAATGTCGTACACCATTGTATTGGACTGAGCTCAGTGAGAATAAAATTTACGGGGTTGATTTGATAAAAGAGACTGAATAGGAAGTGAAAGTAATTTGAGATAGTTTGAAAACAACTTCTGATCGTCAGAAATCTTATGCCGATTTGAAACGAAAAGACATTGAATTTGAAATTGGCGACAAAGTATTTCTAAAAGTGTCACCGTGGAAGAAAGTACTCTGATTTGGCCGTAAAGGCAAATTGAGGTACATCGGGCCGTATGAAATTATCGAGCGTATAGGGCCGGTTGCTTATAGATTGTTGTTGCCACCAGAGATAGAAAAGATTCATGATGTGTTTCACGTATCGATGCTTCAATGATACAGATCTGATCCTTCGCATTTAATTCCTCTGTCTGAGATTGAGATTCAGTCTGATATGACCTTCGATGAAGAACCGATCCGTATATTAGCTCGCAAGGTTAAAGAACTACGAAACAAGAAAATTTTGTTAGTAAAAGTGATGTGGCATAGAGCCCGAAGATACTATGAGACAGCAATATCTGAATTTGTTCAACGGTAAGATTTTCGGGGATGAAAATCCCTAAAGGGAGGAGAGTTGTAACAGCCCAGTTTAGACCTTAGTTGAAATAGCGGTTTCGAAACCAAAAACCTAAGTTAAATTTTTTTTTTATTTTTCATGCCTATTATATGTGAATTAGTATGTGTGAAAATTTCCGTATAAAAATTTGATCGTTTGTGTGCTTAATTTGATAAAAGGACCTAATCACGTAAATTGTAAAAGTGGCTTTCTAATTGTTAAAGTGCCTATTTGCTATGTCTTCTTAAATGAGAGGTCCTTGTGTTGCAATTAGACCATTGACAAGGTAAATGGACATTAAATACCATTTATTATGTGTTTATTATATGATTAAATAAAGGTTAAATTTGTAATTTTGTAAATAAACTTAATATAATAAAACAAAACATGTTAATGGATGATTTATTCATCCATGCTTGCCGAAAATCAAAGAAAAAGAGAAAAAAATAAAAAGCATTTAGGGTTCGAATAGGTTAAAGCTCAATTAAGGTATGTTTTCTGATCGATTTTTGATATGGCATGTATAGATTAGGCCGATGATGGCTATGTTTTGTATTGTAAATATTTTGGCTATATGAAAATGGCATTCATAACTTAAAAATCAATATGTATTCAGCTCGATCTCTGTTTATGTTGTTCGATTATGTGTATGAAAAATTTAATGTTTAGCTTGGTAATATCTCTTAGCCTAAACCGGCGATCGGATTCGGGCTAGGGGTGTAACACCTCTTTTATTTTATTTTTAGGTGATGCTCAATAGAAGGTTCCATGTTTGGAGGGACTCTGGGTGGCCAGCTAGCAAGATAGTTTGGACTTGTTTTTCTTTCTAAAGCTTATCAGTTTCCATGTTATTAAGTGCTTTTCAAATCAGATTGGAATAGGGCTTCCACTTTATTATTATTTGGATACTTATTTTTTTATGTGATATAATTATAAAAAGTTGAACACGATTTCTTAAACTATAGTATGACTTTTCTATGTTTCCACTACTACATTTTAAAATGACATGTTTCTATAAAATCATATATTTTAAACAAGTGATTGAAAGGAGTTTTTTTAACGATAGTTAAGGTTTCTTTTATTTTAAGAAGGGTATTCAATGAAAACACAGTTTTCGCTAAAACACTTTAATGTGATGCACCAAATTCGGCTATAACATCCAGGCTGGGTTTAAGGTGTTACACTTGCCGTCCAAACCCTATAAACCACATCACAATGATGAGTACGCTTAATCCCATGGCATGCCAAATAAGTCAAACGGTCTCATAATAACACAGGGTCAAAATATCCATATTTTATCATATATTTACTTAACGATATTCTGCACATATTCACTGTCACATGGCGCTATGCTCTTATTTATCAATTCTTTAATCTCTCGAGCTAGAATTCTGATCGGTTCTTCGTTATACATTATATCAGGCTGAATTTCAATCTTTGATAAAGAAATTAGTGTGATGAATCTAATTTATATCAATGCAACATCGAAATATGAAACACATTGTGGATCTTTTCTAATTCTGACTGCAACGCTAGTCGATATGACACTGGCGCTATTCTCTCAATAATCTCATATTGCCCGATAAATCGCGGACTTAATTTTCATTTGCAACCAAAATGAAAAATCTTTTTCCATGGAGATAATTTCAAAAATGCTCTGTCACGATTTGAAATTCAATGTCTTTACGTTTCAAATCAACATATGATTTCTAATGATCTGAAGCTGCTTTCAAACTGTTGCGAATTACTTTCATTTTCTCTTCGGTCTCTTCGATCAAATCAACCCCGTGAATCTTTTTCTAGCTAATCTCGGTCCAGTATAATGGAGTTCGACATTTACAAACAATAACGCTTTACACGGTGCCATTTTTATGCTCGAGTGAAAACTGTTGTTATACGCGAATTCAACCAATAGTAAATATTTTTCCAAGTTGCCTTCAAACTCTAAAACATAGCAACGAGGCATATCTTTGAGAACTTGAATTACTGTCTCAGACTAATCGGTTTGTGGATGAAATGCAGTACTAAAGTGTAACCGTGTACCCAAAGCTTCTTGCAATTTCTTCCAAAATCGCGACGTAAACCTAGGATCTCTATCCGAAATAATAGAAACTGGCACCCTCTGCAATCTAACAATCTCAGAGATGTACAATTCAGTTAATCTATCAAGCGAAAAGTTTGTACGTACTGGAATGAAATGTGTAGACTTCATCAGTCGATCAACGACAACCCAAATAGCATCTTTCTTTTTCGAAGAAAGGGGTAATCCCGATATGAAATCCACCGTAACTCTATCCCATTTCCACTCTGGTATTATCACTGGCTGTAGTAATCTCGAAGACACTTGATGTTCGGCTTTGACTTGTTGACAAACCAAGCATCTCGACACAAACTCTAAAATGTCTTGTTTCATACCTGACCACCAGTACAATCGTTTTAAAATCATTATACATTTTAGTACTCCCCGGATGAACAGATAAACAACCATTGTGTGCTTCGTGTAGAATTTTTTGAATAAGCTCGAGATTCTTTGGTACATAAATTCTATCTCGGAACATTAAACAATCATCATATCTAATTTGATAGTTTGAATCAGCAATCAACTCGCATTGTACTCTTTTAGCTTGTAACTCATTCTCACACTTCTAAGCTTCACAAATTTGCTGAAGAAATAATGGTTTAGCTTTTAACTCAGTTAAATCAAACCATCACTAGAAAAAGTTAATTGTGTATTCATCGTTCACAAAGCAGATACAGATTTTCTACCTAGAGCATCCGCAACTACATTAGCTTTCCCCGGATGATAATTAATCACTAACTCATAATATTTTATCAACTCAAGCCATCTTCGTTGCTGAAAATTCAAATCTTTTTGTGACATTAGATACTTCAAACTCTTGTGGTCGGTAAAGATGTGGCACTTTTCACTGAATAAATGATGTCACCAAATTTTCAATGCAAACACAATATCGGCTAACTGTCTGGAAGCATAAGCTTTACCCTTTTGCATCAAAACACATTCCAAACTGTTCAATGACGTGTCGTTGAAAATAAAAAACTCTTTACCCAACTCAAGCTGAACTAAAACTGGTGCCCCAGTTAACAGTGCTTTCAACTTTTCAAAACTCTGTTGGCATTTCTCAAACCATTTGAACTTCACATCTTTCTATAACAATCGAGTCATTGGTGTAGCAATCATCGAAAATCCTTTTGCAAAATGCCGACAGTAGCCAACTAAACCCAAAAAGCTTCTAACTTTGGACACATTTCTTGGTGGTTTCCAGTCAACAACCGCTGAAATCATACTCGAATTAACTTGCATGCCTTCCGCTGAAACAATATGTCCCAAAATTCCAACTTCTCGGAGCCAAAACTCACATTTACTGAATTTAACAAAAAATTGCTTATCTCTCAAAGTTTGTAATACAATTCTCAAATGTTCAGCATCCTCAGACTCATCTCGGGGTAAATCAGAATGTCATCAATGAATACAACAACAAATTTATCTAAATACGATCTAAAGCTTCGATTCATCTAATCCATAAAAACTGCAAGAGCATTAGTTAATCCGAAAGGCATAACAAGAAATTCCCAGTACGTTGTTCTGAACGCAGTTTTCGGCACATCTAAATCTTTAACTCGCAACTGATAATAGCCAAATCGTAGATCAATCTTCAAAAATACGATTGCTCTTTTCAACTGATCAAACAAATCATCAATTCTCGGCAAAGGATACTTATTTTTAATTGTAACCTTGTTGAGCTGACAATAATCGATACAAATCTCATCGATCCATCTTTCTTCTTTACAAATAACACTGGGGCACCCTAACGGGAAAACTCAGTCATGCAAAACCTCTATCTGTTAGCTCTTGCAACTGATATTTCAACCCTTTCAATTCTTTCGGAGCCATTCTATATGGAGCTATCCATATCAGTAATGTTCCTGGTACTAATTCAATAGCAAGTTCAACTTTTCTGATCGGTGACAACCCATGCAACTCTTCTGGAAACACATCTGGATATTCACAGACTACTGACACTAACTCAATCTTCAATTCAGACACTTTTGAATCCAGTACATACGTAAGGTAAGCATTGCAACCTTTTTTTACATATTTTTGTGCTAACATCGACGATATCACAACAAACAACTCACTCGATTCATCAAATTCAATTCGAAGAATTTCATTATTCTGACATTTCAATTCAATAGTCTTTCGTCTACAATTCACGACAGCATCATGCAGAGTTAACCAATCCATACCCAAAATCACTTCGAATTCATCAAATGGTAAAAGCATCAAATTTTTTGGAAAACAGTAACCCCGAGTCATCCAAGGACAATTCTTGCAAACTTTATCAACTAGGACATACTTGCCTAACGGGTGTGATACTTTAATCACAAATCTGGTAGACTTAACAAGCAAACTCTTATTAGACAGCAATTTCATACAAACATATGAATGAGTCGATCCAGGATCAATCAAGATAACTACATTAGTGTCATAGAGAGAAAATGTACCGGTGATAACATTTGGTGTTGACGTATCTTCGAATCTCACATCAGAGCCCTTTGTCACTCCTTTGGTACTGGTCACATTTCCTATATTTCTAGGTGGTCTCCCTCTAGTAGATGTATTACTCGGTCTTGCATTCTGATATCTATCTTTCTCGAGTAATTCAGGACAATAGCCACATTTAAAACAACCTTTATTATTCATCCAACAGTCTCCAAAATGTCATCATCCACATTGTTGACACTCAGGTTTATTGTTTCTCACACTACCAACACTCGATACTGAAGTGGCTTGAGCTTTAAGACTCATGTATTGCTTTCCACGATCTCTATTTGGATACCCCACTGAAGCATTTGAATGACTATACAAATCTCATGATTTCTTTGACGAAGAGTGATATGGTTTACTCATCGACCTCTTTCTCAAATCTCTAGCCTCGAAATTGACTTTTCTCTTTTCTTTGCCAAGTTCTTCGGCTTTGCATGCTCTGTCGATTAACACAATAAATTCTTTTAATTCCAAAATCCCGACTAGCAATCTAATGTCTTCGTTTAACCCGTCTTTAAATTTTTTACACATAATTACCTCAGTGGAAGCACATTCTCGAGCATATTTACTGAGTCTTACAAATTCTCTCTTATACTCTGTTATAGACATTTGACCCTGTTTCAATTCTAGAAATTCTTAGCGCTTCTGGTCGATAAACCGCTGGCTTATATATTTTTTTGAACTCAGTTTGAAAGGATTCCCAAGTGATCCATTCACTTAGCACCACAGATATCAAAATATTCCACCATTGATATACAGTGTCTCTCAAAAGTGATACGGTGTGTTTTACATATTCAGCTGGTGTGCAAGATAGTTCATCGAATACCCATATCATACTCTCAAGCCAAAACTCAGCTCTCTCGGGATCGTCATCAATGGTAGCTCTAAACTCTTCAGTCCCATAATTTCAGATTTTATCAATAGATGGCTTACTCAACCGTAAAGGTTCCAAACCTTGAGGAGCTACGGGGACCGGTTGAGGAATAGATGGGGGTAGAGGTTGCTAAGCAGCTGGTTTTGTCTGAACAAACTCAGTAAACCATTCATTCATCGTTTGGAAGAAAGCTTCCTTGGCCTCTCCTCCCTGACTACCCAATATGGGTCTCAACTCAGATTGCGCTACTCCATGAACAGAGGCTGGTGCATTACTCTCAACATCATCAGCCACTGCTCCATTGGGATCCATTACTATATGAAAACACAATTTAAACTATCAGGAGATACCACACTATCACAGGTTATATATGGGATGTATAGCTAGACTCTCACATACGCTACGTTAGTCCGAGAATCGACTAAACCGTAGCTCTGATACCAATAAATGTAGCACCCATAACACGTATTCATCGCTGGAATAGGGTTACGGAGCATTATCGAACTTATTTGACAAAAAATATATGTTTCTCATACAATTATCATTCCAAATATAAAATCATTCACAATCATTCACATTGTCCCTAATACGATCCTACGAGCCTATGAGGCCTAAAGACACGCCCATGTCATAGGCCGTGTGGACATTCGAAATGGGATCACATGGTCGTGCCCCAGCCCATGTCCGACCTCGTGTAACTCTCTAACTTGGGTCACACGGCCAACCACACGCCCGTGTGACTAGTCCGTTTGCCCTTCGAAATGGCCACACTTGCCTATATGACAGGCCGTGCCAAACCTGTAGGGTATACTAACTTATGCCACACGGCCAAGTCACACGCCCGTGTGTTGGGCCGCGTGGAGCATACCAACTTGATTTCTAAATAAACACCAATAGACACACGGTCGTGTCACCTAACTGTGTGTCACACACGGTTGAGAAACACGCCCGTGTGGAAAAAAATTGGCTATTTTCTAAGCCATCTTTCTCACCCAAAATACATTCACCTATACCTACCAAATTTACATATAACCGTAACTTCAAATGGAAATTTAAACTCATCTAAACCAAGTTCAATTCATGCTATATCAATAACAACAACAATAAGGCACACAAATACTACATTATGCCATTCAATTCATACTAATTTCACATTTTCAAATCACCTAAATGGTCACTTTAAATTATGTACTAATTGACCTAAAATCACAAGCATATCTATCTCTAATTTTAACCATTTGCTATCCATAATGCCAATTCACAACAAGCATATAAATGGCAATTATACACAACATATCAAAGGCCTTTTTGCACATATATACATACATCACCAAACATGCCAAAATAAGCCAAGTCATATGGCTATATACATAACAAACCATTCATTATTTACAAGCCAACTCAAATGGCTAAATCCATTACCAAACTATATACCAAAATGACCATAAAACCAAATACATAAGTTTAAAAGTACCAAAGTGATAACTTGATAGTGTGATGCAATCTCTGACGACTCCCAATCTGAACTAGCTTCGATAAACACTATAAATCACGAAAAAGTAAACAGAGTAAGCTATAAAGCTTAGCAAGTTCATATAGTAATAAACTCAACTTATCATATATACACAATTTAAGCAATTTAAACAAATCATAATATAACTCATATTGACCCACAACCTATCACATTTTCATTCACAAAGTTAGATATGAAATTCATAAATTTATTCGATTCAGTGCTTGTACGGTTCAAGTGCATACCTGTATCAACTCGTATCAATCTCATACTCATACATATCTTTGATATACCCGTTTGATCCATTCAGAATAATATTAGATACTCGAGAATATTTCACCCTAAGTGCCAATACATAGCCAAAGCTATCTCAATCTCATATCTAATATAATGCTCACTCTCGAGCTATAACGGGTCTGCTCACACAAGCTGACGGTCATGACGTAGCTAACAGTGCTACTCACACAAGCTGACAAGAATCCACAACACATGCCAGATAACTCAGCCACCAGTAGGATGTACGAACCAGCACCCAAATCGCATAACCCCTAACGACATGTCATTCATATCCTAATCTATTCCTAAGGTTCAACCAGGATTTCTCATTGCTGAAACTTCGTCGAACATTTTCGTACAATCATATTCATCAACAATTCAAATATAAAGCATTTAAAACACAATTACAATACTGTTTATTAACATACGAACTTACATCGATCGTAGAAACGATAAAATGAATCGACTAGTCTAAAACTTTATTTTTCCCCCGATCTGAATCTGAACTTCGCTATTTTTGATCTATATGTAATCAAAATTACCTTATTCAATTATCATTCTATTCAATTTAACCCAAAATGTATATTAAGGTAATTTTACACTTTTGCCTCTATTATTTTAACATCTTTACAATTTAGTCCTTATCTCATTCATGCAATTAGGTCCCTACCCATGCTAGCTGGATTTCTCTTATTACTATAGCAACCCCTATTTTTCATTTATTTCACAATTTAACCTTTAAAATTTTCACATTTCACAAATAAATCCCTAATTGACAATTTTACCAAAAATCATTTTACAAATGTTATTTATCTAACAACAACCATACATTTTCTATCATCAAATATAAAAATACACCTATATTTATCAATGGAAAAACCCTAAACCTTTAACAATTTTACAAATTAGTCCCTGGGCTAGCTAAATTAAGTTGTAACATCTGAAAAACATAAAAATCATTAAAAACGGGACAAAAATGAACTTACATGCAAGAGATTAGTGTAGCCGAATGTTAACTCTCTTTCAATGGAGTTTCCCACCCTTAATTTTAGTAGAAAGGATGAACAAACAAGGTGATTCTTTTGTTTTCTATATTTTATTATCTTTTATTTATGATAGTACATTTTTAACCTTTAATATTAACCATTAATAACATCCTTTTTATGTCCATAAATGTCCACCCAATATAAAAATGGTCTAATTACTACATAAGGACCTCCACTTTAAGGTTCTATAGCTATTAGACACCTTTAACTAATAGAACACTACTTTTATACTTTATGCGATTTAGTCCTTTCTATTAAATTAAGCACTCAAACGATAAAATTTCTTAACAAAATTTTCACACGATCATATTATCATACTATAGAAATTAAAATAATAATAAAATAATTATTTTAACCTCATATTTGTGGTCCTAAAACCACTATTCTGATTAGACTAAAAATGGGCTATTACAACCCATGCATGTATGAAAACCTAATGGACAAATTAAGCTCCATTGCCTCCAACCATCCATGTGCATGATTGGTGCATTAAATTCAGAAACTCCAAGTGCATGTATCATCAAATCTGCCCCTTAAATTTGAATGGTCTTCATGAACAATCATAATGGCATGAATTAAAAGGTTCCATGAATGGAAACTATGCATGCATTCGGCCTTAAATAAAGATTAAGTGGCCAGTCAAATAGTCCTTAGAAAACAAGTATAATAGGAGATTATATCACTTCAAACAAGCACATATCGGCATAGCTCACAAGACTCGAAGACCATAGCTCACAAGACTCAAAGACTATCACTATATATCTAAAAAAAACATGACTCAAATATGTAAGAAACTAGATTCTCAATAATGATAAAACATCACACACCTAGTTCAAGATAATAAAAAACCTAATGATAGCAACTTAGACTCACGATTGAGAACAAGACACTTAACACATAAATTGAAAAACATGAAATTATAAATCTGTGGATAAAACAAAATAATAATAACTCGACACATGTGTTAAAACATCAAACATGGAAATATCAAACAAAGTAATCATTTGATGAATTTCATTTTAACATTGGGTCCCTCGTGCTTGGGCCAATCTTAATTCCTTCGAGCTGTAACACATGATGTGCTCGAAATCGCATCAGTCGCTGTGATGCAACATGGGGAGTTTGATGTCGCAACATAGGGAGAAAAGTACAAGAATTTTGAGATTGCTTTCCATGTCACGACACAACCATGGGATGTCACGACAGACCCCTGAAGTAACCTTGAACCTAAGCATACAACCTTCGATGTCGCAACACAGGCATTATGGGGTTGTGACATCAGTCCTGTACGAGAGGTATTTATGAGCCAGGGGTGTTTTGCTTTACACAATCAAATGTTTTTGACATGAAAGCATCAGTTGACCTAGGGTTTAGGATGACGAAAACCCTAAATCTATAAATAGGCTTATTTAACACTTCTTGGGGACAATTTTTCATACTTTAAGTTTTCCTTTATAATTTTAGTTTTTAGTTTTTCTTTTTTTTTAGGTTTTTAGATTACTTTTAGTTCTTTTTCTTTTATGTTCTTTGGAAAACGTTATTTATAAATGTAATCAAATCCTAGTGGATTTTTTGCACTTCATCTACCAAACACAAATAGGATTCTCTAAACTCTATTCTTGATTTACAGTTTATATTGATCTTTATATTCAAGTTTATTATGTTCATGAGATCCATGGGGAACTAATCCTCCTATAAGGGATTAGTGAGTGGATGTGTGATTAATCGGTTCTTATGTAAGGTTTTCTTAGCGGATCAACTATTTAGGAGAGGAAAAACTTAAACCTTGGGCTTGACGATCCTAGGAAGTCATAAAGGTGGGAATTAACCAAAAATTGGTATGACCTATCCATAAACACCTTAGCCCCCAATCGATCTAAACTTTGAGGTTGAGAGGTAAGTAGTTCTTGTTGACTCATTAGTTTAGTGGAAGATCGAGAGATACTGTTGGGGTAATGACTAGTTCATTGAGTAGAAACCCAAAATAGCAATTAGTTATGATCACTAAGGCATGCTAATCACCCATGTGATCAAAGTCTATAAATTAGGTTATCGAAGTTCTTGTTATTTATATTTTATTAGTTTGAAAAATCTCAAAATGTTTTCTGTTATGTTTCATCGTACTATAAATTTTTTTAAATCCTCGAAGCACTTACCTACTTCTTTATAACTATATTATAGCCTAGCTTGTATACTTACGGATAGTGTTTACTTCATACTTTTTGTGCAAGATTCTTACTCTAGATGTTGGTATGTCTAGAGGCGGTCAAGTTGTGGCGCCGTTGTCGGGGTGGTAAGGTTAGTAGATTAATTTTAATTTTTTCATTTATTAGAATAATTAGGAAATTTTTAATTATAGATATGATTTTTACTTTACTTTTACTAACATTTTTATCTTCCTTTTTTTATTTTAGTGTATGACCCGCAGTAGGGGGAATACATATTTTGCGTGTAAATATGTAATGCAAATCTTCAAGTGTACACGTCAATTCAAGTAATATAATGATGAGTGAGTATTGTCTCCACATGGATCGGAAATTGATTACAATTGGTAAAGTATTACTGTAAATTTAACTAATTAAATAGTGTAAAAGAAACATAGTATATATTGATGAAGGGAACTAATAAATAAACTAATAATATAAATTATAACTAAAAAAATGACAAAGCAATCTAAATGTTGTGGCAATTCACAAAGAACAAGTTGAGAGTATTCCTATTGTTGAATGACAAAGGTTGAAATTACTTAGGGAATATTTTCATAACATAATAATGCCATGGAAAAATTTTAACTACTACTACCTAAAGAATTACTATTACAGTCTACTTCTTTTGAAAGTCAAACTTTAGTTATTATCCTGAGCCTATTTATGTCTACAAGACTCACTAATGATAACTAAACTAATGTTCTTCACCTGCACAGATTGCAACTTCTATGTTTAGAGTGCTGCAATTGTTCTTTCGAATACTCGGCTGTATCAATCTATTAATAGTATGATGTATTTAATCCTTTCAAATTTAAATCCATCTAAGAACATAAGATACAGTCAACTATGTCTAGAGCTTGCATGCATGCATTCAAAATAAGCATAAATCGAATGAAACAATAATTTTAATCAAAATCATATCATGGGAATTACAAATAATTCAATATTCACCCAAATAATTCCAACCCAAAGATAATTGGCTCATGGGTTGGGAAATGAAATCCAAAATTAAATCATTCATTAACATTCTACAAGTTTTACGAATCAAAGAAGTTAAAACCACAAAAACAAGAATAAAGGCAGAACTGTAGGAAGTTCTCGCTTCACTCCAGCTTCTTCTCAAGAGTTTAGGGTTTAGGGTTTAGGGTTTAGGGTAACCCTAAAACCCAGGGCAGATTGCTCTTCCTCTTCTTCACGTCTGTGACCTCTTTTTAGTTGCTACCCTATTCTTCCCCTCTAAATTTTCCATGCAATTTCTCTACGGGATTCTACTACAGAGAGAGAAAGAATCGCTCTTTCTTTTCTCTTTTCATCACAATCCATATGTCATTTTTTCTTCTCTCTCCTCCTTTTATGGGGTAGATATGTCCTTCCCAGCACACATATTTTGCTCCTCTTTTTCAAGGTAATTTATCTGGTACACGTACAATTGGCTGAGAGTGACGTGGATTGAGTGCTTCACTATTTTCCTAGAATTGCCATGACATTTTTGTTGGCAATCTATCCCACAATTTGCCATGGCAATGTTTGACCTCCTTCATTCTCTTTTCCTCTTCCTCTTTTCCTTCTTTTTGCCTCTTTCATCCTACCTGTACCTACTACCAAAGACCACCAAACCTCTTTCCTGCAATTAAAAGTAACATAAATTTATAGTTAAAACACAATCCAAGCTTTAGTATGTAATGCTCTAGTAATAAGTCTAAAATGCAAACATATATTTTTTAATTACAAGCAAACACTTTAGTTTAGAGGCATGAAATACAACTCTTTTCAAGAGTTATCACACCCCAAACCTAAATTATGGCTTGTCCCCAAGCAAATATGTATGAGTATGCATGCATGTAGGTATGCATGCGTTTGCCAAAACATTACAATTACCTAATATATCACTAGACTATCTTAAATATATTTTATACCTCCATTCTCAAAATCTTTTATTCAAAAAATTGGTTCAAATTTTAAAGGCATGTTAAGCAAGTGAGGTGCAGAAAATATTAACAAAAGAAATAAAGGATCCTAAAAATTTCATGCAATTCTGATTATAGCAAGCTGATAATTCACATACTTAGTATAACTATCCTCTAAAGTTAGTTTCTTTATTTATAACAAATACTGTTCTCTACATATTAACAAAAATTTTCTAAGGAATTCATCTTGTCACATGATTTCTTTACTTGAAAATCCCAATGGGGCAAACACTCGATTACTAGATATTACATCATGCCACAATTTGAATGGAGTTCACTCGTGAAGCTAAGGCTTTTAACTAAAAAGATTGATGGAGCAAACAACTACCTCCCTATCTACATAGCCTAACACTACAGTGGAGTGTCCCTACTTTTTTTTAATCATTCTTATTTTAAAATGTTTTTCTAATCAATAATGTAATGGAGTAGACAAAATATTACTAACCTACTTAACATCCCATATATTGGAGTGTTCAATGTATTTTACAAGATAAACATTATTTGTTACTGCCAACTTATTGAATTTAGGTTCAAGAAATCCTAAATGTATTAAAAGAAACCTACTATAAACTAATTGCACTTATAAGTAGGACATTATACTCTTAAGGATCAATTTTGAAACAACTATTCTAAGTTAAACAGACCTAATTACTTGAACAATTTTCTAAATTTGTCAAAGAGTTATTATCCTTATCGAATATCATAGACAAAAATATACTTAGCAAAGTTTGGCAATTATTTGGAAATTGTATGTCATGGAAAAATAAATGATAAAACAAAAAATATTAATATACATATCTAATGCAACCTATATGCACAACACACCCCCAAACCTATGGGATGCATTGTCCTCAATGCATAAATAATTTAAAATTCCAAAATGCAAAAAAAGAAGAAGATATATATACAATAAAATGAAAACAATTATGAATGCATGAAAAACAAATGGTATATAATGAAAAATATGCAAATGAAAATAAAGACGAAAGCTTAGGAAAAAATTGGTGTTACTTTAATTCAAGCAAGTTATTTTTTGAGTAGCGCACTTGTAATGTTTCTTCCTTTTTAGCATATTAATTGGCACCTCATCATCATCATCATCATCTGATTTCATGAGATCATCAATCAGTTGATTAATCTCACGATCTTACTTCGATATGGATGCAGTTGATTAAGGTGCAGTAGCAAGTTCAGTTGGTGTATGAATAAGGTTCACTTCTTCTCTTTCTTGGACAGATTCAATGTTCATCGATTCTATCTTCTCTTCATCTCCCTCTGGTCCTTTCTGTTCCTTCTCCTCAGTGGCAGTGTGTGTGGTAGGTCCAGGCTCATCAACTTCAGCTTCATCCTCATCTTCTTCATTTTCATCCAATAATAGCTCCTTTTCATTGGGTGCAAATTATCCCATTCTTTATCAGACTTCATGATCTCAAGGCTATAAATCAGAAATGAAATTAACGTTAAGTAATTAAAGATAAAAGTGATAAGAATGGAATTAAAGTAAAGCAATTAAAGAAAAGAAAGGTAGAAAATATTTATTTTTTTACGCTTTTTCCAATTCCCTAGCAGTTTGGAGTTGTTAAGTCTCAAAGAGATTGAGTTGCTTCTGCAACTGACCAAGTGAGTTGAGTATTTGTTACTCAAATAGAAAGTTGGAGATAGAAGATTTTGCTGAGACAAATTTCTTGCAAACTTTTCTTCCACTACCGTTTCTAGCAAGCCAATGGCTTGGCAATCTTCACTCTCGTCAACACATTTTACGGCATCAAATATGTTGAATGTAACCTATTGATCATTCACCCTCATAGTCAATTTGCCTTTCTGCACATCAATTAGCTGAGGAAATGATGGAGGTGGTCATCCTTCAGATTACTGATATTGTTTTGCTGTGGCATTTTTGTTGGTAACATGATCTGATTCCACCACAACACTTTTCTACTGACCATTTTCAGGTGTTGTATGCTTTTCAATTGGTTTTGAGATCTTTTCATGATTGAGTCTTGAGTCATCCTTTTCTATCGTGTCATCTTTAACAACATCATTCAACTGAGTTCCACTTCTAAGAGTGATTGCAATGCACTTTTTGTTGTGATCTCAAATTCTAAGTATTACTAGGTAAAACTCCTTGTGGTCTCGAATTCAGTGCAGTAGCAATTTGCCCTACTTGATTTTCCAAAGCTTTCCAAGATGTAACCTGGCTTTTAATGATAGCATCATTCTTGGCTATATACTCTTTAAATAAAGCTTCCATAGATGAAGAACTTGAAGCTAAATTTTACTAGGCATTTTGTCGTGGCAAAGATTCATTGTACCTAGGTGGTACACTCACAGCATTCTATCGAATATAATTACTGCATGTCCCACCCCTCGATTACTCCAAATGAAAATAGGATGTTATTTACACCCTGTATTATATGTGTTAGAGTATGGGTTGTTTTCGTTGTAGTATAGTGGTAAGTATTCCCGCCTCTCACGCGAGTGACTCGAGTTTGATCCCCGATAACGGCGTAAAAAGCTTGTTGTGTGTAAATATGTAATGCAAATGTGCAAGTGTACATGTTGATTCAAGTAATATAATGATGAGTGAGAATCGTCTCCACAGGGATCAGAAATTGATTACAATTGGTAAAGTATTACTGTACATATAACTAATTAAACAGTGCAAAAGAAACATAGTATAAATTGATGAAGGGAATTAATGAATGAACTAATAATATCAATTATAACTGAAAAAAGTGACAAAGCAATATAAATGTTGTCGCAATTCAAAAACAATAAGTAGAGAGTACTTCTGCTATTAAATTATAAAGGTTGGAATTACTCAGGGAACATTTTCATAACATAATAATGCCATGGTAAAATTTTTACTACAGCCTGGTTTAGACCCTAGTCAGAACAGTGGTTTTAGGACCACAAATCTGAGTCAAAATAATATTTTAATATTATTTTCTGTGCCTATTAAATGCGAATTTGTATGTGTGAAAATTTCGTATGAAAATTTTATCATTTGTGTGCTCAATTTCATAAAAGGACCTAATCACGTAAAATGTAAAAGATGTGTTCTATTAAAGTGCCTATTTGTTATGTATTTATAATTGATAGGTCATTAGGTTGTTATTTGACCATTGAACCTATGAATGGACATTAATGACCATCCAATATATGTTTGTTTTATGATTAATAATAAGGTTAAAAAGGTAAATGGCTTAATAATGTAATTAAAATAAACAAAGGCATGAAATAAGCCATTTTATGTTCATCCATTACTAAAAATAAAATAAATAAGAAAGAAAAAGATTGAGTTAGGGTTCGGCTAGGAAATTTGAGAATTAAGGTATGTGTTTTAGTCCGTTTTTTATAATTTCTACTTTTTTGTAATCGTTGCTTAGTAATCTATCAAGCCAATGCTTTAATTTCTAATTTTGTTGGTGTTTTAGAGTTGAGCTATTGATGAAACTATGAGTTTTATGAATTTTGATGTTAATAAATAAAAGATGTGTTGGGTTAACATATTTTGTCTTTGAATTTTTGATAAATTTGAGTAAAATGGGCTAAATTGTGAAAATTGTAAAATGAGAGACTAAAATGAGAAATAAATAAAATATATGGACTTGTATGAACTCCATAGAAATTTGGCTAAGCATGTGTAAAAGGAAATTTTGTATATTTTGTGATTTTGTGAATTAGGGACTAAAAGGGCAAAATGTGAAAATATGAGGGATAATTTGTAAAATGCCCTAAATATATGTATATGGATTCAATTGAATGATTTGGTTAATAAAAGAGTTAAATTTGAATGTGTTTAGATCAAGAACCAAGCAAAACGGATTTAGATCGGGGAAAGTCGAAAGTCATTGAATAGTCGTTCGTTTCCATTCAAATCCGTACGAGGTAAGTCAATATACAAATAAATGTATTTTGAATTGAATTACTATTGATTATATGTTTATGAACAATGATGAATGATTTTATGTGTTGAGAATGAGATATCCGAGAAAGTATCGATAAAGTATCGACGTCCGAAATGCCCCGTACGAACCATAGGAATAGTTAGGATACATATGTCAGGACATAGGATCCAATATGTGTTTTCGTGTAAGACCACATCTGGGACGTTGGCATCGATCTGTGATTTACTGTAAGACCATGTCTGGGACATTGGCATCGTATTTGATTTCGTGTAAGACCCTGTCTGGGACAGTGGGACCGATATTTGATTACATGTAAGACCACGTCTGGGACATTGGCATTGTATGAGCTTTCTGAGCTATCCACATATCCTTATGATTCTGAACAGTTCAACGGGCATTCTGAGAAACGAATGATTATATGAGATGTGTATCTGATTCAGGTACGTTCGAAATGTATACTATGTTTGAGAAATAAAAGGTAAGTATATGTATAAGTGATGATGTGTGTTATAAGTATGAGAAAATATGCTATATGTGTAAATGAATTGGGAATATGTGAAATTTATATGAATTATGTGGTTTGAGATAGTATTTAGTCATGGAATATATGTAATTTGATAATGCTTTCATGTTTTGAATGATATGTTTATTTGTATATGGCTTACTAAGCTTTTGAAAGCTTACTCTGTGTATGTTTTTCAACTGTCTTATAGATATCAAAGCTACTGGCAGCTCGGGGATTCGTCGAGGATCATTAACACACTATCGAATTCCACTTTAGTACATTTTGAAAGTGTAAATATTGGAGTATGGCATGTATAGGCTAGAAGTATGTGATTATGTTTTGTAATGCATATATCTAGCCATGTAATATGGCTTGCTTTTGGTTGTGTATATGAATTAGTTTTTAGTATGAATTATGTGATGCAATATTGCCATTGTGTTGTGTTTTTGAATGGTATACAGTAATGGCCAATTTGGTAAGTTTATGCTAGGTGCTTATTTGAAGAATTGGTAAGTTCATGGTATGACTTTGAGTTATGATTTGGCATGATTTTGGTATGGTTATAAGTATGGATTTGGTTGTTTAGGATATGACATGAATGGTTTATGTTTTGGTGTATGAATTGGCTAGAAATTTGTATGAAATATGCTTGGTTTTATACTTGTAGGGATGACCCAAATTGGGTGGCAATTTAGCTTTGTAAATGGCCTATTTTTGCCCACACAGGCAAGGACAAGGGCGTGTGTCTCAACCGTGTCGCTCAATGGCCATTTAGAAATGAGCCTGGACAGACCACACGGTCGCACACACGGGCGTGTGCTAGGCCATGTGGCCAAGTTAGTTTCGAGCACGGGCTAGACACACAGGTGTGTGACTGGCCGTGTGATCCAAGTCAGTAGCCTCCTTAATTTTCACATGAACTGACACATGTGCGTGTCTTGTGGCCATGTGGACAAGTCAGTATGTATGCCCTATTTTGCCACGGTCTAGACACATGGGCATGTCTAAAGCCGTGTGAGGCACACGACCTGTTTAGACGGGCGTGTGACTTGTACAAGTTTGAAAAATGTTTAAGTTTCGAAAAATTTTGTATGAGCTCGATTTAGTCTCGACTGCTTTCCAAAGCATGTTTAAGGTCTTGTAGACCCATATAAGGGACAACTGTGATGATTATTATATGTTTTTATTATGTTATGCTTAAGTATATGCAAATGTTCCAATATGTCCAGTAACGCCTTTAACCCTGTTCCAGTGACGGATACAGGTTAGGGGTGTTACAACTGCCCAGAGAATTACTATTGTAGTCTACCTCTTCAAAAGTTAGACTTTAGTTATTATCCTGAGTCTGTGTATGTCTACAAGACTCAAGAATCATAACCACACTAACTTTTTTCACCTGTACAGATCACAACTTCCATATCTAGAGTGCTGCAATTATTCTTTCGAATAATTGCCTTTATCAATTGATTAATAGCATGTATTTAATCCTTTCTGATTTAAATCCATCTAAGAACACAACATATAGTCAACTATGTCTAAAGCTTGCAGGCATGTATTCAAAATAATCATAAATCGAATCAAATAGTAAATTTAATCAAAATCATATCATGGGCATTACAGATAATTCAATAGTAACCCAAATAAGTCCAACCCAAAGAAAATTAGCTCATGGGTTGGGCAATGAAATCCAAAAGTAAATCATTCATTAACATTCTTCAAGTTTTACAAATCATAGAAATTAAAACCAAGAAAAAAAGAATAGAGAAAAAACTACAGGAAGTTTGCGCTACACTCCACCTTCTTCTCAAGATTTTATGCAAAACCCAAGGTAGATTGCTCTTCCTCTTCTTCGCGTATGTAATCTCCTCTTTTTAGCTGCTACCCTCTTCTTCTCCTCTAAATTTTCCATGCAATTTCTCCACGGGATTCTATTGTAGAGAGAAAAAGAAACCACTCTCTTTCTTTTCTTTTTTCCTTACAATCCGTGTATCATTTTTTTCTTCTCTCTCCTCCTTTATTGGGGTAGATATGTCCCTCCTAGCACACATATTTTGCTCCTCTTTTTCAAAATAATTTATCTGGTACATGTATAATTGGCTGAGAGTGACATGGATTGAGTGCTATGCCATTTTCCTAGAATTGCCATGACATTTTTGTTGGCAATCTATTCCACTATTTGCCATGGCAATGTTTGATAAAATGCAAACATATTTTCTTAATTACAAGAAAATACTTCAGTTTAGAGGCCTGAAATATAACTCTTTTCAAGATTTATCACACCCCAAAGCTGAATTATTTCTTGTCCTCAAGCAAATACTTCTTCACGTCTTTGATCTCCAGTTTTTAGCTACTACCCTCTTCTTCTCCTCTGAATTCTCCACACAATGTCTCCACAAGATTTCATTGTTGAGGGAGAGAAATTGCTCTCTTTCATTTATTTTTTCCTCACAATTCGTGTGTCATTCATCTCTTCTCTCTCCTCCTTTTATAGTGTAGATATGTCCCTCCCATGTAACACCCCTCACCAGTATTCGTCGCTAAAATAGGGTTACAAAGCATTACTGGACTTATTACAAAACTAAACATACATTTTTCATTTTTAAATAAAAACCATTCACAATCATACATAACATCCCTAATATGAGCCTACGAGGCCCAAATCATGTTTTAGAAGTGGTTCAGGACTAAACCGATAACTCAGGAAATTTTTGAAACACTTAGAAAAGTTTTACAAAATACAGGGGACACACGCCCATGTGGCCCGGCCGTGTGTCTGACACGGCCAAAGACACGCCCGTGTCACAAGCTGTGTGGACATTCAAAAAGGGGTCACATGGCCATGTCCCAGCCCATGTCTGACCCCGTGTAACTCTCTAACTTCGGTCACATGACCAACCACTTGCCCATGTGACCAGCTCGTGTGCCTATCGAAATGGCCTCACACGCTCGTGTACCAGGACGTGTGCTAGGCCATACCAAACCTGTAGGGTATACTGACCTATACCACATGGCCAAGTCACACGCCCATGTACTGAGCCGTGTGGAGCATACTGACTTGATTTCTAATTAAACACCAGGGGACACACAGTCGTGTCACTTGACCGTGTGTCACACATGACTGAGACACACGCCCATGTCTCTACCTGTGTGGACAAAAATAGGCTATTTACCAAATTTGCATATAACCATAATTTCAAATGGCATTTAAACTCATCTCAACCAAGCCTAATTCATGCTAATTCCATACCATTATCCATAAGACACACCATTATCCAAATAAGTCATTCAATTCATACCATTTTCACATTTCCAAATCACCTAAATTGTCATTTTCAATTATGCACTAAATGGCCTAAAACCACAAGCACATCTATCTCAAATTTTAACCATTTGGTATACATAATGCCAATTCACAACAAGCATCACATAGCAAATATACACATCATAACAAAAGGGCTTTTTCACATATATACATACATCACTAAACATGCCAAAATAAGTCAAATCATATGGCTACACACATCACAAACCAATCATTATTTACAAGCCAACTCAAATGGCTAAATCCATTACCAAACTATATACCAAAATGACCATAACTCCTATGCATGCCATATAACAAAAACATAAGTTCAAAAGTACCAAAGTGATAGCTTGATAGTGTAATGATATCTTTGACGACTCCCAAATCCGAGCAAGCCTTGATAACACTATAAGACACAAAAAAGTAAAAAAAAGTAAGCTATAAAGCTTAGTAAGCTCGTATAGTTAATAAGTAAATCTCACCTTCATTCACAAATCAAGTACTATGAACATAATATACTACAAAATCATTAAATCACAAGGTTAACATATATTCAAACTCATAAATAGTTATGAATTCAAAACTTTAATAGGTTCAATGCTCTTATAGTTTCGGTACATACATGTACTAATACGTATCTATTTCTCACCATTTCATATCTTTGATAAACCTGTTGAACCATTCAGAATATATCGGACACCTGGGAATCTCGTACCCTAAGTGCCAAATACATAACCGAAGCTATCTCAATCTCATATCTCATATAATGCTCACTCTCGAGCTATCAACGAGTCTGCTCACACAAGCTGATGGTCATGACGTAGCTACACGGTGCTGCTCACACAAGCTGACGAGAATCCGCTACACATGCTGGATAACTCAGCCATTGATAGGACGTATAGACCAGCACCCAAATCACATAACCCCTAATGACATGTCATTCGTATCCTAATCTATTCCTAAGGTTCAACCGGGATTTTTCATTGTCGAATCTTCGTCAAACATTTTCGTACAATCATATTCATCAACATTTCAAATTTAAAGCATTTAAAACACAATTACAATAATGCTTATTAACATACGAACTTACCTCGATTAACAAAAATGACAAAACGAATTGACTAGTCCGATACTTTATTCATTCCTCGATCTAGATCCAAACTTCATTTTTCTTGATCTATATAATATCAAATTCAATCTATTCATTTTTCATTCTATTCAATTTAGCCCAAAATGCATATTATGGAAAAATTACACTTTTGCCCTAACATTTCAACATATTTACAATTTAGTCCTTATCTCCTAAAAATACAAATTCATGCAATTAGGTCCCTAACCATGCTAGTCAAATTTTATATAGTCCCACAACAACCCATATTTTTAATTTATTTCACATTTCTACCACAAAATTTACACATTTCTCAATTTAATCCCGGACTGACAATTTCACTAAAAATCACTTTACAAATGTTGTTTATCTAAAAACAACCATACATTTTCTATCATCAAACATAATACACCTATATTCATCAATTTCAAAACTCTAAACCTTCAATAGCTTTGCAAATTAGTCCTTGGGCTAGCTAGATTAGGCTACAACGATCTCAAAAACGTAGAAATCATAAAAAATGAGACAAAAATCATACCTAATTGTAGGAATTGAAGATGGCCGAATGAAGAACCCTAAAAATGACTTCTTCTCATGCTAGTTTCAGTTGGGAAAGATGATAAGAGAATATAGTTTTTATTTTATTTTATTTATTTAACCTTTATTTACTAAATACCAAAATTAACCTTTAGAAACATTAAAATTTTCACTTATACCAATCCATGTACATCCACTATCAACATAGATGGTCTAATTACCACGTAAAGAGCTCGACTTTAAGGTTCTATAGCTATTAGACACCTTTAGCTAATAGAACTCAAGTTTTACACTTTACGTGATTTAGTCCTTTTTATCAAATTGAGCATTAAAACGATAAAATTTCTTAACAAAATTTTCACACAATCATACTATCATGTTGTAGACATTAAAATAATAATAAAATAATTATTTTGAACTCAAATTTGTGATCTTGAAACCACTATTCTGATTTGACAAAAATGGGCTGTTACAACTCTCCCCCCTTAGGAATTTTCGTCCCCAAAAATCTTACCAGAAAAGAGGTTAGGGTATTGTTTTCACATAGCTTTCTCGAGTTCCCACGTAGGTACTTCGACACCGTGATGTTTCCAAAGTACTTTTACTAAAACTATATTCTTATTTCTCAACTCTTTAATCTGTCGAGCCAGAATTCTGATCGGTTCTTCGTTACACGTCATGTAAGGCTGAATTTCAATCTTTGTCGGAGAAATTATGAGTGACAGATCTGATCTATATTGATGCAACATCGAAACATGAAACAAATTGTGGATCTTTTTTAATTCTAAAGGTAAAACTAGTCGATATGCCACTTCTTTTGATAATCTTATACGGCCTGATAAATCGCAGACTCAATTTTCCTTTGCAACCAAAACGAAGAATATTCTTCCACGGAGATACTTTCAAAATTACTTTGTTACCAATTTGAAATTCAATGTCTTTACTTTTCAAATCTGCATAGGATTTCTGTCGATCTGAAGCTGCTTTTAAACTGCCACGAATTACTTTCACTTTCTCTTCGGTCTCTCTAACCAAATCAACCCCGTGAAACTTTTTCTCACTAAGCTCAGTCCAACACAATGGAGTTCTACATCTGCGACCATACAAAGCTTCATATGGTGCCATCTTTATGCTAGATTGAAAGCTGTTGTTATATGCAAATTCAACCAACAGTAAAGATTTCTCCCAGTTGCCTTCAAACTCTAAAACACAGCAATGAAGCATATCTTTGAGAATCTAAATTACTCTCTCAGACTGACTATCAGTTAGCGGATGAAATATAGTGCTAAACAGCAATCGCGTAGCCAAAGCTTCTTACAACTTCTTCCAAAATCGTGACGTAAACCTCGGATCTCTATTTGGAATAGTAGAAACTAGAACCCTGTGCAATCTAAAAATCTCAGAGATGTACAATTCAAATAATCTATCTAGTGAAAAGTCTGTACGTACTGGAATGAAATGTGCAGACTTCGTCAGTCGATCAATGACAACCCAAATAGCATCTTTCTTTTTCAGAGACAAGGGAAATCCCAAATCAAAATCTATCGTAACTCTATCCCATTTCCACTATGGTATCATAACTGGCTGTACTAATCCTGAAGGTACTTGATGCTTGGCTTTGAATTGTTGACAAATCAAGCATCTCGATACAAACTCTAAAATGTCTCGTTTCATACTCGACCACCAGTACAACTATTTGAAATCATTGTACATTTTAGTACTCCCCGAATAAATAGATAAAAAACCATTGTGTGCTTCACATAGAATTTTTTGAATAAGCTCGGAATTCTTTGGTACACAAATTTTACCTCGAAACATTAAATAATCATCGAATCCGATCTGGTAGTCTGTATCAGTAGTCGACTCACTTAGCAATCTTTTAGCTTACAATTCGTTGTCACATTTCTGAACTTTACAAATTTGCTGAAGAAATAACAGTTTAGCTTTTAACTCAGCTCAAATCGAACCATTATCAGACAAAGTTAACTGTGTATTCATCGCTCACAGAACAATTAAGGATTTTCTACTCAAAGCATCTGCGACTACACTTACTTTCCCCGGATGATAACCAATCACTAACTCATAATCTTTCAACAACTCGAGCCATCTTCGTTGTCGCAAATTCAAATATTTTTGAGTCATTATATACTTCAAAATCTTGTGGTCGGTAAAGATATGGCACTTCTCACCAAATAAATGATGTCGCCAAATTTTCAATGTGAACACAATAGCGGCCAATTCTAAGTCATGCGCTGGATAATTCTTTTCATATGATTTTAACTATCTGGAAGCATAAGCTATCACTTTGCCCTCTTGCATCAAAACACATCCCAAATCGTTCAATAACGTGTCATTGAAAATAACAAACTCTTTACCTGATTCAGGTTGAACTAAAACTGGTGCCTCAGTTAACAATGCTTTCAACTGCTCAAAACTCTGTTGACATTTCTCGGACCACTCGAACTTCACATCTTTCTATAGCATTCGAGTCATTAGTGTAGCAATCATCGAGAATCCTTTTACAAAACACTAATAGTAGCTAGCTAATCCCAAAAAACTTCTAACTTCAAATACATTTCTTGGTGGTTTCCAGTCAACAACTGCTAAAATTTTACTCGGATCAACTCGTATAACTTCCGCTGAAAAAATATGTCCCAAAAATCTAACTTCTCGGAGCCAAAACTCACATTTGCTGAATTTAGCAAACAATTTCTTATCTCCCAAAGTTTGTAATACAATTCTCAAATGTTTAGCATGTTCAGACTCATCTCGAGAATAGATCAGAATGTCATCAATGAATACAATAACAAATCTATCTAAATACGGTCTAAAAATTTGATTCATCAAATCCATAAAAACTACAGCAACATTAGTTAATCTGAATGGCATAATAAGAAATTCATAATGCACGTATCTTGTTCTGAACACAGTCTTCGACACATCTGAATCTTTATTTCGCAACTGATAATAGCCAGATCTCATATCAATCTTCAAAAGTACGGTTGCTCCTTTCAACTGATCGAACAAATCGTTAATTTTTTGCAACGGATACTTATTCTTAATCGTAACCTTGTTTAGCTGATGATAGTCAATACACAGCCTTATCGATCCATCTTTCTT
Source organism: Gossypium anomalum (assembly GCA_025698475.1). Lineage (NCBI taxonomy): Eukaryota > Viridiplantae > Streptophyta > Magnoliopsida > Malvales > Malvaceae > Gossypium > Gossypium anomalum. Next base: position 44,649,591 of record CM046965.1, read on the forward strand.
CTTTACGAACAACACTGGTGCACCCCAAGGCAAAAAACTAGGTGGTGCAAAACCCCTATCTGTTAACTCTTGTAACTGGGCTTTCAATTCTTTCAATTCTATCGGAGCCATTCTGTACGAAGCTGTTGATATCCATGATGTTCTCGGTACTAATTCAATAGCAAACTCGACTTCTCTGATCGGTGGCAACCTAGGTAACTCTTCTGGAAACACATTTGGATAATCACAAACCACTGGCACTGATTCAATTTTTGATTTAGACATTTTTGTTTCCAATACATATGCAAGATAAGCATCGCAACCTTTTCTCACATATTTTTGAGCTAACATCGTTGATATCACACCAGGCAACTCACTTAACTCATCAGATTCAATTCAAAGAGTTTCATTATTCTAACATTTCAATTCAATAGTCTTTCATCTTTAATTCACAACAGCATCATGCAAAGTTAACCAATCCATTCCCAAAATCACATCTAATTCATCAAATGGTAAAAGCATCAGATTTGCTGGAAAACAGTAACCCCGAGTCATCAGAAGATAATTCTTGCAAACTTTATCAACTAGGACATACTTTCCTAAGAGGTTCGATACTTTAATCACAAACTCTATAGACTCAACAGGTAAATGCTTAATAGACACTAAATTCACATAGACATATGAATGAGTCGATCCAGGATCAATCAAGGCAATTACATTAGTGTCATAAAAGAGAAAATGTACTGGTGATAACATCTAGTGATGATACGTCCTCGCGAGCGCGAATAGAATAAGCTCTGGCTGGTGCTCTAGCCTCGGATCTCACAGCTGAGTCCTTTATCACTCCTTTGCTACTAGTCACATTTCCTAAATTTCTAAGTGGTCTCCCTCTAGCAGCTGTATTACTCGGTTTTGCATTCTGATAGCTATCTTTCTCAGGTAACTCAGGACAATCCCGAATGAAGTGATCTTGCGAGCCACATTTAAAACAAGCTTTATTATTCATCCAGTAGTATCCAAAATGTTGTCTTCCACACTATTGACACTCAGGTTTGTTAGTTTTAACACTACCAATGCTCGATACTGAAGTGGCTTGAGCTTTAGAACTCGTGTATTGCTTTCCATGATCTATATTAGAATACCCCAATGAAGTTATTGAACGATTATACAAATCCCATGATTTCTTTGATGAAGAGTGATATGGTTCACTTATCGACCTCTTTCTCGAATCTCTACCCTAGAAATCAGCTTTTCTCTTTTCTTTGCCAAGTTCTACGGTTTTGCATGCTCTATCGACTAACACAATAAATTCTTTCAATTCTAGAATCTCGACTTGATGTCTAATATCTTCGTTCAACCCGTCTTCAAATCTCTTACACATAATTGCCTTAGTGGAAACACATTCTTGAGCATATTTATCGAGTCTCACAAACTCTCTCTCGTACTCGATCACAAACATTCGACCTTGTTTCAACTCCAGAAACTCTTTGCGCTTTTGATCGATAAACCGCTGACTGATGTATTTCTTTTTTAACTCAGTTTGAAAGGATTCCCAGGTGACCCGTCCTTTCGGCACCACAGATATCAAAGTATTCCACCACTGATATGCAGTGTTTCTCAAAAGTGATACGGTGCATTTAACACATTCAGCTGGCGTGCAAGATAGTTCATCAAATACACTGATCGTATTCTTAAGCCAAAACTCAGCTTTTTTAGGATTAGCATCAACTGTAGCTCTGAACTCTTCAACCCCGTATTTTTAGATTTTATATAGAAGCGGCTTACTCACCTTGAGGAGCTACGAGGACTGGTTGGGGAATAGGTGAGGGTGGAGGTTATTGAGCAGTCAGATTTGTTCGAACAAACTCTGTGAACCACTCTTCATCATTTGGAAGAAGGCTTCCTTAGCCTCTCCTCCTTAACTACCCGATACAGGTCTCAACTCAGATTGCACTACTCCATGAACGGAGGCTGGTGCATTACTCTCAATGTTATCAGCCATTACTTGATTGGGATCCATTACTATATGAAAACACATTTTAAATTGTCAGGAGATATCACACCGTCATAGGTTATATATGGCATGTATAGCTAGACATTCCCATACGCTACGTTACTCCTAGAATTGACTAAACCGTAGCTTTGATACCAATAAATGTAACACCCCTCACCCGTATCTGTCGCTAGAATAAGGTTACAGAGCATTACTAGACTTATTACACAATTAAACATACATTTCTCATACATTATTCATTTTTAAATAAAAACCATTCACAATCATACATAACGTCCCTAATACGAGCCTACGAGGCCCAAATCATGCTTTAGAAGTGGTTTGGGACTAATCCGATAAGTTAGGAAAATTTTGAAACACTTAAAATTTTTTTACAAAATACAGAGGACACATGCTCGTGTTGCCCGACCGTGTGTGTGACATGGCCAAAGACATGCCCGTGTCGCAGGCTGTGTGGACATTCAAAATGGGGTCACACGGTCGTGTCCCAGCCCGTGTTTGACCTTGTATAACTCTTTGACTTGGGTCACATGGCCAACCATACACTCGTGTGACCAGCCCGTGTGCCCTTTGAAATGGCCTCACACGCCCTTGTACCAGGCCGTGTGCTAGGCCGCGCCAAACTTGTAGGGTATACTGACCTATACAACAGGGCAAGTCACACGCCCGTGTACTGAGCCGTGTGGAGCATACTGACTTGATTTCTAATTAAACACCAGGGGACACACGGCCATGTCGCCTGACCGTGTGTCACACATGGCTGAGACACACGCCCGTGTCTCTGCCCGTGTGGACAAAAATAGGCTATTTACCAAGCCATCTTTCTTACCCAAATTACATTCACATATACCAGCCAAATTTTCATATAACCACAACTTCAAATGGCATTTAAATTTATCTCAACCAAGCCTAATTCATGCTAATTCCATACCGTCATCAACAAGACACACTATTATCCAAATAAGTCATTCAATTTATACCAATTTCTCATTTCCAAATCACCTAAATTGTCATTTTCAATTATGCATTAAATGGCCTAAAACCATAAGCACATCTATCTCAAATTTTAACCATTTGGTATCCATAATGCCAATTCACAACAAGCATCACATAGCAATTATACACATCATAACAAAAGGGCTTTTTCACATATATACATACATCACTAAACATGCCAAAATAAGCCAAACCATATGACTATACACATCACAAACCAATCATTATTTACAAGCCAAATCAAATGGCTAAATCCATTACCAAACTATATACCAAAATGACCATAACTCCTATACATGCCATATAACCTGTAACAACCCATTTTTAGTCAAATCAGAACAGTGGTTTCGGGACCATAAATCTGTGGTTAAAATATTTATTTTATTATTTTATTAAATTTTACAGCATCATAAAATTATTGTGTGAAATTTTTGTATAGAAATTTTACTGTTTGAGTGCTTAATTCGGTAAAAAGGACTAAATCGCGTAAAGCGTAAAACTTGAGTTCTATTAGTTAAAGGTATTAAATAGCTATGGATCATTAAATTGGAGGTTCTTATGTTGTAATTAGACCATTATATTGATGAGTGGACATTTATGAACATGTTATAAATTGTTTTAAAGGTTAATTAGTAAGGTTAATTTAGTAAATTAGTAAATAAATTAAAATAAGTAAAACCAAAACCATAATTTGTGTCCATTGTCCTCACCTACCAAATTTTAAAGGAAGTAAACATCACCGTTTTAGGTTTGACCTTTCGGCATGTTCTTATTGAGCATGTAAGTCCATATTTTCCCTATTTTTGATGATTTCTATATTTTTTGTGATCGTTGCATCTAGTACTAGCTAGCCCAGGGACTATTTTGCAAAACTATTAAAGATTTTGAATGATTCCATTAATGAATATGTATGATTTTTGAAGTTTGATGATGGATTTTGAATAGTTTTTGATAGTCAAATAAGTTTTGTAAAGTGATTTTTGACAAAAATGTCAAAAAGGGATTAAATTGAGAAAATATGAAATTTAGTGGTTAAAAGTGTGAATAAATGAAAATTATGGGCTACTAAGGGCACTATGGTAATTTGGATAGCATGGGTTAGTCTTGAATTTCATTAATTTGTGTTTTGTAAAATAAGGACTAAATTGTAAAAAATGTGAAATTTGTGCGGCAAAAGTGTAAATATGTTTTAAAGTGTATTTTGGACTAAATTGAATTAATAAATAATTGAATAAGTTAATTTTGAATATAATTAGATCAAGAAAAGTAGAATACAAACTTGGATCGGGGAAAAGATAAAGTTATCAACTAATCGACTTGATTCGCTGTTTTAGCATCCAAGGTAAGTTCGTATGTAATAAGCACTATTATAATTATGCTTTTAATGCTTTGATATTGCATAAATTGTATATACAGGACTACAGTCATGTTCGATGATGAATCAGCTATAAATGGCACTTAGTGTGCGATATTGAGATAGCTTCGGTTATATATGGCATTTAGTGTGCGATTTGAGATAGCTTTGGCTATGCACGACACTTAGTGTGTAAGATATCGAGTATGGCACTTTGTGTGTGAGACATTGAGTATTCAACGACATTCCGTGTATGTATGAACTTGTTATGGATTGTTACAAGTATGTACATGTATATTATGAGTTTAAAATCGAAGAATTTACAAAGTTTGTATATAAGCTTATGAATAAGCAGTTGAAGGGTTTATTAGTAATCATAAAGTACATGATAATATGTTTAGATTGATGAATGTTGTATTTGTGTTTAGTTAAGTTTATATCATAAGAGCTTACTAAGCTATGAAGCTTAGTTTATGTTATTTTTATATGTTTTATAGTGAATCAAGGCTAGCTCGGATCCGGAAGTCATCGGGAACATCATCACACTATCAAACATATAATTTGGTACTTTTGGAATAGACATTTTTAGCATATGGCATGTATAGGCTAGATGTGATATTTTGGTTGTGATTATAGCCATGAGATTTGGCTTGTAAATTGTATATGTTTTGGTTTGTATATATAGCAATGAGTGATGGCTTATTTTGGTATGTTTGGTATAAATGTGGTTATGGTTTTAAATTGCTCAAATGGTTAATTGATTTGTGGAGTATAAAATGCTTGACAAGTGCCTTGATGAGTTATGATTTTAGATGTTGTGTGGTTATTTATAAGGAAGTTATGAGAGTGTGAAATATGGCAAATGAACTATATAGATTGATATTGTTTTGGTATGTATTTGGCTAAGTAAATGGTAGTGATTTGAGATTTGGAGTAGATGAAATTATAATGGCATAAATTGTGCATTTGGTTGATGATTTTAGCTGCCTAGTTTTATGATGAAATGGTACCATTTTGGTTGTCTAGGTGAGAATGAATAAGGGTGGCAAATTGGCCTTGCAAATGGCGTATTTTTGTCCACACGGGCGTGTGTCTCAGCCGTGTGTGACACATCATCATGTTACACGGTCGTGTGTCCCTTGGTGATAAAATTTAATTGAAGTCAGTATGCTCCACACAGTCTTACACACAGTGTAACACCTCAAACCCGGCCTAGGCATTATGGCCGAATTTGGCGTGTTACATCAAAGCATCATTCAAGAATCGAGTTGCCATTAAAAGTTTATTTCTAAAATTAAAACCTTTTGTACAGGGTTAGCAAATCATCTCGTCACAAACATTTGCCATAATATTTGTCTTTGGAATTTTAATTCAACTTAAATCGCGGAAGCATTTTGAAAACCGTGAATATTTTGAAAACCCAAGTTTTCCTAGACTAGCAGTTTAATATAAGAAATAAAAAGCCCACTTAAAACTTAAACCCACTATGGCCTTATTACAGAATTAAAACATCAAAATATAAAAATTTAAATAAAAAGTCTACGGTAGAGCATTAGCGGTCGTGTGGCCACCTCCGAGTCTCTCGCGGTTCCAAATCACCTAAGGTAGGGCATTACCTGTACAGTTAGACAGAATGGTGAGTTTGTGAAAACTCAGTGTGTAATCCCCTCATAATACGAACGGCCAGACATACATTATGCAAAAACAGACTAGGCCTGAGCCCATCACAGAAACAGTATCAGGTGGGCCTTAGCCCAATAACAGAATCAGGTGGGCCTAAGCCCAATACAGAATCAGTATCAAATGCAGATATGCAGACAGATTCCCAGCCCAGTCCAACCAACACACCACCCATACCTACCAACACCATGTGGGGATAAAATTGACCCACCCAGTCAACACACCAAGCTTAGCACCGGTTGCGGCACTAAGTCAATAGAACAGCTCAGTGTCATAGACAGAACGACTCAACACCGTAGATAGAACGACTAAAGGCTGTAAATATCACAGCAACATTGCCAGTTAACAGAACGACTATAAACCGTAAGTATCGCAGAAAAGGTGAAAAGGTCAAAGCCTTGCTGAATCAGAATCACTACAGTGCGTACACTTCCTCCATCAATAATAACCTAACCCCATGCAGTATGTCATGTCATAAATATTACGTCTATGCAAATTCATACTCAGTACAATCATATATGTAAATCATAAGCTCATCAGTCATACAGAACATAAGGCATAATTGTCATTCTACCATACTGGGGTATTACAGTCATTTTACCCTACAAGGGCATTACGGTCATTTTACACTACAAGGGTATTTTGGTAATTTCACAAACCAGGGTCTTAACGACCCAACAGAAGGTCCACTGTCACCTCGAGCGACTTAAGTAACCTAACAGGCATAAGGGTGCAAATGGGCCTAAGGGGCCTACACACTCTTGTGGCTCATTTAGCCCAGAAATAGCCACAGCTGAACAAACATCATAGTCCAAACAACACTTACCACATCACATACATTTTATCCGTGTGGGCCCATAAGCCCACTTGGCCCACACAGCCCATTTTGGCCCAATGATGCCCAGAACAGCCCAAGACTGCGAGAATGCTCGTGGCAACCTCTACAGTCTATCGCCCATGGTTTGTAGGCTCAGTTTACCCCACGAGTGATCGCACGCTCGTGAGGCCTCAAATGCCGAAGTTTTAGATTTTCGGCTTTTGCCGACTTCCAACAAAGAAGGGCGCGAATACACACCTATTTATGAGAACGCGTCAAAGTCCACGATCACCAACCTTGGTTAAGCAAGTATGAAATAATCCCTCCTCAAACCAGTGATCCCCAACTCATCTTGTTCGCTCTATTTAAAGCCAGCTTCTTCCCAATTCTCATGTTAACTTTACGATGTAGGATTACTTTCAACCTTTAGGAAAAGTCCTTGTTTTTATATGACCATTACAACCACAGAGTCCCACTCCAACTTCACCTCCTACACAGCTCAAACAGCAAAATAAATACTCTATTACGCTTCCCAAGACTTGAACCTTAGACCTCACAGTTACACAACATGCCACCTTGCCACTCCACCACTGGCTCTTTCTGTGTCACCATTTGGCCTCAATTAATTATAAGGTCTATAGGCCAAAGTCCAGGTTTCTTTTAAAAGAAATACCAAAATAAATTACAAGAGCCAAGACTTGAACCCAGGCTCCCTTGCAACTTTAATAATGCTACAACCACTAGACCACATGCTTCCTTATGTCATTTATTTCTAACAATATTTTAAAAGGCCTACTTCCAAGCATCCAGGGTTTTATTCACTTAAAACCAAAATTTTTGCTAAATCCTAGGTTTGCACCCAAGAATTCCCCAATACTCTCAAACACTCCCAAATCCCTTAACCATCAGAGCCGACAAATATTTTAGGCCATCTCTTAGGACTTTTAAACTCGATTACCTAACCGTTCCCTTACTCAAGGTCCATTACTTCTAGGCCCAAAATTTGGGGCGTTACACACGGGTGTGTAACTGGCCGTGTGGTATAAGTCAGTATCCTCCCTAATTGGCACATGGCCTAGCACACGGGCGTGTGACTTGGTCGTGTTGCATAAGTCAGTATACCCTACAGTTTTGGCATGGCCTAGCACACGACCTAGCCCACGGGCGTGTGTGGTCACTTCGAAGGCACACGGGCTAGACACGGGTGTGTGGTTGGCCATGTGACCTAAGTCTGTAATAACCTGGTTTTAGCTAAATCAGAACAGTGGTTTTGGAACCATAAATTTGAGTTCATAAAATTATTTTAATATTATTTTTAGTGTTTGCAGCATGTGAATATGTATGTGTGTGAGCTAATTTTATCGTTTAATAGCTCAATTTGAGAAAAAGGACTTAATCGCGTAAAATGCAAAAATAGAATGCTATAAGTTAAAAGTGTATATTTGCTATGGTTTATTAAATTAAAGGTCCTTATGATGTTATTATACCATTAATAGATTGAGTGGATCATTATGGACATGTATTATTTAGTTTTCATGTTTATTAACTAAGGTTAAATTTGTAAATTGGTTATTAATGTTAATAAAAATAAAACAAAGTTAAAAATTAGCTTTAATATCATCATCTTTTCTGAATTTGAAGAAAAATAAGAAGCTTGAATGTTTTAGGGTTTCAGCAAGTAATTGGCTTGATTAAGGTATGATTCGAGCTCAGTTTTTAATGATTTCAATGTTTTTGTGATCATTGCTTCGAGTATTAGCTAGCCTTTGCTTTAATTTTTGAGTTTGTTTGTGATTTTGTAAAATTCCATTGATGATAGCTTGATCTTTTGAATGTTTGATGATGGAAAATGAGTATTTGTTGATAGATATCAATGTTTAGTAAAGTGATTTTTAGTGAAAATGCTTAAATAGGATTAAATTGTGAAAAGTGTAAAATGTGGGGTTAAAAATGTGAAATAAATGAAATTTTTGGGTTAATAGGGACTCAATTATAAATCGGCTAAGCATGGGTAAAATTGAATTGTGTGAATTTTGTGTATTTGTGAAATAAGGACTAAATTGCAAGAAATGTAAATGTTTAGGGCCAAAGTGTAACTTAGCTTAAATATGTTTTTTTGGACTAAATTGAATGAATCAATGAATAAATGAGTTAATTTTGAATATATATAGATCAAGAACGAAAGAAATCAGATTTAGATCGAGGGAAGTTGAAAGTTATTGATAGTCGATCCGACACCTCTATTCCGACTAGGAGGTAAGTTCATATGCAAATAAATGTCTTTGAATTGAATTATATATGTTTTATTATCATTGAATTTCTATGAATGTTGAACGAGCAAATACGAGCATGAATCGAGGAAGTTACGACATCCGAAAGTCCCGTACGAACCTTAGGAATAGTATAGGATACGAATGTCATGACATTAGGTTACCAAGATGTGATTACATGTAAGACCATGACTAGGAAATTGGCATTGTATTAAGATTACGTGTAAGACCATGTCTGGGACAATGGCATCGTTAATTGATTTTGTGTAAGACCCTGTCTGGGATAGTGGCATCGATATGAGTTAACATATAAGACCATATCTAGGATATGGCATTGTACGAGCTTATGTGATTTTTGAGTATCCTTAACGATTTTGAATGGTTCAACGGGTAAAATAAAGTTGAGAAAGGATGTGTGAATGAGTTAAATGACTCAGATACATATGAGATTTATATGAGTATTGAAAGGTGAAGTATATGATGAATTTCATTAAGATATAGAATATGTAACACCTAGAATTTTGGGCCTAGAAGTATCAAGTCTTGAGCATGGGAATAGGTAGGATGCTACACATAAATGATTAGTTAAGCAAGAAGTGACACACAAACGCATGTTTACTTCAGTGGTTAAGTGTTTTGGGAAGTGTTTGAGAAGTCTTGGGTTCAAGCCTTGGCTTGTCCAAAATTTTGTTTTAATTGGGTAAACCCTTGTCTCTAGTTAGTAGGCTTTTAAATAAAAATGGGTGAAACATGACAAAAAGGGCCTGCTGGTCTAAGGGGTAAGTGGCGTGTTACCTATGCCAGAGGACTGAGGTTCGAATCCTGGTGAGCGTAGTGGGTGTTTTATTTTTACTGCTTGGCGATGGAAGAGTTGTGGTTGACAGAAATTCTACGTTTGAGGAGTGTGGGGGACTTGTGGCTGATTGTTAGGAGGAAATATTGGGATGGTGGAGGAAAATAAGGAACTTAAGATGTGTGGAGAAAGTTTACGGTTGGTAAGGAGGTTTATAAGGAGCGGTTTTAGGGATGTAATGAGAGGTTGTGCTGAACTAGTATTCTTTTTTCAAAATTTCGGCACTCTCTCCCCAAAAATTCCCTAGTTTCAAATGACAAATCCCTTTCCCTCCTAACTAAATTTCCTCCTTGTGCATCTCTTTTTTCTTTTGGGTTTTCTCTCAATTATTTGTCGGTCACTCCTAGTTCTTTAAACCGATTTTAGTTAATTGTTCTTTTCTTTTTCTTTTTCCTTGCTGATTGCGTTTCTCCTATCACTCCTTAGTTGCTGTCGAATTCCTATTGATTTTTTCCAAGTGCTAAGCATTTCTTCCTCTTTCAGTACCAGCCAATTTTTTTTTTCGTTCTCTCGTGTTGAGCAGTAAGTAAGCATTTTCCACATTGTTTTTCCTCTTGACCGAATATTACTCATTCTTTCACCCTTTCTGTGCCGATTCTCCTATGTTCTCTGTCGATTTGGTGGTAATACAACTATTCGGTTATGCTCTTCTCTTTTTTTTTCTCTCTATCAAAATAGCTTTCTCTCTAACATCTTCTTTTCTCTATCGATTACTGTTAGGGGTCTGATTGTAATAGCTCGTGCCTCAGGTTAAAGGTGTGCTTTTGGGTGTTGGTCGAACACTTCTGTCTCTCATTCTCAGTTCCACGCTTTCGATAGGTTGATATACATTTGGTTCAACTATTTACAAGTATGGTAATAGATAACAAGTCTCTATTGGAATACATGTAATTTTTAGAGGTTACAACCAATCTCTTGCGCAAGCCTCAATCGATCGATCAAGGCAAGGGATAGGTAATCAATTGAATAAGTGTTTTGGTAAGGGCTCGCTTCAACTTGAGTGTTAGGCAATTAACTGAAACTTCTGTTTATGATAGGTTGGAGTACTCGGGGGCTAGTTGCGCACTTTCGCAATCAGGTGTGTAAAAACACTGCCATAATCGTAAACCGGCAAAAGCCGAAATAGGTGGCTATCGATGCTACATGAGCGTATGTTCACCGTGTAGTATTTTGAATGCCTAAATGTGGGTCTATGATGGTTAAGCCGGCCATAGGCGATTTCATGGCCTAGGGCTGATTTGGGCCATTTTAGGTCGTGTGGGCCCCACGAACGTGTGGGCCCTACATGGGTAAACCACAGGGACGTGTGGAGAATGTTGGGCTAGGCTGTGTCATCCACACGGCCAAGGCCATTTCTGGGCTATGTGGGCCACACGAAGGTGTGGGCTCGCAGTATGGGCCTTGGGCCCATTTTTACTATTTGACTGTTAAGGTTGCATGGGTCACTCGAGACGACTGTGGACCTACTGTTGGGCTGGTAAGTTTACCTAGACCCCTATATATGATAAAATGACTATTTTCCCTTATATGGTAAGATGACCGTTTTGCCCCTATGTGATGTATATATATATTTGTGCATGTATGACCATATTTTTATCATGCTATTTAAACTGTAATGGGCACATGTATGATTTTATGACATGAAATGACTTGATTATATGATGCATTGCATGGGGATAGGTTATACTAATCGGAGCAAGTGTACTAAAAGGCTTCAAGCCTAAATTACTGGCAACCCAGCTGCATATTACTATATAGTGCCGCAACCGGTGCTAACTCTAGAGTGTAGGGATGGGTGGGTTGATTATATCCCCACATGGAGTGTAGGGTTGGACGGAGTTGGAGTGTAGAGGCTGGATGAGTAGGACTTATATACTGTTTAAACTGTTACTGCACTGTTTATTGTTACTATAATGGGCCAAGGCCTAAACACATGACTGCTTCTATATTGAGATGGGCTAAAGCCCAAACTGATATTGTCACTGTTACTAAAAAGGGCTTAGGCCCAGACTATGCTTGTTTTCTGACTGTTTGCTTATATGGGATTACACATTGAGTTTAAGTAAACTCACCCTCCTGTTTTAACTGTACAGGTAATCCCCGGTCTTAGGCAGATCGGTGCTGCGAGGGACTCAAAGGTGGCTACACAATCGCACGTACTTCTGTATTTAATTTTTAAATTATAATAATTTTATTTTGGGTATTTTTGATGCAATAAAGCCTCTTTGGATTTTATTTTGGGGTTTTAGTTTGCTTTGATTATAACTGCTAATAGTAGGAAAAAGACGCGGGTTTTCAAAAAGATAAATGTTTTCCAAAGACACCACGAATACGAAACCTATTTTCAAGAGCTTCTGCATGTAATAAAGTTGTGAAATAAATGATAATGAAGACGTTTCAATATGATTAACTTTTTAACAAACAACTCACATTTTGTAAATGAACAAATGTTTTAAAATCATCTTTTGGATCACACAAAGAGATTGGGCTTTTCAAACGAGATCACGCTTTATGAAAAACACTTCAATATGGCATCGCCAGATTTGGCCTTAACGTCTAGGCCAGGTTTGGGGTGTTACAGAATATGTGTTCAAAGTGAAAGGTTTGTGAACTTGTATATGATTTGTTATGCTTACCATATATGAATTGATATGCAAATGTTCATATGATTACTTTATTTGTATATGCTTACTAAGCTTTTAAAGCTTACTTTGTGTGTTCTTTCCATGTTTTATAGATCATCGAAGCTAGCTCGGATATCGGGGATCATCGAGAACCATCATCAATCGACTACTTGTTGGTATTTTTGGATGCTTGTAAATATGGTATATGGCATGTATAGGCTAGTGAGTTGATGATATGTTTTAAGATTAGATATAGCCATGAGATTTGGCTTATTTTTGGTTGAAAATGTTGTAATGTATTTGGTCATATAATTTGCCCTAAGTGTTATGTTTGAAAGGTGATATATGGGATGTGTATAATGGTATGTTTTTATGGCATGGAGTATATAATAATATGATGAGTTGATGTATTTGAAATTTATGCAAGTTGTGATGATTTTGGGTATATTGAATTGGTATGTTTGTGATTATGGAATTTAGTAATTGGATTGGTTGATGATAGATAGCATGATATCTGATTGAATTGGTATGTCTTGGTTGCCTATATATATGTGTTAAAGTGATACCATTTTGTTGGCTAGGTGAGCATGAGAAATGGGTGGCAAATTGGCTTTATAAATGGCCTATTTTTGTCCACACGGGCAGAGACACAAGCGTGTATCTCTGTCGTGTGCGACACACGGTCATATTACATGGCCGTGTGTCCCCTAGAGAATAACTAGAAATTCAAGTCAGTCTCGAGCACGGCCTAGACACACAGGCGTGTCTGGTGGCCATGTGTGGCACACTGCCTTGGCACATGGGTGTGTGTGGCTATTTCGAAGGGTACACGGGCTAGACACACGGGCGTGTGGTCGACCGTGTGACCCAAGTCAGTATGTATGCCCTATTTTCATACGGCCTATGACATAGGCATGTCTAGTAACCATGTGAGGCATACGGCCTGTTCACATGGGCGTGTGACCTATGATTTCATAAATTTTTTCTAAGTATTCGAAAACTTTTATATGTGAACGGTTTAGTCCCCAACCACTCTTAAGCATGATTTAAGGTCTCGTAGAGCCTTATAAGGGACAATGTGAATGTCTGTGAATGGAATAAATGTATGGAAATGAGATGTATTGTTCGGTAATACCTTGTAACCCTATTTCGACGATAGATACGGGTTAGGGGTGTTACATTTAATTGGTATTAGAGCTACGGTCTAGTCGATTATAGGACTAACATAGCGTGTGAGAGTCTAGCTATACATGCCATATATATAAACTGCGATAGTGTGATGATTCCTGACAGTTAAAATGTGTTTTTATATAGAAAATGGATCCTGAATAAGCCATAGCTGATAATGTGGAAAGTAATGAGCCCGCTATCGCCCAATGGCAGCGCCGACCGATTCTAAGCCTATTTCTAGTAGCCAAAGGGGAGAGGCTAAGCAAGCCTTGTTCCAAATGATGAGTGCGTGGTTCACAAAATTCGTACAAATGAATCCGGCTGCTCAACAACATCCACCCCCACCTGTTCTTCAACAAGTCCCAATTGTGCCGCAAGTGTTAGATCCAATTCGATTGAGTCAGCCGCCAGTGGATAAGATACGTAAACACGGGGCTGAAGAGTTTCGGGCTACAGGTGATGATGATACTGAGAAGGCTGAGTTCTGGCTCAAGAATACAATCAGAGTGTTTGATGAATTATCCTGTACTCCTGAGGAATGTATCAAATGTGTGGTACCTCTGTTAAGAGACGATGCGTATCATTGATGGAAAATATGGATATCAATATTTCCGAAGGAACGTGTCACCTGGGAATTCTTTCAGTTTAATTTTCGAAAGAAGTATATAAGCCAACGATTTCTATATCAGAAGCATAAAGAGTTTCTAGAATTGAAACAGGGTCGAATGACTATGACTGAGTACAAAAGAGAATTTGTACGATTAAGCAAGTATGCTAGGGAATATGTCTCCACTGAAAAGATCATGTGTAAACGGATTCATCGATGGACTGAACGAAGATATAAAGCTATTAGTTGGGATTCTGAAAATCAAAGAATTTGCTGTTTTAGTTTAAAGGGCTTGTAAAGCTGAAGATCTCAGCAAAGAAAAGAGAAAAGCTGATTTTGAAGCAAGAGATTCGAGAAAAAGGTTAGCTAGTAAATCTTATCAATCTGCGTTGAAGAAATTTTAAGACTCATTTAATCGTTCCAATACATCTGGGGGTATTCAAATAGAGATCGAGTGAGACAACAGTTGAGCTTCAAAGCTCCAGCTACTTCGGTTGCTAGTGTTGGCAGTGTGAGATTTAACCTACATGAATGTAAACATTATGGTATAAGGCATCCCGATGATTGTAGATTGAATGATCGAGCCTGTTTTAAATGTGGATCATTGGATCATTTTATCTGTGATTGTTTGGAGTTGGTTAAACAAGAAACAGTACAGACTGTGAGACCGAGTAATAGTTCAGCTAGAGGTAGACCACCTAAAAACACGGGAAATGTGAGTGGTAGCTAGAAAGTGACTAAAGACTCTACTATGAAGTCAGAGCCAAGAGCACCTGCACGAGCCTACGTTATTCGCGCTCGCGAAGAAGCATCATCTCCAGACGTCATTACTGGTACTTTGACGAGTTTGATACCATTTGACGAGTTTGATATAATGATGGGTATGGATTAACTAACGTTGCATGATGTTGTTGTGAATTGCAAACGAAAGATGATTGATTTGAGATGTCAGAATAATAAAATTATTCAAATTGAGTTAGACAATATGAATGGTTTTCCAGCAGTGATTTCATTGATGTTGGCTCAAAAATATGTAAGAAAGGGTTGCGAAGCTTACTTGGCTTATATGCTAGATATGAAAGTGATTGAAAAGAAAATCGAATCAGTACCAATTGTGTGTGAGTATTCAGATTTGTTTCCTGAAGAGTTACTAGGATTACCACCGATACGAGAGCTTGAGTTTAGCATTGATTTAGTGCCAGGTACAAATCCGATATCGATAGCTCCGTACAGAATGGCACTGACTGAATTAAAAGAGTTGAAAGCTCAGTTGCAAGAGTTGACAGATAGAGGTTTTGCACGATCGAGTTATTCTCCCTGGGGTGCACCGGTGTTGTTTGTGAAAAAGAAAGATGAAACTATGAGAATGTGTATCGACTATCGACAGCTCAATAAAGTGACTATCAAGAATAAATACCCTCTACCATGAACAGATGATTTTTTTGATCAGTTGAAAGGGGCTACAGTGTTTTCAAAGATAGATTTGAGATTGAGTTACTATTAGTTGCAAGTTAAAGACTCTGATGTACCAAAAACTGCTTTTCGAATGAGGCACAGACGTTATGAGTTTTTAGTTATGCCTTTCAGATTATTGAATGCACCTTCTGTTTTTATGGACCTAATGAATAGGATCTTCAGACTATATTTGGATCGACTTGTTGTTGTGTTTATTGATGACATCTTGATTTATTCCAGTGATGAATTCGAGCATGCCGAACATCTGAGAGTAGTATTATAGACTTTGCCAGATAAGCAACTATTTGCAAAGTTCAGTAAATACGAACTTTGGTTATGTGAAGTCAATTTTCTAGGACATATTGTGTCAGCATCAGGTATCCGAGTCGATCCGAGTAAAATTTTGGCAATATTGGATTGGAAGCCTCCGAGAAATGTATCCAAGTCCAAGTTTTTTCGGGACTTGCCGTTATTACAAACTGATTTGTAAAAGGTTTCTCAATGATCGTAACTCCGTTGATGAGACTACTTCAGAAAGATATTAAGTTCGAGTTGTCAGATAAATGCCAGAAAAGTTTTGATTAGTTGAAAGCTTTATTGACCGAAGCTCCACTGTTAGTTCAGCCAAAGTCAGGTAAAGAGTTTGTAATTTATCGTGTTTACGTTGAAGATTTGGCGCCACTATCTGTTCGGTGAGAAATTTCATGTTTATTCAGATCACAAGACCTTAAAATATTTGATGACTCAGAAAGATCTGAATTTACGACATAGAAGATGGTTAGAATTGCTAAAAGATTATGAGTTAGTGATTGACTACCGTCCGGGAAAGGCCAATGTTGTCGCTGATGATTTTGGGTATATTGAATTGGTATGTTTGTGATTATGGAATTTAGTAATTGGATTGGTTGATGATAGATAACATGATATGTGATTGAATTGGTATGTCTTGGTTGCCTATATATATGTGTTAAAGTGATACCATTTTGTTGGCCAGGTGAGCATGAGAAATGGGTGGCAAATTGGCTTTACAAATGGCCTATTTTTGTCCGCACAGGTAGGGACACGGGCGTGTGTCTCAGCCGTGTGCGACACACAATCATATTACACGGCTGTGTGTCCCCTGGAGAATAATTAGAAATTCAAGTTAGTCTCGAGCATGGCCTAAACACACGGGCATGTCTGGTGGGCGTGTGCAGCACATAGCCTTGGCACATAGGCGTGTGTGGCTATTTTGAAGGGTACATGGGCTAGACCCACGGGCATCTGGTCGACCGTGTGACCCAAGTCAGTATGTATGCCTTGTTTTCACACGGCCTATGACACAGGCGTGTCTAGTAACCGTGTGAGGCACACGGCCTGTTCACACGGGTGTGTGGCCTATGATTTCATGAAATTTTCTAAGTATTAGAAAATTTTTATATGTGAACGGTTTAGTCTCGAACCACTCTTAACATGTTTTAAGGTCTCGTAGAGCCTTATAAGGGACAATGTGAATGTTTGAGAATGGATTATGATAATGAATGCATAAATGTATGGAAATGAGATGTATTGTCCGGTAATACCTTGTAACCCTATTCCGGTGATGGATACGGGTTAAGGGTGTTACAAAGTCAGTATGTATGCCTTGTTTCCACACGGCCTGAGACACGGTTGTGTCCGGAGCCGTGTGAGGCACACGGCCTGTTCACACGGGCATGTGACCCCTGCATGGTTGAAAATTTTCTAAGTTTCCAAAATTTTCATATGTTATTGGTTTAGTCCCAAACCACTTCTGAAGCATGTTTAAGGCCTCGTAGGCCCTTATAAGGGACAATGTGATTGTGTTGAATAATTTTTGAGAATGAATGTTTTATGTTTGATAAATGTATGCTATATGTTGTAAATTGATCAGTAATACCTCATAACCCTACTCCGGCGACGGATACGTGTTAGGGGTGTTACAGAACCGAAACATAAGTTCAAAAGTACCAAAGTGATAGCTTCATAGTGTGATGAGATATCTGATGACTCCCAAATCCAAGCAAGCCTCGATAACACTATAAAGCACAGAAAAGTAAACAAAGTAAGCTATAAAGCTTAGTAAGCTCGTATAGTTAATAAGTAAATCTCACCATTCATTCACAAATCAAGTAGTATGAACATAATATACTACAAAATCATTAAATCATAAGGTTAACATATATTCAATCTCATAAATAATCATGAATTCACAACTTTCATAGGTTCAATGCTCATATAGTTTTTGTACATACATGTACTAATACGTATCTGTTTCTCACCATTTCATATCTTCGATATACCCATTAAACCATTCGGAATAATATCAGATACCCGGGAATCTTGCACCCTAAGTTCCAAATACATAGCCGAAGGTATCTCAATCTCATATCTCATATAATGCTCACTCTCAAGCTATCAACGGGTCTGCTCACATAAGCTGACGGTCATGACATAGCTACACAGTGATGCTCACACAAGCTGACGAGAATATGCAACACATGCCGGATAACTCAGCTACCAGTAGGACGTACAGACCAGCACCCAAATCACATAACCCCTAATGACTTGTCATTCGTATCCTAATTTATTCCTAAGGTTCAACTGATATTTCTCATTGCCGAATCTTTGTCAAACATTTCTGTACAATCATATTCATCAACAATTCAAATATAAAGCATTTAAAACACAATTACAATAATGCTTATTAACATACGAACTTACCTGGATTCACAAAAATGCCAAAACAAATCGACTAGTCTGATCCTTTATTCTTTCCTCGATCTAGATCTGAACTTCATTTTTCTTGATCTCTATAATATCAAATTCAGTCTATTTATTATCCATTCTATTCAATTTAGCCCAAAATGCATATTATGGTAAAATTATACTTTTGCCCCTAACATTTCTACATCTTTACAATTTAGTCCTTATATCATAAAAATACAAATTCATGTAATTAGGTCCCTACCCATGCTAGCTGAATTTCATATAGACCCATAGCAACCCATATTTTTCATTTCTTTCACATTTCTACCACAAAATTTACACATTTCTCAATTTAATCCCTAACATCCTAAAATAGGGCCTAAACAAAAAAGTGGTTACGAAACCATGAATTTGAGATAAAAAAGTTTATTGCGATTAATTTTATGGTTTACCGAGTGATTAGATGCATGTGTTAGAATACTGATAAGAAATTTTAGTGATTGCATGTCCGATTTGCATATTAGGGCTTAATTGCAAAACTTGACAAATATGAGTTCTAAATGCTAAAGGATTAAATTGAAGAGTATAATTGAAGTAGGGGTCCTTAAATGGTAATTAGACCATTAGGTTTTCATGGACAAAAATGGACATACATAGATAAAAATAACTAAAGTTTTAATGAAGGGTATTTTAGTCATTTAGTATTTAAAAGATTAAAAAAGGGAAAAAGATGGAAAAAATGTGCTCATCTTCTTCCTTAGGCTGAATTTCAAGGGTTCTCCATAGCTAGGGTTTGTTTCCAAGCTTCCAAGCTCCATAGTAAGTGATTCCAAGCCCTGTTTTTAATGTTCTTTATGTTTTTAGAGTCCCAGTAACTTGATTAAGCTTATTCTAGCAATAATTTAACCTAGGGTTTATATTTGGAAAAATACCCATAGGTGAAATGTGTTTATCTTGATGTTTTATGGTAGAATATGAAGCTTGAAATTGTGTTAAAAAACTTTTGCTAAGCGATTTTACGTGAAAACGAGTAAAACGACATAATTCGTAAAAATACCTAATGTTCATAAGTACATGTTAGAGTGAGAATTTGATGTTGCCATAGAAGGGAAAAATGATCAGCATGTCATAAAAATAGGATGAATTTTAACTTCTGAGCCTTGGGGAAAAAGTGTAAATATGTAAAAGTTTAGGGGCAAAAGTGTAATTTTGCCAATGTTTGAGTTAAGGACTATTTCAATAAATGTGAGTATTAAATAAGCTAAATTTGTTATTATAGATCAAGAAGAACAAAATCTGGAGTTAGACCGGGGAAAGAAAAAGATAGTGGACCAAATCGATATAGTTGATCGTATATTGTTTCGAGCTAAGTTTGTGGTAAATAAATGCAATATTCTATTATTTTATGTTAATGTTGTTAATTTCCAGTATGTGTATATTTATTTTAAGAAATTATTCAAAGAAAACTCAAGCATGAATTGACGGAGAAGTAATTTCAGAAAGTCCCGATTGAACCTTACAAATGTGTAGGATACAAATGTCATGACATTAGGGTTTAAGGATATCATGTAAGACCATGCCAAGGCATGGCAATTGGTAAGGTTTCTATGGCAAGGAAATCATGTAAGACCATGCCAAGGCATGGCATTGGTGAGTTCATAAGGCAAGGATACCATATAAGACCATGTTGAGACATGGCAATGGTAAGTTTCAAAAGGATACCACGTAAGACCATGATAGGTCATGGAAATGGTAAGGTACCCGTGTATCCTTAGTATTCAAAGTGGTTCAACGGGAAAATTTAAAGAGAATATCAAGGTAAGGTAAGGTAAGGCGAGTTATACTAGAAAGGTAAGACAAGTTCATGCTAGAAGAGCAAAGGTAAGTATATAATATTCATGTATGCTTGATAAGGAAAAAGGTAAGTAAAATGTATTAATAAAATTTATTAAGTAAGTATTTAAGTAAGTGAGTAAGTGAAGAAGTTTAAAATATGTCTATGACAATTAATGAAGTTGCATTAAGCAGTATCATGCCAAGTAGTAAGATAATTCTTATGAATGTTGTTATTTATTTGCATGCAAACTTACTAAGCTTAATGCTTACCCCTTCATTTTCCTTCTTTTTTTATAGTTTTGTCAAGCTAACTCGGGGATCATAAAGTACATCGGATGTCCGGGCACACTATCACAAGGATTATTTTGGTATAGCTAGACATTTCATTTTGAGTATGGCATGTATAGCATCGTAACCATTTTGTGTGTATGATCTTATGATATGGCTAATGAATGGTATGTAAATGATTGATAATGATTAGCTATTGGAATGACAAATCAAGGACATGTTTGGTGTTATGTATGCCTAAATGCTAGTTATTTCATGGAAATCATGAAAAAGGTGAAATTAGCTTTAAAACAGTATCAGACAGCAGTAATGACGTGAATTTAAAAAATCACTAAAAATAGTAGAAATAGATTTAGATAGTGAATGAGATAGATTATTAAAGCTTATTAAGTCTATTTTCATATGAAAGAAACGGAGTAAATAAAAAAGTTTTATTTTATGAGATATTTAAATTTTTGTGAGACAGGGTTAGAGTGATTTCTGCATCCCCTATTCTGACTTTAGAAATTCACTAAAAATTGTACAAAAATAATTAGGGGTTACACTTTATATTTATAGATTCCTTATTCAGTCTAATTTTAAGATAAATAAACGTATGATTATTTAAATTCTGTACATGGAGAAACTTAATTCATAGTGAACAGAGGTTAGAGCAGCCAAACACTAAAACAGGGAAAAATTTAACTAATAAACTGTAATAATTGGCTAGACCAAAAATTTTGAAATAAATTTAGTAATAAGATATATGAGTCTAGTTTCAGAAAAAATTTACTGATTTGAATTTTAAGTTTTGTAACTTGAGTTATGATTTATTTAGTGACTATGACACAGATGGACAGTTTATTTATGAAAGATGAAATAAATTATTTAGAATTTGTTTAAGTGATCGAAAATTTTTTATTGATTCCAGTTTGTTCCCGAACCGTTTCAATTTCATGTTTTAGGGTCTCGAGGACCCTTTTTAGGGACATATTGAATGAATGAAACTAAATTAATTTTGAAAGTAAATTTTTATGCCCCGAATTAGTAAGTTAAGTTCGGTAGCGCCTCGTGCTCGACTCTGGCGACGGTCTCGGGTAAGGGGTGTTACATTTATTGGTATCAGAGCAAAGGTTTAGTCAGTTCTCGAAATTTTTGATTTGAGTAAGAGTCTAGCTATACATGCCATACTTATATGTTGATAGTATGACGACTCCTGACGATTTTAAAATGTTTTCTTTTATAGTTATGGATCTCGAACAAGCTGGTGCAGATAATGTAGAAAGTAACACGCCCGCTCTTGTAGAAGGGACGGTGCCACCAAATAGTAGTGAAAGGCCCGTTACAGTTAGCTAGAGAGGAGGGGCTCAAGAAGCCTTTTTCCAAGCTATGAATGAATGGTTTGTCGAGTTCGTTCGTACGAATCCGGCTGTTAGACCTCCACCCCCTCATGATCCTCAGATCACCCATGTAGCTCCCCCAGTCACAGGTATGGTTATACGAGAAAAGCCATCAGTTGATAAAATCAGACAACAAGGAGCCGAAGAGTTTCAAGCTACAAAAGGTGATGATGCAGAAAAGGCAGAATTTTGGCTTGAGAATACTATCAGAGTCTTTGATGAGTTATCCTGCACACCTAAGGAATGTATGAAATGTGTTGTACCGCTTCTTAGAGATTCAGCCTACCATTGGTGGAAGACACTTGTATCAGTTGTACCGAAAGAGAGAGTCACTTGGGATTTCTTTCAGGAGGAATTCCGTAAAAAGTACATCAGTCAGAGGTTTGTTGACCAGAAAAGAAAAGAGTTTCTAGAGTTGAAATAGGGCAATATGATAGTGACTGAATATGAGCGCGAGTTTGTTAGACTCAGAAATTATGCTCGAGAGTGTGTGTCTACAGAGGCTATTATGTGCAAAAGATTTGAGGATGGGCTTAATGATGATATCCGATTGTCGGTTGGTGTCCTAGAAATAAAAAAGTTTGTTGTCCTAGTTGAGAGAGCCTGTAAGACAGAGGAGCTGTTAAAAAGAAACGGCAAGGTTGAAATTGAGACGCAAGACACGAAGAAGAGACCAATGAGCAAGTCATTTTAGTCTACATCCAAGAGGCCTAGAGAGTCCTCCACTAGATCTAATTTTTCATCTGGATATTCTAGCTGAAACAGAGGCAGAAGATTTATGAGTTCGAAAGCTCAGACCACTTTGATTGCAAGTGTTGGCAGTGTTCAACCTAATAGACCAGAGTGTCCCTGATGTGGTTGATGTCACCCAGGTCAGTGTCGAGGAACTGAGACAGGTTGTTTTCGATGTGGTGCACCAGACCATTTTATTTGGGAGTGTCCCGAGATGATTAAAAGAGAAGCAATACCAAGTGTAAGATCAAGCAATGCTCCTATCAGAGGCAGACCACTGAAAAATTTGGGAGCCGGGGTAGGTAATAGAGGTGCATCTAGAGATTCAATAGTGAGGCTAAATGTTAGAGCACCTGCGAGGACCTATGCTATCCGTGCTCGCGAAGAGGCATCCTCCCTCGATGTGATTACGGGTACATTCTCTTCCATGATGCTAGAGTTATTGCTTTGATTGATCCGGGTTCGACCCATTCATATGTTTGCATGAAATTGATGCCTAGTATGAGTATGCCTATAGAATCTACAGAATTTGTGATTAAAGTATTGAAACCATTAGGCAAGCATGTATTAGTAGATAAAGTATGTAGAAATTGCCCTTTGATGATTAGAGGTCACTGTTTCCCGGCCGATCTCATGCTATTGTTGTTTGATGAATTTGATGTGATTCTTGGTATGGATTGGTTGACTACACATGATGTGATAGTGAATTGTGGAAAGAAATTCATTGAGTTGAAATGTGAAAATGGTGAAATTCTTCGGGTTAATTCAGAAGAGTTAGATAGTTCAATTGCCATGATTTCTGTTATGTCTGCTCAGAAATGTTGAGAAAAGGGTATGAAGTTTATCTTGCTTTTGTGTTGAAAACTAAAGATCTAGAATTAAAAATTGAATCAGTGCCTGTGGTATGTGATTTTCCCAATGTGTTTCCGGAAGAACTACCAGGTTTGCCTCCTGTTAGAGAAGTTGAGTTTGGTATTGAGTTGATTCCAGGTGCCACACCCATTTCTATTGCTCCTTATAGAATGGCCCTATTGGAATTGAAAGAATTGAAAGCTCAGTTGTAGGAATTAACAAATAAATGCTTTGCAAGATCCAGTAGTTCACCATGGGGTGCACCAGTGCTATTTATGAAAAAGAAAGATGGATCGATGAGATTGTGCATAGATTATCGGCAGCTTAACAAGGTAACAGTAAAGAACAAGTATCCACTGCCTAGAATTGATGATTTGTTTGATTAATTGAAGGGAGCCATTGTTTTCTCCAAGATAGATTTGAGATCCGGATACTATCAGTTGCGAGTTAAAGAGTCAGATGTCCCGAAAACTACTTTCCAGACTAGGTATGGTCATTATGAGTTCCTTGTGATGCCATTTGGCTTAACTAATGCTCTTACCATTTTCATAGACTTAATGAACTGAATTTTTAGACAGTACTTGGATAAGTTTGTAGTTGTGTTCATTGATGATATCTTGATTTATTCTCATGATGAGACTGAGCATGCAGAGTATTTGAGAATAGTTTTTCAGATTCTGAGAGATAATCAGTTGTATGCCTAGTTTAGCAAAAGTGAGTTCTGGTTACGAAAAGTTGGTTTTCTTGGACATATTGTCTCAGGTGAATGATGTGATCCAGCCCAGGAAGTTGAGTCGAATTCATGTAATTGCCCGATCCCAGACGAGAGAATTGTTCGTGCCTCGAACTTTAGTAATAGAAGTAAAAGAATAAGTTAGGATAAGCGGAAGGTTTTAAGAAGTGTAGAAGTAGCAATAGGTTCGGCTAAGGGTAGCAAAGATGGATGATGGATAAATGGCTCGGTTTGGTTAACAAAAAGAAATTTGAAAGATGGGAATGGAAATCAAACTTAACAACAGGAATGATTCAACACTAAAAAGTGTCACCCCGGTTCCTATATTGTTAAGGTGAAAAGGATGGATAGAAGGATAGGTGAACGCCACACCAAGATTGGTGATAAGTTTAAACAAGAACGGTAGACGCCACTAGTACAAGCTAGATAAGTCTTCAAAACTTGTACGAGATATGAGAGGAAACAACCTCTCAAGAACAATGTTCATTCAATAATTTGGCAAAAGTCCCCTTACAAAGAAATAAACAAACTATTTATAAGCTATCATGTAGTAGCCGAATGGACAAACTAGTAGCTTAAAGACTAAGTAAATTTAGCTAAGAATGCACTAGAATATTCTAGAATAAATCATTAAAGGGTTAAGTCCACATTCGGCTGATTGGAACTTCAATGGGCAGCTTCATGGTTAAGCAAAATTGACTTGGATGAATGTGAATGGATGACAGCCAATTAGCTTGCCTAAATTCATCCATGGATTGATTGGTGCATTAAAGAAGTGTCTTTTGGCCGAATAGTCACCTAGGGAAGTCATTTGGGTAGCAAATGATTCATGTATCTAGAACTAGATGCATTCTCCCATTCGTTGTAGCTTGCTGTCCATGCATCTTCTCTTAATCTTCATTCATGAATTGAATTTGGAAATTAATTATGCAGCTACCCCTTGGCCGAATAAGTACTTAGGAAATCCAATAGATTTCCCACATACATTCGATCATGCATGGAACTAAAAGGGGTCTTGAATTTAGCCATTCATGAACAACCATTAATTACTCTCTATACATGCATATGTGCCGTTCAAAGGGAATGGATCTTTATGGATTCATTGTACCGTCCAAATGGGGAATGTATGACATTAATCCTTATGCATGTACCCAAACCGTCCATGTACATGTACATAATTCTTCCCAAGCATTGAACCAAGCCGTGCATGTATCTTCTCATCCATTGAATTAAACCCATGCATGCACCTAGCCTTAAATGCACTTCCAATATTCGGCTGAACCTACAAGAGAAATGAACACATTTAATTATAATATTTAGACATAATTAAACAGTAACTAACAACTTAACTAATTAGGACAAATTAAATTAAAATTAATTAGCTTATTAATTCAGCTAGCTCAAACTAAATGAAAATATTGAATGAACTAATTTGAGCTAGGGAAATCGACATGAGCTGTAGGAAATTAAATTATAAACAAAGTTAAAACTTGATTTATTGAAATGAAAAAGAAATGAGCTAAAATGAGCTAAGATCAAGCTCAAACGAGCTAGAACGAGCTCAAGTGAGCTGATTTGAGCTGAATGGCACATGGGGAGCTGGAGAGGAGCTGAGATCGGATTGCAAAAGAATGCATTGAGTCTTCAAGGAGTTGTCCTTAGCTCCTCCAATGTCATGGACCTTATTATCATCCCAAATGTGCAACACCAATGCTGATAAAGCGTCTTGAATTTGCTTAGTTCGAGCTCGAGTCATGGGGCCTTTTGGAAGCTCGATTAAATCATGATTTGCATCCGAGGATGCCCTGGGTGTGCTCACATCAGTGAAGGTATCAGGGTTGATCCGAGCAAGATTTCAGCAATTGTTGATTGGAAGCCTCCTAGAAATGTATCAGAAGTCAGAAGTTTTCTTGGTCTTGCTGGATATTATAGATAATTTGTAGAGGGATTTTCCATGATAGCTACCCCGCTAACAAGATTGCTACAAAAGGATGTCAAGTTTGAATGGACTAAAAAGTGTCAATAGAGTTTTGACAAGTTAAAGGCATTGTTGACTGAGGAGTACAACCAGAACGAGGTAAGGAGTTTGTGATTTACAGTGATGCATCTTTGAATGGACTTGGTTGTGTACTTATGCAGGAAGGAAAGGTAATTGCTTATGCCTCTAGACAGCTAAAGCCACATGAGAAGAACTATCTGACACAGAATTTAGAGCTAGCTGCCATTGTTTTTGCGCTAAAGATCTGGAGACATCATTTGTACGGTGAGAAGTGCCGAATATTCACTGATCACAAAAGTTTGAAATATTTGATGACTCAAAAAGATTTAAACTTGAGGCAAAGAAGATGACTAGAGTTGATTAAAGATTATGAGCTAATGATCGATTATCACCCAGGTAAGGCAAACGTTGTTGCTGATGCTTTGAGTAAGAAATCTTTGTTTGCATTAAGAGCTTTGAACACTAGTCTAGCCTTATAAGATGATGGTTTTATCTTAGCTGAGTTGAGAGCTAAACTGATGTTTCTTGAAGAAATTTGTGAAGCTCAGAAAAATGACAGTGAGTTGCTAGCCAAAAAAGCTCAGTGTGAGTCAGATATAGGGTCAGATTTTTAGATCAGTTCTGACGGTTGTTTGATGTTCAGAGACAAGGTATGTGTACCAAAGACTGATGAGCTTATTCGAAAGATCCTACAAGAAGCACATAGTAGTTCTTTGTCTATTCATTTAGGTAGTACAAAAATGTATAATGATTTGAAGAAAATATACTACTGGATAGGAATGAAAAGGGACATTTTAGAGTTTGTTTCTAGATGTTTGATCTGTCAGCAGGTAAAAGCCGAACATCAGGTACCTTTAGGTTTATTGTAGCCTATGCTAGTCCCTGAGTGGAAATGGGACCGAGTTACTATGGATTTTGTGACAGGATTGCCGTTGACATCGAGAAAGAAAGATGCAGTATGGGTTATGATTGATAAGTTAACGAAGTCAGCTCATTTTATCCCAGTTCGTATGGATTATTCACTTGACAAGTTGGCCGAGTTGTATATTTCAGAGATAGTCAGACTACACAAGATACCATTATCGATCATTCTGTCTTGAGATTTACTTTACAGTTTTGGAAGAAGTTACAGGAAGCTTTGGGCACAAAGTTGAGTTTTAGTAAAGCTTTCCATCCTCAGACCGACGGTCAGTCAGAGAGAGTTATTTAGGTACTTGAAGATATGCTTAGATGCTGTGTATTGGAATTTCGAGGCAGTTGGAAAAGTACTTACCATTAGTAGAGTTTGCCTACAATAATAGTTATTAGTCGAGTTTGAAGATGGCACCTTATGAAGTTTTGTATGGACGTAAATGTCACACACCTTTGTATTGGACAAAGCTTAAGGAAAATCAAATTTACGGGGTTGATCTAGTTAAAGAAATAAAAGAGAAAGTAAAAGTCATCAGAGATTGCTTGAAAGCAGCTTCAGACAGACAGAATTCGTATGCAGATTTCAAGAGAAAAGAGATTGAGTATCAAGTTGGTGACAAAGTGTTTTTGAAAGTATCCCCGTGGAAGAAAGTTCTCAGATTTGGCAAGAAAGGCAAACTAAGTCCACGTTTTATTGGACCATTTGAAGTGATTGAGAGAGTCAGACCATTAGCATATCGGTTAGCTTTGACGATTGAGTTAGAGAAGATTCATGATGTATTTCATGTGTCTATGCTACGTTGTTATCGTTTAGATCCGTCACATGTGATTTCTCAGACAGAGGTTGAGATTCAACTGAACATGACTTACGGTGAAGAACCGATAAAGATTCTAGCTCGAGAGGTAAAGCAATTAAGGAACAAAAGTATTGCACGTATGAAAGTATTATAGAATAGACATGGGGTAGACAAGGCTACATGGGAACCTAAAGAGGCTATGCAAAAACAGTACCCAAATCTCTTTACAGGTAAGATTTTCGGGGACGAAAATCCCTACAGGGGGAGAAATGTAACATCCCGAAATAAGGCTTAAATGGAATAGTGGTTGTGAAACCACGAATCTGAGATAAAAAAGTTCATTGCGATTAATTTTATGGTTTACCGAGTGATTAGATGCATGTGTTAGAATCTTGATAAGAAATTTCAATGATTGCATGTTCGATTTGCATATTAGGGCTTAATTGCAAAAGTTGATAAATATGTGTTCTAAATGCTAAAGTATTAAATTAAAGAGTATAATTGAAGTAGAGGTCCTTAAATGGTAATTAGACCATTAGGTTTTCATGGACAAAAATGGACATACATAGATAAAAATAACTAAAGTTTTAATGAAGGGTATTTTAGTCATTTAGTAATTAAAAGATTAAAAAAGAGAAAAAGATGGCAAAAATGTGCTCATCTTCTTCCTTAGGCCGAATGTCAAGGGTTCTCCATAGCTAGGGTTTGTTTCCATGCTTCCAAGCTCCATAGTAAGTGATTCCAAGCCCCGTTTTTAATGTTATTTACGTTTTTGGAGTCTCGGTAACTTGATTAAGCTTATTCTAGCAATAATTTAACCTAGGGTTTGTATTTGGAAAAACACCCATAGGTGAAATGTTTTTATTTTGATGTTTTATGGTGAATATGATGCTTGAAATTGTGTTAAACAACTTTTGCTAAGCGATTTTGCTTGAAAACGAGTAAAATGACATAATCGGTAAAAATACCTAATGTTCATAAGTACATGTTAGAGTGAGAATTTGATGTTGCCATAGAAGGGGAAAATGATCAGCATGTCATAAAACACAAGGAAATAGGATGAAGTTTAATTTCCGAGCCTTGGGGAAAAAGTGTAAATATTAAAAGTTTAGGGGCAAAAGTGTAATTTTGCCAAAGTTTGAGTCAAGGACTGTTTTAATAAATGTGAGTATTAAATAAGCTAAATTTTTTATTATAGATCAAGAAGAATGAAATTTAGATTTAGACCGGGGAAAGAAAAAGATAGTGGACTAAATCGATATAGTTGATCGTATTTTGTTTCGAGGTAAGTTTGCGATAAATAAATGCAATATTCTATTATTTTATGTTAATTTTGTTAATTTCCAGCATGTGTATATTTATTTTAAGAAATTATTCAAAGAAGACTCAAGCATGAATTGACAGAGAAGTAATTTCAGAAAGTCCCGGTTGAACCTTAGGAATGTGTAGGATACAAATGTCATGACACTAGGGTTTAAGGATACCATGTAAGACCATGCCAAGGCATGGAAATTGGTAAGGTTTCTAAGGCAAGGAAATCATGTAAGACCATGTCAAGACATGGCATTGATAAGTTACTATAAGGCAAAGGTCCCACGTAAGACCATGCCAAGGCATGGCATTGGTGAGTTCATAAGGCAAGGATACCATGTAAGACCATGTCGAGACATGGCAATGGTAAGTTTCAAAAGGATACCACGTAAGACCATCACAAGTCATGGCAATGGTAAGGTACCCGTGTATCCTTAGTATTCCAAGTGGTTCAACGGGAAAATTTAAAGAGAATATCAAGGTAAGGTAATGTAAGATGAGTTATACTAGAAAGGTAAGACAAGTTCATGCTAGAAGAGCAAAGGTACTTATATAATGTTCATGTATGCTTGATAAGGAAAAGGGTAAGTAAAATGTATTAATAAATTTGATTAAGTAAGTAAGTATTTAAGTAAGTGAGTAAGTGAAGAAGTTTAAAATATGTCTATGACAATTAATGAAGTTGCATTAAGTAGTATCATGCCAAGTAGTAAGATAATTCTTATGAATGTTGTTATTTATTTGCATGCAAACTTACTGAGCTTAATGCTTACCCCCTTTATTTTCCTTCTTCTTTTATAGCTTTTTCAAGCTAACTAGGGGATCGTAAAGCACGCCGGAGGTCCGGGCACACTATCACAAGGATTATTTTGGTATAGATAGACGTTTCATTTTGAGTATGACATGTATAACATCGTAGCCATTTTGTGTTTATGATCTTATGATATTGATAATGAATGGTATGTAAATGCAGTATAATGATTAGCTATTGGAATGGCAAATTAAGGACATGTTTGGTGTTATGTATGCCTAAAAGCTAGTTATTTCATGGAAATCATGAAAAAGGTGAAATTAGCTTTAAAATAGTATCAGATGTCAGTAATGACGTGAATTTAAAAAATCACTAAAACTTGTAAAAATGGATTTAGATAGTGAATGAGATAGATAATTAAATCTTGTTGAGTCTATTTTCATATGAAAGAAATGGAGTAAATAAAGAAATTTTATTTTATGAGATATTTAAATTTTGGTGAGACAGGGTCAGAGTGATTTCTAAATCCCCTGTTCTGACTTTAGAAATTCACTAAAAATTTTACAAAACTAATTAGAAGTTATACTTTATATTTATAGATTCCTTATTCAGTCTAATTTTAATAAAAATAAACTTCATGGTTATTTTAATTCTGTACATGGAGAATATTAATTTATAGTGAACAGAGGTCAGAGCAGCCAAACACTAAAACGGGGGAAAATTTAACTAATAAACTGTACTAATTGGCTAGGCCAAAAATTTTGAAATAAATTTAGTAAGAAGATATATGAGTCTAGTTTTATAGAAAATTTATGGATTTGAATTTAAAGTTTTGTAACTCGAGTTATGATTTATTTAGTGACTATGACACAGATGGACAGTTTATTTATGAAAGATGAAATAAATTGTTTTGATTTGTTTAAATGATCGGAAATTTTTTATTGATTCCGGTTTGTTCCCAAACCGTTTCAATTTCATGTTTTAGGGTCTCGAGGACCCTTTTTAGGGACATATTGTATGAATGAAACTAAATTAATTTTAAAAGCAAATTTTTATGCCCCGAATTAGTAAGCTAAGTCTGGTAACGCCTCGTGCTCGACTCCGGCGACGGTCTCGGGTAAGGGGTGTTAGAATCCCTAATTGACAATTTCACCAAAAATCACTTTACAAAGGTTGTTTATCTAAAAACCATACATTTTCTATCATCAAACATCAAAATACGACTATATTTATCAATGGAAAAACTCTAAACCATTAACAGTTTTGCAAATTAGTCCTTGGGCTAGGTAGATTAAGCTGCAATGTTCTTAAAAACATGGAAATCATTAAAAATGGGACAAAAATCATACCTAATTGCAAGAATTGAAGATGGCCGAATGAAGGACCCTAAAAATGGCTTCTTCTCATGCTAATTTCGGTTGGGAAAGATGATAAGAGGATATAACTTTTTTTTTGTTTTATTTATTTAACCTTTATTTACTAAATACCAAAATTATCCTTTAAAAACATTAAAATTTTCACTTATACCAAGCCATGTACATCCACTATCAACATAAATGGTCTAATTACCACATAAAGATCTCCACTTTAAGGTTTTATAGCTATTAGACACCTTTAGCTAATAGAACTCAAGTTTTACACTTTACGCAATTTAGTCCTTTTTATCAAATTGAACATTAAAACGATAAAATTTCTTAACAAAATTTTCATACAATCATACTATCATGCTGTAGACATTATAATAACAATAAAATAATTATTTTGACCTTGGATTTGTGGTCTTGAAACCACTGTTCTGATTTGACTAAAAACGGGTTGTTACATCCTGACACACATATTTTTCTCCTCTTTTTTTGGGTGATTTATCTGGTACACGTACAGTTGGCTGTGAGTGACATGGATAATTGTTGTGTCATTTTTCATTTTTATCTAATTGCTAGGACATTTCTGTTGGCGATCTATCCCACCATTTTCCATGGCAATGTTTCACCTCATTTGTTCTCTTTTCCTCTTCCTTTTTTCCTTCTTCTTGCCTCTTTCATCCTACAAAAACTTACTACCAAATACTACCAAACCTCTTTCCAACAATTAAATGTAACATAAATTTACTGTTACTACACAATCAAAGCTTTAGTAAGTAATGCTCTAGTAATAAGTCTAAAATGAAAACATATTTTCTTAATTACAAGCAAATACTTCAGTTTAGAGGCCCGAAACATAACTCTTTTCAAGAGTTATCACCTATAGAGTCAGCCACCGATCCAAAAATCATTGATAGCAATAGCATATGCAAAATCCACCACCTGCTGCAAGCAATTTACCACATAAGGAAACCTATTTTTTGACAAAATTAACAACAATAACCCATAAGATTTTCCACCACCACCACCACTACTCGCAAATATACCTATGACGAAAAATGAAAGAACATTAAAGGAGTACATGCTACCAAGATTGGAGATGGTCCAATGAAGTATAACAATTCCAACTGTCACGACTAATAGTTTTGAGATGAAACCAACAATGATCCAAATGATCCAGAATAATTTCCAATTCAGAGGCACAATGATGAAGGATCCAAATCAACATTTAAAATGATTTCTTCAACTTTGTGATACTTTTAGATATAATGAGGTCACCGATGACGCTATTCGTCATCGACTGTTCTCCTTTTCTTTAATAGATAATGTTTTCTCTTGGTTTGGTTCACAGATCCAGGATTTATCACAACATGGGATGAACTCACAGGAAAATTCCTATAAAAGTTCTTCCTAATTAGCAAAATGGTCCAATGAGGGAGATTGAAACTTTTAAACAATTAGAAGGAGAAAGTTTTCACGAAGCTTGGGAGGATGTTAAAATGCTGATTTAGATATGCCCACACCATGGATTACCTGAGTGGCTTAAACTGTAAATTGTCTACAATGGTTTGGATGCACACACACGATCAGGACTACATGGAGTCACAGGAGGAGCCTTAATGAATAGAACGTATGAAGACACGTATGAATTGATAGATAATATGGCAATAAATTACTGCTAGTGGCCAACCAAATGATACACATATGGCTAGAAACCATCTACGGCCAAGGTTGTTTAAGAGGATGACAGATACCAAAAAATTGTAGATATTGAGTCCTCATCTGGTGCATCATCAATATATGGAGGAGATAAACCTTGTAACACCCCTTACCCAATCCAACATCAGGACAGGGTCTGAGGCGTTACCGGACTCAAACATAAACATTCATACAAAATCGGGCCATAAAATTTCGTCCAAGTTAAAACCATTCTTACACAAGCATATTGTCCTTTATAAGGGCCCACGAGGCTGAAAACATACATTGAGTGTGGTTTGGGACTAAACCGAGAACTTTTAGAACTTTTGCGACACTTAAAAAATTTTCTTGTTTTGGAGGGTCACACGCCCGTATGGGTAGGCCGTGTGATCACACACACCTGTGTGGCTTGAGACACGCCCGTGTCCTCAGCCTGTGTAACTCTTTGTTTATGATGTCATTAACACAATTAGGGTCACATGGCCAAGTCACACACCCATGTGCTTAGGCCGTGTGGCGAATTAAATTCCAAAAATCAGATTGAGACTTCACACGGCCTGGGCACACGCCTATGTACCGAGGCCGTGTCCTTTACACGGCTGAGACACATGGTCGTGTCTCTTCCCGTGTGTTTACTACTGGACATTTTGTTTTACCTAATTAGGGTGCAGGGGACACACGGCCAGATCACACGCCCATGGGGTGGACCGTGTGTCACATGCTGTTTAGACACATACCCGTGTGCCTACCCGTGTGGACAATTTTGAGGCTATTTTCCAAGCCTTTTGTCACCCTCAATAACACATGCACACTTAAACATCTTAATGACATCCTACATGGCATAAATGAGCACTTACACATTCATAAACATGGCTCATACATATTAACTTCTTATCAATTTATGCTAGCTTCAGACTTCATATTTTATTTAGGCCAAGCTTACCAAATCACATGCAATATGGAACATCAATTTACTTCCATTTTATACATTCATGCCTTAGTTGTTATTATGCCATTTACTCACAGTTCCATCATCAAACATCCATGATCATATTCACAATTCATCCATGCCAAATGCATTTAACCACATCATGAGTGACCATAGCACATGCATGCATATATGAATAGGATTACATCTCCATAGTTAATATGAGCCATATTTCATGGCCATATACAAAATAAATCATCAAATCATTATAAGCCAACACATTTGGCTACATAAATATGACATATAACAAAAAAGACCAAGTCCCTATGCATGCCATACTCAAAATACTTGAATTCACTATACCCAAAAGATTAATTTGATAGTGTGAATCGAGCTCTGACGTCCTTCGATCCCCGAGCTAGCTTGGCGATACTATAAGAAAATAGAAAAGAGAGGGGAGTAAGCATAAAGCTTAGTAAGTTCACATGCAAGTAAATAGCAATATAAGCATGAATATTATACAATTAACATAACATAATTTACATATATGTCATCGTAGTTACATAAGCACAACTTACTCATTCTCAATCTTACCAAACGTTCATCACATACAGAGCTCATTCATATGAGTTTTTCGTACATACCTGTACCAACTCGTAACACATTCTCATATTTTCTCATCATTGTCTTACTTGTTGCATATCTCACTGATTTACCCGTTAAACACTTGGAATACTATTGGATACATGGAAAGTTGCACAAAGTGCTCATACGTAGCCACATACTACCTCATATCACATATCACACATTGCTCGCTCTTGAGCTAATCACAGGCCCACTCACACAAGCTGATTGTCAGGACGTAACTACACGGGCTGCTCACACAAGCTGATAGGTACCCGCAACACATGCCAGGCTACCTAGCCACCGGTAAGACATACATGACTAGCACCGGGATTCATATAGTCACATATACACATAATCTCATGAGCTCATAATCACATAGTTCCTAATGACATGTCAATCGTATTCTAATCTATTCCTAAGGTCCAAACGGGATTTTCTCGATGTCACATATTTGTCGAACTCGTTCACAATATCATTTTCATAAACTATAACGTCGTTCATACACTTGTCATAACAATTAAACATAGAGACTCATACATTAATAAAACATTAAAACATGATATAACATTGCATTTTTTACACATGAATTTACCTCGATACCAAATTGTGGCTAATTATTCGATTTAGTCCACAACCTTGTTCTTTCCTTAGTTTAGGTCCGGACTCTATTTTTCTTGATCTATAATAGCAAATTTCACTTATTTAATTATCACATTGTTCAAAAAAAGTCTAAAAATCATACTTTGGCAAAATTACAATTTTGGCCCTTGATCGTGATTTTTCGTGATAAGTTTTATAAATTTATAATTAATCGCTCTTGAAACTAACTATTATCACGACGTAGTCAAGTGTACCTATCGAACAGTAGTATAGCTTTAGCAAGACCGGATTGTCGAACCCAAAGGACTAAAAGTACTAGTAATGTTGTCTTTTTATTATCTAGCCTAAGAATTAAAGGGGTTTGTTTTAACTAACTAATTAAACTAAGAAATTGCAAAAAATAGGATTGGGAAATTACTTTTGGGAAAACGATTGATTAAGGACAATACCTAAGAAAAAATCCACCTAGATTTTACTTGTTATTCTGGCTCCGAATCGGACGATTAATTCATTTAACTTGTTCCGTAGAAATACCTGAGTTATGTTATTATCCCTATTCAAGACTAATAACGTCTAATCCCTAGGTTGAATAACCTAGACTTCTCTCTAATTAACACCATAGGGTTGCATTAACTCGTTCTATGGATTCCCTTATTAGGTTTCAACCTAATCCGGCAAAATCTTGTCACCCTATCTCTAGGCGTGCAATCAACTCCGCTTAATTATGACAAAGTTAATCTTAGTCAGGGTCTATTCCTCCTCCAACTAAGAGTAGTAACTTGAAGTGATATCCTAAAATACCAAATCAAGAATTAAGAACACATAATTAAGAACAAGTCAAATATTTATCATACGATTCAGAAAATAATAACAAGATTCGTCTTAGGTTTCATCCCCTTTAGGTATTTAGGGGTTTAGTTCATTACTAATCAAGAAAACATCTCAGAATAGTAAAGAATACAAAACATAAAGAAAACCCAAAACTCCTGAAGGGGAAATTAAGGAGAGATCTTCAGTCTTGATGGTGAATCCGGCTTCTAAGATGGATCAATCGGCTTCCTCGGAGTGATTTCTTGCTCCCTATTCTTCGTCCCCCTTTCTTCCTCTTCTGGGGTGTATTTATAGGCTTTGGAATGCCTAAGAACCCTCAAAAGTGGCCTTTTCTGAATTGGACTCAACTTAGGATTGGCAGGGACACGCTCGTGTGACACGCCCGTGTGTGATTACTTTAGGCCGTGTTCGAGCCTGTTAAATTGGCACGGCCATGTGAGTCGTGCTTCAATTCTACCAAATTAACACGGTCGTGTGAGCTGCCCGTGTGAAGAGGTCCAGGCCGTGTTGATTTCGTACTTTTGCCAATTTTCTCTGTTTTTGGCCCGTTTCTCGTTCTTTTCGTCCTCATATGCTGACCTAAGTATAAAACATGAAATTAAAGGATCAGGAGCATCAAATTCACCAAATTTAAGGAGAAATCATTCATAAATGTGTTAAGCGAGGGATAAAAATATGTATAAATTACAATTTATCAGCCCTAAACTTTCACATATTTACAAATTAGTCCCTAGGCTCGTAAAATGAAATGTACTCATTTTCTTTGTTACCCAAGCCTAGCCAAACTTATAACATGCTCATAACAGCCCACATTTCTCATCAAATCATGCATCTTACTGCTCCTTTTACAAACTTTACAAATAAGTCCTTTTTAGGTGTTTTCATGAAAAACCACTTAGTAAAAGATGTTTATCATACATCAAAATTTCATATTCCTCCATTCAACATTAAAATACATGCATGTCACACATGGGTCAATTTTAAACATGAACCCTAACTCAAAATAAGGCTAAAAATAGGTAGATCATGCTTTAAGGATCTCAAAAACAAAAAGAACATTAAGAAAGGAGCTAGGGTGTACCTACAATCGAGCTTGAAAGTTGAAAAAAACCCTAGCTATGGCTCTTTTAATTTTCGGCACACACTTGAAGAAGATGAGCAAATTTTGCTTCATTTTTCCCTTTTTATTCTTTTATTAACCAAATGACCAAAATGCCCGTTAATGCCTTTCTTTCAAAATTTCTTAGGTCTATTCTTGTCCATAAAAATAGAAATTGGGCAAATTGCTATTTAAGGACCTCTAATTAATAATCCATGGCAATTTCATTCTTAAAGCTTCTAGAACTCATATTTCACAACTTTTGCAATTTAGTCCTAAAAGTTAATTTGGACACTTATTCACAAAATTTCTTCATGAAATTTTCACACAAGTATACAATCATATCATAGACCTCATAATAATCATAAAGTAATTATTTCTACTTTGGATTTGTGGTCTCAAAACCACTGTTCTGACTTCGCCCTAATTCAGGATTTTACAAACCTCTCTTCTATTACATCAATAATCTACCAAGGATATGAACTACATTGGGAATAAGGGTGGAAACACTTATTCAAATACTTATAATCTTGGATGGAGAGACCACCCAAACCTGAGATAAAGCAGAAACAAGAGAAGAGGTAATAATTCTAACCAAGTTAAAAATGCTAAAGCCTTAGAAAAGGGCTAACCCAAATGACCATACTATATGTGGTCAACGTCGGGATCAGATTGAGGGTGAGATGCAATCAATGAGAATGAAAGTAAAATAGGTACAGTCTAAGTGTACTAGTACGACGAAAACAATGACTAATCTCAAAGATCAGATGAGCTAATTAATAAGCATAATGGGAGACATTAAAAGGCAAATTCCCACAGGAATCCCGAGTAACAGAGAAAATAATCCTTGGAGAGAGGGAAAGGAGCATGTGAAGATGAGAGAAGGAGAAATAAGGAAGGGGATTAGCGAGTGTAGGTGTGATAATTAATCCTTTTCTAGCATTTTTCTAGCAGATCAACTATTTTGGAGAGAAAGAACTTAAACCCTAGGCTTGACGACCCTAAGAAGTCATTTAGGTGGGAATCAACCCAAAATTGGTATGGCCTATCTATAAACATCTTAACCCCAAACCACTCTGGACTGTGAGGTCGAGAGATAAGTAGTTCTTGCTGACTCATTAGTTTAAAGGAATATCGAGAGATCCGCTTAGGGTAATTAGTACTTAACTGAGTAGAAACCCGAAATAGGAATTAGTTACGATCACTAAAGCAAGCTAATCACCCATGTTTTAGAATTGGTCAAAGTCTATAAATTAAGTTTTCCGAAGTTCTTTTTATATCTATTTTATTAGTTATAAAAACCTCAAAATATTTTATTTTATGTTTCATTGTACCATAATTTATTTAAATCACTAATTAGATCTATTTGTGCTTAGGTTAGAATTAATTTAGTTCTAACCTCTCTTGGGTACTATCCTTGGAGTACTTATTTACTTCATTGTAAGTATATTACAACTTGACCCGTATACTTATGGATACCATTTATTTCATACTCTTTGTTATGATTCTTACTCAAGATGTTGGTACGTATAGAGGCGATCATTTCTCCTCAAAGGACAAGCCCAGTCTAACATCAATCTCCTTAATCGTGATAACATAAGAAGGTTCGAGTCGGTACCATATCAACACCAATACATGGAACACATCATGAATGCGGTCCAGCTTGAGAGGTAAGTCAATCTGATAAGCCATCAATTCAATCCTCTTAAGAATCTGATAGGGTCCAACAAACCTAGGGATGAACTTGCCCTTTTGCCCAAACCTCAAAACTTTTTTCCACGGAGACACTTTCAAGAAAACTCGATTGCCAAAACTAAACTCAATTTCCTTCCGCTTTAAATTTGTATAAGATTACTATCTACTCAAAGCTGGTTTCAATCTCTCCTGAATCAATCAGGCAGTACCCTTAGTCTCTTGAACCAACTTTAAACCCAAAACCTTTCTCTCACCCAACTCAGTCTACACAAAGGATTACGACACTTATGACCATACAAATCCTCGTAAAGTGTCATCTATATACTAGATTTTGAAATTGTTATTGTAAGCGAATTCAACTAACGGTAAGTGCTCCACCAAACTACCATGAAACTCAACCACACAGCTCCTTAACATATCCTCCAAAAAGCTGAATAACCCTCGCAAACTGTCCATCTATTTGCGGATCAAATGTCATACTAAAATTCAAACAAGTACCCAGTGCCTTATACATTTTCTTCTAAATTTAGATGTGAAAAGATGATCCCGATTTCAAATAATCAACATAGGCACCCCATGTAGTCTTACTATTTCAGAGATATATAGCTTAGGTAGTTTCTACAAAGAATAGTTAGCGCAAACCGATAGAAAGTGAATCGACTTCGTCAATCTATCCACAATAACCTATGCCGAATATTTCTTGGGTCATTTTGGAAATAAAGTGTAAGTAACATAAGCTTGAGGAGGAAGTTGAAGTTTTTGGATAAATTATTCTATTGAAGATAAGTGAATACTAATCACATATACAATTTCGTTAGGTACAAATCAAGTCCCTATTGTTTTGGATCGAAAGTGAACGAATCCTATTAGGATATACAATTTGGATCACTAAAGGTATGTGTTTTATACAAGTTGAATATGTGATGTTTTGATTATATTTAACTAATTATCTCTACAAACATAAGACATAATAAAATTACATTTGAGTGGCTATGTGGATTTGAGGTAACTTATTTTTACTTAAAACTTATTGATATGATATAATATGTGTTGTTACTATGTGATTTCATTCTAATCTCATGTTGTGTGATATCATGGTTATATGATAGTTTTGTAAGCATGGATTACCATGACTATTGATATTGATTTGTACATGAAAGCATGTTTAACATGCCTATTATTTTCTAAATAAGATTTCATAACATAATGCATTACATGGGGTTGAAAAAATTTGTAAGGAGGAAGTGTTGGCAGTTTAACTACATTTTGATAAGCTATCATTATTGGGCAACCCGAGGTGGCGGGTTATCATTTTTGAGCAACCCAGGATAACTCAATTAGTGGTTTAACCATATATCTATTTTAGCAGCTTGTCTGTGATTTCGGTGGCTTGTCTACAACTATGTGTCTTGGTAGCTTGTCTGCAAAATTGGTGGCCTGTCCACATATGTGCTGGTGTGTTTTGGATGGATGAATTCTAGGGAACTCTTTTTAGCATGTAGCAGAGATGGGTAGGATGTTTCAAAAATTATGCATAATTATTTTTACTAAAATTTGTATTGACATTATCATGTGCATAAAAGTTTGTATATTTGAATAATATGTTTGTGATAATAATATTGGAATCTTTTAGGTGATAAATTATGTTTAGCTTGTTATAAAACCCATGTGTTTTATAAAATGCTTGAAATTTAGTGTATTAAGTTATGATTTTTTGGTAATGCTCTGTAGCTTTATTCCAGTGATGGATACGGGTTAGAGGTGTTACAATGCTCCTATGTTCCCTCTCTTTCCTTTCACTTCATTCTCTCCTATTTGCTATGATTCAATGAACCTGATCATAGTTGACCAAGCTTACCCCACCTTTTTGCCATCCATACCACTCATTTGCTCTCATATTCTCATTTTTTTCATTTTCCTTTTTAATTTTCTCTTTTTTTTGACAAACAATCACGACCTAAAATTCCTCCACCACGAGTTATAGCTTCACCCCCTCCACAACACCATCAAAGGTTCTCTTCCCCTGCTCTTTTCTTTCGATCACTACCCTTCATCGCCACCATCGTTGCCATGAGCCTCCACAAACCACCATGGGAAAACCTTTCTCCACCACTCCTTTTCTTTTCTCGTTTCTCTTTTCTCTCAATATTGTGACCAAACCTTTCCACTCTTTTTATATTTTTTTCTCACCTCATTCGACCACCTCTGGACCACCATCGTCGTCGCCGATGTCATTTTTCGTGGGAATTTGATTTTTCCCTTTTTCTTTCTCTTTCGATCTCTTCCATCTCTTGTAAAGATTTAATTATCCTATATTATTTATTTTGTGTTTAAACTCATCGATCATATAATATTTATAGATCGTTAAACCTCTTCGCTCCTTCGTCGAGATCCATCACCGATCTTGTTGTGCTATTTAGTAGTGTAAGTACAGGAAGAAAATTGAGATCATTATCTTCTATTTATATTTTATTCCCATAGCTAAATAGTGATAGAATACTTACATCCTTCATGTGTTAACATTTTTTCCATATGTTCTTTGAAAGACCAAAAGATGCCAACCCAAGAAATCTTTTGTGTGATAACGAAGGCATCGAATCCAAGTGTTGATCTAAGGGTAAGTAGTAGGTGAGATTTATTTCAATAAACAATCTGTAAGTAATAAACCATATCAGATGGATCTATAACTAAAATAATTATTTGGTGGGTTAGATTCATCTACCAAGTTTAAATCTAAGTGAAATCTCTTCTAATTGGATTGTGACAATTGGATCTACAATATAAGGTGTGGGATCTAAATCTTTGATTTGAGTATAATATGCTACTTTTATTTTTAGTAAAAT
The DNA here is from genome assembly GCA_025698475.1 of Gossypium anomalum. Classification (NCBI taxonomy): domain Eukaryota; kingdom Viridiplantae; phylum Streptophyta; class Magnoliopsida; order Malvales; family Malvaceae; genus Gossypium; species Gossypium anomalum. The sequence goes on from CM046965.1 coordinate 44,691,388, forward strand.
GTTATTAAATATTTACTTGAGAGTACACTAACTACTCAAGCAGAGTTGAAAAACACATCATAGGGAAATCCCAAGTGTTCCTAAAAGTAGTAGTTCATGAAAAGTATGATTTGTAACACCCTTAACCCGTCTCCGTCACTAGATTAGGGTTATAGAGCATTACTATACAAAACATAACCTTTAACTTTAAATCTGAGCAAATAATTCAACATAAGTATAATTACCAATAATTCATTCCAAACATAGCAAACATAATATAGGCCTTAAATTAAACTTTCGGGGCCCTAAAAACAACTTAAAAGCAATCAAGTATCAAAATGAATGAAAAAATAAATTTTAGGAAAAGCTTGAATTTTTTAAAAAAAAGGGTCACACAGCCATGTAGCCAGGCCATGTGACATAGGCTAACCCGTGTGACTAAAAACATGGTCGTGTGCCTAACACATACGCCCGTGTGGCTAATCTACACGCTCGTGTTCCCAAATCGTGTAACTCACTGACTAGGGCCACACAGTCGTGTTTCAAATCGTGTGAAACCTGCACCTAAAACTTTAAAATACATATGGCTATGCAAACAAACCGTGTGTACCAAAATGTACCTTAAAATCAAGTTTACCAAAAATGTTTTCTTGGGTCACAAGTATACCATTCGCCAACTCTTAGACCCATTCAATAATTCATTAAAACAAGACCAAAACATGCCAAAATCACACATTCACAACCTATTTCCATCAGCTGACCAATGTACCCTCATTAGTACCATATGTAAATATTCAAATCAACTCAAACTAAATGCCATATTTTCATATTTGAAACTTACCTCACACATCTACCGTATAACCACTTCATTTACACTTTTACGAACCAAAAGCCATTTAAATCACAAGGCATTCACAAGTGACCAAAACTCATGCTTACATATACATTTATAAGCCAACATCAAGGCAAATAGGCAAGTAAACTTAAACCTCATCACATTGGTAATTAGCATAAAATAAACTCCTATTACATGCCATTTATAACCAATAACTAAAACAACCAAAAGTACCAAAATAACGTATGGATAGTGTGATGGTGCTCCGACGAGATTCCAACCAGTCAAGCTTTCCGAACATTTTAAGTTAAACAACCAAGCATAACTTCATTATAACATAAGCCAATTTTCCTTTCCTATACACATTACCTCACAAGGTCATTTTGTGCAACATTTCGTATACAAGTCCAACCAAAGCATGGTGTAAAACATATTTAACATTTCACTTTTCCAATTCATCACTCATACACATACATTAAACCAACTTTTCCTTTCATTTGCCCATTTCATCATAAACCATATCATTACTCAAACTTAAGCTTTTCCTCGATTTAACTTCAATTGTAGCGTTTCTTGATCGAACAATAATTTTCCAATCAATTAAACCATTCAATTAACTTAAAATATTTAATTCAAGCTTATAATCCATACTATAGTGAAATTACAAAATTATCCCTAATATTTTAACTTTTATGCAATTAAGTCCCTAAACCCAAAACTTGAAATTGACCATTTTTAACCATAATTCATGCTAGCCGATTTTTACTCAATCTTATAACAGCCCATATTTATCAACAATTTACAATGTTTTCCGTGAATTTTACCATTTTCAAAAATAAATTGCTAAACATTAAAATCACTAAAAATTACTTAACAAAACTTGTTTATTTAATAACCAAATTTAATAATCAATCATCTAAATTCATAACACATCAATTACATCCATGGCATAATTCTAAACATTTAATAACTTTACAAATTGACCCTCGAGCTAACTAAATTAAGTTAATACGAGCTCAAAAATATAAAAATCACTAAAAACGAGACTCAACAACATACCATGCATGTAAAACTCCATGGCCAAAAGCTTCATCTTCTTAAGAAGGGTTTGGTTTGAAAAATTAGCAAATTGGAGAAGATGGTGGTATTTTGGTTTATTAAATTAAACTTTTATTTATTTAATTACTTATTTATCCTTAAGTTATAACTTATAAAGTAACTAGAATATGTCCATATTTGTCCACCACTGATATATGTAGTATAATTACCATCTAGATCCTTTATTAGCCTTTCCATAGACATTTAACCTATTTAATCAATACACACCTACTTTTGCAACCTTTGCAATTTAATCCTTTTTTAATTAATTAGTTATCTAAATCTTAAAATTTCTTAAGTAAATTTTAATACAACCTTAATAACACTTTGTAAATATTTTATTAAATACTTTTGAGCTTGGTTTATAAAAATGAGGTCACAATAACTCATTTTCTAAACCCAGTTGACTTTAGGGACACCTCTTAAACTAAATTATTCATTCACATAACATAAATTACCATATCAAAATAAAATATAATACAATATTTGACTTGAAAATATTAAATAATAATATTTATGGATTCACTCATCGAATTTGTAGCCCCAAAACCACTGTTTTTGACAACATTGAAAGATGGATTGTTACATGATTTGTAACAGCCTGGTTTAGGGCCTAGTTGGAATAGTGGTCTCGGGACCACAAATCCAAAGTCAGAGAAATTATTTTATTTTTACTTTGGAGTCATAACATGTACATAGTAGCCCATAGAAAATTTGGCAAGCTAATTTTGGCGTTTGTGAGCCCATTTACGAAAAAGGACTAAATAGCATAAAATGCAAAAGTCCTAAATTGATAGCTAAGGGTGCCAAATTGCCATGTATCATAAATTGGGGGTTTTTTAAGTGAAATTGGGCCACTAATTAGGTGATGGCCCGTCATGGTAGATGGAAATGTTGAAAAGTCAACATTACGTGAAATTTGATGACATAAAGTGTAATATAATATTACCTAAGTCTAGCTATCATCTTTTTCTTTCATTTTCTCCTCATTCCACCGATTTTTCAGCCATTTAAGGGTTTTAAGCTTCAAAAATTTGTAGCAGCTTATTCCTCTCACAAGTAAGTGATTTTAATGAGTTTTCTTGAAGATTTTTACATTTTTGAGACCCTTGAAGCATAAGCTTTCAAATAAGAGGTTTATTTTGAAAAATGACTAAGAGTTTAGGGTTTTACCATGGATGGATTTGTGATAGTTTCTGAGTTTTTATGGAAGAAGACGAGTCTTAGTTGTGTAATAGACAACTTTTGTGAAAGAATTTCTCATGAAAACCCTTATAGGACTATTTTGCAAGGTTTGTGAAATAAGTGATAAATGTGTGAAATAGTGTGAATTCGAAGTTGCTATAAGAGTAAAAAGAGTTTGTCTAGGCTTGAGATACAAAGAAATTTGATAAAAATTGATTTTCGAGCATAAGGGCAAAATAGCCATTTTGCCAAGGTCTAGGGGCAAAATGGTCATTTTACCTAAGATGTGAATTTTAAATTGCCTAATTGTGATTAGTGACTAAAATGAGTGCATTTTGCTAATATAGATTGAGAATTATCAAATCCGAACCTAGACTAGGGGAAGGCCAAGCAAATCGACTAAAGCGACTAGTCATATGCGTTTTGTAATCCGAGGTAAGTTGTATGTAAATAATACAACTACATTGTTAATATATGTATTCAAATTTTCATTGAATTGATATAGCATGAAATGTTAGATTGTGAATTGAGAATGCATATTGATAATTTAGTTAGCATAAATCCTGTGGAACCCTAGGAGATAAAGCGGATATTCATGCCGTGTCATTGGGTCATTTGTGTGAGCTAGTGTAAGACATGTCTGGGACATGTATCAGCCACATTATGAGAGCCAGTGTAAGACCATGTCTGGGACATGGCATCGGCATTGAGACGAGTGCCAGTGTAATACGTGTCTGGGACATGTATCGGCCTCAGGAAGTAAGCCAGTGTAAGACATGTTTGGGACATGCATCGGCTACGACACGTGTCAGTGTAAGACCATGTCTGGGACATGGCGTCAACACGGATAAGCGAGAGCTAGTGTAAACCATGTCTGGGACATGGCATCAGCCTCGAAGGTGATAGCCAGCGTAAGACCATGTCTGGGACATGGCATCGATACACTTACCCATGTGTGAGGCTTATGCAATATCCGGTAGTGTTCCGAATGGTTCAACGATAAAAGTAATATTCTTAATATAATGAGGAAAGTATAACCATGTTTTGAGTGTCACAGGTATCTAATTGGTACGTATGAGATATGAGCTCATTATATAATATGTGACTTGTATGAATGGTAATGAGTGAGTTATATCTATGCCTACCTTGGTATTACAAGTACGTTTATTATCGAAGTATTGTTGTTGTATATTTATTTATATGCAACTTACTAAGCTTTTATGCTTACTTCTTCTTTCTTTCCATTTTCTTTCAATGCCGCATAATTAGCTCAAGGATCACTGGAAGTCAAAAAATATCGATCACACTATCATTCGAAGCTTTCGGTATATTTGGATTTATATTTTTGAATTTGGAATGTATAGGGTTTAAACTTTAATATTTTGTGTCTTTGAGAATTTGTCAAATGTGTTGGCTTGGGTTAGAAACCCTTCATTTTGTATTAAGCCTTGAATGGTGGCTAATATTCATTTGATTATATGCAAAGATGTTATTTCCATAGTTGAGTATTTTGCCTTATAAATGAATATCTATTGAGGCTGATTTGGTCATATGAATCGTGCTTGTTTTGGCATTGATTGGTATTTGTATGGAACTAGGTATATAAGGGTGGCAATGAGGCTTGGTAAATAGCCTTATATTGTCCACACAGGTAGACACACGAGCGTGTATCTAGGCTGTGTGCGACACACGGTCCGCCCCATGGGCGTATGGTCCAGCCGTGTGTCCCTTGCACATAAAAATTTCGAGTCAGTATGCATGGTAATAAATACACAGGCAGAGACACGATCGTGTGTCTCAGCCGTGTGGTGGACACGGCCTAGCACACGGGCATGTGCCTTGGCTGTGTGACATTTTGAGTATGCCGACGTCAGAAACTATATACCCAAGTCTTTGCACATGGGCTACGACACGGGCGTGTCATGGCTGTGTGATGGACATGGGCTATGGACACGGGCGTGTGCCATGGCCGTGTATCCTTAGTTGGTGATGAAGTCACAAATAAAGAGTTCCACAGGCCATAAATACGGGCGTGTCGAGGCCGTGTGAACAATACGGGTCAGGGACACGGCGTGTGTCCAGGCCGTATGAAGTCTGCACTTGAATTATGTGAAATTGTGTAATTAAATTGGTTACACGGGTAAGGGACACGGGCGTGTCCCTAGGTGCTTAAGCCGTGTGAGACATACGAGCTATCAGCACGACCTTGTTAAGATGGTCACACGGGCGTGTTACCCATCCACACGGGCGTGTGCCCTGTTTTAAATTTAAAGTTTGAATATATTGGATAAGGACCCGGAAAGGTTCCGAATGGTTTCCAATGGTCAATTTAGGCCACGTAGGCCTATATTAAGAGGTTAAAAGTGAAAATCATAAAAAAATTTAATTTAGATTGAGTCTCGGTGACTTGAGAACGATTGGTTGCAGAAGAACAAGTTAGGTAATGCCTCGTACTCCGCCTCGGCATGAGTTACGAGTATGGAGTGTTACATTTAGTGGTATCAGAGCTATGGTTTAGTCAGTTCTAGGACTAACCTAGCGAGAGTATGAGTCTGGCTATACATGCCATAGTTGTATATTGATAGTTTGATGAATCCTGACGATTATAAATTTTATTTTTATATAGTAAATGGATCTTGATAGAGCCACGACAGATGAAGTGGAAAGTAATGCGTCAGCTCCCACTGAAGGGACCGCGCTATTGAGAGTGAGCCCGTGACTATGGGCCAGGGTGGAGGGGCTAGAGAAGCCTACCTCCGAATGATGGATGCTTGGTACACGGAGTTTGTTTGTATGAATCCGAACATTCCACCTCCCCCACCTCCTCTGATTCTTCAGTATGCCCCGGTAGCTCCGCAAGGTGCTGACATGTTTAGAAGAGAGAAGCCTCCAGTATACAAGATTTAGAAACAAAGGGCCAAGGAATGCTGGGCTAACTTAGATGATGACCCAAAGAGGGCAGAGTTTTGGCTGGAAAATACCATAATGGTATTCGATGAACTGTCATGCACACCTGAAGAGTGCATAAAGTGTGCCATGTCACTCCTACGGGATTCAGCGTATCAGTGGTAGAATACTCTCGTGTCTGTGGTACTGAGAGAAAGTGTAACTTGGGAATTTTTCCAAGAGGAGTTCCGAAAGAAGTACATTAGTTAGAGGTTCATGGACCAGAAAAGGAAGGAATTTTTAGAGTTGAAGCAAGGTAATAAGATTGTGACAGAGTATGAACGTAAGTTTGTGAAACTCAGCAAGTATACACGGGAATGCGTATCCACTGAAGGTACCATGTGTACGAGGTTTGAAGATAGCCTTAATGAAGATATCCAAGTGTTTGTGGGCATTCTTGAATTAAGAGAATTTGTGGTGCTCATTGAGAGAGCGTGCAAGGCAAAAGAGCTAGTAAAAGAGAGGGGGAAAGTGGCTTTTGAGTCGCGGGATTTAAAGAAGAGACAGATGGCGAAAGCACATCAGTCCTCATCCAAGAGATCAGAGGAATTCTCTACTTGATCGAATGCTTTGGTGGGGTATTCAAATAGAAACAAGAATCAACAGAATACGACATCTAAATCCCAGACCACTTCGGTCCCTAGTGTCGGCAGTGCTCGGCCAAATAGGCCGGAGTGTCCACAATGTGGAAGACGTCACTTCAGCGACTGCCGAGGAAACGAGAGGAGCTGCTTCAAGTGTGGGTCACTAGACCACTTTATTCGTGATTGTCCTGAGACGGAAGAGAGAGAAAGGAAGCAAGAAGTGAAGGCAAGTAGTGCTCCGTTGAGGGTTAGGCCGCAAAAGAACCCCCAGAGTGGGGCTAGTAGTAAAGGCACGCCAAGAGATGTTGCAGTGAGGTCTGAGAGTAGAGCGCCTGCAAGAACATATGTTATACATGCCCGAGAAGAGGCAGAGTCTCCCGATGTGATCCCGAGTACCTTTTCTATCTATGATATAACTGTTGTTGCTTTAATTGACTCGGGGTCTACCCACTTTTATATTTGTAAGGATTTGATACCTCGTATGAGTACACTAGTAGAGTCCACGGAGTTTGTAATGAAAGTGTCCAATCCTTTAGGCAAACATGTGCTAGTGGTGGAAACACAAAAATTTATATACTTTTTCATACCCAATTTTACTTAAATTCATGCAAATCCGGTTAAATTCTTGTCAAAAAATAATTAAATATTATAAAATAATTAAATTGTGTTAAAAATATGAACACGGTGAATTTATCTAATTTTATACTTAATTTTGATTAATTTTGACTATTTTTGACAGATTCGCGTAAAGGGCGAAAATTAGCTCGGCTGACTCTGTTGAAAGCACAAAATCGAGAAGCAATTTGAAGTATCGAGGAACTTTAATTTCCAGCCTAAGACGGTCTAGAAATGTGTATTAATTCATAATTTAATTAATTTTAATTTATTCCCCATATAATTTGGGTTAAATAAATTATTTTTAATTAATTATGGAGAAAGGGTCTAGTTGAACCGCACTGGTCGAGCCATATTGAGTGAACTAAACCAGCCACTAATTGGGCAGCCCAGAACCGTCCATATGCTGACCCATATCAGAATTTTAGCTGATTAAATATGCTTGCAAAAAGGCCTTCAAAAGACTTCTAAGTTGCATTCAAACCCCCACATTAAATTATGGCTTTGTAGATTTGCCCCAAGCTTAAAATAGCAAAGTTGAAACTCTCAACTTTGCCATGTGTGTGGCCGGCCAAGGGAGGTCTCTTTGGCTGCTGGAATTTGCTATTTTTATCAGCCAGAATAAGCTATACAATCCACCCCTTGCTGATCATTCAAAGCATCCCTCATTCCACAACATTCTCTCATTCTCTCTTATCCTTTCTCACTTTTTCTCTCATTTTTCCCATCCCATTTCCCTTATTGTTCAGGTGCCAATTTCTTCTCTTGGGAAAGAGGCTCTCATCAGCCACTTTGGAGCAGCAATTAGGTGTTCATAAGCCATCTTGATAGTCGAAGGCAACAAAGAACGAAGAGCGGAGCAACTAGTCAAGCCACGGAGAAACACCGGATTTGGTTTTTGTTCCCTATCTCTTTAAATTTTGTTGTTTTTTTGAAGAACATGTTTATGAATATTTATGCTATTGAAATGGTTATTTTAATCAATTCAGCTTAAACTTAAGTTTGTGTTGGGTTGATTATATTTTGCTTGCTTGAATTGTTAAAATCATTTTTATTTATAAGCTTCGGTAAGATGCTTGATTAAGTAAAATCATGCCTAAGTTATTCTTGCGTTACGACTGTGAGGTAACTAATGAATTAATTATTTAAACGGATTGCAATTGTAATTAATTGACACAGTACTGAATTAGTGCATGTTTATTCTTCTAAGGTAGCTGAAGGTTAAATTAGCAATGTATATGGCGATATTATTGCCTTGCATTACTTGCAAGATTATTGTGATTAAACTGTTTCAAGGTAGGGATGCCTTGTTACCTCACCTAGTCCTTTATATGCTTATTAGATTTTATTAATTGGTTGAATTGACATAGGGATATGTCAAGAGATGAATGGATTTTTGTACGTAAATTTGTTCATAAATTAGCAAATTACAGGGTTGCTGTGAATTTATTAAACACAATGTAAACATGAGTTTAATAATTCTAAGTTAAAGAAATATAATTAATCTAACACAAGTATGTTATCTTGATTAAATCTTATTTGAAATCATGCATTAGAACTCTTTTGTTTTATTTTAATTATTTACTTAGTTTTTAAATAGTTCTTAATCATCTTTTAAAAACAAAGTATTTTTACCTCACCAAAGTGTTTTACAATTAATTTCATTAATAATTCTTTTTACAGTCCCTGTGGATACGATAACTCGACATTTACTTGTCACTTTATTACTTGTTGCCATTGTGTACACTTGCACATTTTTCCGTCATTCCAAGTCTTTGGCGCCGTTACCCGGGACTGTTTTAAAAAAGCCATTATTTGTGAATTTGTTAGTTTTACATTTTGGTTTACTTTTCTATTTAATTTTTAACTCACTTAATTTTTATGTGATGATTTCAGGTGTTTATGAGTATTGACCAGATTATTGACTTACTCCTTGTAGACCTTGAGATAGCACAAACCTTTCGGCAGCGAAGAAGACAAGTGAATTAGAGAAGGGCTGAAGGAATGAATTTTGAGAATATGAATCAAGGAAATGGAGCAAACCTTGCTCAAAATCCTATCCTTATTGCTGATGATAGGGATAGAGCCTTAAGACAATATACTGTGCCAATATTTAACGATCTTAATCCGGGCATTAGGAGACCCAAATCGAGGCACAACAATTCGAACTGAAGCCAGTCATGTTCTAGATGCTTTAGACTGTGGGCCAATTTAGTGGAATTCCTACTAAAGATCCTTATCTTCACCTAAGACTATTTATGGAGGTGAGCGACTTTTTTAAATTAGCTGGAGTACCCGAAGATGCATTACGATTGAAGCTGTTCTCGTACTCACTAAGGGACAGAGCTCGAGCCTGGTTGAATTCATTGCCACCAAACTCAATTTCTACATGGCAAGAGTTAGCCGAAAGATTCCTCATGAAGTATTTCCCACCTAGCAAGAATGCTAAGTTAAGGAACGAGATCACTGCCGTCCAACAAATGGATGATGAGTCCTTGTATGAGGCATGGGAATGTTATAAAGAATTATTACGAAAATGTCCTCATCATGGAATCCCATATTGCATCCAACTTGAGACATTTTATAATGGTCTCAATGCTCACACAAGGATGGTTGTAAAACCCCAACCTCAGCCCGGACGTTATGGCCGAATCTGGCGTATCACATTGAAGTGTTTTAGCGAAAACCGTGTTTTCATTGAAAAACCCTTCTTATAATAAAAGAAACCTAATAATTTAGTTGCGGAAACGTAGAAAACATCTATAATTTAAGAAATCCATGTTCAAATTCTCATAGTTATAATGAAAATAATGATAATAATTCAAGTAATAATAACATAATGGAAACCTTATTACAATCTGGTCTGAACATACTTAAAAAGAAATAAAAACTTGAATGCTTAAAAAAAAACCAAGTCCGAATTATCTTGCTAGTGGCCACCCAGAGTCCCTCCAAACATCAGGAGGGGTGAGTTTTAGCAAACTCAGTGTGTTAACAACCTCGATGGAAAACAAGCATTCAAAGAAGAATCATTACACATGCAATGCAATCCCATCCAAATTATCCATCCGCTAAACACTAGCTCCGTCCCCCATCACACCATGTGGGGATATGAATATCGACCCTGTAACACCCATATACCTGTAACCGTCACCAATCGAATATTCATGCAAATATAAATTTTATTATTATTATTATTTATTTAAAACTTAGTTAACTGAATTTAGCAAGTATAAATTTATTTATTTTTAAATATAAAAACCATTATACTCACTTCAAAGAAGCACCTTCAATTTTTAAAATGATTTACTAAACATGCAGCAGTACATTGCTTATAAAAATTTAAGATATCGTTCATATTATAAATACACATGCTAGTTAACAAAATGTTTAACACTATAAGATCACCAAACTAGATCATGTGCCATTTTCGCATGGCTCATCATAAGAAGATTACATTACTGAAAAATACAAAATTCATTTCTAATTATCCTATACATGCCACATTTAAAAGCTTAAAGCTTCCTTAACGATACCAAAAAGATGACGATAAGTGTGATGACTTCAGTGAGAGTCCCGAGCTCTCCACGAATCCAAAATCTAAATAAAGATAAACAACAATTTCAAATGAGACAATACTCAATAAGATCTAAGAAATTTAATAAATAATAACTACCGAACTTAGTTTAAATCTAATTTGTCTATCGTATTTATTCATGATACGGTATGGGCGCATACTCTCATTTCTTCTCAAGATTTTATACCATAACCTTTAGAAATAGATACATACATATATATTCCACATACTTTTCATCTTCTCAATTACTTATGACAAAAATCAGAAATCTACTTCCGACCCTGCTTCAAATCATATGTCCCTAATCATTTCGCACACAGTGCCTTACACCTGATCTCACACACATAGTGCTCGGTTAATAATTCCTCACACATAGTGCATATATTCATTCTCACACATATTGCTGTCCCATTCGCACACATAGTGCCCTTTTCATTCGTGCATATACATACCCATAGTGCATTTATTCAATGCCATCAGCTCAATAATACATTATCAATTCAACATTTATTCACATATAAAATTCACATTTCATAAATTATGTGTACTCTAGGCATACATAGAAATCTCAGCGTTAATTGCCTAGAACTTACCTTATTGTCGAACGAACAGCTCCGATCAGCTACTTAACGACCTTCGCTTTCTTCTTATCCGAACTTGATTCTCTTTGATTTTGAGCTTAATTTAAACAATTAAACAATTTCAATCATCTTATAAATTCATCATAATTCAAATTCTATTTACTTTAAACACATATATCATACGGCACTTTCATCATTGATGAATTATACACTTAACATGGCTAACCACTCCTAGTTCTTACATTCGACTAATTTGTCACAACATTTTCATATTAACAATTGAACATTCATCTAAATTTTAGTCAAGCAAAAATTTACTTTCTCTTACTACTTTCACATACATGGCAACTTAATTCCTTTCATGTCAATTTACATTTAACTAACCAATGTTTTAATATTATGTACATTCGGCAATGGCACAAGCCGACTTATCACCACATTCATTTTCCCATACTTTAACCGAAAGCTCCCTAAAATATTTCAATTTTCCCAACTAAATCCAAGAGCTTAAAATTTACCTAATTGAGTTTATCCATGTGTTGAGTTTATCCATGTCTATCTTATTATCTAGCTAAAACAATAATTAAATTCATTTCAAGTCTTCCATGACCGAATGTATATACATATATATACATCTAACTCAATAATAATAAATTATTAACCTCCCAATTCAAGTCCACATTCGACATCCATTAAACATTCACTAACAATTAAGTTAAAATAAAAATTTAACATAACTTAACCTTACTCCACAATAGCCGTTTAGGATTTTTTTCCATTTTAATGATTTATAGAAATTTCACTTAGTTCATACTCATCTATACCATTTCTAATCACATAATACAAAACATCATCAATTTGACATATAATAACCTAACCGAATGCTTCTTGCAACACAAACTCAAAAATTAACACATGGGTCATGTTATAAGTATCAAAACAAACTCATCTTCACAAAAATTCCAAAAGAATCACATGATATCATACCTTAATCTGCCGTTCACCATAGCCGAATGTCTTAACTTCCATTTTCTTTTCTTTTCTTTATTTTATGGTTTCGGCAAGATGAAAGAAAAGGATGATGGAACTTTGTTTTTATCACCATTTACTAATATAAATTTATTATTTCAAAATATAAAAATCATTTTATAATAAAATGCTTATTTATATCTTTATTATACATAATTCCCACCAATTAAAAATGAAGACAAGAGAACACATTATTACATGCATGTGTTGGCCGGCCATTTACATTCAAAAATGGTCTATTTAACATGCAAGTCCCCTAAACTCCTAAAACATAAAATATTTGGCCATTACACATTTGCTTATTCCATTTTCAAGGTTTCTTAAATAAGTCCTTTTTAAATAATGTCACATCCAAATACCAAAAATCAAAACACAATATTTTCACATATAATATGTCACATATAGCAAACATCGAATATAACACTCAATTACTTTCACGACTCAATTTTTTGGTCTCGAAACCACTTTCTGACTAGGGTTCAAATAGGGCTGTCACAATTTCCCCTTCTTTTTGCGATTTTTGTCCTCGAAAATCTTACCAGTAAAAAGGTTAGGGTAACATTCTTTCATTGAACTTTCAAGTTTCCAAGTCTCTTCCTCAACTCCGTGTTTGAGCCACAGTACTTTAACTAACGAAATTTTCTTATTCCGTAGTTCTTTTTCCTCGAAAGCCAAAATACGAACCAGTTCTTCCTCATAACTCAAATCAGGCTAAATTTCAATTTCTGACAGATTAATCACATGTGAGGGATCAGATCTATAACGACGGAGCATCGAAACATGAAAAACATCGTGAATCTTTTTAAGTTCAGGTGGCAACATCAATCTATAAGCAACCGGTCCAATCCGTTCTGTAATTTCATACGGTCCAATAAATCTCGGGCTTAATTTGCCTTTACGGCCAAATCTGAGTACCTTTTTCCACGGCGAAACTTTAAGAAACACTTTGTCCCCAATCTGATATTCTATGTCTTTTTGTTTCAAATCTGCATAAGATTTCTGTCGATTCTGTTACAGCCCTAAAGTGACCCTAGTCGGAAAGCGGTTTCGGGACCGCTAAACCGAGTCACCGAATTATTTGAATATAATATTTACTATCTAAAATATGTGAATTTTGAATGTGTAAAAAAGTTTAAGTTTCGATTTATTCAATTGAATGTGAATTTAGTTAATAGGACTATTGAGTGACACTTTTGAAATATGCTAGGTTAATCTAAAAGGACCTATTAGTTCAAGTTATAAAAAAACCAAGGATTTGCATGTCAAATTTTCCACTATTGAGAATAGTGGCCGGCCATGATGGATTATATGCATAAGATATGTATTTATTTATTAGTTAGTGGTTTTCTATATATTATTATAATAAAAAGAAAAAGAGATTTTGGGTAATAAGAAATTGAAGGTGATAAAAATAAAGCTTAGAATTTTCTTTCTCCTTGGCCGAATGTAAAGAGGAAGAAGGGGGGGAGGAATTTCGGCTATCTTAAGCTATCATTAAGGTAAGAAAGTATATTAATTCTTGAAATTTTGCTTAATCTTGAGTGAGATACTAAGTTATATTAGTAACCCATGTTAAATTTTTGATTTGTGGGATGGATTAAAGCTTTCGGCTATGATAATTAAAATGGGTGATGGTGTTGGTTCATGTTAATTTTGGATAAACAAAGGTGGATGATTGCTTGAACTAACTAGGATTTATATAGATGTATGGCTTTAAAGAGTGAAGAATCGGCTAGTATATTTGATGTTAAGGCCGAATATGAAATGTGGTATTTGAGTGATTTGGGTAGTTGAGTTTATAAAAATCAAATGAATGCCCAAATGTGTTAAAATTGATTTGATTTAGTATTAAATTGAGTATTGCTAAAGACTTCTATTGTTCTAGTCGATTAGGTGTGATTAAAGAAAAAAATTATATTGAACATGTGCTTTTAAATACATGTAAGGATATAAAGAATTCATAGTTTCGGTCATAGGTGTTGATCTATTGAGTTGGAATATTGAGCTATTGTGGTACTAAAATTTATCCTAAATATTCGGCCAAGGTAAGCTAATTGAGTAGAGCATATTTTGATAGTACCATTCGGCTAGTATAAGGTGTACTAAAGTTATAAGTATAATTGTTTAAATGTAACTTACCAAGTATACAATTATGAAAACGAAATGATGATAGACTTAGGTGAACAATTAATTCATGTGAATTGGTTCTAAAAATGTATATGAATGCCATATAATTGTGCTTGATTGGGAAGTAAATTGTTTGATTTAGCTCAAGAGCTTAGAGGATCAAACTTGGATAGGGGAAAAGAAAAAGTGGTCGAATAGCCGTTGAGATCGTTCGACAACATCTGAGGTAAGTTTTCGAGTAACGAGACTTAGTTTACGATTTGATTAAATCATGATGTATGAGCATAACAATTATAGGGCGATATGATGATTCTACTTGAATTATATGATGAGTTACTTAGTCTATACGTATGAAGGGTAGCCGTATGTGTATAGAGATCGTGTCGTAAAGCAAACGAAACCATGCTGTTTGTATGTGGCTAGTGAGCCGAAAATTGGATTGCTTAATACGTGAATTGTGTTTGAAACTTATTATGAAAATGAAAAATAGATGTGTCATGATTTATTTATATGTACATGAATATTTGGATGTTAACCGGGCTAAGTCCCGAAGGCTTTTGTGCGAGTTGTTAGTTCCGGGCTAAGTCCCGAAGGCATTTGTGTGAGTTACTATATTCGGGCAATGTCCCGAAGGCTTTAGTGCGAGTTGCTATATCCGGGCTACGTCCCGAAGGCCTTTGTGGAAATTGCTATATCCGGCTATGTCCCGAAGGCATTCGAGCGAGAAACTATATCCGGTTAAACCCCGAAGGTACTTGTCTTGAGGATGAGTGATCATGCTGCCATAGTTAAATTAAAATGCTCGTGAAATCCCAGCGATGAGGTATGTTTCGTATATGTATTGATTTAGATGATCCCTTGCAAATAGTACTCACTCAGTCGATAAATGAGCTACCGGTCTTTGGTTAAATTAATCTTTTGTGTATGAATATAAAGGTTGGTAATATGGAGTAAGTAGGATATTGAGAATTTGTGCATATGAAATTACCCGTTTAGCTATACAATGTTACATTATAGTTGTGTCTAATTTCATAGCTCAAAACTTACTAAGCATTAAATGCTTACTCCGTTTTCCTTGAATCTTTGTTTTATAGATTTTGGTTCGCTCACCATCTCGGACTCGGATTGTCGAAGTTGAAGTCGTCCACACTATCAAAGCCCCTTTCGGTACTCTTTTGGTTGAACTTTGAAATGGCATGTATAGGACTACCCCTTTTTGTTAATGGTCATGCACCTTTTGGAATTGTATAAATTTGGTTAGCCATGCGAAAATGGCTTGTGTTCATATTTGAATCATAATATTATAATCATCATGTATGTATATGGTTATCGAGAAGTACGGACATGTTTGTCAATGATTGACCATTGGGATGGTTAATCACATTTATAAATTGTGCTATGTATGCTACCGGATTAGTTAAATTATGGAAACTAGGCAATAGGTAAAGTCTACCCTAAAGTCAGATGTTGACAGCATCAATGGGGTAAATTGGAAAAATTGCTAAAATTTGTAAGAATGGAGTTAATTAGTGAATATATTATGTAATCGAACCTTGATGAATCTACTTTCATATGGAAGAAACGAAACGGCCAAATGAGTCACATGTTAAGAGATATTTAGGTTTTCATGAAACAGGGCCAGAGCGATTTCTGGATCCCCTGTTCTGACTTTGAAAATTTACTATAAATTAACCAGAAATAATTAGAAGTCATGCCCCATATGTATAGATTCCTTGTTGAGTCTAGTTTCTTTAGAAACAAATGGCATACGATTTGAAGCGCTGTATAGGAAGATACTTAAGTTGCAATGCATGAAGGTCTGTGTAGTCAAACCCTGTAACAGGGGAGACTTAATCTAATAAACTGTACAGTTTGGCCTGAACAAAAATTCTAGAAAAAAATGTGTAGATAGATACATGAGTCTAGTTTCAGGGAAAATTTACGGATTAAGTTTTCGAGTTTCAGAACTCGAGATATGATTTTTAAAGTGGTCGTGATGCAGTTAGCCAGCATGTCTGGAATTATAAAATTGAACTGTGTAAGCCAATGAAGTAAGTCCGTTAATACCTCGTTTTCAACCCCGGTAACGGTCTTGGGATTGGGGTGTTACAATTACATTGGTATCAGAGCTATGGTTTAGCCGATTCTAGGACTATCGTGATACGTTTGGGTCTGACTATACATGCCATTAGGTGATTATTTGATAGTGTGGTGATTTCGGCGCTTTAAATGTGTGTTTATGTCAGTAATGGATCCCGATCCCAATCGAGCGGTAGCTGACGATGTGGAGAGTGTAGCGCCTGCTCCCGCGCACGGGACAGCGCCGATGGACTCTCAACCTGTTGCGAGCAATCAAAACGATGAGGCTAGACAAGCCTTTTATAATGTGATGAATGATTGGTTTAACCAATACATTCGAACTAATACGGCTGTTCCAACAACCCCACTCCCGACTAATACCTCTCCTGCACCTGCGGTACCTTCGGTAATTGACCGGATGAGGTTAAACAAGCCCCTGCTGATGTGAATCCGAAAGCACGGGCTCTGAATTTAAAGCTACGGACAATGATGATGCCGAGCAAGCTGAATTTTGGTTGGACAACACTATCCGGGTACTTGATGAGCTATCTTGCACACCCAAGGAATGCTTGAAGTGTACTATCTCGTTGTTACGTGATTCCGCCTACTATTGGTGGAATACGTTAATTTCTGTTGTGCCTAAAGAGCGGGTAACTTGGGAGTTTTTTCAAACCGAGTTTCGGAAAAGTATATCACCCGAGATTTATCGATCAAAACGAAAGGAATTTCTTGAACTTAAACAAGGTTCCATGACTGATTCATCGATTATGAACGAAAGTTTGTGAGGCTTAGCCAGACGCTCGAGAATGCGTTTCTTGAAGCTATAATGTAAACGTTTTGAAGATGGTTTGAATGAAGATATAAAATTGTATGTTGGCATTTTAGAGATCGAGAGAGTTTGTAGTGCTTGTCGAAGCGGGCTTGCAAGGCCAAGAGCTCGGTAAGGAGAAAAGGAAAGCTGAAATGGGAGCCAAAGAGTCTCGTAAGAGATCATCGGGAAAGCCCTTTCAACCGTCATTGAAGAAATTTAGAGATGATTCTGGCCGATCCAAAGACACTTCGGGTTTTCAAGACGAGATCGCGATCGACCTCCCTCGTGAGTACACGAGTCACTTCGGTTGCGGTGTAGGAAATGATCGTCGAGACAGGTCAGAGTGTCAGCATTGTGGTAAATGGCATTCGGGGAGTTGTAGATTCCATGACCGCTCTCGCTATAAGTGTTGATCACCACCACTTTATCAAGGATTGTCCGAGATCATGCAATGAATGTAAATCGAGTGGGAAACCGGGTGCTACTACGCGCGAGGTAGACCATCTAGAAATGCGGGAATGCTAGCGGAGGTCGAGAGGATCTAGAGATGTTACAACCAGATCTCGAGGCTCGTGCTCCAGGCTAGAGCTTATGCTATACGTGCACGCGAGGATGCCTCTTCGCGGATGATGTTATTACGGGTACTTTTACTCTCTTTGATATTGATGTGATTGCTTTGATAGACCCCGGTTCTACTCATTCATATGTATGTGAAACTTTAGCATCCAATAAGACTCTACCTGTCGAGTCTACTGAGTTTGTAATTCGGGTGTCAAATCCTTTGGGTCGTTACGTGCTTGTCGACAAAGTGTGCAAGAAATGTCCTCTAGTAATCCGAGGTTTCTGTTTGCCAGCTGATTTGATGCTTTTACCATTTGACGAATTCGATGTTATCCTCGGTATGGATTGGTTGACCGTACATGATGCAATTGTAAATTGCAAAAGAAAGACCATCGATTTGAGATGTGTAAATAACGAGATAATCCGAGTCGAGTCTACCGACTCGAATAGGTTGCCAGTGGTAATATCGAGGATGCTGGCTCAGAAATATGTAAGAAAGGGGTGTGAAACATACCTTGCGTATGTCTTGGATGACAAAGAGTTAGAAAAGAAGCTGAATCATACGGTGGTTTGTGAATACCTGATGTTTTTCCCGAAGAATTACCGGGTTTACCACCTGTTTGGGAGGTAGAGTTTGGCATCGAGCTTGTACCTGGGACTACCCCGATTTCGATAGCTCCGTATCGTATGGCCCCAACGGAATTAAAGGAATTGAAAGCTCAGTTGCAAGAGTTAACGGATAAGGGTTTCGCTCGACCAAGTTTCTCACCTTAAAGCGCGCGATTTGTTTGTGAAAAAAGAAGGACGGAACCATGAGGTTGTGCATTAACTATCGTCAATTTGAATAAAGTGACGATAAAGAATAAATATCCGTTACTGCGTATTGATGATTTGTTTGATCAATCAAGGAGCCTCGGTGTTTTCAAAGATAGATTTACGATCAGGTTATTATCAGCTGCGAGTCCGAGATTCGGATATACCTAAAACTGCTTTCAGAACGAGATACGGCCACTACGAGTTCTTAGTGATGCCGTTTGGGCTCACTAATGCCCCTACGGTATTTATGGATTTGATGAATCGAACCTTCAGACAATATTTGGACCGGTTTGTAGTTGTGTTTATTGATGACATCTTGGTCTATTCAAGAGATGAGACCAAACATGCTGAGCACCTGAGATTAGTGTTGCGAATTTTACGGGATAAGCAGTTATATGCTAAGTTTAGTAAGTGTGAGTTCTGGTTAAGAGAGGTTAGCTTTTTGGGTCATGTAGTATCCGCATCGGGTATTCGAGTTGATCCGAACAAAATTTCAGCCATACTTAACTGGAAACCTCCGAGAAATATTACTGAGGTTCGGAGCTTTTTGGGACTTGCCGGTTACTACCGAAGATTTGTAAAAGGTTTCTCGATGATAGCCATGCCAATGACGAAGCTACTTCAAAAGGATGTTAAGTTCGAATGGATGGAAAAATGTCAGAAAAGTTTTGATCAACTGAAAACTTATTTGACTGAAGCTCCAATTTTAGTGCAAATTAATCGGGCAAAGAATTTGTCATTTATAGTGATGCCTCCCTACTTGGGTTGGGTTGTGTATTGATGCAAGAAGGCCGAGTTGTAGCGTATGCATTGAGACAATTAAAGCCACATGAGAAAAATTATCCGACCCACGATCTCGAATTAGCTGCCATCGTATTTGCTTTGAAAATATGGCGACATTACTTATTTGGTGAGAAGTGCCATGTGTTTTCGGATCATAAAAGTCTCAAATATTTGATGACCCAAAGAGATTTAAATTTACGACAAAGACGTTGGCTCGAGTTGTTAAAAGATTATGAACTTGTCATTGACTATCACCCGGGAAAGGCTAATGTGGTTGCGGATGCTTTAAGTCGTAAATTACTATTTGCTTTACGAGCAATGAATGTACATTTGTCTATTTTATCCGACAATATATTAGTGGCGGAATTAAAGGCCAAACCATTGTTGATTCATCAAATTCGTGAAGCTCGTAAAAATCGATGAAGAATTGGTTGCAAAACGTCTTTGAATGTGTTCCAATATGGAATCGAGTTTCAACTTGATGAGGACGATTGTTTAAGGTTGTAAGTCGGTTGTGTGTTCCAAGAAATGCGTAACTCATTTCGGTGATTTTGAACGAAGCTCATTGTAGTCGAATGTCACTTCACCCGGGAGTACGAAATGTACAACGATCCGAGACGTCGCTTTTGGTGGCATGGTATGAAACGAGACATTTCGAATTTGTTTTGAAGTGTTTAATATGTCGCAAGTGTGAAGGCGGAGCATCAAGTGCCTACGGGGTTTACTTCACCGATCATGATACCCGAATGGAAATGGGATCGAGTCACGATGGATTTTGTATCCAGGTTGCCATTGTCGACAAGTAAGAAAGATGCGATTTGGGTTGTTATTGATAGATCGACTAAGTCGGCTCATTTTATCCCATCGTGCGGATTTTTCATTGGATAAATTAGCTGAATTGTATGTTTCTCAGATTGTGAGATTACACGGGGTACCAATTTCTATTGTGTCGGATAGAGATCCGAGATTTACCTCGCGATTTTGGAAGAAATTGCAAGAAGCTTTGGGTACCAAGTTGCATTTTAGCACCGCTTTTCATCCACAAACTGATGGTCAATCAGAACGGATAATTCAGATACTTGAGGATATGCTGAGATGTTGCATCCTCGAGTTCAGTGGTTCATGGGAACGGTACTTACCTTTGATTGAATTCGCTTACAACAATAGTTTTCAATCAAGTATTAAGATGGCACCTTACGAGGCTTTGTACGGGCGTAAATGCCGTACGCCATTGTTTTGGACTGAGCTCGGTGAAAGAAAAATTTTGGAGTTGACTTGATTAAGATGCTGGAATGAAAGTAAAAGTAATCCGTGAAAGTCCAAGGCGACCTCGGATCGCCAAAAGTCGTGACGCGATTTGAAACGAAACACATTGAGTATCAGGTGGGAGACAAAGTGTTTCTTAAAGTTTCACCTTGGAAAAAGATACTTAGATATGGCCGTAAAGGCAAACTGAGTCCGAGGTTCATAGGGCCATATGAAGTATCCGAACGAATTGGCCCAGTTGCGTATAGATTGGTTTTGCCCCCTGAACTTGAAAAGATTCACAACGTCTTTCATGTTTCGATGCTTCGACGTTATAGATCTGATCCATCACATGTAATTAATCCATCAGAGGTTGAAATTCAATCCGATATGAGTTATGAAGAAGAACCGATTCGTATCCTAGCTCGTGAAGTGAAAGAGTTGCGAAACAAAAGGGTTCCGTTAGTAAAAGTGTTATGGCTCAAACACGGGATAGAAGAAGCTACATGGGAACCAGAGAACTCTATGAAAGAGTGATACCCAAACCTATTTTCCGGTAAGATTTTCGGGGACGAAAATTTCTTAAGTGGGGAAGAATTGTGACAGCCCTAAAGTGACCCTAGTCGGAAAGCGGTTTCGGGACCGCTAAACCGAGTCACCGAATTATTTGAATATAATATTTACTATCTAAAATATGTGAATTTTGAATGTGTAAAAAAGTTTAAGTTTCGATTTAGTCAATTGAATGTGATTTTAGTTAATAGGACTATTAAGTGACACTTTTGAAATATGCTAGGTTAATCTAAAAGGACCTATTAGTTCAAGTTATAAAAAAACCAAGGATTTGCATGTCAAATTTTCCACTATTGAGAATAGTGGCCGGCCATGATGGATTATATGCATAAGATATGTATTTATTTATTAGTTAGTGGTTTTCTATATATTATTATAATAAAAAGAAAAAGAGATATTGGGTAATAAGGAATTGAAGGTGATAAAAACAAAGCTTAGAATTTTCTTTCTCCTTGGCCGAATGTAAAGAGGAAGAAGGGGGGGAGGAATTTCGGCTATCTTAAGCTATCATTAAGGTAAGAAAGTATATTAATTCTTGAAATTTTGCTTAATCTTGAGTGAGATACTAAGTTATATTAGTAACCCATGTTAAATTTTTGATTTGTGGGATGGATTAAAGCTTTCGGCTATGATAATTAAAATGGGTGATGGTGTTGGTTCATGTTAATTTTGGATAAACAAAGGTGGATGATTGCTTGAACTAACTAGGATTTATATAGATGTATGGCTTTAAAGAGTGAAGAATCGGCTAGTATATTTGATGTTAAGGCCGAATATGAAATGTGGTATTTGAGTGATTTGGGTAGTTGAGTTTATAAAAATCAAATGAATGCCCAAATGTGTTAAAATTGATTTGATTTAGTATTAAATTGAGTATTGCTAAAGACTTCTATTGTTCTAGTCGATTAGGTGTGATTAAAGAAAAAAATTATATTGAACATGTGCTTTTAAATACATGTAAGGATATAAAGAATTCATAGTTTCGGTCATAGGTGTTGATCTATTGAGTTGGAATATTGAGCTATTGTGGTACTAAAATTTATCCTAAATATTCGGCCAAGGTAAGCTAATTGAGTAGAGCATATTTTGATAGTACCATTCGGCTAGTATAAGGTGTACTAAAGGTATAAGTATAATTGTTTAAATGTAACTTACCAAGTATACAATTATGAAAACGAAATGATGATAGACTTAGGTGAACAATTAATTCATGTGAATTGGTTCTAAAAATGTATATGAATGCCATATAATTGTGCTTGATTGGGAAGTAAATTGTTTGATTTAGCTCAAGAGCTTCGAGGATCAAACTTGGATAGGGGGAAAGAAAAAGTGGTCGAATAGCCGTTGAGATCGTTCGACAACATCTGAGGTAAGTTTTCGAGTAACGAGACTTAGTTTACGATTTGATTAAATCATGATGTATGAGCATAACAATTATAGGGCGATATGATGATTCTACTTGAATTATATGATGAGTTACTTAGTCTATACGTATGAAGGGTAGCCGTATGTGTATAGAGATCGTGTCGTAAAGCAAACGAAACCATGCTGTTTGTATGTGGCTAGTGAGCCGAAAATTGGATTGCTTAATACGTGAATTGTGTTTGAAACTTATTATGAAAATGAAAAATAGATGTGTCATGATTTATTTATATGTACATGAATATTTGGATGTTAACCGGGCTAAGTCCCGAAGGCTTTTGTGCGAGTTGTTAGTTCCGCCTAAGTCCCAAGGCATTTGTGCGAGTTACTATATCCGGGCTATGTCCCGAAGGCTTTAGTGTGAGTTGCTATATCCGGGCTACGTCCCGAAGGCCTTTGTGCAAATTGCTATATCCGGCTATGTCCCGAAGGCATTCGAGCGAGAAACTATATCCGGTTAAACCCCGAAGGTACTTGTCTTGAGGATGAGTGATCATGCTGCCATAGTTAAATTAAAATGCTTGTGAAATCCCAAATGATGAGGTATGTTTCAGTATATGTATTGATTTAGATGATCCCTTGCAAATAGTACTCACTCAATCGATAAATGAGCTACCTGGTCTTTGGTTAAATTAATCTTTTGTGTATGAATATAAAGGTTGGTAATATGGAATAAGTAGGATATTGAGAATTTGTGCATATGAAATTACCCGTTTAGCTATACAATGTTACATTATAGTTGTGTCTAATTTCATAGCTCAAAACTTACTAAGCATTAAATGCTTACTCCGTTTTCCTTGAATCTCTGCTTTATAGATTTTGGTTCGCCACCATCGGACTCGGGATTGTCGAAGTTGAAGTCGTCCACACTATCAAAGCCCCTTTCTGCGGTACTCTTTTGGTTGAACTTTGAAATGGCATGTATAGGACTACCCCTTTTTGTTAATGGTCATGCACCTTTTGAATTGTATAAATTTGGTTAGCCATGCGAAAATGGCTTGTGTTCATATTTGAATCATAATATTATAATCATCATGTATGTATATGGTTATCGAGAAGTACGGACATGTTTGTCAATGATTGACCATTGGGATGGTTAATCACATTTATAAATTGTGCTATGTATGCTACCGGATTAGTTAAATTATGGAAACTAGGCAATAGGTAAAGTCTACCCTAAAGTCAGATGTTGACAGCATCAATGGGGTAAATTGGAAAAATCGCTAAAATTTGTAAGAATGGAGTTAATTAGTGAATATATTATGTAATCGAACCTTGATGAATCTACTTTCATATGGAAGAAACGAAACGGCCAAATGAGTCACATGTTAAGAGATATTTAGGTTTTCATGAAACAGGGCCAGAGCGATTTCTGGATCCCCTGTTCTGACTTTGAAAATTTACTATAAATTAACCAGAAATAATTAGAAGTCATGCCCCATATGTATAGATTCCTTGTTGAGTCTAGTTTCTTTAGAAACAAATGGCATAAGATTTGAAGCGCTGTATAGGAAGATACTTAAGTTGCAATGCATGAAGGTCTGTGTAGTCGAACCCTGTAACAGGGGAGACTTAATCTAATAAACTGTACAGTTTGGCCTGAAAAAAAATTCTAGAAAAAAATGTGTAGATAGATACATGAGTCTAGTTTCAGGGAAAATTTACGGATTAAGTTTTTGAGTTTCAGAACTCGAGATATGATTTTTAAAGTGGTCGTGATGCAGTTAGCCAGCATGTCTGGAATTATAAAATTGAACCGTGTAAGCCAATGAAGTAAGTCCGTTAATACCTCTTTTTCAACCCCGGTAACGGTCTCGGGCTTGGGGTGTTACAGATTCGATGCTGCTTTCAAACTATCTCGAATTACTTTCACTTTCTGTTCGGCCTCTTTGATCAAATCTACCTCATATATCTTATTCTCACTGAGCTCGGTCCAAAATAATGGTGTACGACATTTACGACCATACAAAGCCTCATATGGTGTTTTGATACTCGATTGAAAACTATTATTGTATGCGAATTCAATTAAAGGTAAATATCGCTCCCACGTGCCGTAAACTCAAGGATGCAACACCTCATCATATCCTCGAGTATTTGTATAACTCGCTCGGACTGTCCATCTGTCTAAGGATGAAAAGCTGTGCTAAAATACAGCTTGGTGCCCAAAGCATCTTGCAATTTCTTCTAGAATCGTGATGTAAATCTGGGATCTCTATCTGAAACAATAGAGGTAGGCACCCCGTGCAATTTTACAATTTGAGAAACGTACAATTCCGCTAACTTATCGAGTGAAAAGTCTGTTCGAACAGGGATAAAGTGAGCTGACTTTGTCAATCTGTCAACAATAACCCATATTGCATCTTTCTTGTTTGCTGTCAATGGTAGACCGAATATGAAATCCATCGTGACACGATCCCATTTCCATTCGGGTATCATGATCGGCTGTAACAAACCCGAAGGTACTTGATGTTCAGCTTTCACTTGTTGGGATATCAAGCATTTATAAACAAAATCAGAGATGTCTCGTTTCACACTGTGCCACCAATACTGACATTTCAGATCGTTGTACATTTTCGTGCTACCCGGATGAACTGACATCAGGCCGTTATGAGCTTCCTTCAAAATCATTGGAATAAGCTCCAAATTCCTCGAAATGCACAATCTATTTTTGAAATCTCAAACAATCATCTTCATCAATCCAAAACTCTGAATCTTCATTCAACTTACACTGCGCTCGTTTAACTATCACATCATTATCATCTTTTTAAGCCTCTCGGATTTGACGTACCAATGTTGGTTTTGCTTTAAATTCTGCTATTAACGCGTCATCAGTAGACATAGACAAATGTACATTCATTGCTCGCAAAGCAAACAGTGATTCTCGACTAAGGGCATCAGCAACCATATTAGCTTTTCTCGGATGAAAATCGATGATAAGTTCGTAATCTTTCAATAGTTCTAGCCACCGTCGTTGTCTTAAATTCAAGTCTCTTTGAGTAGTCAAGTATTTGAGGCTTTTATGATCAGAATAGACGTGACATTTCTCTCTGAATAAATAGTAACGCCAAATTTTTAGAACGAACACAATAGCGGCTAACTCGAGATCATGCATCGGATAATTTCGCTCATGAGACTTTAACTGTCTCGAGGCATAAGCGACAACTCTACCCTCTTGCATCAAAACGTAACCCAAACCGTTCAATGAGGCATCACTGTAAACTACAAATTCTTTACCGGATTCTGGCTGAACTAATACTGGAGCTTCCGTCAAGAAAGTTTTCAGTTGGTCGAAACTTTTCTGACACTTTTCTGACCACTCAAATCTAACACCCTTTTGAAGCAACTTTGTCAACGGGGATGCTAACACCGAAAAACCTTTTACAAATCGTCGGTAATATCCAGCAAGCCCCAAAAAGCTCCGAACTTACGAAACATTTCTCGGAGGCTTCCAATCTAGTATAGCTAAAATTTTACTCGGATCAACCCGTATACCCGATGCGGATACAACATGTCCCAAAAAGCTAACTTCACGCAACCAAAACTCACATTTGCTAAACTTCGCGTACAACTGATTATCACGCAAAATCTGTAACACAAGCCTCAAGTGTTCGGCATGATCATTCTCGTTGCGACAATAAATCAAAATGTCATCTATAAACACTACCACAAACCGATCCAAATACTGTCTGAACACCCGATTCATCAAATCCATAAAAATCACAGGGGTATTAGTGAGCCCAAACGGCATTACTAAGAATTCATAGTGTCCGTATCTCGTTCTGAAAGTAGTCTTAGGTACATCTGAGTCTCTGACTCTCAACTGGTAATAGCTAGATCGCAGATCGATCTTTGAAAACACTGAAGCTCCCTTTAGCTGATCAAATAAATCATCGATTCGTGGCAACGGGTATTTATTCTTTACAGTCATCTTGTTCAATTGTCGATAGTCAATACACATTCTCATGGTTCCATATTTCTTTTTCACAAATAGCACTGGTGCACCCCAAGGTGAGAAACTCGGACATGCAAAACCTCTATCTGTCAATTCTTGCAATGGAGATTTCAACTCTTTCAACTCGGTCGGTGCCATTTGATACGGAGCGATCGAAATCGGTGTTGTACCCGGAACCAATTCTATACCGAACTCTACTTCTCTAACAGGTGGCAATCCCGGTAATTCCTCTGGAAACACTTCTGGATACTCACAAACTACAGGTACAGACTCGAGCTTTCGTTCTGACATCTTGCTATCTAGTACATATGCAAGATAAGCTTCGTAACCCTTTCTCATATATTTCTGAGCTAACACAGAAGATATCACTACCGGTAACCTACTCAGATTACTAGAATTAACTCGAATCATTTCACCATTTAGACATCGTAAGTCTACAGTCTTTCATTTGCAATTTACCACAGCGTCATGTTTCATTCCAAGAATAATATCGAATTCATTAAAGGGTAACAGTATCAAATCCGCCGGAAAACAAAACTCTTTAATTATCAATGAACATCTCTTGCATACCTTATCAACTAACACACACTGACCCAAAGGGTTTGACACTCGTATTACAAACTCAGTAGACTCAATAGGTAGAGTCTTACTGGACGCTAATGTTTCACATACATAAGAATGAGTCGAACCAGGATCAATTAAAGCAAGCACACTAGTACTATTGAGAGTGAATATACCAGTGATAACATCAGGGGAGGATGCCTCTTCTCGTGCACGGATGGCATAAGCTCTAGCAGGGGCACGAGTCTCAGATCGATCAGTTGTATCAGAAGCCCCCCTCTGATTACCACCTCTGCCTCCTGTGTTTCTCAGTGGTCTACCTCTAGTGGTTGCACCACTCGAACTTACACCTTTCATCTTATCTTTCTCATCGGTTTCTATGCAATCTCGAATAAAGTGATCCCGCGAACCGCATCTATAACAGGCTCTACTAATAGACTTAACCCAACATTCACCTACATGTCATCTTCCACACTGTGACATTCGGGTTTTTCTTGCCAATTGTTGCCAACACTAGCAACCGAAGTAGCTCGAGAGTCTGTTGCTGGTCGCTCCTTAATAAAAATTCCTGCAGTCATCTTCAATCTGTTAATATCGTCTCTGAATTTCTCCACAGCTGCGGAAGAAGTTTTACTCACCGATCTTTTACGAAAGTCTCTAGCTTCAGATTCAGCTTTCTTTTTCTCCTTTCCAATCTCTTTAGCCTTGCAAGCCCGTTCAACTAGTATTACGAATTCTTTTATTTCTAGAATACCCACAAGTAGTTTTAGATCTTCATTCAATCCTTCTTCGAATCTTTTACACATGGCAACTTCATCCGCTACACACTCCCGAGCATATCGACTGAGTCTTACAAACTCACGTTCATATTCTGATACCGTTAAACGGCCTTGTTTAAGCTCCAAAAATTCTTTGCGCTTTTGATCGATGAATCGTTGACTAATATACTTCTTACAAAACTCCGTTTGAAAGAAGTCCCAAGTAACTCGTTCTCTCGGAACAATCAAAATCAGGGTTCTCCACCAATAGTAGGCCGAATCTCGTAATAAAGATATGGCACATTTTAGACACTCATCAGGTGTGCAAGACAGTTCATCAAAAACACGGATGGTATTATCGAGCCAAAACTCAGCTCTTTCAGTGTCGTCAGTAGCGGTGGCTCGAAATTCCTCAGCCCCGCGCTTCCTAATCAAATCCACAGGAGGTTTACTCGACCTCAAAGGATCAGTAGTTGCTGTATTATAGGTACCTGAGGAGGATTATTTAGATTCAGAAATTGTTGAGCAGTCGGGTTAGTTCGGGCATATTGTGCGACCCGCTCGTTCATCATGGTAAAAAAAGCTTGCTTAGCCCCATCGTCTTGATTATTCGCAGATGATTGAGGCTCAACAGGCGCTATCCCTTGCACGGGAGCAGGCGCTACACTCTCAACGTCATCCACTAAGGCTATCTCTGAATTTGATTCCATTACTAATCAAAACAACAATTTCAACTGTCAGAAGTCATCACACTATCATATACTAGCATTGTGGCATGTATAGCTAGACTCACACGCGTTACGGTAGTCCTAGAATCGACTAAACCGTAGCTCTGATACCAATAAAATGTAACACCCATATGCCTGTAACCGTTACCAATCGAATATTCATGCAAATATAACTTTTATTATTATTATTTATTTAAAACTTAGTTAACCGAATTTAGCCAGTATAAATTTATTATTTTTTTAATATAAAAACCATTATACTCACTTCAAAGAAGCACCTTCAATTTTTAAAATGATTTACTAAACATGCAGCGGTACATTGCTTATAAAAATTTAAGATATCGTTCATATTATAAATACACATGCTAGTTAACAAAATGTTTAACATTATAAGATCACCAAACTAAATCATGTGCCATTTTCGTATGGCTCATCATAAGAAGATTACATTACTCAAAAATACAAATTCATTTCTAATTATCCTATACATGCCACATTTAAAAGCTTAAAGCTTCCTTAACGATATCAAAAAGATGACGATAAGTGTGATGACTTTAGTGAGAGTCTCGAGCTCTCCACGAATCCAAAATCTAAATAAAGATAAACAACAATTTCAAATGAGATAATACTCAATAAGATCTAAGCAATTTAATAAATAATAACTACCGAACTTAGTTTAAATCTAATTTGTCTATCGTATTTATTCATGATACGGTATGGGCGCATACTCTCATTTCTTCTCAAGACTTTATACCATAACCTTTAGAAATAGATACATACATATATATTCCACATACTTTTCATCTTCTCAATTACTTATGATAAAAATCAGAAATCTACTTCTGACCCTGCTTCAAATCATATTTCCCTAATCATTTCGTACACACAGTGCCTTACACCCGATCTCACACACATATTACTCGGTTAATAATTCTGCACACATAGTGCAAATATTCATTCTCACACATAACGCTGTCCCATTCGCACACATAGTGCCCTTTTCATTCGTGCATATACATACCCATAGTGCATTTATTCAATGCCATCAGCTCAATAATACATTATCAATTCAACATTTATTCACATATAAAATTCACATTTCATAATTATGTGTACTCTAGGCATACATAGAAATCTAAGCGCTAATTGCCTAGAACTTACCTTATTGTCGAACGAACAGCTCCGATCGGCTACTCAACGACCTTCGCTTTCCTCTTATTCGAACTTGATTCTCTTTGACTTTGAGTTTAATTTAAACAATTAAACAATTTCAATCATCTTATAAATTCATCATAATTCAAATTCTATTTACTTTAAACACATATATCATACGGCACTTTCATCATTGATGAATTATACACTTAACATGGCTAACCACTCCTAGTTCTTAAATTCGACTAATTTGTCACAACATTTTCATATTAACAATTGAACATTAATCTAAATTTTAGTCAAGCAAAAATTTACTTTCTCTTACTACTTTCACATACATGGAAACTTAATTCCTTTCATGTCAATTTACATTTAACTAAGTAATGTTTTAATATTATGTACATTCGGCAATGGCACAAACCGACTTATCACCACATTCATTTTCCCATACTTTAACCGAAAGCTCCCTAAAATATTTCAATTTTCCCAACTAAATCCAAGAGCTTAAAATTTACCTAATTGAGTTTATCCATGTCTATCTTATTATCTAGCTAAAACAATAATTAAATTCATTTCAAGTCTTCCATGACCGAATGTATATACATATATATACATCTAACTCAATAACAATAAATTATTAACCTCCCAATTCAAGTCCACATTCGGCATCCATTAAACATTCACTAACAATTAAGTTAAAATAAAAATTTAACATAACTTAACCTTACTCCACAATAGCCGTTTAGGATTTTTTTCCATTTTAATGATTTATAGAAATTTCACTTAGTTCATACTCATCTATACCATTTCTAATCACATACTATAAAACATCATCAATTTGACAGATAATAACCTAACCGAATGCTTCTTGCAACACAAACTCAAAAATTAACACATGGGTCATGTTATAAGTATCAAAACAAACTCATCTTCACAAAAATTCCAAAAGAATCACATGATATCATACCTTAATCTACCGTTCACCATAGCCGAATGTCTTAACTTCCATTTTCTTTTCTTTTCTTTATGGTTTCGGCAAGATGAAAGAAAAGGATGATGGAACTTTGTTTTTATGACCATTTACTAATATAAATTTATTATTTCAAAATATAAAAATCATTTTATAATAAAATGCTTATTTATATCTTTATTATACATAATTCCCACCAATTAAAAATAAAGACAAGAGAACACATTATTACATGCATGTGTTGGCCGGCCATTTACATTCAAAAATGGTCTATTTAACATGCAAGTCCCCCAAACTCCTAAAACATAAAATATTTGGCCATTACACATTTGCCTATTCCATTTTCAAGGTTTCTTAAATAAGTCCTTTTTAACTAATGTCACATCCAAATACCAAAAATCAAAACACTATATTTTCACATATAATATTTCACATATAGAAAACATCAAATATAACACTCAATTACTTTCACGACTCGATTTTGTGGTCCCGAAACCACTTTTCGACTAGAGTTCAAATAGGGCTGTCACAAACCCACCCAGTCCACACACCAATGGTAGCCTGGTTGCGGAACTACCTTCATTAGGCCCAAATCACCTGTATATCACCCATTAGGCCCCGTCACATTCATATTCATGCTCACATATAGATTCCCCTCACATAGAATTAATATTCAGTCTTTCCTATTATGGGCCCTACAGCCCACCGGGCCCATTTAGCCCATTCTGGCCCGTATAGCCAAATCACAACCCAAGTCCACAGAATCGTCCATGGGTCTCAGGCAACCTATCGGTCTCTCCCTTATGAGTGTTTGCGCACTCGCAAGACTACCATAGCCATACTTTTGGCTTTTAGGCATTTCGGCATTTTGACTTTTACCGATTCATAGTGTGTGTGCACTGTATGTACACACCCGGTAAGCAAGCGTGATACGATCTCTTTAGCCCCAAAACTTGCACGATAAGTATAACAGCCCCTTCTTAAATCCATAACCACGACCAACTCCTATATCTGCACCAATCTTAACTATTAAAAAAGAATAATAGGTGACTCGTATCCAACACAAGTACCCTTACCTTAACTATGAGCATTCGGTGACCTTAGCCAATGGGAGAGGAATACTTACCAAAATCGTAAACACCTAAAGAGAAATTTTGGCAGAGAGCTAAGATCTGAGATCCGATACTAATTCCCTACCACAGTCGATTAGAAAGAGTGAGGAAAGAACAACGTAATAGATTCTTAGTAAAATCGATTGGAAGAACAAACACTTACACTAGATTTGGTCGAAGAGTATTTGGCCCTTGGAAGATTTGGCTTTTCAACTTAGTATGGTGAATAAGGTTTATTTGGTACAGATTAAAGAAGAAAAGTAGAAGAAGAAATAGAAAATCAGTACAAGGAAAAGAGAGTAAAACAAAAGGGTTTCGACTTTTAGGGAAAAGGGTTTCCGGTAATAGGGTGAAGGAAATTCGGCACTAGCTTGGCAACCCTGCATTCGGCACTTATTTATAGCCCTTATAGTCCAATTGCCTAGCCCTCATTTCCCCATTCGGCTCCATCACTTGCCCCTTCTTATCTCCTCATTTTTCTCCCTGATAACCCCTTAATCCTTTCCTTAATTTTCTCTCCTGAACACTCCTCTTAGAGTCCATCTTCATGCCACTTCCAACCTTCTAGAAGGCCAAAATTAAACTCCTAAAAATACTAAGCTAGGATTTGAACCTAGGATCTCCTTGCTAGCCACTAACGCCACCTCCCTACAATCTAAGTGGCGTCACTTAGCCACTCTTCCACAAGGCTTTTTTATGCCATTTTCCCTTATTTTTATTTAAAAGCCCAACCACTTGACAACAAGGTCCTTTTAATTATTAAACTTTAATTTCTTCTACCCCTAGATTTAAACTCAAACCTTGACCAAGACCTACCATCGCGTAACTAACACTTAACCGAAATTGCTAAGCTCAAAAAGAAAAATTCAAGATTCGGGGATTTTTGGGTTTCAAGATTTTTGGGGCATTACAATGCCATTTTCGAGCCACGTTAGGATGACAAGTTGCTGGAATACATGAAGTGGATGCTCTCACTTCACTCTCATCTCAAGTATCTTCAATATTCTCAATGCTTAAGAATCTTTCCACTAATGGGTCTAAGAGTTTTGTAGCCCAACCACCTTACCAATTTGAGAGTATATCCTGTGTTTATTGTGGGGAGGGACATTTGTTTGAATAATGTCCATCAAACCCCGAATCCGTATATTACATGGGTAACCAGAACTAAAATCGAGGAAGGCAAGGACTGCAATCTAACTTCTACAACCCATCGTGGTAAAACCACCTGAATTTTTCCTGGATTAACCAAGAGGCCGGAACTAGTAACAACTACTCCCAACCTAGACCAACTCAGTTGCCTAGTTTTTCCCAACAAGTTCAAAAACCAGCTCAGGCTAAATCATCCAATAGCTTAGAGAATTTATTAAAGGCGTACAGGGCGAAAAACGACGCCACACTAAAGAATTTAGAGAATCAAGTGGGCCAGCTTGCTACTGAACTCAAGAACTGACCACAAGGTGCTTTACCTAGTGATACGGAGAATCCAAGAAATCCAGGGAAGGAATATTGCAAAGCGTTAACACTGAGGAGCAGAAAGAAAGTAGAGCCCAACACTATCGAAGCTGAAAAGGAGCTAGCTGATGCTCAAAACTCTACAAAACCCTACAAAATCCAAAACTAGCTAATTCTGATCAACTAACAACTCCGTTAGATGCAGAATTACCACAGAAAATGAATCAACCAGTTCCAATAAAGAAATCACCACCACCCTACCCTCAAAGACTTCAGAAGCAGAAATAGGAAATTCAATTCAAGAAATTCCTAGACGTACTCAAGCAACTTCACATCAACATCCTGTTGGTTGAAGCACTTGAACAAATGCAAAACTACGTCAAATTCATGAAGGATATCCTGTCTAAGAAACAAAGACTTGGAGAATTTGAGACGGTAGCTCTGACAAAGGAATGCAGCGCATATATTCAAGATAAACTACCCCCAAAGTTGAAGGATCCTGGATGTTTTACCATACCATGCAACATTGGAGCAACATATTGTGGTAAGGCATTATGTGACTTGGGTGCAAGCATAAACTTGATGCCTATGTCAATATTTAGAAAGTTGGGGATAGGTGAAGTTAGACCTTCTACGGTTACACTTCAACTAGCAGATCGATCCTTAGCACATCCAGAAGGAAAAATCAAAGACGTATTGGTACGAGTAGATAAATTTATCTTCCCTACTGATTTTGTTATCCTAGACTTTGAAGCAGACAAAGAAGTGCCGATTATCCTAGGAAGACCATTCTTAGCAACCAGAAGGACTTTTACTGATGTACAGAAAGGCAAGCTTATGATGCGTGTTCAAGATGATCAGGTAACATTTAATGTTTTTAAGTCTATGCGAATCCCTGACGCGATTGATGATTGTTCTATAGTATCCGACTTAGAGGATTTAATAGTGGAGAAGGAACTCAATTCTGTTGAAGATCCACTGGAAAGAATTTTGACATCGGACCCTTCAAATGATGAAGATGAGGATAAGTACTTAGCTTTATTAGAGGCTAATCAAAGGGGATTTAATCCACAATCCCGCTTTGAATTTTTGGAGTTAGAGAAAAGGGATTATGCCCAACCCAAAGCGTCAATCGAGGAGCCACCTAAATTAGAACTGAAGGTACTTTCCTCACATTTGAAATATGTTTATTTAGGTAACTCTTCTACTCTATCTGTGATTGTTTCAGTAGAATTAATTACTGAGTAAGAAGAAAAACTCATTTTGGTGTTGAAACAATTCAAGAAGGCTATCAGATGAACCATAGCCGATATCCGCGGTATTAGTCCATCTGTATGCATGCACATGATTATCTTAGAAGATGGAGAAAAAGGGACGATTGATGGACAACGAAGACTGAACCCCATCATGAAAGGCATGGTAAAAAAGGAGATTATCAAATAGTTAGATGTGGGTATCATTTATCCTATCTCAGATAGTTCGTGGGTAAGTCCAGTCTAGTGCGTGCCAAAGAAGGGAGGTATGACAGTCCTAGAAAATGAGAATAACGAATTGATACCAACTAGAACAGTTACGGGATGGAGGGTTTACATCGATTAGTGGAAGCTGAATAAGGCGACTAGGAAAGATCACTTTCCTTTGCCGTTCTTGGACCAGATGCTGGATAGACTCACGGGGTGAGACTATTACTATTTTCTTGACGGATACTCGGGGTATAATCAGATTATAGTAGCACTGAAAGATCAACACAAGACAACGTTCACCTACCCATATGGTACATTTGCATTTAGACGCATGTTATTTGGTTTATGTAATTCCCCTGCTACATTTCAAATATGTATAATGTCTATTTTTACTGACATGATTGAGAAGTACTTGGAAGTTTTTATGGATGAATTTTCAGTATTTAGGAGATACTTATAATGATTGCTTAGCCAATCTAGCTAAGGTACTAAGACGATGCGAAGAAACGAACCTAGTACTTAACTGGGAAAAGTGCCATTTCATGGTACGAAAAGGAATTGTTCTAGGCATCGAATAACGAGACATGGAATCAAGGTAGACAAAGAAAAGGTAGATGTTATTGAGAAGCTTCCACCTCCAACATCTGTAAAGGATGTTAGGAGCTTTTTGGGCCATGCCGGGTTCTATCGAAATTTATCAAGAACTTCTCCAAAATTGCTAAACCCTTATGTAAATTATTGGAGAAGGACACGACGTTCAAGTTCGATGATGAATGCCTAAGAGCTTTTAAGGATTTTAAGAGCCGATTAGTTACGGCACCCATAATCGTCACACCAGACTGGGATTTGCCATTTGAATTAATATGTGACACAAGCGACTTTGCGATAGGAGCTATCATGGGCCAGCAAAAGAACAAAGTTTTTCATCCCATCTACTATGCAAGCCGGACTCTTACAAGAGCTCAACTGAATTATACGGTAACAGAAAAAGAGTTACTTGCTATTGTATTTGCTTTTGACAAGTTTCGATCTTATCTTGTAGGTACCAAAGTAACTGTTTATACGGACCACTCGGCAATCAAGTACTTACTTGCCAAGAAAGATGCTAAGCCGAGACTGATCTGGTGGGTGCTTCTACTTCAAGAGTTAAATCTAGAAATTCAAGATCGAAAGGGAGTAGAAAACCAAGTAGCAGATCACTTGTCCAGATTGGAGCCACAATAAGGGAATTCTCCTATTATACCAATTCAGGAAACGTTTCTAGATGAACACATACTGAAGGTAAGTCATGTCCATAAGACCCCTTGGTTTGCTGATATTGCTAACTATTTAGCTTGTGGTTTGTTGCCAATTGATAAGACTTATCAATAAAGGAGAAAGTTTCTTCACGATGTGAAGTACTATTTCTGGGAAGAGCCATATTTGTTTAAAAGGTGTACAGATCAGATGATTAGGAGATGCATGGAAGAAGATGAAATACAAAAGATTTTATACCATTGGCACTCAGCTCTGAGTGGGGGACACTTCGGAGGTACTCGTACGGTGGCCAAAGTATTGCAAGCCGGATTCTTTTGGCCAACACTATTCAAGGATGAATATGCGTATGTAAAGAGCTGTGATAGATGTCAAAGGGTTGGAAATGTCACCAACAAAAATGAGATACCTCGAACAAACATCATTGAGGTAGAATTGTTCGATGTATGGGGTATTGACTTTCTTGGTCCTTTCCCTCCATCTTTTGGTCACAAGTATATATTGGTCGTGTAATATCCCGAATTAGGGCCTAATCGGAATAGTGGTTTCGTGACCACAAATCTGAGATAGAGATAATTATTTTATAATTATTTTGATTTTTATGATATGATTGCATGATTATGTGAAAATTTCGTGATGAAATCCTATGCCTAAATTGCTTAGATTGAAATTAGGGACTAAATTGAATAATTTGTAAAACTTGCATTCTAGGAGTTTTTAGTATGAAATTGTTTTGGAATATTAATGAGGAGGTCTTCAATAGCAATTTGACCAATTTCTAAGTCTATGGACAAAAATTGGACATGGATGGAATTTTTGGAAAGTTTAGTAGTAAGGGCAATTTGGTCATTTAGTTATTAAAATGAATTAAAAACAAAATTAAAAGCCAATTTTTGTCCATCTTCTTCATTAGGCCGAAATTTCAAGGGTTCTCCATAGCTAGGGTTTGTTTCAAGCTTCCAATCTCCATAATCAAGAGAAACGAGATTCAAGTCGCGATCGAGGGAAAAATAAAGTTTACGAAGAATAGGCTCGATTGCTAATAATTTTGTACTGAGTTTTGAAAAGCCGGCTTGAGAATTGGGATAGGTCGAAGACTCGTTCACACTATCCGAAGGCCTAAATTGGTAAAATGGCTTGTGTGTTTTGAATGTGGCATGTATGGCAAAATACTCACTTTGTGTAAATGATCTTATGATATGGCTATGGTTTGGCAAGAAAAGGGTTTGCAAATGATTAGCCATTGGAATGGCCAATCTAAGTCATATTTGATGTTATGTATGTTTAAAATGATATTTAGTCCATGAAAATCCTCAGTAAAGTGAAATTTGCCATAAAATAGAATCACAAAAGAAGAGATGATGTAAATTTGAAAAATCACTAAAAATAGTAGAAATGGAATTAAATGATGAGTAAGTTATGAAATTCAATATTTATGAGTCTATTTTCATATGGATTGAACAAAACAGTATATGAATTATATTTTATGAGATATTTGAATTTTTGTGAAACAGGGTCAGAATGATTTCTGGATCCCATATTATGACTTTAAAAATTCATAATAAATTTTTAAAAAATAATTATAAGTCATGCTTTAT
Source organism: Gossypium anomalum (assembly GCA_025698475.1). Lineage (NCBI taxonomy): Eukaryota > Viridiplantae > Streptophyta > Magnoliopsida > Malvales > Malvaceae > Gossypium > Gossypium anomalum. The sequence continues at coordinate 44,729,234 of CM046965.1, forward strand.
ATGTAAAGATTTCTTATTGAGTCTAATTTTAATAGAAACAAACATCATAGACATTGAAATTCTGTACAGAGAGATATCTGATTCGTAATACATAGAGGTCAGAGCAGTCAAACCCTAAAACAGGGGAGATTTTAACTAATAAACTGTACTAATTGGATTGACCAAAACTTCTAGAAAAAAATTAATAAATATATATATGAGTCTAGTTTCAGGTAAAATTTACGTAATTGGATTTCAAGTTTTGTAACTTGAGATATGAATTTTTAAGCGACTGTGACGCAGATTGCTAGCTTGACTGGAAATTTAAAAAAAATTTGTTTGAGCGGTTTAGGTAATGAATTAAGTCTGTTAACACCTCATGTTCGAATCCGGCGATGATCTCGGGTACGGGGCGTTACAGGTAGCAGTAGACTATGTGTCCAAGTGGGTCGAGGCTGAAGCTTATCCGACAAACGATGCTAGGGTTGTAATTAAGTTCTTGCAGAAACACGTGTTCACAAGGTTTGGAACCCCAAGAGCTATCATTAGTGATGAAGGGTCCCACTTTGTGAACAAGTGGTTAAAATGGTTATTAGACAAGCACGGAGTGAAACATAAGGTTGCAACACTTACCATCTGCAGACGAATGGGCAAGCTAAACTGGCAAATAAAGAGATCAAAGGCATACTTGAGAAGGTAGTTTGCCCAAACCGACGAGATTGGTCCAAAAGGCTGGATGATGCTTTATGGGCTTACCAAATAGCATACAAGACACCTTTAGGGATGTCACCCTATAGGTTGGTCTTTGGGAAAGCATGTCATCTACCCTTAGAGTTAGAGCACAAGGCTTACTGTGCTCTTCGACAACTCAACTTGGATCCTAAGCTTGATAAAGAGAAACGGATGCTCCAACTCAATGAGCTAGAGGAACTCCGACTATTCTCGTACGGAAATGCCAAATTACTCAAGGAGAGACTTAAGAAATGGCATGAGAAGCACATTCGAGTTCGAGAATTTGAAGCAAGTTAGCGAGTTTTGTTATTTAATTCCAGACTAAAGTTCTTTCTAGGTAAGCTAAAATCACGTCGGTCTAGTCCATTTACGATTCATCGCGTCTATCCATATGGAGTTGTCGAGCTCCAAGGTAAGAGAGGTAATTTTCAAGTTAATACTCAACGCCTGAAACACTATTGGGGAGATAAGATTGAATAGAATGAAATTTCGTTCATTTTATCGGATGTTTCAAATTTTCTTATTTTCCGTTTTAATAAATGATTTAGGGTATATTTTTGGGACTAGTATGTTTAAATAAATTCTGTCTAGGAGATTGGAACTTAAGCGGGACCACTTGTGACCCCTCCAATTTGTCCTGGGAATTGGTTTTAACATAATTTTCCTAAAAATTATTCTCTAAATAGAAATTTCAATTTTTGATTTTTCAAATAAAAGGGTCAATTTTGATCCAAGTCTTAATTTGCAACTCAATTCCAAATTTTCATTAAGTCTAGGGACTTAATTGAAACATTTTTTAAAATTTGGTTGCTCTTTTCATAAATAATAAAAACTAGATGCCTCTTTTTGTAAATATTTTCAAAAGGCTTCTAGAATAAATGTTTTTAGTTTAAAAAAATGATAATGATTAATATATAATTATACCCATTATAATATATATTAATTATTATCAATTTTAGGATTTTATTTGATAAGTTTTTATAATAAGATGATAATCTTTAATATATAATTATATCTATTATAATTTATGTATTAATCTCTATCAATTTAGCATAAAATTAGGATTTTATATTTGTTTAAATAAATTAAATAGCAGTTAATAATTTAATATGCATATATCTAATTATTAATCGTTGTTATCTTTGTATAGGATTAGAACTTAGAATTTTTATTCATTAAATTGTTTTAAGAATTCTACTCTAATTCCTATTTCTCCCTCTATAAATACCACCCATCTTCCCATTCATCTAACACTTAAAACCCAAAGCACCAAAACACCAAAGTGCTGACGCCCCTAGCCACAACAGCACCAAGTAATCGGCCAGCACATGCCCAGCTCCATCGCACGCCCATCTCGCGCACACCATGCATGCATTGCCTCGTATTGCTTTAGCCTCAGCTTACGCTAGGCCCTTATCCCGGGCGCCCTGCGTGCGACCAAGTCCTACCTACTGCCAAACGCCCGTGTCACTGCTTGCTTCCAGCCCTGCTGCGCATCACTGCTCCCACATGCACCACGCCCTCACGCCCTAGCTGCTTGTGCGACATTCTTCATTCATCCATCTTAAGCCTACAAAGCCTCCAACCCTCCTTTTAAACTCCCATCTTTTTCTTCATTATAATTATTAATTTCTAGAGTTTTTATATTTTTACAAAAAAAGGTGGTAAGACCTAGTTTCTCTTAATTTTTAATTTTAATTTTATTAATTAAATTTTCAATTCATTAAATTATTAATAATTTTTATTAAATTTTATTGAGAAACTAATTTTTCCATCTTATGATCAGGTTAAACATGCCTCGTAAGAGAACTCGTGCTTCCACTCAAATTGATGAAACACAAAACAAGTTTCACTGTGAAGAAGCCAAAGTGAGATACGAAAATATCTTTAAAAATCAACAGATACATCCAGAAAAAGGCTTTACATTAAAGGAAAGCAACTACAAAGACTTTATGACACGTATTTGTCAAGTTACAGAAACCCTCAATTGGGAGCTATTTTGTAAAAAGAGACCTAGTGTGGATGAGGAGCTAGTTCGTGAGTTTTATGCGAATTTAACTTCAAGCGAGATGATAGAAGTTCCAGTTCACGGAATCAAGGTACCGATAAATTCAAATGCTATTACTAAGTTCTTTGAATTACTAGATTTCAAAAACGATGAATATTCCACATTGATGAGCAATATCAAACCTGACAATTTGCAAGAAATTCTCGAGGAACTGACAATCTAGGGTTCTAGATGGACTATGTCAAAACAAGGAATCCACACTTGTCGAAGAGAATATTTGATGCCACTCGCGAAGGTATGGTTTTACTTCATCTAATTCAGCCTTATGCTTAGCTCACATGGGACTACAATCTCATTAGAGCGAATGGTCTTATTGTACTCGATTCTAACTGGTAAGACCATTGATGTGGGGAAGATCATCTTGAGGGAAATACGGAATTGTGCCGCTAAACGTTTTGGCCCAGCTCACTTTCCCTTTACAATAACTATTTTATGCTTGAAAGCTAAAATTCTTGCGAATGTAAAGAAGACAGGGTATAGCCAAGGCACAATCACGGATTGGGACCTTTATCGAGTAGCTGGAGACTCAGTTCTACAGTAATGAGTTGAAGTAAGTGAGGAACCAGAGGACCCTAATGAAGAAGAAGATCCCACGATACAATCATTTGAAGTCCCTGATAAAGTAGAATCAGTGGAGCCAGAAGCTGAACCTGATACTGAAACTTCAATGTTTAGAGCTCAATCGCCAAGCCCAGACCTTCGAGATGAGCTATCAAAATTGATGGACTTAATGAAACATATGCAATGGCAGCAACAAGCCTACTGGAGATATTCAAAAATAAGGGATGACTCGACGAGAAGTGCTTTTAAGAAAATATACAATGATCCATTTATTTTTGTGCCTGAGTTTCCAGATTTCATATTTGAGCCATAAAGTTCATTATCAAAGAAGGAGCGAAGCGATTCATGCAAAGGCGATAATGATGGAGCAAAAGATGAGTCAAATTCGGAAGGGTCTGCAAATAAATAAAGGGGGATCTTGACTTTACTTTATTTTTGTTCTTAGGAATAAGTTTAATTAGGAATTTTTTATTTTTGCATAATAAAACAAGATAGGAAAATCACTAATAAAATGTGAGCAAGTCACAAAGTATAAAGTGTGGCAATAGATATATACATGTCTAGGATTGGATTTAGAAAGAGCTTGGTACTTAAGCAGTCAAATTGACTGACCTCCTCTTTTCTAAAATCCTACCTGGTGTATAGTATCTATTCACTTTAAACAATAAGGACATAGTTCATTTTAAGTTAGGGGGACCGAAAAATTGAATTATTTCCACTCAGAATAAAAATTTTCTTTTAATTATGATTAGGATGTATTTTGTTCAGAAATTTGAATTCTGTTAAGTATGCTCAATTTGAGTATGAATAAAGTTCTATTATTTCAATAAATTATTATGTTAGCTTAATAATGACATGAATGTATTTTTAATAAAGCATGCAAATTCGTAACATAAAATTTTTAGTTCTTTAGGAAAGTTAGGTATGCATGAAAGTTTAAGTCTTTAGAATTGACTTAGTAGTTTCTTAAGGCGATCCTAGGGAGCATGGAACGTTGGAAATGATTTAGGCAACTATTGTTTGGACTGTTTGAGCCTTTCAAGCCACCATGGTAAATTTTATCCTTTGAAACCCAACTTTGAGACTATATGGCCTAATTTTATTTCGACCATTGCAATAATTAGCCATTACTTTTCGCTTAAATGATCTTAAAGTTGTCCCAAACACTAGACTCAATAATATTCAAAATGTACTTTGAAAATAAGTTTGGGGGAGTTGAAAAGAAGTATCAATTGCTCAAGAATTGCAATACACAAAGTAAGTGCTCGTGTAAGCTTAAAAAAAAAGAAAAAGAAAATAGAGCACATGTATTTGAAAGAAAAGAGCATATGAAAGTCAAGTTGGTGTACCGAAGGTAAAAACTCCGAAGGTTCAATTCACGCTGAGTCTAGGGTTTCTTAAACCAAAATTTATCCATCTTTCACCTACCCCTAGCCTAGCCACATTACAACCTTGATAAAGACCTATTGATTCGAAGTCCTCATGCTACCTACATTAGTGGAGAGAAATTGCTACGATCAACATATGAAGACATAAGTTAAGCTTAATGATTGCAGCTTAGTCTTGAATAAAGGAATAAAAATCAAATTGGTAAGGGTTAACATGTCTTTGTTACAAAAGCATTTAGTCTAAAATTTTCTATTATAATAAGTTGTTGAATTTAATTTGAACAATATGTATACTTAAGTAGCATAACTATCAGATTTCTTGTCTTTGAGCATAAGTATTTTAAATTCATAATTTTGGGAAAAATGTTCTTCTGAAGGAATTTTTCAAAGGTGTTTCCGAGAGATTCTTTTCAAAATTTGCACATTACTCGGGACGAGCAATGAATTAAGTTTGGGGGTGTGGAAACACAAAAATTTATATACTTTTTCATACCCAATTTTACTTAAATTCATACAAATCTGATTAAATTCTTGTCGAAAAATAATTAAATATTATAAAATAATTAAATCATGTTAAAAAAATGAACATGGTGAATTTATCCAATTTTATACTTAATTTTGATTAATTTTGACTATTTTCGACAGGTTCATGCAAAGGGCAAAAATTGCCTGGCTGACACTGCTGAAAGCACAAAACCGATAAGCAATTTGAAGTATTGAGGAACTTTAATTTCCAGCCTAAGATGGTCCAGAAATGTGTATTAATTCATAATTTAATTAATTTTAATTTATTCCCCATTTAATTTGGGTTAAATAAATTATTTTTAATTAATTATGGAGAAAGGGTCCAGTTGAACCGCACTGGTCGAGCCATATTGAGTGAACCGAACCAGCCACTAATTGGGCAGCCCAAAACGGTCCATATGCTGACCCAAATCAGTATTTTATCTGATTAAATATTCTTGCAAAAAGGCCCTCAAAGGACTTCTAAATTGCATTCAAACCCCACCTTAAATTATGGCTTTGTAGATTTGCCCCAAGCTTAAAATAGCCAAGTTGAAACTCTCAACTTTGCCATGTGTGTGGCTGGCCAAGGGAGGTCTCTTTGAATGCTAGAATTTTCTATTTTTAGCAGCCACAATCAGCTATAAAAGCCACCCCTTGCTGATCATTCAAAGCATCCCTCATTCCACAACATTCTCTCTTCTCCTCTCTCACTTTTTCTCTCATTTTTTCCATCCCATGTCCCTTATTGTTCAAGTGCTGATTTCTTCTCTTGGGAAAGAGGCTCTCATCAGCCATTTTGGAGCATCAATTAGGTGTTCATAAGCCACCTTGATAGCTGAGGGCAACGAAGAACAAAGAGTGGACCAACTAGTCAAGCCACGGAAAAACAACGGATTTGCTTCTTGTTCCTTATCTCTTTAAATTTTGTTGTTGTTTTGACGAACATGTTTATGAATATTTATGATATTGAAATGGTTATTTTAATCAATTTAGCTTAAACTTAAGTTTGTGTTGGGTTGATTATATTCCGCCTGCTTGAATTGTTAAAATCGTGTTTATGTTGTTATAAGCCTCGGTAAGATGCTTGATTAAGTAAAATCATGCCTAAGTTATTCTTGCATTACGACTGTGAGGAAACTAATGACTTAATTATTTAAACGGATTGCAATTGTAATTAATTGACACAGTACTTAATCAATGCATGATTATTCTTCTAAGGTAGCTGAAGGTTAAATTAGCAATGTATCTGGTGATATTATTGCCTTGCATAACTTGCAAGATTTTTGTGATTAAATTGTTTCAAGGTAGGAATGCCTTGTTACCTCACATGGTCTTTTATATGCTTATTAGATTTTATTAATCGGTTGAATTGACATAGGGATATGTCAAGAGATGAATGGATTTTTGTATGTAAGTTTGTTCATAAGTTAGCAAATTACCGGGTTGCTGTGAATTTATTCGTAACAATGTAAACATGAGTTTAATAATTCTAAGTTAAAGAAATATAATTAATCCAACACAAGTATGTTATCTTGATTAAATCTTATTTGAAATCGTGCATTAGAACTCCTTTGTTTTATTTTAATTATTTACTTAGTTTTTAAATAGTTCTTAATCATCTTTTAAAAGCAAAGTATTTTTACCTCACCAAAGTGTTTTACAATTAATTTCATAAATAATTCTTTTTACAGTCCCTGTGGGTACGAAACTCGACATTTACTTATCACTTTATTACTTGTTGTGATTGTGTACACTTGCACATTTTTTCATTGTTCCAAGTGGATTGAGTGTGTAAGAATTGTCCTTTGACAATTAGAGGTCATTGTTTTCTGGCTAACTTGATGTTATTGTCGTTTAATGAATTTGATGTAATCCTTGGAATGGATTGGTTTGACTACTCACAGTGTTGTAGTGGACTGTGGGAAAAAGATAATTGACTTGAAATGTGAAGATGAGACTATTCTTCGGGTAGGACCAAGTAAGTCAAATGAACTACCTGTAGTAATATCATCTTTGACTATCGAGAAATATTTGAGAAAAGGATATGAGTCCTCTGAGCTTTTGTGCTGAATACTCAAGTGTCTAAGTTGAAGATTGAATTAGTACTGGTAGTTTGTGAGTTTACAAGCGTGTTTCCGAAAGAGTTACCCGGATTACCTCCAGTGAGGGGAGTTGAGTTTGGAATTGAATTGGTCCCTGGTACAACGCCCATCTCGGTCGCGCCATATAGGATGGCTCCAACAGATTTGAAAGAATAGTTGCAAGAGCTAATGGATAAGGGCTTTGCGAGATCGAGCTACTACCCGTAGGGTGCTCTAATGCTTTTTGTGAAGAAGAAAGATGGGTCGATGAGGTTATGCATCGACTATAGACAACTCAACAAGGTAACAGTGAAGAACAAATATCCTTTGCCAAGGATCGATGATCTATTTGATCAGTTAAAGGGAGCCATATTATTTTCCAAGATTGACCTGAGGTCGGGATACTATCAGCTAAGGGTTAAAGAACAAGATGTGCCGAAGACTGCGTTTCGGACAAGATATGGGCATTATGAGTTTCTTGTCATGCCCTTTGGTTTGATTAATGCCCCGGTGGTGTTTATGAATTTGATGAATCACATCTTTAGGCTATATTTGGATAAGTTTTTCGTCGTCTTTATTGATAACATATTAATCTATTCTTGAGATGAGGGCGAGCACGCGAAGCATCTAAGAGTTGTGTTGCAAACCTTGAGAGACAAATAGTTATATGGCAAGTTTAGTAAGAGTGAATTTTGGCTTAAAGAGGTCGGATTCCTAGGACACATTGTGTCGGGTGACGGGATCCAAGTTGACCCAAACAAGATCTCAGTGATTATTGAGTGGAAACCGGTGAGGAATGTGACAGAAGTCCAAAGCTTTTTGGGTTTGGCCGGATATTATAGACGGTTTGTAAACAGATTCTCTATGATAGCTACCCCGATGACGAGACTGCTGCAAAAAGATGTCAAGTTTGAATGGACAAAGAAGTGCCAGCAGAGTTTCGAGAAATTAAAGGCTTTGTTAACCGAAGCCCCAGTGTTAGTGTAACCTGAGTCAGGTAAGGAGTTTGTGATATATAGTGACGCCTCCTTAAATGGTTTAGGGTTCGTGTTTATGCAAGAAGGTATCATCGCTTACGCTTCTAGGCAACTAAAGCCACATGAGAAAAGCTACCCGACACATGATTTAGAGTTGGCCACCATTGTTTTCGCACTGAAGATTTGGAGACACCATTTGCTTGGAGAGAAATGTTGGGTATTCACCGACCATAAGGGCTTAAAGTACTTGATGACTCAAAAGGAGTTGAATTTACTGCAATGCTGATGGTTAGAGCTGATCAAGGATTACGAACTGATAATAGATTACCATCTAGGAAAAACGAACGTGGTCGCTGATGCCTTGAGTAGAAAGTCGTTTTTTGCTCTGGGAGCCTTAAACACCCAATTGACTATGTCTAGCGATGGTTCGGTCTTAGCAGAGTTGAGAGCTAGACCGACATTTTTGCAAGAGATCCGTGAAGCTCAGAAAGGTGAATGTAATAGCCCGATTTATGGTCTAGTCAGAATAGTGGTCTCAAGACCACAAATCTAAAGTCAGATAAATTAATTTATTATTATTTTGGAGTTATAGCATGTACATAGTAGCCCATGGAAATTTTGGTGAGTTAATTTTAACGTTTGTGAGCCCATTTACGAAATAGGACTAAATCGCATAAAATGCAAAAGTCCTAAATTGTTAGCTAAGGGTGCCAAATTTCCATGTATCATAAATGGGGGAGTTTTTAAAGTGAAATTGGGCACTAATTAGGTGATTGCCGGCCATGGTAGATGGAAATGTTGAAAAGTCAACATTAGGTGAAATTTGATGACATAAGGTGTAATATAATATTACCTAAGCCTAGCTATCATCTTTTTCTTTCATTTTCTCTTCATTCCAATAATTTTTCAGCCATTTTTAAGGGTTTTAAGCTTAAAAATTTTGCAGCAACTTATTCCTCTCACAAGTAAGTGATTTTAATGAGTTTTCCTGAAGATTTTTACATTTTTGAGACCCTTGAAGCATAAGCTTTCAAATGAGAGGTTTATTTTGCAACATGATTAAGAGTTTAGGGTCTTACCATGGATGGATTTGTGATAGTTTCTGAGTTTTTTATGGAAGAAAATGAGTCTTAGTTGTGTAATAGACAACTTTTGTGAAAGAATTTCTCATGAAAACCCTTATAAGACCATTTTGTAAAGTTTGTGAAATAAGTGATAAATGTGTGAAATAGTGTGAATTCGAAGTTGGTATAAAAGTAAAAAGAGTTTGAATAGGCTTGAGATACAAATAAATTCGATAAAAATCGATTTTCGAGCATAAGGACAAAATGGTCATTTTGCCAAAGTCTAGGGGCAAAATGGTCATTTTACCCAATATGTGAATTTTAAATTGCCTAATTGTGATTAGTGACTAAACCAGTACATTTTGCTAATATAGATCGAGAATTGTCAAATCTGAACCTAGACCGGGGGAAGGCCAAGCAAATCAACTAAACTGGCTAGTCGTCTATGTTTTGTAATCTGAGGTAAGTTGTATGTAAATAATACAACTACATTGTTAATGTATGTATTCAAATTGTCATTGAATTGATATAGCATGAAATGTAGATTGTGAATTGAGAATGCATATTGATAATTGAGTCAACAGAAATCCCATGGAACCTTAGGAAATAAACCGGATATTCATGCCGTGTCATTGGGTCATTTGTGTGAGCTAGTGTAAGACATGTCTGGGACATGCATCGGCCACATTATGAGAGCCAGTGTAACACCATGTTTGGGACATGGCATTGGCATTGAGACGAGTGCCAGTGTAAGACGTGTTTGGGACATGCATTGGCCCCGGGAAGTAAGCCAGTGTAAGACATGTCTGGCACATGCATTGGCTATGAGATGTGTCAGTGTAAGACCATGTCTGGGACATGGCATTGGCATGGATACGCGAGAGCTAGTGTAAGACCATGTCTAGGACATGGCATTGGCCTCGAAGATGATAGTCAGTGTAAGACCATGTCTGGGACATGGCATCGGTACACTTACCCATGTGTGAGGCTTATGCAATATCCGGTAGTGTTTAAAATAGTTCAACGGTAAAAGTAATATTCTTAATATAATGAGGAAAGTATAACCATGTTGTGAGTGGCACAGGTACCTAATTGGTACGTATAAGATATGAGCTCATTGTGTAATATGTGACTTGTATGGATGGTAATGAGTAAGTTATATCTATGCCTACCTTGGTATTACAAGTACGTTGATTATCGAAGTATTATTGTTGTATATTTATTTATATGAAACTTATTAAGCTTTTCTGCTTACTTCTTCTTTCTTTCTATTTTCCTTTAGTGCCGCATAATTAGCTCAAGGATTACTAGAAGCCAGAGATATCGATCACACTATCATCTGAAGCTTTAGGTATAGTTGGATTTATATTTTTGAATATGGCATGTATAGGGTTTGAACTTTAATATTTTGTATCTTTGAGAATTTGCCAAATGTGTTGGGTTGGGTTAGAAACCCTTCATTTTGTATTAAGCCTTGAATGGTGGCTAATATTTATTTGATTGTATGCAAAGATGTTATTTCCATAGTTGAGTATTTTGCCTTATAAATGAATGTCTATTGAGGCTGATTTGGTCTTATGAATTGTGCTTGTTTTGGTATTGATTGGTATTTGTATAGAACTAGGTATATAAGGGTGGCAATGAGGCTTGGTAAATAGCCTTATATCGTCCACACGGGTAGACACACAGGCGTGTGTCTAGGCCATGTGTGACACACGATCCGCCCCATGGGCGTATAGTCCGGCTGTGTGTCACCTGTATGTAAAAATTTTGAGTCAATATGCATGGTAATAAATACACAGGTAGAGACACGGCCGTGTGTCTCAGCCATGCGGTGGACATGGCCTAGCACACGGGCGTGTGCCTTGGCTGTGTGACATTTTGAGTATGCTGACATCAGAAACAGAATACCCAGGTCTTGGTACACGGGTGTATCATGGCCGTGTGATGGACACGAGCATGTGTCATGGCCGTGTATCCTTAGTTGGTGATGAAGTCACAAATAAAGAGTTCCACGGGCCATAGACACGGGCATGTCGAAGCCCTGTGAACAACACGAGCCAGGGGCACAGGCGTGTGTCCAGGCCGTGTGAAATATGCACTTGAATTATGTGAAATTGTATAATTAAATTGGTTACAAGGGTAAGGGACACGGGCGTGTCGCTAGGTGCTTAGGCCGTGTGAGACACATGGGCCATCAGCACGACCATGTTAAGATGGTCACACTGGCGTGTTACTCGTCCACACGGGCGTGTGCCCTGTTTTAAATTCAAAGTTTGAATAGATTGGATAAGGACCCGAAGAGGTTCTGAATGGTTTCTAATGGTCGATTTAGGCCTCGTAGGCCCATATTAAGAGGCTAAAAGTGGAAATCAAAAAATGTTTTAATTTGCACTGAGTCTCGATGACTTAAGACCGATTGGTTGCATGAGAACAAGTTAGGTAATGCCTCGTACTCTGCCCCGGTGTAAGTTACAAGTGTAGGGTGTTACATGATTTGTGATGTGTTGTTGTATGTGATGATGATATGTGTTTAGATCTAATCTCTATGTTATGTAATATATGGATTCATTGATATGTGATGATCTAAATACGTGTTTTACATATGTGTGTGATAAGATCCGTGATTTAATATAGAAATATATTAAAGCATGCTAAAGTGAATAAAAAGTGAATAGTATGTGATATATGAAAATTTGAGCATGTTTACATGCAAATGCGTAAAATTGAGAAATATGCGACTAAGAGCATGACTACATGAGAAATGTGAAAAGTGATTATATGTGTTAAATTTTAAAATGACCATATCACATGCATGGGGTGGGTTTTGTGAAAGGTGGAAGTTATGTGGCAGTTTACCTGCGATTATGTGGCTGTTATTGGTAATTATGTAGTGGCTTGTCTACAAATGGTGTGTTATTGGGTGGACGAGTTCTGGGGAACTCGATATTGGTTTGTAGCAGAGATGGGTAGGAAATTCTTCAAAATTTGCGTTGTTTCATATGCATGTCTATATATATTCATGTATACAGTTAATGATAATATGATATTTCTGTGAAAATGGTTTACATGTATGGAATTGGATGTGTTTATTTGATGTGTGAAAAACACGTTATATATATTTTGTGTATTGATCTCACATTGAGCCTTTTAAAGCTCACCCACATTTCTTATGCATTTCAGATAATCTTTATGGTTAGGACTCGGATACAGTCATCAGAGAGGCTCTCGAAAAAATGGTTTTATAATTATGGATTTTTAAGATGATTTGGGACTTTTATAGACTTTATGATTTTTATGGATTTTATTATAGACTTTAATTTGGGTTTGTTTTAATTACTTTTTGGGACATTATTTTAAGTTATGGACTGTGGCATGGGAAATTTCTATTTTGATATTTTGGGAAAATATTGCATGGATTATTTATATTGGTTTTTTAAATGATCGTTAAACATTTTAAGAAAATTATTAGCCACTGCAATTTGTTTTAAAAACTAAGTTATAATACAAGTACTTTGAAATAAAAAGGAACAAATAAATTTTTTTATTGAAAAGAATATGATGTTTTCAAAATAACATGTTTTAAGGACAAATTAATTTTTCTTGTGGAAACATTTTGGCCATCTTCATGGCCCATGTAATTACTCATATTGGGTCGTAACGTTTAGGCCCGATTTGAGGGGTTACATTCATCCTCAAAATTTCCTCTCGTGCCTACTCCCAAAGGCGAGCTCTGAACCAATTCCCTCATGTAACATGGAGGTAAGTACCTTTACTTTTCCCTTTTTCCTTGGTCATATTCCCTTCTGCTATTTATAACATAGAGGTAACCAATTCCCTTCTACTATTTATAACATTCCACACAACTGTCTCAATTTTTATAGTTCACAATTTCTTATACTAACTTAACAAAATAAGCCAAAATTCATGTAATATATATATGGGTCATTCCATCTCTTCATGTGTCTAGAGGATCGACTATACTGAAGCTCTGATACAGCTTAATTTGTAACTCCCTAGATCTGACCCGTTCACCAGATTTGGGTATTGAGTATTACAAAGACCCGAATAATTTAACAATATTTTTGATATTTTTATCTAATTATATTATTCAACACTTAAATTGCACATCAAACTATATTAACGATCGTACAAAACAAAGGTCAAAATTCTTAGAACATTCATTCCAACAACTATTTAATAAATTTTAAATTAGATTCGAATAGAAAATGTAATCAATTTGAACCCTAAGGCGTGGCCTCTAAGGGTTCCCCTCTATATACGTGAAACAACTACGACACCCATTTCTTGAGACTAGTGGTGTCTAGCTTGGTCCCTCCACTAAATTTTCCAAGATATCACCTACCCTACATGAAAGAAGAAAACGTTGTAAGTTTAGGTGAACTAAGCGAGTTTCTATACTTCATGAAAGATTTTTGAGATATTAGGGAACATAAAATCCTAAGTACAGATAATAAACTCCCTGAAACTCGTAAGAAGATCTATAACTTCTTCGGCGTAGCAATTGGCAATAATTTATCCAAATGAACTATTAGCGACATTACCACCCGCGAAGACTATCTTCAAACAATGCTTTCTTATGGGTCTTAACTATGTCTAATGTTATTCCAAGATTCCTTTTAACTCGTCAGGACATGCCTCATCATTAAATTCCCTTAGATGCCAACACGGGTCAAGTCACCCTTTTGACGTTTCAACCAGGACCCTGCCATAGCTATAGATCCCCACCTTGATCCCTTTGGTCCACTCTGATTTCCATATATATTTGTTAGATTATTTCAGCGAAAATCAACTTTTTGACATGACTTATGCCTGATCCTTCTTTTTACGATAGGGTCTCTTTCTATTTCCTTCACCTGCAAACTCATTAAGTTATTTGGCTGAATGAATCAACACCCTTGCTTACCTAGCAGACTCACACCCATAATGGAAGCCCTTGAGTGCTCACTCTCCTGTTCCCAACTTTCTTGAGATGCTCCAATTTATTTACTATCCCAGCGGATTATTTATACCTAAGTAGTCCTAGTGGTCTACATCTATGGTAGTCCAACAAGGTCTTACCCTATCTTCATCTTTCCCAGTAGGACACTGGCAGACTCACTACACCAACCGTTTAGCTTAGGTTATACTTGTTGAGTCACCTATTATACTCAATATTATATTCCTCATTTAACCACCAGCGAATTCGAATGATGAATGCCCTTTACCTGGACTAAGGTGCCATTTCTATTCCCTCCACCATTATAAGATCATGTATATACCAAATTCCTCTCTCTTCGCCACAATTAGATTCCCTTATTTGCAATCTTACTCACATTCTTGTATACTTTTACCAGCCATTCTTCTCTTCATAGTTTGGCAGATTCTATTGCCATACAATTTACCCACGTTCCTAGACGTACTGTACTCGTCCAACTGTACTACTGTAACACCCCTATCCCGTATCCGTCGCCAGAATAGGTGAAGGGGCATTACCAGACTTGAAACTCATATCAGAACAGTAATTTTTTTTTTTTGAACATTCCTTTAGATAAATACTAAAGACAGCCAGGGATACAAATTTAAACTTCTATAAGTACACATTCAAAAGATGCCATTTTCGCATGGCTTATATATACATTAACCAAAATATTCTTGACCAATGGTCTATTCTATACATACATGCCATACAATAATCCAAAACATAACAAATAACAAGCGTTGGATAGTGATAGTGTGACTAGTTGCGACAAATCCCGAGTCTGTAACTTCCAAATGAGATCTATAAAACAGAGGAAACAAAGTAAACGGAGTAAGCATTACAATGCTTAGTAAGTTTTAAGCGATTATCAACAGATAACAATCAAATTATAACATAGTTGTTCGTATTTTTATTTCACTCTTCCTTCGGGCATACCATCCCTTTACGAATATGCACATATCATCATATACAATAGGTGATAAACTTTCACATAAAAGTGAGCTCATGTGGCATAGATATATTGTATAGTTTCACATAACCTTTCACACTGATCCGACGCCACATAATCATAGGAATAGTCTCATAGATTGCTCACGTATGCATCACATAACTACCTTATGATTTAGTTCAAATCAAGCTCACATATAAACTAGGAGTACATACCTGTTTAACCTTTTGCATTGAGTATATTTGTAAGCAATTCTTATTGCAAAGTCTTATAGCTTTAAACTCTACTCGGGTTATCTGTGAGACCTTTAGCTCAGATGAAATCTCCACACAAAGTCAGCGGGTTTTAACCCAGACATAGTCACCACATATAGTCATCTGGTCTTTAATCCCGGGTTTACATCACAGAGTTTCATGCATATTTATTCACATGTTACAACATTCACATCGACTATCATATTTGTAATTCATTTACCTCATCAAATATCTAATAGAACATACCTTCAACCGTTTATCATTTGGCCACAATATATATATATATATATATATATATCTCATACATCTCTCACATCAGCCATTTGGCTTTACCACATTTCCATCTCATACACATTTCACATTGGCCATTCAGCTTTACCACGTATATACACTTCCACGTTCATCACATTGGCCATTCTGCCTTAACACATATATGCATGTTCACATTCATCACATTGGCCATTCGGCCTTATCTCATATATACACATTCATCACATTAAATCCTAAATCAAAATATAAATTTTCATGTATTCACATCACAATTATCCAAATATACTTCACATACCACATATACTTTCATGTATACACTTTGTCTTGACTGCATCTACATCTATCATTTTCCAATGAATAATTCAGTTTCAAGCCATACTATCATTTCATATTCGAATACTTATAAACTTACAATTTCACAAATTTTAATATCAAAGATCCATCTAACACTCATATATCATTTTATAATATCACAATTTAGAATTCACATATGGGTTTAATCAATAGCTTATGAGCAACTAAAACAAGTTTTATCCATGTTTACAACGTAACCACAAATTCTTTACAAGCTATTTTCCTGAGCAACAGTCGTTAAATCATTTGTAACTAGGGCTACGAAATTCCAAATTATGTGCCGTTAATTTTCCATGGAAATAGACTCGTATACCCTCTATCCACCAAATTTTCAGAATTTTTGGTTTGGCCAATCAATACCAGATTTTTCTTAAAATTTCCCCTATTTTACTGCTTGACTACTCTGACTACTCTTCACTAAGAATTTAATTCCTCATTGTACAGAATTCGAAATATGTTTTTGTTTATTTTGTTTGAAACTAGACTCATTAAGGAGTCTAAGCATAAAATTTTATCTTATAATCATTTTTGTACGATTTATAATGATTTTTCCAAATACAGAACAGGGGATTTCGGGGCCATTCAGACTCTGTCTCACACAATTTTGAAAATCTAATTATCGGCAACCCCTTTACTTACAGAATTTCTTTTATACGAAACTAGACGCATCAAGCTTTAATTACATAATTTATTCAGCCTTTAACTCAACTCCCGCAATTTATGGTAATTTTTCCAAAACATGCTACTGCTGCTGTCCCTAGCTGATTTATACAATTTACTCTGTAAAGTTCTCATTCACATATAAAAACATAATATCATATATGCCGTCATTTAGAAAAGTCATTGACCTTAACATATATACATAATTCATATTCATCCCGTTTTAAAACTTAAAACTTACAAAGGAATCAAACTCAATTACTTAAGAACTTACCTCGGATATTTTGAATAGTTGCGGATGGACTACTCGATTGCTTTTTCTTTTCCTTTATCCGATTTTGACCCTCTTAGCTCTTGAGCTTAATTCCACAAATAAATCTTATTAATTGAGCTACTCGGTTTAATACATGTATATCATACAATTTAGTACAAATGATGTTATTAACTAGTTATTTAACATCATACATATGCTCTACTCATACACCATTGGACATAATACTAATTTAATACT
The DNA here is from genome assembly GCA_025698475.1 of Gossypium anomalum. Taxonomy (NCBI): domain Eukaryota; kingdom Viridiplantae; phylum Streptophyta; class Magnoliopsida; order Malvales; family Malvaceae; genus Gossypium; species Gossypium anomalum. The sequence continues at coordinate 44,746,570 of CM046965.1, forward strand.
ATGCATTTTCAAATTTCTTAAACATCATTTAGTTTTCATAATAAAAACATATATCGACTCAATCGACACAAGAGTTAAGTGCATCACTCAAAATGCCAAAATCCAACTAAGTTTACCATTATCCCATTCTCAAATTTATATGTTTAGTCAATCACCTTCAAATACATTCGGCAATATGTATCGACTCAAGTACTTCTTTTAACATTGAATTCAACCTATAACCTTCTCCAAATCCGAATACTAATTAAGCATATAGTTCATATTCCTTTCATTTTTAAGCAAGGGTTATAATTCATGCCAAGACCATAATCGAAACAACCATAAGAATCACTCAATCATCAACTATTTTAACACACATAACTACTCAAAATCAACCTTTCAAACACTCATATCTAATATTATAGGTAATGCCGAAAGCTCAATTTCAACTAAATTTAAAGATTTAATCCTTCATCATTTTATTTAATCACTACCTATTCTTCAAAACTCCAAATACAAGGTAATTAACACATATACTCATTTTATTCGAAATTATACCCTTAATTCCTATACAATGCCGAACCTTTTATTACTTAATTCTCTATTTATTATTATTCTTAATTCATCCTATTTTAGCAAAATATATTTAATGGCCGAATGTAAATACCTTGCCCCACACCCACTAATTCACCTATTCTAAGCTCAATTTGAAAATGAAGTAAATAACACTAATGTTGAGCATTTTTTTTTTTGACAAATTTTGTCATGAGTAACCGACTAAATTCATGTTCTAAATTCAAAATTTCAAGCATTTCATTCACAAGTTACACACATTATGCCCAAAACCTCCACCTCAAATTTCGGTAAACACAAACATATTAGCCAAAGTTTCCCCAAAGTACCTAAAACATTACTATGTATATTTAACAAATTTTAAACCTCATTTATCCACCATTTCTCTTAAAGCATAAAACAACCACCAATTTTTTTTTTTTCATCCATATCATGGCCGAATGCCCAAAGCTCCATAGAATTCAAAATTTCAAAATGGGTTAAGTCAATTACTTAACTATCAACTACACACAAGAAATAATCAAGAAAATAGCATGAAGTTTTACCTTAATCAAGCAAAATCCAAGAGTGACCGAAGCCTAGTTTTCTCTCCTACTTTCGGCAATGAAGAACAAATGAAGAACCAAGCCTTGTTCTTTTCATCTTTTAATATTTTATTTATCTTATTATAATACCAATAACCTATATAATTCTAATTATTTTATTTTGCAATTATATGTAGAATTTACAAGCTTTTCAATGATTACATCACATGGCCGGCCACTACATAAAAAAAATGTCAATTTAACATGCAAGTCCTTAGGTTTTAAAATCACTTAATACAAAGCCATTTCAAAATTTACCTAACACATTCTTAAAATTTTCACACAAGTCCATTTCAATAAATTTCATATTAATTTGCAACAATTAGAACATTTAAAGATTCACACATGCATAAACACATATTTTAAACAATAAATATTATATTCAAATATTTCAGTGACTCGGTTTAGCGGTCTGAAACCACTTCCCGACTAGGGTCAAAATAGAAATCATCACAACTCTCCTCCTCCCTTTAGGATTTTCGTCCCTCGAAAATCTTACCGCAAATAGGATAGGGTAACTTTCTCTCGTTGAGTTCTCTAGATCCCACCTAGTTTCCTCAACTCCGAACTTACGCTTCAGTGCTTTAACTAACAAAACTTTCTTAGTTTGCTCATAATAAATCACAGAGATCCACAGAATTGATATTTACTCACTTACTTTTCATTTTGGTAATAACGCACATAGGTATAACACAATTTAACCCACCGGTCTGAATCTACTAGGTATAGGCTCGAACCCCACACACAGGTTCTAAGCCTACTTAACCCAAAGTCCGAATAAACTTGACAGCCATCAACTAATTTGGCTATTAGCCTAGTATACAATTTATCGGTCCCAAACCTACTAGGCACAAGGCCTGAATAACTCAAATATATATATATATTCATTTGGTTCATGACAACACTCATTTAACATCTTAAATTTTTTTTTTAATACATGTAACTTAGATAATCTTTCACACCCCCATTCATCAATAAAGCACTATCAATAAGAATTTAATACTATCCTTTATCTTCGGCTATTTCAAGTAACCACTGATACAGTAGCTGAAGGTTTTAAATTCTCAATTCAGCAACATATATATAAGCTGATACAAGATTATGTTAACATCTTGCATCAATATTTAACTTAACTTATTTCTAAAGGAAAAATCAACTTCCACGTACCTAAACATTTATTTCATTTAGCTCATTCTTTCATAGTTAACGCTACCCGTATACAGTCGAATAAGCATAAAGCCTAATATAATATACTGGCATGAGATTTATTCTAGCACATAACTCATATATCCAAAATTATCACTAATCATCAGAAATTCTTACCAACTTTCAAATGTCGAAACTTAATCGAAATAATTTCTTGAACATGATTAACAAAATAGTGTTTATTCACAATAGCACATATAACTGCATATACCGAGAATCTCATATTTATAATGTATATATATATATATATATATATATCACATACCTTGTCAATTTAATGTCTCGAACTTATTTCATTACCAATTTAGCACAATGTTTTATAATCTCCGACTCTAATTAGTTCACCTGTGTTTAGTCCGTTTAACGAATTTTCTCTTTAAGTCTTACTTACTATTACAAATCAATGCCATCGTCCCACACGAGGTCATACATGAAACACACTTCGTATACACAAAGTGCCCATCGATCGATTTTGCACACATAGTGCTCGATTGAAGAACTCGCACACATAGTGCCTCAACTCACGATCGCATACATACATAGTGCTCGGTTGAAGAGCTTGCACACACAAAGCCTCATAATTCCAAACGAATGCCTTCGAGGTTTAGCCCAGATATATCACTAGCACGAATGCTCTTCGGGACTTAGCCCGGATATAACACCAGCACGAATGCTCTTCGGGACTTAGCCCGGATATATCACTAGCACGAATGCTCTTCGGGACTTAGCCCGGATATAACACCAAAGCACGAATGCTCTTCGGGACTTAGCCCGATATAACACCAAAGCACAAATGCTCTTGGGACTTAGCCCGGATATATCACTAGCACGAATGCTCTTGGGACTTAGCCCTGATATATCACTAGCACGAATGCTCTTTGGGACTTAGCCCGGATATAATAACTCTCAATTCTCATGTATATATACATATATAACAATACACATTAGTATATCATTTACATTACTTGAATACAAACACAACATGCTTGTCGACCATTCAACTTTCAGTTCCATAGCCACATACAAAGATCACATTTATAGTCATAACACTCTTTCAAAATTGCATCACTTATACCCTTATAATTCAATCCAAATCAAAATTCAAATACGAGTACATGATACGTGCACGATCAACTTAATAATTCGAGCATGTCCAAGTAAAGTTATATCGCAAACTTTCATAGTCAGAAGCTTGCTACAGCTCGATCGGGATCAAGATTCATTACAATACAACAAACACATTTTAATAGTCAAAAATCATCACACTATCATTTTATCCCTTTATGACATGTATATAAATAGACTCACGCGTGCTCGTTAGTCCTAGAATCGACTAAACCGTGGCTCTGATACCAATAAAATGTAACACCCCTATCCCGTATCCGTCGCCAGAATAGGTGAAGGGGCATTACCAAACTTGAAACTCATATCAGAACAGTAATTTTTTTTTTTTTAACATTCCTTTAGATAAATACTAAAGACAGCCAGGGATACAAATTTAAACTTCTATAAGTACACATTCAAAGATGCCATTTTCGCATGGCTTATATATACATTAACCAAAATATTCTTCTCGACCAATGGTCTATTCTATACATGCCATACAATAATCCAAAACATAACAAGAACAAGCGTTGGATAGTGATAGTGTGACTAGTTCTTGACGATCCCCGAGTCCTGTAACTTCCAAATGAGATCTATAAAACAGAGGAAACAAAGTAAGCGGAGTAAGCATTACAATGCTTAGTAAGTTTTAAGCGAGTGTCAACAGATAACAATCAAATTATAACATAGTTGTTCGTATTTTTATTTCACTCTTCCTTCTGGCATACCATCCCTTTACCGAATATGCACATATCATCATATACAATAGGTGATAAACTTTCACATAAAAGTGAGCTCATGTGGCATAGATATATTGTATAGTTTCACATAACCTTTCACACTCGATCCGACGCCACATAATCATAGGAATAGTCTCATAGATTGCTCACGTATGCATCACATAACTACCTTATGATTTAGTTCAAATCAAGCTCACATATAAACTAGGAGTACATACTGCTTTAACCTTTTGCATTGAGTATATTTATAAGCAATTCTTATTGCGAAAGTCTTATAGCTTTAAACTCTACTCGGGTTATCGTATGAGACCTTTAGCTCGGATGAAATCTCCACACAAAGTCAGCGGGTTTTAACCCAGACATAGTTCACCACATATAGTCATTTGGTCTTTAATCCCGGGTTTACATCACGAGTTTCATGCATATTTATTCACATGTTACAACATTCACATCGACTATCATATTTGTAATTCATTTACCTCATCAAATATCTAATAGAACATACCTTCAACCGTTTATCATTTGGCCACAATATATATATATATATATCTCATACATCTCTCACATCAGCCATTTGGCTTTACCACATTTCCATCTCATACACATTTTGCATTAGCCATTCAGCTTTACCGCGTATATACACTTCCACGTTCATCACATTGGCCATTCTGCCTTAACACATATATGCATGTTCACATTCATCACATTGGCCATTCGGCCTTATCTCATATATACACATTCATCACATTAAATCCTAAATCAAAATATAAATTTTCATGTATTCACATCACAATTATCCAAATATACTTCACATACCACATATACTTTCATGTATACACTTTGTCTTGACTGCATCTACATCTATCATTTTCCAATGAATAATTCAGTTTCAAGCCATACTATCATTTCATATTCGAATACTTATAAACTTACAATTTCACAAATTTTAATATCAAAGATCCATCTAAAACTCATATATCATTTTATAATACCACAATTTAGAATTCACATATGGGTTTAATCAATAGCTTATGAGCAACTAAAACAAGTTTTATCCATGTTTACAACGTAACCACAAATTCTTTACAAGCTGTTTTCCTGAGCAACAGTCGTTAAATTATTTGTAACTGGGGCTACGAAATTCCAAATTATGTGCCGTTAATTTTCCATGGAAATAGACTCGTATACCCTCTATCCACAAAATTTTCAGAATTTTTGGTTTGGCCAATCAATACCAGATTTTTCTTAAAGTTTCCCCTATTTTACTGCTTGACTGCTCTGACTACTCTTCACTAAGAATTTAATTGCTCATTGTACAGAATTCGAAATATGTTTTTGTTTATTTTGTTTGAAACTAGACTCATTAAGGAGTCTAAGCATAAAATTTTATCTTATAATCATTTTTGTATGATTTATAATGATTTTTCCAAATACTGAACAGGGGATTTCGGGACCATTCAGACTTTGTCTCACACAATTTTGAAAATCTCATTATCGGCAACCCTTTTACTTACAGAATTTCTTTTATACGAAACTAGACGCATCAAGCTTTAATTACATAATTTATTCAGCCTTTAACTCAACTCCCGCAATTTATGGTAATTTTTCCAAAACATGCTACTGCTGCTGTCCCTAGCTGATTTATACAATTTACTCTGTAAAGTTCTCATTCACATATAAAAACATAATATCATATATGCCGTCATTTAGAAAAGTCATTGACCTTAACATATATACATAATTCATTTCATCCCGTTTTAAAACTTAAAACTTACAAAGGAATCAAACTCAATTACTTAAGAACTTACCTCGGATATTTTGAATAGTTGCGGATGGACTACTCGATTGCTTTTTCTTTTCCTTTATCCGATTTTGACCCTCTTAGCTCTTGAGCTTAATTCCACAAATAAATCTTATTAATTGAGCTACTCGGTTTAATACATGTATATCATACAATTTAGTACAAATGATGTTATTAACTAGTTATTTAACATCATACATATGCTCTACTCATACACCATTGGACATAATACTAATTTAATACTATGCATTTTCAAATTTCTTAAACATCATTTAGTTTTCATAATAAAAACATATATCGACTCAATCGACACAAGAGTTAAGTGCATCACTCAAAATGCCAAATCCAACTAAGTTTACCATTATCCCATTCTCAAATTTATATGTTTAGTCAATCACCTTCAAATACATTCGGCAATATGTATCGACTCAAGTACTTCTTTTAACATTGAATTCAACCTATAACCTTCTCCAAATCCGAATACTAATTAAGCATATAGTTCATATTCCTTTCATTTTTAAGCAAGGGTTATAATTCATGCCAAGACCATAATCGAAACAACCATAAGAATCACTCAATCATCAACTATTTTAACACACATAACTACTCAAAATCAACCTTTCAAACACTCATATCTAATATTATAGGTAATGCCGAAAAAGCTCAATTTCAACTAAATTTAAAGATTTAATCCTTCATCATTTTATTTAATCACTACCTATTCTTCAAAACTCCAAATACAAGGGAATTAACACATATACTCATTTTATTCGAAATTATACCCTTAATTCCTATACAATGCCGAACCTTTTATTACTTAATTCTCTATTTATTATTATTCTTAATTCATCCTATTTTAGCAAAATATATTTAATGGCCGAATGTAAATACCTTGCCCCACACCCACTAATTCACCTATTCTAAGCTCAATTTGAAAATGAAGTAAATAACACTAATGTTGAGCATTTTTTTTTTTTGACAAATTTTGTCATGAGTAACCGACTAAATTCATGTTCTAAATTCAAAATTTCAAGCATTTCATTCACAAGTTACACACATTATGCCCAAAACCTCCACCTCAAATTTCGGTAAACACAAACATATTAGCCAAAGTTTCCCCAAAGTACCTAAATCATTACTATGTATATTTAACAAATTTTAAACCTCATTTATCCACCATTTCTCTTAAAGCATAAAACAACCACCAATTTTTTTTTTTCATCCATATCATGGCCGAATGCCCAAAGCTCCATAGAATTCAAAATTTCAAAATGGGTTAAGTCAATTACTTAACTATCAACTACACACAAGAAATAATCAAGAAAATAGCATGAAGTTTTACCTTAATCAAGCAAAATCCAAGAGTGACCAAAGCCTAGTTTTCTCTCCTACTTTCTACAATGAAGAACAAATAAAGAACCAAGCCTTGTTCTTTTCATCTTTTAATGTTTTATTTATCTTATTATAATACCAATAACCTATATAATTCTAATTATTTTATTTTGCAATTATATGTATAATTTACAAGCTTTTCAATGATTACATCACATGGCCGGCCACTACATAAAAAAAATGTCAATTTGACATGCAAGTCCTTCGGTTTTAAAATCACTTAATACAAAGCCATTTCAAAATTTACCTAACACATTCTTAAAATTTTCACACAAGTCCATTTCAATAAATTTCATATTAATTTGCAACAATTAGAACATTTAAAGATTCACACATGCATAAACACATATTTTAAACAATAAATATTATATTCAAATATTTCAGTGACTCGGTTTAGCGGTCCCGAAACCACTTCCCGACTAGGGTCAAAATAGGGCTGTCACAACTACTTTTTGCACAAGTCTTACCATGATCTCCCCTTTTTCTTACTCAGTCAGCTTCCTGGTTCGTCATCCTAGCGAACATCATCTATCGCCATAACCCAACTACATTCTTACATAGTGTATCCTATGATTAACGTCCTGGCAGGCTCCACTTGTTTCCATAGCTGAGCTATGGTCATACACAAGGTAACCCCATGTTTAATATCCTGACGGACTTTTCTGTGTTTACCATCCCAACAGACTATCCTATTTTACTGACTTTGAAAGTTTTTAAAATTCTTTTGAGGTGCCGCTCCGTAGAGTTTGCATATCATCATTTCAATGTTTCCTCATAGAGCCTACAAACCATAGTCACGGTGCTGCTCTATGGAACCTATAAATCGTCGTCACGGTGTCACCTCTGTAATGCCCTAAATTTCCAAATTCCTGATAAAATTATTTTTGTGTGCTTGTGACGTGGAAGTATGTCTGGCTTAGTGGTTGTGTGCTCAGGAAGTGTCTAGAAAGTCATGGGTTCAAGCCTTGGCTTCCACAAAAAAATTTACTTTTAAGGATTAAACTCTTATCTTAGGTCAGTAGGGTTATAAGTAAAAGTTGTTAAAAACATGACAGGATGGGCCTTCTAGTTTAGTGGATAATGGCATGTGGAGTGTGCTTGTGTTTAAGGTTTGAATCCCTGCTTGTGCAAGTAGAGATTATTTTTGCTGATGGCCATGGAAGGAAGTTGTGTTTGATCGAAACACCAAGAGTTTGAATAGATTAGAGTAGGGTTGTTGTTAGCCAAATCTGAAGAGATGGATGGGAGGAATTTAAGGAGAAAATCAAGGAAGTTCGAATTTAGTGGAGAGTCATGATGGGTTTGAACTCTGGGACTTAGAGTTTCGGTTGTGTAGGATTGTTGGGGAGGTGCTTAGTGTGTTGAAGGCTAACTGATTTTGTTGAGTTCTTTTAGTAAAAAATTGGCTATAGTTAATGAGTGCCGAAATTGGTTCTGCTTTGGGTGTCGTTTTGTGTTAGCTAAATGAGTGTAGTCTTTGTTCTCAATATCTTTGGTTGGCAGCTTCATTTTTTTTTTTTGTTCTATTGGCTTTAGTCGAATACTCCTATAAACTATTCCCAATCTCTTGATTTCTCTTTTTGGCAAAATACCTTAGTGACGTTTACTCTTTATCTTTTCTTATTTTCAAACTGATTATCTGACATTAGTGAAGTCTGATTGTTTCGAATGAATACCTTTTTTTTCTTCTTCTCCTCTTCTCTGAAGTCGAATACTTCTTTTTTGATTTTGTTCTTCCTTTCTATATTGGGCCGAATACCCATACTCTCCCTCTCTCAATTCTTTTTGTTCTTTTTGCTTTGGTCGAATCTCCTTGATTGACTGTTGTCAAAATTCATTTGATTTATTGGTAAGGGTGTGTTACAATAGCTTTATTATTTCTTTATTATTTCTTTCCTAGCCGAATTTCTTTTGGCTTTGCTATCAAGTTTCGGTTTTCCCTTCTCTTTCTCTTGGAGGCCAAATATATATTTTTCATCTAACAACTTATGATTTGCCATATCATACTAGGGTGTGGATTCTATTGTGGAAGATTGGGGTAATTACTCTTCTTATTGAAAGTGGTCTATCCACTTTTGGGGTAAGTGCTTTAAGTGCGATGTATTTCATATTGGACTTTAAATACTTACCAGTCGATCGAATGTTTCTTATGAAGGTCAAAGTTTTAGAGCAGTACATGGGTGTTAAGTCAGTGGGGTTCTGCGATTGTTGGATTGGTAAGTGTCAGAGAATCGATCGAATCTTTTTTGATTTTGTGGTTTGGATTAACGATGGATTTAGACTAATTAGGGGTTGTGGTTGACCATAGGTTCTCGATCTTAGAAGTGGTTCGGCTACAACATCATAATAGGTGTGTAACACTGCTATTAGATGTGGAACAGCAAAAGCTGAAAAGCCAAAAAGTGGGCTGTCAACACCACACGGGCGTGTGGCCGCCCGTGTGGTAGGCCGTGTAACAAAACACGGCCATGGGGTTGATGAGATGGCCATGAGCGTATTGATGGGTCAAAATGATAATGGGCCATTTTGGGTCGAACTGGTCCGTGTAGGCTAATGGGCTTGTCAGCCCCATAAGGGAAAATCGCACAAAAATGTGGTAAATATTGAGCTAGGTTGTGTAAGCCACACGACTAATGCCATTTCTGGACTAGATGGGCCATACGAGCGTGTGGGCCCACAATATGAGCCGTGAGCCTATTATCACAGATTGACTGTTAGGGTTTCACGAGTCGCCCATGTGACAGCCCTAATTTGGCCCTAGTCGGAAAGTGGTTTCGGGCCACAAAACTAAGTCATAAAAATAATTAACCGTTATATTCTATGCTTATTGTATGTGAACATGCATGTGTGAAAGTTTCATACTTTAATTTTGTCATTTGAATGTGAAATTTATTAAATAGGACTTATGTAAGACAATTGTGAAATGTGATTGGTAAATTTAAAAGTGGTCTATTAATGCATATTATAAAAAGATTGGACTTGCATGTCAAATATCCCTTTTTGTTAATAGTGGCCGGCCATGATGATGATTTTATATTAAATATATGTATTAATTTTTTTTTAGTTAAATGGCTTTATACTTTATAATATAGATGAATAAATAAAAATAAGAAAAAAATGGGTGATGATAATAAAGCTTCATCTTTGTTCTTCTTGGCCAAATGGAAAGAAAAAAAAAAGGGAGAAGACTTTCGGTCATTTGAATGATTAGGAAGGTTAGTATATTGCGTTAAATTTGTGAAATTTTAGCTTGTTTTAGGTTAATCATCATGGTTTTTACTTAGCCCATGCTAAAATTTTAAATTTTGATGGATGAATGGAACATTCGGCTATGGTTATTAAAGAAGGAATTTGATTATTTCCTTTAAGTTTTGATGAAGAATGTGTTGAGGAAAGAAATTGATCTTACTAAAAATGTGAATTGTTAATGCTCATATATGTAATAGCCGAAAATAAAGATGCTTGATGTGTTGAATTGAGTAAATTATATGTTTGAACACCTAAGGATTCGGCATTGTTCATGATTCTTTTTTTTTAGAATGTGATTTTGAATGACATGAGTAATGTTATGCATAGGTTTCGGCTTTGATAGTATCTATATAAGTATAATTAGTTGATTTTGATAATATGGTATAAAGTGATAAGTAAAAATATAATGGTGGCTTAATTTAAATGACATTCAGCTAAGGATTATAAGTGTTAGCTAATTCAGTATAAGAGTATAGGTGATAATTACTTTGTATTTGAAGTTTTGAAGAATAGGTAGGGTTTAATTAAGTGATGAAGGTTAAATCTTTAAGTTTGGTTAAATTGGGCATTCGGCATTACTTATGACATTGGATATGAGTGTATGAAAGGTTAAGTTTGAGTAGTTAAGTGCATTAAAATAGTTGATGATTTGAGTATTACCTATGGTTGATTATGTTATGGTCTTTGCATATACATATGGAAATGGTTGTTATATTTTACTAAAGTGTTATTATATGCATTTATGCTAAGGAATATTCAACTATGTTATATATATATATGAGATGATTATAATGGATAATATGTATGAATAATTTTTGGTTTGTTAAATGTGCGGTACGTACATGGCAAATTGTATAAATATGATGCATTGAAGTTACCTAATATGATCGAATAGGTAATTAGATTACTGGTGGAATATATGTATTTCTATTCATGGTAACTTGGCATGTGAAATGGGTGTATGTTAGTCAATATATGTACTTAAGATGATGTGTTAAAATAATTAGGTATATGGTTTGGTTTCATTATTGAGTATAAGGGTTAAGTGCTTTAAATTGCCTTTGATGTTTGAAATGATTAAACAAATTCATTTGTTTAAATTAAGCTCAAGCGCAAAAAGGAACTAGATTCGATAGGGGAAAGGAGAAAGCAATCGAATAGCCTATCCACAACTGTTCAAAAATATCCAAGGTAAGTTTTAAGTAATTACAGTTATTAGATAATTGATATAATGAGATAAGTATGATAAATAAATTGAGTGTATGGCATGTAACCGAATGGATAGTAGGAGTTAAGCTGAGATAGATAAACGGTTATGTGTTCTTACGTATAAGTGTTGAACCGAGGTTATATTGATGGTGTGTTTTCTTTGTGTGCTTATATTCAAATGAAGAAATTGAAGTACAAATGTGATATGTTATGTTAGCCGAGTTATCATGTGGATAAATATGCTTAACACTCGATATATAATATATATATCCGGGTTAAATACTGCAGGCTTCGTGCTGGTAAAATATATTCGGGTTAAATCCCGCAGGCTTCGTACTGGTAAAATATATCCGGGTTAAGTCCCGCAGGCTTTGTGCTGGTAAATATATATCCAGGTTGAATCCCGCAGGCTTAGTGCTGGTACTATATTCGGGCTTAAAGTCCCGCAGGCTTTATGCTAGTGACTGGATTCGGGTTTGTGAACCGAGCAGGTTTAACGCCAGTGATTCGAGTGAGATTGCAAATGCGAATGTTCAAAACAAACTATTATTGATTATGTATGATACATGATAATGTCCAGGTACGAATTATGTACTTATATGTGAATTGATTTCTAGGTGAGTTATTAGTATCAAATAATGATATAATTTTGTGGAAGATTATTATATCTATGAATAAGAGAATGACCTATTCGGTCGATGTCTGTCATCATATGAAAATATGTGAGTTAAATCAGTTGTATGAGCCATAAAGTAATGTGAAGCATGTGCTGAAAATTTCCTTGTGTATATATATATTCGGCCAATAGTCTTTATATGTGGTATACTTGTGTATATTCGGCCTTAATTAGAATACGAGTTTTGTAAAATTTGTTGTTCGTTTTAAATGACATGTTTTAATTGTTGAAATGCTTAAAACTTACTAAGCCTCGAAAGCTTACTCTATTCTTTATTTCTTTGTTGTTTTTAGATTGTCGATTTTGGCCACCGACTCGGGGATCATCAGTAGTTCATCATACTACCGACCCTTTTTGGTATAGTTATATGTTGGCCTTGATATGGCATGTATAGGTTAGACGGGTGATAGTTATGTTTTGTATTGTAAATATTTTGGCCATGTGAAAATGGCGTATATATATATAACTCAAAGATCAGTATGTTTTTAGCTCGATTTCTGTTTTAGTTGATAGATTATACGAATGGAATTAAATGTTTAGCTCAGTAATACCTCACAGCCTAAACCGGCGATCGGACTCGAGTTAGGGTTGTTACAGCCCAAGACGACTGTGGACCTACTGTTGAGCCAATAAGTGTACCTAGACCCTTATTTTTGTAAATAACTGATATACCCCTATGTGGTGTATGACTGTTTGTGCATGCCATTTATACTGTATATACATTTATATTATGTTACATTGCATGGAGTGGGATATATGATTTTGGAGGAAGTGTACTGAAAGGCTATAAGCCTATTAGTGGCAGCTCTGCTGCAATTACTATTTTGGTGCCGCAACCGGTGCTACTTGGAGTGTAGGGATGGGTGGGTCGATTTTATCCCCACATGGTGTGTAGGGTTGGTACGGAGATAGTCTGTAGAGGCCGAATTGGGTAGGATTTTATGATTGCATACTGTCATCGTGCATCAGAATGGGCTTAGGTCCCACTAATATCATTCTCGAAATGTGCTCAGCCTGCATCACTCATGGATCGAAAATGGGCTAGGGCCATAACTAAAACTGAAAGGGCTTGGGCCCAAATTGTGTTTACTCTAATTGGTTACTATTATGGGATTTTACACACTGAGTTTCATAAACTCACCCATCTGTTAACTATGCAGGAGATCCCCAGGCTTAGACAGGTCGATGCAATGAAGGACTCAGTGGTGGCCACTCGACTTAGTTAACTTTTAATATTATAATTAAGGTTTATTTTGGGTTTTACATTATGTAATAAGGCCTCTCGGGTTAATTTTTTATTTTGGTATTTTACTCTAATTTATTTGTGATTTATAACTGCCAGCAGTAGGAAAAATGCGGGTTTTCAAGAAAAATCAAACATTTTCAAAACCACCACAAATACGTAACTTATTTCCAAAGCTTCCGTAAATAAAAACCTGTTTTCAAAAAGTAACGTTTTATTAAAAGCAACCTTAAAAGTATTAGTCTCACATTATGAATGAGCAATAAGACTCTAAATCGATTTTTCAATCTATATAAAGAATTCTTTTTATGGAAGAGGTTTTACACGACGAGTTTTAGATTTCAAAAAACACTTAAATGTGACATCGCAGATTAGGCCATAATTTCTAGGCCGGGTTTAGGGTGCTACATTTAGTGGTATCAGAGCCAGGTTACAAAACTCAGCTGTGAATTTGGGTTTTTGTAAAAACGTGGAAATTTTAACAGAAACGTTTCGAATGGTTTAAAGTGATTGATATAATTTGGAAATGTTTTACTGAAGGAGTGGTACATTGAGTCTCCGTGTCGATCCTATAAGTCTTTTGACTATTTTTACTATAAGAATTATATTGTAATGTTATTATTGAGACTACTTTAGGTGGTAAAATTGTACTGAAACTCTTTAGTTAGAGTAAAAATCATAGTAAGACTGCGAGCTGCAAAAACAAACTCTAAAATAATATTGTTCATAAAATATCTGTAATAAACACTGGAACAATAAACTTATTAGCATAAAACTCCTAATACAAACTAAGCAATTCGACGATGAGCACCAAAGTTACTCATGGAAGAGGCCACGGCAGAGGTCGTGGATGTGCTCGGGTTGGGTCTTCGTCAGCTGGACACTAATCTAATGAGGAAGCTGGAGGGGCACCAGCTGCACCTATGACTGAGACGGGGTTACAAAATCGAGTGACTGGGGACGACACCTTGTCCCAAGCGATGTAAGGATTCTGGAAAGGGTCACTGGGCCTAGAATTGATATCGTGGGCCATAGGTCAGCTACGGAACAACTCAAGTCTAGTGGAGCTGAGATATTCAGGGGTATTGCTGGAGTTGCCCCTAATGTGGCTGAATATTGTATCGAGGCCATGGAGAGGATCATGGATGACCTCGACTGTACCCCCGAATAGAAACTAAAGGGTGCAGTATCACTGTTGAGAGATGAGGCCTAGTGGTGGCTTACTGTCAAAGAGGGCACTCAGGCCGATCGATTGACCTGGGAGTTTTTTAAGATTACTTTCTAGGCTAAGTATGTTGGTGCCAGCTATGTGGATGCCCGTAGGAGGGAATTTCTGAATTTAACTAAGGGAGATAGGACAGTGGTTGAATATGAGGCTGAATTTTTACGACTGAGCCACAATGCACATGGGATGGTGGCAACTAAATATGAGTGGTGTGTTCGATTTGAGGATGGCCTCAGAGATGGTCTAAGGGTTCTAATAGCTCCTTAGAGGGAGCGGGATTTTCCAACACTGGTTGACAAGGCGAAAATCACCGAGGAGGTGAAGCGTACTGAGCACCAGAACAGATAGACAGGCAGAGGTAAGAGGGATGCTGAGCCCTCAAATTCTTTTCAGAGGCCTAAGAAAAAGGGCAGAGCTGATGCGCCGATCAGAGTGGGGCCCCTGTTGCTATTATTAGACCGCAGTTTTGTGCTGACTGTGGAAGACGCCATCAGAGCGAGTGCTAGAAACGGACTGGGGCATGTTTGAGGTGCGGTTCTATGGAGCACCGTATCAGAGATTGTCCATGGAGGACCAATCAAGTGACAGCTACTGGTTTTGGAATGCACCTCAAAGGGTTGTTCAGTAGCCACCGAGAGGCAATGGTCAGACTAGAGGTGGAAATGCATGGGCCGTGGTTGTAGAGCACCAAGCAGAGGTGCTGGTCATACTGAGGTGAGACAGCCGACACTGGTTTATGCTGTACATCACCGAGAGGATGGAGACACCCTAGATGTTATTACGGATACGTTCTTTATCCATAATGTACCTTACTTATACTTCATTGATTGATGTTGGATCTACGCACTCTTATATAGCATGCACTGTATCTGAGACTTTAGGTGTAATGGTTGAAAACACTACGAGTGAGGTTACTGTGTTAAGTCTATTAGGGCAGTCAGTGAGAGTGAATAAACTGTTTAAGGATGTACCCTTAGAGGTTCAAGCAGTGATCTTTTTGGCAGATTTAATGGAACTCCCTTTTGGAGAATTCGACTTAATACTAGGTATGGATTGGCTGGTCAAACACTGAGTGAGTTTGGAGTGTGCCACAAAAGGATGGCTCTGAGAACTGAGGAGGAAAATGAGGTAGTCATCATTGGGGAACGCCAGAACTATTTGTCGAATGTGATTTCAGTGTTAAGGGCTGAGAAGTTGGTACGCAAGGGTTGTGAAGCGTTCTTGGCCTATATCAGTGTTTCAGATGTTGGGGACTCTTTAGTAAAGGATATCAGAATAGTTAAGGATTTTACAGATGTCTTTCCTAAAGAGCTACCTGGGTTACCTCCAAAACGTGAAGTGGATTTTGGGATCGAGCTCTTTCCTGGCACAACTTTAGTGTCCATCACCCCTTATAGAACTACACCGAAAGAGCTTGTGGAGCTTAAGGCCCAGATTCAAGAGCTACTGGACCGGGGGTTCATCCGATCGAGTGTGTCTCCATGGGGAGCACCAGTCTTATTTGTGAAAAAGAAGGATGGATCCATACGAATGTGCATCAATTAGAGGCAACTGAATAAGCTGACCATTAAGAATAAGTACCCTCTAACAAGGATTGATGATCTGTTTGATCAACTACGAGGAGCGTCGGTATTCTCTAAAATAGATCTTTGATCGGGGTATCACCAATTGAGGGTTAAGGAGGTGGATGTGCTCAAGATGGCATTTAGGACTCGTATGGTCATTACGAGTTCCTAGTGATGCCGTTTGGACTGACGAATGCACCAGCGGCTTTTATGGATCTGATGAATCGAGTGCTCCAACCCTATCTAGATTGGTTTTTGTAGTATTCATCGATGACATACTGGTGTATTCGAGGTCTGAAGATGAACATGATGAACATCTCCAAGTAGTTCTACAAATTTTGAGGGAGAAACAACTGTACGCCAAGTTCAGCAAGTGTGAATCCTGGTTATGTGAGGTAACGTTTCTTGGTCATGTGGTATTTACTGAGGGGATTAGGGTTGATCCTCAAAAGGTTAAGGGAGTGCTGGACTGGAAGCCGCCTAAGACTGTATTTGAGATTTGCAGTTTCCTAGGATTGGCAGGGTATTATAGACGCTTTGTAGAGGGGTTTTCACTGATTGTCGCGCCTAAGCTGCTACATAAGGGTGTGCCATTTAACTGGACTGATACAAAGCAAGAGAGCTTTGAGAAGCTCAAGAAAGTACTGACTGAGGCCCCTGTCTTAATACAGCCAGAGTCTGGGAAGGATTTCACTGTATACAGCGATGCATCACATATCGGTTTGAGATGTGTGTTGATGCAATAGGGTAAGGTGGTAGCATATGCGTCTTGACAACTTAAGACTCATGAGAAGAATTATCCGACGCATGATTTGAAGTTAGTTGGAGTGGTATTCGTACTAAAAATCTAGAGGCATTATCTGTATAGTGAGAAGCGTATCATCTACACGGATCACAAGAGCCTTAAGTATCTCCTCACTCAGAAGAAGTTAAATCTTAAGCAGCGTAGATGGATTGAGCTGCTTAAGGATTATGACTGTACGATCGAATACCATCTTGGGAAAACCAATGCGGTAGTTAATGCATTGTCGTAGAGCCATGATTGATCTGATGGCGATGTTTGCTCACCTTAGTTTATTTGACGACAGTAGTTTATTGGCAGAGCTCCAAGTGAAACCATTGTGGATAGAACAGATTAAGAATAAACAGTTAGGGGATGAGTCATTGGATCTTTAGTTTCGTCAGGTCGAACATGGAAATATGGTGGATTTTGGGCTGAACGATGAAGGGGTACTCTGTTTTCGAGGCAGAATTTGTGTACCTAAAGATACTGATTTGAGGCAGTCTATACCGCGAGAGGCGCATACTAGCCCCTATGTTATGCACCCAGGTGGAAATAAGATGTACAGAGATCTTCATGAGATATATTAGTGGCCAGGTCTTAAGCGTGAGGTTACCAACTTTGTGAGGAAATGTCTGACTTGCCAGCAGGTTAAAGCGGAACATCAGTTGCCTTCAAGGTTGCTTCAGCCAGTTAAGATTCCACTTTGGAAGTGGGTGTAACAGCCCGATTTAGACCCTAATCGAAACGGTGGTTTCGGGACCACAAATTTGAGTCAAAAAAATATTTAAAAATTTTTTTTGTTTATTTTGTGTGAATTTATATTTGTGAAATTTTTGTTCTTTAATTTTATCTTTTGAGTATCCGATTAAATAAAAGGACTTAATCGCGTAAATTGAAAACATGATAGTTCAAAGTATAAGGGTCAAATTGTTAGTGGCTTTCTAAATTGAAGCCTTAAAGTTGTAATTGAGCCATAAATAATGTAGGTGGATGGTAAAGACATTAAATATGTGAAAGTATAATTTTATTATAAAGGTTATATAAGTAATTTAGTTATTAAACATATATTAGTTAAAAATAAAGTTATCAAATTCATTTTTATTTCATTTGTTCTTCTTTTCGAAACTCAAATAAAAGAAAAGAAATAAACAAAGCTAGGGTTTGATTGATTCTTAGATCAATCAAGGTAAGTGTTTTACTCAGTTTTTGATAATTTTTACGTTTTTGAGACCGTTGCTTCGAGTACTACAAAACCCATGCTTGAATTTTTTATTTTGGTGAATATTTTGAGTTATGCCATTGTTGAGAGCTTGTGATTTTTGTTGTTTGATGATGAAATATGAAAGATATGTTTTAGATTATGTTTTGTATTGGAGTTTTTGATGATTTTGAGTAATTAGGACTAAATTGCAAAAATAATAATTTGAGGGACTAAAATGTGAAATAAATGAAATATATGGATTTGTATAAGTATGGGTAAAATTCGGTTCAACATGGGTATATTGAAATTTTGTATATTTAATGTTTTGTGTAATAGGGACTAAATTGTAAAAAGTGTAAATGTCAAGGGTAAAATGGTAATTTGCCCATTTATGTGTTTTTGGATTAAATTAAATGAAAATATGTTTGAATGAGCTTAATTTGGATATGTTTAGATTAAGAACAAAAGAAATCAGATTTGGATCGGGGGAAAATGAAAGTTGTCGACTGGCTGCCATGTTCCGTTTTGTATCGTCCGAGGTAAGTTTATAAGAAAATAGACGTGCTAAATTGTAGTTAAATGTTAAGTATATATGATGGTATGAAATGTATGAATTTATACATGCTATGGCCGAATACGAGTAAGCTTGGCCATTACATTTCCAAATTCATTTTGACCGAGTTATGACGTCCGAAAGCCCCGTATGAACCTTAGGAATAGTTAGGATACATATGCCATGACATAGGATTCCGATATATGTGTATGAGTAAGACCATGGCATCGATATGTGACTCTGATATATGTGTGAGAGTAAGACCCTGTCTGGGAAAGTGGCATCGGTATGTGATTACATGTAAGACCACATCTGGGACGTTGGCATTGTACGATAAATATGTCATTATCCGAGTGTCCTACCCAATTCTGAATGGTTCATCGGGCAAAGGTAAATCGTGTACGGATGTGTAAAATGAATTAAAATGACTAAGTATGAATCTAGCTTATTACTTAATTGAAACAAGGTAAGTAAGTTTCTTGATATTTATTTGTTGTAAATCTGGTAAGATGCAAATGAAGGAAATTTTTGTAAGTGATATGTGTATTTGGCCTTGTGAATGAGTAACTTTTATGTTATGAATAATCCTTAAATATGTATATATATGTTGTGGTATATTTCGGTTACATAACTAATATGTGTATATGAAATTATATTGTGACACATGAGCTTATGAAACTGTGAGTATGTGAACTAGGTTGTAATGTTTATTTGGCTTGGTAGTTAAATGATAATATGTAAATTTGGTTATAAAAGCAATCGGCCAAGGTGACATATATTAATGTATACGTATTTATATATAATATAAACTTATTATGTTTGGATCTAAATGTATTAAGATAATATAATTTGGTTTTGTTAATTAAGTTGTTAATAACATTGGGACGTACATTTGCTTATGACTTACTAAGCTATAAAAAGCTTACTATGTGTATATATGTGTTTTTGTTTTATAGATTTTGGATTCAAGTTACAAGCTCGAGGATCGTCAGCAAAGTTCATCACACTATCTACAGCTTCGGTATTTAAATAATTGAACTCAAATTATGGCATGCATAGGCTGGAATGTGTTTTGAAAGTAGAACTTTGGTTTGTATAATCTAAGCCAAGTGAAAATGGCTAATCTTTTATATTGAATTCGGCTATGCTTGGGTTGTGGCTTGAGTTTGTTTTGGCTATAATATTAAGTGCTATGAAGGAGTGATGTTTATGATAGATGTTTTATGATTCGAAAATGGTTAAGGATTTGGAAGAATAAATGGGTGATTCTGCTATGGTATACTTAGGGTAAGGTATATTTGAATGTGGTGGTGCTATTTAAATAATGAAATATTTATGATTTTGCATTACAGGTTGTTGGCTAAGTTCGAACATAATAATAGCTTGTTAAAATATGGATATTACATGGCATGTAATATTTAAGTTTTGATTATATATTTATTTATGGTTAATGTCTTATTTTTGTGATGCGTAAATTGAATTATGAGTTGGTCAGGAAACTGTACAATAATCTATTATAAATTCATTCGTAAGATAAAAATATGTAAGTTTATTGTGACTAATTTGTGATTTGGCAAATGCTTATATAAATGTTAATGCATGTAATGAATGGACTTAGTAGTTAACTCACCTGAAGGTATATTGTGTAATAGATAGATAACATGTAAGATTTTTTACGTTTTTAGGCAAAGTTTAGATGATCGGGTGGGTGGTAAATAGATTAGTTGTAACCGAAATTTTGGCATGTGAAATGTGTATATTTTGAATCTTTACTTGTGAGTTAAATGTTTAACCATAAATAAATGATTGAGTATGATTTTAGTTCGTGAATCAAGTTTAGTAAATTTATTATTGATGTTCAGTTATAATTCTTGTCTAAATGGTTAAAATGTGTATAACATTTAATTGTTTACTGAAATATATTTGATTAATTGTAAGAATATGGTTACCGTGTATGCTGAATATTAAAAAGCCTTGAGTTGGATTCTATTTGATTTAATTTGTACATATTTTGTAATATGTCCTAAAATGTTTGGTGTCTGCTAGATATCCAAATTTTGATTTATATTTGTATATTATGAAATGATAAAATTTTTTATTAATATTTAATTGGACATTCGTATATACATTTAAATATGAAATGTGTGAATATTTAGAGTTGTGCTTTTTTCTGGTAATGCCTTCGGACCCTAATTCGATGACGGATATTGGTTAGGGGTGTTACATTTTATTGGTATCAGAGCTACAGTTTAGTTGGTTCTAGGACTAACGTAGCCTGTGTGAGTCTAGCTAAACATGCCATATTTTATACAGTGATAGTGTGATGACTTCTGACATTTGAAAATGTGTTTTCATATAGTAAATGTATCCCGACAGAGCTGTAGCTGATGATGTCGAGAGTGTAACGCCTGCTCCCGCGCAAGGGACAGCGCCAGTTGATTCTCGACTGATTTTGAGTAATCAAGAAGGAGAGGCAAGACAAGCCTTTAACCTAATGATGAATGACTGGTTTACTCAGTATATCCGGACTAACCTGGCTACACAACAACCTCCACCCCCAACTAATCCATCTTCGATGCCTACTATACCTCAAGTAAGTGACCCGTTGAGATTACGTAAGCCACCTGTTGATAAAATTAGAAAACACGGGGCTGAAGAGTTTAAGGCTACTGATGATGATGATGCTGAGTGAGCTGAATTCTGGCTTGATAATACTATCCGTGTGTTTGATGAACTATCTTGTACTTCGGATGAATGTCTGAAATGTGCTATATCTTTGTTATGAGACACTACATATTACTGGTGGAACACCACATATCACTCGTAGAATACTCTAGTATCGGTGGTTCCGAGAGAGCGGGTGACCTAGGAATTCTTCTAGATTGAGTTTCATTAGAAATATATTAGCCAGAGATTTATCGACCAGAAGTGTAAAGAATTTCTGGAGCTAAAACAGGGTCGGATGACCGTGACAGAGTATAAGTGAAAATTTGTGAGACTCAGTCGGTACGCCCGGGAGTGTGTTTCGGCTGAAGCTATAATGTGTAAAAGATTTGAAGACGGTTTGAATGAAGATATTAAATTGCTAGTTGGCATACTTGAAATAAAAGAGTTCGTGGTACTGGTTGAGCGAGCCTACAAAGCTGAAGAGCTCGGAAAAGAGAAGAGAAAAGCTGATTTTGAAGCTAGAGATTCACGTAAGAGATCATTCAGTAAGTCATTTCAGCCTGCATTAAAGAAGTTTTGAGATTATTCTAGCCATTCAAAAGCTAATACGGGTTATACCAAACGTTATCAGAATAGACCACCTTTGAGTCCGAGAGCTACCTCCGTAGCTAGTGTGGGTAATGTCAGATCAAATCAAACCAAGTGTAAACATTACAGTAAACGACATCTCGACAGTTGCAGATTGCTTGATCGGGCCTGTTTTAAATGTGGATCGATGGATCATTATAATCGTGAATGTCCAGAGTTAGCGGAAGAAAATCCAGTGCAGAATATGAAATTGGGTAACACTGCAGCTCGAGGTAGACCACCCAGAAATGCTGGTAATGCGAGTGGTAGTCAGAGAGGGACTAAAAATACAGCAGTCAAATCTGAGACTCGTGCACTGGCCAGAGCCTATGCTATTCACGTACGAGAGGAGGCTTTATCCCTAGATGTTATTACTAGTTCATTCACTCTTTCTGATACTAATGTAATTGCATTGATTGATCTTGGTTCTACTCATTCTTATGTGTGTGAGACATTAGTATTCAGTAAGACTTTACCTGTTAAGTCTACTGAGTTTGAGATTAAAGTGTCAAACCCCTTGGGTTGGTGTGTTATAGTTGACAAGGTGTGTAAAATTGTCCCTTGATGGTTCGAGATTCGTGTTTTTTGACTAATTTGATGTTGTTGCGATTTGATGAGTTCGACATAATTTTGGGTATGGACTGGTTAACTTTGCATAATGCTATTGTAAACTCCAAAAGAAAGACTATTGATTTACGGTGCTAGAATGATGAGATTATTCGGATTGAATATAATTATCTGAATAGGTTACCAGCGGTGATTTCTTCGATTTTAGCTTAGAAATATGTGAGAAAAGGCTGCGAAGCTTACTTTGCATATGTTCTTGATAGTAAAGTGGCCGAAAGAAACATTAAATCAGTACCTGCTGTGTGCGAGTATTCGGATGTGTTTCCTGAAGAATTACCGGGTTTGCCACCTATTCGGGAGGTAGAGTTTGGTATTGAGTTAATGCTTCGGACGACTCCAATATCCATATCTCCGTACAGAATGGCACCTACAAAATTAAAAGAATTCAAAGCTCAGTTGGAAGAGTTGACAGATAGAGGTTTCGCGCGATCGAGTTTCTCTCCTTGGGGTGCACCAGTGCTATTTGTGAAAAAGAAAGATGGAACTATGAGAATGTACATTGATTATAGACAGCTCAATAAGGTGACTATAAAGAATAAATACCTGTTGCCATGGATTGATGATTTGTTTGATCAACTGAAAGGGGCTACAGTGTTTTCGAAGATAGATTTGAGATCAGGCTACTATCAGTTGCCAGTTAAAGACTCTGACATGCCAAAGATTGCTTTTCGAACAAGGTATAGACACTACGAGTTTTTGGTTATGCCTTTCGGACTTACTTATGCACTTGTTGTTTTTATGGATTTGATAAATCGAATCTTTAGATAGTACTTGGATCAGTTTGTGGTTGTGCTCATAGATGACATTTTGATCTACTCTCGTAATGAAATAGAACACGCCGAACATTTGAGACTTGTGTTATAGACTTTGCGAGATAAATAGTTGTACGCAAAGTTTAGTAAATATGAGTTCTGGTTAAGTGAAGTCAGTTTTCTGGGCCATGTTGTATCAGCATCGGGTATTCGGATTGATCTAGGTAAAATTTCAGCTATTCTTGATTGGAAACCCTCGAGGAATGTTTCTGAAGTCTGAAGTTTTTTGGGACTTGCTGGTTACTACCGACGGTTCGTGAAAGGCTTCTCTATGATTGTAGCCCCGATGACAAAGCTATTACAGAAAGATGTTAAGTTTGAGTGGTCAAAAAAGTGCCATAAAAGCTTTGATTAGTTGAAAGCCCTTTTAACCGAAGCTCTAGTGCTAGTTTAGCCAGAATCGGGTAAAGAATTTGTTATCTATAGTGATGCATCTTTAAATGGTTTGGGATGTGTTTTGATACAGGAAGGCAGAGTTATAGCTTATGCGTCGAGACAGTTAAAGCCACATGAAAAGAAATATCTGACACACGACCTAGAATTGGCAGCTATTGTGTTTGCATTGAAGATATGGCGCCACTATTTTTTTGGTGAGAAATGTCATGTTTATTCTGACCACCAAAGTCTGAAATAGTTGATGACTCAAAAAGATCTGAATTTGGGACAACGTCGATGGTTAGAGTTACTAAAAAACTACGAGCTTGTAATTTACTACCACCCAGGAAAGGCTAATGTTGTTGCTGATGCTCTAAGCCAGAAATCAATGTTTGCTTTGCGTGCAATGAATGCACATATGGCTATGTCTGATGACGATTCAATAATAGCTGAATTGTAATGATTTGTTCAACAAATTTGTGATGCCCAGAAGGTTGATAAGAGTTGATAGCAAAACGAGCTCAATGTGATTCAAATGCTGATTCAGAGTTTCGAGTTGATGCTAATGATTGTTTGAGATTCACAAACTGAATATGTGTTCTGAGGAATTCAAAGTTGATTCAGATGATTTTGAATGAAGCTCACAGCAGTCAGTTATCTGTTCACCCGGGTAGTACGAAGATGTATAATGATCTGAAACAACTTTACTGGTGGCATGGTATGAAACGAGACATTTCTTACTTTGTTTCAAAATGCTTATTCTGTCAACAAGTAAAAGCCGAGCATCAGGTACCTTCTAGATTGCTTCAGCCAATTATGATACCTGAGTGGAAGTGGGACAGAGTCACAGTGGATTTTGTATTTGGTTTACCGTTGACACTAAGTAAGAAAGATGCAATCTGGGTTATTGTGGTTAGATTGACTGAATTGGCTCATTTTATTTCGATATGTACAGACTACTCGCTTGATAAGTTGGTTGAATTTTATGTTTCCCAGATTGTGAGATTACATGGTGTGCCTATATCTATTATATCGGATAAAGATCCGAGGTTTACATCATGGTTTTGGAAGAAACTGCAAGATGCACTAGGTACGAAATTACATTTTAGCATTGCTTTTGTAACACCCCAAACTCGGCCTGGACAGTATGGCCGAATCTGACGCATCACATTGAAGTGTTTTAGTGAAAATCGTGTTTTCATTAAAAACCCTTCTTAAAATAAAAGAAACCTTAACTATTTAAAAAAAAACTTGTTCAAACATAAGATTGGTTGAAAATAAAGCACTTACAAATTTAGTTGCGGAAGCGTAGAAAACATACTATAATTTAAGAAATTCATGTTCAACTTCTCGTAGTTACGATGAAAATAATAATGAAAATTTAAGTAATAATAACATAATTAAAACCTTATTACAATCTAGTCTGAGCATACTTGTGACAGCCCTAATTTGACCCTAGTCGGGAAGTGGTTTCGGGACCACAGAACCGAGCTATAAAAATAATTATAAGTTATATTTCATGTTTATGAAGTGATTAAATACAAGTGTGAAAGTTTCAAGCTTTGATTTGGTCATTTGCATGTGAATTTATTCAATAGGACTTAGGTGTGACACTTTTGAAATGTGATAGGTTAATGTATAAGGACCTAATAGTGGACAATGTCAAAAAAGTGTATTTGCATGTCAATTTTCCCCACTTAAGAATAGTGGCCGGCCATGACAATGATGATAAGCATTATGTGTTTGTTATATTAATAAAATAATGTATTAGTAGTATAAAAAATAGCAAATAAATAAATAAAAATAGGAGTTAATTAATTAGATGAATAAAACAAAGAAAGAAAAATTGTGTTCATCTTTTAGCTTCCTTGGCAAAAACTAAGAAGAAAGGGAAGGGGAAAAAACAAGCATTTGGACACACCTAGTCTTGGTTAAGGTATGAAATTCTTAATAGCTTTTGAAATTGTTGAATGTATTGAGTTAGTTACTAAGTTCCTAAGTTAACCCATGTCCAAACCTTGAATTTTTGTTGGTATCATGAGAAATTGGTTAAGAGAAAGATGTTCATGAAGGGGTTATTGTTCATGTTATTTGGTTGGAAAATGGTACATAGGTGAATGAGAGTTTAACAAATGAGCACATTGGGCATTAGTTGCTAAATAGAAAAGAATCGGCTAACAAATTGTATGCCTTGGCCGAATGTGATTTTAGGTATTTGGGTAATGTATACATTGTTAATGGATGGAATGAAGAGGATGCTTAAATTGTGTTAAGAACAATTGTAGGTTGAAATAAGGTTTGATAAGTTAGTTATTAAGGTGAAATGCAAATGTTAGTAATTGATTGCTAGTGTATATATATATATGAGTATTAACCAAATTTTAACTTGAAAATGGCTTGAACACCATGTGTTGTATTGAGAATGTTGAAGTGAATTGGTAGATAATTAATTGATGAATTCGATTGTTAATATACATGCTAAAATAAAATGTATGCAAGGGATGTTTGAAAGAGTGAGCTAGTATTAAACTGCTTGGGGACAGCAACAGTAAGGTGGTTTTGGAAAATCACCATAATTTGTAGAAGTTGAGTTAGAAGCTGGATAAATTATTTCTTTAAAGCTTGAAGAGTCTAGTTTCTTGAAGAGGAAGCTATAGAAACAAATGAGTTACCGATTTTGAGATATTTGAAATATTGTGAGGTTGAGTCGAAATGACTAATAGATTTCCTGTTCTGTTTTTATAAAATCAGTATAAATTGTACAAAAATTGCCTTAGGATAAAATTTATATGCTTAGATTCCTTAATGAGTGTAGTTTCAAATGAAATAAGTTAGAACACATTTTGGATTTTGTACAATGAGAAATCTGATTCGTATCGAAGAATGGTCAGTTAGTCAAGCAGTGAAACAGGGTGAACTTTAAGAAAAATCTGGTAGTGATTGGCTAGACTAAAAATTATGAAAATTTTATGGCTAAAAGATAAATTAGTCTATTTTCGAGGAAAATTTACGGTCTTTGATTTGGAGTTTCGTAGCTCAAGTTATAAGTAAATTAATGACTGTTGCTCAGTAACTCAGCTTATAGGGAAGTTGTGATTTACTAATGAATTGCTTATTGATTTTTATAAGCTTACTATAAGTTGTATGTGTGAAATTCAAATATATATGTGTGTGCTATATTCTGAAAGTAATACTTGAGTAATTGATTAATGGTTAGTTTAAAATTTATTGATTAAGCTCAAGAGCATAGAGGGGCAACCTCGGATAAGGGAAAAGCTAAAGTCGTGGAATAGCCAACCCGAACTTGCCTGTAGAAGATACAAGGTAAGTCTTTGAGTAATGGAATATAACTTATATTTAGACATAGAAATTATCAAATTATGTTTATGATAAATAAATTATGACGTAATGGTCTTGCTTGCATCGTATGATCAAATAAATAGGTAAAATACTTGTTTGTAATCGCATGATAATAGAAAGTTTCCGCAATAATGAAACGAGAATATGTCATTTGTTATGACTAGTGAATTAATTGTAAAATGGTTAGAAAGCATGCTGAAATTGTATTCAAATATCAAAGTGTTGTTTAAATGTGTGAATGTATGATTGTTGATCAAGGTTTGAAACCGAGCTAAGTCTCGAAGGGCTATAAGCCGATGTTAAAAACCGGACTTGGTTCCGGCGGCTTTAAGCCATCGTTAAAGCCGGACTTAGTTCCGAAGGGCTCTGCGCTGATGTTATTGCGAATTTAGTTTCAAGGGCCTTTAAGCCAGCAGCGCAAACCGAGCTTAGTCTCGAAGGGCTTCGAGCCGCTTCTAAGATTCGGTTTAGTTCACAAGGACGTCTTCGCCGCTTATTAATTGGGTGGATAAACCGTAAGTATGCACAAGTGAATTTATATAATGCATGTCAAGTTAATTCCAAGTATAAGTACAATTTAACGTGAAGTGATCAAGTAAGTAAATGCTTTCGTTAAAGATATGATTGATTGTTATATTTCGTGTTTCGAAAGTCGGCAATTATGCTTAAACTAGCGTTTAAAATCCTTTGAATGTTTATTATCGGATTAGAAGGTATGAGTACTAACTTAGGTGATTTCAACATCACTAGTAGGCTATATATATACATGCATGAGAGTTGTCTCAAAATTAGGAAGATCGTATTCTGTTATAAATTAAAAGAATAGATGAACGTATTGATTTTTCCCTTTATGATATGATCGATAAGGAAGCACCTTCGTTATGTTTGGGTTCGGCCCAAGGCTGATTCATATAGATTTGATATTAATATGCCAATTTCTTAGATGATTTCATTACTTAAAGCTTACTAAGCATTGAAATGCTTATTCTTTTGTTTTGCTTCTCTGTTTTTATAGATTTTGCTCGTCATCCATCGGATTCGGAGTTCCAAAGTCAAAGTCAACCACACTATCTAAGCTTTTTGGTACATTTTTGATTAAGTTGTGATAATGGCATGTATAGGATCGACTTTGTAATTTGACTTAGTACCTTTTGGTGATGTATATATATGAATAGCCATACGCAAATGGCTTATTTAGTCAACTTGAAATTTTTTTTTTATAAATGATGAAAGTGTTTATGAATGTGATCGATAATGCTCGAATGTTTTATTTATATGGTTGATATTTAGAAATGAAATTAAGGCTTACTTAGTAACATTCTTAACTCCTCCGGCGACGGAGGCGGGCTAGGGGTATTACATTTTATTGGTATCAGAGCCACGGTTTAGTCGATTCTAGGACTAGCGTATTGCAAATTGGTCTAGCTATACATGCCATTATATGTTTATTTGATAGTGTGGTGATTTCTGACAGTTAAAAATGCGTTTATGTATAGTGATGGATCCCGATCCCAATCGAGCAATAGTTGATGACGTTGAGAGCGTGGCACCTGCCCCCGCGCAAGGGACAGCCCCGGTGAACTCTCAACCTATGGCTAGTAATCAGAACGAGGAAGCTAGACAAGCTTTCTATATCGTGATGAATGATTGGTTCAATCAGTACATTCGAACTAACATGGCTATTCCCAAACCCCACTTCCGACCAATACACCCCGCACACACAGCAGTACCTCCCATAACCGATCGGATGAGGATAAATAAGCCCCAGCTGATGTAATCCAAAAGCACGGGCTCTCGAATTTAAAGCAACAGAGCGCGATGATGCCAACAAGCCGAGTTTTGGTTGGATAACACTATCCGGTACTTGATGAACTTTCTTGCACACCCGATGAATGCTTGAAGTGTGCTATCTCTTTGTTACGTGATTCGCTTTATTATTGGTGGAATACGTTGATTTCGTTGTACCTAGAGAACGGGTAACATGGGAGTTTTTCCAAACCGAGTTTCGGAAGAAGTATATCGATCGAGAGATTTATCGATCAAAAACGAAAGAATTTCTTGAGCTTAAACAAGGTTCCATGTCGATTCTATCGATTATGAACGAAAGTTTGTGAGGCTTAGTCGGTATGCTCGAGAATGCATTTCTTCGAGAAGATGTAATGTGTAAACGTTTCGAGGAGGGACTGAACGAAGACATAAAACTGTTCGTTGGCATTCTAGAAATCAGAGAATTTGTAGTACTTGTTGAGCGAGCTTGCAAAGCCGAAGAGCTCGATGAAGGAAAAAGGAAAGCTGATTTGGGAGTAAGAGAGTTTCAAAAAAGATCTTCGGGAAAACCATTTCATCAGTCATCGAAGAAGTTTAGAGATGATCCAAATAGATCTAAGAATACTTCGGGTTTTTCTGGACGGGATCGTAATCGACCCCTATGAGTACACGAGCTACTTACATTGCGCGTGTTGGCAATGATCGTCGTGATAGATCCGATTGTCGATGTGTGTGGCAAGTGGCATTCGGAAGTCAGAGTTCGTGGACCGCTCTGTTTCAAATGTGGATCGACGGATCATTTTATCAAAGATTGCCCGAGATTGTCCGGTCGAATGTGAATCGAGTGAAAAACCGACTAATACTACAAAGAAGAGGTAGACCCCCTAGAAATCCGGGGAATGCTAGTGGCGGTCAGAGAGGGCCTAAAGATACCACCACCAAATCGGAGGCTCGTGCTCCTGCTAGAGCTTATGCTATACGCGCACGCGAGGATACTTCTTCACCAGATGTTATTACCGGTACTTTTACTCTCTTTGATACTCATGTGATTGCCTTGATTGACCCTGGTTCTACTCATTCTTATATATGTGAAACCTTAGCATCCAAAGAAAGACTCTACCGTTGAGTCTCACGAGTTTGTGATCCGGTGTCAAATCCTTTGGGTCGTTACGTGCTTTTGTCGACCAAGTGTGCAAGAAATGCCCCCTAGTAATCCGGGGTTCCTGTTTTCCAGCCGATTTGATACTTTTACCGTTTGACGAATTTGATGTTATCCTCGGTATGGATTGGTTGACCGTACATGACGTAATTGTAAATTGCAAAAGAAAAACCATCGATTTGAGGTGTGTGAATAATGAGATAATTCGAATTGAGTCTACCGACTTGAATAGGTTGCCAAGCGTAATATCGCTCGATGTCCGCTCGTAAATGTGTAAGAAAGGGTGTAAAACATACCTTGCGTATGTACTTGATGACAAAGAGTTAGAAAAGAAGCCCGAATCATGCGCTGGTTTGTGAATACCCTGATGTTTTCCTCAAGAATTACCGGTTTACCACTGCTCGGGAGGTAGAGTTTGGCATCGAGCTTGTACACGGACTACACCGATTTCGATTGCTCCGTATCGTATGGCACCAACGGAATTAAAGGAATTGAAAGCTCGATTGCAAGAGTTGACGGATAAGGGTTTCGCTCGACCAAGTTTCTCACCTTAAAAGCGCCAGTTTTGTTTGTGAAAAAGAAGGACGGAACCATGAGGTTGTGCATTGACTATCGTCAGCTGAATAAAGTGACGATAAAGAATAAATATCCGTTACCACGTATTGATGATTTGTTTGATCAACTGAAGGGAGCCTCGGTGTTTTCAAAAATAGATTTGAGATCGGGTTATTATCAGCTGCGAGTTCGAGATTCGGATATACCTAAAACCGCTTTCAGAACGAGATACGGCCACTATGAGTTTTTAGTGATGCCGTTTGGGCTCACTAATGCCCCTGCGGTATTTATGGATTTGATGAATCGAATCTTCAGACAATATTTGGACCGGTTTGTAGTCGTGTTTATTGATGACATCTTGGTCTATTCAAGAGATGAGACCGAACATGCCGAGCACCTGAGATTAGTGTTGCGAATTTTACGGGGTAAGCAGTTATATGCTAAGTTAAGTAAGTGTGAGTTCTGGTTAAGAGAGGTTAGCTTTTTGGGTCATGTGGTATCCGCATCGGGTATTCGAGTTGATCCGAACAAAATCTCAGCCATACTTAACTGGAAACCTCCGAGAAATATTACTGAGGTTCGAGCTTTTTGGGACTTGCCTTACTACTTACCAAGATTTGTAAAAGGTTTCTCGATGATAGCCACGCCAATGACGAAGCTACTTCAAAAGGATGTTAAGTTCGAATGGACGGAAAAATGTCAGAAAAGTTTTGATCAACTGAAGACTTATTTGACCGAAGCTCCATCTCGAGTGCACCGAATCCGGTAAAGAGTTTGTCATTTACAGTGATGCATCCTTGCTTGGGTTGGGTTGTGTGTTGATGCAAGAAGGTCGAGTCATAGCATACGCGTCGAGGCAATTGAAGCCACATGAGAAAAACTATCCAACTCATGATCTCGAATTAGTTTGCCATTGTATTTGCTCTTAAAATATGGCGACACTACTTGTTTGGTGAGAAGTGCCATGTATTTTCGGATCACAAAAGTCTCAAATATTTGATGACTCGAGAGAATTAAATTTGCGACAAAGACGCGTTGGTGGAGTTGTTGAAAGATTATGAGCTTGTCATTGATTATCACCCGGGAAAGGCTAATGTGGTTGCGGATGCTTTAAGTCGCAAATCACTATTTGCTTTACGAGCAATGAATGTACATTTGTCAATCCTATCCAACAATGTGTTAGTGGCGGAATTAAAGGCCAAACCATTGTTGATTCATCAAATTTGTGAAGCTCAAAAAATCGATGAAGAATTGGCTGTAAAACGGGCTGAATGTGTCCCGAATACGGAATCGGAGTTTCAACTCGATGAGGACGATTGTTTGAGGTTCAGAAGTCGGTTGTGTGTTCCAAGAAATGCAGAACTCATTTCGATGATTCTGAACGAAGCTCATTGTAGTCGAATGTCACTTCACCCGGGGAGTACGAAAATGTACAACGATCTGAGACGTCAGTTTTGGTGGCATGGTATGAAACGAGACATTTCCGATTTTGTTTCGAAGTGTCTAATATGTCAGCAAGTGAAGGCGGAACATCAAGTGCCTACGGGTTTACTTCAGCCGATCATGATACCTGAATGGAAATGGGATCGAGTCACGATGGATTTTGTAACTGGGTTGCCGTTATCGACAAGTAAGAAAGATGCGATTTGGGTTGTTGTTGATAGACTGACTAAGTCGGCTCATTTTATCCCCGTACGTATGGGTTTTTCATTGGATAAACTAGCTGAATTGTATGTTTCTCAGATTGTGAGATTACACGGGGTACCAATTTCTATTGTGTCGGACAGAGATCCGAGATTTACCTCACGATTTTGGAAGAAATTGCAAGAAGCCTTGGGTACCAAGCTGCATTTTAGCACCGCTTTTCATCCGCAAACTGATGGTCAATCCGAGCGGATAATTCAGATACTTGAGGATATGTT
Source organism: Gossypium anomalum (assembly GCA_025698475.1). Classification (NCBI taxonomy): domain Eukaryota; kingdom Viridiplantae; phylum Streptophyta; class Magnoliopsida; order Malvales; family Malvaceae; genus Gossypium; species Gossypium anomalum. Next base: position 44,779,525 of record CM046965.1, read on the forward strand.
GAGATGTTGCATCCTCGAGTTTGGTGGTTCATGGGAGCGGTATCTACCTTTGATTGAGTTCGCTTACAACAATAGTTTTCAATCAAGTATTAAGATGGCACCTTATGAAGCTTTGTACGGGCGTAAATGCCGTACGCCATTGTTTTGGACCGAGCTCGGTGAAAATAAAATTTTCGAGTGGATTTGATTAAAGATGCCGAACAGTAAAAATAATTCGTGAAAGTCCGAAGGTAGCATCAGATCGTCAGAAATCGTATGCGGACTTAAAAAGAAGAGATATTGAGTATCAGGTGGGAGACAAAGTGTTTCTTAAGGTCTCACCTTGGAAAAAGATACTCAGATTTGGCCGTAAAGGCAAACTGAGTCCGAGGTTCATAAGGCCATATGAAGTGTCCGAAAGAATTGGTCCAGTTGCTTATAGATTGATTTTGCCTCCTGAACTTGAAAAGATTCACAACGTCTTTCATGTTTCAATGCTTCGACGTTATAGATCTAATCCATCACACGTAATTAATCCATCAGAAATTGAAATTCAATCCGATATGAGTTATGAAGAAGAACCGATTCGTATCCTAGCTCGTGAAGTGAAAGAGTTGCGAAACAAAAGGGTTCCGTTAGTAAAGGTGTTATGGCTCAAACACGGGATCGAAGAAGCTACGTGGGAAACCGAAAACTCTATGAAAGAACGATACCCAAACTTATTTACCGGTAAGATTTTCGGGGACGAAAATTTCTTAAGTGGGGGAGAGTTGTGACAGCCCTAATTTGACCCTAGTCGGGAAGTGGTTTCGGGACCACAGAACCGAGCTATAAAAATAATTATAAGTTATATTTCATGTTTATGAAGTGATTAAATACAAGTGTGAAAGTTTCAAGCTTTGATTTGGTCATTTGCATGTGAATTTATTCAATAGGACTTAGGTGTGACACTTTTGAAATGTGATAGGTTAATGTATAAGGACCTAATAGTGGACAATGTCAAAAAAGTGTATTTGCATGTCAATTTTCCCCACTTAAGAATAGTGGCCGGCCATGACAATGATGATAAGCATTATGTGTTTGTTATATTAATAAAATAATGTATTAGTAGTATAAAAAATAGCAAATAAATAAATAAAAATAGGAGTTAGTTAATTAGATGAATAAAACAAAGAAAGAAAAATTGTGTTCATCTTTTAGCTTCCTTGGCCGAAACTAAGAAGAAAGGGGAAGGGGAAAAAACAAGCATTTGGACACACCTAGTCTTGGTTAAGGTATGAAATTCTTAATAGCTTTTGAAATTGTTGAATGTATTGAGTTAGTTACTAAGTTCCTAAGTTAACCCATGTCCAAACCTTGAATTTTTGTTGGTATCATGAGAAATTGGTTAAGAGAAAGATGTTCATGAAGGGGTTATTGTTCATGTTATTTGGTTGGAAAATGGTACATAGGTGAATGAGAGTTTAACAAATGAGCACATTGGGCATTAGTTGCTAAATAGAAAAGAATCGGCTAACAAATTGTATGCCTTGGCCGAATGTGATTTTAGGTATTTGGGTAATGTATACATTGTTAATGGATGGAATGAAGAGGATGCTTAAATTGTGTTAAGAACAATTGTAGGTTGAAATAAGGTTTGATAAGTTAGTTATTAAGGTGAAATGCAAATGTTAGTAATTGATTGCTAGTGTATATATATATGAGTATTAACCGAATTTTTAACTTGAAAAATGGCTTGAACACCATGTGTTGTATTGAGAATGTTGAAGTGAATTGGTAGATAATTAATTGATGAATTCGATTGTTAATATACATGCTAAAATAAAATGTATGCAAGGGATGTTTGAAAGAGTGAGCTAGTATTAAACTGCTTGGGGACAGCAACAGTAAGGTGGTTTTGGAAAATCACCATAATTTGTAGAAGTTGAGTTAGAAGTTAGATAAATTATGTCTTTAAAGCTTGAAGAGTCTAGTTTCTTGAAGAGGAAGCTATAGAAACAAATGAGTTACCGATTTTGAGATATTTGAAATATTGTGAGGTTGAGTCAAAATGACTAATAGATTTCCTGTTCTGTTTTTATAAAATCAGTATAAATTGTACAAAAATTTCCTTAGGATAAAATTTATATGCTTAGATTCCTTAATGAGTCTAGTTTCAAATGAAATAAGTGAGAACACATTTTGAATTTTGTCCAATGAGAAATCTGATTCGTATCGAAGAATGGTCAGTTAGTCAAGCAGTGAAACAGGGTGAACTTTAAGAAAAATCTGGTAGTGATTGGCTAGACTAAAAATTATGAAAATTTTATGGCTAAAAGATAAATTAGTCTATTTTCAAGGAAATTTACGATCTTTGATTTGGAGTTTCGTAGCTCAAGTTATAAGTAAATTAATGACTGTTGCTCAAGAACTCAAATTATAGGGAAGTTGTGATTTACTAATGAATTGCTTATTGATTTTTATAAGCTTACTATAAGTTGTATGTGTGAAATTCAAATATATATATGTGTGCTATATTCTGAAAGTAATACTTGAGTAATTGATTAATGGTTAGTTTAAAATTTATTGATTAAGCTCAAGAGCATAGAGGGCAACCTCGGATAAGGGAAAAGCTAAAGTCGTGGAATAGCCAACCCGAACTTGCCCGAGAAAGATACAAGGTAAGTCTTTGAGTAATGGAATATAACTTATATTTAGACATAGAAATTATCAAATTATGTTTATGATGAATAAATTATGACGTAATGGTCTTGCTTGCATCGTATGATCAAATAAATAGGTAAAATACTTGTTTGTAATCGCATGATAATAGAAAGTTTCCGCAATAATGAAACGAGAATATGTCATTTGTTATGACTAGTGAATTAATTGTAAAATGGTTAGAAAGCATGCTGAAATTGTATTCAAATATCAAAGTGTTGTTTAAATGTGTGAATGTATGATTGTTGATCAAGGTTTGAAACCGAGCTAAGTCTCGAAGGGCTATAAGCCAGTGTTAAAAACCGGACTTGGTTCTGAAGGGCTTTAAGCCATCGTTAAAGCCGGACTTAGTTCCGAAGGGCTCTGTGCCAGTGTTATTGCCGAATTTAGTTTCAAAGGGCCTTTAAGCCAGCAGCGCAAACCGAGCTTAGTCTCGAAGGGCTTCTGAGCCAGTTCTAAGATTCGGGTTTAGTTCACAAGGACGTCTTCGCCGGCCTATTAATTGGGTGGATAAACCGTAAGTATGCACAAGTGAATTTATATAATGCATGTCAAGTTAATTCCAAGTATAAGTACAATTTAACGTGAAGTGATCAAGTAAGTAAATGCTTTCGTTAAAGATATGATTGATTGTTATATTTCGTGTTTCGAAAGTCGGCAATTATGCTTAAACTAGCGTTTAAAATCCTTTGAATGTTTATTATTGGATTAGAAGGTATGAGTACTAACTTAGCGATTTCAACATCACTAGTAGGCTATATATATACATCCATGAGAGTTGTCCAAAATTAGGGAAGATCGTATTCGGTTATAAATTAAAAGAATAGATGAACGTATTGATTTTTCCCTTTATGATATGATCGATAAGGAAGCACCTTCGTTATGTTTGGGTTCGCCCAAGGTGATTCATATAGATTTGATATTAATATGCCAATTTCTTAGATGATTTCATTACTTAAAGCTTACTAAGCATTGAAATGCTTATTCTTTTGTTTTGCTTCTCTGTTTTATAGATTTTGCTCGTCATCCATCGGATTCGGAAGTTCCAAAGTCGAAGTCAACCACACTATCTAAGCTTTTTGGTACATTTTTGATTAAGTTGTGATAATGGCATGTATAGGATCGACTTTGTAATTTGACTTAGTACCTTTTGGTGATGTATATATATGAATAGCCATACGCAAATGGCTTATTTAGTCAACTTGAAATTTTTTTTTTATAAATGATGAAAGTGTTTGTGAATGTGATCGATAATGCTCGAATGTTTTATTTATATGGTTGATATTTAGAAATGAAATTAAGGCTTACTTAGTAACATTCTTAACTCCTCCGGCGACGGAGGCGGGCTAGGGGTATTACAATACTTAAAAAGAAATTAAAAAAACTTAAATGCTTAAAAAGAAACAAAGTCCGAATTATCATGCTAGCCGGCCACCTGGAGTCCCTCCTAACATCGAACCTTCTACTGAGCATCACCTAAAAATAAAATAAAAGAGGGGGTAGTTTTCACAAACTCAGTGTGTACAACCCTCGACGCAAACAAGCATTCAAAAGTCATCATACATCAAACATGCAATGCAATGCAGTGCAACCCCAATAATCCAATCGGTACACTTCTACTCCGTCCCCCTTTTCACAACCTATGGGGATATAAATATTGACCCGCCCAATTGATACACATCAATGGTAGCCAGGTTGCGGAACTACCCAAGTTGCAGCAAGCTGCCAATCACATATTTGGCTTAAAAGCTATCAGTGCATCCACGGTTGTCAAGCAACCATGCAACCCTCATATACTCCCTACGTTCCATAATTCCCACCCTATATGCAACCTAAGAAGAACATCATATGTATGCATGTCACATCCATAAAACTTACATTCAACACCTAGGGGTATTTTGGTCATTTTCTCCCTTAGACGCATTTCGATAATTTTCCCTTAATTATGGTTTCCTCTTACCTTGGCCCGTTAACAAGTTCCGCGAACTAAGGTGAACGAATACTATGAACTAGGTAGGATTCCAAAGAAGAGGAGGTGAGTCATTAAGACTGCTTAAGTACCAAGCTCTCCCTAGATCCAATCCTAGACATGCATATACCCGTTGCCACACCTTAACTATATGACTTGTCCACAGTCGCAATATGTTAATTAAGTTTTATGTGGTTATCATATACTAGGCCCAAAACCCCTACATACATGCATATGGCCCCCTTGGCCCAATCTCATACATATGGCCCATTAGGCCCAATTCACATTCATATGGCCCATCAAGCCCATTTCACATTCACATGGCCCATCAGGCCCAATTCACGTTTATATGGCCCATTCAGCCCAATCTCATTTATATGGCCCATCCGGCCCAAATCACATTATATTCATGCTCACATACAAATTCCTATCACATAGCATCGCTTATCAAATTTTACCTATTATAGGCCCAACAGCCCATCGGGCCCATTTAGCCCATTCTGGCCCACTTGGCCTATTCACAAACCAACTCCATGGAATCGCCCATGGGCTTCAGGCAACCTATCGGTCTCCCCCTTACGAGTATTCGCGCACTCGCAAGACTACCGTAGCCACACATTCGGCTTTTCGACATTTCGACATTTCGGCTTTTGTCGATTCATAGTGTGTGTGCAGTGTATGTACACACCTGGTAAGCAAGCGTGATGCGATCTCCTTAGCCCCAAACCTTGGGTGAGAAGTATAACAACCCCTTCTTAAATCCCTAACCACAATCAACTCCCAGATCTGCACCAATCTTAACTATTAAAACAGAATAATAGGTGACTCGTATCCAACCCAAGTCCCCTTACCTTAACTATGAACAATCGGCCACCTTAGCCAATGGGAGAGGAATACTTACCAATATTACAAACACCTAAAGAGCAATTTTAGCAGAGAGTTAAGATCCGAGATCTGATACTAATTCCCTACCATAGTCGATTAGAAAGAGTAAGGAACAATATTCAATACTTAGCAGAGAAAACTGATTGGAAGAGTAACACTTACACTAGATTCGGTCAAAGGGTATTCGACTCTAGAGATCTGAATGGCATAATTGCTTATTTGGCACCAAGGGAGAGAGGAAGAAGAATCAACTAAACCCAAAAGTGAAATAAAAAAATTTGCACAAGAAAAATAAAAGAAGAACAAGGGTCTTTGGCTTTTGGAGAAATCGACAGAAAGAAAAGGAAGAATACAAAAGAGTTTTCGGCTTTTAGGGAAAAGTGTTTCCGGTAACAGGTGAAAGAAATTTGGCACTAGCCTGGCAACCCTACATTCGACACTTATTTATAGCCCTTATAGCCAAATTACCTGGCCCTCAGTTCCCCATTTGGCTCCATCACTTCCCCCTTCTCATCTCATTGTTTTTCTCCCTGATAACCCCTTGATCCTTTCCTTAATTTTCTCTCCTGAACACTCCCCTTAGAGTCCATCTTCACGCCACTTCCAACCTTCTAGAAGGCCAAAATTAAACTCCTAAACTTACTAAGCTAGGATTCAAACCTAGGATCTCCTTGCTAGCCACTAACGCCACCTCTCTACACTCTAAGTGGCGTCACTTAGCCACTCCACCACAAGGCTTTTTGATGCCATTTTCCCCTATCTTTATTTAAAAGCCCAACTACTTGCCAAGAAGGCCCTTTTAATTACTAAACTTTAATTTCTTCTACCCCTAAATTCGAACTCAAACCTTGACCAAAACCTACCTTTGCGTAATTAACACTTAACCGGAATTGCTAAGCATAAAAAGAAAAATTCACGATTTTGGGATTTTTGGGTTTCGAGATTTTTAGGGCGTTACAACTCTACCCCCTAAAAGAAATTTCATCCTCGAAATTCCCAACTACTAACACTGGCTACCGCACTACACTGTCGCTGTGCACTCTAATTCCAAATTAGGTAAATAGCACCCGATGGGTAAGCACGTACATTCACCTCTAGAGCGCCTCCATCCTCTTGACGACGTGCTGCATAGACCAAAGTTGGCTGCCTCGCCTCAACATGACCAGCACCTCTGCCTGGTGCTCTATGACCCAAACCGTTTCCACCCCTGGCCTGATCACGGCCTCTCGGTAGTTGTTGACCACCCCTCGGTGGCTGAGCACCACCTTGGCCCACATTTGGCACCTGTCTCGGCATTCTAGGGCAATTCTTGATCCTATGCTCCTTAGATCCACAAGCTAAACAAGCTCCCGTCCTCTTCCAACACTCACCTACATGACCTTTCCCACAATCAGCACAAGGTGGCACCCTGGATTAACAGCAGGGGCCCTGCTTTAACTGGCTCATTAACTCTGGCCCTAGCCCTAGGCCTCTGTTCAACACTAGGAGTCTCAACCTCCCTCTTGTTCTTACCCCTTTCTTTCTCTCGATTTAGGCGCTCAGTGTGCTTTACCTCCTCTGCTATCTTTGTTTTCTCTACCAATTCTGAGAAAACTCGATCCTTTTGTGGGGCTATCAATACTCTGAGTCTATCTCTAAGTCCATCCTCAAACCTCACGCAATGCTAATACTCCATTGCCACCATTACACTCGCATACCTACTAAGGCATAGAAACTCCGCCTCATACTCTGCCACCAATTTGTTCCCTTGGGTCAAATTCAGGAACTCCTTCTTTTTAACATCCACATAGCTTGCACCCACATATTTCCCTTGAAATGTAGCTTTGAAAAACTCCCAAGTGACCCGCTCTGGTTGGGTGCCCTCTTTCACCATCTGCCACCACTAGTAGGCTTCTTCCCTAAGTAGTGACACGACTCCTTTTAACTTTTGTTTCGGTAAACAGTCCAGGTCCTCCATTATCCTTTCAGTGGCCTCCAACCAATATTCTACCATGTTAGGAGCCACGCCAGCCACGCCTTTAAAGATCTCTGCCCCGTTTAATCGAAGTCGCTCCGGAATGGACCCCCGATTTCCAATGCCATTGTTGGGCCCAGCGACCCTTTCCAAAATCCTCAGCATTGCCTGCAACAATGCATCTTCTCTCGCGGCCCAATCATACGGTCCATTCCCAGCCACAGGTAAGGCCGGAGTCTCTTCTACTACGCTCGATGCCAACGATTTAGCCCTAACACTTCCATGACCTCGGCCACGGCCTCTTGTACCTCTTCTAGCACTCATCGTTGATTCGCATATTATCTGAATTAAACATTTTATGAAGTTCTAGTTAGTTTAATAATTAACCCGATGTTTTATAGAAATTATTAAAGAGAAGATTATTTTTGAAAATCCTCTATAGGTTCAAGTTCCTATGGGCTTTGGTTCTATTCTAACAAGATCACCTAAAGTAGCCCTCTAGCTAACTACTGTATAACAATTTAAACAAATTTAAGAGTAAGAATACTTACTTGGTTCGACGTCGAAGACTCGGTGTGCTGCTCAGCAAGACTTCCCTTTTCACAAAACATTGTGATTCAATCAAAAAAAAATTTTAAACACAAAAAGAAACAAAGTAATAAGGCCCAATTCACAGCCCGAGTTTTGTAACCTAGGCTCTAATACCACTAAATGTAACACCCTAAAATCGGCCTGGACGTTATGGCCAAATCTAATGCATCACATTGAAGTGTTTTAGCAAAAATTGTGTTTTCATTGAAAACCCTTCTTAAAATAAAAGAAATCTTAACTATTTAAAAAAAAAACTTGTTCAAACATAAGATTGGTTGAAAATAAAACACTTAAAAATTTAATTGCGGAAGCGTAGAAAACATACTATAATTTAAGAAATCCATGTTCAACTTCTCGTAGTTACGATGAAAATAATAATGATAATTCAAGTAATAATAACATAATGAAAACCTTATTACAGTCTAGTCTGAGCATACTTAAAAAGAAATAAAAAAACTTAAATGCCTAAAAAGAAACAAAGTCCGAATTATCTTGCTAGCCGGCCACCCAGAGCCTCTCCTAACATCGAACCTTCTACTGAGCATCACCTGAAAATAAAATAAAAGAGGGGATGAGTTTTCGCAAACTCAGTGTGTACAACCCTCGACGAAAACAAGCATTCAAAAGTCATCATACATCAAACATGCAATGCAATGCAGTGCAACCCACCCCAATAATCCAATCGGTACACTTCTACTCCGTCCCCCTTTTCACAACCTGTGGGGATATAAATATCGACCCACCCAACTGATACACATCAATGGTAGCCCGGTTGCGGAACTACCCAAGTTGCAGCAAGCTGCCAATCACATATTGGGCTTAAAAGCCATCGGTGGATCCATGGTTGTCAAGCAACCATGCGACCCTCATATACTCCCTCCGTTCCATAATTCCCACCCCATATGCAACCTAAGCAGAACATCATATGCATGCATGTCACATCCATAAAACTTACATTCAACACCTAGGGGTATTTTGGTCATTTTTACCCTTAGGAGCATTTCGATAATTTTCCCTTAATTATGGTTTCCACTTACCTTGGCCTGTTGACAAGTTCCGCGAACTAAGGTGAGCGAATACTATGCTTCAGGTAGGATTCCAGAGAAGAGGAGGTGAGTCATTAAGACTGCTTAAGTACCAAGCTCTCCGTAGATCCAATCCTAGTCATACATATACCCGTTGCCACAACTTAACTCTATGACTTGTCCAAGGTCGCAATATATTAATTAAGTTTTATGTGGTTATCATATACTAGGCCCAAAACCCCTACATACATGCATATGGCCCTCTTGGCCCAATCTCATACATATGGCCCATCAGGCCCAATTCACATTCACATGGCCCATCAGGCCCAATTCACTTTCATATGACCCATTCGGCCCAATCTCATTTAGATGGCCCATCTGACCCAATCTCATTTATATGGCCCATCCGGCCCAAATCACATTATATTCATGCTCACGTACAAATTTCTTATCACATAGCATCGCTTATCAAATTTTGCCTATTATGGGCCTAATAGCCCATCAGGCCCATTTAGCCCATTTCGGCCCACTTGGCTTATTCAAAACCAAAGTCCATGGAATCGCCCATGGGCCTCAGGCAACCTATCGGTCTCACCCTTACGAGTATTCGTGCACTCGCAAGATTACGGTAGCCACACTTTCAGCTTTTTGGCATTTCGACTTTTCGACATTTCGGCATTTTGACTTTTGCCGATTCATAGTGTGTGTGCAGTGTATGTACACACCTGGTAAGCAAGCGTGATGCGATCTACTTAGCCCCAAACCTTGCGCGATAAGTATAACAACCCTTTCTTAAATCCCTAACCACGATCAACTCCCAGATCTGCACCAATCTTAACTATTAAAACAGATAATAGGTGACTCGTATCCAACACAAGTCCCCTTACCTTAACTATGAACAATCGGCCACCTTAGCCAATGAGAGAGGAATACTTACCAAGATCGTAAAAACCTAAAGAGTAATTTTGGCAGAGAGCTAAGATCCGAGATCTGATACTAATTCCCTACCGCAGTCGATTAGAAAGAGTAAGGAACGGTATTCAATACTTAGCAAAGAAAGCCAATTGGAAGAGTAAAACTTACACTAGATTCGGTCAAAGAGTATTCAGCTCTAGAGATCTAAATGGCACAATTGCTTATTCGGCACCAAGGGAGAGAGGAAGAAGAATCAACTAAACCCAAAAGTAAAATAAAGAAATCAGCATAAGAAAAATAAAAAGAGAATAAGGGTTTTCGGGTTTAGGGTTTGGGGTTTAGGTTTTCGAATTACCTGGCCCTCAGTTCCCCATTTGGCTCCACTACTTCCCCCTTCTCATCTCCTCATTTTCCTCCCTGATAACCCCTTGATCCTTTCCTTATTTTTCTCTCCTGAACTCCCCCTTCGTGTCCATCTTTACGCCATTTTTAACCTTCTAGAAGGCCAAAATTAAACTCCTAAAATTACTAAGCTAGGATTCGAACCTAAGATCTCCTTGCTAGCCACTAACGCCACCTCTCTACACTCTAAGTGGCGTCACTTAGCCACTCCACCACAAGGATTTTTGATGCCATTTTCCCTTATCTTTATTTAAAAACCCAACTACTTGCAAACAAGGCCCTTTTAATTACTAAACTTTAATTTCTTCTACCCCTAGATTCGAACTCAAACCTTTACTAAGACCTACCTTTGTGTAATTAACACTTAACCGGAATTGCTAAGGAAAAAAAGAAAAATTCACGATTTTGAGATTTTTGGGTTTCAGGATTTTTAGGGCGTTACAGCTTTCCATCCGCAAACAGATGGTCAGTATGAGTGAATCATTCAGATACTTGATGATATGTTGGGATGCTGCATTCTCGAGTTTGAAGGTATGTGGGAACGATACCTACCTCTGATTGAATTTGCGTATAATAATAGCTTTCAATCAAGTATTGTATGGTCGTAAATGTCGTACACCATTGTATTGGACTGAGCTCAGTGAAAATAAGATACAAGGGGTCGATTTGATCAGAGAGATAAAACAGAAAGTAAAAGTGATTCGTGAAAGTCTGAAAGCAGCATCAAATCGTCAGATATGCAGACTTGAAACGGAAAGATATAGAGTTTCATATTAGAGATAAAGTCTTCGTGAAAGTCTCACCATGGAAGAACGTACTTAGATTCGGTAGTAAAGGTAAACTAAGTCCGAGGTTTATTAGACCATATGAGATCATAGAACGCATCAGGCTGGTTGCTTACAAACTGTTGTTGCCACCTGAGTTAGAAAAGATCCATAATGTATTCCATGTTTTGATGCTTCGTAGATATAGATCAGGCCCATCACATGTGATTAGTCTAGCTGAGGTTGAGATTAAGCCTGATATGACGTACGAGGAAGAACCGATTCGTATTCTGACTCGTGAGATTAAAGAGTTTTGAAATAAGAAAATTTTATTGGTTAAAGTATTGTGGCATAAACACAGAGTTGAGAAAGCAACATGGGAGTCAGAAGATACAATGAAAGAGCGTTATCCGAACCTATTCACCAGTAAGATTTTCGAGGACAAAAATCCCTAAGGGGAGAGTTTCGAGACCATGAATCCAAGTCAAAAAAATATTTAAAATTTATTTTCTGTGTTTATTTTGTGTGAATTTATATATGTGAAATTTTCGTGCTTTAATTTTATCGTTTGAGTATCTGATTAAATAAAAGGACTTAATCGCGTAAATTGAAAACTTGATAGTTCAAAGCATAAGGGTCAAACTTTTAGTGGCTTTCTAAATTGAAGCCTTAAAGTTGTAATTAAGCCATAAATAATTTAGGTGGACGGTAAAGACATTAAATATGTGAAAGTATAATTTTATTATAAAGGTTATATAAGTAATTTAGTTATTAAACATATATTAGTTAAAAATAAAGTTATCAAATTCATTTTTATTTCACTTGTTCTTCTTGCCAAAACTCAAATAAAAGAAAAGAAATAAACAAAGCTAGGGTTCGGTTGATTCTAAGTTCAATCAAGGTAAGTGTTTAGCTCAGTTTTTGATAATTTTTACGTTTTTGATATCGTTGCTTCGAGTACTACAAAACCCATGCTTGAACTTTTTATTTTGGTGAATATTTTGAGTTATGCCATTTTTGAGAGCTTGTGAATTTTTTTTTTGTTTGATGATGAAATATGAAAGATATGTTTTAGATTAACATGTTTTGTATTGGAGGTTTTGATGATTTTGAGTAATTAGGACTAAATTGCAAAAATAATAATTTGAGGGACTAAAATGTGAAATAAATGAAATATATGGATTTGTATGAGTATGGGTATGGGTAAATTTCGCTTCAACATGGGTATATTGAAATTTTGTATATTTTGTGTTTTGTGTAATAGGGACTAAATTGTAAAAAGTGTAAATGTCAATTGTAAAATGGTAATTTGCCCATTTATGTGTTTTTGGATTAAATTAAATGAAAATATGTTTGAATGAGCTTAATTTGGATATATTTAGATCAAGAACCAAAGAAATCAGATTTGGATCGGGGGAAAACGAAAGTTGTCAACTAGCTGCCCTGTTCCATTTTGTATCGTCCGAGGTAAGTTTATAAGCAAATAGATGTGCTAAACTGTAGTTTAATGTTAAGTATATATGATGGTATGAAATGTATGAATTTATACATGCTATGGCCGACTATGAGTAAGCTTGGCCATTACATTTCTGAATTCGTTTCGACCGAGTTACGACATCCGAAAGCGCTGTATGAACCTTAGGAATAGTTAGGATACATATGTCATGACATAGGATTCTAATATATGTGTACGAGTAAGACCATGGCATCGATATGTGACTCCGATATATGTGTGCAAGTAAGACCCTGTCTGGGACAGCGGCATCGATATGTGATTACATGTAAGACCACGTCTGGGACGTTGGCATTGTACGATAAATGTGTGATTATCTGAGTGTCCTACCCAATTTCGAATGGTTCATCGGGAAAAGGTAAATCGCGTACAAATGTGTAAAATGAATTAAAATGACCAGGTATGAATCTAGCTTATTACTTAATTGAAACAAGGTAAGTAAGTTTCTTGATAAGTTTCTTGATATTTATTTGTTGTAAATCTTGTAAGATACAAATGAAGAAAATATGTGTAAGTGATATGTGTATTTGGCCTTGTGAATGAGTAACTTGTATGTTATGAATAATCCTTAAATATGTGTATATATGATGTGGTATATTTCGGTTACATAACTAATATGTGTATATGAAATTATAATGTGACACATGAGCTTATGAAACTGTGAGTATGTGAACTAGGTTGTAATGTTTATTTGGCTGGGTAGTTAAATGATAAATGTAAATTTGGTTATAAAAGCAATCGGCCAAGGTGACATATATTAATGTATACGTATTTATATATAATATAAACTTATTATGTTTGGATCTAAATGTATTAAGATAATATAATTTGGTTTTGTTAATTAAGTTGTTAATAACATTGGGACGTACATTTGCTTATGACTTACTAAGCTATAAAAAGCTTACTTTGTGCATATATGTGTTGTTGTTTTATAGATTTTGGATTCAAGTTACAAGCTCGGGGATCGTCAGCAAAGTTCATCACACTATCTACGGCTTTGGTATTTAAATAATTGAACTCGAATTATGGCATGTATAGGCTGGAATGTGTTTTGAAAAGTAGAACTTTGGTTTCTATAATATAAGCCATGCGAAAATGGCTAATCTTTTATATTGAATTCAGTTATTCTTGGGTTGTGGCTTGAGTTTTTTTTGGCTATAATATTAAGTGATATGAAGGAATGATGTTTATGATAGATGTTTTATGTTTCGAAAATGGTTAAAGATTTGGAAGAATAAATGGCCGATTCTGCTAAGGTATACTTAGGGTAAGGTATATTTGAATGTGGCGGTGGTATTTGGATAATGAATTATTTATAATTTTTCATTACAGGTTGTTGGCTAAGTTCGAACATAATAACAGCTTGTTAAAATATGGATATTACATGGCATGTAATATTTAAGTTTTAATTATATATTTATCTATGGTTAATGTCTTATTTTTGTGATGCATAAATTGAATTATGAGTTGGTCAGGAAATTGTACGATAATGTATTATAAATTCGTTTGTAAGATAAAAATATGTAAGTTGGTTGTGACTAATTTGTGATTTGGCAATTGCTTATATAAATGTTAATGCATGTGATGAATGGACTTAGTAGTTAACTCACCTGAAGGTATATTGTGTAATAGATAGATAATATGTAAGATTATTTGCGTTTTTAGGCAAAGTTTAGATAACCGAGTGGGTGGTAAATAGATTAGTTGTAACTGAAATTTTGGCATGTGAAATGTGTATATTTTGAATCTTTACTTGTGAGTTAAATGTTTAACCATAAATAAATGATTGAGTATGATTTTAGTTCGTGAATCAAGTTTAGTAAATTTATTATTGATGTTCAGTTATAATTCTTGTCTAAATGGTTAAAATGTGTATAACATTTAATTGTTTACTGAAATATATTTGATTAATTGTGAGAATATGGTTACCGTGTATGCTAAATATTAAAATGCCTTGAGTTAGATTCTATTTGATTTACTTTGTACATATTTTGTAATATGTTCTAAAATGTTTGATGTCTGCTAGATATCCAAATTTTGATTCATATTTGTATATTATGAAATGATAAAATTTTCGATTAATATTTAATTGGACATTCATATATACATTTAAATATGAAATGTGTGAATATTCAGAGTTGTGATTTTGTCTGGTAATGCCTCCGGACCCTAATTTGGCGACGGATACAAGTTAGGGGTGTTACAGTGGGAAAGAGTAACTATGGACTTCGTGAGTGGGTTACCCTTAACGCCTACTAAGAAGGATTCGGTATGGGTCATCGTGGATCAGTTGACCAAATCTACTCATTTCATACCGGTTCGCACTAATTATTCGTTACAAAAATTGTCTAAGTTGTACGTATCTAAGATAGTGAGACTACATGGGGTACCAGTTTCTATAATATCTGACAGAGATCCTCGCTTCACTTATTGGTTCTGGAAGAAGTTACATGAAGCTTTGGGTAAACGGTTGGACTTTAGTACTGCGTCTCATCCTCAAACTGATGGTCAGTCAGAGAGGGTGATTCAGATACTAGAGGACATGTTAAGAAGTTGTGTGATTGACTTCTGAGGCAGTTGGGAGGATTAATTGCCGCTAGCAGAGTTTGCTTACAAAAATAGCTACCAATCTAGCATACAGATGGAACATTATGAAGCACTATACGGTCATATGTGTCGCACTCCTTTATGTTGGACTGAGTTGGGCGAGCGGCGTGTTTTGGGCCCTGAGCCGGTATCTGATACCGAGAATAAGGTCAGACTAATTTGGGATCGACTGAAGGCAACATCCAACAGACAAAAGTTGTATAAGGATCTGAAACGTAAGGTAAGTGAGTATTCTGTAGGAGATTTTGGTTTTCTCAAAGTCTCGCCATGGAATAAGGTATTGAGATTTGGGCGTAAGGGCAAGTTGAGCCCAAGGCTTATTGGGCCTTACCGCATACTGAAGTGAGTAGGACTAGTTGCTTACCAGTTAGAGCTACCTCTGGAATTAGATGGGATTCATGATGTGTTCCACGTCTCTATGCTGAGACGCTACTGCTCTGATCCTACTCATGTTGTACTGGTTGAGGAGATTGATGTTAGACCAGATCTGACTTTTGAGGAGGAGCCAGTCCAGATTTTGGATCGAGAGGTGAAAATCTTAAGAAGGAAATCAATCCCATTAGTGAAAGTTCTATGGTGGAACCACAGTTTTAAGGAGGCTACGTGGGAACCTGAGGAGGCGATGCGGCAACAATACCCTTACCTCTTCTGACCAGGTAAATTTCGAGGCCGAAATTTTTTTTAAAGAGGGTAGAATTGTAATGCCCTAAATCCCCAAATCCCTGATAAAATTATTTTTGTGTGTTTGTGACATGGAAGTATGTCTGGCTTAGTGGTTGTGTGCTTTGGGAGTGTCTGGGAAGTCATGGGTTCAAGCCTTGGCTTCCATAAAAAAATGCTTTTAAGGATTAAACTCTTATCTTAGGTCAGTAGGGTTATAAGTAAAAGTTGTTAAAAACATGACAGGATGGGCCTTCTGGTCTAGTGGATAGTGGCGTGTGGAGTGTGCTTGAGTTTGAGGTTCAAATCCCTACTTGTACAAGTAGAGATTATTTTTGCTGGTGGCCATGGGAGGAAGTTGTGTTTGACCGAAATACCAAGAGTTTGAATAGATTTGAATGGGGTTGTTGTTAGCTGAATCTGAGGAGATAGATAGGAGGAATTTAAGGAGAAAATCAAGCAAGTTCGAATTTGGTGGAGAGCCATGCTGGGATTGAACTCTGGCACTTAGTGTTTCGGTTGTGTAGGAATGTGAAGGCTGACCAATTTTGTTGAGTTCTTTTAGTAAAAATTCAGCTATAGTTAATGGGTGCCAAAATTGGTTCTGCTTTGGGTGCTGTTTTGTGTTAGCTAACTGAGTGTCGTCATCATTCTCAATATCTCGGGTTGGCAACTTCATTTTTTTATTCTATTGGCTTTAGTTGAATACTCCTGTAAACTCTTCTCAATCTCTTGATTTCTCTTTTTGGCAAAATACCTTAGAGACCTTTACTTTTTATCTTTTCTTTTCTTCAAACAGATTATCTGACCTTAGTGAAGGCCGATTGTTTCGATTGAGTACCTTCTTTTTCTTCTTCTCCTCTTCTCTGAAGCTGAATACTTCTTTTCTGATTTCGTTCTTCCTTTCTGTCTTGGGTCAAATACCCATACTCTCCCTCTCTCAAATCTTTTTGTTCTTCTTACTTTGGTCGAATTTCCTTGATTGACTGTTGCTGAAATTCATTTGATTTATTGGTAAGGGTTTGTTACAATCGCTTTATTATTTCTTTCCTAGCCGAATTTCTTTTGGATTTGCTATCAACTTTCAATTTTCCCTTTTCTTTCTCTTGGAGGCCAAATATTTTTTTTTCATCTGACAACTTATTGTAACACCCCAAACCCAGCCTAGACTTTATGGTTGAATTTGGCATGTCACATTAAATTGGTTTTTCGAAAAACTTTGTCTTAATAATAAATCACGCTTGAAAGATAAAAGTCCCTTTGTTTAATTCTAAAGTTGACTTAATTATTTATTATCCATTTCAAACCAGCCTTACTTTTAAAAACATAGTTGTTGCGGAAGCATTTAAAAAGAGATGCAGAAGCTTGTAAAGTTTTGTAGTTTGCGGAAACGCGATGCTTTGAAAACAATTTAAGTTTTTTTTAGAAAAAAACCACGTCCAGTTACTAGCTGATGTAAAACGTAATAAACCAAAAAATCCCAAATTAAAAACTAGAAGTTAAAAGAGGCATTATTACAACCCAGATCAAATTATAAGTACTTATAAATAGATAACTTAAAAGAAAATCGGAAACAATAGTAGTTGTGTGGCCACATTCGAGTCCCTCGCAGCACCGATCCTCCTAATGTTGGGGATTACCTGCACAGTTAATAAACGGGGTGAGTTTATGAAAACTTAGTCTGTAATCCCCTCCTAAATTAAAACAGTTAGTGAACAGATAGAATTCAGAATCAGTTTGGGCCGGAGCCCATTACAGTAACAAAAAAATGTGTGTGGCCTAAGCCAAGTACAATTTCACTTGGGTCTCAGCCCTCATCAAAATCAATTGGGCCTAGCCCATACTCCAAAATCAGTAATAGTTGGGCCTAGCCCATTAACAGAATTAGATGGGCCTAAGCCCAATATAGAATCAGATGGGCCTAAGCCCAATACAAAATCAGTATCAAACGCAGATATGCAGACAGATATCCAGCCCAGTCCAACCAATACACCACCCGTACCAACCAACACACCATGTGGGGATAAAATCAACCCACCCAGCCAACACACCAAGCTTAGCACCGGTTGCGGCACTAAGTCAACAGAATGGCTCAACGCCATAGACAGAATGGCTAAAGGCCATCACAGCAACGCTACCAGTTAATAGAATGGCTATAAGCCATAAGTATCGTGGAAAGGATGAAAGCCTTGTACATGATGGCTACAAGCCGTACACTTCCTCTGTTAATAATAACCCAACCCCATGCAGTATGTCATGTCATAAATACTACGTGTATGCAAAGATATACTCAGTACAATCATATATGTAAATCATAAGCACATTATTCAAACAAAACATAAGGGCATAATCGTCATTCTACCATACAAGGGTATTACGGTCATTTTACGCTACAGGGGCATTACGGTCATTTTACACTACAAGGATATTTCGATAATTTTACAAACTGGGGGTATTTATGACCCATTAGATGGTTCACTGTTAGCTTGAGCGACTTAAGTAACCTAAATAGACATAACGGTGCAAATGGGCCTAAGGCCCATTACTCGCCCTAAGTGGACCCACACGCTCATGTGGCCTATTTAGCCCAAAAACAACTTGAGTCATGTGGGCGGCATGACAAGTCTATTTACTTCCCACTTAATAGCAAAATTTACCCACGCGGGCCCTTCGACCCATTATGGCCTAAGCCCATGAATTAGTTCATGGAGGCCTCTTTCGTCGTACACCCACATTTTGTGGGCTCGGTTCACCACACGTGCGATCACACGCTCATGTGGCATCATATGCCATGTTTTTGGCTTTTCAGCATTTTGTTGATCTACAGTCATAGCAGAGTGAACATCACGCACATTTTTGGCTTTTCAGCCGATTATCAAACACGACATCCGATTACACACGTGATCATGTAGAGTACTAAGAATTCACGATCGGCAAAACCTATATTCAAACATAACATTCAGTTAAGAACTAATCAACAAAGTTAAAAGAACATTAACCAAGCCCTTAGCCGAAGGATCGACTACCACTTGCCTTGACTCGAACAGTCAATTGTGATTTGCCTACTTACTCCAAAGTTTGGTGCAGTCACCCTTCCGCAACCTGGCGAAAAGTCCCGAACCGTTGACACCCTACATCTCTTAAACTTGGGGGCAGAGGCTATGCGTCCACTCCCAACCGGCACTACTGTCATCACGTTATTGCTAGAACCCCCTTTGCTCATTGTAAGTTCAATTAATAGAGATTACTTGCCAAATCAAGAACAAAAATGGAGAGAGAGGTTCGGCTATAAAAGAACACAAGGAGAAAAGGGCAGTCGACTTTAGAAAAGTATAAGAAGGAATAGACTTAAACATATTACAAGAACAGTAAAAACAAGTAGTAATCAAGTAACTTACCAATTTTTAAAGAACCACTACCAAGCCGTAAATAGAACAAAGAGGGGAGAAGGATCCAGAAATCGGTCACAAGGATTGAGAACAAAAAGCCAAAAGGGAATGGAGAAGGAGTAAAGAAATATGTATTCAGCTAGGTTGTGAGAAGGAGAGGAGAATAGAGAAGAAGAAATGATTGCCTACAAATAGAGGAGTGGGAAGAATAAAATCGGGGAAGACGTATTCGGCTTTAGAGAAGAGGGGACAAAGAAGAGAGAAAGATGAAAAGTACCTACCAAAAGGTTGTCTCAGTTTTAACCCAAAAATGTACAACACACAAGAAGAGTAATTACCGAGAAAACAAAAAGAAAAGGAGAACAAAATAAAACCCGAAAGATCCCCCTAAAGGCTCTCAATTGCTGAAATGAACACTCCCCTCCCAAAGCTGAAATTATCAGCTTTACCCCAAGTAAAAATGGCACAAACTTACCCATTCTCCAACTCCCCTTTCTTCTCCTAAAATCCCTCAATAATCCTCTCTTTGTTTTCCTCCACAAATCACTCCAACTTCTCATTCAAATTCAATTCAAATTTTTATGACCAATTCAAACTTAGAATCCCCATCTAACTCAATTACTAACCATCCCATGTAGCAAAATAAATACTTCTTTTATGCTGCCCTAGCACTCGAACCTTAGACCTCAAGGTTACTCTACACGCCACCTTGCCACCACACCACAGGCTCCTTTGTGACAAATTTTATCCTCAATTAATTATAAGGTCTATAGGCCAAAGTCCAAGTTCCTTTAAAAGAAAAACCAAAATAATTTGCAAGAGCCAAGACTTGAACCCTAGCTCCCTTAAAACCTTAATGACGCCACAACCACTAGAGCACATACTTCCTTGTGTCATTTATTTACCACAATAATTTAAAAGGCTTTCATCTAAGCATCCAGGGTGTTATTCACTTAAAACCAAAATTTTTGCTAAAGCCGAGGTTTGAACCCAGGACTTTTCCAACTCCTCCCAGGACCCTTAACCACTTAAGTAGACATTTAATTGTCTCATTTCTTGCACAACTAACTACTT
This sequence comes from Gossypium anomalum, assembly GCA_025698475.1. Taxonomy (NCBI): domain Eukaryota; kingdom Viridiplantae; phylum Streptophyta; class Magnoliopsida; order Malvales; family Malvaceae; genus Gossypium; species Gossypium anomalum. The sequence goes on from CM046965.1 coordinate 44,799,952, forward strand.
ACATCAAGCCTTCTCACAGTTCCCCTGCTCAAGGCCCATTCCTTCTAGACCCAAAATTCGGGGCTTTACACTTATGATCTGCCAAATCATGCTAGGAGTGTGGATTCTATTGTGGAAGCTTGGGCCAATTACTCTTCATTGCAAGTGGTCTATCCACTTTTGGGGTAAGTTCTTTAAGTGCGATGTATTTCATATTGGACTTTAAATACTTACCAGTTGAGTGAATGCTTCTTATGAAGGTCAAAGTTTTGGAGCAGTACGTGGGTGTTAAGTAGGGTTCTGCGATTGTTGGATTGGTAAGTGTCAGAGAATCGATCGAATCCTTTTTGATTTTATGGTTTAGATTAAAGAAGGATTTAGACTAATGAGGGGTTGTGGTTGACCATAGGTTCTCGATCTTAGAAGTGGTTCAGCTATGACATCACAACAGGTGTGTAACACTGCCATTAGATGTGGAACGGCAGAAGCCAAAAACCCAAAAAATAGGCTGTCGACACCACACGTGTGTGTGGCCGCCCGTGTGGCAGGCCTTGTAACAAAACATGGCCATGGGGTCGATGAGATGGCCATGAGCGTATTCATGGGTCAAAACAACAATGGGCCATTTTGGGTCAAACTGGTCCGTGTAGGCCAATGGGCTTGTGGGCCCCACATAGGAAAATTGCATAAAAATGTGGTAAATATTGGGCCAGACTGTGTAAACCACATGGCTCAGGCCATTTCTGGACTATGCCATACGAGCGTGTGAGCCCACATGGGCCCGCAATATAGGTCGTGAGCCCATTATCACTGATTGACTGTTAAGGTTTCACAGGTCATTCAAAATGACTGTGGACCTACTGTTGGGCCGATTAGTGTACCTGGACCCTTATTTTTGTAAATGACTGATATACCTCTATGTGATGTATGACTGTTTGAGCATGCCATTTATACTGTCTATACATTTATATTATGTTGCATTGCATGGGGTGGGATATATGATTTTGGAGGAAGTGTACTGAAAGACTATAAGCCTATTAGTGGTAGCTCTGCTGCAATTACTGTTTTGGTGCCGCAACTGGTGCTACTTGGAGTGTAGGGATGGGTAGGTCGATTTTATCCCTACATAGTGTGTAGGGTTGGTACGGAGATGGTGTGTAGAGGCTGGATTGGTTAGGATTTTATGATTGTATATTGTACCATTATTATATTGGGCTTAGGCCCCACTGATACAGCTTCTGAAATGGGCATAAGCCCAAATAGCTACTGTTACTGAGATGGGCTAGGGCCCTAACTGAAACTGAAAGGGCATAGGACCAAATTGTGTTTACTCTGATTGGTTGCTATTATGGGATTTTACACACTGAGTTTCGTAAACTCACCCATCTGTTAACTGTGTAGGAGATCCCCAGACTTAGACGGGTCGATGCAATGGAGGACTCAGTGGTGGCCATTTGACTTAGTTAACGTTTAATATTATAATTAAGGTTTATTTTGGGTCTTACATTATGTAATAAGGCCTCTTGGGTTAGTTTTTTATTTTGGTATTTTACTCTAATTTGTTTGTGATTTATAACTGCTAGCAGTAGGAAAAATGCAGGTTTTCAAGAAAAATCAAACATTTTCAAAACCACCACAAATACGTAATTTAATTTCAAAGCTTTCACGAATAACAAACCATTTTAAAAATTAATAAATTTTTATTAAAAGAAACCTTTAAAAGTATTAGTCTCACATTATGAATGAGCAATAAGACTCTAAATCGATTTTTCAATCTATATAAATAATTCTCTTTATGGAAGGGGTTTTAAACGACGAGTTTTAGATTTCGAAAAACACTTCAATGTGACATCGCAAATTCGACCATAATGTCTAGGTCGGGTTTGGGTGTTGCAACCTCGAAGACTAGTCGATAACTGTCAGTGCGGTGTTTCTCTTGCGAGCCAGCCAATAACATGTTGTAAAGCCTTTCAATCTCTCTTGAATCCCCATTAGTCTACCTAATCCTCCTTTTTACAAAATATCCCTATCTTAAACAACCCCATCATGGTACTTCCCTCCGTACCCTTCATATTATGGTATATTTCACATATATATAATTGTATTTACATCATTAAAATGTAGTCCACCATCCTTTAATGTTGGATCGTAGGTATACCTTGTGGTGCAGCGAAAAGATATTCTAACGATCATCAACCATGGATCCATGTACGAAGAATGAATCAGTTGAAAAGAAATTGAAGATATACCTTTAGGATCTAATTTATTTCACGTTGTAAGTTCTAAGCCACAACCAAAAACATCTTGGCCTTTACGTAGTCCACCTAGCCAACAATGAACAACAAAACTCTATAAAGTTTTCAGAAAGAATTAAAAAAGTGGATGCTAGAACTTTTTTTATTTTTTTTTCTTTGGTGACCTACACACCTATAGGGATTTACTTCCTTTTCTTTTAATATCACATGATAATAAAAATTGAATTATTCCTTTTCTATTTAGAGAAACACATGGAAAGTTTTAAAATATTATATTCTTTTCAAATGAATATCAATTTCCATGGTTTTATATTTTACCAAAATTACTATAACTATTTATATTAATAATTTCAGTAAATTATATTCAGTTAATATTTTTTTTTGAATCAAATTCATATAATAATTTTAAATATGTTCTCTATTTTTGTCAACAAGTTTGTACATAAAATGTGTTCAATATTTAACTATCAAATTAAATTAATTCAATAGTTAATTTAATTAATCTTACGATTAAACATATTACCAATTATGTTTGTATTTTGCTCACTTTAACCATAGGGTGTGACCTTGTAGGCTCTTGTAACGTTAGTAGTAATACTCAAACATTTCTAATGTTACAAGTAATGAGTGACATCTAGCAATGCACCATTGCTACACCAACCCCCTTGATCAGTGTACGATGGTTAGTAGAGTAACCAAAAATTGCCCGTTGATGTTTAGTGAGCATATCTTTTTGGCGGACTTCTTGTTGATAAGTTTCCATGAATTCCATGCTATTCTTGGGTTGGATTGGTTAACATAACACTGTGGTAGACTGTCGAGCTAGAGGTGTACGACTCTTAACTGTTGAAGGAAAAGAAGTATTTTTGCCTACAATATAGACCAGTTTGTTGGATAGATTGATTTCAGCAGTATTCGCTAGAAAGTTGGTGGTCAAGGGAATAGATGCCTATTTGGCGTATATTTTGTATTTAGTTGAGTCAAGGAAGGACATGGGTCAAGTTTCGGTTGTGAGGGAGTTTTTTGATGTGTTACCAAAGTAACTTCTACGTTTATTGTCAAACAGAGAGGTAGATTTTTCAATTGAACTAGCACCTAGTACTACAAGATCTTTTGGACAAAGGATTTGTATAACCGAGTGTTTATCGTTGGGGTGCACAAATCTTGCTTGTGAAAAAGAAGTATGGGACTCTTCGCCTATGCATCGATTACCTCCAACTAAACAAAGTGATGTGAAGAAAAAGTACCCACTACCTTAGATAGAAGATTTGTTTGACCAGTTAAGTGGAGCTATAATTTTCTCCAAGATTGACCTACGGTCTGGTTATTACCAGGTGAAGATAAAAGGTGATGACGTTTTAAAAATTGCATTTCAATTGCACTATGGACACTACAAGTTTTTAGTAATGTCGTTTGGGTTAACAAATATGCCCGTTGTATTCATGTTTTGATGAATAGGACCTTTCAACCTTATTTGGATAGATTCATAGTTGTCTTTATTGATGATATTTTAGTTTATTCAAAAATCATAAAAGACCATGAAGAACACTTGAAGATTGTGATAAGAACTCTATAAGAGAACAAATTATACGCCAATTCAGTAAGTATGAATTTTTGTTGAGAGAAGTTTATTTTTGGGTCACTTTATTTCTATTGAAGGTATCAAGGTAGACCATAATAAAATCAAAGTTTTGCTTGAGCGAAATCCACCAAGAAATGTCATGGAGGTGCATAGTTTCCTGGGTTTGGCAGGTAACTATAACATTTTGTAAAAGGGTTCACCATGTTGGCAACACCTCTCACGTGACTACTGAAAAAGGAAGAAAAATTCAAGTGGATAGAGGCGTGTCAGTAGAGTTTTGACAAGCTGAAAGTAGTCTTAAATGATGCCCCAATTTTAACACAAATAGAGTCTAGCATGGAGTATGTTGTGTTGATGGATGCATATTTAAATAGGTTGGGATGTGTGCTCATACAAAGAGGAAAGGTTGTAGCATAGCGCTCAAGCAACATGAAAAGAACTATGCAACGCATAACTTGGAATTAGCAGCTATGGTGTTAGCACTAAATGTAACAGCCCGTTTTTGGTCAAATCAAAATAGTAGTTTTGGAACCACAAATCCGGGGTCAAAATAATTATTTTATTATTATTTTAATGTCTATAGAATGATAGTGTGATTGTGTGAAATTTTCATTAAGAAATTTTATCGTTTGAATACTCAATTTGATAAAAAAGACTAAATTGCGTAAAGTGTAAAACTTGTGTTCTATTAGCTGAAGGTGTCTAATAGCTATAGATCCTTAAGGTGGAGGTCCTTATATGGTAAATAGCCAAATAATATGATAATGGATGATAATAACTTGGTAAGATTGTAAATTGAATTAATTTTTAAGGTTAATTTTGTAATAAGATAAAATAAGTTAGTGTAAATAATAAAAGATAAAATAAAATATCATCTTCTTCATATTTTTAACCTAAGAACCATCCATCATTGTTGAGAAAGGGAGAGAGCATTCGACCAACATTTTCTTGAGCATGTAAGTGCATTTCTGCTCGATTTTTAATGATTTCTATGTTTTTGAGATTGTTGCAACTTAATCTAGCTAGCCCATGGACTAATTTGCAAAATTGTTAAAGGTTTAGGGTTTTACCATTGATGAATATGTGTGTATTTTGATGTTTGGTGATAGAAAATGTATGGTTTTTGTTAAATAAACAACATCTATAAAGTGATTTTTAGTAAAATTGTCAATTAGGGATTAAATTGAAAATTGTGGAAATTTTGTGGTAAAAATGTAAAATAAATGAAAAATAAGGGCTGCTATGATAATAAGGGAAATTTGGCTAGCATAGGTAGGGACCTAATTGCATGAATTTGTATTTTTATGAGCTAAGGACTAAATTCTAAAATTGTTGAAATATTAGGGGCAAAAGTGTAAAGTTGCCTTAAGATGCATTTTAGGCTAAATTGAATAGAATGACAATTAAATAAGTTAATTTTGATTACATGTAGATCAAGAAAAGCGAAGTTCGGATCTAGATCGGGGGAAAAACATGGTTTTGGACTAATCAATCTATTTTGTCCTTTTTGCATTTGAAGTAAGTTCGTATGTTAATAAGCATTATTATAATTGTTTAAATGCTTTATATTTGAATTGTTGATGGATATGATTGTAATAGCCCGGTTTTGGCTAAATCAGAATAGTGGTTTCAAAACCACAAATTCGATGTCAAAAAATTATTGTAATATTATTTTCGGTATTTAAAGCATGTTATTTGATATGTATGAAAATTTCGTGCGCTAATTTTATCGATTGGTTGTTTAATTTGACAAAAGGACTTAATCGCGTAAAATGCAAAAATTACATTCTATTTGTTAAAGGTGTTTAATTGCTATGGTTTATTAAATTAAAAGTTCTTATCATGATATTAGACCATTGGTAGTGTTAATGGACAATTATGGCCATCCATTATATGTTTTTATATGTTTATAACAAAGATTATTATGGTAAATTAGTAATTAAGTTAATTAAAATATAGCAAAACATGAAATTCTGTTCATCTTCTTCCTTGGTGACCGAAAATAGAAAAGAAAGAAAGGGTTTGAAGCTTTCTAAGGTTCGGCACACTCCTAGCTTGATTAAGGTATTATTTTAGCTCGATTTTTGATGATTTCTTTGTTTTTGTAATCATTGCAGCTCAATCTAGCTAGCTTGTACCTTTAATTTTGAAACTGTTAAAGATTTTAAGATTTTCCATTGATGAGTTTATATGTTCTTTGGTGTTTGAAGATGAAATACGAAATTTTGATGATAGATTTTCAAGTTTTGTAAAGTAATTTTTGATGAAAATGCATAATAGGGATTAAATTGTGAAATGTACAAATTATGTGGTTGAAATGTGAAATATATGAAAGTTTTAGGCTACTAGGGACCTATAAATAATTTGGCCAAGTTTGGATTTATTAAAATTATGTGAATTTTGTGTTTTGTGAAATAAGGACTAAATTGTTAAAAGTGAGAAAGTTTAGGGGCTAATGTGTAAATAGCCTAAATGTATGTTTTGGACTAAATTGAATGAATATTTGATTAAATAAGTTAATTTTGAATTCATATAGATCAAGAAAGAAAGAATTCAATCAGGGGAAAAGCAAGATTATTGAGTAGTCGACCCGATCTATCAATTCTGAATACGAGGTAAGCTCGTATGTGATAATTACATTATAAATGTATGTTAAAATGCTTTAATATTGCATAAATTGTTAAAACAGGATTATGGATAATGTATGAAGTGTGAAACGACTTTACGAGTGCATTTGATGATATAAATGAAAAAATGTGAAACCCAGTTGAATCGTAAGAATAGTTTTGGATACTATTGACGTGTCCGTAAGTGATACATTGAGTTGGATTCAGGCCATGGTATTAGCACTTCGGGTGCATATTTTATTGATTTGGCTTCAAGCCATGCATATCGAATGATTTGGCTTCAGGCCATGATAATAGTTCTTCAGATAAGTTACCTTGATTTGGCTACGAGCCCTGGTATAGGTACTTATCTTATAAGACTCCTGAGTATCCGATTTCTATTTTGAATGGTTTAACGGGTAAACGAATGATGTGGTTGAGAAAAAGGTTAGTACGAGGAGATACATGTATGTGCATAACTTATTCGAGTATTAAGTAGTGAAAGTTTGATGAGTTTGTATTAGGTCATGTTTTGAGACATGAGAAAGGTTTGGAGTTAATGTGTATCAAGGCTAGCTCGAATCTGGGAGTCATCGAGAACATCATCGCACTATCAAACCTCTAAGTTGCTACTTTTGAATTATAAATTTATGGTATATGGCAAGTATAGGCTAGATGTAGTGTTTTGGTTTGTATAAATATAGCCATGAGTGATGGCTTATTTTGGTTTGTTTTGGCATAGTTGTAACCAAGACATTATGAAAGTTAAAATGGTTATGTGAATTATGATAAATGAACCATATTGTTTGATATTTGTTTTGGCATGTATTTGGCTAAGTAAATGGTAGTGATTTGAGAATTGGAATAGATGAAATTATAATGGTAAGAATTGTGCATTTGATTGATGATTTTGGCTACCTAATTGTATAATGAAGTGGTACCATTTTGCCTTGTATAGGTATATTGATGTTGGGGTGGGAAATTGGCCTTGTGAATGGCCTACTTTTTTCCACACGAGTAGAGACACGGGCGTGTGTCTCAGTCATGTGTGACACACGATCATGTTACACGGGCCGTGTGTCCCCTAGTGTTGAAATTGAATTGAAGTCAGTATGCTCCACAAGGTCTCACACACAGGCGTGTAACTTGGTTGTGTTGCATAAGTCAGTATACCCTACAAGTTTGGCACAGCCTAGCACATGGGCATGTGTAGCCAATCAAAGGGCACACGGGCGTGTGGTTGGCCGTGTGACCAAAGTCAGTAGACCCTCCAGTTTTCATATGGCTTGGCACATAGGCGTATCCTCGGCCTGTGATACAAGTTAGTATGTATACCCTATTTTTACGTGGGGTGTTACATTTTATTGGTATCAGAGCTACGGTTTAGTCGATTCTAGGACTAACATAGTGTGTGTGAGAGTCTAGCTATACATGCCATATATACTCTATGATAATGTGATGATTCCTGACAACTTAAATTGTGTTTTCGTATAGTAATGGATCCCAATCGAGCTATAGTTGATGAGGTTGAAAGTAATGCGCCTGTTCCCGCGCAAAAGATAGCACCATCTGATTTTAGACCCGTGACGGGCAGTTAGGGAGGAGAGGATAAAGAAGCCTTCTTCCAATTGATGAACGAATCGTTCACTCAATACATTCGTACGAACCCGGCTACTCAGTAACCTCCACCCCTCCTAATCCCTAACTGATTCCAGTATCTCCTCAAGGAATCAAGCTTTTAAGATTAAATAAGCCTTAAGTTGACAAGATCTACAAACACGGGGTTGAAGAGTTCAGAGCTAATGCTGATGATGATATTGAGAGAGCTGATTTTTGGCTCGAAAATACGATTCGAGTATTTGATGAATTGTCTTGTACTCTTTATGAATATATTAAATATGTTGTATCTTTGTTGAGAGATACCGCGTACCAATGGTGGAACACGTTGATATCTATAGTTCTAAAAGAATGGGTTACTTGGGAGTTCTTTCAATCTGAATTCTAAACAAAATACATCAGTCAAAGATTTCTCAATCAAAAACACAATGAGTTTCTAGAATTAAAACAAGGTCAAATGACTGTAACAGAGTATGAAAGAGAATTTGTACAGTTGAGTAAGTATGCCAGGGAGTATGTTTCTACCGAAGAGATTATGTGTAAGCGGTTTGTTGACGGGTTGAACGAAGATATAAAACTATTAGTTGGAATTCTAGAGTTGAAATAATTTGTCATTCTAGTTGAAAGGGCTTATAAAGCTGAGGATCTTAGCAAAGAAAAGAGAAAAGCAGATTCAGAGACTAGAAATTCGAAAAAAAGATCGATGAGTAAGCCGTATCAATCTTCATGAAAGAAATCTAGAGATTCGTACAATTGCCCAAATGCTTCAAATGAATATTCGAACAGAGATCGAAGAAAACAATACTCAGGTTCTAAAGCTCAAGCTACATCAGTATCGAGTGTTGGCAGTGTAAGAGACAACAAACTCGAATGCTAGCAGTGTGGGAGATGGCATTTTGGAGAATGTTGGAATAAAAGTAATAAAGCTTGTTACAAATGTGGTTCGCTAGATCACTTTATCTGAGGTTACCCTTAGCTAGATGAGAAAGATAAAGTTCAGAATGTGAGACCAAGTAACACGTCGAATAGAGTTAGACCACCTAGAATTGCCAGAAATATAAGTGGTAGTAGAGGGGTGACAAAGGATTCAACTGTGAGATCCGAGGCTAGAGCACCTACTAGAGCCTAAACTATTCGCGCTCGCGAATAAGCGTCATCTCCAGATGTTATCACTAGTACTTTCACTCTCTATGATACTAATGTGATTGCATTGATGAATCCAGGATCAACCCATTCTTATATATGTATGAATATAGTATCTAGTAAGACTTTACCTGTAAAGTCTATTGAATTTGTGATTAGAGTATCGAACCCCTTAGGCAAATGTGTTTGGTTGACAAAGTCTACAAGAATTGTCCGTTAATGAATCGGGATTTCTATTTTCCGGCTAATCTGATGTTGTTGTCGTTTGATGAATTTGATGTGATTTTGGATATGGATTGGCTAACGATGCATGATGTTATAGTGAATTGTACACGAAAGACAATTGAACTGAAATGTCAGAATAATGAGACTATTAGAATTGAATCTGATGATTTGAATAGTTTGCCAGTTGTGATCTCGTCTATGTTAGCTCAGAGATTTGTAAGAAAGGGGTGTGAAGCTTATCTTACTTATGTACTTGATACGAAAGTGACAGAAAGAAAGATTGAATTAGTGCCAGTTGTGTGCGAGTATCCAGATCTATTTCCCAAAGAGTTACTAGGTTTACCACCTATCAAAGAGGTTGAGTTTGGTATTGAATTAGTACCGGGAACAATGTCGATATCGATAGCTCCTTACAGAATGGCTCTAACAGAGTTAAAAGAATTGAAAGCTCAGTTTCAAGAGTTGACAGAAGAGGTTCTGCTAGACCAAGTTTCTCTCCTTGGGGTGCACTGTTGTTATTTATGAAAAAGAAAGATGGCACAATGAGAATGTGTATAGACTATCGATAGCTCAACAAAGTAACGATCAAGAATAAATACCCTTTGCCACGAATAGATGATTTGTTTGATCAGTTAAAAGGGACAATAGTGTTTTCAAAAATTGATTTGAGATTGGGTTATTACCAATTGCGAGTTAAAGACTCAGATGTGCCAAAAATTGTATTTAGAACAAGGTACAGACACTACGAATTTCTTGTCATGCCTTTTGGACTAACAAATGCACCTACCATTCTTATGGACTTGATGAATCAGATTTTCAGGCCGTACTTAGACCGATTCGTAGTTGTGTTTATTGGTGATATTTTGATTTACTCTCGTGATGAATCTGAGCATGCCGAGCATTTGAGAATTTTGTTACAAACTTTAAGAGATAAACAGTTGTTTGCAAAGTTTAGCAAATGTGAGTTTTGGTTACGAGAGGTTGGTTTTCTGGGACATATAGTTTCAGCCGCGTGTATCCGAGCTGACCTGACCAAAATTTTTGCGATTTTAGATTGGAAGCCTCTGAGAAATGTATCCAAAGTCTGTAGTTTTCTAGGACTAGCTGACTATTATAGACGATTTATGAAAGGCTTATCAATGATTGTAACTCTGATGACACGATTACTTCAAAAAGATGTTAAATTTGAGTGGTCAAAAAAGTGTCAGCAGAGCTTCGAACAGTTGAAAGCATTTTTGATAGAGGCACTAGTGTTAGTTCAGCTTGAGTCGGGTAAAGAATTCATAGTTTTTAGTGATGCATCGTTAAATGGCTTGGGTTGTGTTTTGATGTAGGAAGGCAAAATTGTAGCTTATGCCTCGAGACAGTTGAAGCCGTACAAAAAGAATTATCTGACACATGATCTAGAATTAGCCGCTATAGTGTTCGCATTGAAAATTTGGCATCATTACTTGTTTAGTGAGAAATGCCATATTTATAACAACCACAAAAGTTTAAAATATCTGATGACTCAGAAAGATTTGAATTTACAGCAGCGAAGATGGTTAGAATTCCTAAAAGGCTATGAATTAGTGATTGACTATCATCCAAGGAAAGCGAATGTAGTTGCTGATGCTTTGAGTGAAAAGTCCTTATTTGCTTTACGTGCTTTGAACACACAATTAGCTTTGTCTGACGATGGTTCAATAGTAGCCGAGTTGAAAGCGAGTCCGTTATTTCTACAACAGATTTGTGAGGCTCAAAGATTTGATAATGAATTGCAAGCAAAACGAGCTTAGTGTAAGTCAACTTCTGATTCAATGTTTTTAATAGGACTTGATAATTGTTTGATGTTTCATGATAGAATATGTGTACCAAGAAATTTTGAGCTCATTTGGAAGATTCTAAACGAATCACACAATAGTTGTTTATCAGTACATCTGGGAAGCATGAAAATGTATAACGATTTGAAACAACTTTACTAGTGGTACGACATGAAACAAGATATCTCAGAATTTATTTCGAAATGTTTGATTTATCAGCAAGTCAAAGTTGAACATCAAGTGCCGTCAGGTTTATTACAGTCTATTATGATTCTTGAATAGAAGTGGGATAGAGTAACAATGGATTTCGTATCAGGTTTGGCCGTATCTCTGAAAAAGAAAAATGTGATCTAGGTTTTTGTTGACAGATTGACAAAGAAAACTCATTTTATTCCGGTACGTACAAATTTCTCGCTTGATAAATTAGTTGAGTTGTATATTTCTGAAATTGTGATTTTGGATAGAGATCCAAGATTTACTTTGCGATTGTGGAAGAAATTGCAAGAAGCTTTAGGTTCAAAGCTGTATTTTAGCACTGCATTTCACTCACAAACGGATGGTCAATCTGAATGAGTTATTCAGATACTTGAGGATATGTTGCATTGTTGCATTTTTGAGGTTGAAGGTAGCTAGGAGAAATATCTACCATTGATTGAAATTGCTTACAATAATAGTTTCCAATCGAGTATAAAGATGGCACCGTATGAAGCTCTATATGGTCGTAAATGTCGAACACTGTTGTATTGGAGTGAGCTCAACAAAAATAAGATTCACGGGGTTGATCTGATTAGAGAGACTGAAGAAAAAGTGAAAGTAATTCACGATAGTTTGAAGGCAGCATCGGATCGACAGAAATCGTACACAGACTTGAAACGGAAAGATATTGAGTTTTAGATTGGGGATAAAGTGTTTTTGAAATTTTCACCGTGGAAAAAGATATTGCGGTTTGATCAGAAAGGGAAATTGAGTCCGCGATTCATCAGACCGTACGAGATTACTAAGCAAGTTGGGCCAGTGGCATATCGGCTATCTTTACCGTCTGAGTTAGAGAAAATACATAATGTGTTTCATGTGTCGATGCTTCGACGATACTGATCCGACCCTTCACATGTCATTTCCCCGACCGAGGTTGAAATTTAGTCTGGTATGTCATATGCTGAAGAACCGATTCAAATTTTAGCTTGTGAAATAAAAAAAAATGAGAAATAAGAGAATCGCATTAGTGAAAATATTATGGCACCGACACGGGGATGAAGAAGCTACATGGGGACCTGAGGATTCTATGAGAAAACAATACCCGAACATATTAACTAGTAAGATTTTCGGGGACGAAAATCCCTAAGGGGGGAGAGTTGTAACAGCCCAGTTTTGGCTAAATCAGAACAATGGTTTCGAAACCACAAATCTGATTTAATAAAATCATTTTAATATTATTTTTGGTATTTACAATATGTTATTTTATATGTGTGAAAATTTCATGCGCTAATTTTATCAATTGGTTGTTTAATTTTATAAAAGGACTTAATCGCGTAAAATGCAAAAGTTACATTCTATTTGTTAAAGGTTTTTAATTGCTATGATTTATTAAATTAAAATTACTTATGATGATATTATACCATTGGTAGTGTTAATGGACAATTATGACCATCCATTATATGTTTTTATATGTTTATAACAAAGGTTATTATGGTAAATTAGTAATTAAGTTAATTAAAATATAGAAAAACATGAAATTTTGTTCATCTTCTTCCTTGATGACCAAAAATAGAAAAGAAAGAAAGGTTTTGAAGCTTTCTAAGGTTCGACACACTCCTAGCTTGATTAAGGTATGGTTTTATCTTAGTTTTTGATGAGTTCTATGTTTTTGTAATCATTGCAGCTCAATCTAGCTAGCTCGTGCCTTTAATTTTGAAACTATTAAAGATTTTAAGAGTTTCCATTGATGAGTTTATGTGTTCTTTGGTGTTTGAAGATGAAATACAAATTTTTTATGATAGATTTTCTTATTTTGTAAAGTGATTTTTGATGAAAATGCATAATAAGGATTAAATTGTGAAATGTACAAATTGTGTGTTGAAATGTGAAATAAATGAAAGTTTTGGGCTACTAGGCACCTATAAATAATTCGGTTATTGAAATTATGTGAATTTTGTGTTTTATGAAATAAGGACTAAATTGTTAAAAGTGTAAAAGTTTAGGGGCTAATGTGTAAATAGGCTAAATGTGTGTTTTGGACTAAATTGAATGAATGGTTGATTAAATAAGTTAGTTTTGAATTCATATAGATCAATAAAGAAAGAATTTAGATTTAGATCGGGGGAAAGCAAGGTTATCGAGTAGTCGGCCCGATCTGTCAATTCTGAATACGAGATAAGTTCGTATGTGATGATTACATTATAAATGTATGTTAAAATGCTTTAATGTTGCATAAATTGTCAAAATGGGTTTATGGATAATGTATGAAGTGTGAAAATGACTCTACGAATGCATTCGATGATAGAAACGAAAAAATGTGAAAGCCCAGTTGAACCGTAAGAATAGTTTTAGATACTATTGACATGTCAGTAAGTGATACGTTGAGTTGGCTTCAGGCCATGATATTACCAGTTCGGGTGCGTATTTTCCCGATTTGGCTTCGAGCCATGCATATCAAATGATTTGGCTTTAGGCCATGATAATAGTTCTTCGGATAAGTTACCTTGATTTGGCTACAGGCCATGGTATAGGTACTTATCGTACGAGACTCTTGAGTATTCAATTTCTATTCCAAATGGTTCAACGGGTAAACGAATGATGTGGTTGAGAAAGAGGCTAGTACGAGGCAATACAGGCATGTGCGTAACTTATGCGAGTATTAAATAGTGAAAGTTCGATGAGTTTGTATTAGATCATGTTTTGAGACATGAGAAAGGTTTGTAGTTGATGTGTATATGAATTTGTCATGTGTAATTGGTTGATTTTCATTTATTCGATGAATTAAGTTATTCACATGCGAGCTTACTAACTATAAAGCTTACTTCATATTATTTTTCTATGTTTTATAGTGAATCAAGGCTAGCTCAGATCTGGGAGTCATCAGGAACATTATCGCACTATCAAACATCTAAGTTGGTACTTTCGAATTATACAATTATGGTATATGGCATGTATAGGCTAGATGTGGTGTTTTGGTTTGTATAAATATAGCCATGAGTGATGGCTTATTTTGGTTTAGGGTTTAGGGTTTTAAGGTTTTAGGGTTTAGAGGGTTTAAGGTTTAAGGTTTAGGGTTTAGGGTTTAGGGTTTAGGGCATATATTTGGCATGTATTTGGCTAAGTAAATGGTAGTGATTTGAGAATTGGAATAGATGAAATTATAATGGTAAGAATTGTGCATTTGGTTGATGATTTTGGCTGCCTAATTGTATAATGAAATAGTACCATTTTGCCTTGTGTAGGTATATTCATGTTGGGGTAGGAAATTGGCCTTGCGAATGGCCTATTTTTGTCCACATAGGCAGAGACACGAGCGTGTGTCTGAGCCGTGTGTGACACACGGTCATGTTACACGGCCGTGTGTCCCCTGGTGTTGAAATTGAATTGAAGTCAGTATGCTCCACACGGTCTCACACACGTTGTGTGACTTGGCCTTGTTGCATAAGCCAATGTACCTTACAAGTTTGGCATGGCCTAGCACATGGGCCTGTGTAGCCACTTCGAAGGGCACACGTGCTAAACACACGAGCGTGTGGTTGGCCATGTGACCCAAGTTAGTATACCCTCCAATTTTCACATGGCCTGGCACACAGGTGTGTCCTCGGTCGTGTGATACAAGTTAGTATGTATGCCCTATTTCCACACGGCTTGAGACACGGGTGTGTCTGGAGCCGTGTGAGGCACACGGCCTGTTCACACGATCGTGTGACCCCTGTATGGTTGAAATTTTTCTAAGTTTCCAAAAATTTCATATGTTATTGGTTTAGTCTCGAATCACTTCTAAAGCATGTTTTAGGCCTCGTAGGCCCTTATAAGGGACAACGTGATTGTGTTGAATGACTTATGAGAATGAATGCTTTATGTTTTATAAATGTATGCTATATGTTGTGAATTGATCGGTAATACCTTAGGGGTGTTACAATGATTATACTGAAATGTTCGAATAAGATTCAGAAATGAGAAATCTCGTTTGAACCTTAGGAATAGATTAAGATACGAATGACATATCATTAGAGGTTATGTGATTTGGGTGTTGGTCCGTACGTCCTACCGGTGGCTGAGTTATCCGGCATGTGTTGCAAATCTCGTCAGCTTGTGTGTGTAGCACTGTATAGCTACATCATGACCGTCAGCTTGTGTAAGTAGACCCGTCGATAGCTCGAGAGTGAGTATTATATGGGATATGAGATAGAGATAGCTTCAGCTATGTATTTCACACTTAGGGTACAAGATTCCTGGGTATCCGATATTATTTTGAATGGTTCAACGGGTATATCGAAGATAGGGATCGGTGAGAAATAGATACGTATCAGTACAGGTATGTATGGAAACTATATAATCATTGAACCTATGAAAGTTGTGAATTCATGAGTATTTATGTAATTGAATATATGTTAACATTATGCTTTAATGATTTTGTAGCATATTTTGTTCATACTACTTGATTTGTGAATGAGTGGTGTGCTTTACTTATTAACTATACGAGCTTACTAAGCTTTATAGCTTACTCTGTTTACTTTTCTATGTTTTATACTGATTATCGAAGCTCGCTCAGATTTGGGAGTCGTCGGAGATCTCATCACACTATCAAGCTTTCACTTTGGTACTTTTGAACTTATGTATTTGGTTATATGGCATGTATAAGAGTTATGGTCACTTAGATATATGTTAATAATAGATTTAGCCATTTAAGTTTGGCTTGTAAATGATGAATGGTTTGTATTGTGTATAGCCATGTGACTTGGCTTATTTTGGTTGATTTGGTTGTGTATATACATGTGTGCAAATGGCCTCTATTATGCATTTCGTAATTGCTATGTAAATGCTTGTGGTGAACGGTTGTTTGTGAATTTGCATTATGGATAACAAATAGTTAAAAATTGAGATAGATATGCTTGTGATTTTAGGCCAATTAGTTCATAATTGAAAGTGATCATATTGATGATTTGAGTATGTAAATCTTGGTATGAAATTGAATGGCATATTGTGGTATTTGTGTGCCTTGTAGTTGTTGGTATTGAAATGGTATGAATTAGGATTGAATGAGATTGGTTTGATTTCCTATTGATGCTTTATTTGTAAAAACTCGATTTTAGATAAATCAAAATAGTGGTTTCGGAACCACAAATCCGAAGTTGTAAAATTATCTTAATATTATTTTTGGTGTTTACAGCATGTTATTTGATAGGTGTAAAAATTTCGTGATTTTATTTTATCAATTGATTAGTTAATTTGATAAAAGGACTAAATCGTATAAAATGTAAAAGTGGCTTTCTAGTTGTTAAACTACTTATTTAATATGGTTTCTTGATTTTAAAGTCCTTAAAATGAAATTAGGCCATTGAATAGATGAATGGATGGTAATGTCATGCATTTTATGGTTTTATTATTAAATCATTAAGGTTATTATGGTAAATGGATAACAAAATGTAATTAAAATAAAACAAAACATAAAATGCATGCATTATCATCTTTTTGGCTGAAAGTTAAGAATAAAAAGAAACCATTTCGAAGCTTGCAAGTTCGGCACTTTGATGTCTTAAATTAGGTATGTTCTTTGCTCGGTTTTTGATAATTTTTATGTTTTTGAGATCGTTGCTTCGTATACTAGGTAGTCCATGCTGTAATTTTCGGATTTGATGATGAATTTGTGATTTTCCGTTGTTGATAGTGACATTTTTGTTGTTGATAATGAAAAATAAATATTTGTTATTAGATTATCATAGTTTATTAAGTGATTTTTGATAAAAATGCTTATTAAAGACTAAATTGTGAAACTTGTAGATTGAGGGGTCAAAATATGAAATAAATGAAATTAATGGGCTGCTAAGGACTTAAGGAAAATTTGGCCTAACATGAGCATGTTGAAACTTTGTGTATTTTGAGTTGTTTTGAAATAGGGACTAAATTGAGAAAATGTGAAATGTTAGGGGCTAAAGTGCAAAATGCCCATTTATGTGTTTTTGGGTGAAATTGAATGAATATGTAATTAAATAAGTTAAATTTAAATTGATTTAGATCAAGAAAGGAAGAAATCGGATTTGGATCGGGGGAAGTCAAAAGTTGTTGAATAGTCATTCCGATCCGTTTGTTTTCGTACGAGGTAAGTTCATAAGTAATTAAATGTTCTTACATTCAAATGTATATATTATATGTAGCTGAATTGAATTGTATGTATTAAAATATATGTTGTCGAATTGATATGAGTATTGGTTGACTAGTTTCGTGCATGAATTGATTTAATTACGATGTCGCAAGCCGTGAACGAGCTTTAGGAAATGAATCGGATACTAATGTCATGACATAAGGCTTTCGAGATGTGATTTCATGTAAGACCATGTCTGGGACATTGGCATTGTATATGATTCGTATAAGACCCTGTCTGGGACAGTGGCATTATATGTGTTAACATGTAAGACCATATTCAGGATATGGTATTGTATGAGTTTTCTATGATTTCTGTGTATCCCTAACAATTCCAAACGATTCATTGGGCAATGTCAAATCGAGACCGAAGGTGAATTTGATCTAAATAATTTAGGTACGTATGAGGTTTATATGTTCATTGAAAAATAAGGTAAGTAGAGTTAATTGATGTGGTAATACGGATTATATGAGAAAAGTGATTGTATATGTGTATAAGATTAACTAAATTTGGCCTATTCGAATTGTGTTATATGTGTTCTTGTGATAAATTAATTGCTTATGGCTTACTAAGCTTTCAAAGCTTATTTTGTGCATTCTTTCTCTGTTTTATCGATATATAAAGCTAGCTTCGAGCTCGGGGATCGTTAAGGATCATCGTCACATTATTGACCATTATTCGGTACTTTTGAAGTTTATAACTAAGACATATGGCATGTATAGGCTAGTTTTGTTATGGTTAGTTTTGAATTGTTTATAAATAGCCATGCGAAGATGGTTTGATAATGATGTTCAATATGATGTATTTTTGGTCATGATATAAGCTCATTTTGAGAAGTATGTTTCATGGTATATATGTAACACCCCAAACCGGCCCAGATGTTACGGCCGAATTCAGCGTGCCACATGGAACTGTTACTAAAAAAGTTACATTTTATCTAAAAATCTCTTTTAGGGTTTAAATATTATTTCTGTTTTAGGCTTAAGTGAATGGAAGCTGTGCACCAGGTAGGAAACCAGAAAAGAGGAGGTGAGTCTATTGGACTGCTTAAGTACCAAGCTCTTCCCGGATCCAATCCTAGACATGCACACATCCATTGCCACACTTAAAGCATGTTTACTTGTTCACGAACATCAAGTTTAGCTTAAGTCTATTTAAAATATTTATTTCTTTTTTTTAAAACAATCACGTTGCAGAAGCTTTGTTCGGTTATCGTGATATTTTGAAAATAAGTAACTTTTATAAAACGCACCGTAGTGCTAACCAGTTTAGTAATCCAAAATAAAAATAATTAAAAGAGCGGCCTTATTACAACTTTAAGCAAAATATAGTAATCAAAAGTAAAATGCAAACTTGTTTAAAAGCAAAAACCAGAATTTAATCTCTGTGGCCACTCCAAATCCCGCCCAGCTCTAAGTCCTCCAACTAGGGCTCACCTGCAAGGATGGAAAAGAGAGGGGTGAGTTTGGAAAACTCAGTGTGTACAGAAACCCATCCAAAGCCCAAGTCAGCTCAAGCCCATTGGGCCTAAGCCCCAATTAGTTAACAGGTGAGTACCGGTCCAAGCCTTTTTGAATCTGATGAACCGGCCTTAACCCTTTTCGATAACAGTGTAGCCCATAGGCCCAATTCCGAACATAACGGATATAATATATGCGTGTATGCAAACCCAACCTATAACCAACCAACCGCAACACTCCACCCGTACCAGCTCTACACTCTATGTGGGAATATCTCAACCCACCAAGCCCTACACTCCACCGTTGCGCGCATGGTCGCTCAAATATCAGTAAATTGAGGCAAAGCCTCCAGTACGTGGACAAGCCACTTTCAATACTTCCTTCATCAATATCCCACCCCATGCAACAGATAATAACAATAACATGGTATGCGATGAAATAAAGAATCCAAATCATGCATTCTGACAACCCTAACCCTAGGGGTATATCAGTAATTTTGCTTCTAGGGGTAAATCTGTAAACATTTTCACTCAAAAAAGGTATTTCAGTAATTCTATCGGTTTAAACAGTTTTAATTTCACAGTCTAACAGAACATATTTATTGCTCTTTTTTTATTATCTTACCCGTATAAACCCGTAAGCCCAGTGGGCCCAGTTTAAGCCTAACGAGGCCCAATTACCGATGTGCATGAAATTTCACACACGTCTAACTTACCACTTTGCACTTCCAGATCTAATGATTTCTAGACGTCTTGTGAGCACTCGCACACTCACAAGCCCACGAAATGCCAGAATTTCGACACTTCAGCTTTTGCCGAATTGAACTATGAAAGGTTGTTCGATACACACCTGTTTCGTGACGACTGCTACTGAGATACCTTGCGATATCCTACAATAGTTTACCACAATTCTTAGATTGCAAACCACAACACTAATCTCAATATTCACTTACCCCTATTCGAACCATGCCTCTAAAAGCCTTTAAAATCTTACCTTTTTGTCGAAAACCGATGACTAGATCCAAATCTGATTGCTCCAACGATCCAAGCCTTCGATCCAATACTCAAGAAGACACTAATCACCAAAAGAAATCATCGGTTAAAGACCCTTAAGGCCCTATGCCCAAATCGACAACCTCCCTAGATTTTAGGGACTTCGGCTTTTTTCAACATGTAAAATAAGACTAGATCTGAAGTGATGAGCACTTACCACTTACTCCTCTTTGATTTCTACGTAGATCTGATGTAGATTTATCCTCTAAACGATGGTAAAACTCAAATCCAGAAGATCTGAAGTTTCGGCTATAAGCCCCTATGGCTATGCATTTTCGGCTTTTTTGTAACAATGAAGAAAAGATGGAATAATAGGGTTTTGCTGTGGTCTTGTCAATAGGAATTTAGGGTTTAAAGAACTAGAGAATCGGTCAGGGAAAAGAGAAAAGACAAGAGGGTTCTTCCTTAGAAGAAATCGACACAAAAAGAAATCAGGCTTTTGGGATTTCAGCTTTTTGATGTAATTGGTTTTAGGCTTAAAACTACTGATAGAAGATAAAGATCAGGAGTAGGGTAAAGAGATTCGGCAGGCAATGAGAAGAAAAGAAAAGAAAGTAGATGAAAAGAAGAGGAAAGCAAAGAAGAGAAAATACAATCAGAAAAATGGCACAACTAACCCTAATGCCGAATTTATATTTGGCACTAACCTGGCCGAAATTTACCTCCCCTAAAGAACCCCTTGGCCAGCCAACTCTTATTCCTCAAGAGTCCACCATTCGGCCAACACTGCTCTCCCTAATCAGCTCCTAAATCCTCTCCCTTATCCCCTCCTTACTCAATCTCCTGAGCAACTCAAACTCCTCCTGACAGACTTTTACTTCAGTTCCATTACCTCCCTTTTCTGTTCATAAAAATTAATACCAAATAATTTTCTTACCTTGTGACTCGAACCTTAGTTCTCCTTAATCATCAACACGCCACCTCTAAAGCTCCTAAGTGGCGTCACATGCCAACTTACCACAAGCTTCCTTGTGTTTTATTTTTCCCTGTTAACACTAAAAAGCCCAATTAACCAGAACCCCTTTTTCTTATGGATTTAAAGTTAATAAAAAATTATCGGGTTTTAACTTAAGCTTGGGCCTTCTAGAGGTCCACTAATACATTTAAACATACTTCCAATATTTAGAACATGAAATTTTCAAAATTTACAAAAAAATCACAAACCCAAAAAATCCCGAAATCAGGGCGTTACAATATATGTATGGTGTGTTCGGTTATATGATTCGGTTTAAGAAATGATTAGTTAATGGTTGTGTTTTTAATATAATGCATATGTTTCTATAAGCTATGTATGAATAAGTGATTGCTTGGGCAAAAGATGACTATGTTTTATGGATGTTTGGTCAGTCATTTGAGCAAGTATAATATGTCTAGTTAATAATGTTAATTAACTATGAAATGGTATAACCTATTGAGGTTAAATTTGATGATCGAATAGATGGCTAATTTATTGGTTGTGAATATGTATTTTTGGGCATGATAATTAGTCTACGAATTAAGTGTACTTTGATTTGTTATTTGTGTTCAAAAAAAATTTGTTTAATGTGGCTTTAGTGTAATGGGCATGAGTTGCAATAATTATAATTGTATTTGGTTTTTAAGTGATGCTTGTTTATGTGTTATATATATGTATGACTATAAAGACGTGTGGATAGTTTAACTTAGATTAATCTGTGAATGTGCATAATGTAACACCCCTAACTCTTAACCGTCACCGGAATAGGTTAAGAGGCATTACTGGACTTGTAACTCAATTCAGAACAATTATTTATCCAAAAACATCTTATTTCAATCAATAACATTCATTCACATTCAATATGTACTAAAATTGAGCATACAAAGCCTAAATCATGCATTCGGGACTAAATAGGTAACATATAAAAATTTTGGAAACTTAGAAAAATTTCAACATTTCAAATGTCACACGGCCGTGTGAACAGGCTGTGTGCCTCACACGGCTAATGGACACACCCGCGTCTTAAATCGTGTGAAAATAGGGCATACATCTGACTTGTGTTACACGGCCGAGGACACGCCCATGTGCCAGGCCATGTGAAAACTAGAGAGGATACTGACTTGGGTCACACGGCCAATCACACGCCCATATGTCTAGCCCATGTGCCATTTGAGATGGCCATACACACCCGTGTATCAAGCCGTGTCAAAACTATAGGGTATACTGACTTAATTCGACAGGGTACCCCAGGGGACACACGACCGTGTAGCATGACCGTGTGTTGCACACCGCTAAGACACATGCCCATGTCTCTGCCCGTGTGGACAAAAATAGGCTATTTGCAAAGCCATTTTGTCACCCTTTAACACAAGCATTTACAATCATAATTGACCACATTTATGCAACTCAATTGGCAACCAAAATAACCATTTCAATTGTGACAGCCCTAAAGTGACCCTAGTCGGAAAGCGGTTTCGGGACCGCTAAACCGAGTCACCGAATTATTTGAATATAATATTTATTGTCTAAAATATGTGAATATTGAATGTGTGAAATTTTTAAGTTTCGATTTAGTCGATTGAATGTGAATTTAGTTAATAGGACTTATGAGTGACACTTTTGAAATATGATAGGTTAATCTAAAAGGATCTATTAGTTCAAGTTATAAAAAAACCAAGGGTTTGCATGTCAAATTTCCACTTATGAGAGTAGTGGCCGGCTATGATGGATTATGTGCATATAATATGTATTTATTTATTAGTTAGTGGCTTTCTATATTATAAAATAATAAAAAGGAAAAAGATAATGGGTAATAAGGAAATTGAAGGGTGATGAAAACAAAGTTGAGTTGTTCTTTCTTGTTGGCCGAATGTGAAGAGGAAAAAGGGGGAGAAGGGCATTCGGTTGTGCTAAGCTAACATTAAGGTAAGAATTTATGTTAATTTTTGAAGTTAAGGTTAAGCTTGAATGAAATGCTAAGTTATATTGGAGACCCATGTTGAATTGTGATTGTGGGATTGATTAGGGCTTTCGGCTATGATGCTTAATAAGTGTATTGGGGGTTTTTCATGTTAAATTTAGATCAATAATGGTAGAGGAGTGTTTGAATTATGCAAAAGATCATATATGAGCATTGGGTGCTAAGGGAAAAGAATCGGTTACCTTATTATTGTACCAAGGCCGAATGTGAATGTGATTGGGTTTGAGTAATTGTTGAAGAGAGAAAGGTTTAAGTAGTCAAATTATAAATTTTAATGTTTGTGAGTACAATGGTCAAGCTTAAATTTGTCCAAAGAATGAAACTAATGCCGTGTGAGTGATTGAAAGGAATGAGTTGGAGGTTGGATCATGTTAAGATTCGGCCTTGTACATAAACATTACGGGTTTGATGTTTTTGTGATTTTTGGAAGGTAAATGAGGTTATACACAAGATAAATACTAAGTTTTTGTTTGACTTGTTTTTAGTGAGGTTCGACCAAGGACCTTAGGTGCAAGTTTATTCGGCTTAAGTAGAGTAAACGTGACCGGTAGAGATGAAGTAATGTGTATATATGATCTTGTATATTCGGCCACATAGTTTGTATATGTATATGAATTTATATCTTGATTCATGAGCTTATGTATATGTATGCATGTGTATTAGGTTTTATAATGACATCTTGGCTTTTGAAAATTGAACATTAATTTATTAACTTAACCATGTGAGCATTCGGCCAAAGACTATATGGGCTTGCTAATTTGATTTAAGTGAAGAAACTGTGCTAGAGAAATATGACTAAATTGTGGACCTTACAATTTAAATGATGCATTTGACTTGTGTACCAACCTAGGATGATATGTGTTTCTATATAAAGTTAGATAGTGATGATGAAATTCGATAATGCATGGTGTTTAAATAGTATTGAGCAAGATCATTGTACTTAAAATTTTATGACATACATGTATTGAATGGAATTGCCCAAATGAAAAATAATTAAATAAATTTATTTGTATAAATTTAAGCTCAAGAGCAAAGGGGAGCTAAATCCGATAAAGGAAAAGAAAAGGTGGTCGAATAGCCGTCGAAATCGTTCGACAACATCCGAGGTAAGTCTTTGAGCAATGGAGCTTAGGTTACGATTCAATTAGATCATGTTTTAAGTAAATCAAAATCATGCTCTTGTATGTAGCTATTGAGCCCAAAATGATAATGCTTGATAAGCGATTTGTGTTTGAATTCTAATTATGAAATCGAAATATAGATATGTCATGAATTATTGCTATGTGCATAGATATTCGGATGATATCCAGGCTGAGTCCCGAAGGCATTTGTGCGAGTTACCATATCCGGGCTGAGTCCCGAAGGCATTTGTGCGAGTTACCATATCCGGCCCGAGTCCCGAAGGCATTTGTGCGAGTTACCATATCCGGGCTGAGTCCCAAAGGCATTTGTGTGAGTTACCACATCCGGGCTAAATCCCGACGACATTTGTGTGAGTTACCATGACCGGGCTAAGTCCCGAAGGCATTTGAGCAAGTAGCTATGTCCGGTCAAATCCCGAAGGTACATGGTTTGGGAATGAACGGTTTTGCTGTAATAATTTCAATTAATACACTCGAAAAGTCCCAATGGATGAGGTATGTTTCGAATATGCATTGAAATAGTTGATTCCGTTTAAATAGTATTCGCTCCATCGATTAATCAGCTTCCGGCTTTTAGTTAATTTGATTTCTTATGTATGAATATAAGGATTGGAAATGTGAAGTAGGTATGATTTTGAGGATATGTGAGTATGAAATTATTTGTTTAGTCATATGAATGCTACATTTCAGTTGTGCATAATTTACTTACTCAATCTTACTAAGCATTAAATGCTTACTCCGTTTCTTTGATTTTTGTTTTATAGATTTTGGTTCGTTAGCTATCGGACTCGGGATTGTCGCAGTCGAAGTCGTCCACACTATCAAAGCTTCTTTTTGGTACATTTTTGGTTGAACTTTGAAATGGCATGTATAGGACTACCCTTTTTGATGTTGGTCATGCACCTTTTGGAATTGTACAAATTTGGATAGCCATGCGAAAATGGCTTGTGTTTATATTTTGATCATAATGTTATAATCATCATGTATGTATATGGCTATTGAGAAGTGCGGATATGTTTGGCAATGATTGACCATTGGAATGGTTAATCACAATCATAAATTGTGCTATGTATGCTATAGGATTAGTTAAATCATGGAAACTATGTAATAGGTAAAGTCTACCCTAAAGGCAGATGCTGACAGCATCAATGGTGTAAATTTGAAAAATCTCTAAAATTAGTAAGAATGGAGTTAAATAGTGAATAAATTATGTAATTGAACCTTGATGAATCTACTTTCATATGGAAGAAACGAAACGGCCATATGAGTCTGATTTTAAGAGGTATTTAGGTTTTCGGGAAACAGGGCCAGAGCGATTTCTGGATCCCCTGTTCTGACTTTGGAAATTTACTATAAATTAACCAGAGATAATTAGAAGTCATGCCCTATATGTACAAATTCATTTTTGAGTCTAGTTTCTTTAGAAACAAACGGCATAAGATTTGAAGCTTTTTACAGGGAGTTATCTAAGTCGCAATGCATGTAGGTCAGAGAAGTCGAACCCTGTAATAGGGGAGATTTTAACTAATAAAATGTACTGTTCGGCCCAATAAAAAATTCTAGAAAAAAATTTATAGATGGATATATGAGTCTAGTTTCAGGAAAAATTTACGGAATAAATTTTCAAGCTTCGGAACTCGAGATATGATTTTTAAAGTGGCGGTGATGCAGTTAGCCAGCATGTCTGAATTTAAAATGAACCGTGTAAGTAAATGAAATAAGTCCGTAAATAACTTGTGTTCGTTTCCGGTAATGGCCTCAGGCTCGGGGCGTTACATCAATACACAATATTTACCATATTAAACAATCACAAGTTCATACCCAAATACCTATCCATTGTCATGCACAATCCATTCATTTAACAACCACACATCAATACTTTACTTGCATAATTTCATTCCATCACTAGATTTCCAAAACATATCATGATTGAACAATTAATTCAACCAAACATAGTACCAAAATAATCCAAATCACATGGATTAACATATATACACAAAAACATACCAAATTCAAGATATTAAGTATGTAACACCCCAAACCCAGATTGGACATTATGGTCGAATCTGGCAATGTCACATTGAAGTGTTTTTCATAAAGTGCGATATCGTTTGAAAAGCCCACTCTTTAATTAGCCTCTTTGTGTGATGTAACATCCTGATTTTCGGATTTATTCGCAGTTCTTGATATTTTGGTAAAGTTTTTAAAATTTGGTATTTGGTGGTGAAATTCATAATTGGAATATGGCTTGTGGAAGGCCCATGTGTTGGCCAAAACCCGGTAGAATTTTTGAATTTTGGACTTGAGAATTTAGGGGCTTTGGGATAGGTGGTCTTATTAAAATTTGTGGGTAAAATGTATCACAAAGAGCCTCTAGTAAAGTGGCTAAGTGACGCCACTAGGGAGCTATAAGGGTGGCGTGTAAGTGGTTTGGGAAGACATGGGATCAATTTCTTGTGGTGGCAAATATAATGCTAATTTTTATGCTTTGTGCACGCTAGAGTTTAAAGCTGAATGGAACTCTGCTGAGGGGAAGGGCATGGATTAAGGAGGGATAAGGGGAGAGATTTTAGGGATTTGGAGAGAAGCTAAGAGTTGGCCGAATAGTGGGAATTAGAGAGGGAATTTCGGCAGAGGAGTATTAGGTTAGTATTTCGGCACTTAAGGGTTTAGTTGTGTCGTTTTCTTCTGTTTAAAACACCATAGGATTATTTTTTTCTTCCTTTTTCCTCTCTAGCCAAAATTACCATCCTTTCCATCTATCTTTCTTTCCTTTTCTTTTTCGAAATCAATGTACTATTCCTTTTCTCTTCATCACTTTTGCCGAAAACCATAAAAGCCGAAACCTGTGAAGCTTAAAAGGTGTCGATTTCTTGTTGACCAGCAACCTTTTTCTTTTTCTTTCACTTTTTGATGGCCAATTTCTTCATCTTCTAAAGCTTTAGAAAAGAGGAAGATTGTGGTAAGTATTCATACTCCAATCGATTCAGTAATAACTGTTGACAAGAGCCGAAACCCCTATAGTTTAGGGAGGTCGCTGAATATGGGCATAGGCCTTATAGGGTTCTTCTTTTAATATTTTTATGGTTTATATAGTGGAGGAGCAGCAAGGCGTAGCGTCGACTTGGATTAGCTTGGATCATTAGAGTGACTAGATCTAGTCATCAACTTCGGTAAAGGTATGGATTCTAAGGCCATTATGGATGGTGGCCGAATGAGAAAGTGTTGATAGTAGATGGTTTTCGTTTTGGTTTAATTATTGTGGGCTGATACATAAGTGGTTGATTATAGGAAAAATTGTGTAGGAGATCTCGTCAAGGAATATCACAAATCAGGTGTGTAACGAACCCTCTTTCGTAGCTTAACTCAATAAATGCCGAAAAGCCAAAATGCCGAAAAGCCGAAATGCCGAAATTCTGGCATTTCGAGGACTTGTGAGCAAGCAAACGCTCATCGGTTAATTAGATCCTCTAAGATGATGATCATGAACGTTGGAAAAGGTAAGAGCATGATGTTTGGCATTCACGGTGAGTTGGGCCTCGAGGGGTTAAAATCGAGCCCAATGGGCTTTCGGGCCCATTTGGGTAAATTTGGTAGAAAATGGAATCCTGTTAAATTGCATGTTAAGACAGTTGATAATGTGGTGGAATACTGGCTAAATGGGCTTAAAGGGCTAAATCGACACTCATAGGGCCCATTAGGGTTTTAGGGCCCAAAAGCCTGAATTTGCTAAGGTGGATTAAAAATTGTTGTTTAAGCATTCGAAACTACTGTTAATAGTTAATGCACATGGAAAACTCACAATAGTAGGTAAAATTACGAAATTACCCATATGTTATGAAAATTGATTATTTTGCCCCTAGGTAAAAATGACCATGATACCCCTAGGGTTTAATTATAAATTTGATACATGGGATATGATATGCATGATTGATATGATATGCACATGATATATATGATATGTACATGATATGTATGATATGCACATGATATGTATGAAATACACATGATATATTTATAAATGCATTGGGTTGGGTTTTTATATGGATGGAGGAAGTGAAGAAGGGCTTTGCCCCAGTTTACCGAAAAGGGCTTTTGCCCCAGTTATTAAAAGAGGCTAGGCCTCCATTATATGATAAAGCGGCTATCTTTGCCCGGTGGAGAGTTTGGTTGGGTGGGTTGAGTTATTCCTCACATGGAGAGCTTGGTTGGTACGGGTGGAGAGTAGCGGATGGTGGGTTGAGTAGTCTCCCCAAATGGGTTTGCATTCTTGCATGAATATTACATGTGATGTTGAAATGGGCCTATAGGCCATACCATTTCTGAGAAAAAGGCTTGGCCCGATGATATGAATAATGAAAAGGTTTCATTGATATATATGAACAATTAAAGGCTTCGGCCCAGTATATATGGTAATTGAATTCGGGCTTAGGCCCATTAGGCTGATATTGACTTGGGCTCTGAAGGGGGGCTTGTTGCACACTGAGTTTTTGAAACTCACCCCCCTTTCTTTCTTATCTTTGCAGGTGAGCCTTGATATGGAGACTTGGAGCCGGAGGGGATTTGGGGTGGCCATGATGATCACGTTTGGACTTACCAATAAATAAACAGTTTTTCTTTCAGTTTATCTTCACTTTTAATACTATTTATATTTGGGTTGTAATAAGGCCATTTTAACTATTTATTTGGGATTATCTTTAAATAACTCTATATTTTCTGATAATAATCAAAATGGGCTAGACTTAGGACACATTTTCAAAGTGATACCTGTTTTCAAAATAACACAACGACACACATAATTGGTATAACAAAGATAACCACTTAAAGGAAATTTCAACTCATTTACCAAAGTGTGGCAATGGTTGTGGGCATGTCTAGGATTGAATCCAATCAAGAGCTTGGTACTTAAGCAGCCTTCATGGTTCACCTCCTCTATTTTGGATACCTACCTGGTGCCCAGCCTCCATTCACTCTGGTTAGCCCATCAATAGTCGGTTTTTAGATAATAAAACAAAACATGGATTTTTAAACTGCGTGTGGCACGTCAGATTCGGCCATAACTTCTAGGCCGGGTTTGGGGTGTTACATGTGATCTAAACAATGGTTTTAAAACTTGCATTACTATCATAAAGTGTTTACTTTAAAACGTTATTAATTTCAAAATCTCGTTCATAGCGGAAGTTTTTTTAAAATATGTTGCGTAAACGTGATGTTTTAGAAAATCATAAATATTTTAAAAACCTGCATCCTACTACTAACAATTATAATTCAAAATAATAAAACCCCAAATTGAAGATTAAAAATTTAGAGAGGCCTTATTACATCAAAAATACCCAAACTAAAATTATTTATAAATCAAAAGCTAAATAAGGAAGCGTAAGCTATTGTGTGGTCACCTTTGAGTCCCTCGCAGCACTAATCCGCCTAAGGATTACCTGTGTAGATATGCAGAAGGGTGAGTTTATGAAAACTTAGTGTGTAATCCCTTAATAAACAGACAGTCATACATTCAATAAGCAAATATAATTTGAGTAACAGTGACAATATCAGTTTGGGCTTTAGCCCAACTCAATACAGAAAAAGTCATACACTTGGGGCTTGGCATTGCAGTAACAGTAAATAGTGCAAAAATAGTAAACAGTATGCAAGTCCTACCCATCCAGCCTCTACACTCCATCTCCGTCCAACCTTACACTCTATGTGGGGATATAATCAACCCACCCATCCCTACACTCCAAAATTAGCACTGGTTGTGGCATTAAACAGTAATATGCAGCTGAGCTGCCAGTATAATAGGCTTAAAGCCATCAATGATTTGCAGCAGAACTGCCAGAACAGTACACTTCCTCTAATCATAATAAACCCATCCCCATGCAATGCATCATACAGTCATGTCATGTCATATCATAGAATCATACATCTATCCATTACAATTTAAATAGCAAGCTAAAATACAGTCATACATGTAGATATATATAAATACCTCACATAGGGGCAAAACAGTCAATTTATGATGTAGGGGCATTTCAATCATTTCACCACATAAGGGCAAACAATTTTTAGTGAATTTTCAAAGTCACGCAACTGCTGCTGTCCAAGACAATTTTATTGCTAATTCACTCTTTCACACTTTCTTTGTATTAACCTCATTTTAACATACATATCACAAATCATTTTCACCACATTTCATACATCAGAAGTATAGGCCCATGATTACAAGGTCACCATAAAATCATCCTCATGTATAACTTAATTGTTTATAACCTTACCACAACCCGATCACTTAATGAACACATTATTCACATAACCAAATTCCTGCACTTATTCATCACAAAACTCACAAAGCGAAGACATAATAAGTCTCCGTTGAACACTTCGGATCAATCCTCGATACTTGGTGGTTTCCGCAAATAGCTCCACCCATCATAAAGTTCGGCTCTCTTGTACACATGGTGAACACTTAGTATCACCCATGTGACCTAGCCGATTTATCTCGTAGCTCTTTTGTCTACATGGTGTCCTTCACTGGAACCACGCATGCGACCTAGCTACATATATCCCGTAGCTCTCTTGTCTACATGGTGTACACATAGTATCACCCATGTGACCTAGCTACATCATAATATCTCGTAGCTCTCTTGTACACATGATGTGCACTCAAAGACCATACATGTGACCTAGCTACATACCATCTGTATCATCCAATCTTTCAGAAAGGTTCAACCGGATTTCTCTCTCTTTTCTAACAATTTCACCAATCAAGTAATTACCAACAAACATATTTCCAATATGTTACAAATTTATTCATAGTCCTTTTTCAATTTTCAATTTACAGCAAATAGTCAATCTATAGGTAGCCACATTTCATATGATAACAAAATATAATAAAATAAAATAAAATAAATCGATAAATTATTTACGCACAAACTTATCAAAATCTCATCAGTACAACCGTGCAACAATTCATACAACCCAGTTAATAGTAATTTAACACTCAATTCTTGTAACAATAATTCCATTCAATTTCACATGACACAACTAGCATTACATTTTTTTTTTATATCATACATACCATCCATCAACTTCTCTTAAACATATTAAATCATACAATTTATGCCATATCAATAGAGAATTACAATTCATGCATGGTATTGCATTATTATTAACACACGAACTTACCTCGATTCTTAAAAACTAGCAATTTACTATTTTAATCCATAACCTTGTATTTTCCCGATTTAAGCCCGAATCTCGATTTCCTTCATCTATAATATCACATTTAGCCTAATAATTAGTCACATTATTCATACGGGTCCAAAAATCATATTTTTACAAATTTGCATTTTGACCCCTAAACTTTTGCATATTTGCACTTTTGCCCCAAGACTCAAAATTTAATTTCAGCCCTTATTCCTATGTTTTATGACATGCTGAACATTTTTCTCTTCTACAACAACATCAAATTCTCACTCTAACATATAGTTATGAACAATAAGTATTTTTACCGATTATCTTAGCTTTACTCGTTTTCACTTAAAACCGAGTAGCACAATTGTTTAACATAATTTAAAACCTCATATTCTATCATAAAACATCAAAATACACAAATTTCACCTATGGGTATTTTTCCAAATATGAACCCTAGCTTAAATTATTGCTAGAATAAGCTTAATCGAGCTACAGGGATTCCAAAAACGTAAAGAACATTAAAAACGGGGCTTGGAATCACTTACTATTAAGCTTGGAAAGCTTGAAAACCCTAGCCATGGCCTCCCCCATGCTAATTTCGGCCTCCATGAAGAAGATGAGCTAAATTGGCTTTTAATTTTGTATTTTAATTCATTTTACCCCTAAATGACCAAAATGCCCTTACTACTAAACTTTCAAAAATTCCTTCCATGTCCTAATTTTGTCCATGAACTTAAAATTGGTCAAATTGCTATTTAAGACCTCCTAATTAATGTTTAAATGCAATTTCATACTAAAAACTTCTAGAATGCAAGTTTTGCAACTTATTCAATTTAGTCCCTAACTTTAAATTAAGCACTTTATGCATTGAATTTCTTCACGAAATTTTCACAAAATCATGCAATCATATCATAGACGTCAAAATAATCATAAAATAATTATTTCTATCTCGAATTTGTGGTCCCGACATCACTATTCCGACTAGGCCCAAAATCAAGGTGTTACAACTCTCCCCCTCTTTAGGGATTTTCGTCCCCGAAAATCTTACCGAAAAAGTGGTCTTCACTTAGATTCCTCAATCTCATACTCAATGATAAAGTACCTTAACTCAGCAATTGCTTCCAATACATCTCTTTAATTTCTCATTTCCATCCTAATATCAATCCCGCAAAGATAATTCGTAGATTCTCGATGCTCGGCTTTAACCCCATTTACAATTTAGATTCTCTGTGGCATCGAATGCTCTATACTATCACATTACCTTATTGTCTTGAAACACATCACAATTCATACAACAATTACATTACTAAAAAAAAAAATCGAGAAGTCTTTACTCAATACGCACTAGTCCAAATTTCGGATATTCCAGCTTAACAATATTCTCATCTGCTCAAACTTTACCAACATGTAATAAACTTTTCAGCTTTCACGAAATGAAAATCTCATCATTCGTAGTGGTTTTTACTCATATAATTTTTTTTTAAAAGATATACACTTCTCGCTTTCGAAATATTTGCGCTTTATCCGTATTAAAATGAAATTCTATTATCGGACTTGAGAAAAATAATCCCGACATAATTGTCACATGAAATATTTCAAATAAATAATTCACATTGATTGAACACTCAGTCGATCTTAATCATCGATGAATGACATTTCCAGTAATCTTTTCTTTGTTCATTCATTACGCTAACTAAAACCATCTCAATTGCATTAGTTCAAGTAACCAAAATATCTCAATTGAAGTCATTAATTATAATTGACTTATTTGAGAGAAGTAATCCACCATATCGATTGAGACTCGATCTTTTATCACTTATGTCTTTACTTATCAATTCATTCTTAATCTCTAATTATACTTATAATTATTCTATCACTTTGAACTCTCTTTAAATTTTCAAGCGGAAACTTATTCAAAGATGGATCTCATGAAATTCAATCATAAGCACCACTTCTATAAGAGGGAGGGGTTATAGGGCCTCTAACTCGTCTTTCTTATACATACCCATATGACACAATTTCCATCATCATAGCAACATCATCAAAATCATGTCATTCATTCAGGCAATGCAACATTCATGTTGGCTTACACAAAATTTTCCTATTGTCCCATTTAGACAATATACTTATGCATACATTCGATGTTTTCTAGATAGCTTTACTTATCGATTCATTTAATTAAATTAAGTCATGCTCATGACATCATATAAGGCCAAACAACCATAGATACTTGTACCACAATTACAACTTTCATTTCATGCATCATCATGTACATATCATTACAATCATATAATTCAGTCCAAACAATTTAACATAGATAAGTTCATTTCATTATAATCCTTTGACATTTTTATTCGTATTAAAATATTATAAACCTTTATTCATACCTTTCTGAATCTAAACTTATTATAATCGTAATTTCCTCAATTACCTTTGCATCACGTTAAACATGGTCGGTGCAGCTCGGTTGGAGAGTACCTCTGTCTAAACAAGACGGTCCCCATACGCGTCGGAAGACATCACACTATCATAGATCCGTGGCATATATATAGCTAGACTTTTTCACATGCTAGGTTAGTCCGAGAACCGACTAAACCATAGCTCTGATACCACTAAATGTAGCACCCCTTACCCGTATCCAAGGCCGGAACAGAGTACGAGGCATTACCAGACTTAACAACACATAGACAAAAACTGGGCCATAAAATTTCATTTAATTTAAAACTTTTCGAACACATGCATAACAAACAAAGCTAACTATATCATTACATCAAAACATATGACGTAGCATGATTAATTAAACTTATAAACCATAATGGATAAGGACCACATCTCATAATCATATACAATAACTCAATGCGATCGATACGTATTTATCAAAATCATAATAAAAATACATATTACAAACCAACTTCCTATACATGCCACTCACTTGATATTTCCAATATTTGAATTAATTCTCCCAAAAATGATAGTTTGATAGTGTGATTTTGCCTCCGATGATCTCCAACCCCGAGCCGACCTATCAATACTAAAGAAATGGAGAGGATGGGTAAGCTTTACGCTTAGTAAGTTCATATGAAAATAATAAGCAATTACTACCATGCTTTTCAAGATAAAACACTATAATTGTACAATTACACATATTCAGGTTAAGCTGTGTTATCGAGTTACAGTTACTAAATCATTCATATCTGAAGCTACAAAACTCCAACTTTAGTTTCGTTAATTTTATTTGAAACTAGATTCATATATCTTTCTCCCATAAAATTTTCAGAATTTTTGGTTTGGCCAATTAGTACAGTTTATTAGTTAAATTCTCCCCTGTTTCAGAGTATGACTACTCTGACCTCTGTGTACTACGAACCAAATTTCTCTCTGTACAGAATTCCAACGACCATTCCGTTTGTTTCCCTTAAAAATAGACTCAATAAGGAATCCATGCATGTAAGGTATGACTCTTAATAAGTTTTGTACAATTTATGATGAATTTCTAAAGTCAGAACAGGGGATCTCGAATTCATTCAGACCCTATTTCACAATAATTCAAATATCACACAATATAGAATTCTTTTGCTTCCCCTGTTTCTTTCATGTGAAAATAGGCTCATTAAGATTTATTTTCATATATCATTTGCATTTTTATTCAACTTCCACAATTTTTAGTGAATTTTCAAAGTCACGCAACTGCTGCTGTCCAAGACAATTTTATTGCTAATTCACTCTTTCACACTTTCTTTGTATTAACCTCATTTTAACATACATATCACAAATCATTTTCACCACATTTCATACATCACAAGTATAGGCCCATGATTACAAGGTCACCATAAAATCATCCTCATGTATAACTTAATTGTTTATAACCTTACCACAACCCGATCACTTAATGAACACATTATTCACATAACCAAATTCCTGCACTTATTATTCATCACAAAACTCACAAAGCAAGACATAATAAGTCTCCCGTTGAACACTTCGGATCAATCCTCGATACTTGGTGGTTTCCGCAAATAGCTCCACCCATCATAAAGTTCGGCTCTCTTGTACACATGGTGAACACTTAGTATCACCCATGTGACCTAGCCGATTTATCTCGTAGCTCTCTTGTCTACATGGTGTCCTTCACCTGAACCACGCATGCGACCTAGCTACATATATCCTCCCAGTAGCTCTCTTGTCTACATGGTGTACACATAGTATCACCCATGTGACCTAGCTACATCATAATATCTCGTAGCTCTCTTGTACACATGATGTGCACTCAAAGCACCATACATGTGACCTAGCTACATACCATCTGTATCATCCAATCTTTCCAAAGGTTCAACCGGGATTTCTCTCTCTTTTCTAACAATTTCACCAATCAAGTAATTACCAACAAACATATTTCCAATATGTTACAAATTTATTCATAGTCCTTTTTCAATTTTCAATTTACACAGAAATAGTCAATCTATAGGTAGCCACATTTTATATGATAACAAAATATAATAAAATAAAATAAAATAAATCGATAAATTATTTACGTACAAACTTATCAAAATCTCATCAGGTACAACCGTGCAACAATTCATACAACCCAGTTAATAGTAATTTAACACTCAATTCTTGTAACAATAATTCCATTCAATTTCACATGACACAACTAGCATTACATTTTTTTTTATATCATACATACCATCCATCAACTTCTCTTAAACATATTAAATCATACAATTTATGCCATATCAATAGAGAATTACAATTCATGCATGGTATTGCATTATTATTAACACACGAACTTACCTCGATTCAAACTAACATTTACTATTTTAATCCATAACCTTGTATTTTCTCGATTTAAGCCCGAATCTCGATTTCCTTCATCTATAATATCACATTTAGCCTAATAATTAGTCACATTATTCATACGGGTCCAAAAATCATATTTTTACAAATTTGCATTTTGACCCCTAAACTTTTGCATATTTGCACTTTTGCCCCAAGACTCGAAAATTTAATTTCAGCCCTTATTCCTATGTTTTATGACATGCTGAACATTTTTCTCTTCTACAACAACATCAAATTCTCACTCTAACATATAGTTATGAACAATAAGTATTTTTACCGATTATGCCGCTTTTACTCGCTTTTCACTTAAAACCGAGTAGCACAATTGTTTAACATAATTTAAAACCTCATATTCTATCATAAAACATCAAAATACACAAATTTTACCTATGGGTATTTTTCCAAATATGAACCCTAGCTTAAATTATTGCTAGAATAAGCTTAATCGAGCTACCGGGATTCCAAAAACGTAAAGAACATTAAAAACGGGGCTTGGAATCACTTACTATTGAGCTTGGAAAGCTTGAAAACCCTAGCCATGGCCTCCCCCATGCTAATTTCGGCCTCCATGAAGAAGATGAGCAAAATTGGCTTTTAATTTTGTATTTTAATTCATTTTACCCCTAAATGACCAAAATGCCCTTACTACTAAACTTTCAAAAATTCCTTCCATGTCCTAATTTTGTCCATTAACTTAAAATTGGTCAAATTGCTATTTAAGACCTCCTAATTAATGTTTCAATGCAATTTCATACTAAAAACTTCTAGAATGCAAGTTTTGCAACTTATTCAATTTAGTCCCTAACTTTAAATTAAGCACTTTATGCATTGAATTTCTTCACGAAATTTTCACAAAATCATGCAATCATATCATAGACGTCAAAATAATCATAAAATAATTATTTCTATCTCGAATTTGTGGTCCCGACATCACTATTCCGACTAGGCCCAAAATCAAGGTGTTACAACTCTCCCCCTCTTTAGGGATTTTCGTCCCCGAAAATCTTACCGAAAAAGTGGTCTTCACTTAGATTCCTCAATCTCATACTCAATGATAAAGTACCTTAACTCAGGCAGTGCTTCCAATACATCTCTTTAATTTCTCATTTCCATCCTAATATCAATCCTGGCAAAGATAATTCTGGTAGATTCTGATGCTCGGCTTTAACCCCATTTACAATTTAGATTCTCTGTGGCATCGAATGCTCTATACTATCACATTACCTTATTGT
The DNA here is from genome assembly GCA_025698475.1 of Gossypium anomalum. Lineage (NCBI taxonomy): Eukaryota > Viridiplantae > Streptophyta > Magnoliopsida > Malvales > Malvaceae > Gossypium > Gossypium anomalum. The sequence goes on from CM046965.1 coordinate 44,837,347, forward strand.
CTTGAAACACATCACAATTCATACAACAAGACATTACTAAAAAAAAAAGAAGTCTTTACTCAATACGAGACTAGTCCAAATTTCGAGATATTCCAGCTTAACAATATTCTCATCTGCTCAAACTTTACCAACATGTAATAAACTTTTCAGCTTTCACGAAATGAAAATCTCATCATTCGTAGTGGTTTTTACTCATATAATTTTTTTTTTAAAAGATATACACTTCTCGCTCGAATATTTGCGTTTTATCCGTTGCAAATGAAATTCTATTATCGACTTGAGAAAAATAATCCTCGACATAATTGTCACATGAAATATTTCAAATAAATAATTCACATTGATTGAACACTCGAGTCGATCTTAATCATCGATGAATGACATTTCCAAAGAATCTTTTCTTTGTTCATTCATTACGCTAACTAAAACCATCTCAATTGCATTAGTTCAAGTAACCAAAATATCTCAATTGAAGTCATTAATTATAATTGACTTATTTGAGAGAAGTAATCCACCATATCGATTGAGACTCGATCTTTTATCACTTATGTCTTTACTTATCAATTCATTCTTAATCTCTAATTATACTTATAATTATTCTATCACCGAACTCTCTCTTAAATTTTCAAGCGAAACTTATTCAAAAGATGGATCTCATGAAATTCAATCATAAGCACCACTTCTATAAGAGGGAGGGGTTATAGGGCCTCTAACTCGTCTTTCTTATACATACCCATATGACACAATTTCCATCATCATAGCAACATCATCAAAATCATGTCATTCATTCAGGCAATGCAACATTCATGTTGGCTTACACAAAATTTTCCTATTGTCCCATTTAGACAATATACTTATGCATACATTCTATGTTTTCTAGATAGCTTTACTTATCGATTCATTTAATTAAATTAAGTCATGCTCATGACATCATATAAGGCCAAACAACCATAGATACTTGTACCACAATTACAACTTTCATTTCATGCATCATCATGTACATATCATTACAATCATATAATTCAGTCCAAACAATTTAACATAGATAAGTTCATTTCATTATAATCCTTTGACATTTTTATTCGTATTAAAATATTATAAACCTTTATTCATACCTTTCTGAATCTAAACTTATTATAATCGTAATTTCCTCAATTACCTTTGCATCACGTTAAACATGGTCGGTGCAGCTCGGTTGGAGAGTACCTCTGTCTAAACAAGACGGTCCCCATACGCGTCGGAAGACATCACACTATCATAGATCCGTGGCATATATATAGCTAGACTTTTTCACATGCTAGGTTAGTCCGAGAACCGACTAAACCATAGCTCTGATACCACTAAATGTAGCACCCCTTACCCGTATCCAAGGCCGAACAGAGTACGAGGCATTACGGACTTAACAACACATAGACAAAAAGCGGGCCATAAAATTTCATTTAATTTAAAACTTTTCAACACATGCATAACAAACAAAGCTAACTATATCATTACATCAAAACATATGACGTAGCATGATTAATTAAACTTATAAACCATAATGGATAAGGACCACATCTCATAATCATATACAATAACTCAATGCATCGATCGTGCGATCAAAATCATAATAAAAATACATATTACAAACCAACTTCCTATACATGCCACTCACTTGATATTTCCAATATTTGAATTAATTCTCCCAAAAATGATAGTTTGATAGTGTGATTTTGCCTCCGATGATCTCCAACCCCGAGCCGACCTATCAATACTAAAGAAATGGAGAGGATGGGTAAGCTTTACGCTTAGTAAGTTCATATGAAAATAATAAGCAATTACTACCATGCTTTTCAAGATAAAACACTATAATTGTACAATTACACATATTCAGGTTAAGCTGTGTTATCGAGTTACAGTTACTAAATCATTCATATCTGAAGCTACAAAACTCCAACTTTAGTTTCGTTAATTTTATTTGAAACTAGATTCATATATCTTTCTCCCATAAAATTTTCAGAATTTTTGGTTTGGCCAATTAGTACAGTTTATTAGTTAAATTCTCCCTGTTTCAGAGTATGACTACTCTGACCTCTGTGTACTACAGAACCAAATTTCTCTCTGTACAGAATTCCAACGACCATTCCGTTTGTTTCCCTTAAAAATAGACTCAATAAGGAATCCATGCATGTAAGGTATGACTCTTAATAAGTTTTGTACAATTTATGATGAATTTCTAAAGTCAGAACAGGGGATCTCAATTCATTCAGACCCTATTTCACAATAATTCAAATATCACACAATATAGAATTCTTTTGCTTCCCCTGTTTTTTTCATGTGAAAATAGGCTCATTAAGATTTATTTTCATATATCATTTGCATTTTTATTCAACTTCCACAATTTTTAGTGAATTTTCAAAGTCACGCAACTGCTGCTGTCCAAGACAATTTTATTGCTAATTCACTCTTTCACACTTTCTTTGTATTAACCTCATTTTAACATACATATCACAAATCATTTTCACCACATTTCATACATCACAAGTATAGGCCCATGATTACAAGGTCACCATAAAATCATCCTCATGTATAACTTAATTGTTTATAACCTTACCACAACCCGATCACTTAATGAACACATTATTCACATAACCAAATTCCTGCACTTATTCATCACAAAACTCACAAAGCGATACATAATAAGTCTCCCGTTGAACACTTCGGATCAATCCTCGATACTTGGTGGTTTCCGCAAATAGCTCCACCCATCATAAAGTTCGGCTCTCTTGTACACATGGTGAACACTTAGTATCACCCATGTGACCTAGCCAGTTTATCTCGTAGCTCTCTTGTCTACATGGTGTCCTTCACCTGGAACCACGCATGCGACCTAGCTACATATATCCCGTAGCTCTCTTGTCTACATGGTGTACACATAGTATCACCCATGTGACCTAGCTACATCATAATATCTCGTAGTTCTCTTGTACACATGATGTGCACTCAAAGCACCATACATGTGACCTAGCTACATACCATCTGTATCATCCAATCTTTCCGAAGGTTCAACCGGGATTTCTCTCTCTTTTCTAACAATTTCACCAATCAAGTAATTACCAACAAACATATTTCCAATATGTTACAAATTTATTCATAGTCCTTTTTCAATTTTCAATTTACAGAAAATAGTCAATCTATAGGTAGCCACATTTTATATGATAACAAAATATAATAAAATAAAATAAAATAAATCGATAAATTATTTACGTACAAACTTATCAAAATCTCATCAGTACAACCGCAACAATTCATACAACCCAGCTTAATAGTAATTTAACACTCAATTCTTGTAACAATAATTCCATTCAATTTCACATGACACAACTAGCATTACATTTTTTTTTATATCATACATACCATCCATCAACTTCTCTTAAACATATTAAATCATACAATTTATGCCATATCAATAGAGAATTACAATTCATGCATGGTATTGCATTATTATTAACACACGAACTTACCTCGATTCAGAAACGGCAATTTACTATTTTAATCCATAACCTTGTATTTTCTCGATTTAAGCCCGAATCTCGATTTCCTTCATCTATAATATCACATTTAGCCTAATAATTAGTCACATTATTCATACGGGTCCAAAATCATATTTTTACAAATTTGCATTTTGACCCCTAAACTTTTGCATATTTGCACTTTTGCCCCAAGACTAAAAATTTAATTTCAGCCCTTATTCCTATGTTTTATGACATGCTGAACATTTTTCTTCTAACATATAGTTATGAACAATAAGTATTTTTACTGGATTATGCTTAGTTTTACTCGTTTTCACTTAAAACCGAGTAGCACAATTGTTTAACATAATTTAAAACCTCATATTCTATCATAAAACATCAAAATACACAAATTTCACCTATGGGTATTTTTCCAAATATGAACCCTAGCTTAAATTATTGCTAGAATAAGCTTAATCGAGCTACCGGGATTCCAAAAACGTAAAGAACATTAAAAACGGGGCTTGGAATCACTTACTATTGAGCTTGGAAAGCTTGAAAACCCTAGCCATGGCCTCCCCCATGCTAATTTCGGCCTCCATGAAGAAGATGAGCAAAATTGGCTTTTAATTTTGTATTTTAATTCATTTTACCCCTAAATGACCAAAATGCCCTTACTACTAAACTTTCAAAAATTCCTTCCATGTCCTAATTTTGTCCATTAACTTAAAATTGGTCAAATTGCTATTTAAGACCTCCTAATTAATGTTTCAATGCAATTTCATACTAAAAACTTCTAGAATGCAAGTTTTGCAACTTATTCAATTTAGTCCCTAACTTTAAATTAAGCACTTTATGCATTGAATTTCTTCACGAAATTTTCACAAAATCATGCAATCATATCATAGACGTCAAAATAATCATAAAATAATTATTTCTATCTCGAATTTGTGGTCCCGACATCACTATTCCGACTAGGCCCAAAATCAAGGTGTTACAACTCTCCTCTCTTTAGGGATTTTCGTCCCAAAATCTTACCAAAAAAGTGGTCTTCACTTAGATTCCTCAATCTCATACTCAATGATAAAGTACCTTAACTCAGCAAAGGATGCTTCCAATACATCTCTTTAATTTCTCATTTCCATCCTAATATCAATCTGGCAAAGATAATTACGGTAGATTCGATGCTCTACTTTAACCCCATTTACAATTTAGATTCTCTGTGGCATCGAATGCTCTATACTATCACATTACCTTATTGTCTTGAAACACATCACAATTCATACAACAAGACATTACTAAAAAAAAATCGTGAAGTCTTTACTCAATACTGACTAGTCCAAATTTCGGATATTCCAGCTTAACAATATTCTCATCTGCTCAAACTTTACCAACATGTAATAAACTTTTCAGCTTTCACGAAATGAAAATCTCATCATTCGTAGTGGTTTTTACTCATATAATTTTTTTTTAAAAGATATACACTTCTCGCTTTCGAATATTTGCGCTTTATCCGTATTGAAATGAAATTCTATTATCGGACTTGAGAAAAATAATCCTCGACATAATTGTCACATGAAATATTTCAAATAAATAATTCACATTGATTGAACACTTTCGAGTCGATCTTAATCATCGATGAATGACATTTCCAAGTAATCTTTTACTTGTTCATTCATTACGCTAACTAAAACCATCTCAATTGCATTAGTTCAAGTAACCAAAATATCTCAATTGAAGTCATTAATTATAATTGACTTATTTGAGAGAAGTAATCCACCATATCGATTGAGACTCGATCTTTTATCACTTATGTCTTTACTTATCAATTCATTCTTAATCTCTAATTATACTTATAATTATTCTATCACTTTGAACTCTCTTTAAATTTTCAAGCGGAAACTTATTCAAGATGGATCTCATGAAATTCAATCATAAGCACCACTTCTATAAGAGGGAGGGGTTATAGGGCCTCTAACTCGTCTTTCTTATACATACCCATATGACACAATTTCCATCATCATAGCAACATCATCAAAATCATGTCATTCATTCAGCAATGCAACATTCATGTTGGCTTACACAAAATTTTCCTATTGTCCCATTTAGACAATATACTTATGCATACATTCTATGTTTTCTAGATAGCTTTACTTATCGATTCATTTAATTAAATTAAGTCATGCTCATGACATCATATAAGGCCAAACAACCATAGATACTTGTACCACAATTACAACTTTCATTTCATGCATCATCATGTACATATCATTACAATCATATAATTCACCCAAACAATTTAACATAGATAAGTTCATTTCATTATAATCCTTTGACATTTTTATTCGTATTAAAATATTATAAACCTTTATTCATACCTTTCTGAATCTAAACTTATTATAATCGTAATTTCCTCAATTACCTTTGCATCACGTTAAACATGGTCGGTGCAGCTCGGTTGGAGAGTACCTCTGTCTAAACAAGACGGTCCCCATACGCGCGTCGGAAGACATCACACTATCATAGATCCGTGGCATATATATAGCTAGACTTTTTCACATGCTAGGTTAGTCCGAGAACCGACTAAACCATAGCTCGATACCACTAAATGTAGCACCCCTTACCGTATCCAAGGCCGGAGCAGTACGAGGCATTACGGACTTAACAACACATAGACAAAAATGGGCCATAAAATTTCATTTAATTTAAAACTTTTCGAACACATGCATAACAAACAAAGCTAACTATATCATTACATCAAAACATATGACGTAGCATGATTAATTAAACTTATAAACCATAATGGATAAGGACCACATCTCATAATCATATACAATAACTCAATGCATCGATACGTCGTTTATCAAAATCATAATAAAAATACATATTACAAACCAACTTCCTATACATGCCACTCACTTGATATTTCCAATATTTGAATTAATTCTCCCAAAATGATAGTTTGATAGTGTGATTTTGCCTCCGATGATCTCCAACCCCGAGCCACCTATCAATACTAAAGAAATGGAGAGGATGGGTAAGCTTTACGCTTAGTAAGTTCATATGAAAATAATAAGCAATTACTACCATGCTTTTCAAGATAAAACACTATAATTGTACAATTACACATATTCAGGTTAAGCTGTGTTATCGAGTTACAGTTACTAAATCATTCATATCTGAAGCTACAAAACTCCAACTTTAGTTTCGTTAATTTTATTTGAAACTAGATTCATATATCTTTCTCCCATAAAATTTTCAGAATTTTTGGTTTGGCCAATTAGTACAGTTTATTAGTTAAATTCTCCCCTGTTTCAGAGTATGACTACTCTGACCTCTGTGTACTACGAACCAAATTTCTCTCTGTACAGAATTCCAACGACCATTCCGTTTGTTTCCCTTAAAAATAGACTCAATAAGGAATCCATGCATGTAAGGTATGACTCTTAATAAGTTTTGTACAATTTATGATGAATTTCTAAAGTCAGAACAGGGGATCTCGAATTCATTCAGACCCTATTTCACAATAATTCAAATATCACACAATATAGAATTCTTTTGCTTCCCCTGTTTCTTTCATGTGAAAATAGGCTCATTAAGATTTATTTTCATATATCATTTGCATTTTATTCAACTTCCACAATTTTTAGTGAATTTTCAAAGTCACGCAACTGCTGCTGTCCAAGACAATTTTATTGCTAATTCACTCTTTCACACTTTCTTTGTATTAACCTCATTTTAACATACATATCACAAATCATTTTCACCACATTTCATACATCACAAGTATAGGCCCATGATTACAAGGTCACCATAAAATCATCCTCATGTATAACTTAATTGTTTATAACCTTACCACAACCCGATCACTTAATGAACACATTATTCACATAACCAAATTCCTGCACTTATTCATCACAAAACTCACAAAGCAAAGACATAATAAGTCTCCGTTGAACACTTCGGATCAATCCTCGATACTTGGTGGTTTCCGCAAATAGCTCCACCCATCATAAAGTTCGGCTCTCTTGTACACATGGTGAACACTTAGTATCACCCATGTGACCTAGCCAGTTTATCTCGTAGCTCTCTTGTCTACATGGTGTCCTTCACCTGGAACCACGCATGCGACCTAGCTACATATATCCCGTAGCTCTCTTGTCTACATGGTGTACACATAGTATCACCCATGTGACCTAGCTACATCATAATATCTCGTAGCTCTCTTGTACACATGATGTGCACTCAAAGACCATACATGTGACCTAGCTACATACCATCTGTATCATCCAATCTTTCCGAAGGTTCAACCGGGATTTCTCTCTCTTTTCTAACAATTTCACCAATCAAGTAATTACCAACAAACATATTTCCAATATGTTACAAATTTATTCATAGTCCTTTTTCAATTTTCAATTTACAGCAAATAGTCAATCTATAGGTAGCCACATTTTATATGATAACAAAATATAATAAAATAAAATAAAATAAATCGATAAATTATTTACGCACAAACTTATCAAAATCTCATCAGGTACAACCGTAAAACAATTCATACAACCCAGTTAATAGTAATTTAACACTCAATTCTTGTAACAATAATTCCATTCAATTTCACATGACACAACTAGCATTACATTTTTTTTTTATATCATACATACCATCCATCAACTTCTCTTAAACATATTAAATCATACAATTTATGCCATATCAATAGAGAATTACAATTCATGCATGGTATTGCATTATTATTAACACACGAACTTACCTCGATTTAGAAACGGTAATTTACTATTTTAATCCATAACCTTGTATTTTCTCGATTTAAGCCCGAATCTCGATTTCCTTCATCTATAATATCACATTTAGCCTAATAATTAGTCACATTATTCATACGGGTCCAAAAATCATATTTTTACAAATTTGCATTTTGACCCCTAAACTTTTGCATATTTGCACTTTTGCCCCAAGACTCTCGAAAATTTAATTTCAGCCCTTATTCCTATGTTTTATGACATGCTGAACATTTTTCTATTCTACAACAACATCAAATTCTCACTCTAACATATAGTTATGAACAATAAGTATTTTTACCGATTATGCTGCTTTACTCGCTTTCACTTAAAACCGAGTAGCACAATTGTTTAACATAATTTAAAACCTCATATTCTATCATAAAACATCAAAATACACAAATTTCACCTATGGGTATTTTTCCAAATATGAACCCTAGCTTAAATTATTGCTAGAATAAGCTTAATCGAAAGCTACCGGATTCCAAAAACGTAAAGAACATTAAAAACGGGCTTGGAATCACTTACTATTGAGCTTGGAAAGCTTGAAAACCCTAGCCATGGCCTCTCCATGCTAATTTCGGCCTCCATGAAGAAGATGAGCAAAATTGGCTTTTAATTTTGTATTTTAATTCATTTTACCCCTAAATGACCAAAATGCCCTTACTACTAAACTTTCAAAAATTCCTTCCATGTCCTAATTTTGTCCATGAACTTAAAATTGGTCAAATTGCTATTTAAGACCTCCTAATTAATGTTTCAATGCAATTTCATACTAAAAACTTCTAGAATGCAAGTTTTGCAACTTATTCAATTTAGTCCCTAACTTTAAATTAAGCACTTTATGCATTGAATTTCTTCACGAAATTTTCATAAAATCATGCAATCATATCATAGACCTCAAAATAATCATAAAATAATTATTTCTATCTCGAATTTGTGGTCCCGACATCACTATTCTGACTAGGCCCAAAATCAAGGTGTTACAAGTGTGGTGTAGTGGCAAGGTGGCGCCACTTGGGGGACAAAGAAGTGACGCCATAGAGGAAGCAAGGGATCCAAGGTTCAAGTCTTGGCTCTTGCAATATATTTTGGTTTATCTTTTCAATAAATCTAGAAGCAAGTAGGTGCGCTTTAAAGTTTAATGTGTTGGATTTATGACACAAATGAGTTGGTGGCCTAGTGGTGGTGGCGTGAGTTGGCATATAGGAGGACTTTGGTTCGAATCCCTTGGCATGCAAAGGTTGATTATTTTGCTATGTTAGGATGGCAAGAGTTGGTGTTGAATTTAAACTCGATGATGGAGGATCCCACATCGGTAAGCTAACATAAGAGTGGATACTGGTCGGCTTTAAATAGAGAGAACCATGAGGAGAGCAAAGGTACCTTTCTTGGTGATCCCTTTCGCGTTATGGCGTGCTCGTTTGGGTTGGGCATCGGCTAGAAGTGCTCGGAGCGTGGATTAACTCCGCCTCTCCTATCAGGTGTGTATTTCTCACTTCTTTGGTTGTAGGATGGCTACTTCGGGCCGCGATGGGCCGAAAGGGGCCATGTGGGCTCAATGGGCCTACGGGCCTAATTAGATAAGTTGTTTGATTGTGTAGTAAATATTGGACTAGGCTAGGTGAATCTCGTATCTGTGGCTAGATTTGGGCTAAAAGGGCCACAAGAGCGTGTGGGCCCATTTGGGCCGAGAAAAGGCTTTAGGCTCATTCGTATTGTTATCCCCTGTTTAGAATACTTTAGTTTACCAAATTACTTGAAAAACCCTCACTTTTGTAAAATTACCAAAATACCCCTGGTTTGTAAAATTACCAAAATGCCCTTGGTTTGTAAAATTACTGAAATACCCCTGTAGGGTAGAATTACCGAAATACCCCTGTAGGGTAGAATTACCATTTTGCCCCTATGGTGTTAAATGACTGTTTTGCCCTTGTGGGCAAGTGACTGACTTGGACTGTGTGATATAGACAACTTTGGAGGAGCAAATGAGGCTTGGAGTATCGACTTGGATAAGCTTGAACCGTATTATTGGACCCTTTGAAGGTAAGCAACTTATGGTCAATAAGGGTTCTTTGGCCGAATAAGGTAAGGTGGATTTTGAGTTTGTTAAGCATAACTTGTATGCTAAAAATGGTGATGAATAATTGTAGGACATCATAAGGGATCTCAAGATGAGCGATCGTCGCGAATCGTGTGTGTACCAAACACCCTTTCTCTCTGTTCAAATCGGCAAAAGCCAAAAGTCAAATCCGGATTTCATGGGCTTGTGAGTATGCGAATGCTCTCAAGTCATAGACTAATGGTTAGATTCGCATCGCAGCGTGGTAAGTTGGTTGTGTGCGAAAATACGTGACATCGGTAAGTGGGCCTCGATGGGCCAAAATCGCCCAATAGGCTTACGGACCAATATGGGTAAGAGATGGGCAAATCGGCTGTTAGTTAGTTGGTAGACTCGAATTCTTTGAATCGTTAAAAGTTACTTGAAATAACTTTGTGTAGATGTGTAAGTTTACGAAATGTACCCCTAAAGGGAAAAAATTATCGATATACCCCTAGGGTTTATATTGACTAAAATGCATGATTGATAAATCAGATTCTCGCATGATATGCTTTCATTAATGTCTCATTGCATGGGATTGGGATATTGATGGAGGAAGTGTTTAAAGTGGTTCATCCACGTCTTTCGGAGGCTTTGCCTCACCTTATCGATAAGCGAGCAAAGAATGCCGCAATCGTGGAGTGTAGGGTTGGGTGGGTTGAGATATTCCCCACATGGAGTGTAGAAATGGTATAGGGGTGTAGCGGTTGGTGGGTTGAGTAGTCTCCCCAAACGGGATTGCATTCATTGTTATTATCATTACACACGATTACTAAATTGGGCCTATGGGCATGACTGTTTTGAAAAAGGCTAAGGCCTTGTTATCAGATTCGAAAGGGCTTCGATCCACTTGTATCGTTATCCGAGTAGGGCTTAAGCCCAATGGGCTCGAACTGATTTGGGCTTTGGATGGGTTTCAGATACACCGAGTTTCCCCAAACTCACCCCTTTTCTTTCCATCCTTGCGGTGAGTCCTAATTGGTGGACTTGGAGTCAAGGATTCTCGGAGTGGCCATGAAGAACAAATTCTGGTTTTTTTTTTCAAATAGATCACACTTCTTTTATTTTTAATTATTCTCGTTTTGTTTCAAGGTTGTAATAAGGCCGCTCATTAAATTATTTCAATTATGGATTTATTGAACTGGTTAGCACTAGGGCGCGTTTTATAAAGACTATATGTTTTCAAAATATTTTGGTGTCGTGTAAAGTTTCTGCAATATAAATGTTTTCAAAGGAAATAAATATCTAAACCAGACTTTAACATGCTTTAAGTGTGGCAATGGATGTGTGCATGTCTAGGATTGGATCCGGGAAGAGCTTGGTACTTAAGTAGTCCAACGGACTCACCTCCTCTTTTCTGGCTTCCTACTTGGTGCACAGCTTCCATTCACTTAAACTTATAACATTAACGTTTTTTAAACCCTAGGAAAGAGATTCTTGATGAAACGAATAGCAACTTTTTCCATGTGGCATGCTGAATTCGGCCGTAACATATGGGCCGGGTTTAAGGTGTTACATTATATCATTTCTAATTCAACATTTATCGATTATAATCGGGCATGTGATCAATTTATACACAATTCATTCATATATATATTTATTTTTCCTTCTCCTCCTCTCCATCCACATCCTTAGTATAAATAACAAATTTGTAAGTAACATTATCCATAAATTTCACTATTTACTTATGTGAATATTCAAGCTATCTATCCATCTCATATTCACTAAATTATTTTTATCTTGAGCTACAGAACTCGAAATTAATATCCACTAATTTTTCCTAAAACTAGACTCACATATCTTCTTACCATAAAATTTTTAAAATTTTTGGTTTAACCAATAAGTACAGTATATTCTTTAAAGTCACTCCTATTCTGCTGTCTGACAGTTCCGAACCTTCTTCACTAAAAATTAATTATCTCCTTGTACAGGATTCAAATGATGTTCCTGTTTATTTTCTTGAAAATAGCCTCATTCAAGATTCTAAAAAGATAAATTTAATTCTATAATAATTTTATCCAATTTTTGATGATTTTCTAAATTCAGAACAAGGGAACCCGAAATCATTCTAACATTGTCTCACAAAACTTATTATATCTCATGATTTACAATTCCATTTCTTACACTATTTCTTCTATAAGAAACTAAACTCAATAAGATTTAATTTCATATGTTATTCATTCTCTAATTGAATTTCTACAATTTTTTGTGATTTTTCAAAGTTAGACTATTTCTGCTATCCAAAACTATTTTAGTGCAAAATGTTGATTTTCATTTTGTCCCAAATTTCACAGTTCATACAATTCAGTCCTTGGTCAATTAACCCCTCTATTAATCTAATTTTCTCAATTAATACTTTTCCTAGACATTATAAGTTATTTCATAACTATTGAAATTTAGAATTTCCACATAAAACTCTAACTTCAGACTCTTTTACAATTAGGTCCCAAACATTCACTTTTTATTCAATTCTTTCAATAAAATCAGCATATAAACAATTTAAAGCTCTAATTCCATACCAAATCATCATATACTTCCAGCAAATATTCATAGAAACTTTCAATTTCTTTCATAGAATCAAAAACTAATGAATTCAAAAAGTGGGCCTAGTTGTAAAAGTCACAAAAACACAAAAATTTCAAGAAATAATCAAGAATTGAACTTACTTGCAGTAAAAATATGAAAAACCAGCTTAAGGGAACTCTTCCATGGCGTTTTTGCTGATGAGAATGCAGAAAAATAAAGAGAAATCTAGATAATTCCACTTTAGTCCTAGCTTTATTAAGTAAATTTTGTAATTTTCCAATTTTGCCCTTAATTCTCCTTATTTTCTTGCTGATTTCATGCCCTTGCCGTCCAGCCCAAGTAGACCTTGGGTCTATTTTCCTTTTAAACTCTCTTTCTTTTATCATTTAAGCTATTTAATCATTTCCCACAATTTTGCATTTGATACAATTTGGTCTTTTTTGTTCAATTAACTATCATTACTTTAAAATTTCTTAACGAAACTTTAATACTAACTTATTAACACTCCATAAATATTTATAAAAATATTTATGGCTTGATTTAAAATTCCTGAGGTCTCAATATCTTGCTTTCGATTCTAATTATTTTAATATTTATTTTTAGTATACTATTCACTATTTCAAATTTTTTCCTAACTTCACATTTAAGTTATACTCACTAAATTAATAATATTTCCTACTCATTTCTCGGATTTAGTGATCTCGAATCACTATTCCGACACCACTGAAAATTAGGCTGTTACAACTCTCCCCCCTTTAGGGATTTTCGTCCCCGAAAATCTTACCAGAAAAGAAGTTAAGGTTTTTTTTTTTTTTTTTTTTTTGCATAACTCCTCTATCCTGTAATGTTGCTTAATAACATTCACTAAGGTTATGCTTTTATATCTTGACTCTTTAATCTCTCACACCAAAAATTTCGATCAGTCCTTCACTAAGCGACACGTTGGCTGAATCTTGACCTCTATCAGAGACTGAATATATAAGGGAATTTGATCAAAACATCACAACATAGATACACAAAACACATTTTGGACCCTTTTCTAACTCTAACTGTGAAGTTAGTCAATACATCACTGGTCTTATACTCTCTATAATCTCATACGGCCCGATAAATTGCAGAGCCAACTTCTCAGTTGCCTTAAAACTCTGAAACATAGGAATAGAACATATCTTCAATATTCTGAATCACCATTTTAAACTGACCATCAGTCTGAAGATGAAATGCAATGCCAATAATACAATCGCTTATTTAGAGCTTCCAGTAGTTTTCTTCAAATTCACAATATAACCCTCAAATTTTTACCTGATTAATAAAGATTGTAACATCCCTTACCCGTATCTGACGCCAGAACAGGGTACGAGGTATTACCAGTCTTGAGTACTTGTAATCATTTAAAACCGAGACACAAAATTTCATCAATTTAAACTTTTCAAACATATTCAAGACTATCTACATTAAATGACTTTATACAATAGAGACCTTCAAATAACATAGGTCAGTATTTTAGGCCAACTCCTAGCAACTTAATAACAATTAAACGAGTCTCCATACATGCCAAAGACTTAAAAATACTTTAAAACCTTTATATATGAATCAATAGTTTGATAGTGTGATTTAACCTCCGGCGACCTCCAACTCGAGCTAACATCTGTGACACTATAGGAAAAAGGAAAGGAAGGGAGTAAGCATTATAGCTTAGTAAGTAAATATGTAAATATTAATAAACAATAAATTATCATACATTAAACAAAGTCACAATATGTTCCCGGAATATTACCATCACAAACATACATATTTTCACTATTACAATTATAAACAGGTTCAAAATAAGCTGTCTAGCAGAGTACCAGCAGCTAAATTATTTATTTCTGGAGCTACAGAACTCCAAATTTCAAACCGTTAATTTTCCTTGAAACTATATTCACGTATATTTTTACCATAAAATTTTAAGAATTTTTGGTCTAGCCAACTAGTACAGTTTATTCATTGAAGTTACTCCTGTTTCACAGCTCAACTGCCCTGACCACTCTTCACTAAAAATAAATTTTCTCTTCGTACAGAACTAATATTATGTTATCGTTTATTTTATTTGAAACTAGACTCATTAATTATTTCAAACATACAATTTATATCCCATAATTATTTTTGTACAATTTTTAATGATTTTTCAAAGTCAGAACAGGGGATCACGTAGTCATTCTGAACCAGGCTCACAAAAACTTAAATATCTCAGAATATAGAATTCCTTTGCTTTCTCTGTTCCTGTTATACGAAAATAGCTTTAATTTGATATCTCATTCAGCCTTTGATTCAATTTCTACTATTTTTGTAAATTTTTAGATTTACATCACTGCAACTAGCCAGAACAGTTTTATTGTCAATTTTGATCTTTCACACTTCAATTGTTTTCATCACTTACCCATAACAACCTTTCCAATTTCCAATCACATATCGAGCATATTGCTCATGAGTTACACACATATAGACTTACACTTATCATCACAAAGTCATACACAATTTCATTTAATCAATTTCCCAGTTGAACGCTTCGGAATAATAACAGATACGCGATGGTATGGCACACAGCCCACCTTTAAAATCGAAGCTCTCTTGTACACATAGTGGCTTTCAGTTAGCACCACTCATGGACCTAGCTCGATTGTACACATAATTTTAGCTCTCTTGTACACATGGTGAACACCTAATACCACCTATGTGACCTAGCCACTTTATCTTGTAGCTCTCTTGTTTACATGGTGTCCTTCACCTGGAACCACACATGCAACCTAGCTACATTTATCTCGTAGCTCTCTTGTCTACATGGTGTACACATAGTATCACCCATGCGACCTAGCTACATACCATCTGTATCTTTCAATTCTGAAGGTTCAAACAGGAAGTATCTCACTTTCTAATACTTTATTTCATTCTTCCAATAGTCAATTATAATTCAATAATCAGCTACA
The DNA here is from genome assembly GCA_025698475.1 of Gossypium anomalum. Classification (NCBI taxonomy): domain Eukaryota; kingdom Viridiplantae; phylum Streptophyta; class Magnoliopsida; order Malvales; family Malvaceae; genus Gossypium; species Gossypium anomalum. The sequence continues at coordinate 44,853,221 of CM046965.1, forward strand.
ATACATAAAATATGCTGAAATATAAAAACGTAATAAAGATAATGTATTATTTACATACAAACTTACATACTTTCTTATTTCCATGTCGAATTAATATTGAACATTTAAATCATAATAATTATACTCACTTTCAACACCTCGGCAATCATAGTAAATATATAAATTTTATATTGAAACATGCATAAATTGATGCTTATTATACATATGAACTTACCTCGAGACTAAAATGGCCATTTTACCAACTTTCCCGATTTTCAATTTTTCTCCCATTCTAGGTTCAAATCTTGTTTTCTGGGATCTAAAACATCATATTTTACTTATTTAATTAATTTACTATTCAAAACAGTCCTTAACTCAAACTTTGGTAAAATTACAATTTTGCCCCTAGGCTCGGGAATTAAACTTCATCCCTTATTCTTATGTTTTATGACATGCTGATCATTTTCCCCTTCTATGGCAACATCAAATTCTCACTCTAACACATAGTTATGAACAATAACAACTTTTACCGATTAAGCCGTTTTACTCATTTTTGCTTAAAACCGCTTAGTAGCAAAAGTTGTTTAACATAATTTCAGCCTTCATATTCTACCATAAAACATCAAAATAAACACATTTCACCTATGGGTATTTTTCCAAATACGAACCCTAGCTTAAATTATTGCTAGAATAAGCTTAATCAAGTTACCAGGATTCTAAAAACGTAAAGAACTTGAAAAACGGGGCTAGAACGGACTTACTATTGAGCTTGGAAAGCTTGAAAACCCTAGACATGGCTTCCCCCATGCTAATTTCAGCCTCCATGAGAAAGATGAGTCAATTTTTGGCTTTATTTTCCCTTTTTATTTCTTTTAATTACCAAATGACTAAAATGCCCTTAAGGCCTTTCTTTAAAATTTTGTCCTATTCATGCCCATTTTTGTCCAAACGAAATATAATGGTCTAATTAACATTTAAGGACCTCCTCTTTAAAACCCCATTTCAATCAAGTACTTATGAATTAGAACACATATTTTGCAACTTTTGCTATTTAGTCCTAAAAGTCCAATTAAGCACTTTATCAGTAAAATTTGTTAACGATATTTTTACACAATATTTTAATCAATAAATAAACCTTAAAACTTAATCGAAATAAATTTTTTTGACTTTGAATTTAGGCCCTAAATTGAGCTATTACAGCAACTTCTGCAAATAAGCCCTAATAGGCAAATTAAACATGCAATCTATAAAATTTCTTATCAATACTCTAACACATGCATCTAATCACTCGGTAAATCATAAAAATTAATCGAAACTCAAATTTGTGGTTTCACAACCACTATTCTATTTAGGCCCTATTTCGAGATGTTACAAAGATTAACACTCCTCGCAATCGGATAATCTTTGAAACATACACTCATTCAATCCATCATAGGTCAGTCAATCAATAACAGTCCAGGTAATCTCAATCTTTTTCAGAGATAGGGAAAGTCCCGATATGAAGTTTACAACAACTTTATCACATTTCTACTTCAGTATCATCACTGGTTGTAGTGATCTAAAAAAAACACTATATATTTGGCTTAACCTGTTGACAAATCAGATACCTGAACACGGATTTAGAAATGTCGCATTTCATAATTTCTGTAACATGCTAGTCAAAAAGCTTTACTAACGGCATTAGTTCAAACAAAACACCACATCTCGATTTATGCCACTGATCTTAATCAATCTTACCTAAGAAAAAAATCAATATAAAAATTTAGCTTGAACAGTCACAATCCCCACTTTTTCGATGTCAATCTTCTCAAGAAAACTTGAAGAATTCCTAATAACACATTATTCTTAAGAAAACTTGAAGAATTCCTGATAATACATTCTTTAGATATCATACCTGGATAAGTTGATTGTCCTCTTCTTTAACTATGGCATTGCTTAATTTGAATGATTTTCAGAACAATCTATCATCTCTTCCAAAACCATTTTTACTTGCTAAACCACTCTTATCTCTATCCACATTATTAATTATTCCACTTCTTGAACTCTTTGGTTTCACACTTGCGAACTTATTTGATACAAATTTCATAAACTTTATTATATAACACCATAATAATAATGGGTGAAGATTGTAAATCCTCGACTTTTAACTCTTATATATGTATACACATCTAACATAACATTTATCAACAACATAACATCATATAAATACCAAACAACATAGACACGCTCATCACAAGATAAACTTTTATTTCATTTCCCTTTTCCCATATTTCTCGATTTATGATTATTTCATTTCGTACATCATCACATCCATAGCATGAACTAGTTTCAACTCATCATAAACACATTCTTACTTAGACACCTTAGTGTCACTTTCAACACTTTCTGAAATAACTCTACTGAAAAGTATTTTTGTCTATAAGTAAAACAAAAATTAGATCGAATCATACGCATCACACTATCACAAATTTATATGGCATGTATTTCTAAACACTTTACACATATCATTCGATCCGAGAATCGGCTAAACTGAAGCTCTGATACCAATAAATGTAACACCCCCTACCCATATCCGTCGCCGAAATAGAGTACGAGGCATTATCAAGGAGTACGAAACACTTACAGATAATTTAAATATATTTTCATAACAACTTATCTCGATTTCATACTGTTTCATATTTAAACTTTACTCACCAAAGTATTTGAGATATCATCCTTATGCAAATAGCACACATGAGGTACATAATTCCATAATTATAAATGAACACATTTTTCAAATATATTCCATATTCATATATCAATGTCTCAGGTCTCCATGTATCAATAACCTTCATTTTTATTATTTTTCAGATAAGTATGTGTAACCATTCATAAGCATGCAATTCACTGTTTCTTCCTATCAATCCTAATTTCAAATGACAAATTCATGTGAATGAGCTCAACCTCATTAGCTATTTAAATTCTGTCACTTTGATCCACATACTCATAATTTACTAACATAACCTGTCAAACACAATCTCTGAATGATGAAATCATATAAAATTTCAATGTTTACTAAAATCTGCCATATAAATTCAAATAATAATTACCAAAACTTTATCAAATTGGAGAACATCTTACGTTCATTGGTCTGCACCGATATACACTGAATTTCACTGATAATCACTTATGTCGTAGTATAACTATGGTCTTTTCACTAAAATGTCATAACTCAGCTATGGTCTTACATCTTAAACACATATCACATCGATGCCATATCACAGATATGGTCTTACACGAAAATCACTTGTCATTTATAGTCAAAGTTACACTATTCACTAATCAGGTAGCCGAAGTAACCACTTCTCACTGATCAAGAAAACCATACTGAGTTGTGAATCGTGGCACTGAGCAATGATGTACTTAATTTTGTAAGACGTTTGCTAATTTGATAATAAGTAATTTGATAATTGAGAAGTGGTAGCTGGACATATAGGGGTCTAGGTAAACTTACTAACCCAACAGTAGATCCATAGTCGTCACGTGTGACTCGTGCAACGTTAACAGCCAAACAGTGAAAATGGGCCCAAAACCCATATTGTGGGCCCATGTGGGGCCACATGCCCGTGTGGCACACATAGCCCAAAAATGGCCTTGGCCGTGTAGATTACACAACCTGGCCCGATTATTACCGCACGTCTATGCGATTTATCCGTATGGGGCCTACATGCCCGTGGGGCCCACATGGCCCATTGCAGCCCAACGTGGCCCAAAACGGCCTAAGCCCATGAAATTGCTCATGGTAGCCTCTATGATCTAACGCCCATGTTTAGGCGTTCAAATTACCACACGAGTGAGTGCACGCTCGTGTAGCGTCGACGATTAACTATTTCGGCTTTTGCCAATTTACAAATATGGCAGTGTGGTTACACACCTGATTGCGAAAGTGCTCAACTAGCCCACGAGTACTCCAAACCATCACAATTAGAAGTTTCGGTTAATCACTTATCAAACGAATTGAAAAGGACCCTAGCCAACACTTATTTAAGAGATTACCTATCACTCACCTTGATCGATCACACTAAAACCATTGCAAGAGATCGCTGACAACCCTTAAAGACTACCTGCATTCCAATCACAACTTGTTACTATTACCATACACGCAAGTTATTGAACCAAGTGTAATATCCTGATTTTGGGCCTGGTCGAAACAGTGGTTTCGAGACCACAAATTTGAGATAGAAATATTTATTTTATAATTATTATAAGGTCTATGATATATTTCTATGCTTGTGTGAAGATTTCATGAAGAAATTTTATGTAAAAAATGCTTAATTGGACTTTAGGTACTAAATTGAATAAACTGCAAAACTTGTGTTCTAGAAGCATATTGTATGAAATTGAATTAGATTATTAATTAGAGGTCCTTAAAGAGTAATTTGACCAAGTTTTAAAAATTTGGACAAAAATGGACTTGGAAGGGTAAAAATTTAAAGAATAGTAAAAAGGGCATTTTGGTCATTTAGGGGTAAATGAATTAAAATTCAAAATTAAAAGCCAATTTTGCTCATCTTCTTCACCATGGCCGTGTATACCAAGGAAGACTCCATGGCTAGGGTTTCCAAGCTTCCAAGCTCGATTGTAAGTCCGTTCTAGCCTCGTTTTTAAAGTTCTTTACATTTTTGAAATCCTGGTAACTTGATTAAGCTTATTCTAGCAACAATTTAACCTAGGGTTTATATTTGGAAAAATAACCATGGGTGAAATGTGTTTATTTTGATGTTTTATGGTAGAATATGAAGCTTGAAATTGTGTTAAACGACTTTTGCTAAGCGATTTTATGTGAAAACGAGTAAAACGACATAATCGATAAAAATACCTAATGTTCATAAGTACATGTTAGAGTGACGATTTGATGTTGCTATAGAAGGGAAAAATGATCAGCATGTCATAAAACATAAGAAAATAGGATGAATTTTAATTTACGATCCTAGGGGCAAAAATTTAATTTTGACAAAGTTTAGGGGCAAAATTATAATTTTGCCAAAATATGATTTTGGGTCAATTTGAATAATGTGAGTCTTAATTAGGCTATATTTGTAATGATAGAGTAAGGAAAATTAAAATTCGAGCTAGAATTGGGAAAATACCAAGTTGTGGACTAAAATGGTAAATTGCCGTTTCTAGATCCGAGGTAAGTTCATGTGTAAATGTGGTAACATAATTGTCATTTAAGTAATTTAATGTTATTTATATGTTATGATGATTATTATAATGAAATATTACGCTTTGTGGTTATTATTGAGTAATATGCAAATTATGTGAACTACTTGATAAATATGAAATGCTACTAAGTATCTGTTCCAACATTCCGTGGAAGACGGCAAAGATGTGTGATCGAGGAAAAAGCCCATTTGAACCTTGGGAATAGATTAGAATACAAGTGACATGTCATTAGGATATTTGAGTTCCGAACTCGATGAGTTGAGTCCGAGTTCGTGAGTTGTAACCAGGCATCCGAACTCATTGAGTTGAGTCCGAGTTCACCTATGGATACGAACGCCCGAGCTCGTTGAGTTGAGTCTGAGTTCGCTTATGGGCGGGTTACATGGTAGCTTGGATACATAAATTCCACAGGCTACTGAGTTTGTCTAGCTGCAGGTATGGCACTTATGTGCATGCAATCCGTGTATCCGAATTATATTCCGATGTGTTCAACGGGTGAATCTTAAGTGAATAAGGAGAATACCTAAGACGTAAGTGACATGTTGATAAGTGTGATGAATGAGAAAGTTTGACAGGTATGTGTTTAAACCCTCGGGTTGAGAACTTGGTATGATGAAATCGTGGTAAGATAGTAAATACACATGTAACATGAATGTCTTGGTGATATTTATGCAAATGATGTTTTGGGTTGGATTGCATGATTATGTTACTTGCTGTTTGCATGTGAACTTACTAAGAATTTATGCTTACTCCCTCCTTTTCATTCTTTTTAGTTTTATCAAACCAGCTCAGAAATCGGGAACGGTCGGAGGCTCGCTCACACTATCCGTGGACCATTTTGGTATAGTGGCTTGTATATTTTGAGTATGGCATGTATAGCATTATAATCATTTTGTGTATATGATCTTATGATATGGCTATTGAGTGGTAAGGAAATGCTTGGTAATTATTAGTAATTGGAATGGCTAATCAAGATCATATTTGGTGTTATGTATGTTTAATGTGCTATCTAATCCATGGAAATTCATAAAAAGGTGAAATTTGCTATAAAATAGTATCATACAACAGTAATAATGTGAGTTTGAAAAATCACTAAAAATAGTAGAGATAGAATTAGATGATGAATAAAATATGAAGTTGAATATTATTGAGCCTGTTTTCATATGGAAGAAACAAAACAGGTAAATGAGTTGTATTTTATGAGATATTTGAGTTTTGGTGGAACAGGGTCAGAGCAATTTCTAAATCCCTTGTTCTGGCTTTAGAAATTCACTAAACATTGTAAGAAAATAATTATGAGTCATAATTTATATGTAAAGATTCCTTTTTGAGTATATTTTTATGAAAAAGAAACAGTATAGTCATCTGAATTTTGTACATAGAGAAAAGTGATTCGTAGTGAACAGAGGTCAGAGTAGTCAAATACTGAAATAGGGGAAACTTTAACTAATAAACTGTACTAATTGGCCTGACCAAAAATTCTGGGAAAAAATTTGTAAATAGATATATGAGTCTATTTTCAGGGAAAATTTATAGATTTGAATTTCAAGTTTTATAACTTGAGAAATGAATTTTTTTAGCGACTATGACGTAGATGGACAGTTTATTACGAAAGGTGAAATAAATTGTTTGAAATTGTTTAAGTGATAAGTTAGGTTTGTTAGCGCCTCATGCTCGACTCCGACGACGGTCTCGGGTAAGGGGTGTTACACCAAGTGTATAGTAACTTACCGAAAGTGTAATCTTAGAATAAGGAACAGAAGTGATCGGCCTACCCCCAAAAGCACACACTTGAACCAAGGCATAAGATGTAATAATCACACCCTATGAGCCAAGGATTCGACGATAAATGCAGGGTGTTTGGCTATAAGCCAAGGATTCGAAGGCCAGAAGGAAACACCGCAACAACAAGGGAGAAATATCCCAAAAACTAAAAGAGTGGAGGAAAAGAGGGGAAGAAGTATACGGCACAAGTATCAGAGTGTAAGGAGAGGGAGATGTCGATACCCGAAAGAGTAGAGAAGAGAAAAGGAGTCAATGAGCACTTTCCAAAACCAAAAAATAAAAGAAAATAGAGAGGGGTGATGAGGTATTCGGCTAAGGTTACAAAGTGGAAGGGAAAAAGTTTTGAGAGGGAGAAGAGGAGAGAATCGGCCATAGCAAAAGATGTAAAAGAGGGAAAAAGTGTAAAATACAAACCCGAAGAAACACTGCTTGTAACACCCTAAACTCGGCCTGGACGTTATGGCCGAATCTGGCGCATCACATTGAAGTGTTTTAGCAAAAACTGTGTTTTCATTCTTAAAATAAAAGAAACCTTAACTATCCTTAAAAAAACTCCTTTTAATCACTTGTTTAAAATATATGATTTTATGAAAATATGTCCTTTTAAAATGTAGTTGCGGAAATGTGGAAAAGTCATACTATAGTTTAAGAAACCATGTTCAACTTCTTATAATTACATCACATAAAAATAATAATCCGAATAATAACAAAGTGGAAGCCCTATTGCTATCTGATTTGAAAAGTACTTAATAATATAGAAACTGATAAGCTTTAGAAAGAAAAACAAGTCAAAATTATCTTGTTAGCTGGCCACCCAGAGTCCCTCCAAACATTGAACCTTCTACTGAGCATCACTTGAAAATAAAATAAAAGAGGGGGTGAGTTTTTGCAAACTCAGTGTGTACAACCCTCGACGAAAACAAGCATTCAAAAGTCATCATACATCAAACATGCAAAGCAATGCAGTGTAACCCACCCCAATAATCCAACCAGTACACTTCTACTCCGTCCCCCTTTTCACAACCTGCGGGGATATAAATATCGACCCACCCAACCGATACACATCAATGGTAGCCTGGTTGCAGAGCTACCCAAGTTGCAGCAAGCTGCCAATCACATATTGGGCTTAAAAGCCGTCGATGGATCCACAGTTGTCAAGCAACCATGCGACCCTCATATACTCCCTCCGTTCCATAATTCCCAACCCATATGGAACCTAAACAGGATATCACATGAATACATATGAATGCATGTAGCAATCATAAATCTTACACACAACACTTGGGGGTATTTTAGTCATTTTCGCACTTAGGGGCATTTCGGTAATTTTCCTTTATTACGGGTTTTTACTTACCTTGGCCCGTTAACAATTCCCGTAAGCTAAGATGAACAAAAACTATGCACCAGGTAGGATTCCAGAGAAGAGGAGGTGAGTCATTAAGACTGTTTAAGTACCAAGCTCTCCCCAGATCCAATCCTAGACATGCATATACCCGTTACCACACCTTAACTCTATGACTTGTCCACGGTCGCAATATATTAATTAAGTTTTATGTGGTTATCATGTACTAGGCCCAAAACCCTACATACATGCATATGGCCCTCTTGGCCCAATCTCATACATATGGCCCATCAGGCCCAATTCACGTTCATATGGCCCATCAGGCCCAATTCACGTTCATATGGTCCATTCAGCCCAATCTCATTTATATGGCCCATCCAGCCCAAATATTATATTCATGCTCACATAAAAATTTCCCATCGCATAGCATCGCTTATCAAATTTTGCCTATTATGGGCCCAACAGCCCATCGGGCCCATTTAGCCCATTCTGGCCCACTTGGCCTATTGACAACCCAAGTCCACAGAATCGCCCATGGGCCTCAGGCAACCTATCGGTCTCCCCCTTACGAGTATTCACGCACTCGCAAGACTACTGTAGCCACACTTTTGGCTTTTCGGTATTTCAGCATTTCGGCTTTTGCCGATTCATAGTGTGTGTGCAGTGTATGTACACACCTGGTAAGTAAGTGAGATGCAATCTCCTTAGCCCCAAACCTTGCGCGATAAGTATAATAGCCCCTTCTTATATCCCTAACCACGATCAACTCCTAGATCTGCACCAATCTTAACTATTAAAACAGAATAATAGATGACTCATATCCAACACAAGTCCTCTTACCTTAACTATAAACAATCGGCCACCTTAGCCAATGGGAGAGGAATACTTACCAAAATCGGAAACACCTAAAGAGCAATTTTGGCAGAGAGCTAAGATCTGAGATTCGACACTAATTCCCTACCACAGTCGATTAGAAAGAGTAAGGGACAAAATTCGATACTTAGCAAAGCAAACCGATTGGAAGAGTAACACTTACACTAGATTCGATCAAAGAGTATTCGACTCTAGAGATCTGAATGGCACAATTGCTTATTTGGCACCAAGGGAGAGAGGAAGAAGAATCGGCTAAACCCAAAAGTGAAACAAAGAAATCGGCACAAGAAAAATAAAAGGAGAACAAGGTTTTCGGCTTTTAGAGAAATAGGAAGAAATAAAAGGAAGAAAACAAAAGGGTTTTCGGCTTTTAGGAAAAAGGGTTTCTAGCAACAAGGTGAGAAAAGGATTTCGACATTAGCCTCATACCCTTGCATTTGGCACCTATTTATAACCCTATAGCCGAATTGGCTTGCCCTCAGTTCCCTATTCGGCTCCATCACTTCCCCCTCTCATCTCCTCGTTTTTCTTCCTGATAACCCCTTGATCCTTTACTTAATTTTCTCTCCTAAACACTCCCCTTAGAGTCCATCTTCACGCCACTTCCAACCTTCTGGAAGGCCAAAATTAAACTCCTAAAAATACTAAGCTAGGATTCGAACCTTGGACCTCCTTGCTAGCTATTAACGTAACCCCCCTACACTCTAAGTGGCGTCACTTAGCCATTCCTCCACAAGGCTTTTTGATGTTATTTTCCCCTATCTTTATTTAAAACCCCAACTACTTACCAACCCTGATTCTTTTAATAATTAAATTATAATTTCTTCTACCTCCTAATTCAAACTCAAACCTTGTCCAAGACCTACCTTTGCGTGATTAACACTTAATCGGAATTGCTAAGCATAAAAAGAAAAATTCACGATTTCGGGATTTTTGGGGCACTACACTGCCCAAAATTCTCCAAGCCTAATACGACTGCCAAAGAAGAGAAAATGACCCCAAAATGCTCCCTTCAGTCAAAAAGAAGAGTCATCCCGCCAAAGCTGAATTCTGAATGGCTTAGCTTCCCATTTCGGCACCAACTCTTCCACATTCAAATCCCACTTTTTTCTCCCTTAATTCTCTCCTAAAATCCCTCCTCTAATCTCTCCGACCAATCACACCTCCCCTAACTACTCAGTTTGAATTCCACTCCACCATCTCAGTGTTTCGGTCAAACCATAACTCCTCCACAACATTTTTAGCAAAATAAAACACTCCCTTGCATCAAGCAGGACTTTAACCTTAAACCTCCTGGAACACTCCACACGCCCTTATCCCCTAGATCAGTAAGCCTTTTTATGTCATGCTTCACCCATTTTTATTTAAAAGCCTACTGACTAGAGACAGGGTTTATTCCTTAAAAAACAAAATTTTTGCACATGCCCAGGATTGAACCCAAGACTTCTCAGACACTTCCATAACACATAACCACTGAAGCAGATACACAGTTGTGACGCTTCCTTACACAGCTAAATATTTATGTGCAACCTCCTAACTGTTCCCATGCTCAAGAGCTAATACTTCTAGGCCCAAATTTAGGGCGTTACAATTCACCCCTCCTTAAAAAAATTTCATCCCCGAAATTTCCAACTATCAGAACAGTCGCATAACCTAAACTACACCACTACGCTCCTGCTGCGCACTCTAGTACTCATTACTAATCGCGCTTTATCTGAATTAACTGTTTTATGCATATCAGTTTATAAATCCAATTGTTTATTAATAGATATTTTATGGAGATAGTATCAAAAGTATAAAGTTTTATTTCCACACAATGCAGTGTCTATCGGTGTCTACCGGTTTACTGTAGTTTCAGTATACCCTACTAAAGAGTTTGCAGCACGGTATACTACCAACAGTAGTCTCAGTAATCCTTACCTAGGGCAGTTTCAGTCAAAATCAAAATACAGTTTTCAGAGAGAACTTATAGGATCGACGCGGAGACTCGGTGTACCACACACATTCAGTATAAAAATATTTCAGAATAATTTCAAATCATTCGAAACAGCCCCTTTTAAAAATCTCAAGTTTTGGAAGAAACCCAAATCCATAGCCGAGTTTTGCAACTTGGCTCTAATGCCACTAAATGTAACACCCCAAACCCAGCCTGGACGTTATGGTCGAATCTGACAATGTCACGTTGAAGTGTTTATCGTAAAGCGCGATATTGTTTGAAAAGCCCATTCTTTAATTAGCCTCTTTGTGTGATCTAAACGATGGTTTTAAAACTTGCGTTACTATCATAAAGTATTTACTTTAAAACGTTATTAATTTCAAAATCTCGTTCATAGCGGAAGTTTTTTTAAAATATGTTGAGTATAATTAAACTTAATATTTATACATAATTAAAGCAATACTAAAATGCAACCAATTTCAATTAACAAACACCTAATCACAAGTATTCATCACATGTTAGTTGTTGTAAAAATATATGAAACCGTCCATTATTTCAATACTTTGCATCATTCAAAATTCATATATCATATATAACATTGGTAACATTCATAAACAGTAACTCATCCGTATAACATTATTTGTGCCCGTTGAACCTATTAGAAATCCAAAGGATACTCGAGTGAATAATGTCAGTAATCAGTCAATTCATTATCATATATGCTCTTTCGAGCCACAATCGATAAGCTCCTCTTAAGCTGATGAATAGTAAGCTCTATTGTGCTGAAACAGTAAGCTCTATTGAGCTGAGTAAGCTCTATTGAGTTGAAACGGTAAGCTCTATTGAGCTGAACAGTAAGCTCATACGAGTTGTGGTGAGTCCGCAACAAATGCAGGAGCTCGACCAAAATGGTAATCTCAGTATCATGTCACTCGTATCCAATGAATTTATATAGTTCAAATAGGGCTCGGTAACATATACATTATATCAATAAAGCATTCATACTTCCAGTATTTTAATTATACATATTCATTTCAATAATTATAAGTATAGAAAAGTTTGATTCTAATTATACAAACTTTCCTCGTATCCTCAGATAAAACTATTGGCTATTCGTCGATCTTTCTTTTTCCCCGATCTAAACTCGATCTCGACTTATCTTGATCTTAATCTATATATTATCAAATTCAATACATTCAGCATTCAATCTATTCAATTTAGTCCATAATTCATAGTTTTGAAAATTTACACATTTGTCCCTATACTTTTTAATTTTTACAATTTAGTCCTTATCACATAAAATTGCAAATTCATGCAATTTAGCTCCTACCCATGCCTAGCTGAATATCATAGGGACTCCTAGCCCATATATTTCATCATTTCACATTTTTATCTACCATATTTTACAATTTTACAATTTAGTCCCTATTTTGCATTTTTGTCAAAAATCACTTTATAAAACTAGTCTAACTATCATCAAACTTCCATACTATATTTTTAAACATCAAAGAACTCAAGTATTCATCAATGGAATTTTTCAAAATCATGAGCAAATTCAAAAATTAAGGTACAGGCTAGCTAGATTAAGCTGCAACGAGCTCAAAAACGTAAAAATTATTAAAAATCGAGTAAAAATCGTACCTTAATCTAGCTAAAAGTGTGTCAAAACCATGGAAGCTTCAAACCCTTATTTTCTTTCTCAATTTTGGCAATGAAGATGAAGGATGAGCTAAATTTTTGTTTTGTTTTATTGTAATTAACCTTAATTAACCATTTACCATTTTAACCTTAAAATTAATTCAAAATTACACCAATTGCCATGCTATCATCTTCCACTAACCATAAGTGGTCTATTTATCACTTAAGGACCTTTAATTTAATGTTCTATAGCTGTTTAACACTTTTAGCTAATAGAACACAAGTTTTACGCTTTATGCGATTTAGTCCTTTTTACCGAATTAAGCATTTAAACAGTAAAAGTTCTTTACGAAACTTTCACATAATTAATCTCTCATGCTGTAGACCTTATTAAAATAAAAAAATAAATATTTTGACTTTGAATTTGTGGTCCTGAAACCACTTTTCTAATTTGACTCAAAAATAGGCAGTTGCAACTCTCCCACCTTTAGGGATTTTTGTTCCCGAAAATCTTACCGATGAAAAGGTTAGGGTACTATTTTCGCATAGCTTCCTTAGGTTCCCACGTAGCTTCCTCAATCCCATTTTTATGCCAAAGAACCTTCACTAAAGTTATACATTTACTTCTCAATTCTTTGATTTCACAAGCTAGAATCTGAATCGATTCTTCGTTATACGACATATCCAGTCGAATCTCAACATCTATCGGAGAGATCACATGTGACAGATTGGATCTGTATTGATGTAGCATAGAAACGTTAAAAAGATTATGGATCTTTTCAAGTTCTAATGGTAACGATGATGGATATGCTACAGGCCCTATTTTTTCAACGATCTCATACGACCCGATGAATCCTGGACTTAACTTTCCTTTACAACTGAATCAAAGAACCTTTTTCCACGATGAAACTTTTAAAAACACTCGATCCCTGACTTGAAATTCAATTTCTCTACATTTTAAATCTACATAGGATTTCTGTCGATCTGAAGTTGCTTTTAAATTGTGGCGAATCATTTTCACTTTTTCTTCAATTTCTCTAATCAATTCAACCCCGTGAATCTTTTTCTCACTCAATTCAGTCCAGTATAGCGGAGTTCGACATTTGTGACCATACAAAGCTTCATACAATGCCATCTTTATACTCGTTTGGAAATTGTTGTTATACGCAAATTCAATCAACGGTAAATATTTTTCCCAACTGCCCTCAAACTCTAAAATACAACATCTCAACATGTCTTCAAGAATCTAAATAATTCCCTCGGTCTGACCGTTAGTCTGAGTATGAAAAGCAGTACTGAAATTCAATTTTGTTCCTAAAGCCTCTTATAGTTTCTTCCAGAATCGCGATGTAAATCTTGGGTCTCTATTAGAAATAATAGATAGTGGCACCACGTGTAATTGAACAATCTCAGAAATGTACATTTCTGCTAATCTATTAGGTGAGTAATCTGTATGTACTGGTATGAAATGACCAAATTTTGTTAGTCGATCAATAACAACCTAGATAGCATCTTTCTTTTTTGGAGTTAGAGGCAATCCCGATACAAAATCCTTTGTAACTCTATCCCATTTCCACTCGGGAATTATTACAGGTTGTAGTAAACCAGATGTTACTTGATGTTTAGCTTTGACTTGCTGACAAATCAGACATTTCGATACAAACTCTGGTATATCTCAATTTATTCTAGACCATCAATATAGCAGTTTCAGATCGTTATACATCTTGGTACTATCGGGATGAATAGAGAAATGACTACTGTGTGCTTCATGTAGGATTTTCTGAATAAGCTCTGTATTTTTCGGTACACAAATTCTATTTTGGAACATTAAACAGTCATCAATTCCAATATGAAATTCTAAATCAGAAATAGACTCACATTGAATTCGTTTCACTTGCAATTCACAGTCCACTTTCTGAGCTTCACAGAATTGTTGAAGAAATACCGATTTAGCTTTTAACTTAGCTAATATAGACCCATCATCAAAAAACATCAACTGGGTGTTCATTGCTCGTAATGCAAACAAATATTATTGACTCAGGGCCTTAGCAACAACATTAGCTTTTCCCAGATGATAATCAATCACAAAGTCATAATCTTTTAATAACTCAAGCCATATTTGTTGACGCAAATTCAAATCTTTTTGTGTCATCAGATATTTCAAGCTCTTGTGATCTGTATAAATGTGACATTTTTCACCATATAAGTAGTGTCTCCAAATCTTCAATGTGAATACAATCGCAGGTGGCTCTGAATCATGCGTCGGATAGTTCTTTTCGTGCGGTTTCAACTATCGACAAGCATAAGCTATAACGTTCCCTTCTTGCATTAGAACACATCCCAGACCATTTAATGATGCATTGCTATAAATCACATATTCTTTTCCCGATTCTGGTTGAGCCAAAACTGGTGCTTCTGTTAACAATGCTTTCAATTGTTCAAAACTCTGTTGACACTTTTTCGACTATACAAACTTTACATCTTTTTGTAACAGTCGTGTCATTTACATCGCAATCATTGAGAATCCTTTCACAAATCTTTGATAATAACCCATTAAGCCCAGAAAACTACGAACTTCAGATACATTTCTCAGAGATTTCCAATCAACATTAGCAAAAATCTTGCTCAAATCAACTATAATACCGTCAGCTGAAACAATATGCCCCAAAAATCCAACCTCTTTGAGCCAAAACTCACATTTACTGAACTTCGCAAATAATTGCTTATCATGTAGAGTTTGTAACACAACTCTCAAGTGTTCAGTATGCTCAGTTTCATCTCGTGAATAGATCAGAATGTCATCAATGAATACTACAACAAATTTATCTAAATACGATCTGGATATTCGATTCATCAAATCTATAAAAATAGCAAGAGCATTAGTTAAACCGAAAGGCATAACAAGGAATTCATAATGTCCATACCTCGTTCTGAACGTAGTTTTCGTCACATCCGACTCTTTGACTCACAACTGGTAGTAACTTGATCTCAAATCAATCTTTGAAAATACTATAGCCCCTTTCAACTGATCAAATAAGTCATCAATCCATGGTAGAGGGTATTTGTTCTTTATAGTCCCTTTATTCAGCTGTCTATAGTCGATACACATTCTCATCGTGCCATCTTTCTTTTTCACGAACAATACTGGTGCACCTCAAGGAGAATAACTTGGTTGTACAAAACCTCTACGTGTCAATTCTTGCAACTGAGCTTTCAACTCTTTTAATTCTGTTAAAGCCATTCTGTACAGAGCTATCGATATCGATGTTGTTCTGGGCACTAATTCAATTCCAAATTCAACTTCTCTGATCGGAGGTAAACTTGGTAATTCCTTTGGAAAAACATCTAAAAACTCACAAACAATAGGTATAAATTCAATCTTTGATTCAGACACCTTTGTGTCCAAAACGTAGGCAAGATATGCATCATAACCCTTTTTCAAATACTTTTGAGCTAACATAGACGATATCACAATAGGTAATTCAGTTGAATCATTAGAATTAATTCAAAGAATATCACCATTTTGACATTTCAATTCAATAGTCTTCTATCTACAATTCACAACCGTATCGTGCATAGTCAACCAGTCCATACCAAGAATTACATCAAACTCATCGAATGGTAGAAGCATCAAATTAGCCAAAAAATAGTAACCCTGGATCATCAGAGAACAATTCTTACAAATTTTATTAACTAAAATAGATTTTCCTAAGGGATTCGATACTTTAATTACAAACTCTGTAGAATCAACATGTAAACTCTTTTTAAACACTAAATTCAAACAGATATAAGAATAGGTTGATCCAGGATCTATCAACGTAACTATATCAGTATCAAAAAGAAAAAGTACCAGTAATAATGTTTGGCGATGATGCCTCCTCCCGTGGACGTATAGCATCGGCTCTTGTAGGTGCTCATGCCTCAGATCTCACAGTCGAATCTCTAGTAGCACCTCGGTTACTACTCACATTTCCAGTATTTCGGGGTGGTCTCACTCTAGTAGCTTTGTTACTTACTTTCGCTAGTTGTTCTCTTTCAGCGGTAAACTTTTCTGGACAATCTCAGAGATAATGATCAAGCGATCCACATTTAAAGCAAGCTTCACTCACTAATCTGCATTCACCGTAATATCACTTATTGCAATGTTTACATTTAGATCCAACATTTCTAATGCTTCCCACACTAGCAACAGATGTCACCTAAGGTTTAGAGCTGAAATGTCTCGCATCTCTTTCTCTAATCGAAATTCCAACAGAAGCAATAGAACGAGGATGATAGTCTCTAAATTTCTTTGATGCTGACTGATGTGATTTTCCTGCAAATCTCTTTCTAGAATCTCTAGCCTCAAAATCAGCTTTTTTTTTCTCTTTGCAAAGCTCTTCGGCTTTACAAGCTCGATCAAACAAAATAACAAACAGTTTTAGCTCAAGAATTCCAACTAACACTCTGATTTCTTCATTCAATCCATCCTCGAATCTTTTACACATTATAGCTTCAGAAGATACACATTCACGAGCATATTTGCTATACAAACTCTCTTTCATATGCAGTGACTAACATACGACCCTGTTTCAATTTAAGAAATTCTTTTCTTTTCTGATCGATAAATCTTTGGCTGATGTATTTCTTTCTAAATTCAACTTGAAAGAAATCCAAAGTAACTTGTTCTTGCAGAACTATGGATATCAAGGTATTCCACCTCTGATACGTGGTGTCTCTTAACAGGGATACAACACACTTTAAACATTCTTTAGATGTGCAAGATAATTCGTCGAATACCCGGATCGTGTTCTCAAGCCAAAGCTTGGCTCTCTCAGGATCATCATTAGTAGTGGATCTAAATTCCTCAGCTCCATGTTTCTGTATCTTATCAACAGGTGGTTTATTTAATCGCAAAGGATCAATACCTTAAGGAGCCATAGGGATTAGTTGGGGAACAGGTGGGGGTGGAGGTTGCGGAACAGCTGGGTTCGTACGAATGTACTATGTGAGTCACTCATTTAATGTTTTAAAGAAGGCTTCTTTAGCCTCACTCACGTGACTACTAGACACGGGTCTAGATTCAGTAGGCATAATCCCTTGAGTAGGAGCTAGTGCGTTACTTTTTACGTCACCCGCTACAACTCGTTCGGGATCCATTACTATATAAAACCACATTTGAAAATGTCAGGAGTGATCACACTATCACAGTTTTATATATGGCATGCATAGCTAGACTCACATACGTTAGTCCTAGAATCGACTAAACCGTAGCTCCGATACCAAAAAATGTAACACCCCCACCCCTAACCAATAACTATCATCGAAATAGGTTAAGAGGCGTTACTAGACTTGTAACTCAATTCAGAACAATTATTTATCCAAAAACATCTTATTTTAGTCAATAACATTCATTCACATTTAATATGTACTTAAATTGAGCATACAAAGCCTAAATCATGCATTCGGGACTAAATAGGTAACATATAAAAATCTCAGAAGCTTGGAAAATTTTCAACATTTCAAATGTCACATGCCCGTGTGAACAGGCCATGTGCCTCACACGACTAATGGACACACTCGTGTCTTAGACTGTGTGAAAACAAGGCATACATACTGACTTGTGTCACACGGCTGAGGACATGCCTGTATGCTAGGTCGTGTGAAAACTAGAGAGGATATTGAGTTGGGTCACTTTGCCAATCACACGCCCGTGTGTCTAGCCTGTGTGCCCTTCAAAATGGCCACAAACGCCCGTGTATCAGGCCGTGTCAAAACTGTAGGGTATACTAACTTAATTCGAAAGGGTATCCCGGGGGACACACGGCCGTGTAGCATGATCGTGTGTTGCACACGGCTAAGACACACACCCGTGTCTCTATCCGTGTGGACAAAAATAGGCTATTTGTAAAGCCATTTTGTCACCCTTTAACACAAGCATTTACTATCATAATTGACCACATTTATGCAACTCAATTGGCAACCAAAATAACCATTTCAATAAACAATATTTACCATATTAAAACATCACAAGTTCATACCCAAATACCTATCCATCATCATTTACAATCCATTCATTTAACAACCACATATCAATACTTTACTTGCATAATTTCATTCCATCACTACCTTGCCAAAACATATCATAATTGAACAATTAATTCAACCAAACATAGTACCAAAATAAAACAAATCACATGGCTTAACTTATATACACAAAAACATACCAAAGTCAAGATATTAAGTAGCATAACTATTATCCTTTAAACTAGCTTATACATGCCATATTTACAAATCCACAAGCTCAAGAGTACCAATTGGAAATTGGATAGTATGATGTGCAACTCCTACTTGTCTAAAATGAGCGAGCCAATAAGCCTCTATAAAACATAGAAAAAGAAACAGAGTAAGCTTGACAGCTTAGTAAACCCGTATAATTCAAAATTAAACTTACCATTTATACATAATCAAAGCAATACTAAAATACAACCAATTTCAATTAACCAACACCTAATCACAAGTATTCATCACATGTTAGTTGTTGTAAAAATACATGAAACAATCCATTAATACAATACTTTGCATCATTCCAAATTCATATATCATATATAACATTGGTAACATTCATAAACCGTAACTCATTCGTATAACATTATTTGTGCCCGTTGAACTTATTAGAAATCCAAAGGATACTCGAGTGAACAATGTCAGTAATTCGTGAATTCATTATCTTATATGCTCTTTCAGGCCATAATCAGTAAGCTCCTCCTAAGATGATGAATAGTAAGCTCTATTGTGCTGAAACGATAAGCTTTATTGAGCTGAAACGGTAAGCTCTATTGAGATGAACAGTAAGCTCATACGAGCTGTGGTGAGTCCACAACAAATGCAGGAGCTCGACCAAAACGGTAATCTCAGTATAATGTCACTCGTATCCAATGAATTTATAAAGTTCAAACATGGCTCGATAACATTTACATTATCTCAATAAAGCATTCATACTTCAAGTATTTCAATTATACATATTCATTTCAATAATTATAAGTATAGAAAAGTTTGATTCTAATTATACGAACTTACCTCGTATCCTCAGATAAAACTATCGGCTATTCATCGATTTTTCCTTTTCCCCGATCTGAACTTGATCTCGGTTTATCTTGATCTTAATCTATATATTATCAAATTCAATACATTCAGCATTCAATCTATTCAATTTAGTATATAATTCATATTTTGGCAAATTTACACATTTTCCCCTATACTTTTCAATTTTTACAATTTAGTCCTTATCACATAAAATTGTAAATTCATGCAATTTAGTGCCTACCCAAGCCTAGCCAAATTTCATAGGGACTCCTAGCAACCCATATCTTTCATCATTTCACATTTTCATCTACCACATTTTACAATTTCACAATTTAGTCTCTATTTTGCATTTTTGTCAAAAATACTTTATAAAACTAGTTTAACTATCATCAAACTTCCATAATCTATTTTTAAAAATCAAAGAACTCAAGTATTCATCAATGGAATTTTTCAAAATCATGAAAAAATTCAAAAATTAAGGTACGGGCTAGCTCGATTAAGCTGTAACGAGCTCAAAAACATAGAAATCATTAAAAACTGAGTAAAAATCGTACCTTAATCTAGCTAAAAGTGTGTTGAAACCATGGAAGCTTCAAACCCTTATTTTCTTTCTCAATTTTGGCAATGAAGATGAAGGATGAGCTAAATTTTTTGTTTTGTTTTATTATAATTAACCTTAATTAACCATTTACCATTTTAACCTTAAAATTAATTTAAAATTACACCAATTACCATGCTATCATCTTCCACTAACCATAAATGGTCTATTTATCACTTAAGGACCTTTACTTTAATGTTCTATAGCTATTTGACACTTTTAGCTAATAGAACACAAGTTTTACGCTTTACGCGATTTAGTGCTTTTTACCGAATTAAGCATTTAAGCAATAAAATTTCGTAACGAAACTTTAATATAATTAATCTATCATGCTGTAGACCTTATTAAAATAATAAAATAAATATTTTGACTTCAGATTTGTGGTCCCAAAACCACTATTCTGATTTGACTCAAAAATGGGCTGTTACACATAATATACAAATTGCATTGTTTATTAAATAGTTAATACAGTGGGATAATTATGGCTTGGTATTTGAGATTAGAAATGACTTGTTTTTTAGGATGATATGTGTTTAATATGAAAGCATTGAAAATATAGTTAGCCATGATGTAATGTTAATATGTTGATGAATATTATGCCATGTGATATGATTGGTATGGATTAAAATGCGGATGTGTATAGATAAGCAAAATGGTATGTTTAATATTTAATTAAAGTAATGAAATTGTACTAAAGGGAGTATTAATACATGTTTGGTACATGAGATGAAAAATGTTGGTTAATGATTTAGTCATTCGCATGCTATGAAATTTGATGGTCATAAGGTTCGAATCATGTATTTATAAAGCATATGTAGTATGGTTTTGATGCAAGTTTATTGGTTCTAAAATTTAATTATATCCATGATATTGATATGGTTGATTTTGAAGCGTGGTTCATATATGTAATATGATTAATAATGCATGTTTGATTTTAATTAGTTATGTGCTTTATATAAATGAATTTGACTTGTATGAATAAGAAGATGGTTATTAATTTGAGTATGAAAAAAAAATTGTAAAGGAAAATATATCACTTTATGCATGAATAGTAATTAATGACTATTCTGAACTATATTTTGATCGGTAATGCCTTGTAACCCTAATCCGGCGATAGATACGGGTGAGGGGTGTTACATTTGATTGGTATCAGAGCAATGGCTTAGTTGATTCTGGGACTAACATAGCGTGTGAGAGTCTAGCTATACATGCCATATTTATATATTGCGATAGTGTGATGATTCCTGATAATTAAAATATGTTTTTGTATAGTAAATGGATCCCAATTGAGCCGTAGCAGATGATGTGGAAAGTAATGTGCCCGCTCCCACTCAAGGGACAACATAGTCTGATTCTAGACCTGTTATGGTGGCCACGAGGGAGAGGCTAAGCAAGCCTTCTTCAGAATGATGAATGGGTGGTTCACTCTGCATATTAGAACAAACTGGCTGCTCCACAACCTCCACCCCCGCCTAATCCTCCACAAGTCCCTGTCATGCCACAAGCTATGAATCCAATTTAATTGAGTAAGCCTCCGGTTGATAAAATTAGAAAATATGGGGCTGAAGAATTTCGTGCTACTACTAATGATGATACTGAGAGAGCTGAGCTTTGGCACGATTATATGATACGAGTGTTTGATGAAATGTCATGTACTCCTGATGAATGTCTTAAATGTGCTATTTCACTTCTGAGAGATACGGCGTATCATTGATGGAAAACGTTGATATTTGTGGTTCTAAAAGAACGAGTCACTTGGGAGTTCTTTCAGACTGAGTTTAGAAAGAAGTACATCAGTCAGAGATTCATAGATCAGAAACACAAAGAGTTTCTTGAGCTGAAACAGGGCCATATGTCTGTTACGGAATACGAATGAGAATTTGTGAGATTAAGTCAATATGCACGAGAATGTGTCTCGACCGAAGCAATTATGTGCAAGAGATTTGAAGATGGCTTGAATGAAGATATCCGCCTGTTAGTCGGGATTCTGGAAATAAAAGAGTTTGTTGTGCTTGTCAGACGAGCGTGTAAAGCTGAGGAACTTGGGAAAGATAAAAGAAAGCCGACTCAAAAGCTAGAGAGATACAAAAAAGATCATCGAGTAAGTCATTTCAGTCAGCATCAAAGAAGTTCTGAGATGATTATAGCCGCTCAAAGGCTACTATGGGTTATTCAAGCAGAAATCGAGTAAAGCAACAGTCGAGCTTCAAAGCTCCAGCTACTTCGATAGCTAGTGTAAGGAGCGTGAGACCTAATCAACCCGAGTTCTAAAATTATGGTAAAAGACATCCCGGTGAGTGCAGATTGAATGATCAGGCTTGTTTTAAGTGTGGATCCCTAGATCATTTCATTCGTGATTGTCCCGAGTTAGCTAAACAAGAGATAGTGCAAAATACAAGGCTGGGTAACACTGCAGCTAATGTGAGTGGTAGCCAAAGAATGACTAAAGACATGGCTGTGAGCTATGGAGCCTGAGAACCTGCCAGAGCCTATGCTATTCGTGCTCACGAAGAAGCTTCATCTCCAGATGTTATTACTGGTACTTTCACTCTCTATGATATTACTGTGATTGCATTAATAGATCCAGGATCAACTCATTCTTATGTATGTGAGACTTTAGTATCCAGTAAGACTTTTCCTGTAGAGTCTTGGTTGATAAAGTATGCAAGAACTATCTGTTGATGATTCGAGATTCCTATTTTCTGGCTGATTTGATGTTGTTACCATTCGATGAATTTGATATAATTCTGGGTATGGATTGATTGACACTGCATGATGCGATAGTGAACTGTAAATGAAAGACGATTTGTAACACCCCATACTCATAACTCACACCGGGGCGGAGTACGAGGCATTACCTAACTTGTTCTCATACAACCAATCGTTCTCAAGTCAACGAGACTCAGTCTAAATCAAAAATTTTTCAATTTCCACTTTTAACCTCTTAATATGGGCCTACGAGGCCTAAATCAACCATTGGAAACCATTTGGAACCTTTCTGGGTCCTTATCCAATCTATGCAAACTTTGAATTTAAAACAGGGCACACACCCGTGTGGACGGGTAATACGCTCGTGTGACCATCTTAACATGGTCGTGCTAATGGCCCTTGTGTCTCACACGACCTAAGCACCTAGGGACACACCTGTGTCCCTTACCCGTGTAACCAATTTAATTTAACAATTTTACATAATTCAAGTGCAGACTTCACACGGCTTAGACACACGCCCTGTAACAGCCCGATTTTGGGCCTAGTCAGAACAGTGATTTCGGGACCACTATTTTAAGGCCAGATAAAATTATTTTAGTATTATTTTATGTGTTATAATATAATTTTATAAGTGCATGTAAATTTTGGTAAGTTAATTTTAGTGATTTCTAGTCTAATTTCGAAAAAGGACTAAATCGCGTAAAAGGTAAAAGTTGTATTTTTGTGCCTAAAGGTGTTAATAGACTAGAGAACTAAAATTGGAGGCCTTTAAAGGGCAAATAGACCCTTTTTATTGAGGTGGCCGGCAAAGGGGAGACCAATTGGTCAAAAAGCCAAAATTTATGGCTTTTAGGTGACTTATTTGACCAATTAGTAATAAAATAAAGATAGGATGATATAATCCCTTTTTATCTTCTTTTTGACCGATTTTTCCAGCAAAAGAAAGGGGTTTTGAAGATTTGAAATATCAGCCACTTACATCCCTTGCTAATGATGAAAATCGAGATTTGGACCTAGAACGAAAAGAAATCAATTAAGGGATAATTACATCTTTTTCACCTTTGTGGTATCGAGATATGTTCGTATGTAAACAATAACATGCTATACATGTATTTTAAATGTTATCGTTACATGAATTGTACAAATATTAATGTGTATGTGATTAATAGAAATATGATAAGACAAAGCCTTGATAGGCGAGGAAGAATCCCGTTTGAACCTTAGGAATAAAATAGGATACGAGTGACATGTCACTAGGAATTATGAGTCTAGATGACTAGCTCGAGAGTGAGCATTGAAATGTCATGAGATATGAGGTAGCTTCAGCTACAATTGAGGCACTTATGTGCAAAGATTTTTTCGAGTAGCCAATTAGTAATCCAAATGTTCAACGGGTGATCTGAATAAAGAGTTGATGATGGTCCCAATGAGGTAAGTCATTGGTGAGTATGCACTTGAGTTATGTTAGGAGTTGTGCAGGTACGTACACTAAGCCTATGAGAATGTCTTGGTATGTGAAAGATCTATGATGCATAAATATGTGTTCTTACCATGATGGATGAAATGATGTTGTATTAATTTTGTGAACAATGATCATGAACGAGTAACTTAGCCTTGACAGATTTGAGTTATTGCAGTAGTGTAACTTTGAAAATACACTAAAATGGTGGAAAACGAGTTAGAGGCTGAATAAAATATGAAATTAAATCTTAATGAGTATAGTTTCTTATAAAATAAACCGTGTAAGCAAAAGAATTCCCTATAATGAGATATTTGAAGTTGCGTGGGATAGAGTCAGAATGACTTCGAGATCTCCTGTTCTGATTTGAGAAAATCATTATAAATTTTAAAAAAATGTTTATGAGTTATAATTTATATTATTAGAATTCTCAATGAGTCTAGTTCCATGAGAAATAGATGAGAACATTATTCGAGTCTTGTGCTATGAGATAATTGAACTTTAGTGCAGAAGGGTTAAGACTGTCAGACAGTGAATCAGGAGTAACTTTGAGGAATAAACTGTACTAATTGGCTAAGCCAAAAATTCTGGAAATTTTATGGTAGAATGGTAAATGAGTATAGTTTCAGGAAAAATTAACAGAACTTAATTCATAGTTTCGTATCTCTAGATATAAATAATTTAGTGACTGTTGATCAGGAAGATAGCTTGTCGTGAACTTGAGAATATGTTGTAAACATTGATAAAACATGTTAATGAGTTTCTTATTGTTCTCATATGAACTTACTAAGTGTAAAGCTTACCTCCCCTTTCTTTCCCATGTTTTCTAGGGTTGCCAGGTTAGCTCGGGTTGGAGGCCATTAGAGATATTATCACACTGTCGAGTTAACGCTATCGACATAAGTAAATCCAAGTGATTCGAGTCTATGGCATGTATAGGGTTTTGATGTTGAGTATGTGATATTATGATTTAGCTAAAGGTGTCGGCTTGTATTGATAAAGTGTTGTAGCCATGTAAATTGGCCTATATCAGCCAATGACGTTATGGGCCTATATGATTAGTCTTATGCATGTATGTTATTATCTCTTGCGATGTGGCTTACACTATGCCTAGAGATTGAAATGAGATTCATTGATGAGTTAGTACCTTATGCATGATTAAGTGATTGGTAAATAATTAATAAAGCCTCATAAATGGTTTGTGTATATGATTATGCATGCTTAGTGATGGACATGAGGTTTGATGACATGTTGATAGCTATAGCATTAATGTGGTAAAGATGAAAGTAAAACCTACGGTAATGGTTGCATGTGAAATTACCACGGTCATGTCATGTTAGGAATGTTTAGGAATGTTTAAGTGCCTAATTTTGCCATGTTGTATGATAAGTATGCGTGCATGTGTTGTGAGGGTGACAAAATGGCTTGGAAAATAGCCTTGTATTTGTCCACGTGGGTAGACACACGAGCATGTTGTCCAGCCGTGTGACCCCCGCACCTAAGTTTTTCTAGTCAGTATGCATGGTAGTAGTACACGGGCAAGAGACACAGCCATGTGTCTCAGCCGTGTGAAGGACACGGTCATAGGACACGGGTGTGTGCCTTGGCCGTGTGGTTTTGGTAGAATGTCCAGGTTTTTAGACACGTGTAACACCCCTATAACCCGTATCCGTCGCCGGAGTGGGTTATGAAGAGTTACTAATCCGAAACTCAACATTAGTACATACACATTTACATAAGTTCATTAGAAATTATATGTATAGCCAAACACAATCAAAGATAGAAATTTAAAGTTATCCCAACATTCAAAAGTGGCCATATTCACATGGCTTATAAACAAAGACATCTCAAAATATCATTCACTTAAGTCTATTCTATACATGCCATACTAGCTCCAAAATATAATAGTACCAAAATGATAAATAGTGTGACGAGTTGCTGACGATCCCCTCCCGAGTAGGTGACTGGAGTCAACAATCTATAAAACAGAGAAACACAACAAATAAAGTAAGCTTTCATAGTGTTAGTAAGTTTTAAGCAATGCAAACAATTAACTCATTTATACTTCAATCATTCAATTTCTCAAGAGGCCATTTTCCAGGTATATTGTCATTTGGCCGAATATACACAAGAGCATAATGTACATTTAGCATTCTTATTTCACTTAAACTAAATGCATATATCATAAATAACTCAAATACTTTCACATACTTTCTCATGTTGACCGAATGTATCATGATCATAGATATAATTATAACATTTATTCACTTAGGTATCACATTATACACTTATGATTCAATTCCAAACAAACTTACATATAAATACATAATACGTACCTGGCCAACTTAACGTATTGAATGTATTCATTTGTCGTTCTAACATGAGGTATCTTAGTCTTAGACTTTTATCAAATCA
Source organism: Gossypium anomalum (assembly GCA_025698475.1). NCBI lineage: Eukaryota > Viridiplantae > Streptophyta > Magnoliopsida > Malvales > Malvaceae > Gossypium > Gossypium anomalum. Next base: position 44,880,225 of record CM046965.1, read on the forward strand.
CTGGCATTTAGCTTGCTAGGTTTTAAACCCGAGTTCATTCACTGGCATTTTGCCTGCTAGGCTTGAGCCCGATATCATTTCACCGGCATTATAACCTGCTAGGCTCGAAGGCCCGAATAGTATTTCACCGGCATTATATCTTGCTAGGCTCAAAGGCCCGAATATTACTGTACAATATTCAAATCAACAAGTTTCATATAACACAATCACACCAATTTAGGCACAAACATCATTCGAATATATCATCCTACATTTTATTCACATTTATTTCATTTCATCATTCACACTTATCATTAGATAGTTTACAGATAACATCTCACTCATATTCATCTATCACTTATCATTTGATCATAAAAACATATCACATTTAAATTCCATATTATAATTGCCGTTCGGCCATATACATATATTAAATGTAATACTTAATTCTCATAATATGTAATGTCATTATCGAATATTATTTATGTTTATCTACTTAAAACTTACCTTGAATATTTTTGAATAGTCTCGGTTCGGCTATTCAACTACTTTCTCTTTTCCCCTGTCCAACCTGGTTCTCTATGCTCTTGAGCTAATTCAAACAAAAATTTAACTTATTAAGTCCCACCATGCTAGCTTATGGCCAAAAATAACAAGAAATTTAATAGGTCATATAGCTACTTTTAGCTCAAATACAAAATGGTTATACACATTTTTAATCACATTAAGTAATTTAATACTATTTATTTAACATTTCTTTACGTACACCTTTATGACCAAATACACCTATCAATTAAGTAATTTACCTTAACACATAACCCACATAGCCAAAGTACATATAACCCTAATGACCGAATAATTTGAATATGTATATCATCAAAGTTCCTATGATTTAACCCTTAAATTTCATAGCCGAATATTCATTGTATATCTAGCTCACATACATAAACACGAAACTCATATAGTTTATTACATTTTCATATACATATCTCACTCATATAGCCGAATATATAACTCATCAAATAGATATTTATTCACGTTCCCTTAACACATATTGATCAATTAGTCCATGCATTAGCCTTTGACACATTCGGTCATTAAAGCAATAACCTAATTAACATTCAAGCATTTTATACTAAAATTTCATCGAAGGTCAAATTCATATACAACCTTTAATACTCATACAAAGTTTATATTTTAAATAATCTATACTCACCATTAACTTAATATCAATTAAGTAAGCACTTTAACAAATTTTCTTTAACTATACACACATTTGGCAATGACAATGACAATTTAATAAACCCTAAATCCAACTTATAATTGTGCATATCACATTGAAAGCATCCAATCCAATTTATCATCCAATCATCCATAGCCGAAAACACATATTTCTTTCATTCATTCTTAACAAATATTTTATCAATCTTAAATCTCCATTCCATCATTTTAAAATGCAAACATTACTCAAATGTTATCTAAGTTCACATTCGGCAACTACATATACACACAAGCCAATTTTTCCTATCATCTAAACCACCTATATGAACATTAAAATAACTCAAACTTCACCCATCCACAATTACTCATTAAAACATAAATACAACAACCATTCTCTTCAATTTCTTCCATAGCCGATTACTCATATCACCACTTAATTCAAAATTTTGACATGGGCTAAGTAAGGGACTTAGTAACTAGCTTATAATATGCTAAAATTTCAAAAACTAACATGAATTTCTTACCTTAATTCTAGCTTAAAGTTGACCGAATGGCTATCTCACTTTCCTTATTTAAGATTCGGCTAAGCTAAGGAAGAAGATGAACCAAAACATTTTGTTTTTTTTATCATCTTTTCTTATTTTAATTAATTTAAACCATTAACTATTATTATATTAATATATAATGCATATATGGCTATTCAACCATCATGGCCAGCCACTTACTTAAAAATAGGGAATTTGACATGCAAATCCCCATATTTTAAGCCATGCAATATTTGACCACTACACTTCAACCTATTACAATTTCAATATTTCTCACATAATTACACATTTAAATGACAAAATCAAAGCATGAAATTTTCACACATACACTTTCACTTATAATAGGCATAGAATATAACATTTAATTATTTTTGTCACTCAGTTTTGTGGTCTCGAAACCACTTCCCGACTAGGGTCAAATTAGGGCTGTCACAACACGGGTTTGGGAAACATGCGTGTCCCTAGCACATGGGCATGTGCTCTATACCCACAAGGGCATGTGGAGCTTTGATGCAAGAGATTTTCTAAGATTTTCATGAGTTCTCGGTTGGGTCCCGAACCACCCCGAATGTAGGTGTTGGGCCTCGTAAGCCTGCATAAGGGACAGATTGCATGTGAAAAGAAAAGTTTTTAATTGTTTGAGATTTCATGGCCCTGTTTAGTATAGAAGTGTTAGTAAAAGTCAGGTAGCACCTCGAACCCCGTCCTGGCGTCGGATGCGGGCGAGGGGTGTTACACACTCGTGTCCCTGGCCCTGTTGTCCACACGACCTCGACACACCGTGTCTATAGCCCGTAGAGCTCTCTGTTTGTGACTTCATCACCAACTAGGGATACACGACCACGGCGCACGCTCTGTCCATAGCCCGTTTCCATTACACGGCCATGACACGCTCGTGTCGTAGCCCGTGTGCAAAGACCTGAGTATTCTATTTCTGATGTCAGCATACTTAAAATGTCACACGGCCAAGGCACACACCTGTGTGTTAGGCCGTGTCCACCACACGACTGAGACACACGATCATGTCTCTGCTAGTGTATTCATTACCATGCATACTGACTTGAAATTTTTACGTGCAGGAGACACACAGTCGGACCATATGCCCATGGGGTGAACCATGTGTCACACACGGCCTAGACGTACGCCCGTGTGTCTACCCATGTGGACAATACAAGGCTATTAACTAAGCCTCATTGCCACCCTTATTTACCTAGTTCCATACAAATACCAATCAATACCAAAACAAGCACAATTCATATGACCAAATCAGCCTCAATAGACATTCGTTTATAAGGCAAAATATTCAACTATGGAAATAACATCTTTGCATATAATCAAAATGAATATTAGCCACCATTCAAGGCTTAATACAAAATGAATGGTTTCTAACCCAAGCCAACACATTTGGCAAATTCTCAAAGACACAAAATTATAAGGTCTAAGTCCTATACATGCCATATTCAAAAATATAAATCCAACTATACCGAAAGTTTTGGCTGATAGTGTGATCGATATCTCTGACTTGCGGTGATCCTTGAGCTAATTAGGCAGCACTGATAGAAAATAGAAAGAAAGAGGGAGTAAGCATAAAAGCTTACTAAGTTGCATATAAATAAATATACAACAACAATTTCATCAAATTGTCATGCTCATAACGCAAAGGTAAACGTAAACATAACTTACTCATTACCATCCACAAAATTCTCATATTTTACATCAAGCTCATTTCTCATACGTATCAATTAGGTACCTGTATCACTAACGACATGGTTATACTTTTCTTATTAACTCACATTCATAACTTTCACCATTGAACCATTCGAAGCACTACAAGATATTTCATAAGCCTCACACATAGGTAAGTGTGCCTCCATGTCCCAGGCATGGTCTTACACTGACACATCTCGTAGCCGATGCATGTCCCAGACATGTCTTACACTGGCTTATTTCCCGAAGCCAATGCATGTCCCAGACACGTCTTACACTTGTACTCGTCTCAATGCCGATGCCATGTCCCAGACATGGTCTTACACTGGCTCTCATAATGTGGCCGGTGCATGTCCCAAACATGTCTTACACTAGCTCACACAAATGACCCAATGACACGGCATGAATATCCGGTTTATTTCCTAGGGTTCCCCGGGATTTCTACTCTCTCAATTATTAATAGGCATTCTCAATTACAATCTAGCATTTCATGCTATATCAATTCAATGAAAATTCAAATACATACATTAACAATGTAGTTGTATTATTTACATACAACTTACCTCGGATTATAAAACGCACACGACTAGTAGGATTAGTTGATTTGCTTGGCCTTCTCCCGGTTTAGGTTCGAATTTGACAATTCTTGATCTATATTAACAAAATGCACTCATTTAGTCACTAATCACAATTTGGCAATTTAAAATTCACATCTTAGGTAAAATGACCATTTTTGCCCCTAGACCTTGGCAAAATGACCATTTTGACCCTATACTCGAAAATTAATTTTTATTGAATTTCTTCGTATTTCAAGCTTAGCCAAGCTCTTTTTACTCGTATAGCAACTTCGAATTCTCACTATTTCACACATTTATCATTTATTTCACAAACTTTGCAAAATGGTCCTATAAGGGTTTTCATGAGAAATTCTTTCACAAAACTTGTCTATTACATAATTAAGACTCATTTTCTTCCATAAAAACTCAGCAACTATCACAAATCCATCCATGGTAAAACCCTAAACTCTTAATCATTTTGCAAAATAGACCCCTCATTTGAAAGCTCATGCTTCAAGGAGTCCAAAAATGTAAAAATCATTAAGAGAAACTTTCATAATCACTTACTTGAGAGGCTTAATGTTGCTGAAATTTTTGAAGCTTTCAAGACCCCATTCTTTGTTGAAAATTTTGGTGGAGGAAGAAGATAGAAAGGGATGATATCATCCTTCTTTCATCTATTTCTATTTTAGTCAAAATAAGTCACCTAACCCACCAAATTTTAAAATTTAGTCTCCTCTTGACCTTATGGCCGGCTATGCTCCTTTAAAAGGGTCTAATTGCCTTTTAAAATTCTCCAATTTTGATTCTCTAGTAAAATAACACCTTTAGCTATCAAATTATGACTTTTTCACTTTATGTGATTTAGTCCTTTTTCACAATTAGGCTTACAATCGTTAAAATTAATTCACCAAAATTTTCATGCAGTAATATAATCATGCAATGACTCTATAATAACAATAAAATAATTTTTATAACTTCAGATTTATGGTCTCAAGACCACTATTTCGATTGGGCCCTAAATCGGGCTATTACACGATTGATCTGAAATGTTAGAATGATGAAATAATTTGGATTGAGACTAATGATTTGGATGGTTTGCCGACGGTGATTAATTCGATGTTAGCTTAGCAATATGTGAGAAAGGGTTTTGAAGCTTACTTTGCTTATGTGCTCGACTCTAAAGTGATCAAAAAGAAGATTGAATCAGTACCAATTGTGTGTGAATATCTAGATGTGTTTCCTGAAGAGTTACCGGGTTTACCACCGATCAAGGAAGTTGAATTTGGTATTGAGTTAGTGCCGAGAACAACTCTGATATCGATAGCTCTGTACAGAATGGCACCGACTGAATTAAAAGAGTTGAAAGCTCAGTTGCAACAGTTGATTGATAGAGATTTCGCACGGCTGAGTTAGTCTCCCTGAGGTGCACTGGTTTTGTTTGTGAACAAGAAAGATGGAACTATGAGAATGTGCATCGACTATCGACAGCTCAATAAAGAGACTATAAAAAAATACCTTCTACCACAAATAGACGATTTGTTTGATCAGTTGAAAGGGGCTACAGTGTGACGGCCCTAAATTGACCCTAGTCGAAAAGTGGTTTCGGGACCACAAAACCGAAGTATAAAAACAAAGAACCGTTAGTTTCTATGTTTAATGTGCATGAATATGCATGTGTGAAAATTTCAATCTTTAATTTATTCATTTGAGTGTGAATCTTTTTAATGGGACTTATATGAGACAAATGTGAAATATGATAGGTAATTCTAGAAGTGATTCAATAATGCATGAAATAAAAAGGGTGGACTTGCATGTCAATTTCCCCACTTAATTAATAGTGGCCGGCTATGACATGATGATAAGCAATATGTGTTTGTAATAATAATAAAATAATGTATTAATGGCATAAAATAATAATAATAATAATAATAAAAGGGGTTAAACTAATTAGATGAATAAAACAAGGAAAAGAAAATTTGTGTTCATCTTTTAGCAATCCTTGGCCGAAACTCTAAGAAGAAAGGGGAAGGGGAAACAAGCATTCGGTCACTCCTAGCCTTGATTAAGGTATGAAATTCATAATAGCTTTTGAAATTGTTGAATGTATTGAGTTAGTTACTAAGTCCCTTAGTTATCCCATGTCCAAATCTTGAATTTTGGTTGGTATCATGAGTAATTGGTTAAGAGAAAAATGTTCAAGAAATGGTTGTTGTTCATGTTATTTGGATGAAAATGGTACATAGGTGAATTAGAGTCTAACAAATGAGCACATTTGGGCATTAGTTGCTAAATGGAAAAGAATCGGCTAACAAGTTGTGTTCTTTGGCGAATATGGTTTTAGGTATTTGGGTAATGTATGCATTTTTAATTGATGGAATGAAGAGGATGCTTTAATTGTGTTAAGGACAATTGTAGGTTAAAATAAGGTTTGCTAAGCTAGCTATTAAGGTGAAATACAAATGTTAACAATTGATTTCTAGTGTATATATATATGTGTATTAGCTTGAATTTTGAACTTGAATAATGGTTTGAACACCATGTATTGTATTGATAATGTTGAAGTGAATTTTATAGATAATTGTTTGATAAATTCGATTGTTAATATACATACTTGAATAAAATGTATACTAGGAATGTTTGAAAGAGTGATTTAGTATTAAACTGTTTGAGGACAGCTGCAGTAAGGTGATTTTGGAAAATCACCATAATTTGTAGGAGTTGAGTTAGAAGCTGGATAAATTATGTAAGTAAAGCTTGAAGAGTCTAGTTTCTTACAAAAGAAACTATAGAAACAAAAGAGTTACTGATCTTGAGATATTTGCAGTATTGTGGGGTTGAGTCGAAATGACTACTAGATGTCCTGTTCCGTTTTTATAAAATCATTATAAATTGTAAAAGAATGGCCTTAAGATAAAATTTATATGCTTAGATTCCTTAATGAGTCTAGTTTCAAATGAAATAAGTGAGAACACATTTTGAATTCTGTACAATGAGAAATTTGATTCGTAGTGAAGAGTGGTCGGTTTAGTCAAGCAGTGAAACAAGGTGAAATTTAAGAAAAATCTGGTATTGTTGGGCTAAACTAAAAATTATGAAAATTTTATGGATAATAGATAAATGAGTCTTCTATCAAGAAAAATTTATGGCAATCGATTTGGAGTTTCATAACTCCAATTATAAATACTTTACTGGCTGTTGCTCAGGAAGTTAGTTTATAGGGAAATTATAATTATATTGTAAACATTAAAGAAAATTTGTTAATAAATAAATTTTCAATTTTTATAAAGCTTACTATAATCTATATGTGTGAAAGCCGAATCTATATGTAGTACATTCTTAAAGTAATGCTTTAATAGTCGATTAATGACTAGTTTAAATTTGTTAAACTTAAGCTCAAGAGCATAGGGGGACAATTTCTGATAAGGGGAAAGAAAAAGTAGCCGAGTAGCCACTTTGCCACCGTTCAAGTATATCCGAGGTAAGTCTTCGAGTAATGGAACTTAGTCTATGAATTGATAAATCTTGATCATATTTAAGCATAACAATTAGTCTATAACATAATGGTTCTACTTGATTTATGTAGTGAGATAAATAGCTTGTACTTATGATTTGTAATTGAATAGTTATTGAAATTGTGTTGAATGGCAAATCGAAATCGTGCCCTCATATGGGTCTATTGGTAGAAAGTGGAATGGTTATTAAGCTTGTTGTGCTTGTGTTCTAGTAATGTGAATGAAATACCGATGTATTAAGATGATAAGACATATGCGTGATAAATTGAGACTATATCCGGGCTAAGACCCGCAGACCTTGCGTGAGTGTTATATCCGGGTCAATTCCCGAAGGCATACGTGCTGGTCGATTATATCCAAGTCAATTCCGAGGCATACGTGCTGGTAATTATATCCGGTTAAGTCCCGAAGGCATACGTGCTAATTTTCATATCCGGGCTAAGTCCCGAAGGCATTCGTGCTAGTTTGCTATATCCGAGTTAAATCCCGAAGACATTCGTGTTGATTCGGAATTGGTGATACAAATTGTAATAATTCCAATAAGTACGTTCAAATTCTAAGATGATAAGGTATGTTTTATATATATACATTGTAAAGGTTGATTTGGTTTTAAATGTATTCGTTCAATTGAATAGTGAACTCCGAGTCGAATCTTAGGTTGCATGAAATATTTAGCTTATTCGAGGTACGAAATTTTTACTACAATGAAATTTAGTCGGGTTTGACTCGTGCGTATGAATATAATGATTGAAGTGTGAGGTAACATAATCATGGAGTTTTATGTTATGTATTTATTTATCTTATAAACGTTATGTTTTAGTTGTAAATGATCTCATTACTTAAACTTACTAAGCATCGAAATGCTTACTCGTCGCTTAAATTCTCTGTTTTTTTAGATCTCGTTCGTTAGCTATCGATCTCTGGGGATTTCAAAGACGAAGTCATTCACACTATCCAAGCCCACTTGGTACCTTGTAGTTGAACTTTAAAAATGGCATGTATAGGGTGGACTTTTGATGTTAGTACGTATCTTTTGGTGTGTATATATATATAGCCATGCGGAAATGGCTTGTTAAGTTATTATATAATTTCCACTTAGTTAATATGTATGTGTAGTTGATATATAATTAATCTTTTAAATATTTTGATCGAATTGAACTTATGAATGAATCAAGATAATTATTAAATTAATGTGACTCCTTGTCTGTTGTATGAATGGAATTATCCGATTATAATTAAAAGAAACTTCTTGCATATTTGGTATTAAATCCTTCCGGCGACGGATGCGGGATTAGGGGTGTTACATTTTATTGGTATCAGAGCTACGGTTTAGTCGATTCTAGGACTAACGTAGCATGTGTGAGTGTAGCTATACATGCCATTAAGTGTTAATACGATAGTGTGATGATTTTTGACAGTTTAAATGTGTGTTTTTGTTAGTAATGGATCCCGATCCCAATCGAACGGTAGCTGACGATGTAGAGAGTGTAGCGCCTGCTCCCGCGCACAGGACAGCGCCGATGGACTCTCAACCTGTGGCAAGCAATTAGAATGACGAGGCTAGACAAGCCTTTTATAATGTGATGAATGATTGGTTTAACCAATACATTCGAACTAATACGGCTGTTCCACAACCCCCACTCCCGACTAATACATCCCCTGTGCCCGCGGTACCTCTGGTAACCGATCAGGTGAGATTAAACAAGCCCCCAGTTGACAGAATCCGAAAGCACGGGGCTACTGAATTTAAAGCTACAGACAGCGATGATGCCGAGCAAGCTGAATTTTGGTTGGACAACACTATCCGGGTACTTGATGAACTATCTTGCACACCCGAGGAATGCCTAAAGTGTACTATCTCTTTGCTACGTGATTCTGCCTACTATTGGTGGAATACGTTGATTTCTATTGTGCCCAGAGAGCGGGTAACTTGAGAGTTTTTCCAAACCGAGTTTCAAAAAAAGTATATCAGTCAGAGATTCATTGATCAAAAACGAAAAGAATTTCTTGAACTTAAACAAGGTTCCATGACGGTTACTGATTATGAACGAAAGTTTGTGAGGCTTAGCCGGTACGCTCGAGAATGCGTTTCTTCAGAAGCTGTAATGTGTAAACGTTTTGAAGATGGTTTGAATGAAGATATAAAGTTGTATGTTGGCATTCTTGAGATCAGAGAGTTCGTAGTACTTGTCGAGCGAGCTTGCTAAGCCGAAGAGCTCGGTAAAGAGAAAAGAGAAGCTGAAATGGGAGCTAAAGAGTTTCGTAAGAGATCTTCGAGAAAGCCCTTTCAACAGTCATCAAAGAAATTTAGAGATGATTCTGGTTGATCCAAAGACATTTCGGGTTTTTCCAGACGAGATCGTAATCGACCCCCTGTGAGCACGCGAGTCACTTCGATTGCCAGTGTGGGAAATGATCGTCGGGACAGGACAAAGTGTTAGTATTGTGGTAAATGGCATTCGGGGAGTTGTAGATTCCATGACCGCTCCTGTTATAAGTGTGGATCAGCTGACCACTTTATCAAGGATTGCCCGAGACTGTCTGAGCAGAATGTAAAGTAGAGTGGGAAACCGGATGCTACTACTACTCGAGGTAGACAATCTAGAAATGTGGGGAATGCTAGTGGCGGTCAGAGAGGATCTAGAGATCCTACAACCAGATCTGAGGCTCGTGCTCCAGCTAGAGCTTATGCTATACGCGCACGCGAGGATGCTTCTTCGCCAGACGTTATTATGGGTACTTTTACTCTCCTTGATACTGATGTGATTGCTTTGATAGACCCCGGTTCTACTCATTCATATGTATGTGAGACTTTAGCATCCAGTAAGACTCTACCTATTGAGTCTACTGAGTTCGTAATTCGAGTATCAAATCCCTTAGGTCATTATGTATTTGTTAATAAAGTGTGTAAGAAATGTCCCCTAGCGATCCGAGGTTCCTATTTTCCGGCCGATTTGATGCTTTTACCATTTGATGAATTTGATGTTATCCTCGGTATGGATTGGTTGACCGTCCATGATGCAGTTGTGAATTGCAAAAGAAAGACTATTGATTTGAGGTGCGCAAACAACGAGATAATTCAAGTTGAGTCTACTGATATGACGGGTTGCCAATAGTTATATCTTCGATGCTGGCCCAAAAATATGTTAAAAAGAGGTGTGAGGCATATCTTGCGTACGTACTTGATAGTAAGGAACCAGAAAAGAAGCTTGAATCGGTGCCAGTGGTTTGTGAGTATTCAGATGTTTTTCCTGAGGAGTTACCAGGATTACCACCCATTCGAGAAGTTGAATTCGGCATCGAACTAGTACCTGGTACCACACCAATTTCAATGGCTCCGTATCGTATGGCACCAACGGAATTGAAAGAATTGAAAACTCAGTTGAAAGAGTTGACGGATAGAGGTTTTGCTCGACCGAGTTTTTCACCTTGGGGTGCACCAGTTTTGTTTGTAAAGAAGAAGGACGGAACCTTGAGATTGTGCATCGACTACCGTCAATTGAATAAAGTGACCATAAAGAATAAATATTCGTTACCACGTATTGATAATTTGTTTGATCAGTTGAAGGGAGCCTCAGTGTTTTCAAAGATAGATTTGAGATCGGGTTATTATCAACTGCGAGTTTGAGACTCAGATATACCCAAAACTGCTTTCAGAACGAGATACGGTCATTACGAGTTCTTAGTAATGCCGTTTGGGCTTACTAATGCCCCTGCGGTATTTATGGATCTGATGAATCGAATTTTCAGGCAATATTTGGACCAGTTTGTGGTTGTGTTTATAGACGACATCTTGATTTATTCACGCGACGAAACCGAACATCCCGAGCACCTGAGATTAGTGTTGCAGATTTTACGGGATAAACAGTTGTATGCTAAATTTAATAAATGTGAGTTCTGGTTAAGAGAAGTTAGCTTTTTGGGACACGTGGTATCTGCATCGGGTATTAGAGTTGATCCGAGCAAAATTTCAGCCATACTTGATTGGAAGCCCCCACGGAACAATACTGAAGTCCGGAGCTTTTGGGACTTGCCGGTTACTACAGACGCTTTGTAAAAGGTTTCTCGACGATAGCCACACCAACGACGAGATTACTTCAGAAAGATGTTAAGTTCGATTGGTCAGAGAAATGTCAGAAAAGTTTTGATCAATTGAAAACTTATTTGACTGAAGCCCCAGTATTAGTACAACCCGTATCCGGTAAAGAATTTGTCATTTACAGTGATGCATCCTTGCTTGGGATCGGTTGTGTATTAATGCAAGAAGGTCGAGTGGTAGCTTATGCATCAAGACAATTGAAGCCGCATGAAAAAAACTATCCGACTCATGATCTCGAACTAGCTGCCATATTTTTTGCTTTAAAAATATGGCGTCACTATTTGTTTGGTGAGAAGTGCCATATATATTCGGATCACAAAAGTCTCAAATATTTGATGACTCAAAGAGATTTGAATCTACGACAAAGACGTTGGCTTGAGATGTTAAAAGATTATGAACTTGTCATTGACTATCACCCGGGAAAGGCTAATGTGGTTGCGGATGCTTTAAGTCGTAAATCACTGTTTGCTTTACGAGCGATGAATGTATATTTGTCTGTTCTATCTGAAAATGTGTTAGTAGCAGAATTAAAGGCCAAACCATTGTTGATTCATCAAATTCGTGAAGCTCAGGAAGTCGATGAAGAATTGGTTGCAAAATGGGCTGAATGTGTTTCGAGTATGGAAACAGAGTTTCAAGTTGATGATGACGATTGTTTGAGGTTCAGAAGTTGTTTGTATGTTCCAAGAAATTCAGAACTTATTTCGACGATTCTGAACGAAGCTCATTGTAGCCGAATGTCGATTCACCCGGGGAGTACGAAAATGTACAACGATCTGAGACGTCAGTTTTGGTGGCATGGCATGAAACGAGACATTTCTGAATTTGTTTCGAAGTGTTTAATATGTCAACAAGTGAAAACGAAACATCAAGTGCCTACAGGTTTACTTCAGCCGATCATGATACCTGAATGGAAATGGGATCGAGTCACGATGGATTTTGTATCTGGATTGCCATTGTCATCAAACAAGAAAGATGCGATCTGGGTGGTTGTTGATAGGCTTACGAAGTCGGCTCATTTTATTCCTGTACGTACGGATTATTCTCTTGACAAGCTAGCTGAATTGTATGTTTCTCAGATTGTAAGATTACACGGGGTACCTATTTCTATTGTGTCGGATAGAGATCCGAGATTCACCTCGCGATTTTGGAAGAAACTGCAAGAAGCTTTGGGTACCAAGTTGCATTTTAGCACCGCTTTTCATCTGCAGACTGATGGTCAATCTGAGCGGATAATTCAGATACTCGAAGATATGTTGAGATGTTGTATCCTTGAGTTTAGTGGTTCATGGGAACGGTATTTACCTTTGATTGAATTCGCTTACAACAATAGTTTTCAATCAAGTATTAGGATGGCACCTTACGAGGCTTTGTACGGTCGTAAATGCCGTACACCATTGTTTTGGACCGAGCTTGGTGAAAGTAAAATTTTCGGAGTTGATTTGATTAAAGATGCTGAGCAGAAAGTAAAAATAATTCATGAAAGTCCAAGGCGTCGGATCGTCGAAGAAGTCGACGCGATTTAAAACGAAGAGATATTGAGTATCGTGGGAGACAAGGTATTTCTTAAAGTTTCACCTTGGAAAAGATACTCAGATTTGGCCGTAAGGGTAAACTGAGTCCGAGGTTCATAGGGCCGTATGAAATATCCGAACGAGTTGGTCCAGTGGCATATAGATTAATTTTACCCCCTAACCTCGAGAAGATTCACAACGTTTTTCATGTTTCGATGCTTCGACGTTATAGATCTGATCCTTCACACATAATTAATCCATCTGAGGTTGAAATTCAATCTGATTTGAGTTATGAAGAAGAACCGATTCGTATCCTAGCTCGCGAAGTGAAAGTGTTGCGAAACAAAAAGGTTCCTCTAGTAAAGGTGTTATGGCTCAAACACGGAATTGAAGAAGCTACTTGGGAAACAGAGAACTCTATGAAGGATCGATACCCAAATATATTTACTGGTAAGATTTTCGGGGACGAAAATTTCTTAAGTGGGGGAGAGTTGTGACAGCCCTAAATTGACCCTAGTCGGAAAGTGGTTTCGGGACCACAAAACCGAAGTCTAAAAATAAAGAACCGTTAGTTTCTATGTTTAATGTGCATGAATATGCATGTGTGAAAATTTCAATCTTTAATTTATTCATTTGAGTGTGAATCTTTTTAATAGGACTTATATGAGACAAATGTGAAATATGATAGGTAATTCTAGAAGTGATTCAATAATGCATGAAATAAAAGGGTGGACTTGCATGTCAATTTCCCCACTTAATTAATATGTGGTAAGCCATGACATGATGATAAGCAATATGTGTTTGTAATAATAATAAAATAATGTATTAATGGCATAAAATAATAATAATAATAATAATAAAAGGGGTTAAACTAATTAGATGAATAAAACAAAGAAAAGAAAATTTGTGTTCATCTTTTAGCAATCCTTGGCCGAAACTCTAAGAAGAAAGGGGAAGGGGAAACAAGCATTTGGTCACTCCTAGCCTTGATTAAGGTATGAAATTCATAATAGCTTTTGAAATTGTTGAATGTATTGAGTTAGTTACTAAGTCCCTTAGTTAGCCCATGTCCAAATCTTGAATTTTGGTTGGTATCATGAGTAATTGGTTAAGAGAAAAATGTTCAAGAAATGGTTGTTGTTCATGTTATTTGGATGAAAATGGTACATAGGTGAATAAGAGTCTAACAAATGAGCACATTTGGGCATTAGTTGCTAAATGGAAAAGAATCGGCTAACAAGTTGTGTTCTTTGGCCGAATATGGTTTTAGGTATTTGGGTAATGTATGCATTTTTTAATTGATGGAATGAAGAGGATGCTTTAATTGTGTTAAGGACAATTGTAGGTTAAAATAAGGTTTGCTAAGCTAGCTATTAAGGTGAAATACAAATGTTAACAATTGATTTCTAGTGTATATATATATGTGTATTAGCCGAATTTTGAACTTGAATAATGGTTTGAACACCATGTATTGTATTGAGAATGCTGAAGTGAATTTTATAGATAATTGTTTGATAAATTCGATTGTTAATATACATCCTTGAATAAAATGTATACTAGGAATGTTTGAAAGAGTGATTTAGTATTAAACTGTTTGAGGACAGCTGCAGTAAGGTGATTTTGGAAAATCACCATAATTTGTAGGAGTTGAGTTAGAAGCTGGATAAATTATGTAAGTAAATCTTGAAGAGTCTAGTTTCTTACAAAAAAACTATAGAAACAAAAGAGTTACCGATCTTGAGATATTTGCAGTATTGTGGGGTTGAGTCGAAATGACTACTAGATGTCCTGTTCCATTTTTATAAAATCAGTATAAATTGTACAAAAATGGCCTTAAGATAAAATTTATATGTTTAGATTCCTTAATGAGTCTAGTTTCAAGTGAAATAAGTGAGAACACATTTTGAATTCTGTACAATGAGAAATTTGAGTCGTAGTGAAGAGTGGTCAGTTTAGTCAAGCAGTGAAACAAGGTGAAATTTAAGAAAAATCTGGTATTGTTGGGCTAAACTAAAAATTATGAAAATTTTATGGATAATAGATAAATGAGTCTTCTATCAAGAAAAATTTACAGCAATCGATTTGGAGTTTCATAACTCCAATTATAAATACTTTACTGGCTGTTGCTCAGGAAGTTAGTTTATAGGGAAATTGTAATTATATTGTAAACATTAAAGAAAATTTGTTAATAAATAAATTTTCAATTTTTATAAAGCTTACTATAATCTATATGTGTGAAAGCCGAATCTATATGTAGTACATTCTTAAAGTAATGCTTTAATAGTCGATTAATGACTAGTTTAAATTTGTTGAACTTAAGCTCAAGAGCATAGGGGGACAATTTACGATAAGGGAAAGAAAAAGTAGCCGAGTAGCCACTTTGCCACCGTTCAAGTATATCCGAGGTAAGTCTTCGAGTAATGGAACTTAGTCTATGAATTGATAAATCTTGATCATATTTAAGCATAACAATTAGTCTATAACATAATGGTTCTACTTGATTTATGTAGTGAGATAAATAGCTTGTACTTATGATTTGTAATTGAATAGTTATTGAAATTGTGTTGAATGGCAAATCGAAATCGTGCCCTCATATGGGTCTATTGAGCCGAAAGTGGAATGGTTATTAAGCTTGTTGTGCTTGTGTTCTAGTAATGTGAATGAAATACCGATGTATTAAGATGATAAGACATATGCATGATAAATTGAGACTATATCCGGGCTAAGACCCGCAGACCTTGCGTGAGTGTTATATCCGGGTCAATTCCCGAAGGCATACGTGCTGGTCGATTATATCCGGGTCAATTCCCGAGGCATACGTGCTGGTAATTATATCCGGGTTAAGTCCCGAAGGCATACGTGCTAATTTTCATATCCGAGCTAAGTCCCGAAGGCATTCGTGCTAGTTGCTATATCCGGATTAAATCCCGAAGACATTCGTGTTGATTCGGAATTGGTGATACAGCTGTAATAATTCCAATAAGTACGTTCGAAATTCTAAATTAAAAAGTTATGTTTTATATATATACATTGTAAAGGTTGATTTGGTTTTAAATGTATTCGTTCAATTGAATAGTGAACTCCGAGACGAATCTTAGGGTTGCATGAAATATTTAGCTTATTCGAGGTACGAAATTTTTTACTACAATGAAATTTAGTCAGGCTTGACTCTGTGCGTATGAATATAATGATTGAAGTGTGAGGTAACATAATCATGGAGTTTTATGTTATGTATTTATTTATCTTACAAACGTTATGTTTTAGTTGTAAATGATCTCATTACTTAAACTTACTAAGCATCGAAATGCTTACTCTGTCGCTTAAATTCTCTGTTTTTTTTAGATCTCGTTCGTTAGCTATCGATCTCGGGGATTTCAAAGACGAAGTCATTCACACTATCCAAGCCCACTTGGTACCTTGTAGTTGAACTTTAAAAATGGCATGTATAGGATGGACTTTTGATGTTAATATGTATCTTTTGGTGCGTATATATATATATAGCCATGCGAAAATGGCTTGTTAAGTTATTATATAATTTCCACTTAGTTAATATGTATGTGTAGTTGATATATAATTAATCTTTTAAATATTTTGATCGAATTGAACTTATGAATGAATCAAGATAATTATTAAATTAATGTGACTCCTTGTCTGTTGTATGAATGGAATTATCCGATTATAATTAAAAGAAACTTCTTGCATATTTGGTAATCCTTCTTAAATCCTTCCGGCGACGGATGCGGGATTAGGGGTGTTACATACAGTGTTTTCAAATATAGATTTGAGATTAGGTTACTATCAGTTGCGAGTTAAAGACTTTGATGAGCTGAAAACTACTTTTCAAATGAGGTACGGACATTATGAGTTTTTAGTTATGCCTTTCGGATTAATGAATGCACTTGCTATTTCTATAGACCTAATGAATTGAATCTTCAGACCGTATTTGGATCGATTTGTCGTTGTGTTTATTGATGATATCTTGATTTGTTCCTTTGATGTAACACCCTAAACCCGGCCTGGACGTTATGGCCAAATCAGTGATGTCACATTGGAGCGTTTTTCACAAAGTGCGAAATTGTTAAAAACCCATTCTCTATTAAACTTTTTTGAATGAACTTGAAGATGATTTCAAGGCTTGGCATTTAACTTCAAAATGCATGTCATTTGTCGAAAATCAATCATATTAAAACGTCGTTGTCTATTTGAAAATGTTGTGTAACAGCCCGATTTAGGGCCAAAATAGAATAGTGGTTTTGAAACCACGAATTCGAGATTTAAAAAAAATTATTATTATGATTAAGTTTTAGCGTTTATATTATGATTTCATAATTGTGTGAAAATTTCGTTGTGAAATTTTATCGATTGGGTGTTTAATTTGACGCTTAGGACTAAATTGAAATAGATGAAAAATGTGCGTGTCTAATTCATAAAGTACTAGATTGAAACGGGGGTTTTAAGTAGCGGTCCTTAAATGGAAATTAGACCATTATCTTTTATATGGACAAAAATTAGGACATGGATGGAATTTTTAGAAAGTTTAGTAGTAAGGGCAATTTGGTCATTTGTATATAAAATGAAATAAAATGGGAAAAATAACACAAAAATGTGTTCATCTTCATTAAGCTTGGCCAAAATTTGTATGTTCTCCATAGCTAGGGTTTTTCCCAAGCTTTCAAGCTCAATAGTAAGTGCATTCAAGCCCCGTTTTTAATGTTCTTTACATTTTTGAAATCCTCGTAACTCGGTCTACCTATTTCTACCATTATTTTGAATTAGGGTTTATGTTTAAAAATTTACTCATGAATGATATGCATGTCTACCTATTTCTACCATTATTTCGAGTTAGGGTTTATGTTTAAAAATTTACTCATGAATGATATGCATGTATTTTGATGTTTGATGGTAGAATATGAATGTTTGAAGTTAGGAGAACGATCTTTTCTAAGTGATTTTTAGCGAAAACGAGCAAAACAGCATAATCGGTAAAAATACCTATTGTTCATAACTATGTGTTAGAGTGAGAATTTGATGTTGCCATAGAAGATAAAAATGACCAGCATGTCATTAAACATAAGAATAAGGGCTGAAATTAAATTTTCAAGCCTAGGGGCAAAATCATAATTTTGTAAAAGTTAGGGGGCAAAAATGTAATTTTTTCATAATTTGATTTTTGGATTGAAATAAATAGTATGAGTGTTAAATGAGCTAAATGTGTTGTTATAGATCAAGAAAGGCGTGGAATAGATCTCGAACGGGGGAAGGAAAAGGTTTTGGACTAAATTACAAAATTTCCATATTTTGCACCGAGGTAAGTTTGTATGTAAATAATACATTAACTTCGTTTACATTTTTATATTTCAGCCTATTATATATATATATATATATTAGCCGATTTTGAAGCATAAATTGACTATTGGAAGAATGGAAATAAGTAATAGAGAGAGAAATCCCGGTTGAACATTCGGAAAGATTGAATAATATAGATGGAGTGTAGCTAGGTCACATGTATGATGCCGAGTGCACATCATGTGTACAAGAAAGCTACGCGATACTATGTAGTAGCTAGGTCACATGTATGATACGGGAAGTATCCCATGTAGACAAGAGAGCTATGGGAGAGATAAATGTAGCTGGGTCGCATGTGCGATTCCAAGTGAAGGACACCATGTAGACAAGAGAGCTATGAGATAAATTGGCTAGGTCATATGGGTGGTACTAAGTGTTCACCATGTGTACAAGAGAGCCAAATTATATGAAATATGATGGTGGATCTGTATGTTGAAACCATCAAGTATCGGGAATTGATCCGAATTGTTCAACGGGATGGCTTTATGGTGACATTGTAATCATGGACCTATACTTGTGATATATGAAATGTGGTGAAAATGAATTGTGATATGCATGTTAAAATGAGATAAATATAAAGAAAGTGTGAAAGAGTGAATTAGCAATAATACTGTTTTGGACAGACGCAGTGTCATGCATTTGAAAAATCACCAAAAATAATGCGAATTTAATTAGAGTCTGAAAGAGATATGGATTTAAAGCTTAATGAGTCTATTTTCATTTAAAAGAAACAAAGCAAGTAAAAGAATCTTATATTTTGAGAAATTTATATTTTCATGAGACCTATTCAGATTGACTTCATGATCCCCTGTTCAGACTATAAAATTTTACCATAAATTGTAAATAAACAATTAGGAGTTGTATCTTACATGTATAAAATCCTTATTGAGTCTAGTTTTATAAGAAACAAACAGCATAGTCATTGAAACTCTGAATAGAGAGATATATGAATCGTAATATATAGGGTTTAGAGTGGCCGAACCCTGAAACAAGGGAGACTTTAACTAATAAAATGTACTAATTGAATTGACAAAAAATTCTAAAAAAAGATTAGTAAGTAGATATATGAGTCTAGTTTCAAGGAAAATTTACGAAATTGGATTTTGAGTTTCGTAACTCGAGTTATGATTTATTTAGTGAACATGACGCAGGAGAGACAGCTTGACCAAAGTGGAGTAAATAGTGAAATTAAAAGTAGATACACTTGAGTTATTATGTAATCATATTAAATTCTTTATTCATTATTTATATACTTGCTTAATAAGCTATAAGCTTACTTTCTTTTCTCTCTTTTGTCTTATAGTGTCGTCCAGCTTGCACAGGAGTCAAGGATCGTTGAAGATCTGCCTACACTATCAATATTTTTGGGTATTTGAACTAAACAATTTGAATTATGGCATGTATAGTAGGCTTAGTTATTTTGTTACGTGTCATAATTGCCTAGGCTAAAAATATTGGCTACAGTATGTGATCAAGTATTTTGTACAAAGCCATTGAAGTTGGCTAATATTGTTAAAGGCATATGTTATAATGTTTCATGATCTAATTGGATGCCATATTTTTGTTTTGATTTTATTTAATGGTATGTATTATGTTCTGGTAATACCTCGTACACTATTTCGGTGTGGAATGCATGTATGGGGCGTTATATTTAGTGGTATCAGAGCCAAGATTTAGTCAGTTTTCGGACTCATATGGTGTGTGTAAAAGTCTAGCTATACATGCCATAAATATATTATGATAATGTGGTGACTCCTGATTATTTTAAACTGTGTTTTGTTTTAATATAGTAATGGATCCCGACGGAGCTGCGGCTGATGATGCTGCTAGTAATGCACCGGCTCCCGCACAAGGGACCGCGCCTGTAGAAAGTAGACCTGAGATATTGAGACAGGGAGATGAGGCTCGGGATGCCTTTCTCCAAATGATGAACAATTGGTATACTGAGTTTATTCGAGCAAACCCAAATGCTCAACCTCCTCCACCCCCTCCCATACCTCAGACGGTTCCTGTAGCTACTCAAGGCATAGATTTGGTAAGAATGAACAAGCCACCAGTTGACAAGATTCGAAAACAAGGGGCCGAAGAGTTTAGAGCAAAGATCGACGATGATTCTGAGAAAACGAAGTTCTGGCTTGAAAATTCTACCCGTGTATTTGATGAGCTCTCATCTACACCCGAGGAGTGCTTAAAGTGTGCTGTATCACTTTTGAGAGATTTAGCCTACCACTGGTGGAAGACTTTGGTAGCAGTGGTGCCAAAAGAAAGGGTTACTTGGAATTTCTTCCAGGAAGAATTCAGAAAGAAATACATAAGTCAGCGATTTATTGATCAAAAACAAAAGGAGTTCCTCGAATTGAAGCAGGGCAAGATTTCTGTGGCAGAGTATAAACGCGAATTTGTAAGACTCAGCAAGTATGCCCAGGAATGTGTGTCCACCGAGGCCATTACGTGCAAAAGGTTTGAGGATGGGCTAAATGAGGACATTAAAGTGCTTGTGGGAATTTTGGAGCTGAAAAAATTTGTAATATTGGTTGATCGAGCTCTTAAAGCTGAAAAATTGAACAAAGAAAGAAGAAAAGCTACTATTGAGGCTCGCAATGCCAGAAAGAGGCCTATAAGCAAGTCATTTCAATCTCAATCAAAGAGGTCCAAAGAGACAAACCCTCGAATGACAGTTTTAGCTGGGGATTCACACAGAGATCGTGGTAGGGCATATTCGAGGTCTAAAGCTCAAGCTACTTCAGTGGCAAGTGTGGGTAATGTGCAATCTAGAAAGCCCGAATGTCAACAATGTGGCAGGTAACATTATGGTGAGTGTTGGGGAAATGAGCGAGCTTGTTTCAGGTGCGGTTCTCGCGAGCATTTTATCAGGAACTGTCCGGAGAAAGTTAAAGAAGAAAAATTTCAGAGTGCAAGACAGAGTACTACCGCTAGCAGAGGTAGACCACCGAGAAATACCGGAAGTGGAGCTAGCAGTAAACCTATAATGAAAGATTCAACGGTGAGATCAGAGGCTAGAGCGCCTGCTAGAGCTTATACCATACGTGCCCGAGAGTATGCATCATCTCCCGATGTGATCACTGGTACATTTTTTTATGATACTATTGTTGTTGTATTGATTGATCCCGGGTCTACTCATTCCTATATTTGTGTGAATTTAGTGTCTAATAAGAAGTTGCCTGTTGAGTTTACTGAGTATGCGATTAAAGTATCGAACCCCTTAGGCCAATATGTGCTAGTTGATAAGGTTTGCAAGAATTGCCCATTAATGATTCAAGGTCACTGCTTTTCGGCTAATTTGATACTGTTACCATTTGATGAGTTTGATGTTATCTTGGGAATGGATTGGTTGACATTGTATGATGCCAAGGTAAATTGTAAACAGAAAACATTAGAGTTGAAATGTGAAAACGGTGAAATTCTGTGGGTTGAAACAGATGAATCAAATAAATTGCCTATGGTGATTTCACGCATGTCTGCACAGAAATACATAAGGAAAAGGTGCGAAGCTTTTCTTGCCTATGTAATGAGTACTGAAATGTCTAAATTGAAGCTTGAAGCAGTGTCGATAGTCTGTGAATTTTCAGATGTGTTTCCAGAGGAATTACCTGGGTTGCCTCCGAACAGAGAGATAGAGTTTGCCATTGATTTGTTACCGGGGACTACACCGATCTCGATTGCTCCATATAGAATGGCTTCGACTGAATTAAGAGAATTGATGGCTCAGTTGCAAGAATTAACAAACAAGGGGTTTGTGAGACCGAGTTTCTCTCCTTGGGGTGCTCCTGTATTGTTCGTAAAGAAGAAAGATGGCTCAATGAGGCTTTGCATTGATTATCGTCAGCTCAATAAGGTGACTATAAAGAACAAGTACCCATTACCGAGGATTGATGATTTATTTGATCAGTTGAAGGGGACAACAGTGTTTTCAAAGATCGATTTGAGGTCCGGTTACTACTAGTTGAGAGTTAAGGAGTCGGATGTGCCGAAAACTACCTTTCGGACAAGGTATGGACATTATGAGTTCCTTGTGATGCCTTTCGGCTTAACAAATGCTCCAGCTATATTTATGGACTTGATGAATCAAATTTTTCGACCATATTTGGATAAGTTTGTGGTAGTGTTTATAGATGACATCCTAATCTATTCTCGAGATGAGTTTGAGCACACCGAACACTTGAGAACCATATTGCGGATCTTAAGAGAAAAGAAACTGTTTGCTAAGTTTAGCAAAAGTGAGTTTTGGCTTCGTGAAGCCAGATTTTTGGGACATATAGTCTCAGGTGATGGTATTTGGGTGGATCCGAGCAAAATTTCCGCGATCATTGATTGGAAACCGCCAAAGAATGTATCCGAGGTTAGAAGCTTTTTAGGCTTGGCTGGGTATTATAGATGTTTTGTTGAGGGATTTTTGATGATTGCCTCTCCTATGACTAAGTTGCTGTAAAAGAATGTTAAGTTTGAATGGACTGATAAATGTCAGCAGAGTTTTGAAAAGCTGAAAGCACGATTGACTGAAGCACCAATTTTAGTATAGCCCGAGCCCAGGAAGGAGTTCGTAATTTATAGTGATGCATCATTGACAGGCCTTGGATGTGTACTAATGCAAGAGGGTAAAGTGGTAGCTTATGCCTCGAGACAGTTAAAACTGCACGAGAAAAACTATCCTACGCATGATTTGGAATTGGCCGCTATTGTCTTTGCCTTGAAGATCTGGCGACATTATTTGTATGGTGAAAAATGTCAAATTTTTACTTCTCACAAAAGTTTGAAGTATTTGATGAATCAAAAGGATTTGAATCTGCGACAACGGAGATGGCTTGAATTATTGAAGGATTATGAGCTAGTGATTGATTATCATTCGGGAAAAGCGAATGTAGTTGCTGACGCCTTGAGCAGGAAATCTCTTTTTACTTTGAGAGCCATGAATACGAGGTTAGCATTGTCTGATGATGGGTCAATCTTGGCAGAGATGAGGGTTAAACTATTATTTCTCCAGCTAACTTGTGATGCTCAAAAGAATAATAGTGAGTTACGAACCAAGAGAACTCAGTGCGAATAGGGTTACGACTCATATTTTCGAGTTGGACTAGATGACTGTTTGATGTTTCGAGATAGGATTTGTGTACCGAAAAATGATGAATTGATTCAGAAAATACTACATGAGGCACATAGTGGCTATTTGTCAGTTCACCTTGGTAGCACAAAAATGTATAATGATTTAAAGAATTTATATTGGTGGCCAAGCATGAAAAGGGACATTTCTGAATTTGTAGCCAAGTGTTTGATCCACAACAAGTAAAAGTCGAGCATCGTGTGCCTTCGTGATTACTCCAACCGGTAATGGTGCCTGAATGGAAATGGGATAGGATTACCATGGATTTTGTAACCAGGTTGCCTCTGACTCCTAAAAAGAAGGATGCTGTTTGGGTAGTGGTTGATAGGTTAACAAAGTCGGCTCACTTTATACTGGTACGTACCGATTACTCACTTGATAAGTTAGCTGAATTATATATTGCTGAAATTGTGAGGTTGCATGGGGTACCTATGTCTATAATATCAGATAGAGATCTGAGATTTACCTCGAGATTCTGGAACAAGTTACAAGAAGCTTTGGGCACAAAATTGAACTTTAGTACCGCGTTTCATCCACAAACAGATGGTCGGTCGGAAAGAGTAATCCAGGTACTCGAAGATATGCTTAGATGCTGTGTTTTAGAATTTGAAGGCAATTGGGAGAAATATCTATCTTTGGTTGAATTTGCCTACAATAATAGTTTTCAGTCAAGTATACTGAGATGGCAATCGCATTTAAGCTTTGTATGGTCGCAAGTGTCGGACTCCTTTATATTGGATCGAACTTAGTGAGAAATGATTCATGGGGTTGATCTAGTTAAAGAAACTCAAGAGAAAGTAAAAGTAATTCGTGATTGCCCAAAGCTACTTGATCGACAAAAAGTCATATGCACAGATTTAAAAAAAAAGAGATTGAACTTCGTGTGGTGATAAAGTGTTCTTGAAGGTATCACCATGGAAAAGATTCTAAGATTTGGCCGGAAATGCAAGTTGAGTCTCTGCGTTATTATTGGGCATTTGAGATTACCGAGAGGATTGGACCAAAGGGCATATCGGTTGGACTTACCGACGAGTTAGAAAGAATTCATAATGTGTTTCATGTATCAATGTTGCGACGTTATCGCTCTGATCCTTCACATGTGATTTCTCCAACAGAAATTGAGATTCGATCGGACTTGAGCTATGATGAGGAACTGATTAAGATTTTGGCTCGAGAAGTAAAACAGTTGAGAAAGAAAAGTATAGCTTCAGTAAAAGTGTTATGGCAAAGACATGGAGTAGAAGAAGCTACGTCGGAACCAGAGGAAGCCATGAGAAAACAGTACCCAAATCTGTTTACCGGTAAGATAATTTTGAGTGAAGCACATAGTAGTCGTTTTTCTATTCATCCAGGAAGTACAAAAATGTATAACGATCTAAAACCACTTTACTGGTGGTTTGGTATGAAGCGTAATATCTCTGAATTTGTTTCGAAATGTTTAATCTGTCAACAAGTCAAAGCTGAGCATCAGGTACTGTTTGGGTTACTGCAGCTGATTATGATTCCCGAGTTGGAATAGGACAGAATCACGATGGATTTTGTATCAGGTTTTCCCTTATCTTCTTGTAAGAAAGATGCGATATGGGTGGTTGTTGATAGACTGACTAAATCAGCTCATTTCATTCCGGTACGCATGGACTATTCACTTGATAAACTTATTGATTTGTGCATGTCTCAGATTGTGAGATTGCACGGAGTATCTATTTCTATTGTTTCGGATAGAGATACGAGATTTACATCATGTTTCTGGAAGAAATTGTAAGATGCACTGGGTACAAAGCTACACTTTAATACTTCTTTTCATCTGCAAACAGATGGTCAATCCCAGCGGATTATTTAGATATTTGAGCATATGTTGAGATGTTGCATTCTTGAGTTTGAAGGTATGTGGGAACGATACCTGCCATTGATTGAATTTACGAATAATAATAGTTTTTATTCGAGTATAAAAATGGTACCTTACGAAGCATTGTACGGTCGCAAATGTCAAACACTTTTGTATTGGACTGAGCTCAGCGAGAATAAGATTCATGGGGTCGATTTGATTAAAGAGATTGAACAGAACGTGAAAGTGATTCGTGAAAATCTGAAAGCAGCGTCAGATCTTTAGAAATCGTATGCAGACTTGAAATGAAAAGATATTGAGTTTCAGATCAGGGATCGAGTGTTTTTGAAAGTGTCTTCATGGAAGAAAATACTTAGATTTGGCAGAAAAGGGAAGTTAAGTCTGAGATTCCTTAGGCCGTATGAGACTATAAAGCGTATCAGGCCGGTAACTTATAGATTGTGGTATCCACCTGAGTTAGAAAATATTCATAATGTATTTCTCGTATCGATGCTTCGACGATACAGATCAGATCCCTCACATGTGATTTTCCCCTCTGAGATTGAGATTCAATCTGATATGACATACAATGAACAACCGATCTAAGTTTTAGATCACGAGGTTAAAGAATTGAGAAATAAGAAAATTTCATTAGTGAAAGTCTTATGGCATCGACACAGGGTTGAAGAAGCTATGTGGGAGCCCGAGAATGCTATGAAAGAGCAATATCCAAACCTATTCACTGGTAAGATTTTCGGGGATGAAAATCCCTAAGGAGGAGAGTTGTAACAATCCGATTTTGAATAAATTGGAATAGTAGTTTCAGAACCACAAATTCGAAGTCGTAAAATTATCTTCATATTATTTTTGGTGTTTACAGCATTTTTTTGATAGGTGTAAAAATTTTGTGATTTAATTTTATCGATTGATTAGTTAATTTGATAAAAAGGACTAAATCGCATAAAATGTAAAAGTGGATGTCTAGTTGTTAAAGTACCTATTTGATATGGTTTATTGATTTTAAAGTCCTTAAAATGAAATTAGGCCATTGAATACATAAATGGATGGTAATGGCATGCATTATATGGTTTTATTATTAAATCATTAAGGTTATTATGGTAAATGGATAATAAAATGTAATTAAAATAAAATGAAACATAAAATGCATGCATTATCATCATTTTGGCCGAAAGTTAAGAAGAAAAAGAAACCATTTTGAAGCTTGCAAGTTTGACAATTTGATGTCTTAAATTAGGTATGTTCTTTGCTCAATTTTTGATAATTTTTAGGTTTTTGAAATCGTTGCTTCGTATACTAGCTAGCCCATGGTTTAATTTTTGGATTTGATGATGAATTTTTGATTTGCCATTGTTGATAGCTTGATGTTTTTGTTGTTGATGATGAAAAATAAATATTTGTTATTAGATTATCATTGTTTATTAAGTGATTTTTGATAAAAATGCTTATTAAGGACTAAATTGTGAAACTTGTAGATTGAGGGTCAAAATGTGAAATAAATGAAATTAATGGACTGCTAGGGACCTAAGGAAAATTCGGCCTAACATGAGCATGTTGAAATTCTATGTATTTTGAGTTGTTTTGAAATAAGGACTAAAATTGAAAAAATGTGAAATGTTTGAGGCTAAAGTGCAAAATGCCCATTTATGTGTTTTTGGGTAAAATTGAACGAATATGTAATTAAATAAGTTAAATTTAAATTGATTTAGATCAAGAAAGGAATAAATCAGATTTGGATCGGGGGAAGTCAAAAGTTGTTGAATAGTCATTTCGATCCATTCGTTTTCGTACGAGGTAAGTGCATAAGTAATTAAATGTTCTTGAATTCAAATGTATATATATTATATGTAGCCAAATTGAATTGTATGTATTAAAATATATGTTACAGAATTGATTTGAGCATTGGTTGACTAGTTTCATGCATGAATTAATTTAATTACGAAGTTGTAAGCCCTGAATGAACTTTAGGAAATGTATTTGATACTAATGTCATGACATAAGGCTTTTGAGATGTGATTTCGTGTAAAACCATGTCTAGGACATTGGCATCGAAGTGACAAAATGTGTAAGACCATGTCTGGGACATTGGCGTCGTATATGATTCGTATAGGACCCTGTCTAGGATAGTGGCATCAATATGTGTTAACATGTAAGACCATATTTGGGATATGGCATTGTATGAGCTTCATATGATTTCTGTGTATCCTTAACAATTCTAAACAGTTCATCGGGCAATGTCAAATCGAGACCGAAGGTGAATTTGATTTAAATAATTCAGGTACGTATGAGGTTTATATGTTTATTGAAAAATAAGGTAAGTAGAGTTAATTGATGTGGTAATATGGATTATATGAGAAAAGTGATTGTATATGTGTATAAGATTAACTAAATTTGGCCTATTCGAATTGTGTTATATGTGTTCTTGTGATGAATTAATTGCTTATGGCTTACTAAGATTTCAAAGCTTATTTTATGCATTCTTTCTTTGTTTTATAGATATATAAAGCTAGCTTCAATCTTGGGGATCGTTAAGGATCATCGTCACACTATCGACCACTATTCGATACTTTTGAAGTTTATAACTAAGACATATGGCATGTATAGGCTAGTTTTGTTATGGTTAGTTTTGAATTGTTTATAAATAGCCATGTGGAGATGGCTTGATAATGATGTTCAATATGATGTATTTTTGGTTATGATATAAGCTCATTTTGCGAAGTATGTTTCATGGTATATATGTATGGTGTGTTCGGTTATATGATTCGGTTTGAGAAATGATTAGTTGATGGTTGTGTTTTTGATGTAATGCATATGTTCCTATAAGCTAAGTATGAATAAGTGATTGCTTGTGAAAATGGTCATTTGGTACGGTATTTAGTGGCAAAAGATGACTATGTTTTATGGATGTTTGGCAGGTCATTTGAGCTAGTATAATATGTCTAGTTAATAATGTTAATTAACTCTAAAATGGTTTAACCTATTGAGGTTAAATTTGATGATCGAATAGATGGCTAATTTATTGGTTGTGAATATGTATTTTTGGACATGATAATTAGTCCACGATTTAAGTGTACTTTGATTTGTTATTTGTGTTAAAAAAAAGTTTAATGTGGCTTTATTGTAATGCGCCTGAGTTGGCAATAATTATAATTGTGTTTGGTTATTAAGTGATGCTTGTTTATGTGTTATATATATGTATGACTATAAAGACGGGTGGATAGTTTAACTTAGATTAATGTGTGAATGTGCATAATATACAAATTGGTTTGTTCATTAAATAGTTAATAGATGGGATAATTATGGCTTGGTATTTGAGATTAGAAATGACTTGTTTTTTAGGATGATATGTGTTTAATATGAAAGCATTGAAAATATAGTTAGCCATGATGTAATGTTAACCATAGTCTTATATGTTGATGAATATTATGCCATGTGATATGATTGGTATGGATTAAAATGCAGATGTGTATAGATAAGCAAAATGGTATGTTTAATATTTAGTTAAAGTAATGAAATTGTACTAAAGAGAGTATTAATGCATGTTTGGTACATGAGATGAAAAATGTTGGTTAATGATTTAGTCATTCGCATGCTATGAAATTTGATGGTCATAAGGTTCGAATTATGTATTTATAAAGCATATGTAGTATGGTTTTGATGCAAGTTTATTGGTTCTAAAATTTGATTATATCCATGATATTGATATGGTTGAATTTTGAAGCGTGGTTCGTATATGTAATATGATTAATAATGTATGTTTGATTTTAATTGGTTATGTGCTTTATATAAACGAATTTGACTTGTATGAATAAGAGGATGGTTATTAATTTGAGTATGAAAAAAAATTGTAAAGGAAAATATATCACTTTATGCTTGAATAGTAATTAATGACTGTTCTGAACTATATTTTGATCAGTAATGCCTTGTAACCCTAAGTCAGCGACGGATACAAGTGAGGGGTGTTACATTATTATATGCCAATTGATGTTTTTAGGTGGATGCAAGTTTAGGTGAGAAATATGGCTTGGAAAATAGCCTATTTTTGTCCACAAGGGCAGAGACATGGGCATGTGTCTCAACCGTGTGTGACACACGGTCAGGTGACATGGCCGTGTATCCTCTGAGGTTTAATTAGAAATCAAGTTAGTATGCTCCACACGGCCTAGCACACGGGCGTGTGACTTGGCCGTGTGGCATAAGTCAGTATACCCTACAGGTTTGGCACGGCCTAGCACACGGCCTGGGACACGGGCGTGTGAGGCCATTTCGAAGGGCACATGGGTTAGTCACACGGGCATGTGGTTGGCCGTATGACCTAAGTCAGAGAGTTACAAGAGGTCAGAGACGAGCTGGAACACGGCCATGTGATCCCATTTCGAATGCCCACACGGCCTGTGACATGTGAGTTGGCCTAATTTGGTTATTTTGGTTATGAATATATATATGTGTGTAAATGGCCTATGTTATGTGATTGAGCTGGGCTTTGTGATGCTTATTGATAGTAGGAATTGTAGATGTCAAATGATTGATAATAGGGAAGATGTATGCTTGTGAATTTGAGCATAATGATGCATGTTAGGATATGTTTAATTAGTTGAATTGTATATGTGAATTTGGTATAAGGTATAAGCCCATTTTTGTGATTTGTGTATATTGTGGATAATGGAATTGAGTTGGCATGATTTAGGCTTGATTTAGTTGGTTTGAATACCTATAAATGCTATGTTTTGGTGCTATTTTGTTTGGTGTAGGTGCATACAAATTGGGGTGACAAAATGGCTTGGTAAATAGCCTATTTTTGCCCACATGGGTAGAGACACAGGCGTGTGTCTCAGCCATGTGTGATGCACGGTTAGGTTACAAGGCCGTTAGTATGCTCCACACGGCTTAGCACACAGGCGTGTGATTGGCCGTGTGGCTTAAGTTAGTATACCCTACAGGATTAGTATGGCCTAGCACATGGTCTGGTACACGGACATGTGTGGCCATTTTTAGGGCACATGGGCTAGCCACATAGGTGTTTGTGTTGGCCGTGTGACCCAAGTCAAAGAGTTACACAGGGTCGGACATGGGTTGGGACACGGCCTTGTGCTCCCATTTCGAATGTCTACACAGTCTACGACATGGCGTGTCATTTGTCGTGTGAGACACACGGCCGGACCACACGGGTGTGTGTCCCCTATTTTTGGGAAAATTTTCTAAGTGTTTTAAAAGTTTCTAAAGTTATTAGTTTAGTCCCAAACCACCCGAATGCATGTTTTAAGCCTCGTAGGCTGATATAGAGATGATATTCATGTTGTTGTTTGATGATTATATGAAATTTGAAAATGTACGTGAAATGTATGTGTAATTGTATAATATGTTCAGTAATGCTTTGTAACCCTATTTTGGCGTTGAATACGGGTGAGGGGTGTTACATTTATTGGTATTAGAGCTACGATTTAGACGATTCTAGGACTAACATTGCGTATGTGAGAGTCTAGCTATACATGCCTTATATAACCTGTGATAGTATAATGACACCTGACAGTTTAAAATGTGTTTTTGTATAGTAAATGGATCCCAATCGAGCTGTAGCTGACAATGCTGAAAGTAATGCGCCTGCCTCCATTCACAGAGTAGCGCAGTCAGAGTTGAGACCCGTATCAGGTAGCCAAGGAGGAGAGGCTAAAGAAGCCTTTTTTCAGATGATGAATGAGTAGTTTACGGAGTATGTTCGAACAAAGAAGGCTGCTCAAAAACCTCCACCCCCACCTAATCCCCAATTGGTTCCCGTAGCTTATCAAGGTATAGAGTTTTTATGACTGAATAAGCCCTCGGTTGATAAGATTAGAAAACACGGAGCCGAAGAGTTTAGAGCTAATGTTGAAGACGGTCTTGAGTGAGCCGAGTTTTGGCCTGAAAACACTATCAGAGTCTTTGATAAACTTTCTTGCACACCGACAGAGTGTTTAAAATGTGTCGTATCACTTCTGAGGGACACAACTTATCAGTGGTGGAATACCCTAGTATCAGTGGTGCCGAGAGAAAGAGTTATCTGGGAATTCTTTCAAGTTGAGTTCAAAAAGAAATACATCAATCAACTTTTCATTGGTCAAAAATGCAAAGAGTTTTTAGAGTTATATATGCTCAGTATGAGTGAGAGTTTGTGAGACTCAGTAAATATGAGTGAGAGTTTGTGAGACTCAATAAATATGCTCGGGAATGTGTTTTAACTGAGGCCATTATGTGCAAGAGATTCAAAGATGGGTTAAACGAGGATATCAGATTGCTAGTTGGGATTCTAGAGTTGAAAGAATTTGTGATGCTTATTGATAGAGCCTGTAAAGTCGAAGAACTTTGAAAGAGAAGAGAAAGGCTAATTTCGAAGCTAGAGATTCGAGAAAAAGATTGATGAATAAACCATATCAATCCTCGTCAAAGAAATCATGAGATTCGTATAACTGTTCGACTACTTCAGTGGGATATTCTAATAGAGATCGTGGGAAGCAACACTCGAGTTCTAAAGCCCAAGCTACGTCAATAGCGAGCGTTGGTAATGCTAGGTTCGATAGACCAGAATGTCAACAATGTGGAAGACGACATGCTGGTGAATGTAGAATGAATGGCCAGGCTTGTTTTAGATGTGGCTCACAAGATCACTTTATCCGGGATTGTCTTGAGTTAAATGAGAAAGATACATCTCAGAATGCAAGATCAAGCAATACAACTACTAGAGGGAGACCAACCTGAAACACTGGAAGTATGAGTGGTAATCACGGTTCTACGAGAGGTTCTACAGTGAGATCAGATGCTAGAGCACCTGTTAGAGCTTATGCGATTCGCACTTGCAAAGATGCGTCATCACCCGATGTTATCACTGATACATTTTCTCTTTATAATTAGTTGCATTGATTGATCCTGGATCAACTCATTCATATATTTGTATGAGTTTGGTGTCTAGTAAGAGTTTGCCTATTGAGTCTACTGAGTTTGTGATTAAAGTATCGAACCCCTTAGGAAAGTATGTTCTAGTTGATAAAGTTTGCAACAACTGTCCTTTAATGAGTCAGGGTTACTGTTTTCCAGCTGATTTGATGTTATTACCGTTTGATGAGTTCGATGTAATTCTGGGTATGGATTGGTTGACGTTGCATGATGCTGTTGTGAATTGTAGATGAAAGACTATTGAATTGAAATGTTAGAATAGTGAAATTCTTAGAATTGAATCAGATGAGTTAAATGGGTTGACTGTTGTGATTTCAGCTATGTCAGCTTAGAGATATGTAAGAAAAGGTTGCGAAGCTTATCTTGCTTATGTACTGGATAAAAAAGTGTCTGAATCGAAGATTGAATCAGTGCTAGTAGTTTACGAGTATCCGGATGTGTTTCTAAAAGAGTTACTAGGGTTGCCACCGATTAGAGAGGCTGAGTTTGCTATTGAGTTAGTACTGGGAACATCACCGATCTATAGCTCCGTATAGAATGGTTTCGACAGAGTTGAAAGAGTTGAAAGCTCAGTTGCAAGAGTTACTAGATAGAGGCTTTGCACAACCTAGTTTTTCACCCTGAGGTGCGCCAGTGTTATTCGTAAAGAAGAAAGACGGATCAATGAGAATGTGTATTGACTATTGTTAGCTCAATAAGGTTACAATAAAGAACAAATATCCATTGTCGAGAATAGATGATTTGTTTGATAAGTTGAAAGGAGCAACAGTGTTTTTGAAGATTGATCTGCGGTCTGGTTACTATTATTGAGAGTGAAAGATTCAGATGTGCCGAAAACTACATTCAGAACAAGGTACGGACATTGTGAATTTCTTGTTATGCCTTTCAAATTGACTAATGCTCCTGCAGTTTTTATGGATTTGAAGAATCAAATTTTTAGACCGTATTGAGATAGATTTGTTGTTGTATTCATTAACAACATTCTGATCTATTCATGAGATGAGTCTGAGCATGCCGAGCATTTGATAATTGTGCTACAAACCTTGAAAGATAAGCAACTGTTCGCTAAATTTAGTAAATGTGAGTTTTGGCTTCGATAAGTCAAATTTTTGGGACATATTGTTTCAGCTAAAGGCATACGAGTTGATCCGAGCAAGATTTCTATAGTTGTTGACTAGAAACCACCTAGAAATGTATCCAAAGTTAGAAGATTTCTGGGGTTAGCTGGTTATTATCGATGTTTTATCAAAGGATTTTCGATGATTGCTACACCAAGGACTAGGTTGCTACAAAAAGATGTAAAGTTCGAGTGGTCTGAAAAATGTCAATAGAGTTTCGAACAGTTGAAAGCATTGTTAACCGAGGCACTAGTTTTGGTTCAACCTGAGTCAGGTAAAGAATTTGTGATTTTTAGTGATGCGTCAGTGAATGGTTTGGGTTGTGTTTCGATGCAAGAGGGAAAAGTGATAGCTTATGCCTTTAGACAGTTAAGCCGCATGAAAAGAATTATCTGACGCACGATTTAGAGTTTGCCGCTATTGTCTTTGCATTGAAAATTTAGCGACATCATTTATACGGTGAAAAATGTCATATCTTTACTGATCATAAGTGTTTGAAGTACATAATGACTTAGAAAGATCTGAATTTGCGACAACGAAGATGGCTCGAGTTGTTGAAAGACAACGAGTTAGTGATTGATTATCATCCAGGGAAAGCGAATGTAGTCGCGGATGCTCTAAACAAAAAATCATTATTTACTTTGTGAGCGATGAATACTCAACTAAGTTTATCTAATGATGGTTCGATTCTAGCAGAGTTGAAAGCTAAACCGGTATTTCTTCGACAGATTTGTGAAGCACAGAAGTGTGATAATGAATTACAAGCCAAAAGAGTGCAATGTGAATCAACTAGTGATTCAGACTATCAGATCGGATGCGACGATTGTTTAATGGTCTGAGATAGAATTTGTGTATCAAAGAATTCTGAGCTCATTCAGAAAATTCTACACGGAGCACACAGTGGTTGTTTATCTGTTCACCCGGGGAGTACTAAAATGTACAATGATTTGAAACAGTTGTATTGGTGGTCGGGTATGAAATGAGACATTTCAGAGTTTGTATCGAGATGTTTAGTTTGTCAGCAAGTTAAAGTTGAACATCAGGTGCCTTCGAGATTGCAACAACTGGTGATGATACCAGAATGGAAATGGGATAGAGTTACGATGGATTTCGTACCGGGATTACCCTGTCTCCAAGAAAGAAAGATGTTATTTTGGTTGTCGTTGATTGACTAACGAAATCTGTACATTTCATTCCTGTACGTACAGACTATTCACTTGATAAATTAGTTGAATTGTACATTTCTGAGATTGTTAGATTGCACGGGATGCCAATTTTGATTGTCTCGGATAGAGACCCGAGGTTTACGTCGTGATTTTGGAAGATGTTGTAAGAAGCTTTGGGTACGAAGTTGAACTTTAGTACTGCATTTCATCAGCAAACCGATGGTCAGTCTGAGAGAGTAATTCTGATTATTGAAGATATGTTTCGTTGTTGTGTTTTAGAATTTGAAGGCACCTGAGAGAAATATTTGCCATTGGTTGAATTCGCGTATAACAACTTTCCAATCGAGCATAAAGATGGCATCGTATGAAGCTTTGTATGGTCACAAATGCCGATCTCCGTTGTATTGGATCGAACTGAGTGAGAAAAAGATTCATGGGGTTGATTTAATCTGAGAGATTGAAGATAAAGTAAAGGTAATTCGTGATAGTTTGAAAGCATCTTCAGATCAATAGAAATTGTACTCGAATTTGAAACGAAAAGACATTGAATTTTAGATCGGCGACAAAGTATTCTTGAAAGTATCTCTGTGGAAGAAAATTCTTTGATTTGGTCGCAAAGGCAAGCTAAGTCCACGATTCATCGGGCCCTATGAAATCATAGAAAGAATAAGACCAGTAGCATATCGACTAGCTTTATCGTCAGAATTAGAGAAGATTCATAACTTGTTTCATGTGTCAATGTTACGCCAATATAGATCCAATCCATCACATGTAATTTTCTTGTCAAAGATTGAAATTCAACCAGATATGACGTATAACGAAGAACCAATCAAAATTTTAGCTCGAGAGGTTAAGGAATTGAGAAATAAACGCATAGCTTTAGTGAAAGTATTATGCCAACGTCATGGGGTCGAAGAGGCTACATGGGAACCCAAGGAAACTATGAGAAAATAGTACCCTAAACTCTTTTTCTGGTAAGATTGTCGAGGACAAAAATTCTTAACGGGAGAGAGTTGTAACAGCCTGTTTTTAGTCAAATCAGAACAGTGGTTTTAAGACCACAAATCTAAAGTCAAAATAATTATTTTATTATTATTTTAATGTTTACAACATGATAGTATGTTTGTGTGGAAGTTTCGTTCAGAAATTTTACCGTTTGATTAGTCAATTTGATAAAATGGTAATAGTTGATGGTTATGAAATTTAATAGTTGATGGATTTATGTTGCAAGTATCCCATTATATTTATAAGTGGTCATAGATGGACATAAATCTGATAATTTATAATGTTTTTATTTAGGGTTAAAAAGGTAAATTAATGAATTAATAAGTAAAATAATAAAAACAACAAGGTTATTATCTTTGTTAAAACCTTTGCTACCGAAATTTAAGAAGAAAGAAACTCCATGGATGCATGTATATTCAGCTAAGCTTCCTAGCTCATTAGGTGAGTGAATTTTGTCTCGTTTTTAATGATTTCTGTGTTTTAGAGATCGTTGTAGCTTAGTCTAGCTAGCCCAAGGACTATTTTGCAAAGCTGTTAAAGGTTTAGGAAGTTGCCATTGATGAATAAGCATGTATTTTAATGATTGATGATAGATTATGAACGCTTAATGATAGTTATACAAATTTTGTTAAATAATTTTTAATGAAAATGCAAATTAGGGATTTAATTGAGAAATATAAAAAGTTTGTGGGTAAATTGTAGAATAAATGAAAAATATGGGCTGATATGTGTACTAGGAAAGTTCGGCTAGCATGGGTTGATATTAAATTGTATGAATTTGTGATTTTATGAAATAAGGACTAAATTGTAAAAGTTGTGAAATACTTGGGGAAAAAGTGCAAATGTACTTTAATGATTGTTTTTGATTAAATTGAATAGAGTAATTATTAAATAAGTTAATTTGATATTATATAGATTAAGAAAAGCGAATTCAAATCTAGACCGGGGGAAAAATAAAGTACTCGACTATTTGACCTATTTCATTATTTTTGTGAATTGAGGTAAGTTTGTATGATTAATAAGCTTAATGTTATATGTGTTTATATGCTTAAACATTATAATTGTGATATTACGACACTGTGGAATCTATTGACAAAGCATTGACACAGTGAGAATCCTGGTTACACCTTAGGAATAGATAGGATACTAGTGACACATCATTAAGGGTTATTGTGATTAAGTGATCTAGGTGCTGGTCTTGTACGTCCTACTGGTGGCTGAGTATACCAGCATGTGCTACGGTTACTTGACAACTTGTGTGAGCAGCACTGTGTAGCTACGTCTTGACTGACAGCTTGTGTGAGCAGGCCCGTTGATAGCTCGAGATTGAGCATATATGTGGTATGAGATAGAGAAAGCATTGGCTATGTATGTAGATCACCCACTTGTTGGGAAAAATGGTTGGTCCTGATTTGTTACGAGAAATAGAAGAGAATTTGAACATATTTAAAAGTTGCTCGAGATTGACAGAAAGCTTATGCTGACATAAAAAGGAAGCATATTTCATTAAAAGTAGGAAACAAGACATTTATAAAAGTTTCTCCCTAGAAAAATGTTATAAGATTGGTTTAAAAGGAGATTTGAGCTCCCATTTTATAAGACCTTAACCCTCAAATTCTCATCACAAAACCCTAATTTCAAATTTCTTACAATTTAATCCCTATTACACAAAACTTATAACTTATTCTGCAATTTAATCATTTTTCCAATTCTAATTTGAATTTCTATCAACTCAATCCCCAATTCATCAATTAATTCAACATAAACTATATCCAAATATCTACCAACTTTCAAAATTTTAACATATACCTAGTAGTATTTTGTTCTAGGATCATAAAAACTCAAAAATTACAAGAAAAGGAATTAAATAGACTTACCAATTTGAATTTGAATCCTTAGAACCCTAATTTTCACTTTTTCTTTCTTTCCCTTTTATTTCCTTCTTTTCTTCTTTGTTTTCGTTTCAATTTCTATTTTGTTTCATTTGTTTATTTTATATAATAATATAATAATATAATATTAAATATTAAATATCTTTTACTTAAATAATAAGTAAATATATAAATGTAATACAAGTGTATATATATTATTACACATGGTTTCATTATTTATTAATAATAATATAATATAATACATACTTATTTATTAAGTTAATATAATATAATATATATTTTAATTAAAAATATCTTTGATATTTCACATGTAAACCGCCTAAACTTTAGAAATAGGCATAACTGCCTATTTAGCCCCTTTAGTTTTTTTTTAATCTATAATTAAATTTTCACACTTTATTCAATTTAATCCTTATACCTAATTAACCTTAATGTAAACAAATTCTCCTAACCAAAACCTAATTTATCACACAACTAAGGTCAGAAATGTTATAAGATTTGGTTTAAAAGGAAATTTGAGCTCCCATTTCATAAGACCGTGCGAAGTTCTAAAGTGGCTTGGTCTAGTGGCGTATAGATTGCCTCTTCCTCTAGAGTTATAAAAGATTCATAATATGTTTTACATTTATATGTTGAGAAAATATCAATCAAATCCAAATCATGTGGTGCAAGTAGAATCGTTGGAGGTGGAACCCAACCTATCCTATGATGAAGAACATGTTCTAATACGAGCTCGGTTGTTGTTGTCTCGAGTCCTATCAGTTTGCCCGATCGTGAATTTAGGTAAGACTAGGTTCATTTCAAGAGGGATGGAAAGAGATAGAATATAGGCTTCAAACAAAGGTCTAAAAGAAGGTTAAACAAAGAATGGGTAATTCGACTAAGGGCAGAGAATGAACCAACAATAGTGTGATTGTTGACCCAAGTCTCAAAGTGTCTCTTAGGTGAATTCCGGTTTAGGAAATCAGCAAAGAACCTTGACCCGCTATCAAATGTGATAGGAACTAAAGGTATAATGAACACCACACTGGAGGTGATAAGTTTGGTTTAACAAAGGAAATAATGACGCCACGAGGCAACTTGATAAGTTAATTCAGTCCCAAAAAGAACAAGGAGAATAGGAAATCTCACAAGTTTCAATTGAATCATAAAATTGGCAAAAGGCTAAACAACCAGCTAATTACAAAGAATTTATAGACCTAAGTATGGCCTAGCCGAACAGTCACATGAATTCAGCTTAAATAAGTTGTTAATGATCTTAATTAAGCTTAATCATTAAGTACAAAGACTTTGAAGAATTCTAGGCCTAGGTGACTCCAACCATCAACTTGATTAATATCCCAATTTAGCTTATTTAATGAGCTGAATACTTAGGCTGAAAGGGTTCATTCTTGAGCAGCCAAAAGTATTTAAAATCAGCATTAAATTCCTCCCTTGGGCAACCGAATAAGCAGCAGCAAATTAATGCCATTTTGGGCACACAGATAGACCATGGTGTGAACATTTGGATGCAATTGGCCACAAAGTGTGAATGGTTGATTTTGAACAGCCACTAGGTGTGAAAGGAATTTGTGAGCTGAATGGACTAGTGTGAACACCCCTTTGTCCATTACTATTCACGAGTAGCCCTTTGGAGAAGAGCAATCAGCTGCTGACTTTAATTCAGCTTAAAAGCTCCTTTTATTGTCGTCCATGTATCTAGCTAAATTCAGCTGAATGGTCACTTAAAAACAACAAATAAAATTCGATCAAGGCACCATTAATGTGTTCAATTAGATTGTCTTAGCTTAGGACATTTTAAAGAGTTGTAGGAGCTAAGACAAATTAAATAAGCTAAGGACAACCTAAATGGCTGTAGTAATCAGGACAAATTTAATTACTTATGACCTATTAATACCGAACGTATTTGGACAAATTAAATAGCTTAAGACACATTTAACACTTAACTAAATTAATTAAATAACTTAAACTAAATTAACTATAATTTATGCCAGCAACTAAATGAGCTAAAGTGAGCTAAAATTCAACTTGTAATAAGCTACATGGGACGGCCATTGAGCTAGTCCTTGTATGGTCATTGAGTTCGGCTACTCCTTCACCCCAAGCTCGATCGACGCAACTTGCTAAAGCATCTTGGAACTTCTTGGAACGAGACCGAGTGTTTTTATTTTGGCAAAAGAAGTCAAAGAATTGAGGAATAAGAGAATTCTAGTGGTGAAAGTATTGTGGAATAACCACAATACAAAAGAAGCCACTTGGGAAAGATAGAGTTTAATGAGGGAGCAGTATCCTCAGCTATTTGTACGTAAAAATTCTGAGGACAAAATTTTCTAAGTGGGGGAGAATTGTAATAGCCCGCCTTGTAACAGCTCATTTTTAGTGAAATCAAAATAGTAGTTTTGGGACCACAAATTCGACGTGGAAATATTTATTTTATTATTATTTTAATGTCTACGGTATGTTAGTAGTGTCGTATAAAAATTTTGTTAATAAATTTTGACGTTTGTATGCTTAATTTCATGAAAAGGTGTAGAAGTGTAGTTATTGTAGCTAAATGTAACAGCCTATTTTCAGTCAAATCTGAATAGTGGTTTCAGGAGCACAAATCCAAAGTCAAAATAATTATTTTATTATTATTTTAATGTCTACAGTAGTATGATCGTGTGAAAATTTCATTAAGAAATTTTTTGTTTTGAGTGCTTAATTTGATAAAAAGGACTAAATCGTGTAAAGTGTAAAAGTAGTGTTCTATTAGTTAAATGTGTCTAATAGCTATAAAACCTTAAAGTGGAGGTCCTTATGTAGTAATTAGACCATTGTTATATTGGGTGGACATTTATGGACATAAAATGGATGTTGTTAATGGTTAAGGTTAAAAATGTAATATAATAAATAAAAGATAATAAAATATAGAAAACAAAAGAATCAACATGTTTGTTCATCTTTTCAAATGAAATTAAGGGTGGGAAACTTCATTGAAAGAGCTTTAACATTAGGCTACACTAATATCTTGCATGTAAGTTCATTTTCGTGCCCTTTTTAATGATTTTTATGTTTTTGAGATTGGTACAGCTTAATCTAGCTAGCCCAGGGACTAATTTTCAAAACTGTTAAAAGCTTAAGGTTTTACCATTGAGGAATACAGATGTATTTTGATGTTTAACGATAGAAAATGTATGGTTTTTGCTAGATAAACAACATTTGTAAAGTGAATTTTTGGTAAAATTGTCAATTAGGGATTTATTTTTGAAATGTGAAAACTTTGTGGTTAAATTGTGAAATAAATGAAAAATATGGGCTGTTATAGTAATAAGAGAAGTTCGGCTAGCATGGGTAGGAACCTAATTGCATGAATTTTTATTTTTATGAGATAAAGACTAAATTGTAAAGATGTTGAAATATTAGGGACAAAAGTGTAAAGTTGCCTTAATATACATTTTGGGTTATGATAATTGAATAAGTTAACTTTGATTACATATAGATCAAAAAAAGCGAAGTTCGAATTTAGATTGGGGGAAAAACAAAGTTTTTGACTAGTCGATTCATTTCGTTGTTTCTGCAACCGAGGTAAGTTCATATGTTAATAAACATTATTGTAATTGTGTTTTAAATGTTTTATATTTGAATTGTTGATGAATATGATTGTACGAAAATTTTCAACGAATTTTCGGCAATGAGAAATCCCTATTGAACCTTAGGAATAGATTAGGATACGAATGACATGTCATTATGGTTTATGTGATTTGGGTGATAGTCCATACATTTTACCGGTGGTTGAGTTATTCGGCATGTGTTGTAGATTCTCGTCAGCTTGTGTGAGCAGCACCGTGTAACTACATCATAACCATCAGTGTGTGTGAGCAAACTCGTTGATAGCTCGAGAGTGAGCATTATATGAGATATGAGATTGAGATAGCTTCGACTATGTATTGGCACTTAGGGTGCGAGATTCTCGAGTATCTGAAATTATTCCGAATGGTTCAACGGGTATATCAAAGATATGTATGAGTATGAGATTGATACGAGTTGATACATGTATGTACATTGAATCGAAGAAATTTGTGAATTTCATATCTAACTTTGTGAATGAAAATGTGATAGGTTGTGGATCAATATCAGTTATATTATGATTTGTTTAAATTGCTTAAATTATGTATATATGGTAAGTTACGTTTATTACTATACGAATGTACTAAGCTTTATAGCTTACTCCGCTTACTTTTCTTTGTTTTATAGTGTTTATCGAAGGTAGCTCGGATTAGGAGTCATCGAAGATTGCATCACACTATCAAGCTATCACTTTGGTACTTTTGAACTTTTTTAATTGGTTATATGGCATGTACAGGAGGTATGGTCATTTTGGTATATAGTTTGGTAATGGATTTAGCCATTTGAGTTGGCTTGTAAATGATGAATGGTTTGTTATGTATATAGCCATGTGACTTGGCTTATTTTGGAATGTTTGGTGATGTATGTATATATGTACAAAAAGGCCTTTGATATGTTGTTTATAATTGCCATTTATATGCTTGTTGTGAATTGGCATTATGGATACCAAATGGTTAAATTTTGAGATAGATATGCTTGTGATTTTAGGTCAATTAATACCTAATTGAAAGTGACCATTTAGGTGATTTGAAAATGAAAAATTAGTATGAACTGAATGGCATAATGTAGTATTTGTGTGCCTTGTTGTTGGTATTGATATAGCATGAATTGAACTTGGTTTAAATGAGTTTAAATTGCCATTTGAAGTTGAGGTTATATGCAAATTTGGTGGGTATAGGTGAATGTATTTTGGATGAGAAAGATGGCTTCGAAAATAGCCTATTTTTTTCCATACGGGCAGAGACACAGGCATGTGTCTCAGCCGTGTGTGACACACAGCCAGGTGACACGGCTGTGTCTGTAATAGCCCGATTTAGACCCTAATCAGATCGATGGTTTCGGGACCATGAATCCGAGTCAAAAAATATTTAAAAATTATTTTCTGTGTTTATTTTGTGTGAGTTTATGTTTGTGAAATTTTCGTGATTTAATTTTGTCGTTTAGGTGTCTGATTAAATAAAATGACTTAATTGCGTAAAATGAAAATTTGAGGGTTATTTCTAAAAGGGGCCGAATTGCATTTTGGCTTTTTAAATGGAAACCTTTATGTTGCAATTAGCCCATTGAATGAATAAGTGGATGGTAATGGCCAAGGAATATAATGATTTTATGTTATATTATAAAGGTTAAATAAGTAATTTGGTTAATAAACATATAATAACTAAAACAAAGTTATCATATTCATTTTATTTTACTATGTTCATCCACTGAAAATAAGAAACAAAAGAAAGAAAAGAGAAACCTAGGTTCGGCCATCCTTCCAAGCTTGATTCAAGGTTCGTTCTTAGTTAGTTTTTGATAATTTCTACGTTTTTGAGATCGTTGCTAAGTTATCTTCAAGACCCATGCTTGAATTTTTTATTTTGATGAATATTTTGAGTTTTGCCATTGTTGAAAGCTTGTGATTTTTGTTGTTTGATGATGAAATATGAAAGATATGTTTTGGGTTAACATGTTTTGTATTGGAGTTTTTGAT
This sequence comes from Gossypium anomalum, assembly GCA_025698475.1. Classification (NCBI taxonomy): domain Eukaryota; kingdom Viridiplantae; phylum Streptophyta; class Magnoliopsida; order Malvales; family Malvaceae; genus Gossypium; species Gossypium anomalum. The sequence continues at coordinate 44,923,362 of CM046965.1, forward strand.
GATTTTGAGTAATTAGGACTAAATTACAAAAATAATAATTTGAGGGACTAAAATGTGAAATAAATGAAATATATGGACTTGTATGGACATTAGGAACATTCGACCTAACATGGGTATGTTGAGATTTTGCATATTTCGTGTTTTGTACAATAGGGACTAAATTGTCAAAAGTGTAAAATGTCAAGGGTAAAATGGTGATTTGCCCATTTATGTGTTTTTGGATTAAATTGAATGAAAATATGTTTGAATGAGTTTAATTTAAATATGTTTTGATCAAGAACCAAATAAATCGGATTTGGATCGGGGGAAAACGAAAGTTGTCGACTAGTCATCCCGTTCCGTTTTACAATTTCCGAGGTAAGTTTATAAGCAAATAGACATACTTAATTTTAATTAAATGTGAATTATATATGCTTAATGGAAATATGTAAATTTATTTATGCAATAGTCCAATGTGAGTAAGCTTTACTACTATATTTTTGAATTCGTTTCGACCGAGTTACGACGTCCAAAATCCCCGTATGAACCTTAGGAATACCTAGAATACATATTTCATGACATTGGATTCTGATATGTGATGTGCGAGTAAGACCAAGGCATCGATATGTGACCCCGATATATGTGTGTGAGTAAGACCCTATCTGGGACAGTGACATTGATATATGATTACATGTAAGACCACGTCTGGGACGTTGGCATTGTATGATATATGTGGGATTATCCGAGTGTCCTATCCAATTCTGAATGGTTCATCGGGCAAAGATAAGTTGTGATCAATTGTGTAAAACAAGCTAAATGGCCAGGTATGAATTAGCTTGTTGTCTACTTGAAATAAGGTAAGTAAGTAACTTGACATTTGTTACAAATTATGTGTGATGAAAATAAAGAATATATATGTGAATTTGGTAAGGGTATTCGGCCTTGTGAATATTATTGAAAGGAATTTTAATTATGTGCATATATGATCAGGTGTATTCAGCCACATAACTAGTATATGTATATGAAGTTATATTTTAATACATATTATTATACATTTGAGTACATGTGGACTAGGTTTATAATGACTATTCGGCTTTGATAGTTGCATGATAATATGTTAATTTGACTATATGAGCATTCGGCCAAGGTAGCATTTATGTATGAAAGTATATATATATTATTTATGAAATTGTAAGTTCGAGACTAAATGTAATATTGATACGCTTCGCCTCAGGTTGAGTCGAGTCGTATGAAAAATGCCCGATCGTCTACGAGAAGCAATTGACAATTTAGTTTAGTAAAATTGGTATGGAATGAAGTTGTTTGACAATTTAGTAGTTGGTTTAAGAATATGGTATGAAAAGGGTAGGATGTGAAAGAAAGAATTTATTTTGGTTCGAAATGGTAAGAAAAAAAAAATGGATTGAACCAAAAGTGCAAACAAGAACCAATACTGATTTGGTAATGACCCGTTGCTTATAAGCCCTTTAGTTCGGTTTAAGAGTGGTTAAGGTGACCTTGACCCACTATCTAGCAAGATAGGAACCTCGGTATGTTTGAACGCCACACTACGAGTAGTGATAAGTTCGGTTTTCAACAAAGAAAATGGATGACACAACTAGAGCACTAGGTAGCCAACAAATCTTTGAACGAAAACAGAGAAAAGTTTGCCTCACAAATTTGGCAGTATATCATTCACAAAAATATTTCTCAAAAGTGTCTTCAAAAGGCTGATTACACACATATTTATAAGGCTAGGAAAAGGCTAGCTGAATGGTCACAAGTATCCATCTTAAAAGCTGAAATAAAGCTCAAGCCTCTTGGAATTCTTGAACCAAATAACTCCACCATTTAATTCACTTCAATTCAGCTACATAATTGACCTTGAATGCTTGAAAAGTGACTCTTGAAGTGTCCTTTGGTTAACTAAATAGTCACCAGCACCTTAATGGTGTTTTGAATGCTTGAATTAATTCTTTTGAAGTAGCAAAACGGTTAGAAGTTGAAAAGCTTGCTGCCAAATTTAAAGAAGCAATAATCCACTCTTTAAACTCTTTTAAATGATTTGTTAAATCTTCTTTGTAACAGCCCTCTCTTTTGTAACCGAACTTTCTTGAAAGGTCACTTTATTGAATGCATAATAGCCTTTAATAATAATAGATGGGAGCTGAAAAGTCACCTGCAATTAACACATGTAACCGTCACATTTATTCATTTATTAAGCTTAAAACAAATTAACAACTAACTTAAATAAATGAACTAACACTAATGCATCATTTAATCTAGCAACTAGTTTAATTAATAGAAGCATTATTAAATGAACTTTAACTCATGCACAAATAAATTATCCTAGTAACTAGTTATTTGAAGAAGCATCTATTAAATCAAGTTCATAAAAAACTCAATTAATTAAACTATGATGAATTGATTTGATGACCAACAACTCATTATTAAACTAAGATGCTTAAATGCAAGGATTTAAATGCAACTAAATGCAATGCTGAAAAATAAAAGAAAAAAAAAAGTTCAATTTAGTTGGAACGGTTTAAAGAGCTGGAATTGAGCTGAAATCGGTTTGCAATATATTGCAAAGAAACTTTATTGAGTTAGTCCCAACTCATTCTATTCCTCCAACCAAAGTCTCGTCCCACAACTGGATAATTGAGGCCGAAATGGCCTCTTTGAATTGTTTAGCTTGAGCTCGCATGATTGGTCCTTGGGGCAGCACCATTGAATCCTTGCTCGAACTTGGTGGACTCCGGGACGCGATCATATCATTCCCCCCTCTTCAAAATGACTTGTCCTCAAGTCAAAATCTGTTTCAAATGGGGTTAAATCTGACACATTAAAAGTTGCACTAACATTAAATTCACCAGGCAAATCGAGTTTATAAGAATTTTCATTTATGCACTCAAGAATTTAAAAAGGACCGTCTCCGCGAGGCAACAATTTTGATATTCGTTGAGCCGAAAAACTCTCCTTACGCATGTGAACCCAAACCCACTCTCCGGGTTCAAAGACCACTCGTTTTCTTCCTTTGTTAGCATTACACACATAAGACTCAGTTTTTGCCTCAATGTTAGCTCACACCTTTTGATGTAATTCTTTAACAAAGTCAGCCTTTTTCTTTGCATCTGCATGAATCAATCGATCAGTAGGCAAAGATATTAAATCTAAAGGTGTCAATGGGTTGAAACCGTATACAATTTCAAAAGGAGAATATTTGGTAGCAGAATGAACGGAGTGGTTGTAGGCAAATTCAATATGTGGTAGGCAATCTTCCCAAGACTTCAAGTTTTTACGAATGATGGCCCGAAGTAATGTGGACAATACCCTATTGACGACTTCTGTTTGGCCATCAGTTTGCGGGTGGCTGGTGGTTGAGAATAATAGTTTGGTTTCTAATTTTCCCCACAAAGATCTCCAAAAGTGGCTCAAAAATTTTGCGTCACGATCCGATACAATAGTCCGAGGAATGGCATGAAGTCGAACGATGTCTCTGAAAAACAAATTTGCAACATGAACAGCATCATCAGTTTTAGTGCAAGCAATAAAATGAGACATTTTTTAAAAATGATCGACAACCACAAAGATAGAATCCTTCCCCGTTTTTGTACGTGATATTCCAAGAATGAAGTCCATAGAGATATCGACCCATGGAGCTTCAGGAATAGGTAATGGCGTATATAAGCCATGTGGTTGAACCTTCGATTTAGCCTTTTTACAAGCTATACACCTCTTGCAAACTTGTTCCACATATTTGCGCATTCGCGGCCAATAAAAGTGTTCTTGAAGGGTTGCAAGCGTCTTGTTGACTCCAAAGTGTCCCATAAGTCTGCCACTATGGGCCACATGCACTAACAGATCTCTAACAGAGCCACAAGGAATACAAAGTTTACCTTCTTTAAAAAGAAAGCCTTCATACCTGTAAAAGTTTTCAAACGCACCATTCTCGCACGCAGCAAAGATCTCACCAAAATCAGAATCGTTAGCGTAAGAGTCTTTTAACAAAGTAAAACCAAGAATTTTGGAGTCTAAATATGACAATAGAGTGTACCTTCTTGAAAGCTCATTAGCCACTATGTTATCTTTACCTTTTTTGTATTTTATAACATAGTGAAACGATTCAAGAAACTCCACCCATTTTGCATGACGTCGATTCAATTTGTGCTGACCTTTTATGTGCTTTAAAGCTTCATGATTGGAGTGTATAACAAACTCCTTTGGCCATAAATAATGTTGCCACATCTCAAGGGCTTGTATGAGCGCGTACATCTCCTTATCATATACAGGATAGTTGAGTACAGCTCCACTAATCTTTTCACTAAAATAGGCCACAGGTAGTCCTTCTTGTGTCAAAACAGCACTGATTCCAATGCTGAGGCATCACACTCAATCTCGAAGGTCTTCGATAAATCTGGCAGAGCAAGTAAAGGAGCGTTAGTAAGAAAATCCTTAATTTTAACAAATGACTTTTCTTGCTCATCATTCCAATAAAAAGCAGAGTTCTTTTTAATAACGCTTGTAAGAGGGGCGGCAATGGTGCTGAAATTAGGAATGAAACATCAACAGAAACTCGCTAGGCCATGAAAACTCCAGACTTGCGTTATACTCGTTGGCCTTGGCCAATCTTGAATGGCCTTGATCTTTTCTTGGTCTACTTTGAGACCTTCTGCGCTAACCACAAGTCCTTAAAAGACAACTTTATCAGAACAGAAAGAACACTTTTTAAGGTTAGCATATAACATTTCTTTACGTAAAACTTCCAAGATAGATTTAAGGTGCCTTACATGGTCTTTAACCGACTTGCTATATATCAATATATCATCGAAATAAACAACACAGAACTTACCAATAAAGGACCTTAACACATAGTTCATTAACCTCATGAAAGTGCTGGGGGCGTTGGTTAGGCCAAATGGCATGACCAACCATTCATACAGCCCATGCTGGGGTTTGAATGCCGTTTTCCACTTGTCTTCTTCTCGCATCCTAATCTGGTGGTAGCCACTTTTTAAGTCAATTTTTGAAAATACTTTGGCTCTGCTGAGTTCATCAAGCATGTCGTCTAGGCGAGGAATTGGATGACGGTATTTGATGGTGATCTTGTTTACGGCTCGACAATCTACGCACATTCGTCATGTTCCATCTTTTTTTGGTACTAACAAAACAAGTACAGCACAAGGACTAAGACTCTCGCAAACATAGCCTTTTTCCAACAGATCATTGACTTACCGCTGTAATTCTTTAGTCTCTTCTGGATTGGCTCGATAAGTGAGATGATTTGGAATAGTAGCTCCCAGCATAAAATCTATTTGATGTTCAATTCCACGAAGTGGTGGTAAACCATTTGGGACTTCCTCCGAAAAAATATCTTTAAAATCCTGCAACAAAGACAAAACAGAAGAAGGTAGGGTGTCGGGTAATTCGTTAGTAGAAAACAAGGTTTCCTTGTACATGAGTACAAGAACAGGGCGATTCATTACTAACGCTTTTCGAATATCACTAACTTTTGCAAAGACACTCATTTTTTCAATTTCCTTCTTTTTTTCTTCTTTTTCTTTGCTGATTTTCTTTTCGCTCTCTTTTGTTTTCTTTTTCTTCTTTTATTTTTTTACAATCTTCTTTTTCTTTCTCTCTCATTTGTTCAATGGATGCCTTCAACTTCAATTGGTCATAGTAAACTTGTTTGGGAGTTAATGGCGCCAACGTAACATTCTTTCCCATAAACTTGAAAGTATACTGATTGGTATACCCGTCGTGTAGCACTCGTCGATCAAACTGCCACGGATGACCAAGGAGTAGATAGCCCGCGTGTATCGGAACAACGTCACATAATACTTCGTCCGAGTACTTTCCAATGGTGAAAGAAATGAGTACTTGCTTGGTCACTTTAAGTTCTCTGTCGTCATTGAGCCACTGAAGTTTATAAGGGCTCGGATGCTTGGTAGTTGGCAAACCAAGCTTTTCAACCATCATCGTACTTGCTATGTTTGTACAACTGCCGCCGTCGATGATGATACAACAAACTTTTCCTCCTACTTAACATCAGGTATGAAATATGTTCTCCCATTGTAGCTCGTTATCCATGCTTTGGAGACTAAGACTCCTTTTGACAACGAGTAGTTCGCCTTGTACGGGTTGTTCCAAGTCCTCCTCAGCTTCAGAAGCTGATTTAGACTCTTTTTCTTCTTCATCTTCCGTCTCAATTTCACCATCAGCTCGAATCACCATGGTCCTTCGATTTGGGCACTGGCTGGCTATGTAACCTCTCCCGAGACATTTGAAACATTTGATGTCTCAATTTTGATTGAAAGAAACCTCAGGTGCCTTGCCTTTGTTTACTTCAGTGTTAGGCTTGTTGGTTTTCGGAGGTGCTATGGTATCCTTTCCCCGAAATGTTGGAGAACCTTTACTCGAGCTTTGGCCCCACTTGGATGTGTTAGAAGTGGAAAAACCTCGGCTTGGACCTTTACGCTTGTGTTGCTTTTCTACCTTTATGGCCATATGAACCATGTCCACCACTTCAAGGTATTGTTTAAGCTCAACGACATTCGCTATGTCTCGGTTTAATCCAACTAGAAATCGTGCCATTATTGTTTTGGGATCCTCTTGGACATCTGCCCGAATCATCACAATTTCCATCTCCTTGTAGTAGTCTTCGACGCTTTTGGTCCCTTGTGTAATATTTTGAAGTTTTTGGTGCAACTCTCGATGATAGTAAGAAGGGATAAATCGTCGCCTCAAAACTGCCTTCATCTCGGTCCATGTAGAGATTAGTCATTCTCTGTTGCGTCTTCGACTATTAGTTAGTTGATCCCACTAGATCATGGTGTAATCTGAGAATTCGATTGCTGCTAATTTCACCTTTTTGTTTTCGGAGTAGTTGTGACAATCAAACACCAACTCAATCTTCTTTTCCCACTCAAGATAGGCTTCCGGATCTAATTTACCTTGGAACGGTGGTATTGAAAACTTGATGTTCTTAATATCATCATCTTCACGTCTCTGATCTCGATGTCGTGGTTCCCTCCGGTGATTACTTGCATTTGACTCTTGATCGCTTTCAAGATAACTAGGATCGTTTACATCATCATCTTGAGCTCTTTGTCTTTCTCATTGTTGGTTTGGTCTCTCCTGTCTAAGTTGGACTTCTTCAGGAGGTCTTTCACGTTGCTCTCTTGCTTCGACTTGGAATATGCGATCTTCGAGAGGATTTAATCTTCGGTCTAAGAGTCTTTCCTTCTCTCGTAATAAAGCTTGCATGTTCAAATCAGGAACATTGCGAACAAGTTGTCGTGCGGGATGATCTTCCATGTTCGGATCAACTTCTTGTGACATTGAATTTAGTAAGGAACCTCACACAAAACTTCACGATCACTCAGAAAGAAAGAGGAATTTCACTTACGCTCGTGTTTACGCTCGAGAATAGGCTTTTATTTCCACTCTATTACGCTCACAACTCTCGTGCCTTTTACCTCTCTTTACCTTTCTCGTGATTTCAGTAGCGTGATCGCCAAGGCTTAACCTTAGTCTAGGTGGTCGGTTTCAAATGGGTAACAAGGGATGATGTGATTTAAAACTAGGTAGGCTTACAAGAAAGAAAATAATTCGGGTATAGTGTGGCCAAAAGGTCAAGGATGGAAGTTGATGAGAGGGTAAAAGTTTCAGGATCGAAAAATGGAGAAGAAGTAAAACAATGTTCAAATTTCAAATTTTTTTCAAATTTTTTTGAATTTTTTTTTCAAATTTTTTTTTCAAACTTACTTGATGAGTCACAGACTATCCCGGGAGTAATTTTGAATGCTTGTACTCATCGTTTTTGTAGCTCTAATACCAAATGATACGCTTTACCTCGGGTTGAGTCGAGTCGTATGAAAAATGCCCGATCGTCTATGAGAAGAAATTGACAATTTAGTTTAGTGAAATTGGTATAGAATGAAGTTGTTTGACAATTTAGTAGTTGGTTTAAGAATATGGTATGAAAAGGGTAGGATGTGAAAGAAGGAATTTATTTTAGTTCGAAATGGTAAGAAAAAAAATGGATTGAACCAAAAGTGCAAACAAGAACCAATACCAATTTGGTAATGACCCGTTGCTTATAAGCCCTTTAGTTCGGTTTAAGAATGGTTAAGGTGACCTTGACCCACTATCTAGCAAGATAGGAACCTCGGTTTTCAACAAAGAAAATGGATGACACAACCAGAACACTAGGTAGCCAACAAATCTTTGAACGAAAACAGAGAAAAGTTTGCCTCACAAATTTGGCAGTATATCATTCACAAAAATATTTCTCAAAAGTGTCTTCAAAAGGCTGATTACACACATTTTATAAGGCTAGGAAAAGGCTAGTTGGATGGTCACAAGTATCCATCTTAAAAGCTGAAATAAAGCTCAAGTCTCTTGGAATTCTTGAACCAAATAACTCCACCATTTAATTCACTTCAATTCAGCTACATAATTGACCTTAAATGCTTGAAAAGTGACTCTTGAAGTGTCCTTTGGTTAACCGAATAGTCACCAGTACCTTAATGGTGTTTTGAATGCTTGAATTAATTCTTTTGAAGTAGCAAAACGGTTAGAAGTTGAAAAGCTTGCTGCCAAATTTAAAGAAGCAATAATCCAGTCTTTAAACTCTCTTAAATGATGTGTTAAATCTTCTTTGTAATAGCCCTCTCTTTTGTAACCAAAATTTCTTGAAAGGTCACTTTATTGAATGCATAACAGCCTTTAATAATAATAGATGGGAGCTGAAAAGTCACCTGCAATTAATACATGTAACCGTCACATTTATTCATTTATTAAGTTTAAAACAAATTAACAACTAACTTAAATAAATGAACTAACACTAATGCATCATTTAATCTAGCAACTAGTTTAATTAATAGAAGCATTATTAAATGAACTTTAACTCATGCATCAATAAATTATCCTAGTAACTAGTTATTTAAAGAAGCATCTATTAAATCAAGTTCATAAAAAACTCAATTAATTAAACTAAGATGAGTTGAATTAATGACCAACAACTCATTATTAAACTAAGATGCTTAAATGCAAGAATTTAAATGCAACTAAATGCAATGCTGAAAAATAAAATAAAAAAAAGTTTAATTTAGTTGGAACGGTTTAAAGAGCTGGAATTGAGCTGAAATCGGTTTGCAATATATTGCAAGGAAACTTTATTGAGTTGGTCCCAACTCGTTCTATTCCTCCAAACAAAGTCTCGTCCCATAACTGGATAATTAAGGTCAAAATGGCCTCTTTGAATTGTTTAGCTCGAGCTCACGTGATTGGTCCTTGGGGTAGCACCATTGAATCCTTGCTCGAACTTGGTGCACTCCGGGACGGGATCATATCAAATATGGAAGTTATAATTTGGTTTAGTCTAATTAGGTTGATTATGTCATTGGGTTGTTTAATTGCTTATGACTTATTAAGCTATAAAGGCTTACTCTGTGTGTGTATGTTTGTTTTCGTTTTATATATTTTGGATTCAAGTTACGAGCTCAAGGATCATCAGTAAAGCTTATCACACTATCAATAGTCCTGGTATTTTATAAGTTGAATTTTTGAAACTATGGCATGTATAGTGTAACACCCCTAACCCGAATCTGATTGCCAGATTAAGGCTAAGAGGTATTACCGAACTAAACATTCACTTATCTCATTCACATAGTCAATAAACATAAACAGAGATCGAGCTAAAATACATACTGATATTTAAGTTATACGCCATTTTCATATGGCCAAATTATTTACAATTTCAAAACATAGTTATCATCAGCCTAACCTATACATGCCACATCGAATCCAAAATATAACTATACCAACAAGATCGATAGTATGATGAACTGCTGACATTTCCTGAGTCGGCGGCCAAAATCAACAATCTATAAAACAGAGAAATAAGAAACAGAGTAAGCTATCGAGGCTTAGTAAGTTTTAAGCATTTCATACAATTAAAGCTTGTCATTTAAATCGAACATTGAGTATCACAAAACTCAAATTCTAATTGTACTTCACTTGGCTGAATATACACAAGTACACTAGTTATAAAGCCTATTGGCTGAATATATATATGATTACACAAGAAATTTCCAGCACATATTTCACTATATTATATGGCTCATACAGTTACTATAAGTCACAGACTTTCATATAATGACATACATTGACCGAATAGGACATTCTTTTATTCTTAAATACCGTATTCATCCACACACATATATATATATCGTTCTTTGATACTAATAATTCACTTTGAAATCAATTCACATATGTGTACATAATATGTACCTTAACATGTAAAATATATATATAGTACTTACTCGATGATGGTTACCACGTATATTCAATGTCATAATCTTACTTAACTTACTGGCATCAGTCCTGTCAAGTCTTAAAACTCGAAACACATTTCTAGCACAAGCCTGTGGGTCTCTAACCCGGATACCATTCCAGCATGAAGCCTGCGGGTCTTTAAGCCCAGATACAATTCCAGCATATAGCCTGCGGGTCTTTAAGCCCGGATACACATATCAAATATCATGCCTATTTAATCATATACTAACACATCATATGGAACATTTCATATTAGTAGCCATTTGCTACATTCAGACATAAGCTTCATATGAACACCATCATTTTCATTCGGTTTAAAAATCATACATAAATATCACATATACCTTTCATCAATCAAGCTTAACCCGAATTGACCATTCAACTATAAGTTATATACTTAGATTATTTACCACACAACTTAATTCAAATAGAACCAAAAAGATCAAAATTCATCTAGTATATATATATATATATCAAGGCATCATCAATTTTATACTAAATGTGATTACTCAAAACTTACCTCGGATATTTTGAACAGTTGCGGATAGGCTACTCGTCTGCTTTCTCCTTTCCCCTATCTGATTTAGTTCCTCTTTGCTCTTGAGCTTTAAATTTAAACAAATGAATTTTTTTAATTACTTACTCAACTTTAATTCTTTAATAGTCACATTTGACAATCATATAACTTCAATGCGTATTATGTTTTATAAAATGTGCCATGACCCGATTTCATGCTTATTATATCAATATCTAATTCGCTTACACCAACAAAGATTCACATAACTTACCATGCTTTCATATACACGAATTTAACTATATATAATATATATATGTATATCCGAATGTCTCTATGTCACAAGGTACATACATAAGGCATATATATATATACCTATGTGTGACTATCACAATTTAACCGATTACTCATTTTATGCACAACCACGTATACATATATATATATTTATAGCATGCCTTAATATTTTATATACCCTATTCGGCCTTAACCACTCAAACTTAGCCTTTATATTCAATTTCCATTTCATGATCAAATGTAGCAAATTGCACATAGGTTTCACCCATGCCAAACAATGACTGAATATACATATCAAATAAATGGCTTACTTAATACATAACTTACATAGCCAAAGTACATATAACCCTATTTGCCGAATATCCATTAAATATCTAGTTTACATACACAAACACAAACACTTTAAAAATTTTCTTTAACTAAACATATATTCGGCAATAACCACAACAATTTAACAAATCTTAAAAACAAACAATTTAACAAATCTTAAAAACAATCTTTAACATTTTAAATTCATCTTATCCCCCCTATGACCGAATGTGCATATATATATAAAAACTCAATTAACAACAAAATTTTCTTTCCAAAATGCATATATATATATGGCAACTTCAATTCACACCTCTCAACAATGAATTCAACTTATTCAACCATCATTTAAGCTACTTTAGCATATAAATAACATCTTCCCAAAAAAAACTTATCAAAATAACACAAATTTAGCACTTGCCGAATGGATATATGTTCATTGATTCATGAATTTAAACCATGGGTTAACTATACTATGTACTTATCAATTTAATTTCATAATCAATTACAGGAAAAAAAAAATACATTACATACCTTTAAATTGAGATAACCATGGCCGAATGCCTTGGCTTCTTCTTCAATATTTTTCTTTCTCAATTTCGGCAATGAAGAAAGAAAGATGAACATCCAATATTTTATCATCTTTTTCTTATTTTACTAATTATTTTTATTTCAAAATAATACCATTACTTATTATAATACTTAAATAAAACATAAATTATCCATCAACCATCATTATGGCCGGCCACTATATTAAAAGTGGTCCATTTGACATGCAAGTCCCCCATGTCAATAATTCATGCATTATTTGGCCCTTTAAAATTTACCTATCACATTTTCAAGTCTTATCACGTGAGTCCTATCTTATAAATTTCACATACAAATGACAAAATCAAAGCATGAAACTTTCACACATGCATTTACACATATAATAAACATAGAATATAACGGTTAATTATTTTTATGACTCGGTTTTGTGGTCCCAAAACCACTTTTTGACTAGGGTCAAATTAGGGCTGTCACATATAGGCTGGATAATATTTTTGAAATGTTGGATTTTTGGTTATGTATAATTTAAGCCATGCGAAAATGGCTTAACTTCTATGTTTGGATTCGGTTTTGTCTGATTATGGTTTAAATTCATTTTTGGTTATAATGTTATGGGTTATGGATGAATGGTATATATATGATATGCGTTTTGTGCATTGAAGTTGCTTGGTGATTTGAGTGTGGTTTGAATGAGTCGGACATGATATATAATTGGGTTTTGAATTATATTGTTATGTTACTCTTGCTTAAAATGATTCGGTGATGACTTATAATGATAGTAATAGTTAAATTTTGTTGGTAAGTATATCCAGTGAGATGTTGGATTTATGCATGTATATTATGTTTTGTTAGTAAAATGGATATTTAATGGATTAAACATACGTAAGTATAGGATTAAGAAATAAAATGTTTGATTTTATTTTGTTATTCGATTTTCGTTTAAGTGATGAACCTTTGATTCGTTTATGCAATATGTTTCATAATGTAAGTTTAATATTTTATTAGTTATATGCTCTACATGTATCTAAGAATATGACTTATGTTAATATGAGAATGTTCGGAACTGTGCATATGTTCAGTAATGCCTCCTGACCTTAGTCCGGCGACGGATACGGGTTAGGGGTGTTACGGTGTCTCCCCTGGTGTTTATTTAGAAATCAAGTTAGTATGCTCCACACGGCCCAGCACACGGCTGTGTGACTTGGCCATGTAGCATAAGTCAGTATACCCTACAGGTTTGGCACGGCCTAGCACACGGCTTGTGTAACACCCCTAGCCCGTATCCGTCGCCGGAGGGGTAAGGAATATTACTAACAAACACTAATCTCATTCAATCATATTCAGGTAATTCCCGAGGGCATATTTAAGAAAGCAAAATTCGTTTATACTAAGTACAAAGGAGTCATCACAATTTAATAAGTACATTAATTCATTTCTAATTTTCATTCACATTAAACATTTCAAGTATCTATATATTATCATCCGCACATACACATTACTTATGAGAAACACATATGGTAACTTAACAAGCCATTTTCGCATGGCTATACATATATACATCACCAAAAGATACTAAATTAACATCCAAAGTCAATCCTATACATGCCATTATCAAAATTTCAACTAAAAGTGTACCAAAAAGCTTAGCTAGTGTGGACGACTTCGACTTTGACACTCCCGAATCTGATAACTGACGAACAAATCTATAAAACAGAGAATTAAAGCAACAGAATAAGCATTTTGATGCTTAGTAAGTTTTAAATAATGAAATCATTTACAACTAAAGCATAACATTCATAAGACTAAATAATTAATTGCATATACGCATATTTCCATAATCATACTTTCTTCACGCTTCAATCAATGTATTCATACACTCAGAATCAAACCTAACTAAAGGCCGGAAGCTCACTATTCAATTGAACGAATACAATTTAAAATGAATCAACTTTTCCAATGCATATACAAAACATACCTTATCGTTTTGGATTTATGAGCGCATTAATTGGAATTATTACAGCAAGATCGCTCATTTCCAAACCCAAATGCCTTCGGGACTTAGCCCGGATTTAGAAACTAGCACAAATGCCTTCGGGTCTTAGCCCGGATATAGCAACTAGCACGAATACCTTCGGGACTTGGCCTGGATATAGCAACTAGCACGAATGCCTTTGGGACTTGGTCCGGATATAGCAACTAGCACGAATGCCTTCGGGACTTGGCTCGAATATAGCAACTAGCATGAATGCTTTCGGACCTTAGTCCGGTTATAATCCCGAATTATCATGCCCATATATCATTATATCATAACACATCAGTATTTCGTTTTCATTACTAGAATTTAAGCACAAGACACTTATCAACCATTCCACTTTCGGCTCAATAGCCACATACAAAGAGCACGATTTCGATTTACTATATAACATGATCTCTATACACATTCGGCTACTAGTCATAAGTACAAACTAATTATCTCGCTACATAATTCGAGTAGAATCATTATATCACCGTTTATTTGTTATGCTTATATATCATGATTTAATCAAATCATAAACTAAGTTCCATTACTCAAAGACTTACCTCGGATGTTGTCGAACGATTTCAACAGCTATTCGATCACTTTTTCCTTTCCCTTATCCAACTTTGATCCTCTAAGCTCTTGAGCTAAATCAAACAAATTTACTTCCCAATCAAACATAGTCATACGGCATTCATATACATTTTAAAACCAATTCACTTGAATCAATTGCCCATTTACGTCTATCACCATTTCGTTTTCAAATTTGTGTATTTGGTAAGTCACATCAAACAATTATACATTTAGCTTTAATACATATTTATACTCGAATGTCCCAATGACACAAGGTGTATACGTAAGGCATTAACATTCATATAAGTATATATATATACACTCTCATATTCATTACTATAGATATTGCCGAATACTTAACACATCCAAGCTAAGAATTTATCCAATATCATCTTAATTTATTTCTACTTATACCTAAAAATTTCAAATACAAAGTATTTAGCACCTATGCACTTAAACCGGATTAGCAAACACCTATAGACTTTGACCGAATGCCATTAACACAAGTCATCAAAATCTTATGGTTTCCAATCAAACTCTTAACAAAATGCACAATGCCGAACCCTTGAATAATTAAACATCTAATTTAGATAATTTAAAACACCTAAACGGCATTTGTTCAAAACATTAAACCACTACATGTTCGACTATTACACTTAGTTTTAAATAAGTTCCAAGTCACACACTTATCTCATTTTAAGAAGACAACCAATTCATTCTATTTGTTGCAACACAAATCAAATCATGTTTTCAATTTTTTTTTTATGCACATATACTAGATAAAGGACTGATTATTTACTAATCACATATGCACATAATTGATTTTATTCCAAAATATTCACAAGGCCGAATATCCACATGAACAAATTAACCAATGTCCTTCAACTTACAAAGCTAACAAGCCAATATATAACCAACCATATCAAAGTCACTTAAAAAAAAAACATCTACTATGAGTTTCAAGCATATTAGCCGAATTCCCAAACTCAAAAACCTAAGTTTAATCTATGGGTTAAGTAAAATTTGAACTAACCATCTCCAATATGCATAAAATTTCAAGAATTATACAATACATACCTCTTTCTAACCATCATCTAAACCAAAAAAATCAACAAGAAAATTTCTTCTCCCTCACTTCAAGCTACGGCAATGGAGGACAAGGATGAATCAACTTTGGTTTCTCCTCCCACTAACTAGTATTTCATTTCTCCTTATTATTATTTTAATTCATTTATATTATAAAATGTTAAATAAAAATGCATATTATAATTAAAACAATCTCATGGCCGGCCACTATCCAAAAAATGGGTATTTTGACATGCAAGTCTTCTTTGAATACATGCATTAATAGATCACTTTATAATTACCTATCCTATTTCACAAATGTCTCACATAAGTCCCCTTTTCAAAATTTCACATACAAATGACAAAATTAACGCATGAAACTTTCACACATTCATATTCACATAAAATAAACATAGAATATGACGGTTAATTATTTTTATGACTCGGTTTTGTGGTCCCGAAACCACTTTTCGACTAGGGTCAAATTAGGGCTGTCACAGCTTGGAACACGGGCGTGTGTGGCCATTTCGAAGGGTATACGGGCTGGTCACACGGGCGTGTGGTTGGCCTTGTAACCCAAGTCAGAGAGTTACACGGGGTCACACACAGGCTCGGACACGACCATGTGATCCTATTTCGAATGCCCACACAACCTGTGACACGGGCATGTCTTTGGCCATGTGTGACACACGGCTGGGCCACACGGGCCTGTGTCCCTTATATTTTAAAAAATTTTCTAAGTTTTCTGAAAATTTCCTAAGTTACCGATTTAGTCCCAAACCACTCCTAAAACATGGTTTGGGCCTCGTAGGCTCGTATTGGGGACAATGTGAATGATTGTGGATGGTTTTATATTTAAAACTATAATTATATGAGAAATGTATGTTCATTGTGAAATAAGTCCGGTAATGCTTCGCAACCCTATTCCGGCGACAGATACGGGTTAGGGGTGTTACACTAAAGGTGTTAAATTTTTGACAAAAGACCCACGCCCAAGTTCCATAGCTTTGGGTTCGCTATCCCGATCATGATTTTCCTACCCCTAGAGGGATATAGAATTTTAACGTAAGAGGACTTATATGGTAATTAGACCATTTATGATGATAGTGGAATGTGATGAATCGGTTTTATGGTAATAATGAATATTTTTTAGGGTTAATTAGGTAAATGAGTAACTAAGGTTAAATTAAATAAAACAAAATCGAAAATCTATCATCTTCCTCCTATTTTCTTTGTGTTAGATGAATTTCACCATTAGAGAAGAAGAGAATTTTGTTCAAGCTATTTCATTACATGTAAGTGAATTTTGAGTTCATTTTTAATGATTTCTATATTTTTGAAGTCAT
Source organism: Gossypium anomalum (assembly GCA_025698475.1). Taxonomy (NCBI): domain Eukaryota; kingdom Viridiplantae; phylum Streptophyta; class Magnoliopsida; order Malvales; family Malvaceae; genus Gossypium; species Gossypium anomalum. Next base: position 44,940,349 of record CM046965.1, read on the forward strand.
TGTAGCTTAAATTAGCTAGCCCAGGGACTAATTTGTAAAATTGTTAAAAGGTTTAAGGTTTTGCCATGAGTATGTTTGCCTGATTCTTGAATTTTAATGAAAGATTATGAATCCTTATCATTAAATAAACAACTTTTGTAAAGTGATTTTTGATGAAATTATCAATTAGGGACTTATTAGTAAAAGTAGTAAAATGTCATGGTAAAATTGTGAATTGATGATTTGCATGGGTTGATATGAGTCCCTGAGTAAATCGGCTAGCATGGTATGTGGATGAAATTGCATAAATTTCCATCTACGAGCTTAAGGACTTAATTATAAATAAGTTAGAATATCAGGGGCAAAAATTATAAATTTTTAAAAGTATGAATTTTGGATTGAAGTGAATAGTATGAATAATAAATGGACTGAATTACTTATTTAGATCAGGATAAACCTCATACGGATCAAGATCAAGGAAAAGATAAAGTCCCTGATTAGTGATTCTATTTCGACGTCTTTGTAATCGAGATAATGTCATATGTTTAAATAATGTTGTAATGTTATTTTGATATTTATGCATTGTGTTATATATATATATCATGTAAAGAAATGTTGAGAATCCAACAACATTACGATGACTATCTAGCCCCGTTTGAACCGTAGGGAATATATAGGATACAAATGACATGTCATTAGGGTTACCATATTTCGGGTGTTGGTCTTGAATGTCCTACCGATGGCTGAGTTCCGGTATTTGTTGCAGATACTTGTCAGCTTGTGTGAGCGGCATCATGTAGCTACATTCTGACTATTAGCTTGTATGAGCAAACCCATTTATGGATCAAGTGAGCAATGATGTAAAGAAAAGGAATGGTTTCGACCATATGTTTAGCACACTTTGTGTGAGCTTCTCGCATATCCGATATTATTCTAACTAGTTCAACGGGCATGAAAAGGGAAGGAATTGTAAGTGTTTCGATCGACTATATTATGAACTTATAGAAAGGTATGAAATGTTAATGATCAAAGAATGTATAACTATACTTGTGGATAGTATGTATTCAATTGTACAATGTTCATGAAATCTATCTTACCGTGTGATGGTTTGGTTAAGTTATGCATTAAAGTCCTAACTTGTGTTGCTGATGATGCTTAGGCTTGTGCCAAGCTTATGTTGGATTGATTCATGCTTAATTTATAAGGTTTTATATTGAAATGGTTAGCTATGTTCATGATTTATGAACTTACTGAGCAATATATGCTTACATAGTTTTTTTCCTATGTTTTATAGATTATCAAAAGCTCGATCGATTTGGAAGCTCGTCAAAGATCTATCACACTATCCAACGATTATATTGGTAGATTTTGATGTCTCGGTCAAGGTTATAATGGCATGTATCGGTTGACTTGTGTTTAATGATATAGTTTTTTTTACATGTATAAGTGTTATTATGGTTAATGTATTTATGGTATTTTGATGCCTTGATGGTTGATGTTAATATGATCGATTTGATGCATGTTTTGAAGGACTATTTTGGTATGTGTTGATGTAGTTTCAATGTGGTCAATTGTGGTAAGTTTGGTATGGAAATAAGTTAGATGTGAATGGTTGATGAATGGCCAAATATGCACATGTTTTGATATGTTTAATGGTTTGTGATTGAGGTGCCTTATTGGAATATTGGTTGTATGGATTAATGGTATAGTGATTTGGTCATTTTATGCATGTTTTGGGTAGGTTTAATGCCTTGGTCATATGTGCAAATGTGATTAGGTTCATGCTTGAGGCGGGTAAAGGAAATAGCTTGATTTTGGCCAATTTCATGTCCACACTGCCTAAGACATGGGCGTGTATCTCAACCGTGTGTGACACACAGCCATAAGACATAGTCGTGTGTCCCCTGTAAGTTTCAAAGGTTACAAGTCAGGCAGTTACACGGCGTAGCACATGACTTGGCACAGGGCATGTGGCTTAGCCGTGTGACCCAAGTCAAAGAGTTACGAGGGCATGAACACGGGCTAGTACACGGTCGTGTGTCCCTATTTCAATTGTTACACGGCTTGAGACATGAGCGTGTGTCTCAACCATGTGAGTCCTACGGCCATGTGACCCTTGCAGCTTGAATTTTTCTAACTTTTTCCTTAATGTTCTAATTGTTTCCAATTTATTCCTAAATAATTTCTAAGGTGTTTCTAAGGCCTCGAGGGCTCGAATAAGGGATAATATGCATGTATATTAATGAATTATGCTATGATTATGTTCAGGTTTGAAAATGAATGATTATAGGTTATGTTTATTCGGTAATGCTCCGTAACCCTATTTTGATGACGAATACGGGTTAGGGGTGTTACACGCCTAGTGTATATCATATTGATATACTATTTGGCATACTCTTGTAAGCCAAAGATAGAAAATTTTAGACTGGTCAAATTATCTATTAAGTGTTTGAGGCATATGGTGCCCCTATTTCAATTATTTTATTAAAATTTGTCGTTTGGTAGACTCTAGGGTATGAGGGGTCTTTGTGTAACAATTCGCCAACCCCAGATGCTTTGGGCAAACTTGTTAGTTCTTATTTTGATAGATTTGTTTTTCTTGTTTTAACGTGAAAACAAGGGTTCAATAAGCCTCCTTATATTTTGATGAGACATAGTTGGATTTGAACTGGGTATTGTAGATGATTAGACTTTAAAAAATATTAAACAAGTTGTCCCCAAGATTCAAGAGTAATAGTGGATTTTATGATATTTCCACTAAACCTTGCTTCCATTGTCTTTGTTATATAAGGATGAAAATAATGGGCATGTCTTACTTTGGTTTTCCTACATTTTTCTCTAAGGTTGGAAGTTGTTAAGGGGTCCTTGTTAGTGAAAGTGTACAAGTGTTTTAGTAGATAGCCAGATCACCATAGTTTAGTACCAATTTACTAGTAATTTCTAGAAACCCTTAGGCTATCATTTTAGGATTTACGATTCTTTAATTGTACATGTCTAAGTTAGAATTTAATCGAAAAGAAGGAGACTTCCTGGTCATTCGAATTGTATACAAGTGGATCATACATACATGTAAATTTTAGTAGTTAGATGATTTGGTGCATATAATTGTTTTTTGTTTAGCTGAAGAGGCTAGTGAAGGTCCAAGCAATCGAGGCAAAGTACTAGTAAAGTAGATTCTGTGTTGATGTTTCCGGTGAGTTCCTTCACGTTTCCATTTAGTTCTAAAATTTCTATGTTGTGTGGCTTATATACAGTAAGTGTCTCTACTGTTATTAAGTTAATATGTTATGTCTTGATGTGTATGAAATAAATCAGTGTCGCATGATGCATTACCATGGTTGATGTAAAAATGTACCCTCTTTGTTACGTGAGCTCACTGCCGAATAAATTTGTGAAATGTGTGTAACATCCCGAAATAGGGCCTAAACGGAATAGTGGTTGCGAAACCACAAATCTGAGGTAGAAAATTTTATTTTATTATTATTTTGAGGTTCATGATATAATTGCATGATTGTGTGAAAATTTCGTGATGAAATTCTATGCCTAAAGTGTTTAAATTGAAAGTAGGGACTAAATCGAATAAGTTGCAAAATTTGCATTCTAGAAGTTTCTAGTATGAAATTGAATTGAAATATTAATTAGGAGGTCTTAAATAGCAATTTTACCAATTTTAAGTTCATGGACAAAATTAGGACATGGAAGGAATTTTTGGAAAGTTTAGTAGTAAGGGCATTTTGGTCATTTAGTTATTAAAATGAATTGAAAACAAAATTAAAAGCCAATTTTTGTCCATCTTCTTCATTAGGACGAAAATTCAAGGGTTCTCCATAGCTAGGGTTTGTTTCAAGCTTTCAAGCTCCATAGTAAGTGATTTCAAGCCCCGTTTTTAATGTTCTTTACGTTTTCGGAGTCCCGGTAGCTCGATAAAGCTTATGCTAGCAATAATTTAAGTTAGAGTTCATATTTGGAAAAATACCCATAGTGAAAAGTGTTTATTTTGATGTTTTATGATAGAATATGAGGTCTTAAATTATGTTAGACAACTTGTACTACTCGGTTTAAGCAAAAAGCGAGTAAAGGACTTAATCATGTAAAAATACCTAATAGTCATAAGTGCATGTTAGAGTATGAATTTGATGCTGCCATAGAAGGGAAAAATAACCAGCATGTCATAAAACATAAGAAAATAGGCTGAAGTTTAATTTATGAGCTTTGGGGCAAAAGTGTAAATATGCAAAAGTTTAGGGGCAAAAATGTAATTTCTGCAAAGTTTGAGTAAAGGACTGTTTTGATAAATTTTGATATTAAATAAGTTAAATTTGCTATTATAGATCAAGAAGAGCGAAATTCGGGAGTAGATCGGGAAAAGAAAAAGTAAAGGACTAAATTGTAAAGTTTAGTCACATTTTGTATCGAGGTAAGTTTACAGAAATAAATGCAATATTATTTTATTTTACATTATTATTGTCAATTTCAGAATTTATATACTTATTTTATGAGAATATTTAAAGTCAAATTAAAGTAAAGTGACAGAGAAAAAGTATTAGGAAGCCTGTTTGAACCTTAGGAATGTTAGGATATTGGGGTTGACAGGGACGGACAGACAGATAGAAATGAGCCATGTAAGTCCATATCGGATATATGGCTTTGGAGACAGGAATGAGCCATGTAAGCCCATATTATATATATGGCATTGGAGACAGGAATAATTCATGTAAGTCCATGTCGAAGACATGGCATTAGCGAGATATTGATAGACGAGAAACGACCCTAATATCCTTAGTATTCCGAGTGGTTCAACGGGTCGATACGAGTTAGATTACAGTGAATTAACAGCAAAGGAAAAGTAGATTATATTTATGAAAAGGAAAGGTCGGATAAGAAAGAAGGTAAGAAATAAAGAAGAAGATAGAAATTGAGAAGTAAAGAAATTTATGATGTTAGATGATATTATGCATAATTATCCATTATGTTGAATGTTGTGATTTAATTACTTGTAAGCTTACTAAGCCTAGTGCTTAATCTCTTTATTTTCTTCTTCTTATAGTACTTATCTAGCTACTCGGGGATCGAAGAAAAGCGTCGGAGGCCGATCACACTATCAAAGAAATAACTCGGTATAATTAGACGCTTTTGTTTTGTGTATGGCATGTATAGAAACTTAGTTACTTTTAGTATAATATGAACAATGAACGATGTATAAATACTTGCTAGAGATTAGCTAATAAAAATAGCCGATGATATGCATGTTTATTAATATGTATGATTGAATGGTGATTATCACATGAAAGTTATGAAAAATGTGAAAGTAACCTAAAAACAGATTCAAACAACAGAAATGACGTGACTTTGAAAAATCACTAAAAATTGTATAAACATATTTTTAAGATGAATAATATATTAAATTAAAGCCTATTATGTCTATTTTCTTATGGAATAAGAAAAACAGGTAAAGAAATTATATTTTATGAGATATCTGAGTTTTAGTGAAACAGGGTCAGAGAAATTTCTAGATCCCCTGTTTCAAATTTGGAAATTCACCATAAATTGTACAAAAGTAATTAGGTGGTGTAATTTATATGGTTAGAATCCTTATTGAATCTAGTTTTAATAGAAACAAATGGTATAGTTATATTAATTTTTTATAGGGAGAAAAGTGGTTCGTAGTAAGTAGAGGTCAGTGCAGTCGAATTCTGAAACAGGGGTAACTTTAACTAATAAACTGTACTAATTGGCTAAGTAAAAATTCTAGAAAAAATTAGTGGATATATATATGAGTCTAGTTTCAGGAAAAATTTACGGATCTAAATTTTGAGTTTCAAAACTCAAGATATGAATTTTTAAGCGACTACAACGCAGAATAACAGCATATTCCGAAAAGTTTAAATAAAGATCTTAAAATTATTTAAGTGATAGATTAAGTTTAGTAGTAATGCCTCGTGCTCGATTTTGGCAACAATCTCGGGTAAGGGTGTTACATTTATTGGTATCGAGCAGGTTTAGTCGGTTCTCGAATAGTTAGTGTGAGTAAAATTCTAGCTATACATGCCATACCAGATTTTGATAGTGTGACGACTCACACGATTTTAAATATTTTGTTTTATAGTAATGGATCCCGAAAGAGCTGGTGATGATGATGTAAAGTAATGTCGCTTGCTCCTTGAAGGGGCAACCGCCATCGGAGAATAGGCCAAGAACTAGTTGATCGGGAGGAGTGGCTCGAGAAGCTCTCTTCCAAGCTTTGAATGATTGGTTTGCCGAGTTCATTCGCATGCGAATCCGGCGATTAGACCTCCACCCCTCATGATTCTCAGGCTACCCATGTAGCTCAAGCTTCCCCACATCAGTGCACGATGATAAGAGAAAAGCCACCAGCTTGATAGAATCGAAACAAGGGGCGAGAAGAGTTTCGGCGACAAAAGATGATGATGCAGAAAGAGCGAATTTTGGTTAGAAAATACTATCGAGTCTTTGACGAACTATCTTGTACACCCGAGGAATGTATGAAATGTGTAGTATCACTTCTTAGAGACTCACCTTACTACTGGTGGAAGACACTTATATCGGTTGTACCAAAGGAGAGGGTCACTTGGGATTTCTTTCGGGAGGAATTTCGTAAAAGTACATCGATCGAGGTTTATTGACCGTAAGAGAAAAGAAATTCTGGAATTGAAACAAGGCAATATGACAAATGGCGATTATGAGCGTGAATTTGTCGAGCTCATTAAATATGCTCAAGAATGTGTGTCCACAGAGGCTATCATGTGTAAAAGGTTTGAGGATGGGTTAAATGATGATATCCGATCAGTGGGTGTTCTAGAAATAAAAGAGCTCGTTATTTTAGTTGAGAGAGCCTGTAAGGCAGAGGAGTTGTTAAAAAGAAAAGGTAAAGTTGAGACAGAGACACAAGATACAAAGAAGAGACAGATGAGTAGGTCATTTCAGGCTACATCCAAGAGGCCCAAAGAGTTTTCTACCAGATCTAGCTTTTCGGCAGGGCAAGCTAGTCAGAATAGAGGTAGCAGATTTAAAGATCCGAAGGCTCAGACCACCTCGACTGCGAGTGTAGGTAATGTCAGACAGGGTAGATCAGGGTGTCCACAGTGTGGTAGACTTCATTATGGTCCTTGTCGGGCAAAGTAAAATGTTTGCTATAAATGTGGTGCTCCAGATCATTTTGTACGAGAATGTCCGTATGGCTAGCCGAGAAGTAATCTGAGTGCTAGATCCGGAAATGCTCCTACTAGAGGCGGACCACCGAGGCAACCGAGAGTAGAAGCGAGTAATGAGAGGTACCTCTAGAGATTCGATTGTGAGACCGGATGCTAGAGCCCCTACAAGGACTTATGCTATTCGTGGCACGCCAAGAGGCATCCTCCCGATGTGATTATGGGTACATTTTCTCTACATAATATTAATGTCATGGCTCACGATTGATCCGGTTCGACTCATTCTTATGTTTGTATGAAATTGATGTCTAGTATAAGTATGCCTATAGAATCTGCAGAATTTGTGATCAAAGTATCGAACCCATTAGGCAAGCATGTATTAGTAGATAAAGTATGTAGAAATTGTCCTTTGATAATTAGAGGTTATTGTTTTTCGCCGATCTCATGCTATTGCCATTTGATGAGTTTGATGTGATTCTTGGTATGGATTGGCTGACTACACATGATGTGATAGTGAATTGTAGAAAGAAATTCATTGAGTTGAAGTGTGAAAATGGTGAAATTCTTGGGTTAATTCGGAAGAGTCGGATAGTTCATTTCCCATAATTTTTGTTATGTCCGCTTTCGTAAATGTTTGAGAAAAAGGTATGAAGCTTATCTTGCTTTTGTGTTGAACACTAAAAACCCGAATTAAAAATTGAGTCGATTACACATGCGTATGTGAGTTTCCCGATGTGTTTCCTAAGAACTACCAGTGCTTACCTCCCATTAGAGAAGTTGAGTTTAGTATTGAGTTGATTCCGTGTACCACGCCCATTTCTATTGCTCCTTATAGAATGGCTTCGTTGGAATTGAAAGAATTGAAAGCTCGATTCACAGTGATTAACAGATAAAGGATTTGTAAGACCCAGTAGTTCACCATGGGGTGCACCATGCTATTTGTGAAAAAAAAGACGGATCGATGCGGTTGTGCATAGATTATCGGCAACTTAACAAGGTAACAAATAAAAGAACAAGTATCCATTGCCTAGAATTGATGATTTGTTTGATCAATTGAAGGGAGCTCTTGTATTCTCCAAGATAGATTTGAGATCCGGATACTATCGGGCCATGCGAGTTAAAGAGCCGGATGTCCCAAGATCGCTTTCCGACTAGGTATGGTCATTATGAGTTCCTTGTGATGCCATTTGGCTTGACTAATGCTCCCGCCATTTTTATGGACTTAATGAACTGAATTTTCGATCAGACTTGGATAAGTTTGTAGTTGTGTTCATTGATGATATCTTGATTTATTCTCATGATGAGACCGAGCATGCAGAGCATTTGAGAACAGCTTCTGATTATTCGAGAGATAATCGGTTGTATGCCAAGTTCAAAGAAAAAGTGAATTCTCAGTTACGAGAGTTGGTTTTCTTGGACATATTGTCTCGTGAGTGAAGTATTAAGGTTGATCCAAGCAAGATTTCAGCTATTGTGGATTGGAAGCCTCCTAAAAATGTATCGAAGTTAGAAGTTTTCTTGGTCTTGCTTTGGATATTATAGACGATTTGTAAAGGGATTTTCCATGATAGCTTCCCTCACGACAAGATTACTACGAAAGGATATCAAGTTTGAATGGATGAGAAGTGTCAACGAGTTTTGACAAGTTAAAAACATTATTGACTAAAGCTCTGCTTTAGTACAACCGTAACCAGGTAAGGAGTTTGTGATTTACAAAGTGATGCGTCCATGAATGAACTTGGTTGTGTACTTATGCAGAAGGGAAGGTAATTGCTTATGCCTCTAGACAAACTAAACCACATGAGAAGAACTATCCGACACATGATTTAGAGCTAGTCGCCATTATTTTTGCGTTGAAGATTTGGAGACATCATTTGTATGGTGAAAGGTGCCGAATATTTACCGATCATAAAAGCTTGAAATACTTGATGACTCAAAAGAAATGAATTTGAGGCAAAGAAGATGGTTGGAATTGCTTAAAGATTACGAGTTAGTGATTGATTATCACCTGTAAGGCAAATGTAGTTCTTTGACGCTCTAAGCAGAAACTTTTATTTACATTGCGAGCTTTGAATACCAATTTAGCCATGTCAAATGATGGTTCTATTTTAGCTGAATTTAGAGCTAAACCGGTATTTCTTGAAGAGATTTGTGAAGCTCAAAAAGATGATAATGAGTTACAAGCTAAAAGAGTTCAATGCGAGTCAGGCATAGAATCAGATTTCTGGATTGGTTCTGATGGTCGTTTGATGTTTAGAGATAGAATTTGTGTACCAAAGAATGATGAGCTTATTCGAAAGATTTTACAGGAAGCACATAGCAGTTCTTTATCTATTCATCCAGGCAGTACAAAAATGTATAACGATTTGAAGAAATTGTATTGGTGGGTAAGAATGAAAAGAGACATTTCAGAGTTTGTTTCTAGATGCTTGATTTGTCAACAGGTAAAGGCCGAACATCAGGTACCCTCAGGATTATTGCAACCTGTGCTAGTTCCGGAATGGAAATGGGACAGAGTTACTATGGATTTTGTGACAGGGTTGCCGTTAACACTTTGAAAAAAAAGATGCAATATGGGTTGTGATTGATAAGCTAACTAAGTCGGCTCATTTTATCCCAATCCGTATGGATTACTCACTTGACAAGTTGGTGAGTTATATATTTCGAGATAGTTAGACTACATGGAGTGCCATTATCGATCATTTCGCATGTAGATCCAAGATTTACTTCACTGTTCGGAAGAAGTTACAAGAGGCTTTAGGTACGGTTGAGTTTTAGTACGACTTTCCATCCTCAAACCGACGGTCGATCGAGAGAGTTATTCAGTACTTGAAGATATGCTTAGATGCTTGTATTGGAATTTCAAGGCGCTTGGGAAAAATATTTACCATTAGTAGAGTTTGCCTACAATAATAGTTATCAATCGAGTTTGAAGATGGCACCTTATGAAGCTTTGTATGGACGTAAATGTCGCACACCTTTGTATTGGACTGAGCTTAAGGAAAATCGATTTACTGGGTTGATCTAGTCAAGGAAACAGAAGAGAAAGTAAAAATCATCGAGATTGCTTAAAAGCAACCTCGCATGCACAAAAGTCGTATGCGATTTGAAGAGAAAAGGGATTGAGTATCAAGTTGGTGACAAAGTTTTTTTGAAAGTATCCCCGTGGAAGAAAGTTCTCGATTTGGCTAGAAAGGCAAACTAAGTCCACGCTTTATTGGACCGCTTGAAGTGATTGAGAGAGTCGGACCATTAGCATGTCGGTTAGCCTTGCCGATTGAGTTAGAGAAGATTCATAATGTATTTCATGTGTCTATGCTACGTCGTTATCGTTCGTGATCCGTCACATGTAATTTCTCGAGACAGAGGTTGAGATTCACCGGACATGATTTACTGTGAAGAACCAAAGAAAGATTCTAGCTCGAGAGGTAAAGCAATTAAGGAACAAGAGTATTGTACTTGTGAAAAGTACTATGGAATAGGCATGGGGTAGACGAGGCTACATGGGAACCCAAGAGGCTATGCAAAACAAAGACCCAAATCTTTTCACGGTAAAGATTTTCTGGGGACGAAAATCCCTAAAGGGGGAGAAATGTAACATTCCGAAATAGGGCCTAAACGGAATAGTGGTTGCGAAACCACAAATCTGAGGTAGAAAATTTTATTTTATTATTATTTTGAGGTTCATGATATAATTGCATGATTGTGTGAAAATTTCGTGATGATGAAATTCTATGCCTAAAGTGTTTAAATTGAAAGTAGGGACTAAATCGAATAAGTTGCAAAATTTGCATTCTAGAAGTTTTTAGTATGAAATTGAATTGAAATATTAATTAGGAGGTCTTAAATAGCAATTTTACCAATTTTAAGTTCATGGACAAAATTAGGACATGGAAGGAATTTTGGAAAGTTTAGTAGTAAGGGCATTTTGGTCATTTAGTTATTAAAATGAATTGAAAACAAAATTAAAAGCCAATTTTTGTCCATCTTCTTCATTAGGACGAAAATTCAAGGGTTCTCCATAGCTAGGGTTTGTTTCAAGCTTTCAAGCTCCATAGTAAGTGATTTCAAGCCCTGCTTTTAATGTTCTTTACGTTTTGAGTCCCAGAGCTCGATAAAGCTTATGCTAGCAATAATTTAAGTTAGAGTTCATATTTGGAAAAATACCCATAGGTGAAAAGTGTTTATTTTGATGTTTTATGATAGAATATGAGGTCTTAAATTATGTTAGACAACTTGTACTACTCGGTTTAAGCAAAAACGAGTAAAAGGACTTAATCGGTAAAAATACCTAATAGTCATAAGTGCATGTTAGAGTATGAATTTGATGCTGCCATAGAAGGAAAAATAACCAGCATGTCATAAAACATAAGAAAATAGGCTGAAGTTTAATTTATGAGCTTTGGGGCAAAAGTGTAAATATGCAAAAGTTTAGGGGCAAAAATGTAATTTCTGCAAAGTTTGAGTAAAGGACTGTTTTGATAAATTTTGATATTAAATAAGTTAAATTTGCTATTATAGATCAAGAAGAGCGAAATTCGGGAGTAGATCGGGGAAAAGAAAAAGTAAAGGACTAAATTGTAAAGTTTAGTCACATTTTGTATCGAGGTAAGTTTACAGTAAATAAATGCAATATTATTTTATTTTACATTATTATTGTCAATTTCCAGCATTTATATACTTATTTTATGAGAATATTTAAAGTCAAATTAAAGGCGAAGTGACAGAGAAAAAGTATTAGGAAGCCCCGTTTGAACCTTAGGAATGTTAGGATATTGGGGTTGTGAGACAGACAGAGGATAGAAATGAGCCATGTAAGTCCATATCGGATATATGGCTTTGGAGACAGAAATGAGCCATGTAAGCCCATATTATATATATGGCATTGGAGACAGAATAATTCATGTAAGTCCATGTCGAAGACATGGCATTGGCGAGATATTGATAGACGAAAGCGACCTAATATCCTTAGTATTCCGAGTGGTTCAACGGGTCGATACGAGTTAGATTACAGTGAATTAACAGCAAAGGAAAAGTAGATTATATTTATGAAAAAGAAAAGTCAGATAAGAAAGAAGGTAAGGAAATAAAGAAGAAGATAGAAATTGAGAAGTAAAGAAATTTATGATGTTAGATGATATTATGCATAATTATCCATTATGTTGAATGTTGTGATTTAATTACTTGTAAGCTTACTAAGCCTAGTGCTTAATCTCTTTATTTTCTTCTTCTTATAGTACTTATCTAGCTACTCGGGGATCGAAGGAAACGTCGGAGGCCGATCACACTATCAAAGAAATAACTCGGTATAATTAGACGTTTTGTTTTGTGTATGGCATGTATAGAAACTTAGTTACTTTTAGTATAATATGAACAATGAACGATGTATAAATACTTGCTAGAGATTAGCTAATAAAAATAGCCGATGATATGCATGTTTATTAATATGTATGATTGAATGGTGATTATCACATGAAAGTTATGAAAAATGTGAAAGTAACCTAAAAACAGATTCAAACAACAGAAATGACGTGACTTTGAAAAATCACTAAAAATTGTATAAACATATTTTTAAGATGAATAATATATGAAATTAAAGCCTATTATGTCTATTTTCTTATGGAATAAGAAAAAAACAGGTAAAGAAATTATATTTTATGAGATATCTGAGTTTTAGTGAAACAGGGTCAGAGAAATTTCTAGATCCCCTGTTTCAACTTTGGAAATTCACCATAAATTGTACAAAAGTAATTAGGTGGTGTAATTTATATGGTTAGAATCCTTATTGAATCTAGTTTTAATAGAAACAAACGGTATAGTTATATTAATTTTTATAGGAGAGAAAGTGGTTCGTAGTAAGTAGAGGTCAGTGCAGTCGAATTCTGAAACAGGGGTAACTTTAACTAATAAACTGTACTAATTGGCTAAGTCAAAAATTCTAGAAAAAATTAGTGGATATATATATGAGTCTAGTTTCAGGAAAAATTTACGGATCTAAATTTTGAGTTTCAAAACTCAAGATATGAATTTTTAAGCGACTACAACGCAGAATAACAGCATATTCCGAAAAGTTTAAATAAAGATCTTAAAATTATTTAAGTGATAGATTAAGTTTAGTAATGCCTCGTGCTCGATTTTGGCAACAATCTCAGGTAAGGGGTGTTACAATGTGAAACTTTGAAGAGGAGATATATTGTGTAGCCTCTGATAGGGCAGTTATATTGCTAATCGAATAGGCAAAGCACTGTGAGGAGGAGATATATTGTTTAGCCTTTGGTAGGGTAGTTATATTGCTAATCGGACAGGTAGAGCAATGTGAAAAGGCTAATATAATGGGTTATGGACGGAATGAATATGACTGATATGTGAATTTGAATTATGGGCTCGAGGCCGACAGAAGGATGGGTCATTTATAAACTTGTATACTGTAAATGGTAAGTATAAGTTGACAAAAAATGTTTTCCCTCATACTGTATATGTTGAGTTGGCAATATGCATCCGCCAAGGGGCGGTGATTAACTATTTGGTGCATTCTAAATTGTATGTTGAAATTTCATGGAAAGTTTGTATTTGTTATGAATACTAGTGTTTTTTAATTAATGGTATTCTAGTGCAGTATCTGTGTATCTTTTTGAACTCACTAAATTCAATTGAACTTAATTATTTTATCTCCTTAGGAGTGTTGATTGTAGAAGAAGATTTTGTAAAAGAGGTGATGTGAGCACATCCATGCCAATCAAGGAAACTGATCCGGAGGTCTTACCTTTGGGACATATTACCCATTCTATGGCAAAGAAATTCAAAAAAGTTCTTTTCCTTACTTGTGCTACAATTCCAAATTCATTCGATCATGTTTATGCCTTAGAACATAGGCTTTATAATGTGTTGCATGCTGATATGTAACATATTTAGGTTATACTATTCATTCTGTGTGTTTAAGTATGTATATACTATGCTACGTATGCTTTGGGATTGCTTTGATAGTGTTTTTATTGTTTCTAAATTGTTTGGGTGTTAATAAATAAGTGTGCACTTTTTTACAACTTATTCAGACTATGTTACATTAAGTCTACATAAACTTTGATAAGTTTTTATGCCTTTTGGATTAGGTACTCGAAGGGACACTAGCTCAAGAGTGTATATGCAGCTCATCTTCAGCTTAAGTTAGCTCAGAGTACTCTACACCAGTTCATCTTCAGCTCAAGATAGCTTAGAGTACTCTACACCAGCTCATGTCAGCTCACTCCACTTATGGCTAGCTCGTTCTAGCTCGGTTCCATTTTCGTCAGCTCAATTTCAACTCCACTAGCTCAATTTCAGTTGGTAAGTGCAGACGTAGCTGAATAATGACTTACAAGTCGGGGAGTGTACCAGTGCACATGTGGTAGCCCAAGTGGCATCCGGTCATTCACACATCCACGTGGCAGCTTGGATGAGTGAGTACATTATTGGCTGAATTGGAACAGCCCTTCCTTTTTCTTACTTGGTGTCAACTTCAAGGATAAGATCAAATAGTTTGTGTTTGAATTTCAAATTTCAAATACAAGGCTGCCATACAATGCCACCCATTTTAAGGAGTTATTAGGGTTATTAAGAGTTTAAAATTTAAAATTTAAATCCTCTATTTTTAGCCACACAAGGAAATTTGGCCATACACCTCTTGTTATCCATATATATGTGTAAAAAAAAATGTAAGAAGGTTGACACTTTGAATGAAATATAATCTTTGTGAGATTTTCTCTCAAGATTTGATTTTTCACCGAACTTTCTTGGCATATCAGACTGTGTTTACTGTGTCAATTTTACTTGATACTTCGGGTTCCTAGATTGCTATCTAGTGGGTTCAAGTCTGTTGACGAAGAACTGATTCGATTCGGGTTCATTCAGCATATTGTACGAGTTCTTTTGGTTCCTCATCTTTCAAATTTCCAGCAATATTCTACATCAATTCTGCCATCTTTGAATGTTTAAGGCTGCTGTGAATGAAGCTTCAAGAATTCATCTTCAACCTTGATTCAAATCTGCCAGAAATTTCAGCCCTTTCTCTTTTCATTTTTTTTTCTTCTTTGTTTCTTTTCTTGATCCTTAGATCGTTCTAAGCCTAGAACGCCCATTGTGCCTTGTTTTTGATTGCGAGGAAGTGTTTGCTTCAATCCTAGATCCGCGACTTACAAGGAACATTGTTTCACTGAGCAACGCCCTTATCATATGGTAATCAGAGCGAAGGTTGGATTTTAGCATGTTTTGCACTACAATACCAAGAAAACAAACTAAATTAAAAAAAAACAAAACACAAACAATCAGTTTCGAAAATTTAAAAGAAAAAAAAAGAAAAAAGAAAAAAGAAAAGAAACTTGTGCTGGTGCATAGAAATGAAGAAGGATGCTCAATTATGCCATGAAATGCTTGGAAATCAACCGAAACATGTTCTTGTTTGTTCGGTGATAGGATCATTGTAAGAATTTCTTTGTAGTAAGTTGTGAATTTTCTGTTGCATTGTCATCCTAATTCCTTCATTTCACTTTTTTTTTTCTTTCAGCCCTATTTTCGTTTTAACCCTTTGTTTTCTTTATCCTTGTTGTTTATCTTGTAAGTTTGACATAGTTAACAAGTCTGAACGATCGAGTTAGTTCCTTAAAGAACTAGATTGCAAGAGATCGAGTGGAAAAGGCAAACTGAGCGTTTGAGAATAGAAGGGGAGACAAAAAGAGTTATTCAAGCATTCTCCCGAGTGAAACACGAGTGTTGAGTGCAATTAGTGAGTGATCTCTCCTTGGAGTGATCTGTGAGGAATTTTTTTGAGTGTGTTGTTGTGAGGTCCTTTTTGTTATTTTACTAACATATATTATTACTTTCTATTTTTTTCTAGTGTTTATAATGGCAGGTTCGAATGAAAGCAATCCGAATGACTAGCCACCAAACTTGCAAATGCAAGCCATTACACGTGAACCTCAACGTCTTTTAAGATAAGAATTGGAGCCTTTACAGTCTCGAATGGATAGATTAGATGGGGGTGGTTCCCAATCTGTCCATGAAGAGGACCGTGACAAAAAAGAAGTTGATCAGCCTCTGAGACAAAATCTGAGGGGTCGTGCGCAACTTGATGATAATTTGTCTAACATTAAAGTTGCCATTCCATCTTTTCAGGGACGAACAGATCCTGATGCTTATCTCGCTTGGGAAAGCAAAGTCAGCATGTTTTCGAGTGTTACAATTACTCAAAACAGAAGAAGGTTCGTTTGGCTATGATGGAATTCACTGATTACGCTTTGATCTGGTGGGATCAATTGTTAATCAGTCAGAGATGCACTGGTGAAGGTCAAGTGAGAACGTGGAATGAAATGAAGCAAATCATGCGAAGGATATTTATTCCTTCTCATTATCACTGTGACTTATTCCAGAAGTTGCAAACGTTGAAATAGGGGAGTAGGAGTGTTGAAGACTACTACAAGGAAATGGAAATGTCCCTGATGCGAGCCAACATTGTTGAGGATCGAGAGGCTAGTATGGCACGTTTTCTCGCAGGGTTGAATTCTAAGATTGCTAACATTGTTGAATTGTAGCATTATGTCGAATTGGATGACATGGTGCATATGGCGATCAAAATTGAGCAACAACAACGTAGAAAAGCTTCTACTCAAGGTAATACTCCATTTAAATCTTTTTCAAATCCATTGTATACTCTTAACAATGCCAGGAAACAAGTAGCACAACCACCACTACAAATTCAAGATCCAAGCGAATCCAGCAAACCAAAGCCTCCCGTTGCTGATAATGGGCGTGGCAAACTACCAGTGGTGGCACAAGAACGATCGAGAGAAATTCTATGCTTTAAGTGCCTTGGTCGAGGACATATTGCTAGCTAATGTCCTAATCGAAGGACCATGATAATGTTAGAGAGTGGTGAGATTGAGTCTGAGTCTGATGAAGCCGAGCATGACACCCCTCAGACGTTGAAGAAGATGATGACAATGTGCAGAAGTTTGCCACCGGTGAAGCACTTGTTGTCAAAAGGAGTCTTAATACTCGACCAATTTAGGAAGAATAGCAACGAGAAAACATCTTTCACACGATATGCCTTGTCAATGATAAGGTATTTGTTGTAATTATCGATGGTGGTAGTTGCACTAATGTTGCTAGTTCTGTGATGGTTGAAAAGTTAGGTTTGAAAACGACAAAACATCCCAGTCCTTAGAAATTACAGTGGCTGAATGACGGTGGAGAAATTAAAGTGACTAAGCAAGTTTTAGTGCCGTTTGCCATTGGAAAATACAAGGATGAAGTACTCTGTGATGTTGTTTTGATGGTTGTAAGCCATTTGCTATTGGGTCGTCCATGGCAATTTAACAAGAAGACGACGCATGATGGCTTTACGAATAAATATTCTTTTATGCATGCAGGAAAGTAGATCACCTTAGCACCTTTGACCCCGAGTCAAGTACAAGAAGACCAAGTAAGGTTGCGAAAGAATATCGAGGAAGTTCGTGGGAAAAAGAAGGTGAATGTGTACGCAAGTAGCAAGGAAATCAGGAAATGTCTTTCCTCTCAACAATCTATGCTTATTTTTTGTTTAAAGATCATTGCTTATTGCCTGAGATTCCTAGTGATTTGCCTGCTTCTATTTCATCTCTTTTGAAGGAATTTGAAGATGTGTTTCCAGATGAAACACCTAAAGGCTTACCCCCTCTTCGTGGCATTAAGCACTAGATTGACTTTATTCCAGGTGCCATGATTCTGAATAGACAAGCATATAGAAGTAACCCCGAAGAGATGAAGGAACTTCAATGACAAATTTTTGAGTTGTTGGACAAGGGTTACATTCGAGAGAGTCTGAGTCCATGTGTTGTGCCAGTGTTGTTGGTACCGAAGAAAGATGGAACATGTAGGATGTGTGTTGATTGTCAAGCCGTGAATCACATTACAATCAAGTATCGACACCCCATCCCTTGACTCGGTGACATGCTAGATGAGTTATACGGAGTGACTATCTTCTCCAAAATTGATCTGAAGAGTAGATATCATCAAATTCGCATGAGAGAAGGCGACGAGTGGAAGACAGCCTTCAAGACAAAGCTAGGTTTGTACGAATGGCTGGAGATGCCTTTTGGTTTAACTAATGCACCTAGTACTTTTATGCGTTTGATGAATCATGTTCTGTGATCTTTTATTGGAAATTTTTGTGTTGTATACTTTGATGACATTTTGATTTATAGCAAGACTTTGCAGGATCATGTAGAACATTTGAGAGCTGTTCTGCGTACTTTGCGAGAAGAAAAGTTATTTGGAAATATGGAGAAATGTGTGTTTTGTATCGATAAACTTAGATTTCTTGGTTATGTTGTTAGTTCACAGGGTGTTGAAGTCGACCCTAAGAAGGTTAAGGCAATCCAAGAATGGCCACGACCGACATCGATTAGTCAGGTTAGATCGTTTCATGCTTTAGCTAGTTTCTATCGTAGGTTTGTTCCCCATTTTAGTTCTATTACCGCCCCCTTAACTGGGATTATAAAGAAAAATTCAATTTTCTTATGGAGTAATGAACAAGAGGACACCTTTCTGAAAATTAAGGACTGTTTAACAAAAGCGCCTGTTTTAGCATTACCTGATTTTGATATATTGTTTGAAATTGAATGTGATGCTTCTAGGGTTGGTATAGGTGCTGTTTTGTCACAGGAAAAGAGGCCCGTTGCATATTTCAGTGAGAAACTTAGTAGAGAAATGTTGAATTATCCTGTCTATGACAAGGAAATGTATGCACTGATCCGGGCTTTGGAGACTTGGCAGCATTATTTGTTGCCTAAGGAGTTTACGATCCACACTGACCATGAGGCTTTACGATATATCACAAGTCATCATAAGTTGAACAAACAACATGCTAAATGGGTTGAATTCTTAGAATCTTTTCCTTATGTCATTTGATACAAAAAAGGGAAAAGATAATGTCATTGCTGATGCATTATCACGCAGATATGCACTTTTGATTTATCTTGATTCACATTTGATTGGATTTGCATATATTCTTGAGTTATTCTCTAATGCTCCTGATTTTAGAGATAAGTATAATGCTTGTGAGAAAGGTGCAGATGGAAAGTTCTACAGGCATGATGGTTATCTTTTCAAAGAAAGTAGGTTATGCATTCCACAGGGCTCAATGCGTGATATACTGATCCGTGAAGCACATGAAGGTGGATTGATGGGTTATTTTGGAGTCATCAAAACGTTACAGACATTGAAGGAGCATCTATCCTAGCCTAAGATGCATGGGGACGTTGAACGGTACTATGAACATTGTGTGACGTGTAAGGAAGCCAAATCGAAGGTTTCACCACATGGTTTGTATTTACCTTTACCTATTCCTAATTCCCTTTGGACTGATATTTCGATGGACTTCGTATTGGGATTGCCTCGAACTAGGACAGGTAGAGATAGTATATTTGTTGTGGTTGACAGGTTCTCAAAGATGGCACATTTTGTTGCCCGCCATAAGACTGGCGATGCTGTTAATGTGGCTAACTTGTTCTTTAGAGATATTGTGCGTTTGCATGGTATACCTAGGTTAATGGTTTCTGATAGGGATGTAAAGTTTTTAAGTCATTTCTGGAGGACTCTTTGGAGCAAACTAGGTACGAAACTTATGTTTTCTACTACTTGTCATCCCTAGACTGATGGACAAACCGAGGTTGTTAATAGAGTTTTATCTACTTTACTTCGCTCCATCATTAAAAAGAACATAAAAACTTAGGAAGATTGTTTTCCACATGTTGAATTTGCTTATAACCATGCTGTACATTCTGCTACTAAGATGTTACCTTTTGATGTTGTTTATGGTTTTAATCCTACTAATCCTCTAGATATGTTGCCTTTGCCACAGAAATAGGTGATGAAAAGAGACGGTAAAGCGAAAGCAGAATATGTGAAGAAGTTGCATCAACAGGTTAAGGAGAACCTAGAAAGAAGGACTCAGCAATACGAAAAGCAAGCAAACAAGGACAGAAAGTGAGTCACCTTCGATGTTGAAGATTGGGTTTGGGTTCATTTCCAAAAGGAATGATTTCCAGCCCAAAGGCGGTCTAAGCTATTACCGCGGGGAGATGGTCCTTTTCAAGTGTTGGAGAAAGTGAATGACAATGCCTACAAGTTAGACTTATCGAGAAAATATAATGTGAGTGACACATTTAATGTTTCTGATTTAACCCCTTATGAAGATTCTGTAGATTTGAGGACAAATCCTTTTGAAGAAGGGGGGATAATGTGAGCACGTCCTTGCCAATCAAGGAAACTGATCCGGAGGTCTTACCATTGGGACCTATTACCCGTTCTAAGGTAAGGAAATTTAGGGAAGTTCTTTTCCTTACTTGTGCTACAATTCTAGATTCATTCGATCATGTTTATGCCATAAAACATAGGCTTTATAATATGTTGCATGTTGATATGTGACATATTTAGGTTATGCTATTCATTCTGTGTGTTTAAGTATGTATAGATTATGCTACGTATGCTTTGGGATTGGTTTGATAGTGTTTTTATTGTTTCTAAGTTGTTTGGGTGTTAATAAATAAGTGTGCACTTTTTTACAACTTATTCAGACTATGTTACATTAAGTCTACATAAACTTTGATAAGTGTTTATGATTTTTGGATTAGGTACTCGAAGGGACACTAGCTCAAGAGTGTATATGGAGCTCATCTTCAACTCAAGTTAGCTCAGAGTACTCTACACCAGCTCATCTTCAGCTCAAGATAGCTCAGAGTACTCTACACCAGCTCATGTCAGCTCAGTCCACTTATGGCTAGCTTGTTCTAGCTCAGTTCAATTTTCATCAGCTCAATTTCAGCTCCACTAGCTCAACTTCAGTTCAATTTTCGTCAGCTCAATTTCAGCTCCACTAGCTCAACTTCAGCTGGCAAGTCTAGACAAACTGAATAATGATTTGCAAGTCGGAGAGTGTATCAGTGCACATGTGGCAGCGCAAGTGGCATCCGATCATTCACACATCCGCGTGGCAGCTTGGATGAGTGAGTATATTATTGGCCGAATTGGAACAACCCTTCCTTTTTCTTACTTGGCGTCAACTTCAAGGATAAGATCAAGTAGTTTGTGTTTGAATTTCAAGTTTCAAATACAAGGCTTCCATACAATGTCGCCCATTTTAAGGAGTTATTAGGAGTTTAAAATCTGAATTTTAAATCCTCTATTTTCAGCCACACAAGGAAATTCAGCCATACACCTCTTGTTATCCATATATATGTGTAAAAAAAAATGTAAAAAGGTTGATACTTTGAATGAAATATAATATTTGTAAGATTTTCTCTCAAACTAAGGTTTTCCACCGAACTTTCTTAGCATATCAGACTGTGTTTGCTGTGTCAATTTTACTTGATACTTCGAGTTCTTAGATCGCTATCTAGTGGGTCCAAGTCCGTTGACAAAGAACTGATTCAATTCGGGTTCGTTCAGCATATTGTACGAGTTCTTTTGAGTTACTCATTTTTCTAAATTTCTAGCAATATTCTACATCAATTTTTCCATCTTTGAATGTTTAAAGCTACCGTGAATGAAGCTTCAAGAATTCATCTTCAACCTTGATTCAAATCTACCAAAAATTTCAGCCCTTTCTCTTTTCGTTTTTTTTCTTCTTTTTTTATTTTCTTGATCCTAAGATCATTCTAAGCCTAGAACGTCCATTGTGCCTTGTTTTTGATTGCAGGGAAGTGTTTGCTTCAATCCTAGATCCGCAACTGACAAAGAATATTGTTTCACCGAGCAACGCCCTTATCAAGAGGACTACGCTAGAGTTGCAGTCACTTGCGAGCCATTGGTTCTTTTTATTGTTGGTATCATGAGGACAGAAGGCATATATATATATATAGTAACAAACCTATGTAACTTTTGTGACTGATCAAAATGTTCTATTGAAAAGAATTTAACCTATGTAATTTATTATTGGTGGTTCATAAGATTTTCTTTATTTGTGTACGCCATTTAAGATATAAGGATGGCTTATAGTTATCTTTATATTTTCCTATTGTTTTTCTTTAAACAGGGGGTTACAAAAATTCTAAGAACATAATTTGTTTTGCTTAATAGGGAAATTTTCATTGTTGTTTTCTAAGAGTTTTAAGTTATTTTGAAGAGGTTGAAACCGCTAGTAACGCTCCAATTTGTTGGGTGGACTATTGGCTGGAATTGTTATGCCATGTCTCCTAGCAAACTAGGGGTGTTACACTCCCACTAAGATATATTTCTAGTTCAAACATAACAGAACCAATGTTGAAATCCAACCTTTCCACAACTAGCTTGCCAATTCCTCTTATTTCCACTAAAACCCACTCAATTTGTAAGCTTTTCAAATTAATACCCAAAATCATCATTCCAACGTAACCTTAATATTTCAGGGTGTGACAAATATAGGGATATTATCATTGATTAAACTATAGTTCACTCAACAATTTAGCATGTAGGACTTGAGAGTAGCTAATCATATTCTTGGTATTCAAATCTTGAGGGATCGAAAGAATTAAGTGATAGAGTTATCAAAAGCTTCATACATAGACAAGATATTGGAGCATTATGAAATGACTGATTCAAAGAAGGGAACTCAACTTTCTTTATCAAGATTTCATTTACTTTACTAGAACAACGAGAAGATTGTTGGACCTGGTTCCCTAAGTGTAGAATTTTTGTTTTATGTACAATTGTATTTTTTAAACAAATTAGTTTAATAATAATATCCATGACATTAATACCCTTTGTATATTGTTCTCAATGGTTTTGCACGTAAAGTAAAGTGGAAGTAGATATAGGCTCAATGGTTATCTAATGTTTAACTAGTATGAAGTGATATTATGTGGTCAGATCGTAATACGAAAAGACAACTTGTATTAGTAGATAAACCAAAACATCTCCTTAGTCTAATTGGAAATTAGCAAATGGATTGAAAGACTAATATCATCTATCAAGATCAATTGGGGACATGCTTGTCTTGAGCATGAGAGTAGATGACTCCCAGAATATGAAGACATATATGTGACTGACAGGTTTAGCAATACATCAGAATGGACCCAAGTAGAATAGATCCTAAATCCATTTATGGATTTATTCACTTGTAATGTTCATAGTGTGGCATACATTAATCTTAAGTGGATGATGAACTATGTATGTGTAACTCATATACTTTGATGTAAGTAAAATTATGAGTTTAAATAGATAAGGAATCTACAGCTGGTGCATTAGGTATACAACTTCTATAGTATGTAGCATCTTTCACAATAGTGGAATTCATAGCTAAAGAAATGGGTAAATGGTATCCTCTCATGGGCATTACATGATAGATGAAAAGTAAACATGGTTGTGGATCATTTCTATTTGTGATAAATGACTTAATTACTATTTAATAGTAATTGAGTTTTCATGAAGGAAGATGTAATGGTTACCATGAGATAAAATAGGATCATATTGGCAGAACGGATTTAGCCTAAAGAGATTAATGATATCTGATGAGGACAACACACTTATGATAAGATCATTAGATGAGCACTGATCGTGTAGCTTATGTAATAGTATGTAATTAGGGAGAGCTCAGTCATGATACTATAGTGGAATGACTACGTGACTAAATGAGCTTATAATTAATAGTGTAACACCCCTCACCCGTATTCAACGCCGGAACAGGGTTTGAGGCGCTACCAAACTTAAACTCAACCAATCTTAGGAAATTGGGCCATAAAATTTTGATCAATTTAAAACTTTTCATTTCATACTCAATTTGACCCTTAATAGGGCTTGCGGGGCCCAAAACTTACATTCAAGGTGGTTCAGAACCAAACCGAGGGCTCAAGAAAAACTCAGAGAATTTCATGCTTTAAGGCTCCACATGCCCTTGTGGGTATAGAGCACACGCCCGTGTGCCAGGGACACGCCTATGTCCCGTACCTGTGTGGCCAATTTAATTCCATAACTTTTCATAAAACAAGTGCAGACTTCACACAGCCTGGACAAACGGATGTGTCCTTTGCCCGTGTCCTCTCACACAGCTATGACACACCGATGGCGCAGCCCGTGTGCAAAAACCTGGGTATTTGTTTCTAACATCAGCATCACACGGTAATGGTACATGCCCGTGTACTAGGCCCATGCCCTTCCAGACGGCTGAGACACACGGCTGTGTCTCTGCCGTGTGACCATTACCATGTATTCTGACTTGAAATTTCTAAGTGCAGAGGACACACAGCCTTCACAAACGCCCATGGGGCTGACACACGCCTGTGTGGACAATATGAGGCTATTTACCAAGCCTCAGTGCCACCCCAGTATACCTATTCTCATGTCAATAACAACTAATACCAAAACAAACATAATAGACATTCATTCAACCATGAAGATGCATCTTTTATAGATTCAAAATGGATGTTAGCCCTCATTCAAAGCTTAATGTTGAGAGTGGAATCTATTCTAGATCAACACGTTTGGCCAATTCTCAGGACACAAAATAATAAGGTCTAACCCTATACATGCCATAATAAAAAATATAAATCCTACTATACCGAGTATTACGGCTAATAGTGTGATCGATATCTCTGACTTCAAGGGATCCTTGAGCTAGTTAAGCGGCACTGAAAGAAAAGGGGAAGGAAAGAGAGTAAGCATAAAGCTTAGTAAGTTGCATATAAATAAATATACAACAACAATTTCACCATTGGTCATCATACTCATAGTTCAAAGGTAAGCATAAACTTGACTTACTCATTACCGACTATTCAAGTCACACTTTCTAATTTGAGCTCACTACTCATGCATACCAATTAGGTACCTGTACCACCCACAACATTATTATGCTTTCTTTATTAATTCACTTTCGTAACTTTTAACGTTGAACCTTTCGAAATACTACCAGATATTCTATAAGCCTCAAACATGGGATAAGTTGCCGATGCCATGTCCCAGACATGTCTTACACTGGCTATCATCTTCGAGGCTGATGCATGTCCCAGACATGTCTTACACTAGCACTTGTCTCAATATTGATGTCATGTCCCAGACATGGTCTTACACTGGCTCTCATTATGTGGCCGATGCATGTCCCAAACATGTCTTACACTGGAGCACAATTAACTGAAATGTCATGGCATGAACATTCGGTTTGTTTCCTAGGGTTCCAACGGGATCTTTCTATTATCTTAATCATTAATATGCATTCTCAGTTCACTAACTAGAAATTCATACTATATCAAACCAATAACAATTCAAATGCATGCATTAACAATGTAGTTGTATTATCTACATACAACTTACCTTGAATTACAAAATACACATGACTAGTCGGTTTAGTCGATTTGCTGGGCTTTCCCCTGGTCTAGGTTCGGATTTGGCAATTCTTGATCTATATTAGCAAAATACACTCATTTAGTCACTAAATAAAATTAGGCAAATCCAAAATTTATGACTTAGGTAAAATGACCATTTTGCCCCTAGACCTTGACAAAATGACCATTTTGCCCCTATGCTTGAAAATCAATTTTTATCGAATTTCTGTGTATCTCAAGCCTAGCCGAACCCATTTTAATCTTATAGAAACTTCAAATTCTCACTATTTCACATGTTTATCAACTATTTTACAACTTATATATAATAATCCCTTTAGGTGTTTTCTGTAATACCTTCCACAAAAGTTGTTTATAACTCAACTAGGACTCATATTCTTCCATAAAAACTTAGCAACTATCATAAATCCATTCATGGAAAAACCCTAAAATCTTAATCATTTTGCAAAATAGACCCCTCATTTGAAAGCTTATGCTTCAAGGAGTCCAAAAATGAGAAAATTATCAACAAGGGACATGGAAATCACTTACTTGTTAAGGTGATAAATTGCTAAAATTTCAAGCTTCAAAGACCCCTCTTTTGCTGATATTTTCGGTGTAGAAAGAAATGGGAAGAAGATGATATCATTTTTTTCTTTATTTTAGTCCAAATAAGTCACCTAACATACCAAACACAAAAATTTTGTCACCTTTGACTCTATGGCCAGCCAAGCACTCTAAAAAGGGTCTCATTGCCCTTTAAAGACCTCCAATTTTAATTCTCTAGTTATTTAACACATTTGGGCTCTAAAATGCAACTTTTACCTTTTATGAGATTTATTTTTTTTTCGCAATCGGGCTCATAAACATCAAAATTGACTCACCAAATTTTTCATACACTAATATAATCATGTCATGACCCCATACTAATAATAAAATAAATTTTCTAATTTCAAATTTGTGGTCCCGAGATCACTGTTTTGACTAGTCCCTAAATATGGCTGTTACATTTCTCCCCCCTTAGGGATTTTTGTCTTCAAAAATCTTACCGGTGAATAAATTCAGGTACTGCTCTCTTAAAGACTCCTCGGGTTCCCATGTGGCTTCCTCGACCCCATGTCTATGCCACAAAACCTTCACAAGTGGTATATTATTATTTCTCAACTGTTTGACCTCTCGAGCCAAAATCTTGAACGGCTCTTCACCATAAGTCATATTCGGAAGAATCTTAAACTTCAGTTGGCGCAATTACATGCGAAGGGCCTGATCTGTACCGGCGTAACATGGAAACATGAAACACATCGTAAATCTTTTCTAACTCTGGTGGTAATTTCAAATGGTAGGCAACAGGCCCTACCCTCTCGGTAATCTCATAAGGTCCTATGAAACGAGGACTCAACTTGCCCCCTTTTCCAAACCTGAGAACTTTCCTCCACGGGGAAATTTTCAAAAATACCTTATCACCGACTTCAAACTTAATTTCCTTTTGTCTCAAATCTGTGTAGAATTTCTGTCTATCTGAGGCGGCTTTCAAGCAGTCACGAATCACCTTAACTTTTTCCTCAGCCTTTTTGACCAAATCGAACCCGTGAACCTAATTCTCTCTCAACTCAGTCCAGTATAAAGGTGTTTGACATTTTCGCCCGTACAAGGCCTCATAAGGCGCCATTCTCAGACTTGACTGATAGTTGTTGTTGTAGACAAATTCAACCAATGGAAAGTATTTCTCCCAACTTCCTTGAAATTCGAGAACACAACATCTCAACATGTCCTCTAAATTCTGTATCACTCTTTCCGACTGTCCGTTAGATTGCGGATGAAATGGCATGCTGAAACTCAGCTTGGTTCCCAAAGCCTCTTGTAACTTTTTCCAAAAGCTTGATGTAAAACTCGAGTCTCTATCTGACACAATTGACAATGGCACTCCATGAAGCCTTACAATCTCGAAAATATATAAGTCGGCTAATTTCTGGAGGGAGTAGTCAGTACGCATGATTGTCACTAGCGATAAGTTTTAAAATTTATAATTGATCATACTTGAACTAACTATTATCACGATGAAGGCAAGTGCACCTATCGAACAGTAGTATAGTTTTAGTAAGACCGGATGTCGAACCCAAAAGAACTAAAAGTACTAGTATTAACTTTCTTTTTATTATCTAGCCTAAGAATAATGAAGATTGTTTTAACTAACTAATTAACTAATCTAAAAATGCACAGAAAATAGATTGGGGAAAATACTTTTGAAAAACTGATTGATTTAAGACAACACCCAAGGAAGAATCCACCTAGACTTGTCTTGTTAACTGACTCTGAACTAGACGATTTATTCACTTGACTTGATTTGTAGAAATCCCTAAGTTATGTTATTATCCCTATTCAAGACTAATAACGTCTAACTCTAGGTTGATTAATTGAAATCTCTTTCTAATTAAAACCCCTAGTTTTGCATTAACTCGATCTATGGATTCCCTTATTAGATTGACTCTAATCCGGCAGATTTATGTCGTCCTATCTCTAGGATTGCATGCAACTCCGCTTAATTATGACTGATCTACTCTTAGACAGGAACTATTCATCCTCCGAATAAGCATATCAATACTTGAATCAATATCCTGGAATATTCAAACAAGAGTTAAAGTCACAATTAAGAACAAATCAAGTATTTATCATACAGTTTAGAAAATATTAACAAGATCCGTCTTAGGTTTCATCCCCCTTAGATATTTAGGGGATTTAGTTCATAACTAGAAAAGAAAACATCTCAGAAGAATGATAACAAAACATAAAGAAAACCCAAAAACCCTGAAGGAAATTGAAGGGAGATCTTCAGTCTTGAAGGTGAATCCAGCTTTTGAGATGGATCAATCGGCTTCCTTCGAGTAATTCCTTACTTCCTCCTCTGTGTGTGTCCTTTACTCCTCCTCTAGGGTGTTTAAATAGGTTTTAGAATGCCTAAAAGCCCTCAAAATTGCCCTTTTCCAAATAGAACTCAACTTGGGCTTGACAGGGACATGCCCGTGTGTGATTACTTCAGGCCGTGGTCAAGGCTCAGAGATCAACACACTCGTGTTGAGGTTGTTTTAGGCCGTGTTCGAGCCTACTAGAATAGCACGGGCATTTGTGTTACCCCTGTGAGGAAGTCCAGGCCGTGTTGTTTTCCCATGTCAGCCCATTTTCTCCATTTTTGGCCCGTTTCTTGTTCTTTTTGCTCTCCTGTGCTCTCCTAAGTATAAAACATGAAATTAATGGATTAGGAGCATCAAATTCACCAAATCTAAGGAGAAATCATTCATAAATGTGTTAAGCATAGGATAATAATATGTATAAATTACGGTTTATCAAATACCCCCACACTTAAGCGTTTGATTGTCCTCAAGCAAAATTCTCAATTCATAATTAAGGATTTCTTTTTCTCAACTTATAATTCCTATCAATAATATCTCAAACTAATCTACAAGTAATCATACATTGAGAATTCAACTAGAAGAAATGTAACACCCCAAACCCGGCCCAAACGTTATGGCTAAATCTGATGTGTCACATTGAAGTGTTTTAGCGAAAACTATGTTTTCATTGAAAACCCTTCTTATACAAAAGAAACCTTAATTAACTAAAAATAAACACACCTTTCAGTTTTGAAAGCCTTGTTTAAAACATTTGATTTAAGAAAACTTTATCATTTAAAAATTAAGTTGCGGAAACGTAGAAAACATACTATAATTTAAGAAATCCATGTTCAACTTTTTGTGGTTACAGTGAAAATAATAATAACAATTCGAGTAATAATAGCATAGTGAAAACCTTATTACAATCTAGTCTGAGCATACTTAAAAAGAAATAAAACTTAAATGCTTAAAAAAAACAAGTCCAAATTATCTTGCTAGCCGGCCACCCAGAGTCCCTCCGACACCGAACCTTCTACTGGGCATCACCTCAAAATAAAATAAAAGAGGGGGTGAGTTTTGGAAAAACTCGGTGTGTACAACCCTCGATGGAAACAAGCATTCAAGAAAAATCATCAAAATTGTAATGCAATCCTATCCAAATTATCCATCTACTACACACCAGCTTCTTCCCCCATCACACCATGTGGGGATATGAATATCGACCCACCCAGCCCATACACCAATGGCAGCCCGTTGTGGAACTACCCTCATTTACATATTGGGCTTTAAAAGCCGTTGGTAGATCCACGATTGTCAGGAAATCATGCGATCCTCATATACTTTCTCCGTTCCATAGTTCCCATCCCATATGCAACCTAAGCAGAACATCATATGTATGCATGTCACATCCATAAAACTTGCATTCAACACTTAGGGGTATTTTGGTCATTTTCACCCTTAGAGGCATTTCGATAATTTTCCCTTAATTATCCACTTACCTTGGCCCATTAACAAATCCCGAGAGGTAAGATGAACGAATACTATGCACCAAGTAGGATTCCAGAGAAGAGGAGGTAAGTCATTAAGACAGCTTAAGTACCAAGCTCTCCCTAGATCCAATCTTAGACATGCATATACCCGTTGCCACATCTTAACCCTATGACTTGTCCACAGTTGTAAAATATTATTTAAGTCTTATGTAGTTATCATATACTAGGCCCAAAACCCCTTACAAAGCCCAAACAAATTCACATACCTGTATCTGGCCCATTAAGCCCAATCATATTCATATGACCCATTAGGCCCAAATCACTTGTATATGGCCCATTAGGCCCAAATGACATTTATATGTCACATTCATATTCATGCTCAGATACAAATTCCTATCACATAGCATCAATATTCAGTTTTTTCCTATTGTGGGCCCAACAGCCAATCGGGCCCATTTATCCCATTCCGACTCGTATGGCTAAATCACAACCCAAGTCCACGAAATCGCCCATAGGTCGGAAACCTATCAGTCTCTCCCTTACGAATGTTCACGCACTCGCAAGACTACCGTAGCCAAACTTTTAGCTTTTTGGCATTTCGGCATTTTGGCATTTCGACATTTCAGCTTTTGCCGATTCATAGTGTGTGTGCAGTGTATGTACACACCTGGTAAGCAAGCGTGATGCGATCTCCTTAGCCCAAACCTACAATCGATAACACTCAAAGATTAATCTTACATACTTATCGAATACTGTACCAAAACCCGGAATCTCACCTTAACCTTACCTGAACGCCAAGCCTTTACTAACTTTTACTTTGATTACTAAACATGAGTATTTCTCAGATCTGAGGAGCAAATTGACAAGAATCCAAAACTGGGATCTGACACTAATTCCACTAGATTCGGTCAAAGAGTATTCAGCCCTTAAGAGATTCGACTTTTCAGCTTTTCAAATTTTGGTACATATTAAATAAGAAGAGTAAAAGAAGAAATCGTCTAAGTGAAACAAAGAAAATTGTGTAGAGAAGAAAAAAAATTGACAGAAAGAAAAGAAAGAAAAATAAAAGGGTTTTTGACTTTTTGGATCTTGAAAAGAAAAGGGTTTTCAGCTTTTGGAGAAAGGGGTTTCTGGCAACAAGGTGAAGAAGAATTTCGGCAGTAGCCTGGCAACCCTGTATTCGGCCCCTATTTATAGCCCTTATAGCTGAATTTTCCATGACCAATTCCCAATTCGGCTCCACCACTTTTCCCTTCTCATCTCCTCGTTTTTCTCTCTAATAACCCCTTGATCTTTTCCTTAATTTTCTCTCCTAAACACTTCCCTTGGAATCCTCTTTCACGCCACTACCATCCTTCTAGAAGGCCAAACTAAAACTTCTAAAAATACTAAGCTAGGATTTGAACCTTGGATCTCCTTGCTAGCTACTATTGCCACCTCCCTTCTCTCTAAGTGGCGTCACCTAGCCACTCCTCTACAAGGCTTTTTGATGCTATTTTTCCCCTATTTTTATTTAAAATCCCAACTACTTGCCAACACTGATTCTTTTAATAATTAAACTATAATTTCATTTATTCCTAGGTTCAAACTCAAACCTTAATTAAGACCTACTATAATTATCACATGGCTAGGAACATAAAACATAATTTTTATCAAAATCGAAAATAAAGAAATTTCAAGATTTTGGGATTTTTAGGGCGTTACAAGAACATTAAAGTTTCAAACATTCCAAGTTGAGCATTTTATCACGAAAAACATAAGCATCTCCCCTCATCTATGTAATCACTATTGATTCAAAATCTCACAGCGTTTAACATCCTCACTAAAGATTCACTCAAATCACTCGAAGTGTAACGCCCCAAAAATCTCGAAACCCAAAAATCTTGAAATCTTAAATTTTTCTTTTTAAGCTTAGCAATTCTGATTAAGTGTTAGTTGCGCGATGGTAGGTCTTGGTCAATGGTTGAGTTCGAATCTAGGGGTAGAAAAAATTAAAGTTTAATAATTAAAAGGACCTTGTTGTCAAGTAGTTGGGCTTTTAAATAAATATATAGGAAAATGGCATCAAAAAGCCTTGCGAAGAGTGGCTAAGTGACGCCACTTAGAGTGTAGGGAGGTGGCATTAGTAGCTAGCAAGGAGATCCAGGGTTTGAATCCTAGCTTAGTGTTTTTAGAAGTACAATTTTGGCCTTCTAAAAGGTTGGAAGTGTCGTGAAGATAGACTCTAAGGGGAGTGTTCAGAAGAGAAAATTAAGGAAAGGATCAAGAGCTTATTAGGGAGATAAACGAGGAGATGAGAAGTGAGGAGCAAGTGGAGCCAAAATGGGAACTTGGGCTTGAGGAGTTCAGCCATAAGGGTTATAAATAAGTGCCGAATGCAAGGGTATGAGGCTAATGCCGAAATCTTTTTCTCACCTTGTTGCCAGAAACCCTCTTTTCTAAAAGCCGAAAACCCTTTTGTTTTTTTCATTTTCTTTCTGCCAATTTCTCCAAAAGCCAAAAACCCAACCCTTGTTTTCCTTTTTATTTTCCCTGTGCTGATTTCTTTGTTTCACTTTTGGGTTTAGCCGATTCTTCTTCCTCTCTCCCTTGGTGCCGAATAAGTAATTGTGCCATTCAAATCTCTAGAGCTGAATACTCTTTGACCGAATCTAGTGTAAGTGTTACTCTTTCAATTGGTTTTCTTTGCTAAGTATCGAATATTGTCCCTCACTCTTTCTAATCAACTGTGGTAGGGAGTTAGTATTGGATCTCGGATCTTAGCTCATTGTTGAATTGCTCCTCAGGTGTTGCGATATTGATCTAAGGGGTACGTGATCAAGGAAAAGCTATTTGAGAATTGTGTTCAAGGTTTGGGGCTAAGGATATTGCATCACGCTTGCTTACCAGGTGTGTACATACACTGCACACACACTATGAATCGGCAAAAGTCGAAATGCCGAAATGCCGAAAAACTAAAATTATGGCTACGGTAGTCTTGCGAGTGCGCGAACACTTGTAAGAGAGAGACCGATAGGTTGCCTGAGACCCAGGGTGATTCTGTGGACTTGGGTTGTGATTTAGCCATACGGGCCAGAATGGGCTAAATGGTCCCGATGGGTTGTTGGGCCCATAATGGGCAAAAATTGAATATTGCTGCTATGTGATGGGAATTTGTATGCAAGTATGAATATGAATGTGACTGGGCCTAACGGGCCATATAAATGTGATTTGGGCCTAATGAGCCATATACAGGTGATTTGGGCCTAATGGGCCATATGAATATGATTGGGCTTAATGGGCCAGATACAGGTAAGTGAAGTTGTTTGGGCTTTGTAAGGGGTTTGGGGCCTAGATAACTACATAAGACTTAATTAATATATAGCGACCATGGACAAGTCATAAGGTTAAGGTGTGACAACAGGTATATGCATGTCTAGGATTGGATCTAGGGAGAGCTTGGTACTTAAGTGGTCTTAATGACTCACCTCCTCTTCCCTAGAATCCTACCTGGTGCATAGTATTCGTTCACCTTAGCTCGCAAAACTTGTTAACGGGCCAAGGTAAGTGCAAACCATAATTAAGGGAAAATTATCGAAATGCCCCTAAGGGCAAAAATAACCAAAATACCCCTAGGTGTTGAATGTATGTTTTATGGATGTGACACACCAAATCAAGCCGTAATGTTCGAGCTGAGCTTGGGGTGTTACATTTAGTGTTTTTTTTAAATTATTTTTTTACAATGTTTTGGAAAAGAGGAAGTCTTGCTGAGCAGCACACCGAGTCTCCGACATCGAACAAAATAAGTATTCTTATTCTAAAGTTTGGTTAAATTGTTTAACAGTAGATAGTTAGAGGGCTACTTTAGATGATTTTGTTAGAATGGAACCAAAGCCCGCAGGAACTTTAAACTGTAGAGGATTTTCAAGAACAATCTTCTCTTCAATTACTTTCATAAAACATCAGGTTAATTATTAAAACTAACTAAGACTTCATAAAAAATTCTTATCCAGATAATACGTGAATTGAAGACGAGTGCTAGAAGAGGTGCAAGAAGCTGTGGTCGAGGCCGCAAAGTGTTAGGGTTGAATCGTCGGCATCAAGCCATATGCCCGATGTTGGAGTAGAAGAGGCTCCGGCCTCACCTGTGGCTGGGAATGGACCGTATGATCGGGCCGCGGGAGAAGATACATTATCGTAGGCAACACTGAGAATTTTGGAAAGGGTCGCTAGGCCCAATAATGGCAGTGAAAATCGAGGGTCCATTCCAGAGCGACTTCGTTCGAATGGGGCTGAGATCTTTAAGGGCATGGCTGGCGTGGCTCCTAATGTGGTGGAATATTGGTTGGAGGCCACTGAAAGGATAATGGAGGACTTGGACAGCTCACATGAGCAAAATTTGAAAGGAGCAGTGTCACTGCTTAGGGAAGAAGCCTACCAGTGGTGGCTGACAATGAAAGAGGGCACCCAACTAGAGCGGGTCACTTGGGAGTTTTTCAAAGCTGCATTCCAAGGGAAGTATGTGGGTACAAGCTATGTGGATGCTAGAAGGAAGGAATTCCTGAACTTGACCCAAGGAAACAAATCGATGGCGGAGTATGAGGCGGAGTTTCTACGCCTTAGTAGGTATGCAAGAAAAACATAATTCATAATCGTCAAGAATCTTTACACTATCAATATATTTTTATGGCATGTATAGCTAGACTCATACTCTAGCTAGGTTAGTCCTAGAACTGACTAAACCATAGCTCTAATACCACTAAATGTAACACCCTTCGCCCATATTCAACACCGGAACAAGGTTTAAGGTGCTACCGAACTTAAACTCAACCAATCTTAGGAAATCGGGCCATAAAATTTTGATCAATTTAAAACTTTTCATTTCATATTCAATTTGACCCTTAATAGGGCTTGCGGGGCCCAAAACTTACATTCAAGGTGGTTCGGAACCAAACCGAGGGCTCAAAAAAAACTCAGAGAATTTCATGCTTTAAGGCTCTACATGCCTGTGTGGGTATAGAGCACACACCTATATCCCGTACCCGTGTGGCCAATTTAATTCCACAATTTTTCATAAAACAAGTGCAGACTTCACATGGCCTGGACACACACCCGTGTCCTCTCACACGGCCATGACACGCTCGTGGCGTAGCCCATGTGCAAAAACCTGGGTATTCTGTTTCTGATGTCAGCATCACACGACCATGGTGCACGCCCGTGTACTAGGCCGTGCCCTTCCATACGGCTGACCCGTGTGACCATTACCATTCATTCTGCCTTGAAATTTCTAAGTGCAGGGGAGACACGGCCTTTTCACACGCCCATGGGGCTGTCTATGTGTCACACACAGCCTAGACACACGCCCGTGTGGATAATATGAGGCTATCTACCAAGCCTCATTACCACCCCAATATACCTATTCTCATGTCAATAACAACCAATAACAAAACAAGCATAATAGACATTCATTCAATCATGAAGATGCATCTTTTATAGATTCAAAATGGATGTTAGCCCTCATTCAAGGTTTAATGTAGATAGTGGAATCTATTCTAGATCAACACATATGGCCAATTCTCAGGACACAAAATAATAAGGTCTAACCCTATACATGCCATAATAAAAAATATAAATCCTACTATACCGAGTATTACGGTTGATAATGTGATCGATATCTATAACTTCAAGGGATCCTTGAGCTAGTTAAGCGGCACTGAAAGAAAATGGGAAGTAAAGAGCGTAAGTATAAAGCTTAGTAAGTTGCATATAAATAAATATACAACAACAATTTCACCATTAGTCATCATACTTATAGTTCAAAGTAAGCATAAACTTGACTTACTCATTACCGACTATTCAAGTCACACTTTCTGATTTGA
This sequence comes from Gossypium anomalum, assembly GCA_025698475.1. NCBI lineage: Eukaryota > Viridiplantae > Streptophyta > Magnoliopsida > Malvales > Malvaceae > Gossypium > Gossypium anomalum. The sequence goes on from CM046965.1 coordinate 44,976,032, forward strand.
GCTGATTACTCATACATACCAATTAGGTACCTGTACCACTCACAACATTATTATGCTTCCTTTATTAACTCACTTTCGTAAATTTTAACGTTGAACCTTTCAAAATACTATCGGATATTCTATAAGCCTCAAACATGGGATAAGCTGTCGATGCCATGTCCCAGACATGGTCTTACACTGATTATCATCCTCGAGGCAGATGCCATGTCCCAGACATGGTCTTACACTAGTTCTCGTATATACGTGCTGATGCATGTCCTAGACATGTCTTACACTAGCACAACTCTTAGCCGCTGCATGTCCCAGACATGTCTTACACTGGCTATCATCTTCGAGGCTGATGCATGTCCTAGACATGTCTTACACTAGCACTCGTCTAAATGCCAATGCCATGTCCCAGACATGGTCTTACACTGGCTCTCATTATATGGCCAATGCATGTCCGAGACATGTCTTACACTGGCGCACAAATAACTCAAATGTCATGGCAGCATATCCGATTTGTTTCCTAGGGTTCCAACGGGATCTTTCTATTATCTCAATCATTAATATGCTTTCTCAGTTCACTAACTAGCAATTCATACCATATCAAACCAATAACAATTCAAATGCATGCATTAACAATGTAGTTGTATCATTTACATACAATTTACCTCGAATTACAAAATACACATGACTAGTTGGTTTAGTCGATTTGCTGGGCTTTCCCCCGGTCTAGGTTCAGATTTGGCAATTCTTGATCTATATTAGAAAAATACACTCATTTAGTCACTAAATAAAATTAGGCAAATCCAAAATTTATGACTTAGGTAAAATGACCATTTTGCCCCTAGACCTTGACAAAATGACCATTTTACCCCTATGCTCGAAAATCAATTTTTATTGAATTTCCTCATATCTCAAGCCTATTCGAACCCTTTTTACTCTTATAACAACTTCAAATTCTCACTATTTCACATGTTTATCAACTATTTTACAACTTATGCATAATAGCCCCTTTAGGTGTTTTCATGCTAACACGTTCCACAAAAGTTGTTTATAACTCAACTAGGACTCATATTCTTCCATAAAAACTCAGAAGCTATCATAAATCCATTCATGGCAAAACCCTAAACTCTTAATCATTTTGCAAAATAGACCCTTCATTTGAAAGCTTATGCGTCAATGAGTCCAAAAATGAGAAAATCATCAACAAGGGACATGGAAATCACTTACTTGTTGAGGTGATAAATTTTTGAAATTTCAAGCTTCAATAACCTCTCTTTTTCTGATATTTTCGGTGGAGAAAGAAATGGGAAGAAGATGATATCATTTTTTTCTTTATTTTAGTCCAAATAAGTCACCTAACATACCATACACAAAAATTTTGTCCCCCTTTGACTCTATGGCCGGCCAAGCACTCTAAAAAGGGTATAATTTCCCTTTAAATACCTCCAAATTCTCTAGTTATTTAACACATTTGGGCAGTAAAATTCAACTTTTACCTTTTATGCGATTTAGTCCTTTTTCGCAATTGGGCTCACAAACATCAAAATTGACTCACCAAATTTTTCATGCACTAATATAATCATGTCATGACTCCATAATAATAATAAAATAAATTTTATAATTTCAAATTTGTGGTCTCGAGATCGTTGTTTCGACTAGGCCCTAAATCGGGCTGTTACAAATATGAAAAAAAAGATAGAACTTAATTATAAATCATTTGAGCCCTGATTATATATGTCCAATCAGTCTCTCTGATAGCTCAATGAAACCATAAATGAATTGCATAAAGAATCAATGAACATAAATGGATAGAAATTATAAAGTTAGAGCAACATATTACATTTGAAAATGAATGTGTTTTTTTTCTCACTAAGTATGGAAATGACTTGAATTAATTTAAGTTTTTTTGAATTATTATTTAATCAAATAATTGAAGTTCAAAAATATATTCAAATGAGTTGGTCATTGTGAATCCATTCATTATGAAAATTAAATATATTTTTTCATAAATTATTATAGGTAAAGTTGTCATGACATTAATAGAATTAGGATTGGGTTGAAAATATTATTTAATTGAAAATTAATTTATCTAATTAAATTAATTTAATGAATAATATTTATTTAGGGAAATAGAAAAACATGTATTGGGTTGGATTAAATTACAAAGTGTAGGGTTAAAAGTCTAGGAAGCACATACAATTGGACTAAATATAAAAGAGGCCCAATAACCTCTCTCCTAATTCAACTAACAAACTAGTTTTTCTATCAAATAAGTATTATTTGTGTTCTACTAATTCAATCAGCATTTTTCTATATGTCCTTATAAATAGATGGAACTGGTAAAGCTAAAATTACACAACTTTTAGATATTGTTATTCTGCCTGATAATAGTGAGAATTTATTTTCTAAGCATAAATTCTTGTGTGAGCCTTGTAATCGATATAGAATTACAAGTCACTCGAATGGCCGGTCTTTCTAAACGGGTACTTGATAACTTACGTAATAGGATATGAATCTTGATTCAATGACTTGTATGAGAAAAGAACTAGCATTATTGAACGTGACTTGTTTTCTATAAGAAAAATAATTAAAAACAATAATTTGTTTTGAACAGACCCGACCTGTTGTTTATAAAAGAAACAAGAACCGAAGGTATAAGGAAGGAAGAAAGAATGCCACAAAGCAAAAATCCTTGATAAGTTTGGTTTGTATGTTCTTAAGAACTCAAAAGTAAATCTCCAAGTAATGGAACCTTCACGTTTGGTCCCAAAGTCGTACCCATGCTCCTACTCACATCATCCCCTCCATCTTCCAAAGGATTTGTCCTCAAACCAGAATTAGCATAAAAAGGAGATAAGTCAGAAATGTTAAAACTTGCACTTACATGGTACTTACCTGGGAGATCTATCTTGTAAAAGTTATTGTTAATTTTATCCACGACTCAAAAAATGTGACAGCCCTAAATTGACCCTAGTCGAAAAGTGGTTTCGGGACCACAAAACCGAGTTATAAAAATAAAGAACCGTTATTTTCTATGTTTATTGTGCATGAACATGCATGTGTGAAAATTTTAATCTTTAATTTATTCATTTGAATGTGAATCTTTTTAATAGGACTTATGTGAGACAAATGTGAAATGTGATAGGTAATCCTAGAAGTGGTTCAATAATGCATGTAATCAAAAGGGTGGACTTGCATGTCAATTTCCCCACTTTGATAGTAGTTGCCGGCCATGACAATGATGATAAGCAATGTGTGATGTGTAATAATAATAAAATAATGTATTAATGGCATAATTTATGAAAAAAAAAGGGTGTTAAATTAATTAAGTGAATAAAACAAAGAAAAGAAAGAAAGTGTTCATCTTTTAACATCTTTGGCCGAAAATTCTAAGAAGAAAGGGGATGGGGAAACAAACATTCGGCCACTCCTTCTAGTCTTGAATAAGGTATGTAATTCATGGTAGCTTTTGAAATTGTTGAATGTATTAAGCTAGTTACTAAGTCCCTTAGTTAGCCCATGACCAAATTTTGAATTTTGTTGGTAACATGAGTAATCGGTTAAGAGAAAATGTTCAAGAAATGGTTGTTGTTCATGTTATTTGGATGAAAAATGGTAGATAGGTGAAGTAGAGTCTAACAAATGAACACATATGTGCATTAGTTGCTAATTGGAAAAAAATCGGCTAACAAGTTGTGTACTAAGGCCGAATATGATTTTGGACATTATTGGGTAATGTATGTGTTTTGAATTGATGGAATGGAGTGGATGCTTTGATTGCATTATGAACAATTATATGTTAAATTGAGGTTTGCTAAGCTAGCTATTAAGGTGAAATGCAAATGTTAGTATTTGATTGCTAGTGTATATATGTGTATTAGCTGAATTTTGAACTTGAATAATGGTTTGAGCACCATGTGTTGTATTGAGATTGTTTAAGTGAATTTATAGGTATTTATATGATGAATTCGATTGTTGATATACATACTTAAATAAAATGTATACAAAGAATGTGTGAAAGAGTGATTTGGTAATAATCTGCTTTGGGGCAGCAGCAGTAAGGTGATTTTGGAAATTCTCTATAATTTGTAGGAGTTGAGTTAGAAGTTGAATAAATTATGTCATTAAAGCTTGAAGAGTATAGTTTCTTACAAAATAAACTATAAAAACAAAAGAGTTACCGATCTTGAGATATTTGAAGTATTGTGGGGCTAAGTCAAAATGACTACTAGATTCCCTGTTCTGTTTTTTATAAAATCAGTATAAATTGTAAAAAAATGGTCTTAGAATAAATTTTATATGCTTTACTCCTTAGTGAGTCTAGTTTCAAATGAAATAAACGAAAACATATTTTGATTTCTGTACAATGAGAAATTTATTTTGTAGTGAAGAATGGTTAGATTTGTCAAACAGTGAAACAAGGGAAACTTTAGGAAAAATCTGGTATGGATTGGCTAGACTAAAAATTATGAAAATTTTATAGATAAAGTATAAATGAGTCTATTTTCAAGGAAAATTTACGGCTGTTGATTTGGAGTTTCGTAGCTCCAGTTATAAGTAATTTAATGACTGTTGCTCAGAAATTCAGCTTATAGCGAAATTGTGATTATATAGTAAACATTGATAAAAAAATTTTGCTAATGAATTGCTTATTGATTTCTTATAAGCTTACTATAATTTGTATGTGTGAAAGTCGAATATATATGTGTTATATTCTGAAAGTAATACTTGAATAATTGATTAATGATTAGTTTAAAATTTATTGAATTAAAGCTCAAGAGCATAGAGGGGCAACCTCGGATAAGGGAAAAGCTAAAGTCGCGGAATAGCCAACCCGAAATTGTTCAAAAAGATACAAGGTAAGTCTTTGAGTATTGAAATTTAGCTTATGATTTAATAAGGCAATTATTTATCTATGAGCATAATAATTAACTTGTGACATAATGATTCAACTTGAATTACATGACAAATAATTAACTAAGGTATTCACTTGTGGCCGAATGGTTATGGAAACCTTGTGGATTAATGAAACGGGATCTTGTTTTTTGTTTAGGATTAATGAATCAAACGATGTATGGTTAGTAAACATGCTGTAATTGTATTTGAGTAACAGGAATGATATCCAGATATTATATGATATATATATATATATATGCATATATGCGTGACTGCTAATCGGGGTTTAAATCTGAGCTTGGTCTCGAAGGGCTTTTGAGCCATGCATGAATAATCGAACTTAGTTTCAAGGGCTTTAGAGCGGTGTCATAACCTGACTTAGTTCAGAAGGGCCTTGAGCCGCTGGTTTAATCCGAGCTTGGTCTCGAAGGGCTTTTGAGCCGATGCTAAGAGTCGGGCTTGATTCAGAAGAATGGTTGTGCCAAAGATAATAATTGAGGATGAAGACCCAATAGGGTTTATACGAGAAATTATATAATACATGCGAAAACAATTTTAAACACATACGCTACTTACCGTAAGATAACCGTAAGTAACTTACTCTCGTTGAGAATACGATTGATTTTAAATTATGACTACGAAATTCGTAAAGTATGCTTAGACCATTGTTAAAATCATTCAAATGTTTACAAGTTGATCATGATGCATGAGATTGACATGGAAAATTTAGATGAATGGGTTCGGCTATAGATGGAATTTATTTGGATGTATTGATTTTATCCTTGTGATATGAATGCTAAAAATGGTACCTTAATTATGTTACTACTCGGCCACAGGATGGAACAAGTAAACTTTGATATTATTATTATGCCACTCTTTTAAATGATTTCATTACTCAAACTTACTAAGCATCGAAGTGCTTAATCTTTTGCTTTAATTCTCTGTTTTATAGATTTTGTTCGTCAGCTATCGGACTCGGGAGTGTCAAAGTCGAAGTCGTCCACACTATCTAAACCCTTTTGGTACTCTTTTGGTTGAACTTTGCTAATAGCATTATAGGGTTGACTTTTGTTGTTAATTAAATATCTTTTGGTAACGTATATATGTATAGCCATGCGAAAATGGCTTGTTTAATTATTATATGTATTCCATATGGTTAATGTTTATGTATGGTTGATATTAGATTAGGACTTTAAATGTTTTTATAAGAATCGAACCGTGAAAAAGTATAATTTTGTTAAATGAATTCTTGTGCTTGTTTGTGATTACTCCTTAATCCTTCCGGCGACGGGGAAGGGTTAATGGTGTTACAATTTATTTGGTATCAGAGCTACAGTTTAGTCAATTCTAGGACACCCGTAATGCGAATGGGTCTAGCTATACATGCCATTGTGTGTTTATTTGATAGTGTGGTGATTTCTGACAGTTAAAAATGTGTGTTTTTGTTAGTAATGGATCCCGATCCCAATCGAGCGGTAGCTGACGATGTGGAGAGTGTAGCACCTGCTCCCGCGCATGGGACAGCGCTGATGGGTTCTCAACCTATTGCGAGCAATCAAAATGATGAGGCTAGGCAAGCCTTTTATAATGTGAATGATTGGTTTAACCAATACATTCGAACTAATACGGCTGTTCCACAACCCCCACTCCCGACCAATACACCCCTGCACCCGCAATATCTCTGGTAATCGATCATATGAGGTTAAATAAGCCCCCAGTTGACAGAATCCGAAAGCACGGGGCTACTAAATTTAAAGCTACAGACAGCGATGACGCTGAGCAAGCCGAATTTTGGTTGGACAATACTATCCGGGTACTTGATAAACCATCTTGTACACCCGATGAGTGCCTGAAGTGTACTATCTCTTTGCTACGTGATTCTGCCTACTATTGGTGGAATACGTTGATTCCTGTTATGCCTAGAGAGCGAGTGACTTGGGAGTTTTTCCAAACTGAGTTTAGGAAAAAGTATATCAGCTAGAGATTCATTGATCAAAAACGAAAAGAATTTCTTGAACTTAAACAAGGTTCCATGACGGTTACTGATTATGAACGAAAGTTTGTGAGGCTCAGCCGGTATGCTCGAGAATGCGTTTCTTCAGAAGCTGTAATGTGTAAACGTTTTGAAGAGGGACTGAATGAAGATATAAAACTGTATGTTGGCATTCTAGAAATCAGAGAATTTGTAGTACTTGTTGAGCGAGCTTGCAAAGTCGAAGAGCTCAGTAAGGAGAAAAGAAAAGCTGAAATGGGAGCAAGAGAGTTTCGTAAAAGATCTTCAGGAAAGCCCTTTCAACAATCATCGAAGAAGTTTAGAGATGATTCGAGTAGATCTAAGAATACTTCGGGTTTTTCTGGACGGGATCGTAATCAACCCCCTGTGAGTACACGAGCTACCTCTGTTGCCAGTGTTGGCAATGATCGTCAGGACAGATCTGAGTGCCAGCATTGTGGCAAGTGGCATTCGGGAAGCTGTAGAGTTCGTGACCGCTTCTGTTTCAAATGTGGATCGGTTGATCATTTTATCAAAGATTGCCCGAGATTGACTGAACAGAATGCGAACCAGAGTGAGAAACCGAATAATACTACAGCAAGAGGTGGACCCCCTAGAAACCCGGGGAACGCTAGTGGCGGTCAGAGAGGGCCTAAAGATGCTACCACCAAATCTGAGGCTCGTGCTCCTGCCAGAGCTTATGCTATACGTGCATGTGAGGATGTTTCTTCGCCTGATGTTATTACCGGTACTTTCACTCTCCTTGATACTTATGTGCTTGCTTTGATTGACCCTGGTTCTACTCATTCTTATGTATGTGAGACTTTAGAATCAAGTAAGACTTTACCTGTTGAGTCTACTGAGTTCGTTATTCGAGTATCGAATCCTTTGGGTCGTTATGTGCTTGTTGACAAGGTACGTAAGAAATGTCCCCTAGTAATCCGAGGTTTTTATTTTCCGGCTGATTTGATGCTTTTACCATTTGATGAATTTGATGTTATCCTCGGTATAGATTGGTTGACCGTCCATGATGCAGTTGTGAATTGCAAAAGAAAAACTATTGATTTGAGATGCGCAAACAACGAGATAATCCGAGTTGAGTCTACTGACTTGAACGCATCGCCAGCAATAATATCCTCGATGTTGGCTCAGAAAAATGTGAGAAAGGGGTGTGAAGCATATCTTGCGTATGTACTCAATAGCAAAGAGTCAGAAATGAGGCTTGAATCAGTGCCAGTGGTTTGTGAGTATTCGGATGTTTTTCCTGAGGAGTTACGGGATTACCACCGCCTCGAGAAGTTGAATTCGGCGTCGAACTAGTACCGTACCACTCCAATTTCTATAGCTCGTATCGTATGGCACCAACGGAATTGAAAGAATTGAAAACTCGATTGCAAGAGTTGGTGGATAGAGGTTTTGCTCGACCGAGTTTTTCACCCTGGGGTGCACCAGTTTTGTTTGTGAATAAGAAGGATGGAACCTTGAGATTGTGCATCGACTACCGTCAGCTAAATAAAGTGACGATAAAGAATAAATATCCGTTACACGTATTGATGATTTGTTCGATCAATCAAGGGAGCCTTTGTATTTTCGAAGATAGATTTGAGATCGGGTATTATCGATTGCGAGTTCGAGACTCGAGATATACCCAAAATCGCTTTCGTAAGCGAGATATGGTCACTATGAGTTCTTAGTGATGCCGTTTGGGCTCACTAATGCCGCTGCGGTATTTATGGATTTGATGAATCGGATCTTCAGACCATATTTGGATCGGTTTGTAGTTGTGTTTATCAATGACATTTTGGTCTATTCGAGAGATGAAACCAACACATGCGAGCACCGAGAGAGTAGTGTTACAGATTTTACGGGATAAGCGATTATATGCTAAGTTCGAAGAAATGTGAGTTCGCTGAGAGAAGTTAGCTTTTTGGGTCATGTGGTGTCTGCATCGGGTATTCGAGTTGATCCGAGTAAAATTTCAAATGATACTTAACCTAAGCCTCCGAGAAATATTACTGAAGTTCGGAGCTTTTTGGGACTTACCGGTTATTACAGATGATTTGTAAAGGGTTTCTCGATGATAGCCTCACCAATGACGAGACTACTTCAGAAAGATGTTAAGTTTGATTGGTCAGAAAAATGTCAGAAAAGTTTCGATCAATCAAAACTTATTTAATCAAAGCTCGAAAGCTAGTGCAACCCGAATCCGGTAAAGAGTTTGTCATTTATAGTGATGCATCTTTGATTGGGCTGGGTTGTGTGTTGATGCAAGAAGGTCGAGTGGTAGCATATGCATCAAGACAGTTGAAGCCGCATGAGAAAAACTATCCGACCCATGACCTCGAATTAGCTGCAATTGTTTTTGATTTAAAAATTTGGCGACACTACTTGTTTGGAGAGAGGTGTCATGTATATTCGTATCACAAAAGCCTCAAATATTTGATGACTCAGAGAGAATTGAATTTGCGACAAAGACGTTGGCTCGAGTTGTTGAAAGATTATGAGCTGGTCATCGACTATCACCCGGGAAAGGCTAACGTAGTTGCTGATGCTTTAAGTCGTAAATCACTGTTTCCTTTACGAGCGATGAATGTACATTTGTCTATTTTATCCGATGTTTGTGTTAGTAGCGCAATTAAAGGCCAAACCATTATTGATTCATCAAATTCGTGAAGCTCGTAAAGTTGATGATGAATCGGTGGCTAAGCGAAATAATGTGTTTCGAATATGGACTCAGAGTTTCAAATTGATGACAACGATTGTTTAAGATTCAGAAGTCGATTGTGTGTTCCAAGAAATTCAGAACTTATTATGATGATTTTAAACGAAGCTCATAATAGCCGAATGTCGATCCATCCTGGTAGCACGAAAATGTACAACGATCTAAAATGTCAGTTTTGGTGGTTTGGTATGAAACGAGACATTTCCGACTTTGTTTCGAAGTGTTTGGTATGTCAACAAGTGAAAGCGGAACCCCAAGTGCCTTTAGGATTACTTCAACCGATCATGATACCCGAATGGAAATAGGATCGAGTAACGATGGATTTTGTCTCTGGGTTGCCGTTGTCGCCAAGCAAGAAAGATGCGATCTGGGTTGTTGTTGATAGATTGACAAAGTCGGCTCATTTTATTTCCGTACGCACGGATTATTCACTTGACAAACTAGCCGAGTTGTATATTTCTCAGATTGTGAAGTTACACGGGGTACCTATTTCTATTGTGTCGGATAGAGATCCGAGATTCACATCGCGATTCTGGAAGAAGTTACAAGAAGCATTGGGTACCAAGTTGCATTTTAGCACCGTTTTTCATCCCCAGACTGATGGTCAATCTGAACGGATTATTCAAATACTCGAGGATATGTTGAGATATTGCATCCTTAAGTTTAGTGGTTCGTGGGAACGATATTTCCCTTTGATTGAATTTGCTTACAACAATAGCTTTCAATCAAGCATTAAGATGGCACCTTACGAGGCTTTGTATGGTCGTAAATGTCGTATACCGTTGTTTTGGACCGAGCTTAGTGAAAGTAAAATTTTCAGAGTCGATTTGATTAAAGATGCTGAGCAGAAAGTAAAAGTAATCAGTGAAAGTCTGAAAGCAGCTTCAGATCGTCAGAAGTCGTATACGGATTTAAAACGAAAAGACATCGAGTATCAGGTCAGAGACAAAGTTTTTCTTAAAGTTTCACCTTGGAAAAAAATGCTTAGATTTGGTCGTAAAGGCAAATTGAGTCCGAGGTTCATCGGGCCATATGAAATATCTGAACGAATTGGACCAGTCGCATACAGATTGATTTTACCCCCTGAATTTGAAAAGATTCACAACGTTTTTCATGTCTCGATGCTTCGACGGTATAGATCTGATCCGTCGCACATAATTAATCCAACAGAGGTTGAAATTCAATCCGATTTGAGTTATGAAGAAGAACCGATTCGTATCCTAGCTTGCGAAGTAAAAGAGTTGCAAAACAAAAAGGTTCCGTTAGTAAAGGTATTATGGCTCAAGCACGGGATGGAAGAAGCTACTTGGGAACCCGAGAACTCTATGAAAGAGCGATATCCTAACTTATTCACTGGTAAGATTTTCGGGGACGAAAATTTCTTATGTGGGGGAGAGTTGTGACAGCCCTAAATTGACCCTAGTCGGAAAGTGGTTTCAGGACCACAAAACCGAGTTATAAAAATAAAGAACCGTTATTTTCTATGTTTATTGTGCATGAACATGCATGTGTGAAAATTTCAATCTTTAATTTATTCATTTGAATGTGAATCTTTTTAATAGGACTTATGTGAGACAAATGTGAAATGTGATAGGTAATCCTAGAAGTGGTTCAATAATGCATGTAATCAAAAGGGTGGACTTGCATGTAATTTCCCCACTTTGATAGTAGTGGCCGGCCATGACAATGATGATAAGCAATGTGTGATGTGTAATAATAATAAAATAATGTATTCATGGCATAATTTATGAAAAAAAAAAGGGTGTTAAATTAATTAAGTGAATAAAACAAAGAAAAGAAAGAAAGTGTTCATCTTTTAACATCTTTGGCCGAAAATTCTAAGAAGAAAGGGGTGGGGAAACAAACATTCGGCCACTCCTTCTAGTCTTGAATAAGGTATGTAATTCATGGTAGCTTTTGAAATTGTTGAATGTATTAAGCTAGTTACTAAGTCCCTTAGTTAGCCCATGACCAAATTTTGAATTTTGTTGGTAACATGAGTAATTGGTTAAGAGAAAATGTTCAAGAAATGGTTGTTGTTCATGTTATTTGGATGAAAAATGGTAGATAGGTGAAGTAGAGTCTAACAAATGAACACATATGTGCATTAGTTGCTAATTGGAAAAAATCACTAACAAGTTGTGTACTAAGGCCGAATATGATTTTGGACATTATTGGGTAATGTATGTGTTTTGAATTGATGGAATGGAGTGGATTCTTTGATTGCATTATGAACAATTATATGTTAAATTGAGGTTTGCTAAGCTAGCTATTAAGGTGAAATGCAAATGTTAGTATTTGATTGCTAGTGTATATATGTGTATTAGCCGAATTTTGAACTTGAATAATGGTTTGAGCACCATGTGTTGTATTGAGATTGTTTAAGTGAATTTATAGGTATTTATATGATGAATTCGATTGTTGATATACATACTTAAATAAAATGTATACAAAGAATGTGTGAAAGAGTGATTTGGTAATAATCTGCTTTGGGGCAGCAGCAGTAAGCTGATTTTGGAAAATCTCCATAATTTTTAGGAGTTGAGTTATAAGCTGAATAAATTATGTAATTAAAGCTTGAAGAGTCTAGTTTATTACAAAAGAAATTATAAAAACAAAAGAGTTACCGATCTTGAGATATTTGAAGTATTGTGGGGCTGAGTCAAAATGACTACTAGATTCCCTGTTCTGTTTTTTATAAAATCAGTATAAATTGTAAAAAAATGGTCTTAGAATAAATTTTATATTCTTAGACTCCTTAGTGAGTCTAGTTTCAAATGAAATAAATGAAAACATATTTTGATTTCTGTACAATGAGAAATTTATTTCGTAGTGAAGAATGGTCAGATTTGTTAAACAGTGAAACAAGGGAAACTTTAGGAAAAATCTGGTATGGATTTGCTAGACTAAAAATTATGAAAATTTTATAGATAAAGGATAAATGAGTCTATTTTCAAGGAAAATTTACGGCTGTTGATTTGGATTTTCGTAACTCCAGTTATAAGTAATTTAATGACTGTTGCTCAGAAATTCAGCTTATAGCGAAATTGTGATTATATAGTAAACATTGATAAAAAAATTTTGCTAATGAATTGCTTATTGATTTCTTATAAGCTTACTATAATCTGTATGTGTGAAAGTTGAATATATATGTATTATATTCTGAAAGTAATACTTGAATAATTGATTAATGATTAGTTTAAAATTTATTGAATTAAAGCTCAAGAGCATAGAGGGGCAACCTCGGATAAGGGAAAAGCTAAAGTCGCGGAATAGCCAACCCGAAATTGTTCAGAAAGATACAAGGTAAGTCTTTGAGTATTGAAATTTAGCTTATGATTTAATAAGGCAATTATTTATCTATGAGCATAATAATTAACTTGTGACATAATGATTCAACTTGAATTACATGACAAATAATTAAGTAAGGTATTCACTTGTGGCCGAATGGTTATGGAAACCTTGTGGATTAACGAAATGGGATCTTGTTTTTTGTTTAGGATTAATGAATCGAACGATGTATGGTTAGTAAACATGCTGTAATTGTATTCGAGTAACAGGAATGATATCCAGATGTTATATGATATATATATATATATATGCATATATGCGTGTGATCGCTAATCGGGGTTTAAATCGAGCTTGGTCTCGAAGGGCTTTTGAGCCGGTCACGAATAACCGAACTTAGTTTCAAGGGCTTTTGAGCCGATGTCATAACCGGACTTAGTTCGAAGGGCCTTCGAGCGCTGGTTTAATCCGAGCTTGGTCTCAAGGGCTTTTGAGCCGATGCTAAGATTCGGGCTTGATTCAAGAATGGTTGTGCCAAAGATAATAATTGAGGATGAAGACCCAATAGGGTTTATACGAGAAATTATATAATACATGCGAAACAATTTTAAACACATACGCTACTTACCGTAAGATAACCGTAAGTAACTTACTCTCGTTGAGAATACGATTGATTTTAAATTATGACTACAAAATTCGGTAAGTATGCTTAGACCATTGTTAAAATCATTCAAATGTTTACAAGTTGATCATGATGCATGAGATTGACATGGAAAATTTAGATGAATGGGTTCGGCTATAGATGGAATTTATTTGGATGTATTGATTTTATCCTTGTGATATGAATGCTAAAAATGGTACCTTAATTATGTTACTACTCGGCCACAGGATGGAACAAGTAAACTTTGATATTATTATTATGCCACTCTTTTAAATGATTTCATTATTCAAACTTACTAAGCATCGAAGTGCCTAATCTTTTGCTTTAATTCTCTATTTTATAGATTTTGTTAAATCACCTATCGACTCAGAGTGTCAAAGTCGAAGTCGTCCACACTATCTAAACCCTTTTGGTACTCTTTTGGTTGAACTTTGCTAATGGCATGTATAGGGTTGACTTTTGTTGTTAATTAAATATCTTTTGGTAATGTATATATGTATAGCCATGCGAAAATGGCTTGTTTAATTATTATATGTATTCCATATGGTTAATGTTTATGTATGGTTGATATTAGATTAGGACTTTAAATGTTTTTATGAGAATCGAACCGTGAAAAAGTATAATTTTGTTAAATGAATTCTTGTGCTTGTTTGTGATTACTCCTTAATCCTTCCGGCGACGGGGAAGGGTTAAGGGTGTTACAAAAAGGCCATCTCTTCTAAAAAGGAGTTTTGATCTCTGTTGGGTAGGAAATTGTTCCTTTCACATATGTACCCAAACAAAATTCCACAGTTCGAAAACAAATTTCTTTCGACCCTTAATGGCATGTTCTACATACTACTCTGTCCACTTTTCAATATTATCTTGAACGTTCTTATGAAGTTGTCAAACAAATTTAGCCTTTTCTTTTCCATTTATATTGACAAATTCATTAATAGGCAAAGGAATTAAAACCAAAGGTGTAAGAGGATTGCAACCATACACTATCTCAAAAGGAGAAAATCTAGTGGCAGAATGCACATTTCAATTGTATGCAAATTCAACATGTAGTAAACACTCCTCCCACATCTTTAAATTTCATTGAATGATAGCTCGAAGCAATGTTGACAATGTATAGTTTACAACTTCAGTTTTTCCATCTGATTGGGGATGACATGTAGTAGATAACAAATAATTTAGTGCCTAACTTACCCCATAAGATCTTCCAAAAGTAGCTCAAAAACTTGGTATCTCGATCAAACATAATATTTTTTCAAATTCCTTGTAATCTAACAATTTACTTGAAAAACAAATTAGCAATATACTTAGCATCATCAATTTTTTGACAAGTTATAAAATTAGCCATTTTAAAAAATTGGTCCACCATAAAAAAAAATGGAATCTTTCCCACTACTAGATATTTCAATGGATTTCGTGTTAGGATTACCAAGGTTCCATATGTATAGCTAATGGGGTTTACAAGCCATAGAGGTTTACTCTTGATTTAGCCTTTTTGCAATTATACGATTTTGAGAAAGACACTCAACGTCTCGTCGCATATGTGGAAAAAAAATGTTCATGCAATACATCTTGAGTTTTTTCAACTCTAAAATGTCTCGTTGGGCCTACCCTATGGGCTTCTTTCACAACTAGCTCTCGAACAAAACTTTTCGGTATACAAAGCTTATTTTCTTGAAAACGAAATCCATCGTGCCTAAAAAACTTACCAAAAGCTTCTTTTTGCCAAGCTGTAAAAACATTGCCAAAACGAGTGTCATGTTCATACAAGTCCTTTATGTGCTCAAATTCTGGTAATTTAGCATCCAAAGTAGTAAGTAATACATACCGTCGAGATAATGTGTCAACAAATACATTTTCTTTATATTTAATGATATAAGAAAAAGTGTTAAAAATTTTTACCCATTTGGCTCTTCAAGTGCTTAAGAGATTCATGATCGGTGTGGATCCTAAATTCTTTTGGCAAAAGATAATGCTGCCAAGTTTCTAATGCTCTAACCAAAGCATATAATTACTTATCGTACATAGGGTAGTTCAATGTGGCTCCACCCAACTTCCCACTAAAATAGGCAATTGGTTGTCCTTCTTGCATCAAATTTCTCCAATACCTATTTTTGATGCATTACATTCTATTTCAAAAGTTTTAGCAAAATCAACTACGGCAAGCAATGGCGCATTAATCAATTTTCCTTAAGCAAAATATTTTTCTTGTGCCTCTTCACACATAAATCCCAAATGATTTTAGTTAAAGGTGTAACGCCCCAAAAATATCTTATATATTATTTACGTATGTTTGTGACACAATTGTATGTCTGCTTCAGTGGTTAAGTGTTCTGGGAAGTGTCTAAGAGGTCCCTAGTTCAAGCATTAGCTCGAGAAAATTTTGTTTTTAAATAAATAAACCCCTATATCTAATCAATAGGCTTATAAATATATGTTGATAAAATATGTCAGATGGGCCTGCTGGTTTGGTGGTTAAGTGGAGTAGTAGTGTGGTGGGGGTCTTGAGTTCGAATCCCTGTGCGGGCAAGGGGGATTTTTGTTTGGTACTAGGAGTTTGAAATATGGTAAAATACTGTTTGAGATGCGTGGGAGGTTGTGGACGGTTTGGGGTGTTTGGATTGAGTGGGGAGTCTTGTGGAGAGATTTGAGGAGTAAAAATAGGAGGAATTAAGGGATTGTGATAGGACTAGATTTTTTTTTTACAAAATTCATTTTTTCCTTTCCCAGTTTTGCTAAAGGCGAATTTCTTTATTCTTTTTCTCCTACCGAAAGTTTCCTTTAGTTTTTCCCTCTCCATCTTTCTCTTTTATTTTCTTTTGTTACTTTTTTCGATTCCCTGTTTTCTTGTTTGCTGTAGATTTTTTTCATTTCATAACCTTCTTCTTATGGTCGCAACTTGTTTCTTCAATATCTTGAGCAGTGACGGTAAGTTTTGCTATTATAGCTTCCATCCTATTGCTGTTCTTTGTCTAATGGGAGTTCTATTTCTGGTTAGGAGACCTTTAGGGGACTGTAGTTGTTCTGGACGGTGCCGTTTAATTACAAATCCACAGTTGTTCATCGAAGGTAAGGTTGTCTATAGTTTCTGGAAATTGTTTGTCCATAATGCTTTGATTAAAAGTGACTGATTTGAAGGGTACGTCTGCTCCTCCTTTGTTGCAGCCGAATTATTGTTCCTTTGGCCTCTATCTTTGCCTCTTTCAATAGTCATTTTCCCATTCCTCATTTTCACGCATTCGGTAAGTGAGGTGTGTCTACTTTTTGGTTAGTCAATTAATAGTTTACTAAAGGTTATTTTATGGCTAGGATTCGATCAAAGAGCAGTGAGCTGTTGATTGATACTTTGGCAGTAGGGAATCGCAATTCTACTATTCGTCTGAGGTAAGTTGTAGTGATTGGAAGCTGTTGGGCTGATCATAGCTTCATTTAGTTTTGTTGATATCACTAATTTTTTAACTTGGGGTTGTCGACTCTAGGTCTTGGAGTGCTCATGGTTAGGTTAGTAGCGAAAATAGACCAGGTCTGTAATCACATCACTGAAAATGCTAGTCGAAGAAAAGCTGAAAAGTGAGACTGTTGACACCACAAGGGTGTGTGACCGTCTGTGTGGTAGGCCGTGCGATTGAACATGGGTGTGTGACCGACGAGGCTGACCATGTGCTATTCATGGGCAAGGGAAAATTGGGCCGTGTGGGCCACGCGGGCGCGTGGGCCCACACCGGTGAACCACATGTACGTATGGAACTTATTGGGCTAAGGCGCGTGATCTACACGGCCAAGGCCATTTTGGGCTGGGTGGGCCACACGAGGGTGTGGGCCCAGACAGGCCGACAACATAGGCATGTGGGCCCATTTTTCACTATTTTGATGTTAAGGTTGCACGAGTCGCCTGAGACAGCTGTGAACCTACTGTAGGGTCTGTAAGCTTACCTAGACCCCTAATTGACTGAATGACTGTTATATCCATGCACAATATATATAATTATGACTATATATTGATCACGCTGTTAAAACTATACTGAATGCATGTATGATACCATGATTTGACCTAACATGAAAGTATGATGCATTGCATGGGGATGGGTTTATATTGATCAGAGGAAGTGTACTGAAAGGCTTCGAGCCTAACTTACTAGAAGCTCAGCTGCATACTACTATATAATGCCGCATTCGGTGCTACTTGGAGTGTAGGGATGGGTGGGTTGATTATATCCCCATATAGAGTTTAGGGCTGGATGAAGATGGAGTGTAGAGGCTGGCTGGGTAGGATTTTGTGATCGCATATATGATATTGTAATGGGCCAAGGCCATAATGCGTGAGTGCACCTGTATTGAGATGGGCTAAGGCCCTAACTAAAACTGGACCTGATACTAAAAATGGGCTTAGGCTCAGATTGTGTTTGCTTTCTGTCTGCTTGTATATATGAGACTACACACTGAGTTCTTGTAAACTCACCCTTCTGATTTATCTGTATAGGTAATCCCTAGTCATAGGCGGATCGGTGCGGCAGAAGACTTAGCGGTGGCCACATGACCTACTTCATTCCATTTAAGTACTTAATTTTGGTTTTGATTTTATGTTGGGGATTTTATTGTATCATGGCCTCTTTGGATTTAAATTTTTAATGTGGGATTTTTTTTGTTTTGATTTATAACTCCTAGTAGTAGGGATAATCGAGTTTTCAAAAAAAATTAAACGTTTTAACAAAATTCACTCAAATACGCAACTGTTTTAAAAAGCTTCCGCAATAAGTAATGTTTTGAAAATTTATAACGTTTTGGAAGAGAGTAACTTTGTGATAATGAATTTAATGACATATCCTAGAATTAACATAAAATTGTAAAGAGGTTATATGGAAAAGAGGTTTTTGACGACAACTCACTTTTTAAAAAAAAACACTACCATGTGACATCGCTAGATTCGGCCATAACGTCTAGGCCGGGTTTGGGGTGTTACATTTAGTGGTATCAAAGCTAGGTTGCAAAACGTAGCTGTGAATTTGGGTTTTTAAGATTTGATTCTCTAAGAACTGATTTTTAAATGACGTGAAATATTTTACTAAATGTGTGGTACATCGAGGCTCCGGCTCTAATTCCGTAAGTCCTCTGAACTGTTATGTGTTTATAAACTGAAATGCTATGGATAGTATATACCAAGACTACTATAGATAGACTGTACTGGAAAAACCCAAGTTAGTGTATACTGATACTGTAGTAATACCTATAGACACTGATAGACACTGCGATGTACGAAACAATCTATACACTTCTGATACTGTTTTCATAAAATATATGTTAATAAACACTAGAACGTTAAATGATGCATAAAATTGTTAATACAGATAAAATATGAATAAACAATAAGCACAAGAGGTACTCACAGATGGGGTACAAGAGGCCACGGTGCAGGACGTAGAGGGCTCGAGCTGAGTCCTCTTCACTGGGCAGTATGCCAAATTTAGACACTAGCGAAATGTCAGTGTCGCCTGTTATAGAGACTGGGTTTGGGGTCTCATGATTGAGTGGATGGGGATGACGCACTGTCCCAGGCCATGTTGAGAATTTTAGAGAGGTTCGCTGGGCCCAACACTGGAGCTAGAGGCTGAGGGTCGGTTATGGAACGACTCCGGTCTAATGGAGTTGAGATTTTTAGGGGTATTACTGGAGTTGCCCTTAACATGGTTGAGTACTAGATTGAGGCCACAGAAAGGATTATGGGCGATTTGGATTGTACCCCCGAGCAGAAGCTAAAGGGTGCAGTGTCACTGCTAAGAAATAAGGCTTACCAGTGGTGGCTTGCGATTAAGGATGGCACTCAGCCCGATCGACTGTCCTGGGAGTTCTTCAAGACTGCCTTCTAGGGGAAGTATGTAGGTGCCAGTTATGTGGATGCTCGTAGGAGAGAGTTCTTGAATTTAACTCAGGGGGATAGATCAGTGGCCGAGTATGAGGCCGAATTTCTACAACTGAGCCGCTATGTGCGAGGTATGGTGGCCACTGAGTATGAGTGATTTGTTCACTTCGAGGATGGCCTCAGGGATAATCTAAGGGTTCTAATAGCTCCACAGAGGGAGCGAGACTTTGCTAGTTTGGTTTATAAGGGGAAGATCATCGAGGAAGTAAAGCGCGCTGAGTGCCTGAACCGAGAGAGAGGTAGAAGCAAGAAGGATTCGGAGCCCTCGAGTTCCATTTAGAGGCCTAAGAAAAAGGCCAAAATTGATGAGCCGATCAAATTTAGGGCTCCTATGGCTGCTCCTGGATAGCTGCCGTGTACTGACTGTGGTAGACGCCATCAGGGCGAGTGTTGGAAAAGAACTGGGGCTTGTTTGAGGTGCAGTTCATTAGAATACTGTATTAGAGAGTGTCCACGGAGGTCGATCAGATGCAAGCTTCAGTGTTGCTACTGTACCACCACCGAGAGTTGTTCAATAGTCTCCGAGAGGCCATGGTCAGGCCAGAGGTGGTAATGGTTTAGGCCGTGGTCAGAGAGCACCGGGCAGAGGTGCTAGTCATACTGAGGTGAGGTAGCTGGCTCTAGTTTACGCTACACATCGTCAAGAGGATGGAGACGCTCCGGAAGTCATCACGGGTATGTTCTTTATTTATAATGTACCTTATACTACACTAATAGATATAGGATCCACTCACTCCTATATAGCTTGTACCGTATCTAAAAATTTGGGATAATGGTTGAGAGCACTAAGAGTGAGGTCATTGTACTAAGTTCGTTAGGGCAATCGGTAAGGGTAAATAAGTTGTTCAGAGACGTCCCTTTAGAAATTCAAGGGGCTATCTTTCTGGCAGATTTGATGGAACTTCCTTTCGAAAAGTTTGATCTGATACTGGGAATGGATTGGTTGGTCAAGCACGGAGTGAGTTTAGATTATGCCATGAAAAGGGTTATACTGAGTACTGCAGAGGACAACGAGGAAGTCGTAATTGGGGAGCGTCAGAATTACTTATCAAATGTAATTTCCGCATTAAGGGCCAAAAAGTTGGTTCGTAAGGGATGTGAGGCGTATCTGGCCTACATCAGTGTTTCAGATTTTGGGGATTCTTTGATTAAGGATATCTATCAGTTAAAGACTTTCCAGACGTTTTTCCTGAAGAGCTACCTGGGTTACCTCCGAATCATGAAGTAGAGTTTGGGATTGAGCTTCTCCCTAGTATAGCTTCTTTGTTCATCGCTTATTATCATATGGCACCAAAAGAGCTTGTGGAGCTTAAGGCTCAGATTCAAGAGTTACTGGATCATGGATTCATTCGTCCTAGTGTGTCTTTGTGGGGATCACCAGTACTGTTTGTGAAAAAGAAGGATGGATCCATGCATATGTGTACCGACTATCGGCAACTGAATAAGCTGACCATCAAGAATAAGTACCCCCTACCGAGGATAGATGATATTTTGACTAGTTCCAAGGTGCTTCAGTCTTCTCTAAGATTGACATCCGATCGGTGTATCACTAATTGAGAGTTAAGGAGGCTGATGTGCATACGATAACATTTAGGACTCGATACGGTCATTACAAGTTCCTAGTGATGCCATTTGGACTGACGAATGCACCAGCAGCTTTTATGGATCTGATGATGTGACAGCCCTATTTTTGACGCCAGTCGAAAAATGGTTTCGAGACCACAAAACCGAGTCTTTAAAAATAATTACTTTTAAATTCTATCCTATTATATGTGTAAATGCATTTGTGAAAATCTCATGCTTTGATTTTGTCATTTGTAGGTGAAAATCTTAAATAGGACTTAAGTGAGACATTTGTGAAATGTGATGGGTAATTTTTAAGGTGATCTATTTATGCATGTTATTAAAAAGGTGGACTTGCAAGTCTAATTAGCCATTTAGAGATAGTGGCCAGCCATGATAATGATTAACTCATATTATATGCATTTTTTTATTATTTAAATTGTTTATTAACATTTTAATATACAAAATGAATTAATGAATAAAGAAATAAGTGAAAATCTAGGTGAAGAAAACAAAGCTTCACCTTTGTTCTTCTTGGCCGAATTGAAAGGAAGAGAAGGGGGAAGACTTTCGGTCAATTGAAACCTAAGAAAGGTTAGTGAATGGCGTTAGATTTTTTTGAAATTTAAGGTTTTAGGTAATTATCTTGTTTATTACTTAGCCCATGCTAAAATTTTAAATTTTGATGGATGAATGGAGCATTCGGCTATGGTTATTAAAGAAAGAATTTGATTATTTCCTTTAAGTTTTGATGATGAATGTGTTGAGGAAAGAAATTGATCTTGTTAAAGATATGAATTTTAATGCTCATATATGTACTAGCCGAAAATAAAAAAATACTTGATGTCATGAACAAATGTTGTTTTGATGTTTTGAATTGAGTAAATTAGATATTTAAACAACTAAAGATTTGGCATTGTTCATGATACTTTATTTAGAATGTGATTTTTAAAGGTTATAAGTATTGGAATGTAAGTATATGTGTGCTTGGTCATAGGAGTTTGATATGAAGCTTTGTTAGGTTTGAGTAATGAATGGCCGAATGAGCTATAGGCTATGTAAGGATGAATTTTGTATATAAGTTGTGTATGTGACTTTATTAGTTAATAGCATTCAGCATTATTATTATATTTTTTATATATATACATTCGGTCTTTAGGGAAATAAGATGAAATTAAAATGTTTCTAAGACTTGTTAAGTCGTTGTGGCCATTGCCGAATGTAGGTTGATTAAAGGAAATTTTCAAATTCGTTTATGTATATGTATGTAAACAGAATATTTAATGAAAATTCGGCAAAATGGGGTTAAAGGGTTAAGTCATAAGAATTTTAGGTACTATTCATATTTGGACGTTAAGGTTATATGAACTTTGGCTAAGTGAGTTAGGTGTTAAGTAATCTAATTATTTGATATGCATAATCGGTCATTGTTTGGCAATATTGTAACCTAGGTGTAACTTGCTACATTTGATCATGAGATGGAATTTGAATATGAAAGCTAATTTTGAGTGGTTAAGGCCGAATGGGATATATAAGATATTAAAGCATGCTATAAGTAAATTATTGGTATGTATGTATTTCTATTCATTGTATGGCCAGGCATGTGAAATGGATGTATGATAGTTAATAAGTGTGCTTAAAGTGAGGTGTTAAAATAATTAGGTATATGGTTGATTTCATTATTGAGTATAAGAGTTAGGTGCTTTAAAATTTCCTTTGATGTTCGAAATGATTAAAACAAATTCATTGTTTGAATAAAGCTCAAGAGCAAAGAGAAACTAGATCTGATAGGGGAAAGGAGAAAGCAATCGAATAGCCTATCTCATAAATCATTCAAAGATATACGAGGTAAGTTTTGAGTAATTACAATTATTAGATAATTGATATAATGAAATAAGTATGATAAATAGATTGAGTATATGGCATATAACCGAATGGATAGTAGAAGTTAAGCTGAGACAAATAGATGGTTATGTGTTCTTGCGTATACGTGTTGAACTGATGTTATATTAAAAGTATGTTTTCGTTGTGCGCTCATACTCGAATAAAGAAAATAAAGTACAAATGTGATATGTTATATGAGCCGAATTATACTGTGGGTAAATATGCTTAGCTCTTGATATAATATAGATATCCGGGTTAAATCCCGCAGGCTTCGTGCTGGTAATAGATATTCGGGTTAAATCCTGCAGGCTTCGTGCTAGTAATATATATCCAGGTTAAATCCCATAGGCTTTGTTCTAGTAATAGATATCCGGGTTAAATCCCGCAGGCTTAGTGCTAGTACTATATCCGGACTTAAAGTTCCGCAGGCTTTGAGCTAGTAACTGGATTCAGGTTTTGAAACCTAGCAGGCGTAATGTCGGTGATTCAAATGTGACAGCCTTAATTTGACCCTAGTCGAAAAATGGTTTCGGGACCACAAAATCGAGTCATAAAAATAATTAACCATCATATTCTATGTTTATTATATGTGAATATGCATGTGTGAAAGTTTCATACTTTAATTTTGTCATTTGTATGAGAAATTTATTAGTTGGGACTTATGTGAGACAATTGTGAAATGTGATAGGCAAATGTAAAAGTAGTCTATTAATGCATGTTATAAAATGCTTCGACTTGCATGTCAAATGTCCCTTTTTGTTTATAGTGGCCGGCCATGATGATGATTTTATATTAAAAATAGATATTAATATTTACTTATAATGGCTTTATAATTTTATATTATTAATGAATAAATAAAAGAAAATGGGTGATGAAAACAAAGCTTCATATTTGTTATTCTTGGCCGAATTGTAAGAGAGGAAAGGGGAGAAAGCTCTATTCGGTTACCTTAGGATTGAATCAAGGTAAGACTTCTAATTAATTCTTAAAATTTTTGTTAATTTTAAGTTAGTTACCAAGTTCTTTATTCAACCCATATTAAAATTTTGATTTTTGGGAAGGATTTGAGCATTCGGCCATGGGAGAAATTGAATGGGATAGATTGTTGTTCTCATATTTTAATGAAGTTTGAGCTAGTTAATACTTAGTTGTTAGTATTTATATGTGAAATGGATGAATTTGGACTTGTTTAGTTACTTGAACAAATGTTTGGTATTTAAATGTTAAAATGTGAGCAAATGCCGTTTGGGTGATAGAAATGAATGAATTAGAGGTTTGGCATTGTATATGAATTTTTAAGGGTATAATTTTGAATAATGTGAATAGTGTTATGCATAGGTTTCGGCTTTGATAGTATTTATATAAGTATAATTAGTTCATTTTGATAATATTGTGTAAAGTGATAAGTAAAAATACTATGATGACAAAAGTTTAATAACATTCGGCTAAGGACTATAAGTGTTAGTTAATTCGGTATCAAATTATAGGTGTTAATTACTTTGTATTTGAAGTTGTGAAGAATAGGTAGTGGTCAATTAAAGTGATGAAGGTTAAATTTTTAAGTTTGGTTAAATTGGACATTCGGCATTACTTATGACATTGGATAAGAGTGTATGAAAGTAAGCTTGAGTAGTTAGGGCTAAATGGGTCATATAATGATCTTAAATGGACTGTATGCATATGAGAGTGTAGGTATTTGTGTGTGCAGCATTGAAGATAAATGGAAATTGGTATTGTGGTAAATGTTGATAAGATGACATTCGGAGTTAGCTATATGTTTTGGAACTATACTGTAATTTGAAAATAAAAGTATATAATATTAAAACATGCATTATATATATGCATGTGCATATGCGGTTGTGCATAATTAGGAGTAAATGATTAAATGATGATAGTCATATATAGGTACGAATATATAAATATGTCTTATGCATGTGCCATGTACTTATAGTGACAATCGGATGTATGGTTGAATTCATGCATATGAAAGCATGATAAGTTATGTGAATCTTTGTTTGTGTATGCGAATTAGATATTGATTAAATAAGTATGAAATCGATTCATGACATATTTTATAAAATATAATATGTATTGGAGTTTTATATGATTGTCAAATGTGACTACTAAGAAGTAAAGTTGAGTAAGTAATTTAAATAAATCTATTTGTTTTAATTAAGCTCAAGAGCAAAGAGGGTCTAAATCAGATAGGGGAAAGGAGAAAGCAGTCGAGTAGATTATCCGTAACTGTTCAAAATATCCGAGGTAAGTTTTGAGTAGTCTCCTCTAGTATATATAATTGATGATGCCTTATAAGAGTATAATAGGTGAATTGCGATCTTTGGTTTGCACTTGAATAAAGCTGTTTATTAAATAATGCGTGTCTATGACTTATAGTTTGATGGTCACTTTGAGTTTAAGCTTGAATGGTGAAATGAATGTGTGATATTAGGTATAACTTTTGAGCCGAAATGTGAATGATGATGTGCATATTGAGCTTATATCTGAACATATTAAATGACTATTAAAGTGATAGGTTGAATGAAGTGTGTTAAAATATGATTAAGTATGCATGGTATTTGAAATATATCCGGACATGAAGTCCGCAGCCATATCTTTGAGGAATATATCCTACATGAGGTCCGCAGGCTATGTGCTGGAAATATATCCGGACTTGAAGTCCGCAGGCTATGTGCTAGAAATATATTCGGACTTGAAGTTCGCAGGCTACGTGCTGGAATGGTATCCGGGTTAAAGACCCGTGAACTTGTGTTATAAATGTGTTTCGAGTGCTAAGACTTGACCGGACCGAGGCCAGTAAGTTAAGTAAGACTACGATAATGAATGTCCGTGGTAACCATCATCGAGTAAGTAACATATATACTTTGCATGTTAAGGTACGTATTATGTGCTCATATGTGAATTGATTTCAAAATGATTTATTAGTATCAAAGAACGATGTATGTATATATGTATATATGTGTGGATGAATTCGGTATTTGAGGATAAGACAATGACATACTCGGTCAATGTAAGTCATTATAGGAAAATATGTGACTAAAAGTAATTGTATAAGCCATGTAGATAATGAAACATGTGCTAGAAATCTTCTTGTGTATACATAAATACATACTCGGCCAATAGGATTTATAACTAGTGTACTTGTGTATATTTGGCCAAGTGAATTAAAATTGGAATACGAGGTTTGTTTACTTAATGTTCGCTTTAAATGACAAGCTTTTGTAGTATGAAATGCTTAAAACTTACTAAGTCTCGAAAGCTTACTCTGTTTCTTATTTCTCTGCTTTATAGATTGTTGATTTTGGCCACCGACTCAGGGATCGTCAGCGGATCATCATAATATCGACCTTTTGGTATAGTTATATTTTGGACTTGATATGGCATGCATAGGTTAGACCGGTGTTACTTATGTTTTGTAATTGTAAATAGTTCGGCCATGTGAAAATGGTATATATATATAACTTAAAGATCAATATGTTTTCAGCTCGATTTCTGTTTTAGTTGATAGATTATGTGAATGAAATTAAATGTTTAGCTCTGTAATACCTCATAGCCTAAACCGGTGATCGGACTCGGGCTAGGGGTGTTACATCAAATGAGATTACAAATTTAAATGTTCAAAGTAAACTATTATCCAGTATGTATGATACATGGTAATGATCAAGTACGTATTATATACTGTTATGTGAATTGATTGCAAAGTGAGTTATTAGTATCAAACAACGATATAATTATGTGAATGATTAATAGATCTATGAATAAGAGAAATGATCTATTCGATCGATGTTTGCCATTATATGAAAATATGTGAATTAAGTTAGTTGATTGAGCAATAAAATAAAGTGAAGCATGTGCTGAAAATTTCTTTGAGTATTTACATTCGGCCAATAGTCTTTATGTGTGGTATACTTGTGTATATTTGGCCTAGTGATTGTAATTAGAATACCGATTTGGTAATATTCATTGTTTGATCTAAATGACATGTTTTAATTGTTGAAATGCTTAAAACTTACTGAGCCTCGAAAGCTTACTCTGTTTCTTATTTCTCTGTTTTATAGATTGTTGATTTTGGCCACCGTCTCGGGGATCGTTAGCAGTTCTTCATACTATCAATCTTTTTGGTACAGTTATATTTTGGACTCGATATGGCATGTATAGGTTAGGCTGTTGACAAAATATGTTTTGAAATTGTAAATATCTTAGCCATATGAAAATGGCATGTATATAACTCAAAGTTTGGTATGTGTTCAGTTCGATTTTTGCTTTTATTGCTAAATTTTGTGAATGAAAAATTAAATGTTTAGCTCGGTAATACCTTATAGCCTAAACCGGGGATTAGACTTTGGCTAGGGAAGTTACATTTTATTGATATCAGAGCTATGGTTTAGTCTATTCTAGGATTAAAGTAGCGTGTATGAGTCTAGCTATACATGCCATATAGTATTAATACGATAGTATGATGAATTCTGACAGTTAAAAATGTGTTTTCTTATAGTAATGGATCCCGATCCCAATCGAGCGGTAGTTGATGATGTTGAGAGTGTAGCGCCTGCTCCCGCGCATGGGACAGCGCCGATGGACTCTCAACCTATTGCAAGCAATCAAAATGACGAGGCTAGATAGGCTTTTTATAGTGTGATGAATGATTGGTTCAACCAATACATTTGAACTAATACGGCTGTTCCACAACCCCCACTCCCGAATAATACGTCCCCGGCACCTATAATACCTCCAGTAATTGATCAAACAAGGTTAAATAAGCCTCCGATTGACAGAATCAGAAAGTACTAGTCTACTGAATTTAAAGCTACAGATAGTGGTGATGCCGAGCAAGCTGAATTTTGGTTGAACAACACTATTCGGGTACTTGATGAACTATCTTGCACACCCGATGATGCCTGAAATGTGCTATATCTTTGCTACGTGATTTTGCTTACTATTGGTGGAACACATTGGTTTCTATTGTACCCAGAGAACGGGTAACGTGAGAGTTCTTCCAAACTGAATTCTGAAAAAAATATATCAGTCAGAGGTTCATGGACCAGAAACGAAAAGAATTTCTTGAGCTTAAACAAGGTTCCATGTCAGTTACTGATTATGAATGAAAGTTTGTCAGACTCAGTAGATATGCTCGGGAATGTGTATCGTTAGAGGCTATTA
This sequence comes from Gossypium anomalum, assembly GCA_025698475.1. NCBI lineage: Eukaryota > Viridiplantae > Streptophyta > Magnoliopsida > Malvales > Malvaceae > Gossypium > Gossypium anomalum. The sequence continues at coordinate 45,004,119 of CM046965.1, forward strand.
TGTGTAAACGTTTTGAAGATGGGCTGAATGAAGATATAAAGATGTTTGTTGGCATTCTTGAAATACAAGAGTTCCTAGTACTTGTCGAGCGAGCTTGCAAAGCCGAAGAACTTAGTAAAGAAAAAAAGAAAGCTGATGTCGAAGCGGGAGAATTTCGTAAAAGATCTTCAGGAAAGTCTTTTCAGCAACCATCGAAGAAATTTCGAGATGATTCAGGTTGATCAAAGAATACTTCAGGTTTTTCCAGACGAGACCACGATTGACCCCCTATGAGTACACGAGCCACTTCAATTTCCAGTGTTGGAAATGATTGTCAGGACAGGACAGGGTGCAAGTATTATGGTAAATGGCATTCGGGGAGTTATAGATTTCATGACCGCTCCTGTTATATATGCAGACCAGCCGACCACTTTATTAAGGACTGCCCGAGATTGTCTGAACAGAATATGAATTAGAGTGGGAAACCGAGTACTACAGCATGAAGTAGACCACCTAGGAATACAGGGAATGCTAGTGGCAGTCAGAGAGTGTCTAGAGATGCTCCAACCAAATCCGAGGCTCGTGCTCTTGCTAGAGCTTATGCTATACACGCACGCGAGGATGCTTCTTCGCCTGATGTTATTACCGGTACTTTCACTCTCTTTGATACTGACGTGATTGCTTTGATTGACCCTGGTTCTACTCATTCATATGTATATGAGACTTTAACATCCAGTAAGACTCTACCTGTTGAGTCTACTGAGTTAGTAATCTGAGTGTCAAATCCCTTGGGTCGATATGTGTTAGTCGACAAAGTGTGCAGGAAATGTCCCCTGATAATTCGAGGTCCTGTTTTTCGGCCGATTTGAGCTTTTACCGTTTAATGAATTTGATGTTATTCTCGGTATGGATTGGTTGACCGTTCATGATGCAGTTGTGAATTACAAAAGAAAAACTATTGACTTGAGATGTGCAAATGATGAGATAATCTGAGTTGAGTCTACTGATATGAACAGGTTACCAGCAGTTATATCCTCGATGTTGGCTCAGAAATATGTCAAAAAGGGGTGTGAAGCGTATCTTGCGTGCGTACTTGATAGTAAAGAATCAGAAAAGAAGCTTGAATTAGTATCAGTGGTTTACGAGTATCCAGATGTTTTTCCTGAGGAATTGCCAGGGTTACCACCAGTTCGGGAGGTAGAGTTTGGTATTGAACTTGTACCTGGGACTACACCAATTTTGATAGCGCCATACCATATGGCACCAATAGCATTGAAGTAATTGAAAACTCAGTTGCAAGAGTTGATGGATAGAGGTTTCGCTCGACCGAGTTTCTCACCTTGGGGTGCACCAGTATTGTTTGTGAAAAAGAAAGACGGAACCATGAGAATGTGCATCGATTATCGTCAATTAAAAAAGTGACAATAAAGAACAAATATCTGTTACCGCGTATTGATGATTTGTTTGATCAGCTGAAGGGAGCATCAGTGTTTTCAAAGTTAGATTTGAGATCAGGTTATTATCAGTTGCGAGTTCGAGACTCAGATATACCTAAAACTGCTTTTTGAACGAGATACGGTCACTACGAGTTCTTAGTGATCTGTTTGGGCTCACTAATGCCCCTGCAGTATTTATGGATTTGATGAACCGAATTTTCAGGCAGTGTTTGGACCGATTTGTAGTTGTGTTTATAGATGACATCTTGATTTATTCATGCGATGAAACTGAACACGCCGAGCACTTGAGATTAGTGTTACAGATATTACGGGATAAGCAGTTATATGCTAAGTTCAGTAAATGTGAGTTCTGGTTGAGAGAAGTTAGCTTTTTGGGACATGTAGTATCCGCATCGGGTATTCGAGTTGATCTGAGCAAAATTTTAGCCATACTTGGTTAGAAGCCCCCGAGAAATATTACTGAAGCTCGGAGCTTTTTGGGACTTGCTGGTTACTACAGACGGTTTGTAAAAGGTTTCTCGATGATAGCTACACCAATGACGAAGCTACTTCAGAAAGATATTAAGTTCGAATGGTCAGAAAAGTGCCAGAAAAGTTTCGACCAACTGAAAACGCTTTTGACGGAAGCCCTAGTGTTAGTGCAGCCCGAATCCGGTAAAGAGTTTGTTATTTACAGTGATGCATCCTTACATGGGCTGGGTTGGTATTGATGCAAGAGGGTCGAGTTGTAGCTTACGCATCGAGGCAATTGAAGCCACATGAGAAAAACTATCCGACTCATGATCTCGAATTAGTTGCCATAGTTTTTGCTTTAAAAATATGGCGACATTATTTGTTCTGAGAAAGATGTCATGTATATTCAGATCATAAAAGCCTCAAATCTTTAATGACTCAAAAAGATTTGAATCTGAGATAAAGACGTTGGCTTGAATTGTTGAAAGATTATGATCTTGTTATTGACTATCACCCTGGAAAGGCTAACGTGGTTGCCGATGCTTTAAGTCACAAATCACTGTTTGCTTTGCGAGCAATGAATGTTCACTTGTCCGTTTCATTCGATAATGTGTTAGTAGTAGAATTAAAAGCCAAACCGTTATTGACTCATCAAATATGTGAAACTCAGAAAGTTGATGATAAATTGGTGGCTAAACGAGCTGAATGTGTTTCGAATGTGGATTCAAAGTTTCAAATTGACGACAATGATTGTTTGAGGTTCAGAAGTCGATTGTGTGTTCCAAGAAATTCAGAACTTATTTCGATGATTTTGAACGAAGCTCATAATAGCCGAATGTCAATCCATCCTGGTAGCACGAAAATGTACAAACGATCTGAAACGTCAGTTTTGGTGGCCTGGTATGAAACGAGACATTTCTGACTTTGTTTCGAAGTGTTTGATATGTCAACAAGTGAAAGCGGAACATCAAGTGCCTTCAGGATTACTTCAGCCGATCATGATACCCGAATGGAAATGGGATCGAGTCACGATGGATTTTGTATTTGGGTTGCCATTGTCGTTAAGCAAGAAAGATGCGATCTGAGTTGTTGTTGATAGATTGACAAAGTCAGCTCATTTTATTTCCGTACATATGGATTATTCACTTGACAAACTAGCCGAGTTGTATGTTTCTCAGATTGTGAGTTTACACAGGTTCTATTGTGTCGGATAGAGATCCGAGATTCACATCGCGATTCTGGAAGAAGTTGCAAGAAGCATTGGGTACCAAGTTGCATTTTAGCACCGCTTTTCATCCTTAGACTAATGGTCAATCCGAACGGATCATTCAAATACTCGAGGATATGTTGAGATGTTGCCATGGGAACGATATTTGCCTTTGATTGAATTCGCTTACAACAATAGTTTTCAATCAAGCATTAAGATGGCACCTTACGAGGCTTTGTACGATCGTAAATGTCGTACACCGTTGTTTTAGACCGAGCTTAGTGAAAGTAAAATCTTCTGGGTTGATTTGGTTAAAGATGCTGAGCAAAAAGTAAAAGTAATCTGTGAAAGTATGAAAGCAGCTTCAGATCGTCAGAAGTCGTATACGGATTTAAAACGAAAAGACATTGAATTTCAGGTCGGAGACAAAGTGTTTCTTAAAGTTTCACCTTGGAAAAAGGTGCTCAGATTTGGTCGTAAAGGCAAATTGAGTCCGAGGTTCATTGGGCAGTATGAAATATCCGAATGAATTGGACCAGTTGCATACAGATTAATTTTACCCCCTGAACTTGAAAAGATTCACAATGTTTTTCATGTCTCGATGCTTCGACGTTATAGATCTGATCCATCGCACATAATTAATCCATCAGAGGTTGAAATTCAATCTGATTTGAGTTATGAAGAAGAACCGATTCGTATTCTAGCTCGCGAGGTGAAAGAGTTGCGAAACAAAAAGGTTCCGTTAGTAAAGGTATTATGGCTCAAGCACGAGATCGAAGAAGCTACTTGGGAACCCGAGAACTCTGTGAAAGAACGATATCTTAACTTATTCACTGGTAAGATTTTCGGGGACGATAATTTCTTATGTGGGGGAGAGTTGTGACAGCCCTATTTTGATCCCAGTCGGATAGTTGTTTCGGGACCACAAAATCGAGTCTTTAAAAATAATTAACTGTTAAATTCTATGCCTATTATATGTGTAAATGCATTTGTGAAAATCTTATGCTGTGATTTTGTCATTTGTATGTGAAAACCTTAAATAGGACTTAAGTGAGACATTTGTGAAATGTGATGGGTAATTTTTAAGGTGATCTATTTATGCATGTTATTAAAAAGGTGGACTTGCATGTCTAATTAACCATTTGAGATAGTGGCCAGCCATGATAATGATTAACTCATATTATATGCATTTTTTTATTATTTAAATTGTTTATTAACATTTTAATATACAAAATGAATTCATGAATAAAGAAATAAGTGAAAATGTGGGTGAAGAAAACAAAGCTTCACCTTTGTTCTTCTTGGCCGAATTGAAAGGAAGAGAAGGGGGAAGACTTTCAGTCAATTGAAACCTAAGAGAAGTTAGTGAATGGTGTTAGATTTATTTGAAATTTAAGCTTGTTTTAGGTAATCATCTTGTTTATTACTTAGCCCATGCTAAAATTTTAAATTTTGATGGATGAATGGAGCATTTGGCTATCGTTATTAAAGAAAGAATTTGATTATTTCCTTTAAGTTTTGATGATGAATGTGTTGAGGAAAGAAATTGATCTTGTTAAAGATATGAATTTTAATGCTCATATATGTACTAGCCGAAAATAAAAAAAAATACTTGATGTCATGAACAAATGTTGTTTTAATGTTTTGAATTGAGTAAATTAGATATTTGAACAACTAAAGATTCGGCATTGTTCATGATACTTTATTTAGAATGTGATTTTTAAAGGTTATGAGTATTGGAATGTAAGTATATGTGTGCTTGGTCATAGGAGTTTGATATGAAGCTTTGTTAGGTTTGAGTAATGAATGGCCGAATGAGCTATAGGCTATGTAAGGATGAATTTTGTATATAAGTTGTGTATGTGACTTTATTAGTTAATAGCATTCAGCATTATTATTATATTTATATATATATATATATATATACATTCAGTCTTTAGGGAAATAAGATGAAATTAAAATGTTTCTAAGACTTGTTAAGTCGTTGTGGCCATTGCCGAATGTAGGTTGATTAAAGGAAATTTTCAAATTCATTTATGTATATGTATGTGAACAGAATATTTAATGAAAATTCGACAAAATGGGGTTAAAGGGTTAAGTCATAAGAATTTTAGGTACTATTCATATTTGGACATTAAGGTTATATGAACTTTGGCTATGTGAGTTAGGTGTTAAGTAATCTAATTATTTGATATGCATAATCAGTCATTGTTTGGTAATATTGTAACCTAGGTGTAACTTGCTACATTTGATCATGAGATGGAATTTGAATATGAAAGCTAATTTTGAGTGGTTAAGGCCGAATGGGATATATAAGATATTAAAGCATGCTATAAGTAAATTATTGGTATGTATGTATTTCTATTCATTGTAACTGAGCATGTGAAATGGATGTATGATAGTTAATATGTGTGCTTAAAGTGAGGTGTTAAAATAATTAGGTATATGGTTGATTTCATTATTGAGTATAAGAGTTAGGTGCTTTAAAATTTCCTTTGATGTTCAAAATGATTAAAACAAATTCATTGTTTGAATAAAGCTCAAGAGCAAAGAGAAACTAGATCTGATAGGGGAAAGGAGAAAGCAATCGAATAGCCTATCTGCAACTGTTCAAAGATATACGAGGTAAGTTTTGAGTAATTACAATTATTAGATAATTGATATAATGAAATAAGTATGATAAATAGATTGAGTATATGGCATATAACCGAATGGATAGTAGAAGTTAAGCTGAGACAAATAGATGGTTATGTGTTCTTGTGTATACATGTTGAACCGATGTTATATTGAAAGTATGTTTTCGTTGTGCGCTCATACTCGAATAAAGAAACTAAAGTACAAATGTGATACGTTATATGAGCCGAATTATACTGTGGGTAAATATGCTTAGCTCTTGATATAATATAGATATCCGGGTTAAATCGCGCAGGTTCGTGCTGGTAATAGATATTCGGGTTAAATCCTGCAGGCTTCGTGCTAGTAATATATATCTAGGTTAAATCCCATAGGCTTTGTGCTAGTAATAGATATCCGGGTTAAATCCCGCAGGCTTAGTGCTAGTACTATATCCGGACTTAAAGTTCCGCAGGCTTTGAGCTAGTAACTGGATTCGGGTTTTGAAACCTAGCAGGCGAAATGTCGGTGATTCAAATGTGACAGCCTTAATTTGACCCTAGTCGAAAAATGGTTTCGGGACCACAAAATCGAGTCATAAAAATAATTAACCATCATATTCTATGTTTATTATATGTGAATATGCATGTGTGAAAGTTTCATACTTTAATTTTGTCATTTGTATGAGAAATTTATTAGTTGGGACTTATGTGAGACAATTGTGAAATGTGATAGGCAAATGTAAAATTCGACAAAATGGGGTTAAAGGGTTAAGTCATAAGAATTTTAGGTACTATTCATATTTGGACATTAAGGTTATATGAACTTTGGCTATGTGAGTTAGGTGTTAAGTAATCTAATTATTTGATATGCATAATCGGTCATTGTTTGGCAATATTGTAACCTAGGTGTAACTTGCTACATTTGATCATGAGATGGAATTTGATTATGAAAGCTAATTTTGAGTGGTTAAGGCCGAATGGGATATATAAGATATTAAAGCATGCTATAAGTAAATTATTGGTATGTATGTATTTCTATTCATTGTAACTGAGCATGTGAAATTGATGTATGATAGTTAATATGTGTGCTCAAAGTGAGGTGTTAAAATAATTAGGTATATGGTTGATTTCATTATTGAGTATAAGAGTTAGGTGCTTTAAAATTTCCTTTGATGTTCGAAATGATTAAAACAAATTCATTGTTTGAATAAAGCTCAAGAGCAAAGAGAAACTAGATCTGATAGGGGAAAGGAGAAAGCAATCGAATAGCCTATCTGCAACTTTTCAAAGATATACGAGGTAAGTTTTGAGTAATTACAATTATTAGATAATTGATATAATGAAATAAGTATGAGAAATAGATTGAGTATATGGCATATAACTGAATGGATAGTAGAAGTTAAGCTGAGACAAATAGATGGTTATGTGTTCTTGCGTACAAGTGTTGAACCGATGTTATATTGAAAGTATGTTTTCATTGTGTACTCATACTCGATTAAAGAAAATAAAGTACAAATGTGATATGTTATATGAGCCGAATTATCATGTGGGTAAATATGCTTAGCTCTCGATATAATATAGATATCCGGGTTAAATCCCGTAGGCTTCGTGCTGGTAATAGATATCCGGGTTAAATCCTGCAGGCTTCGTGCTGGTAATATATATCCGGGTTAAATCCCGCAGGCTTTGTGCTGGTAATAGATATCCGGGTTAAATCCATGAGCTTAGTCTTTGGTACTATATCCGGACTTAAAGTTCCGCAGGCTTTGAGCTAGTAACTAGATTCGGGTTTTGAAACCTAGCAGGCTTAATGTCGGTGATTCGAATGAGATTACAAATTTAAATGTTCAAAGTAAACTATTATCGAGTATGTATGATACATGGTAATGATCAGGTACGTATTATATACTGTTATGTGAATTGATTGCAAAGTGAGTCATTAGTATCAAACAACGATATAATTATGTGAATGATTAATAGATCTATGAATAAGAGAAATGATCTATTCGATCAATGTTTGCCATTATATGAAAATATGTGAATTAAATTAGTTGTATGAGCCATAAAGTAAAGTGAAGCATGTACTGAAAATTTCTTTGAGTATTTACATTCGGCCAATAGTCTTTATGTGTGGTATACTTGTGTATATTTGGCCTAGTGATTGTAATTAGAATACCGATTTGGTAATATCTAAATGACATGTTTTAATTGTTGAAATGCTTAAAACTTACTAAGCCTTGAAAGCTTACTCTGTTTCTTATTTCTCTGTTTTATAGATTGTTGATTTTGGCCACCGTCTCGGGGATCGTCAGCAGTTCTTCATACAATCAATCTTTTTGGTACAGTTATATTTTGGACTCGATATGGCATGTATAGGTTAGGCTGTTGACAAAATATGTTTTGAAATTGTAAATATTTTGGCCATATGAAAATGGCATGTATATAACTCAAAGTTTGGTATGTGTTTAGTTCGATTTTTGCTTTTATTGCTAAATTTTATGAATGAAAAATTAAATGTTTAGCTCGGTAATACCTTATAGCCTAAGCCAGTGATCAGACTTTGGCTAGGGGTGTTACAGATGAACCGAGTGTTCCAGCCCTATCTGGATCGGCTCGTAGTGGTATTTATTGATAACATACCGGTATATTCGAAGAAGGAGGATGAACATGATGAACATCTCAGAGTGGTCCTACAGATTCTGCGAGAGAAACAACTGTACGCCAAGTTTAGTAAATGTGAGTTCTAGTTACGAGAAGTAACATTTCTGGGTCATGTGGTTTTGGCTGAGGGGATTAGGGTCGATCCTTGAAAGATTGAGGCAGTGGTGGATCGGAAACAGCCTAAGACTGTGTCTGAAATTCACAATTTTCTGGGACTGGCAGGGTATTACCGACAATTTGTAGAGGGGTTTTCACTGATTGCAACACCCTTGACTAAGCTGCTACGCAAGGGTGTGCCTTTTAACTGGACTAATGCGCAGTAAGAGAGCTTTGAGAAACTCAAGACCGTATTAACTAAGGCCCTTATCTTGATAAAGCTAGAGTCTAGAAAAGAGTTTACTGTCTACAGCAATGCATCACATGTCAGTTTGGGATGTGTGTTGATGCAGGAGGGTAAGGTGGTAGCGTACGGGTCACGTCAGCTTAAGACTCATGAGGCAAATTATCCGAGGCATGACCTAGAGTTGGCCGTAGTGGTATTCACATTGAAAATTTGGAGGCATTATTTGTACGGTGAGAAGTGTATCATCTACACTGATCACAAGAGCCTCAAGTATCTCCTTACTTAGAAGGAGCTAAATCATAGGCAGCGTAGATGGATTGAGCTGCTTAAGGACTACGATTGTATGATTGAATACCACCCTGGTAAGGCTGATGTGGTGGCTAACGCACTGAGCCGTAGGGCTGTGACTGATCTTAGGCTGATGTTTGCTCGCCTCAGTTTATTTCATCATGGTAGTCTGTTGGCCGAACTTCAGGTTAAACCGACGTGGATTGAGCAGATTAAGGATAAACAGTTGGAGGATGAGTCACTGGGTCTTTGATTTCGACAGGTTAAGAGTGGTAATACTGTGGATTTTGGTTTGAATAGCGAAGGGGTGCTCTGTTTCTGTGTGACCATCCGTGTGGTAGGCCGTGTGACCGAACATGGGCGTGTGATTGACGAGGCTGGCCATGTGCGATTCATGTGTAGGGTCAAATTGGGCCGTGTGGGCCATGCAGGTGCATAAGCCCAAACAGGTGAAGCACACGTGCGTATGGAACTTATTGGGCCAGGCCGTGTGATTCGCACGGCCATGGCCATTTTGGACCGGGTGGGCCACACGGGGTGTAGGCGCACACGGGCCGACAACGTGGGCATGTGGGACCATTTTTCACTGTTTTGATGTTAAGGTTGCACGGGTCACCCGAGACGACTGTGAACCTACTATAGGGTCGGTAAGCTTACCTAGACCCCTAATTGACTGAATGACTGTTATATCCATGTACGATATATATAATTATGACTGTATATTGAGCATGCTATTAAAACTGTACTGAATGCATGTATGATACCATGATTTGACCTGACATGATTGTATGATGCATTGCATGGGATGGGTTTATATTGATCGGAGGAAGTGTACTAAAAGGCTTTGAACCTAACTTACTTTTAGCTTAGGTGCATACTACTGTATAGTGCCGTATTCGGTGCTACTTGGAGGGTAGGGATGGGTGGGTTGATTATATCCCCACATAGAGTGTAGGGTTGGATGAAGATAGAGTGTAGAGGTTGACTCGGTAGGATTCTGTAATTGTATATCTGATACTGTAATGGGCTAAGGCCCTAATGCTTGACTGCACTTGTATTGAGATGGGCTAAGGTACTAACTGAAACCGGATCTGATACTAAAAAAGGGCTTAGGCCCAGATTGTGTTTCCTTTCTGTTTGCATGTATATATGATACTACACACTGAGTTTTCGTAAACTCACCCTTCTGATTTATCTGTACAGGTAATCCCTAGTCATAGGCAGATTGGTGTGGCGGAGGACTCAGCGGTGGCCACACGACCTACTTCATTCCATTTAAGTACTTAATTTTGGTTTTTATTTTATGTTGGGGATTTTACTACATCATGGCATCTTTGGATTTAAATTTTTAATGTTAGATTTTTATTGTTTTGATTTATAACTGCTAGTAGTAGGGATAATCTATTTTTCAAAAAGAATCAAACGTTTTGACAAAATTCACTCAAATACACAACTATTTTAAAAAACTTCCGCAATAAGTAGCGTTTTGAAAATTTATAACGTTTTGAAAGAGAATAACTTTGTGATAATGAATTACGTTTTGAAAATGAACGACATGTCCTAGAATTAACATAAAATAATGTAAAGAGGTTATATGGAAAAGAGGTTTTTGACAACAACTCACTTTTTTGAAACACACTACCATATGATATCGCCAGATTCGGCCATAACGTCTAGGCCGGGTTTGGGGTGTTACAAAAGGAGCGGCTATGCTACTAAAATATTTAACAAACCTGCGGTAGAAGCTACGAAGTCCATAAAAGCTTCTAACATTACTTACGCTCGTGGGTGTTAGCCAATCCTTGATTGCACAAAACTTTTCATCATCTAGATCAATTCCTTTTGAACTCAATACAATAAAAACATTTCTCAAAATTCGCAAATAATTTCTCTTTTCGCAACACTTCCAAAATAAGCTTCAACTGATTAACATATTCTTCTAAACTCTTGTTGTAAATTAATATATCATCAAAGTAAACTACACAAAACCTACAAATGAACACTCTTAAAATATGATTCATAAGTTTCAAAAATGTGTTGGGTGCATTGGTTAAGCCAAACGACTTTACCATCCATTCATACAAATCGTGTTTTTTCTTGAAAGCGGTTTTCCATTCATCACCTTCTTGCATTCGAATTTGGTGAAATCCAATTTTCAGATCAGTTTTGGTAAACATGCTTGACCCATGTAGTTCATCGAGCATGTTCGAGGAATAAGGTGCTGATACTTTATCATGATCTTATTTATAGCATGACAATAGATACACATCCACCAAGTTTCATCCTTCTTTAGAACTAACAAAACACGAATGACACATGGGCTTAAACTTTCTAGCACATAGCCTTTTTTCATAAGCTCGCGAATTTTCCATTGTAAATCTTTGGTTTCCTCTGGGTTGCTTCAATAAGCAGGTCAGTTTTGCATTGTAGCTCCTAGAATGAAACCAATTTGATGTTCAACTCCCTTAACAGTGGTAGTCCATCAGGAATCTCTTCAAGAATACATCTTGAAAATCTTGTAAAAGAGAAACAATCACACTAGGAAGGTTTTCGTTAAGTTTGTTAGTATTAAAATATGTCTCTTTAAATAGAAGTACAAGTATTGGTTGGTAAGTCAAAACAGCTTGCTCAGCCTCTCTACTTTTTGCATAAAAATTCAATTTATTTTTTTCTTTACTTTCTTTTCTTACCACAACCTCTTTTTCTTTTTCTTTTAATTTTTTTTGTTCTTTTTTTATTTTCCCTCATGCTCTTTTTGTTATTCTTCATGTTTTTCTCACTTTCTTTTGTTGTTACCTCACTTTCTTTTGTTTTTGTTTTTCCACTCTCTTCCTTCAAACGTACTTGATCTTCATACATTTGTTTGGGTGTCATGGGTACAAGTGTGATGAGTTTTCCATTGAATTTAAAAGACTAGTAGTGATTCGTGAAACCATCGTGAATAACTCTCTGATCATATTACCATGGACGACCAAGTAAAATGTACCTCGCATGCATGGGAACGACGTCACATAGCACCTCATCTTTTTATCTTCTGATGGTAAAGGACAACATCACTTGTTTTAGCACCTTGATCTCACCTCCATCATTCAACCACTGTAGTTGGTATGGTTGTGATGTTTAGTCGTGGCCAATCCAAGTTTTTCCATAAAAATTGAGCTTGCTACATTCGTGCAACTACCGCAACCAATATTCATGCTGCACATTTTTCCCTTGATGTGGCAACGGGTGTGGAATATGTTCTCCCTTTGCTCCAACTCCTCTTTAGCTTGGGTGCTTAATGCATGTTTTGTTATAAGTAGCTTTCCTTCAACCAGATACTCGGCTTCACTCTCATCTTCTATTGGTGGCATGTCATCATCTATTTCACCCTCAATTTCAATCTCTCTATTGTCCTTGAGAATCATAACATTTCAATTTGGGCATTGGCTAGAAATATGCTGTAACGCCCCAAATTTTGGGCCTAGAGGAAATGGGCTTTGGGCTTTAGGTCTCATAAAATTTTTAGGTGAGCAAGAAAATGATAAATGATATGTTGGCTTTAAGGGTTTAATGAATTTGGAGTGTCTAGGTGTGTCGGAGAAGTTCTGGGTTCGAGTTTTATAGTGGAGGAATTTTAATTTAATTATTAAAAGAACCAGGGTTGTGAGTAATTGGGCTTTTAAATAAAAATAGGGGAAAAATGGCATCAAAAATCCTTGTGGTGGAGTGGCTAAGTGACGCCACTTAGGGTGTGGGGAAGTGGCGTTAGTGGCTAGCAAGGAGATCCTAGGTTCGAATCCTAGCTTAGTATTTTTAAGAGTTTAATTTTGGCCTTCTAGAAGGTTGGAAGTGGCGTGAAGATGGACTCTAAGGGGAGTGTTCAGAAGAGAAAATTAAGGAAAGGATCAAGAGGTTATCAGGGAGAAAAACAAGGAGATAAGAAGTGAGAAGCAAGTGGAGCCGAAATGGAAACTTGGGCTTAAGGAGTTCGGCCATAAGGGTTATAAATAGGTGCCGAATGCAAGGGTATGAGGCTAATGCCGAAATCTTCTTCTCACATTGTTGCCAGAAACCCTCTTTCCTAAAAGCTGAAAACCCTTTTGTTTTCTTCTTTTTTTTTCTGTCGATTTCTCTAAAAGCTGAAAACCCAACCCTTGTTCTCTTTTTTACTTTTCTTGTGCCGATTTCTTTGTTTCACTTTTGGGTTTAGTTGATTCTTCTTCCTCTCTCCTTGGTGTCGAATAAGCAATTGTGCCATTCAAATCTCTAGAGCCGAATACTCTTTGACCGAATCTAGTGTAAGTGTTACTATTTCAATCGATTTTCTTCACTAAGTATCGAATATTGTTCCTCACTCTTTCTAATCAACTGTGGTAGGGAGTTAGTATCGGATCTCAGATCTTAGCTCATTGCCGAATTGCTCTTTAGGTGTTGCGGTATTGATTTAAGGGGTACGTGATTAAGGAAAAACCATTTGAGATTTGTGTTCAAGGTTTGGGGCTAAGGAGATCGTATCACACTTTCTTACCAGGTGTGTACATACACTGCACACACACTATGAATTGGCAAAAGTCGAAATGCCGAAATGCCGAAATGCCGAAAAGCTAAAAGTGTGGCTATGGTAGTCTTGCGAGTGAGCGAATACTCGTAGGGGAGAGACCGATAGGTTACTTGAGACCCACGGGCGATTCTGTGGACTTGGGTTGTGATTTGGCCATACGGGCCGGAATGGGCTAAATGGGCCCGATGGGCTATTGGGCCCATAATAGGCAAAAACTGAATATTGATGCTATGTGATGGGAATTTGTATGCGAGCATGAATATGAATGCGACTGGGCCTAATGGGCCATATGAATATGATTGAGCTTAATGGGCCAGATACAGGTATGTGACTTTATTTGGGCTTTGTAAGGGGTTTTGGGCCTAGCATATGATAACTACATAAGACTTAATTAATATTTTGCGACTGTGGACAGGTCAAAGGGTTAAGGTGTGGCAACGGTTATATGCATGTCTAGGATTGGATCTAGGGAGAGCTTGGTACTTAAGCGGTCTTAATGACCCACCTCCTCTTCTCTGGAATCTTACCTGGTGCATAGTATCCGTTCATCTTAGCTCGCGGGACTTGTTAACAGGCCAAGGTAAGTGGAAACCATACTTGAGGGAAAATTATCGAAATACCCCTAAGGGCGAAAATAACCAAAATACCCCTAGGTGTTGAATGTAAGTTTTATGAATGTGCCATGCATACATATGATGTTCTGCTTAGGTTGCAATGGGGTGGGAACTATGGAACGGAGGAAGTATATGAGGATCGCATGGTTGCCTGACAATCGTGGATCCACCGACAGCTTTTAAAGCCCAAGATGTAAATAAAGTTAGTTCCGCAACCGGGCTACCATTGGTGTGTGGGTTGGGTGGGTCGATATTCATATCCCCACATGGTGTGACGAGGGACGGAGCTGATGTGTAGCGGATGGATAATTTGAATGGGATTGCATTGCATGTTTGATGTATGATGATTTTTGAATGCTTGTTTTCGTCGAGGGTTGTACACACTGGGTTTGTGAAAACTCACCCCCTCTTTTATTTTATTTTCAGGTGATGCTCAGTAGAAGGTTCGATGTTTGGAGGGACTCTGGGTGGCCAGCTAGCAAGATAATTTGGACTTATTTTTCTTTTTAATGTTTATCAGTTTTTATGTTATTAAGTACTTTTCAAATCAGATTGTAATAGGGCTTCCACTTTATTATTATTTGGATTATTATTTTTATGTGATGTAATTAAAAGAAGTTGAACATGGTTTCTTAAACTATAGTATGACTTTTCTACGTTTTCTCAACTACACTTTAAAATGACATGTTTTCATAAAATCATATATTTTAAACAAGTGATTGAAAGGAGTTTTATTAAGGATAGTTAAGGTTTATTTTATTTTAAGAAGGGTTTTCAATGAAAACACGGTTTTCAGTAAAACACTTCAACGTGATGCGCCAGATTCGGCCATAACGTCCAGGCTAGGATTGGAGTGTTATATTTAGTGGTATCAGAGCCCAAGTTACAAAAATCAGGCTGTGAATTGGGCCTTAATACTTGGTTTCTTTTGTGTTTTTTTTTTAAAAAATTTCACAATGTTTCAGAAAAAAGGAAGCCTTGCTGAGCGGCACACTGAGTCTCCAACATTGAACCAAGTAAGTAGTTTTATTTTTAAATTTGTTTAAATTGTTATACAGTAGATAATTAAGGGGCTACTTTAGATGATTTTGTTAGAGTGGAACTGAAGCCCGTAGGATCTTGGAACTATAGAAGATTTTTGAAAACAATCTTCTCTTTAATTATTTCTGTAAAACATCAGGTTAATTATTAAAACTAACTAAAACTTCATAAAATTTTTAATCAAGATAATACGTGAATCCACGATGAGTGCTAGAAGAGGTACAAGAGGCCGTGGTCGAGGCCGCGGGAGTGTTAGGACTAAATCGTTGGCATCGGGCCATATGCCTAATGTTGGAATAGAAGAGGCTCTGGCCTCACTTGTGGCTGAGACGGGACCGTATGATCGGGCCACTGGGGAAGAAGCATTGTCACAAGCAATGCTGAGGATTTTGGAAAGGGTCGCTGGGCCCAATAATGATATGGGAAGTCGTGGGTCAATTCTAGAGCGACTTCTGAGATTTTTAAGGACGTGTCTGGTGCGGCCCCTATCGTGGCTGAGATCTTCAAGGTAGTTCCGCAACCGGGCTACCATTGGTGTGTGGCTGGGTGGGTCGATATTCATATCCCCACATGGTGTGACGGGGGATGGAGCTGATGTGTAGTGGATGGATAATTTGGATGGGATTGCATTGCATTTTTGACGTATGATGATTTTTGAATGCTTGTTTTCGTCGAGGGTTGTACACACTGAGTTTGTGAGAACTCACCCCCTCTTTTATTTTATTTTTAGGTGATGCTTAGTAGAAGGTTCGATGTTTGAAGGGACTCTGGGTGGCCAGCTAGCAAGATAATTTGGACTTGTTTTTCGTTTTAAAGTTTATCAGTTTCTATGTTATTAAGTACTTTTCAAATCAGATTGTAATAGGGCTTCCACTTTATTATTATTTGGATTATTATTTTTATGTGATGTAATTATAAGAAGTTGAACATGGTTTCTTAAACTATAGTATGGCTTTTCTACGTTTCCGCAACTACATTTTAAAATGACATGTTTTCATAAAATCATATATTTTAAACAAGTGATTAAAAGGATTTTTTTTTAAGGATAGTTAAGGTTTCTTTTATTTTAAGAAGGGTTTTCAATGAAAACATGGTTTTCGCTAAAACACTTCAATGTGACGCGCCAGATTCGGCCATAACGTCTAGGCCGAGTTTAGGGTGTTACATATTCCCTCTCCCTAGGTACTTAAGACACGTTATATCTTGAGAATGACTCTTGTAACACTCTAAAACTGGCCTAGACGTTATGGTTGAATTCGGAGTGTCACATCAAAGTATTTTTCAAAAATTGATCTTTTAGGTAAAAGTCCGTTATTGAATTTAAAACCTCTTTGTTAGAACTCGAATCATTCTAAAATCCGTTATTCATTTTAAATTGTCATCACCTTTAAAAACATTGTTTGTAGTGGAAGCATTTCATAAGTGTTGCGAAAATGTAGTGTTTTAAAAATAGTTATTGTTTTGGAAAACCGCGATCTACTTTTAACAGATAGAAAATGTAATAAACTAAAAATCCCAAATTAAAAACCAAAAATTAAAAGTGGCCTTATTACAACCCAGATCAAAATATAAGTACTTATAAGTAGATAACTTAAAAGAAAACCGAAAATAATAGCAGTTGTGTGGTCATCTCCGAGTCCCTCGTAGCACCGATTGACCTAATGTTGGGGATTACCTGCACAGTTAATAAACGGGGTGAGTTTATGAAAACTTAGTGTGTAATACCCTCCTAAATTAAAATAGTTAGTAAACAGACAGAATTCAGAACTAGTCTAGGCCGGAGCCCATTCAGTAACAAAACAATGTGTGTGGGCCTAAACCCAGTACAATTTCACTTTGGTCTCAGCCCTCATCAAAATCAATTGGGCCTAGACCATTCTTAATACTAGTAACAGTTGGGCCTAGCCCATGTCAGAAATAGTTGGGCCTAGCCCATTTCAGAAACAGTTCCATATGCATAATGTGTGATGCATGCTAACCTATCCCATCCAACCCTGCACTTGCCTCCGTCCAACCTTACACTACCTGTGGGGAATAAATCACCCACACCATCCCTACACTCCCAATGTTAGCACTGGTTACGACACTAACCAAAATCGTAGCAAAGCTGCTCGTAAACAGAATGGCCAAGAGCCATAAATAGAATGGTTATAAACCATAATCAGGGAATATCCCCATTCATAGGTCTGAGATCCACATCTATGAATTGAAAGGTCCGAATGATCAACTTTGCAATCAGTTGTTAGAATGCCATAACCAGGATGACACAAGGCTATCGGTAACTGTAATAAGTTTGGCACATAGCCATCAGTGACGGTAATATAATCAGTACACAGCCACGAGTAAATATGATCGACACAGAGTCATCAATAAATATGATAGCCACGTAGCCACATGTAAATACGATTGGCACAAGCCATAATCAAGATGGCACAGAGCCATATTTAGGTTGGCACAGAGCAATAATCAGATTACGCAACTTTAAGCCGTCCGTCGATCCACAGTCATCTCATCGACCCGTGCGACCCTATCAGAACTTCCTCCGTATCAATGTCCCAACCGCATGCAATATGTCGTGTATGTCATGCTCAATCATCACACATGTATGCAAAATGGCCATGCTCAATAACAGTTATTTAAACATATATTAAAAGCATATCAATCATACAACTACAGTCAAGTCAGTTAAAACATAGTCATACTATCACAGTCAAATCAGTCAAATTCATAGTCTAAGTCGGTCATCTCCCTATAAGGGCAAAACAGTCATTTTTCCCTACAAGGGTATTTTGGTAATTTTACACTACAAGGGTATTTCGATAATTTTACAAACCGGTGGTATTTCAGTAATTTTACAAATTGGGGTCTCAACGACCCAACCAAAGGTCCATTGTCGCCTCGGGCGACTTAAGTCACCTAAACAGTCATAAGGGTGTAAATGGGCCTAAGGCCCATACTCGGCCCAAGTGGGCCTACACGCTCGTGTGGCCCATTTAGCCCAAATTCAGTTACAGCTATGTGACCTACAAAGCCCAGTCCAATATTTATCAACTATCATGGATTTAATCTGTGTGGGGCCCACGAGCCTATTAGGCCCACACGGCCCATTTCGGCCCAACGAATCCCTTAACGGCCTATGTCGTGCACACGACATGACAAGCCCAACTACTTTCCACCTAACAGTTAGATTTACACAAGTGGGCCCACGGGCCCATCGAGGCCCAGAATAGCCCCAGCGCACGAGAACGCTCGTGGCGGCCTCTACAGTCTATCGCCCATAGTTTGTGGGCTTGGTTTACCCCACGAGCAATCGCACGCTCGTAAGGCCTCAGATGTCGAAGTTTCAGCTTTTCGACTTTTGCCGACTTCTAACAAAGAAGGGCATGAATACACACCTGTTTATGAGAACGCATCGAAGTCCATGATCACCAACCTTGGTTAAGCAGGTATGAAATAATCCCTCCTAAAACCCGTGATCACCAACTTATCTTGTTCGCTCTATTTAAAGCCAGCTTCTCTGTAACGCCCCAATTTTTGAGAATTCTAAAAATGTAGGTAAATTTAAAATTTTATGTTCTGTCTACTTGGCGTAGGTATAAGTAGGATAGTGGGCCTCTAGAAGGCCTAGGTTTAAGCTAGAATCCGATAATTTTAATTAATTTTAAATCCATAAGAAAGACGGGTTTTGGGTAACTGGATTTTAAGTATTAATTGTGTAAAATAAAACACAAGGAAGCCTGTGGTGAGTTGGCTAAGTGACGCCACTAAGGAGCTTAGAGGTGGCGTGTGGATGACCAAGTAGAACTGAGGTTCAAGTCACAATGACAGCAATTAAGGGAATTAATTTTTATGTACAGAAAAGGGAAGAAATGGAATCCAAGTAAAAGTCTGTCAGGAGGAGTTTGAGTTGCTCAGGAGATTGAGCAAGGGGGGATATGGGAGAGAATTTAGGAGCTGATTGGGGAGAGCTGTGTTGACCGAATAGTGGACTCTTGAAGAGCAAGAGGTGGTCGGCCAAGGGTTTCTCTGGGAGGGCAAAATTCGGCTAGGGTTAGTGCTTGTATAAATTCGGCACTAAAGGGTAAGTGAGCCGCTTTCTGATCACCCTTCCTCTCCTTTTATTTTTCTTTTTCTCTCCATTTGCTATTCTTTTCTTCTTCTTTCCCCCATAGCCGAATCCTTCAACCACCCTACTCTACACCACTTTCCCTCCATTATTTTTAAGACTAAAGCCGATTGCCTCAAATCCTGAAATCCCGAAAACTTGATTCCTCTTGTGTCGATTTCTCCAAAGCCATATCTTTCAATATTTTTTTCCTTTTGATCAACAATCATATTTTCTAAAACCTAAATATCTGTCAACAACGTTACTTTAAGATTATAGCCTCACCTCATCATCTTCTTCATCACCCAAAAGCCGAAAATACCATAGATTTGGGGGCTTATAGCCGAAACTTCAAAAACTCCTGGATTCGAGTTCTACTGTAGTTTAAAGGATAAATCTGCATCAGATTTGTATGGAAATCAAAAAGGAGTAAGTGGTAAGTGCTCATCATCTCAGATCTGGTCTTATTTTACAATGTTAGGAAAAGCCGAAGTCCCTAAAATCTAGGGAGGCTGTCGATTTGGGCATAAGGCTCTAGGGGTCTTTAACTGATGATTTCTTTCAGTGATTAGTGTCTTCTTAAGTGTTGGATTGAAGGCTTGGATCGTTGGAGCAACCAGATTCGGAGCTAGCTATCGGTTTTGGCAAAAAGGTAAGGTTTTTAAAGGCTTTTAGGGACATGGTTCGAATATGGGTAAGTGAATATTGGGTTTGGTGGTTGTGGTTTGCAATCTAAGAACTATGCTAATAAATTGTAGGACATCGTAAGGGATATCAGTAGCATTCATCGCAAAACAGGTGTGTATCAAACACCCTTTCATAGTACAATTCAGCAAAAGCTGAAATGCCGAAATTTTGGCATTTCATGGGCTTGTGAGCGTGCGAGTGCTCACAAGACGTGTAGAAACTATTAGATATGGCATCGGAAAGTGGTAACCTAGACGCATGTGAAATTTTATGAACTTCGATAATTGGGCCTCGATAGACTGAAAGTGGGCCCAATGGGCTTACGGGTCCATATGGGTAAGATAACAAAAAAAAGGGCAAATAAATATGTTCTATTAGACTGTGGATTCAAACCGCTTAAAACCGATAAAATTATACTGAAATACCTTTATAGGTGGGAAAGTTTACATTTACCCTAGGAGCAAAATTACCGATATACCCCAGGGTTAAAGTTGACCAAAATGCATGATTGATCATTATCTTTTGCATCGCATGTCATGTTACTATTAATATCTGTTGCATGGGACTCGGATTGATGGAGGAAGTACTGAAAGTGGCTTGTCCACGTACTGGAGGCTTTGCCTCACCTTCTGATAATAAGCGGCGGCAATCTTTGCAACTATGGAGTGTAGGTTTGGGTGGGTTGAGATATTCCCACATGGAGTGTAGGGTGAGTGCACGCAGTGCGTGTTAGCGGTTGGTGGGTTCAGTAGTCTCCCCCGATGGGCTTGTATTCATTATTACTATTGTTACTTGTGTTACTGAATTGGGCCTATGGGCCACACTGTTATCTTAAAAGGGCTATGGCCCGTTTACGGTATTCTAAAAAGGGCTTCGATCCGCTATATACTCTGTTATCGATTGGGGCTTAGGCCCAATGGGCTTGAGTGACTTGGGCTTTGGATGGGTTTTTGTACACACCGAGTTTCCCAAACTCACCCCTTTCTCTTCCATCCTTGCAGGTGAGCCCTAATTGGTGGACTTGGAGCTGGACGAGATTCAGAGTGGCCATGAAGATTAATTTCTAGTTTTTAAATAAGTTCGCATTTTTTTACTTATGATTATTTTCATTTTGCTTAAAGTTGTAATAAGGCCGCTCTTTTAATTATTTTTATTTTGGGATTATTAAACGGGTTAGCACTAGGATACGTATTATAAAAACTACTTGCTTTCAAAATATCGCGATGATCGAGCTAAGCTTCTGCAAAGTAAATATTTAAAAAGGCAAATATTATTTTTAAATAGATCTAACTAATTTTAATGTTCGTAAACAAGTAACATGCTTTAAGTGTGGCAATGGATGTGTGCATGTCTAGGATTGGATCCGGGAAGAGCTTGGTACTTAAGCAGTCCAACAGACTCACCTCCTCTTTTCTGGCTTCCTACTTGCTGTACAGCTTGCATTCACTTAAACTTAAAACATTAACATTCTTTAAACCCTAATAAAGAGATTTTTTTGATAAAATGTTAGCAACATTTCCATGTGGCACGCTAAATTCGGCCGTAACGTCTGGGCCGAGTTTGGGGTGTTACATTCTCGCCAATTCTCATGTTAGCTTCCCGATGTGGGATTACTTTCAACCATTAGGAAAATTCCTTATCTTTTTATGACCACTTCAACCACAGAGTTCCAGTCCAACTCTACCTCCTACATAGCTCAAACAGCAAAATAGATACTCCATTACGCATCCTAAGACTTGAACCTTAGACCTCACAGTTACACAACACGCCACCTTGCCACTCCCCCACAGGCTCTTTTTGTGTTATAAATTCATCAAAAATATTCTTAAAGCCTACCCTAACATCAAGGCTCCTTTAAAAGAAAAGCATAAATTTTTGCTAAAGCCCAGGTTTGAACCCAGGACTTCTCCAACACTCCCAAACACTCCTAACCACTTAACCACTGCAGCAGACAATCAACTGTGATATTTCTTCCACACATAAACTTTTATGTGCAGTCTCTTAGCGGCTCCCATGCAAAAGGCCTAATACTTCTAGGCCCAAAAATTTGGGGCGTTACAGACTCGTTGATCCTTTCGCCTTTCTCTTATCTGAAACAGAATCTTTTTTAGTACCTTTAAAAGTTTCAGATTTAGCTTTCACTTGAGGCCCCACATCCCTTCTATTTGCACTTTGGTCCCATGTTGAGGATTGTAAACTTGAAATTATATAGGGTTTTTATATATAATTTTACCACCTTTTTACTTAATAATTATGTTTATCTTAAGTAAATGTTATTAAAATATGTGAATTTTACTTAATTAGTAATGTTGGGCATGAATTTATAAAGTATGTGAAATTGTGCTTAATTACATTATTTTTGTACATATTTTACATTATTTCATGTTAATTTATTAATATGTGATTTTTCACTATGTAGAAGGACCATTGAAGATGTGATTAATATAAATGAAACATGAACATGCACAAATAAATTCATGTGGACAGGAAGACCATGCAAACTGGGTCATGAGGTTGATAATTTGACCTAGTAAAATATATGCTAAAAGATGGACATGTCTATTAAATTGTTGGACCGAGAAACCATCCAACATAGGGGAATTAAAGCCCAGTTTTGGCACAAGTAGATGGCTGCCCAAAAGCAAGCTTTGAGGTATTTAATTGAAGGTCCTTACAGTTGGAAATAATAAAAAATCAGCCTAACAACATTTCTGTTGAAATCGTCCACCCTATAGTTATTAATAGCCTTGGTTTGGATCCAAAATGAGGATACTAAGTCATCCCCTTTTCTATGAATTGTGGCCGGCCACATGTGAGAGAAAAGGAAGGAATTTAAATTCTATTTTTAGTAAACTCTACCCCTTACCTTCACCTATAAATACCATGCATCTATCCCTCATTCCACATCTCTCATTAGCATTTTCTCTACATTCCATTTCCCTTTTCCTTCCCCTTGCATAGCATCCCATTTCCCTTCATATCCTTTAGCCAACATAAACTTTATCAAAAGCATTCTTGGTTGACCACCTTAAGAACTCTTTAGCAAAAGAAGCATCGAGCAAAACAGAGGACAGCATCAATCATAATAGATCCAAAAGGCTACTGAATAAAATAGAGTTTACTCTTTCGTCTTTTATATTTGCTTTGAGTTTATTATTTTTGACATCAATGATGATGTTTTAAATCCTATTTGCTAGGATGATTATGTTAATTCAATAAGATTTATTTTACTCATGTTTAATATGTTTGGGCCTCAATAGATCATGTTTTCAATTAATATCATGACGCATTTCATTCATATGTGATTGGATGCACTCAGATTAGCTGAGCAATCCTAACCAGACAATAGCTAGTAGACGCATAATTGAAAAGTGCAATGCTAAACTTAGATCATTAAACCCAACTAAGTTGAGGTTCATAATATCTTTAGTTAGCTCTATTATCTTGCATTGTTTTAGGGTTTTTGTGATTAAATTGTTTCAAATGTAAATGTCCCTGTGACCTCGCATAAGTGTTAAGAAACCCTTTGACTAATATGATCTGTAAAATGCATATTTCACTAAGTAAAAGATCCGAAAGGACTTAATTTGGTTTCCAAACTCATGAAAGATCGAGTTTCCATGTAAGTATTTCTAAACATTGTTAAGCATGATAAAGTAAATTGAATTGATTAATATAATTATCCTAGCCCATTTAATGTTGATTGTTTTTGTTACCAAAACCATTCATTCAACCATCTAGAGAAGTTGCACTTAGATTAAAAATTGCATAGGGATCAATCTTTGCATATAGTTAATTTTACTTAGTTTAATCATCACTATCCAAATTATTGTGTTTTTATACCAAATTGTGTTTAATCATCACTAAGTAAAAGATCCAAGAGGACTTAATTTGGTTTCCAAACTCATGAAAGATCGAGTTGGCAAGTAATTATTTTTAAACATTGTTAAGCATGATAAAGTATATTGAATTGATTAATATAATTATCCTAGCCCATTTAATGTTGATTGTTTTTGTTGCTAAAGCTATTCATTCAACCATCTAGAGAATTTGCATTTAGATTAAAAATTGCATAGGGATCAATCTTTGCATATAGTTAATTTTACTTAGTTTAATCATCACTATCCAAATTGTGTTTAATCATCACTACGTAAAAGATCCAAGAGGACTTAATTTGGTTTTCAAACTCACGAAAGATCGAGTTGGCAAGTAAGTATTTTTAAACATTGTTAAGCATGATAAAGTATACTGAATTGATTAATATAATTATCCTAGCCCATTTAATGTTGATTGTTTTTGTTGCTAAAGCTATTCATTCAACCATCTAGAGAATTTACATTTCGATTAAAAATTGCATAGGGATCAATCTTTGCATATAGTTAATTTTACTTAGTTTAATCATCACTATCCAAATTATTGTGTTTTTATACCAAACTGTGAATTTATAATTTTACAAATAATCGATTAACACACACAGTCCTTCTGGAGACGATTACTCATTTTACTTACTTATTACTTGAACGATTGTGTACACCAACGCATATTTCTCGTTCAAGGATGAACCTAAATGGTGAATCACCCTAGAAGAACCTTTTCTTTTAAGTTTTCTTTCCACCTTCATGGCTATGTGAACCATGTCGATTAATTCAACATAATGTTACAACTAAGCAACGTTAGGAATCTCTCAGTTTAATCCCACCAAGAATCTTACCATTGTGACCTCACGATCCTCCTTGACATTGCACAGATTATTGTAATTTCTATCTCTTTGTGATAGTCCTCCACACTCTTGTTTCCGTGGGTAACAATTTGAATCTTTTGAAAGAGGTCCCTTTGGTAATGGTTTGGAATGAACATCTGTAGGGAGTGATAAGAGGAGAAATTTGAGGAGGGGATTAAGGAGTTATCAGCGAGAAAACTAGGAGATGAAGAGTGAAGAAGTGGTGGAGCCGAAATAGGAATTTAGGCATAGGAAATTCAGCTATAGAGGCTATATATAGGTGCCGAATATGTGGTTACAAGGCTAATGCTGAATTCTCCTTCACCTTATTGCCAGAAACATTTTTTTCTCTTCAAGATCTAAAAGTTGAAAACCTTTGATCTTCTTTCCTTCTCTTTGTGCTGATTTTCCCTTCTTCCTTTACTCAATTCTCTTTGATTCACTTTTAGTCTAGCCGACTTCTTCTTCTCTTTTCCCTTGGTGCCAAATAACCCCTTTTTGCCATACAAAACTCAAGGGCCGAACACCTTTTTGGCCGAATACCCTTGGTGCCACCACTACCCTTTCCACTCAGTCGATTCTAGTGTAAGTGTTTGCTCTCCCAATCAATTTTTGCTAAGTATCGAGTATTTAGTTCCTCACTTCTTCTAATTAGTTTTGGTAGGATTAGGCATTGAATCTCAGTCTTTTGGATCCCTGCTGATTTGCTCCTCAGGTGAGAGACTTTGGTAAGTGTTCTTGATCTTAGTTGGCCAAATGGTCATAGTTAAGGGAAAGGGGACTTGTGTTGGATACAAGTCTCCTATTATTCTGGTTTTAATAGTTAAGATTGGTGTAGATCTAGGAGTTGGTCGTGGTTAGTGATTAAAGAAGGGGCTGTTATAACTTGTCGCGCAAGGTAAGGTGAAAGGTGAGATTTTAGTTTTGGTAAAGATATGTATTAAGCATGTGATTAATTGAAGGGTGATATCGATTATAGGTGATATCGATTGCAAGTTTGGGGCTAAGGAAATCGTAGTACACTTTATTACCAGGTGTGTACATACACTGCACACACAAGTAGATCGGCAAAAGCTGAAATGCCGAAAAGTTGAAAGTTTGGCTACGGTAGCCTTGCGAGTGCGCGAACACTCGTAAGGGGGAAATTGATAGGTTGTCTGAGGCCCATGGGTGATTCCATGGACTTGGGCTATGAATTGGCCAACTGAGCCAGAATGGGCTAAATAGGCCCGATGGGCTGTTGGGCCTATAATAGGCAAAAATTGATAATTGATGCTATGTGATGGAAAAATTGTATGTGAGCATGACTATAAATGTGATTTGGGCCTAATGGCCATAGGAATGTGATTTGGGCCTAATGGGCCACATAAATGAGATTGGGCCTAATGGGCCATATGACAGAGATTGGGCCTAGTGGGCCGTATATAGGTATGTGGATTTTTCTGGGCTTCGTAAGAGGTTTTAGGCCTAGTATATGATGACTGCATAAAAATTAATTAATTTGTTGAGACCGTGGACAAGTCATAGGGTTAAGGTGTGGCAACGGGTATATGCATGTCTAGGATTGGATCTAGGGAGAGCTTGGTACTTAAGCGGTCTTAATGACTCGCCTCCTCTTCTCTGGAATCCTACCTGGTGCATAGTATTCATTCATCTTAGCTCACGGGATTTGTTAACCGGCCAAGGTAAGTAAAAATCTGAAATAAAGAAAAATTACTAAAATGCCCCTAAGGGCAAATATGACTAAAATACCCTTATGTGTGGAATGTAAGATTTATGGATGTTACATTTATACCTGTTGCATTCATATATATTCATATGATATCCTGTTTAGGTTGCATATGGGTTGGGAATTATGGAACGGAGGAAGTATATGAGGGTCGCATGGTTGCTTGATAATCGTGGATCCATCGACGGCTTTTAAGCCCAATATGTGATTGGCAACTTGCTGCAACGAAGGTAGTTCCGTAACTGGGCTACCGTTGATGGTATCTGTAACAGCCCTAATTTGACCCTAGTGGGAAATGGTTTTGGGACCACTAAACCGATTCGTGAAAATAATTGAATGATAAATTTTGTGCTTACTTTGTGTGAAAATACATATGTGAATTTGTGGTGCTTTGATTTTTTCCAATTAAGGTGAATTTTATTGAAAGGGACTTGTGTGAAAATTTTTGAAAATGTGCTAGGTATTTATGTGATGTCTTATTACTATGGTTTAAAAATCATAAGGATGTGCATGTCAAATTGTCATTTTTTTATAGTACTAACCATGTGGTTGAGTAATTGAAAAAGTATAAATTTTATATGTATTTATATATATAAATGTATTATAATATGTAATAACAATTTTATATTATAATGAAATAAGTAAGTGGGTGGAAAGAACAAGGTTGATAACTTTTGTTCTTCATTGCCGAAAGAGGGGATAGGAGAGACCAAACTTTCGGCTATGTTAGCATCAAAATTAAGGTATGTTTCATGTGCTATCTTCAAAGTCTTGTGAAAATTTAGTTAATGACATAGTTTCCTACATAGCCCATGTTAAAAACTTTAGTTTTGGTTGAGGATATAGCATTCGGCCATTTACCCAAGTTTTGCTAAATTATTGATAGTTGAATGCTAGTTTTAAAGAATGAATAATTGTGATTGTAATGGAGTTTCATGTTGCTTAGGTGGTGAATTAAGTAATTTTTTTTTATTATAAATGCAAATTCAATCATGAAATTTGATGTATTTCTTATTAAAATTTTTATGAATTTCGTTATAGGAGAAATTAAGGATGAATTTGAGTTGGCTATTAGTGAAATTGTGTGAATCATTTAGCTAAGTGGGGTATTCGGCTATGTCCATTTGAACAAATGTTTTGGTGATGACTGTTTAAGTGATATTATTTTTGTATTAAGTTGAATTGGAAGATCGATGAATGTATTAAAGATGACTCAAGACTTATATAAGCATTCAGCAATAGCTAAGGAGTGGGAATTTTTGATTGTTGTATATGTGTAATGAGTAGTGTTATATATATGTGATTTATTTGGTAATAGAAAATTTGGCTAAAATGACTAGGGAGTTTCTTGATAAAATAATTGCGATGGTTAAATTTGTGTATAAGAAAGCAAGATAAGCTATGTGAGTTTTGCTTGTGTATGTGAGCTGGACATAAGTTGAATAATAGGTCATTAGGGTTATATGATCATTTTGTGTTTGAGCTATAAGCGACTTTCATGGCTTGATAAATTCTTGTCATTTTCGGTTGTTAATAAATAGGAAATTTGAATCATGGCATAATTTTTTTTATAAATTATAATGCATATTGAATTTGATATGTGATTGCCGAATGTGATTAATAAGTAAATAATACTGGTTAAGTAATTAAACAAATCTATTTGTTTTAAATTAAGCTCAAGAGCAAGGAAGCTTAAAGTTGGATAGGGGAAAAGAGAAAGTAATAGAGTAGCCAATCCGCGACCGTTCGAATATACTGAGGTAAGTTTTGAGTAATTACAGTTATTAGATGATTGATGTAATGAGATAAGTATGATAAATGAATTGCGACCTATTGTCTCTACTTGAATAAGGTTGTTTAATAAATAAATTGAGTATATGGCATGTAACCGAATGGATATTAGGAGTTAAGCTGAGATAGTGAAATGGTTATGTGTTCTTGCGTATAAATGTTGAACCGAAAGTTATATTGAAGGTGTATTTTCTTTGTGTGCTTATACTCGAATGAAGAAATTGAAGTACAAATGTGATATGTTATGTGAGCCAAGTTATCATGTGGGTAAATATGCTTGGCACTCGATATATAATTATATCCGGGTTAAATCCCGCAGCTTCGTCTTTGGTATTATATATCAAGTTAAATCCATGAGCTTAGTCTTTGGTACTATATCCAGGCTTAAAGTCCCACAGGCTTTGTGCTAGTGACTGGATTCGAGTTTTAAAACCTAGCAGGCTTAACACCGGTGATTCAAGTAAGATTACGAATTCGAATGTTCAAAGCAAACTATTATTGATTATCTATGATACATTATGATGTCCAGGTACGTATTATGTACTCATATGTGAATTGATTTTAAGGTGAATTATTAGTATCAAATAACGATACATTTGTGTGGATGATTATTATATCTACGAATAAGAGAATGACCTATTCGGTCGATGTCTGTCATTATATGAAAATATGTGAATTAAATTAGTTGTATGAGCCATAAAGTAAAGTGAAGCATGTGCTGAAAATTTCTTTGTGTATTTATATATATATATTCGGCCAATAGGCTTTATAAGTGGTATACTTGTGGATATTCGGCTGAGTGATTGGTAATTTGTAACAGCCTAGTTTAGACCCTAGTAAGAACAGTAGTTTCGGGACCACGAATCTGAGTAAAAAATTATTTTAATATTATTTTATGTGTTTAAAGTCTGTGAATTGATATGTGTGAAATTTTCGTACGAAAATTTTATCGTTGTGTGCTTGATTTAATAAAAAGGACTAAATCGCGTAAAATGTAAAAGTTGCATGCTATTAGTTAAAGGTGTCAATTGGCCTTGGCTTTTTAATAGGATGGCCTTAAATGGTAAATAGCCCATTTATAAGATAGTGGATGATATTTGGTTTGGCATTTGTGTATATATGAATTTATTTTAATGGTAAAATGGTAAAATGTTAAAAAAAAAGTTTAATTAAATAAATCAAAGCCATGTGTTTTTGTCTTTTTATGCTATCATCTTTCTTCATAGCCGAATGTGAAAAGAAAAAGATGAGTTTGGAAGCATTGAATATTCGGCACTTTGAAAGCTTAATTCGGGTATGTGTTTTACTCGGTTTTTTATAATTTTTACATTTTTGAGATCATTGCTTCGAGTACTAGTAAACCCATGCCTTAATTTTTGGATTTAATGAAGAATTTGAGATTTTCCATTGTTTATTATGTGATGAAATTGTTGTTTGATGATGAATAATAAATCTTTGATGTTTGATTTTCATGTTTAATTAAGTGATTTTTTTGATAAAAATGTGTATTAAGGACTAAATTTAGAAATTTGTAAATTGAGGGGTCAAAACGTGAAATAAATAAAAGAAATGGGTTGCTAGAGACCTAAGGTAAATTCGGCCTAACATGGGTTTGATGAAATTTTGAGTAATTTGTGTTATTTTGAAATAGGGATTAAATTGTAAAAATGTGAAATGTTAGGGTATAAAATGCAAAATGCCCAAATTATGTGTCTTTAGATAAAATTTAATGAAATGTTGAATAAGTGAGTTAATTTTGATATTAATTAGATTGGAAAAAGTGGAATTCAGATTTGGATCGGGGGGAAAATCAAAGTGGTTGATTAGTCGTCTCGTTCCGATTATCGTTGTCCGAGGTAAGTCCTTAAGTAATTAAATTTGATTTGCTGCGCGCTTAAGATTATATAATATTATAAGTAATTATTTGACCTTTACAAGTTCGATTTGCAATAAGTATATTGAATTTAGGCTATAAAGCCGAATATGAAATGGATGATTTATGTATATAATGTGGCCGAATGACTATTAAGTGATGATGCGAAAGTGTGTAATATGTGTATACAATTTTATTATACTTGTTTGTAGAAAGTCGAATGTGAATTGAATGGTATATATGTGGTGACCGAATAGCTATTATGAAACAAAGTTAAAGAATGGGATATTTGTATAATAGAAGAATTGTGACTATTGTTCCTACTTGATCGAGGTTGTGTGCGAAATAATTTGTGAATATTGTAACATCCCGAAATAGGGCCTAAACGGAACAGTTGTTGCGAAACTACAAATTCGAGGTAGAAAAATTTATTTTATTATTATTTTGAGGTTCATGATATGATTGCATGATTGTGTGAAAATTTCGTGATGAAATTCTATGCATAAAGTGCTTAAGTTGAGATTAGGGACTAAATCGAATAATTTGCAAAACTTGCATTCTAGAAGTTTTTAGTATGAAATTACTTTGGAATATTAATTAGGAGGGTTTAAATAACAATTTGACCAATTTCTAAGCTCATGGACAAAATAGGACATGGATGGAATTTTTGAAAGTTTAATAAGGAAGGGCATTTTGGTCATTTAGATATTAAATGAAATAAAAAGGGAAAAAATAACACAAAATTCATCATCTTCTTCATTAGCACGAAATTTCAAGGGTTCTCCATATCTAGGGTTTGTTTCAAGCTTTCAAGCTCCATAGTAAGTGATTCCAAGCCCCGTTTTTAATGTTCTTTACGTTTTTGGAGTCCCGGTAGCTCGATAAAGCTTATGCTAGCAATAATTTAAGTTAGGGTTCATATTTGGAAAAATACCCATAGGTGAAAAGTGTTTATTTTGATGTTTTATGATAGAATATGAGGTCTTATATTATGTTAGACAACTTGTGCTACTCGGTTTTAGGTAAAAACGAGTAAAAGGGCTTAATCGGTAAAAATACCTAATAGTCATAAGTATATGTTAGAGTGAGAATTTGATTTTTCTATAGAAGGGAAAACCGATCAGCATGTCATAAAACATAAGAAAATAGGCTGAAGTTTAATTTACGAGATTTGGGGCAAAAGTGTAAATATGCAAAAGTTTAGGGGCAAAAATGTAATTTTTCCAAAGTTTGAGTAAAGGACTGTTTTGATAAATGTGAATATTAAATAAATTAAATTTGCTATTATAGATCAAGAAGAGCGAAATTCGGGAGTAGATCGGGAAAAGAAAAAGTAAAGGACTAAATTGTAAAGTTTAGTCACATTTTATATCGAGGTAAGTTTACTGATAAAATAAATGCAATATTATTTTATTTTACATTATTATTGTAAATTTTCAGCATTTATATACTTATTTTATGAGAATATTTGAAGTCGAATTAAAGTGAAGAAGCCCCGTTTGAACCTTAGGAATGTTAGGATATTGGGGTTGATGGGAAGGATAGGACGAAAATGAGCCATGTAAGTCCATATCGGATATATGGCTTTGGAGACAGAATGAGCCATGTAAGCCCATATTAGATATATATATGGCATTGGAGACAGGAAAAATTCATGTAAGTCCATGTCGAAGACATGGCATTGGCGAGATATTGATAGGCGAGAACGACCCTAGTATCCTTAGTATTCCAAGTGGTTCAACGGGTCATTGTACACGTTAAATTACAAAGAATTATCGAAAAAGGGAAGGTAGATTATATTTATGAATAGTTAAAGGTCGTAAGTAAGAAAGAAGGTAAGTGAGTAAAGAAGAAGGTAGAAAATGAGAAGTAAAGAAAGTTTATGAGGCTAGGTGACATTATGTATAATTATTCATTATGTTGAATGTTGTAATTTATTTGCTTGTAAGCTTACTAAGCCTAGTGCTTACTCTCTTTATTTTCTTTTTCTTAGAGTTTTTATCAAGCCACTCGGGGATTGAAGGAAACGTCGGAGACCCGATCACACTATCGAAGGAATCACATTGGTATAGTTAGACGTTTCGTTTTGTGCATGGCATGTATAGGAACTTGGTTTCTTTTGATATGATATGATCAATGAATGATGTAAATACTTGCTAGTGATTAGCTAATAGAATGGCTGATGATATACATGTTTAATAGTATGTATGATTAAGCAGTAACTATCACATGAAAACTATGAAAAATGTGAAAGTAATTTAAAAACGGATTCAAGTATCAGAAATAACGTGACTTTGAAAAATCACTAAAAATCGTAGAGACATGGTTTGATGGTGAATAATATATGAAATTAAAACTCATTGTGTCTATTTTCATATGGAATAAGCAAAACAGGTAAAGGTTTTGCATTTTATAAGATATCTGAGTTTTAGTGAAATAGGGCCAGAGTGATTTTTAGATCCCCTGTTTCAACTTTAGAAATTTACCATAAATTTTACAAAAATAATTAGGTGGTTTAATTTATATGGTTAGAATCCTTATTGAATATAGTTTTAATAGAACAAACTGTATAGTCATATGAATTTTGTAGAGGGAGAAAAGTGGTTCGTAGTAAGTAGAGGTCAGTGCAGTCGAATTCTGAAACAGGGGTAAACTGTACTAATTGGCTAAGTAAAAAATTCTAGAAAAAAACTAGTAGATAGATATATGAGTCTAGTTCTAGGAAAAATTTACGAATCTTAATTTCGAGTTTTGAAACTCGAGAAATGAATTTTTAAGCAACCATGATGCAGAAAAATAGTTTATTTCGAAAATTAAAATCAGTGGTTTAGAGTTGTTTAAAAGGTAAGATAAGTTTAGTAACACCTCAAGCTTGACTCCGGTGACGGTTTCGGGCGTGGGGGCGTTACATTTATTGGTATCAGAGTAGATTTAGTCGGTTCTCGGAGCAGTTAGTGTGAGTAAAAGTCTAGCTATACATGCCATACCTGTATTTTGATAGTGTGACGACTCCTGATGATTTTTAAATATTTTGTTTTATAGTAATGGATCCCGAGCGAGTTGGTGATGATGATGTAGAAAGTAATGCGCCTGCTCCCGCGGAAGGGGCAGCGCCATCTGAGAATAGGCCAGTAACAGTTGATTAGGGAGGAGTGACTCGAGAAGCTCTCTCCAAGCTTTGAATGATTGGTTTGCCGAGTTCATTCATACGAATTCGGCAGTTAGACCTCCACCCCTTCATGATTCTCAGGCTACCCATGTAGCTTAAGCTCCCCTAGTCACAGGTACAGTGATAAGAGAAAAGCCACCAGTTGATAGAATCAGGAAACAAGGGGCAGAAGAGTTCTGAGCAACAAAAGATGATGATGCAGAAAGAGCAGAATTTTGGTTAGAAAATACTATCAGAGTCTTTGACGAATTATCTTGTACACCCGAGGAATGTATGAAATGTGTAGTATCACTTCTTAGAGACTCAGCCTACCACTGGTGGAAGACAATTGTATCAATTGTACCAAAGGAGAGGGTCACTTGGGATTTCTTTCAGGAGGAATTTCGTAAAAAGTACATTAGTCAGAGGTTTATTGACCAGAAGAGAAAGGAATTCCTGGAATTGAAACAAGGTAATATGACGGTGACTGATTATGAGCGCGAATTTGTCAGGCTTAGTAAATATGCTCGAGAATGTGTGTCCATAGAGGCTATCATGTGTAAAAGGTTTGAGGATGGGTTAAATGATAATATCCGATCACATCGGTGGTGTGTCCTAGAAATAAAAGAGTTCGTTATTTTAGTTGAGAGAGCCTGCATGCAGCAGAGGAGCCGTTAAAAAGAAAAGGCAAAGTTGAGACAGAGACACAAGATACAAAGAAGAGACAGATGAGCGAGTCATTCAGTGCTACATCCAAAAGGCCAAAGGAGTTTTCTACTAGATCTAGTTTCTCAGCTAGGTATTCTAGTCAGAATAGAGGCAGCAGATTTAAGGATCCGAAGGCTCAAACCATCTCAACTGCGAGTATAGGTAATGTTGGACAGGGTAGATCAGGGTGTCCACGGTGTGGTAGACTTCATTATGGTCCTTTTCGGGCAAAGCGAAAATGTTTGTTATAAATGTGGTGCTCCGGATCATTTTGTACGAGTCCCAGAGGTGGCTAACCGAGAGGTAACATAGAGTGCTAGATCCGGAAATGCTCCTACTAAAGGCAGATCACTGAGGCAACCGGGAGTAGGAGCAAGTAATGAGGTACCTCAAGAGATTCGATCAGAGACCAGATGTTAGAGCCCCTGCGCAAGGACTTATGCTATCCGTGCTCGCGAAGAGGCATCCTTCCCCGATGTGATTACGGGTACATTTTCTCTAAATGATATTAATGTCATTGCTTTGATTGATCCGGGTTCAACTCATTCATATGTTTGCAAGAAATTAATGCCTAGTATAAGTATGCCTATAGAATCTATAGAATTTGTGATTAAAGTATCGAATCCATTAGGCAAGCATGTATTAGTAGATAAAGTATGTAGAAATTGTCCTTTAATGATTAGAGGCTCTCTGCTTTTCCTGATCTCATGCTATTGCCATTTGATGAGTTTGATGTGATTCTTGGTATGGATTGGTTGACTACACATGATGTGATAGTGAATTGTGGAAAGAAATTCATTGAGTTGAAGTGTGAAAATGGTAAAATTCTTCGGGTTAATTCAAAAGAGTCAGATAGTTCATTTCCCATAATTTCATTATATCCGCTTTCGTAAATGTTTGAGAAAAGGGTATGAAGCATATCTTGCTTTTGTGTTGAAAACTAAAGATCCAGAATTGAAAATTGAATCAGTGCCTGTGGTATGTGAGTTTCCCGATGTGTTTCTGGAAGAACTACCAGGTTTACCTCCTGTTAGAGGAGTTGAGTTTGGTATTGAGTTGATTCCAGGTACCACGCCCATTTCTATTGCTATTTATAGAATGGCTCCGTTGGAATTGAAAGAATTGAAAGCTCGATTGCGAGAATTAACAGATAAAGGCTTTGTAAGACCCAGTAGTTCACCATGGGGTGCACCAAAGGCTATTTGTGAAAAAGAAAGACGGATCGATGAGATTGTGCATAGATTATAGGCAACTTAACAAGGTAACAAGAAAGAACAAGTATCCATTGCCTAGAATTGATGATCTGTTGATCAATTGAAGGGAGCTACTTGTGTTCTCCAAGATAGATTTGAGATCCTGATACTATCGATTCATGCGAGTTAAAGAGTCGATGTCTAAAGACCGCTTTCGGACTAGGTATGGTCATTATGAGTTCCTTGTGATGCCATTTGGCTTGACTAATGCTCCCGCCATTTTCATGGACTTAATGAACCGAATTTTCGGATCGTGACTTGGATAAGTTTGTAGTTGTGTTCATTGATGATATCTTGATTTATTCTCATGATGAGACCGAGCATGCAGAGCATTTGAGAAACGATTTTACAGATTCGAGAGATAATCGAGTTGTATGCCAAGTTCAAAAAAAGTGAGTTCTCGTTACGAGAAGTTGGTTTTCTTGGACATATTGTATCAGTGAAGGTATTAAGGTTGATTCGAGCAAGATTTCAGCCATTATTGATTGGAAGCCTCCTAGAAATGTATCAGAAGTTAGAAGTTTTCTTGGTCTTGCCGGATATTATAGACGATTTGTAGAGGATTTTCCATGATAGCTACCCCACCGACAAGATTGCTGCGCGAAAGGATATCAAGTTTGAATGGATGAGAAGTGTCAACGAGTTTTGACAAGTTAAAAACATTGTTGACTAAAGCTCTGCTTTAGTACAACCGAAACTGTAAGGAGTTTGTGATTTACAGTGATGCGTCCATGAATGGACTTGGTTGTGTACTTATGCAGGAAGGGAAGGTAATTGCTTATGCCTCTAGACAGCTAAAGCCACATGAGAAGAACTATCCGACACATGATTTAGAGCTAGCTACCATTTTTTTTTGCGTTGAAGATTTGGAGACATCATTTGTACGGTGAGAAGTGCCATATATTCACTGATCACAAAAGTTTGAAATATTTGATGACTCAAAAAGATTTGAATTTGAGGCAAAGAAGATGGTTAGAGTTGATTAAAGATTATGAGCTAGTGATCGATTATCACCCAGGTAAGGCAAACGTTGTTGCTGATGCTTTGAGTAGGAAATCTTATTTGCATTAAGAGCTTTGAACACTAGTCTAGCCTTATCAGATGATGGTTTTATCTTAGCTGAGTTGAGAGCTAAATCGATGTTTCTTGAAGAAATTTTTGAAGCTCAAAAAAATGACAGTGAGTTGTTAGCCAAAAGAGATCAGTGTGAGTCGAATATAGAGTCAGATTTTCAGATCAGTTCTGACGGTTGTTTGATGTTCCGAGATAGGGTATGTGTACGGAAGAATGATGAGCTTATTCAAAAGATCTTACAGGAAGCACATAGTAGTTTTTTGTCTATTCATCTAGGTAGTACAAAGATGTATAATGATTTGAAGAATATGTACTGGTGGGTAGGAATGAAAAGGGACATTTCAGAGTTTGTTTCTAGATGCTTGATTTGTCAACAGGTAAAGGCCGAACATCAGGTACCTTCAGGATTATTGCAGCCTGTGCTAGTCCCTGAGTGGAAATGGGATCGAGTTACTATGGATTTTGTGACAGGATTGCCGTTTACACCGAGAAAGAAAGATGCAATATGGGTTGTAATTGATAAGTTAACGAAGTCGGCTCATTTTATCCCAGTTCGTATGGATTATTCACTTGACAAGTTGGCCGAGTTGTATATTTCAGAGATAGTCAGACTACACGGGGTACCATTATCAATCATTTCAGAGAGAGATCCAAGATTTACTTCACGATTTTGGAAGAAATTACAGAAGGCTTTGGGCACAAAGTTGAGTTTTAGTACAGCTTTCCATCCTCAAACCGACGGTCAGTCAGAGAGAGTTATTCAGGTACTTGAAGATATGCTTAGATGTTGTGTACTGGAATTTCAAGGCAGTTGGGAAAAATATTTACCATTAGTAGAGTTTGCCTACAATAATAGTTATCAGTCAAGTTTGAAGATGGCACCTTATGAAGCTTTGTATGGACGTAAATGTGGCACACCTTTGTATTGGACATAGCTTAAGGAAAATCAGATTTACGGGGTTGATCTAGTTAAGGAAACAGAAGAGAAAGTAAAAATCATTAGAGATTGCTTGAAAGCAGCTTCAGCAGACAAAAGTCGTATGCAGATTTGAAGAGAAAAGAGATTGAGTATCAAGTTGGTGACAAAGTTTCTTTGAAAGTATCCCCGTGGAAGAAAGTTCTCAGATTTGGCAAGAAAGGCAAACTAAGTCCACGTTTTATTGGACCGTTGGAAGTGATTGAGAGAGTCGGACCATTAGCATATCGGTTAGCTTTACCGATTGAGTTAGAGAAGATTCATAATGTATTTCATGTGTCTATGCTACGTCGTTATCATTCAGATCCGTGACATGTGATTTCTCAGACAAAGGTTGAGATTCAGCCAGACATGACTTACGGTGAAGAATCGGTAAAGATTCTAGCTTGAGAGGTAAAGTAATTAAGGAACAAAAGTATTGCACTTGTGAAAGTACTATGGAATAGACATGGGGTAGACGAGGCCACATGGGAACCCGAAGAGGCTATGTGAAAACAGTACCCAAATCTTTTCACAGGTAAGATTTTTGGGGACGAAAATCCCTAAAGGGGGGAGAAATGTAACATCCCGAAATAGGGCCTAAACGGAACAGTGGTTACGAAACCACAAATCTGAGGTAGAAAAATTTATTTTATTATTATTGTGAGGTTCATGATATGATTGCATGATTGTGTGAAAATTTCGTGATGAAATTCTATGCATAAAGTGCTTAAGTTGAGATTAGGGACTAAATCGAATAATTTGCAAAACTTGCATTCTAGAAGTTTTTAGTATGAAATTGCTTTGGAATATTAATTAGGAGGGTTTAAATAACAATTTGACCAATTTCTAAGTTC
Organism: Gossypium anomalum; assembly: GCA_025698475.1. Taxonomy (NCBI): domain Eukaryota; kingdom Viridiplantae; phylum Streptophyta; class Magnoliopsida; order Malvales; family Malvaceae; genus Gossypium; species Gossypium anomalum. Next base: position 45,042,220 of record CM046965.1, read on the forward strand.
ATGGACAAAATAGGACATGGATGGAATTTTTGAAAGTTTAATAAGGAAGGGCATTTTGGTCATTTAGATATTAAATGAAATAAAAAGGGAAAAAATAACACAAAATTCATCATCTTCTTCATTAGCACGAAATTTCAAGGGTTCTCCATAGCTAAGGTTTGTTTCAAGCTTTCAAGCTCCATAGTAAGTGATTCCAAGCCCCGTTTTTAATGTTCTTTACGTTTTCAGAGTCCCGGTAGCTCGATAAAGCTTATGCTAGCAATAATTTAAGTTAGGGTTCATATTTGGAAAAATACCCATAGGTGAAAAGTGTTTATTTTGATGTTTTATGATAGAATATGAGGTCTTATATTATGTTAGACAACTTGTGCTACTCGGTTTTAGGTAAAAAGCGAGTAAAAGGGCTTAATCCAGGTAAAATACCTAATAGTCATAAGTATATGTTAGAGTGAGAATTTGATTTTGCTATAGAAGGAAAACCGATCAGCATGTCATAAAACATAAGAAAATAGGCTGAAGTTTAATTTACTTAGATTTGGGGCAAAAGTGTAAATATGCAAAAGTTTAGGGGCAAAATGTAATTTTTCCAAAGTTTGAGTAAAGGACTGTTTTGATAAATGTGAATATTAAATAAATTAAATTTGCTATTATAGATCAAGAAGAGCGAAATTCGGGAGTAGATCGGGGAAAAGAAAAAGTAAAGGACTAAATTGTAAAGTTTAGTCACATTTTGTATCGAGGAAAGTTTACAGTAAATAAATGCAATATTCTTTTATTTTTCATTATTATTGTAAATTTCCGGCATTTATATACTTATTTTATGAGAATATTTGAAGTCGAATTAAAGGCGAAGAAGCCCCGTTTGAACCTTAGGAATGTTAGGATATTGGGGTTGACAGGACAGGACAGGATAGAAATGAGCCATGTAAGTCCATATCAGATATATGGCTTTGGAGACAGGAATGAGCCATGTAAGCCCATATTAGATATATATATGGCATTGGAGACAGGAAAAATTCATGTAAGTCCATGTCGAAGACATGGCATTGGCGAGATATATTGATAGGCGGGAACGACCCTAGTATCCTTAGTATTCCAAGTGGTTCAACGGGTCATTGTACACGTTAAATTACAGTGAATTATCAGAAAAAGGGAAGGTAGATTGTATTTATGAATAGTGAAAGGTCAGGTAAGAAAGAAGGTAAGTGAGTAAAGAAGAAGGTAGAAAATGAGAAGTAAAGAAAGTTTATGAGGCTAGGTGACATTATGTATAATTATTCATTATGTTGAATGTTGTAATTTATTTGCTTGTAAGCTTACTAAGCCTAGTGCTTACTCTCTTTATTTTCTTTTTCTTAGAGTTTTTATCAAGCCACTCGGGGATTGAAGGAAACGTCGGAGACCCGATCACACTATCGAAGGAATCACATTGGTATAGTTAGACGTTTCGTTTTGTGTATGGCATGTATAGGAACTTGGTTTCTTTTGATATGATATGATCAATGAATGATGTGTAAATACTTGCTAGTGATTAGCTAATAGAATGGCTGGTGATATACATGTTTAATAGTATGTATGATTAAGCAGTAACTATCACATGAAAATTATGAAAAATGTGAAAGTAACTTAAAAACGAATTCAAGTATCAGAAATAACATGATTTTGAAAAATCACTAAAAATTGTAGAGACATGGTTTGATGGTGAATAATATATGAAATTAAAACTCATTGTGTCTATTTTCATATGGAATAAGCAAAACAGGTAAAGGTTTTGTATTTTATAAGATATCTGAGTTTTAGTGAAATAGGGCCAGAGCGATTTCTGGATCCCCTGTTTCAACTTTAGAAATTCACCATAAATTTTACAAAAATAATTAGGTGGTTTAATTTATATGGTTAGAATCCTTATTGAATATAGTTTTAATAGAACAAACTGTATAGTCATATGAATTTTGTAGAGGGAGAAAAGTGGTTCGTAGTAAGTAGAGGTCAGTGCAGTCGAATTCTGAAACAGGGGCAAATTTAACTAATAAACTGTACTAATTGGCTAAGTCAAAAATTCTAGAAAAAAAATTAGTAGATATATATATGAGTCTAGTTTCAGGAAAAATTTACGGATCTTAATTTCGAGTTTTGAAACTCGAGAAATGAATTTTTAAGCAACCATGACGCAGAAAAATAGTTTATTCTGAAAATTAAAATCAGTGGTTTAGAGTTGTTTAAAAGGTAAGATAAGTTTAGTAACACCTCAAGCTTGACTCCGGTGACGGTTTCGGACGTGGGGGCGTTACAAATATGGCATATATCCGAATGGTTATTAAAAGTGAAACTGGGATAGTGAAAAGATTATGTGTTCCTTGTGTATGATTATTGAACCGAAAGTTAAAGGGTAGGTGTACATTTTGTGCTTTTATTCGAATGAAGCAATTGAATTGCTAATGTGATATGTTATGTGAAATGTGTTAACATGTGAATAAATATGCAAGACACTGGAAATGTATCCGGGCTAAAGTCCCGCAGGCTTCGTGCTGGAAATGTATTTAGGCTAAAGTCCCGCAGGCTTCGTGCTGGAAATGTATACGAGCTAAAGTCCAGCAGGCTTTGTGCCGGTAATATAATTTCGGGTTTTATACCTAGAAGGCCAAGTGCCAATGAATTTGATAAAAGTATACAATTACAAGATCCTACACTAAGTTGACAAATTGAAAGTGCATTACATATTAAGTTGGCCAGGTACGTATCATGTACTCGTATGCGATTTTGATTTGAATTAAATTATAAATATATAAAGTGATGCATCTGTGAATAAGTGTTATGACTATAAATGTGATCGTGATATATTCAGTAAATGTGTGAAGTTATGTGAAGTGATTCTATATTTATATTCAAATATAAACACTTGGTCCTTGTGGAAAGGTTTGTGGAAGTATATGATTTTACTTTTAGGTGATTACGATCATGGAAAATTAAATGTGAATATGATATTGTATTTTATTCATTTCAATTGAACTAAAGCTGATAGTGAAGCATTTTAATGCCTATGTTATATGAGTTCGATCTTGAATGACATGATATACATGTTTAGATAATTTGAATGCAAGGAATGTGTGAAAGAGCAAATTTGTAATAAATCTGCTTGGGACAGCAACAGTAGCGTGAATTTGGAAAATCACCATAAATTGTGAAAATTGAATTAGAAGCTGAATAAATTATGTAATTAAAGCTTAATGAGTCTAGTTTCTTATAAAGAAACCGTGCAAGCAAAAGAATTGCAGATAATGAGATATTTGAAATGGCGTGAGATAGAGTCAAAATGACTTTGAAATCCTCTGTTCTATTTTTAGAAAATCATTGTAAATTGTACAACGATGATTATAAGATAAAATTTATATATTTAGACTTCTTAATGAGTATAGTTTCAAATGAAATAAACAATAACATATTTTGAATTCTGTATAATGTGAAAATTGATTCGTAGTGAAGAGTGGTCAGAATAGTCAAACAGTGAAATAGGGGAAATTTCAATAAAAATCTGGTATTGATTGGTCAAACAAAAAATTCTGAAAATTTGATGTATGGAAGATATACGAGTCTATTTTCAGGGAAAATTAACAACACTTGATTTGGAGTTTCTTAGCTCCAGTTATAAATAATTTAGTGACTATTGCTCAGGAAGACAGCTTGTAGTGAATTTGTGATTTTGTTGCAAACATAGTTAAAACTAGTTAATGAGATGCTTTTTGAGTTATTATGATCTTATTTGTGATTTCAATATTTAGTTTTATTTGAGTTCAGATTCAAGTGAGGTGAATTTGCTAAATATGCATTATGTTCATGGATACTTGGCCAAAATGGCAATTATCTAGGAATGATTTCTTGAAAATTTGAAATAATTGATCTATAAGTAAATTAATTGTTTGCATTGCTTAAAAATTACTAAGCATTGAAGCTTACTCCTTGTTCTCTTTTCTATTTCTTATAGATTTATACTTTAGCTCGAGTTGGAAGAGCCAGAGATATCATCACACTATCGAGTCATTATGTGAGTTGAGAAGATTGGATATCATCATGGTTTAAGGCATGTATAGGATAGACTATAGGTAGAATGATATTTCGACTTTGTATACATTATAGCCATGCGAAGATGGCTTGCTCATTTTGTTTAGAGAAGCCTTATAATTGAACTAATATGTTGAAATGTTTTAGTTATAACTTGATAGTAGTTAATTTGTTATTAGATATTTGGTTATGTTTTGATAGTGAGTAATTTTGGAAATTTATAAGAGCTCTTATGGAAAATCAATGAGACAGGTTTGCATTGTTGATAATTTATGTCTGGTAAGTATCTTTGACCTTATAGAAGTTTTGCTCAGCCAAGTAATACCTCATAACCTTATTCCGGCAACGGATACGGGTTAGGAGTGTTACATTTAGTGGTATCAGAGCTATAGTTTAGTCGGTTCTTGGACTAACATAGCAAGTGTAAGAGTCTAGCTATACATGCCGTAAGTAAAGTGTGATAGTGTGAGGTCTCTCGGCTCTTATAAATTGTTTTGCTCAGGTAATGATGTGTTCCAACCGAGCTATTATTAATTGATCTAAAATTGATATTGAACTGACTGTAATATATATGTGATATGATGGAATTGAAAAGGTATGAAAAGAATTTTATGATACGTGTGCATCAGTGTAAAGAGATGTATGAGATTGTATAAAGTAAATGGTAATGAAAGATCAAATTGGATAGAACGCAGGGGATGAGTACGATCGTTCAATAATGAATTGGCGGAAAAGACCATGGTTAGACCATGGCAATACATGAGACAGATGAGCTAGTGTAAGACCTATCGGAAATAGGCATCAACATGGGTAGAGCAAAGTTAGTATAAGACCATAGTTGGACTATAGCATCAAGTAAGCGACGTACTCAAAACCATAAGACATTTTTCAATGGGATAAATATTGACAAATGATCAAGACTAAATGTGGAAATTTGATAAGAAATTATTTGGTAATTTGAGTAATAGAAATGAAAGTTTGAATCGTGATAAATTCACTTATGTTTTGTTAATACTTGTAAAATATGTATACCTTGTAAAATATCTTTGAAAAGAACTTTCCAAAACCATTTCCAAAATACCCTTCTTGGGCCTAAGTTTAGCAAAATTTTTTGAAAAACTTTTCAGACCTGATCCACAGTCGAGTTGTTGCAATCGGGCTCTGATACCACTAAATGTAACACTCCAAACCCAGCCTAGATGTTACGGCCAAATCTGGTGTGTCACATCAACAAAGGTTTAGTCACGTTCCTTAGTTACTGCGATTAAGGTGTGGTTTGCGAAAATGTTATTTAAGTTGATTAGAAAACTTCTGGTGGCATCCTATTTACTAGATCATGTTCGTCATTTTGTTATCCATTTGTTACGAGTGTTTCGTTTAAAAACGTTGTTTAGTTTTACAAAAACCTGCACAACCCAATTCTATCAGTTTCAAACGAGTATTAATAAAGAAATTTAATAAAACTTAGAAGTGACCTTATTACAAATTAAAAACCCGAGAACATAAAGGAAATATTCTAAAATGAAAGTGAAGGTATAAATGCTTATTTTAAACAGTCCAGATGGCCACTCTAAATCCCTCCTGCTCCAAGTTCACCAATCTAAGGCTCACCTGCAAAGATGGGAAAAAGGGGGTGAGTTTGGAAAACTCAGTGTGTAAAATTAACCCAACTAGAGCCTATATCAGTTCAAGCTTTACTAGGCCTAAGCCCTATCCAGAAATAGAATTAACTGGGCCTTAGCCCTATTCAGAAATCAGTATGAACCCCATAGGCCCATAACAGAGACAGAATAGATATTTCATGTATGCAGAAACCCAACCCATATCCATTCGTATACGCCCCCGTACCAACCTTACACCATGTGGGGAGACAACTCGACCCACCCATCCACTACACGCCACAGAATTTGCAGCATGGCTGCCAGAACAGATATTGTGATAGAGTCACCACATATAGATATTGTGGCAGAGTCACCAGAATAGATATTTGTGGCATAGCCACCAGAAACAGATATTTGTGGCATAGCCACCAGAACAGATATTTGTGGCATAGCCACTAGAATAGATATTTGTGGCATAGCCACCAGAACGCTTCCTCCATCAATATAGCCCGTATCCCATGCAACAGAACATACAGAATCAGAATATCATACATTTCAGTTTAAATTAACCCTAGGGGTATATCGGTCATTTTGCACCTAGGGGTATAATGGTAATTTCCATACTTAGGGGTATTTTAGTAAGTTTACCATTTTAGGGTTTTCATGCATATTACAGCCATTAACATATTAACGGAAACACTTACTAAGTGTTTTTACCGAATTGGGCCCGTTGGCCCATTAACCCGATTTTGGACCATTAAGCCCAAATATACCGAAGTGCACGAAATTACGCACTCTGTAATCTTACCGCTTGAGATTACCAGGTTTAACAAATAAACTATCTCACGGGCGCTCGCACACTCGCAAGTCCACAAAATACCAGCTCTTCGGCATTTCGACTTTTCAGCTTTTACCGATCTAGTCTAAAGTGGGTGTCGTTTACACACTTGTTTTACGACGATCGCTTGCCAGAATCTACCATGTACCTATCCTAAAATTGACTACTTAAAAAGTTAGATCCAAATCCATACGATTACTAATGATATCTTCCTTACCAAAATCAGTCAACACCCTTAATGGCCTTAGATTGCTTACTTTTGTCGCAAATAATGACTAAGTCTAGATCTAGTCGTTTCGATGTCCTCGCTTCCCACTGCTCCTTGATCGACAGCCTTTATTCCACCTTACTCATAATCAAATGATAAATAAACCCAATAAACCCTTTAGTCCAAAACGATAGCCTCCCTAAGCGATTAGGGATTACTCAGCTTTTTTTCTAGAACCACAAGATACGAATGGAAAGAGGGTTATGAATACTTACCACGAGATCTATTCGATGAAGAATGTTTCCAATACTTTCCTACCCCTAGCAAGAGCAAAGGATGAGTCTAAGAGATCTAAAGGTGTTCGGCTTCGAACCTCTTAAAGTATGGTAACCTCGGCTTTTCAACAAACAAGGGAGGAAGAAAAAATGGAAGCTCGATGATGAGAGATATGGATGAAGAAGAGAGGAAGAGAAAAGAAAATAGAAGAGAGTTGATAATAGTAGAGATTCAGCTTTGAAGAAAATAAAGGAAGGAAGAGATGAGAAAAAAAAAGAGAGAAAATAAGAAGAAAGAATTCACCAAACAGCAAAATAAAAGAACGAAAGCAGCTAACAGAATTCAGCCCCTAAAGAACCTACACCTATTCGGCAACTAAACAATTGGTACAATTCCTTCCTGACTTAAATTCCAAGTTTTGCTACTTGATTTCAGTCGCCAACAATTTAAATCCCATCCAAATTCCTTGTACCAACAGCAGTAGTCAACCGCTTGATCGACTCAAGCCACTGCTAGGAGAGTTTCAGTCAAACTTTAACTCTCTCCCACGTGAGTAGTAAAATTGGTCCTTCGTGCGCACAGCAGCTCGAACTCCAGACCTCCTCCTGTCCCTGCATTCCACATCCTGCTACTGGCCACTACACCAAGCTTTGCTCTATTCCTGCTAAAGCTTCGGTTACTTGTGAAATAAAAAGGAAACTTCGCCTACTATACATCTTGAACCTGCGACCTCCTAAACACACACATACTCTGCTTCCCACTGCACCGAAGTTCCTTTCATGACATAATCTTCTCACAATTAATTTTAAGGCTTAACTGCTGCAGTCACAACTACTTAAAAAGAAATCAAAATTTTGCCTTCCCCTGGAATCGAACCCCAGCCTTCCTTCCTGCTGTCCAGCGCGCCTAACCATTGGGCCAGGCGCTCCTTTATGCCTAGTTTCTGCCCAACTTATTTTTAAGGCCTTATGCCCAGATTTCCTTAAGAGGTAAAATTTAAGAATTTTTGCTAAAGCTACGGGCTGAGCCCCGGACTTTTTCCCACACCATAAACCATTCGTAATTTATTTAATTACTAAACTAAACATACTAAATAATAATAACAATTAAATCATCCCATTTATTCGGGCAGTCTCCTACCCGAACCCAAACTCAAGGCCTAATACTTCCAGGCCCAAAAATCAGGGCGTTACAGTAGTGGCGTGAAAGAGGAATCTAAGGGAAGTGTTCAGGAGAAAAAATTAAGGAAAAGATCAAGGGGTTATCAGGGACAAAAATAAGGAGATGAGAAGGGACAAGTGTTGGAGCCGAATTGGGAATTAGACATGGAAAATTCAGTTATAAGGGCTACAAATAGGGGTCAAATACCACGTTGCCAGGCTACTGCCGAAATTCTTCTTCACCTTGTGACCAGAAACCCCTTTCTCCAAAAGTCGAAAACCCTTTTCTTTTTCTTTCTTTCTTTTCTTCCTACCGATTTCTATTCTTCTCTACACAATTTTCTTTGTTTCACTTATCCGATTTCTTCTTCTACTCTTCTTCTTTAATCTATACCAAATAAACCTTATTCACCACACTAAATTTGAAAAGTCGAAAAGTCAAATCTCTCAAGGGTTGAATACTCTTTGACCGAATCTAGTGGAATTAGTGTCAGATCTCAATTTTGGATTCATGCCGATTTGCTCTTCAGATCTGAGAAATACACGTGTTTAGTGATCAAAGTAAAAGTTAGTAAAGGCTTGGCGTTCAAGTAAGGTTAAGGTGAGCTTCCAGCTTTTGGTAAAGTATTCGATAAGTATGTAAGATTAATCTTTGAGTGATACCAATTGTAGGTTTGGACTAAGGAGATCGTATCATGCTTGCTTACCAGGTGTGTACATACACTGCACACACATTATGAATCGGTAAAAGCCGAAATGCTAAAATGCCGAAATGCCAAAAAGCCGAAAGTTTAGCTACGGTGGTCTTGCGAGTGCGCGAGCACTCGTAAGGGAGAAACTGATAGGTTTCCTGAGACCTACAGGCAATTTTGTGGACTTGGATTGTGATTTGGCGATATAGGTCGGAATGGGCTAAATAGGCCTAATGGGCTGTTGGGCCCACAATAGGCAAAAATTGAATATTGATGCTATGTGATAGGAATTTGTATGTGAGCATGAATATGAATGTGACCGGGCCTAACGGGCCATATAAATGTGTCTGGGCCTAATGGGCCATATAAATGTGATTTGGGCCTAATGGGCCATATACAAGTGGTTTGGGCCTAATGGGCCATATGTATATGATTGGGCTTAATGGGCTAGATACAGGTATGTGAATTTGTTTGGACTTTGTAAGGGGTTTTGGGCCTAGTATATGACAACTACATAAGACTTAATTAAATTTTGCGACCGTGAACAACTCAAAGGGTTAAGGTGTGGCAATGGGTATATGCATGTTTAGGATTGGATCTAGGGAGAGCTTGGTACTTAAGCGGTCTTAATGACCCACCTCGTCTTCTCTGGAATCCTATCTGGTGCATCTTATTCGTTCATCTTAGCTCGCGGGACTTGTTAACAGGCCAAGGTAAGTGAAAACCATAATTAAGGGAAAATTACCGAAATGCCCCTAAGGGTAAAAATGACCAAAATACCCTTATGTGTTAAATGTAAGTTTATTGAATGTGACATGCCTATTTGCTGCATACATATGATATTCTGCTTAGGTTGCATATGGGATGGGAAATATGGAAGGGAGGAAGTATATGAGGATCGCATGGTTGCTTGACAATCGTGGATCCACCGACGACTTTTAAAGCCCAATATGCAAATGAAGGTAGTTCTGCAACCTGGCTACCATTGGTGTGTGGGCTGGGTGGGTCGATATTTATATCCCCACATGGTGTGACGGGGGACGGAGCTAGTGTGTAGCAGATGGATAATTTGGATGGGTTTGCATTGCGTATTTGATGATTCTTCTTTGAATGCTTGTTTTTTTTCATAGAGGGTTGTACACACTGAGTTTGAGAAAACTCACCCCCTCTTTTATTTTATTTTTAAGTGATGCTCAGTAGAAGGTTCAATGTCAGGAGGGACTCTGGGTGGCCGGCTAGTAAGATAAATCGGACTTGGTTTTTTTAAGCATTTAAGTTTTTATTTCTTTTTAAGTATGCTCAGATCAGTTTGTAATAAGGTTTTCATTATGTTATTATTACTTGAATTATTATTATTTTCATTGTATCTACGAGAAGTTGAACATGGATTTCTTAAGTTATAGTATGTTTTCTACGCTTCCGCAACTAAAATTTCTAAGTGCTTTATTTTCAACAAATCTTATGTTTGAACAAGTTTTTAGTTAAGATTCTCTCTTATTTTAAGAAAGGTTTTCAATGAAAACACGATTTTCGCTAAAACACTTCAATGTGACAAGCCAGATTAGGCCGTAATGTCTGGGCTGAGTTTGGGGTGTTACAACGAAGATGGCTCAAGTTGCTGAAAGATTACGAGTTAGTGATTGATTATCATCCGGGAAAAGCGAATGTAGTCTCGAATTCTCTGAGTAGAAAAAATTGATTTGCTTTGCGAGCGATGAATACACAGTTAACTTTGACTGATGATAATTTGATTTTAGCTGAGTTGAAAGCTAAACCGTTATTTCTTTAGCAAATTTGTGAAGCTCAGAAGTGTGATAACGAATTGAAAGCTAAAAGAGTGCTGTAACACCTTTAACCCATATCCATCGCAAGAATAGGGTTACGAGGTATTACCGGACAAGTCACAAATCAGTACTGTTGTAACATCCCGAAATAGGGCCTAAACGGAACAATGGTTGCGAAACCACAAATCTGAGGTAGAAAAATTTATTTTATTATTATTTTGAGGTCTATGATATGTTTGCATGATTGTGTGAAAAGTTCGTGAAGAAATTCTATGCATAAAGTACTTAATTTGAAATTAGGGACTAAATTGAATAAATTGCAAAACTTGTGTTCTAGAAGTATTTTGCATAAAATTGAATTAGATTATTAATTAGAGGTCCTTAAAGAGTAATTTTACCAATTTCTAAGTCTATGGACAAAAATTAGGACATGGAAAGAATTTTTGAAAGTTTAGTAGTAAGGGCATTTTGGTCATTTAGTTATTAAAATGAATTAAAAACAAAATTAAAAGCCAATTTTTGTCCTTCTTCTTCATTAGGACGAAATTTCAAGGGTTCTCCATAGCTAGGGTTTGTTTCAAGCTTTCAAGCTCCATGGTAAGTGATTCCAAGCCCCGTTTTTAATGTTCTTTACGTTTTGAGTCCCTGAGCTCGATAAAGCTTATGCTAGCAATAATTTAAGTTAGGGTTCATATTTGGAAAAATACCCATAGGTGAAATTTGTGTATTTTGATGTTTTATGATAGAATATGAGGTTTTAAATTATGTTAGACAACTTGTACTACTCGGTTTTAAGCAAAAACGAGTAAAAGGACTTAATTGGTAAAAATACCTAATAGTCATAAGTGCTTGTTAGAGTATGAATTTGATGCTGCCATAGAAGGAAAAATGACCAGCATGTCATGAAACATAAGAAAATAGGTCAAGTTTAATTTACGAGCTTTGGGGCAAAAGTGTACATGCAAAGTTTAGGGGCAAAATTGTAATTTTGCCAAAATATGATTTTGGGTCAATTTGAATAATTTGAGTCCTAATTAGACTATATTTTAAATGATAGAGCAAGGAAAAACTGAAATTCGGGCTAAAATGGAGAAAATACCAAGTTGTGGACGAAATGGTAAAAGTAGCTATTTTTGCATACGAGGTAAGTTTACATAAAATAAATGCAATATTCTTTTATTTTACATTATTATTGTAAATTTCCAGCATTTATATACTTATTTTATGAGAATATTTGAAGTCGAATTAAAGGCGAGTAGTGACAGAGAAAAAGCATTAGGAAGCCCCGTTTGAACCTTAGGAATGTTAGGATATTGGGGTTGTGAGGAGATGAGACAGAAATGAGCCATGTAAGTCCATATCGGATATATGGCTTTGGAGACAGAATGAGCCATGTAAGCCCATATTAGACATATATATGGCATTGGAGACAGAATAATTCATGTAAGTCCATGTCGAAGACATGGCATTGGCGAGATATTGATAGACAGAACGACCTTAGTATCCTTAGTATTCCGAGTGGTTCAATGGGTCATTGTACACGTTAAATTACAAAGTGAATTATCAGCAAAAGGGAAGGTAGATTATATTTATGAATAGTGAAAGGTCGGTAAGAAAGAAGGTAAGTAAGTAAAGAAGAAGGTAGAAAATCGAAAGTAAAGAAAGTTTATGAGGCTAGGTGACATTATGTATAATTATTCATTATGTTGAATGTTGTAATTTATTTGCTTGTAAGCTTACTAAGCCTAGTGCTTACTCTCTTTATTTTCTTTTTCTTATAGTTTTTATCTAGCCACTCGGGGATCGAAGGAAACGTCAGAGACCCGATCACACTATCGAAGAAATCACATTGGTATAGTTAGACGTTTAGTTTTGTGTATGGCATGTATAGGAACTTGGTTTCTTTTGATATGATATGATCAATGAATGATGTGTAAATACTTGCTAGTGATTAGCTAATAGAATGGCTGATGATATACATGTTTAATTGTATGTATGAATAAGTAGTAACTATCACATGAAAACTAAGAAAAATGTGAAAGTAACTTAAAAATAGATTCAAGTATCAGAAATAATGTGATTTTGAAAAATCACTAAAAATCATAGAGACATGGTTTGATGGTGAATAATATATGAAATTAAAGCTTATTATGTCTATTTTCTTATGGAATAAGCAAAATAGGTAAAGGTATTATATTTTATGAGATATCTGAGTTTTAGTGAAACAGGGTCAGAGAAAATTCTAGATCCCCTGTTTCAACTTTGGAAATTCACCATAAATTGTACAAAAATAATTAGGTGGTTTAATTTATATGGTTAGAATCCTTATTTAATCTAGTTTTAATATAAACAAACGATATAGTTATATTAATTTTTTATAGGGAGAAAAGTGGTTCGTAGTAAGTAGAGGTCAGTGCAGTCGAATTCTGAAACAGGGGTAACTTTTAACTAATAAACTGTACTAATTGGCTAAGTCAAAAATTATAGAAAAAAATTAGTAGATAGATATATGAGTCTAGTTTCAGGAAAAATTTACGGATCTTAATTTCGAGTTTTGAAACTCGAGAAATGAATTTTTAAGTAGCTATGATGCAGAAAAACAGTTTATTCCGAAAATTAAAATAAGTGGTTTAGAGTTGTTTAAAAGGTAAGATAAGTTTAGTAACACCTCAAGCTTGACTCCGGTGACGGTTTCGGGCGTGGGGGCATTACATTTATTGGATCAGAGCAGGTTTAGTCGGTTCTCGGAACAGTTAGTGTGAGTAAATGTCTAGCTATACATGCCATACCTGTATTTTGATAGTGTGACGACTCCTGATGATTTTTTAAATATTTTGTTTTATTGTAATGGATCCCGAGCGAGCTGGTGATGATGATGATGTAGAAAGTAATCGCTGCTCCCGCGGAAGGGGTAGCGCCATCCGAGAATAGGCGATGCTGATTAATCGGGAGGAGTGACTCGAGAAGCTCTCTTCCAAGCTTTGAATAATTGGTTTGCCGAGTTCGTTAATGCGAATCCGGTGAGTTAGACCTCCACCCCTCATGACTCTCAGGCTACCCATGTAGCTCAAGCTTCCCCAGTCATAGGTACAATGATAAGAGAAAAGCCACCAGTTGATAGAATTGGGAAACAAGGGGCAGAAGAGTTCCGAGCAACAAAACATGATGATGCAGAAAGAGCAAAATTTTGGTTAGAAAATTCTATCAGAGTCTTTGATGAATTATCTTGTACACCCGAGGAATGTATGAAACGTGTAATATCACTTCTTAGAGACTCAGCCTACTACTGGTGGAAGACACTTGTATCAGTTGTACCAAAGGAGAGGATCACTTGGGATTTCTTTCAGGAGGAATTTCGTAAAAAGTACATCAGTTAGGGGTTTATTGACCAGAAGAGAAAGGAATTTCTGGAATTGAAACAAGGTAATATGACGAATCGATGAGATTGTGCATAAATTATCAGCAAGTTAACAAGGTAACAGTAAAGAACAAGTATCCATTGCCTAGAATTGATGATCTGTTTGATCAATTGAAGGGAGCTACTGTGTTCTCCAAGATAGATTTGAGATCCTGATACTATCGATTCATGAGTTAAAGAGTTAGATGTCCCAAGACCGCTTTCCGGACTAGGTATGGTCATTATGAGTTCCTTGTGATGCCATTTGACTTTACTAATGCTCCTGCCATTTTCATGGACTTAATGAACCGAATTTTTAGACCGTACTTGGATAAGTTCGTAGTTGTGTTCATTGATGATATCTTGATTTATTCTCATGATGAGACCGAGCATGCGAGCATTTGAGAACAAACTTTACATATTCTCGAGAGATAATCGATTGTATGCCAAGTTCAAGAAAAGTGAATTCTGTTACTACGAGAAGTTGGTTTTCTTGGACATATTGTTTCAGTGAAGGTATTAAGGTTGATCCGAGCAAGATTTCAGCCATTGTTGATTGGAAGCCTCCTAGAAATGTATCGGTTAGAAGTTTTCTTGGTCTTGCCGGATATTGTAGAGGATTTTCCATGATAGCTACCCCCGTTGACAAGATTTCTGCGAAAGGATATCAAGTTTGAATGGATTGAGAAGTGTCAACGAGTTTTGACAAGTTAAAAGCATTATTGACTAAAGCTCTGCTTTAGTACAACCGAAACCGTAAGGAGTTTGTGATTTACGGTGATGCGTCCATGAATGGACTTAGTTGTGTACTTATGCAGAAGGGAAGGTAATTGCTTATGCCTCTACATAGCTAAAGCCACATGAGAAGAACTATCCGATACATGATTTAGAGCTAGTTTGCCATTATTTTTACGTTGAAGATTTGGAGACATCATTTGTACGGTGAGAAGTGCCACATATTCACCGATCATAAAAGTTTGAAATTGAAGCAAAGAAGATGGCTAGAGTTGATTAAAGATTATGAGCTAGTGATTGATTATCACCCGGTATGTGTGTAATCAAGAATGATGAGCTTATTCGAAAGATCTTACAGAAGCACATAGTAGTTTTTTTCTATTCATCCGGGTAGTACAAAGATGTATAATGATTTGAAGAAAATGTCTTGGTGGGTAGGAATAAAAAGGACATTTCGAGTTTGTTTCTAGATGTTTGATCATCACAAATAGTAAAGGCCGAACATCGTACCTTCTTCAGTTTATTGCACTGTGCTAGTCCCCGAGTGGAAATGGAATCAAGTTATTATAGATTTTGTGATGTGGATTGCCGTTTACATCGAGAAAGAAAGATGCGATATGGGTTGTGATTGATAAGTTAACGAAGTCGGCTCATTTTATCCCGGTTCGTATGGATTTTTACTTGACAAGTTGGCCGAGTTGTATATTTCGGATATAGTCGGAGACTACATGGGGTAGACGAGGCTACATGGGAACTCGAAGAGGCTATGTGAAAACAGTACCCAAATCTCTTCACAGTGTAAGATTTTCTGGGGCGAAAATCCCTAAAGGGGGAGAAATGTAACATCCCGAATAGGGGGGCCTAAACGAAACAATGGTTGTGAAACCACAAATTCGAGGTAGAAAAATTTATTTTATTATTATTTTGAGGTCTATGATATGTTTTCATGATTGTGTGAAAAGTTCGTGAAGAAATTCTATGCATAAAGTACTTAATTTGAAATTAGGGACTAAATTGAATAAATTGCAAAACTTGTGTTCTAGAAGTATTTTGCATAAAATTGAATTAGATTATTAATTAGAGGTCCTTAAAGAGTAATTTTACCAATTTCTAAGTCTATGGACAAAAATTAGGACATGGAAGGAATTTTTGAAAGTTTAGTAGTAAGGGCATTTTGGTCATTTAGTTATTAAAATGAATTAAAAACAAAATTAAAAGCCAATTTTTGTCCATCTTCTTCATTAGGACGAAATTTCAAGGGTTCTCCATAGCTAGGGTTTGTTTCAAGCTTTCAAGCTCCATGGTAAGTGATTCCAAGCCCGCTTTTAATGTTCTTTACGTTTTCTGAGTCCCTTGAGCTCGATAAAGCTTATGCTAGCAATAATTTAAGTTAGGGTTCATATTTGGAAAAATACCCATAGGTGAAATTTGTGTATTTTGATGTTTTATGATAGAATATGAGGTTTTAAATTATGTTAGACAACTTGTACTACTCGGTTTTAAGCAAAAAGCAGTAAAAGGACTTAATTGGTAAAAATACCTAATAGTCATAAGTGCTTGTTAGAGTATGAATTTGATGCTGCCATAGAAGGGAAAAATGACCAGCATGTCATGAAACATAAGAAAATAGGCTGAAGTTTAATTTACGAGCTTTGGGGCAAAAGTGTACATGCAAAAGTTTAGGGGAAAATTGTAATTTTACCAAAATATGATTTTGGGTCAATTTGAATAATTTGAGTCCTAATTAGACTATATTTTAAATGATAGAGCAAGGAAAACTGAAATTCAAAGCTAAAATGGAGAAAATACCAAGTTGTGGACGAAATGGTAAAAGTAGCTATTTTTGCATACGAGGTAAGTTTCTGATGAAATAAATGCAATATTCTTTTATTTTACATTATTATTGTAAATTTCCAGCATTTATATACTTATTTTATGAGAATATTTGAAGTCGAATTAAAGCGCGAGTGACAGAGAAAAAGCATTAGGAAGCCCCGTTTGAACCTTAGGAATGTTAGGATATTGGGGTTGTGAGACGGGACAGAGGCAAGAATGAGCCATGTAAGTCCATATCAAATATATGGCTTTGGAGATAGGAATGAGCCATGTAAGCCCATATTAGACATATATATGGCATTGGAGACAGAATAATTCATGTAAGTCCATGTCGAAGACATGGCATTGGGCGAGATATTGATAGGCAGAACGACCTCGGTATCCTTAGTATTCCGAGTGGTTCAATGGGTCATTGTACACGTTAAATTACAGATGAATTATCAGCAAAAGGGAAGGTAGATTATATTTATGAATAGTGAAAGGTCGGTAAGAAAGAAGGTAAGTAAGTAAAGAAGAAGGTAGAAAATGAGAAGTAAAGAAAGTTTATGAGGCTGGGTGACATTATGTATAATTATTCATTATGTTGAATGTTGTAATTTATTTGCTTGTAAGCTTACTAAGCCTAGTGCTTACTCTCTTTATTTTCTTTTCTTATAGCTTTTATCTAGCCATTCGGGGATCGAAGGAAACGTCGGAGACCCGATCACACTATCGAAGAAATCACATTGGTATAGTTAGACGTTTAGTTTTGTGTATGGCATGTATAGGAACTTGGTTTCTTTTGATATGATATGATCAATGAATGATTTGTAAATACTTGCTAGTGATTAGCTAATAGAATGGCTGATGATATACATGTTTAATTGTATGTATGAATAAGTAGTAACTATCACATGAAAACTAAGAAAAATGTGAAAGTAACTTAAAAACAGATTCAAGTATCAGAAATAATGTGATTTTGAAAAATCACTAAAAATCGTAGAGACATGGTTTGATGGTGAATAATATATGAAATTAAAGCTTATTATGTCTATTTTCTTATGGAATAAGCAAAACAGGTAAAGGTATTATATTTTATGAGATATCTGAGTTTTAGTGAAATAGGGTCAGAGAAAATTCTAGATCCCCTGTTTCAACTTTGGAAATTCACCATAAATTGTACAAAAATAATTAGGTGGTTTAATTTATATGGTTAGAATCCTTATTGAATCTAGTTTTAATAGAAACAAACAGTATAGTTATATTAATTTTTTATAGGGAGAAAAGTGGTTCGTAGTAAGTAGAGGTCAGTGCAGTCGAATTCTAAAACAGGGGTAACTTTAACTAATAAACTGTACTAATTAGCTAAGTCAAAAATTCTAGAAAACAATTAGTAGATATATATATGAGTCTAGTTTCAGGAAAAATTTACGGATCTTAATTTCGAGTTTTGAAACTCGAGAAATGAATTTTTAAGCAGCTATGACGCAGAAAAACAGTTTATTCTGAAAATTAAAATAAGTGGTTTAGAGTTGTTTAAAAGGCAAGATAAGTTTAGTAACACCTCAAGCTTGACTCCGGTGACGGTTTCGGGCGTGGGTCCGTTACAACTGTTGTTTATCACTTTTCATGCTTTATAGAATAACGGTACGTTTGTAACATTATCAAACATTTAAACATCAAAGTCATGTGCACATATTAACACTTTCATCATTCGATTCCCTGAATACAATACATTAATGGCATTTTTGCCATTAAACCAAATTCAAGCATATCATCTCACTTTTTATATGTAAACAATTTATAAGTACATAATCTCATTAGTTAAGCATCAAACATATTATTTTACAATTTTTGTACATGTATATGATGAAACCAGTCAACCAATATGCATACAACTTATTGTCCAAACACATATATATGACATTAGTAACATAACAATATGTTCATACATACCTTTGATGTCATTCAAATATACATATTTTTACTCTAAATGTAACCTTTTTATTTTGTAATTACCGAATATATTTTAACCAATTCCATTAATTAAATCTTAATTATACCAAATCACATATTAAGCATAATTGTCTAAATTTAAACAACCTCACGATATAATAGGCATGCATATATAATACACATAAACAAACATATTCATTTAACCACATACAAATATCATTTGATTAATTATATACACTAGTAGCGAAATAAATCATATCAAAGTACCTATCTATCACGTACCAAATTATAATTCATAATATGGTAGATTTCCAACTCAAATATTTAACCCAACATTTTAATCTTTCATTACCGAACCTCAAACAAAACATATCCATGAAAGTTATCATATCACATATTCATTATTTGTTTCCACCAACCATTCAAGCATAACATATGCACATACATTGTGATAGCCCTAATTTGACCCTAGTCGGAAAGTGATTTTGGGACCACAAAACCGAGTCATAAAAATAATTAACCGTTATATTCTATGCTTATTGTATGTGTACATGCATGTGTGAAAGTTTCATGCTTTAATTTTGTCATTTGTATGTGAAATTTATTAAATAGGACTTAGGTGAGACAATTGTGAAATGTGATAGGTTAATTTTAAAGTGGCCTATTAATGCATGTTACAAAAACGATGGATTTGCATGTCAAATATCCATTTTTTTATGTAGTGGTCGGCCATGATGATGTTTTATATAGAATATATGTATTATTTATTAGTTAAATGGCTTTATATTTTATAATATTAATGAATAAAAATAAGAGAAAAAGGGGTGATGAAAACAAACCTTCATCTTTGTTCTTCTTGGCCGAATTGAAAGAAAGAAAAAGGGGCAAGACTTTCGGTCACTTTAAGCTTGAGGAAGGTTAGTAAATTATGTTAGTTTTTGAAATTTTAAGCTTGTTTTAAGTTAATTAGCTAGTTTCATGCTTAGCCCATGTCAAAACTTTAAAATTTGGGTGATGATTTGAGCATTCAGTTTTGGTTGTTAAGGGAGGAGATTGGATTATTGTCTTTATGTTTTGATGAAGAATTGTTGAAGAGAAAAGTTTGAGTTAGTTAAGGTTATAAATTTCTAATACTCATGTGTATAATAGCCGAACATAGATTTGCTTAATGACTTGAACTGTGACACCCCGAATTAGGGCCCAATCGGAAGTGGTTTTGTGACCACAAATCCGAGATAGAAATAATTATTTTATAATTATTTTATATTTATTTTGAGGTTTATGATATGATTTCATGATTTCGTGAAAATTTCGTAATGAAATTCTATGCATTAAGCGCTTAAGTTGAGATTAGGGACTAAACCGAATAAATTGCAAAATTTGCATTCTAGAAGTTTTTAGTATGAAATTGCATTGAAATATTAATTATGAGCTCTTAAGTAGCAATTTGACCAATTTTAGGTTCATGGGCAAAATTTGGACATGGAAGGAATTTTTGAAAGTTTAGTAGTAAGGGCATTTTGGTCATTTGTATATTAAATGAAATAAAATGGGAAAAATAACACAAAATTTGGTCATCTTCATCACTAGTTGCTGCCGAAATTTACTCTCCTCCATAGCTAGGGTTTCTTCAACTTTCAAGCTTCATAATAAGTGATTTCAAGCCCCGTTTTTAATGTTCTTTACATTTTTGAAATCTTCGTAGCTCGATTTACCTATTTCTACTATTATTTCGAGTTAGGGTTTATGTTTAAAAATTTACCCATGAATGATAGGCATGTATTTTGATGTTTGATGGTAGAATATGAATGTTTGAAGTTAGGAGAACGATCTTTTCTAAGCGATTTTTAGCGAAAACGAGCAAAACTAAGATAATCGATAAACATACCTATTGTTCATAATTATGTGTTAGAATGAGAATTTGATGATACCATAGAAGAGAAAAATGATCAGCATGTCATTAAACATAAGAATAAGGGCTGAAATTAAATTTCCGAGCCTTGGGGCAAAATCATAATTTTGTAAAAGTTAGGGGGCAAAAATGTAATTTTTGCATAATGTGATTTTTGGATTGAAATAAATAGTTCAAGTGTTAATTGAACTAAATGTGTTGTTATAGATCAAGAAAGGCGTGGAATAGACCTTGAACGGGGGAAAGAAAAAGCTTTGGACTAAACTGCAAAATTTCTATATTTTGCACCGAGGTAAGTTTGTACGTAAATAAATCATCGATTTCTTTTATGTTATTGTATTTTGATAACATGTGGAATATGGTTGCCTATCAAATGGTTATTTGATGTAAGTTATGAATTTAAATTGATTTCGGACAATTTAGTAAAATGTTGGAAAAGTGAGAAATTTCCTGTTAAACCTTGAATAAAAACGATACAAATGAACTATTGTGTGGTCACGTGTGTAGTACTAAGTGCAGGCTACTACGTGTACCAGTTATTAGTCGCATGTGTAGTACTAAGTGCGAAGCTACTATGCGTATCATATAGCTTCCGGCTACACGTGTGGAAATGGGAAAATGTTCAAGTAGTGGTGTATCTCATTGTTATTCCGATGAGTTCAACGGAAATTGATTTAAATGAAGATACATGTGAAAGTGATTATGTGATGAATAAGTGCAAGTATATGTTTATTTGAATTTATGAGCAATATGCTCGATAAGTGAGCGAACCTCAGTAAAATGGAAAGGATTGAGCAAAATATGTAAGAGTGAATTTTTGTAGTAAAACAATGTTGGACAAATGAGCAGTTGCATAATTTTGAAAATTCACCAAAAATCATGAAAGTAGAATTAAATCTCAAATAAATTATGGAATTAAAGCTTAATGGGTCTACTTTCATATAAAAGAAACAGGGGAAACAAAAGACTTCTATATTATGTGATAATTGAATTCTTGTGAAACAGGTTCTGAATGAAATTAAGATCCCCTTTTCTGACTTTAGAAATTCACCATAAATTGTACAAAAATTATTAAGAGTCATACCATACATGCATGGATTCCTTATTGAGTCTATTTTTAAGGGAAATAAACGCATGGTCGTTGGAATCTTGTACAGGGAGAAATTTTGTTCGTAAAGCACAGGTGTCAGAGTAGTCATACCCTAAAATAGGGGAGACTTTAACTAATAAACTGTACTACGGAATTGAATTTCGAGATATGTAGCTCAAGATATGATTTTTCTTTTAACCGGGACTCTAGAAAACAGCCTGTCATCAATATATGTAACCATATACTAGTATGATTATTTTACTTTGATAAATTATATATCAATTTAGTACTTACTTACTAAGCTATATGCTTATCATCTTTTCTTTTTCTTGTTTTATAGAATTATTAAGCCAGCTCGGGATTTTGGAGATCGTTAGAGACTCATCTACACTATCAATACTTTTTGGTATTTTGTAATCACTACTTTGGAATTATGGCATGTATAGAGAGAGACTAATCATTTTGTTATATGTCATAATTAATTTGTTTTAAAGTATCACTTTTTTTTAAACTTTAAAATCTACATGTATCTATGTATATCTCATTAATGCTATCAACTTTAGTCTAAGCTAAAGTAAGTAAATTGAGTAAGGTCAGTTAATGTGTGAATTCATGTTTTTCGTGAATGGTAATGCTCCGTACCTTATTTCGGTCTAGAATATGGGTATGGGGTGTTACATTTATTGAGTATCGAGCCGAGTTTAGGCGGTTCTCGGATCTACGTCTTGTGTGTGGAAGTCTATCTGTACATGCCATAATTATATTATGATAGTGGGATGACTCACGACACTTTAAATCATGTTTTTTTATAGTAAATGGATCCCACCGAGTGTGGAAATGATGATGTAGAAAGTCCCGCGCAAGGGACTGCGCGCCGATGGAGAGTAGGCATGAGACACATGATCGGGAGATAGGGCCCGGAAGCCTTTCTCCGTATGATGAGTAATTGGTATATAGAATTTGTTCGGCAAATCCGAGCGCTCACCTCCTCCACCTCCTCCTATTCCCCAACCGATTCCCGTAGTTCCTCAAGGTGCCGAAATGGTAAGATCGAGCAAACCCCAGATTGCTAAAATTAAAAGCAAGGGGTTGAAGAATTTAGGGCTAATATAGATGTTGATCCCGAAAGAGCGAGTTCTAGCTTGAAAATTCTACGGGGTATTCGATGAGCTTTCTTGTACTCCCAAAGAATGTTTGAAGTGTGCCGTATCATTGCTAAGGGATTCGGCATATCACCGGTGGAAGACATTGATATCGGTGGTTCCGAAGAAAGGATTACATGGGATTTCTTTCAAGAGGAGTTTAGAAAGAAGTATATAAGCCAAACAGTTTATTGATCAAAACGGAAAGAGTTCCTTGAATCAAACAAGGCAAAATGTCCGTGGCGAGAATATGAACGTGAATTTGTCGGACTTAGCAAGTATGCTCAGAGTGTGTGTCCACCAAGCTATTATGTGTAAGAGGTTCGAGGATGGGTTAAATGAAGACATCAAGCTACTAGTTGGGATTTTAGAATTGAAAGAGTTTGTGGTATTGGTTGACCGAAATGGTAAAGTGAAGAAGCGAACAACGAGAAGAGAAAAGCTATGAGAGAAGCCGAGACGCAAGAAAGAGGCCAATTAGTAAGTCATTCCAATCTCAAACAAAGAAGTCTAAAGAAATGAATCCTCGGTTGATCGTTTCAACCGAACATTCAATGATCGGGATCGTGGAAGATCATATTCGATTCTAAAGCCCAAGCTACTTCAATAGCGAGTGTAGGTAATGTGAGATCTAATAGACCCGAGTGCCAACTTGTGGCAAAAAAACATTTTGGGGAGTGTTGGACGATTAGCGGGCTTGTTTCAAATGTGGTTCTCGAGAACATTATATTAAGGATTGTCCAAAAGGGTTGAAGAAGAAAAATTTTAGAGTACCGCATGCAGACTAGTGTAGCTAATAGAGGTAGACCTCAGAAATACTGGGGAGTGGAGCTACCGGTGAGAAGTGTGACAAAGGAATTAACCGGGAGACCGGAAGCTAGAGTACTGCTGCTGGAGCTTACGCCATACGTGCTTTCGGGAAGAGGCGTCATCTCCTGATGTGATCAACGGTACATTTTCTCTTTATGATACTATTGTTATTGCAATCGATTGATCCGGATCTACTCATTCTTATGTTTGTGTGAATTTAGTATCTAGTAAGAGCTTGCCCGTAGAATCTCATCGAATTTGTAATTAAAGTGTCAAACCCTTTAGGCAAATATGTGTTAGTAGATAAGGTTTGCAAAAATTGTCTTTTGATGATTCAAAGTCACTGTTTTTCGGATAATCTAATGTTGCTACCATTTGACGAGTTTGATGTCATTTTGGGTATGGATTGGTTGATATTACATGATACTAGAGTAAATTGCGAACAAAAACTCTTGAGTTGAAAAGTGAAAATGGTGAAATTCTTGGTGGAAACAAATGAATCAAATAAATTGCCTATGGTGATTTCATATATATCCGCTTTCGA
Organism: Gossypium anomalum; assembly: GCA_025698475.1. NCBI lineage: Eukaryota > Viridiplantae > Streptophyta > Magnoliopsida > Malvales > Malvaceae > Gossypium > Gossypium anomalum. The sequence goes on from CM046965.1 coordinate 45,066,239, forward strand.
TGATATATGCGAAAAGGGTGTGAAGCTTATCTTGCTTATGTATTAAATACTAAAATGTCCGAGTCGAAGCTTGAATCGATGCAGGTAGTCCGTGAGTTCTCGGATGTATTTCTAGAAGAATTGCCGGGTTGCCTCCGATTAGAGAGGTAGAATTTTCTATTGATTTGTTACACCGGCGCACCAATTTCGATCTCTCCATACGTAATGGCTCATTGAATTAAAAGAATTGAAGGCTCAGTTGCAAGAGTTAACAGAGACAAAGGGATTTGTGAGACCGAGTTTCTCTCCTGAGGTGCTCTGTATTGTTCGTAAAGAAGAAGGATGGTTCAATGAGACTTTGCATTGATTACCGTCACTCAATAAGGTGACTATAAAGAACAAGTACCCGTTCTTTGAGGATTGATGATTTATTCGATCGGTTAAAGGGGGCCACAAAGTGTTTTCAAAGATCGATTTTACGTCTGGTTATTACCAGTTGAGAGTTAAGGAGTCGGATGTGCCGAAAACCGCTTTCAGAACGAGGTATGGACACTATGAATTCCTTGTGATGCCTTTCGGTCTAACAAATGCTCCGGCTATCTTTATGGATTTGATGAATCGAATCTTTCGACCATACCTGGATAGGTTTGTGGTTGTGTTCATAAATGATATCTTGATTTATTCTCGGAATGAGTCCGAACATGCTGAACATTTAAGAATGGTATTACAGATTTTAAGAGAAAAGAAATTGTTTGCAAAATTCAGTAAAAGTGAATTTTGGCTTCATGAAGTTGGATTTTTGGGACATGTAGTTTCGAGTGATGGTATTCAAGTTGATCCGAGCAAAATTTCGACAATTGTTAATTGGAAACCGCCAAAGGATGTATCTGAGGTTAGAAGCTTTTTGGGCTTAGCTGGATATTATTGACGCTTTGTCGAGGGATTTTCGATGATCGCCTCTCCAATGACTAAGCTGTTACAAAAGAATGTTAAGTTTGATTGGACTGAAAAATGTCAACTAAGTTTCGAGAAGTTGAAAGAGCGGTTGACCAAAGCACCCGTGTTAGTGCAACCCGAGTCGGGGAAAGAATTTGTGATCTATAGTGATGCGTCATCAACTGGTCTTGGTTGTGTTTTAATGCAAGAAGGTAAAGTAGTAGCTTATGCCTCACGGCAGTTGAAACCGCATGAGAAGAATTACCCGACACATGATTTAGAGTTGGCGCCATTGTCTTTGCTTTGAAGATTTGGCGTCATTATTTATCTGGTGAGAAGTGCCGAATCTTTCACGATCACAAAAGTTTGAAATATTTGATGGATCAAAAAGATTTGAATTTACGTCAACGAAGATGGCTTGAATTGTTAAAGGATTATGAATTAATAATTGATTATCACCCCGGAAAGCGAATATAGTCGCAGATGCTTTAAGTAGAAAATCTTTGTTTGCTTTGAGAGCTATGGGTGCAAATTTAACTATGTCAGATGATGGTTTGCTTTTGGCCGAATTAAGAGTTAAGCCGCTATTTCTTCAACAAAATCGGGAAGCTCAGAAGAATGACAGTGAATTACGAACAAAGCGAGCTCAGTGTGAATTGGATTGTGACTCAGATTTTCGAATCGGACCAGAGGATTGCTTAATGTTTCGTGATCGAGTATGTGTACCAAAAGATACTGAGTTGATTCAAAAGATTTTACATGAAGCACACAGTGGTTATTTGCAAGTTCATCCTGGTAGTACGAAAATGTACAATGACCTGAAGAAAATATATTGGTGGAATGGTATGAAAAGAGATATCTCTGAGTTTGTAGCCAAATGCTTGATTTGCCAGCAAGTGAAAGCTGAACACCAGGTACCTTCAGGTTTACTTCAACCAGTGATGATTCCCGAGTGGAAATGGGACAGAATTACGATGGATTTTGTGACAGGGTTGCCTCTAACTCCAAAAAGGAAAAATGCCATCTGGGTTGTGGTTGATAGATTAACAAAATCAGCTCACTTTATACCAAGATGCACGTCTGATGACTCCTTGATAAGTTGGCTAAAATATATATTTCTGAAATTGTGAGATTACACGGAGTACCTATATCTATTATTTCGGATAGAGATCCGAGATTTACTTCGAGGTTTTGGAAAAAGTTGCAAGAAGCTTTGGGTACAAAATTGAATTTCAGTACCGCGTTTCATCCACAAACGGACGGTCAATCTGAAAGAGTAATTCAGGTACTCGAGGATATGCTCCGATGTTGTGTTTTAGAGTTTCAAGGTAGTTGGGAGAAATGTTTAGCCTTGATTGAATTTGCCTACAACAACAGTTTTCAGTCGAGTATATAGATGGCACCGCATTTAAGCATTGTATGGTCGCAAGTGTCGAACTCCTTTGTATTGGACCGAGCTTAGTGAAAAACGGATTCACGAGTTGACTTGATAAAAAAAAGCGAAGAGAAAGTGAAAGTGATTAGTGATTGTCCGAAAAGCCGCTCGCCGGATCGACAAAAGTCATACGCGGATTTGAAGAGAAAAGAGATCGAGTTCCAAGTGGGTGATAAAGTTTTTCTAAAGGTATCTCCGTGGAAGAAAATTTTAAGGTTTGGCCGAAAAGGCAAGTTAAGTCCACGTTTTATTGGGCCTTATAAGATTATTGAAAGAGTTGGACCAATGGCTTATCGGCTAGCCTTACCAACCGAGTTGGAAAAGATTCATAACGTGTTTCATGTGTCGATGCTTGCGACGTTACCGCTCGATCCTTCACATGTAATTCCTCTGCGAAATTGAAATTCGACCAGGATATGACCTATGAGGAGGAACCAATAAAGATTTTGGCTCGGAAATTAAATGAGTTAAGAAATAAAAATATAGCCTTAGTGAAAGTATTGTAGCACGACATGGAATGGAAGAGGCTACGTGGGAACTGAGGAAGCTATGAGGAAACAATATCCGAATCTCTTTCTCGGTAAGATTTTCTGAGGACGAAAATCTCTAAAGGGGAAAGAATTGTGACAACCCGAATTAGGGCCTAATCGGAATAGTGGTTTCGTGACCACAAATCGAGATAGAAATAATTATTTTATAATTATTTTATATTTATTTTGAGGTTTATGATATGATTTCATGATTTCGTGAAAATTTCAGTAATGAAATTCTATGCATTAAGCACTTAAGTTGAGATTAGGGACTAAACCGAATAAATTGCAAAATTTGCATTCTAGAAGTTTTTAGTATGAAATTGCATTGAAATATTAATTATGAGGTCTTAAATAGCAATTTGACCAATTTTAGGTTCATGGACAAAATTTGGACATGGAAGGAATTTTGAAAGTTTAGTAGTAAGGGCATTTTGGTCATTTGTATATTAAATGAAATAAAATGGGAAAAATAACACAAAATTTGGTCATCTTCATCACTAGTTGCTGCCGAAATTTACTCTCCTCCATAGCTAGGGTTTCTTCAACTTTCAAGCTTCATAGTAAGTGATTTCAAGCCCCGTTTTAATGTTCTTTACATTTTTGAAATCCTCGTAGCTCGATTTACCTATTTCTACTATTATTTCGAGTTAGGGTTTATGTTTAAAAATTTACCCATGAATGATAGGCATGTATTTTGATGTTTGATGGTAGAATATGAATGTTTGAAGTTAGGAGAACGATCTTTTCTAAGCGATTTTTAGCGAAAACGAGCAAAACGGCATAATCGATAAAAATACCTATTGTTCATAATTATGTGTTAGAATGAGAATTTGATGATACCATAGAAGAGAAAAATGATCAGCATGTCATTAAACATAAGAATAAGGGCTGAAATTAAATTTCCGAGCCTTGGGGCAAAATCATAATTTTGTAAAAGTTAGGGGCAAAAATGTAATTTTTGCATAATGTGATTTTTGGATTGAAATAAATAGTTCGAGTGTTAATTGAACTAAATGTGTTGTTATAGATCAAGAAAGGCGTGGAATCGACCTCGAGCGGGAAAGAAAAAGCTTTGGACTAAAAGCTGCAAAAATTTTCTATATTTTGCACCAAGGTAAGTTTGTACGTAAATAAATCATCGATTTCTTTTATGTTATTGTATTTTGATAACATGTGGAATATGGCTGCCTATCAAATGGTTATTTGATGTAAGTTATGAATTTAAATTGATTTCGGACAATTTAGTAAAATGTTGGAAAAGTGAGAAATTTCCAGTTGAACCTTCGGAATAAAAACGATACAAATGAACTATTGTGTGGTCACGTGTGTAGTACTAATTGCAGGCTACTACGTGTACTAGATTATTGGTCGCATGTGTAGTACTAAGTGCAAGCTACTATGCGTATCATATAGCTTCGGCCACACGTGTGGAAATGGGAAAATGTTCAAGTAGTGGTGTATCTGTTGTTATTCCGATGAGTTCAATGGGAAATTGATTTAAATGAAGATACATGTGAAAGTGATTATGTGATGAATAAGTGCAAGTATATGTTTATTTGAATTTATGAGCAATATGCTCGATAAGTGAGCGAACCTCAGTAAAATGGAAAGGATTGAGCGAAATATGTAAGAGTGAATTTTTGTAGTAAAACAATGTTGGACAGCAGCAGTTGCATAATTTTTAAAATTCACCAAAAATCATGGAAGTAGAATTAAATCTCAAATAAATTATGGAATTAAAGCTTAATGGGTCTACTTTCATATAAAAGAAACAGAGGAAACAAAAGACTTCTATATTATGTGATAATTGAATTCTTGTGAAACAGGTTCTGAATGAAATTAAGATCCCCTTTTCTGACTTTAGAAATTCACCATAAATTGTACAAAAATTATTAAGAGTCATACCATACATGAATGGATTCCTTATTGAGTCTATTTTTAAGGGAAATAAACGTCATGGTCGTTGGAATCTTGTACAGGGAGAAATTTTGTTCGTAAAGCACAGGTGTCAGAGTAGTCATACCCTGAAATAGGGGAGACTTTAACTAATAAACTGTACTAATTGGCCCAACAAAAAATTATAGAAAAAAATTATTAAATATAATTATGAGTCTAGTTTCAAGGAAAATTTATGGAATTGAATTTTGAGATATGTAGCTCAAGATATGATTTTTCTTTTAACCGGGACTCTAGAAAATAGCCTGTCATCAATATATGTAACCATATACTAGTATGATTGTTTTACTTTGATAAATTATATATCAATTTAGTACTTACTTACTAAGCTATATGCTTACCCTCTTTTCTTTTTCTTGTTTTATAGAATTATTAAGCCAGCTCGGGATTTTGGAGATCGTCGGAGACTCATCTACACTATCAATACTTTTTGGTATTTTGTAATCACTACTTTGGAATTATGGCATGTATAGAGAGAGACTAATCATTTTGTTATATGTCATAATTAATTTGTTTTAAAGTATCACTTTTTTTTAAATTTTAAAATCTACATGTATCTATGTATATCTGTTAATGCTATCAACTTTAGTCTAAGCTAAAGTAAGTAAATTGAGTAAGGTCAGGTTAATGTGTGAATTCATGTTTTCGTGAATGGTAATGCTCCGTACCTTATTTCGGTCTAGAATATGGGTATGGGGTGTTACATGAACAAATGCTGTTTGGGTGTTTTGAAATGAATAAATTAGAGGTTTGATCATCTAAGGGTTCGGCATTGTGCATAATTTTTAAGAGTTTGATTTTGAATAATATGAGTATTGGAATGTGAGTAATGTTACGCATTGGTAAAATTTTTATATTCGGCTTTTGTAGTATATATGTATAATTAATCCATTTTTGCTAATAATATATATAAGGTGATAAATAATAAGACTATTGATGACTTGTGTTTAGTGACATTCGGCCAAGGACTATATGTGCTTGCTAATTCGATTTAAGTAAAGTAAATATGACTGATGGATGTGATTAGGTTGTGGTTAATTATTGACTTCTTTTGGTTGTGGTTTATTATTGACTTCTTTTGGTTGTATAAATTATCTTGTGAATTGGTTTGGAAGTGGTAATTAATGAGCATGCTTTGTGGCCGTAAGGTTATTTTATAATGTGTCGTGACATTAACTTAGCTAGTCGAATTGATGAGAAATGAATTGGATATATATATATATATAGGTAATAATGACAAGCTGCTTAGCACATAAGTTTTGTATATTGGTTCGGCAACTAAGCTAGAAAATAATTATTGGTAACATGGTAACTATGCACTTATATATATATATGGTATCTTAAGCATAATTGTCCATTTGATAAGGTTGGCTAATAGTTCACGCATGGATTATTCTATTTGATATGTGCATGAATTGAAGTAATAAGTTCGGTAATCAGCTTATGACATACGTGTAATGTCATATGTCTGATTATAAGTTAAGCACTAGATAGTTGTGATTCATTGGTTATAATGTTTGAATATTACTTTGGGGAAATATATGAATGGTTGCCTATTAATTAGTTTGAAATGAATCATAATAAGTTGATATTCGTATATATATGGTTGAATTCATGTATAAGGTAGCATATTAAGTTATGTAAATCTTTATTTGTGCATGCGAATTAGATAGAGATTAAATAAGCATGAAATTGAGTCATGGCATATTTTATAAAATATAATATGTATTGGAGTTATATATGATTGTCAAATGTGACTACTAAGAAGTAAAGTTGAGTAAGTAATTAAATAAATCTATTTGTTTTAATTAAGCTCAAGAGAAAAGAGGGTCTAAATCAGATAGGGGAAAGGAGAAAGCAATCGAGTAGCCTATCCACAACTGTTCAAAATATTCGAGGTAAGTTTTGAGTAATCGCCTTTAGTATAAAATTAATGATGCCTTGATATGTATATACTAGATGAATTTTGATCTTTTTGGTTCTATTTGAATTAAGATGTGTTGTAAATAATCTAAGTATATGACCTATAGTTGAATGGTCAATTCGGGTTAAGCTTGATTGATGAAAGGTATATGTGATATGTATGTATGATTTTTAAACCGAAATGAAAATGATGGTGTTCATATGAAGCTTATGTCCGAATGTAGCAAATGGCTACTAATGTGAAATGTTCCATAAGATGTGTTAGTATATGATTAAATAGGAATGATATTTGAAATTGTATCAGGGCTTAAAGACCCGCAGGCTATATGCTGGAATTGTATCCGGGTTTAAAGACCTGTAAGCTTCGTGCTGGAATGGCATCCGGGTTAAAGACCCACGGGCTTGTGCTAGAAATATGTTTCGAGTTCTAAGACTTGACAGGACTGATGCCAGTAAGTTAAGTAAGATTACGACATTGAATATCCGTGGTAACCATCGTCGAGTAAGTAATATATATATATATATTACATGTTAAGGTATGTATTATGTACTCATATGTGAATTGATTTCAAGTGAATTATTAGTATCAAAGAACGATATATATATATATATATGTGTGTGTGGATGAATTCGATATTTAAGAATAAGACAATGACCTATTCGGTTAATGTATGTCATTATATGAAAGTATGTGACTTAAAGTAATTGTATAAGCCATATAGTATAATGAAATATGTGCTGGAAATTTCTTGTGTATTCATACATATATTCGGCCAATAGGTTTTATAACTAGTGTACTTGTGTATATTCGGCCAAGTGAATTACAATTAGAATACGAGTTTTGTGATACTCAACGTTCGATTTAAATGACAAGCTTTAATTGTATGAAATGCTTAAAACTTACTAAGCCTCGAAAGCTTACTCTGTTTCTTATTTCTCTGTTTTATAGATTATTGATTTTGGCCACCGACTCGGGGATCGTCAGTAGTTCATCATACTATCGGTCTTGTTGGTACAGTTATATTTTGGTCTCGATATGGCATGTATAGGTCAGGCTGTTGACAAAATATGTTTTGTAATTGTAAATATTTTGGTCATATGAAAATGGCATATATAACTCAAAGATCAGTATGTATTCAACTCGATTTCTGTTTTTGTTGATAGATTATGTGAATGAAAAAAAAAATTAAATGTTTAGCTCGGTAATACCTCATAGCCTAAACCGGCAATCGGACTCGGGCTAGGGGTGTTACATACATTGCCTTGACAAACCGATCCAAAATAACCAATACATAGTCGGATATATAATTGTTATTTTACTTCATTACTAGCTGATTTATAAACCTATTCACAAAAAACATAGCATAACATGCTTAAACTTACCAAAGATGAACTAATCATAAGCTTTTTGTGACACCTTAACCAAACTCAACAACCAAAATTTCTCATATATTTTTATCTATGCATGTACCTTAGCCGAATCAACCAAACATACACATCCAAAATCACCAACCATTTTCAGTGCATATAACACATATAAACATGACTAAAGTTTCATATAATCACTTATCATATTAGCCATTTTCGCATGGCTTAATATATACACAACTTCAAACTTAATTAAATAAAACCTAGCTTATACATGCCATAATATCAAGTTTAAACTTAGAATTTACCAAAAATAGTTGATAGTGTGATAGACTTTACTGACGATCCCCGAGCTCGTAACTGGACTCCAAAATTTATAAAACAGAGGCAAACAAAAACCCACATAGTAAGCTATCATAGCTTAGTAAGTCATAAGCAATTAATTAACTCAATGTTAATATTAACTAAACCTAACCAAATTAATTTATGCTATCATAATCACATTTATTTTCAAGATTATAATTTCATATATAACATATACTTCCATATACAAATTTTACATTGGCCGAATATACATAAACTCATATACATGTATTCATGAATCATTTCACAAATATTCACATTATATAATCAAAAAGCCGAATACACTTTCCATATTCACATACATTTTTCATTTACATCATACATGATTTGCAACAAATATCAAGTAAATTACTTACCTTATTTCAAATAGGTAATAAGCTAACTCAGACCTAATCATTTTAGCTCATTTTACACATTCGATCACAACTTATCGTTGCCTGATGAACCATTTGGAATTAGATAGGACACTCGGATAAACACATATATCATACAATGCCAACGTCCTAGACGTGGTCTTACATGTAATCACATATCGATGCCACTGTCCCAGACAGTGTCTTACTCGTACACATATATCGCAGTCACATATCGATGCCAACGTATAAAACGTGGTCTTACTCACACGCATATATCGGAGTCACATATCGATGCCAACGTATCAAACGTGGTCTTTCTTGCACACATATATTGAAATCCTATGTCATGACATATGTATCCTAGTTATTCCTAAGGTTCATACGGGGCTTTCAGACGTCGTAACTCGGTCGAATCGAACTCGTGAACATAGTTCCCAACTGAATACACATTCGACTATCATATATACAAGCTCATAAAATTTAAATCAGCATATTATACAAGCTCATAAAATTTAAATCAGCTTTTGACATTCACATATATTCAAAATTTACAACATTTATTTACTTATAAACTTACCTCGACAACAATAACCGGAACGGGACAACTAATCGACAACTTTGGTTTTCCCCCGATCCAAATCTGATTTCTTTGGTACTTGATCTAAAAATATTCAAATTAAACTCATTCAAACATATTTTCACTCATTTTAGTCCAAAAACACATAAATGGGAAAATTACAATTTTACCCCTTACATTTTACACTTTTTACAATTTAGTCCAAATTGCACAAAATACAAAACATGCAAAATTTGCACACATCATGCTTAGGCCGAATACTACACATGTTCACAAAAGTCTATACATTTCATTTATTTCACATTTTATGATACGAATCAGCTCGGTGATGGTTTGAGTCGTATGCGAGTTGCCCGATCGTCTACGAGAAAGTATCGGTCAATTCACTTTTGGAATGAAGTTGATAGGAAAATAGGATGGAAGCTATGTATAAAGGTTCAATGATGGTTTATGGATAAGAATAATATGTATAGGCTCAGTTAAATTGGAAGGGAAAGTGAAAAAAAAAGTTAATAGATGATGGATATGGAAGAAAGGGTTCTTAAAAACAAGCACGAACCAATATTAGATAATATCGACCCAAATGCTTATAGGCTTTCAAGGTGGAGAATGAAAGTGATAAACCTCGACCCGCTACTTAGCAAAGCAGGAACCTCGGTATAAGGGTGAACGCCACACTCGGTTGAGTGATAAGTTCAAAAGAAGAACAAGGTTGACACCAACTAAGAGCTAGATAGGCCAACAAGTCTTCAACGAAATATGGGAGAAAGATTCTCTCCAAATAGTTTCATTAACAAAGAAACAATAAACAAAGTTCAACAACCTCCTTTACAAATGAAAGAAAATAAATATTTATGGGCACATAGATGACCATTCAAATTCAGCATCTAGGTGTTCACACAATAATAAAAACGTTCACACTAATGTATTAAAATAGTTCATAAATTCGGCAGATTCATGCACTAGTTGAATGGACACTTTCTTCCCCCTAAGTGTGTGCATGAATGCTTAGTCATAAAGAAAGGCTTCAAGTGACTTGTATGTGCACCAAAGGTTGCATTCATCTCATTGGGACGTTCATGCACTTGTATGGAACATGTATCTTCATAATTAAACACTTTAATGTCATGTAGGTTCATAAATGGTAGCATGAACCTCGTAAATTCGTTCTCCCCTTTGTGCATGCACTTAATTCAATCAATGTGTTGAATTATTGATTTAATTCCTTCCCTTGGACGTTCTTGAACCCATCCATGCATGTGTAGTAGCTTATAGGTCAATTTGAAGTGTGAACATGTTCAAGGAGCTCTATGATCAACATAGAATTAGTTGGTAGCTACTTCTTGGTCGAATAAGTGCCTTGGAAAGTTAGGAGACAGCCACCATACATGTACTTAAGCCATTCATGCATTCTATCATCCCATGCATTTGATCCATTCATGGACTAGCCTTTAATGTCCATACATGCATTCGACACATGCATGAATTTGTAGAAACCTTGCATCTAGCCGTACATGCACCAGCATTTAATTTTTATTCATTCATGAGTATGGAATGCCCAAAAGAGATGTTTCTTCATCCATACATTGTGCCGTCCATGAGCATTGCACCTACAAGAAATAAAACAATTCATAAGACATCATGTGAACACACATAAATTCAGCACAATGTGAGCATATTTATGTCATGCATTAAATCGGCTAAAATGTGAACATAATTAAAATATGTAATAACTATGACATATTAAAGCAAATATTAATATAAGTCAAATTTGATGCTTAAATAATCATGTTCAGATTTTATTTAATGATTAAAGTCTAAAACTGGGTTTGAGCTAAAATGAGCTAAGCTTTAGCCCTTAAGCTAAAGTTGAGCCGAGATTAAACTCCTAAGTCAGAGTTGAGCTAAGGTTTAGCTCGTGAGCTGAATATGAGTTAGGAGTGAGCTCGGTTTAGCTCAGGCAAGTTGGATTGAGCTTGAATAAGTTTGGATTTGAGCTGGACTGAGCTCGTGGAGCTGGAAACGAGCTGGGATCAGCTTGCCAACATGTCAATGCTCGGCTTGACAGACTTGTCCGATAAAGTTCGTGCTCGTATCATTTTAGTACTTCAATTTATTCTTTTTACAATTTAGTCCTAATTACTCAAAATCACCAAAAATTCCAATCCAAAACATATCTTTCATAATTCATCAACTAACATCACAAAGTTCAAATATTCTTCAATGGCATAACTTAAAATATTCATAAAAATAAAAAATTCAAGCATGGCCTTTGTACATTACACTACAACAATCATAAAAACATAAAAATTATCAAAAACTGAGCTAGTTACATACCTTGATTGAGCTTAACAAAGGGCTGAACCTCAAACTCTTTATTTCTTTTCTTTTCTTTTATGTTTCAGCAAGAACAAAGTATTATGAAAGCTTATTTTAATTTTTATGTTTTATTATTACATATATTATTACACATTTTACATTTTTAACTTTTAACAATTAATATAAAACCATTATATAATAAGGTCATAACCGTCCATGACTAATCCATATGGTCAAATTGCAACATAAATACCTCATGTAAGAAAGACAACATCAATTTAACCCTTTTACAATTAACCATCAAATTTTCATTTTACACGATTAAGCCCTTTTATTTAATCGGGTACTTAAACGACAAAATTAATTCATGAAAATTTCACACATATAAATTCACACATAATAAACACAGAAAATAATTATAAAAATATTTTTTTGACTCGAATTTATGGTCCCAAAACCACCATTCCGAATAGGGTATAAATCAGGCTGTTACAACTCTCCCCCCTTAGGCATTTTCGTCCCCAAAAATCTTACCGGCGAATAGGTTCGGATAACGTTCTTTCATTGCATCCTCTGGTTCCCACATCGTCTCTTCAATGCCGTGTTTATGCCACAGTACTTTCACTAATGAAATTTTCTTATTTCGTAACTCTTTAACTTCGCGAGCCAGAATACGAATCGGTTCTTCCTCATATGTCATATGAGACTTAATCTCGATCTCTGACGGATTAATCACATGTGAGAGATCAGATCTATATCTATGAAGCATCGAGACATGGAATACATTATGGATCTTTTCTAACTTAGGTGGCAACAACAGCCTGTACACAACCGGCCCAATACGCTCTATAATCTCATACGACCCAATAAATCTCAGACTCAGTTTGCCTTTACAACCAAATCTGAGTATTTTCTTCCACGGTGAGACTTTCAAAAACACCTTTTCCCTGATCTGAAACTCTATATCTTTTCGTTTCAAGTCTGCATACGATTTCTGACAATCTGATGCTATTTTTAGACTTTTGCGAATCACCTTTACTTTTTGTTCATTCTCTCTGATCAAATCAACCTCGTGTAACTTATTTTCACTGAGCCCGATCCAATAAAATGGTGTATGACATTTACGGCCATAAAAAGCCTCGTAAGGTGCCATTTTGATACTCGATTGAAAGCTATTATTGTACACAAATTCAATTAGAGGTAAGTATCGTTCCCACGTACCTTCAAACTCGAGAATGCAACATCTCAACATATCTTCAAGTATCTAAATGATTCGTTCAGACTGACCATCTGTTTGTGGATGGAAAGCAGTACTGAAATGTAACTTCGTATTTAAAGCATCTTGCAGTTCTTCCAAAACCACGATGTAAACCTTAGATCTCTATCTGAAACAATAGAAATAGGTACTCGTGAAACCTTACAATCTGAGAAACATACAATTTAGCTAGCTTATCAAGTGAGTAATCTGTACGAACCGAAACAAAATGAGTCGATTTAGTCAATCTATCTACAATAACCCAGATCGTATTTTTCTTGCTCGGTGTCAACGGTAAACCAGATACAAAATCCATCGTGACTTTGTCCCATTTCCACTCAGGTATTATGATTGGCTGAAGCAATCTAGAAGGTACCTGATGTTCAGCTTTTACTTGCTGACAGACTAAACATTTTGAAACAAAGTCAGAAATGTCTCGTTTCATACCGTACCACCAATAAAGTTGTTTCAAATCATTATACATTTTCGTACTACCCGAGTGAACAGATAACCGACTGCTATGAGCTTCGTTTAAAATCATCTGAATCAACTCTGAATTTCTCATAACACATATTCGGTTTCTGAACCGCAGACAATCTTCAACATCAACTTGAAACTTTGTATCAACATTCGAATCACATTGGACCCGTTTAGCTAACAAATCATGATCAACTTTCTGAGCATCACAAATTTGTTGAATAAATAATGGTCTTGCTTTTATCTCCGCTATAATCAAACCATCATCAGACATATTTATATGTGTATTCATTGCATGCAAAGTAAACAGTGATTTTTGGCTTAAAGCATCAGCAACAACATTAGCCTTTCCCGGATGGTAGTCAATCACAAGCTCGTAGTCTTTTAACAGCTCTAACCATCGACGTTGTCTCAAATTCAGATCTTTCTGAGTCATCAAATATTTTAGGCTCTTGTGATTAGAATAAACATGACATGTCTCACCGAACAGATAGTGACGCCATATCTTCAGTGCAAACACAATAGCTGCCAATTCTAGGTCGAGTGTAGGATAGTTCTTTTTGTGCAGCTTTAACTGTCTCGAGGGATAAGCTATAACTTTGCCTTCCTGCATCAACACATAACCCAAACCATTTAAAGATGTATTACTATAGATAACAAATTCTTTACCCGATTCTGGCTAAACTAGTACTGGAGCTTCGGTCAAAAGAGTTTTCAACTGATCAAAACTTTTCTGACCATTTGAACTTAACATCTTTCTGTAATAGCTTCGTCATCAGTGTTTCAATCATAGAGAAATCTTTCACAAGCTGTCTATAGTAACCAGCAAGTCCCAGAAAACTTCAAACTTCAGAAACATTTTTCGGAGGTTCCAATCAAGTATAGCTGAAATTTTACTTGGATCAACCCGAATACCCGATGCTGATACAACATGTCCCAGAAAACTGACTTCACATAACCAGAACTCGCATTTACTGAACTTTGCATACAACTATTTATCTCGCAAAGTCTGTAACACAAGTCTCAGATGTTCGGTATGCTTGGTTTCATCACGAGAATAGATCAAAATGTCATCTATGAACACAACCACAAACTGATCTAGATACTGTCTGAAGATCTGGTTCATCAAATCCATGAAAACATCAGGTGCATTAGTGAGTCTGAAAGGCATAATCAAAAACTTATAGTGTCCGTACCTCGTTCAGAAAGCAGTCTTTGGCACATTGGAGTCTTTAACTCGCAACTAATAGTAGCCTAATCTCAAATCTATCTTTGAAAACACTGTAGCCCCTTTCGATTGATCGAATAGGTCGTCAATTCGTGCCAACGGATATTTATTCTTTATAGTTACCTTATTGAGCTATCTATAGTCGATACACATTCTCATAATTCCATCTTTCTTTTTCACAAATAAAACTGGTGCACCCTAGGGAGAGAAACTCGGCCGTGCGAAACCTCTATCTGTCAACTCTTGCAACTGAGCTTTCCATTCTTTTAATTCAGTAGGCACCATTCTGTACGGAGCTATCGATCTCGGAGTTGTTTTTAGTACTAACTTAATACCAAACTCTACTTCTCGGATAGCTGGCAAACCTGGCAATTCTTCAGGAAACACATCTGGATACTCGCACACAATTGGTACTGATTCGATCTTTCTTTCGGTCACTTTAGTATCAAGCTCATATGCAAAGTAAGCTTCACAACCCTTTCTCACATAATTTTGAGCAAACATCAAAGATATCACTGCCGGTAAACCATTCAGATCATTAGATTCAATCCGAATAATTTTACCATTCTGGCACCGTAAATCAATAGTCTTTCTTTTGCAATTTAGACAGCATCATGCAAAGTCAACCAGTCCATACCCAGAATTATATCGAACTCGTCGAATGGAAGCAACATCAAATCAGCCAGAAAACACGAATCTCGAATCATCAAAGGACAATTCTTACACACTTTGTCAACCATAATACATCAGCCCAAAGGGTTTGATACTCTAATCACAAACTCAATAGATTCAACAGGCAAAGTCTTACTGAATACTAAGGTTTCACACACATAAGAATGAGTCAAACCAGGATCATTCAATGCAATTACACTAGTATCATAGAGAGTGAATGTACTAGTAATAACATCTAGGGATGAAGCCTTCTCGCGAGCATGTATGGCATAAGCTCTAGTAGGTGCACGGGCCTCAGATTGAATTATTGTGTCTTTAGTTCCTCTTTAACTGCTACTCACATTACCCGTATTTCTGGGTGGTCTACCTCGAGCTATTGTATTGCCCAATCTCGTATTTTTTACTATATCTTGCTCAACTAACTCAGGATATTCACGGATGAAGTGATCCATCGATCCACATTTAAAACAGGCCCGATCATGCAATCTACAACTATCGGGATGTTGTTTACCACAATGTTTACACTCTGATTGATTTTGATTTAACATTACCAACACTAGCTGTTGAAGTAGCTTTCGAATTCGTAGGTGGTCTATCTCTGTCACGTCTATTATAACCTGCAGTAGCCTTTGAATGGCCAGAATCATCTCAGAAGCTTTTTGATGCCGACAAAAATAACTTACTCGATGATCTCTTACATGAATCTTTAGCTTCAAATTCAGCTTTTCTTTTCTCTTTCCCGAGCTTTTCGGCTTTACATGCTCGCTCAACAAGTACTACGAACTCTTTTATTTCAAGAATTCCAACTAACAGTTTAATATCTTCGTTCAACCCATCTTTGAATCTTTTAGACATTATAGCTTCGGTCGAAACACACTCTCGGGCATATTGACTGAGTCTCACAAATTTTCACTCATATTCTGTCACAGTCATGCGACCTTGTTTCAATTCTAGAAATTATTTGCGCTTCTGATCAATAAATATCTGGCTGATGTATTTCTTACGGAACTCAGTCTGAAAGAACTCCCAGGTCACCCGTTCTTTCGAAACCACCGATATAGTGTATTCTACTAGTGATATGCGGTGTCCCATAGCAAAGATAAGGCACATTGAAAACATTCATCTGGGGTATAAGATAGCTCGTCAAACACGTGGATAGTATTATCAAGCCAGAATTCAGCTCGCTTAGCATCATCATCACCAGTATCTCTGAATTCTTCATGTAACACCCCTAGCCCGAGTCCGATCGCCGGTTTAGGCTATGAGGTATTACTGAACTAAACATTTAATAACCTCATTCACATTGTAAATAACATAAACAGAGACCAAGATGGAATACATACTAATATTTAAGTTATACGCCATTTTCGTATGGCCAGAGTAAGTACAAATTTAAAATATTGTTATTAACAGCCTAACCCATACATGCCATATCGAGTCCAAAATATAATTGTACCTAAAAAGATCGATAGTGTGATTAACTGTTGACGATCCCCGAGTCGGTGGCTAGAATCAACAATCTATAAAAGAGGGAAATAAAGAACAGAGTAAGCTTTCAAGGCTTAGTAAGTTTTAAGCAATACAAACAATTAAAACTTGTTATTTAAATTGAGCATTTAGTATCACAAAACTAATATTCTAATTAGTTATCCCTTGGCTGAATATATATGTGTATAAATACGTGAATACACAAAAAAAAATTTAGCATGTACTTTACTTTACTTCATAGCTCATACAATTGATTTAAGTCACAGACTTTTATATAATGTCAGACATTGACCGAATAAGTCATGCTCTTAGTCGTAGATATAGTAATCATTCACACGCATATATCATTCTTTGATACTAATAATTCACCTTAAAAATCAATTCACGTGCGAGTACATAATACGTACCTAACTATCATAATATATCATACAAAATCACTAGTAGTTTAACTCGAACCTTCAAATTCATAATCTTACTTGAATCACCGACATTAAGCCTGCCGGGTTTAAAACCCAGATCCAGTCACCAGTACAAAACCTGCAGGGCTTTAAGCTCGAATATAATACCAGCACTAAGCCTGGGGGATTCAACTCAGCTATAATACCAGCACTAAGCCTATGAGACTTTAACCCGGATATAATACCAGCACTAAGCTGTGGGACTTTAACCCGGATGTAATACCAGCACTAAGCTTGCAGGACTTTAACCAGGATATAATACCAAATATCATGCATATTTAATCATATATTAACACATCTCATTCAACTTATCACATTAGTAGTCATTTACATTTCGGTTCAAAAGTCATACATAAATATCACATATCCATTTCACCATTCAAGCTTAACCCATAGTGACCATTCAACTATATGTCATATACCTAAATTATTTATCTCACAACTTAATTCAAGTAGAGCCAAAAGGTCACAATTCATCTAATGTATACACATCAAGGCATCATCAATTATATACTAAAGGTGACTACTTAAAACTTACCTCGGATATACTTGAACGGTTGCGAAATGGCTACTCAGTTACTTTCTCTTTTCCCTTATCCGAAATTGCCCCCTATGCTGTTGAGCTTGGATGTTTCTTCCCCAAGTGACTGAACATTCATGAGCTTCCCTTCCCCAATTTGTTTTCTTACATTCAGCTATGAAGAACAAAGATGGACAAGCTTTGTTCTTTTCACCATTTTGTTCTTTTACTATTTTTTTAATATAATGCCATTACCTATTAAAATGCTTAAATAAAATATAAATTATCTATCAACCATCACTATGGCCGGCCACTAAACTAAAATTGGTCCATTTGACATGCAAGTCCCCCATGTCACAATTCATGCATTATTTGGCACTTTAAAATTTACTTATGACATTTTCAAGTTTTATCACATGGGTCCTATCTTATAAATTTCACATACAAATGACAAAATTAAAGCATGAAACTTTCACACATGCATGTACACACATAATAAGCATAGAATATAACAGTTAATTATTTTTATGACTCAGTTTTATGGTCCCGAAACCATTTCCCGACTAGGGTCAAAATAAGGCTGTCACAACTCTCCCCCCCTTTAGGGATTTTCGTCCCCAGAAATCTTACCAGTAAATAGATTTGGGTATTGTTCTTTCATAGAGTTCTCAGGTTCCCAAGTAGCTTCTTGGATCCCGTGCTTGAGCCATAACACCTTTACTAATGGAACCTTTTTGTTTCGCAACTCTTTCACCTCGCGAGCTAGGATACGAATCGGTTCTTCTTCACAACTCAAATCAGATTGAATTTCAACCTCTGATGGATTAATTATGTGCGATGGATCGGATCTATAACGTCGAAGCATTGAGACATGAAAAATGTTGTGAATCTTTTCAAGTTTAGGGGGTAAAATCAATCTGTATGCGACTGGCCCAATTCGTTCGGATATCTCATACGGCCCGATGAACCTCGGACTCAATTTGCCTTTACGGCCAAATCTGAGCACCTTTTTCCAAGGTTAAACTTTAAGAAACACTTTGTCTCCGACTTGATATTCAATGTCTTTTCACTTTAAATCTGCATATGACTTCTGACGATCTAAAGCTGCTTTCAGACTTTCACGGATTACTTTTACTTTCTGCTCAGCATCTTTAATCAAATCAACCCCGAAGATTTTACTTTCACTAAGCTCGGTCCAAAACAACGGTGTACGACATTTACGACCATACAAAGCCTCGTAAGGTGCCATCTTAATGCTTGATTGAAAACTATTGTTGTAAGCAAATTCAATCAAAGGTAAATACCGTTCCCATGAACTACTAAACTCAAGGATGCAACATTCAACATATCCTCGAGTATCTGAATTATCCGCTTGGATTGACCATCAGTCTGGGGATGAAAAGCGGTCCTAAAATGCAACTTGGTACCCAATGCTTCTTGCAATTTCTTCCAGAATCACGATGTCAATCTCGGATCTCTATCCGACACAATAGAAATAGGTACCCCGTGTAACCTTACAATCTGAGAAACATACAATTCAGCTAGCTTGTCAAGAGAATAATCCGTACGTACGGAAATAAAATGAGCCGACTTTGTCAGTCTATCAACAACAACCCATATCACATCTTTCTTGTTTGACGACAATGGCAACCCAGATACAAAATCCATCGTGACACGATCCCATTTCCATTCAGGTATCATGATCGGCTGAAGTAACCCTGAAGGCACTTGATGTTCCACTTTCACTTGTTGACATATCAAACACTTCGAAACAAAGTCAGAAATGTCTCGTTTCATGCCAGGTGTACATTGTACATTTTCGTACTACCCGGGTGGATTGACATTCGACTACTAACATATTATCAGATGAAACGGACAGGTGTACATTCATTGCTCGTAAGGTAAACAGTGACTTGCGACTTAAAGCATCGGCAACCACGTTAGCCTTTCCCGAGTGATAGTCAATGACAAGCTCGTAATCTTTCAACAACTCAAGCCAACGTCTTTGTCGCAGATTCAAATCTTTTTGAGTCATCAAATATTTGAGGCTTTTGTGATCCGAATATACATGACACCTCTCTCCAAACAAGTAATGTCGCCATATTTTCAAAGCGAATACGATGGCAGCTAGTTCGAGATCATGGGTTGGATAGTTTTTCACATGCGGCTTCAACTGCCTCGATGCGTAAGCTACAACTCGACCTTCTTGCATCAACACACAACCCAGCCCAAGTAAGGATGCATCACTGTAAATGACAAACTCTTTACCAGATTCGGGCTGCACTAGCACTAGAGCTTTAGTCAAATAAGTTTTCAATTGATCGAAACTTTTCTGACATTTTTCTGACCATTCAAACTTAACATCTTTCTGAAGTAGTTTCGTCATTGGTATGGCTATCATCGAGAAACCCTTTACAAACCGTCTATAGTAACCGGCAAGTCCCAAGAAGCTCCGAACTTCAGTAATATTTCTCGGAGGCTTCCAATCGAGTATGGCTGAAATTTTGCTCGGATCAACTCTAATACCCGATGCGGATACCACGTGTCCCAAAAAGCTAACTTTTCTCAACCGTAACTCACATTTCTCGAACTTAGCATATAACGTATCTCTCGTAAAATCTGCAACACTAATCTCAGGTGCTCGGCATGTTCAGTTTCATCGCGTTAATAAATCAAGATGTCATCTATAAACACAACTACAAACTGATCCAAATACTGTCTGAAAATTTGATTCTTCAAGTCCATAAATACTGCAGGGCATTAGTGAGCCCAAACGGCATCACTAAGAACTCGTAGTGACCGTATCTCGTTCTGAAAGCAGTTTTGGGTATATCTGAGTCTCGAACTGGCAACTAATAATAACCCGATCTCAAATCTATCTTTGAAAACACTGAGGCTCCCTTCAGCTGATCAAACAAGTCATCAATACGTGGTAACAGATATTTATTCTTTATGGTCACTTTATTCAATTGACGATAGTCAATGCACATTCTCATGGCTCCGTCTTTCTTTTTCACAAACAATATTGGTGCACCCCAAGGTGAGAAACTCAATCGAGCGAAACCTCTATCCGTCAACTCTTGCAACTGAGTTTTCAATTCTTTCAATTTCGTTGGTGCCATACGGTACAGAGCTATCGAAATTGGTATAGTCCCAGGTACAAGTTTGATGCCAAATTCTACCTCTCGAACGGGTGGTAATCCTGGTAATTCCTCAGGAAAAACATCTGAATACTCACAAACCACTGGCACTGATTCGAGTTTCTTTTCTGACTCTTTGCTATCAAGTACGTACGCAAGATATGCTTCACACCCCTTTCTCACATATTTTTGAGCCAACATCGAGGATATTATTGCTGGCGATCCGTTCAAGTTAGTAGACTCAACTCAGATTATCTCATTATTTGCACATCACAAATCAATGGTCTTTCTTTTGCAATTTACAATTGCATCATGTACGGTCAACCAATCCATACCGAGAATAACATCAAATTCGTCAAATGGTAAAAGCATCAAATTAGCCAAAAAAATAGGAACTTCGGATTATTAGGGGACATTTCTTACACACCTTGTCGACAAGCACATGTCGACCCAAGGGATTTGACACTCGAATTACGAACTCAGTAGACTCAACAGGTAAAGTCTTATTGGATGCTAAAGTCTCACATACATATGAATGAGTAGAACCAGGGTCAATCAAAGCAATCACATCAGTATCAAATAGAGTGAAAGTACCAGTAATAACATTAGGCGAAGAAACATCCTCGCGTGTGCGTATAGCATAAGCTCTAGCAAGAGCATGAGCCTCGGATCTGGTTGTAGCATCTCTAGACCGTCTCTGACCGTCGCTAGCATTTCCAGTATTCATAGGTGGTCTACCTCGTGCTGTAGTAGTACTCGTTTTTCCATTTTGGTTCACATTTTGTTCCGATAATCTCGGGCAGTCTTTGATAAAATGGTCGGCTGATTCGCATCTATAACAGGAGCGGTCATGAAATCTACAGTTCCCCGAATGCCATTTTCCATAATACTTGCACTCAGTCCTATCCCGTCGATCATTTTCAATACTGGCAACTGAAGTGGCTCGTGTACTTACAGGGGGTCGATCGTAGTCTCGTCTGAAAAAACCCGAAGTGTTCTTTGATCGGCTTGAATCATCTCAAAATTTCTTTGATGATTGCTGAAAAGACTTTCCTGAAGATCTTTTACAAAATTCTCCAGCTCTGACATCAGCTTTTCTTTTCTCTTTACTAAGTTCTTCCGCTTTGCAAGCTCGCTCGACAAGTACTACGAACTCTCTGATTTCAAGAATGCCAACAAACATTTAAATATCTTCATTTAGCCCATCCTCGAAGCGTTTACACATAATAGCCTTAGACGATACACATTCCCGAGCGTATCTACTAAGTCTGACGAACTTCCTTTCATAATCAGTGACTGACATGGAACCCTGTTTAAGTTCAAGAAATTCTTTCCGTTTCTGATCAATGAACCTCTGACTGATATACTTTTTTCAAAATTTAGTTTGGAAGAACTCCCACGTCACCCACTCTCTGGGTACAACAGAAACCAATGTATTCCACCAATAATAGGCAGAATCACGTAGCAAAGATATAGCACACTTTAGGCATTCATCGGGTGTGCAAGATAGTTCATCGAGTACTCGAATAGTGTTGTCCAACCAAAATTCAGCTTGCTCGGCATCATTGTTGTCTGTAGCTTTAAATTCAATAGCCCCGTGCTTTCAAAATCTGTCAACTGGGGGCTTATTCAACCTCATCTAATCAATTACCGGAGGTATCATGGGTGCAGGGGGTGTATTAGTCGGAAGTGGGGGTTGTGGAGCAGCCGTATTAGTTCGAATGTATTGGTTAAACCAATCATTCATCACATTATAGAAGGCTTGTCTAGCCTCGTCATTTTGATTCCTCGCAATAGGTTGAGAGTCCATCGGCGCTGTCCCGTGCGCGGGAGCAAGTGCTACACTCTCTACATCATCAGCTACCGCTCAATTGGGATCGGGATCCATTACTATACGAAAACACATTTTTAACTGTCAGAAATCATCACACTATCGTATTAACACTGTATGAAATGTATAGCTAGACTTATATATGCTACGTTAGTCCTAGAATCGACTAAACCGTAGCTCTGATACCAATAAAATGTAACACCCCTAGCCCGAGTCCGATCGCCGGTTTAGGCTATGAGGTATTATTGAACTAAACATTTAATAACCTTATTCACATTGTAAATAACATAAACAGAGATCAAGATGGAGTACATACTAATATTTAAGTTATACGCCATTTTCGTATGGCCAGAGTAATTACAAATTCAAAATATTGTTATTAACAGCGTAACCCATACATGCCATATCGAGTCCAAAATATAATTGTATCCAAAAAGATTGATAGTGTGATTAACTACTGACGATCCCCGAGTCGGTGGGTAGAATCAACAATCTATAAAATAGGGAAATAAAGAGCAGAGTAAGCTTTCAAGGCTTAGTAAGTTTTAAGCAATACAAACAATTAAAACTTGTCATTTAAATTGAGCATTTAGTATCACAAAACTAATATTCTAATTAGTTATCACTTGACTGAATATATATGTGTATAAATACGTGAATACACAAAAAAAAATTCAGCACGTACTTTACTTTACTTCATAGCTCATATAATTGATTTAAGTCACAGACTTTCATATAATGTCAGACATCGACCGAATAAGTCATGCTCTTAGTCGTAGATATAGTAATCATTCACACGCATATATCGTTCTTTGATACTAATAATTTACCTTAAAAATCAATTCACATGCGAGTACATAATACGTACCTAACTATCATAATATATCATATAAAATCACTAGTAGTTTAACTCGAACCTTCAAATTCATAATCTTACTTGAATCACCGGCGTTAAGCCTGCTAGGTTTAAAACCCGGATCCATCACCAGTACAAAACCTGCGGGGCTTTAAGCTCGAATATAATACTAGCACTAAGCCTGCGGGATTTAACCTGGATATAATACCAGCACTTAGCCTGCGGGACTTTAACTTGGATATAATACCAGCACTAAGCCTGTGGGACTTTAACCCAGATGTAATACCAGCACTAAGCCTGCGAGACTTTAACCCAGATATAATACCAAATATTATGCATATTTAATCATATATTAACACATCTCATTCAGCTTATCACATTAGTAGTCATTTACATTTCGGTTCAAAAGTCATACATAAATATCACATATCCATTTCACCATTCAAGCTTAACCCATAGTGACCATTCAACTATATGTGTAACACCCTGTACCCGAGACCGTTACCGGGGTTGAACACGAGGTAATTACGGACTTATTACATTGACTGCACGGTTCATTTTCTTTTCTTTATTTTTTTATTTTTTAAAATTTCAGACATGCTGGCTAACTGCATCACGGCCACTTTTAAAATCATATCTTGAGTTCCGAAGCCCGAAAACTTATTCCGTAAATTTTCCCTGAAACTAGACTCATATATCTATCTACACATTTTTTTCTAGAATTTTTTATCTGGCCAAACGGTACAGTTTATTAGATTAAGTCTCCCCTGTTACAGGATTCGACTACACAGACCTTCATGCATTGCAACTTAGGTATCTTCCTATACAGTACTTCAAATCATGTGTCATTTGTTTCTAAAGAAACTAGACTCAACAAGGAATCTGTACATATGGGGCATGACTTCTAATTATCTCTGGTTAATTTATAGCAAATTTTCAAAGTCAGAACAGGGGATCCAGAAATCGTTCTGGCCCTGTTCCATGAAAACCTAAATATCTCTTAACATCTGACTCATTTGGCCGTTTCGTTTCTTCCATATGAAAGTAGATTCATCAAGGTTTGTTTTCATAATTTATTCACTAATTAACTCCATTCCTACTAATTTTAGTGATTTTTCAAATTGACACTACTGATGCTGCCAATATCTGCCTTTAGGGTAGACTTTACCTATTACTTAGTTTCCATGATTTAACTAACCCTTTAGTATATATATATAGCACAAAATAGGATTATGATTAACCATCCCAATGGTCAATCATTGCCAAGCATATCCACACTTCTCAGTAACCATATACATACACGAAGATTATATCAATATACTCAAAACATATATATATAAGCCATTTTCGCATGACTATCAAACTTATACAAAACCGAAAGGTGTAAGACAAACATCAACAAGGGTAGTCCTATACATGCCATTTCAAAGTTCAACCAAAAGAGTACCGAAAGGGGCTTTGATAGTGTGGACGACTTCAACTTCGACAGTCCCGAGTCCAATAGTTGACGAACCAAAATCTATAAAACAGAGATTCAAGGAAAAACGGAGTAAGCATTTAATGCTTAGTAAGTTTTGAGCTATGAAATTAAACACAATTATAATGTAACATTGTATAGCTAAACGGATAATTTTATATGCACAAATTCTCAATATCATACTTATTCCATATTACCAACCTTTATATTCATACACAAAAGATTAACTTAACCAAAGACCGGTAACTCATTTATCGACTGAGTGAGTACTATTTGCAAGGGATCAACTAAATCAATGCATATACGAAACATACCTCATCACTGGGATTTCACGTGCATATTAATTGAAACTATGACAGCAAGATCACTCATTCTCAAGCCAAGTACCTTCGGGGTTTAACCGGACATAGTTTCTCGCTCGAATGCCTTCGGAACATAACCGGATATAGTAATTTGCACAAATGCCTTCGGGACGTAGCCCGGATATAGCAACTCGTATTAAAGCCTTCGGGACATAGCCCGGATATAGCAACTCGCACAAATGCCTTCGGGACTTAGCCCTGAACTAACAACTCGCACAAAAAGCCTTCGGACTTAGCCCGGTTAACATCCAAATATTCATGTACATATAAATAATTCACGACACATCTATTTTTCATTTTCATAATAAGTTTCAAACACAATTCACGTATCAAGCAATCCCATTTTCGGCTCACTAGCCACATACAAACAGCATGGTTTAGTTTGCTTTACGACACGATCTCCATACACATACGGCTACCCTTCATACGTATAGACTAAGTAACTCATCAAATAATTCAAGTAGAATCATCATATCGCCCTATATTTGTTATGCTCATACATTATGACTTAATCAAATCATAAACTAAGTCTCGTTACTCGAAAACTTACCTCGGATGTTGTCGCATTTACTCAGATGACTATTCAACCACTTTTTCCTTCCCTTTATCTGATTTAGCTCCCTTGCTCTTGAGCTTAATTTAACAAATAAATTGATTTAGTCGCTTAAGTATCGAAAAGAGGAACTCAAGGCATTTAGCCCATATATATATATATACATTAGACATTAGGGTCACCTATATATGAAACCACGAATCAATTCAACATATTAACCCATACTCTCCTTTAGCCGATTGTGTAGGCCAAGACAAAAGCATCAATATGCTTGCTCCTAATCAATGTATGCAACACCAAATTTTTTTTTTCTCCTATGGCCGAATATGCATTTCCATGTTGAGGCCTATTATATGCTTAATTATACATACTCCTAATCAAAAATAATTTCTAACATCTTTATATCATTATACACTATGCCGAATGCTCTTACCAAGTTCACCTATATCCATCCACAAACTCTTCAATGATCATTCACATATTCGGCTAAAGAAATGGAAATTTTAGCAATTTTTAACTTAATACCCAATCAATTATAATATAACTTCATATTCTTTTCACATTATTAACTCAAATCACATATATTATCCACATATATCATTTTCACATTCGCATTAGCATCAACCATAGTAGCCGATCCTTTCTTCTTGTACCTTGCATCTTTTCTTTTGATCCTTAGCTAGTTCAAACACTCACACACCAAGAATCATCCAATTCAACAAGAAATAAAAATCCCTAATCCTCAACTATCATGGCCGAATGTGCTAGACATCCTAATATCAAAATCTCTAACATGGGTTACCTAAAGAACTTGGCAATAGTTCAAATTTATCAAGCAATTCAAAAAAAATCACATGAATCTCATACCTTGAAGATGATTTTAGTGACCGAATGGTTCTTCTCCCCAACTCTCCTTCATATTCGGTTTTTGGGATGAACAAGGTGTTAACTTTGTTATTTTCACCCACTAGCTATTTTAATTCTTTATTTTATTTCATTACTTCATGTTATTTTATCACTTAGCTAAATAAAACCAATATAAAATTCATATTTTATAACATGATTAGTACATGGCCGGCCACTAGCTCAAAATGGGCAATTTAACATGCAAAACCATTCCTTTAAACACATGCATTATCTACTCACTCAAAATTAGCCTATCACATTTCAAAAGTGTCATATTTTAGTCCTATTGAAAAAAATTCACATGCAAATGACCAAATCGAAGCTTAAATTTTCACACTCGTATTTGCTTACTTCGAAATCATGAAACATAATTTATAATTATTTTTATAACTCGGTTTTGTGGTCCCGAAACCACTTTTCGACTAGGGTCAAATTAGGGTTGTCACAATATGTCATATACCTAAATTATTTATCTCACAACTTAATTCAAGTAGAGCCAAAAGGTCACAATTCATCTAATGTATACACATCAAGGCATCATCAATTATATACTAAAGGTGACTACTTAAAACTTACCTCGGATATACTTGAACGGTTACGAAATAGCTACTCGGTTACTTTCTCTTTTCCCTTATCCGAAATTGCCCCCTATGCTGTTGAGCTTGGATGTTTCTTCCCCAAGTGACCGAACATTCATGAGCTTCCCTTCCCCAATTTGTTTTCTTACATTCGGCTATGAAGAACAAAGATGGACAAGCTTTGGTCTTTTCACCATTTTGTTATTTTACTATTTTTTTTAATATAATGCCATTACCTATTAAAATGCTTAAATAAAATATAAATTATCTATCAACCATCACTATGGCCGGCCACTAAACTAAAATTGGTCCATTTGACATGCAAGTCCCCCATGTCACAGTTCATGCATTATTTGGCACTTTAAAATTTACTTATGACAATTTCAAGTTTTATCACATGGGTCCTATCTTATAAATTTCACATACAAATGACAAAATTAAAGCATGAAACTTTCACACATGCATGTACACACACAATAAGCATAGAATATAATGGTTAATTATTTTTATAACTCAGTTTTGTGGTCCCGAAACCACTTCTCGACTAGGGTCAAAATAGGGTTATCACACTTCAGCCCCGTGTTTTCTTATTTTATCAACAAGAGGCTTATGTAATCTCAACGGATCACTCATTTGAGGTATAACAGGTATCGGAGAAGGATTAGTCAGGGGTGGAGGTTGTTGTACAGCTGGATTAGTCCAGATATACTGAGTAAACTAGTCGTTCATCATTTCGTAAAAGGCTTGTTTAGCCTCTCCCTCTTAGTTACTCGATATCGGTTGAGAATCAACTGGTGCTGTCTGTTGCAGGGGAGCAGGGGCTATACTCTCAACATAATCAGCTATGGCTCTATCAGGATCCATTTGCTATACGAAAACACATTTTCAAATGTTAGAAGTCAGCACACTATCGCAGTATATAATATGGCATGTATAGCTAGACTCACACGTGTTGCGTTAGTCCTAGAATCGACTAAACCGTAGCTTTGATACCAATAAAATGTAACACCCCTAATCTGTATCCATTGTAGGAATGGGGTTACGAGGTATTACCGGACAAGTCACAAATCAGTACTGTTGTTTATCACTTTTCATGCTTTATAGAATAACGGTATGTTTATAACATTATCAAACATTTAAACATCAAAGTCATGTGCACATATTTAACACTTTCATCATTCGATTCCCTGAATACAATACATTAATGGCATTTTTTCCATTAAACCAAATTCAAGCATATCATCTCACTTTTCATATGTAAACAATTTGTAAGTACATAATTTCATTAATTAAGCATTAAACATATTATTTTACAATTTCTGTACATGTATATGATGAAACCAATCAACCAATATGCGTACAACTTATTGTCCAAACACATATCGTCGACATTAGTAACATAACAATATGTTCGTACATACCTTTGATGTCATTCAAATATACACATTTTTACTCTAAATGTAACCTTTTTATTTTGTAATTACCGAATATATTTTAACTAATTCCATTAATTAAATCTTAATTACACCAAATCACATGTTAAGCATAATTGTCTAAATTTAAACAACCTCACGATATAATAGGCATGAATATAATACACAAAAACAAACATTATAACACCCTTAAACCGTATTCATCGTCGGAGTAGGGTTAAAGGCATTACCGAACATTCAAAACAATTAATGTTCAATTCACAAACATCATAGCATCAAAGGTCATACAATATCATGGAGTCCCTTATATAGGTCATCAAGACCTTAGACATGCTTTAGAAAAGGGTCAAGACTAAACCGAGCTTATACAAACTTTTTCAAAAAAAAACTTAAACATTTATCAAAGATGTACAGGTCACACGCCCGTGTGAATAGGCCGTGTGCCTCACACAGCATTAGACACATTCGTGTGTCTAGACTGTGTCAATACAGAGCATACATACTGACTTGCACACACGGCCATAAGACACGCCCGTATGTGTAACAATCCGGTTTAGACCCTAGTTAGAATAGTGGTTTCGGGACCACATATCTGAGTCAGAAAAATATTTAAATATTATTTTTTGTGCTCATGATATGTGAATTAGCATCTGTGAAAATTCTGTATGAAAATTTAATCGTTTGTGTGCTTAATTTGATAAAATGGCCTAATCGCGTAAAATGTAAAAGTTGCCTGCTATATGTTAAAAGTGCCTATTTGATTTGGTTTATCATTTGAGAGGTCCTTATGTGGTTAATATGTCATTTACATGGTTAATGGACATTAATGACCTTTGTATAATGGTTTGTTAATGTTTTATTTTAAGGGCAAAATTGGTATTTAGTAAATTAAACCATAATAATAAAATAAAAAGCATGAAATTAGCCATTTTTTCATGCTACTCCACTGAAAATACAAAGGAAAAAGAAAAGAGAAAAGCAATTAGGGTTCGACACTTTGATTTAGTGAATTAGGTATGTGTTTTGCTCGATTTTTGATAATTTCTACGTTTTTGTAATTGTTGCTTAGTATACTATCAAACCAATGCCTCAATTTTTGATTTTGATGATGATTTTAAAATGTGCCATTGATGAAATTATGAGTTTTGTGAAGTTAGTTGTTGTAATAGCCTAATTTAGGGTCGAGTCAGAATAGTGGTCTCGGTACCACAAATTCAAAGTTGAATAAATTATTTTATTATTAATTTGATGCCATAACATGTTTTTAAGAGTGCATGAAAAATTTGGTGAAGTAATTTTAACGCTTGTGAGCCCAATTGTGAAAAAGGACTAAATCGCATAAAATGCAAAAGTCCTATTTTGAAAGCTAAAAGCGCCAAATAGCTAGAGAACCTAAATTGGGAGCCCTTAAAGGGCCATTAGACCCTTAGAAATAGGGTGGCCGGCCATAGGAGACAATGAATTGAAAATTTTCAATGTTAGGTAATTGATTTTTGACTTTTTGACTAAAGTAGAAATAAAATAAAGAAAAGATGATATCACCATATCATCTTCTTCCTCTTCACTAAAATTTTTAGCAAAGAAAGGGGGTTTTAAGAGCTTGAAATTTTAGAAACTTTAAGCCTTCACAAGTAAGTGATTTTAATGGCTTTTCTTGAATATTTTTGTACTTTTGAGACCCTTGAAGCATGAGCTTTCAAATGAGGGGTCTATTTTGCAAAATGACTAAGAGTTTAGGATTTTTCCATGAATGAATTTGTAGTGGTTGCTGAGTTTTTATGGAAGAATATGAGTCTTGGTTGTTGAATGAACAACTTTTGTGAAGGAGTTTTCATAGAAAACCCTTATAGGACCATTTTGCAAAGTTTGTAAAATAGATGATAAATGTGTGAAATAATGAGAATTTTGAGTTGCTATAAGAGCAAAAAGAGTTCATCTAGGCTTAAAATGTGAAGAAAATTGATAAAAATTAATTTTCGAGCATAGGAGTAAAATGGTCATTTTGTCAAAGTCTAGGGGCAAAATGGTCATTTTACCAAAGATGTGAATTTTTGATTGCCTAATTGTATTTAGTGACTACATGAGTGTATTTTACTAATATAGATCAAGAATTGCCAAATCCAAACCTAGACCGAGGGAAGCCAAGCAAATTGACTAAACCGACTAGTCGTACACATTTTATAATCCGAGGTAAGTTGTATGTAAATAATACAACTACATTGTTTATATATGT
Organism: Gossypium anomalum; assembly: GCA_025698475.1. NCBI lineage: Eukaryota > Viridiplantae > Streptophyta > Magnoliopsida > Malvales > Malvaceae > Gossypium > Gossypium anomalum. The sequence goes on from CM046965.1 coordinate 45,097,451, forward strand.
GTTTGAATTGTTATTGAATCGATATAGCATGAATTGCTTGATTGTGGAATTGTGAATGTATAATGATAATTGAGATAGTAGAATTCCTGTTGAAACCTTGGGAAATAAATCGGATATGTGACAGCCCTAATTTGACCCTAGTCAAAAAGTGGTTTCGGGACCACAAAATCGAGTCATAAAAATAATTAACTGTTAAATTCTATGCTTATTATATGTGTAAATGCATTTGTGAAAGTCTCATGCTTGGATTTTGTCATTTGTATGTGAAAATTTTAAATAGGACTTAGGTGAGACATTTGTGAAATGTGATGGATAAGTTTTATGATGGTCTATTTATGCATGTTGTTAAAAAGGTGGACTTGCATGTCTAATTAGCCATTTATAGATAGTGGCCGGCCATGTTAATGATTAATGCATATTATATGTATATTTCTTTTTATTTAACATTTTAATGTACAAAATGAAATAATGAATAAAGAAAAAAAAGAAAATAATAGTTAGTGGGAGGAGAAACCAAAGTTGGCTCATTTTACTCCTCCATTGCCGTAACTAAAAGAGAGGAAGAAGAAAAATCCTTGTGCCAAATTCGGCTATGGTGTTTTGTTAGATTGAGGTATGTTCAATGACATTCTTGGAAACTTATACATCATTTGGATGATTAGTTTAAATTCTACCTATCTTATGGTTTGAATTTAGGTTAATTGGAGAGTTGAGATTCGGCTAGGGAGCTTAAAATTTTTAGTAGATGCTTTGATGTTAATAGCATGGATGGTTATGTTGGATGTGTTAAGTTGCTTGATATTTTAGCTTAAAAGTTGAGGTTATTAATTGGTTTATAGGATGTGTCAAATGTAGATTTAGGAAGAGAAATGGGTAATCGATCATGCTAGATTCTTGATGAAATTTTTTTTAATGTTTTATATGTTCTAAAAATGAGCTTGTAAGTGAATTTGAAGAGTGATAAAATAGTGGATGAGAGGTGCCGAATGTGGTTTTTGGAATTGGTTTACGGAATAGTAATATGGTGGATTGAATTTAGTGACATTCGGCCAAAGATTTTAGGTGCTAGCAAAAATTTGGTAAAAATGTTTAGATATTTTGCATTTTGTATTGGATGTCTTGATGAATGAAGTCAATTAAAATGAATGTATAAGCAATGTATGTGATTGTATCTTACAATAGAATAATTAGCTAATGTGGTTCGTTATTAAAAAGGGGACTAAAGTATTAGGTTTGTACTTTAATTATGGTTCGGCAAGAATGTATATTAGGCCAATGTTGGTTCATTTATATGATAATGCTATAATGGTAGACTTAGTTGGACTTTCGCATTTTGAATGATGCATTTGACTTTTGTGTCGATCTTGGATGATATATGTTATTAAATGAAATTAAGTGATGTTTATGAATTTCAAAAATGCAAGGTAATAAGCTAGTAACATGTTCAGTTGTGCATGAGTCTGATGTTTAAATAGCTAGTTAATAAGGTCATTTGTACTTTAATTGTATGATATACATGTATTAAATTGAATTGCTCAATTGATAAGTGATTAAATAAATCTATTTGTTTATATTAAGCTCAAGAGCTAAGAGGGTCGAAATCAGATAAGGGAAAAGAGAAAGCAATCGAGTAGCCTATCCGTAACTATTCAAATATACCCGAGGTAAGTCTTTGAGTAATGGAACTTAGCTTATGATTTGATAAAATTATGATATATAAGCATAATAAATAAATTGTGATCTAATTTGAATTACGTAGTGAAATAAATGATTTGTGCATATGACTTGTAGTCGAATAATTATAAAAATCATGTGGAATAGCGAAATGAAATCGTGTTATTTGTATGTGGCTATTGAGCCGAAAGTGGAAGGGTTGATAAGCATGTTGTGCTTGTGTTCTAGTAATGTAATTGAAGTGCTAATGTGTTATGATATATATATGTGCATAATAATTGTGGTTTATATCCGGGTTAAGTCCCAAAGGCATCCGTGCTAGCGTTATATCCGGGTTAAGTCCCGAAGGCATTCGTGCTAGTGTTATATCCGGGCTAAGTCCCAAAGGTATTTGTGCTAGGGTTATATTCGGGCTAAGTCCCGAAGGCATTCGTGCTAGCGTTATATCCGGGCTAAGTCCCGAAGGCATTCGTGCTAGGGTTATATCCAAGCTAAGTCCCAAAGGCATTTGTGCTAGCGTTATATTCGGGTTAAAGTCCCGTAGGCTTAGTGCTGGTTTTATATTCGAGCTTAAAGTCCCGCAAGTATTGTAGGGGTGACTGGATCCGGGTTTTAAACCTAGTAGGCTTAACGCTGGTGATTCAAGTAAGGTTATGAATTTGAAGGTTCGAGTTAAACTACTAGTGAATATGTATGATATATTATGATAGTCAGGTATGTGTTATGTACTTGCATGTGAATGATTACTATATCTACAACTAAGAGCATGACCTATTCGGTTGATGTCTGACATTATATGAAAGTTGTAACTTAAATAAATTGTATGAGCTATGAAGTAAAGTAAAGTATGTGCTGAAATTTCTTTGTGTATTCCCATATTTATATATATACATATTCGGCCAAGTGATAACTAATTAGGATATTAGTTTTGTGGTACTAAATGCTCGATTTAAATGACAAGCTTTTAATTGTTTGCATTACTTAAAACTTACTAAGCATCGAAATGCTTACTCTGTTGCCTTAATTCTCTGTTTTATAGATCTTGTTCGTTAGCTATCAGTCTCGGGAGTCTCAAAGTCGAAGTCCTCCACACTATCTGAGCTCATTCGGTACTCTTATAGCTGAAATTTGATAATGGCATGTATAGGATTGACTTTTGATGTTAAATAAGTATCTTTTTGGTGATGTACATATGTATAGCCATGCGAAATGGCTTGTTAAGTTACTATATGTGTTCCACATAGTTAATGCGTATGTGTGGTTGATATTCGATTAATGTTTTTAAATCTTTTGATGTGAATTGAACTTAAGAATGAATCAATGTACTTATTAACTTGAGATTACTTCTTTGTATATTGTATAAATGGAAAATATAAATTGGAATTTAGTTTTATAGGTATGCCAATGGGAATTAGTTGATTAAAGTTAAATGAAATTTCATGCTTGTTTGGTAATACTCTTTAACCCTCAGGCGAAGGGCACGGGTTAGGGGTGTTACATTTTTTTGGTATCAGAGCTACGGTTTAGTCGATTCTAGGACTACCGTAGCACGTATGGGTCTAGCTATACATGCCATTATGTGTTAATATGTTAGTGTGGTGGTTTCTGACAGTTAAAAACTTTTTTTTTGTATAGTAATAGATCCCGATCGAGTGATAGCTGATGATGTTGAGAGTGTAGCGCCTGCTCCTGCACTCGGGACCGCGCCGATAGACTCTCAACCTAACGCAAGCAATCAGAACGATAAGGCTAGACAGGCTTTTTATAGTGTAATGAATGATTGGTTCAACCAATACATTCGAACTAATACGGCTGTTCCACAACCCCCACTCCCAAATAATACACCCCCTGCATCTACGATACCTCCGGTAACTGATTAGACGAGGTTAAATAAGCCCCCGATAGACAGAATCTGAAAGCACGAAGCTATTGAATTTAAGGCTACAGATAGCGATGATGCTGAGCAAGCTGAATTTTGGTTGGACAACACCATTCGAGTGTTTGATGAACTGTCCTGCTCACCCGATGAATGTTTAAAATGTGTTATATCTTTGCTACGTGATTCTTCCTACAATTGGTGGAATACGTTGATTTCTGTTGTGCCCAGAGAGCGAGTGACTTGGGAGTTCTTCCAAACCGAGTTTCGAAAAAAGTATATCAGCCAGAGATTCATTGATCAGAAACGGAAAGAATTTCTTAAGCTTAAATAGGGTTCCATGTCAGTTACTGATTATGAACGAAAGTTTGTCAAACTTAGTAGATATGCTCGAGAATGTGTATCGTCTAAGGCTATTATGTGTAAACGTTTTGAAGGTGGGTTGAATGAAGATATAAAAATGTTTGTTGGCATTCTTGAAATACGAGAGTTCGTAATACTTGTCGAGAGAGCTTGCAAAGCTGAAGAACTTAGTAAAGAGAAAAGAAAAACTGATGTCAGAGCTGGAGAATTTCGTAAAAGGTCTTCAGGAAAGTCTTTTCAGCAATCATCGAAGAAATTTTGAGATAATTCAGGCCGATCAAAGAACACTTCGGGTTTTTCCAGACGAGACCGCGATCGACCCCCTGTGTGTACACGAGCCACTTCAGCTGCTAGTGTTGGAAATGATCGACGAGATAGGACCGAGTGCAAGTATTGCTGAAAATGGCATTCGGGGAGCCGTAGATTTCATGACCGCTCCTGTTATAGATGCGGATCAGCCGACCATTTCATTAAAGACTGGCCGAGATTATCCGAACAAAATGTGAACCAAAGTAGGAAACTGAGTACTACTACAGCACGAGGTAGATCACCTAGGAATACGAGAAATGCTAGCGGTAGTCAGAGAGGGTCTAGAGATGCTACAACCAGATCTGAGGCTCGTGCTCCTGCTAGATCTTATGCTATACACGCAGACGAGGATGCTTCTTCGCCTGATGTCATTACCGGTACTTTCACTCTCTTTGATACTGATGTGATTGCATTAATTGACCCTGGTTCTACTCATTCATATGCATGTGAGACTTTAGCATCCAATAAGACTTTACCTGTTGAGTCTACTGAGTTCGTTATTCGAGTGTCGAATCCCTTGGGTTGATATGTGCTTGTCGATAAGGTGTGTAAGAAATGCCCCCTAATAATCTGAGGTTCCTGTTTTCTGGCCGACATGATGCTTTTACCGTTTGATGAATTTGATGTTATTCTCGGTATGGATTGGTTGACCGTACATGATGCAATTGTGAATTGCAAAAAGAAGATAATTGATTTGAGATGTGAAAATAATGAGATAATCCGAGTTGAGTCTACTGACTTGAACGGGTTGCCAGCAATAATATCCTCGATGTTGGCTCAGAAATATGTGAAAAAGGGGTGTGAAGCATATCTTACGTACGTGCTTTATAGCAAAGAGTCAGAAAGGAGACTTGAATCAGTGCCAGTGGTTTGTGAGTATTCAGATGTTTTTCCTGAGGAGTTACTGGGATTACCACCCGTTCGAGAGGTAGAATTTGGCATCGAACTTGTACCTGGTACCACACTAATTTCGATAGCTCCGTATCGTATGGCACCAACGGAATTGAAAGAATTAAAAACTCAGTTGCAAGAGTTGACGGATAGAGGTTTTGCTCGACCGAGTTTCTCACCTTAGGGTGCACCAGTATTGTTTGTGAAAAAGAAAGATGGAACCATGAGAATGTGCATCGACTATGGTTAATTGAATAAAGTGACAATAAAAAATAAATATCCGTTACCACGTATTGATGATTTGTTTGATCAGCTGAAGGGAGCCTCAGTGTTTTCAAAGATAGATTTGAGATCAGGTTATTATCAGTTGTGAGTTCGTGACTTAGATATACCCAAAACTGCTTTCAGAAGTAGATACGGTCACTGCGAGTTCTTAGTGATGTCGTTTGGGCTCACTAATGCCCCTGCGGTATTTATGGACTTGATGAATCAAATTTTCAGAGAGTATTTAGATCGGTTTGTAGTTGTGTTTATAGACGACATCTTGATTTATTCACACGATGAAACCGAACATGCCGAGCACTTGAGATTTGTGTTGCAGATTTTATGGGATAAGCAGTTATATGCTAAGTTCAGTAAATGTGAGTTCTGTTTGGGACATGTGGTATCCGCATCGGCTATTAGAGTTGATCCGAGCGAAATTTCAGCCATACTTCATTGGAAGCCACCGAGAAATATTACCGAAATTTGGAGCTTTTTGGGACTTGTTGGTTACTACAGACCTTTTTTGAGGGGGTTCTCGATAATAGCCACACCAATGACAAAATTACTTCAGAAAGATGTTAAGTTTGAATGGTCAGAAAAATGTCAGAAAAGTTTCGATCAATCAAAACTTATTTGATCAAGCTCCAAAGCTAGTGCAAAACCAGAATCGAATCGTAAAGAGTTTGTCATTTACAGTGATGCATCCTTACTTGGGTTGGGTTGTGTATTGATGCAAGAAGGTCGAGTTGTAGCTTATGCGTCGAGGCAATTGAAGCCACATGAGAAAAACTATCCGACCCATGATCTTAAATTAGCTGCCATCGTATTCGCTTTAAAAATCTGGCTAGATTACTTGTTTGGAGAGAAGTGTCATGTGTATTCAGATCACAAAAGCCTCAAATATTTGATGACTCAAAGAGATTTGAATCTATGACAAAGACGTTGGCTTGAATTGTTGAAAGACTATAAGCTCGTCATTGACTATCACCCGGGAAAGGCTCACGTGGTTGTCGATGCTTTAAGTCGCAAGTCACTGTTTACCTTATGAGTAATGAATGTACACCTGTCTGTTTCATCTGATAATATGTTAGTAGTAGAATTAAAAGCCAAACCATTATTGATTCGTCAAATACGTAAATCTCAGAAAGTTGATGATGAAATAGTTGCTAAATGAGCTGAAGGTGCTTCTAATGTGGAATCATAGTTTCAAATAGATGACAACGATTGTTTGAGGTTCAGAAGTCGATTGTGTGTTCCAAGAAATTTAGAACTTATTTCGATGATTTTGAGCGAGGCTCATAGTAGCCGAATGTCAATCCACCCGGGTAGTACGAAAATGTACAACGATCTGAAGCGTCAGTTTTGGTGGCCTGGTATGAAACGAGACATTTCTGACTTTGTTTTGACGTGTTTGATATGTCAACAAGTGAAAGCGGAACATCAAGTGCCTTCAGGGTTACTTCAGCCGATCATGATACCTGAATGGAAATGGGATCGAGTCACGATGGATTTTGTATTTGGATTGCCATTGTCGTCAAGCAAGAAAGATGCGATCTGGGTTGTTGTTGATAGACTGACAAAGTCGGCTCATTTTATTTTCGTACGTACGGATTATTCACTTGACAAACTAGCTGAATTGTATGGTTCTCAGATTGTAAGGTTACACGGGGTACCTATTTCTATTATGTCGGATAGAGATCCGAGATTCACATCGCGATTTTGGAAGAAATTGCAAGAAGCATTGGGTACCAAGTTGCATTTTAGCACCACTTTTCATCCCCAGACTGATGGTCAATCTGAGCGGATAATTCAGATACTCGAGGATATGTTGAGATGTTGCATCCTTGAGTTTTGTGGTTCATGGGAAAGGTATTTGCCTTTGATTAAATTAGCTTACAACAATAGTTTCCAATCAAGCATTAAGATGGCACCTTACGAGGCTTTGTACGGTCGTAAATGTCGTACACCATTGTTTTGGACCGAGCTTAGTGAAAATAAAATCTTAGGGGTTGATTTGATTAAAGATGCTAAACAGAAAGTAAAAGTGATCCGTGAAAGTTTGAAAGTAGCTTCGGATCGTCAGAAGTCGTATGCAGATTTAAAACGAAAAGACATTGAATATCAGGTTGGAGACAAAGTGTTTCTTAAAGTCTCACCTTCGAAAAAGGTGCTCAGATTTGGCCGTAAGGGCAAATTGAGTCCGAGGTTCATCAGGCCGTATGAAATATCAGAACGAGTTGGGCCAGTCGCATACAGATTGATTTTACCCCCTGAGCTTGAAAAGATTCACAACGTTTTTCATGTTTCGATGCTTCGACGTTATAGATTTGATCCATCGCATATAATTAATCCATCTGAGGTTGAGATTCAATCTGATTTGAGTTACGAAGAAGAACCGATTCGTATTTTGGCTTGTGAAGTAAAAGAACTACAGAATAAGAAAATCTCACTAGTAAAGGTACTGTAGCTTAAGCATGGGGTTGAAGAAGCTACTTGGGAACTTGAAGACTCTATGAAAGAACGATATCCTAACTTATTCACGGGTAAGATTTTCGAGGACGAAAATTCCTTATGAGGGGGAGAGTTGTGACAGCCCTAATTTGACCCTAGTTGGAAAGTGGTTTCGGAACCACAAAACCGAGTTATAAAAATAATTAACTGTTAAATTCTATGCTTATTATATGTGTAAATGCATTTGTGAAAGTCTCATGCTTGGATTTTGTCATTTGTATATGAAAATTTTAAATAGGACTTAGGTGAGACATTTGTGAAAAGTGATGGATAAATTTTAAGAAGGTCTATTTATGCATGTTGTTAAAAAGGTGGACTTGCATGTCTAATTAGACATTTATAAATGTGGCCGGCCATGTTAATCATTAATGCATATTATATGTATATTTTTTTATTTAACATTTTAATGTACAAAATGAAATAATGAATAAAGAAAAAAAATAAAATAATAGTTAGTGGGAGGAGAAACCTAAGTTGGCTCATTTTATTCCTCTATTGCCGTAACTAGAAGAGAGGGAGAAGAAAAATCCTTGTGCCAAATTCGGCTATAGTGTTTTGTTAGATTGAGGTATGTTCAATGACATTCTTGGAAACTTATACATCATTTGGATGATTAGTTTAAATTCTACCTATCTCATGGTTTGAATTTAGGTTAATTGGAGAGTTGAGATTCGGCTAGGGAGCTTAAAATTTTTAGTAGATGCTTTGATGTTAATAGCATGGATGGTTATGTTGGATGTGTTAAGTTGCTTGATATTTTAGCTTAAAAGTTGAGGTTATTAATTGGTTTATAGGATGTACCGAATGTAGATTTAGGAAGAGAAATGGGTAATCGATTATGCTAGATTCTTGATGAAAAATTGTTTAATGTTTTATATGTTCTAAAAATGAGCTTGTAAGTGAATTTGAAGAGTGATAAAATAGTGGATGAGAGGTGCCGAATGTGGTTTTTGGAATTGGTTTACGGAATAATAATATGGTGGATTGAATTTAGTGACATTCGGCCAAAGATTTTAGGTGCTAGCAAAAATTTGGTAAAAATGTTTAGATATTTTGCATTTTGTATTGGATGTCTTGATGAATGAAGTCAATTAAAATGAATGTATAAGCAATGTATGTGATTGTATCTTACAATAGAATAATTAGCTAATGTGGTTCGTTATTAAAAAGGGGACTAAAATATTAGGTTTATACTTTAATTGTGGTTCGGCAAGAATGTATATTAGGCCAATGTTGGTTCATTTATATGATAATGCTATAATGGTAGACTTAATTGGACTTTGGCATTTTGAATGATGCATTTGACTTTTGTGTCGATCTTGGATGATATATGTTATTGAATGAAATTAAGTGATGTTTATGAAATTCGAAAATGCAACGTAATAAGCTAGTAACATGTTCGGTTGTGCATGAGTAGAGCATATGTATGATGTTTAAATAGCTAGTTAATAAGGTCATTTGTACTTTAATTGTACGATATACATGTACTAAATTGAATTGCTCAATTGATAAGTGATTAAATAAATCCATTTGTTTATATTAAGCTCAAGAGCTAAGAGGGTCGAAATCAGATAAGGGAAAAGAGAAAGCAATCGAGTAGCCTATCCATAACTGTTCAAATATACCCGAGGTAAGTCTTTGAGTAATGGAACTTAGCTTATGATTTGATAAAATTATGATATATAAGCATAATAAATAAATTGTGATCTAATGGTTCTATTTGAATTACGTAGTGAAATAAATGATTTGTGCATATGACTTGTAGTCGAATAATTATAGAAATCATGTGGCATAGCGAAATGAAATCGTGTTATTTGCATGTGGCTATTGAGCCGAAAGTGGAAGGGTTGATAAGCATGTTGTGCTTGTGTTCTAGTAATTAATTGAAATGCTATTGTGTTATGATATATATATGTGCATAATAATTGTGGTTTATATCTGGGTTAAGTTCCGAAGGCATCCTTGCTAGCGTTATATCCAGGTTAAGTCCCGAAGGCATTCGTGCTACCGTTATATCCGAGCTAAGTCTCGAATACATTCGTGCTAGCGTTATATCCGGGATAAGTCCCAAAGGCATTCGTGCTAGGGTTATATCCGGGCTAAGTCCCGAAGGCATTCGTGCTAGCGTTATATCCGGGTTAAAGTCCCACAGGCTTAGTGCTAGTATTATATTTGAGCTTAAAGTCCCACAGGTATTGTACGGGTGACTGGATCCGGGTTTTAAACCTAGTAGGCTTAACGCCGGTGATTCAAGTAAGGTTATGAATTTGAAGTTTTGAGTTAAACTACTAGTGAATATGTATGATATATTATGATAGTAAGGTATGTGTTATGTACTTGCATGTGAATGATTACTATATCTACAACTAAGAGCATGACCTATTCAGTTGATGTCTGACATTATATGAAAGTTGTGACTTAAATAAATTGTATGAGCTATGAAGTAAAGTAAAGTATGTGCTAAAATTTCTTTGTGTATTCCCATATTTATATATATACATATTCGGCCAAGTGATAACTAATTAGAATATTAGTTTTGTGGTACTAAATGCTCGATTTAAGTGACAAGCTTTCAATTGTTTGCATTACTTAAAACTTACTAAGCATCGAAATGCTTACTCTGTTGCCTTAATTCTCTGTTTTATAGATCTTGTTCGTTAGCTATCGGTCTCGGGAGTCTCAAAGTCGAAGTCGTCCACACTATCTAAGCTCATTCGGTACTCTTGTAGCTGAACTTTGATAATGGCATGTATAGGATTGACTTTTGATGTTAAATAAGTATCATTTTGGTGATGTACATATGTATAGCCATGCGAAAATGGCTTGTTAAGTTAGTATATGTGTTCCATATAGTTAATCCGTATGTGTGGTTGATATTCGATTAATATTTTTAAATGTTTTGATGTGAATTGAACTTAAGAATGAATTAATGTACTTATTAACTTGAGATGACTTCTTTGTATATTGTATAAATGGAAAATTTAAGTTGGAGTTCAGTTTTATAGGTATGCCAACCGGAATTAGTTGATTAAAGTTAAATGAAATTTCATGCTTGTTTGGTAATACTCCTTAACCCTCCGGCGACGGGCACGGGTTAGGGGTTTTACAGGATATTCATGCCATGACATTGGGTCACTTGTGTGAGCTAGTGCAAGACATGTCTAGGACATGCATCGGCCACATTATGAGAGCCAATGTAAGACCATATCTGGGATATGGTATCGACATTGAGACCAGTGTCAGTGTAAGACATGTCTGGGACATGCATCGGCCTCGAGACGTAAGCCAGTGTAAGACATGTCTGGGACATGCATCGGCTATGAGATGTGTCAGTGTAAGACCATGTCTGGGACATAGCATCAGCACGAATATACGAGAGCTAGTGTACGACCATGTCTGGGACATGGCATTGGCCTCGATGAGGATAGCCAGTGTAAGACCAAGTCTGGGACATGGCATCGTCACCTTACCCCATGTTTGAGGCTTATGGAATATCCGGTAGTATTCCGAATGGGTTCAACGGTGAAAGTTGTGATTGTGAGTTAATAAAGGAAGTATAACCGTGTTGTGAGTGGTACAGGTACCAAATTGGTACATATGAGAAATGAGCTCAACATAGAATATGTGATTTGTATGGATGGTAATGAGTAAGTTATTTTCCAATTGGCCAAATGTGTTGGCTTGGGATAAATTCCTCATTTGTATTAAGCCTAGAATGATGGCTATTATTCATTTTGATTTATATGGAATGAGGTTATTTTTATGGATAAGTAAAATGCACAAATGAAATGTTGTCTATTGTGGCTAATTTAGTTACATGAGATAGTTTTATATGAGTTTTGGTTGCTTTTGTGTAGGTTATGTAAAAAAGGGTGGCAATGAGGCTTGGTAAATAGCCTGATTTTGTCCACACGGGCATGCGTCTAGGCCGTGCGTGACACACGGTCTGCCCCATGGGTGTGTGGTCCTGCCGTGTGTCCCCTGCACGTAAAAATTTCAAGTCAGTATGCATGATAGTAAACACACGGGCAAAAACACGACCGTGTGTCTTACCCGTGTGAATGACACGGCCTAGCACACGGGCGTGTGCCTTGGCCGTGTGACATTTTGGGTTGCTGATGTTACAAACAGAATGTCCAGGTTTTTGCACACGAGCTAGGGCACGGGTGTTTCGTGGCCGTATGAGGGACACGGGCATGTGTCTGGCCGTGTGAAAACCCCTGTAGGTGTGAGTTAGAAATTAATTCCACATGGGTAAAGGACACGAGCATGTCCCTTTGTGCATAGGCTGTGTGAGCCACACGGGCCGTCAGCACGACCATGTCAAGATGGTCACATGGGCGTGTCTCTTGTTTTAAAGGCAAAATTTTCATAATTGGTTTAAGGACACGGAATGGTCCTGAATAGTCTCAAATGGTTGATTTGGGGCTCGTAGGCCCATAATAAGAAGTTTAAAGTATAAATTGAAAAAAGTTTTATTTTGGACTGAGTCTTGGCGACTTGAGATTGTTTGTGTGCATGAGATCAAGTTAGGTAATGCCTCGTGCTCTGCCCCGGCATGGGTTACGGGTATGGGGTGTTACAGTTGTTGATATATAAAAGTTTGATGTTGGGTTTATATGTTTTGTCTTTGGATTTTTGATGATTTTGAGTAAAATATACTAAATTGTGAAATTTGTAAATTGAGGGACTAAAATGTGAAATAAATGAAATGTGTGGACTAGTATGAGTACTAGGAGAATTCGGCAAAGCATGAGTATATGCAAATTATGTGTATTTTGTGATTTTGTGAATTAGGGACTAAAGTGTCAAAATGTGAAAATGTGAGGGCTAAATTGTAAAATGCCTTAAATGAATGTTTTTGGATTGATTTGAATTATTTGGTGAATAAAAGGGTTAATTTTGAATACATATAAATCAAGAAAAGAAGAATTCGAATTTAGACCGAGGGAAGTCGAAGGTTATAGAGTAGACAATCCGGGTCGACAATTCCGAGTACGAGGTAAGTTCATACGGGATAAATGATGTTATAGATATGTTTTAATGCTTTGATAAAGTATAAATTGTATAGAAATGTGATTACAGTTTGAGTATGAAGGCAATTGGGTAGCAATTGGCTAAGTTCGACACTAAGTGTGCGATTCGTATTAGCTTCGACTATAAATAACACTAAGTGTGCGAAATGGAATAGCGTCGGCTATATGATGCACTAAGTGTGCGATACCGAAATAGCTTTGGTTAATTGAGATGGCACTAAATGTGCAGAATCATTTTAGTTTTGACTAATCTTTAAGGCACTAAGTGTGCGGATGTTTAAAGCATGAATAATCTTCAGAAAATCTTAAAATATCCGAATGAGAGGTAAGAATGAAAATGAAGAAATACATGAAGGTTCAGGTATGCACAATACCTATGTGGTAGATGATATTATGTATATGAAGTTAATTGAATTGGTATGAACCTATGAATTGTGTTGGCATAAAATTTGTAGGTGAATTTAGAACTAATAAATACTAATAAAATTGAGTACAAGCTTACTAAGCCTATGAAAGCTTACTTTGTATGTGTTTGCATTGTTTTATAGATATCGAAGCTATTGTGAGCTCGGGGATCATCGAGGACCGTCATCACACTATCGAAACTCATTTTGGTACCTTTTGAAAATGTATATGGTAAAGTATGGCATGTATAGGCTAGAAGTACTTTGGTTAAGTTTTGTAATGTATATATTATGCCATGTGATATGGCTAGTTTATGTTTGAACTTATGGTTGGAAATGTTACATGGTATGATTTGAATGACCAAATGAAATGGTCAAAGTTAATGAGTTTTGGTAAGTTTTGAGCATGTGATTGAATGATGTATTGAAACATATGTTTTGGTATGATTTAAGTTTAGGTTTTGGTATGATTTGGTTGATGAATTGAGGTTGGATTTTATTGATATTGTAAAGGCATGAATAATGTATGTTTTGGTGTAGAGATTGGCTGAAATTGGTGTACAAATATGCATAGTTTGATGCTTGTAGGTGTGACCCAATTAGGGTGGCAAGTTGGCTATTCAAATGGCCTATTTTTATCCACATGGGCAGAGACACGAGTGTGTGTCTCAGCTGTGTGTGACACACGGCTATGTTGCACGGCCGTGTGTCCCCTGGGGTACCCTACAATTGTAAGTCAGGCTCGATCACGGCCAAGGCATATGAGCGTGTAGCTAGCCATGTGGCCCAAGTTAGACTCGACCACGACCAAGGCACACGGGCATGTCTTGTGGCTGTGTGAGTAAGTCAGTATGTATGCCTTGTTTTGATACGGCCTAGACACACGAGCGTGTTTAATGCCATGTGAGGCACACGACTTGTTCACATGGGCGTGTGACCTGTACTTGTTTGAAAAATGTTTAAGTTTTGGAAAAATTTTGTATGTGTTCGGTTTAGTCTTGACCCCTTTCAAATGCATGTTTAAGGTCTCGATGATCTATATAAGGGGCTTTATATTGATGATTGATCTTTAATGATTTGATGTTTATGAAATGAATGTTAAATGTTTTGATTTTGTTCGGTAATGCCTTTAACCTTAGTTCGATGACGGATACGGGTTATGTAACACCCCAAACCCGGCCTGGACATTATGACCAGATCCGACGTGCCACATTGAAGCGTTCAAAACATTTTATGTCGTTGATCTCGAAGAATTTACTTAGTGTTTGAAAAGATAATGTTATTATAAGTTAAAGTGAATGGAAGCTGTGCACCAGGTAGGAAACCAGAAAAGAGGAGGTGAGTCCATCGGACTGCTTAAGTACCAAGCTCTCCTCGGAACCAATCCTAGACATGCACACAGCCATTGCCACACTTAACGTCGAGTATATTTTTAGGAAACCAAGTCGATTAAGTCTATTTTAAGAAAAGTGATTAATTTTAGAAAACATTTTCATTGCAGAAGCTTTGCTTGTTGTCGTGTTATTTTGAAATCAAATGCTATTTTTGAAAACGCGCCCTAAGCTAATCAATTTCGACAGTTAAGTATAAATCATACCTATCTTAATAAAACCTATCAAAACCATTAAAAATAATTAAAGTGGCCTTATTACAATTAAAAACCCAAAAACCTTAAACATAATAAAAGAAGGTCCAGTTCACCAGAAGAAAACTGAATTTTTTAGAAACGTGTGGCGACTCCGAATCCCTCACAGCTCCAAGCCCACTATGGTTGGGGATTACCTGCGTGGATGAAAATAAAGGGGTGAGTTTGGGGAAACTCAGTGTGTAAATTAACCTAACCATAGCCTATATCAGCTCAAACCCCAGAAACAGATCAAGTTGGCCTTGGCCCAGAATAGATTTCAGAATAAAGCCCATAGGCCCATAACAGAACAGAACATATATCACATGTATATGCAAAAACCCAACTCGAATCCAACTACATGCACCCCCATACCAGCCTTACACCATGTGGGGAGACTACTCGACCCACCCAACCGCTATATACGCCACGTAAATATGCGCAGCAAGGTCGCGAGCGAATAGTGTGACAGAGTCACCAGAAACAGATAATCGTGGCAGAGCCACCAGAATAGATATATGTGGCAGAACCACCGATCAGATAATTGTGGCATAGCCACTAGGACGCTTCCTCCATAATATAACCCATGTCCCCATGCAACAGATATACAATCATGGCATACATTATACAGAATCAGATCATCATGCTTTTCAGTCAAAACTAACCCTAGGGGTATAATGGTCATTTTGCACCTAGGGGTATAATAGTAATTTTACATACATAGGGGTATTCTAGTAATTTAACTACTCTTAGGGTTTTCATGCATATCATAGCCATTTACGTACTAATAGAAACACTTATTGAGCGTTCTTACCATATTAGGCCTGTTGGCCCATTAACCCTATTTTGGCCCATTAAGCCTAGAAATATCGAAATGTACGGAATCGTGCACTCTGCAGTCTTATCACTTTAGTTTACCATATACATCAAACTATCAATCTCACGAGCATTCACACACTTGCAAGTTCCCAAAATACCGGCTTTTCGGCATTTCGGCTTTTCAGCTTTCGCCGATCTAGTCTATGAGAGGGTGTCAGTTACACACCCGTTTGCGACAATATGCTGATGATTTCCACACACGAGTTGCCTACAGTCAGTTACTTAATACGTTAATTATAAATCCTATCGCAACTTTTATACAGAACCCCTTACCAAGAATTTGGCCCTTAACACCTTAGGCACTAGCAACCTTACCTTTGCCGAAACTAGTGACCAAGTTTAGATCCAATAGTTTCACTTGTCCAAGCCTTGATCAGCAGCCTCTAGATCACACTATTATCAAAATAAAACAGTTATCACAATCCCTAGAGCTACAAGCCCAAATCGATAGCCTCCCTAACCTTTAGGGATTTCAGCTTTTCCAAAACCCGAAATAAAGAATAGGTTTGAAAGACTTACCACCGGTTCCTTCAGTCAATGATTCCAACTAATTCTTACTCGATTCTGATGTAGATCTACCCCTCAAATGATAACAAAAGTTGAGCCTTTAGTGATATTAAAATTCGGCTATGTCCCTATGCCTATGCGTTTTTGACTTTTTGTAATAGTGAAGAAAAGATGAGGGTTTTGTAATGGCTTCATCGACAGAAACTTAGGGTTCAGAGGATGAAATAATCGGCCAACACAATGGAGAAAAATAAGCGGGTTTGACTAGAAGAAAACGGCACAAAAAGAATTAGGCTTTTGGGATTTCGGCTTTTTGAGGCAACCAGATATGAGGGTTTAGAAACAGTTGATAAAAGATGGAGATGAACAGGATGGTAGGAAGATTCAGCTATAGAGGAAAAGAAGAATAAGATAGATGGAGAGAAAAAGAAAAGAGAGGAAGAGGAGGAAGGAGGGTTAGAAAAACGGCACAACCTACCCCAACTGTTCAAGTTATACTTGGCATTTAACCTAGCCGAAATGTGCCTTCTAAAGAAACCCTTGACCGGCCAACTCTTGCTCCTCAAGAGTCCACCATTTGGCCAATACTGCTCCCCCTAGTCAGCTCCTAAATCCTCTCCCTTATCCCCTTCTTACTCAATCTCCTGAGCAACTCAAACTCCTCTAGACAGACTTTTACTTGAGTTCCATTACTTACCATTCCTAGTCATAAAAATAATTCCCTTAATATGCTCTCATTGTGATTTGAACCTGGGTCCTCCCTAGCATCCATACTCCACTTTTATAGCCTTTCCAGTGGCGTCACATGCCACTTTACTACCTGCTTCCTTGTGATTTATTTTACACAATTAATACTTAAAAGCCCAGTTTACCAGAACCCTTTTTCCTTATGGTTTTTAAAATTAATTAAAATTACCGGGTTTTAACTTAAGCTTGGGCCTTCCAGAGGCCCACTATCATAATTAAACCTACGCCAAGCAGACAGAACATGGAAATTTTAAATTTTGCCAACATTCACAGAATTCCCAAAAATTGGGGCATTACAACTCTACCCTCCTTAAAGAAATTTCGTCCTCGAAATTTACCTGATCCAAACAGATGAGGGTATTGTTGTTGCATCGCCTCTTCTGGCTCCCAAATAGCTTCCTCTCTGCCATGATTATGCCAAAGCACTTTCACTAATGGAACAGATTTCCTTCTTAGAACCTTAACATCTCGATCCAATATTTGCACAGGCTTCTCCTCAAAGGTCAAATTAGTTTGCACCTCAATCTCTACAACCAGCATGACATGAGTAGGGTCAGAACGATAACACCTTAACATGGAGACGTGAAAAACATTGTGAATCCTATCTAACTCTGGAGGCAATTCCAATTGATAAGCCACTGGGCCTACTCACTTCAAAACCTGATAAGGCCCAATGAACCGTGGACTCAACTTGCCCTTCTTACTGAACCTTAAAATCTTCTTCCAAGGAGAAATCTTCAAGAAGACCATATCACCTACTGCGTACTCAATCTCCTTACGTTTCAAATCCGCATACGACTTTTGCCTATCAGCAGCTTCTTTTAACCGACCCCTAATTATTCTGACCTTGCCCTCAGTATCAGCTACCAACTCTGGTCCAAGAACTTGTCGCTCTTCTAGTTCAGTCCAACAACTAGGTGTTCGACACCTTCACCCATACAGTGCTTGATATGGTGCCATTCGAATACTCGCCTAATAACTATTGTTGTATGCAAACTCTGCCAATGGCAAGTAATCCTCCCAATTACCTCAAAAGTCAATAACACATCCCCTCAACATGTCCTCCAGAATCTGAATAACCCTTTCTGACTGACCATCAGTCTGAGGATGGAAAGCCGTACTAAAGTGCAATCGCGTCCCCAACGCCTCATGCAACTTTTTCCAAAACCGAGATGTGAACCTGGGATCCCTGTCAGAAATAATCAAAACTAGGACACCATGAAGTCGCACGATCTCTGCCACGTACAACTTGGCTAACTTTAGAAGTGAGAAGTCCGTGCGAACAGGTATAAAATGGGCCGATTTGGTCAACCTATCCGCAATTACCCAAATCTAATCTTTCTTCGATGGCGTCAAGGGTAGCCCACTCACAAAGTCCATGGTGAGCAACCAAAGACTCATCTCTCAACTGCTTTTCCTTAATCTGATCCACCCAGGTCGGCCTTACTTGCAACTCAGCCAATATACTCCCATCATCATACAGACTTAGACGAGCAAACATTACTCTCAGATCAGATACAGCTCTTCGACTTAGAGCATCGGCTACCACATTAGCCTTGCCTGGGTGATACTCGATCGAACAGTCATAATTCTTAAGCAACTCTATCCATCTCCTTTGCCTAAGGTTCAGTTCCTTCTGAGTCAACAAATACTTAAGACTCTTATGGTTTATGTATATAATACACTTTTCCCCGTACAAGTAATGTCTCCAAATCTTAAGTGCAAAGATCACTGCTGCCAACTCCAAATCATGAGTAGGAGAGTTCCCTTCGTGAGGCTTAAGCTGTCGTGATGCATAAGCAACCACCTTACCCTCTTACATCAACACACAACCCAAACCTACATGTGATGCGTCACTGTACATAGTAAAATCCTTCCCAAACTCCGGCTGAATTAACATAGGTGCTTCAGTTAGAACTTTCTTCAACTTCTCAAAAGCTTCCTGCTGCTTCTCAGTCTACACAAACGGTACTCCTTTACTTATGAGTTTTGTCAGCGGTGTTGCCATCACAGAAAAACCTTCCACAAACCTTCTATAGTATCCTGCCAACCCTAGGAAACTCCAAATTTCTGACACAATCCTAGGTGGCTTCCACTCCAAAATCACTTCAATCTTTCGAGGGTCCACCTTAATCCCCTCGGCAAAGACCACATGTCCTAAGAACGTTACCTCCCTTAACCAGAATTCACACTTGCTAAATTTCGCATAAAGCTCTTTTTCCCTTAACACTTGCAGTACAATGCGGAGATGCTCATCATGTTTCGCTTAAGTTTCATAATATACCAGAATATCGTCAATAAAGACGACTACGAACTGATCCAAGAATGGTTGGAACACATGATTCATCAGATCCATAAATGCTGCAGGAGCGTTTGTCAGTCCAAATGGCATAACCAGAAACTCGTAATGACCATACCGAGTCCTGAATGTCGTCTTATGGATATCTGCCTCTTTGACCCTTAACTGATGATATCTAGATCAAAGGTCGATCTTGGAAAATACAGAAGCTCCTCTAAGTTGGTCAAATAGATCGTCAATCATTGGCAGAGGGTACTTATTCTTAATCGTTAGTTTGTTCAACTAGCGATAATCAATGCACATTCGCATCATCCCATCCTTCTTCTTCACGAATAGCACTAGTGCTCCCCATAGAGACACACTTGGCCTAATAAAGCCCCTATTCAACAACTCTTGAATTTGGGCTTTCAGCTCTACTAACTCCTTCAGTGCCATCCTATACGGTGCGGTGGACACTGGTGCCGTTCCTGGCAACAAGTCGATTCCAAACTCGACTTCTCAGTTTGGAGGCAATCCTGGAAGCTCCTCCGGAAAAACATCTTGAAACTCTTTTACGGTCCTTACCTTATCCATTGTCAGCCCCTCCTCTTTCGACAAACTTACAAATGCCAAATAGGCCTCACAACCTTTTCGAATCCACTTTTCAGCCCTCAATGCTGACACCATATTGGACAAATAGTCCCTTCGTTCACCTATCATCATAACCTCCTCACCATCCGTGGTCCTTAGCACCATTCACTTAGCAGCACAATCCAAAGTCACCTTATGCTTAACAAGCTAGTCCATTCCTAGAATGAGGTCAAACTCTTCGAACGGTAACTCCATCAGATCTCTAGGAAAAATCCTACCTTGAGTTTCTAAGGGTATATCCCTATACAGTTTGTCTACCCTAACCGAGTGACCCAAAGGACTTAGTACAGATACACCACTCACAATCTCCTCAGAGTGCACACCCAATGACCCAGATATGGCACATGCAACATAGGAATGAGTAGATCCAATATCCACCAAAGCAGTATACGGTAAGCTAGAAACCAAAAATGTACCAGTTATGACGTCAAATGCATCGCCCTCCTCTCGACGACGAGCTACATACACCAACCCTGGCTGTCGAGCCTCAGCATTTCTGGCACACCTGCCAGGCGCCCCTCGACCTCGACCATTTCCATTTCCACCCCTACCTTGTCCACGTCCTCTCGATGGTTGTGGTCCACCCCTCACGGGTTGAGCAACCCTCTATTCAGCAACCTGAACCTGATCAGCTCTCTGAGGACAGTCCTTAACTCTATGCTCCATAGATCCGCATCGAAAACAAGCACCGGAACATTTCCTACACTTTCCCAAGTGTACCTTACCATAGTCTCCACAGATTGGTGGTCTAACAACATTCATCAAAACTGCTCGAACTTGTTCCTCCACTCTTGCTCTCTTAACATTCCTATTTGCACCACCCGAAGGTCCGAAATCCTTTCAAAAATAGTTTCGATCCTTTTCACGATTCTACCTCTCAGTGCACTTCACCTCCTCAGCTATCTTAGCTTTTTCCACCAGAACCGTGAAATCACTCTCCCTCTGCAGAGCAATCAGCACCTTAAGTTCATCTCTGAGCCCATCCTCGAAGCGCAAACTACTTTCATACTCCATAGCGACTATTCCCACAGCATACCGGCTTAACCTCAGAAACTCAGCCTCGTACTTCGCAATCGACATATTTCCTTAAACCAGATTCAAGAATTCTTTCCTACGGGCGTCCACATAACTCGCCCCAACATACTTCGCTTTAAAGGCCATCTTAAATAGCTCCCAAGTTACCCTATCAGCTGGGGTTCCATCTCTCAAGGTGAGCCACCACTGATAGGCCTCATCCCGCAGTAGCGATACAGCTCCCATTAGCTTCTGCTCCACGAAGCAATCCAAGTCGTCCATAATCCGTTCTGTGGCCTCCAACCAAAATTCTGGCACATTTGGGGTTACTCCAGATACGCCCCTAAAGATTTTCGCTCTGTTAGCCTAGAGTCATTCAGAAATAGATCCTCAAATTTCGTTGCCCGTACTTGCCCCGGCAACCCTTTCCAGAACACGAAGCATTGCCTGCGATAGGGCGTCATCCCCGGCACCACGATCATGAGACTCCACATCCGTTGTCGGAGGTACCAGTGCATCTGCCGCCGGCATATGTCCCAAAGCTGAAGATCCCGCTCGAGCACTTCCTCGGCCACGTCCACGGCCTCTTCCATGAGCAGCTCTTGTACTCATATCGTATTATCTGATTATAAATTTTATGCATTAATTCAATATTCCAGTGATTATCATAGATGTTTTATGAATCAGACAGTAATTCAGAGTTTGTTTTCGCAGAATCGAAGTCTAGCTACAGTTTCAGTCTCTTATCAATTTTTTTCCTATAATTTTAGTATCATCCTATCTAAAGTATCCTAGTAGGGTTTCAGTACAGACAGATAATTCAGAAAAGTTCAGAGTAGTACTTACAGGCTTGAACCAGAGATTCGGAATGCCACTTAAAGATCCAGATTTTGAAAATAGAGTTTTACAGTCTTTATAAAACTTTTATTTTCGAAAACCTTTGTTTTTGTCAACCCATTCCACAATCGAGTTGTGACAGCCCTAATTTGACCCTATTCAGAATGTGGTTCCGGGACCACAAAATCGAGTCATGAAATTATTTAAAAATTTATTTAGCAATATTTTCTATGTGTGATAGTGCATGTGTGAAAAGTTGATGCTTTAATTTAGTCTTATAAATGTGAATTTCACTTGAAAGGACTTAGTTGAGAAACTTAGAAAATGTGTTAGGTAAATAAGTAAGGATCAAATAATTTCAAAATAGTAAAGTTTGGATTTGCATGTCAAAATGCCCATTTTTGCACTAAGTGGCCGGCCAAGTAATGATGTCCCTCCACTAGTTTAAATTAATTTGTATATTAAATTTGCTAATGAATAAAATATTCTAATCAAAATGAATTAAAATAAATAGATGAAATAAATGAAAAGAAAAGTGTTCATCTTCTTCCTTGCAACAAACTGAAACCAAAAGGAAAGAAAAAGGGGAATTTCATTAGGAAAATTCGGTACCTTCTTTTGCTAGTTGGAGGTAAGATTTGAAGTTATTTTTGGAATTTTACCTTTAGATGTTTAAGTTATTTGTAAATGCATATCTTGGCCACGTTAAAAAGAAATCAAAGTTCTATGGTAGTTTGGGCACTAAGCCATATATCAATGTGGTAGAATTTGAGGTTTGTTTTCATGTTGTATTGAAAATGTAGATGGGAGAATGAGGTTGAACTTATTGAATTATTAGTTAGGTAGTACATTGTGCATTCGGCCATATGAGGATTTGAATAGAATGCTCATTTTAATTGCTATTTTCTTGTATGAGCAATGGTTAAATGTAAGTCGAATAAGTCATGATAGATAAGTTAAAAATGCAAAATTCATGATTATGAGGTAAATTGAGTAATTGACCGAAACATGGAAAGAGGAATAAGATCTATATTTTTATATTTTAGGAGTGAAAGGCATAATGAAAATAGAGTAAGTTAAGGTACATATTTTAGTTTATGTGTTATGGAGAATTCGGCTAAAATAGTTTGGTATATATGTTGCCGAATTGAAATTAAGAATAATGGAGTGATTACAATGAGCATTAAAATGTTGAACTTATGAAATTAGAAGTATATGAGCTTGATAGTATTTAATTGTTATATCGTTACGGCTTGGTTAATATTAGATGGAATACCGAATCTATGAATGTGTTTATGAGGAATGAATATAAATTGAGGGCTACGATGATTGAATTATTTTATTTGATTAGTTGGAGTGGGAGCTCAAAATCAAAAGGAGTCAAGTCTGAAAAAAGGGAAAACGAAAGCGATCGAGTAGCCGATCGGAGTTGTTCATCCGACTAAAAAGGTAAGTCCTTAAGAAATTTTAAGTTACGGTTAACATTGTTCATAAATGTCATATAATAAATTTAGTAAGAATCCATGGTATGTATGAGTTCTTGGAAACCAAACATGAAAACATTGATTTATCTATGATATTGTGGTAGTTATAGATAAGAAAAAAAATGCAGCACTATGCGTGCTTGGTTACAGCACTATGTGTGCAAGATTTCATGGCACTATGTGTGCTATAACATATGGCACTAGGTGTGCAAGTAAGTAAGAGCACTATGTGTGCGGACCTTCAAATTTAGTACTGAGTGTGCGATGACAATTGCGGGGCTTTAGTTAAGCAAATGAAACTTCATTCAAACATTAAATTAGGAGTAATGAAATGTGCATGGATGTTAGACAACGGATTTAATTAAATTTTTGAGTATTATTATACGATGCTTGGGAAGAGAAAAACATGAGATAGGTGATCGGCTCAATAAATATATTTTATTGAACAAAGATGTAATTAGTGATAAATGATACTAAATAGATTTGGGATTGGTTGATAGATGGAACGGTTTATATATATATTTTATGTAAATAATTGGACATTGTATGTCATATATATATATATATATATATATACGCCAATAATTGTATATGATAATTGCTATGATATTTTCAAATTGTTGATTAATGTTGTAGGACTACATAGTGACTTCGGGTAAGGATGAACTAAAAATCTCCTTGCGATATTATAGTTGGATTCGACTAGAATTGGATTGTATATATAATTTGTTAATATAATCGGGCTATTACATTCTTGGAATTTCTTAGGTCTTATTGAGCTAATAACTCATTAAGTGTGTTCATTATTTTGTATAGATCATCTTTACAAGGAAAGCTTGGAACCATTACGAAGTCGTCAAAATCTTTTGACACTCTTTTTGGTACCTTTGTTTAGAACTTTTGTAGACATTATGGCATGTATAGTATAAGATTTTTTTTGAGTTTTTTCTATTTGATAATATTGTATATAAAGCCATGCGAATATGGCTAAAGTCCTATGTATGGATTTGATAACGTTTGGATTAAATATGTATGGATTTGATAACGTTTGGATTAAATCTCGAAGTGTTAGTTTACTTGATTTGTGAATTCATATTGAGATATTTAGATGAATGCCGAATGTGATATATATATATATATATATATATATATATTTATGCTAGAATTCACTGTGAATGCCGAATGTGATATATATATAAAATTTTTAGTAATATTATGGATGTTACACGAGTTGTTGCAACTTGGCTCTGATACTACTAAATGTAACACCCCAAATTCGGCCTGGACATTATGACCGGATCTGACGTGCCACATCGAAGCGTTCGAAACATTTTATGTCCTTGATCTCGAAGAATTTACTTAGTGTTTGAAAAGATAATGTTATTATAAGTTAAAGTGAATGGAAGCTGTGCACCAGGAAGGAAACCAGAAAAGAGGAGGTGAGTCCATCGAACTGCTTAAGTACCAAGCTCTCCTCGGAACCAATCCTAAACATGCACACCGCCATTGCCACACTTAACGTCGAGTATATTTTTAGGAAACCAAGTCGATTAAGTCCATTTTAAGAAAAGTGATTAATTTTGGAAAATATTTTCATTGTGGAAGCTTTGCTTGTTGTCGTGTTATTTTGAAATCAAATGCTATTTTTGAAAACGCGCCCTAAGCTAATCAATTTCGACAGTTAAGTATAAATCATACCTATCTTAATAAAACCTATCAAAACCATTAAAAATAATTAAAGCGGCCTTATTACAATTAAAAACCCAAAAACCTTAAACGTAATAAAAGAAGGTCCAGTTCACCAGAAGAAAATCAAATTTTTTAGAAACGTGTGGCCACTCCGAATCCCTCACAGCTCCAAGCCCACTATGGTTGGGGATTACCTGTGTGGATGAAAATAAAGGGGTGAGTTTGGGGAAACTCAATGTATAAATTAACCCAACCATAACCTATATCAGCTCAAACCCCAGAAACAGATCAAGTTGGCCTTGGCCCAGAATAGATTTTAGAATAAAGCCCATAGGCCCATAATCGAATAGAACAGATATCATATGTATATGCAAAAACCCAACTCGAATCCAACCACATGCACCCCCATACCAGCCTTACACCATGTGGGGAGACTACTCGACCCACCCAACCGCTACACGCCACAGAAATATGCAGCAAGGCTGCCAGAACAAATAGTGTGACAGAGTCACCAGAAATAGATAATTGTGGTAGAGCCACCAGAACAGATATATGTGGCAGAACCACCGATCAGATAATTGTGGCATAGCCACCAGGACGCTTCCTCCATAATATAACCCATGTCCCCATGCAACAGATATACAATCATGGCATACATTATACAGAATCAGATCATCATGCTTTTCAGTCAAAACTAACCCTAGGGGTATAATGGTCATTTTGCACCTAGGGGTATCATAGTAATTTTACATAGATAGGGGTATTCTAGTAATTTAACCACTCTTAGGGTTTTCATGCATATCATAGCCATTTACGTACTAATAGAAACACTTACTGAGCATTCTTACCATATTAGGCCCGTTGGCCCATTAACCCTATTTTGGCCCATTAAGCCTAGAAATATCAAAATGCGCGGAATCATGCACTCTGCAGTCTTATCACTTTAGTTTACCATATACATCAAACTATCAATCTCACGAGCATTCGGACACTCGCAAGTTTCCAAAATACCGGCTTTTCAGCATTTCGGCTTTTCAGCTTTTGCCGATCTAGTCTATGAGAGGGTGTCAGTTACACACCTATTTGCGACAATATGCTGATG
Source organism: Gossypium anomalum (assembly GCA_025698475.1). Classification (NCBI taxonomy): domain Eukaryota; kingdom Viridiplantae; phylum Streptophyta; class Magnoliopsida; order Malvales; family Malvaceae; genus Gossypium; species Gossypium anomalum. Next base: position 45,123,591 of record CM046965.1, read on the forward strand.
ATTTCCACACACGAGTTGCCTATATTCAGTTACTTAATACGTTAATTATAAATCCAATCGTAACTTTTATACAGAACCCCTTACCAAGAATTCGGCCCTTAACACCTTAGGCACTAGCAACCTTACCTTTGCCGAAACTAGTGACCAAGTTTAGATCCAATCGTTTCACTTGTCCAAGCCTTGAACAACGGCCTCTAGATCACACTATTATCAAAATAAAACAGTTATCACAATCCCTAGAGCTACAAGCCCAAATCGACAGCCTCCCTAACCTTTAGGGATTTCAGCTTTGCCAAAACCCGAAATAAAGAATATGTTTGAAAGACTTACCATCGGTTCCTTCGGTCAATGATTCCAACTAATTCCTACTCAATTTTGATGCAGATCTACCCCTCAAATGATAACAAAAGTCGAGCCTTTAGTGATCTTAAAATTCGGCTATGTCCCTATGGCTATGCGTTTTTGGCTTTTTGTAATAGTGAAAAAAACATGAGGGTTTTGTAATGGCTTTATCGATAGAAACTTGGGGTTCAGAGGATGAAAGAATCGGCCAACACAATGGAGAAAAATAAGAGGGTTTGACTAGAAGAAAACAGCATAAAAGGAATCAGGCTTTCGGGATTTTGGCTTTTTGAGGCAACCAGTTATGAGGGTTTAGAAACAATTGATAAAAGATGGAGATGAACAGGACGGTAGGAAGATTCAGCTATAGAGGAAAAGAAGAAGAAGATAGATGGAGAGAAAAAGAAAAGAGAGGAAGAGGAGGAAGGATGGTCAGAAAAACGGCACAACCTACCCCAACTGTCGAATTTATACTTGGCATTTAACCTAGCCAAAATTTGCCTTCTAAAGAAACCCTTGGCTGGCCAACTCTTGCTCCTCAAGAGTCCACCATTCGGCCAATACTGCTCCCCCTAATCAGCTCCTAAATCCTCTCCCTTATCCCCTCCTTACTCAATCTCCTGAGCAACTGAAACTCCTCCAGACAGACTTTTACTTGAGTTCCATTACTTATCATTCCTAGTCATAAAAATAATTCCCTTAATATGCTCTCATTGTGATTTGAACCTAGGTCCTCCCTAGCATCCATACGCCACTTTTATAGCCTTTCCAGTGGCGTCACATGCCACTTTACTACCTGCTTCCTTGTGATTTATTTTACACGATTAATACTTAAAAAGCCCAGTTTACCAGAACCCCTTTTTCTTATGGTTTTTAAAATTAATTAAAATTACCGAGTTTTAACTTAAGCTTGGGCCTTCCAAAGGCCCACTATCATAATTAAACCTACGCCAAGCAGACAGAACACATAAATTTTAAATTTTGCCAACATTTACAGAATTCCCAAAAATTGGGGCGTTACAGGTTAGGGGTGTTACATTTTATTGGTATCAGAGCCATGGTTTAGTCGATTCTGGGACTACCATAGCGTATGTGAGTCTAGCTATACATGTCATAGTTATAAACTGCAATAGTGTGATGAATCCTGACATTGAAATGCGCTTTTATATAGCCAATGGATCCAGAACGAGCCGTGGCGGACGATGTCGAAAGCAATGCGCCTGCTCCCGCGCAAGGGATGACGCCATCTGATTCTCGATCGGCTATGAGTAGCCATCATGGTGAGGCTAGACAAGCCTTCTATGAGATGATGAATGATTGGTTCACCCAATATATTAGAATCAATCTGACTGTTCAACAATCTCCACCCCCAGTTAATCCTCCACAAGCTCCTGATATGACATCAGTGAATCCGGTTCAGTTAAGTAAGCCACCAGTTGAAAAGATTAGAAAATATGGGGCCGGAGTTTCAAGCTACAACGAGCGATGATGCTGAAAGAGCCGAGTTATGTTTAGAGAACACAATATGAGTATTTGATAAATTGTTATTAAATCCCGATGAATGCATAAAATGTGCCGTTTCACTTCTAAGAGATACAGCATATCACTGGTGGAAGACTTTGATATCGGTAGTTTCGAGTGAGAGAGTCACCTGAGATTTCTTCCAAGCTGAATTCTGAAAGAAATACATCAATCAGAGATTCATAGATCAGAAATGTAAAGAGTTTCTTGAGCTTAAACAAGGCCGTTTGTTTGTCACAGAATATGAGCGAGAATTTGTGAGACTGAGTCAGTATGCTCGTGAATGTGTACCTACTGAGGCAATAATGTGCAAAAGATTCGAGGATGGCTTGAACAAAGATATTCATTTGTTAGTTGGGATTTTAGAGATCAAAGAAATTATTGTGCTTGTTGAGTAAGCATGTAAAGCCAAAGATCTTGGGAAAGAGAAAAGAAAAGCTGATTCAGAGGCTAGAGATTCAAGAAAGAGATTGATAAATAAATCTTATCATTCATCGTCAAAGAAATCTAGAAATGTTAATGATCAATTGATAGCTTCAGCGGGTTATCAAAATAGAGATCGTGGAAAGCAATATACCAATCCTAAATCTCAAACTACTTCAGTATCGAGCTTTAGAAATGCAAAGAATAAGAAGCCTGAGTGTAATCAATGTGGAAGACGTCATTTTAGAGAATACTGGGGAAAAAGTAATAACTGAGCTTGTTACAATTGTGGTTCATGAAATCACTTTATAAAAGTTTTCCCAGATTTACCTGAAAAAGATAATGTTCAGAATTTGAGGCCAAGTGCCAAGTTTCTCGTGGTAGACCTCCTAGAAATACGGGAAATTAAGCGGTACTCAAAGAGGAACAAAAGATATAGCTGTTAGATCCGAGGCTCATGCACCTGCCAAAGCCTATGCTATCTGAGCTCGTGAGGAAGCTTCATCGCCAGATGTGATTACGGGTACATTTACTCTTCATGCTACTTCTGTGATTGCTTTGATAGATCTTGGATCAACCCATTCGTATATATGCATGAACTTAGTGAACAGTAAGACTTTACTTGTAGAGTCTACTGAATTTGTAATTAGAGTTTCGAACCCACTAGATAGATGTTTTTTGGTTGATAAGGTTTGCAAGAATTGTCCGTTAATGTTTCGAGACATTTGTTTTCCGGTTAATCTGATGTTATTACCTTTTGATGAGTTTGATATAATTCTAGGTATGGATTGGCTAACTTTGCATGATGCTGTTGTGAATTGAAAAAGGAAAACTATTGATTTGAGATGCAAGAATGATGAAATAATCAGAATTGAATTTCGTAATTTGAATGAATTGCCTGCTGTGATATCTTCAATGAAAGCTTTGAGTAATATGAGAAAGGGTTGTGAAGCCTATTTTACTTATGTGATCGATTCGAGAGTGGCAGAAAAGAAAGTTGAATCAGTGCCTGTTGTCTGTGAGTTCTCTGATGTGTTTCCTGAAGAACTTCCAGGATTACCTCTGATCCGAGAAGTTGAATTTGGCACTGAATTGGTGCTTGGTACTACTCTAATTTCAATAGCTCCGTATAGAATGGCTCTGACTGAATAAAAGAATTAAATTCTCAGTTGCAGGAATTAACCGATAGAGGGTTTGCTACAACGAGTTTCTCACCTTGGGGTACTCCGGTTCTATTTGTGAAAAAGAAAAACGGTACGATGAGATTGTGTATCGATTATCGTCAGTTGAACAAGGTGACTATCAAGAATAAATATCCTCTGCCCCGAATTGATGATTTGTTTGATTAGTTGAAAGGAGCTGTTGTGTTTTCAAAAATAGATTTGAGATCAGGTTATTATCAGTTACAAGTGAAGGACTCAGACATTCCAAAAATTGCTTTCCAAATGAGGTACGACCACTATGAATTCTTAGTTATGCCTTTCGGATTAGCTAATGCCCCTACTATCTTTATGGATTTGATGAATAGAATTTTCAAACCGTATTTAGATCAATTTGTTATCGTATTCATTGATGACATATTATTTATTCACGAGATGAAACCAAACATGCCCAGCATCTGAAAATAGTGCTACAGACTTTAGTTGTATGCGAAATTTAGCAAATGTGAATTCTGGTTACGAGAGGTCAGTTTTTTGGGTCATTTGTATCAACATCTGGTATCCGAGTTGATTCGAGCAAGATTTCATCTATTTTGGAATGGAAGCCTCCGAGGAATGTCTCTGAAGTCTGCAGTTTTCTGGGACTTGCTAGTTATTATAGACGATTCGTAAAAGGCTTTTCAATGATTGCGACTCCATTGACAAAGTTGCTTCAGAAAGATGTTAAGTTTGAATAGTTTGAAATGTGTCAGAAAAGCTTTAATCAGTTAAAAACTTTGTTGACTGAAGCTCCGGTATTAGTGTAACCTGAATTGGGTAAAGAATTTGTGATTTACAGTGATGCTTCGTTGATCGGACTGGGATGTGTTTTGATGCAAGAAGGAAAAGTCATTGCTTACGCTTCAAGACAGTTGAAGCCACATGAAAGGAACTATCCGACGCACGACCTTGAGTTAGCTTTTATTGTGTTTGCTTTGAAAATCTGGCGTCACTATCTGTTTGGTGAGAAATATCACATATATTATGATCATAAGAGTTTGAAATATCTGATGACTCAAAAAGATTTGAATTTGCGGCTTGAATTGCTAAAAGACTATGAACTTGTGATACATTATCATTCGGGTAAGGAAAATGTTGTTACTGATGCTTTGAGTCAGAAATCATTATTTGTTCTGCGTGCAATGAACGCTCATTTGATTTTGTACGATGGTGGTTCAGTTTTAACTTAATTGAAAGCAAGACCTTTGTTCTTACAATAGATTATCGAAGATCAGAAGATTGATAATGAGATTTTAGCTAAACGAGCTCTGTGTGTTTTAGAGTTTGATTCAGAATTCAAAGTAGATAAAGATGATTATCTGAAATTCTGAGATAGAATTTGTGTCCCGAGAAATCCAAAACTAATTAGATGATTTTGAGTGAAGCTTATAACAGTCGATTATCTGTGCATCCAGGTAGTACAAAAATGTATAATGATTTGAAACAGCATTATTGGTGGTCTGGAATGAAAAGAGATATCTCTGACTTTGTTTCTAAATGTTTGATCTGTTGGCAAGTTAAAGCTGAACATTAGGTGCCATCTGGTTTGCTACAACCAATTATGGTTCTGGAATGGAAATAGGATCGAGTGACAATATACTTTGTTTCGAGTTTGCCCCTGTCTTTGAGAAAGAAAGATGCTATCTAGGTTGTAGTTGATCGTTTGACGAAATCTGCTCATTTTATTCTGATTCGATCTGATTACTCGCTTGATAAATTAGCTGAGTTATACATTTTCGATATTATGAGATTGCACGGTGTGCCATTATCTATTGTATCTGACAGAGATCCGAGATTCACATCATGATTCTAGAAGAAATTGCAAGATGCTCTAGGTAATAAATTGCATTTCAGTACTACTTTTAACCCACAAACAGACAGTCAATCCGAGCGGATTATTCAGATACTCGAGGATATGTTGAGATGTTGCATTCTTGAGTTTGAAGGTATGTAGGAACATTATTTGCCTTTGATTGAGTTTGCTTATAAAAATAGTTTTCAATCGAGCATTAAAATGGCACCGTACAAAGCTTTATATAGTCACAAATGTCGTACACCTTTGTATTGGACTGAGCTCAGTGAAAATAAGATACACGGAGTTGATTTGATAAAAGAAACTGAACAGAAAGTGAAAGTGATCAGAGATAGTTTGAAAGCAGCTTCCAATCGACAGAAATCTTATGTAGATTTAAAAAGAAAAGACATTGAGTTTGAGTCGGCGACAAAGTGTTTTTGAAAGTATCTCCCTGGAAGAAAGTGCTTTGGTTCGGTAGAAAAGGAAAATTGAGTCCGAGATTTATCAGGCCGTATGAGATTATCGAGTGTATTGGCCTGGTGGCATATAGATTTTTGTTACCACCAGAACTAGAGAAGATTCATGATGTATTTCACGTATCGATGCTTCAACGATATAGATCAGATCCTTCGCACGTAATTCCTCTTTTTGAAATTGAGATTTAGTCAGATATGACTTACGAAGAGAAACCAGTCCGTATTTTAGTTCGCGAGGTTAAAGAACTACAAAATAAGAAAATTTCGTTAGTAAAAGTGATGTGGCATTGACATGGTATTGAAGAGGCCACGTGGGAGCCTGAAGATGCTATGAGACAGCAATATCCAAATTTGTTCAACAGTAAGATTTTCGGAGGTGAAAATCCCTAAGGGGGAGAATTGTAACAGTCTGGTTTAGACCCTAGTCGGAATTGTGGTTTTACGACCACATATTCGAGTCAAAAAATATTTAAATATTATTTTCCATGCTCATGATATGTGAATTAGCATCTGTGAAAATTTCATATGAAAATTTAATCGTTTGTGTGCTTAATTTGATAAAATGACCTAATCGCGTAAAATGTAAAAGTTGTCTGCTATATGTTAAAAGTGCCTATTTGATTTGGCTTATTATTTGAAAGGTCCTTATGTGGTTAATATGCCATTTACATGGTTAATGGATATTAATGGCCTTTGTATAATGGTTTGTTAATGTTTTATTTTAAGGGCAAAATTGGTATTTGGTAAATTAAACCATAATAATAAAATAAAAAGCACAGAATTAGCCATTTTTCCATGCTACTCAATCGAAAATACAAAGGAAAAAGAAAAGAGAAAAGCAATTAGGGTTCGGCACTTTGATTTGGTGAATTAGGTATGTGTTTTTTCTCGATTTTTGATAATTTCTATGTTTTTGTAATCGTTGCTTAGTATACTATCAAACCCATGCCTCAATTTTTGATCTTGATGATGATTTTGAAATGTGCCATTGATGAAATTATGAGTTTTGTGAAGTTAGTCATTGATATATAAAAGTTTGATGTTGGGTTTATATGTTTTGTCTTTGGATTTTTGATGATTTTGAGTAAAATAGACTAAATTGTGAAATTTGTAAATTGAGGGACTAAAATATGAAATAAATGAAATGTGTGGAGTAGTATGAGTACTAGGAGAATTCGAAAAAGCATGAGTATATGCAAATTATGTGTATTTTGTGATTTTGTGAATTAGGGACTAAAGCGTCAAAATGTAAAAATGTGAGGGCTAAATTGTAAAATACCTTAAATAAATGTTTTTGGATTGATTTGAATTATTTGGTAAATAAAAGGGTTAATTTTGAATACATATTGATTAAGAAAAGAGGAATTCGGATTTAGACCGAGGGAGGTCGAAGGTTATAGAGTAGACAATCTGAGTCGACAATTCCGAGTACGAGGTAATTTCGTACGAGATAAATGATGTTATAGATATGTTTTAATGCTTTGATAAAGTATAAATTGTATAGACATGTGATTACATTTTGGGTATGATGGCAATTGGCTAAGTTCGGCACTAAATGTGCGATTCGTATTAGCTTCGACAATAAATAGCACTAAGTGTGCGAAATGGAATAACGCTGACTATATGATGCACTAAGTGTGCGATACAGAAATAGCTTCGGTTAATTGAGATGGCACTAAGTGTGTAGAATCATTTTAGCTTTGTATAATCTTTAAGGCACTAAGTGTGCAGATGTTTAAAGCATGAATAATCTTTAGAAAATCTTAAAATATCCGAACGAGAGGTAAGAATGAAAATGAATAAATACGTGAAGGTTCAGGTATGTACAATACCTATGTGGTAGATGATATTATGTATATGAAGTTCATTGAATTGGTATGAACCTATGAATTGTGTTGGCATAAAATTTGTAGGTGAATTGAGAACTAATAAATACTTATGAATTGATGTTTTATATTTTATAATCTGTTGATGATATTGAGTACGAGCTTACTAAACCTATGAAAGCTTACTTTGTATGTGTTTGCATTGTTTTATAGATATCGAAGCTACTGTGAGCTCGAGGATCGTCGAGGACTGTCATCACACTATTGAAACTCATTTTGGTACCTTTTGAAAATGTATATAGTAAAGTATGGCATGTATAGGCTAGAAGTACTTTGGCTAAGTTTTGTAATGTATATATTATGCCATGTGATATGGCTAGTTTATGTTTGAACTTATGGTTGGAAATGTTGCATGGTATAACTTGAATGACCAAATGAAATGGTCAAAGTTAATGAGTTTTGGTAAGTTTTGAGGATGTGATTGAATGATGTATTGAAACATATGTTTTGGTATGATTTTAGTTTAGGTTTTGGTATGATTTGGTTTATGAATTGAGGTTGGATTTTATTGATATTGTAAAGGCATGAATAATGCATGTTTTGGTGTAGAAATTGGCTGAAATTGGTGTACAAATATGCATATTTTGATGCTTGTAGGTGTGACCCAATTGGGTGGCAAGTTGGCTATTCAAATGGCCTATTTTTATCCACACGGGCAGAGACATGAGCATGTGTCTCAGCCGTGCCCGACACATGGCTATGTTGCATGGCCGTGTGTTCCCTGGAGTACCCTACAATTGTAAGTCAGGCTCGAGCACGGCCAAGGCACATGGGCGTGTGGCTAGCTGTATGAGTAAGTCAGTATGTATGCCCTGTTTTGACACGACCTAGACACACGAGCGTGTCTAATGCCGTGTGAGGCACACGGTCTGTTCACACGGGCGTGTGACCTGTACTTGTTTGAAAAATGTTTAAGTTTTGGAAAAATTTTGTATGTGTTCGGTTTTGTCCCGACCCTTTTATAATGCATGTTTAAGGTCTCGATGATCTATATAAGGGACTTTATATTGATGATTGTTCTTTAATACTTTGATGTTTATGAAATGAATGTTAAACGTTCTGATTTTGTCTGGTAATGCCTTTAACCCTAGTTTAGCGACAGATACAGGTTAGGGGTGTTACAGTGTGCCTTGGCCATCGTCGAGCCTGACTTGGGTCACACGGCTAGCAACACGCCTGTGTGCCTTGGCCGTGCTCAAGATTAACTTAAAATCGTAGGGTACCCCAAGGGACACTCGGCCGTGTAAGATGACCATGTGTCGCACACGGCTGAGACACATGCCCGTGTCTCTGCCAATATGGACAAAAATAGGCCATTTGAATAGCCAGGTCAAACCTACAAGCATCAAACCAAGCATATTTGCACTATAATTTCAGCCAATTTCAATACCAAAACATATATCATTCTTGTCATACCATTAACTACAAATTCATGCTTGTAACTCATACCAATTCATATAATTCAATAAGCCAAAAATCATACCAAAACCTTACTAATTAACCATTTCTTTTGGCCAACCAAAAGCACATCACAATGGCACATTTGTATTACATACCATATATCATTATCCATCCATAAGTTTTAATACAAACTAGCCATATCACATGTCATAATATATACATTACAAAACATATCCAAATGACACTAGCCTATACATGCCATATACCATATATACAACTTTCAAAATGGTACCAAAATGGATGTTCGACAGTGTGAATGAGTCACTGATGATTCCCAGATCCGAGTTAGCTTTAACACTGTAAAACAGAGAAAACTTCACACAGTAAGCTTAAAGCTTAGTAAGTTCGTAGTATTATACACTTAACTCAACATTTAAAGGCTATAAAACATATAAGCTAACACATAGTTCAATTCATATCACTACTCAACCTTATTTATTACCATTTCTCATTTCATACCATTTCCTTAGTTCACATATTCTTGCATATAACTCATATACAAAATTATCAGCCACATAGGTTCATCTATCTCAAACACCATATCATTAACCATAAATATTCAATACATACCTGCACAAACTCGTACTTATCTATTACATTATCACTTCAATGCTTGATGCACTAATTCGTTAGATCATTTTTCCACGTACAAGAACATCGCACACTTAGTGCCAACAATCTAGCCAAAGCTATAAAATATCACACACTTAGTGTCATCATATTAAACTGAAACTATCTTGGTATCGAACATTTAGTGCCACATATAACTGAAGTTATTCCAATTCGCACACTTAGTGCTATTTATAGCCGAAGGTATTCAAATCGCACACTTAGTGCCAAACATAGTCGATTTATCATCGTGCTCAAACTATAGTCAAATATATATATATACAGTCTAAGCATTATCAAAAGCATTAAAACATAAATTGTAACATCTTTTATCACATACGAACTTATCTCGTACTCGGTATTGTCGATTCAGATTGTCTACTCTATAACCTTCGACTTTCCTCGGTCTAAGTTTGGATTCCTCCTTTCTTGACCTATATGTATTCAAAATTAACCCTTTTATTCAAAAATCATTCAATTCGATCCATATACACATATTTAGGGCATTTTGCAATTTTTCACATTTTAACACTTTAGTCCCAATTTTATAAAATCACAAAATACACAAAATTCATCAAAACTATGTATTAGCCGAATCTTCTTATGGCCCTTAGCAACCCATAATTTTCATTTATTTCACATTCTAGACCCTCAATTTACACTTTTCCCAATTTAATCCCTAATATGCATTTTTACTCAAAATCACTTTACAAAACATGTATATCAAGCACTAAGCTTTCATATTCCACCAATTAACATTACAAAACTCATGAATTCATCAATGGCATAACTCAAAATATTCATCAAAATTAGAAATTCAAGCATGGGCTTTGTAGTATACAAAGCAACGATTACAAAAACGTAGAAATTATCAAAAACCGAACAAAAACACATGCCTAATTAGCCAAGATGAATGTCGAAACTTAAAGCTCTTCAAACTTAGGTTTTCTTTCCTATTTTTGGTGGATGAACACTAAAATGATGGATGAAATATGTTTGTTTTATTTTATTTCATCATACTGCACTAATTACCCTTTTACCCTTATAATAAAACATTAATATTCCATCAACTACTATCCATTAATGTCATTTAATCAAAACCATGGTCAAACAACCACATAAGGACCTCACAATTATAAAGCTAAATCAAATAGGCACTTATAAAATATAACAGGAAACTTTTACATTTTACGCGATTAGGTCATTTTTATTAAATCGGCACCCAAACGATTAAATTTTCACACAAGACTTTCACACATACTAATTCACATATAATAAGCATGGAAAATAACATTAAAATATTTTTTAGACTCAGATTTGTCGTCTCGAAAACACTATTCTGACTAGGGTCTAAACTGGGATGTTACAAACATATTCATTTAACCACATACAAATATCATTTAATTAATTATAGACACTAGTACCGAAATAAATCATATCAAAGTACCTATCCATCACATGCCAAATTATAATTCATAATATGGTACATTTCCAACTCAAATATTTAACCTAACATTTTAATCTTTCATTACCGAACCTCAAACAAAACATATCCACCAAAGTTATCATATCACATATTCATTATTTGCTTCCACCAACCATTCAAGCATAACATATGCACATACATTGCCTTGACAAACCGATCCAAAATAACCAATACATAGTCAGATATATAATTGTTATTTTACTTCATTACTAGCTGGTTTATAAATCCATTAAAAAAAAACATAGCATAACATGCTTAAACTTACCAAAGATGAACTAATCATAAGCTTTTTGTGACACCTTAACTAAACACAACAACCAAAATTTCTCATATATTTTTATCTATGCATGTACCTTAGCCGAATCTACCAAACATACACATCCAAAATCACCAACCATTTTCAATGCATATAACACATATAAACATGGCTAGAGTTTCATATAATCACTTATCATATTAGCCATTTTCGCATGGCTTAATATATGCACAACTTCGAACTTAATTAAATAAAACCTAGCTTATACATGCCATAATATCAAGTTTAAACTTATAATGTACCAAAAATAGTCGATAGTGTGATAGACTTTGCTAATGACCCCCGAGCTCGTAACTAGACTCCAAAGTCTATAAAATAGAGGCAAACAAAAACACACACAGTAAGCTATCATAGCTTAGTAAGTCATAAGCAATTAATTAACTCAATGTTAATATCAAATAAACTTAACCAAATTAATTTATGCTATCATAATCACATTTATTTTCAAGATTATAATTTCATATATAACATATACTTCCATATACAAATTTTACATTGGCCGAATATACATAAACTCATTTACATGTATTCATGAATCATTTCACAAATATTCACATTATATAATCAAAAGGCCGAATACACTTTCCATATTCACATACATTTTTCACTTACATCATACATGATTTGCAACAAATATTAAGTAAATTACTTACCTTATTTCAAAAAGGTAATAAGCTAACTCATACCTGATCATTTTAGCTCATTTTACACATTCGATCACAACTTATCGTTGCCCGATGAACCATTCAGAATTGGATAGGGCACTCGGATAAACACATATATCGTACAATGTCAACATCCCAGACGTGGTCTTACATGTAATCACATATCGATGCCACTGTCCCAGATAGGGTCCTACTCGCACACATATATCGAAGTCGCATATCGATGCCAACGTAGTCTTACTTGCACACATATATCGAAGTCACATATCTATGCCAACGTATTGAACGTGGTCTTACTCACACACATATATCAAAATCCTATGTCATGACATATGTATCCTAGTTATCCCTAAGGTTCATACGGGGCTTTTGGACGTCGTAACTCGGTCGAATTGAACTCGTGAACATAGTTTCCAAGTAAATACACATTCGACTATCATATATACAAGCTCATAAAATTTAAATCAGCATTTTACATTCACATATATTCAAAATTTACAGCATTTATTTGCTTATAAACTTATCTCGACAACGATAATTGGAACAAGACAACTAATTGACAACTTTGGTTTTCCCCCGATCCAAATCTGATTTCTTTGGTACTTGATCTAAACATATTCAAATTACCATTATTTTCACTCATTTTAGTCCAAAAACACATAAATGGGTAAATTACCATTTTACCCCTTACATTTTACACTTTTTACAATTTAGTCCAAATTGTACAAAACACAAAACATGCAAATTTTGCACACATCATGCTTAGGCTAAATGCTACCCATGTTGATACAAGTCTATAAATTTCATTTATTTCACACTTTAGTCCTTCAATTTATTATTTTTGCAATTTAGACCTAATTACTCAAAATCATAAAAAATTCGAATACAAAACATATCAATCCAAAACATATCTTTCATAATTCATCAACTAACATCACAAAGCTCAAATATTCATCAATGGCATAACTCAAAATATTCATAAAAATAAAAAATTCAAGCATTGGCTTTGTACATTACACTGCAACGATCACAAAAATATAAAAATGATCAAAAATCGAACTAGTTACATACCTTGATTGAGCTTAACAAAGGCCGAACCTCAAACACTTTATTTCTTTTCTTTTCTTTTATGTTTCGGCAAGAACAAAGTATTAAGAAAGCTTATTTTAATTTTTTATGTTTTATTATTACATATATTATTACACATTTTGCATTTTTAACCTTTAACAATTAATATAAAACCATTATATAATAAGGTCATAACCATCCATGACTAATCCATATGGTCCAATTGCAACATAAATATCTCATATAAGAAAGACAACATCAATTTAACCCTTTTACAATTAACCATCAAATTTTCATTTTACGCGATTAAGCCCTTTTATTTAATCGGGCACTCAAACGACAAAATTAATTCACGAAAATTTCACACATATAAATTCACACATAATAAACATAGAAAATAATTTAAAAAGTATTTTTTTGACTCGGATTCGTGGTCCCAAAACCACTGTTTCGAATAGGGTCTAAATCGGGCTGTTACAAGTGCAATGCGAGTCGACTATTGATTCAGAGTATCAGATTGGATCTGATGATTGTTTGATGTTCTGAAATAGAATTTGGGTACCAAATAATTCTGAGCTTATTTAGAAAATTCTACACGAAGCACACAGTGGTTGTTTATCTTTTCATCCAAGAAGTACTAAAATGTATAATGATTTGAAACAATTGTACTAGTGGTCAGGCATGAAATGAGACATTTTAGAGTTTGTACCGAGATACTTGGTTTGTCAACAAGTTAAAGCTAAACATCAAGTGCATCCAGGATTATTACAGTCTGTGATGGTACCAGAATGGAAATGGGATAGAGTTACGATGGATTTCGTGTCGGGATCACCTCTGTCTCTAAAAAAGAAAGATGTTATTTGGGTTGTCGTTGATCAACTGACGAAGTCTGCACACTTCACTTCAGTACGTATAGACTTTTCACTTGATAGATTAGCTGAGCTGTACATCTCTGAGATTTTTAGATTGCATGGGGTACTAGTTTCTATTATTTCGGATAGAGATCCGAGGTTCACATCGTAATTTTGGAAGAAATTACATGAAGCTTTAGGTACGCGATTGCATTTTAGTATTACTTTTCATCCTCAAACTAACGGTCAGTCTGAGAGTAATTTAGATTCTCAAAGATGTGCTTCGTTGTTGTGTTTTAGAGTTTGAAAACAACTAGGAGAAATATTTACCGTTGGTTAAATTTGCGCATAACAACAATTTTCAATCGAGCGTAGTGATGGCACCGTATGAAGCATTGTATGGTCACAAATGTCAAACTCCGTTGTACAGGGCTGAGCTTAGTGAGAAAAAGATTCATGGGGTTGATTTGGTTAGATAGACCGAAGATAAAGTTAAAGTAATTTGTGATAGTTTGAAAGCAACTTCAGATCGACAGAAATCGTATGCGGATTTGAAACCTAAAGACATTGAATTTCAAATCGGTAACAGAGTATTTTTGAAAGTGTCTCCGTGGAAGAAAATTCTTTGATTTGGTCGCAAAGGCAAATTGAGTCCGTAATTTATCGGGCCGTATGAAATTATCGAAAGAATAGGCCAGTGGTATATTGGCCAGCTTTACTGTCAGAGTTAGAAAAGATCCACAATGTGTTTCATGTTTTGATGTTGTGTCGATATAGATCAGATCCATCTCACATAATTTCTCTGACAGGGATTGAAATTCAGCCTGATATGACGTATAACGAAGAACCGATCAGAATTTTGGCTCGAGAGATTAAAGAATTGTGAAATAAAAGCATAGCTTTAGTTAAGGTTCTCTGGCAATGTAACGGTGTTGAAGAAGCTACATGGGAACCCGAGGAAGCTATAAAAAAATAGTACCCTAACCTCTTTTCTGGTAAGATTTTCAAGAGCGAAAATGCCTAAAGGGGGATAGTTGTAACAACTCATTTTTAGTCAAATCAGAATAGTGGTTTTGATACCACAAATTTGAGGTTAAAAATTTTATTTTATTATTATTTTAATGTCTAAAGCATGATAAAATGATTGTGTGGAAATTTCGTTAAGAAATTTTATCATTTGAGTGCTTAATTTGTTACAAAGGACTAAATTGCGTAAAGTGTAAAAGTGGAGTTCTATTAGCTAAAGGTGTCTAATAGCTATGGAATCTTAAATTAGAGGTCCTTGTGTGGTAAGTAGCCCATTAATATGATAGTGGATGATAATGGCTTGGTAATTTTGAAATTTGTAATAATTTTAAAGGTTAATTTTGGTATTTGGTAATTAAAGGTTAAATAAATAAAACAAAACAAATTTATATTCTCTTGTCATCCTCTCCAACCGAATTAGGGTGTAAAAGAAGCCATTTTTAAGCTTCAATATTCGGCTATCTTCATTCCCTGCAATTAGGTATGATTTTTGTCCAGTTTTTAATGATTTCTATGTTTTTGAGATCGTTGCAGCTTAATCTAGCTAGCCTAGGGACTAATCTAGCTAACCCATATTTTGATGTTTTAGGATAGAAAATGTATGCTTCTTGTTAAATAAACAACATTTGTAAAGTGATTTTTGATAAAATTTCTAATTAGGGATTTAATTGTGAAATTTGTAAATTTTGTTGTTAAAGTGTGAAATAAATGAAAAATATGGGCTCCTATAGGGCTATATAAAAATTGACTAGCATGGGTAGAGACCTAATTGCATGAATTTGTGTTTTTATAAGATAAAGACTAAATTGTAAAAATGTTGAAATATTAGGGGCAAAAGTGTAAAGTTGCCATAATATGCATTGTGGGATAAATTGAATAGAATAATAATTAAAAAAAAGTTAATTTTGATTACATATAGATCAAGCAAAGCGAAATTTGGATTTAGATCGGGGGAAAAACAAAGTGTTGGACTAATCGACTCATTTTATCGTTTTTGCATTCGAGGTAAGTTCGTATGTTAATAAACATTTGTATAATTGAGATATCTCAGTTGAACCTTAGGATTACATTAGGATACGAATGACATGTCATTAGGGGTTATGTGATTTGGGTGTTGGTTCGTACGTACTACCGGTGGCTGGGTTATCTAGCATGTGTTGCGGATTCTCATCAGCTTGTGTGAGCAGCACCGTGTAGCTACATCATGACCGTCAGCTTGTGTGAGCACCGGTTGATAGCTCGAGAGTGAGCATTATATGTGATATGAGATTGAGATAGCTTTGGCTATGTATTGGCACTTAGAGTGCGAGATTCTCGAGTATTCGATAGTATTCTAAATGGTTCAACGAGTATATCGAAGGTATGAAATGGTGAAAAATAGATACGTATCAGTACAAGTATGTACAAAATCTATACGAGCATTGAAATTATGAAAGTTATGAGATCTTGAATGATTATGTGATTGAATATTTGGTAACCTTATAATTACATGATTTTGAGGTATACTATGTTATATTACTTGAATGGTGATTAAATGGTGAGTTTTACTTATTAACTATATGAGCTTACTAAGCTTTATAGGTTACTTGGTTTATTTTTCTGTGTTTTATAGTGAATTTCGAAACTAGCTTGGATTGGGAGTCATCGGAGATTGCATCACACTATCGAGCTTCTGTTTTGGTACTTTTGAGTTTATGTTTTGGTTATATGGCATGTATAGAAATTTTGGTCATTTTGGTATATAGTTTGGTAATGAATTTAGCCATTTGAGTTGGCTTGTAAGTGCTAAGTGGTTGGTTATGTATATAGCCAAGTCATTTGGCTTATTTTGGTTGATTTGGTTGTATATGTGTGTGTGTGTGTGTGTGTGTGTGTAAATGGCCTTTGTTATCCATATGGTAAAGGTAAATGCTTGTGGTGAATGGTTTTTTGTGAATTGGTAAATTGAGTATCAAATAGTTGATATTTGGAGATTTGGTATGCATGAAATTTTGCGTAAGAAAGTGTATTTGTGAAGTATATAGTTAAGTGATTTGTGAATATGAATGTAATATGAATTGAATAGCATATTGTTGTACTTGTATTGTAACGGCTCGAAATAGGGCCTCAATGGAATAGTGGTTGTGAAACCACAAATCTGAGATAGAAAAGTTTATTTCGATTAATTCTTATGATTTACCGAATGATTAGATGCATATGTTAGAGTATTGATAAGAAATTTTATAGATTGCATGTTTAATTTGCCTATTAGAGCTTATTTGCGAGTAGTTGTCATGTGAAATGATTTAGGGCCTAAACGGAACGATGGTTTTAGAACCACGAATTTGAAGTCAAAAAATTTATTCCGATTAAGTTTTAAGGTTTATTTATTGATTAAAATATTGTGTAAAAATATCGTTAAGAAATTTTACTGATAAAGTGCTTAATTGGACTTTTAGGACTAAATTGCAAAAATTGCAAAATATGTGTTCTAATTCATAAGTACTTGATTGAAATGGGGTATTAAAGAGGAGGTCCTTAAATGTTAATTAGACCATTATATTTCGTTTGGACAAAAATGGGCATGAATAGGACAAAATTTTAAAGAAAGGCCTTAAGGGCATTTTAGTCATTTGGTAATTAAAATAAATAAAAAGGGAAAATAAAGACAAAATTGACTCATCTTTCTCATGGGGGCCGAAATTAGCATGGGGGAAGCCATGGCTAGGGTTTTCAAGCTTTCCAAGCTCAATAATCCCGGAAAGCGAGATTTGAACTTGGAATGGGAGAAAAATCAAAAATCAGGAAAGTTGGTAAAATGGCCGTTTTAGTCTCGAGGTAAGTTCATATGTATAATAAGCATTAATTTATGCACGTTTCAATGTAAAATTTATATATTTACTATGATTGCTGAGGTGTTGAAAGTGAGTATAATTATGATGATTTAAATGTTCAATATTAATTCGACATGGAAATGAGAAAGTATGTAAGTTTGTATGTAAATAATACATTATCTTTATTACGTTTTTATATTTCAGCATATTTTATGTATTGTAGCTGATTTTTGAATTATAATTGACTATTGGAAGAATGGAATAAAGTATTAGAAAGTGAGATACTTTCCATTTGAACCTTCAAAATCAAAAGATACAGATGGTATGTAGCTAGGTCGCATGGGTGATACTATGTGTACACCATGTAGACAAGAGAGCTACGAGATAAATGTAGCTAGGTTGCATGTGTGGTTCCAGGTGAAGGACACCATGTGAACAAGAGAGCTACGAGATAAAGTGGCTAGGTCACATGGGTGGTACTAAGTGTTTACCATGTGTACAAGAGAGCCAAAATTATGTGTACAATCGAGCTAGGTCACATGAGTGGTGCTAAGTGAAGGCCACTATGTGTACAAGAGAGCTTCGATTTTAAAGGTGGGCTGTGTGCGATACCATTGCGTATCTATTATTATTCCGAAGCGTTCAACTGGGAAATTGATCAAATGAAATTGTGTATGACTTTGTGATGATAAGTCTAAGTATATATGTGTGTAACTCATGAGCAATATGCTCGATATGTGATTGGAAATTGGAAAGATTGTTATGGGTAGGTGATGAATACAATTGAAGTGTGAAATATCAAAATTGACAATAAAACTGTTCTGGATAGTTGCAGTGACGTGAATCTAAAAATTTACCAAAAATAGTAGAAATTGAATCAGAGACTGAATGAGATATCCAATTAAAGCCTAATGAGTCTATTTTGATATAAAAGAAACAGAGCAAGCAAAGGAATTCTATATTCTGAGATATTTAAGTTTTTGTGAGACTGGTTCAGAATGACTACGTGATCCCCCGTTCTTATTTTGAAAAATCATTAAAAATTGTACAAAAATAATTATTGGATATAATTTGTATGTTTGAAATCCTTAATGAGTTTAGTTTCAAATAAAATAAACGATAACATAATATGAGTTCTGTATGAAGAGAAGATTTATTTGTAGTGAAGAGTGATCATGGCAGTTGAGCAGTGAAACAAGGGTAATTTCAATGAATAAACTGTACTAATTGGCTGGACCAAAAATTCTGAAAATTTTATGGTAAAAATATACGTGAATCTAGTTTTAAGGAAAATTAACGGTTTGTAATTTGGAGTTATGTAGCTCCATAAATAAATAATTTACCTGCTGGTACTCTGCTAGACGACTTATCTTGAATCTGTTTATAATTGTAATAGTGAAAATATGTGTGTTTGTGATGGTAATATTCCGAGAACATATTGTGACTTTGTTTAATGTATGATAATGTATTGTTTATTAATATTTATATATTTACTTACTAAGCTATAATGCTTACTCCCTTCCTTTCCTTTTTCCTATAGTGTCACAGATGTTAGCTCGAGTTGGAGGTCGCCGGAGGTTAAATCACACTATCAAACTATTGATCCATATATAAAGGTTTTAAAGTATTTTTAAGTCTTTGGCATGTATGGGGACTCATTTAATTGTTATTAAGTTGCAAGGAGTTGGCCTAAAATACTGACCTATGTTATTTGAAGGTCTCTATTGTATAAAGTCATTTAATATAGATAGTCTTGAATATATTTGAAAAGTTTAAAATTGATGAAATTTTGTTTCTCGGTTTTAAATGATTACAAGTACTCAAGTCCGGCAATACCTCGTACCCTGTTTCGGCATTAGATACGGGTAAGGGGTGTTACATGTATGTCATAGGGTTGATGATATGAATTTAGCATGAATTGATCTTGGTTTAGATGAGTTTAAATGCCATTTGGAACTATGATTATATGCAAAAATTGGTTAATGTAGGTGAATGTATAATGGGTGAGAAACATGGCTTGGAAAATAGCCTATTTTTGTCCACACGGGCAGAGACAGGGGCGGGTGTCTCAGCCATGTGTGAGACACGGTTAGGTGACACTGCCGTGTGTCCCCTAGTGTTTAATTAGAAATCAAGTCAATATGCTCCATATGTCCCAACACAAGGGCATGTGTCTTGGCCATGTGGCATAAATCATTATACCCTACAGGTTTGGCATGGCCTAGCACACGGCCTGGCACACGGGCGTGTAAGGCCATTTCGAAGGGCACATGGGCTGGTCATATGGGTGTGTGGTTGGCCGTATGACCCAAGTCAGAGAGTTACACTGGGTCAAGCACGGGCTGGGACACGACCATGTGATCCTATTTCGAATGTCCACACAGCCTGTGACACGGGCGTGTCTTTCTCACAAGGCCGGGCCACACGGGCGTGTGTCCCTTATATTTTGAAAAATTTTCTAAGTTTTCTAAAAGCTCTCTGAGTTATCAGTTTAGTCCCGAACCACTCCTAATGCATGATTCGGGCCTCACGGGCTCATATTAGGGACGATATGGATGTTTGTGAATGATTTATATTTGAAATAGAGAAATGTAAGAGAAATGTATGTTTAATTGTGTAATATGTCTCGTAATACTCTGTATCCCTATTTCGGCATTGAATACGGGTGAGGGGTGTTACAGTTAACGTTTGTATAATTATGTATAGTTGATGGATAAATTGAATAAGTTTATTCTGGTTTGTTTGTAGCATCTCGTAACTCATGTCTGGTGACTTGACTGGGTATGAAGTTTTACATATATTCTGGAAAGAAGTTGTGAATCATAAAAAAAAGTTGTAAATACTAACTTACATAAATATTAACTCTAGAAAGAAGTTGTGAATCGTATTCGTCAAGCGGTACTATTTGCCAGGTGCTACAGTCTACTAGGGATAAGAATCTACCATATTTTTATGTAGAAGGGTATACGCCCATTCTATTTGCATAAAGTCTATTCGCTTTAAGGTGTGACCCTGTAGGTTCTTGTAACGTTAGTAGTAATACTAGAACATTTCTAATGTTACAAGTAATGAGTGGCATCTAGCAATGCATCATTGCTACCCAAGTTACAAGAAGTCATGATTCAACATAACCTTTTTGTGATAAACTTTTCATATATTATATCCTTTTGTCCTTTTATATCTAGATTGGACACAAGTCATGGTATAGTCACACTTGTATAGTACAATCTCATATTTCTTGATATTATATGGAGACAATAATAAACAAATAAGTGTGATATCTCATATTGACTTATTTGAGCATGGCCATGCATTTCTAGTCTCACTCCATCAAGTTGCCCAAGATATTACTGCCATTATGTAAGAGGGATAAATCCTATCTTAATCAACCATATCCCACTACATGGATTGCGGTATATCCAACATGTTATGGTGACGCTTGACTGTATCAAAATATATGACCCACGATGTTGGGAAAATGGTGATCTCAAGTCTAAGGATCATAGACATAGTTATCACTATGAGTAATGTTTGTGATTATTACATAATAATCCAAGAAACATACTCATGGCGGGTCAATCCAGTATGTTGTTCTCTAACACATACTCATGTATTGAATTTGACATCCCTATGTATGACTATACTTTGTCATCAATCAACTACGCATTAGTCTCAATGCATTATTATTGTCTTAGTCCATAATAATACTTGACTAAGAAATTTTTAAGAATAATCATATTTTTCTCATGACTTTATTATTAATCATTTTATTTATACACAAAAAAAAAACTGAAATAACAATGGTAATGCCTTATATTAACAAATAAGGTAAAACGAGTATGTAATTACAATCATCTCATGATTGGTCTTTGGGCATACTTTAACACTTTTATTGGTTATTCTTAAAGACACTTAAGCTTTAAAAACTAGAATTTACAATTATACAGAAGCTTAAAGGATCCTTACTCTACTTTTCTTCAATCCAAAGTTCGGAAGGATAAGGTAACTTACCAGTTACCAATCTTTCTACTTCTAAACTCAAATTTGGACAATAGATACAACATGCAGAACTTCCTTCAGCTACATTCTCTTTTCTTCAGGGCAACTGAAGAAGACGATGTTTAGGGAGAATAATTTGGGAAGTAAAATTAGGAGACATCCTATTCCCACATACTCCTATATATACACCATCAACACGATCTCCACAGACTTTTGTCACCACTCAATCCTAATTATCATGTCTCCCACTATAGAATCAACCAGTTCCAATCCAACTAAACCAAGGTTGGATTTTAACCATCCCCCAACCAATCATTCAAGTTTGTATAAATGTCTCATTTTAATACTTAAATTCCCTTTTTCTTCCAATTTGCTCCAAGACTTGCCTCAAATTTGGGTCTCTAGGGGAACTGGGTGTGACAGTACCATATACATTTAACCATGTTATCCTTAAGTTTAATTTTAAATTCTTACCATAATTCTCTCATTACATTTTACATCAATTTGGATATTTAATCATTAATTTAAGGTAAACTACAAGAAAAGTCACCAATTATGAACTTGGTTCTATTTTGTTCACATAACTATGAATTTTTTTTCAATTTAGTCACTCACCTTTTCGAAATTAAATACCTTAGTTCCATTAGCTGTTGTTAACTCACTAATGGAAGTCCAACGTGAGCTTTTTTTATTGGCCTAATAACAAATTTAGCCTCCATTGATTACAAATTTTATCAATTTGGCCTTAAAACTATAAAATTCAACAAACTTAACCCTCAATTTTTATAAAATTTTCCATTTTAGCTATCAAGATTTTATAATGTTTACACATTGTAACACCTCTAACCCGTATCCATTGTCATAATAGGGTTACGGAGCATTAACGGACTTATTACTAAAATGAACATGCATTTATCATACATCTTCCATTAAAATATATATAAAAAAATTATTCACATTCATTCATATCTTCCCTAATATGAGCCTACGAGGCCCACATCATACATTAGATGTAACAGTCTGATTTTAGCTAAATCAAAACAGTAGTTTTGGAACCATAAATCTGAGGTCGTAAAACCATTTTAATATTATTTTTAGTGTTTATAGCATGTGATTATGTATGTGTGAAAGTTTCGTGTGCTAATTTTATCGTTTAAGTGGTTAATTTGACTAAAGGACTAAATCGCATAAAATGCAAAAGTTGCATTCTATTTTTTAAAGTGTTTAATTGCCATGGTTTATTAAATGTGAAGTCCTTATGTTGTAATTAGACCATTGATAGTGGGAATAGATATAAATGGGCATTTGTTAAGTGGTTTTAATGGTTATTAAACAAGGTTAATTATGGTATTTTGTAAATGATGTTAAAATAAGTAATAATAAAACACAAATTAGCCAAATTATCATCTTGGTGCACCAAAAATTTGAAGGAGAAGAAGAAATATAGGGTTTCTCATTCGGCAAGCATAAATTCTTTGATTAAGTACGATTTTAGCTCAATTTTTGATGATTTCTATGTTTTTGCGATCGTTGCTTTGAGTACTAGTTTGCCCATGCCTCAATTTTTGAAAGTGTTGATGATTTTGAAAGTTACCATTGATGAATTCATGTGTTCTTGAATGTTTGATGATGAAAAATGAGTATTTGTTGATAGATTATTATGTTTTGTAAAGTGATTTTTAGTGAAACTACATAAAAGGTACTAATTTGTGAAAAGATGAAAATTATGGTTAAATATGTGAAATATTGATAAATACGGGTTGTTATGGAGCCTATAGAAATTCGGCTAGCATGTATTTAAAAGAAATTGTGAAATTTTGTGTATTTATGAAATAAGGACTAAATTGTAAAAATGCCTGACTCTTTCTCTCGGCACCATGGATATTAAAGTGTTCCACCATTGATATGTAATATCTCTCAGAAGTGATACGACGCATTTAACACATTCAGCTGGCGTGCAAGATAATTCATCAAATACCCGGATCGTATTCTCAAGCCAAAACTCAGCTCTCTCAGGATCATCGTCAACTGTAGCTCTAAACTCTTCAGCCCCATACTTTCAAATTTTATCCACAGGTGGTTTACTCAAACGTAAAGGTTCCAAACCTTGAGGAGCTACAGGGACCGATTGGGGAATAGGTGGGGGTGGAGGTTGCCGAGTAGCCGGATTTGTTCAGACAAACTCAGTGAACCACTCGTTCATCAATTGGAAGAAGGCTTCTTTGGCCTCTCCTCCCTAACTCCTAGATACTAGTCTCGACTCAGACTGCGCTACTTCGTGAGCTGACGCTGGAGCATTAATTTCAACATCATTCGCCACTTCTCGATTGGGATCCATTACTATATAAAAACATGATTTTAAAATTGTCAGGAGATATCACACTATCACAAGTTATATATGGCATATATATCTAGACTCACATACGTTACGTTAGTCCTAGAATTGA
Source organism: Gossypium anomalum (assembly GCA_025698475.1). NCBI lineage: Eukaryota > Viridiplantae > Streptophyta > Magnoliopsida > Malvales > Malvaceae > Gossypium > Gossypium anomalum. The sequence continues at coordinate 45,147,974 of CM046965.1, forward strand.
CTAAATAGTAGCTCTGATACCAATAAATGTAACACCTCTAACCCGTATCCATCGTCAGAATAGGGTTACGGAGCATTACCAAACTTATTACTTAAACAAATATACATTTCTCCTACATCTTCCATTACAATATATATAAAAAAATCATTCACATTCATTTATATTGTCCTTAATACGAGCCTACGAGGCCCAAATCATACATTAGAAGTGGTTTTGGATTAAATTGGTAACTCAAAAAATTTTTAAAAAACTTAGAAAATTTCTTAAAATACAAGGGACAAACGCGTGTGTCCCGACCGTGTGTCTCACACGGCCAAAGACACACCCGTGTTACAGGCCGTGTGGATATTTGAAATGGGATCACATGGCCGTGTCCCAACCCTTGTCTAACCCCGTGTAACTCCCTGACTTGGGTCACACAGCCAATCACACGCCCATGTGACTAGCCCATCTGCCCTTCGAAATGGCCTCAAACGCCCCTGTGCCAGACCGTGTGCTAAGCCGTGCCAAAACTGTAGGGTATACTGACTTATGTCACATGGCCAAGTCACACGCCCATGTGCTAGGCCGTGTGGGGCATACTAACTTGGTTTCTAATTAAACACTAGGGGACACACGTCTGTGTCACCTAACCGTATGTTACACAAAGTTGAGATACATGCCCATGTCTCTGCCCGTGTGGACAAAAATAGGCTATTTACCAAGCCATCTTGCTCACGCAAATTTGCATTCACCTACACAATTCAAATGGCATATAACATGACATAAATAGGCATTCAAACCAATCTCAAACAAGTCTAATTCATGCCAATTCCATACCAACAACCATAAGACACTCAAATATCACAATAAGCCATTCAATTCATACCAATTTCACATTCTCAAATCACCTAAATAGTCACTTTCAATTATGCATCACTTCACCTAAAATCTCAAGCATGCTAATCTCAAATTTCAACCATTTGGTACTCCAAATACCAACCCACAATAAACATTTATATAGCAATTATACACAACATATCAAAAGCCCATTTGCACATATATATTTACATCACCAAACATGCCAAAATAAGCCAAATTACATGGCTATACATATAACCAAGCATTCATCATTTACAAGCCAAATCAAATGGCTAAATCCATAACCAAACTATAGACCAAATTAATCACAACTCCTATACATGCCATAAAACCAAATACACAAGTTCAAAAGTACCAAAATGATACCTTGATAGTGTGATGAGATCTCTGACAACTCCCAAATCCGAGCAAGCTTCGATAATCACTATAAACACGAAAAAAAATAAAGTAAGCTATAAAGCTTAGTAAGTTTGTGCTTGAGTACTAGGACTATTCGGTTGAAAGTTGCTCCCTAAATTATCTGCACATTTATTCCTCTCTCTATAGATGTGCTTGAGTGAGGCTGAGATGAATTTAGACATGAGTGATCTGCAATCAAATACAAGTGTAAAGAGAGCAAGATAATTAGTTGTTCTATTACAGATGGTGTTAACAACTATGGAATCATTTTCAATTTCGATATGGGTAATATTAAGCTATACAGCAAGAATAAGATTATTTCTATTTGTCCAGAATTAAACAACCACCACGGAATCACTTTCAATTTCGATACGTGTAATATTAAGTTATAAAGCAACCATAAGACCATTTCTATTTGTCCATAATTCCATCTAAATACTGATAGCGATAGGGATATGTTTGAAAGATCCACCAACCCAATCATCCCTCTCGTTCTTGTGATAATAAAATTTAACAAATACGAACCGAAAACTAGTAAAATATTCACTATTATTGTCTGAGTGTTTAATTATTTATTTATTTTACTTTTATTTTGATTTAATCAAGAACAATTTGGCGTCGGAGTTGTCTTTTTCACAAATAGCAGCCTCCGGAATCAAATAGGCCTAAAAAGTTATGGAATAAGTCTTGTCTCAACACATATATAAGTAGCTTTTTCTGTAAGAATATTTAGAGTGTAAAGGTAATTTAGCAAAATGTTAAAATATACTACAAGTACTTGTACTATTTATAAATTTAAAATATAACTTATCTATTTCTATTTAAAAGAATTTAATCCCGTTATTTATAGGATTTAAAATTACAAAGGAAATTATTAATACTATTAAAGTTCTTTTATTAAATTTAAATTTATTATAAAATTATTTTGTCAAATGAATATTTTTTTCATTTCAAAATATACACCACGAATTTAATAAGAGAATTTTAATAATATTAATAATTAAACTTAAATTTTAAATTTTAAATTTTAAAAAATAAAAAAATTAAATTTTAAATCTACATCAACATTTAAACCATATTTTAACTTCTAAAAATTTATGCACCCAAATTGATTGACTACACATTCAAGAATCTTTCATCTTTCTCTCTCTTTTCCACTAATCTTCCTTTTAGTCTCTTCCTTTCTTTTAGTGTTGAATTAATTCTTGTGGAATTAGCTAAATCAGAACTCTGTTCATTATTTGCAGCTAATATGCATTCATTTGAATATGAATTCCCTTTATAGATTTTTTTTTTTTTACTAATTAGAGGCAGCAATGAAATTGCAGATAAACATCGACTTTCTTCCTCTCCACCGTAAACATAACTACCAGAGAAGCGAACATTACCTGTTCTATTCTGTTCTGTTTTTGTTTTTGTTTTCTAATATAGTGGAGTATCATTAAGCCTTTTTTCTTTTCAACTGTTAAGTGTCCGATCAATGATGCTAATGGAAATATTTAGAAAATGGTAAATTATTACTTACATCAAACACTCCCCTAGCGCATAAATACCTTTAATAACAAGATATTATGAAAAAGACTTGCAAAAGAAAGAAGAAAAAGCTAATTTGGAGTTCTATTTCCTATCATACCTATTACCACTCAATCCACGTCTTTTACTAATATAAACAGGTTTCATTGTCAACAACTCGTGTTTTTCAGCTCACATCAATTACACCGATTTTGCATTTTGCTCATGATGATTAGGAAGTGAATACTAAACATTATCTATGGTACCAAGTTGCGAAATAGTTTATATTAAAGATAATTTGAGAAGAAGTAGTAATTGTCAAAACTTGGGGTCTTCAATCCATGAAAAATGAAGTCAAGTAGGCATTAAGATTTCAGAGTACGGATTAAAAGCATTTATTTATTTTTTTTCTTCTGATGGAATGATGGGTTGAGCGTGCGATTTGAATATAAGTGCTGAAGTCACTTTAAATATCAAATTCAAATGGTAATGGCACTCAGGATATATATATATATATATATATATATATATATAATTATAGACTAAATGGTCTTCCATTTAATTGGATATTCAAACACATTTGCATGGAGCCCCCAAAGCTTTATTTGGAGGCGTCAATTATGCTTTCCATTACCTCTTGATGATTGATTCGGCGCCACCTTTGGCAATTACTAATCATCATGGATCATCATCATCATTTTTTACATCAAACCTTGGCGTCTGTTTTACAAAAAGCTTGTTGAGAAGTGCCCATAAAGCAAAAAAAGATATTTCAGCTCCAAAAGTAAAATAAGAATTTTCCATATCCACCAAAAGCATCTCTCATTTTGATCTATATGACTCCCATTTTTCATTTTCCTTGATCAATCAGAAATATAATTAACACAAATATATGAAAGAAAAATCTACTTTAAATGTATGTCTGAATACCAGTAGGCAATGACATACATAGACATTGATTTACCTTTAGTTTTCGTGGTTTTTTCCCTTGGAGGAATCACCATAAGAAACTCGGAAAGCTATCATGAGCTAGTCAATAATGGGTTAAATTATAACATACTTTTCCCAATAGAATCCCATAACTGCATACTTTAATTTTTTATATATTTTATATATCGGATAATTTAACTACAATATTATAATCCTGAAGGACATCCTGCTAAACCACTTTTGTAATACTGATAAATAAGACTTTTTTCAGAGGCACATTCACAATTTTGAAATATTTATTGAAGGGTAGTTTCTTCCTCTGAGCCCACCTTCCTTTGATTCCTCGAGGCCCCACTTCCATTCATTACATTTATCGAAAAATTCCAATTCTTGCCACCATTTTCTTGTGTTTATTAGAACTCAATTGGAGAAAGAAAAATCATCAAATAGTCATTTTCTGCTAATTTCCAGTAATGTTCATTGAGATAGCTGGTTTGCTACGCGATATGTCATGGAATGTCATTAAGTCAAATAAATTTTAATACTTGTGAAAATAATCTTCCAAGCTAATTTAGGCCATCCTTGCCAACGCCTCGTTTAATTGTTATTACTATGCCTTATTCTTTGTAATAGCCCAAATTTGACCGGGCTTAAATAAAACAAAGGAAAATAAATAAATAAATATTTATTTAATAGTCCACAGTCCATTTACAGCCAAGGCCCGTGAAGTCCAAATATCTTAGACCTGTTACACCCATAACCCAGCTAAAAACTAACCCAATAACCCGTTTTGACTCAGCAGCCCATTTACAATCTAAAACCCTATGGCCCAATGATGATGTTTGGCCTGGTGCCCGATTAGTTTCAAGAAACCTAGGGTTTCCTGTGAAACCCTCGCGCCGCAGCAAGCAACACGACCCCATGTCACGCCGCAATCGGCGCATGGATCGCACCCCACCGTCGAAGATCGTGCCATTAACCTGCAAGAAAAGGAAAGAAGCAAGCAATCAACCAATAAAGATCAAAATCAGAATCGGGGTTTACTTTTTTTGAGATTAATTTGTAAATAGTATAAATGGGTGTAAAAAAAAACAGTAGAAAAGGGGGGGGGGAATATACGAAGACAATGGTACGATTGATTACGCCAACAGAAACACAAACAGTGTTTTTTTCTTTTTTTGAAAGAAAGGTAATATTTGGTTTATTGTTATTTTTTTCATTTCTTTTTTAAATACATACAGAACAATATTTTTAAAGAATATTACTAAAATAAAGAGGGAAAGAGAGTTACCTTTGACGCGCTTAGAAAACGAAAGATTTTAGACTCTCCGACCGTCGCGTACGATGGCGCGTGTGGTGCCGCGTGTAGCGGTCGATCATCGGAGCTTACGCCGAACTCCGGACTGAGGAAAAGAACCGAGAGAGTTTTAGAAAAAGGGCAGAGTTTAAATGAATTTGGGTGTAAAATTTTGTTTTTTATAATAGTATAAAATGGCACTGTTTTGGCTTAAAACAATAAGCCTTAAAACGATGCAGTTTAAAGCATAGAACCCGCGTGTCGACCCTACCCGGCCAAGGGATCCGTGTGTTTTCTATTATTGGGATAATTGTCCAATTGGTCCCCCCACATTTTTAATCTTTTTAATTTCATTTTATTTTTATTTTAATTTGGGCCCTAATCTTTTATATCTGTTTTAATTTAATCCCAACGGCCCTTAAAATCGGTTCCAGAGAATGACGTCGTCTTGGGATTCGGGTTTAATTACCCAATGAGTCCCTTGGCTTTTAGTTTGTGTTTTAATTAAGTCTAATAACCCCAAATCTTAATTAAATTCGACTTTATTCTAACTTAAATGCTTTATATATATATGTATTTTAATATAGGTTACATAAAATGGTATATATTATTTATTAGATTATTATACATTTTTTGAAAATATATTTATATTATATATTTTATTATATATACATAATACTTATTCTATTATTTTTATAGGTTGTATATTATAGATTATTTATTTTCCTATATTTTTATATGAAAAATACTTATTATATTATTATTATATCCCTTATCATATTATATTTCATCATATTCTATTTATATATTTTTTATTACATATTATATTTTACTATATATTATAATATTTTTCTTTTATATATATTATATTATATTTCCTTATATTACCTTTATTTTATTATAAAGTATATATTATATTATTTTATTAGTTATATACATCTTTAAAGTTTTATAAATAAATGTAATATTAATATTTAGTACATTTTTATGTATAACTATTATATTTTATAATATAACTTATATGTAGGTATCATTATTTTAAAAAAGGGGTCTCTTTTATCATTTTTATATTATATTTTAAATGTCTTACTCCTATTTATTTTTATTTTATACATTTTACTTATTTATCTTTGTATTTTTTCTTATTTTGATATTGTTTAGTTGATTAAATCTTACATATCATTTATAATGTTATTTTATAATTATTGTTAAAAGTCGTATTTTAGAATTGACATGTATGTGGGTATTATTTAGGCATGTTTATGTTAAATTGTATGCTATGCACCGATTTTTTTTTCGTGTTTATTGATTTATTAAAATGTATATAGAGTTATATCTTATAAGTTTATATGCTTACTTATTCATTTTTTAATTTATATCGTATAATTTTTTTTGTATGTATGTTTTACTTGTTTTTAATTTGCGATGTTCATTGTTTAAAATTTGTTTAAATTCATGCTTTTACTTACCTATTATGATAAATATGTTATATTGTATGTTATTCCGTAATGTAAATATGCTCCTTCATGCATCAATTTAAAAAACGAGACTCTAAAGTTTTCAAAAAATAAAGGCAATGCTTAGTGATTGAAAATTTTGAGAGAAGTAGTGCCCTGATTTATTGGGTTGCAACTTTTCTCGTTAAGTTCAAATAATTAAGAACCCTTTTAAGTTTTTTAAAGTTTTCAAAGTACAAGCAACTGTCTCAGAATTTCAAGGCGTTGTGTCCTAACTTACTAGATATAGCGTTTTGTTGTTTCGAGATAGGGATTTCCAAAAAAGGCTAACTTAGTATCAAATATCTTAAAAATATTGTGTCCTAACTTATTGGATATAATATTTTGATTCATTTGATACAAGTGAACCATAATTTTCAAAATCAAAAATATTAAAAAAGGATTGCATCATAAAATTTTCAAATTTCCAACATTAAAGACACTTGATAATTAATTAGGTACCAATTTTTGGGCGTTACGAGGGTGCTAACCCTTCCTCGTACGTAACCGACTCCCGAATCCGTTTTCTCGACTTTCGTAGACCAAAATTAATGTTTTAAAACAAAACATTTTATAAGGTGATCCAATCACACCTAAAAAGATTGGTGGCGACTCCCGTTTTTGTTTTTCTTAAAGTCGATTCCCATTTTCCAAAACTCGATTTAAAAATGGTCTCGACATTCTTCATCAGTTTTTTCTTTAATTTTGTATATAATATAAAACATATATAAATATCAGATGATACAACCCTTGGTGTTTATATTTTTATTTGCCAAAGGATGATAGTTTTATATGTCAACTTGTAGTTTAATTTCGCTCAACAACCAAACTCGAGGAAAGAGCCCGGAAGTAGTGTGTAATAAATACCATATATGCCGATTACAAAACAATAATCAATGTCCACCACAAAGAGAAATAAGTGTTTATTATATAAAGTTCCACTTCTATCAGTCAAGGCTGTTCCTCCTTATTCTGCCTATGAAAATGCTATATACATTATATACATATATAAGGTGATAAATTAAAGATAAAACCTGTTCATGGTCTAAGCTTTTGGGTTAATTATCTCTACGTCAACTCTCAAGTCTATGCGAAATGCTTAAAAGTCAAAACAAATTACTGAAATGGAGTATATAATTCATGTTAAGTTTTCAGCTTTGAGGGACAAAACGTTGCAACAATTTTGCGAACAACCAGGACACTACTGTGTTTTTCTATCAAATAACTATTGAGATGCATCCCTCTCAATTTCGGGCTAAATCATATTATTTCTCTTAAAATTATTTATTTATTTTTTGTCACAAATGATACTTAAAGTAAATTTATTACTCAAATTATCCGTTAAAAAAATTCTTAACCAAATCATTTTATAACACCTATCTTTCTTAAAAAATTTAATTAAAAGAATAATAAAATAAAATTATAATACTTTTCAATCTTTTTTACTCTCCTTCCTTCCTCACCTATCTTTCTTTTCTTTTAATGGATTTTTTAACTATTAGATAACTTTCTTTGCAATCCTCTGATTATTTTTTTCTACTAAGTTTTTTCCTATTATTTGGATTTCATACTTTATTTGATTTTTTTTTCATTACAGAGATTCATCCAGTATTAACTTATTTATACAAAATATATAAAAAGAATGGAGAAAATTATTTTAAATAAAAATATTACAAAGGTTTTGAATTGGTGTGAGAAAAGAATAAAAAACGACATTTAAAAATTAAAAAAAAACTCGTCAAAATCTGGGTTTTTTTTTGTCGAAAATTGAGTATGAATGAGTTTTTTTACAGGTTATTTAATATGCCATTATTGGAGCTCTTGGGTAAAGACTAAAAATAATAATATGTTTATAAGTTTTTTTAAAAGCTTAAGAAAATAATGTTTAACTTTTTCTAAAATTTTTTAGTTAAAAAGTATCTCGTATTAAAACGATTGATTAAAAGATTTTTTTAAAGATATATATAATTTAAATAATAAATTGTAATTTAGGTATCACTTATAATAAAAAAAATATCAATTTTTTTTAAAAAATTAATCTTATTTTACGATTTAAAGTTTCAAACATTGTATTATACACTTGAACTGAAAATGAAATTTGGTAACTAGAGGTTTATACTTAATACTTGTAATTCTGAAATCAAGCTGCAATGAATCAAACTTTTATCGAATATAAACTTTAGATTGATATGACTGTTGACTGGACTCAACATATATCGGAATAAAAATTTTCACGCTCACCTACCAATCACAACTCTCACTAATTGGAACTATTGAAAATGCTTACCAACAATTTACTACAGCAAAATAGGAATAGTAGTACATAGTTCAAGACCTGGAAAGTCTCAAAGAGAATGATTTGGATAAGGCTAAAGAACTTTTCCTTGAAAATTTTGCAGATATAATCCCTAAAGTCGATTGGTGCTGCATGGGACTGTGAGAATTATGATATTTTAAATATTTAAAAAGAAATTTATATTAAACTGATGTAAATAATATATTTATAAAAAGAGATAAATATTAAAATTATATATGAATTTTGACCTAATGTGTAATCATATATGCAAACTTTAATTTTGTTCAGTTATTTACATAAAACTTTAATTTTGAATCAAGTTTCATGTATCACTAACTCTATTATCTACGTGGCTCTACTTTTGGTTAAGTCTTGTTGAAAATGATCACATGGCATGTAACAACTCATTTTTTAGTAGTGTCAGAAACGATGATTTCGAAATCTCATTTTTTGATGATTGAGTCCATAAATATTATATAATATTTATGAGTATATTATAGTGTTATATTGATTTTTGGTTTGGTAAATTTGTTGAACGGTTAGTAATTAAGGTATAAGGATCAAATCGTAAAAATTGTAAAAGTTAATCACTATTGATTTTTATTTGTTAAAAGGTTTAAATAGAAATTGTTCAGGGATTTAAATGATAATAAGATCGTTTCTAAAATGGGTGGACGGTTAATGCTTAGTTTGAGTGATTTGCATGTTAATTATATAATTAAAATTAAGATGATATTATAATAAAACAATCAAAGGAAAATAAAGCCACCAACTTATTTTCTTTCTTTGTCCACCATCTAGCATACAAAAAAAGGAACCAAGAGAAACCATTGTTGAATGTTCCAACATTCGGCTTTCCTTGTAAGTGATTTTGAAGTCTGTTTTTCATAAATTTTATGTTTTTGAGATCGTTGTAGCTCGAGTTAGTTAGCTAACCTGTGTTTAATTTTCAAAACTCTTAAAGATTTTAAAGATTTTCATTTTTGAATCTTGAAGCTTTTGGTACTAACTTGATAGATTTTGAGTTTAGATATGAAAAAGGCTTAATTTGTAAAGTGAAAAATGTTACTTTTGAACATAAGGACTAAAGTGTAAAAAATTCAAAATTTATTTTAAATTTCTATAATTATAGATATTAGGGGGCTATAGATTGGAAAACGAGGTTTAAATGTGAAAGATATGATTGTTTCGATTTTAAGGACTAAATTGAATAAAATACAAAAATTTTGTGAAAAGTGAAATTAAAATGTTGTATGCATAGAATAAGATGTTATAAGGTAATTGAAACTGATAAATTGAAATTAATTACCATATAGATCAATATTTGAATCAATAAGTAGATAATCGAGGAAAAAAGAAAATTATAGATTAGTCCTCGACACTTTACTTATTGATGTTTTTGTCTGGTAAGTTCATATGGTGTAATTATATTTGTAAATGTATTTGATGTGTTTAAATTATGAAATTATATCTTCCGGTTGTATTTTGAATTAGTTGTAAAATGGTACAAAAATGTGAGAAATGGGTTGAATTGTAAATAAATGAACTAATGTGTTAAATGTGCCCTGATGAATTTAAATTGGAATGCCAATAGGGTTATTTGCGTGTTATACGAGATTTGGTATGAGCTGATACCAATGTACGAAGAATTCATTGTTTAAACCAAAATCCAACATTTCTTGCGGATTATCGAGTTTTTTCTTTTTGGAGACCACTATTACTAATTGTCTTCACAGAGCCCCAGGTGTGTTCTAGAGGGATGTAATGTCTTATGATATATGATGCCTATGGGCTTAGCACTTCGGTGTTCATGTGTATGTACTGGAGATATCGTTCGGATGAGTAATATGGTGTTTTAGTGGTTACTAGCATATCCGTATTTGTTTATTATAGTTCATTGGGCTAAATGGTTATGGTAACAAGGTAAATGAATGAATGATAGTATGTATTCTTGTAACACCCTATACCCGGCCTAGTTACCGCCAAGCCTGAATAGGGATGCCACATTTAACACCCCTTACTCGTATTCCACGCCGAAACAGGGTACGAGGCATTACCAGACTTAAACATACACATTCATGCAAAACCGGGCCATAAAAATTCCAATACAATTTAAAATTTTTCAATCACATACAAATTGTCCCCTATAAGAGCCTACGAGGCCTAAAACATACACCGTAAACGGTTCAAGACTAAACCGAGAACTTTGGAGACTTTTGCAAAACTTAAAAAATTTTCAAGTTTTGAAGAGTCACACGCTCGTGAGGGTGTAGGGGACACACGGCCGGATCACACGCTTATGGGGCAGATCGTGTGTCACACACGACCTAGACACATGCCCGTGTGTCTACCCGTGTACACAACTTTGAGGCTATTTTCCAAGCCATTTGCCACCCTTAAACACTCACATACTCAATCCTACTTTATAGCATGCAACATGGCACATTTGGCTACACAAGCACACACCATCATGTTTAATCCATGACTTCATACTATAGATTTATTACATACTTCAATCATCATACTTCTATACTACATTCCACACCAATTTCATACTTAATCATCTTTATAACTCTTATTTCAAGTTACTCAATTACACCATAAATATAGTCATATCTATTAGTTTTCATTCATCCATTAAATACATATGCTATTTTTCTCACATATCATCCACAAGCAACCAAACCACATCAACACATAAACACATTTGCATGCATGCATAAATAATTAGGGTTACAACCCAATAATCAATATGAGCCACCTCTCATGGCCATATACAAAATAATCACAATACGATCATGAGCCAATACATTTGGCTAATCAATATGACACATAACAAAAAGGTCAAGTCCCTATACATGTCATACTCAAAATGATAAGTCTAACTATACCCAATTATCCAAGTGATAGTGTGATCGAATTTTCGACACTTCACGATCCCCAAGTTAGCTTGGCGACACTATAAGAAAAGGAAAGGAAAGGAGGGTAAGCTTTAAAGCTTAGTAAGTTCACATGCAAATAGAGTGCAACTGAAACAAGCATTAGTCATACATTTAACATAATAAACATAATCTTGCATTTTATCAAATCTCTTAAACTTATTCTTCATATACATCTATATACACATATTCATACCACACGTTCATTATATCTCACGTTATTCTCATGACCTCGATATACATACTTGTGCCCACTTGCACATAATAACTTACTTTCTCGTCTTCGATGTAATCATCAAGATTACTCGTTGAACTTTCTTTAAAACTAGCCGTTGAACACTCGGAATACTATCGAATACATCAGAATCTTACACCTAAGTGCCTCATATGTAGCCAATGCTACCTCACATCACATGTTGCTCGCTTTCGAGCTATTCACGAGTCTACTCATATAGGCTATTAGGTATCCACAACACATGCTGGACTACCCCACCACCAATAGAATATACAAGGCCAATACCCGGATGCCAAAACATGTGTCATGCATATATCACGAACTCAGACCACAACTCAATGAGTTCGGATGTCACATATATCATGAACTCAGACACAACACAATGAGTTTAGATCACAGAGTTCCTAGTGACAGGTCACTTGTATCCTAAACTATTCCTAAGGCTCAAACGGGATTCTTCGATACCACATTTCCGTCGAACTTGCTCGTAACATCAATTTCAAATCCCATAGTACCAATCACTTATTCATGGAATAATCAAAGCATATTTCATGATAACATTTAGGCAATAAACACATAATACAACATCATATCAAATATTTAAACACTTACCATACACGCAATATTAAGGCATTTAAAGTATGATACATGTTGCATTATTTGCAAATGAACTTACCTCGGTACAAAATGATAAAAACGAGCCTAATCCTCGTAAACTTTGGTTTTTCCTCGATCAATACCTGAATCACGTTTTTCTTGATCTATAATGCCAAAATTAACTTATTCAATATATACATTGGTCAAATCGACCCATAACACATACTTTGGTAAATTTACCATTTTACCCCTAACTTTTTTACTTATTTACGAATTGGTCCCTAAGTTCGTAAAATGAAATGCATGCATTTTCTTGGTTACCCAAGCCTAGCTGATTCATATTCTAACCTATATCAGCCCCTATTTCTCATTAAATCACATTTCTACTACCCATTTCTTTATCTTTTACAAATAAGTCCTTTTAGGTGTTTTCACTAAAAATCACTTAGTAAAAGATGTTTATCACACATCAAACATTCATATTCCTCCATTAAACATTTAAATACAACCATGTCACACATGGGTCAAGTTTCATACATGAACCTTAGCTCAAAATAATGGTAGAAATAGTTAGATCGGTTGATGACAACTTGAAAAATGTAAAGAACATTAAAAACGCGGCTTGGGAGCACTTACAATTGAGCTTGAAAGATGAACAAACCCTAATTATGGTGACCCTTGAAATTTTGGCACAAGCAAGAAGAAGATGGACAAATTTTTTCTTTCTTTTTCCCTTTTTATTCTTTTATTACCCGAATGACCAAAATACCCTTAAGACCTTTCTTTCAAAATTTTCCTATTCATGCCCATTTTTGTCCAAAATTTTAGAACTTGGTCAAATTGCTATTTAAGGACCTCTAATTAATGATCCAATGCAATTTCATGCTCAAAGCTTCTAGAACATAAGTTTTGCAACTTATTCAATTTAGTCCCTAACTTCAAATTGGATACTTTAGGCATAAAATTTCTTCATGAATTTTTCACACAAACATGCATTCATATCATGGACCATCAAAAAATCATAAAATAATTATTTCTACTTCGAATTTGTTGTCTCAAAACCACTATTCTGACTAGACCCTAAATCGGGATGTTACACCACCCCATCGTCTCATGTCATATATAATGAATGAAAGTTCATTCTAAAAGAAACGCTTTTCATATTATCATTCATATAGGTTTTAAGTCAATAATATTTGTTAGTTATCAATGTTACATGCTAACCATTCATCAAATAGTCGTATAATAATACTCAAACATGCGTAAGGTCCATTTAACAAAATTTCCGAAACTTGTCCATAGGTATCAATACTAACACTAGGGTATTGATATTTTCCCTAGGTGGTATCGATACCACTTGAAAAAATGATACCAAACTTGCATTCTATTTCTCGACTAAAATCCTAAAGTCTTAAAAATTATCGATACCTATCATGAAATATTGATATTTTGACCCCAAGTATCAATACTCGAGCAAAGTATCATGTAACACCCCTTACCCGTTACCGTCGCCGGAACAGGGTACAAGGTATTACTAGAACATAGCACATACCTTTAAACAAAAACCGAAATAGAAATATGTCATCCAATTTGATAGTGTATCGTTATAACATATGTCTTGAACAATATTATTAGCCAACTTTAATGGCTTATACAAAGTAGTTGATCGAATCATCAGAACCAATATTTTAAACCTAGGCAATTATGACACGTAACAAAATAATTAAGTCTACTATACATGCCATAATTCAAAATGTTTAGTTCAATACCCTAAAGTATTGATAGTGCGACACATTCTTCGCGATCCTTAACTCCCGAGCAAGTCAAGGACACTATAAAACAAAAGAGAGAAAACAAAGTAAGCTTATAGCTTAGTAAGTAAGTAAGTAAATATTAATAAAAGAATCTAATATGTTTATACAACAACTCAAGTATATCTACTTTAATTTCACTATTCACTCCAATTTGATTAAAATTGTCTCTCTGCTTGCATCATGTTCGCTAAATAAATCATAACTCGAGTTACAAAACTCAAAAATTCAAATCCGTAAAATTTCCTGAATCTAGACTCATAAATAAATTTTTTTCTAGAATTTTTGGTTCAGCCAATTAGTACAGTTTATTGGTTAAAGTTTCCCCTGTTACACAGCTCAACTGATCTGACCTTTGTTCACTACGAATTGAATTTCTCCCAGTACACAATTCAAATAACCATAAAATCTATTTCATTTAAAACTAGACTCAATGAGGAATTTAGGCATATAAACTATATTTCTTAATTTGTTTTGTACAATTTTTAATGATTTTTCAAAGTTGGAACAGGGGACCACGTAGTCATTTTGAGCAAGTCACACACAATTGCAAATATCTCAAAATATAGAATTCTTTTGCTTGCTCTGTTTCTTTTATATGAAAATAGACTCATTAAGCTTTAATTCCACATCTCATTCAACCTCTAGTTAAATCCATTCTATTTTTGGTGATTTTTCAAAATCACGTCATTGTTACTGTCCAAAACAGATTTAATGCTACTTTCACTCTTTCACCCATTCTTTGCACTAACCTCATTTTAACTTACATATATATATATATATATATATATACTACAAATCATTTTCATCACATTTCATACGTTACAAGTGTAGGTCCGTGACTACAATCTCACTACTAAGCCATCCCGTTGAACAATTCGGATCAACCTCAATATTTAATGGCTTCACCACAGCTCCACCATCATACTTTCATTTAGTTCGGCTCTCTTGTACACATAGTGAACACTTAGTACCACTCATGTGACCTAGCCGATTTGTCTCGTAGCTCTCTTGTCTACATGGTGTCCTTCACTTGGAATCACGCATGCGACCTAGCTACATATATCCCGTAGCTCTCTTGTCTACATGGTGTACACATAGTATCACCCATGCGACCTAGCTACATTCATCTCTTACGTAGCTCTCTTGTCTACATGGGATACATCCCGTATCACACATGTGACCTAGCTACTACATTGTATCTCGTAGCTTTCTTGTACACATGATGTGCACTCAAAGATCATACATGTGACCTAGCTACGCTTCCTCTATTTTATTCGATCTCTCCAATGTTCAACCGGGATCTCTCTCTATTGTTTATTTCCATTCTTCCAATGGTCTATTTATATTTTTTAACATCCGCTAATATATTTACATAATAGACTGAAATATAAGAATGTACATAAAATTTATGTAATATTTACACACAAACTTACCTCGGTGCAAAATGTGGAATTTTTGCAATTTAGTCCAAAGCTTTTTCTTTCCCCCGTTCAAGGTCAATTCCATGCCTTTCTTGATCTATAACAATACATTTAGCTCATTTAACACTCATACTATTTATTTCAATCCAAAAATCACATTATGGAAAAATTACATTTTTGCCCCTAACTTTACAAAATTACAATTTTGCCCCAAGGCTCTCTAAATTTAATTTCAGCCCTTATTCCTATGTTTTATGACATGCTGAACATTTTTCTCTTCTACAACAACATCAAATTCTCACTCTAACATATAGATATGAACAATAAGTATTTTTACCAATTATGCTGCTTTACTCGTTTTCACTTAAAACTGAGTAGCACAAGTTGTTTAACATAATTTAAAACCTCATATTCTACCATCAAACATCAAAATACATGCCTATCATTCATGGGTAAATTTTTAAACATAAACCCTAACTCAAAAATAATAGTAGAAATAGGTAAACCGAGCTACGAGGATTTCAAAAATGTAAAGAACATTAAAAACGGGGCTTGGAATTACTTACTATGGAGCTTGAAAGTTGAAGAAACCCTAGCTATGGAAGAGAGGAAAATTCGGCAGCAACTAGTGAAGAAGATGATCAATTTTGTGTTATTTTTCCCATTTTATTTCATTTAATATACAAATGACCAAAATGCCCCTCCTTACTAAACTTTCAAAAATTCCTTCCATGTCCCAAATTTTGTCCATGAACTTAAAATTGGTCAAATTTCCATTTAAGACCTCCTAATTAATATTCCAAAGCAATTTCATACTAAAAACTTCTAGGATGCAAATTTTGCAACTTATTCAATTTAGTCCCTACTTTCAATTTAAGCATTTTAAGCATAGAATTTTATCACGAAATTTTCACACAATCACGTAATCATATCATAAAACCCAAAATAATTATAAAATAATTATTTCTATCTCAGATTTGTGGTCACAATACCACTATTCCGATTAGGCCCTAATTTGGGTTGTCACAATTCTCCCCCCTTTAGAGATTTTCGTCCCCGAAAATCTTACCGGTAAAAAGGTTTGGGTACTTTTTCTTCATAGCTTCCTCAGGTTCCCACGTAGCCTCTTCTATCCCATGTCTGTTCCACAATACTTTCACTAAGGCTATACTTTTATTTCTTAACTGTTTAACTTCTCGAGCCAAAATCTTTATTGGTTCCTCCTCATAGGTCATATCCGATCGAATCTCAATTTCTCGCTGAGGAAACCACATGTGAAGGATCGTAACGATAACGTCTCAACATTGATACATGAAACACGTTATGAATTCTTTCTAACTCTGCGTAGAAAGCCAACCGATATGCCATACGTCCAATTCTCTCGGTAATCTCATACACTACCAATAAAACGCGACTCAACTTGCCTTTTCTTTCAAATCTTAGAATCTTTTTCCATGGTGATAACTTCAAGAACACTTTATCACCCACTTGAAATTCAATCTCTTTTCTTTTCAAATCGCATATGACTTTTGTCGATCCGACGACTTTCAAACAATCCTGAATTACTTTTACTTTCTCTTTGGTTTCTTTAACTAAATCAACTCCGTGAATCTGCTTTCTCACTAAGCTCGGTCCAATATAAAGGAGTCCGACACTTACGACCATACAAGGCTTCAGATGCGGTGCCATTTGTATACTTGATTAATAATCATATTGTAGGCAAACTCAATCAAAGATAGATATTTCTCCCAACTACCTCCAAATTCTAAAACACAACATCTAAGCATATCTTCGAGTACTGGATTACTCTTTCCGATTGACCATCTGTTTGTGGATGGAACGCGGTACTAAAGTTCAATTTTGTACCCAAAGCTTCTTGTAACTTTTTCCAAAATCTCGAGGTAAATCTCTGATCTCTATCTCGATATTATAGACATAGGTACTCCGTGCAACCTCACAATTTCAAAGAATATATAATTCGGCTAATTTATCAAGTGAGTAATCGAGTGCGTCATCGGTATAAAGTGGGCTGACTTTGTTAATCTATCAACCACTACCCAAACAAAGATCCTTCTTTTTAGGAGTCAAAGGCAAACCGGTCACAAAATCCATGGTAATCTTGTCCCATTTCCACTCGTGCACCATTACCGGGTTGAAGTAGCCCGAAGGCACTTGATGTTCACTTTTTTACTTGTTGACAAATCAAACACTTGGTTACAAATTCGTAAATGTCCCTTTTCATACCTAGCCACCAATACAACTTCTTTAAATCATTATACATTTTTGTGCTACTGTGGTGAACTGATAAAATGTTTTCATTGCGCCTCATGTAATATTTTCTCAATCAATTTATCATTTTTCACACATATCCTCCGCCTCGAACATCAAACGGCTTGTCCGGTCCAACTCGAAAATTTGAGTCGAATCGACTCACATTGAGTTCTCTTGGCCCGCAACTCACTATCATTCTTTTGAGCATCACAAATCAATCAAGAAATAACGGTTTAGCTCTCATCTCTCGCTAAGATTGACCCATCATCGACAACGCTAGCCCCGTATTCATGGCTCTCAAAGTAAAAAGAAATTTTTCTGCTCAAGGCGCCAAGAACTACATTTGCTTTTCCCTGATGATAATCAATCACCGTATCATAATCCTTTAATAATTCAAGCCATCTTCACCGCCGCAGATTCAAATCCTTTTGATTCATCAAATACTTCAAACTTTTGTGATCGGTAAAAATTTGGCATTTTTCACCGTATAAATAATGTCGCCAAATCTTCAAGGCAAAAACAATAGCGCCAATTCCAAATCATGTGTAGGATAGTTCTTCTCATGCGGTTTTAATCGTCTCGAAGCATAAGCTACCACTTGACCCTCTTGCATCAACACACATCCAAGGCCTCACAACGATGTATCACTATAAATTACTTAACTCTTTTCCCGGTTCAGTTTGTACCAAAATTGGTGCTTCACCAATCGTGCTTTCAACTTTTCAAAACTCACGACATTTATCACCCATTCAAACTTAACATTCTTTTGCAAAGAACTTAGTCATAGGAGAGGCAATCATCGAAAATCCTTTAACAAAACGTCTATAATATCCGGCTAAGCCTAAAAAGCTTCTAACCTCGGATACATTCTTTGGCGACAATCAACGATCGCAGAAATCTTACTTGGATCCACTCGAATACCATCACCTGAAACTATATGTCCCAAAAATCCGACTTCACGAAGCCAGAACTCACTTTTACTAAACTTGGCAAACAGTTTCTTTTCTCTCAAGATCTGCAATATGGTTCTCAAGTGTTTGGCATGTTCAGACTCATCCCGAGAATAAATTAAAATGTCATCTATAAACACTACCACAAACTTATCCAGATATGGACGAAAGATCCGATTCATTAAGTCCATAAATATAGCTGGAGCATTTGTTAAGCCGAAAGGCATCACAAGAAACTCATAATGTCCATACCTTGTCCTAAAGGCGGTTTTCGCACATCCGACTCTTTAACTCTCAACCGGTAGTAACTGGACCTTAAATCGATCTTTGAAAACACATGGCCCCTTTTTAATCGATCGAATAAATCATCAATCCTCGGCAATGGGTATTTGTTCTTTATAGTCACCTTATTAAGTCGATTTGGTAATCAATGCAAAGTCTCATTGAACCATCCTTCTTCTTTACGAATAATACCGAGCACCTCAGGAGAGAAACTTCGGTCTCACAAATCCCTTTATCATATTAATTCTTGCAACCGAGCCTTCAATTCTTTTAATTCATCGAGCCATTCTATACGGAGCAATCGAGATCGGTGTAGTACCCGGCAACAAATCAATGGCAAACTCTATCTCTCTGTTCGGAGGCAACCTAGGCAATTCGTCTGGAAATACATCTGGAAACTCACAAACTATCCAGATCGATTCAAGCTTCAATTGAGGCAACTCGAAGATTCATTACATAAGCCAGATAAGCTTCACACCCTTTTCTCATGTATTTCTGTGCAGACATGTGCGAAATCACCATAGGCAATTTATTTGATTCATCTGTTTCAACCCATAGAATTTCTCTATTTTCACATTTCAACTCTAGTATCTTTTGTTTGCAATCTACCTTAGCATCATACGATGTCAACCAGTCCATTCCCAAGATAATGTCAAACTCACCAAATGGTAACAGCATCAAATTGGCCGGAAAACAGTGACCTTGAATCATTAATGGACAATTCTTGCAAACCTTATCAACTAGTACATATTGGCCTAAAGGGTTCGACACTTTAATCGTAAACTCAGTAAGCTCAACCGGAAACTTTTTATTAGATACTAAATTCATGCAAATATAGGAATGAGTGGATCCGGGATCAATCAATGCAATAACAATAGTATCATAGAGAAAAATGTACCAAGAATGACATCGGAGATGATGCATCTTCTCGGGCACGTATAGCATAAGTTCTAGCAGGTGCTCTAGCTTCTGATCTTGCCACTGAATCTTTCATCGCAGTTTTACTACTAGTCCCACATCCAGTATTTCTCGGTGGTCTACCCCTACTAGCGGTGGTATTCTGTCTAGCACTCGGAAATCTTTCTTCTTTAACTTTCTCTGGACAATCTCTAATAAAATGTTCGCGAGAACCGCACTAAACAAGCTCGCTCGCTGCCCCAACACTCACCATAATGTTGCCTGCCACATTGCTGACATTCGGGCCTTCTAGGTCGCATATTACCCACACTTGCCACCGAAGTAGCTTGAGCTTTAGACCTCGAATACGCTCTACCACGATCTCTGTGTGAATCCCCAATTGAAACTGTCATTCGAGGGTTTGCCTCTTTGGACCTCTTTGATTGAGATTGAAATGGCTTGCTTATCGGCCTTTTTCTGGCATCTCGAGCCTCAATAGCAGCTTTTCTTCTTTCTTTGTTCAATTCTTCAGCTTTAAGAGCTCGATCAACCAACACTACAAATTCTCATCAACTCCAAAATTCCTACCAAAGACTTTAATGTCCTCATTCAACCCATCTTCAAACCTTCTGCACATAATGGCCTCGGTGGACACACATTCCTGAGCATACTTGCTAAGTCTCACAAATTCGCGTTCATATTCTGCCACAGACATCTTGCCTTACTTTAATTCAAGGAACTCCTTCCGTTTTTTGATCAAGAAATCGTTGACTTATGTATTTCTTTCTAAATTCCTCCTGGAAGAAATCCCAAGTAACTCTTTCTTTTGGCACCACTGCTACTCTAGTCTTCCACCAATGGTAGGCCAAATCTCTCAAAAGTGATACAGCACACTTTAAGCATTCCTCGGGTGTACATGAGAGCTCATCAAATACACGGGTAGAATTTTCAAGCCAGAATTCCGCTTTCTCAGGATCATCATCAATCTTTGCTCTAAACTCTTCGGCCCCTTGTTTTCGAATCTTGTCAACTGGAGGCTTGTTCATCCTTACCAAATCTATGCCTTGAGCAGCTACAGGAATCGTCTGAGGTATAGGAGGGGGTGGAGGAGGTTGAGCATTTGGATTTGCTTGAATAAATTCAGTATACCAATTGTTCATCCTTTGGAGAAAGGCATCCCGAGCCTCATCTCCTTGTCTCAATGTCTCGAGATCTACTTTCCACAAAGTGCGCGGTCCCTCAGTGCGAGAGCCAGCGCATTACTAGCAAAGATCATCACCGCAGTTCCTTCAGGGATCCATTACTATATTAAAACAAAACACGATTTAGAACAATCAGGAGTCACCACACTATCACAATAATTTTATGGTATGTATAGCTAGACTTTTACACACACTTTATTAGTCCGAGAACCGACTAAACCATAGCTCTGATACCACTAAATGTAACACCCCTTACCCGTTACCGTCGCCGAAACAGGGTACAAGGTATTACTA
This sequence comes from Gossypium anomalum, assembly GCA_025698475.1. NCBI lineage: Eukaryota > Viridiplantae > Streptophyta > Magnoliopsida > Malvales > Malvaceae > Gossypium > Gossypium anomalum. The sequence goes on from CM046965.1 coordinate 45,169,667, forward strand.
GAACATAGCACATACCTTTAAACAAAAACCGAAATAGAAATATGTCATCCAATTTGATAGTGTATCGTTATAACATATGTCTTGAACAATATTAGCCAACTTTAATGGCTTATACAAAGTAGTTGATCGAATATCAGAACCAATATTTTAAACCTAGGCAATTATGACACGTAACAAAATAATTAAGTCTACTATACATGCCATAATTCAAAATGTTTAGTTCAATACCCTAAAGTATTGATAGTGCGATGAGATCTTCGCGATCCTTAACTCCCGAGCAAGTCAAGGACACTATAAAACAAAAGAGAGAAAACAAAGTAAGCTTATAGCTTAGTAAGTAAGTAAGTAAATATTAATAAAAGAATCTAATATGTTTATACAACAACTCAAGTATATCTACTTTAATTTCACTATTCACTCCAATTTGATTAAGTTGTCTCTCACGCATCATGTTCGCTAAATAAATCATAACTCGAGTTACAAAACTCAAATTCAAATCCGTAAAATTTCCTGAATCTAGACTCATAAATAATTTTTTTTCTAGAATTTTTGTTTCAGCCAATTAGTACAGTTTATTGGTTAAAGTTTCCCATACACAAACTCAAACTGATCTGACCTCTGTTCACTACAATTGAATTTCTCCCAGTACACAATTCAAATAACCATAAAATCTGTTTCATTTAAAACTAGACTCAATGTGGAATTTAGGCATATAAACTATATTTCTTAATTTGTTTTGTACAATTTTTAATGATTTTTCAAAGTTGGAACAGGGGACCACGTAGTCATTTTGAGCAAGTCACACACAATTGCAAATATCTCAAAATATAGAATTCTTTTGCTTGCTCTGTTTCTTTTATATGAAAATAGACTCATTAAGCTTTAATTCCACATCTCATTCAACCTCTAGTTAAATCCATTCTATTTTTGGTGATTTTTCAAAATCACGTCATTGTTACTGTCCAAAACAGATTTAATGCTACTTTCACTCTTTCACCCATTCTTTGCACTAACCTCATTTTAACTTACATATATATATATATACTACAAATCATTTTCATCACATTTCATACGTTACAAGTGTAGGTCCGTGACTACAATCTCACTACTAAGCCATCCCGTTGAACAATTCGGATCAACCTCGATATTTAATGGCTTCACCACACAGCTCACCATCATATTTCATTTAGTTCGGCTCTCTTGTACACATAGTGAACACTTAGTACCACTCATGTGACCTAGCCGATTTGTCTCGTAGCTCTCTTGTCTACATGGTGTCCTTCACTTGGAATCACGCATGCGACTTAGCTACATATATCCCGTAGCTCTCTTGTCTACATGGTGTACACATAGTATCACCCATGCGACCTAGCTACATTCATCTCTTACGTAGCTCTCTTGTCTACATGGGATACATCCCGTATCACACTTGTGACCTAGCTACTACATTGTATCTCGTAGCTTTCTTGTACACATGATGTGCACTCAAAGATCATACATGTGACCTAGCTACGCTTCCTCTATTTTATTCGATCTCTCCGAATGTTCAACCGGGATCTCTCTCTATTGTTTATTTCCATTCTTCCAATGGTCTATTTATATTTTTTAACATCCGCTAATATATTTACATAATAGGCTGAAATATAAGAATGTACATAAAATTTATGTAATATTTACACACAAACTTACCTCGGTGCAAAATGTGGAATTTTTGCAATTTAGTCCAAAGCTTTTTCTTTCCCCCATTCAAGGTCAATTCCACGCCTTTCTTGATCTATAACAATACATTTAGCTCATTTAACACTCATACTATTTATTTCAATCCAAAAATCACATTATGGAAAAATTACATTTTTGCCCCCTAACTTTTACAAAATTACAATTTTGCCCCAAGGCTCGAAAATTTAATTTCAGCCCTTATTCCTATGTTTTATGACATGCTGAACATTTTTCTCTTCTACAAAAACATCAAATTCTCACTCTAACATATAGTTATGAACAATAAGTATTTTTACCAATTATGCTGCTTTTACTCGCTTTCACTTAAAACCGAGTAGCACAAGTTGTTTAACATAATTTAAAACCTCATATTCTACCATCAAACATCAAAATACATGCCTATCATTCATGGGTATATTTTTAAACATAAACCCTAACTCAAAATAATAGTAGAAATAGGTAAACCGAGCTACGAGGATTTCAAAAATGTAAAGAACATTAAAAACAGGGCTTGGAATTACTTACTATGGAGCTTGAAAGTTGAAGAAACCCTAGCTATGGAAGAGAGGAAAATTCGGCAACAACTAGTGAAGAAGATGATCAATTTTGTGTTATTTTTCCCATTTTATTTCATTTAATATACAAATGACCAAAATGCCCTCTCTTACTAAACTTTCAAAAATTCCTTCCATGTCCCAAATTTTGTCCATGAACTTAAAATTGGTCAAATTTCCATTTAAGACCTCCTAATTAATATTCCAAAGCAATTTCATACTAAAAACTTCTAGGATGCAAATTTTGCAACTTATTCAATTTAGTCCCTACTTTCAATTTAAGCATTTTAAGCATAGAATTTTATCACGAAATTTTCACACAATCACGTAATCATATCATAAAACCCAAAATAATTATAAAACAATTATTTCTATCTCGGATTTGTGGTCACAATACCACTATTCTGATTAGGCCCTAATTCAGGTTGTCACATATCAACACTCGAGAAAAGGTATCGATACCAAATCTCTAATCTAACTTTCTGCATGTTTCAAAACACATAGGTATTGATTTACAACACAAATATTGATACCCTTACTCCAGACCTTAAAAATGCAGCATACATAAGCAAATAATCTATTCTCATTTAGTTTCTAAACATCATGCATCACATACTTAGACAAATAATTATCCAATAGCTAAAATTTGATAGTTCAAAACATCAAAAACATGTTTGAGCTAGAAGCACCATGCCATCATCAATGTTTACAAACTAAGTATAATCGCAACTCTTAAACCTTATAAACAAAAGCTATAACCAACAAAATGTTTAGAAAATAACATATCCATAAACAAGTTTATCACATTTCTTTTTCCCTAAAATGTGACATCCCTAATTTGACCCTGGTCGGGAAGTGGTTTCGAGACCACAAAATCGAGTCACACAAATAATTGATTGTTAAATTTCATGTCTATTTCATGTTACAATTTATGTGTGAAATTTTGATGCTTTGATTTTGTCAATTGAATGCGAATTTAATCAAAAGGGCTTATGTGAGAAACATTGAAAATGTGTTGGTTAATTTTTAAAATGGCCAAATTGTTGCATGGATTAAATATGGGGACTTGCATGTCAAAGTCCCCATTTTTCATGATAATGGCCGACCATGATGGTTTTAGGTGAGAAAATATGTATTTTATTTGTTGTAATGATGGCTAATAAATGATATTATATGCATTTTGTTAAAGAATTAAATAAAGACTTATTAAATATGAAATAAAGTTTTTATAATGGAAAAAAAAAGGGATGAAAACAAAGTTTTATCCATTCTTTCTCTCAATAGCCGATTCTTAGGATCAAAGAAGAACAAAAGGGGGCCCTTAGACATATGGCAATTATATTAGCAATTGGAGGTATGTTTGGCTTAATTTCTTGATAATTCTGGTAAAGTTGAGTTGTTAAGTAGATTTTGAAGTTAGCCCATGCATTTATTTTTGAATTTAAGAAGAATGATACATTCGACTATGCTTTGATGTGCTTGGATTGTTGTTCATTGAGTAAGTGATTGAGGAATGGTTAGAAGAATTTGAATGCTAAACTAGTTGATTTATTTATAATGTCCGATTATGATCATTTATAGAGATGTGAATGAATTGTTGTTATGTGAATAAATATTTATTTGATGATATATATATGTATTCGGCAATGGGATAAAATGTGTATTAAGGTAAGTTTCATGGTGATTATGCTTGTGATGTTGGGTTAATATTCGGCATTGAGTAATGTGGGGTAAGGTGATTAATCGGCTTTGAAATTAACTAATTTGAGTAGGTATGTTTAATGATATGCTTAGTGTAATGTATAATCTTATAACTCGGTTTGGTATTGAGATAAAGGTTAGATGTATGATTGGATTTTGGTATGTGTTAAATTGGTTAATCAAAGATTTAATATGACGAAATGTTAATGAATAACATAATTGGTTTGCACCTTAAATAGTTGAAATAAAGCTTGCCGATTATGATTAAATGTTTAAATTGTAATGGTCATATATAGGTGTATATATATATATATATGCTTATGTATGTACCATGTACACATAAGGACATTCGGCAATATGATTAAATTCATGTATAAGAAAGCATGATAAATTAAGTGACTCTTTGCTTGTGAATGTGAATTACATATAAATTAAATAAGCATGAAATCGAGTCATGGCATGTTTTATTAAATATGATACATATTGAAATCTATTGTTTTAGATATAGATTAAATGATATGTGATTGCCAAATGTGATTGTTAAGTGAATAATATTAGTTAAGTACTTAAGCAAATCTATTGTTTTACTTAAGCTTAAGAGCAAAGAGGATCAAAGTCGGATAGGGAAAAGAGAAAGTAAACGAATAGCCGTGGATATCTAGTCGCCGACCACTTCCGAGGTAAGTTTTAAGTGATTAAACGTTGAGTAAATTCAATCATAATAGGACATAATGAGTTGATTTAATAAGATATGATGTGGCCATGATATGTTTTAAACTCAAATGGTAAGTTCATAAGTGTTTGGACTTGGAAATTTAAGAGCAAATTGTAATAATTTGCTTAGGACAGCAGCAGTAACGTGATTTTAGAAAATCACCATAAATTGTTGGTGTGGAATTATAGGCTGAATAAAATATGTAATCAAAGATTAATTAGTCTAGTTTCTTATAAAAGAAACCGTGTAAGCAAAGGAATTTCCTATAAAGAGATATTTAAAGTTATGTGAGACAGTGTCAGAATGACTCCGAAATCCTCTATTTTTTTTTAGAAAATCATTATAAATCACAAAAAAATTGTTATAAGATAAAATTTATATGCTTAGACTCCTAATGAGTCTAGTTTCAAATGAAATAAACAAGAACATATTTTGAATTCTGTACAATGAGAAAGTTGATTCGTAGTGAAGAGTGGTCAGAGATAGTCAAACAAAGAAATAGGGGAAACTTTAAGAAAAAAATTCTGGTATTGATTGGTCAAACCAAAAATTCTGAAAATTTTATGGATAGAAGATATATGAGTCTGTTTTCAGGGAAAATAAACAGCACTTCATTTGGAGTTTTGTAGCTCCAATTACAAATAATTAAATGACTGTTGCTCAGGAAAACAGCTTGTAGTGAATATGTGATTTTGTTGTAAACATTGATGAAACTATTTGAGTTGCTTATAAGCTATTGCTGAAATTAATGTACAAGATAAATATATATATATATATATGTGATAAAGCCGAATGGCTAACATGAAATATGTATGAGATATATATGTGGTAAATCCGAATGGCTAATGTGAAATATGTATGAGATGTGTATATATTGTGGCCGAATGACCTAATGTGAAAGGTGTGTATTATTAGATATTTGATGAGGCAAATGAATTACAAATATGACAGTCGATGTGAATATTGTAACATGTGATTAAATGTACATGAAACTTGGAAATATATTCCGGGTAAGACCCAATGACTACGTGTGGAGATTATGTCCGGGTAAGACCCGATGACTACGTGTGGAGATTTTGTCCGGGTAAGACCCGATAACTACATGTGGGGATTATTCGAGCTAAAGGTCTCGCTGAAGATTCGAGTAAAGCATAAGATTATACGACTTCACAGTAACAATTGGTAATAAATATTTTCAATGCGTTAAGTTGGTCAGGTATGTATTTTGAGATTATATTTAAGCTTGATTTGGATTAAATCACAAGGTTGTTATGTGATGCATATGTGAGTAAAGTAATAAGACTGTTCTATGATTATTGTGCATTTGGTCAATTTGAAATGTTAGGTGAAAATATGTAATGTACCTATGTTTATAAGAGATCACTATCAAGTGAGAATTTATCTGCTTATTGTGTATTACGTAATTGTGTATATTCAGCCAAAAAGGGTAGTATACCTAGAAAGAGGTTATATGAGAATTGTAAGATCGACTTTTAATTTGGTTGGTCAGGTATGTGATAAATACTTGTACATGTTAGACCCATCAGAATTAAATCATGATTGTAATGTGAAAAGCAAATATGAAAATGCCATATGAATATGTGAATATTCGGTTATGGAGAAATACTATAGGATATTGGGAGATATACATTTTGATTTGTCTGATGAGAATAACTATAGATATGAAATGAAATGTTATATGTGAATCAAATAAACAAATTGGTTATATTTGAGCTCACTGGGTTTAAATTGCTTAAGACTTACTAAGCTTACAAAAGCTTACTCTGTTGTTATGTTTCTCTGTTTTATAGATTGTTGATTCTGGCCTTTTTGCTCGGGGATCGTCAAAGAACTTGTCACACTATCACCATCCACTTTATTTGGTATTGCTATGTTTTGGATTATCTTATGGCATGTATAGAATAGACTAGTAGTGGGAGGATATTTTGGTTAATGTATATAAGCCATGCGAATATGACATCCTTTGAGTGTTTACTTTTATAAGTTTTTAAATTTTATCCCTGGTTGTGTCTAGCAATTATCCAATTGAATGATCTTTACTTCAAGAAAATGTTCAAAATTTTACTGATCTGGCATAAGTTACAAGTCCGGTAATGCCCCTTACCTATTCCGGCGACGGTTACGGGATAGGGGTGTTACATAAAACGTAAATAAATAAAGAACATCTATAGAATGACACAAAACTAGCTTGGATCACCTCTCAAAAACCACACCTTTCACACTGACACACAACAAATCTATAATTGATACGATACGAACTCACCTCAGTTTAGTGAGTTGATTCGATAAGTTGCCCGATCGTCTAACGAAGAAGTATCGTTCGATTTGCGAAGTTTAGTTGAAAGTAGGTTAAGGCTAGAATTGGTTATCAAAGAGGGGTTCAAAATAGATGAGTATGGATGGTTATAGGTTCGGGAAACAAGAAATAAAAGATAGATAATATCTTTTTCGGTTAGGTTGGTACTTGTGGATGGATGGAAAAATAGTCTCAAGACGCAAAGGTGAACCATCACTAAATAGGAGTGCCGACCTAACACTTATAAGGTCTTAAGGTGAATAGAGATGATGAATTGAAATTGACCCGTTACCTAATTAGGCAAGAACCAAAGGTATAAAATTGGTGAATGCCACACTCGGTTAAAAGTGATAAGTTCAGAATAAAAAGACTAGGGTTGACGGCACTGACAACATATAAGCCAACTAAGTCTTAAAACGAAATTTTGAGAGAAGTAAAATCTCACAAAAATGATAGAATTTTATTCAAATTGTCAAAATTTCTTAAATAAATAAAATGAGCTCATATTTATAGTGTCTATAAGGCTAGCCGGATAGGCAATAACATTAGCTGAATGGTCACTTAATTTAGCCTTTAAATGAGCTAAAAATTCCAGAATTTTTCAAGAAACTTCCAGGATGCTTCTCCACCTATTTGGAATGTCATGGGTCAGCTTCTAGATGAAGTTGGTTCAGTTAAAATGCATTTGAAGCAATGGAAGCTGATTTGCTATGTCTATGTTTGGCCATAGTGCTTTAATAGTCTTAAATGCAAGTGCCTAGTTCAGCTGAATGGTTTGAAGCCTTAATGAGTAGCTTGGAGCATTGCAAGAGCCATGTAGGTGTGAAAACAAATTAGAGAAGTCCCATGGGTGTGAACATGCTTAGCCGAATGGTCACTCCATGTGAAAAGCATTTTCCAGCAATGTGAACATCTTCAAAGTTGTTTTTCAGAGCTAGACGGTCAACTTGGGAAGAAGAATCAGTAGCTGATCTTTGGCCATTCAAGTCCACGAAGAGGTGCTTTGAAGAGCTGAACCATCAGCTCATTAATTGTCGTCCCAAATAATGTACCTGCAGCAAATTAATTTAGCCAATTAACTCACCTTAAGACACATTAATGTGGCAGCTCAAGACACATTTAATCATGTAATAAACTAAGACAAATTAAAAACATGCTGGAACTAAGACACATTAAATTCGGCTGCACTAAATAACAAGAAATAAATTCGTCCTAAATTAGACAACTTAAATAGTTAATTTAGACACACTAAATTACTGTAATATGACACATTAAATTCATATTCTGATTTTGGACAAATTAAATACTTTAATATTTATTTGAGCTAAAATTAATATGCAATTTATTTAATTAATTAAATGCAAGGCTGGAAAAATAAAAAAGGAGCTCAATTGAGTTGGAACGAGCTAGCTTAAATTCATGGAGCTGGAATTAAGCTAAAATTGATTTGCAATATGTTGCAAAGACACTTTGTCGAGCTGGTCCAAGCTCGTTCTATTTCACCAGCCAAGGTCTCGCCCCACACTTGGTTAACTAAGGCCAAAATGGCCTCCTTGAATTGCTTAGCTCGAGCCCGCATAATTGGTCCTTGGGGCAGCACCATTGAGTCCTTGCTAGAGCTTGATGCACTCCAGGGTGTGATCGTATCAGCAATGAGTAAAGAAAGGAGTCGGTGAGCTTAACAAGCTCAGTCAATGATTAGAGTAACCACACCGCTAACATGTCATCATGCTTCATCAAGGCAACCATTTATAAGTACAATTACAATAGTTCTATGTCCAGTATCATAAAGTACCTATCCATGCATTATCTACTGGTTTATCTACACATCATTTACATACTCATGCAAACATACGGCTGAGGAACCTGGTGTCCCGATTCGAAACGATGGTCTTCGGAACGCCATGCAGACACACAATTATCGTCAACACAGAATAAAATGAGCCATTTTTGAAAATCTATCAATTACAAAACACAGAGTCTTTGCCATTCTTTATTCGAGGAAGCCCTAGAACTAAATCCATAGAAATATCCATCCATGGTGCTTCCAAAATTGGCAACAGAGTGTAAAGTCCATGTGGCTGGATCCTTGATTTCATCTTTTTGTAAGCAATATAGCGCTTGCACACTTTACCACATCTCGTTTCATCTTCGGCTAATAGAAGTGTTCTTGAAGTATAGCCAAAGTCCTGGCTATGCCGAAGTGACCCATTAAACCCTCGCTATGCACTTCATGAATCAACACATCTCTAGTTGATCCTTAGGGTATGCACAACTCTTGGAAAAGCAATCTGTCTTGTCAAAAATACCTATCATACGCACCTTGCACACATAACTTGTAAATCTCTCCAAAATCAGAGTCATTAGCATATAAATCCTTCAAATAATCGAAACCAAGCAATTTAACATCCAAACAGTTTATAAGAGCATACCTACGTGATAGTGCATCCACAATGATATTTTCCTTACCTTGCTTATATTTAATAACATATGGGAAAGATTCTAAGAATTCGACCCATTTGGCATGACGTTTGTTGAGCTTGGTTTTGCCCTTTCAAGTGCTTCAAGTGTAACAACCTGATTTAGACCCTATTCAGAACAGTGGTTTTGGGACCATGAATTCGAGTCAGAAAAATATTTAAAAAATTATTTTCTTTGTTTATTATGTGTGAATTTATATCCGTGAAATTTTCATGTTTTAATTTTGTCGTTTGAGTGCCCGATTTAATAAAAGGGCTTAATCGCGTAAAATAAAAATTTGATGGTTAAATGTGAAAGGGCCGAATTGTTGTTGTCTTTTTAATTTAAGGTATTTATAATTCAATATTACCATAGTTAAAGTGAAGGACGGTTTAAGACATGGTTTATTATTTTATAACAAAGGTTAAATAGGTAAAATGATAATAATGTTATAATAATAAAACATAAAAAAATCAAAACCATGTGTTCATCTTTCCTACTTGACCGAATATGAAAAATAAAGAAGTAAAAATAAAGCTTTAAGGTTTGGCCATTGTTGAATCTTGATTAAGGTATATAACTAGCTCGGTTTTTGATAATTTTTACGTTTTTAAGATCGTTGTAGTGTAATGTACAAAGCCCATGCTTGAATTTCTGATTTTGATGAATATTTTGAGTTATTCCATTGATGAATAATTGAGCTTTGTGATGTTAGATGATGAATTATGAAAGATATATTTTGGATTAATATATTTTATATTGGAATTTTTTATGAATTTGAGTAATTAGGGCTAAATTGTAAAAATAATAAATTGAGGGACTAAAATGTGATATAAATGAGATGTATGGACTTGTATGAGCATGGGTAACATTCGGACTAAGCATGATGTGTGCAAATTTTGCATGTTTTGTGTTTTGTGCAATTTGGACTAAATTGTAAAAAGTGTAAAATGTCAGGGGCAAAATGGTAATATGCCCATTTATGTGTTTTTGGACTAAATTGAATGAAATTATGTTTGAATGAGTTTAATTTGAATATATTTAGATCAAGAACCAAAGAAATTGGATTTGGATCAGGAAAAAACCTAAGTTGTCGAGTAATCGTTTTGTTCCAGTTATCGTTGTCCGAGGTAAGTTTATAAGCAAATAGATGTTGTTAAATTTCAATATATGTGATCTATAAATAATTGTAATGATTATTAGTAAGTTATGAATCGGCATTGAGTAATGAAAAATGTGATTGTGGTATGATTTGTGAGTTATATGATCTTATAATTTGGTTTTATAATGGTACATTTTTGAGTTGGCATCGATATGTGATTTTGATATGTGTGTACGAGTAAGACCACGTTTAATACGTTGGCATCGATATGTGATTCCAATATGTGTGTGCGAGTTAGACCACGTTTAATACGTTGGCATCGATATGTGATTTCGATATGTGTGTGCGAGTAAGACCACGTTTAATACCTTGGCATCGATATGTGATTCTAATATGTGTGTGCGAGTAAGACCACGTTTAATACGTTGACATCGATATGTGATTTTTATATGTGTGTGCGAGTAAGACCACATTTAATACGTTGGCATCGATATGTGATTCCGATATGTGTGTGCGAGTAAGACTACGTTTAATATGTTGGCATCGATATGTGATTTTGATATGTGTGTGCGAGTAAGACCACGTTTAATACGTTGGCATCGATATGTGATTTGGATATGTGTGTGTGAGTAAGACCACGTTTAATACGTTGGCATCGATATGTGATTTGGATATGTGTGTGCGAGTAGGACCACGTTTAATATGTTGGCATCGATATGTGATTCTGATAAGACCCTGTCTGGGACAGTGGCATCAATATGTAATTAAATGTAGGACCACGTCTGAGACGTTGGCATTGTACGATATGTGCGACTATTCAAGTATCCTATTTAATTTTGAATGATTCAATGGGTAATCTTAACTAAAGACCGAATACGAAATCAAATTAAAAGGTTCAGGTATGTGTTAGCTAATGTATTGAAATTAAGGTAAGTTTTGTAATTTGAAGTGATGATATGAATCATGTTATAAAGTTGGTTATATGTATATTGAATACAAATCTATATTCAGCAAAATGATATAAGTATGTGATATTAATGTGTGAAACATGTGTATACATATGTGAATGTGTATATATATTCGTCTATATGATGATATTATGACCTTGGAAGTAAATGATAACTTTGATAATGGATATATATGTATATTCAACCAAGATAAAGTTTATTTATGAAAGTATATGTTGTATATGAAACTGTAAGCTTGAAATTAAATGTGATTATGATAGCATAAATTGGTTTGGTTAAATTGAGTTGATTATGTCATTGAGTTGTTTATTTGCTTATGATTTACTAAGCTATGATAACTTACTGTGTGTGTACGTTTGCTTCTGTTTTATAGATTTTGGAGGCTAGTTATAAGCTCAGGGATCGTCAGCGAAGTCTATCAAACTATCGTCTATTTATTGGTATTTTTTAAAAGCTAAATTTCAAACCTATGACATGTATAGGCTATACTACTTTTCGGACATGTTTGAAGTGTTGTATATAATATGCCATGCGGAAATGGCTAGTTTGATATATAAGTATTTGCTATCTTGATCATGGTTCTTGTGTGTGCTAAGTTTGGTTTGTATGCTATGCTCAAATGATGATTTTATTTGGTTTGGTTGAATCTGCTATGATATATATATATAAGTATGAATTCTGCTTGATATGTTACCTATTGTTTAATGATTCAGCTATGTCTTGTATTTGATAGTAATGATTTAATTTGGTTGATGAGTATATTCAGTTAAATGTTGAATTTAGGTAATGAAATTATTGAATTAATGATTCAGCAATGTTATGTATATATATATGTGAAAAATGTTTTATTTAGCTTTGCCATGTATTTTGGTAACAAGGTGATTCGGTTATGGCATGTGATAAAAGTGAGTTCAATATGCTTTCATTAAGTGAAGAAATGAATATGAATTATGTTAGTAAATTAATCATGATTCGACACTTATATATATATATATATAAAACATATGATGTGTTGGTTTGGTATATATATTTATATGTGCTTACCCAAACATGTAATCATTGAATTGGTATTGAATATGACCTTTTTTATTTTGCAAGATAAGTGATATTAACATGTTTAGATTCATTTTTGGTATTTTAAAGTAATAAACATGATTACATTCGGCTAAGGCTTTGTAAGATGACCAAATGAATAGTTATTTAAGTTATAAGGAATCATGATTGTTTTTATGCAAAATAGCTGAATGTGAATGGTTATATGTACTTTGATGGTTAGACCATTCGGAGTTCTTTAATATATGTTTAAATTGATACAGGACTTTTTAGTCTTGAGCAATCTACTAGATGAACTTATAAGTAGACTTGTTTATGATTTAGCCATTTGAAACTATATATATATAGTAATGTACTTATGCCATGAATGATTTGGTTAAATTTATTATATCCTTATTGTGCCGAATAGAGTTTTGCTAAAAATGATATGTACTTAAATTTGTTTACTTTATATAATTCATGTTTGTAATAATTGATTGAATTATTTATAATATCTTTGATATGCACATACACTATGTGGTAAAATGATTTATTTGGCACTATTTGCTTATGAATTATAACTGGATATATGTTTGAAAAATGTTATGATATAATTCGTAAAGAATTTAAATTAGTTATATATGTTAATATTTGATTGTTTTAAAAGTTTGAGCAAGTGTACGCATACGATTGTTCGGAATTTGTGTCTTGTCCGGTAATACCTCGTAACCCTATTCCGGCGACAGGTATGGGTTAGGGGTGTTACATCAAGGCTTTGTGGTCCGTGTGTATAACGAACTCTTTCGGCCAAAGGTAGTGCTGCCAAGTTTCTAATGCACGAATCAAAGCGTACATTTCCTTGTCATAAGTGGGGTAGTTGAGCGTAGCCCTGTTAAGCTTCTCGCTGAAATAAGCCACTGAACACCCATCTTGTGTTAGAACCACACCTATACCTATGCCAGAGGCATCACATTCCACTTCGAAGGTTTTGTTAAAATCAGGTAAACACAAAAGTGGAACATTAGTTAAGCAATCTTTAATTTTAACAAAAGTAGATTCTTGTTCATCAGACCAAATGAAAAGAGAATTCTTTTTTATAGTACTTGTTAATGGGAAGCAATGGTGTTGAAGTTCGGCACAAACCTCCTATAGAAGCTTACAAGGCCGTGAAAGCTTCTAACTTGGTTGGTGTTAGTTGGATGAGGCCATTCTTGGATCGCCTTAATCTTGTCTTGATCCACCTTGAGACCACCCGCAATCACAACGAAACCTAGAAAAATAACTTTGTCAGTACAAAGATACATTTCTTAAGGTTTGCATACAATACTTCCTTTCACAAAACCTCCAAAACAACACATAAATGTTCAAGATGATCAGATGAGGATTTACTATAAATTAGAATGTCACCAAAATAAACTACACAAAAACGACCAATGAAAGACCTCAAAACGTGGTTCATCAACCTCATGAAAGTACTTGGGGAATTGGTGAGGTCGAATGGCATCACTAACAACTCATATAAACCGTATTTGGTTTTGAACGCTGTCTTCCACTCGTCCCCCTCTTGCATACGAATTTGATGATAATCACTTTTCAGATCGATCTTAGAGAATAGTTTAGCACCGCTAAGTTCATCTAACATATCATTGAGTCTAGGGATAGGATGACGGTACTTAACAGTAATTTTGTTGATGGCTCGACAATCTACGCACATCCTCCAAGAACCATCCTTTTTAGTCACCAACAAAACGGGCACCGCGCGTAGACTTAAGCTCTCCCAGATGTATCCTTTCTCCATTAAGTCCGCTACTTATCGTTGCAACTCCTTAGTTTCCTCAGGGTTGCTTCGGTAAGCCGGTCAATTCAGAATTGTAACTCCAGGCATGAAATCTATTTGGTGCTCGATGCCTCGAAGAGGAGGCAACTCGCTAGGCACTTCTTTCAGAAATAGATACTCGAATTCCTGAAGTAAAGAAACAATAAAAGAAGGCAATGTATTATCAAGTCCGTTAGTATCAAACAAACATTCCTTGTACATTAGTACAAGCACGAGCTAGCACATCAAGAAGGATTTCCTTACTTCTCTTTTCCTTGCAAACACGCTCATTTTACCACTCTCATTTTCTTTTTAACTTTTTTTTTCCACTCGTGCTTTTACCTTCACTCTCTCACTATTTCTTTTCTTTTTCTCGTTTTTCTTTTTCAATCTTTTTTTCTTGTTCTTTTTCTTTTGCTTTTTCTACTGATTCTTTCAACTTTATTTGATCTCGGTACACTTGTTTTGGGGTAAGTGGAGCGAGTGTTACATTTTTGCCTAAATGTTTAAATGTATAACGATTTGTATAACCATCATGGATCACGCGCCTATCGAGCTGCCATGGACGCCCCAAAAGGAGATGTCTGGTGTACATGGGAAGTACATCGCACACCACTTCGTCTTGGTACTTCCCGATGGAAAATGATACCACGGCTTGCTTTATCACTTTAAGCTCACCTCTGTCATTCAACCATTGCAACTTATACGGATTTGGGTGTTTGGTCGTGGCCAATCCGAGCTTATCCACCAGCATGCTACTTGCAACGTTAGTGTAACTTCTGCCGTCAATGATCATACTACACACGTTAGTGTAACTTCTGCCGTCAATGATCATACTACACACCTTGCATTGGATGTGGCATCAGGTGTGGAAGATATTCTCCCGTTGCTGTTCAGTTTTAGCACTTTGGATGCTGAGACTTTGCTTCACCATAAGAATTTCTCCTTCAATCGGATACTCAAAACTTTCTTCTTCATCGGTTGGTGCTTCGGGCTCATTTTTTATTTCCTCCCCAGATTTAATTTCGTCGTTGGCCCTTACCACCATAACTCGCTGATTGGGACATTGGCTGGCTATGTGCCTGTAACAGTCTGATTTAGACCCTAATCAGAATGGTGGTTTTGGGACCACGAATTCGAGTCAAAAAATATTTAAATATTATTTTCCGTGTTTATTATATGTGAATTAGCATGTGTGAAAGTTTCGTATGAAAATTTCATTGTTTGTGTGCTTAATTAAATAAAAGGGCTTAATCGCGTAAAATGAAAACTTCATAGTTAAAAGCATAAGGGCCAAATTGTTGATGGCTTTGTAAGTTGAAGTATTGAAGTGGTAATTTGACCATGTTTAATTAGATGGACGGTATTGACCATGTAATATGATGGTTTTATATTAGTTAATAAAGGTTAAATTTGTAATTGAATTAAAAGGTTATTATATTACAAAACATAAAAAAAAATTAAAAGCCATGGTTCTTTTATCTTTGCATGACCGAAACTAGTAAAATAAAAAGAAAAGAAAAGAGTTAGGCATTCGGCTACTTCTCAAGCTAAATCAAGCTATGTTTTTACTTCGACTTTTGATAATTTTTACGTTTTTGAGATCGTTGCTTCGAATACCACCTGACCCATGCTTGAATTTTTTACTTTGGTGAATATTTTGTGTTTTGTGCAATTTGGACTACATTGTAAAAGTATGAATATTAGGGGTAAAATGATAATTTGTCTATTTATGTGTTTTTGGATTAAATTGAATGAAATTGTATTTAAATGAGGTTATTTGAAATTATATAGATCAAGAACAAAGGAAATCAGACTTGGATCGGGGAAAAACAAAAATAGTCAAATAGCCGATTCGTAACGTCCGTCGATATCCGAGGTAAGTTTTTAAGTAATTAAACATGGTTTATTTTGAACATAGAATGATTTACTATGATGATTCAAATTTTATAATATATTAGTATGTTAGCCGAATGAGAATTATTAATGAATCAATGTGGTTGAGTTGTAATTTGAATGATATGAAAATCTCTGAAAGTGTACGTGTTACATGGAATATTATATGATTCGATATATGAAATGTTGTGGAAAAATTTTATGTTTGTGATATTCGGGCCTTGAGCCTATCAAGCCTTGTCTGGTGACTTTAATCAGGCTCTGTGCCTAGCAGGCTTAGTGCCGGTGAATAAATATCAGACTTTGAGTCTCGCAAGCCTTGTGCCTGTGTGAAATTCAGGTTTATACCTAGCAGGTTTTATACCGGTGATTTACTTTCAAGTCCAAGATTATAAGAGTTCAGGTTATTGTGGATATTGAGCAAGTGTAATTGAGTTAACTGACATTGTATATGTTCGGCCACATAGGTAAGTATATGTAAGCTTATATTAAACTTGATTATTCGATTACATGTGAGCTATATTGAATTTATATATTCAGTTTTATGTGAAGTTATTTTGAATATGCATATTCGGCCATTTGTGATGTTCTATTGAAGTTGAACTATAGGTTACATGTGCTGTTTTATTTAACTTCTATATTCGGCCGTACATGTAAGTATCTATGTGATGATATATTTGATGTTGTATAATCGGTTATATAGGAAATATTTATGTGGTGATATGTATTTGATATTGAACATTCGTCCAAGGTATCTTATTGTGTAAAAGTATAATATTATTGATATAATTTGTTTAGTCTGAATGTTTTGATTATTCATTGAGTTGTTTAATTTGCTTAAGGCTTACTAAGCTAAGTTAGCTTACTCTGTGTGTTTTTGTTACTCTATTTTATAGATTTTGGTTGTAAGTTACTAGCTCGGGGATCGCTATCGAAGTCATCCACACTATCGTTAACTTTTGGTAACTTTAAAAGTTTATTTTCAAACTTTTGGCATGTATAGGCTAATACATATTTTGCTCGACCTTGAATATGTATAACTTTAGCCATGCAAAAGTGGCTTAATTTTCATGATAGATTCGTTCATACTTGGATATGGTTTGAACTTACTTTTGGTTGATGTGTTATAAATTATATGTGAATGAAGTATGTGGTATGTTTGAAAATGGTTTATTGATGTTAGTAAATTTGAAAGTGGATTGATGTAATGATCATCATATATATATAAATTTCATGATATAATTATTTGTTTCGATTTAGGTTTTTGGTTTGGGTAAAATATATTTGGATAATGAGTTTAGAAAATGTAACTTATAAGATGTTTATACATATTTTCATGTGCAAATGTATATTTGTTTGTGATGAATTAAAATTGAAAGGAAAATGATGATAGGTGGAATTGGCTGTGGTTGGTCACTCGGTTTTGATATGTATAAATATAAATAAATATGGTTTGATGATTTAATTTTGATGTATGTTTATTCATTTATAAACGTGAGCTCAGGTGTTACCATGTTTTTTGTATATTAGAAATGCATGATATGAGGCATGCCTATATTCGAATATGCAAAGATTAGTTTAGTTCGGTTTGTATGGAAAAATGTATAAGTACTATAATTAGTTATAAGTTTATTAATGATGAATTATTAAGATTTTATTGTTTAATAATGCTTGTAAGTGAGACATGGATTAATGACCATTTGAATAGTGATTTTATGTAATAGTACACTATGAGCATTATATGCATTTTTGCAAAATTGATAATGATGTTTATGTATATACGTGTACTTTGATTGTTAATTCGAATGATGGTTTGGGTATATAATGAAAGTATATGCGTATGTTTATATTTGTTAATGAAAATTGATTATTTGAAAGGTATAGATTCGGTTGAATTTTGAGGTATGATTTGTAAATGCAATATGATAAATAAAGTATGTTTAATATTTAATTAGCCATGTGCTTAATATATTTTGAGTATGACTTGTATGAATATGTGAATGTTTGGAATTTTATTTTTGTTCAGTAATGCCTCGTAACCCTAGTCCGGCGATGGATACGGGTTAGGGTGTTACATTTTATTAGTATCAGAGCTACGGTTTAGTCGATTCTAGGACTAACGTAGCGTGTATGAGTTTAGTTATACATGCCAAAATTTAAACGACGATAGTGTGATGACTTCTGACATTTGAAAATGTGCTTTCATATAGTAAATGGATCTCGATAGAGTTGTAGCTGATGATGCTGAGAGTGTAGCGCTTGCTCCCGCGCATGGGACAGCGCCAGTTGAATCTCGACCTATCTCGAGTAGCCATGAGGGGGAGGCTAAGCAAGCCTTCTATCAAATGATGAACGATTGGTTTACTTAGTATATCCAGACTAATCCGATTGTACAACAACCTCCACCCCCGAATAATCCATCTCCGATACCTGTGATACCTCCGATGATTGATCTGATGAGACTTAACAGGCCACCTGTAGATAAAATCAGAAAACACGGGGCTGAAGAGTTTAAGGCTAATGATGATGATGATGCTGAACGGGCCAAGTTGTAGCTCGATAATACTATCCGTGTGTTCAACGAGTTATCATGTACTCCAGATGAATGTTTAAAGTGTGCCATACTTTTATTATGAGACCCTTCATATCACTGGTGGAACACACTAGTATCGGTGGTCCCGAAAGAGATAGTGACTTAGGAATTCTTTCAAGTGAAGTTCCATAAGAAATACATCAGCCAGAGATTTATCGACAAAAAACGCAAAGAATTTTTGAAATTGAAACAGGGTCGTATGACTGTAACCAAGTATGAGCGAAAATTTGTGAGACTTAGTTGATATGCTCGTGAATGTGTTTCAACCGAAGCTATAATGTGTAAAAGATTCGAAGATGGTTTAAATGATGACATTAAATTGCTGGTTGGTATACTTAAAATTAAAGAGTTTGTGGTACTTGTTGAGCGAGCTTGTAAAGTCGAAGAGCTCGGGAAAGAGAAAAGAAAAGCTGATTTTGAAGCCAAAGATTCCCGTAAAAGATCATCGAGCAAGACTTTTCAATCAGCATCGAAGAAGTTCTAAGATGATTCTAGTCAATTTAAATCTGCTTCTGACTTTTCTAAACGAGATCGAAACCGACCTCCTATGAGTTCACGAGCTACTTCGATTGCTAGTGTTGGCAATGATTGACAGAACAGATCCGAGTGTAAGCATTGTGGTAAATGGCATTCTGGAAGTTGTAGATTGCATGATTGGTCTTGTTTTAAATGTGGATCGATGGGTCATTTCATTCGAGATTGTCCGATGTTAGCCAAGCAAAAGACTGTTCAGAATGCAAGACTGAGTAACATGTCAGCACGAGGCAGACCACCCAGACATTCGGGTTGTAATATCCCGAATAAGGGCCTAATCAGAATAGTAGTTTCGTGACCACAAATCTAAGATAGAAATAATTATTTTATGATTATTTTGAGGTTTATGATATGATTTCATGATTGTGTGAAAATTTCATGAAGAAATTTTATGCATAAAGTGCTTAAATTGAAATTAGGGACTAAATCGAATAATTTGCAAAACTTGCATCCTAGAAGTTTTTAGTATGAAATTGCTTTGGAATATTAATGAGGAGGTCTTAAATAGCAATTTTACCAATTTCTAAGTCTATGGACAAAAATTGGACATGGATGGAATTTTTGGAAAGTTTAGTAGTAAGGGCATTTTAGTCATTTGGTAATTAAAAGAAATAAAAAGGGAAAATAAAGCCAAAATTGACTCATCTTTTTCATGGAGGCCGAAATTAGTATGGGGGAAGCCATGGCTAGGGTTTTCAAGCTTTCCAAGCTCAATAGTAAGTCCGTTCTAACCCCTTCTTTACGTTTTTAGAATCCCGATAACTTGATTAAGCTTATGCTAGCAATAATTCAACCTAGGGTTCGTATTTGGAAAAATACCCATAGGTGAAATTTGTGTATTTTGGTGTTTTATGATAGAATATGAGGTTTTAAATTATGTTAAACAACTTGTGCTACTCAGTTTTAAGTGAAAACGAGTAAAAGGGCTTAATCGGTAAAAATACCTAATAGTCATAAGTACATGTTAGAGTGAGAATTTGATGTAGCCATAAGGGAAAAATGATCAGCATGTCATAAAACATAAGAAAATAGGGTGAATTTTAATTTCCGAACCTTGGGGCAAAAGTGCAAATATGCAAAAGTTTAGGGGTCAAAATGACAATTTGTAAAAAATATGATTTTTGGAGCCGTATGAATAATGTGACTAGTTATTAGGCTAAATGTGATATTATAGATGAAGGAAATCGAGATTCGGGCTTAAATCGGGAAAATACAAGGTTATGGATTAAATAGTACATTGCCGTTTCTGGATCGAGGTAAGTTCGTTTGTTAATAATAATGCAATACCATGCATGAATTGTAATTCTCTATTGATATGGCATAAATTGTATAATTTAATATGTTTAAGAGAAGTTGATGGATGGTATGTATGATATAAAAAAAATGTAATGCTAGTTGTGTCATGTGAAATTGAATGGAAAATTATTGTTACAAGAATTGAGTGTTAAATTACTATTACCTGGGTTGTATGAATTGTTGCACGGTTGTACCTGATGAGATTTTGACAAGTTTGTACATAAATAATTTATCGATTCTTTTTATTTTATTATATTTTGTTATCATATGAAATGTGGCTACCTATAGATTGACTATTTGCTGTAAATTGAAAATTGAAAAAGGACTAAGAATAAATTTGTAACATACTGGAAATATGTTTGCTGATAATTACTTGATTGAAATTGTTGGAAAAGAGAGAGAAATCCCGGTTGAACCTTCGGAAAGATTGGATGATACAAATGGTATGTAGCTAGGTCACATGTATGGTGCTGAGGGCACATCATGTGTACAAGAGAGCTACGAGACATTATGATGTAGCTAGGTCACATGGGTGATACTATGTGTACACCATGTAGATAAGAGAGCTACAGGATATATGTAGCTAGGTCGCATGCGTGGTTCCAGGTGAAGGACACCATGTAGACAAGAGAGCTACGAGATAAACTGGCTAGGTCACATGGGTGGCACTAAGTGTTCACCATGTGTACAAGAAAGCCGAACTTTATGATGGGTGGAGCTATGTTCTGAAACCACCAAGTATCGAGGATTGATCCGAAGTGTTCAACGGAAGACTTACTATGTACTGCTTTGTGAGTTTTGTGATGAATAAGTGCATGAATTTGCTTATGTGAATGATGTGTTCATTAAGTGACCAGGATGTGGTAAGGTTATAAACAAGTAAGTTATACATGAGGATGATTTTATGGTGACCTTGTAATCATGGGCCTATACTTGTGATGTATGAAATGTGGTGAAAATGATTTGTGATATATATGTTAAAATGAGGTTAATACAAAGAAAGTGTGAAAGAGTGAATTAGCAATAAAATTGTTTTGGACAGCAGCAGTGACGTGACTTTGAAAATTCACTAAAAATTGTGTAAGCTGAGTAAAAATTCAAATGATAAATGAAAATAAATCTTAATGAGTCTATTTTCACATGAAAGAAACAAGGGAAGCAAAATAATTATATATTGTGTGATATTTGAATTCTTGTGAAACAGGGTCTGAATGAATTTGAGGTCCCCTGTTCTGATTTTAGAAATTCACCATAAATTTTAAAAAAATTATTAAGAGTCATATTTTACATTAATGGATTCCTTATTGAGTCTATTTTTAAGGGAAACAAACGGCATGGTCGTTGGAATTCTGTACAGGGACAAATTTGGCTCGTAGTGCACAGAGGTCAGAGTGGTCATACTCTAAAATATGGGAGAATTTAACTAATAAACTGTACTAATTGGCTAAACCAAAAATTCTGGAAATTTTATGAAAGAAAGATATATGAATCTAGTTTCATGGAAAATTAATGAAACTAAATTTGGAGTTTTTTAGCTTCAGATATGAATGATTTCGTAACTATAACTCGATAACACAGCTTAACCTGAATTCGTGTAATTGTACAATTATAGTGTTTTATCTTGAAAAGCATGGTAGTAATTGCTTATTATTTTCATATGAACTTACTAAACGTAAAGCTTACCCATCCTCTCCATTTCTTTAGTATTGGTAGGTTGGCTCGGGGTTAGAGATCGTCAGAGGCAAAATCACACTATCAAACTATCATTTTTGGGAGAATTAATTCAAATATTAGAAATATCAAGTGAGTGGCATGTATAGGAAGTTGGTTTGTAATATTTATTTTTATTATGATTTTGACCATACGTATCAGTCTGCATTGAGTTATCGTGTATGATTATGAGATGTAATCCTTATCCATTATGGTTTATAGGTTTAATTAATCGTGCTATGTCCTATGTTTTGATGTAATGATATAGTTAACTTTATTTGTTATGCATATATTCGAAAAGTTTTGAATTAAATGAAATTTTATGGCCCGGTTTTTGTCTAAGTGTATTGTTAAGTCTGGTAATGCCTCGTACTCTGTTCTTGCCTTAGATACGGGTAAGGGGTGTTACATTTAGTGGTATCAGAGCTATGGTAACCTAGCATGTGTAAAAGTCCAGCTATACATGCCACTGATCCGTGATAGTGTGATGTCTCCCGACGCGTATGAGCATCATCTTGTTTAGACAGAGGTACTCTCCAACCGAGCTGTCCTGACCATGTTCAATGTGATGCGAAGGTGTTTGAATAAAATTATGATTATGATGAGTCCCGATTTAGAAAAGTATGAATAAAAATTTATGATATATATATAAGTGATAACACGTGAGATGAAAGGTTATGTTGTAATAAATATCCATACATGCTTGATGCTCATATGATGTAGTCTATTTGATTTACTTGATAATATGAATGGGATAAATAGAAATTCGTAGAGGTATGAGTAAAAGTTCCTAATATTATGATATGAATAAAAATGTCATTGCCTTGATTGAACATTGAATGTTGATGAATGTCAATGATATTTTTTATGAGATAAATGATTATAATGAAATGAATTTATCTATGTTAAATTGTTTGGACTGAATTATGTGATTGTAATGATATGTATATGATGATGCATGAAATGAAAGTTGCGATTGTGATGCAAATATCTATGTTTGTTTAACCCTTATATGATGTCATGAGTATGATTTGTTCGAGTAGATGAATGGATAAGTCAAGCTATTAAAAAAAAACATAGGATGCATGCATAATTATACTTGACTAAATGAGATAACTGGAAAGTGGGCATTAAACCAATATGAATGTTAGTTACTCAAAATGAATGACATGATTGAGATATGATTGCTATGATGAAAACTGTGTTACATGTATATGTATATGAGAGTTGAGTCAGAGGCCCTACGACCCCTTCCCCCTTATCAAAGTGGTGTTTTATAATGGAATTTCATGAGATTTGTACCGAATAAGTTTTCGGTTGAGAAACCAAAGAGTTCAGTGCTAGAATAATTATAAATATGATTAGAGATTGAAGAATGAGTTGATAAGTAAAGTCAAAGCTAGAAAAGTATCAGATTGGCATAAGGATTATTGGAGTTATGCACTGTTCCAGTTAGAGAAGAAATTTATTTTGATAAATCGAATTACTACCAGTTAGAGAAGAAATTTATTTTGATAAATCGAATTACTAAGGTACAAGGTCGAGAAAAGTGCAAATCAAAATTTATTCAGAACTAGCCTTCTTTAGTGAAAAATAATATGAAATTTGTGATGGCAGAAATAGTTGGGGAAATGATATCTGAAATGTGTAATATTTGAGTGTGACAGTTATGGCTGGACAGATTTTAGCAGTTTCTTCTAAGATGTTCTATGTGTTTATCCGTTCCCAGAAATATTTCTATGGTTGTTGATCTTTTGAAGAAATTCTTGTTATATGGGGATGTTTTCTAATCCTGATGTTAGACGAAAGCATTGGTAGCCTGACTGGTTTATAATTTGTATTGCTCTATTCCTTCGGGCATTCTATTATATTCTGCCTGATTAAAAAAAAGATAAGAGAATATGTATGATACTATGATTTTGTTTCTTCTACTTGATGCTCCATTTGATATGTATATATGGGAAGATACATTGTTCTTGTTGCATTTGATTCCAGTGAGATTAAATGATGTTTTCATCGGATTTCTTTTCTCTAAGGAATTATCGGGATCTTCTATATTTTCCTATGAGTTTGGGTTTTGATTTTCCGCATAGTATCGTATCTTGGGTTTCTTTATTCGGATTTCTTTATTCGGGTTTTCGTATCTTGGATTTCTTTATTTGGTTTTCTTGTTATCTTTATTCCGTAATTTGTCAATTATGACTCATGTTTGGAGTGCATTCTTCACTCGTGATAATCATGTCAAGTATGACTATACTTCGATTTGATTTGGGTAATGTGGTGATTTCATGATTGGGATTTTTCTAATTTTCGTGTAGGGTTTGACAACAAGAAAAGACATAAGTGATAAAAGTGCGAGTTTCAATCAAGATGGTGGATTACTTCTCTCAAGTAAGTCAATTATAGTTAATGTCTTCAATTGAGATATTTTGGTTACTTGAGCTAATGCAATTGAGACAGTTTTGATTAACGTAAGGAATGAATAGTAAAGGATGGCATGATGAATTGTTTTGTAACTAGAAGAAAGGATTATTTTGAGGCTATATCGTAATTATTTCGAGCGGAAAGAGGAAAATGTGATAGTGAGTAGTAAACTAAAAGAGTACAAAGAGGATCGACTTCTGATGTTGAATTTCAGATTGGATCTAATTCATGGTATTATTATTCCGAGGCTTATACAGAAAGAATTGTATGAAGCTCATATTGTAAATTTGCCTATTCATTCAGAGAGTAATTATGTATACTGTAATTTGATTCAGATGTTATTGGAATATGATTTATTGATGATGAAAATCTATATGATTATTTTGGAAGAGTGTAGGTCCCTTTGATTATTGGATTTCTTGGAATTCTAGTCTCCATTAACCAAGTTGAGATCTGGTTTTATGTCAAGATGACAAGGAAAACGGAGAAGGGTTGAAAATTTAAGAACAATTGAGAGATGAGTCCGTAAGCATTCAGAATATATGAGAAAATTAAAGAGATATATTGGAGGCACCGCCTGAGTGAAAGTTCTTCAGCACCAAAATTAAAATTTAGGAATCTAAGTGAAGACCACTTTTCCGGTAAGATTTTCGGGGACGAAAATCCCTAAAGGAGGGAAGAGTTGTAATATCCCGAATAAGGGCCTAATCGGAATAGTGGTTTTGTGACCACAAATCTAGGATAGAAATAATTATTTTATGATTATTTTGAGGTCTATGATATGATTGCATGATTGTGTGAAAATTTCGTGAAGAAATTTTATGCATAAAGTGCTTAAATTGAAATTAGGGACTAAATCGAATAATTTGCAAAACTTGCATCCTAGAAGTTTTTAGTATGAAATTGCTTTGGAATATTAATGAGGAGGTCTTAAATAGAAATTTTACCAATTTCTAAGTCTATGGACAAAAATTGGACATGGATGGAATTTTTGGAAAGTTTAGTAGTAAGGGCATTTTAGTCATTTGGTAATTAAAAGAAATAAAAAGGGAAAATAAAGCCAAAATTGACTCATCTTTTTCGTGGAGGCCAAAATTAGCATGGGGGAAGCCATGGCTAGGGTTTTCAAGCTTTCCAAGCTCAATAGTAAGTCCGTTCTAACCCGGTTATTCAAGTTCCTTACTTTTTTGG
This sequence comes from Gossypium anomalum, assembly GCA_025698475.1. NCBI lineage: Eukaryota > Viridiplantae > Streptophyta > Magnoliopsida > Malvales > Malvaceae > Gossypium > Gossypium anomalum. The sequence goes on from CM046965.1 coordinate 45,195,695, forward strand.
AATCCCGGTAACTTAATTAAGCTTATGCTAGCAATAATTCAACCTAGGGTTTGTATTTGGAAAAATACCCATAAGTGAAATTTGTGTATTTTAGTGTTTTATGATAGAATATTAGGTTTTAAATTATGTTAAACAACTTGTGCTACTCGGTTTTAAGTGAAAACGAGTAAAAGGGCTTAATCGGTAAAAATACCTAATAGTCATAAGTACATGTTAGAGTGAGAATTTGATGTAGCCATAGAAGGGGAAAATGATCAGCATGTCATAAAACATAAGAAAATAGGATGAATTTTAATTTTCGAACCTTGGGGCAAAAGTGCAAATATGCAAAAGTTTAGGGGTCAAAATGAAAATTTGTAAAAAATATGATTTTTGGAGCCGTATGAATAATGTGACTAATTATTAGGCTAAATGTGATATTATAGATGAAGGAAATCGAGATTCAGGCTTAAATCGGGAAAATACAAGGTTATGGACTAAATAGTACATTGCCGTTTCCGGATCGAGGTAAGTTCGTGTGTTAATAATAATTCAATACCATGAATGAATTGTAATTCTCTATTGATATGGCATAAATTGTATGATTTAATATGTTTAAGAGAAGTTGATGGATGGTATGTATGATATAAAAAAAAATGTAATGCTAGTTGCGTCATGTGAAATTGAATGGAAAATTATTGTTACAAGAATTGAGTGTTAAATTACTATTACCTGGGTTGTATGAATTGTTGCACGATTGTACCTGATGAGATTTTGACAAGTTTGTACATAAATAATTTATCGATTCTTTTTATTTTATTATATTTTGTTATCATATGAAATGTGGCTACCTATAGATTGACTATTTGCTATAAATTGAAAATTGAAAAAGGAATATGAATAAATTTGTAACATATTGGAAATATGTTTGCTGATAGTTACTTGATTGAAATTGTTGGAAAAGAGAGAGAAATCCTGGTTGAACCTTCGAAAAGATTGGATGATACAGATGGTATGTAGCTAGGTCACATGTATGGTGCTGAGTGCACATCATGTGTACAAGAGAGCTACGAGACATTATGATGTAGCTAGGTCACATGGGTGATACTATGTGTACACCATGTAGACAAGAGAGCTACGGATATAATGAGCTAGGTCGCATGCGTGGTTCCAGGTGAAGGACACCATGTAGACAAGAGAGCTACGAGATAAACTGGCTAGGTCACATGGGTGGTACTAAGTGTTCACCATGTGTACAAGAGAGCCGAACTTTATGATGGGTGGAGCTATGTTCTGAAACCACCAAGTATCGAGGATTGATCCGAAGTGTTCAACGGGAGACTTACTATGTACTGCTTTGTGAGTTTTGTGATGAATAAGTGCAGGAATTTACTTATGTGAATGATGTGTTCATTAAGTGACCAGGATGTGGTAAGGTTATAAACAAGTAAGTTATACATGAGGATGATTTTATGGTGACCTTGTAATCATGGGCCTATACTTGTGATGTATGAAATGTGGTGAAAATGATTTGTGATATGTATGTTAAAATGAGGTTAATACAAAGAAAGTGTGAAAGAGTGAATTAGCAATAAAATTGTTTTGGACAGCAGCAGTGACATGACTTTGAAAATTTACTAAAAATTGTGGAAGTTGGATAAAAATGCAAATGATATATGAAAATAAAGCTTATGAGTCTATTTTCACATGAAAGAAACAGGGGAAGTAAAAGAATTCTATATTGTGTGATATTTGAATTCTTGTGAAATAGGGTCTAAATGAATTTGAGGTCCCCTGTTCTGACTTTATAAATTCATCATAAATTGTAAAAAAATTATTAATAGTTATATTTTACATGAATGGATTCCTTATTGAGTATATTTTTAAGGGAAATAAACGGCATGGTCTTTGAAATTCTATGTAGGGAGAAATTTGGTTCGTAGTGCACAGAGGTTAGAGTAGTCATACTCTGAAACAGGGGAGAATTTAACTAATAAACTCTACTAATTGGCTGAACCAAAAATTCTGGAAATTTTATGGGAGAAATATATATGAATCTAGTTTCAAGGAAAATTAACAAAACTAAATTTGGAGTTTTGTAGCTTTAGATATGAATGATTTAGTAACTGTAACTCGATAACATAGCTTAACCTAAATATGTGTAATTGTACAATTATAGTGTTTTATCTTGAAAAGCATGGTAGTAATTGCTTATTATTTTTATATGATCTTACTAAGCGTAAAGCTTACCCATCCTCTCCATTTCTTTAGTATTGGCAGGTCAGCTCGGGGTTAGAGACCGTCGGAGGCAAAATCACACTATCAAACTATCATTTTTGGGAGAATTAATTCAAATATTAGAAATATCAAGTGAGTGACATGTATAGGAAGTTGGTTTCTGATATGTATTTTTATTATGATTTTGACCATACGTATCAGTCTGCATTGAGTTATCGTGTATGATTATGAGATGTGGTCCTTATCCATTATGGTTTATAAGTTTAATTAATCGTGCTATGTCCTATGTTTTGATGTAATGATATAGTTAACTTTGTTTGTTATGCATATGATCGAAAAGTTTTCAATTAAATGAAATTTTATGGCCCGATTTTCATCTATTTGTATTGTTAAGTCTGGTAATGCCTCGTACTCTATTTCGGCCTTAGATACGGGTAAGGGGTGTTACACGGGTAATATGAGTGGTAGTCAGAGAGGGACAAAAGATACAGTAGTTCGATCTGAGGCTCGTGCACCTGCCAGAGCATATGCCATACGAGCTCGCGAGGAGGCTTCTTCCCCAGGTTTTATTACCGGTACTTTCACTCTTTATGATACTAGTGTTATTGCATTGATTGATCCTGGTTTGAATTATTCATATGTGTGTGAAACATTAGTATCCAGTATGACTTTGCCTGTTGAGTCTATTGAGCTTGTAATTCAAGTATCAAACCCCCTGGGCTGGTGTGTTCTAGTTGACAAAGTGTATAAGAATTGCCCGTTGATGATTCGAGATTCATGCTTTCTGGGGTGCCCCAGTTTTATTTGTGAAAAAGAAAGACGGAACTATGAGAATATGTATTGATTATCGCCAGTTGAACAAGGTGACTATAAAGAATAAATACCCGTTGCCACAGATTGACAATTTGTTCGATCAATTGAAAGGGGCTTCACTGTTTTCGAAGATAGATTTGAGATCGGGTTATTATCAGTTGCGAGTCAGAGACTCCGATGTGCCAAAAATTACTTTTCGAACGAGGTACAGACATTATGAGTTTCTAGTTATGCCGTTTGGACTTACTAATGCACCTGTAGTTTTTATGGATTTCATGAATCGGATATTTAGGCAGTATTTAGATCAGCTTGTGATCGTGTTTATTGATGATATACTAATTTACTCTCGTAATGAAATTGAACATGCCGAGCACTTGAGACTTGTGTTACAGACTTTGTAAGAAAAACAGTTGTATGCAAAGTTTAGCAAATGCGAGTTCTGGTTACACGAAGTTAGCTTTCTAGGACATGTTGTTTCAGCATCAGGTATTCGGGTTGATCCGAGTAAGATTTTAGCTATACTCGATTGGAAACCTCCGAGAAACATTTCTGAAGTCAGAAGTTTTCTAGGACTTGCTAGTTACTATAGACGATTTGTGAAAGGTTTCTCTATGATTGCAACTCCGATGACGAAGCTACTGCTGAAATATGTCAAATTCGAGTGGTCAGAAAAGTGCCAGAAAAGTTTCGATCAGTTGAAAGCTCTTTTAACCGAAGCTTCGGTGTTAGTTCAGCCAGAATCGGGTAAAGAATTTGTTATTTATAGTGATGCATCTTTAAATGGTTTGGGTTTTGTTTTAATGCAGGAAGGCAAAGTTATAGGTTATGCCTCGAGACAGTTAAAACCACATGAAAAGAACTATCTGACACACGATCTAGAATTGGCAGCTATTGTGTTTGCATTGAAGATATGGCGCCATTATTTATTTGGGGAGAAATGTCATGTTTATTCCGATCATAAAAGTTTAAAGTACTTGATGACTCAGAAAGATTTGAATTTGAGACAATGTCGATGGTTAGAATTACTAAAAGACTATGAACTTGTCTTTGACTATCACTCGGGAAGGGCTAATGTTGTTGCCAATGCTTTAAGCTGAAAATCACTGTTTGCTTTGTGTGCAATGAATACGCATATGACAATGTCTGTTGATGGTACGATATTAGCTGAGTTAAAAGCCAGGCCATTATTTATTCAGCAAATTTGTGCTGTCCAGAAGGTTGATAACGGTTTGATAGTGAAACGGGTTAATGCGAACCCAGTCGCATCATGTTTCGATACACTATGACGACGTCAAGATTGACCTAAACTCGAGGGGGCCCAAGTGTAAAATGAGACTTCTAATTTCATTTATGCTGTTGGAATAAGGACTTGATTTATTTTAGTTACTTTAGTATTTAATTATGTCTTGTTTATTAAATACATATTTTAATTATGACATGTATTATGTGTTCTGCATTTAATAAAGTCATGCATTATGTAAATCCTATGTTAGTTTAAGTCAGCTTCATTAAATTAAGTCTTGCATTAAGTAAATCATTTGTTCATTTAGTTTGCATTTTAAACCATGCATTTAAGCATCTTAGTTTAATAAATGAGTTGCTAGACATTTATTCATCTCATCTTAGCTTAATTAATAAGTGTTTTTGTTGAAATTTATTTAATAAGTGTTGCTCTTAATTAATCTAGTTACTAGGATTATTTATTGATGCATGAGTTAAGTTTATTTAATGATGCTTCTTTAATTAACTAGTTGTTGGAATAATTGATGCATAGATCTTTTACCTAAGTTAAGTATTAATGTGTGTTATGTTTAATAAATGTTTACATGTGTTTAATAAGCTCATTTTAAAGAGTTTATTGCAGGAGTCTTTTCAAGTCATAACCGTTACATTACAAGGGTTGTTACACATTAAAAAAACTAACTTTTTCTATCATTTTTGGTTACAAATGAAGTGGCTGTTACAAGGGATGTTTTATACATGAATTAAAGAGTTTTAAGGGGCATTTTAACTCCTCTTAAATTTGGAAGCAACCCTTTTCATCTACCAGTAGTTTTTGCTCATTCAAAGATGAAAACAAGCATTCAAAACACCATTTAGTTGCTGGAGTCTTTTCGGCTAGCCAAGGGACAACTCAAGAGACATTTTTCAAGTATTCATGGATATTCATTTAGCTGAATTTAAATGAATTCAAGCAAGGAGTTATTAGTTACAAGAAGTTCAAAAGTCTTGAGTTTAATTTCAGATTTAATTAGCACATTAGGTTGTGACTTTTCAGCTAGCTTTTCTATACCTATAAATAAGTGTAACCAGCCATTTCAAAAGGGTATTTTTTTTGTTTTGGACAATTTAATGAAAATTTACATCATCTTGTGAGAAATCTTTCTCTTATATTTCGTTGAATACTTGTTGGCTTATCTAGGAAGCCTAGTGCCGTCAACTTGTTTACTTCTCTATCTGAACTTATCACTATTTCATAGGTGGCGTTCACCTTTTATACCGAGGTTCCTACTCCTCTAAGTAGTGGGTCAAGGTTTTATCACTTTCATCCTTCCACCTTGAAAGCCTATAAGTATTTGGGTCAATACTCTTTAGTATTTGCTCTTACTTGCTTTTGAGTTCGTTTCACTCCATTCCATCACTATCCTTTATTTTATTATTAGCCAAATTTTCCATTCCTTTCTTGAACCTAAAATCCATTTTATTCCTATTCCATATGCCATTCCTGCCTTATTTTCTTTAATCGAATATATATAAAATTCATATCCATAAACCTATCTTAGAAAGCCTCTTCAATAACTTTCGCATTCATTAACTTAAAAGTATCATCTCTAAACAAGCCAAACGAAATCTTTCATAGACGATCGAGCAAACTAGCATACGACTCGACTTTCCTAAAGCGGATCGTATCATTTGGCATCAGAGCTACAAAAATGAGAAGCACGTATTGTAACATTCCGAAATAGAGCCTAAACGGAATAGTGGTTGCGAAACCACAAATCTGAGGTAGAAAAATTTATTTTATTATTATTTTGAGGTCTATGATATGTTTGCATGATTGTGTGAAAAGTTCGTGAAGAAATTCTATGCATAAAGTGCTTAATTTGAAATTAGGGACTAAATTGAATAAATTGCAAAACTTGTGTTCTAGAAGTATTTTGCATAAAATTGAATTAGATTATTAATTAGAGGTCCTTAAAGAGCAATTTTACCAATTTCTAAGTCTATGGACAAAAATTGGACATGGATGGAATTTTTGAAAAGTTTAGTAGTAAGGGCATTTTGGTCATTTAGGGGTAAAATGAATTAAAATACAAAAGTAAAAGCCAATTTTGCTCATCTTCTTCATGGAGGCCGAAATTAGCATGGGGGAAGCCATGGCTAGGGTTTTCAAGCTTTCCAAGCTCAATAGTAAGTGATTCCAAGCCCCGTTTTTAATGTTCTTTACGTTTTTAGAATCCCGGTAGCTCGATTAAGCTTATTTTAGCAATAATTTAAGCTAGGGTTCATATTTGGAAAAATACCCATAGGTAAAATGTGTTTATTTTGATGTTTATGGTAGAATATGAAGCTTGAAATTGTGTTAAACAACTTTTGCTAAGTGATTTTATGTAAAAACGAGTAAAACGACATAATCGGTAAAAATACCTAATGTTCATAAGTACATGTTAGAGTGAGAATTTGATGTTGCTATAGAAGGGAAAAATGATTAGAATGTCATAAAACATAAGAAAATAGGCTGAAGTTTAATTTACGAGCTTTGGGGCAAAAGTGTAAATATGCAAAAGTTTAGGGGCAAAATTGTAATTTTTCCAAAATATGATTTTGGGTCAATTTGAATAATGTGAGTCCTAATTAGACTATATTTTAAATGATAGAGCAAGGAAAAATAAAATTCGGGCTAAAATGGGGAAAATACCAAGTTGTGGACGAAATGGTAAAAGTAGCCATTTTCGCATACGAGGTAAGTTCATGTGTAAATAATGTAGCATAATTGTTATTTTTAAGTTATTGATGTTAATTATATGATATGCTGATTTTTATTTGAAATATTATGCTTTGTGTTTAATGTTGAGTAATATGCAAATTATGTTTACTACTTGATAAATATGAATTGCTACCGAGTATCGGTTCCGATATTTCGTGGAAGACGGTAAATGTCAGATCAAGGGAAAAAGCCCGTTTGAACCTTCGGAATAGATTAGGATACAAGTGACATGTCACTAGGATGGTTGAGCATCCGAACTCGTTGAGTTGAGTCCGAGTTCACTTATGGATGCGAATGTCCGAACTCGTTGAGTTGAGTCCGAGTTCGTGAGATGTAACTAGGCATCCGAACTCGTTGAGTTGAGTCCGAGTTCACTTATGGATGCGACTGTCCAAACTCGTTGAGTTGAGTCTGAGTTCGAGAGATGTAACCAGGCATCCGAGCTCGTTGAGTTGAGTCCGAGTTCACTTATGGGCGGGTTACATGATTGCTTCATTACATATGTGGCACTTATGTGCAAATTATCCGTGTATCCGAATTATATTCCGATGTGTTCAACGGGTAAAGTTCTACTCAAATGGAGGAATACTAGAGATGAAAGGGACATATTGGTAAGTGTTGTGAGATGAATACTTTGAATAGGTATGTACTTAACCCTCGGGTTGAAAACTCGATATATCAACAATGTGGTAAGATGATAAATGAAAATATGACATGAATGTCTTGATGATGATTATGCAAATGATATTTTATGTTTGCTTATATGGTTATGTTACTTGCTATTTGCATGTGAACTTACTAAGCATTTATGCTTACTCCCTCCTTTTCATTCCTTGTAGTTTTGACAAGTCAGCTCGGAAATCGGAAACGGTCGGAGGCTCGCTCACACTATCTGTATACCATCTTGGCATAATGGCTTGTATATTTTGAGTATGGCATGTATAGCACTATAATCATTTTGTATATATGGTCTTATGCTATGGTTATTGAGTGGTATGAAAATGCTTGGTAATGATTAGCCATTGGAATGGCTAATCATGATCATATTTGGTGTTATGTATGTCAAATTGCTAGCTAATCCATGGAAACCATGAAATAGGTAAAATTTACCATAAAATAGATTCAGACAGCAGTAGTGACGTGAATTTGAAAAATCACTAAAAATAGTAGAAATGGAATTAAATAATGAATAAGTTATGGAATCGAATCTTGATGAGTCTATATTCATATGGAATGAACAAAACAGGCATATAAATTATATTTTATGAGATATTTAAACTTTTGTGAAACAGGGCCAGAGTGATTTCTAGATCCCCTGTTCTGACTTTAAAAATTCATAATAAATTTTACAAAAATAATTAGAAGTTTTTATTTATATGTACAGATTCCTTATTGAGTCTAGTTTTAAGAGAAACAAACCTCATAGTCATTGAAATTTTTTATAGAGAGATATCTGATTCGAAATACACAGAGGTTAGAGTAGTCGAACCCTGAAACAGGGTAGATTTTAACTAATAAACTGTACTATTTGGATCAGCAAAAAATTCTAGAAAAAATTTAGTAGATAGAAATATGAGTCTAGTTTCATATAAAATTTACGGATCTTAATTTTGAGTTTCGTAACTAGAGATATGAATTTTTTAGTGACTGTGACGTAGATTTTCAGCTTGTCTGAAAATTTTAAAATTAAATTGTTTGAGCTGTTTAAGTAATGAATTAAGTCTGTTAACACCTCGTATTCGACTCCAGCGACAGTCTCGGGTACGGGGCATTACACGTATGTTCGTGACTATCTCAGAATTATTCGTGAAGTGCCGGACTAAGATGAAAAAAATTCAACAAAAAAAATTTTAGTGTAATTCAAGCTGTATTGAGTTTATATGTATTGAAAAAAAATCGAAATTGAAAAAAAAATTTGAATTTTTTTTCAGAATTAAAAAAAAAAAGAGTGATCGAAGAGGTTTGTGTTCATCTTCTTGTGTTCTCAATTATCAAATCTCATTTCTATCATCTTTATATACCCTTCACGCCACACTTAAAGCCATTTTCCTCTTTTTTTCAGCCTACCCTATCTCTCTTCATTATTTCCCTTATTTCCCAATTTGCAACCGACCCCTAAGCCTACAATAAGGCCTTGACGAGCCCGAATACAAAATTGCGAGAGAAAGTTTGAGAGGTAAAAGGCACGAGTGAGTGAGCGCATCGAGTGGAGGTAAAAGCCAAACGAGTGCAAACACGAGCTAACAAATCATGTCTCACGAAGAATTTACTGAATCAAAGTTCCAATATTTGGTGCAAGAATTGCGAAGAATGGTGAATTCTAAATTCGATACATTGTACGAGAGATTAGACCGTGTGAAGAAAAGAGACCAACGGGAACGAATGTCATTAAGTCGAAAAGTGGAATTAAGAATATCACGAAGACATACATTTAATGATCATTCGAGAAAAGATGTCCATTGTGATTCCTATTCATCATTGACTTCGAGACCAAGAGATTTCAATCGAGATTTCTTTTCGTCAAGGAATTCAAGATGACAAGAGTCTGACCTCGATTTTGAACCCGTCCAATATGACATCCGAAGAGATAGACATACCTCTTTTCGATCTTCAAAGAAATCCTACTCGGAGTATTTTTCACGAAGCATTGATCAAGATTCTTATGCAAATAATTTTCCTTCTTTTGAACAAAATCATTGTTTTCATGATTCTTTTGTATCTTATTGTAAAAAGAAAATGCGAAAAGCAAAAGAAGAAAAAGAAAAAGAAATAAAAGAGAGGCAAGAGGCGAGTAAGAGAGAAAATGAGAGATTCTTGAAAAAGTTTGAGAAAGTCATTGAAAAAGTCGATGAAAAAGAAAAAGAACAAAAAGAGAGTGAAAATGAGATTAAAAAAGAAATTGAAAAAGAGAATGAAAAAGAGTTTGATAGAGAAAAGAAGTTGAACAAGAACAACGAGTGGAAAAAGAGATTGAGGAAAAAGAAATGAGAGATCTCGAGAAAAAAGAATCAAATGAAAAAGAAAGTGAGCAAGCAAGGATTGTTTCCACTAACCCACCTGTTCGATCTTCTTGTGATGTAACTTTTTAGGATCCTAAAGTCTACGACCAATTCCAGCTTCACTACCTTCCAAACGAGAGATGTTTTCGATTATTCAAGAAAGGTAAGTACGCAAATGATGACCACCCACTTGTGATTGAAGGTAAGAAAGGTAAGGATTCCATGTTTATCGAATCAAGGTCGTCCGATTTAAAAATTGCTCATAAAGATTTTGATAGGTCAATTTCTGACATGCCTCTATCATTTGATTTGATTAGTCCTTGTTCATCTCTTGATGACCCTGCTTCGAAAAGTGCCGTGAAAATTCTATCTTGTGTCACGTTTGATCCTTCTATTAGATTGGCTCACTTTAATCGAATTTTGGATGTGTTTGATAAAAGCTTTACACATACAAATTTTGGTTATGTAAACTCTTTGAACTCATGTGTTAAATATGTCTGTTTAAACATGCCTGCTCATTTGGTTTGTGATAGACTTGAATCTTTGAATAGTTGTATGTTCACCATGTCTTTGTTTGACATATATGTTAAAAGGCTTTCACATGCAATGTTCAAACCGTTCCCATATCTTGATCTGCTTGGTTTTGTCAACTCTGTATGCTTGCTTGATCGAGTGGAATTTAAGTCCTGTAGTGAGTTGATTACATCATTTTCTAACATGTTGTGGACATTGGAAATTAATCAAAATATGTTGAATGTTGGAACGAATGAACAAGTTCGTGTGTTCAAACCTGGTATTTGTTACTTTGACTCATTTTATAGAAACTTCAAGCAACTTGCTTGTTGTGCATCTTATTTAAGTTTGTTTGATATTCGTACTTTAATTAAGGCAATGAAACTTAATGACTTCGGTCTCAATGTTATTTTGAACCTTAATCATTTTTGCTTGGCCACATTTGAAAAGCTTGTTCGATTTTGAAAAGGTAAGGTCAACATATGTATATAGACTTGAATTGAATTTCAAACATGATTTAATTTTTTTCTAAGTCCATCATTTCTGTAGATACTAATCTGTTTTGTTGTTGTGAATGACACCTTTTGAGAAGCACGAGCTACCTTGGTGTTTCATCACCCATCCTAGTCGATCGAGATAAGAGGTTTGTTTTACATTACATTTTCGAGGAGAGAAGATTTGTTCTGATTGAAAAAGGGAAAACTGTTCATAAGATTTCCTCTCCTAAAGGCCGTCAAGGTAAAGTCTCTGAAAATTTTCAAATACCTTTTCTTTATTCAAATGAAGATGAAAATTTTGTTGGTTAGTTGTTTGGAAATTATTTGAATCATGATGTGTGTGATTGTAGTTTTTGGCCTAGTATTGATTCTTTTGTGTTGGATTGTGACAATGGACATAATGTTAACACAAATCATGATAATAACCAAATGATTGAAAGATGTTGGCCATGGTACACTTTGCGTGACATGAATTTCTATTTTTGAATAAACATATTGAAAAGTTTTGGATGTGGATTAGTATGCTTAACTTTTTGCAAATATTCATGACTAAGTACCCTTTTATCCAATTGAATCCACATGTTTGCATTGATGGAATAATGAAACTTTTCAATAAATTGAAGTATGTTTGCTTAGCATATGATCTTTGGACTACATTCTATAAGAGGTATTTGGATTAGAATACTTTGCACTTGTCATTGTGAAAATTGGTAAGTCATTTTGGCAAGATAAAATCTGTCTTTTGCTTAGCATTCGGCTTAACTTTAGGTTTTTGTTGTCTTAACCCTCTGTTACTTATCTATGATGGTGATGTGCTTACTTGTCCATTGATAAACCATTTTCAGGTTTGTGTGATATCCATTATCCCATTCGACTGAGGAAAGCCGTGCAAGAGCGGACATTTTCAAAGGGACAAATGGCTCGACTTGAGGGCAAGTTGATTCCAAGAGGGGGGATATGATGTGAACCCGGTCGCATCATGTTTCGATACACTATGACGACGTAAAGATTGGCCTAAACTCGAGGGGGCCCAAGTGCAAAATGAGACTTCTAATTTCATTTATGTTGTTGGAATAAGGACTTGACTTATTTTAGTTACTTTAGTCTTTAATTATGTCTTGTTTATTAAATACATATTTTAATTATGACATGCATTATGTGTTCTGCATTTAATAAAGTCATGCATTATGTAACTCCCATGTTAGTTTAAGTCAGCTTCATTAAATTAAGTCTTGGATTAAGTAACTCATTTGTTTATTTAGTTTGCATTTTAAACCATGCATTTAAGCATCTTAGTTTAATAAATGAGTTGCTGGACATTTATTCAACTCATCTTAGTTTAATTAATAAGTGTTTTTTTGAACTTTATTTAATAAGTGTTGCCCTTAATTAATCTAGTTACTAGGATTATTTATTGATGCATGAGTTAAGTTTATTTAATGATGCTTCTTTAATTAACTAGTTGCTGGAATAATTGATGCATAAATCTTTTACCTAAGTTAAGTATTAATGTGTGTTATGTTTAATAAGTGTTTACATGTGTTTAATAAGCTCATTTTAATGTGTTTATTGCAGGAGTCTTTTCAAGTCATAACCGTTACATTACAAGGGCTATTACATATTAAAAAAAGTGACTTTTTAAGTCATTTTTAGTTACAAATGAAGTGGCTGTTACATCAATTAAAGAGTTTTAAGGGGCATTTTAACTCCTCTTAAATTGGCAGCAACCCTTTTCATCTACCAGCAGTTTTTGCTCATTCAAAGATGAAAACAAGAATTCAAAACACCATTTAGTTGCTGGAGTCTTTTCGGCTAGCCAAGGGACAACTCAAGAGACATTTTTCAAGCATTCATGGATATTCATTTAGCTGAATTTAAATGAATTCAAGCAAGGAGCTATTAGTTACAAGAATTTCAAAAGTCTTGAGTTTAATTTCAGATTTAATTAGCACATTAAGTTGTGACTTTTCAGCTAGCTTTTCTATACCTATAAATAAGTGTAACTATCTATTTCAAAAGGGTATTTCTTTTTTGTTTTGGACACTTTAATAAAAATTTACATCATCTTGTGAGAAATCTTTCTCTCATATTTCGTTGAATACTTGTTGGCTTATCTAGGAAGCCTAGTGGCGTCAACCTATTTTCTTCTCTATCCGAACTTATCACTATTTCATAGTGTGGCGTTCACCTTTTATACCGAGGTTCCTACTTCTCTAAGTAGTGGGTCGAGGTTTTATCACTTTCATCCTTCCACCTTGAAAGCCTATAAGTATTTGGGTCAATACTCTTTAGTATTTGTTCTTACTTGCTTTTGAGTTCGTTTCACTCCATTCCATCACTATCCTTTATTTTATTGTTAGCCAAATTTTCCATTCCTTTCTTGAGCTAAAATCCATTTCATTCCTATTCCATATGCCATTCCCGCCTTATTTTCTTTAATTGAATATATATAAAATTCATATCCATAAACCTATCTTAGAAACCCTTTTCAATAACTTTCCCATTCATTAACTTAAAAGTATCATCTCTAAACAAGCCGAACAAAACCTTCTCATAGATGATCAGGCAAACTAGCATACGACTCGACTCTCCCCAAAGTGGATCGTATCACGGGTTCAATGTGATTCAAATGTAGATTCAGAGTTTCGAGTTGATGGTGATGATTGTTTGAGATTCAAGAACCGAATATGTGTTCCAAAAAATACAGAGTTGATTCAGATTATCTTGAATGAAGCTCACAACAGTCGATTATCTATTCATCCGGGTAGTACGAAGATGTATAATGATCTGAAATAGCATTATTGGTGGCAAGGTATGAAACGAGACATTTCTGACTTTGTATCAAAATGTTTAATCTGTCAGCAAGTAAAAGCCAAGCATCAGGTACCTTCTGGATTGCTGCAGTCGATTATGATACCTGAATGGAAATGGGACAAGGTCACGATGGATTTTGTATCCGGTTTACCGTTGACACCGAGCAAGAAAGATTTAATCTGGGTTATTGTTGATAGATTGACCAAATCTACTAACTTTGTTCCGGTTCGTATAGATTACTCACTTGATAAACTGGCTAAATTTTATGTTTCTCAGATCGTGAGGTTACATGGTGTGCCTATATCTATTGTTTCAGATAGAGATCTGAGGTTTACATCGCGGTTTTGGAAGAAAATGCAAGATGCATTTGGTACTAAACTGCATTTTAGCACTACTTTTCATCCTCAGACAGACGGTCAATCTGAGCGAATTATTCAGATACTTGAGGATATGTTGAAATGTTGCATTCTCGAGTTTGAATGTATGTGGGAACGATACCTACCTCTGATTGAATTTGTATATAATAATAGTGTCAATCGAGTATCAAAATGGCACCTTATGAAGCTTTTTACAGTCATAAATGTCGTACACCTTTGTACTAAACTGATCTCAGTGAAAATAAGATACACGGGGATGATTTGATCAAAGAAATCGAACAGAAAGTAAAAGTAATTCGTGAAAGTTTGAAAGCAGCATCAGATTGTCAAAAATTGTATGCAGATTTGAAACATAAAGACATAGAGTTTCAGATCAGGGATAGAGTGTTTTTGAAAGTTTCATCATGGAAGAAAATACTTAGATTCGGTCGTAAAGGCAAATTGAGTCTGAGATTTATTGGGCCATATGAGATTATCGAGCGGATAGGGCCGGTTGCGTATAGACTGCTGTTACCACCTGAGCTAGAAAAGATTCATAATGTATTCCATGTCTCGATGCTCTGTAGATATCGATCCGATCCTTCACACGTGATTAGTTCAACTGAAGTTGAGATTAAGCCCGATATGTCGTACGAGGAAGAACGATTCGTATACTGGCTCGCGAAATTAAAGAATTAAGAAATAAGAAAATTCCATTGGTTAAAGTACTGTGGCATAAACACGAAGTTGAGGAAGCAACGTGGGAGCTAGAGGATACAATGAAAGAGTGTTATCAGAACCTATTCATCGGTAAGATTTTCGGGGACGAAAATCCCTAAGGGGGGAGAGTTCTAACAGTCCGATTTAGACCCTAATCAGAACGGTGGTTTTGGGACCACGAATCTGAGTCAGAAAAATATTTAAATATTATTTTCCGTGTTTATTATATGTGAATTAGCATGTATGAAAGTTTTGTGTGAAAATTTGATTATTTGTGTGCTTAATTAAATAAAAGGGCTTAATCGCGTAAAATGAAAACTTGATAGTTAAAAGCATAAGGGCCAAATTGTTGATGGCTTTGTAAGTTGAAGTATTTAATAGGTAATTTGACCATGTTTAATTAGATGGACAGTAGTGACCATGTAATATGATGGTTTTATATTAGTTAATAAAGGTTAAATTTGTAATTGAATTAAAAGGTTATTATATTACAAAACATAAAAAAAATAAAAATAAAAGCCATGGTTCTTTTATCTTTGCATGATCGAAACTAGTAAAATAAAAAGAAAAGAAAAGAGTTAGGTATTCGGCTACTTCTCAAGCTAAATCAAGGTATGTTTTTACTTCGGTTTTTGATAATTTTTATGTTTTTGAGATCGTTGCTTCGAATACTACCCGACCTATGCTTGAATTTTTTATTTTGGTGAATATTTTGTGTTTTGTGCAATTTGGACTAAATTTTAAAAGTATGAAATATCAGGGGTAAAATGGTAATTTGTCCATTTATGTGTTGTTGGATTAAATTGAATGAAATTGTATTTAAATGAGGTTAATTTGAAATTATATAGATCAAGAACAAAGGAAATCGAACTTGGATCGAGGAAAAACGAAAATAGTCGAATAGCCGATTCGTAATGTCCATCGATATCTGAGGTAAGTTTGTAAGTAATTAAACATGGTTTATTTTGAACATAGAATGATTTACTATGATGATTCAAATTTTATAATATATTCGTATGTTAGCCGAATGAGAATTATCAATGAATCAATGTGATTGAGTTGTAATTTGAATGATATCAAAATATCTGAAAGTGTGTATGTGTTACATGGAATATTATATGATTCGATATATGAAATTTTGTGGAAAAATTTTATGTTTGTGATATTCGGGCCTTGAGCCTAGCAAGCCTTGTGCTGGTGCCGGTGAATAAATATCAGACTTTGAGTCTAGCAGGCCTTGTGCCGGTGTAAAATTTAGGTTTATACCTAGCAGGTTTTATATTTGCTTTCAAGTCCAAGATTATAAGAGTTCAAGTTATTGTGGATATTGAGCAAGTGTAATTGAGTTAAATGACATTGTATATGTTCGGCCACATAGGTTAGTATATGTAGGCTTATATTGAACTTGAACTTGATTATTCGATTACATGTGAATTATATTGAATTTATATATTCGGTTTTATGTGAAGTTATTTTGAATATGCATATTCGGCCATTTGTGATGTTCTATTGAAGTTGAACTATAGGTTACATGTGATGTTTTATTTAACTTCTATATTCGGCCATACATGTAAGTATCTATGTGATGATATATTTGATGTTGTATAATCGGTTATATAGGAAATATTTATGTGGTGATATGTATTTGATATTGAACATTCGGCCAAGGTATCTTATTATGTAAAAGTATAATATTATTGATATAATTTGTTTAGTTTGAATGTTTTGATTATTCATTGAGTTGTTTAATTTGCTTAAGGCGTACTAAGCTAAGTTAGATTACTCTGTGTGTTTTTTTTACTCTATTTTATAGATTTTGGTTGTAAGTTACTAGCTCGGGGATCGTTATCAAACTCATCCACACTACCGTCAACTTTTGGTACTTTTAAAATTTATTTTCAAACTTTGGCATGTATAGGCTAATACATATTTTGTTCGACCTTGAATATGTATAACTTTAGCCATGTGAAAATGGCTTAATTTTCATGATAGATTCGTTCATACTTGGATATGGTTTGAACTTACTTTTAGTTGATGTGTTATAAATTATATGTGAATGAAGTATGTGATATATGTGGTATGTTTGAAAATGGTTTATTGATGTTAGTAAATTTGAAAGTGAATTGATGTAATAATCATCATATATGTATATATAAATTTCATGATATAATTATTTGTTTCGGTTTAGGTTTTTGGTTTGGGTAAAATATATTTGGATAATGAGTTTAGAAAATGTAACTTATAAGATGTTTATACATATTTTCATGTGCAAATGTATATTTGTTTGTGATGAATTAAAATTGAAAGGAAAATGATGATAGGTGGAATTGGCTGTGGTTGGTCACTCGATTTTGATATGTATAAATATAAATATATATGGTTTGATGATTTAATTTTGATGTATGTTTATTCATTTATAAACGTGAGCTCAGGTGTTACCATGTTTTATGTATATTAGAAATGCATGATATGAGGCATGCCTATATTCGAATATGCAAAGATTAGTTTAGTTCGGTTTGTATGGAAAAATGTATAAGTACTATACTTAGTTATAAGTTTATTAATGATGAATTATTGAGATTTTATTGTTTAATAATGCTTGTAAGTGAGACATGGATAAATGACCATTTGAATAGTGATTTTATGTAATAGTACACTGTAACGCCCCAAAAATTGGGCCTAGAAGAGTTGGACTTTGAGTCTAGGATTCGGATAGAAGAAAACCTGAATAATTAAGAAGTTTTAATTATTATCGTATAAGAAAGAATTTTTACTACTAGAAAAATTTTACTATATTTTATTACGGATACTTTAAATTTTTATGAAATTTTAATTAGTATTATGAGATAAAATTATTATTATTAGAAAAATATTACTGTAAGTATGTTTGAAAATTTTTATGAAAATTATTATTATTATATAGGGAAAAAAATAAATATTTATAAAAGTATTGTTGTTTTGGTGTTTAAACTTTAAGAAAAAAAATTTTGTTTTAATTGGGCCTCTTAAGGGAATCTGGGAAGTAGGCTTCATTAATAAATTAGGGCTGAATTTTAGCACAAGCAGGCGTCTGGCCCAGTGGCTAAGGACGCTAGAAGACCGCTAAGGAGGAGCCTGGGTTCAAGGCGCGGCGTGCACAATTTGGGTTCTTTTTAAATACGCATATTGCGGCTAGAATAAGGGTTAAGAGGAGTTACGGGTATAATTTAACATAAAGACTGCCTGTGGCGCAGTGGCAGCAGCGTGCTGGACATATGGATAGGGCGCAGGTTCGATTCCGTACGCGGGCGAATTCTATTTTAATTTTAAAGTGGGCCAGAACTGAAGCAGGTAAGGTTTATAATTTATTGTGATCATATGTTAGCAAGGAAGGAAGCCTGGTGCAGTGGCCAGCAGCACGGGTGTGGGGGCAAGGCGGACGAAGGTCTGGGGTTCTAGTGTAGGCCAACATATGTTTTAATGATTATATTTCTAAAATGAACGGGACTCTAGCAGGTAACCTTTAAGAAAAAAATGTGACGGTACATTATTGAAAACAAATGCGCGTCCCGGTGGGCAACCTGGAGGTCCCAGGTTCGAACAGCGTTATGCGCAAGAAGGGAACTTCTTTTTTTGCTGTACGCGGGTGGGAAGGACCGTACGGGATTGAAACGCTACCAGCAGCAGGAGGAGTCAGCTAAGCGGTGGACTGCTGCTCAGCAGTGGAGAGTTTGAATTAAATTCGAACTTTGAATTTGGCCATGATTAAGGGGATAAGGAAGGAATTAAAATTGGAAAAGGATTTTATTTTATTCTAATCTTATCTTATTTCTTTTGCTCATATTCTTTTCTATTTTTTCCAAAAGCTGAACAATTCTCTCCTTTTCTATTTTCTTTCTTTCTCTCATCTCTTCACCTCTTCTCTTTTCTTTCTCTTGCCGATTCTGATCCTATCATTCTTTTCATTGCTAACCGAATAGCAACAAGCCAAATCCCGAAGGAGGCAAAGGAAGTCAATTTCTCCATAGAGGTATGCACTTGTTCTTTTTCTTTTAGCCGATTCATGTTATGTCAGAAGCCTTTCAACTCTTTTGTCAACACCCTTTTTGGTCCATAACCACTTCTTCTTCAGTGATCCAGAAGCCGGAA
The DNA here is from genome assembly GCA_025698475.1 of Gossypium anomalum. Taxonomy (NCBI): domain Eukaryota; kingdom Viridiplantae; phylum Streptophyta; class Magnoliopsida; order Malvales; family Malvaceae; genus Gossypium; species Gossypium anomalum. The sequence goes on from CM046965.1 coordinate 45,214,740, forward strand.
GCATAGCATCCTTGGGTAACTTGGTGGCCGATTTTTAGGATCCTTGTGGTGCGATTTTTGTTAGTGTTTTGAAGCTGGGACTGTTTGAATCGGAGTTGAGACAGGATTGGAACCGTTTGGGTAGGTGAACCTTGGTAAGTGCTCGTAGCTTTAATCAATTCGGTATAATGGAGGTTAAGAAAAGCCGAAACCCCTCTAGTTTAGGGAGGTGGCTGAATATGGGTATAGACTTTATGGGGTTCTTCTTTTAATATTTTTATTGTTTCTATAATGGAGGAGCAGCAAGGCGTAGTGTCGATTTGGATTAGCTTGGATCACCGGGGTGGCTAGATCTCGTCATAAATCGCGGCAAAGGTAAGATTCCTAAGGCCATTATGGATGGTGGCTGAATGTGTAAGTATTAGTATTAGATGATTTTTGGTTTGGTTCAATTATAGGAAGCTGATTATTAACGATGGATTATAGGAGAAATCGTGTAGGAGATCTCGTCGAGGAATATCGCAAAGCAGGTGTGTAACGAACCCTTTTTCATAGCTTGAAGCGATAAATGCCGAAATTCTGGCATTTCGAGGACTTGTGAGCAAGCGAACGCTAACTAGTTAGTTTGAGTCGATGAGTAGATGAACAAAAACTATGGAAAAGGTAAGAATATGATTTTTGGCGTTCTCGGTAAGTTGGGCCTCGAGGGGCCGAAGTAAGGCCCATTGGGCTTTCGGGCCCATTTGGGTAAAATTAGTGGAAGCTGAAAACCTGTTAAATTGCATGTTGAGGCTGATAATACCATTATAGAATATAAGACAAATGGGCCTAGATGACTAAATCGGCTATGTAGAGCCCATTGGGGGTTTTTGGCCCAACAACTCGGTTTCGCTAAAAATGGGCCAGAAACGCTATTCAAATAAGTGATTAGTTAGTAACTTATAATGAGCATGGAAAATCCCTAATATTTGGTAAAATTTCGTAGTTACCCTTGTAATATGAAAATGACTATTTTGCCCCTATGTAAAAATGACCATTATACCCCTAGGGTTTAGTCATGAATTTGATATATGAGATTTTGGTATACATGATTGATATGATATGCACATAATATGCATGATATGCACATGATATGTATGATGAGCACATGGTATGTACGATATGCACATGATATGTATGAGATATACATGATATATTCATTATATGCATTGGGCTGGGTTTTATATATGGAAGGAGGAAGTGTAAAAGGGCTTGTGCCCCAGTTATTAAAAGGGCTTATGCCCTAGTTATTAAAAGGGCTTATGCCCCAGTTATTATAAGAGGCTAGGCCTCCAGTTATATGATAAAGCAGCTATGCTGCCAGTGGAGAGTTTGGTTGGGTGGGTTGAGTTATTCCCCACATGGAGAGCTTGGTTGGTACGGGTGGAGAGTAGCGGATGGTGGGTCGAGTAGTCTCCCCAAATGGGCTTGCATTCATGCATTAATATTACATGTGATATTGAAATGGCCCTATGGGCCATACTGTTTACAGAAAAAGGCTTCGGCCCAGTGATATGAATAATGAAAAGGCTTCGGCCCATTATATGAACAAATAAAGGCTTCGGCCCAGTATATGTGGTAACTGAATTTGGGCTGAGGCCCAGTAGGCTGAGATTGACTTGGGCTCTGAAGGGGGCTTGTTGCACACTGAGTTTTCCAAACTCACCCCCCTTTCTTTCTTATCCTTACAGGTGAGCCTTGATGTGGAGACTTGGAGCCGGAGGGGATTTGGGGTGGCCATGATGATCACGTTTGGACTTTTCAACAAATAAACGGTTTTACTTTCAGTTTATCTTCACTTTTACTTTCATTTATACTTGGGTTGTAATAAGGCCATTTTAACTATTTATTTGGGATTACCTTTAAATAACTCTATAACTTCTGATAATAATCAAAATGGGCTAGACTTAGGACGCGTTTTCAAAATAATATCTGTCTTCAAAATAACCCAACAACACATACATAATTGGTATAATAAAGATAATCACTTAAAAGAGATTACAACCCGTTTACCAAAGTGTGGCAATGGTTGTAGGCATGTCTAGGATTGGATCCAATCAAGAGCTTGGTACTTAAGCAGCCTTCATGGCTCACCTCCTCTGTTTCGGATACCTACCTGGTGCGCAGCCTCTATTCACTCTGGTTAGCTCAACAATAGTAGGTTTTTAGATAATAGAATGAAACATGGATTTTTTGAACTTCTATGTGGCACGTCAGATTCAGCCATAACGTCCAGGCCGGGTTTGGGGTGTTACATACACTATGAGCATTATATGCATTTTTGCAAAATTGATAATTATGTGTACGTATATACATGTACTTTGATTGTTAATTCTAATGATGGTTTCGATATATAATGAAAGTATATGCATATGTTTATATTTGTTAATGAAAATTGATTATTTGAAAGGTATAGATTCGGTTGAATTTTGAGGTATGATTTGTAAATGCAATATGATAAATAAAGTACGTTTAATATTTAATTATCCATGTGCTTAATATATTTTGAGTATGACTTGTATGAATATGTGAATGTTTGGAATTTTGTTTTTGTTCAGTAATCCTCGTAACCCTAGTTCGGCGATGGATACGGGTTAGGGTGTTACAGTGCCCCCGGCCTTGACACTTGAAGAATTTTATGTCTCTCGTGTGATTTGGCATCGGCACGTTTTTATTTCGACTTGACTTGTCAACAGGCTGATTAGATTTAGCTGCTACAACCAGCTCCTTTGTTTGCACAAGGGGTTTGTTGACTCCTTGGCTCCATTTGTTGGTGGAGGGATTGGTGTAGGATTGATTAACTCCTTTTCGTTTGAGTTGTTTTTCGACTTTTACCGCCATGTGGACCATGTCCATCACTTCAACATAGTGTTGTAATTCAACTATGTAGGCGATGTCACGGTTTAGACCCGCAAGGAATTTGGGCATAGTCGCTTCTTGATCCTTCTCAATGTCAGCTCGGATCATTACTATCTCCATTTCTTTATAATAGTCTTCAACACTTCTATTGCCTTGGGTAAGGCTTTGGAGTCGTTGATAAAGATCTCGATGGTAGTATGAAGGGATAAATCGTTTCTGAATGACCGACTTCATTTCAACCCAAGTAGAGATGGGCCTCTCACCATTTCGTCTTCGGCTCGTCACGATCTGGTCCCACCACACAATGGCATAATCCATGAACTCGATCACTGTGAGCTTCACCTTTTTACTCTCTGAATAATTGTGGCATTTGAAGACTAGCTTGATCTTCTTTTCCCACTCCAAGTAAGCTTCAGGGTCGTTCTTACCTTGGAATAGGGGTATAGCCATTTTAGTATTTTTGAGGCTATCATCAACGTGATTTCTTTCTCGATGGCCTCAATTTCTTTAGCCTTGTTGTCAGACACTTTGAACAGATGAATGGTCACTCTCATTGTCACTAGGCTCGTATGGATCTTCTCGATTTTGCCTAGGATGTCCGCGCCCTCACCTTTGATTTTGAGGGGGTCTTCTCACGTTGGACTTGCTCGTGTAGTTGCTCCAAATACTCATGTATTGGTTCTATTGCTTCTCGAAGCATCCTTTGGAATTCACCCATCATGGCTTGTTGAGCCAAATCGAGAACTCCACTACCTAGAGTAATGTTTTGAATTGCTCAAATACCAACACCTTCGTTCCAATTTCTATCCAGACTTCTTGACATATTGAAAACTCACCACAAATCCTCACAAGTTCTCTCACAAAGAAATCACACACACTTCACTTTTTCTACACTCGATTGTGTCTACAACCCTCGTGTCTTTTTCCACTCAATCCGCCTCTCTAAGTTCTCAAGGGGACTATTTAGACTTAGAAGCAGTCGATGTGAGTCAGTTTGCAAAAGTGTTGTTGATCTTGGGTAGAAATGATGTTAGGACAATAGGTAGGCTAGAAACAAAATAGGTTGATTAAAGTGTGGCCGATTGGTAAAACAAAATGGTAGAATTAATTCAGGCAGTAAATAAAACTTCAAAGCTAGCTTCTTCTCTTTTCTTCCTTTTTTTTATTATCAACAAATTTTTTTTACCCTTTCAACTTGATATACACACTTGAATTTTTATTGATGCTGATTTTTTATATACGAATTTTTTTATTGAATTGTTATACTGTAATGCCAAGAACATCGATTCTTACTCCAATTTCACTAGCTCTGATACCAAATGATACGAGCTCAGTTGTAGATGTCTCAAGTCCTATGTGTTGCCTAATCGTGAATTTGAGTAAGAGTTTGTTTGTTTCAAATTGAATTAGGTTTTATTAAAAAGAGGCTGATGAAATAAGGGAAATAGAATGGTTAAGGGAATGGATAGGTAAAGTCAGCTAAGGCCAAAGAAAGAACCAATAATAAAAAGAATTGTTGACCCGAATCTTAATAAGGCACTTAGATGATGTCGGTTTAGGAAACGATAACTGAACCTTGACCCGCTATCAAATGTGATAGGAACCAAAGGTATATGAATGCCACACCAAAGGTGATAAGTTCGGTTTAGTAAAGGAAAGAGTGACACCACAAGACAACTTGATAAGTTAATTCAGTCCCAAAAAGAACAAGGAGAATTCGAAATCTCACAAGTTTCAAATTAAGCATAAAATTGGCAAAAAGTCCCTAAAACAAGCTGATTACAAAATATTTATAGCCTAGGAAGAGCCCAGCAGAATAGTCACAATTAATCAGCTTAAATGAGCTAATAATAAGCTGAAATAAACTTAGTTACTAAGTTCAAGCCTTTGAAGTCTTCTAAGTCTAGGGAATGGCAATAGACAGCAACTTTAATGTTCCAATTCAGGTGATTAAATGAGCTGGAAGAGTTCAATGATTGAGTAGCGAAATAACTTCAGTTCTTTTCATTAAACAAGCCTTGGGTAGCTGAATGAATAGCAGCAACATTTAGTGGTGTTTTGGGCACACAAACAGCCCTTGAGTGTGAACTTGTGGATGCAATCAGTCACAAGTGTGAAAGGTTGATTTTGATCAATCACCAAGTGTGAAAAGGATTTGTGAACTGAATGGCCATGCATGAACACTCCTTTGTCCATTGCTATGCACGAACAGCCCCTTGGGGAAGAGGAATGAGCTGCCGAATTAATTGGTGCATTATGCTCCCCTTAAATGCCATCCATGTACCTAGCTGATTCCAGCTGAATGGTCACCTACTAGCATCCATTAGAATTCGATCAAGACACCTTCAATGAGCCTAATTAAATTGTCTTAGCTTAGGACATTTTAAATAGCTGTAGGACTACGGCAAATTAAATGAGCTAAAGACAACTTAAATTGTTGTAGTAATTTAGACAAATTAAATGACTTAAACCTATTAATGCCTAAAGTATTTAGACAAATTAAATGGCTTAAAAACACATTTAACACTTAGCTAAATTAATTAATTAAATAACTTAAACTAAATTAACTATAATTTATTCCAGCAACAAAATGAGCTAAAATGAGCTAAGTGAGCTAGCAGCTTGCAATAAGCTGCAAGGGGTGCCTATTGAGCTGGTCCAAGCATGATCAGTGGATTCAGCTACTTGCTCTCCCCAAGCTCGATCGACATAGCTTGCTAACGCATCTTGGAACCTCTTAGCACGAGACCAAGTTATAGGTCCTTGTGACAGCTCAATGGGTTCGGGGGTAGCTTTCTGAGCTAGGGTTGCATCAAGACTCATATCGAGATTCTCATTCATCAAGGAAGTCAAGTCTGTATGAAGCAAACCACAAGTTTGAAACTTTTCGAGGCTACCAACGAGAAGGTAGAAATTTTTCTTTAAGAGCCTCAAAGTATTCATCTACGGAGAAGTCCTTACAAAGAAGTAAACGTGTTTCGTATAAGTACTCGTCCATGGAGACTTATTCACGAAGAAATAATTGTGAATTATATTAAGATTCCTCCACTTCTTTCCAACGAAAAGTCTATCGTTCTGATTCTTTTGTATTATCTCCATATTGTAATGAAAGGTTGAGAGAAAATGAAATAAAAAGGAAGGAGAGACAAGAAATGCTAATAAAAGAAAATGAGAGAATACGGAATGAAATTGAGAAAAAGAAAAAAAGAAATGAAAGAAAAAGAAATTGAAAAAGAAAAAATGAGTGAGAGAAAGCAAAACGAGATTGAGATTGAAAAAGAATGTAAGAACGAAAAGAAAATTGAAAAGGAGAAAGAAATTAGAGAAAGAAAAGAAAGAGTGCAAGAAACGAGTGACATTGTTGAAAATGAAAATGAAATAAAAAGTGAGAACCAGTCTTCAAAAGAGATGATTGAAAAAAAAAGATCGTGGTTAAGAGAAAGTGAGAAATGTTTTTACTAGCCCATATGCAAGTTGTTCTCGTATTACGTCTTATTTTTAGGTATCTAAAGACTTGATTGAAAAGCTTCAACTTCACTACCTTCTTGATGAGAGACGATTTCATTTGATCGAGAAAGGTAAGGTTGAAAATGAAATCAAACCACAAGAGCCTAAAGGTAAGCAAGGTAAAGAGTTTTTAGCCATTGAATCACGACAATCACATTTGAATGTTGTTGAGAAAATTGCTGAAGACTTAGTTTTTAAAATAACACCTCACCTTGATTTGATTAACTGTCATTCATTTTCTGATTGTTAATGATTTTGCTCCAACTAGTGGCATGAAGAGTTTTTCGGCAAGTTTGTTGGTAAAGTGAGATTAACTCGACATCCACAAAATTTGATCATGTTTGATAAAGAGTTTTCATGTGAAACGCTCAATCTGTTTGATCGTGATGGTAATGAGAATTCTTTAACTCTTAGTGTGAAATCTTTGTATATTTGCATGAGATTTGAGAGATTTGATTGTTTGAAAGTTTGTGTGTCTAAATCTTGTTTGCTTGGCATGTGTGGTTTACTTGTGAAAACGAAATTTTTATTACGTGCTAGAACAAGTGATCAAAACCATGTGTTTAAACTGGGAGCAAGTTTTCCTAAATTATCATTAAGTGAAGGTGAGCATCAGAAATTTTATATGAATAGAAGTGTGAAAAATCTTTACTTGTTTAATGTTTTATCATTATGTTCGAAAACAAAGCATGAAAATTTTGTTGCCTTGCAAAAACAAAATCCAATATTTGATTCCGGAGGTTGTTCTATGTTATGGTTTGAGAGATTCAGACATGGTTTGCATGATTATAACTTTAGCTTGCTTCGTGTTCCTACCATGTTGCCAGTCAAGGAATTTCCAACTGAAATTGAAATGGTTAGGAACAACTATGTTTTTGATCCCAGTGATTATAGTTCTATATTATTTTTCAAGGGACTTGAGCCATGGAATTTTATTTTCTAAGATTATATCTTTCGAATACTTTGTGATTTTGGTTTGTTTCCATTGAAGAAAATTTTGATTCATTATGAGAAGGTGAGATCAACTTTTAGTTTTGATCCTGGTATTGGTTTAAGCATTCCAAGTTTGGATGGGTTGTCGAAAAGTTATTTTCTATTCAAAATTCAAAGTGTCACTAATTTATTCCATTATTGTGTAGATAACAACTTGGAATGGTTTCCTCCTAAAGAGGGAGGGCATGAAAATAACATGTTTCCTTTTCGAACCATTTGTGGTTCTTAGGTTTTTGGAAACGAATCTGTCAGGTTCATGAGCAAAGGTGTTCGTGACGATGAAAAAATTTTTGCGAGCAAGTGGCCCGATTTGAGGACAAATCATTTTCAAGAGGGAGGGTATGATGCGATCCCGGCCGCATCATGTTTTGAAACAATTCGACAACATCAGGATTGGCCCAAACTCGAGGGGCCTAAGTGCAAAATAAAGCTTTTGATTCTAGTTTGTTAATTTGGAAAGTCCAAAAGGTTGGTCACATAGCTACAATAGGGCTGTTCGTTTGCCAAGAAGAACCAAATGCTGTCACATTCAATTTGCTATCCAGTTTTGGCATAAAAGAGTGTGCATTTGGTCACTTAATTGCTGGTGCATATTTGGAACATTTTTGGTGGATATTGAAGCACTCAAAGCTCATTATGGTGACTTTTCAAATGGACCAAGAGTTACTCTTCAAGTCTGATCGGTTTCATGCACTCAAAGCTAGTTATGGTGCCAATTAAGAGATGAATACACAAGCATTAAGGCATTTGGTTAAGTGAAAAATGAAGAGACATCAAGCAGCACATTTAATGGACCATTAAGCCTTCATCAAGTGAAGAGACATGACTTTTCAACTATGCATGAATCAAGTGAAAAGACATGACTCTTTGGCTGCCCATTAAGAAGTTATAATCGAATTTTAATATTTTGTTAATAGCTGATATGAATGTTGAATTTGAATAGTCTTAATAATGCCTATAAATAGTTTGTAAGAAAACCTTGTTTTGGGTTAGACTACTTTTGCCAAATTTATGAAATATTTGAAACTTGTGAGAGTTCAAATCTCCTTGTTCTTTTTGGGATTGATCTGACTTATCAAGCTGGGCTTATGGCATCTTATCGTTCCTTTGTTTTTTGAACTTATCACTGCAAAGTGTGGCGTCCGTTATATCTTTGGTTCCTATCTCATTAGATAATGGGTCAAGGTTTATTTGTTAATTTTACTTTTCATTATCCATCTAAGTGATTGTAAGTCTTGGGTCGACAATCTCTATATTGTTGGTTCAGCCTTTGCCTTAGCCAAAATTCCTCTATCCATCTTCCAAACTCTTTAAACCTTTGTTTAAACCTATCTTCTATCCATCTTCAGCCTTCTTCTTGTAACGAATCAAACTTACTCAATTTCTCGATTGGCCGACTAATACGACTCGAATCATCATCGAACTGAGGTCATATCATGAAGCTTCTAATAACTGGATATTGGAAGTGAAAGGTGAGCTGAAATGAGCTGAAAGGCCATGCTTAAACTCGGCCAAGGGGGTGCACTTGGTTAACTTAGCTGCTTTGATCAGCTGAATATTGTTGAACTAATTAAAGGCAGCTTAGGGCACTTTAATAGTCCTTTAAGTGTGAAAATTGAATGTGATACAAACTCGGTTCAATGATGATTCGAGTCATTTTAGTTGCCTGATCGTGAAATTAAGTAAGTGTTGAATTAAATCAAAATAAGTTGGAAAAATGGAAAGATAAGTTTGAAAAGGCTGGAAGTTAGGTTTGAATAAGGTCTCAAAGATAGTTTAAAAGATGGATTGAAGGTGTTCGACTAAGGCAATGGCTGAACCAACAATATATAGGATTGTTTACCCAAATCTTAAAAGCACTTAGATGGATAATGGTAGGTGAAAATAGCAAATAAAACCTTGACCCGCTATCTATCGAGATAGGAACCAAAGGTATAACGAACGCCACACTTTGCAGTAATAAGTTCAAAAAACAGAGGAAGGATAAGACTGCAACACCCCTATCTTGTATTCGTTGCCGGACTAGTGTTATAGACAAATTTGAACATTTAACATTCATTTCACAAATATCATAGCATCCAAGATCAAAGATTATAGTGTCCCTTATATAGGTCAACGAGATCTTAATCATGCTTTAGAAATAGGTCGGGGCTAAACAGAGCTCATACAAAATTTGTCAAAACTTAAACATTTTTCAAAGATGTACAGGTCACACGCCCGTGTGAACAGGCCGTGTGCCTCACACGGCATTAGACATGACCGTGTGTCTAGGCCGTGTCAAAATAGGGCATACATTCAGACTTGCACACACAGCCACAAGACACGCTCGTGTGCCTTGGCCGTGGTCGAGACTGACTTGGGTGACATAGCTAGCCACACGCCCGTGTGCCTTGGCGGTGCCCAAGCCTGACTTAAAATCATAGGGTACCCCAGGGGACACACGGCCGTGCAACATGACAGTGTGTCGTACATGGCTAAGACACACGCCTGTGTCTCTAAACTTGTGGACAAAAATAGGCCATTTGAATAGCCAATTTGCCACCCCATTTGGTTCAAACCTACAAGCATCAAACCAAGCATATTTGCACTATAATTTTAGTCAATTTCAATACCAAAACATATATCATTCATGTCATATCATTAACAACAAATTCATTCTTTTAACTCATATCAATTCATGATATTCCATAAGCCAAAAACATACCAAAACTTATGATTTCATAATCTCAAACATACAATCAAATCTCATACCAACACCTTACCAAATTAACCATTTCCTTTGGCTAACCAAAAACACATCATAAAGGGACATTTGCATCACATATTATATATCATTACCAACCATAAGTTCAAACACAAGCTAGCCATTTCACATGGCATGATATATACATTACAAAACATATCCAATTACTCCTAGCCTATACATGCCATGTAGCATATATACAACTCCCAAAATAGTACCAAAATAGATGTCTGATAGTGTGAGTGAGTCGCTGACAATCCCTGAATTTGAGCTAGCTTTATAACACTGTAAAACAAGGAACATTTCACACAATAAGCTTTTAAAAGCTTACTAAGTTCGTACCACAAATAAACAACAGTTTATAATATACGAAACATCAACTAATAAACACTTAGTAGTTCATAATTCAACCATCAATTCTATTCTACCTGATATAACATATTCATTCAAATTCATAAATCTTCATACACATAGTATCATTTACCACATAGATGCCGAACATACCTGAGCTTTCCCATATAATTTCATTTCATACTCACCTTTTTGTTCAAATACATTAGTTCATTCATAAGTCTTTCTATGCTTAAAGAATTCACACACTTAGTGCATCTTTAACTTGTCGAAACCATAACCATCTCGCACACTTAGTGCCATTTCAACAAACCAAATCTATCTCGGTATCGCACACTTAGTGCCTTTCATAGCCGAAGCTATTCCAACTCGCACACTTAGTGCCATTTGTAGCCGAAGCAATTTCAAACCTCACACTTAGTGCCGAAAACAATTTATTAACATTATCCTCAAACCAAAATCAAATATCTATACAATTTATGCATTATCAAAGCATTAAAACATAGCTATAACATCAATTATCACATACAAACTTACCTCATACTCGAAATTAACGATTCAGACCGTTTACTCAATGACCTTCGACTTCCCTCGGTCTAAATTCGAATTCCTCTTTTCTTGATCTATATGTATTCAAAATTTACCCTTTTATTCAACAAATCATTCAATTCAATCCATATACACATATTTAGGGCAATTTACAAATTAGCCCTCATATTTTCACATTTTAACACTTTAGTCCCTATTTCATAAAATCACAAAATACACATAATTTACATATACTCATGCTTGGCCAAATTCTCCTAGTACTCATACAAGTTCACACATTTCATTTATTTTACATTTTAGTCCCTTAAAATATCATTTTCACAATTTAGTCCAATTTACTCAATTTTATCAAAATTTCAAAGATAAAACATATTAACCCAAATCACATCTTCCATTTATCAACAAATAACTTCACAAAACTCATAGTTTCATCAATGGCATCACTTAAAATCATAAGCAAATTTAGAAATTAAGGCATGGGCTTAGTAAAACACAAAGCAACGATCACGAAAGCGTAGAAATTATCGAAAACGGACCAAAACACATACCTTAATTCTCAAATTTCCTAGCCAAACCCTAACTCAATCTTTTTTATTTCTTTTCCTTTGAATTTTCAGTAAGAACAAGGAAGATAATGGCCATTTTCATGTTTATTTTTATTTAATTCATAATAATACAACAATTACCATTATAACCTTAGTCATATAACATTAAAATCCTACAACTAATGTCCATACTTGTCCATACATTAATTAAATGATCCAATTGCCTCATAAGGACTTCATACTTAAAAAGTCATGTCAATTCAACACTTTAACAAATAGCAGGCAACTTTTACATTTTATGTGATTAAGTCCTTTTTACCAAATCGGCACACAAACGATTAAATTTTCACACGAAACTTTCACACGTATTAATTCACATATAATAAGCACGGAAAATAATACTTAAATATTTTTTGACTCAGATTTGTGGTCCCAAAACTACTATTCCAACTAGGTTCTAAATCAGACTGTTACAATTCTCCCCCCTTTAGGGATTTTCGTCCCTGAAAATCTTACAGTTGAACAGATTCATATTGTTGTCTTATAATATCTTTAGGCTCCCACGTATCCTCTTCAACACTGTGCCGATGCCACATCACTTTTACTAACAGAATTTTCTTATTTCTTAGTTCTTTAACTTCACGAGCTAAGATACGGATCGGTTCTTCTTCGTAGGTCATACAAGATTGAATCCCAATCTTAGATGGAGGAATCACATGCGAAGGATCAGATCTGTATCGTCGAAGCATCGATACGAGAAACACATCATGAAACTTTTCTGGCTCTGATGGTAACAACAATCTATATGCTACCAGCCCAATACGCTCACGGCCCGATAAATCTCAGACTCAATTTTCCTTTCTATCGAACCAAAGTAATTTCTTCCACAGAGATGCTTTCAAAAACACTTTATCGCCAATCTCAAATTCAATGTCTTTTGTTTTCAAATTTGCATAAGATTTCTGATGATCGGAAGCTATTTTCAAACTATCTCGAATCACTTTTACTTTCTGTTCAGTTTCTTTTATCAAATCAATCCCGTGAATCTTATTTTCACTGAGTTCAGTCCAATATAACGGTGTTCAACTTTTTCGACCGTATAATGCTTCATAAGGAGCCATTTTGATACTTGATTGAAAGCTATTATTGTATGCAAATTCAATCAATGGTAAGTATCGTTCCCACGTACCTTCAAACTCAAGAATACAACATCTCAACATATCCTGGAGAATCTGAATAATCCGCTTGGATTACCCATCCTTCTGTGGGTGAAAAGCAGTACTAAAGTGTAGTTTCGTGCCTAACGCATCTTGCAATTTTTTCGAAAAGCGCAATGTAAACCTCGGATCTCTATCCGAAACAATAGAAATAGGGACTCCATGTAATCTCATAATCTGAGAAACATACAATTCAGCTAGCTTATCAAGCGAGTAATCTGTACGAACCAGAACAAAATGAGCCGATTTAGTCAATCTATCCACAATAACCCAGATTGCATCTTTCTTGCTCTGTGTCAACGGTAAACCGGATACAAAATCCATTGTGACTCTGTCCCACCTCCACTTCGGTATCATGATTGGTTGAAGCAATCTAGAAGGTACCTAATGCTTTGAATTTACTTCCTGACTTCATACCATGCCACCAATAAAGCTATTTCAGATCGTTATACATTTTCGTACTGCCCGGGTGAACAGATAACCGACTGTTGTGAGCTTCATTCAAAATCATTTGAATTAACTCTAGATTTCTCGGAACACAAATTCTATCTCTAAATTTCAAACAATCATCATTACCAACTCTGAATTCTAATTTAGAATCTACTTCACAATGAGCTCGTTTTGCTAAAATCTCATTATCAATCTTCTGAGCTTCGATAATCTGTTGTAAAAACAACGGTCTTACTTTCAATTCAGCTACAATTGAACCATCATTAGACATACACAACTAAGCATTCAAAGCACGTAATGTAAACAATGATTTCTGACTCAAAGCATCAGTAACAATATTCGCTTTTCCTGGATGATAATCAATTACAAGCTCATAATCTTTTAGCAATTCCAACCACCTTTGTCGCAAATTCAGATCTTTCTGAGTCATCAGATATTTCAAACTTTTTTTTATCAGTATAAACATGACATTTCTCACCAAATAGATGGTGGTGCCAAATCTTCAAAGCGAACACCATCGTAGCCAACTCAAGATTGTGTGTCGGATAGTTCTTTTCATGCAGCTTTAACTTCTCAAAGCATACACAATGACTTTGACTTTTTGCATCAAAACACATCCCAGACCGATAAATGAAGCATCCCAGCTGCTGTGCGTGCGAAGGACTCTTTTTTTACTGCATGCGTGAGGGAGAGTAGTAGAGTTGGACCGAAACTCTTCTTAGCAGCATGATGAAGCGGTGGATAAGGCTGCTGATCGGTTAGGAGTTTGAATGAAATTCAAACATTGAATTTGGCCAAGAATCAAGGAGCAAAACATGGAATTTAAGTCAGGAAGGAATTGTGCTGAAATTGTTCTTTTAATTTTAGGCTTTTATGAGTTGTTTCCTTTTTCTTCATCTCTTCTTCATCAAGAACCGAACCTATGTTCTTCTAGTCTTCTCTTCTCTTTTTACTCATCTTTTCTCTCGATTAAAGATAGCCTATTACCCTTAAAAGCTAAAATAGCCTATTACCCTTAAAAGCTAAAACCCGAATTTCCTTGGAAGTCGATTGTTCCTCTTGGCCGAATCTTTTACCCTATTTATTCCAATCTTTCAAGAGCCGAAAACCCCCAACTCTCTCATCCATTACCGATTATTTCCTCTTCTTCATAAAACTTCTTTTCATCTCTTTTATATTAAAGCCGAACCTTAACCTCTCATCTGCCGATAATCTCTTCTATTTTGGTAACCCATTCTTCTATTTTCTTCTTAAACCGAATTAAGCATACCTCAGAATAGGTTCTAGAAGCTGAATCATTAGATTTGTTTTCTACTCGTATTTTGGGGATTTGATCTACATCAGATCGGGAATAGGAAGGTACTTGGGAATGTTTCTGGCAAGTGGATCTTTGGTAAGTGCTCAGATCTCATCTCTCTGTTCCTTATTTCGAGAATTAAGAAAAGCCGAAAACCGCTATTCACATAGGGTGGCTATTGACTAAGACTAAAGGGTTATTGGTTTTGTTTATTGTTCTGTTATGAGTAAGGTGGACTAAAGGCTGTCAATCAAGGAGCAGTTGGAGGTTAAGATCTGTAACACCCCTAACCTGTATCCGTCGCCAGATTGGGGTTACAAGGTATTACTGATCAAACACAATTTTAGCAGTCACATGCACACGCTTGGACTGTCTTTTAAATCAAACAACTATTAATATGAATAATTGATTCATTCATTACTAACACATAGCCGATTGTAACTTGGACACATTCTAATAGAATATATATTAAAAATACAAACTTTATAAATCAATACCTATATTTATTAATTACAAAAGTATACACCGAATATACCTCCTATAAACA
This sequence comes from Gossypium anomalum, assembly GCA_025698475.1. NCBI lineage: Eukaryota > Viridiplantae > Streptophyta > Magnoliopsida > Malvales > Malvaceae > Gossypium > Gossypium anomalum. The sequence continues at coordinate 45,229,816 of CM046965.1, forward strand.
ACATGCATTATTATTTATTAGTGCATAACATTTTATATCACAAAACACATTTCAATTTAATATATAACTGAAGCATATCAAATCATTTCATCATATACATAATTGTTGTTTATAAGCAAATGTTGAATCATAAATTAATCATGTCCATCCCGTATAGGTTTATCTTATATCCAAGTCTATGGTATATTATTATGTAACTTTCAAACAAATTCACTTTACAATTTATACTTCCTAAGAGTATATCCTTAACTACAAATAAATATATATATGTATTCGAAACCATGAATCACTCATACCAAGCCATGATCATATTAAGACAAACATATAACATTTTTGAATATAACTAAACAACTTTCAATGCCATATCACATATCTCACATTGACCAATACAACAATCGAAGTTCAATTAACTCATTACTATGCAAAGCAAAAACCGAATCAACCCGCTTCACACATTCAAAATCATTAGACAAAATTTGACACTCATAATAGATATCAAAATACCACTCCACCATAACACATTTGCAAATTTACCAAAAAGAACTTAATCATAATCCAACAAAATCGAATTTAAGCATGTAAATTAAGCCATTTTCTCATGGCCTTTATGTACAACGCTATGAAACAACAAAATCTCTCGAAATATTATCCTATACATGCCATAATGTTAACTTAAGATTAACTAAAAAAGGGGTACCAAAACGTTGCAGGCAGGTGTGATGACTTCGACGATGGTCCCGAGCACACAAAATGGATCAAAAGAAAATCTAAATAAGAGACAAGTAAACACACCAAATGAGTATTCAACTCAGTAAGTCGTAAGCAATATAATGCAGACCATTAACATGAAATCATAAAAAAAATAAAACAAAGGACAACCAACTATTTCAGCCATACCGAGCTACGCCATATATTAATTAGATTATTGATCCAACTACAAGTCAAGTCTTGCTATCAAATCAAATATCAAACAACCAGATGGCTTAAATCCTTTTCTCAAAGTATTAAACAATGATGGACTAGATGAATTCATGCATATACGTTTCATGTCTCAAATTTCTTATTTCAATTAATATCTCTAACCCTTTATTCATTTTCTGCACTTATTATATTATCAACCGATTTCGCACACATAGTGCTATTCAAATTCGCACACTTAGTGCCATGCTAATCCGTACACATAGTGCCTTGGAAACTCACACATGTGTTGACATTCAAATCAGCACACATAGAGCCATTCAATTCCGCACACATAGTGCCATTCAAATCCTCACACTTAGTGCCAATGTCATTTCATTTTAGTAAAGCAACTGATCTAATTCAAATAGTATATACAGCCACATATATATATATATCAATCAAAAGAATACCTAAACAAAATAAATTCTTTCATGATATGCTAGCACCATTTATGTATAAAATAACCAATCTTATAATTGCTTATGGACTTACCTTTTTAGTCGGATGAACAACTCCGATCGGCTACTCAACCGCTTTTGCTTTCCCTTTTTCTGAATTTGGCTCCTTTGATCTTGAGCTCCAACTCCAACTAAGCAAATAAAATAACTCAATCATAGTAGCCCCCAATATATATTTATTCCTCATAGACACATACATAGATTCGGTATTCCTCTAATATTAACTAAGTCATAACAGTATAACATTTAAATACTATCGAGCTCATATACTTCTAATTTCATAAGTTCCATGTCTTAATGCCCATTATAATCACTCTATCAATCTTAATTTAAATTTCGACAACACCATACCAACTATCTTATCCGAATTCCCTATAACACTTAGTCTATCATGTGCACATTAAACTTATTACATTTTCATTATGCCCTTCACTCTTAAAACATAAAAATATAAATCTTTCTCCTCATTCAATGTATCGGTCAATTATTAAAATTATCTCATAACATCAATTTTTGCATTTCAACTTCTTTATCATGACTCATACAAGGACATAACAATTAAAATGGACCTTCCATTTAACCCCATATGGCCGAATGCACAAAGAATTTCCCAACTACTAGTTCGACAAGTTTAACTCCAATCTATCATTTACTTATTAAATACAACATGAAAACAACCTCTAATCCTAGCACTTTGATACACGGCTTAGTGCCCAAACCACCATAAAAGTTTGAATTTTCTTAACATTGCCAAAATGCATTTTACAAATTAACTCAAACATATAAAAGATTTAACCCAACACTTCAAAACTTACCTCCTACTAGCAAGAAGAAAATGCCGAATTGCCTTAGTGCAAATTTTTCTTTTTCCTTCCTTTTGTTTCGGTTTTGGAGGAAGAAGAAGATGAACACACTCTCTCTCCTTCCATTTCTTCTTTATTCATCTTTTCTCTTTTTTTTTAATTCATTTGTTAACAAAATATTATAATTAATTAAACTTAGTAGAGGGCATCATTACTTGGCCGGCCACTTATTTGATTTTGGGCATTTTGACATGCAAACCCAAGTTTTCACACTTGTAGTTATTTGGTCCATACATAATTACCTAACATATTTTCTAAGTTTCTCAACTAAGTTCTTACAAGTGCATTCACATTTATAAGACTAAATTAAAACATTAAATTTTCACACATGTACTATCACACATAGAAGATATGCAAATTAATTTTAAATAAATTTTATGACTCGGTTTTGTGGTCCCGAAACCACATTCTGACTAGGTTCAAATTAGGGCTGTCACAACTCTCCCCCACTTAAAGATTTTTGTCCTCGAAAAATCTTACCAGCGACTAAATTTGGATAACGTTCTTTCATAGAGTCTTCGAGCTCCCAAGTAGCCTCTTCTTCTCCATGTTTGACCCATAATACTTTTACTAAAGAAATCTTCTTATTCCGTAATTCTTTCACTTCTTGAGCTAAGATACGAATCGGTTCTTCTTCATAGCTCAAATCTGATTGAATCCCAATTTCAGATGGATTAACCACATGAGAAGGATCCGATCTATATCGTCTAAGCATCGATACATGGAATACATTATGAATCTTCGCAAGTTCAGGTGCCAGAACCAATCTATAAGCAACTGGCCCTATCCGTTCTGCTATCTCGTATGGTCTAATGAATTTTGGGCTTAATTTGCCCTTACGGCCAAATCAGAGTAATTTTTTCCAGGGTGAGACTTTAAAAAATACTTTATCACCAATTTGATACTCAATATCTTTGCATTTCAAATCTGCATATGATTTCTGACGATCCGATGCTGCTTTCAAACTATCACTAATCACTTTTACTTTTTCTTCAGCTTCTCTGATCAGATCAACCCCGTATATCTTATTTTCACAGAGCTCGGTCCAATATAGTGGCGTGCGGCATTTACGACCGTACAAAGCCTCGTATGGTGACATCTTAATACTTGATTGGAAGTTATTATTGTACGCGAATTCAATCAAAGGTAAATATTGTTCCCACGAACCACTGAACTCGAGAATACAACATCTCAACATATCTTCGAGTATATGAATAACTCGTTCAGATTGACCATCTGTTTGGGGATGGAAAACAGTGCTAAAATGTAACTTAGTACCCAACGCTTCATGCAATTTTCTCCAAAATCGAGAGGTAAATCTGGGGTCTCTATCAGAAACAATAGAAGTAGGTACTCCATGTAATCGAACAATTTGGGAAACATATAATTTTTCCAATTTATCGAGCGAGAAATCCGTACGAACAGGCATAAAATGAGCGGACTTCATCAATCTATCAACAATAACCCAGATTGAGTCTTTCTTGCTCTACGTCAACTGTAAACCAGATACAAAGTCCATCGTTACTTGATCCCATTTCCACTCAGGTATCATGATCGGTTGTAATAATCCCGAAGGCACCTGATGCTCCGCTTTCACTTGTTGATATATTAAACATTTAGAAACAAAGTCAGAAATGTCTCTTTTCACACCATGCCACCAATATTGTCTTTTTAAATCGTTGTACATTTTTGTGCTACCAGGATGGACCGACATTCGGCTACTATGAGCCTCACTCAAAATCATCGAAGTAAGTTCTGAATTTCTCAAGACACATAATCGATCTCTGAACCTTAAATAATCATTATCGTCAAACTCCGAACCCATGTTGGAATCACATTGAGCTCGTTTAGCAACCAATTCATCATCAATTTTCTGTGCTTCACAAATTTGCCGAGTTAACACTGGTTCTGCTTTTAATTCCGCCACTAGCACATCATCAATGGAAATATACAAATGTACATTCATTGCTCGAAGAGCAAATAGAGATTTTTGACTTAGGGCATCAGCCACCACGTTTGCCTTTCTTAGATGATAATCAATGATAATTTCATAATCCTTTAATAATTTAAGCCACCGTCGTTGTCTCAGATTCAAGTCTCTCTGACTCATTAAATATTTTAGGCTTTTATGATAGTATAAACATGGCATTTCTCTCCAAACAGGTAATGACGCCAAGTTTTAAGAGCAAATATTATCGCAGCTAGTTCGATATCACGAGTTGGATAATTTTTCTCGTGAGGCTTTAGTTGTCTTGAAGCATACGCAACAACTCTACCCTCCTGCATCAACACACAACCCAAACCGTTCAAAGAGGCGTCACTGTAGACTATGAACTCTTTACCAAACTTTGGCTGAACTAACACGGGAGCTTCCGTCAAAAGAGTCTTCAGCTGGTCAAAACTTGTCTGACACTTCTCTGACTACTCAAATTTGACATCTTTCTGGAGTAGTTTCATTAACGGTGTTGCGATCATCGAGAAACCTTTAACGAATCATCGATAGTACCCAGTGAGTCCCAGAAAGCTCCGAACTTCAGAAACATTCCTCGGAGGTTTCTAATCAAGAATGGCTGAAATTTTGTTCGGGTCAACTCTAATACCCGAAGTGGATACAACATGTCCCAGAAAGCTGACTTCCCTTAACTAGAACTCACATTACTGAATTTTGCATACAACTGTTTAACTCGCAGAATCTGAAGTACTAGCCTTAAGTGTTCGGCGTGCTCGGACTCGTTGTGAGAATAAATTAGAATATCATCTATGAACACCACCACAAATTGATCTAAATACTGTCTGAATACCCTATTCATCAGCTCCATGAAAACCGCCGGGGCATTAGTGAGCCCAAACGGCATCACTAAAAACTCATAATGTCCGTATCTCGTTCTGAAAGCAGTCTTAGGAACATCAGAATCTCTAACTTGCAACTGATAATAGCCAGATCGTAAATCAATATTCGAAAACACGGAAGCTCCTTTCAACTGGTCAAATAATTCATCTATTCATGGCAGCGGATATTTATTCTTTATCGTCACTTTATTGAGCTGACGATAATCAATACACATTCGCATAGTTCCATCTTTCTTTTTCATGAATAGTATTGGAGCACCCCAGGGTAAAAAGCTGGGTCACGCAAAACCTCTGTCGGCCAACTCTTGCAATTGAGCTTTCAATTCTTTTAACTCAGTCGGTGCCATACGATATGGAGAAATCAAAATCAGTGTCGTACCCGGGAACAATTCTATGCCAAACTCTACTTCTCTAACAGGTGGCAATCCCGGTAATTCCTCAGGAAACACTTCTGGATACTCACAAACTACAGGCACAGTCTCAAGCTTTCGTTCCGATACCTTGCTATCCAGTACATATGCAAGATAAGCTTCATAACCTTTTCTCACATATTTCTGAGCTAACACAGAAGATATCACTACCGGTAACCCACTCAGATCACTAGACTCAACTCGAATCATTTTACCACTCGAACATCGCAAGTCTATAGTCTTTCTTTTGCAATTTACCACAGTGTCATGTTCGGTTAACCAGTCCATTCCGAGGATAATATCAAATTCGCCGAAGGGTAACAACATCAAATCTGCCGAAAAACAGAAATCTTTGATTAATAAAGAACATCTCTTGCATCCCTTATCAACTAACACATACCGACCTAAAGGGTTTGACACTCGTACTACAAACTCAGTAGACTCAACAAGTAGAGTCTTACTAGATGCTAATGTTTCACATATGTAAGAATGGGTCGAACTAGGATCAATTAAAGCAATCACACTAGTACTATAAAGAGTGAATATACCAGTGATAACATTGGGGGAGGATGCCTCCTCTCGTGCACGAATGGCATAAGCTCTGGCGGGGGCACGAGTCTTAGATCGAACAGTCGCATCAGAAGTCCCTCTCTGATTACTACCCCTGCCTCCTGAATTTCTTGGTGGTCTACCTCTAGTTGTTGCGCCACTCGATCTCGTACCTTGTATCTTATTCTTTTCATCAGGTTCCGTACAATCTCTAATAAAATGATCCCGCGATCCGCATCTATAACAGGCTCTGTTAATAGACTTTCCCCAACATTCACCTACATGTCGTCTTCCACACTGTGGGCATTCGGGTTTTTCTTGCCGATTGTTGCCAACACTAGCAACCGAAGTAGCTCGAGAGTCCGTTGATGGTCGCTCCTTAATAGAAATTCCTGCAGTCATCTTTGATCTGTTAGTATCGTCTCTGAACTTCTTTGCAGCCGAGAAAGAAGTTTTACCCGCTGATCTTTTATGAAAGTCTCTAGCTTCAAATTTAGCTTTCTTTTTCTCCTTTCCAAGCTCTTCAGCCTTGCAAGCTCGTTCAACCAGTGTTACAAATTCTTTTATTTCTAAAATACCCACCAGTAGCTTTAAATCTTCATTCAATCCCTCTTCAAATCTTTTACACATGGCAACTTCATCAGCTACACACTCCCGAGCATATCGACTGAGTCTTACAAACTCACGTTTGTATTTGGATACCGTCAAACGGCCTTGTTTAAGCTCCAAAAATTCTTTACGCTTTTGATCTGTGAATCGTTGACTAATATACTTCTTACGAAACTCCGTCTGAAAGAAATCCCAAGTAACCCATTCCTTTGGAATAATCAAAATCAGGGTTCTCCACCAATAGTAGGCTGAGTCTCGTAATAAGGATATGGCACACTTTAGACACTCATCGGGTGTGCAAGACAGCTCATCAAGAACGCGGATGGTATTATCAAGCCAAAACTCAGCCCTTTCAGCATCATCAGTAGCTGTGGCTCGAAATTCCTCGGCCCCGCGCTTCCTAATCAAATCAACAGGAGGTTTACTCAGTCTCAAAAGATCAGTAGTTGTTGGTATTATAGGCACCGGAGGAGGATTATTTAAATTCAAAAATTGTTGAGCAGCCGGGTTTGTTCGGGCATATTGTGCAACCCACTCATTCATCATGGTAAAGAAGGCTTGCTTAGCCCCATCATCCTGACTACTCGCAGATGGTTGAGGTTCAACAGGTGTCGTCCCTTGCGCAGGAGCAGGCGCTACACTCTCAACGTCATCTACTATGGCTCTCTCTGGATTGGGTTCCATTTACTAATCAAAACAGTAATTTCAACCGTCAGAAGTCATCACACTATCATATACTAACATTATGGCATGTATAGCTAGACTCACACGTGCTACGGTAGTCCTAGAACCGACTAAACCGTAGCTCTGATACTAATAAAATATAACACCCCTAACCCGTATCCGTCGCCAGATTGGGGTTACAAGGTATTACTGATCAAACACAATTTTAGCAGTCACATGCACACACTTGGACTGACTTTTAAATCAAACAATTATTAATATGAATAATTGATTCATTCATTAGTAACATATGGCCGATTGTAACTTGGACACATTCTAATAGAATATATATTAAAAATACAAACTTTATAAATCAATACTTATATTTATTAATCACAAAAGTTTACACCGAATATACCTCCTATAAACAACATGCATTATTATTTATTAGTGCATAACATTTTATATCACAAAACACATCTCAGTTTAATATATAACTGAAGCATATCAAATCATTTCATCATATACATAATTGTTGTTTATAAGCAAATGTCGAATCATAAATTAATCGTATCCATCCCGTATAGGTTTATCTTATATCCAAGTCTATGGTATATTATTATGTAACTTTCAAAAAAATTCACTTTACAATTTATACTTCCTAAGAGTATATCCTTAACTACAAATAAATATATATATGTATTCGAAACCATGAATCACTCATACCAAGCCGTTATCATATTAAGACAAACATATAAAATTTTCGAATATAACTAAACAACTTTCAATGCCATATCACATATCTCACATTGACCAATACAACAATCAAAATTCAATTAACTCATTACTATGCAAAGCAAAAATTGAATCAACCCACTTCACACATTCAAAATCATTAGACAAAATTTGACACTCATAATAGATATCAAAATACCACCCCACCATAACACATTTGCAAATTTACCAAAAAAAAACTTAATCATAATCCAACAAAATCGAATTTAAGCATGTAAATTAAGCCATTTTCTCATGGCCTTTATGTACAACGCTATCAAACAACAAAATCTCCCAAAATATTATCCTATACATGCCATAATGTTAACTTAAGATTAACTAAGAAGGGGTACCAAAACATTGCAGGCATGTGTGATGACTTCGACGATGGTCCCGAGCACACAAAATGGATCAAAAGAAAATCTAAATAAGAGACAAGCAAACACACCAAATGAGTATTCAATCAGTAAGTCGTAAGCAATATAATGTAGACCATTAACATGAAATCATAAAAAAAAATAAAACAAAGTACAATCAACTATTTCGGGCATACCGAGCTATGCCATATATTAATTAGATTATTGATCCAACTACAAGTCAAGTCTTGCTATTAAATCAAATATCAAACAACCAGATGGCTTAAATCCTTTTCTCAAAGTATTAAACAATGATGGACTAGATGAATCCATGCATATACGTTTCATGTCTCAAATTTCTTATTTCAATTAATATCTCTAACCCTTTATTCATTTTCTGCACTTATTATATTATCAACCGATTTCGCACACATAGTGCTATTCAAATCCGCACACTTAGTGCCATGCTAATCCGCACACATAGTGCCTTGGAAACTCACACATGTATTGACATTCAAATCAGCACACATAGATCCATTCAATTCCGCACACATAGTGCCATTCAAATCCTCACACTTAGTGCCAATGTCATTTCATTTTAGTAAAGCAATTGATCTAATTCAAATAGTATATACGGCTACACATATATATCAATCAAAAGAATACCTAAACAAAAGAAATTCTTTCATGATATGCTAGCACCATTTATGTAAAAATAACAAATCTTATAATTGCTTATGGACTTACCTTTTTAGTCGGATGAACAACTCCGATCGACTACTCAACCGCTTTTGCTTTCCCTTTTTCTGAATTTGGCTCCCTTTGATATTGAGCTCCAACTCCAACTAAGCAAATAAAATAACTCAATCATAGTAGCCCCCAATATATATTCATTCCTCATAGACACATGCATAGATTCGGTATTCCTCTAATATTAACCAAGTCATAACAGTATAACATTTAAATACTATCGAGCTCATATACTTCTAGTTTCATAAGTTCCATGTCTTAATGCCCATTATAATCACTCTACCAATCTTAATTTAAATTTCGGCCACACCATACCAACTATCTTAGCCGAATTCCCTATAACACTTTGTCTATCATGTGCACATTAAACTTATTACATTTTCATTATGCCCTTCACTCTTAAAACATAAAAATATAAATCTTTCTCCTTATTCAATGTATCGGTCAATTATTAAAATTATCTCATAACATGAATTTTTGCATTTCAACTTATTTATCATGACTCATACAAGGACATAACAATTAAAATGGACCTTCCATTTAACCCCATATGGCCGAATGCACAAAGAATTTCCCAACTACTAATTCAACAAGTTTAACTCCAATCTATCATTTACTTATTAAATACAACATGAAAACATCCTCTAATCCTAGCACTTTGATACACGGCTTAGTGCCCAAACCACCATAAAAGTTTGAATTTTCTTAACATTGCCAAAATGCATTTTACAAATTAACTCAACATATTAAAGATTTAACCCGACACTTCAAAACTTACCTCCTACTAGCAAGAAGAAAATGCCGAATTGCCTTAGTACAAATTTTTCTTTTTCCTTCCTTTTGTTTCAGTTTTGGAGGAAGAAGAAGATGAAGACACTCTCTCTCCTTCCATTTCTTCTTTATTCATCTTTTCTCTCTCTTTTTTTAATTCATTTGTTAACAAAATATTATAATTAATTAAACTTAGTGGAGGGCATCATTACTTGGTCGGCCACTTATTTGATTTTGGGCATTTTGACATGCAAACCCAAGTTTTCACACTTGTAGTTATTTGGTCCATACATAATTACCTAACATATTTTCTAAGTTTCTCAACTAAGTCCTTAGAAGTGCAATTCACATTCATAAGACTAAATTAAAACATCAAATTTTCACACATGTACTATCACACATAGAAGATATGCAAATTAATTTTAAATAAATTTTATGACTCGATTTTGTGGTCTCGAAACCACATTCTGACTAGGGTCAAATTAGGGCTGTCACAAGATCTTTGGAAATACTAGATCTAGTAGTTGAGGGTTGACGAAGCTAAGTGGTTAAGGATGCCTATTATGGCCGAATGTGGTAAGTGGTTGTTTCGTAAGGTTATCATCGATTTGTAAACTAATAGCATAGTGATCGATTGTAGGATACCGTGGAAGATTTCGTTGGCAGTCATCGCAAACAGGTGTGTAAACGACACCCACTAGTAGACTAGATCGGTTAAAGTTGAAAAGCCGAAATGCCAAAAAGCTAGCATTTCGAGAACTTACGAGCGTGCGAGCGCTCGTGGGATTGTTTGTATTGATAATTTTGGTAAATTCAATGGTAAGATTGCAAAGTGCACAATTTCGTGCACCTCGGTGAGTTTGGGCTTCGATGGGCCGAAATCGGGTTAATGGGCCAATGGGCCCAATTCGGTAAAAATGCTCTGTAAGTGTTTCTGTTAATACGTTAATGGCTGTAATATGCATGAAAACCCTAAAATAGTAAATTTACTAAAATACCCCTAAGTATGAAAATTACCATTATACCCCTAGGTGCAAAGTGACCGTTATACCTCTAGGGTTAATTTTGACTGAAATGCATGATATTCTGATTCTGTATGTTGTATGCCACGACATGTATATTTGTTGCATGGGATATGGGTTATATTGATGGAGGAAGTGTTCTGGTGGCTATGTCACAAATATCTGTTCCTGGTGGCTATGCCACAAATATCTGTTCTGGTGGCTCTGCCACAATATTTGTATCTGGTGACTCTGTAACATTATCTGTTCTGGCAGCCATGCTGCAAATTCTGTGGTGTGTAGCGGATGGGTGGGTCGAGTTGTCTCCCCACATGGTGTAAGGTTGGTACGGGGATGTATACAGCTGGACATGGGTTGGTTTCTGCATACATGCATAATATATGTTCTGTTACTGTAATGGGCTTAAGGGCCACACTGATTTCTGAATAGGGCTAAGGCCCATTTAATTCTATTCCTAGATAGGGCTTAGGCCCAGTAAAGCTTGAACCGATATAGGCTCTAGTTGGGTTTATTTTACACACTGAGTTTTCCAAACTCACCCCCTTTTTCCCATCTTTGCAGGTGAGCCTTAGATCGGTGGACTTGGGGCTGGAGGGATTCGAAGTGGCCACATGTTCTGCAAATTCAGTTTTCCTCATGTGTTTTGATCAGCCTTTACTTACTTTAATTTTTGTGGGTTTTAAGTTGTAACAAGGCCGCTTCTAAGTTTTTATTAAATTTCTTTATTAATACTCGTTTGAAACTGATAGAATTAGGCTGCGCGGGTTTTTGTAAAACTAAACAATGTTTTTAAACGAAACACTCGCAACAAATGGATAACAAAATGACGAACATGATCTAGTAAATACGATGCTCACAAATTAACCAGAAGTTTTCTAATCAACTTAAATAACGTTTTCGCAAACCACACCTTAACCGCAGTAACTAAGGAACGTGACTAAACTTTTGTTGATGTGACACACCAGATTTGGCCGTAACGTCTAGGCCGGGTTTGGGTGTTACAAATGCACATTCTCATAGCTCCGTCTTTCTTTTTTATAAACAAATCTAGCGCACCCCAGGGAGAAAAACTTGGTCTAGCAAACGTCTATCTGTAAATTCTTGCAACTGAGCTTTCAACTCTTTTAATTCAGTCGGTGATACGATCCACCTTGGAGTGAGTCAAGTCGTATGCGAGTTTGACCAATCGTCTATGAAGAAGTATCATTCGGTTTGTTCAAAGGATGTTTTAAGTGAATAATGGTGGAAGTTATGTAAAAAGGGTTCAAAGATGGGTTTATGGATATGAAGTTTATATAGGTTCGGTTATAGAAAAATAATAAAAGATGGAGATAAATATAGTAATTGGATAACAAACAACAGTTGTGAAGTGAATTGATGGTTTGATTATAATGAAATGAAAGGATGGAATGGAATGGAAATGATCTCAAAAACAAACACGAACCAATATTAAAAAATATTGACCCAAATGCTTATAAGTTTTCAAGGTGGTCAGATGGAGAATAGGAGAACCTCAACCCACTACTTAGCAAAGTAGGAACCTTGGTATAAGGGTGAACGCCACAATAATTGATAGTGATAAGTTCAGGATAAAAAAAAAAAAGGCAAGTTGACGCCACTAGTTTATTCCAACTTAATAAAACGCAATACTAAAAATTTAAAGATAAGCTCAAATGAGCTTATTCAAGCTGAATTAAGCTCGTTAAATGAGCACACGAACTCATTGATCTGGATAGAGCTCAAATGAGCTAAATTTGAACTGGACGGAGCTTGTGCAGCTAGAAACGAACTGTCAGCTTGCCAGCAATGTAAGGCTCGACTAAGGAGACTTGACTGATAGGGTGCACTGGGCGCTCGCATCATTCCCCCCTCTTTTAGGCGACTTGTCCCCAAGTCGGGCTGTTCATCTATTGGAAACTATTTCCTCTCGTTCGGCTTTCCTCATTCAAACGGGATGGAAGATATCACACAAACCTAGAAATGGTTTATCAATGAACAAGAAAGCACATCACCATCATAGATAAGTAACAGAGAGTTAAGATAACAAAAACCTAAAGATAAACCAAATGCTAAGCAAAAAACTGATTTTATTTTGCCAAAATGACTTATCAATTTTGACAATGACAAGTGCAAAGTATTCAATTCCAAATAGCTCAAATAGAATGCAGTCCAAAGATTATATGAAAGAAATCTTAATTGGGCAAAACAAACATACTTCAATTTATCAAAAAGTTTCGTTAGGCCATCTTTACAAACATGTAAACTTAGTTGGATCAAAGGGTAATTAGTCATGAACGTTTGTAAAGAATCAAACACGTTAATCAAAATCCAAAACTTTTCAATATGTTTATTCAAAAATAGAAGTTCACATAATTGTACACGCAAAGTGTACCATGGCCAACATCTTTCAATCATTTGCTTACTAACATAATTTGTGTTAACATTATGCTCATTGTCACATTCCAACACAAACAGATTATTACAAGGCCAAGGAGAAAAATCAACCACATCAAGATCCAAATAAGGTTCAAACATTAATGTATGACAAAGATTTGCAACTTTATTCGAATTAAGCTAAGATGTTTGAATATTTTTTGAAACTTTACCTTGACAGCCTTTAAGAGAAGAAATCTCATGAATAGTTTTACCTTTTTCAATCAAAACAAATCTTCTCTCCTTGGAAAGGTAATGTAAAACAAACCTTTTACTTCGATCAATTTGAATGAACAATGAGGCACCATGACATCTTATGCTTCTCGAAGGGTGGAATTCACAAAAATGAAAGGGGTTAGTATTAACGAAAATAATGGGCTTAAATGGAAATGATAAATCATAATTGGAATTTAATTCAAGTCCCATAGCATAAGTTGACCTTACCTTGTCAAAATGAAACAAAACCTTTATGTGTGGCCAAGCAAAATGATAAGAGAACAAATCAAAATTGGAAACCAAATCATCAAATTTCATTTCCTTAACAAAAGTTCGAACATCAAGCAAACATAAGTTGAATGCAAAAGATGCAAAATACTTAAATGTTCCGTAAAACAAATCTACGTAACATATGCTAGGCTTGAACACACGTACTTGATCATGAATTCCAATAGGCAACATGTTAGAAGAAAATATAATCAACTCACCACATGATTGAAATTCCACTCGAGCAATCAAAGAAGTAGTGAACATACAACTTTTCAAACGTTCGAGTCCATCACATGATTCAAACCTTACTCGATTAATTAGGAACGTAGAGTTGGCATAACCTGGCAGACCAATAAACAAAGACTTACGCTTTAAGAATCTCAATCGGGAATGCAAATCAAGGCATGGAGAGTTCGCACAAAAATTGAAGGATTTTAACTTGAAGATAAAAATCAATCGAATGAATTATTTTATGCAGAAACCTTCGCAAATCAACTGATCAGACATGTTTAAACAGAAAGGTTTAACACATGAATTCAAAGATTTTATGCATTCAAAGGTGTCAAAACTTTTAAGTGAAAAACTTTTATCACAAATATTCGCAATTTGCAAAGGCTGAACCAATCCAAAAGAATCATCAGAATTGCCATTATAAGACATGTCACAGGAAATGCTTTTCATGGCACTTTTCAAAACAAGATCATTAGCTCCAAAAGATAGATAATGACTAGTCAAATCAAAAGATGTAAGTCTTTCAGTAATTAAGTCATCAAAATCTTTATGAGCAACTTTGAAATCTCACGGCCTTGGTTCGATACATAGGGAATCCTTACCTTTCTTACCTTTGACCACAGATGTGTGGTTGTCATTCATGTACTTACCTTTCTCGAACAACCTAAAACTCCACTGGTTTAGAAGGTAGTGAAGTTGGAATTGGTCGCACAAATTTCTAGGAACCTGAAAAATAATACCACAAGAAGATCGAATAGGTGGGTTAGTGAAAATGATCCTCGCTTGTTCTTGCTCGCTATCTTTTTCACTCGATTGGTTTTCTTCAAGATCGCTCACTTCTTCCACTTTTTCTTTTATCTCAATTTCTTTTTCCACTCTTTTTTCACTCTCAAACTCTTTTTCAATTTCTTTTTCAATCTCAATCTCAATCTCAATCTCATTTTCTTTTTCTTTTTCTTTTTGCTTTTCAAAGGCTTTTTCAAACTCTTTCAAAATCGTCTCGTTTTCTCTCTTACTTGCCTCTTTACTCTCTTTTCTTTTACATGATGTTACAAAAGAATCAAGATGGTAATTTGGCTCGAAAGAAGAAAATTTATTTATAAATGAATCACGATAATTGCATCGGGAAGAATACTCCGTGTAGGATTTCTTTGATGCTCCTAAAGAAGTATACCATTCATCTCGCATGTCATCTTGGAGGGAGTAAAAATCATAGTCGGCTTCTCTTTGCCTCGAGTTCCTTGATGAATAGGATCCTTGATCGAAATCTCTTCTAGAATTCTTTGATGAGTAGGAGTCATATTATGAATCTCTTTGTCTCGAAATTGATGGCGAATAGGAATCACGATGGTTTTTTTTTCAAGTAGTAGTCGGGGGTATATCTCCGTGGGGTTCTCGGCTCTATTTTTAGATTTGAAGAAACTCGATCACTTTGGTCTCATTTTTCCCAATAATCTAATCTCTCTAGCAAGTTCTTAATATTGGAATCTAGCATTTTTCGCATTTCTTGCACCAAGTTTTGATATTCTGACTTGGTAAATTCTTCGCGAGATATCTTTGATTGCTGAAAAGAAATTTGTTAAGTAAAACAAAAATTAAATTTCTCACAACAAAATCCTCACAATTTCACTCAGAAAGAAAAATTAATGGTTTCCACTCTTGCTCGTGTTTACACTCGATTGGCTTTTACCTCCGCTCGAATTGTCTCACACGCTTGTGCCTTTTACTTCTCAAACTTTCTTTCATAATTTCGTATTTGGACTCGCCAAGGCCTTATCGTAGGCTTAGGGGTCAGTGTCAAATGGTTTAACAAAGGATCATGATGAAGGATTAAGGGTTGGCTGGAAGAAGATGGAAATGGTTTTGAAGTGAGGCGTTGGGGTAGGGACGAATGGTAGAAAATGAATGTATCTGATTGAGATGACAAGAAAAGTTTCAATACAAAGAGAATAAAATTTAACACACTTTTTTTTAATTTTCAATTTTTTTTATTTTTTACTTACGAACTAACTTCCTGTGATGCTACGAACATTGGTACTCCTCGTTTTAATAGCTCTGATACCAAATGATATGATTCACCTCGGGGTGAGTCGAGTCTTATACGAGTTTGCCCGATCACCTACGAAGAAGTATCGTTCAGTTTGTTCGAAGGATATTTTAAGTGAATAATGGTGGAAGCTATGTAAAAAGCGTTCAAAGATGGGTTTATGGATATGAAGTTTATGTAGGTTCAGTTGTAGAAAAATAATAAAAGATAGAGATAAATATAGTAATTGGATAACAAACAACAGATTTGAAGTGAATTGATGGTTCGATTATAATGAAACGAAAGGATGGAATGGAATGGAATGGAAATGATCTCAAAAACAAACACGAACCAATATTAGAAAATATTGACCCAAATGCTTATAAGTTTTCAAGGTGGTCAGATGGAGAATAGGAGAACCTCGACTAGCTACTTAGCAAAGTTGGAACCTTGGTACAAGGGTGAACGTCACACTATTTGATAGTGATAAGTTCAGGATAAAGAAGAAGGCAGGTTGACACCACTAGTGACCTAGATAAGCCAACGAGTGCTTCAACGAAATATGAAAGGAAGAAATCTCACAAATTTCATATAAGTTCAATAGTGTTTTAAACTAAGCAAAAAGATCTCCTTACAAAGGCTGATTTCACCTATTTATAGTGCTAAAATAGGCTAGCTCAATGGTCACAAACATTCAACTTAATGTGCCAATTAAAAGCTAAAATTTAACTTAAGTCTTTTCACATTCTTGAGCCAAATACCTCCATCCTTGAATTCACTTTAATTCAGCTGAATAAATGACTTTAAGTGCTTAAAAAATGACTCTTGAGTTAGCGCTTGGTCAGCCGAATGGGCACTATCTTCTTAATCAACTTCTTAATGATGTTTGAATGCTTGAAATAACCTTTGAAATGGCAAAAGCGGCTGGTAGTGGAAAGGTTGTTGCCAAAAATAATTTGGATGATAAAATGCTCCTTAAAACTATTTAATTGATGTATAAAACATCACTTGTAACAGCCACTTCATTTGTAACCAAAAATGACTTAAAAAGTCACTTTTAATGTGTAACAGCCCTTGTAATGTAACGGTTATGACTTGAAAATACTCCTGCAATAAACACATTAAAATGAGCTTATTAAATACATGTAAACACTTATTAAATATAACACACATTAATACTTAACTTAAAAGATCTATGCATCAATTATTCCAGCAACTAGTTAATTAAAGAAGCATCATTAAATAAACTTAACTCACGCATCGATAATTAATCCTAGTAACTAGATTAATTAAGAGCAACACTTATTAAATAAAGTTAAATAGAAACACTTATTAATTAAACTAAGATGAGTTGAATAAATGTCCAGCAACTCATTTATTAAACTAAGATGCTTAAATGCATGGTTTTAAATTGCAAACTAAATGAACAAATGAGTTACTTAATGCAAGACTTAATTTAATGAAGCTGACTTAAACTAACATGGGAGTTACATAATTCATAACTTTATTAAATGCAGAACACATAATGCATGTCATAATTAAAATATGTATTTAATAAACAAGACATAATTAAAGACTAAAGTAACTAAAATAAATCAAGTCCTTAACTAATTAACTAACTTAGTGAAAATGAATTAACTAATTTATTCTAGCTTAATAAAACGTAATAATTAAAATTTAAAGATGAGCTCAAACGAGCTTATTCGAGCTAAATCAAGCTCGTTGAATGAGCACACGAACTCATTGATCTGGATCGAGCTCAAATGGGCTGAATTTGAACTGGACTGAGCTTGCGGAGCTAGAAACGAACTGAGATCAGCTTGTCAGCAATGCAAGGCTCGACTAAGGAGACTTAACTGACGGGGTTCACTGGGTGCGCTCACATCCGTCGGTGCCATTCTGTATGGAGCTATCAATATCGGAGTCGTTCCCGGTACTAACTCCATACCAAACTCTACTTCTCGGATAGGTGGTAAACTCGACAGTTCTTCAGGAAACACATTCGGATACTCGCACACAACTGGTACTGATTCAATCTTTCTTCCGGTCACTTTACTATCAAGCACATACGCAAAGTAAGCTTCATAACCTTTTCTCACATATTTTTGAGCTAACATCGAAGATATCACTATCGGTAAACCATTCATATCATCTGATTCGATACGGATAATCTCATTATTCTAACATCTCAAATCAATCATCTTTCATTTTCCATTCACTACAGCATCATGCATCGTTAGCCAATCCATACCAAGGATTATGTCAAACTCGTCAAATGGTAACAACATCAAATCGACCGAAAAGTAATTATCTCGAATCATCAACGGACAATTCTTGCATACTTTATCAACCAACACACACTTGCCTAAGGGGTTCGATACTTTAATTACAAATTCAGTAGACTCTACAGGGAAAGTCTTACTGGTTACTAAATTCACACGTATATACAAATAAGTAGACCCTGGATCTATCAATGCAATAACTTTAGTATCATAGAGAGTAAAAGTACCAGTAATAACATCTGGAGATGACGTTTCTTCTCGTGCTCTATAGCATAGGCTCGTGCAGGTGCTCTAGATTAGATTTCACTGCAGTGTCTAGCGTCACACCTCTACTACCACTCATATTTCCTGTGTTTCTCAGTGGTCTACCTCTAGCTGTAGTATTACCCAGCTTCATGTTCTAAGTATTATTTTTCTTAGCTAACTCTAGGCAATCTTTTATAAAGTGATCTCGAGAACCACAACTATAACAAGCTCGATTATTACTTTTTCCCCAGCAATCTCCAAAATGCCGTCTTCCACATTGATTACACTCAGGCTTTTCATTCTTTGCATTACCAACACTTGATACTGAGGTAGTTTGACTTTTAGGATTGGTATATTGCTTTCCATGATCTCTATTCTGATGTCTCATTGAAGTTGTCGGTCGATCATTGAAATTTTTAGATTTATTTGACGAGGAATGATAAGGTTTATTCATCAATCTCTTTCTCAAAACTCTAGCCTCTGAATCAGTTTTTCTCTTTTCTTTACTGAGATGTTCGGCTTTACAGGCCCTCTCAACCAACACTGCGAAATCTTTCAGTTCAAGTATCCCAACTAACAGTTTTATGCCTTCTTTCAATCCATCAACAAATCTTTTGCACATAATCTCTTCAGTAGACAGGTATTCTCGAGCATACTTTCTCAACCGTACAAATTCTCTTTCGTATTCTGTTACAATCATCCGGCCCTATTTCAATTCTATAAACTCTTTATTTTTCTGATTAAGGGATCTTTGGCTTATGTACTTCTTTCAGAATTCGGTCTGAAAGAATTCCTAGGTAACCCGTTCTCTAGGAACTGCTAATGTCAATGTTTTCCACCAGTGATATGCATTATCTCTAAGCAAAGATACTACACATTTGATACATTCATCTGGAGTACAGGACAATTCATCGAATACTCAGACAGTGTTTCCAAGCCAGAACTCAGCCCTTTCGGCATCATCATCAATCATAGCCTAAAACTCTTTAGCCCCGTGTTTACGAATCTTATCAATGGGTGGCTTATTCAGTCGAATCAGATCTATTACATGTGGCACAACTGGGACTTGTTAAGGAACAGATAGGGGTGAAAGTTGTTGAGCAGCGGGATTCATTCGTACGAATTTCATAAACCATTCAGTCATCATTTGGAAGAAGGCTTGCTTAGCCTCTCCTCCTTGACTACTAGATATCGACCTAGGCTCAGTCGGCACTGTCCCTTGAGTGGGAGCGGGCACATTGCTCTCAACATCATCAGCTATTGCCCGTTCGGGATCTATTTGCTATATAAAAAAACATTTTAACTATCAGGAATCATCACACTATCGAAATTCATATATATATGGCATGTATAGCTAGAATCACATACGCTATAGTAGTCCTAGAACTGACTAAACCGTAGCTCTGATACCAATAAAATGTAACACCCCTATCCTATATCCGTCGCCGAACTAGGGTTAAAGGCGTTACCGGACAAATCTGAACACTTAATATTCATTTCATAAATATCATAGCATCCAAGATCAAACATCAATATAGTGTCCCTTATATAGGTCAACGAAACCTTAATCATGCTTTAGAAAGAGGTTGGGACTAAACCGAGCTCATATAAAATTTTTCAAAACTTAAATATTTTTCAAAGATGTACAGGTCACACGCTCGTGTGCCTTGGCCGTGATCGAGACTGACTTGGGTGACATAGCTAGCCACACGCCCGTGTGCCTTGGCGATGCCCAAGCCTAACTTAAAATCATGGGGTACCCTAGGGGACACACGGCCGTGCAACATGACCGTGTGTCACACACGGCTGAGACACACACCTGTGTTTCTCAACTTGTGGACAAAAATAGGCCATTTGAATAGCCAATTTGCCACCCCATTTGGTTCAAACCTACAAGCATCAAACCAAGCATATTTGCACTATAATTTTAGCCAATTTCAATACTAAAACATATATCATTCATGTCATATCATTAACAACAAATTCATGCTTTTAACTCATATCAATTCATGATATTCCATAAGCCAAAAACATACCAAAACTTATGATTTCATAATCTCAAACATACAATCAAATCTCATACCAACACCTTACCAAATTAACCATTTCCTTTGGCCAACCAAAAGCACATCATAAAGGGACATTTGCATCACATATTATATATCATTACCAACTATAAGCTCAAACACAAGCTAGCCTTATCACATGGCATGATATATACATTACAAAACATATCCAATTACTCCTAGCCTATACATGCCATGTACCATATATACAACTCCCAAAATAGTACCAAAATAGATGTCCGATAGTGTGAGTGAGTCGCTGACGATCCCTGAATTTGAGCTAGCTTTATAACACTATAAAACAGAGAACATTTCACACAATAAGCTTTTAAAAGCTTAGTAAGTTCGTACCACAAATAAACAATAATTTATAATATACGAAACATCAACTAATAAACACTTAGTAGTTCATAATTCAACCATCAATTCTATTCTACTTGATATAACATATTCATTCTAATTCATAAATCTTCATACACATAGTATCATTTGCCACAAGATATCAAACATACCTGAGCTTTCTCGTGTAATTTCATTTCATACTCACCTTTTTGTTCAAATACATTAGTTCATTCATAAGTTTTTCCATGCTTAAAGAATTCACACTCTTAATGCATCTTTAACTTGTCAAAACCATAACCATCTCGCACACTTAGTGCCATTTCGACAAATTGAATCTATCTCGGTATCGCACACTTAGTGCCTTTCATAACCGAAGCTATTCCAACTCGCACACTTAGTGCCATTTATAGCCGAAGCTATTTCGATCCCCACACTTAGTGCCGAACATAATCTATTAACATTATGCTCAAACTAAAATCAAATATCTATACAATTTATGCATTATCAAAGCATTAAAACATAGCTATAACATCTATTATCACATACGAACTTACCTCGTACTCGAAATTGACAATTCAAACTGTTTAGTCAATGACCTTCGACTTCCCTCGGTCTAAATTCAAATTCCTCTTTTCTTGATCTATATGTATTCAAAATTAACCCTTTTATTCAACAAATCATTTAATTCAATCCATATACACATATTTAGTGTAATTTACAAATTGGCCCTTATATTTTCATATTTTAACACTTTAGTCCTTATTTCATAAAATCACAAAATACACATAATTTACATATACTCATTATAACAGCCTGATTTACGGCCTAGTCAGAACAATGGTCTCGGGACCACAAATCTAAAGTTATAAAAATTATTTTATTATTTTCATGAGGTTATAGTATGATTTTATTAGTGCATGAAAAATTTGGTGAACTAATTTTAATGTTTTCAAGCCCAATTGTGAAAAAGGACTAGATCGCATAAAAGGCAAAAGTTGCATTTTAGTACCCAAATGTGTTAAATAGCTAGAGAACTTAAATTTAGGGTCTTTAAAGGTCAATTAGACCCTTTTTAATAGCCTAGCCGGCCATGGTGTGAGGGGAGACAAAATTGTCAAAGTTTGGTGATGCTTATGTCACCAATTTTGACTAGTTTCATTTTAAATAAAAGAAAAAGAAAAAAGAACGAAAAAGCTATCATCTTTCTCCTTTCTTAGCCAAAAATATCAGCAAATATTTGGGGTTTAAGAGCTTGAAATTTCCAGCAACTTAAAGCCCTCACAAGTAAGTGATTCTCACACCCTTTGTTGATGATTTTTGCATTTTTGAAACCCTTGAAGCATGAGCTTTCAAATGAGGGTGATATCTTGAAAAATGGTTAAGAGTTTAAGATTTTTCCATGGATGTTTTTGAGATGTTTATTGAGTCTTTATGGAAGAATATGAGTCCTAGTTGGGTTATAAACAACTTTTGTGAAAGGTGTTGCCATGAAAACACCTAAAGGAACTATTTTGCATAAGTTGTAAAATAGATGTTAAGTGTGTGAAACATTGAGAATTTGGGATTGCTATAGTAGTAAAAAGAGTTTAGCTAGGCTTGAAATACAAAGAAATTTGATAAAAATTAATTTTCGAGCATAGGGACAAAATGGTCATTTTGTCAAAGTCTAAGGGCAAAATGGTCATTTTACCAAAGGTGTGAATTTATGATTGCTTAATCCTAATTAGTGACTAAATGAGTGCAGATTGTCATTATAGATCAAGATTTACCAAATTCAAACCTAGACCGGGGGAAGGCCAAGCAAACCGACTAAACCAAGTAGTCAAGTACTTTTTGTAAACCGAGGTAAGTTGTATGTAAATAATACAACTACACTGTTAATACTTGCATTCATATTGCCTTTGAATTGATATTGTATGAGTTGCTAAGTTATAAGTTGAGAATGCCTAGTAATATTTGAGATAATAGAGATATCCCGTTGAAACTTTAGGATACAAACTGGATATTCGTGCCAAGGCATTGGGTGAATTGTGCGCCAGTGTAAGACATATCTGGGACATGCTTCGGCCACACTCTGAGAGCCAGTGTAAGACCATGTCTGGGACATGCTTCGGCCACACTCTGAGAGCCAGTGTAAGACCATGTCTGGGACATGGCATCAGCATCCAGGTAAGGGCTAGTGTAAAACATGTCTGGGACATGCATCAGCCATACAGAGATAGCCAGTGTAAGACGTGTTTGGGACACGCGTCCGCTAAGAGTTGTGCTAGTGTAAGACATGTATGGGACGTGCATCAACACACATATATGAGTGCCAGTGTAAGACATGTCTGGGACATGCATCGGCCTCGACAGAGATAGCTAGTGTAAGATGTGTCTGGGACACACATCGGCAATATATCCCATGTTAAAGGTTCAGAGAATATCCAGTAGTATTCCAAACGTTTCAATGGTGAGAGTTATAGATCAATCTTGATAAAGAAAGAATAATCATGTTGTGAGTGTTACAGGTACCTATATGATAAGCATGAGTAACGAGCTTAATTTAGAAAATGTGACTCGAGTAGATGACAAAGAGTAAGTTGAGTTATGTTTACATTTGAGCATGACATCTAGTGGTGAGATTGTTGTTGTATATTTATTTATATGCAACTTACTAAGCTATATGCTTACCCTCTTTCCTTTCCCTCTTCTTTTAGCGTTATTTAGCTAGCTCGAGGATCCTTTAAAGTCAGAGATATCGATCACACTATCATCCGCAGCATTTGGTATAGTTTGATTTATATTTTTGAAGGTGGCATGTATAGGGCTAGACTAGGATGTTACATCATGAGATTTGTTTATATATTTTGGCTTAAGTCAAAAGCCCTTATTTTGTATCAAGCCTAGAATAATGGCTATTATTCATATTGATAAATGCATATGATGCCCTTTCTATGGTTGAATTAATGTCCATTGTGATGAGATGGGTATACTGAAATGATCTTGTGTAGGTTGTGCAAGATGGGTGACAAAAAGGGCTTGGGAAATAGCCTAGTTTGTCTACACGGGTAAGACACACGGGCGTGTGTCTAGGCCGTGTGTGACACACGGTCCACGCCCACAGGTGTGTGTTATGGTCGTGTGTCCCCTGCACTTAAAACTTTAAAGTCATTTTAGCACACGGGCAGGCCACACGGGCATGTGTCCATGCCGTGCCATAAAGTCAGTATGTATGCTAGCAGCACACGGGCAAGAGACACGACCATATGTCTCAGCCGTGTGAAGGACACGGTTGTAGGGCACGAATGTGTGCTTGGGCCGTGTTGTTTTAGCAGAATGCCCAGGTTTTCAGACACGGGCTCGGGACATGGGCGTGTCCCAAGTACACGGTCGTGTGCTCTATACCCACACGGGCGTGTAGAACCTTGTTGCATGAAATTTTTCTAAGTTTTAAACGGGTTCTTGATTGGGCTTTGAACCACCTCGGATGTATGATTTGGGTCTTGTAAGCCCATATTTGGGACAAATTTCTTGAGAAAGGAAAAAGTTTTAAATTGTTTGAGATTTCATGGCCGGGTTTTATATAGTTGATTAAGTTTTAGTCACGTAATACCTCGAACCCCATCCCGGCGTCGGATACGAGTGAGAGGCATTACACTCATGCTTGGCCAAATTCTCCTAGTACTCATACAAGTTCACACATTTCATTTATTTCACATTTTAGTCCCTCAAAATATCATTTTCACAATTTAGTCCAATTTTCTCAATTTCATCAAAAATTCAAAGACAAAACATATTAACCCAAATCATATCTTCCATTTTGTAACACCTTTAACCTATATCTGTCGCCGGATTAGGATTATAAGGCATTATCGTACCATACATAGTTTAAAAGATTTCAATTGTTGTTATTTAAGCCTAAGATAATACAACTTCATTAAATGAAATATATTTACATCTCTTTCATAGTATTCGACTAACCAAATCATAACATAGATGTCTACATGAAAAATTCCACGTATAAACATTAAGACATTCAAATACAAATATTGAATATATGCCAATATATCTAGTTAACATGACGAATCATTTGAGCATATTACAAATCAAACAAACTAATACGTTATTGATTGTCTAAACTCATAATCAACTTTAATGACATAACCATATAGCCGAATATTACTTTAATGTAATTTATATAATGTGCAAAATATTTAAACCATATTACACTTCAATCGTATACCAAATAAAAATCATACATAATAAAACTTACAAATCCAATTACAGATGATCACATCATTTTGTCCAAACCAAGCATAAATGTATTATATAAAATCATATTACCTATTTGTTTTACCAATACAAAATTTACTATTCATTTGGTCATTTATCTCATTACAAGCATATCTTATCATATCAATCCATCTCAATAGATAAGTCATAAAATCACATCAAATTATTTAATAACATAACCGGATATACATTATAACTAGCATAACTTCTTTGTTGAACTGTAAAACAAACATATCAAATACATATATTCTTTATAATGAGCTCATTAACTTGAACTATTTATAATGCAAATCATATCTTCCCAATATATCAATATAAAACCATAACCGTAATATTTATGGCTCTATTGTTCATTATTCAATTCACTACCAAAACACATAATCAATCACCTCAATTTAATATAAATACTTGAAATAATGTATATGTCAAACTAATACATCATATGCTAAAATGTAAATATATAAAAAAAATGCCGAACTATTAATCAAGTAAATTCATTATCTCAATTCAACATTTATTCAATTATACTAATCAATTAATTTTAAACCATTACTAATACATATAAAACATAATCGAACCATTTTAACCAAAGGCAGCATAACAAACATAATTCATAATATTATACATATATCATAGTCTATTCACTCAACTACATCCAAAATCATCAACCAACTTCAATGCACAAAACACATATCACAAATACCATTCATCCTTAACACATAGCATCATAACCAAAATGGACTTAAACCATAATCAAACATAACCGAATTCGAATAAAAGTTAAGCCATTTTCGCATGGCTTAAATTATACATAAACCAAAATCCAACATTTCAAAAATATAATCCAGCCTATACATGCCATAGATTCAAAAGTTCACTTATAAAAATACTGAAGGTAGTTGATAGTGTGATAGACTTTGCTGATGATCCCTGAGCTCGTAACTTGAATCCAAAATCTATAAAATAGAGGTAAACAAGAACATACACAATAAGCTATTTAAGCTTAGTAAGTCATAAGCAAATAAACATCTCAATAACATAATCAATTCAAACTATACTATCATATTCACATTAAATCACAAACTTACAATTTCATATATATCATATACTTTCACATATAGAATTAGTTGAAACCGAATGTACATGCATATATTAACAAAGTACATTTACTCCCGTACACAACTACTCATGAATCAAAATATAACTTAATATACATATTCATAGTATATGGCTGAATATATTACTCAAATACACATATGTTCACATTAATAACTTGTAAAATTCAGCATAACATATCAAATGGCCAACTTACCTTAATTTCAAATAACTGATCAACTAACTCATACCTGATCATTTAGTTCATTTTACACCTTCAAACACAACTTATCATTGCCCGATGAACCATTCAGAATTGGATAGGACACTCAGATAATCACATATAACATACAATGCCAATGTCTCAGATGTGGTCTCACATGTAATCACATATTGATACCACTGTCCTAGATAGGGTCTTACTCGTACATATATATCAGAGTCACATATCGATGCCAGCGTATAAAACGTGGTCTTTGTAACGCCCTAAAAATCTCGAAACCCAAAAATCTCGAAATCGTGAATTTTTCTTTTTGTGCTTAGCAATCCCGGTTAAGTGTTAATTACGCATTGGTAGGTATTGGTCAAGGTTTGAGTTCAAATCTAGGGGTAGAAGAAATTAAAGTTTAATAATTAAAAGGGCCTTGTTGGCAAGTAGTTAGGCTTTTAAATAAAGATAAGGGAAAATGGCATAAAAAAGCCTTGTGGTGGAGTGGCTAAGTGACGCCACTTAGAGTGTAGGGAGGTGGCATTAGCGGCTAGCAAGGAGATCCTAGGTTCGAATCCTAGCTTAGTATTTTTAGGATTTTAATTTTGGCCTTCTAGAAGGTTGGAAGTGGCGTGAAGATGGACTCTAAGGGGAGTGTTCAGGAGAGAAAATCAAGGAAAGGATCAAGGGGTTATTAAGGAGAAAAACGAGGAGATGAGAAGGGGGAAGTGATGGAGCCAAATGGGGAACTGAGGGCCAGGTAATTCGGCTATAAGAGCTATAAATAAGTACGAATGCAGGGTTGCCAAGCTAGTGCTGAATTTCTTTCACCCTGTTACTGGAAACCCTTTTCCCTAAAAGTCGAAAACCCTTTTGTTTTCTTCTTTTTCTTTCTGCCGATTTCTCCAAAAGCCGAAAACCCTTGTTCTTCTTTTATTTTTCTTGTACCGATTTCCTTGTTTCAGTTTTGGGCTTAGTCGATTCTTCTTCCTCTCTCCCTTGGTGCCGAATAAGCAATTGTGCCATTCAGATCTCTAGAATCGAATACTCTTTGACTGAATCTAGTGTAAGTGTTACTCTTCCAATCGATTTTCTTTGCTAAGTATCGAATATTGTCCCTTACTCTTTCTAATGACTGTGGTAGGGAATTAGTATCGGATCTCAGATCTTAACTCTTGGTAAGTTTTCCTCTCCCATTGGCTAAGGTGGTCGAATGTTCATAGTTAAGGTAAGGGGACTTGTGTTGGATACGAGTCACCTATTATTCTGTTTTAATAGTCAAGATTGGTGCAGATCTAGGAGTTGATCGTGGTTAAAGATTTAAGAAGGGGCTGTTATACTTATCGCGCAAGGTTTGGGGCTAAAGAGATCGCATCACGCTTGCTTACCAGGTGTGTACATACACTGCACACACACTACGAATCGGTAAAAGCAGAAATGCCAAAATACCGAAAAGTCGAAATGTCGAAATGCCAAAAAGCCTAAAGTGTGGCTACGGTAATCTTGCGAGTGCGCGAGCACTCGTAAGGGAGAGACCGATAGGTTGCCTAAGACCCATAGACGATTTCATGGACTTAGGCTGTGGATTGGCCAATCGGGCCAGAATGGGCTAAATGGGTCTGATTGGCTGTTGGGCCCATAGTAGGCAAAAATTGATAATTGATGCTATGTGATGGAAAATTGTATGTGAGCATGACTGTAAATATGATTTGGGCCTAATGGCCATAGGAATGTGATTTGGGCCTGATGGGCCACATATATGTGATTGGGCCTAATGGGCCATATGAAAGAGATTGGGGCTAGTGGGCCATATACAGGTATGTGGATTTGTCTGGGCTTCGTAAGAGGTTTTAGGCCTAGTATATGATGACTGCATATGACTGCATAAAACTTAATTAACAAATTAAAGACCATGGACAAGTCATAGGGTTAAGGTGTGGCAACGGGTATATGCATGTCTAGGATTGGATCTAGGGAGAGCTTGGTACTTAAGCAGTCTTAATGACCCACCTCCTCTTCTCTGGAATCCTACCTGGTGCATAGTGTTCGTTCATCTTAGCTCGCGGGATTTGTTAACGGGCCAAGGTAAGTAAAAACCCATAATAAAGGAAAATTATCGAAATACCCCTAATGGCAAAAATGACTAAAATACCCCTAAGTGTTGTGTGTAAGATTTATGATTGCTACATGCATTCTAATGTATTCATGTAATATCCTGTTTCGGTTGCATATGGGTTGGGAATTATGGAACGGGGGGAGTATATGAGGGTTGCATGGTTGCTTGACAACCGTGGATCCATCGACGACTTTTAAGCCCAATATGTGATTGGCAACTTGCTGCAACTTGGGTAGTTCCGCAACCGGGCTACCATTGATGTGTATCGGTTAAGTGGTTCGATATTTATATCCCCACAGGTTATGAAAAGGGAGATCGAGCAAAAGTGTACCAGTTGGATTATTGGGGTGAGTTGCACTGCATTGCACTGCATGTTTGATGTATGATGACTTTTGAATGCTTGTTTTCATTGAGGGTTGTACACACTGATTTTGCGAAAACTCACACCCTCTTTTATTTTATTTTCAGGTGATGCTCAGTAGAAGGTTCGATGTTTGGAGGGACTTTGGGTGGCCAACTAGCAAGATAATTTGGACTTGTTTTTTTTTTCTTTTTAAAGCTTATCAGTTTCTATATTATTAAGTACTTTTCAAATCAAATTGTAATAGGGCTTCCACTTTGTTATTATTTGGATTATTATTTTTATGTGATGTAATTATAAGAAGTTGAACATGGTTTCTTAAACTATAGTATGACTTTTCTATGTTTTTGCAACTACATTTTAAAAGGACATGTTTTCATAAAATCATATATTTTAAACAAGTGATTAAAAGGAGTTTTTTTTAAGGATAGTTAAGGTTTCTTTTATTTTAATAAGGGTTTTCAATGAAAACACGGTTTTCGCTAAAACACTTCAATGTGATGTGCCAGATTTGGCCATAACGTCCAGGCCAGGTTTGGGGTGTTACAGTCTTACTCACACACATATATCAATGCCATGGTCTTACTTGCACATCACATATTGGAATCCTATGTCATGACATATGTATCCTAGCTATTCCTACGGTTCATACGGGGCTTTCGAACACCGTAACTCAGTCAAAACGAATTCATAAACGTAGCTGCCAAGCTTGTACACATTTAGCTAACTCATATATATATTCACATTTTTCATTTCAGCATATATAACTCACATTTAATTAAAATTAACAATGTCTATTTGCTTATAAACTTACCTCGGACGATGAAAACCGGAACGAGACAACTAGTCGACAATTTTGGTTTTCCCTTGATCCAAATCTGATTTCTTTGGTTCTTGATCTAAACATATTCAAATTAAATTCATTCAAACATATTTTCAATCAATTTAGTCCAAAAACACATAAATGGGTAAATTACTATTTTACCCCTGACATTTTACACTTTTTACAATTTAGTCCAAACTGCACAAAACACAAAACATGCAAAATTTGCACACACCATGCTTAGGCCGAATATTCCTAGTGCTCATACAAGTCCATACATTTCATTCATTTCATATTTTAGTCCCTCAATTTATTATTTTTGCAATTTAGTCCTATTTACTTAAAATCATCAAAAATTCCAATACAAAACATATCAATCCAAAACATATCTTTCATAATTCATCAACTAACATCACAAAACTAAAATATTCATCAATGGCATAACTCAAAATATTTACCAAAATAAAAAATTTGAGCATGGGCTTTGTAGATAACTTAGCAACGATCTCAAAAATGTAAAAATTATCAAAAATCGAGCTAGAACTCACCTTGAATCAAGCTTGAAAATGGTCGAATATCTAAAGCTTTTATTCTTTTCTTTTCATTTTATTATTCGGTCAAAGAAAAATTATGAACAATGGCTTTTTAATTATGTGATATTATAACATATATTAACATATTAGTTAATTTACATAATTAGCCTTTATTATAAAATATGAAACCATTATAGTAATAGGTTACAACCATCCATCCCATATATTAATGGTCTAATTTCATTTTAAATGCCTCAACATATAAAGACACATTCATTTCAGCCCTTTTTCAATTAACCATCAAATTTTCATTTTACGCGATTAAGCCCTTCTATTTAATCAGACACTCAAATGACAAAATTAAATCACAAAAATCTCACACATAATAAACACAAAAAATAGTTTTAACATATTTTTCTGACTCAGATTCATGGTCCTGAAACCACCGTTTCAATAGGGTCTAAATCGGGCTATTACACATTTATCAACAAATAACTTCACAAAACTCATAGTTTCATCAATGACATCACTTAAAATCATAAGCAAATTCAGAAATTAAGGCATGGGCTTAATAAAACACAAAGCAACGATAACAAAAATGTAGAAATTATCGAAATCGGACCAAAACACATACCTTAATTCTCAAATTTCCTAGCCAAACCCTAACTCAATCTTTTTTCTTTCTTTGAATTTTCAGTAAGAACAAGGATGATAATGGCTATTTTCACGTTTATTTTTATTTAATTCATAATAATACAACAATTACCATTATAACCTTAGTCATATAACATTAAAATCCCACAACTAATGTCCATACTTGTCCATGCATTAATTAAATGGTCCAATTGCATCATAAGGACTTCATACTTAAAAAGCCATATCAATTCAACACTTTAACAAACAACAGGCAACTTTTACATTTTATGTGATTAAGTCCTTTTTATCAAATCGGCACACAAATGATTAAATTTTCACACGAAACTTTCACACGTATTAATTCACATATAATAAGTACGAAAAATAATACATAAATATTTTTTTGACTAGTATTTGTGGTCTCAAAACCACTATTCTGACTAGGGTCCAAACCGGACTGTTACAAAGACGCTACAACCTAGCTTGATAAGTCAGATCAGTCCCAAAAAGAACAAGGAGATTTGAACTCTCACAAGTTTCGAATATTTCATAAATTTGGCAAAAGTAGTCTAACCAAAACAATGTTTTCTTAGGCATTATTATGACTATCCAAATTCAACATTCATATCATCTATTAACAAAATATTAAAATTCGGTTATAACTTTTAATGGGCAGCCAAAGAGTCATGCCTTTTCACTTGATTCATGCATAGTTGAAAAGTCATGCCTCTTCACTTGATGAAGGCTTAATGGTCCATTAAATGTACTGCCTAATGTCCTTTCATTTTCCCCTTAACCAAATGCCTCAATGCTTGTGTATTCATCTCTTAATTGGCACTATAACTAGCTTTGAGTGCATGAAACAAATCAAACTTGAAGAGTCACTCTTGGTCCATTTGAAAAGTCATCATACTGAGCTTTGAGTGCTTCAATACCCACCAAAAACATTCCAAATCTGCACCAGCAATTAAGTGACCAAATGCACACTCTTTTATGCCAAAACTAGACAGCCAATTGAATGTGACAGCATTTGATTCTTCTTGGCAAATGAACAGCCTTTTTGTAGCTATGTGACCAGCCTTTTGGACTTTCCTACAAGAATCACACAATCAATTTATTTAAGAAAAATTAAACACACTATAACTTAAGCATTAAAAAAATAATAGCCAAATTAAATAACATACTTATATAAACAAACTTAAACATATTTAACAACCAGGATGCTTAAATGCTTGGTTTAATTAAGATGTAAATTAAATGAACAATGAATTACTTAATTCATGACTTCATTAAAAGATGCAAACTTTAATTAACATGGGAGTTACATAATGCATGACTTTATTAAATGCAGAACACACAATGCATGTCATAATTAAATGATGTAGATCAATAATGCAAAACATTAATTAAAGATGGATTTAATAAACAAGACATAATTAAAGACTCATATTATAATAACTAAGTAATTAAAATAAATAAATCAAAGTCCTTATTCCAGCAACCAAATTAACAAACTGGAATTAAAAGCTTCATTTTGCACTTGGGCCCCTCGAGTTTGGGCCAATCCTGATACAACCACACCTCCCGATTTGTCGGCTGCCAATGAAGATCCTCTCGAATTGCCCATAGGACCGATCACCCGAGCTCGAGCGAAGAGATTCAAAGACGCAACAACAACCTTAGTTGATAGAGTTTGGGGTGAAACCGTTGCTGGACTTCTTGAAAGCTCTTGGACCAGCAAGCCAAGCAAACCATGCATACTCCTTCAAGCTCAAATCAGCTCAACTTCAACTTAACTTAGCTCAACGAGCTCGTTTCAGCTCATTTCATTATTGCGTTTATTATGCTGGAATAAATCATTTAAGTTGCTGTTAGTTTTATTAGTTATTTGTTTTAATAATTAATTTGTCATAATCTGGACATGTTTTAATTTTGTTCTAAATTAAGTACTTAATTAATTAGGACCAATTAAATATGTCTTAACTATTACAAAGATTAATTATGTCCAGCCTAATTTATGGTGCAAGATTTATTTATGTTGCCGAATTTAATGTGTCTAAAAGGGATTTAATTTGCTGAATTAAATGTTGTAGGTACATTACCCCTTGGACGGCATAGGTGCATGGATGATTTAAAATTGGTGTGCTGATCTTTGGTGTTCCCTAAGTGACCATTCAGCCAAAACTTACAACTCTTCAAGAAGACCGATTGGCTGCCCAAGACAAATTAAGGCTGTTCACACCCACCTGATTATTCCTTTCACACCAAGGGCTGTTCGGTTTTGTTTGTTCACACATGTGTGGCTGTTCAAATCGGTTTGTTCACATTCTAAGACTATTGAAGTGCTCTAGACAGCTCCTTAATCACATGAACATTCGGCTGAATCAAGCAGCAGCATTAATTCCAAATTCAAGCATTTGGCCGAACCTATTGATGGCATTTCAGCTCCCAAACAATTCATTCAATTTTTCTATTGAATCAAGGCATCTAGAAGCTGCCCCTTACCGTTCTCCATGCACAAGAAACTTCAAGGAAGCTTCATCAAAAATTCTGGAATTTTCAGAAACCATTTAGCTACCTCAAGAGCCTATTCGGCTATCCCTTGCATTCACTATAAATTGTGGCTTGTGTTACTTTGTAAAGGACTTTTTTTGGACTTTTGTTAATGTTATGCTGCCAAATTTGTTAGGCAAAAACTTTTCTCAAATTTCGTTCAAAGATTCGATTGGCTTCCTAGCGTTCTAGTGTGTCAGCCGTTGCTCTTTGTCGAAACCGAACTTATCACTACTCGTAGTGTGGCGTTCAAACATACCGAGGTTCCTATCTTGTTAGATAGTGGGTCGAGGTCTTTCCTTTACCAATTCCAAACCGAACTAAAAGAGTTTATAAACAACGGGTCGATACCAAATCGGTATTGGTTCTTGTTTGCACTTTTTGTTCAACCCCATTTCTCCATTTACCTAATTGAACCAATTCCTTCATCCATACCTATTCGGACTCCAAACTCGAATTTTCAAACTCTTCTTACCTATTCTAATCCGAACCCAAAACCAATACCCTTCTTTCCTTCATCTGACCTTTTTAATCAACCCTAACGTAACTTCTTGTTGACGATCGGGCACACTAATACGACTCGACTCTTCCGAGGCGGATCGTATCAAATCCCAATGTCGTCGAATTGTTTCAAAACATGGTGCGGTCGGGATCGCATCATACCCTCCCTCTTGAAAATGATTTGTCCTCAAATTGGGCAATTTGCTCACGAAAAATTTTTCATCGTCACGAACACCTTTGTTCATGATCCTGACAGATTCATTTCCAAAAACCTGAGAACCACAAATGGTTCGAAAAGGAAACATGTTATTTTCATGCCCTCCCTCTGTAACAGTCCGGTTTAGACCCTAGTTAGAATAGTGGTTTCGAGACCACATATTTGAGTCATAAAAATATTTAAATATTATTTTTTATGTTTATGATATGTGAATGAGCATGTGTGACAGTCTCGTATGAAAATTTGAATGTTTGTGTGCTTAATTTTGAAAAAGGACCTAATCGCGTAAAATGTAAAAGTTGTCTGCTACTTGTTAAAAGTGTATTTGATATGGCTTTGTAAATGAGAGGTCCTTATGTGGTTATTTGACCATTGGAAGTTTGAATGGACATTAATAACCATCCATTAAGTGATTTTATAATGGTTTATACAAGGGCAAAATGGTAAACTAATTATTAAGTGAATTATAATTAAAATAAGGCATGAAATAGGTCATTTGGTGTTCTTCCTTGCCAAAATTTAAAAGAAGAAGAAATAAATAAGCTTGCTAGGGTTTGACTACTTATTTTGGTGATTGAGGTATGTGTTTTGATCTGTTTTCGATAATTTTTACGTTTTTATGATTATTGCTTCGTATAGTATCAAGCCTATGTCTCAATTTCTAATTTTGATGGTAATTTTGAAATGTTCCATGGATTAAGTCATGAGCTTTATGTGTTTATATGATGAAATATTAAAGTTTGATGTCGGGTTTATATGTTTTGTCTTTGGATTTTTGATGATTTTGAGTAAAATGGGCTAAATTGTGAAAATTGTAAGTTGATGGGCTAAAATGTGAAATAAATAAAATGTGTGGACTAGTATGAGTACTAGGTTTGGCCAAGCATGAGTATATGCAAATTATGTGTATTTTGTGATTTTGTGAATTAGGGACTAAAGTGTCAAAATGTGAAAATGTTAGGGCTAAATTATAAAATTACCTTAATGAATGTTTATAGATTGATTTGAATTATTTGGTGAATAAAAAGGTTAATTTTGAATACATATAGATCAAGAAAAAAGGAATTCAGATTTAGACCGAGGGAAGTTGAAGGTTATAGAGTAGACAATCTGAGTCGACAATTCTGAGTATGAGGTAAGTTCATACGTAAAACATGATGTTACAAGTATATTTTTGATGCTTTGATTATACATAGATTGTATATATATTTGATTATGGTTGAATACAATGATAAATCAACTGTATTTGGCACTAAGTGTGCAATTCAAAATAGCTTCGACTATATAAGGCACTAAGTGTGTGATTCAAAATAGCTTCAGCTATATGAGGCACTAAGTGTGTGATACCGAAATAGCTTCGGTTAATTGAGATGGCACTAAGTGTGCAGAATCATTTTAGCTTCATCTAATCTTTAAGGCACTAAGTGTGTGGATGTTTAAAGCATGAATAATCTTCAGAAAATCTTAAAATATCCGAACGAGAGGTAAGAATGAAAATGAACAAATACGGGAAGGTTCAGGTATGTACAATACCTATGTGGTAGATGATATTATGTATATGAAGTTCATTGAATTGGTATGAACATATGAATTGTGTTGGCATAAAATTGATAAATGAATTGAGAACTAATAAATACTTATGTGTTGATATTTTATATTTTACAAACTGTTGATGATATTTGGTACGAGCTTACTAAGCTTATGAAAGCTTACTTTGTGTGTGTTTGCATTGTTTTACAAATATTGAAGCTACTGTGAGCTTGGGGATCGTCTAAGATCGTCATCACACTATCGAAACTCATTTTGGTACCTTTTGAAAATGTATTTAGTAAAGTATGCCATGTATAGGCTAGAATTACTTTGGTTAAGTTTTGTAATGTATATATTATGCCATGTGATATGGCTAGCTTATGTTTGAACTTATGGTTGGAATTGTTACATGGTATGTTTTGAATGACAAATGAGATGGTCAATGTTAATGAGTTTTGGTAAATTTTGAGCATGAGATTGAATGATGTATTGAAACATATGTTTTGGTATGTTTTTAGTTTAGGTTTTGATATGATTTGGTTGATGAATTGAGGTTGGATTTTATTGATATTTTAAAGGCATGAATAATGTATGTTTTGGTGTAGAGATTGGCTGAATCGGTGTACAAATATACTTGGTTTAGTGTTTGTAGGTTTAACCTAATTGAGGTGGCAAGTTGGCTATTCAAATGGCCTATCTTTGTTCACACGGGTAGAGACATGGACGTGTGTCTCAACCGTGTGCGACACACGGCTATGTTGCACGCCCGTCTGTCCACTGGGGTACCCTACAATTGTAAGTCAAGCTTGAGCATGACCAAGGCACACAGGCGTGTGGCTAGCTGTGTGGCCCAAGTTAGGCTCGACCACAGCTATGGCACACGGGCTTGTCTTGTGGCCATGTGAGCAAGTCAATATGTATGCCCTGTTTGGACACGGCCTAAACACATGGGCCTGTCTAATGCCGTGTAAGGCACACGACCTCTTCTGTAACATCTCGAATTAGGGCCTAGTCGGAACAGTGGTTTCGGGACCACAAATTTGACACATTAAAAAAATTATTATATATTTATGTTCTACAATTTCACGAGATGATTTTGTGAAAAATTCTTCAAAAATTTTGATGTTTGGGCATTCAATTTGGTCAAAAAGACTAAATTGTAAAAATTGTAAAAGTTGAGTTCTACATGTTAGAGGTGTCTAATTGTTATGAAATTTTAAATTGGAGGCTCTTAAATGGTCATTAGACCATTGGATAATTTGTTGGACAAAAATGGACATGAAATGGGTGAAATAGAATATTTTTAAGCTAGGGGCATTTTGATAATCTAGTAATTAAAATGAATTAAAAACAAAATTAAAAGCCATTTTTTGTCCATATTCTACCCCATGGCTGAAACTTGCATGGAGAAGACATAGCTAGGGTTTTCCAAGCTTCCAAGCTCGATTGTAAGTCCGTTCTAGCCCCATTTTTAATTATTTTTACGTTTTTGAAATCCTCGTAACATGATCTACTCATTTCTACCCATATTTTGAGCTAGGGTTTGTGTTTAAAAATTTACCCATGGATTATATGCATGATTTTTGATGTCTAATGGTAGAAAATGAATGCTCGGTGTGTAATAAACGACTTTTACTAAGTGATTTTTCGTGAAAATGCTTAAAAGGACCGTTTTGTAAAAGATATAAAATTTGTCATAAAAGTGTGATTTATTGGAAATTGGGGGTTGCTATAGTTATGAAAATGATTTAGCTAGGTTTAAAATGCAAGGAAATTGAATAAAAATCATTTTACGAGCCTAGAGGCCAAAGTGCAAATATGCAATATTTAGGGGTCAAAATGCAAATTTGTAAAAATGTGATTTTTGGACCCATATGAATAATGTGACTAATTACTAAGCTAAATGTGATATTATAGATCAAGGAAAATGAGATTCGGGCATAGATTGGAAATGAATTAGATTATGGACGAAATCAGAATATATAGTCGTGCTCGCATTCGAGGTAAGTTTGTATGTAAATAATATATCGATTCTTTTTATGTTATTATATCTCGTTATTATATGAGATGTGGCTTCCTATAGAATGATCATTTGATGTAAATTACGAATCGAAATAGACTATGAATGAATTTGTTAAATGTTGAAAAGTGAGGAATTTCCCGGTTGAACCTTCGGAATAGAAATGATACAAATGATCCATTGTGAGAACACATGTGTAGTACTATGTGTAGGCTACTATGTGTTTAAGATGGTTTTAGGTCACGTGTATAGTACTAAGTGCAGGCTACTACGTGTACCAGATAGTTAGGTTGCATGCGTAGTACTAACTGCAGGCTACTATGCGTACCCGACAACTTCGATCACGTGTGTAGTACTAAGTGCAGGCTACTACGTGTATCGGATTGTTGGTCGCATGTGTAGTACTAAGTGCAGGCTACTATGCGTACCAGATAGGTTCGGTTACAAGGATGGTAATATGTGTAGGCAACCGTGTATCTGTTACTATTCCGATGAGTCCAACGAGAAATCGACTAAGTGAAAATACATGTGAACATGACCATGTGATGAATAAGTGCATGTATATGTTTGTAGGAATTTATGAGCAATGTGCTTGATAGTTGAGCGAACTTTCGGTAAGATGGAATGGAGTAAGTGAAATTATGTAAGAGTGAAATTTGTAATAAAATAGTTTTGGACAACAGTAGTTGTGTAACTTTGAAAAATCACCAAAAATTGTAGAAATTGAATTAGAGACTAAATAAGAATGAGATTAAAGCTTATTAAATCTAGTTTCACATAGAAGAAATTATGTAAGTAAAAGAGTTTCATATTATGAGATATTTGAACTTTTGTGAGACAGAGTTAGAGTTATTTCGGACTCCCCTGTCTCAAATTTGGAAAATCACTAAAAAATGTACAAAAATGATTATGGACTAGGATTTATATGAATAAATCCTTAATGAGTCTATTTTCAATAGAAATAGACAAACATTAATCGAAATTCGTACTATGAGATAATCAATTTTTAGTAAAGAAAGGTCGAAGCTGTCAAACAGCAGAATAGGGGGTAACTTTAAAGAATAAACTGTACTGATTAGCTAGACCAAAAATTTAGTAACTAAATTTAACAAAAAATTTATGGTAAGAAGATATATGAGTTTAGTTTTAGGGAAAATTTATGGATCTTAATTTGGAGTTTTGTGGCTCTAGATATAAATAATGTAGTAACTATGACTTGAGAAAACAGCATGACTCGAAAATAAGTAAAAGTGTAATTATGATTATATTTCCATGGAATCATGTTGATAATTTGCTTATTATTTTCATATGGACTTACTAAGCTTTAAGCTTACTCCCTCCTTTCCATTTCTTTAGTGTTGACAGGTTAGGTCAGGGTTGGAGATCGTCGGAGGCAACCTCACACTATCAAGCTACCTCATTTGGTGTATTGATGAATCTTAATGTCTTCAAGTGAGTGGCATGTATAGGGACTTAGTTTTATGATAGATGCTATTATGATTAGCCATATGTATTGGCTTATATTGATTCATTATATATAGCCATGAGATGTGGCTTATTATGATTTTGGCTTGTAAGCCTAATTATCCATGATAAGTTCTAATGCTTGTGATGCGATGATGTGTTTATGCTTGTGGGATATGTATGGTTGGTATTATGACATATATGCATGATGGGTGCTTCTTGACAGATCGAAATGGTCATAGCCACGTGGTAAATGTATAATATGGAAATAAGTTTATAATGTTTGAACATGAATACTTGATGTTGATTGAAGCTACTTGATAAATTGATGGTTATGAAAGTTTGGTAAAAGTGGTTATCAAATGACAAGGTCAATGAATATAGAATTGTTGTGTCTAGGTTCGATATTATATTAGTACGTGTAATAAGTGAATGATAGCATGTTAAAGTTAAGAATATACCTTAGTGAAGTATGTTAAATCATTAAAATGATGCCATGATGTATACCTTTGATGTGTGTAAAGATGTGAGGGATTAATGGTAAAAAAAGGCTTGGAAAATTGCCAAGTACTAGTCACACGGGTAGAGAGACAGCCATGTGTCTTAACTGTGTGGAGGACACGGCCTAGCAGATGGGCGTGTGGCTTGGCCGTGTTATTCAATTTGTTTTGCTGACATCATAAATAGAGAGTTACATGGCCTGAGGACACGGGCGTGTCCCTGTGTCCACACGGGCATGTGTCCCTGTTTTAGAAAAAAATTTCTAAGTTTCCCCAAAACTTTTTAGAGTTCTCAATTTAGACCCAAACCACCTTTAATGCATGTTTAGATCCTCGATAGCTCGTGTAAGGGACATTATGCATGTGATTGAATGTTTTTAATTTAAATAAAATTTTATGGCCCAGTTTTGCATGTTTGGGAATGTTTAAGTTCGGCAAAGCTTCGAACCCTATCCCGACGTCGGATACGGGTAAGGGGTGTTACATGTTCACACGGACGTGTAACCTGTACCTCTTTGAAAAATATTAAGTTTTGGAAAAATTTTGTATGAGTTCGGTTTAGTCCCAACCCCTTTTTAATGCATGTTTAAGGTCTAAATGACCTATATAAGGGACTCTATATTGATGTTTAATCTCTGATGCTTTGATGTTTATGAAATAAATGTTAAATATTCTGATTTGTCCGGTAATGCCTTTAACCCTAGTTTGCATGTTAGTTAAGTTTGCATCATTAAACTAAGTCATGCATTAACTAACTCATCTGTTCATTTAGTTTACATCTTAATTAAATTATGCATTTAAACATCTTAGTTGTTTGAATTAGAGTGTTTTTCAATTTGGCTGTTACTTTTTAATGCATAAGTTATAGTGTGTTTTTTCCTTAAATAAATTAATTGTGTGTTTATTACTTTTTTGTAGGAAAGTTCAAAAGGCTGGACACATATTTTAAAGCTATAATAGGGCTGTTCGTCTGCCAAGAAGAATCAAATGCTGTCACATTCAATTGGCTGTTCAGTTTTGGCATAAAAGAGTGTACATTTGGCCACTTAAATTGCTGGTGCTGAAAGGGAACGTTTTTGGTTGATGTTGAAGCACTCAAAGCTCATTATGGTGGCTGTTCAAATGGACCAAGAGTGACTCTTCAAGTCTGATCAATTTCATGCACTCAAAGCTAGTTATGGTGCCAATTAAAGAGATTAATGCACAAGTCTTTTGACATTCAGTTTAAGGGAGATGAAGGGACACCAAACAACATATTAAGGGTTTATTAAGTCAACAATAAAGTGAAGAGACATGCCTTTTCATCTAATCCAGAACCAAGTGAAGAGTCATGACTATTGGCTTGCCTACATGATTTAAAAACAAAATTAAAGCTTGTTAAAAGCCTTTGTTAATTGATGGAAGTGAAAGGTTACAAATAGGCATTGCGCCTATAAATAGATTGTAAGAAGACATTATGTTGGTTAGAAGAAATTTTGTTCATTGTTGAATGTTTATAACATTTGTGAGTTTTTCAACTCTTTTAATTCGTTTTAGACTCAGCTTGACTTATCTAGCTTGCTAGTGGCGTCATTCTGCTTCTTTGAACTTATCACTCCTAAACCAAGTGTGGCGCTTACCCCATTGATATCTTTGGTTCCTATCTTCCTAGATAGTGGGTCAAAATCCTATATTCCATCTTCCATCCATCTTAAGCGTCATATAAGGTTCGGCTCAATACTTTGTATAGTATTGTTTCTTCCTTGGCATTAATCCCATTTTCCATCCATACTATCCATCTTAACTTTTCCTTAATTTCTTTGTTTAGCCAATATACCATTAACCTATCTTAAGCACTCTTTGAAACCCCTTTGTTTAAACCATCACTTAGCCAAATTTCATATAAACTCCAAATAGAATGGAACTTCTCATTTTAACGATCAGGCATCTAAATGACTCAAATCATTTCACCGAGGCGGGTTCGTATCAAGTCTATTTCAAAACAATACAACATTAGACGATCGAGCAACTCAGCGTCTTGTAATCAAATTCACGATTATGAGCACGCATCATTTGGTATCAAAGCTATGGAAATCTAATCCAGGTATTGATACAAACTAAGTTCGGTGTTGATTCGAGTCGTTTTAGTTTGCCCGATCGTGAAATTAAGCAAGTGTTGAATCATTTCAAAATAGGCTGGTAAAGGTTGATGGAAAAGCTCAAACAAAGGCTAGGAGATGGTTGAGATGGTTGATTGAAGAATTTGGCTAATGTAACACCCCATACCCGTGTTCAATACTAGAACAGAATATGAGTATTACTAGAACAACGCACGTATAATTATAGCAAATCAAGACATAAAATGAATATCTAAATTTAAATCCATTAATTGATCACTCATCTTTTTTTTAAAAAAAAAATTAAATTCACATATATCATAAACTTATAATGTAACTAACATTAGATCATACCGATAACAAAATACGAATGAAATATCTAACGCTAGAATTCAACTTTTAAAGTAATATTACTAAAATTTATAACAAAATACTCAAGCCTTCTATACATGCCATATGTCCAAAATGTGTTTACAAAATACCAAAAGGAAAGATGGATAGCGTTGGTGAGCTTCCGATAACTTTTCCCCGAATCACGAGCAAACTTGATTTCACTATAAAATAAAATAAGAAAGGAAGAGGAAGCAAAGTAAGCTAAAAGCTTAATAAGTAATATGTAAATAATAAAGATAAAAAACCAATAATGGCATTTATAGATCCCAAAATATGTATCCATAATTACTCAAACTTTCTCATATGCATTTATCATTTATTTCAGTTCAGTACAAGCTGTTCATTTGAGTCCCAATCACTAAATTATTTTTATCTAGAGCTACAGAACTCTAAATTAAGATCCATAAATTTTCCAAGTAACTAGACTCATATGTATTCTTACCATAAAAATTTCAAAATTTTTGGTTGGGCAAATTAATACATTTTATTCATTGAAGTCTCCCCTGTTTTGCAGTTCAGCAGCTGTGACCACTCTTCACTAAATTTAATTATCTTTTGCTACCAAATTCAAATGAGGTTCTCGTTTCTTTATTCTGAAAATAAATTCAATAAGGAATCCAACCATATAAATTATGCTCCTTAAATATTTTTTTAAAATTTTTAATGATTTTTACAATTCA
Organism: Gossypium anomalum; assembly: GCA_025698475.1. Taxonomy (NCBI): domain Eukaryota; kingdom Viridiplantae; phylum Streptophyta; class Magnoliopsida; order Malvales; family Malvaceae; genus Gossypium; species Gossypium anomalum. The sequence goes on from CM046965.1 coordinate 45,272,964, forward strand.
AAACAGGGGATCACGAAATCAGTTTGAACTAGTCTTACAAAAATACAAATATCTCAAAATACAGAATTTATTTGTTTTCTATGTTTCTTTTATATGAAAATAGATTTAATAAGAGTTAATTACATATCTCATTCCACTTATAGTTCAACTTATACCATTTTTGGTGATTTTTCAAAGTCACTCCCTTGCTGCTGTTTTAGACTGTTTATCCCAAATTTCATTCCTTCACTAAAATTTCTTATTATCAACTTTGAAGAAAATACTTATCCATATTCATCTTATCAAAAATTCATTCACATATCTAACTCATAATTCAAAACTCATATATTCATATTCCGGTATTATCGCACATAATTTCTCCCGGTGAACACTTCAAAAAGTAACAATATCCTGTGGTTTTAGCACATAGCTCCACGTTCTGTAATTAATGCCCAACTTAGTGGTATATGCACATAGCACCACACTATTGGGCTAACATATAATTGTGGCATACACACTTAGCGCCACTTTTCAAATTAACATGTATAACTGTGGCACATCCACTTAGCACCACGTTACATGTTTAACCGTGGTATATCCACTTAGCACCACGTTACATGTTTAACCGTGGCATATCCACTTAGCACCATTCTAATGAATCAATATATGTAACCGTGGCATATCCACTTAGCACCACGTTACATGTATCAATATGTGTAATCGTGGCATATCCACTTAGCACCACGTTTTTCCATTCTGAAGGTTCAACCGAGATTTCCTCATTTAATCTCAATTCATCGACCACAAATCACCGTTTGTAACACCCTTCGCTCATATCCCTCGCCGGAACAGGGTTCGAGGTGCTACCAGATTTAAACTCAACCATTTATATAAAACCAGGCCGCTAAAATTTTTGATCAATTTTAAACTTTTCATACACGCGTATATTATCCTTTAATTGGGCTTACAAGGCCCCAAAACATTCATGAGGCATTATTAAATATTACATACACAACTTTACAACCCCATACATGCCACAAACTCGAAACACTTACACCGATAGCGTAGACTCGACTATGTGATAATATCTCTGACGGCCTCCGATCCGAGCTAACCTGACAACCCTAGGGAATATGGGAAAAAAAGGGAAGTAAGCCTTACGCTTAGTAAGTTCATAAGAACTCAATAAGCAACTCATTAACAAGTTTTATCAATGTTTACAACATAATCACAAATTCACTACAAGTTGTCTTCCTGAGCAACAGTCACTAAACTATTTATAACTGGAGCTACGAAACTCCAAATCAATTGTCATTAATTTTCCCTAAAAATAGACTCATATATCTTCTACTCATAAAAGTTTCAGAATTTTTGGTTTGGCCAATCAATACCAGATTTTTCTTAAAATCTACCCTATTTCACTGTTTGACTAATCTGACCACTCTTCATTACGAATCAAATTTCTCATTGTACAGAATTCAAAATATGTTATTGTTGATTTCATTTGAAACTAGACTCATTAAGGAGTCTAAGAATATAAATTTTATCTTATAACCATTTTTTTTTCAAATTATAATTATTTTCTAAAGACAGAAAAGGAAACCCCAAAGTCATTTGACTCTGTCCTACACCACTTCAAATATCTCATTATCAGCAATTCTTTTGCTCACATGGTTTCTTTTATAAGAAACTAGACTCATTAAGCTTTAATTACATAATTTATTCAGCTTCTAACTCAACTCCTACAATTTATGCTGATTTTCCAAAATCACGTTGCTGCTACTATCCCAAGCAGATTTATTACAAATTTACTCTTTCACACATTCTTTGCATTCATATTATTTAAACATGTATATCACCAATCAATTTCATCACATATCTATAATTTCACTTAAGCATAATCTCAATACAATACATCATGCTCAATGATTCGCATACAACCATTGAAATTAGTAATTATAAGATGGTTCCTCACATAGCCCACCCTTATCGATAATTTACGATGGTTTTACCCTTACTCACATATATAGGCATTTAAATACTTCAGTGTCAACTTTAATTCAACCGAATTCAACCATTGTACCATTTCATAACCACAGTTACTTTCGTCATTCATATCTAAATGGTATTTCACATAATTCATATAACCTTTCACCATGACTGTGACAGCCCTATTTTGACCCTAGTCGGGAACTGGTTTTGGGACCACAAAATTGAGTTATAAAAATAATTAACCATTATATTCTATGCTTATTGTGTGTGTACATGCATGTGTGAAAGTTTCATTCTTTAATTTTGTTATTTGTATGTGAAATTTATAAGATACGACCCATGTGATAAAACTTGAAAATGTCATAAGTAAATTTTAAAGTGCCAAATAATGCATGAATTGTGACATGGGGGACTTGCATATCAAATGGACCAATTTTAGTTTAGTGGTCGGCCATAGTGATGGTTGATAGATAATTTATATTTTATTTAAGCATTTTAATAGGTAATGGCATTAGATTAAAAAAATAGTAAAATAACAAAATGGTGAAAAGAACAAAGCTTGTCCATCTTTGTTCTTCATAGCCGAATGTAAGAAAACAAATTGGGGAAGGGAAGCTCATGAATGTTCGGTCACTTGGGGAAGAAACATCCAAGCTCAAGAGCATAGGGGGCAATTTCAGATAAGGGAAAAGAGAAAGTAACCGAGTAGCCATTTCGCAACCGTTCAAGTATATCCGAGGTAAGTTTTAAGTAGTCACCTTTAGTATATAATTGATGATGCCTTGATGTGTATACATTAGATGAATTGTGACCTTTTGGCTCTACTTGAACTAAGTTGTGAGATAAATAATTTAGGTATATGACATATAGTTGAATGGTCACTATGGGTTTAGCTTGAATGGTGAAATGGATATGTGATATTTATGTATGACTTTTGAACCGAAATGTAAATGACTACTAATGTGATAAGTTGAATGAGATGTGTTAATATATGATTAAATATGCATGATATTTGGTATTATATCCGGGTTAAAGTCCCGTAGGTTTAGTGCTGGTATTACATCCGGGTTAAAGTCCCGCAGACTTAGTGCTGGTATTATATCCGGGTTAAAGTCCCGCAGGCTTAGTGCTGGTATTATATCCGGGTTAAATCCCACAGGCTTAGTGCTGGTATTATATTCGAGCTTAAAGCCCCGCAGGTTTTGTACTGGTGACTAGATCCGGGTTTTAAACCTAGCAGGCTTAACGCCGGTGATTCAAGTAAGATTATGAATTTGAAGGTTCGAGTTAAACTACCAGTGATTTTGTATGATATATTATGATAGTCAGGTACGTATTATGTACTCACATGTGAATTGATTTTTAAGGTGAATTATTAGTATCAAAGAATGATATATGCGTGTGAATGATTACTATATCTACGACTAAAAGCATGACTTATTCGGTCGATGTCTGACATTATATGAAAGTCTGTGACTTAAATCAATTGTATGAGCTATAAAGTAAAGTAAAGTACATGCTGAATTTTTTTTTATATATTCACGTATTTATACACATATATATTCAGCCAAGTGATAACTAATTAGAATATTATTTTTGTGATACTAAATGCTCAATTTAAATGACAAGTTTTAATTGTTTGTATTGCTTAAAACTTACTAAGCCTTGAAAGCTTACTCTGTTCTTTATTTCCCTATTTTATAGATTGTTGATTCTAGCCACCGACTCGGGGATCGTCAGCAGTTAATCACACTATCGATCTTTTTGGGTACAATTATATTTTGGACTCGATATGGCATGTATGGGTTAGGCTGTTAATAACAATATTTTGAATTTGTAATTACTCTGGCCATGCAAAAGTGGCGTATAACTTAAATATTAGTATGTATTCCATCTTGATCTCTGTTTATGTTATTTACAATGTGAATGAGGTTATTAAATGCTTAGTTCAGTATTACCTCATAGCCTAAACCGGCGATCGAACTCGGGCTAGGGGTGTTACAATGATCGATATTAGAGCTACAGTTTAGTCGATTCTAGAACTAACGTAGCATATATGAGTCTAGCTATACATGCCATACAGTGTTAATACGATAGTGTGATGATTTCTGATATTTAAAAATGTGTTTTCGTATAGTAATGGATCCTAATCCCAATCGAGCGGTAGCTGATGATGTAGAGAGTGTAGCGCCTGCTCCCGTGCACGGGACAGCGCCGGTGGGCTCTCAACCTATTGCGAGCAATCAAAATGATGAGGCTAGACAAGCCTTTTATAATGTGATGAATGATTGGTTTAACCAATACATTCGAACTAATACGGCCGCTCCACAACCCCCCACTTCCAACTAATACACCCCCTGCACCCACGATACCTCTGGTAATTGATCAGATGAGGTTGAATAAGCCCCCAGTTGACAGAATTTGAAAGCACGAGGCTACTAAATTTAAAGCTACAGACAGCGATGATGCCGAGCAAGCTAAATTTTGGTTGGACAACACTATTCGAGTACTTGATGAACTATCTTGCACACCCGATGAATGCCTGAAGTGTGCTATATCATTGCTACGTGATTCTGCCTATTATTGGTGGAATACATTGGTTTCTGTTGTACCCAAAGAGCGGGTAATGTGGGAGTTCTTCCAAACTGAATTCTGAAAAAAGTATATTAGTCAGAGGTTCATTGATCAGAAACGGAAAGAATTTCTTGAACTTAAATAGGGTTCCATGTCAGTCACTGATTATGAAAGGAAGTTCGTTAGACTTAGTAGATACACTCGAGAATGTGTATCGTCTAAGGCTATTATGTGTAAACGCTTCGAGGACAGGCTAAATGAAGATATTAAAATGTTTGTTGGCATTCTTGAAATCAGAGAGTTCGTAGTACTTGTCGAGTGAGCTTGCAAAGCCGAAGAACTTAGTAAAGAGAAAAGAAAAGCTAATGTCAGAGCTGGAGAATTTCGTAAAAGATCTTCAGGAAAGTATTTTCAGCAATCATCAAAGAAATTTCGAGATGATTCAGGCCGATCAAAGAACACTTCGGGTTTTTCCAGACGAGACTGCGATCGACCCCCTGTAAGTACACGAGCCACTTCAGTTGCCAGTGTTGGAAATGATCGACGGGATAGGACCGAGTGCAAGTATTGTGGAAAATGGCATTCGGGGAACTGTAGATTTCATGACCGCTCCTGTTATAGATACGGATCAGCTGACCATTTTATCAAAGATTGCCCGAGATTATCCGAACAAAATGTGAACCAAAGTGGGAAAACGAGTACTACTACAGCACGAGGTAGACCACCTAAGAATACGGGAAATGCTAGCGGTGGTCAGAGAGGGTCTAGAGATGCTACAACAAGATCCGAGGCTCGTGCTCCTGCTAGAGCTTATGCTATATGCGCACGTGAGGATGCTTCTTCGCCTGATGTTATTACTGGTACTTTCACTCTCTTTGATACTGATGTGATTGCTTTGATTGACCCTGGTTCTACTCATTCATACGTATGTGAGACTTTAGCATCCGGTAAGACTTTACCTGTTGTTGACTGTACATGATGAAATTGCAAATTGCAAAAGAAAGACCATTGATTTGAGATGTGTAAATAATGAGATAATCCGAGTTGAGTCTACTGACTTGAATAGATTGCTAGCAATAATATCCTCAATGTTGGCTCAGAAATATGTGAGAAACGGGTGTGAAGCATATCTTGCGTACGTACTTGATAGTAAAGATTCAGAAAAGAAACTCGAATAAGTGCCAGTGGTTTGTGAGTATTCAGATGTTTTTCCTGAGGAATTACCGGGATTACCACCCGTTCGAGAGGTAGAATTTGGCATCGAACTTGTACCTGGGACTACACCGATTTCGATAGCTCCGTACCGTATGGCACCAACGGAATTGAAATAATTGAAAACTCAATTGCAAGAGTTGACGGATAGAGGTTTCGCTCGACCGAGTTTCTCACCTTGGGGTGCACCAGTATTGTTTGTGAAAAAGAAAGACGGAACCATGAGAATGTGCATCGACTATTGTTAATTGAATAAAGTGACCGTAAAGAATAAATATCCGTTACCACGTATTGATGATTTGTTTGATCAGCTGAAGGGAGCCTCAGTGTTTTCAAAGATAGATTTGAGATCGGGTTATTATCAGTTGCGAGTTCGAGACTCAGATATACCCAAAACTACTTTCAGAACGAGATACGGTCACTACGAGTTCTTAGTGATGCCGTTTGGGCTCACTAATGCCCCTGGGGTATTTATGGACTTGATGAATCGAATTTTCAGATAGTATTTGGACCGGTTTGTAGTTGTGTTTATAGATGACATATTGATTTATTCATGCGATGAAACTGAACATGCCGAGCACTTGAGATTAGTGTTGCAGATTTTACGGGATAAACAGTTATATGCTAAGTTTAGTAAATGTGAGTTCTGGTTGAGAGAAGTTAGCTTTTTGGGACACGTGGTATCCGCATCGGGTATTAGAGTTAATCCGAGTAAAATTTTAGCCATACTCGATTAGAAGCCTCCGAGAAATATTACTAAAGTTCAGAGCTTTTTGGGACTTGCCGGTTACTACAGACGGTTTGTAAAGGGTTTCTCGATGATAGCCACACCAATGACGAAACTACTTGTAAAGATGTTAAGTTTGAATGGTCGAAAAAATGTCGAAAAAGTTTCGATCAATTGAAAACTTATTTGATCAAGCTCCAGATGCTAGTCTTTGCCCTGAATTCGGTAAAGAGTTTGTCATTTACAGTGATGCATCCTTACTTGGGCTGGTTGTGTGTTGATGTAAGAAGGTCGAGTTGTAGCTTACGCGTCGAGGCAGTTGAAGCTACATGAGAAAAATTATCCAACCCATGATCTCGAACTAGCTGCCATCGTATTCACTTTGAAAATATAGCGACGTTACTTGTTTGGAGAGAGGTGTCATGTATATTCGGATCACAAAAGCCTCAAATATTTGATGACTCAAAAAGATTTGAATCTGCGACAAAGACGTTGGCTTGAGTTGTTGAAAGATTACGAGCTTGTCATTGACTATCACCCGGGAAAGGCTAACGTGGTTACCGATGCTTTAAGTCGCAAGTCACTGTTTACCTTACGAGCAATGAATGTATACCTTTCCGTTTCATCTGATAATATGTTAGTAGCAGAATTGAAAGCCAAACCATTATTGATTCATCAAATACGTGAATCTTAGAAAGTCGACGATGAACTGGTTGCTAAACGAGCTGAATGTGCTTCTAATATGGAATCAGAATTTTAAATAGACGACAACGCTTGTTTGAGTTTCAGGAGTCGATTGTGTGTTCCAAGAAATTCAGAACTTATTTCAATGATTTTGAGCGAGGCTCATAGTAGCCAAATGTCAATCCACCCGAATAGTACGAAAATGTACAACGATCTGAGGCGTCAGTTTTGGTGGCCTGGCATGAAACGAGACATTTTTGACTTTGTTTCGAAGTGTTTGATATGTCAACAAGTGAAAGCGAAACATCAAGTGCCTTCAGGGTTACTTCAGCCAATCATGATACCCAAATGGAAATGGGATCGTGTCATGATGGATTTTGTATCTGGGTTGCCATTGTCGTCAAACAAGAAAGATGCGATATGGGTTGTTGTTGATAGACTGACAAATTCAGCTCATTTTATTTCTGTACGTACGGATTATTCACTTGACAAGCTAGCTGAATTGTATGTTTCTCAGATTGTAAGATTGCACGGGTACCTATTTCTATTGTGTCGAATAGAGATCCGAGATTCACATCGCGATTCTGGAAAAAATTGCAAGAAGCATTGGGTACCAAGTTGCATTTTAGCACCGCTTTTCATCCCCAGACTGATGGTCAATCCAAGCGGATAATTTAGATACTCGAGCATATGTTGAGATGTTGCATCCTTAAGTTTAGTAGTTTATGGGAATGGTATTTACTTTTGATTGAATTTGCTTACAACAATAGTTTTCAATCAAGCATTAAGATTGCACCTTACGAGGCTTTGTATGGTCGTAAATGCCGTACACCGTTGTTTTGGACCGAGCTTAGTGAAAGTAAAATCTTCGGGGTTGATTTGATTAAAGATGCTGAGCAGAAAGTAAAAGTAATCCGTGAAAGTCTGAAAGTAGCTTCAGATCATCAGAAGTCGTATGCGAATTTAAAGCGAAAAGACATTGAATATCAGGTCGGAGACAAAGTGTTTCTTAAAGTTTCACCTTGGAAAAAGGTGCTCAGATTTGGCCGTAAAGGCAAATTGAGTCCGAGGTTCATCGGGCCATATGAGATATCCAAACGAATTGGGCCAATCACATACAGATTGATTTTACCCCCTGAACTTGAAAAGATTCACAACGTTTTTCATGTCTCGATGCTTCAACATTATAGATCCGATCTATCGCACATAATTAATCCATCAGAGGTTGAAATTCAATCTGATTTGAGTTATGAAGAAGAACCGATTCGTATCCTAGCTCGCGAGGTGAAAGAGTTGCGAAACAAAAAGGTTCTGTTAGTAAAGGTGTTATGGCTCAAGCACGGGATCGAAGAAGCTACTTGGGAACCCGAGAACTCTATGAAAGAACGATACCCAAATCGATTTACTGGTAAGATTTTTGGGGACGAAAATCTCTAAAGGGGGGAGAGTTGTGACAGCCCTATTTTGACCCTAGTCGAAAAATGGTTTCGAGACCACAAAATTGAGTCATAAAAATAATTAACCGTTATATTCTATGCTTATTGTGTGTGTACATGCATGTGTGAAAGTTTCATGCTTTAATTTTGTTATTTGTATGTAAAATTTATAAGATACGACCCATGTGATAAAACTTGAAAATGTCATAAGTAAATTTTAAAGTGCCAAATAATGCATGAATTGCGACATGGGGGACTTGCATGTCAAATGGACCAATTTTAGTTTAGTGGCTGGCCATAGTGATGGTTGATAGATAATTTATATTTTATTTAAGCATTTTAATAGGTAATGGCATTAGATTAAAAAAAATAGTAAAATAACAAAATGGTGAAAAGAACAAAGCTTGTCCATCTTTGTTCTTCATAGCCGAATGTAAGAAAACAAATTGGGGAAGGGAAGCTCATGAATGTTCGGTCACTTGGGGAAGAAACATCCAAGCTCAAGAGCATAGGGGGGCAATTTCAGATAAGGGAAAAGAGAAAGTAACCGAGTAGCCATTTCGCAACCGTTCAAGTATATCCGAGGTAAGTTTTAAGTAGTCACCTTTAGTATATAATTGATGATGCCTTGATGTGTATACATTAGATGAATTGTGACCTTTTGGCTTTACTTGAATTAAGTTGTGAGATAAATAATTTAGGTATATGACATATAGTTGAATGGTCACTATGGGTTAAGCTTGAATGGTGAAATGGATATGTGATATTTATGTATGACTTTTGAACCAAAATGTAAATCACTACTAATGTGATAAGTTGAATGAGATGTGTTAATATATGATTAAATATGCATGATATTTGGTATTATATCCGGGTTAAAGTCTCGCAGGCTTAGTGCTGGTATTACATCCGGGTTAAAGTCTCGCAGGCTTAGTGCTGGTATTATATCCGGGTTAAAGTCTTGCAGGCTTAGTGCTGGTATTATATCCAGGTTAAATCCCACAGGCTTAGTGCTAGTATTATATTCGAGCTTAAAGCCCCGCAGGTTTTGTACTGGTGACTGGATCCGGGTTTTAAACCTAGTAGGCTTAACGCTGGTGATTCAAGTAAGATTATGAATTTGAAGGTTCAAGTTAAACTACTAGTGATTTTGTATGATATATTATGATAGTCAGGTACGTATTATGTACTCGCATATGAATTGATTTTTAAGGTGAATTATTAGTATCAAAGAACGATATATACGTGTGAATGATTACTATATCTACGACTAAGAGCATGACTTATTCGGTCGATGTCTGACATTATATGAAAGTCTGTGACTTAAATCAATTGTATGAGCTATAAAGTAAAGTAAAGTACGTGCTGAAATTTTTTTTTGTGTATTCACGTATTTATACACATATATATTCAGCCAAGTGATAACTAATTAGAATATTAGTTTTGTGATACTAAATGCTCAATTTAAATGACAAGTTTTAATTGTTTGTATTGCTTAAAACTTACTAAGCCTTGAAAGCTTACTCTGTTCTTTATTTCCCTATTTTATAGATTGTTGATTCTAGCCACCAACTCGGGGATCGTCAGCAGTTAATCACACTATCGATCTTTTTGGGTACAATTATATTTTGGACTCGATATGGCATGTATGGGTTAGGTTGTTAATAACAATATTTTGAATTTGTAATTACTCTGGCCATACGAAAATGGCATATAACTTAAATATTAGTATGTATTCCATCTTGATCTCTGTTTATGTTATTTACAATGTGAATGAGGTTATTAAATGTTTAGTTTAGTAATACCTCATAGTCTAAACCGGTGATCGGACTTGAGCTAGGGGTGTTACAATGATCGAATACACACATACACATATGACATCTTCACCTATGCTTCTCATTTCACATTCATGATTCAATTCCAATCTATCTAACATGTATAAGTATATATCACATACCTGGCCAACTTAATGTATTGAACGAATTCAATTACTGATTTAACACAAGGTCTCGTAGTCTTAGACTTTTATGAAATCACCGGCATTTAGCCTGCTAGGTTTTAAACCCGAAGCCATCACCGGCACGAAGCCTGCTAGACTTTAAGTCTGAACTCATTCACCAGCATTTCGCCTATTAGGCTTGAAGCCCGATATCATTTCATTGGCATTATAGCCTGCTAGGCCCGAAGCCCGATATTATCTCACCTGTATTATAGCCTGCTAGGCCCGAAGCCCGATAATATTATTCACCAGCTTAAAGCTTGCTAGGCCGAGGCCCGAATATCACATTTCGATAAACAATTCACCTGTTCTTTCATACTTTCATAACTTATACTTAAATTGGATATACCAAATCAATATCATTTAAATCATAGCCATCATTCAATCATAAATTACATACAAAAATTCTCATAACTATTTACATGCGTATCTTATTACGAATTAATAACAATTTAACTCATACTTGGCTTTACACTCATTTTTAACTTGTTCAATAACACATCAATTCTTAGTCACGGAAAATCATACCAGCATGTAGCCTGCTAGAGTTATAACTTGAATTATATCACCGACAATATTTAATAACTAAAATACAATAAGTGTCTTAAATTGGTCAACCAATGATCCACATCACAACAATAGTATTTCAATTAACTAATACCGTAATTATGCCCTAATTTGGACAGTCAATGATTCACGTTATATCAAAAACATTTTAATTAGCTAAACACCATGAATTTGTCCTAATTGGGCAGCCAATGATATACAATATAACCGCAGCATATTAATTAGCAATAAACTGTATTAAATTCCACTTGAACTCCCTCATGCAGTACAACCCAAACAACCTGTAAGTTAACATCAAATCCCTTCCACAAAATGAATTATACTTCTTTCTTTTACTTCAATTGTCAACTTGGAAGTAACTTAAAACATAAATTTTTGGAAAGCACATTAAGCATTTAAAATGGACGTAAATGACACATTTTCAAGACAACAAATCAGCCCTTTACAGTAGCACATTAAGCATCTAAAATTAACGTGAGTGAACACATTTTTAAAATAACAAATTAGCACTTTATAGCAACACATTAAGCATTTAAATCAAACGTAAATGAAGACATTTTTAATATAACAACTCATCAATTGTACAGGGCATTTAATTCATAAAATCATACTTAATATATATTCTGTTTCAAACATTGTAAGATCATCAACAATGCAAGTTACTAAATCAACATAACCACATCACATTCGGATAATAGTACTAACCCAAACTAGACAACTTAATTAACACCAATTGGCAGTATAACAACATCTAAATTTAACTGTGAAATCAATAGATTCGGTCAGCTACATTTTCTAAATAAAACAGCATAAATGGTAGTGCATTGAACAGTGAATTTAACATATTCGGACAACCTAATTTTAAGCTCACTATCAGTTAATTGGTAAGTGATTAGCATATACAAATGTTGCATTTACCGTTTTTTTAATCAGTTTAAATAAGAGGAATTAAATACTGAAATTTTCGGCATTTGGACCGCAAATATCTCTTTCAAACAGAGATAAGGTTAACATTTAACAACTAATATTTTTTTTTCTTATTTACAACAGCAGCAAACCAATTACACCAGAATTTACTGTACTTTCAATGCAATAACTACATGCTGAAGCAATAACATTTGTGCAGCAGATTTCAACAGCAACTTATGCATTTTTTTCATCTAAATTTTTCTTCACTTCTAATTACAGTATTTTGGTAAAAATAACATGTGTTTTAAGCTACTAAACTCTATTTAACAGTCCTATTAGCTGAAAATTACTTGCATGTAATAAATATATTTTAAACATAAAAATTTTACAAAGTTTCCTTTGAAGAACTTACTGAACAGCAGTCGAGCCCACCCTTGAATGATATCCTTCCTCTTCTTGCTTCCACCGAATTTCTTATGGAACCAGCTCCTAATTAAGCTCAAAATTAACATGCAATAGCTTTCTTCTTCCTTCTAATTTAGCTCACAAGCTTGTGAGGATGGATACAAAATAATGGCTTTGGTTTTATTTATTTTATCTTTTTTTAACCAATTTACAAAACTAACCTTTAATAACATCATAATTTCAACAATAACAAGCCACAAAATTCCACTACCAACATTTATGGGATATTTACCACTTAAGGTCTCCCATTGTTTACTTCATAACCATTTAATACCTTTAACTTATAGAATTCAACTTTTACGCTTTACACGGTTTAATCCTTTTTTACCAAATTAAACACTCAAATGGAAAAATTTCTTTACGAAACTTATGCACAAAGATTCTATGATGCTGTAAACTTTAATAAAAAATAAAATAGTATTTTGACTTTAGATTTGTGGTCCCAAAACCACTATTTCGACAAGACCCAATTTTGGGTTGTTACACCTTTTGTGTCCATTAATTGAACAATACTAAAACTTATTTCACATGTCACAAAATAAAATATTATAACATAATAAAACAATACATTATTTACATATAAACTTACCTCGGTGCAAAATAACGAAATTTTGTAATTTAGTCCATAATCTTTTCCTTTCCCCGATCAAGGTTGATTCCACGTCTTTCTTAATCTAAAATAACACATTTAGCTGATTTAATACTCACATTTATCAAAATATTCCTTAACTCTAACTTTAGCAAAATTACAATTTTGCCCCTAAACTTTTGCATATTTACACTTTTGTCCCAAAGCTCAGAAATTAAACTTTTTCCCAAATTCTTATGTTTTATGACATTATGATCATTTTTCCCTTTTATGGCAACATCAAATTCTCACTCTAACATGTAGTTATGAACATTAGGTATTTTTACCGATTATGTCGTTTTACTCGTTTTCACGTAAAATCACTTAGCAAAAGTTATTTAATACAATTTCAAGCTTCATATTCTACCATAAAACATCAAAATAAACACATTTCACCTATGGGTATTTTTCCAAATATAAACCCTAGGTTAAATTATTGCTAGAATAAGCTAAATCAAGTTACAAGGACTCCAAAAACCTAAAGAACATTAAAAACGGGGCTTGAATTCACTTACTATGGAGCTTGGAAGCTTAAAACAAACCCTAGATATGGAGAACCCTTGAAATTTCATCCTAATGAAGAAGATGGACATATTTTACCATCTTTTTTCTTTTTTTTAATCTTTTAATTACCAAATGACTAAAATACCCTTCATTAAAAACTTTGGTTATTTCTACATATGTATGTCCATTTTTGTGCATGAAAACCTACTAGTATAATTACCATTTAAGGACCTCTACTTCAATTATGCTCTTCAATTAAATCCTTTAACATCTAGAACTCATATTTATCAACTTTTGCAATTAAATCCTAATAGGTAAATTAGACATGCAATTCATGAAATTTTCTATCGATATTCTAACACATGCATCTAATCACTCGATAAATTGTAAAAATTAATCGGAATAAATTTTTCTACTTCAAAATTATGGTTTCAAAACCACAATTCCATTTAGGCCCTAATTCGGGCTGTCACAGCTAAGGCTAAGAAAGAACCAACGATATGGGAGATTGTTGACCCAAGTCTTAAGCAGCACTTAGATGGAACACGGGTTGTAAATAGCAATGGAAACCGTGACCCGCTATCTAGCAAGATAGGAACCAAAGGTATAACAAACGCCACACTTAGACAAGTGATAAGTTCGAAACAAAGGAAGGAATGACGCCACAAGAATAAGCTTGATAAGTCAGTTCAGTCCCAAAGAGAATAAGGAGAATTGAATTCTCAAAGAACAAAATAGTTCATAAAATTGATCAAAAGTCTCAAAAACATGGAATGAGCAAAGTATTTATAGGCTGAGCTAGTTCCAGCCGAATGGGCACTTGAAATCAACTTAATTAAGCTATTAACAAGCTGATTTAATTTCTAAAATAATTAAAAAGGCCTTTAGCAACTCCTAGACCTAGGTGACGCCACTAGCCAAGGCTTTTACATTCCCAATCAGCTTAATTAAGTTCACTTAATGAGCTGAGTTGAACCTTGCTGATAATTGATATTCCACAGAGTTATGAGCTCCTTTAATACTCCCTTGGAAAGCTAAATGTGTAGCAGCCTTTTAATTGAAGTTATCGCGCATGAACAGCCTAAATGGTGTGAATACAAGAACTCAATCAGCTTCTAAGTGTTAACCAATGACTTTAAATAGCCCCTAAGGTGTGAAATTAGCTGCAAGCTGAATGGACCAATATGAACTGCCATTGGCCTTTGATCTCCACGAAAAGACACATAGAGAAGCTCAAAACAGCAATTTGGTTTTTAATTTAGCTCCTTGTCCATTGATCTCCACGAATAGGCACTTGGAGAAGAGTAATCAATAGCTTGGTGTGAACATATGAAATTGGATGGCCACAAGTGTGAACACACATGATTATTCAGCTAAAAGAACAAGTGTGAAAACACTTGATGCCTTGCTGAACCCGAAATGGCTCTTGGGAGGTTGTGTTCAGCTCATAATTGCGCCATACGAATAGTCAAAGGAAGCTTCCTAGCAGTAGCCAATGTGAACACCTTAATGCTGTCCATTCCCAATTCCTACAAGACACATTAAACACAACTTAGACATATTTAATTGGTCTAAAATAAATCATGTATTAAAGATGTCTAAAATTAAGACACTTTAAAAGGCCTATTTCATATGTACTAAACTAAGACATATTTAAAACCTGCATTTAAAATGTTCAACTGAAGACACATTTAATAAAATAAACTAAATAACTAAATTAACTAAAACAAATTAAATATTTTATTCCAGTAAAATAATGTGCAAGCTAAAATGAACTAAAATAAGCTCATTGAGCTAGGGACAAGCTAGATGAGCTTGGGGAAAGTTACAAGGATCGCTTGGATTGCTGGTCCGAGATCGTCCAATGAAACCCGCAATAGTTTCCAAAGGTTCTAGGCCAACAACCACATTAACAAGCTAAAATTAAGGCTTCATTTTGCACTTGGGCCTTTCGTGCTTGGTCCAATTCCGATGGCGTCGAATTGTATCATGACATGATGCAGCTAGGATCGCATCAGGTATCATATTAGAAGTTTAAAATATCCAAAAAAAAAGTGAAAAAATTTAGAAAAAAGCAAAAAAAAAAGTGAAAAAAATTTAATTTTTTTTATATCCTGGAGTATATCTTATATTTTCTGACAAGTTGTCACACTACTAAAACCTTTCGATTAACAAAAAAATTGTTACCTTCTCCTTTCCTTTTTGAACCTATCCTACCACATATCAACCATTTGTTGTTAACCAACTATTGCAAGTGTTCTTTGATCAGGTCCTAATTAGTTCGATCCAGAACTTTGAGAAGAACTTGAGAGGAAAAAGGCACGAGTGGTGAGATTAAAAGAGCTAGAAAAAGCCAAAATTGAGTGAAACACGTGTGGAGTGAATTTTTTCCTTTTGAGAGGATTTGTGAGGATTTTGAATTTGGTGAGGTTCATAATCTATTTAATTCTTATTTCGTTTTCTAATCCTTTGCTGAAATCATGTCCCAAGAATTATCTGAGTTGGAATTGCAAATGTTGTTGAAAGAAATGAGAAGGATTATGCAATCTAAAACCAAGAAAATTGATCGTGTGGAAGAAAGATCATCGAAGGAGTCTTTTGTGCAAAAAGAGCGAAAAGATTCATTTAGAAAAGAGCCACGTCTTGGTTCCTATTCTTCATAGGATTCAAGTTGGAGTAAAGAAAACCACAAGTTTGAAGCATTTCGAGGTAACAAACGAGAAGGCACAGGTATCTCTTCGACTGGTCCAAAGTACTCATCTATAGAGTTTCAATCACGAAGAGGAGATCGTGTTTCATGTGTAAAACATTCCATTTGTGACCAAAAAAAGTCTACTCATTTTGATTCTTTCATTTCAACCCTATCTTGTAAAGAAAGTATGAGATGAAAGGAAATTAAAAGAAAAGAAAGACAAGAGTTGTTAATGAGAGAAAATGAATGAAAAATAAAAGAAATTGAGAGAAGAAAAAAAGAAATGAGAGAAAAAGAAATTGAAAGAAAAAGAAAGCTTGAAAGAAAATAGAAAGAAAAAGAATGCAAGCGAGAAAAAAACTTTGAAAAAGAGTTTGAGAATGAAAAAGAAAAAGCAATTGAAAAAGAGAAAAATGGGAGCAAAAGAAAAGAAAATATGAAAGATGAGTGTTTCATTAAGATTGAAGAAATAAAAGAAAGTGTGAAAAAAACGAGTGACGTTGTTGGAAAAGAAAGTGAAATGAAGAGTGAGAGTGAGTTTTCACAAATAAAAGAGAGTGTGGAAATAGAAAGAGAGTTTGAAAAGGATATTGAAAAAGAAACAAGTGAAAAAGAAGAGAGTATTCAATCAAAGGTGAGGATTGTTTTTGCTAACCCACATTCGAGTTTGCCTTTTGATTTCTCTTCATTTCAAGTTTATAAAATTCCACCCATGGACGAGTTCCAACTGACCAAAAAAGGTAAGTTGGAGAGTGAAAATATCCTTCAAATATTTGAAGGTAAGCAAGGTAAGGAACCTCTTGAGATTCAATCAAATTGGTGTTCTTTGAATTTCATTGACAAATCTACCAATGTTTCTAATCTCAAAAGAACTCTTTACAATAACCCATTTTGTTGTTATTCGTTGAATGAAGTTGCTGATTTTGTCCTGAATAGTGTTTTAAAATATTTTTCTCAGGGTGTGTATTGTGTTGGTCCAAGCAACATTGAATCACAAGTTGATAAAACTGTTGATGTTTTTGGAATAATTAAATGTCTGCAAAATTTAATTGTTTTGAATGATAAAGAATTTTCACATAAAATACTTAATATGTTTGATTATGATGGTTATGTGAATTCTTTAAATCAAAGTGAGAGAATTTTGAGGATATCCATGCCTATTCGAATGATATTTATGCCTAAATCTTGTTTGTTTAATATGTGTGAATTATTGTTGAAATTATTTTTTTGTTATATTCAGAAATAAGTGATCAAAACCATGTGTTTAAACTAGAAGCTTGTTATTCCGAATCATTATTGAGAGAAATCAAGCATCATAAGAATAAATGTGTGAACAATTTTTGCTTGTTTGATGTTTTGTCTTTAAATCTGAAAGCAAAGTATTTGAATTGTGTTGAGTTGCAAATGCAAAATCAAACTTTCGATCTCGGAGATTGTGATTCTATATTATTGTTCAAGGGATTTGAGCCATAGAATTTTGTTTTCCAAGATTATAACTTTCAAACGCTTTGTGATTCTAGTTTGTTGCCATCGATGAAAACTTTTGATTCATTCTGTAAAGGTAAGACCAACTTATATTTTTGATCCTGGCATTGGTTTATACATTCCATTTTTTAATAGGATTCTGGCAAGTTATTTTGTGCTTATAATTCATAATGTCACTAATTTGTTTCATTCTCGTGTATGTGACAATTTGAAATGGTACTCTTCTAAAGAGGGAGGGTATGCAAATAACATTGTTTCTTTTCAAACCATATGTGATTATCAGGTTTTCAAAAGTGACTTTGTCAAGTTCATGAACAAAGGGGTTTGTGTTGAAATGTTTTTTGAAAGCAAATGGCCTGATTTGAGGACAAATCATTTTGAAGAGGGAGGGGATGATACATGCACGGGAAAGATTGAAGTGTATTCAAGTTCATTAAGTGGACCAAACTCCAAGTTGCTCATTTCAAGAGAAGATCCAATTGAAATTCTCATCGAGTTTATAACACTTACTAGATCAAAGAAGTTTAAAGAGGCGATGGTGGGCCTGATTTAGCAAGTTTGGGCTGAACATGAGATGTCTAACCCTTATTGGACCCAAAATAACGTCCCAAGTCCATGCAATGTTTTGCATGTGGCTGCTTGTTTAGTTTAATTAATTTTACAACTTTTAATTATGTCTTGTTTATTATATGCATCTTTAATTAATGTCTTGCATTATTAATCTACATCTTTTAATTGTGACATGCACTATTTGTTCTGCATTTAACAAAGTCATGCATTATGTAACTCCCATGTTAGTTAAAGTTTGCATCATTAAATTAAGTTATGCATTAAGTAACTCATTTTTTCATTTAGTTAGCATTTTAAACCATGCATTTAAGCATCCTAGTTGTTAAATATGTTTGATTTTGTTTATGTAAGTATGTTATTCAATTTGGTTGTTACTTTTTAATGCATAAATTAAAGTGTGTTTATTTTTATTTTAAATAAGGTGATTTAAATTGCATGTTCAATTAATTCATGTACATAAGGGTTATTAAATATGTTGTTTTTATTAGTGTTTTAAGTTATTATTTAATCTTAAATATCTATTTTGCAAGTGACTTTTCATATGATTAAAGACTCTTCAAAGTTAGACAGTTTCAAAGCTCTTAAAAGAAAATTAAGGAGGTTGTTTAAAGGACCAAAAGTGATACGAACTTGGTTTAGTGTTGATTCGAGTCGTTTTAGTTGCCCAATCATGAAATTAAGTAAGCGTTGAATTAAATCAAAATAGGTTAGAAAAATGGAAAGATAAGTTTGAAAAAGGCTGGAAGTTAAGTTCGAATAAGGTCTCAAAGATAGTTTAAAAGATGGATGGAAGGTGCTCGGCTAAGGCAAAGGCTGAACCAACAATATATAGGATTTTGACCCAAGTCTTAAAAGCACTTAGATGGATAATGGTAAGTGAAAATAACAAATGAAACCTTGACCCTCTATCTATCGAGATAGGAACCAAAGGTATAACGGATGCCGCACTTTGGTAAGTGATAAGCCTTGGATAACAAGGAAAGAATGACACCACAAGCTGAGATTGATAAATCGTTTCAGTCCAGGAGAGAACAATGAGAGTTGAATTCTCACAAAGAACAAAAGTTCATATATTTAGCAAAAAGTCTTCTAACCAAAATAATGTCTTCTTACAATCTATTTATATGCACTATTATGACTATTCAAATGCCTATTTGTGACCTTTCACTTTCAGCAATTAACTAAGGTTTTTAACAAGCTTTAATTTCATTTTTAAGTCATGTAGGGAAGCCAATAGTCATGTCTCTTCACTTGATTCTGGTGTAGATGAAAAGGCATGTCTCTTCACTTTATTGTTGACTTAATGAACCCTTAATATGCTATTTGGTGTCCCTTCATCTCCCTTAAATCGAATGTCAAAAGACTTGTGCATTCATCTCTTTAATTGGCACCATAACTAGCTTTGAGTGCATGAAACTGATCATACTTGAAGAGTCACTCTTGGTCCATTTCAACGGCCACCATAATGAGCTTTGAGTGTTTCAATATCCACTAAAAATGTTCCCTTTAAGCACCAGCAATTTAAATGACCAAATGCACACCCTTTTATGCCAAAACTGAATAGCTAATTGAATGTGACAACATTTGATTCTTCTTGGCAAACGAACAACCCTATTGTAGCTTTAAAATATGTGTCTAGCCTTTTGAACTTTCCTACAACAAACTAATAAACACACAATTAACTTATTTAAGAAAAAAATTAAACACACTATAACTTATGCATTAAAAAGTAATAGCCAAACTAAATAACACTCTAATTCAAACAACTAAGATGTTTAAATGCACAATTTAATTAAGATGTAAAGAAAATGAACAGATGAGTTACTTAATGCATGACTTAATTCAATGATGCAAACTTAACTAACATTAAAGTTACATAATTAAACTAGCATGACTTAATTTAATGATACAAACTTAACTAACATGAAATTTACATAATGCATGACTTTATTAAATGCAGAACACATATTAATGATGTGCAAACTATGAAATAATTAAAGACTCATATTGATGATGTTCAAACTATGACATAATTAAAAACACAAACTGAAATAACTAAAAAAAAATGAATCAAAGTCCTTATTTTCCAGCAGCCAAATTAACAAACTAAAATTAAAAGCTTCATTTTGAACTTGGGCCCCTCGTGCTTGGGCCAATTCTGATGTCGCCGAATTGTATCATGACATGATGCGGCTTGGGCCGTATCATACCCTCGCTCTTGAAGACGATTTGTCCTCAAATTGGGCCATTTGCTAACAAAGAATCTTTCAAAGTCACGAACTCCTTTGCTCATGAACCTGACAGAATTGTTTCCAAAAACCTAAGAACCACAAAGGGTTCGACAAGAAAGTGGGTTACTTGCATCCCCTCCCTCTTTAGGAGGGAACCCATTGCAAAGTGTCACCTACACAAGAATGAAATAAATTAGTGACACTATGAATTATAAACACAAAATAACTTTTTGAAATCTTATTCAAAGTTGGGATGCAGAAACCAATGCCGGGATCAAAAATAGAAGTTGGTCTTACCTTACCATAACGAATCAAGAAATTCATCGATGGCAACAAACCAAAACCACAAAGCATTTGAAAATTATAATCTTGGAAAACAAAATTCCATAGCTCAAATCCCTTGAACAATAATGTAGAACAATAATCTCTGGGATAAAAAATGAGGTTTTCTCTTACCATTTCAATTTGACTCAAAATTTTCATGGTCGGCAGCATAAAAGGCTCATGAAGTGATTAAAAGTCATAATCATACCAAACATGAAGCGATTGTAAGTTACAAATATGTAAATCATGCTCGGTTCCTTTAAACCATAATGTAAAATAATTTCCAGAATCAGAAATCTGATTTTGACTTTGCAAGCCAACAAAATTCACATGCCTTGTGTTCAAAAATAATGATAAAATTCGGAGCAGTTGAAAGGGTTCAACACATTTATTCACAATAAAATTATGATGCTCACCTTTTCTTAACAGCAACTTAGGAACATAGGCTCTAGGTTTAAACATGGTTTTGGTCACTCGTTCCAAAATGCAGCAAGAATTTCATTTTCATCAACAAATCACACTTGCCAAATGAAAAGGATTTAAGCATACAAATATGCAAACAATCAAGCCTCTCAAATCTCTTTCGATCTATCATGTAAATGTATGAGTATTTCGCACAAGGATTTAGAGATTTCACATTATCATCGCAATCAAACAGATTAAACGTCTTACACAAAAACGCTTTATCACATATGACCAAATTTTGTATATGGTAGTTTAGTTTAACTTTATCAACAGAATTACCAAGACAAAACTTATCATAAGAAAAATTCTTCATGGCACTAGTTGGAACGAAATCATCAACATTAATCATAGAATGAAAATTAATCAAATCAAAGTGAGGAGATCTTTCGAAGACTGAGTCACCAGCAATTTTCTCAACAGCATTCAAATTTGATTGGCATGATTCAATGGCCAAAAACTCCTTACCTTTCTTACCTTTAAGCACTTGTGGATTAAGTTCACCTTCATCCTCACCTTTCTTGATCAATCAAAATTGTCTCTCATTAGGAAGGTAATAAAGTTGAAACTTATCAATTGAATCTTTAGAAACCTGAAAAAAAAAGAAACAATACAAGGACAACTCGCATGTAGGTTAGTAAAAACGTTACTCACTTTTTCTTGTTCACTTGCATCTTTTTCACTCGTTTCTTTTTCTAACTCATTTTCAAATCCTCTTTCCTTTACCTCAGTCTCTTTTATTGTTGAAGACTCACTTTCACTCTTCATTTTGTTTTCTTTTTCTACAACACTCGTTTCTTGCTCACTATATTTTCTTTCTTCAATTTCTCTCTCTTTTTCAATTTTATTTTCTTGCTCACATGCTTTTTCAATCTCAATCTCTTTTTGCTTTCTTTTATTCTCTTTTTATTTTTCAATTTCTTTTAGTATTTGCTCATTTTCTCTCATCAACATCTCTTGTCTCTCTTTCCTTGTTATTTTCTTTTCTCTTTTCCTTTCATTACAAGATGAAGATAACAAGACAGATTTAGAATGAAAATCCTTCCGTTGGGAAAAATAGGAGGGATTTACGTACAAAATACGATTATCTCTTCGAGGCTGAATCTTTGGGGATGAATACCTTGGTGCATACAAAGAATTACTTAGACCTTCTCGTTTGTCACCGTAATAGGCTTCAAACTCAAAGCTTGAGTTATTTCGACTCAAAGTCCTCGTTGAATAGGAATCTTGATAGGGATCTCTTCTCACGTAGTCATTGGACGTTAGACTCCTTGAAGATCTTGTTTCCGTCTTTTGACTTAGAAAAATTCACTCTCGATGGTAGTAAGATGGAATGAAATGCTTGCGCATCACTGCTTTCATTTCGGACCAAGTTGATATTGGGCACTCTCTATT
Organism: Gossypium anomalum; assembly: GCA_025698475.1. NCBI lineage: Eukaryota > Viridiplantae > Streptophyta > Magnoliopsida > Malvales > Malvaceae > Gossypium > Gossypium anomalum. The sequence goes on from CM046965.1 coordinate 45,295,799, forward strand.
TCGTCTTCGACTTGTGGTGAATTGATCCCACCAAATCATGGATAATCGGACAACTCGTTCGACGCAAGTTTCACCTTCTTGCTCTCCGAATAGTTGTGGCACTCGAAGACCAATTTGATTTTCCTTTCCCATTCAAGGTATGCCTCTGGGTCAGATCTACCTTGAAACGGTGGAATGACTAACTTGATATTCTTCAAATTATAATCAACATGTTCACGCTCTCTAAAGCCTCGATTTTTATGAATGCGTTGCCTTTCACTTTGATTGGATGCTAGGTATGATGGATCGAACAAAACACAATTGGCAGTAACATTCCTTTCAAAACTTAGAGACATTGCTTGAACCTCACAACAAATTCCTCACGTTTCGCTAAAAAAGAAAAAAAAATTGGCACTTCCACTCGTGTTTGCAGTCTTTAATGGCTTTTTTCTTCTGTCTAATGCTCTCACAACACTCGTGCCTTTTTCCACTCATTTCCCCTCTTGTAATTTCATAAAAGACTCGTTTAGACTTAGAAGCAAGCTTAGGAGTCAGCTTCAAAGGGTTGCAAAGGATAAGAATGGATGTAGGTGTTAGGTGGCCAAAAAGAAGAAAAAAGTATGGATTCTCAAGTGTGGCGAAATGGATTGTTTTGGATAGAAATGAAATTTGATGATCGGGAAAAAAAAAGAATAACTTTTTGTTTTGAAACTTTTTTTAAATTTTTTTTGAATTTGTTCGATTTTTTTGAAAAAAGTTTTAAATTTTTTTTCAAGAACTTATTCCGAGACTACTATGAACATTCGTACTCTTAATTTTGCTAGCTCTGATACCAAATGATACGAACTTAGTTCAGTGTTGATTCGAGTTGTTTTAGTTGCCTGGTCATGAAATTAAGTAAGCGTTGAATTAAATCGAAATAGGTTGGAAAAATGGAAAGATAAGTTGGAAAGGGCTGGAAGTTAGGTTTGAATAAAGTCTCAAAGATAGTTTAAAAGATGGATGGAAGGTGTTCGACTAAGGTAAAGGCTGAACCAACAATAGATAGGATTGTTGGCCCAAGTTTTAAAATCACTTAGATGGATAATGGTAGATGAAAATAACAAATAAAACCTTGACCCGCTATCTATCAAGATAGGAACCAAAGGTATAACGAATGCCACACTTTGGTAAGTGATAAGCTCAGATAATAAGGAAAGAATGACACCACAAGCTGAGCTTGATAAGTCATTTCAGTCCAAGAGAGAACAATGAGAGTTGAATTCTCACAAAGAACAAAAGTTCATATATTTAGCAAAAAGTATTCTAACCAAAATAATGTCTTCCTACAATCTATTTATAGGCACTATTATGACTATTCAAATGCCTATTTGTGACCTTTCACTTCCAGCAATTAACTAAGGTTTTTAACAAGCTTTAATTTTATTTTTAAGTCATGTAGGGAAGCCAATAGTCATGTCTCTTAACTTGATTCTGGTGTAGATGAAAAGACATGTCTCTTCACTTTATTGTTGACTTAATGAACCCTTAATGTGTTGTTTGGTGTCCCTTCATCTCCCTTAAACCGAATGTCAAAAGACTTGTGCATTCATCTCTTTAATTGGCACATAACTAGCTTTGAGTGCATGAAACTGATTAGACTTGAAGAGTCGCTCTTGGTCTATTTGAACAGCCACCATAATGAGCTTTGAGTGTTTCAATATCCACCAAAAACGTTTCCTTTAAGCTCTAGCAATTTAAGTGACCAAATGCACACCCTTTTATGCCAAAATTGAACAGCCAATTGAATGTGACAGCATTTGATTCTTCTTGGAAAATGAATAGCCCTATTGTAGCTTTAAAATATGTGTCCAGCCTTTTGAACTTTCCTACAACAAACTAAAAAACACAGAATCAATTTATTTAAGAAAAAAATTAAGCACACTATTACTTATGCATTAAAAATAACAGCCAAATTAAATAACACTTTAATTCAAACAACTAAGATGTTTAAATGCATAATTTAATTAAGATGTAAACTAAATGAATAGATGAGTTACTTAATGCATGACTTAATTTAATGATGCAAACTTAACTAACATGAAAGTTACATAATGCATGACTTTATTAAATGCAGAACACATATTAATGATGTGCAAACTATGACATAATTAAAGACTCATATTAATGATGTTCAAACTATGACATAATTAAAGACACAAACTAAAATAACTAAAAATAAATGAATCAAAGTCCTTATTTTCCAGCAGCCAAATTAAAAAACTAAAATTAAAAGCTTCATTTTGCAGTTGGGCCCCTTGTGCTTGGGCCAATTCTGATGTCATCGAATTGTATCATGACATGACACGGCCTAGGCTATATCAAAAAGGGACTCTTCAAGTCTGAACATTTTCGAAGTCTTAAGTCTTCATCATGGTGCCATTTAAAATAATGTTACACAAGCTTTCGTCATGAGGTTACAAGGGAGCTGAAAGGACATCAATCAAACACATTAAGGATACTTTAAGTCTTCATTAAGGAGAATTAACATGCCTTTTCAACTACATTAGATTCCAATGAAGAGACATGACTCATTGGCTTCCTTACAAGAGTTAAAAATGAAATTATTGCTTGTAATAACCTTAGTTAATTGTTGAAGATGGAAGGTCTCACATAGGCATTTGAATAGTCACGATGCTGCCTATAAATAATTTGTGAAAAGAGCCTTTGTTAGATGATGAATGTTGAATGAATATTTTGAGTTATTGTAAGAATTCTATCTCATTATTCTTGAAAGAAGTAACACCCCTAACCCGTACCCATCGCCGGAGGGTTAAGGAGTATTACCAAACAAGCATGAAATTTTATTCAACTTTAATCAACTAATTCCCGTTGGCATACCTATAAAACCGAATTCCAACTTATATTTTCCATTTATACAATATACAAAGAAGTCATCTCAAGTTAATAAGTACATTGATTCATTCTTAAGTTCAATTCACATCAAAACATTTAAAAACATTAATTGAATATCAACCACACATACACATTAACTATGTGGAACACATATAGTAACTTAACAAGCCATTTTCGCATGGCTATACATATGTACATCACCAAAAAAATACTTATTTAACATCAAAAGTCAATCCTATACATGCCATTATCAAAGTCCACCTTTTTTTTTGAACCTACCTCAGGAATGCTCCGCTTCGAACGTCTAAGCTTCTCGTTTTAGGTAGCTCTGATACCAAATGATACGAGCTCGCCTCGACTTGAGTTAAGTCGTATGTAGGTTGCCCGAACGTCAACGAGAAGGTATCGATGAGAATGGAAATGGAGAAGTGATTTCAGGTTTGAAAGAGACTTGAATGTCAAAGTTTAGGTTTGATAAGGATGATTAGTTTAGGTTTAAGAAAGAAGGAAGTTGGATAGTTGGTAGATGGTTTATGGTTCAGAAGAGAAACAAAAGTCGGTTGAATTTAGAATATTTGGGAAACGGACGAGATAAGGTAAGGTTGGAACCTAGAACAAGTTGAACCGATATTAGTAAATATTGACCTGAGACTTATGAGTTCTTAAGAAAGGATGGTTGAAATGAAATGGACCTCGACCCACTATCTAGACAAATAGGAACCTCGGTAGGTTTTGAACGCCACACTAAAACTAGTTATAAGTTCGGTTTCGTAAAAGAAATAGGTTGACGCCACTACTAGGTAGATAAGCCAACAAAAATCTTAAACGAGACTTAGAGAAGAAAACTCTCACAAGAACAAAAGTTTGATTATCAATTTTGCAAAAGTCCTTTAAAAAGTAACACAAGCCACAATTTATAGTGAATACAAGGGATAGTCAAATAGACTCTTGAGGTAGCTAAATGGTTACTAAAAATTCCAGAATTTTTTATGAAGCTTCCTTGAAGTTTCTTGTGCATGGAAAATGGCAAGGGTCAGCTTCTAGATGCCTTGATTCAATAGGAAAATTGATGGGTTGTTTGGGAAGCTGAAATGCAATCAATAGGTTCGGCCAAATGCTTGAATTTGAATTAATGTTGCTACTTGGTTTAGCCAAATGTTCATGTGATTAAGGAGCTGTCTAAAGCACTTCAATAGTCTTAGAATGTGAACAAACCAATTTGAACAGCCACATATGTGTGAAAAAACAAAACCGAACAGCCCTTGGTGTGAAAGGAATAATCGGGTTGGTGTGAACAGCTTTAATTTGTCTTGGGCAGCCAATCGGTCCTCTTGAAGAGTTGTAAGGTTTGGCCGAATGGTCACTTAGGGGACACCAAATATCAGCACACCAACTTTAAATCATCCATGCACCTATGCCGTCCAAGGGGTAATGTACCTACAACAATTAATTCAGCAAATTAAATCCATTTTAGACACATTAAATTTGACAACATAAACAAATAAATCTTGCACCATAAATTAGGCTGGACATAATTAATCTTTGTAATAGTTAAGACATATTTAATTGGTGCTAATTAATTAAGTACTTAATTTAGAACATAATTAAAACATGTCCAGATTATGACAAATAAATTATTAAAACTAAATAACTAATAAAACTAACAGCAACTTAAATGATTTATTCCAGCATATTAAACGCAATAATGAAATGAGCTGAAACGAGCTCGTTGAGCTAAGTTAAGTTGAAGATGAGCTGATTTGAGCTTGAAGGAGTATGCATGGTTTGATTGGCTTGCTGGTCCAAGAGCTTTCAAGAAGTCCAGCAATAGTTTCACCCCAAACTCTATCAACTAAGGCTGTTGTTGCGTCTTTGAATCTCTTTGCTTGAGCTCAGGTGATCGATCCTACGGGCAACTCGAGAGGTTCTTCATTTGCAGTCGATAACTCAGGAGGTATGGTCGTATCAAGCTCCCTTTAGCTGATCAAACAAATCATCAATACGCGGTAACGGATATTTATTTTTATTGTCACTTTATTCAATTGACGATAGTCGATGCACATTCTCATGGTTCCGTCTTTCTTTTTCACAAACAATACTGGTGCACCCCAAGGTGAGAAACTCGGTCGAGCAAAACCTCTATTCGTCAACTCTTGCAACTGAGTTTTTAATTCTTTCAATTCCATTGGTGCCATACGATACGGAGCTATCAAAATTGGTGTGGTACCAGGTACAAGTTCGATGCCGAATTCTACCTCTCGAACGGGTGGTAATCCTGGTAACTCCTCAGGAAAAAAATCTGAATACTCACAAACCACTGGCACTAATTCAAGTCTCCTTTCTGACTCTTTGCTATCAAGCACGTACACAAGATATGCTTCACACCCCTTTTTCACATATTTTTGAGCCAACATCAAGGATATTATTGCTGGCAGCCCGTTCTGATACGATCCGCCTCGGGATGAGTCGAATCATATGCTGAGTTGCCCGATCGTCTTAACGAGAAGTTCCGTTCGTAACTTTAAGGCTTAGGTGATAAAGGATGGAGTTGTGTTGGTTGCTAATATTTGACAAGGGTGGTCGTAGAGTATGGAATTAGGTGGCTTAAGAACAAGTAGAACCGACACTAAAGAGTGACGACCCGAAACTTATAGTTTCTTAAGGTGAATGGTAAAACGATAAAACCGCGACCCACTATCTACGAAGATAGGAACCTTGGTATAGGCTTGAAAGAAACAGGGTTGACGCAACTACTAGATAGATAAGTTAACAAAGTCTCAAACAAAGTTTAGAGAAGAAAATTCTCACAGGATTAAATTCAATAAAAAAAAATTTGGCAAAAAGTAGTCCCTTACAATTGAAAATAACCAACTATTTATACTAGTATCTTATGCTAGCCGAATAGTCCATTCATGAACTTAACAATTAAGTAATGTACCTAATTAAAACATGAAACTTCTAGAAAAAAAATGTCCAATGATGTTCTTGTCCATGTTCGGCCGAATAGGAAGTGAGTGGTTAACTTCCTGAATATGCATTGATGTACTTGGATAAATGTTCTTCATGCATGCATGGCTAGGTTCGGCTAACTCCTTTAATGGAGCCTTTAATTCATGTTGTTTCACTATGAGTGGCTTAATTAAATGAGGCTTCATGAAGGATCAAACTTGGTGTGAACAAGGAGCTTGAGTAGACTCTTGTTTGTGAACATCCAACTGAATGGTCATCATGGTGTGAACACAAGGTGTGAACACGTGATCAATACATGAACCGTCCAATACATGTTCCATAATTAATTTGATCCATGAATCTTCAAAATACATGAATGACCATCATGAACATGCATATGCCTCTTGATTGCCATCCATTGAACCTTTCTATGCATGCACCTTGCATTAATTCCTTACATGCATGTGCCGTCCAAAGGGATGAACCTACATGAAATAAACAAGTCATTAAAACATCTCATGAACACTCATAAATTCAGCATGATATGAACACATTAATGTCATGCATTAATTCGGCTATGTGAACATAATCAATTTATGTAATGACTATGACATATTAATAACAAGTATTAATATAAGACAAGTTTAATGCTTAAATAAATATGTGCAAATTTTTATTTAATGCATTAAAGACAAAAACTGAGTTTAAACTAAAATGAGCTAAGCTTTAGCTCGTGAGCTAAAGTTGAGCTGAGGCTAAACTCCTAAGCTGAAGTTGAGCTAAGGTTTAGCTCGTGAGTTGAAAGTGAGCTAGGAGTGAGCTCGGTTTAGCTCAGACAAGATGGATTGAGCTCGAATAAGCTGGAGTTGAGCTGGACGGAGCTCGTGGAGCTGGAAACGAGTTGGGATCAGCTTGCCAACATGTCATTGCTCGGCTTGACAAATTTGCTCGATAAAGTTCGTGGGGCGTGCTCGTATCATTCCCCCCCTCTTTTAGGCGGCTTGCCCTCAAGTCGAGCTGTTTGTCTGCTGGAAAATATTTTCTCTCCCGTTGCTTTCCTCGATCAAATGGGACAAATGTTATCACACATACTCTTCCAAACTTTTTCACCAAATAACACATATAAAACCCAATCCAAAGATCACATGGAAAAAATTTTGTTCGTTCAGAACATGGATGCTTCATTTTATCGCACAATTTCGATATGCCATCAATATGAACAATTGGACAGAAGGGAAATAAGGAATGATTAATTACGCAATTTAGCAAACCAGAATGCATTCCTCGTTTCAACCACAACATTCCTAATGGATCAAAACAAAAGACATATTCACTTAGCTTTTTGATTTGAACAACCTCATCTTGCCGTATTCGATTGAATGGAATTACAACAGCAGGATGAATAATATGGCCACTTTCCACAAAGTCATCATCAACAACATCCAGTTCTTCACTTTTCAAACAAAACAAAGACATTTTTGACTTACCTTGTAATTTACATGACGAAAATTTGATTTTACCTTGTTTACGCAAAACAAACCTTCGCTCCTTAGCAAGGTAATGTAATCGATATTTTGGTTTGGAATAAACCTGGCAAGGTGAAAAGTCAAAGAAGTAACTCGCGCCCTTCAAAATGTAATTTCCATAAAGATGGAAGATATCAATACCGTTAGGAAGGATATACTTAAACGGACATGCTGAAATGATATTCACAGATGGATAGCATATTCCGAATCCAGGATTAAAAACAAAATCTCCAAAATCAAAAACTTGATGTTGATTTTGTACGCTTACCACAGGATTTATTTTTAGAAATAAAGCTAAAGTTCGAATCAGATGAATAGGTGCAACAAATTTATTTACAAGGAAATTATGATGCTTACCTTCTCTTGGTAACAACTTAAAGTGGCTAACTCCCGGCTTAAAGACTCGATTTTGATCACTTAGCTCAATATTCAACAAGAGTTGCACTTTCTCAAATAAATCACAAAAATAGAACAAAGAAAGTTTAGGCAAACAAATATGCAAAAACTCATACTTCAAGAATCTCAATCGGACAGGCAAATTAAAACATGGAAATTTTCCACAAAAATTCAAAAATATCTCTTGAAGGGAAAAATCAAACAAATTATTCATTGTATACGAAAACCTTTGAACACATATGTTGAACCAAGAAATTGTGAGCAGGAAACTTTTCAAAAGTTCAAATCCATCATAGACCAATCGAATAGGCATGTTTAAGCAAAAAGGTTTAGCACATATATTCAAAGAGTTTAAGTATTCAAACACATCAAAATATGTATGTGCAAAACTTTTATCACACACCTCCACAATTCGCATAGGCGATACCAACCTAACAGAAGGGTTAAACATGTCATAAGATAAAACTTTCATGGCAATTTTTGAAACAAAGACATTAACGTCAAAAGTTGAACAATAACTAACCAAAGCAAAATTTGGAGACCTTTCAGAAATAGAACCATAAAAACCTTTATTATCAGTTTTTAAATCAAATGATCCTGACTTGATAATCATATAGTCCTTACCTCGCTTACCTTCGGACATAAGTAGGAAGTTGTCATTCTCGTTCTTACCTTTCTTGTACAATCAAAATCGCCACTCGTTGGGAAGGTATTGAAGCTGGAATTGATCACTCTAATTTTCATAAACCTGGGAAAACATCTCACAAGAAGAACTAACAAGTGGGTTAGTGGAAACAATCCTCGCTTACTCACTAACATTTTTTTCACTCGAATCTTTTTTTTCAAGATCACTTACTTCTTCCACTCGTTCTTTTATCTCAATCTCTTTTTCAACTTTTTCCTTTTGTAAACATTCTTTTTCTTTTTCAATGTCTTTTTCGATTTTGTTTTCTTGTTCACTTTCTTTGTTTTTCTCTCTTTTCTTTGTTTCTTCTCTCGATTTCATTCAAAATCCTCTCATTTTCTCTCATAATCTTTTCTTGCCTCTCTTTTCTTTTGATCTCTTTTTGCTTTTCGTCTTTTTCTTTTCTCATTTTCTTTTTACAACAGGTTACAAAAGATTCAGGAGAATAATCATTTATATATGATTCACGAACAATCTTTCGTGAATATCTCTCCGTGGATGTTTTCTTTGGAGTTCTTGAAGAGGTGTATCTTTCATCTCGCACGACTTCTTGGAAGGAATCAAAATCAAAATTGGCTTCTCTTCGTCTCGAATTCCTTGATGAAAAGGAATCTCGATCGGAGTCTCTTCTTGAGTAGACGTTGGATGTGTATCTTCGTAATGTTCTCGAATCCACTTTCTGACTTGATGACATTCGTTCTCGTGGATCTCTTTGCTTCAATCGATCTAATCTCTCGTACAATTTATCGAATTTGGACTTCACCATTCTTTGCATTTCTTGTACCAAGTATTGGTATTCTGATTCGGTGAACTCTTCGCATGACATGATTTTTGTGTTGCTGAAAAGAAAATGTTAGTTCACAAAACAAAATAAAAAAAAATTAAGTACCTCACCACAAACCTCACAATTTCGCTCGGAAAGAAGAAGGAAAAAAATGACACTCTCGCTCGTGTTTTACACTCAATTGGCTTTTACCTCCGCTTGAATAGTCTCACACACTCGTGCCTTTTACCTCTCAATCTTCCTCTCGTAACCTTGTAACAGACTTAGTATGACTTGATCTCTAATATTGTGGATTAGGTTTCAAATGGTTTTACAAAGGATAACAAATGAGGGGTTACGGGTTGGTTGAAGGGTTAAAATGTGGCATATTAGAGAAAGTAGAATAGAAAAATGGATCGGGAACTATATCAAATCAAAACTTGACGATCAAATAACAATTGAATTGCATAAATCACTTTTTTTTTGAATTTTTTCATTTTTTTTCGAAATTTGTTTTTTTTAACTTGTATAACTATTTTTTTGTTCTATATCAACAACTAAATACAATACGATCACCTTTGTACACGATTTTTTTTCTTCGGCTGCGTAAATTTTTGTTTTTATAATAACAGTAACAAACTAATCAAAATGAGAAAACTTCGGTATACGAAATTTTTTTTTCTATACTCTTGTTTTTTTTTCCCGGATCCTACTTACTCGCGTACACTTGGACTAGCCCGGGATTGATTTCTTCGTACGAACTTCTCGTTTTAGCAGCTCTGATACCAGATGATATGATCCGCCTCGGGATGAGTCAATTCATATGCTGAGTTGCCCGATCGTCTTAACGAGAAGTTCCGTTCGTAACTTTAAGGCTTAGGCGATAAAGGATGGAGTTGTGTTGGTTGCTAATATTTGACAAGGGTGGTCGTAGGGTATGGAATTAGGTAGCTTAAGAACAAGTAGAACCGACACTAAAGAGTGACGACCCGAAACTTATAGTTTCTTAAGGTGAATGGTAAAACGATAAAACCGGGACCCACTATCTACGAAGATAGGAACCTTGGTATAGGCTTGAAAGAAACAGGGTTGACGCCACTACTAGGTAGATAAGTCAACAAAGTCTCAAACAAAGTTAAGAGAAGAAAATTCTCATAGGATTAAATTCAATAAAAAAAATTTGGCAAAAAGTAGTCCCTTACAATTGAAAATAACCAACTATTTATACTAGTATCTTATGCTAGCCGAATAGTCCATTTATGAACTTAACAATTAAGTAATGTCCCTAATTAAAACATGAAACTTCTAGAAAAAAAATGTCCAATGATGTTCTTGTCCATGTTCGGCCAAATAGGAAGTGAGTGGTTAACTTCATTAATATGCATTGATGTACTTGGATAAATGTTCTTCATGCATGCATGGCTAGGTTCGGCTAACTCCTTTAATGGAGCCTTTATTTCATGTTGTTTCACCATGAGTGGCTTAATTAAATGAGGCTTCATGAAGGATCAAACTTGGTGTGAACAAGGAGCTTGAGTAGACTCTTGTGTGTGAACATCCAACTGAATGGTCATCATGGTGTGAACACAAGGTGTGAACACGTGATCAATACATGAACCGTCCAATGCATGTTCCATCATTAATTTGATCCATGAATCTTCAAAATACATGAATGACCATCATGAACATACATATGCCTCTTGATTGCCATCCATTGAACCTTTCTATGCATGCACCTTGCATTAATTCCTTACATGCATGTGCCGTCCAAAGGGATGAACCTACATGAAATAAACAAGTCATTAAAACATCTCATGAACACTCATAAATTCAGCATGAAATGCACACATTAATGTCATGCATTAATTCGGCTATGTGAACATAATCAATTTATGTAATGACTATGACATATAAATAACAAATATTAATATAAGAAAAGTTTAATGCTTAAATAAATATGTGCAAATTTTTATTTAATGCATTAAAGACAAAAACCAAGTTTAAACTAAAATGAGCTAAGCTTTAGCTCGTGAGCTAAAGTTGAGCTGAGGCTAAACTCCTAAGCTGAAGTTGAGCTAAGGTTTAGCTCGTGAGTTGAAAGTGAGCTAGGAGTGAGCTCGGTTTAGCTCAGACAAGATGGATTGAGCTCAAATAAGCTGGAGTTGAGCTGGGCGGAGCTCGTGGAGCTGGAAACGAGCTGGGATCAGCTTGCCAACATGTCATTGCTCAGCTTGACAGATTTGCTAGATAAAGTTTGCGGGGCGTGCTCGTATCGAGTTCAAGTCAGTAGACTCAACTCGGATTATCTCATTATTTGCACACCTCAAAATCAATGGTCTTCTTTTTGCAATTCACAACTGCATCATGTACGATCAACCAATCCATACCGAGAATAACATCAAATTCATCAAACGGTAAAAGCATCAAGTTGGCCGGGAAACAGGAACCTAAGATTATTAGGGGGCATTTCTTGCACACCTTATCGACAAGCACATATCGACCCAAGGGATTCGACACTCGAATAGCGAACTCAGTAGACTCAACAAGTAAAGTCTTACTGGATACTAAAGTCTCACATACATATGAATGAGTAGAACTAGGGTCAATCAATGCAATCACATCAGTATCAAAGAGAGTGAAAGTACCGGTAATGACATCAGGCGAAGAAGCATCTCGCGTACGCGTATAGCATGAGCCTCGGATCTAGTTGTAGCATCTCTAGACCCTCTCTGACCACTGCTAGCATTTCCCGTATTCGTAGGTGATCTACCTTGTGCTGTAGTAGTACTCGGTTTCCCACTTTGGTTCACATTTTGTTCGGATAATCTCGGGCAGTCTTTAATGAAATGGTCGGCTGATCTGTATCTATAACAGGAGCGGTCATGAAATCTATAGCTCCCCGAATGCCATTTTCTGCAATACTTGCACTCGGTCCTATCCCGTCGATCATTTCCAACACTGGCAACTGAAGTGGCTCGTGTACACACAGGGGGTCGATCACAGTCTCATCTGGAAAAACCCGAAGTGTTCTTTGATCGGCCTGAATCATCTCGAAATTTCTTCGATGATTGCTGAAAAGACTTTCCTGAAGATCTTTTACGAAATTCTCCAGCTCTGACATCAGCTTTTCTTTTCTCTTTACTAAGTTCTTCGGCTTTGCAAGCTCTCTCGACAAGTACTACGAACTCTCATATTTCAAGAATGCCAACAAACGTTTTTATATCTTCATTCAACCCATCTTCAAAATGTTTACACATAATAGCCTCAGACAATACATTTCTCAAGCATATCTACTAAGTCTGACAAACTTCCATTCATAATCAGTAAATGACATGGAACCCTGTTTAAGCTCAAGAAATTCTTTCCATTTCTGATCAATGAATCTCTGGCTGATATACTTTTTCCGAAACTCGGTTTGGAAGAACTCCCAAGTCACTCGCTCTCTGGGCACAACAGAAATCAACGTATTCCACCAATAGTAGGCAGAATCATGTAGCAAAGATATAACACATTTTAAACATTAATCGGGTGAGTAGGACAATTCATCAAACACTCGAATGGTGTTGTCCAACCAAAATTCAGCTTGCTCAGCATCATCGCTATCTGTAGCCTTAAATTTAGTAGCCCCGTGCTTCCGGATTCTATCTACTGAGGGCTTATTTAACCTCGTCTGATCAGTTACTGGAGGTATCGTAGGTGCAGGGGGTGTATTATTCGAGAGTGGGGGTTGCAGAAAAGCCATATTAGTTCGAATGTATTGGTTGAACCAATCATTCATTACACTATAAAAAGCCTATCTAGCCTCATCGTTCTGATTGCTTGCGTTAGGTTGAGAGTCTATCGGTGCGGTCTCGAGTGCGGGAGTAGGCACTACACTCTCAACATCATCAGCTATCACTCGATCGGGATCCATTACTATACAAAAAAAAAACATTTTTAACTGTTAGAAACCACCACACTATCATATTAACACATAATGGCATGTATAGCTAGACCCATACGTGCTACGGTAGTCCTAGAATCGACTAAATCATAGCTCTGATACCAATAAAATGTAACACCCCTAACCCATACCCATCGCCGGAGGGTTAAGGAGTATTACCAAACAAGCATGAAATTTTATTTAACTTTAATCAACTAATTCCCGTTGGCATACCTATAAAACTGAATTCCAACTTATATTTTCCATTTATACAATATACAAAGAAGTCATCTCAAGTTAATAAGTACATTGATTCATTCTTAAGTTCAATTCACATTAAAACATTTAAAAACATTAATCGAATATCAACCACACATACGCATTAACTATGTGGAATACATATAGTAACTTAACAAGCCATTTTTGCATGGCTATACATATGTACATCACCAAAAAGATACTTATTTAACATCAAAAGTCAATCCTATACATGCCATTATCAAAGCTCAACTACAAGAGTACCGAATGAGCTTAGATAGTGTGGACGACTTCGACTTTGAGACTCCCGAGACCGATAGCTAACGAACAAGATCTATAAAACAGAGAATTAAGGCAACAGAGTAAGCATTTCGATGCTTAGTAAGTTTTAAGTAATGCAAACAATTAAAAGTTTGTCATTTAAATCGAGCATTTAGTACCACAAAACTAATATTCTAATTAGTTATCACTTGGCCGAATATGTATGTATATAAATACGGGTATACACAAAGAAATTTCAGCACATACTTTACTTTACTTCATAGCTCATACAATTTATTTAAGTCACAACTTTCATATAATGTCAGACATTAACCGAATAGGTCATGCTCTTAGTTGTAGATATAGTAATCATTCACATGCAAGTACATAACACATACCTGACTATCATAATATATCATACATATTCACTAGTAGTTTAACTCGAACCTTTAAATTCATAACCTTACTTGAATCACCGACGTTAAGCCTACTAGGTTTAAAACCCGAATCAAGTTACCCGTAATATAATACCAGCACTAACCCTACGGGACTTTAACCCAGATATAATGCTAGCACGAATGCCTTCGGGACTTAGCCCGGATATAACCCTAGCATGAATGCCTTTGGGACTTAGCTCGGATATAATGCTAGCACGAATGCCTTCAGGACTTAACCCGGATATAACGCTAGCACGGATGCCTTCGGGACTTAACTCGGATATAAACCACAATTATTATGCACATATATATATATATATATCATAACACATTAGCATTTTTATTACATTACTAGAACACAAGCACAACATGCTTATCAACCCTTCCACTTTCGGCTCAATAGCCACATACAATAACACGATTTCATTTTGCTGTTCCACATGATTTCTATAATTATTCGGCTACAAGTCATATGCACAAATAATTTATTTGACTACGTAATTCAAATAGAACCATTAGAACACAATTTATTTATTATGCTTATATATCATAATTTTATCAAATCATAAGCTAAGTTCCATTACTCAAAGACTTACCTCAGGTATATTTGAACAGTTATGGATAGGCTACTCGATTGCTTTCTCTTTTCCCTTATCTGCTTTCGACCCTCTTAGCTCTTGAGCTTAATATAAAAAAATAGATTTATTTAATCACTTATCAATTGAGCAATTCAATTTAATACATGTATATCGTACAATTAAAGTACAAATGACCTTATTAACTAGCTATTTAAACATCATACATATGCTCTACTCATGCACAACCGAATATGTTACTAGCTTATTACCTTGCATTTTCGAATTTCATAAACATCACTTAATTTCATTTAATAACATATATCATCCAAGATCGACACGACATGTAACACCCCAAACCCGGCCCAAACGTTGTGGCCGGATCCGACGTGCCACATCGAAGCGTTCAAAACATTTTATATTGTTGATCTAGAAAAACTTACTTAGTGTTTTAAAAGATAATTTCGTTATAGGTTAAAGTGAATGGAAGTCTGCACTGGTGGGATTCAAGAAAAGAGGAGGTGAGTCAATTAGACCGCTTAAGTACCTAGCTCTTCCATGATCCAATCCTAGACATGCACACATCCATTGCCACACTTTAAGCTTATTACTTGTCCACGAACAACAAATTAAGTTTAAGTCTATTTAAAATATTTATTTCCTTTGAAAACATTTACGTTATGAAAGCTTTGCTCGGTTATCGTGATATTTTAAAAAATAAGTAACTTTTATAAAACGCAGCCTAGAGCTAACCAATTTAATGACCCAAAATATTAAGAATAATAAAAAGAGCGGCCTTATTACAACTTTAACTGAATAAAATAATCAAAATAATAAATGCGAAACTTATTTTAAAGAAAACAAAACTTAATCTTCGTGGCCACTCTGAATCCCATGACTCCAAGTCCATCGATCTAAGGCTCCCCGCAAAGATGGGAAAAGGGGGTGAGTTTGGAAAACTCGGTGTGTAAATTAACCCAACCAGAGCCCAAATCGGTTCAAGCTTTCATCGGGCTAAGCCCTATTCGTAAATCGGTGTTAATCGGGCCTTAGCCCATATCAATATTAACTGGGCCATAGCCCTTACAATGATCGGGTATATTGGGCCTAGCCCATATCAAGATCAATCTGGGCCGTAGCCTATTACAAGTCGAGATATATTGGGCCTTGCCCATATTAACACAGATTGGGCCCATTTCAGACGATTGGCCCATAACAAAATAGTCTCATATGATTAATGCATGATAACCCCATCCAACCCCGCACTTGCCTCCGTCCATCCCTACACTTCCCGTGGGGAATAAATCACCCACGCCATCCCTACACTTACGATGTGCAGCAGCACCTGCCATGCACTAACTATAATCTGCAAAGAAAGTCGCTTATATCGAATATGTGGCACACCCACCGAAACGGGTTCTTCCTCCATAACAAAACCCAACCCCATGCAATGATATACATGTCATGGCATATAACAAAATGTAATCGAAATATCATGTATTTCATCAAAATTAACCCTAGGGGTATAACGGTCATTTAGCACCTAGGGGTAAAACGATAATTTTTATACTTAGGAGTAGTTTAATAAAATTTACTATTCTAGAGTTTACATACATATTCTAACCATTAACACTTTAATGAAGCACTTACCGAGTGTTTTTTATCGAATTGGGCCCGTTGGCCCACTAACCCGTTTTCGGCCCATTAAGCCCAAATGTACCGAAGTGCACGAAATTACGCACTCTACAATCATACTGCTTGCGATTATCAAAATTAACAACCAAACCACCTCACAAGCGCTCGCACACTTGCAAGTTCATAAATACCGGCTTTTCGGCTTTTGCCGATCTAGTCTATGAGTGGGTGTCGTTTACACACCTGTTTTGCGATATTCCTCGACGAGATCTCCTACACGATTTCTCCTATAATCCATCGTTAATAATTAGCTTCCCATAATTGAACCAAACCAAAAATCATCTAATACTAATACTTACACATTTAGCCACCATCCGTAATGGCCTTAGAAATCTTACCTTTGCCGTGATTTATGACGAGATCTAGCCACCCTGGTGATCCAAGCTAATCCAAATCGACACTACGCCTTGCTGCTCCTCCACTATAGAAACCATAAAAATATTAAAAGAAGAACCCCATAAAGTCTATACCCATATTCAGCCACCTCCCTAAACTAGAGGGGTTTCGACTTTTCTTAACCTCCATAATACCGAATTGATTAAAGCTACGAGCACTTACCAAGGTTCACCTACCCAAACGGTTTTAATCCCGTGTCAATTCCGATTCAACACAGTCTCAGCTTCAAAACACTAGCAAAAATCGCACCACAAGGATTCTAAAAATCGGCCACCAAGTTACCCAAGGATGCTGTGCTTTCGGCTTCTGGATCACTGAAGAAGAAGTGGTTATGGACCAAAAAGGGTGTTGACAAAAGAGTTGAAAGGCTTCTGACATAACATGAATCGGCTAAAAGAAAAAAACAAGTGCATACCTCTATGGAGAAATCGACTTCCTTTGCCTACTTCGGGATTTGGCTTGTTGCTATTCGGTTAGCAATGAAAAGAATGATAGGATCAGAATCGGCAAGAGAAAGAAAAGAGAAGAGGGGAAGAGATGAGAGAAAGAAAGAAAATAGAAAAGGAGAGAATTGTTCAGCTTTTAAAAAAAAAAATGAGCAAAAGAAATAAGATAAGATTAGAATAAAATAAAATCCTTTTCCAATTTTAATTCCTTCCTTATCTCCTTAATTCATGGCCAAATTCAAAGTTTGAATTTAATTCAAACTCTCCACCACTGAGCAGCAGAGCCCACCGCTCAGCCGACTCTTCCTATGCTGCTGGTCCTTCCCACGCGCAGCACACAGAAAAAGAAATTTCCTTTGCGCATAACGCTGTTCGAACCTGGGACCTCCAGGTTGCCCAGCACGCTGGTAGCCACCGGGACAGGTCTCCTTCTTTGATATAATAGCGTCGCGTTTACCTTTAAACCTTATCTGTTAACGTCCTGAGTTCTTTTAAAAATAAAACAGAACATACCTGCGCCGGACTCGAACCCGAGCCACCCTAGGACTCCTAACGCATCTGTTGCCGCTGCGCACAAGCCTCTTAGTGGCATAACTCGGTCGCAACTATACTTAAACCTTACTTTAGTGCGATCTGGCTTATTAAAATAAAAACAAGCATTTGCGTGTGCCAACCTCGAACCTAAGCACCATACCACACTCCCAGCGCCTCTCTGCCACTGGGCCGAGCTTCCTTTATGTTACCTTTTAACCCAAACTTTATATAACACTTCCTGCGTCGTTCCCGATATAAAGAAAAAGAAAACTCTTTTGCACATGTTGGGAGTTGAACCCCAACTCTCCTTCCCACTACCTAGCATGCTTAGCCACTAGGCCAGGTTCTCCTTTATGCTAAAACTCAGCCAATTTATTAATAAGGCTTACTGCCTAGATTCCCTTAAGAGGCATAAATAATTATTTTTGCTAGAGTCTTGGATCGAATTTTTCCCACACTTTAAACATTTTTAAATTTATTATAAACACCACATTAATAATAATATCTTCTATATTTTTAAATAACAATAATAACCATAACAATGACAATAATATATATTTTTTCCTAATAATAATAATTATAATTTCCATAAATCAATAAAAATAGATACAGTAAAATTTTTTAATAATAATTTAATTTAAACACTAAATTAACAACAATAATTTTATAAATATATTTGTATCTAATAACTATAATTTTCATAAAAATATCAGTAATAATAACAAAAATATTTTATCAATATATATATATATATTTTAAACACTAATAATATTTAAAACTTCTCAATATTCAGGATTTTCTTCTATCCGAACCCAGACTCAAAGCCCAATTCTTCTAGACCCAAATTCAGGATGTTACAACTCTACCCTCCTTAAAAAAAATTTCGTCCTCGAAATTTCAAACTATCAACTAACCGTATTACTCAAGTCAAACCATTATGCTTTCACTGCGCACTCTGATTAAAAAATAATTCTTAGTACGACCTAGAACATCTAATTACCAAAGTAAAGAAACATTTACCAAGCACGAATACAACTCGTAACACACACTTAAATAGAATATGCTTGGCAATCCTGAGCTCGATGCTCCTTGGACCCACATCTAAAGCATGCTCCGGTTTTCCTATGGCATTCACCTGGATGACGCCCGTTGCAGTTCTTGCAGGTTGGAAAGTTTGGTCGTGTCTTAACATGTTTCACAGAACGAGGCTTGGTTTTCTGAGAACTAGAATCCTTCCTTTTCTTACACTCCAAGCACCCTATTTGAAGCGTTTCCCTAATTTCTTTAATTTTGGTATCCAATACTTCCTCTACCACTTTCTTTACTAACTCGGCCAGTGCCTCAGTACCAAGCTCCGAGTTACCACTACTCGAAGTTGACAGACTTTGCTTACCCTCAGAATCCATATCATTAATCTACATTACCAGTACACATATCAAATAACTATAAAGATCTCAAAAATTTTACTATTTATTCATATGCCTTATGCAGAGATAGTATTTTAAAGTTTCTATTTTCACAGAATCATAGCCTAGCTACAGTCTCGGTATTCTAGAGTTTTACAGCTCTACCCTATCTAAAGTATCATAGTAGGGTCTTAGTTCTACTCATAGCATCATATCTATATCACATAATGTAAAGAGAATGTACTTACAGACTTGGTGCCAGGGATTCAGTGCGCCACTTCTTTATCAGTCCATTTAAAACTCAAAAACCATGTTTTTGATCACCGAAAATAGAAATTTAAAAAAATTTTGATTTGAAAACACCTTTATTTTGAAACTCTTGATTTTAACCCTATTTAAAAATAGAAAAAAACTTGAACCATTTTAACATATATACCTTGTAAAACATCTTTGAAAAAAACTTTCCAATACCATTTCCAAAAATACCCTTCTTAGGCCTAAGTTTTTGAAAAAAAAAATTTTAGACCCGATCCACAGCCGAGTTGTTGCAACCGGGCTCTGATACCACTAAATGTAACACCCCAAACTCGGCCCAAACGTTGTGGCCGGATCCGACGTGCCACATCGAAGCGTTCAAAACATTTTATATTGTTGATCTAGAAAAACTTACTTAGTGTTTTAAAAGATAATTTCGTTATAGGTTAAAGTGAATGGAAGCTGCGCACCAGGTAGGATTCAAGAAAAGAGGAGGTGAGTCAATTAGACTGCTTAAGTACCTAGCTCTTCCATGATCCAATCCTAGACATGCACACATCCATTGCCACACTTTAAGCTTATTACTTGTCCACGAACAACAAATTAAGTTTAAGTCTATTTAAAATATTTATTTCCTTTGAAAACATTTACGTTGCGGAAGCTTTGCTCGGTTATCGTGATATTTTAAAAAAATAAGTAACTTTTATAAAACGCGCCCTAGAGCTAACCAATTTAATGACCCAAAATATTAAGAATAATAAAAAGAGCGGCCTTATTACAACTTTAACCAGAATAAAATAATCAAAATAATAAATGCGAAACTTATTTTAAAGAAAACAAAACTTAATCTTCGTGGCCACTCTGAATCCCGCCCAGCTCCAAGTCCATCGATCTAAGGCTCCCCTGCAAAGATGGGAAAAAGGGGGGGTGAGTTTGGAAAACTCAGTGTGTAAATTAACCCAACCAGAGCCCAAATCAGTTCAAGCTTTACTGGGCCTAAGCCCTATTCGTAAATCGGTGTTAAGCGGGCCTTAGCCCATATCAATATTAACTGGGCCATAGCCCTTATGATCGTGAGTATATTGGGCCTAGCCCATATCAGTATCAATCTGGGCCGTAGCCCTATTACAAGTCGAGATATATTGGGCCTTGCCCATATTAACACAGTTGGGCCCATTTCAGTACAGTTGGCCCATAACAAAATAGTCTCATATGATTAATGCATGATAACCCCCATCCAACCCCCGCACTTGCCTCCGTCCATCCCTACACTTCCCGTGGGGAATAAATCACCCACGCCATCCCTACACTTACGATGTATGTTAGCAGTTTGCGACACTAACTATAATCTGCAGCAAAGCTGCTTATATCGAAAATATGTGGCACACCACCGAACGGTTCTTCCTCCATAACAAAACCCAACCCCATGCAATGTATATACATGTCATGGCATATAACAAAATGAGAATCGAATATCATGTATTTCACCAAAAAAATTAACCCTAGGGTATAACGGTCATTTAGCACCTAGGGGTAAAGCGATAATTTTTATACTTAGGAGTAGTTTAATAAAATTTACTATTCTAGAGTTTACATACATATTCTAACCATTAACACTTTAAATGTAAGCACTTACCGAGTGTTTTTACTCGAATTGGGCCCGTTGGCCCACTAACCCGTTTCTACCCATTAAGCCCAAATGTACCGGTGCACGAAATTACGCACTCTACAATCATACCGCTTGCGATTATCAAAATTAACAACCAAACCACCTCACAAGCGCTGCACGCGCTTGCAAGTTCATAAATCTGGCTTTTTTTGGCTTTTGCCGATCTAGTCTATGAGTGGGTGTCGTTTACACACTGCTTTTGCGATATTCCTCGACGAGATCTCCTACACGATTTCTCCTATAATCCATCGTTAATAATTAGCTTCCCATAATTGAACCAAACCAAAAATCATCTAATACTAATACTTACACATTTAGCCACCATCCGTAATGGCCTTAGAAATCTTACCTTTGCTGTGATTTTATGACGAGATCTAGCCACCCCAGTGATCCAAGCTAATCCAAATCGACACTACGCCTTGCTGCTCCTCCACTATAGAAACCATAAAAATATTAAAAGAAGAACCCCATAAAGTCTATACCCATATTCACCACCTCCCTAAACTAGAGGGTTTTCACTTTTCTTAACCTCCATAATACCGAATTGATTAAAGCTACGAGCACTTACCAAGGTTCACCTACCCAAACGGTTTTAATCCCGTGTCAATTCCGATTCAACACGAGTCTCACTTCAAAACACTAGCAAAAATCGCACCACAAGGATTCTAAAATCGGCCACCAAGTTACCCAAGGATGTTTGTGCTTTAAACTTGGATCATCAAGAAGAAGTGGTTATGGACCAAAAGGGTGTTGACAAAAGAGTTGAAAGGCTTCTGACATAACATGTATCGGCTAAAAGAAAAAAAACAAGTGCATACCTCTATGGAGAAATCGACTTCCTTTGCCTACTTCGGGATTTGGCTTGTTGCTATTCGATTAGCAATGAAAAGAATGATAGGATCAGAATCGGCAAGAGAAAGAAAAGAGAAGAGGGGAAGAGATGAGAGAAAGAAAGAAAATAGAAAAGGAGAGAATTGTTCAGCTTTTAAAAAAAAAAAAAAAAAAAAAAAATGAGCAAAAGAAATAAGATAAGATTAGAATAAAATAAAATCCTTTTCCAATTTTAATTCCTTCCTTATCTCCTTAATTCATGGCCAAATTCAAAGTTTGAATTTAATTCAAACTCTCCACCGCTGAGCAGCAGTCCACCGCTCAGCCGACTCTTCCTGCTGCTGGTCCTTCCCACGCGCGTACAGCAAAAAGAAATTTCCTTTTGCGCATAACGCTGTTCGAACCTGGGACCTCCAGGTTGCCCAGCACGCTGGTAGCCACCGGGACAGGTCTCCTTCTTTGATATAATAGCGTCGCGTTTACCTTTAAACCTTATCTGTTAACGTCCTGAGTTCTTTTAAAAATAAAACAGAACATACCTGCGCCTGGACTCGAACCCGAGCCACCCTAGGACTCCTAACGCATGTTGTTGCTTGCTGCGCCACAAGCCTCTTAGTGGCATAACTCGGTCGCAACTATACTTAAACCTTACTTTAGTGCGATCTGGCTTATTAAAATAAAAACAAGCATTTGCGTGTGCCAACCCTCGAACCTAAGCACCATACCACACTCCCAGCGCCTCTGCCACTGGGCCGAGCTTCCCTTTTGTGTTACCTTTTAACCCAAACTTTATATAACACTTCCCTGCGTCGTTCCCTGATATAAAGAAAAAAGAAAACTCTTTTGCACATGTTGGGAGTTGAACCCCAACTCTCCTTCCCACTACCTAGCATGCTTAGCCACTAGGCCAGGTTCTCCTTTATGCTAAAACTCAGCCAATTTATTAATAAGGCTTACTGCCTAGATTCCCTTAAGAGGCATAAATAATTATTTTTGCTAGAGTCTTGGATCGAATTTTTCCCACACTTTAAACATTTTTAAATTTATTATAAACACCACATTAATAATAATATCTTCTATATTTTTAAATAACAATAATAACCATAACAATGACAATAATATATATTTTTTCCTAATAATAATAATTATAATTTCCATAAATCAATAAAAATAGATACAGTAAAATTTTTTAATAATAATTTAATTTAAACACTAAATCAACAACAATAATTTTATAAATATATTTGTATCTAATAACTATAATTTTCATAAAAATATCAGTAATAATAACAAAAATATTTTATCAATATATATATATATATATTTTAAACAATAATAATATTTAAAACTTCTCAATATTCAGGATTTTCTTCTATCCGAACCCAGACTCAAAGCCCAATTCTTCTAGACCCAAATTCAGGATGTTACACGACAGTCAAATACATCATTCAAAATGCCAAAGTCCAACTAAGTCTACCATTATAGCATTATCATATAAATGAACCAACATTGGCCTAATATACATTCTTGCCGAACCACAATTAAAGTACAAACCTAATACTTTAGTCCCCTTTTTAATAACGAACCACATTAGCTAATTATTCTATTGTAAGATACAATCACATACATTTCTTATACATTCATTTTAATTAACTTTATTCATCAAGACATCCAATACAAAATGCAAAATATCTAAACATTTTTACCAAATTTTTGCTAGCACCTAAAATCTTTGGCCGAATGTCACTAAATTCAATCCACCATATTATTATTCCGTAAACCAATTCCAAAAACCACATTCGGCACCTCTCATCCACTATTTTATCACTCTTCAAATTCACTTACAAGCTCATTTTTAGAACATATAAAACATTAAACAATTTTTCATCAAGAATCTAGCATGACCAATTACCCATTTCTCTTCCTAAATCTACATTCTGCACATCCTATAAACCAATTAATAACCTCAAATTTTAAGCTAAAATATCAAGCAACTTAACACATCCAACATAACCATCCATGCTATTAACATCAAAGCATCTACTAAAAATTTTAAGCTCCCTAGCCGAATCTCAACTCTCCAATTAACCTAAATTCAAACCATGAGATAGGTAGAATTTAAACTAATCAGCCAAATGATGTATAAGTTTCCAAGAATGTCATTGAACATACCTCAATCTAACAAAACACCATAGCCAAATTTGGCACAAGGATTTTTCTTCTTCCTCTCTTCTAGTTACGGCAATGGAGGAGTAAAATGAGCCAACTTTGGTTTCTCCTCCCACTAACTATTATTTTCTTTTTTTTTTCTTTATTCATTATTTCATTTTGTACATTAAAATGTTAAATAAAAAAAATATACATATAATATGCATTAATCATTAACATGGCCGGCCACTATCTATAAATGGCTAATTAGACATGCAAGTCCACCTTTTTAACAACATGCATAAATAGACCATCTTAAAATTTATCCATCACATTTCACAAATGTCTCACCTAAGTCCTATTTAAAATTTTCACATACAAATAACAAAATCCAAACATGAGACTTTCACAAATGCATTTACACATATAATAAGCATAGAATTTAACAGTTAATTATTTTTATGACTCAGTTTTGTGGTCCCGAAACCAGTTTCCGACTAGGGTCAAATTAGGGCTGTCACAGAAGAACTTATTTAGACTTATCAAGGTACTCCTTGTGGTGTCAAACCTTTTTCTTTTAAACTTATCACTTCCTTTTTTCTTTGTTCTGAAGTGTGACGTTCTAACATACTGCTGGTTCTTATTTTGCTAAATAGCGAGTCACAGTTTACTTCTTATTCTACAAAGACTTGTTTGTTATTTCACTTTATAGAAATCGAGTCACGATATTTCATATCATCCCCAAAATTCTTATTTCGACTTTTGTGAAAATGTGATACAAAATATGTGTCTGCTTTGGTGGTTAAGTGTTCTGGGTGTGTGTGAGAGGTCCTAAGTTCAAGCTTTGCATTTGGCAAATTTTGGTATTTTTCTAACTTAAGCTTTTATCTTGTTCAACGAGCTTATATTTAATTATTTGTAAGACCATATCAGAATGGGCCTGCTGGTCTAGTGGTTAAGATGTGTGTTGGTGAGTTGGAGGTCTGAAGTTCGAATCCCTGCGCAAGCATGAGAGTTTATTTTTGCTGGGTGTTGCATAAGTGTTTCAGTGCTATTGGAATTCTAAGTAGTGGGTGAGTGGATGAGTGAATTTAGGGATTTGGGTAAATCTATTTTCCCCAAAAAGAAATTCTCTGCAGAAAACTAACATCCACCTTTCTTGCTCCTTCGTTTTTCCTTTTCCTTTTCAAACAAAAATCTTTTCTCTTCTTTTCTGTTTCAACAAGGATTGTTCTTCTTTATTTATTTTGGCATTGTGTTTTTACGCTCAGAAAGTAAGAGGTTTTTTTCAAATTTATAGTCGTTATTTTAATCCGTTTGAGCAATGTGGAATTTTTCCCATTGATGATTGAACTCGTGTTTTTGGCAGCAATGAGGCTTCTTGATCGTGATTCTCCTTTTATGAAATTGTAGCCAATCATTCGGGATAGTTGGTGTAAGTGCTGAACACTCTTTTTAGACTATTGTTGATGTGGGTTTTCAGTTTAATAGAGAATTGCGATTGGTTTTGGAGCGTATGTCAATTATAGGTTCTGGAAGGCTCAGAAGTTTTCTGCATCGAAACCGTAACAGGTGTCTACCCGAAATGCAAGAAAACTAGTTTTTAACAAAAACTGAAAGCCTTACTGTCGACGCCACACTGCCGTATGGTAGGCCGTGTGCGACAACACTGATGTGATCCGGCTCGGGTGATTGAGTCAAATTCACGTAGTTGCCTGATCGTAGACGAGAGAATTATTCGTGCCTCGAATTTTAGTAATAGAAGTAAAAGAATAGGTTAGGATAAGCGGAAGGTTTCAAGAAGTGTAGAATTAGCAATAGGTTCGGTTAAGGGTAGCAAAGATGGATGATGGATAAATGGCTCGATTTGGTTAACAAAAAGAAATTTGAAAGATGGGGACGGAAATTAAACTTAACGTCAGGAATGATTCAACACTAAAAAGTGTCACCCGATTCCTATATTGTTAAGGTGAAAAAGGATGGATAGCGGGATAGGTGAGCATACACCAAGATTGGTGATAAGTTCAAACAAGATCGGTGACGCCACTAGCACAAGCTCTCTACCGATCTTGTTTAAACTTATCACCAATCTTGGTGTGGCGCTCACCTATCCTACTATCCATCCTTTTCACCTTAACAATATAGGAACCAGTGACACTTTTTGTTGAATCATTCTGACGTTAAGTTCGATTTCCATCCCCATCTTTCAAATTTCTTTTTGTTAACCAAATCGAGCCATTTATCCATCATCCATCTTTGCTACCCTTAACCGAACCTATTGCTAATTCTACACTTCTTGAAACCTTTCGCTTATCCTAACCTATTCTTTTACTTCTATTACTAAAATTCGAGGCACAAACAATTCTCTCGTCTACGATCGGGCAACTACATGAATTTGACTCAATCACCTGAGCCGGATCACATCATTTGGTATCAGAGCTTGTAAAACGAGAGGCACCGACGTTCGTATCAAGATCGAAATAGGTTCGTAGTGTAAAAAAATTTTGAAATTAAAAAAAAAAGAAAAAAAATTCAAGTTGTAATTTTTGTTTTTTTCTCTAATGTAATAGTGGTATTGTGAAGTAGTAAAAAAAAGGTACGAAATTTAAAAAAAAAAGTGAAGTAATCAAGTTCTTCCGTTTGTTTATATTTAGTTTCGATCGTCAAGTGTTCTTCTTCTTCAATTTTTTTTTGTACCCCCCCAAAATGCCACACTATACCAAAACTTTCTTCTAGCCTACCCGTTCATCGTAACATCTTACCCCTTGTAACCATTTTTTGAAGCTGACCCCAAAGCACCAAGACGAGTCAAGAGAAACAAAGTACGAGGTTACAAGAGTAAGCTTGAGTGGTAAAAGGCTAGAGAGTGTGAGAGCATTTGAGAGTTGAAAAAGCCTAAAACGAGTGCAAACACTAGTGTAGTGTTCATCTATTATTTCTTTCCGAGTGAACTCATGAGGATTTTGTAGTGAGGAACTTAAATTTTTGTTTTGATCTAACATATTTTCCTTTCAGTAACCAAGATGTCTTGTGAAGAATTTACCGAGTCGGAGTTCCAATACTTGGTTCAAGAAATGCGAAGAATGGCAAATTCTGTATTTGGCCAACTGCAAGTGAGGCTAGATCGATTGGAAAAATGAGACCAAATTAATCGAGTTTCTTCAAGTCGAAAAACAAATCCAAAAACACCACTGAGATATACCGTCGAATACTACTTGAACAAAAGTTCATATCGTGATTCTTTCTCGCCATTGACTTCGAGGCAAAGAGATTCATACTATGACTCCTATTCAAGAAGAGACTTCGAACGAGAGTATTTTTCATCAAGGAGATTAAGACAACAAGGAGGCGACTATGATTTTTGTGAAAGCCCTAATTTGACCCTAGTTGGAAAGTGGTTTCGGGACCACAAAATGAGATATAAAAATAATTATAAATTATATTTCATGTTTATGAAGTGTGTAAATGCATGTGTGAAAGTTTCACGCTTTAATTTTGCCGTTTGTATGTGAAATTGTTTATAGGACTAATATGAGATAATTGCGTAAGATGATAGGTCAATATCAAAGTGGCTTAATAATGCATATTATAAAAATGATGGGTTTGCATGTCAAATTTCCATTTATGATAAGTAGTGGCCGGCCATGATGGAATTATATACATATAATATGTATTAATTATTAGTTAGTGGCTTTATATTTTATAACATAAATAAATAAAAAGGAAAAGTAATTAAAATAAGGAAATGAATGGTGAAGAAAACAAAGTATCACCTTGTTCTTCTTAGCCGTACTTGAAGAAGAAAAAGAGGGGGGGACATTCGGCCTTTTGAATCAAGAGACGATTAGTAAATTATGTTATTTTTTTGAAATCTTAGTTGTTTTAGGTTAATCATCATGCTTTTTACCTAGCCCATACTAAAATTTTGAATTTAGATGGTTGAATGGAACTTTCGGTTATGGTATATAAGAGAAGAACTTGATTTTTACCCTTAAGTTTTGATGGAAAAAGAAACAAAAAGATTGTTGATGAAAGAAATTAATCTCGTTAAAATTTTAAACTAATAATACCCATATGTGTGATAACCGAACATAGACTTTGTTTAAAGTCTTGATCAAAGGCCGGTTAAGTGTTTTGAAATGGTTAAGTTAGGTGTTTGATTTTTTTTTTGGTTCGGTATAGTACATAATATTTTGCTAGTGGGGTTTTGAATAATTTAATTAATGTTAGATATATAATAAAAAATCTTATGTTCGGTTTTGGACGATATATATATATATGTACAACTAACCTATTTAGCTATTGATATCTAAGGTGTTAAATAATAAAACTCTTGATGACTTGTGTTAAATAGCATTTGGCCAAAGACTATATGGGCTTGCTAATTCGGTTTAAGTGAAGAAATTATGATAGAGGGATATGACTAAATTGTGACTTATTATCGAACTTTCTTTGTGGTTGTAAGGTTATTTTATAATGTGTCATAACATTTAATTAGTTAGTCGAATTGATGAGAAAAGAATTTGGAGTATTTTATGGTGTCTTAAGCATATTATCCAATTGGTAAAGTTGAGTAATGATTCATGTACGAATGCTTGCTTAGTCGTATGTTATGTTTTGTTAAACTTAGTAATAAATATATATATTTTATAAGGCTATACTAGTAGATTTAGTGGACTTTGGCAATTTAAATGATGCATTTGACTTGTGTATCGACTTAGGATGATATGTGTTTCTATATGAAGTTAGATGGTGTTGATGAAATTCGATAATGCATGATGTTTAAATATTATTGAACAAGGTCATTGTACTTAAATTGTATGACATACATGTATTGAATGGAATTGCCCAAGTGAGAAATAATTAAATAAATTTATTTGTTTAAATTTAAGCTCAAGAGCTAAGGGGATCAAAATCAGATAAAGGAAAGGAGAAAGCAGTCGAGTAGTCTATTTGTAACTGCCCAAATTATACTCGAGGTAAGTCTTTGAGTAATGAAATTTAGCTTATGATTTAATAAGGCAATTATTTATCTATGAGCATAATAATTAACTTGTGACCTAATGATTCTACTTGAATTACATGACAAATTAAATAAATAAGGTATTTACTTGTAGCCGAATGGTTATGGAAATCTTGTGGATTAACGAAACGGGATCATGTTATTTGTTTAGGATTAATGAATCGAACAATGTATGGTTAGTAAACATGCTGTAATTGTATTTGAGTATCAGGAATGATATCTAGATGTGATATTATATATATATACATATATGCATATATGTGTGAATGCTAATCGGGGTTTAAATCCGAGCTTGGTCTCGAAGGGCTTTTGAGCCAGTGCTAATAACTGAACTTAGCTTCGAAGGGCTTTAGAGCCAGTGTCATAACCGGACTTAGTTTCGAAGGGCCTTCGAGCCAATGGTCTAATCCAAGCTTGGTCTCGAAGGGCTTTTGAGCCAGTGCTAAGAATCGGGCTTGATTCCGAAGGATATTTGTGCCAGCATAATATTTGAGGTTGAAAACCCATAAGTGTTCGTACGAGAAATCATATAATACATGTTGGAACAATTTTAATCACATGTGCTACTTACTGTAAGATAACCAGGTAAGTAACTCACTCTCGTTGAGAATACGATTGATTTTAAATTATGATCACAAGACTCGGTTGGTATGCTTAGACCATTGTTAAAACCATTCAAATATTTACGATCTGATCATGATGTATAAGTTCCAAATTAGAGAGTTCAATTTCATAAACATGAGATGTATGTGTATATGCATGAGATTGACATGGAAAATTTGAGATGAACGGATTCAACTATAGATTGAATTTTTTTGGACATATTGATTTTACTTTTGTGATATGAATGATAAAAAAAAATGGTACCTTAATTATGTTACTATTCGGCCAAATGATGGTACAAGTAAACTTTGATATTATTATGCCACTCTTTTAAATGATTTCATTACTTAGACTTACTAAGCATCGAAGTGCTTAATCTTTTGCTTAATTTCTCTGTTTTATAGATTTTGTTCGTCAGCTATCGGACTCGGGAGTGTCAAAGTCGAAGTCGTCCACACTATCTAAGCCCTTTTGGTATACTTTTAGTTGAACTTTGATAATGGCATGTATAGGGTTGGCTTTTGTTGTTAATTAAATACCTTTTGGTAATGTATGTATGTATAGCCAACCGAAAATGGCTTGTTTAGCTATTATACTTGCTTCATATGGTTAATACTTATATATGGTTGATATTCGATTACTGTTTTAAATATTTTTGTTATGAGTTGAACTTAGGAATTATTATATAGTGTTAAATGAGATTTCGTGCTGGTTTTGTAATACTTCCTAATCCCTCTGGCGACGGGTACGGGATAGGGGTGATACATTTTATTGGTATCAGAGCTACGCTTTAGTCGATTCTAGGGCTACCGTAATATGAGTGGGTCGTGCTATACATGCCATTATGTGTTTATTTGGTAGTGTAGGGATTTCTAACAATGAAAAAATGTGTTTTTGTTTAGTAATGGATCCCGATCCCAGTCTAGCATTAGCTGATGATGTTGAGAGTGTAGCGCCTGCTCCCGCACATGGGACAGTACCGGAGGACTCTCAACCTGTTGCAAGTAATCAGAATAATGAGGCTAGGCAGGCTTTCTATAGTGTAATGAATGATTGGTTCAACCAATACATTCGAACCAATACGGCTGTTCCAAAACCTCCACTCCCAAATAATACACCCCCTGCACCCGTGATACCTCCGGTAACTGACCAGATGAGGTTAAACAAACCCCCAGTTGACAGAATCCGAAAGAACGGGGCTACTGAATTTAAAGCTACAGACAGCGATGATGCCGAGCAGGCAGAATTTTGGTTGGACAACACTATCCGGGTACTTGATGAACTATCTTGCACACCCAATGAATGTCTGAAGTGTACTATCTCTTTGCTACGTGATTCTGCCTACTATTGGTGGAATACGTTGATTTCTGTTGTGCCCAGAGAGCGAGTAACTTGGGAATTTTTCCAAACCGAGTTTCAAAAAAAGTATATCAGCCAGAGATTCATTGATCAAAAACGGAAAGAATTTCTTGAACTTAAACAAGGTTCGATGTCGATTACAGATTATGAACGAAAGTTTGTGAGACTTAGCCGGTACACTCGAGAATGTGTTTCTTCAGAAGCTGTAATGTGTAAACGTTTTGAAGATGGTCTGAACGAAGACATAAAACAGTATGTTGGTATTCTAGAAATTAGAGAATTTGTAGTACTTGTTGAACAAGCGTGCAAAGCTGAAGAGCTCAGTAAGGAGAAAAGAAAAGCAGATATGGAAGCAAAAGAGCGTCGTAAGATATCATCAGGAAAGCCCTTTCAGCAGTCATCGAAGAAATTTAGAGATGATTTAGGCAGATCTAAAGATACTTCGGGCTTTTCTAGAAGAGATCGTGAACGACCCCCTGTGAGTACGCGAGTCTCTTCAGTCGCTAGTGTTGGGAATGATCGTCGGGACAGGACAGAGTGCCAGTATTGTGGTAAATGGCATTCGGGAAGTTGTAGATTCCATGACTGCTCCTGTTATAAGTGTGGATCAGCTGACCACTTTATCAAGGATTGCCCGAGACTGTCTGAACAGAATGTAAATCAGAGTGGGAAACCGGGTGTGACACCCCTAATTTGACCCTAGCCAGAAAGTGGTTTCGGGACCACAAAACCGAATTACAAAAATAATTAATTGTTATATTCTATGCTTATTATTTATGAATAAGCATGTGTGAAAATTTCATGCTTTAAATTTTGTCAATTGGATGTGAAATAAATAAAAAGGGGCTTATGTGAAAAATCTTGAAAATGTCATAGGTTAATTGGTAGTGGCTAAAAATTGCATGGTTTGAAGCATGAGGGACTTGCATGTCAAACATTCATTTTTCTTGGTAGTGGACGGCAAGGATGGGCATGAATGACACATTTTGGCATTTTGTGCTTTGTATGTTAGTAAATAATGTTAATAATATATTTGTTTATATTAAAGAAAATGGTTTCATAAAATAGAAATAATAAAAGTTAATGAAATAAATAAATAAAACATGTTTGAGGTGAAAATAACAAGGCCATTTCTTCTTCTTGCTTAGTGAGTTGAGAAAGAAAATAGAAACCTTTGAGCTTAGGGCATTCGGCAAAGGAAGGCTTCAAATAAGGTAAGGTTCATGTTATTTTCTTTGAAAATTTGTGAATTTTGGTTGGTTTTGAAGCTTGCAACAAGACCCATGTGAAGATTTTTGTGTTCATGAAGCATGTAGCAATCGGTCATGAGCTTAATGGGGTATATTTTGTATGTTTGATTATTTTGGGAGGATAATTGATTCTAGTTGAGTGTGAACAAACTAAATGTGCTTGATGGCTCAAATGAGCTTGGAAAGTTGGCCAATGTTGTTTAAGTTCATGAATTAGGGCATAATTTCATTCGGCCATGGAAATTAAGCATGGAAAAAAAATCTGGTGTGGGATATATGAAGCTGAAAATTTAGTTTGAAGTGTGGTAATTGTATTAAAGATGAACATTAAACCTTTATGTTTTATGGTCTTGTAAGTTAGGTGTAAAACCAATGGCCTTTTTATGCTTGGCATAGAATTAGTGGTTAAATGAGTTATGAACCTACTATAATTTGAAATTTTGATGGTTTTATGGAGAAGGGGGCATTCGAAAATAGAGGTTAAATTATAATAACCTCACCTTAGTGAATTGAAGTAAAATTTGACTCTTTATAGGATTAAATTACCTATGACCGAATGTGATGAAATTGTCAAGAAATAAATTTGATTAAATGAGATTCGGTTAATGGTGGGTGTATAGAAAAAATTGAATGCTAATTTGATTAACTCTCTAATGGTCAAATGTGTTAAACCTTAAAGCATGATTTAGTTTAACAAAGGGAGAACTTGTATATTTGTAGGAAGGCATGTTTGAATGTGTATTGATAATTGATTTTGAAGGTTCGGCTTTATGCCTTGATGGTTGGTTTTGAAGTACATGATGTCTTGGTATAAATATATGTGCATTCGGTTACTTTCATAACATGCATTTAAAGTGTCCTTTGGATGCAATTGCTTATGCACTTGAGGGTATGAGTTAATTTTCTTTATGGCAAATTTGGATAAGAAGCTAACAAATAATATGCTAAGGTAGTCATGTGGATAATCGGCTTTGTGAATATTATTAAAGGTGTAATTAGTTATATGCATAGGTCATCAGTAAAATTGACCACATAACTAGTATATGTATATAAGGCGACATGGTGATACCTAGGTAAATGTATTTGGGATGGTTTTAATGAAATACCGAATGTGTGCGGATGTATCGAGGTGTTGCCTTATGTATGAGTTTCATTGAGAAGATTTACCTTGTTGTTTTTAATGATATAACAAGGTGATTAAAATAGTTTAAATTTTGTTAATTAAGCTCAAGAGCATAGAGGCGATTTTGGATAAAGAGAAAGCAAACGAATAGCCGTGGATATCTAGTCGTCGACCGCTTCCGAGGTAAGTTTTAAGTGATTAAACGTTGAGTAAATTCAATCATAATAGGACATAATGAGTTGATTTAATAAGATATGATGTGGCCATGATATGTCTTAAACTCAAATGGTAAGTTGTGTTTGGACTTGGAAATTTAAGACCAAATTGTAATAATTTGCTTTGGACAATTTATGATAATGCAATTTTAGAAAATCACTATAAATTGTTGGTGTGGAATCATAGGCTGAATAAAATATTAGTCTAGTTTCTTATAAAAGAGATAGTGTAAGCAAAGAAATTTCCTATAAAGAGATATTTACAGTTGTGTGGGACAGTGTCAGAATGACTCCGAAATCCCCTATTCTGTTTTTAGAAAATCTTTATAAATTGTACAAAAACGTTTATAAGATAAAATTTATATGCTTAGACTCCTTAATGAGTCTAGTTTCAAATGAAATCAAATAGAACACATTTTGAATTCTGCACAATGAGAAATTTGATTCGTATTGAAGAGTGGTCAGATTAGTCAAATAGTGAAACAGGGGAAACTTTAAGAAAAATCTGGTATTGATTGGCCAAACCAAAAATTCTGAAAATTTTATGAATGTAATATATATGAGTCTATATTCAGGGAAAATTAACGGCAATTGATTTGGAGTTTTGTAGCTCCAGTTATAAATAATTTAGTGACTATTGCTCAGGAAAATAGCTTGTAGTGAAAATGTGATTTTGTTGTAAACATGGATAAAACTTGTTTTAGTTGCTCATAAGCTATTGATTAAACCCATACGTGAATTCTAAAGCGTGATATTGTAAAGTGATATATGAGTGTTAGATGGATCTTTGATATTAAAATTTGTGAAATTGTAAGTTTATAAGTATTCGAATATGAAATGATAGTATGACGTGAAATTGAATTATTCATTGGAAAATGATAGATGTAAATTCGGCCAAGACAAAGTGTATACATGATAGTATATGTGGTATGTGAAGTATATTTGGATAATTGTGATGTGAATACATGAAAATTTATATTTTGATTTAGGATTTTACGTGATGAATGTGAACATGCATATATGTGATAAGGTAGAATGGCCAATATGATGAATGTGAACATGCATATATGTGGTAAGGCCGAATGGCCAATGTGATGAATGTAAAAGTGTATATATGTGGCGGCTTCTAATGGCTAATGCGAAAGCGTGTATGAGATGGATATGTGGTAAAGCCAAATGGCTAACGTATAGATATGTATGAGATTTGTATATATATATATATATATGTTGTGGCCAAATGACAGACGGTGAAAGGTGTGTTTTATTAGATATTTGATGAGGTAAATGAATTACAAATATGATAGTCGATGTGAATGTTGTAACATGTGAATAAATATGCATGAAACTCTATGATGTAAACCCGGGATTTAAGACCAGATGACCATATGTGGTGACTATGTCTGGGTTAAGACCACGACTTCGTGTGAGGAGGATTACATCCGAGCTAAAGGTCTCGCCGATAATCCGAGTGAAGGTTAAAGCTATAAGACTTCGCAATAAGAATTTCTTATAGATATATTCAATGCGAAAGGTTAAACAGGTATGTACTCCAAGTTTATATGTGAGCTTGATTTGAACTAAATCATAAGGTAGTTATGTGATGCATATGTGAGCAATCTATGAGACTATTCCCATGATTATGTGACATTGGATCAGTGTGAGGAGTTATGTGAAATTATACAATATATCTATGTCACATGGGCTCACTTTTATGTGAAAGTTTATCCGCCTATTATATATGATGAGATGGGCATATTCGGTAAAGGAATGGTATGCCCGAAGGAAGAGTGAAATAAAAATACGAACAACTATGCTATAATTTGATTGTTATCTGTTGACACTGCTTAAAACTTACCAAGCATTGTAATGCTTACTCCGTTTACTTTGTTTCCTCTGTTTTTATAGATCTCATCCGAAAGCTACAGAGCTCGGGGATCGTCGAAGAACTAATCACACTATCACTATCCAACGCTTGGTACTGCTATGGTTTGGATTATCTTATGGCATGTATAGAATAGACTAGTGGCGGAAGAATATTTTTGGTTAATGTATATAAGCCATGCGAAAATGGCATCTTTTGAATGTTTACTTAGAGAAGTTTAAATTTTATCCCTAGCTGTGCTTAGTACTCGTTTAAATGAATGATCTTCATTTCAAGAAAAAGTTCAAAATTTTACTGTTCTGACATGAGTTACAAGTCCGGTAATGCCCCTTACCTATTCCGGCGACGGTCACGGGATAGGGGTGTTACACCGGGTGCTACTGCTGCTCGAGGTAGACCATCTAGAAATGCGGGGAATGCTAGTGGCAGTCCGAGAGGATCTAGAGATGCTACAACCAGATCTGAAGCTCGCGCTCCTGGTATAGCTTACGCTATACGTGCATGCGAGGATGCTTCCTCGCCAGATATTATTACTGGTACTTTCACTCTCTTTGATACTAATGTGATTGCATTGATTGACCCGGGTTCTACTCATTCATATGTATGTGAGACTTTAGCATCCAGTAAGACTTTACCGTTGAGTCTCACGAGTTCGTAGTTCGTGTCAAATCCCTTGGGTCGTTATGTACTTGTTGACCAGGTGTGTAAGAAATGTCCCTTAGTAATTAGAGGTTCCTGCTTTCCGGCCGATTTGATGCTTTTACCGTTTGATGAATTTGATGTTATCCTCGGTATGGATTGGTTGACCGTTCACGATGCAGTTGTGAATTGCAAAAGAAAAACAATTGATTTGAGGTGTGAAAATAATGAGATAATTCGAGATAAGTCTCATCGACTTGAATGGATTGCCAAAGCAATAATATCCTCGATGTTGGCTCAGAAATATGTAAGAAAGGGATGTGAAGCATATCTGGCGTACGTACTTGATAGTAAAGAGTCAGAAAAGAGACTTGAATCAGTACCAGTGGTTTGTGAGTATTCAGATGTTTTTCCTGAGGAGTTACCAAGATTACCACCTGTTCGAGAGGTTGAATTTGGCATCGAGCTACTACACGTGTGCGATCGCAATTTCGATAGCTCCGTGATCGTATGGCACCAACAGTAATTGAAAGAATTGAAAGCACAGATTGCAAGAGTTGACGGATAGAGGTTTTGCTCGACCGAGTTCTTCACCAGGGTGCACCAAAGATTGTTTGTGAAAAGAAGGACGGAACCATGAGACTGTGCATCGACTATCGTCAATTGAATAAAGTGACGATAAAGAATAAATATCCATTACCGCGTATTGATGATTCGTTCGATCAATTTAAGGGAGCCTCTGTATTTTCGAAGATAGATTTGAGATCGGGTTATTATCAGTTGCGAGTTCGAGATTTAGATATACCCAAAACCGCTTTCAGAACGAGATACGGTCACTATGAGTTCTTACTAATGCCGTTTGGGCTCACTAATGCCCCTGCGGTATTCATGGATTTGATGAATCGGATCTTCAGACCATATTTGGATCGGTTTGTAGTTGTGTTTATCGATGACATTTTGGTCTATTCGAGAGATGAATCCGATCATGCTGAGCACCTGAGATTAGTGTTACAAATTTTGCGGGATAAGCAATTATATGCTAAGTTCAGTAAATGTGAGTTCTGGTTGAGAGAAGTTAGTTTTTTGGGTCATGTGGTGTCTGCATCGGGTATTAGAGTTGATCCAGGAAAAATATCAGCCATACTTGATTGGAAGCCCCCAAGGAATATTATTGAAGTCCGGAGCTTTTTGGGACTTGCCGGTTACTACAGACGCTTTGTAAAGGGTTTCTCGATGATAGCCACCCCAATGACGAAACTATCCAGAAAGATGTTAAGTTTGAATGGTCAGAAGAATGTCAGAAAAGTTTTGATCTATTAAAAACTTATTTGACTGAAGCTCCGGTACTGGTACAGCCCAAATCCGGTAAAGAGTTCGTCATTTACAGTGATTCATCCTTACTTGGTTTGGGTTGTGTGTTGATACAAGAAGGTCGAGTTGTAGCTTACGCGTCGAGGCAATTGAAGCCGCATGAAAAAAACTATCTGACCCATGATCTCGAATTAGCTGCCATCGTATTCGCTTTGAAAATATGGCGACATTATTTGTTTGGTGAGAGGTGCCATGTATTTTCGGATCACAAAAGTATCAAATATTTGATGACTCAAAGAGATTTGAATCTGCGACAAAGACGTTGGCTGGAGTTGCTAAAAGATTATGAGCTTGTCATTGACTATCACCCGGGAAAGGCTAATGTGGTTGCAGATGCTTTAAGTCGTAAATCACTGTTTACTCTTTGAGCGATGAATGTACATCAGTCAGTTGTATCCGATGATGTGTTAGTAACAGAATTGAAGGCTACACCATTGTTGATTCATCAAATTCGAGAAGCTCAAAAAGTCGATGATGAATTGGTTGCAAAACGGGCTGAATGTGTTTCGAATATGGAGTCAGAGTTTCAAATTGATGAAGACGATTGTTTGAGGTTCAGAAGTCGTTTGTGTGTTCCAAGAAATTCAGAACTTATTTTGATGATTCGAACGAAGCTCATTGTGGCGAATGTCGATTCACCCAGGAGTACAAAATGTATAACGACACAAACGTCAATTTTGGTGGCATGGTATGAAACTAGACATTTCTGATTTTGTGTCGAAGTGTTTAATATGTCAACAAGTGAAAGCAGAACACTAAGTGCCTTCGGGATTACTTCAGCCGATCATGATACCCGAATGGAAGTGGGATCGAGTCACAATGGGCTTTGTATCTGGATTGCCATTGTCATCAAGTAAGAAAGATCTGATCTGGGTTGTTGTTGATAGACTGACAAAGTCGGATCATTTTATTCCTGTGCGTACGGATTATTCCCTTGACAGGCTAGCTGAAATGTACGTTTCTCAGATTGTAAGGTTACATGGAGTACCCATTTCTATTGTGGCCGATAGAGATCTGAGGTTCACATCGCGGTTTTGGAAGAAATTGCAAGAAGCTTTGGGTACCAAATTACATTTTAGCACCGCTTTTCATCCTCAGACTGATGGTCAATCCGAACGAATAATTCAGATACTCGAGGATATGTTGA
This sequence comes from Gossypium anomalum, assembly GCA_025698475.1. Taxonomy (NCBI): domain Eukaryota; kingdom Viridiplantae; phylum Streptophyta; class Magnoliopsida; order Malvales; family Malvaceae; genus Gossypium; species Gossypium anomalum. The sequence continues at coordinate 45,334,437 of CM046965.1, forward strand.
GATGTTGCATCCTTGAGTTTGGTGGTTCGTGGGAACGGTATTTACCTTTGATTGAATTCGCTTACAACAATAGTTTTCAATCAAGCATTAAGATGGCACCTTATGAGGCTTTGTATGGTCGTAAATGCCGTACACCGTTGTTTTGGACCGAGCTTAGTGAAAGTAAAATTTTCGGAGTCGATTTGATTAAAGATGCTGAACAGAAAGTGAAAGTAATCAGTGAAAGTCTGAAAGCAGCTGTAGATCGTCAGAAGTCGTATGCGGATTTGAAACGAAAAGACATTGAATATCAGGTCGGTGACAAAGTGTTTCTTAAGGTTTCACCTTGGAAAAAAGTGCTCAGATTTGGCCGTAAAGGCAAATTGAGTCCGAGGTTTATTGGGCCGTATGAGATATCCGAACGAATTGGGCCAGTTGCTTACAGATTGACTTTACCCCTGAACTTGAAAAGATTCACTATGTTTTTCATGTCTCGATGCTTCGACGTTATAGATCTGACCGTTCGCACATAATTAGTCCATCAGAGGTTGAAATTCAATCTGATTTGAGTTATGAAGAAGAACCGATTCGTATCCTAACTCGTGAGGTGAAAGAGTTGCGAAACAAAAAGGTTCCTTTAGTAAAGGTGTTATGGCTCAAACACGGGATTGAAGAAGCTACTTGGGGAAACGAAAACTCTATGAAAGAGAGATACCCAAATTTATTCACTGGTAAGATTTTCGGGGACGAAAATTTTTTTATGTGGGGGAGAGTTGTGACAGCCCTAATTTGACCCTAGTCGGAAAGTGGTTTCGGCACCACAAAACTGATATATAAAAATATTTATAAATTATATTTCATGTTTATGAAGTGTGTAAATGCATGTGTGAAAGTTTCATGCTTTAATTTTGCCGTTTGTATGTGAAATTGTTTATAGGACTAATATGAGATAATTGTGTAAGATGACAGGTCAATATCAAAGTGGCTTAATAATGCATATTATAAAAATGATGGGTTTGCATGTCAAATTTCCATTTATGATAAGTAGTGGCCGGCCATGATGGAATTATATACATATAATATGTATTAATTATTAGTTAGTGGCTTTATATTTTATAACATAAATAAATAAAAAGGAAAAGTAATTAAAACAAGGAAATGAATGGTGAAGAAAACAAAGTATCACCTTGTTCTTCTTAGCCGCATTTGAAAGAAGAAAAAGAGGGGGACATTCGGCCTTTTGAATCAAGATAAGGTTAGTAAATTATGTTATTTTTTTTGAAAGCTTAGTTGTTTTAGGTTAATCATCATGCTTTTTACCTAGCCCATACTAAAATTTTGAATTTAGATGGTTGAATGGAACTTTCGGTTATGGTATATAAGAGAAGAACTTGATTTTTACCCTTAAGTTTTGATGGAAAAAGAAACAAAAAGATTGTTGATGAAAGAAATTAATCTCGTTAAAACTTTAAACTAATAATACCCGTATGTGTGATAGCCGAACATAGACTTTGTTTAAAGTCTTGATCAAAGGCCGGTTAAGTGTTTTGAAATGGTTAAGCTAGGTGTTTGATTTTTTTTTGGTTCGGTATAGTACATAATATTTTGCTAGTGGGGTTTTGAATAATTTAATTAATGTTAGATATATAAAAAAAAAATCTTATGTTCGGTTTTGGACGATATATATATATATGTACAACTAACCTATTTAGCTATTGATATCTAAGGTGTTAAATAATAAAACTCTTGATGACTTGTGTTAAATAGCATTCGGCCAAAGACTATATGGGCTTGCTAATTCGGTTTAAGTGAAGAAATTATGATAGAGGGATATGACTAAATTGTGACTTATTATCGAACTTTCTTTGTGGTTGTAAGGTTATTTTATAATGTATTAGTTAGTCGAATTGATAAGAAAAGAATTTGGAGTATTTTATGGTGTCTTAAGCATATTATCCAATTGGTAAAGTTGAGTAATGATTCATGTACGAATGCTTGCTTAGTCGTATGTTATGTTTTGTTAAACTTAGTAATAAATATATATATATTTCATAAGGCTATAATAGTAGATTTAGTGGACTTTGGCAATTTAAATGATGCATTTGACTTGTGTATCGACTTAGGATGATATGTGTTTCTATATGAAGTTAGATGGTGTTGATGAAATTCGATAATGCATGATGTTTAAATAGTATTGAACAAGGTCATTGTACTTAAATTGTATGACATACATGTATTGAATGGAATTGCCCAAATGAGAAATAATTAAATAAATTTATTTGTTTAAATTTAAGCTCAAGAGCTAAGGGGATCAAAATCGAGAAAAGAAAGGAGAAAGCAATCGAGTAGTCTATCCAGAATCGCCCAAATTATACTCGAGGTAAGTCTTTGAGTAATGAAATTTAGCTTATGATTTAATAAGGCAATTATTTATCTATGAGCATAATAATTAACTTGTGACCTAATGATTCTACTTGAATTACATGACAAAATAAATAAATAAGGTATTTACTTGTAGCTGAATGGTTATGGAAATCTTGTGGATTAACGAAACCGGATCATGTTATTTGTTTAGGATTAATGAATCGAACGATGTATGGTTAGTAAACATGCTGTAATTGTATTTGAGTATCAGGAATGATATCCAGATGTGATATTATATATATATATATATGCATATATGTGTGAATGCTGATCGGGGTTTAAATCCGAGCTTGGTCTCGAAGGGCTTTTGAGCCAGTGCTAATAACCGAACTTAGCTTCGAAGGGCTTTAGAGCCAGTGTCATAACCGGACTTAGTTCCGAAGGGCCTTCGAGCCAGTGGTCTAATCCGAGCTTGGTCTCGAAGGGCTTTTGAGCCAGTGCTAAGAATCGGGCTTGATTCCGAAGGATATTTGTGCCAGCATAATATTTGAGGTTGAAAACCCATAAGTGTTCGTATGAGAAATCATATAATACATGTTGGAACAATTTTAATCACATGTGCTACTTACTGTAAGATAACCAGGTAAGTAACTCACTCTCGTTGAGAATACGATTGATTTTAAATTATGACTACGCAACTCGGTAGGTATGCTTAGACCATTGTTAAAACCATTCAAATATTTACGATCTGATCATGATGTATAAGTTCCAAATTAGAGAGTTCAATTTCATAAACATGAGATGTATGTGTATATGCATGAGATTGACATGGAAAATTTGAGATGAATGGATTCGGCTATAGATTTAATTTTATTGGACACATTGATTTTACCTTTGTGATATGAATGATAAAAAAAAATGGTACCTTAATTATGTTACTATTCGGCCAAATGATGGTACAAGTAAACTTTGATATTATTATGCCACTCTTTTAAATGATTTCATTACTTAGACTTACTAAGCATCGAAGTGCTTAATCTTTTGCTTAATTTCTCTGTTTTATAGATTTTGTTCGTCAGCTATCGGACTCGGGAGTGTGAAAGTCGAAGTCGTCCACACTATCTAAGCCCTTTTGGTATACTTTTAGTTGAACTTTGATAATGGCATGTATAGGGTTGGCTTTTGTTGTTAATTAAATACCTTTTGGTAATTTATGTATGTATAGCCATGCGAAAATGGCTTGTTTAGCTATTATACTTGCTTCATATGGTTAATGCTTATATATGGTTGATATTCGATTACTGTTTTAAATATTTTTGTTATGAGTTGAACTTAGGAATTATTATATAGTGTTAAATGAGATTTCGTGCTGGTTTTGTAATACGTCCTAATCCCTCCGTGACAGTGCACGGATAGGGTGTTACATTTTATTAGTATCAGAGCTACGATTTAGTCGATTCTAGGACTACCGTAATACGAGTGGGTCGTGCTATACATGCCATTATGTGTTTATTTGGTAGTGTGGGGATTTCTGACAATTAAAAAATGTGTTTTTGTTTAGTAATGGATCCCGATCCCAGTCGAGCGGTAGCTGATGATGTTGAGATTGTAGCGCCTGCTCCTACACATGGGACAGTACCGGAGGACTCTCAACCTGTTGCAAGTAATCAGAATAATGAGGCTAGGTAGGCTTTCTATAGTGTAATGAATGATTGGTTCAACCAATACATTCGAACCAATACGGCTGCTCCACAACCTCCACTCCCGAATAATACACCCCCTGCACCCGTGATACCTCTGGTAACTGACCAGATGAGGTTAAACAAACCCCTAGTTGACAGAATCCGAAAGCACGGGGCTACTGAATTTAAAGCTACAGACAGCGATGATGCCGAGCAAGCTGAATTTTGGTTGGACAACACTATTCGGGTACTTGATGAACTATCTTGCACACCCGATGAATGTCTGAAGTGTACTATCTCTTTGCTACATGATTCTACCTACTATTGGTGGAATACATTATTTCTGTTGTGCCCAGAGAGCGAGTAACTTGGGAATTTTTCCAAACCGAGTTTCGAAAAAAGTATATCAGCCAGAGATTCATTGATCAAAAACGGAAATAATTTCTTAAACTTAAACAAGGTTCCATGTCGGTTACAGATTATGAACGAAAGTTTGTGAGACTTAGCCGGTACGCTCGAGAATGTGTTTCTTCAGAAGCTGTAATGTGTAAACATTTCGAAGATGGTCTGAATGAAGACATAAAACTGTACGTTGGTATTCTAGAAATTAGAGAATTTGTAGTACTTGTTGAACGAGCATGCAAAGCCGAAGAGCTCAGTAAGGAGAAAAGAAAAGCAGATATGGGAGCAAAAGAGTTTCGTAAGAGATCATCGGAAAAGCCCTTTTAGCAGTCATCGAAGAAATTTAGAGATGATTTAGGCAGATCTAAAGATACTTTGGGCTTTTCTAGAAGAGATCGTGAATGACCCCCTGTGAGTACGCGAGTCTCTTCAATTGCTAGTGTTGGGAATGATCGTCGGGACAGGACAGAGTGCCAGTATTGTGGTAAATGGCTTTCGGGAAGTTGTAGATCCCATGACCGCTCCTGTTATAAGTGTGGATCAGCTGACCACTTTATCAAGGATTGCTCGAGACTGTCTGAACAGAATGTAAATCAGAGTGGGAAACCGGGTGCTACTGCTGCTCGAGGTAGACCATCTAGAAATGCGGGGAATGCTAGTGGCGGTCCGAGAGGATCTAGAGACGCTACAACCAGATCTGAAGCTCGCGCTCCTGGTAGAGCTTACGCTATACGTGCACGCGAGGATGCTTCCTCGCCAGATATATTATTACCGGTACTTTCACTCTCTTTGATACTAATGTGATTGCATTGATTGACCCGGGTTCTACTCATTCATATGTATGTGAGACTTTAGCATCCAAAGAAGACTTTACTGCTGAGTCTCTCGAGTTCGTGAGTTCGGTGTCAAATCCCTTGGGTCGTTATGTACTTGTTGACAAGGTGTGTAAGAAATGTCCCTTAGTAATTAGAGGTTCCTGCTTTCCAGCCGATTTGATGCTTTTACCGTTTGATGAATTTGATGTTATCCTCGGTATGGATTGGTTGACTGTTACGATGCAGTTGTGAATTGCAAAAGAAAAACAATTGATTTGAGGTGTGAAAATAATGAGATAATTCGAGTTAAGTCTACTGACTTGAATGGATTGCCAGCAATAATATCCTCGATGTTGGCTCAGAAATATGTAAGAAAGGGATGTGAAGCATATCTGGCGTACGTACTTGATAGTAAAGAGTCAGAAAAGAGACTTGAATCAGTACCAGTGGTTTGTGAGTATTCAGATGTTTTTCTTGTGGAGTTACCAAGATTACCACCTGTTCGAGAGGTTGAATTTGGCATCGAGCTACTACCTGGTGCGACTCCAATTTCGATATTTCCGTATCGTATGGCACCAACGGAATTGAAAGAATTGAAAGCACAATTGCAAGAGTTGACGGATAGAGGTTTTGCTCGACCGAGTTCTTCACCCTGGGGTGCACCAGTATTGTTTGTGAAAAAGAAGGACGGAACCATGAGACTGTGCATCGACTATCGTCAGTTGAATAAAGTGACGATAAAGAATAAATATCCATTACCGCGAATTGATGATTTGTTCGATCAATTTAAGGGAGCCTCTGTATTTTCGAAGATAGATTTGAGATCGGGTTATTATCAGTTACGAGTTCGAGATTTAGATATACCCAAAACCGCTTTCAGAACGAGATACGGTCACTATGAGTTCTTACTAATGCCGTTTGGGCTCACTAATGCCCCTGCGGTATTCATGGATTTGATGAATCGGATCTTCAGACCATATTTGGATCAGTTTGTAGTTGTGTTTATCGATGACATTTTGGTCTATTCGAGAGATTAATCCGATCATGCTGAGCACCTGAGATTAGTGTTACAAATTTTGCGGGCGAAGAAACTAAGTTCAGTAAATGTGAGTTCTGGTTAAGAGAAGTTAGTTTTTTGGGTCATGTGGTGTCTGCATCGGGTATTAGAGTTGATCCGGGAAAAATATCAGCCATACTTAATTGGAAGCCCCCAAGGAATATTACTGAAGTCCGGAGCTTTTTGGGACTTGTCGGTTACTACAGACGCTTTGTAAAGGGTTTCTCGATGATAGCCACCCCAATGACGAAACTACTCCAGAAAGATGTTAAGTTTGAATGGTCAGAAGAATGTCAGAAAAGTTTTGATCTATTAAAAACTTATTTGACCAAGCTCCAAATCTTGATACAAATTTAATCCGTAAAGAGTTTGTCATTTACAGTGATGCATCCTTACTTGGTTTGGGTTGTGTGTTGATGCAAGAAGGTCGAGTTGTAGCTTATGCGTCGAGGCAATTGAAGCCGCATTAAAAAAACTATCCGACCCATGATCTCGAATTAGCTGCCATCGTATTCGCTTTGAAAATATGGCGACATTATTTGTTTTGTGAGAGGTGCCATGTATTTTCGGATCACAAAAGTCTCAAATATTTGATGACTCAAAGAGATTTGAATCTGCGACAAAGACGTTGGCTGGAGTTGCTAAAAGATTATGAGCTTGTCATTGACTATCACCCAGGAAAGGCTAATATGGTTGCGGATGCTTTAAGTCATAAATCACTGTTTACTCTTCGAGCGATGAATGTACATCTGTCTATTGTATCCGATGATGTGTTAGTAGCAGAATTGAAGGCTAAGCCATTGTTGATTCATCAAATTCGAGAAGCTCAAAAAGTCGATGATGAATTGGTTGCAAAACGGGCTGAATGTGTTTTGAATATGGAGTCAGAGTTTCAAATTGATGAAGACGATTGTTTGAGGTTCAGAAGTCGTTTGTGTGTTCCAAGGAATTCAGAACTTATTTCGATGATTCTGAACGAAGCTCATTGTGGCCGAATGTTAGTTCACCCGGGGAGTACAAAAATGTATAACGACCTGAAACGTCAATTTTGGTGGCATGGTATAAAACTAGACATTTCTGATTTTGTTTCGAAGTGTTTAATATGTCAACAAGTGAAAGCAGAACACCAAGTGCCTTCGGGATTACTTCAGCCGATCATGATACCCGAATAGAAGTGGGATCGAGTCACAATAGACTTTGTATCTGGATTGCCATTGTCATCAAGTAAGAAAAATGCGATCTGGGTTGTTGTTGATAGACAGACAAAGTCGGATCATTTTATTCCTGTGCGTACGGATTATTCCCTTGACAGGCTAGCTGAAATGTACGTTTCTCAGATTGTAAGGTTACATGGAGTACCCATTTCTATTGTGTCCGATAGAGATCCGAGGTTCACATCGCGGTTTTGGAAGAAATTGCAAGAAGCTTTGGGTACCAAATTACATTTTAGCACAGCTTTTCATCCTCAGACTGATGGTTAATCCGAACGAATAATTCAGATACTCGAGGATATGTTGAGATGTTGCATCCTTGAGTTTGGTGGTTTGTGGGAACGGTATTTACCTTTGATTGAATTCGCTTACAACAATAGTTTTCAATCAAGCATTAAGATGGCACCTTATGAGGCTTTGTATGGTCGTAAATGCCGTACACCGTTGTTTTCGACTGAGCTTAATGAAAGTAAAATTTTCGGAGTCGATTTGATTAAAGATGCTGAACAGAAAGTGAAAGTAATCAGTGAAAGTGAAAGCAGCTGCAGATCGTCAGAAGTCGTATGCGGATTTGAAATGAAAAGACATTGAATATCAGGTCGGTGACAAAGTGTTTCTTAAGGTTTCACCTTGGAAAAAAGTGCTCAGATTTGGCCGTAAAGGCAAATTGAGTCTGAGGTTTATTGGGCCGTATAAGATATCCGAACGAATTGGGCCAGTTGCTTACAGATTGACTTTACCCCCTGAACTTGAAAAGATTCACAATGTTTTTCATGTCTCGATGCTTCGACATTATAGATCTGACCCTTCGCACATAATTAGTCCATCAGAGGTTGAAAGTCAATCTGATTTGAGTTATGAAGAAGAACCGATTCGTATCCTAACTCGTGAGGTGAAAGAGTTGCGAAACAAAAAGGTTCCTTTAGTAAAGGTGTTATGGCTCAAACACGGGATTGAAGAAGCTACTTGGGAAACCGAAAACTCTATGAAAGAGAGATACCCAAATTTATTCACTGGTAAGATTTTCGGGGACGAAAATTTTTTTAAGTGGGGGAGAGTTGTGACAGCCCCAATTTGACCCTAGTCGAAAAGTGGTTTCGCGACTACAAAACCGAGATATAAAAATAATTATAAATTATATTTCATGTTTATGAAGTGTGTAAATGCATGTGTGAAAGTTTCATGCTTTAATTTTGCCGTTTGTATGTGAAATTATTTATAGGACTAATATGAGATAATTGTGTAAGATGATAGGTCAATATCAAAGTGGCTTAATAATGCATATTATAAAAATGATGGGTTTGCATGTCAAATTTCCATTTATGATAAGTAGTGGCCGGCCATGATGGAATTATATACATATAATATGTATTAATTATTAGTTAGTGGCTTTATATTTTATAACATAAATAAATAAAAAGGAAAAGTAATTAAAATAAGGAAATGAATGGTGAAGAAAACAAAGTATCACCTTGTTCTTCTTAGCCGTACTTGAAGAAGAAAAAGAGGGGGGGACATTCGGCCTTTTGAATCAAGAGAAGGTTAGTAAATTATGTTATTTTTTTTGAAATCTTAGTTGTTTTAGGTTAATCATCATGCTTTTTACCTAGCCCATACTAAAATTTTGAATTTTGATGGTTGAATAGAACTTTCGGTTATGGTATATAAGAGAAGAACTTGATTTTTACCCTTAAGTTTTGATGGAAAAAGAAACAAAAAGATTGTTGATGAAAGAAATTAATCTCGTTAAAACTTTAAACTAATAATACCCAAATGTGTGATGGCCGAACATAGACTTTGTTTAAAGTCCTGATCAAAGGCCGGTTAAGTGTTTTGAAATGGTTAAGCTAGGTGTTTGATTTTTTTTTGGTTCGGTATAGTACATATATTTTGCTAGTGGGGTTTTGAATAATTTAATTAATGTTAGATATATAAAAAAAAAATCTTATGTTCAGTTTTGGATGATATATATATATGTACAACTAACCTATTTAGCTATTGATATCTAAGGTGTTAAATAATAAAACTCTTGATGACTTGTGTTAAATAGCATTCGGCCAAAGACTATATGGGCTTGCTAATTCGGTTTAAGTGAAGAAATTATGATAGAGGGATATGACTAAATTGTGACTTATTATCGAACTTTCTTTGTGGTTGTAAGGTTATTTTATAATGTGTCATAACATTTAATTAGTTAGTCGAATTGATGAGAAAAGAATTTGGAGTATTTTATGGTGTCTTAAGCATATTATCCAATTGGTAAAGTTGAGTAATGATTCATGTACGAATGCTTGCTTAGTCGTATGTTATGTTTTGTTAAACTTAGTAATAAATATATATATATTTCATAAGGCTATAATAGTAGATTTAGTGGACTTTGGCAATTTAAATGATGCATTTGACTTGTGTATCGACTTAGGATGATATGTGTTTCTATATGAAGTTAGATGGTGTTGATGAAATTCGATAATGCATGATGTTTAAATAGTATTGAACAAGGTCATTGTACTTAAATTGTATGACATACATGTATTGAATGGAATTACCCAAGTGAGAAATAATTAAATAAATTTATTTGTTTAAATTTAAGCTCAAGAGCTAAGAGGATCAAAATCAGATAAAGGAAAGGAGAAAGCAGTCGAGTAGTCTATCCGTAACTGCCCAAATTATACTCGAGGTAAGTCTTTGAGTAATGAAATTTAGCTTATGATTTAATAAGGCAATTATTTATCTATGAGCATAATAATTAACTTGTGACCTAATGATTCTACTTGAATTACATGACAAAATAAATAAATAAGGTATTTACTTGTAGCCGAATGGTTATGGAAATCTTGTGGATTAACGAAACGGGATCATGTTATTTGTTTAGGATTAATGAATCGAACGATGTATGGTTAGTAACATGCTGTAATTGTATTTGAGTATCAGGAATGATATCCAGATGTGATATTATATATATATATATATATGCATATATGTGTGAATGCTAATCGGGGTTTAAATCCGAGCTTGGTCTCGAAGGGCTTTTGAGCCGCTAATAACCGAACTTAGTTTCAAGGGCTTTAGAGCGATGTCATAACCGGACTTAGTTCGAAGGGCCTTGAGCGATGGTCTAATCCGAGCTTGGTCTCGAAGGGCTTTTGAGCGATGCTAAGAATCGGGCTTGATTCCAAGGATATTTGTGCCAAGATAATATTTAAGGTTGAAAACCCATAACTGCTCGTTATTTGAGAAAATCATATAATACATGTTGGAACAATTTTAATCACATGTGCTACTTATCGTAAGATAACCAGTAAAGTAACTCACTCTCGTTGAGAATACGATTGATTTTAAATTATGACTACGCAACTTTCGGTAGGTATGCTTAGACCATTGTTAAAACCATTCAAATATTTACGATCCGATCATGATGTATAAGTTCCAAATTAGAGAGTTCATTTCATAAACATGAGATGTATGTGTATATGCATGAGATTGACATGGAAAATTTGAGATGAATGGATTCGGCTATAGATTGAATTTTATTGGACATATTGATTTTACCTTTGTGATATGAATGATAAAAAAATGGTACCTTAATTATGTTACTATTCGGCCAAATGATGGTACAAGTAAACTTTGATATTATTATGCCACTCTTTTAAATGATTTCATTACTTAGACTTACTAAGCATCGAAGTGCTTAATCTTTTGCTTAATTTCTCTGTTTTATAGATTTTGTTCGTCGACTATCTGACTCAAGGAGTGTCAAAGTCGAAGTCGTCCACACTATCTAAGCCCTTTTGGTATACTTTTAGTTGAACTTTGATAATGGCATGTATAGGGTTGGCTTTTGTTGTTAATTAAATACCTTTTGGTAATGTATGTATGTATAGCCATGCGAAAATGGCTTGTTTAGCTATTATACTTGCTTCATATGGTTAATGCTTATATATGGTTGATACTCGATTACTGTTTTAAATATTTTTGTTATGAGTTAAACTTAGGAATTATTATATAGTGTTAAATGAGATTTCATGCTGGTTTTGTAATACTTCCTAATCCCTCTGGCGACGGGTACGGGATAGGGGTGCTACAATTTTGACTCCTTCCAAGAAAATGTGTGAAGAGATAGATATACTTCTTCCCGAACTTCAAAGAAATCATTCAAGGAGTGTTCTACACGAAGTTATGATTGTGAATTACATGCAAATAGTTCTTGGCCTTTCGAACATGATCTCTATTCTTATGATTCTTTTGTACATTCTTGTAATGAGAAAACAAAAAAAAAGAAAATAAAAAGCAAAAGAAGAAAAAGAAAACGAAATAAAAAGAAAAGAGAGGCAAAAGGCAAGAAAGAGAGAAAATGAGCGAATCTTGAGCGAACTTGAAAAAGCCTTTGAAAAAGAAAAAGAAAATGAGATTGAAAAAGAGAATGAAAAAGAGTTTGAGAGAGAAATAGAATGTGAACAAGAAAAAAGAGCGGAACAAGAAATTGAGATAAAAGAAACGAGTGATTCAGAAGAAATAGAATCGAGTGAAAATGAAGTTAGTGAGCAAGCGAGGATTCTTTCTACTAACACTTCTGCTTGATCTTTTTGTGATCTTTCTTTTCAGGTTCCTAAAAGTCTGTGTGACCAAATCCAACTCCGATACCTTCAAAACGAAAGGCGTTTTCAGTTGTTTGAAAAAGGTAAGTCTGTGGATGACCGCCACCCATTGGAAATCGAAGGTAAGGAAGGTAAGGAATCTTTGTTTATTGAATCAAGGCCGCCTAATTTAAAAATTACTAATAAAGATTTTGATGGCATAACTTCTAAAAAACTTCCCTCTTTTGATTTGGCTAATTATTGTTCACATATTAATGTTAACGATGTTGATTCCAAAGATGCCATGCAGATTCGGTCTTATGACATGTTTTATAATGGCAATTCTGTTGATTCTGTTGGATTGGTTCATCCTGTGCAAATTGTGAATGTATGTGATAAAAGGTTTTCACATTTTGATAAGTAGGGCTATGTAAATTCTTTGAATTCATCTTTCTGTTTAAACATGCCTATTCAATTGGTCTGTGATGGATTTGAACTTTTGAAACGTTGCATGTTCACAATTTCTGTGACAGCCCTAATTTGAACCTATTTAGAATGTGGTTTCGGGACCACAAAACCGAGTCATGAAATTATTTAAAAATTTATTTAGCAATATTTTCTATGTGTGATAGTGCATGTGTGAAAAGTTGATGCTTTAATTTAGTCTTATAAATGTGATTTTCACTTAAAAGGACTTAGTTGAGAAACTTAGAAAATGTGTTAGGTAAATAAGTAAGGATCAAATAATTTCAAAATAGTAAAGTTTGGATTTGCATGTCAAAATGCCCATTTTTGCACTAAGTGGCCGGCCAAGTAATGATGTCCCTCCACTAGTTTAAATTAATTTGTATATTAAATTTGATAATGAATAAAATATTCTAATCAAAATGAATTAAAATAAATAGATGAAATAAAAGAAAAGAAAAGTGTTCATCTTCTTCCTTGCAACAAACCGAAACCAAAAGGAAAGAAAAAGGGGAATTTCATTTGGAAAATTTGGCACCTTCTTTTGCTCGTTGGAGGTAAGATTTGAAGTTATTTTTGGAATTTTACCTTTAGATGTTTAAGTTATTTGTAAATTCATCTCTTGGCCATGTTAAAAAGAAATCAAAGTTCTATGGTAGTTTGGGCACTAAGCCGTATATCAATGTGGTAGAATTTGAGGTTTGTTTTCATGTTGTATTGAAAATGTAGATGGGAGAATGAGGTTGAACTTATTGAATTATTAGTTAGGTAGTACATTGTGCATTCGACCATATGTGTAACGCCCCCACGCCCGAGACCGACGCTGAAATCGAGCTTGAGGTGTTACCGAACATAATTTATCAATTTAAGTACTTCGAATCATTTGTTTCTACATTCACACGACTTTCTAGCTATCTCAACGTCACGATTACAAGAAAAATCATATCTCGATTTACGAAACTCGAAATCAAGATCCGTAAATTTTTCATAAATCTAGACTCATATATCTATTTACTAATGTTTTTCTAGAATTTTTGGTTGGGCCAATTAGTACAGTTTATTAGTTAAAGTCTCCCCTGTTTCAGGGTTCGACTGCTCTGACCTCTGCGTATTACGAATCAGATATCTCTCTATACAAAATTTCAACGACCATGAACTAGACTCAATAAGGAATCTGTACATGTAAAGAAAAACTTATAATTATTTTTTTAAAATTTATTATGAATTTTTAAATTCAGAACAGGGGATCCAGAAATCATTCTGGCCCTGTTTCACAAAAGTTTAAATATCTCATAAAATATAATTTATATGTCTATTTTGTTCAATTCACATGAAAATAGACTCATTAAGCTTCAATTTCATAACTTGATCATCATTTATTTTCACTTACACTATTTTTAGTGATTTTTCAAATTCATGTCATTGCTGCAACAATATTCTGTTTTAAGGCAAGTTTCATCTTTCCATGAATTTTTTTATGAACTAGATAACCTATTAAACTTCCATGATATCAAACATGATCTAATTAGCCATCACCATGACCTATCAATATCAAACATTTTCTCAACCAAACATGGCCATATCATAAAATTATTTACACAAAATGGGTACATTGCTATACATGCCATACTTAAGTTTTACAAGCCATTTACCAATAGAAATCCTTCGGATAGTGTGATCGAAACTTCGACTGTCCCGATTCCCGAGTGACTTGTTCAAAACTACAATGAATGAAAAGGAAGGAGTAAGCATAAATGCTTAGTAAGTTCATATGCAAATAACAAGTAACATAACAATAAAATTATACCAAACAACCTTAGCATGGCATCACCAAAACATATATCACATTTCTAAACATCATTCATCATCTTACCACTTTATCGTTGTTGTATCTATTTTCAACCCGAGGGTTAAGTACATACCTGTCCAAAGTGCCCATTTCACAACACTTACCAAAACGTCACTTGCATCTTAAGTGTTCTTCCATTTCATAGAAATTTTCACCCGTTGAACACATCGGAATATAACTCGGATACACGGATAATTTGCACATAAGTGCCACATATGTAATCAAGCAATCATGTAACCCGCCCATAAGTGAACTCGGACTCAACTCAAAGAGTTTGGATGCCTAGTTACATCTCTCGAACTCGGACTCAACTCAACGAGTTCGAACATTCGCATCCATAAGTGAACTCGGACTCAACTCAACGAGTTCGAATGCTCAACCATCCTAGTGACATGTCACTTGTATCCTAATCTATTCCTAAGGTTCAAATGGGCTTTTTCCCTCGATCTGACATTTGCCGTCTTCCACGGAATATCGGAACCGATACTCGGTAGCAATTCATATTTATCAAGTAGTAAACATAATTTGCATATTACTCAACATTAACCACAAAGCATAATATTTCACGAAAAAAATCAGCATATCATATAATTAACATTAATAACTTAAAAATAACAATTATGCTACATTATTTACACATGAACTTACCTTGGTACCAAAATATAAAGATTTTGCAATTTAGTCCACAATCTTTTCTTTTCCTCGATCGCGACTTGATTCCCGTTTCTCTTGATTATGGAGCTTGGAAGCTTGAAACAAACCCTAGCTATGGAGAATCCTTGAAATTTCGGCCTAATGAAGAAGATGGACAAAAATTGGCTTTTAATTTTGTTTTTAATTCATTTTAATAACTAAATGACCAAAATGCCCTTACTACTAAACTTTCAAAAATTCCTTCCATGTCCTAATTTTGTCCATGAACTTAAAATTGGTCAAATTGCTATTTAAGACCTCCTAATTAATATTTCAATGCAATTTCATACTAAAAACTTCTAGAATGCAAATTTTGCAACTTATTCGATTTAGTCCCTACTTTCAATTTAAACACTTTAGGCATAGAATTTCATCACAAAATTTTCACACAATCATGCAATCATATCATAATCATCAAAATAATTATAAAATAATTATTTCTATCTCAGATTTGTGGTCACGAAACCACTATTCCGATTAAGCCCTAATTCAGGATATTACAACTCTCCCCCCTTTTAAGGATTTTCGTCCTCGAAAATCTTAACGGTAAACAGGTGTGGGTATTGGTTTCTTATAGTTTCTTTAGGTTCCCATGTAGTCTCTTCTACCCCATGCTTTTGCCACAATACTTTCACGAGAGCGACACTTTTATTTCTTAGTTTCTTGACCTCTCGAGCTAAGATCTTAATCGGTTCTTCTTCGTAAGTCATATCCGGTCGTAGTTCAATTTCTGTCGGTGAAATTATATGTGAAGGATCCGAACGATACCGACGTAGCATAGATACGTGGAACACATCATGAATCCTCTCTAATTCAGGTGGTAATGCTAGCCGATATGCTACCGGTCCAACTTTTTCAATTATTTCATACGGCCCAATAAAACGCGGACTTAACTTGCCCTTCCGTCCAAATCTAAGGACTTTCTTCCATGGAGACACTTTCAAAAATACCTTATCACCAACTTGAAACTCGATTTCTTTTCGTTTCAAATCCGCATAAGATTTCTATCTATCTGAAGTAGCTTTCAAACAATATCGAATCACTTTCACCTTTTCTTCGATTTCTTTTATTAGATCAACTCCATAAATCTGATTTTCCCTGAGTTCAGTCCAATACAAAGGTGTTCGACACTTACGACCATATAATGCTTCATAAGGTGCCATTTTCAAACTCGTCTGATGACTATTATTATAAGCAATTCCAATATGCAACATCTGAGCATGTCTTCAAGAATCTGAATTACTCTCTCTGATTGCCCATCAGTTTGTGGATGAAAGGCAGTGCTGAAATTTAACTTTGTACCTAATGCCTCTTGCAACTTTTGCCAAAACCGTGAAGTAAATCTCGGATCTCTATCCGAAATGATTGACAAAGGTATTCCATGAAGTCTAACAATCTCACGAATATACAATTCAGCCAACTTATTAAGAGAATAATCCGTACGTACCGGAATAAAATGAGCCGATTTAGTCAGTCTGTCAACTATTACCCAGATGGCATCAATGGCAACCCTAAAACAAAATCTATAGTAATCCGATCCCATTTCCATTCAGGAACCATAATAGGCTGAAGTAATCCTGAAGGCACTTGGTGTTCAGCTTTCACCTGTTGACAAATTAAGCACTTTGATACAAACTCAGAAACATCTCTTTTCATTCCACTCCACCAATACATTTTCTTCAAGTCATTATACATTTTTGTACTACCCGGATGGACCACCAAACAGCCATTATGTGCTTCATGCAAAATCTTTTGAATTAACTCATCATTTTTCAGTACACAAATCTGATTTTCAAACATCAAGCTAACATCAGAAGTGATTCTAAAATCTGATCCCGTATCAGCTTCACACTGTCTTCTCTTGGCTAGCAAATCTTGATCATTTTTCTGAGCTTCAGAAATCTCTTGTAAAAACATTGGTCTAGCTCTTATCTCTGCTAGAATTGAACTATCATCTGACATTTTCAACTGAGTGTTCATAACTCTCAAAGCAAACAACAACTTTCTGCCTTAAAGCATCGGCACCCATATTCGCTTTCCCGGATGATAATCAATAACAAGCTCATAATCTTTCAATAACTCCAACCATCTACGCTGTCTCAAATTTAAGTCTTTTTGTGACATCAAGTATTTAAGACTTTTGTGATCAGTATATACTCGGCACTTTTCACCATACAAATAATGTCGCCAAATCTTCAAAGCAAATACCACCGCAGCCAATTCCAAATCCTGAGTAGGATAATTCCTCTCATGAGGTTTTAACTGCCTCGAAGCATAAGCCACCACTTTTCCTTCTTGCATGAGTACACACCCCAAGCCATTTAGAGAAGCATCACTATACACCACAAATTCTTTACCTGATTTGGGTTGTACTAACACTGGTGCTTCAGTTAATAACGTTTTCAATTCTTCGAAACTTTGTTGACATTCTTCCATCCATTCAAATTTAACATCCTTTCAGAGTAGTCTAGTCATAGGAGCAGCAATTATAGAAAATCCGTTTACAAACCGCCGACAATACCCAGCTAGCCCCAAGAAACTTCTAACTTCAGTTACGTTTTTCGGTGGTTTCCAAACAATAATGGCTAAAATTTTACTAGGATCAACCCGTATACCATCCCCTGAAACAATATGACCCAAAAATCCAACTTCTCGGAGCCAAAATTCACTTTTACTAAACTTGGCATATAACTGCTTATTTCTCAAAGTTTGCAAAACTATCCTCAAATGCTCAGCATGCTCTGTCTCATCTTTTGAATAAATTAAAATATCATCTATAAACACCACAACAAATTTGTCCAAGTATGGCCGAAATATGCGATTCGTTAAATCCATAAACACAGCAGGAGCATTTGTCAACCTGAATGGCATAACTAAAAATTCATAATGACCGTACCTTGTTCTAAAAGCAGTTTTAGGCACATCTGACTCTTTTACTCGTACCCAGATCTCAAGTCAATCTTTGAAAACCATGTCGCTCCTTTTAGCTGATCAAACAAATCATCAATTCTTAGCAATGGATACTTGTTTTTGATTGTCACCTTGTTTAACTACCGATAATCAACACATAATCTCATAGAACCATCCTTCTTTTTCACAAATAACACAGGAGCACCCCAAGGTGAAAAACTCGGTCTTACAAAGCCTTTATCACCAACTCTTGCAATCGTGACTTTAATTCTTTCAACTCACATTCTTGCCATTCTATATGGAGCAATCGAGATTGGAGCTGTTCCCGGTATCAAATCAATACCAAATTCTACTTCCCTGACTGGAGGCAAACCCGGTAATTCTTCTAGAAATACATCCGTAAATTCACACACAACCGGCACTGATTCAACTTTCTTTTCAACTTCTTTTGTATTAATTACATATGTCAAATAAGCTTCATAACCCTTTCTCAAATATCTCTGAGCCGACATCGAAGAAATCACACTAGACAATGCCTCTGATTTATCTGATTCAACCCATAGAGTTTCACCATTTTCACACTTTAATTCTATAACCTTTTCTTAGCAATTTACTATAGCATCATGCAATGTCAACCAATCTGTGACACCCCTAATTTGACCCTAGTCGGAAAGTGGTTTCGGGACCACAAAACTGAGTCACAAAATAATTAATTGTTATATTTTATGCTTATTATTTATGAATAAGTATGTGTGAAAATTTCATGCTTTAATTTTGTCATTTGGATGTGAAATAAATAAAAAGGGGCTTATGTGAAAAACCTTGAAAATGTCATAGGTTAATTGGTAGTGGCTAAAAATTGCATGGTTTGAAGCATGAGGGACTTGCATGTCAAACATTCCTTTTTCTTGGTAGTGGACGGCAATGATGAGCGTGAATGACACATTTTGGCATTTTGTATGTTATATTTTAGTTAAATAATATCAAATAGTTTTATAATAAATAAAGTTATTATATGTCATAAATTATAAGAGGAATTAAATAATTAAAAGGGTGAGAAAAACAAAAGTTGGTCTTTTCCTTCTTCTCCATTGCCGTGAGTAGAAAGAGAAAGAAGAAAAAAAAAAAAAAGAAGAAGCTCAAGACACATTTGGCCATTAGCATAGATTGATTCTAAGGTATGAGTTCATGTCATTTTTTTTGTTGAAAACTTGTGAAATTGAGTTTGTATCTTAGTTCTATCTTAAACCATGAGCTATTCTCTTAGATTTTTTTTTATGGAAGCATGTACGGTTTTGTATAGAAAATCCTATGTTTGAAATTTGTTGTTAGAAAAGGGATTAAGAGTACTTAATAGACTCCATGAGGTTAAATTTCATATGAATAGGAAATTGTGAGCTTAATTTATGTCATCTCAAAAAACCCTACCATACCGTATTTTCTTTCATTGTTACAAAAAGCCGAAAAAAAACCCTATAGTCTAGGGAGTGTAGCCGAATACTGAAGTCACTGAAAGATCGATTTCCGTTGTCAAAGGAGGGCTTAGATCTACATCAGGAGCAAGTGGGAAACTCGTTGGAAGCATTCACTAAAGAATCGGTGGTAAGTCTTCTCCAAAACTTAGTTTTCTTTCATATATTATAAAAAGTTGAAATCCCTAGAAGTTAGGGAGGATGTCGATTTTGGACTTGTAACCCTAAGGGGAGGGTTGTGTTAACTACTTTATTTTTGGAAATAGCATGATTTGAAGGCGGTTGATCAAGGGCTCGGACAAGTGGAGCGACCAGATCTTGGTTAAGACTCTACTTTCGGCAAAGGTAGGAATGATAAGGCCTAGGAGGGTTGTTGGCCGAATATGGTAAGAAGTTTATATGAAGTTCGTTTCGGTAGTGAGATTAACGTGGTGGTATTATAATTGTAGGCAGTTCGCGCGTGGATCTCGTCAACGAATTATCATAAAACAGGTGTGTAACTTACACCCTTCTATAGACTAGATCGGCAAAAGCCGAAATACCGAAAAGTCGGTATTTTGGGAACTTATGAGTGTGCGAATGCTCGTAAAAGGAAAAGGGTTAATAATTCTACTATTCCGTGATGGTAAGACTGCAAAGTGCACCAATCCGTGCGTTTTGACAATTTTGGGCTTAACTGGGCCAAAAGTCGGTTAATGGGCCAACGGGCCCAACTTGGTAAGAATGTGCGGTAAGTAGTTCTGAACATATGTAAATAGTGAAAATATGCATGAAAACCCTAAGAATAGATAAATTACTAGATTACCCTCATGTATGAAAAATTACTGTTATACCCCTAGGTGTAAAATGACCTAAATACCCCTAGGGTTGATTATGTCTGAAAAGCATGTTAATGATTTTCTGTATGATGTATGACATGAATGCATATTTGTTGCATGGGGATATGGGTTATATTATGGAGGAAGCGTCCTGGTGGCTATGCCACAAATTATTCTGCTCAGTGGCTTCGCCACATATATCTCTGCTTCAGTGGCTTTGCCACATATATCTCAGATCTGGTGACTCTGTCACAATTTACATTCTCAGTAGCCATGCCGCATATTTCGTGGCGTGTAGCGGTTGGGTGGGTCGAGTAATCTCCCACATGGCGTAAGGTTGGATGGGGGTGTACATGGTTGGTTATGGGTTGGGTTTGCATAAGCATGATACATCTATTCTGCTCGCTCGGGCCTATGGGCTATATTCAAATTTGTTCAGGCTAAGGCCAACTCATTCTGCTTTACGTGGTTTAAACCGATTTAGACTATGGTTGGGTTAAGTTATACACCGAGTTTCCCCAAACTCACCCCTCCATTCTCATCTTTGCAGGTAATCCCCAACCATAGTGGGCTTGGAGCCGCGAGGAGTTCGGAGTGGCCACTTATTTCCGCAAATCAGTTTCTTCCTGTCGAACCAGACGTCTTTCATTACATTTATGTTTTATTTGGGTTTTAAAGTGTAATAAGGCCGCTCTATTGTTTTAAAGGTTTTGATTTATATTCATTAGGTTAGGAATGATTTATGATAATTGGCAAAATGGACTAGCTCTAGGCGCGTTTTCAAAAGTATAAAACGATTTCAAAACAACGCAATCATGAGTAAGACTTCCGCAAAACAAACTTTTTTTTCAAACTTAATCATTTTCTTAAGATGGACTTAACCAAAATAGTTTTCTCAAACTCATACGAGATGTTAGAGTGTGGTAATGGCGGTGTGCATGTCTAAGATTGGATCCGAAGAGAGCTTGGTACTTAAGCGGTCCGATGGACTCACCTCCTCTTCTTCTGGTTTCCTACCTGGTGCACAGCTTCCATTCACTTTAACCTAGTTTTAAAGTATCTTTTACAACACCGACTAAGCTTTCCAAATTAAGTAACACAGAATATTTTGAACGCTTCGATGTGGCACGTCAGATCCGGTCATAACGTCTAGGCCGGGTTTGGGGTGTTACATTTAGTGGTATCAGAGCCAGGTTGCAACAACTCGGCTGTGGAATGGGTTTACAAAAAAATGATTTTTCTTTCAAAAATAAGATTTACAAAATTCAGTTAGTAGGTGGCATTCCGAATCTCCGGCCCAAGTCTGTAAGTAATTCTGAACTTTTCTGAACATATATTTTGAGTTATTCTGTAGTAGAACCCTACCAGATAGGATGCTACTGAAACGGTAGGAAGACTTGATAAAGGACTAAAATGATAGCTAGACATCGAATCTGCGAAAACAACTCTAAATTACTGTCTGAGTCATAAAACATCTGTAATAAACACTGGAATGCTAAAATTGATGCATAAAATTTGTAGTCAGATAATACGATATGAGTGCGCGAGCAGCTCGAGGTAGAGGCCATGGACGAAGCCGAGGAAGAGCCCTAGCGAGATCTTCATCTTCGGGACATATGCCAGTGACAGAAACATCGGTACCATCAGCAGTGGAGGTAGAATCACACGATCGGGGTGCCGGGGATGATGCCCTGTCGCAGGCAATGCTCCGAGTTCTGGAAAGGGTTGCCGGGGCAAGTTTGGGCAACGGAATTCGAGGATCGATTTCTGAGCGACTCCGGGCCAATGGTGCGGAGATCTTTAGGGGCGTATCTGGTGTAGCTCCGAATGTGGCTGAATATTGGTTGGAGGCCACAGAACGAATCATGGATGACTTGGATCAGATCTTGTGGAGCGGCGACCGGCGGGAGCCGATCGTTGCCGCGAGATGAGGCTTATCGCTGGTGGCTTCTTCAGAGGGATGGAACCCCAGCTGACAGGGTCACTTGGGAGCTATTTAAAACGGCCTTTAAAGGGAAGTATGTTGGGGCAAGCTATGTGGATGCCCGTAGGAAAGAATTCCTGAATCTAGTCCAAGGAGGCAAAACTGTTGCTGAGTACGAGGCTGAGTTTCTGAGGCTGAGTATGCTGTGGGAATAGTTGCTACGGAGTATGAACGTAGCGTTCGCTTTGAGGATGGACTCAGAGATGACCTTAAGGTGCTGATTGCTCCACAGAGGGAGCGTGATTTCGCAGTTCTGGTAGAAAAAGCTAAGATCGCAGAGGAGGTAAAGCGTACTGAGAGACAGAACCGTGAGAAGGATCGAAACCGCTTTCGGATGGATTCTGGACCCTCGGGTGGAGTAAGTAAAAATGTCAAAAGGGCAAGAGTGGAAGAGCCTGTCAGAGCTGTTCCGATGAATGTGGTTAGACCACCAATATGTAAAGACTGTGGTAAGGTGCACATGGGTGAATGTAGGAAACGTTCTGATGCTTGTTTCCGATGTGGATCGATGGAGCATAGGGTTAAGGACTGTCCTCAGAGAACTGATCAGGTTCAGGTTACGGACCAGAGGGTTGCTCAACCAGCGAGAGGTAGACCACAACCACCGAGAGGACGTGGACAAGGTAGGGGCAGAAATGGAAATGGAAATGGTCGAGGTCGAGGGACGCCTGGCAGGGGAGCCAAAAATGCTGAGGCTCGACAGCCAGCGTTGGTATATGCAGCTCGCCGTCGAGAGGAGGGCGATGCACCTGATGTCATAACTGGTACGTTTTTGGTTTCTAATTTGCCATTTACTGCCTTGGTAGATATTGGATCTACTCATTCTTATGTTGTGTGTGCCATATCTGGGTTATTGGGAGTGCATTCTGAGAATATAGAGAGTGGGGTATCTGTGCTAAGTCCTTTGGGTCACTCGGTTAGGGTAGACAAGTTGTATAGGGATGTACCCTTAGAAACTCAAGGGAAGGTCTTTTCTGGCGATCTAATGGAGTTGCCGTTTGGAGAGTTTGATCTCATTCTGGGAATGGACTGGCTTGTTAAGCATAAGGCGACTTTGGACTGTGCCGCTAAGCGAATGGTGCTAAGGACCACGGAAGGTGATGAGATTATGATGATAGGTGAGCGAAGGGACTATTTGTCTAACGTGATATCGGCCTTGAGGGCTGAAAAGTGGATTCGAAAAGGATGTGAGGCTTATTTGGCATTTGTAAGTCAAACAGATGTAGAGGGGCTGACAGTGGATAAAGTTAGAACTGTAAAAGAGTTCCAAGATGTTTTTCCGGAGGAGCTTCCGGGATTGCCTCCAAACAGAGAAGTCGAATTTGGAATCGACCTGTTGCCTGGGATAGCACCAGTGTCTATTGCACCATATAGGATGGCACCAAAGGAGTTGGCAGAGTTAAAGGCACAAATCCAAGAGTTGTTGGATAGGGGCTTTATTAGGCCGAGTGTGTCTCCATGGGGAGCACCGGTGCTATTCGTGAAGAAGAAAGATGGGACGATGCGCATGTGCATTGACTATCGGCGATTGAACAAACCGACAATTAAGAATAAGTACCCTCTGCCAAGGATTGACGATTTGTTCGACCCGGCTTAAAAGGGGCTTCGTATTTTTCCAAGATTGATCTTCGATCTGGATATCATCAGTTAAGGGTCAAAGAGGCAGATATTCATAAGACAGCATTTAGGACTCGTTATGGACATTACGAGTTTTTGGTTATGCCATTTGGATTGACAAATGCTCCTGCAGCGTTTATGGACCTGATGAATCGTGTGTTTCAACCATTTCTGGATCAGTTTGTGGTCGTTTTTATTGACGATATTCTGGTATATTCTGAGACTGAAGTAAAACATGATGAGCATCTGCGCACTGTGTTGCAAGTGTTAAGGGAGAAAGAACTTTATGCAAAGTTCAGCAAGTGTGAGTTTTGGTTGAGGGAAGTAACCTTTTTGGGGCATGTGGTCTCTGCAGAGGGGATTAAGGTGGATCCTCGAAAGATTGAAGCAATTTTGGAATGGAAGCCACCTAGGTCGGTGTCAGAAATTCAAAGTTTCCTTGGGTTGGCAGGTTATTACAGAAGGTTTGTGGAAGGTTTTTCTGTGATGGCAGCACCTCTGACGAAACTCATAAGGAAAGGAGTACCGTTTGTTTGGACTGAGAAACAGCAGGAAGCTTTTGAGAGGTTGAAGAAAGTTCGATCAAGCACTGTATTAATTCAAATGTAGTCCGGAAAGGATTTCACTGTGTATAGTGATGCATCACACGTAGGTTTGGGTTGTGTGTTGATGCAAGAGGGTAAGGTGGTTGCTTATGCATCACGACAGCTTAAGCCTCACGAAGGGAATTATCCTACTCATGATTTGGAGTTGGCAGCAGTGATCTTTGCGCTTAAGATTTGGAGACACTACTTGTATGGGGAAAGGTGTATCATATACACGGATCATAAGAGTCTTAAATACTTGTTGACTCAAAAGGAGCTGAACCTTAGGCAAAGAAGATGGATTGAGTTGCTTAAGGATTATGACTGTTCGATCGAATACCACCCAGGCAAGGCTAATGTGGTAGCCGATGCTCTAAGTCGTAGAGCTGTATCTGATCTGAGGGCGATGTTTGCTCGTTTAAGTCTGTTTGATGATGGAAGTTTGTTGGCTGAATTGCAAGTAAGGCCAACTTGGGTGGATCAGATTAAAGAGAAGCAGTTGAAGGATGAGTCTTTGGTCACTCGTTTTCAACAAGTTAAGGAAGGGGGGACTTCTGAATTTGGGTTAAATGATGAAGGGGTTCTGTGTTTTCGAGGTAGAATTTGTGTTCCGAAGGACTCTGACTTGAGACAGTCGATTTTGAGGGAAGCTCATGGGGGACTGTGTGCTATGCATCCTGGAGGGAATAAGTTGTATCACGATTTGCGAGAACTGTATTGGTGGCCTGGACTTAAACGCGAAGTAACCGAATTTGTGGGAAAATGTCTGACATGCCAGCAAGTGAAAGCTGAGCATCAATTGCCTTCTGGATTACTGCAGCCAGTGAAAATACCACTTTGGAAGTGGGAGAGGGTAACCATGGACTTTGTGAGTGGGCTACCCTTGACACCTTCGAAGAAAGACTCGATATGGGTAATTGTTGATAGGTTGACTAAGTCGGCACATTTCATACCTGTTCGCACTGACTTTTCACTGTAGAAGTTAGCCAAGTTGTATGTGGCGGAAATTGTACGACTTCATGGAGTTCCAGTTTCGATCATTTTTGATCGAGATCCTAGATTCACATCTCGTTTTTGGCAAAAATTACACGAGGCGTTGGGAACGCGGTTGAACTTTAGTACGGCTTTCCATCCCCAAACTGATGGTCAGTCGGAAAGAGTTATTCAGATTCTGGAGGATATGTTGAGGGGATGTGTGATTGAATTCCGAGGCAGTTGGGAGGATTACTTGCCTTTGGCAGAGTTTGCCTACAACAACAGCTACCAGTCGAGTATTCGAATGGCACCTTATGAAGCACTGTATGGGCGAAGGTGTCGAACACCTAGTTGTTGGACTGAACTGGGGGAGCGACAAGTTCTTGGACCTGAGTTGGTGGCAGATACCGAGGATAAGGTCAAGTTGATTAGAGACCGGTTAAAGGAAACGTCTGATAGGCAAAAGTCGTATGCAGATCTGAAGCGTAAAGAGATTGAATATTCAGTGGGCGATATGGTCTTCTTGAAGGTTTCACCTTGGAAGAAGATACTAAGGTTTGGAAAGAAGGGCAAGTTGAGTCCGCGGTTCATTGGGCCTTATCGGGTTTTGAAGCGAGTAGGCCCAGTGGCTTATCAGTTGGAATTGCCTCCAGAGTTAGACAGGATTCACGATGTTTTTCACGTCTCCATCCTAAGGCGTTATCGTTCTGACCCTACTCATGTCGTGCCGGTTACAGAAATTGAGGTACAAACTGATTTAACCTTTGAGGAGGAGCCTGTGCAAATATTGGATCGAGACGTTAAAGTTCTGAGAAGGAAATCTGTCCCATTAGTGAAAGTACTTTGGCGTAATCATGGCAGAGAGGAAGCTACTTGGGAGCCAGAGGAGGCAATGCAGCAACAATACCCTCATCTATTCGGACCAGGTAAATTTCGAGGACGAAATTTCTTTAAGGAGGGTAGAGTTGTAACGCCCCAATTTTTAGGAACCTTGTAAAATATGTA
Source organism: Gossypium anomalum (assembly GCA_025698475.1). Lineage (NCBI taxonomy): Eukaryota > Viridiplantae > Streptophyta > Magnoliopsida > Malvales > Malvaceae > Gossypium > Gossypium anomalum. The sequence goes on from CM046965.1 coordinate 45,360,893, forward strand.
AAAATTAAAATGTTGTGTTCTGCTTGTTATGTGTAGGATTTCTTATGATAGTGGGCCTCTAAAAGGCCCAAGCTTAGGATAAAACCCGGTGGTTTTAATTAATTTTAATTCCATAGGAGAAAAGGGGTTCATTAAATTAGGCTTATAGGAATTAATTGTGTAAAATGGATCACAAGGAAGCATGTGGTAAAGTGGCTAAGTGACGCCACTAGGAAGGATGTAGGTGGCATGTGAAGCTTAGGAGGACCTGTGTTCAAGCCACAATGAATGACAAAATAAGGGATTTATTTTTATGAATGTAAAAAGGTAGGTGGTGGAACTTAAGTGAAAGTGCTGTCGGTGGGAGTTTGAGTTGCTAAGGGGATTGAATAAGGATAAAGATAAGGGAGGAAATCTAGGAGCTGATCAAGGAGCAAGAGGTGGCCTGGCCAAGGGACTTTAGCTTGGGAAATTCGACTAGGTAGTGCAATGACTAGGAATTTCGGCATTTGGGTGTGTGGTGACCGATTCTCCGATCATCTTTTCTTCTCCTCTGTTCTTTCTTTCTTTTTTCCCTCCATCTATTTTTCCTTCTTCTTGCCCATAGCCAATCCTACCATTATTCTATTCATCTTCACATTTTCATCATTTGTTTTTAAGCCTCTTACACAAAGCCAAAATCTCAAATCCTATAGTTCTTCTTACAGGCCGATTTCTCCTAGCCAAACCCTGTAGTTTTTTTGTCTCATGGCTGATTCTTCCTTCTTCTAAATCTATAACTTCTGCCGACAAGTCATCTCAAAAAAACCCTACCATACCGTATTTTCTTTCATTGTTACAAAAAGTGAAAAAAACCCTATAGTCTAGGGAGTGTAGCCGAATACTGAAGTCACTGAAGCTCTCGATTTTCGTTGTCAAAGGAGGGCTTAGATCTACATCAGGAGCAAGTGGGAAACTCGTTGGAAGCATTCACTAAAGAATCGGTGGTAAGTCTTCTCCAAAACTTAGTTTTCTTTCATATATTATAAAAAGTCGAAATCCCTAGAAGTTAGGGAGGATGTCGATTTTGGACTTGTAACCCTAAGGGGAGGGTTGTGTTAACTACTTTATTTTTGGAAATAGCATGATTTGAAGGCGGTTGATCAAGGGCTTGGACAAGTGGAGCGACCAGATCTTGGTTAAGACTCTACTTTCGGCAAAGGTAGGAATGATAAGGCCTAGGAGGGTTGTTGGCCGAATATGGTAAGAAGTTTATATGAAGTTCGTTTCGGTAGTGAGATTAACGTGGTGGTATTATAATTGTAGGCAGTTCGCGCGTGGATCTCATCAACGAATTATCATAAAACAGGTGTGTAACTTACACCCTTCTATAGACTAGATCGGCAAAAGCCAAAATACCGAAAAGTCGATATTTTAGGAACTTATGAGTATGCGAATGCTCGTAAAAGGAAAAGGGTTAATAATTCTACTATTCCGTGATGGTAAGACTGCAAAGTGCACCAATCCGTGCGTTTTGACAATTTTGGGCTTAACTGGGCCAAAAGTCGGTTAATGGGCAAACGGGCCCAACTTGGTAAGAATGTGCGGTAAGTAGTTCTGAACATATGTAAATAGTGAAAATATGCATGAAAACCCTAAGAATAGATAAATTACTAGATTACCCTCATGTATGAAAAATTACTGTTATACCCCTAGGTGTAAAATGACCTAAATACCCCTAGGGTTGATTATGTCTGAAAAGCATGTTAATGATTTTCTGTATGATGTATGACATGAATGCATATTTGTTGCATGGGGATATGGGTTATATTATGGAGGAAGCGTCCTGGTGGCTATGCCACAAATTATCTGATACAGTGGCTTCGCCACATATATCTGCTCTCAGTGGCTTTACCACATATATACAGATCTGTGACTCTGTCACATTTTACATTTCAGCGACCATGCTGCATATTTACGTGGCGTGTAGCGGTTGGGTGGGTCGAGTAATCTCCCACATGGTGTAAGGTTGGATGGGGTGTACATGGTTGGTTATGGGTTGGGTTTGCATAAGCATGATACATCTATTCTGCTTACTTGCGGGCCTATGGGCTATATTCTCAAATTTGTTCTCGGGCTAAGGCCAACTCATTCTGCTTTACGTGGTTTAAACTGATTTAGACTATGGTTGGGTTAAGTTATACACTGAGTTTCCCCAAACTCACCCCTCCATTCTCATCTTTGCAGGTAATCCCCAACCATAGTGGGCTTGGAGCCGCGAGGAGTTCGGAGTGGCCACTTATTCCATAAATCGGTTTCTTCTGTCGAACTGCACGTCTTTCATTACATTTATGTTTTATTTGGGTTTTAAAGTGTAATAAGGCCGCTCTATTGTTTTAAAGGTTTTGATTTATATTCTGTTAGGTTAGGAATGATTTATGATAATTGGCAAAATGGACTAGCTCTAGGCGCGCGTTTTCAAAAGCATAAAACGATTTCAAAACAACGCAATCATGAGTAAGACTTCCGCAAAAAACAAACTTTTTTTTCAAACTTAATCATTTTCTTAAGATGGACTTAACCAAAATAGTTTTCTCAAACTCATACGAGATGTTAGAGTGTGGTAATGGCGGTGTGCATGTCTAAGATTGGATCCGAAAAGAGCTTGGTACTTAAGCGGTCCGATGGACTCACCTCCTCTTCTTCTGGTTTCCTACCTGGTGCACAGCTTCCATTCACTTTAACCTAGTTTTAAAGTATCTTTTACAACACCGACTAAGCTTTCCAAATTAAGTAACACAGAATATTTTGAACGCTTCGATGTGACACGTCAGATCCGGTCATAACGTCTAGGCCGGGTTTGGGGTGTTATAATAATACATAATGAGTTTGATATGTGATTGCCGAATGTGAATAATAAGTAAACAGAATTGGTGAAAATATTAAACACCTCTATTTGTTTTTATTAAGCTCAAGAGCAAGGGGGATCAAAGTTGGATAAGGGAAAAGAGAAAGCAATAGAGTAGTCAATCCACAACCATTCCAATATACCGAGGTAAGTTCGGATAGTCACATTTAGTACATCTTGATAATGTCTTGATATGTGAATAATAATTGTACTATGCTTAATTGATTCTTTTGAATATAGTTGTATGACGAATAAATTATGCTTAAAGCTTATAGCAAAAAGTTATATAGTTGGTGCATGGCATATCACTATTCGAATGAGGAAATGAACCAAGATTTTGAGATGTTATGTGAATTGAATTCTTTGTAAATAAATATGTACGGTGCTCAGTGAAGGAATATATTCGGACTTAAAGTCTGCAGGCTATATGCTGGAATATATCCGGACTTAAAGTCTACAGGCTATATGCTGGAATATATCCAGACTTAAAGTCCGCAGGCTACATGTTGGAATATATCCGGGTTAAAATTCTGCAGGCTTCAAGCTGGTGCTATACCGAGTTTAAAATTTTCGCAAGCTTGTATTGGTATTGAATTCAAATCGTAAGACCTAATAGGCTAAATGTCAGTGATTTGAGAGAGATTACAAATTCGAATCTTCAAAGTAACTATTATTGATTATGATGATAAACGATAATGTCCAAGTACGTATTAAGTAGTTATATGTGAATTAGATCGGTTGTTTGAGCCATAAAGTAAAGTGAAGTATGTGTGTTTTTATGTATTCGGCCAATAGTCGTTATATGTAGTAAACTTGTGCATATTTGTTTTATTGTTTTTTGTTTTAAAATGGCATACTTTAATTATTGAAATGCTAAAAAACTTAGTAAGCCTTGAAAGCTTACTCTGTTCTTTATTTCTTTGTTTTATAGATTGTAGAGACTGGCCACCGACTTGGGGATCATCAGCAGTTCATCATACTATTGACCCTTTTTGGTATAGTTGTATTTCGGACTTGATATGGCATGTATGGATTAGACCGGTGATAGTTATGTTTTGTATTTGTAAATATTTCGGCCATGTGAAAATGGTATATATATAAATATAACTCTAAGTTCAATATGTTTCAACTCGATTTTGGTTTTAGTTAATAGATTATGTGAATGATATTAAATGTTTAGCTCTGTAATCCCTCTTAGCCTCAACAGGCGATTGGACTTGGGCTTGGGGTGTTACAATTCTTTTTATCAGGTTCCGTGCAATCTCGAATGAAATGATCCCGCGATCCCCATTTATAATAGGCTCTGTTAATAGACTTACCCCAACACTCACCTACATGTCGTCTTCCACACTGTGGACATTCAGGTTTTTCTTGCCAATTGTTGCCAACACTGGAAACCGAAGTAGCTCGAGAGTTCGTTGGTGGTCGCTCCTTGATAGAGATTCCTGCAGTCGTCTTTGACCTGTTAGTATCGTCTCTGAACTTCTTTATAGCCGAGAAAGAAGTTTTACCCGCTGATCTTTTACGAAAGTCTCTAGCTTCAGATTTCGCTTTCTTTTTCTCCTTTCCAAGTTCTTCAGCCTTACAAGCTCGTTCAACCAGTGTTACGAATTCTTTTATTTCTAGAATGCCCACCAGTAGCTTTAAATCTTCATTCAATCCCTCTTCAAATCTTTTACACATGGCAACTTCATCAGCTACACATTCCCTAGCATATCAACTGAGTCTTACAAACTCACGTTCATATTCGGATACCGTCATACGACCTTGTTTAAGCTCTAAAAATTCTTTGCGCTTTTGATCGATGAACCGTTGACTAATATACTTATTATGAAACTCCGTCTGAAAAAAGTCCCAAGTAACTCGTTCCTTCGGAACAATCAAAATCAGGGTTCTCCACCAATAGTAGGCCGAATCTCGTAATAAGGATATGGCACACTTTAGACACTCATCGGGTGTGCAAGACAGCTCATCAAAAACACAGATGGTATTATCAAGCCAAGACTCCACCCTTTCAGCGTCATCAGTAGCTGTGGCTCGGAATTCTTCAGCCCTACGCTTCCTAATCAAATCAACAGGAGGTTTACTCGGCCTCAAAAGATCTGTAGTTGATGCTATTATAGGCACCGGAGAAGGATTATTTAAATTCAAAAATTGTTAAGCAGCCGGGTTTGTTCGGGCATATTGTGCAACCCACTCATTCATCATAGAAAATAAGGCTTGCTTAGCCCCATCATCTTGATTACTCGCAGATGGTTGAGGTTCAACAGGCGCTGTCCCTTGCGCAGGAGCAGGCGCTACACTTTCAACGTCATCCACTAAGGCTCTCTCTGAATTGGATTCCATTACTAATCAAAACAACAATTTTAACCATCAGAAATCATCACCCTATCATATACTAGCATTATGGCATGTATAGCTAGACTCACACGCACTACGGTAGTCCTAGAATCGACCAAATCGTGGCTCTGATACCAATAAATGTAACGTCCATAATATTACTAAAAATTTTATATATATATATATCACATTCGGCATTCACAGTGAATTCTAGCATAAATATGTATATATCACATTCGGTATTCATCTAAATATCTCAATATGAACTCACAAATCAAGTAAACTAACACTTCGAGATTTAATCCAAACGTTATCAAATCCATACATAGGACTTTAGCCATATTCGCATGGCTTTATATACAATATTATCAAATAGCAAAAACTCAAAAAAATCTTATACTATACATGCCATAATGTCTACAAAAGTTCTAAACAAAGGTACCAAAAAGGGTGTCAAAAGATTTCGATGACTTCGTAATGGTTCCAAGCTTTCCTTGTAAAGATGATCTATACAAAATAATGAACACACTTAATGAGTTATTAGCTCAATAAGACCTAAGAAATTTCAAGAATGTAATAGCCCGATTATATTAACAAATTATATATACAATCCAATTCTAGTCGAATCCAACTATAATATCGCAAGGAGATTTTTAGTTCATCCTTACCCGAAGTCACTATGTAGTCCTACACCATTAATCAACAATTTGAAAATACCATAGCAATTATCATATATAATTATTGGCGTATATATATATGACATACAATGTCCAATTATTTACATAAAAAATATATATATAAACCGTTCCATCTATCAACCAATCCCTAATCTATTTAGTATCATTTATCACTAATTACATCTTTGTTCAATAAAATATATTTGTTGAGCCGATCACCTATCTCATCTTTCTCTCTTCCCAAGCATCGTATAATAATACTCAAAAATTTAATTAAATCCGTTATCTAACATCCATGCATATTCCATTACTCTGAATTTAATGTTTGAATGAAGTTTCATTTCTTAACTAAAGCCCCACAATTGTCATCGCACACTCGGTACTAAATTCGAAGGTCCGCACACATAGTGCCATGAGATCTCGCACACATAGTGCCATGAAATCTAGCACACATAGTGCCGTAACCAAGCACACATAGTGCTATATTTTTTTTCTTATCTATAACTACCACAATATCATAGATAAATCAATGTTTTCATGTTTGGTTTCCAAGAACTCATACGTACCATGGATTCTTACTAAATTTATTATATGACATTTATGAACAATGTTAACTGTAACTTAAAATTTCTTAAGGACTTACCTTTTTAGTCGGATGAACAACTCCGATCGGCTACTCGATCGCTTTTGTTTTCCCTTTTGTCGGACTTGACTCCTTTTGATTTTGAGCTCCAACTCCAACTAATCAAATAAAATAATTCAATCATCGTAGCCCTCAATTTATATTCATTCCTCATAAACACATTCATAGATTCGGTATTCCATCTAATATTAACCAAGCCGTAACGATATAACAATTAAATACTATCAAGCTCATATACTTCTAATTTCATAAGTTCAACATTTTAATGCTCATTGTAATCACTCCATTATTCTTAATTTAAATTCGGCAACACATATACCAAACTATTTTAGCCGAATTCTCCATAACACATAAACTAAAATATGTACCTTAACTTACTATATTTTCATTATGCCTTTCACTCCTAAAATATAAAAATATAGATCTTATTCCTCTTTCCATGTTTCGGTCAATTACTCAATTTACCTCATAATCATGAATTTTGCATTTTTAACTTATTTATCATGACTTATTCGACTTACATTTAACCATTTCTCATACAATAAAATAACAATTAAAATGAGCATTCTATTCAAATCCTCATATGGCCGAATGCACAATGTACTACCTAACTAATAATTCAATAAGTTCAACCTCATTCTCCCATCTACATTTTCAATACAACATGAAAACAAACCTCAAATTCTACCACATTGATATACGGCTTAGTGCCCAAACTACCATAGAACTTTGATTTCTTTTTAACATGGCCAAGAGATGCATTTACAAATAACTTAAACATCTAAAGGTAAAATTCCAAAAATAACTTCAAATCTTACCTCCAACTAGCAAAAGAAGGTGCCGAATTTTCCTAATGAAATTCCCCTTTTTCTTTCCTTTCGGTTTCGATTTGTTGCAAGGAAGAAGATGAACACTCTTCTTTTCTTTTATTTCATCTATTTATTTTAATTCATTTTGATTAGAATATTTTATTCATTAGCAAATTTAATATACAAATTAATTTAAACTAGTGGAGGGACATCATTACTTGGCCGGCCGCTTAGTGCAAAAATGGGCATTTTGACGTGCAAATCCAAACTTTACTATTTTGAAATTATTTGATCCTTACTTATTTACCTAACACATTTTCTAAGTTTATCAACTAAGTCCTTTCAAGTGAAATTCACATTTATAAGACTAAATTAAAGCAGCAACTTTTCACACATGCACTATCACACATAGAAAATATTGCTAAATAAATTTTTAAATAATTTCATGACTCAGTTTTGTGGTCCCGAAACCACATTTCGAATAGGGTCAAATTAGGGCTGTCACAGGGTCGAGGTTTTATCACTTTTATCCTTCCACCTTGAAAGTCTATAAGTATTTGGGTCAATACTCTTTAGTATTGGTTCTTACTTGCTTTTGAGTTTGTTTCACTCCATTCCATCACTATCCTTTATTTTATTGTTAGCCAAATTTTCCATTCCTTTCTTGAACCTAAAATCCATTTCATTCCTATTCCATATGCCATTCCTGCCTTATTTTATTTAATCGAATATATATAAAATTCATATCTATAAACCTATCTTAGAAACCTTTTTCAATAGCTTTCACATTCATTAACTTAAAAGAATCATCTCTAAACAAGATGAGCGAAACCTTTTTATAGACGATCGGGCAAACTAGCGTACGACTCGACTCTCCCCAAAGCGGATCGTATCAACAGCTAGACTAGTTGTATTTGGTTTACTAAGCTCTTTATAGCTTACTCTGTGTGATTTCTGTCTGTTTTACAGTTATCGTAGCTACTGAAGGCTTGGGGATAGTCGAGGATTGTCACTATACTATCAAACTTGTTTTGGTACTTTTGAAAGTGTAAATATTTTTAAGTATGGCATGTATAGGCTAGAATGTTTATGTGTTTAAGCTTTGATATGTATATATGTTATGCCATGAGAGTTGGCTAGCAAATGGTGTGTTTGTGCTTAGTTTTGGTAAATGGTTTGTGATGCCTAATTGTGTATGCTTGTAATGGTTATATGGCCTTGTATGTAGTGGTCATTTTGATAAATGCCAAGTTGAGGAAATGGTAAGTTTAAGCATGAGTTAGAAGGTGCCATAAGTGAGCTATGAAGTGAGCATTTTGGCATGATGTTGTAATAAGATTTTTAATGTGTTTTGGTATGGATTTGAATAGGTTATTGAATGATGATGAATTAGTTATAATGAAGCATGTTTTGAGCATTGTATTGGCTGAATATTTTGGTATAAATGTTGTTTATTATTGCTTGTAGGAATGACCAAAAAAGGGGTGGCAAGTTGGCTTAAACCAAGCCTGCATTGTGCCACACGGTCAGGGAACACGGGCGTGCCTTATGGCCATGTATGCAAAGCAGTTACCTCTTAAGGTCACACGATTAAGACACATGGGCGTGTCATATGGCTGTGGGCTTAAGTTAGTAGCTAGCTAAGTTTCACACGGCCATAGTACACAGGCGTGTCTATTGGCCGTGTGTAAAAGTCAGTATATATACTTAATTTTGGCACGCTAGATCAAATGGGCGTGTCTGGTGCCCGTGTGAGCCACACGGCCTGGTCACACGGGTGTGTGACCTAACAGAATTGAAAAATTTTTCTAAGTTCTAAAAATTTTGAATGTGTTCGGTTTAGTCCTGACCTTTTCTAAAAGTATGTCTTAAGTCTTGGAGACCTCCATACGGGATGAATTGTTGATTTGCTTATGCATTAATATTATGTGATATCTGTGATTCTGTATTGACAGCGATGGTTACGGGATAGGGGTGTTACATCATCCAACCATTTTAAAGATATTAAATGCTTCAAATGTCTCAAAAGAGGACATATTGCAAGTCAGTGCCCAAACCGAAGCACCATGGTATTGCATGCTGGTGGTGAAATTGAAATAAAGGATGAAGAGGAAGATGAGGCCAAATTAAATTTTGACGAAGAAGAGGATTTGGAACACCCTGTCGAAGGTGAGTTGCTTGTAGTCAAATGAAGTTTAAGTCAACAAGGAGTGGAGAACGAGCAACAATGAGAGAATATTTTCCATTCGAGATGCCAAATCCAAGGGAAAAATTTGTAGCATTATCATAGATGGTGGAAGTTGCACGAATGTGGCGAGTACTCTCATGGTGGAAAAATCAGGATTGTCGACCACCAAACATCCGAACCCGTACAAGCTTCAATGGCTCAACGATGGTGGTGAGCTCAAAGTCATGAAACAAGTCCTAGTTTCCTTCAGTTAGAAAATACTCCGATCAAGTTCTATGAGATGTGGTGCCAATACACGTGGACCATTTGCTGTTAGGACGACCATGGCAGTTCGATTGGAGAGTGGTTCATGATGGCTATACTAATAGATATACCTTCAAGCATTGTGGCAAGAATGTGACACTTACACCATTAACCCCGAAGCAAGTATACGAGGACCAACTTAAACTCAAAAAATTTGTGGGACAAATGCGAGAAAAAGAAAAGAAAAATGAGAGAGCTAGAGGGAAAATTTCAAAAGAGAGTGAAGAGTAAGCAAGAAAAGAAAAAAATGGAGAAGAAAAAAAGTGGGAAAATAAGTGTGTTTGCGAGAGCAAGTGATGTTCAGAGAGCTTTAACTTTGAGGTAACCTATATTTGTACTTATGTACAAAGAAATTTTGTTAAACACAAACGAGTTACCCTACGATCTACCTTCTTCTATGTTGTCTCCTTTACAGGAATTTGAGGATGTTTTCCCGAAAGAAGTACCAAGTGGATTGCCTCCAATTCAAGGTATCGAGCACCAAATCAATCTAGTACCTGGAGCCGTACTTCCTAATCGGCCTGCTTATTGAAGTAACTCGGAAAAAACCAAGGGATTGCAAAAACAAGTTGCTGAACTTATGGATAAGGGTTACATCCGAGAGAGTCTCAGTCCTTCTAGTGTGCCGATTCTACTTGTGCCTAAAAAGGATGGTTTGTGGCAAATGTACATTAATTGCCGTGCTATCAACAAGATCACCGTCAAATATAGACATCCAATTCCTCGTCTCGATGATATGCTCGACGAGTTAAGTGGTGCCAAGATATTCACGAAGATCGATCTTAGGTGTGGCTACCATCAAATCCGTATGCGAGAAGGCAATGAATGGAAGACTACCTTTAAGACTAAACATGGTTGTACGAATGGTTGGTAATGCCATTCGGTTTTACGAACGCACCTAGTACTTTTATGCGATTAATGAACCATGTGTTGTGTGGTTATATTGGAAAATTTTGTGTAGTTTATTTTGATGATATCTTGATATACAGCAAGTCATTGGAAGAGCACGTTCAACATTTGCGAGAGGTGTTAAAAATGTTGCGACGAGAGGTACTCTATGCAAACCTTAAAAAGTGTTCGTTTTGTACTAACAAAGTTGTGTTCTTAGGTTTTGTGGTGAGTTTCGAAGGGTTGGAAGTTGATCAAGAGAAAGTTCAAGTGATCCAAGAATGGTCGCGCCCGACTAGCATTAGCCAAATCTGAAGCTTTCATGGGTTGGCTAGTTTTTATCGACATTTCGTACCTAACTTTAGTACTATTGCTGCGCCATTGACAACTGTTATTAAGAAAAAATTCAGCATTTTATTGGAAAAATGAGCAAGAAAATTCATTTAATAAAATTAAACAATGCCTTGTCCAAGCACCTTTATTAGCACTTCCTGATTTTACTAAAACCTTTGAAATAGAAAGTGATGCTTCAGGTGTAGGAATAAGGACTGTGGCACCCAAGATGGAAGATCGGTGGCGTATTTTAGTGAAAAGATAAGTGGGGCCGTTCTCAATTATCCCGTGTATGATAAGGAAATGTATGCCTTAATTCGATCTCTCAAGACGTGGCATCGTTACTTGTGGCCGAAGGAGTTTGTGATTCACTCTGATCATGAAGCCTTAAAGCACATTAAGGGTCAACATAAGTTAAACAAGCGTCATGCAAAGTGGATTGAATATCTTGAATCCTTTCCATATGTCATCAAGTATAAGAAAGGTAAAGAAAATGTAGTGGCTGATGCTCTATCAAGGAGGTACATTTTATTGTCTTATCTTGATTCTAAACTACTTGGGTTTTCTTATTTGAAAGAATTGTACGTTAATGATAATGACTTTGGTAATATCTTTGCTGCTTGTGAGAATAGATCTTTTGAGAAATTTTATAGGTATGAGGGCTTCCTTTTTAAGGAAGGCAAGTTATGCATACCACAAGGCTTAATTCGAGAATTGCTTATGCAAGAGGCGCATAGTGGATGTAACACCCCTATAACCCGTATCCGTTGCCGGAGTGGGTTATGAAGAGTTACCAATTCAAAATACTACATTTGTACATTCACATTTTCATAAGTTCACTAGCAATTATAAGCATAGCCAAACAAATGAAAGATCAAAATTCAAACTTATACCAACATTCAAAAGTTACCATATTCACATGGCTTATATACAACAATATCTCAAAATATCATTCACTTAAGTATATTCTATACATGTAATACTAGATCCAAAACATAATAGTACCAAAACGATAGATAGTGTAACGAGTTGCTGACGATCCCTGAGCAAGTGGCTAGAGTCAACGATCTATAAAACAGAGAAACATAACAAACGAAGTAAGCTTTTATAAGCTTAGTAAGTTTTAAGCAATGCAAACAAATATAATCCATTATAAATCGATCATTCAATTTATCAAATAACATTTTCTAAGTATATTGCCATTTGGTCGAATATACACCAGCACATATTGTACATTTAGCATTTTTATTTTACTTGAATCTGAACTCATATAACATAGGTAAATCAAATACCATCACATAATTTCACATCTTGATCAGATATATCATGATCATATATATAGTCATAACTCTTATTCATATATGCATTACAGTATACACTTATGGTTCATTTCAAATCAAACTCACATATAAGTACATGATACTTACCTGGGCAACTTAATGTAATGAATGTATTCAATTGTCGTTCAATCACGAAGTATCATAGTTTTGACTATTATCAAATCACCGACAATTAGCCTGCTGGGTTTTAAACCCGAATTCATCACCGGCACGAAGTCTGCTAGACTTTAAGTCTGAATTCATTCACTAGCATTTTGCCTGCTAGGCTCGAAGCCCGATATTATTTCACTAGCATTAAAGCCTGCTAGGCTCAAGGCCCGATATTATTTCACCAGCATTATAGCCTGTTAGGCTCGAGGCCCGAATACATCATACGTTACTTAATTTCATGTTTCATGCATATTAAATCATATGTTACTTAATTTCACATAGCACAAACACACTAATAATTTATTTCCTTCATTCGAATAAATGCACTTATCACACACCTTATCATCATGTCATAATTCTCTTATTATACATTTTTATTTCATATTACATTCGATTACAAACTATGTTTGATTACTCAAAACTTACCTCGAATATTTTGAACAGTCGCGGATCGACTATTCAGTTACTTCAGCTTTTTCCTTATCCGAATTTACCCTTTTATACTCTTCAGCTAAAATCAACAAATTTAACTTCTCAATCAAACACATATGTACACCATATACATTTCAAAAGCTAATTCATTCGCATCATTTGTCCACTTAAAGTTATCACCATTTCATTTCAATTTCATGTACTCACAATTTAAATAGATTCACTACTCCACAATCGGTCAATTAATTGTACAATTAACCATAGCTGAATACCAATCAAGTAGATATTTGTTCACATTTCTATAACACATATTTATCAACTAATCTATGTATTAGCTTTTAGCATATTTGGTCATTAGAGCAACCTATTTAATTTTCATGCATTCTTTTCTAAGGTTACCAAGACCATCCTATGATTAAATATATACATCATCTTTCATAATACACAAAATTCCTATTAAAACTCTCATACATATACATTTGGCCTAATATACTTTACAAAGTTCTCAAAACATAATTTACTCAACTTCCAAGCCAAGTTATCTAAATAGACCATCTATACATAAGTACAAGCCTCAAACTTAATTTATAACTATCTAAATCATTTAAAACATCCAACATCAAAATTTTCTTTGCATTTCATACTATAGCCGAATGCCCAATCCAAGCAATTGAGCCACACAAATTTAAACTTATAAACTTACAATCACATGAATTTTAACATTATAGTCCATCAAACTTTCATTCATCAATTTCTATCATCAAATACAATTTTTTTTGCAATTTCCTATCATGACTGAATGCACAATTTACCAATATTTAACAAATCAATTCATGGGTTTAAAGTGGAACCAAGAGAGAAACTCAAAAACATGAATTTTCAACCAAACTACTAGGAACGTACCTTGAATTTATCTCCCCAAATGACCGAATATTCAAGAGCTTCACTTCTCTTTTTGTTTTCTTTAATTTCATCTATGAAGAACAAAGATGAACAAGCCTTTTTTTTCTTTTCATTATTTTATTATTTTATTTATCTTTATTTTATAATATAAAGCCTTTAAAATTTTATAATGCTAATTTAAAATACATATATTGTTTATCAACATCATCATGTGTAACACCCTGAATTTGGGCCTAGAAGTTTTGGGCCTTGAGCATGGGAGCAGTTGAAGGCGGCTTGTAATATTTTGTTGTGCATGTAAATTTCATTAATGAAGGCTTGTTTTAGTGGTTAAGTGTGCTGAGAAGTGTTGGAGAAGTCCTGGGTTCAAACCTGGAGTCTAGCAAAAATTTTGGTTTAAGATGAATCAAACCCTGGGTGTAGTAGGTAGGCCTTAAGAATATTGTTGGAGAAATTGTGCCATAAAAAGCCTTGTGGTCTAGTGGCCAAGTAGCACCACATAAGAGGCAGGAAGGTGGCGTCATAGAGTTGGCAAGGAGGTCCAGGGTTCGAAACTCATGGCAATCAAAAAGCATTTATTTTGCTAACAAGGGGCGGCAAGAGTTGGTGTTGAATTTAAACTCTGATGATGGGGGGATCCCACATCGGGAAGCTAACATAAGAGTGGATGCGAAGCTGGCTTTAAATAGAGAGAACCATGAGGAGAGTAAAGGTACCTTTCTTGGCTGATCCCTTTCGCCTTATGGCGTGCTCGTTTGGGTTGGGCATCGGCTAAGAGTGCTCAGAGTGCGGATTAACTCCAGTCTCCTATCAGGTGTGTATTGCTCACTACTCTGGCTGTAGGATGGCTACTTCGGGCCGCAATGGGCCGAAAGGGGCCATGTGGGCCCAATGGGCCTACGGGCCCAATTGGATAAGTTGTTTGATTGTGTAGTGAATATTGGACTAGGCTAGGTGAATCTCATATCTGTGGCTAGATTTGGGCTAAAAGGGCCACACGAGCGTGTGGGCCCATTTGGGCCGAGAAAGGGCTTTAGGCCCATTCGTATTGTTATTCTTGTTTAGAATACTTTAGTTTACCAAGTTACAGAGGTACCCTCAACTTGTAAAATTACCAAAGTACCCTCGATTTATAGAATTACCATTTTACCCTCGATTTACAAAACTATTGAAATACCACTGTAGGGTAGAAATATCGAAATACCTCGTAGGGTAAAATTACCGAGATACCCTTGTGGGGTAAAATTACCATTTTGCCCCTAGGGTGTTAAATGACCGTTTTGCCCTTGTGGGCAAGTGACTGACTTGGACTGTGTTATTGACGGATTTGATTGTGAATATATGTTGGTGATATGAATGACTTGACTGTGATTGTTTGATTCAAATATGGGCATGATATTCTGATTCTGTATGTTGTATGCCATGACATGTATAACTGTTGCATGGGATATGGGTTATATTGATGGAGGAAGCGTTCTGGTGGCTATGCCGTAAATATCGCTTCGTGGTGGCTATGCCACAAATATTCTGCTCGTGGCTCGCCACAATATCTCAGATCTGTGACTCTGCCGCAATATCTGCTTCCGCAACCATGCTACAAATTCTGTGGTGTGTAGCGGATGGGTGGGTTGAGTTGTCTCCCCACATGGTGTAAGGTTGGTACGGGGGTGTATACGAATGGATATGGGTTGGGTTTCTGCATACATGAAATATCTGTTCTGTATCTGTTGCGGGCCTATGGGATTCATTCTGAATTCTGTATAGGGCTAAGGCCCATCTGGTACTGTCTGTTAGAATGGGCTAAGGCCCAATTGATACTGAAACTGTAAGTAGGGCTGGGGCTAGACTTTTAATTCTTTTATATGGCTGACTGTTCATTTTATAAAGTAAGGGATTACACACTGAGTTTTCGTAAACTCACCCCGTTTATTAACCTTTCAGGTAATTTCCAGTCTTAGACGGATCGGAGCTGCGAGGGGCTCGGAGGGAGTCACACACACTATTTATGTTACAGTTTTGTTTATTGCTTTTAAATTATTTTATATGGGTTGTAGTAAAGCCGTTGTAATTTTTTGGATTTCTAATTTGGAATTTTATTTGTTGTTCTTATAATTGCTAGTATTAGAACACAGTTTTCTAAAGTAACTACTATTTTCAAAACATCACGTATCCTCAATTGTTTTTAAATTAAGCTTCCGCAATTGCCAAGATTTTTACAAAGTTGTTAAGAAAGTTATTCAGCTGAGGTTTTCTAACAAGGTTTAAAAAGGGTATAAGTTTTTTAATTTTTAAGAAGGGTTTTTAATGGAAACATGGTTTTCGAAAAACCCTTCAATGTGACACGCTAGATTCGAGCCAAACTTCCAGGCCGAGTTTGGGGTGTTACATCATGGCCGGCCACTACAAATTAAAGTGGGAAATTTGACATGCAAATCCACCTATTTTAAACCATAATATACTTGGCCATTACAAATTAACCTATCACATTTTCAAAATTTCTCAAATAAGTCCTATTTAATAATTTTACATACAAATGACAAAATCAAAGCATGAAATTTTCACACATGCACTTCCACATATAATAAGCATAGAATATAACTTTTAATTATTTTTGTGACCCGATTTTGTGGTCCCAAAACACTTTCTGACTAGGGTCAAATTAGGGCTGTCACAACTCTCCCCCTTAGAAATTTTTGTCCCCGAAAGTCTTACCAGCGAATAAATTAGGGTATCGTTCTTTCATGGAGTCTTCAAGCTCCCAAGTAGCTTCTTCAACCCCGTGTTTGATCCACAACACTTTTACTAACGAAATTGTCTTATTCTGCAATTCTTTCACTTCGTGAGCTAAAATACGAACCAGCTGCTCTTCATACCTCAAATCAGACCGAATTTCTATCTCTGATGGACTAATCACATGAGAAGGATCAGATCTGTACCGACGGAGCATCGAAACATGAAAAACGTCGTGAATCTTTTCAAGTTCAGGTGGCAAAAGTAGTCTATAAGCAACCGGCCCAATCCGTTCTATAATTTCATATGGTCTGATAAATCTCAGGCTCAATTTGCCTTTACGGCCAAATCTAAGTACCTTTTTCCATGGTGAAACTTTAAGAAGCACTTTGTCTCTGACTTGATACTCTATATCTTTCCGTCTCAAGTCCGCATATGATTTCTAATGATCTGATGCTGCTTTCAGACTTTCACGGATCACTTTTACTTTCTATTCGGCCTCTTTAATCAAATTAACTCCGTAAATCTTATTCTCACTAAGTTCAGTCCAAAACAAAGGTGTACGACATTTACGACTGTACAAAGCCTCGTAAGGTGCCATCTTAATGCTCGATTGAAAACTATTGTTATATGCGAATTCAACCAAAGGCAAGTATCATTCCCACGAGGCACTAAACTCAAGGATGCAACATCTCAACATATCCTTAAGTATCTAAATAATTCGCATGGATTGACCATCGGTCTGGGGATGAAAAATAGTGCTAAAATGCAACTTAGTACCAAATACTTATTGCAATTTCTTCCAAAATTGCGATGTGAATCTCGAATCTCTATCCGACACAATAGAAGTAGGTACCCCGTGTAACCTTACAATCTGAGAAACATACAGTTCGGCTAACTTATCAAGTGAATAATTTAT
Source organism: Gossypium anomalum (assembly GCA_025698475.1). Taxonomy (NCBI): domain Eukaryota; kingdom Viridiplantae; phylum Streptophyta; class Magnoliopsida; order Malvales; family Malvaceae; genus Gossypium; species Gossypium anomalum. Next base: position 45,378,414 of record CM046965.1, read on the forward strand.
ACGTACGGAAATAAAATGAGCCAACTTTGTCAATCTATCAACCACAACCCAGATCGCATCTTTCTTGCTTGGTGACAATGGCAACCTAGATACAAAATCCATCGTGATTTGATCCTACTTCCATTCAGGTATCATAATCGGCTGAAGTAATCCCGAAGGCACTTGATGTTCTGCTTTCACTTGTTGACATATCAAACACTTCGAAACAAAGTCAGAAATGTCTTGTTTCATACTGTGCACCAGTATTGTTGTTTCAGATCATTATACATTTTCATACTACCCGGGTGAACTGACATTCGGCTGCTATGAGTCTCGCTCAAAATCATCGGAATAAGCTCTGAATTTCTCAGAACACATAATCAATTTTTGAACCTCAAACAATCATTGTTAACAATTAAAAATTTTGAATCCTCTTTCGAAACACATAGTGCTCGTTTTGCAACTAATTCATCATCAACTTTTTGAGCTTCACGAATTTGTTGCATCAATAACGGTTTTGCTTTTAACTCTGCTACTAACACATCATCAGTGGACACAAATAGGTGCACATTCATTGCTCGCAAAACAAACAGTGATTTACGGCTTAAAGCATCAGCAACCACGTTAGCCTTTCCCAGATAGTAGTCAATGACAAGCTCGTAATCTTTCAATAATTCTAGCCAATGTCTTTGTCTCAATTTCAAATATCTCTGAGTCATCAAGTACTTGAGACTTTTGTGATCGGAATAAATGTGACATTTTTCCCTGAATAAGTAATAGCGCCAAATTTTCAAAGCGAAAGCGATAGCAGCTAACTCGAGATCATGAGTCGGATAGTTTTTCTCATGTGGCTTTAATTGTCTCGAAGCGTACGCTACAACTCTACCCTCTTGCATCAACACACAACCCAAACCATTCAGAGACGCATCACTGTAGATCACAAATTCTTTACCGGATTCTTGCTGAACTAACACTGGAGCTTCGGTCAAAAGAGTTTTCAAATGATCAAAACTTTTCTGGCACTTTTTTGACCACTCAAATTTGATATCTTTCTGAAGCAACTTTGTCATCGGTGTTGCTATCATCAAGAAACCTTTCACAAACCGTTTGTAGTACCCGGCAAGTCCCAAAGGCTTCGAACTTCTGAAACATTTCTCGGAGTCTTCCAATCGAGTATAGCTAAAATTTTACTCAGATCAACTCGGATACCCGATGCGGATACAACATGCCCCAAAAAGCTGACTTCTCTCAACCAGAATTCACATTTACTAAACTTTGCATATAATTGCTTGTCTCGCAAAATCTGCAATACTAACTTCAAGTGCTCGGCATGTTCAGTTTCATCGTGTGAATAGATCAAAATGTCATCTATAAACACGACTACAAACTAATCCAAATACTGTCTGGAAATCCGATTCATTAAATCCATGAAAATCACAGGGGCATTAGTGAGCCCAAACGGCATCACTAAGAACTCATAATGTCCGTATCTCATTCTGAAAGCAGTTTTAGGCACATCAGAGTCTCTAACTCGCAACTGATAATAACCTGATCTCAAGTCTATCTTCAAAAATACTGAGGCTCTTTTCAGTTGATCAAACAAATCATCAATTCGCGGTAACGGATATTTATTCTTTATCGTTACCTTATTAAGCTGACGATAATCAATACACATTCTCATAGTTCCGTCTTTCTTTTTAGCAAACAATACTGGCACACCCCAGGGAGAAAAACTCGATCGAGCAAAACCTCTATCTATCAACTCTTGCAACTGAGATTTCAATTCTTTTGTTCGGTTGGTGCCATACGATACGGAGCTATTGAAATAGGTGTAGTCCCTGGTACTAGTTCAATACCAAACTCTACCTCCCGAACAGGTGCTAATCTAGGTAATTCTTTGAGAAATACATCTGGAAACTCACAAACTATTAGCACTGTCTCAAGTTTCTTTTTTGATTCTTCACTATCCAGTACATACACAAGATAAGCTTCACACCCCTTTTTCACATATTTCTGAGCTAACATTGAAGATATTACTGTCGGTAATCCTTTTAAATCAGTAGACTTAACTCAGATTATCTCATCATTCGAACATCTCAAGTCAATTGTCTTTCGCTTGCAATTCACTACCGCATCATGCACAATTAACCAATCCATACTGAGAATGATATCAAACTTGTCAAACGGTAATAGCATTAGATCAGTCGGAAAGCAAGAATCTCGGATCTTCAGGGGACATTTTTTACACACATTATTAACTAGCACATAACTGCCCAAAGGATTTGATACTCGAATCACAAATTCAGTAGACTCAACAGGTAGAGTCTTACTGGATACCAAAGTTTCACACACATACGAATGAGTAGAACCGAGGTCAATCAAAGCAATAACATCAGTATCAAAAGAGTAAAAGTACCGGTAATAACATCTGGCGAAGAAGCATCCTCACGCGCTCGTATAGCATAGGCTCTGGTAGGAGCACGAGCCTCAGAATGTATAGCAGTATCTTTGGTCCCTTTCTGATTTCCACTAGCATTACCCGCATGTCTAGGTGGTCTACCTCGTGTTGCAGTGTTACTAGGTCTCCCACTCGGATCAATATTCTGTTCAGCTAATCTCGAACAGTCTCTGATAAAGTGATCAACTGATCCACACTTGAAACATGAGCGATCATGAAATCTATAGCTTCCTATGTGCCATTTGCCACAATACTTGCACTCAGATCTGTCCTGACAATCATTGCCAACACTGGCAACAGAGGTGGCTCGTGTACTCACAGGTCAATCGCGATCTTGTCTGGAAAAACCTGAAGTATTCTTGGATCGTCCTGAATCATCTCGAAATTTCTTCGATGACTGATGAAATGATTTTTTCGAAGATCTTTTACAAAACTCTCTAGCTCCATCATCAGCTTTTCTTTTCTCTTTACCGAGCTCTTCGACTTTACAAGCTCGCTCGACAAGCACTACAAACTCTTTGATTTCCAAAATACCCACCAACAGTTTGATGTCTTCATTCAACCCATCCTCGAATCGTTTACGCATGATAGCCTCTGACAAAACACATTCCCGAGCATATCTACTATGTCTGACAAACTTTTGCTCGTAATCGGTAACTGACATAGAGCCCTATTTAAGCTCAAGAAATTCTTTTCGTTTTTGATCGATGAATCTTTGACTGATATATTTCTTGCAGAACTCGGTTTGAAAGAATTCCCAAGTAACCCGTTCTCTCGGCACAACTGAAATCAACGTATTCCACCAATAATAGGCAGAATCACGTAATAGAGATATAACACATTTTAAGCACTCATCGGGTGTGCATGATAATTCATCAAACACACAAATGGTATCATTGAGCTAAAACTCAGCCTGCTCGGCATCATCACTGTCAGTAGCCTTGAACTCAGTGGCCTCGTGCTTTCAAATTCTATCAACCGGGGGCTTGCTCAACCTCAACGGGTCAACTACAAGAGGTACCACAGGTGCAGGGGTTGTATTATTTGGGGTGGGGGATGTGAAATAGCCGAATTAGTTCGAACATATTGGGTAAACCAATCATTCATCATAGCATAGAAGGCTTGCTTGGCTTTATCATTCTGATTACTAGCATTTGGTTGAGAGTCCAACGGCACTGTCCCATGTGTGGGAGTAGGCGCTACGCTCTCAACATCATCAGCTACCGCTCAATCGGGATCGGAATTCATTACTATACAAAAAACACATTTCAACAGTCAAAAATCATCACACTATCGTATTAACACTTCATGGCATGTATAGCTAGACTCACACGCGCTACGTTAGTCTTAGAATCGACTAAACTATAGCTCTGATACCAATAAAATGTAACACCCCTATCACCCATATCTGTCGCCGGAGTGGGTTATGAAGAGTTACCAATCCAAAATACTACATTTGTACATTCAGATTTACATAAGTTCACTAGCAATTATAAGCATAGCCAAACAAAATGAAAGATCGAAATTCAGACTTATACTGACATTCAAAAGTTACCATATTCACATGGCTTATATACAACAATATCTCAAAATGTGGCAGCCCTAATTTGACCCTAGTCGGAAAGTGGTTTTGGGACCACAAAAATTGAGTTTTATAAATAATTAAAAGTTATATTCTATGTTTATGATGTGAGTAAATGCATGTGTGAAAGTTTCATGCATTAATTTGGTCATTTTTTTTAGTGAATTTATTAAAATGGACTTATATGAAAAACTTTAGAAATGTGATAGGTTAATTTTTATAATGGTCTAATAGTGCATGTATTTAAAAGAGTGTTTTTGCATGTCAATTTACCCATAATATATATAGTGGCCGGCCAAGAAATGATGATGCTCCACTAATTCTAATTTAATATAATTTTAAGTTAACAAATGATTAAATAATTCTAATAAAATGAATAAAAGAAGAAAGAGAAGAGAGAGAGGGTGTTCATCTTCTTCTTCTTCTCTCAAAGCCGAAACAAAGATGAAGGAATAAAGGGAATTTACCCTAAAGCAATTCGGCATTCTTCTTTAGCTAGTAAGAGGTAAGTTTTGAATTGTTGATTTAGTTTTATGATATGTTAAGTTAATATTTGGATGCACTCTTGGTAATGTCAAGAAAGTTGAAACTTTTATGGTGGTTTGGGCATCATGCCGTGAATCTAAGTGTTAGAATTAGAGGTTATTTTCATGTTGTATGGAATAAAAGGGGGATGATAGAATGGGATGAAGATTTTGAATAAGTAGTTTAATAGCACCTTGTACATTCGGTTATATTGAGTCTAATTGGAATGTTAATTTCCTTCTCTATGATTATCTTCCTTGTATGTTAAATGGTTCTTTGATAGGGCCAATGAATTATGAAGGTCATAATAAAATGTATGAAGTTTAAGGTGCGAATTTTAGTCTTGGTGATATGGATAATTCGATTGAAGTATTGAGTATGGGAGTTGCCATTTTAGGTTAAGATCGAAAGAATGATTAATAGGCATTAAAAGGTTAAATGTATGAAATTTGAAGTATAAGAACTTATAGGTAATTACATAGGCAATGTTAAATTTAATTTGGTATATTCGGCCATATAAGGTATATACTTGTGATATTATATTTAATCCCATATAATCGACTAAATGAGTGATAATGACTTATAATGTTGAATTGATTTATGAATAGGTACCTTAGAATTAGATATATCAGAGACTATGTTATTTTGGTTGTAATAGTACATTCGGCCTTGAGGCACTAGATGAACATTAGTGCAGATTTCAAAGTCTTGAACAATGATGGTTGTAAGATGAAGTGAAAAATTATTAAATTATATGTATAAGTATTTAGCAAAGTAATTAAACCACTGAATTTATTTATTCTAGATCAAGAACCCAAAGGATGGGAGTCAAGCAAAGGCAAAAACAAAGAATATTGAGTAACCGATTGGAAATCATTTCACACTGCATAAGGTAAGTCCATAAGCTTTTGTAAGATCGATTAAATTATATGCATTTGTAATTGAGGCCGTATACGCCAATTGAATTAAGTAAATTGTCTTACTATAATGAGTCGATACTAGCACTAAGTGTGCGAAGTTGAATGGCATTATATGTGCTGATTTAAATGTCAATGCATGAGTAAATCTTCAGGGCACTATGTGTGCGGTGTAGCATGGCACTATGTGTGCGAAATTGTTGAGCACTATGTGTGCGGATTCGGTTGATGATATAAGAAGTATAGGGATAGAATAAAGTGCTAGTGCTATTAACTGAAATATCGAATTTGAGACATGAAATGAATATACATGAGTACATATAGTTTGTCATTGTCTCATACTTTGAGAAAAAGGTTTTAAATCATTTGGTTGTTTGATAGTTGATTTGATAGCAAGATGTGGCCTGTGGTCGGGTCAATAACTAGGTAAATGTAACATAATTCGGTATGGCTGAAATTGTTGTTCTTATATTATTTTTCTTATAATCTCATGTCAACGGTATGTATTATATTGCTTACGACTTACTGAGTTGAATACTCATTTCGTGTGTTCGTTTGTCTCCTATATAGATTTCCTGGACCCATTTTGCGTGCTTTGGACCATCGTCGAAGTCATCACACCAGCTTTCAACATTTTGGTACCTTCCTCTTAGTTTGTATAGGTGAACATTTCGACATGTATAGGCTAATATGTATTTTGTTTGAACCTTAATATGTATACTTTCAGCCATGCGAATATGGCATAAATGCTAAGTTTAAATTTGGTTATGTTAAATCATGGTATCATTTGTTTCGGTTATAATGCTTAATATTATTAATGCAATATATAATTACATTCGTTTGAGTGCTAACAATATTAAAAATATGGATTAATGTTTTGGGTGATTCGTTTATGACATTTTTTTTATATAGGTTGACAACTATAATTTAGCTATTATTTTTTATCACAGTTTTTTTTTAATTTGAGATAACGTAATGGGTCATATGGTTAAGTTTGATCATAATATTAAATTGTATGATACTGTTGCATATGCCAAAACTTATGTGATGGTCTTAAATTGTTCTTATGATATGTAAATGATAGAAGAAGATGCATGGAAACTTTCGAATAAGTATTTGGTGTGGTAACATCTTGTGACTCATTCCAGCGATGGAAATAGGTTACGGGTGTTACACAAATATCATTCACTTAAGTCTATTCTATACATGCCATACTAGATCCAAAACATAATAGTACCAAAACGATAGATAGTGTGACGAGTTGCTGACGATCCCTGAGCAAGTGGCTGGAGTCAACGATCTATAAAACAGAGAAACATAACAAACGAAGTAAGCTTTTATAAGCTTAGTAAGTTTTAAGCAATGCAAAAAAAATACTCAATTATAAATCGATCATTCAATTTATCAAATAACATTTTCTAAGTATATTGCCATTTGGCTGAATATACACAGCACATATTGTACATTTAGCATTTTTATTTTACTTGAATCTGAACTCATATAACATAGGTAAATCAAATACCATCACATAATTTCACATCTTGATCAGATGTATCATGATCATATATATATAGTCATAACTCTTATTCACATATGCATTACAGTATACACTTATGGTTCATTTCAAGTCAAACTCACATATAAGTACATGATACGTACCTGGGCAACTTAATGTAATGAATGTATTCAATTGTCATTCAATCACGAAGTATCATAGTCTTGACTATTATCAAATCACCGACAATTAGTCTGCTGGGTTTTAAACCCGAATTCATCACTAGCACGAAGCCTGCTAGACTTTAAGTCTGAATTCATTCATCGGCATTTCGCCTGCTAGGCTCGAAGCCCGATATTATTTCACCAGCATTAAAGCCTGCTAGGCTCAAGGCCCGATATTATTTCACCGGCATTATAGCCTGCTAGGTTCGAGGCCCGAATACATCATACGATAATCAATTCACCAAGTTTCATGCATATTAAATCATATGTTACTTGATTTCACATAGCACAAATACACTAATAATTTATTTCCTTCATTCGAATAAATGCACATATCACACACCTTATCATCATGTCATAATTCTCCTATTATACATTTTTATTTCATATTACATTCAATTATAAACTATGTTTGATTACTCAAAACTTACCTCGAATATTTTCAACAGTCGCAGATCGGCTATTCAGTTACTTTAGCTTTTCCCTTATCTGAATTTGCCCTTCTATGCTCTTGAGCTAAAATCAAAAAGTTTAACTTCTCAATCAAACACATATGTACGGCAACCATATACATTTCAAAAGCTAATTCATTTGTATCATTTGTCCACTCAAGTCTATCACCAGTTCATTTCAATTTCATGTACTCACAATTTAAATAGATTCACTACTCCACAATCGGTCAATTAATTATACAATTAACCATAGTCGAATACCAATCAAGTAGATATTTGTTCACATTTCTTTAACACATATTTATCAACTAATCTATGTATTAGCTTTTAGCATATTCGGTCATTAGAGCAACCTATTTAATTTTCATGCATTCTTTTCTAAGGTTACCAAGACCATCCTATGATTAAATATATAAATCATCTTTCATAATACACAAAATTCCTATTAAAACTCTCATACATATACATTTGGCCTAATATACTTCACAAAGTTCTCAAAACATAATTTACTCAACTTCCAAGCCAAGTTATCTAAATAGACCATCTATACATAAGTACAAGCCTCAAACTTAATTTATAACTGTAATGCCCCCACGCCCGAAACCATCACCGGAGTCAAGCTTGAGGTGTTACTAAACTTATTTTACCTTTTAAACAACTCTAAACCACTGATTTTAATTTTCGGAATAAACTATTTTTCTGCATCACGGTTGCTTAAAAATTCATTTCTCGAGTTTCAAAACTCAAAATTAAGATCCGTAAATTTTTCCTGAAACTAGACTCATATATATATCTACTAATTTTTTTCTAGAACTTTTTACTTAGCCAATTAGTACAGTTTATTAGTTAAAGTTACCCCTGTTTCAGAATTCAACTGCACTAACCTCTACTTACTACAAACCACTTTTCTCCCTATAAAAAATTCATATGACTATAACGTTTGTTTCTAATAAAACTAGATTCAATAAGGATTCTAACCATATAAATTACACCACCTAATTATTTTTGTAAAATTTATGGTGAATTTCTAAATTTGAAACAGGGGATCCAGAAATTACTCTGGCCCTATTTCACTAAAACTCAGATATATTATAAAATAAAATACCTTTACCTGTTTTGCTTATTCCATATGAAAATAGACACAATGAGTTTTAATTTCATATATTATTCACCATCAAACCATTTCTCTATGATTTTTAGTGATTTTTCAAAGTCACATTATTTCTGATACTTGAATCCGTTTTTAAGTTACTTTCACATTTTTCATAGTTTTCATGTGATAGTTACTACTTAATCATACATACTATTAAACATGTATATCATTAGCCATTCTATTAGCTAATCACTAGAAAGTATTTACACATCATTCATTGATCATATCATATCAAAAGAAACCAAGTTCCTATACATGCCATACACAAAACGAAACGTCTAACTATACCAATGTGATTCCTTCGATAGTGTGATCGAGTCTCCGACGTTTCCTTCGATCCCCGAGTGGCTTGATAAAAACTATAAGAAAAAGAAAATAAAGAGAGTAAGCACTAAGCTTAGTAAGCTTACAAGCAAATAAATTACAACATTCAACATAATGAATAATTATACATAATGTCACCTAGCCTCATAAACTTTCTTTACTTCTCATTTTCTACCTTCTTCTTTAGTCACTTACCTTCTTTCTTACCTGACCTTTCACTATTCATAAATATAATCTACCTTCCCTTTTGCTGATAATTCACTGTAATTTAACGTGTACAATGGCCCTTTGAACCACTTGGAATACTAAGGATACTAGGGTCGTTCCTGCCTATCAATATCCTGCCAATGCCATGTCTTCGACATGGACTTACATGAATTTTTCCTGTCTCCAATGCCATATATATATCTAATATGGGCTTACATGGCTCATTCCTGTCTCCAAAGCCATATATCTGATATGGACTTACATGGCTCATTTCTGTCCTGTCCTGTCCTGTCAACCCCAATATCCTAACATTCCTAAGGTTCAAACGGGGCTTCTTCGGCTTTAATTCGACTTCAAATATTCTCATAAAATAAGTATATAAATGCTGGAAATTTACAATAATAATGTAAAATAAAAGAATATTGCATTTATTTACTATAAACTTACTCGATATAAAAATGTGACTAAACTTTACAATTTAGTCCTTTACTTTTCTTTTCCCCGATCTACTCCCGAATTTTGCTCTTCTTGATCTATAATAGCAAATTTAATTTATTTAATATTCACATTTATCAAAACAGTCCTTTACTCAAACTTTGGAAAAATTACATTTTGCCCCTAAACTTTTGCATATTTACATTTTTGCCCCAAATCTCGTAAAAATTAAACTTCAGCCTATTTTCTTATGTTTTATGACATGCTGATCGTTTTCCATTCTATAGCAAAATCAATTTCTCACTCTAACATATACTTATGACTATTAGGTATTTTTACCGATTAAGCCCTTTACTCGTTTTACCTAAAACCGAGTAGCACAAGTTGTCTAACATAATCTAAGACCTCATATTCTATCATAAAACATCAAAATAAACACTTTTCACCTATGGTTATTTTTCCAAATATGAACCCTAACTTAAATTATTGCTAGCATAAGCTTTATCGAGCTACCGGGACTCCGAAAACGTAAAGAACATTAAAAACGGGGCTTGGAATCACTTACTATGGAGCTTGAAAGCTTGAAACAAACCCTAGCTATGGAGAACCCTTGAAATTTCGTGCTAATGAAGAAGATGATGAATTTTGTGTTATTTTTTCCCTTTTTATTTCATTTAATATCTAAATGACCAAAATGCCCTTCCTTATTAAACTTTCAAAAATTCCATCCATGTCCTGTTTTGTCCATGAACTTAGAAATTGGTCAAATTGTTATTTAAACCCTCCTAATTAATATTCCAAAGCAATTTCATACTAAAAACTTCTAGAATGCAAGTTTTGCAAATTATTTGATTTAGTCCCTAATCTCAACTTAAGCACTTTATGCATAGAATTTCATCACGAAATTTTCACACAATCATGCAATCATATCATGAACCTCAAAATAATAATAAAATAAATTTTTCTACCTCGAATTTATGGTTTCGCAACCACTATTCTGTTTAGGCCCTATTTCGGGATGTTACATTTCTCCCCCCTTTAGGGATTTTCATCCCCGAAAATCTTACCTGTGAAAAGATTTGGGTACTGTTTTCACATAGCCTCTTCGGGTTCCCATGTAGCCTCATCTACCCCATGTCTATTCCATAGTACTTTCACAAGTGCAATACTTTTGTTCCTTAATTGCTTTACCTCTTGAGCTAGAATCTTTATCGGTTCTTCACCGTAAGTCATGTCTGGCTGAATCTTAACCTCTGTCTGAGAAATCACATGTGACGGATCTGAACGATAACGACGTAGCATAGACACATGAAATACATTATGAATCTTCTCTAACTCAATCGGCAAAGCTAACCGATATGCTAATGGTCTGACTCTCTCAATCACTTCAAACGGTCCAATAAAACGTGGACTTAGTTTGCCTTTCTTGCTAAATCTGAGAACTTTCTTTCACGGGGATACTTTCAAAAAAACTTTGTCACCAACTTGATACTCAATCTCTTTTCTCTTCAATTCTGCATACGACTTTTGTTTGTCTGAAGCTGCTTTCAAGCAATCTCTGATGATTTTTACTTTCTCTAATGTTTCCTTAACTAGATCAACCCCGTAAATCTGATTTTCCTTAAGCTCTGTCCAATACAAAGGTGTGCGACATTTACGTCCATACAAAGCTTTATAAGGTGCCATCTTCAAACTCGATCGATAACTATTATTGTAGGCAAACTCTACTAATGGTAAATATTTTTCCCAATCGCCTTGAAATTCCAAAGACACAAGATCTAAGCATATCTTCAAGTACTGAATAACTCTCTCTGATCGACCGTCGGTTTGAGGATGGAAAGCTGTACTAAAACTCAACTTTGTGCCCAAAGCCTTCTGTAATTTCTTCCAAAATCGTGAAGTAAATCTTGGATATCTATCTGAAATGATCGATAATGGTACCTCGTGTAGTCTGACTATCTCTCAAATATACAACTCGGCCAACTTGTCAAGTGAATAATCCATACTGAATCGGATAAAATGAGCCGACTTCGTTAACTTATCAATCACAACCCATATTACATCTTTCTTTCTCGGTGTAAACGGCAATCCTGTCACAAAATCCATAATAACTCGATCCCATTTCCACTCGTGGACTAGCACAGTCGCAATAAACTCGAAGGTACCGATGTTCACCTTTACTCACATGATCAAGCATCTAGAAACAAACCGTGAAATGTCCTTTCATTCCTACCCACCAAGACATTTTCTTCAAATCATTATACATCTTTGTACTACCTGGATGAATAGACAAAAACTACTATGTGCTTCTTGTAAGATCTTTCGAATAAGCTCATCATTCTTCTGACACATACCTGTCTCGGAACATCAAACAACCGCTGAATCGATCTGAAAATCGACTCTATATCCGACTCACACCGATCTCTTTTGGCTAACAACTCACTCACATTTTTTTGAGCTTCAAAAATTTCTTCAAGAAACATCGGTTTAGCTCTCAACTCGTGTAAGATAAAACCATCATCCGATAAGGCTAGACTAGTGTTCAAAGCTCTTAATGCAAATAAAGATTTCCTACTCAAAGCATCAAGAACAATGTTTGCCTTACAGGTGATAATCGATCACTAGCTCATAATCTTTAATCAACTCTAACCATCTTCTTTGCCTCAAATTCAAATCTTTTGAGTCATCAAATATTTCAAACTTTTGTGATCGGTGAATATATGGCACTTCTCACCGCACAAATGATGTCTCCAAATCTTCAACGCAAAAATAATGGCAAATAGCTCTAAATCATGTGTCGGATAGTTCTTCTCATATGGCTTTAGCTGCCTAGAGGCATAAGCAATTACCTTCCCTTCCCGCATAAGTACACAACCAAGTCCATTCATGGACGCATCACTGTAAATCACAAACTCCTTACAGTTCTCAGTTGTACTAAAATAGGAGCTTTAGTCAACAATGTTTTTAACTTGTCAAAACTCTGTTGACACTTCTCATCCATTCAAACTTGATATCCTTTCGCAGACAATCTTGTCAATAGGTAGCTATCATGGAAAATCCTCTACAAATCGTCTATAATATCCTAAGCAAGACCAAGAAAACTTCTAACTTCGATACATTTCTAGGAGGCTTCCAATCAACAATGGCTGAAATCTTGCTCGAATCAACCTTAATACCTTCACCTGAGACAATACGTCCAAGAAAACCAACTTCTCATAACCAGAATTCACTTTTGCTGAACTTGGCATACAACTGATTATCTCTCGAAATCAGAAAAACCGTTTCTCAAATGCTCTGCATGCTCGGTCTCATTATGAGAATAAATCAAGATATCATCAATGAACACAACTACAAACTTATCCAAGTACGGTCCGAAAAATTCGGTTTATTAAGTCCATGAAAATGGCAGGAGCATTAGTCAAGCCAAATGGCATCACAAGGAACTCATAATGACCATACCTAGTCCGGAAAGCGCTTGGGACATCCGACTCTTTAACTCGCAACTAATAGTATCCGGATCTCAAATCTATCTTGGAGAACATAGTAGCTCCTTCAATTGATCAAACAGATCATCAATTCTAGGCAATGGATACTTGTTCTTTCTTTACCTTGTTAAGTTGCCGATAATCTATGCACAATCTCATTGATCCGTCTTTCTTTTCACAAATAGCACCGGGTGCACCCCATGGTGAACTACTGGGTCTTACAAAGCCTTTATCTGTTAATTCTCGCAATCGAGCTTTCAATTCTTTCAATTCCAACGAGCCATTCTATAAGGAGCAATAGAAATGGGCGTGGTACATGGAATCAACTCAATACCAAACTCAACTTCTCTAACAGAGGTAAACTCGTAGTTCTTCCTAAAACACATCGGAAACTCACATACCACGAGCACTCGATTCAATTTTCAATTCGGATCTTTAGTGTTCAACACAAAAGCAAGATAAGCTTCATACCCTTTTCTCAAACATTTCTGAAAGCGGATATAACGTAAAATTATGGGAAATGAACTATCTGACCCTTCTGAAATAACCCGAAGAATTTCACCATTTTCACACTTCAACTTAATGAATTTCTTTCCACAATTCACTATCACATCATGTGTAGTCAACCAATCCATACCAAGAATCACATCAAACTCATCAAATGGCAATAGCATGAGATCAGCCGGAAAACAGTAGCCTGTAATCATCAAAGCACAATTTCTACATACTTTATCTACTAATACATGCTTGCCTAATAGATTCGATACTTTAATCACAAATTCTGTAGATTCTATAAGCATACTTATACTAGGCATTAATTTCTCGCAAACATATGAATGAGTTGAACCCGGATCAATCAAAGCAATGACATTAATATCATGTAGAGAAAATGTACTCGTAATCACATCGGGAAAGGATGCCTCTTCGCGAGCACGGATAGCATAAGTCCTTGCAGGGGCTCTAACATCTGGTCTCACAGCCAAATCTCTTGAGGTACCTCTGTTACTTGCTCCTACTCCCAGTTGCCTCGGTGATCTGCCTCTAGTAGGAGCATTTCCGGATCTAGCACTCTGTGTTACCTCTCGTTTAGCCACCTCTGGACATTCTCGTACAAAATGATCTGGAGCACCACATTTATAACAAACATTTTCGCCTGCCCGACAAGGACCATAATGAAGTCTACCACACCGTGGACACCCTGATCTACCCTGTCCAACATTACCTACACTCGCAGTCGAGATGGTTTGAGCCTTCGGATCCTTAAATCTGCTTTGCCTCTATTCGACTAGAATACCCAAATTGAGAAACTAGATCCGTAGAAAACTCCTTTGGCCTTTTGGATGTAGCCCAGAATGACTCTGCTCATCTGTCTCTTTTTGTATCTTGTGTCTCTGTCTCAACTTTGCCTTTTCTTTTTAACAGCTCCTCTGCCTTACAGGCACTCTCAACTAAAATAACAAACTCTTTTATTTCTAGGACATCCACTGACAGTCGGATATTATCATTTAACCCATCCTCAAACCTTTTACACATGATAGCCTCTGTGGACACACATTCTCGAGCATATTTACTAAGCCTGACAAATTCGCGCTCATAATCAGTCACTATCATATTACCTTGTTTCAATTCCAGGAATTCCTTTCTCTTCTGGTCAATAAACCTCTGACTAATGTACTTTTTACGAAATTCCTCCTGAAAGAAATCCCAAGTGACCCTCTCCTTTGGTACAATTGATACAAGTGTCTTCCACCAGTGGTAGGCTGAGTCTCTAAGAAGTGACACTACACATTTCATACATTCCTCGGGTGTATAAGATAATTCGTCAAAGACTCGATAGTATTTTCTAACCAAAATTCGCTTTTTTCTGCATCATCATCTTTTGTTGCTCTAACTCTTACGCCCCTTGTTTCCTAATTCTATCAATGGTGGCTTTTCTCTTATCATCGCACTGTGGTCGGGGAGCTTGAGCTACATGGGTAGCCTGAGAATCATGAGGGGGTGGAGGTCTAACTGCCGGATTCGTACGAACGAACTCGGCAAACCAATCATTCAAAGCTTGGAAGAGAGCTTCTCAAATCACTCCTCCCTGATCAACTGTTACTGGCCTATTCTCAGATGGCGCTGCCCCTTCTGCGGGAGTAGGGGCATTACTTTCTACATCATCATCACTAGCTCACTCGGGATCCATTACTATAAAACAAAATATTTAAAAATCGTCAGGAGTTGTCGCACTATCAAAATACAGGTATGGCATGTATAGCTAGACTTTTACTCACACTAACTATTCCGAGAATCGACTAAACCTGCTCTAATACCAATAAATGTAACGCCCCCACGCCCGAAACCGTCACCGGAGTCAAGCTTGAGGTGTTACTAAACTTATTTTGCCTTTTAAACAACTCTAAACCACTGATTTTAATTTTCGGAATAAACTATTTTTCTGCGTCATGGTTGCTTAAAAATTCATTTCTCGAGTTTCAAAACTAGAAATTAAGATCCGTAAATTTTTCCTGAAACTAGACTCATATATATATATATATATCTACTAATTTTTTTCTAGAATTTTTGACTTATCCAATTAGTATAGTTTATTAGTTAAAGTTACCCCTGTTTCAGAATTCGACTGCACTGACCTCTACTTACTACAAACCACTTTTCTCCCTTTACAAAATTCATATGACTATACAGTTTGTTTCTAATAAAACTAGATTCAATAAGGATTCTAACCATATAAACTACACCACCTAATTATTTTTTTAAAATTTATGGTGAATTTATAAAGTTGAAATAGGGGATCCAAAAATTGCTCTGGGCCTATTTCACTAAAACTCAGATATCTTATAAAATACAATACATTTACCTATTTTGCTTATTCCATATGAAAGTAGACACAATGAGTTTTAATTTCATATATTACTCACCATCAAACCATGTCTCTACGATTTTTAGTGATTTTTCAAAATCACGTTATTTCTGATACTTGAATCCATTTTTAAGTTACTTTCACATTTTTCATAGTTTTCATGTGATAGTTACTACTTAATCATAAATACTATTAAACATGTATACCATCAGCCATTCTATTAGCTAATCACTAGCACGTATTTACACATCATTCATTGATCATATCATATCAAAAGAAACCAAGTTCCTATACATGCCATACACAAAACGAAACGTCTAACTACACCAATGTGATTCCTTCGATAGTGTGATCGAGTCTCCGACGTTTCCTTCGATCCCTGAGTGGCTTGATAAAAACTATAAGAAAAAGAAAATAAAGAGAGTAAGCACTAGGCTTAGTAAGCTTACAAGCAAATAAATTACAACATTCAACATAATGAATAATTATACATAATGTCACCTAGCCTCATAAACTTTCTTTACTTCTCATTTTCTACCTTCTTCTTTAGTCACTTACCTTCTTTCTTACCTGACCTTTCACTATTCATAAATATAATCTACCTTCCCTTTTGCTGATAATTCACTGTAACTTAACGTGTACAATGACCCGTTGAACCACTTGGAATACTAAGGATACTAGGGTCGTTCCCGCCTATCAATATCTCGCTTAATGCCATGTCTTCGACATGGACTTACATGAATTTTTCCTGTCTCCAATGCCATATATATATCTAATATGGGCTTACATGGCTCATTCCTGTCTCCAAAACCATATATCTGATATGGACTCACATGGCTCATTTCTCGTCATCTGTCTGTCTCATCAAACCCCAATATCCTAACATTCCTAAGGTTCAAACGGGGCTTCTTCGGCTTTAATTCGACTTCAAATATTCTCATAAAATAAGTATATAAATGCTGGAAGTTTACAATAATAATGTAAAATAAAAGAATATTGCATTTATTTACTGTAAACTTACCTCGATACAAAATGTGACTAAACTTTACAATTTAGTCCTTTACTTTTTCTTTTCCTCGATCTACTCCCGAATTTCGTTCTTCTTGATCTATAATAGCAAATTTAATTTATTTAATATTCATATTTATCAAAACAGTCCTTTACTCAAACTTTGGAAAAATTACATTTTTGCCCCTAAACTTTTGCATATTTACACTTTTGCCCCAAACCTCGTGAATTAAACTTCAGCCTATTTTCTTATGTTTTATGACATGCTGATCGTTTTTCCCTTCTATAGCAAAATCAATTTCTCACTCTAGCATATACTTATGACTATTAGGTATTTTTACCGATTAAGCCCTTTTACTCGTTTTTACCTAAAACCGAGTAGCACAAGTTGTCTAACATAATCTAAGACCTCATATTCTATCATAAAACATCAAAATAAACACTTTTCACCTATGGGTATTTTTCCAAATATGAACCCTAACTTAAATTATTGCTAGCATAAGCTTTATCGAGCTACTGGGACTCCGAAAACGTAAAGAACATTAAAAACGGGGCTTGGAATCACTTACTATGGAGCTTGAAAGCTTGAAACAAACCCTAGCTATGGAGAACCCTTGAAATATCGTGCTAATGAAGAAGATGATGAATTTTGTGTTATTTTTTCCCTTTTTATTTCATTTAATATCTAAATGACCAAAATGCCCTTCCTTATTAAACTTTCAAAAATTCCATCCATGTCCTATTTTGTCCATGAACTTAGAAATTGGTCAAATTGTTATTTAAACCCTCGTAATTAATATTCCAAAGCAATTTCATACTAAAAACTTCTAGAATGCAAGTTTTAACAATATTTAACAAATCAATTCATGGGTTTAAAGTGGAACCAAGAGAGAAACTCAAAAACATGAATTTTCAACCAAACTACCATGAACTTACCTTGAATTTATCTCCCCAAATGACTGAATATTCAAGAGCTTCACTTCTCTTTTTGTTTTCTTTAATTTCAGCTATGAAGAACAAAGATAAACAAGCCTTTTTTTTCTTTTCATTATTTTGTTATTTTATTTATCTTTATTTTATAATATAAAGCCTTTAAAATTTTATAATGCTAATTTAAAATACATATACTGTTTATCAACATCATCATGGCCGGCCACTACAAATTAAAGTGGGAAATTTGACATGTAAATCCACCTATTTTAAACCATAATATACTTGGCCACTACAAATTAACCTATCACATTTTCAAAATTTCTCACATAAGTCCTATTTAATAATTTCACATAAAAATGACAAAATCAAAGCATGAAATTTTCACACATGCACTTCCACATATAATATGCATAGAATATAACATTTAGTTATTTTTGTGTCCCAATTTTGTGGTCTCAAAACCACTTTTCGACTAGGGTCAAATTAGGGCTGTCACAGTGGAGGCCTCATAGGACACTTTGGTATTAGCAAGACACTATCAACTCTATAAGAATATTTTTATTGGCCACGAATGCGAAGAGATGTTGCGCGCATCTATGAGTGTTGTGTGACTTACAAACGAGCTAAGTCCAAAATTCAACCTCGTGGTTTGTATATGCCGCTACCCATACCTGAATTCCCTTGGACAGATGTATCCATGGACTTTTTCCTTGGATTGGCAAAAAAAAAAAAATGGGCAAAGACTATATATATGTAGTAGTTGATAGATTTTCGAAAATGTCTCATTTTATTGCATGTGCCAAGACTAATGATGTTGTTCATGTAGCTAATCTCTTCTTTAGGGAAGTTGTTCATTTGCATGGATTTCCAAGAATGATCGTGTTCGATCGCGATGCAAAGTTTTTGAGCCACTTTGGGAGATCATTATGGGGAAAGCTCAGAACGAAGCTGTTATTTTTGACCACTTGTCATCCTCAAATGGATGGACAAACGGAGGTGGTAAATTGAGTATTGACTACTTGTTGCCTGCCATCGTCTATAAAAATCTAAAGTCGTGAGAAGAATGTTTACCTCACATCGAATTTGCTTACAATTACTCCGTCTATACTGCTACTAAGTTTTCTCCCTTTGAATTAGTTTATGGCTTTAATCCATTAACTCCCCTTGATTTATTGCCATTGCCTAACAATCATTTTGTGCATGTAGATGCTAAGAAAAAGGCCGAATACGTCAAGGACCTCCATCAAAAAGTGCGAGCTAATATTGAAGCCCGAACCGAGAGTTACGTTCAAAGGGCAAACAAAGGAAGAAAACTGGTTATCTTTGAACCCGGTGACTGGGTCTGGATTCATATGAGGAAAGAATGGTTTCCAGCTCAATGAAAATCTAAGTTGTTACCACGAGGAGATGGTCCATTCCAAGTTATTGAACGAATCAATGAAAATTCATATCGACTTGACTTACCGGGTGAGTATAACGTTAGTGCAAGCTTTAATGTTGCTGATTTGTCTCCTTTTGATGCAAGTTCTAACTTGAGGACAAGTCACTTTCAAGAGGGGGAATGATACGACCTTAGCTCGAAATGTCTCTACTGAATCCATTGAGTTACCATAAGGGCCTATTACTAGGTCACAAGCTAAGAAATTTAAAGACACATTGGCAAGCTACGTGGAATGAGTTTGGGAAGAACAAGAAGTCGAACCCATTAATCATGCATGGATGAACCCCATAGGCGTTACTTGCAATTTATTGCAAGTAGAATTTAAATTTTAATAAAACTCATCTTAAGTTTAATAAATGGGCTGCTTGTTTTAATTCAACTCATCTTAGTTTATTTATTTGAGTTTTTATTGAACTTCATTTACTAAGATGCTTATTTAATTAATCTAGTTACTAGGACAATTTATTGAAGCATGAGTTCAAGTTTATTTAATTCTACTTCTTTTAATTAAACTAGTTGCTGCATTAATTGATGCGTTTGTTTCTAGTTCATTTATTGAAGTCAAGTATTTAATGTGATTAGGTTTAATTAGTGATTAATTATATTTAATAAAGTTTATTTTAATGTGTTTATTGCAGGTGTTCCTTCATCTCACAATCGTTACATTTCAAGGCTGTTACAACTTAATGGAAGTGACTTTTCAAGTGTTTTTTTTTTTTGTTACAAAGGAAGGAGCTGTTACAAGAGAGGTTATATACATCAATTAAGGAGTTTTAAGGAGCATTTTAACACCCTTTTAAATTCAGCAGGAACCCCTTCACCTGTCGGCTGATTTTGTTCTTTCAAATATTAAAACAAGCATTCAAAACACCATTAAGTAACTGGTGTCTTTTCAGCTAGCCAAGGAACATCTCAAGAGACATTTTTCAAGCAATCAAGGATATTTATTCAGCTGAATTAAAGTGAATTCAAGGATGGAGTTAATTGTTTCAAGAATGCCAAGAGACTTAGTTTAATTTTAGTTTTAACTAGCACATTAAAATGTGACTATTCAGCTAGTTTTTCTATACCTATAAATATGTGTAACCAACCATTTTGAAGGACGTTTGGACATTTTAATGAAACTCTATTCATTTGGTGAGAAATACTTTTCTCTGATTTTGTTCAAAGACTTGTTGGCTTATCTACAAAGCTAGTGGCGTCAACCCGTTCTTTGCCTTTCCTGAACTTATCACTTTTGCAAGTGTGTCATTCGAACCCTATACCGAGGTTCCTATCTTTCTTGATAGTGGGTCGAGGTTTTGGCTAAATATACAAACCTTTCCAAACGCATATAAGTATTGGGTCGACACTAATTAGTGTTGATTCTTGCTTGCTTCTTGAGCCGTTTCTTTCCATTCTTTTACCATATGCAAAACATTATAAACTTTTACCACTTATTTGATAACCAAATATTTTCCCTTTTCAATTAGCCATTTTATTTTAGATCTTTTAATCCCAGTTGAGCCTGTTTCATTGATTTAGTTAGATATCTTTCTAATTGAACCATACTTTCTCGTAGACGATCGGGCAACGTAAATACGACTCGACTCATCATTTGTGTTGGATTGTATCATTTTTTTGTTTCACAAACAGACACATAGAGAAGCTAAAAGCATCAGTTGGAAGTTTAATTTAGCTCAAGGTCCATTGAGCTTCACGAACAACCACATGAAAAAGAGAAATCATCAGCTCCTTTAATGTCATTCCATGCATGTAGCTGCACATTAAATTCAACAAATTAATTAGCTTAAGACATATTAAATCGGCAGTAGCTATGACAACTTAAATGAGCTACATTCGGCTGGACAAAATAATTAGCACCAAGAATTAAATTTGTCCTAAACTTGAAACATTAAAAATATGCATTAACTAAGACGCATTTAACCTAAATTAAAATGTCCATAATTTAGACACATTAAAATGCAATTTAATTATTTGGGATGAACTTTAAGTAAATTAACTAACTCAATTAAATAGATAAATTTATTCCAGCAGCTTAAAATGCATGAAATTCAATACATTAGAATCAAGCTCAATGAGCTAGCATCAAGCCGAATTGAGCTCCATTGAGCTGGGTAAAAACCAAGATTGAGCTATTGAGCTGAAATTAAGTTTCATTTTGCACTTGGGGCCCTCTTGTTTAGACCATTCCTGGTGTCGTCAATTTAAGTCACAACAGGATTCGACCGAGATCGCATCATTCCCTCTCTCTTGAAGATGATTTGTCCTCAAATTAGGCCATTTGCTCGCGAAAAATCTTCCAAGGTCATAGCCCCCTCAGTTGATGAAGTTGGCAAAGTTGCTTCCGATAACCTGAAATTTACACACAACTTGAACACAAAATAGATTGTTTGCACACCCTCCCTCTTTTAAAGGGAACCTTTCCAAAGTGCCACCTACACGAAGTTTAGATGGATTAGTGACACCATGGTATATAGGCTCAATAGAACTTGTTGAAGTCTTATTCACTAATTGAACATTACTCACATGTTGGTTAGCAGAAACATTACTCACGTTTTCTTGCTCACTTTCACCTTTTCCACTAGTTTCTTTTTTAGGCTCTCTTTCTTTTTCCACAATCTCTTTCTTTGTTGAAAACTCACTTTCATTGTTTATTTCGCTTTCTTTTTCAACAACTACACTTGTTTCTTGGACACTTTGTTTTCTTTCTTTAATCTCACTCTCCTTTTCAATTTTCTTTTTTTTCTCACAATCTTTCTCTTTTTTGTTTTCTTTTTCTTTCATATTTCTCACACACTCTCTTTTTATTTGACCCTAATTTGACCCTAATTTGACCCTGGTCGAAAAGTGGTTTCGGGACAACAAAAGCCGAGTCTTAAATAATTAAAAATTTTTATTTCATGGTTATGATGTGAGTAAATGCATGTGTGAAAGTTTCGTACGTTAATTTGGTCAATTGTATGTGAAATTATTAAAATGGACTTATATGAAACAAATTAGAAGCTGATAGGATAATTTAACAAGGATCAATTAGTGCATGAATAGATAAATGTGGTTTTGCATGTCAAATTTTCTTTTTTTACAATTAGTGGCCGGCCATGAAATGATGATATCCACTAAGTTAGATTAAATACAATTTTAAATTATATTTGAGAAAATAATAATATTAGTAAAAGAAAAAAAAAAAGAGAAAGATGTTCATCTTTGTTCTTCCTTAGCCGAAAACAAAGAAAAAGGAAAGGAAAGAAAAAAATTTAAGAGATTCGGCCATGCTTGTAGCTAGGAGGAGGTATGTTTGGTTTTATCTTTTGAAATTCATGCATGTTTTAATTTGCTAGCTTGAATTCTACTTAGCCCATGGTTTAATTTTTTTTTTTGTAATTGATAGAAATGAATTCGGCCATGGATGTTGTACTCTTTGATTAGTGTTTTGATGTTGTGATGATGGAGCATGAAAATGGTTAATTGTGAATGTGTTATAAATGGGGATTAGATGTGAATTTGGGTGAATTAGCAAATGATGAATTTTGGTAATTTGATGGAATGTTCGGCTATGAGATGGATATGAAGAAATGCTTTAAATTTCTTTGTTGAATGTGGTAGGAAATGAGAGTTTATGTTTGATTATTGAGAGTTGAATTTAAATGATAAATGATTCGTGTTTATGGTATGAACAAATGTGTAAATTCGCTAGTTTAGGATTATTCGGCCAAGTGATTAATTGGTAGAAATTAAGGGTTAAATGAAATGAAATTTACATTATATAAGAGTATGTATATTCGGCCACATGAATTAATATATATAGGTGAAGTCAAATTTGATTATGTGTAAATGGCCATAAAGGGTACATGTTGTGAAATGTACTTAAATTCTTTAAAATTGATTAAGTGAGTGATGTTGGTTTAATTGATTAAATTTGAATAATGAGTATGAACCTTGAAATGAAATAAGTCCTAGACTATGTTACTTTGGAAGTTAGAATGCATTCGGCTTTGAGATCACTTGTATTAAGTAATTAAAGTACTAATGTTGAACAAGAATGATTGATTTCATATATATATATATATGCATATTCGGCCATCAAAGTAAGAGCATAGGTGATGTTGAGTCTAAGTTTTGCACATACGGCTATATATATATATATATATATATTTATATAAATGTATGTCCATTCATGATATCACTTTTGGACTATATACATAAAAATTTTGACTAGAAATGATGATACGAGCACGCCCCGCGAGCTTCATCGAACAAGTCTGTCAAACCGAGCATTGACATGTTGGCAAGCTAATCCCACTCGTTTCAGCTCCACGAGCTCAGTCCCAGCTCAAATCCAGCTTATTCGAGCTCGATCCAACTTGGTGAGCTAAACCGAGCTCACTCCTAGCTCATATTCAGCTCTCGAGCTAAACCTTAGCTCAACTTCAGCTTAGGAGTTTAGCCTCAGCTCAACTTTAGCTCACGAGCTAAAGCTTAGCTCATTTTAGTTTAAACTTCGGTTTTGTCTTTAATACATTAAACAAAAAAATTTGCACATATTCATTTAAGCATTAAACTTGTTTTATATTAATATTTGTTATTAATATGTCATTGTCATTATATAAATTGATTATGTTCACATAGCCGAATTAATGCATGACATTAATGTGTTCACGTCATGCCGAATTTATGAGTGTTCATGAGATGTCTTAATGACTTGTTTATTTCATGTAGGTAAATTTCTCTGGACGGTACAATGAATGGATGAAGAAACATCTCTTTTGGGCATTCCACACTCATGAATGAAGAAGTATTAAATGCTGGTGCATGTACGGTTAGATGCAATGTTTCTACAAATTCATGCATGTGTCTAATGCATGTATGGACATTAAAGGCTAGTCCATGAATGAATCAAATGCATGGGATGATAGAATGCATGAATGGCTTAAGTGCATGTATGGTGGCTGTCTCCTAACTTTCCAAGGCACTTATTCGGCCAAGAAGTAGCTGTTCACACTTTGAATTAACCTATAAGCTACTACACATGCATGGATGGGTTCAAGAACGTCCAACACATTGATTGAATTAAGTGCATGCACAAAGGGGAGAACGAATTTACTAGGTTCATGCTGCCATTTATGAACTTACATGCCATTAAAGTGTTTAATTATGAAGATACATGTTCCATACAAGTGCATGAACGTCCCAAGAAGATGAATGCAACCTTTTGGTGCACATACAAGTCACTTGAAGCCTTTCTTTATGACTAAGCATTCATGCACAAACCAAGGGGGAAGAAAGTGTCCATTCAGCTAGTGCATGAATCTGCCGAATTTATGAACTATTTTAATACATTAGTGTGAACGTTTTTTATTGTGTGAACACCTAGATGCCGAATTTGAATGGTCATCTATGTGCCTATAAATATTTGTTTTCTTTCATTTGTAAGGGGACTTTTGCCAAAATGGTTAATGAACATTTGTTCTTGTGAGGTTGCTTCCTCTCATATCTCGTACAAGTTTCAAAGACTTATCTCGGCTTGTGCTAGTGGCGTCAATCGTCTTGTTTGAACTTATCACCAACCTTGGTGTGGCGTTCATCCCTTCCATTATACCTTTGGTTCTTACTTTTCAAGTAACGGGTCAAGGTCCATCCATCTTTTCACCTTAACACTATAGGAACCAGGGTGACACTTCTTAGTGTTGAATCATTCCCGACGTTAAGTTCGTTTTCCATTCCCCATCTTTTAACTTTCCTTCTTGTAACCAAACCGACCCATTTATCCATCACCCATCTTTGCTACACATAACTGAACCTATTACTAAACTTACCCTGCTTGAAACCTTCCACTTATTCTAATCCATTATTTTTACTTTTATTACTAAAATCAGAGACACGAACGACTCTCTCAAACTACGATCGGGCAACTACGTGAATTCAACTCATCTACCCGGGCTGGATCGCATCATTTGGTATCAGAGCTTATAAATCAAGAGGCACCGACGTTCGTATCAAGATCGAACTAGGTTCGTTGTGAAAAAGAATTCGAATTAAAAAAAAATTCAAGTTGTAAATTTTCGTTCTCTCTTGTAATGGTGATATTGTGAAGTATTAAAAAAAAAGAGACAAAAAAAAAACAAAATTATAAAAAAAAAAAAAGTGAAGTGATCAAGTTCTTCTTTTGTTTATATTTTGACCCGATCGACAAAGTGTTCTTTTCATCAACTTTGCAACCCATTTCCAAAACGCCATACTACCCCCAAAAAAAAAATCTTTTAGCTTACCCATAACCTATACATCTTATCCCTTGTAACCGATTTTGAAGCCGACCCCAAAGCACCAAGACGAGTCAAGAGAAACAAAATACGAGGTTACGAGAGTAAGCTTGAGTGGTAAAAGGCTAGAGTGTGTGAGAACATTTGAGAGATTGAAAAAGCCTAAAAATGAATACAAACATGAGTGGAGTGTTCATCAATATTTCTTTGCGAGTGAAATAGTGAGATTTGTGGTGAGGTACTTGATTTTTTTTTTGTTTTGTCATCTAACATTTTCTTTTCAGCAATAAAAATCATGTCACGCGAAGAGTTCACCAAATCGGAATACCAATACTTGGTTCAAGAAATGCGAAGAATGGTGACTAAACGAGACCAAAGTGATCGAGTTTCTTTAAGTCGTAAAACGGAACCAAGAACCCCACAGAGATATACCCCCGACTACTACTTAAGAAAAAGTTCCTATCGTGATTCCTCTTCGCCATCTACTTCGAGACAAAGAGATTCATACTATGACTCATATTCATCAGTGAATTCGAGAAGTGACTTCGATCGAAAGTCCTTTTCATCAAGAAATTCGAGAAGACGAGAAGTCGATTACGATTTTGATTCGTTCCAAGATGGCGTTCGGAGAGAAAGACATACTCCTACTGGATTGTCGACGAAATCTTACTCGGAGTATTCTTCACGAAGTTTTGATTGTGAATCATATGCAAATAATTCTTCATCTTTCGAACAAGATTTGTGTTCTCATCGTTCTTTTGTACATTCTTGTAAAGAAATAAAAAGAAAAGAGAGGCAAGAGGCAAGTAAGAGAGAAAATGAGCGAATCTTGAGGGAACTTGAAAAAGCCTTTGAAAAAGCCTTTGAAAAACAAAAGGAAAAAGAAAAAGAAAATGAGAATGAAAAAGAGTTTGAGAGAGAAAAGAATGTAAACAAGAAAAAAAAAAAGTGGAAAAGAAATTGAAACAAAAGAAACGAGTGATTCGGAAGAAAAGAATCGAGTGAGAAAACAAGTGAGCAAGTGAGGATTATTTCTACTAACCCACCTGCTCGATCTTCTTGTGAATTAACTTTTCAGTTCCTAGAAGTTTGTGCGACCAATTCCATCTACATTACCTTCCAAACGAGAGGTGCTTTAGGTTGTTCGAAAAAGGTAAGTTCGCGAATGACTACCACCCACTTGCGATCAAAGGTAAGGAAGGTAAGGATTCTTTGTTTATCGAATCAAAGTCACTTGATTTGGATAATTTAAAAGGTGCCATATACAGCTTTTCTTATGACGATTACTACTTTGGCAAATTTGTTGACAACATTGGATTAGTTTTCTCTAAGCGAATTTTGAACATGTTTGATCAAAGTCTGTCACGTAAAAATTCTGATGTGTTTGACCCTGCAAACATTTTGAACTCGTGTGTTAAATCATTATGTTTAAATATGCCTGCTCAATTGATTTGTGATAAACCTGCCTGTTTGAAAAGTTGCATGTTCGTCAAAAATTCTTTGTTTGGGATCCATGTTAAAAGATCTTCACATGATATGTGCAATTGTGTTCTTCATGAACAATCTTTGAGTTTTTGTGCAAAATTTCCATGTAGTGATTTGCATTCCCGATTAATACTCTTGAAGTATGAACCATTGCATATTGGTATGGTCAGTTTTGTCAATTCAACATGTGTGTTTAAACTAGTGAAATATAATTCGTGTGGTGAGTTGATTATATCTTCTTCTAATATGTTGCTTGTTGGGATTCCTAATCAAGTTCGTGTGTTCAAGCACAGTATTTGCTACATGAGTTCATTTTATGGAAACATTAAGCACTTTGCATCATTTGCATTAAAATTATGTTTGCTTGATGTTCAAACTTTTGATAAGAAGGTGAAATTCAATGATTTGGGTTTCAATTTTGATTCATTTACTAATCACCTTGTCCGCCACATTTGAAATTTTCGTTCCATTTTGAGAAGGTAAGATCGACTTATGCTTTGGGACTTGAATCAAATTTCAACGATGATTTATTTTCTTCTTTTCAGTCCATACCTCCTATTGAAACTAACCTTTTACATTTTTGTGAATGTAATCCTTTAAAAAGCACGAGTCATCATGGTGCTTCATCACCCACCCAAGTTGATCGAGATAAAAGGTTTGTTTTACATTACCATCCAAGAGAGAAGATTCATCTTGTTTGAAAAAGGTAAAACCAATCATAAATTTTCTTCTCTTCAAGATCGACAAGGTAAAGTTTACAAAAATTTTCAAATAACTTTACTCTATTCGAATATTGTTGAAAATCTTTTTGATGGTTTGATGTTTGGAAATTGTTTGTACCTTGTTGTGATTGATTGTTATTTTTGGCCTAGTAATGATCAGTTTGTGTTGGAAAATGATTACACAAATCATGTTGTTAATAAGCAAAAGAGTGAGTTAGTTTTCAATTGGCCATGGTACACATTGCGTGTACATTCCCATGAATTGTTATTTTGAATAAACATATTAAAAGTTTTGGTTGTGGATTAACGTATTTGAATCTTTACAAATGTTCATGACTAATTACCCCTTGATTCACTAAGTTCACATGTTTGTAAAGATGGCTTATCAAGACTTTTGATAAATTTACGTATGCCTATTTTGCACAATTAAGATTCGGGCATATGATCGGTTGAATCGTTTTCCTTGAATTTTGATTGTCGTGTGTCTCTAACTTCTTTGAGTTGCTCTTTTCCAAAAGTGGTGAGACTTTTTCAGTTTGTGTGACATCTTCTATCCCATTTGACCGAGGAAAACCATGCTCGAGGCAAAGTTCTCCCATGGACAAACAGCTCGACTTGAGGACAAGTCGCCTAAAAGAGGGGGGGAATGATACGAGCACGCCCATGAGCTTCATCGAACAAGTCTGTCAAACCGAGCATTGACATGTTGGCAAGCTGATCCCACTCGTTTCGGCTCCACGAGCTCCGTCCACTCAAATCCAGCTTATTCGAGCTCGATCCAACTTGGCTGAGCTAAACCGAGCTCACTCCTAGCTCATATTCAGCTCTCGAGCTAAACCTTAGCTCAACTTCAGCTTAGGAGTTTAGCCTCAGCTCAACTTTAGCTCACGAGCTAAAGCTTAGCTCATTTTAGTTTAAACTCGGTTTTGTCTTTAATACATTAAATAAAAATTTGCACATATTCATTTAAGCATTAAACTTGTTTTATATTAATATTTGTTATTAATATGTCATTGTCATTATATAAATTGATTATGTTCACATAGCCGAATTAGTGCATGACATTAATGTGTCCACATCATGCCGAATTTATGAGTGTTCATAAGATGTCTTAATGACTTGTTTATTTCATGTAGGTACATTTCTCTGGACGGTACAATCAATGGATGAAGAAACATCTCTTTTGGGCATTCCACACTCATGAATGAAGAAGTATTAAATGCTGGTGCATGTACGGTTAGATGCAATGTTTCTACAAATTCATGCATGTGTCTAATGCATGTATGGACATTAAAGGCTAGTCCATGAATGAATCAAATGCATGGGATGATAGAATGCATGAATGGCTTAAGTGCATGTATGGTGGCTGTCTCCTAAATTTCCAAGGCACTTATTCGGCCAAGAAGTAGCTGTTCACACTTTGAATTAACCTATAAGCTACTACACATGCATGGATGGGTTCAAGAACGTCCAACACATTGATTGAATTAAGTGCATGCACAAAGGGAGAAACGAATTTACTAGGTTCATGCTGCCATTTATGAACTTACATGCCATTAAAGTGTTTAATTATGAAGATACATGTTCCATACAAGTGCATGAACGTCCCAAGAAGATGAATGCAACCTTTTGGTGCACATACAAGTCACTTGAAGCCTTTCTTTATGACTAAGCATTCATGCACAAACCAAGGGGGAAGAAAGTGTCCATTCAGCTAGTGCATGAATCTGCCGAATTTATGAACTATT
This sequence comes from Gossypium anomalum, assembly GCA_025698475.1. Lineage (NCBI taxonomy): Eukaryota > Viridiplantae > Streptophyta > Magnoliopsida > Malvales > Malvaceae > Gossypium > Gossypium anomalum. Next base: position 45,408,110 of record CM046965.1, read on the forward strand.
TTAATACATTAGTGTGAACGTTTTTTATTGTGTGAACACCTAGATGCCGAATTTGAATGGTCATCTATGTGCCTATAAATATTTGTTTTCTTTCATTTGTAAGGGGACTTTTGCCAAAATGGTTAATGAACATTTGTTCTTGTGAGGTTGCTTCCTCTCATATCTCGTACAAGTTTCGAAAGACTTATCTGGCTTGTGCTAGTGGCGTCAATCGTCTTGTTTGAACTTATCACCAACCTGGTGTGGCGTTAATCCCTTCCATTATACCTTTGGTTCTTACTTTTCGAAGTAACGGGTCAAGGTCCATCCATCTTTTCACCTTAACACTATAGGAACCGGGTGACACTTCTTAGTGTTGAATCATTCCCGACGTTAAGTTCGTTTTCCATTCCCGTCTTTTTTAACTTTCCTTCTTGTAACCAAACCGACCCATTTATCCATCACCCATCTTTGCTACACATAACTGAACCTATTACTAAACTTACCCTGCTTGAAACCTTCCGCTTATTCTAATCCATTATTTTTACTTTTATTACTAAAATCAGAGACACGAACGACTCTCTCGAACTACGATTGGGCAACTACGTGAATTCAACTCATCTACCCGGGCTGGATCGCATCAAATGAGTAGTTAGCAAGAGTGGTTGCCGAATGCCAAATTAAATATATATATGCATGTGTGATCGGATTATTGATAGTAGGGTGATAGCATGTAGTTATTAGCTAAATAGCTCAAAAATATATGGTAGGAAAATAAGAATTAATCATGTATCTCTTATGAGATGAAATCATTAATATTTTGATATAAATATTTAACAAGACGGTTAAACTAGTTAACTTATTGATTTAGCTCAAGAAGTTAAAGGACGAGAATCAAGCAAAGGAAAAGGAAAGGACATCGAATAGCCGAGTTGGAACCGTTCTACCCAACACAAAGTAAGTTATTAAGCACAAATTTTGTATTGAATTGTATAATCATAATACCTATGTATGTATGCCGAATGGAAGTATATATATAAATGCTTGTAGTATCAAAATTATCGAGTATAAAAAAAAAGTGAGAGGTATTGAGTTGTTGATCTCGGCACTAAGTGTGCGGGTATAAACATTTACGATAATGAGGTAGGCACTAAGTGTCCGAGTTTGATTATAAAGCACTAAGTGTGCGAGTTCGATTATTAAGCACTAAGTGTGCGAGTATGATTAATAAGCACTAAGTGTGCGGACTTACTATGTATTTTCGAATAATTATGAATGTTAAGTGTGTGACTTTATCGAGTAAATCATGGACAGTGAGATGAGTAGATACTTTGAATTCATGAGGAGTAGATGTTATGTTTATATCTGGAACTGAGCTTGGTAAGTCCTGAACCTATGTCATGATTATATTTAAAGTGAAGAACATAAGATCAAGGTGGTATGGATGAGATACTAATATTACTATAAACTAAACAAAAACAAAATGATATGTAGTAATGCATCGAGGATCGTATAAAATATCATATGAGATGACAATGAGGACTTGGTTATTTGAGAACTGGTAATGATAAAAGTGTGTAAAATTATAGCGTAGACGGTATGAATAGAGTACCTAATCTTGTAATATTTGTTTTCTTTTTCTTTCATGCCCTTTTAAACGGACGGTAGTGCAATGCTTATAACTTACTGAGTTTTATACTCATTGTTGTGTTTGTTTGTCACTTATTTAGGTTCCTTCGATCCACTTTTGTATGCCCAGGACCATCGTCAAAGTCATCACACCATCCTACAACGTTTTGGTATTTTTTTTTTGTTTTTTTGTTTAGTCGAATTCAAGTGAACATTACAGCATGTATAGGTTAAAATGTATCTCGTTCAAAGCTGAATGTGTAAACTTCGGCCATGCTAATATGGTTTAATTACCAAGCTTAATTTGGTCGTGTTTAGTTATGGTTTAAGTCATTTTGGTTAAAAGATTATCTTCTACAAATGAATGTTGTATATAAATTGTCAGGAAAAATTTACATACTTAGTTGTTTTATTTAATTTGTGAGTTAACGTACTTATATTTTATTTGTAAGTTATGTAAACCTACTTCACTAAAGGACTTAGTATTATGGGTGTTGCAGAGGCGGATCGTATCATTTGGTATCAGAGCTACTAAAACGAGAAGATCGTGCGACGAAATCAATTCCGGACTAGTCCAAGTGTACGCGAGTAAGTAGGATCCATAAAAAAAAAGAAAAAAAAGAGTATAGAAAAAAAAATTTTCGTATACCGAAGTTTTCTCATTTTGATTAGTTTGTTGCTGTTATTATAAAAACAAAAAGATCTACGCAGCCAAAAAAAAATCGTGTACAAAAGTGTTCCTATTGTATTTAGTTTGCCGATATAGTAAAAAAAAAGTAATACAAGTTAAAAAAAAAATTTCGAAAAAAATTAAAAAAATTCAAAAAAAATTCAAAAAAAATTTCGAAAAGAAAAAAAAGAGAGGTGTTTATGCCATTTGATTGCTATTTGAACATCAAGCCTTGGTTTAATATCGTTCCCGATTCATCTTCTATTCTAATCTCATCCACGCCACACTTTTTACAATTCCCTTTTCTTTCAACCAACCCCCCTCATTTGCTATCCTTTGTAAAACCATTTGAAACCGATCCACAATCCTAGAGATCAAGTTATACTAAGTCATTTACAAGGTTACGAGAGAAAGATTGAGAGGTAAAAGGCACGAGCGAGTGAGAACATTCAGTGGAGGTAAAAGCCAAGCGAGTGTAAAAAGCAGCGGGAGTGACACCTTTTCCTTATTCTTTCCGAGCGAAAATTGTGAGGTTTATGGTGAGATACTTAATTTTTTTATTTTGTTTTGTGAACTAACATTTTCTTTTCAGTAACAAAAACCATGTCACGCGAAGAGTTCACCGAATCGAATCTGATACTTGGTACAAGAAATGCAAAGAATGGTGAAGTCCAAATTCGATAAATTGCATGAGAGATTAGATCGATTGGAACAAAGAGATCCACGAGAACGAGTTTCATCAAGTCGAAACATAGAGTCGAGAACCCCACGAAGATATACACCCAACTATTACATGAGAAAAGAGACCTATGGTGATTCATATTCGACATCGACTTCAATACCAAGAGATTACTATCGAGATTATTTTTCGTCAAGGAATTTGAGAAGACGAGAAGCCGATTACGATTTTGATTCGTTCTAAGATGGCGTTCGAAGAGAAAGACATACTCCTACTAGATCTTCAAATAAATCTTACTCGGAGTATTCTTCACGAAGTTTTGATTGTGAACCATATGCAAATAGTTCTTCATCTTTCGAACATAATCTCTATCCTCATGATTCTTTTGTACATTCTTGTAAAGAGAAAACAAAGAAAAGAAAAGAAAAGGCAAAAGAAGAAAAAGAAAACGAAATAAAAAGAAAAGAGAGGCAGGAGGCAAGTAAGAGAGAAAATGAGCGAATCTTGAGAGAACTTGAAAAAGCCTTTGAAAAATGAAAAGAGAATGAAAAAGAATTTGAGAGTAAAAAGGAAGATGAAAAAGAAATTGAAACAAAAGAAACGAGTGATTCAGAAGAAAAAGAATTGAGTGAGAAAACAAGTGAGCAAGTGAGGATTATTTCTACTAACCCATCTGTTCAATCTTCTTGTGATTTAACTTTTCAGGTTCCTAGAAGTTTGTGCGACCAATTCCATCTACATTACCTTCCAAACGAGAGGAGTTTTAGGTTGTTCGAAAAAGGTAAGTTTGCGAATGACAGCCACCCACTTGCGATCGAAGGTAAGGAAGGTAAGGATTCTTTGCTTATCAAATCGAAGTCACTTGATTTGGCTAATTTTTGTTCACTTATTGTTGTTAACGATTTTGTTTTAAAAGGTGCCATATACAGCTTTTCTTACGACGATTACTACAATGGCAAATTTGTTGACAACATTGGATTAGTTTTCTCTAAGCGAATTTTGAATGTGTTTGATCAAAGTCTGTCACTTAAAAATTCTGATGTGTTTGATCATGCAAACTTTTTGAACTCCTGTGTTAAATCTTTATGTTTAAATATGCCTGCTCAATTGATTCGTGATAAATCTACCTGTTTGAAAAGTTGCATGTTCTTTAAAAAATTCTTTATTTGGCATCCATGTTAAAAGATCTTCACATGATATGTGCAACTGTGTTCTTCATGAACAATCTTTGAGTTTTTGTGCGAAATTTCCATGTAGTGATTTGCATTCCTGATTAATACTCTTGAAGCATGAACCTTTGCATATTGGTATGCTCGGCTTTGTCAATTCAACATGTGTGTTTAAACTAGTGAAGTATAATTCGTGTGGTGAGTTGATTATATCTTCTTCTAATATGTTGCTTGTTGGAATTCCTAATCAAGTTCATGTGTTCAAGCCTGGTATTTGCTACACGAATTCATTTTATGGAAACATTAAGCACTTTGCATCATTTGCATACAAATTATATTTGCTTGATGTTTGAACTTTTGATAAGAAGGTGAAATTCAATGATTTGGGTTTCAATTTTGATTCGTTTACTAACCACCTTGCTTGGCCACATCTGGAATTTTCGTTTCGTATCGAAAAGGTAAGACCAACCTATGTTTTTGGAATTGAATCAAATTTCCATGGTAACTTTCCTTTTTCATTTAAGTCCATAGTTTTCGTTAATACTAAACATTCTCATTTTTGTGAATTCCACCCTCGAGGAGCAAGACATGTCATGGTGCATCATCACCTGTTCAAATTTATCAGAGTAATAGTTTTGTCTTACGTTATCTATCCAAAGAGAGAAGATTCATTTTGACCGAGAAAGGTAAATCCAATCCTCAATTGTCTTTTCTTCATATTCGTCAAGGTAAGTCATCTGAAAACTTTCAAACATTTTGCTCAATTCGATTGAAGTTGAAAAGTCCATTGATTTGTTGTTTGGAAATTATTTATACTTTGATGTGATGGATTTTTCCTTTTGGCATTATAATGATGTGATTATTATGTTGGAATTTGGAGACACCCCTCATGTTGTTCAAAAACGAAAGGAAGAGTTAGCATACCTTTGGCCATGGCATACCTTGCATGAACAAGACAAGGGACCAAATGAGTTGCTATATTCGATTAAAGAAATTAAAATGTTTTAGGTGAGGAATAATGTGTTTAAGTGTCTGCCATCATTTACAACCAATTATCCCTTGATCCAACTTAGTTTTCATGATTGCAACAATGGTCTAACGGAACTCTTTGATAAATTTACGTATGCCTGCTTTGTCCAATTGAGATTTTTAGCATATGTTCGATTGAATGAATTTTTTATGAACTATCGAACACATTTGAATTTGACTCCTTTGAGTTTCTTTTTACCGGCTGTGGTAAGAATTTTTCAGGTTTGTGTGACATCTTCCATCCCATTTGATCGGGGAAAACCATGCACGAGTCAAATTTCTCCCATAGACAAACGGCTCGACTTGAGGACAAGTCGCTAAAAGAGGGGGGGAATGATATGAGCACGCCCCGTGAACTTTATTGAGCAAATCTGTCAAGCCGAGCAATGACATGTTGGCAAGCTGATCCCAGCTCGTTTCTAGCTCCACGAGCTCCGTCCAGCTCAACTCTAGCTTATTCGAGCTCAATCCATCTTGTCTGAGCTAAACCGAGCTCACTCCTAGCTCACTTTCAGCTTAGGAGTTTAGCCTCAGCTCAACTTTAGCTCACGAGCTAAAGCTTAGCTTATTTTAGTTTAAACTCGATTTTTGTCTTTAATGCATTAAATAAAAATTTGCACATATTTATTTAAGCATTAAACTTGTCTTATATTAATATTTGTTATTAATATGTCATAGTCATTACATAAATTGATTATGTTTACATAGCTGAATTAATGCATGACATTAATGTGTTCACATTATGCCGAATTTATGAGTGTTCATGAGATATCTTAATGACTTGTTTTATTCATGTAGGTACATCCCTTTGGACGGTACAATGTATGGATGAAGAAACATCTCTTTTGGGCATTCCACACTCATGAATGAAGAAGTATTAAATGCTGGTGCATGTACGGCTAGATGCAAGGTTTCTACAAATTCATGCATGTGTCGAATGCATGTATGGACATTAAAGGTTTCTACAAATCCATGAATGGATCAAATGCATGGGATGATAGAATGCATGAATGGCTTAAATGCATGTATGGTGGCTGTCTCCTAACTTTCCAAGGCACTTATTCGGCCAAGAAGTAGCTGTTCACACTTTGAATTGACCTATAAGCTACTACACATGCATGGATGGGTTCAAGAATGTCCAAAGGAAGGAATTAACTCAATAATTCAACATATTAATTGAATTAAGTGCATGCACAAAGGGGAGAACGAATTTACTAGGTTCATGCTGCCATTTATGAACCTACATGCTATTAAAGAGTTTAATTATGAGGATACATGTTCCATACAAGTGCATGAACGTCCCAAGGAGATGAATGCAACCTTTGGTGCACATACAAGTCACTTGAAGCCTTTCTTTATGATTAAGTATTCATGCACACACTTAGGGGGAAGAAAGTGTCCATTCAATTAGTTCATGAATCTGCCGAATTTATGAACTATTTTAATACATTAGTGTGAACGTTTTTATTATTGTGTGAACACCTAGATGCCGAATTTGAATGGTCATCTATGTGCCTATAAATATTTGTTTTCTTTCAATTGTAAGGGGACTTTTTGCCAAATTTTTTTATTGAATTTAATCCTGTGAGAATTTTCTTCTCTAAACTTTGTTTGAGACTTTGTTGACTTATCTACCTAGTAGTGGCGTCAACCCTGTTTCTTTCAAGCCTATACCAAGGTTCCTATCTTCGTAGATAGTGGGTCGCGGTTTTATCGTTTTACCATTCACCTTAAGAAACTATAAGTTTCGGGTCGTCACTCTTTAATGTCGGTTCTACTTGTTCTTAAGCTACGTAATTCCATACCCTACGACCACCCATGTCAAATATTAGCAACCAACACAACTCCATCCTTTATCGCCTAAGCCTTAAAGTTACAAACGGAACTTCTCGTTAAGACGATCAGGCAACTCAGTATACGACTTGACTCATCCCGAGGCAGATCGTATCAGCAAAGCATGCAAATTCAAAATTAACCTTAACCCTAGTTGCATATGTAAATAATTTTTATTCATGTGTATTATGTCTTATTAAATTATAAGAACATGTATGTGATATTTAGTGATTTAAGCACAATTTCATAAGTGACTTAATAATATATTAAAGCATGTACTCAATGGTTAATGCCTTATATATGTATATACATATATACATTATATGCAGTGAGCTTTAAGTTGAAATATTGTGATGTGAGCACATCCATGCCAATCAAGAAAACTGATCTGGAGGTCTTACCATTGGGACCTATTACCCGTTCTAAGGCAAAGAAATTCAGGGAAGTTCTTTTCCTTACTTATGCTACAATTCTAGATTCATTCGATCATGTTTATGCCTTAGAACATAGGCTTTATAATGTGTTGCATGCTAATATATAGGCTTTATAATGTGTTGCATGCTAATATGTGACATATTTAGGTTATACTATTCATTCTGTGTGTTTAAGTATGAATATATTATGCTACGTGCTTTGGGATTGGTTTGATAGTGTTTGTATTGTTTCTAAGTTATTTGGGTGTTAATAAATAAGTGCGCCCTTGTTTACAACTTATTAAGACTATATTACATTAAGTCTACATAAACTTTGATAAGTGTTTATGCCTTTTGGATTAGGTACTCGAAGGGACACTAGCTTAAGAGTGTATATGCAGCTCTTCTTCAGCTCAAGTTAGCTGAGAGTACTCTACACCAACTCATCTTCAGCTTAAGATAGCTCAGAGTACTCTACACCAGCTCATGTAAGCTCACTCCACTTGTGGCTAGCTCGTTCTAGCTTAGTTCAGTTTCCGTCAACTCAATTTTAGCTCCACTAGCTCAACTTCAGCTGGCAAGTCCAAACATAGCTGGATAATGATTTACAAGTTGGGGAGTGTACCAGTGCACATGTGGCAGCTCAAGTGGCATCTGGTCATTCACACATCCGCGTGGCAGCTTAGATGAGTGAGTACATTATTGGCCGAATTGGAGCAGCCCTTCCTTTTTCTTACTTGGCGTCAACTTCAAGGATAAGATCAAGTAGTTTGTGTTTGAATTTCAAATTTCAAATACAAGGCTGCCATACAATGCCACCCATTTTAAGGAGTTATTAGGAGTTTAAAATTTGAATTTTAAATCCTCTATTTTCAGCCACACAAGGAAATTCAGCCATACACCTCTTGTTATCTATATATATGTGTAAAAACAATGTAAGAAGGTTGACACTTTGAATGAAATATAATCTTTGTGAGATTTTCTCTCAAACTTCAATTTTTCACCAAACTTTCTTGGCATATCAGACTGTGTTTGTTGTGTCAATTTTACTTGATACTTCGGGTTCCTAGATTGCTATCTAGTGGGTCCAAGTCCGTTGACGAAGAAAGATTCAATTCGGGTTCGTTCAGCATATTGTATGAGTTCTTTCGAGTTTCTCTTTTTTCTAAATTTCCAGCAATATTCCACATCAATTCTGCTATCTTTGAATGTTCAAGGCTGCCGTGAATGAAGCTTCAAGAATTCATCTTCAACCTTGATTCAAATCTCCTAGAAATTTTAGCCCTTTCTATTTTTGTTTTTTTTTCTTTGTTTCTTTTCTTATTCCTTAGATCGTTCTAAGCCTAGAACATCCATTGTGTCTTGTTTTTGATGGCAGGGAAGTGTTTGCTTCAATCCTAGATTCGCAAATTACAAGGAACGTTGTTTTCACCGAGGAACGTAGTTATCATATGGTAATCAGAGTGAAGGTTGGATTTTAGCACGTTCTGCACTACAATACTAAGAAAACAAACAAAATTAAAAAAAAAGTTAAAAAAAAACACAAACAATCAGTTTCGAAAATTCAAAAGAAAAAAGAAAAAAAAAAAAGAAACTTGTGCTGGTGCATGGAAATGAAGAAAGATGCTCAATTATGCCATGCAATGCTTGGAAATCAACCGAAACAACTTGTTCTTCTTTGTTCGGTGATAGGATCATTGTAAGCATTTCTTTGCAGTAAGTTGTGAATTTTCTGTTGCATTGTCATCCTAATTCCTTCATTTCACTTGTTTTTTTTCTTTCAGCCTTATTTTCATTTTAACCCTTTGTTTTCTTTATCATTGTTGTTTATCTTGTAAGTTTGACATAGTGAACAAGTCTGAACAATCGAGTTAGTTCCTTAAAGAACTGAATTGCAAGAGATCGAGTGGAAAAGGCAAACTGAGCGTGTGAGAATAGAAGGGGAGACAAAAAGAGCCATTCAAGCATTCTCTCGAGTGAAACACGAGTGTTGAGTGTAATTAATGAGTGATCTTTCCTTGGAGTGATATGTGAGGAATTTTGTTGAGTGCGTTGTTGTGAGGTCCTTTTCGTTATTTTACTAACATATATTATTACTTTCTATTTGTTTCTAGTGTTTATAATGGCAGGTTCGAATGAAAGCAATCCGAATGGCCAGCCACCAAACTTGCAAATGCAAGCCATTACATGTGAACTTCAGCGTCTTTTAAGATGAGAATTAGAGCCTTTATAGTCTCAAATGGATAGATTAGATGGGGGTGGTTCCCAATGTATCCATGAAGAGGACCGTGACAAAAATGAAGTTGATCAGCCTCTGAGACAAAATCTGAGGAGTCGTGCGCAACTTGATGATAATTTGTCTAACATTAAAGTTGCCATTCCATCTTTTCAGGGACGAACAGATCCTGATGCTTATTTCACTTGGGAAAGCAAAGTCGAGCATGTTTTCGAATGTTACAATTACTCGGAACAGAAGAAGGTTCGTTTGGCTGCGATGGAATTCACTGATTACGCTTTGATATGGTGGGATCAATTGTTAATCAGTCAGAGATGCACCGGTGAAGGTCCATTGAGAACGTGGAATGAAATGAAGCAAATCATGCGAAGGAGATTTGTTTCTTCTCATTATCACCATGACTTAGTCTAGAAGTTACAGATGTTGAAATAAGGGAGTAGGAGTGTTGAATACAACTACAAGGAAATGGAAATGTCCATGATACGAGCCAACATTGTTGAGGATCGAGAGGCTACTATGGCACATTTTCTTACAGGGTTGAATTCTGAGATTACTAACCTTGTTGAATTGCAGCATTATGTCGAATTGGATGACATGGTGCATATGACGATCAAAATTGAGCGACAACAACGTAGAAAAGCTTTTACTCGAGGTAATACTCCATTTAAATCTTTTACAAATCCATTGTATACTCCTAACAATGCTAGGAAACAAGCACCACAATTGCCAATATGGATTCGAGATCCAAGTGAATCCAGCAAACCAAAACCTCCTATTGCTGATAATAGGCGTGGCAAACTACTAGTTGTGGCACAAGAACGATCGAGAGAAATTTTGTATTTTAAGTGCCTTGGTCGAGGACATGTTGCTAGCTAATGTCCTAATCGAAGGACCATGATAATGTTAGAGAGTGTTAATATTGAGTCTGAGTCTGAAGAAGACGAGCATGACACCCCTCCAGTGGATGTTGAAGAAGATGATGACAATGTGCAAATGTTTGCCACCGGTGAAGCACTTGTTGTCAAAAGGAGTCTGAATACTCAATCGATTTAAGAAGAACAGCAATGAGAAAACATCTTTCACACGAGATGCCTTGTCAATGATAAGGCATGTGTTGTAATTATCGATGGTGGTAGTTGCAGTAATGTTGCTAATTCTGTGATGGTTGAAAAGTTAGATTTGAAGACGACAAAACATCCCAATCCTTACAAATTACAGTGGCTGAATGACGGTGGAGAAATTAAAGTGACTAAGCAAGTTTTAGTGCCATTTGCCATTGGAAAATACAAGGATGAAATACTCTAGATGTTGTTTCGATGGTTGCAAGCCATTTTCTATTGGGTTGTCCATGGCAATTTGACAAGAAGATGATGCATGATGGCTTCACGAACATATATTCTTTTATGCATGCAGGAAAGCAGATCACCTTAGCACCTTTAACCCTGAGTCAAGTGCAAGAAGACCAAGTAAGGTTGCGAAAGAATATTGAGGAAGTTCTTGGGAAAAAGAAGATGAATGTGTACGCAAGTAGCAAGAAAATCAGGAAATGTCTTTCCTCTCAACAATCTATGCTTATTTTGTTTTTTAAAGATCATTGTTTATTGTCTGAGATTCCTAATGATTTGCCTGCTTCTATTTCATCTCTTTTGCAGGAATTTAAAGATGTGTTTCCAGATGACGTAAAGGCTTACCCCCTCTTCGTGGCATTGAGCACCAGATTGACTTTATTCCAGGTGCCACGATTCTGAATAGACCAACATATAGAAGTAACCCCGAAGAGATGAAGGAACTTCAACGACAAATTTCTGAGTTGTTAGACAAGGGTTACATTCAAGAGAGTTTGAGTTCATGTGCTGTGCCAGTGTTGTTGGTATCAAAGAAAGATGGAACATGGAGGATGTGTGTTAATTGTCGAGCCATGAATCAGATTACATGCTGGATGAGTTATGCGGAGTGACTATCTTCTCCAAAATTGATCTGAAAAGTGGATATCATCAGATTCGCATAAGAGAAGGCGACGAGTGGAAGATAGCCTTCAAGATAAAGCTAGGTTTGTACGAATGGTTGGTGATGCCTTTTGGTTTAACTAATGCACCTAGTACTTTTATGCGTTTGATGAATCATGTTCTGCAATCTTTTATTGGAAAGTTTTGTGTTGTATACTTTGATGACATTTTGATTTATAGCAAGACTTTGCAAGATCATGTAGAACATTTGAGAGTTGTTCTGCATACTTTGCGAGAAGAAAAGTTGTTTGGAAACATGGAGAAATGTGTGTTTTGTACTGACAAACCTACATTTCTTAGTTATATTGTTAGTTCGTAGGGTGTTGAAGTTGACCCTGAGAAGGTTAAGGCGCGATCCAAGAATGGCCACGACTAAAGTCGATTAGTCAGGTTAGATCGTTTCATGGTTTAGCTAGTTTCTACCGTCAGTTTGTCCCCTATTTTAGTTCTATTACCGCCCCCTTAACTGGGATTATAAGGAAGAATTCAGTCTTCTCATGGGGTAAAGAACAAGAGGGCGCCTTTCTAAAAATTAAGGACTGTTTAACAAAAGCGCCTGTTTTAGCATTACTTGATTTTGATAAATTGTTTGAAATTGAATGTGATGCTTCTGGGGTTGGTATAGGTGCTGTTTTGTCACAGGAAAAGAGGCCCGTTGCATATTTCAGTGAGAAACTTAGTGGAGCAATGTTGAATTATCCTGTCTATGACAAGGAAATGTATGCACTGATCCAGGCTTTAGAGATTTGGCAGCATTATTTGTTGCCTAAGGAGTTTACGATCCACACTGACCATGAGGCTTTACGATATATCACAGGTCAGCATAAATTGAACAAATGACATGCTAAATGGGTTGAATTCTTAGAATCTTTTCCTTACGTCATTCGATACAAAAAGGGAAAAGATAATGTCGTTGCTGACTCATTATCACGCAGATATGCACTTTTGAGTTATCTTGATTCACATTTGATTGGATTTGCATATATTCGTGAGTTATTCTCTAATGATCCTAATTTTAGAGATAAGTATGATGCTTGTGAGAAAGGTGCAGAAAGTTCTACAGGCATGATGGTTATCTTTTCAAAGAAAGCAGGTTATGCATTCCACAGGGCTCAATGTGTGATATACTAATCCGTGAAGCACACGAAGGTGGATTGATGGGTCATTTTGGAGTCACCAAAATGTTACAGACATTGAAGGAGCATCTATTCTGGCCTAAGATGCACAGGGACGTTGAACGGTACTGTGAACATTGTGTGACATGCAAGAAAGCCAAATCAAAGGTTTCACCACATGGTATGTATTTACCTTTACCTATTCCTAATTTCCCTTGGACTGATATTTTGATTGATTTCGTATTGGGATTGCCTCGAACTAGGACAGGTAGAGACAATATATTTGTTGTGGTTGACAGGCTCTCGAACATGGCACATTTTATTGCCTGCCATAAGACTGACAATGCTGTTAATGTGGCTAACTTGTTCTTTAGAGATATTGTGTGTTTGCATGGTATACCTAGGTCAATTGTTTCTGACAAGGATGTAAAGTTTTTTAGTCATTTCTGGAGGACTCTTTGGAGCAAACTATGTATGAAACTTATGTTTTCTACTACTTGTCATCCTCAGACTGATGGACAAACTGAGGTTGTTAACAGAGTTTTATCTACTTTACTTTGTTCCATCATTAAAAAGAACATAAAAACTTGGGAAGATTGTTTGCCACATGTTGAATTTGCTTATAACCATGCTGTAGATTCTGCTACTAAGATGTCACCTTTTGAGGTTGTTTATGGTTTTAATCCTACTACTCTAGATATATTGCCTTTGCCACAGAAACAGGTGATGAATAGAGACGGTAAAGCGAAAGCAGAATATGTGAAGAAGTTGCATCAACAGGTTAAGGAGAACCTAGAAAGAAGGACTCAACAATACGAATACCAAGCAAACAAAAGCAGAAAGTGAGTCACCTTCGATGTTGGAGATTGGGTTTGGGTTCATTTCTGAAAGGAATGATTTCCAGCCCAAAGGCGGTCCAAGCTATTACCGCGGGGAGATGGTCCTTTTCAGGTGTTGGAGAAAGTGAATGACAACGCCTACAAGTTGGACTTGTCAGGAGAATATAATGTGAGTGCCATATTTAATGTTTCTGATTTAACCCCTTATGAAAATTCTGCAGATTTGAAGACAAATCCTTTTCAAGAAGGGGGGATGATGTAAGCACATCCATGCCAATCAAGGAAATTGATCCAGAGGTCTTACCATTGGGACCTATTACCCGTTCTAAGGCAAAGAAATTCAGGGAAGTTCTTTTCCTTACTTGTGCTACAATTCTAGATTCATTCGATCATGTTTATGCCTTAGAACATAGGCTTTATAATATGTTGCATGCTGGTATGTGACATATTTAAGTTATACTATTCATTCTGTGTGTTTAAGTATGTATATATTATGCTACGTGTGCTTTGGGATTGGTTTGATAGTGTTTGTATTATTTCTAAGTTGTTTAGGTGTTAATAAATAAGTGTGCACTTGTTTACAACCTATTAAGACTATGTTACATTAAGTCTACATAAACTTTGATAAGTGTTTATGCCTTTTGGATTAGGTACTCGAAGGGACACTAGCTCAAGAGTGTATATGCAGCTCATCTTTGGCTCAAGTTAGCTCAGAGTATTCTACACCAGCTCATGTCAGCTCACTCTACTTCTGGCTAGCTCGTTTTAGCTCAGTTCAGTTTCTGTCAGTTCAATTTCAGCTCCACTAGCTCAACTTCAGCTGACAAGTCCAGACATAGCTGAATAATTATTTACAAGTTGGGGAGTGTACCAGTGCACATGTGGTAGCCCAAGTGGCATCCGGTCATTCACACATCCGCGCGGCAGCTTGGATGAGTGAGTACATTATTGGCCAAATTGGAGCAGCCCTTTCTTTTTCTTACTTGGTGTCAACTTCAAGGATAAGATCAAGTAGTTTGTGTTTGAATTTCAAATTTCAAATACAAGGTACCATACAATGCCGCCCATTTCTAGGAGTTTAAAATTTGAATTTTAAATCCTCTATTTTCAGCTACACAAGGAAATTCGGCCATAGACCTCTTGTTATCCATATATATGTGTAAAAATAATGTAAGAAGGTTGACACTTTGAATGCAATATAATCTTTGTGAGATTTTCTCTCAAACTTTAGTTTTTCACCGAACTTTCTTGGCGTCAATTTTACTTGATACTTCGGGTTCCTAGACTGCTATCTAGTGGGTCCAAGTTTGTTGACAAAGAACAGATTCGTTCAGGTTCATTCAGCATATTGTACGAGTTCTTTCGAGTTCCTCATTTTTTTAAATTTCCAACAATATTCTACATCAATTCTGCCGTCTTTGAATGTTCAAGGCTGCCGTGAATGAAGCTTCAAGAATTCATCTTCAACCTTGATTCAAATTTGTCAGAAATTTCAGCCCTTTCTCTTTTCATTTTTTTTTCTTTGTTTCTTTTCTTGTTCCTAAGATCATTCTAAGCTTAGAATTTCCATTGTGTCTCATTTTTTATTGCAAGGAAGTGTTTGCTTCAATCCTAGATCTGTAACTTACAAGGAACGTTGTTTTCATCGAGTAATGCCGTTATCATATTGACATGATCTGTGGTTACAATAAGCAAAACAGAATATGTTCTGAAGTTTTAGTTAACTATATTTTATTTATTAATAAGTTTGAATTGGGTGAAAATTAATTAATGTTTGGATTTGTGCTTTTTATTTGATAATGCCTCGTAACCCTAGTCCGGTGACGGATACGAGTTAGGGGTGTTACAATAAGAAAGGTAAAGATAATGTTGTAGCCGATGCCCTATCGAGGAGTGAGATTTACTCTGCTTGTGAGAATGCTGATTTTGAGAATTTTTATAGGTATGATGGGTTCTTATTCAAAGAAGGAAAGTTGTGTTCCGCAAGGTTCTGTCCGAGATTTACTTGTCCATGAAGCGCATGGTGGAGGCCTCATGGGACACTTTGGTGTTCGCAAAACCTTGGCCACACTTAACAAACATTTTTACTGGCCTCGAATGAAGCGAGACATGGAACGAGTATGTTAGAGGTGTTTGGCGTGTAAAAAGGCTAAATCAAAGGTTCAGCCGCATGGGTTGTATACTCCCCTGCTCGTACCCAAAGCACCTTAGACGGATATATCCATAGACTTCGTCCTTGGATTACCTAAGAAAAAAACGAAGAAGGATTCTATATTTGTTGTAGTTGATCATTTTTCTAAAATGTCTCATTTTATTGCTTGTACAAACACTGACGATGCTGTTCATATTTCCAATCTTTTCTTTAGATACATTGTTCGCCTGCATGGAATTTCGTGAACCATCATCTCTGATTGTGACACAAAATTTCTTAGTCACTTTTAGAGATCTTTGTGGAGTAAACTTGGAACTAAATTACTGTTCTCAACTACCTGCCACCCTTAGACGAATGGACAAACGGAGGCAGTCAACTGAGTTCTATCCACCTTACTACGAGCTGCCATTTGAAAGAATTTAACATCATGGGAGGACTGTTTGCCTCATGTCAAATTCGACTACAACTGATCTGTTCATACGTCGACCAAACATACGCCTTTTAAAGTATTTTACGATTTTAATCCATTAACGCCCCTAGATCTAATTCCTTTACCTAACGATCAACTAACTCATATTGATGCTAGGAAGAAGGCTGATTTTGTGAAAAGTCTACATCAAAAGGTACGATCCAATATAGAGGCGAAAGCCAAGTCATATGCATAGCAAGCCAATAAGGGGCGCAAAAGGATAGTTTTTGAACTCGGAGATCGGGTGTGGGTTCAAATGCGTAAGGAGCAGTTCCCAACCCAACAAAGGTCCAAATTATTACCTCGAGGAGATGGCCCTTTCCAAGTCATCGAACGCATAAATTATAATTCATATTGACTTGATTTGTCGGGTGATTATAATATAAGTGCCAGTTTTAACGTGTCTAATCTGTCTCCTTTTGAAGCAAATTTTGACTTGTAGTCAAATCGATTTGAAGACGGGGGGAATGACGTGACCATGCCCTGAGTCTCAACAAGCTCTAAGCTTAATCCCATCAAGTTACCCAAAGGACCCATAACTCAAGCTCGGGCCAAGCGCCTTCAAGAAGCTATTTCGGCTTTGTTTGCTCAACTTTCTAACGACAATGAGCTCCAAGCCAAAGGGATAGATCGGGCCAGCTTATTACAAGCTCCGTGCACCTTAGTGCAAGCTGATTTCAGCTCAAATCTAGCACTCCGAGCTCTATCTAGCTCAACTCAGCTCACTTGAGCTTAATTCAGCTCGTTTGAGCTAAATTTAGTTTTTCTCCAGCTTACTTCTTTTATTTTAATAAACTAAGTATTAGTTTTATTTTAATGTAATTTTTCATAGCTCATGTCTGAATTCCCTAGCTCAAATCAGCTCATTAAATTATTTTCACATATTTGAGCTAGTAGAATTTTGATACGGTCCCGGCCGCATCATGTTGTGACTCAAATCAACGCTATCAAGAATGGCCTAAACTCGAGGGGCCCAAGTGCAAAATGAGGCTTAATTTTAGTTCAATCTTGGTTTTTATCCAGCTCAGTAGAGCTCAATTTGGCTTCATGCTAGCTTGTTGAGCTTGATGATATGTTATTTAAATTTCATACATGTTTTAGTAGCTAGAATAAATTATTAAGTTAGTTAATTTCAGCTAGAATAAATTAAATAGAAATTTTAATGTGTCTAAATTCTGGTCATTTTAATTAGCTTAAATATGTCTTAGTTAGTGCATATTTTTAATGTGTCAAGTTTAGGACAAATTTAATTCTTGTTGATAATTAATTTGTCCAGTTGAAATAGTCTTGATTGCTAATTAATTTGTCCAGCCAAATTGAAGCTCATTTAATTTGTCTTAAGCTGTTGCCGATTTAATATGTTTTAATTTATTGTAGCTTATATGCATGGATCAGCATTAAAGAAGTTGAAGTTACTCATCTTTATTGTGGCTGTTCGTGGAGCTCAGTGCCCTTGAGCTAAATTAATCTTCCAACTACTATTTTTAGTTCTTCTATGTGCCTTTTTGTGAAACACCAAGAGCCAATAATTATGTTTTTCTTTCTCCCAAGTTGACCATTGAAGTGATCCAAGCTGCCAATAAATTCTTCCAGCCCATTCAACTGATCAAAGCAGCTCATTTAAAGCCATTCACCCCTTTGGCCAATTTAGCACGACCATTCATCTCCATTCATCTCCATTCAGCCTCTTAATTAACTTTGTTTAATTCCAGCTGATTGGAATCATCCAAGACTTGTCTATTGGTGTCACCAATGCTAGAGAACCTTCCAAGAAGTTGCTTAGAACCTTCAAGGAAGTTTCAGCTCTTCTAGCTGAATCACAAGCTGCCCATTCAGTTTCTTATGTGGCTAATCAGCTAATAGGATCGCGCCCCAGAATGTACCTAGCTTGAGTAAGGACTCAATGGTGCTGCCCCAAGGACCAATTACATGGGCTCGAGCTAAGCAATTCAAGGAGGTAGCACCATTGAGTCCTTACTCAAGCTAGGTACATTTCGGGGTGCAATCGTATCATCCCCCCTCTTCGAAGCGACTTGTCCTCAAGCCAGAATCTACATCAAAGGAAGATAAATCAGAAACATTAAAGCTCGTACTTATGTTATACTCACTCAGTAAGTCAAGTCAGTAGGAATTTTTGTTAATTCATTCAAGGACTTGAAAAGGCCCGTCTCCTCGAGGCAACAACTTAGACCTACGTTGGGCTAGGAATCATTCTTTGTGCATATGAACCCAAACCCAATCTCCGGGTTCAAAAATCACTCACTTTTGACCTTTGTTCGCCTATTGAACATAACCCTCGGTTCTTGCTTTGATATTGGCTCGAACTTTTTGATGCAACTCCTTGACATAATCAACCTTTTTCTTTGCATCTACATGAAAAAATTGATCGTTAGGTAAAGGCACTAAGTCCAACAGAGTTAATGAGTTAAATCAATAAACAATCTCAAAAGGAGAAAATTTAGTTACCGAGTGGACTGCTCGACTATAGGCAAATTTGATATGAGATAGGCATTCTTCCCATGACTTTAAATTCTTTTGGATGATGGCTCAAAGTAGTGTAGATAAAATGTGGTTGACCACCTCTGTTTGACCATCCGTTTGGGGGTGGCAAGTTGTTGAGAACAACAACTTGGTTTTGAGTTTAGCCCACAACGAATGCCAAAAATGACTTAGGAACTTCGCATCTCGATCAGAAACTATGGTCTACGAGATGCCATCCAATCGAACAACATCCCTAAAGAAAAGGTTAGCAACATGAACTGCATTGTCAGTTTTCGTACATGCAATAAAATCAGACATTTTCGAGAATTAGTCAACAACAACAAAGATTGAATCCTTCCCCGTTTTTGTTTTAGGTAATCCAAGGACAAAGTCCATGGATATATCCATCCAAGGGCCTTCGGGAATTGGCAATGGAGTGTAAAGGCCATGTAGCTGAATCTTGGATTTGGCTTTCTTACACGTCACACATCGCTCGCAGAGTCGTTCAACATCCCTCCACATTTTAGGCCAATAGAAGTGTTCTTGGAGTGTTGAAGGAATTTTACCTATTCCAAAATGACCCAAGAGGTCCCCGCTATGCGCCTCGTGCATGAGTAAGTTCTAAATGGAACCTTGAGGAATACATAACTTTCCTTCCTTGAAAAGGAAGCCTTCGTACCTATAAAATTTCTCAACAGAAGAATTCTCGCAAGCAGTATATATTTCACCAAAATCTTTGTCATTGGCATACAAATCTTTCAAGTAAGAAAATCCAAGCAATTTAGATTCAAGAGACGATAATAAAGCATACCTTCTTGAAAGCACATCAGCCACAATATTATCTTTACCTTTCTTATACTTGATGACGTATAGAAATGACTCAAGATACTTGACCCACTTCGCATGGTGTTCATTTAGCTTATGCTGGCCCTTGATGTGTTTCAATGTGATAAGGACACACCTCCCGAGTTGTAAACTGCCAATGTAGATCCTCTCGAGTTGGCCGTAGGACATTTCACCCGAGCTCGAGCAAAGAGATTCAAAAATGCAACAACAGACTTAGTTGATAGAGTTTGGGGTGAAACCGTTGCTGGACTTCTTGAAAGCTCTTGGACTAGCAAGCCAAGAAAACCATGCATTCTCCTTCAAGCTCAATCAGCTCAAATCAGCTCAACTTCAACTTAACTTAGCTCAACGAGCTCGTTTCAGCTCATTTCATTATTGCGTTTATTATGCTGGAATAAATCATTTAAGTTGTTGTTAGTTAAATTAGTTATTTAGTTTTAATAATTAATTTGTCATAATCTGGACATATTTTAATTATGTTCTAAATTAAGTACTTAATTAATTAGGACAAATTAAATATGTCTTAACTATTACAAAGATTAATTATGTCCAGCCTAATTTATGGTGCAGGATTTATTTGTTTTATGTTGTCGAATTAATGTGTCTAAAAAGGATTTAATTTGCTGATTTAATTATTGTAGGTACATTACCCCTTGGACGGCATAGGTGCATGGATGATTTAAAGATGGTGTGCTGATCTTTGGTGTCCCCTAGGTGACCATTCAACCAACCCTTGCAACTCTTTAAGAAAACCTATTGGCTGCCCAAGACAAATTAAGGCTGTTCGCACCCACCCAATTATTCCTTTCACACCAAGGGCTATTTGGTTTTGTTTGTTCACACATGTGTGGCTGTTCAAATCAGTTTGTTCACGTTCTAAGTCTATTGAAGTGCTCTAGACAACTCCTTAATCACATGAACATTCGGCTGAATCAAGCAGCAGCATTAAATCAAATTCAAGCATTTGGCTAAACCTATTGATTGCATTTCAGCTCCCAAACAACCCATTCAATTTTCCTATTGAATCAAGGCATCTAGAATCTACCCCTTGCCATTCTCCATGCACAAGAAACTTCAAGGAAGCTTCACCAAAAATTTTGGAATTTTCGGCTATCCATTTAGCTACCTCAAGAGCCTATTCGGCTATCCCTTGTATTCACTATAAATATTGGCTTGTGATATTTTGTAAAGGACTTTTGCTAAATTTATAGTCAAACTTTTGTTCTTGTGAGAATCTTCTTCTCTAAGTCTCGTTTAAGATTTTTGTTGGCTTATCTACCTAGTAGTGGCGTCAACCTATTTCTTCTACGAAATTGAACTTATCACTAGTTTTAGTGTGGCGTTCAAAACACTTTATATCGAGATTCCTATCTGCCTAGATAGTGGGTCAAGGTCCATTTTGTTTCAACCATCCTTTCTTAAGAACGAATAAGTCTCGGGTCGATATTTGCTAATATCGGTTCAACTTGTTCTTAGGACCAACCTTACCATACTTTCGTTTATTTCCCAAATATCCCAATCAACCATATTTCTTTCCTATTCTGAACCAAAACCAAATTACCAATATCCTAACTCCTTTTCTTTCTTAAACCTAAGATTAACTATCCATCTTTGAACCCAAACTTAAACAACCAAAATTTTCTTCAATCTGATTTATCTATTTCTTCTATTTTCGACGCCACTTTCTCGTAGCCGATCGGGCAACTAACATATGACTTAATTCTAGCCAAGCCAAGCTCGTATTATCTGGTATCAGAGCTACCTAAAATGAGAAGTTCGGACGTTTAGAGCATCCCCGGAGTAGGTTCGTAAAAAAAGAGTATAAAAAATTTTACTTCGTGAAATTCAAGTATTATATTGTAATTATCATTTTAGTAGTTATAAAAAAAGTATATTAGAAAAAAAAATTTGAAAAAAATTAAAAAAATTGAAAAAAAAAGAAAAAAAGAGGTGTTTTATGCAATTCGATTGTTATTTGAACGTCAAGCCTTGATTTGATATAGTTTTCGATCCACCTTCTGTTCTAACCTTCCTAATTATATACACGCCACACTTTTAACCCAATTTCCTATTCTTTCAGCCCACCCTAAACCTATTCGCATATCCATTGTCTACCCTTTTGAAACTGACTCCCAAACTAGAAGATCAAGCCTAGTAAATCCTTTACGAGGTTATAAGAGAAGAAAGGAGTGGAAAAAGGCACGAGTGAGTGAGCACATTCGAGGGGAGGTAAAAGCCAAACGAGTATAAACACGAGTGTGAGTGCCATCATTCTTTCTTTTCGAGAGATCTTGTGAGGTTTGTGGTAAGGTTACAACATGTCGCGAAGTTTGAAACGTAACATGAATGAAGGACTACCAAGACAACCTTTAAGGAATGTGGCTCCCAGAAGTGGAGGAGTCCCTGATTTAGGCCAGCAAGCCCTCCTAAGGGAAATCCAACGTATGTTTCGCAATGAACTCGAGTCCATAAACAAGAGACTAGACCGAGTTGAAGAGAGGGGGCGACGAGAAAGAATGCCTCAAGGCCCTAGACGTGAAAGAGGTCGAGCAAGGCCGTTCGAAGACGAGATGTAAAACCCAAGTGATTTAGAAAGGACCAAGGTTCAAATCAAAGTGAGCGATGTTGAGGTCAGTAGAATTGGGGTCAAAGGGATCGAGGTCGAGTTGATGATGATTTGATGAACATTAAGCTCTCCATACTACCCTTCTAAGGCAAGTATGATCTGGAAGCGTACTTGGAGTGGAAAAAGAAAATAGAATTGGTGTTCGACTGCCATAACTACTCGGAAGCCAAGAAAGTCAAGTTGGCAGCAATCGAATTCTCTGACTACGCCATGGTGTGGTGGGACCAATTGACAACAAGTTGAAGACGAAATGGAGAGAGACCAATCTCAACATGGCAAGAGATGAAGGCGGCGATGAGAAAGAGATTTATCCCATCTTATTACCATCGGGAATTATACCAAAAGTTGCAAAACCTTACGCAAGGCCACCGAAGCATGGAGGATTATTTTAAAGAGATGGAAGTAGCAATGATTCGTACGAATGTGGAAGAAGACCGTGAGGTAACCATGGCTAGGTTCTTAGCCGGGCTAAATCGAGAGAATGCTAATGTGGTGGAGCTTCAGAACTATGTCAAGGTGACCGACATGGTTCATGTTTTGATTAAAGTTGAAAAACAACTCAAGAAGAAAAGTTCCATTCGGACCTATGCCAACCCCACAGACAACTCAAAGTGGGGACAAGATACGAGCAAAAAGGACTTCTCTAGTCGCCCAAAGGAACAAAACAATAAACCCATTGGTGAATCAAGCAAAGGAAAATAAGTTGCAAATCCAAATCACACGAGGGACATCAAGTGCTTTAAGTGCTTGGGACGAGGGCATATTGCTAGTCAATGCCCTAACCGAAGAACAATGGTGATGAGTGCCAGCGGCAAAATTGAGTCGGCAGATGAGAAAGAAGAGGAAGCCGACATCCCTGTTAGTGATGAAGAAGGTGATCTTGAATATGCCGTCGAAGGTGAAATCCTTGTAATCAAACGTAGCCTAAGTCTACAAAGCACAGAGAATGAACAACAACGTGAGAATATCTTCCATACACGTTGTCTTGTACAAGGCAAGGTGTGTAGCCTTATTGTGGATGGCGGGAGTTGTACAAACGTCGCTGGTATGTTAATGGTAGAGAAACTTGGCTTGGCCACAACGAAGCACCCTTGCCCTTATAAGCTTCAATGGCTTAATGATGGCGGAGAGTTGAAGGTGACAAAACAAGTATTGGTGCCATTTTCCATCAAAAAATACAACGACGAAGTTCTCTGTGACATGGTTCCCATGCATGCCGGGCACATGTTGCTTGGCCGTCCATGGCAATTTGATCGAAAAGTGGTACATGATGGCTACACCAATCAATACACCTTCAAGCATTTAGGCAAGAACATCACTTTAGCACCTTTGATACCGAGACAAGTATATGAAGATCAAGTAAAGTTGTGTGATTCAATTGAAAATTTTAAAGAGAATGAAAAGAAAGAAAAGAGTGAAAAGGTGTGTGAAAAAGTAAGTGAAAAGAAACGAGGGAAACAAGTTGTTAAAATGAGAGAAAAGAATAAAGATCAAGAAAAACAAAAGAGTGAAGAAAAAATGAGTGCAAAAGTGAGTGTGTATGCAAAAGGGAGTGACATTTGAAAATCCTTTATGTTGAGGTAGCCTATACTTGTACTCATGTACAAGGAATCTTATTTGAATACTAATGAATTAGATGCTACTTTACCTTCTTCTGTTGTCTCTCTCTTGCAGGAATTTGAAGATGTATTTCTCGAAGAAGTTCTGAGCGGCTTACCACCTATTCGGGGAATAGAACATCAAATTGACTTCATTCCTGGCGCGTCTATACCAAACTGATCGACTTATCATAGTAATCCCGAGGAGACCAAGGAGCTACAAAAACAACTGAATGAACTCCTTGAAAAGGGATTCATCCGCGAGAGCCTTAGTCCATGCACTGTTCCAGTCTTGTTGGTGCCGAAAAAGGATGGGACTTGGCTTATGTGCGTTGACTGTCGCGCCGTGAACAAAGTCACGATTAAGTATTGTCATCCAATACCGCACCTAGATGATATGCTCGATGAACTAAGTGGAGCTCAATTGTGATACGACCACACCTCCCGAATTGCCAGTTGCCAATGTAGATCCTCTCGAGCTGCCCGTAGGACCGATTACCCGAGCTCAGGCCAAGAGGTTCAAAGATGCAATTTTAGCTCTAGTTGATCAAGTTTGGGTCGAATCTATCACCAGCTTACTTGAGAGTTTGTGGATTAGCTCACCAAGTCATCCTCGTAATTTATTCCTAGCTCGTCCAGCTCACAACCAGCTCAGCAAGCTCAGTTCCAGCTCAACAAGTTCATATCCAGCTCAATTCCAGCTCATGAGCTTGTTCTCAGCTCAACTACAGCCCCCGAGCTCGGACTTAGCTCCAATATAGCTCACGAGTTTAATCGTAGCTCATGGGTTATTTATAGCTTATTATATTAGTGTTGACTCTTTACTTGAATAAGTTCAATTATTAGCTGCTATAAATTAACTATGTTTTTTTTAGTTCACTTTAGTAATTAAGTTATGTTTTATATTACATGTTTTAATTATGTAATAATCGAATTAATGATTGGAATGTTTGTGCCAAATTTAAGGTGTTCACATGGGATTTAATGAATTGTTTTTCATTCATGTAGGTGCATGCACGGTTTGCTTCAATGGATGGGAGGATACATGTACGACCAGATTCAAGGCCTTAGAGGATTCATGCATGTCTTGTTACATGCATGGTGGCTGATCATTTAGTTTCTCTAAGTAACTATTCGGCCAAGGAAGAGTTGCCCCTTTAATTCCTCAAGTTGGCCGAATATCTTCCTAAGATATCCATCAAGGCGTTCACACTAGCCAAGCTTCCTTTCACACCTGTTGTCCATTTGGTTTGAAGCATTCACACTCAAGAGACCTTTCAACCATGATTAAAGGCTTTCAAAATGCCCCATTAATACTCACACCTATTCGGCCAAGCATTGCAAATTGAATGACTCCATTAAGCTCATGGTCAAACCTAGACATGTCCAATCAACTCCTCATGCATCCCAAATATATTCAGCCGAAATTCCTTCATTAAGAAGCTGACTTGTGGCGTTCCAAGGGCTGCACTTGGACATGGAAGACTTATGGTTTTGTTCTAGATCATTCTAGTCTATTCATAGCTGAATTTGCTTAATTCTTAAGCTAGTCTTTTGTCCATTCGGCTAGCACAAGTTAAGGCTATAAATAGTTTGTTTATTTCTTTGTAAAAGGACTTTTTCCAAATTTATAGTCGAACTTTTGATCTTGTGAGAATTTTCTTCTCTAAGTCTCGTTTATGATTTTTGTTGGCTTATCTACCTAGTAGTTGCGTCAACCTATTTCTTTTACGAAACCAAACTTATCACTAGTTTTAATGTGGCGTTCAAAACACTTTATATCGAGGTTCCTATCTGCTAAGATAGTGGGTCGAGGTCCATTTCGTTTCAACCATCTCTTCTTAAGAACTATTAAGTCTCGGGTCGATATTTGCTAATATCGGTTCAAGTTGTTCTTAGGACCAACCATACCGTTTTTCGTCCAATTCCCAAATCTTCCAGTTCAACCAAATTTTGTTTCTTTCCCGATCCATAAACAACCTACCAACTATCATAACTTCCTTCTTTCTTAAACCTAAACTAATCGCCGTTCTCGAACCTAAACTTCAACATTCAAGTTTCTTTTCAAACCCAAAATCACTTCTCCAATCCATTCTCATCAACACCTTCTCGTATCGGGCAATCTACATATGACTCAACTCAAGTCAAGGCAGGCTCGTATCATTTGGTATTTGAGCTACCTAAAATGAGAAGTTCAGACATTCGGAGCATCCCCGGAGTAGGTTCGTAAAAAAATGAGTAAAAAAAGAAAAAAAATTACTTCGTGAAATTCAAGTATTATATTATAAATATCATTTTAGTAGTCTATATAAAAAAATATACAAAATAAAAAAATTACTTTGTGAAATTCAAGTATTATATTGAATTATCATTTTAGTAGTTATAAAAAAAAGTATATTAGAAAAAAATAAAAAAATCGAAAAAAATCAAAAAAAATAAAAAAAAAGAGAGGTGTTTTATGCAATTCGATTGTTATTTGAACGTTAAGCCTTGATTTGATATAGTTTCTGATCCATCTTTTGTTCTAATCTCCCTAATCATATACACGCCACACTTTTGATACGAACCTGCCACACGGATGTTTATCGAGCCGAGCATTGCATTGTTGGCAAGCTGATCTTAGCTTGTTTCCAGCTCCACGAGCTCCGTCCAGCTCAATTCGAATAGCAAGTGAACAACTCAACATGCTCATGTTGCAACGTCCTACAAGCTGACTTGGCTCGTTTCAGCTCAAAGGAGTTCAATTTGATACAAAACTAGCTCATTGAGCTGATTTTTAATTTATTTATTATTTTTTAATGCATCTTTTATGCTGAAATAAATTCATTTAGTACTGTTAGTTAATTAGTTAATTTTGGTTTCAAATAAATAACTACTTAAATTTGGACATTTTAATTTAATGTATTAAATATGTTTAGCATTAACATAGGTGTTTAATATGTCTGGTTTAGGACATAATTTTAATATAACTGATTTGAAAAAAAAAATTAATGAGTTGCTGCTAATTTAATTTGTCTAGCCGCATGACATAAATTACATTGGTTTTAGTTGCTACCGATTTTAATGTGTCTTAACTCATTAAATTGTTGTCTTATTTTGCAGTAAATGCAAAGCATAGGACGAAAGTAACAATGAGAGCATGCTGGTTGTGAATTTAATGAGTCTTTGGGCTCTGGTTGTGGATTAAATGAAGCTGCTGGTGGCCGAATTTAATGTGTTCTAGTGTGGTTTAAATATGCAGCAGAACACATGCATGGATCGGCCTAGGGGAAAGGCTAAATTAACTTCACTTTCCAGCTGACTTTTCGTGAATAGCAATAGTCAAGGAGGATTAAATTTAGCAGTAGCCTTTTCCTCTATTCTAGGTGACGCCTTGAACATTACAATGGACAGCTTCCTCACTAAGTATTCAGCTGAATGGAGCTGGCCTTTGAAGTCTTCCAAGCTGACTTAAAAGTCCCTTTTGACCGTCCAGCTGCAAGCATGTACTTGGCCGAACATACCAAGGGTCATTTGAGCACATCTATCCCTTCAGCTGTTAAAGAAGCTCCAAGGAAATTTCCAAGGCCTATTCTAGCATGTTCTAGCCGATTCTAAGTGTCCAATGAGCTGCCAAGAGTGACCATTCGGCTTGCTTATCATTTTGCATATAAATAGTTGTTTAAAACATTTTAAAGGGACTTTCTTTTTTTTTTTGCCAAAATTTTTTATTGAAATTAATCTTGTGAGAATTTTCTTCTCTAAACTTTGTTTGAGACTTTGTTGACTTATCTACCTAGTAGTGGCGTCAACCCTATTTCTTTCAAGCCTATACCAAGGTTCCTATCTTCATAGATAGTGGGTCGTGGTTTATTTGTTTTACCATCCACCTTAAGAAACTATAAGTTTCGGGTCGTCACTTTTTAGTGTCGGTTCTACTTGTTCTTAAGCTACCCAATTCCATACCCTACGACCACCCTTGTCAAACATTAGCCACCAACATGACTCCATCCTTTATCGCCTAAGCCTTAAAGTTACGAACATAACTTCTCGTTAAGACGATCGGGCAACTCAGCATATGACTCGACTCATCGCCGGGCCGGTTCATATCATCTGGTATCAGAGCTACTAAAATGAGAATTTCGTGCGAAGAAATCAATCCCGGGCTAGTCCAAGTGTACGCGAGTAAGTAGGATCCGGAAAAAAAGAGTATAGAAAAAAAATTTTCGTATACCGAAGTTTTCTCATTTTGATTAGTTTGTTACTGTTATTATAAAAATAAAAATTTACGCGGCCGAAAAAAAATCGTGTACAAAGGTGATCCTATTGTATTTAGTTGTTGATATAGAACCAAAAAAAAGTTATACAAGTTAAAAAAAATTCGAAAAAAAATCGAAAAAAATAGTGATTTATGCAATTTAGTTGTTATTTGATCGTCAAGTTTTGATTTGATATAGTTCCCGATCCATTTTTCTATTCTACTCTCTCTAATATGCCACATTTTAACCCAATTCCCTTTTCTTTCAACCAATCCGTAACCCCTCATTTGTTATCCTTTCTAAAACCATTTGAAAACCGATCCACAATACTAGAGATCAAGTCATACTAAGTCTGTTACAAGGTTACGAGAGGAAGATTGAGAGGTAAAAGGCACGAGCGTGTGAGACTATTCAACCGGAGGTAAAAGCCAATTGAGTGTAAAACACGAGCGAGAGTGTCACTTTTTCCTTCTTCTTTCCGAGCGAAATTGTGAGGTTTGTGGTGAGGTACTTAATTTTTTTTTATTTTGTTTTGTGAACTAACATTTTCTTTTCAGCAACACAAAAAAATCATGTCACGCGAAGAGTTCATCGAATCATAATACCAATACTTGGTACAAGAAATGCAAAGAATGGTGAAGTCCAAATTCGATAAATTACACGAGAGATTAGATCGATTGGAACAAAGAGATCCACGAGAACGAGTTTCATCAAGTCGAAACATAGAGTCGAGAACCCCACGAAGATATACACCCAATTATTACTTGAGAAGAGAGTCCCATTGTGATTCCTATTCGACATCAACTTCAAGACCAAGAGATTACTATCGAGATTTTTTTTCATCAAGGAATTCGAGTAGTCAAGAAGCCGACTATGGTTTTTACTCTGTTCAAGAAGAAGTCCAAAATGAAATCCGAAGAGATAGATATACCTCTTCCCGAACTTCAAAGAAATCATTCAAGGAGTATTCTTCACGAAGTTTTAATTTTGAATCATATGCAAATAGTTCTTCATCTTTCGAACAAGATTTGTATTCTCATCGTTCTTTTGTACATTCTTGTAAAGAGAAAACAAAGAAAAGAAAAGAAAAAGTAAAAGAAGAAAAAGAAAACGAAATAAAAAGAAGAGAGAGGCAAGTAAGAGATAAAGTGAGTGAATCTTGAGAGAACTTGAAAAAGCCTTTGAAAAAGCCTTTGAAAAATAAAAAGAAAATGAAAAAGAAAATGAGATTGAAAAAGAAAATGAAAAAGAAATTGAAACAAAAGAAACGAATGATTCAGAAGAAAAAGAATCGAGTGAGAAAACAAGTGAGCAAGCGAGGATTCTTTCTACTAACACTTCTGCTCAATCTTTTTGTGATTTTTCTTTTCAGGTTCTGATACGATCCGCCTCGGGATGAGTCGAGTCGTATGCTGAGTTGCCCGATCGTCTTAAGGAGAAGTTCCGTTCATAACTTTAAGGCTTAGGCGATAAAGGATGGAGTTGTGTTGGTTGCTAATATTTGACAAGGGTGGTCGTAGGGTATGGAATTAGGTAGCTTAAAACAAGTAGAACTGACACTAAAGAGCGACGACCCGAAACTTATAGTTTCTTAAGGTGAATGGTAAAACGATAAAATCACGACCCACTATCTACGAAGATAGGAACCTTGGTATAGGCTTGAAAGAAACAGGGTTGACGCCACTACTAGGTAGATAAGTCAACAAAGTCTCAAACAAAGTTTAGAGAAGAAAATTCTCACAGGATTAAATTCAATAAAAATTTTGGCAAAAAGTCCCTTACAATTGAAAGAAAACAAATATTTATAGGCACATAGATGACCATTCAAATTTGGCATCTAGGTGTTCACACAATAATAAAAACGTTCACACTAATGTATTAAAATAGTTCATAAATTCGGCAGATTCATGAACTAATTGAATGGACACTTTCTTCCCCCTAAGTGTGTGCATGAATACTTAATCATAAAGAAAGGCTTCAAGTGACTTGTATGTGCTCCAAAGGTTGCATTCATCTCCTTGGGACGTTCATGCACTTGTATGGAACACGTATCCTCATAATCAAACTCTTTAATAGCATGTAGGGTCATAAATGGCAGCATGAACCTAGTAAATTCGTTCTCCCCTTTGTGCATACACTTAATTCAATCA
This sequence comes from Gossypium anomalum, assembly GCA_025698475.1. Taxonomy (NCBI): domain Eukaryota; kingdom Viridiplantae; phylum Streptophyta; class Magnoliopsida; order Malvales; family Malvaceae; genus Gossypium; species Gossypium anomalum. Next base: position 45,438,267 of record CM046965.1, read on the forward strand.
ATATGTTGAATTATTGAGTTAATTCCTTCCTTTGGACGTTCTTGAACCCATCCATGCATGTGTAGTAGCTTATAGGTCAATTCAAAGTGTGAATAGCTACTTCTTGGCCGAATAAGTGCCTTGGAAAGTTAGGAGACAGCCACCATACATGCACTTAAGCCATTCATGCATTCTATCATCCCATGCATTTGATCCATTCATGGACTAGCCTTTAATGTCCATACATGCATTCGACACATGCATGAATTTGTAGAAACCTTGCATCTAGCCGTACATGCACCAGCATTTAATACATCTTCATTCATGAGTGTGGAATGCCCAAAAGAGATGTTTCTTCATCCATACATTGTACCGTCCAAAGGGATGTACCTACATGAATAAAACAAGTCATTAAGATATCTCATGAACACTCATAAATTCGGCATGATGTGAACACATTAATGTCATGCATTAATTCAGCTATGTAAACATAATCAATTTATGTAATGACTATGACATATTAATAACAAATATTAATATAAGACAAGTTTAATGCTTAAATAAATATGTGCAAATTTTTATTTAATGCATTAAAGACAAAAACCGAGTTTAAACTAAAATGAGCTAAGCTTTAGCTCGTGAGCTAAAGTTGAGCTGAGGCTAAACTCCTAAGCTGAAGTTGAGCTAAGGTTTAGCTCGTAAGTTGAAAGTGAGCTAGGAGTGAGCTCAGTTTAGCTCAGACAAGATGGATTGAGCTTGAATAAGCTGGAGTTGAGCTGGACAGAGCTCGTGGAGCTGGAAACGAGCTGGGATCAGCTTGCCAACATGTCATTTCTCGGCTTGATAGATTTGCTCGATAAAGTTCGCGGGGCGTGCTCATATCAGGTTCCTAAAAGCCTGTACGACCAAATCCATCTACATTACCTTCCAAACGAGAGGTATTTTAGGTTGTTCGAACAAGGTAAGTTCGCGAATGACAACCACCCACTTGCGATCGAAGGTAAGGAAGGTAAGGATTCTTTGTTTATCGAATCAAAGTCACTTGATTTGGCTAATTTTTGTTCACTTACTGTTGTTAACGATTTTGTCTTAAAAGGTGTAACACTCCTAACCCGTATCCATTGCCGAAATAAGGTTATGAGGTATTACTTGACTGAACAAAACTTCTATAAGGTCAAAGATACTTACCAGACATAAATTATCAACAATGCAAACCTGTCTCATTGATTTTTCCATAAGAGCTCTTATAAATTTCCAAAATGACTAACTATCAAAACATAACCGAATATCTAATAACAAAATAACTACTATCAAGTTATATCTAAAACATTTCAACACATTAGTTCAATTATAAGGCTTCTCTAAACAAAATGAGCAAGCCATCTTCGCATGGCTATAATGTATACAAAGTCGAAATATCATTCTACCTATAGTCTATCCTATACATGCCTTAAAACATGATGATATACAATCTTCTCAACTCACATAATGACTCGATAGTGTGATGATATCTCCGGCTCTTCCAACTCGAACTAAAGGATAAACCTATAAGAAATGGAAAAGAGAACACGGAGTAAGCTTCAATGCTTAGTAAGTTTTAAGCAATGCAAACAATTAATTTACTTATAGATCGATTATTTCAAATTTTCAAGAAATCATTCCTAGGTAATTGCCATTTTAGCCAAGTATCCATGAACATAAAGCATATTTAGCAAATTCATCTCACTTGAATCTGAACTCAATTAAAACCAAATATTCAAATCACAAATAAGATCATAAGAACTCGAAAAGCATCTCATTAACTAGTTTTAACCATGTTTGCAATAAAATCACAAATTCACTACAAGCTGTCTTCCTGAGCAACAGTCACTAAATTATTTATAAATGGAGCTAAGAAACTCCAAATTAAATGCCGTTAATTTTCCCTGAAAATAGACTCATATATCGTCCATCCATCAAATTTTCATAATTTTTGGTTTGACCAATCAATACCATATTTTTATTGAAGTTTCCATTGTTTCACTGTTTGACTATTCTGACCACTCTTCACTACGAATCAATTTTCTCATTATACAGAATTCGAATTATGTTATTGTTTATTTCATTTGAAACTAGACTTATCAAGGAGTCTAATTATATAAATTTTATCTTATAATCATCATTGTACAATTTACAACGATTTTCTAAAAACAGAACAGGGGATTTCAAAGTCATTTTGACTCTATCTCACGCCACTTCAAATATATCATTATCTACAATTCTTTTGCTTACAAGGTTTCTTTTATAAGAAACTAGACTCATTAAGATTTAATTACATAATTTATTCAGCTTCTAATTCAATTTCCACAATTTATGGTGATTTTCCAAAATCACGCTACTGTTGCTGTCCCAAGCAGATTTATTACAATTTGCTCTTTCACACATTCCTTGCGTTCAAATTATCTAAACATCTATATCATGTCATTCAAGATCGAACTCATATAACATAGCATTAAAATGCTTCACTAACAGCTTTAGTTCAATTGAAACGAATAAAATACAATATCATATTCACATTTAATTTTCCATGATCGTAATCACCTAAAAATAAATCATATACTTCCACAAACCTTTCCACAAGGACCAAGTGTTTATATTTGAATATAAACATCGAATCACTTCACATAACTTCACACATTTACCGAATATATCACGATCACATTTATAGTCATAACACTTATTCACAGATGCATCACTTTATATATTTATAATTTAATTCAAATCAAATCGCATACGAGTACATGATACGTGCACTGCCAACTTAATATGTAATGCACTTTCAATTTGTCAACTTAGTGTAGGATCTTGTAATTGTATACTTTTATCGAATTCATCGGCACTTGGCCTGCTAGGTATAAAACCCAAAATTATATTACCAGCACAAAGCCTGCGGGACTTTAGCCCAGATACATTTCAAAGACGGAAGCTGCGGGACTTTGCCCGGATACATTTCTAGCACGAAACTGCGGGACTTTAGCCCGATACATTTCAAAGACGAAGCTGCGGGACTTTAGCTTGGATACATTTCCAAAGACGAAGCTGCGGGACTTTAGCCCGATACATTTCTAGCACGAAGCTCATGCGGGACTTTAGCTTGGATACATTTCCAGCCACGAAGCTGCGGGACTTTAGCTTTGGATACATTTCAAAGACGGCTCATGGACTTTAGCCCGGATACATTTCCAGTGTCTTGCTTATTTATTCACATGTTAACAAAATGTACACCTACCCTTTAACTTTCGGTTCAATAATCATACACAAGGAACACAAATGTCGGAATCCTGTGTCATGACATATGTATCCTAACTATTACTAAGGTTCATACAGGGCTTTCGAACGTCGTTACTCGGTCGAATCGAAAGCTCGAACATAGTTTTCAAACTCATACACATTCGGCATTTACAAGTATAAATTCATATATTATATACCAGCATATATACTTAACATTTAACTACATTTAGGCATGTGTATTTGCTTATAAACTTACCTCAGACGTCGTAAAACGGGACGGAGCTGCTAGTCGATAACTTTCGTTTTTCCCTAGTCCAAATCCGATTTCTTTGGTTCTTGATCTAAAAATATTCAAATTAAGCTCATTCAAACATATTTTCATTCAATTTAGTCCAAAAACACATAAATGGGCAAATTACCATTTTACCCTGACATTTACAATTTTTACAATTTAATCCCTATTGCACAAAACACAAAATAAAATTTCAAGGTACCCATGTTTGGCGAATATTCCTAGTGTTCATACAAGCCCATTTATTTCATTTATTTCACATTTTAGTCCCTTAAATTATTATTTTTGCAATTAAGTCCTTATTACTCAAAATCATCAAAAACTCCAATACAAAATATGTTAATCTAAAACATATCTTTTATTTTCCATCATCAAACAAAAAAATCACAAGCTATTAACAATGGCACAACTCAAAATATTCATCAAAATCAAAATTTCAAGCATGGGTTTTGTAGTACTCAAGCAACGATTTCAAAAATGTAAAAATTATCAAAACCAGAAATGAACACTTACCTTAATCTAGCTTGAACAAGGCCGAACCCTACTTTGTTTTCTTTCTTTTTCTTTGTTTTAGTTTCGATTGCAAAGATGAAGGAAATAACATGAATGTGGCTTATTATTTTATGATATAATAACATATATTATTTTATTATTAATTTACCTAACTAACATTAATGAAATAATAATAAAATTATATAACCTATGTTCATTACCGTACAAGCCACATGTTAATGGAATAGTTACATTATAAATACTCCAACTTAGAAAATCACCAACTATTTGGCCCTCTTACTTTAAACTATCAAATTTTCAATTTACGCGATTAAGTCCTATTATTTAATCGGACACCCAAACGACAAAATTAAATTACGAAATTTTCACAGATATAAATTCACACAAAATAAACATAGAAAATAATTTAAAAATATTTTTTTGACTCAGATTCATGGTCCCGAAACCACCGTTCTGGTTAGGGTCTAAATCGGGCTGTTATAAAAGGTGCCATATACAGCTTTTCTTATGACGATTACTACATTGGCAAATTTGTTGACAACATTGGATTAGTTTTCTCTGAGCGAATTTTGAATGTGTTTGATCAAAGTCTGTCACTTAAAAATTCTGATGTGTTAGACTATACAAACTTTTTGAATATGTCTGCTCAATTGATTTGTGACAAATCTGCCTGTTTGAAAAGTTGCATGTTCTCTAAAAATTTTTTGTTTGGCATCCATGTTAAAAGATCTTCACATGATATGTGCAATTGCGTTCTTCATGAACAATCTTTGAGTTTTTGTGCAAAATTTCCATGTAGTGGTTTGCATTCCCGATTGATACTCTTGAAGCATGAACCTTTGCATATTGGTATGCTCGGTTTTGTCAATTCAACATGTGTGTTTAAACTAGTGAAATATAATTCGTGTGGTGAGTTGATTATATCTTCTTCTAATATGTTGCTTGTTGGAATTCCTAATCAAGTTCGTGTGTTCAAGCCTGGTATTTGCTACATGAATTCATTTTATGGAAACATTAAGCACTTTGCATCATTTGCATTCAAATTATGTTTGCTTGATGTTCAAACTTTTGATAAAAAGGTGAAATTCAATGATTTGGGTTTCACATTTGATTCGTTTACTAATCACCTTGCTTGGCCACATCTGGAAGTTTTGTTTCATTTCGAGAAGGTAAGATCAACCTATGTTTTTGGAGTTGAATCAAATTTCCATGGTAACTTTCCTTTTTCATTTAAGTCCATAGTTTTCGTTAATACTAACCATTCTCATTTTTGTGAATTCCAACCCTCGAGGAGAAAGACATGTCATGGTGCGTCACCACCTATTCAAATTTATCAAAGTAATAATTTTGTCTTACGTTATCTATCCAAAGAGAGAAGATTCATTTTGACCGAGAAAGGTAAACCCAATCCTCAATTGTCTCCTCTTCATATTCGTCAAGGTAAGTCATCTGAAAATTTTCAAATATCTTTGCTCAACTCGATTAAAGTTGAAAATTCCATTGATTTGTTGTTTGGAAATTATTTATACTGTGATATGATGGATTTTTCTTTATGGCATTGTAATGATGTAATTATTATGTTGGAATTTGGAGACACCCCTCATGTTGTTCAAAAACGAAAGAAAGAGTTAGCATACCTTTGGCCATGGCATACCTTGCATGAGCAAGACAAGGGACCAAATGAGTTGCTATTTTCAACTAATGAAATTGAAATGTTTTGGATGAGGAATAATGTGTTTAAGTGCCTGCCATCATTTACAACCAATTATTCCTTGATCCAACTTAGTTTTCATGTTTGCAATGATGGACTAATGAAACTCTTTGATAAATTTACGTATGCTTGCTTTGTCCAATTGAGATTTTTGGCATATGTTCGATTGAATGAATTTTTTATGAACTATCGAACACATTTGAATTTGATTCCTTTGAGTTTCTTTTTACCGGCTGTGGTAAGAATTTTTCAGGTTTGTGTGACATCTTCCATCCCATTCGATCGAGGAAAACCGTGTGAGAGAAAGTTTTTACCAGCGGACAAACGGCTCGACTTGAGGACAAGTCGCCCTCAAGAGGGGGGAATGATACGAACCTGCCCCACGGATGTTTACCGAGCCGAGCATTGCATTGTTGGCAAGCTGATCTTAGCTTGTTTCCAGCTCCACAAGCTCCGTCCAGCTCAATTCGAACAGCAAGTGAACAACTCAACATGCTCATGTTGCAACGTCCTACAAGCTGACTTGGCTCGTTTCAGCTCAAAGGAGTTCAATTTGATACAAAGCTAGCTCGTTGAGCTGATTTTTAATTTATTTATTATTTTTTATGCATCTTTTATGCTAAAATAAATTCATTTAGTACTGTTAGTTAATTAGTTAATTTTTGTTTCAAATAAATAACTACTTAAACTTGGACATTTTAATTTAATGTATTAAATATGTTTAGCATTAACATAGGTGTTTAATATGTCTGGTTTAGGACATAATTTTAATTTTAATATAACTGATTTGAAAAAAAAAAAAAAAAATTAATGAGTTGCTGCTAATTTAATTTGTCTAGCCACATGACATAAATTACATTGGTTTTAGTTGCTACCGATTTTAATGTGTCTTAACTCACTAAATTGTTGTCTTATTTTGCAGTAAATGCATAGGACGAAAGTAACAATGAGAGCATGCTGGTTGACGAATTTAATGAGCTGCTGGGCTGCTGGTTGACGGATTAAATGAAGCTGCTGGTGGCCGAATTTAATGTGTTCTAGTGTGGTTTAAATATGCAGCAGAACACATGCATGGATCGGCCTAGGGGAAAGGCTGAATTAACTTCACTTTCCAGCTGACTTTCCGTGAATAGCAATAGTCAAGGAGGATTAAATTTAGCAGTAGCCTTTTCCTCTATTCTAGGTGATGCCTTGAGCATTGCAATGGACAGCTTCCTCACTAAGTATTCAGCTGAATGGAGCTGGCCTTTGAAGTCTTCCAAGCTGACTTAAAAGTCCCTTTTGACCGTCCAGCTGCAAGCATGTACTTGGCCGAACATACCAAGGGTCATTTGAGCACATCTATCCCTTCAGCTATGAAGGAAGCTCCAAGGAAATTTCCAAGGCCTATTCTAGCATGTTCTAGCCGATTCTAAGTGTCCAATGAGCTGCCAAGAGTGGCATTCGACTTGCTTATCGTTTTGCATATAAATAGTTGTTTAAAACATTTTAGAGGGACTTTCTTTTTTTTTGCCAAAATTTTTTATTAAAATTAATCTTGTGAGAATTTTCTTCTCTAAACTTTGTTTGAGACTTTGTTGACTTATCTACCTAGTAGTGGCGTCAACCCTATTTCTTTCAAGCCTATACCAAGGTTCCTATCTTCATAGATAGTGGGTCGCGGTTTATTCGTTTTACCATCCACCTTAAGAAACTATACGTTTCGGGTCATCACTTTTTAGTGTCGGTTCTACTTGTTCTTAAGCTACCCAATTCCATACCCTACGACCACCCTTGTCAAACATTAGCCACCAACATGACTCCATCCTTTATCGCCTAAGCCTTAAAGTTACGAACATAACTTCTCGTTAAGACGATCGGGCAACTCAGCATACGACTCGACTCATCGCTGGGCCGGTTTGTATCAACTTTTAACCCAATTCCCTACTCTTTCAGCCCACCCTAAACCTATACGCATATCCATTGTTTATCCTTTTGAAACTGACTCCCAAACTAGAAGATTAAGCCTAGTAAATCCTTTACGAGGTTATAAGAGAAGAAAGGAGTGGAAAAAGGCACGAGCGAGTGAGCGCATTCGAGGGGAGGTAAAAGCCAAAATGAGCGTAAACCCGAGTGTGAGTGCCATCATTCTTTCTTTTTGAAAGATCTTGTGAGGTTTCTGGTGAGGTTAAAACATGTCGCAAAGTCTGGAACATAACATGAATGAAGGACTACCAAGACAACCCTTAAGGAACGTGGCTCCCGGAGGCGGAGGAGTCCCTGATTTAGGCCAGCAAGCCCTCCTAAGGGAAATCCAACGTATGTTCCGCAATGAACTCAAGTCCATAAATAAGAGACTAGAATGAGTCGAAGAGAGGGGGCAACGAGAAAGAACGCCTCAAGGCCTTAGACATGAAAGAGGTCGAGCAAGGTCGTTCAAAGACGAGATGTATGACCCAAGTGATTTAGAAAGCGACCAAGGTTCAAATCAAAGTGAGCGACGCTGAGGTCAGTGAAATCGGGGTCAAAGGGATCGAGGCCGAGTTGATGATAATTTGAAGAACATTAAGCTCTCCATACCACCCTTCCAAGGCAAGTTTGATCCGGAGGCGTACTTGGAGTGGGAAAAGAAAATAGAATTGGTGTTCGACTGCCATAACTACTTGGAGGCCAAGAAAGTCAAGTTGGCGGCAATCGAATTCTCCAACTACGCCATGGTGTGGTGGGGCCAATTAACAATGAGTCGAAGACAAAACGGAGAGAGGCCAATCTCAACATGGCAAGAGATGAAGGCGGTGATGAGAAAGAGGTTTATCCCGTCCTATTACCATCGGGAATTATACCAAAAGTTGCAAAACCTTATGCAAGGCCACCAAAGCGTGGAGGATTATTTTAAAGAGATGGAAGTAGCAATGATTCGTGCGAACGTGGAAGAAGACCGCGAGGCAACCATGGTTAGGTTCTTAGCCGGGCTAAATTGAGAGATTGCTAACATGGTGGAGCTTCAGCACTATGTCGAGGTGACTGACATGGTTCATATTGCAATCAAAGTAGAAAAACAACTCAAGAAGAAAAGCTCCGTTCGGACCTATGCCAACCCCGTAAACAACTCAAAGTGGGGACAAGGTACAAGCAAAAAGGACTTCCCTAATCGCCTGAAGGAACAAAACAATCCTGCAAAGTTTAACAAACCCGTTGGTGAATCAAGCAAAGGCAAAGAAGTTACCAATCCAAATCACACGAGGGACATCAAGTGCTTTAAGTGCTTGGGACGAGGGCATATCGCTAGTCAATGCCCTAACCAAAGAACAATGGTGATGAGTGCCAGCGGCGAAATCGAGTCAGAAGATGAGAAAGAAGAGGAATTCGATACTCCTGTCAGTGATGAAGAAGGTGATCTTGAATACACCGTCGAAGGTGAAATTCTTGTAATCAAACGTAGCCTAAGTCTACAAAGCACGGAGAATGAACAACAACGCGAGAATATCTTCCATACGCGCTGTCTTGTTGATACGATCTCGCTATTCCATAAGTCGAGTCCGAGCTGAGATCCGATGGAGCTACCTCAAGGGCCGATCACAAGGGCTCGTGCAAAACAATTTAAAGAAGCTGTTATAGCTTTAGTTCAGCATGTGTGGGATGATGTCAATGCTAGACCTATCGAACCAGTTGGTGGCCATTTTGGGAATCCACGCCGAACTTTTCTACAAGTTCAGTTCAGCTCACCGAGCTCCCCTTCAGCTCAAGTTAGCTCCCATGTAGCTCCACACTAGCTCATTAGCTCGGAACCAGCTCATTATTAGCTCTTGAGCTTACCCCCAGTTCATCACTAGCTCATGCATCTATATCTCATTTTTAGCTAAATTGAGCTTTTTTTTTTCCAGCTTTGCATTTTAATTAATTAAATAAATTGCACATTATTTTTAGCTCAAAAAATATTAAATTATTTAATTTGTCCAAAATCAGAACATGAAATTAATTGTTATGCTATAGCAATTTAAAGTGTCTAAATTAGGACGAATTTATTTCTTGTTATTTAGTGCAACCAAATTTAATGTGTCTTAGTCCCATCATGTTTTTAATTTGTCCTAGCTTATTACATGATTTAAATGTGTCTTTGAGCTACTAGAATTAATGTGTCTAAGTTGAATTAATGAGCTGAATTAATTTAGGTGCAGGTACATTGAAGGGACGACATTAAAGCTAGATAGCTGCTGTTTTATCTTCTCCAAGAGGCATGATGGTTCGATTATTGCAACAGCCACCTCAACCTACTGTTTGTTTTTTTTCAAAGTGTCCGGTCAGCTCTCCAAAGCAATTTGAATGCTTTCACATTTGCTAAACATTCCTTTCACACCTATAGGCTGTTCGGTTTAGTGTGTTCATACAAGGGAGGCTACTCACATTCGGTTTCACATTTAAAGGACTATTGAGGTGTTCCAAGTTGCCTTTAATTAGTTCAACATTTTTCAGCTAACCAAGGCTGTCCAATTAATGGAGTACACCCCCTTGGCCGAATTCAAGCTTGCCCATTCAGTTCATTTCAGCTTCTCCATAATTGTTCAGCTACTAAAAGCTTCAAGAGGCTATCCATTGACGTTTTCCATGGCTGAGAAGTTTCAAGGAATTTTCCTAAATAAATTTTGGAATTTTCTAACTTAATTGGGCTGAAAACAAAGGCTGTTCAGCTAGTTTAAGTTGGCTATTTGGCTAGCCTTCTAAATGCTATAAATAGCTAGTTCATTTCTTTGTTCAGGGACTTTTGAAACTTTTGTTAATGTTATGTTGCCGAAATTGTGAGGCAAACTTTTCTTATATTTTGTTCAAAGATTCGTTTGGCGTTCCTAGCATTCTAATTGTGTCAACCGTGTTCTTTGTCAATCCCGAACTTATCACTACTTGTAGTGTGGCATTCCAAACTAAACCGAGGTTCCTATCTTGTTAGATAGTGGGTCGAGGTTCCCTTTACCAAACCTAAACCAAATCAAAAAGCGCATATAAACAATGGGTTGATACCAAATCGATGTTGGTTTTTGTTTGCATTCTTTGTTGGATCCCATTTCTTTCTTACCCAAAACATACCAAAACTGACCACTTTCGTGCCATTCCATTTATACCATTTCCTTCAAACACCTTTCTTTTCAAACCTGACTTCTGTCTAAGTTATTAAACTACGTTAATGATACTTCTTCGTAGACGATCGGGCCTTTCATATACGATTCGACTCTCCCTGAGGTGGTTCATATCACTTGTACAAGGCAAGGTGTGTAGCCTTATTGTGGATGGCCGGAGCTGTACAAACGTCGCTAGTACGTTAATGGTGGAGAAACTTGGCTTGGCCACAACGAAGCACCCTTGTTGATACGATCCGCCTTGGGATGAGTCGAGTCATATGCTGAGTTGCCTGATCGTCTTAACGAGAAGTTCCGTTCGTAACTTTAAGGCTTAGACGATAAAGGATGGAGTTGTGTTGGTTGCTGTCGTAGGGTATGGAACTAGGTAGCTTAAGAACAAGTAGAACCGACACTAAAGAGTGACGACCCGAAACTTATAGTTTCTTAAGGTGAATGGTAAAACGATAAAACCGCGACCCAATATCTACGAATAAAAATTTTGGCAAAAAGTCCCTTACAATTGAAAGAAAACAAATATTTATAGGCACATAGATGACCATTCAAATTCGGCATCTAGGTGTTCACACAATAATAAAAATGTTCACACTAATGTATTAAAATAGTTCATAAATTCGGCAGATTCATGAACTAATTGAATGGACACTTTCTTCCCCCTAAGTGTGTGCATGAATACTTAATCATAAAGAAAGGCTTCAAGTTACTTGTATGTGCTCCAAAGGCTGCATTCATCTCCTTGGGACGTTCATGCTCTTGTATGGAACACGTATTGATACGATCCGCCTCGGAAGAGTCGAGTCGTATTAGTGTGCCCGATCGTCTACAAGAAGTTACGTTAGGGTTGATTAAAAAGGTCAGATGAAGGAAAGAAGGGTATTGGTTTTGGGTTCAGATTAGAATAGGTAAGAAGAGTTTGAAAATTCGGGTTTGGAGTCCGAATAGGTATGGATGAAGGAATTGGTTCAATTAGGTAAATGGAGAAATGGGGTTGAACAAAAAGTGCAAACAAGAACCAATACCGATTTGGTATCGACCCGTTGTTTATAAGCTCTTTTAGTTCGGTTTGGAATTGGTAAAGGAAAGACCTCGACCCACTATCTAACAAGATAGGAACCTCGGTATGTTTGAACGCCACACTACGAGTAGTGATAAGTTCGATTTCGACAAAGAGCAACGGCTGACACACTAGAACGCTAGGAAGCCAATCGAATCTTTGAACGAAATTTGAGAAAAGTTTTTGCCTAACAAATTTGGCAGCATAACATTAACAAAAGTCCAAAAAAAGTTCTTTACAAAGTAACACAAGCCACAATTTATAGTGAATGCAAGGGATAGCCGAATAGGCTCTTGAGGTAGCTAAATGGTTTCTGAAAATTCCAGAATTTTTGATGAAGCTTCCTTGAAGTTTCTTGTGCATGGAGAATGGTAAGGGGCAGCTTCTAGATGCCTTGATTCAATAGAAAAATTGAATGAATTGTTTGGGAGCTGAAATGCCATCAATAGGTTCGGCCAAATGCTTGAATTTGGAATTAATGCTGCTGCTTGATTCAGCCGAATGTTCATGTGATTAAGGAGCTGTCTAGAGCACTTCAATAGTCTTAGAATGTGAACAAACCGATTTGAACAGCCACACATGTGTGAACAAACAAAACCGAACAGCCCTTGGTGTGAAAGGAATAATCAGGTGGGTGTGAACAGCCTTAATTTGTCTTGGGCAGCCAATCGGTCTTCTTGAAGAGTTGTAAGGTTTGGCTGAATGGTCACTTAGGGAACACCAAAGATCAGCACACCAATTTTAAATCATCCATGCACCTATGCCGTCCAAGGGGTAATGTACCTACAACATTTAATTCAGCAAATTAAATCCCTTTTAGACACATTAAATTCGGCAACATAAATAAATCTTGCACCATAAATTAGGCTGGACATAATTAATCTTTGTAATAGTTAAGACATATTTAATTGGTCCTAATTAATTAAGTACTTAATTTAGAACATAATTAAAACATGTCCAGATTACGACAAATTAATTATTAAAACAAATAACTAATAAAACTAACAGCAACTTAAATGATTTATTCCAGCATAATAAACGCAATAATGAAATGAGCTAAAACGAGCTCGTTGAGCTAAGTTAAGTTGAAGTTGAGCTGATTTGAGCTTGAAGGAGTATGTGTGGTTTGCTTGGCTTGCTGGTCCAAGAGCTTTCAAGAAGTCCAGCAACGGTTTCACCCCAAACTCTATCAACTAAGGTTGTTGTTGCGTCTTTGAATCTCTTCGCTCGAGCTCGGGTGATCGGTCCTATGGGCAATTCGAGAGGATCTTCATTGGCAGCCGACAACTCGGGAGGTGTGGTTGTATCATTTTTGGGCATTCCACACTCATGAATGAAGAAGTATTAAATGCTGGTGCATGTAAGGCTAGATGCAAGGTTTCTACAAATCCATGAATGGATCAAATGCATGGGATGATAGAATGCATGAATGGCTTAAGTGCATGTATGGTGGCTGTCTCCTAACTTTCCAAGGCACTTATTTGGCCAAGAAGTAGCTGTTCACACTTTGAATTGACCTATAAGCTACTACACATGCATGGATGGGTTCAAGAACGTCCAAAGGAAGGAATTAACTCAATAATTCAACATATTGATTGAATTAAATGCATGCACAAAGGGGAGAACGAATTTACTAGGTTCATGCTGCCATTTATGAACCTACATGCTATTAAAGAGTTTAATTATGAGGATACATGTTCCATACAAGTGCATGAACGTCCCAAGGAGATGAATGCAACCTTTGGTGCACATACAAGTCACTTGAAGCCTTTCTTTATGATTAAGTATTCATGCACACACTTAGGGGGAAGAAAGTGTTCATTCAATTAGTTCATGAATCTGCCGAATTTATGAACTATTTTAATACATTAGTGTGAACGTTTTTATTATTGTGTGAACACCTAGATGCCGAATTTGAATGGTCATCTATGTGCCTATAAATATTTGTTTTCTTTCAATTGTAAGGGAACTTTTTGCCAAATTTTTTATTGAATTTAATCCTGTGAGAATTTTCTTCTCTAAACTTTGTTTGAGACTTTGTTGACTTATCTACCTAGTATTGGCGTCAACCCTGTTTCTTTCAAGCCTATACCAAGGTTCCTATCTTCGTAGATAGTGGGTCGCGGTTTTATCGTTTTACCATTCACCTTAAGAAACTATAAGTTTCGGGTCGTCACTCTTTAGTGTCGATTCTACTTGTTCTTAAGCTACCTAATTCCATACCCTACGACCACCCTTGTCAAATAGTAGCAACCAACACAACTCCATCCTTTATCACCTAAGCCTTAAAGTTACAAACGGAACTTCTCGTTAAGACGATCGGGCAACTCAATATACGACTCGACTCATCCTGAGGCGGATCATATTATTTGGTATCAGAGCTACTAAAACGAGAAGATCGTGTGACGAAATCAATCCCGGGCTAGTCCAAGTGTACGCGAGTAAGTAGAATCCAAAAAAAGAAAAAGAAAAAAAGAGTATAGAAAAAAAATTTTGTATACCGAATGTAACACCCTAAACCCGGCCCAGACGTTACGACCGAATTCAGCATGCCACATGGAAAAAGTTGCTATTCGTTTCATCAAGAATCTCTTTCTTAGGGTGTAAAACGTTAATGTTATAAGTTTAAGTGAATGGAAGTCAGCACCGGTAGGAAGCCAGAAAGGAGGAGGTGAGTCTGTTGGACTGCTTAAGTACCAAGCTCTTCCCGGATCCAATCCTAGACATGCACACATCCATTGTCACACTTAAAGCATGTTATGTGTCTATGATAAATAACTCGTGTTTAAGTCTGGTTTAGATTTTTTCCTTTTCTTTGCCTTTGAAAACATTTGTATTATGGGAAGCTTTACACGTCACCGAGACATTTTGAAAACATATAGTCTTTTTTAAAACGCGCCTAGTGCTAACTAGGTTCAATAATCCATAAATGAAATAATTTAATGAGCGGCCTTATTACAACCTTCAAACAAAACGAAAATAATTAAAAGTAAAGGAAGTGTGATCTAATTTAAAAACCAGAATTTGTTCTTCATGGCCACTCAATCCCGCTTGACTCCAAGTCCACCATTTAGGCTCACCGCAAGGATGGAAAGAAAATGGGTGAGTTTGGGGAAACTTCGGTGTATCTGAAACCCATCCAAAGCCCAAATCAGCTCGAGCCCATTGGGCCTAAGCCCTACTCGAATAACAAGATACATGGGACCAAGCCCTTTTTAGAATACAAGAACAAGGCCTTAGCCCTTTTTCGAAACAGTCATGCCCATAGGCCCAATTCGATGTCACGTAATAGTAATAACAATGAATGCAATCCCGCTTGGGGAGACTACTCAACCCACCAACCGCTACACTCCCGTACAACCCTACACTCCATGTGGGGAATATCTCAACCCACCCAACCCTACAGCTTGCGAGATTGCTTTGCTCGCTTATCGATGAAGGTGAGGCAAAGCCTCCAGTACGTGGATGAACCACTTTAAACACTTCCTCCATCAATATCTCAATCCCATGCAACAGACATTAATGAAAGCATATCATGCGAGAATACGATGATTTATCAATCATGCATATTAGTCAATATAAACCCTAGGGGTATATATCGCAGTAATTTTTACCCTTTAGGGGTACATTCGTAAACTTACTCATCTACACAGGTTATTTCAATAACTTTTAATAGTTAAAAGCAATTCGAGTCTACCAACTAACTAACAGGCCGATTTGCCCATCTCTTACCCATATTGGTCCGTAAGCCCATTGGGCCCAGTTTTGGCCCATCGAGGCCAACTTACCGATGTTCACGTATTTTTGCACACAACCAACTTACCACTTTGCGATGCCGAATCTAACCATTAGTCTATGACTTGAGAGCATTCGCGTACTCACAAGCCCATGAAATACTGGATTTTTAGTTTTTCAGCTTTTGCCGATTTGAACAGAGAAAGGGTGTTCGGTACACACCTGATTCGCGACGATCACTCACGAGATCTCTTACGATGTCCTACAATTATTCATCACCATTTTTAGCGTATGTTTATGCTTAACAAACTCAAAATCCACCTTACCTTATTCGGCCAAAGAACCCTTATTGACCATAAGTTGCTTACCTTCACAGGGTCCAATAATACGGTTCAAGCTTATCCAAGTCGATACTCTAAGCCTCGCTGCTCCTCCAAAGTTGTCTATATCACACAGTCCAAGTCAGTCACTTGCCCACAAGGGCAAAACAAACCATTTAACACCCTAGGGGCAAAATGGTAATTCTACCATACAGGGTATTTCTGGTAATTCTACCCTACAGGGGTATTTCAGTAATTTTACAAACCAAGGGCATTTTGGTAATTTTACAAACCAGGGGTATTTTGGTAATTTTACAAGCTAAGGGTTTTTCAGTAATTTGGTAAACTAAAGTATTCTAAACAGGGATAACAATACGAATGAGCCTAAAGCCTTTTCTCGGCCCAAATGGGCCCACACGCTCTTGTGGCCCTTTTAGCCCAAATCTAGCCACAGATACGAGATTCACCTAGCCTAGTCCAATATTTACTACACAATCAAACAACTTATCTAATTAGGCCTGTAGGCCCATTGAGCCCACATGGCCCCTTTTGGCCCATCGCGGCCCGAAGTAGCCATCCTACAACCAAAGAAGTGAGAAATACACACCTGATAGGAGACTGGAGTTAATCTGCGCTCCGAGCACTTCTAGCCGATGCCCAACCCAAACGAGCACGCCATAACGCGAAAGGGATCAGCCAAGAAAGGTACCTTTGCTCTCCTCATGGTTCTCTCTATTTAAAGCCATCTTCGTATCCACCTTATGTTAGCTTACCGATGTGGGATCCCTCCATCATCAGAGTTTAAATTCAACACCAACTCTTGCCATCCCAACATAGCAAAATAATCAACCTTTGCATGCCAAGGGATTCGAACCAAAGTCCTCCTATATGCCAACTCACGCCATCACCACTAGGCCACCAACTCATTTGTGTCATAAATCCAACACATTAAACTTTAAAGCGCACCTACTTGCTTCTAGATTTATTGAAAAGAAAAACCAAAATATATTGCAAGAGCCAAGACTTGAACCTTGGACCCCTTGCTTCCTCTATGGCGTCACTTCCTTGTCCCCTAAGTGGCGCCACCTTGCCACTACACCACACTTCTTTTGTGTCATCTTTTCTCCAACAATATTCTTAAGGCTTACCTACTACACCCAGGGTTTGATTCACCTTAAACCAAAATTTTTGCTAGAGTCCAGGTTTGAACCCAAGACTTCTCCAACACTTCTCAGCACACTTAACCACTAAAACAAGCCTTCATTAACGAAATTTACATGCACAACAAAATAATAAAATCTGCCTTCAACCGCTCCCATGCTCAAGGCCCAAAACTTCTAGGCCCAAATTCAAGGTGTTACACTGAAGTTTTCTCATTTTGATTAGTTTGTTGCTGTTATTATAAAAACAAAAAGATCTACGCAGCCGAAAAAAAAATCGTGTACAAAAGTGTTCCTATTGTATTTAGTTTACCGATATAGTAAAAAAAAAGTAATACAAGTTAAAAAAAATTTCGAAAAAATTAAAAATTCAAAAAAATTCAAAAAAATTTTTGAAAGAAAAAAAAAAGGTGTTTATGCCATTTGATTGCTATTTGAACATCAAGCCTTGGTTTGATATCGTTCCCGATTCATCTTCTATTCTAATCTCATCCACGCCACACTTTTTACCCAATTCCCTTTTCTTTCACCCAACCCAGAACCCCTCATTTGCTATCCTTTGTAAAACCATTTGAAACCGATCCACAATACTAGAGATCAAGTTATACTCATTACAAGGTTACTGAGAGGAAGATTGAGAGGTAAAAGGCACAAGCGAGTGAGAACATTCGAGTGGAGGTAAAAGCCAAACGAGTGTAAAACGAGCTGGGAGTGACACCTTTTCCTTATTCTTTCCGAGAGCGAAATTGTGAGGTTTGTGGTGAGATACTTAATTTTTTTATTTTGTTTTGTGAACTAACATTTTCTTTTCAAGAACAAAACCATGTCACGCGAAGAGTTCACTGAATCTAATACCAATACTTGGTACAAGAAATGCAAAGAATGGTGAAGTCCAAATTCGATAAATTGCATGAGAGATTAGATCGATTGGAACAAAGAGATCCACGAGAACGAGTTTCATCAAGTCGAAACATAGAGTCGAGAACCCCACGAAGATATACACCCAATTATTACATGAGAAAAGAGACCCATGGTGATTCATATTCGACATCGACTTCAAGACCAAGAGATTACTATCGAGATTATTTTTCGTCAAGGAATTCGAGAAGACGAGAAGCCGATTACGATTTTGATTCGTTCCAGATGGCGTTCAAAGAGAAAGACATACTCCTACTAGATCTTCAAAGAAATCTTACTCGGAGTATTCTTCACGAAGTTTTGATTGTGAACCATATGCAAATAGTTCTTCATCTTTCGAACATAATCTCTATCCTCATGATTCTTTTGTACATCCTTGTAAAGAGAAAACAAAGAAAAGAAAAGAAAAGGCAAAAGAAGAAAAAGAAAACGAAATAAAAAGAAAAGAGAGGCAAGAGGCAAGTAAGAGAGAAAATGAGCGAATCTTGAGAGAACTTGAAAAAGCCTTTGAAAAAGCCTTTGAAAAACGAAAAGAGAATGAAAAAGAATTTGAGAGTAAAAAAGAAGATGAAAATGAAATTGAAACAAAAGAAACGAATGATTCAGAAGAAAAAGAATCGAGTGAGAAAACAAGTGAGCAAGTGAGGATTATTTCTACTAACCCATCTGTTCGATCTTCTTGTGATTTAACTTTTCAGGTTCCTAGAAGTTTGTGCGACCAATTCCATCTACATTACCTTCCAAACGAGAGGAGTTTTAGGTTGTTCGAAAAAGGTAAGTTCGCGAATGACAACCACACACTTGCGATCGAAGGTAAGGAAGGTAAGGATTCTTTGTTTATCAAATCGAAGTCACTTGATTTGGCTAATTTTTGTTCACTTATTGTTGTTAACGATTTTGTTTTAAAAGGTGCCATATACAGCTTTTCTTATGACGATTACTACAATGGCAAATTTGTTGACAACATTGGATTAGTTTTCTCTAAGCGAATTTTGAATGTGTTTGATCAAAGTCTGTCACTTAAAAATTCTGATGTGTTTGATCATGCAAACTTTTTGAACTCATGTGTTAAATCTTTATGTTTAAATATGCCTGCTCAATTGATTTGTGATAAATCTGCCTGTTTGAAAAGTTGCATGTTCTTTAAAAATTCTTTATTTGGCATCCATGTTAAAAGATCTTCACATGATATGTGCAATTGTGTTCTTCATGAACAATCTTTGAGTTGTTGTGCAAAATTTCCATGTAGTGATTTGCATTCCCAATTAATACTCTTGAAGCATGAACCTTTGCATATTGGTATGCTCGGCTTTGTCATTTCAACATGTGTGTTTAAACTAGTGAAGTATAATTCGTGTGGTAAGTTGATTATATCTTCTTCTAATATGTTGTTTATTGGAATTCCTAATCAAGTTCGTGTGTTCAAGCCTGATATTTGCTATATGAATTCATTTTATGGAAACATTAAGCACTTTGCATCATTTGCATACAAATTATGTTTGCTTGATGTTTGAACTTTTGATAAGAAGGTGAAATTCAATGATTTGGGTTTCAATTTTGATTCGTTTACTAACCACCTTGCTTGGCCACATCTGGAATTTTCGTTTCATATCGAAAAGGTAAGACCAACCTATGTTTTTAGAATTGAATCAAATTTCCATGGTAACTTTCCTTTTTCATTTAAGTCCATAGTTTTCGTTAATACTAAACATTCTCATTTTTGTGAATTCCACCCCTCGAGGAGCAAGACATGTCATGGTGCATCATCACTGCTCAAATTTATCGTAGTAATAGTTTTGTCTTACGTTATCTATCCAAAGAGAGAAGATTCATTTTGACCGAGAAAGGTAAATCCAATCCTCAATTGTCTTCTCTTCATATTCGCAAGGTAAGTCATCCAAAAACTTTCAAATATCTTTGCTCAATTCGATTGAAGTTGAAAAGTCCATTGATTTGTTGTTTGGAAATTATTTATACTTTGATGTGATGGATTTTTCCTTTTGGCATTGTAATGATGTGATTATTATGTTGGAATTTGGAGACACCCCTCATGTTGTTCAAAAATGAAAGGAAGAGTTAGCATACCTTATACCTTGCATGAACAAGACAAGGGACCAAATGAGTTGCTATATTCGATTAAAGAAATTAAAATGTTTTGGGTGAGGAATAATGTGTTTAAGTGTCTGCCGTCATTTACAACCAATTATCCCTTGATCCAACATAGTTTTCATGATTGCAACGATGTTCTAATGAAACTCTTTGATAAATTTACGTATGCCTGCTTTGTCCAATTGAGATTTTTAGCATATGTTTGATTGAATGAATTTTTTATGAACTATCGAACACATTTGAATTTGACTCCTTTGAGTTTCTTTTTACCGGCTGTGGTAAGAATTTTTAAGGTTTGTGTGACATCTTCCATCCCATTTGATCGGGGAAAACCATGCACGAGTCAAAGTTCTCCCATGGACAAATGGCTCGACTTGAGGACAAGTCGCCTAAAAGAGGGGGGAATGATATGAGCACGCCCCGCAAACTTTATCGAGCAAATCTATCAAGCCGAGCAATGACATGTTGGCAAGCTGATCCCACTGCTTTCAGCTCCACGAGCTCCGTCCCACTCAACTCTAGCTTATTCGAGCTCAATCCATCTTGTCTGAGCTAAACCGAGCTCACTCCTAGCTCACTTTCAACTCACGAGCTAAACCTTAGCTCAACTTCAGCTTAGGAGTTTAGCCTCAGCTCAACTTTAGCTCACGAGCTAAAGCTTAGCTCATTTTAGTTTAAACTTGATTTTTGTCTTTAATGCATTAAATAAAAATTTGCACATATTTATTTAAGCATTAAACTTGTCTTATATTAATATTTGTTATTAATATGTCATAGTCATTACATAAATTGATTATGTTTACATAGCTGAATTAATGCATGACATTAATGTGTTCACATTATGCCGAATTTATGAGTGTTCATGAGATATCTTAATGACTTGTTTTATTCATGTAGGTACATCCCTTTGGACGGTACAATGTATCTATGAAGAAACATCTCTTTTGGGCATTCCACACTCATGAATGAAGAAGTATTAAATGTTGGTGCATGTACGGCTAGATGCAAGGTTTCTAAAAATTCATGCATGTGTCGAATGCATGTATGGACATTAAAGGTTTCTACAAATCCATGAATGGATCAAATGCATGGGATGATAGAATGCATGAATGGCTTAAGTGCATGTATGGTGGCTGTCTCCTAACTTTCCAAGGCACTTATTCGGCCAAGAAGTAGCTGTTCACACTTTGAATTGACCTATAAGCTACTACACATACATGCACAAAGGGGAGAACGAATTTACTAGGTTCATGCTGCCATTTATGAACCTACATGCTATTAAAGAGTTTAATTATGAGGATACATGTTCTATACAAGTGCATGAACGTCCCAAGGAGATGAATGCAACCTTTGGTGCACATACAAGTCACTTGAAGCCTTTCTTTATGATTAAGTATTCATGCACACACTTAGGGGAAGAAAGTGTCCATTCAATTAGTTCATGAATCACTGAATTTATGAACTATTTTAATACATTAGTGTGAACGTTTTTATTATTGTGTGAACACCTAGATGCTGAATTTGAATGGTCATCTATGTGCCTATAAATATTTGTTTTCTTTCAATTGTAAGGGGACTTTTTGCCAAATTTTTATTGAATTTAATCTCGTGAGAATTTTCTTCTCTAAACTTTGTTTAAGACTTTGTTGACTTATCTACCTAGTAGTGGCGTCAACCCTGTTTCTTTCATGCCTATACCAAGGTTCCTATCTTCGTAGATAGTGGGTCGCGGTTTTATCGTTTTACCATTCACCTTAAGAAACTATAAGTTTCGGGTCGTCACTCTTTAGTGTCGGTTCTACTTGTTCTTAAGCTACCTAATTCCATACCCTACGACCACCCTTGTCAAATATTAGCAACCAACACAACTCCATCCTTTATCGCCTAAGCCTTAAAGTTACAAACAGAACTTCTCGTTAAGACGATCGGGCAACTCAGTATACGACTCGACTCATCCTGAGGCGGATCGTATCAATAAGTATCCTCCGCCAAGAATTGATGATCTGTTTGACCAACTTAGGGGAGCTTCTGTATTTTCCAAGATCGATCTTTAATTTGGATATCATCAGTTAAGGGTCAAGGAGGCATATATTCATAAGACGACATTCAGGACTCGGTATGGTCATTACGAGTTCTTGGTTATGCCATTTGGACTGACGAACGCTCTTGCAGCATTCATGGATCTGATGAATCGTGTATTCCAACCATTCTTAGATTGATTTGTAATCGTCTTTATTAATGATATTCTGATATATTCTGATACTGAAGCGAAACATGATGAGCATCTCTGCATTGTGCTGCAGGTGTTGAGGGAGAAGAAACTTTATGTGAAATTTAGCACGTGTGAATTCTGGTTGAGGGAGGTAACCTTCTTAAGACATGTTGTCTCTGCTGAGGGGATTAAGGTGGACCTTCGGAAGATTGAAGTGATTTTGGAATGGAAGCCACCTAGGTCGGTGTCAGAAATTCAGAGTTTCCTAGGGTTGGCTGGATACTACAGAAGGTTTGTGGAAGGTTTTTCTGTGATGGCAGCACCTTTGACAAAACTCATAAGGAAGGGAGTATCGTTTGTTTGGACTGAGAAGCAGCAAAAAGCTTTTGAGAAGTTGAAGAAAGTTCTGACTGAAGCATCTGTATTAATTCAGCCGGAGTCTAGGAAAGATTTTACTGTATACAATGATGCATCACATGTGGGTTTGGGTTGTGTGTTGATGCAGGAGGGTAAGGTGGTTGCTTATGCATCACGACAGCTTAAGCCTCACGAAGGGAACTATCCTACTCATGATTTGGAACTGGCACAGTAATCTTTGCACTTAAGATTTGGAGACACTACTTGTACGGAGAAAGGTGTTTTCTATACACGGATCACAAGAGTCTCAAATACTTGCTGACTCAGAAGGAGCTGAACCTTAGGCAAAGAAGATGGATAGAGTTGCTTAAGGATTATGACTATTCGATTGAGTACCATCCAGGCAAGGCTAATGTTGTGGCCGATGCTCTATGTCATAGAGCTGTATCTGATCTGAGAGCAATGTTTGCTCATTTGAGTCTGTATGATGATGGTAGTCTATTGGCTGAGTTAGAAGTAAGGCCAACATGGGTGTATCAGATTAAGGAAAAGCAGTTGAGGGATGAGTCTTTGGTTGCTCGGTTCCAGCAAGTTAAGAAAGGGGAAACTTCTGAGTTTAGGTTGAACAGTGAAGGAGAATTTACGTTTCCGAGGGAGAATTTGCGTTCCGAAGGACTCTAACCTGAGGCAGTCAATATTGAAAGAAGCTCATAGAGGTCTTTGTGCTATGCATCCTAGAGGGAACAAGTTGAATCACGACTTACAAGAATTTTATTGGTGGCCTGGGCTTACACGGGAAGTAACAGAGTTTGTGGGGAAATGTTTGACATGCCAGCAAGTGAGTGCGGAGCATCAACTACCTTCTGGACTTTTGCAACCAGTGAAGATACCACTTTAGAAGTTGGAGAGGGTAACCATGGACTTTGTGAGTGGGCTACCCTTGACACCAATGAAGAAGGACTCGATTTGGGTAGTTGTGGATAGGTTGACCAAGTCTGCTCATTTCATACCTGTTCGCACTGATTATTCACTTCAAAAGTTAGCCAAGTTGTATGTGGCGGAAATAGTTCGACTTCATGGTGTCCCAGTTTCAATTATTTCTGATCGAGATCCTAGGTTCACATCTCAGTTTTGGCAAAAGTTGCATGAAGCGTTGGGAACACGATTGAACTTCAGTATGGCTTTCCATCTCCAGACTGATGGTCAGTCAGAAAGGGTTATTTAGATTTTGGAGGACATGTTGATGGGATGCGTTATTGACTTTTGAGGTAGTTGGGAGGATTACCTGCAATTGGCAGAGTTTGCGTACAACAATAGTTATCAGGAGAGTATTCGAATGGCACCGTATGAAGCGCTGTATGGACAAAGGTGTCGTACCCCTAGTTGTTGGACCGAACTGGGAGAGCGACAGGTTTTTGGACCTGAGCTGGTAGCTGATACTGAGGATAAGGTCCGAATAATCAAAGATCGATTAAAAGAAGCTGCTGATAGGCAAAAGTCGTATGCAGATTTGAAGCATAAGGAGATTGAGTACTCAGTGGGTGATATGGTCTTCTTGAAGGTTTCTCCTTGGAAGAAGATATTAAGGTTTGGTAAGAAGGGTAAGTTGAGTCCGCGGTTCATTAGTCCTTATCGGGTTTTGAAGCAAGTAGGTCCTGTGGCTTATCAACTGGAATTACCTCTGGAGTTAGACAGGATTCACGATGTTTTTTATGTCTCCATGTTAAGGTGTTATCATTTTGACCCTACTCATGTTGCATTGGTTGCAGAGATTGAGGTGTAGACTAATTTGACTTTTGAGGAAGAGCCTGCGTAGATATTGGACCAAGATGTTAAAGTTCTAAGAAGGAAATCTGTTCCATTAGTAAAGGTGCTTTGGCATAATCATGGTAGAGAGGAAGCTACTTGGGAGCTAGAAGAGGCGATGCGTCACAATACCCTCATCTGTTTGGATCAGGTAAATTTCGAGGATGAAATTTCTTTAAGGAGGGAAAAGTTGTAACTCCCCAATTTTTGGGATTTTCGTGATTTCTGTGATTTTTAGCGAACTTTAGAATTTCTGTGTTGCAATTGTTTAGTGTGGGTCTGAGTATGTTAGCGGGCCTCTAGAAGGCCCAAGTCTAAGTAAAAACCCAGAAGTTCTAGCTAATTTTTAATTCCAAAGGGGAAAAGGGATTCTGGTATATTAGGCTTTTAAGGATTCATGGGTAAAATAGGACACAGGAAGACCTGTGGTAAAGTGGCAAGGGTGACGCCACTAAGGTGCTTAAAAAGTGGCGTGTGGATATGTAGGGGAAGCCAAGGTTCAAATCACAAGGTAAGCAAATTATAGTATTATTTTTGTGAACAGAAAAGGGATGTGATGGAACTTAAGTGGAACTCTGCTAGGAAGAGTTTGAGCTGTCCAGGAGAGTGAGTAAGGAGGGGATAAGGGAGAAAGTTTAGGAGCTGATCAAGGAGGGTGGTATTGGCCAAATAGTGGACTCTTGAGAAGCAAGAGTTGGCCGGCCAAGGGTTTCTAGTATAGGGAATTTCGGCATTTGGGTAGGGGGTGCCATTTCTGACAAATTCTTTTCTCTTCTTCTATTCTCCTCTCTTCTTCTATCTCATTTTCTTCTTCTTTTCATCCCTAGCCGAATCTTCCTACCATTCTACTCATCTCCACTTCCATTCCATTCGTTTCTAAGCCTTTATAGCCGAATTTCATAAAAGTCAAAATCCCAAAAACCTATTTCTTGTGTCGATTTCTCCTAGCCAACTTCTCCTATCTTCTTTCATCTTTTGGAAGATTTACACAATCCTCTAAATCCCAACCCCTGTCAGCTAAACCACTGCAAAACCCTCATGTTAAATCATCTTTTCTTCACAGTTACAAAAAGCCAAAAACACCATAGTCTTAGGGGCATATAGCCGAATCTTTAGATCTCTAAGATTCAATTTCTGCTAGTGTTTGAGGGTTGGATCTACATCCAAACTGAATAGGAACTGAAGTGGAATCATGTTGGTGAAAGAATCGGTGGTAAGTACTCAGATCTACTCTTTATTTCGGGAATTAAGAAAAGCCAAAACCCTTAAGGGTGGCTAATGTTTGGACTAAGGGTTTTTGTGCCCCTTTTTGTTTGGTTGTGTATGCGTTAGCATGGACAAGGGGACATTCAACGAAGGGCTTGAACACTAATTCGGTTGGCTCTTTAGATCTAATCCATAGTTCGGCAAAAAGGTAAGAACTCTAGGGTCTATGGCTTTGTTGGCCGAATATGGCAGGGGGATAAGTACGTAAATTGTTTTAAATATTTAGATTGATGTGTTAGTAATCCAATTGTAGTCAGCTCATGTGTGGATCTCGCCATCGAATCGCTACCAATCAGGTGTGTAACTGACACCCTCTCATAGACTAGATCGGCAAAAGTCGAAAAGTCAAAATTCTAAAAAGTCGGTATTTTGTGAACTTGCAAGTGTACGAATGCTCGTGAGATAGATTGATTAACATATTCAGTAATCTAAAGTGATAAGACTGTAAAGTGCGCGATTATGTGCACTTCGATATATTTGGGCTTAATGGGCCAAAATCGGGATAATGGGCCAACAGGCCCAATTCGGTAAGAACACCCGATAAATGTTTCTGTTAGTACGTAAATGACTGGAATATGCATGAAAACCCTTAAATTGTTAAATTACTAAAATACCCCTAAGTATGGAAATTACCATTTTACCCCTAGGTACAAAATGACCAATATACAATTTTTTATTAAAATGCATGATGATCTGATTCTGTATGTTGTATGCCATGACTTGTATATCTGTTGCATGGGGACATGGGTTATATTTATGGAAGAAGTGTCCTGGTGGCTATGCCACAACTATCTGATCTGGTGGCTCTGCCACAATTATCTGTTCTGGTGGCTCTGCCATGATTATCTGTATCTGGTGACTCTATCACATTATTTGTTTCTGGCAGCCATGCTGCAAATTCTGTGACGTGTAGCGGTTGGGTGGGTCGAGTAGTCTCCCCACATGGTGTAAGGTTGGTATGGGGGTGCATATGGTTGGATATGGGTTGGGTTCTGTATATATATATGATATCTGTTCTGCTTTTGTTATGGGCCTATGGGCTTCATTCTGTAATCTATTTTGGGCTAAAGCCAACTTAATCTGTCTCTGTTGTTTGAGCTGACTTAGACTACGGTTGGGTTATTTTACAAACTGAGTTTCCAAACTCACCCCTTATTTTCATCCATGCAGGTAATCTTCTAAGCCAAAAATTAAAGCAACCAAACTTTCTTCTCCCTCCCTTTAGGCTACGGCAATGGAGGACAAGGATGAACCAACTTTGGTTTCTCCTCCCACTAACTATTATCTAATATCTCTTTTTTTTTTTTTTTTTTTATTAATTCATTTGTAATATAATATCTTAAATCACAACACATATTATATATAAAACACCATATCATGACCGACCACCATCTCAAAAGTGGGTAATTTGACATGCAAGCCCACATTTTTGAATACATGCTCTATTAGATCACTTTATATATTTACCTAACCTATTTTACCAATGTTTCACATAAGTCCTGTTTCAAAATTTCACATACAAATGGCAAAATTAATGCTTGAAATTTTTACACATGCATTTACTCACCTCATGAACATAGAATATAACTTTCAATTATTTAT
Source organism: Gossypium anomalum (assembly GCA_025698475.1). NCBI lineage: Eukaryota > Viridiplantae > Streptophyta > Magnoliopsida > Malvales > Malvaceae > Gossypium > Gossypium anomalum. The sequence goes on from CM046965.1 coordinate 45,465,682, forward strand.
AAAACTCAGTTTCGTGGTCCCGAAACCACTTTTCGACTAGGGTCTACTTAGGACTGTCACACACCAACTCTTAACTAGCATCATAATTGGTGTTTGAATGCTTAAAATGACCTTTGAAATGGCAAAAAGGGCTGGTAGTAGAAAAGGTTGCTGCCAAAATTAATTTGGATGATATAATGTTCCTTAAACCTCCTTTAAATGATGTATAACCCTTCTTATAACAACCCCCTTGCTTTGTAACCGAAAATGACTTGAAAAGCCACTTTATTTAATTTGTAACAGCCTTGAATTGTAACGGTGACTTGAAGAGACTCCTGCAATAAAGACATTAAAATGAGCTTATTAAATACATGTAAGAACTTATTACACATAACACACATTAATACTTAACTTAGGTAAATGAACTATGCATCAATTATTCCAGCAACTAGTTAATTAAAGAAGCATCATTAAATAAACTTAACTCATGCATCAATAAATAATCCTAGGAGCTAGATTAATTAAGAGCAACCCTTATTAAATTAAGACATAATTAAAGCAACTAATGTGAACTTAATTTAGAACTTATCATATTAACTAACTAATTAAGGAACTTATTAAATTAAAGAGTAAAACTAATTTAATGAACTGAAATAGTTGGTGAACTTAATAAACTAAAGCTGAACTTACAGAAAAATGCAAGGTGAATTCGAGGAACAATCTTCCTTGATGTGACCAGGCAGAATATCATCCCAGATACGAGCTACGAGAGCTAAAATAGAATCTTTAAAAGCCTTGGCTTGGGCTCTTGTAACAGGACCTTGAGGCAGCTCCATGGGATCCTTGCTTGAGCTATGAGAGTAATAAGGCACGCTCGCATCATTCCCCCCTCTTCGAAATGACTTATCCTAAAGTCAGAATCTACGTTAAAAGGGGTTAAATTAGACACGTTAAAAGTAACACTAACATTATATTCACCTGGCAAATCGAGTTTATAAGCATTCTCATTTATACATTCAAGAATTTGGAAAGGCCCGTCTCCACGTGGTAGTAATTTAGACTTTTGTCGGGCCGAAAAGCATTCCTTACACATGTAAACCCAGACCCACTCTCCGAGTTCAAAAACCACACATTTCCATCCTTTGTTCGCATTACGAACGTAGGACTTGGTCCTAGCCTCAATATTAGCTCACACCTTTTGATGTAATTCCTTGACAAAATCAGCCTTTTTCCTTGCATATGCATGAACCAACTGATCAGTAGGCAAGGGCAATAAGTTTAAAGGTGTCAAAGGGTTAAAACTGTATACAATCTCAAAAAGGTGAATATTTTGTAGTGGAATGAACAGATCGATTGTATGCGAACTCGATATGTGGTAAACAATCCTTCCACGACTTTAAGTTCTTGCGAATGATAGCCTGGAGCAGTGTAGATAGTACTCGATTGACTACTTCTGTTTGGCCATAGGTTTAAGGGTGGGAAGTAGTCGAAAATAGTAGCTTGGTTCTAATTTTCCCTACAATGACCTCCAAAAATGACTTAGGAACTTCACATCACGATCTGATACAATGGTACGGGGAATACCATGTAATCAAACATTGTCTCGAAAAAACAAATTTACAATATGAACAGCATCATCAGTCTTAGTGCAAGCAATAAAATGAGACATTTTTGAAAAATGATCAACAACCACAAAAATAGAATCCTTACCCATTTTTGTGCGTGGAAGTCCAAGAACATTTATCCAAGTACATCAATGTATATTCATGAAGTCTTCCATCCACCTTCCATTCGGCCGAACATGGACATGCACATTGAAAGACCATTTCTAGAATTTTCATAGCCATTAATAGTTACATTGCTTAGTTGTTAAGCCTATGAATTTGACTATTCGGTTAGCATAGGCTACTAGTATAAATAGTTGTTCACTTTCATTGTAAGAAGAACTTTTTGGACTTTGTTAATGTTATGCTGCCAAAATTGTGAGGCAAAACTTTTCTCAAATTTCGTTCAAAGATTCGATTGGCTTCCTAGCGTTCTAGTTGTGTCAGTTGTTGTTCTTTGTCGAAACCGAACTTATCACTACTCGTAGTGTGGTGTTCTAAACTAAACCGAGGTTCCTATCTTGTTAGATAGTGGGTCGAGGTTCTTTTTACCAAACCTAAACCGAACCAAAAAGTGCATATAAATAACGGGTCGATATTGAATCGGTATTGGTTCTTATTTGCATTCTTTGTTCGATCCAATTTCTTTCTTACCCAAACATACCAAAACCGACTAATCCGTTCATATTCTTTCGATCATATCATTTCACTCCTACCCTTCTGTTCGAATCCCATCTTCTTCTTCGACCATTCTTTCAACTCGACTAAACTTTCGTAATTTCTCGTAGACGATCGGGCAATCGACATACGACTTGACTCATCACCGGGCCGGTTCGTATCATAGTCTGTGACTCATCAAGTAAGTTTGAAAAAAAATTCCAAAAAAAATTGAAAAAAAAATTCAAAAAAAGTTAAAAAAATTCGAAAAAAATTGAAAAAAATTCAGAAAAAAAGTTAAAAAATTTTGAAAAAAATTCAAAAAAATTCAAAAAAAATTTGATTTTTTTTTTGAAATTTGAACATTGTCTTACTTCTTCTCCATTTTTCGATCCTGAAACTTTTACCCTCTCATCCACTTCCATCCTTGACCTTTTCGCCACACTATACCCGAATCATTTTCTTTCTTGTAAGCCTACCCAGTTTTAAATCACATCATCCCTTGTTACCCATTTGAAACCGACCACCTAGACTAAGGTTAAGCCTTGGCGAATCTACTTACGAAATCATGAGAAAGGTAAAGAGAGGTAAAAGGCACGAGAGTTGTGAGCACAATAGAGTGGAAATAAAAGCTTATTCTCGAGCGTAAACACGAGCGTGAGTGAATTTCCTCTTTCTTTTCGAGTGATCGTGAGGTTTTGTGTGAGGTTCCTTACTAAATTCAATGTCACAAGAAGTTGATCCTAACATAGAAGATCGTCCCACACGACAACCTGTTCGCAACGTTCCTGATTTGAACATGCAAGCTCTATTACGAGAGTTGGAAAGACTCTTAGACCGAAGATTAAATCCTCTCGAAGATCGCCTATTCGAAGTTGAAGCGAGAGAGCAACATGAAAGACCTCCAACTTAGATGGGAGAGACCAAACCAACAACGAGAAAGCAAAGAGCTCAAGATGATGATGTAAACGATCCTAGTGATATTGAAAGTGATCAAGAGTCAAATGCAAGTAATCGTCGGAGGGAACCACGACATCGAGATCGAAGACGTGAAGATGATGATCTTAAGAACATCAAGCTTTCAATACCACCGTTCCAAGGTAGATCAGATCCGGAAGCCTATCTTGAGTGGGAAAAGAAGATCAAGTTGGTGTTTGATTGTCACAACTAATCCAAAAATAAAAAGGTGAAATTAACAGCAATCGAATTCTCGGATTACACCATGATCTGGTGGGATCAACTAACTACTAGTCGAAGATGTAATGGAGAACGACCAATCTCTACATGGACCGAGATGAAGGCAGTTCTGAGGCGACGATTTATCCCTTCTTACTATCATCGGGAGTTGCACCAAAAACTTCAAAATCTTACACAAGGGACCAAAAGCGTCGAAGACTACTACAAGGAGATGGAAATTGCGATAATTCGGGCAGATGTCTAAGAGGATCCCAAAGCAACAATGGCATGATTTCTAGCTGGATTAAACCGAGACATAGCGAATGTCATTGAGCTTCAACAATACCTTGAAGTGGTGGACATGGTTCATATGGCCATCAAGGTAGAAAAGCAACTCAAGCGTAAAGGTTCAAGCTAAGGTTTTTCGACTTCTAACACATCCAAGTGGGGCCAAAGCTCGAGTAAAGGTTCTCCAACATTTCGGGGAAAGGATACCATAGCACCTCCGAAAACCAACAAGCCTAACACCGAAGTAAACAAAGGCAAGGCACCTGAGGTTTCTTTCAATCGAAATCAAGACGTCAAATGTTTCAAATGTCTCGGGAGAGGTCACATAGCCAGCCAGTGTCCAAATCGAAGGACCATGGTGATTCGAGCCGATGGTGAAATTGAGACGGAAGATGAAGAAGAAAAGGAGTCTAAATTGGCTTCTGAAGCTGAGGAGGACTTGGAACAACCTATAGAAGGTGAACTACTCGTTGTCAAAAGGAGTCTTAGTCTCCAAAGCATGGATAACGAGCTACAACGGGAGAACATATTTCATACCCGATGTCAAGTAGGAGGAAAAGTTTGCTGTGTCATCATCGACGGCGACAGTTGTACAAACGTAGCAAGTACGATGATGGTTGAAAAGCTTGGTTTGCCAACTACCAAGCATCCGAGCCCTTATAAACTTCAGTGGCTCAATGACGGCGGAGGACTTAAAGTGACCAAGCAAGTGCTCATTTCTTTCACCATTGGAAAGTACTCAGACGAAGTATTATGTGACGTTGTTCCGATGCACGCGGGCCATCTACTCCTTGGTCGTCCGTGGCAGTTTGATCGACGAGTGCTACACAACAGGTATACCAATTGGTATACTTTCAAGTTTATGGGAAAGAATGTTACGTTGGCACCGTTAACTCCCAAACAAGTTTACGATGACCAATTGAAGTTGAAGGCATCCGTTGAACAAATGAGAGAGAAAGAAAAAGAAGATTGTAAAAAAATAAAAGAAGAAAAAAATAAGAAAAAGAAAACAAAAGAGAGCGAAAAGAAAATCAGCAAAGAAAAGAAGAAAAAGAGAAGGAAATTGAAAAAATGAGTGTCTTTGCAAAAGTTAGTGATATTCGAAAAGCGTTAGTAATGAATCGCCCTGTTCTTGTACTCATGTACAAGGAAATCTTGTTTTCTACTAACGAATTACCCGACACCCTACCTTCTTCTGTTTTGTCTTTGTTGTAGGATTTTAAAGATATTTTTCTGAAAGAAGTCCCAAATGGTTTACCACCACTTCGTGGAATTGAACATCAAATAGATTTTGTGCCGGGAGCTACTATTCCAAATTGTCCCGCTTATCGAGCCAATCCGGAAGAGACTAAAGAATTGCAGCGGCAAGTCAATGATCTGTTGGAAAAAGGCTATGTTCACGAGAGTCTTAGTCCTTGTGCTTTACCTGTTTTGTTAGTACCGAAAAAAGATGGAACATGGTGAATGTGCGTAGATTGCCGAGCCGTAAACAAGATGATACGAACCGTCTCGGGAAGAGTCAAGTCGTATGTAGATTGCCCGATCGTCTACGAGAAGTTACGTTAGGTTTTAGATTGAGTTGAATGTATGGTCAAGGTAGAAAGAGGGGTATGAACGGATTGGTAGGAACAAAAGGGTAGGAACAAAAAGGATATGAACAAATTGGTCAATTTAGGCTCGATTAGGTAAAGAAAAGAAATGGGTTTGAACTGCTAAAGGTACTTTCAAGAACCAATACCGAAATGGTATCGACCCGTTGATTAAGCCTTTTGAGTTCGGTTATAGGTTTGGTAAGGGAAACCTCGACCCACTATCTAACAAGATAGGAACCTCGGTATGTTGAACGCCACACTACGAATAGTGATAAGTTCGAGTACGACAAACAACACGGTTGACACAACTAGAACGCTAGGAACGCCAAACGAATCTTTGAACGAAATATAAGAAAAGTATGTCTCACAATTTCGGCAGCATAACATTAACAAAAGTTTCAAAAACGTCCCTTTTACAATGAAAGTGAACAACTATTTATACTAGTAGCCTATGCTAACCGAATAGTCAAGTTCATAGGCTTAACTACTAAGCAATGTAACTATTAATGGCTATGAAAATTCTAGAAATGATCTTTCAATGTACATGTCCATGTTCGGCCGAAAGGGAGGTGGATGGAAGACTTCATGAATATGCATTGATGTACTTGGATAAATGTTCTTCATGCATGCATGGCTAGATTTGGCTAACTCCTTTAATGGGGCTCTAATTCATGTTGTTTCACCATGAGTGGCTTAATTAAATGAGGCTTCATGAAGGGTCAAACTTGTGTGAACAAGGAACTTGAGTAGACTCTTGTGTATGAACATCCAATTGAATGGTCATCATGGTGTGAACACAAGGTGTGAACACATGATCAATACATGAACCGTCCAATGCATGTTCCATCATTAATTTGATCCATGAATCTTCAAAATGCATGAGTGACCAACATGAACATGCATATGCCTCTTTGATTGCCGTCCATTGAACCTTTCTATGCATACACCTTGCATTAATTCCTTACATGCATGTGCCGTCCAAAGGGATGTACCTGCAACATTAAAATCAAGCATTAATCACCAATGTGGACACATTAAGGTAGCAGCAAATATGAACATATTAAACACACTCATAAATTCGGCTAACACAATAAATAATTGTAGTAATTTGAACACATTAAATCCTAGTTCAACCAAGACACATTAATAACATGTAATAACCTAATTAAATTCGACACACCTATTTAAAATGTCCAGAATTAAACAAATTAATTATTTAAGTAAATATGTTCAAATTTATTTAATGCATCAATCTTATTTAATAGCTAAGAATGAGTAGACTTATTGAGCTCATTATAGGTGCGTGAACTAGTGATGAGCTGGGGGTAAGCTCGAGAGCTAATAATGAGCTGGTTCCGAGCTAATGAGCTGGTGTGGAGCAACATGGGAGCTAACTTGAGCTGAAGGTGAGCTCAGCGAGCTGATTTGAACTTGTAAAAAAGTTCGGCATGGATTTCCAAAATGGCCACCAACTGATTTGATAGGTCTAGCATTGACATCTTCCCACACATGCTGAACTAAAGCTATAACAGCTTCTTTAAATTGTTTTGCATGAGCCATTGTGATCGGCCCTTGAGGTAGCACCATCGGATCTCAGCTCAGACTCGACTTATGGAATAGCGGGATTGTATCATCCTCTCCCTCTTGAAATTAACTTGTCCTCAAGTTAGTATCTACATCGAAGGGAGTCAAGTCAGAGACATTAAAACTAGCACTAACATTATACTCACCCGGTAAATCAAGCTTATACGAATTTTCATTGATTCACTCAATGGCTTGGAAGGGGCCGTCTCCTCGCGGCAACAACTTAGATCTTCGTTGAGCCGAAAACCTTTCTTTTCTCATGTGTACCCAGACCCAATCTCCGGGTTCAAACACAACTCTTTTTCATCCTTTGTTGGCTCGTTGGACGTATGCTCGGTTCGAGATTCAATATTCTCTCAAACTTTCCTATGTAGTTCCTTGACAAATTTAGCCTTTTTCCTTGCATCTATATGGACAAATTGATCAACAGGAAAAGGTAATAAATCAAGGGGAGTAAGGGGATTAAATCCATAGACAGTCTCAAAAGGAGAAAATTTGGTGGCCGAATGAACAGAGCGATTATAAGTGAAGTCGATGTGGGGTAAGCATTCCTCCCACGGCTTGAGGTTCTTTCGTACCAATGCTCGCAACAAAGTTGACAAAACTCGGTTTACCACCTCGGTTTGGCCGTCCGTTTGGGGATGACAAGTAGTTAAAAACAATAACTTCGTCCCAAGTTTTCCCCATAATGTCCGCCAAAAGTTACTCAAGAACTTTGCATCTCGATCGAAAACAATCGTTCTTGGTAATCCATGCAGTCACACAATTTCCCTAAAAAAAATTAGCAATATGCACAGCGTCATCAGTTTTAGCACAAGAAATAAAATGTGACATTTTAGAGAATCTATCAACTATAACAAAGATTGAGTCCTTCCCTGTTTTAGTTTTTGGCAATCCAAGAATAAAATCCATAGAGACATCGGTCCACGGGGTGTCGGGAATGGGAAGTGGTGTGTAAAGTCCATGAGGTTGGACCTTCGACTTAGCCCGTTTACAAATTAGGCAGCGTTCACAAATTCGCTCCACGTCTCTCCGCATTCGTGGCCAATAAAAATGTTCATGAAGGGTCGACAATGTCTTGCTTATTCCAAAGTGTCCCATCAGGCCACCACTATGCGCCTCTAACACAAGTAACTCTCGAATAGAGCCTTGTGGTATACACAACCTATTTTCTTTAAAAAGAAACCCTTCGTACCTGAAAAATTTCTCAAAGACCCATTTTCACAAGCAGCATATATATTTCCAAAATCCTCATCATTAGCATACAACTCTTTCATATGATAAAAACCAAGTAACTTAGAATCAAGAGTGGTCAATAAGGTATATCTCCGTGACAAGGCATCAGCCACTACATTTTCTTTACCTTTCTTGTATTTGATGACGTAGGGAAATGATTCTAAATACTCAACCCACTTTGCATGTCGTTTGTTGAGTTTATGCTGACCTTTAATAAACTTAAGTGCTTCATGATCGGAATGAATCACGAACTCCTTTGGTCTTAGATAGTGCTGCCAAGTTTCAAGTGATCGAATCAAGGCATACATCTCTTTGTCGTACACCGAATAATTGAGGGAAGCGCCACTTAATTTCTCACTAAAGTACACCACTAGTCTTCCATCTTGGGTCAACACAGCTCCGATCCCTACACCTGAGGCGTCACACTCAATTTCAAATGTTTTAGAAAAATCTGGAAGGGACAATAAAGGAGCTTTCACAAGACTTCTTTAATCAAATTAAATGAACGTTCTTGATCTTCAGACCAGTGAAATGCAGAGTTTTTCTTAATTACGCTTGTTAAGGGTGCTGCAATGGTACTAAAGTTGGGCACAAATTGACGGTAGAAGCTAGCCAATCCATGGAAGCTTCGAACTTGGCTAATGTTTGTCAGACGCGGCCATTCCTGAATCGCTCAAACTTTTTCTTGATCCACCTCCAAACCGTTGGCACTCACGACATAACCTAAAAACACAACCTCATCAGTGCAAAATGAACACTTTTTGAGATTAACATACAATACCTCTTTTTGTAAAGTTTCCAACACCACTCGTAAATGTGGTACGTGCTCCTCTAAAGTTTTGCTGTAGACCAAGATATCGTCAAAGTATACAACACAAAATTTACCAATAAATGCAAGTAATACATGGTTCATCAATCTCATAAAAGTGCTGGGAGCATTTGTAAGGCCGAATGGCATTACCAACCATTCGTACAAACCCATTTTTGTTTTGAAAGCCGTCTTCCATTCATCGCCTTCTCGCATTCATATTTGATGATAGCCACTTTTAAGATCGATTTTCGTGACAATCTGGGCTCCACTTAATTTGCCAAGCATGTCGTCAAGACGAGGTATCGGGTGTCGATATTTGATAGTGATTTTGTTTATGGCGCGACAATCCACGCACATCCGCCACGACCCATCTTTCTTGGGTACGAGCAGCACCAGCACCGCAAAGGGACTTAGGCTCTCTCGGATGTATCCTTTGTCTAGGAGTTCAGTAATTTGCTTTTGCAATTCCTTCGTTTCTTCGGGATTACTCCGATAAGCAGGACGGTTAGGTAGTGCAGCTCCAGGTACTAAGTCTATTTGATGTCCGATGCCTCGGATAGGGGGCAGCCCACTTGGTATTTCATCCAGAAATATGTCTTCAAATTCCTGAATCAAAGACAATACAAAAGCAGGCAAGTTTTCGGGTGGTTCGTTAGTATTCAACAATGCCTCTTTGTACATAAAAACATACATGGCTGTCTCAAAAACATCGCTCACCGAATATCACTAACCCTCGCAAACACACTCATTTTCCCACTTTCTTTTTCCTCTCCACTTTTTACTTGTTTTTGTTTCTTTTCATTTTCTCTCACATTTTTAGCCTTTTCTCTCTCTTTTTCCTTAATTTTCTCTTTTGCACTCTTTTCTCTTTCTCTCGCTTGTTCCACTGAAAGTTTAAGTTTTTGTTGATCCTCGTACACTTACTTCGGAGTGAGAGGTGCAAGTGTCACAATCTTGCCAAGGTGTTTGAAGGAGTATCTATTAGTGTATCCGTCATGCATCACTCATCGGTCGAACTGCCATGGTCGTCCTAGAAGTAAGTGACCCGCGTGCATCGGCACTACATCGCATAATACTTCATCGGAATATTTCCCGATGCTAAAGGACACTAAGACTTATTTCGTCACTTTGACTTCCCCACCATCGTTAAGCCACTGAAGCTTGTATGGATTCGGGTGCTTGCTGGTTGACAACCCCAACTTTTCTACCATGAGGGTGCTTGCCACGTTTGTGCAACTCCCTCCATCGATTATGATGCTACACACTTTTCCTTGCACTTGACATCTCGAATGAAAGATGTTCTCGCGTTGTTGTTCGTTTTCCACACTTTGGAGACTTAGGCTTCGCTTGACGATGAGTAACTCACCTTCAACGGGTTGTTCTAAGTCTTCCTCGACTTCAGGAGTCGATTCAGTCTCGTTCTCCTCCTCGTCCTCCATTTCAATCTCGCCGTCGGCCCTTATCACCATGGTACGTCTATTCGGGCACTGACTCGCTATATGTCCACAACCAAGACACTTGAAGCACTTTATGTCCCTTGAACGGGCGGTGGAATTTTTAGGAGCCTTACCTTTACTTGACTCGGTAATAAGCTTATTCGCCTTAGATATGGTTGAAGAATCTTTCGTTCGATTTGTTGGAAAACCCTTGCTTGTGATTTGGCCCCACTTAGAAGGATTGGTACTAGGATAGGGTCGGGTGGTACCTTTTCACTTCAACTGCTTCTCCACTTTAATAGCCATGTGGACCATGTCCACAACCTCAATGTAATGTTGCAGTTCTACGACATTTACAATCTCTCGATTAAGTCCTGCTAGAAAACGAGCCATTGTGGCTTCTCGATCTTCTTGTATATCGGCACGGATCATAGCCACTTCCATTTCTTTATAATAATCTTCCACACTCTTCGTCCCTTGGATGAGATTTTGGAGCTTTTGATGCAACTCCCGATGATAGTAGGATGGGATGAATCGTCATCGCATAACCGCCTTCATTTCGGTCCAAGTGGAAATGGGATGCTCTCCATTACGCCTCCGACTAGTGGTCAACTGATCCCACCATATCATTGCGTAGTCCGAGAACTCTATCGCCGCTAGTTTCACCTTCTTGTTCTCAGAATAGTTGTGACACTCGAACACCAACTCTATCTTTTTCTCCCATTCAAGATAGGCTTCGGGGTCAGATTTTCCTTGGAAAAGAGGAATGGAAAGTTTGATATTCTTCAAGTCATCATCTTTCTGCCTTCGATCTACTTGTCCATGATTTCGGGGACATCTCCTTTCTAGGCTTATGTTAGACCCTTGATCACTTTCATCTCCACTATTTTCGTTAACATCATCATCTTGAGCCCTTGGTTGTCTTCGTTGTTGGTTGGCCCCTTCACGTCTTTGCCTAGCAACTTCAGGATATTCATTGCGTTGTCTTTGGGCCTCGACTTGGTAGAGTCGATCTTCAAGAGGATTAAGCCTTCGGTCAAGTAAGCGTTCCATCTCGCGCAAAAGGGCTTGCATTGGCAAATCCGAAACGTTTCTGACTGGTTGTCGCCTTTGTTGTTCCTCCATGTTTTGTCGAACATTTCTAACTGGTTGCCGCCCTTGTTCTTCCTCCATGTTTTGTCCACTATTTTGGGACATCTATTCGTTTAAAATATCTTCACAAACAAATCCTCTCAATCCGCTCAAAAAGAAAGAATTTTGATGACACTCACACTCGTGTTTACACTCTTAGTTCAGCTTTTACCTCCCCTCGACTGAGCTCACGCCCTCTTGCCTTTTACCACTCTTAAATTTTCTCGTAATTTTGTAAGCAGATTCACTAAGGCTTAGTCCTTGGTCTAGGTGGTTGGTTCAAAAGGGATAACAAGTGATTGATGTATTTGGCTTAGGGTAGGCTGAAAGAATAGGGAATTGGGTTAAAAGTGTGGCGAATTAGGGAGAGTAGAATAAAAGAAGGATCGGGAATTATATCAGATCAAATCTTAACGATCAAATAACAACTGAATTGCATAAATCACTTTTTTTTCGAATTTATTTTTTCAAATTTTTTTTCGAATTTTTTTTTAACTTGTATAACTTTTTTTTGTGCTATATCAACAACTAAATACAATAGGATCACTTTTGTACACGATTTTTTTTCTTCGGCTGCGTAAATTTTTGTTTTTATAATAACAGTAACAAACTAATCAAAATGAGAAAATTTCGGTATACGAAATTTTTTTTCCGGATCCTACTTACTCGCGTACACTTGGACTAGCCCGAAATTGATTTCTTTGCACGAAATTCTCATTTTAGTAGCTCAGATACCAAATGATATGAACCATCTCGGGAAGAGTCGAGTCGTATGTAGATTGCCCGATCGTCTACGAGAAGTTACGTTAGGTTTTAGATTGAGTTGAAGGTATGGTCAAGGTAGAAAGAGAGGGCGACGAACGGATTGGTAGGAACGAAAGGGTAGGAACAAAAGATATGAACAAATTGGTCGGTTTAGGTTCGATTAGGTAAAGAAAAGAAACGGTTTGAATCGCTAAAGGTACTTTCAAGAACCAATACCGAAATGGTATCGACCCGTTGATTAAGCCTTTCGAGTTCGGTTATAGGTTTGGTAAGGGAAACCTCGACCCACTATCTAACAAGATAGGAACCTTGGTATGTTGAACGCCACACTATGAATAGTGATAAGTTCGGGTACGACAAAGAACACGGTTGACACAACTAGAACGCTTGGAACGCCAAACGAATCTTTGAACGAAATATAAGAAAAGTATGCCTCACAATTTCGGCAGCATAACATTAACAAAAGTTTCAAAAACATCCCTTTTACAATGAAAGTGAACAACTATTTATACTAGTAGCCTATGCTAACCGAATAATCAAGTTCATAGGCTTAACAACTAAGCAATGTAACTATTAATGGCTATGAAAATTCTAGAAATGATCTTTCAATGTACATGTCCATGTTTGGCCAAATGGGAGGTGGATGGAAGACTTCATGAATATGCATTGATGTACTTGGATAAATGTTCTTCATGCATGCATGGCTAGATTCGGATAACTCCTTTAATGGGGCCTTTAATTCATGTTGTTTCACCATGAGTAGCTTAATTAAATGAGGCTTCATGAAGGGTCAAACTTGGTGTGAACAAGGAACTTGAGTAGACTCTTGTGTATGAACATCCAACTGAATGGTCATCATGGTGTGAACACAAGGTGTGAACACATGATCAATACATGAACCGTCCAATGCATGTTCCATCATTAATTTGATCCATGAATCTTCAAAATGCATGAGTGAGCATCATGAACATGCATATGCCTCTTTGATTGCCGTCCATTGAACCTTTCTATGCATGCACCTTGCATTAATTCCTTACATGCATGTGCCGTCCAAAGGGATGTACTTGCAACATTAAAATCAAGCATTAATCACCAATGTGGACACATTAAGGTAGTAGCAACTATGAACATATTAAACACACTCATAAATTCGGCTAACACAATAAATAATTGTAGTAATTTGAACACATTAAATCCTAGTTCAACTAAGACACATTAATAACATGTAATAACCTAATTAAATTCGGCACACCTATTTAAAATGTCCAGAATTAAACAAATTAATTATTTAAGTAAATATGTTCAAATTTATTTAATGCATCAATCTTATTTAATAGCTAAGAATGAGTAGACTTATTGAGCTCATTATAGGTGCGTGAACTAGTGATGAGCTGGGGGTAAGCTCGAGAGCTAATAATGAGCTGGTTCCGAGCTAATGAGCTGGTGTGGAGCAACATGGGAGCTAACTTGAGCTGAAGGTGAGCTCGGCGAGCTGATTTGAACTTGTAGAAATGTTCGGCATGGATTTCCAAAATGGCCACCAATTGGTTCGATAGGTCTAGCATTGACATCTTCCCACACATGCTGAACTAAAGCTATAACAGCTTCTTTAAATTGTTTTGCACGAGCCATTGTGATCGGCCCTTAAAGTAGCACCATCGGATCTCAGCTCAGACTCGACTTATGGAATAGTGGGATCATATCACAAGATCACCATCAAATACCGTCATCCAATTCCTCGCCTAGACGACATGCTTAAAGAACTCAACGGAGCCAAAGTATTTTCAAAAATTGACTTAAAAAGTGGCTACCACCAGATTAGGATGCGAGAAGGAGACGAGTGGAAAACGGCATTCAAAACCAAGCATGGGCTGTATGAATGGTTGGTCATGCCATTTGGCCTAACCAATGCCCCCAGCACTGATACGATCTGCCTCAGGGTGAGTCAAGTCGTATGTGAGTTTGCCCAATCGTCTACGAAGAAGTATCACTCGGTTTGTTCAAAGGATGTTTTAAGTGAATAATGGCGGAAGCTATGTAAGAAGGGTTCAAAGATGGGTTTATGGGTATGAAGTTTATGTAGGTTCGGCTATAGAAAAATAATAAAAGATGGAGATAAATATAGTAATTGGATAACAAACAATAGATGTGAAGTGAATTGATGGTTCGATTATGATGAAACGAAAGGATGGAATGGAATGGAAAATGCTCTCAAAAACAAACACGAACCAATATTAGAAAATATTGATCCAAATGCTTATAAGTTTTCAAGGTGGTCGGATGGAGAATAGTAGAACCTCGACTCGCTACTTAGCAAAGTAGGAACCTTGGTATAAGGGTGAACGCCACACTATTTGATAGTGATAAGTTCAGGATAAAGAAGAAAGCAAATTGACACCACTAGTGACCTAGATAAGCCAACGAGTTCTTCAACGAAATATGAAAGAAAGAAATCTCACAAATTTCATATAAGTTCAATAGTGTTTTAGACTAAGCAAAAAGATCTCTTTTACAAAGGCTGATTTCACCTGATAGTGCTAAAAAAGGCTAGCTGAATGGTCACAAACATTCAACTTAAAGTGCCAATTAAAAGCTGAAATTTAAACTCAAGTCTTTTCACATTCTTGAGCCAAATAACTCCATCCTTGAATTCACTTTAATTCAGCTGAATGAATGACTTTAAGTGCTTGAAAAATGACTCTTGAGTTAGCCCTAGGTCAGCTGAATGGACACCATCTTCTTAATCAGCTTCTTAATGATGTTTCAATGCTTGAAATAACCTTTGAAAAGGCAAAAATGGCTGGTAGTGGAAAGGTTGCTGCCAAAATTAATTTGGATGATAAAATGCTCCTTAAACCTCCTTTAAATGATGTATAAACCTTCTTTATAACAGCCCTCTTGCTTTGTAACTGAAATCTCTTGACAAGTCACCTTATTGAATGCATAACAGCCTTTAAATGTAATGGATGTGAGCTGAAAAGTCACCTACAATTAATACATGTAACCGACACATTTATTCAATTATTAAGGTTAAAACAAATTAACAACTAACTTAAATAAATGAAATAACACTTATGCATCATTTATTCCAGAAACTAGTTTAATTAAGAGAAGCATTATTAAATGAACTTTAACTCATGCATCAATAAATAATCCTAGGAACTAGATTAATTAAGAGCAACAGTTATTAAATAAAGGTCAACAAAAACACTTATTAATTAAACTAAGATGAGTTGAATAAATGCCCAGCAACTCATTTATTAAACTAAGATGCTTAAATGCATGGTTTTAAAATGCAAACTAAATGAACAAATGAGTTACTTAATGCAAGACTTAATTTAATGAAACTGACTTAAACTAACATGTGAGTTACATAATGCATGGCTTTATTAAATGTAGAACACATAATGCATGTCATAATTAAAATATCTAGATCAATAATGCATGACATTAACTAAAGATGCATTTAATTAAACAAGGCATAATTAAAGACTAAGTATTGAGCTGATTCGAGCTCAAATGAGCTGAATTTGAACTGGTCAGAGCTCGTAGAGCTGGAAACGAACTGGGATCAGCTTGCCAGTTATGCAAGGCTCGACTGAGGAGACTTGACTGACGGGGTTCGCTGGGCGCGCTCGCATCAAGCACTTTCATGAGGTTAATAACTATGTGTTAAGGTCCTTTATTGGTAAGTTCTGTGTTGTTTATTTTGACGATATATTGATATATAGCAAGTCGGTTGAAGACCATGTAAGGCACCTTAAATCTATCTTGGAAGTTTTACATAAAGAAACATTATATGCTAACCTCAAAAAGTGTTCTTTCTGTTCTGATAAAGTTGTCTTTTTAGGATTTGTGGTTAGCGTGGAAGGTCTCGAAGTAGACCAAGAAAAGATCAAGGCCATTCAAGATTGGCCAAGGCCAACGAGTATCACGCAAGTCCAGAGTTTTCATGGCTTAGCGAGTTTCTATCAACGTTTCGTTCCTAATTTCAGCACCATTGCTGCCCCTCTTATGAGCGTCATTAAAAAGAACTCTCCTTTCTATTGGAATGATGAGCAAGAAAAGTCATTTGTTAAAATTAAGGATTTTCTTACTAACGCTCCTTTATTTGCTCTTCCGGATTTCTCGAAGACCTTCGAGATTTAGTGTGATGCCTCAGGCATTGGAATCGGTGCTGTTTTGACACAAGAAGGATGACCTATGGCCTATTTTAGTGAAAAGATTAGTGGAGTTGTACTCATACGAGCCCTTGAGACATGGAAACATTATTTATGGCCAAAGGAGTTTGTTATACACTCCGATCATGAAGCTTTAAAGCACATAAAAGGTCAGCACAAATTGAATCGACGTCACGCAAAATGGGTGGAGTTTCTTGAATCGTTTCCCTATGTTATAAAATAGAAAAAAGGTAAAGATAACATAGTGGCTGATGAGCTTTCGAGAAGGTACACTCTATTGTTATATTTAGACTCCAAAATTCTTGGTTTTACTTTGTTAAAAGACTCTTATGCTAACGATTCTGATTTTGGTGAGATCTTTGCTGCGTGCGAGAATGGTTCGTTTGAAAACTTTTACAGGTATGAAGGCTTTCTTTTTAAAAAAGGTAAACTTTGCATTCCTTGTGGCTCTGTTAGAGATTTGTTAGTGCATGAGGCCCATAGTGGCGGACTTATGGGACACTTTGGAGTCAACAAGATGCTTGCAACCCTTCAAGAACACTTCTATTGGCCGCGAATGCGCAAATATGTGGAGCAAGTTTGCAAGAGGTGTATAGCTTGTAAAAAGGCCGAAGGTTCAGCCACATGGCTATATACGCCATTACCTATTCCTGAAGCTCCATGGGTCGATATCTCCATGGACTTCATTCTTGGACTACCGCGTACAAAAACGGGGAAGGATTCTATCTTTGTGGTTGTCAATCGTTTTTCAAAAATGTCCCATTTTATTGCTTGCACTAAAACTGATGACGCTGTTTATGCTGTAAATTTATTTTTTAGAGACATCGTTTGACTTTATGGCATTTGATACGATCACGGTTTCCCATAGGTCAAGTCCAAGCCGAGATCTGATGGTGCTACCTCAAGGGCCGATCACAAGGGCTCGTGCAAAACAATTTAAAGAGGCTATTATAGCTTTAGTTCAGCATGTGTGGGATGATGTCAATGCTAGGCCTATCGAACTAGTTAGTGGCCATTTTGGAAATCCATGCCGAACTTTTCTACAAGTTCAGTTCAGCTCACCGAGCTCACCGTCAGTTCAAGTTAGCTCCCATGTAGCTCACTTTTCATTAGCTCGGCACTGACTCATTAACAGCTCACGAGTTTAAGCCCAGCTTGGGTTTAGCTTATGAATTAAACAATAGCTCGTGGAGTGCACTTTGAATTCATTTGACTACTATTGACTTTTCAATTAATAAGTTCAATAATTAGTTAATTAATATCCTACGAATTAAATTTAGTTTACATTAGTTATATTAAGTATGTCTTAAAAGTGTTTATTGATGATAATTAAATTTGTCATAACCGAATTTAATGTTGATATTTGTGTTCACATTAGTTTGAATTAATTCTGTTCACATTTCTTGTAGAAACGCAATGGACATATGGAGATTAAAAGCAAGCATGAATTTTGAAGGTGAATGGACGGTTGGGGGACTTGAATCTCTTAGGTGCATGTTCGGCCAAGTGCATGTATGACCATATTCAATGTCTTTAAGGTTCATGAATGTTTCCATTCATGTATGGTGTGCTATCTCTTCATTCTCCAAGGTGACCATTCAGCCAAAGGACACTCACACATGCATGAAGATAGCTTGGCCAATTAGCTTCCCCATGACTCTCCTTAATTCGTTCACACCTATGTTCACATGGCAAGACTATTCGGTTCACCTTGTTCACACTAGAAGACTCTTCAACATTCTGTTTTCACACACATGATGGCCCTTGGAGTGTCCACAACTAATTTGTATTTTTTGGCCAAACATTGCTTCAATTAACAAGGTTGGCCGAACCTCACAAGTGACCATTGGACATCATGCATTCACTTAGTGTTTTCTTAAGCATGAAGATTCATTCATTTCCTATTACCATAGCCGAATCTAGACATGCACATTAAGGGACATTTTTCTAGAATTTTCTTTGTTTAATGTGTAAGCATGAAAGGCCAATCGGCTACCTAGACTTAGGCCTATAAATACTTGTTCAATTTCCATGTAAAAGGACTTTTGAAATCTTTGTTAATGTTATGCTGCCGAAATTGTGAGGCAATCTTTTCTTATATTTCGTTCAAAGATTCGTTTGGCGTTCCTAGCATTCTAGTTGTGTCAACCGTGTTTCTTTGTCGATTCCGAACTTATCACTACTTGTAGTATGGCGTTCTAAACTAAACCGAAGTTCCTATCTTGTTAGATAGTGGGTCGAGGTTCTTTTTACCAAACCTAAACTGAACCAAAAAGTGCATATAAATAACGGGTCGATATCGAATCGGTATTGGTTCTTATTTGCATTGTTTGTTCAATCCAATTTCTTTCTTACCCAAACATACCAAAACCGACTAATCCGTTCATATTCTTTCGATCATATCATTTCACTCCTACCCTTCTGTTCGAATCCCATCTTCTTCTTCAACCATTCTTTCAACTCGACTAAACCTTCGTAATTTCTCGTAGACAATCGGGCAATCGACATACGACTCGACTCATCACTGGGCCGATTCGTATCAAGTTGGTGGCCATTTTGGAAATCCATGCCGAACTTTTCTACAAGTTCAAATCAGCTCGCTGAGCTCACCTTCAGCTCAAGTTAGCTCCCATGTTGCTCCACACCAGCTCATTAGCTTGGAACCAGCTCATTATTAGCTCTACAAGTTGAATGTTTGTGACCATTCAGCTAGCCTATTTTAGCACTATAAATAGGTGAAATCAGCCTTTGTAAAGAGATCTCTTTGCTTAGTTTAAAACACTATTGAACTTATATGAAATTTGTGAGATTTCTTTCTTTCATATTTCGTTGAAGAACTCGTTGGCTTATCTAGGTCACTAGTGGTGTCAACCTGCCTTCTTCTTTATCCTGAACTTATCACTATCAAATAGTGTGGTGTTCACCCTTATACCAAGGTTCCTACTTTGCTAAGTAGCGGGTCGAGGTTCTCCTATTCTCCATCCGACCACCTTGAAAACTTATAAGCATTTGGGTCAATATTTTTTAATATTGGTTCGTGTTTGTTTTTGAGATCATTTCCATTCCATTCCATCCTTTCGTTTCATCATAATCGAACCATCAATTCACTTCTCATCTGTTTATTTGTTATCTAATTACTATATTTATTTCCATCTTTTATTATTTTTCTATAACCGAACCTACATAAACTTCATATCCATAAACCCATCTTTAAACCCTTCTTACATAGCTTCTGCCATTATTCACTTAAAACATCCTTTGAACAAACCGAACGATACTTCTTCGTAGACGATTGGGCAAACTCACATACGACTCGACTCACCCCGAGGTAGATTGTATCATTTGACTTATCAAGAATCCTTGTGGTGTCATTCTATCTTTGTTTCTGAACTTATCACTTTGACTCCAAAATGTGGCGTTCTAAGATATACCGAGGTTCCTATCAACTTTGATAGCGGGTCGAGGTCCTACACCAATATCCCACCTTATTTCCATACCATCTTTTATTGAATTTTCATTTGGTCCCTTGTCTTGTTCATGCAAGGTATGCCATGGCCAAAGGTATGCTAACTCTTCCTTTCGTTTTTGAACAACATGAGGGGTGTCTCCAAATTCCAACATAATAATCACATTATTACAATGCCAAAAGGAAAAATCCATCACATCAAAGTATAAATAATTTCCAAACAACAAATCAATGGACTTTTCAACTTCAATCGAATTGAGCAAAGATATTTGAAAGTTTTTAGATGACTTACCTTGATGAATATGAAAAGAAGACAATTGAGGATTGGATTTACCTTTCTCGATCAAAATGAATCTTCTCTCTTTGGATAGATAACGTAAGACAAAACTATTACTCTAATAAATTTGAACAGGTGGTGACGCACTATGACATGTCTTGCTCCTCGAGGGGTGGAATTCACAAAAATGAGAATGGTTAGTATTAACGAAAACTATGGACTTAAATGAAAAAGGAAAGTTACCATGGAAATTTGATTCAATTCCAAAAACATAGGTTGGTTAGTAAACGAAAATTCCAGATGTGGCCAAGCAAGGTGGTTAGTAAACGAATCAAAATTGAAACCCAAATCATTGAATTTCACCTTCTTATCAAAAGTTCGAACATCAAGCAAACATAATTTGTATGCAAATGATGCAAAGTGCTTAATGTTTCCATAAAATGAATTAATGTAGCAAATACCAGGCTTGAACACACGAACTTGATTAGGAATTCCAACAAGTAACATATTAAAAGAAGATATAATCAACTCACCACACGAATTATACTTCACTAGTTTAAACACACATGTTGAATTGAGCATACCAATATGCAAAGCTTCATCCTTCAAGAGTATTAATTGGGAATGCAAATCACTACATAGAAATTTCGCACAAAAACTCAAAGATTGTTCATGAAGAACACAATTGCACATATCATGTGAAGATCTTTTAACATGGATGCCAAACAAAGAATTTTTAAAGCACATGCAACTTTTCAAACAGACAGATTTATCACAAATCAATTGAGCAGGCATATTTAAACATAAAGATTTAACACATGAGTTCAAAAAGTTTGCATGATCAAACACATCAGAATTTTTAAGTGACAGACTTTGATCAAACACATTCAAAATTTGCTTAGAGAAAACTAATCCAATGTTGTCAACAAATTTGCCATTGTAGTAATTGTCATAAGAAAAGCTGTATATGGCACCTTTTAAAACAAAATCGTTAACAACAATAAGTGAACAAAAATTAACCAAATCAAGTGACTTCGATTTGATAAACAAAGAATCCTTACCTTCCTTACCTTTGATCGCAAGTGGGTGGTTGTCATTCGCAAACTTACCTTTTTCGAACAACCTAAAACTCCTCTCGTTTGGAAGGTAATCTAGATGGAATTGGTCGCACAAACTTCTAGGAACCTGAAAAGTTAAATCACAAGAAGATCGAACAGATGGGTTAGTAGAAATAATCCTCACTTGCTCACTCATTTTCTCACTCGATTCTTTTTCTTCTGAATCACTCGTTTCTTTTGTTTCAATTTATTTTTCATCTTCTTTTTCACTCTCAAACTCTTTTTCGTTCTCTTTTTCAATCTCAGTTTCTTTTTCATTTTCTTTTTGCTTTTCAAAGGATTTTTCAAAGGCTTTTTCAAGTTCTCTCAAGAATTGCTCATTTTCTCTCTTACTTGCCTCTTGCCTCTCTCTTCTTTTTATTTCATTTTCTTTTTCTTCTTTCACTTTTTCTTTTCTTTTCTTTGTTTTCGCTTTACAAGAATGTACAAAAGAACGATGAGAATACAAATCTTGTTCGAAAGATGAAGAACTATTTGCATATGATTCACAATCAAAACTTCGTGAAGAATACTCCTTGAATGATTTCTTTGAAGTTCGGGAAGAGGTATATCTATCTCTTCGGATTTCATTTTGGACGTCTTCTTGAACAGAGTAAAAACCATAGTCGGCTTCTTGACTTCTCGAATTCCTTGACGTAGTAATCTCTTGGTCTTGAAGTTGATGTAGAATAGGAATCACAATGGGACTCTCTTCTCAAGTAATAATTGGGTGTATATCTTCGTGGGGTTCTCGACTCTATGTCTCGACTTGATGAAACTCGTTCTCGTGGATCTCTTTGCTCCAATCGATCTAATCTCTCGTGCAATTTATCGAATTTGGACTTCACCATTCTTTGCATTTCTTGTACCAAGTATTGGTATTCTGATTCGGTGAACTCTTCGCATGACATGATTTTTGCTGAAAAGAAAATGTTAGTTCACAAAACAAAATAAAAAAAATTAAGTACCTCACCACAAACCTCACAATTTCACTCGGAAAGAAGAAGGAAAAAGTGACACTCTCGCTCGTGTTTTACACTCAATTGGCTTTTACCTCCGCTTGAATAGTCTCACACGCTCGTGCCTTTTACCTCTCAATCTTCCTCTCGTAACCTTGTAACAGACTTAGTATGACTTGATCTCTAGTATTGTGGATCGGTTTTCAAATGGTTTTACAAAGGATAACAAATGAGGGGTTACGGGTTGGTTGAAAGAAAAGGGAATTGGGTTAAAATGTGGATATTAGAGAGAGTAGAATAGAAAAATGGATCGGGAACTATATCAAATCAAAACTTGACGATCAAATAACAACTGAATTGCATAAATCACTTTTTTTTCAAATTTTTTTCAATTTTTTTCAATTTTTTTTAACTTGTATAACTTTTTTTTTTGTTCTATATCAACAACTAAATACAATAGGATCACCTTTGTACATGATTTTTTTTTCGACCGCATAAATTTTTGTTTTTATAATAACAGTAACAAACTAATCAAAATGAGAAAACTTCGGTATACGAAAATTTTTTTATACTCTTTTTTTTTCCGGATCCTACTTACTCGCGTCCACTTGGACTAGCCCGGGATTGATTTCTTCGCACGAACTTCTCGTTTTAGTAGCTCTGATACTAGATGATACGATCTACCTCAGGATGAGTCGAGTCGTATGCTGAGTTGCCCGATCGTCTTAACGAGAAGTTTCGTTCGTAACTTTAAGGCTTAGGCGATAAAGGATGAAGTTGTGTTGGTTGCTAATATTTGACAAGGGTGGTCGTAGGGCATGGAATTAGGTAGCTTAAGAACAAGTAGAACCGACACTAAAGAGTGACGACCCGAAACTTATAGTTTCTTAAGGTGAATGGTAAAACGATAAAATCGCGACCCACTATCTACGAAGATAGGAACCTTGGTATAGGCTTGAAAGAAACAGGGTTGACGCCACTACTAGGTAGATAAGTCAACAAAGTCTCAAACAAAGTTTAGAGAAGAAAATTCTCACAGGATTAAATTCAATAAAAAAAATTTGGCAAAAAGTAGTCCCTTACAATTGAAAATAACCAACTATTTATACTAGTTATCTTATGCTAGCCGAATAGTCCATTCATGAACTTAACAATTAAGTAATGTACCTAATTAAAACATGAAACTTCTAGAAAAAAAAATGTCCAATGATGTTCTTGTCCATGTTCGGCCGAATAGGAAGTGAGTGGTTAACTTCATGAATATGTATTGATGTACTTGGATAAATGTTCTTCATGCATGCATGGCTAGGTTCGACTAACTCCTTTAATGGAGCCTTTAATTCATGTTGTTTCACCATGAGTGGCTTAATTAAATGAGGCTTCATGAAGGATCAAACTTGGTGTGAACAAGGAGCTTGAGTAGACTCTTGTGTGTGAACATCCAACTGAATGGTCATCATGGTGTGAACACAAGGTGTGAACATGTGATCAATATATGAACCGTCCAATGCATGTTCCATCATTAATTTGATCCATGAATCTTCAAAATACATGAATGACCATCATGAACATGCATATGCCTCTTGATTGCCATCCATTGAACCTTTCTATGCATGCACCTTGCATTAATTCCTTACATGCATGTGCCGTCCAAAGGGATGTACCTACATGAAATAAACAAGTCATTAAAACATCTCATGAACACTCATAAATTCAGCATGATATGAACACATTAATGTCATGCATTAATTCGGCTATGTGAACATAATCAATTTATGTACTGAACATAATCAATTTATGTACTGACTTTGACATATTAATAACAAATATTAATATAAGACAAGTTTAATGCTTAAATAAATATGTCCAAATTTTTTTATTTAATGCATTAAAGACAAAACCGAGTTTAAACTAAAATGAGCTAAGCTTTAGCTCGTGAGCTAAAGTTGAGCTGAGGCTAAACTCCTAAGCTGAAGTTGAGCTAAGGTTTAGCTCGTGAGTTGAAAGTGAGCTAGGAGTGAGCCCGGTTTAGCTCAGACAAGATGGATTGAGCTCGAATAAGCTAGAGTTGAGCTGGACGGAGCTCGTGGAGCTGGAAACGAGCTAGGATCAGCTTGCCAACATGTCATTGCTCGGCTTGACAGATTTGCTCGATAAAGTTCACGGGGCGTGCTCGTATCACCTTTGCCTATTCCTGAAGGTCCCTGGATTGATCTTTCAATGGATTTTATCTTAGGTCTACCACGAACTCGAACCAGAAAAGATTCCATTTTTGTTGTAGTAGATCGATTTTCAAAAATGTCACATTTTATTGCTTGTTTGAAAACTAATGATGCTGTTAATATTGCTAACCTTTTTTTTAAAGAAGTTGTTAGGTTGCATGGAATTCCGAAGACGATAGTGTCCAACCGCGATGCAAAATTTCTTAGCCATTTTTAGAGGACACTTTGGAGCAAGCTAGGCACGAAGCTCTTATTCTCCACGACATGTCATCCTCAAATGGATGGACAAACCGAGGTGGTGAACCGTGTAATATCCACTCCACTACAAGCCTTAGTCCTCAAAAATCTCAAATCGTGGGAGGAATGCCTGCCTCATATAGAGTTTGCCTATAATCGAACTGTTCACTCTGCTACTAAATTCTCTCCATTTGAAATAGTTTATGGTTTTAATCCTTTATCCCCTCTTGATCTAATTCCATTACCTAACGATCAAATTATTAATATAGATGCCAAGAAGAAAGCAGATTATGTGAAACAATTGCATCAAAAGGTTAAGGCTAATATTGAGGCTAGGACGGAGCAATATGTGCGCAAGGCCAACAAGGGGCGAAAACAAGTCATATTTGAACCCAGAGATTGGGTGTGGGTTCATATGCGGAAGGAAAGATTTCCAGCTCAGCGAAAGTCGAAGTTATTGCCAAGAGAAGATGGGCCATTTCAAGTTCTGGAACGAATAAACGATAATTCTTATAAACTTGATCTCCCAGGTGAGTACAATGTAAGTGCTACCTTTAACGTAGCTGATCTCTCTTTCTATGATATAGGTGACGATTTGGGGGCAAATCGCTTCGAAGAGAGGAGGAATGATATGACCATACTTCCCGAGTTATTGGCTGCCAATTAGGATCCTCTTGAGTTGCCCGTAGGACCGATCACCCGAGCTCGAGCAAAGAGATTCAAAGACGCGACAACAACCCTAGTTGATAGAGTTTGGGGTGAAACCGTTGTTGGACTTTTTGAAAGCTCTTGGACCAGCAAACCAATCAAACCATGCATACTCCTTCAAGCTCAAATCAGCTGGTCTTCAACTTAACTTAGCTCAACGAGCTCGTTTCAGCTCATTTCATTATTGCGTTTAATATGCTGGAATAAATCATTTAAGTTGCTGTTAGTTTTATTAGTTATTTAGTTTTAATAATTAATTTATCATAATCTGGACATGTTTTAATTATGTTCTAAATTAATTACTTAATTAATTAGGACCAATTAAATATGTCTTAACTATTACAAAGATTAATTATGTCCAGCTTAATTTATGATGCAAGATTTATTTGTTTATGTTGCCGAATTTAATGTGTCTAAAAGGGATTTAATTTGCTGAATTAATTGTTGTAGATATATTACCCCTTGGACGGCATAGGTGCATGGATGATTTAAAGTTGGTGTGCTGATCTTTGGTGTCCCCTAAGTGACCATTCGGCCAAACCTTACAACTCTTCAAGAAGACCGATTGGCTGCCCAAGACAAATTAAAGCTATTCACACCCACCTGATTATTCCTTTCACACCAAGGGCTGTTCGGTTTTGTTTGTTTGTTCACACATGTGTGGCTGTTCAAATCGGTTTGTTCAGATTCTAAGACTATTGAAGTGCTTTAGACAGCTCCTTAATCACATGAAGATTCAGCTGAACCTAGCAGCAGCATTAATTCAAATTCAAGCATTTGGCCGAACCTATTGATTGCATGTTAGCTTCCCAAACAACCCATTCAATGTTCTTATTGAATCAAGGCATTTAGAAGCTATCCCTTGCCGTTTTCCATGCACAAGAAACTTCAAGGAAGCTTCATCAAAAATTCTGGAATTTTTCAGCAACCATTTAGCTACCTCAAGAGTCTATTCGACTATCCCTTGTAATCACTATAAATTGTGGCTTGTGATACTTTGGAAAGGACTTTTTTTTTTGCCATTTTGCTAATTAAACTTTTGTTTTGTGAGAATTTTCTTCTCTAAGTCTCGTTTAAGATTTTTGTTGGCTTATCTACCTAGTAGTGGCGTCGACCTATTTCTTTTACAAAACTGAACTTATCACTAGTTTTTGTGTAGCGTTCAAAACCCTTTATACCGAGGTTCCTATCTGTCTAGATAGTGGGTCGAGGTCCATTTTCATTTCAACCATCCTTTCTTAATAAGTCTCGGGTCGATATTTACTAATATCGGTTCAACTTGTTCTTAGGACCAACCTAACCTTATTTCGTACATCTCCCAAATATTCCAAGTTCAACCGACTTTCGTTTCTCTTTCGAACCATACACCATTTACCAACTATCCAACTTCCTTCTTTCTTAGACCTAAACTAAACACCCTTATCGAACCCAAACTTTGACATTCAAGCCTCTTCCAAATCTGAAATCACTTCTCCATTCCAATTCCCATCGACACCTTCTCATTGACGATCGGGCAATCTACATACGACTCGACTCTTCCCCGAGGCGGTTCGTATCATCAAGCTAGGCTTGTGGTGTATTATCCTTCCTTTACTTTTCTGAATTTATCACTGCAAAGTGTGGCATTCGTTATACCTTTGGTTCCTAGGTTTATTTGCTGATTTTACTTTTCATTATCCATCTAAGTGCTTGTAAGTCTTGGGTCGACAATCTCTATATTGTTGGTTCAACCTTTGCCTTTACTGAGTTTCCTCTATCCATCTTCCAAACTCTTGCTATCCACCTTAAGTGTTGTTATAAGTTTCGGGTCAATATTGTCCTATAATATTGGTTCACTCTTCAACCTTAAGCCTAAACTATTCCATCTGAATTACCAGCTTCAAAATGTCCCTATCTTTGCCTTAGCTAAACTTTGCAGTATTCTTAGTCGCAGCTTGACTACCACTGACATTCCCTGGATGTCTCGGAGGTTTACCCTGTGGAGTAGGAGTACTTGATTTTGGGGTTGATCCCGCTTCCCATTCATTTCTTTCCGGGCAGTCTCTGAGGAAATGGTCAAAAGAACCGCATCGGAAATAAGCGCCAGTCTTCATTCGACACTCTCCGAAGTGGAATTTGTTACAGCTCTTACACTTCAGCCTTTGATCATCTACACTCCTCACACTAGTCCTCTTTGAGGAGGAGGACTGCTGACTCTATCGTTTAGAACCTCTCGCTCTACTTGAATATCCCACCGATGAAGTTGATGCGATCGCGCCCTATGGTTCAGCTAGTTTGAGCAAGGATTCTATGGTGCTACCACAAGGTCCTGTTACTCGAGCTCGAGCCAAGAAGTTTAAGGAGTCTATCATAGCTTTTGTAGCTCAACTTTGGAATGAAACGCTATTAGGACACTCCGAGAAAGCTGATTCGAGCTCCTTGAACTTACCATTACCTGCAAGTCCAGCTCAGCTCATCGAGCTCACCACTAGCTCAAGCAAATTCCCATTCAACTCAAAACTAGCTCACTAGCTTGGAATCAGCTCACTTCCAATTCCCCAGCTCGGTCCAGCTCACTACCAGCTCATGAGTCCAAGTCCAGCTCGGTTTTAGCTCATGAGTTGAATTCTAGCTCATGAAGACTACTTTGACTTCATTTGACTACTATTAAATTTTTATTTAATAAGTTCATTAATTAATAAACCACATATTAAATTTAGTTCACATTAGTTTTATTAAATATGTCTTAAAAGTGTTTATTGATGTTAATTAATTTGTCATAACCGAATTTAATGTTTACATTTGTGTTCACATTAGCTTGAATTAATTCTGTTCACGTTTTCTTGTAGAAACTCAATGGACGTATGGAGCATGGAGCAAAATGTCTTTTTGAAAGTGCATGGACGGTTAAGGGCTTTGAATCTCCTAGGTGCATGATCGGCTAAGTACATGTACGGCCACATTCAATGTGTTCAAGGTTCATGAATGTTTCCATTCATGTATGGTGTGCTACTCTTTTATTTTTCTAAGTGACTATTCGGCTAAAAGGAGGCTTCCCATTACTTCATACATGTGGCCGAACATCTCCCTCCATGAACCTTAAAATCCCGTTCACATTATGTTCACATGGCATGGCCTTTCAATTCAAAGTGTTCACACCTATGGACTCTTCAAGAATCGGCATTCACACTTAATTTGGCTCATGAAGTCTCCTCAATTAATTCCCAACTTTTCACCAAACAATATGAATTGATTACCTCAATTACTCAAGTTGGCCGAACCTAGCTAATGTCCAAGGGAGTCTCTCATTCATGATTCATTTCCTTAAGCATGAAGAACTTTCAACACATCTCCACTATAGCCGAATCTGGTCATGAACATCAAACGACTTCCTTCTAGAATTTTCAAGATGCATTCATGAGACTTTTACTTAATTATTAAGTATGTAAAGTGTCCATTCAGTTAGCTAGTCTTTAGGCTATAAATACTTGTTATTTTTCTTTGTAAAAAAAAAACTTTTGGACTTTGTTAATGTTATGCTGCCAAAATTGTGAGGTAAAACTTTTCTCAACTTTCGTTCAAAGATTCGATTGGCTTCCTAGCGTTCTAGTTGTGTCAACCATTGTTCTTTGTCGAAACTGAACTTATCACTACTCGTAGTGTGGCGTTCAAACATACCGAGGTTCCTATCTTATTAGATAGTGGGTTGAGGTTTTCCTTTACCAAAACCAAATCGAACTAAAAGAGCCTATAAACAACGGGTCGATACCAAATCGGTATTGGTTCTTGTTTGCACTTTTTGATCAACCCCATTTCTCCATTTACCAAATTGTACCTAAACCGGCCATTCCATTCGTACCATTTCATAATACCATTTTGTTCTTACCCTTCCTATCATTACGACCATTTCTTCAATTCCATTACCTAATTGAACCAATTCATTTATCTATACCTATTCGGACCCTAAACCCGAACTTTTAATTCTTCTTACCTATCCCAATTCGAACCAAAACCAATATCCTTCTTTCTCTTATCCGATCTTTCAATTAAACCTAACGTAGCTTCTTATCGATGATCGGGCACACTAACACTACTCAACTCTTCCGAGGCGGATCGTATCAGAATTGGAGCGTCCTTGCTGACTCATTGCTTTCATTGTGGAAAACGAAGGCGTTTTACCATCAGACCTCTTGCTCGTAACTCGAGCTTCTCTTTTTGCTTTCTTTCTTTCATTACTAAGTTCCTCAGCCTTCTTGGCTTGATCAGCCAATGCAGCAAATTCTTGTATTTTGAGAATTCCAATCAACAGCCTGATATCCTCACTTAAGCCTTCCTCGAAACGTTTACACATTTCTGACTCAGTTTGGACCCATTCAGAAGTGTACTGACTTAGGTCGTACGAACTCTCTCTCATATTCTGCTACAGACTTGTTCCCTTGTTTGAGTTCCAGGAATTCCTTTCGCTTCGAGTCTAAAAACCTTTGGCTAATATATTTCTTCCTAAACTCTGACTGGAAGAAATCCCAAGTGATATCCTTCAGGAGAGATACAGCACACTTTAAACATTCCTCGGGTGTGCACGATAATTCATCTAGTACTCGCATAGTATTTTCGAGCTAGAACTCGGCTCTTTCAGCGCCATCATCTACTTTAGCTCTGAATTCCTCGGCTCTATACTTTCTAAGCTTATCTACGGGTGCTTTAACAGTTCTTACTGGTACCATACCTTGTGGCACATCGGGATCAGGTTGGTTAAGGGGCGGGGGAGGTCGCGGTATGTTGGGGCGATTTCTCAGATAATCCCCGAACCACTCATCCATCATATCAAAGAAGGCAGCCCGGGCCTCTTCTCGGCCTTTAGGCATAGACCTCCTACTACTACCAGAAGTAGTCTAGTGTACGGAAGCTGGAGCATGACTCTCGGCTCCCTCGGACTCATCTTGTGCTTGATTGGAAGACATTTACTATATTTTAAAACAATATAGAAAATTAGGAGATATCACAATATCAACATTCGAATATTGGCATGTATAGCAAACTTTAACATCCTCTACAGTAGTCTTAAAACTGAATAAACCGTAGCTCTGATACCACTACATGTAACACCCCGTACCCGTACCCATGTTTGGGGACAAGTACGAGGCATTACCAAATAGACATACAGGCGAAACCAAAAAATACGGTTCATAAAATTTCTTTTCAACCTTAAGTCGATTTATTTGCATGGGTCTACGACGCCTTTATTTAATACCAAGAATAAATCAGACCAAAATCAGATCTTCAGCATGAATTCCTTGAACAATAACCCCACACGCCCGTGGGTAGGGGAACACACCCGTGCCCCCGAGCCATGGGGCTATACTGACTTATGGACACAGTCATGGCACATGCACGTGGGTTCACTCCGTGTCCATAACTTGAGCATCCTGTTAAATTAACACGGCCAAGACACAAGCCCGTGTCTCTAGCCCGTGCTTGATGCGAACTTAAAATTTTACGTGCAGAGGACGCACGGCCATACCACACGCCCATGTGAGTGGCCCGTGTGTCACACATGGCCTAGACACACGCCCGTGTGTCTCACCATGTGGACCATATTAGGCTATTTTTCAAGCCCTAGGTCACCCCTTTACCACATTTATACTTATTGGATGTCTGAGGGATGATAGCAATAGTTGCCTCAACATTGGATTTTGGCTCATTATTTACTCATTGCCAATTATGATCCTCCCAATTCTGATGAATTGGTCACATTACACAAATATGTCTATATTATGACATATACATAAACATTTAACAATTTATTTAGCATGATGGTAGGATAACATACCACAAAAGACCATCTATTAAAGCCATTACAAAATGTATAAACAAGGCATCCAAGCCTTTATATTGGTTAACCAAATGGCTTTTAACAAAATAACTCAAAAGCACCTATACATGCCAAATTAACAAAATAAAAGTATTCATATACCAAGCCTTATGAGTCCACAAGCTCTGAAAAGTAGGAGAAAAGAGAGGAGTAAGCATTTACATGCTTAGTAAGCTCGATTAACTGGAAAGTAAAATTACCAAATAATTTAGCATTCAACCATATTTGATTAGTAAACTCAATTAGCATGAAATGTTTTTCCTAATCATGCACTCAATCAATGTGTTAGATACATATATATATCAATAACACCATGGAATTTAACTTAGATGAGCTTATCACTTTACAATTTATCTTATACAGGTGTATCATATTAGTCTCGTTGAGTTTATAGGCAATCTCGATAAAATACCCATTATCTGTCAATTTGTGTGAATGATCATATCGGATATGCACTCCCGTGAACCTTACATTCTTATGGTGGAATTACCAGTCCAGGCTAAATCCTCCATTCGTAAAAACTCATAAGGTGATGCCGGATTACCATCCAAAGCAAATCCCATTCATGGCAAACATCCTTAATGAGCTAGGATCCAATTACCAGTCCAAAGCTAAATTGCACTTATTTAGATTACCCATCCAGGCTAAATCCACAGTGCACACTTATTCTTCGGGAGGCTCAATCATTCGGAAGGAACACCCGTCTGGGCTAGATCCTTTTCAGAGATGAGATCAATGGATTACTCGTCCGGGCTAAATCCTTACTGCAACACATGCAAGGTCTCATTTTTCATGTAAATTAGGGTTCCTCCATCAGATTTCCTATTCAACCTCAACCGAGACGTTTTTCATCATTTCATTATACAATTGTATTTTATACAATTACATATTTTGAATAAATGCAATTCATCATCATACATTTATTAACATATACAATTTAGCATAATATATGTTTACTTAGGGTTATCCGAACTTACCTGGTATTCATTTGTTTAATGTTTCGGTCACTCCGAAGCCTTTCGTTTCCCTCAATTGACCTTCAAAATTTGTTTCTCCGGGTCTATAACAATAATAATAGATTATTAACAATTCATTTAATCCATTTCAAGTCTAAATTCCACCCTCAGTCAAAATGACCATTTTGCCCCTAGCCTTTCACGTTTTTACAATTTAGTCCCTAGGCTCGTATAATGAAACTCATGCAATTTCTACCTTTCCCAAGCCTAGTCAAACATTTTTCATGAAAATCACCTAGAAAAGGATGTTTAACATACAACATCCTTTCATATTCCTCCATAAACCCTCAAAATACAAGCATGTCATGCATGGGTAAATTTTTAAACATAAACCCTAGCATGAAATATGGGTAGAAATGGAAAGAACAAGTTATCGAGATCTCAAAAATATGAAGAACATTAAAAATAGGGCTTGAGAGCACTTATTACTGAGCTTGGAAATTGAAGAAACCCTAACTATGGAGAGCTCAAAATTTCGACAGCTATGGGGAAGAAGATGGCTGATTTTTGCTTCTTTTTCCCTTTTTTAATTCATTAAAATGGTAAATGACCAAAATGCCCTTAGACCCTTTTCTTTAAAAATTTATCCATGCAAGCCCATTTTTGTCCAAATTTCTAGAGCTTGGTCAAATTGCTATTTAAGGACCTCTAATTCATAATTCAAAGTAATTTCATATAAATTGCTTGTAGAACCCATGTATTGAAATTTATTCAATTTGGTCCTTAATTCCCAATTGAACATCTTATACTTAAAATTTCTTCATGAAACTCTAATTAAACATATTCTCATATTCTAAACCCCATAACAATCATAAAATAAATATTTTACCATCGAATTTGTGGTCCTGAAACCACTATTCCCACTAGGCCCTATTTTGGGATGTTACATTTCTCCCCCCTTAGTGACTTTCATCCTCGAAAGTCTTACCAGCAAACAAGTTCAGATATTGACTTCTCATGGTTTCTTCCGGCTCCTATGTAGCTTCTTCCAAGCCCTGTCAATGCCATAGAACTTTTACTAGAGCCACATTTTTGTTTCTCAATTGTTTAACTTCGCGGGCCAATATCTTAACCAGTTCCTCACCATAGGTCATGTTCGGTTTAATCTCAATCTCTGCGGGTGAAATCACATGTGAGGGGTCTGATCGGTACCTCCTTAACATAGATACATGAAATATGTCATGAATCTTCTCCAACTCAGGAGGCAATGCTAAACAATAGGCTAGCGGTCCAACTCTTTTGGTGATTTGATACAGTCCGATAAATCGCGGACTCAGTTACATCAACCCCATGAATCCAAATTTCCCTGAGTTCTGTCCAATATAAAGGGGTTCTGCACTTTCTGCCATACAAGGCTTCATAAGGTGCCATTTTCAAACTCGTTTGAAAACTGTTGTTATAGGCAAATTCTACCAACGGTAAATATTTTTCCCAGCTACCTAGAAGTTTGAGGATGCAACAACGTAACATATCCTCGAGAATCTAAATCATTCTCTCAGACTGACCATCTATTTGAGGATGAAAAGTCGTACTAAAACTCAACTTCGTACCCAAGGCTTCTTGTAACTTCTTCCAAAATCTTGAAGTAAACCTCGGGTCTCTATCTGAAATGATCGACAGCGGTACTCCATGTAGTCTTACTATCTCAGAAATGTACAAGTCAGCCAATCTATCAAGGGAGAAATTTGTTCTTACCGAAATAAAATGAGCCGACTTCATCAATTTATCCACTACGACCCATATGGCATCTTTCTTTTTCGGAGTCAACGGCAACCCTGTTACAAAATCCATGGTGATTCTATCCCATTTCCATTCGGGGACCATTATAGGTTGTAACAAACCTAAAGGTACTTGATGTTCAGCTTTGACTTGCTGACATACTAAGCATTTCGATACAAATTCAGAAATATCCCTTTTCATGCCGTTCCACTAGTACATCATTTTCAAATCGTTGTACATCTTAGTACTTCCCGAGTGAATTGATAAACGGCTATCATGTTCTTCTTATAAAATTCTCCAAATAAGCTCTCTACTCTTGGGTACACAAATCCTATCTCTGAACATTAAGCATCCATCAGAACCAATTTGAAAATCGGACTCAATACCTGACTCACATTGAGTCATTTTTGCTTGTAAATCACTGTCATTAAATTGAGCATTATAGATTTCCTGAAGAAATGTCAGCCTAACTTCAATCTCTACCAAGACCGAACCATCATCGAGCAATGCTAGACGGGCATCCATGGCTTTTAGTGCAAATAAGGACTTTTTACTCAATGCATCGGTGACTATATTTGCCTTTCTTGGGTGATAGTCAATGACCAAATCGTAGTCCTTAATTAGTTCTAACCATCTACGCTGTCTTAGATTTAATTCTTTTTGAGTCATCAAGTATTTCAAGCTCTTATGGTCTGTGAAAATACGACAAGTCTCACCATATAAGTAATGCCTCCAAATCTTCAAAGCAAAAATGATGGCGGCAAGCTCTAGGTCGTGTGTCGGATAATTCTTCTTGTGCGGCTTTAACTATCGTGAAGCATAAGCTATCACCTTGCCATCTTACATAAGCACACAACCTAATCCATTCAAGGATGCATCACTGTAGACCACAAACTCCTTTCCCGGTTCAGGCAAATTAAAACAGGAGCTTCAGTCAGCAATGTCTTCAACTTCTTAAAACTCTGCTGACATTTCTCTGTCCATTCGAACTTAACATCTTTCTGAAGCAATCTCATCATTGGAGTCGCTATCACGGGGAATCCTTTCACAAACCTTCGATAGTAACTGGCTAAGCCTAAAAAGCTTCTAACCTCAGTTACGTTTCTAGGCAGATTCCATTCTATAATAGCAGAGATCTTACTTGGATCAACTCGTATGCCTTTACCCGAAATAATGTAACCCAAAAATCCAACTTCGTGGAGTCAAAACTCACTCTTGCTAAACTTAGCATATAGCTATTTTTCTCGCAGAGTTTGCAATACAATTCTCAGGTGCTTTGCGTGCTCTACCTCATCTTTAGAGTAAACCAAAATGTCGTCAATGAACACAACGGCGAACTTATCCAAATATGGCCGAAAGATCCTGTTCATAAGATCCATGAATACGGCTAGTGCATTAGTCAGTCCAAATGGCATGACAAGAAACTCATAATGTTCGTACCTCGTCCTGAAAGCTGTCTTAGGTACATCTGACTCCTTGACCCGCAGCTGATAATATCCAGACCTCAAGTCCATCTTGGAGAAGATGGTGGCTCCTCTCAACTGGTCAAATAAATCATTAATCCTTGGCAAAGGATACTTATTTTTTACAGTTACCTTATTAAGTTATCGATAATCAATACATAATCTCATCGAACCATCTTTCTTCTTTACAAAAAGTACGGAGGCACCCCAAGGTGAAAAACTCAGCCGTGCAAAGCCTTTATCCGTCAATTCTTGTAACTGTGCTTTTAACTCTTTCAACTCGGTTGGCGCCATTCTATACGGAGCAATACAAATGGGAGTCATCCCTGGCATCAATTTAATGCCAAATTCTATCTCCCTCTCAGGAGGCAATCCGGGTAGTTCTTCTGGGAATTCGTTTGGATATTCACATACTATTGGCACAGACTCAATCTTCAACTCTGTTTCCTTTGTGTTCAATACGAACGCAAGGTAGGCTTCATACCCTTTCCTCATATATCTCTGGGCAACCATTGCCGTGATTACCACTGGCGGCGTACTCAATTCTCTTGAATCAACCAGTAAAATCTCACCATTCGAGCACTTCAATTCAATATACTTATTGCCACAGTTTACTATTACATCATGTAAGGCTAACCAATCCATACCAAGTATTACATCAAATTCATCAAATGGTAACAACATAAGATTAACCGGGAAACAATGACCCTGAATCGTCAAAGGACAATTCTTACAGATTCTATTAACCATCATAGATTTACTTAGTGGGTTTGACACTCTAATACTAAATTCCGTAGGTTCAACCGGTAATTTCATCCTAGATATCAATCTCATGCAAATGTATGAATGTGTTGACCCTAGGTCAATTAAAGCAATAACACATGTATTGAAAAGGGAAAAAGTACTTCTTCTCGAGCACGTATCACATACGTTCTTGCCAGAGCTCGAGCCTCAGACTTTGCAGTATTCTTAACCGTAGCTTGACTACCACTGACATTCCCCGGATGTCTTAGAGGTTTACCCCGTGGAGCAGGAGTACTTGATTTCAAGGTTGATCCTGCTTCCCATTCATTTCTTTCAGGGTAGTCTCTGAGGAAATGGCCAAAAGAACTGCATCGAAAACAAGCACCAGTCTTTATTCAGCACTCTCTGAAGTGGAATTTGTTACAGCTCTTACACTTCAGCCTTTGATCATCTACACTCCCCCACACTAGTCGCCTTTGGGGACGAGGACTTCTGACTCTGTCGTTTAGAACCTCTCACTCTACCTGAATATCCCACCAATGAAGTGGAGCATTCTTGCTGACTCCTTGCTTTCTTCGTGGAAAACGAAAGTGTTTTACCATCGAACCTCTTGCTCGCAAGCTTCTCTTTTTGCTTTCTTTCTTTTATTACTAAGTTCCTTAGCCTTCTTGGCTCGATCAGCCAATGTAGCAAATTCTCGTATTTTGAGAATTCCAATCAACAGCCTGATATCCTCACTTAAGCTTTCCTCGAAATGTTTACACATTTTAGACTCAGTTTGGACCCATTCAGATGCATACTGACTTAGTCATATGAACTCTCTCTCGTATTCTGCTACAGACTTGTTCCCTTATTTGAGTTCCAGGAATTCCTTTCGCTTTGAGTCTAAAAACCTTTGGCTAATATATTTCTTCCTAAACTCTGCCTGGAAGAAATCCCAAGTGATAACCTCTTTTGGCACTACCGAGGATACTGTTTTCCACCAATGGTATGTAGTATCCTTCAGGAGAGATACAGCACACTTTAAACATTCCTCGGGTGTGCACGACAATTCATGTAGTACTCGCATAGTATTTTCGAGCCAGAACTCGGCTCTTTCAGCGTCATCATCTACTTTAGCTCTAAATTCCTTAGCTCTGTACTTTTTAAGCTTATCTACAGGGGCCTTAACAGTTGTTACTGGTACCACACCTCATGGCACATCAGCATCAAGTTGGTTAGGGGGCAAGGGAGGTCACGGTATGTTGGGTCAATTTCTCAAATAATCCCTAAACCACTCATCCATCATATCAAAGAAGGCAGCCTGGGCCTCTTCTCGGCCTTCAGGCATAAACCTCCTACTAATACCAGAAGTAGTCTGGCGTACAGAAGCTAGAGCATGACTCTCGGCTCCCTCGAACTCATCTTGTGCTTGATTGGAAGACATTTACTATATTATAAAATAATATATAAAATTAGGAGATATCACACTATCAACATTCGAATATTGGCATGTATAGCAAACTTTAACATCCTCTACGGTAGTCATAGAATTGACTAAACTGTAGCTTTGATACCACTAAATGTAACACCCCTTACCCGTACCCATGCTCGGGGACAAGTACGAGGCATTACCAGACAGACATACAGGCAGAGCCAGAAAATACGGGTCATAAATTTCTTTTCAACCTTAAGTCAATTTAATTGCATTGTCCTACGAGGCCTTTATTTAATACCAAGAATAAATCGAAACAAAATCGGATCTTCAGTATGAATTCCTTAAACAATACCCCACACGCCCGTGTAAGGGTTTACACATGCCCATGCCCCTGAGCCGTGGGGCTATACTGACTTATGGACACGACCATGGCACATGCCCATGGGTTCACCCCGTGTCTATTACTTGAGCATCCTGTTAAATTAACACAACCAAGACAAACGCCCGTGTCTCTAGCCAGTGCTTATGCTAACTTAAAATTTTAGGTGCAAGGGACGCACAGCCATACCACACGCCCATGTGAGTGGCCCGTGTGTCACGCACGGCCTAGACACACGCCCGTGTGTCTCACCATGTGGACCATATTAGGCTATTTTTCAAGCCCTAGGTCACCCCTTTACCACACTTATACTTATTGGATGTCAATTAACAAGCAATATGCACTTAATACTTGTGAATTGTCTCCATAAAACCTTATTGCATGGAAACCTCATATCATTCGTTTACACATGCCATAATGTTCCTTAGTAGTCTGAGGGATGATAGCAATATTTGCCTCAACATTTGATTTTGGCTCGTTATTTACTCATTGCCAAATATGATCCTCCCAATTCCGATGAATTGGTTACATTACACAAATATGTCTATATTATGACATATACATAAACATTTAACAATTCATTTAGCATAATGGTGGGATAACATACCACAAAAGACCATATATCAAAGCCATTACAAAATGTATAAACAAGGCATCCAAGCCTTTACATTGGTTAGCCAAATGGCTTTTAACAAAATAACTCAAAAGCACCTATACATGCCAAATTAACAAAATAAAAGTATTCATATACCAAAGAGGACCTAGTTTGATACGATCCGCCTCGGGGTGAGTCGAGTCGTATGTGAGTTTGCCCAATCGTCTATGAAAAAGTTTCATTCGGTTTGTTCAAAAGATGTTTTAAGTGAATGATGGCGGAAGCTATGTAAGAAAGGTTCAAAGATGGGTTTATGGATATGAAGTTTATATAGGTTCGGTTATAGAAAAATAATAATTGGATAACAAACAACAGATGTGAAGTGAATTAATGGTTCGATTATGATAAAACGAAAGGATGGAATGGAAAGGAAATGATATCAAAAACAAACACGAACCAATATTAGAAAATATTGACCCAAATGCTTATAATTTTTCAAAGTGGTCAGATGGAGAATAGGAGAACCTCGACCCATTACTTAGCAAAGTAGGAACTTTGGTATAAGGGTGAATGCCACACTATTTGATAGTGATAAGTTTAGGATAAAGAAAAAGGCAGGTTGATGCCACTAGTGACCTAGATAAGCCAACGAGTTCTTCAACGAAATATGAAAGAAAGAAATCTCACAAATTTCATATAAGTTCAATAGTGTTTTAAACTAAGCAAAAAGATCTCCTAGAAAGGCTGATTACACACATATTTATAAGGCTAGGAAAAGGCTAGCTGAATGGTCACAAGTATTCATCTTAAAAGCTGAAATAAAGATCAAGTCTCTTGGAATTCTTAAACCAAATAACTCCACCATTTAATTCACTTCAATTCAGCTACATAATTGACCTTGAATGCTTGAAAAGTGACTCTTGAAGTGTCCTTTGGTTAGCCGAATAGTCACCAGCACCTTAATGGTGTTTTGAATGCTTGAATTAATTCTTTTGAAGTAGCAAAACGGTTAGAAGTTGAAAAGCTTGCTGCCAAATTTAAAGAAGCAATAATCCACTCTTTAAACTCTTTTAAATGATGTGTTAAATCTTATTTGTAGCAGCCCTCTCTTTTGTAACCGAAATTTCTTGAAACGTCACTTTATTGAATGCATAATAGCCTTTAATAATAATAGTTGGGAGCTGAAAAGTCACCTACAATTAACACATGTAACCATCACATTTATTCATTTATTAAGCTTAAAACAGATTAACAACTAACTTAATTAAATGAACTAACACTTATGCATCATTTATTCCAGCAACTAGTTTAATTAAGAGAAGCATTATTAAATGAACTTTAACTCATGCATCAATAAATAATCCTAGGAACTAGATTAATTAAGAGCAACACTTATTAAATAAAGTTCAACAAAAACACTTATTAATTAAACTAAGATGAGTTGAATAAATGTCCAGCAACTCATTTATTAAACTAAGATGCTTAAATCCATGGTTTTAAAATGCAAACTAAATGAACAAATGAGTTACTTAATGCAAGACTTAATTTAATGAAACTGACTTAAACTAACATGGGAGTTACATAATGCATGGCTTTATTAAATGAAGAACACATAATGCATGTCATAATTAAAATATGTAGATCAATAATGCATGACATTAACTAAAGATGCATTTAATTAAACAAGGCATAATTAAAGACTAAAGTATTGAGCTGATTCGAGCTCAAATGAGCTGAATTTGAACTGGTCGAAGCTCACGGAGCTGGAAACGAATTGGGATCAGCTTGCCAGCTATGCAAGGCTCGACTGAGGAGACTTGACTGACGGGGTTCGCTAGGCGCGCTCGCATTATTCCCCCCTCTTTTAGATAACTTGTCCTCAAGTCGGG
Organism: Gossypium anomalum; assembly: GCA_025698475.1. Classification (NCBI taxonomy): domain Eukaryota; kingdom Viridiplantae; phylum Streptophyta; class Magnoliopsida; order Malvales; family Malvaceae; genus Gossypium; species Gossypium anomalum. The sequence continues at coordinate 45,506,161 of CM046965.1, forward strand.
CTGTTCATCTATTGGAAAATATTTCTTCTCGTTCAGCTTTCCTCGATCGTATGGGATGGAAGATATCACACAAACCTGGAAATGGTTTATCAATGGACAAGAAAGCACATCACCATCATAGATAAGTAACAGAGGGTTAAGACAACTAAAACCTAAAGATAATCCAAATGCTAAGCAAAAAACTGATTTTATTTTGCCAAAATGACTTATCAATTTTGACAATGACAAGCGCAAAGTATTCAAATCCAAATAGCTCTTATAAAATGTAGTCCAAATATCATATGGCAATAATCTTAATTGGGCAAAGCAAACATACTTCAATTTATTGAAAAGTTTCTTTATTCCATCAATGCAAACATGTGGATTCAATTGGATAAAAGGGTACTTAGTCATGAATATTTGCAAAAAGTTAAGCATACTAATCCACTTCCAAAACTTTTCAATATGTTTATTCAAAAATAGAAATTCATGTGATTGTACACGCAAGGTGTACCATGGCCAACATCTTTCAATCATTTGCTTATTATCATAATTTATGTTAACATTATGTCCATTGTCACAATCTAACACAAATGAATCAATACTAGGCCAAAAACTACAATCAAACACATCATGATTCAAATAATTTCCAAACATCCCATCAACAAAATTTTCATCTTCATTTGAATGAAGCAAAGGTATTTGAAAATTTTCAGAGACTTTACCTTGACGGCCTTTAGGAGAAGAAATCTCATGAACTGTTTTACCTTTTTCAATCAAAACAAATCTTCTCTCATTGGAAAGGTAATGTAAAACAAACCTTTTACTTCGATCAATTTGAATGGACAATGAGGCACCACGACATCTCATGCTTCTCGAAGGGTGGACTTCACAAGAATGAGAGGGGTTAGTATTAACAAAAATAATGGGCTTAAATGAAAAAAATAAATCATAATTGGAATTTAATTCAAGTCCCATAGCATAAGTCGACCTTACCTTGTCAAAATGAAACAAAATCTTTATGTGTGGCCAAACAAAATGATTAGAGAATAAATCAAAATTTGAAACCAAATTATCGAATTTCATTTCCTTAACAAAAGTTTGAACATCAAGCAAACATAAGTTGAATGCAAAAGATGCAAAATACTTAAATGTTCCATAAAACAAATCTACGTAACATATGCCAGGCTTGAACACACGTACTTGATTATGAATTTCAACAGGCAACAAGTTAGAAGAAAATATAATCAACTCACCACATGATTGAAATTCCACTCGAGCAATCAAAGAAGTGGTAAATAGACAAATTTTCAAACGTTGGAGTCCATCACATGATTCAAACCTTACTCGATCAATCAGGAACGTAGAGTTGGCATAACTAGGTAGACCAATAAACAAAGACTTATGCTTCAAGAATCTCAATCGGGAATGCAAATCAAGACATGGAGAATTCGCACAAAAATTTAAGGAATTATCTTGAAGATAAAAATCAATAGGATGAAATGTTTCATGTAGAAACCTTTCGCAAATCAACTGATCAGATCCAAAAAAATCAACAGAATTGCCATTATAAGACATGTCATAGGAAATGCTTTTCATGGCACTTTTTGAAGCAGGGTCATCAAGAGATGAACAAGGACTAATCAAATCAAATGATGGAGGCATGTCAGAAATTGACCCATCAAAATCTTTATGAGCAATTTTTAAATCGGACGACCTTAATTCGATAAACATGGAATCCTTACCTTTCTTGCCTTCAATCACAAGTGGGTGGTCGTCATTTGCGTACTTACCTTTCTCGAATAACCAAAAACATCTCTCGTTTGGAGGGTAGTGAAGCTGGAATTGGTCGTACAAGACTTTAGGAACCTGGTGGGTTAGTGGAAACAATCCTTGCTTGCTCACTTTCTTTTTCACTTGATTTTTTTTCTCGAGATCTCTCTTTTCTTTTTCCTCAATCTCTTTTTCCACTCGTTGTTCTTGTTTAACTTTTTCTTCTCTCTCAAACTCTTTTTCATTCTCTTTTTTAATTTCTTTTTCAATCTCATTTTCACTCTCTTTTTGCTCTTTTTCTCATTTTCTCTCTTACTCGCCTCTTGCCTCTCTTTTATTTCTTTTTCTTTTTCTTCTTTTGCTTTTCCCGTTTTCTTTTTACAAGAAGATACAAAAAGAATCATGAAAACAATGATTTTGTTTAAAAGAAGGAAAATTATTTACATATGGTTCACGAACAATCCTTCGTGAAGATCTCTCCGTGGATGTTTTCTTTGAAGTTCTTGAAGAGGTGTATCTTTCATCTCGCACATCTTCTCGGAAGGATTCAAAATCAAAATTGACTTCTCTTCGTCTCAAATTCCTTGATGAAAAGGAATCTCGATCGGAGTTTCTTCTCGAGTAGTCGTTGGATGTGTATCTCCGTGATGTTCTCAAATCTGCTTTTTGACTTGATGACATTCGTTCCCGTTGGTCTCTTTTCTCCACACGGTCTAATCTCTCGTACAATTTGTCAAACTTAGTATTCACCATGCTTCGCATTTCTTGGACCAAATATTGATATTCTGACTCGGTAAATTCTTTGCGAGACATCTTTGATTGCTGAAAAGAAATTTGTTAAGTAAAACAAAAATTAAATTCCTCACAACAAAATCCTCACAAGTTCACTCGAAAAGAAAAATTAATGGTTTGCACTCTCGCTCGTGTTTACACTCGATTGGCTTTTACCTCCGCTCGAATAGTCTCACACGCTAATGCCTTTTATCTCTCAAACTTTCTTTCGTAATTTTGTATTTGGACTCGCCAAGGCCTTATCGTAGGCTTAGGGGTCGGTTGCAAATTGGGAAACAAGGGAATTAATGATGAGGGATAGGGTAGGCTGAAAGAAAGATGAAAATGGTTTGGAAATGTAGTGTTGGGGTAGGGGTGAATGGTAGAAAACGAACGTACCTGATCCGGATGACAAGAAAAGTACCAATACAAAGAGAATAAAATTTAACACACTTTTTTTTAAACTTCAATTTTTTTGAATTTTTTTAATTTTTTTTCAAATTTTTTTCTTTCGATTTTTTAACTTTTTTTCTGAATTTTTTTTCAATTTTTTTGAATTTTTTTTCAAACTTACTTGATGAGTCACAGACTATCTCGGGAGTAATTTCAAATGCTCGTACTCCTCATTTTTATAGCTCTGATACCAAATGATACGATCTGCCTCGGGATGAGTCGAGTCGTACGTGAGTTTGCCCAATCGTCTACGAAGAAGTTTCGTTTGGTTTGTTCAAAAGATGTTTTAAGTGAATGATGGCGGAAGCTATGTAAGAAGGGTTCAAAGATGGGTTTATGGATATGAAGCTTATATAGGTTTGGTTATAGAAAAATAATAAAAGATGGAGATAAATATAGTAATTGGAAAACAAACAACAGATGTGAAGTGAATTGATGGTTCGATTATGATGAAACGAAAGGATGGAATGGAATGGAATGGGAAATGATCTCAAAAACAAACATGAACCAATGTTAGAAAATATTGACCCAAATGCTTATAAGTTTTCAAGGTAGTCGGATGGAGAATAGGAGAACCTCTTCCCGCTACTTAGCAAAGTAGGAACCTTGGTATAAGGGTGAATGCCACACTATTTGATAGTGATAAGTTCAGGATAAAGAAAACGGCAGGTTGAAGCCACTAGTGACCTAGATAAGACAACGAGTTCTTCAACGAAATATGAAAGAAAGAAATCTCACAAATTTCATATAAGTTCAATAGTGTTTTAAACTAAGCAAAAAGATCTCCTACAAAGGCTGATTACATACATATTTATAAGGCTAGGAAAAGGCTAGCTGAATGGTCACAAGTATTCATCTTAAAAGCTGAAATAAAGCTCAAGTCTCTTGGAATTCTTGAACCAAATAACTCCACCATTTAATTCACTTCAATTCAGCTACATAATTGACCTTGAATGCTTGAAAAGTGACTCTTGAAGTGTCCTTTGGTTAGCCGAATAGTCACCAGCACCTTAATGGTGTTTTGAATGCTTGAATTAATTCTTTTGAAGTAGCAAAACGGTTAGAAGTTAAAAAGCTTGCTGCCAAATTTAAAGAAGCAATAATCCACTCTTTAAACTCTTTTAAATGATGTGTAAAATCTTCTTTGTAACAGCCTTCTCTTTTGTAACTGAAATTTCTTGAAACGTCACTTTATTGAATGCATAACAGCCTTTAATAATAATAGATGGGAGCTGAAAAGTCACCTGCAATTAACACATGTAACCATCACATTTATTCATTTATTAAGCTTAAAACAAATTAATAACTAACTTAATTAAATGAACTAACACTTATGCATCATTTATTCCAGCAACTAGTTTAATTAAGAGAAGCATTATTAAATGAACTTTAAGTCATGCATCAATAAATAATCCTAGGAACTAGATTAATTAAGAGCAACAGTTATTAAATAAATTTAAAAAAAAACACTTATTAATTAAACTAAGATGAGTTGAATAAATGCCCAGCAACTCATTTATTAAACTAAGATGCTTAAATGCATGGTTTTAAAATGCAAACTAAATGAACAAATGAGTTACTTAATGCAAGACTTAATTTAATGAAACTGACTTAAACTAACATGGGAGTTACATAATGCATGGCTTTATTAAATGTAGAACACATAATGCATGTCATAATTAAAATATGTTAACTAAAGATGCATTTAATTAAATAAGGCATAATTAAAAGACTAAAGTATTGAGCTGATTCGAGCTCAAATGAGCTGAATTTGAACTGGTCGAAGCTCGTGGAGCTGGAAACGAATTGGGATCAACTTGCCAGCTATGCAAGGCTCGACTAAGGAGACTTGACTGACAGGGTTCACTGGGCACGCTCGCATCATAGTTGATAGTGTGTTGCAATCTCCAACCGTCCTCCAAGCCTTATGAGTCCACAAGCTCTGAAAAGTAGGAGAAAAGAGAGGAGTAAGCATTTACATGCTTAGTAAGCTCGATTAACCAGAAAGTAAACTTACCAAATAATTTAGCATTCAACCATATTTGATTAGTAAACTCAATTAGCATGAAATGCTTTTCCTAATCATGCACTCAATCAATGTGTTAGATGCACATATATATATATATATATCAATAACACCATGGAATTTAACTTAGATGAGCTCATCACTTTACAATTCATCTTATACAGGTGTATCATATTAGTCTCATTGAGTTTATAGGCAATCTCGATGAAAATACCCATTATTTGTCAATTCATGTGAATGATCATATCAGATATGCACTCCCGTGAACCTCACATTCTTATGGTGGAATTACCAGTCCAGGCTAAATCCTCCATTCAGAAAACTCATAAGGTGATGCCGGGATTACCAGTCCAGGCTAAATCCCAAACATCCTTAATGAGCTAGGATCTGAATTACCAGTCTAGGCTAAATTCAGACCCTATTTGGATTACCCGTCCGGGCTAAATCCACAGTGCACACTTATTCTTCGGAAGGCTCAATCATTCGGAAGGAACACCCGTCCGAGCTAGATCCTTTTCAGAGATGAGATCAATGGATTACCCGTCCAGGCTAAATCCTTACTGCAAGACATGCAGGATCTCATTTTTCATGTAAATTAGGGTTCCTCCATCAGATTTCCCATTCAACCTCAACCGAGACATTTTTCATCATTTCATTTTACAATTGTATTTTATACAATTACATATTTTGAATAAATGCAATTCATCATCATACATTTATTAACATATACAATTTAGCATAATATATGTTTACTTAGGGTTATCTGAACTTACTTGGTATTCATTTGTTTAATGTTTCGGTTACTCTGAAACCTTCCGTTTCCCTCGATCGACCTCTAGAATTTGTTCCTCGGGGTCTATAACAATAAGAATAGATTATTAACCATTCATTTAATCCATTTCAAGTCTAAATTCTGCCCCCAATCAAAATGACCATTTTGCCCCTAGCCTTTCATATTTTTACGATTTAGTCCCTAGGCTCGTATAATGAAACTCATGCAATTTCTACCTTATCCAAGCCTAGTCAAACATTTTTCTCTCCTATGATAACTCTCATTTTCCATTAGTTTCACGTTTCTACCATACATTTTATAACTTTCACAAAATAGTCCCTATAAGGGTTTTTCATGAAAATCACCTAGAAAAGGATGTTTAACATACAACATCCTTTCATATTCCTCCATAAACCCTTAAAATACAAGCATGTCATGCATGGGTAAATTTTTAAACATAAACCCTAGCATGAAATATGGGTAGAAATGGAAAGAACAAGTTACCGGGATCTCAAAAATACGAAGAACATTAAAAACGGGGCTAAAGAGCTCTTACTATTGAGCTTGGAAATTGAAGAAACCCTAACTATGGGGAGCTCAAAATTTCAGCAGCTATGGGGAAGAAGATGGCTGATTTTTGCTTCTTTTTCCCCTTTTTTAATTCATTAAAATGGTAAATGACCACAATGCCCTTAGACCCTTTTCTTTAAAAATTTATCCATGCAAGCCCATTTTTGTCCAAATTTATAAAACTTGGTTAAATTGCTATTTAATCTAATTCATAATCCAAAGTAATTTCATATAAATTGCTTTTAAAACCCATGTATTGAAATTTATTCAATTTGGTCCTTAATTCCCAATTGAACATCTTATACTTAAAGTTTCTTCATGAAACTCTAATGTAAACATATTCTCATATTCCTAACCCCATAACAATCATAAAATAAATATTTTAACATCGGGTTTGTGGTCTTGAAACCACTATTTTGACTAGACCCTATTTTGGGATGTTACATTATCCATTGAATTTCAAAGTGTGAAATTTCAATTTTGGGGAATAGAAATTCGTTGGAAATTAAAAAAAAATGAAAAAAAGAAGCTAGCTTGGAAGTGTATTTGCTACCCGACTCTATCCATTCATTACCTATCATTTGGCCACACTTAAACCTTTCCATCTTTGTTTTCTAGCTTTCCCTTTGTCCTAACAGCATTTCCTACCCAAAATTGAACATCAAAATTGTGAGCTGATTCCACAACAATTGTTGATATGTCTAAGTAGTCCATTGAGAACATCGAGAGATAAACGTGAGTGGAAAAAGGCAAGAGCGAGTTGTGAGATCATTAGAGTGTTGAAAATCCAATCTTGAGTGCAAAACCGAGTGGAGTGTCATCTTTGTTTTCTTTGCGAGTGAAACGTGAGGTTTGTATTGGTGAGGCACTCATTTTTATCTGTAAATTCTTTTCTTTTCCACCAATAAATCATGTTTCGAGAAGAGTTTTTAGAATTTGAACTTCAATATTTGATGAAAGAGATGGACCGATTATTCGATAGAAAACTAAATCCCCTACAAGAATGATTGGTTCGTGCCGAAAAGCGGGGCCAGTGAGCAAGAGCCCGATGGGAACAAATTTCTCCAAATCAAAAGACAGAGACAAGATCATTACAAAGACAAACATCTAACGACTATGTGGGAAGAGACTCATATCGAGATTCTTATTCATCAAGGAAATTGAGTCGGTATGAAGCACACCATGAGTTTGAAACCTTTCAAAGATACCAACGAGAAGGTAGAAATTTCTCTTCAAGTGTCTCAAAGTATTCATCTATAGAGAAGTCCTTACGAAGAAGTGAACGTGTTTCGTATAAGTACTCGTCCATGGAAGCTTATTCATGAAGAGATGGTCGTGACTTATATGAAGATTCTTCCACTTCTTTCCAGTGAAAAGTCTATTGTTCTAATTTTTTTTGTATTATCTCCATCTTGTAACGAAAGGTTGAGAGAAAAAGAAATAAAAAGAATGGAGAGACAATATATACTAATAAAAGAAAATGAGAGAATATTGACTGAAATTGAGAAAAGAAAAAAAGAAATGAAAGAAAAAGAGAGTCAGAGAAAGCAAAACGAGATTGAGATTGAAAAAGAATGTGAGAACGAAATGAAAATTGAAACGGAGAAAGAGATTGGAGAAAGAAAAGAAAGAGTGCAAGAAACGAGTGACATTGTTGAAAATGAAAATGAAATAAAAAGTGAGAACAAGTCTTCAACAGAGACGATTGAAAAAAAAGACCGTGGTCAAGAGAAAGTGAGAAATGTTTTTACTAACCCATATGTGAGTTGTTCTCGTATTACGTCTTATTTTCAGGTGTCTAAAGACTTGATTGACATGCTTCAACTTCATTACCTTCCTGATGAGATACTATTTCATTTGATCGAGAAAGGTAAGGTTGAAAATGAAATCAAACCACAAGCGCCTAAAGGTAAGCAAGGTAAAGAGTTTTTAGCCATTGAATCACGACAATCACATTTGAATGTTGTTGAGAAAATTGCTGAAGACTTGGTTTTTGAAAGAACTCCTCACCTTGATTTGATTAACTATCATTTTCTAATTGTTAATGACTTTGCTACAACTAGTGGCATGAAGAGTTTTTCTTAAGATTTGTACTGTGTTGGCAAGTCTGTTGGTAAAGTGAGATTAACTCAACGTCCATAAAATTTGATCATGTTAGATAAAGTGTTTTCATGTGAAACGCTCAATCTATTTGATCGTGATGGTAATGAGAATTCTTTAACTCTTAGTGTGAAATCTTTGTATATTTGCATGAGATTTGAGAGATTTGATTGTTTGAAAGTTTGCATGTCTAAATCTTGTTTGCTTGGCATGTGTGATTTACTTTGTGAAAATGAAATTTTTGTTACGTGCTGGAACAAGTGATCAAAACCATGTGTTTAAACCGGTAGCAAGTTTTTCTAAATTATCATTAAGCAAAGGTGAGCATCATAAATTTTATGTGAATATAAGTGTGAACAATCTTTGCTTGTTTTATGTTTTATCATTATGTTTAAAAACAAAACATGTGAATTCCGATGTCTTGCGAAGTCAAAATCAAATCTTTTATTCCAGAGGTTGTTCTATATTATGGTTTAAAGGATTTGAACGTGTTTTGCATGGTTATGACTTTCTATACATTGTTGATATGGTGTTATTAATGTAAAGCACTTTAGTATAGACGTATATACATATGGTCACTTAGAACGTATTGAGATGGCCGAATAAGGCTAACGATGAGTATGCTTTGATTTTCTATAATACTTAGTAATTTGTTTAAGGTGATTAAAGATGTGTACGATTATTTTATATTGAGCTAAAAGTAGTTATATGGCCTATTAAATTTCTTGTGGTATTCGGCCATAAGCAAGCACAATGGGATTTTAATAAGTTAAATTTGTTTTAGATTAAGCTCAAGAGCTTAAGGAGCCTAATTCGGATAGGGGAAAAGCTAAACTAACCAAATAGCCAATCCGTAGTCATTCGACAACATTTGAGGTAAGTCTCTAAGTAATTAAACCTATTTTGAGTTTTGGTTAATGGATACTATTATAGAAATGGCTAAATTGAAAAATATGATGTGGCCATGATATGTTCTAAGGCCAAATGGAAAATTTTACGTATTTGAATCAATTTACTAATGTGATTTTGTACCTAAGACGAAATAAAATGACAAGGCGTAATATCTAGCTTAAGGTCGAATGGCCAATGTGATGAATGTGAAAGTGCATACATGTGATAAGGCCGAATGGCTAATGTGATATATGTGTAAGTGAATATGTGATAAGGCCGAATGACCAATTGTGAAAAGTGTGCAATGTTAGATATTTAATGAGGCCAAAGTTAGTAAAAATATAAATATATATTAAATGAATTGTGCTGAGATTGTATCCAGGTTTAAAGTCCCGCAGGCTTAATGCTGGTGAACTAAGTAAGATTATGATCTTGAATGTTCGTAGTGAACTACCATCAAGTAAGTACTATACATTTAAGATGTTCAGATACATATTACCTCCTCATTTGTAAGTTTACCTCAAAGTGAATCACTAGCATTCAAGAAAAATGTATACGTGATTGATTATTATATTGCAAAAATGAGGATGACCTAATCAGTCTTGGTTTGCTTGTATAATATAGTATATACTAAGCTTTCATGTATGTACTCGTGTACATTCGGCCAATGATTTAGTGAATTATTAGTATTAAAAAATGATACATATGTGGGAATGATTATTATATCTTTGAATAAGGGAATAATCTATTCGGTCAATGGTTGTTCGTATGACAAAGTATTTGATTTAAATTTATCGTATGAGGTTTCTAGATGCAAAAGACTATGTGAATCAAATTTGGAAGAAATAGATAAACTATATATGTGTGCATGAGGTTTGAACTATTTGACGGAATGGTGAGATCTCTTGATATTGTTAAACGGGGTTTCTACAAGGTCTAAGACGATGAGGCTTAGTAATGAAACGACAGTTAAAGATGTTCAGTACATTAAGTTGGCCAGGTATGTATCAGGTACTTGTATGTGATTTTCAATTCGGATTAGATCAAAAGTATACAAAGCGATGCATATGTGAATAAGTGTATGAATGCAAATGTGACCACAGTCCATGTAACTATGATACATTTGGCCAATGTGTTATGCCATAAGAATGTATTCGATTAAACTATAATAAAGGCATTTAGATTGGAGTGTAATTATGAGCTAAGTGTGCCTTGTGAGCATACGAATATTTGACCATTTTGGTCATTATCATGAAATAATTTGTGGTAACTAAATGATGTGGTTATTGAAATTATAGTTCGTTATGGAGCTCTAGATTGACTTCATTGATTAGAAGAATCGAGTGATAAATGATAATTGAATTCGATTCTGCAAAATTATCGTTTTACTTAAGACTTACTAAGCTTATGTAAGCTTACTCTGTTTGTCTTTTGTCTTTGTTTTATAGATTGTGGACTCTGATTACCAGCTCGGGGATCGCCAGCACTTCATCACACTATCTACTATTATGGAAACCTTGTGATTTGGATCTAGCTTATGGCATGTATAGGATAGATTATAGTAGAATGATATCATAACTATTGTTTATAAGCCATACGAATATGGCATCCTTTGGAAGTCTACTTTTATAAGTTATAAGTTTGATCTTTGTTTGTGTTTAGAAATTTAATTAAATGAATAATCTTTATTCACGAAAAAGAAAAAAAAAGTTCAAAATTTTACTGTTTTGATCCACTTCCAAATTTTCTAGTAACGCCTCGTCCTATTCGGGCAACGGTTACGGGATAGGGGTGTTACATTTTTATTGATATCAGAGCTACAGTTTAGTCGATTCCAAGACTAACGTAGCACGTGTGAGTCTAGCTATACATGCCATAAAGTGATAAAATGATAGTGTGATCAATTCGAACAGTTAAAATATGTTTTTCATAATATAATAAATTTTGATCCCGATCAAGCTGTAGCAGATGGTATTGAGAGGATTGAAACATGCTTATGATGTGTCAAAATTGAGAAAGGTATGAATAGAAGTATGATATACATTTGAAGTATTGAAATGTAAAGTAATTTTTGCTGAATGTGTTATGAAATAAATATGGAAAAGTATATTAGGATAATAGTGATGCATATTGTATGCATGAGAAGTTATATTTTGGTTCAGGATTTTATGTAAGTGGGCGAAATATATACATATATATGTCATCTATTAGAGATGGAATTGCTGTGTAGTTTATGCTTTGTTAATGATATATATGATGTTATGTTTTAAATATGTGAATGAGAACTTTGAAGAGAAAATAATGTATTTGGAATGAGCCTACATGTAAATGATATCTATGATATAATGTCAAGGTGTATATGATATGTATATATTGAAACGAAGTAAGTGAATTACAAATATGATATGCTATATGAAATGTATTAAAATGTGAATAAATATGCATGAAACTTCGGTGATGTGTATTCAGCCTTCGTGTGCCTAGCGAGCTTCGTCTGTCGTGATGTGTATTCGGGCCTTCGTACCTAGCAGGCTTCGTGCTGGTGATGTGTATTCGGGCCTTCGTGCCTAGCAGGCTTCGTGCCGGTGATGTGTATTTGAGCCTTCGTGCCTAGCAGGCTTTGTGCCGGTGATGTGTATTCGGGCCTTCGTGCCTAGCAGGCTTCATGCCGGTGATGTGTATTTGGGCCTTCGTGCCTAGCAGGCTTCGTGCCGGTGATGTGTATTCGAGCCTTCCTGCCTAGCAGGCTTCGTGCCGGTGATGTGTATTCGGGCCTTTGTGCTTAGCAGGCTTAATGCCGGTGATTCGAGCAAGGTTTAAGTGTTCATTACTATATGAATTCAAAGTTAAATGAAAGAATACGTTTAAAGTGTACATATATGACGTTTTATAGACTTGGTTAAGTCATTTCAATGTGTAATAATGAATGAATATGGGCATTATGTGTGCGAATGATTAGAGGCACTGTGTGTGCAAATTCCTTTAACCGAGCACTATGTGTACGAGATCGGTAATTGAGGCACTGTGTGTGCAAATTCCTTTAACCGAGCACTATGTGTGCGAGATCAGTAATTGAGGCACTGTGTGTGCGAGTTCTTCAACCGAGCACTATGTGTGCGAGATCGGTCAGTGGGCACTAAGTGTGTGAAATGAGATTCATGTAAGACCTCATCTGGGATGAAGGCATTGATTTGAGATGTTGTGTAAGACCATGTCTAGGACATGGCATCGACCAGATATGTGATAACATGTAAGACCATGCTTGGACTATGGCTTTAAGTAAACGACATACTCAGACAAGTACGACGCTCTTTAAATTGACAAATGTTAAGAAGTAGAATTGAAGTTAGATGTTGAATTTTAATTAGATATTGATATTCGGTATTTGAGTTTGAATTGGGGATTAATAGATATAAATTGACAATTGATTATTGTTTCGACTGTAATTTTGTTATAAGTGGATACGTGAAAAAAAAATGGTGGATATGTTGTTAAGGAATGGATTTATGTTATATGTACACTTAAGTGCTTAGTTGAAAATGTGTTATGGATTTAGTCTATGAGATTCTCGGTATATGAAGTTATATGTCCTATTGCTAAATGGACACTATTTTTGTTAATCATGTTCAAGAAATTATTTCGATTAAGTTCGAAAATTGAAAGTCTGTAAGAATTTTTGATGAATGCTGATAATTTTAGATATATGGGTTATGTGCTAAAATAAATCCCATGCCGGTATACTATATGAGGCTTTATGCCTAATCGATTGTATACGGGTATCGTTAACGGTGATTGAATGTGCTAAATGAATTCAATGTTCAGGTATGTGAAAGTTGATTTTCTGTTGGAAATAGGTTAAGTTGAATAGTGAGGTATGATGGAGTTATAAAGGATATTTATTGGGATGTTTGAGTATATGTGTACTTTCGGTCAGGTTACAGCTTATACATGAATGAAAATGTGGGTTACAAATATGTGGGTTGATGATGTGAATTATACATGTTAATATGTGCTTAATATGTGTTTGAAATGCATTTGTGAATTAAATTAAGTGATTATTGCTTATGAAATCAAGAAAATGAGATATATGTGCATACTTGTAGAAATGTTTATGTATTTGTTTTAAGATAAGAAAATGATTTTATAGATCGATGCGAAATCAGTAATGAATTACAATTACTATCGATGAGCTAATGTTTATATGGATATAATTCAATGAGAGGACGTTATCCTAAACTATGCATCGGTAGAAATTTTCGGGGACGAAAAGCCCTAAAGGGGGGAGAGTTATGACACCCCTAATTTGACCCTAATTGAAAAGTGGTTTCGGGACCACAAAATCGAGTCACAAAAATAATTAAATTGTTATATTCTATGCTTATTATTTGTGAATAAGTATGTGTAAAAATTTCATGTTTTAATTTTGTCATTTGGATGTGAAATTAGCTAAAAAGGACATATTTGAGAAACTTTAAAAATATGATAGGCAAATGTCCAAGTGATTAAAATGTTAAATTACTAAAGTTGTGGACTTACATGTCAAATGGCCCACTTTTAACATTAGTGGATGGTAATGATGTTATGATTTTGGCATTATGTGTATATTATATTTAGTAAATAATATTTAATAGTTTATAGTTTGAAAACATGAATTAAATAAAAAAAGAATGGTGATAAAAACAAAAAAACTTTTCTCTTTGTTTTTTCTTATTGCCGTAACTAAGCAAGAAAGAAAGGAAAGAACACCAAAGGCACTCGGTCACTTGGTGTTGGGAATTAAGGTGAGATTTCATGTTTTTTATTTTTAATTTTATGAAATGTTGTTAGTTTTGAAGCTCACAACATGACCCATATGTTAATTTTTGTGAATTTATTTCATAAAGCATTCGGTCATGGCTTCAAGGATTAGATTGTGGATGTTTTGATGATAAGTGTTTATGGATGAGGATAGACTAATTAAATTTGCTATGAGGGGCAAGTTTGAGTAAAATTTCATTCGGTTATTAAAGTGTAAAGTAAGGTTGTGCCAAGTTCTTGGAAATTATATTTTAAATGTTAGATTGTAATTATACAGATGCCGAATGAGGAATTGAATGGGGAGTTGAACTAAATTATTGTTTATTAAAATATTGATGCATTCGACCGTGAATTTGTAATATGTTATAAATTGAGTGTTAATTGCCTTGATGAATAAAAAGGTGGTTAAATGAGCGCATGTGGTTTTAGGAATTTTGTTAAGTGAGGTTATAGGTGATTAAAATGAGCAAATTGTATGCGGCAATTAAAGTGAAGTATGAAACTTGTGCTTAATTGTGGAATGCTATAATTAAATTGCTAATATATGTTTATATACTTGCCGAATTTGAATTAAGGTGAAAGACGAGGTAAAGAATGAGTTTGAGTTGAAAATTTATAATTGTAATTAAATTCATAGCATATATTTATATATTAGCCGAATATGTGCTAAAATGAGAAATGAAATGAAGGATTAAGTTTGAATATTTATTTGAGTGGTCTTAAGTATGGAAGCAAGCCCATGGCAAAATCTAGTTAATGGAAAAAGATGACATTCGGCCAAGGAAGTTTTGTGATAGCTAAGGATGCTTTATATGTTATGCATGATGTGTTTAATGTCTTGATGAACAAGTAGTCATTAAATGAGGCTAAGCTTGTGAAATTATGAGTTTGGATGAATATATATATATATATGCATTCGGCAATGTGTAAAATATTGATTGTTTTAAATGGTTCGTAGTTAAGTGGAAATGGAAGCTTGAAAAAAAAATTCTGTTAAGGATGAGTAAGAGGTATGTGCATTCGGCCATTAAACATGTGCTTAATTGTTGATGATTGGTTGTAAAGAAAATACATATAGGTCAAATATAGCCTTGGATAAGAAGATTTTTATGTATTGAATTTGTAACATGGTTTGCCGATTGTGAACATGTGATAAAGAATTATTCAAATGGTTGTTTAAATAATATTCGGTTTATTAGTATATGTATAATTAGTTAAAGTGTAAACTTTGCATGTGTATTAAAGGTTTTTATGTGATATTCGGCCTTGGGAAATCTAAGCTTAAAAAGGTTTGAATGTTAATTGGGTTGTCTCTTTAATGGCTGAATGTGCTAAAAGCTAATGCATGATTTAGTTTAATCGATGTAATTATAAAATTATGATATTTACTTGTGGTTTTGAAGTATAGAAAATTTGTTAAGTTGATTAAGTGGTTGCCGAATGTGAAATTTAGGTAAGGAAATGTGTACAAATAATATTTGTATGGATAATTGGTTTAAAAGGGTCAGCATTGTACATTGTTGATATGGTGTTATTAATGTAAAGCACTTTAGTATAGACATATATACATATGGTCACTTAGAACGTATTGAGATGGCCGAATAAGGCTAACGATGAGTATGCTTTGATTTTCTATAATACTTAGTAGTTTGTTTAAGGTGATTAAAGATGTGTACGATTATTTTATATTGAGCTAAAAGTAGTTATATGGCCTATTAAATTTCTTGTAGTATTCGGCCATAAGCAAGCACAATGGGATTTTAATAAGTTAAATTTGTTTTAGATTAAGCTCAAGAGCTTAAGGAGCCTAATTCGGATAGGGGAAAAGCTAAACTAACCAAATAGCCAATCCGTAGTCATTCGACAACATTCGAGGTAAGTCTCTAAGTAATTAAACCTATTTTGAGTTTTGGTTAATGGATACTATTATAGAAATGGCTAAATTGAAAAATATGATGTGGCCATGATATGTTCTAAGGCCGAATGGAAAATTTTACGTATTTGAATCAATTTACTAATGTGATTTTGTACCTAAGACGAAATAAAATGACAAGGCGTAATATCTAGCTTAAGGTCGAATGGCCAATGTGATGAATGTGAAAGTGCATACATGTGATAAGGCCGAATGGTTAATGTGATAAATGTGTAAGTGAATATGTGATAAGGCCGAATGACCAATTGTGAAAAGTGTGCAATATTAGATATTTAATGAGGCCAAAGTTAGTAAAAATATAAATATATATTAAATGAATTGTGCTGAGATTGTATCCAGGTTTAAAGTCCCGCAGGCTTAATGCTGGTGAACTAAGTAAGATTATGATCTTGAATGTTCGCAGTGAACTACCATCAAGTAAGTACTATACATTTAAGATGTTCAGATACATATTACCTCCTCATTTGTAAGTTTACCTCAAAGTGAATCACTAGCATTCAAGAAAAACGTATATGTGATTGATTATTATATTGCGAAAATGAGGATGACCTAATCAGTCTTGGTATGCTTCTATAATGTAGTATATACTAAGCTTTCATGTATGTACTCGTGTACATTCGGCCAACGATTCGGTGAATTATTAGTATTAAAGAATGATACATATGTGGGAATGATTATTATATCTTTGAATAAGGGAATAATCTATTCGGTCAATGGTTGTTCGTATGACAAAGTATTTGATTTAAATTTATCGTATGAGGTTTCTAGATGTGAAAGACTATGTGAATCAAATTTGGAAGAAATAGATAAACTATATATGCGTGCATGAGGTTTGAACTATTTGACGGAATGGTGAGATCTCTTGATATTGTTAAACAGGGTTTTCTACAAGGTCTAAGACGATGAGGCTTAGTAATGAAACGACAACGATTAAAGATGTTCGAGACATTAAGTTGGCGGTATGTATCGGTACTTGTATGTGATTTTCAATTCAGATTAGATCAAAAGTATACAAAGCGATGCATATGTGAATAAGTGTATGAATGCAAATGTGACCACAGTCCATGTAACTATGGTACATTTGGCCAATGTGTTATGCCATAAGAATGTATTTGATTAAACTATAATAAAGGCATTTAGATTGGAGTGTAATTATGAGCTAAGTGTGCCTTGTGAGCATACGAATATTTGACCATTTTGGTCATTATCATGAAATAATTTGTGGTAACTAAATGATGTGATTATTGAAATTATAGTTCGTTATGGAGCTCTAGATTTACTTCATTGATTAGAAGAATCGAGTGATAAATGATAATTGAATTCGATTCTGCAAAATTATCGTTTTACTTAAGACTTACTAAGCTTATGTAAGCTTACTCCGTTTGTCTTTTGTCTTTATTTTATAGATTGTGGACTCGATTCTGCTCTGGGATCATCAAGACTTCATCACACTATCTACTATTATGGAAACCTTGTGATTTGGATCTAGCTTATGGCATGTATAGGATAGATTATAGTAGAATGATATCATAACTATTGTTTTAAAGCCATGCGAATATGGCATCCTTTGGAAGTCTACTTTTATAAGTTATAAGTTTGATCTTTGTTTGTGTTTAGAAATTTAATTAAATGAATAATCTTTATTCACGAAAAAGAAAAAAAAAGTTCAAAATTTTACTGTTTTGATCCACTTCCAAATTTTCTAGTAACGCCTCGTCCTATTCCGGCGACGGTTACAGGATAGGGGTGTTACAAAGTGAATTCAAGGATGGAGTTATTTGGCTCAAGAATGTGAAAAGACTTGAGTTAACTTTCAGCTTTTAATTGGCACATTAAGTTGAATGTTTGTGACCATTCAGCTAGCCTATTTTAGCATTATAAATAGGTTAAATCCGCCTTTGTAAAGAGATCGTTTTGCTTAGTTTAAAACACTATTGAACTTATATGTAATTTGTGAGATTTCTTTCTTTAATATTTCGTTGAAGAAATCTTTGGCTTATCTAGGTCACTAGTGGCGTCAACCTGCCTTCTTCTTTATCCTAAACTTATCACTATCAAATAGTGTGGCGTTCACCCTTATACCAAGGTTCCTACTTTGCTAAGTAGCGGGTCGAGGTTCTCCTATTCTCCATCCGACCACCTTGAAAACTTATAAGCATTTGGGTCAATATTTTCTAATATTGGTTCGTGTTTGTTTTTGAGATCATTTACATTCCATTCCATTCCATCCTTTCATTTCATCATAATCGAACCATCAATTCACTTCACATCTGTTGTTTGTTATCCAATTACTATATTTATCTCCATCTTTTATTATTTTTCTATAACCGAACCTATATAAACTTCCTATCCATAAACCCATCTTTGAACCCTTCTCACATAGCTTCTGCCATCATTCACTTAAAACATCTTTTAAAAAAATCGAACGATACTTCTTCGTAGACGATTGGGCAAACTCACATACGCCTTGACTCACCCCGAGGCGGATCGTATCATTTGGTATCAGAGCTACAAAAACAAGGAGTACTAGCATTCAAAATTACTCCAGAGATAGTCTGTGACTAATCAAGTAAGTTTGAAAAAAATTCCCAAAAAAATTAAAAAAATTCAGAAAAAAGTTAAAAAAATTCGAAAGAAAAAAATTTGAAAAAAATTTGAAAAAAATTGAAATTTAAAAAAAAAGTGTGTTAAATTTTATTCTCTTTGTGTGACACCCCTAATGTGACCCTAGTCGGAAAGTGGTTTCGGGACCACAAAATCGAGTCACAAAAATAATTAGATGTTATATTCTATGCTTATTGTATGTGGAATTTGTATGTGTGAATATTTCATGTTTGAATTTTGTTAATTGTGAGTGAATTTTATTAAATAGGACTTATGTGAAAGAATTTAGAAATGTGGTAGGCAAATGTAAGTGGCCTATTTATGCATGTTGCAAAATAATTGTACTTGCATGTCAAATTCCCCACTCTAGAGGAAGTGGCCGCCATGATGGTATGGGATACAAAAAACATGCATTTTGTGTTAATATTATAATGACTACATGGTTTTATAATAGGAAATAAGTATTAGAAAAAAATAATAATAAAAAAAAAGCCATACATTCCCACCTTGTTCTTGCCGAATGTTGGAGAAAGAAAGAAGAAATATGCTTTGAGAATTTCAGCAAGATAGCAAGCTAAAAATCCAAGGTATGTGCATTGGGTCATAGAGAAAAATTGAATCAAAATTGGTTGATCTTTGTCCTCCATTGCCGTAGCCTAAAAGGGAGGGAGAGGAAAGTTTGGTTGCTTTGATTTTTGGCTTAGAAGATGGCTAGAATGAGGTATGTATTGAATGATTCTTGAAAACCTATGCATGTTTGAGATGATTAGTTCAAACTCTACTCATCCCATAGATGTGTTTTGGTTTTGGCTTGATAATGATGTTAATGATGGTGAGTTTCGGTCATGCATTAACTGAAATTGTAAGTATGATTTATGGTATAATTTGTGTGATGGAATGGTCTTGAGAGTTGGCTTGATTAAATGGGTAAAATGCTAAGTGTTTTAAAGATGAGGTAATGGTTATTTCGGTTTATGTGAAGTAAATATAGATGATGGTTATAAGCTATTTTATGATTTAATAATGGTGATTAAATCTTGTAGTTAAGTGTTTAGATATATATATATATATATATTAATAATGAATTTAGTTGTACTTGCTATGTGAGAAAGGTGCAATGCTATAGGTATTTGATTATTAGATATGGTTATTTTAAGTTGATTTGTGATGGTATGATTGCATTGATGAAGTGGTGGGAAGAATTAGCTATTATGCTTGATACTAATGCCGAAAATGAGAATGTTGTACTTGAAAAATGTAGGTGAACATGACAAGTGTATTCGACTTAGGGCCTAGAGGATATGAAAAATTGGTATTTATTTTTGATTGTGTGTGTATGACCATGGATAATTGGCTGCACAAATATTATGAATACATAATGTATGATAAGTTTATTAAGTTACAAAACATTATACATGATCGGCTAATGTAAATTATTTGAGTAAAGTATATCTTGATGGTACATTTCGCTAGTATAAAATGTATATGGATGTCGTATGACTATGTTTAATTTGGGAAGTAAATTGTTTGATCTAGCTCAAGAGCCTAGAGGATCAAAGTTGGATAAGGGAAAGAAAGAGGTGATTGAATAGCCGTCGTAATCGTTCGGCAACTTCCGAGGTAAGTTTTAAGTGATTAAATGTTGAGTAAATTCAATCATAATGGGACATAATGAGTTGATTTAATAAGATATGATGTGGCCATGATATGTCTTAAACTCAAATGGTAAGTTCCTAAGTGTTTGGACTTGGAAATTTAAGAGCAAATTGTAATAATTTGCTCAAGACAGCGGCAGTAACGTGATTTTAGAAAATCACTATAAATGTTTGGTGTGGAATTATAGGCTGAATAAAATATGAAATCAAAGCTTAATTAGTCTAGTTTCTTATAAAAGAGACCGTGTAAGTAAGGAAATTTCTTATAAAGAGATATTTAAAGTTGTGTGAGACGGTGTCAGAATGACTCCGAAATCCCCTGTTCGGTTTTAAGAAAATCACTATAAATTGTACAAAAATGGTTACAAGATAAAATTTATATGCTTGGACTCCTTAATGAGTCTAGTTTCAAATGAAATCAAGTAGAACATACTTTGAATTCTGTACAATGAGAATTTTGATTCGTAGTGAAGACTGGTCAGGTTAGTCAAACAGTGAAACAGAGGAAACTTTAAGAAAAATCTGGTATTGAATGGCCACATCTAAAATTCTGAAAATTTTATGGATGAAAGATGTCTGAGTCTATATTCAGATAAAATTAATGGCAAGTGATTTGGAGTCTTGTAGCCCCGGTTATAAATAATTTAGTGACCATTGCTCAGGAAAACAGCTCGCAGCGAATATGTGATTTTGTTGCAAACATGGATAAAACTTGTTTTAGTTGCTCATAAGCTATTGATTGAACCCATACTTGAATTCTAAAACGTGATATTGTAAAATGATATATGAGTATTAGATGGATCCTTGATATTAAAATTTGTGAAAGTGTGTATATATGTGATAAGGCCTAATGGCCGATGTGATGAATGTGAAAGTGTGTATATATGTGATAAGGCCTAATGGCCGATGTGATGAATGTGAAAGTGTATATATATGTGATAAGGCCTAATGGCCGATGTGATGAATGTGAAAATGTATATATATGTGTGATAAGGCCTAATGGCCGACGTGATGAATGTGAAAGTGTATATATATATGTGGTAAAGCCGAATGGCTAATGTGAATGTTGTAACATGCGATTAAGTGTACATGAAACTTGAAATATGTTCCGGTGAGACCCGATGACTACGTGTGGAGATTATGTCCGGCATGCGACCCGATAACTACGTGTGGAGATTATGTCCGGTAAGACTTACAATAAGAATTGCTTATAAATATATGCAATGCGAAAGGTTAAACAGGTATGTACTCCAAGTTTATATATGATGCATACGAGAGCAATCTATGGGACTACTCCTATGATTATGTGACATCGGATTAGTGGGAGAGGTTATGTGAAATCATACGATATATCTATGTCACATGAGCTCACTTTTATGTGAGAGTTTATCTGCCTATTGTATATGATGAGATGTGCATATTCGGTAAAGGGATGGTATGCCCAAGGAAGAGTGAAATAAAAATACGAACAACTATGTTATAATTTGATTATTATCTCATCGACATCGCTTAAAACTTACTAAGCATTGTAATGCTTACTCCGCTTTACTCTGCTTCCTCCGCCTTATAGGTCTCATTGCGGCTACAAGCTCGGGGGATCGTCAACAACTAGTCACACTATCACTATCCACTTTGCTTGGTACTCGCTATGTTTTGGAATATCTTATGGCATGTATAGAATAGACTAGTAGCGGGAGGATATTTTGGTTAATGTATATAAGCCATGCGAAAATGGCTTTAAGTATACTTTGATCATAGCATTGTAATCGAACCTTGATGAATCTATTTTCATAGGAAAGTAACAAAACGTTCATATGAACATTATATTATGAGATGTTAAAGTTTTTAGTGAAGACAGGGCGAACGATTTCTGGATCCCCGATCTGACTTTGGAAATTCATTATAAATTAACCAGAGACATTTAGAAGTCATGCCATAGATGTATAGATTCCTTTTTGAGTCTAGTTTCTATAGAAACAAACGACATCAGTATTGAATCCCTGTACAGGAGATATCCGATTCGTAATGCATGGAGGTCAGTGTAGTCGAACCCTGGAATAGGGAGACTTTAACTAATAAACTGTACTAATTGGCCCGACCAAAAATTCTAAGAAAAAATATGTAGATGGACATATGAGTCTAGTTTTGGGAAAAATTACGAATCTGATTTTCGAGTTGTGGAACTCAAGTTATGATTTTTAAGGTGACAATGATGCGATTAGCTTGATCGTCTGGAAAATTTTTAAAATGGATCATGAAAGTGAATAGTTTAAGCCGTTAACCCCTCGTGTCCGACTCCGCAGCGGGACTCGGGTGCACGGGTGTTACAATTTTATTGGTATCAGAGCTACGGTTTAGTCGATTCTAGGACTAACGTAGCACGCGTGAGTCTATTTATATATGCCATAAAGTGATAAAATGATAGTGTGATGATTTTTGACTATTAAAATGTGGTTGCTGTATTGTAATGAATCTTGATCCTGATCGAGCTGTAGCAAGCTTCTAACTATGAGAATTTGTGATATAACTCCACTTAGATATGCCTAAATTATTAAGTTGATCAGGTACGTATCATGTACTCGTATTTGAATTTTGATTCGGATTGAATTAAGGGTATAAGCGATGCAATTTTGGAAGAGTGTTGTGACTATAAATGTGATTTTTGTATGTGGCCATGGAACTGGAAGTTGAATGGTCGATAAGCATGTTGTGTTTGTATTCAAGTAATGTAAATGATATACTAATGTGTATTACTATATGAGTATATGTACATGAGAATTGAGAGTGATATATCCGGACTAAGTTCCAAAGAGCATTCGTGCTAATGATGTATCCGGACTAAGTTCCGAAGAGCATTCGTGCTAGTGATGTATCCGGACTAAGTTCCGAAGAGCATTCGTGCTAGTGATATATCCGGACTAAGTTTCGAAGAGCATTCGTGCTAGTGATGTATCCGGACTAAGTTCCGAAGAGCATTCGTGCTAGTGATGTGTCCGGACTAAGTTCCGAAGAGCATTCATGCTGGTGATGTATCCGGACTAAGTTTCGAAGAGCATTCGTGCTAGTGATGTATCCGGACTAAGTTCCGAAGAGCATTCGTGCTAGTAATGTATCCGGGCTAGGTCCCGAAGAGCAATCATGCTGGTGACGTGTATTCGGGCCTTCGTGCCGGTAAATTGAGCAAAGTTTAAGTGTTCATTACTATACGAATTCAAATTTATATGAGACGATATGTTTAAAAGTGTACATACGTGATGTTTATAGACTTGGGTAAGTCATTTCAATGTGTAAAAAAAAAAAAAAAAAACGAATGAATAAGAGCACTATGTGTGTGAATAATTAGAGGCATTGTGCGTGTGTAAATCCCTTTAACCGAGCACTATGAGTGCGAGATCGGTTAGTGGGTACTAAGTGTGTGAAGTGGAATTCATGTAAGACCTCGTCTGGGACGAAGGCATTGATTTGAGATAGTGTGTAAGACCATGCCTGGGACATGGCATCGGCTCGATATGTGAGAATATGTAAGACCATATCTAGGATATGGCATTGTAAGAGCCATATGTGCTTGAATTAGTTGAGCCCTTACAAGTAAGTATTCGCTCAGTTGATAAACGAGCTACCGGCTTTTGGCTAAGTTGATCTTTTGTGTATGAACATAAGGGTTGGTAATGTGAAGTAAGTTCTTGAGTAAATAGAGCTTAAATTATGATTTGATTAGATCATGTTTTAAGCAAATCGAAATCATGCTCTTGGTGTGTGGCTATTGAGTCGAAATTGTAAATATGATAAGTGTCTTGTGTTTGAGCTTTGGTAATGAGAATGTAATAAGAATGTGTATTGATTTGTTGATATATGTGCTTGGTTATTCGAATGGTATCCGGGCTAAGTCCCGAAGGCTTTTGTGCTAAGTGACTAAATCCGGGTCAATTCCCGAAGGCAATTGTGCGAATCACTATAACCGGGCTATGTCCCGAAGACAATCGAGCGAGTCGCTATATCCGGTTAAATCCCGAAGGTACGTGATTCGAAAATGAGCAATCTTGCTGTAAAAATTTCGATTAATACGCTTGCAAAAATTCCAAATGAATGAGGTATGTTCGTATGTGCTGAATGAATTAAATGTTCAGGTGTGTGGAAGTTGAATTTTCTGTTGGAAATAAGTTAAGTTGAATATTGAGATACGATGGAATTATAAAGGATATTTATCGGGATGTTTGAGTATATGTGTATTTTCGGCCAGGTTACAGCTTATACATGGATGAAAATGTGGGTTACAAATATGTGGGTTGATGATGTGAATTATACATGTTAGTATGTGCTTGATATGTATTTGAAATGCAATTGTGAATTAAATTAAGTGATTATTGCTTATGAAATCAAGGAAATGATATATATGTGCATACTTGTAGAAATGTTTATGTATTTGTTTTGAGATAAGAAAATGATTTTATAGATCGATGTGAAATCAATAATGAATTACAATTGCTATCGATGAGCTAATGTTTATATGAGTATAATTCAATAAGAGGACGTTATTCTAAACTATGCATCGGTAGAAATTTTCGGGGACGAAAATTTCTTAAGTGGGGGAGAGTTGTGACACCCCTAATGTGACCCTAGTCGGAAAGTGGTTTCGGGACCACAAAACCGAGTCACAAAAATAATTAGATGTTATATTCTATGCTTATTGTATGTGGAATTTGTATGTGTGAATATTTCATGTTTGAATTTTGTTAATTGTGAGTGAATTTTATTAAATAGGACTTATGTGAAAGAATTTAGAAATGTGGTAGGCAAATGTAAGTGGCCTATTTATGCATGTTGCAAAATAATTGTACTTGCATGTCAAATTCCCCACTCTAGAGGAAGTGGCCGGCCATGATGGTATGGGATACAAAAAAACATGCATTTTGTGTTAATATTATAATGACTACATGGTTTTATAATAGGAAAGAAGTATTAAAAAAATAATAAAAAAAAGAAAGCCATACATTCCCACCTTGTTCTTGCCGAATGTTGGAGAAAGAAAGAAGAAATATGCTTTGAGAATTTCAGCAAGATAGCAAGCTAAAAATCCAAGGTATGTGCATTGGGTCATAGAGAAAAATTGAATCAAAAATTGGTTGATCTTTGTCCTCCATTGCCGTAGCCTAAAGGGAGGGAGAGGAAAGTTTGGTTGCTTTGATTTTTGGCTTAGAAGATGGCTAGAATGAGGTATGTATTGAATGATTCTTGAAAACCTATGCATGTTTGAGATGATTAGTTCAAACTCTACTCATCCCATAGATGTGTTTTGGTTTTGGCTTGATAATGATGTTAATGATGGTGAGTTTCGGTCATGCATTAACTGAAATTGTAAGTATGATTTATGGTATAATTTGTGTGATGGAATGGTCTTGAGAGTTGGCTTGATTAAATGGGTAAAATGCTAAGTGTTTTAAAGATGAGGTAATGGTTATTTCGGTTTATGTGAAGTAAATATAGATGATGGTTATAAGCTGTTTTATGATTTAATAATGGTGATTAAATCTTGTAGTTAAGTGTTTAGATATATATATATATATATATATATATATATATATAATAATGAATTTAGTTGTACTTGCTATGTGAGAAAGGTGCAATGCTATAGGTATTTGATTATTAGATATGGTTATTTTAAGTTGATTTGTGATGGTATGATTGCATTGATGAAGTGGTGGGAAGAATTAGCTATTATGCTTGATACTAATGCCGAAAATGAGAATGTTGTACTTGAAAAATGTAGGTGAACATGACAAGTGTATTCGGCTTAGGGCCTAGAGGATATGAAAAATTGGTATTTATTTTTGATTGTGTGTGTATGACCATGGATAATTGGCTGCACAAATATTATGAATACATAATGTATGATAAGTTTATTAAGTTACAAAACATTATACATGATCGGCTAATGTAAATTATTTGAGTAAAGTATATCTTGATGGTACATTTCAGCTAGTATAAAATGTATATGGATGTCGTATGACTATGTTTAATTTGGGAAGTAAATTGTTTGATCTAGCTCAAGAGCCTAGAGGATCAAAGTTGGATAAGGGAAAGAAAGAGGTGATCGAATAGCCGTCAGAATCGTTCGGCAACTTCCGAGAGTAAGTTTTAAGTGATTAAATGTTGAGTAAATTCAATCATAATGGGACATAATGAGTTGATTTAATAAGATATGATGTGGCCATGATATGTCTTAAACTCAAATGGTAAGTTCCTAAGTGTTTGGACTTGAAATTTGAGAGCAAATTGTAATAATTTGCTCAAGACAGCAGGCAGTAACGTGATTTTAGAAAATCACTATAAATGTTTGGTGTGGAATTATAGGCTGAATAAAATATGAAATCAAAGCTTAATTAGTCTAGTTTCTTATAAAAGAGACCGTGTAAGTAAGGAAATTTCTTATAAAGAGATATTTAAAGTTGTGTGAGACGGTGTCAGAATGACTCAAATCCCCTGTTTGGTTTTAAGAAAATCACTATAAATTGTACAAAAATGGTTACAAGATAAAATTTATATGCTTGGACTCCTTAATGAGTCTAGTTTCAAATGAAATCAAGTAGAACATACTTTGAATTCTGTACAATGAGAATTTTGATTCGTAGTGAAGACTGGTCAGGTTAGTCAAACAGTGAAACAGGGGAAACTTTAAGAAAAATCTGGTATGATTGATTGGCCACATCTAAAATTCTGAAAATTTTATGGATGAAAGATGTCTGAGTCTATATTCAGATAAAATTAACGGCAAGTGATTTGGAGTCTTGTAGCTCCGGTTATAAATAATTTAGTGACCATTGCTCAGGAAAACAGCTCAGTTTAATATATGTGATTTTGTTGCAAACATGTATAAAACTTGTTTTAGTTGCTCATAAGCTATTGATTGAACCCATACTTGAATTCTAAAACGTGATATTGTAAAATGATATATGAGTATTAGATGGATCCTTGATATTAAAATTTGTGAAAGTGTGTATATATGTGATAAGGCCTAATGGCCGACGTGATGAATGTGAAAGTGTATTTATATGTGATAAGGCCTAATGGCCGATGTGATGAATGTGAAAATGTATATATATGTGTGATAAGGCCTAATGGCTGACGTGATGAATGTGAAAGTGTATATATATATGTGGTAAAGCCGAATGGCTAATGTGAATGTTGTAACATGCGATTAAGTGTACATGAAACTTGGAAATATGTTCCGGGTGAGACCCGATGACTACGTGTGGAGATTATGTCCGGGTACGACTTCGCAATAAGAATTGCTTATAAATATACGCAATGCGAAAGGTTAAACAGGTATGTACTCCAAGTTTATATATGATGCATACGAGAGCAATCTATGGGACTACTCCTATGATTATGTGACATCGGATTAGTGGGAGAGGTTATGTGAAATCATACGATATATCTATGTCACATGAGCTCACTTTTATGTGAGAGTTTATCTGCCTATTGTATATGATGAGATGTGCATATTCGGTAAAGGGATGGTATGCCCAAGGAAGAGTGAAATAAAAATACGAACAACTATGTTATAATTTGATTATTATCTATCGACATCGCTTAAAACTTACTAAGCATTGTAATGCTTACTCCGCTTACTCTGTTTCCTCTGCCTTATAGGTCTCATTCATGAAGCTACAAAGCTCGGGGATCGCCAAGAACTAGTCACACTATCACTATCCACCGCTTGGTACCGCTATGTTTTGGAATATCTTATGGCATGTATAGAATAGACTAGTAGCGGGAGGATATTTTGGTTAATGTATATAAGCCATGCGAAAATGGCTTTAAGTATACTTTGATCATAGCATTGTAATCGAACCTTGATGAATCTATTTTCATAGGAAAGTAATGAAACGCTCATATGAACATTATATTATGAGATGTTAAAGTTTTCGTGAGACAGGGCGTAACGGTTTCTGGATCCCCGATCTGACTTTGGAAATTCATTATAAATTAACCAGAGACATTTAGAAGTCATGCCATAGATGTATAGATTCCTTTTTGAGTCTAGTTTCTATAGAAACAAACGACATCAGTATTGAATCCCTGTACAGGAGATATCCGATTCGTAATGCATGGAGGTCAGTCAGTGTAGTCGAACCCTGGAATAGGGAGACTTTAACTAATAAACTGTACTAATTGGCCCAACCAAAAATTCTAAGAAAAAAATATGTAGATGGACATATGAGTCTAGTTTTGGGGAAAAATTACGAATCTGATTTTCGAGTTGTGGAACTCAAGTTATGATTTTTAAGGTGACAAGTGATGCGATTAGCCACTATCCGGAAAATTTTTAAAATGGATCATGAAAGTGAATAGTTTAAGCCGTTAACCCCTCGTGTCCGACTCTGGCAGCGGACTCGGGTACGGGGTGTTACACTTTGTATTGGTACTTGTCATCCCGATCAGGTACGTTCATTTTCTACCATTCACCCCCTACCCCAACGCCACATTTTCAAACCATTTTCATCTTTCTTTCAGCCTACCCTATCCCTCATCATTATTTCCCTTGTTTCCCAATTTGCAACCGACCCCTAAGCCTATGATAAGGCCTTGGCGAGTCCAAATACGAAATTACGAAAGAAAGTTTGAGAGGTAAAAGGCACGAGCGTGTGAGACTATTCGAGCGGAGGTAAAAGCCAATCGAGTGTAAACACGAGCGAGAGTGCAAACCATTAATTTTTCTTTCCAAGTGAAATTGTGAGGATTTTGTTGTGAGGAATTTAATTTTTGTTTTACTTAACAAATATCTTTTCAGCAATCAAAGATGTCTCGTGAAGAATTTACTGAGTCAAATATCAATATTTGGTGTAAGAAATGCGAAGCATGGTGAATACTAAGTTTGACAAATTGCACGAGAGATTAGACCGTGTGGAGAAAAGAGACCAACGGGAAAGAATGTCATCAAGTCAAAAAGTGGATTCAAGAACATCACGGAGATACACATCCAACGACTACTCGAGAATAAACTCGAATCAAGATTCCTTTTCATCAAGGAATTCGAGACAAAGAGAACTCGATTTTGATTTGAATCCTTCCGAGAAGATGTGCGAGATGAAAGATACACCTCTTCAAGAACTCCAAAGAAAACATCCATGGAGAGATCTTCACGAAGGATTGTTCGTGAACCATATGTAAATAATTTTCCTTCTTTTAAACAAAATCATCGTTTTCATGATTCTTTTGTATCTTCTTGTAAAAAGAAAATGGGAAAAGCAAAAGAAGAAAAAGAAAAAGAAATAAAAGAGAGGCAAGAGGTAAGTAAGAGAGAAAATGAGAGATTCTTGAAAGAGTTTGAAAAAGTCATTGAAAAAGCCGATGAAAAAGAAAAAGAACAAAAAGAGAGTGAAAATGAGATTGAAAAAGAAATTGAAAAAGAGAATGAAAAAGAGTTTGAGAGAGAAAAAGAAGTTGAACAAGAACAACGAGTGGAAAAAGAGATTGAGAAAAAAGAAAAGAGAGATCTTGAGAAAAAAGAATCAAGTGAAAAAGAAAGTGAGCAAGTAAGGATTGTTTCCACTACTAACCCACCTGTTCTATCTTCTTGTGATGTAACTTTTCAGGTTCTTAAAGTCTTGTACGACCAATTCCAGCTTCACTATCTTCCAAACGAGAGATGTTTTCAGTTATTCGAGAAAGGTAAGTACGCAAATGACGATCATCCACTTGTGATTGAAGGTAAGGAAGGTAAGGATTCCCTATGTATCGAATCAAGGCTGTGTGATTTCAAAGTTTCTCATAAAGATTTTGATGACTTATTTCCTGAAAGACTTGCATCTTTTGATTTGGCTAGTCATTATCTATCTTTTGGAGTTAATGCTCTTGTTTCAAAAAGTGCCATAAAAGCATTTCCTATGACATTTCTTATAATGGCAATTCTGTTGATTCTTTTTGATCTGATCAGTTGATTTGGGAAAGGTTTCTGTATGAAACATTTCATCCGATTGATTTTTATCTTCAAGATAATTCCTTAAATTTTTGTGCGAATTCTCCATGTCTTGATTTGCATTCCCGATTGAGATTCTTGAAGCATAAGTCTTTGTTTATTGGTCTACCTGGTTATACGAACTCTATGTTCCTGATTGATCGAGTAAGGTTTGAATCCTATGATGGACTCCAACTTCTTTGATTGCTCGAGTGGAATTTCAATCATATGGTGAGTTGATTATATTTTCTTCTAACTTGTTGCCTGTTGGAATTCATGATCAAGTACGAGTGTTCAAGCCTGGCATATGTTACGTAGATTTGTTTTATGGAACATTTAAGTATTTTGCATCTTTTGCATTCAACTTATGTTTGCTTGATGTTCAAACTTTTGTTAAAGAAATGAAATTCGATGATTTGGTTTCCAATTTTGATTTGTTCATTAATCATTTTGCTTGGCCACACATAAAGGATTTGTTTCATTTTAACAAGGTAAGGTGGACTTATGCTATGGGACTTGAATTAAATTTCAATTATGATTTATCTTTTCCATTTAAGCCCATTGTTTTCGTTAATACTAACCCCTCTCATTTTTGTGAATTTCACCCTTCGAGAAGCATGAGATGTCATGGTGCCTCATTGTTCATTCAAATTGATCGAAGTAAAAGGTTTGTTTTACATTACCTTTTCGAGGAGAGAAGATTTGTTTTGATTGAAAAAGGTAAAACTGTTCATGAGATTTCTTCTCCTAAAGGCCGTCAAGGTAAAGTCTCTGAAAATTTTCAAATACCTTTGCTTCATTCAAATGAAGATGAAAATTTTGTTAACGGGATGTTTGAAAATTATTTGAATCATGATGTATTTGATTGTAGTTTTTAGCCTAGTATTGATTCGTTTGTGTTGGATTGTGAAAATGGACATAATATTAATATAAATTATGATAATAAGCAAATGATTGAAAGGTGTTGGCCATGGTACACTTTGCGTGTACAATTATGTGACCTTCTGTTTTTGAATAAATAAATTGAAAAGTTTTGGATTTGGATTAACGTGTTTGATTCTTTACAAACGTTCATGACTAATTACCCTTTGATCCAACTAAGTTTACATGTTTGTAAAAATGGTCTAACGAAACTTTTTGATAAATTGAAGTATGTTTGTTTTGCCCAATTGAGATTTTTTTCATATAATCTTTGGACTGCATTCTATTTGAGCTATTTGGAATTGAATAATTTGCACTTGTCATTGTCAAAATTGATAAGTCATTTTGGCAAAATAAAATCAGTTTTTTGCTTAGCATTTGGTTTATCTTTAGGTTTTTGCTGTCTTAACCCTCTATTACTTATCTATGATGGTAATGTGCTTTCTTATTCATTGATAAACCATTTCCAGGTTTGTGTGATATCTTCCATCCCATTCGATCGAGGAAAGCCGAACGAGAGGAAATATTTTCCAATAGATGAACAGCCTGACTTGAGGACAAGTAGTCTAAAAGAGGGGGGAATGATACGAGCGCGCCCAGCGAACCCCATCAGTCAAGTCTCCTCAGTCGAGCCTTGCATAGCTAGTGACTTTTCAGCTCACATCCATTACATTTAAAGGCTGTTATGCATTCAATAAGGTGACTTTTCAAGAGATTTCGATTACAAAGCAAGAAGGCTGTTATAAAGAAGGTTTATACATCATTTAAAGGAGGTTAAGGAGCATTTTATCATCCAAATTGATTTTGGCAGCAACCTTTCCACTACCAGCCGTTTTTTCCTTTTCAAAGGTTATTTCAAGCATTCAAACATCATTAAGAAACTGATTAAGAAGATGCGGTCCATTCAGTTGACCTAGGGCTAACTCAAGAGTCATTTTTCAAGCACTTAAAGTCATTCATTCAGCTGAATTAAAGTGAATTCAAGGATGGAGTTATTTGGCTCAAGAATGTGAAAAGACTTGAGTTAAATTTTAGCTTTTAATTGGCACATTAAGTTGAATGTTTGTGACCATTCAGCTAGCCTATTTTAGCACTATGTTAAATCAACCTTTGTAAAGAGATCTTTTTGCTTAGTTTAAAACACTATTGAACTTATATGAAATTTGTGAGATTTCTTTCTTTCATATTTCGTTGAAGAACTCGTTGGCTTATCTAGGTCACTAGTGGCGTCAACCTGCCTTCTTCTTTATCCTAAACTTATCACTATCAAATAGTGTGGCGTTCACCCTTATACCAAGGTTCCTACTTTGCTAAGTAGCGGGTCGAGGTTCTCCTATTCTCCATCCGACCACCTTGAAAACTTATAAGCATTTGGGTCAATATTTTCTAATATTGGTTCGTGTTTGTTTTTGAGATCATTTCCATTCCATTCCATTCCATCCTTTCGTTTCATCATAATCGAACCATCAATTCACTTCACATCTATTGTTTGTTATCCAATTACTATATTTATCTCCATCTTTTATTATTTTTCTATAACCAAACCTATATAAACTTCCTATCCATAAACCCATCTTTGAACCCTTCTTACATAGCTTCTGCCATCATTCACTTAAAACATCTTTTGAACAAACTGAACGATACTTCTTCGTAGATGATTGGGTAAACTCACATACGACTTGACTCACCCCGAGGCGGATCGTATCAGTTGTGGACTCGCCTGGGCTTTGTAAGGGGTTTTGGACCTAGTATTTGATAACTACTTAAACAAACATAAAACTTAATTAGTTAATTAATTGTGACTGTGGACAAGCCATAAGGTTAAGGTGTGGTAATGGGTATATGCATGTCTAGGATTGGATCTAGGGAGAGCTTGGTACTTAAGCGGTCTTAATGACTCACCTCCTTTTCTCTGGAATCCTACCTGGTGCATAGTATCTGTTCACTTTAGCCAAGAGGACTTGTTAACGGGCCAAGGTAGGTAATAAACCCATAATAAAGAGAAATTATCGAAATGCCCCCAAGGGCGAAAATGACTAAAATACAACTATGTGTTGAATGTAAGATTTATGGATGTTACATGTATATCTGCGGCATTCATATGACATTCTGTTTAGATTGCATATGGGTTGGGATTTATGGAATGGAGGAAGAATATAGGAATCGCATGGTTGCTTGATGACCGTGGATCCACCGGTGGCTTTTTTTAAGCCTAATATATGAGTAGCAGCTTGCTGCAACGTTTGGTAGTATCGTAATCGGGCTACCATTGGAGTTTATCGGATGGGTGGGTTGATATTTATATCCCTACATGGTGTGTATCGGGGGATGAAGATGGTGTGTAGCGATTGGATGGGTAGGATTCGTGCATATTTGATTGCTTTACATCTGTTCTGATATTGAATTGGGCTCAGGCCCAAAAAGACTTGCTACTACATGCTTTACTATTTGCCGAGGGTTGCACACACTGAGTTTTCAAAAAATCAACCCCTCTTTTTATTTTTCTCAGGTGATCCTCAGTAGGCGGTTCGACGGTTGGAGGGACTCCGTGGTGGCCAGCTAGCAAGACGACTTGGACTTGTTTTCTTAAACATATAATTTCTAGTATTTTAAGTTATTTCAGTCCGAATTGTAATATGGCCTGCCCGTGTGGACAAAAATAAGGCATTTGAATAGCCAATTTGCCACCCCAATTTGGGCAAACCTACAAGCAAAGAAACAAGCAAATATGCACAATCCATTCAACCAATTTTTATACCAAAACACACATCATTCAATCTCATGCCATGAACTTACCAAACTTACCATTTCCTTTATCCAACTAAAACATACCACAATTTCAAATTAACGTCACATACCATAAGCCATTATCAACTATGAGTTCAAACACAAACTAGCCAAATTACATGGCTAAGTATATATACATCACAAATCAGAATCCCACAACTACTAGCCTATACATGGCATACTTTAAAATATACATTTTCAAAGTACCGAAATGAGGTTTGGTAGTGTGATGATGATCCTTGACAATCCCCGAGCTCATAGTAGCTTCGATATCTATAAGACAATACAAGCACACACACAAAGTAAGCTTTCAAAAGCTTAGTAAGCTCGTACCAAACATCATCAACAGTATATAAAACATAAAACATCAACACATAAGTGCTTATAAATTCTCAAATCATTAATCCATTCTATGCCAACACAATTCATATGCTCATACCAATTCAATGAACTTTATATACATAATATCATCTACCACATAAGTATCGTACATACCTGAACCTTCCCGTGCTTATTCATTTTCATTCTCACCTTCCGTTCAGATATTTTAAATCTCTCAATAATTTATTCTTGCTTTAAACATCCGCACACTCAATGTATTAAAGGTTAGCTGAAGCTAGAATAATTTCACACACTTAGTGCCATCTCAACTAATCGAAACTATATTGGTATCGCACACTTAGTGCCTCATATAGTCCAAGCTAGTTTAAATCGTACACTAAGTGCCAAATACCATTGCTTTATCATCGTATTTATCCAAGCCAAACATATATACAATCTATGTATAGTCAAAGGATCAAAACATACTTATAACATCATATTTTTCTTACGAACTTACCTCGTACTCAGAATTGTCGACTCGATCTTCTACTCTATAATCTTTGACTTCCCTCAGTCTAAATCTGAATTCCTCTTTTCTTGATCTATATGTATTCAAAATTAACCCTTTTATTCACCAAATCATTCAAACCAATCCATATATACACAATTAGGGCACTTTGCAAAATAGCCCTCAAATTTTCACATTTTGACACTTTAGTCCCTAATTTATAAAATCACAAAATACACAAAATTTGATTATACTCATGCTTGGCTGAATTCTCTTAGCTCTCATACAAGTCTATACATTTCATTTATTTCACATTTTAGTCCCTCAAAATAACATTTTACAAATTAGCCCAAATTACTCAATTTTATTAAAAATCCAAAGCCAAAACATGTAAACCCAACATCAATGTAACGCCCCAGAAATTCGGCCTAGAAAGTATTGGGCCTTGAGTCTAGGTTCAGGGAGAAGATGGCCCGAATAATCTAGATGTTATAATTAATTAATTAGTATTATTAATTATTATTATGTTTAGTTTAGTAATTAAATAAAATACGAAGGGCTTATAGTGTGAAAAAAGTTTAGGCTCGGCCAATAGCTTTAGCAAAATTCTTAAATTTTGCCTCTTAAGGAAATCTGGGTAGTAGGCCTTATTAATAATTTGGGCTGAGTTTTTGATATGAGCACGCCCCGCGAACTTTATCGAGCAAATCTGTCAAGCCGAGCAATGACATGTTGGCAAGCTGATTCCAGCTGTTTCACTCCACGAGCTCAGTCCCACTCAACTCCACTTATTCGAGCTCAATCCATCTTGTCTGAGCTAAACCGGAGCTCACTCCTAGCTCACTTTCAACTCACGAGCTAAACCTTAGCTCAACTTTAGCTTAGGAGTTTAGCCTCAGCTCAACTTTAGCTCACGAGCTAAACCTTAGCTCATTTTAGTTTAAACTCGGTTTTTGTCTTTAATGCATTAAATAAAAATTTGCACATATTTATTTAAGCATTAAACTTGTCTTATATTAATATTTGTTATTAATATGTCATAGTCATTACATAAATTGATTATGTTTACATAGCTGAATTAATGCATGACATTAATGTGTTCACATCATGCCGAATTTATGAGTGTTCATGAGATATCTTAATGACTTGTTTTATTCATGTAGGTACATCCCTTTGGACGCTACAATGTATGGATGGAGAAACATCTCTTTTGGGCATTCCACACTCATGAATGAAGAAGTATTAAATGCTGGTGCATGTACGGCTAGATGCAAGGTTTCTATCTTCGTAGATAGTGGGTCGCGGTTTTACCGTTTTACCATTCACCTTAAGAAACTATAAGTTTCAGGTCGTCACTCTTTAGTGTCGGTTCTACTTGTTCTTAAGCTACCTAATTCCATACCCTACGACCACCCTTGTCAAATATTAGCAACCAACACAACTCCATCCTTTATCGCCTAAGCCTTAAATTTACAAACAGAAATTCTCGTTAAGACGATCAGGCAACTCAGTATACGACTCGACTCATCCCGAGGCAGATCGTATCAGTTTTAGCATAAAGGAGCACCTGGCCCAGTGGCTAAGCACGCTAGGAAGGCGTGGGAGGTGCCTAGGTTCAAGGTACAGCGTGCGCAAATGGTTATTTTTTTACAACCAAGAATTGCCGCAAGGAGGCCTTATAAATATCTCGGGAGGAAAGGTGACACAAAAGAGGCACCTGGTCAAGTGGCAAGGAGGCGTTAAGAGTGTGCATGTGGTTAGGGGTTCGAGTCTAGTAAGTAGCATATTTTGTTTTATTTTTAAACAAATCAAGATTGCGATAGATAAGTCTTAAAATTTGTTTTGAGTAGATTATATCATGAGAAGAGCTTCAGTGCAGTGGCAGCAGCGTGCTAGGCTTGCCGAGAGGTTATCGGTTCGATTCTAGGGGAAGGTGAATTTTATTTTATTTTTAAACGGACCAGAACTGAAGTAGGTAAGGTTTATAAATAATTATGAGAAGATCATGACATGAAAGGAACTTCGGTGCAGTGGCAAGAAGTGTATGTGTGGGTTTAGAAGGTCGCAGGTTCGAGGGGTGTAGCTGGCAAAATTTCCTTTTTATTTCGCAAGTAACCGAGGCCTCAGCAGGAATAGATTAAGATTAATTGTGACCCTATTATGGTGTAGAGGAAAACTTGGTGCAATGGCCAGCAGCAGGATGTGAAGCGCAGGGATAGGAAGGGGTCTGGGGTTCAAGCTGCTGTGCGTGCAAAGGCCAATTTTGCTGCTCACATGGGGAAGAGTCAGAGTTTGACCGAAACTCTCCTAGCAGTGGCTTGAGTCGGTCAAGCGGTGGACTGCTACTGGTGGTGCAAAGAAGTTGGATGGAATTTAAATTGGTGGTGGCTAAAATTAAGGAGGAAAATATGGAATTTGAGCTTGGGAAGGATTTTCTGCCGAAATAGGATTCATGGTAGTACCAATTTGGCTATAGGTAATTAAATGCTGAAAAAATCTTAAAATTTTGGTGTATGGGTTGTTTTTCTTTTTGTTTAGTTTTGGGTATTTTTAAATGATTAGTCGATTTAGGTTGGGGCCATTCATGTCTACTATTTTTTTTTTAGATCAACCTTCATTGTTTCTCTTCTCTTCTTCCATCCTCTTTTCTTCTTCTTTCTCCTCTCTAGCCGAACCATCCCTACCATTCTACTCATCCATTCCCAATCTTTCTAAACCTCCATAACCGATTGCCATAAAAGCCGAATCCCCAAAAAGTTATTTCTTGTGTCGATTTCTTCTAGCCAAACCCTCCTATCTTCTTTCATCTTTTTGGCCGATTTATACAATCCCCT
The DNA here is from genome assembly GCA_025698475.1 of Gossypium anomalum. Lineage (NCBI taxonomy): Eukaryota > Viridiplantae > Streptophyta > Magnoliopsida > Malvales > Malvaceae > Gossypium > Gossypium anomalum. The sequence goes on from CM046965.1 coordinate 45,543,814, forward strand.
AAACCCTAACCCCTGTAGACAAAACCACTACAAAATCCTCATATTGAATCATCTATTCTTCACAGTTTTAAAAAGTCGAGAACACCATAGTTCTAAGAGCATATAGCCGAATCTTTAGATCTCTAAGATTCGATTTCTGCCAGTGTTTGAGGGTGAGATCTTCATCAAAGCAGAATAGGAACTGAAGTAAAGTCGTTGGCTGAAAGAACCTGTGGTAAGTACTCGAATCTATTCTTTATTTCGAGATTTAGAAAAGTCGAAATCCCTAAAGGCTTAGGGAGGCTATCGATTAGAGCCTAGGGCTCTAAGGGTTGTAACAATTGTTTAATTATGGTGTTAGTGTGATCTAGAGGCTGCAAATAGAATGCCTGGACAAGTGGAATGACTAGGTCTAAACCTAGTCACTAGTTTCGGCAAAGGTAGGATTGTTAGCGGATAAAGTGTTAATGGTCGATTTTTGGTAAGGGGCTTTTGTATACAAGTTGTTATGGATTCATAGTTAAAGTATTAGTAACTGACTGTAGGCAACTCTTGTGTGGAGCTTGTCAGCGTTCCGTCGCAAACAAGTGTGTAACTGACACCCTCCATAGACTAGATCGGCAAAAGCCAAAAAGCCAAAATGCTGAAAAGTTGGTATTTTTGGGAACTTGCGAGTGTGCAAATGCTCGTGAGATAGATCAATTAACGCATTTGGAAAACTAATGTGATTAGATTGCAGAGTGCACGATCTCGTGCATTTTGATATTTTTGGGCTTAATGGGCCAAAATCTGGATAATGGCCCAATTTGGTAAGAACACTCGGTAAGTGTTTCTGTTAGTGCGTAAATGGTAGAAATATGCCTAAAAACCCTGAAATAGTTAAATTACTAGAATATCCCTAAGTATGGAAAATTATCGTTATACCCCTAGGTGCAAAATAACCATTATACCCCTAGGGTTAATTTTGACTGAATTGCATGATGATCTGATTTTGTATGCCATGATTTGTATATCTGTTGCATGGGGACATGGGTTATATTATGGAGGAAGCGTCCTGGTGGCTATGCCACAATTGTCTGATCTAGTGGCTCTGCCACAAATATCTGTTCTGGTGGCTCTGCCACAAGTATCTGTATCTGGTGACTCTGTCACATTATCTGTTTCTGGTAGCCATGCTACAAATTCTGTGGCATGTAGTGGTTGGGTGGGTCGAGTAGTCTCCACACATGGTGTAAGGTTGGACGGGGGTGCATATGGTTGGATTTGGGTTGGGTTTCTGCATAAACATGTAATATCTGTTCTGTTCTGTTATGGGCCTATGGGCTTCACTATGAAATCTATTCTGGGTTAAGGCCAACTTAATCTGTTTCTGTGGTTTGAGCTGATATATACTATGGTTGGGTTATTTTACACACTGAGTTTTCCAAACTCACCCCTCATTTTCATTCACGCAGGTAATCCCTAACCATAGTGGGCTTGGAGCTGTGAGGGATTAGAAGTGGCCACACGTTTCTGCAAATTTGGTTTTCTTCTGGTGATTCGGACATCTTTTTATTTACTTTAATAATTTGGGTTTTAAGTTGTAATAAGGCCGTTTTAATTATTTTTAATTGTCTTATTATGTTTTAATTAGAGTAGATATGATGTTATTTTAAATCGTTAAATTTTAATAGCTTTAGGGCGCGATTTTAAAAATAGTTACTTGATTTCAAAATATCAAGATAACAAAGCAAAGCTTCCGCAACAAAAACGTTTTCCAAATTTAATCACTTTTCTTAAAATGGACTTAAACGAATTGGTTTTCAAAGAACACTCACTAAGTTAAGGTGTGGCAATGGTTGTGTGCATATCTAGGATTGGATCCGAAGGGAGCTTGGCACTTAAGCAGTCTGATGGACTCACCTCCTTTTTTCCAGTTTCCTTCTGGTGCACAGCTTCCATTCACTTTAACCTATAATGAGATTAACCTTTAAAACACTAAGTAAACTTTCTCCAGATCAATAATATAAAATGTTTTTAACGCTTCGATGTGGCACGTAGGATTCAGTCATAACGTCTAGGCTAGGTTTGGGGTGTTACATTTAGTGGTAATAGAGCTCGGTTGCAACAACTTGGCTATGGATGGGTTTACAAAAAACAAATATTTTCGAAAACAAAAGTTTTATCAAGATTACAAAAATCAGTTTTCAAAATCTGGATCTTTAGAAAGTGGCATTCCGAATCTCCAGCTCAAGTCTGTAAGTATTTTTATTACTCATACTACACTGTATTAAGATACTACTATAGATAGAACTGAGACCACATCATGAAATTATAGCTAGGACAATACTAAAAACCCTAGAATACTGAGACTATAGCTAGGCTATGATTCTGTGAAGATAGAAACTTTAAAATACTATCTCTGCATAAAACATATGAATAAGTACTGAAATTTTTGAAACGAGATCTTGGTAGTTATTGTTATGCATGCTGATAATGTAGAGTGTTGGTATGGATTCTAAGGGTAAGCAAAGTCTGCCAACTTCGGGTGGCGGTAACTCAGAGCTTGGGACTGAGGCATTGGCCGAGTTAGTAAGAAAAGTGGTAAAAGAAGTATTGGAGACCAAGGTTAAGGAAATTAGGGAAACGCTTCAAATAGGGTGCGTGGAGTGTAAGAAGAGGAAGGATTCTAGTTCTCAGACGACCGAGCCTCGTTCTGTGAAACATGTTAAGACGCGACCAAACTTTCCAACCTACAAGAACTATAACGGGCGTCATCCGGGTGAATGCCATAGGAAGACAGGAGCGTGCTTTAGATGTGGGTCCCAGGAGCATCGAGCTTAAGATTTCCAAGCTTATTCTATTTAAGTGTGTGTTACGAGTTATATGCGTAATTGGTAAATGTTTCTTTACTTTGGTAATTAGATGTTCTGGGTCGTACTAAGAATTTTTTTTTAATCAGAGTGCGCAGTGAAAGCATGGTGGTTTCACTTGAGTAATACGGTTAGTTTGAAATTTTGAGGATGAAATTTTTTTAAGGGGGATAGAGTTGTAACGCCCCAGAAATTAGGCCTAGAAAGTATTGGGCCTTGAGTCTGGGTTCGGGGAGAAGACGGCCCGAATAATCTAGATGTTCTAATTAATTTATTATTATTATTAATTATTATTATTATGTTTAGTTTAGTAATTAAATAAAATACGAAGGGCTTATAGTGTGGGAAAAAGTCCGGGCTTGGCCCATAGCTTTAGCAAAATTCTTAAATTTTGCCTCTTAAGGAAATCTGGGCAGTAGGCCTTATTAATAATTTGGGCTGAGTTTTAGCATAAAGGAGCACCTGGCCCAGTGGCTAAGCACGCTAGGAAGGCGTGGGAGGTGCTTGGGTTCAAGGCACGGCGTGCACAAATGGTTTTTTTTTACAACCAAGAATTGCCGCAAGGAGGCCTTATAAATATCTCGGGAGGAAATGTGACACAAAAGAGGCACCTGGTCAAGTGGCAAGGAGGCGTTAAGTGTGTGCATGGTTAGGGGTTCGAGTCTGGTAAGTAGCATATTTTGTTTTATTTTTAAACGAATCGGGACTGCGGCAAATAAGTCTTAAAATTAATTGTGAGTAGATTATATCATGAGAAGAGCTTCAGTGTAGTGGCAGCAGCGTGCTAGGCCTGCCGAGAGGTTATGGGTTCTATTCCTGGGGAAGGCGAATTTTGTTTTATTTTTAAATGGGCCATAACTGAAGTAGGTAAGGTTTATAAATAATTATGAGAAGATCGTGACATGAAAGGAACTTCGGTGCAGTGGCAAGAAGCGTATGTGTGGGTTTAGAAGGTCGCAAGTTCGAGGGGTGTAGCTGGTGAAATTTCCTTTTTATTTCGCAAGTAACCGAGGACTCAGCAGGAATAGATTAAGATTAATTGTGACCGTATTATAGTGTAGAGGAAAGCTTGGTGCAGTGGCCAGCAATAGGATGTGGAGCGCAGGGACAGGAGGGGGTCTGGGGTTCAAGCTGCTGTGCGCGCAAAGGGCCAATTTTGCTACTAACGTGGAGGAGAGTTAGAGTTTGACCGAAACTCTCCTAGCAGTGGCTTGAGTCAGTCAAGTGGTGGACTGCTGCTGGTGGTGCAAAGAAGTTGGATGGAATTTAAATTGGTGGTGGCTAAAATTAAGGAGGAAAATATGGAATTTGAGCTGGGGAAGGATTTTATGCCGAAATAGGATTCATGGCAGTGCCAATTCGGCTATAGGTAATTAAATGCCAAAAAAATCTTAAAATTTTGGTGTATGGGTTGTTTTTCTTTTTGTTTAGTTTTGGGTATTTTTAAGTGATTAGTTAATTTAGGTTGGGGCCATTCATATCTACTGTTATTTTTGAGATCGACCTTCATTGTTTCTCCTCTCTTCTTCCATCCTCTTTTCTTCTTCTTTTTCCTCTAGCCAAACCATCCCTACCATTCTACTCATCCATTCCCAATCTTTTTAAACCTCCATAATCGATTGCCATAAAAGCTGTATCCCCGAAAAGTTATTTCTTGTGTCGATTTCTTCTAGCCAAACCCTCCTATCTTCTTTCATCTTTTTGGTCATTTGTTCAATCCCCTAAACCCCAACCCCTGTCAACAAAACCACTAGAAAATCCTCATATTAAATCATCTATTCTTCACAGTTTCAAAAAGCCGAAAACACCATAGTTCTGGGAGCATATAGCCGAATCTTTAGATCTCTAAGATTCAATTTCTGCCAGTGTTTGAGGGTGAGATCTTCATCAAAGCAGAATAGGAACTGAATAAAGTCGTTGGCTGAAAGAACCTATGGTAAGTACTCGAATCTATTCTTTATTTCAGGATTTGGAAAAGCCAAAATCCCTAAAGGCTTAGGGAGGCTGTTGATTGGAGTCTAGGGCTCTAAGGGTTGTAACAATTGTTTAATTATGGTGTTAGTGTGGTCTAGAGGCTACGGATCGAAGGCTTGGACAAGTGGAACGACTAGATCTAAACCTAGTCACTAGTTTCGGCAAAGGTAGGATTGTTAGCGGATAAAGTGTTAATGGTCGATTTTTGGTAACGGGCTTTTGTATACAAGTTGTTATGGATTCATAGTTAACGTATTAGTAACTAAATCAGAGGCAACTCTTGTGTGGAGCTTGTCGCGTTTAAAGCAAAATGTGTGTGTAATCGACACCCTCTCATAGACTAGATCGGCAAAAGCCGAAAAGCCAAAATGTCGAAAAGCCGGTATTTTTGGGAACTTGCGAGTGTGCAAATGCTCGTGAGATAGATCAATTAACGTATTTGGAAAACTAATGTGATTAGACTGTAGAGTGCATGATCTCGTGCATTTCGATATTTTTGGGGCCGAAATCGAGATAATGGGCCAACGGGCCCAATTTGGTAAGAACACTCGATAAGTGTTTCTGTTAGTGCGTAAATGGTAGAAATATGCATGAAAATCCTAAAATTGTTAAATTACTAGAATATCCCTAAGTATGAAAAATTACCGTTATACCCCTAGGTGCAAAATAACCATTATACCCCTAGGGTTAATTTTGATTGAAATGTATGATGATCTGATTCTGTATGCCATGATTTGTATATCTGCTGCATGGGGACATGGGTTATATTATAGAGGAAGCGTCCTCGTGGCTATGCTACAATTATCTGATCTGGTGGCTCTGCCACAAATATCTGTTCTGGTGGCTTTACCACAAATATCAGTATCTGGTGACTCTGTCACATTATCTGTTTCTGGCAGCCATGCTGTAAATTTTGTGGCGTGTAGCGGTTGGGTGGGTCGAGTAGTCTCCCCACATGGTGTAAGGTTGGATGGGGGTGCATATGGTTTGATTTGGGTTGGGTTTCTGCATAAACATGTAATATCTGGTCTGTTCTGTTATGGGCCTATGGGCTTCACTCTGAAATCTGTTCTGGGCTAAAGCCAACTTAATTTGTTTCTGTGGTTTGCGCTGATATAGACTATGGTTGGGTTATTTTACACACTAATTTTTCCAAACTCACCCCTCATTTTCATTCACTCAGGTAATCCCCAACAATAGTGGGCTTAGAGCTGTGAGGGATTAGGAGTGGCCACACGTTTCTGCAAATTCAGTTTTCTTCTGGTGATTCAGACATCTTTTTATTTACTTTAACAATTTGAGTTTTAAGTTGTAATAAGGCCGCTTTAATTATTCTTAATTGTCTTATTATGTTTTGATTAGAGTAGATATGATGTTATTTTAAATCGTTAAATTTGAATAGCTTTAGGGCGAGATTTTAAAAACAGTTACTTGATTTCAAAATATCACGATAACAAAGCAAAGCTTCCGCAACGAAAACGTTTCCCAAATTTAATCACTTTTCTTAAAATGGACTTAAACGAATTGGTTTTCAAAGAACAGTCACTAAGTTATGGTGTAGCAATGGTTGTGTGCATGTCTAGGATTGGATTCGAAGGGAGCTTGGTACTTAAGTAGTCCGATGGACTCACCTCCTCTTTTTCGGTTTCCTACCTGGTGCACAGCTTCCATTCACTTTAACCTATAATGAGATTAACCTTTAAAACACTAAGTAAATTTTCTCTAGATCAATAATATAAAATGTTTTTAATGCTTCGATGTGGCACGTCGGATTCGGTCATAAAGTCTAGGCTGGGTTTGGGGTGTTACAATCAAGCTCTCATAATTCATCAACTAACATCACAAAGCTCATAGTTTCATCAATGGCACATTTCAAAATCATCATCAAAATCAAAAATTGAGGCATGGATTTGATAGTATACGAAGCAATGATTACAAAAATGTAGAAATTATTAAAAACTGAACAAAACACATACCTTAATCAAGCCAAACCATAGCTGAACCCTAGCAAGCGTTTATCTTTTATTTTCCTTTTATTTTTCAGTAAAACAAGATGAACATGGCCTTATTTTATGTTATGTTTTATTTAACATATGTTTAATATGCTAATGACCATAATACCCTTTTAGTAAACCATTTAAAATCACATATAATAAGGTCATAATTGTCCATTATACAAGTAAATGGCTTAATAACCACATAAGGACCTCTCAATTATAAAGTCAAGTCAAATAGGCACTTTTAACATTTAGCACACAGCTTTTATATTTTACGCGATTAGGTCCTTTTTGCAAATTAAGCACACAAACAGTTAAATTTTCACACGAGACTTTCACACATGTCAATTCACTTATAATAGGCACAAAAAATAATTTTAAAATATTTTTCTAACTCAGATTTGTGGTCCTAAAACCACTATTTCGACTAGGGTCTAAACCGGACTGTTACATTTCGGTTGAGTAATACAGTTGCAAGAGGGAGGCCACTGAGGAATCCTAGAAATGTGGACAATAGCCAAAGTGTGACTAAGGACTTAGCTGTGAGATTCGAGGCATGAGCACCAACTAGAGCCTATGCAATCTGTGCAAGAGAGGAAAGTTCTACTCCAAATGTTATTACTGGTAGTTTTTCTATCTTTGACACTAAAGTTACTACTTTGATTGATCCTAGATCAACTCATTCATATGTATGCACAAATCTAGTGTCAAGTAAAATTTTACCTGTTAAGTCCACTGAATTTGTGGTTAAAGTATCGAACCCCCTTTCGGGCAATTATCAAAAGAGGGCAATTGCTTCGAAATTGATCAATTGAGATATCTGGAAACAATATCAATATAACAATAATATATATATTTCATTTGAATTCAAAGTGGATTCTTATTTTCTATATTCTGTATTCTTTTTAGATTCAATTAGATTCAAGGGCTAAGCGCTGAATAAAAAAAATAGAGAATAGATTGATGGGCCCCTACTTTATAATATAATAAAAGGCATGCTTGATAGAAAGATTAGATCACATAAAGTCAACGAATAAGTTTGAAATTGCGTTGCTGTGTCAGAAGAAAGATAGCTATACTGATTCGGTATACTCTAAAAATACCTTTGGTACAATATTGACGATCTCACAAAGATTAAGTTTCGGTGAATCCCCATTTACTGATCCCATCTTTTACGGAATCGATCCCCTACAAGAATATGTTGAGCTCGGCATGTCTGGAAGCATAGGAGAACATTCTTTTGTTGATATTATTACCAATGATTTGATACGGGTCATTCATAGTATTACTATACCTTCCTATTCATCACGGGTTGGTTATTCATCAGCACAGTTTAGCTTATGATGTGTTTGGAAGCCCTCGTCCAAACGAGTATTTTACTGAGAGCCGACAAGGAATTCCATTAATAATCGGCCGTTTTGATTCTTTGGAACAACTCGATGAATTTAGTAGATCTTTTAGGAGGACCTAATGACCATAGATCGAACCTATCCAATTTTTACAAAGGCGATGGTTGGTCGTTCACTGACTAGCTGTACTCTCATCGCTTTTTTGGGGTCAATATCAGCAATGCAGTTCATCCAACGATAAACCTAATTCAAATTAATTATAGAGCTATGACACAATCAAACCCGAACGAACAAAATGTTGAATTGGTATGGATTGGCTAACTCTTCATGATGCTGCAGTGAATTGTAGATGAAAAGCTTATTGAAATAAAATGTCAGAATGGTGAGGCACTTCGGATTGAATCAGATGAGTCGAACAAGTTGCCTATAGTATTTCCTCTATGACAGCATAGAAATATGTGAGAAAAGGTTACGATGCGCACCTTGCTTATGTTCTAGATTCTAAAGTGTTTGAGTTGAAACTTGAACCAGTGCCTGTAACACCCTTCACCCGTATCCGACTCCGGAACAAGGTTTGAGGTGTTACCGGACTTAAACATTCACAAACATATAAAATCGGGTCACAAAGTTCTGCCCAAAATTAAAACTTGCAAACCACAATGAATAAAGACCACATCTCATGGCCATGTACAAAAGCTCAATGTAGGCCAATACCAAATCATAATAATAATACATGACATGAAATAAACTTCTTATACATGCCACTCACATGAAAACATTTAACATATACTAGCCAATACTCCAAGGGTAATGGCTTGATAGTGTGATGTCGCCTCCGACGATCTCAAACCCCGAGTGACTCGACAAACTAAAAATAAATGAAAAGAAGGAAGTAAGCTTTACGCTTAGTAAGCAAGTACATAAATAATGAATAAAGAATTTAGTATGATTACATAATAACTCAAGTGTATCTACTTTTAATTTCACTATTTATTCCACTTTGGTCAAGCTGTCTCTCCTGCGTCATGTTCACTAAATAAATCATAACTCGAGTTACGAAACTCAAAATCCAATTCCGTAAATTTTCCTTGAAAATAGACTCATATATATATTCACTAATTTTTTTCTAGAATTTTTGGTCAAGCCAATTAGTACATTTTATTAGTTAAAATTTCCCCTGTTACACAGCTCAACTGATCTGACCTCTGTTCACTACGAATTTAATTTCTCCCAGTATACAATTAAAATAATCATGAAACCTGTTTCATTTAAAAATAGACTCAATAAGGAATTTATGCATATAAACTATATTTCTTAATTTGTTTTGTACAATTTTTAATGATTTTTCAAAGTTGGAACAGGGGATCACATAGTCATTCTGAGCAAGTCACACACAATTATAAATATCTCAAAATATAGAATTCCTTTACTTTCTCTGTTTCTTTTATATGAAAATAGACTCATCAAGCTTTAATTTCACATCTCATTAAGCCTCTATTTAAATTCCTACTATTTTTGGTGAGTTTTCAAAATCACGTCACTGCTACTGTCCCACAACAGTTTTAGTGCTAATTCACTCTTTCACACTTTCTTTGTATTAACCTCATTTTAACATACATATCACAATTCATTTTCACTACATTTCATACATTACAAGTATAGGTCCATAATTACATTGTCACCATAAAGCCATCCCGTTGAACAATTCGGATCAATTCCCGATACTTGATGGTTTCAAACACACACCTCCACCATCATATTTCATATAATTCGGCTCTCTTGTACACATGGTGAACACTTAGTACCACCCATGTGACCTAGCCAATTTATCTCGTAGCTCTCTTGTCTACATGGTGTCCTTCACCTGGAACCACGCATGCGACCTAGCTACTTATATCCCGTAGCTCTCTTGTCTACATGGGATACTTCCTGTATCACACATGTGACCTAGCTACATTTATCTCTCTCTCGTAGCTCTCTTGTCTACATGGGATACTTCCCGTATCACACATGTGACCTAGCTACTACATAGTATCGTGTAGCTTTCTTGTACACATGATGTGCACTCGGCATCATACATGTGACCTAGCTACACTCCATCTATATTATTCAATTCTTCCGAATGTTCAACCGGGATTTCTCTCTCTATTACTTATTTCCATTCTTCCAATAGTCAATTTATGCTTCAAAATCGGCTAAAATATATATAATAGGCTGAAATATAAAAATGTAAATGAAGTTAATGTATTATTTACATACAAACTTACCTCGGTGCAAAATATAGAAATTTTGCAATTTAGTCCAAAACATTTTCCTTTCCCCTGCTCGAGATCGATTCCACGCCTTTCTTGATCTATAATATCACATTTAGCCTAATAATTAATCACACTATTCATGTGGGTCTAAAAATCATATTTTTACAAATTTGCATTTTGACCCCTAAACTTTTGCATATTTGCACTTTTGCCCCAAGACTCAAAAATTAAACTTCATCCTATTTCCTTGTGTTTTATGACATACTGATCATTTTTCCTTCTATGGCAACATCAAATTCTCACTCTAACATATAGTTATGAACAATAGATATTTTTATCGATTATGCCGCTTTTACTCGTTTTACGAAAAATCACTTAGCAAAAGTTGTTTAACACAATTTCAAGCTTCATATTCTACCATAAAACATCAAAATAAACACATTTCACCTATGGGTATTTTTCCAAATATGAACCCTAGCTTAAATAATTGCTAGAATAAGCTTAATCGAGCTACACGGATTCCAAAACGTAAAGAACATTAAAAACGGGGCTTGGAATCACTTACTATTGAGCTTGGAAAGCTTGAAAACCCTAGCCATGGCCTCCCCCATGCTAATTTCGGCCTCCATGAAGAAGATGAGCAAAATTGGCTTTTAATTTTGTATTTTAATTCATTTTACCCTAAATGACCAAAATGCCCTTACTACTAAACTTTCAAAAATTCCTTCCATGTCCTAATTTTGTCCATGAACTTAAAATTGGTCAAATTGCTATTTAAGACCTCCTAATTAATATTTTAAAGCAATTTCATACTAGAAACTTCTAGAATGCAAGTTTTGCAACTTATTCAATTTAGTCCCTAACTTCAAATTAAGCACTTTATGCATTGAATTTCTTCACGAAATTTTCACGAAATCATGAAATCATATCATAAACCTCAAAATAATTATAAAATAATTATAAAACAATTATTTCTATCTCAAATTTGTGGTCACGAAACCACTATTCCGATTAGGCCCTGATTCGGGTTGTCACAATGCCTGTGGTTTCTGAATATCTAGATGTGTTTCCAAAAGGGTTACCCGGGTTGCCACTGATAAGAGAGGTCGAATTTGCTATTGAGTTAGTACCAGGAACATCACTGATATCGATAGCTTCATATAAAATGGCTCTTACAGAGTTGAAAGAGTTGAAAGCTCTAAGAGAGTTAATAGATAGAGGTTTTGCACGACCTAGTTTCTCACCTTGGGGTGCACCGGTTTTGTTCGTTAAGAAAAAGGACGGGTCAATGAGAATGTGTATCGATTATTGACAGCTCAAAAGAGTTACAATTAAGAATAAGTATCCATTGTCACGAATTGACGATTTGTTTAATCAGTTGAAAGGTGCAACGGTATTCTAGAAGATTGATCTATGTTCTAGCTATTATCAATTGTGAAAAGATTCGGATGTGCCAGAAACTGCATTCAGGACCAGGTATGAACATTATGAATTTCTTATGATGTCATTTGGTTTAACTAAAACACCTGCAATATTTATAGATTTGATGAATAGAATTTTCAGACCGTATTTAGACCAATTTGTCATTGTTTTTATTGATGATATTCTGATCTATTCCCCAGACAAGACAGAGCATGCTAAACATTTGACAGTTGTACTACAAACCCTGCGTGATAAACAACTATTTTCCAAATTTAGCAAATGTGAGTTTTGGCTTTGAGAAGTTGGTTTTCTAGGACATATAGTATCAATTGAAGGCATCAGGGTAATCCGAGTAAAATTTCAGCAGTTGTTGACTGGAAACCTCAGAGAAACGTATCGAAAGTTAGAAGTTTTCTAGGATTAGCTTGTTATTACAAAAGATTCATTAAAGGATTCTTGATGATAGCTTGATGCGATCTCGTGTTTGTTTGATGAATCGAGCAATGGATGTTCTCGATCATAAAATTAAGTAATATGGCTTCGTTCTTGGGCAGGTTTGTAAACGAACAATTTGGTTTGAAAATAAAGGGTTTAAATGTTAGAAAATACAAGATAGACTTGATAAGTCAATTAAGTCACAAGTGAACAAAGAGAGCCAAACACTCACAAAATATGATAAAGTTCATAAAATAATAAAAAGTCCCTTCCAATGACACTTACACAACTATTTATAAACTCTAAAATGCCTACTGAAATTCGGCATCTAATGTGTTCATACTAATCTTAAATCTGTTCACACTTGTACTTATCATGTTCACACACATAGCATTAAAATTCGGTGCATGCCTAAAGATGGTGCATGGATTGGCCGAATATTCATGTTGCTTCACTTGGTGCATTCATGCATGCTTAACCTTGAAGGAAAGTCATAATTCCATGAATGTGCAGCTTTTAATTCTCCTACATTTCCCAAGTTGATGCATAAGCATTGTTGTACAATGTGCAGAAATTAATGTAGCTTCTCCTCCATTTGGGCGTGCATGCATATATATATTATGCATGAATTGTAACTAAATGGACACATTAAGCCCCCATATTGCCAAACGCCCATGAATCATCAAGTACATGAACAATCAGCAACTCCTTCATGCATGAACATCCCAATGCATGCTTCTCCTTTAATGCCAACCATTGAATCCTCAAATGCACGAACAATCAGTAGCCAATGTGGACACCTACAAGACACATTAAACTTGGTTTAAATATGCAATTAACACAATTTAAATTGTCTAAACTAAGACCAATTTAAAACTTATATTAATGCTGTACTAGATAGGACATAATTAATATACTTAAGACATATTTAAGATGTTCAAATTATGGCTTATTAAAACTAAAATTAATTATGCTTAACTTATGACACAATTAAAGACTCAAACTATAAAAACTAATATAACTAGAACAACTTAATGTCCTTATTCCAGCAACTAAAAATAGCTAAATAGGAAATTGAGAATTAAAGTTTAGCTTGGAGCAAGCTGCATGGAACGTGTAACACCTCTATCCCGTAACCATCGTTGGAATAGGTAAGGGACATTACTAGACAGACAGAACATTATAGGTCAATACAGAATCACAGATATCACATAATATTAATGCATAAGCAAACCAATAATTCATCCCTTATGGAGGTCTCCAAGACCTAATACATACCTTTAGAAAAGATCAGGACTAAACCGAACACATTCAGAATTTTTAGAACTTAGAAAAATATTTCAATTCTGTTGAGGTCACAAGCCCGTGTGATCAGGCCGGGTGCCTTACACGGGCACCAGACACGCCCATGTGATCCACCGTGCCAAAACAGAGTATATATACTGACTTTTACACATGACCAACAGACACGCCCATATGCTATGGCCGTGTGAAACTTAGCTAGCTACTAACTTAAGCCCACGACTATATGACAATCCCGTGGTCCCTGACCGTGTGGCACAATCAGAGCTTGGTTTAAGCCAACTTGCCACCCATTTTTGGGTCATTCCAACAAGCAATATTAAACAGCATTTATACCAAAATTTTCATTCAATACAATGCTCAATACATGCTTCATTATAACTAAATCATCATTATTCCATAACCTATTCAAAATCCATACCAAAACACATTAAAAATCTTATTACAACAACATGCCAAAATGCCCATTTCATAGCTCACTTATTACACCTTCTAACTCATGTTTAAACTTACCATTTCCTCAACTTGGCATTTTTCAAAATAACCACCGTATACAAGGCCATATAACCATTACAAGCATACATAATTTGGCATCACAAACCATTTACCAAAACTAAGCACAAACATACCATTTGCTAGCCAACTCTTATGGCATAACATATTTACATATCAAAACTTAAATACATAGACATTCTAGCCTATACATGCCATACTTAAAAATATTTACACTTTCAAAAGTACCAAAATGAGTTAGATAGTATGGTGACAATCCTCGACTATCCCCGAGCCTTCAGTAGCTACGGTAATTGTAAAACAAATAGAAATCACATAGAGTAAGCTACAAAGAGCTTAGTAAGCCACAAAGAGCTTAGTAAGCCAAATAAAACTATCATATCTATTAAAGCATGTAAAGTAAAAGTTAATAGCAAGAATTCACAACCATTTCATAGAGTAATTCATGAGCCTAACCATGCTCATTTGTTTGTATACATGTCATGTTTCATTTCCATGATTTCGTACATACTTCGCATTCATTATTTCATAGAAACAGAGTCTTTCATATTCAAAAATTTAGTACAATACAAACGTACCTGTATAAATTATACATTTCATATATTCATTCCCATATCTTGTACTCTATCATCAGATGGTTCAGAAATGATACAAATACTCATAAATGGGTATAATGCCAACGTCTAAGACGTGGTCTTACATGTAATTCAGTATCAATGCCTCTGTCCCAGACAGGGTCTTACACAAAATTAGATACGATGCTGATGTCCCAGACATGGTTTTACATGCAAATCTCAAATCGAGGCTTGTGTCCCAGACACAGTCTTACCTGATATATCAGATCAATGTCAACGTTCCTTTAGTAACATACAGAGCTTTTCAGATACTAGTATATTATCAGAATTTACTCAGAATTTATTCATCAGGCTCTCATAGCCGTCCAATGCAGATTATAACTAGTATATACAACATTCAATCAATTGAACATGTAATTGTATTTTGACTTACCTCGTATGGATTTTCAGATGGAAACGAGTCGACTATTCAACTATTTTGGACTTCCCTCGATCTAAGTCCGATATTCTTTGTTCTTGATATAATACAATTCAAATTCAACCATTCAATCATTCATTTCATTCAAAATAATCCATGAACATATATTTAGGGCACTTTGCATTTTAGCCCTTACATTTTCACACTTTGACAATTTAGTCCATTTTTCACAAAATCACAAATATGCAAAATTCACCAAGACTATAGCTTGGCCGAACATACATGGCTTCCATACAAGCCCAAATAACATATTTAATTCACAATTTAGTCCTTTAAAACCTCATTTTCACAAACTAACCCACATAACTCTATTCCATCAAAAATTCAAGAACAAAGCATGATAATCTCACATATATCTTTCATAATCCATATAAAAAAACACTAAAAAGCTCATATAATCATTAATGGCACATTTCATAATCTTCAACAAAAACAAAAATTCAGACATGGGTTTTGAAGAACACGAAGCAACGATCACAGAAACATAGAAATTATCAAAAACGGACCAAAGTGCATACCTTAATCAACAAATCAATGACCGAACCCTAGGATGGTCTTCTTCTTTTCTTTCCTTTGAATTTTCGGCAATAAAAATGTGATAATGGTCATTTTCATGTTTTCATTTTATTAAATAACATTTATTAAACCTTTTACTAAAATACCCTTGCATTTAAACATTAATAAACCATTTACTAATGTCCAACAAGGTCATTTAATACATTACATGGTCAAATAACCACATAAGGACCTATTAGTCCAAAGCCATTTCAAATACATATATTAAACATGTAGCATGCTAATTTCCACCTTTTATGCGATTAGGTCCTCTTTGCAAAATCGAGCACAGAAACAGACAAATTAAATCACAGAAACTTCGCAGATATAAATTCACATATCACAGACACAAAAAATAATATTAAAATATTTTTCAGACTCAGATTTGTGGTCCCAAAACCACTATTCCATCTAGGGTCTAAATCAAACTGTTACAATTCTCCCCCTTAGGGATTTTCGTCCCCAAAAATCTTATCGTTAAACAGATTCGGATATTGTTGTCTCATAGCATTTTTAGACTCTCACGTGGCCTCTTCAACACCGTGTCGATGCCACATCACTTTAACTAATGGAATTTTCTTGTTTCGTAACTCTTTAACCTTACGAGCTAAAATACAGATCGACTTTTCTTGATAAGTCATATGAGAATGGATTTCAATATCAGACAGAGAAATTACATGCGAAAGATCAGATCTATATCGTCGAAGCATCGATACGTGAAATACATTATGAATCTTTTCTAACTCAGATGGTAGCCTCAATCTGTAAGCAACTGGCCCAACTCGCTCAATGATTTCATACGATCTGATGAACCTCGGACTCAACTTGCCTTTTTTACCAAATCCGAACAGTTTCTTACACGGAGATACTTTCAGAAACACTTTATCACCGATCTCAAATTTGATATCTTTTCATTTTAAATTCGCATAAGATTTCTGACAATCAGAGGCAGCTTTCAGACCATCTCGGATTACTTTCACTTTTTTGTTTTATTTCTTTTACCAGATCAATACCATAAATCTTATTCTCACTGAGCTCAGACCAGTATAACAGAGTTTTGAACTTTCTACCGTATAAGGCTTTGTACGGTGCCATTTTAATGCTCGATTGAAAACTGTTATTATAAGTGAATTCAATAAAAGGTAGATCTTGTTCCCACGTACCTTCAAACTCAAGAATGCAACATCTCAACATATCCTCGAGTATCTGAATAATCTGTTCAAATTGACCATCTGTTTTCAGATGAAAAGTAGTGCTAAAATGCAACTTAGTACCCAAAGCATCTTGTAATTTCCTCTAGAACCGCGATGTAAATCTCAGGTCTCTATCTGATACTATCGACAATGGCACAACATGCAATCTCACGATATCAGAAATGTACAACTCAGCTAGTTTATTAAGTGAGTAATCAAATCAAATTGGAATAAAATAATCTGATTTGGTCAAACGATTAACTACAACCCAAATTGTATCTTTTTTTCTTGGAGACAGAGGCAAACTCGAAACAAAACCCATGGTCACTCGATCCCATTTCCACTCCGAAATCATAATCGGTTATAATAACCCAGATGGCACTTGATGTTTAGCTTTAACTTGCTGACAGATTAAACATTTAGAAACAAAATCAAAGATATCTCTTTTCATTCCCGGCCACCAGTATAGTTGTTTCAAATTATTATACATTTTTGTACTTTCCGGATGTACAAAAAATCTACTACTGTGAGCTTCATTCAAAATCGTCTGAATTAACTTTGAATTTCTCAGAACACAAAGTCTATTTCTGAATCTCAAACAATCATCAACATCAACTCAGAATTCAGAATCACACTGAGCTCGTTTTGCTATTAATTCATTGTCATATTTCTAAGCCTCGTAAATCTGTTGTACAAACAAGGGTTTTGCTTTCAGTTCGGTAGAAACCAAGATATATCAGATAGTGCTAAATGAGCGTTCATCGCACGCAATGCGCAATGATTTCTAACTCAGAGCATCCTACCACATTTGCTTTGCCCGGACGATAATCAATAACCAACTCGTAATCTTTTAATAGTTCTAACCATCTTCTCTGTCGTAGATTCAAATCATTTTGCGTCATCAAATACTTTAGACTTTTATGATCAGAAAACACGTGACATTTCTCACCAAATAGATAGTGACGCCAGATTTTCAAGGCAAACATAATAGCAGCTAACTCGAGGTCGTGAGTCAGATAGTTCTTTTCATGCAGCTTTAGTTGTCTCGAGGCATAAGCTATAACTTTTCCTTCTTGCATTAGAACACATCCTAGACCAATCAACGAAGCATCACTATAAATCATAAATTCTTTACCCGATTCAAGTTGTACTAATACTGGAGCTTCAGTCAACAAAGTCTTCAACCGATCAAAATTGTCCTGACAGTTTTTAGACCAATCAAACTTCACATCTTTCAGTAGTAGTTTTGACAACAGAGTCGCAATCATCGAAAAACCTTTCACAAATCTTCTATAGTAACCAGTAAGCCCCAGAAAAATACAGACTTCAGAGATATTCCTCAGAGGTTTCCAATCCAAAATAGCTAAAATTTTGCCTGGATCTACCCTAATACCAGAGGCTGATACTATATGACCCAGAAAACCAACTTCTCGCAGCCAGAACTCACACTTGCTGAACTTCGCATACAATTGTTTATCTCACAAAGTCTGTAGCACTATTCTCAAATGCTCAATATGTTCGGATTCATCACGTGAATAAATCAATATATCATCAATGAATACCATAACAAATTGATCTAAATACGGTCCAAAAATTCTATTCATCAAATCCATAAAGATAGTAGGTGCATTCGTTAATCCAAAAGGCATAACAAAAAATTCATAATGCCCGTACTTCATTCTAAAAGTAGTTTTCGGAATGTCAGAGTCCTTTACTCGCAACTGGTAGTAACCCAATCTCAGATCTATCTTTGAAAACATAGTAGCACCTTTCAACTGATCGAATAAGTCATTAATTCTGGGCAGAGGATATTTGTTCTTTATTGATACGAACCGCCTCGGGGAGAGTCGAGTCGTATGTAGATTGCCTGATCGTCAACGAGAAGGTGTCGATGGGAATTGGAATGAAGAAGTGATTTCAGATTTGGAAGAGGCTTGAATGTCAAAGTTTGGGTTCGATAAGGGTGTCTAGTTTAGGTCTAAGAAAGAAGGAAGTTGGATAGTTGGTAAATGGTGTATGGTTCGGAAGAGAAACGAAAGTCGGTTGAACTTGGAATATTTGGGAGATGTACGAAATAAGGTAAGGTTGGTCCTAAGAACAAGTTGAACAGATATTAGTAAATATCGACCCGAGACTTATGAGTTCTTAAGAAAGGATGGTTGAAATGAAAATGGACCTCGACCCACTATCTAGACAGATAGGAACCTCGGTATAAAGGGTTTTGAACGCCACATTAAAACTAATGATAAGTTCGGTTTTGTAAAAGAAATAGGTTGACGCCACTACTAGGCAGATAAGCCAACAAAAATCTTAAACGAGACTTAGAGAAGAAAATTCTCGCAAGAACAAAAGTTCAATTATCAAAATGGCAAAAGTCCTTTCCAAAGTATCACAAGCCACAATTTATAGTGAATACAAGGGATAGTCGAATAGACTCTTGAGGTAGCTAAATGGTTGCTGAAAAATTCCAGAATTTTTGATGAAGCTTCCTTGAAGTTTCTTGTGCATGGAAAATGAAAAGGGACAGCTTCTAAATGCCTTGATTCAATAGGAACATTGAATGGGTTGTTTGGGAAGCTGACATGCAATCAATAGGTTCGGCCAAATGCTTGAATTTGAATTAATGCTGCAGTTTGGTTCAGCCAAATCTTCATGTGATTAAGGAGCTGTCTAAAGCACTTCAATAGTCTTAGAATGTGAACAAACCGATTTGAACAGCCACACATGTGTGAACAAACAAAACCGAACAGCCCTTGGTGTGAAAGGAATAATCAGGTGGGTGTGAACAGCTTTAATTTGTCTTGGGCAGCCAATCGGTCTTCTTGAAGAGTTGTAAGGTTTGGCCGAATGGTCACTTAGGGAACACCAAAGATCAGCACACCAACTTTAAATCATCCATGCACCTATGCCGTCCAAGGGGTAATGTACCTACAACAATTAATTCAGCAAATTAAATCCCTTTTAGACACATTAAATTCGGCAACATAAACAAATAAATCTTGCATCATAAATTAAGCTGGACATAATTAATCTTTGTAATAGTTAAGACATATTTAATTGGTCCTAATTAATTAAGTAATTAATTTAGAACATAATTAAAACATGTCCAGATTATGACAAATTAATTATTAAAACTAAATAACTAATAAAACTAACAGCAACTTAAATGATTTACTCCAGCATATTAAACGCAATAATGAAATGAGCTGAAACGAGCTCGTTGAGCTAAGTTAAGTTGAAGACGAGCTGATTTGAGCTTGAAGGAGTATGCATGGTTTGATTGGTTTGCTGGTCCAAGAGCTTTCAAAAAGTCCAGCAACGGTTTCACCCCAAACTCTATCAACTAAGGTTGTTGTCGCGTCTTTGAATCTCTTTGCTCGAGCTCGGGTGATCGGTCCTACGGGCAACTCAAGAGGATCCTCATTGGCAGCCGACAACTCGGAAAGTATGGTCGTATCATTTATAGTCACTTGTTAAGCTAACGGTAATCAATACACATTCTCATTGTGCCATTTTTCTTTTTCACAAATAGAACCGAAGCACTCCAAGGTGAAAAGCTCAGTCTAGCAAATCCTTGATCGGTAAATTCTTGCAACTGAGACTTTAGTTCTTTTAGTTTGGTCGGAGCCATTCTGTACGGAGCTATCAAAATCAGAGTTGTACCAGGTACCAATTCAATGCCAAATTCTACCTCTCTAACTGGAGGTAATCCCGGAAGTTCTTCAGGAAACACATCAAAGAATTCACAGACAAAAGGCACTGATTCGACTTTCTTATCATTCACTTTCGAGTCTAACACATAAGCTAAGTAGGCTTCACAGCCTTTCTTCACTATTTCTGTGCTTTCATTGCAGATGTTACAGCCTTTATCAACCATGAATACATATTTAGGGCACTTTGCATTTTAGCCCTTACATTTTCACACTTTGACAATTTAGTCTATTTTTTAGAAAATCACAAATATGCAAAATTCACCAAGACTATAGCTTGGCTGAATATACATAGCTTCCATACAAGCCCAAATAACATATTTAATTTACAATTTTGCCTTCAAAACCTCATTTTCACAAACTAACCCACATAACTCTATTCCATCAAAAATTCAAGAACAAAACATGATAATATCACATATATCTTTCATAATCCACATTAAAAAAAACACTACAAAGCTCATATAATCATTAATGGCACATTTCATAATCTTCAATAGAAACAAAAATTCAGACATGGGTTTTGAAGAACACGAAGCAACGATAACAGAAACATAGAAATTATCAAAAACAGACCAAAGTACATTTCTTAATCAATCAAATCAATGACCGAACCCTAGGATGGTCTTCTTCTTTTCTTTTCTTTGAATTTTCAGTAATAACAATGTGATAATGGTCATTATCATGTTTTCATTTTATTAAATAACATTTATTAAGCCTTTTACTAAAATACCCTTGCATTTAAACATTAATAAACCATTTACTAATGTCCAACAAGGTCATTTAATACATTACATGGTCAAATAACCACATAAGGACCTATTAGTCCAAAGCCATTTCAAATACATATGTTAAACATGTAGCATGCTAATTTCACCTTTTATGCGATTAGGTCCTCTTTGCAAAATTGAGCACAGAAACAGACAAATTAAATCACAGAAATTTTGCAACTACAAATTCACATATCAAAGACAGCAAAATAATATTAAAATATTTTTTAGACTTAGATTTGTGATCCTGAAACCACTATTCCAACTAGGGTCTAAACTAGACTGTTACAATTCTCGCCCCTTAAGATTTTCATCCCCGAAAATCTTACCGTTAAACAGATTCAGATATTGTTGTCTTATAGCATCTTCAGACTCCCACGTGGCCTCTTCAACATCGTGTCGATGCCACATCACTTTAACTAATGGAATTTTCTTGTTTCGTAACTCTTTAACCTCACGAGCTAAAATACAGATCGACTTTTCTTCATAAGTCATATCAGAATGGATTTCAATATCAGACGGAGAAATTACATGCAAAGGATCAGATCTGTATCGTCAAAGCATTGATACATGAAATACATTATGAATCTTTTCTAACTCAGATGGTAGCCTCAATCTATAAGCAACTGGCCCAACTCGCTCAATAATTTCAAACGGTCCGATGAACCTCGGACTCAACTTGCCTTTTTTACCAAATCGGAACAGTTTCTTCCTGAGAGATACTTTCAGAAACACCTTATGACCGACCTCAAATTTGATATCTTTTCGTTTTAAATTTGCATACGATTTCTGACGATTAGAGCCAGCTTTCAGACTATCTCGAATTACTTTCACTTTTTATTTTTTTTCTTTTGTCAGATCAATACCGTAAATCTTATTCTCACTGAGCTTAGACCAGTATAACAGAGTTTTGCACTTTCTATCATATAAGGCTTCGTACGGTGCCATCTTAATGCTTGATTGAAAACTGTTATTATAAGCGAATTCAATCAAAGGTAGATATTGTTCCCACGTACCTTCAAACTCAAGAATGCAACATCTCAACATATCCTAGGGTATCTGAATAATCCGTTCAGATTGACCATCTGTTTCTGAATGAAAAGCAATGCTAAAATGCTACTTAGTATCCAAAGCATCTTGCAATTTCCTCTAGAATAGTGATGTAAATCTCGGGTCTCTATCTAATACTATCGACAATGGCACACCATGCAATCTCACGATATTAGAAATGTACAACTCAGCTAGTTTATCGAGTGAGTAATCAAATCGAATTGGAATAAAATGAGCTGATTTTGTCAAACGATCAAGTACAACTCAAATTGCATCTTTCTTTCTCGGAGACAGAGGTAAACCTGAAATAAATCCATGGTCAGTCGATCCCATTTCCAATTCAGAATCATAATCGGTTGTAATAACCGAGATGGCACTTGATGTTCAGCTTTAACTTGCTGACAGATTAAACATTTAGAAATAAAGTCAAAGATATCTCTTTTCATTCCTGGCCACTAGTATAGTTGTTTCAAATCGTTATACATTTTCGTACTTCCCGGATGTACAGAAAATTTACTACTGTGAGCTTCACTCAAAATCGTCTAAATTAACTCCAAATTTCTCAAAACACAAAGTCTTTTTCTGAATCTTAAACAATCATCAACATCAACTCAGAATTCAGAATCACACTGAGATCGTTTTGCTATTAATTCATTGTCAGATTTTTGAGCCTCGTAGATTTGTTGTATAAACAAGGGTTTTGCTTTCAGTTTGGCACAAACCAAGATATCATCAGACAGTGCTAAATGAACATTCATCGCACGCTATGCAGACAATAATTTTTGACTCAGAGCATCTGCTACCACATTTGCTTTGCCCAGATGATAATCAATAACTAGCTCGTAATCCTTTAACAGTTCTAACCATGTTCTTCAGGAAACACATCAGAGAATGCACAGACAATAGGCACTGATTCGACTTTCTTATCATTCACTTTCGAGTCTAACACATAAGCTAAGTAGGCTTCACAGCCTTTCTTCACTATTTTCGTGCTTTCATTGTAGATGTTATAGCTGGTAGTCCATTCAGACCACTAGACTCAATTCAAATTATCTCATCATTCTTACACCTTAAATCAATGACTTTTCGTTTGCAATTCACAATAGCATCGTGCAAAGTTAACCAATCCATTCCCAGAATTATATCAAATTTGTCGAAAGGCAAAAGTATCAGATCAACAGGAAAACAGATATCTCGAATCAATAACAGGCAATTCTTGCAAACTTTATCAACCAAGACACTTTTGCCTAAGGGTTTTGATACTCTAATTACAAATTCAGTAGACTCTATAGGCAAAGTCTTACTATGCACTAAATTCATACAGATATAAGAATGCGTTGATCTAGGGTCTATCAAATCAATCACAGAAGTATCATAAAGAGTAAAAGTACCAGTAATCATATTTGGTGATGAGGCTTCCTTATGAGCTTGGATAGCATAGGCTTTGGCAGGTGCTTTGGCCTTAGATCTAACAGTAGTATACCTAGTAGCTCTTTGACCACGACTTGCATTTCTCGTATTTCTGGAAGGTCTACCTCTAGCTGAGGTGTTACTCAGTCTCGGATTCTGTACATTCTCTTGCTCAGCAGGTTCAGAGTAATCTCTTACAAAATGGTCCAGAGATCTACATCAGAAACAGGGTCGGCCATTCAATCTACAATTACCCGGATGTCTTTTACCACAGTGTTTACATTTAGGTTTCTCAGATCGGACATTCCCAACACTTGCAACAGAAGTAGCAGGAGCTCTGAAATTAAAATGCGATCTAGCTCGATCTCGATTCAAATGTCTTACATCAATCTTTGAACGGCTACGATCATCTCGAAATTTCTTTGGCACAGACTGAAATGATCTACTCGAAGATCTCTTTCTAACATCTCTAGCTTTAGAATCAGCTTTTCTTTTCTCTTTACTTAATTTTTTAGCTTTACAAGCTCGCTCAACGAGCACTACCATTTCTTTAATCTCTAAAATCCCAATAAGAGACGGATATCTTCATTTAGTCCATCTTCAAACCTTTTGCACATTATTGCTTCATTTGATACACATTCCCAAGCATACTGGCTCAATCTCACAAATTCACATTCGTATTCAGTAACAGACATACGACCTTGTTTAAGCTCGAGAAACTCTTTACGTTTCTGATCAATGAATCTTTGACTAATGTATTTCTTTCAAAATTTAGCTTGGAAGTAACCTGCTCAATTGGAACCATAGATATTAAAGTTTTCCACTAATGGTACGTCGTATCTCTCAAAAGTGAAACGATACATTTTATACATTCCTCAGGATTCAGAGGCATTTCATCAAACACTCGTATTGTATTCTCTAACTAGAATTTGGCTCTTTCAGCATCATCATTCGTTGTAGCTCGAAACTCTTCAGTCCCATACTTTCTAATCTTATCAATTGGTGGTCTACTTAACTGAGCCGGATTCACTGAGGGCATAACAGGAATCTGAGAAGAATTAATCGGGGGTGGAGGTTGTTGTACAACCAGATTGGTTCTAATATACTGAGTGAACCAATCATTCATCATCTGATAGAAGGCTTGCTTAGCCTCACCATCACGGCTACTCGTAGCCGATCGTGAATCAGCTTGCACCGTCCATTGTGCGAGAGCAAGTGCATTACTTTCTACATCATTAGCTACAGCTCTATCGAGATCCATTTGCTATATAAAAGCACATTTCAAAGTCAGGATTCATCACACTATCGCAGTTTCAGATATATAACATGTATAGCTAGACACACATACGCTATGGTAGTCCTAGAACTGACTAAACCATAGCTCTGAGATCAATAAAATGTAACACCCCTATCCCATAACCGTCGCCGAAATAGGTAAGGGGCATTACCAGATAGACAGAACATTATAGATCAATACAGAATCATAGATATCACATAATATTAATGCATAAGCAAACCAACAATTCATCCCTTATGGAGGTCTCTAAGACCTAAGACATACCTTTAGAAAAGGTCGGCACTAAACCCAACACAGCTAGAATTTTTAGAACTTAGAAAAACTTTTCAATTCTGTTGAGATCACACGCCCGTGTGATCAGGCCGTGTGCCTTACAAGGGCACTAGACACGCCCATGTGATCCAACTGTGCCAAAATAAAGTATATAACTGACTTTTACACACGACCAACAGACACGCCCGTATGCTATGTCCGTGTGAAACTTAGCTAGCTACTGACTTAAGCCTACGGCCATATGACACACTCGTGGTCCCTGACCATGTGGCACAATGCACGCTTGGTTTAAGCCAACTTGCCACCCCTTTTTAGGTCATTCCAACAAGTAATATTAAATAACATTTATACCAAAATTTTTAGTCAATACAACGCTCAAAACATGCTTCATTATAACTAAATCATCATCATTCAATAACCTATTCAATTCCATACCAAAACACATTAAAAATATTATTACAATAACATGCCAAAATGATCATTTCATAGCTCATTTATTGCACCTTCTAACTCATGTTTAAACTTACCATTTCCTCAACTTGGCATTTTTCAAAATAACCACCACATACAAGGCCATATAACCATTACAAGCATACACAATTTGGCATCACAAACCATTTACCAAAACTAAGCACAAACATACCATTTGCTAGCCAACTCTCATGGCATAACATATATACATATCAAAGCTTAAATACATAGACATTCTAGCCTATACATGCCGTACTTAAAAATATTTACACTTTCAAAAGTACCAAAATGAGTTCGATAGTATGGTGACAATCCTCGAGTATCCTCGAGCCTTCAGCAGCTATGATAATTGTAAAACAGGCAGAAATCACACAGAGTAAGCTACGAAGAGCTTAGTAAGCCAAATACAACTAGCATAGCTATTAAAGTCAATAGCAAGAATTCACAACCATTTCATAGAGTAATTCATGAGCCTAACCATGCTCATTTGCTTGTATACATGTCATGTTTGATTTCCATGATTTCGTACATACTTCGCATTCATTATTTCACAAAAACAGAGTCTTTCATATTCAGAAATTTAGTACGATACAAACGTACCTGTATAGATTATACATTTCATATATTCATTCCCATATCTCGTACTTTGTCATCAGATGGTTCAGAAATGATACAGATACTCATAAACGAGTACAATGCCAACATCTCAGACGTGGTCTTAGATGTAATTCAGTATCGATGCCTCTGCCCCAGATAGGGCCTTACACAAAATCAGATACGATGTCGATGTCCCAGACATGGTCTTACACGTAAATCTCAAACCAAGGTCTATGTTCCAGACACTGTCTTACCTGATATATCAGATTAATGTCAACGTTCCTTTAGTAACATAGAGAGCTTTTTAAATACTAGCGTATTATCAGAATTTACTTGAAATTCATTCATCAGGCTCTCATAGCCGTCCAATACAGATTATAACTAGTATATACAACATTCAATCAATTTAACACGTAATTTTATTTTGACTTACCTCGTACAGATTTTTTGACAGAAATGAGTCGACTATTCATTCATCAGGCTTTCATAAGAGGGGACTATTTTGTAAAATGATAAAGAGTCTAGGGTTTTGCCATGAGATATGTATTACTGAGATATGTTTAGCTAATATTGGCAAGTTGGAAATTTGAAATGTTTGAATCAATGTGCGTAATGCTATGTTGTTGTTGAATATGTATTTGTTTGAGAGGCAAAAGTTTAGAGGCTTTACAATCTTTGCCCCCTTACCAGAATAGAGTTATACGATGAGATTCTCGAGAGATATGTTTGCATAAGCTTGCAAAAGTGATACTAAAGAGCACAATAATGGAATAGTATGGGATTAGTGACGACAAAATTAGTTGGAGGAATAACGTTGGACTTGCACAGATGTTTGAGTATGACATATTCAATTAAATAAAAGTTATGGCTATCTTTCTCTTCTGAGTATTCTATGTTTTCCTCTATTCTGGGGAATACGTATGGTTATCCCTTTCGAGTGGGAATTCTATCGTGTAAGGATGCTAGTGGCTTTGATATTAGATGAAAAGGTCTATTGGTCTAGTTAGTTATGATCGACATTTCTCCATCTCTTCAGATTTCTATTCTGATATATTGGAATGAAGTCGATAGTAAAAATCTATGTGAGATTATTCTGATGTTCTATTGATTATGGTTTATATATATGTTGGAATTATATTATCTTTGTTACGAGGAATTCTAGAGCGTACAGACAGTAGTTTCCTTCTAGTTTTCTCTGAGGGATTTTCTGGATCATCTTTATTATTTTCTTCTGGATTATATTCTCGGATTTCTAGTATAGTCTTATATCTTGGAATTTCTTATATTGGTTTTTCTCTCGTTCTTGTTTCGAGAATTATCAAGCTTGGCTTATCTTTACGAGTAATCTTTGACTTGCAATATTAGAATCCGTTATAATTATGCTTCTGGCTCAACTATAGAAGTGCGGGGATTTCAGTGTCGAGATTTCTTTAAAATTCTTGGGGTAAAAGAATGGTTATTCAGCAAAGGTAAATCTGAGTTATGTGCATTTAAGTTTATTCTCTGGTTCGAGAAAACCGTTACGTGTTCTTCGACAAGTAGTCGTGCAGTTAGAAATGATGAGGTTTTATTCTTATAAGTATGATATGGAAAACATAATTAGTTGGATTTCTCTCATTTGAGAGATGTTGTATAAGTAAAGTTGTCCTAATTAATAAAGAGATCACACCTATGAAGTTGGAATCATTTGATTCATGTTAGTAAAGCTTCTAAACAGTTGATGATCAGAGTATAGAAATGTGGCTATAAGTGATAAATTAAACAAGTACTGCATAATTCAACTTTTAATTTGGAATTGCAGTGAGGATTTGATTTCTAGTTTCTGTTACTATTATTTCAGAGTAAGATTTGAGTACTAAGAAACTTTGGGTTATACAGAGAATTGAGTACAGAGCTTACAGCAGTCTTTTGTCTATTCTTCTAAAGGATGTTGAACTGTCTATAGAGTAAAGCCGAATATCAGATGCACCTGAGACTATTATTTTTGGTGATGATATTGGAAGGAAAATGAGAGAGTACTGTTATGAAATTTCGTATCGGGATATCTCTCATCCCCGAGAAAAAGGAGGGATGCAAGTTGAATTGTGATAGATTGATGATAGTAGTCCGCATGACTATTTTGGTATATACAGAGGTATTGTTAGACGGATTTGGACAAGTTGTGCTTCTAAGCTTATAGTTCTTAGAATGTCAGTTTTCATTATTTTGAATTGAGCCGAGAATTTTATGGTAATTGTGGAAAGGTTACAGAAATCCTAAGTATGAGCTTCAACTGAGTTGTTTTGTAAGTTTTGATAAAAAGATATAAGTGACTCGTGAAAGTTGAGAGCAACTTTTTCTGGTAAGATTTTCGGGGACGAAAATGCCTAAAGGGGGGAAGAAATGTAACAGCCCGATTTTGGGCCTAGTCGAAATAGTGGTTTTGGGACTACTATTCCGAGGCTGAAGAACATTATTTTAGTATTATTTTATGTGTTATAATATAATTTTATAAGTGCATGTAAATTTTGGTAAGTTAATTTTAGCGATTTCTAGTCCAATTTCGAAAAAAAGACTAAATCGTGTAAAAGGTAAAAGTTATATTTTTATGCCTAAAGGTGTTAATAGACTAGAGAACTCAAATTGGAGGCCTTTAAAGGGCAATTGGACCCTTTTTAAGTGTGTGGCCGGCCAAGGGGAGACAAAATTTTCAAAAAGCCAAAATTTATGGGATATTAGGTGACTTTTGACCAAATAGTTAATAAAATAAAAATAGGATGATATCATCCCTTTTTTCATCTTCTCTCCACTGATTTTCCAGCCAAGAAATGGGTTTTGAAAGCTTCAAATTTTCAGCAACTTTGAGCCTTAGCAAGTAAGTGATTTTAATGTCTTTCTTGAAGATTTTTACATTTTTGTAACCCCTAAAGCATGAGCTTTCATAAGAGGGGACTATTTTGCAAAAAGATAAAGAGTCTAGGGTTTTGCCATGAATGTATATGTGTTGTTTTCTGAGTTTTTATGGAAGAATATGAGTTGTAGTTGTCTAAAAAACAACCTTTGTGAAGGAAATTTGCATGAAAATACCTTAAAAAGGTTATTATGAAAAGTTGTAAAATGAGTTATTAATGTGTGTAATAATGATTTTTGTGAGTTTCCATAGTTATGAAAATGGTTTATATAGGCTTAAGGAGTAAAGAAATTGAATAAAAATCTTGTTTCGAGCCTGATATGAGCACGCCCCGCGAACTTTATCGGACAAGTCTGTCAAGCTGAGTATTGACATGTTGGCAAGCTGATCCCAGCTTGTTTCCAGCTCCACAAGCTCCGTCCAGCTGAAATCCAGCTTATTCAAAAGCTCAATCCAACTTGCCTGAGCTAAACTGAGCTCACTCCTAACTCATATTCAGCTCATGAGCTAAACCTTAGCTCCACTACAGCTTAAGAGTTTAATCTCAGCTCAGCTTTAGCTTAAGGGCTAAAGCTTAGCTCATTTTAGCTCAAACCCGGTTTTAGACTTTAATGCATTAAATAAAATCTGAACATGATTATTTAAGCATCAAATTTGACTTATATTAATATTTGCTTTAATATGTCATAGTTATTACATATTTTAATTATGTTCACATTTTAGCCGATTTAATGCATGACATAAATGTGTTCACATTGTGCTGAATTTATGTGTGTTCACATGATGTCTTATGAATTGTTTTATTTCTTGTAGGTGCAATGCTCATGGACGGCACAATGTATGGATGAAGAAACATCTCTTTTGGGCATTCCATACTCATGAATGAATAAGAATTAAATGCTGGTGCATGTACGGCTAGATGCAAGGTTTCTACAAATTCATGCATGTGTCGAATGCATGTATGGACATTAAAGGCTAGTCCATGAATGGATCAAATGCATGGGATGATAGAATGCATGAATGGCTTAAGTACATGTATGTGGCTGTCTCCTAACTTTCCAAGGCACTTATTCGACCAAGAAGTAGCTACCAACTAATTCTATGTTGACCATAGAGATCCTTGAACATGTTCACACTTCGAATTGACCTATAAGCTACTACACATGCATGGATGGGTTTAAGAACGTCCAAGGGAAGGAATTAACTCAATAATTCAACACATTGATTGAATTAAGTGCATGTACAAAGGGGAGAACGAATTTACTAGGTTCATGCTGCCATTTATGAACCTACATGACATTAAAGTGTTTAATTATGAAGATACATGTTCTATACAAGTGCATGAACGTCCCAAGGAGATGAATGCAACCTTTGGTGCACATACAAGTCACTTGAAGCCTTTCTTTATGACTAAGCATTCATGCACACACTTAGGGGGAAGAAAGTGTCCATTCAACTAGTGCATGAATCTGCCGAATTTATGAACTATTTTAATACATTAGTATGAACGTTTTTATTATTGTGTGAACACCTAGATGCCGAATTTGAATGGTCATCTATATGCCCATAAATATTTGTTTTCTTTCATTTGTAAAGGAGGTTGTTGAACTTTGTTTATTGTTTCTTTGTTAATGAAACTATTTGGAGAGAATCTTTCTCCCATATTTCGTTGAAGACTTGTTGGCCTATCTAGCTCTTAGTTGGTCTCAACCTTGTTCTTCTTTTGAACTTACCACTCAACCGAGTGTGACGTTCACCCCTATACCGAGGTTCCTGCTTTGCTAAGTAGCGAGTCGAGGTTTATCACTTTCATTCTCCACCTTGAAAGCCTATAAGCATTTGGGTCGATATTATCTAATATTGGTTCGTGCTTGTTTTTAAGAACCCTTTCTTCCATATCCATCATCTATTAACTTTTCTTTTTTCACTTTCCCTTCCAATTTAACCGAGCCTATACATATTATTCTTATCCATAAACCATCATTGAACCTTTATACATAGCTTCCGTCCTATTTTCCTATCAACTTCATTCCAAAAGTGAATTGAACGATACTTTCTCGTAGACAATCGGGCAACTCGCATACGACTCAAACCATCACCGGGCTGATTCGTATCAGAGCCTAGGGGCAATTTGGTAATTTTGGCAAAATAGAGGGACAAAATTGTAAATTTTGCCAAAGTGTGTCAATGGACTAATTTGATTAGTACATTATTTTAATTAGCTAAATGTGATGTTTTAGATGTTGAAAAATGCGATTTGGGCCTAGAACGAGGAAAATCAATTTATGGACGATTATGTCTTTTCACCTTTGTGGTATCGAGGTGAGTTCGTATGTAAACAGTAACATGCTATACATGTATTTTAAATGTTATCATTACATGAATTGTACAAATATTAATGTGTATGTGATTAATAGAAATATGATAAGACAAAGCCTTGATAGGCGAGGAAGAATCCCGTTTGAACCTTAGGAATAAAATAGAATACGAGTGACATGTCACTAGGAATTATGAGTCTAGATGACTAGCTCGAGAGTGAGCATTGAAATGTCATGAGATATGAGGTAGCTTTAGCTACAATTGAGGCACTTATGTGCAAAGATTTTTCTGAGTATCCAATTAGTATTTTAAGTGTTCAATGGGTAATCCGAATAAATTGTTGATGATGGTCCCAATGAGGTAAGTCATTGGTGAGTATGCACTTGAGTTATGTTACGAGTTGTGCAGGTACGTACACTAAGCCTATGAGAATGTCTTGGTATGTGAAAGATCTATGATGCATAAATTACCACGATGGATGAAATGATGTTGTCTTAATTTTATGAACAATGACCATGAATGAGTAACTTAGCCTTGACAGATTTGAGTTACTGCAATAGTGTAACTTTGAAAATACACTAAAAATAGTCGAAGATGAGTTAGAGGCTGAATAAGATATGTAATTAAATATTAATGAGTCTAGTTTCTTATAAAATAAACCGCGTAATCAAATGTATTTCCTATAATGAGATATTTGAAGTTGCGTGGGACGGAGTCAGAATGAATTCGAGATCCCCTGTTCTGATTTGAGAAAATCATTATAAATTGTACAAAAATGTTTATGAGTTATAATTTATATTCTTAGAATCATAAATGAGTATAGTTTCAATAGAAATAGACGAGAACATTATTCGAGTCTTGTGCTATGAGATAAGTTAACTTTAGTGCAGAAGGGTTGAAACTGTCAGACAGTGAATTAGGGGTAACTTTGAGAAATAAACTGTACTAATTTGTTGAGCCAAAAATTCTGGAAATTTTATGGTAGAAAGGTAAGTGAGTCTAGTTTCAGGGAAAATTAACGTAACTTAGTTCGGAGTTTCGTAGCTCCAGATATAAATAATTTAGTGACTCTTGCTCAGGAAGACAGTTTGTCGTGAACTTGAGAATATGTTGTAAACATTGGTAAAACATGTTAATGAGTTGCTTATTGTTTTCATATGAACTTACTAAGAGAAAGCTTACCCCCTTCTTTCCCAGGTTTCCTAGGGTTGCCAGGTTATCTCGGGTTGGAGGCCGTCAGAGATATTATCACACTATCGAGTAGACGCTATCGGCATAAGTAAATCCAAGTGATTCGAGTCTATGGCATGTATAGGGTTTTAATGTTGAGTATGTGATATTATGATTTAGCTAAAGGTGTCGGCTTGTATTGATAAAGTGTTGTAGCCATGTAAATTGGCCTATATTGGCTAATAATGTTATGGGCCTATATGATTAGTCTTATGCATGTATGTTATTATCTCTTGCGATGTGGCTTACAGTATGCCTAGAGATTGAAATGAGATTCATTGATGAGTTAGTACCTTATGCATGATTAAGTGATTGGTAAATAATTAATAAAGCCTCATAAATGGTTTGTGGATATGATTATGCATGCTTAGTGATGGACATGAGGTTTGATGACATGTTGATAGCTATAGCATTAATGTGGTAAAGATGAAAGTAAAACCTATGGTAATGGTTGCATGTGAAATTGCCACGGTCATGTCATGTTAGGAATGTTTAGTAATGTTTAAGTGCCTAATTTTTCCATGTTGTCTGCTATTGTATAAGTATGCGTGCATGTGTTGTGAGGGTAACAAAATGGCTTGGAAAATAGCCTTGTATTTGTCCACATGGGTAGACACACGGGCATGTTGTTTAGCCGTGTGACCCCTGCACCTAAGTTTTTCTAGTCAGTATGCATGGTAGTAGTACACGGGCAAGAGACACGGCTATGTGTCTCAGCCGTGTGAAGGACACGGTCATAGGACATGGGCGTGTGCCTTGGCCGTGTGGTTTTGGCAGAATGTCCAGGTTTTTAGACACGGGTTTGGGACACGGGCGTGTCCCTAGCACACGGGCGTGTGCTCTATACCCACACGGGCATGTGGAGCTTTGATGCAAGAGATTTTCTAAGTTTTTCATGAGTTTTCGGTTGGGTCCCAAACCACCCAGAATGTATGTTTTGGGCCTCGTAAGCCCGCATAAGGGACAGATTGCATGTGAAAAGAAAAGTTTTTAATTGTTTGAGATTTCATGGCCCTGTTTAGTATAGAAGTGTTAGTAAAAGTCAGGTAGCACCTCGAACCCCATCCTGGCGTCGGATGCGGGCGAGGGGTGTTACAATTAAACTATTTTGGACTTCCCTCGATCTAAGTCTGATTTTCTTTATTCTTGATCTAATACAATTCAAATTCAACCATTCAATCAGTCATTTCATTCAAAATAATCCATGAACACATATTTAGGGCACTTTGCATTTTAGCCCTTACATTTTCACACTTTGACAATTTAGTCCATTTTTCACAAAATCATGAATATGCAAAATTCAGCAAGACTATAGCTTGGCCGAATATACATAGCTCCCATACAAGCCAAAATAACATATTTAATTCACAATTTAGTCCTTCAAAACCTTATTTTCACAAATTAGCCCACATAACTCTATTCCATCAAAAATTCAAGAACAAAGCATGATAATC
This sequence comes from Gossypium anomalum, assembly GCA_025698475.1. NCBI lineage: Eukaryota > Viridiplantae > Streptophyta > Magnoliopsida > Malvales > Malvaceae > Gossypium > Gossypium anomalum. Next base: position 45,578,164 of record CM046965.1, read on the forward strand.
TCACATATATCTTTCATAATCCATATAAAAAAACACTACAAAGCTCATATAATCATTAATGGCACATTTCATAATCTTCAACAGAAACATAAATTCACACATGGGTTTTGAAGAACACGAAGCAACGATCATAGAAACGTAGAAATTATCAAAAACGGACCAAAGTACATACCTTAATCAACCAAATCAATGACCAAACCCTAGGATGGTCTTCTTTTTTTCTTTCCTTTGAATTTTTGGCAATAAAAATTTGGTAATGGTCATTTTCATGTTTTCATTTTATTAATTAACATTTATTAAACCTTTTACTAAAATACCCTTGCATTTAAACATTAATAAACCATTTAATAATGTCCAACAAGGTTATTTAATACATCACATGGTCAAATAACCATATAAGGACCTATTAGTCCAAAGCCATTTCAAATACATACATTAAACATGTAGCATGCTAATTTCACCTTTTATATGATTAGGTCCTCTTTGCAAAATCGAGCACAGAAACAGACAAATTAAATTACAAAAATTTCATAGATATAAATTCACATATCACAGACATAGAAAATAATATTAAAATATTTTTTAGACTCAGATTTGTGGTCCCGAAACTACTATTCTGACTAGGGTCTAAACCGGACTGTTACAGAATGCATGATGAGCTTGTCCAAGATTGACTGATAAGCCCCGCAATAGTTTCTCCCCAAATTTGATCAATAAGGCACGAGATAGCTTTCTTGAATTGCTTGGCTTGAGCACGAGTGATCAGTCCTATTGGTAGCTCAATTGGTTTGGCAGCAACTTAGTCATGATTGCACAATCCCCTCCCGCTTCGAAGTGATTTGTCCCCAAATCGTCACCTACATCATAAGCGGAAAGATCAGAGACATTAAAACTTGCACTTATATTGTACTCACCTAGAAGGTCGAGTTTGTAGGAATTATCTTTGATCCATTCCAATACTTGAAATGGACCATCGCCTCTTGGTAGTAATTGGACCTTCATTGGGCTGGAAATCTTTGCTTCCTCATATAAACCCAAACCCAATCTTCGGGTTCAAAGACTACTAGCTTCTTTCCTTTGTTAGCTTTGTGCATATATTGTTCGATTCTTACTTCGATATTTGACCTCACCTTTTGGTGTAGCTGCTTCACGTACTTAGCCTTTCATTTAGGATCTACATGCACAAGTTTATCGTTAGGAAAAGGAATCAAATCAAGGGGAGTTAGTGGATTAAAACCATAAACAATTTCAAAAGGTGAATATTTAGTTGTTGAATGAACAGATCTATTGTAAGCAAACTCTATGTGCGGCAAACACTCCTCCCATGACTTAAGGTTTTTTCTAATGATAGCTCGTAACTGTAACACCCTTAACCCGTACCTGTCGCCGGAGGGTTAAAGAATATTACCATATACAAAAGGGTCATATCAAGATAACTAGATAGAATGATTCATTCTTAAGTTCAAATCACATCAATTATTAAAAAACATTAATGAAATCTCAACCACACAATCAGTTGAACCATTTGGAACACATATAGTAACTTATCAAGCCCTTTTCGCATGGCTACACATATATACATCATCAAAAAGATAATTATTTAACAACAAAAAGTCAAGCCTATATATGCCATTATCGAATTTTAACTACTAGAGTACCAAAAAGTTTAGATAGTGTGGACGACTTCGACTTTGAGATCCCTGAGACCGTAGCTGACGAATAAAATCTACAAAACATAGAATTAAGGCAACAAAGTAAGCATTAACATGCTTAGTAAGTTTTAAGCATTTCAATTAAAATCAAACATTAAGTATCACTAAGTTCATATTTAAATTGTAAATCATTTGACCGATTGAGCACAAGCGTACTAGTTATAAGGCTTATTGGCCTAATACATACATGTATACTCACGAGACTTTTAGCATATATATTACCATACTATTTAGCTCATACAATTAAATTTAGACATATACTTCCGTATAACAATGAACATCAACCAAATAGACCATTCTCTTATTCGTAGATATGGTACTCATCCACACACATACATATATATACAAATTGATAAATACATATGTATATATATCTAATTATCATTCTTTATATTAATGGTTTGTTTTAAAAAAAAACATCAATCGACGTATGAGTACGTAATACGTACCTGGCTATCTTAGTGTATCATACCAAATCAATAGTGGTTTCTTCGAATATTCAAATTCACGATTTTACTCAAATCATCTACATTAAGCTAAGCTGCTAGTTTTAAACCGAGTCCGATCACTAGCATAAAGCCTTCGGGACTTTAAGCCCTGGATATAATTCCAAAGACATAGCTAGCGAACTCGAAGTTCGGATATGATTCCCATATAGCTCATGGACCTTAAGTCCTGGATATAATTCCCAAGATATAGCTCATGGACCTTAAGTCCGGATATAATCACCATATATCATGCATATATATATTCGTATTTTACCAGATCTCATTCTACATATCACAATAGTAGTCATTTCCACATTCAAAATAAGCTTCATACGAGTACCATTTTTAACATTACGGTTCAAACATCATAGAAAATTCTCACATACTCTTTCTATCATTCAACTTATCCTATAATGATTAATCATCTATAAATCATATAAATAAGTTATTAATCATACACTTTATTCAAGTAAGACTAAAAGATCCCGCTTAACACTTATCCAAGTATCATCAATCATTTACTAAAAGTGACAACTCAAAACTTTCCTCGGTATTTTGAACAGTTGTGGATAATCTACTCGGCTGCTTTCTCCTTTCCCCTATTTGATTGAGACCCCTTTTGCTCTTGAGCTTAATTTAGAACAAATAAATTTATTTAAATTACTTACTCAACTTTACTTTTTAGTAGTCACAATAGACAATCATATAAAACTTCAATACATATTATTTTTTTATAAAATATGACATGAACCGATTTCATACTTATTTCATAAATAGCTATTTCGCATACTCAAACAAAGATTTATATAACTTATCATGCCTTCATATGCATGAATTTAACCACACTTTCGATTGTCACTATAAGTACATGGTACATGCATAAGAATATTTATATATATTTATTCATACCTATATGACTATCATCCCTTAATTGTTTATTCATAATTATGCACAACCGTATATCACATGCATATATATTTATATATATAATGCATGCTTTTAATATTATAAAATTTTTATTTGTTAGGTTACATTATTACCAACCAAAGACTGAATATGCCTATCTCATAATTAAGTTATTTAACACCTAACTCACATAGCCAAAGTATATATAATCTTAAGGTCCAAATATGAATACCCCCAAAGTTCTCATGACTTAACCCTTAACCACATTTTGTCAAAAATTCATTGAATATCTAGTCGCATACACATATATAACCAATTTGGAGACTCTATTAAACAAACATACATCCGGCAATAGCCACAACGACTTAACAAGCCTAATTAGAAACATTCTTTATCATTTTAGCTTCGTCTATTAACTCCCAAAGGCCGAATGCACAATTATACAAATGATAAAAATTAATGTTAAATGTCATTAATAAATAAAGCCATACACACACAGCTTATAAGCAAATTTCATCCTTACATAGCCTATAGTTCTCTCGGCCACTCATTCCACAACCTAACGAAACTTCAATTCAAATTCATTAGCCAAATATCAATTAACTTAAGCTACCTTTAAAATTTTACTTATCACCTCATGCCAAACTATCAAAATGAACTAATTATAATTATATAAGTACTACCAAAGCCGAAACCTATGCATAATATTATTTCTTATGCCCAAACCAAAGACCACATTCGACAACTTTCAAACAAAATAAATTAATAATTTCAACTTTTATGCTAACATAACAAGCAACTTAACACATCCACAAAACTAACATGCTAATAGCATCAAGGCATCAACTAAAATTTTTTAAGCTTCTTAGCCGAATCCTAACTCTCCAACAACCCCAAATCCAACCATGAGATAGATAGAATTTAGACTAATCATCCAAAGGATGTATAAACTTCCAAAAGTAACATTGAACATACCTTAATCTAGAGAACCACCTTAGCCGAATTTTCTTCTTCTTCTTCCTCTAGTTACGGCAATGGAGGAGCAACATAAGCTAACTTTGGTTTCTCCTCCCACTAACCAATATTTTCTTATCCATATTCTTTATTTTTTTAACATAAAATATTAACATAAAATAATTATAATATGTTTTAATCCATAACATGGCTGGCCACTATCTAAAATTTGGCTAATTTGACATGCAAGTACAAGCATTTGCTAACATGCATTAATAGGCCACTTTAACATTTGCCTAGCACATTTCTAAATTTTCTCACACAAGTCCTATTTAATAAATTTCACATACTATTAACAAAATTTAAGCATGAAATTTTCACACATGCATATTCATATATAATAAGCATCAAATATGACTGTTAATTATTTTTATGACTTGGTTTCGTGGTCCCGAAACCACTTTCTGACTTGGGTCAAATTAGGGCTGTCACAATAACAACGTGGATAGGCACATTTACCACTTCTGTTTGTCTAACCGTTTGCGGGTGGCATGTCGTAGAGAATAGTAATTTCGTGCCAAGCTTTCCCCACAATGACCTCCAAAAGTGGCTAAGGAATTTCGCATCTCGATCAGATACAATTGTTCTCAGGATTCCATGCAAACGAACAACTTCCCTAGAGAGAAAGTTAGCAACATGAACAGCATCATCAATTTTATTGCAAGCTATGAAATGTGACATCTTAGAAAATTGATCAACTACAACAAAAATTGAATCTTTCCTGTTTTTGGTTCTAGGTAAACCAAGGACAAAGTCCATGGAAATGTCAACCCATGGCGTGTATAACCCATGGGGTTTGATCCTCGACTTAGCCTTTTTGCAAGCCACGCATTGATCCCAGACCCTCTCCATGTCTCGTTTCATCCTCAGCCAAAAAAAGTGCTCTTGGAGCATGGCCAAGGTCTTTGAAATGGCAAAATGGCCCATGAGGCCTCCACTATGCGCCTCAATCACCAAAAAGTCCCGAACGGAACCTTGTGGGATGCAAAGTCTTCCCTCTCGGAAAAGAAAGCCATCATGCCTATAAAACTTCATGATAATGCATCGGCAACAATGTTTTCCTTACCTTTCTTATACTTAATAACGTATGGAAAATACTCGAAGAACTCAACCCACTTGGCATGTCATTTGTTTAATTTGTTTTGGCCCTTGAGGTGCTTCAATGCCTCATGATCAGAATGTATCACGAACTCTTTGGGCCACAAGGAGTGCTACCAAGTTTTTAATCCCCAAATCAGTGATACATTTCTTTATCGTAGGTCAAATAATTTAAGGTGGTACCGTTAAACTTCTCGCTAAAGTAAGCGACAAGTCACCCATCTTGAGTCAAAACAACTCTGATCCCGATACCTGAAGCATCACATTCAATCTCGAATGTTTAACTAAAGTCAGGTAAAGCAAGTAATGGGCATTAGTTAAACAATCTTTAATAGAATTGAAGGCATTTTCTTGTTTCTCATTCTATTGAAAAGAAGAAGTTTTCTTAATTACGCTTGTCAATAGGGTAGCCAAGGTGCTGAAATTTGGAACAAATCGTCGGTAGAAACTCACCAAGCCATGAAAGCTCCTCACTTGGCTTATGCTCGTAGGTCTAGGCTATTCTTGAATCGCCTTCACTTTGTCTTGATCCACTTTGAGTCCCTCCAAGCTGACTACAAAACCTAAGAAAACAACCTTGTTAGTGCAAAATGTTCACTTTTTAAGAATAACATACAAGGTCTCCTTCCATAGAACTTCCAAAATAGATTTTAAATAAAACAAGTGGTCTTTCAAGGACTTACTATAAATCAAAATGTCATCAAAATAAACTATATAGAATTTACCAATAAAAGCATGTAAAACATAGTTCATTAAATGCATGAATGTGCTGGGTGCGTTAGTTAAGTCGAAAGGCATAACCAACCACTCATACAAACTAAGTTTCGTCTTAAAAGCAGTTTTTCATTCATCTCCTTCGTGCATTCGAATTTGATGATACCCTCTCTTAAGGTCAATCTTTGAGAAGAGTTGTGCACCACTTAATTCTTCTAACATATTATCAAGGCATGGTATAAGATGCCTATACTGGATCATGATTTTGTTTACCGCTCGGCAATCCATGCACTTGTTCCAAGTACCATCCTTCTTTGGCACCAAAAGTATAAGAACGGCACAAGGGCTCAAACTCTCTCAGATATACCCCTTTTCCTTAAGGTCATTCACTTGCCTTTGCAATTCTTTGGTTTTCTCGGGGTTACTTTGGTAAGTCAGGCGATTTGGAATTGTGGCTTTGGGAATGAAGTCTATTTGGTGTTCAATTCCTCGAATAGGTGATAACCCACTAGGGACATCCTCTAGAAACATGTCGTCAAAATCCTACAATAAAAAAATAATCGAAGAAGAGAGGTTTTCATTCAATTCATTAGTATTAAAAAAGTTCTCCTTGTACATGAGTACAGGAAGCGGCTGTTTCAACAAGTAAGACTTCCTAATCTCTCTCTCTTTTGCATACACAGTTAGTTTTTCCAATCTTTTTCTTCTTTTCTATCTTTTTCGCCACTCATTTTTTTTCACTTCCCTTACTCTTTTCTCTTGTTTTTCCTTTCTTTTTTTTTTGATTTCTTTTCTTTTTCATTTTCACTCTTTTCTTTTTGCTCTTTTCTCTCAACTGATCAATAGAATTTTTCAATTTTAATTGGTCTTCATAGACTTGTTTTGGCGTTAAAGGAGCCAATGTCATATTCCTTTCGAGATGCTTGAACGTGTAACGGTTCATGTAGCCATCGTGAATCACTCTCCGATCAAATTGCCATGGTCTTCCCAAAAGCTAGTGACTGACATGAATCGGCACCACATTGCACAGGACTTCGTCATTATATTTGATATTGAGAAGGCAACTACAACTTGTTTGGTTACCTTTAACCATCATCGTTGAGCCATTGAAGTTTGTACAGATGCGGGTGTTTGGTCATTGGCAAGCCTAATTTCTCCACCAACATGTTACTTGCCACGTTGGTGCAGCTTCTGCCATCAATGATCATGCTACACACTTTGCCTTGGACATGGCAACGTGTATGAAAAATGTTCTCGCGTTGCTGCTTGTTTTCCGCACTTTGTAAGCTTAGGCTACGCTTGATGACAAGGATCTCACCATCAACAACATACTCAAGATCTTCCTCTTTTTCGGTAGGTGTGTCAGATTCTTCTTCTTTCTCCTCCTCTGACTTGATCTTGCTATTTGCTCTCACCACCATATTACTTCGGTTAGGGCATTGGCTCGTGATGTCGAAGGCACTTGAAGCTCTTTATATCACTCAAACGGTTAGGAATACCTTTGTTTTTACCTTTGCTAGAATCTCTACTAGGCTTGTTAGGCTTCACGAACACTAAGAGATCTTTCGCACGAAAAGAAGCATCCTTCTTGCTAGTGCCTTGAGCCCATTTTGAAGTGGTAGTGGATTTGGAATAGGCTTAAACTGCACCTTTTCTCTTAAGTTGCTTCTCCACTTTTATTGCCATATGCACCATGTCAACGACTTTAACATAGTGTTGAAGCTCCACCGTGTTGGCTATGTCACAGTTAAGTCCAGCTAAGAATCTCGCCATGGTTACCTCTTGATCCTCTTCGACATCAGCACAAATCATGGCAATTTCCATTTCTTTAAAGTAGTCTCCCACTCTTCGGTTGCCTTGCGTAAGGTGTTGAAGTTTCTGGTACAATTCCCGATAGTAGTATGATGGAATGAACCTCTTATGCATTATTGCCTTCATCTCGGTCCATGTTGTCACAGGGCGTTCTCTGTTTCATGTTTGACTCGTGGTAAGCTGATCCCACCATATCATCACATAATTAGAGAACTCAATGGCCGTAAGCTTTACTTTCTTAATCTCTGAGTAATTATGGCATTCGAAGATCAACTCGATCTTTTTCTCCCACTCAAGATATGCCTCCGAACCATATTTTCCTTGAAATGGTGGAATGGCCATCTTGATGTTCTTTAGATCATCGTCAAATAGCGCTCGCTCCCTAGGCCCTCAGTTTTTTTGGCCTTGTGTCGTTCGCTTTGGTTTGACACTTCGTCACTCTCCACATCACTAAGATCATAGGGATCATCTTGATTGAACCTCGGTTAGCCTCGCTCCCTTCTTGGACTTTAGGGAGTTCTTTCTCGTAGGCCCTTCTCTTCGACACGGTCCAATCATTCTTGTACGGGCTCTAACTTTCTATCAAACATTCAGTCAAACTCATGCAAAAGTGCTTAGAGAGTTAAATCGGGCACTCCTCACCGGCAGCAACACTTCTTATAGGACGTAAACCAATGCCTTCCACAGGATTTCTTTTCGGGCTTCGAGACATAATGTTTTCTCACAGCAATCCTCACAAATTCACTCAAAAAGAAAGTATACACTCCACTCGTGTTTCTCTTAATTTTTTGACTTTTAACACTCTAATGGCCTCACGCTCTCTTGCCACTCTAGTTCGCTTCTCTAAATTCTTTAGTGACTACTTAGACTTAATAGCAATCTTTGTGGGTCGGCTTCAAAAATAACGTAAGGGTGGGAGTAATGTCGGGACAAAAAGGGTAGGCTAGAAGCAAAAAGAATTTACTTGAAGTGTGGCCGAATTTTGATTATAGTGATAAGGATGAAAATGAAATCGAGCAGAAAGAATATTTCCAAGCTAGCTTCTCTTTTTTTTTTATAACAAACTTAGAAACTTCCTTTGAGTACCTTCAAACTTGAATAATGCACTTGATGCTGATTTTTTTTACAAATTTTTTTACAATTTTTTACAATTTTTTTCAAACTCGGGAGTGATAAAACATCGATACTTACTTAATTTTAGCTAGATCTAATACCAAATGATGCAATCTCATGTTCATTTGATGAATCAAGCCGTGAATGTTCCTGACCATAAAATTAAGTAATATGGCTTTGTTCTTGGACAGGTTTGTAAACGAACAATTTGGCTTGAAAATAAAGGGTTTAAGTGTTAGAAAATAGCAGGGATATGTTCAGTTTAAGGCTAAAGAAAGAACCAATATTATATGGTAATATTGACCCGAATCTTATAATACCAGTTAAATTGAAAATTGTATGGATAGATAAAATCGTGACTCGGTATCTATGTAGAGATAGGAACCAAAATGGTATAGGTTGAACGCCACACTTCAATGAAGTGATAAGTTTAGAAAAAGGAATAGAATTGATGCCACAAGATAGACTTGATAAGTCAGTTAAGTCACAAGAGAATAAAGAGAGTTGAACACTCACAAAATATGATAAAGTTCATAAAATGATCAAAAGTCCCTTTCAATGACACTTTCACAACTATTTATAAACTCTAAAATGCCTATTGAAATTCTGCATCTAATGTGTTCATACTAATCTTAAATTTGTGGACACTTGTATTTAACATGTTCACACACATAGCATTAAAATTCGGTGCATGCCTAAAGATGGTGCATGAATTGGCCGAATAATCATGTTGCTTCACTTGGTGCATTCATGCATGCTTAACCTTGAAGGAAAGTCATAATCCCATGAATGTGCAACTTTTAATTCTCCTACATTTCCCAAGCTGATTCATGAGCATTGTTGTACAATGTGCAGAAATTAATGTAGTTTCTCCTCTTTTGGATGTGCATGCATATATATTATGCATGAATTATAACCGAATGGACACATTAAGCCCCCATCTTGCCAAACATCCATGAATCATCAAGTACATGAACAATTATCAAATCCTTCATGCATGAACGTCCCAATGCATGCTCCCCCTTTAATGTCGTCCATTGAATCCTCAAATGCATGAAGAATCAGCAACCAATGTGAACACCTACAAGACACATTAAATTTGGTTTAAATATGCAATTTAAACAATTTAAATTGTCTGAACGGAGACCAATTTAAAATATATATTAATGTTGTACCAGATAGGACATAATTAATATACTTAAGACCTATTTAAGATGTTCAGATTATGGCACAATTAAAGACTCAAACTATAAAAACTAATATAGCTAAAACAACTTAATGTCCTTATACCAGCAACTAAAAGTAGCTAAATAGCAAACTGAGAATTAAAGTTTAGCTTGGAGCAAGCTGTATGAAATGCATGATGAGCTTGTCCAAGATTGACTGATAAGCCCCGCAATAGGTTCTCCCCAAATTCAATCAATGAGGCCCAAGATAGCTTCCTTGAATCGCTTGGCTCGAGCACGAATGATCGGTTCTACTGGCAACTCAATTGGTTCGACAACAGCCTTGGTCATGATCGCATCATAGCTACTCCAATGGCACAAATTTTATAGAAAGATGTAAAGTTCGAATGGTTAGAAAAATGTCAGCAAAGTTTCAATTAGTTGAAAGCACTGTTGACTAAGGCACCGTTTTTTATACGAACCGGCCTGGTGATGAGTCGAGTCGTATGCGAGTTGCCCGATCGTCTACAAGAAAGTATCATTCAATTCACTTTTGGAATGAAGTTGATAGGAAAATAGGACGGAAGCTATGTATAAAGGTTCAGTAATGGTTTATGGATAAGAATAATATGTATAGGCTCGGTTAAATTGGAAGGGAAAGTGAAAAAAAAGTTAATAGATGATAGATATGGAAGAAAGGGTTCTTAAAAGCAAGCATGAACCAATATTAGAAAATATCGACCCAAATGCTTATAGGCTTTCAAGGTGGAGAATGAAAGCGATAAACCTCGACCCGCTACTTAGCAAAGCAGGAACCTCGGTATAGGGGTGAACGCCACACTCGATTGAGTGATAAGTTCAAAAGAAGAACAAGGCTGACACCAACTAAGAACTAGATAGGCCAACAAGTCTTCAACGAAATATGGGAGAAAGATCCTCTCCAAATAGTTTCATTAATTGAAAAGTCTGAAAAAAAAATGTCTACCTCTTACAAATGAAATAACATATATTTATAGCCTAAATAAAAGTAGCCGAATGGACAAGCTTAGAGGCTAAGAAATTCGGCCATAAACACCTAGATAATTCTAGAAGAAAAATCATGAATATCCATGAATGTGCAGCCCTTTAATGTTCCATCATCCCCCTTGGCTGAATGAAGCTTTAATACAACTTGAATACTTGAATAGTTAGCTTGAAAATGCATGGATCATGCATGAAACGTCCCAATGTATGTTCCTCCATAAATTCAGTCTATGAACCTTCAAAAACATGAACATTAAATATCCCCTATTTGCATGAACGTCTCCAATACATGTACTTCCTTAAATGCCGTCCATTGAACCCCAATTCTACATGCACCTCTTCATACATTGCACCAAATCCTACATGAACTTGCATTAATTTCCTTCCATGCATGAATGTGTACCGTCCAAAGGGATTGGATCTTATAGATACATTCATGCTTGAATCTTCATCATTCATGTAACTGAATGTGCATTTGAACCCAAACATTCATGTATTTTGTGCATTCATGTATTTGACAAATACATGAACTTGTAAACACCTTGAATTTGGTCATGCATGCACCTAATTAAATGTTGTTCATTCATGCATGTGGGATGTCCAAAAGAGATGTTTCTTCAAGCATTCATTGCACCATCTATGAGCATTGCACCTACAAGAAATAAAACAATTCATAAGACATCATGTGAACACATATAAATTCAGCACAATGTGAACACATTTATGTTATGCATTAAATCGGCTAAAATGTAAACATAATTAAAATATGTAATAACTATGACATATTAAAACAAATATTAATATAAGTCAAATTTGATGCTTAAATAATCATGTTCAGATTTTATTTAAAGCATTAAAGTCTAAAACCGGGTTTAAGCTAAAATGAGCTAAGCTTTAGCCCTTAAGCTAAAGTTGAGCTGAGATTAAACTCCTAAGCTGCAGTTGAGCTAAGGTTTAGCTCGTGAGCTGAATATGAGTTAGGAGTGAGCTCAGTTTAGCTCAGGCAAGTTGGATTGAGCTTGAATAAGCTGGATTTGAGCTGGACGGAGCTCGTGGAGCTAGAAACGAGCTGGGATCAGCTTGCCAACATGTCAATGCTCGGCTTGACAGACTTTTTCGATAAAGTTTGCGGGGCATGCTCGTATCAATTTTAGTTCAACCTGAATTGCGTAAAGAATTTGTGATTTTCAGTTATGTATCCATGTTGTGCTGGTAACGATCATACCCTGCGCATATCATTTCACCGATAGATGTTGAAATTCAACCTGATATGCCGTACAGTGAAGAACCGATTAGAATTTTTGTACGAGAGGTTAAAGAGGTAAGAAAGAAAAACATAGCTTTAGTAAAGGTTATTTGGCAACATCAGGGGATTGAAGAAGCCACCTGGGAACCCAAGGAAGCTATGAGAAAGCAATATCCTGATCTAGATTCTGGTAAGCTTTTCAGGGATGAAAATTTCTTGGGGGAGAGTTGTAACAGCCCATTTCTAGTGAAATCGAAATAGTTGTTTTAGGACCACAAATTTGATGTCAAAAAAATTTATTTGATTATTATTTTAAGGTCTGCAGCATGATAGTAGCATCATATAAAAATTTCATTAAGAAAATTTATCGTTTGCATGCTTAATTTGATAAAAAGGACTAAATCAAGTAAAGTGCAAAGCTTATGTTCTATTAGAAAAAGGTGTTAATTTGCTATGAAATTTAACTATGAGTGGCCTTAAACGGTAATTAAATCATTAATGTAAGTAGTGGACAATTATGGACACCATTAATATGTTTTATAAAGGTTATATTAGTAATTTAATAAATAAATAAACAAAATAAATAAAACAAAAATCACATTACCTTGTCCATCTTCATCTAGCCGAATGTTTAAGGAAGGAAACCACCATTTTTTAGCTTAATCATTCGTCCAATCTAAATTCCCATGCATGTAAGTATCTTTGATCCCGTTTTTAATGATTTCTATGTTTTTAGAGTCGTTGTGGCTTAATCTAGCTAGCCCTGGGACTAATTTGCAAAATTGTTAAAAGTATAGGGTTTTACCATGAATGTATATTAGCTATTTTTATGTTTGATGGATGAAAATGAATGTTTGATGATAGTTGAGCAACTTTTGTAAGGGAATTTTTGATGAATTTGTCATTTGGGGATTTAATTGAAAAATAGAAAATTTTACATGGTAAAAATGTGAAATAAATGGACTATAAGGCTTACTAGGGACTTAATGGATATTCGGCTAGCATAGGTTGGTACTAAATTGCATGAATTTTCATTTTTATGAGCTAGGGACTAAATTGTAGTGAATTCAATATTATGGGGGCAAAAGTGTAATTTTGGAAAAATATGATTTTTGGATTAAATTGAATAAAATGAAGTTTGAATTAGTTAAATTTGATTATATAGATCAAGAAAATCAACATACGGATTTAGATCGGGGAAAAGAAAAAAGTATTGGATTAATCGATCGTATTTCTCTGTTCATGTTGAAGGTAAGTTTGTATATTTAATTAGCATTGAATTATGTATGATTTAAATGCTTTTGTATTATATTCTTTGTATTACAACTTTACGAAAATATCCAACAAATTTTCGGTGACTTTCAGATCCTATTTGAACCTTAGGAATATATAAGATACAAATGACTTGTCATTAGGGGGTTACGTGTTTCGAGTGCTGGTCTTGTACGTCCTACCGATGGCTAAGTTTCCAGCATGTGTAGTATTACTTGACAGCTTGAGTGAGCAACACCATGTAGCTATGTCCTCACTAATAGCTTGTGTGAGCAAACCCACTTATGGCTCGAGAGAGAGCAATTATATGAGATATGAGATAGTAGTGGTTTCAACCATGTGTTAGCACATAGTGTGTGAGATTTTTGAGTATCCAATATTATTCTAGTGGTTCAACTGGTATACAAAAAGGGAAGGATCGGTATAAGCTTCAACTTATAATGTCATGAAAGCATGAGAAAGGTACGAGATGATAGTAATTAAAGATTTTTAGTATCTTCATAATAATATGAATGTTTATATGGAAAGCTTAAGGAAGTTCTTGTTGTGTAATGAATTTGATTATTTATATGCTAATCACTATTGCGAATTGTTGTTGGTGCTTAGGCTTGTGCCAAGCAATGTTGGATATGTTCACTAATTGCCTTTAAGCTTTTATAATGAAATGGTAAGTATTGTTTATGATTTACGAACTTACTAAGCATTATATGCTTACTTCTGTGATTTTCTCTTATGTTTCTAGATAATCAGAAGTTCGTGCGGGTTGGAAGCTTGTCGAAGATCCATCACACTATCCATCGGCTAAATCAATAGATTTTGATGATTTTAAGTCATGGTTATAATGGCATGTATAGGTGTCTTGTTTAATAAATTTAGCCATTATGTGTGGCTTGTATATATTTTATTGATTGATGAACTAGTTGGCATGATATTAAGATTATATGATATATTGTGTGGTTGTTAATTTGATGTTGTGTTGGTTAAGATGATGGTAAAGAAACATTGTGATGTGATCCCGGCCATATCATGTTTCGATATACCTCGAGAACATTGAAATTGGCCTAAACTCAAGGGGCCCAAGTGCAAAGTGAGGCTTTTAATTTCAGTTTGTTAATAATTGAGTTGCTGGACTTTATTAAACTCATCTTAGTTAATTATTGGTTTGCTGGACTTTATTTTTAAACTCTTTTTAGTTAATTAATTGTTGGAATAAATGTTTATCTTAGTTTATTTAATTTACTGGAATAAACTTAAATAATATTTAGTTTAAGTATTAAATGTGTTTAGTTAATTTAGTTTAATTAATTAAGTTGCTGGAATAAATTACTCATCTTAGTTAATTGAGTTCATCTTAGTTAATTAAGCTGCTGGAATAATTTATTGTTGCATGTGTTTTTAAGTTTATTAAATTAAGTTAAGTCTAATATGTGTTTAAATGTGTTTAATGTGTTTTTAATGTGTTTGTTTGTAGGTGACTAATCAGCTGGAAACAGTTATGTACAAGGGCTGTTGCAAAGTGTTAAATGTGACTATTCAGTTGAAATAGTTATGTCCAAGGGAGCTGTTATAAAGTGTTAATGCGGCTGTTACATTACTTAAAGAAGAGCATTATTCATCACTTAAAGGAGTTGTTACATCATTTAAACGAGAGCATTACATATCCTTTAAATACAACTGCCTTTTCTTCTTCTTCAAGTGCTCAAATATCAACAAGTTGCTGGTGTCTATTCGGCTGCTCAAGAATGAAACCTAAGCATTCAAATTCATTTAATCAGCTGAATTGGAGCAATAACTTATATTGATGGTTGGAGTTGCTTAAGATTAGAGGATTTTAAGAGTTGTGTCTATTGAGTTGCCAAGAGTTGTGCTTATTGATTAAGCTTTATTTCATCCATTAACAGCTCATTTAAGCCGATACTTGTGACTTGTAACACCCCACACCCGTGCCCTATGCCGGGATGAAATACGAGGTGTTACTAAACTTAAACACATGCATTCCAACATTTTAGAGTCATCAAGACCTAATCAAATTTAAAACTTTTTTGAACTTCATCTAAACTCCTTTATTTGGACCTACGAGGCCTCAAACATCCATTGGAAACCATTCGGGACCATCTCGGGTCCTTTAACCAACGTTAGAAAAATGACCTTTGAAATAGGGCACACGCCCGTCTGGAAGGGCAACATGCCCGTGTGAAACCTAAACATGATCGTACTGATGGCCGGTGTGGCTCACATGGCCTAAGCATCTAGGGACACGCTCGTGTCCCCTTGTCTGTGTAGATTTATTTTTTAATTCGAACCTACAGGGGTTTGCACACGGCCTGACACACGCCCATATTCATGGCCTGTGTCCCTCACACGGCCATGACACGCTCGTGTTTTAGCCCGAATCTAAAATCCTTGACATTTTGTTTTTGACATCAGCATCCAATTAGGGGCACACGGCCAAGGCAAACACCTGTGGCCAGAGACTATGTCCTCCCCACGGCTGAGACATACGACCGTGTCTCTACCTGTGTATTTACTACTACGCATACTCACTTGCAAATTTAACGTGCAGGGGACACACGGTCAGATAACACGCCCATAGGGCTAGCTATGTGTCACACACGGCCTAGACACACGCCCGTGCGTCTACCTGTGTGGACAAAAGTAAGGCTACCTACCAAGCCTTTTTGCTACCCTAAATAGCACTAGCTTATACCACATCAAAACAACCAATTCATACACAACCACATAGCTGAATCATTAAATTTACTCATTCCTAAAAGAAGATTATCATTTGCATCTATCAATAACCAATATTAGCCACCATCCATGGCATTATACAAAATGACTCAATAGCTATGATAAGCCACAAGTTTGGCCCAAAACAAAGTAACCATTTCAAAATGACTAGTTCCTATACATGCCATAATCAAAATTATAAAACTAGCTATACCAAGTGCTTCAAGGATAGTGTGACTAGCTTCTCCGACGTAGGCGATGATCCTCGAGCTACTTTGGCGGCACTATAAGAAAATGGAAAGGAAATAGGGTAAGCATAAAGCTTAGTAAGTTGCATGAAAATAAACGTCAACTAATTATCACAAAACAATATGCTCATAACCTTTCATAGCTTATTCATGAATACCATAAATAGACGTAAGTACAACTTACTCATCACCATCCTATACAATTCATATCACATATGTTGAGCCCACATCTTATACATTTCATATAGGTAACTGTCCCACTCATAAGAATATCTTAACTTTTCTTATTTTGATATAAATCATCAATCATTTGTTGAGCCATTTGGAATACCATCGGATACTCCATAGCCCTAACATAGGTTAAGATGCCGACGCCATGTTCCAGAAATGGTCTTACACTGGCTTCTATATAGCGAGGCCGATGCCGTGTCCTAGACAGGTCTTACACTAGCTCTCATCTCAATGCCGATGCATGTCCTAGACATGTCTTACATTGGCTTAAATATCTCGAGGCTGATGCATGTCCCGGACATGTCTTACACTAGCACACAAATGACCCAAATATTATGGCGTGAATATCCGATGATTCCTAAGGTTCAACCGGGAATTCTACTACCTTAATTCTCATCATGCTTAATCATTTCCACAATCAAATAATTTATGCTATAAGAATTCATTCATACATGATAACAATGTAGTTGCATTATTTACACACAACTTACCTCGAATTACAAAATGTAGGCGACTAGTCGATTTTAGTCTGCTAGCTTTGCTTTTTCCCGGTCTAGGCCCAGATTTTGTAATTCTTGATCTAAAATGATAAAAATTCACAAATTTAATCATTTTTTCGATCTAGGTACTCAACAATTTATAATTGGAAAAAATGACCATTTTGCCCCTAGACTTTTATAAAATGACCATTTTACCCCTAAACCCAAAAATTAATTTTTATCACATTTTATCATTAACCAAGCCTAGCCAAATGCTTTTTATACTAGGAACAGCCCAAAATTCTCATTATTTCACACATTTATTGCCTATTTTATGACTTATGCAAAATGGTCCTTAGTTAGGGTTTCCATGAAAACTACTTCACAAAAGTTGTTTATTTCAAAACCATGATTCATTTTCTTCCATAAAATTTCAAAAAAAAAACATGAACACTTTCATGTTAAAACCCTAGACTTTCAATCATTTTGCAAAATAGCCCCCTCATTTGAAAGCTCATGCTACAAGGGTTCTAAAAATGTAAAAATTTTCAAGAAAAGCCATCAAAGTCACTTACCCTGTATTGCTCTTTAAGACCTCCAATTATGGCTCTCTAGCTATTTGGTATGTCTATCAAGTAAAATGGAACTTTTACCCTTTATGCAATTTAGTCCTTTTTTGCAATTAAGCTCTCAAACGCTAAAATTAATTCACCAAAATTTCCATGCCTTTATAATCATGCCATCACACATAAAATAATATTAAAAATAATTTCTCTGGCCTCAGAATAGTGGTTCTGGATCCACTGTTCTGACTAACCCCAAAATCAGGCTGTTACATCACTATTCGGCTAGCCTTTGTCTAGCCCTATAAATATTTGTAATCAGCTCATTGTAAAGGAACTTTGTTGAATTTCATGCTAAATCTAAAACTTGTGAGATTTCTAATTCTCCTTGTTCTTCCGGGACTAAATTGACTTATCAAGTATTCTTGTGGCGTTAATCTGTTCTTTGTTAAACATAACTTATCACCTTTGGTGTGGCCTTCATATACCTTTGGTTCCTGTCATTTTTGATAGTGGGTCAAGGTTCATTAATACCTCTGATTCCTATCTTGCATAGACAGCGAGTGAATGTTCTTCGTAGATTTTTCCTAAATCGAAATCCATCTAAGAGTTACTTTGAGACTCGGGTCAACAATCTCAATATTGTTGGTTCATTCTTTGCCCTTAGCTGAATCATCCATCCCATACGTCACTATCTTTATTTTAGATTTTGTTTGAAGCCTATTTTTTATTATTTTCCATCCATCTCGAAACAAACCAAGTCTTACTCAAATTCACAATTGGGCAACAAATATGACTCGAGACATCATGAAAATGAGTTCGTATCATTTAGTATCAGAGCTAGCAAATTTGGAGTAAGAATCGACGTTTTCGGCATCACGGTATTGTATTTGTAATATCCTGATTTTGGGCCTAGTCGAAATAGTGGTTTCGTGACCACAAAATCCAAGATAGAAATAATTATTTTATGATTATTTTGAGGTCTATGATATGATTGCATGATTGTGTGAAAATTTCGTGAAGAAAATTTATGCATAAAGTGCTTAAATTGAAATTAGGGACTAAATCGAATAATTTGCAAAACTTGCATTCTAGAAGTTTCTAGTATGAAATTGTTTTGAAATATTAATTAGGAGGTCTAAAATAGAAATTTTACCAATTTCTAAGTCTATGGACAAAAATTGGACATGGATGGAATTTTTAGAAAGTTTAGTAGTAAGGGCATTTTGGTCATTTAGGGGTAAAATGAATTAAAATACAAAATTAAAAGCCAATTTTGCTCATCTTCAACCCCATGGCCGAATATAGCAAGGAGAAACCATGGCTAGGTTTTTTCAAGCTTCCAAGCTCGATTGTAAGTCCGTTCTAGCCTCGTTTTTCAAGTTCTTTACGTTTTGGAATCCCGGTAACTTGATTAAGCTTATTCTAGCAATAATTTAAGCTAGGGTTCATATTTGGAAAAATACCCATAGGTGAAATGTGTTTATTTTTATGTTTTATGGTAGAATATGAAGGCTAAAATTATGTTAAACAACTTTTGCTAAGCGATTTTAAGCAAAAATGAGTAAAACGGCTTAATCGGTAAAAATTGTTATTGTTCATAGCTATGTGTTAGAGTGGGAATTTGATGTTGTCATAGAAGGGAAAAATGGTCAGCATGTCATAAAAAAATAAGAAAATATACTGAAGTTTAATTTACGAGCTTTGGGACAAAAGTGTAAATATGTAAAAGTTTAGGGGCAAAACTGTAATTTTGCCAAAATATGATTTTGGGTTAATTTGAATAATGTGAGCCCTAATTAGACTATATTTTAAATGATAGAGCAAAGAAAACTAAAATTCAGGCTAAAATGGAAAAAATACCAAGTTGTGGACGAAATAGTAAAAGTAGCCATTTTCACATACGAGGTAAGTTCATATGTAAATGTTGGTAACATAGTTATTATTTTAAATGTTTTTATGTTATTTAAATGATATGATAATTATTATGAAATATTATACTCGTGATAATTGTTTGATAATATGTCAAATTATGTGATATACTTGGAAAATGTGAAATACTATCGAGTATCGGTATCGGCATTCCGTAGAAGATGGTTGAGACACATGATTGGGAAAAAGGTCCCATTGAACCTTAGGAATGGATTAGGATACAAGTGACATGTCACTGGGATATTT
Organism: Gossypium anomalum; assembly: GCA_025698475.1. NCBI lineage: Eukaryota > Viridiplantae > Streptophyta > Magnoliopsida > Malvales > Malvaceae > Gossypium > Gossypium anomalum. The sequence goes on from CM046965.1 coordinate 45,598,157, forward strand.
CGGCATCCGAACTCGTTGAGTTGAGTCCGAGTTCACTTATGGATGCGAATGTCCGAACTCGTTGAGTTGAGTCTGAGTTTGAGAGATGTAACTAGGCATCCGAGCTCGTTGAGTTGAGTCCGAGTTCACTTATGGATGCGAACGCCCGAGCTCGTTGAGTTGAGTCCGAGTTCACTTATGGGCAGGTTACATGGTAGCTTGGCTACATATGTGGCACTTATGTGCAAACTTTTCGTGTATCCGAATTATATTCCGATGTGTTCAACGGGTAAAATTCTACTCAAATGGAGGAATACTCGACATGAAAGGGACGTATTGGTAAGTGTTGTGAAATGGATACTTTGAACAGGTATGTGCTTAACCCTCGGGTTGAAAACTCGATATAACAACAATATGGTAAGATGATAAATGAAAATGTGATATGAATGTCTCGGTGATGATCATGCAAATGATGTTTATGTTTGCTTATATAGTTGCGTCACTTGCTATTTGCATGTGAACTTACTAAGCATTTGTGCTTACTCCCTCCTTTTCATTCCTTGTAGTGTTGACAAGCCAGCTCGGAAATCGAAAACGGTCGGAGGCACGCTCACACTATCCGTATACCATCTTGGCATAATGGCTTGTATATTTTGAGTATAGCATGTATAGCATTATAATCATTTTGTATATATGGTCTTATGATATAATTATTGAGTGGTACGGAAATGCTTGGTAATGATTAGCCATTGGAATGACTAATCATGATCATATTTGGTGTTATGTATGCTAAATTGCTAGCTAATCCATGGGAACCATGAAATGGGTAAAATTTACCATAAAATAGATTCAGACAGCAGTAGTGATGTGAATTTGAAAAATCACTAATAATAGTAGAAATTAAATTAAATAATGAATAAGTTATGGAATTGGAGCTTGATAGTCTATTTTCATATGGATGGAACAAAACAGGTATATGAGTTATATTTTATGAGATGTTTAAATTTTTGTGAAACAGGGCCAGAGCAATTTCTGGATCCTCTATTCTGATTTTAGAAATTCACCATAAATTTTTAAAAGATAATTAGAAGTCATGATTTATATGTACAGATTCCTTATTGAGTCTAGTTTTATTAGAAATAAACGGCATGGTAATTGAAACTCTATACAGGGAGATATCTGATTCGTAATACATAGAGGTCAGAGCAAATAACCTCAAAAGCAGGGAGACTTTAACTAATAAACTGTACTAATTTGCTTGACCAAAAATTCTATAAAAAAATTAGTAAATAGATATATGAGTGTAGTTTTAGGAAAAATTTACGAAATTGGATTTTGGGTTTCGGAACTCGAGATATGAATTTTTAAGCTACTGTAACGCATATTGCTAGCTTGACTGAAAATTTTAAAAATAAATTGTTTGAGCTGTTTAAAGTAATGAATTAAGTCTATTAACACCTCGTGTTCGACTCCGGCCATGGTCTCAGGTACGGGGCGTTACAGTATTTCATTTGAAAAAAATCGAAAATAATTAAATTTTAAAAAAATCAGCATCCATTCAAATTCAAAGAGTATATATCAAGAGTGTTGAAAGTAAAAAAAAAATTCGTGAAAAAAAAAGAGAGAAGCTAGTTTCGAAAATTCTACTTACTTCCCGAAATCATCCATTCAATATCCTACTATTCAACCACACCCAACCCTTCCCATTTCTTTGTTCAAGCCTACCTTTTTTTCCTATAATATTCCATACCAAAACCAAACATCAATTTTGCCAACTGACCCACAACGACTGCTTCTAAGTCTAAATAGTCCTTTAAGAACTTAGAGAGGTGGAGTGAGCAGAAAAAGGCATGAGGGTTGTGAGCTCATCCGAGTGTAGAAAAAGCCAAGAGTGAGTGATTTTCTTTGTGAGAGAATTGGTGAGTTTTTTTTATTGTGAGTGTCTAAAATGTCGCAAAGTCTAGAAAGAAATCCAAACGAGGGAGTTGGATTCTGTCCTGTAAGAATTGTTGGAGGAAGTATGCCAGATTTTACACTCCAAGCCTTTACGCACGAAATGAAGCATCTATTTGATCGAAGGCTCAAACCCATCAAGGAAAGATTAGACTGGGTCAAGGAACGAGACCAACAGGAATGAGTTTCTTCAAGACAAGGGACGAAAACAAGATTGCCAAAGAGACGAACATCCAACGAATGTGTGAAAAGAGATCCTTATCGAGATTCCTATTCCTCAAGGAATTTGGGTCGAAGTAAAGAAAACTTCAAGTTTGAGTCCTTCCGAGATGACAAACGAGAAGGTAGATATATCTCTACAAGTGCATCAAGTCATTCATCCAACGAGGATCACTTACGAAGAGGCGAACGTGTTTCGAAAGCATCAAAGTACCCGCTCACAAAGGGACATTCATGAAGAAGTGATCTTGACTCCTATGTAGATTCTTCCCCTTCTTTCTGTCGGAAAACTTGTCATTCTCAATCTTTCATGTTACCTTCATCTTATAATGAAATTGAAAGAAGAAAAAGAAATATGAAAGAAAAAGAAAATGAAAAAGAGAAAGATTGTGAGAAAGAAAAGAAAATTAAAAAGGAGAGTGAGATTGAAGAAATAAACGAAAGTTTGAGTGGAGAGGTTGATATTATTGAAAAAGAAAGTGAAATAAGGAGTGAGAGTGAGATTTCAAAAGAAAAGGAGACTATGGAAAAGGAAAGAGAGCCTGAAAAGAAATAAGTGGAAAAGATGAAAGTGAAAAAGAAAAAGCGAGGAATGTTTTTACTAACCAACCTGTGAGTTGTCCTCGTATTGTTTCTTCTTTTCATGTGTCTAAAGATCCAATTGATGTGTTTCAACTTCATTACCTTCCTGATGAGAGGGGATTTTGATTGATCGAGAAAGGTAAGAATGAAAATGACCCTAGTCCACAAACAATTAAAGGTAAGCATGGTAAGGGTTCTATGTTAATCGAGTCTCAGCAATTTCCCGTGCATATTAATGGTGAGCTTGCCAAAAACTTAGCTTGTGAAAGAGCTCTTCATCTTGATTTGGCTGAAAATCATAATCTGATTATTGAAGATTTTATTTTTGGGTTTGAAGATGATATAAGCACGCCCCGTGAACTTTGTCGAACAAGTCTGTCAAGCAGAGCATTGTCATGTTGGCAAGCTGATCCCAGCTCGTTTCCAGCTCCACGAGCTCTGTCCAGCTCAAATCTAGCTTATTCGAGCTCAATCCAACTTGCTTGAGCTAAACTGAGCTCACTCCTAGCTCATATTCAGCTCACGAGCTAAACCTTACTCAACTTCAGCTTAGGAGTTTAATCTCAGCTCAACTTTAGCTTAAGGGCTAAAGCTTAGCTCATTTTAGTTTAAACTCGGTTTTGTCTTTAATGCATTAAATAAAATTTGCACATATTTATTTAAGCATTAAACTTGTCTTATATTAATATTTGTTATTAATATGTCATAGTCATTACATAAATTGATTATGTTCACATAGCTGAATTAATGCATGACATTAATGTGATCACATCATGCCGAATTTATGAGTGTTCATGAGATGTCTTAATGACTTGTTTTATTTTTTTGTAGATGCAATGATCAAGGATGGCATAATTTATGGATGAAGAAACATCTCTTTTGGGTATTCCATACTCATGAATGAAGAAGTATTAAATGCTGGTGCATGTACAGCAAGATGCAAGGTTTCTACAAATCCATGCATGTGTTGAATGCATGTATGGACATTAAAGGCTAGTCCATGAATGGATCAAATGCATGGGATGATAGAATGCATGAATGGCTTAAGTGCATGTATGGTGGTTGTCTCCTAACTTTCCAAAGCACTTATTCAGCCAAGAAGTAGCTGCCAACTAATTCTATGTTGACCATAGAGCTCCTTGAACATGTTCACACTTTGAATTAACCTATAAGCTACTACACATGCATGGATGGGTTCAAGAACGTCCAAGGGAAGGAATTAATTAAATAATTCAACATATTGATTGAATTAAGTGTATGCAAAAAGGGGAGAACGAATTTACTAGGTTCATGCTGCCATTTATGAACCTACATGACATTAAAGTGTTTAATTATGAAGATACATGTTCCATACAAGTGCATGAATGTCCCAAGGAGACGAATGCAACCTTTGGTGCACATACAAGTCACTTGAAGCATTTCTTTATGACTAAGCATTCATGCACACACTTAGGGGGGAAGAAAGTGTCCATTCAAATCTACCGAATTTATGAACATGTTAAATACAAATGTGAACAGAATTTAAGTTAATGTGAACATCATAGATGCCGAATATCAATAGACATCTTAGGCTTATAAATAGTTTACTCATTTCTTTGTAAGGAGGATTTTTTGCCAAATTATTGAATGAACATTGTTCTTGTGAGGTTGCTTCCTCTCATATCTTGTACAAGTTTCGAAGACTTATCTAGCTTGTGCTAGTGGCGTCTACCGTTCTTGTTTGAACTTATCACCAATCTTGGTGTGGCGTTCACCTATCCTTCTATCCATCCTTTTCACCTTAACAATATAGGAACCTGGGTGACACTTTTTAGTGTTGAATCATTCCTGACGTTAAGTTCGATTTCCATCCCCATCTTTCAAATTTCTTTTTGTTAACCAAACTGAGCCATTTATCCATCATCTATCTTTGCTACCCTTAGCCGAACCTATTGCTACTTCCACACTTCTTGAAACCATCCGCTTATCCTAACATATTTTTTTACTTCTATTACTAAAATTCGAGGCACGAACAATTCTCTCGTCTACGATCGAGCAACTACGTGAATTCGACTCAACTTTTCGGGCCTCTCGTTTTACAAGCTCTGATACCAAATGATGTGATCCGGCCCAGGAAGTTGAGTCGAATTCACGTAGTTGCTCGATCGTAAATGAGAGAATTGTTCGTGCCTCAAATTTTAGTAATAGAAGTAAAAGAATAAGTTAGGATAAGCGAAAGGTTTCAAGAAGTGTAGAAGTAGCAATAGGTTCGGCTAAGGGTAGCAAAGATGGATGATGGATAAATGGCTCGGTTTGGTTAACAAAAAGAAATTTGAAAGATGGGGATGAAAATTGAAGTTAACGTCAGGAATGATTCAACACTAAAAAGTGTCACCCCGGTTCCTATATTGTTAAGGTGAAAAGGATGGATAGAAGGATAGGTGAACGCCACACCAAGATTGGTGATAAGTTCAAACAAGGACGATTGACGCCACTAGCACAAGCTAGATATGTCTTTCGAAACTTGTACGAGATATGAGAGGAAGCAACCTCACAAGAACAATGTTCATTAATAATTTGGCAAAAGGTTCCCTTACAAAGAAATAAACAAACTATTTATAGGCTATCATATAGTAGCCGAATGGACAAACTAGTAGCTTAAAGGCTAAGTAAATTTAGCTAAGAATGCACTAGAATATTCTAGAATAAATCATTAAAGGGTTAAGTCCACATTTGGCTGATTGGAACTTCAATGGGCAGCTTCATGGTTAAGCAAAATTGACTTGGATGAATGTGAATAGATGGCAGCCCATTAGCTTGTTAAATTCGTCCATGGATTGATTGGTGCATTAAAGAAGTGTCTTTTGGCCGAATAGACACCTAGGGAAGTCATTTGGGCAGCAAACAATCCATGTATCAAGAACTAGATGCATTCTCACATTCATTGTAGCTTGCGGTCCATGCATCTTCTCTTAGGCTTCATTCATGAATTGAATTTAGAAATTAAATGGCAGCTACCCTTTGGCCGAATAAACACTTAGGAACACCAATGGTTCAACCACATACATTCGGCCATGCATGTAACTAGAAGGGGGCTTGAATCTGACCGTACATGAACATTCATTAAATGCTTTCCATTCATGCATGGGTGACATCCAAGGTGAGTGTATCTTCATGTATTCATCGACCCTCCATGTTCATGAATGTATGGCCTCCAAACATCGAATCGATCCATGCATGTATCTTCCCATTCAATGTACTTGTTTGTACATGTACCTAGCTTTTAATGTACCTCCATAACCGGCTGAACCTACAAAGACATGAACACATTTAATTATATCATTTAATCATAATTAAACAGCAACTAACAACTTAAATAACAACTTAACTAATTAGGACAAATTAAATTAGAATTAACTAGCTTATTAATTCAGCTAGCTCAAACTAAAATGAAAACATTTAATGAACTTATTTGAGCTAGGATTTTCGTTATTGAGCTGTAGCAAACTACTTAGTATAAAACTAAAACTTAGTTTAATTTATTGAAAGAAAGAACGAGCTAAAAGTAAGCTCGGTTGAGAACTCAAATGAGCTAAATTGAGCTGGATGGAGCTTGAGGAGCTGGAAATGAGCTAGGAACAGCTTGCCAACAATGCAGGGGTTCCTTGGATAGTTGCTTCGAGCTGATTTTGTGAGCATTGGCCCTTGTTTCAAACCAAGGTTTTGCATTAGAAGCTAAAACAACTTCTAGGAAATGCTTAGCACAAGCTCGAGTTATGGGTGCTTTTGGAAGCTCAATTGAATCTTGGCTTGCATTCGAGGATGCCCCAGGTGTGCTTACATCATTCCCCCCGTCTTCAAAGCGACTTGTCCTCAAGTCGAACGTTTTGATCTCTCTAGGGCGGAAGATAAAAGAGCTGTCAGAAATTTGAATAGGAATCGAAATTTGACAACTATTAATTTTATCATCATGAAAGAGTAAAAACTTGAATATAAAACAAACTAGAAACGGACCAATCCTTTTTATTTCATGAACAGATGAGAGATTGTCGTTAATGAAGTAAAGGTTGGGTCTTACCTTTCCAATTTGACTATCCATTTCTTGTAATAGAAATGAGGTATGAATCATGTGAAATGAATATCCATAAGTTGTAAATAAATTTTTCGAACAAACAAATTGTCCAAGCATAATTGTATCAAAACAATTAGGATTCATATAAGCGAACGTATTCAAAACACCATTTTCACAAGGAAATGGACAGAACGTCTTACAAGGTAATGCTTCATCAAACAAAGAATAGCAATTGACAGCATCAATGGATGGAACCTTTTCCGGACACAAGTCATGAGCAAAATCATCGATTCTAGTCAAATAGATCGGCCTAAGAACTATTGAAAACTCACCTCGCTTACCGTTGGGACTAGGGAGATGAAAATAAGTTTTACCCTTTTCAATCAACATAATCATTCTTTCCTTGGAAAGGTATTGAAACCAAATCTCTTCACATGATCCTTGAGAAACCTGAAATGATGAGTAAACACAAAAGCAATTCTCACTTTTCAAAGTGTCTCCTTCACAAAAATGATAGATGATATTGTCTCCATGGTTGGTGAACTTGAAGGGACGTACTGAAATGATATTCACCAATTGAATGTATGAACCGATACCAGGATCAAAAGCATAAGTTGATCTTACCCTTTCGAGGTGAAACAAGAATTTCATAACCAGCAACACAGAATGAACAAGGAACAATTTTAAGTTATAATTAGAATCTTTAATTTTCGTTTCCTCATTCATAGTCCAAGCATCAAGTAAACATAAATTATTCGCACAAAATTTAGGATGCTTGAGTTCACCACATATCGAACCAAAATAACAAATTCCGGGTTTAAACACATGAGTTTGGTCACTTGATTCAATATGCATTAAGAGTTTCTTGATTTCCAATGTCCCAAGTATGTTAATCAAAGAAGATGGGATCAAGCAATCATTCCAATAATCATTAAACTCAAGTCTCACTCGATCAAACCTACACAAGCATGCAAAATTTACACAACAAGGCAACAACATTACACCACCATCACAAACAATCGGACTAGGAGTTTTACATGGCAACTTTTTAACACACAAATTCAAAAATTGTTTGTGTTGATTTATACTTACTTCACCAACATGCTCGTCAACACCACAATTTTCATGAGTAATGGTCTCCTTGCCATCATTTAAAATAAACACATCTCCATTAATCAAAGAATGGTAGTTGGCCATATCATCAATATAATCACAAACATTCAAATAGGTCGGTGAAAACTGAAACGCTTTATAACACTTACCTTCCTTACCTTGTGGCATGGGTGGGCTAGATTACCTTTACCAACCAATGCGAACCGTCTCTCCTTTGGAAGGTAATGTAGATGGAAATTATTAATCGATTCTTCAGAAACTTAAAAAAAGGAAGCAATACAAGGAAAACTTTTAGTTCGGTTAGTTGAAACACTTCTCGCGTTTTCTTGCTCTCGTTCTTCATTTTCACTCGCTTCTTTTTCAATTTTCTTTTTCTTCTCACATTCTTTTTCACTCTCGATCTCGATCTCTTTTTCTTTCTCTTTTTCTTTTTCACTTTCTTTTTCAATTTCATTTTTCTTTTTCTTATTCTCTTTTTTCTTTCTTTCACACTCCTTTTCTTTTGTTTCTTTTTTTCTTTCAAATTCTTTCTCATTTGCTTTTTCAATTTTATTACAAGAGGAAGAATACAAGAAGGAACTAGAATGAGAGACTTTTCGTTAAGAATGAGAAGAGGGGTCTTCATACAAACGATGATCATCTCTTCGAGATTGATTCTTCATGGATGAATAACTTGGTGTACACGAAAATCGACTTGTGCTTACTTGTTTACCACCATAATAGGCTTCAAACTCAAAATTTGTTTGATTTCATCTCGAATTCCTTGATGGAAGAGAATCACGATTTAGGTCTTTTCCAAAATAGTCATTGGACGATTGTTTTCTTGATAGTCTTGAATCTGTCCCTCGACCTTGCTCTCGTTGGGCTCTTGCTCGATGATCTCGCTTTTCTTGGATGGGCTTGATTTTTCGGTCGAGCATGCACTCCATCTCTTTCAACAAATACTAAAATTCAAATTCTAAAAATTCTTCTCGCAACATGATTTAGAAGAAAAAAATGATTAAAATAGAAAGATGAAATTCCTAACCACAAACCTCACTATTTCACTCGAAAAAAATAATTTGATGAACACTCCACTCGTGTTTGCACTCGTTTTAGGCTTTTTCAACTCTTGAATGCTCTCACACTCTCTAGCCTTTTACCACTCAAGCTTACTCTCATAACCTCGTACTTTGTTTCTCTTGACTCGTCTTGGTGCTTTGGGGTCAACTTAAAAAATGGTTACAAGGGGTAAGATGTTACGGTGTACGGGTAGGCTAAAAGAAAGTTTTGGTATAGTGTGGCATTTTGGGAGGGTACAAAAAAAAAATTGAAGAAGAAGAACACTTGACGATCGTAACTAAATATAAACAAATGGAAGAACTTGATCACTTCACTTTTTTTTTTAAAATTTTGTACCTTTTTTTTTACTACTTCACAATACCACTATTACAATAGAGAGAACAAAAATTACAACTTTTTTTTAATTCAAATTTTTTTACGAACCTATTTTGATCTTGATACGAACATCGGCGCCTCTCGTTTTACAAGCTCTGATACCAAATGATGTGATCCGGCCTGGGAAGTTGAGTCAAATTCACGTAGTTGCCCGATCGTAGACGAGAGAATTGTTCGTGCTTCAAATTTTAGTAATAGAAGTAAAAGAATAAGTTAGGATAAGCGGAAGGTTTCAAGAAGTGTAGAAGTAGCAATAGGATCAGCTAAGGGTAGCAAAGATGGATGATGGATAAATGGCTCGATTTGGTTAACAAAAAGAAATTTGAAAGATGGGGATGGAAATCGTACTTAATGTCAGGAATGATTCAACACTAAAAAGTGTCACCCCGGTTCCTATATTGTTAAGGTGAAAAGGATGGATAGAAGGATAGGTGAACGCCACACCAAGATTGGTGATAAGTTCAAACAAGGACGATTGACGCCACTAGCACAAGCTAAATAAGTCTTTCGAAACTTGTACGAGATATGAGAGGAAGCAACCTCACAAGAACAATGTTCATTAATAATTTGGCAAAAGGTTCCCTTACAAAGAAATAAACAAACTATTTATAAGCTATCATGTAGTAGCCGAATGGACAAACTAGTAGCTTAAAGACTAAGTAAATTCGGCTAAGAATGCACTAGAATATTCTAGAATAAATCATTAAAGGGTTAAGTACACATTCGGCTAATTGGAACTGCAATGGGCAGCTTCATGGTTAAGCAGAATTGACTTGGATGAATGTGAATAGATGGCAGCCCATTAGCTTGTCTAAATTCATCCATGGATTGATCGGTGCATTAAAGAAGTGTCTTTTAGCCGAGTAGACACCTAGGGAAGTCATTTGGGCAGCAAACAATCCATGTATCGAGAACTAGATGTATTCTCACATTCGTTGTAGCTTGCAGTCCATGCATCTTCTCTTAGGCTTCATTCATGAATTGCATTTAGAAATTAAATGGCAGCTACCCTTTGGCTGAATAAACACTTAGGAACACCAATGGTTCATCCACATACATTCGGCCATGCATGTAACTAGAAGGGGGCTTGAATCTGACCGTACATGAACATTCATTAAATGCTTTCCATTCATGCATGGGTGACGTCCAAGGTGAGTGTATCTTCACGTATTCATTGACCCTCTATGTTTATGAATGTATGGCCTCCAAACATCAAACTGATCCATCCATGTATCTTCCCATTCAATGTACTTGTTTGTACATGTACCTAGCTTTTAATGTACCTCCATAATCGGCTGAACCTACAAAGACATGAACACATTTAATTATATCATTTAATCATAATTAAACAGCAACTAACAACTTAAATACCAACTTAACTAATTAGGACAAATTAAATTAGAATTAACTAGCTTATTAATTCAGCTAGCTCAAACTAAAATGAAAACATTTAATGAACTTATTTGAGCTAAGATTTTCATTATTGAGCTGTAGCAAACTACTTAGTATAAAACTAAAACTTAGTTTAATTTATTAAAATAAAGAACGAGCTGAAAGTAAGCTCGGTTGAGCTCAAACGAGCTGAAACGAGCTCAAATGAGCTGAATTGAGCTGGACGGAGCTTGAGGAGCTGGAAATGTGCTAGGATCAGCTTGCCAACAATGCACGGGTTCGTTGGATAGTTGCTTCGAGCTGATTTTGTGAGCATTGGCCCTTGTTTCAAACCAAGTTTTTACATTAGAAGCTAAAATAGCTTCTAGGAAATGCTTAGCACAAGCTCGAGTTATGGGTGCTTTTGGAAGCTCAATTGAATCTTGGCTTGCATTCGAGGATGCCCAGGGTGTGCGTACATCAGATCAGCTTGCCAACATGTCAATGCTCGGCTTGACAGACTTGTTCGACAAAGTTCGCGGGGCGTGCTAGTATCAGAAAAACTTTTCTGTTGTTGAGAATGGCGTTGGCAAGTTTGTTGTTGAAGAAGGATAAATTCAGCACAAACAACATCTGATCTCGTGTAATAAAAAGTGTTTACATAAAATGCCTAATATGTTTATTTGTGATGTTATTGGATATCCTCTAAGTTGTGCAAAATTCACATGTTTGTGCAAGTTTGTTCATATGAGATCTAAGAGGCTTGATTGTTTGACTATATTTGTACTTAATTTCTCTTTGCTTAGTATGCGTGGTTTATTGATGAAAAAGGAATTCTTGCTACATTTTGGAAAGAATGATCAAAATCATGTGTTTAATCCTGGAGTTTGTTATTATGAATCGTCCATGAGAGAAAGCAAGGATTGTAAATTTTGTTTGAATGAATGTGTAAACAATTTTTGCTTGTATGTTGCTTTGTCTTTAAGCCTAAAAATGAGACATGTGAATCTTGTTGGCCTTCCAAGCCAAAATGAAATCTTTGATTCCAGAGGTTATTCTATGTTGTTGCTTAATAGATTCGAACATGTGTTGCATGATTTTAACTTTAATAAGCCTCATGTTTTTCATAAGTTACTAGCCATGAATTTTTCTAGTCAAATTGAAATGGTGAACAAAGACTTTGCCTTTGATCTCGGTGAATATTGTTTTATATCATTGTCTAAAGGACTTGAACCATGGAATTTTATCTTCCGAGATTATGGCTTTCGAATGATTTGTGACTCAGGATTGTCTCCATCAAAGAACAAGGTAAGACCAACGGTAAGATCAACTTCTATTTTTGATTTTGGCACTAGATTAAGCGTTCTATTTTTGAATCATTATGAGAAGGTAAGGCCAAATCATTTTTTTGATCCCGGCATTATTTTATTTGCTAAATTTTTTAATGAGATTTTAGGAAATTCTTTTGAGCTTATAATTACTAATGTCACTAATTTGTTTCATTTTTGTCTAGGTGACAAGTGGTACCCTTTTAAAGAGGGAGGGTATGCAAATAACCTGCTTTCGTTTCGAACCATTTGTGGTTCTTGGGTTTTTGGAAACGATTTTGTTAGACTCATGAACAAAAGGGTTTGTGATCTTGAGAGTTTCTTCGCGAGCAAATGGCCCTATTTAAGGACAAATCATCTTCAAGAGGGAGGGTATGATGCGATCCTGGCTGCATCATATTTCGATATACCTTGACGACATCGAGATTGGCCTAAACTCGAGGGACCCAAGTGCAAAATGAGGCTTTTAATTTCAGTTTGTTAATAATTGAGTTGCTGGACTTTATTAAACTCATCTTAGTTAATTATTGATTTGCTAGACTTTATTTTTATTAAACTCTTTTTAGTTAATTAATTGCTGAAATAAATGTTTATCTTAGTTTCTTTAATTTTCTGGAATGACCTTAAATAATATTTAGTTTACGTATTAAATGTGTTAAGTTAATTTATTTTAATTAATAAGTTGCTAGAATAAATTACTCATCTTAGTTAATTGAGTTCATCTTAGTTAATTAAGTTGCTGGAATAATTTATTGTTGCACGTGTTTTTAAGTTTATTAAATTAAGTTAAGTCTAATATGTGTTTAAATTTTTTTAATGTTTTTAATGTTTTTGTTTGTAGGTGACTAATCAGCTGGAAACAGTTATGTACAAGGGCAGTTACAAAGTGTTAAATGTAACTATTCAGTTGAAATAAGTTATGTCCAAGGGAGCTGTTATAAAGTGTTAATGTGTTACATTACTTAAAAAAGAGAATTATTCATCACTTAAAGGAGCTGTTACATCATTTAAATGAGAGCATTATATATCCTTTAAATACAACTGCCTTTTCTTCTTCTTCAAGTGTTCAAATATCAACAAGTTGCTGGTGTCTATTCGGCTGCTCAAGAATGAAACCTATGCATTCAAATTCATTTAATCAGCTGAATTGGAGCAATAACTCATATTGATGGTTGGAGTTGTTTAAGATTAGAGGATTTCAAGAGTTGTGTCTATTGAGTTGCCAAGAGTTGTGCTTATTGATTAAGCTTTATTTCATCCATTAACAGCTCATTTAAGCTGATACTTGTGACTTGTAACACCCCATACCCGTGCCCTACGTCGGGACGAAATACTAGGCGTTACTAAACTTAAACACATGCATTCCAACATTTTTGAGTCATTAAGACCTGATCAGATTTAAAACTTTTTTGAACTTAAACTCCTTAATTTGGACCTACGAGGCCTCGAACATCCATCAGAAACTATTCGGGACCAACTAAGGTCCTTTAACCAATGTTAGAAAAATGACCTTTGAAACAGGGCACACGCCCGTATGGAAGGGCAACACACCCGTGTGAAACCTAAACATGGTCGTGCTGATGGCCTGTGTGGCTCCCACGGCCTAAGCATCTAGGGAAACACCCGTGTCCCCTTGCCCGAGTATATTTATTTTTCAATTCGAACCTACAGGGGGTTTCACATAGCTTGAAACACGCCCGTGTTCATGGCTCGTGTCCCTCACACGGCCATGACATGCTCGTGTTTTAGCCTGAATCTAAAAACCTTGACATTTTGTTTTTGACGTCAGCATCCAATTAGGGGCATACAGCCAAGGCACACGCCTGTGGCCAGAGACCGTGTCCTCTACACGGCTGAGACACACAGCTGTGTCTCTGCCTGTGTGTTTACTACCATGCATTCTGACTTGCAAATTTAACGTGCAGGGGACACACGATCAGATAACACGCCCATAGGGCTAGTTATGTGTTACACACGGCCTAGACACATGCCCATTTGTCTACCCGTGTGGTCAAAAGTAAGGCTATCTACCAAGCCTTTTTGCCACCCTAAATAGCACTGGCTTATACCACATCAAAACAACCAATTCATACACAACCACATAGCTAAATCATTAAATTTACTCATTCCCAAAAGAAGATCATCATTTGCATTTATCAATAACAAATATTAGCCACCATCTATGGCATTATACAAAATGACTCAATAGCTATGATAAGCTACAAGTTTGGCCCAAAACAAAGTAACCATTTCAAAATGACTAGTTCCTATACATGCCATAATCAAAATGATAAAACTAGCTATACAAAGTGCTTCAAGGATAGTGTGACTAGCTTCTCTGATGTAGGCAATGATCCTCGAGCTACTTTGGAGGCACTATAAGAAAATGGAAAGGAAATAGGGTAAGCATAAAGCTTAGTAAGTTGCATGAAAATAAACATCAACTAATTATCACAAACAATATGCTCATAACCTTTCATATCTTATTCATGAATACCATAAATAGACGTAAGTACAACTTACTCATCACCATCCAATACAATTCATATCACATATGTTGAGCCCACATCTCATACGTTTCATATAGGTACCTATACCACTCATCACAAGATCATAACTTTTCTCATTTTGATATAAATCATCAATCATTTGTTGAGCCATTTGGAATACTATCAGATACTCTATAGCCCTAACATGGGTTAAGATGTCGACGCCATGTCCCAGACATGGTCTTACACTGGCTTCTATATAGCGAGGCTGATGTCGTGTCCCAGACAGGTCTTACACTAGCTCTCATCTATCGGTGTCGATGCCATGTCCCAAACAAGCCTTAAAATGACACCCAATAAGCTATCTCCATGTCCCAGATAGATCTTACACTAGCTTGTACATCATGAGGCTGATGCATGTCCTAGCCATGTCTTACACTAGCTCTCGTCTCAATACCGATGCATGTCCCAGACATGTCTTACACTGGCTTAAATATCTCAAGGCATATGCATGTCCCAGACATGTCTTACACTAGCACACATATGACCCAAATGCCATGGCATGAATATCTGATGATTCCTAAGGTTCAACCAGGAATTCTACTACCTCAATTCTCATCATGCCTAATCATTTCCACAATCAAATATTTTATGCTATAACAATTCATTCATACATGATAACAATGTAGTTGCATTATTTACACACAACTTACTTCGGATTACAAAATGTAGGCGACTAGTCAGTTTTAGTCCGCTAGCTTTGCTTTTCCCCGGTCTAGGACCAGATTTTGTAATTCTTGATCTAAAATGATAAAAATTCACAAATTTAATCATTTTGTCGATCTAGGTATCCAACAATTTATAATTGGGAAAAATAACCATTTTGCCCCTAGACTTTCGTAAAATGATCATTTTATCCCTAGACCCTAAACCCTAAACACTCTCATGGTAAAACCCTATACTTTTAACCATTTTGCAAAATAGTCCCCTCATTTGAAAGCTCATGCTACAAGGGTTCTAAAAATATAAAAATTTTCAAGAAAAGCCATTAAAGTCACTTGCTTGCAAGAGTAGAGAGTGGCTGAAATTTTTGAAGATTAAAAACCCCTACAATGGCTGAATTTTCAGTGGAGAAGATGGTAGGAAAAAAAGGATATCTTTTTCTCTTTATTTTATTTTTATTCTAGTCAAAATTAGGTCATCAAATTACCTAACCATTTGACCTATTAATTTCCTTGTCCCTATGGCCGGCCATGCCTCTTGGAGGGGGTCTAATTAATCTTTAAATACCTCCAATTATGGCTCTCTAGCTATTTGGTCTATCTATCAAGTAAAATAGAACTTTTACCCTTTATGCAATTTAGTCCTTTTTCGCAATTAAGCTCTCAAACGCTAAAATTAATTCATCAAATTCTCCATGCACCTTTATAATCATGCCATCACACATAAATAATATTAAAAATAATTTCTCTGGCTTTGGAATAGTGGTTCTGAAACCATTGTTTTGACTAGCCCCAAAATTGGGCTGTTACATGACTATTCGGCTAGCCTTTGTCTAGCCCTGTATATATTTGTAATCAGCTCATTGTAAAGGACTTTTGTTGAATTTTATGCTAAATCTAAAACTAAATTGACTTATCAAGCATTCTTGTGGCATCAATCTGTTCTTTGTTAAACCGAACTTATCACCTTTGGTGTGGCGTTCATATACCTTTGGTTCCTGTCATTTTTTATAGTGGGTCAAGGTTCGTCAATACCTCTGGTTCCTATCTTGCATAGATAGTGGGTCAATGTTCTTTGTAGATTTTTCCTAAACCGAAATCCATTTAAGAGCTACTTTGAGACTTGGGTCAACAATCTCAATATTGTTGGTTCATTCTCTGCCCTTAGCCGAATCATCCATCCCATACTTCACTATCTTTATTTTTTATTTTTTTTGAAGCCTATTTTCTATTATTTTCCATCCATCCCGAGTATCCAATATTATTTTTGTGGTTTAACTGGTATACAAAAAGGGAAGGATCATCAGTATAAGCTTCATCTTATAATGTCATGAAAGCATGAGAAAGGTACGAGATGATAGTAATTAAAGATTTTTAGTATCTTCATAATAATATGAATGTTTATATGGAAATCTTAAGGAAGCTCTTTGTTGTGTAATGAATTTGATTAAGTTATATGCTAATCACTATTGTGAATTGTTGTTGGTGCTTAGGCTTGTGCCAAGCAATGTTGGATATGTTCACTAATTTCCTTTAAGCTTTTATAATGAAATGGTAAGTATTGTTTATGATTTACGAACTTACTAAGCATTATATGCTTACTTCTGTGATGTTTCTAGATAACTAGAGGTTCGTGCGGGTTAGAAGCTTGTCGAAGATCCATCACACTATCCATCAGCTAAATCGATAGATTTTGATGATTTTGAGTTATGGTTATAATGGCATGTATAGGTGTCTTGTTTAATAAATTTAGCCATTATGTGTGGCTTGTATATATGTTATTTTGGTTGATGAACTAGTTGGCATGATATTAAGATTATATGATATTTTGTGTGGTTGTTAATTTGATGTTGTGTTGGTTAAGATGATGGTAAGGAAATGTTGTGATGCAATCTCGGTCTCATCATGTTTCGATATACCTCGACGACATTGAGATTGGCCTAAACTTGAGGGGCCCAAGTGCAAAATGAGGCTTTTAATTTCAGCTTGTTAATAATTGAGTTGCTGGGCTTTATTAAACTCATCTTAGTTAATTATTGATTTGCTGGACTTTATTTTTATTAAACTCTTTTTAGTTAATTAATTGCTGGAATAAATGTTTATCTTAGTTTATTTAATTTGCTGGAATAAACTTAAATAATATTTAGTTTAAGTATTAAATGTGTTAAGTTAACTTAGTTTAATTAATTAAGTTGCTGGAATAAATTACTCATCTTAGTTAATTGAGTTCATCTTAGTTAATTAAGTTGCTGGAATAATTTATTGTTGCATGTGTTTTTAAGTTTATTAAATTAAGTCTAATATGTGTTTAAATGTGTTTAATGTGTTTAATGTGTTTTTAATGTGTTTGTTTGTAGGTGACTAATCAGCTGGAAACAGTTATGTACAAGGGCAGTTACAAAGTGTTAAATGTAACTATTCAGTTGAAATAAGTTATGTCCAAGGGAGCTGTTATAAAGTGTTAATGTGGCTGTTACATTACTTAAAGAAGAGCATTATTCATCACTTAAAGGAGTTGTTACATCATTTAAAGGAGAGCATTACATATCCTTTAAATTTGGTTGCCTTTTCTTCTTCTTCAAGTGCTCAAATATCAACAAGTTACTGGTGTCTATTCGGCTGCTCAAGAATGAAACCTAAGCATTCAAATTCATTAAATCAGCTGAATTGGAGCAATAACTCATATTGATGGTTGGAGTTGCTTAAGATTAGAGGATTTCAAGAGTTGTGTTTATTGAGGTTCCAAGAGTTGTGCTTATTGATTAAGCTTTATTTCAACCATTAATAGCTCATTTAAGCTGATACTTGTGACTATTCAACTAGCCTTTGTCTAGCACTATAAATATTTGTAATCAGCACATTGTTGATACGATTCACCTCGAATGATGAGTTGAGTTGTATTTATGTTGCCCTATTGTCTGTGAGGAAGTATGGTTCAATTAGAAGGATATCTAACTAAATCAATGAAATAGGCTTAACTGGGATTAAAGGATCAAAATAAAATGGCTAATTGGAAAGGGAAAATATTGGTTATCAAATAAATGGTAAAAGTTCATTATGTTTTTGGTTTGGTAAAAGGATTGAAAGGAAGAGCTCAAAAAGCAAGCAAGAACCAACACTAATTAGTGTCGACCCAATACTTATATGCTTTTGAAAAGGTTGGTATATTCGTTCAAGACCTCGACCCTATCAAGAAAGATAGGAACCTCGGTATAGGGTTCAAATGCCACACTTGCGAAAGTGATAAGTTCAGGAAAGGCAAAGAACGGGTTGACGCCACTAGCTTTGTAAATAAGCCAATTTGAACAAAATCAGAGAAAAGTATTTCTCACTAAATGAGTAGAGTTTCATTAAAATGTCCAAACGTCCTTCAAAATGGCTGGTTATACATATTTATAGGTATAGAAAAACCAGCCGAATAGTCACATCTTAATGTGCTAGTTAAAATTGAAATTAAACTCAAGTCTCTTAGCATTCTTGTAACAATTAAGTCCATCCTTGAATTCACTTTAATTCAGCTGAATAAATATCCTTGATTGCTTGAAAAATGTCTCTTGAGATGTTCCTTGGCTAGTCAAAGAGACACCAGCTACTTAATGGTGTTTTGAATGCTTGTTTTAATATTTGAAAGATCAAAATCAACTAGTAGGTGAAGGGGTTGCTGCCAAATTTAAAAGGTGTTAAAATTCTCCTTAAAACTCCTTAATTGATGTATAAAACCTCCCTTGTAACAGTTCCTTCCTTTGTAACCAAAAACAAATGAAAAGTCACTTCTATTAAGTTGTAACAGCCTTGAAATGTAACGGTTGTGAAGGAACACCTGCAATAAACACATTAAAATAAACTTTATTAAACACAATTAATCACTAGTTAAACTCAATCACATTAAACACTTGACTTCAATAAATGAACTAGAAACAAAAGCATCAATTAATGCAGCAACTAGTTTAATTAAAAGAAGCAGAATTAAATAAACTTGAACTCATGCTTCAATAAATTATCCTAGTAACTAGATTAATTAAATAAGCATCTTATGAAGTTCAATAAAAACTCAAATAGATAAACTAAGATGAGTTGAATTAAAACCAGTAACTCATTTATTAAACTTAAAATGAGTTTTATTAAAATTTAAATTCTACTTGCAACAAATTGCAAGTAATGCCTATGGGGTTCATCCATGCATGATTAATGGGTTTGACTTCTTGTTCTTCCCAAACTCGTTCCACGTAGCTTGCTAATGTGTCTTTAAATTTCTTAGCTTGTGACCTAGTAATAGGCTCTTGTGGCAACTCAATGGATTCAGTAGAGACATCCCAAGCTAAGGTCGTAGCAATTGTAAAGGACTTTTGTTGAATTTTATGCTAAATCTAAAACTTGTGAGATTTCCAATTCTCCTTGTTCTTTCGGGACTAAATAGACTTATCAAGTATTCTTGTGGCGTCAATCCATTCTTTGTTAAACCAAACTTATCACCTTTGGTGTGGCATTCATATACCTTTGGTTCCTGTCATTTTTTATAGTGAGTCAAGGTTTGTTAATACCTCTAGTTCCTATCTTGCATAGACTGCGGGTCAAGGTTCTTCTTAGATTTTTCCTAAACGGAAATCCATCTAAGAGCTACTTTGAGACTCGGGTCAACAATCTCAATATTGTTGTTCATTCTCTGCCCTTAGCCGAATCATCCATCCTTTACTTCACTATCTTTATTTTATATTTTGTTTGAAGCCTATTTTCTATTATTTTCCATCCATCTCGAAACGAACCAAATCTTACTCAAATTCATGATTGGGCAACAAATATGACTAGAGATATCATCGAAATGAGTTCGTATCACGTTGATGGAAATGGTATGGTAGCAATTAATGGTTGGTGTGGAATGAATGTAGCATGATGTTGAAAATGGCTAGTTTTGGTAGTTTGGAAGTGATCATCCTTTGGTGAAATTGGTATGGTACATTATAGTTGTGGAAATGGTCATTTGGTATTAGTTGTGCATGTATTTTGGTATATGAACATATGGATAAATGTGGCTTTGAAATTGTTCAATTGGTAATTTTTAGTGAATGAAATGGTTAGGTGTTAGGTAAGTTTGATTGTTGAAATTGATGTGCCATTTTGGCATATTGGTTGAATGGATAGTTTCTATGTTGTGTAAGCTTGAATATGCATATGTAAAGTGTGTTTTGAATGCTTGATTTTAGGTGCAAATGGCTTATGCATGAGGTATGAGTTTGGGCAAGAAAAATGGCTTGGAAATGGCCTATTTTTCGTCCACATAGGTAGAGACAAGGGCGTGTGTCTCAGTCGTGTGTGAAACATGGCTAGGTGATAAGGCCGTGTGTCCCCAGTAGCTTTCAAAGTGTTGCAAGTTAGACTGTTACACGGCCTAGCACACGACCTGGGACATGGGTGTGTGGGGTTATTTCGAAAGGTTCACGGCCTGGCACACGAGCGTGTAGCTTGGCCATGTGACCCAAGTCAGTGAATTATACGGGTAAGTGCACGGGCTGGGACACAGCCGTGTGTCCCTAATTCAAATGTCTGCATAGCCTGAGACACAGGCGTGTCTTTTGGCCACGTGACCCCTACAGTTTGAAAAATTTTGCCTTTTTGCAAAAAAATTCATATGTTTTTCATTTAGTCCTAAGTAGTTTTAATTTCTTTTAAGGCCTCGACGGCTCGTATAAGTGACCGTATGTATGTTTTTGATTGATGTTGCTATGATTTACCTTCTGATCAATTTATGATAATAATTTGTGTGTTGTATGATGTTATGCTTTAGTAATGCTCTGTAGTCCTAATCTGATGACGGATACGGGTTAGGGTGTTACAAAAGTTAGGAATTGTGCGGAAAAAAAAAGAAAGCAAAAAGGGAGGTTGAAAGCTAATCAAAAGAGAAAAAAAAAAGGAAATGGGTGGTGTAGCAATGAGGGGAGGAGAGTGAGGGGATGGAAGGAAAAAGTGTGGTCAACCTTGTCTAGGTTCAATGAACTATTCGTAAGGCAAATATGGAGAAATTGGCAAGTTAGGGGTACAAAGGTGTGAAATGGAGATTATGGTCTCTACAATTATGATATGTTAACCAAAAGAAAAGGAAAGAATCATTCCTCTTTTATGGCAAGCTAGGTTTGCTTTAAGCACATGGGAAAAGTAAAAAAAAATTAAAAGATGTAGATGAGGAGACTTGAACCTAGGACCATAGGAAACTTTTTAAACTCTTAACCACATGGCCATTTCACTTCCTTGTGATCGTTTTAACAAGAAAATAATTTTAACATTGGATGATCTTTACTAAGGGTTTAACAGATTTGCACCAAAAAGAAATTAATGAGAGGGAAGGGATTCAAACTCATAACTACTCAATCACTATAATTGATATTTATTTATTATCAAATAAGTAAAAGATTATCTAAATAAAAATTCAGTCGTGACCACTTTTGGTTCATTAACCCAAGTTCTACTAACCCAATTTTTTGAATGTGGCAATTCTCCCTTCCTTAAAAAGAATTTTGTTGTCAAAATTACTATTGTCAAGCAAATAGACTTATCTACAAATTTCATAACTTTTCTTTCTAAACTAACTGTAACGCCCTAAATTTTATTTTTTGGCTTTTGCGATTAATTAACACAAGTGTGTATCTGCTTCAGTGGTTAAGTGCTCTGGATGTGTGTGAGAGGTCCCAAGTTCAAGTCTTACTTGGGTAAATTTTGGTATTTTTCTTATTTAAGCCTTATGCTTGAGCAGCAGGCTTATATTTGTTTATTAGTAAATTCATATCAGAATGGGCCTGCTAGCCTGGTGGTTAAGTGGGGTGTTAGTCTGTTGTTGGTCTTGTGTTCGAATCCCTAGGATACCAATATTTTTGTTCGGCTCTGGTATAGAGTTGTGCCGAAGTTGGATTCTGAGTAACGAAGAGGTTGCTGGAGAAAAATAAGGGGTATTGGGATAGGGAGTTATCAGAAGTTTCTTTCTGATTATCCTTTTACAAATTTCGGTAGTCTTTTCCCTCTTAAACTTCTGACATCATTTTGCTATTTTTCTTTACTTTTACTCTATTTTGTTTGGCGGCTTCTAGTTGGGTCGTTGGTGAATCATCACTATCGTGTTCGTGGATTTTTGTCAACTAGTAAGTGTTCTTCTTCAACCTTTTCTCATGGTTTGGGCTCTAGTAGTGATAATAATTGTGGATTATCGTTGAACTCTATGTTAAGTGAAGGTCGGAGTGCTGAGGCTTTCCAATAGTACGTAAATGTTAGAGAGACTTTCGCTCGTCTTAAGGTAAAAGTTTAGTCATTTTATGAAGGTTGCTCATCGTTTTTGGAATCGGTATGTAACAGTCCAGTTTTGACCTTAGTCAGAATAGTGGTTTCGGGACCACATATTCAAGTCAAAAAATATTTTAATATTATTTTTAGCGCATATTATAAGTAAATTTACATGTGTGAAAGTCTCGTGTGAAGATTTAACTGTTTGTGTGTCTAATTGGTAAAAAGGACTTAATCGCGTAGAATGTAAAAGCTGTGTGCTAGTTGCTAAAGTGCCAAATTGCCATGTGTTTATAATTATAAGGTCCTTAAGTTGTAAATGGACCCTTGGAATAATGCATGGACAAATTTAGACATGATTTTATGAATTATTAATGTTATAAAGCAAGGGTAAATTGGTAAAACATGTATTAATGTATGTTTAATAAAACAAAACTTAAAAATAGGCCATTATGTTCATCTTTGGCCAAAAATTAGAAAAGAAAAAGAAGAAAGAATGCAAACTAGGGTTTCGACACTTTGAGCTTGAATTAAGTTATGTTTTAGTTTCGATTTTTAATGATTTTTATGTTTTTGTAATCATTGCTTCGTATACTATCGAACCCATGCTTCAATTTCTAATTTTGGTGATAGTTTTGAAATGTGCCATTGATGAAACTATGAGCTTGTGATGTTAGATGATGAATTATGGATGCTTGATGCTGGGTTTAAATGTTTTGTCTTAGGATTTTTGATGAAATTGAGAAATTTGGGCTAAATTGTAAAAATGTTATTTTGAGGGACTAAAATGTGAACTAAATGAAATGTATGGACTTGTATGAGAGTCATGAAAATTCAGCTAATCTTGTGTACAAGCAAATTTTGTGATTTTGTGAATTAGGGACTAAAGTGTCGAAATGTGAAAATGTGAGGGTTATTTTGCAAGGTACCCTAATTATGTGTATATGGATTATTTTGAATGATTTGGTGAATAAAAGGGTTAATTTTGAATACATATAGATTAAGAAAAGAGGAATTTTGACTTTGACCGAGGGAAATCGAAGATTGTAGAATAAACAGTTCGAGTCAACAAATTTTGAGTACGAGGTAAGTTCGTACTTAAAATATGATGTTAAGTAGGTTTTGATGCCTTTATTATACATGGATTGTATATAATTGAATTGGATGAGTATGATGATGAATCCAAAGTAATTGGCACTAAGTGTGCGATTTGAACTAACTTCGACTACTAAAGGCACCAAGTGTGCAATACCGAATTAGCTTCGGTTAGTTGAGATGGCACTAAGTGTGCGGAATCATTCTAGCTTCGGCTAATCTTTAAGCACTAAGTGTGCAGATAATTAAAGCATTGGTGATCATCGGAAAGGTCTTAAAGTATTCGAACAAGAGGTGAGATTAAAAACGAATGAATATGAAAATGTTTCGGTAAGTATAATACCTATGTGGTAGGTGGTAAACTGCATAAATGTTTATTGAAATTGATATAAACATATAGTTTGTGTTGGTATGGACTTGATGAATGAATTGAGAAATTATAATTACTTATGTATTGATGTTTCATATTTTATATTGTTGATGTTTTTTGTACGAGCTTACTAAGCTTTTGAAAGCTTACTTTGTGTGTGTTTACATTGTTTTATAGATATCGAAGCTATTGCAAGCTCAAGGATCATCTAGGATTGTCACCACACTATCGAACCTTACCTTGGTACTTTTGAAAATGCATAATTTTTTTGAAGTATGGCATGTATAGGATAGTAGTTTAAGAAGTATGTTTTGTGATGAATATGCTTAGCCATGTGACTTGGCTAATTTGTACTTGAACTCATAGTTGATAATGGTTCATGGTATGTGATGACAATATGAAATTGTGGTATGTTTTAGTTGGTAAGTCTTGGTAAGATTAGCTTGAGATTGAATGATTTATGGAAGAAATGTTTTGGTATGATATTACCTTAAGTTTAGCATGAATTGGTAAGGTTTATGAGTAGAAAAATGGTTGATATTGTTATGTTATAAATGATAAATGTTTTAGCATAAATATTGGCTGAATTGGTGGTAGAAATATGATTGTTCCTTTTCTTGTAGGTTGATCCAAATTGGGGTGGCAAATTGGCTATTCAAATGGCTTGTTTTTGTCCACACGGGCAGAGACACAGGCGTGTGTCTCAGCTGTGTGCGACACACGACCATGTTGCATGGTCGTGTGTCCCCTGGGGTACCCTTCATTTGTAGGTCAGGCTCGAACACAGGCATGCGGTCTGGTCGTGTAACCCAAATTGGTATGCTGACATCACAAATAAAATACCCCCTATTTTTGGCATGGCCTAGCACATGGCCTGGACACGGGCATGTCCTTAGCACACGGGTTGAACACACGGGCGTGTGGTCTGGCCGTGTGGGCAAGTCAGTAGCTATGCCCTATTTTGCTACGGCTTTGACACACGGGTGTGTCTAGACCGAGTGAGGCACACGGCCTATTCACACGGGCGTGTGACCTATTAAAGGTTAAAAATTTTTATAAGTTCTGAAACTTTCATATGTTTGTCAATTTGGTCCCGAATGCATGTTTTAAGTATTCTATATTCACTTTTACAATCTTATTGAATGTGAATGTATGAGATTTACTGTAATGAAATGATATTTGATATTCGATTATCCTGAATTGTGTTATGGATTAAGTAATGCCTCTTAACCTACTCTGACAACGGATATGGGTTAGGGTGTTACACAGTAAATGTCGATTTAAGTAAGTAATCTAGGGTTCGTTTGGTCAATTTTAGGTATCGGTAGTCTCAGGGACCATTTTAGTAGTAATCAAAATCAGGTGTGCACCCGAAACGTAGAAAATAGAATTCGGCGAAAAGTTAAAAAAGCCTACTGTCGACACCACATGGGTGTGTGGTAGCCCGTGTGGTAGGTCGTGTGGCAGTACATGGGCGTGTGATCGATAAGCCAGGCCGTGCCTGCAAGACACGGGCGCATGACACGGCCGTGTGATGGCTGGCGAGACCGTGTGCGAGACACGGGCTTCACCAATTGGGCTATGTGGGCCCACACGACTATAACCACACGAGCGCGTGGGATTCTGGGCCAGGCCATGTGATCCACATGGCCAAGGCCAATGTAGGCCGTGTGGGCCATACGGGCTTATGGGCTCACATGGGCATGTGAGCCTATTTTTTTCCTAGAAAACTCTATAAGGTTGCACGGATCACCCAAGTCAACTGTGACCTGTCGTAGGGTCGGTAAGCATTACTTAGACCCCCACATTTTGTGATTTGTTTATGTAATGTACATTTTAAGTATGCGATACTTAGCATGTAATTCTGAACTGTAAGAATAATTTGATAAACTGCATATTAGCATGCCATTAATGTATGTTGCATTGCATCAGGGTTGGGATGTTATGTTGGAGGAAGTATTCTGAAAGGCTCTTAAGCCTGATATCTAGCAGCACAGCTGCGACTATCTGATTATGTGCCGCTTTCAGTACAGCATGGTGTGTAGGGATGGGTGGGTCGATTTTATCCCCACATGGTGTGTAGGGTTGGACGGAGATGGTGTGTAGTAGCTTGTGGGTAGGACACTGATTATCTACTTTGTTCTAACTCTGTATCTGAATAGGCTAAGGCGCTAACTGTTTCTGTGAAGGGCTTCAGCTCAAACAATTTACTTACGATGTCTGATATGTGTGTTCTGTGTGGATTACACACTGAGTTTACGAAAACTCACCCTTTTTGTTTTATTTGTATAGGTAATCCCCAGCCTTGACTGGTTGGTGCAGCGGAGGACTCGACGATGACCACATATGTTTAGACTATTTTAAACACGGTTTTTGTTTTTACCTCTTAATTATTTCTCTGGGTTATTTTTGATGTAATCTAGGCATTACGGACTGTTGGGCTTTATTTTGGGGTTTTAAACTGTTTATGGGTTTTTAGACTAAACACGATTTTTAACTAAAAATGATGGTTTCCTAAAATATGAATGGTTTTTCTAAAGTGAACGTAACCAAAGCTTTTGCTAAAAAGACACGATTTTTGATCTAACAAGGGACATGCGTTTTACTCCAAATTAAGCCAAAGATTAATTAAATGGGGCAGTTTTAGCTCGACAGATACGTTTTTAAAATCCATTTCATGTGGCATCACCAGATTTGGCCATAACGTCTAGGTTGGATTTAGGGTGTTACATTTAGTAGTATCAGAGCCACGTTGCAAAACTCGACTATGGATTTGGGTTTTTAAAATTTGTTTTATAGGAGTGATTTTTTTAAATGGATTGATGTATTTTGACTGAGTATGTGGTACACCGAGTCTCCGGTGCTGATCTTGTAAGTGTTCTAAAATTTTGATAAGTTTATTTGAAAATGCTATTAGCATATCTGTGAAACTACTGTAGGTAGTGTACTATGAAAATACTATACCTAGTATACTAAGAACTATAGTGAGACTGTGACTTACGAAAATCAACTCTAAACTTCTGATATTGTTTGCATAAAACATCCATTAACAAATACTGAAACTATAACTAATTCATAAAACTTGTAATACAGATAAAATTGAATAGACTCTGAGAGCACGAGGTACCCGCAGACATGGTATTAGAAGCTGAGGTAGAGGCCATAGAAGGGCTCGAGTTGAGTCCTCCCTACGGATAACATACCAAATCTGGATACGAGTGAGACGACCAGTGTGGCCTGCTACTGAGATTGGGTCTGGCGATCGCATGGCTGGGGATGACGCACTGTCCCAGGCCATGCTGAGGATTTTGAAGAAGGTTGTTGGGCCCAATATTGGGTCTGGGGGCCGAGGGTTAGTTACGGAATGACTCCAGTCCAATGGGGTTGAGCTATTTAGGCGTGTCACTCTAGTTGCCCCTAATGTGGCCGAGTACTGGATGGAGGCCACTAAGAGAATAATGGACGATCTAGATTTTACCACTGAGCAGAAACTGAAGGGCGCTGTCTCCTCGCTTCGCAATGAAGCATACTAGAGGTGGCTGACTATTAAGGAAGGCATTCAGCCCGATCGCCTATCTTGGGAGAACTTTAAGACAACATTTCAGAGCAAGAATGTAAGAGCCAGCTATATTGATGCCAGGAGACGGGAGTTTTTGAACCTTCTCAGTGATGCGAGCGCGCCTAGCGAACCCCGTTAGTCAAGTCTCCTCAGTCGAGCCTTGCATAGCTAGCAAGCTGATCCCAATTCGTTTCCAGCTCCACGACTTCAGTTCATTTGAGCTCAAATTAGCTCAATACTTTTGTCTTTAATTATGCCTTGTTTAATTAAATGCATCTTTAGTTAATGTCATGCATTAGTGATCTACATATTTTAATTATGACATGCATTATGTGTTCTGCATTTAATAAAGCCATGCATTATGTAACTCCCATGTTAGTTTAAGTCAGCTTCATTAAATTAAGTCTTGCATTAAGTAACTTATCTGTTCATTCAGTTTGCATTTTAAAACTATGTATTTAAACATCTTAGTTTAATAAATGAGTTGCTGGACTTTTATTCAACTCATCTTAGTTTAATTAATAAGTGTTTTTGTTGAAATTTATTTAATAAGTGATGCTCTTAATTAATCTAGTTCCTAGGATTATTTATTGATGCATGAGTTAAAGTTCATTTAATAATGTTTCTCTTAATTAAACTAGTTGCTGGAATAAATGATGCATAAGTGTTAGTTCATTTATTTAAGTTAGTTCTTAATTTGTTTTAAGCTTAATAATTGAATAAATGTGTCAGTTACATGTGTTAATTGCAAGTTACTTTTCAGCACACATCCATTACATTTAAAGGCTGTTATGCATTCAATAAGGTGACTTTTCAAGAGATTTCGGTCACAAAGCAAGAGGGCTGTTATAAAGAAGGTTTATACATCATTTAAAGGAGGTTTAAGGAGCATTTTATCATCCAAATTGATTTTGGCAGCAACCTTTCCACTACCAGTCATTTTTTCCTTTTCAAAGGTTATTTCAAGCATTCAAGAATCATTAAGAAGCTGATTAAGAAGATGGTGTCCATTCAACTGACCTAGGGCTAACTCAAGAGTCATTTTTCAAGCACTTAAAGTCATTCATTCAGCTGAATTCAAGTGAATTCAAGGATGGAGTTATTTGGCTCAAGAATGTGAAAAGACTTGAGTTAAATTTCAGCTTTTAATTGGCACATTAAGTTGAATGTTTGTGACCATTCAGCTAGCCTATTTTAGCACTATACTTTTTTCTTAGTTTAAAAACACTATTGAACTTATATGAAATTTGTGAGATTTCTTTCTTTCATATTTTGTTGAAGAACTCGTTGGCTTATCTAGGTCACTAGTGGCATCAACCTACCTTCTTCTTTATCCTGAACTTATCACTATCAAATAGTGTGGCGTTCACCCTTATACCAAGGTTCCTACTTTGCTAAGTAGTGGGTCAAGGTTCTCTTATTCTCCATCCGACCACCTTGAAAACTTATAAGCATTTGGGTCAATATTTTCTAATATTGGTTCGTGTTTGTTTTTGAGATCATTTCCATTCCATTCCATCCTTTCGTTTCATCATAACCGAACCATCAATTCACTTCACATCTAGTGTTTGTTATCCAATTACTATATTTATTTCCATCTTTTATTATTTTTCTATAACCGAACCTATATAAACTTCATACCCATAAACCCATCTTTGAACCCTTCTTACATAGCTTCCGCCATTAATCACTTAAAACATCTTTTGAACAAACTGAATGATACTTCTTCGTAGACGAGTGGGCAAACTCGCATACGACTTAACTCACCCCGAGGCAGATCGTATCATTTGGTATCAGAGCTATTAAAATGAGGAGTACCGACGTTCGAAGCATCACCTGAAGTTAGTTTGTAAGTACAAGAAAAAGTTCAAAAAAAATTGAAAAAATCGAAAAAAATTAAAATTTTAAAAAAAAAAGTGTGTTAAATTTTATTCTCTTTGTATTGGTGCTTTTCTTGTCATCCTGATTAGGTACATTCATTTTCTACCATTCACCCCCTACCCCAACGCTACATTTCCAACCATTTTCATATTTCTTTCAGCCTACCCTATCCCTCATCATTATTTCCCTTGTTTCCCAATTTGCAACCGACCCCTAAGCCTACGATAAGGCCTTGGCAAGTTCAAATACGAAATTACGAAAGAAAGTTTGAGAAGTAAAAGGAACGAGCATGTGAGACTATTCGAGCGGAGGTAAAAGCCAATCGAGTGTAAACACGAGCGAGAGTGCAAACCATTAATTTTTCTTTCCGAGTGAAATTGTGAGGATTTTGTTGTGAGGAATTTAATTTTTGTTTTACTTAACAAATTTCTTTTCAGCAACCAAAGATGTCTCGTGAAGAATTTATTGAGTCAGAATATCAATATTTGGTGCAAGAAATGCGAAGCATGGTGAATACTAAGTTTGACAAATTGCACGAGAGATTAGACCGTGTGGAGAAAAGAGACCAACGGGAACGAATGTCATCAAGTCAAAAAGCAGATTCAAGAACATCACGGAGATACACATCCAATGACTACTCGAAATAAACTCAAATCGAGATTCTTTTTCATCAAGGAATTTGAGACAAAGAGAAGTCAAATTTGATTTTGAATCCTTCCGAGAAGATGTGCGAGATGAAAGATACACCTCTTCAAGAACTCCAAAGAAAACATCCACAGAGAGATCTTCATGAAGGATTGTTCGTGAACCATATGTAAATAATTTTCCTTCTTTTGAACAAAATCATTATTTTCATGATTCTTTTGTATCTTCTTGTAAAAAGAAAATGAGAAAAGCAAAAGAAGAAAAAGAAAAAGAAATAAAAGAGAGGTAAGAGGCGAGTAAGAGAGAAAATGAGAGATTCTTGAAAGAATTCAAAAAATTCATTGAAAAAGCTGATGAAAAAGAAAAAGAACAAAAAGAGAGTGAAAATGAGATTGAAAAAGAAATTGAAAAAGAGAATGAAAAAGAGTTTGAGAGAGAAAAAGAAGTTGAACAAGAACAACGAGTGGAAAAAGAGATTTAGGAAAAAGAAACAAGAGATCTCGAGAAAAAAAAAATCAAGTGAAATTGAATGTGAGCAAGCAAGGATTGTTTCCACTAACCCAACTATTCGATCTTCTTGTGATGTAACTTTTCAGGTTCTTAAAGTCTTGTACGACCAATTCCAGCTTCACTACCTTCCAAACGAGAGATGTTTTTGGTTATTCGAGAAAGGTAAGTATGCAAATGATGACCACCCACTTGTGATTGAAGGTAAGAAAGGTAAGGATTCCATGTTTATCGAATCAAGGTCGTCCGATTTAAAAATTGCTCATAAAGATTTTGATGGGTTAATTTCTGACATGCCTCCATCATTTGATTTGATTAGTCCTTATTCATCTCTTGATGACCCTGCTTCGAAAAGTGCCATGAAAAGCATTTCCTATGACATGTCTTATAATGGCGATTATGTTGATTCTTTTGGATCTGATCAATTGATTTGTGAAAGGTTTCTGTATGAAACATTTCATTCGATTGATTTTTATCTTCAAGATAATTCCTTAAATTTTTGTGCGAATTTTCCATGTCTTGATTTGCATTCCCGATTGAGATTCTTGAAGCCTAAGTCTTTGTTTATTGGTCTTCCTGGTTATGCCAACTCTACGTTCCTGATTGATCGAGTAAGGTTTGAATCATGTGATGGACTCCGACGTTTGAAAATTTGTCTGTTTACCACTTCTTTGATTGCTCGAATGGAATTTCAATCATGTGGTGAGTTGATTATATTTTCTTCTAACTTGTTGCCTATTGAAATTCATGATCAAGTACGTGTGTTCAAGCCTGGCATATGTTATGTAGATTTGTTTTATGGAACATTTAAGTATTTTGCATCTTTTGCATTCAACTTATGTTTGCTTGATGTTCGAACTTTTGTTAAGGAAATGAAATTCGATGATTTGGTTTCCAATTTTGATTTATTCTCTAATCATTTTGTTTGGCCACACATAAAGATTTTGTTTCATTTTGACAAGGTAAGGTCGACTTATGCTATGGGACTTGAATTAAATTCCAATTATGATTTATCTTTTCCATTTAAGCCCATTGTTTTCGTTAATACTAACCCCTCTCATTTTTGTGAATTTCACCCTTCGAGAAGCATGAGATGTCGTGGTGCCTCATTGTTCATTCAAATTGATCGAAGTAAAATGTTTGTTTTACATTACCTTTTCGAGGAGAGAAGATTTGTTTTGATTGAAAAAGGTAAAACTGTTCATGAGATTTCTTCTCCTAAAGGTTGTCAAGGTAAAGTCTCTGAAAATTTTCAAATACCTTTGATTCATTCAAATGGAGATGAAAATTTTGTTGATGGGATGTTTGGAAATTATTTGAATCATGATATGTTTGATTGTAGGCCTAATATTGATTCGTTTGTGTTGGATTGTCATAATGGACATAATGTTAACACAAACTATGATAATAAGAAAAAGATTGAAAGATGTTGGCCACGGTACACTTTACGTGTACAATCACATGAATTTCTATTTTTGAATAAATATATTGAAAAGTTTTGGATTTGGATTAATGTGTTTGATTCTTTACAAACGTTCATGACTAATTACCCTTTGATCCAACTAAGTTTACATGTTTGTAAAAATGGTCTAAGGAAACTTTTTGATAAATTGAAGTATGTTTGTTTTGCCCAATTGAGATTGTTTTCATATAATCTTTGGACTCATTCTATTTGAGCTATTTGGAATTGAATAATTTGCACTTGTCATTGTCAAAATTGATAAGTCATTTTGGCAAAATAGAATCAGTTTTTTGCTTAGCATTTGGTTTATCTTTAGGTTTTTGTTGTCTTAACCCTTAATTACTTATCTATGATGGTAATGTGCTTTCTTGTTCATTGATAAACCATTTCCAGGTTTGTGCGATATCTTCCATCCCATTTGATCGAGGAAAGCCGAACGAGAGGAAATATTTTCCAATAGATGAACAGCCCAACTTGAGGACAAGTCGTCTAAAAGAGGGGGGAATGATGGAGCGCGCCCAACGAACCCCGTCAGTCAAGTCTCCTCAGTCGAGCCTTGCATAGCTGGCAAGCTGATCCCAATTCGTTTCCAGCTCCATGAGCTCTAACCAGTTCAAATTCAGCTCATTTGAGCTCGAATCAGCTCAATACTTTCGTCTTTAATTATGCCTTGTTTAATTAAATGCATCTTTAGTTAATGTCATGCATTATTGATCTACATATTTTAATTATGACATGCATTATGTGTTTTGCATTTAATAAAGCCATGCATTATGTAACTCCCATGTTAGTTTAAGTCAGCTTCATTAAATTAAGTCTTGCATTAAGTGACTTATATGTTCATTTAGTTTGCATTTTAAAACTATGCATTTAAGCATCTTAGTTTAATAAATGAGTTGCTGGACTTTTATTCAACTCATCTTAGTTTAATTAATAAGTGTTTTTTTTGAACTTTATTTAATAAGTGATGCTCTTAATTAATCTAATTCCGAGGATTATTTATTGATGCATGAGTTAAAGTTCATTTAATAATGTTTCTCTTAATTAAACTAGTTGCTGGAATAAATGATGCATAAGTGTTAGTTCATTTATTTAAGTTAGTTGTTAATTTGTTTTGAGCTTAATAATTGAATAAATGTGTCAGTTACATGTGTTAATTGCAGGTGACTTTTCAGCTCACATTCATTACATTTAAAGGCTGTTATGCATTCAATAAGGTGACTTTTCAAGAGATTTCAGTTACAAAGCAAGAGGGCTGTTATAAAGAAGGTTTATACATCATTTAAAGGAGGTTTAAGGAGCATTTTATCATCCAAATTGATTTTGGCAGCAACCTTTCCACTACCAGTCGTTTTTGCCTTTTCAGAGGTTATTTCAAGCATTCAAGCATCATTAAGAAGCTGATTAAGAAGATGGTGTCTATTCAGCTGACCTAGGGCTAACTCAAGAGTCATTTTTCAAGCACTTAAAGTCATTCGTTCAGCTGAATTAAAGTGAATTCAAGGATGGAGTTATTTGTCTCAAGAATGTGAAAAGACTTGAGTTAAATTTTAGCTTTTAATTGGTACATTAAGTTGAATGTTTGTGACCATTCAGCTAGCCTATTTTAGCACTATAAATAGATTAAATCAGCCTTTGTAAAGAGATCTTTCTGCTTAGTTTAAAAACACTATTGAACTTATATGAAATTTGTGAGATTTCTTTCTTTCATATTTCGTTGAAGAACTCGTTGGCTTATCTAGGTCACTAGTGGCATCAACCTACCTTCTTCTTTATCCTAAACTTATCACTATCAAATAGTGTGGCGTTCACCCTTATACCAAGGTTCCTACTTTGCTAAGTAGCAGGTCGAGGTTCTCCTATTCTCCATCCGACCACCTTGAAAACTTATAAGCATTTGGGTCAATATTTTCTAATATTGGTTCCTGTTTGTTTTTGAGATCATTTCCATTCCATTCCATCCTTTTGTTTCATCATAACCGAACCATCACTTCACTTTACATCTATTGTTTGTTATCCAATTACTATATTTATTTCCATCTTTTATTATTTTTCTATAACCGAACCTATATAAACTTCATACCCATAAACCCATCTTTGAACCCTTCTAACATAGCTTCCGCCATTATTCACTTAAAACATCCTTTGAACAAACCGAACGATACATCTTCGTAGACGAGTGGGCAAACTCGCATACGACTCGACTCACCCTGAGGCG
Organism: Gossypium anomalum; assembly: GCA_025698475.1. Classification (NCBI taxonomy): domain Eukaryota; kingdom Viridiplantae; phylum Streptophyta; class Magnoliopsida; order Malvales; family Malvaceae; genus Gossypium; species Gossypium anomalum. Next base: position 45,632,404 of record CM046965.1, read on the forward strand.
GATCGTATCACTGAAGGTGACCGATCAGTGGCCGAAAATGATGCCAAATTTCTGAGACTGAGCCGCTATGCTCGAGATATGGTGGCGACGGAGAATGAGAGATGTGTCCCTTAGGGATAACCTGAGGGTGCTGATAGCTTCGTAGAGAGAGCGAGAGTTTTCTATTCTGGTCGAGAAGGCCAAGATTGCTGAGGATGTTAAGCGCACTAAGCATCAGAACAGGGATCGCGAAAGGGGTAAGAACAAGAGGGAATTAGAGCCCTCGAATTCTGGGATGAGGCCCAGGAAAAAGGCCATATCTGATGGGCCAGTGAGAGTTGGGCCTCCTGTTGCACCTATTGGGGTGGCACTTTGAGGGCACTGTGGTATATGCCATCGAGGTGAGTGTTGGAGGGCTACTGAGGTGTGTTTAAGATGTGGGTTGACTGAGCATCGAGTTCGAGATTGTCCATTAAGAACCAATCAGATGCAACCTCCGGTTACTGGTAATGCACAGCTGCCGAGAGTAGTTCAACAGCCACCTAGGGGCCGAGGTCAGGCCAGGGGTGGTAACGGCAGGGGCCGAGGACAGAGAGCACCTGGCAAAGGTGCTGGATCGATTGAGGAGAGGCAACCTGCTTTGGTCTATGCTGCTTGTAGCTGTGAGGACCAAGATGCTTTGGACGTCATAACGGGTACATTCTTAATATTTGATGTACCTTACCTTGCACTGATAGACATAGGCTCTACACACTCATATGTAGCTAGTACTATGTATGAAACTTTGAGGATTCCAGTCAAGAGTACTGTGACAGCCCTAATTTGACCCTAGTTGGAAAGTGGTTTCGGGACCACAAACCGAGTCATAAAAATAATTAACCGTTATATTCTATGCTTATATGTGTAAATGCATGTCTGAAAGTTTCATGCTTTGATTTTGTCATTTATATGTGAAATTTATAAGATAGGACTCATGTGATAAGACTTGAAAATGTGATAGGTAAATTTTTAAAGTGCCAAATAATGCATGAACTATATACATGGGGGACTTGCATGTCAAATGGACCACTTTTAATATAGTGGCCGGCCATAATGATGGTTGATAGATAATATATATTTTATTTAAGTATTATAATAAGTAATGGCATTATTTTAAAATAAAAATAATTAGTAAAATAAGAAAAAGATGATAAAATAATGGGTGTTCATCTTTCTTTCTTCATTGCCAAAATAGAGAAAGAAAAAAATAGAAGAAGAAGCCAAGGCATTCGGCCATGGTTATCTCAATTTAAAGGTATGTAATGTGATTTTCTTTGTAATTGATTATGAAATTAAATTGATAAGTGCATAGTATAGTTAACCCATGGTTTAAATTCATGAATCATTGAACATATATCCATTCGACAAGTTGCTAAATTTGTGTTATTTTGATAAGTTTTTGGAAGATGTTATTTATATGTTAAAGTAGCTTAAATGATGGTTGAATAAGTTGAATTCATTGTTGAGAGGATGAATTGAAGTTACCGTATGTATATATATGCACATTCGGTCATGGGGGGGATAAGACGAATTTAAAATGTTATAGATTGTTTTTAAGGTTTGTTAAATTATTGTGGTCATTGCCGAATATATGTTTAGTTAAAGAAATTTTTTTTAAGTGTTTAGTTAATTAGTAGGTTAATGGTGTGTGCACAAATTATTTGAAATATAAACTTTGTATAAGTATTAAAAGATGTATATGAATTTAGCCTTGGGAGAATTTTTAGTATAAAATGCTTAAATTCTAGATAGGTTATTGCTTAAATGACCGAATGTGCCAAAGGTAAATGCATGGTCAAATTGATCAATATGTGTTAAGGGAATAGGAATAAATATCAGTTTGATGAACTATATATACATTCGGCTATATAGTTAAGATATGTACATGAAAATAAGATAAGCCATATCAGTTTTGTGTTTGTGTATGTGAACTAGATATTTAATGGATATTCGGCTAAAAGGGTTAAAGGTTAAGTCATAGGAATTTTGGTGATATATATATTCGGTCATTAGGGTTATATGTACTTTGGCTATGTGGGTTATGTATTAAGTAAGCTACTTATTTGATATGTATATTTGGTCATAAAGGTGTACTTGGAGGAATGTTTAATTAATTGTATTAGAATGTTTAAAGTGATTAAAATGGGTATGACCATTTTGTATTTAAGCTAAAGGTAGCTATATGACCTAGTAAATCCCTTGTCATATTCGACCATAAGCTAACATGATGGGATTTTTAATAAGCTACATTTGTTTGAATTAGCTCAAGAGCATAGAGGGGCAAACTCGGATAAGGGAAAAGAGAAAGTAATTGAATAGCCGTTGTAATCGTTTGATGATATCCGAGGTAAGTTTTGAGTAGTCGCCTTTAGTATAAAATTTATGATGCCTTGATATGTGTATATTGGATGAATTGTGACCTTTTGATTCTACTTGAATTAAGTTGTGTGATAAATAATCTAAGTATATGACCTATAGTCGAATGATCAATACGGGTTAAGCTTGATTAATGAAATGTAAATGTGATATTTATGTATAACTTTTAAACTGAAATGTAAATGATGGTGTTCACATGGAGCTTATATTCGAATGTAGCAAATGACTACTAATGTGACATGTTCAATGAGATGTGTGAATATATGATTAAATAGGCATGATATTTGAGGTGTGTATCCAGGCTTAAAGACCCGCAGGCTTCGTGCTGGAATATTATCTGGGCTTAAAGACCCATAGGCTATATGCTAGAATTGTATTCAGGCTTAAAGACTCGCAGGCTTCGTGCTGGAATGATATCTGGGCTAATGACCCGCAGGCTACGAGCTGGTATTATACTGTGTTTAAATTCTCACAGGCTTGTGCTAGAAATTTGTTTCAAGTTCTAAGACTTGACAGGATTGATGCCAGTAAATTAAGTAAGATTACGACGTTGAATATCCGTGAAAAACCATCGTCGAGTAAGTACTATATATTTAAGATGTTAAGGTACGTATTATGTACTCATATGTGAATTGATTTTAAAAACGATATATATATATATATATGTGTGGATGATTACGGTACCTACGAATAAGAGATTGACCTATTCGGTTGATGTTTGTCATTATATGAAAGTATGTGACTTAAAGTAATTGTATGAGCCATATAGTATAGTGAAATATGTGCTGAAAATTTCTTGTGTATTCATTTATATATATATATACATTCGGCCAAGTGATTTATAATTAGAATACGAGTTTTTGATACTTAACGTTCGATTTAAATGACAAGTTTTAATTGTTTGAAATGCTTAAAACTTACTAGGCCTCGAAAGCTTATTCTGTTCCTTATTTCTCTATTTTATAGATTGTTAATTTTGGCCACCGACTCGGGGATCGTCAGCAGTTCATCCTACTATCGATCTTTTTGGTACAGTTATATTTTGGTCTTGATATGGCATGTATAGGTTAGGCTAAAGATAACTTTGTTTTGTAATTGTAAATATTTTAGCCATATGAAAGTGGCATATATAACACAAAGATCAATATGTATTCAGCTCGATCTCTATTTATGTTAATTAATGTGAATGAGAAATTTAATATTTAGCTCGGTAATACCCTTTTAGCTTAAATCTGGTGATCGGATTTGGTTTAGGGATGTTACATTTTATTGGTATCAGAGCTATGATTTAGTCAATTGTAGGACTAACGTAAAGTGTTTGAGTCTAGCTATACATGCAATATAGTATTAATACGATAGTATGATGAATTCTGACAGTTAAAAATGTGTTTTCGTTTAGTAATGGATCCGATCCCAATTGAGCGGTAGCTAATGATGTAGAGAGTGTAGCGCTTGCTCTCGCGCATGGGACGGCACTGATGGACTCTCAACCTATCGCAAGTAATCAGAACGATGAGGCCAGACAGGCTTTTTATAGTGTGATGAATGATTGGTTCAACCAATACATTCGAACTAATACGGCTGTTCCACAACCCCCACTCCCGAATAATAGACCTCCTGCACCTACGATACCTTCGATAATTAATTAGATGAGATTGAATAAGCCCCCGGTTGATAGAATCTGAAAGCACGGGGCTACTAAATTTAAGGCTACCGATAGTGATGATGCTGAGCAAGCTGAATTTTGGTTGGACAATACTATCCGAGTGTTCGATGAACTATCTTGCACACCTGATGAATGCCTAAAATGCGCTATATCTTTGCTACATGATTCTGCCTACTATTGGTGCAATACGTTGGTTTCTGTTGTGCCCAGAGAGCAAGTGACTTAGGAGTTCTTCCAAATCGAGTTCCGAAAAAAGTATATTAGCCAGAGATTCATCGATCAGAAATGAAAGGAATTTCTTGAACTTAAACAGGGTTCCATGTCAGTTACTGATTATGAACAAAAATTTGTGAGGCTTAGCCGGTATGTCCGAGAATATGTTCTTCAGAAGCTATAATGTGTAAACATTTCGAAGATGGATTGAACGAAGATATAAAACTGTTTGTTGGCATTCTTGAAATCAGAGAGTTTGTAGTACTTGTCGAGCGAGCTTGCAAAGCCGAAGAGCTCAGTAAAGAGAAAAGAAAAGCTGAAGATAGAGTTAGAGAGTTCTGTAAAAGATCTTTAGGGAAGCCCTTTTGGCAGTCCCCGAAGAAATTTTGAGATGATTCAGACCGATCTAAGAGCACTTCGAGCTTTTCCAGACAAGACCGTGATCGACCCCTGTGAGTACGCTAGCTACTTCGATTGCCAGTGTTGGAAACGATCGTTGGGACAGGACTGATTGTAAGTATTGTGGGAAATGGCATTCGGGGAGTTGTAGATTTCATGACCGCTCCTGTTATAAGTGTGGATCAGCTGACCACTTTATCAAGGACTGCCCGAGATTGTTTGAACAGAATGTGAATCAGAGTGGTAAACCGGGTACTACTACAGCTCGAGGTAGACCCTCTAGGAATACGAGGAATGCTAGTAGTGGTCAGAGAGGGTCTAGAGATGCTACGACTAGATCTGAGGCTCGTGCTCCTGCTAGAGCTTATGCTATATGCGCACGCGAGGATACTTCTTCGCCTAATGTTATTACCGGTACTTTCACTCTCTTTAATACTAATGTGATTGCATTGATTGACCCTGGTTCTACTCATTCTTATGTATGTGAGATTTTAGCATCCAGTAAGACTCTACCTGTTGAGTCTACTGAGTTCGTGATTCAAGTGTCAAATCCCTTGGGTCGATATGTGCTAGTTGACAAAGTGTGTAGGAAATGTCCCCAAATAATTTGAGGCTCCTGTTTTCTGGCTGATTTGATGCTTTTATCGTTTGATGAATTTGATGTTATTCTCGATATAGATTGGTTGACTGTGCATGATGCAGTTGTGAATTACAAAAGAAAGACTATTGATTTGAGATGTGCAAATGATGAGATAATATGAGTTGAGTCTGTTGGCGTGAACGGGTTACCCGCAATAATATCCTCGATGTTGGCTCAAAAATATGTAAAAAAGAGGTGTGAAGCATATCTTGCGTACGTACTTGATAGTAAAGAATTAAAAAAGAAGCTTGAACCAGTGCCAGTGGTTTGTGAGTATCTGGATGTTTTTCCCGAGGAATTACCGGGGTTACCACCTGTTCGGAGGTAGAGTTTGGCATTGAACTTGTACTTAGGACTACATCAATTTTGATAGCTCCGTATCGTATGGCACCAACGGAATTGAAGGAATTGAAAACTCAGTTGCAAGGGTTGACAGATAGAGGTTTTGCTCGATCGAGTTTCTCACCGTGGGGTGCACCAGTATTGTTTGTGAAAAAGAAAGACGGAACCATGAGAATGTGCATCAACTATCATCAATTAAATAAAGTGACAATAAAGAACAAATATTTGTTACCACGTATTGATGATTTGTCTGATCAGCTGAAGGGAGCCTCAGTGTTTTCAAAGATATATTTGAGATCGGGTTATTATCAGTTGCGAGTTTGAGACTCAGATATACCTAAAACTGCTTTCTGAATGAGATACCGTCACTACGAGTTCTTAGTGATGCCGTTTGGGCTCATTAATGCCCCTGCGGTATTTATGGACTTGATGAATTGAATTTTTAGATAGTATTTGGACCGATTTGTAGTTGTGTTTATAGATGACATCTTGATTTATTCACGCGATGAAACTAAACATGCCGAGCACCATTGACGGTTTGTAAAGGGATTCTCGATGATAGCCACACCATTGACGAAACCACTACAGAAAGATGTTAAGTTCGAATGGTCAGAAAAGTGCCAGAAAAGTTTTGACCAACTGAAAACTTATTTGACTGAAGCTCCAGTGTTAATGCAACCCGAATCTGGTAAAGAGTTTGTCATTTACAGTGATGTGTCCTTACTTGGGTTGTGTTGTGTATTGATGCAAGAGGGTCGAGTTGTAGCTTACGCGTCGAGGCAATTGAAGCCACATGAGAAAAACTATCCGACTCATGATCTCGAATTAGCTGCCATAGTATTTGCTTTGAAAATATGGCGACACTATTTGTTTGGAGAGGGATGCCATGTATATTTGGATCACAAAAGCCTCAAATATTTAATAACTTAAAGAGATTTGAATCTAAGGCAAAGACGTTGGCTTGAATTGTTGAAAGATTACGAGCTCATAGACTATCACCGGGGAAAAGCTAACATGGTTGCCGATGCTTTAAGTCGCAAGTCACTGTTTACTTTACGAGCGATAAATGTTCACCTGTCTGTTTCATCCAATAATGTGTTGGTAGCAGAATTAAAAGCCAAACCATTATTGATTCATCAAATACGTGAATCTCAGAAAGTCGACGATGAATTGGTTGCTAAACGAGCTGAATGTGTTTCAAATGTGGAATCAGAGTTTCCAATTGACGACAATGATTGTTTGAGGTTCAGAAGTCAATTGTGTGTTCCAAGAAATTCAAAACTTATTTCAATAATTTTGAGCGAGGCTCATAGTAGCCGAATGTCAGTCCGCCCTGGTAGTACGAAGATGTACAACAATCTAAAATGTTATTTTTGGTGGCCTGGTATGAAACGAGACATTTCTGACTTTGTTTCGAAGTGTTTGATATGTCAAAAAGTGAAAGCGGAACATCAAGTGCCTTCGGAATTACTTCAGCCAATCATGATACCCGAATGGAAATGGGATCGAATTACGATGGATTTTGTATCTGGGTTGCCATTGTCGTCAAGTAAGAAAAATGCGATTTGGGTCGTTATTGATAGATTGACAAAGTCGGCTCATTTTATTTCTGTACATACGGATTATTCACTTGACAAGCTAGCCGAATTGTATGTTTCTCAGATTGTATGGTTACACCGGGTACCTATTTCTATTGTGTCGGATAGAGATCTGAGATTCACATCGCGATTTTGGAAGAAATTGCAAGAAGCATTGGGTACCAAGTTGCATTTTAGCACCGCTTTTCATCCCCAGACTGATGGTCAATCCGAGTGGATAATTCAGATACTCGAGGATATGTTGAGATGTTGCATCCTTGAGTTTAGTGGTTCATGGGAACGGTATTTGCCTTTGATTGAATTCACTTACAACAATAGTTTTCAATCAAGCATTAAGATGGCACCTTACAAGGCTTTGTACGGTCGTAAATACCGTTTGGACTAAGATTAGTGAAAGTAAAATCTTCGGGGTTGATTTGATTAAAGATGCTGAGCAGAAGGTAAAAGTGATCCGTGAAAGTCTGAAAGAAGCTTCAGATTGTCAGAAGTCGTATGCAGATTTAAAACGAAAAGACATTGAATATCAGGTCAGAGACAAAGTGTTTCTTAAAGTTTCACCTTGGAAAAAAGGTGCTCAGATTTGGCCGTAAGGGCAAATTGAGTTTGAGGTTCATCGGGCCGTATGAAATATCTAAACGAGTTGGGCCAGTCACATACAGATTGATTTTACCCCCTGAGCTTGAAAAGATTCACAATGTTTTTCATGTCTCAATGCGTCGACGTTATAGATCCAATCCATTGCATATAATTAATCCCTCTGAGGTTGAGATTCAATCTGATTTGAGTTACGAAGAAGAACCGGTTCGTATTTTGGCTCGTGAAGTAAAAGAACTACGAAATAAGAAAATCTCATTAGTGAAGGTACTGTGGCTTAAGCATAGGGTTGAAGAAGCTACTTGGGAACTTGAAGACTCTATGAAAGATCGATATCCTAACTTATTCACTGGTAAGATTTTCGGGGACAAAAATTCCTTATGAGGGGGAGAGTTGTGACAGCCCTAATTTGACCCTAGTCAGAAAGTGGTTTTGAGACCACAACACTGAGTCATAAAAATAATTAACCGTTATATTCTATGCTTATTATATGTGTAAATGCATGTGTGAAAGTTTCATGCTTTGATTTTGTCATTTATATGTGAAATTTATAAGATAGGACTCATGTGATAAGACTTGAAAATGTGATAGGTAAATTTTTAAAGTGCCAAATAATGCATGAACTATATACATGGGGGACTTGCATGTCAAATGGACCACTTTTAATATAGTGGCCGGCCATAATGATGGTTGATAGATAATATATATTTTATTTAAGTATTATAATAAGTAATGGCATTATTTTGAAATAAAAATAATTAGTAAAATAAGAAAAAGATGATAAAATAATGGGTGTTCATCTTTCTTTCTTCATTGCCGAAATAGAGAAAGAAAAATATAGAAGAAGAAGCCAAGGCATTCGGCCATGGTTATCTCAATTTAAAGGTATGTAATTTGATTTTCTTTGTATTGATTATGAAATTAAATTGATAAGTGCATAGTATAGTTGACCCATGGTTTAAATTCATGAATCATTGAACATATATCCATTCGGCAAGTTGCTAAATCTGTGTTATTTTGATAAGTTTTTGGAAGATGTTATTTATATGTTAAAGTAGCTTAAATGATGGTTGAATAAGTTGAATTCATTGTTGAGAGGTATGAATTGAAGTTGCCGTATGTATATATATGCACATTCGGTCATGGGGGGGATAAGATGAATTTAAAATGTTATAGATTGTTTTTAAGGTTTGTTAAATTATTGTGGTCATTGCCGAATATATGTTTAGTTAAAGAAAATTTTTTAAAGTGTAGGTTAATGGTGTGTGCACAAATTATTTGAAATTTAAACTTTGAATGAGTATTAAAAGATGTATATGAATTTGGCCTTTGGAGAATTTTTAGTATAAAATGCTTAAATTCTAGATAGGTTATTGCTTAAATGACCGAATGTGCCAAAGGTAAATGCATGGTCAAATTGATCAATATGTGTTAAGGGAATAGGAATAAATATCGGTTTGATGAGCTATATATATATTCGGCTATATAGTTAAGATATGTACATGAAAATAAGATAAGCCATATCAGTCTTGTGTTTGTGTATGTGAAAAAGATATTTAATGGATATTCGGCTACAAGGGTTAAAGGTTAAGTCATAGGAATTTTTGTGATATACATATTCGGTCATTAGGGTTATATGTACTTTGGCTAGTGGGTTATGTATTAAGTAAGCTACTTATTTGATATGTATATTTGGTCATAAAGGTGTACTTGGAGGAATGTTTAATTAATTGTATTAGAATGTTTAAAGTGATTAAAATGGGTATGGCCATTTTGTATTTGAGCTAAAGGTAGCTATATGACCTAGTAAATCCCTTGTCATATTCGACCATAAGCTAGCATGATGGGATTTTTAATAAGCTAAATTTGTTTGAATTAGCTTAAGAGCAGTGAGGGGCAAACTCAGATAAGGGAAAAGAGAAAGTAATTGAATAGCCATTGTAATCGTTCGACGATACCTGAGGTAAGTTTTGAGTAGTCGCCTTTAGTATAAAATTTATGATGCCTTGATATGTGTATATTAGATGAATTGTGACCTTTTGATTCTACTTGAATTAAGTTGTGTGATAAATAATCTAAGTATATGACCTATAGTCGAATGATCAATACGGGTTAAGCTTGATTAATGAAATGAATATGTGATATTTATGTATAACTTTTAAACCAAAATGTAAATGATGGTGTTCACATGGAGCTTATATTCGAATGTAGCAAATGACTACTAATGTGACATGTTCAATGAGATGTGTTAATTGATTAAATATGCATGAGATTTGAGGCATGTATCCGGGCTTAAAGACCCACAGGCTTCGTGCTGGAATGTTATCCAGGCTTAAAGACCCGCAGGCTATATGCTGGAATTGTATCCGGGCTTAAAGACCCGCAGGCTTTGTGCTGGAATGATATCCGGGCTAATGACTCGTAGGCTACAAGCTGGTATTATACTGGGTTTAAATTCCCGCAGGCTTGTGCTAGAAATTTGTTTCAAGTTCTAAGACTTGACAAGATTGATGCCAGTAAATTAAGTAAGATTACGACATTGAATATCCGCAAAAAACCATCGTCGAGTAAGTACTATATATTTAAGATGTTAAGGTATGTATTATGTACTCATATGTGAATTGATTTTAAAGTAAATTATTAGTATCAAAGAACAATATATATATATATATGTGTGGATGATTACGGTACCTACGAATAAGAGATTGACCTATTCGGTTGATGTTTGTCATTATATGAAAGTATGTGACTTAAAGTAATTGTATGAGCCATATAGTATAGTGAAATATGTGCTGAAAATTTCTTGTGTATTCATTTATATATATATATATATATTCGGCCAAGTGATTTATAATTAGAATACGAGTTTTGTGATACTTAACGTTCGATTTAAATGACAAGTTTTAATTGTTTGAAATGCTTAAAACTTACTAGGCCTCGAAAGCTTATTCTGTTCCTTATTTCTCTGTTTTATAGATTGTTGATTTTGGCCACCGACTCGGGGATCGTCAGCAGGTCATCCTACTATCGATCTTTTTGGTACAGTTATATTTTGGTCTTGATATGGCATGTATAGGTTAGGCTGAAGATAACTTTGTTTTGTAATTGTAAATATTTTGGCCATATGAAAGTGGCATATATAACACAAAGATCAATATGTATGCAGCTCGATCTCTGTTTATGTTAATTAATGTGAATGAGAAATTTAATGTTTAGCTCGGTAATACCCTTTTAGCCTAAATCTGGTTATCAAATTCAGTTTAGGGATGTTACAAGTACTAACTGTGAGGTAACTGTGTTAAGTCATCTGGGGCAATCTGTTCGGGTTAGTAAGTTGTATAGAGATGTTCTGCTAGAGGTTCAAGGAGCAGTGTTTCTGATTGATTTAATGGAGATTCTATTTGGAAAGTTTGACCTGATTCTGGGAATGGACTGACTGGTTAAGCATCAAGTGAATCTAGATTGTACGACGAAAAGGGTGGTCTTGAGGATCGAGGAAGACAACGAGGTAGTTGTGTTTGGAGAATGACTAGACTATCTGACAAATGTGATCTTGATGTTGGTGGCAGAAAAGTTAGTGAGGAAAGGGTGTGAATCGTTTGTGGCCTACGTCAGTAATTCTGATTCAGGGGACTTTTCGGTTACGGACATTAGAACTAAAAGGGACTTTCCAGATGTTTTTTCAGAGGAACTACCAGGGTTGCCTCTGAGTCAAGAGGTAGAGTTTGGGATTGAGTTATTTCCTGGCGTAGCTCCGGTGTCTATCGTCCCTTACCGAATGGCACCGAAAGAGCTGACAAAACTTAAGGCTCAGATTCAAGAGCTGTTAGATCGTGGGTTTATTCATCTTAGTGTGTCTCCGTGAGGAGCACCTGTTTTGTTTGTTAAGAAGAAAGATGGGACAATAAGGATGTGCATCGATTACCGATAGCTGAACAAGCTAACGATCAAGAATAAGTACCCAATTTCAAGGATAGACGATTTATTCGACCAATTCAGAGGGGCTTCTGTGTTTTCAAAAATCAATCTTCATTCTGGGTATCATCAGCTTAGAGTTAAGAATGGGAATATACATAAGATGGCATTCAGGACTCATTATGGACATTATGAGTTTTTAGTTATGCCTTTTGGTTTAACTAATGCACCAGCAACATTTATGGATTTGATGAACCGAGTGTTCCTACCCTATCTGGATCAGTTTGTAGTAGTCTTCATTGATGACATATTGGTTTATTCGAGGATTGGGGATGAGCAATGCGAGCACCTTAGGATCATTCTTTAGATTTTGAGGAAAAATCAGCTCTATGCTAAGTTCAGTAAGTACAATTTCTGGTTATGTGAAGTAACATTTCTGGGTCATGTGGTATCTGCTGAAGGGATTCAAGTTGATCCTCGGAAGATTGAGGCTATTTTGGATTAGAAGCAGCCTAAGAATGTCTCTGAGATCCGTAGCTTTCTGGGGTTAGCGGGTTACTATCGGCACTTTGTAGAAGGGTTCTCCTTAATCGCAGCTCTATTGACTAAGCTTTTGCATAAGGGAGTCCCTTTCGTGTGGACTGTTGTGCAACAAGAGAGCTTTGAGAAGCTCAAGGCTGGTCTGACTCAAGCTCTGGTTTTGATACAGCCTGAGCCCGGTAGGGACTTTGTGGTTTACAATGATGCGTCACACGTCGGTTTGGAGTGTGTATTGATGCAGGATGGTAAGGTGGTAGCGTATGTATCTCGTCCGCTCAAAACTCATGAGGCGAACTATCCGACGCATGATTTGGAGTTGGCTGCCATTGTATTCGCTTTGAAAATCTGGAGGCACCATTTGTATGGTGAGAAGTGTGTTATCTACACCTATCACAAAAGCCTCAAGTATCTCCTCACTCAAAAGGAGTTGAAGCTTAGGCAGCGTAGATGGGTGGAGTTGCTTAAGGATTATGATTGTACCATTGAGTATCATCCTGGCAAGGCCAATGTGGTGGTCGATGCATTAAGCCGTAGGGCTATGACCAATCTGAGGGCAATGCTCGCTCGAGTTAGCCTATTCAACGATGGTAGTTTGTTGGCAGAGTTACAGGTTAAACCGATATGGATTGAACAGATTAAGGAGAAGCAGTTGGAAGATGAGCCTTTAGGTCTTCGGTTTCAACAAGTTGAGAGTGGTAGCACTATGGATTTTGGGTTGAATTCTAAAGGTGTGTTGTGTTTTTGAGGATGGATTTCTGTGCCGAATGATTCTGACTTGAGATAGCCTATTCTGAGAGAGGCGCATAGTAGTCCTTATGCTATGCATCCTGGACCGAGATCTTCGGGAGTTGTATTGGTGGCCAGGGTTGAAACGTAAGGTTATTGACTTCGTTGCTCACTGTCTGACTTGTCAGCAAGTTAAGGCTAAGCATCAGTTACCTTCAGGGTTGCTACAGCCGGTTATGATTCCTTCATGGAAGTAGGAGTGTGTAACAATAGACTTTATTAGTGGGTTGCCTCTAACACCCACTAAGAAGGATTCTGTCTAGGTCATTGTGGATCGATTGACCAAATCTGCTCACTTCATCCTAGTCAGGACAGACTTTTCTCTACAAAAATTGGTTAAACTCTACATCTCTGAAATAGTGAGGCTACATGGGATACCTGTCTCAATTATCTCTAATAGGGATCCTCGCTTCACGTCTCAGTTCTGGAAGAAACTTCATGAGGCTCTAGGTTCAAAGTTAGACTTCAGTACTGCTTTTCATCCTCAAACAGATGATCAGTCGGAAAGGGTGATTCAGATACTATAGGACATGTTGAGGAGTTGTGTTATCAATTTTAGAGGCAGTTGGGAGGAGTACTTGTCTTTGGCAGAGTTCGCCTACAATAACATCTACCAGTCTAGTATACAGATGGCACCTTATGAGGCACTGTATGGTCATAAGTGTCGTACTCCCCTATGTTGGACTGAGTTGGGTGAACGACGTATTCTGGGTCCAGAAATGGTTTCTGAGACTGAGGACAAGGTCCGTTTGATTCAAGATCGACTGAAAGTGGCTTTTGAGGTAGAAGTCTTATGTATATCTAAAATGACGAGAGATAGAGTATTTTGTGGGAGACTTCATTTTTCTCAAGGTTTCACCATGGAAGAAGGTTCTGAGGTTCAGTCGTAAAGGTAAGCTAAGCCTTAGATTTATCGGACCGTATCGCATTTTAAGATGTATGGGACCTGTCACTTATCAGTTGGAGTTACCTTCAGAGTTGGACCGCATTCATGACATATTTCACGTCTCAATGTTGAGATGCTACCGCTCTGATGCCACGCATATTATTTCAGTAGAGGAGATTGAGGTTCGGCTAGATTTTGATACGAGCACGCCCTACGAACTTTGTCGAACAAGTCTATCAAGCCGAGCATTGACATGTTGGCAAGCTGATCCCAGCTCGTTTCCAGCTCCACGAGCTCCGTCCAACTCAAATCCATCTTATTCGAGCTCAATCCAACTTGCCTGAGCTAAACTGAGCTCACTCCTAGCTCATTTTCAACTCACGAGCTAAACCTTAGCTCAACTTCAGCTTAGGAGTTTAGCCTCAGTTCAATTTTAGCTCACGAGCTAAAACTTAGCTCATTTTAGTTTAAACTCAATTTTGTCTTTAATGCATTAAATAAAATTTTTTTGCACATATTTATTTACGCATTAAACTTGTCTTATATTAATATTTGTTATTAATATGTCATAGTCATTACTTACATTGATTATGTTCACATAGCCGAATTAATGCATGATATTAATGTGATCACATGATGCCGAATTTATGAGTGTTCAAGAGATGTCTTAATGACTTCTCTTATTTTTTTGTAGATACAATGATCAAGGATGGCACAATGTATGGATGAAGAAACATCTCTTTTGGGCATTCCATACTCATGAATGAAGAAGTATTAAATGCTGGTGCATGTACGACTAGATGCAAGGTTTCTACAAATTCATGCATGTGTCGAATGCATGTATGGACATTAAAGGCTAGTCCATGAATGGATCAAATGCATGGGATGATAGAATGCATGAATGGCTTAAGTGCATGTATGGTGGCTGTCTCCTAACTTTCCAAGGCACTTATTCGGCCAAGAAGTAGCTGCCAACTAATTCTATGTTGACCATAGAGCTCCTTGAACATGTTTACACTTTGAATTGACCTATAAGCTACTACACATGCATGGAGGGGTTCAAGAACGTCCAAGGGAAGGAATTAATTCAATAATTCAACACATTGATTGAATTAAGTGCATGCACAAAGGGGAGAACGAATTTACTAGGTTCATGCTGCCATTTATGAAGCTACATGACATTAAAGTGTTTAATTATGAAGATACATGTTCCATACAAGTGCATGAACGTCCCAAGGAGATGAATGCAACCTTTGGTGCACATACAAGTCACTTGAAGCCATTCTTTATGACTAAGCATTCATGCACACACTTAGGGGGAAGAAAGTGTCCATTCAACTAGTGCATGAATCTACCAAATTTATGAACTATTTTAATACATTAGTGTGAACATTTTTATTATTGTGTGAACACCTAGATGCCGAATTTGAATGTTCATCTATGTGCCTATAAATATTTGTTTTCTTTCATTTGTAAAGGAGGTTTTTGAACTTTGTTTATTGTTTCTTTGTTAATGAAACTATCTGGAGAGAATCTTTCTCCCATATTTCGTTGAAGACTTGTTGGCCTATCTAGTTCTTAGTTGGTGTCAACCTTGTTCTTCTTTTGAACTTATCGCTCAACCGAGTGTGGCATTCACCCCTATACCGAGGTTCCTTCTTTGCTAAGTAGCGGGTCGAGGTTTATCACTTTCATTCTCCACCTTGAAAGCCTATAAGCATTTGGGTCGATATTATCTAATACTGGTTCGTGCTTGATTTTAAGAACCCTTTCTTCCATATCCATCATCTATTAACTTTTTTTTCACTTTCTCTTCTAATTTAACCGAGCCTATACATGTTATTCTTATCCATAAACCATCATTGAACCTTTATACATAGCTTCCATCCTATTTTCCTATCAACTTCATTCTAAAATTGAATTGAACGATACTTTCTCGTAGACGATCGGGCAACTCGCATACGACTCGACTCATCACCGGGCCGGTTCGTATCAGATTTGACCTTCGAGGAGGAGCCAGTCCAGATTCTGGATCATGACATCAAGGTTCTAAGGACAAAATCCATTCCTTTAGTGAAGGTGTTGTGGTGGAATCATGGTATTGAAGAGGCTATGTGGGAGCTGGAAGATGCGATGCGTCAGCAGTATCCTCACCTATTCTGATTAGGTATATTTTGAGGACGAAATTTTCTTTTAGGGGGTAGAGTTGTAACGCCCAAAATTTTATGTTTTGGCTTTTGCGATTAATTAACACAAGTGTGTATCTACTTCAGTGGTTAAGTGCTCTGGGTGTGTGTGAGAGGTCCCAAGTTCAAGTCTTACTTGGGCAAATTTTGGTATTTTTCTGATTTAAGCCTTATGCTTGAGCAACGAGCTTATATTTGTTTATTGGTAAATTTATATCAGAATGGGCCTGCTGGTCTGATGGTTAAGTGGGGCGTTAGTTTGCTATTGGTCTTGTGTTCGAATCCCTAGGATACCAATATTTTTGTTCAGCTCTAGTATAGAATTGTGCCAAAGTTGGATTCTAAGTATCGAAGAGGTTGCTGGAGAAAAATAAGGGGTATTGGGATAGGGAGTTATCAGAAGTTTCTTTCTGATTATCTTTTTGCAAACTTCTGTAGTCTTTTCCCTCTCAAACTTCTAACGTCATTTTGCTTTTCTTTTTTTTTTTTTTACTTTTACTCTGTTTTCTTTCACGACTTCTGGTTGGGTCGTTGGTGAATCATTGCTATCGTGTTCGTAGATTCTTGTCAACTGGTAAGTGTTCTTCTTCAACCTTTTCTCATGGTTTGGGCTCTAGTAGTGATAATAATGGTGGATTATCATTGAACTCTATGTTAGGTGAAGGTCAGAGTGCTGAGGCTTTCCAATCAGTACGTAAACATTAGAGAGACTTTGGCTCATCTTAAGGTAAGAGTTTAGTCATTTTATGGAGGTTGCTCATCATTTTTAGAATCGATAAATGTCGATTTAAGCGAGAATCTCGGGTTCGTTTGGTCATATTTAGGTATCAGCAATCATAGGGATCATTTTAGCAGCAATAAAAATCAGGTGTGTACTCGAAACGTAGAAAATAGAATTTCGTGAAAAGCTAAAAAAGCCTACTGTCGACGCCAGGTGTGTACACAGGCGTGTGATCAACAAGTCAGGCTGTGCGTGCAAGACACGGGTGCATGACAC
Organism: Gossypium anomalum; assembly: GCA_025698475.1. Taxonomy (NCBI): domain Eukaryota; kingdom Viridiplantae; phylum Streptophyta; class Magnoliopsida; order Malvales; family Malvaceae; genus Gossypium; species Gossypium anomalum. The sequence continues at coordinate 45,649,560 of CM046965.1, forward strand.
GGTCGTGTGATGCCTAGCGAGGCTATGTGCGATACACGGTGTAACACTCCAAACTCGGCCTTGACGTTACGGCCAAATCTGGCGCATCACATTAAAGTGTTTTAGCGAAAACTGTGTTTTCATTGAAAACCTTCTTAAAATAAAAAAAAAACTTTAACTACCTTTTAAAAAAAAAACTTCTTTCAACCACTTGTTTAAAATATATGATTTTATGAAAACATGTCATTTTAAAATGTAGTTGCGGAAACGTAGAAGAGACATACTATAGATTAAGAAACCATGCTCAACTTCTTATAATTATGTCATATAAAAACAATAATCCAAATAATAACAAAATAGAAGGCCTTATTACAATCCAGTCTAAAATCACTTAATAATCAGAAACTTATATACTTTAACATGAAAAAAAAACAAATCTAAATTGTCTTGCTAGCTGGCCACGCAGAGTCCCTCCAAGCATCGAACCTCCTATTGAGCATCACCTGAGAAAATAAAAGAGGGGGTGAGTTTTCGAAAACTCAGTGTGTACAACCCTCATCAAACAACCATGCAACAAACAAATCATTTTGGGCCTAAGCCCAATTCAAATACGGTGGCCTTTGGGCCTTAGCCCATTTTGGCCTCAGTAGGGCCTGAACCCATGTCAATTTCCACATATCACATTTAACTAGGCCAAGCCCTTTTCATAATCCAATCATGACGTATGCATGAAAATGCTTATATCCCCATCCAACCTGTACACCCCCTTTCCACCCAACACTTACTGTGGGGAGATACTCGACCCACCCATCCTTATTACAACCCAGTGTGGAACCAATGCGGCCCCACCTAACAGTGTAACACCGATTACGACACTACTTAATGGTGCAGCAAAGCTGCTCGATGGCTAAAAAGCCTTCGATGGATCCACAGTCGTCGAGCGACCATGCGATCCTTGTACACTTTCTGTAACACCCTGAATTTGGGCCTAGAAGTTTTGGGCCTTGAGCATGGGAGCGGTTGAAGGCAGCTTTTAATATTTTGTTGTGCATGTAAATTTCGTTAATGAAGGCTTGTTTTAGTGGTTAAGTATGCTAAGAAGTGTTGGAGAAGTCTTGGGTTCAAACCTGGCCTCTAGTAAAAAATTTTAAGGTAGATCAAACCCTGGGTGTAGTAGGTAGGCCTTAAGAATATTGTTGGAGAAATTGTGACACAAAAAGGAGTGTGGTGTAGTGGCAAAGTAGCGCCACTTAGGGGACAAGGAAGTGACGCCATAGAGGAAGCAAGGGGTCCAAGGTTCAAGTCTTGGTTCTTGCAATATATTTTGGTTTTTCTTTTCAATAAATCTAGAAGCAAGTAGGTGTGCTTTAAAGTTTAATGTGTTGGATTTACGACACAAATGAGTTGGTGGCCTAGTGGTGGTGGCGTGGGTTGGCATATGGGAGGACTTTGGTTCGAATCCCTTGGCATGCAAAGTTTGATTATTTTGCTATGTTGGGATGGCAAGAGTTGGTGTTGAATTTAAACTCGATGATGGAGGGATCCCACATCGGTAAGCTAACATAAGAGTGGATGCGGTCGGCTTTAAATAGAGAGAACCATGAGGAAAGCAAAGGTACCTTTCTTGGTGATCCCTTTCGCGTTATGGCGCGCTCGTTTGGGTTGGGCATCGGCTAGAAGTGCTCGGAGCGTGGATTAACTCCGCCTCCTATCGTGTGTGTTTCTCACTACTCTAGTCAGAGGATGGCTACTTCGGGCGCGATGGGCGAAAGGGGCCATGTGAGCCCAATGGGCCTCACGGCCCTATTGGATAAGTTGTTTGATTGTGTAGTAAATATTGGACTAGGCTAGGTGAATCTCAGATCTGTCTGTAGGTAGGATTTGGGCTAAAAGGGCCACACGAGCGTGTGGGCCCATTTGGGCCGAGAAAGGGCTTTAGGCCCATTCGTATTGTTATCCCTGTTTAGAATACTTTAGTTCACTAAATTACTGAAATACCCCTGTAGGGTAGAATTACCGAAATACCCCTATAGGGTAGAATTACCGAAATACCCCTGTAGGGTAGAATTACCATTTCGCCCTTAGGGTGTTAAATGACTGTTTTGCCCTTGTGGGCAAGTGACTAACTTGGACTGTGTGATATAGACAACTTTGGAGGAGCAGCGAGGCTTGGAGTATCGACTTGGATAAGCTTGAATCTTATTATTGGACCCTGTGAAGGTAAGTAACTTAAGGTCAATAAGGGTTCTTTGGTCGAATAAGGTAAGGTGGATTTTGAGTTTGTTAAGCATAACTTGTACGCTAAAAATAGGTGATGAATAATTGTAGGACATCGTAAGGGATCTCAGTAGCGGTCATCGCGAAACAGGTGTGTAATCTATACCCTTCTATAGACTAGATCGGCAAAAGCCGAAAAGCCGAAATACCGAAAAGTCGATATTTTGGGAACTTACGAGTGTCTGACCGTAAGAGGAAAGGGTTATTAATTCGTATTCCGTGATGGTAAGTCTGCAAAGTGCACCGATCCGTGCGTTTTGGAAATTTTGGGCTTAATGGGCCTAAAGTCGGTTAATGGGTCAACGGGCCCAACTTGGTAAGAATGTGCGGTAAGTAGTTCTGAATATATGTAGATAGTGAAAATATGCATGAAAACCCTGAGTATTGATAAATGACTAGACTACCCTCATGTATGAAAATTACTGTTATACCCCTAGGTGTAAAATGACCTAAATACCCCTAGGTAAATTATGTTTGAAAAGCATGTTGATGATATTCTTTATGATGTATGACATGAATGTATATCTGTTGCATGGGGACATGGGTGATATTATGGAGGAAGCGTCCTGGTGGCTATGCCACATATATCTGTTCTGGTGGCTTTGCCACATATATCTCGATACGTGGCTTTGCCACATATATCTGATATCCGTGACTCACACATTTTTCAGATCCGCACCTTGCCGCATATTTCGTGGCGCGTAGCGGTTGGGTGGGTCGAGTAGTCTCCCACATGGTGAAAGGATGGTATGGGGAGTATGTGGTTGGATATGGGTTGGGCTTTTGCATAAGCATGATATGAATCAGATCGATTTGTTCGGGCCTATGGGCTTTAATCAAAATGCTCATTGCAAGTGAGGAGGCCAATTTATTCTGTCTCTGTGGTTTGAACCGATTTAGGCTATGGTTGGGATAATTACACACCGAGTTTTCCCGAACTCACCCACCTCCATTTTCATCTTTGCGAGTAATCCCCAACCATAGTGGGCTTGGAGTCGTGAGGGATTCGGAGTGGCCACTTGTTTCTCGCAAATTCGCTTTCTTCCGATGAACTGGACGTCTTTTATTTTCGTTTAGGGTTTTGGGTTTTTTTAAAATGTAATAAGGCCGCTTAATTATTTTATGGTTTTGATTTATTTTGATAAAAATGAACTGAGATAACTATTGAAGTGGATTAGCTCTAGGACGCGTTTTCAAAAACATTAAGAGATTTCAAACAACACGATTACAAATAAGGCTTCCGCTAAGCAAACGTTTTCAAACTTAAACATTTTTCTTAAGATGGACTTAACCAAAATAGTTTTCTCAAAATCATACGAGATGTTAGAGTGTGGCAATGGCGGTGTGCATGTCTAGGATTGGATCCGAAGGGAGCTTGGTACTTAAGCAGTTCGACAGACTCACCTCCTCTTTTCCGGTTTCCTACCTGGTGCACAGCTTCTATTCACTTTAACCTACTTTCAAAAGTGTCTTTTACAAACACCAACTAAGTTTTCTAAACTAAGTAATACGGAATGTTTTGAACGCATCGATGTGGCGCACTAGATCCGGTCATAACGTCTAGGCCGGGTTTGGGGTGTTACATTTAGTGGTATCAGAGCCAGGTTGCAACAACTCGGCCTTGCATCGGGTCCAAAAATCTTTTCAAAAACTTAGGCCTAAGAAGGGTATTTTGGATATGGTAAGTTTTTTTTTTAGATGTTCAAGTTTTTCTGGTTTTAAACGGGGTTAAATCAATAGTTTCAAAATAAAAGCGGTTTTTTCAAATCAAATTTTTATTTTCGGTGAATAAAAACATGGTTTTTGAAATGGACTGATAAAGAGGTGGCACATTGAATCCCCGGCACCAAGTCTGTAAGTATTAATTCTTTTTTTTGCTTTAAATATTTATATGGAACTCGAATCAAAATAATATCAGTAGATAGTATCTTGAGCCTTAGAGATAGTACTATAGATAATGTAGTATTGAGGCTACAAAACTGAGACCGTAGCTAAATTGCGATTGCGCGAAAATAACTCTGAAACTCTATCTGTTCATAAGACATTCTGTAATAAACAGTGGAAACAGTAAACTAATGTCATAAAATTCGTAATCAGATAATTCGATATGAGTACAAGAGGAACTCGTGGACAAGGTCATGGGACGTGGTCGCGGAAGGGTGCAAGTTGAATCTTCATCCTCGGGGCATAGGCCACCGAGGAGGCATTTGTGCCACGAGATAACTAAGACTAGGTCACATGATCGGGCCATGGGGGACGACGCTTTGTCTCAAGCGATGTTAAGGATTTTGGAAAGGGTTGTTAGAGCTAGCACCGGGATAGTGATAGTAGGATCGAGTGTGCGCAGCGATAGCGTAGTGGGGTAGATGTTACATGACTACCTCAGTAGATGGAAATTTCGAGGACGAAATTTCTGTAAGGGAGGTAGAGTTGTAACACCCTGAATTTGGGCCTAGAAGTTTTGGGCCTTGAGCATGGGAGCGGTTGAAGGCAGCTTTTAATATTTTGTTGTGCATGTAAATTTCGTTAATGAAGGCTTGTTTTAGTGGTTAAGTATGCTGAGAAGTGTTGGAGAAGTCTTGGGCTCAAACCTGGTCTCTAGTAAAAAAATTTTAAGGTAGATCAAACCCTGGGTGTAGTAGGTAGGCCTTAAGAATATTGTTGGAGAAATTGTGACACAAAAAGGAGTGTGGTGTAGTGGCAAAGTAGCGCCACTTAGGGGACAAGGAAGTGACGCCATAGAGGAAGCAAGGGGTCCAAGGTTCAAGTCTTGGCTCTTGCAATATATTTTGGTTTTTCTTTTCAATAAATCTAGAAGCAAGTAGGTGTGCTTTAAAGTTTAATGTGTTGGATTTATGACACAAATGAGTTGGTGGCCTAGTTGTGGTGGCGTGAGTTGGCATATGGGAGGACTTTGGTTCAATCCTTGGCATGCAAAGTTTGATTATTTTGCTATGTTGGGATGGCAAGAGTTGGTGTTGAATTTAAACTCTGATGATGGAGGGATCCCACATCGGTAAGCTAACATAAGAGTGGATGCGAAGCTGGCTTTAAATAGAGAGAACCATGAGGAAAGCAAAGGTACCTTTCTTGGCTGATCCCTTTCGCGTTATGGCGTGCTCGTTTGGGTTGGGCATCGGCTAGAAGTGCTCGGAGCGTGGATTAACTCCAGTCTCCTATCAGGTGTGTGTTTCTCACTACTCTAGCTGTAGGATGGCTACTTCGGGCCGCGATGGGCCGAAAGGGGCCATGTGAGCCCAATGGGCCTACGGGCCCAATTGGATAAGTTGTTTGATTGTGTAGTAAATATTGGACTAGGCTAGGTGAATCTCGTATCTGTGGGTAGGATTTGGGCTAAAAGGGCCACACGAGCGTGTGGGCCCATTTGGGCCAGAGAAAGGGCTTTAGGCCCATTCGTATTGTTATCCTGTTTAGAATACTTTAGTTCACTAAATTATCAAATACCCCAGTAGGGTAGAATTACCAAATACCCCTATAGGGTAGAATTACCAAAAATACCCACAGAGGGTAGAATTACCATTTCGCCCTTTAGGGTGTTAAATGACTGCTTTGCCCTTGTGGGGCAAGTGACCGACTTGGACTGTGTGATATAGACAACTTTGGAGGAGCAATGAGGCTTGGAGTATCGACTTGGATAAGCTTGAATCTTATTATTGGACCTGTGAAGGTAAGCAACTTAAGGTCAATAAGGGTTCTTTGGCCGAATAAGGTAAGGTGGATTTTGAGTTTGTTAAGCATAACTTGTACGCTAAAAATAGGTGATGAATAATTGTAGGACATCGTAAGGGATCTCAGTGAGCGGTCATCATGAAACAGTGTGTAATCTATACCCTTCTATAGACTAGATCGGCAAAGTCGAAAAGTCAAATACCAAAAGTCGATATTTTGGGAACTTACGAGTGTGCGTAACGCTCGTAAGAGGAAAGGGGTTATTAATTCGGTATTCCGTGATGGTAAGTCCGCAAAGTGCACCGATCCGCATGCGTTTTGGAAATTTTGGGCTTAATGGGCCTAAAGTCTCGTTAATGGGTCAACGGGCCCAACTTGGTAAGAATGTGCGGTAAGTAGTTACAATATATGTAGATAGTGAAAATATGCATGAAAACCCCGAGTATTGATAAATGACTAGACTACCCTCATTTATGAAAATTACTTTATATATACCCTAGGTGTAAAATGACCTAAATACCCCTAGGGTAAATTATGTTTGAAAAGCATGTTGATGATATTCTTTATGATGTATGACATGAATATATATCCATTGCATGGGGACATGGGTGATATTATGGAGGAAGCGCCCGGTGGCTATGCCACATATATATCTGCTACCGTGGCTTTGCCACATATATCTCTGCTCGTGGCTTTGCCACATATATCTGATCTGTGACTCACACATTTTCATATCCGCACCTTGCTGCGCATATTTCTCGTGGCGTGTAGCGGTTGGGTGGGTCGAGTAGTCTCCCCACATGGTGAAAGGATGGTATGGGGGAGTATGTGGTTGGATATGGGTTGGGCTTTTGCATAAGCATGATATGAATCTGTATTGATTTGTTCTGGGCCTATGGGCTTTAATCTGAAATATGTTCTGGGCTGAGGCCAATTTATTCTGTCTCTGTGGTTTGAACTGATTTAGGCTATGGTTGGGATAATTACACACTGAGTTTTCCCAAACTCACCCCTCCATTTTCATCTTTGCAGGTAATCCCCAACCATAGTGGGCTTGGAGCTGTGAGGGATTCGGAGTGGCCACTTGTTTCTGCAAATTCAGTTTCCTTCTGATGAACTGGACATCTTTTATTTTCGTTTAGGGTTTTGGGTTTTTTTTAAAATGTAATAAGGCCGCTTAATTATTTTATGGTTTTGATTTATTTTGATAAAAATGAACTGAGATAACTATTGAAGTGGATTAGCTCTAGGACGCATTTTCAAAAACATTAAGAGATTTCAAACAACACGATTACAAATAAGGCTTCCGCTAAGCAAACGTTTTCAAACTTAAACATTTTTCTTAAGATGGACTTAACCAAAATAGTTTTCTCAAAATCATACGAGATGTTAGAGTGTGGCAATGGCGGTGTGCATGTCTAGGATTGGATCCGAAGGGAGCTTGGTACTTAAGCAGTCCGACAGACTCACCTCCTCTTTTTCGGCTTCCTACCTGGTGCACAGCTTTTCTATTCACTTTAACCTACTTTCAAAAGTGTCTTTTACAAACACCAACTAAGTTTTCTAAACTAAGTAATACGGAATGTTTTGAACGCATCGATGTGGCGCACTAGATCCGGTCATAACGTCTAGGCCTGGTTTGGGGTGTTACACTTTCTCCAATCATAAACCTAGCCCATATGCAACATAATAATGTATGGATGCAGCATATATCATACATAGATCATACTCATAACACATAGGGGTATTACAGTAATTTTTACCCTACAGGGGTATTTTGGTAATTTTTTAGTAGTATAGGTCTTAATTACGAAATTTGGCCCATCAACAAGTCCTCGTTGGCCAAAGTGAACAGATACTATGCACCAGGTAGGATTCCAGAGAAGAGGAGGTGGGTCATTAAGACTGCTTAAGTACCAAGCTCTCCCTAGATCCAATCCTAGACATGCATATGCCCATTGTGACACTTTACCCTTATAACTTGTCCATAGACGAATTTGATAAATTAGTTAAGTTTTATGCTACTTAAGGATTTATTAGAAACTAGGCTTACAAGTCCATGACAAAACCCTAGCAAGTCTACAGGCTTCCATACATTCATATGGCTCATCAGGCCCAATCACATTTATACGGTCCATTAGGCTCAATCAAACTTATATGGCCCATTAGGCTCGAAACCAATCCAAACCATTCAACAAACTTAATCATCTCATCACATATTACCAAATTATCAACTTTTGCTTATTTGGGCTCACAAGCCCGTCGGGCCCATTTGGTCCATTCTGGCCCAGTTGGCCAAACGTGACCCAAGTCCATGAGATCTCTCGTGGGGTCTCTAGTATCGTATCTAATACCCTCTTACGAGTGTTCGTGCACTAAGACTACCGTATCCAAACTTTTAGCTTTTTGGCATTTCGATATTTTGGCATTTCAGAATTTGCCGATCGACTATGTGTGCGAAGTGTGTGTACACACTTGGTAATTGAGCGTGCTGCGATTCCCTTAGTCACAAACGTTGAACACCAATCCCTAATAGCTTTTCCTTGATCATGTATTCCCTAGATCAATACCGCAAAACACCTAAGGAGTAATTCGGCAATGAGCTAAAATCTGAGATCCAATACTAATTCCCTACCAAAGTCGATTAGAAAGAGTGAGGGAAAGGAGTAATTGATATTAACAATACTAGCCGAAAAAGAGATAAGGTACTTACACCAAAAGAGCAATAGGCCCAAGGGAGATTTGGCTTTTCAGCTTTTAAACTAATATGGTGAATAAGGTTTATTCGGTAAAAACTAAAGAAGAAGAGTAGAAGAAAGAATCGACTAACCTGAAGGGTAAATCAAAAGAGAATTGAGGAGAGAAAGAATGGAAACAAAGAATCAGCTAGCAAAGATGGAAAAGCCAATCGGCACTTAGAAAAATGAAGAATTTGGCATTAGCCTAGGATCCCAAACTTAACACATATTTATAGCCTATAGCCAAATTGCCTGACCCTCAATTCCCAATTCAGCTCCATCACTTCCCCCTTCTCATCTCCTCATTTTTCTCCCTGATAACTGCCCAATCTATTTCCTAAATTTTCTCTCCTGAACACTCCCCTTAGAGTCCATATTCATGCCACTTCCAACCTTCTAGAAGGCCAAAATTAAACTCCTAAAAATACTAAGCTAGGATTCAAGCCTAGGATCTTCTTGCTAACCACTAACGCCACCTCCCAACACCCTAAGTGGCGTCACTTAGCCACTCCACCACAAGGCTTTTTGATGCCATTTTCCCTTATTTTTATTTAAAAGCCCAACTACTCACAACCCTGGTTCTTTTAATAGTTAAATTAAAATTCCTCCACCACAAAACTCAAACCCAGAACTTCTCCAACACACCTAGACACTTCAAATTCATTAAACCCTTAAAGCCAACATATCATCTGTCATTTTCTTGATCACTTAAAAATTTTATGAGACCTAAAGCCCAAAGCCCAATTCCTCTAGGCCCAAAATTTGGGGCGCTACACATGGGCTTGACCAATTGGGCCGTCTAGGCCACATAGGTATAACCACACGGGCATGTGGGATTTTGGGCCGATCACACGACCAAGGACAATGTGGGCTATGTGGGCCCACACGACAGACCACATGGGTGTGTGAGCCTATTTTTTTCCTGGAAAACTCTATAAGGTTGCACGGGATGCCCAAGTCGACTGTGACCTATTGTAGGGTCGATAAGCATTACTTAGACCCTTACATTTTATGTAATGTATGTTTTAAGCATGCGATACTTAGCATGTAATTCTGAACTGTAAGAATAATCTGATAAATTGCATATTAGCATGCCATTAATGTATGTTGCATTGCATCGGGGTTGGGATGTTATGTTAGAGGAAGTATTCTGAAAGGCTCTTAAGCCTGATATCTGGTAGTATAGCTGCGGTTATCTGATTATGTGTCACTTTTAGTACAGCATGGTGTGTAGGGATGCGTGGGTCGATTTTATCCCCACATAGGGTTGGACAGAGATGGTGTGTAGAGGCCGGTGGGTAGGACACTGATTATCTGCTTTGTTCTGACTCTGTATCTGAATGGGCTAAGGCCCTAACTATTTCTATGAAGGACTTCGGCTCGGACAGTTTACTTACAATGTCTGATATGTGTTTTCTGTGGGGATTACACTCTGAGTTTACAAAAACTCACCCTTTCTATTTTATTTTTCCAGTAATCCCTAAACTTGACGGGCCGGTGCAGCGGAGGACTCGGCGGTGGCCCCATATGTTTAGATTGTTTTAAACACGATTTTGGTATTTACCTCTTAATTATTTCTCTTGGTTATTTTTTATGTAATCTAGACATTACGGGCTGTTGGGCTTTATTTTGGACTTTTAAACTGTTTATGGGTTTTTAGACTAAACACGATTTTTAACTAAAAATGACAGTTTCCTAAAATACGAACGATTTTTCTAAAGTGAACGTAACCAAAGCTTTCGCTAAAAAGACACGATTTTTGATCTAACAAGGGACATGCGTTTTACTCTGAATTAAGCCAAAGATTAATTAAATGGGACAGTTTTAGCTCGACAAATACGTTTTTAAAATCCATCTCATATGGCATCACTAGATTTGGCCATAACGTCTAGGCCGAGTTTGGGGTGTTACAGATTAATTAATGCTTATGATTCAAACTAATATATTTATATTGCACCTATTTGGTTATTTTTTATAGATGAACACAATTGAGTACACATTCACTTGAAATGCTTTTATGTTTCTTAACTCTTTAACTTAGTGAACAAAGTTTCAGTTGCTCTACGGTGCTTAAATTAGCTAGGAATCAATCTTAATTTGGATGTGAAATGTGACTTGTGCATGTTCAATAGCTAATTACCATTTATTCTCTTGTTCAAGGTAATTCAAGGGTCATCTTTGTTGCGAGTTTCATGTTGTTTGGTTGAGGACAAGAAAAGACTTAAGTGTAAGGGTGTTTTATATATTGTAGTTTGATATGACAAATTAATCTCTTTTCAAACCTAAGAAGCTCATTTTCAAGCACCTTTTAAAGTAATTTTAGTTAGTTTTCCACATTCGTGTTAGGACTTACTTTGTAACAGCCCGATTTAGACCCTAATCAGAATGGTGGTTTCGAGACCATGAATCCGAGTCAGAAAAATATTTTAAAATTATTTTCTATGTTTATTTCATGTAAATTTATATCTGTGAAATTTTTGTAATTTAATTTTGTCGTTTAGGTGTCTGATTAAATAAAAGAATTTAATTGCGTAAAATGAAAATTAGGTGGTTATTTCTAAAAGGGGCTAAATTGCACTTGGCTTTTTAAATGGAAACCTATATGAGATAAATAAGCCATTAGTAAAATAAGTGGATGGCTAAGGACACTAAAATGTGATAATATTAAGTTTTAAACTAAGGTTAAATTGGTAAACTAATAAAACAAGTTAATATAACATAAACTTATCATAAAATAAGCCATATTCATTTTATTTTCTATGTTCTTGCACTGAAATTAAAAATAAAAGAAAAGAAAAAGAGAAACCTAGGGTTCGGATTCATTCAAGCTCAATCAAGGTAAGAGTTCATCTCGATTTTTGATAATTTCTACGTTTTTGAGATCGTTGCTTCGAGTACTACAAAACCCATGCTTTAATTTTTGATTTTGATGAATATTTTGAGTTATGCCATTGTTGATAGTTTGTGATTTTTGTTGTTTGATGATGAAAAATGAAAGATATGTTTTAGATTAACATGTTTTATATTGGAGTTTTTTGATGATTTTGAGTAATTATTACTAAATTGCAAAAGTAATAATTTGAGGGACTAAAATGTGAAATAAATGAAATATATGGACTTGTATGGTAATGGGTAAGATTTGGCCAAACATGAGTACTTTGAAATTTTGCATATTTTGTGTTTTGTGCAATAGGGACTAAATTGTAAAAATTGTAAATGTCAGGGGTAAAATGGTAATTTTCTCATTTATATGTTTTTGGAATAAATTGAATGAAAACATGTTTGAATGAGCTTAATTTGAATATTTTTAGATCAAGAACCAAAGAAATCGGATTTGGATAGGGGGAAAACGAAAGTTGTTGACTAGCTGCCCTGTTCCGTTTTTTTATCGTCCGAGGTAAGTTTATAAGAAAATAGACGTGTTTAATTGTAGTTTAATATTAAATATGTATGCTGGAATGAAATGTATGAAATTATATTCACTATGGCAGAATATGAATAAGCTTAGTTACTACATTCCGAGTTTGTTTCAACTGAGTTACGACATCAGAAAGCCCCGTATGAACCTGAGGAATAGTTAGGATACATATGTCATGATAGGATTCTGATATATGTGTGTGAGTAAGACCATGGCATCGATATGTGATTCCAATATATGTGTACGAGTAAGACCCTGTCTGGGACAGTGGCATCGATATGTGATTACATGTAAGACCACGTTTGGGACGTTGGCATTGTACGATACAATTGTGATTATCCGAGTGTCCTACCCAATTTCGAATGGTTCATCAAGCATTGATAAGTGGGGAACAAATATGTCAAATTAGCTAAGTGGTTAGGTATGTATTAGTTTAGTAATTATTTGCAACAAGGTAAGTGAGTGTTATGATATTTAGTTACAAGCATATGTAACATGAATGAAAAGTATATGTGTAAATAAGTCATGTGTATTCGGCCTTATAGGCAAGAAGTATGATCCTTGTTGGTGTGATTTTATTTTCGCATATATATAATGATCTTGCATATTCGGTTACTTAGTTATTTTGTGTATATAAATTTTATCTTGATTTAAAAGCTTATTTATACAAAGGTATGTATATTAGGTTTTATATTGATAATTTGGCTTTTGAAAATTGAATAATGAGTTGATGACTTAATCTTGTGAACATTCGGTCAAGGCAATGGATATATGTGTTCAGGTATATTATTATTGAAGTTGAAAGTTGAGAATAAGCTTGATATTGATATTGTAATTTGGTAGGTTAAAATAAGTTGATTATGTTAACAGCTTGTTTGTTAGCTTATGACTTACTAAGCTTAAATAGGTTATTGTGCATATATTTGTCTTTGTTTTGTAGATTTTGGATTCGAGTTACAAGCTCGGGGATCGTCAGCAAAGTCTACCACACTATCTATAGCTTCGGTATTTTAATATTCAAACTCGAATTATGGCATGTATAGGCTAGAGTGTGCTTTTGTAAGCTAGATTTTTAGTTATATGTAATCTAAGCCATGCGAAAATGGCTAAGTAATTATATTAGAATTTGGTTATGTTAGTTAAGGTTTATATTAATTTTGGTTAATAAGTTGCATGCCATGAAGGTATAATATATGTGGTAAGTATTATATGTTTGGGAATGGCTTGCTGATTATGTTTGAACTTGGTATGGTAAGATCTTAGTCAAAATATTTAATGAGCATGTTCGTTGGTATTGATGATGAAAGTTTTGGGATATGTATGATTTCAAATAGAAGATTCGGCTATGAAGGAATAATTGTAAAATATGCATTTGGTATGTTAGTTAGTTGAGATGGAAAAATATGCAATGCATGTGTTTCATGAATATTTGGTCAATTGTTTAGTAAGTTTTCAATGCTAAGTGTGATCGTTATTTTTTTTAGGGTAAACTGCTTATCATGTACATGTGCATTAATATTATGTTCGGCCAAGGTATAATGTACCAAATATACATAGGTAACTACTTATTAAATTATGTAATATAATTGTACGCTTAAGTGTGGTTATTAAGAATTTTTTGTTAAAGTAAAACCATGAGTGACATTAAGTGATCAATAATTTAAGATATTAGAACTTTGACTATTACTTTGTTATGAAAATGAAATTCTGGATGCATTAACTAGTATATATATAATCGGTGTATTTCTTGGTGGTGTATGCATGAAATGGTTAAAATTCACTAAGGCCAATTGCGTGTAATTTAATGACTAAAGTAGGTATGTATAGTTTTCTTTTAATAATTAATACTCTAAATGAATTATATGAAAATGTGTGAATAATATCGTGCGGTTGTTTAAATTTGAGGTAAAGTGTAAAGCGTGCGAAAAATTCAAATTGATTATTACCTAAGCTATACATGCAGTGATTTAAGATGTGTTTTATGGCTTATTGGGTTATAAGAATGTATATGTAATTTTGGTGGCTATATGTATAATTACATAAGTGGTAATGGAAGTATATTTAACCATTTTGGTATTTAATAAAGCTGTGTAATTAAATGCATTATATGCTATTAGTAATAAGTTGAAATTTGTTGTGATTTATATATGCTAGGTATAAATCGATGTATGTACTAAAAGGTGAATTAATTATAGTTTATTTAAAAATGAGTTTGATTTGAATGATTATATAGATATATGAATGCTTTGAAATTGTGTTTTGACCGATAATCCCTCGTAACCCTAATCCGACGACAGATATGGGCTAGAGGTGTTACATACTTTAAGTGTGTTTCTTAATATGTTTTCCTTATTTTTGAATAAATTTATCATTTACCTTAATGTTTAAGATTAGTTATGTACTAAAGGTCTTTGTAGGGCTCAATGGGAGAGGCAAAGGGAAGGAAGCAAGGCATTGAGCTTAGTGTTGTAACCTGAACCCCTCTGTGTAACACCCCTTACCCTTACCCGAGGCCGGGATAAGGTACAAGGCATTACCAGACAAAGATAAAAACATTAAACTAAAATACGGGCCATAAAATTTGTATCAAATTCAAACTTTTTGCATTTAATCATAAGGTCCCTAATACAAACCTACGAGGCCCAAAACATACTTTAGAAAGGGTTCGGGACTAAACCAGGAACTTACGAAAATCTTGAAAATTTCATGCTTTAAGGCTCCACATGTCCGTGTCCCAAGTCGTGTTCCATACACTACTGAGACACATGGTCGTGTCTCACACAGGTGGAATATACCTAGGCTATTTTCCAAGCTTTGGTCAACCTTAATCTCTTACCCACTTATACAAAATCAAAAGCATATAACATGGTATTCATTTAATGATTAAACAATCTCAATTTAAACCACAAACATAGCATTTGTATGTCTCTCATAGTTATTTTACCTTGTCTATTATAGTACCACTTATACATTTACACCAAGATTATCATCTTACCACTTCACTTAATCATCAAGCATTCATATTTAAAGCTAGATCATATCTTTATAAAATACCACAATTCAGATCATAAAAATAACATGTTTGCTCTAAACATTTCAATTCAACTCCATACCCAACAAGCATTACATTAAGACTAGTCATATATTTATATATATATATATATATATATATATATATATATACATGTCATGACACATATCATTCTCTTTCTATTTTCTTATAAACACATATCATTTATTTCATTAT
This sequence comes from Gossypium anomalum, assembly GCA_025698475.1. Classification (NCBI taxonomy): domain Eukaryota; kingdom Viridiplantae; phylum Streptophyta; class Magnoliopsida; order Malvales; family Malvaceae; genus Gossypium; species Gossypium anomalum. The sequence goes on from CM046965.1 coordinate 45,664,909, forward strand.
ATCAATATTTCATATACCATAGTTTCCATGTATTCCACATATATTTATTTTCCTCCTCCTCCTCTCCATTCCACATCCTTAATGTATAGAGCATTCTTGTAAGTACGATTTCACAATTTACTAATAAATGCCCACATCAAACTGTCCACACGAGTCATAGTCACTTACTTATTTATAATTCGAGCTACAGAGATCGAAATTAAGATCCGTAAATTTTCTCTGAAACTAGACTCACATATCTTTCCACTATAAAATTTTCATAATTTTTGGTTTAGCCAATTAGTACAGTTTATTAGTTAAAGCCTCCCCTGTTTCAGAGTATGACTACTCTGACCTCTGTGTACTACGAACCAAATTTCTCCCTGTACAGAATTCCAACAACCATGCCATTTATTTCCCTTAAAAATAAACTCAATAAGGAATCCATGAATGTAAGGTATGACTCTTAATAATTTTTGTACAATTTATGGTGAATTTATAAAGTCAGAATAGGGGATCTCGAATTCATTTAGACCCTGTTTCACAAGAATTCAAATATCACACAATATAGAATTCTTTTGCTTCCCTTGTTTCTTTCATGTGAAAATAGACTCATTAATATTTATTTTCATATATCATTTGTATTTTTATTCAACTTCCACAATTTTTAGTGAATTTTCAAAGTCACGTAACTGCTGCTGTCCAACACTATTTTACTACTAAAATTCATTCTTACATAATTCCACTTAATCCATTTTGTCTTATCAAAGTTCACCAAACTATCGAGCACATTGCTCATAATTTTCATAAACATATACCTACACTATTTCATCACAAAACTCACAAAACAGTACATAGTAAGTCTCCCGTTGAACACTTCGGATCAATCCTCGATACTTGGTGGTTTCAGCACATAGCTCCACCCATCATAAAGTTCGACTCTCTTGTACACATGGTGAACACTTAGTACCACCGATGTGACCTAGCCAGATTTATCTCGTAGCTCTCTTGTCTACATGGTGTCCTTCACTGAACCACGCATGCGACCTAGCTACATATATCCCATAGCTCTCTTGTCTACATGGTGTACACATAGTATCACCCATGTGACCTAGCTACATCATAATGTCTCGTAGCTCTCTTGTACACATGATGTGCACTCAGCACCATACATGTGACCTAGCTACATACCATCTGTATCATCCAATCTTTCCGAAGGTTCAAAAGGGATTTCTCTCTTTTCCAACAATTTCACCAATCAAATAATTATCCACAAACATATTTCCAATATTATTATAAAATATCATAATACAAGTAATATTGATGTATTACTTACATATAAACTTACATCTCATTTAATATCAAGGAAATAACATTAAATTACACATTGCCTTATTAAAAATCATATGAACTTACAATTTCGCATAATATCCATAATCATAGAAATCACATTTATGTATGATAATTCAATGCACTTCATGTACCATAGACATATTTTTAAATCAATTCATAAACTTGGCACCATAATCATTTAATTTAACATAATTCAATTAATTCACTAAATTTAACTTTCAAATATAAATTACAGCATTATTGCTTTATTATTATCATACCTACTTACATACTTTCAACACCTCGGATATCATAGTAAATATATCAATTTTACATTGAAACATGCATAAATTAATGCTTATTATACATATTAACTTACCTCGATACTAAAACGGCCATTTTACCAACTTTCTCAATTTTTAATTTTTCTCTCATTCTAGGTTCAAATCTCATTTTCCGGGATCTAAAACATCATATTTTACTTATTTAACTAATGTACTATTAAAAACATTCCTTAACTCAAACTTTGGAAAAATTACAATTTTGCCCCTAAACTTTTGCATATTTACACTTTTGCCCCTAGGCTTGGGAATTAAACTTCATCCCTTATTCTTATGTTTTATGACATGCTGATCACTTTTCCCTTCTATGGAAACATCAAATTCTCACTCTAACATATACTTATAACTATTAGGTATTTTTACCGATTAAGCCCTTTTACTCATTTTCACTCAAAACCGAGTAGCACAAGTTGTTTAACATAATTTAAAACCTCATATTCTATCATAAAACATCAAAATAAACACATTTCACCTATGGGTATTTTTCCAAATATGAACCCTATCTTAAATTATTGCTAGAATAAGCTTAATCAAATTACCGGGATTCCAAAAACGTAAAGAACTTGAAAAACGGGGCTAGAAGGGACTTACTATTGAGCTTGGAAAGCTTGAAAACCCTATCCATGGCTTCCCCCATGCTAATTTCGGCCTCCATGAAGAAGATGAGTAAATTTTGGCTTTATTTTCCCTTTTTATTTCTTTTAATTACCAAACGACCAAAATGCCCTTCCTTACTAAACTTTCAAAAATTCCATCCATGTCCAATTTTTGTCCATAACTTAGAAATTGGTCAAATTGCTATTTAAGACCTCCTAATTAATATTTCAAAGCAATTTCATACTAGAAACTTCTAGAGTGCAAGTTTTGCAACTTATTCAATTTAGTCCCTAACTTCAAATTGAGCACTTTATGCATAGAATTTCTTCACGAAATTTTCACAGAATCATGCAATCATATCATAGACCTCAGAATAATCATAAAATAATTATTTCTATCTCTAATTTTGTGGTCCCGAAACCTCTGTTCCAACTAGACCCAATTTTGGGCTATTACACTCTGACTAACCATGTAGTGACTTCACTTGAATCAGTGTCTCAACCTACATTTCTCTAACTTGCCATGTCATGACTTCAATCAAGCCATTGTTGCTACTCACACTTCTTTAACTTGCTAAGGATTTTCTTCGATCAAGTCTAATGCCGAGCCCTCTAGAAGACCATGTTGTGAGACCAAGGCCTTGGGCTTGGTGTGTCGTGACTGGGGCCTTCATAACTGGAAAATTTACATAATTTTTGAAGGGAAATTGATGAAAGTTTGACTTTTACAAACTTTTTGCTGTTAATTTTTATATGGATATGATTGTAAATGGGTTAGCCATTAAGTTTAGAGTATAAATACTAATTTATACTCAACCTAAAACAACAATTGAACATTATCCAACAAATTAGATTAGTTTTATACAATTTTGTTGCTGTCTTTTTTAAGTTAGAATAATTTTTATTAAGTTTTATAAATTCATCATTTTCTAATTTTAATTAGTGGATATTTGCTATTGGGTATTGCAAAACTTCTTGTGGTTTGATTGTTTCTAATTTTGAAGCTAGAGGATTCCTTTATTTTTACGAGCATTTTTCAACTCTCTTTATTGTCATTTAATTTGTTTATAATAAATTCTATGAAATTTTGGTTGATGATAATTTTTCTAATGGAAATGAACAAAAATTCTTAGGATATTTGTTGTTTCAATTGTATGTGATGTGACTATATAATTATTGATAATTCAATTGTTTGATTTGTACCAAAATGAATAAATTCAGAACTTGAAACTGACAACTTCAAGTGAATATTGAGATAGGATAGGTTTAGAGGATGTTTTATTGTGTAAGTTCGATTTAGTTTGGCTTAATCAAATGAGACCAAAAAGAGAATTTGTTTTAGTGCTTCAATTAGTTAATTGAGACTGAGAGGTAATATTATTATGTGAGAAAGTTGTATTTTTAAATTCAATTAGCATATGTCAATCACATGCATGAGAAATGGTCAGTCACTATTGTAGACTATACTATTTTCTAGCAATGGAAGCTTTTAATTTAGTAGTATTTAGTAAAAACTAGTTTAATTTTATTTTCAAAATATGTATTATTATCTTATGAAATTATAAAAAAATGAAATTACTAGAAACACACATTCAAAATGGATCTGGACAAATTGATGTCTAGATGCAAATGAATCTGGTGGTTGTCTAGTTTCATTATGCGCATAAATTAAAAAAAAATTCCTAAAATTCTTTTTTTTTATTTTAGAAAATATCCTTATCATTTTTCAGAATATATTTTAACATTCTATTAACTGTCAGCTCAAAATTTAATGGTATTAATTAAATATCAATATAAAAATTCCAACTTAACAAACAAGGTAAAATTTTTAATTTTAATTGAATTTAAATTTAAATACCAACTATAAGTAGGTTCTGAGAAATGGCTAAGACTTTGACTTTGGTTGAATTTGCAGTTGGAAAGAATTCTGAGGGGTCGAATAGCGGTGTTGGCAGGGCAACGAAGAAGGTAAGACGTTGCACGTGTGTACCTTATGATTTGACTGACTCGACTGTGGATGAGAATGGGCTGGTAGTGCAGGATGCATATTTGCCACAAGTCTTGTACAAGGCAAAGTTATTGGGTGCCTCATTTGTACAAAATTCATCTACTAATGTGAAGGAAGATTTTGGGTTACAGGATGGAGATGTGGCTATGAAGGTGGTTGATGGAGTCCCATCGATCACATTTTCTGATCGTGTGCATCAATTTATTGAGCGAAAGATGGCTTTGACAATTATTTTCAAATTACTAGGGAAGAAAATAGGTCTGAATGCACTTCTCAACAAAGTGTCGACTTTGTGGAACCTTGGGAATATATTTCAAATAATGGACCTGAAAAATGAGTTTTATCTTGTCAGATTTCATGATAAAGATGATTTTGATAAGGTGGTGATAGGTGGCCCTATCTAATAGTGAGACCTTGGTCGTTGAATTGTTCAACATCCAACGATGGATTGGATAAACAAGTAGTATGTATAAGGTTACTTGGGTTGTCAGAAGGTTATTATTCAAAATTTTTTCTACGAGCCATTGGCCAAGTTATTGGTCTCGTGATTAAAAATGATGTACACACTAATGCAGCAGTGAGAGAATGATTTGTGGTGTGTGTGGATTTGAAGAAGCCATTGGTTTCCAAATTTAGGATCAATGGTAGATTGCAAAGAGTTGAATATGAATTTTTACCAAATTTTTTTCTTACATGTGGGTTGTATGGGCACAATTTGACCTTACGCTCGGGGAGTAAATGTAATAGCCCATTTTTAATGAAATCAAAATAGTAGTTTTGGGACCACAAATCTGATGTGAAAATATTTATTTTATTAATATTTTAAAGTCTACGGTATGTTAGTAGGGTTGTATAAAAATTTTGTTAAGAAATTTTATCATTTGCATGCTTAATTGAGATATAAAGGACTAAATTGCAAAAGGTGTAAAAGTAAAGTTCTATTAGTTAAAGGTACGTATCAGCTATGAAATGTGGTAACTAGACCATTATTCTTATGAGTGGACAAATATGGACATCTTGTAAGTATTTTAAATGTTAATTACTAAGGTTAATTTTGTAAATTAATAAATAAATGAAGTAAAAATAATGTAAAAGAAGATATCATCTTCTTTGTTGTGAAACACCACCAAAAATACAAGAAAAAAAACACCATTTTTGAGCTTTGAACATTCGGTTACTTCTCTTTCCTTGCATGTAAGTAGTTTTTGTCCCATTTTTAATGATTTATATGTTTTTGAAGTCGTTGTAGCCTAATCTAGCTAGCCTACTTATCCGATATTATTCTAAGTGGTTCAACAGGAATGAAAAGGGAAGGAATGGTAAGTGTTCCAATAGCTAAGTAAAGAACTTATGGAAATATATGAATTATTGATGATCAAAGTATGTATAATCATCTTTATGAAAAGTATGAATTCAAGTATGCTATGTTCATGAAATTTATCTTACCATGAGATGATTTTGCTAAGTTACATGTTTGACCATTAACTTGTGTTATTGATGATGCTTAGGCTTGTGCCAACCTATGTTAGATTGATTCATGTATATTTTTTAGATTATGCTTTGAAATGGTAAGCTATGTTCATGATTTACGAACTTACTAAGCATTATATGCTTACGATGTTGTTCTTTTCTATGTTTTATAGATTATTGAAAGCTCGATCGATTTGGAAGCTCGTCGGAGACCTATCACACTATCCATAGATTATATTGGTAGATTTTTATGTTTTGGTCATAGATATAATGACATGTGTAGGTGAATGATGTTTGATGAACAAATGTTATGTCCAGCTTGTAAATATGGTAATTTGGTTGGTGTGCCTTTGGTACTTTGATGCTATAATTATTGATGTTTATATGGTCAAATGGATGTATGGTTTTATGACCAAAGTGGTAAGTGTTAGAATGTTTGAAATGTGGTTAATTAGGTCATGTTTGATATGGATTTTAGTTGAGTTTGTTTTGGTATGGAAATAAGCATTTGTATATGTTCGAATTATGGATAAATATGCTTATGCTAAGACATGTTCAATGGTTGTGATTGAGGTGCCTTTTGGCATATTACTTGTGTAACGCCCCAAAAATCTCGAAACCCAAAAATCTCGAAATCTTGAATTTTTCTTTTTGTGCTTAGCAATCCCGATTAAGTGTTAATTACACGTTGGTAGGTCTTGGTCAAGGTTTGAGTTCAAATCTAGGGGTAGAAGAAATTATAGTTTAATAATTAAAAAGACCTTGTTGTCAAGCAGTCGGCTTTTAAATAAAGATAAGGGAAAATGGCATCAAAAAGCCTTGTGGAAGAGTGGCTAAGTGACGCCACTTAGAGTGCGGGGAGGTGGCATTAGTGGCTAGCAAGGAGATCCTAGATTCGAATCCTAGCTTAGTATTTTTAGGAGTTTAATTTTGGCCTTCTAGAAGGTTGGAAGTGGCGTGAAGATGGACTCTAAGGGGAGTGTTCAGAAGAGAAAATTAAGGAAAGGATCAAGAGGTTATCAGGGAGAAAAATGAGGATATGAGAAGTGAGGAGCAAGTAGAGCCAAATTGGGAACTTGGGCTTGAGGAGTTCAGCCATAAGGGTTATAAATAGGTGTCGAATGCAAGGGTATGAGGCTAATGCCAAAATCTTTTTCTCACCTTGTTGCCAGAAACCCTCTTTCTTAAAAGCCGAAAACCCTTATGTTTCCTTCCTTTTCCTTCTGTCAATTTCTCCAAAAGCTGAAAACCCTAACCCTTGTTCTCCTTTTTATTTTCCTTGTGCCGATTTCTTTGTTTCACTTTTGGGTTTAGCTGATTCTCCTTCCTCTCTCCCTTGGTGCCAAATAAGCAATTGTGCCATTCAAATCTCTAAAGTCGAATACTCTTTGATCGAATCTAGTGTAAGTGTTACTCTTTCAATCGGTTTTCTTCGCTAAGTATCGAATATTGTCCCCCACTCTTTCTAATCAACTGTGGTAGGGAGTTATTATCGGATCTCGGATATTAGCTCATTGCCAAATTGCTCCTTAGGTGTTGCGGTATTGATCTAAGGGGTACATGATTAAGGAAAAGCTATTTGAGATTTGTGTTCAAGGTTTGGGGCTAAGGAGATCACATCACGCTTGCTTACAAGGTGTGTACATACATTGCACACACACTATGAATCGGTAAAAGCCGAAATGCCAAAAAGTCGAAAGTGTGGCTACGGTAGTCTTGCGAGTGCGCAAACACTCGTAAGGGAGAGATCGATAGGTTGCCTGAGACCCACGGGCGATTCTGTGGACTTGGGTTGTGATTTGGCCATACAGGCCGAAATGGGCTAAATGGGCCCGATGGGCTGTTGGGCCCATAATAGGCAAAAACTGAATATTGATGCTATGTGATGGGAATTTGTATGCGAGCATGAATATGAATGTGACTGGGCCTAATGGGCCATATAAATCTGATTTGGGCCTAATGGGCCATATACAAGTGATTTGGGCCTAATGGGCCATATGAATATGATTGGGCTTAATGGGCCAGATACAGGTATGTGACTTTGTTTGGGCTTTGTAAGGGGTTTTGGGCCTAGCATATGATAACTATATAAGACTTAATTAATATTTTGCGACCGTGGACAGGTCAAAGGGTTAAGGTATGGAAACGGGTATATGCATGTCTAGGATTGGATCTAGGAAGAGCTTGGTACTTAAGCGGTCTTAATGACTCACCTCCTCTTCTCTGGAATCCTACTTGGTGCATAGTATTCATTCACCTTAGCTCGTGAAACTTGTTAACGGGCCAAGGTAAGTGGAAACCATAATTAAGGAAAAATTACTGAAATGCCCCTAAGGGAGAAAATGACCAAAATACCCCTAGGTGTTGAATGTAAGTTTTATGGATGTGGCATGCATACATATGATGTTCTGCTTAGGTTGCATATGGGGTGGGAACTATGGAATGGAGGAAGTATATGAGGATTGCATGGTTGCCTAACAATTGTGGATCCACCGATAGCTTTTAAAGGCCAATATGTAAATAAAGGTAGTTCCGCAACCGGGCTACTATTGGTGTGTGGGCTGGGTGGGTCTGATGCGATCCAGCCTGGGTAGATGAGTTGAATTCACGTAGTTGCCCGATCGTAGTTCGAGAGAGTCGTTCGTGTCTCTGATTTTAGTAATAAAAGTAAAAATAATGGATTAGAATAAGCGGAAGGTTTCAAGCAGGGTAAGTTTAGTAATAGGTTCAGTTATGTGTAGCAAAGATGGGTGATGGATAAATGGGTCGGTTTGGTTACAAGAAGGAAAGTTAAAAGATGGGGAATGGAAAAACGAACTTAACGTCAGGAATGATTCAACACTAAGAAGTGTCACCCCGGTTCCTATAGTGTTAAGGTGAAAAGATGGATGGACCTTGACCCGTTACTTCGAAAAGTAAGAACCAAAGGTATAATGGAAGGGATGAACGCCACACCAGGTTGGTGATAAGTTCAAACAAGACGATTGACGCCACTAGCACAAGCCAGATAAGTCTTGCGAAACTTGTACGAGATATGAGAGGAAGCAACCTCACAAGAACAAATGTTCATTAACCATTTTGGCAAAAGTCCCCTTACAAATGAAAGAAAACAAATATTTATAGGCACATAGATGACCATTCAAATTCGGCATCTAGGTGTTCACACAATAATAAAAACGTTCACACTAATGTATTAAAATAGTTCATAAATTTGGCAGATTCATGCACTAGCTGAATGGACACTTTCTTCCCCCTTGGTTTGTGCATGAATGCTTAGTCATAAAGAAAGGCTTCAAGTGACTTGTATGTGCACCAAAAGGTTGCATTCATCTTCTTGGGACGTTCATGCACTTGTATGGAACATGTATCTTCATAATTAAACACTTTAATGGCATGTAAGTTCATAAATGGCAGCATGAACCTAGTAAATTCGTTCTCCCCTTTGTGCATGCACTTAATTCAATCAATGTGTTGAATTATTGAGTTAATTCCTTCCTTTGGACGTTCTTGAACCCATCCATGCATGTGTAGTAGCTTATAGGTTAATTCAAAGTGTGAACAGCTACTTCTTGGCCGAATAAGTGCCTTGGAAAGTTAGGAGACAGCCACCATACATGCACTTAAGCCATTCATGCATTCTATCATCCCATGCATTTGATTCATTCATGGACTAGCCTTTAATGTCCATACATCCATTAGACACATGCATGAATTTGTAGAAACATTGCATCTAACCGTACATGCACCAAAGATTTAATACTTCTTCATTCATGAGTGTGGAATGCCCAAAAGAGATGTTTCTTCATCCATTCATTGTACCGTCCAGAGAAATGTACCTACATGAAATAAACAAGTCATTAAGACATCTCATGAACACTCATAAATTCGGCATGATGTGAACACATTAATGTCATGTATTAATTCGGCTATGTGAACATAATCAATTTATATAATGACAATGACATATTAATAACAAATATTAATATAAAACAAGTTTAATGCTTAAATGAATATGTGCAAATTTTTATTTAATGTATTAAAGACAAAACCGAGTTTAAACTAAAATGAGCTAAGCTTTAGCTCGTGAGCTAAAGTTGAGCTGAGGCTAAACTCTTAAGCTGAAGTTGAGCTAAGGTTTAGCTCGAGAGCTGAATATGAGCTAGGAGTGAGCTCGGTTTAGCTCAGCCAAGTTGGATCGAGCTCGAATAAGCTAGATTTGAGCTGGACGGAGCTCGTGGAGCTGGAAACGAGCTGGGATCAGCTTGCCAACATGTCAATGCTCGGTTTGACAGACTTGTTCGATGAAGCTCGCAGGGCGTGCTCGTATCAGGGTCGATATTCATATCCCCACATGGTGTGACAGAGGACGGAGCTGGTGTGTAGCGGATGGATAATTTGGATGGGATTGCATTGAATGTTTGATGGTTCTTCTTTGAATGCTTGTTTTTTATCGAGGGTTGTACACACTGAGTTTGCGAAAACTCACCCCCCCTTTTATTTTATTTTCAGGTGATGCTCAGTAGAAGGTTGGTTGTCAGGAGAGACTCTGGGTGGCCGGCTAGCAAGATAATTCGGACTTAGTTTTTTTAAAGCATTTAAGTTTTTATTTCTTTTTAAACATGCTCAGACCAGATTGTAATAAGGTTTTCATTATGTTATTATTACTTGAATTATTATTATTTTCATTGTAACTACGAGAAGTTCAACATAGATTTCTTAAATTATAGTATGTTTTCTACGCTTCCACAACTAAATTTCTAAGTGCTTTATTTTCATCCAATCTTAAGTTTGAACAATTTTTTTATATAGTTAAGAATCTCTCTTATTTTAAGAAGGGTTTTCAATGAAAACACGATTTTTGTTAAAACACTTCAATGTGACACATCGGATCAGGCCGTAACGTCTGGGCTGGGTTTGGGGTGTTACAACTTGTATAGATATTTGGCTATTTTATGCATGCTTTGGAGATGATTTAGGACCTTGGTTATATGTGCAAATGTATTGTTGGTTCAAACTTGAATTGGGTGAAAGAAATAGCTTGATTTTGGCAATTTTCTTGTCCACAAGGCTTAAGGCACGGACGTGTGTCTCAGCCATGTGTGACACACGGCCATGCAACACGGTCATGTGTCTCCTATAAGTTTTAATGGTTGTTTTTCAAAAGTTACACGGCCTAGCACACGGCCTGGCACACGGGCGTGTGACGCCATTTTGAGAGTTACACTACTTGGCACACCGACGTGTGGCTTGGCCGTGTGACCCAAGTCAGAGAGTTACACAAGCATGGACACGGGCTGGGACACAGCTTTGTGTCCCTATTTTGAATGTTACACGGCCTGACACACAGACGTGTGTCTTAGTCGTGTGACCTCTACAATGTGGATTTTTCCAGTTTTTTCCTTAAGGTTTCATACATTCTTGATTTAGTCCTGAATTGTTTTTAAAATGTCTATAAGGCCTCGAGGGCTCTGATAAGGGACAATATGCATGTGTTTGAATGAATTATGTAATGATTTATCTAAAGTTTGAAATGAATGTTTTAAGTTGCATTTTTACAATAATGCTCCGTAACCCTATCTCGACGACAAATATGGGTTAGGGGTGTTATAGTAAAACAACTGAGATGAAGGATAATGCAGGGCATAACGAACCAAAGATGGAGAAGTCTAATCTGCAAGCCCGAGTTGAGGAGGATCCGTTTGTCCTGTGGATGATAGTGGAACGACAACAAAGGGGAAAAGGGAGAGGTTCATCAAAAGTAAAGACCAGTGGAGGTGACAGCCGTGCTAGTGGTTTTCAATTTTTTGTTCTAGAGATGGATAGGAGTAAGAAAGGATCCGTGAATCATGTCAGAAATGATGGAAAAATAGAAGGAAATCTTGGATTGGATGGGATTTTGGGGAAATTTGTGTGGAAAAAGGACTAAATGTGGCTGAAGAGTTTGCTAGTAGTAAGAAAATAGCTACTAGGGTTAAAGGAAAGGGTTTTTGTAGGGAATAGGCCTAAATCGGGCTTGCAAATACTATGGCCTACTAATGGTGGTGTAGGACAATATTTTAATTGGGATGCTGGTGGGTTTGATGATGGTTCTAATATGGGTCGGTTGGATAATGATAGTAAAATGGATCATGTACAATTTCAGGTTGTATCTATTAAGCCAAAACTAGATAAAACAAAACATAGGGCATTTTGGATAATGGAGCATGATTCCAGCGGATAGGGTTGGGAAAAGAAATTAATGTGTTCTTATTTGGTGATACCGAGAAAGAGAGTTTTGAACAGGGGGAGTGTGCCGCATCAGAAGGAGAGTTTCAAGGGAAGAAACCACTTGACAATGGGTTGGAGAAATCTGACCAATCAATAGTGGATTTAAAAGTGGCCATGGAGGGTATTGTGAAGGAAATTGAATGATCCCAGAACCAATATTTTCGGGGGTTTCATCACTATCGGTGGTGGAGGCTATGGATGCGGATTCCAACCAAGATGTGGGGGTAAGCTGCTGATGATGTTGTAACAGCCCGTTTTTAGTTAAATCAGAACAGTAGTTTTGGGACCACAAATTTAAGGTCAAAATAATTAATTTTATTATTATTTTAATGTTTATAGCATGATATTATGTTTGTGTAAAATTTTCGTTAAGAAATTTTATCATTTGAATGTTTAATTTGATAAAAAAGGACTAAATTGTGTAAAGTGCAAAAGTGGCATTCTAATAGCTAAAGGTGTCTAATATCAATGGAACATTAAAGTGAAGGTCCTTATATGGTAATTAACCCATTTGTGAGATAATGGATGATATTGGTTTGGCATTTTGGAAATTATGGATTAGTAATAAGGTTAATTAAGTAATTTAGTAAATAAATGATAATTAAATAAACCAAAAACATTTTTATTTGTGTCCATCTTCCTAAAAAGACATATCAAAACTGATTCTCTTGGGAAAAATAGGGCTAAGGTTCGGCAATCTTTTCTCCTTCAATTAGGTATGTATTTTTAATCTATTTTTTATGATTTTTATGTTTTTGAGATCGTTATAGCTTAACCTAGCTAGCCCAGAGACTAATTTGCAAAACTGTTAAAGGTTTAGGGTTTTGCCATTGATGAATATAGGTGTATTTTTATATTTGATGATAGAAAATGTATGCTTATTGTTAGATAAACAACATTTGTAAAGTGATATTTGACAAAATTGACATTTAGGAATTAAATTGAGAAATGTTGAAATTTTGTGGTTAAATTGTGAAATAAATAAAAATATGGGCTGCTAGGGACTTAATTGAAATTTGGCTAGCATGGGTATAGGTTGAATTGCATGAATTTGTATTTTTATGAGATAAAGACTAAATTGTAATAATGTTGAAATTTTAGGGGCAAAAGTGTAAAGTTGCTTTAATGTGTATTTTGGACTAAATTAAATAGAGTGATAATTAAATAAGTTAATTTGATTATATTTAGATCAAGAAAAGTGAAATTCAGATTTAGATCAGGGGAAAACAAAGTATCAGAATAATCAACTTATTTCACCATTTTTGCATTCGAGGTAAGTTCGTATGTTAATAAGCACTATTATAATTATGTTTTAAATGCTTTAATATTGAATATATTGTGTATAAGACATTGAGGATGCGTTCGATGATGATTTGGCAACGAGAAATCCCGCTTGAACCTTAGGAATTGATTAGGATACGAATGACATGTCATTAGGGATTATGTAATTTGGGTGTTGGTCCGAACGTCCTACCGGTGGCTGAGTTATCTAGCATGTGTTGCGGATACTCATCAGCTTGTGTGAGCAGACCCGTTGATAGCTCGAGAGTGAGCATTATATGTGATATGAGATTGAGATAGCTTCGACTATATATATGTGGCACTTAGGGTGCGAGTTTCCCAGGTATCTGATAGTATTTCGAATGGTTCAATGGGTATATCGAAGATATGAAATGGTGAGAAAAAGACAAGTATCAGTATAGGTATGTACGGAAACTACATAAGCATTGTATCCATGGAAGTTATGAGTTTATGGTTAATTATGTAATTGAATATATGTTAACATTGTGGTTAAATATTTTATAGTGTGTTATGTTCATATTATGAATGATAATTAAATAGTGAGCTTTGCTTATTATTTTCATACGAGCTTACTAAGCTTTATAACTTACATTGTTTATTTTTCGTGTTTTTATGGTGAAATCAAAGCTAGCTCGGATTTGGGAATCGTCGGAGACCTCATCACACTATCAAGCTATCACTTTGGTACTTTTGAATCTATGTTTATGGTTATATGGCATGTATAAAAGTTGTGGTCATTTTGATATATTTTGGTAATAGATTTATGCTTTTGAGTTGTCTTGTAAATGATGATGGATGTATTATGATTTTAGCCATGTGATTTGGCTTGTATTTGGCATGTTTTTCTCATGTATATATATGTGTGTAATTGATCTTGTGATGTGTGGTTGGTTAGTGATAGAAGATGCTTGTTATTAATAGGTATTATGTATATCAAATGGTTGAGTTTGAATATTGATATGCTATTGAATCTAGGCAAAATAATGCACATTTGAAAGTGGTTATATTGATGATTTGAGAAAGTGAAATTTGGTATGAAATTGAATGACATATTGTGGTATTTGTGTGTCTTGTATATGTTGGTATTGAAATGGCATGATTTATGCTTGGTTAAGGTTGGATGGATGCCTATTTATGTCATGTTTGGTGCCATTTGGGTTTAGTGTAGGTATATACAAATTTGGGTGGTAGAATGGCTTGGTGAATAGCCTATTTTTTGTCCACACAGGTAAAGACACGGGCGTGTATCTTAACCGTGTGTGATATACGGTCAGGTTACATGACTGTGTGTCCCCTGGTGTTGAATTAAAAATCAAGTCAGTATGCTCCACACGGCCTAGCACACAGGTGTGTGACTTGGCTGTGTGGCATAAGTCAGTATACCCTACAGGTTTGGCACGGCCTGGCACACGGACGTGTGTGGCTATTTCGAAGGGCACACAAGCTGGTCACACGGGCGTGTGGTTGGCTGTGTGACCCAAGTCAAAGAGTTACACGGGGCAACTATTGTGCGCTGCGTGCAAAATCTTCTGAATGAGTTTTGAATTTCTCGGTATACAAATTTTATTTTGGAACTTTAAACAATCATCAGTTCCAATCTGAAACTCTGAATTAGGGATAGTCTCACATTGAATCCGTTTAACTTGAAATTCACAGTCATCTTTCTGAGCTTCGTGGATTTGTTGAAGAAATGTCGGTTTAGCTTTTAATTAAGCTAAAATAGACCCATCATCACAAATCATCAACTGGGTGATAATCAATCACAAATTCATAATCTTTCAATAAATCGAGCCATTTTCATTGTCGCAGATTCAAATCTTTCTGTGACATCAAGTATTTTAAGCTTTTATGATCTGTATAAATGTGACATTTTTCACCGTATAAGTAGTGTCGCCAAATTTTCAATGCGAACACAATTGTAGCCAACTCTAAGTTATGCGTCAGATAATTCTTTTCATGCGATTTCAATTTTTGAGAATCATAATGTAACACCCCGAATTTTGGGCCTAGAGGAATTGGGCTTTGGGCTTTAGGTCTCATAAAATTTTTAAGTGAGCAAGAAAATGACAAATGATATGTTGGCTTTAAGGGTTTAATGAATTTGGAGTGTCTAGGTGTGTTGGAGAAGTTCTGGGTTCGAGTTTTGTGGTGGAGGAATTTTAATTTAATTATTAAAAGAACCAGGGTTGTGAGTAGTTGGGCTTTTGAATAAAAATAAGGGAAAAATGGCATCAAAAAGCCTTGTGGTGGAGTGGCTAAGTGACACATCTTAGGGCGTGGGGAGGTGACGTTAGTGGCTAGCAAGGAGATCCTAGGTTCGAATCCTAGCTTAGTATTTTTAGGAGTTTAATTTTGGCCTTTTAGAAGGTTGGAAGTGGCGTGAAGATGGACTCTAAGGGGAGTTTTCAGGAGAGAAAATTTAGGAAATAGATTGGGGAGTTATCAGGGATAAAAATGAGGAGATGAGAAGGGGGAAGTGATGGAGCTAAATTGGGAATTGAGGGTCAGGCAATTTGGCTATAGGCTATAAATATGTGCAGAGTTTGGGATCCTAGGCTAATGCCAAATTCTTTATTTTTTTTTTTAGTGCCGATTGGCTTTTCCATCTTTGCTAGCTGATTCTTTTCCATTCTTTCTCTCCTTAATTCTCTTTTGATTTACCCTTTAAGTTAGCCGATTCTTTCTTCTACTCTTCCTCTTTAATTTGTGCCGAATAAACCTTATTCACCATATTAGTTTAAAAGCCGAAAAGTCAAATCTCCCTTGGGCCGATTGCTCTTTTGGTGTAAGTACCATATCTCTTTTTTGGCTACTATTCTTAATACCGATTACTCCTCTCCCTCACTCTTGCTAATCGACTTTGGTAGGGAATTAGTATCAGATCTCAGATCTTAGCTCTCTGCCAAAATTGCTCTTTAGGTGGTTGCGATTTTGGTAAGTATTCTTCTCCTATTGGCTAAGGTGGCCGAATGTTCATAGTTAGGGTAAGGAAACTTGTGTTGGATACGAGTCACCTACTATTCTATTTTTAATAAATAAGTTTAATGCAGATCTAAAGAGTACGTGATCAGGGAAAAGTGATTAGGGATTGGTGTTCAAGGTAAGGTTAAGGTGAGGCTTCGGTTTTTGGAAAAGTTATGTATTAAACATGCGATTAATTGAAGGGTGATATCAATTGTAGTTTGGGGCTAAGGAGATCACATCACGCTTGCTTACCAGGTGTGTACACACACTTCGTACAGACAGTAGATCGACAAATTTCGAAATACCGAAATGCCGAAATGCTGAAAAGTTGAAAGTTTGGATACGGTAGTCTTGCGAGTGCGCAAACACTCGTAAGAGGGTATTCAATATGATACCAGAGCCCATGAGAGATCTCATGGACTTGGGTCACGTTTTGGCCAACTAGGCCAGAATGGGCCCCCGTGAGCCCAAATAAGTGAAAGTTGATAATTTGGTAATATGTGATGAGCTGATTAAGTTTGTTGAATGGTTTGGATTGGATTCGGGCCTGATGGGCCATATAAGTGTGATTGAGCCTAATGGGCCGTATAAATGTGACTGGGCCTGATGGGCCATATGAATGTATGGAAGCCTGTAGACTTGCTAGGGTTTTGTCATGGACTTATAGGCCTAGTCCTTAAGCAGCATAAAACTTAACTAATTTTTCAAATTCGTTTGTGGACAAGTCATAAGGGTAAAGTGTGGCAATGGGCATATGCATGTCTAGGATTGGATCTAGGGAGAGCTTGGTACTTAAGCGGTCTTAATGACCCAACTCTTCTTTTCTGGAATCCTACCTGGTGCATAGTGTCTGTTCACTTTGGCCAACGAGGACTTGTTGACGGGCCAAAGTTCGTAATTAAGACCCATACTGCTAAGAAATTACCAAAATACCCCTGTAAGGTAAAAATTATTGAAATACCCCTATGTGTTATGAGTATGATCTATGTATGATATATGCTACATCCATACATTATTATATTGCATATGGGCTGGGTTTATGATTGGAGGAAGTGTATAAGGATCGCATGGTTGCTTGACGATTGTGGATCCACCGAAAGCTTTTTAGCCACCGAACAGCTTTGCTACATCGTTAAGTAGTGCAGTAACCGATGCTACACCATTTATAAGTAGCTATGCTGCACCGTTAAGTAGGGCCGCACTGGTTCCACACCAGGTTGTAATAAGGATGGGTGGGTCAAGTATCTCCCCACAGTAAGTGTTGGTTGGAAAGGGGGTGTATAGGTTGGATGGGGATATAAGCATTTGCATACATACGTCATGATTGGATTATGAAAAGGGCTTGGCCAAGTTAAATGTGATATGTGGAAATTGACTTGGGTTCAGGCCCTACTGAGGCCAAAATGGGCTAAGGCCCAAAGGCCACCGTATTTGAATTGGGCATAAGCCCAAAATGATTTGTCTGTTGCATGTTTGTTTGATGAGGGTTGTACACACTGAGTTTTCAAAAACTCACCCCCTCTTTTATTTTCTCAGGTGATGCTCAGTAGGAGGTTCGATGTTTGGAGGAACTCAGTGTGGCCAGCTAGTAGGAAAACTTGAATTTGTTTAAAAAGCATTTAAGTTACTGGTTTATTAAGTAATTTCCTTTTCTTTAGTCTGGATTGTAATAAGGCCTCCCCACTTTGCTATTATTTGGTTTATTATTTTTATATGATGTAATCATGGAAAGTTGAATACGGTTTCCTAAATCATAGAATTTTTTCCACGTTTCCACAACTAAATTCTAAAATGACAGTTTTTTTTATATCAAATGTTTCGAACAAGCTTTCACAACTGAAAAGAGATTTTACGAAGTAATTGAGATGTATTGTTCTAAGGAAGGGTTTTCAATGAAAACAAGGTTTACGCTAAAACACTTCAATGTGACACGCCAGATTCGGCCATAACGTCTGGGCTGGGTTTGGGGTGTTACACATAAGCTATAGCTTTTCCTTCTTGCATCAAAACACATCCCGGACCGTTTAATGATGCATCACTATAAATCACAAACTCTTTCCCCGATTCAGGTTGAACCAAAACTGGTGCTTCAGTTAACAGTACTTTCAATTGTTCGAAACTTTACTGACATTTTTCTGACCACTCAAATTTCACATCTTTTTAAAGCAGTCATGTCATCGGTGTCACAATCATCGAAAATCCTTTCACAAATCTTCGGTAATAGCCTACTAAACCTAGAAAACTATGGACTTCAAACACATTTCTCGGAGGTTTCCAGTCAACAATAGCAATCTTACTCGGGTCAACTCTAATACCTTCAGCTGAAACAATATGCCCCAGAAATCCACCTCTCGAAGTCGAAACTCACATTTGCTGAACTTTACAAATAATTGCTTATTACGTAGAGTTTGTAACACAACTCTCAAGTGCTCGGTATGTTTAGATTCATCGCGCGAATAGATTAGAATGTTGTCAATAAATACAAAAGAAAATCTGTCTAAATACAGTCTGAATATTTGGTTCATCAAGTCCATGAAAACTGCAGGAGCATTAGTTAATCTGGAAGGCATAACAAGAAATTCATAGTGCCCGTACCTCGTTCTGAATGCGGTCTTAGGTACATTTGAGTCTTTAACTCGCAACTGATAATAACTAGATCTCAAATCAATCTTTGAAAATACTGTAGCCCCTTTCAACTGATCAAATAAATCATCAATCTGAGGTAGAGGGTATTTGTTCTTTATAGTCACTTTATTCAGCTGTCTATAATTAATACGCATTCTCATCGTGCCGTCTTTCTTCTTTACAAACAATACTGGTGCACCCCAAGTGAATAAATCGATCGTGCAAAACCTCTATCTGTCAATTCTTGCAACTGAGCTTTCAACTCTTTTAATTCTGTTAGAGCCATTTTGTACGGAGCTATCGATATTAGTGTTGTTCCTGGTACTAATTCAATATCAAATTCAACCTCTCTAATCGGTGGCAAACCCAGTAATTTCTCTGGAAATACATTCGAAAACTCACAAACAACAGGTACAGATTCAATCTTTGATTCAGACACCTTTGTATCCAGTACGTATGCCAAATATGCATCAAATCCCCTTTTCATACATTTCTAAGCTAACATAGATGATATCACATTAGGTACTTCACTCGAATCATCAGACTCAATCCGAAGGATTTCACCATTCTAACATTTCAATTCGATAATCTTTCGTCTACAATTTACAACTACATCATGCATAGTCAGCCAGTCCATACCCAGAATCACATCAGACTTATTGAATGGTAGAAGCATCAAGTCAACAAGAAAACAGTAACCCTGAGTCATCAAAGGACAATTCTTACAAATTTTATCAACTAAAATAGACTTGCCTAAGGGGTTCGATACTTTAATTACAAACTCTGTAGACTTGAAATGTAAACTCTTTTTAAATCTATTAGCGCAACTATATTAGTATTCAAAAGAGAAAAAGTACCAGTAATAATGTCTAGCGATGATGCCTCTACCCGTGCATGGATAGCATAAGCTTGGGAAGGTGCTTGTGCCTCAGATCTCATAGCAGAATCTCTCGTAACACCTCGATTACCACTTATATTTCCAGTGTTTCAGGGTGGTCTCCCTCTAGTAGCCGTATTACTTACTTTCGCCGATTGATCACTTTCAACTATAGACTTTTCTGGACAGTCTCGAAGATAATGACCAAGAGATCCACATTTAAAACAAGCTCCGCTTATCATTCTACATTCACCGTAATGTCACTTATTGCAGTGCTTACATTCAGATCCAACATTTCTAACACTGTCCACACTAGCAATAGATGTCATTTCAGGTTTAGAGCTGAAATGTCTCGTATCTCTATCTCTGATCGAAATTCCCGTAGAGGCAGTAGAATGAGGATGATATTCTCTAGATTTCTTTGATGCTAACTGATGTGCTTTGCCCACAAATTTCTTTCTAAAGTCTCTAGCTTCAGAATCGGCTTTTCTTTTCTCTTTACTAAGCTCTTCAACTTTGCAAGCTCTATCTACTAGAACGACAAACTCTTTTAGCTCACGAATCCCGACTAACAGTCCAATTTCTTCATTTAATCCATCTTCAGACCTTTTACACATTTATAGCCTAGGAAGAAACACATTCATGAGAATATTTGCTGAGTTGTACAAACTCTCTTCCATATTTTGTTACTGACATACGACCCTATTTCAATTCAAGAAATTCCTTTCGTTTCTGATCAATAACTGTTGGCTGATGTATTTCTTTCTAAATTCAACTTGAAAGAACTCCCAAGTAACTCTTTCTCGCGAAACCACAAATATCAAGGTATTCCACCACTGATACACAGTGTCTCTCAATAATTATACAACACATTTTAAACATTCTTCAGATGTGCAAGGTAGTTTATCAAATACCTGAATCGTGTTCTCAAGCCAAAACTCGGCTCTCTTAGGATCATCATTAACATTGGCTCTGAATTCCTCAGCCCCTTGCTTTCGTATCTTATCAACAGGTGTTTTACTCAATAGCAAAGGATCCAGACCTTGAGGAACTATAGGGATCAGTTAGGGAATAGGTGGGGGTGGGGAGGTTGTTGAGCAACTGGGTTTGTACGAATGTATTGAGTGAATCATTCGTTCATCATTTTAAAGAAGGCTTCTTTAGCCTCACCTCTATGACTACTCGACACGGGTCAAGATTTAGTAGGCGCTGTCCCTTGAGCGGGAGTAGGTGCATTACTCTCAACCTCATCAACTATATCTCGATCAGGATTCATTTACTATATAAAAAAATTTGAAAATATCAGGAGTCATCACACTATCACAGTTTATATATATATATGGCATGTATAGCTAGACCCACACATGCTACATTAGTCCTAGAATTAACTTAACCTGGCTCTGATACCAATAAATGTAACACCCTTTGATACGAACTCGGTTGATGTGGTTTCGAGTTGTATTTGTATGCCCGATCGAGAAATTGAGTAAGTTGTGCTTCGTTTCAAGAAATGCTGAAAACGGGTAGAAGATAGGCTCAAACAGAGGTTCAAAGAATGTTTAGGAAGTGGATGGATAGGTTTGGCTAAGGCAAAGGTTGAACAAATAATATGGATGATTGTTGACCCAAGTCTTAAAAGCATTTAGTTGGATAATTCGGTTTAGGAAACAATAGATAAACCTTGACCCGCTATCTAACGAGATAGGAACAGAAGGTATAACGAACGCCACACTTGAAATGATAAGTTTAGATAACAAATGAAGGAAATTACGCCACAAGCCTAGCTTGATAAGTCAGATTAGTCCCAAAGAGAACAAGGAGATTGAATTCTCACAAGTTTCAATTGATTCATAAAATTGGCAAAAAGTCTATACAACCAGCTGAATACAAGGTATTTATAGTCCTAAGCTATGTTTAACCAAATAGTCACAAGCAATCAGCTTAATTAAGGTGTTAATGTGCTGAACTAGGCTCAATTAATAAGTACAAAACTTTTGAAGGCCTCTAGGCCTAGGTGACGCCAACCATCAGGTTGTTTAGTATTTCAAGTCAGCTAATTTAATGAGCTAAATACTTAAGCTGAAAGGATTCAATGATTGAGCAACTAAGATGATTGTGATCAGTTTTAATTCTTCCTTGGGCAGCCGAATGATCATCAGCAAAATTAATGTGAATGTGGTGCATGAACAGCCCAATTGGTGTGAACACTTGATCTCCAACAGCCTCCAAGTGTGAATGGACGAAAGTGAATAGCTTCCATGGTGTGAAAACATTGTGTGAGCTAAACAAAATTTTGTGAACAGCATCTTGGCTATTGAACTCCACGAATAGCCCCTTGGAAAAGAGTAAATAGCTGCTGGACTTTAAATTCAGCTTAATGCTTCAGCCAAATTCATGTCCCTATTAATGCCTTCCATGCACTAGCTGAATTCAGCTGAATGGTCACCTAAAAACATCAATTAAAATTCGGTAAGGACACATTAACTAGCTCAATTAAGTTGTAAGGACACATTAACTAGCTCAATTAAGTTGTCTAAGTCTAAGACACTTTAAATGGTTATTTGAGCTAAGACAAATTAAATAGATTTTAGGCAAATTAAATGGCTATGCAAATTAATACAAATTAATTAACTAAGACATATTTAATGCCGAAAATACGCAGACATATTAAATAACTAAAGACACATTTAATACTTAAAATAAATATTATTTAAGTTTGTTTCAGCAACTAAGTAGCTCAAAATGCATAAATTAAATAAAGCTAAATTTGAGTTGAAACCGAATTAGATTTTCTAGCAAATTGATGCACAAGCTAAAACTGATTAATGTTGAGCTCAATGAGCTTGGATGAGCTATGAACGAGCTGAATGAGCTTGTAGTAAATTGCATGGAACACTTGAATCAGACATCTTTGATTGTTCGATTATTCCAGCAATGGTTTTCAACCCACTCTTTCTTAATTAAGGCCTGTACACAAATGAACAAACTAAAATTAAGCTTCATTTTGCACTTAGGCCCCTCTTGTTTAGGTCAATCTCGATGGTGTCGAGTTATGTCGTAACATGATACGGTCAGGATCACATCATACCCTCCCTCTTGAAGACGATTTGTCCTCAAATCAGGCCATTTGCTTGCGAAGAAACTCTCAAAGACACAAACCCTTTTGCTCATGAGTCTAACAAAATCGTTTCCAAAAACCCAAGAATCACAAATGGTTCGAAAAGGAAGTAGGTTATTTGCATACCCTCCTCTTTAGGAGGATACCACTTCAGCTTGTCACCTACACAAGAATGGAACCAATTAGTGACAAATAAGTTATAGGCATAAAAGAACTTTCTGAAATGTTATTCATAAATAAACCAATGTCAGGATCAAAAACGAAAATCGGTCTTACCTTTCCACAATGAATAAAGAATTCATTCGATAGTAATATACCAGAATAAAAAGCATTCGATGATTATATTCTTGAAAACCATAATCACTTAGTTTAAGTCCCTTAGATAATGGCATAGAACAATGTTCACTGGGATCAAAGACAAGGTTTGTAACATCACAAAATAGGGCCTAAACGGAACAGTGGTTGCGAAACCGCGAATCCAAGATAGAAAAGTTTATTCCAATTAATTTTTATAATTTACCGAGTGATTAGATACATGTGTTAGAGCATCGATGGAAAATTTTATAGATATCATGCTTAATTTGCCTACTAGGGTTTAATTGCAAAAGTTGATAAATATGAGTTTTAGATGCTAAAGAATTAAATTGAAGAGTATAATTGAAGTAGAGGTCCTTAAATGGTAATTAGACTATTAGGTTTTCATGGAAAAAAATGGACATACATAGATGAAAATAACTAAAGTTTTAATGAATGGTATTTTAGTCATTTGGTAATTGAAAGATTAAAAAAGGGAAAAAGATGGCAAAATGTGCCCATCTTCTTCATTAGGCCAAAATTTCAAGGGTTCTTCATAGCTAGGGTTTTGTCAAGCTTCCAAGCTTCATAGGAAGTGATTCCAAGCCCCTTTTTTAATGTTTTTACATTTTTGAAGTCCCGATAACTTGGATAAAGTTTCATTTTCGAGCCTTGGGGTAAAAGTGTAAATATGCAAAAGTTTAAGGGCAAAAGCATAATTTTTCCAAAGTTAGAGTTAAGGACTGTTTTGATAAATGTGAATATTAAATAAGTTAAATTTGCTATTATAGATCAAGAAGAACGAAATTTGGGGTTAGACCAAGGAACGAAAAAGGTTGAGGACTAAATAAAATATTTGATCGTATTTTGTATCGAGGTAAGTTTGCGGTAAATAAATGCAATGTTTTATTATTTATAATTAATGATGTTATTTTTCAGCATCTATATATTTATTTTGTAAATTTATTCCTTGATGATTCAAGTAAGAATTGACGGAGAAATGATACTTAAAAGTTCCGGTTGGACCTTAGGAATGTGTAAGATACAAATGTCATGACATTAGGGTTTAAGGATGCCAAGTAAGACCATGCCAAGCCATGGCATTGGTAAGTTTTACAAGGCAAGGAAATCATGTAAGACCATGCCAAGACATGGCATTGATAAACCACTATAAGGCAAAGATCCCATGTAAGACTGTAACACCCTGAATTTGGGCCTAAAAGTTTTGGGCCTTGAGCATGAGAGCGGTTGAAGGCAGCTTTTAATATTTTGTTGTGCATGTAAATTTCGTTAATGAAGGCTTGTTTTAGTGGTTAAATGTCTTGGAGAAGTGTTGGAGAAGTCTTGGGTTCAAACTGGACTCTAGCAAAAATTTTGGTTTAAGGTGAATCAAACCCTGGGTGTAGTAGGTAAGCCTTAAGAATATTGTTGGAGAAAAGATGACACAAAAATGAGTGTGGTGTAGTGGCAAGGTGGCGACACTTAGGGGACAAGGAAGTGACGTCATAGAGGAAGCAAGGGGTCTAAGGTTCAAGTCTTGGCTCTTGCAATATATTTTGGTTTTTCTTTTTAATAAATCAGAAAGCAAGTAGGTGCGCTTTAAAGTTTAATGTGTTGGATTTATGACAAAAACGAGTTAATGGCCTAGCGGTGGTGGCGTGAGTTGGCATGTGGGAGGACTTTGGTTCGAATCCCTTGGCACGCAAAGGTTGATTATTTTGCTATGTTGGGACGGCAAGAGTTGGTGTTGGTTTTAAACTCTGGTGATGGATGGATCCCACATCGGGAAGCTAACATAAGAGTAGATGGAGAGCTGGCTTTAAATAGAGAGAACCATGAGAAGAGTAAAGGTACCTTTCTTGGCTGATCCCTTTTGCTTTATGGCGTGCTCGTTTGGGTTGGGCGTCAGCTAAGAGTGCTCGGAGCACGGATTAATCTAGTCTCCTATCAGGTGTGTATTTCTCACTACTCTAGTCAGAGGATGGCTACTTCGGGCCGCGATGGGCCAAAGGGGCCATGTGGGCCCAATGGGCCTCACGCCCAATTGGATAAGTTGTTTGATTGTGTAGTAAATATTGGACTAGGCTAGGTGAATCGCATATCTGTGGCTAGGTTTGGGCTTTAGGGCCATTCGTATTGTTATCCATGTTTAGAATACTTTAGTTTACCAATTACTGAAATGCCCTCGATTTACAGAATTATCGTTTTACCCTCGATTTATAGAATTACTGTTTTATCCTCGATTTACAGAATTACCGTTTCACCCTCGATTTACAGAATTACCGTTTCACCCTCGATTTATAGAATTATTATTTTACCCTCAATTTACAAAATTATCGTTTTACCCTTGACTTACAAAATTACTGTTTTACCCTCAATTTATTAAGTTACTGAAATACCCTTGGTTTACAAAATACCCTCGATTATGAAAATTACCAAAATACCCCTAATTTGTAAAAATACCGAAATACCCTTGTAGGGTAGAATTACCGAGATACCCTTGTGGGGTAAAATTACCATTTTGCCCCTAAGGTGTTAAATGACTGTTTTGCCCTTGTGGGCAAGAGACTAACTTGGACTGTGTGGTTGACGGATTTGATTGTGAATATATGTTGGTGATATGAATGACTTGACTGTGACTGTTTGATTCAAATATGGGCATGATATTCGGATTCTGTATGTTGTATGCCATGACATGTGTATCTGTTGCATGGGATATGGGTTATATTGATGGAGGAAGTGTCTTCGGTGGCTATGCCACAATATATCTTTCTTCGTGGCTATGCCACAAATATCTATTCTGGTGGCTCTGCCACAATATCTGTATCTGGTGACTCTGTCACAATATCTGTTGACCGATTGATGGCTGAGTGCCGATCATGTTACCGAAGGCTATGTGCCGTTATTGTGGGCTTCGTATCGATATTGTGGGCTTCGTGCTAATTATAGACCCGTTATCGATGGCTCTGTGCCAACCTAAATATGGCTTTGTGCCATCTTGACTATGGCTTCGTGCCAAACGTATTTACCTGTGGCTATGTGCCTGACATATTTGTTGACGACTCTGTGTCGATCATATTTACCGAAGGCTGTGTGCCAGTTATATTACTGTCACTGATGGCTATGTGCCGAAGTTATTACAGTTATCGATGGCTTTGTGCCATGTATTCTGTTAAGTGGCTTTGCCACATTATCTGATTCTGGTGGCTATGCCACAAATATTTGTATCTAGTGACTCTGTCACAATATCTGTTCTGGCAGCAATGCTGCAACTGTGGAGTGTAGGGCTGGGTGGGTTGAGCTATTCCCCACATGGAGTGTAGGGTTGGTACGGGGTTGTATACGGCTGGATTGGGTTGGGATTGCATTCACATTCTGATTCTGTTACCTGATACTGATTCTGATTCTGTCACCTAACTCTGATTCTGATTCTGATTCTGTCACCTGATTCTGATTCTCATTTTGATTTTAGCTCTGATAATATTTCTTATTCTGTAATGGGCTAAGGCCCAATTGATACTGAAACTGTAAGTAGGGCTGGGGCCAGACTTTTAATTCTTTTATATGACTGACTGTTCCTTTTATATAGCAGGGGATTTCATACTGAGTTTTCGTAAACTCACCCCGTTTATTAACCTTTCAGGTAATTTCCAGCCTTAGACGGATCGGAGCTGCGAGGGACTCGGAGGGAGCTACACACACTGTTTAAGTTATAGTTTTGATTATTGCTTTAAAAATGTTTTCATGTGAGTTGTAGTAAAGCTGTTGTAATTTTCTGGATTTCTAATTTGAAGTTTTATTTCTAATTGCTAGTATTAGAACACGGTTTTCCAAAGCAATTATCATTTTCAAAACATCACGTATCCGCAATTGTTTTTAAATTAAGCTTCCAATCGCCAAGATTTTTACAAAGTTGTTAAGAATTATATTCACTAAGGTTTTCTAACAAGGTTTAAAAAGGGTATAAGTTTTTAATTATTAAGAAGGGTTTTTAATGGAAACATGGTTTTCGAAAAACACCTTAATGTGACACGCCAGATTCGAGCCAAACTTCCAGGCCGGGTTTAGGGTGTTACAAAGACCATGCCAAGGCATGGCAATGGTGAGTTCATAAGGCAAGGATACCACGTAAGACCATGTCAAGACATGGCAATGGTAAGTTTAAAAAGGAAAGGTACCCGTGTATCCTTAGTATTCCAAATGGTTTAACAGAAAAAAAAATTCAAAGAGTGTACTAAAGGGAAGGTAAGATAAGTCCATGTTCGAAAGGTTCAGGTTATCTTGATAATTCATTTAGAATGTTGTTATTTATTTACATGCAAACTTACTGAGCTTTATGCTTACTCCCTTTATTTTCTCTCTTTTTTATAGTATTGCAAATCCAACTAAGAAAATCTTAAGGACATCGGAGATCACCTCACACTATCAATGAGTTATCTCGGTATTTTGTGACTAGAAATACTTTAAGTTATGGCATGTATAGGGACTTGGCTATTTTGTGTGTATATCCTTATGATATGATTAAATAATGGCATGTGAATACTTGGTAATGATTAGCTTATGATATAGCTAAATAAGAACATGTTTTGGTATTATGTATGCCTAAATGAGGTTTGATGCAAAGAAACTATGAAAGAGTAAGAGTTGGCTATGGAACAGTTAGGAAATAGCAGCAGTGACGTGGTTTTGAAAAATCACTAAAAATTTTATAAATGGAATTAAATGGTTAATGAGATATAGAATTAAATCTTATTTAGTATATTTTCATAAGAAAGAAACAGAGCAAGCAAAGGAAGTCTATATTCTGAGATATTTAAATTTTTGTAAGACTAGTTCAGAGTGACTTTGTGATCCCTTGTTCCAACTTTAGAAAATCACTAGAAATTTTAAAAAATAATTATAAGTAAAAGTTTATATTTTTAGATACTTTAGTGAGTATATTTTCATTAAAAACAAACAGAAATATTATCCAATTTCTGTATAATGAGATAATTGATTTTTAGTGAAGAGAGTTCAGGTTTGCTGAACTGCAAAATAAGGGAACCTTTAATGAATAAACTATACTAATTGGCCAAACCAAAAATTCTGGAAATATTATGGTAAGAAGATATATAAGTCTAGTTTTAGATAAAATTTGCAGATTTAAATTTCAAGTTTCGTAACTCAAGTTATAATTAATTTATTGACTATTACGCAGTTGGACAGTTTTATTATGAATAGTGAAATAAATTGTTTTGATTTGTGTAAGTAATCGAAATTTTTTTATGTTCCCGGTTTCGTCCCGAACCGTTCCAATCGCACATTTTAGGGCCTCGAGTGCCCTTTTTATTGATTTATTGGATGAATGTGAGTGAATTAATTTTTTTTAAAAGTAAATTTTTTTATGCCCAGAACAAGTAAGATAAGTTTGGTAACGCCTCGTGCTCGACTCCGGCGACGATCTCGGGTAAGGGGTGTTACAAGGTTTTCTCTTTCCATTTCAATTTTACTTAATAACTTCTTAATCCACATCATATAAAGGACACAAGACAAGTTAAAGTTATAATCACGCATAATGTGCTCGAATCTATTAAATAATATAGAGCAACCTCCGGAATCAAAGATTTGATTTTGGCTTTGAAAACCAATAGAATTCACATATTTTGTTTTCGAAATTAAAGATAAAACTCGGAGCAAATAGAAGGGGTTAACACATTTATTCAAAACACAATTTTGATACTCTTCTTTTCTTATCAACAATTTAGGACAACTTGCTTCGAGTTTAAACACATGATTTTGATCACTCATTTTCAAAAACAACAAAGATTTTTCTTTCATCAACAACTTACACATATCAATCAAACAAGACTTAGGCATATAAACGTTCAAACAATCAATCTTCTCAAAATTCATCCGAGCAAGCATATTACATGAGGATTTCACACTATGACTCAAAAAATTCACATAACCATCACAATCAAATAGATTGAGCATTTCACGTAAAAACTCTTTATGAAACTTGATCAAATTTTGTAGGCCTCGAGTTAATCTCACTTCACCAACAGGCTTGCCAACACAATAAAAATCATGAGAAAAACTCTTAATGCCACTAGTTGGAATGACTTCATCAACATTAATCATAGAATGACAATTAATCAAATCAAAGTGAGGAGATCTTTCAATCACTAAGTCATCAGAAATTACCTCGTCAACATTCAAATTTGGTTGCCGTGATTCAATGGCAAAAGAATCCTTACCTTGCTTACCTTTGAGCATTTGTGTAATGCCCCAAAAATCTCGAAACCCAAAAATCCCGAAATCTTGAATTTTTCTTTTTGACCTTAGCAATTCCGGTTAAGTGTTAGTTACGCGATGGTAGGTCTTGGTCAAGGTTTGAGTTCGAATCTAGGGGTAGAAGAAATTAAAGTTTAATAATTAAAAGGACCTTGTTGTCAAGTAGTGGGCTTTTAAATAAAGATAAGGGAAAATGGCAACAAAAAGCCTTGTGGAAGATTGGCTAAGTGACGCCACTTAGAGTGTAGGAAGGTGGCATTAGTAGATAGCAAGGAGATCCAAGGTTTGAATCCTAGCTTAGTGTTTTTAGAAGTTTAATTTTTGCCTTCTAAAAGGTTGGAAGTGGCGTGTAGATGGACTCCAAGGGGAGTGTTCAGAAGAGAAAAGTAAGCAAAGGATCAAGGGGTTATTAGGGAGAAAAATGAGGAGATGAGAAGGGGGAAGTGATGGAGCCGAATTGGGAATTGAGGGCCAGGCAATTTGGCTATAGGGGCTATAAATAAGTGCCAAATGTAGGGTTGCTAGGTTAATGCCGAATTCCCTTCACCCTGTTACCGGAAACCCTTTTCCCTAAAAGCCAAAAACCCTTTTGTTTTACTCTCTTTTCCTTGTGTCAATTTTCTATTTCTTCTTCTACTTTTCTTCTTTAATCTGTACCAAATAAACCATATTCACCATACTAAGTTGAAAAGCTGAATCTTCCAAGGGCCAAATACTCTTCGACCGAATCTAGTGTTAGTGTGTGTTCTTCCAATCAGTTTTGCTAAGAATCTATTACGTTGTTCTTTCCTCACTCTTTCTAATCAACTGTGGTAGGGAATTAGTATCAGATCTCAGATCTTAGCTCTCTACTGAAATTGCTCTTTAGGTGTTTGCGGTTTTGGTAAGTATTCCTCTCCCATTGGCTAAGGTGGCCGAATGTTTATAGTTACGGTAAGGGGACTTGTGTTGGATACGGGTCACCTACTATTCTAGTTTTAATAAATAAGTTTAATACAGATCTAAGGAGTACGTGATCAGGAAAAACTATTAGGGATTGGTGTTTAAGGTAAGGTTAAGGTGAGGCTTCGATTTTTGGAAAAGTTATGTATTAAACATGCGATTAATCGAAGGGTGATATCAATTGTAGGTTTGGGGCTAAGGAGATCACATCACGCTTGCTTACCAGGTGTGTACATACACTGCACACACACTATGAATCGGCAAAAGCTAAAATGCTAAAATGCCGAAATGTCGAAATACCGAAAGTGTGGCTATGGTAGTCTTGTGAGTGCGCGAACACTCATAAGGGAGAGATTGATAGGTTGCCTAAGACCCACAGGCGATTCTGTGGACTTGGGTTGTGATTTGGCCAAGTGGGCCGGAATGGGCTAAATGGGCCTGATGGGCTGTTGGGCCCATAATAGGCAAAATTTGATAAGCGATGTTATGTGATAGGAAATTTGTATGTGAGTATGAATATAATGTGATTTGGGCTGGATGGGCCATTTAAATGAGATTGGGCCGAATGGGCCATATGAATGTGAATTGGGCCCTATGGGCCATATGAATGAGATTGGGAGAAGAGGGTCATATGCATGTATGTAGGGGTTTTGGGCCTAGTATATGATAACTTCATAAAACTTAATTAATAAATTGCGACCGTGGACAAGTCATAGGGTTAAGGTGTGGCAACGGGTATATGCATGTCTAGGATTGGATCTAGGGAGAGCTTGGTACTTAAGCGGTCTTAATGACCCACCTCCTCTTCTCTGGAATCCTACCTGGTGCATAGTATTCGTTCATCTTAGCTCGCGAGACTTCTTAACGGGCCAAGGTGATACGACCGTGTCCTGGAGTGCACCAAATTCGAGCAAGGATTTAACGATGCTGCCCAAGGACCAATCACGCGAGCTCGAGCTACACAATTCAAAGAGGCCATTTCGGCCTTAATTATCCAATTGTGGGATGAGACTTTGGTTGGAGGAATAGAACGAGTTTGGACCAGCTCAATAAAGTTTCCTTGCAACATATTGCAAACCGATTTCAGCTCAATTCCAGCTCCTTGAACCGTTTCAACTAAATTGAACTTTTTTTTATTTTTTATTTTTTTATTTTTCAGCATTGCATTTAGTTGCATTTAAATCCTTGCATTTAAGCATCTTAGTTTAATAATGAGTTGTTGGTCATTAATTCAATTCATCTTAGTTTAATTAATTGAGTTTTTTTATGAACTTGATTTAATAGCTTCCTTAAATAAACTAGTTACTAGGATAATTTATTGATGCATGAGTTAAAGTTCATTTAATAATGCTTCTATTAATTAAACTAGTTGCTGGAATAAATGATGCATAAGTGTTAGTTCATTTATTTAAGTTAGTTGTTAATTTGTTTTAAGCTTAATAAATGAATAAATGTGATAGTTACATGTGTTAATTGCAGGTGACTTTTTAGCTCCCATCTATTATTATTAAAGGCTGTTATGCATTCAATAAAGTGACCTTTCAAGAAATTTCGGTTACAAAAGAGAGGGCTATTACAAAGAGGCTTTATACATCATTAAGAAGTTGTTTTAATCAATTAAAGAAGCTGGTGTCTTTTCGGTTGATCATGGAGACTTCAAAAGACTTTGAAAGCCATTTAATTGAAGAAGTAAATCATATTGAAGGTCAACAGCTGAATTTAATGGACAAAAGAGTTACAAGGAGTTATTTTCACAAACCAATAAGCTTCCAAACATTTTCTTCATAATGGTGGCTGTTCATTTACACTTTTGGTTGTTTAAATTTAGCATTTACATAAGGAGGATAGTTCATGTGCCAAAAGATACTCATTCTAGGCTGATGACCATTCGGCTGTCCAAAGGGAAATTAAAAGGGCTGTTCTTTTAAATGATCAAGCATTAAAACTAAATTTATTCAGCTCATTAGAGCTCATTATTAGCTTCATTAAAAGTGACCATTCAGCTAGCCTTCCTTTTGACACTATAAATTCATGTAACCAGCCTTTTGAGAAAAAACACTTTGGGATATTTTTATTAATGTTATACTGCCAAATTTGTAAGGCAAACTTTTCTCTGTTTTCGTTCAAAGATTTGTTGGCTACCTAGTGTTCTAGTTGTGTCATCCATTTTCTTTGTTGAAAATAGAACTTATCACTACTCGTAGTGTGGCATTCAAACATACCGAGGTTCCTATCTTGCTAGATAGTGGGTCGAGGTCACCTTAACCACTCTTAAACTGAACTAAAAGGCTTATAAGCAACGGGTCATTACCAAATCAGTATTGGTTCTTGTTTGTACTTTTGGTTCAATCCATTTTCTTTTCTTACCATTTCGAACTAAAATAAATTCCTTCTTTCACATCTTACCCTTTTTCATACCATATTCTTAAACCAACTACTAATTTGTCAAACAACTTCATTCCATACCAATTTCACTAAACTAAATTGTCAATTGCTTCTCGTAGATGATAGGGCATTTTTCATACGACTCGACTCACCCTGAGGCAGAGCGTATCATTTGGTATTAGAGCTACAAAACCAAGGAGTACAAGCATTCAAAATTACTCTCAGGATAGCCTGTGACTCATCAAGTAAGTTTTAAAAAAAATTCAAAAAAATTCAAAAAAAAGTTAAAAAAATTCAAAAAAAATTCAAAATTTTTTTTTTTAAATTTGAACATTGTTTTACTTCTTCTCCATTTTTCGATCTTGAAACTCTTACTCTCTCATCCACTTCCATCCTTGACCTTTTCGCCGCACTATACCCGAATTATTTTCTTTCTTGTAAGCCTACCTAGTTTTAAATCACATCATCCCTTGTTACCCATTTGAAACAGACCACCTAGACTAAGGTTAAGCCTTGGCGAATCTGCTTACAAAATCACGAGAAAGGTAAAGAGAGGTAAAAGGCACAAGAGTTGTGAGCGCAATAGAGTGGAAATAAAAGCCTATTCTCGAGCGTAAACACGAGCGTGAGTGAAATTCCTTTTTCTTTTCATGTGATCGTGAGGTTTTGTGTGAGGTTCCTTACTAAATTCAATGTCACAAGAAGTTGATCCTAACATGGAAGATCATCCCGCACGATAACTTGTTCACAACGTTCCTAATTTGAACATGCAAGCTCTATTACAAGAGATGGAAAGACTCTTAGACCGAAGATTAAATCCTCTCGAAGATTGCCTATTCCAAGTCGAAGCGAGAGAGCAACGTGAAGGACCTCCTGAAGTAGTCCAACCTAGACGGGAGAGACCAAACCAACAACGGGAAAGACAAAGAGCTCAAGATGATGATGTAATCAATCCTAGTGATCTTGAAAGCGATCAAGAGTCAAATGCAAGTAATCACCAGAGGGAACCACGACATCAAGATCAGAGACGTGAAGATGATGATCTTAAGAACATCAAGCTTTCAATACCACTGTTCCAAGGTAGATCGGATCCGGAAGCCTATCTTGAGTGGGAAAAGAAGATTAAGTTGGTGTTTGATTGTCACAACTACTCCAAAAACAAAAAGGAGAAATTAGCAGCAATCGAATTCTCGGATTACGCCATGATCTGGTGGGATCAACTAACTACTAGTCGAAGATGTAACGGAGAATGAACAATCTCTACATGGACCGAGATGAAGGCAGTTCTGAGGCGACGATTTATCCTTTCTTACTATCATCAGGAGTTGCACCAAAAACTTTAAAATCTTACACAAGGGACCAAAAGCGTCAAAGATTACTACAAGGAGATGGAAATTACGATGATTTGGGCAGATGTCCAAGAGGATCCCGAAGCAACAATGGCGTGATTTCTAGCTGGATTAAATCAAGACATAGCGAATGTTGTAGAGCTTCAACACTACCTTGAAGTGGTGGACATGGTTCATATGGCCATCAAGGTAGAAAAGTAACTCAAGCGTAAAGGCCCAAGCCGAGGGTTTTCCACTTCGAACATATCCAAGTGGGGCCAAAGTTTGAGTAAAGGTTCTCCAACATTTCGAGGAAAGGATACCATAACACCTTCTAAAACCAACAAGCCTAATACCGAAGTGAACAAAGGCAAGGCACCCGAGGTTATTTTTAATCGTAATCGAGACGTCAAATGTTTCAAATGTCTCGGGAGAGGTCACATAGCCAGCCAGTACCCAAATTGAAGGACCATGGTGATTCGTGCTGATGGTGAAATCAAGACAGAGGATGAAGAAGAAAAGGAGTCTGAATCGACTTCTGAAGTTGAGGAGGACTTAGAACAACCCATGGAAGGCGAACTACTCATTGTCAAAAGGAGTCTTAGTCTCCAAGGCATGGATAACGAGTTACAACGGGAAAACATATTTCATACTCGATGTCAAGTAGGAGGAAAAGTGATGCGAGCGGGCCCAGCGAACCCCGTCAGTCAAGTCTCCTCAGTCGAGCGTTGCATAGCTAGCAAGCTGATCCCAGTTCGTTTCCAGGTCCACGAGCTTCGACCAGTTCAAATTCATCTCATTTGAGCTCGAATCAGCTCAATACTTTAGTCTTTAATTATGCCTTGTTTAATTAAATGCATCTTTAGTTAATGCCATGCATTATTGATCTACATATTTTAATTATGACATGCATTATGTGTTCTGCATTTAACAAAGCCATGCATTATGTAACTCCCATGTTAGTTTAAGTCAGTTTCATTAAATTAAGTCTTGCATTAAGTAACTCATTTGTTCATTTAGTTTGCATTTTAAAACCATGCATTTAAGCATCTTAGTTTAATAAATGAGTTGCTGGGCATTTATTCAACTCATCTTAGTTTAATTAATAAGTGTTTTTGTTGAACTTTATTTAATAATCATTGTTTCTTAATTAATCTAGTTCCTAGGATTATTTATTGATGCATGAGTTAAATTTCATTTAATAATGCTTCTCTTAATTAAACTAGTTGCTGGAATAAATGATGCATAAGTGTTAGTTCAATTATTTAAGTTAGTTGTTAATTTGTTTTAACCTTAATAATTGAATAAATGTGTCGGTTACATGTGTTAATTGCAGGTGACTTTTCAGCTCACATCCATTACATTTAAAGGCTGTTATGCATTCAATAAGGTGACTTTTCAAGAGATTTTGGTTACAAAGCAAGAGGGCTGTTATAAAGAAGGTTTATACATCATTTAAAGGAGGTTTAAGGAGCATTTTATCATCCAAATTAATTTTGGCAGCAACCTTTCCACTACCAGCCGTTTTTGCCTTTTCAAAGGTTATTTCAAGCATTCAAACATCATTAAGAAGCTGATTAAGAAGATGGTGTCCATTCGGCTGACCTAGGGCTAACTCAAGAGTCATTTTTTAAGCACTTAAAGTCATTCATTCAGCTGAATTAAGTGAATTCAAAGGATGGAGTTATTTGGCTCAAGAATGTGAAAAGACTCGAGTTAAATTTCAGCTTTTAATTGGCACATTAAGTTGAATGTTTGTGACCGTTCAGTTAGCCTATTTTAGCACTATAAATAGGTGAAATCAGCCTTTGTAAAGAGATCTTTTTGCTTAGATTAAAACATTATTGAACTTATATGAACTTTGTGAGATTTCTTTCTTTCATATTTCGTTGAAGAACTCGTTGGCTTATCTAGGTCACTAGTGGCGTCAATCTACCTTCTTCTTTATCCTGAACTTATCACTATCAAATAGTGTGGCGTTCACCCTTATACCAAGGTTCCTACTTTGCTAAGTAGCGGGTCGAGGTTCTACTATTCTCCATCCGACCACCTTGAAAACTTATAAGCATTTGGGTCAATATTTTCTAATATTGGTTCGTGTTTGTTTTTGAGATCATTTCCATTCCATTCCATCCTTTCGTTTCATCCTAATCGAACCATCAATTCACTTCACATCTGTTGTTTGGTATCCAATTACTATATTTATTTCCATCTTTTATTATTTTTCTATAACCGAACCTACATAAACTTCATACCCATAAACCCATCTTTGAACCCTTCTTACATAGCTTCTGCCATTATTCACTTAAAACATCCTTTGAACAAACTGAACGATACTTCTTCGTAGACGATTGGGCAAACTCGCATATGACTCGACTCACCCAGAGGTGGATCGTATCAAAAAGTTTGTTGTGTCATCATCGACTGCGGTAGTTGTACAAACGTAGCAACTACGATGGTGGTTGATGTAAGCACACCCGGGGCATCTTCGAATGCGAAATAAGAATTAATCGAGCTTCCAAAAGGCCCTATGACTCGAGCTCAAACCAAGCAATTTTAAGATGTTTTATCCGCATTAGTGTTGCGCATTTGGGATGATAACAAGGTCCATGACGTTGGAGGAGCTAAGGACAACTCCTTGAAGACTCAATATATTATTTTGCAATCTGATCTCAGCTCCTCTCCAGCTCCCCATGTGCCATTCAGCTCCATTCATCATAATCGAACCATCAATTCACTTCACATCTGTTGTTTGGTATCCAATTACTATATTTATTTCCATCTTTTATTATTTTTCTATAACCGAACCTACATAAACTTCATACCCATAAACCCATCTTTGAACCCATCTTACATAGCTTCTGCCATTATTCACTTAAAACATCCTTTGAACAAACTGAACGATACTTCTTCGTAGACGATTGGGCAAACTTGCATACGACTCGACTCACCCCGAGGCGGATCGTATCATTTGGTATCAAAGCTACAAAAACGAGGAGTACGAGCATTCAAAATTACTCCCGGGATAGTCTGTGACTCATCAAGTAAGTTTGAAAAAAAATTTCCAAAAAAAATTGAAAAAAAATTCAGAAAAAAAGTTAAAAAAAATTGAAAGAAAATAATATTTGAAAAAAAATTAAAAAAATTGAAAAAAATTGAAATTTAAAAAAAAAAGTGTGTTAAATTTTATTCTTTTTGTATTGGTACTTTTCTTGTTATCTCGATCAGGTACGTTCGTTTTCTACCATTCACCCCCTACCCTAACGCCACATTTCCAAACCATTTTCATCTTTCTTTCAGCCTACCCTATCCCTTACCATTATATCCCTTGTTTCCCAATTTGAACCGACCCCTAAGCCTACGATAAGGCCTTGGTGAGTCCAAATATGAAATTACAAAAGAAAGTTTGAGAAGTAAAAGGCACGAGCGTGTGAGACTATTTGAGCGGAGGTAAAAGCCAATCGAGTGTAAACACGAGCGAGAGTACAAACCATTAATTTTTCTTTTCGAGTGAAATTGTAAGGATTTTGTTCTGAGGAATTTAATTTTTGTTTTACCTAAAAAATTTCTTTTCAGCAATCAAAGATGTCTAGTGAAGAATTTACTGAATCAGAGTTCCAATATTTGGTGCAAGAAATGTGAAGAATGGTGAATTCTAAATTTGGCACATTGCACGAGAGATTAGAGCGTGTGAAGAAAAGAGACCAACGGGAACGAATGTCATCAAGTCAAAAAGTGGAATCAAGAATATCACGAAGACATACATTCAATGATCATTCGAGAAAAGATTTCCATTGTGATTCCTATTCGTCATCGACTTCGAGACCAAGAGGTTTCAATCGAGATTTCTTTTCGTCAAGGAATTCAAGGAGACGAGGGTCTGACCTCAATTTTGAACCCGTCCAAGATGACATCCGAAGAGATAGACATACCTCTTTCTGATCTTCAAAGAAATCCTACTCGGAGTATTTTTCACGAAGCATTGATCAAGATTCTTATGCAAATAAATTTCCTTCTTTTGAACAAAATCATTATTTTCATGATTCTTTTGAATCTTCCTGTAAAAAGAAAATGAGAAAAGTAAAAAAAGAAAAAGAAAAAGAAAAAGAAATAAAAGAGAGGCAAGAGGCGAGTAAGAGAGAAAATGAGAGATTCTTGAAAGAGCTCGAGAAAGTCATTGAAAAAGCCGATGAAAAAGAAAAAAAATTGAAAAAGAGAATAAAAAAGAGTTTGAGAGAGAAAAAGAAGTTGAACAAGAACAACGAGTGGAAAAAGAGATTGAGGAAAAAGAAACGAGAGATCTCGAGAAAAAAGAATCAAGTGAAAAAGAAAGTGAGCAAGCAAGGATTGTTTCCACTAACCCACCTGTTCGATCTTCTTGTGATGTAACTTTTTAGGTTCCTAAAGTCTTGTACGACCAATTCCAGCTTCACTACCTTCCAAACGAGAGATGTTTTCAGTTATTCGAGAAAGGTAAGTACGCAAATGACGACCACCCACTTATGATTGAAGGTAAGAAAGGTAAGGATTCCATGTTTATCGAATCAAGGTCGTCCGATTTAAAAATTGCTCATAAAGATTTTGATGGGTCAATTTCTGACATGCCTCCATCATTTGATTTGATTAGTCCTTGTTCATCTCTTGATGACCCTGCTTCGAAAAGTGCCATGAAAAGCATTTCCTATGACATGTCTTATAATGGCAATTATGTTGATTCTTTTGGATCTGATTAGTTGATTTGCGAAAGGTTTCTGCATGAAACATTTCATGCGA
This sequence comes from Gossypium anomalum, assembly GCA_025698475.1. Taxonomy (NCBI): domain Eukaryota; kingdom Viridiplantae; phylum Streptophyta; class Magnoliopsida; order Malvales; family Malvaceae; genus Gossypium; species Gossypium anomalum. The sequence goes on from CM046965.1 coordinate 45,703,783, forward strand.
TTGTTTTTTATCTTCAAGTTAAATCCTTAAATTTTTGTGCAAACTCTCCATGTCTTGATTTGCATTCCTGATTGAGATTCTTGAAGCGTAAATCTTTGCTTATTGGTCTGCTTGGTATTGCCAACTCTACGCTCCTGATTGATCGAGTAAGGTTTGAATCATGTGATGGACTCGGACGTTTGAAAAGTTGTATGTTCACTACTACTTTTATTGCTCGAGTGGAATTGCAGTCATGTGGTAAGTTGATTATATTTTCTTCTAACATGTTGCCTGTTGGAATTCATGATCAAATACGAGTGTTCAAGCTTGGCATATGTTACGTAGATTTGTTTTATGGAACATTTAAGTATTTTGCATCTTTTGCATTCAACTTATGTTTGCTTGATGTTCAAACTTTTGTTAAGGAAATGAAATTCGATGATTTGGTTTCCAATTTTGATTTGTTCTTTAATCATTTTACTTGGCCACACATAAAGGATTTGTTTCATTTTGACAAGGTAAGGTCGACTTATGCTATGGGACTTGAATTAAATTTCAATTATGATTTATCTTTTCCATTTAAGCCCATTGTTTTTGTTAATACTAACCCCTCTCATTTTTGTGAACCCTTCGAGAAGCATAAGATGTCGTGGTGCCTCATTGTCCATTCAAATTGATCGAAGTAAAAGGTTTGTTTTACATTACCTTTCCAAGGAGAGAAGATTTATTTTGATTGAAAAAGGTAAAACTGTTCATGAGATTTCTTCTCCTAAAAACCGTCAAGGTAAAGTCTCTAAAAATTTTCAAATACCTTTGCTTCATTCAAATGAAGATGAAAATTTTTTTGATGGGATGTTTGGAAATTATTTGAATGATGATGTGTTCGATTGTAGTTTTTGGCCTAGTAATTGATTCGTTTGTGTTGGATTATGACAATGGACATAATGTTAACACAAATTATGATAATAAGCAAATGATTGAAAGATGTTGTCCATGGTACACTTTGCATGTACAATCACATGAATTTCTATTTTTGAATAAACATATTGAAAAGTTTTGGATGTGGATTAGTATGCTTAACTTTTTGCAAATATTCATGACTAAGTACCCTTTTATCCAATTGAATCCACATGTTTGCATTGATGGAATAAAAAAACTTTTCAATAAATTGAAGTATGTTTGTTTTGCCCAATTGAGATTATTACCATATGATATTTGGACTACATTCTATAAGAGCTATTTTTTGCTTAGCATTTGGATTATCTTTAGGTTTTTGTTGCCTTAACCCTCTGTTACTTATCTATGATGGTGATGTGCTTTCTTGTCCATTGATAAACCATTTCCAGGTTTGTGTGATATATTCCATCCCATTCGATTTAGGAAATTCGAACGAGAAGAAATATTTTTCAATAGATGAATAGCCCGACTTGAGGACAAGTCGTCTAAAAGAGGGGGGAATGATGCAAGCACGCCCAGCGAACCCCATCAGTCAAGTCTCCTCAGTCGAGCGTTGCATAGCTGGCAAGCTGATCCTAGTTCGTTTCCAGCTCCACAAGCTTCGACTAGTTCAAATTCAGCTCATTTGAGCTCGAATCAGCTCAATACTTTAGTCTCTAATTATGCCTTGTTTAATTAAATGCATCTTTAGTTAATGCCATGCATTATTGATCTACATATTTTAATTATGACATGCATTATGCGTTCTGCATTTAATAAAGCCATGCATTATGTAACTCTCATGTTAGTTTAAGTCAGTTTCATTAAATTAAGTCTTGCATTAAGTAACTCATTTGTTCATTTAATTTGCATTTTAAAACCATGCATTTAAGCATCTTAGTTTAATAAATGAGTTGCTGTGCATTTATTCAACTCATCTTAGTTTAATTAATAAGTGTTTTTGTTGAACTTTATTTAATAACTGTGGCTCTTAATTAATCTAGTTCCTAGGATTATTTATTGATGCATGAGTTAAAGTTCATTTAATAATACTTCTCTTAATTAAACTAGTTGCTGGAATAAATGATGCATAAGTGTTAGTTTATTTATTTAAGTTAGTTGTTAATTTGTTTTAACCTTAATAATTGAATAAATGTGTCGGTTACATGTGTTAATTGCAGGTGACTTTTCAGCTCACATCCATTACATTTAAAGGCTGTTATGCATTCAATAAGGTGACTTTTCAAGAGATTTTGGTTACAAAGCAAGAAGGCTGTTATAAAAAAGGTTTATACATCATTTAAAGGAGGTTTAAGGAGCATTTTATCATCCAGATTAATTTTGGCAGCAACCTTTCCACTACCAGCCGTTTTTGCCTTTTCAAAGGTTATTTCAAGCATTCAAACATCATTAAGAAGCTGATTAAGAAGATGGTGTCCATTCGGCTGACCTAGGGCTAACTCAAGAGTCATTTTTTAAGCACTTAAAGTCATTCATTCAGCTGAATTAAGTGAATTCAAAGGATGGAGTTATTTGGCTCAAGAATGTGAAAAGACTCGAGTTAAATTTCAGCTTTTAATTGGCACATTAAGTTGAATGTTTGTGACCATTCAGCTAGCCTATTTTAGCACTATAAATAGGTGAAATCAGCCTTTGTAAAGAGATCTTTTTGCTTAGTTTAAAACATTATTGAACTTATATGAAATTTGTGAGATTTCTTTCTTTCATATTTCGTTGAAGAACTCTTTGGCTTATCTAGGTCACTAGTGGCGTCAATCTACCTTCATCTTTATCCTGAACTTATCACTATCAAATAGTGTGGCGTTCACCCTTATACCAAGGTTCCTACTTTGCTAAGTAGCGGGTCGAGGTTCTACTATTCTCCATCCGACCACCTTGAAAACTTATAAGCATTTGGGTCAATATTTTCTAATATTGGTTCGTGTTTGTTTTTGAGATCATTTCCATTACATTCCATCCTTTCGTTTCATCATAATCGAACCATCAATTCACTTCACATCTGTTGTTTGGTATCCAATTACTATATTTATTTCCATCTTTTATTATTTTTCTATAACCGAACCTACATAAACTTCATACTCATAAACCCATCTTTGAACCCTTCTTACATAGCTTCCACCATTATTCACTTAAAACATCCTTTGAACAAACTGAACGATACTTCTTCATAGACGATTGGGCAAACTCGCATATGACTCGACTCACCCCGAGGTGGATCGTATCAAAAAGTTTGTTGTGTGATCATCGACTGCGGTAGTTGTACAAACGTAGCAACTACGATGATGGTTGATGTGAGCACACCCGGGGCATCTTCGAATGCGAAACAAGAATTAATCGAGCTTCCAAAAGGCCCTATGACTCGAGCTCGAACCAAGCAATTTTAAGATGTTTTATCCACATTAGTGTTGCGCATTTGGGATGATAACAAGGTCCATGACGTTGGAGGAGCTAAGGACAACTCCTTGAAGACTCAATATATTATTTTGCAATCTGATCTCATCTCCTCTCTAGCTCTCCATGCACCATTTAGCTCCAATCAGCTTACTTGAGCTTGTTTTAGATCGATTGAGCCTGATTTTAGCTCGTTTTAGCTCCTTTCTTTTACATTACAATAAAATAATATTAAACTTTGTTCTTAATTAAGTTTGCTACAGCTCATGCCGAATTCCCTAGCTCAACTTAGCTCACTAAGTGTTTTTGATTATTTGAGCTAGCTGAATTTAATATGCTAGTTAATTTTTAATTTATGGTGTCCGAAATTAGTTAGTTGTTATTTAAGTTGTTAGTTGCTGTTTAATTATGTCTAAATATTATAATTAAATGTGTTCATTTCTCTTGTAGGTTCAGCCAAATATTGGAAGTGTATTTAAGGCTAAGTACATGCACGGGTTTAATTCAATGGATGAGAAGATACATGCACGGCTTGGTTCAATGCTTGGAGGAGTTTTGTTCATGTACATGGAAGATTTAATTACATGCATTGGATTATAAAGAATACATTCCCTTTGGACAACACACATGCATGTATGAAGGGTATTTATTGCAAGTTCATGTACGGCGAGATTCAAGCTCCCTTCCAAGTTCCATGCATGACCGAATGTATGTGGGTGAAATACATGAATTGTTTGCTGCCCAATTAACTTCCCTAGGTGTCTATTCGGCCAAGAGACACTTCTTAATGCTCCTTTCATTCCAAGGTCGAATCTAGACAAACTAATAAGCTTCCAAGTCTCTACATTCATCCTAGTTGTTTTGCTTACACATGAAGCTGTCCAATGGAGTTTCCATCAGCCGAATCTAGCCTTAGCAAATTAAATAACTTGTTCTAGATTATTCTAGTTGATTCTTAGCCAATTAGTCCATTCGGCTACTACATGTTAGTCTATAAATAGTTTACTCATTTATTTGTAAAGGTACTTTTTGCCAAATTATTGAATGAACATTGTTCTTGTAAGGTTGCTTCCTCTCATATCTCGTACAAGTTTTGAAGACTTATCTAGCTTGTGCTAGTGGTGTCTACCATTCTTGTTTGAACTTATCACCAATCTTGGTGTGGCGTTCACCTATCCTTCTATCCATCCTTTTCACCTTAACAATATAGGAACTGGGGTAACACTTTTTAGTTTTGAATCATTCCTGACGTTAAGTTCAATTTCCATCCCCATCTTTTAAATTTCTTTTTGTTAACCAAACCGAGCCATTTATCCTAACTTATTCTTTTACTTCTATTACTAAAATTCAAGGCACGAACAATTCTCTCGTCTACGATTGGGCAACTATGTGAATTCGACTCAACTTCTTGGGCCAGATCACATCAACGGTTGAAAAGGTTGGTTTGCCAACTACCAAGCATCCGAGCCCTTATAAACTTCAGTGGCTCAACGATGGCGGAGAACTTAAAGTGACCAAGCAAGTTCTCATTTCTTTCAACATGGAAAGTACTTGGATGAAGTATTATGTGACGTTGTCCCAATGCACGTGGGTCATCTACTCTTTGGACTTCCGTGGTAGTTTGATCGGCGAGTGCTACACAACGGGTATACCAATCGGTATACTTTCAAGTTTATGGGAAAAAAATGTTACGTTGGCACCATTAACTTCCAAATAAGTTTACGATGACCAATTGAAGTTGAAGGCATCCGTTGAACAGATGAGAGAGAAAGAAAGAGAAGATTGTAAAAAAATAAAAGAAGAAAAAAATAAGAAAAAGAAAACAAAAGAGAGCGAAAAGAAAATCAGCAAAGAAAAAGAAGAAAAAGAGAAGGAAATTGAAAAAATGAGTGTCTTTGCAAAAGTTAGTGATATTCGAAAAGCATTAGTAATGAATCGCCCTGTTCTTGTACTCATGCACAAGGAAACCTTATTTTCTACTAACGAATTACCTGATACCCTACCTTCTTCTGTTTTGTCTTTGTTACAGGATTTTAAAGATATTTTTTCGGAAGAAGTCCCGAATGGTTTACCACCACTTCATGGAATTGAACATCAAATAAACTTTGTGCCGGGAGCTGCTATTCCAAATCACCCCGCTTATCGAGCCAATCTGGAAGAGACTAAAGAATTGCAACTGCAAGTCAATGATCTGTTGGAAAAAGGCTACATTCGTGAGAGTCTTAGTCCTTGTGCTGTACCTGTTTTGTGAGTACTGAAAAAAGACGAAACATGGCGAATGTACGTAGATTGTCGAGCCATAAACAAGATCACCATCAAATACCGTCATCCAATTCCTCGCCTTGATGACATGCTTGATGAACTTAGCGGAGCCAAAGTATTTTCAAAAATTGACTTAAAAAGTGGCTACCACCAGATTAGGATGTGAGAAGGAGACGAGTGGAAAACGACATTCAAAACCAAGCATGGGCTGTATGAATGGTTGGTCATGCCATTTGGCCTAACCAACACCCCTAGCATTTTCATGAAGTTAATGAACTATGTGTTAAGGTCCTTTATTGGTAAGTTCTGTGTTGTTTATTTCGATGATATATTGATATATAGCAAGTCAGTTGAAGACCATGTAAGGCACCTTAAATCTATCTTGGAAGTTTTACGTAAAGAAACATTATATGCTAACCTCAAAAAGTGTTCTTTCTATTTTGATAAAGTTGTCTTTTTAGGATTTGTAGTTAGCGTGAAAGGTCTCGAAGTAAACCAAGAAAAGATCAAGGCCATTCAAGATTGGCCAAGGCCAACGAGTATCACGCAAGTCTGGAGTTTTTATGGCCTAGCGAGTTTCTATCGACATTTCATTCCTAATTTCAGTACCATTGCTGCCCCTCTTACGAGTGTCATTAAAAAGAACTCTGCTTTCTATTGGAATGATGAGCAAGAAAAGTCGTTTGTTAAAATTAAGGATTTTCTTACTAACGCTCCTTTACTTACTCTTCCAGATTTCTCGAAGACCTTCAAGGTTGAGTGTGATGCCTTAGGCGTTGGAATCGGTGCTGTTTTGACACAAGAAGGACGACCTGTGGCCTATTTTAGTGAAAAGATTAGTGGAGCTGTACTCAACTATCTGGTATATGATAAAGAGATGTACGTGCTCATACAAGCCCTTGAGACGTGGCAACATTATTTATGGCCAAAGGAGTTCATTATACACTCTGATCATGAAGCTTTAAAGTACATTAAAGGTCAGCACAAATGATACGAGCACGCCCCACGAACTTTATCAAACAAGTCTGTTAAGTCAAGCATTGACATGTTGGCAAGCTGATCCTAGCTCGTTTCCAGCTCCACGAGCTCCGTCCAGCTCGAATCCAGCTTATTCAAGCTCAATCCAACTTGCCTGAGCTAAACCGAGCTCACTCCTAACTCATATTCAGCTTACGAGCTAAACCTTAGCTCAACTACAGCTTAGGAGTTTAATCTCAGCTCAACTTTAGCTTAAGGGCTAAAGCTTAGCTCATTTTAGCTCAAACCCGATTTTAGACTTTAATGCATTAAATAAAATCTGAACATGATTATTTAAGCATCAAATTTGACTTATATTAATATTTGTCTTAATATGTCATAGTTATTACATATTTTAATTATGTTCACATTTTGGCCGATTTAATGCATGACATAAATGTGTTCACATTGTGCTGAATTTATGTGTGTTCACATGATGTCTTATGAATTGTTTTATTTCTTATAGGTGCAATGCTCATGGATGGCGCAATGAATGCTTGAAGAAACATCTCTTTTGGACATCCCACATGCATGAATGAACAACATTTAATTAGGTGCATGCATGACCAGATTCAAGGTGTTTACAAGTTTATGTATTTGTCAAATACATGAATGCACAAAATACATGAATGTTTGGGTTCAAATGCACATTCAGTTACATGAATGATGAAGATTTAAGCATGAATGTATCTAGAAGATCCAATCCCTTTGGACGGTACACATTCATGAATGGAAGGAAATTAATGCAAGTTCATGTAGGACTTGGTGCAATGTATGAAGAGGTGCATGTAGAATTGGGGTTCAATGGACGGCATTTAAGGAAGTACATGTATTGGAGACGTTCATGCAAGTAGGGGATATTTAATGTTCATGTTTTTGAAGGTTCATGGACCGAATTTATGGAGGAACATACATTGGGACGTTTCATGCATGATCCATGCATTTTTAAGCTAACTATTCAAGTATTCAAGGTGTATTAAAGCTTCATTCAGCCAAGGGGGATGATGGAACATTAAAGGGCTGCACATTCATGGATATTCATGATTTTTCTTCTAGAATTATCTAGGTGTTTATGGCTGAATTTCTTAGCCTCTAAGCTTGTCCATTCGGCTACTTTTATTTAGGCTATAAATATATGTTATTTCATTTGTAAGAGGAGACATTTTTTTCTTCAGACTTTTCAATTAATGAAACTATTTGGAGAGGATCTTTCTCCCATATTTCGTTGAAGACTTGTTGGCCTATCTAGTTCTTAGTTGGTGTCAGCCTTGTTCCTCTTTTGAACTTATCACTCAACCGAGTGTGGCGTTCACCCCTATACCGAGGTTCCTGCTTTGCTAAGTAGCGGGTCGAGGTTTATCACTTTCATTCTCCACCTTGAAAGCCTATAAGCATTTGGGTCGATATTATCTAATATTGGTTCATGCTTGCTTTTAAGAACCCTTTCTTCCATATCCATCTTCTATTAACTTTTTTTCACTTTCCCTTCCAATTTAACCTAGCCTATACATATTATTCTTATCCATAAACCATCATTGAACCTTTATACATAGCTTCTCTCCTATTTTCCTATCAACTTCATTCCAAAAGTGAATTGAACGATACTTTCTCGTAGACGATCGGGCAACTCGCATACGACTTGACTCATCCTCAAGGCGGTTCGTATCAACGAACTGAACCGACGTCACGCAAAATGGGTGGAGTTTCTTGAATCGTTTCCCTATATTATAAAATACAAAAAAGGTAAAGATAACATAGTGGCTGATGCACTTTCGAGAAGGTACACTCTATTGTCATATTTAGATTCCAAAATTCTTGGTTATGCTTTGTTAAGAGACTCTTACGCTAACGATTCTGATTTTGGTGAGATCTTTGCCACGTGCGAGAATGGTGTGTTTGAAAACTTTTATAGGTATGAAGGCTTTCTTTTTAAAGAAGGTAAACTTTGCATTCCTTGTGGCTCTGTTAGAGATTTGTTAGTGCGCGAGGCCCATAGTGGCAGACTTATAGGACAATTTGGAGTCAACAAGACGCTTGCAACCCTTCAAGAACACTTTTATTGGCCGGGAATGCGCAAATATATGGAATAAGTTTGCAAGAGGTGTATAGCTTGTAAAAAGGCTAAATCGAAGGTTCAGCCACATGGCTTATATATGCCATTACCTATTCCTAAAGCTCCATGGGTCGATATCTCCATGGGCTTCGTTCTTAGACTGCCTCGTACAAAAATGGGGAAGGATTCTATCTTTGTGGTTGTCGATCATTTTTCAAAAATGTCTCATTTTATTGCTTGCACTAAAACTGATAACGCTGTTCGTGTTGCAAATTTGTTCTTCAGAGACATCGTTAAACTTCATGGCATTCCTCGGGCTATTGTATCAGATCGTGACGCAAAATTTTTGAGCCACTTTTGGAGATCCTTGTGGGGAAAATTAGGAACCAATTGACCACTAGCCACCCGCAAACCGATGGCCAAACAAAAGTAGTCAATAGGGTATTGTCCATTCGGGCCATCATCCATAAAAACTTGAAGTCTTGGGAAGATTGCCTACGACATATCGAATTTGCCTACAACCGCTCCGTTCATTCTGCTACCAAATATTTGCCTTTTGAAATTGTATTCGATTTCAATCCATTGACACCTTTAGATTTAATATCTTTGCCTACTAATCGATTGATTCATGCAGATGCAAAGAAAAAGGCTGACTTTGTTAAAGAATTACATCAAAAGGTGCGAGATAACATTGAGGCAAAAACTGAGTCTTATGTGCGTAACCCTAATAAAGGATGAAAACGAGTGGTCTTTGAACCCGGAGAGTGGGTTTGGGTTCACATGCATAAGGAGCATTTTTCGGCTCAACGAAAATCAAAATTGTTGCCTCGCGGAGACAGTCCTTTTCAAATTCTTGAGCACATAAATGAAAATTCTTATAAACTCGATTTACCGGGCGAATTTAATGTTAGTTTAACTTTTAACGTGTCAAATTTAACCCCATTTGATGCAGATTTTGACTTGAGGACAAGTCGTTTCGAAGAGGGGGGAATGATACGATCGTGTCCCGGAGTGCACCAAGTTCGAACAAGGATTTAACGGTGTTGCTCCAGGACCAATCACATGAGTTCGAGCTAAACAATTCAAAGAGGCCATTTCGGCCTTAATTATCCAGTTGTGGGACGAGGCTTTGGTTGGAGGAATAGAACGAGTTGGGGCTAGCTCAATAAAGTTTCCTTGCAACATATTGCAAACCGATTTCAGCTCAATTCCAGCTCTTTGAACCGTTTCAACTAAATTAAACTTTTTTTATTATTTTATTTTATTTTATTTTTCAACATTGCATTTAGTTGCATTTAAATCCTTTCATTTAAGCGTCTTAGTTTAATAATGAGTTGTTGGTCATTAATTCAATTCATCTTAGTTTAATTAATTGAGTTTTTTTATGAACTTGATTTAATAGATGCTTCTTTAAATAAACTAGTTACTAGGATAATTTATTGATGCATGAGTTAAAGTTCATTTAATAATGCTTCCATTAATTAAACTAGTAGCTAGAATAAATGATGCATAAGTGTTAGTTCATTTATTTAAGTTAGTTGTTAATTTGTTTTAAGCTTAATAAATGAATAAATGTGACGGTTACATGTGTTAATTGCAGGTGACTTTTTAGCTCCCATCTATTATTATTAGAGGCTGTTATGCATTCAATAAAGTGACCTTTCAAGAAATTTCGGTTACAAAAGTGAGGGCTGTTACAAAGAGGCTTTATACATCATTAAGAAGTTGTTTTAATCAATTAAAAAAGTTGGTGTCTTTTTGGTTGATCATGGAGACTTCAAAAGACTTTGAAAGCCATTTAATTGAAGAAGTAAATCATATTGAAGGCCAGCAGCTGAATTTAATGGACAAAAGAGTTACAAGGAGTTATTTTCACAAACCAATAAGCTTCCAAACGTTTTCTTCAGCATTTACACAAGGAGGACCGTTCATGTGCCAAAAGATACTCATTCTAGGCTGATGACCATTCGGCTGTCCAAAGGGGAATTAAAAGGGCTGTTATGACCTTTTAAATGATCAAGCATTAAAACTAAATTTATTCATCTCATTAGAGCTCATTATTAGCTTCATTAAAAGTGACCATTCAGCTAGCCTTCCTTTTGACACTATAAATTCATGTAACCAGCCTTTTGAGAAAAAACACTTTGGGATATTTTTGTTAATGTTATACTGCCAAATTTGTGAGGCAAACTTTTCTCTGTTTTCGTTCAAAGATTTGTTGGCTACCTAGTGTTCTAGTTGTGTCATCCATTTTCTTTGTTGAAAATCGAACTTATCACTACTCGTAGTGTGGCGTTCAAACATACCGAGGTTTCTATCTTGCTAGATAGTGGGTTGAGGTCACCTTAACCACTCTTAAACCGAACTAAAGGGCTTATAAGCAACAGGTCATTACCAAATCGGTATTGGTTCTTGTTTGCACTTTTGGTTCAATCCATTTTCTTTTCTTACCATTTCGAACTAAAATAAATTCCTTCTTTCACATCTTACCCTTTTTCATACCATATTCTTAAACCAACTACTAATTTGTCAAACAACTTCATTCCATACCAATTTCACTAAACTAAATTGTCAATTGCTTCTCGTAGACGATCATTTTTCATAAGACTCGACTCACCCCGAGATGGAGCGTATCGCAAGGTAAGTGGAAACCATACTTAAGGAAAAATTACAGAAATACCCCTAAGTGCAAAAATGACCAAAATACCCCTAAGTGTTGAATGTAAGTTTTATGGATGTGGCACGTATACATATGATGTTCTGCTTAGGTTGCATTCGGGGTGGGAACTATGGAACAGAGGAAGTATATGAGGATCGCATGGTTGCCTGACAATCGTGGATCCACCGACGGCTTTTAAAGCCCAATATGTAAATAAAGGTAGTTTCGCAACCGGGGTACCATTGGTGTGTGGGCTGGGTGGGTCGATATTCATATCCCCACATATTGTGATAGGGGACGAAGCTGGTGTGTAGCAGATGGATAATTTGGATGGGATTGCATTGCATGTTTGATGTATGATGATTTTTGAATGCTTGTTTTCGTCGAGGGTTGTACACACTGAGTTTACGAAAACTCACCCCCTCTTTTATTTTATTTTCACGTGATGCTCAATAGAAGGTTCGATGTTTGGAAGGACTCTGGGTGGCCAGCTAGCAAGATAATTTGGAGTTGTTTTTCTTTTTAAAGTTTATCAGTTTCTATGTTATTAAGTACTTTTCAAATCAAATTGTAATAGGGCTTCCACTTTATTATTATTTGGATTATTATTTTTATGTGATGTAATTATAAGAAGTTGAACATGGTTTCTTAAACTATAGTATGACTTTTCTACGTTTCCGCAACTACATTTTAAAATGACATATTTTTATAAAATCATATATTTTAAACAAGTGATTCAAAGGAGTTTTTTTTAAGGATAGTTAAGGTTTCTTTTATTCTAAGAAGGGTTTTCAATGAAAACACGATTTTCGCTAAAACACTTTAATGTGATGTGCCAGATTCGGCCATAACGTCCAGGCTGAGTTTGGGGTGTTACAACTTGTGGTTTGATTTCATCTTCAACCTTACCTTTTTCGATCAATCGGAATTGTCTTTCATCAGGAAGGTAATGAAGTTGAAACTTGTCACTCGTGTCTTTAAAAACCTATAAAGAAGAAGTAATACGAGGACGACTCATAGGTTGGTTAATAAAAACGTTCCTCGCTTGTTCGCTTTCATCTTTTTCACTTGTTTCTTTTTCTAACTCATTTTCAAATCCTCTCTCTTTTACCACAACACTCATTTCTTTTGCACTCTCATTTCTTTCTTTAATCTCACTCTCTTTTTCAGTTTTCTTTTCTTGCTCACATGCTTTTTCAATCTCAATATCTTTTTCCTTTCTTTCACTCTCTTTTTCTTTTTCGGTTTCTTTTTCTTTCATTTTTCTTCTCTCAATTTCATTCCATATTTGCTCATTTTCCCTTATTAACATTTCTTACTTCTCCTTTCTTTTTATTTCTTTTTGTCTGTTCCTTTTATTACAAGATGGGGATAATACAAATAAATCAGAACGATAAGCTTTTTGTTGGATATGGTTGGAATGGTCTTCATACGAGTCATGATCAACTCTTTGTGAATGTCCTTCCATGGGCGAGTACTTTGTTACACACGAAACACGTTCACCTCTTCGTAGGTGATCCTTCATGGATGAGTACTTTGATGCATACGAAGAATGACTTGTGCTTTCTTGTTTGTTACCTTGATAGGCTTCAAACTCAGACCTTGCTTTGTTTCGTCTTGAATTCCTCGTCATATAAGAATCTCGGTATAGATCTCTTCTCAAATAATCGTTGGATGCTTATCTCCATGATGATCTTGTTTTCGTCCCTCGACTTGAAGAAATTCGCTCCCGTTGGACTTGTTCATCCAATTCCTTCAATCATTCTTTTACGGGTTCTAATTTTCTTTGGAGCGTTTGATCTACCTCATGAAAGAATGCTTGATATGTTTGATCGGACAAAACATCACCATAATCATCAACCCGTTCGAAACTACAAGACATAGTCTTTTATAACAAATCTCACAATTCACTCACAAAGAAAATCTCACACACTTTTGGCTTTTATTCACTCGAATAGTCTCACTACACTCTTGTCTTTTTCCACTCAATCCGCCACTCTAAGTTCTCGATGGACTATTTAGACTTAGCAGCAGTCGATGTGGGTCAGTTTCCAAAAGTAGTGATCGACTTTGGGTAGGGAATGATGTTAGGACTAAAGGGTAGGCTAGAATAGAAAGATGTAAAGATTTAAGTGTGGTCAAATGATAGGTAATGAACGGATTTGTTCGGGCAGCAAATAAACTTCCAAGCTAGCTTCCCGTCTTTCTTTTTTTTCAGCTCCAACAAATTTGTATTCCCAAAAACGAATATTTCACACTTTGAACTTCAAGGGATACTGAATTTTTTTAATATGATTTTTTTTGGATTATTTTATTTTATTTTTGATAAAATCATAATCCTGTAATGCTTAAAACGTCGATACTTACTCCAATTTTACTAGCTCTGATACCAAATGATACGAACTTGATTGATGTGGTTTCGAGTCGTATTTGTGTGCTCGATCGAGAAATTGAGTAAGTTGTGCTTTGTTTGATAATGGGTAGAAGATAGGCTCAAACAGAGGTTCAAAGAATGTTTAGGAAGTGGATGGATAGGTTTGGCTAAGGCAAAGGCTGAATCAACAATATGGATGATTGTTGACCCAAGTCTTAAAAGCACTTAGTTGGATAATTTGGTTTAGGAAACAATAGATAAACCTTGACCCGCTATCTAACGAGATAGGAACCGAAGGTATAACGAACGCTACACTTGAAGTGATAAGTTCGGATAACAAATGAAAGAAATGATGCCACAAGCCTAGCTTGATAAGTCAGATTAGTCCCAAAGAGAACAAGGAGATTTGAATTCTCCCAAGTTTCAATTGATTCATAAAATTGGAAAAAAGTCTATACAACCAGTTGAATACAAGGTATTTATAGCCCTAAGCTATGCCTAACCGAATAGTCACAAGCAATCAGCTTAATTAAGTTCTTAATGTGTTGAACTAAGCTCAATTAATAAGTACAAAACTTTTGAAGACCTCTAGGCCTAGGTGATGCCAACCATCAGGTTGTTTAGTATTTCAAGTAAGCTAATTCAATGAGTTGAAAACTTAAGCTGGAAGGATTCATTGATTAAGCAACCAAGATGATTATGATCAGCTTTAATTCTTCCTTGGGCAGCCGAATGATCATCAACAAAATTAATGTGAATACGCATGAACATCCCAATTGGTGTGAACACTTGATCTCCAATAGCCTCCAAGTGTGAATGGACGAAAATGAATAGCTTCCATGGTGTGAAAACATTGTGTGAGCTAAACAGACTTTTTTGAACAGCATCTTGGCTATTGAACTCCACGAATAGCCCCTTGGAGAAGAGTAAACAGCTGCTGGACTTTAAATTCAGCTTAATGCTTCAGCCAAATTCATGTCCCTATTAATGTCGTCCATGCACTAGCTGGATTTAACTGAATGGTCACCTAAAAACATCAATTAAAATTTGGTAAGAACACATTAACTAGCTCAATTAAGTTGTCTAAGTCCAAGACACTTTAAATGGCTATTTGAGCTAAGACAAATTAAATAGATTTTAGGCAAATTAAATGGCTGTGCAAATTAATACAAATTAATTAACTAAGACATATTTAATGCCGAAAATACATAGACATATTAAATAACTAAAGACACATTTAATGCTTAAACTAAATATTATTTAAGTTTATTCTAGCAACTAAGTAGCTCAAAACGCATGTGTAATCCCTGAATTTTGGGCCTAGAAGTATTGGGCCTTGAGCATGGGATCTGTTAGTAGGCGGCTTATAAATATTTTAGTTGAGCAAGAAAGTGGCACAAATTGCATGTTTGGTGTGGTGGTTAAGTGAAATGGGTGTGTTTGGGGATGTTTGAGAAGTCTTGGGTTCAAATCTAAGCTTTAGCAAAATTTTAGTTTTTTCCCTTAAGTGAACCTTGGCTTTAGCTTGTAGGCCTTGTAAATATTTGTGGGTAAAATCTGTCACAGAAAGAGCTTGTGGTCCTGTAGTAAGTGGCGTGTGGTAGTTGCTGGAGGTCTAAGGTTCAAGTCTTGGCAAGGTAAAAAGGAGTATTTATTTTGCTACTCTTAACATATGAGAAGCAGAAGTGGACTAGAACTCTACAAGGTGGAATTTGAATTGGTCAAAGAGTTGATGGTGGAGTAAATCAAGGTGGAGATTAAGGAGAATTTTTAGGAGGGATGGAGGGAGAAAATTAAAGGATTTTGATGAGGGGAAGAGTTGTGGACGTTGGTGGACATCAACTACTCAAGATTTTGGCTATAGGTAAGTTGTGGTCACTTCATTTTGGGGTTTTTTTTGGCAAATTGTGATGCTTTTCACTCTTCACTTCGAAAGCCGAGCTTTACTTTCTTTTCGTACATCTTTTGGTAGGGTGATTCACTTATTCTTTCCTCCCTTTCCAGTCTGTCGAATAGGCCTATTACTTTAGCCACTATTTTGATTTTGAATACGTACTTATTGACTCTATTTTGCCTTTTCTTTTTCCCTCACTCTATTCCTCCTTGGCCAAACATACTCCTTCCTCTCTCTGACTCCAACATTACCCTCTTGACCGAATACCTCTGGCATTTGTGGTCGTACTTCTCTTCCTCCCCTCTCAATCGTGCTATTTTCTTCTACTTAAACCGAATATCTCTTGTGTTACCTGGGCAGCGTCTGGATTGTGAGTCAAGGCCGATTATTGGTTAGTCTTTTCTTCTCTCAAGTTTGTGATTTCTTCTTCTTCTGTTAGCCAAATATATCCTACTCATTCACCCTTATCCTACCTTAGGGCTGTCATTTAACTTTGTGGTTGTCGAATGTTGCTAGGGGCGTGATCTCTAAAGCCAAGGGGGTTAGGCGGATTGTCCTTTCTTAGTGAGTAATCCTATCGATTCGTGGTAAGTACTTTAGGTAGTATTTATTTACAAGGGATTATAACTTCTGATGAATCTATTAGAGTGTTCTCAATACTTTAGTTTGGATTTTCCACGAATATGACTAATGGTGGATCGTTGTGAATCATAGGTGCTTCGTTCTCGGAGGGGTGCATCAGTAGTTTCATAAGAGGTGTGTATGCACACACTGAGTAGACTGTAGCACGGCAAATGCCGAAAAGCAGAAAAGTCAAAACTTTGGCATTTGAGGCCTCACGAGTGTGCGATCGCTAGCGTAGTAAACTGAGCCCACAGATCAGGGGCGATAGGCTATAGAGGCCACCACGAGCGTTCTCATGCACTGGGGCTATTCTGGGCCTCGATGGGTCGTAATGGGCCGTGTCAGACTAATGGGCTCGTGGGCGCCACACGGATAAAATCTGCGGTAAGTGACAAATAATGAACTGGGCTATGGTGTTCTCATAGTCGTGACTGAAATTGGGCTAAATGGGCCAACGAGCGTGTGGGCCCACTTAGGCCGAGTAATGGGCCTTTGGCCCATTTATACCGTTTTGACCATCTAGGTTACCTGAGTTGCTCGAGGTGGCGGTAGACCATCTATGAGGTCGTAATCTATACTGGGACCCCAAAAATAGTAAAGTGACTAAAATACCCCTAAAGGGTAGAATGACTATTTTGACCCTCGAAGGTAAATGAATGATTTGTCTGTGATTTGTATGACTGATTGATGTGCATGACACTCTGCATACATGACATACTGCTCGGGATTGGGATATTGTTATAGAGGAGGAAATCGTATTGGTGGTTGTGCCACATATTCTGATATTAGTAGCTTTGCTGCGATTCTAGTTAGTGTCGTAACCGGTGCTAACACTGTAAGTGTAGGGATGGCGTGGGTGATTTACTCCCCACAGGTAGTGCAGGGTTGGACGGAGGCAAGTGCAGGGTTGGATGGGTTATCATGCATTATTCATATGGGTTTGAAATTGAAATGGGCTAGGCCCAACTGATATTGATTCTGAGATGGGATAGCCCCAATTGATACTGTGATGGGTTGAGACCCAAATGTTAATGAATCGGGCTTTGGCCCACATAAATTCTGAATTAGACTGTTTTGTTACTGAATAGGGCTCAAGCCCAGATTGGTTATAAATTCTATTTTTGACTAATTGTTCGTAAACTCACCCCGTTTATTAACTGTGCAAGTAATCCCCAGCGTTAGGTGGATTAGTGTCGTTGAGGGACTCAGAGACGACCATACAACTACACATGTTTTTCTATTTCATTTATTTAGTTAAGCACTTTGGTTTTTGATTTGGGTTGTAATAAGGCCTCTTTATTTTCTTAACTTTTTATTTGGGAAATTTATTTAGTATGTTTAATATTTGTTAGAAGTAGGACATGGTTGTCCAAAACAATAACTGTTTTCAAACACTACGTTCCCACAACATTTTCAAAATGGTTTAGCGACTTAAATTTCAAACATCATGTTTTCATAAAATGGTTAATTTTAAAATTAGCTTCCGTAACAAAAAAAAAAGAATTTTGGGAATAAAATTAATAATTTTTCAATGTACCACGTTTTAAACATAAACTAACGTAACTGGGATTTTACTCAAGAATTTTTTTTTAAATAAGAAGGGTTTTAATGAAAACATGGTTTTCAAAAAACACTTTAATGTGACACGCCATATTTGGGCCTAACTTCTGGGCGGGTTTGGGGTGTTACAGCATAAATTAAATAAAGCTAAATTTGTGCTGAAACTGAATTAGATTTTCCAACAAATTGATGCACAAGCTAAAACCGATTAATATTGAGCTCAATGAGCTTGGATGAGCTATGAACGAGCTGAATAAGCTTGTAGAAAATTGCATGGAACACTTGAATCGGACATATTTGATTGTTCGATTATTCCAGCAATGGTTTCCAACCCATGCTTGCTAAATTAAGGCCTGCATACAAATGAACAAACTAAAATTAAGCTTCATTTTACACTTAGGCCTCTCTTGTTTAGGCTAATCTCGATGGCGTTGAGTTATGTCGTAACATGATGCAATCGGGATCGTATCACCCCTCACCTGTACTCAATGCTGGAATAGGGTTATGGAGCATTACCGAACTTATTACACATATAACTGTACTCTTCTCATACATTTAATCAATTCATACAATCATCATTCAATCTCAATCAATTTGTCCCTTATAATACCCCACGACGCTTAAAACATGCTTTAGGAGCGGTTCGAGACTAAACTGATAACTTATAAAACTATCATGAAACTTTGAAAAAAATTTTAAAACTGAGGACACACGCCCGTGTGAGCAGGCCGTGTGTCTCACACAACCACCAAACACACCCGTGTCACAAGCCGTGTGAAAACAGGGGTACATACTGACTTGGGTCATACAGCCAACCACATGCTCGTGTGTCTAGCCCATGTACCCTTTGAAGTGGCCACACATGCCCGTGTGCCAGGCCGTGTGCTAGGCCATGCCAAACTTGTAGGGTATACCGACTTATGCAACACGGTCAAGTCACACGCTCGTGTGCTAGGCTATGTGCTAATTAGGGGGGATACTGACTTGTACCACATGGCCAATCACACACCCGTGTGTGAAACTGCAACATGTTAAGTCAAATCACATGGCTTCAACATATACTGCAACATGTACCAAAATCACCACCTTAAGTAACTATAACTATCATCTTTATAACTAGCCTATACATGCCATATTTACAAATATCCATAAGTTCAAAAGTACCAATCGGCAACTGGATAGTGTGATGCGTAACTCCAACTTTATCTAAATCGAGCGAGCTATTGACCCTTTATAAAACACGAAAAAGAAATAGAGTAAGCTTTATAGCTTAGTAAGCCTATATAATTCAGAATTTAATTTACCATTTAAACATAATCAAACAATTAAACAAAGTATATCAATTTCAGTTGTCAAATGCCTATACACAAGCATTCATCAAAATGTTAGTCTCATAAGTACATATAATCAATCTTTATCTCAATTTCATACATTAATGTATTATTTCATACCAATTTCATGTAACTTGTATAACATATGTAACATTTCATTCTCATTCATATAAGCAACAATTCATTTATATAACTAGGAATTCATCTGTATAATCATCAGCAGAATTATGCCCATTGAACCTATTAGAATAACGATAGATACACGAGTGATACACACTAGGTGTATTAATTGGTAATTCATCAATTCATCATCATATTCACTCTTTCAAGCTATGATCGGTAAGCTCCTCCTGAGCTGATAGAGAGTAAGCTCTATTGAGCTGAAACAGTAAGCTTTAACGAGCTGAGAACAGTAAGCTCTTATGAGCTAATATATCAGTAAGCTCATACGAGCTGATATATCAGTAAGCTCATACAAGCTGAGGTGAGTCCGCAACACATGCAGGATCTCAACCTAAATAGTAACCCTAGTGACAGGTCACTTTATCCTACGAATTCCTACGGTTCAAACAAGGCTCGGTAACCATTAGACTATATTCATAAGGCATTCGTATTTCAAGTAGATCATTTATTAAATTACATACATTCATTTCAAATAAATACAAGTATTTAAAAGTTTGATTCTAATTATACAAACTTACCTTGAGGTGCTCGGATAACAAATATCAGCTAATCGTCAACCTTTCTCTTTCCCCGATCTAGATTCAATCCTTGCTTATCTTGATCTAAATATTATAAAAATCAACTTATTTAATCAACTATTTATTTAGTTTAGTCCAAAACACACATTAGGGCTATTTTACACATTTGCCCTTAAACTTTCACATTTTTACAATTTAGTCCTTATCACATAAAATTGAAAATTCATGCAATTTAGTACAATTTCATACTAGCCGAATATACTACATGATACTAGCAACCCATATCTTTAATTTATTAACACTTTTACCCACATAATTTTACATTTTCATAATTTAATCCCTTTTTGACATTTTTGTCAAAAATCACTTTATAAAACTAGTAAATCTATCAATAAACCTTCATAATCTATCATCAATATCAATTTACTCAAATATTCAACAATGGAAACATGATAAATCTTTAACAGTTTTGAAAATTAAGGTATGGGCTAGCTAGAATACAAAGCAATGATCTCAAAAACATAGAAATCATTAAAAACAGATCAAAATACATACCTAGTTGCTTGAATTTTGCTTAGCCAAATGAAGAACCCTATTTTTCTTCATGTTCTTCTTAATTTTGGGTTTCAAGATGATAATGGGGACTTTTAATTAACTTTGTGTTATTTATTTTATGATTAATAACCAAATTACATAATTAACCTTAATAATAAACCATTTAATAAACCTAAAATATGTCCATATAAGTCCAATTACAAAATTAATAGTATAATTAACATTTAAGACCACTATAATTAAAATCTAAAGCTATTTGACACCTTTAACTAGTAGAACATGCATTTTACATTTTACGCGATTTAGTCCTTTTTACCGAATTAACCCTTTAAACAGTAAAATTTCTTTATGAAACTTTCACACAATAATTATATCATGCTGTAAACTTTAATAAAATAATAAAATAAATATTTTAACCTTAGATTTTTTGTCCCAAAACCACTATTCTGATTTGACTTAAAACGGGCTATTACAGGGACAATGTGAATGATTTTGAATGATGTTTATTTGAAATTCGAAAATGTATGTGAAATGTGTGTTATTTGCGAAATAAGTTCAGTAATGCTTTTTAACCCTATTCCGGCGATGAATACGTGTGAGGGGTGTTGCAGATGTTATGACTAATTTTGTGACTGTGTACTATTTTGCTCTCTTTTTAATCCAATTGTATATGGATTTGAAGCTTATGTTTTGGAATTATCAGGGAACAAGACATCCTCGCTTCCACAAAATTATTGTCGAGTATAGGAATGAGTTTAGTCTGGATGTTTTGTGCTTTTTTAAAACTCGGATTAGTGGTTCTCATGTTGATGGAATTATTGGTAGAATTGGTTTTCTAAATTCTTGTAGAATTGAAGCAAATGGCTTTGCAGGGGGTATTTCGGTCCTTTGGAATGTTACGGTCGCTGTTGATATTTTGGGCTTGCATCCTCAAGTTATTCACATGAGGATTCATAGTGATCATAATTCGACTAGTTTTCTTTGTTCAATAGTTTATGCTAGTCCTGAAGTGGCTACAGGGCTTTCTCTTTGGGACTACTTAGGGTCTTTCACAGGTTTGATTGATGACCCTTAGATTATTGCAGTGATTTTAATCTGGTTATGAATATTTCAAAATGAACAGGTGGTGCGATTACAAAGCGGAATGGATGTGTCAGGACTTTTTGTTTAATAATGGTCTTCCAAGCTTGGGCTGTAGTGGGTCTCATTTCACATGGAGTAGAGGGGGATTATCACATGGGTCAGATCTAGTAGTTAGTAATTCAGCTTGGGATTTGTTAACACCAGAATGTTTGGTTTGCAACCTTCACCATTTGAAATATGATCAACAACCAATCTTACTATCCCTGAAGCCAGTACAAATAAGAGGGAACAAGCCTTTTCATTACCTTGATAGTTGGATGCTCCATGTGTAAGAGTATGCCCAAAGATCAATCATGAGATGGTTGTATGCCCAAAGATCAATCATAAGATGGTTGTAATAACATACTTGATTGACCATGTTTATTAATATAAGGCATTGCTATTATTATCTTAGTTTCTTCTCTGTGTGTATAAATAAATTGTTTTATAATAATGTCCTGAGAATAATATGATTATTCTTAAAAGGTCCTTAGTCAAGTATTATTGTTGACTAGGACAACAATAATGCATTAAGACTAACATGTAGTTGATTGATGATCAAGAGTTGTCATTGATATGGAGTGTCAGAATCAATGCATGAATATGTGTGTTAGAGAACAACATATTGGACTGACCCGCTATGAGTATGTTTCTTGGATTATTATGTAATTGTCACAACATTACTCATAGTGATTAATATGTATACGATCCTCAGACTTGAGATCATCATTATCCTAACATCGTGAGCTGTATATTTTGATACAGTCAAACGTACACCATAACTGGTTGTTTTATAAAGGCTAATGTTGGATATACCATAATCTATGTAGAGCGATATGGTTGATCAATATAGGATAAGTCCGTCCTACATAATGGGAGTAATATCTTAGGCCACTTGATTGAGTGAGACTAGAAATGCATGGCCATGCTCAAATAAGTTGATATGAGATGCCATACTTATTTGTGTATCATAGTCCACTCAAGGTATCAAGAAACATGGGATGGACTATGCAAGTGTGACTATTCGATGACTTATGTCCATTCCAGAGATAAAGGAATTAAGGATTAATGCATGAAAGGTTAATCACAAAAGGTTATGTCAAATCATAACTTCTTGTAACTTAGGTAGCAATGATGCATTGCTAGATGCCACTCATTGTTTGTAACATTAGAATCGTTCTAGTATTACTGCTAATGTTACAAGAACCTACAGGGTCACACCCTATGGTTGAAATGAACGGAATAAAACATAGTTGGTATTGTGTTTGGTTGTCACATGAATTAAATTAATTATAGAACTAATTTAATTGGGCAGTCAAATATCGAACATATTATATGTATAAGGATGTTGTACACATAAGGAGAACATAATTCTATTAATATATGAATTTGGTTCGTATATAAATTTAAATAAATATAGTTTACCTAAATCTTTATTATAATTAATGTAATTATAATAAAGATTAAAACATTATTATATTTATTTATTTTAATTATGATTATTACGTTCGGATTAAAATTTAATAAATTAAGAATTCGTTATATACATACTAATTATAAGGGGAGTTATATATAGAAATGGAGAAAAACCCTAAAAAGTGAATAAATATTGTAACGCCCCCTTACCCGATACCGTCGCCGGAGTCGAGCATGAGACATTACTAAACTTATTTTAGCATTTAAACAAGTTCAAACAATTCTCGTAGTAAACTGTCCATCTGTGTCACAGTTGCTAAAAAAATTATATCTAGAGTTAAGAAACTCAAAATCCAATTCTTTAAATTTTTCCTGAAACTAGACTCATATATCTACTTACTAATTTTTTTTTCTAGAATTTTTGATCGTGCCAATTAGTACAGTTTCTTAGTTAAAGTTTCCACTGTTTCAGTGTTCGACTGCTCTTACCTCTGTTCACTACGAACCACTTTTCTCTCTGTACAAAATTCAGATGACTATACCGTTTGTTTCTCTTAAAAATAGACTCAATAAGGAATCTATACATATAAAGTATGACTCCTAATTATTTTTGTACAATTTTTAGTGAATTTATAACGTCAGAATAGGGGATTCAGAAATCGCTCTGACCCTGTTCCATCAAAACCCAAATATCTCATGAAATACAACTCATTTACCTTTTTTGTTTCTTCCATATGAAAATAGACTTAATAAGCTTAAATTTCATATTTTACTCATCATCTAATTCTGTCTCTAATGTTTTTAGTGATATTTCAAACTCACGTTATTCCTGTTGTATTGTGACAGCCCTAATTTGACCCCAGTCGAAAAGTGATTTCGGGACCACAAAACTGAGTCATAAAGATAATTAGATGTTATATTCGGTGCTTATTATATGTGAAAGTTCATGTGTGAAAATTTCATGCTTTGATCTTGTCAATTGTATGTGAAATTATTAAATAGGACTTATGTGAAAATTTTTGAAAATGCTATAGGCTAATTTGTAGTGGCCTAATAACTTATAGTATGAAATAGGTGAATTTGCATGTCAAAATTCCCATCTTAAGGTGTAGTGGCCGGCCATCATGAGGAGAATAAATAGATTATGCATTTCAAATTAGCACTATAAGATTTAATGGCTTTATTATCATAAAATAAAGAGAAATAAAATAACAAAATGATGAAAGGACAAAGCTTGTCCATCTTTGCTCTTCATAGCCTAACTTAAGAAAACAAATAGGGGAAGGGAAGCTCATGAATGTTCGGTCACTTGGGGAAGAAAAATCCAAGGTAAACTCATGGTAGTTTGCTTCTATCTTGATGTTTATGAGTTCCTTTCTTGATTCTACCTTAACCCATGAAGTATATTTTGGTTTTTGGTTGTGTTGTAAGCATTCGGTCATGAATTGAAATGAAGGAATGGTTGTTGTTTCATGTTCTTTTGATGAATAATGTTAGATAGGTGAAGTTGAGCCAAACAAATAAGCATATATGTGCATTAGATGCTAAGTAGGAAATCGGCTAACATGTTGTGTGTACTATGGCCGATTGTCAGCAATTCATCACACTATCGATCTTTTTGGTACAGTGGTATTTTGGACTCGATATGGCATGTATAGGTTAGGCTGATGATAATGATGTTTTGAAATTGTAAATATTTTGGCCATACGAAAACGGCGTATAACTTAAGTATCAATATGTGTTTCAGCTCGATCTCTGTTTATGTTTATTGACAATGTGAATGAGATAATTAAATGTTTAGTTCGGTAATACCTCGGAGCCTTAATCCGGTGATCGGATTCGGGTTTGGGGTGTTACATTTATTGGTATCAGAGCTACAGTTTAGTCGATTCTAGGACTAACGTAGCATATATGAGTCTAGCTATACATGCCATGTAGTGTTAATACGATAGTGTGATGATTTCTGACAATTAAAAATATGTTTTCGTATAGTAATGGATCCCGATCCCAATTGAGCGGTAGCTGATGATGTAGAGAGTGTAGCGCCTGCTCTCGCACACGGGACAGCACCGGTGGACTCTCAACCTATTGCGAGCAATCAAAATGATGAGGCTAGACAAGCCTTTTATAATGTGATGAATGATTGGTTTAACTAATACATTTGAACTAATGTGGCTGCTCCACAACCCCCACTTCCGACCAATACAACCTCTGCACCCACGATACCTCCGGTAATTGATCAGATGAGGTGGAATAAGCCCCCAGTTGATAGAATTTGAAAGCACGGAGCTACTGAATTTAAAGCTACCGACAGTGATGATGCCGAGCAAGCTGAATTTTGGTTAGACAACACTATTCGAGTACTTGATGAACTATCATGCACACCCGATGAATGCTTGAAGTGTGCTATATCTTTGTTACGTGATTCTACTTATTATTGGTGGAATACATTGGTTTCTGTTGTACCCAGAAAGCGGGTGACATGGGAGTTCTTCCAAACTGAATTTCGAAAAAAATATATCAGTCAGAGGTTCATCGATCAAAAACAGAATAAATTTCTTGAACTCAAACAAGGTTCCATGTCAGTTACTGATTATGAACGAAAGTTCATCAGACTTAGCAGATATGCTTGGGACTGTGTATCGTCTGAGGCTATTATGTGTAAACGCTTTGAAGACAGGTTAAATGAAGATATTAAAATGTTTGTTGGTATTCTTGAAATCAGAGAGTTCATAGTACTTGTTGAGCTAGCTTGCAAAGCCGAGGAGCTTAGTAAAGAAAAAAGGAAAGCTGATGTTGGAGCTAGAGAGTTTCGTAAAAGATCTTCGGGAAAGCCTTTTCAGCAATCATCAAAGAAATTTTGAGATGATTTGGGCCGATCTAAGAACACTTTGGGTTTTTCCAGACGAGACCGTGATCGACCTCCTATGAGTACACGAGCCACTTCAATTGCCAGTGTTGGAAATGATTGTCGGGATAGGACTGAGTGCAAGTTTTGTGGGAAATGGCATTCAGGGAGTTGTAGATTTCATGATCACTCCTGTTATAGATTCGGATCACTCGACCACTTCATCAAAGACTGCTCGAAATTGTCAAAGCAAAATGTGAATCAGAGTGGGAAACCGGGTACTGCTATAGCTCGAGGTAGACCATCTAGGAATACAGGGAATGCTAGTGGTGGTCAGAGAGGGTCTAGAGATGCTACGACTAGATCTGAGGCTCGTGCTCCTACTAGAGCTTATGCTATACGGGCACGCGAGGATGCTTCTTCGCCTGATGTTATTACCGGTACTTTCACTCTCTTTGATACTATTGTGATTGCATTGATTGACCCTGGTTCTACTCATTCATATGTATGTGAGACTTTAGCATCCAGTAAGATTCTACCTGTTGAGTCTACTGAATTCGTGATTCGAGTGTCGAATCCCTTGGGTTGATATGTTCTAGTCGATAAATTGTGCAGGAAATGTCCCCTAATAATCTGAGGTTCCTATTTTCTAGCTGATTTGATACTTTTACTGTTTGATGAATTTGATGTTATTCTTGGTATGGATTGATTGACCGTACATGATGCAGTCGTGAACTGCAAAAGAAAGACTATTGATTTGAAATGTGCAAATAATGAGATAATACGAGTTGAGTCTACCGGCTTGAACGGGTTACCCGCAGTAATATCCTCGATGTTGGCTCAGAAATATGTAAAAAAGGGGTGTGAAGCATATCTTGCATATGTACTTGATAGTAAAGAGCCAGAAAATAAACTTGAATCAGTGCCAGTGGTTTGTGAGTATTCGGATGTTTTTCCTGAGGAGTTACCGGGATTACCACCTGTTCGAGAGGTAGAGTTTGGCATTGAACTTGTACCTGGGACTACACCAATTTCGATAGCTCTGTATTGTATGGCACCAATTGAATTGAAGGAATTGAAAGTTATGTTGCAACAATTGACGGATAGAGGTTTCGCTCGACCGAGTTTCTCACATTGGGGTGCACCAGTATTGTTTGTGAAAAAGAAAGACAGAACCATAAGAATGCGCATCGACTATCGTCAATTAAATAAAGTGACAATAAAGAATAAATATCCATTACCGCGTATTGATGATTTGTTTGATCAGCTGAAGGGAGACTCAGTGTTTTCAAAGATAGATTTGAGATCGGGTTATTATCAGTTGAGAGTTCGAGACTTAAATGTGCCTAAGACTGCTTTCAGAATGAGGTACGGTCACTACGAGTTCTTAGTGATGCTGTTTAGGCTCACTAATGCCCCTGCGGTATTTATGGACTTGATGAATCGGATCTTCAAACAGTATTTGGACCGGTTTGTATTTGTGTTTATTGACGACATTTTGATCTACTCGCGAGATGAAACCGAACATGCCGAGCACCTGAGATTAGTGTTACAGATTTTACGGGACAAGCAGTTATATGCTAAGTTCAGTAAATGTGAGTTCTGGTTGAGAGAAATTAGCTTTTTGGGGCATGTGGTATCCGCATCGGGTATTCGTGTTGATCTGAGTAAAAGATCAACCATACTTGATTGGAAGCCTCCTAGAAATGTTACTGAAGTTTGAAGCTTTTTGGGGCTTGCCGATTACTACAGACGGTTTGTAAAGGGTTTCTCGATGATAGCCACACCAATGACGAAACTACTTCAGAAAGATGTTAAGCTTGAATGGTCAAAAAAGTGCCAGAAAAGTTTCGACCAACTAAAAACCTATTTGACTGAAGCTCCAGTGTTAGTACAGCCCAAATTCGGCAAAGAGTTTGTCATTTACAGTGATGCATCCTTACATAGGCTGGGTTGTGTATTGATGCAGGAAGGTCGAGTTGTAGCTTACGCTTCGAGGCAATTGAAGCCACATGAGAAAAACTATCTGACCCATGATCTCGAATTAGCTGCCATCATATTTGCATTGAAAATATGGCAACACTACTTGTTTGGAGAGAGGTGTCATGTATATTCGGATCACAAAAGCCTCAAATATTTGATGACTCAAAGAGATTTGAATCTAAGACAAAGACATTGGCTTGAATTGTTGAAAGATTACGAGCTTGTCATTGACTACCACCCGGGAAAGGCTAACATGGTTGCCGATGCTTTAAGTCACAAGTCACTGTTTACTTTGCGAGTGATAAATGTACACTTGTCTGTTTCATCCGATAATGTGTTAGTAGCAGAATTAAAAGCCAAACCGTTATTGATTCATCAAATATGTGAAGCTCAGAAAGTCGATGATGAATTGGTTGCTAAACGAGCTAAATGCGTTTCGAATGTGGATTCAGAGTTTCAAATTGACAACAATGATTATTTGAGGTTCAGAAGTCGATTGTGTGTTCCAAGAAATTTAGAACTTATTTCGATGATTTTGAACGAGGCTCATAGCAGCCAAATGTCAGTTCACCCGGGTAGTACGAAAATGTACAACGATCTGAAACGTCAGTATTGGTGGCATGGTATGAAACGAGACATTTCTGATTTCGTCTCGAAGTATCTGATATGTCAACAAGTGAAAGCGGAACATCAAGTGCCTTCGGGATTACTTCAGCCGATCATGATACCCGAATGGAATGGGATCGAATCACAATGGATTTTCTATCTGGGTTGCCATTGTCACCAAGCAAGAAAGATGCAATCTGGGTTGTTATTGATAGATTGACAAAGTCAGCTCATTTTATTCCCGTATGTACGGATTATTCACTTGACAAGTTAGCCGAAACTGTATGTTTCTCAGATTGTAAGGTTACACGGGGTACCTACTTCTATTGTGTTAGATAGAGATCCGAGATTCACATCGCGATTTTGGAAGAAATTGCAAGAAGCATTGGGTACCAAGTTGCATTTTAGCACCACTTTTCATCCCCAGACCGATGTTCAATCCGAGCGGATAATTTAGATACTAGAGGATATCTTGAGATGTTGCATCCTTGAGTTTAGTTGTTCATGGAATGGTATTTGCCTTTGATTGAATTCACTTACAACAATAGTTTTCAATCAAGCATTACGATGGAACCTTATAAGGCTTTGTACGGTCATAAATGCCGTACATCGTTGTTTTGGATTGAGCTCAGTGAAAGTAAAATCTTCGGGGTTGATTTGATTAAAGATGCTGAACAAAAAGTAAAGGTGATCCGTGAAAGTCTGAAAGTAGCTTCAGATCGTCAGAAGCCGTATGCGGATTTAAAACGAAAAGACATCAAGTATCAGGTCGGAGACAAAGTATTTCTGAAAGTTTCACCTTGGAAAAAGGTGCTCAGATTTGGTCGTAAGGGCAAATTGAGTCCGAGGTTCATCGGGCCGTATGAAATATCCGAACGAGTTGGGCCAGTAGCATACAGATTGATTTTGCCCCCTGAACTTGAAAAGATTCACAATGTTTTTCATGTTTCGATGCTTCGACGTTATAGATCCGATCCATCGCATGTAATTAGTCCATCAGAGGTAGAGATTCGATCTGATTTGAGTTACGAATAAGAACCAGTTCGTATTTTAGCTCGTGAAGTAAAAGAACTATGAATTAAGAAAATCTCATTAGTGAAAGTATTGGGCTCAAACACGGGGTTGAAGAAGTGACTTGGGAGCCAAAAGACTCAATGAAAGAACGTTATCCTAACCTTTTCGCTGGTAAGATTTTCGGGGACGAAAATTTCTAAGGGGGAGTTGTGACAGCCCTAATTTGACCCCAGTCGAAAAGTGATTTCGGGACCACAAACCAAGTCATAAAAATAATTAGATGTTATATTTGGTGCTTATTATATGTGAAAGTTCATGTGTGAAAATTTCATGCTTTGATCTTGTCAATTGTATGTGAAATTATTAAATAGGACTTATGTGAAATTTTTTGAAAATGCTATAGTCTAATTTGTAGTGGCCTAATAACTTATAGTATGAAATAGGTGGATTTGCATGTCAAAATTCCCATCTTAAGGTGTAGTGGCCGGCCATCATGAGGAGAATAAATAGATTATGCATTTTAAATTAGCACTATGGGATTTAATGGCTTTATTATCATAAAATAAAGAGAAATAAAATAACAAAATGATGAAAAGGACAAAGCTTTCCATCTTTGCTCTTCATAGCCGAACTTAAGAAAACAAATAGGGGAAGGGAAGCTCATGAATGTTCGGTCACTTGGGGAAGAAAAATCCAAGGTAAACTCATGGTAGTTTGCTTCTATCTTGATGTTTATGAGTTCCTTTCTTGATTCTACCTTAACCCATGAAGTATATTTTGGCTTTTGGTTGTGTTGTGAGCATTCGGTCATGAATTGAAATGAAGGAAATGGTTGTTGTTTCATGTTCTTTTGATGAATAATGTTAGATAGGTGAAGTTGAGCCAAACAAATAAGCATATATGTGCATTAGATGCTAAGTAGGAAATCGGCTAACATGTTGTGTGTACTATGGCCGATTGTGAACTTGGATAATATTGAGTAATGTATGTGCTTTAAAATGATGGAATGGAGTGGATGCTTTAAATGTGTTATGAACTATTATAAGTTAAATTAAGTCGAAGCTTGGTAAAATTGAATAATTGTGGCTTAATTGTTTAATGGCAATTGGCTATTATGGTGAAATGCAAATGTTAATATTTAGTTGCTAGTGTTTTATATGTGTGTTAGCCTAATTTGAACTTGAATAATGATTTGAGCACGATGTGTTGTATTGAGATTATGCTTAAGTCAAATTAGAGATATATGTGATAAAATTGATTGGTGATATACATGTTTAAATAGTATGAATGCAAAGTGTTGTGAAAGAGTAAATTGTAGTAAATCTGCTTGGGACAGCAGCTGTAACGTGAATTTGGAAAAATCACTATAAATTGCGGGAGTGGAGTTAGAAGCTAAATAAATTATTTAATTAAAGTTTAATGAGTCTAGTTTCAAATGAAATCAACGAGAACATATTTTGACTTCTGTACAATTAGAAATTTGATTCGTAGTAAAGGGTGGTCAGATTAGTCAAACAGTGAAATAGAGGAAACTTTAAGAAAAATCTGGTATTGTTTGGCTAAACAAAAAATTCTAAAAATTTTATGGATAAAAGATATATGAGTCTATTTTCAGGGAAATTTTACGGCAACTGATTTGGAGTTTCGTATCTCCAGTATAAATAATTTAGTGACAGTTGCTCAGGAAGGCAGCTTATTGTGAATCTGTGATTATGTGGTAAACATTGATAAAAATTTGTTAATGAGTTGCTTAATGTTTTCTTATAAACTTACTATGATCTATATGTGTGAAAGTCGAATATATATATTATATTTCCGAAGTAATGCTTGAATAGTCGAATAATGACTAGTTTAAATTTTTGAATCCAAGCTCAAGAGCAAAGAGGGTCGAAGTTGGATAGGGGAAAAGAGAAAGTAGTTGAGTAGCCTTTCCGCAACCGTTCAAGTATATCCGAGGTAAGTTTTGAATAGTCACAATTAGTACGTAATTGATAATATCTTGATATATGTATGATAATTGTACTGAGATCTATTGATGCTATTCGAATATAGTTGTGTGACAAATATCTTATGTTTAAGGCTTAAAGCCGAATAGACATTAGAAGATGAGTTTGGAAAGTAAAATGGACATATATTCTCATGTATGTTATTGAACCAAAGATTATATGAATGGTGCCTATGTTATGTTATTATTTGAATGGAATAAATGAATTATGATTGTGAGATGTTATGTGAATTGAATTCTCTTGCAAATAAACTCAGTGATGAATTATATTCGGACTTAAGGTCCGCAGGCTATGTGCTGGAATTATGTCCGGACTTAAGGTCCGCAGGCTATATGCTGGAATTATGTCTAGGCTAAAGTCCCTCAGGCTTCGAGCTGGTACTATACAGGGTTTAAATTCCTACAGGCTTGTGCTGTTATTGATTTCAAATCCTAAGACCTGATAGGCTTAACGCCAGTAAGTTAAGTAAGATTACAAATTGAATGTTCGCAGTAATCCATCGTCAAGTAGGTATTATACATTTAATATGTTCAGGTACGTATTACTTACTCATCGGTGAATTGATTTCGAAGTCAAGCTTTAGTATCAAAGAAGAATATATATATATGATTATGATTGATGGTTATATTTGTGAAAGTGAAAATGATTTGATCGGTCACGGTATATTTGTATATGAGATTTCTTGATTTAAATGCATCATATAAACTTTAAGTAGAAGAAGAATATGTGCTGAGAAATCTATGTATACGTTTATGTGTATTCGGCCATGAAACAAATTTGAATTGAGTAATAGTCTGATTAAATGCATGTTTTGATTTTTGATAAGACTTTAATTGTTTGTAATGCTTAAAAACCTTACTAAGTTTTGAAAGCTTACTCTGTTCTTTATTTTTCTATTTTATAGATTGTTGATTTTGGCCACCAACTCGGGGATCGTCAGCAATTCATCACACTATCGATCTTTTTGGTACAGTGGTATTTTGGACTCCATATGGCATGTATAGGTTAGGCTGATGATAACGATGTTTTGATATTGTAAATATTTTGGCCATACGAAAACGGCGTATAACTTAAGTATCAATATGTATTTCAGCTCGATCTCTGTTTATGTTTATTGACAATGTGAATGAGATAATTAAATGTTTAGTTCGGTAATACCTCTGAGCCTTAATCCAGTGATCGGATTCAGGTTTTGGGTGTTACTTGTATGATACTATTTTATAGCAAATTTCACCTTATTATAAATTTCCATGGATTAAATAGCACAACAAGTATACATAACACCAAATATGATTTTTTTGATTAGCCATTCCAATGGCTAATCTTTACCAAGCATTTCCTTATCATTCAATAGCCATATCATAAGATTATATTCACAAAATGATTTTAGTGCTATACATGCCATATTTCAAACTATACAAGCCACTATACCAAAATGGTCCTCGTATAGTGTGAACAAGCCTCCGACCATTCCCGACTTCCAAGCTAGCTTGTCAAAACTACAAAGAATGGAAAGAAGGGAGTAAGCATAAATGCTTAATAAGTTCACATGCAAATAGCAAGTAACATAATCATGCAATCCAACATAAAACATCATTTGCATAAACCACACCAAGACATTCATGTTACATTTGCATTTAATATATTACTACGATTTCATCATACCAAGTTCACAACCCAAGGGTCTAAGCACATACCTATCAAATTTTCTCATTCATCATACTTACCAACATGTCACCTTCGTTTTAGGCATTCTTCTTATTCACTTAAGATTCACTCGTTGAACACATTGAATATAATTCGAATACACGGATTTCATGCACGTAAGTGCCATACCCGCAGCTAGACAAACTCAATAGCTTGTGGAAATTATGTAGCCAAGCTACCATGTAACCCGCCCATAAGTGAACTCCGACTCAACTCAACGAGCTCGGATGCCTAGTTACATCTCACGAACTCGGACTCAACTCAACGAGTTCGGAACTCAAATATCCTAGTGACATGTCACTTGTTGTGACAGCCCTATTTTAACCCTAGTCGAGAAGTGGTTTCGGGACCGCTAAACCGAGTCACTGAAATATTTGAATATAATGTTTTATGTCTAAAATATGTGTTTATGCCTGTGTGAATTTTTAAATGCTTTAATTGTTGCAAATTGATGTGAAATTAATTGAAAATGGACTTGTGTGAAAATTTTGAGAATGTGTTAGGTAAATTTTGAAATGGCCTTATATTATGTGACTTTAAAACATAAGGACTTGCATGTCAAATTGACATTTTTTTTATAGTGGCCGGCCATGTGGAATAATCATTAAAATGTATGTATTTTATACATATATTTTTATTATAATATAATTATAATTATATATGTTATTGGTGTTATAATAAAATAAATAAAATAGTGAAAGGTGAAAAGAACAAGGCATAGTTCATCTTTTGTTCTTCATTTGCCGAATATAGGAGGGAAAGCTAGGCTTTCGGTCACTCTTTGATTTTTTGCTTGATTAAGGTAAAAATTTCATGTTATTTCCTTTTAATTTTTTTAAGTGTGGTTGATAGCTAAGTATTTGACTTAGCCCATTTTGAAATTTTGAATTCTATGGTGATTTGGGCATTCGGCCATGATATGGATGGTAAGAAATGGTGGTTGTTTTATGCTCTTATGAGTAAAGGTGGATAAGTGAGGTTTAAACTTGTTAGATATGCATAGTAGTGGTTTAGGTGCTTTGGGGAATTTTGGCTAACATGTTTATGCTTACCGAAATTGAAGTTGAGGTTTTGAGCATAATTTGTGTAACTTGTGAATGAAATACTTGAAATTATGAATTAGGAACATGAATTTAGTCAGCTACTTAAGACAAATTGTCAAATAATGCTCAACATTAGTGTTATTTACTTAATTGGCAAATTGAGCTTAGAATAGGTGAATTCGTAGGTATGGGGCAAAGTATTTATATTCGGCCATTAGCTAGATTTTGTTAAGATTTGGATAATTGAGAATTTAGTCAATATGCTTAAAAAGAAGCTTTCATGGTTTCCAAATTGTAAAGTGAGAAGTTGCTAAGTAAAATTGATGTTAAAATCAATGAAATAGAGAATGGTAGGTTTAATTGAAGAAGTCATGCTTTGTGTACCTTATTTGCTTATTGAACATTCGGCTTTGTCCCTAGAGAATGAATGAATTGATGATAATTGTTTATGGG
Source organism: Gossypium anomalum (assembly GCA_025698475.1). Lineage (NCBI taxonomy): Eukaryota > Viridiplantae > Streptophyta > Magnoliopsida > Malvales > Malvaceae > Gossypium > Gossypium anomalum. Next base: position 45,738,338 of record CM046965.1, read on the forward strand.
AATTAGCTTTGCCATGTTTATGTTAACAAGATGAGAAATGAATTAAGATGGTCCTAGTGTGCTGATTGGGCGCTAGGAAATTGAGTTAAAGATAGAAGATAGTGAGTAAATATTTCATAGACATTTTTGACACTTAAGTTCACATGAATTTCAGCTTACTAAGTGATCACATATTCGGCTCTTGATGATTATTATGTCATGAATAATGAGTTTGATTAAAAGGTTATGTAAACTTGATCTAATCAATAATTTAGTTGTGACTTGTAACATAGTTATAGTTGGCCGAATGTGTATGTAAAGGAAAATTGTGTGTGTGTGTGTCATATTGGAATGAAAGTGTAATTATTGAATGAGAGGTATGAATAAGGTTTAATATAGTTAAACTTGTTTAACATAGCTCAAGAGCATAGAGGGGCAACATCGGAAAAGGGAAAAGCTAAAGTCACAGAATAGCCAACTCAAAATTTGTTCAGAAAGATACAAGGTAAGTCTTTGAGTAATGGAACTTAGCTTATGATTTGATAAAATCATGATATATAAGCATAATAAATAAATTGTGACCTAATGGTTCTACTTGAATTACGTAGTGAGATAAATAATTTGTGCATATGACTTGTAGCCGAATGGTTATAGAAATCATGTTGGATAGCGAAACGAAATCGTGTTCTTTGTATGTGGCTATTGAGCCGAAAGTGGAATGGTTGATAAGCATGTTGTGCTTGTGTTCTAGTAATGTAAATGAAATGCAAATGTGTTATGATATATATCTGTGTACATGATAATTGAGGATTATAACTGGGCTAAGACCCGCAGGCCTTGTGTGATATTTATATCCGGGCTAAGTCCCGAAGGCATTCGTGCTGGTGTTATATCCGGGCTAAGTCCTGAAGGCATTCGTGCTGGTGTTATATCCGGGCTAAGTCTCGAAGGCATTTGCGTTGGAAATGTGTGATCTTGCTGTAATAATTCCAATTAATGTGCATCACAACCTTAAGATAGTCAGGTATGTACCGTATATACGTTGTAAAATTTGATTCAGTTTAAATTGTGATTATTCATTTGGATAGTGCTCTTCTGGCCATTGCTTAGGGTTGTATGAAGTCTATAGCTTATTCAGGATACATGAATTTTGATTCAAGTGGAAATATGTTAAGATTGGCTTTGAGCATGTGAGTATATTGGTTGAAGTGTGAAGTAACATGAATATGTGATTATGTGTATATATATATTTATTTAGCCTTGTAATTGAATTAGATGTATTTGGCCAAATGATGAAGTTGGTTGGATAAAAAGAAGTTATCTACGTGATATGAATTTGTGTTTAAGGAAAAATTTAAAATGACATGCATGGACAATAGTGGTATATTTAGTCATGGTTACATTCGGTCAGAAAAGATGATAAGCCTTATGAATGCTATGCTTTAATTTTAAATGATTTCATTGCTTAAAACTTACTAAGCATAGAAATGCTTACTCTGTTGCCCTTAATTCTCTATTTTATAGATCTCGTTCGTTAGCTACGGTCTCGGGAATCTCAAAGTCGAAGTCGTCCACACTATCTAAGCCTATTCGGTACTCTAGTAGCTGAACTTTGATAATGGCATGTATAGGCTTGACTTTTTTATGTTAAAAGTATCTTTTTGATGATGTATATATGTATATCCATGTGAAAATGGCTTGTTAAGTTACTATATGTGTTCCACATAGTTAAGGTGAATGTGTGGTTGATATTCGATTAATGTTTTCAATGTTTTGATGTGAATTGAACTTAAGAATGAATCAATGTACCCATTAACTTGAGATGACTCTTTGTATATTGTATAATTGTAAAAAAAAAAAGAAGTTGGAATTCGGTTTTATAAGTGTGCCACCGAGAGTTATTCGAATAAAGTTAAATGGAATTTCGTGCTTGTATGGTAATACTCCTTAACCCTCTGGCGACGGATACGGGTTAGGGGTGTTACACTTGTATTCTAATCTATTCCCAAGGCTCAAACGGGCTTTTTCCTCGATCACACATCTTTGTCGTCTTCCACAGAATATCGAAACCGATACTTGGTAGCAATTCATATTTTACAAGTAGCACACATAATTTGCATATTACTCAATAATAACCACAAAGCATAATATTTCATGATATTAATCATCATATCATATAAATTTCATTAAATTACTTAAAATAACAATTTCATGATATTTTGCCATCTTTTTCCTTTTTTTAATCTTTTAATTACCAAATGACTAAGATACCCTTCATTAAAAACTTTGGTTATTTCTACCTATGTATGTCCATTTTTGTCCATGAAAACCTAATGGTATAATTACCATTTAAGGACCTCTACTTCAATTATGCTCTTCAATTAAATCATTTAACATCTAAAACTCATATTTATCAACTTTTGTAATTAGTCCTAATAGGCAAATTAGACATGCAATTTTCTATCGATATTCTAACACATGCATCTAATCACTCAATAAATTATAAAAATTAATCGAAATAAATTTTTCTACTTTAGAATTGTGGTTTCGAAACCACTATTCCATTTAGGCCCTAATTTAGGATATCACAAATATACAAACCCGAAGCTTTGCTACTAGGTCTAGCAGTCGTCAAGCAAGATATCTCTGAAAATAGTTTTGGGGATTTCTTCCGTTCATTGTCAACTAGGTGGATTACGTAGAGGTCGGGATCATAAATATTGCAACTTGGATTCGAAAGCAAAACTGTATTATCGTTGTCGAGGCTTCACTGTCTACTCAAATTGAAGTTTCGGTAATTTTGAAACTTTTTTCACCCCGATTCGTTCCTCGCACATGGATTCATGGTTTGGATCACCGAAATATATATATATTTTTTGTTCCGCTGTGCCATGGGGGTACCGGCGTTCCAACACCATGGTGAGTTTAATGCTCTGGTAAATAGTAATTGGAATTCTGATGACTAAGTAGCAAGTAATTTGGAGCATTTCTAGTTAAAAGTCTAGGAGTGGAATAAATGTTTGTATGGAAATATAGTTACCCATAAACAAAGTTTGATTGCTGAACTTAAAAGAATGGAGAGGATTTTAGAGGTGAGGGTATCTTCTAGACTTCGTAATCGTATGTTGGAGTTGCGACATGAAGTTGAGGAGGTATTAAAGAATTAGGAAGTTTTGTGGTTTCAAAAATCCCAATAAAAAATCCCAATCAGATAGAAATATGAAGTATTTTCATAGTCGTATGCTTGCTAGACGTAGAAAAACCAAAATCGAGGGCCTTAAGGTAGAGGGTGATGATTGGTGTTTTGAGTTTTAATTATTATAACATGTTGTGGGGCTTTTCAAGAATTTATATTCCATGGATTACTCAGTTAGTGGGGCCCTTCCATGTCGAGCCAAATTTCCTGGTTTACTATGGCTTCAAAAGGATGACCTTGAGCTGGCGGTATCAGATGAGGAGGTTTAGTGTGTAGTTTTTGGAATGGCCCTGATTAAAGCTTTGGGGGTCGATGGGTTTCATGCAAATTTTTATGAAGCACAGTGGAATGTTGTTAGGCCATCTATATGTGTGCTAGTGCGATATATGTTGGAGGGGTGTCCTTTGGATCCTAGGATTAATAAAACCTTACTTGTTTTACTTCTTAAGATTCTATATAAGATTGTCACAAAGACAATTATTAATATGCTACATCCATTGATGGTTAAGCTTACTAAACAGAACCATGTCAGTTTCGTGATGGGTAGAAACATCTTAGACAACATTGTTATTGCTTAAGAGGCAGCACATCCTATGTGAAATTTCAAATGTAGAAAATGTGGGATGGTATTAAAAATTGATCTTGAAAAGACTTATGGTCGAGTCCGATGGGATTTCTTAGAGGATAAAATTTCAGACGCAGGTTTACTAACTATGTTAAACATTGTTATATTAAATTGCTATAACACCTCAAACCCTTATCCGTTGCTGGAACAGGGTTAAAGGTGTTACTAGACATACCAAAACATTTACATATACTTAAGTATAACATAATCAAATCATATAACATTGTTATATTAAACTAGTGTGTGCGACCGTATGGTCTGCCTAGGCTCATTTTCAAATGGCACTCGAGTAACACGGTTAAGACACACGCTCGTGTCTCTACCTGTATGGGTAAAAACATGCCATTTACAAGGCTAATTTTCCACCCATTAAGGGTCCTCCCTACAAGCATCAAATAGGCATCTAAAGCATCATATATTCAACCAATTTCAAACCCAAATCATACATCATACATCATTCATATAATATATTCATCAATCTATTTCATTCATAATTCACAAATCAAAACATAACATTCATAAACCAAAGACATACTAAAACTAATGATTTGTAACATAAATTTACCCCATTCGTTCTCCTGCCAAATTCTTACCAAGTCCACAATCAAACATATTCCAAAAACTTACCAAATTGACCATTACTTTGGCCAACCGAAAGCACCTCATAATAGCAACATTGCATCACATATCATATGCTAAATTCAAACAATAAGTTTAACCATAATTTAGCCACATCACATGGCATGATATAGACATTACAAACCATATTCTAATACTTCTTGTGACAACCCTAATTTGACCCTAGTCGGAAAGTGGTTTCGGGACCACAAAATTGAGTCATAAAAATAATTAGCCATCATATTTTATGTTTATTATATGTGAATATGAATGTGTGAAAGTCTTATACTTTAATTTGGTCAGTATATGTGAAATCTATTAGTAGGGACTTATGTGAGACAAATATGAAATGTGTTAGACTAATGTAAAAGTGACCTAATAGTGCATGATGTCAAAAAAATGTACTTGCATGTCAAATTTTCCATTTTTCTTTAGTGGCCGGCCATGTAGTTGATTCATATATATTACATGTATATTATATTAACATTAATTTAAACTAAATGAAGTAAAGAATAAAAAAAATAAAAGAATAATGGCTCAGTGGGAAGGAGAAACCAAAGTTGGTTCATCCTTTGATTTCTTTGGCTGAAAATTTCAAGAAGAGAAGGGGGGAAAACAAACTTTCGGCTACTCCTTCCTAGCTTTGATTAAGGTATGTTTGAAGTGTTTTGATGGAAATTTCTTGTGTGTTTTAGGATAGTTTCTTAATTCCTCTATAACCCATGTGCAAATTTTCATTTTGGTAGCTATAGGAGCAATCGGTCATGAGAGGATTTTTCATTTAGAAATGTTATGTTGATGTGTTGTTGTGAATCAATAAAAGTACTCTATTTGGTTGAGATTATAAAAGTATGTTAAGTTTTTGAATTTGTAATTGTAAAGATTAAGTGTTTGTGTTATAGCCAAATATGCATTGAAAATTTTAATGGTCTCGAAGGGCTTTTGAGCCAATGTCATAACCAGATTTAGTTCCGAAGGGCTTTGAGCTAGTGTCATAACCGAACTTAGTTTCGAAGGGCTTTCGAGCCAGTGGCATAATCCAAGCTTGGACTCGAAGGGCTTTTGAACCAGTGCTAAGAATCGGGCTTGGTTCCGAAGGGCGTCTGTGCCGGCATGATATTTGGGTTGAAAACCCGTAAGTATTCGTACGAGAAAACTTATAATACATGTCAAAACAATTTTAAACACATGTGCTACTTACCGTAAGATAACCAAGTAAGTAACTTATTTTCGTTGAGAGTATGATTATCTTTAATTTAGGATTACGAAATTCGGTAGGTATGCTTAGACCATTGTTTAAAATCATTTGAACGTTTATGATCTGATTATGATGTATGAGTTCCGAATTAGAGAGTTCAACTTCACAAATATGAGATGTATGTGTATATGCATGAGATTGGCATGAAAATTTGAGATGAACGTATTCGGCTATAGACTGAATTTAGTTGGATATATTGATTTCACCTTTGTGATATGAATGATAAAAGTAGTACCTTAGTTATGTTTCTATTCGGCCAAGGGATGAAACAAACAAACTTGATATTATTATGCCACTCTTTTAGATGATTTCATTACTTAAAACTTACTAAGCATCAAAATGCTTATTCTTTTGCTTTAATTCTGTGTTTTATAAATTTTGTTCGTCAGCTATCGGACTCGAGAGTGTCAAAGTCGAAGTCGTCCACACTACCTAAGCCCTCTTGGTACTCTTTTTGTTGAACATTGATAATGGCATGTATAGGGTTGATTAATTATTATATGTATTTTATGTGGTTAATGTGTATGTATGGTTGATATTCGATTAAGGCTTAAATGTTTAAGAGAATCGAACTTAGTATTTATATAATATTGTTAAATGAAATCTCGTGCTTGTTTTGTAATACTCCTTAATCTTTCCAGCGACGGGTACGGGTTAGGGGTGTTACATTTTATTGGTATCAGAGCTACAGTTTAGTCGATTCTAGGACTATCGTAACACGTATGGGTCTAGCTATACATGCCATTATGTGTTTATTTGATAGTGTGGTGATTTCTGACAATTAAAAATGTGTTTACTTATAGTAATGGATCCCGATCCCAACCGAGCGATAGCTGATGATGTTGAGAGTGTAGCACCTGCACCCGCGCATGGGACAGCACCGGTGGACTCTCAACCTATTGCTAGCAATCAGAATGATGAAGCTAGACAGGCTTTTTATAGTGTGATGAATGATTGGTTCAATCAGTATATCCGAACTAATACGGCTGTTCCACAACACCCACTCCCAACTAATACACCCCCTGCACCCGCGATACCTCCAGTAACTGATTAGATGAGGTTAAATAAACCCCCAACTGACAGAATCTGAAAGCACGGGGGCTACTGAATTTAAAGCTACAGACAGCGATGATGCCGAGCAAGCTAAATTTTGGTTGGACAACACTATTCGGGTACTTGATGAACTATCTTGCACACCCGATGAATGCCTGAAGTGTACTATCTCTTTGCTACGTGATTCTGCCTACTATTGGTGGAATACGTTGATTTCTGTTGTGCCCGGAGAGCGAGTAACTTGGGAGTTTTTCCAAACTAAATTTCAAAAAAAGTATATCAGCCAGAGATTCATTGATCAAAAACGGAAAGAATTTCTTGAACTTAAACAAGGTTCCATGTTGGTTACTGATTATGAACGAAAGTTTGTGAGGCTTAGCCGGTATGCTCGAGAATGCGTTTCTTCAGAAGCTGTAATGTGTAAACGTTTCGAAGATGGACTGAACGAATATATAAAACTGTATGTTGGCATTCTAGAAATTAGAGAATTTGTAGTACTTGTCGAACGAGCGTGCAAAGCCGAAGAGCTCAGTAAGGAGAAAAGAAAAGCTGATATGGGAGCAAAAGAGTTTCATAAGAGATCATCGGGAAAGCCCTATCAATAGTCATCGAAGAAATTTAGAGATGATTTAAGCCGATCTAAAGACACTTCGGGCTTTTCCAGATGAGATCGTGATCGACCCCCTGTGAGTACGCGAGTCACTTCAGTTGCCAGTGTTGGGAATGATCGTCGGGCGGACACAGAGTGCCGATGTTGTGGTAAATGGCATTCGGGGAGTTGTAGATTCCATGACCGCTCCTGTTATAAGTGTGGATCAGCTGACCACTTTATCAAGGATTGCCCGAGACTGTCTGAACAGAATATAAATCAGAGTGGGAAACCGGGTGCTGCTATTGCTCGAGGTAGACCATCTAAAAATACGGGGAACGCTAGTGGCGGTTAGAGAGGATCTAGAGATGCTACAACCAGATCTGAGGCTCGTGCTCCTGCTAGAGCTTATGCTATATGTGCACGCGAGGACGCTTCTTTGCCTGATGTTATTACCAGTATTTTCACTCTCTTTGATACTGATGTGATTGCTTTATTGAGCCTGGTTCTACTCATTCATATGTATGTGAGACTTTAGCATCCAGTAAGACTTTACCTATTAAGTCTACTGAGTTCGTAATTCGAATGTCGAATCCCTTGGGTCGTTATGTGCTTGTGGACAAGGTGTGTAAGAAATGTCCTCTAGTAATCCGAGGTTCTTGTTTTTCGGCTGATTTGATGCTTTTACGGTTTGATGAATTTGATGTTATCCTCGATATGGATCGGTTGACCGTACATGACGCAGTTGTGAATTGCAAAAGAAAAACTATTGATTTGAGGTGTGTAAATAATGAGATAATTCGAGTTGAGTCTACTGACTTGAATGGATTGCCAGCAATAATATCATCAATGTTGGCTCAGAAATATGTAAGAAAGGGGTGTGAAGCATACCTTGCGTACGTACTTGATGACAAAGAGTTAAAAAAGAAGCTTGAATCTGTGCCAGTGGTTTGTGATTACCCGGATGTTTTTCCCGAAGAATTACCGGGGTTACCGCCTGTTCGGGAGGTAGAGTTTGGTATCGAACTTATACCTGGGACTGCACCGATTTCGATAGCTCTGTATCGTATGACACCAACCGAATTAAAGGAATTGAAAGCTCAGTTGCAAGAGTTGACAGATAGAGGTTTCACTCGACCGAGTTTCTCACCTTGGGGTGCACCAGTATTGTTTATGAAAAAGAAGGACGGAACCATGAGACTGTGTATTGACTATCGCCGCTTGAATAAAGTGACAATAAAGAATAAATATCCGTTACACGTATTGATGATTTGTTCGATCAACCAAGGGAGCCTCTGTATTTTCGAAGATAGATTTGAGATCGGGTTATTATCGCCATGCAGTTCGAGACCCGATATACCCAAAATCGCTTTCGAGAATGAGATACGGTCATTACGAGTTCTTAGTGATGCCGCTTGGACTCACTAATGCCCTCGCGTATTTATGGATTTGATGAATCGATCTTCGACCATATTTGGATCGGTTTGTAGTTGTGTTTATCGATGACATTTTGGTCTATTCGAGAGATGAAACCGAACATGCGGAGCACCTGAGATTAGTGTTGCAGATTTTACGGGATAAGCAGTTATATGCTAAGTTCAGTAAATCTGGTTGAGAGAAGTTAGTTTTTTGGGTCATGTGGTATCTGCATCGGGTATTCGAGTCGATCCGAGTAAAATTTCAGCCATACTTAACTGGAAACCTCCGAGAAATATTACTGAAGTTCAAAGCTTTTTGGGACTTGCCAGTTATTACAGACGATTTGTAAAGGGTTTCTCGATGATAGCCACACCAATGACAAAACTACTACAGAAAGATGTTAAATTCGAATGGTCAGAGAAATGTCAGAAAAGTTTCGATCAATTGAAAACCTATTTAACTGAAGCTCCAGTATTAGTGCATCCTGAATCCGGTAAAGAGTTTGTCATCTACAGTGATGCCTTCTTGCTTGGACTGGGTTGTGTGTTGATGCAAGAAGGCCGAGTTGTAGCTTATGCATCGAGGCAATTGAAGCCGCATGAGAAAAACTATCCGACTCATGATCTCGAATTAGCTGCCATTGTTTTCGCTTAAAAAATTTGGCATCACTACTTGTTTGGTGAGAGCTGCCATGTATATTCGGATCACAAAAGTCTCAAATATTTGATGACTCAAAGATATTTGAATTTACTGCAAAGACGTTGGCTTGAGTTGTTAAAAGATTATGAGCTTGTCATTGACTATCACCCAGGAAAGGCTAATGTGGTTGCGAATGCTTTAAGTCGTAAATCACTGTTTGCTTTACGAGCGATAAATGTATACTTGTCTGTTTTATCCGACAATGTGTTAGTAGCAGAATTAAAAGCTAAACCATTATTGATTCACCAAATTCGTGAAGCTCAGAAAGTCGATGATGAATTGGTTGCAAAACGGGCTGAATGTGTTTCGAATATGGAATCAGAGTTTCAAATAGATGATGATGATTGTTTGAGGTTCAAAAGTCGATTGTGTTCCAAGAAATTCAGAACTTATTTCGATGATTTTGAATGAAGCTCATTGTAGCCGTATGTCTATTCACCCGGGGAGTACGAAAATGTACAATGACCTGAGACGTCAGTTTTGGTGGCATGGTATGAAACGAGCCATTTCTGATTTTGTTTCGAAATGTTTAGTATGTCAACAAGTGAAAGCAGAACACCAAGTGCCTTCGGGATTACTTCAGCCGATCATGATACCCGAATGGAAGTGGGATCGAGTCACAATGGATTTTGTATCTAGGTTGCCATTGTCATCAAGCAAGAAAGATGTGATCTGGGTTGTTGTTGATAGACTGACAAAGTCGGCTCATTTTATTCCTGTACATACGGATTATTCCCTTGACAAGTTAGCTGAAATATATGTATCTCAGATTGTAAGGTTACATGGTGTACCCATTTCTATTGTGTCAGATAGAGATCCGAGATTCACATCGCAATTTTGGAAGAAATTGCAAGAAGCTTTGGGTACCAAGTTGCATTTTAGCACCGCTTTTCATCCCCAGACTAATGGTCAATCCGAACGGATAATTCAGGTACTCGAGGATATGTTGAGATGTTGTATCCTTGAGTTTAGTGGTTCGTGGGAACGGTATTTACCTTTGATTGAATTCACTTACAGCAATAGTTTTCAATCAAGCATTAAGATGGCACCTTACGAGGCTTTGTATGGTCGTAAATGTCGTACACCATTGTTTTGGACCGAGCTTAGTGAAAGTAAAATTTTCGGAGTCGATTTGATTAAAGATGCTGAGCAGAAAGTTAAAGTAATCAGTGAAAGTCTGAAAACAGCTGCAGATCGTCAGAAGTCGTACGCGGATTTGAAACGAAAAGACATTGAATATCAGGTCAAAGACAAACTGTTTCTTAAGGTTTCACCTTGGAAAAAAGTGCTCAGATTTGGCCGTAAAGGCAAATTGACTCCGAGGTTTATCAGGCCGTATGAGATATCCGAACGAATTGGGCCAGTCGCTTACAGATTGATTTTACCCCCTGAACTTGAAAAGATTCATAATGTTTTTCATGTCTCGATGCTTCGACGTTATAGATCTGACCCTTCGCACATAATTAGTCCATCAGAGGTTGAAATTCAATCTGATTTGAGTTATGAAGAAGAACCGATTCGTATCCTAGCTCGTGAGGTGAAAGAGTTGCGAAACAAAAAGGTTCCTTTAGTAAAAGTGTTATGGCTCAAACACGGGATCGAAGAAGCTACTTGGGAAACTAAGAACTCTATGAAAGAGAGATACCCAAATTTATTCACTGGTAAGATTTTCGGGGATGAAAATTCTTTATATGGGGGAGAGTTGTGACAACCCTAATTTGACCCTAGTCGGAAAGTGGTTTCGGGACCACAAAACTGAGTCATAAAAATAATTAGCCATCATATTTTATGTTTATTATATGTGAATATGAATGTGTGAAAGTCTTATACTTTAATTTGGTCAGTATATGTGAAATCTATTAGTAGGGACTTATGTGAGACAAATATGAAATGTGTTAGACTAATGTAAAAGTGACCTAATAGTGCATGATGTCAAAAAAATGTACTTGCATGTCAAATTTTCCATTTTTCTTTAGTGGCCGGCCATGTAGTTGATTCATATATATTATATGTATATTATATTAACATTAATTTAAACTAAATGAAGTAAAGAATAAAAAAATAAAAGAATAATGGCTTAGTGGGGAGGAGAAACCAAAGTTGGTTCATCCTTTGATTTCTTTGCCCGAAAATTTCGAGAAGAGAAAGGGGGAAAACAAACTTTCGGCTACTCCTTCCTAGCTTTGATTAAGGTATGTTTGAAGTGTTTTGATGGAAATTTCTTGTGTGTTTTAGGATAGTTTCTTAATTCCTCCATAACCCATGTGCAAATTTTCATTTTGGTAGCTATAGGAGCAATCGGTCATGAGAGGATTTTTCATTTAGAAATGTTATGTTGATGTGTTTTTGTGAATCAATAAAAGTACTCTATTTGGTTGAGATTATAAAAGTATGTTAAGTTTTTGAATTTGTAATTGTAAAGATTAAGTGTTTGTGTTATAGCCGAATATGCATTGAAATTTTTAATGGAGAAACTCTTATGATATAAGCTTGAAAAAAATTGAAGTTATAAATTGTGTTTTGTAGTTTAAATGGTTATAGGCTATTCGGTTATAGCCTTAATTTTTCATGAAGAAATCAAGTTAAATGTATTTGTGTCTATGCTATGGCCGAATGTACTATGGCTGATTTTGGACTATGATAAAATTTAGTAAGGTATGTGCTTTAAATTTGTTATGAACTATTATAGGTTAAGTTAGGTTGAAGCTTGATGAAATTGAACTTAAAAAATGATTTGAGCACAATGTGGTATTGATATTATGTATAAGTAAATTTATAGATATATATATGATGAAATTGATTGGTGACATACATGCTTAAATAATATGTATGCAAAGAATGTGTGAAAGAGTGAATTAGTAATAATCTACTTGGGACAACAGCAGTAAGGTGATTTTAGAAAATCACCATAAATTGTAGGAGTTGAATTAGACACTGAATAAATTATGCAATTAAAGCTTGATGAGTCTAGTTTTCTATAATAGAAACCGTAAAAGTAAAAGAATTACCGATCGAAATAATTGAAGTAATATGGGACAGAGTCAAAATGACTTCTAGATCCCCTATTCTGTATTTATAAAATCATTATAAAATGTATAAAAATGGTCATAGAATAAATTTTATATGCTTAGACTCCTTAGTGAGTCTAGTTTCAAATGAAATAAACAAAAACATATTTTGATTTCTGTACAATGAGAAATTTATTTCGTAGTGAAGAATGGTCAGATTTGTCAATAGTGAAACAAGGGAAACTTTAGGAAAAATCTGGTATGGATTGGCTAGACTAAAAATTATGAAAATTTTATGGATACTAGATAAATGAGTCTATTTTCAAGGAAAATTTACGGCCATTGATTTGGAGTTTCGTAGCTCCAGTTATAAGTAATTTAATGACTGTTGCTCAGGAATTCAACTTATAGTGAAATTGTGATTATATAGTAAACATTGATAAAAAAAATTTGCTAATGAATTGCTTATTGATTTCTTATAAGCTTACTATAATCTGTATGTGTGAAATGTCGAATATATATGTATTATATTCTGAAAGTAATACTTGAATAATTGATTAATGATTAGTTTAAAATTTATTGAATTAAAGCTCAAGAGCATAGAGGGGCAACCTCGGATAAGGGAAAAGCTAAAGTCGCGGAATAGCCAACCCAAAATTTGTTCAAAAAGATACAAGGTAAGTCTTTGAGTAATGGAACTTGGCTTAGGTTTTGATAAAGCAATTATATATATATATATGAGCATAATAAATAACTTGTAACGTAATGGTTCTACTCGCGTTACATGACGAAATAAATAAGTAGAGTATTTACTTGTAGCCGAATGGTTATAGAAATCTTGTGGATTAATGAAACGAGATCATGTTATTTGTTTAGGACTAGTGAATTGAATGAGATATGGTTAGTAAACATGCTGTAATTGTATTCAAGTATCAGAAATGATATCTAAATGTGATATGATATATATATATATACGTGTGAATGTTAATCGGGGTTTAAATCCAAGTTTGGTCTCGAAGGGCTTTTGAGCCGTGTCATAACCGGATTTAGTTCCGAGGGCTTTGAGCGTTGTCGTAACCGAACTTAGTTTCAAGGGCTTTGAGCGATGGCATAATCCGAGCTTGGACTCGAAGGGCTTTTGAGCCAGTGCTAAGAATCGGCTTGGTTCCGGGCGGCGTCGTGTTTGCAGCATGATATTTGGGTTGAAAACCCGTAAGTATTCGTACGAGAAAACTTATAATACATGTCAAAACAATTTTAAACACATGTGCTACTTACCGTAAGATAACCAAGTAAGTAACTTACTTTCGTTGAGAGTATGATTATCTTTAATTTAGGATTATGAAATTCGGTAGGTATGCTTAGACCATTGTTTAAAATCATTTGAACTTTTATGATCTGATTATGATGTATGAGTTCCGAATTAGAGAGTTCAACTTCACAAATATGAGATGTATGTGTATATGCATGAGATTGGCATGAAAATTTGAGATGAACATATTCGGCTATAGACTGAATTTAGTCGGATATATTGATTTCACCTTTGTGATATGAATGATAAAAGTAGTACCTTAGTTATGTTTCTATTCGGCCAAGGGATGAAACAAACAAACTTGATATTATTATGCCACTCTTTTAGATGATTTCATTACTTAAAACTTACTAAGCATCGAAATGCTTATTCTTTTGCTTTAATTCTCTGTTTTATAGATTTTGTTCATCAGCTATCAGACTCGAGAGTGTTAAAGTCGAAGTCGTCCACACTATCTAAGCCCTTTTGGTACTCTTTTTGTTGAACATTGATAATGGCATGTATAGGGTTGATTTTTGGATGTTAATTAAGTACTTTCTTCTTTTTTTGTATTGTATATATGTATAGCCATGCGAAAATGGCTTGTTTAATTATTATATGTATTTTATGTGGTTAATGTGTATGTATGGTTGATATTCGATTAAGGCTTAAATGTTTATGAGAATCGAACTTAGTATTTATATAATATTGTTAAATGAAATCTCGTGCTTGTTTTGTAACACTCCTTAATCCTTCCGGCGACGGGTACGGGTTAGGGGTGTTACACTTCTAGCCTATACATGCCATACTTCAATAATTACACTTTCGAAAGGTACCAAATTATAGTTTGATAGTGTGGTGATGATCCTTGATGATTTCCAAGCTTTCGATAGCTTCGATATCTATAAAACAATTGAAAACACACACAAAGTAATTTAGCAAAAGCTTAGTAAGCCATATACAAATAAACTTAACAATATAAACAAATAAGCATCATAGTAAACAATAATCCTTAACCAAATGCTATCACAAGCCACATAGCTCAAATACATTTCACATATTCCTCATTCATTTGCACATAACATATTTTCTAATACTTTTGTCACATATAATCACTTGATTACAAATATACATATACTTATCTTTCAATATCAAATATGATATACAATTTCAAATGTACCTGAATCGTGTACACATTTCATAATAATCATTTGTTTCTTGGAATGCCCGTTGAACCATTTGGAATCATAAGGATACGTGAATAGCTCGAAAAGCTCGTACAATGCCAACGTCCCAGATGTGGTCTTACATGTAATCAAATATCGATGCCATTGTCCCAGACAGGGTCTTACACGAAATCAAATACGATGCCAATGTCCCAGACAGGGTCTTACACGAAATCAAATACGATGCCAATGTCCCAGACATGGTCTTACACGTAAATCATAATTCGATGCCAACGTCCCAGGCGTGATCTTACACAAAAACACATATCGGATCCTATGTCATGATATATGTATCCTAACTATTCCTATGGTTCGTACGAGGCTTTTTGGACGTCGAAACACTGTCGATGCTTTCACAATTTCACATATTCATCTTCCAAAGTTATTCATTCATTTCAATAGCATATAAATATAATTAAATTGATTCAAACACATTTATTTGTATATCGACTTACCTTGTACAGATTCGAATATACGAAATCGGTTACTCAACGACTTTCGACTTTCCCTAATCTAATTCCATTTTTTTTTTTTGGTTCTTGATCTAAATAAATTCAAATTTAACCCTTTTGTTCAACAAATCATTCAAATTAATCCAAAAACACATATTTAGGGCATTTTACAAATTAGCCCTCACATTTTCACATTTTAACAATTTAGTCCCTCATCACAAAATACACAAAATTTCTTTAGACATGTCCTTAGCCGAATATTCCTAATGTTCATATATGTCCACATATTTCATTTATTTCACATTTTAGTCTATAAATTTCTCATTTTCACAATTTAGCCCAAATTACTCAATTTCATCAAAAATTCAAAGACAAAATATATTAACCCAATACATATATTTTATTTACTAATATCAAACTTCATAAATCTCATAATTTCATCAATGGCTCAACTCAAAATCATCAATAAAATCAGAAATTGTGACATAGGCTTAGTAAAACACAAAGCAACGATCACAAAAACGTTGAAATTATAAAAAACGAATCAAAACACATACCTTAATCATCAAAATTAATAACTGAAACCGGAAGCTCTTGTTCTTTCTTTTTCTTTTTGATTTTCATCAAAGCGATGTGAAAGTGAATGAATTTTTGCTTTTGTTTTGATTTAATTAATCTTTATTACACAAATTACCTATTTAACCTTGTTAAATTCATTTAAAATCCACTATCACATATCCATATATGTCCATTCATTAAAACCATGGTATAATTGCATCATAAGGACCTTTCCTTTAATAAGACATAGCAATTAAGTACTTTAACAAATAGAAGGCCACTTTTACATTTTACGCGATTAGGTCTTTTTATCAAATTAAGCACACAAATGATAAAATTTTCATACAAAATTTTCACACATACTAATTCACATATAATAGGCACGGAAAATAATATTAAAATATTTTTTTGACTCAGATTTGTGGTTCTGAACTACTATTCTGACTAAGGTCTAAACCGAGCTATTACAACTCTCCCTCCTTAGGGATTTTCGACACTGAAAATCTTACTGTTGAATAGATTCGGATATTGTTGTCTCATTGCATCTTCAAGCTCCCATGTAGCCTCTTTAATACCGTGTCAATGCGACATTACCTTAACTAACGAAATTTTCTTGTTTCGCAGTTCTTTAACCTCACGCTCTAAGATATAGATCAGTTGTTCACTGTAGGTCATATCGGACTGAATCTCAATCTCAAACGGAGAAATCATATGCGAGGGATCGGATCTGTATCGTCGAAGCATCAAACGTGCAACACATTATGAATCTTTTCTAACTCTGGTGGCAACAATAATCTATAAGCAACCGGCTCGATACATTCGATAATCTAATACGGCCCAATGAACCTCGGACTCAATTTGCCTTTTTTGCCAAATCGAAGTAGTTTCTTCCATAAAGACACTTTTAGAAATACTTTGTCGCCAATCTCAAATTCAATATCCTTTCGTTTCAAATCTGTGTAAGATTTCTGACGATCAAAAGCTGTTTTCAAATTATCTAGGATTGTAACACCCCAAACTCGGCCTAGATGTTATGACCGGATCCGTCGTGCCACATCGAAACGTTCAAAACATTTTATGTCTTTAATCCAAAAACTTACTTAGTGCTTAGAGGATGATTTCATTATGGTTAAAGTGAATGGAACCTGAGCACCAGGTAGGAAATCGAAAAAGAGGAGGTGAGTCCATCGGACTACTTAAGTACCAAGCTCCCTTCGGATCCAATCCTAGACATGCACACCACCATTGCCACACCTTAACTTAGGGTATATTATTAAGAACCAATTCGATTACATTTATTTTAAGAAAAGTGTTTAATTTTGGAAAACGTTTTCATAGCGGAAGCTTTGCTTATTATCTTGTTATTTGGAAATCAATGACTGTTCTTTTTAAAACATGCCCTAAAGCTAATCAGTTTCAATAGTTAAAAATAAAACAGATCTACTCTAACAAAACATATCCAAACCTTTAAAAATAATTAAAGGCGGCCTTATTACAACTTAACACCCCAAATCATAAAAGTAAATAAATAAAAAGTCCAATTCACCAGAAGAAAACCAAAATTTGCAGAACGTGTGGCCACTCCGAATCCCTCTCAGCTCCAAGCCCACTATGGTTGGGGATTACCTGCGTGGATGAAAATAAATGGGTGAGTTTAGGGAAACTCAGTGTGTAAATTAACCCAACCATAGCCTATATCAGCTCAACCCACAGAAACAGATCAAGTTGGCCTTAGCCCAGAAGAAATTTCAGAATAAAGCCTATAGGCCCATAATAGAACAGAACATATATCACATGTATATGCAGAAACCCAACCCAAATCCAACCATATGGACCCCCGTCCAACCTTACACCATGTACTCGACCCACCCAACTGCTACACGCCACAGAAATTTATAGCATGGCTGCCAGATACAGATAATGTGACAGAGTCACCAGATACAGATATTTGTGGCAGTGCCACCAGAACAAATAAATGTGGCAGAGCCACCAAATCAGATAATTGTGGCATAGCCACCAAGACACTTCCTCCATAAATATAACCCATGTCCCCATGCAACAGATATACAATCATGGCATACATTATACAGAATCAGATCATCATGCTTTTCAGTCAAAATTAACCCTAGGGGTATAATGGTCATTTTGCACCTAGGGGTATAATGGTAATTTTTCATGCATAGGGGTATTCTAGTAATTTAACTATTCTTAAGGTTTCCATGCATATCAAAACCATTTACATACTAACAGGAACACCTACCGAGTATACCTACCGTGTTGGGCCCGTTGGCCCATTAACCCGATTTTGGCCCAGTAAGCCCAAAATATCAAAATGCACGAAATTGCACACTTTGTAGTCTTATCATTTTTAGATTACCAAACATGTTAATCATTCCATCTCATGAGCATTCGCACACTCGCAAGTTCATAAAATACCGGCTTTTCGGCATTTTGGCTTTTCGACTTTTGCCGAACTAGTCTATGAGAAGGCGTCAGTTACACACCTGTTTGCAACGATACGCTGACGAGTTCCACACACGAGTTGCCTAAAATCAATCACTAATATGTTAACTATGAATCCAAATGCACTTATATACAGAATCCCTTACCAAAAATTTGGCCATTAACACCTTAGGCACTAGCGATCCTACCTTTGTCGAAATTAGTGATTAGGTCTAGATCCAGTCGTTCCACTTGTCTAAGCCTTTGATCAGTAGCCTCTAGATCACACTATTATCACAATACAATAGTTGTCACAACCTTTAGAGCCACAGAGCCCAAATCGACAGCCTCCCTAAACCTTTAGGGGTTTTGGCTTTTCTAAAATCTGAAATAAAGAATAGGTTCAAAAACTTACCACTGATTCCTTCGATCAATGATTTCAGTTAATTGCTACTTGATTCTAATGCAGATCTAACTCTCAAACTCGAGCAGAAGTCGATCCTTTACTGGTCTAATGATTCGGCTATGCCCCTAAGACTATAGGATTTTTCGACTTTTTGTACTGTGCAAAGAAAGATAAAATAGGAGGGTTTGGTAGTGGTTCTGTCGATAGAAATTTGGGGTTCAGAGGATGAGAAAATCGGCCAACAATATGGAGAAAAATAAGAGGTTTTGGCCAGAAGAAATTGGCACAATAAGAAATATAGGCTTTCGGGATTTCAGCTTTTAAGATATTCGGCTATGAGGCTTAAAAACGATGGTAAGAAAGTGGTGTTGAGTTGAATGGTAGAGGGATTCGGCTATGAAGGAAAAGAAGAAGAAGAGAAAGTATATGGAGAAAAAGAAAAGAAAGGAAGAGAAGGAAGGATGGTCAGAAAACGACACAACTTACCCCAAATGCCGAATTTATACTTGGCATTTGACCTAGCTGAAATTGCCCCCTAAAGAAACCCTTGGCCGGCCAACTCTTGCTCCACAAAAGTCCACCATTCTTCCAACACTGCTCTCCCTAATCAGTTCCTAAATCCTCTCCCTTATCCCCTCCTTACTCAATCTCTTAAGCAACTCAAACTCCTCCTGACAGACTTTTACTTGAGTTCCATTACTTACCATTCCTAAGCATAAAAATAATTCCCTTAATATGCTCTCATCGTGACTTGAACCTCAGTTCTCCCTAGCCATCCACACGCCACTTTCATAGCCTTAAAAGTGGCGTCAAATGCCGCTTTGCCACATGCTTCCTTGTGGCTTGTTTTGCCAATTAATTTCTTAAAAGCCCAATATACCAAAATCCCTTTTTCTTATAAAATTAAAATTAGTTAATTCTACCGGTTTTTAACTTAGACTTGGGCCTTCTAAAGGCCCACTATCATACTTAGACTTACATCAAACAGTCAAGACACAAAAATCCCAAAATTTGCTGAAAATCACAAAAATCCCAAAAATCTCAAAAATTGGGGCGTTACACGGATCACTTTTACTTTCTGTCAATCTCTTTTATCAAATCAACCTCGTGAATCTTATTCTCACTGAGCTAACCAATACAAGGGTGTACGACATTTTCTTCCATATAAGGCTTCGTACGGTGCCATTTCAATGCTCGATTGAAAACCTTCAAACTTAAGAATGCAACATCTCAACATATCCTCGAGAATCTGAACAATCCACTCAGATTGACCATTCGTTTGCGGGTGAAAAGCAGTACTGAAATGCAATTTCATACCTAAAGCCTCTTGAAGTTTCTTCCAAAATCGTAAAGTGATTCTCGGATCTCTATCTGACACAATAGACAATGGCACCCCGTGCAATCTCACAATATCAGAAATATATAACTCAGCTAACTTATCAAGTGAGTAATTAGATCGTACCGAAATAAAATGAGTTGATTTCATCAATCGGTCAACCACAACCCAGATCGCATCTTTCTTTATAAGGGCAAACTCGAAACAAAATCCATCATTATTCTATCTCATTTCCACTCCGGAACCATAATTGGCTGTAACAAACCAGATGGTACTTGATGTTTAGCTTTAACTTGCTGACAGATCAAACATTTCGTAACAAATTCAGAGATATCACGCTTCATACCAGGCCACCAATAACTACCTGGATGCACAGATAACTGATTACTATGAGCTTCGTTCAAATCATCTCAATCAACTCTGGATTTCTCGGAACACAAATCTGATCTCAGAATCTCAAAAAATCATCATTATCAACTCAAAATTCAGAATCAAAATTCAAATCACACTGAGCTTGATTTGTTAAAATCTCATTATCAACCTTTTGAGTATCAATAATTTGCTGTAAGAACAAAGGCCTCGCATGTTAACTCCGCTAAAATCGAACTATCATCAGACAAAGCTAAATAAGCTTTCATGGCACGTATTGCAAACAATAACTTTGGACTCAAAGCATCAGCAACAACATTTGCTTTTCCCAGATGATAATCTATAATAAGCTGTAGTCTTTTAGCAGTTCTAACCATCTTCTCTATCACAGATTCAAATCTTTCCGGGTCATCAAGTATTTTAAACTCTTATGATCTAAATAAACGTGACATTTCTCACCAAATAGATAATGGTGCCAAATCTTCAAAGCAAACACAATAGCTGCCAATTCCAGATCATGAGTCGGATAGTTCTTTTCATGCGGCTTCAACTACCTTGAGGCATAAGCTATGACTTTGCCTTCCTACATTAAAACACAACCCAGACCGTTTAACGAAGCATCACTGTATATCATAAATTCTTTACCCGATTCTGGTTGTACTAACACTGGAGTTTCGTCAATGGAGTCGTGATCATTGAAAAGCTTTTTACAAAGCGTCTATAATAACTGGCAAGTCCTAGAAAACTACGGACTTCAAAAACATTTCTCGGAGGCTTCCAATCCAGAATAGCTGAAATCTTGCTTAGATCAACTTGGATACTTGATGCTGACACAATATGGCCCAAAAAACCAACTTTGCGCAACCAGAATTCACATTAAAAAACCAACTTTGCGCAACCAGAATTCACATTTACTAAACTTAGCATATAACTACTTATCTCGTAAAGTTCTGTAACACTATTCTCAAATGTTCAGCATGTTCGATTTCATCATGTGAATATATCAAAATGTCATAATGAACACAATAACAAATCAATCTAGGTACGGTCTAAAAATTCTGTTCATCAAATCCATAAAGATAGCAGGTGATTCGTTAATCCAAAAGGCATAACTAAGAATTCATAGTGTTCGTACCTCATTCGAAAAGTAGTTTTTGGAATGTCTGAATCTTTTACTCTTAACTGATAATAACCTGATCTGAGATCTATCTTCAAAAATACGGTTGCTCCTTTCAATTGATCAAACAAATTGTCAATTTTGGGTAGAGGATATTTGGCCTTGATAGTCACTTTGTTCAACTGACGATAATCAATACACATTCTTATCGTGCCGTCTTTCTTTTTCACAAACAGAACAGGAGCACCCCAAGGTGAGAAACTTAGTCTTGCGAATCCTCTATCAGTCAACTCTTGCAATTGAAACTTTAATTCTTTTAACTCGATCAGAACCATTCTATATGGAGCTATCAAAATTGAAGTAGTTCCTGGTACTAACTCAATGCCAAATTCAACTTCTCAGATAGGAGGTAATCCCGAAAGTTCTCCAGGAAACACATTAGGGAACTCATAGGCAATAGGCACTGATTCCACTTTCTTTTCTGTTACTTTCGAATCAATCACATAAGCAAAGTAAGCTTCACAAACTTTTCTCACAATACTCAGAGCTTTCATTGATGAAATGACAACCGGTAACCCATTCAAATCACTAGATTCAATTCAGACTATTTCATCATTCTTGTATCTCAAATCAATAGTTTTCCGTTTGCAGTTCACAATAGCATCATGCAAAGTTAACCAATCCATACCCAAAATTATATCAAACTCATCAAAGGGTAATAATATCAGGTCAGTCGAAAAACAAATGTCTCGAAACATTAACGGACAATTCTTGCAGACTTTATCAACCAAAACACACCTGCCTATGGGGTTCGATACACTAATCACAAATTCAGTAGACTCTACATGCAAAGTCTTACTGTTCACTAAATTCATGCATATATAAGAATGCATTGATCCGGGATCTATCAAAGCAATCACAGAAGTATCATAAAGAATAAATGTACCTGTAATCAAATCTGGAGACGAAGCTTCTTCACGAGCTCGGATAGCATAGGCTCTGGCAGGTGCTCTAGCCTCGGATTGAACAGTAGTGTCTTTAGTTCCTCTTTGACTACCTGTAACACTCCTAACCTGTATCCATTGCCGAAATAAGGTTATGAAGTATTACTTGACTGAACAAAACTTCTATAAGGTCAAAGATACTTACCAGACATAAATTATCAACAATGCAAACCTGTCTCATTGATTTTTCCATAAGAGCTCTTATAAATTTCCAAAATGACAAACTATCAAAACATAACCGAATATCTAATAACAAAATAACTACTATCAAGTTATAACTAAAACATTTCAACACATTAGTTCAATTATAAGGCTTCTCTAAACAAAATGAGCAAGCCATCTTCGCATGGCTATAATGTATACAAAGTCGAAATATCATTCTACCTATAGTCTATCCTATACATGCCTTAAACCATGATGATATACAATCTTCTCAACTCACATAATGACTCGATAGTGTGATGATATCTCCGGCTCTTCCAACTCGAACTAAAGGATAAACCTATAAGAAATGGAAAAGAGAACACGGAGTAAGCTTCAATGCTTAGTAAGTTTTAAGCAATGCAAACAACTAATTTACTTATAGATCGATTATTTCAAATTCTCAAGAAATCATTCCTAGGTAATTGCCATTTTAGCCAAGTATCCATGAACATAATGCATATTTAGCAAATTCATCTCACTTGAATCTGAACTCAATTAAAACCAAATATTCAAATCACAAATAAGATCATAAGAACTCGAAAAGCATCTCATTGACTAGTTTTAACCATGTTTGCAACAAAATCACAAATTCACTACAAGCTGTCTTCTTGAGCAATAGTCACTAAATGATTTATAACTGGAGCTAAGAAACTCCAAATTAAGTGCCGTTAATTTTCCCTGAAAATATACTCATATATCTTCCATCCATCAAATTTTTAGAATTTTTGGTTTGACCAATCAATACCAGATTTTTATTGAAGTTTCCCCTATTTCACTATTTGACTATTCTGACCACTCATTATATAGAATTCGAATTATGTTATCGTTTATTTCATTTGAAACTAGACTCATTAAGGAGTCTAATTATATAAATTTTATCTTATAATCATCATTGTACAATTTACAATGATTTTCTAAAAACAAAACAGGGGATTTCAAAGTCATTTTGCTCTATCTCACGCCACTTCAAATATCTCATTATCTACAATTCGTTTGCTTACAAGGTTTCTTTTATAAGAAACTAGACTCATTAAGCTTTAATTACATAATTTATTCAGCTTCTAATACAATTTCCACAATTTATGGTTATTTTCCAAAATCACGCTACTGTTGCTGTCCCAAGCAGATTTATTACAATTTGCTCTTTCACACATTCCTTGCATTCAAATTATCTAAACATGTATATCATGTCATTCAAGATCAAACTCATATAACATAGGCATTAAAATGCTTCACTAACAGCTTCAGTTCAATTGAAACGAATAAAATACAATATCATATTCACATTTAATTTTCCATGATCGTAATCACCTAAAAATAAATCATATACTTCCACAAACCTTTCCACAAGGACCAAGTGTTTATATTTAGAATCACTTCACATAACTTCACACATTTACCGAATATATCACGATCACATTTATAGTCATAACACTTATTCACAGATGCATCACTTTATATATTTATAATTTAATTCAAATCAAATCGCATACGAGTACATGATACGTGCACTGCCAACTTAATATGTAATGCACTTTCCATTTGTCAACTTAGTGTAGGATCTTGTAATTGTATACTTTTATCGAATTCATCGGCACTTGGCACGCTAGGTATAAAACCCGAAATTATATTACCAAAGACAAAGCTTTGTGGGACTTTAGCGGATACATTTCGGGATCGGCTCATGCGGGACTTTAGCTGGATACATTTCAAAGACGAAGCTCATGGGACTTTAGCCCTGATACATTTCAAAGACGAAGCTGCGGGACTTTAGCCCGGATACATTTCCAGTGTCTTGCTTATTTATTCACATGTTAACACATTTCACATAACATATCACATTAGCAATTCAATTACTTCATTCGAATATAAGCACAAAATGTACACCTACCCTTTAACTTTCGGTTCAATAATCATACACAAGGAACACAAATGTCGAATCTGTGTCATGACATATGTATCCTAACTATTCCTAAGGTTCATACAGGGCTTTCGAACGTTGTTACTCGGTCGAATCGAAAGCTCGAACATAGTTTTCAAACTCATACACATTCGGCATTTACAAGTATAAATTCATATATTATATACCAGCATATATACTTAACATTTAACTACATTTAGGCATGTGTATTTGCTTATAAACTTACCTCAGACGTCGTAAAACGGGACGAAGCTGCTAGTCGATAACTTTCGTTTTTCCCTAGTCCAAATCCGATTTCTTTGGTTCTTGATCTAAAAATATTCAAATTAAGCTCATTCAAACATATTTTCATTCAATTTAGTCCAAAAACACATAAATGGGCAAATTACCATTTTACCCCTGACATTTACAATTTTTACAATTTAATTCCTATTGCACAAAACACAAAATATGCAAAATTTCAAGGTACCCATGTTTGGCCGAATATTCCTAGTGTTCATACAAGCCCATTTATTTCATTTATTTCACATTTTAGTCCCTTAAATTATTATTTTTGCAATTAAGTCCTTATTACTCAAAATCATCAAAAACTCCAATACAAAATATGTTAATCTAAAACATATCTTTTATTTTCCATCATCAAACAAAAAAAATCACAAGCTATTAACAACGGCACAACTCAAAATATTCATCAAAATCAAAATTTCAAGCATGGGTTTTGTAGTACTCGAAGCAACGATTTCAAAAACGTAAAAATTATCAAAAACCGAGCTGAACACTTACCTTAATCTAGCTTGAACAAGGCCGAACCCTACTTTGTTTTCTTTCTTTTTCTTTGCTTTAGTTTCGGTGCAAAGATGAAGGAAATAACATGAATGTGGCTTATTATTTTATGATATAATAACATATATTATTTTATTATTAATTTACCTAACTAACATTAATGAAATAATAATAAAATTATATAACCTATGTCCATTACCGTACAAGCCACATGTTAATGGAATAGTTACATTATAAATACTCCAACTTAGTAAATCACCAACTATTTGGCCCTCTTACTTTAAACTATCAAATTTTCAATTTACGCGATTAAGTCCTATTATTTAATCGGACACCCAAACGACAAAATTAAATTACGAAATTTTTACAGATATAAATTCACACAAAATAAACATAGAAAATAATTTAAAAATATTTTTTGACTCAGATTCATGGTCCCGAAACCACCGTTCTGGTTAGGGTCTAAATCGGGCTGTTACACTACCACTCACATTTCCCATATTTTTGGGAGGTCTATCTCTAGCTGAAGTGTTACTAGGTCTCAAATTTTGCACAATCTCTTGCTCAACAGACTCAGTACAATCTCGGATAAAATGATCTAAAGATCCATATTTGAAATAGGCCCGATCATACAGTTTAGAATTACCAGGATGTCTTTTACCACAGTGTTTACACTCGGGTCGATCGGATCTAGCATTTCCAACACTAGCAACAGAAGTAGCTGGAGCTCTGAAGCTCGAATGCGATCTAGCACGATCTCTACTCGAATGTCCCACATTTGCCTTTGAACGGCTATTATCATCTCAAAATTTCTTCGTTGCTGAATGAAATGACTTACTCGATGATCTTTTTTGCACTTCTCTAGCTTTTGAATCAGCTTTTCTTTTCTCTTTCCCAAGTTCTTCAGCTTTACACGCTCGTTCAACAAGCACATCAAATTCTTTTATTTCTAAAATCCTGACTAACAAACGATTATCTTCATTCAAACCATCTTCGAATCTCTTGCACATAATTGCTTCAATTGAGACACATTCTCGTGCATACTGGCTCAGTCTCACAAATTCTCACTCGTATTCTGTAACAGACATATGGCCTTGTTTTAACTCAAGAAACTCTTTGCGTTTCTGATCGATGAATCTTAGACTAATGTATTTCTTTCGAAATTTAATTTGAAAGAAATCCTAAGTAACTTGTTCTCCTGTAACTACGGATATCAACATCTTCCACCAATGATACGCCGTATCTCTCAGAAGTGACACAGCACATTTTATACATTCGTCCAGAGTCAATGATAATTCATCGAACACTCATATCGTATTCTCTAACCAGAATTCAGCTCTTTCGACAACATCATTAGTAGTAGCACAAAATTCTTCGGCCCCATATTTTCTAATTTTGTTAACAGGAGGCTTATTCAACTGAATCAGATTAGCTTGTGGCATGATAGGGACTTGCAGAAGATTGATCAGGAGTGAAGGTTATGGCACCACCGAATTAGTACGAATATATTGGGTGAACCAACTGTTCATCATTTGGTAAAAGGCTTGTCTAGCCTCTCCCTCAAGGCTACTTGTAGCCGGTCTAGAGTCGGATGGTGCTGTCCCTTGAGCAGGAGCAGGTGTATTGCTCTCAACATCGTCAACTATAGCTCGTTCAGGATCCATTTCCTATATAAAAACACATTTTTATTGTCAAGATTTATCTCACTATCGCAGTTCATAACTATGGCATGGATAGCTAGACTCACAAATGCTACGTTAGTCCTAGAATCAACTAAACCGTAGCCCTGATACCAATAAAATGTAACACCACTAACCCTTATCCATCGCCGAAATAGGGTTAAAGGCATTACTGGACATACCGAAACATTTACATATACTTAAGCATAACATAATAATAATCAATCACAATTGTCCTTTATATAGGTTTACGAGACCTTAAATATACTTTGGAAAGGGGTCGGGACTAAATCGAGCTCATACAAAATTTTTCAAAACTTAAATATTTTTCAAAGTTACAAAGGTCACACGCCCGTGTGAGCAAGCCGTGTGCCTCACACGGCATTAGACACGCATGTGTGTCTAGGCCATGGCAAAACAGGGCATACATACTAACTTGTCCACATGACCACAAGACACGCATGTGCGCTAGGCCGTGTTAAAATTAGGGAGGCTAATGACTTGGCCACACGGCTAACCACACGTCTGTGTGTCTAGCCCGTGGTCAAAACTAACCTGGCCATACGGCCTAGCACACACCCATGTGTGCGACCGTATGGTCTGTCTAGGCTTGTTTTTAAATGGCACTGGAGCAACACGGTTGAGACACACGCCCGTGTCTCTGCACGTGTGGGTAATGTAACACAACTAGCCTGAATCCGATCGCCGGTTTTAGGCTAAGAGGTATTACTGAGCTAAACATTAAATTTTTCATTCACATTATTGATCAACAAAAATAGAAATCAAGCTGAAAACATATTGGTTTATAAGTTAGAAATGCCATTTTCATATGGCCAAAATATTTACAATACAAAACATAACTATCGCCAGCCTAACCTATACATGCCATACCAAGGCGAAAATATAACTGTACCAAAAAGATTGATAGTATGATGAACTGCTGATGATCCCCGAGTCGGTGGCCAAAATCAACAATCTAAAAAACCAAAGAAATAAGAAACAGAGTAAGCTTTCGCGGCTTAGTAAGTTTTAAGCATTTCAAACAATTAAAACTTTTTGTTTAAATCAAACATTAAGTATCACAAAACTCGTATTCTAATTGTAAATCACTTGACCGAATACACACAAGTACACTAGTTATAAAGCCTATTGGCCGAATATATATATATATATATATATATATGAATACACAAGAAATTTCCAGCACATATTTCACTATACTATATGGCTCATACAATTACTTTAAGTCACATACTTTTACAATGACATACATTGACCGAATAGGTCATTCTCTTATTCTTAAATCATCAGATTCATCCACGGACATATATATATATATCATTCTTTGATACTAATAATTCACTTTGAAATCAATTCACATATGAGTACATAATACGTACCTTAACATGTAAAATATATATATAGTACTTACTCGACGATGGTTACCACGGATATTCAATGTCGTAATCTTACTTAACTTATGGCATCGGTCTTGTCAAGTCTTAGAACTCGAAACACATTTTTAGCACAAGCTGCATGGGTCTTTAACCTAGATACAATTCCAAAGATATAGCCTGCAGTCTTTAAGCCCTGGATACAATTCCAAAGATATAGCTGCGCAGTCTTTAAGCTCTGATACAATTCCAAAGATATATAACTGCATGTCTTTAAGCCCTGATACAATTCCAAAGATATAGCTCATGTCTTTAAGCCCAGATATACACATCAAATATCATGCCTATTTAATCATATACTAACACATTTTATGGAACATTTCATATTAGTAGCCATTTGCTACATTTGGACATGAGCTTCATATGAACACCATCATTTTCATTTCAGTTTAAAAAATCATACATAAATATCACATATACCTTTCATCAATCAAGCTTAACCCGAATTGACCATTCAACTATAGGTCATATACTTAGATTATTTAACACACAGCTTAATTCAAATAGAACCAAAAAGATCAAAATTCATCTAGTATATACATATCAAGGCATCATCAATTTTATACTAAAGGCGATTACTCAAAACTTACCTCGGATATTTTGAACAGTTGCGGATAGGCTACTCGATTGCTTTCTCTTTTCCCCTATCTGATTTAGTTCCTCTTTGCTCTTGAGCTTAATTTACACAAATGAATTTGTTTAATTACTTACTCAACTTTAATTCTTTAATAGTCACATTTAACAATCATATAACTTCAAAGCATATTATGTCTTATAAAATATGCCATGACTCGATTTCATGCTTATTATATCAATATCTAATTCGCATACACAAACAAAGATTCACATAACATACCATGCTTTCATATACACGAATTTAACTATATATATGTATATCCGAATGTCTTTATGCCACAAGGTACATACATAAGGCATATATATATACCTATGTGTGACAATCACAATTTAATCGATTACTCGTTTTATGCACAACCACATATACACATATATATTTATAGCATGCCTTAATATCTTATATACCCCATTCGGCCCTAACAATCAAACTTAGCCTCCCTATAAATACACACTAACCTCAACTTTCAAGTTAAAAACAATTAACAACTCATCATATCTTACATTATCATCCATTTTAATGACATTAAAAATATCTACTAAGAGTTTCAAGCTTCTTGGCCGAATTTCAAACCTCCAAAACCTAAATTTAATCCATGGAATGGGTAAAATTCAAACTAATCATCTCAATTATGCATAAATTTTCAAGAATTACTTAGTACATACCTCATTCTAGCCATCATCTAAGCTGAAAATCAATCAAGAATTTTTCTTCTTCCTCACTTCAAGCTACGGCAATTGAGGAGCAAGGATGAAACCAACTTTGGTTTCTCCTCCCACTAACCATTATTTTATTTCTCTTTATTCTTTAATTCATTTTGTAAATAAAAATGTTAAATCAAAATACATAATATATATTAATCAATATCATGGCCGGCCACTATCCAAAAATGGGTATTTTGACATGCAAGCCCATCTTTTTGATAACATGCATTAATAGATCACTTTAAAATTTACTTATCACATTTCACAAATGTCTCACATAAGTCCTATTTAAAAATTTCGCATACAAATGACAAAATCAAAGCATGAGACTTTCACAAATGCATTTACACATACAATAAGCATAGAATATAACTGTTAATTATTTTTATGACTCAGTTTTGTGGTCCCAAAACCACTTTTCGACTAGGGTCAAATTAGGGCTGTCACAACTCTCCCCCACATAAGAAATTTTCGTCCCCGAAAATCTTACCAGTGAATAAGTTAGGATAACGATCTTTCATAGAGTCTTCAGGTTCTCATGTAGCTTCTTCAACCCCGTGCTTAAGCCATACTACCTTCACTAATGAGATTTTCTTATTTTGTAGTTCTTTTACTTCACGAGCCAAAATACGAACCGGTTCTTCTTCATAGCTCAAATCAGATTGAATCTCAACCTCAGATGGATTAATATATGCGATGGATCGAATCTATAACGTTGAAGCATCGAAACATGAAAAACGTTGTGAATCTTTTCAAGCTCAGGGGGTAAAATCAATCTGTATGCGACCGGCCCAACTCGTTCGGATATTTCATACGGCCCGATGAACCTCGGACTCAATTTGCCCTTACAGCCAAATCTGAGCACCTTTTTCCAAGGTGAAACTTTAAGAAACACTTTGTCTCCAACCTGATATTCAATGTCTTTTCTTTTTAAATCCGCATAAGACTTCCGATGATCTGAAGCTACTTTCAGACTTTCACGGATCACTTTTACTTTTTGCTCAGTATCTTTAATGAAATCAACCCTGAAGTTTTTACTTTCACTAAGCTCGGTCCAAAACAACAGTGTACGGCATTTACGACCATACAAAGCCTCATAAGGTGCCATCTTAATGCTTGATTGAAAACTATTATTGTAAGCGAATTCAATCAAAGGCAAATACCGTTCCCATGAACCACCAAACTCAAGGATGCAACATCTCAACATATCCTCGAATATCTGAATTATCCGCTCGAATTGACCATCAGTCTGGGGATGAAAAGCGGGTGCTAAAATGCAACTCAGTACCTAATGCTTCTTGTAATTTCTTCCAAAATCACGATGTGAATCTCAGATCTCTATCCGATACAATAGATATAGGTACCCCGTGTAACCTTACAATCTGAGAAACATACAATTCAGCTAACTTGTCAAGTGAATAATCTGTACTACGGGAATAAAATGAGCCGACTTTGACAGTCTATCAATAACAACCCAAATCACATCTTTCTTCTTGACGACAATGGCAATCCAGATACAAAATCCATCGTGACTCGATCCTATTTCCATTCGGGTATCATGATCAGCTGAAGTAATCCCGAAGGCACTTGATGTTCCGCTTTCAGTTGTTGACATATCAAACACTTCGAAACAAAGTCAGAAATGTCTCGTTTCATACCAGGCTACCAAAACTGACGTTTCAGATCGTTGTACATTTTCGTACTGACATTCGGCTACTATGAGCCTCCCTCAAAATCATTGAAATAAGTTCTGAATTTCTTGGAACACACAATCAACTTTTGAACCTCAAACAATCGTTGTCGTCAATTTGAAACTATGATTCCATATTTGAAACACATTCAGCTTGTTTAGCAACCAATTCATCGTCGACTTTCTGAGATTCATGTATTTGATGAATCAATAATGGTTTGGCGTTCAATTCTACTACTAACATATTATCGGATGAAACGGACAAGTGTACATTTATCGCTCGTAAAGTAAACAATGACTTGTGACTTAAGGCATCGGCAACCATGTTAGCCTTTCCCGGGTGATAGTCAATGATAAGCTCGTAACCTTTCAACAACTCAAGCCAACGTCTTTGTTGCAGATTCAAATCTCTTTGAGTCATCAAATATTTGAGGCTTTTGTGATCCGAATATACATGACACTTCTCTCCAAAGAAGTAGTGCCACCATATTTTCAAAGCGAATACGATGGCAGCTAATTCAAGATCATGGGTCAGATAGTTTTTCTTATGCGGCTTCAATTGCCTCGACACGTAAGCTATAACTCGACCTTCTTGCATCAATACACAACCCAGCCCAAGTAAGGATGCATCACTGTAAATGACAAACTCTTTACCTGATTCAGGCTACACTAGCACTGGAGCTTCAGTCAAATAAGTTTTCAGTTGATCGAAACTTTTCTGACATTTTTCTGACCATTCAAACTTAACATCTTTCTGAAGTAGCTTCATCATTGGTGTGGCTATCATCGAGAAACCCTTTACAAACCATCTGTAGTAACCAGCAAGTCCCAAAAAGCTCCAAACTTCAGTAATATTTCTCGGAGGCTTCCAATCGAGTATGGCTAAAATTTTGCTTGGATCAACTCGAATATCCGATGCGGATACCACATGTCCCAAAAAGCTAACTTCTCTCAACCAGAACTCACATTTATTGAACTTAGCATATAACTGCTTATCCCGTAAAATATGCAACACTAATCTCAGGTGCTCGCATGTTCGGTTTCATATCGCGAATAGACCAAAATGTCGTCAATAAACACAACTACAAACCGGTCTAAACACTGTCTGAACATCTGATTCATCAAGTCCATAAATACCGCAGGAGCATTAGTGAGCCCAAACGGCATCACTAAGAACTCGTAGTGACCGTATCTCATTCTGAAAGCAGTTTTAGGTATATCTGAGTCTCAAACTCGCAACTGATAATAACCCGATCTCAAATCTATCTTTGAAAACACTGAGGCTCCCTTCAGCTGATCAAACAAATCATCAATATGCGGTAACTGATATTTATTCTTTATTGTTACTTTGTTTAATTGACGATAGTCGATGTACATTCTCATGGTTCCGTCTTTCTTTTTCACAAACAATACTGGTGCACCCCAAGGTGAGAAACTTGGTCAAGTAAAACCTCTATCCTTCAACTCTTGCAACTGAGTTTTCAATTCCTTCAATTCCATTGGTGCCATACGATACGGAGCTATCGAAATTGGTGTGGTACCAGGTACAAGTTTGATGCCGAATTCTACCTCTTGAACGGGTGGTAATCCCCGTAACTCTTCAGGAAAAACATCTGAATACTCACAAACCACTGACACTGATTCAAGTTTCTTTTTTGACTCTTTGCTATTAAGTACGTACGCAAGATATGCTTCACACCCCTTTCTCACATATTTCTGAGCCAACATCGAGGACATTATTGCTGGCAATCCGTTCAAGTCAGTAGACTCAACTCGGATTATCTCATAATTTGCACATCTCAAATCAATGGTCTTTCTTTTGCAATTCACAACTGCATCATGTATGGTCAACCAATAGATGCCGAGGATAACATCAAATTCATCAAACGGTAAAAGCATCAAATCGACCGAAAAACAAGAACCTCTGATTATTAGTGGGCATTTCCTGCACACTTTGTCGACAAGCACATATCGACCTAAGGGATTCGACACTAGAATTAAAAACTCAGTAGACTCAACAGGTAAAGTCTTACTAGATGCTAAAGTCTCACATACATATGAATGAGTAGAACCAGGGTCAATCAATGCAATTACATTAGTATCAAAGAGAGTGAAAGTACCGATAATAACATCTGGCGAAGAAGCATCCTCGCGTGCGCGTATAGCATAAGCTCCAGCAGGAGCACGAGCCTCAGATCTAGTCGTAGCATCTCTAGACCCTCTCTGACTGCCACTAGCATTTCTCGCATTTCTAGAGGGTCTACCTCGAGCCGTAGTAGTATTCGATTTCCCCCTCTGATTCATATTCTGTTCAGACAGTCTCGGGCAATCCTTGATAAAGTGATCAGCTGATCCACACTTATAACAGGAGTGTGATATGATCACGTCCCGGAGTGAACCAAGTTCGAGCAAGGATTCAATGGTGCTGCCCCAAGGACCAATCACGTGAGCTCGAGCTAAACAATTCAAAGAGGCCATTTCGGCCTTAATTATCTAGTTGTGGGATGAGATTTTGGTTGGAGGAATAGAACGAGTTTGGACCAGCTCAATAAAGTTTCCTTGCAATATATTGCAAACCGATTTCAGCTCAATTCCAACTCTTTAAACCGTTCCAACTAAATTGAACTTCTTTTTTCAGCATTGCATTTAGTTGCATTTAAATCCTTACATTTAAGCATCTTAGTTTAATAATGAGTTGCTGGTCATTAATTCAATTCATCTTAGTTTAATTAATTAAGTTTTTTATGAACTTGATTTAATAAATGCTTCTTTAAATAACTAGTTACTAGGATAATTTATTGATGCATGAGTTAAAGTTCATTTAATAATGCTTCTATTAATTAAACTAGTTGCTAGATTAAATGATGCATTAGTGTTAGTTCATTTATTTAAGTTAGTTGTTAATTTGTTTTAAGCTTAATAAATGAATAAATGTGACGGTTACATGTGTTAATTGCAGGTGACTTTTCAGCTCCCATCTATTATTATTAAAGGCTGTTATGCATTCAATAAAGTGACCTTTCAAGAAATTTCGGTTACAAAAGAGAGGGCTGTTACAAAGAAGATTTAACACATCATTTAAAGGAGTTTAAAGAGTGGATTATTGCTTCTTTAAATTTGGCAGCAAGCTTTTCAACTTCTAACCATTTTGCTACTTCAAAAGAATTAATTCAAGCATTCAAAACACCATTAAGGTGCTGGTGACTATTCGGTTAACCAAAGGACACTTCAAGAGTCACTTTTCAAGCATTCAAGGTCAATTATGTAGCTGAATTGAAGTGAATTAAATGGTGGAGTTATTTGGTTCAAGAATTCCAAGAGACTTGCGCTTTATTTCAGCTTTTAAGATGAATACTTGTGAACATTCAGCTAGCCTTTTCCTAGCCTTATAAATATGTGTGTAATCAGCCATTTGAAGATACTTTTGAGAAATATTTTTGTGAATGATATACTACCAAATTTGTGAGGCAAACTTTTCTCTGTTTTCGTTCAAAGATTTGTTGGCTACCTAGTGTTCTAGTTGTGTCATCCATTTTTTTTGTTGAAAACCGAACTTATCACTACTCGTGGTGTGGTGTTCAAACATACCGAGGTTCCTATCTTGCTAGATAGTGGGTCAAGGTCACCTTAACCACTCTTAAACCGAACTAAAGGGCTTATAAGCAACGGGTCATTACCAAATCGGTATTGGTTCTTGTTTGCACTTTTGGCTCAATCCATTTTTTTCTTACCATTTCGAACTAAAATAAATTCCTTCTTTCACATCCTACCTTTTCATACCATATTCTTAAACCAACTACTAAATTGTCAAACAACTTCATTCCAAACCAATTTCAGTAAACTAAATTGTCAATTGCTTCTCGTAGACGATCGGGCATTTTTCATACGACTCGACTCATCCTGAGGTGGATCGTATCATTTGGTATCAGAGCTACAAAAATGAGGAGTACGAGCATTCAAAATTGCTCCCGGGATAGTCCGTGACTCATTAAGTAAGTTTGAAAAAAAATTCCAAAAAAATTGAAAAAAATTCAGAAAAAAAGGTAAAAAGAAATTCGAAAAAAATTCAGAAAAAAAGTTAAAAAAATTCAAAAAAATTCAAAAAAAATTCAAAATTTTTTTTTTGAAATTTGAACATTGTCTTACTTCTTCTCCATTTTTTGATCCTGAAACTTTTACACTCTCATCCACTTCCATCCTTGACCTTTTCACCACACTATACCAGAATTATTTTCTTTCTTGTAAGCCTACCCAGTTTTAAATCACATTATCCCTTGTTACCCATTTGAAACCGACCACCTAGACTAAGGTTAAGCCTTGGCGAATCTGCTTACAAAATCACGAGAAAGGTAAAGAGAGGTAAAAGGCATGAGAGTTGTGAGCGCAATAGAGTGGAAATAAAAGCCTATTCTCGAGCGTAAACACGAGCATGAGTGAAATTCCTCTTTCTTTTTGAGTGATCGCGAGGTTTTGTGTGAGGTTCCTTACTAAATTCAATGTCACAAGAAGTTGATCCTAACATGGAAGATCGTCCCACACGACAACCTGTTCGCAACGTTCCTGATTTGAACATGCAAGCTTTATTACGAGAGATGGAAAGACTCTCAGACCAAAGATTAAATTCTCTCGAAGATTGCCTATTCCAAGTTGAAGCGAGAGAGCAACATGAAAGACCACCTGAAGTAGTCCAACCTAGAAGGGAGAGACCAAACCAACAACGATAAAGACAAAGAGCTCAAGATGATGATGTAAACGATCCTAGTGATCTTGAAAGCGATCAAAAGTCAAATGCAAGTAATCGCCGGAGGGAACCACGACATTGATATCGAAGACGTGAAAATGATGATCTTAAGAACATCAAGCTTTAAATACCACCGTTCCAAGGTAGATCAGATCTGGAAGCCTATCTTGAGTGGGAAAAGAAGATCGAGTTGGTGTTTGATTGTCATAACTACTCCGAAAATAAAAAGGTGAAATTAGCAGCAATCGAATTCTCAGATTACGCCATGATCTAGTGGGATCAACTAACTTCTAGTCGAAGACGCAACGGAGAATGACCAATCTCTACATGGACTGAGATGAAGGCAGTTTTGAAGCGACGATTTATCCCTTCTTACTATCATCGGGAGTTGCACCAAAAACTTCAAAATCTTACACAAGGGACCAAAAGCGTTGAAGACTACTACAAGGAGATGGAAATTACGATGATTCGGGCGGATGTCCAAGAGGATCCCGAAGCAACAATGGCATGATTTCTAGCTGGATTAAACCGAGACATAGTGAATGTCGTTGAGCTTCAACAATACCTTGAAGTGGTGGACATGGTTCATATGGCCATCAAGGTAGAAAAGCAACTCAAGCATAAAGGTCCAAGCCGAGGTTTTTCCACTTCTAATACATCCAAGTGGGGCCAAAGCTCGAGTAAAGGTTCTCTAACATTTCGGTGAAAGGATACCATAGCACCTCCGAAAACCAACAAGCCTAACACCGAAGTAAACAAAGGCAAGGCACCTGAGGTTTCTTTCAATTGAAATCGAGACGTCAAATGTTTCAAATGTCTCGAGAGAGGTCACATAGCCAGCCAGTTTCCAAATCGAAGGACCATGGTGATTCGAACCGATGGTGAAATTGAGACGGAAGATGAAGAAGAAAAGGAGTCTGAATCAGCTGCTGAAGCTGAGGAGGACTTGGAACAACCCGTAGAAGGCGAACTACTCGTTGTCAAAAGGAGTCTTAGTCTCCAAAGCATGGATAACGAGCTACAACAGGAGAACATATTTCATACTCGATGTCAAGTAGGAGGAAAAGTTTGTTGTGTCATCATCGACGGCGGCAGTTGTACAAACGTAGCAAGTACGATGATGGTTGAAAAGCTTGGTTTGCCAAGTACCAAGCATCCGAGCCCTTATAAACTTCAGTGGCTCAATGACGGCGAAGAACTTAAAGTGACCAAGCAAGTGCTCATTTTTCC
Organism: Gossypium anomalum; assembly: GCA_025698475.1. Lineage (NCBI taxonomy): Eukaryota > Viridiplantae > Streptophyta > Magnoliopsida > Malvales > Malvaceae > Gossypium > Gossypium anomalum. The sequence continues at coordinate 45,776,023 of CM046965.1, forward strand.
ACCATTGAAAAGTACTCGGACGAAGTATTATGTGACGTTGTTCGGATGCATGCGGACCATCTACTCCTTGGTCGTCCATGGCAGTTTGATCGATGAGTGCTACACGACGGGTATACCAATCGGTATACTTTCAAGTTTATGGGAAAGAATGTTACGTTGGCGCCGTTAACTCCCAAACAAGTTTATGATGACCAATTGAAGTTGAAGGCATTCGTTGAACAAATGAGAGAGAAAGAAAAAGAAGATTGTAAAAAAATAAGAAAAAGAAAACAAAAGAGAGCGAAAAGAAAATCAGCAAAGAAAAAGAAGAAAAAGAGAAGGAAATTGAAAAAATGAGTGTCTTTGCAAAAGTTAGTGATATTCGAAAAGCGTTAGTAATGAATCGCCCTATTCTTGTACTCATGTACAAGGAAATCTTGTTTTCTACTAACGAATTACCCGACACCCTACCTGCTTCTATTTTGTCTTTGTTGCAGGATTTTAAAGATATTTTTTTGGAAGAAGTCCCAAATGGTTTACCACCACTTCGTGGAATTGAACATCAAATAGATTTTGTGCCAGGAGCTACTATTCCAAATCATCCCGCTTATCGAGCCAATCTGGAAGAGACTAAAGAATTGCAGCGGCAAGTCAATGATCTATTGGAAAAAGGCTATGTTCGTGAGAGTTTTAGTCCTTGTGCTGTACCTGTTTTGTTAGTACCGAAAAAAGACAGAACATGGGGAATGTGCATAGATTGTCGAGCTGTAAACAAGATCATCATCAAATACCGTCATCCAATTCCTCGCCTAGACGACATGCTTGATGAACTCAGCGGAGCCAAAGTATTTTCAAAAATTGACTTAAAAAGTGGCTACCACCAGATTAGGATGCGAGAAGGAGACGAGTGGAAAACGGCATTCAAAACCAAGCATGGGCTGTATGAATGGTTGGTCATGTCATTTGGCCTAACCAACGCCCCCAACACTTTCATGAGGTTAATGAACTATGTGTTAAGGTCCTTTATTGGTAAGTTCTGTGTTGTTTATTTTGACGATATATTGATATATAGCAAGTCGGTTGAAGACCATGTAAGGCACCTTAAATCTATCTTGGAAGTTTTACGTAAAGAAACATTATATCCTAACCTCAAAAAGTGTTCTTTTTGTTCTGACAAAGTTGTCTTTTTAGGATTTATGGTTAGCGCGGAAGGTCTCGAAGTAGACCAAGAAAAGATCAAGGCCATTCAAGATTGGCCAAGGCCAACGAGTATCAAGCAAGTCCAGAGTTTTCATGGTTTAGTGAGTTTTTATCGATGTTTCGTTCCTAATTTTGCTGCCCCTCTTACGAGCGTCATTAAAAAGAACTCTGCTTTCTATTGGAATGATGAGCAAGAAAAGTCGTTTGTTAAAATTAAGGATTTTCTTACTAACGCTCCTTTACTTGCTCTTCCAGATTTCTCGAAGACCTTCGAGATTGAGTGTGATGCCTCAGGTGTTGGAATCGGTGCCGTTTTGGCACAAGAAGGACGACCTGTGGCCTATTTTAGTGAAAAGATTAGTGGAGCTGTACTCAACTATCCGGTATATGATAAGGAGATGTACGCGCTTATACGAGCCCTTGAGACATGGCAACATTATTTATGGCCCAGGAGTTTGTTATACACTCCAATCATGAAGCTTTAAAGCACATAAAAGGTCAGCACAAATTGAATCGACGTCACACAAAATGGGAGTTTCTTGAATCGTTTCCCTATGTTATAAAATACAAAAAAGGTAAAGATAACATAGTGGCTGATGCGCTTTTGAGAAGGTACACTCTATTTTCATATTTAGACTCCAAAATTCTTGGTTTTACTTTGTTAAAAGACTCTTATGCTAATGAATCTGATTTTGCTGAGATCTTTGCTGCGTGCGAGAATGGTGCGTTTGAAAACTTTTACAGGTATGAAGGCTTTCTTTTTAAAGAAGGTAAACTTTTCATTCCTTGTGGCTCTGTTAGAGATTTGTTAGTGCATGAGGCCTATAGTGGCGGACTTATGGGACACTTTGGAGTCAACAAGACGCTTGCAACCCTTCAAGAACACTTCTATTAGTCACGAATGCGTAAATATGTGGAACAAGTTTGCAAGAGGTGTATAGCTTGTAAAAAGGCTAAATCGAAGGTTCAGCCACATGGCTTATATACGCCATTACCTATTCCTGAAGCTCCATGGGTCGATATCTCCATGGGCTTCGTTCTTGGACTACCGCGTACAAAAACGAGGAAGGATTCTATCTTTGTGGTTGTCGATCATTTTTCAAAAATGTCTCATTTTATTGCTTGCACTAAAACTGATGACGCTGTTCATGTTGCAAATTTGTTTTTCAGAGACATCGTTCGACTTCATGGCATTCCTCGGACTATTGTATCGGATCATGACGCAAAATTTTTGAGCTACTTTTGAAGATCTTTGTGGGGAAAATTAGGAACCAAACTATTATTCTCAACCACCAGCCATCCGTAAACCGATGGCCAAACAGAAGTCGTCAATAGGGTATTGTCCACATTACTTCGGGCCATCATCCATAAAAACTTGAAGTCTTGGGAAGATTGCCTACCACATATCGAATTTGCCTACAACTGCTCCGTTTATTCTGCTACCAAATATTTGCCTTTTAAAATTGTATACGGTTTCAATCCATTGACACCTTTAGATTTAATATCTTTGCCTACTGATCGATTGATTCATGCAGATGCAAAGAAAAAGGTTGATTTTGTTAAAGAATTACATCAAAAGGTACGAGCTAACATTGAGGCAAAAGCTGAGTCTTACGTGTGTAACGCTAACAAAGGACGAAAATGAGTGGTCTTTGAACCCGGAGAGTGGGTTTGGGTTCACATGCCTAAGGAGCATTTTTTGGCTCAACGAAAATCAAAATTGTTGCCTCACAGAGACGGTCCTTTTCAAATTCTTGAGCACATAAATGAAAATTCTTATAAACTCGATTTGCCTGGTGAATTTAATGTTAGTGCAACTTTTAATGTGTCATATTTAACCCCATTTGACGCAGATTTTGACTTGAGGACATGTCATTTTGAAGAGGGGGGAATGATATGATCGCGTCCCGGAGTGCACCAAGTTCGAGCAAGGATTCAATGGTGCTGCCCCAAGGACCAATCACGCGAGCTCGAGCTAAACAATTCAAAGAGGCCATTTCGGCCTTAATTATCCAGTTGTGGGATGAGCCTTTGGTTGGAGGAATAGAACGAGTTGGGACCAGCTCAATAAAGTTTCCTTGCAATATATTGCAAACCAATTTCAGCTTAATTCCAACTCTTTAAACCGTTCCAACTAAATTGAACTTTTTTTTTTCAGCATTGCATTTAGTTGCATTTAAATCCTTGCATTTAAGCATCTTAGTTTAATAATGAGTTGTTGGTCATTAATTCAATTCATCTTAGTTTAATTAATTGAGTTTTTTATAAACTTGATTTAATAAATGCTTCTTTAAATAACTAGTTACTAGGATAATTTATCGATGCATGAGTTAAAGGTCATTTAATAATGCTTCTATTAATTAAACTAGTTGCTAGATTAAATGATGTATTAGTGTTAGTTCATTTATTTAAGTTAGTTGTTAATTTGTTTTAAGCGTAATAAATGAATAAATGTGACGGTTACATGTGTTAATTGCAGGTGACTTTTCAGCTCCCATCTATTATTATTAAAGGCTGTTATGCATTCAATAAAGTGACCTTTCAAGAAATTTCAGTTACAAAAGAGAGGGCTGTTACAAAGAAGATTTAACACATCATTTAAAGGAGTTTAAAGAGTGGATTATTGCTTCTTTAAATTTGGCAGCAAGCTTTTCAACTTCTAACCATTTTGCTACTTCAAAAGAATTAATTCAAGCATTCAAAACACCATTAAGGTGCTGGTGACTATTCGGTTAACCAAAGGACACTTCAAGAGTCACTTTTCAAGCATTCAAGGTCAATTATGTAGCTGAATTGAAGTGAATTAAATGGTGGAGTTATTTGGTTCAAGAATTCCAAGAGACTTGAGCTTTATTTCAGCTTTTAAGATGAATACTTGTGACCATTCAGCTAGCCTTTTCCTAGCCTTATAAATATGTGTGTAATCAGCCTTTTGAAGATACTTTTGAGAAATATTTTTGTGAATGATATACTGCCAAATTTGTGAGGCAAACTTTTCTCTGTTTTCGTTCAAAGATTTGTTGGCTACCTAGTGTTCTAGTTGTGTTATCCATTTTCTTTGTTGAAAACCGAACTTATCACTATTTGTAGTGTGGCGTTCAAACATACCTAGGTTCCTATCTTGCTAGATAGTGGGTCAAGGTCACCTTAACCACTCTTAAACCGAACTAAAGGGCTTATAAGCAACGGGTCATTACCAAATCGGTATTGGTTCTTGTTTGCACTTTTGGTTCAATCCATTTTTTTCTTACCATTTCGAACTAAAATAAATTCCTTCTTTCACATCCTACCCTTTTCATTCCATATTCTTAAACCAACTACTAAATTGTCAAACAACTTCATTTCAAACCAATTTCACTAAACTAAATTGTCAATTGCTTCTTGTAGACGATCGGGCATTTTTCATACGACTCGACTCATCCTGAGGCGAATCGTATCAGAGCGGTCATGAAATCTACAACTTCCCGAATGCCATTTGCCACAATACTTGCACTCAATCCTATCCCGACAATCATTTCCAACACTGGCAACCGAAATGACTCGCGTACTCACAGGGGATCGATCATGGTCTCGCCTGGAAAAGCCCAAAGTATCTTTAGATCGGCCTGAATCATCTCTAAATTTCTTCGGTGACCGCTGAAAGGGCTTTCCCGAAGATCTCTTACGGAACTCTGTTGCTCCCACTTCAGCTTTTCTTTTCTCTTTACTGAGCTCTTTGGCTTTGCAAGCTCGTTCGACAAGTATTACAAATTCTCTGATTTCAAGAATGCCAACATACAGTTTTATATCTTCGTTCAATCCATCTTCGAAACATTTACACATTATAGCTTCTGAAGAAACACATTCTCAGGCATACCGGCTAAGCCTCACAAATTTTCGTTCATAAACAATAACCGACATGGAACCTTGTTTAAGTTCAAGAAATTCTTTCCATTTCTGATCAATGAATCTCTGGCTGATATACTTTTTTTGAAACTCGGTTTGGAAGAACTCCCAAGTCACTCGCTCTCTGGGCACAACAGAAATCAACGTTTTCCACCAATAGTAGGCAAAATCACGTAGCAAAGATATAGCACATTTTAAGCATTCATCGGGTGTGCAGGACAGTTCATCAAACACTCAGATAGTGTTTTCCAACCAAAATTTAGCTTGTTCAGCATCATCACTATCTGTAGCCTTAAATTCAGTAGCCCCGTGCTTTCGGATTCTATCAACTGGGGGCTTAATTAACCTCGTCTGATCAGTTACCGGAGGTATCGTAGGTGCAGGGGGTGTATTATTCGGGAGTGGGGGTTGTGGAACAGCCATATTAGTTCGAATGTATTGGTTGAACCAATCATTCATCACACTATAAAAAGCCTGTCTAGCCTCATCGTTCTGATTGCTTGCGATAGGTTGAGAGTCCATCGGCGCTGTCCCATGCGCGGGAGCAGGCGCTACACTCTCAACATCATCAGCTACCGCTCGATTGGGATCGAGATCCATTACTATTCGAAAACACATTTTTAACTATCAGAATTCATCATACTATCGTATTAATACTATATGGCATGTATAGCTAGACTCAAACACTCTACGTTAGTCCTAGAATCGACTAAATGTAGCTCTGATACCAATAAAATGTAACACAGCTAGCCTGAATCCGATCGCCGATTTTAGGCTAAGAGGTATTACTGAGCTAAACATTAAATTTTTCATTCACATTATCGATCAACAAAAACAGAAATCGAGCTGAAAACATATTGGTTTATAAGTTAGAAATGCCATTTTCATATGGCCAAAATATTTACAATACAAAACATAACTATCGCCAGCCTAACCTATACATGCCATATCAAGGCCAAAATATAACTGTACCAAAAAGCTCGATAGTATGATGAACTGCTGATGATCCCCGAGTCGGTGGCCAAAATCAACAATCTACAAAAAACAAAGAAATAAGAAACAAAATAAGCTTTCGAGGCTTAGTAAGTTTTAAGCATTTCAAACAATTAAAACTTGTCATTTAAATCGAACATTAAGTATCACAAAACCCGTATTCTAATTGTAAATCACTTGACCGAATACACACAAGTACACTAGTTATAAAGCCTATTGGCCGAATATATATATATATATATGAATACACAAGAAATTTCCAGCACATATTTCACTATACTATATGGCTCATACAATTACTTTAAGTCACATACTTTTACAATGACATACATTGACCGAATAGGTCATTCTCTTATTCTTAAATACCGTATTCATCCACACACATATATATATCATTCTTTGATACTAATAATTCACTTTGAAATCAATTCACATATGAGTACATAATATGTACCTTAACATGTAAAACATATATATATAGTACTTACTCGACGATGGTTACAACAGATATTCAATGTCGTAATCTTACTTAACTTACTTGTACTGGTCTTGTCAAGTCTTAGAACTCGAAACACATTTCTAGCACAAGCTCATGGGTCTTTAACTTTGGATACAATTCCAAAGATATAGCTGCATGTCTTTAAGCCCTGATACAATTCCAAAGATATAGCTGCATGTCTGCATAAGCTTGGATACAATTCCAAAGATATAGCTGCATGGGTCTTTAAGCCCAAATATACACATCAAATATCATGCCTATTTAATCATATACTAACACATTTTATGGAACATTTCACATTAGTAGCCATTTGCTACATTCGGACATGAGCTTCATATGAACACCATCATTTTCATTTCAGTTTAAAAATCATACATAAATATCACATATACCTTTTATCAATCAAGCTTAACTTTGAATTGACCATTCAACTATAGGTCATATACTTAGATTATTTAACACACAAATTTTAATTCAAATAGAACCAAAAGATCAAAATTCATCTAGTATATATATATTAAGGCATCATCAATTTTATACTAAAGCGATTACTCAAAACTTACATGGATATTTTAAATAAATTGCGGATAAGCTACTCGATTGCTTTCTCTTTTCCCCTATCTGATTTAGTTCCTCTTTGCTCTTGAGCTTGATTTAAACAAATGAATTTGTTTAATTACTTATTCAACTTTAATTCTTTAATAGTCACATTTGACAATCATATAACTTCAAAGCATATTATGTCTTATAAAATATGCCATGACTCGATTTCATGCTTATTATATCAATATCTAATACGCATACACAAACAAAGATTCACATAACATACCATGCTTTCATATAGACGAATTTAACTATATAATATATATATATATATATATATCTGAATGTCTCTATGCCACAAGGTACATACATAAGGAATATATATATACCTATGTGTGACTATCACAATTTAATCAATTACTCGTTTTATGCACAACCACGTATACACATATATATATTTATAGCATGCCTTAATATCTTATATACCCTATTCGGCCCTAGCTAATCAAACTTAGCCTATATTTTAAATTTCCATCTCATGACCAATGTAGCAAATTTCATATTGGTTTCACCTATGCCAACAATGACCGAATCACTCATTCACATTTATAGCCGATTCTATCTTGCTCATATTAAGGTCATAACTCACTTAAAATAATTTCTAATCTTTCACACTCTCATATCCATTATTATAAGTAATTCTGAATGCTTAAACATAACTAAACTAAAAATTTACCCAACATCATCTTAATTAGCTATTACCTATTCTTCAAAACATCGAATACAAGGTGATTTACACCTATACATTATACCAAATTTGCTAGCACACATAATCCTTAACCAAATGTTATTAGCCCAAGCCACACATATTATTCATTAAGACATCTTCAATGACCACATTCGGCACCTCCCTATTGTAATATCCCAAATTAGGGCCTAATCGGAATAGTAGTTTCGTGACCATAAATCTGAGATAGAGATAATTATTTTATAATTATTTTGATGTTTATGATATGATTGGATGATTGTGTGAAAATTTCGTTATGAAATCCTATGCCTAAAGTGCTTAGATTGAAATTAGGGACTAAATCGAATAATTTGTAAAACTTGCATTCTAGGAGTTTTTAGTATGAAATTGTTTTGGAATATTAATGAGGAGGTCTTAAATAGCAATTTGACCAATTTCTAAGTCTATGGACAAAAATTGGACATGGATGGAATTTTTGGAAAGTTTAGTAGTAAGGGCATTTTGGTCATTTAGTTATTAAAATGAATTAAAAACAAAATTAAAAGCCAATTTTTGTCCATCTTCTTCATTAGGCCGAAATTTCAAGGGTTATCCATAGCTAGGGTTTGTTTCAAGCTTCCAAGCTCCATAGTAAGTGATTCCAAGCCCCGTTTTTAATGTTCTTTACGTTTTTAGAATCCCGGTAGCTAGATTAAGCTTATGCTAGCAATAATTTAACCTAGGCTTCATATTTGGAAAAATACCCATAGGTGAAATTTGTGTATTTTGGTGTTTTATGATAGAAAATGAGGTTTTAAATTATGTTAGACAACTTGTACTACTCAGTTTTAAGCGAAAACGAGTAAAAGGGCTTAATCGGTAAAAATATCTAATAGTCATAAGTACATGTTAGAGTGTGAATTTGATGTTACCATAGCAGGGAAAAATGATCAGCATGTCATAAAACATAAGAATAAGGGATGAAGTTTAATTCCCGAGCCTAGGGGCAAAAGTGTAATTATGCAAAAGTTTAGGGGCAAAAATGTAATTTTGCCAAAGTTTGTATTAAATGCTGTTTTGATGAATGTATGTATTAAATAAGATTAATTTGGAATTATAGATCAAGAGAAACGAGATTCAAGTCACGATCGAGGGAAAAGCAAAGTTTACGAAGAATAGGCTCGATTGCTAATAATTTTGTACCGAGGTAAGTTCATGTGTAAATGTAGTAACATAATTGTCATTTTAATTAACTTAATGATATTTATATTATATGATGATTATTATTATGAAATATTATGCTTTGTGGTTATTGTTGAGTAATATGCAAATTATGTTTATTACTTGTTAAATATGAATTGCTACCGAGTATCGGTTTCGATATTCCGTGGAAGATGGCAAAGATGTGTGATTGAGGAAAAAGCCCGTTTGAACCTTGGGAATAGATTAGAATACAAGTGACATGTCACTAGGATGGTTGAGTTCCGAACTCGTTGAGTTGAGTCTGAGTTCGTGAGATGTAACTAGGCATCCAAGCTCGTTGAGTTGAGTCCGAGTTCACTTATGGATGCGAACGCCCGAGCTCGTTGAATTGAGTCCGAGTTCACTTATGGGTGGGTTACATGGTAGCTTGGCTACATAAGTTCGCAGGCTATTGAGTTTGTCTAGCTGCGGGTATGGCTCTTATGTTCATGAGATCCGCGTATTCGAATTATATTTTGATGTGTTTAACAGGTGAATCTTAAGTGAATAAAAAGAAGGCCTAAAATGAAGGTGACATGTTTGTAAGTGTGGTAAATGAGAAAATTTGACAAGTATGTGCTTAAACCCTTGGGTTGAGAACTTGGTATGATGAAATCGTAGAAAGATATTAAATACAAATGAAACATGAATGTCTTGGTGTTGTTTATGCAAATAATGTTTTTGTGGGATTGTGTGATTATGTTACTTGCTATTTGCATGTGAACTTACTAAGCATTTGTGCTTACTCCCTCCTTTTCTTTCATTATAGTTTTGACAAGCTGGCTTGAGAATCGGGATAGGTCGAAGACTTGTTCACACTATCCGAAGACTTAAATTGGTAAAATGGCTTGTATACTTTGAATGTGGCATGTATAGCACTATACTCACTTTGTGTAAACGATCTTATGATATGGTTATGGTTTGGTAAGAAAAGGGTTTGTAAATGATTAGCCATTGGAATGGCCAATCTAAATCATATTTGATGTCATGTATGTTTAAAATGCTATTTAGTCCATGAAAATCTATAGTAAAGTGAAATTGGCTATAAAACAGAATTTCACAGCAGCTATGACGTGAGTTTGAAAAATCACTAAAAATAGTAGAGATATAACTAAATGATGAATAAAATATGGAATTGAATAATTATGAGTCTATTTTCATATGGATGGAACAAAACAGGTATATGAGTTATATTTTATGAGATATTTAAATTTTTGTGAAACAGGGCCAGAGTGATTTCTGGATCTCCTGGTCTAACTTCGGAAATTCACTAAAAATTGTATAAAGATAATTAGAATTCTTTCTTTATATGTACAGAGTCCTTATTGAGTCTAGTTTTAATAGAAACAAATTTATAGTCTTTTGAATTCTGTACAAAGAGAAAAGTGGTTTGCAGTGAACAGAGGTTAGAGCAGTCAAACCCTAAAATAGGGGAGACTTTAACTAATAAACTGTACTAATTGGCTTGACCAAAAATTCTAGAAAAAAATTAGTAAATATATATATATGAGCCTAGTTTCAGGTAAAATTTATAGAATTGGATTTCGAGTTTCAGAACTCGAGATATGAATTTTTAAGCGACTATGATGCAGTTAATTAGCTTGTCTAGAACTTTTTAAAATAAATTGTTGGAGCTATTTAAGTGATAAATTAAGGTTAGTAACACCTCGTGCTTGACTCTGATGATGGTCTCGGGTACAGGGGCATTACATTTGGTGGTATCAGAGCCAGGTTTAGTCGATTCTCGGACTAACGTGTTGTATGTACGGGGTTTGCTATACATGCCATATACATATATTGCGATAGTGTGACGACTTCTGACCTTTTTAAATGTTTTTTTTATAGTAAATGGATCCCGATCCAACTGCGGCTGATGATGTAGAGAGTAATGCACCAACTTCGGCTGAAGGGGCGGTGCCAACTAAAAATCCACCTCCTACTATTGGTCAAGGAGGAGGGAAGGGGCTCGAGAAGCCTTTCTCCAGATGATGAGTGCCTGGTATTCTGAGTTAGTTCGTACGAACCTGAATGCACAACCTCCCCCACCTCCCCCAATTCCTTAACCTGTACCCTCGATGCCTCGAGGTGTAGATCTGATGAAATTTCACAGAACTCCAGTTGACAAAATCCGTAAACAAGGGGCTGAAGAATTCAGGGCAAATATTGATGATGATGCCGAGAAAGCAGAGTTTTGGCTCGAGAATTCTATTCGAGTATTTGATGAATTGTCTTGTACACCTGAAGAATGCTTGAAATGTGCTATATCATTGTTGAGGGATTTTGCTTATCATTGGTGGAAGACATTGACTTCAGTAGTACCGAAAGAGAAAGTAACTTGGGAGTTCCTTCAAGAAGAATTTCGGAAGAAATACATCAGTGAAAGATTTGTTGATCAAAAGCGTAAAGAGTTTCTTGAGTTGAAGCAGGGGAACATGACAGTTACTGAATACGAAAGGGAGTTCGTCAGGTTGAGTAAGTATGCTAAAGAATATATTCCTACGGAGGCTAAAATGTGTAGACGATTTGAAGACGGACTTAATGAAGACATCAAAGTATTTGTTGGGATTCTTGAATTAAAAGAAATGGTAGTACTGGTTGATCGAGCTTGCAAGGCTGAAGAACTACTTAAAGAGAAGAAAAAGGTAGAGGCTGAGACTAGAAATGGAAGAAAAGACCGACAAGCAATTCATTCTCACATCAATCCAAAAAATCTAGAAATATGAATCCTCGTTCACAGGTTTCGGCTAGACAATCATATGGAAATTCTAAGAAGCAAAATGTGGGTCCTAAATCTTAGACTACTTCCGTGGCTAGTGTGGGGAATACGAGATTTGTTAAGCCCGAGTGCCAGCGGTGTGGCAGAAATCATTTTGGCCCATGTAGAGCGAATGAATGTTTTCGGTGTGGTTCTCTGGATCATTTTATTAGAGACTGCCCAGAGAGAGTTGAGAAAGAAAATTTTCAAAATGTAAAAGCTAGTGGTGCAGACTCGAGGGAAAGATATTCGAGAAAAGCTGGAAATGAAGCAAGCAGCAAAAATGTAGCCAGAGATTCAGTAGCTAAATCTGAAGCAAGGGCTCCAACTAGAACTTATGCTATAAAGGCACCTGAAGATGTTTCATCACCCGACGTGATTACTGGTATATTTTCTCTTTATTATGTTAATGTTATTACTTTGATTGATCCCGGTTCTACTCATTCATATGTGTGCATGAAATTGGTGTCTAGTATGAATATACCTGTTGAGAGCACAGAGTTTATAATTAGAGTGTCGAATCCATTAGGCAAATGTGTGATAGTTGATAAAGTAAGCAAGAAATGCCCTTTAATGATTCGGGGTCATTACTTTTCGACCGGCTTGATGTTGTCGCCGTTTGATGAATTTGATGTTATTTTGGGTATGGATTGGTTGACATTGCATGATGCTATAGTAAATTGCAAAGAAAAGGTTATAGAATTAAAGTGTGAAAGTGGTAAAATTCTGTGGGTTGAATCAGGCAAATCAGAGGCATTATCTAGTGTGATTTCTTCAATGTCGGCTCAGAGATATTTGAGAAAGGGTTATGAAGCTTATTTGGCGTATGTAATTAATACAAAAGAAATTGAAAAGAAAGTTGAATCAGTGCCGGTTGTGTGTGAATTTGCGGATGTATTTCCAGAAGAATTACCGGGTTTGTCTCCAGTCAGGGAAGTAGAATTTGGTATTGATTTGATACCGGGAATAGCTCCGATCTCAACTGCTCCATATAGAATGGCACCAGGAGAGTTGAAAGAATTAAAGTCGCAGTTGCAAGAGTTGACTGAAAAAGGCTTTGTGAGACCGAGTTTTTCACCTTGGGGTGCTCCCGCGTTATTTGTGAAAAAGAAGGATGGTTCTATGAGATTGTGTGTTGACTATCGGCAATTAAACAAGGTGACAATCAAGAATACGTATCCGTTGCCGAGAATTGATGATTTATTTGATCAGCTAAAAGGAGTGACATGGTTTTCAAAGATTGACTTGAGATCTGGGTACTACAAGCTGCGAGTAAAAGAGTCGGATGTGCCTAAAACTGCTTTTAGAACAAGGTACAGTCATTATGAATTTTTAGTTATGCCATTAGGGTTGACAAATGCCCCTGCTGTGTTTATGGATTTAATGAATCGCATATTTCAGCCATACTTGGACAAATTTGTTGTGGTGTTTATAGATGATATTTTAATTTATTCAAAAGATGAGACAGAGCATGCTGAGCATTTAAGGATTGTTTTGCAAACTTTGAGAGATAAGCAGCTGTATGCTAAGTTTAGTAAAAGTGAATTTTGGCCCCGGGAAGTTGGATTTTTGGGTCATATTGTTTCAGGTGATGGTATACAGGTTGATCCTAGTAAGATTTCAGCCATTGTTGATTGGAAACCACCGAAAAATGTAACCGAGGTTAGAAGTTTCTTAGGGCTAGTTGGGTATTATTGGCGGTTTGTAAATGGATTTTCTATAATTGCTGCTCCTATGACTAGACTACTCTGAAAGAATGTTAAATTTGAATGGATGGAAGAATGTCAACAAAGTTTTGAAGAATTGAAAAAGTTATTAATCAAGCACCAGTGTTGGTACAACCCGAATCGTAAAGAATTTGTGGTGTATAGTGATGCTTCTCGAAATGGCTTAGGATGTGTACTTATGCAAGAAGGAAAAGTGGTGGCTTATGCTTCGAGGTAGTTAAAATTTCACGAAAGAAATTATCCGACTCATGATTTGGAATTGGCTGCTATAGTGTTTGCTTTGAAAATTTGGCGACATTATTTGTATGGTGAAAAGTGCTGAGTATATACCGACCACAAAATTCTTAAATACTTAATGTCACAAAAAGACTTGAATTTGAGACAGCGAAGATGGTTGGAGTTATTGAAAGATTACGAGCTTGTTATTGATTACCATCCGGGAAAAGTGAATGTGGTTATCGATGCTTTAAGCAGAAAATTGCTATTTGCTTTGAGAGCTGTGAACACTCGGTTAAAGCTATTAAATGATGGATTGATTCTAGCAGAGTTAAGAGCAAGACCGATGTTTTTACAAGAGATTTGTGAAGCTCAGAAAAATGACCAAGATTTGCAAGCCAAGAGAAAGCAGTGTGAAGCTGATACAGGATCAGATTTTAGAATCGGTTTTGATGATTGCTTGATGTTTAAAAACTGGATTTGTGTACCGAAAAATGATGAGTTGATTCAAAAGATTTTGCATGAAGCACATAATGGTTGTTTGGCAGTTCATCCGGGCAGTATGAAAATGTGTAATGACTTGAAGAAAATGTACTGGTGGAGTGGAATGAAAAGAGATATTTTCGAGTTTGTATCAAAGTGCTTAGTTTGTCAACAAGTGAAAGCTAAACACCGAGTTCACTTATGGGCGGGTTACATGGTAGCTTGGCTACATAAGTTCCGCAGGCTATTGAGTTTGTCTAGCTGCGGGTATGGCTCTTATGTTCTTGAGATCTGCGTATTTGAATTATATTCCGATGTGTTCAACAGGTGAATCTTAAGTGAATAAAAAGAAGGCCTAAAATGAAGGTGACATGTTGGTAAGTGTGGTAAATGAGAAAATTTGACAGGTATGTGCTTAAACCCTTGGGTTGAGAACTTGGTATGATGAAATCGTAGAAAGATATTAAATACAAATGAAACATGAATGTCTTGGTGTTGTTTATGCAAATAATGTTTTTGTGGGATTGTGTGATTATGTTACTTGCTATTTGCATGTGAACTTACTAAGAATTTGTACTTACTCCCTCCTTTTCTTTCATTGTAGTTTTGACAAGCCGGCTTGAGAATCGGGATAGGTCGAAGACTCGTTCACACTATCCGAAGACTTAAATTGGTAAAATGGCTTGTATACTTTGAATGTGGTATGTATAGCACTATACTCACTTTGTGTAAACGATCTTATGATATGGTTATGGTTTGGTAAGAAAAGGGTTTGTAAATGATTAGCCATTGGAATGGCCAATCTAAATCATATTTGATGTCATGTATGTTTAAAATGCTATTTAGTCCATGAAAATCTATAGTAAAGTGAAATTGGCTATAAAACAGATTTCACAAAGAAGATGACGTGAGTTTGAAAAATCACTAAAAATAGTAGAGATATAAATAGATGATGAATAAAATATGGAATTGAATAATTATGAGTCTATTTTCATATGGATGGAACAAAACAGGTATATGAGTTATATTTTATGAGATATTTAAATTTTTGTGAAACAAGGCCAGAATGATTTCTAGATCTCCTGGTCTGACTTTGGAAATTCACTAAAAATTATATAAAGATAATTAGAAGTCATTCTTTATATGTACAGATTCCTTATTAAGTATAGTTTTAATAGAAACAAATGTAATAGTCTTTTGAATTCTGTACAAAGAGAAAAGTGGTTAGTAGTGAACAGAGGTTAGAGCAATCAAACCCTAAAATAGGGGAGAATTTAACTAATAAACTGTACTAATTGGCTTGACCAAAAATTCTAGAAAAATATGAGTCTAGTTTCAAGTAAAATTTACAGAATTGGATTTTGAGTTTTGAAACTCGAGATATGAATTTTTAAGCGACTGTGATGCAGTTAATTAGCTTGTCTAGAACTTTTTAAAATAAATTGTTTGAGCTGTTTAAGTGATAAATTAAGGTTAGTAACACCTCGTGCTCGACTCCGACGATGGTCTCGGGTACGGGGGAGTTACACCTATAAACACACACTAACCTCAACTTTCAAGTTAAAAACAATTAACAACTCATCATATCTTACTTTACAATCCTTTTTAATGACATTAAAAATATCTACTAAGAGTTTCAAGCTTCTTGGCCGAATTTCAAACCTCCAAAACCTAAATTTAATCCATGGAATAGGTAAAATTCGAACTAATCATCTCAATTATGCATAAATTTTCAAGAATTACTTAGTACATACCTCATTCTAGCCATCATCTAAGCCGAAAATCAAACAAGAATTTTTCTTCTTCCTCACTTCAAGCTACGGCAATTGAGGAGCAAGGATGAACCAACTTTGGTTTCTCCTCCCACTAACCATTATTTTATTTCTCTTTATTCTTTAATTCATTTTGTAAATAAAAATGTTAAATCAAAATACATAATATATATATTAATCAATATCATGGCCGGCCACTATCCAAAAATGGGTATTTTGACATGCAAGTCCACCTTTTTGATAACATGCATTAATAGATCACTTTAAAATTTACCTAACACATTTCACAAATGTCTCACATAAGTCCTATTTAAAAATTTCACATACAAATGACAAAATCAAAGCATGAGACTTTCACAAATGCATTTACACATACAATAAGCATAGAATATAACTGTTAATTATTTTTATGACTCGATTTTGTGGTCCCGAAACCACTTTCTGACTAGGGTCAAATTAGGGCTGTCACAGGTAAAAATAAGCCATTTACAAGGCTAATTTTCCACCCATTAAGGGTCCTCCCTACAAGCATCAAATAGGCATCTAAAGCATCATATATTCAACCAATTTCAAACCCAAATCATACATCATACATCATTCATATCATATATTCATCAATATATTTCATTCATAATTCACAAATCAAAACATAACATTCATAAACCAAATACATACTAAAACTTATGATTTGTAACATCAATTTACCCCATTCATTCTCATGCCAAATTCTTACCAAGTCCACAATCAAACATATACCAGAAACTTACCAAATTGACCATTACTTTGGCCAACCAAAAGTACCTCATAATAGCAACATTGCATCACATATCATATACCAAATTCAAACAATAAGTTTAACCATAATGTAGCCACATCACATGGCATGATATAGATATTGCAAAACATATTCTAATACTTCTAGCCTATTCATGCCATACTTCAATAATTACACTTTCAAAAGGTACCAAATTATAGTTCGATATTGTGGTGATGATCCTCGACGATTCCCGAGCTTCCGATAGCTTCGATATTTATAAAACAATTGAAAATACACACAAAGTAAGATAGCAAAAGCTTAGTAAGCCATATACAAATGAACTTAACAATATAAACAAATAAGCATCATAATATACATATACTCCTTAGCCAAATGCTATCACAAACCACATAACTCAAATACATTTCACATATTCCTCATTCATTTGCACATATAACATATTTTCTCATACTTTTGTCACATATAATCACTTGATTACAAATATATATATATATATATATATATATATATATATATACTTATCTTTCAACATCAAATATGATATACAATTTCAAACATACCTGAATCGTATACACATTTCATAATAATCATTCGCTTCTTGGAATGCCCATTGAACCGTTCAAAATTATAAGGAGAAGTGAATAGCTCAGAAAGCTTGTACAATGCCAATGTTCCAAACATGGTCTTACATGTAATCAAATATCAATGCCACTATCCCAGACAAGGTCTTATACGAAATCAAATACGATGCCAATGTCCCAGACATGGTCTTACACGTAAATCATAAGTTGATACCAACGTCCCAGACGTGGTCTTACACGAAAACACATATCGGATCCTATGTCATGACATATGTATCCTAACTATTCCTATGGTTCATACGGGGCTTTTTGGACGTCGAAACACTGTCGATGCTTTCACAATTTCACATATTCATCTTCCAAAGTTATTCATTCATTTCAATAGCATATAAATATAATTAAATTGATTCAAACACATTTATTTGTATATCAACTTACCTCGTACGGATTCGAATATACAGAATCGGCTACTCAATGACTTTTGACTTTCCCCGATCTAATTCCGTTTTCTTTGGTTCTTGGTTTAAATAAATTCAAATTTAACCCTTTTATTCAATAAATCATTCAAATCAATCCAAAAACACATATTTAGGGCATTTTACAAATTAGCCTTCACATTTTCACATTTTAACTATTTAGTCCCTAATCACAAAATACACAAAATTTCTTTAGACATGTGCTTAACCGAATATTCCTAATGTTTATATAAGTCCACATATTTCATCTATTTCACATTTTAGTCCATAAATTTCTCATTTTCACAATTTAGCCCAAATTACTCAATTTCATCAAAAATTCAAAGACAAAATATATTAACCCAATACATATCTTTCATTTACTAATATCAAACTTCATAAATCTCATAATTTCATTAATGGATCAACTCAAAATCATCAATAAATTCAGAAAATTAGACATGGGCTTAGTAAAACACAAAGCAATGATCCCAAAAACGTGGAAATTATCAAAAATGGATCAAAACACATACCTTAATCATCAAAATTAATAGCCAAACCCTAAAGCTCTTGTTCTTTCTTTTCTTTTTGATTTTCGGCAAAGCAATGTGAAAATGAATGAATTTTTTCTTTTGTTTTGATTTAATTCATCTTTATTACACAAATTACCTATTTAGCCTTGTTAAATTCATTTAAAATCCACTATCACATATCCATATATGTCCATTCATTAGAACCATGGTATAATTGCATAATAAGGACCTCTTCTTTAATAAGACATAGCAATTAAGTACTTTAACAAATAGAAGGTCACTTTTACATTTTACGCAATTAGGTCTTTTTATCAAATTAAGTACACAAATGATAAAATTTTCATTCAAAATTTTCACAAATACTAATTCACATATAATAGGCACAAAAAATAATATTAAAATATTTTTATAACTTGAATTTGTGGTCTTAAAATGAAACGCCCTGAATTTGGGCCTAGAAATATTGGGCCTTGAGTTTGGGTCCATAAGGAGGTTGTATATAAGTATTTAATTGTGCAAATATATGATACAATTAAATGTCTACTCAAGTGGTTAAGGGTCCTGAGAGGAGTTGGAAAAGTCTTGGGTTCAAACCTGGGCTTTAGCAAAAATTTTGGTTTAAGTGAATAAAACCCTGGATGCTTGGAAGTAGGCTTTTTAAATTATTGTGGTAAATAAATGACATAAGGAAGCATGTGGTCTAGTGGTTATGGCATTATTAAGGTTGGAAGGGAGCCTGGGTTCAAGTCTTGGCTCTTGCAATTTATTTTGGTTTTTCTTTTAAAGGAACTTGGACTTTGGCCTATAGACATTATAATTAATTGAGGCTAAATGGTGTCACAGAAAGAGCCTGTGGTAGAGTGGCAAGATGGCCTGTTGCATAACTGTGAGGTCTAAGGTTCAAGTCTTGGGATGCAGAATGGAGTATTTATTTTAATGTTTGAGCAGTGTAGGAGGTGGGGTTGGACTGGAACTCTGTGGTTGAAGTGATCATAAAAAAATAAGGAATTTTCCTAATGGTTGAAAGTAATCCCACATCAAGAAGCTAACATGAGAATTGGCGAGAAGCTGGCTTTAAATAGAGCGAACAAGATGAGTTGGGATCACTGGTTTTAGGAGGGAGGGATTATATTTCATACCTGCTTAACCAAGGTTGGTGATCGTGGACTACGACATGTTCTCATAAACATATGTATTCACGGCCTTCTTTATTGCAAGTCGGCAAAAGCCGAAAAGCCAAAACTTTGACATTTGAGGCCTCATGAGCATGTGAACGCTCGTGGGGTAAATCAAGCTCATAAATCATGGGTGACTGATAGTAGAGGCTGCCATGAGCGTTCTCATAGGCTTGGGTTGTTAAGGGCCTCGATGGGCCGAAAGGGGCCATGTGGGCCTAATGGGCTCGTGGACCTCACATGAATTAAATTTGTGGTAAGTGATAAATATTGAACCGGGCTATGGTGTACACATAGCCATATCTAAATTTGGGATAAATAGGCCACACGAGTGTGATATGAGCACGCCCCGTGAACTTTATCGAGCAAATCTGTCAAGCCGAGCAATGACATGTTGGCAAGCTGATCCCAGCTCGTTTCCAGCTCCACGAGCTCCGTCCAGCTCAACTCTAGCTTATTCGAGCTCAATCCATCTTGTCTGAGCTAAACCGAGCTCACTCCTAGCTCACTTTCAACTCACGAGCTAAACCTTAGCTCAACTTCAGCTTAGGAGTTTAGCTTCAGCTCAACTTTAGCTCACGAGCTAAAGCTTAGCTCATTTTAGTTTAAACTCAGTTTTTATCTTTAATGCATTAAATAAAAATTTGCACATATTTATTTAAGCATTAAACTTGTCTTATATTAATATTTGTTATTAATATGTCATAGTCATTACATAAATTGATTACGTTTACATAGCTGAATTAATGCATGACATTAATGTGTTCACATCACGCCGAATTTATGAGTGTTCATGAGATATCTTAATGACTTGTTTTATTCATGTAGGTACATCCCTTTGGACGGTACAATGTATGGATGAAGAAACATCTCTTTTGGGCATTCCACACTCATGAATGAAGAAGTATTAAATGCTGCTGCATGTACGGCTAGATGCAAGGTTTCTACAAATTCATGCATGTGTCGAATGCATGTATGGACATTAAAGGTTTCTACAAATCCATGAATGGATCAAATGCATGGGATGATAGAATGCATGAATGGCTTAAGTGCATGTATGGTGGTTGTCTCCTAACTTTCCAAGGCACTTATTGAGCCAAGAAGTAGCTGTTCACACTTTGAATTGACCTATAAGCTACTACACATGCATGGATGGGTTCAAGAACGTCTAAAGGAAGGAATTAACTCAATAATTCAACATATTGATTGAATTAAGTGCATGCACAAAGGGGAGAACGAATTTACTAGGTTCATGCTGCCATTTATGAACCTACATGCTATTAAAGAGTTTAATTATGAGGATACATGTTCCATACAAGTGCATGAACGTCCCAAGGAGATGAATGCAACCTTTGGTGCACATACAAGTCACTTGAAGCCTTTCTTTATGATTAAGTATTCATGCACACACTTAGGGGGAAGAAAGTGTCCATTCAATTAGTTCATGAATCTGCCGAATTTATGAACTATTTTAATACATTAGTGTGAACGTTTTTATTATTGTGTGAACACCTAGATGCCGAATTTGAATGGTCATCTATGTGCCTATAAATATTTGTTTTCTTTCAATTGTAAGGGGACTTTTTGCCAAATTTTTTATTGAATTTAATCCTGTGAGAATTTTCTTCTCTAAACTTTGTTTGAGACTTTGTTGACTTATCTACCTAGTAGTGGCGTCAACCCTGTTTCTTTCAAGCCTATACCAAGGTTCCTATCTTCGTAGATAGTGGGTCGTGGTTTTATCATTTTACCATTCACCTTAAGAAACTATAAGTTTCGGGTCGTCACTCTTTAGTGTCGGTTTTACTTGTTCTTAAGCTACCTAATTCCATACCCTACGACCACCCTTGTCAAATATTAGCAACCAACACAACTCCATCCTTTATTGCCTAAGCCTTAAAGTTACAAACAAAACTTCTCGTTAAGACGATCAGGCAACTCAGTATACGACTCGACACATCCCGAGGTGGATCGTATCAGAGTGTGTGGGCCCACTTGGGCCGAGTAATAGGCCTTAGGCCCATTTGCACCGTTATGTCTGTAAGGTTACTTAAGTCGCTCGAGGTGACAGTGGACCTTCTGTTGGATCGTTAAGACCTCGATTGTGAAATTACCAAAATACCCTTATAGTGTAAAATGACTGTAATGCCCTTGTAGGGTAAAATGACTGTAATACCCCAGTATGGTAGAATGACGATTATGCCTTATGTTTCGTATGACTAATGTGCTTATGATTTACATATATGATTGTACTGAGTATGAATTTGCATATATGTAATATTTATGACATGACATACTGCATGGGGTTGGGTTATTATTGATGGAGGAAGTGTACGGCCTGTATCCATTTTGTACAAGGCTTTCAGCCTTTCTGTGGTACTTATGACCTATAGCTGTTCTATTAACTAGCAGCGTTGCTACGATATTTATGGCCTTTAGCCGTTCTGTCTATGGCGTTGAGCCGTTCTGTTGACTTAGTGCCGCAACCGGTACTAAGCTTGTTGTGTTGGCTGGGTGGGTCAATTTTATCCCCACATGGTGTGTTGGTTGGTACGGGTGGTGTATTGGTTGGACTAGGCTAGATATCTATTTGCATAACTGCATTTGATACTGATTCTATATTGGGCTTAGGCCCACTTGATTCTGTTAATAGGCTAAGGCCTACCTGATACTGTGTCTGTGATGGGCTCAGGCCCAGTCTATTTCTGCATACCATATATCTGACTGTTTGTATTGTAAAGGATTACACACTGAATTTTCACAAACTCACCCTTTTTGTCTAATCGTGCAAGTAATACTCAGCCTTAGACGATTTGGAGCCGCGAGGGACTTAGAGGTGGCCACACAACTGCTATTGTTTCTGATTTTCTTTTAAGTTATCTATTTATATGATACGAACCACCTCGAGGAGAGTAGAATCGTATGTAGATTGCTCGATCGTCAACGAGAAGGCGTCGATGGGAATTGGAAAGGAGAAGTGATTTCAAATTTGGAAGAGTTTTGAATGTCAATGTTTAGGTTCAATAACGGTGTTTAGTTTAGGTTTAAGAAAGAAGGAAGTTGGATAGTTGATAGATGATGTATGGTTCAGAAGAGAAACGAAAGTCGGTTGAATTTGGAATATTTGGGAGATGTACGAAATAATGTAAGGTTGGTCCTAAGAACAAGTTGAACCGATATTAGTAAATATTGACCTGAGACTTATGAGTTCTTAAGAAAGGTTGGTTGAACCTCGACCCACTACCTAGACAGATAGGAACCTCGGTATAAAGGGTTTTGAACGCCACACTAAAACTAGTGATAAGTTCAGTTTCGTAAAAGAAATAGGTTGATGCCACTACTAGGTAGATAAGCCAACAAAAATCTTAAACGAGACTTAGAGAAGAAAATTCTCACAAGAACAAAAGTTCGATTATCAATTTTGGCAAAAAAAAAGTCCCTTTACAAAGAAATGACTAGACTATTTATAAACTAACTTATGTAGCCGAATGAACAAATTAACTAGCTTAAAGACTAAGTAAATTCGGCCATGAACTAATTAGAATGTTCTAGAATGAAAACTTTAATTAGCTAAGTCTTGATTTGGCTGATGGGAATGTATTAGACAGCTTCATGTATCAGCAAAAAAAAGAACACTTGGATGAATGTGAAGCTTTGGAAGCTAAATAGATTGTCTAGGTTCGGCCATGGGATGCATATGGCTTCCAAGATGTGTCTCTTGGCCGAATAGGTGCATAGAAACTCCAAAGGTCCTCCCACATTCATTCTGCTATTCATGGAACTTGGAAAGGAGCTGGAATCTGGCCATACATGAACTTGCATTAATTGTTCTCCATTCATTGAACAAACCCGTACATGCACCTAGCCAGTCAAGGGTAATGTACCTACAACAATTAATTCAGCAAATTAAATCCCTTTTAGACACATTAAATTCGCAACATAAACAAATAAATCTTGCATCATAAATTAAGCTGGACATAATTACTCTTTGTAATAGTTAAGACATATTTAATTGGTCCTAATTAATTAAGTAATTAATTTAGAACATAATTAAAACATGTCCAGATTATGACAAATTAATTATTAAAACTAGATAACTAATAAAACTAACAGCAACTTAAATGATTTATTCCAGCATATTAAACGCAATAATAAAATGAGCTGAAACGAGCTCGTTGAGCTAAGTTAAGTTGAAGACGAGCTGATTTGAGCTTGAAGGAGTATGCATGGTTTGATTGGTTTGCTGGTCCATGAGCTTTCAAAAAGTCCAGCAATGGTTTCACCCCACACTCTATCAACTAAGGTTGTTGTTGCGTCTTTGAATCTCTTTGCTCGAGCTCGGGTGATCGGTCCTACGGGCAACTCGAGAGGATCTTCATTGGTAGCCAATAACTCAGGAAGTATGGTCGTATCATTCCTCCTCTCTTCAAAGCGATTTGCCCCCAAATCGTCACCTATATCATAGAAAGAGAGATCAGCTACGTTAAAGGTAGCACTTACATTGTACTCACCTGGGAGATCAAGTTTATAAGAATTATCGTTTATTCGTTCCAAAACTTGAAATGGCCCATCTCCTCTTGGCAATAACTTCGACTTTCGCTGAGCTGGAAATCTTTCCTTCCGCATATGAACCCACACCCAATCTCCGGGTTCAAATATGACTTGTCTTCACCCTTTGTTGGCCTTGCGCACATATTGCTCCGTCCTAGCCGCAATATTAGCTTTAACCTTTTGATGCAACTGTTTCACATAATCCACTTTCTTCTTGGCATCTATATTAATAATTTGATCGTTAGGTAATGGAATTAGATCAAGAGGAGATAAAGGATTAAAACCGTAAACTATTTCAAATGGAGAAAATTTAGTAGCAGAGTGAACAGTTCGATTATAGGCAAACTCTATATGAGGTAGGCATTCCTCCCACGATTTGAGATTTTTGCGGACGATGGCCCGTAGTAGAGTGGATATTACACGGTTCACCACCTCGGTTTGTCCATCCGTTTGAGGATGACATGTCGTGGAGAATAAGAGCTTCGTGCCTAGCTTGCTCCAAAGTGTCCTCCAAAAATGGCTAAGGAATTTTGCATCGCGGTCGGACACTATCGTCTTCAGAATTCCATGCAACCTAACAACTTCTTTAAAAAAAAGGTTAGCAATATTAACAGCATCATCAGTTTTCGAACAAGCAATAAAATGTGAAATTTTTGAAAATCGATCTACTACAACAAAAATGGAATCTTTTCCAGTTCGAGTTCGCAGTAGACCTAAGATAAAATCCATTGAAAGATCAATCTAGGGACCTTCGGGAATAGGCAAAGGCATGTACAGTCCATGTGGGTTAACCTTTGATTTTGCCTTCTTACAAACCCAGCATCGCGAACATATTTTCTCGACATCCCGTTTCATCCGTGGCCAAAAGAAGTGTTCTTGTAGCATGGCTAAAGTCTTTGCAATGCCAAAATGGCCCATGAGACCGCCACCATGTGCCTCAAGTACTAGCAACTCTCGCACGGAACTTTGTGGGATACAAAGCTTACCTTCTCGAAAAAGGAAGCCATCTAACCTAAAAAACTTATCAACAGCAGTATGTTCACACAATTTATATACATCCCCAAAATCAGTATCAGAGTTATACAAATCTTTCAAAAATGCAAACCCAAGTAGTTTTGAATCCAAATGATTTAACAAGGTATATCGACGAGATAGTGCATCGGCCACAATATTTTCCTTACCTTTTTTATACCGTATAACATAAGGGAAGGATTCAAGAAATTCTACCCATTTTGCGTGCCTTTTTTTGAGCTTGTGTTGGCCTTTGATGTGCTTGAGCGATTCATGGTCCGAATGGATGACAAACTCCTTCGGCCACAAATAATGTTGCCATGTTTCCAATGCTCGGATCAGAGCGTACATTTCCTTATCGTATGTGGGATAATTCAATGGTGCGCCACTTAGCTTTTCACCAAAATACACCACGGGCTTCCCTTCTTGGGTCAACACAGCACCAATCCCGATACCTGAAGCATCACATTCAATTTCAAACGTTTTATCAAAATCAGGCAATACAAGTAATGGGGCATTAGTTAAATGATCTTTAAGTAAAATAAATGATTTTTCTTGCTCCTCGCTCCAAAAGAAGGCTGAATTCTTTTTGATCACGCTAGTGAGAGGTGCGGCTAATGTGCTAAAATTTGGGACAAATCGATGGTAGAAGCTCACCAAGCCATGGAAACTTCGTACTTGACTTATGCTAGTCGGTCTAGGCCACTCTTGGATAGCTTTCACCTTTTCTTGATCAACTTGAAGTCCTTGCGAACTGACAACAAATCCTAGGAAAACAACTTGGTTAGAACAAAACGTGCATTTCTTAAGGTTGGCATATAAACTTTCCTTTCGCAACACATCAAGAACAGCTCGTAAATGCCTCAAATGATCATCTAAAGACCTACTATAAACAAGAATGTCATCAAAATAAACCACGCAAAATTTACCAATGTAAGCGCGAAGAACATGGTTCATTAAACGCATAAAGGTACTAGGAGCGTTAGTAAGACCGAATGGCATTACCAACCACTCATACAAACTGCCCTCGCGCATCCGTATTTGATGGTAACCGCTTTTGAGGTCAATTTTGGAGAACAACTGAGCACCACTTAGTTCGTCGAGCATATCATCTAAGCGCGGTATGGGATGACGATACTTAATCGTGATTTTGTTCACGGCGCGACAGTCAACGCACATGCGCCAAGTCCCATCCTTCTTTGGCACCAACAAAACAGGAACAGCGCATGGACTAAGGCTCTTGCAGATGAATCCCTTTTCAAGGAGTTCATTCACTTGTTTTTGCAGCTCCTTGGTCTCCTCGGGATTACTACGATAAGCTGGTCGGTTTGCTATAGACGCGCCAGGAATGAAGTCGATTTGATGTTCTATTCCCCGAATAGGTGGTAAGCCACTCGGAACTTCATCAGGAAATACATCTTCGAATTCCTGAAATATAGAGACAACAAAAGAAGGTAAAGCAGCATCTAATTCATTAGTATTCAAATATGATTCCTTGTACATGAGTACAAGTATAGGCTGCCTTAACATAAAGGATTTTCGAATGTCACTCCCTTTCGCATAAACACTCATTTTTGCACTCGTTTTTTCTTCACTCTTTTGTTTTTCTTGTTCTTTATTCTTTTCTCTCATTTTAACAACTTGTTTCCCTTGTTTCTTTTCACTCACTTTGTCACACACCTTTTCACTCTTTTCTTTCTTTTCATTCTCTTTAAATTGTTCAATTGAATCACGTAACTTCACTTGATCTTTGTATACTTGTCTCGGTGTCAAAGGCGCTAAAGTGATGTTCTTGCCCAAATGCTTAAAGGTGTATCGGTTGGTGTAGCCATCATGTACCACCTTTCGATCAAATTGCCATGGACGGCCTAACAATAGGTGCCTGGCATGCATGGGAACCACGTCGCAGAGAACTTTATCGTTGTATTTTCCGATGGAAAATGGCACCAACACTTGCTTTGTCACCTTCAACTCCCCACCATCATTAAGCCATTGAAGCTTATATGGACAAGGATGCTTCGTTGTGGCCAAGCCGAGTTTCTCCACCATCAATGTACTAGCGACGTTTGTACAACTTCCGCCATCCACAATAAGACTACACACCTTGCCTTGCACAAGGCAATGCGTATGGAAGATATTCTCGTGTTGTTGTTCATTCTCCGCGCTTTGTACACTTAGGCTACGTTTGATTACAAGGATTTCACCTTCGACGGCATACTCAAGTTCGCCTTCTTCATCACTGACAGGGGTGTCAGATTCTTCTTCTTTCTCGTCTTCCGACTCAATTTCGCCGCTGGCGCGCATCACCATTGTTCTTCGGTTAGGGCATTGACTAGCGATATGCCCTCGTCCCAAGCACTTAAAGCACTTGATATCCCTTGTGTGATTTGGATTGGCAACTTCTTTGCCTTTGCTTGATTCACCAACGGGTTTATTAAACTTTGCAGGATTGCTTTGTTCCTTCGAGCGACTAGGGACGTCTTTTTTGCTCGTACCTTGTCCCCACTTTGAATTGTTTGCGGGGTTGGCATAGGTCCGAACGGAGCTTTTCTTCTTGAGTTGTTTTTCAATTTTAATCGCAACATGAACCATATCGGTCACCTCGACATAGTGTTGAAGCTCCACCATGTTAGCAATCTCTCGATTTAGCCCGGCTAAGAACCTAGCCATGGTTGCCTCGCGGTCTTCTTCCACATTTGCACGAATCATTGCTATTTCCATCTCTTTAAAATAATCCTCCATGCTTCGGTGGCCTTGCGAAAGGTTTTGCAACTTTTGGTATAATTCCCGATGGTAATAAGACGGGATAAATCTCTTTCTCATCACCACCTTCATCTCTTGCCATGTTGAGATTGGTCTCTCTCCGTTTCGTCTTCGACTTGCTGTTAATTGGTCCCACCACACCATGGCATAGTCAGAGAATTCGATTGCCGCCAACTTGACTTTCTTGGCCTCCGAGTAGTTATGGCAGTCGAACACCAATTCTATTTTCTTTTCCCACTCCAGGTATGCCTCCGGATCAGACTTGCCTTGGAAGGGTGGTATGGAGAGCTTAATGTTCTTCAAATCATCATCAACTCGGCCTCGATCCCTTTGACCTCGATTTTGCTGACCTCGGTGTCGCTCACTTTGATTTGAACCTTGGTCACTTTCTAAATCACTTGGGTCATACATCTCGTCTTCGAACGGCCTTGCTCGTCCTCTTTCACGTCTAGGGCCTTGAGGCATTCTTTCTCGTCGCCCCCTCTCTTCGACTCGGTCTAGTCTCTCATTTATGGACTCGAGTTCATTGCGAAACATACGTTGGATTTCTCTTAGGAGGGCTTGCTGGCCTAAATCAGGGACTCCTCCACCTCCGGAAGCCACGTTCCTTATAGGTTGCCTTGGTAGTCCTTCAGTCATGTTTCGTTCCGGACTTCGCAACATATTGTAACCTTAACTCGTGTTTACGCTCGTTTGGCTTTTTACCTCCCCTCAAATGCGCTCACTAACTCGTGCCTTTTTCCACTCCTTTCTTCTCTTATAACCTCGTAAAGGATTTACTAGGCTTGATCTTCTAGTTTGTGAGTCAGTTTCAAAAGGGTAACAATGGAGATGTGTATAGGTTTAGGGTTGGCTGAAAAAGAACAGGAATTGGGTAAAAAGTGTGGCGAATTAGGGAGAGTAGAATAAAAGATGGATCGGGAACTATATCAGATCAAATCTTGACGATCAAATAACAACTGAATTGCATAAATCACACTTTTTTTTTATTTTTTTTTAACTTGTATAAACTTTTTTTTTGTACTATACCGACAAACTAAATACAATAGAAACACTTTTGTACACGATTTTTTTTCTTCGGCTGCGTAGATTTTTGTTTTTATTATAGCAGCAACAAACTAATCAAATTGAGAAAACTTCGGTATACGAAATTTTTTTTTCTATACTCTTTTTTTTTTTGGATCCTACTTACTCGCGTACACTTGGACTAGTCTGGAAATGATTTCGTCGCACGAACTTCTCGTTTTAGTAGCTCTGATACCAAATGATACGAACCACCTCGAGGAGAGTAGAATCGTATGTAGATTGCTCGATCGTCAACGAGAAGGCGTCGATGGGAATTGGAAAGGAGAAGTGATTTCAAATTTGGAAGAGTTTTGAATGTCAAAGTTTAGGTTCAATAACGGTGTTTAGTTTAGGTTTAAGAAAGAAGGAAGTTGGATAATTGATAGATGATGTATGGTTCAGAAGAGAAACAAAAGTCGGTTGAATTTGGAATATTTGGGAGATGTACGAAATAAGGTAAGGTTGGTCCTAAGAACAAGTTGAACCGATATTAGTAAATATCGACCCGAGACTTATGAGTTCTTAAGAAAGGTTGGCTGAAACGAAATGGACCTCGACCCACTATCTAGACATATAGGAACCTCGGTATAAAGGGTTTTGAACGCCACACTAAAACTAGTGATAAGTTCAGTTTCGTAAAAGAAATAGGTTGACGCCACTACTAGGTAGATAAGCCAACAAAAATCTTAAACGAGACTTAGAGAAGAAAATTCTCATAAGAACAAAAGTTTGATTATCAATTTTGGCAAAAAAAAAAAGTCCCTTTACAAAGAAATGACTAGACTATTTATAAACTAACTTATGTAGCCGAATGGACAAATTAACTAGCTTAAAGACTAAGTAAATTCAGCCATGAACTAATTAGAATGTTCTAGAATGAAAACTTTAATTAGCTAAGTCTTGATTCGGCTGATGGGAATGTATTAGACAGCTTCATGTATCAGCAAAAAAAAGAACACTTGGATGAATGTGAAGCTTTGGAAGCTAAATAGATTGTCTAGGTTCGGCCATGGGATGCATGTGGCTTCCAAGAGGTGTCTCTTGGCCGAATAGGTGCATAGAAACTCCAAAGGTCCTCCCACATTCATTCTGCTATTCATGGAACTTGGAAGGAGCTGAATCGCCATACATGAACTTGCATTAATTGTTCTCTATTCATTGAACAAACCCGTACATGCACCTAGCCGTCCAAGGGGTAATGTACCTACAACAATTAATTCAGCAAATTAAATCCCTTTTAGACACATTAAATTTGGCAACATAAACAAATAAATCTTGCATCATAAATTAAAATTGGACATAATTACTCTTTGTAATAGTTAAGACATATTTAATTGGTCCTAATTAATTAAGTAATTAATTTAGAACATAATTAAAACATGTCCAGATTATGACAAATTAATTATTAAAACTAAATAACTAATAAAACTAACAGCAACTTAAATGATTTATTCCAGCATATTAAACGCAATAATAAAATGAGCTGAAACGAGCTCGTTGAGCTAAGTTAAGTTGAAGATGAGCTGATTTGAGCTTGAAGGAGTATGCATGGTTTGATTGGTTTGCTGGTCCATGAGCTTTCAAAAAGTCCAGAAATGGTTTCACCCCAAACTCTATCAACTAAGGTTGTTGTTACGTCTTTGAATCTCTTTGCTTGAGCTCGGGTGATCGGTCCTACGGGCAACTCGAGAGGATCTTCATTGGCAGTCGATAACTCAGGAAGTATGGTCGTATCATTATAAGTACTTATATTTTGATCTAGGTTGTAATAAGGCCTTTACTATTTTTGGATTTTTAAATTTTGGAATTTTATTCATGGTTTTATAATTGCTAGAAGTAGAACACTATTTTTTTCAAAATATCATGTTTTCGCAACTGTTTTAAATTAAGCTTCCACAACAAATAAGGTTTTAAATGGTAAGAAGGGTTTTCAATGAAAATACAATTTTTTCAAAAAAGTAATTTAATGTGACACGTCAAATTCGTCCATAACGTCTAGGCTGGGTTTGGGTGTTACATTTAATGGTATCAAAGTCAAGTTGCAAAACTCAGCTGTGGAATGGGTGTTTGAAATTTTGTATTTCATGAGGTTGTTTTCAAATATGTAAAGTGTTTTGAGGTATTTTTTCTAAAAGGTGTGGCAAACCGAGTCTCCGGTGCCGAATCTGTATGTTTTTGAAACTGATGTTTGTTTTCATTGAAAAGCAGTAGATAGAAACACTGTGATTTCTTTAGATATTAGACTGTATTGTTACACTTGAATTTAGAGCTTGTATTTATTCTGTATGTGTTTTGGAAATGGTATGCATGTGATATCTATCTGCTCCGATGGATAGATGGTTTGGTGCATGCTTCTATTGTTAGGATCAGAGTGCGCAGCGAGAGCGTAGTGTGGTGGGCCAGGTTGTGCGACTATTTTGATAGTTGGAGGGGCCTTTATTATTATCTTAGAGGGGCCTGGCATTGTCGCATTTGTTTTTTGCAGATGATTTAATTCTCTTTTGTGAGGCCAATTTGGGGCAAGAAGAAATTGTTAACGATATTTAGAATACTTTTTGTTATTTTTTGAGACATAATTTGTAACAGCCAGGTTTAGACCCTACTCGGAACAGTGGTTTTGGGACCAAAAATTTGAGGTCAAAAAATTATTTTAATATTATTTTCTCTGTTTATAGCAGGAGGTTAAGCATCAGTGAAAGTTTCGTATAAAAATTTTATCATTTGTGTGCTTAATTCTGAAAAAAAGAATCTAATCACGTAAAATGTAAAAGTTGCATGTTATATGTTAAGCGTGCCTATTTGTTATGGCTTATTAAAGCAAGGGTCCTTATGTTGTAATTAGTCCATTGAAAGTAGGAATGGACATAAATGGGCATTAAGATGATGGTTGTTTAATGATATGATGTAAGGGCAAAATGGTAAACTAGTTAATAATGATAATTAAATAAAACAAAAGCATGAAATTAAGCATTTTTGTGTTCATCCATGCCGAAAATTAGAATAAGAAGAAGCCAAAGTTAGTTTTGATATTTGACACTTTGATTGATTGATTAAGGTACAGTTTTGACTCAATTTTTGATGATTTCTACGTTTTTGTGATCATTGTTAAATGTTCTAGCTAGCCCATACTTAAATTCATGAAATTGTTGATGATTTGATGAGATGCCATTGATGAATTCATGAATTTTGTGATGTTAAATGGTGAAATATGAAAGCTTGGTGATAGATAAATATGTTTTATATTGTAATTTTTGATGAAATTGCTTATTATGGACTAAATTGTGAAAATGAGAAATTGAAGGGTTGAAATGTGAAATAAATGAAAGTTTTAGGCTCTTAGAGGTCCTTATGATATTCGGCTATACATGGGTTCATTGAAATTATGTGTATTTTGTGTTTTTGTGAAATAGAGATTAAAATGTTAAAATGTAAAAATGTGAGGGCTAATTTGTAATGTAACTGTTCAGTTTTGACCCTAGTCAAAATAGTGGTTTTGGGACCACAAATCCGAGTGTGAAAAATATTTTAAAATTATTTTTTGTGTCTGTGATATGTGAATTTACATTTGTGAAATTTCTACTATTTAATTTGTCTATTTTTGTGTTTAATTATGAAAAAAGACCAAATCAAGTAAGTTGTAAAAGTTACCTACTGGTTGCTAAAGTGCTTAATTGCTATGGTTTGTTAAAGTTGATGTCCTTGCATGTCAATAAGACCATTATGTGATAGTGGGAGACATGGCTTGGCATTTTGGCAAATAAATAAATTTTTAAAGGATGGTTAGGTAATTAAGTAATTTATGTTAATATAATTAAAATAAAACATCAAATTGGTTCTTATTTGGTGGTTCTTGCCGAAAAACATAAGAAAAAGAAAAGAAGAAAACCATCTTAGGGTTTCGGCACTTTGATCCTTGATTAAGTTATGATCTTTCGTCAGTTTTTGATAATTTCTGTGTTTCTGTGATCGTTGCTTTGTGTTCTTCAAAACCCATGTCTAAATTTCTGTTTTTGTTGAAGATTATGAAATGTGCCATTGATGATTACATGAGCTTGGTAGTGCTGTTATATGGGTTATGAAAGATATATGTTAGATTATCATGTTTTGTTCTTGAATTTTGATGAAATGAGCTATTTGGACTAATTTGTAAAAATGGGGTTTTGAAGGACTAAATTGTGAATTTAATGTGTTAATTGGAATTGTATGGAAGCCATGTATAATTGGTCAAGCTATAGTTTTGGTGAATTTTGCATAATTGTGATTTGGTGAAAAATGGACTAAGTTGTCAAAGTGTGAAAATGTAAGGGCTAAAGTGAAAGTGCCCAAAATATATGTATATGGATTAACTTGAATGAAATGAATGATTGAATGGTTGAATTTGTATTGTATTAGATCAAGAATAAAGAAAATCAGACTTGGATTGGGGGAAGTCAAAAATAGTTGAATAGTCAACTTGTTTTATCCGAAATCTGTCCGAGGTAAGTCAAACTACACTTATGTGTTAAGTTGATTAACTTCTGTGTTTATAAACTGTTATCTGCACTGGAAAGCCTTGAGAGCCTAATAAAAGAACGTTGGTATTGATCTGAATTATCATGTAAGACTGTGTCTGGGACACAAGCCTCGATTTGAAATTACGTGTAAGACCATGTCCGGGACATTGGCATCGTATCTAATTTCGCATAAGACCCTGTCTGGGACAGAGGCATCCATACTGAATTACATGTAAGACCACGTCTGGGACATTGGCATTGTACTCATTTATGAATATCTGCATCGTTTCTGAACCATCTGATGACAAGGTATGAGTTATGAAAATGAATATGTGAAATGCATAATCTATATAGGTACGTTTGTATCGTACTTAATTTTTGAATATGAAAAACTCAGTTCTGCGAAATAGCGAATGCGAAGCAGGTACGAAGTAGGTTCAGAATCATGGAAATGAAAATGATATGCATACAAGCAAATGAGTATGGTTAAGTTTATGAACAACATTGTGAAATGGCTATTCTTATTGTTGTTCGGTACTATATATATATGCTTTAGTAATTAGACCAATTGTATTTGGCTTACTAAGTTCTTTGTAGCTTACTCTGTATGATTTCTATCTGTTTTACAGTTATCATTGCCACTGAAGGCTCAGGATAGTCGAGGATTGTCATCACACCATCAAACTCTTTTTGGTACTTTTGGAAATATACATATTCTTAAGTATGGCATGTATAGGCTAGAATGGGTTAGTTGATATGTATGTAAAAGTTATGCCATTTGAATTTGGCTAACAAATGATATGTTTGTGCATAGTTTTGATGTATGCTTTGAAATGTGTTATATTCTAAGGTGTTTTGGTCATCTTTGAGCATGGAATTGGCTAGAAATGTTGGTGTAATTTTTGTTTCATAATGCTTGTGAGATTGGACCCTTAATGGGTGGCAAATTGGCTTAAACCAAGTCTACATTATGCCACATGGTCAGGGAACACGGGCGTGCCTTGTGGCCATGTGAAAAAGTCAGTAGTTAGCTAAATTTTACACGGTCATGGCACACAGCTGTGTCTATTGGCCGCGTTAAAAAGTCAGTATAGGACCTATTTTTGGCACGGTTGGACCACATGGGCGTGTCTTTTGCTTGTATGAGTCACACGGCCTAGTCACACGGGCGTGTGACTTTGTCAGTTTTGAAAAGTTTGGTTGAGTTCTGAAAATCTTGAATGGGTTCGGTTTAGTTTTGACCTTCCCTAAATGTATGTTTTAGGTCTCGTAGACTATCTTAATGGATGAATTGTGGATGAATGCAAATGTGCTAATGTTATATGATATCGGTGAATCTGTGTTATTTTGTAATGCTTTGTCTGTCCGGTGACTCCCCTTACCTATTCTGACGTCGGTTACAGGATAGGGGTGTTACATGTAAAATGCCCTAAATATGTGTTGAATGATTTTTTTGAATAAAAGGGTTAATTTTGAATACATATAGATCAAGGAAAGAGGAATTCAGATTTATATCGAAGGAAATCGAATATTATTGAGTAAACGATCTGAATTATCTATTCCGAGTACGAGGTAAGTTCGTACGTGATAAATGATGTTAAGTATGTTTTAATGCTTTGGTAATGCATAAATTGTATATATATTTGACTATGGTTTGAGTAAGATGATAAATCGACTATGTTCGGCACTAAGTGTGCGATTTGAAATAGTTTCAGTTAAATAGCACTAAGTGTGCGAGTTGAAATAGCTTCAGATATATGAGGCACT
Source organism: Gossypium anomalum (assembly GCA_025698475.1). Taxonomy (NCBI): domain Eukaryota; kingdom Viridiplantae; phylum Streptophyta; class Magnoliopsida; order Malvales; family Malvaceae; genus Gossypium; species Gossypium anomalum. The sequence continues at coordinate 45,811,216 of CM046965.1, forward strand.
AAGTGTAACGATACTTCTCCCCTAATCCATGATAGATAGCTAATGTTATTGAGAGATGGCACTAAGTGTGCGAGATTTTCTAGCTTCTTATAGTAAGAGTTCTCACTCCTTCACCTCATCGGGTCAAGCTAATCATTAAAGCACTATGTGTGCGAATTCTTAAAGCATGGATAGACTTCAGAAAGAATTAATGTATTCGAATAGGAGGTGAGAATGAAAATGAATAATTACAGGAAAATTCAAGTATGTACGAAACCTATGTGGTAGATGATACTGTGTGTACAATGCTTGATGAATTAGTATGAACATATTAATTGTGATAAAATAGAAGTGATGGATGATTTAAGGATTACTAAGTGTTTATTAGATGATGTTTTGTATTATATAAATTATTGATTATATTTAGTACGAACTTACTAAGCTTTAAAAGCTTACTGTGTGAAATGTTCTCTGTTTTATAGTGTCATAAAGCTAGCACGGATTTGGGGATTGTCAGTGACTCATTCAACTATTGGACATCTATTTTGGTACCATTTTGAGAGTTGTATATATGGTATATTGCATGTATAGGCTAGTGTCATTTTGGTATGTTTTGTGATGTGAATATTAGCCATGAGTTTGGCTTGGAGTTGTTGATATGTATGGCCTCTTAAGTTGGCCTAAATGATGTCTTTGATAGGTAAGTCTTATGATGTATATAATGTTCATGTAATGATTTAAATATGGAATGTGAATTGGATGGTATTTGAATGGCATGGAGTATGTTTGAATTTGTTGAATTGGTTGCCTATAAATGTATGCAAATGATGCAAAAAAAAATGTTGTGGATTTGGTGTGCTTGAGATAAATGGGAAATGTGGCTTTAACCAAGCCTAATTTCACCCCACACTATTGAGCACACAGGCGTGTATCTCGACCGTGTGTCTGCTGTAATTTAGTTATTCAAGTCAGACACACGGGCATATGGTCAGTCGTGTGACCCAAGTCAGTTTTGACCAAGGCCAAGGCACATAGGCATGTCGTGTGGCTATGTGGTTAAGTTAGTATGGATGCCTTGTTTTGCCACAGTTTAGACACATGGGCGTGTCTAAAGCCGTGTGAGGCACATGGCCTATTCACATGGGCATGTGACCTGTAAAACTTTGAAAATTTTGTTAAGTTTTTAAAAAAATTTGTATGTGCTCAATTTAGTCCCGACCCATTTCTAATGTATGTTTAAGGTCTCGTTAACCTATGTAAAGGACTCTGTATTGATGTATGACTTGTGATGTTATGGTGATTGTGAAATGAATGTTAAATGTTTCGATATGTCCGGTAATGCCTTTAACCCTATATCGATGACAAATACGGGTTAAAGGTTTTACATTTTATTGGTATCAGAGCTATGGTTTAGTCAGTTCTAGGTATACCATAGCATATGTGAGTCTAGCTATACATTCCATATATATGAGTTTCGATAGTGTGATGATTCCTGACAGTTAAAATGTATTTTTCATATAGCAAATGGACCCCGAACAAGCGATAGCTGATGATGTTGAAAGCAATGCGCTCACTCCTGCTCAAGGGATAGCGCTGGCTGAATCTAGGCCGACATCCAGTAGTCAGGGAGGAGAGGCTAAGCAAGCCTTCTTCCAAATGATGACTGAGTGGTTCACGAAATTTGTACGAACAAATTCGGCTACTCAACAACCTCCACCCTAACCTATTCCTCAACAAATCCTGGTTGTGCCACCAGTAGTAGATTCGATTTGATTGAGTAAGCCACCTGTTAATAAGATTCGTAAACATGAGGCTGAAGAGTTTCGGGCTACAATTGATGATGATGCCGAAAGGGCTAAGTTTTGGCTTGAGAACACTATTCGAGTATTTGATGAGTTGTCTTGTACACCGGATGAATGTATCAAATACGTAGTATCCTTGCTTAGAGATAATGCATATCACTGGTGGAAAACATTGACATCGGTGGTTCCTAGGGAACAGGTCACTTGGGAATTCTTTTAGGCTAAGTTCCAAAAAAAGTACATAAGCCAGAGATTCCTTGATTAGAAACATAAAGAGTTTCTGGAATTGAAATAGGGTCGGATGACTATAACAAAATACGAAAGAGAATTTGTACGTTTGAGTAAGTATGCTCGAGGATATGTGTCTACTGAAGAGATCATGTGTAAAAGATTTGTTGATGGATTGATCGAAGATATCAAACTGTTAGTCGGGATACTTGAACTGAAAGAATTCGTAATATTGGTTGAAAGGGCCTGTAAAGCTGAGGATCTCAGTAAAGAAAAGAGAAAAGCTGATTCAGAGGCTAGAGATTCGAGAAAGAGATCAATGAATAAATCTTATCATTCTTCGTCAAAGAAATCTAGAGATTTTATTGATCAATCGATAGCTTCAGTGGGAAATCAGAATAGAGATCGTGGAAAGCAACATAGCAACCCTAAAGCTCAAACTACCTCAGTATCTAGTGTTGGTAATGCAAAGGATGTAAAACCTGAGTGTAAACAATGTGGAAGATAGCATTTTGGAGATTGCTGAAGAAAAAGTAATAACCGAGCTTGTTATAGTTGTGGTTCACAAGATCACTTTATAAAAGATTTCCCAGAGTTAGATGAAAAAGATAATACTCAGAACATGAGACCGAGTAACACTGCAACTAGAGGTAGACCACCGAGAAACACAGGAAATGCGAGTGGTGGTAGAGGTGTGACATGGGACACTGCTGCGAGATCTGATGCTAGATCACCTGCATGAGCCTCGCACTCTCGAAGAAGCCTCATCTCCAGATGTTATTACTGGTACTTTTACTCTCTATGATACTAAAGTTATTGCATTGATAGATCCAGGGTCTACTCATTCGTATATATATGTAAATTTAGTATCCAGTAAGACTTTGCCTGTAGAGTCTACTGAATTTGTAATTAGAGTATCGAACCCCTTAGGCAAGTGTGTATTGGTTGATAAAGTATGCAAGAATTGTCCGCTGATGATTCAGGATAATTACTTTCCAGTCGATTTGATGTTGTTGCCATTTGACGAGTTTGACATAATCCTGCTTATGGATTAGCTAACGATGCATGATGCTGTTATTGCAAACGGAAGATGATTGATCTGAGATGTCAGAATAATGAGATTATCCGTATTGAATCAGATGATTTGAATGGATTGCCAACAATGATTTTAGTTATGTTAGCTCAAAAATATGTGAGAAAGGGTTGCAAAGCTTATTTAGCTTATGTGCTTGACACGAAAATAACTAAAAAGAAGATTGGACCAGTGTGTGAATATCCAGAAGTGCTTCCTGATGAGTTATCGGGTTTACCTCCGATTCAAGAAGTTGAATTTGGCATTTATTTAGTACCGGGAACTACTCTGATTTTGATTACTTCGTATAGAATGGCTCTGACAGAGTTAAAAGAATTAAAGTCTCATTCGCAAGAGTTAACCGATAGAGGATTTGCACGACCAAGTTTCTCACCTTGGGGTGCACCTGTTTTGTTTGTGAAAAAGAAAGATGGTACGATGAGAATGTGTATTGAACATCGCCATTTGAACAAAGTGACTATCAAGAATAAGTATCCTCTGCCTCGAATTTATGATTTGTTTGATCAGTTGAAAGGAGCTATTATGTTTTTAAAGATAGATTTGAGATCAGGTTATTATCAATTGCGAGTAAAAGACTTAGACATTCTGAAAATTACTTTTCGAATGAGGTACGGACATTACGAGTTTCTAGTTATACCTTTCGGACTAACAAATGCACCTGCTATCTTTATGGATTTGATGAACAAAATTTTTAGATCATATTTAGATCGATTTTTTGTTGTATTCATTGATGATTTTGATTTATTCGCGTAATGAAACTGAGCATGCTGAACATTTGAGAATAGTGCTGCAGACTGCAAGATAAGCAACTATATGCGAAGTTTAGCAAATGTGAATTCTGGTTACGAGAAGTTGTGTAACCCCCAAACTCGGCCTAGATGTTATGGCTAAATCTGGTGTGTCACATCAAAGCCTCATTTAGAAATTGAGTTGTCGTTAAAAGTTCATTTCTATGATTAAAACCTTTTGCTCGAGGTTAGAAAATCATCTCATCAAAAATGTTACTTAATGTCTGGCACTGATACTTTAAGTTATTTCAAATCGCGGAAGCTACTAGAGTTTGAAATATAGAAACGTCTATTTTTAAGTGTTTTTGAAAATAGTTATTAATTTTGAAAATTCGTGTTTAGTATTTTTAAATAAGGAAATCAAAAGCCCAATTAAAAATTTAATCCTTTAAAGGCTTTATTACAGAATTAAAACCCCAAAATATAAAATTCAAATAAAAAGTCTACAGCAGAGCATCAGCGGTCGTGTGGCCACCTCCGAGTTTCTCGCGGCTCCAAATCGCCTAAGGCTGGGGATTACCTGTACAGTTAGATAGAAGTGTGAGTTTGCAAAAACTTAGTGTGTAATCCCTTATAATACAAATAGTTAGATATACGGTATGCAGAAATAGATTGGGCCTGAGCCCATCACAGACATAGTATCAGGTGGGCCATAGCCCATTAACAGAATCAGGTGGGCCTAAACCCATTACAGAATCGGTATCAGATGCAGTTATGCAGATAGATATCCAGCCCAGTCCAACCAATACACCACACGTATCAACCAACACACAATGTGGGGATAAAATCGACCCGCCCAGTCAACACACCAAGCTTAGCACTAGTTGTAGCACTAAGTCAACAGAACGGCTCAATGCTGTAGACAGAATGGCTAAAGGCCTTAAATATTGTAGCAACACTGCCAGATAACAGAACGACTATAAGCCATAAGTATCGCAGAAAGGCTGAAAGCCTTGTACAGAACGGCTACGAGCCATACACTTCCTCCGCCAATATTAACCCAACCCATGCAGGACGACATGTCATAACATCATACGTGAATGCAGAATGTCATGCTCAATCATAGTCATATATATATCATATAGCAAATTAGTCATGCATAGTATAAAGAGCATAACAGTCATTTCACCCTATAGGGGATAGGGGTATTATAGTCATTTTCATCAAAATGGGTCTAGACTCACTTACCGACCAGTCAGAAGGTCCATAGTCATTTTGGGCGACTTGTGTAACCTTAACATGCATAGCAGTGTATATGGGCCTAAGGCCCATTACGCAGCCCAAATGGGCCCATACGTCCATGTGGCCCATTTGGCCGCCCTGAATTAACCACGGCCATGGGAACAACACAGCCTAATCTAGTGATATTACCCATGTGGGCCCATAGCCCACTAGGCCCTTCCGGCCTGTTACGACCTAAGCCCATGAAATCACTCATGGACCTTTGCAGACACATGCATACGTTTCGTGGACTCAATTCTTCACCCGAGCATTCGCACGTTCATGTGGCCTTAAAGCCCAATCTTCTGGCTTTTTGGCTTTTTTACTTTTGCCGCTCTACAGTTTAAACGGTGTTAGTACCCATACACACAAACTCACACACTTGTTTACGCAACTGCTCCAAGTTCCTCAAGCACCCAACCTACAATCATTCCCACATACCATCAATCCTTTAACTATTAGTGTTCATGAGCACTAAATCTCCAAATCAATACTCCTACTTACCCTAACCAAATGAGGGCGACTTAATCCTCCAAAATTGCTGACTAGAAAAGATCACATGCTCTTGCCGATTATCTGTATTATGAACACAGATATTAAATAGTCAGGATTAATCATCTATGTGGCCTAACTGACAAAAATTAATCTTATAGAGACATAGGGAATATTCGACTAATACCCCAAAACTAAAGTAACATCTCACCTTAATTGAATGATAAGAGAAAGAGTTGATTGCTTCCAAAATGCTTGCACCCCTTTACCCCACAGAAATACCTAGAACCCAAATCACAATGTGGAGATGGAGTGAATAATGCAATCAGAGAATATAGGGAGAATAAACTTTGACTTTTAGAAAAAGATAAAAAGAACATATTGAAAAGCATAAATCAGAACAATAGAGAAACATAAGCATACCCACCAATTGTCAGAAATTCTTGCAAAACCAAAATCTCAACACTAACAGCAGAGTACAAAACGATAGATCAAGAACTAGAAAGGGCAGAAAGACCGTGAGTAATCGATCTAGAAAGAAGAAATGAGAGAAGAAAAGAATAGAAAAGGGAGCAATCGGCTAGAGAGAAAATTGAAAGAAACCAAAGAAAGGGTTTATCACACTATTCAGCCAAAGAAAAACATAGAAGGGAGAACCAGGAGAAAAGTACTTCGGCAAAGATTGGAACATAGGAAAGAAGAGAAAAGCTTAGGAAAAGCAACACAAAATTTCGGCACTAGAAGTCTAAAACAAATCAACAAAAGAAAACTCTCCCCAAAGCCACAATGACCAAAACCGAACACTCTCAATTCCCTTAACAAATTCGGCATCAGCCTTCTACAACTCAAACTCCCGATTTTCCTCCTAAAATCCCTCCATAATCCTCTCCTTGATTCCCTCCACAAATCACTCCAACTTCCCATTCAAATTCAATTCAAATTTCTATGACCAATTCAACCACAGAGTTCCAGTCCAACTCCACCTCCTACACAACTCAAACAGCAAAATAAATACTCCATTGTGCATCCCACGACTTGAACCTCAGACCTCACAGTTACACAACATGCCACCTTGCCTCTCCACCACAGGCTCTTTTATGTCACATTTTATCCTCAATTAATTATAAGGTCTATAGGCCAAAGTCCAGGTTCCTTTAAAAGAAAAACCAAAATAAATTGCAAGAGCCAAGACTTGAACCCAGGTTCCCTTGCAACCATAATGACGCCACAACCACTAGATCACATGCTTCCTTGTATCATTTATTTAATACAATAATTTAAAAGGCCTACCTCCAAGCATCCAGGGTTTTATTCACTTAAAATCAAAATTTTTGCTAAAGCCCAGGTTTGAACCCAGGACTTCTCATACACTTCCCAGAGCACTTAACCACTAAAGCAGACATGCATTTGTGTCATTTTTTAGCTCACATGAACTTTTATGCATAGTTTCCTAACCGTTCCCTTCTCAAGGCCCATTCCTTCTAGGCCCAAATTTGGGGCATTACAACTTGGTTTTCTGGGCCATATTGTATCAGCATCTGGTATTCGAGTTGATTCAAATAGAATTTCAGCTATTCTGAATTGGAAGCCTCCGAGAAATGTTTCTAAAGTCCATAATTTTCTAGGACTGGCCAGTTATTATATACGGTTCATAAAAGGCTTTTCTATGACTGCAACTCCATTAACGAAACTACTTTAGAAAGATGTGAAGTTTGAATGGTCTAAAAAGTGTTAGAAAAGCTTTGATCAATTTAAAGCCCTATTGACTGAAGCTCTAGTGTTAGTACAACCCGAATCGGGTAAAGAATTTATGATCTACAGTGATGCTTCGTTGAACGGTCTGGGTTGCGTTTTGATACAAGAAGGCAAAGTTATAGCCTATGCTTCAAGATAGTTGAAACCGAATGAAAGGAATTATCTGACGCACAACCTTGAATTAGCTTCGATTGTGTTCGCTTTGAAGATTTGGTGCCACTATCTATTTGGTGAGAAATGTCATGTGTATTCAGATCACAAGAGTTTGAAATATCTGATGACTCAGAAAGATCTGAATCTGTGACAAAGAATGTGGTTATAATTGCTAAAAGACTATGAGCTTGTAATCGATTATCATCTAGGAAAAGCAAATGTTGTTGCCGATGCTCTAAGTCAAAAATCACTATTTCCTCTGCGTACAATGAATGCTCATTTGGTTCTGTCCGATGATGGTTCAATTTTAGCTGAATTAAAAGTAAGACCATTATTCATTCAACAGATTATCAAAGCTTAGAAGATTGGTAATGAGATTTTAGCAAAACGAGCTCAGTGTGAATTAGATTCTGATTCAGAATTTAGAGTTGATAAAGTGTCTGAGATTTTGAGATAGAATTTGTGTTCTGAGAAATTCAAAGTTAATTCAAATGATTTTGAATGAAGCTCACAAAAGTCAGTTATCTATTCATCCGGGTAGTACGAAAATGTATAATGATTTGAAATAACATTACTAGTGGTCTAGAATGAAAAGAGATATCTCCAAATTTGTTTCGAAATGTTTAATTTGTCAGAAAGTTAAAGCTGAACATTAGGTACCATCTGGTTTGTTACAACCAATTATGATTCCAGAATGAAAATGGGATAGAGTGACAATGGACTTTGTTTTGGGTTTGCCTCTATCTTCAAGAAAGAAATATGTAATTTGGGTAGTGGTTGATCGATTGATGAAATCAGCTCATTTTATTCTGGTACGATCTGATTACTCACTTGATAAGTTAGCCGAGTTATACATTTCTAAAATTGTGAGATTACATGGTGTGCCATTATCTATTATGTCAGATAGAGATTCGAGATTCACATCACGATTTTGGAAGAAATTGCAAGATTCTCTGGGTGTGAAATTGCACTTCAGTACAGCTTTTCACATGCAAATGAATGGTCAATCCGAGTTAATTATTCAAGTTCTCAATGATATGTTGAGATGTTGCATTCTTAAGTTTGAAGGTACGTGGGAACCATTTTTTACCTTTGATTAAATTCGCTTGTAACAATAGTTTTCAATCAAGTATCAAAATGGCATCGTACGAAGCTTTATACGATCAGAAATGTCAAACACTGTTGTACTAGACAGAGCTTAGTGAGAATAAGATCCACGGGATTGAAAAAGAAAAGATATTAAGTTTCAGACTGGTGACAAAGTGTTTTTGAAAGTCTCACCGTGGAAGAAAATATTTCGACTTGGTAGAAAAGGCAAATTGAGTCCGAGGTTTATCGGGCCATATGAGGTTATCGAGCGTATTGGGCTAGTTGTTGCCACCAGAATTGGAAAAGACCCACAATGTATTCCATGTATCTATGCTACAAAGATATAGATCAGATCCTTCACATGTCATTTCCTCGATTGAGGTTGAAATTCAATCTGATATGTGTTATGATGAAGAACCAATACAGATTTTAGCTTATGAGATCAAAGAGTTAAGAAATAAGAAATAGCGTTAGTGAAAGTGTTGTGGCATTGGCACAGGGTTAAAAAAGCTACGTGGGAGCCAGAGAGTGCTATGAAAAAACAATATCCAAACTTATTCATTGGTAAGATTTTCGGGGACAAAAATCTCTAAGGGAGGAGAGTTGTAATAGCCAGATTTAGATCCTAGTAAGAACAGTGGTTTCAGGACCACAAATCTAAGGTCAAAAAATCATTTTAACATTAGTTTCTATGTTTACAGTAGGAGGTTAAGCATGAGTGAAAGTTTCGTATGAAAATTTTATCATTTGTGTGCTTAATTTTGAAAAAAGGATTTAATCGCGTAAAATGTAAAAGTTGCATGCTACATGTTAAGTTTGCCTATTTGTTATGGCTTATTAAAGAAAGGGTCCTTATGTTGTAATTAGTCCATTGAAAGTAGGAATGGACATAAATGGGCATTAAAATGATGGTTTTTTAATGATATGATGTAAGGGCAAAATGGTAAACTAGTTAATAATGATAATTAAATAAAACAAAAGCATGAAATTAGTCATTTTTGTGTACATCCATGCCAAAAATTAGAAGGTGAAGCCAAAGTTAGGTTTTGATATTCGACACTTTGATTGCTTGATTAAGGTACAGTTTTGACTCGATTTTTGATGATTTCTACGTTTTTATGATCGTTGTTAAATGTTCTAGCTAGCCCATGCTTAAATTCATGAAATTGTTGATGATTTGATGAGATGCCATTGATGAATTCATGAATTTTGTGATGTTAAATGGTGAAATATAAAAGCTTGGTGATAGATAAATATGTTTTGTATTGTGATTTTTGATGAAATTGCTTATTATGGACTAATTTGTGAAAATGAGAAATTGAGGAGTTGAAATGTAAAAAAAATGAAAGTTTTGGGCTCCTAGAGGTCCTCAAGATATTCGGCTATGCATGGGCTCATTGAAATCATGTGTATTTTGTGTTTTTCTAAAATAGGGATTAAAATGTTAAATTGTGAAAATGTGAGGGCTAATTTTTAAAATGCCCTAAATATGTTTATATGGATTAAATTGAATGATTTTTTGAATAAAAGAGTTAATTTTGAATACATATAGATCAAGAAAAGAAGAATTCAGATTTAGATCGAGGGAAACTGAAGATTATTGAGTAAACGATCCGAATCATCTATTCGAGTGCGAGGTAAGTTCGTACGTGATAAATGATGTTACATGTATGTTTTAATGCTTTGATAATGCATAAATTGTATATATATTTGACTATGGTTTGAGTAAGATGATAAATCGACTATGTTTAGCACTAAGTGCGCGATTTGAAATAGTTTCAGTTAAATAGCACTAAGTGTGCGAGTTGAAATAGCTTTGGATATATGAAGCACTAAGTGTGCGATACTGAGATAGCTTCGGTTATTTGAGATGGCACTATGTGTGTGGGATTTTTCTAGCTTTGGCTAATCATTAAAGCACTATGTGTGTGAATTCTTAAAGCATGGATAGACTTCAGAAAGAATTAATGTATTCGAATAGGAGGTGAGAATGAAAGTGAATAAATACGGGAAAATTCAGGTATATACGAAACCTATGTGGTAGATGATACTGTGTGTACAAAGTTTGATGAATTAGTATGAACATATTAATTGTGATGAAATAGAAGTGATGGATGATTTAAGGATTACTAAGTGTTTATTAGATGATGTTTTGTATTATATAAATTGTTGCTTATATTTAGTACGAACTTACAAAGCTCTAAAAGCTTACTGTGTGAAATGTTCTCTGTTTTACAGTGTCATAAAGCTAGCTCGGATCTGGGGATCGTCAGCGACTCATTCACACTATCGGACATCAATTTTGGTACTATTTTAAGAGTTGTATATATGGTATATGGCATGTATAGGCTAGTGTCATTTTGGTATGTTTTGTGATGTGAATATTATCCATGAGTTTTGGCTTGGAGTTGTTGATATGCTTGGCCTCTTAAGTTGGCCTAAATGATGTGTTTGATAGGTAAGTCTTATGATGTATATAATGTTCATGTAATGGTTTAAATATGGAATGTGAATTGGATGGTATTTGAATGGCACGGAATATGTTTGAATTGGTTGAATTGGTTGCCTATAAATGTATGCAAATGATGCAAAAAAATGTTGTGGATTTGGTGTGCTTGAGATAAGTGGGAAATGTGGCTTTAACCAAGCCTAATTTCATGCCTCACGGTCGAGCACACGGGCATGTGTCTCGACCGTGTGTCTGATGTAATTTAGTCATTCAAGTCAGTCTCAAGCACAGCCTAGACACACGGGCGTGTCTGGTAGTCGTGCGAGGCACACAGCCTTGGTACATGGGCGTCTGTGGCCATTTTGAAGGGTACACGGGCTAGACACACAGGTGTGTGGTTTACCGTGTGACCCAAGTCAGTTTCGACGACGGCCAAGGCACATGGGCGTATCTTGTAGCTGTGTGGTTAAGTTAGTATATATGCCCTATTTTGCCATGGTTTAGACACACGGGCGTGTCTAAAGCCATGTGAGACACACGACCTGTTCACACGGGCATGTGACCTGTGAAACTTTGAAAATTTTGTTAAGTTTTTGAGAAAATTTGTATGTGCTCAGTTTAGTCCCGACCCATTTCTAATGTATGTTTAAGGTCTCGTTGACCTTTGTAAGGTACTTTGTATTGATGTATCACTTGTGATGTTATGGTGATTGTGAAATGATTGTTAAATGTTTCGATATGTCTGGTAAAGCCTTTAACCCTATGTCAACGACAGATACGGGTTAAGGGTTTTACATAAGGTGAATAGGAATAAGTCCCAGCTTTTCTTCTCATCTAACATATAGGATGATTTAGCTATGATTATATGTAGGAAGATGGGGTTTGTCAGGGTTGAAGATATTGAAATGTATCTTGGTATGCCTCTCATTCATAAGAAAGTTTGTGTAAGTAATATGTGCAAATGTACACAATCGTTCAAATAATAAGTAAGTAAAAATGAGTTATTGCCTCCACAGGGACTATATAAGCTTAACCAATCAATTATAAAATTATAAATAGCAATTTGATGTAAAAACTCAATAAATTTGGATAGTGATGATTAACTAGATGAAAAGAGTGATCCCTAATGCAATTTTAATCTAGATGCAATTTACCTAAATGTATGAATGAATGGCTTTGGCAACAAAAACAATCAACATTAAATGGGCTAGGATAATTATATTAATCAATTCAATTTACTTCATCATGCTTAACAATGTTCAAAAATACTTCCATGGGACTCAATCTTTCATGAGTTTGGAAACCAAATTAAGTCCACTCGGATCTTTTACTTAGTGAAATATGCATTTTACTGATCATATTAGACTAAGGGCTTCTTAGCATTTATCTAAAGTCACAGAGACATTTACGTTTGCAATAGTTTAATTACATAAACCTAAAAACTATGCAAGACAATAGAGCTAGCTAAAGATATTATGAACATCAACTTAGGAGGTTTAAGGATCTAAATTGAGCATTACACTTTTCAATTATGTATCCATTAGCCGTAGTTTGGTTAGAATCGCTCAGCTAATCTGGGTGTACCCAATCACGTATGAATGAAATGCATCATGATATTAATTGAAAACATGATCGACTGAGGCCCAAACATATTAAACATGAAATAAATAAATATTATTGAATTAACATAATCATCCTAGCAAATAGGATTTAAAATATCATCGTTAATGTCAAAATTAATAAACTCAAAGCAAACATAATTAAAATAAATAACAAAAGGAAAAAGTAAACTCTTTTCAGTTCAGTAGTCTTTCAGATCTATTCTGACTGATGCGCTCCTCCGTTCTGCTCGATGATTCTTTTGCTAAGGAGTTCCTAAGGTGGCCGACCAAAGAATGCTTTTCACAAAGCTTATATTGGCTAAAAGATAAGAAGGGAAATGGGCGGCTATGCAAGGGGAAGGAAAAGGGAAATAGAATGTAGAGAAAATGCTAATGAGATAAGAGAAATGAGATACGATGGACGATGGATGAGGGATTGATGCATGGTATTTATAGGTGAAGGTAAGGGGTAGAGTTTGCTAAAAATAGAATTTAAATTCCTTCTTTTCCTCTCACATATGACCAGCCTCTATACATGGAAAAAGGGATGACTTTTTCAGCTCATTTTGAATTCAAACCAAGGCTATTAATAGCCATAAGGTGGACAGTTTCAATAGAAAAGTTGTTGGATTGATTTCTGATTATTTTCCAACAGTAAGGACCTTCAATTAAATACCCCAAAGCTTTCTTGATACGATCCGCCTTGGGGTGAGTCGAGTCGTATGCGAGTTTGCCCAATCGTCTACGAAGAAGTATCGTTCGGTTTGTTCAAAGGATGTTTTAAGTGAATAATGGCGGAAGCTATGTAAGAAGGGTTCAAAGATGGGTTTATGGGTATGAAGTTTATGTAGGTTCGGTTATAGAAAAATAATAAAAGATGGAAATAAATATAGTAATTAGATAACAAACAACAAATGTGAAATGAATTGATGGTTCGATTATGATGAAACGAAAGGATGGAATGGAATGGAAATGATCTCAAAAACAAACACAAACCAATATTAGAAAATATTGACCCAAATGCTTATAAGTTTTCAAGGTGGTCGGATGGAGAATAGGAGAACCTCGACCCGCTACTTAGCAAAGTAGGAACCTTGGTATAAGGGTGAACGCCACACTATTTGATAGTGATAAGTTCAGGATAAAGAAGAAGGTAGGTTGACGCCACTAGTAACCTAGATAAGCCAACGAGTTCTTTAACGAAATATGAAAGAAAGAAATCTCACAAATTTCATATAAGTTCAACAGTGTTTTAAACTAAGCAAAAAGATCTCTTTACAAAGGCTGATTTCACCTATTTATAGTTCTAAAATAGGCTAGCTGAATGGTCACAAACATTCAACTTAATGTGCCAATTAAAAGCTAAAATTTAACTCAAGTCTTTTCACATTCTTGAGCCAAATAACTCCATCCTTGAATTCACTTTAATTCAGCTGAATGAATGACTTTAAGTGCTTGAAAAATGACTCTTGAGTTAGCCCTAGGTCAGCCGAATGGACACCATCTTCTTAATCAGCTTCTTAATGATGTTTGAATGCTTGAAATAACCTTTGAAAAGGCAAAAACAGCTGGTAGTGGAAAGGTTGCTACCAAAATTAATTTGGATGATAAAATGCTCCTTAAACCTCCTTTAAATGATGTATAAACCTTCTTTATAACAGCCCTCTTGCTTTGTAACCGAAATCTCTTGAAAAGTCACCTTATTGAATGCATAACAGCCTTTAAATGTAATGGATGTGAGCTGAAAAGTCACCTGCAATTAACACATGTAACCGACACATTTATTCAATTATTAAGGTTAAAACAAATTAACAACTAACTTAAATAAATGGACTAACACTTATGCATCATTTATTCCAGCAACTAGTTTAATTAAGAGAAGCATTATTAAATGAACTTTAACTTATGCATCAATAAATAATCCTAGGAACTAGATTAATTAAGAGCAGCAGTTATTAAATAAAGTTCAACAAAAACACTTATTAATTAAACTAAGATGAGTTGAATAAATGCCCAGCAACTCATTTATTAAACTAAGATGCTTAAATGCATGGTTTTAAAATGCAAACTAAATGAACAAATGAGTTACTTAATGCAAGACTTAATTTAATGAAACTAACTTAAACTAACATGGGAGTTACATAATGCATGGCTTTATTAAATGCAGAACACATAATGCATGTCATAATTAAAATATCTAGATCAATAATGCATGACATTAACTAAAGATGCATTTAATTAAACAAGGCATAATTAAAGACTAAAGTATTGAGCTGATTCGAGCTCAAATGAGCTGAATTTGAACTGGTCGGAGCTCGTAGAGCTGGAAACGAACTGGGATCAGCTTGCCAGCTATGCAAGGCTCGACTAAGGAGACTTGACTAACGGGGTCCTCAAGTTGGGCTGTTTATCTATTGGAAAATATTTCTTCTCGTTCGGCTTTCCTCGATCGAATGGGATGGAAGATATCACACAAACCTGGAAATGGTTTATCAATGGACAAGAAAGCACATCACCATCATAGATAAGTAACAGAGGGTTAAGGCAACAAAAACCTAAAGATAATCCAAATGCTAAGCAAAAAACTGATTTTATTTTGCCAAAATGACTTATCAATTTTGAAAATAACAAGTGCAAAGTATTCAAATCCAAATAGCTCTTATAGAATGTAGTCCAAATATCATATGGTAATAATCTCAATTGGGCAAAACAAACATACTTCAATTTATTGAAAAGTTTCTTTATTCCATCAATGCAAACATGTGGATTCAATTGGATAAGAGGGTACTTAGTCATGAATATTTGCAAAAAGTTAAGCATACTAATCCACATCCAAAACTTTTCAATATGTTTATTCAAAAATAGAAATTCATGTGATTGTACATGCAAAGTGTACCATGGACAACATCTTTCAATCATTTGCTTATTATCATAATTTGTGTTAACATTATGTCCATTGTCACAATCCAACACAAACGAATCAATACTAGGCCAAAAACTACAATCAAACACATCATGATTCAAATCATTTCCAAACATCCCATCAACAATTTCATCTTCATTTGAATGAAGCAAAGGTATTTGAAAATTTTCAGAGACTTTACCTTGACTGTCTTTAGGAGAAGAAATCTCATGAATAGTTTTACCTTTTTAAATCAAAACAAATCTTCTCTCCTTGGAAAGGTAATGTAAAACAAACCTTTTACTTTAATTAATTTGAATGGATAATGAGGCACCACGACATCTCACACTTCTCGAAGGGTGGACTTCACAAGAATGAGAGGGGTTAGTATTAACAAAAATAATGGGCTTAAATGAAAAAAATAAATCATAATTGGAATTTAATTCAAGTCCCATAGCATAAGTCGACCTTACCTTGTCAAAATGAAACAAAATCTTTATGTGTGGCCAAACAAAAAGATTAGATAATAAATCAAAATTGGAAACTAAATCATCGAATTTCATTTCCTTAACAAAAGTTTGAACATGAAGCAAACATAAGTTGAATGCAAAAGATGCAAAATACTTAAATGTTCCATAAAACAAATCTACGTAACATATGCCAGGCTTGAACACACATACTTGATCATGAATTTCAACAAGCAACAAGTTAGAAGAAAATATAATCAACTCACCACATGATTGAAATTCCACTCGAGCAATCAAAGAAGTAGTAAACAGACAAATTTTCAAACGTCGGAGTCCATCACATGATTCAAACCTTACTTGATCAATCAGGAACTTAGAGTTGGTGTAACCAGGTAGACCAATAAACAAAGACTTATGCTTCAAGAATCTCAATTGGGAATGCAAATACAAAAATTTAAGGAATTATCTTGAAGATAAAAATCAATCGGATGAAATGTTTCATACAGAAACCTTTCGCAAATAAACTGATCAGATCCAAAAGAATCAACATAATTGCCATTATAAGACATGTCATAGGAAATGCTTTTCATGGCACTTTTCGAAGCAGGGTCATTAAGAGATGAACAAGGACTAATCAAATCAAATGATGGAGGCATGTCAGAAATTAACCCATCAAAATCTTTATGAGCAATTTTTAAATTGGACGACCTTGATTCGATAAACATGGAATCCTTACCTTTCTTACCTTCAATCACAAGTGGGTGGTCATCATTTGCGTACTTTCCTTTCTCGAATAACCGAAAACATCTCTCGTTTGGAAAGTAGTGAAGCTGGAATTGGTCGTACAAGACTTTAGGAACCTGAAAAGTTACATCACAAGAAGATCGAACAGTTGGGTTAGTGGAAACAATCCTTGCTTGCTCACTTTCTTTTTCACTTGATTTTTTTTCTCGAGATCTCTCGTTTCTTTTTCCTCAATCTTTTTTTCCACTCGTTGTTCTTGTTCAACTTCTTTTTCTCTCTCAAACTCTTTTACATTCTCTTTTTCAATTTCTTTTTCAATCTCATTTTCACTCTCTTTTTGTTCTTTTTCTTTTTCATCGGCTTTTTCAATGACTTTTTTGAACTCTTTCAAGAATCTCTCATTTTCTCTCTTACTCGCCTCTTGCCTCTCTTTTATTTCTTTTTCTTTTTCTTCTTTTGCTTTTCTTGTTTTCTTTTTACAAGAAGATACAAAAGAATCATGAAAACAATGATTTTGTTCAAAAGACGGAAAATTATTTACATATGGTTCACGAACAATCCTTCGTGAAGATCTCTCCGTGGATGTTTTCTTTGGAGTTCTTGAAGAGGTGTATCTTTCATCTCGCACATCTTCTCGGAAGGATTCAAAATCAAAATTGACTTCTCTTCGTCTCGAATTCCTTGATGAAAAGGAATCTCGATTGAGTTTCTTCTCGAGGAGTCGTTGGATGTGTATCTCCGTGATGTTCTCAAATTCACTTTTTGACTTGATGACATTCGTTCCCGTTGGTCTCTTTTCTCCACACAGTCTAATCTCTCGTGTAATTTGTCAAACTTAGTATTCACCATGCTTTGCATTTCTTGCACCAAATATTGGAACTCTAATTTAGTAAATTCTTTGCTAGACATCTTTGATTGCTGAAAAGAAATTTGTTAGGTAAAACAAAAATTAAATTCCTTACAACAAAATCCTCACAATTTCACTTGAAAAGAAAAATTAATGGTTTGCACTCTTGCTCGTGTTTACACTCGATTGGCTTTTACCTCCGCTCAAATAGTCTCACACGCTCATGCTTTTTACCTCTCAAACTTTCTCTCATAATTTGTATTTTAACTCGCCAAGGCCTTCTCGTAGGCTTAGGGGTCGGTTGCAAATTGGAAAACAAGGGAAAGAATGATGAGGGATAGGGTAGGCTAAAAGAAAGATGAAAATGGTTTGGAAATGTAGCGTTGGGGTAGGGGGTGAATGGTAGAAAATGAACGTACCTAATCGGGATGACAAGAAAAGTATCAATACAAAGAGTATAAAATTTAACACACTTTTTTTTTTAAATTTCAATTTTTTTCAAATTTTTTTGATTTTTTTTTACTTACAAACTAACTTCAGGTGATGCTACCAACATTGGTACTCCACATTTTAATAGCTCTAATACCAAATGATATGATCCGCCTTGGGGTGAGTCGAGTCGTATGCGAGTTTGCCCAATCATCTACGAAGAAGTATCGTTCGGTTTGTTCAAAGGATGTTTTAAGTGAATAATGGCGAAAGCTATGTAAGAAGGGTTCAAAGATGGGTTTATGGGTATGAAGTTTATGTAGGTTCAGTTATAGAAAAATAATAAAATATGGAAATAAATATAGTAATTAGATAACAAACAACAGATGAGAAATGAATTAATGGTTCGATTATGATGAAACGAAAGGATGGAATGGAATGGAAATGATCTCAAAAACAAACACGAACCAATATTAGAAAATATTGACCCAAATGCTTATAAGTTTTCAAGGTGGTCGGATGGAGAATAGGAGAACCTCGGCCCGCTACTTAGCAAAGTAGGAACCTTGGTATAAGGGTGAACGCCACACTATTTGATAGTGATAAGTTCAGGATAAAGAAGAAGGTAGGTTGACGTCACTAGTGACCTAGATAAGCCAACGAGTTCTTCAACGGAATATGAAAGAAAGAAATCTCACAAATTTCATATAAGTTCAATAGTGTTTTAAACTAAGCAAAAAGATCTCTTTACAAATGCTAATTTCACCTATTTATAGTGCTAAAATAGGCTAGCTGAATGGTCACAAACATTCAACTTAATGTGCCAATTAAAAGTTGAAATTTAACTCAAGTCTTTTCACATTCTTAAGCCAAATAACTCCATCCTTGAATTCACTTTAATTCAGCTGAATGAATGACTTTAAGTGCTTGAAAAATGACTCTTGAGTTAGCCCTAGATCAGCCGAATGGACACCATCTTCTTAATCAGCTTCTTAATGATGTTTGAATGCTTGAGATAACCTTTGGAAAGGCAAAAATGGCTGGTAGTGGAAAGGTTGCTCCCAAAATTAATTTGGATGATAAAATGCTCCTTAAACCTCCTTTAAATGATGTACAAACCTTTTTTATAACAGCCCTCTTGCTTTGTAACCGAAATCTCTTGAAAAGTCACCTTATTGAATGTATAACAGCCTTTAAATGTAATGGATGTGAGCTGAAAAGTCACCTGCAATTAACACATGTAACCGACACATTTATTCAATTATTAAGGTTAAAACAAATTAACAACTAACTTAAATAAATGAACTAACACTTATGCATCATTTATTCTAGCAACTAGTTTAATTAAGAGAAGCATTATTAAATGAACTTTAACTCATGCATCAATAAATAATCCTAGGAACTAGATTAATTAAGAGCAACAGTTATTAAATAAAGTTCAACAAAAACACTTATTAATTAAACTAAGATGAGTTGAATAAATTCCCAGCAACTCATTTATTAAACTAAGATGCTTAAATGCATGGTTTTAAAATGCAAACTAAATGATCAAATGAGTTACTTAATGCAAGACTTAATTTAATGAAACTGACTTCAACTAACATGGGAGTTATATAATGCATGGCTTTATTAAATGCAGAACACATAATGCATGTCATAATTAAAATATCTAGATCAATAATGCATGACATTAACTAAAGATGCATTTAATTAAACAAGGCATAATTAAAGACTAAAGTATTGAGATGATTCGAGCTCAAATGAGCTGAATTTGAACTGGTCAGAGCTCGTGGAGCCGAAACGAATCGATCACTCAACTTTGCGGGCTATACAAGGCTCGACTAAGGAGACTTGACTGACGGGGTTCGCTGGGCGCGCTTGCATCATTTCTTTTGTGCAACCATCTACTTGTGTCAAAACTAGGCTTTGATTCCCCTTGTTAGACAGTTTCTCAGTCCAATAATTTAGCAGTCATGTCCATCTTTTAGCACATCATTTACTGGGTCAAATTATCAACCTCATGACCAAGTTTGCATTGTCTTGCCATCCACATGAATTGATTTCAGCATTTTCGTGTTTCATTCACATTAATCACATCTTAAATAGTCCTCTTACATAGTGAAAAATCATATATTAATAAATTAACATGAAATAATATAAAATATGTACAAAAATAATGTAATTAAGCACAATTTCACATACTTTATAAATTCATTCCCAATATTACTAATTAAGTAAAATTCACTTATTTTAATAACAATTACTCAAGATAAACATATTTATTAAGCAAAAAGGTGGTAAAAATATATAGAAAAATTGTAACACCCTAAACTGTATCCATCGCCAAAATAAGGTTGTGGAGCGTTACCAGAGTTTTCATTTCAAAATGAACAACAATTATAAACATTTCAATTCATATCTTTTGCCAAAATACCATAAAACAAGCCAAACCAAATGGCTACTTCAACAACCAAAATACCTATACATGCCATTATAACCAAAACATAAAACACCAAAAGTACCGATATAGCCGAAGGATAGTGTGATATAACTCTAAAAAGCTTCCAACCAAAATGTGTTTCTGATATACTACTATAAAACACAGAAAATAACATAGAGTAAGCAGAAATGCGTAGCAAGTTTGTATAATGTACAACACAACTTACCATTTCAGCACATAATAAGTAAGTTAAACATGGCATAATCCAACCACAACTTGGCCAAAGCCTAAGCATGTACACTAATCATGTTAGCCATTTAATCATATAACATAGGCAATATAATCATAGATAAGCAAAACATTTAATCATGTATCATATGCATATATCATCCATTTCAACTTTCGATATACCATGTACCAACATTTCAATGAAATTCACATGTGTCCAAGTCTTAGTTCATATCGAACTCTTACCATTTCCTTTTCGAATAATACCCGTTGAACAATTTAAAATGCCATTGGATACTCGGGATAGC
Organism: Gossypium anomalum; assembly: GCA_025698475.1. Taxonomy (NCBI): domain Eukaryota; kingdom Viridiplantae; phylum Streptophyta; class Magnoliopsida; order Malvales; family Malvaceae; genus Gossypium; species Gossypium anomalum. Next base: position 45,832,231 of record CM046965.1, read on the forward strand.
TCACACATAGTGTGCTAAATCATATAACTATAATTTGTCAATTCTTGTATATGTATGCTTACACAAGCTATGAATCAGAATGCTCACACGAGTTGTGAAAATGGGCCTGCTTAGACGAGCTGTGGGTCAAAACGTAGCTACACGATGCTACTCACACGAGCTTTAGAGTATCTATAACACATGCCAAACCTCAACCATCGGTAAGGTGTTCAAGACCAGCACCCGAATCATGTAAATCATATCTCATATGTGGATCCTTTAAGTTTTTCCCAATGAAAAGTTTCATATTTTGATTCTCTTAAGTTATCTTCCTCTTGTAATAACATCAAAAAAAAATTTGAGAAAGAATTTAAGAGAAAAAAATGAAAGAAAAAGAGTGTGAAAAAAAGTAAAAAGAGAATGAGAAAAAGAAAAGTGAAATTGAAAAAGAGAGTGAGTGTAAAGAAAAAAAGAAAAATGAACAAGAATCGAGTGTAGCTGAAAAAGAAAATGAAAAAGGAAAAAAAAGTGAGTTAGAAAAAGAAACGAGTGAAAATGATGAAAGTGAGCAAGAAAAAGCGAGGAGTGTTTTAACTAACTGTTCTGTGAGTTCTCCTTGCAATGTTTCTTCTCAGGTTTCTCAAGATTCCATTGACCAACTACAACTTCATTATCCTTCTGATGTGAGAAGTTCTGAATGTTCGAGAAAGGTAAGATCGTAGATGACCTTAGTCCACCAGCGCTTAAAGGTAAGCGAGGTAAGGGTTCTATGTTAATTGAGTCTTGACCATCTCACTTGCGTGATAGTGGTAAGTTCATTAAAGACTTAGTTAATAAAAGAACTCCTCATCCTGATTTGTCCAAATGTCACTTTCCAATTATTGAAGATTTCGTTTTAAATCATGGTTTGGGAAATTTTTCTATTGATAAGAATAGTGTTGGTAAATTTGTTGTTAAAGAAAGATTAATTCCACACAAACAACATTTGATTTTGTGTACTAAAAAGTTTTGACATAAAATGCCTAATATGTTTGCTTGTGACATTATTGAATATTCTCTGATATGATCCACCTCGGGATGAGTCGAGTAGTATACGAGTTTGCCCAATCGTCTATGAAGAAGTATCGTTCGGTTTGTTCAAAGGATGTTTTAAGTGAATAATGGAAGAAGCTATGTAAAAAGGGTTCAAAGATGGGTTTATGGAAATGAAGTTTATGTAGGTTCGGTTATAGAAAAATAATAAAAGATGGAAATAAATATAGTAAATTGGATAACAAATAACAAATGTGAAGTGAATTAATGGTTCGATTATGATGAAACAAAAGGATGGAATGGAATGGAATGAAAATGGTCTCAAAAACAAACACAAAAAATATTAGAAAATATTGACCAACTATTCAGAGCTCGTGGAGCTGAAAACGAACTGGGATCAGCTTGCCAGCTATGCAAGGCTCGATTGAGGAGACTTGACTGACGGGGTTCGCTGGGTGCGCTCGCATCATTCTCCAAGTTGTGCGACATGCATATGTCTGTGCAAGTTTGCTCACATGAAATCTAAGAGGTCTGATTATTTAAGTATGAGTGTGCTTAGATTCTAGTTGCCTAGAGTGTATGAAGTATTGGTTCCAAAGAAATTTATGCTACATTCTGAAAGGGGTGATCAAAATCATGTGTTCAAACCCAGAGCATGTTCTCTTAAGTTATTGCCAAGTAAAGGTGGGCATCGCAATTGTACTTTGAAAAGCACAAATTATCTTTGTGTTTACCTTTTATTTCAGGTTTCTGAAGGATTGCGTAATAAGCTTCGACTTCAATACCTTCCCAAAGGGAGAAGGTTCACGTTGGTTGAAAAAGGTAACGTTCACCATGATTCTAGTTCACATTTGCCAAGAGGTAAGTAAGGTATAAGTGTTGAAGTTTTTAAAACTCAACAACCTTATTCGATTAATGATGAAAACTTTGTTGATGAATTGTCTTTAAGTTTGGAAACCATGCATTTGAATATTGTTCACTTGCAAAATCAAATTTTGATTTATGATTCTGGAAATTGCTCCATGTTGTGGTTTAAAAGGTTCGCACATGTGTTGCGCGATAATGATTTTGGATTGATTCGTGTTCTTTCTATAATGTTGGTCAATGAACTTTCAAGCCAGATTGAGAAGGTAAAAGGAAATTTTGTTTTTGATCTCGGTGACTATTGTTTCTTGTTATTGATCAAGGGATTTCAGTTCTACAATGATGTTCTCTGAGGTTATGATTTTCAAATGACTTGTGACGCTGGTTGGTTGTCATCGATGAATTTCTTGCTTCATTTTGATAAGGTGAGACCCATTTTTATTTTTGAACCCGGTATTGGTTCATTTGCTCAAGTTTGGGTTAAGAACCTAGAGCGAGATTGTAAGTTCTTAATTTGGTGTGTTCCCAATCCTCTTCTCTACTTTGTTGTTGATACTTTGAAATGGCCTATCCAAAAGAAAGAAGGACATATGACTAATGTGTTGTCTTCTCAAGACATGTTTGTTCATCAGGTAATTGTGAGCCAATCTATTCCATTCGGCTGCCAAGGGTGTTATGATGATGAATGCGTTGTTTTGAACAAATGGCTCGACTTGAGGACAAGTCGCTTTGAAGAGGGGAGGATGATACGATCACGCCCAAGCACCCTACTGGACCAGCTCCCTAGCGTTGCTTACAATCCTTTGCGAGCTGAATTAGTTCAAATTCCAGTTCAACGAGCTCAAATCAGCTTGTTTCCATCTCAATGAGCTCGTTTGCTCATTCCATGAGATTGATTCAGCTCAACTGAGCTCATTTTGAGCTCATTTTTACCTTTTTAATTCTTGCTTTTTGTTGCTGGAATAAATTACTTGTTTTAGCTAAATTAGTTTAATTAGTTTAAGTTGTTTAAATAATTTAGCTAAGTGTTAAATATGTCTTTTAACAGCTAATTAATTTGTCTAAAATATTTTGGCATTAATAGGACTAAATTACTACAGGAATTTAAGTTGTTTTTAACTCATTTAATTTGTCTTAGTTAGTACATTATTTTTAATGTGTGTTAGTTGAATTAATGTGCATGTATTATTGTCTTAGCTTAAACATGTTTTAAATGTGTCAGCCGAATTTAATTGATTTAAATGTGTCATAAGCTGCTGCCAATTTAATATGCTATAAGCTGAATTAATTTGCTAATTTTTAATGTGTAGCTCCTATACATGAACAACATTAAAAGAGAGCTGAAAATTATTCCATTTCATGAAGGCTGTTCGTGCAGCTCAATGGGCAAGTGCTGAAATTAAAGGCCAACTGCTGTTTAAGTTTTTCTAGGTGCCTTTTCATGGAGAATAAGGGACATGGCTGATGTAACACCTCTAACCTGTATCCGTCGCCGGATTAAGGTTACAAGGCATTAATTAACTAAACACACATTTCCGAACAACCTCACATTTGTATAAGTCATAATTACATGTATAAAGCATTAATTTAATTAAACAAATAACACGATTTTTTTTTATCATATTAATGTACATATCATAATAAAAAGAGCATTTCAATAATATTCGAATATCTAGAAGAAATCAAGTCATTATAACTTATTTTACACTATCACATTTTTTACACTTTATAATATTTACATAATACTTTATTCAATAGAATAAACATACAGTATTATCAACTTTACCAAATGGTCAAATAAATAAGTCATATATATATATTCAACTATACATCAATAATGAACCTCAACCAAAATACATCAAATAACCATGTTTATTCACTTAAACCGACTTCATACATTCAACATCAAAATTTATCTACTTACATCAAGTTTCAAAGCCACACTTAATCATTGTATTCATGCTAAATAATTGACCAAAACAAACTTGGAAAATTTTTATATCTTAATGCCTTGCATAGCCGAATCACATTATTAAAACCATATACACATCAAAACATTTTATCAAATGTAAATTGTTTATAAAAACATGTACCGAAACACAAACTGTAGTATATTCAAACCAAAATTCTTGCATATCATATTAAAAACATATTAAAACATATTTATAATAAATTCGGATATAGCTTATCAACCTTAGATTCCAAATGACTTATAACATACTAACTAGATACAGTAACCTAATGCACATATATTTTTATCTATGCATATCATAGCCAAACCAACCTCACATTCAACCAAAATCATTAATCATTTCCAAAACATATAACACCCATCTCACACACCATTCTTTCATAGTACATAATACTATAACCAAAACATTTTCATACCACAATCAAACATAACCGCATTATCAAAACCAAACTCATTAAACATTATAATTAAACACACATAAAACTATAACTAAACATAATTAACAAGCCAATTTCGCATGGCTTTAAATACATAGCCAAATTCAACATTTAAGAAATATTCCAGCTTATACATGCCATAGTTCAAGTTCAACTATATAAATACCAAAACAGTGGATAGTGTGATGAACTTTGCTGACGATCCCTGAGCTCGTAACTTGATCCAAAATCTATAAAATGGCAACACGCATATACACGGAGTAAGCTTTTATAGCTTAGTAAGCCTTAAGCAAATTAAACAATTAATGCATAATAACATATCAATTACTAAATCATTTCAATTAAATAGATCAACTTATGCATTTGTAATCACATATAATTTCAAGCTTTTAATTCCATACATATATAACATATACTTTCATAGAACAATTTCTCATTGGTCGAATATACATGTATACGTCATCAATATATTTTCAAATTTCAAAACTATATTGTCTTATATAATCGAATATACATATATATTTATAGACATATATTCATCACTCAAACTTTAACATTACATCCATATACAACTATAAGGCCAAATATATTTCTCATATTAACACATGTACTACAAATACTTCATGTATCCTTTTTCATCACATATCAAGAAATCAATTCACCCTATTTTCAAATAGGTAACCAACTATCACATACCTGATCATTTTAGCTCGTTTAACGTATTCAATTACCACATAAACATAAAGTCTATTAGGCATAAACTTATAATAAATCACCGGCATAAAGCCTGCTAGGCCTAAGCATGTATCACACACCAGCACAAGGCCTGCTAGACTCAAAGTTTGATTTTATACATCGACAATAAGCCTGCTAGGCATAAAGCCCGATTTAATTCACCAGCACAAGGCTTGCTAGGCTCAAAGCCCGAATATCACTATTATAAAGCTGTCTCATAAACAATTCATATATCAAAAATTCCAAATATTCCATATAGTTCATATAGACTTTCAAATTTTATAACTCAGTTGAATTAAACTCAAATACATTATTTCCATGCTTAATCATATTCGGCTAACTCTACTATAAATCTATGAATTCCAAATCAGCATATTAAACTAATTTATATTCAAAATTAATGATATTTAATTGCTTAAAGACTTACCTCGGATATCAACAAACTGTGTTAATCGATTATTCGACTATTTTGGTCTTTCCCCGATCCAAATCTGATTTTCTCTTTTCTTGATCTAAATTGATATAAATTAAACTTATTTAATCAAATTTTCAATCAAATTCATTCAAAAACACATAAATGGACAAATTGCACTTTTGCCCTAAACATTTTACACTTTTAGCAATTTAATCCAAAATTCACAAAACACAAAACAAGCATAATTTGCCCATGCCATGCGTAGGCCGAATACTCCCCATATACATACAAGTCCTCACATTTTTTTTCACAATTTAGTCCCTTAATTAAACACTTTGCAATTTAACCCTATTTACTCAATAGCATCAAAATTCCAATACAAAAACTTGTTAATCCATCACATAACTTTTATTTAACATCATCAAACAAAAAATTCACCAAGCTATCAACAATGGTAAAACTAAAAATATACATCAAAATCAGAAATTCAAGCATGGGTCGGGTAGTATTCGAAGCAACGATCTCAAAAACATAAAAATCAACAAAAACTGAGTTAAAACTAACCTTGAATTGAGCTTTAACCTAGGCCAAACCTTTAAACACCCTTTTCTTTTCTTTTATTTTGTTATTCACGGCAAAAAGATGAACATGCAATCATGTTTCATGTTTTATGTTATTTTTATTACATAATTTATTAAATTACCTATTTAACCTTTTTATTTTTATTCCAAATCCACTAAGTCAAGTCCACAATCGTCCATGCAAAAATTCAAAGGTATAATTAAAACATAAATGCTTCATATTATAAAGATAACAACAATTAAGCACTTTCACATTTAATCATTAAATTTTCATTTTACGCGATTAAGTCCTTTTATTTAATCGAGCACTCAAACGACAAAATTAAGTCATAAAAATTTCACACATGAAAATTCACATAAATTAAACACATAAAATAATATAAAAATATTTTTTTGACTCAGATTCATGGTCCCGAAACCACTGTTCTGAATAGGGTCAAAATCGAGCTGTTATAGCTGATTACAATTAATTTCATTCAGCTGATAAGTGTTTTCACACTTTAGAGGCTGCTCACTTCCAGCCGTCCACACCTATGAAGCTGTTTATTCTTCCCTAAAATTCTGCTCATGTATTTCAACAGCTAAGATGCTATTCACACAATGCTTTCACACAAGGGAGCTGATCATTTTCATCCTTTCACATTGGGAGGCTGTTGGAAGCCAAGTATTCACACCTATAAGACTGTTCATGAGCCTAAATGCCCATTAAGTTTGCTGGAGCTCATTCAGCTACCCAAGGCTAAATTAATGAAGCCTAGAGTTCACCAAAGGACTTGTAAACATTAAGTAACTTAGTCCAGGTCATTTAAGCTGATTGAAGGCTTCTAGAATCTGCCTATTGACGTTTCCCATGCTAGGGGCTTTAAGGAACCTTCAAGGGACGTTCTAGGAAGGAGCCAAGAAGTTTCAGCTCATTAAGTTACTGCATGTTGTCCATTAGGCTACCCAAAGTGCCTATTCAGCTACCCATATTGTTTAGCTATAAATTTAAGCTCATTTCATTTTGTAAAGGTTACTCAATTTTTAGACTTTTTTCATTTTATGAACTTTATTGTTCTAGTGCGAATTCAATTCTCTTTATTCACATTAGGACAGATCTGACTTATCGAGCATTCGTTTCGTGGCGTCAATCTTTCCTTGTTATTCTGAACTTATCACCTTTATTGGTGTGGTGTTCAAAACTATACCAAGGTTCTTATCTTCCATAGATAGTGGGTCAAGGTTTATTTTCAATTTATCCTTCCCTTTCAACTATTCCATCGCTTGTACCATCATCTACAACTGAAGTGTCATTTTTGAGACTCGGGTCAACAATCTTAATATTGTTGGTTCATTATCCGACCTTAGCCATTTCTCCCTATCTATCATCCAGCTATCCTAATCCTTTCTTTGAAACCCTTTTGAGCCTATTCCATACTTGATTTTCACCTTATTTTCAATCGAGCCAAAACTTACGCAATTTACGATCGGGCAACAACTAAGACTCAAATCATCACCGAGGCGAGTTCGTATCACTTGCTCATCAGTATTTAGCTCCTCTCTTGGTTTAGAGACTTCCGATTCTTTTATTGGTTCAAGATCATTTGGTTCTTTCTCAAATTCTATTTCTTCTGTATCAGTAACTGAGTTAACTTCCGTTTAGGATTTGTTTGATGACTCATCAGTTTCTGGTTTTATTTGTTCACTTGGTTCAATTAGGTTTAGCTCAAGGACATTATCCACCAACCTTTCAAGATTATGGGCTGTGATGCAACCTTAAACATACGGCCCTTCAGGTTTGCTTTTATTTTAACTTTGGCCCTTAAGCAAAACGAAGTGATCAATGATGGGAAGTAAGCACTTCTGATCTTTTTTCTAGCACAATCATGGATCTCCTTAAGAATAATCTTCCCAATATTGATAGATCTTTCTATCATAATTGCATACAATAAAAGTATTTGCTCCATCGAGATGGTTGAACTGTGTAAGATAGGCATGATGTAACGCCCTAAATTTTGGGCCTAGAAGAATTGGGCTTCACGTATCAGAGCAATTGGGTTCTAGTTGTGCAAGAAAATTTCACTAATTGCGTGTTTACTTTACTGGCTATGTGCTTTAGGAGTGATTGGGAGTGTTTTGGGAGGTCTTGAGTTCAAATCTAGGCTTTAGCAAAAATCTTAGTTTTCCCTAAATTGAACTTGGCGCTGGCTGGAAGGTCTTATTAATATTTTGGTTTAAATTATGACACAAAAAAGCATGTGGTCTAGTGGCAAGGTGGCGTTAGGAGTATGGCAAGGAGGTCAAAGGTTCGAGACTTGAAGTGAGCTATGGATTACTTATTTTGTAGCTGTGTCGCACAGTGTGATGTGATCCGGCTCGGGTGATTGAGTCGAATTCACGTAGTTGCCCGATCGTAGACGAGAAGGGTCATTCGTGCCTCAGTTTTGGAAAATAGAATTGAAAGATTAGGTTGAATTAGCGGAAGGTTTTCAAAAGTTATGCAAAAGGGTAGTGATAGGTTCGGCTAAGGAAACAAGAAAGGGTATTGAAGGGATGGTTTGGTTTTGAAACAATAAGAAAGAAATTAAAAAGATAGGGATGGAAATCGAACTTAACGTCAGGAATGATTCAACACTAAAAAGTGTCACCCCGGTTCCTATATTGTTAAGGTGAAAAGGATGGATAGAAGGATAGGTGAACGCCACACCAAGATTGGTGATAAGTTCAAACAAGGACAATTGACGCCACTAGCACAAGCTAGATAAGTCTTTCGAAACTTGTACGAGATATGAGAGGAAGCAACCTCACAAGAACAATGTTCATTCAATAATTTGGCAAAAGGTCCCTTTTTACAATGAAATGAGCAAACTATTTATAAGCTATCATGTAGTAGCCGAATGGACAAACTAGCTAGCTTAAAGACTAAGTAAATTCAGTCATGAACTAACTAGAATGTTCTTGAATGAAAACATTAATTATCTAGTCTTGATTCGGCTGATAGGGATGTGTTTGGACAGCTTCATGTATGAGCTTTAATCATTTGATAGATGTACACCTTTGGGAGCTCAACGGGTTGTCTAAGTTTGGCCAAGGTGTCCATGATACTTCCAAGAGGTGTTTCTTGGCCGAATAGGTGCTTAGGAAACACCAAGAGTCCTCCCACATGTATCGGCTGTACATGGAACTTGGTAGGAGGCTTGAATCTAGCCGTACATGTACTTGCATTTAATGTCCCTCATACATGCATGTGTGCCGTCCATGGGAGATGCATCTTCAATATTCATTAACTCTCTATGTTCATGAATGTATGGCCTCCAAACATTGAACCGATCCATGCATGTATCTTCCCATTCAATGTACTTTCCCGTTCATGCATCTTGTCATGAATGAATCTTCCACATTCAGATGAACCTACATAATTAAATAACATAATTAAATAAAATAATTATTCATATAATCATAATTAAAAATATTGACTAAACAACTTAATGACATTAACTAATTCAAACATAATAATTATAGGTCAACTATCAAGTAAATTCGGCTAGCTCAAAATAATCAAAATCACTTAGTGAGCTAAGTTGAGCTAGGGGTTTCGGCATGAGCTGTAGCAAACTTGATTAAAAACTAAATTAGAACTTAGTTTATTGGAATGAAAAAGAAATGAGTTGAAAGTAAGCTCGGTTGAGCTCAAACGAGCTGAAATGAGCTCAAATGAGCTGAATTGAGCTGGATGGAGCTCGAGGAGCTGGAAACAAGCTAGGATCAGCTTGCCAACAATGCATGGGTTCTTAGGATAGTTGCTTCAAGCTGATTTTGTGAGCATTGGGCCTTGTTTTGAACCAAGGTGTTGCACTAGAAGCTAAAACAGCTTGTAGGAAATGCTTAGCATCAGCTCGAGTTATGGGTCCTCTTGGAAGCTCAATTAGATCTTGGTTTGCATTCAAGGATGCCCCGGGCGTGCTTACATGATTCCCCCCATCTTCAAAGCGACTTGTCCTCAAGTCGAACGTTTGGATCTCTCTAAGGCGAAAGATAAAAGAACTGCCAGAAATTTGAATAGGAGTCAAAATTTGACAACTATTAATTTTATCATAATGAAAGAGTAAAAACTTGAATACAAAACAAACTAGAAATGGGACAATCCTTTCTGTTTCACGAACAGATAAGGGATTGTCATTGGTGAGGTAAAGGTTGGGTCCTTTCCAATTTGACTATCCATCTTCGGCAATAAAAATGATGTATGAATCATGTGAAATGAATATCCATAAGTTGTCAATAAATTTTTTGAACAAACAAATTGTCCAAGCATAATTGTATCAAAATAATTATGATTCATATAAGCAAACGTATTCAAAACACCATTTTCACAAGCGAATGGACGGAACGTCTTACAAAGTAATGCTTCATCAAACAAAGAATAGCAATTTACCACATCAATGGATGGAACCTTTTTCGGACGCAAGTCATGAGCAAAATCATTGATTCTAGTCGAATAGAGCGGCCTAAGGACTATTGTAAACTCACCTTGTTTACCGTTGGGACTAGAGAGATGAAAATTAGTTTTACCCTTTTCAACCAACATAACCCTTCTTTCCTCGGAAAGGTATTGAAGCCAAAGCTCTTGACATGATCCTTGAAAAACCTGAAATGAAGAGTAATCGCAAAAATAATTCTCACTTTTCAAAGTGTCTCCTTCACAAAAATGATAGATGATAGTGTCTCCATGGTTGGTGAACTTGAAGGGACATACTGAAATGATATTCACCAGTTGAGTGTATGAATCGATACCAGGATCAAAAGCATGAGTTGATCTTACCCTTTCGAGGTGAAACAAGAATTTCATAACCAGCAACATAGAATGAACAAGGAACAATTTTAAGTTATAAGCAGAATCTTTAATTTTCATTTCATTAGTCATAGTCCAAGCATCAAGTAAACATAAATTATTCGCACAAAATTTAGGATGCTTGAGTTCCCCACATATCAAACCAAAATAACAAATTCTGGGTTTAAACACATGAGTTTGGTCACTTGATTCAATATGCATTAAGAGTTTCTCGATTTCCAATGTCCCACGTATGTTAATTAAAGAAGATGGGATCAAGCAATCATTCCAATAATCATTAAACTCAAGTCTCACTCGATCAAACCTACACAAGCATGCAAAATTTACACAACAAGGCAGCAACATTACACCACCATCACAAACAATCGGACTACGAGTTTTACATGGCAACTTTTTAACACACAAATTCAAAAATTGTTTGTGCTGATTTATACTTACTTCACCAACATGCTCGTCAACACCACAATTTTCATGAGTAATGGTCTCCTTGCCATCATTTAAAATAAACACATCTCCATTAATCAAAGAATGGTAGTTGGCCATATCATCAATATAATCACAAACATTCAAATAGGTCGGTGGAGACTAAAACACTTTATAACACTTACCTTCCTTACCTTGTGTCATGGGTGGGCTAGGATTACCTTTACCAACCAATGCGAACCGTCTCTCCTTTGGAAGGTAATGTAGATGAAACTTATTAATCGATTCTTCAGAAACCTGAAAAGAGGAAGTAATACAAGGAAAACTTGTAGTTCGATTAGTTGAAACACTCCTCGCTTTTTCTTGCTCTCGTTCTTCATTTTCATTCACTTCTTTTTCAATTTTCTTTTTCTTCTCACATTCTTTTTCACTCTCGATCTCGATCTCGATCTCTTTTTCTTTTTCACTTTCTTTTTCAATTTCATTTTTCTTTTTCTTATTCTCCTTTTTTTTTCTTTCACACTCCTTTTCTTTTGTTTCTTTTCTTTCAAATTCTTTCTCATTTGCTTTTTTGATTTTATTATAAGAAGAAGAATACAAGAAGGAATTAGAATGAGAGACTTTTCGTTGAGAATGAGAAGAGGGGTCTTCATACAAATGATGATCATCTCTTCGAGATTGATTCTTCTTGGATGAATAATTTGGTGTACACGAAGATCGACTTGTGCTTTCTTGTTTGCCACCATAATAGGCTTCAAACTCAAAATTTGTTTGATTTCGTCTCGAATTCCTAGATGAAAAAGAATCACGATATAGGTCTTTTCAAAAATAGTCATTGGATGATTGTTTTCTTGATAGTCTTGAATCCGTTCCTCGACCTTGCTCTCGTTAGGCTCTTGCTCGATGATCTCGCTTTTCTTAGATGGGCTTGATTTTTCGGTCGAGCATGCACTCCATCTCTTTCAACAAATACTGAAATTCAAATTTTGAAAATTCTTCTCGCAACATGATTTAGAAGAAAAAATGATTAAAATAGAAAGATGAAATTCCTAACCACAAACCTCACTATTTCACTTGAAAAAAAATAATTTTATTGAGCACTCCACTCGTGTTTGCACTCGTTTTAGGCTTTTTCAACTCTCGAATGCTCTCACACACTCTAGCCTTTTTCCACTCAAGCTTACTCTCGTAACCTCGTATTTTGTTTCTTTTGACTCGTCTTGGTGCTTTAGAGTCGGCTTTAAAAATGGTTACAAGGGATAAGATGTTACGGTGTACGGGTAAGCTTGAAGAAAGTTTTGGTATAGTGTGGCGTTTTGGGAGGGTACAAAAAAATTGAAGAAGAAGAACACTTGACGATCGGAGCTAAATATAAACAAACGGAAGGACTTGATCACTTCACTTTTTTTTTTTAAAAATTTCGTACCTTTTTTTTTTTTTACTACTTCACAATACCACTATTGCAATAGAGAAAAATAAAAATTACAACTTGATTTTTTTTTTAATTTTAATTTTTTTAATTTCAAATTTTTTTAATAACTTTCTTTAATAACTGTTGCTCTTAATTAATCTAGTTCCTAGGATTATTTATTGATGCATGAGTTAAAGTTCATTTAATAATGCTTCTCTTAATTAAACTAGTTGCTGGAATAAATGATGCATAATTGTTAGTTCATTTATTTAAGTTAGTTGTTAATTTCTTTTAACCTTAATAATTGAATAAATGTTTCGGTTACATGTGTTAATTGCAGGTGACTTTTGAGCTCACATCCATTACATTTAAAGGCTGTTATGCATTCAATAAGGTGATTTTTTAAGAGATTTCGGTTACAAAGCAAGAGGGCTGTTATAAAGAAGGTTTATACATCATTTAAAGGAGGTTTAAGGAGCATTTTATCATCCAAATTAATTTTGGCAGCAACCTTTCCACTACCAGCCGTTTTTTCCTTTTCAAAGGTTATTTCAAGCATTCAAACATCATTAAGAAGCTGATTAAGAAGATGGTGTCCATTCGGCTGACCTAGGGCTAACTCAAGAGTCATTTTTCAAGCACTTAAAGTCATTCATTCAGCTGAATTAAAGTGAATTCAAGGATGGAGTTATTTGGCTCAAGAATGTGAAAAGACTTGAGTTAAATTTCAGCTTTTAATTGGCACATTAAGTTGAATGTTTGTGACCATTCAGCTAACCTATTTTAGCACTATAAATAGGTGAAATCAGCCTTTGTAAAGAGATCTTTTTGCTTAGTTTAAAACATTATTGAACTTATATGAAATTTGTGAGATTTCTTTCTTTCATATTTCGTTGAAGAACTCGTTGGCTTATCTAGGTCACTAGTGGCGTCAATCTGCCTTCTTCTTTATCCTGAACTTATCACTATCAAATAGTGTGGCATTCATACTTATACCAAGGTTCCTACTTTGCTAAGTAGCGGGTCGAGGTTCTACTATTCTCCATCCGACCACCTTGAAAACTTATAAGCATTTGGGTCAATATTTTCTAATATTGGTTCGTGTTTGTTTTTGAGATCATTTTCATTCCATTCCATTCCATCCTTTCGTTTCATCATAATCGAACCATCAATTCACTTTACATCTATTTTTTGTTATCCAATTACTATATTTATCTCCATCTTTTATTATTTTTCTATAACCAAACCTACATAAACTTCATATCCATAAACCCATCTTTGAATCCTTTTTACATAGCTTCCGCCATTATTCACTTAAAACATCCTTTGAACAAACTGAACGATACTTCTTCATAGACGATTGGGCAAACTCGCATACGACTCGACTCACCCCGAGGCGGATCGTATCACAACAACTTTTGATATTCCTTTCGACAAGAATGACTACACCATTGGGATCTCAAATTTGTCACAACATTAAACACTTCTTGAAGAAAATCTCAGTTTATATTTGTCATCATGCTAAAGTACTCATCTTATTCAACATCAGGTAGGTGAAATAAATCATTAATGGATTTAAAAGTTAGGGGTACCTTTTGATACGATCACGACCAAGGCTGCTGCCAATTCTATTAAGCTACCCTAGGGCCAATCACTCGTGCGAGGGCCAAGAAGTTCAAAGAAGCCCTTTTGTGTTACATTGACCGAGCTTGGGGAAAAGAAGTTGCGACGGGCCTCATCAATTAGTCCTGGACTTCAACTTCATGCGTTCCATGCAGCTTACTCAAAGCTAAACTTTAATTTTTATTTTTTAAGTTATTCGGTTGTTGGAATAAAACATTAATGTTATTTAGTTATTTTAGTTATTATTACTTTAAGTCTTTATTGTGTCATAAGTTTATTAATATGTCTTAGTTAGCACAACTATTTAATATGTCCTAGGTTCAGGCATCTTAGATGTGTCTAAAATTCAGACAACTTAAATGGTGTCTTGAATATGTCCTTAACCGAATTTAAATGTGTTTGTAGGTGTTCACACCAGCTGATCAGCTAGCTAGATGCATGGGACGCCATTTAATGAAGAAACATGCATTTTGCATGTTCATTGGACGGCTTAATTAGAGAGCTGCTGATTGCTCTCCTCAAAGTGCCTTTTCTTGGAGAGCAAAGGCCAAAAGCAAGTTCACAACTTGGAGGCTAATCAAATTTGGCTGTTCACACCATGGGTTGTTCGTGCGCCACAACTTTATTTAAATTAGCTGCTGTACATTTGGCTTCCGAAGGAGGAATCCAAACATGTTCACACCTTATGGCCGATCCTCTACTTGAAAGATTCAGCTCAGTTTAATCCAATTGATTAGCTGAATTGGGAATGTTAATAGCCTAGGTGTTAGGTCTAGGGAGCTCTAAAAGTCATGTTGATTATCTCAATAGCCATTTCAGCTCATTTAAAGCTCAATTGAGCTGGGATACATTTTGCCTATTCGGCTGGAGCTTGTAACAACCTATAAATACTTAGCTAATTTCTTGTTGTAAGGACTTTTGCTCAATTGATGAATTTTATTCACACTTGTGAGTGTTCAAATCTCATAGTTCTCTCTTGACTGAATTGGCTTATCAAGTTATCTTGTGGCGTTATTTCTATCTTGTTTTCGAACTTATCACTTCAATTAGAGTGTGGCATTCACCTATACCTTCGGTTTCTATCTAACATAGATAGTGGGTCAAGGTTCCCTTAACTATCCTTACCATTTCCATCGGTTCAACCTAAGAGTTGTTATAAGACTTGGGTCAACATTATCCTATGGTGTTTGTTCATTCTTAGCCTTAGCCTAATCCATCTTCCTACCACTTTAACCATTTCTAAAACCTTTTGTTTAAGCCTATCATTTCATATTTTCGAACCTATTTTGCAAACTTACTAAACTTAATTTTATGATCGGGCATCTAAACGACTCGAATCAGATCACTGAAACGAGTTCGTATCACCTTTTTCTTGCGAACATGAACTTTAGTAGCATCCGACTTAGTCAAATTGGCATATAACTCTTGAACTATCTCCTCTTCAGGCAATGGT
The DNA here is from genome assembly GCA_025698475.1 of Gossypium anomalum. NCBI lineage: Eukaryota > Viridiplantae > Streptophyta > Magnoliopsida > Malvales > Malvaceae > Gossypium > Gossypium anomalum. The sequence goes on from CM046965.1 coordinate 45,847,984, forward strand.
CGTGCATCACAAAAATAATTCCAATTAAAGGCATCAATTGTCTTTTGAATCGGCAAGGGCACAACCATCTTATCATTACTTTTCAAGTGAAAACATTTTTTCGGCATCCTTGGTTGATTCTTAAAGATCAAATCAAACCTTTCTTTCACCTCCTCATCTTGAATCAAAATGGAATTTTTGGTAGAGGTATTGGAAGATCTAGTTATTTTGCAAGACATGGTGATTTTTCCTGAAAAATAGGCAAACTTTTGGCAATAGGAAGGGAAGAAAAGTTGGCAATGGAAGAAGCAAGGGATTAACAGTGGTGATCGACCTGCAGCAGCAATGGACTTGTGATAGGGCGAAGCTTGCGACGACAATAGGATGCTGCAGTGATAGGAGTGCAGCGGCAATAAGGTTGCTCTGGAAAAAAGCTTGCTACAGAAAGACTAAGGTTTTGCCACAAAGAAAGGTTTTTTTGTAACACCCTTTACGCATATTCGATGCCGGAATAGGGTACGAGGCATTACTGGACTTAAACTCAAACAAACATTTGAAATCGAGACTTGAATTTCCACTCAGATTAAATCTTTTCAAAAACATTCATGTCGCCCCTTAAACGAGCCTACGAGGCTCAAAACATGCATTGGAGGCAGTTTGGGACTAAACTGAGAACTTTAGAAAATTTTACGACACTTAGAGAATTTTTTCTAAAACAAGTGTCACACACCTGTGTGGCTTGGGACATCCCTGTGTGGGTAGGCTGTGTGGTCACACACGCCTGTGTCCCTAACCCATGTAACTCTCTGTTTATGACATCACCAATAATTTGAAGTCACACGGCCAAGTCACATGCCCGTATGCTTAGGTCGTGTCCTTCACACTGCTGAGACACACGCCCGTGTCTCTGCCCGTGTGGTCGGTACTAAGCATTTTGTTTTGCAGCAATTAAGATGCAGGGGACACACGGCTGGATCACACACCCATGGGGAGGACTGTGTGTCACATACAGCCTAGACACACGCCCGTGTGTCTACCTGGATGGACAAAAGCAAGGCTATTCACCAAGCCATTTGCCACCCTCATTCACACATGCACTCATATCAATTCAAAGGCACAAAACATATCATACTTGGGCAACCAAACACTCACAACTAAGACAATAATATGTCATTCTCATGCCAACACTTATCATGCTTAAAACATCATACTTAGCCCATTAAAAAATATTAACATCATATTCACAAGAAGGCGTTAACACATGAATAAACATGTAATCAACATAAGCCATCATTCGAGGCTATGAACAATTAGAACAATAATCCATTATAGGCCAACACATTTGGCCACATTAATAATGACACATATAACCAAAAGACCAAGTCCCTATACATGCCATAGACTCAAAATACTTGAATTCATCAATACCCGAAGTAATAGCTTGATACTGTGGTAGGATCTCTGGCGATCTCCAACCCGAGCTAGCTTAATAACCCTATAAGACATGGGAAAGGAATGGGGTAAGCTATATAGTTTAGTAAGTGCATATGAAAATAATAAGCAACTTCAACCATACTTATATCATACAATTAACATAATGTAAAACCATATGAATGTCGTTTAAGTCTCATAAATATAACTTACTCATTCGCATCTTACCAAGTGCTTATCATATTCACCAATGTGAACACAATTTATGATAATCTTCCATAACCTCATGGTTATAATTTTATTCAGTCACAATGTTTGCTCTATCAACTTATAAGCATAATTTAACATATTTTGGCTTTATCCTAACAACCATAATCTTTCAGTTATAACATATTATAGCAATTAACAAATCATTTCAAATCTCATAATAAACATGCACATTAATTATGTGTACTCATATTTCCAAGCATATATCATAATATCTTTCGATTTCATAATCTTTTATCCTCCCGTACTTTCATAACCATTTTCAATAGGCAATTGTGCCAATCTTTCATTTTTCTTATATCCGATAAATTGCAACTTAAGTGAATAAGACGTCCTATATCACAACTCTATTTGGCCCGAAAGCCTATCACATAATCATCAATCAAATTTACCATGTATTTCATATGTCACAAGTATAGACCAATAATCATAAGGTCATCGCCATAGTGAACATAAACTCACAATATCATGAAATCATTGATTATAAACCTTACGTACATACCGGTACCATTTCCACATAATCTAATATTCATCTTTTTCCTTGACATAATCATTGAATTTCCCATTGAACCACTTGGAATACTAAAGGATACTTGGGAATCTCGCACACATAATACCATACCAATGCCATATCCCAGATATAGTCTTACATGGGATCTCATATCGATGCCAATAGCCCAGCTATGGTCTTACATGATTCTCATATCGATGTCATGTCCTAGACATAGTCATAGACGAAATCTAATAATGATGCCATATGATACGAGCACGCCCCGCGAGCTTCATCGAACAAGTCTGTCAAACCGAGCATTGACATGTTGGCAAGCTGATCCCAGCTCGTTTCCAGCTCCACGAGCTCTGTCCAGCTCAAATCCAGCTTATTCGAGCTTGATCCAACTTGGATGAGCTAAACCGAGCTCACTCCTAGCTCATATTCAGCTCTCGAGCTAAACCTTAGCTCAACTTCAGCTTAGGAGTCTAGCCTCAGCTCAACTTTAGCTCACGAGCTAAAGCTTAGCTCATTTTAGTTTAAACTCGGTTTTGTCTTTAATACATTAAATAAAAATTTGCACATATTCATTTAAGCATTAAACTTGTTTTATATTAATATTTGTTATTAATATGTCATTGTCATTATATAAATTGATTATGTTCACATAGCCGAATTAATGCATGACATTAATGTGTTCACATCATGCCGAATTTATGAGTGTTCATGAGATGTCTTAATGACTTGTTTATTTCATGTAGGTACATTTCTCTGGACGGTACAATGAATGGATGAAGAAACATCTCTTTTGGGCATTCCACACTCAAGAATGAAGAAGTATTAAATGCTGGTGCATGTACGGTTAGATGCAATGTTTCTACAAATTCATGCATGTGTCTAATGCATGTATGGACATTAAAGGCTAGTCCATGAATGGATCAAATGCATGGGATGATAGAATGCATGAATGGCTTAAGTGCATGTATGGTGGCTGTCTCCTAACTTTCCAAGGCACTTATTCGGCCAAGAAGTAGCTGTTCACACTTTGATTGACCTATAAGCTACTACACATGCATGGATGGGTTCAAGAACGTCCAAAGGAAGGAATTAACTCAATAATTCAACACATTGATTGAATTAAGTGCATGCACAAAGGGGAGAACGAATTTACTAGGTTCATGCTGCCATTTATGAACTTACATGCCATTAAAGTGTTTAATTATGAAGATACATGTTCCATACAAGTGCATGAATGTCCCAAGAAGATGAATGCAACCTTTTGGTGCACATACAAGTCACTTGAAGCCTTTCTTTATGACTAAGCATTCATGCACAAACCAAGGGGAAGAAAGTGTCCATTCAAATAGTGCATGAATCTGCCGATTTATGAACTATTTTAATACATTAGTGTGAACGTTTTTATTATTGTGTGAACACCTAGATGCCGAATTTGAATGGTCATCTATGTGCCTATAAATATTTGTTTTCTTTCATTTGTAAGGGGACTTTTGCCGAAATTGTTAATGACCATTTGTTCTTGTGAGGTTGCTTCCTCTCATATCTCGTACAAGTTTCGAAAGGCTTATCTGGCTTGTGCTAGTGGCGTCAATCGTCTTGTTTGAACTTATCACCAACCTGGTGTGGCGTTCATCCCTTCCATTATACCTTTGGTTCTTACTTTTCTAAGTAACAGGTCAAGGTCCATCCATCTTTTCACCTTAACACTATAGGAACTGGGGTGACACTTCTTAGTGTTGAATCATTCCTGACGTTAAGTTCGTTTTTCCATTCCCCATCTTTTAACTTTCCTTCTTGTAACCAAACCGACCCATTTATCCATCACCCATCTTTGCTACACATAATCAACCTATTACTAAACTTACCCTCGCTTGAAACCTTCCGCTTATTCTAATCCATTATTTTTACTTTTATTACTAAAATCGGAGACACGAACGACTCTCTCGAACTACGATCGGGCAACTACGTGAATTCGACTCATCTACCCGGGCGGATCGCATCATTTGGTATCGAGCTTATAAATCGAGAGGCACCGACGTCAGTATGAAGATCGAACTAGGTTCGTTGTGAAAAAAGAATTTGAATTAAAAAATATTTGAAGTTGTAAATTTTCGTTTCTCTCTTGTAATGGTGATATTGTGAAGTATAAAAAAACAGAAAAAATGAAATTATAAAAAAAGTGAAGTGATCAAGTTCTTCTTTGTTTATATTTTGACCCGATCGACAAAGTGTTCTTTTCATCAACTTTGCAACCCATTTCCAAAACACCACACTACACCAAAAAAAAATTCTTTTAGCTTACCATAACCTATACATCTTATCCCTTGTAACCGATTTTGAAGCCGACCCCAAAGCACCAAGACGAGTCAAGAGAAACAAAATACGAGGTTACGAGAGTAAGCTTGAGTGGTAAAAGGCTAGAGTGTGTGAGAACATTTGAGAGATTGAAAAAGCCTAAAAATGAATACAAACATGAGTGGAGTGTTCATCAATATTTCTTTGCGAGTGAAATAGTGAGATTTGTGGTGAGGTACTTGATTTTTTTTTTTGTTTTGTGATCTAACATTTTCTTTTCAGCAATAAAAATCATGTCACGCGAAGAGTTCACCAAATCGGAATACCAATACTTGGTTCAAGAAATGCGAAGAATGGTGACTAAACGAGACCAAAGTGATCGAGTTTCTTCAAGTCGTAAAACGGAACCAAGAACCCCACAGAGATATACCCCCGACTACTACTTAAGAAAAAGTTCCTATCGTGATTCCTTTTCGCCATCTACTTCGAGACAAAGAGATTCATACTATGACTCATATTCATCAGCGAATTCGAGAAGTGACTTCGATCGAAAGTCCTTTTCATCAAGAAATTCGAGAAGACGAGAAGTCGATTACGATTTTGATTCATTCCAAGATGGCGTTCGGAGAGAAAGACATACTCCTACTGGATCGTCGACGAAACTTACTCGGAGTATTCTTCACGAAGTTTTGATTGTGAATCATATGCAAATAATTCTTCATCTTTCGAACAAGATTTGTGTTCTCATCGTTCTTTTGTACATTCTTGTAAAGAAGAAAAAGAAAAAGAAATAAAAAGGAAAGAGAGGCAAGAGGCAAGTAAGAGAGAAAATGAGTGAATCTTGAGGGAACTTGAAAAAGCCTTTGAAAAACAAAAAGAAAAAGAAAAAGAAAATGAGAATGAAAAAGAGTTTGAGAGAGAAAAAGAATGTGAACAAGAAAAAAAAGTGGAAAAAGAAATTGAAACAAAAGAAACGAGTGATTCAGAAGAAAAAGAATCGAGTGAGAAAACAAGTGAGCAAGTGAGGATTATTTCTACTAACCTACCTGTTTGATCTTCTTGTGAATTAACTTTTTAGGTTCCTAGAAGTTTGTGCGACCAATTCCATCTACATTACCTTCCAAACGAGAGGTGCTTTAGGTTGTTCGAAAAAGGTAAGTTCGCGAATGACTACCACCCACTTGCGATCAAAGGTAAGGAAGGTAAGGATTCTTTGTTTATCGAATCAAAGTCACTTGATTTGGATAATTTAAAAGGTGCCATATACAGCTTTTCTTATGACGATTACTACATTGGCAAATTTGTTGACAACATTGGATTAGTTTTCTCTAAGCGAATTTTGAACATGTTTGATCAAAGTCTGTCACGTAAAAATTCTGATATGTTTGACCCTGCAAACATTTTGAACTCGTGTGTTAAATCTTTATGTTTAAATATGCCTGCTCAATTGATTTGTGATAAACTCACTGCTTGAAAAGTTGCATGTTTGTCAAAAATTCTTTGTTTGGCATCCATGTTAAAAGATCTTCACATGATATGTGCAATTGTGTTCTTCATGAACAATCTTTGAGTTTTTGTGCAAAATTTCCATGTAGTGATTTGCATTCCCGATTAATACTCTTGAAGTATGAACCATTGCATATTGGTATGGTCAGTTTTGTCAATTCAACATGTGTGTTTAAACTAGTGAAATATAATTCGTGTGGTGAGTTGATTATATCTTCTTCTAATATGTTGCTTGTTGGGATTCCTAATCAAGTTCGTGTGTTCAAGCCTGGTATTTGCTACATGAGTTCATTTTATGGAAACATTAAGCACTTTGCATCATTTGCATTAAAATTATGTTTGCTTGATGTTCAAACTTTTGATAAGAAGGTGAAATTCAATGATTTGGGTTTCAATTTTGATTCATTTACTAATCACCTTGTCCGCCACATTTGAAATTTTCGTTCCATTTTGAGAAGGTAAGATCGACTTATGCTTTGGGACTTGAATCAAATTTCAACGATGATTTATTCTCTTCTTTTCAGTCCACACCTCCTATTGAAACTAACCTTTTACATTTTTGTGAATGTAACCCTTTAAAAAGCACGAGCTGTATGGTGGTGCTTCACACCCACCCAAGTTGATCGAGATAAAAGGTTTGTTTTACATTACCGTCCAAGAGAGAAGATTCATCTTGTTTTAAAAAGGTAAAACCGATCATAAATTTTCTTCTCTTCAAGATCGACAAGGTAAAGTTTACAAAAATTTTCAAATAACTTTACTCTATTCGAATATTGTTGAAAATCTTTTTGATGGTTTGATGTTTGGAAATTGTTTGTACCTTGTTGTGATTGATTGTTGTTTTTGGCCTAGTAATGATCAGTTTGTGTTGGAAAATGATTACACAAATCATGTTGTTAATAAGCAAAAGAGTGAGTTAGTTTTCAATTGGCCATGATACACTTTGCGTGTACATTCCCATGAATTGTTATTTTGAATAAACATATTAAAAGTTTTGGTTGTGGATTAACATATTTGAATCTTTACAAATGTTCATGACTAATTACCCCTTGATTCAACTAAGTTCACATGTTTGTAAAGATGGCTTATCAAGACTTTTGATAAATTTACGTATGCCTGCTTTTGCATAATTAAGATTCTGGGCATATTATCGCTTGAATGCGTTTTCTTTGAATTTTGATTGTCGTGTGTCTCTAACTTCTTTGAGTTACTCTTTTCCAAAAGTGGTGAGACTTTTCAGGTTTGTGTGACATCTTCTATCCCATTTGACCGAGGAAAACCATGCTCGAGGCAAAGTTCTCCCATGGACAAACAGCTCGACTTGAGGACAAGTCGCCTAAAAGAGGGGGGGAATGATACGAGCACGCCCCGCGAGCTTCATCGAACAAGTCTGTCAAACCGAGCATTGACATGTTGGCAAGCTGATCCCAGCTCGTTTCCAGCTCCACGAGCTCCGTCCAGCTCAAATCCAGCTTATTCGAGCTCGATCCAACTTCGATGAGCTAAACTGAGCTCACTCCTAGCTCATATTCAGCTCTCGAGCTAAACCTTAGCTCAACTTTAGCTTAGGAGTTTAGCCTCAGCTCAACTTTAGCTCACGAGCTAAAGCTTAGCTCATTTTAGTTTAAACTTCGGTTTTGTCTTTAATACATTAAATAAAAATTTGCACATATTCATTTAAGCATTAAACTTGTTTTATATTAATATTTGTTATTAATATGTCATTGTCATTATATAAATTGATTATGTTCACATAGCCGAATTAATGCATGACATTAATGTGTTCACATCATGCCGAATTTATGAGTGTTCATGAGATGTCTTAATGACTTGTTTATTTCATGTAGGTACATTTCTCTGGACGGTACAATGAATGGATGAAGAAACATCTCTTTTGGGCATTCCACACTCATGAATGAAGAAGTATTAAATGCTGGTGCATGTACGGTTAGATGCAATGTTTCTACAAATTCATGCATGTGTCTAATGCATGTATGGACATTAAAGGCTAGTCCATGAATGGATCAAATGCATGGGATGATAGAATGCATGAATGGCTTAAGTGCATGTATGGTGGCTGTCTCCTAACTTTCCAAGGCACTTATTACGCCAAGAAGTAGCTGTTCACACTTTGAATTGACCTATAAGCTACTACACATGCATGGATGGGTTCAAGAACGTCCAAAGGAAGGAATTAACTCAATAATTCAACACATTGATTGAATTAAGTGCATGCACAAAGGGGAGAACGAATTTACTAGGTTCATGCTGCCATTTATGAACTTACATGCCATTAAAGTGTTTAATTATGAAGATACATGTTCCATACAAGTGCATGAACGTCCCAAGAAGATGAATGCAACCTTTTGGTGCACATACAAGTCACTTGAAGCCTTTCTTTATGACTAAGCATTCATGCACAAACCAAGGGGAAGAAAGTGTCCATTCAAATAGTGCATGAATCACTAATTTATGAACTATTTTAATACATTAGTGTGAACGTTTTTATTATTGTGTGAACACCTAGATGCCGAATTTGAATGGTCATCTATGTGCCTATAAATATTTGTTTTCTTTCATTTGTAAGGGACTTTTGCGAAATTGTTAATGACCATTTGTTCTTGTGAGGTTGCTTCCTCTCATATCTCGTATGTTTCAAAGGCTTATCCGGCTTGTGCTAGTGGCGCGTCAATCGTCTTGTTTGAACTTATCACCAACCTGGTGTGGCGCTTCATCCCTTCCATTATACCTTTGGTTCTTACTTTTCTAAGTAACGGGTCAAGGTCCATCCATCTTTTCACCTTAACACTATAGGAACCGGGTGACACTTCTTAGTGTTGAATCATTCTGACGTTAAGTTCGTTTTTCCATTCCCCATCTTTTAACTTTCCTTCTTGTAACCAAACCGACCCATTTATCCATCACCCATCTTTGCTACACATAACTGAACCTATTACTAAACTTACCCTGCTTGAAACCTTCCGCTTATTCTAATCCATTATTTTTACTTTTATTACTAAAATCAGAGACACGAACGACTCTCTCGAACTACGATCGGGCAACTACGTGAATTCAACTCATCTACCCGGGCCGGATCGCATCACCATATCCTAGATATGGTCTTACATGTAAACTCATAACCCTAATGTCATGACATTTGTATCCTATCTATTCTTAAGGTTCAACCGGGAATTTCACTATATCGAATCTTTTCCGAACAAATCCATAATGATAATTGTAATAGCAAAATATTAAATACATGATATAAGTTGCATTATTTACACATGAACTTACCTTGAGTGCGACAACAGCAAAAAGGACCTATTTTCCAATATTTATTTTTCCCCCGATCTAGACTCGAACTTCATTTTTCTTGATCTATAATATTAAATTTAACCCACTTATTAGTCACATTATTCAATGTGACCCAAAAATAACATTTTGGAAAAATTACATTTTTGCCCCTAAAGTTTGACATATTTATATTTTTGCCCCTAAGCTCGAAAAATGAAATTTATTTAATTTATTTAACATACAAGCCTAGCCGAATCATTTTCATAACTATAACAGCCCACAATTTCCATTAAAACACACTTTTCCTACATATTTTATAACTTTTACAGATTATTCCTTTTAGGCATTTTCACCGAAAATCACTTAGCAAAAGTTGTTTCTCTAACTATAAACATTCATAATATATAATTAAACATCAAAATACACAAATTTATAACATGGGTCAAACCCTATACCTTCATCATATCTCAAATAAATGTTAGAAATAGGTAGATCATGTTACAAGGATTTCAAAAATGTGAAAATCATTACAAAGGGGCAAGAACGGACTTACTATGGAGCTTGGAAAGCTTGAACAAAACCCTAGCCATGGCTTCCATGGTATATTCAGCCAAGGGATTGAAGATGACAAGATATTTTTGCTTATTTTGCTTTTTAATTCATTTATTTACTAAATGACCAAAATGCCCCGAATTTAAAAATATTCTATTTCACCTATTTCATGTCCATTTTTGTCCACCAACTTAACCAATGGTCTAATTACCATTTAAGGACCTTCAATTTAAAATTTCATAACAATAGACACCTCTAGCTTCTAAAACTCAAGTTTTGCACTTTTTACAATTTAGTCCTTTTAACTAAATTTAGTGCCCAAACATCAAAATTTTCGAACAAAATTTTTACAAAATAATTCCATAAAATTTTAAACCATAAAAATATAATAAAAATGAATTTTACTTAGTCAGATTTGTGGTCCCGAAACCACTATTCTGACTAAGCTCAAAATCAGGCTGTTACATTTTTGGGAGAACTTTCGGGATTTAGGCCGATGGCTAAGAGGAAAAAGAATGAGTGGATAAGGTTTAAGCTAATTGCTTGAAGGGTTGTGAAAATTATGTTGGTAAAGAGGGGTCTATAAAGTGGTGGATTAGGGCAAACTTGTTGATGCGAACCCGGTCGCATCATGTTACGATGCAACTTGATGCCATCGAGATTGTCCTAAACGAGAGGGGCCCAAGTGCAAAATAAAATCTAATTTTAGTTTGTTAATTTGTGTGCTGGTTTTAATTGACAGAATTTGGGGTGGAAACCATTGCTGGAATAGTTAAACAATCAAAGAAGTCTGATTCAAGTGTCCCCATGCAATTTGCTACAAGCTCATTCAGTTCGTTCATAGTTCATCCAAGCTCATTGAGCTTGACATTAATCAGTTTTAGCTTGAGCATCAACTTGCTGGAATATCTAATTCAGTTTCAGCTAAAATTTAGCTTTATTTAATTTATGCGTTTTTGAGCTTAAAAGTTGTTGAAATAAACTTTTAATGTGTTTATTTATTTTAGCTTAATTAATTAAGTTGTTTTAATTGTCTTTTGTTGCTTAAATAATTAGTTTAATTAATTAAGTTGTTTTTAATTTTCTTTAGTTGCTTAAATAATTTCAGCAATTAATATGTTCCAGCTTAATTAAATTCGCTACAGCCATTTAACTTATTTAAACATTTAACTTGTTTAATTATGCTTATAGGTGAATTAATCATTGAACAACTTGTTACATGGATTGGCATTAAAGGGAGAAATGAATTTAGCTGTTATGAAGATGAATTAAAGGCCAACAACTGTTATGAGCTTATTCAAGTAACCGTTTGAAGATTTTAATGGACAAGGAGTTGATTACACAAGCCATTCAGCTTCCAAATGTTTTTATGTGTTAATGGTTGTTCCAATTCATCCATTTACACCTTGAATCAGTTTTCTTCAAGCATTCATGCAAAGAGGCTGTTCGTGTGCCAAATTTAAGCCAATTGTTGTTGTTGTCCATTCGGTTTCCGAAGAAGAAATAAAAGGCTGTTATAACCTTTTTAGCAGATCAAGCATTGAATCAAATTCATTCAGCTCATTAGAGCTAATTATTAGCTAACTGGGAAGATTAAATAAATTGTTCATAGCTGTTACATATGTTAAAGTTTCTCAAAGGTCTTTTAGTTTTAATTAGCTTAATTAAGTTCACCAATAACTCATTTAAGCTGATTAGTTTGTGTCCATTCGGCTAGAACATATTCAGCCTATAAATAGTTTGTTTTTGTAATTATTTTTTAGAAGACTTTTTGCTCATTGTTGAATGTTTATAACATTTGTGAATTTTTCAACTCTCTTAATTCGTTTTAGACGCAGCTTAACTTATCTAGCTTGCTAGTGGCATCATTCTGTTTCTTTGAACTTATCACTCTTAAATCAAGTGTGGCGTTCACCCCATTGATATCTTTAGTTCCTATCTTCCTAGATAGTGGGTCAAGATCCTATCTTCCATCTTCCATCCATCTTAAGCATCGTATAAGGTTTTGGTCAATGCTTTCTATAGTATTGGTTCTTCATTGGCATTAATTCCATTTTCTATCCATACTATCCATCTTAACTTTTCCTTAATTTCTTTGTTTCACCAATATACCATTAACCTATCTTAAACACTCTTTGAAACCCCTTTGTTTAAACCATCACTTAGCCGAATTTCATATAAACTCCAAATAGAACAGAACTTCTCATTTTAATGATTGGGCATCTAAACTACTCAAATCATTTCACCGAGATGAGTTTGTATCATTTGGTACCAGAGCTAGTAAAATTGAAGTGAGTATCAACGTTCGTAGCATTACGGGATAGTAAGAGATAAAAAAAATTCGTAAAAAAAATCAATTACAAATTCAAGGTGTGAGTATCAGTATTTGTAAGTACAAATTCGTGGGGATATTAAAAAAAAAATTTTGAAGGTTTGCAATTGATTTGCTGCTAGAATTCATTACTCTATCTTTCCTACCATTCGGCCACACTTACATCATTTTCCTTTTGTTTCTAACCTACCCTTCATCCTAACATCATTATCTACCCATAACCAAACATCACTTTTGTAAGTCGACCCACATCGACTGCTGTTAAATTAAAGTAGTCCATTGCGAACATAGAGAGGCAGATCAAGCGAAAAAAGGCCAGAGAGTGGTGAGTCTATTTGAGTGAAAAAAATCCAAGTGAGTGAATTTTCTTTGGAGAGAAATAGTGAGGTTTTTGTTTGTGTGAACTTAAGATGTCAAGAAGTCCGAAAAGAAATCCAAGCGAGGGAAGTGGTTTTCAACCTATAAGAAATGTTGGTGGAGGCGTCCCAAATTTTACACTCCAAGACTTCATGCGTGAAATGGAGCATCTACTTGATCGAAGGATCAAACCCATCAAGGAATGAGACCAACGAGAACAAGTTTCTTCAAGACGAGGGACGAAAATAAGATTGTCACGAAGACAAATGTCCAATGGTTATTCGAGAAGAGATCCATACCGTGATTCTTATATGACGAGGAATTTGAGACAAAACAAAGCAAGCTTCGAGTTTGAAGCCTACCAAGGTGACAAACGAGAAAACACAAGTCATTCTTCGTATGCATCAAAGTACTCATCTATGGAGAGTCAATCATTTAGAGGTGATCATGTTTCAAATGCAACTTTGTCCATTTTTACCCAACGAAAGTCTAGTCTTTCTGAATCTTTTATGTTAACTTCTTCTTCTAACGAAAGGAAGCGAGAAAAAGAAATTGAGAGAAGAAAAAAAGAAATGATAAAAAAAGAAATTGAAAGAAAAAGAGAGCTTGAAAGAAAAGAGAACGAAAAAGAAAAAGAATGTGAAAAAGAAAACAAAATTGAAGAAAGAAAAGAAAGAGTGCGAGAAACAAGTGTTGTTGAAAATGAAAGATAATTGATGAGTGAAAGTGAGATTTCAACAATGAAAGAGATTATGGAAAAAGAAACAAAGCCTGAAAAAGAAACGAGTAGAAAAGATGAAAGTGAATAAGAAAAAGCGAGGAATGATTTTACTAACTGATAAACCATAATTTATACATATTTATAACCCATGCTTAACGCATTTTATGAATGATTTCTCCTTAGATTTGGTGAATTTGATGCTCGTAATGTCTTAATTTCATGTTTTATTCTCATGTAAGCATAGGAGATTAAAGGAATGAGAAACGGGCCAAAAACGAAGAAAATAGGCCAAAGCACGAAATCAACACGGCCTGGACCTCCTCACACGGGCAGATCACACGGCCGTGTCAATTTGGCAGAATTGAAGCACGACTCGCACGGATATAACACATGCCCGTGTACCTCGAACAAGACCTGAAGTTATCGCACACGGGCGTGTCCCTGCCGAGCCCAAGTTAAGTCCAATTCCAAAAAGGCCACTTTTGAGGGTTCTTAGGCATTCCAAAGCCTATAAATACACCTTAAAAGAGGAAGAAAGGGGGCACAGAGAATAGGGAGTAAGGAATTACTCCGAGGAAGTCGATTGATCAATCTCAGAAGCTGGATCCACTATCAAGACTGAAGATCTCTCCTCAATTTCCCCTTTAGGAGTTTTGGGTTTTTCTTTATGTTTTGTATTTATTATTATTCTGAGATTTTTTCTTGTTTAGTTATGAACTAAACCCCTAAATACCTAAGGGGGATGAAACCTATGACGAAACCTTGTTATTATATCTGATTTGTATGATAAATATTTGACTTGTTCTTAATTATGTGTTCTTAATTCTTGTTTTGGTATTTCAGGATATCACTTCAAGTTACTACTCTTAGTTGGAGGAGGAATAGACCCTGACTAAGAGTAACTTTGTCATAATTAAGTGGAGTTGATTGCGTGCCTAGAGATAGGGTGACAAGATTTTGTCAGATTAGGGTGAAACCTAATAAGGGAATCCATAGATCGAGTTAATGCAACCTTAGGGTTTTAATTAGAGAAAAGTCTCGGTTATTTAACCTAGGGATTAGATGTTGTTAGTCTCGAGAGGGATTTCTACGGAACAAGTTAAATGAATAAATCTTCCGGTTCGGAGCCAAAATAACAAGTATAAGTCTAGGTGCATTTTTCCTTAGGTATTGTCTCAATCAATCGCTTTCCCCAAAAGTAATTTTCTAAATTCAATTTTCTGCAAGTTCTTAGTTTAATTAGTTAGTTAAAACAAACCTCTTTTCTTCGGCTAGATAATAAAAAGACAGTCATTACTAGTACTCCTAGTCCTTTGGGTTTGACAATCCGTTCTTGCTAAAGCTATACTACTGTTCGATAGGTACACTTGCCTATGTCGTGATAATTGTTACTTTCAAGAAAGATTCATTATAAATTTATAAAACTTATCACAGAAAATCACGACCAAGTTTTTGGCGCCGTTGCTGGGGACTAAGATATTAGGAACGCTCAATTTTTATTACTTTAGCCATTTATTTTCTTGCAATTTAACTTTAATTTTTATTTTACTAATTTTCTTTCTCTTTCTCTTGGCAGGTTCTTATAGTTTATGACTAGAAGAAACCTATCGGGACCACTGCTTTTTGACGAGGAAATTGATCGTACAGCTCATAGAAATTGACGAGAAATTAGGCGCAGCTTAAGATACACAGAGGAAGAGCAAGAGGACAATATCTCAACTATAACTGAGGAGATGACTGAAAATCAAGACAATCCGCTACCTCCAGCCATGCCCGCTGAATTAGCAAATCAGAATCTTGCTCCTCCTACTATGTATGATTATGCTAAACCTAATTTTACAGGAACTGAGTCAAGTATAGTTAGGCCCACTATTGTTGGAAATAATTTTGAACTGAAACCTAACACGATTCAGATGATACAATAATTTGTTCAGTTTGATGGTTTGAAGGATGAGAACCCCAACACTCACTTGGCGAATTTCCTAAAACTGTGTGACACTTTCAAAATTAATGGTGTTTTTGATGATGCCATTCGCCTTCGATTATTTCCTTTTTCACTAAGGAACAAAGCTAAACAGTGGTTGAACTCACTACCACGAGGGTCCATTACCACTTGGGAACAAATGACTGAAATTTTTTTATTAAAATATTTTCCACCGGCAAAAATAGCTAAGTTGCGTAATGATATATCTTCTTTTATGCAGATGGACTTAGAAACACTCTACGATGCATGGGAGAGATACAAGGACCTTTTGCGAAGGTGCCCACACCATGGGTTACCTCTATGGCTGCAAGTTCAAACGTTCTACAACGGTGTGAACCCTTCGACAAGACAAATGATTGATGCAGCTGCTGGTGGAACCATCAATAACAAAACACTTGAAGAGGCTTATGAATTTATTGAAGAGATATCACTGAATAACTATCAGTGGCAAGTCATGAGGACTAAGCCAATGAAAACAGCAGGCGTTTATAACATCGATTCGGTTACTATGCTATCAAATCAGGTAGAACTTCTGAATAAGGAAATTGATGGTTTACTTGGTCTACGCAGGTACATCCAGTGATGAGGTGTAATCCAAGTGGAGGAGGTGTGCACACAGAATACCCACCATTCAATCCTACAACCAAAGAGGAACAAGTCAACTATATGGGTAACAGTAATTATAGATCTCAAAATAACCCACATAGTAATACTTATAATGCAGGTTGGAAGAACCACCCAAATTTCTTTTGGGGTGGTCAAGGAAATCAAAGGCCACAAAAGCATCAGGGTTTTCAACAGCCACCTTATCAACAAGAAAAGAAATCGAACCTTGAAGAGATGCTATCCAAATTCATCTCGGTGTCAGAAACTCGTTTCCAAAATATCGAGACAGCCCTTAAAAATCAACAAGCATTGATCCAGAGGCTCGAGATTTAGATAGGTCAGCTGTCCAAGCTAATCTTCGAACAACCACAAGGTGGTTTACATAGTAACAGCAAACCGAAAGAACATGTGAAAGCAGTTACACTGAGGAGTGGGAAAGTATTAGCTGAATTTGAAAAGAAGCTAACATAAGAAGCCGTGACAAGAGAAAGGGAGGAGGAAAGACCCAAAAATAGTGACAAACTATTATCAAAGGCGTATAAACCACCAGTTCCATACCCAGCAAAATTGAAAAAAGACCGCATGGATGCACAATTCGGTAAGTTTCTTGAACTTTTTAAACAATTACATATCAACTTACCTTTTGTTGAAGCTATCTCACAGATGCCTACATACGCAAAATTTTTGAAGGAGCTCTTAACAAATAAAAGGAAATTTGAAGACTTGTCTATAGTGGAACTCAACGAGGAGTGCTCAGCTATACTCCAAAATAAACTACCAACTAAACTGAAAGATCCAGGAAGTTTTACCATCCCTTGCTTAATTGGTAGTTTGAATGTTGAGAAAGCACTGGCCGATTTAAGCGCTAGCATTAATTTGATGCCATATAAAATGTTCAAACAACTTGGTCTTGGGGAACCCAAACCCACTAGGATGAGTATTCAACTAGCTGATAGATTTGTTAAGTACCCTACTTGTGAAAGTAGATAAATTCATATTCCCTGTTGACTTCGTTGTGCTTGGTATGGATGAAGACGTGGAAGTACCTTTAATTTTAGGGTGTCCATTTTTAGCCACTGCTAGGGCTATAATCGATGTGGGTGATGGTAAATTGGCACTTAGAGATTTTCTAGGGAACATGATGATTCATGTTATTTTATTGACTCTATTGTTCATGCTACTCAAGACTCTTTTTAGGAAATTATACGAAAGGACACGACGAAATTGTGTCAACTCAAGGGGAGAAGGCAGATGATGACCCTAGTGAATGGTCCTTAAGACAAGCAGAGTATGAGGGTATTAAGATGAATGATGAACTTAAACAAAAACCCTCTATTGAAGAACCTAATGCGAGCATGCTCCACGCAACAGCTAGCTCAAATAAGGACTCCATGGTGCTACCTCAAGGTCCTGTTACTCGAGCTCGAGCCAAGATGTTTAAAGAGTCTATCGCAGCTTTTGTGGCTCAACTTTGGGATGAAACATTATTAGGACGTTCCGAGAAAGCTTATCCCAGCTCTTTGAATTTATCGTACAATTGCCTGCAAGTCCAGTTCAGCTCACCGAGCTCCTATTAAAAGTTATTTAATATGCTATAAAATAAATAGTGTTCATATTAGTAGTTTAATTATGTCTTAAAATGCTTAAATGGTGTTAATTAAATTAAGTCACAGCCGAATTTAATCCTTGTACTTGTGTTCACATTAATCGAAATTATCACATGTCTTGTGCAGGGACACCAATGGACACATGAGGTTTGAAGAAACATCACTTTTGGAGGATGCATGAATGGCAAGGTGCATTGATTCCAAAGGTTCATGAATGACCAAGAGCCATGAATGTTGTGCTACCATTTCGTCTACACATGTGACTATTCGGTCAAAGGGACATAATACATGCATGAGATGGTTGGCCGAATGTCTTCCTCCATGAACCTCTACATTCCGTTCACATTGTGTTCACACAACAAGTCCTTTTGGTTCACCATGTTCACACCTATGGACTCTTCAGGTTTCGGCATTCACACCTATTTTGGCCCTTGGAGTTACATCAGTTAATTCATCAATTTTGGCTAAAGGTTGTCATTCAACTGCTCCATTAAACAAGGGAGGCCGAACCTAGCAAGTGTCCCTTGGAGCTTCATTCATTCACTTATTATTTCTTAAGCATGAAGCATTCATAATTCATGTTCCAAAGCCGAATCTAGTCATGCACATTAAGGGTTAATTTTCTAGAATTTTCTTTTACTTAATTTGTAAATATGAAAGGCCATTCGGCTACCTAGGCTTTAGGCTTATAAATACTTGTTATTTTTCCATGTAAAAGGACTTTTTGACTCTTTGTTAATGTTATGCTACCAAAATTGTGAGGCAACTTTTTCTCCATTTCGTTTAAAGATTCGATTAGCTTTCCTAGTGATCTAGTTGTGTCAACCGTTTCTTTTGTCGAACTTGAACTTATCACTATCCGTAGTGTGGCGTTCAAACATACCGAGGTTCCTATCTTATTAGATAGTGGGTCGAGGTTTCCTTTACCAATCCTAAACCAAACTTAAAGGGTTTAAAAACAACGGGTCGATACCATTTCGGTATTGGTTCTTGTAAGCACCTTTATTAGTTCAAACCCGTTTCTTCTTTACCAAATCAAACCTAAACTGACCAATACGTTCATACCCCTTCGTTCATACCATTTTATTCCTACCATTTCGTTCTTACCACTCTTTCTACTTCGACCATTCCTTCAACTCAACTAAACCTAACGTAACTTCTTGTCGATGATCGGACAATCACTAACACGACTCGACTCACCCGAGGCGGATCGTATCATCTGGTATCAGAGCTGG
The DNA here is from genome assembly GCA_025698475.1 of Gossypium anomalum. NCBI lineage: Eukaryota > Viridiplantae > Streptophyta > Magnoliopsida > Malvales > Malvaceae > Gossypium > Gossypium anomalum. The sequence goes on from CM046965.1 coordinate 45,866,658, forward strand.
TAAAACGAGAAGTTCGTGCGACGAAATCATCCCCGGGATAGTCCAAGTGTACTCGAGTAAGTAGAAAAAAAAGAGTAAAAAAAGAAAAAAAATTTTGCTTCGTGAAATTCAAGTATTATATTATATTTACCGTTTTAGTAGTTTATAATATATATATATATATATATATATATAAAATTATTACTTTGTGAAATGCAAGTATTACATTGTAATTATCAATTTAGTAGTTAAAAAAAAGTATGTAAAAAAAAAGTTTCGAAAAAAATTTGAAAAAAATCAAAAAAAGAAAGAAAGAAAGTGTTTTATGCAATTCAATTATTATTTGATCGTCAAGCTTTGATTTGATATAGTTTCCAATCCATCTTCTATTCTACTCTCCCTAATACGCCACATTTTAAACCCAATTCCCTACTCTTTCAGCCTACCCTAAACCGAATACATCAATCTATTGTTACCCCTTTTGAACCGACCACCTAGACCAAGGACTAAGCCTTAACGAATCTGCTTACGAAATCATGAGAAAAGGTTAAGAGAGGTAAAAGGCACGAGAGTTGTAAGTGCAATAGAGTGGAGGTAAAAGCCTAATATCGAGTGTAAACACGAGTGTGAGAGAATCATCTTCCTTTTTCCTTTTCAAGAGATTGTGAAGCTTTGTGGTGAGGTTTACTTTTAACAAAAATTTAATGTCACAAGAGTCAGATCACAACATGGAAGATCGTCCGGCAAGACAACCCGTTTGCAACATCCTCGACTTAAACATGCAAGCCTTATTACGAGAAATGGAGCGACTCTTAGATTGAAGGCTCAATCCCATCAAAGATCATTTGTACCGAGTTGAAACGATTGGCCAACGTGAAAAAACTCCCGAGGTGGTTAGACCGAGACGGGAAAGGCCAAATCAAAATCAGGGAAGACGAAGGGTCCAAGACGATGAAACAAACAACCTTAATGATCTTGAGAGTGAACAAGAATCCACTGCTAGTTTTCATCGGAGGGAACCACGGCAACGAGGTCGAAGACGTGAAGATGACGATCTCAAGAACATCAAGCTGTCCATTCCACCGTTTCAAGGTAGATTGGATCCGGAGGCCTATCTTGAGTGGGAAAAAAAGATAGAGTTGCTGTTCAATTGCCATAATTATTCCGAAACTAAAAAGGTGAAACTAGCAGCAATAGAATTTCTGGATTACACCATGATTTGGTCGGAACAACTAACCACTAGTCGGAGGCATAACGGTGAACGTCCTATCTCTACATGGACCGAAATGAAGGCAGTGATGAGGCGATGATTTATCCCTGCGTACTACCACCGGGAGTTGCACCAAAAAATCCAAAATCTTATGCAAGGCTCCAAAAGCGTCAAGGACTACTACAAAGAGATGGAAATCGCGATGATTCAGGTGGATGTTCAAGAAGATCCCGAAGCAACGATAGCGCGATTCCTGGCTGGTCTAAATCGAGATATAGCAAACTAGTGGAATTACAACACTACATTGAAGTGGTTGATATAGTTCATATGGCCATCAAGGTGGAAAGACAACTCAAGAGAAAAGGCCCAAGTCGAGGGTTTCCCACTTCCAACCCTTCAAAGTGGAGCCAAGGCTTGAGTAAAGGACCTTCCAATCCTCAAGGGGAGGAGACCACGATACCTCCGAAAACCAACAAGCCTATCGCCAAAGTGAACAAAGGCAAGGTACCCAAATCATCATACAATCGAAATTGAGATAGTAAGTGTTTTAAGTGTCTCGGAAGAGGCCACATAGCAAGCCAATGCCCAAATCGAAGGACCATGGTGTTGCAAGGCGATGGCGAGATCGAGACGGAGGATGAGGAGGAGAAAGAATCTGAATCGACTTCCGAAGTCGAGGAGGACGTAGAACAACCCATGGAAGGAGAACTACTTATTATAAAACGAAGTCTAAGTCTCCAAGGCACGGAGAATGATCTCCAATGAGAGAATATCTTCCACACTCGATGCCAAGTCGGAGGCAAAGTCTGTAGTGTCATCATCGATGGAGGCAGCTGTACCAATGTAGCAAGTACGATGATGGTTGAAAGACTTGGTCTGCCCACAACCAAGCATTCGAACCCATACAAACTCCAATGGCTCAATGATGGAGGAGAACTTAAGGTAACAAAGCAAGTACTTGTCTCATTCATCATTGGTAAGTACTCGGATGAAGTTCTTTGTGACGTCGTACCAATGCATGCAGGGCATCTACTACTTGGTCGACCATGGCAGTTTGATAAGCGAGTTCAGCACGACGGATATACATATCAACATGTATACTTTCAAATTTATGGGAAAGAATGTGACTTTAGCGCCGTTGACTCCCAAACAAGTTTATGAAGACCAACTCAAGCTAAAAGCTTCTATCGAACAAATAAGAGAAAAAACAAAAGAAGACTATAAAAAAATAAAAGAAGAGAAAAATAAGAAAAAGAAAACAAAAGAGAGTGAAAAGAAAATCAATAAAGGAAAAGAAGAAAAAGAAGAGAAAATTGAAAAAATGAGCGTATATGCAAAAACAAGTGAAGTGAGAAAAGCATTGACGATGAATCGAACTATTCTTGTACTTTTGTACAAGGAAGCATTATTTGCTACTAATGAATTACCTGATACCCTACCCTCTCCTATTTTTTCTTTGTTGCAGGAATTTAAAGACATCTTTCCAGAAGAAGTCCCGAGTGGACTTCCACCACTTCGTGGAATCGAGCATCAAATTGATTTTGTGCCGGGAGTAGTTATTCTAAATCGACCAGCTTACCGAGCCAATCTGGAGGAAACCAAAGAACTGCAAAGACAAGTCAATGAATTGATGGAAAAAGGCTATATTCGTGAGAGCTTAAGTCCCTGTGCTGTTCCTGTACTATTGGTGCCAAAGAAGGATGGAACATGGCGCATGTGCGTAGATGTCCGAGCCGTTAAAAAAATAACGATCAAATACTGTAATCCCATTCCTCGCTTAGATGACATTTTAGATGAGCTTAGTGGAGCCAAAGTATTCTCAAAAATTGACTTGAAAAGTGGCTACCACCAAATCTGGATACGAAAGGGAGACGAATGGAAAACGGCGTTCAAGACCAAGCACGGGTTATACGAATGGTTGGTTATGCCTTTTGGCCTTACCAACGCTCCAAGTACGTTCATGAGACTAATGAACTATGTATTAAGGTCTTTCATCGGTAAGTTTTGTGTGGTGTATTTTGACGATATTCTGATCTATAGCAAATCCATGGAAGATCATGTAAGGTATCTTAAGTCTATTTTGGAAGTTTTGCGAAAAGAGACGTTATATGCTAATTTAAAGAAATGTTCTTTTTATTCTAACAAAACTATCTTTCTAGGTTTTGTAGTTAGTGTGGATGGTCTCGAGGTAGACCAAGAGAAGATTAAGGCCATACAAGATTGGCCAAGGCCTGCGAGCATTTCGCAAGTTCGAAGTTTCCATGGCCTAGCAAGCTTCTACCGACGATTTGTTTCAAATTTCAGCATTATTGCTGCTCCACTTACGAGTGTTATTAAGAAAAATTCTTCTTTCAGTTGGAATGATGAGCAAGAGAGTTCATTTATTAAAATTAAAAATTGTCTTACTAACGCACCTTTGCTTGCCCTTCCAGATTTTTTGAAGACTTTTGAGATCGAGTGCGATGCTTCAGGCGTTGGAATCGGGGCTATTTTAACACAAGATGGTCACTTTGTGGCTTACTTTAGCGAGAAAATCAGCGAAGCCGTACTCAACTACCCGGTGTACGATAAAGAGATGTACACGCTTATTGATGCGAGCGCGCTCAATGGTTCAGCTACTTCGAGTAAAGATCATCTGACGCTACCACAAGGCCCTATCACCCGAGCTCGAGCTAAGGCTTTTAAAGATTCTATTTTAGCTTTTGTAGCTCGAATTTGGGATGAAAGTTAGCCCAGCTGCAGCGAGGAAGCTTATATTAACTCTTCTAGTTCACCTCGTAACTTGCTACTAGTTCAGATTCAGCTCACGTCCAGCTCCCAACTCAAGTCCAGCTTACGAGTCTGAACCTAGCTCAGATTTAGCTCACGAGCTCGAATTTAGCTCAGATTCAGCTCATGCATCTAGATCGAGCTCAATAAGTCTATTCGTTCCTAGCTATTAAATAAGATTGAAGCATTAAATAAATTTGAACATATTTATTCAAATAATTAATTTGTTTAATTCTGGACATTTTAAATAGGTGTGCCGAATTTAATTAGGTTATTACATGTTTTTAATATGTCTTGGTTGAACTAGGATTTAATGTGTCCAAATTACTACAATTATTTATTGTGTTAGCCAAATTTATGAGTGTGTTTAATATGTTCATATTTGCTGCCACCTTAACTTGTTCACGTTGGTGAATTAATGCTTGATTTTAATGTTGCAGGCACATCACTCCTTGGACGGCAAGATGCATGGATGAATTAAGTTGGTATGATGATTTTTGGACTTTCCAAAGCAACCATTCGGTCAAGAGTCACTTTATTATTCAATTCTCTAAAGTGGCCGAATCTCTTCCCCATGGTAACATCAAAGCATTCACACTAGGAGTTCACACATGCAACCATTCGATTACTTGTGTTCACACCTCAAAGGCTATTCATGCTCCTATGTTCACACCTATTTTGTCTCTTTATGAAGCCCATTTAAGACGTCACCTTTGGATGAAACCACATGAATTTAATGCTTCAATTAAAATGTTGGCCGAACCTACCCAAGCATGCATGAAGACCATTTATCCAAGTGCATTAATGCTTAGCCATGAAGTCTTCCATCCACCTCCCATTCGGCCGAACATGGACATGCACATTGAAAGATCATTTCTAGAATTTTCATAGCCATTAATAGTTACATTGCTTAGTTGTTAAGCCTATGAACTTGACTATCCGGTTAGCATAGGCTACTAGTATAAATAGTTGTTCCCTTTCATTGTAAAATGACTTTTGACTCTTTGTTAATGTTATGCTGCCAAAATTGTGAGGCAACTTTTTCTCCATTTCGTTCAAAGACTCGATTGGCTTTCCTAGTGATCTAGTTGCGTCAACCGTTTTCTTTGTCGAACCCGAACTCACTACCCGTAGTGTGGCGTTCGAACATACTGAGGTTCCTATCTTGATAGATAGCGGGTCGAGGTCAACTTCACCAAACCTAAACCGAACTCAAAGGGCCTATAAACAACGGGTCAATACCATATCAGTATTGGTTCTTGTTTGCACTTTAGTTCAATTCATACTTCTTTCGAAACCAGTTCGTACCAAATCAACAAAATCATCCATTTCTGACCTTTTTGTTACTCAAACCATCTTACCTATTTGAACCCTTCTTATCCTTTCTTTCTTAGCCTTTCTTCAACTATGCAACTCCTTCAAATAAATTTTACGTAACTTCTTATCAACGATCGGGCAACTACGAATACGATTCGACTCTTTCAAGATAGATCGTATCATTTGGTATTGAAGCTACTTAAACAAGTAGTACGTACGACAAAATCATCCCAGGAATAGTACAAGTGAACGAAAGTAAGTAGGATCTGAAAAAAAAAGTATAGAAAAAAAATTTTATATACCGAAGTTTTCTCATTTTGATTAGTTTGTTGCTGTTACAATAAAAATAAAAATCTACGCAGCTGAAAAAAAACAAAATCGCGTACAGAAGTGTTCTTATTGTATTTAGTTTGCTGATATAGTACAAAAAAAAGTTATACAAGTTTAAAAAAATCAAAAAAAAAAGAGAGAAGTGTTTTATGCAATTCAGTTGTTATTTGATCGTCAAGCTTTGATTTGATATAGTTCCCGATCCATTTTCCAATTCTACTCTCCTAATACGCCACACTTTTAACCCAATTCCCTATTCTTTTAGCCTACCCTAAACCGAATACATTAATCACTTGTTACCCCTTTTGAACCGACCACCTAGACCAAGGACTAAGCTTTAACGAATCTACTTATGAAATCACGAGAAAAGGTTAAGAGAGGTAAAAGGCACGAGAGTTGTAAGTGCAATAGAGTGGAGGTAAAAGCCTAATTACGAGTGTAAACACGAGCGTGAGAGAATCATCTCTTTTTTCCTTTTCGAGAGATTGTGAGGTTTTGTGGTGAGGTTTACTTTAACAAAGTTTTAATGTCACCAGAAATCAATCCCAACATGGAAGAACGTCTAGCAAGACAACCCGTTTGCAATGTTCCCGACCTAAACATGCAAGCTCTATTACGAGAAATGGAGCGACTCCTAGTCCGAAGGCTTAATCCTATTGAAGATCGATTGTTCCAAGTTGAAATGATAGGTCAGCGTGAAAGAACCCCCGAGGTTGTCAGACAAAGACTGGAAAGGCCAAATTAAAATTGGGGAAGAAGAAGGGCCCAAGCCGATAAAGCAAACAACCTTAGTGATCTTGAGAGTGAACAAGAATCCATTGCTAATTTTCATCGAAGGGATCCACGGCAACGAGATCGAAGGCGAGTAGATGACGATCTCAAGAACATCAAGCTGTCCATTCCACCGTTTCAAGGTAGATCGGATCCGGAGGCCTATCTTGAGTGGGAAAAAAAGATAGAGTTGGTGTTCGATTGTCATAATTACTCCGAGAATAAAAAGGTGAAACTCGCAGTTATAGAATTTTTAGACTACGCCATGATCTGGTGGGATCAACTAACCATTAGTCGGAGGCAAAACAGAGAACGTCCAATTTCTACGTGGACCGAGATGAAGGTGGCATTGAGGTGATGATTTATTCCTTCGTACTACCACCGAGAGTTGTACTAAAAACTACAAAATCTCACACAAAGGTCCAAAAGTGTCGAAGATTACTACAAAGAGATGAAAATCGCAATGATTCGGGCAGACGTGCAAGAAGATCCCGAAGCAACGATGGCGCGATTCTTGGCTGGTCTAAATCGAGATATCGCCAATGCGGTCGAATTACAACACTACCTTAAAGTGGTTGAGATGGTCCATATGGCCATCAAGGTAGAAAAATAACTCAAGCAAAAAGGCCCAAGTTGAGGATTCTCTACTTCTAACACTTCAAAGAGGCCTTCCAGCCTTTCGAGGAAAAGAATCCACTGCCCCTCCGAAAACCAACAAACCGAATACTGAAATTAACAAAGGCAAGGCACCGGAAACATCACTCAATCAAAATCAGGACATCAAATGTTTCAAGTGTCTCGGAAGAAGACACATAGCCAGTCAGTGTCCAAATCGAAGAACCATGGTGTTACGAGCTGATGGCAAAGTTGAAACGGAGGACGAAGAAGAGAAAGAATTTGAATCGACAGGAGGACTTAGAACAGCCCATGGAAGGTGAATTACTTGTTGTGAAGCAAAGTCTAAGTCTCTAAGGCATGGAAAATGATCTCCAATGAAAAAATATATTTCATACTCGTTGTCAAATAGGAGGCAAAGTCTGTAGCGTCATTATCGACAGAGGCAGCTGTACCAATGTAGCAAGTACCATGATGGTCGAAAAACTTGGTTTGCCTACTACCAAGCATCCGAGCCCCTACAAACTTCAATGGCTCAACGATGGCGGAGAACTTAAGGTAACAAAGCAAGTACTTGTCTCATTTACCATTGGTAAGTATACAGACGAAGTACTTTGCGACGTTGTACCGATGCATGCGAGCATCTACTCCTTGGTCGCCCGTGGCAATTTGACCAGCGGGTGCTACATGATGGGTACACTAATTGATATACCTTCAAGTTCATGGGAAAGAACGTAACCTTGGCACCATTATCTCCCAAACAAGTGTACGAAGACCAAATGAAATTAAAAGTTTCTATCGAACAAATGAGAGAGAAAGAAAAGGAAAATTGTAAAAAAAAAACGAAGAAAAAAATAAGAAAAGAAAACAAAAGAGAGTGAAAAGAAAAACAACAAAGAAAAAGAAGAAAAAGAAAAGAAAATCGAGAAAATGAGTGTTTTTACAAAAGCTAGTGACGTGAGAAAAGCTTTGATGATGAGACAACCTGTTCTTGTACTTTTGTACAAGGAAACTTTGATTACTGCTAACGATTGGCTCGACACCCTTCCCTTTCCTGTTCTTTCTTTGTTGCAGGATTTCAAAGACGTTTTCCCGGAAGAAGTCCCAAGTGGTCTCCCACCACTTCGTGGGATCGAACATCAAATAGATTTTATGCTGGCAGCTGTAATCCCAAACTGACCTACCTACCGAGCCAATCTGGAGGAAACTAAAGAATTACAATGGCAAATCCAAGAGTTGATGGAAAAAGGCTACATACGCGAGAGCCTTAGCCCCTGCGCTGTTTTTGTTCTGTTGGTGCCGAAGAAAGTTGGGACATGGCGGATGTGCGTTGATTGCCGAGCTGTCAATAAAATTACAATCAAATATCGTCATCCCATTCCTCGCTTAGATGACATGTTAGACAAACTAAGTGGAGCCACGGTTTTCTCAAAAATCGACTTGAAAAGTGGCTACCACCAAATCCGAATGCGAGAGGGTGATGAATGGAAAACGACATTCAAGACCAATACGGGTTATACTAGTGGTTGGTTATGCCTTTTGGTCTTACCAACACGCCTAGCACGTTTATGAGGTTAATGAATTACGTATTAAGGTCCTTTATCGGTAAGTTTTGTGTTGTAACGATATATTGATCTATAGCAAATCCGTTGACAAGCATGTAAGACATCTGAAATCTATTTTAGAAGTTTTACGAAAAGAGACATTATATGCTAACCTAGAAAAATGTTCATTTTGTTCTGATAAAGTTGTCTTTCTAGGTTTTATGGTTAGCGCGAATGGTCTAGAGGTAGTTCAAGAGAAGATTAAGGCCATTCAAGATTGGCCAAGACCTATGAATGTCACTCAAGTTAGGAGTTTTCATGGACTTGCGAGTTTTTACCGATGCTTCATACTAAACTTTAGCACTATCGCTGCTCCTCTTATGAGCGTCATCAAAAAAGAATTCCTCTTTCCATTGGAGTGATGAACAAGAAACTTCATTTAATAAAATTAAAGTTTGCTTAACTAATTCTCCTTTACTTGTTCTTCCAGATTTTGTGAAGACATTTGAGATCAAGTGTGATGCCTCGAGTGTTGGAATCGGTGCTATTTTGACGCAAGAGGGCCGACCTGTGGCTTACTTTAGCGAGAAACTCAGTGGAGTCGTACTCAACTATCCGGTGTATGACAAATAGATGTACGTACGGGCACTTGAGACATGGCAACATTATTTATGGCCAAAGTAGTTCGTCATACACCCCGATCATGAATCCTTGAAGCATATCAAAGGCCAACATAAATTGAACCGCCGCCATGCGAAGTGGGTTGAATATCTCGAGTCGTTCCCATATGTCATCAAGCATAAGAAAGGTAAAGATAATATAGTGGCTGATGCGCTCTCAAGAAGGTATACCTTGTTGTCATATTTGGATTCCAAAATCCTAGGTTTTGCTTTATTGAAATATTCTTATGCTAATGACTCTGATTTTGGTAAGATCTACGTTACTTGTGAAAACGGTGTTTTTGACACTTTTTATAGGTACGAGGGCTTCCTTTTTAAGGAAGATAAATTATGCATTCCCTGCGGATCTGTTCGAGACTTACTAGTGCACGAGGCATATAGTGGCGGGCTTATGGGCCATTTCGGAGTCAATAAGACGCTTGCCACTCTCCACGAACACTTCTATTGGCCACGGATGCGAAAGGACGTGGAGCGGGTTTGTGAGAGGTGTATAGCATGTAAGTAAGCTAAATCGAAGGTTCAGCCCCATGGCTTATACACACCACTGCCCATCCCTGAAGCACCGTGGGTCGACATTTCTATGGACTTTGTTCTTGGACTACCGTGCACAAAAATAGGGAAGGACTCTATCTTTGTAGTTGTTGATAGATTCTCAAAAATGTCTCATTTTATTGCCCGTACTAAGACTGACGATGTTGTACATGTTGCAAACTTGTTTTTCAGGGACATAATACGACTCTACGGCATCCCTCGCACCATTGTGTTGGATCGAGATGCTAAATTTTTAAGTCACTTTTGGAGATCCTTGTGGGGGAAATTAGGAACCAAACTTCTATTTTCGACTACCTGCCATCCCCAAACTGATGGCCAAACGAAGGTCGTCAACTGAGTCTTATCCACTTTACTCCGGGCCATCGTGCGTAGAAATTTGAAGTCGTGGGAGGATTGTCTTCCACATATTGAGTTTGCGTATAATTGTTCCATCCATTCCGCAACAAAATTTTCACCTTTTGAGATTGTATATGGATTTAACCCTTTGACACCTTTAGACCTATTGCCTTTGCCTATTGATCAGTTTGTTCATGCAGATGCTAAGAAAATGGTAGATTTTTTCAAAGATATACACCAAAAGGTGAGAGCAAATATCGAGGCTAGGACTGAGTCCTATGTGCAAAATGCGAACAAAGGCCAAAAACGGATGGTTTTTGAACCCGAAGATTAGGTTTGGGTTTATTTGCCCAAGGAACGCTTTCTGGTCCAATGTAAATCTAAGCTACTACCTGATACGATCCGCCTTAGGGTGAGTCAAGTTGTATGCGAGTTTGCCCAATCGTCTACGAAGAAGTATCGTTTGGTTTGTTCAAAGGATGTTTTATGTGAATAATGGCGGAAGCTATGTAAGAAGGGTTCAAAGATGGGTTTATGGGTATGAAGTTTATGTAGGTTCGGTTATAGAAAAATAATAAAAGATGGAAATAAATATAGTAATTGGATAACAAACAACATATGTGAAGTGAATTGATGGTTCGATTATGATGAAACGAAAGGATGGAATGGAATGAAATGAAATGGAAATGATCTCAAAAACAAACACGAAAAAATATTAGAAAATATTGACCCAAATGCTTATAAGTTTTCAAGGTGGTCGGATGGAGAATAGGAGAACCTCGACCCGCTACTTAGCAAAGTAGAAACCTTGGTATAAGGGTGAACGCCACACTATTTGATAGTGATAAGTTTAAGATAAAGAAGAAGGCAGGTTGACACCACTAGTGACCTAGATAAGCCAACGAGTTCTTCAACGAAATATGAAAGAAAGAAATCTCACAAATTTCATATAAGTTCAATAGTGTTTTAAACTAAGCAAAAAGATCTCCTTACTGATACGAGCACGCCCCGCGAACTTTGCTGAACAAGTCTGTCAAGCCGAGCATTGACATGTTGGCAAGCTGATCCCATCTCGTTTCCAGCTCCACGAGCTCCGTCCAGCTCAAATCCAGCTTATTCGAGCTCAATCCGACTTGCCTGAGCTAAACTGAGCTCACTCCTAGCTCATATTCAGCTCACGAGCTAAACCTTAGCTCAACTTCAGCTTAGGAGTTTAATTTCAGCTCAACTTTAGCTTAAGGGCTAAAGCTTAGCTCATTTTAGTTTAAACTCAGTTTTATCTTTAATGCATTAAATAAAATTTGCACATATTTATTTAAGCATTAAACTTGTCTTATATTAATATTTGTTATTAATATGTCATAGTCATTACATAAATTGATTATGTTCACATAGCCAAATTAATGCATGACATTAATGTGATCACATCATGCCGAATTTATGAGTGTTCATGAGATGTCTTAATGACTTGTTTTATTTTTTGTAGATACAATGATCAAGGATGGCACAATGTATGGATGAAGAAACATCTCTTTTGGGCATTCCATACTCATGAATGAAGAAGTATTAAATGCTGGTGCATGTACGGCTAGATGCAAGGTTTCTCCAAATTCATGCATGTGTCGAATGCATGTATGGACATTAAAGGCTAGTCCATGAATGGATCAAATGCATGGGATGATAGAATGCATGAATGGCTTAAGTGCATGTATGGTGGCTGTCTCCTAACTTTCCAAAGCACTTATTCGGCCAAGAAGTAGCTGCCAACTAATTCTATGTTGACCATAGAGCTCCTTGAACATGTTCACACTTTGATTGACCTATAAGCTACTACACATGCATGGATGGGTTCAAGAACGTCCAAGGGAAGGAATTAATTCAATAATTCAACACATTGATTGAATTAAGTGCATGCACAAAGAGGAGGACGAATTTACTAGGTTCATGCTTCCATTTATGAACCTACATGACATCAAAGTGTTTAATTATGAAGATACATGTTCCATACAAGTGCACGAACGTCCCAAGGAGATGAATGCAACCTTTGGTGCACATACAAGTCACTTGAAGCCTTTCTTTATGACTAAGCATTCATGCACACACTTAGCAGGAAGAAAGTGTCCATTCAACTAGTGCATGAATCTGCCAAATTTATGAACATGTTAAATACAAATGTTAACAGAATTTAAATTAGTGTTAACATCATAGATGCCGAATATCAATAGACATCTTAGGCTTATAAATATTTTGTTTATTTCATTATAAGAGGACTTTTTCCAAATTATTAATGAACATTGTTCTTGTGAGGTTGCTTCCTCTCATATCTCGTACAAGTTTCGAAAGACTTATCTAGCTTGTGCTAGTGGCATCAATCGTCCTTGTTTGAACTTATCACCAATCTTGGTGTGGCGTTCACCTATCCTTCTATCCATCCTTTTCACCTTAACAATATAGGAACTGGGGTGACACTTTTTAGTGTTGAATCATTCCTGACGTTAAGTTCGATTTCCATCCCCATCTTTCAAATTTCTTTTTGTTAACCAAACCGAGCCATTTATCCATCATCTATCTTTGCTACCCTTAACCAAACCTATTGCTAATTCTACACTTCTTGAAACCTTCCGCTTATCCTAACCTATTCTTTTACTTCTATTACTAAAATTTGAGGCACGAACAATTCTCTCGTCTACGATCAGGCAACTACGTGAATTTGACTCAACTTCCCGGGCTGGATCACATCATTTGGTATCAGAGCTTGTAAAATGAGAGGCACCGACGTTCATATCAAGATCGAAATAGGTTCGTAAAAAATCAAAATTAAAAAAATTTGAAATTAAAAAAAAAATTTCAAGTTGTAATTTTTGTTTTTCTCTATTGTAATAGTGGTATTGTGAAGTAGTAAAAAAAAGGGTACGAAATTTAAAAAAAAAAGTGAAGTGATCAAGTTCTTCTGTTAGTTCCAATCGTCAAGTGTTCTTCTTCTTCAATTTTTTTGTACCCTCCCAAAATGCCACACTATACAAAAACTTTCTTCTAGCCTACCCGTACACTGTAACATCTTACCCCTTGTAACCATTTTTGAAGCTGACCCCAAAGCACCAAGACGAGTCAAGAGAAACAAAGTACGAGGGTACGAGAGTAAACTTGAATGGTAAAAGGCTAGAGAGTGTGAGAGCATTTGAGAGTTGAAAAAGCCTAAAACGAGTGAAAACACGAGTGGAGTGTTCATCTATTATTTCTTTCCGAGTGAACTCGTGAGGATTTTGTAGTGAGGAACTTAAATTTTTGTTTTGATCTAACGTATTTTCCTTTCAGTAATCATGATGTCTTGTGAAGAATTTACCGAGTCGGAGTTCCAATACTTGGTTCAAGAAATGCGAAGAATGGCGAATTCTGAGTTTGGCCAACTGCAACTGAGGCTAGATCGATTGCAAAAACAAGACCAAAGTGATCGAGTTTCTTCAAGTCAAAAAACGGAACCAAAAACACCATGGAGATATACCACCGAATACTACTTGAACAAAAGTTCCTATCGTGATTCTTTCTCGCCATTGACTTCGAGGCAAAGAGATTCATACTATGTCTCCTATTCGAGAAGAGACTTCGAACGAAACTATGATTTTGACTCCTTCCAAGAAAATGTGCGAAGAGATAGATATACTTCTTCCCGAACTTCAAAGAAATCATTCAAGGAGTGTTCTACACGAAGTTATGATTGTGAATCACATGCAAATAGTTCTTGGCCTTTCGAACATGATCTTTATTCTTATGATTCTTTTGTACATTCTTCTAATGAGAAAACAAAGGAAAGAAAAGAAAAAGCAAAAGAAGAAAAAGAAAATGAAATAAAAAGAAAAGAGAGGCAAAAGGCAAGTAAGAGAGAAAATGAGCGAATCTTGAGAGAACTTGAAAAAGCCTTTGAAAAAGCCTTTGAAAAACAAAAAGAAAATGAAAAAGAGTTTGAGAGTGAAAAAGAAGATGAAAAAGAAATTGAAACAAAAGAAACGAGTGATTCAGAAGAAAAAGAATCGAGTGAGAAAACAAGCGAGCAAGTGAGGATTATTTCTACTAACCCGCCTGTTCGATCTTCTTGTGATTTAACTTTTCAGGTTCCTAGAAGTTTGTACGACCAATTCCATCTACATTACCTTCCAAATGAGAGGCATTTTAGGTTGTTCAAAAAATGTAAGTTCGCGAATGACAACCACCCACTTGCAATTGAAGGTAAGAAAGGTAAGGATTCCTTATTTAATGATTCAAGCTGTTTAAATACAAAGTTGCTCATATAGATTTTCATGGCCTTATTTTTGAAATTCTTCCATCTTTTGATTTGGCTAATTATTGTTCACATATTAATGTCAACGATGTTGTTTCAAAAGATGCCATGAAGATTCCGTCTTATGACATGTTTTATAACGACAATTCTATTGATTCTATTGGATTAGTTCATCCTGTGCAAATTGTGAATGTGTGCGATAGCAGTTTTTCACATTTTGATTTGTTTGATTATAAAAATTCTTTGAATTCATCTTTCTATTTAAACGTGCCTATTCAAATGATTTGTGTTGGATTTGAATTTCTGAAAGGTTGCATGATCACAACTTCTTTGCTCGATATATGCGTTAAAAGATTTTTGCATGAAATAATTGATCTGTTTGACTTTGTTCTTCAAGATAAATCTCTGAAATTTTATGCGAGATTTCCATGCTTTGATCTATCTGTTCGAGTAGAAATTACAATGCAAGATTGTTCGAGTATTTGCATGTTTAAGTTTCCTTTGATTTACTTGCATGATAAAATGTTGCATCGTTTCTTTGGTGATAAAATGAATATGCTTCGTTGTGCCAATTTTTCAAGTCTAATTGAACGAGTGAAACTTGAATCATGCGATGAGTTGATTATATTTTCCTTATTTAACAAGTTGCCTGCTAAATCAAATGACCAAGTTCGTGTGTTCAAGCCTGGTATTTGCTACATGAATTCATTTTATGGAAACATTAAGCACTTTGCATCATTTGCATTCAAGTTATGTTTGCTTGATGTTCGAACTTTTGATAAGAAGGTGAAATTCAATGATTTGGGTTTCAATTTTGATTCGTTTACTAATCACCTTGTTTGGCCACATCTGAAATTTTCGTTCCATTTTGAGAAGGTAAGATCGACTTATGCTTTGGGACTTGAATCAAATTTCAACGATGATTTATTTTTTTCCTTTCAGTCCATACCTCCTATTGAAACTAACCTTTTTCATTTTTGTGAATGTAACCCTTTAAAAAGCACGAGCTGTCATGGTGCTTCGTCACCCACCCAAGTTGATCGAGATAAAAGGTTTGTTTTACATTACCTATCCGAAGAGAGAAGATTCATCTTGTTTGAAAAAGGTAAAACCGATCATAATCAAGATCGACAAGGTAAAGTTTACAAAAATTTTCAAATACCTTTACTCTATTCGAATATTGCTGACAATCTTTTTGATGGTTTGATGTTTGGAAATTGTTTGTACCTTGTTGTGATTGATTGTTGTCTTTGGCCTAGTAGTGATCCGTTTGTGTTGGAAAGTGATTACACAAATCATGTTGTTAATAAGCAAAAGAGTGAGTTTTCAATTGGCCATGGTACACTTTGCGTGTATATTCCCATGAATTGTTATTTTTGAATAAACATATTGAAAAGTTTTGGTTGTGGATTAACGTATTTGAATCTTTACAAATGTTCATGACTAATTACCCCTTGATTCAGCTAAGTTCACATGTTTGTAAAGATGGCTTAACAAGACTTTTTGATAAATTTACTTATGCCTATTTTGCACAATTAAGATTCTGGGCATATGATCAGTTGAATGCGTTTTCCTTGAATTTTGATTATCATGTGTCTCTAACTTCTTTGAGTTTCTTTTTTTCAAAAGTGGTGAGACTTTTTCAGGTTTGTGTGACATCTTCCATCCCATTTGACCGAGGGAAACCATGCACGAGTCAAAGCTCTCCCATGGACAAACAGCTCGACTTGAGGACAAGTCGCCTAAAATAGTGGGGATGACACGAGCACGCCCCGCGAACTTTGTTGAACAAGTCTGTCAAGCCGAGCATTGACATGTTGGCAAGTTGATCCCAGCTCGTTTCCAGCTCCACGAGCTCCGTCCAGCTCAAATCTAGCTTATTCGAGCTCAATCCAACTCGCCTGAGCTAAACCGAGCTCACTCCTAGCTCATATTCAGCTCACGAGCTAAACCTTAGCTCAACTTCAGCTTAGGAGTTTAATCTCAGCTCAACTTTAGCTTAAGGGCTAAAGCTTAGCTCATTTTAGTTTAAACTCGATTTTGTCTTTAATGCATTAAATAAAATTTGCAAATATTTATTTAAGCATTAAACTTGTCTTATATTAATATTTGTTATTAATATGTCATAGTCATTACATAAATTGATTATGTTCACATAGCCGAATTAATGCATGACATTAATGTGATCACATCATGCCGAATTTATGAGTGTTCATGAGATGTCTTAATGACTTGTTTTATTTTTTGTAGATACAATGATCAAGGATGGCACCATGTATGGATGAAGAAAAATCTCTTTCGGGCATTCCATACTCATGAATGAATAAGTATTAAATGCTGGTGCACGTACTGTAACGCCCCGTACCCGAGACCGTCGCCGGAGTCGAACACAAGGTGTTAACAGACTTAATTCATTACTTTAAACAGCTCAAACAATTTATTTTTAAAATTTTCAGTCAAGCTAGCAATCTGCATCACAGTCGTTTAAAAATTCATATCTCGAGTTCCGAAACTTGAAATCCAATTCTGTAAATTTTCCCTGAAAATAGACTCATATATCTATTTACTAATTTTTTTTATAGAATTTTTGGTCAAGAAAATTAATACATTTTATTAGTTAAAGTCTCCCCTGTTTTAGGGTTTGACTGCTTTGACCTCTATGTATTACGAATCAGATATCTCCCTGTACAGAGTTTCAATGACTATGCCGTTTATTTCTAATAAAACTAGACTCAATAAGAAATCTGTACATATTACTTCTAATTATCTTTGAAAAATTTATGATGAATTTCCAAAGTCAGAACAGGGGATCCAGAAATTGCTCTAGCCCTATTTCACAAAAATTTAAACATCTCATAAAATATAACTCATATACCTGTTTTGTTCCATTCATATGAAAATAGACTCATCAAGCTTCAATTCCATAACTTATTCATTATTTAATTCCATTTCTACTATTTTTAGTGATTTTTCAAATTCACGTCACTCTCTGTATCTGAATCTATTTTATGATAAATTTTACCCATTTCATGGTTCCCATGGATTAGCTAGCAATTTAGCATACATAACACCAAATATGATCATGATTAGCCATTCCAATGACTAATCATTACCAAGCATTTCCATACCACTCAATAACCATATCATAAGACCATACATACAAAATGATTATAATGCTATACATGCCATACTCAAAATATACAAGCCATTATGCCAAGATGGTATACGGATAGTGTGAGCGTGCCTTCGACCGTTTTCGATTTTCGAGCTGGCTTGTCAACACTACAAGGAATGAAAGAAGGGAGTAAGCACAAATGCTTAGTAAGTTCACATGCAAATAGCAAGTAACACAACTATATAAGCAAACATAAACATCATTTGCATGATCATCACCGAGACATTCATATCACATTTTCATTTATCATCTTACCATATTGTTTTTATATCGAGTTTTCAACTTTGAGGTTAAGTACATACACTGCTCAAAGTATCCATTTCACAACACTTACCAATACGTCCCTTTCATCTCGAGTATTCCTCCATTTGAGTAGAATTTTACCCGTTGAACACATCGGAATATAATTCGGATACACGAAAAGTTTGCACATAAGTGCCACATATGTAGCCAAGCTACCATGTAACCCGCCCATAAGTGAACTCGGAATCAACTCAACGAGCTCGGGCGTTCGCATCCATAAGTGAACTCGGACTCAACTCAACGAGCTCGGATGCCTAGTTACATCTCTCAAACTCGGACTCAACTCAATGAGTTCGGACATTCGCATCCATAAGTGAACTCAGACTCAACTCAACGAGCTCGGATGCCTAGTTACATCTCTCGAACTCAGACTCAACTCAACGAGTTCAGACATTCGTATCCATAAGTGAACTCGGACTCAACTCAACGAGTTCGGATGCCCAAATATCCCAGTGACATGTCACTTGTATCCTAATCCATTCCTAAGGTTCAACGGGACCTTTTTCCCAATCATGTGTCTCAACCATCTTCTACGGAATGCCGATAACGATACTCGATAGTATTTCACATTTTCCAAGTATATCACATAATTTGACATATTATCAAATAATTATCACGAGTATAATATTTCATAATAATTATCATATCATTTAAATAACATAAAAACATTTAAAATAATAACTATGTTACCAACATTTACATATGAACTTACCTCGTATGTGAAAATGGCTACTTTTACCATTTCGTCCACAACTTGGTATTTTCCCCATTTTAGCCCGAATTTTAGTTTTCCTTACTAATCGAGCTTGGAAGCTTGAAAAACCCTAGCCATGGTTTCTCCTTGCTATATTTGGCCATGGGGTTGAAGATGAGCAAAATTGGCTTTTAATTTTGTATTTTAATTCATTTTACCCCTAAATGACCAAAATGCCCTTACTACTAAACTTTCCAAAAATTCCATCCATGTTCAATTTTTGTCCATAGACTTAGAAATTGGTAAAATTGATATTTTAGACCTCCTAATTAATATTTCAAAACATTTCATACTAGAAACTTCTAGAATGCAAGTTTTGCAAATTATTCGATTTAGTCCCTAATTTCAATTTAAGCACTTTATGCATAAAATTTCTTCACGAAATTTTCACACAATCATGCAATCATATCATAGACTCAAAATAATCATAAAATAATTATTTCTATCTTGGATTTTGTGGTCATGAAACCACTATTTCGACTAGGCCCAAAATCCGGATATTACAACTCTCCCCCCCTTTTAGGGATTTTCGTCCCCGAAAATCTTACCGGAAAGGTGGTATTCACTTTTAATCTCATATTCAGTGCTGAAGAACTTTCACTTAGGCTGTACCTCCAATACATCTCTTTAATTTCTCATATGGTCTAAAAGCTTACAGTCTCAACTCTCAACTGTTCTTAAATTTTTAACCCTTCTCAGTTTCCCATGATATCATGACATAAAACTAGGATCTTAACTTGATTAATGGAGACCGGAATTCCAAGAAATCCAACAATCAAAGAGACCTAAAATTCCATGAATCTGATGAGTAGGAATTCATTCAATACCGATATGATTTATAGATTTCTCCAAACATTTAAAAATAGGATACATCACATTTTCCTCTTTCTGCCATAGAAATATTTCTGATATGGCCTCAAGAATAATCCTTCTCATTTCCATCCCAATATCAACATTGACAGGGATAATTTTGATAGATCCCAATGCTCAGCTTTAACCTCTTTAACAACTCAGATTTTATGTAACATCGAATACTCTAAACTATCACATTACCTCACTGTCTTGAAACACATCACAATTCATACAATAGTACATTACTGAAAGTTAGGAAGTCTTTGCTCAATGTAGACTAGTCTAGTTCAGACGCTTCGGTTACCAATATTCTCATCTATCCGAACTCTGTCAACATGTAATAAACTTTTCAGCTTTCATAAGATGAAAACCTTATCATTCGTAGTGACTTTAACTAATATCCAACTCTTTCTAATAAATATACACTTCTCGTTCAGACTATTTACTCTTTTATCAGTAAAAAAATGAAATTCTATTATCAGACTTGAGAAAAATAATCCTGACATAATTGTCACATGAAATCTTTCAAATAAATAATTCACCATACAGACTGAAACTCGCACTTTTATCACCTATGCCTTTACTGATGTCAAATCCTTACACAGAAATTAGAAAAAAAAATCCCAATACTAAAATCACCACATTACCAAGATCAAATTAGAAGTATAGTCATATTTGACATGATTATCACGAGCTGAAGAACGCACTTCGAACATGAGTCGTAATTGACAAATTATGGAACAAAGATAACAAGAAAACCGAATAAAGAAATCCAAGATAGAGAAACCCGGAATAAAGAAATCCAGAATAAAAAGATCCAGGATAAAGAAACCCAAGGTACGATACTATGCCGGAGAATCGAAAACCAAACTCATAGAGAAAATATAGAATACCCCGATAATTCTTCAAAGAAATAAAGTCCAAAAGAAAACATCATTTAATCCCACTGAAATCAAATATAACAAGATCAATATATATTCCCATACATATATATCAGATGAAGCATCAAGTAGAAGAAACAGAATTATAATATCATATGTATTCTCTCATCAATTCTTATCGAGATTTAAATGAAATAGAATACCCGATGAAATAGAGCAATATAAATTATAAACCAATCAGAATACCAATGCTTTCATCCAGCACCAGAATTAGAAGACATTCCCATATAACAAGAATTTCTTCAGAAGATCAATAGCCATAGAAATATTTCTGAGAACGGGTAAACACATAGAACATCTCAAAAGAGATCACTAAATCTGTCCAGTCATAATCACACACACTCGGATAGTTCACATTTCAAATATCATTTCCCCAACTAGTTCTGCCATCACAAATTTCATATTAAACCATTCACTAAAGAAGGCCAGTTCTGAATAAATTTCGATTTACACTTTTCTCGACCTTGCACCTGAGTAATTCGATTTACCAAAGAGAATTCCTTCTCTAATTGGGACAATGTGCATAACTCCAATAATCTTTACGTCAATCCAATACTTTCATGGCTCTAACTTTACTTATCAGCTCATTTTCAATCTCTGATCATACTTATAATTATTCTATTATCGAACTCTTTGGGTTCTCAACCTGGAAACTTATTCAATACAAATCTCATGAAATTCCATTATAAGTACCACTTCGGTGAGGGGAGGGGTTGTAGGACCTCTCGACTCGACTTTCTTATACATACACATATGACACAACTTCCATCATCATAGCAACATCATCAAAATCATGTCATTCATTCAGGCAATGCAACATTCATGTTGGCTTACACAAATTTTCCTACTGTCCCATTTAGACAATATACTTATGCATACATTCTATGTTTTCTAGATAGCTTTACTTATCCATTCATTTAATTAAATTAATTCATGCTCATGACATCATATAAGGCCAAACAAACATAGATATTTGCATCACAATCACAACTTTCATTTCGTGCATCATGTACATGTCATTACAATCATATAATTCAGTCCAACAATTTAACATAGATAAGTTCATTTCATTATAATCCTTTATCTCATAAAATTATATATCATTAGCATTCATCAACATTCGACGTCCAAATCAAGACAAGGACATTTTCATTCATATCATAATATTATGACTTTTATTCATACCTCTACTACTTTCTATTTATTCCGTTCATCTTATCAAGTAAGCCATATACACTACATCATATGAGTATTAAGCAAATATGGATATTTATCACATATGTATCATAAACTTTTATTCATACTTTTCTGAACCGAGACTTATCATAATCATAATTTTACTCAAATACCTTCACATAACATTGAACATGGTCGGTGCAGCTCGGTTGGAGAGTACCCTGTCTAAATAAGACGGTACTCATATGCGTCGGAAGACATCACACTATCACAGATCAGTGGCATGTATAGCTAAATTTTTACGCATGCTAAGTTAGTCCAAGAACCGACTAAACCTACTCTGATACCACCAAATATAATGCCCCGTACCCAAGATCATCGCCGGAGTCGAACACAAGGTGTTAACAGACTTAATTCATTACTTTAAACAGCTCAAACAATTTATTTTTAAAATTTTCCGTCAAGCTAGCAATCTGCATCACAGTCGCTTAAAAATTCATATCTCGAGTTTTGAAACTCGAAATCCAATTCCGTAAATTTTTCCTGAAACTAGACTCATATATATATTTACTAATTTTTTTATAGAATTTTTGGTCAAGAAAATTAGTACAGTTTATTAGTTAAAATCTCCCCTATTTTAGGGTTTGACTGCTCTGACCTCTGTGTATTACGAATCAGATATCTCCCTGTACAGAGTTTCAATGACTATGCCGTTTATTTCTAATAAAATTAGACTCAATAAGGAATCTGTACATATAAATCATGACTTCTAATTATCTTTGAAAAATTTATGGTGAATTTCCAAAGTCAGAATAGGGGATCTAGAAATTGCTCTGGACCTGTTTCACAAAAATTTAAACATCTCATAAAATATAACTCATATACCTGTTGATACGACCATACTTCCTGAGTTATTGGCTACCAATGAAGATCCTCTCGAGTTGCCTGTAGGACCGATCACCCGAGCTCGAGCAAAGAGATTCAAAGACGCAACAACAACCTTAGTTGATAGAGTTTGGGGTGAAACCATTGCTGGACTTTTTGAAAGCTCATGGACCAGCAAACCAATCAAACCATGCATACTCCTTCAAGCTCAAATCAGCTCGTCTTCAACTTAACTTAGCTCAACGAGCTCGTTTCAGTTCATTTTATTATTGCGTTTAATATGCTGGAATAAATCATTTAAGTTGCTTTATTAGTTTTATTAGTTATTTAGTTTTAATAATTAATTTGTCATAATCTGGACATGTTTTAATTATGTTCTAAATTAATTACTTAATTAATTAGGACCAATTAAATATGTCTTAACTATTACAAAGAGTAATTATGTCCAGCTTAATTTATGATGCAAGATTTATTTGTTTATGTTGCTGAATTTAATGTGTCTAAAAGGGATTTAATTTGCTGAATTAATTGTTGTAGGTACATTACCCCTTGGACGGCTAGGTGCATGTACAGTGTTTGTTCAATGAATGGAGAACAATTAATGCAAGTTCATGTATGGCCATTTCCAGCTCCTTCCAAGTTCCATGAATAGCGGAATGAATGTGGAGGACCTTTGGAGTTTCTATGCACCTATTCGGCCAAGAGACACCTCTTGGAAGCCACATGCATCCCATGGCCGAACCTAGACAATCTATTTAGCTTCCAAAGCTTCACATTCATCCAAGTGTTTTTTTGTCGATACATGAAGTCATCTAATACATTCCCATCAGCCGAATCAAGACTTAGCTAATTAAAGTTTTCATTCTAGAACATTCTAATTAGTTCATGGCGAATTTACTTAGTCTTTAAGCTAGTTAATTTGTCCATTCAGCTACATAAGTTAGTTTATAAATAGTTTAGTCATTTCTTTGTAAAGGGACTTTATTTTTTTTTGCCAAAATTGATAATCGAACTTTCGTTCTTGTGAGAATTTTCTTCTCTAAGTCTCGTTTAAGATTTTTGTTGGCTTATCTACCTAGTAGTGGCGTCAACCTATTTCTTTTACGAAACTGAACTTATCACTAGTTTTAGTGTGGCATTCAAAACCCTTTATACCGAGGTTCCTATCTGTCTAGATAGTGGGTCGAGGTCCATTTCATTTCAACCAACCTTTCTTAAGAACTCATAAGTCTCGGGTCGATATTTTCTAATATCGGTTCAACTTGTTCTTAGGACCAACCTTACCTTATTTCGTACATCTCCCAAATATTCCAAATTCAACCGACCTTCGCTTCTCTTCTGAACCATACATCATCTATCAACTATCCAACTTCCTTCTTTCTTAAACCTAAACTAAACACCCTTATTAAACCTAAACTTTGACATTCAAAACTCTTCCAAATTTGAAATCACTTCTCCTTTCCAATTCCCATCGACGCCTTCTCGTTGACGATCGGGCAATCTACATACGATTCTACTCTCCTCGAGGTGGTTCGTATCATTTGGTATCAGAGCTACTAAAACGAGAAGTTCGAGCGACGAAATCAATTCCAGACTAGTCCAAGTGTACGCGAGTAAGTAGGATCCAAAAAAAAAAAGAATAGAAAAAAAAATTTCGTATACCGAAGTTTTCTCAATTTGATTAGTTTGTTGCTGCTATAATAAAAAAAAATCTACGCAGCCGAAGAAAAAAATCGTGTACAAAAGTGTTTCTATTGTATTTAGTTTGTCGATATAGTACAAAAAAAAAGTTATACAAGTTAAAAAAAATCGAAAAAAATCAAAAAAAATTTGAAAAAAATAAAGAAAAAAGTGTGATTTATGCAATTCAGTTGTTATTTGATCGTCAAGATTTGATCTGATATAGTTCCCGATCCATCTTTTATTCTACTCTCCCTAATTCGCCACACTTTTTTACCCAATTCCCTGTTCTTTCAGCCAACCCTAAACCTATACACATCTCCATTGTTACCCTTTTGAAACTGACTCACAAACTAGAAGATCAAGCCTAGTAAATCCTTTACGAGGTTATAAGAGAAGAAAGGAGTGGAAAAAGGCACGAGTGAGTGAGCGCATTTGAGGGGAGGTAAAAGCCAAACGAGCGTAAACATGAGTTAAGGTTACAACATGTCGTGAAGTCCGGAACGAAACATGAATGAAGGACTACCAAGGCAACCTATAAGGAACGTGGCTCCCAGAGGCGGAGGAGTCCCTGATTTAGGCCAGCAAGCCCTCCTAAGAGAAATCCAACGTATGTTTCGCAATGAACTCGAGTCCATAAATGAGAGACTAGACCGAGTCGAAGAGAGGGGGCGACGAGAAAGAATGCCTCAAGGCCCTAGACGTGAAAGAGGACGAGCAAGGCCGTTCGAAGACGAGATGTATGACCCAAGTGATTTAGAAAGCGACCAAGGTTCAAATCAAAGTGAGCGACGCCGAGGTCAGCAAAATCGGGGTCAAAGGGATCGAGGCTGAGTTGATGATGATTTGAAGAACATTAAGCTCTCCATACCACCCTTCCAAGGCAAGTCTGATCCGAAGGCATACCTGGAGTGGGAAAAGAAAATAGAATTGGTGTTCGACTGCCATAACTACTCGGAGGCCAAGAAAGTCAAGTTGGCGGCAATCGAATTCTCTGACTATGCCATGGTGTGGTGGGACCAATTAACAGCAAGTCGAAGACGAAACGGAGAGAGACCAATCTCAACATGGCAAGAGATGAAGGTGGTGATGAGAAAGAGATTTATCCCGTCTTATTACCATCGGGAATTATACCAAAAGTTGCAAAACCTTTCGCAAGGCCACCGAAGCGTGGAGGATTATTTTAAAGAGATGGAAATAGCAATGATTCGTGCGAATATGGAAGAAGACCGTGAGGCAACCATTGCTAGGTTCTTAGCCAGGCTAAATCGAGAGATTGCTAACGTGGTGGAGCTTCAACACTATGTCGAGGTGACCGATATGGTTCATGTTGCGATTAAAATTGAAAAACAACTCAAGAAGAAAAGCTCCGTTTGGACCTATGCCAACCCCGCAAACAATTCAAAGTGGGGACAAGGAGCGAGCAAAAAGACGCGTCCTAGTCGCTCAAGGAACAAAGCAATCCTGCAAAATTTAACAAACCCGTTGGTGAATCAAGCAAAGGCAAAGAAGTTGCCAATCCAAATCACACAAGGGATATTAAGTGCTTTAAGTGCTTGGGACGAGGGCATATCGCTAGTCAATGCCCTAACCGAAGAACAATGGTGATGCACGCCAGCGGCGAAATTGAGTCGGAAGACGAGAAAGAAGAAGAATCTGACACCCCTGTCAGTGATGAAGAAGGCAAACTTGAGTATGCCGTCGAAGGTGAAATCCTTGTAATCAAACATAGCCTAAGTGTACAAAGCGCGGAAAATGAACAACAACGCGAGAATATCTTCCATACGCGTTGCCTTGTGCAAGGCAAGGTGTGTAGCCTTATTGTGGATGGCGGGAGTTGTACAAACGTCGCTAGTACGTTAATGGTGGAGAAACTCGGCTTGGCCACAACGAAGCATCCTTGTCCATATAAGCTTCAATGGCTTAATGATGGTGGGGAGTTGAAGGTGACAAAGCAAGTATTGGTGCCATTTTCCATCGGAAAATACAATGATGAAGTTCTCTACGACGTGGTTGCCATGCATGCCGGGCACCTATTGTTAGGCCGTCCATGGCAATTTGATCGAAAGGTGGTACATGATGGCTACACCAACCGATACACCTTCAAGCATTTGGGCAAGAACATCACTCTTGCGCCTTTGACACTGAGACAAGTATACGAAGATCAAGTGAAGTTACGTGATTCAATTGAACAATTTAAAGAGAATGAAAAGAAAGAAAAGAGTGAAAAGGTGTGTGACAAAGTGAGTGAAAAGAAACAAGGGAAACAAGTTGTTAAAATAAGAGAAAAGAATAAAGAACAAAAAAAACAAAAGAGTGAAGAAAAAACGATGCAAAAATGAGTGTTTATGCGAAAGGGAGTGACATTCGAAAATCCTTTATGTTAAGGTAGCCTATACTTGTACTCATGTACAAGGAATCATATCTGAATACTAATGAATTAGATGCTGCTTTACCTTCTTCTGTTGTCTCTATATTGCAGGAATTCGAAGATGTATTCCCCGATGAAGTTCCGAGTGGCTTACCACCTATTCGGGGAATAGAACATCAAATCGACTTCATTCCTGGCGCGTCTATACCAAACCGACCGGCTTATCGTAGTAATCCCGAGGAGACCAAGGAGCTGCAAAAACAAGTGAATGAACTCATTGAAAAGGGATTCATCCGCGAGAGCCTTAGTCCATGCGCTGTTCCTGTTTTGTTGGTGCCAAAGAAGGATGGGACTTGGCGCATGTGCGTTGACTGTCGCACCGTGAACAAAATCACGATTATCGTCATCCCATACCGCGCTTAGATGATATGCTCGACGAACTAAGTGGTGCTCAGTTGTTCTCCAAAATTGACCTCAAAAGCGGATACCATCAAATACGGATGCGCGAGGGAGATGAGTGGAAAACAGCGTTTAAAACCAAACACGGTTTGTATGAGTGGTTGGTAATGCCATTCGGTCTTACTAAAGCTCCTAGTACCTTTATGCGTTTAATGAACCATGTTCTTAGCGCTTACATTGGTAAATTTTGCGTGGTTTATTTTGATGACATTCTTGTTTATAGTAGGTCTTTAGATGATCATTTGAGGCATTTACGAGTTGTTCTTGATGTGTTGCGAAAGGAAACTTTATATGCCAACCTTAAGAAATACACGTTTTGTTCTAACCAAGTTGTTTTCCTAGGATTTGTTATCAGCTCGCAAGGACTTCAAGTTGATCAAGAAAAGGTGAAAGCTATCCGATAGTGGCCTAGACCGACTAGCATAAGTCAAGTACGAAGTTTCCATGGCTTGGCGAGCTTCTACCGTCGATTTGTCCCAAATTTTAGCACATTAGCCGCATCTCTCACTAGCGTGATCAAAAAGAATTCAGCCTTCTTTTGGAGCGAGGAGCAAGAAAAATCATTTATTTTACTTAAAGATCATTTAACTAATGCCCCATTACTTGTATTGCCTGATTTTGATAAAACGTTTGAAATTGAATGTGATGCTTCGTGCATCGAGATTGGTCTTTGTGTTGACCCAAGAAGGGAAGCCCGTGGCGTATTTTAGTGAAAAGCTAAGTGGCGCACCATTGAATTATCCCACATACGATAAGGAAATGTACGCTCTGATCCGAGCATTGGAAACATGGCAACATTATTTGTGGCCGAAGGATTTTGTCATCCATTCGGACCATGAATCGCTCAAGCACATCAAAGGCCAACACAAGCTCAACAAAAGGCACTCAAAATGGGTAGAATTTCTTGAATCCTTCCCTTATGTTATACGGTATAAAAAAGGTAAGGAAAATATTGTGGCCGATGCACTATCTCGTCGATATACCTTGTTAAATCATTTGGATTCAAAACTGCTTGGGTTTGCATTTTTGAAAGATTTGTATAACTCTGATACTGATTTTGGGGATGTATATAAATTGTGTGAACATACTGCTGTTGATAAGTTTTTCAGGTTAGATGGCTTCCTTTTTCAAGAAGGTAAGCTTTGTATCCCACAAAGTTCTGTGCGAGAGTTGCTAGTACTTGAGGCACATGGTGGCGGTCCCATGGGCCATTTTGGCATTGCAAAGACTTTAGCCATGCTACAAGAACACTTCTTTTGGCCACGGATGAAACGGGATGTCGAGAAAATATGTTCGCGATGCTTGGTTTGTAAGAAGGCAAAATCAAAGGTTAACCCACATGGACTGTACATGCCTTTGCCTATTCCTGAAGGTCCCTGGATTGATCTTTCAATGGATTTTATCTTAGGTCTCCCGCGAACTCGAACTGGAAAAGATTCCATTTTTGTTGTAGTAGATCGATTTTCAAAAATGTCACATTTTATTGCTTGTTCGAAAACTGATGATGCTGTTAATATTGCTAACCTTTTTTTTAAAGAAGTTGTTAGGTTGCATGGAATTTCGAAGACGATAGTGTCCGATCGCGATGCAAAATTCCTTAGCCATCTTTGGAGGACACTTTGGAGCATGCTAGGCACGAAGCTCTTATTCTCCATGACATGTCATCCTCAAACGGATGGACAAACCGAGGTGGTGAACCGTGTAATATCCACTCTACTACGGGCCATCGTCCGCAAAAATCTCAAATCGTGGGAGGAATGCCTGCCTCATATAGAGTTTGCCTATAATCAAACTGTTCACTCTGCTACTAAATTTTCTCCATTTGAAATAGTTTACGGTTTTAATCCTTTATCTCCTCTTGATCTAATTCCATTACCTAACGATCAAATTATTAATATAGATGCCAAGAAGAAAGCGGATTATGTGAAACAGTTGCATCAAAAGGTTAAAGCTAATATTGAGGCTAGGACGGAGCAATATGTGCGCAAGGCCAACAAAGGGCGAAGACAAGTCATATTTGAACCCGGAGATTGGGTGTGGGTTCATATGCGGAAGGAAAGATTTCCAGCTCAGCGAAAGTCGAATTTATTGCCAAGAGGAGATGGGCCATTTCAAGTTTTGGAACGAATAAACGATAATTCTTATAAACTTGATCTCCCAGGTGAGTACAATGTAAGTGCTACCTTTAACGTAGCTGATCTCTCTTTCTATGATATAGGTGACGATTTGGGGACAAATCGCTTCGAAGAGAGGAGGAATGATACGACCATACTTCCTGAGTTATTGGCTGCCAGTGAAGATCCTCTCGAGTTGCCCGTAGGATCGATCACCCGAGCTCGAGCAAAGAGATTCAAAGACGCAACAACAACCTTAGTTGATAGAGTTTGGGGTGAAACCATTGCTGGACTTTTTGAAAGCTCATGGACCAGCAAACCAATCAAACCATGCATACTCCTTCAAGCTCAAATCAGCTCGTCTTCAACTTAACTTAGCTCAACGAGCTCCTTTCAGTTCATTTTATTATTGCGTTTAATATGCTGGAATAAATCATTTAAGTTGCTGTTAGTTTTATTAGTTATTTAGTTTTAATAATTAATTTGTCATAATCTGGACATGTTTTAATTATGTTCTAAATTAATTACTTAATTAATTAGGACCAATTAAATATGTCTTAACTATTACAAAGAGTAATTATGTCCAGCTTAATTTATGATGCAAGATTTATTTGTTTATGTTGCTGAATTTAATGTGTCTAAAAGGGATTTAATTTGCTGAATTAATTGTTGTAGGTACATTACCCCTTGGACGGCTAGGTGCATGTACGGGTTTGTTCAATGAATGGAGAACAATTAATGCAAGTTCATGTATGGCCAGATTCCAGCTCCCTTCCAAGTTCCATGAATAGCAGAATGAATGTGGGAGGACCTTTGGAGTTTCTATGCACCTATTCGGCCAAGAGACACCTCTTGGAAGCCACATGCATCCCATGGCCGAACCTAGACAATCTATTTAGCTTCCAAAGCTTCACATTCATCCAAGTGTTTTTTTTGCTGATACATGAAGCTGTCTAATACATTCCCATCAGCCGAATCAAGACTTAGCTAATTAAAGTTTTCATTCTAGAACATTCTAATTAGTTCATGGCCGAATTTACTTAGTCTTTAAGCTAGTTAATTTGTCCATTCAGCTACATAAGTTAGTTTATAAATAGTTTAGTCATTTCTTTGTAAAGGGACTTTATTTTTTTTTGCCAAAATTGATAATCGAACTTTCGTTCTTGTGAGAATTTTCTTCTCTAAGTCTCGTTTAAGATTTTTGTTGGCTTATCTACCTAGTAGTGGCGTCAACCTATTTCTTTTACGAAACTGAACTTATCACTAGTTTTAGTGTGGCGTTCAAAACCCTTTATACCGAGGTTCCTATCTGTCTAGATAATGGGTCGAGGTCCATTTCGTTTCAACCAACCTTTCTTAAGAACTCATAAGTCTCGGGTCAATATTTTCTAATATCGGTTCAACTTGTTCTTAGGACCAACCTTACCTTATTTCGTACATCTCCCAAATATTCCAAATTCAACCGACCTTCGCTTCTCTTCTGAACCATACATCATCTATCAAGTATCCAACTTCCTTCTTTCTTAAACCTAAACTAAACACCCTTATTAAACCTAAACTTTGACATTCAAAACTCTTCCAAATTTGAAATCACTTCTCCTTTCCAATTCCCATCGACGCCTTCTCGTTGACGATCGGGCAATCTACATACGATTCTACTCTCCTCGAGGTGGTTCGTATCACCTGTTTTGTTCCATCCATATGAAAATAGACTCATCAAGCTTCAATTCCATAACTTATTCATTATTTAATTCCATTTCTACTATTTTTAGTGATTTTTCAAATTCATGTCACTACTACTGTCTGAATCTATTTTATGGTAAATTTTACCCATTTCATGGTTCCCAGGATTAGCTAGCAATTTAGCATACATAACACCAAATATGGTCATGATTAGCAATTCCAATGGCTAATCATTACCAAGCATTTCCATACCACTCAATAACCATATCATAAGACCATACATACAGAATGATTATAATGCTATACATGCCATACTCAAAATATACAAGCCATTATGCCAAGATGGTATACGGATAGTGTGAGCGTGCCTCTGACCGTTTCTGATTTCTGAGTTGGCTTGTCAACACTACAAGGAATGAAAAGGAGGGAGTAAGCACAAATGCTTAGTAAGTTCACATGCAAATAGCAAGTAACACAACTATATAAGCAAACATAAACATCATTTGCATGATCATCACCGAGACATTCATATCACATTTTCATTTATCATCTTACCATATTGTTGTTATATCGAGTTTTCAACCCGAGGGTTAAGTACATACCTATTCATAGTATCCATTTCACAACACTTACCAATACGTCCCTTTCATCTTGAGTATTCCTCCATTTGAGTAGAATTTTACCCGTTGAACACATCGGAATATAATTCGGATACACGAAAAGTTTGCACATAAGTGCCACATATGTAGCCAAGCTACCATGTAACCCGCCCATAAGTGAACTCGGACTCAACTCAACAAGCTCGGGCGTTCGCATCCATAAGTGAACTCGGGCTCAACTCAACGAGCTCGGATGCCTAGTTCCATCTCTCGAACTCGGACTCAACTCAACGAGTTCGGACATTCGCATCCATAAGTGAACTCGGACTCAACTCAATGAGTTCGGATGCCCAAATATCCCAGTGACATGTCACTTGTATCCTAATCCATTCCTAAGGTTCAACGGGACCTTTTTCCCAATCATGTGTCTCAACCATCTTCTACGGAATGCCGATACCGATACTCGATAGTATTTCACATTTTTCAAGTATATCACATAATTTGACATATTATCAAACAATTATCACAAGTATAATATTTCATAATAATTATCGTATCATTTAAATAACATAAAAACATTTAAAATAATAACTATGTTACCAACATTTACATATGAACTTACCTTGTATGTGAAAATGGCTACTTTTACCATTTCGTCCACAACTTGGTATTTTCTCCATTTTAGCCCGAATTTTAGTTTTCCTTACTAATCGAGCTTGGCAGCTTGAAAAACCCTAGCCATGGTTTCTCCTTGCTATATTCGGCCATGGGGTTGAAGATGAGCAAAGTTGGCTTTTAATTTTGTATTTTAATTCATTTTACCCTAAATGACCAAAATGCCCTTACTACTAAACTTTCCAAAAATTGCATCCATGTCCAATTTTTGTCCATAGACTTAGAAATTGGTAAAATTGCTATTTTAGACCTCCTAATTAATATTTCAAAACAATTTCATACTAGAAACTTCTAGAATGCAAGTTTTGCAAATTATTCGATTTAGTCCCTAATTTCAATCTAAGCACTTTATGCATAAATTTTCTTCATGAAATTTTCACACAATCATGCAATCATATCATAGACCTCAAAATAATCATAAAATAATTATTTCTATCTTGGATTTTGTGGTCATGAAACCACTATTTCGACTAGGCCCAAAATCAGGATATTACATGTACGGCTAGATGCAAGGTTTCTACAAATTCATGCATGTGTCGAATGCATGTATGGACATTAAAGGCTAGTCCATGAATGGATCAAATGCATGGGATGATAGAATGCATGAATGGCTTAAGTGTATGTATGGTGGCTGTCTCCTAACTTTCCAAAGCACTTATTCGGCCAAGAAGTAGCTGCCAACTAATTCTATGTTGACCATAGAGCTCCTTGAACATGTTCACGCTTTGAATTGACCTATAAGCTACTACACATGCATGGATGGGTTCAAGAACGTCCAAGGGAAGGAATTAATTCAATAATTCAACACATTGATTAAATTAAGTGCATGCACAAAGAGGAGAACGAATTTACTAGGTTCATGCTGCCATTTATGAACCTACATGACATCAAAGTGTTTAATTATGAAGATACATGTTCCATACAAGTGCATGAACGTCCCAAGGAGATGAATGCAACCTTTGGTGCACGTACAAGTCACTTGAAGCCTTTCTTTATGACTAAGCATTCATGCACACACTTAGGGGGAAGAAAGTGTCCATTCAACTAGTGCATGAATCTGCCGAATTTATGAACATGTTAAATACAAATGTGAACAGAATTTAAATTAGTGTGAACATCATAGATGCCAGATATCAATAGACATCTTAGGCTTATAAATAGTTTGTTTATTTCATTGTAAGAGGACTTTTGCCAAATTATTAATGAACATTGTTCTTGTGAGGTTGCTTCCTCTCATATCTCGTACAAGTTTCGAAAGAGTTATCTAGCTTGTGCTAGTGGCGTCAATCGTCCTTCTTTGAACTTATCACCAATCTTGGTGTGGCGTTCACCTATCCTTCTATCCATCCTTTTCACCTTAACAATATAGGAACTGGGGTGACACTTTTTTAGTGTTGAATCATTCCTGACGTTAAGTTTGATTTCCATCCCCATCTTTCAAATTTCTTTTTGTTAACCAAACTGAGCCATTTATCCATTATCCATCTTTGCTACCCTTAACCGAACCTATTGCTAATTCTATACTTCTTGAAACCTTCCGCTTATCCTAACCTATTCATTTACTTCTATTACTAAAATTTGAGGCACGAACAATTCTCTCGTCTACGATCGGGCAACTACGTGAATTTGACTCAACTTCCCGGGCCTGATCACATCACTTACAAAGGCTGATTACACACATATTTATAAGGCTTGGAAAAAGGCTAGCTGAATGGTCACAAGTATTCATCTTAAAAGCTGAAATAAAGCTCAAGTCTCTTGGAATTCTTGAACCAAATAACTCCACCATTTAATTCACTTCATTTTAGCTACATAATTGACCTTGAATGCTTGAAAAGTGACTCTTGAAGTGTCCTTTGGTTAGCCGAATAGTCACCAGCACCTTAATGGTGTTTTGAATGCTTGAATTAAATCTTTTGAAGTAGCAAAACGGTTAGAAGTTGAAAAGCTTGCTGCCAAATTTAAAGAAGCAATAATCCACTCTTTAAACTCTTTTAAATGATGTGTTAAATCTTCTTTGTAACAGCCCTCTCTTTTGTAACCGAAATTTCTTGAAAGGTCACTTTATTGAATGCATAACAGCCTTTAATAATAATAGATGGGAGCCGAAAAGTCACCTGCAATTAACACATGTAACCGTCACATTTATTCATTTATTAAGCTTAAAACAAATTAACAAATAACTTAGTTAAATGAACTAACACTTATGCATCATTTATTCCAGCAATATTAAATGAACTTTTAACTCATGCATCAATAAATTATCCTAGTAACTAGATTAATTAAGAGCAACACTTATTAAATAAAGTTCAACAAAAACACTTATTAATTAAACTAAGATGAGTTGAATAAATATCCAGCAACTCATTTATTAAACTAAGATGCTTAAATGCATGATTTTAAAATGCAAACTAAATGGACAAATGAGTTAATTAATGTAAGACTTAATTTAATGAAGCTGACTTAAACTAACATGGGAGTTACATAATGCATGACTTTATTAAATGCAAAACACATAATGCATGTCATAATTAAAATAAATCAAGTCCTTAACTAATTAACTATGAATTAACTAATTTATTCCAGCTTAATAAAACGCAATAATTAAAATTTAAAGATGAGCTCAAACGAGCTTATTCGAGTTGAATCAAGCTCGTTGAATGAGCACATGAACTCATTGATCTGGATCGAGCTCAAATGAGTTCAATTTGAACTGGACGAAGCTCGTGAAGCTGGAAACAAACTGGGATTAGCTTGCCAGCTATGCAAGGCTCAACTAAGGAAACTTGACTGATGGGGTTCCCTGGGCGTGCTCGCATCATTCCCCCCTCTTTTAGACGACTTGGCCTCAAGTCGGGCTGTTCATCTATTGGAAAATATTTCCTCTCGTTCAGCTTTCCTCGATCGAATGGAGTGGAAGATATCACACAATCCTGGAAATGGTTTATCAATGGAAAAGAAAGCACATCACCATCATAGATAAGTAACAGAGGGTTAAGACAACAAAAACCTAAAGATAATCCAAATGCTAAGCAAAAAACTGATTTTATTTTGCCAAAATGACTTATCAATTTTGACAATGACAAGTGCAAAGTATTTGAATCCAAATAGCTCTTATAGAATGTAGTCCAAAGATCATATGGCAATAATCTCAATTGGGAAAAGCACACATACTTTAATTTATTGAAAAGTTTCTTTATTCCATCAATGCGAACATGTGGATTCAATTGGATAAAAGGGTACTTAGTCATGAATATTTGTAAAAAGTTAAGCATACTAATCCACATCCAAAACTTTTCAATATGTTTATTCAAAAACAGAAGTTCATGTGATTGTACACGCAAAGTGTACCATGGCCAACATCTTTCAATCATTTGCTTATTATCATAATTTTGTTAACATTATGTCCATTGTCACAATCCAACACAAACGAATCAATACTAGGCCAAAAGCTACAATCAAACACATCATGATTCAAATAATTTTTAAACATTCCATCAACAAAATTTTCATCTTCATTTGAATGAAGCAAAGGTATTTGAAAATTTTTAGAGACTTTACCTTGACAGCCATTAGGAGAAGAAATCTCATGAACAATTTTACCTTTTTCAATCAAAACAAATCTTCTCTCCTCAGAAAGGTAATGTAAAACAAACCTTTTACTTCGATCAACTTGAATGGATAATGAGGCACCACGACATCTCATGCTTCTCGAAGGGTGGACTTTACAAGAATAAGAGGGGTTAGTATTAATGAAAATAATGGGCTTAAATGGAAAAGATAAATCATAATTGAAATTTAATTCAAGTCCCATAGCATAAGTCGACCTTACCTTGTCAAAATGAAACAAATCCTTTATGTGTGGCCAAGAAAAATGATTAAAGAGCAAATTAAAATTGGAAACCAAATCATTGAATTTCATTTCCTTAACAAAAGTTTGAACATCAAGCAAACATAAGTTGAATGCAAAAGATGCAAAATACTTAAATGTTCCATAAAACAAATCTACGTAACATATGCCAGGCTTGAACACACGTACTTGATCATGAATTCCAACAGGCAACATGTTAGAAGAAAATATAAGCAACTCACCACATGACAAAAATTCCACTCAAGCAATCAAAGTAGTAGTGAACATACAACTTTTCAAACGTCTGAGTCCATCACATGATTCAAACCTTACTCGATCAATCAGGAGTGTAGAGTTGGCAATACCAGGCAGACCAATAAGCAAAGAATTACGCTTCAAGAATCTCAATCGGGAATGCAAATCAAGACATGGAGAGTTCGCACAAAAATTTAAGGATTTAACTTGAAGATAAAAATCAATCGGATAAAATGTTTCAAGCAAAAACCTATCGCAAATCAACTGATCAAACATGTTTAAACAGAAAGGTTCAGCACATGAATTCAAAGATTTTATGCGTTCAAAGACGTCAAAACTTTTAAGTGAAATTTTTTTATCACAAATATTCGCAATTTACAAAGGCTAAACCAATCGAAAAGAATCAACAAAATTGCCATTATAAGACATGTCATAGGAAATGCTTTTCATGGCACTTTTCAAAACAAGGGCATTAATTCCAAAAGATAGATAATGACTAGCCAAATAAAAAAATGCAAGTCTTTCAGGAAATAAGTCATCAAAATCTTTATGAGAAACTTTGAAATCACACGGCCTTGATTCGATACACAGGGAATCCTTACCTTCCTTACCTTAAATCACAAGTGGGTGATCATCATTTGCATACTTACCTTTCTTGAATATCTGAAAACATCTCTCGTTTGGAAGGTAGTGAAGCTGGAATTGGTCGTACAAGACTTTAAGAACCTGAAAAGTTACATCACAAGAAGATCGAACAGGTGGGTTAGTAGTGGAAACAATCCTTTCTTGCTCACTTTCTTTTTCACTTGATTATTTTTTCTTGAGATCTCTCTTTTCTTTTTCCTCAATCTCTTTTTCCACTCGTTGTTCTTGTTCAACTTCTTTTTCTCTCTCAAACTCTTTTTCAATTTCTTTTTCAATCTCATTTTCACTCTCTTTTTGTTCTTTTTCTTTTTCATCGGCTTTTTCAATGACTTTTTCAAACTCTTTCAAGAATCTCTCATTTTCTCTCTTACTCGCCTCTTGCCTCTCTTTTATTTCTTTTTCTTTTTCTTCTTTTTCTTTTCCCATTTTCTTTTTACAAGAAGATACAAAAGAATCATGAAAACAATGATTTTGTTTAAAAGAAGGAAAATTATTTACATATGGTTCACGAACAATCCTTCGTGAAGATCTCTCCGTGGATGTTTTCTTTAGAGTTCTTGAAGAGGTGTATCTTTCATCTCGCATATCTTCTCGGAAGGATTCAAAATCAAAATCAAATTCTCTTCGTCTCAAATTCCTTAATGAAAAGAAATCTCGATCCGAGTTTCTTCTCGAGTAGTCGTTGGATGTGTATCTCCGTGATGTTCTCGAATCTGCTTTTTGACTTGATGACATTCGTTCCCATTGGTCTCTTTTCTCCACACGGTCTAATCTCTCGTGCAATTTATCAAACTTAGTATTCACCATGCTTCACATTTCTTGCACCAAATATTAATATTCTGACTCAGTAAATTCTTCACGAGACATCTCTAATTGCTGAAAAGAAATTTGTTAGGTAAAACAAAAATTAAATTCCTCACAACAAAATCCTCACAATTTCACTCGGAAAGAAAAATTAATAGTTTGCACTCTCGCTCGTGTTTACACTCGATTGGCTTTTACCTCCGCTCGAATAGTCTCACACGCTCGTGCCTTTTACCTCTCAAACTTTCTTTCGTAATTTTGTATTTGGACTCTCCAAGGCCTTACCATAGGTTTAGGGTCGGTTGCAAATTGGGAACAAGGGAAATAATGATAAGGGATAGGGTAGGCTGAAAGAAAAATGAAAATGGTTTGGAAATGTGGCGTTGGGGTAGGGGGTGAATGGTAGAAAACGAACGTACCTAATCGAGATGACAAGAAAAGTACCAATACAAAGAGAATAAAATTTAACACATTTTTTTTTTAAATTTCAATTTTTTTGAATTTTTTTGAACTTTTTTTTTTGAATTTTTTTGAACTTTTTTTTTACTTACAAACTAACTTCAGGTGATGCTTCGAACGTCGGTACTCCTCATTTTAATAGCTCTGATACCAAATGATATGATCTGCCTTTGGGTGACTTGAGTCGTATGCGAGTTTGCCCAATCGTCTACGAAGAAGTATCGTTCGGTTTGTTCAAAGGATGTTTTAAGTGAATAATGGCGGAAGCCATGTAAGAACGGTTCAAAGATGGGTTTATGGGTATGAAGTTTATGTAGGTTCGGTTATAGAAAAATAATAAAAGATGAAAATAAATATAGTAATTGGATAACAAACAACAGATGTGAAGTGAATTGATGGTTCGATTATGATGAAACAAAAGGATGGAATGGAATGGAAAGGAAATGATCTCAAAAACAAACACGAAACAATATTAGAAAATATTGACCCTAATGCTTATAAGTTTTCAAGGTGGTCAGATAGAGAATAGGAGAACGTCGACCCGCTACTTAGCAAAGTAGGAACCTTGGTATAAGGGTGAACGCCACACTATTTGATAGTGATAAGTTCAAGATAAAGAAGAAGGCAGGTTGACGCCACTAGTGACCTAGATAAGCCAACGAATTCTTCAACGAAATATGAAAGAAAGAAATCTCACAAATTTCATATAAGTTCAATAGTGTTTTAAACTAAGCAAAAGATCTCCTTACAAAGGCTGATTACACACATATTTATAAGGCTTGGAAAAAGGCTAGCTGAATGGTCACAAGTATTCATCTTAAAAGCTGAAATAAAGCTCAAGTCTCTTGGAATTCTTGAACCAAATAACTCCACCATTTAATTCACTTCATTTTAGCTACATAATTGACCTTGAATGCTTGAAAAGTGACTCTTGAAGTGTCCTTTGGTTAGCCGAATAGTCACCAGCACCTTAATGGTGTTTTGAATGCTTGAATTAAATCTTTTGAAGTAGCAAAACGGTTAGAAGTTGAAAAGCTTGCTGCCAAATTTAAAGAAGCAATAATCCACTCTTTAAACTCTTTTAAATGATGTGTTAAATCTTCTTTGTAACAGCCCTCTCTTTTGTAATTGAAATTTCTTGAATGGTCACTTTATAGAATGCATAACAACTTTAATAATAATAGATGGGAGCTGAAAAGTCACCTGCAATTAACACATGTAACCATCACATTTATTCATTTATTAAGCTTAAAACAAATTAAAAACTAACTTAATTAAATGAACTAACACTTATGCATCATTTATTCCAGCAACTAGTTTAATTAAGAGAAGCATTATTAAATGAACTTTTAACTCATGCATCAATAAATTATCCTAGTAACTAGATTAATTAAGAGCAACACTTATTAAATAAAGTTCAACAAAAACACTTATTAATTAAACAAAGATGAGTTGAATAAATATACAGCAACTCATTTGTTAAACTAAGGTGCTTAAATGCATGATTTTAAAATGCAAACTAAATGGACAAATGAGTTAATTAATGTAAGACTTAATTTAATGAAGCTGACTTAAACTAACATGGGAGTTACATAATGCATGACTTTATTAAATGCAGAACACATAATTCATGTCATAATTAAAATAAATCAAGTCCTTAACTAATTAACTATGAATTAACTAATTTATTCCAGCTTAATAAAACGCAATAATTAAAATTTAAAGAAGAGATCAAACGAGCTTATTCGAGCTGAATCAACCTCGTTGAATGAGCACACGAACTCATTTATCTGGATCGAGCTCAAATGAGCTGAATTTGAACTGGACGGAGCTCGTGGAGCTGGAAACGAATTGGGATTAGCTTGCTAGCTATGCAAGGCTTGACTAAGGACACTTGACTGATGGGGTTCGCTGGGCGCGCTCACATCACTACCTCGTGGAGACGGACCTTTTCAAATTCTTGAACGAATAAATGAAAATTCTTATAAAGTTGATTTTTCAGGTGACTATAATGTTAGTGCTACTTTCAATGTTTCAGATTTATCCCCTTTTGATGCAGATTCTGACTTGAGGACAAGTCGTTTTGAAGAGGGGGGAATGATGCGTGTGCGCTCAACTGTTCAGCTAGTTCGAGTAAAGATCATCTGACGCTACCACAAGGCCCTATCACCCTAGCTTGAGCTAAGGCTTTCAAATATTCTATTTCATCTTTTGTAGCTCGAATTTGGGATGAAACTCAGCCCAGCTGCAGCGAGGAAGCTTATATTAACTCTTCCAGTTCACCTCGCAACTTGCTACTAGTTCAAATTCAGCTCACGTCCAGCTCCCTAGCTCGGGTCCAGCTTACGAGTCCGAACCTAGCTCGGGTTTAGCTCATGAGCTTACCCCAGCTCATCACTAGCTCATGCACCTATATCGAGCTCAATAAGTCTATTCATTCCTAGCTATTAAATAAGATTGAAGCCTTAAATAAATTTGAACATATTTATTCAAATAATTAATTTGTTTAATTCTGGACATTTTAAATAGGTGTGCTGAATTTAATTAGGTTATTACATGTTATTAATATGTCTTGGTTGAACTAGGATTTAATGTGTCCAAATTACTACAATTATTTATTGTGTTAGCCAAATTTATGAGTGTGTTTAATATGTTCATATTTGCTGCCACCTTAATTTGTTCACATTGGTGAATTAATGCTTGATTTTAATGTTGCAGGTACATCACTCCTTGGACGGCAAGATGCATGGATGAATTAAGTTGGTATGATGATTTTTGGACTTTCCAAAGCAACCATTCGGCCAAGAGTCACTTTATTCTTCAATTCTCTAAAGTGGCCGAATCTCTTCCCCATGGTAACATCAAAGCATTCACATTAGGAGTTTACACATGTAACCATTCGATTACTTGTGTTCACACCTCAAAGGCTATTCATGCTCCTATGTTCACACCTATTTTGTCTCTTCATAAAGCCCATTTAAGACGTCACCTTTGGATGAAACCACATGAATTTAACCCTTCAATTAAAATGTTGGCCGAACCTACCCAAGCATGCATGAAGACCATTTATCCAAGTGCATCAATGCTTAGCCATGAAGTCTTCCATCCACCTCCCATTCGGCTGAACATGGACATGCATATTGAAAGCTCATTTCTAGAATTTTCATTGCCATTAATAGTTACATTGCTTAGTTGTTAAGCCTATGAACTTGACTATTCGGTTAGCATAGGCTACTAGTATAAATAGTTGTTCCCTTTCATTGTAAAAGGACTTTTGACTCTTTGTTAATGTTATGCTGCCAAAATTGTGAGGCAACTTTTTCTCCATTTTGTTCAAAGATTCGATTGGCTTTCCTAGCGATCTAGTTGTGTCAACCATTTTCTTTGTCGAACCCAAACTTATCACTACTCGTAGTGTGGCGTTCGAACATACCGAGGTTCCTATCTTGATACGAATCCCGACGTATCATGGTTTGACACAATTCAAAAATATCAAGCATGGCCTAAGTTCGAGGGGCCCAAGTTCAAAATGAAGCATGATCTTAAATTTCAACGAGCTCAATTCAGCCCGATTATAGCTCGATGAGCTCGTTTGCTTATTTTTCTAGTAGTTGCTGGAATAAATTAATTGAGTCTAGTTAAATTAAATTAAAATTCAGCTCAATAATTTGGTTGTGTTATTTTTAATAAATTAAAATCTGGACTTTTTTTATTATGTTTAAATGTGATAGTTAAATTAGTTAATTTGCTCAGCTCTTTAAATTTGCTGCCAATTTAATATGTTCAAAGCTGATTAATTTTGGTTCAAATGTGCAGCTATTTTCTACATTAAAGATACTGGTGCATGAACAGCCTAGGAGCATGAAACGTGATTAATGATTGAAGGTTGCTGGTTGGTGTTCCCAAATTTCGGTCAAAAGATGGCTGAATATTCAATGTTCCAAGCTGAATTAAAAGGCCAGCTGCTGTTTAAGTTTCTCTAGGTGCTTTTTCGGGAATAACAAGGGCCATGGCTGATTATAATTAAACCCATTCAGCTGCTTACATTCAACTTCTATATCTATTGACCATGGCGTCCTCAAGGAGCATTTAAGCTGCCCAAGCCTATCCAGCTGGTCAAAGCAATATATTTAATATCATGCACTCTCCTTGGCCGAATATTACAAGAATTTTCAGCCCATTTAATTTTCCAGCTGAAGAGGAAACTTCTAAGAAATTTTCAACTCTTCTAGTTGAATTACAAGGTGACCATTCGGCTTTCTAGGTGGCTGATCAGCTCACTTTATTTTAAATGAATCCAGCTGCATGTAGACACCTTAGAAGCTGTCCAAAGACGTTCTCAAGGCTGGAGAAGTTTCTTGGATTTTTCTTGAATTTTTCTGGAAATTTCAGCTCATTTAAAGGCTGAATTAAGTGACTATTCAGCTAGTTTTGAGACCATTCGGCTGACCATGTTTTAGGCTATAAATATTTGTTAAATTTCATTTGTAAAAAGGGAGACAATTTTAGACTTTGTTAATTATATGAACTTAAATGTTCTAGTGAGAATTCCATTCTCTTTATTCACTTTAGGACTGACCTGACTTATCGGGATTTCGTCTCGTGGCGTCTATCTTTCCTTTGTTTTATTCCGAACTTATCACCTTCGGTGTGGCGTTCAAAACATATCTTTGGTTCCTAACTCTTTATAGTTAGCGGGTCAAGATTCTCTTGTCGACCTAAGTGCCTACTTTAAGATTCGGGTCAACTTTTCCTATAACGTTGGTTCAATCTTGGCCTTAGCCGATTTTCATTCACCTATCATCAAATTTCCTTTAACCTTGTTTGATCCCTTTGATAACCATTTATCCATTTATTGCTTGTACTAAGACTGATGATGCTGTTCATGTTGCGAATTTGTTTTTAGGGACATCGTCAGACTCCATGGCATTCCCCATACGATTGTGTCAGACCGAGATGCTAAATTTTTAAGTCACTTTTGGAGGTCTTTGTGGGGAAAATTAGGGACCAAACTTCTATTTTCAACCACCTGCCACCCCCAAACCGATAGCCAAACAGAAGTTGTCAATAGAGTCTTATCTACTTTGCTCTGGGCCATCATTCAAAAGAATTTGAAGTCGTGGGAGGACTGTCTACCACATATTGAATTTGCGTATAACTGTTCTGTCCATTCCGCGACAAAATTTTCTCCTTTTGAAGTTGTCTATGGTTTTAATCCCTTTACACCTTTAGATTTATTGCCTTTGCCAACTGATCAGTTTGTCCATGCAGATGCTAAGCAAAAGCCAGACTTTGTCAAGGACTTACATAAGAAGGTGCGGGCGAATATTGAGGCTAGTACCGAGTCCTATGCCCGTAATGCAAACAAAGGCCGAAAACGAGTAGTTTTTGAACCCGAAGAATGGGTTTGGGTCCATATGCGCAAGGAGCGCTTTCTCGCCCAATGTAAATCTAAGCTACTGCCTCGTGGAGATGGCCCTTTTCAGATCCTAGAGCGAATAAATGAAAATTCGTATAAAATTGATTTGCCCAGCAATTATATTGTTAGTGCTACATTCAACGTTTCAGATTTAACCCCTTTTGATGCAGATTCTGACTTGAGGACAAGTCATTTTAAAGAGGGGGGAATGATGCGAGCATGCCCCACGCAACAGCTAGCTCAAATAAGGACTCCATGGTGCTACTTCAAGGTCCTATTACTCGACCTCGAGCCAAGATGTTTAAAAAGTCTATCGCAGCTTTTGTAGCTCAACTTTGGGATGAAACATTATTAGGACATTCCGAGAAAGCTTATCTCAGCTCTTTGAATTTACCGTACAATTGCCTGCGAGTCCAGTTCCGAGCTCATCACCAGCTCAAGTTAGCTTACATTCAGCTCAAAACTAGCTCACTAGCTTGGAATTCAGCTCACTTCCAGTTCCCCAGCTCGAGTCTAGCTCACTACCAGCTCACGAGTCCAAGCCCAGCTCGAATTTAGCTCATGAGCTAAACTTCAGCTCATGAAGTCCAATTTTGACTTCATTTATTTTCTATTGACTTAAATTTAATAAGCCTATTAAAAGTTATTTAATATGCTATAAAATAAATAGTGTTCATATTAGTAGTTTAATTATGTCTTAAAATGTTTATATGGTGTTAATTAAATTAAGTTACAGCCAAATTTAATCCTTGTACTTGTGTTCACATTAACCGAAATTATCACATGTCTTGTGTAGGGACACCAATGGACACATGAGGTTTGAAGAAACATCACTTTTGGAGGATGCATGAATGGCAAGGTGCATTGATTCCAAAGGTTCATGAATGACCAAGAGCCATGAATG
Source organism: Gossypium anomalum (assembly GCA_025698475.1). Lineage (NCBI taxonomy): Eukaryota > Viridiplantae > Streptophyta > Magnoliopsida > Malvales > Malvaceae > Gossypium > Gossypium anomalum. Next base: position 45,911,040 of record CM046965.1, read on the forward strand.
TTGTCTACACATGTGACTATTCAGTCAAAGGGACATAATACATGCATGAGATGGTTGGCCGAATGTCTTCCTCCATGAACCTCTACATTCCGTTAACATTGTTTTCACACAACAAGTCCTTTTGGTTCACCATGTTCACACCTATGGACTCTTCAAGTTTTGGCATTCACACCTATTTTGGCCCTTGGAGTTACATCAGTTAATTCATCACTTTTGGCTAAAGGTTGTCATTTAATTGCTCCATTAAATAAGGGAGGCCGAACCTAGCAAGTGTCCCTTGGAGCTTCATTCATTCACTTATTATTTCTTAAGCATGAAGCATTCATAATTCATGTTCCATAGCCAAATCTAGTCATGCACATTAAGGGTTAATTTTCTAGAATTTTCTTTTACTTAATTTGTAAATATGAAAGGCCATTCGGCTACCTAGGCTTTAGGCTTATAAATACTTGTTATTTTTCCATGCAAAAGGACTTTTTGACTCTTTGTTAATGTTATGCTGCCAAAATTGTGAGGCAACTTTTTCTCCATTTTGTTCAAAGATTCAATTGGCTTTCCTAGTGATCTAGTTGTGTCAACCGTTTCCTTTGTCGAACTTGAACTTATCACTATTCGTAGTGTGGCGTTCGAACATAACGAGGTTCCTATCTTGTTAGATAGTGGGTCGACGTTTCCTTTACCAATCCTAAACTAAACTTAAAGGGTTTAAAAACAACGGGTCGATACCATTTCGGTATTGGTTCTTGTAAGCACCTTTATTAGTTCAAACCCGTTTCTTCTTTACCAAATCAAACCTAAACCTACCAATTCGTTCATATCCCTTCGTTCATACCATTTCATTCCCACCATTTCGTTCTTACCACTCTTTCTACTTCGACCATTCCTTCAACTCAACTAAACCTAACGTAACTTCTTGTCGACGATCGGGCAATCACTAATATGACTCAACTCACCCGAGGCGGATCATATCAGAACCTCCCAAACTGGAACTTAAACAATTGCCAAATCACTTAGAATATGCATATCTTGGAAATAATTCTACATTACCAGTGATTATTGCTTCTAACCTGCAACCCAAGGAAAAAGAGGAATTACTCCAAGTATTAAGAGAACATAAAAAGGCCATAGCTTGAAAATTTCTGACATCAAAGGGATCAGCCCCTCTTTTTGCACCCATAAAATTTTAATGGAAGATGAATATAAGCCTTGTGTGCAAGCTCAAAGACGACTGAACCCCAATATGAAAGAAGTTGTTAAAGCTGAGGTAATTAAACTTCTAGATGTTAGAATTATTTATCCTCTTTCTGATAGTTCTTGGGTAAGTCCAGTGCAGGTTGTTCCTAAGAAAGGAGGCATGACGGTCGTGACTAACGAGAAGAATGAATTAATACCAACAAGGACAGTCACAGGTTGGAGAGTTTGTATTGATTACAGGAAGCTGAATGATGCCACAAGGAAAGATCACTTTCCATTGCCATTCATTGACCAAATGTTGGAAAGATTATCCGGACACATGTACTACTATTTTTTAGATGGACTCTCTGGCTACTTCCAAATCCCAATAGCTCCTGAAGATCAAGAAAAGACAACATTCACATGCCCATACGGTACGTTGGCTTATCGTAGAATGCCTTTTGGATTATGTAACGCCCTTGCCACTTTTCAGCGTTGCATGATGGCCATCTTTGACGAACTCATAGAAGACATCATGGAGGTATTTATGGACGATTTCTTGGTATTCGGTAACTCTTTCCATCTTTGCCTTAAAATTTTAAAATGAGTTTTAATAAGATGTGAGGAAACGAACCTTGTGCTTAATTAGGAAAAATGTCACTTCATGGTTCAAGAGGTATAGTATTAGGGCATAAAATTTCTAGTAAAGGGATTGAAGTGGATAAATCTAAAATTGAAACAATCAAAAAATTACCCCCTCCTAGTTTGGTCAAAGCTATTAGAAGCTTTTTAGGACATGCCGATTTTTATAGAAAATTTATTAAAGATTTTTCTAAAATAGCTAAGCCTTTGACTAAATTACTAGAAAAGGATATGCCTTTTAATTTCGATCAGGAATGCTTGGAAGCATTTAACACCTTAAAAGATAAATTAATTAATGCTCCAATTATAATTGCACCTGACTGGAACTTACCTTTTGAATTAATGTGTGATGCGAGTGACTGTGCAGTAGGTGCAGTTTTGGGAAAGTGAAGAGACAAGCACTTTCAACCTATCTATTATGCTAGCAAGACATTGACAGTTGCACAAGAAAACTACACCACCACCGAAAAAGAATTACTAGCTGTGGTTTTTGCATTTGATAAATTTCGATCATATCTCATATTGTCTAAAGTTGTTGTCTACACTGATCATTCTGCCCTTCGATACCTCCTAACTAAAACTGATGCAAAACCTCGACTCATTCGATGGATTTTGTTATTACAAGAATTCGGCTTAGAAATTCAGGATAAGAAAGAAGCTAAAAATCTCACGGCGGATCATCTGTCCAGGCTTGAAAACTCAAATATCAGAAAACTAGATGAAGCCAAAATTAATGATTCGTTTCTTGACGAACAATTCTTCGCTATATCTAATTCTAAGGTACCTTGGTTTACAGACATCGCAAATTTCTTAGCCGCTAACATTATCCCAAAAGGGTTGACACACCAACAAAAGAAGAAATTCTTTAGTGATGTGAAACACTACTTTTGGGATGACCCTTTTCTTTTTCGTATATGTGTAGATCAAGTCATTCAAAGATGCGTTACAAGGTCAGAAACATCATAGATACTGGAACATTACCATTCAGGACCAACTGGAGGACAGTACAGTGGAACTAAAACCGCGCATAAAATACTTGAATCAGGTTTTTATTGGCCCTCATTATTTAAAGACGCTAACAGGTATGTGACATTTTGCGATAAATGCCAACGGACAGGTAACCTCTCCAAATGTGATGAAATGCCTCAAAACTATATGCTTTCATGTGAAATATTTGATGTTTGAGGGATCGACTTCATGGGTCCATTCCCTAGTTTGTTTGGAAATAACTACATCTTAGTAGCAGTTGATTATACGTCCAAATGGGTAGAAGCCCAAGCTTTACCTACTAATGATGCTAGAGTAGTAGTGTGCTTCCTTAAGAAGCTCTTCTCAAGATTTGGAACACCTAGAGCAATTATTAGTGACAGAGGCACTCATTTTTGTAACACTCAATTTGAGAAAACTCTTAAGAAATACGGAGTTTATCACAGAACAGCCACCCCATACCATCCACAAACCAGTGGACAAGTCAAAGTAGCAAACCGAGAAATCAAATGAATTCTCAAAAAGATAGTAGAATCAAAGAGGAAAGATTGGGCAATGAAAGTAGATGATGCTTTATGGGCTTATAGAACTGCTTTTAAGGCTCCCATAGGAACATCACCTTATAGACTCGTTTATGGGAAAAGTTGTCATCTACCATTCAAACTAGAGCACAAAGCTTTTTGGGCCATTAAATTTCTAAAACTTGATCCTAAACTTGCAGGCCAAAACAGATTGATACAGCTGAACAAGTTAGATAAGTGGCGAGCCAATGCATACAAAAGCTCACGACTATACAAGGAAGCAACAAAACGACGCCATGATGCTTGCTTGAAGTAGTAAAAGCAATTTGAAGTCGGAGATCTTGTCTTCCTCTATAATTCAAGATTCAAATTGTTTCCTGGGAAACTTAAATCATAATTGGTCAGGACCCTTCGTAGTTCAATCTGTTTTTCCATATGGCACAGTAGAGGTAAGTCACCCATCACAAGGAACTTTCAAGGTAAATGGTCATCGTCTCAAACCTTATAATGGTAAGGATTTTAAGGACGATGGAGAGGAGCTACGACTCCACGAACCTCTCTAAATACATCAGCAAGGGAAAGTCGAGCTGAGACTATAAACAAGTGCTTCTCGGGAGGCAACCCAAGTACTAACAGTCTTTATTTATTTAATTTTTTTATTTAGACCACTGACTAAATCGTTGGGCATAGGTCCACAAAGCTCACACAGCCATCAACACTGGTGTGCTGCAGGCCATGCTCATGACACATGAATAGACACGACCGTGCGATACGGCCATGTGAAAATAGAGTAAAAATTTTTCCCAAAACACGGGCTACGATAAATAGCCACGACCGTGTGAGCAGGCCATGGACAGACCTGTCCAATTGACACGGGTGAGCGACACGCCCGTGCCTATCACCCGCGGTCGACACTACCAAAATAACACGGGCGTTCGCATAGGTACACGGGCGTGGGAGAAGCAAGCCACATTGTACACAGTCGTGCATTACGATTATAAAGCCACACGGCCATCAACACGGGCATGTCGTCAAGCCGTGTGACAAACTCTCAACTCGCGACAAACACGGGCTGGACACGAACCACACGGGCGTGTGAGACGACCATGCCACTAATAAAATCAGACTATTTCCCTTATTTTTATTATTATTCTTAGTTCCTTTTAATTGATTCGTGTATTCTTAAAATGTGGCTCACCTTTATGATTATGATCAGGTTATTTCTTCCTTCGAATCAGGCCTTATCTCCAGTTCTATTGTCAATTCTCGCTTTCGCCAAACTAGGACATTCATTCAGTACTCAGGAAGTTTCAATTCTCTCCCTATCTTATAATCTTATATTTTCTTATATATCTATCCTTGTACATTGAGGGCAATGTAAGTGTGGGGGGTAATCATTCCATTATCTGAAAATCCCTGAATATTGCTTTGTTCTTTTGTAAATCTCTCATATCATGTTTAAGATGAATTTTGATTGACTGATAATTTTGATTGATATATCTTGAATTAAAACATAGGCATTTATGTACTGATGGTTAAACTTTAAGACGTTAGAAAATCAAGCATGATAAGTTATTTTTTAAGAATTTAAAATTTTAGGTTGTTTCCCCAAATTTAGGTATTATCTTGAATTGAATCCCACAGATTTAAACATAAAAAAAAGCCATAATTTTTGTGAGATTTTTTAGCCTTTTGAGCATCTATTAATTCTTTCATGCTCACTTTTATTATTGCTTTGAGTGTGCCAATATTGAATTGTTATTCTAGAACTTGCCTGATTATGCATGTCAAGACCACACCATTTGATTTGATATATCAAGATGATAGAAGCACTTAGTATTAACCCACCGATGCCATGAAAAGCCTATCTCCATGATTAACACTTAGTAAACCTCTTTGAGCCTAACAATCCATTCCTTGTACTACCCTCAATAGTAACCCTCAACCCATTATTGTTCAAAATCCCTAAATTAATTTGATCCCTATTTTTGTCGAGAGTTGATTTGAATAAATTGCTTAACTATGTCTTGTTATTAATAGTTAATTTATGATTATTTGACTTCTTCTTAAAAAAAAACCATGTATACATATCAGTAGTTATCTTTTGCTTGTAAGTTTCAAATTCCATAGTCAAAAGAAGAAGCTTTGTTGTACACAAGTGATGATATAATATTTTTCTAGTTAAGTAATTTTTCAAGTCAATCTCGATTCTAACCCTTTCTTTCAGCTTGTGACCATGCCCCCTAACTAAGCCTTGTTACAACCCTTTAAAGACCTTTGGATTGACATATCATCTCGATTTATAGTGGTAGAGATTTGATTTTTATGCAAGCCTATGGTAATAACTTTTCATATTAACTAATGAGTGCTAATTTTATTATCCTTAAACACTTCGAGTAATTTGAGTGAATCTTTAGTGAGGATCTTAAACTTTGTGAGGTTCCGAATCAATGATAACTACTTAGAGGAGGGGAGATACCTAAGTTTTTCATGATTAAAATACTCAATTTAGAATATTTGAAGCTCTAATGTTCTTTTAGTTGAATTATCAATTTATGATTACTTATGAGATGGTTTAAGATGATATTGATAGGAATTATAAGTTGACAAAAAGGAAATTTTAATTGTGATTCGAGGATTTTGCTTGAGGACAAGCAAATGCTTAAGTGTGGGGGTATTTGATAAACCATAATTTATACATATTTATAACCCATGCTTAACACATTTTATGAATGATTTCTCTTTAGATTTGGTGAATTCGATGCTCCTAATGCCTTAATTTCATGTTTTATTCTCGAGGTAAGCATAGGAGAGCGAAAGGAACGAGAAATAGGCTAAAAATGGAAAAAATGGGCCAAAGCATGAAATCAACACGGCCTGGACCTCCTCACAAGGGCAGATCACATGGCTGTGTCAATTTGGCAAAAGTGAAGCACGACTCACACGGGTATAACACACGCCCGTGTACCTCGAACACGACCTGAAGTTATCGCACACGGGCATGTCACACGAGTGTGTCCCTGGCAAGCCCAAGTTGAGTCCAATTCGAAAAAGGCCACTTTTGAGGGTTCTTAGGCATTCCAAAGCCTATAAATACACCCTAAAAGAGGAAGAAAGGGGGGACGGAGAATAAGAAGTAAGGAATTACTCCAAGGAAGCTAATTGATCCATCTCAGAAGCCGGATCCACTATCAAGACTGAAGATCTCTCCTCAATTTCCCCTTAGGAGTTTTGGGTTTTTCTTTATGTTTTGTATTTATTATTATTCTGAGATGTTTTCTTGTTTAGTTATGAACTAAACCCCTAAATACCTAAGGGGGATGAAACCTATGATGAAACCTTGTTATTATTTCAGAATCGTATGATAAATATTTGACTTGTTCTTAATTATGTGTTCTTAATTCTTGTTTTGGTATTTCAGGATATCACTTCAAGTTACTACTCTTAGTTGGATGAGGAATAGACCCTGACTAAGAGTAACTTTGTCATAATTAAGCGGAGTTGATTGCACGCCTAGAGATAGGGTGACAAGATTTTACCGAATTAGGGTAAAACCTAATAAGAGAATCCATAGATCGAGTTAATGCAACCTTAGGGTGTTAATTAGAGAAAAGTCTCAGTTATTCAACCTAGGGATTATACGTTGTTAGTCTCGAGAGGGATAATAATATACATTAGGGATTTCTACAGAATAAGTTAAATGAATAAATCATCCGGTTCAGAGCTAGAATAACAAGTATAAGTCTAGGTGGATTTTTCCTTAGGTATTGTCTCAATCAATCGCTTTCCCCAAAAGTAATTTCCCAAATTCAATTTTCTGCAAGTTCTTAGTTTAATTAGTTAGCTAAAACAAACCTCTTTTCTTCAGCTAGATAATAAAAAGACAGTCATTACTAGTACTCCTAGTCCTTTGGGTTCGACAATCTGGTCTTGCTAAAGCTATACTACTGTTCGATAGGTACACTTGCCTACGTCGTGATAATAGTTAGTTTCAAGAATGATTCATTATAAATTTGTAAAACTTATCACAAAAAATCACGATCACTAACCAACTTGCGAGTTGTCCTCGTATTGTTTCTTTTTTTCAGGTTTTTAGAAATTCAAATGACAAGTTTCAACTTCATTACCTTCCTGATGAGAGAAGATTCCATTTGATCGAAAAAGGTAAGATTGAATGTGAAATCAAACCATAAGTGCTTAAAGGTAAGCAAGGTAAGGAGTTTTTAGTCATTGAGTCATGGCAATCACATTTGAATGTTGTTGATAAAATTACTGATGAATTCATTCTCAAAAGATCCCCCCACTTTAAATTGGTTAATTGTCATTCTCTAGTTGTTGTTAGTGATTTTGTTTTTAAAAGTGATATGAAGAGTCTTACTATTGATGAGTATTGCGTTGACAAGTTTGTTGATGTAGTAAGAATGAATTGGCACAAACAAAATTTGATTTCGTTTGGTAAGGAATTGACACCTAAAGCGCCTAATCTGATCGTTTGTGTTGATAATTTGAATTCCTTAATTTGTTGTGCAAAATCCCCATGTTTGAGCAAGTATGCTCAAATTAGATTTATGAAGTATGATTGTTTGAATATGTAAATACCCAAATTCTCTTTGTTTCACTAGTGTGAATTGTTGGTGATTAAGAAATTCATGCTGCATTTTGGAACGAGCAAACAATCTCGTGTGCTCAAATCGGGAGTTTATCATTCTGGTTCGACATTGAAAGAGATCAAGCTTTACAAATTTTGTGAAGATAAGTGTGAGCACAGTGTGTGCTTAATTGTTGTTTGGACTTTAAATAAGAAAACGAAACATATGCATCCTAACTACAACTTTGAATTGATTCTTGTTTCTTCTATGTGGCTGTACATGAAATTCCTAATTCATCTTGAAAAGGTAAAGCCAACTTGTGTTTTTGATCCCGGCATAGGGACATATGTTCAATTTGTGCATAACGTTTCAGAAAGTTCCTTTGAGTTCATCATCGATGTTGTCACTAACCTCTTTCATTTTCGTTAAGGTGACACTTTGAATTGGATTCCTCCTAAAGAGGGAGGGCAAGCCACTAATCTGTTTCCTTTTCGAGTCTTGTGTAGTTTCCAGGTTTGTAACGATGAAATTTTTTTTCTTGCAAATGCCTTAATTTGAGGACAAATCGTCTTCAAGAGGAAGGGTATGAAGCAAACCTGGTCGCATGACGTAGCTTGATGCCATCGAGATTGGCCTAAACGTGAGGGGCCTAAGTGCAAAACGAAATCTAATTTTAGTTTGTTAATTTGTGTGCAGGTTTTAATTGACAGAATTTGGGGTGGAAACCATTGTTAGAATAATCGAACAATCAAAGAAGTCCAATTCAAGTGTCCCATGCAATTTGCTACAAGCTCATTTAGTTCGTTCATAGTTCATCCAAGCTCTTTGAGCTTAGCATCAACTTGCTGGAATATCTAATTCGATTTCAGCTCAAATTTAGCTTTATTTAATTTATGCATTTTTGAGCTTAAAAGTTGTTGGAATAAACTTTTAATGTGTTTAGTTATTTTAGCTTAATTAATTAAGTTGTTTTAATTGTCTTTAGTTGCTTAAAGAATTAGTTTAATTAATTAAGTTGTTTTTAATTTTCTTTAGTTTTTTAAATAATTTCTACAATTAATATGTTCCAGCTTAATTAAATTCGCTACAACCATTTAACTTGTTTAAACATTTAACTTGTTTAATTATGCTTATAAGTGAACTAATCATTGAACCAGATGTTACATGGATTAGCATTAAAGAAAGAAATGAATTCATCTGTTATGAAGATGAATTAAAGGCCAGTGATGCGACCTTAGCTCAGGAAGTCACTACCAAATCCATTGAGCTGCCACGAGTGCCTATAACTCGGTCATGAGCTAAGACATTTCAAGATGCATTAGCAAGCTATGTGGATCGAGCTTAGGAAGAGTAAGAAGCCGAAACCAATAGTCATGCTTGGACTAGCCTAATAGGCATCACTTGAAATTTATTGCAAGTTGAATTTGATTTTTTAATAAACTCATCTTAGATTAATAAATGAGTTGTTGGATTTTATTCAACTCATATTAGTTTAAATAATTGGGTTATTGAACTTTATTTAAGTTATGCTTCTCTTAAATAATCTAGTTGCTAGAATAATTTAATGATGCATGTGTTTTTAAGTTTTAAGTTCATTTATTTAAGTTAAGTGTTTAATGTGTTTTGTGTTTCATAAGTGTTTAAATGTGTTTAATATGCCTATTTTAATGTGTTTAATTGCAGGTGTCTTTTCAGCTGGAAACCGTTACATTAAAGGGCTGTTACAAATTGATTAATGTGACTTTTCAAGTGAATTTCGGTTACATACAATGGGGAACATTATTCTTCATTAAAAGGAGTTGTTATCATCAATTAAAGGGAGCATTACACATCCTTAAATTTGGCAGCAGCCTTTTACATCTTCCATAACTGATTGTTGATTAAATGATCACTTCATGAGCTAATTTTCCATTAAAGTTGCTAGTGTCCATTCGGTTGACCAAGGAGACTTAAAAAGTTTTTCCTAAGCATTCAAGTCCATTGATTCAATTGAATTGAAGTGTATTGAAGGGTGGAGTTACTTAGTTCAGAATTTCAAGAGTTTTTGAGTTTATTTCAGCCCATTATTAGCTTATTAAGATGATCATATGTGACCATTCAGCTAGGCCTCTTTGGTACTATAAATATGTGTAATCATCCTATTGAAAACAACCTTTTTTTTGCTAAATTTTATGCTATATTTGAGATATGTGAGTTATTCAATTCTCTTTGTTCTTTTGGAATTGATTTGACTTATCCAGTATCACTTGTGGCATCTATCCTTTCCATTGTTAACCGAATTTATCACTTTCGAGTGTGGCATTCGTATATCTTTGGTTATCACTAATTGATAGTGGGTCAAGGTTTATCCTTTGCTGTTTTCCTTAAACCGTAAAACACCTAAGAGCCATTTTAGATTTGGGTCAACAATCCAATATTGTTGGTTCTTTTTCGGCCTTCGTAAATTATCTATTTTCTTTGTTTTAACCACTTTGCTATCTTATTTTCTTAAAAACCCATTTCCTTCTTTCTTCAGCCTATTCTTGTTTAAACTTAACTTATTTTGAAACAAATAACAACTTACTCAAATTCATGATTGGGCATCTAAATGACTCGAATCATCACCGAAACGAGTTTGTATCAAATTGGTATCAGAGCTAGCAAATTTGGAGTAAGAATTGATGTTGTCGATATTACAGTATAGTATTTCTTTTCAAAAAAAAATTCAGCCTCCATTCAAATTCAAGGAGTGAATATTAAGTCTTTCAAGTAAAAAAAATTCGTGAAAAAAAATTGTTCAAGTTCTTCATTGCCGAGTTTTTTCAAAAATTCTGCTTGCTACCCGAAAATACCCAATCAACATCCTACCATTCGGCCACACTCTATTCTTTTCATTTCTTGTTCCAAGCCTACCCTTAGTCCTACAACATTCCCTACCAAACCCAAACATTAATCTTGCAAGTCAACCCACAACAATTGCTTTTTAAGTTTAAAATAGTCCCTTAAGAACTTAGAGAGGAGGAAGTGAGCAGAAAAAGGCAAGAGAGTAGTGAGTCTATTTGAGAGTATAAAAGCCAAGTGTGTGTGATTTATTTTTGAGTGGATTGTGAGGTTCTTTGTTGTGAGTTCTTAAAAAAATTATCACGAAGTCTAGAAAGAAATCCAAATGTGAAGGGTGGGTTCCGTCCTGTAAGAAACATTGGAGGAGGTGTGCTAGATCTTACCCTTCAAGCACTTATACGAGAGATGGAGCGGTTATTTGATCAAAAACTCGAACCAATCGAAGATCGGTTATATCGAGTCAAGACACAAGAACAACGTGAGGCAACTTCGGAAGGTGCAAGATGAAGGCTTAATGAAAGAGCGAGCAAGAAAATGATAATCCATCTGTCTGAAGTGTACGACAATGAGGCCGCCAACGACATCAGGGTCCTAGAGACCGTGATCGTCCAGATGATAATCTTAAAAATATCAAGATGACAATTCCACCATTCCAAGGTAAGAATGATCCTGAAGCCTATTTGGAGTAGGAAAAGAAGATCGAGCTTGTTTTTGAATGCCACAATTATTCAGAGAGTAAAAAGGTAAAGCTCGCAGCTATTGAGTTTGCTGATTATGCAATTGTATGGTGGGACCAGCTTGTAACGAGTCGAAGGCAAAATGTTGAAAGACCTATTTCTACTTGGGGTGAAATGAAATCAATCATGCGGAAACAATTTATTCCTTCATATTACCACCGGGATCTTTATTAACGACTCCAAAACCTTACTCAAGGTAATAGAAGGGTTGAAGATTATTATAAAAAGATGGAGATAGCAATGATCCGAGCTGATATCGAGGAGGATTGGGAAGCAACAATGGCGAGGTTCCTTACGGGATTAAACCGTGACATCGCCAACATAGTTGAATTACAACACTATGTTGAAGTGATGGACATGGTCCATGTGGCGATTAAAGTTGAGAAACATGTAACACCCCTAACTCGTATCCGTTGCCGGAATAGAGTCATAAGGCATTACAAAATAAATATAATCCCAAATAATTAAATACATAATAAATATATATAATTATTCATATAATTAAATCTCAAAAATTAACTCAAATCATTTACATAAACTAATACAACTTTTAAATTTAGTTATTGCATATCACATGTAAAAATAAATAGATGTACATTCACAAGTAACAGTATAAAATATAATTTGTATGAACAATTTCAAATCTGCGGCATTAACATAGTAATCTATACATATCTCGCATGATTTACAATTTATTACTATTAAAGGCATTTACTAGGTTATAAGTCAACTCACTGTATTTCTTGGTTTAATCGATCAATATATGTATATAATTATACACACTCTCAACTTACACTTAATTAATAGATTTATTTAGCCACATACTAAGGTAAATAACACTCATAAATATGAACACCTTGCAAACATTCAAGACACATAAAAACTTACTTAAATAAATGAATCCATATGTCAAGTGCGCATGTCATAACTTAATTTATAAATAAACACCTACTAAGTTTATAATTGGTATTAACTTCATGACATTCATATAGAACCATATAACTGAGTGTACATATCCCCATGGTAAATGTATGTACTATGACTACGCCCTTGATATAGACTTAATATAAAACCAAACATTTATTTATAACCGAATCATCACATATACATACATGGTGCGCATTTACCCATATGCCAATGCCACACTTATCACTAAAGTAATAAATACTTACCAAATAGTCAACAAAATTAATCATGAACCACATGCATCATTTAACACTTAATAATCGAATCTATTTAACTAGTATACTTTCACCCATCACTAATTATCACATTACATAATTCCATCAAAAATGGATTAAGTATACCTAAAACATACTATCATAGCCAAACCTCATTACTATAAATTACTCACGTATACAAGACTTCTATTATCATTTTATCAATAATCAAGCTTGTTAATATGTTTCATTTAAAGACATGACAAATTAAGACTAAACATAGTAATCAACCTCACCTTTCTAATTCATAATAGAATGAACACAACCAAGGTAATCAAACATACTTATAATCGATTTCTTTAAGCCTCAACTAAAATCATTAATCAACTTCTATGAACAATCACATAACACATGAGATATTCATTCACCGCACATAGCAAATAACAAAATTAACTTAAACCACAAATATGCCAAAACCAAAAATCTAACATAAAATTTAAGCCATTTTCGCATGGCCTTATACATAACCAAATTTCATTATTTCAAACTATAATCTAGCCTATACATACCATAGATTCAAAAATTCAACTTTTAAATACCGAAGACAGTCGGTAGTGTGATAAGCTTCTCTGACGACTCCCGAGCTCAAAACTTGAATTCGAAATCTATAAAATAGAGGTGAACATGAACACACACAGAGTAAGCTTTCATAGCTTAGTAAGTCATAAGCAAATAAACAACTTTGTTACATAATCAAATCATTTAAACTAAACCAAATTATACCATCATAGTTACTTTGAATCTTAAGCTTTAAATTTCATGTAATTTATTTGTACTTTCACATGTATATTACTCATGGTCGAATGAACATATATATATTTTAACAAACTATCATTCAGTTTCCAAGCCAAAATATCTCTATCATAACTAGTACATAAACTCTTATATGCATAAATTCATAGGTCACAGGATAATAATCACATACATATTTATATTATATAACCGAGTACACACACATATATATAAGTAAAATATCCTTCAATTTCAAAGCTAGATATCATTATTTGAACACATATACTTATACTTATGAATCAAAATATAGCTTTTTATACATAAGCATAGCAATGATCGAATGAACACTTTCATATATATAAAAATACATTAACAAACTTTCATTCAATGACTAAGCCAAAACATCTTTAATCATGCCAAATACACATACACTTTTCTGCATATACTCGTAAGTCAAAGTATAATAATCATATATATATATCTATCAATGACCGAATATACCACCATTTGTATATATTCATAAATAATTTCAATAATGTTCATATTATTTATTTACAAGGCCGAATACCTTTTTCACATTCACATATATCCTTTCTGTACTTCAATCATGTTTTGCAACAAATATTAAGTAACATACTCACTTTGTTTCAAATAGGTAATAAACCATTTCATACTTGATCATTTTAGCTCACTTTTCTACATCTGATCACAACTTATTGAGGCCCACTGAACCATTCGAAATTGAATAGGACTCGGATAATCACACATATATCGTACAATGCCAACGTCCCAGACGTGGTCTTACATGTAACCACATATCGATGCCATTGTCCCAGACAGGGTCTTACTCATACATATATATCGAAGTCACATATCGATGCCATGGTCTTACTTGCACATCACATATCGAAACATATGTATCCTAACTATTCCTAAGGTTCATACGGGGCTTTCGGACATCGAAACTCGATTGAGACGAATGCTTGAACATGGTTACCAAGCTTATTCACATTCAGCATAAACATATATAAATTTATATTTTTCATACCAGTATATATATATATATATATATATATATTTAACATTTATCTACAATTAAACACGTCTATTTGCCTATAAAATTACCTCGAACATTATAAAACGGAACAGGGCAGTTAGTCAACAACTTTCGTTTTCCCCGATCCAAATTCGATTTCTTCGGTTCTTGATCTAAACATATTTAAATTAAGCTCATTCAAACATATTTTCATTCAATTTAGTCCAAAAACACATAAGTGGGTAAAATTACCATTTTACCCCTGACATTTGAAATTTCTACAATTTAGTCCCTATTGCATAAAACACAAAATATACAAAATTTTCCTATACGCATGTTGGGCCGAATTTTACCCATTACCATAAAAGTCCATATATTTCATGTATTTTACATTTTAGTCCCTCAAATTATTATTTTTGAAATTTAGTCCTAATTACTCAAAATCGTCAAAAACTCCAATACAAAATATGTTAATCCAAAACATACGTTTCATTTTTCATCATCAAACAACAAAAATCACAAGCTATCAACAATGGCACAATTCAAAATATTCCTCAAATTCAAAAATTAAAGCTTGGGTTTTGTAGTACTCGAAGCAATGATCTCAAAAACGTAGACATTATCAAAAATCGAGTAAAAACGAACCTTGAATCAAGCTTGGATGTTGGCCGAACCTAGCTTTCTTTTATTTCTTTTATTTTGTTTTCATATTTGGTGGATGAACAAGGAATATAATGAATATAATAACTTTGGTTTTATTTTATGATGTGTTTATATTATAATAACTTATTTTATTAACTTACCAAATTAGCCTTAGTTAAAAAAATATTATACTATCACATATATATGTCCTTTGCCGTCCACCTATATTAACAATGGCCTAATTACCTCATAAATGCTTCATGTTACAAAGACAATTACACTTTGGTCCTTACACATTAAACTATCAAGTTTTCTTTTTATGCGATTAAGCCCTACTATTTAATCGGACACTCAAACAATAAAATTAAAGCATGAAAATTTTACACATGCAAATTCACACATAATAAACACAAAAAATAATTTTTAAATATTTTTCTGACTCAGATTCGTGGTCCCAAAACCACCATTTCGACTAGGGTCTAATCTGGGCTGTTAAACTCTCCCCCCTCAGGGATTTTTGTCCCCGAAAATCTTACCGATGAATAGGTTTGGATAACGTTCTTTCATTACATCTTTTGGCTCCCACGTTGCTATTTTAACTCCGTGTTTATGCCACATTACTTTAAATAACAGAACTTTCTCATTTCGCAATTCTTTAATCTAGTAAGCCAGAATACAAATCAATTCTTCCTCATATGTCATATCAGACTTAATCTCAATCTCGGACGAATTAATCACATGTGAGGGATCAAATCGATATCTTTGAAGCATTGAAACATGGAATACATTGTGAATCTTTTCTAGGTCAGGTGACAATAACAGTCCATAAGCAACTGACCCAATACGCTTTATAATCTCATACTACCCAACAATAACCGAGTAGTTTGTACGTATCAAAACAAAATAAGCCGATTTAGTCAATCAATCAACAATAACCCAAATTGCATCTTTCTTGCTCAGTGTCAACGAAAAACTGGATACAAAATCCATCGTGACTCTATCCCATTTTCATTCAGGTATCATAATCGGCTGAAGCAATCCAGAAGGTACCTGATGCTCGGCTTTTTACTTGTTGACAGATTAAGCATTTCGAAACAAAGTCAGAAATATCTCTTTTCATATCATGCCACCAATAAAGTTGTTTCAGAACATTATAAATTTTTGCACTACTTGGTGAACAGACAATCAACTGCTGTGGCTTCATTCATAATCATCTGAATCAACATCTGAATTCCTCGAAACACATATTTGGTTTCTGAACCTCAGACAACCTTCAGCATCAACTCGAAACTCTGAATCAACCTTCAAATTACCTTGGACCTACTTTGCTAACAAATCATTATCAACTTTTTGAGTATCACAAATTTTACTGAATAAATAATGGTCTTACTTTTAATTCAACTATTATTGAACCATCATCAGACATAGCCATATGTGCATTCATTGCAGAAAAGCAAACAGTGATTTTTGGCTTAAAACATCAGTAACAACATTAGCCTTTCCCGGATGGTAGTCAATCACAAGGTCATAGTCTTTTAACAAATCTAACCATAAGGAATCATAGGATGTCTCTGTGCACTCCATTATTAGAACATACTTCAACCCGTTCATTGACACATGACTGAGCTTCGTAAACTCTTCATTCAATTTAGGCTAAATCAGAACTAATATTTTAGTGGATAATGTCTTTGCGCAGGAGAAAGCTTCAACAATTGAACTAACTTTAATTTACTACTACATTTCTTAGATAGAATTCTTCCGATAGACATAATTCTGTATCAAATCCTTAAGAATATAAGTTCTACTTCCATACTATCCTTCAGATCACACATGTATATTTAAAGTTTATTTTCGACCTTGTGGATAAATTCAACTCATAAAATCCAGTTACATTTTCAATAAAAAAATTTAGATCAGATTAAACCACAGAATCGGTCTTTTCAAAGAAATCTTTTCTTCTCGTTAGAAAGAATAATCCAGACATATCTTTATATATATGCTACAATCATCAAATAGAAATCATATTATCATAATAGGATTGCCGTCTTACCCATAACAATAGATAATACCCCGGCTATTAACGAAGCATCTGAACTGTGAAGAAAATCAAATATGATTTGAACAGCAACCTAGGTAGAAGCACAACTTTTATAACTCTGTTAACGATACTGCTGTACTCTCAAATTTCAAATAGAAATTATGATTATAATAGATATAGCCATTTCCGTCAAATAGAAGTCTCTTGCAGATAATCACATGGGATCATAAGAAAATCAGAACGGTGAAATTTGAATAGTCTAATGCTTCACAGAATATCTAAGAATTACAACCCATTTGGAATAATATCAATCCCAATGATATCCCAAAAAAGATCCAGAAAGAACAATGTTGATCATTAAGACTAAAATCTATAATAACGAAAGTAATATAATCTTTACGCATTTTCAACATAACAATATCCAGTAGAAACAGATTATTAGCATTATACAGATTTTACCGTAAATTTTAATATCCACACAATGGAATAAATATCAGAGGAAGACAAAGCAATGTCGAACATAACTCAAACAGACTAACGATGCTTCTGTCTATAAGCATATATAGTTAATGTGCTCTTACGGTGAGAGTTTCATTTGAAATTAAACAGTTAGATATATTTCTAAAGATAAATGTACATGTAGAGTACTCAGAAAAAGTCATTGTAATTTCCCGACTATAACCACTGCACTCAGCCATCAATACAATTCAAATATTATCCAACTATCTAATTCTATCATTAGAAATTTTCATATTATCCCTTCACTAACAGAAGTCGGTTCAGAAAAACTTTAACTAATATTCTCTTTAGATAACATACCTGTATAAGTCATTCGATCGGAGATAACTTCTTCTTTAACAGTGACATCACATAATCTGAATAACCTTCAGAACTATCCAATGTCTTTTTTTTTATAATGGCCTCATTTGCTAATTCAATCTCTTTTCTAGCCACATTATTAATCTTCCAAACACAGACCTCTGTAACTTACACTGTTGAGCTTATTCAACCCAGATCTTACAAATTTCATAACAACATTTCATTAATAAGGGGGGTGAGGGTTATAAAGCCTCAAATTTAACTTACACATAAATACACATAACACATACTTTTACAAATAGTTAATTCATTAATATCTTCACATTGTCCAAACATTTAATAAACATTTGCTTTTGATCACCTTTGTTCTTAGCACTTAATTCATATACCAACTCAAATCATTAATTCACAACCAAAACATTTCAGATAGCAATCACAACTCACATATTATAATCTATATGTTCATATAATTATAACATTTGTCAACATCAATATATCATACTCTTCAATCCATAATTTTATGAGTTTCAACACATCATCATCACATTTCCATTCAATCATTCGGGTACACATTTCGTACTATCAAAATTAGCTCGATTGAAAACTTATCTGTCTCATCATAATAAATTTTTTCAGAGTCAGGAGATATCACACTATCACAGGTTAAATATGACATGTATAGCTAGACTCACATACACTATGGTAGTCCTAGAACTGACTAAACCATAACTCTGATACCAATAAAATATAACACCCCTAACTCGTATCCGTCGCCGGAATAGAGTCACAAGGCATTACAGAATAAATATAATCCCAAATAATTAAATACATAAATATATATAATTAGTCATATAATTAAATCTCAAAAATTAACTCAAATCATTTACATAAACTAATACAACTTTTAAATTTAGTTATTGCATATCATATGTAAAAATAAATAGACGTACATTCACAAGTAATAGTATAAAATATAATTTGTATGAACAAGTTCAAATTTGCAGCATTAACATAGCAATCTATACATATCTCGCATGATTTACAATTTATTACTATTAAAAGCATTTACTAGGTTATAAGTCAACTCACTATATTTCTTGGTTTAATCGGTCAATATACGTCTATTATTATACACATTCTCAACTTACACTTAATTAATAGATTTATTTAGCCACATACTAAGGTAAATAACACTCATAAATATGAACACCTTGCAAACATTCAAGACACATAAAAACTTACTTAAATAAATGAATCCATATGTCAAGTGCGCATGTCATAACTTAATTTATAAATAAACACCTACTAAGTTTATAATTGGTATTAACTCCATGACATTCATAAAGAACCATATGGCTGAGTGTACATATCCCTATGGTAAATGTATGTACTATGACTACGCCCTTGATATAGACTTAGTATAAAACCAAACATTTATTTATAGCTGAATCATCACATATACATACATGGTGCGCATTTACCCATATGCCAATGCCACACTTATCATTAAAGTAATAAATACTTACCAAATAGTCAACAAAATTAATCATGAACCACATGCATCATTTAACACTTAATAATTGAATCTATTTAACTAGTATACTTTCACCCATCACTAATTATCACATTACATAATTCTATCAAAAATGGATTAAGTATGCCTAAAAAATACTATCATAGCCAAACCTCATTACTATAAATTACTCACGTATACAAGACTTCTATTATCATTTTATCAACAATCAAGCTTGTTAATATGTTTCATTTAAAGACATGACAAATTAACACTAAACATAGTAATCAACCTTACCTTTCTAATTCATAATAGAATCAACACAACCAAGGTAATCAAACATACTTATAATCGATTTCTTCAAGCCTCAACTAAAATCATTAATCAACTTCTATGAACAATCACATAACACATGAGATATTCATCCATAGCACATAGCAAATAACAAAATTAACTTAAACCACAAATATGCCAAAACCAAAAATCTAACATAAAATTTAAGCCATTTTCGCATGGTCTTATACATAACCAAAGTTCATTATTTCAAACTATAATCTAGCCTATAAATGCCATAGGTTCAAAATTTCAGCTTATAAAATACCGAAGACAGCCGATAGTGTGATAAGCTTCTCTAACGACTCCCGAGCTCAAAACTTGAATCTGAAATCTATAAAATAGAGGTGAACATGAACACACACAGAGTAAGCTTTCATAGCTTAGTAAGTCATAAGCAAATAAACAACTTAGTTACATAATCAAATCATTTAAACTAAACCAAATTATACGATCATAGTTACTTTGAATCTTAAGCTTTCAATTTCATGTAATTTATATGTACTTTCACATGTATATTACTCATCGCCGAATGAACATATATATACTTTAACAAACTATCATTCAATTTCCAAGCCAAAATATCTCTATCATAACTAGTACATAAACTCTTATATGCATAAATTCATAGGTCAAGGGATAATAATCACATACATATTTATATTATATAACCGAGTACACACACATATATACATATAAGTAAAATATCCTTCAATTTCAAAGCTAAATATCATTATGTGAACACATATACTTATACTTTTAAATAAAAATACAACTTTTATATACATAAGCATAGCAATGACCGAATGAACACTTCATATATATAAAAATACATTAACAAACTTTCATTCAATAACTAAGCCAAAACATCTTTAATCATGCCAAATACACATGCACTTTTATGTGTATACTCGTAAGTCAAAGTATAATAATCATATATATTTTTATCAATGACCGAATATACCACCATTTGTATATATTCACAAATAATTTCAATAATGTTCATATTATTTATTTACAAGGCCTAATACCTTTTTCACATTCACATATATCCTTACTTTACTTCAATCATGTTTTGCAACAAATATTAAGTAACTTACTCACTTTGTTTCAAATAGGTAATAAACCATTTCATACTTGATCATTTTAGCTCACTTTTGTACATTTGATCACAACTTATTGAGGCCCGCTGAACCATTCGAAATTGAATAGGACACTCGGATAATCACACATATATAGTACAATGCCAATGTCCCAGACGTGGTCTTACATGTAGCCACATATTGATGCCACTGTCCCAGACAGGGTCTTACTCATACACATATATCGGAGTCACATATCGATGCCATGGTCTTGCTTGCACATCACATATCAAAATCATATGTCATGACATATGTATCCTAGCTATTCCTAAGGTTCATACGGGGCTTTCAGACATCGAAACTCGATTGAGACGAATGCTTGAACATGGTTACCAAGCTTATTCACATTCGGCATAAACATATATAAATTCATATTTTTCATACCAGCATATATATATTTAACATTTATCTACAATTAAACACGTCTATTTGCCTATAAACTTACCTCGGACGTTATAAAATGGAATAGGGCAGTTAGTCGACAACTTTCGTTTTCCCCCGATCCAAATATGATTTCTTCAGTTCTTGATCTTAACATATTTAAATTAAGCTCATTCAAACAAATTTTCATTCAATTTAGTCCAAAAATACATAAATGGGCAAATTACCATTTTACCCCTAAGATTTGAAATTTTTACAATTTAGTCCCTATTGCATAAAACACAAAATATACAAAACTTCCCTATACTCATGTTGGGCCAAATTTTACCCATTACTATTCAAGTCCATATATTTCATGTGATGCGAGCGCGCCTAGCGAACCCCGTCAGTCAAGTCTCCTCAGTCGAGCCTTGCATAGCTGGCAAGCTGATCCCAATTCATTTCCAGCTCCACGAGCTCCGACCAGTTCAAATTCAACTCATTTGAGCTCTAATCAGCTCAATACTCTAGTCTTTAATTATGCCTTGTTTAATTAAATGCATCTTTAGTTAATGCCATGCATTATTGATCTACATATTTTTATTATGACATGCATTATGTGTTCTGCATTTAATAAAGCCATGCATTATGTAATTCCCATGTTAGTTTAAGTCAGCTTCATTAAATTAAGTCTTGCATTAAGTAACTCATTTGTTCATTTAGTTTGCATTTTAAAACCATGTATTTAAGCATCTTAGTTTAATAAATGAGTTGCTGGACATTTATTCAACTCATCTTAGTTTAATTAATAAGTGTTTTTGTTGAACTTTATTTAATAAGTGTTGCTCTTAATTAATCTAGTAACTAGGATTATTTATCAATGCATGAGTTAAAGTTCATTTAATAATGTTTCTCTTAATTAAACTAATTGCTGGAATAAATGATGCATAAGTGTTAGTTCATTTATTTATGTTAGTTGTTAATTTGTTTTAAGCTTAATAATTGAATAAATGTGTCAGTTACATGTGTTAATTGCAGGTGACTTTTCAACTCACGCCCATTACATTTAAAGGCTGTTATGCATTCAATAAGGTGACTTTTAAGAGATTTCGGTTACAAAGCAAGAGGGCTGTTATAAAGAAGGTTCATACATCATTTAAAGGAGGTTTAAGGAGCATTTTATCATCCAAATTAATTTTGGCAACAACCTTTCCACTACCAGCCGTTTTTGCCTTTTCAAAGGTTATTTCAAGCATTCAAACATCATTAAGAACCTAATTAAGAAGATGGTGTCCATTCAGCTGACCTAGGGCTGACTCAAGAGTCATTTTTCAAGCACTTAAAGTCATTCATTCAGCTGAATTAAAGTGAATTCAAGGATGGAGTTATTTGGCTCAAGAATGTGAAAAGACTTGAGTTAAATTTTAGCTTTTAATTGGCACATTAAGTTGAATGTTTGTGACCATTCAGCTAGCCTATTTTAGCACTATAAATAGGTGAAATCAACCTTTGTAAGAAGATTTTTTTGCTTAGTTTAAAACACTATTGAACTTATATGAAATTTGTGAGATTTCTTTCTTTCATATTTCGTTGAAGAACTCGTTGGCTTATCTAGGTCACTAATGGCGTCAACCTGCCTTTTTCTTTATCCTGAACTTATCACTATCAAATAGTGTGGCGTTCACCCTTATACCAAGGTTCCTACTTTGCTAAGTAGCGGATCGAGGTTCTCCTATTCTCCATCCGACCACCTTGAAAACTTATAAGCATTTAGGTCAATATTTTCTAATATTAGTTCATGTTTGTTTTTGAGATCATTTTCATTCCACTCCATTCCATCCTTTCGTTTCATCATAATCGAACCACCAATTCACTTCACATCTGTTGTTTGTTATCCAATTACTATATTTATTTCCATCTTTTATTATTTTTCTATAATCGAACCTACATAAACTTCATATCCATAAACCCATCTTTGAACCCTTTTTACATAGCTTCTGCCATTATTTACTTAAAACATCCTTTGAACAAACCGAACGATACTTCTTCGTAGACGATTGGGCAAACACGCATACGACTCGACTCACCCCGAGGCGAATCGTATCATTTGGTATAAGAGCTATTAAAATGAAGAGTACCGAAGCAACACCTGAAGTTAGTTTGTAAGTAAAAAAAAAGTTCAAAAAAAATCAAAAAATTCAAAAAAAAGTTCAAAAAAATTCGAAAAAAATTGAAATTAAAAAAAAAAAAGTGTGTTAAATTTTATTCTCTTTGTATTGGTACTTTTCTTGTCATCCCGATCAGGTACATTCATTTTCTACCATTAACCCCCTACCCCAACGCCACATTTCCAAACCATTTTCATCTTTCTTTCAGCCTACCCTATCCCTCATCATTATTTCCCTTATTTCCCAATTTACAACCGACCCCTAAGCCTACGATAAGGCCTTGGCAAGTCTAAATACGAAATTACAAAAGAAAGTTTGAGAGGTGAAAGGCACGAGCATGTAAGACTATTCGAGCAGAGGTAAAAGCCAATCGAGTGTAAACACGAGCGAGAGTGCAAACCATTAATTTTTCTTTTCGAGTGAAATTGTGAGGATTTTGTTGTGAGGAATTTAATTTTTATTTTATATAACACCCCAGACCCGGCCTAGACAGTATGACTGGATCCGACGTGCCTTATCGAAACGTTCAAAACATTTGTTGGTTTAGAAAACTATCTTAGTGTTTTAAAAGATACTTCCATTATAGGCTAAAGTGAATGGAAACTATGCACCAGGTAGGAAACCGGAAAAGAGGAGGTGAGTCCATCGGACTGCTTAAGTACCAAGCTCTCCTCGGAACCAATCCTAGACATGCACACCGCCATTGCCACACTTTAACGTCGAGTGTATTTTTTTAGGAAACCAAGTATATTAAGTCCATTTTAAGAAAAGTGTTTGATTTTGGAAAACATTTTAATTGCGGAAGCTTTGCTTGTTGTCGTGTTACTTTGAAATCAAATGCTATTTTTGAAACCGCGCCCTAAGCTTAATCAAATTCGACGATTAAGTATAAATTATATCTATATTAATAAAACCTTATCAAAACCATTAAAAATAATTAAGGCGGCCTTATTACAATTAAAAACCCAAAAACCTCAAACGTAAATAAAAGAAGGTCTAGTTCACCAGAAGAAAATCAAATTTGCAGAAAAGTGTGGCCACTCCGAATCCCTCACAGCTCCAAGCCCACTATGGTTGGGGATTACCTGCGTAGATGAAAATAAAGAGGTGAGTTTGGGGAAACTCGGTGTGTAAATTAACCCAACCATAGCCTATATCAGCTCAAACCATAGAAACAGAATAGATTGGCCTTAGCCCAGAACAAAATTCAGAATAAAGCCCATAGGCCCATGACAGATCAGAACAGATATTACATGTTTATGCAAAACCCAACCCATATCCAACCACATGCACCCCCATACCAACCTTTCACCATGTGGGGAGACTACTCGACCCACCCAACCGCTACACGCCACAGAAATATGCAGCATGACTGCCAGAATAGATAGTGTGACAGATTCACCAGAAACAGATAATCGTGGCAGAGCCACAGAACAGATATATGTGGCAGAGCCACCAGAACAGATAATTTGTGGCATAGCCACCAGGACGCTTCCTCCATAATATAACCCATGTCCCCATGCAACATATATATACAATCATGGCATACATCATACAAAATCAGATTGTCATGCTTCTCAGACAAAGTCAACCCTAAGGGTATAAAGGTAATTCTACACCTAGAGGTATAATGGTAATTTTACATACATAGAGGTATCCTATTAATTTAACTACTTTTAGGGTTTTCATGCATATTAGACATTTACGTACTAACAGAAACACTTACCGAGTGTTCTTACCGAATTGTGCCCGTTGGCCTATTTCTCCGATTTTGGCCCATTAAGCCCAAAAAAAATCGAAATGCACAGAAATGTGCACTCTGTGGTCTTAACACTTTAATTTATCATACACATCAAAATATTAATCTTACGAGCACTCGCACACTCGCAAGTTCTCAAAATACCGACTTTTCAGCATTTCAGCTTTTCGGCTTTTGCCGACCTAGTCTATGAGAGGGTGTCAGTTACACACCTGTTTTATGACATTTCATTGACGAGGACCACGTACGAACTGCCTACAATTATATTACTACCATGTTAATTCTAACTACTGAAATGAAATTCATATTAACCACTTACCATATTCGGCCAACCACTCCTTAGGCACTAGTGATCCTACCTTTGTCGAAAGTAGTGACTAGATCAAGATCTGATCATTCCACTTGTCCAAGCCCTTGATCAGCAGCCTCTAAATCACACCATTATCAAAGTAAAATAGTTACCACACCCCCTTAGGGCTACAAGTCCAAATTGACAGCCTTCTTAACCTTTAGGGGTTTCGGCCTTTTCTAAACTACGAAAGAAAGACTAATGTTGGAAAGACCTACCACCAATTCCTTTAGTTAATGATTCCCCTTAGTCCCTACTCGATTCTGATGTAGTTCTAAGCCTTCAAATGATAACAAAAGTCGAGCCTTCAGTTATCTTTAGAATTCGACTATGTCCCTATGGCTATGCGTTTTTGGCTTTTTGTAACAGTGAAGAAAAGATGAAGATTTGTAATGGATTTGTCGATAGACACTTGGGGTTTAGAGGACTAAAGAATTGGTCAAGAATGATGAAGAGAAGTAAGGGGTTTTGGCTATAAGAATTTGGCACAAAGAGGAATATGGCTTTCGGGATTTTGGCTTTTATGGCAAACGATTATGAGGGTTTAGAAACAACTGATAAAAGATGGAGATGAACAAGATGGTAGGAAGATTCAGCTATGGAGGAAAGAAGAAGGAAAAGGAAGTAGATGAAGAGAGGAGAAAGGAAAAAGTTGAGGATGAATAGTCAGAAAACGGCACAACTTACCCCTTCTGTCGAATTTATAACTATCAAATGACCTAGCCGAATGTTGCCCTCTAATGACCTTGGCCGGCCAACTCTTGCTCCTCAAGAGTCCACCATTCAGCCAACTCTACTCTCTCTAATTAGCTCCTAAATTCTCTCCCTTATCCCCTCCTTGCTCAATCTCCTGAGCAACTCAAACTCCTCCTGACAGACTTTTACTTGAGTTCCATTACTTCCCTTTTTTGTACATAAAAATTAATTCCCTTAATATGCTTTCATTGTGATTTGAACCTAGGTCCTTACTAACATCTACACACCACCTTTATAGCCTTCCTAGTGGCGTCACATGCCACTTTGCCACCTGCTTCCTTGTGTTTTATTTTGCACAATTAATACTTAAAAGCCCAGCTTACCAGAACCCCTTTTTCTTATAGAATTAAAATTAAATAAAATTACCAGGTTTTAACTTAAGCTTGGGCCTTCTAGAGGCCCACTAACATAGTTAAACCTACACCTAGCAGATAGAGCACAGAAAATTTTAAATTTTGCCAACATTTTAGAATTCCCGAAAATTAGGGCGTTACATTTTACCTAACAAATTTCTTTTCAGCAATCAAAGATGTCTAGCGAAGAATTTACTGAATCAGAGTTCCAATATTTGGTGCAAGAAATGCAAAGAATGATGAATTCTAAATTTGACACATTGCACGAGAGATTAGATCGTGTGAAGAAAAGAGACCAACGGGAATGAATGTCATCAAGTCAAAAAGCGAATTCAAGAACATCATGGAGATACACATCCAACGACTATTCGAGAATAAACTCGAATCGAGATTCCTTTTCATCAAGGAATTTGAGACAAAGAGAAGTCGATTTTGATTTTGAATCCTTCCGAGAAGATGTGCGAGATGAAAGATACACCTCTTCAAGAACTCCAAAGAAAACATCCACGGAGAGATCTTCACAAAGGATCGTTCGTGAACCATATGTAAATAATTTTCCTTCTTTTGAACAAAATCATTATTTTCATGATTCTTTTATATCTTCTTGTAAAAAGAAAATGAGAAAAGCAAAAGAAGAAAAAGAAAAATAAATAAAAGAGAGGCAAGAGGCGAGTAAGAGAGAAAATGAGAGATTCTTGAAAGAATTCAAAAAAGTCATTGAAAAAGCCGATGGAAAAAAAAGAACAAAAAGAGAGTGAAAATGAGATTGAAAAAGAAATTGAAAAAGAGAATGAAAAAGAGTTTGAGAGAGAAAAAGAATTTGAACAAGAACAACGAGTGGAAAAAGAGATTGAGAAAAAAGAAACGAGAGATCTCGAGAAAAAAGAATCAAGTGAAAAAGAAAGTGAGCAAGCAAGGATTGTTTCCACTAACCCAACTGTTCGATCTTCTTGTGATGTAACTTTTCAGGTTCCTAAAAGTCTTGTACGACCAATTCCAGCTTCACTACCTTCCAAACAAGAGATGTTTTTGGTTATTCGAGAAAGGTAAGTACGCAAATGACAACCACCCACTTATGATTGAAGGTAAGAAAGGTAAGGATTCCATGTGTATCGAATCAAGGCCATGTGATTTCAAAGTTTCTCATAAAGATTTTGATGACTTATTTCCTGAAAGACTTGTATCTTTTGATTTGACTAGCCATTATCTATCTTTTGGAGTTAATGCTCTTGTTTCAAAAAGTGTCATAAAAAGCATTTCCTACGACATTTCTTATAATGGCAATTATGTTGATTCTTTTGGATTGGTTCAGCCTTTGCAAATTGCGAATATTTGTGATAAAAGTTTTTCACTTAAAAGTTTTGACGTCTTTGAATGCATAAAATCTTTGAATTCATGTGTTAAATCTTTCTGTTTAAACATGTTTGATCAGTTGATTTGCGATAGGTTTCTGCATGAAACATTTTATCCGATTGATTTTTATCTTCAAGTTAAATCCTTAAATTTTTGTGTGAACTCTCCATGTCTTGATTTGCATTCTCGATTGAGATTCTTGAAGCGTAATTCTTTGCTTATTGGTCTGCCTGGTATTGCCAACTCTACACTCCTGATTGATCGAGTAAGGTTTGAATCATGTGATGGACTCGGATGTTTGAAAAGTTGTATGTTCACTACTACTTTTATTGCTCGAGTGGAATTGCAGTCATGTGGTAAGTTGATTATATTTTCTTCTAACATGTTGCCTGTTGGAATTCATGATCAAGTACGAGTGTTCAAGCCTGGCATATGCTACGTAGATTTGTTTTATGGAACATTTAAGTATTTTGCATCTTTTGCATTCAACTTATGTTTGCTTGATGTTCGAACTTTTGTTAAGGAAATGAAATTTGATGATTTGGTTTCCAATTTTGATTTGTTCATTAATCATTTTGCTTGGCCACACATAAAGGATTTGTTTCATTTTGACAAGGTAAGGTCGACTTATGCTATGGAACTTGAATTAAATTCCAATTATGATTTATTTTTTTCATTTAAGCCCATTATTTTTGTTAATACTAACCCCTCTCGTTCTTGTGAAGTCCACCCTTCGAGAAGCATGAGATGTCATGGTGCCTCATTGTCCACTCAAATTGATCGAAGTAAAAATTTTGTTTTACATTACCTTTCCAAGGAGAGAAGATTTGTTTTGATTGAAAAAGGTAAAATTGTTCATGAGATTTCTTCTCCTAAAGACCGTCAAGGTAAAGTCTCTGAAAATTTTCAAATACCTTTGCTTCATTCAAATGAAGATGAAAATTTTGTTGATGGGATGTTTTGAAATTATTTGAATCATGATGTGTTTGATTGTAGTTTTTGGCCTAGTATTAATTTGTTTGTGTTGGATCGTGACAATGGACATGTAACACCCGTGTAGCATGCGAAAATTTTTACAATCATACAGAACCTCGTATAAGTTTCTTGTTCACGAGTGAGCTAAATAAGAAAGAGAATTCATTTAAAAATTTGCTAGAACAGTGCATTACATATACACATATATATGAATCCATTTCGATACTCAATCAGTGAACCACAACTTCATAATCACTTACATAAATACTTAATTATACTTCTAAGACTATCTTTATGATTTCAGTATTATCATACCTAGACATGTTCACTAAACAATAGTTACATAAGTATAACACTTCACATTTGATTCCATGCCAAAACCGAATCTAAATGTATACATATCTAGCCATTTTCACATGGCTTCGGTTACATAAACAAAATATACACTTCAAAACACATATTCAAGCCTATACATGCCGTAATGTTCACCTAAGTAACTAAGAAAAGATACCAAAATGTGGCACACGGGCGTGATGGCTTTACGATGATCCGAACACGCAATTGATTTAGGAAATCTATGTGGATAGCAACAAAAACACAAAGAAAGATAGAATGAGTATACAACCCAGTAAGTCATAAGTAATTTTCACACATATCATTGATATAAGGAGAGAAAATGTATAGAATTCACCTGTTTAGGTCATGCCAAACCATTTTACAATCATATAATTAAGTAAACCATCCACATGCCCGGACAATTAAAAATCATCTATCAACCAACCAAATAACTTTAAAGCATCACTCAATATCATGCACAACAATGTCAACCTTATCGTACACACATATTCATTTTATATCTCAACTTGATACCTCGAATAACAATACAACACCATGTGTCTTCCGTATACTACTTAGACCATTAATCACAGTCTCACACATAGTGCACAAGGATTTTCCCGCACACATAGTGCCAAGATACATCGCACACTTAGTGCCTCAAAACTCACTCACGAATTGGCATTCAATTCAGCACACATAGTGCCCTTCGATTTTGCACACGTAGTGGTAGTATTGAATACTTGCAAGAAGACAACTTAATTAACTACATTAGCATACATGGCCACGAACTCTCATATAAAAGAAACTTATGGACTTACATTATGTCGGAAGAAACGATTCCCAATCGATTACTCAATCTCCTTTGCTTTGCCTTTGCTCAATTCCCCTCCTTTGGATTCTTGAGCTAGAATAAATAAATTTAATATTTTAATCACCTTGTTAGTTAATTATCCCATACTATAATTAGTTTCACATAACAAGAATCACACGACATCAATTTGATTTTTTTATCCTCCTTATGCTTTTATCAAAACCAAGCCATTCGGCTATTGACCACCTATTATTCAGTTACTATCTATAACCAATCAGTACTTCCTTGGAATACATTTATATACATATGCATATATCTATACGGCAACCACACTTGGCTAAGTACTCACCTATACAAATTTAATAATTTTCCACATCATCTTACAATTATCCTTGTTCATTATTTTAAACCTTCAATTTATGCCTATATAAGGTCTCAAGGCCGAATGCAATTCATCATTTTAATACCTAGTTTCACTTCACAACCATTTTGGCCGTGTACTTCTAATTTGGCCAAAAGCCTTCCATTTATTCGTACCTTCTTGTAGACATTATCTAGCTCATCTACTTCTAATTCCATAAGTTCAACACTTATATTGTTCATTACAACCCTCATGGTCTAAGTTTAGAGATTGACAAACACACACATGTTTCAACTCTCTTAGCCGAATTCTCCACAATACTTAGACCTAAGTAAGTACACTAAACTTAATCTTTTTGCATTTCAATTAATCCAACAAGAGCATTCGGCTGTACCAAGATACCATTTCTTTCCTAAAATGACAATTTAAATCAAATAAGTATTCAATTAAAACTCCATATAACCGAATACCCAAATATCATCCAAGTATAAATTCAACAATTTCATATCATCCTATCATCTAGTTCTTCAACAATGCAAGAAAACAATCACAAATCATAGCAATTTGTACACGGCTTAGTGCCCAGTCACTACAAAAAAAAATTTATAATTTCCTTAACATTTCTAAGATACATTGCAATTTAATTTAAACATGTGAGAAGATATAACTAATAATTCAAAACTCACCTCCTCTTAGCAAGTAGCCAAAGCCGAATTTTCTTAGTGAAAATTTCCTATTTTCCTCTCTTTAGTTTCGGTTCTTGGAGGTAGAAGAAGATGAACATCTTTCTCTTTTCTAAATTATTTTCTTTAGTCTTTTGTTTTACTATTTTTATTATTATTTTATAATCAAAAATTATAAAAAATTAGGCTTAGTGGACAGCCATCATAACTTGGCCGGCCACTTAATGGAATTTGGGAAAATTGACATGCAAAACCACTCATTTCCATGCATGCACTAATAGACCATTATAAGATTAACCTAGTACATTTTACAATGTTTCATATAAGTCCTTTCTTTATAAATTCACTTAGAGATGATCAAATTAATGCATGAAACTTTCACTCCCGTATCTACTCACATTGTAAACACCAAAATAAGTAAATTTTAATTACTTAATACTCGGTCTCGTGGTCCCGAAACCACTTCCCGAATAGGGTCAATCTAGGGCCGTTACAATTCTCCCCCACTTAAGGAGTTTTCGTCCCCGAAAATCTTACCAGTGAAAAGGTTTGGGTATCTCTCTTTCATTGAGTTCTCGGTTTCCCAAGTAGCTTCTTCAATCCCATGTTTGAGCCATAGTACCTTTACTAACGGCACCTTTTTATTTCGCAACTCTTTCACTTCGCGAGCTAGAATACGGATCGGTTCTTCTTCATAACTCAAGTCGGATTTAATTTCAACCTCTGCTGGACTAATAATGTGTGATGGATCAGATCTATAACGTCGAAGCATCGAAACATGAAAAACGTTGTGAATCTTTTCAAGTTCAGGGGGTAAAATCAATCTGTATGCGACCGGTCCAATTCGTTCAGATATCTCATACGGTCCGATAAACCTCGGACTTAATTTGCCTTTACGGTCAAATCTGAGTACTTTCTTCCAAGGCGAGACTTTAAGAAATACCTTGTCTCCGATTTGATATTCAATGTCCTTTCTTTTCAAATCTGCGTATGACTTCTGTCGATCTGAAGCTGCCTTCAAACTTTCACTGATTATCTTTACTTTCTGCTCAGCGTCTTTGATCAAATCAACCCCGAAGATTTTACTTTCGCTAAGTTCGGTCCAAAACAATGGAGTACGGCATTTTCGACCATATAAGGCCTCGTATGGTGCCATTTTAATGCTCGATTGAAAACTATTATTTTATGCAAATTCAATTAAAGGTAAATATCGTTCCCACGAACCACCAAATTCAAGGATGCAACATCTCAACATATCCTCGAGTATTTGAATAATCCGTTCCGATTGACCATCAGTCTGGGGATGAAAAGCGGTGCTAAAATGCAACTTAGTACCCAAAGCTTCTTGTAGCTTTTTCCAGAATCGCGACGTGAATCTTGGATCTCTATCTGACACAATAGAAATAGGTACTCCATGCAATTTCACAATCTGAGAAATATACAACTCGGCTAATTTATCAAGTGAATAATCCATGCGCACGGAAATAAAATGAGCCGACTTTGTCAACCTATCTACAATAACCCAAATCGCATCTTTCCTCCTTGACGACAATGGCAACCCAGCTACAAAATCCATCGTTATTCGATCCCATTTCCACTCGGGTATAGTTATCGGCTGAAGTAACCCTGAAGGTACTTGATGTTCCGCTTTCACTTGTTGACATACCAAACACTTCGAAACAAAATCAGAAATGTCTCGTTTCATACCAGACCACCAAAACTGACATTTTAGGTCGTTGTACATTTTCGTGCTACCAGGATGGATCGACATTCGGCTATTATGAGCTTCATTTAAAATCATCGAAATAAGTTCTGAATTTCTTGGAACACACAATCGGTTTCTGAATCTTAAACAGTCGTCGTCATCAATTTGAAATTCTGATTCCATACCCGTGGCACATTCAGCTCGTTTAGCAACCAACTCACCATCGACTTTTTGAGCTTCACTAATTTGATGAATCCACAATGGTCTAGCCTTTAATTCTGTTACTAATGCACTATCGGATAGAGTGGACAAGTGTACGTTCATTGCTCATAAAGAAAACAGTGATTTGCGACTTAACGCATCAGCAACTACGTTAGCCTTTCCCGGGTGATAGTCGATGACCAGTTCATAATCTTTCAACAACTCGAGCCAACGTCTTTGTCGCAAATTCAATTCTCTCTGAGTCATCAAATATTTGAGGCTTTTATGATCCGAGTATACATGACACTTCTCGCCAAACAAGTAATGTCGCCATATTTTCAAAGCGAAAACAATTGCAGCTAACTCGAGATCATGAGTCGGATAGTTCTTCTCATGTGGCTTCAACTGTCTTGATGCATATGCTACCACTCGACCTTCTTGCATCAACACACAACCCAGCCCAAGCAAAGACGCATCACTGTAGATGACAAACTCTTTACCGGATTCGGGTTGCACTAGCACTGGAGCTTCAGTTAGATAAGTTTTCAGTTGATCGAAACTTCTCTGACATTTTTCTGACCAAACAAACTTAACATCTTTACAAGTAGTCTTGTCATTGGTGTGGCTATCGTTGAAAAACCCTTTACAAAACGTCTGTAATAACAGGCAAGTCCCAAAAAGCTCCGAACTTCAGTAATATTCCTCGGAGACTTCTAATTAAGTATGGCTGTAATTTTACTCGGATCAACTCGAATACCCGTCACGCACACCACATGACCCGAAAGCTAACTTCCTCAACGAACTCACATTTACCGAACTTAGCATACAATTGCTTGTCCCGCAAAATCCGTAACACTAATCTCAGGTGCTCAGCATGTTCAGTTTCGTTTCTCGAATAGACCAAAATGTCATCGATAAACACAACTACAAACCGATCCAGATATGGTCTGAAAATCCGATTCATCAAATCCATAAATACCGCAGGGGCATTAGTAAGCCCAAACGGCATTACTAAGAACTCATAGTGTCCATATCTCGTTCTGAAAGCAGTTTTGGGTATATCTGAGTCTCTAACTCGTAACTGATAATATCCCGATCTCAAATCTATCTTCAAAAATACAGAGGCCCCTTTCAGTTGATCGAATAAATCATCAATACGTGGTAATAGATATTTATTCTTTATTGTCACTTTATTCAATTGACGATAGTCAATGCATAATCGCATGGTTCCATCCTTCTTTTTGACAAACAACACTGGTGCACCCCAAGGTGAGGAACTTGGACGAGCGAAACCTCTATCCATCAACTCTTGCAACTGAGTTTTCAATTCTTTCAATTCCGTTGGTGCCATACGATACGGAGCTGTAGAAATCGGTGTAGTCCCAGGTACAAGTTCAATGCCAAACTCTACCTCCCGAACAGGTGGTAACCTCGGTAGTTCCTCGGGAAAAACATCCGGATAATCACAGACCACTGGCACTGATTCAAGCTTCTTTTCTAACTCTTTGTCGTCAAACACGTATGCCAGGTATACCTCACACCCCTTTCTCACATGTTTTTGAGCCATCATCGAGGATATAAATGCTGGTAACCCGATCCTATCAGAAGACTTGACTCGGATTATCTCACCGTTTGCACATCTCAAATCAATAGTCTTTCTTTTGCGTTCACTCTCACATCATGAACGATCAACCAATCCATACCAAGGATAACATCAAATTCATCAAACGGTAAGAGCATCAAATCAGCTGGAAAGTAGGAGCCTCTGACTACTAGAGGACATTTCTTACACACTTTGTCCACAAGTACATAATGACCCAAGGGATTTGACACTCGGATTACAAACTCAGTAGACTCGACAGGTAGAGTCTTACTAGATACTAAAGTCTCACATATATATGAATGAGTAGAACCAGGGTCAATCAAAGCAATGACATCAGTATTAAAGAGAGTAAATGTACCAGTGATAACATCAGGAGAAGATGCTTCCTCTCGTGCACGGATGGCATAAGCTCTGGCAGGAGCACGAATCTCAGATCGATCAGCCGTATCAGAAATCCCTCTCTGTCCCCCACTTCTACCTCCGGTATTTCTCGATGGTCTACCTCTAACTGCTGCGCCGGTCGATCTTGTACCTTGTACCTTATTTTTCTCTTCAGGTTCCGTACAATCTCGAATAAAATGATCCCGCAATCCGCATCTATAACAGGCTCGGTTAGTAGACTTACCCCAACATTCACCTACATGTCGTCTTCCACATTGGGTGCATTCGGAGTTTTCTCTCTTGTCATTTATTACCAACACTAGCAACCGAAGTAACTTGAGAATCCGATGACGGTTGCTCCCTAATAGAAATTCCTGTAGCCGCCTTTGATTTGTTAGTATCGTCCCTGAATTTCTTTAGAGTCGAGAAAGTAGTTTTACCCGCCATTCTTTTACGAAAATCTCGGCTTGAGTTCAGACTTTCTTTTTCTCCTTCCCGAGCTCTTGACCTTGCATGCTCGTTCAACCATGTTACAAATTCCTTTATTTCTAAAATACCCACCAGTAGTTTTAAATCTTCATTCAATCCTTCCTCAAATCTTTTACACATTGCGACTTCATCATTTACACACTCCAGAGAGCATATCGATCGAGTCTTACAAACTTGCGCTCGTATTCGAATCTTCACAAACGACCTTGTTTGAGCTCCAAAAATTCTTTACGCTTTTGGTCAGTGAATTGTTGACTAATATACTTCTTTCGGAATTCTATCTGAAAGAAATCCCAAGTAACACGTTCCTTCGGAACAACAGAAATCAGAGTTCTCCACCAATAGTAGGCCGAGTCTCGCATTAAGGATATAGCACACTTTAAACACTCTTCTGGTGTACACGAAAGCTCTTCAAAAACACGAATGGTGTTATCAAGCCAAAACTCGACCCTTTCAGCATCATCAGTAGCTGTAGCTCGAAATTCCTCCGCTCCGTACTTTCTCACTAAATCTACAGGAGACTTACTCAGCCTCAAAGGATCAATAGTCGTTGGTATGATAGGAACCTGAGGCGGATTATTTAAGTTCAGAAACGGTTGAGCAGCCGGGTTAGTCCGGGCATATTGTGCGACCCATTCGTTCATCATAGAAAAGAAGGCTTGTTTTGCCCCATCATCTTGATTATTTGCAGAGGATTGAGGTTCAAAGAAAGTGGGGTTCCTTGTGCGGAGCAAATGCTACACTTTCAACATCATCCGCCAAGGCTCTCTCTCGAGATTAGGTTCCATTTACTAATCAAAACAATAATTTCAACCGTCAAAAGCCATCACACTATCATATACTAACATTAAGGCATGTATAGCTAGACTCGTACGCTCTACGGTAGTCCTAGAACCGACTAAACCGTAGCTCTGATACCAATTAAATTGTAACACCCGTGCAGCATGCGAAAATTTTTACAATCATACAGACCCTCGTATAAGTTTCTTATTCACGAGTGAGCTAAATAAGAAAGAGAATTCATTTAAAAATTTACTAGAACGGTACATTACATATACACATATATATGAATCCATTTCGATACTCAATCAGTAGAACCACAACTTCATAATCACTTACATAAATACTTAATTATACTTCTAAGACTATCTTTATGATTTAGTATTATCATACCTAGACATGTTCACTAAACAATAGTTACATAAGTATAACACTTCACATTTGATTCCATGCTAAAACCGAATCTAAATGTATACATATCTAGCCATTTTCACATGGCTTCGGTTACATAAACAAAATATACACTTCAAAACACATATTCAAGCCTATACATGCCGTAATGTTCACCTAAGTAACTAAGAAAAGATACCAAAATGTGGACGATGATCCGAACACGCAATTGATTCAGGAAATCTATGTGGATAGCAACAAAAACACAAAGAAAGATAGAATGAGTATACAACCCAGTAAGTCATAAGTAATTTTCACACATATCATTGATATAAGGAGAGAAAATGTATAGAATTCACCAGTTTAGGTCATGCCGAACCATTTTACAATCATATAATTAAGTAAACCATCCACATGCCCGGGACAATTAAAAATCATCTATCAACCAACCAAATAACTTTAAAGCATCACTCAATATACGTACAACAATGTCAACCTTATACGTACACACATATTCATTTTATATCTCAACTTGATACCTCGAATAACAATACAACACCATGTGTCTTCCGTATACTACTTAGACCATTAATCACAGTCGCACACATAGTGCACAAGGATTTTCCCGAACACATAGTGCCAAGATACATCGCACACTTAGTGCCTCAGAAGTCACTCACGAATTGGCATTCAATTCAGCACACATAGTGCCCTTCGATTTTGCACACGTAGTGGTAGTATTGAATACTTGCAAGAAGACAACTTAATTAACTACATTAGCATACATGGCCACGAATTTAAGTACATATATATTTATATATGAGTCTATAATCACTCTCATATAAAAGAAACTTATGGACTTACATTATGTCGGAAGAAACGATTCCTGATCGATTACTCAATCTCCTTTGCTTTGCCTTTGTTCAATTCCCCTCCTTTGGATTCTTGAGCTAGAATAAATAAATTTAATATTTTAATCACCTTGTTAGTTAATTATCCCATACTATAATTAGTTTCACATAACAAGAATCACACGACATCAATTTGATTTTTTTATCCTCCTTATGCTTTTATCAAAACCAAGCCATTCGGCTATTGACCACCTATTATTCAGTTACTATCTGATACGAGCACGCCCTGCGAGCTTCATCGAACAAGTCTGTCAAACCGAGCATTGACATGTTGGCAAGCTGATCCCAGCTCATTTCCAGCTCCACGAGCTCCGTCCAGCTCAAATCTAGCTTATTCGAGCTCGATCCAACTTGGCTGAGCTAAACCGAGCTCACTCCTAGCTCATATTCAGCTCTCGAGCTAAACCTTAGCTCAACTTCAGCTTAGGAGTTTAGCCTCAGCTCAACTTTAGCTCACGAGCTAAGGCTTAGCTCATTTTAGTTTAAACTCGGTTTTGTCTTTAATACATTAAATAAAAATTTGCACATATTCATTTAAGCATTAAACTTGTTTTATATTAATATTTGTTATTAATATGTCATTGTCATTATATAAATTGATTATGTTCACATAGCCGAAATAATGCATGACATTAATGTGTTCACATCATGCCGAATTTATGAGTGTTCATGAGATGTCTTAATGACTTGTTTATTTCATGTAGGTACATTTCTCTGGGCGGTACAAATGAATGGATGAAGAAACATCTCTTTTGGGCATTCCACACTCATGAATGAAGAAGTATTAAATGCTGGTGCATGTACGGTTAGATGCAATGTTTCTACAAATTCATGCATGTGTCTAATGCATGTATGGACATTAAAGGCTAGTCCATGAATGGATCAAATGCATGGGATGATAGAATGCATGAATGGCTTAAGTGCATGTATGGTGGCTGTCTCCTAACTTTCCAAGGCACTTATTCGGCCAAGAAGTAGCTGTTCACACTTTGAATTGACCTATAAGCTACCACACATGCATGGATGGGTTCAAGAACGTCCAAAGGAAGGAATTAACTCAATAATTCAACACATTGATTGAATTAAGTGCATGCACAAAGGGGAGAACGAATTTACTAGGTTCATGCTGCCATTTATGAACTTACATGCCATTAAAGTGTTTAATTATGAAGATACATGTTCCATACAAGTGCATGAACGTCCCAAGAAGATGAATCCAACCTTTTGGTGCACATACAAGTCACTTGAAGCCTTTCTTTATGACTAAGCATTCATGCACAAACCAAGGGGAAGAAAGTGTCCATTCAAATTAGTGCATGAATCTCTAGAATTTATGAACTATTTTAATACATTAGTGTGAACGTTTTTATTATTGTGTGAACACCTAGATGCCGAATTTGAATGGTCATCTATGTGCCTATAAATATTTGTTTTCTTTCATTTGTAAGGGGACTTTTGCCAAAATGGTTAATGAACATTTGTTCTTGTGAGGTTGCTTCCTCTCATATCTCGTACAAGTTTCAAAGACTTATCGGCTTGTGCTAGTGGCGTCAATCGTCTTGTTTGAACTTATCACCAACTTTGGTGTGGCGTTCATCCCTTCCATTATACCTTTGGTTCTTACTTTTCGAAGTAACGGGTCAAGGTCCATCCATCTTTTCACCTTAACACTATAGGAATCGGGGTGACACTTCTTAGTGTTGAATCATTCCTGACGTTAAGTTCGTTTTTCCATTCCCCATCTTTTAACTTTCCTTCTTGTAACCAAACCGACCCATTTATCCATCACCCATCTTTGCTACACATAATCAACCTATTACTAAACTTACCTCGCTTGAAACCTTCCGCTTATTCTAATCCATTATTTTTACTTTTATTACTAAAATCAGAGACACGAACGACTCTCTCGAACTACGATCGGGCAACTACGTGAATTCAACTCATCTACCCGGGCTGGATCGCATCATTTGGTATCAGAGCTTATAAATCGAGAGGCACCGACGTTCGTATGAAGATCGAACTAGGTTCGTTGTGAAAAAGAATTCGAATTAAAAAAAAAATTTCAAGTTGTAAATTTTCGTTCTCTCTTGTAATGGTGATATTGTGAAGTATAAAAAAAAAAAAAGACAAAAAAAATGAAATTATAAAAAAAAAAAGTGAAGTGATCAAGTTCTTCTTTTGTTTATATTTTGACCCGATCGACAAAGTGTTCTTTTCATCAACTTTGCAACCCATTTCCAAAACGCCACACTACAAAAAAAAAAAATTCTTTTAGCTTACCCATAACCTATACATCTTATCCCTTGTAACCAATTTTGAAGCCGACCCCAAAGCACCAAGATGAGTTAAGAGAAACAAAATACGAGATTACGAGAGTAAGCTTGAGTGGTAAAAGGCTAGAGTGTGTGAGAACATTTGAGAGATTGAAAAAGCCTAAAAATGAATACAAGCACGAGTGGAGTGTTCATCAATATTTCTTTGTGAGTGAAATAGTGAGATTTGTGGTGAGCAATAAAAATCATGTCACGCAAAGAGTTCACCAAATCGGAATATCAATACTTGGTTCAAGAAATGCGAAGAATGGTGACTAAACGAGACCAAAGTGATCGAGTTTCTTCAAGTCGTAAAACGGAACCAAGAACCCCACAGAGATATACCCCCGACTACTACTTAAGAAAAAGTTCCTATCGTGATTCCTTTTCGCCATCTACTTCGAGACAAAGAGATTCATACTATGACTCATATTCATCAGTGAATTCGAGAAGTGACTTCGATCGAAAGTCCTTTTCATCAAGAAATTCGAGAAGACGAGAAGTCGATTACGATTTTGATTCGTTCCAAGATGGCGTTCGGAGAGAAAGACATACTCCTACTGGATCGTCGACGAAATCTTACTCGGAGTATTCTTCACGAAGTTTTGATTGTGAATCATATGCAAATAATTCTTCATCTTTCGAACAAGATTTGTGTTCTCATCGTTCTTTTGTACATTCTTGTAAAGAAATAAAAAGAAAAGAGAGGCAAGAGGCAAGTAAGAGAGAAAATGAGCGAATCTTGAGGGAACTTGAAAAAGCCTTTGAAAAAGCCTTTGAAAAACAAAAAGAAAAAGAAAAAGAAAATGAGAGTGAAAAAGAGTTTGAGAGAGAAAAAGAATGTGAACAAGAAAAAAAAGTGGAAAAAGAAATTGAAACAAAAGAAGCGAGTGATTCAGAAGAAAAAGAATCGAGTGAGAAAACAAGTGAGCAAGTGAGGATTATTTCTACTAACCCACCTGCTCGATCTTCTTGTGAATTAACTTTTCAGTTCCTAGAAGTTTGTG
This sequence comes from Gossypium anomalum, assembly GCA_025698475.1. Taxonomy (NCBI): domain Eukaryota; kingdom Viridiplantae; phylum Streptophyta; class Magnoliopsida; order Malvales; family Malvaceae; genus Gossypium; species Gossypium anomalum. The sequence continues at coordinate 45,952,030 of CM046965.1, forward strand.
CGACCAATTCCATCTACATTACCTTCCAAACGAGAGGTGCTTTAGGTTGTTCGAAAAGGTAAGTTCGCGAATGACTACCATCCACTTGCGATCAAAGGTAAGGAAGGTAAGGATTCTTTGTTTATCGAATCAAAGTCACTTGATTTGGATAATTTAAAAGGTGCCATATACACTTTTCTTATGACGATTACTACATTGGCAAATTTGTTGACAACATTGGATTAGTTTTCTCTAAATTTTTTGAACATGTTTGATCAAAGTCCATCACGTAAAAATTCTGATGTGTTTGACCACATAAAACGTTTTGAACTCATGTGTTAAATCTTTATGTTTAAATATGCTGCTCAATTGATTTGTGATAAACTCCACTTGCTTGAAAAGTTGCATGTTCGTCAAAAATTCTTTGTTTGGCATCCATGTTAAAAGATCTTCACATGATATGTGCAATTGTGTTCTTCATGAACAATCTTTGAGTTTTTGTGCAAAATTTCCATGTAGTGATTTGCATTCCCGATTAATACTCTTGAAGTATGAACCATTGCATATTGGTATGGTCAGTTTTGTCAATTCAACATGTGTGTTTAAACTAGTGAAATATAATTCGTGTGGTGAGTTGATTATATCTTCTTCTAATATGTTGCTTGTTGGGATTCCTAATCAAGTTCGTGTGTTCAAGCTCAGTATTTTCTACATGAGTTCATTTTATGGAAACATTAAGCACTTTGCATCATTTGCATTAAAATTATGTTTGCTTGATGTTCAAACTTTTGATAAGAAGGTGAAATTCAATGATTTGGGTTTCAATTTTGATTCATTTACTAATCAGCTTGTCTCAGCCACATTTGAAATTTTCGTTCCATTTTGAGAAGGTAAGATCGACTTATGCTTTGGGACTTGAATCAAATTTCAATGATGATTTATTTTCTTCTTTTCAGTCCATACCTCCTATTGAAACTAACCTTTTACATTTTTGTGAATGTAACCCTTTAAAAGCACGAGTGTCATGGTGCTTCGTCACCCACCCAAGTTGATCGAGATAAAGGTTTGTTTTACATTACCTGTCCAAGAGAGAAGATTCATCTTGTTTGAAAAAGGTAAAACTGATCATAAATTTTCTTCTCTTCAAGATCGACAAGGTAAAGTTTACAAAAATTTTCAAATAACTTTACTCTATTCGAATATTGTTGAAAATCTTTTGATGGTTTGATGTTTGGAAATTGTTTGTACCTTGTTGTGATTGATTGTTGTTTTTGGCTAGTAATGATCAGTTTGTGTTGGAAAATGATTACACAAATCATGTTGTTAATAAGAAAAAGAGTGAGTTAGTTTTCAATTGGCCATGGTACACTTTGCGTGTACATTCCCATGAATTGTTATTTTGAATAAACATATTAAAAGTTTTGGTTGTGGATTAACGTATTTGAATCTTTACAAATGTTCATGACTAATTACCCCTTGATTCAGCTAAGTTCACATGTTTGTAAAGATGGCTTATCAAGACTTTTTGATAAATTTACGTATGCCTGTTTTACACAATTAAGATTCTGGGCATATGATCGAGTTGAATCGCGTTTCCTTGAATTTTGATTGTCGTGTGTCTCTAACTTCTTTGAGTTACTCTTTTCCAAAAGTGGTGAGACTTTTTCAGGTTTGTGTGACATCTTCTATCCCATTTGACCGAGGAAAACCATGCTCGAGGCAAAGTTCTCCCACGGACAAACAGCTCGACTTGAGGACAAGTCGCCTAAAAGAGGGGGGGAATGATACGAGCACGCCCCGCGAGCTTCATCGAACAAGTCTGTCAAACCAAGCATTGACATGTTGGCAAGCTGATCCCAGCTCGTTTCCAGCTCCACGAGCTCCGTCTAGCTCAAATCTAGCTTATTCAAGCTCGATCCAACTTGGCTAAGCTAAACCGAGCTCACTCCTAGCTCATATTCAGCTCTCGAGCTAAACCTTAGCTCAACTTCAGCTTAGGAGTTTAGCCTTAGCTCAACTTTAGCTCACGAGCTAAAGCTTAGCTCATTTTAGTTTAAACTCGGTTTTGTCTTTAATACATTAAATAAAAATTTGCACATATTCATTTAAGCATTAAACTTGTTTTATATTAATATTTGTTATTAATATGTCATTGTCATTATATAAATTGATTATGTTCACATAGCCGAAATAATGCATGACATTAATGTGTTCACATCATGCCGAATTTATGAGTGTTCATGAGATGTCTTAATGACTTGTTTATTTCATGTAGGTACATTTCTCTGGGCGGTACAATGAATGGATGAAGAAACATCTCTTTTGGGCATTCCACACTCATGAATGAAGAAGTATTAAATGCTTTGGTGCATGTACGGTTAGATGCAATGTTTCTACAAATTCATGCATGTGTCTAATGCATGTATGGACATTAAAGGCTAGTCCATGAATGGATCAAATGCATGGGATGATAGAATGCATGAATGGCTTAAGTGCATGTATGGTGGCTGTCTCCTAACTTTCCAAGGCACTTATTCGGCCAAGAAGTAGTCATTCACACTTTGAATTGACCTATAAGCTACTACACATGCATGGATGGGTTCAAGAACGTCCAAAGGAAGGAATTAACTCAATAATTCAACACATTGATTGAATTAAGTGCATGCACAAAGGGGAGAACGAATTTACTAGGTTCATGCTGCCATTTATGAACTTACATGCCATTAAAGTGTTTAATTATGAAGATACATGTTCCATACAAGTGCATGAACGTCCCAAGAAGATGAATGCAACCTTTTGGTGCACATACAAGTCACTTGAAGCCTTTCTTTATGACTAAGCATTCATGCACAAACCAAGGGGGAAGAAAGTGTCCATTCAAATAGTGCATGAATCTGCCAATTTATGAACTATTTTAATACATTAGTGTGAACGTTTTTATTATTGTGTGAACACCTAGATGCCGAATTTGAATGGTCATCTATGTGCCTATAAATATTTGTTTTCTTTCATTTGTAAGGGGACTTTTGCCAAAATGGTTAATGAACATTTGTTCTTGTGAGGTTGCTTCCTCTCATATCTCGTACAAGTTTCAAAAGACTTATCTCGGCTTGTGCTAGTGGCGTCAATCGTCTTGTTTGAACTTATCACCAACCTGGTGTGGCGTTCATCCCTTCCATTATACCTTTGGTTCTTACTTTTCGAAGTAACGGGTCAAGGTCCATCCATCTTTTCACCTTAACACTATAGGAACCGGGGTGACACTTCTTAGTGTTGAATCATTCCTGACGTTAAGTTCGTTTTTCCATTCCCCATCTTTTAACTTTCCTTCTTGTAACCAAACCGACCCATTTATCCATCACCCATCTTTGCTACACATAACTGAACCTATTACTAAACTTACCCTGCTTGAAACCTTCCGCTTATTCTAATCCATTATTTTTACTTTTATTACTAAAATCAGAGACACGAACGACTCTCTCGAACTACGATCGGGCAACTACGTGAATTCAACTCATCTACCCGGGCTGGATCGCATCACTATCGATAACCAATCAGTACTTCCTTGGAATACATTTATATACATATGCATATATCTATACGGCAACCACACTTGGCTAAGTACTCACCTATACAAATTTAATAATTTTCCACATCATCTTACAATTATCCTTGTTCATTATTTTAAACCTTCAATTTATGCCTATATAAGGTCTCAAGGCCGAATGCAATTCATCATTTTAATACCTAGTTTCACTTCACAACCATTTTGGCCGTGTACTTCTAATTTGGCCAAAAGCCTTCCATTTATTCGTACCTTCTTGTAGACATTATCTAGCTCATCTACTTCTAATTCCATAAGTTCAACACTTATATTGTTCATTACAACCCTCATGGTCTAAGTTTAGAGATTGACAAACACACACATGTTTCAACTCTCTTAGCCGAATTCTCCACAATACTTAGACCTAAGTAAGTACACTAAACTTAATCTTTTTGCATTTCAATTAATCCAACAAGAGCATTCGGCTGTACCAAAATACCATTTCTTTCCTAAAATGACAATTTAAATCAAATAAGCATTCAATTAAAACTCCATATAACCGAATACCCAAATATCATCCAAGTATAAATTCAACAATTTCATATCATCCTATCATCTAATTCTTCAACAATGCAAGAAAACAATCACAAATCATAGCAATTTGTACACGGCTTAGTGCCCAATCACTACAAAAAAAATTTTATAATTTCCTTAACATTTCTAAGATACATTGCAATTTAATTTAAACATGTGAGAAGATATAACTAATAATTCAAAACTCACCTCCTCTTAGCAAGTAGCCAAAAAGCCGAATTTTCTTAGTGAAAATTTCCTATTTTCCTCTCTTTAGTTTCTGTTCTTGGAGGTAGAAGAAGATGAACATCTTTCTCTTTTCTAAATTATTTTCTTTAGTCTTTTGTTTTACTATTATTATTATTATTTTATAATCAAAAATTATAAAAAATTAGGCTTAGTGGACAGCCATCATAACTTGGCCGGCCACTTAATGGAATTTGGGAAAATTGACATGCAAAACCACTCATTTCCATGCATGCACTAATAGACCATTATAAGATTAACCTAGTACATTTTACAATGTTTCATATAAGTCCTTTCTTTATAAATTCACTTAGAGATGATCAAATTAATGCATGAAACTTTCACTCCCGTATCTACTCACATTGTAAACACCAAAATAAGTAAATTTTAATTACTTAATACTCGGTCTCGTGGTCCCGAAACCACTTCCCGACTAGGGTCAATCTAGGGCCGTTACAGGACATAATGTTAACACAAATTATGATAATAAGCAAATGATTGAAAGATGTTGTCCATGGTACACTTTGCATGTACAATCACATGAATTTCTGTTTTTGAATAAACATATTGAAAAGTTTTGGATGTGGATTAGTATGCTTAACTTTTTGCAAATATTCATGAATAAGTACCCTTTTATCCAATTGAATCCACATGTTTGCATTGATGGAATAAAGAAACTTTTCAATAAATTGAAGTATGTTTGTTTTGCCCAATTGAGATTATTACCATATGATATTTGGACTACATTCTATAAGAGCTATTTGGATTTGAATACTTTGCACTTGTTATTGTCAAAATTGATAAGTCATTTTGGCAAAATAAAATCAGTTTTTTTGCTTAGCATTTGGATTATCTTTAGGTTTTTGTTGCCTTAACCCTCTGTTACTTATCTATGATGGTGATGTGCTTTCTTGTCCATTGATAAACCATTTCCAGGTTTGTGTGATATCTTCCATCCCATTCGATCGAGGAAAGCCGAATGAGAAGAAATATTTTCCAATAGATGAATAGCCCGACTTGAGGACAAGTCGTCTAATAGAGGGGGGAATGATGCGAGCGCGCCCAGTGAACCCCGTCAGTCAAGTCTCCTTAGTCGAGCCTTGCATAGCTGACAAGCTGATCCCAATTCATTTCCAGCTCCACGAGCTCTGACCAGTTCAAATTTAGCTCATTTGAGCTCGAATCAGCTCAATACTTTAGTCTTTAATTATGCTTTGTTTAATTAAACGCATCTTTAGTTAATGCCATGCATTATTGATCTACATATTTTTATTATGACATGCATTATGTATTCTGCATTTAATAAAGCCATGCATTATGTAACTCCCATGTTAGTTTAAGTCAGCTTCATTAAATTAAGTCTTGCATTAAGTAACTCATTTGTTCATTTAGTTTGCATTTTAAAACCATGCATTTAAGCATCTCAGTTTAATAAATGAGTTGCTGGACATTTATTCAACTCATCTTAGTTTAATTAATAAGTGTTTTTGATGAACTTTATTTAATAAGTGTTGCTCTTAATTAATCTAGTTACTAGGATTATTTATTGATGCATGATTTAAAGTTCATTTAATAATGTTTCTCTTAATTAAACTAGTTGCTGGAATAAATGATGCATAAGTGTTAGTTCATTTATTTATGTTAGTTGTTAATTTGTTTTAAGCTTAATAATTGAATAAATGTGTCAGTTACATGTGTTAATTGCAGGTGACTTTTCAGCTCACATCTATTACATTTAAAGGCTGTTATGCATTCAATCAGGTGACTTTTCAAGAGATTTCGATTACAAAGTAAGAGGGATGTTATAAAGAAGGTTTATACATCATTTAAAGGAGGTTTAAGGAGCATTTTATCATCCAAATTAATTTTGGCAGCAACCTTTCCACTACCAGCCGTTTTTGCCTTTTCAAAGGTTATTTCAAGCATTCAAACATCATTAAGAACCTGATTAAGAAGATGGTATCCATTCGGCTGACCTAGGGTGACTCAAGAGTCATTTTTCAAGCACTTAAAGTCATTCATTCAGCTGAATTAAAGTGAATTCAAGGATGGAGTTATTTGGCTCAAGAATATGAAAAGACATGAGTTAAATTTCAGCTTTTAATTGGCACATTAAGTTGAATGTTTGTGACCATTCAACTAGCCTATTTTAGCACTATAAATTGGTGAAATCAGCCTTTGTAAGAAGATTTTTTTGCTTAGTTTAAAAAACTATTGAACTTATATGAAATTTGTGAGATTTCTTTCTTTCATATTTCGTTGAAGAACTCGTTGGTTTATCTAGGTCACTAGTGGCGTCAACCTGCCCTCTTCTTTATCCTGAACTTATCACTATCAAATAGTGTGGCATTCACCCTTATACCAAGGTTCCTACTTTGCTAAGTAGCGGGTCGAGGTTCTCCTATTCTCCATCCGACCACCTTGAAAACTTATAAGCATTTGGGTCAATATTTTCTAATATTGGTTCGTGTTTGTTTTTGAGATCATTTTCATTCCACTCCATTCCATCCTTTCGTTTCATCATAATCGAACCATCAATTCACTTCACATCTGTTGTTTGTTATCCAATTACTATATTTATTTCCATCTTTTATTACTTTTCTATAATCAAACCTACATAAACTTCATATCCATAAACCCATCTTTGAACCCTTTTTACATAGCTTCCGCCATTATTCACTTAAAATATCATTTGAACAAACTAAATGATACTTCTTCGTAGACGATTGGGCAAACTCGCATACGAATCGACTCACCCCGAGGCAAATCGTATCATCATGTATTTCACATTTTAGTCCCTCAAATTATTATTTTTACAATTTAGTCCTAATTACTCAAAATCGTCAAAAACTCCAATACAAAATATGTTAATCTAAAACATACGTTTCATTTTTCATCATCAAACAACAAAAATCACAAGCTATCAACAATGGCACAATTCAAAATATTCCTTACAATAAAAAATTAAAGCTTGGGTTTTGTAGTACTCGAAGCAACGATCTCAAAAATGTAGACATTATCAAAATCGAGTAAAAACGAACCTTGAATCAAGCTTGGATGTTGGCTGAACCTAGCTTTCTTTTATTTCTTTTCTTTTGTTTTCATATTCGGTGGATGAACAAGGAATATAATGAATATAATAACTTTGGTTTTATTTTGTGATATGTTTATATTATAATAACTTATTTTATTGACTTACCAAATTAGCCTTAGTTAAAAAAAATATTATACTATCACATATATATGTCCTTTTCCGTCCACCTATATTAACAAATGGCCTAATTACCTCATAAATGCTTCATGTTACAAAGACAATTACACTTGGTCCTTACACATTAAACTATCAAGTTTTCTTTTTACGCGATTAAGCCCTACTATTTAATCGGACACTCAAACAATAAAATTAAAGCACAAAAATTTCACAGATGCAAATTCACACATAATAAACACAGAAAATAATTTTTAAATTTTTTTGACTCGAATTCGTGGTCTCGAGACCACCATTTTGACTAGGGTCTAATCTGGGTTGTTACAAAACAACTTAAGGGAAAAGGAGTTAGTCGATCTTATGCCAATCCTTCTACTAATAAATGGAGCCTAGGAGTGAACAAATCCCCTGTTCGAACAAAAGAGCCAGTTGTAGCAACTAAATCGAATCAGCCCATTGGTGAGTTGAGTCGAAACAGAAATGAGCAAATGCCAAATCGCACGAGAGACATAAAATGTTTCAAGTGTCAAGGTTGAGGGCAAATAGCAAGCCAATGTCCTAATCGACGTATTATGGTGGTAAGGGCTGACGGTGAAATTGAGTCCGAGGAGGAGAATGAAAATAAGTCTGAAGTACCATCCGATGATGAAGAAGTAGAAGCAGAATTACCGGTTGAAGGAGAAATCCTTGTGGTGAACCGAAGCCCTAGCGTCCAAAGTGTTGAAATTGATCAACAAAGGGAGAACATTTTCCACACCCGTTGCCATATCCAAGGCAAGGTATGTAGTTTAATTATTGACGGTGGAAGTTGTACTAATGTAACTAGCAACATGCTAGTGGAAAAGCTTGGTTTGGCCACAACCAAACACCCAACTCCATATAAATTGCAATGGTTGAATGATGGAGGAGAGCTTAAAGTAACAAAGCAAGCTGTGGTAGCATTTTCCATTGGGAAGTACCAAATGATACGATCTCGCCTTAGTGATGATTCGAGTAGTTTAGTTTGCCCAATTGTAATATTAAGAAGTATGTTTTGAAGTTTTTGAATAGGGTTGAAAAGAGAACAAATTGGCTGGAATCAAGAAATAGATTTTAAGCTGTTTAAAGATGGAATGATAGGGTCGATTTCAAGGCTAAAGATAGAACCAATATTATAGAGAATATTGACCCAAATCTTATATTAGCTCAGAAACTGGAAATGATAGCTGATCGTGACCCACTATCTATGAAAGATAAGAACCAACGATATAAGGTTGAAAGCCACACTTTGGAAAAGTGATAAGTTCAGATAGAAAGAGTTCGGGTTGATGCCACTAGCACACTAGATAAGTCACTCGAGACTCGTACAAAAATAGAGAGGAAGAAACCTCATAAGAACAATAGTTCATTCAATAAAATGGCAAAAGTCCCTTTACAAAATGAAATGAGCTGAAATTTATAGCCAATACATGAGCTAGCCGAATAGGAAATTTAGATAGCTGAATAGTAAATTGATTTCAGCTTAATTAAGCTAAAAATTCTAGAATATTTTTGTGAAAGTTCCTTGGAGCTTCTTGAGCATGAAGAATGTCAATGGGCAGCTTGCAGATGCCTTGATTTAGCTGATGATTATTTGGGATGCATGGGAGCTGGTTGGCCTTCTTGGAAATGTCCCAAAGTGCTTAATGAACTCCTTTATTCCTTCCTTAAGAAGCTGAATGTCCAGCAGCATTTCTTAGGCATTTTGGATAGCTTGAAGCTTCCCAACAAGCTGAATTAATGTTGAGCTAAAAGCCTTGGTGGATTCGGCCAAAGAGAATGCATAGAATTTAATTTTCTACATTGATTAGCTGAACAGCCTTAGAGCATTAACATCTCTACTTGGGCACCCCAATAGACAAGCAAACATTCAGCTGAATAGTTGTGGCTGATGGTGTTTAACGAAAAGTCACATAGGGAAAGAGGAACCAGCAGCTCCTTTAATGCTGTTCCATGCACCAGCAACTCCTTTTAATGTTGTTCCATGCATGCTTTCTTTAATTCCTTCACATTAAATTCGATCATGCATGCTTGCTTTAATGCCTGCACATTAAAATCAACAATTAATGGAGTTTAAAACATATTAAAAATCGACAGCAACTAGACACAATAAAAACATGCATTCAGCTAGAACATATTAAACACAAACAAATTAAGGCACAAACCTGCATTTAAAATGTTCAGCTTAAGACACATTAAAATGCTATAGCTAGACATATGAAAAAAACATTTATTAAAATTTAAACACACTTAACTCAAATTAATAAATATCAAATTTGAACATATTTTGAGCTGAAAACTAATTAACTTATTTAATTAAATTAATTTATTTAATTCCAGCAACTTAAAATGTAAAAAATAAAAAAAAAGAATGGAAATGAGCTCGTTGAGCTAGAATCGAGATAAATTAAGCTCAAGTGAGCTGATTCGAGCTAGATTGAACTTGGTGAGCTCGGAGTGAGCTGAAGTCCGCTTGCACCAAGGTGCAAAGAGTCTTTATAGAGTTGGCCCAAACTACTCCCTTATCGTCAAACTCATTTTCATCCCAAATTTGAAGGATCATTGCTAAAACAACTTCTCGATAGCTTAGTTGGGGCTTGAGTCATTGGGTTTTCGGGTAGCTTGATGAGTTCCTTGCCCGAGCTCGGTGAGCTCCCGGGCATGCTTACATCATTCCGCCTTCTTCAAAGTGACTTTTGTTCTCCACAAAACATGGGTTCTTAAATGGCCCTTTACTATAGGAGGGAACGAATGGGCTCATGAAAACCTGAAAAGAAGTCACCACTTGACAAGGAGAGATGTTATCATTGGCATAAGAGAAGGGTCTAATAAAATGATGAGTTAGGAATATGCAAACCCCATTCACTTTTTCGATACATGAGCAAATGAATGATTTTTGAATTCACAGGCATAGATAGGTCTTACCTTTTTCGAATTGGTCTTCATATTCGACAATAGGACATGCATAGGAATCAATTTGGAAAGCATGAAGAAATCATTCGAATAGGCACTCACTCCACATCTCACTCGATCAAATTGACTTAAACGTACGTAATTCAAACAACCAGACTAATTTATTTTACCATTACCAAGCAAAGTCTCATCAAACGAATGAGTTAATTTAAATTGGTAGCCATAAGACATCAAGAAATCATCCAAACACATATGTGGGCCAAGTATCACTCAATCAAAACAGTCATGATTCATACAAAAAGGCAAGTTCCATATATTATCTTCACAATCAAATGAACAGAACCTTTTATATGTCAATGCCTTACCACATAATTGCTTCAAAAACGCACATGTTTTGGAACACTCGGCCATCTCTATTTGCATCCACAAGTCAGGGTCTAAACAAATTGATTTCGTGTAATAGATCAAGTAATGCAAATCTTCATGATCTCCCATATTAAATCCTTGCAATTGCCAATGGACTTTCATTTTATCAACAAAATTATCAACAACACAATCATCAATCAAAGAATGGTAATTATCGACAACAAAGTACGGTACCTTTTCAAAATTCAAATCATAAGGAAAGTCATCAATTCGAGTCGAATAGAGCTGGCTAAGAAATAATGAAAACTCACCTTGCTTACCATCAGGAAGAGGTGATTGGGGATCAATTTGAACATTACCTCGTTCAATCAACTTAAATCTTCTTTTCCCGGTAATATAGTGAAGTCGAAGCTCTTCACTCAATTTAACCTAAAAAGTTGGAAAGACACGAAGATAATTTGCACTTTTCAAAGTGTCACTTTCACAAAAATGAAAGAGGTTAGTGTCTCCATGGTTGATGAACTCGAAGGGACATGCTAAAATGATATTCACCAATTGAGCATATGAATCGATACCAGGACCAAAAGCATGAGTTTCTGAACTTATCACCTTAAGATGAAACATGAATTTCATGTACAACCACGTAAAATGAACAAGGATCGATTTAAAGTTGAAATCAAAATCTTTAAATTTCATTTCCTTAATTAAAAGACCAAGCATCAATCAAACAAAAATTGGTCGCACAAAATTTAAGATGCTTGATTTTCCAACATATCATACCAGAATAAAAAATTCTTGGGTTGAACACACGAGTTTGTTTACTTATTCCAAAGTGTAGGAAAGGTTTCATTTTTTCCATTAAATCAAACATGCTGAACCAAAAGGATTTGTGCATATGCAGAATCAAACAATCAGATCTCTTTACGTTCATCAGAATAGATGTGCACAAATTCAAAGATTTCACACGAGGCATTAAATAATTTGCATAATCATTACAATCAACCAACTTAAACATTTGTCGTGAAAACCCATTATCATACAAGATTATATTTCGTGTTTGTCGATCTAGTCGAACAACGTCAATAGGTTTTTTGTCGCAAAACAAATCTAGAGAACAATTCCTCATACTTCCACTTAGAACGAGTTTATCAACCACAAACATAGGATAACAATTAACCATGTCAAAACTAGGGGATCTTTTAAAAACTAAGTCATCAAAAATTTTATCGATAATTTTCAAACCTATTTGTCATGGCTCGATTGCTAAAGATTCCTTACCTTTAAGCACTTGTGGTTGGATTTCACCTTCAACCTTACCTTTTTCGATCAAATGAAAGCATCTCTCATCGGGAAGGTATTGAAGTTGAAATTTATCAATTAAATCTTCAGTAACCTGAAAAGAAGAAACACATCAAGAACAACTCACATATGGGTTAGTTATAGCAACACTCACTTTTTCTTGTTCTTGCTCGTCTTTTTCACTCGTCTCTTTTGAAGACTCATTCTCACTTTTTATTTCAATTTGCTTTTCTTGCTTGCACTCATTTTCTTTTCTTTCTTCATACTCATTCTCTTTTTGCTCACTCTCAATCTTTTTTTTTCTCTCTTTCGTTTTCTTTTTCTTTTTCGATTTCTTTTTCTCTTCTCTCAATTTCATTTAAAATTCGCTCATTATCTCTCATTATTATCTCTTGTCTCTCTTTTCTCTTTTTTTTTTTCTTTTTGCCTCGTTCTTTCATTACAATATGAAGATGAAACAAATGAATCAGAATGATAAATGTTTTGTTCGAAGGAAGAGAAAGCATTTACATAGGGGTCACGATCAATTCTTTGTGAATGATCCTCCATGGATGAATTCTTTGAAGCACTTGAAGAGATATATCTATCTTCTCTTTTGTCATCTTGAAAGATCTCAGACTTGAAATTTGCTTCTCTTTGTCTCGAATTCCTTGACGAATAGGAATCTCGATAAGAATCTCTTCTCAAATAGTCTTTGGATGTATGTCACCGTGTTGATCTTAACTTTGTGTCTTAACTTGGTGAAATTTGCTTCCGTTGGCCTCTTGCTTGATGACCTAGCTTTTTTTGGATTGACTCAATTTTTTGATTGAGCATGCACTCCATCTTTTTCAACAAATACTGAAATTCAAATTCTGAAAATTTTTCTCGCAACATGATTTAAAGAAAAAAATGATTAAAATAGAAAAAATGAAGTCCTCACCATAAACCTCACTATTTCACACGAAAAAAAATTAATGGTTTTTGCACTTGTGCTCATGTTTGCACTCGTTTTAAGGCTTTTTTTTCCTCTCAAATGCACTCACACACTCGTTCCTTTTACCACTCAAACCGTTTCTCGTAGTTTCGTATTTCATCTCTTTGGGCTTATTTGCTGCTTAGTGGGTTAATTTTAAGGGGTTTCAAGGGTTGTAACGCAAGAGGATGCAAGGTAGGCTAAAACAAAGAAAAAATTCAATTTAGTGTGGCGTTGGGGGGTAGTTGATAGTAGAACAAACAACCTGATGATCGGGTTACAATGAATGAATAACAAGAACTTCCAACACTTCACTTTTTTTTTAAATTTTGTATTTTTTTTATAACTTCAAATACAATGAAATAAATACAAGAGATCTTTTGAATACAACTTGAAATTTTTTTTTTTAATTTGACTATTTTTACGAACCTATTTCGAGTTGAATACGAAAGTTGGTACTTCTCAATTTACAAGCTCTGATACCAAATGATACGATCTCGCCCGGTGATGATTCGAGTCGTTTAGGTTGCCCGATCGTAATATTAAGAAGTATGTTCTGAAGTTTTCGAATTGGGTTGAAAAGAGAACAAAGTGGCTGGAATCAAGAAATAGATTTTAAGTTGTATAAAGATGTAACGATAGGCTCAGTTTCAAGGCTAAAGATAGAACCAATATTATAGAGAATATTGACCCAAATCTTATATTAGCTCGGAAACTAGAAATGATAGTTGATCGTGACCTACTACCTATGAAGGATTGGAACCAACGATATAAGGTTGAACGCCACACTTTGGAAAAGTGATAAGTTCGGATAGAAAGAGTTCGAGTTGACGCCACTAGCATGCTAGATAAGTCACTCGAGACTCGTATGAAAATAGAGAGGAAGAAACCTCACAAGAACTATAGTTCATTCAATAAAATGGCAAAAGTCCCTTTACAAAATGAAATGAGCTGAAATTTATAGCCAATACATGAGCTAGCCGAATAGGCAATTTAGATAGCTGAATAGTCAATTGATTTTAACTTAATTAAGCTGAAAATTCCAGAATATTTTTATGAAGGTTCCTTGGAGCTTCTTGAGCATGGAGAACGTCAATGGGCAGCTTTTAGATGCCTCGATTCAGCTGATGATTATTTGGGATGCATTGGAGCTGGTTGGCCTTCTTGGAAATGTCCCAAAGTGCTTAATGAACTCCTTTATTCCTTCCTTAAGAAGCTAAACGTCCAGCAACATTTACTAGGCATTTTGGATAGCTTGAAGCTTCCTAACAAGCTGAATTAATGTTGAGCTGAAAGCCTTGGTAGATTCAACCAAAGAGAATACATAGAATTCAATTTGCTACATTGATTAGCTGAACAGCCTTGGAGCATTAACATCTCTACTTGGGCACCCCAACAGACAAGCAAACATTCAGCCAGATTTGGGGAATAGTTGTGGCTGATGGTGTTTTACGAAAAGTCAGATGGGGAAAGAGGAACCAGTAGCTCCTTTAATGTCGTTCCATGCACCAGTAGCTCCTTTTAATGCTACTCCATGCATGCTTTCTTTAATACCTCCTCATTAAATTCGACCATGCATGCTTGCTTTAATGCCTGCACATTAAAATCAACAATTAATGGAGTTTAAAACATATTAAAAATCGGCAGCAACTAGACACAATAAAAACATGCATTCAACTAGATCATATTAAACACAAACAAATTAAGACACATTTAAACCTACATTTAAAATGTTCAGCTTAAGACACATTAAAATACTGTAGCTAAACATATTAAAAAAAACATGTATTGAAATTTAAACACACTTAACTCAAATTAATAATATCAAATTTGAACATATTTTGAGCTGAAAACTAATTAACTTATTTAATTAAATTAATTTATTTAATTTCAGCAACTTAAAATGCAAAAAATAAAAAAAAATGGAAATGAGCTCGTTGAGCTAGAATCGAGTTGAATTAAGCTCAAGTGAGCTGATTCGGGCTAGATTGAACTTGGTGAGCTTGAAGTGAGCTGAAGTCGGCTTGCACCAAGGTGCAAGGAGTCTTTATAGATTTGGCCCAAACTATTCCCTTATCATCAAGCTCGTTTTCATCCCAAATTTAAAGGATCATTGCTGAAACAGCTTCTCAAAATAGCTTAGTTCAGGCTGGAGTCATTGGGCCTTCAGGTAGCTTGATGAGTTCCTTGCCTGAGCTCGGTGAGCTCCTGCGCCTACTTACATCACAAGATGAGGTGGTGTGCGATGTAGTTCCCATGCACACGGGACATCTCCTTTTGGGGCGTCCATGGCAATTTGATAGGCGCGTGATCCATGACGGTTACACAAATTGGTACACATTCAAGCATCGAGGCAAAAATGTTACTTTAGCCCCGTTGACTCCAAAACAAGTGTATCACGATCAATTGAAATTGAAAGAAAAAGTACGTGAAAAAAGATTGAAAAAGATAAAGACAAGAAAAATGAAAAAAAAAAGGAAAAAGTGAGAGAGAGGAGGTAAAAATACGAGAGGAAGAAGAAAGTCAAAAAGAAAATGAGAGTGGAAAAATGAGCGTATTTGTGAGGGAAAAAGAAATTCGAAAGTCCTTGTTGATGTGCCAGACCATGTTTGTACTTATGTACAAAGAGTGCTTTTTCGATGCTAATGAACTCAATAACTCTTTACCTTTGTCTGTTGTTTCATTGCTTCAGAAATTTGAAAACATTTTCTCGAAAAAAGTTCCTAGTGGGCTACCTCTTATTCGAGGTATTGGACACCAAATTAATTTTATTCCCGGGGCTACAATTCCAAATAGACTAGCCTACCGAAGAAATCCCGAAGAATCTAAGGAGTTACAATGACAAGTTGCTGATTTAATGGAGAAATGATACATACGATAGAGTTTAAGTACATGCTTGGTGCCCGTTCTGTTGGTACCTAAAAAGGATAGTTCATGGAGAATGTGCGTAGATTGTCGAGGTATCAAAAAAATTATTTTCAAATACCGTCATCCAATCCCTAGACTTGATGATATGTTGAACGAGCTTAGTGGTGCAAAATTGTTCTCTAAGATCGATTTGAAAAGCAGCAATCATCAAATTCACATCCAGGAGGGGGACAAGTGGAAGACCACATTCAAAACCAAATACGATTTGTATGAGTGGCTAGTGATGCCATTTGGCCTCACCAATGCCCCAAGTACTTTCATGAGGTTGATGAACCATGTTTTGAAGTCTTTCATTGGTCGTTTTTGTGTAGTTTATTTTGACGATATTTTAGTTTATAGTAAATATTTATCTGATCATCTTGAACATCTACATTATGTTTTGGAAGTTTTATGCAAGGAAGTTTTATATGCAAACCTTAAGAAATGTAACTTTTGTACTAACAAAGTTGTTTTTCTAGGTTTTGTTGTAAGTGAAAGTGGTCTCGAGGTGGATCAAGACAAGATCAAGGCAATACAAGAATGGCCATAATTGACTAACATCAGCCAAGTTAGAAGCTTTCATGGCCTTGCAAGTTTCTATAGGAGATTTGTACCAAACTTTAGCACACTTGCTGCCCCATTGACTAGAATTATCAAAAAGAATTCCCCTTTTCTTTGGTCTGATGAATAAGAATTTGCTTTTGTTAGAATGAAAGAGTGTTTAACTAATGCTGCACTTTTATGTTCGCCAAATTTTAACAAAATTTTCGAGGTGGAATGTAATGCGTCTGGTATAGGAATTGGTGCAGTTTTAACACAAGATGGGTGACTGGTGGCTTATTTCTGCGAGAAACTAAATGGAGCTATGCTCAACTATCCTACCTATGACAAGGAAATATACGTGTTGATACGTGAATTAGAAACATGGCAGCATTATCTTTAGCCTAAAGAGTTAGTTATACATACGGATCATGAGGCTTAGAAGCATTTGAGAGGACAAACCAAGTTAAACAAATGTCACAAAAAATGGGTTGAGTTCCTAGAATCCTTCCCATATGTCATTAAATACAAGCAAGGTAAGGAAAATATCGTTGCGGATGCTTTATCGCGAAGGTATGCTCTCTTAAATTGTTTGGATGTTAAATTACTTGGTTTTGCTTATATAAAGGAATTATATGCTGATGATTCTGACTTTGGAGAAATTTATAAGTTGTGTGTACAAGGTGCGTATGATAGATACTATCGGCAAGATGGATTCCTATTTCAAGAAAATAAGTTAAGCATATGATATGAGCATGCCCTACGAACTTTATCGAACAAATTTGTCAAGCCGAGCAATGACATGTTGGCAAGCTAATCCCAGCTTGTTTCCGGCTCCACGAGCTCCGTCCAGCTCAACTCCAGCTTATTCGAGCTCAATCCATCTTGTCTGAGCTAAACCGAGCTCACTCCTAGCTCACTTTCAACTCACGAGCTAAACCTTAGCTCAACTTCAGCTTAGGAGTTTAGCCTCAGTCAACTTTAGCTCACAAGCTAAAGCTTAGCTCATTTTAGTTTAAACTCGGTTTTGTCTTTAATGCATTAAATAAAAAAAATTTGCACATATTTATTTAAGCATTAAACTTGTCTTATATTAATATTTGTTATTAATATGTCATAGTCATTACATAAATTGATTATGTTCACATAGCCGAATTAATGCATGACATTAATGTGTTCATATCATGCTGAATTTATGAGTGTTCATGAGATGTTTTAATGACTTGTTTATTTCATGTAGGTACATCCCTTTGGACGGCACATGCATGTAAGGAATTAATGCAAGGTGCATGCATAGAAAGGTTCAATGGATGGCAATCAAGAGGCATATGCATGTTCATGATGGTCATTCATGTATTTTGAAGATTCATGGATCAAAGTAATGATGGAACATGCATTGGACAGTTCATGTATTGATCACGTATTCACACCTTGTGTTCACAGCATGATGAGCATTCAGTTGGATGTTCACACACAAGAGTCTACTCAAGCTCCTTGTTCACACCAAGTTTGATCCTTCATGAAGGCTCATTTAATTAAGCCACTCATGGTGAAACAACATGAATTAAAGGCTCCATTAAAGGAGTTAGCCGAACCTAGCCATGCATGCATGAAGAACATTTATCCAAGTACATCAATGCATATTCATGAAGTTAACCACTCACTTCCTATTCGGCCGAACATGGACAAGAACATCATTGGACATTTTTTTTCTAGAAGTTTCATGTTTTAATTAGGTACATTACTTAATTGTTAAGTTCATGAATGGACTATTCGGCTAGCATAAGATACTAGTATAAATAGTTGGTTATTTTCAATTGTAAGGGACTACTTTTTGCCAAATTTTTTTTATTGAATTTAATCCTGTGAGAATTTTCTTCTCTAAACTTTGTTTGAGACTTTGTTGACTTATCTACCTAGTAGTGGCGTCAACCCTGTTTCTTTCAAGCCTATACCAAGGTTCCTATCTTCGTAGATAGTGGGTCGCGGTTTTATCGTTTTACCATTCACCTTAAGAAACTATAAGTTTCGGGTCGTCACTCTTTAGTGTCGGTTCTACTTGTTCTTAAGCTACCTAATTCCATACCCTACGGCCACCCTTATCAAATATTAGCAACCAACACAACTCCATCCTTTATCGCCTAAGCCTTAAAGTTACGAATGGAACTTCTCGTTAAGACGATCGGGCAACTCAGCATACGACTCGACTCATCACCGGGCCGGTTCGTATCAGCATACCCCAAGGATCAACTAGAAACGTGCTGGTTCATGAAGCACATAGTGGGGGTTTAATGGGACATTTCAGTATTGCCAAAACTCTAGTCGTTTTGTAAGAACATTTCTATTGGCTGAAGATGAAACAAGATGTGGCTAAAGTGTGCGACCGTTGTATTACTTACAAGAAGGCGAAATCAAGGATTCAGCCACGTGGACTTTATAAACCATTACCGATTTTAGAAACACCATGGATGGATATTTCAATGGATTTTGTTTTAGGCCTTCCTAGAACAAAGATTGGAAAAGATTTTTTTTTTGTTGTAGTTGACAGGTTTTCAAAAATGGCACATTTTATTGCATGTAACAAAACTGGCGATGCTCTAAATGTCGCTAATTTGTTTTTAGGGAGATCGTGCACTTACATGGTGTTCCGAGGACAATCGTTTCGAATCAAGACACTAAGTTTTTAAGTCATTTTTGGAGGGCATCTAAACGACTTGAATCATCACCGAAACGAGTTTGTATCAGCCATCAGCTGTTATGAGCTTATTCAAGTAACCGTTTGAAGATTTTAATGGACAAGGATTTGATTACACAAGCCATTCAACTTCCAAACGTTTTGATGTGTTAATGGTTGTTCCAATCCATCCATTTACACCTTGAATCAGTTTTGTTCAAGCATTCATGCAAAGAGGCTGTTCGTGTGCCAAATTTAAGCCAATTGTTGTTGTTGTCCTTTCGGCTGCCCAAGAAGAAATAAAAGGCTGTTATAACCTTTTTAGCTGATCAAGCATTGAATCAAATTCATTCAGCTCATTAGAGCTAATTATTAGCTAATTGGGAAGATTAAATAAGCTGTTCATAGCTGTTACATATGTTAGAGTTTCTCAAAGGTATTTTAGTTTTAATTGGCTTAATTAAGTTCATCAATAACTCATTTAAGCTGATTAGTTTGTGTCCATTCGGTTGGAACATATTCAGCCTATAAATATTTTGTTTTTGTAATTATTTTTTAGAAGACTTTTTGCTCATTGTTGAATGTTTATAACATTTGTAAGTTTTTCAACTCTCTTAATTCATTTTAGACTTAGCTTGACTTACCTAGCTTGCTAATGGCGTCATTCTGTTTCTTTGAACTTATCACTCTTAAACTGAGTGTGGCATTCACCCCATTGGTATCTTTGGTTCCTATCTTCCTAGATAGCGGGTCAAGATCCTATCTTTCATTTTCCATCCATCTTAAGCATCGTATAAGGTTCGGGTTAATACTTTCTATGGTATTGGTTCTTCCTTGGCATTAATTTCATTTTCCATCCATACTATCCATCTTAACTTTTCCTTAATTTCTTTGTTTAGCCAATATACCATTAACATATCTTAAACACTCTTTGAAACCCCTTTGTTTAAACCATCACTTAGCCGAATTTCATATAAACTCCAAATAGAATAGAACTTCTTATTTTAACAATCGGGCATCTAAACGACTCAAATCATTTCACCGAGGAGAGATCGTATCACTTGTAGCAAAATTTTAGCTACTTAAGGTGACTTTGGTGGCAAGTCAAGATGGAGGGAAAAAAATGGTGGCAATTTTAGGGTTTTGGGGAACCCTTATGGGAAACAACAATGGGTAAATTTCTCCTCTTTGCTATTCAGTCCTTAAGCCCAAATTGTATTTACAAACTAGACTACTTAAAAATAAATAAACTGATTACTACTTGGGCCAATTTGACCCCCTTCATTAAACATAAACAAATTAAAATTAAAATCAAAATTAAAATTAAAATTAAATTAAAATTAAAATTAAAGAAAAAATTAAAATTAAACTAACAATAAATTTTTTAAAATTAATTAGAAATTTTCTTCTAAATAAATTTCATTAAGTTAATTCCCAGAAAAGGTTGGAGGGGTCACAACGATTCCGTTTAAGTTCCAATCTCCTTAGACAAAATTAATTAAATGTACTAATTTAAGAAAATAATTTCTAACTTTTATTAAAAAGTAGGCTTATGAAAAATTAAGGGTCTAATAATTTGAACGAGGTTTTAATTCGCTCAACTTCACCATCCCAATAGTGCTTAAGACGTTGACCATTAACTTTAAACATACCTCCATGGTTGTTGTACAATTCTACAACTTCATATGGATAAAATTTGTGGATGGTATAAAGTCCTTTCCATCAAGACTTGAGTTTTCCAGGAAATAACCTTAGCCTCAAATTAAGCAAGAACACTTTCTTTGAATTCACGAGGTTGTATACGACTATCATGCCATCTCTTATATTTTTCTTTATACATCTTGGGATTCTCGTATGAAAATAACCTCAATTCTTCCAATTCATCAAGTTGTAACATCCTTTTCTCACTGGCTTTCTTAATGTCCAAATTCAATTGCTTCAAAGCCTAGTGAGTTTTATTCTCTAATTCATCAAGGTGTAATAATTATTGGGGCTGGAATTAACCAATTTTTTAATTTCTCAAAAGCTTCTAAACATGCTTTATTAAAATAAAAAAAACAATATCTTTTTATAAAAGCATACATAAATGTAACGCCCCAAAAATTGGGCCTAGAAATATTAGGTTTGGAGTCTGAGTTCGGGTAGAAGACGACCCGAATAAATGGGATGATTTAATTTTTATTATTATTATTTAGTATGTTTAGTTAGTAATTAAATAAATTACGAAGGGTTTATAGTGCGGGAAAAGTCTTGGGCTCGACCTAGGGCTCTGGCAAAATATTTGAGCATTTTTTTTATTCTTAAAGGGATCTGGGCAGTAGGCCTTATAAGTTATTTGGGCTAAGTTTTAGCACAAACAAGCACCTGGCCCAGTGGCTAAGCACGCTAGGAGGGCGTGGGAGGTGCCTGGGTTCAAGGCAATGGTTGTTTTTTTTAATATTTAGGTTGCGGTTAAACGAATTGGTTTTCCCTGAACAATCACTCAGTTAAAGTGTGGCAATGGTTATGTGCATGTCTAGGATTGGATCCATAGAGAGCTGGGTACTTAAGCAGTCTAATTGACTCACCTCCTTTTTTCTAGCATCCTACCTGGTGCACAGCTTCCATTCACTTTAATCTGTAACGAGGGTATTCTTTAAACACTAAGAAAGACTTTAGATAAAACCTGACTTTTCTAGTAGCG
This sequence comes from Gossypium anomalum, assembly GCA_025698475.1. Classification (NCBI taxonomy): domain Eukaryota; kingdom Viridiplantae; phylum Streptophyta; class Magnoliopsida; order Malvales; family Malvaceae; genus Gossypium; species Gossypium anomalum. The sequence goes on from CM046965.1 coordinate 45,973,935, forward strand.
CTTCAATGCGACACGTCGGATTCAGTCGTAACATCTGGGCCGAGTGTAGGGTGTTACATTTAGTGATATCAGAGCTCGGTTTAACAACTCGACTGTAGATCGGGTCCGAAAAGCTTTTCAAAAAATTTTGCTAAACTTAGGCCCAAGAAGGGTATTTTGGAAATGGTTTTGGAAAGTTCTTTTCAAAGATATTTTACAAGGTATACATGTTTTAAGGTTCATTCTTAAAATGGTTTAAGTTTTTCTGGGTTTCTGAAATTTGATAATAGAAGAAGTGGCACACTGAATCCCCGGCACCAAGTTTGTAAGTATTTCTATTACTCATGCTACACTGTATTAAGATATTACTGTAGATAGAACTAAGACCACATCATGACATTATAGCTAGGGCAATACTAAAAAAACCCTAGAATACAAAGACTATAGCTAGGCTATAATTCTGTGAAAATAGAAACTTTAAAATACTATCTCTGCATAAAACATATGAATAAGTACTAAAATTTTTGAATCGAGATCTTGGTAGTTATTGTTATGCATGCTGATAATGTAGAGTGTTGATATGGGTTCTGAGGGTAAGCGAAGTCTGCCAACTTCGGGTAGCGGTAACTTAGAGCTTGGGAGGGAGGCACTGGTCGAGTTAGTAAGGAAAGTGGTAGAAGAAGTATTGGAGACCAAGGTTAAGGAAATTAGGGAAACGCTTCAAGCAGGGTGCTTGGAGTGTAAGAAGAGGAAGGATTCTAGTTCTCAGATGACCGAGCCTCGTTCTGTGAAACATGTTAAGACACGACCAAACTTTCCAACCTGCAAGAACTGCAACGGGCGTCATCCAGGTGAATGCCATAGGAAGACAGGAGCATGCTTTAGATGTGGGTCCAAGGAGCATCGAGCTCAGGATTGCCAAGCTGATTCTATTTAAGTGTGCGTTACGAGTTGTATGCGTGCTTGGTAAATGTTTCTTTACTTTGGTAATTAGATGTTCTAGGTCGTACTAAGAATTATTTTTAATCAGAGTGCGCAGTGAAAGCATAGTGGTTTGACTTGAGTAATACGATTAGTTGATAGTTTGAAATTTCGAGGACGAAATTTTTTTTAAGGGGGTAGAGTTGTAACGCCCCAAAAATTGGGCCTAGAAATATTAGGTTTGGAGTCCGAGTTCGGGTAGAAGACGACCCGAATAAATGGGATGATTTAATTTTTATTATTATTATTTAGTATGTTTAGTTAGTAATTAAATAAATTACGAAGGGTTTATAGTGCGGGAAAAGTCCTGGGCTCGACCCAGGGCTCTGGCAAAAAATTTAAACATTTTTTTATTCTTAAAGGGATCTGGGCAGTAGGCCTTATAAGTGATTTGGGCTAAGTTTTAGCACAAACAAGCACCTGGCCCAGTGGCTAAGCACTCTAGGAGGGCGTGGGAGGTGCCTGGGTTCAAGGCACGGCGCGCGCAAATGGTTGTTCTTTTTAATATTCAGATTACGGTTAAACGAATTGGTTTTCCCTGAACAATCACTCAGTTAAAGTGTGGCAATGGTTGTGTGCATGTCTAGGATTGGATCCATGGAGAGCTAGGTACTTAAGCAGTCTAATTGACTCACCTCCTCTTTTCTAGCATCCTACCTAGTGCACAGCTTCCATTCACTTTAATCTGTAACGAGGGTATCCTTTAAACACTAAGAAAGACTTTAGATAAAACTTGACTTTTCTAGTAGCGCTTCAATGCGACACGCCGGATTCGGTCGTAACGTCTGGGCCGGGTGTGGGTGTTACATTTAGTGGTATCAGAGCTCAGTTGTAACAACTCGGCTGTAGATCGAGTCTGAAAAGCTTTTCAAAAAATTTTGCTAAACTTAGGCCCAAGAAGGGTATTTTGGAAACGGTTTTGGAAAGTTCTTTTCAAAGATATTTTACAAGGTATACATGTTTTAAGGTTCATTCTTAAAACGGTTTAAGTTTTTCTGGGTTTCTAAAATTTGATAATAGAAGAAGTGGCACACTGAATCCTCGGCACCAAGTCTGTAAGTATTTCTGTTACTCATGCTACACTGTATTAAGATATTACTGTAGATAGAACTGAGACCACATCATGACATTATAGCTAGGGCAATACTAAAAAAACCCTAGAATACTAAGACTATAGCTAGGCTATGATTCTGTGAAAATAGAAACTTTAAAATACTATCTCTGCATAAAACATATGAATAAGTACTAAAATTTTTGAATCGAGATCTTGGTAGTTATTGTTATGCATGCTGATAATGTAGAGTGTTGATATGGGTTCTGAGGGTAAGCGAAGTCTGCCAACTTCGGGTAGCGGTAACTCGGAGCTTGGGACTGAGGCACTGGTCAAGTTAGTAAGGAAAGTGGTAGAAGAAGTATTGGAGACCAAGGTTAAGGAAATTAGGGAAACGCTCCAAGCAGGGTGCTTAGATGTAAGAAGAGGAAGGATTCTAGTTCTCAGATGACCGAGCCTCGTTCTGTGAAACATGTTAAGACACGACCAAACTTTCCAACCTGCAAGAACTGCAACGGGCGTCATCCGGGTGAATGCCATAGGAAGACAGAGGCATGCTTTAGATGTGGGTCCAAGGAGCATCGAGCTCAGGATTGCCAAGCTTATTCTATTTAAGTGTGTGTTAGGAGTTGTATGCGTGCTTGGTAAATGTTTCTTTACTTTGGTAATTAGATGTTCTAGGTTGTACTAAGAATTACTTTTAATCAGAGTGCGCAGTGAAAGCATAGTGGTTTGACTTGAGTAATACGATTAGTTGATAGTTTGAAATTTCAAGGATGAAATTTTTTTTAAGGGGGTAGAGTTGTAACGCCCCAAAAATTGGGCCTAGAAATATTGGGTTTAGAGTCCGAGTTCGGGTAGAAGACGACCCAAATAAATGGGATGATTTAATTTTTATTATTGTTATTTAGTATGTTTAGTTAGTAATTAAATAAATTACGAAGGGTTTATAGTGCGGGAAAAGTCCTGGGCTCGACCCAGGGCTCTGGCAAAAAATTTGAGCATTTTTTTTATTCTTAAAGGGATCTGGGCAGTAGGCCTTATAAGTGATTTGGGCTAAGTTTTAGCACAAACAAGCACCTGGTCTAGTGGCTAAGCACGCTAGGAGCGCGTGGAAGGTGCCTGGGTTCAAGGCACGGCACGCGTAAATGGTTGTTTTTTTTTTAATATTCAGGTTGCAGTTAAAATAAGGGTTAAGAGGAGTTGCGAGCATAATCCAGCACAAGGAGTGGTCGTGGCGCAGTGGCAGCAGTGTGCTGGGCACACGGAGAGGGCACAGTTTCGAGTCCTTGCGCGGGCGAATTTTGTTTTATTTTTTTATAGCGGGCCAGAACTGAAGCAGGTAAAGGTTATAATTAATTGTGACCCTATATTAGTAAAGAGAGAAGCATGGTGCAGTGGCCAGCAGCACGAGAGAAGGCGCAAGGGCGGACGGAGGTCTGGGGTTCAAGCCTCACCCCACATACGGAGGGTTGGGTTTTTGCTGCTCGCGTGGGGAAGGAGTTGGAGTCTGATCAGGACTCTCTTAGCAGCGTGCTGAAGTGGTACAAGGGGTGGATAAGGCTGCTAAACGGTGGGAAGGAGTTTGAATAAAATTCAAACTATGCTAAGGGCTAAAATTAAGGAGCAAAACAAGGAATTTGAATATGGAAAGGACGGTGGTGCCGAAATAGAACTCATTCAGCTTTGGGCATCTAATGCCGAAATAGCTATCAAATTTTGGCTCGGATGAATTGTTTATTTATTTTTTTCAGCTCAAATTCTCTTATCATATTTTTTATTTTATTTTATCAACTTTCATTCCTTTTGATACATCTTTCTTTTCTTCGCTGAAGCCTAAATCTTCTACTGCTATTCTTAAAATTCTTTCCCTTTTCTTTTTCTTCCACCAATCTCTCTCAAACCATTGCTAACCGATTACCCTTCGAAAAGTCGAACCACACTACGTGATAGCCGACTTTACTCCTTAGCCGAATCCTCTATTCTTTTCTTCGTTATTCTTCTATTTTCTTCTTAAACCGAAGTAAGCATACCTAAGAATAAGTTCTAAAAGCCGAATCACTAGATCTGTTCTCTCCTTGTATTTTAGGGATTTGATCTACAACAAATCGGGAATAGGAAGGTACTTCAGAATGTTTCTGGCAAGTAGATCCTCAGTAAGTGCTCAGATGTTTCTGTCCATTCGTTATTTCAGGTTTATTATGAAAAGCCGACAAGTCCTTAATCATTTAGGGAGACTTTCGTTTTAGACTAAAGGCTTTAATAGCCTCTTCTTTTGGTTTCATATGTATTTAGTGTGAATTTAAGGACAAGCAATCAAGGAGCATAGAGAGTTGACACTGTTGGAGCATCTAGATCTGGTAGTCAGAGATCGATAAAGGCTGCTCCTATGTGGATCTTGTCAACGTTTCATCATAAAGCAGGTGTGTAAATGACACCCACTAGTAGACTAGATCGGTAAAAGCTGAAAAGCTAAAATACCGAAAAGCTGGCATTTCGAGAACTTGCGAGCGTGCGAGCACTCGTGGGATTGTTTGTATTGATAATTTTGGTAACTTCAATGGTAAGATTGCAAAGTGCGTAATTTCATGCACCTCGGTGAATTTGGGCTTTGATGGGTCGAAATTAGGTAATGGGCTAACGGGCCCATTTCGATAAAAACGTCCGGTAAGTATTCTAAAGACACGTTAATAACTGTAATGAGCATGAAACCCTAAAAAGACTGATAAAATTATTGAAATACCTTTGTAAGGTAGAATTACCATAATACCCCTGAAGGGGTAAGTTTACGATTATGCCCCTCGAGGGTAAATAAATGTTCTTACGCTATAATCTGACTGCCTTTCTGAAGCATGCCTTGTTAATTATATATATTTTGCATACATGTCATACTGTATGGGGTTGGGTTTTGTTATGGAGGAAGAACCCGTTTTGGTGGCTGTGCCACATATTCTGATGTAAGCAGCTTTGCTGCAGATTATAGTTAGTGCCGCAACTGGTGCTAACACTGTAAGTGTAGGGATGGCGTGGGTGATTTATTCCCCACAGGAAGTGTCGGGTTAGACGGAGGCAAGTGCAGGGTTGGATGAGGTTATCATGCGTTAATCATATGAGACTGTTTTAAAATGGGCCCAACTATGTTGATATGGGCAAGGCCCAATATACCTCGACTTATTATAGGGCTACGGCCCAGATTGATATTGATATGGGCTAAGGCCCAGTTAACTCTAATTTTTGAATAGGGCTTAGGCCCAGGAAGCTTGAACTGATTTGGGCTCTAGTTGGGATACTTTGTACATAGAGTTTTCCAAACTCACCTCCTTTTTCCCATCTTTTCAGGTGAGCCTTAGATCGGTGGACTTTGAGCTGGAGGGATTCAGAGTGGCCACATGTTCTGCAAATTCGGTTTTCTTCATGTTTTTTTATCAGCATTTACTTACTTTAATTATTTTGGGTTTTAAGTTGTAACAAGGCCGCTTAATTATTTTTAATTGTTTTTAGTATGTTTTGTTAGCTTAGGTATGATATTATTTTAATTGTTTGAAATTGAATAGCTCTAGGGCACGTTTTAAAAAGGTTACTTGATTTCAAAATATCGTGATAACAAAGCAAGGCTTCTGCAACGAAAACGTTTTCAAAATTAATAACCTTTTCAAATGGTTTTAAACGAATTTGTTTTCCTTGAACAATCACTCAGTTAAAGTGTGGCAATGGTTGTGTGCATGTCTAGGATTAGATCCGTGGAGAGCTGGGTACTTAAGTAGTCTAATTGACTCACCTCCTCTTTTCTGGCATCCTACCTGGTGCACAGCTTCCATTCACTTTAATCTGCAACGAGGATATTCTTTAAACACTAAGAAAGACTTTAGATAAAACCTGACTTTTCTAGTAATGCTTCAATGCGACACGTCGGATTTAGTCGTAACTCTGGGCCGGGTTTGGGGTGTTACAATAAAGGTTTACAAATTTATGAAAAATCCTTAATAAATCTATGATAAAATCTATCATGGCCTAAGAAACTACTAACTCCTTTCACACTAATTGGAGGTGGTAATCCTTCAATTACATCTACCTTTGCTTTATCCATTTCAATCTCGTTTTTGGAAATTTTATGCCCTAAGACAATTCCCTCCTTAACCATAAAGTGGCATTTCTCCCTATTAAGGACAAGATTTGTCTCCTCGTATCTTTTTAGTACCTTTTCCAAATTACTCAAACAAACATCATAAGTGTTACCAAAAATAGAAAAATCATCCATGAAAACCTCAACAAAATTTTCAACCATAACAGTGAAAATTACCATCATACATTGCTGAAATGTGGCAGGTGCATTACATAAGTTGAAAGGCATTCACCTAAAAGAAAATGTACCATATGGGCAGGTAAAAGTAGTTTTATGTTGGTCTTCTAGGGCTACAACTATTTGGTTGTATCCCGAATATCCATCTAAAAAGTAATAAAATTTGTTACTTTCCAGTTGATCTAACATTTGATCCATAAAAGGTAATGGAAAATGATCCTTATGGGGGGCTTTGCTCAACTTTCTATAGTCAATACAGATTCTCCAACCGGTGGCAGTTCTCGTTGGGATTAACTCATTTTGTTCATTCTCAACAATTGTGATCCCACCTTTCTTTGGTACACATTTATCAGACTTACCCAAGAACTATATGAGATGAGGTAGATAATTCCTACATGTAACCATTTGATTACCTCCTTCCGTACTACCTCTTTCATGATATGGTTAAGTCTCATTTTCCTATCAATTTTACCTTTTACACCTTCCTCTAAAATAATTTTGTGTATGCAGAAGGAATGACTTATACCTTGTAACACCCCTTACCCGTATTTGTCGCCAGAACAGGGTACGAGGTATTAACAAATTATAATACATACTATTAAACAAAATCGAGACAAAAATATGGCGTGCTATTTGATCATGAATCATTACAACATATGCCATTAACAATACAAGCCAATTTCAAAAACTTCGTACAAAATGATTTGTTTGATACTATAATTAATATTTTAGACCTAGGCAATTATGACACGTAACAAAATAACTAAGTCTACTATACATGCCATAATTCAAAATGTTGAGTTCAAATACCAAAAGTATTGATAGTGCAAAGTGATCTTCAACGATCTCTAACTCCTGTGCTAGCTAATGGACGACACTATAAGACAAATGAGGAAAAGAAAGTAAACATAACTTAGTAAGTAAGTATATAAGTAACAAATAAGGAATCTAATATGTTTTTAACATAACTCAATTATATCATATTTTTAATTTTACTATTCACTCTAATTTGATCAAGCTGTCCCTCCTGCGTCATGATCACTAAATAAATCATAACTCGAGTTACGAAACTCTAAATTCAAATCCGTAAAATTTCTCTAAATATAGACTCATAAAAATTCTTACTAATTTTTTTCTAGAATTTTTGGTCCAGCCAATTAGTACATTTTATTAGTTAAAGTTTCCCCTGTTACACAGCTCAACTGATCTGACCTCTGTTCACTACGAATTTAATTTCTCCCAGTATAAAATTCAAATAACCATGAAATTTGTTTCACTTAAACTAGACTCAATAATGAATTTATACATATAAACTATGTTTCTTAATTTTTTTTGTACAATTTTTAATGATTTTTCAAAGTTGGAATAGGGGATCACTTAGTCATCCTGGGCAAGTCACACACAATTATAAATATCTCAAAATATAGAATTCCTTTGCTTACTCTGTTTATTTTATATGAAAATAGACTCATTAAGATTTAATTTCACATCTCATTCAGCCTTTAATTAAATTCCTACTATTTATAGTGATTTTTTAAATTCACGTCACTACTACTGTCCAAAACAGTTTAAGTGCTAATTCACTCTTTCACACTTTCTTTGTATTAACCTCATTTTAACTTATATATATATATATATATATATATATATATATCACAAATCATTTTCACCACATTTCATACATCACAAGTATAGTCCCATGATTACAATGGCATCACAAAGCCATCCCGTTGAACAATTCGGATCAATCCTCGATACTTAATGGTTTCAGCACATAGCCCCACCATCGTATTTCATTTAATTCGGCTCTCTTGTACACATGGTGAACACTTAGTACCACCCATGCGACCTAGCCAATTTATCTCATAGCTCTCTTGTCTACATGGTGTCCTTCACTTGGAATCACACATGCGACCTAACTACATTTATCTCTCCCGTAGCTCTCTTGTCTACATGGGATACATCCCGTATCACACATGTGACCTAGCTACCACATAGTATCTCGCAGCTTTCTTGTACACATGATGTGCACTCAGCACCATACATGTGACCTAGCTACGCTCCATGTATTTTATTCGATCTTTCCGAATGTTCAACCGGGATTTCTCTCTCTATTACTTATTTCCATTCTTCCAATAGTCGATTTATGCTTCAACATTAGCTAATATATATAATGTAGGCTGAAATATAAAAATGTAAATGAAATTAATGTATTATTTACATACAAACTTACCTCGGTGCAAAATATGGGAATTTTGCAATTTAGTCCAAAACTTTTTCCTTCCCCTGTTCAAGGTCGATTCCATGCCTTTCTTGATCTATAACAACACATTTAGCTCATTTAACACCTGAAATATTTATTTCAATCCAAAAATCACATTATACAAAAATTACATTTTTGCCCCCTAACTTTTGCAAAATTATGATTTTGCCCCAAGGCTCGGAAAATTAATTTCAGCCCTTATTCTTATGTTCATAACATGCTAATCATATTTCTCTTCTATGGCAACATCAAATTCTCACTCTAACACATAGTTATGAACAATAGGTATTTTTATCGATTATGCCGTTTTGCTCGTTTTAAAAAAATCGCTTAGAAAGATCGTTCTCCTAACTTCAAACATTCATATTCTACCATCAAACATCAAAATAGATGCCTATCATTCATGGGTAAATTTTTAGACATAAACCCTAACTCGAAATAATGGTAGAAATAGGTAAACCGAGCTACGAGGATTTCAAAAATGTAAAGAACATTAAAAACGGGGCTTGAAATCACTTACTATGAAGCTTGAAAGTTGAAGAAACCCTAGCTATGGAGGAGAGAAAATTTCGGCAGCAACTAATGAAGATGATGGCCAATTTTGTGTTATTTTTCCCATTTTATTTCATTTAATATACAAATGACCAAAATGCCCTTACTACTAAACTTTCCAAAAATTCCCTCCATGTCCCACTTTTGTCCATAACTTAGGAATTGGTCAAATTGCTATTTAAGACCTCCTAATTAATATCCCAAAGCAATTTCATACTAAAAACTTCTAAAACACGAGTTTTGCAATTTATTCGGTTTAGTCCCTAATCTCAACTTAAGCGCTCAATGCATAGAATTTCATCACGAAATTTTCACGAAATCATGAAATCATATCATAAACCTCAAAATAATCATAAAATAATTACTTCTATCTTGAATTTGTGGTCACGAAACCACCATTCCGATTAGGCCCTACTTCGGGTTGTCACAATTCTCCCCCCTTTAGGGATTTTAGTCCCCGAAAATCTTACCAGAAAAAGAGATTCGCATCGTTTCTCATAGTTTCCTCGAGTTCCCATGTAGCCTCTTCTATCCCATGTGTCATTGCCACACAATACTTTCACTAATGCAATACTTTTATTTCTTAATCGTTTAATTTCCCGAGCCAAAATCTTTATTGGTTCCTCCTCATAGGTCATATCCGGTCGAATCTCAATTTCTGTTGGAGAAATCACATGTGAAGGATCCGAACGATAACGTCGCAACATTAATACATGAAACACGTTATGAATTCTTTCTAACTCTCTGTAAAGGCCAACCGATATGCCACTGTCCGATCCTCTCGCAATCTCGTGCGGCCCAATAAAACGCGCGACTCAATTTGCCTTTTCGGCTAAATCTCGAATCTTCTTCCATGGTGACACCTTCAAGAACACTTTATCACCCACCGAAATTCAATCTCTTTTCTTTTAAATCGCATATGACTTTTGTTGATCCGAAGCGCCTTTTAAGCAATCACGAATTACGCTTACTTTCTCCTCGCTTTCTTTAACTGGATCAACTCAGTGAATCTGCTTTCTCACTAAGTTCGGTCCAATATAAAGGAGTCGACATTTGCGACCATACAAGGCTTCGTGACGGTGCCATTTGTATACTTGATCAAAATCATATTGTAGGCGAATTCAACCAAAGATAGATATTTCTCCCAACTACCTCCAAATTCTAAAACACAAAGATCTAAGCATATCCTCGAGTACTGGATTACTCTTTCCGATCGACCATCTGTTTGTGGATGAAATGCAAGACTAAAGTTCAATTTTGTGCCCAAAGCTTCTTGTAAATTTTTCCAAAATCTCGAGGTAAACCTCGGATCTCTATCCGATATTATAAACATAGGTACCCTGCAACCTCACAATTTCAAAGAATATATAGTTTAGCTAATTTATCAAGTGAGTAATCGGTGCGTCTCGGTATAAAATGGGCTGACTTTGTTAACCTATCAACCACTACCTGCATAAAGATCCTTCTTTTTAGGAGTCAAAGGCAAACCGGTTACAAAATCCATAGTAATTTTATCCCATTTCCACTCAGGCACCATTACTGGTTGGAGTAATCCTGAAGGCACTTAATTTTCAGCTTTTACTTGTTGACAGATCAAACACTTGGTTACAAATTCAGAAATGTCCCTTTTCATACCTAGCCACCAATATAACTTCTTTAAATCATTATACATTTTTGTGCTACCAGGGTGAACTGACAAACAGCCACTGTGCGCCTCATGTAGTATTTTCTGAATCAATTCATCATTTTTCGGTGCACAAATCCTATCTCGAAACATCAAACAGTCATCTGGTCCAACTCGAAAATTTGAGTCGTAACCCGATTCGCACTGAGTTCTCTTGGTTCACAACTCACTATCATTCTTTTGAGCATCACAGATTAGCTGGAGAAACAACGGTTTAACCCTCATCTCTGCCAAAATTGACCCATCATCAGACAATGCTAACCTCGTATTCATGGCTCTCAAAGTAAAAAGAGATTTCCTGCTCAAGGCGTCGGCAACTATATTCGCTTTTCCTGGATGATAATCAATCACTAGCTCATAATCCTTCAATAGTTCAAGCCATCTCCGTTGTCGCAGATTCAAATCCTTTTGATTCATCAAATACTTCAAACTTTTGTGATCAGTAAAAATTCGACATTTTTCACCATACAAATAATGTCACCAAATCTTCAAGGCAAAAACAATAGCGGCCAACTCCAAATCATGTGTAGGATAGTTCTTCTCATGTGGCTTTAACTGTCTCGAGGCATAAGCTACCACTTTACCCTCTTGTATCAACACACACCCAAGGCCTGTCAATGATGCATCACTATAAATTATGAACTCCTTCCCTGGCTCAGGCTGTACTAAAATTGGTGCTTCAGTCAATCGTGCTTTCAGCTTTTCAAAACTCTGCTGGCATTTATCAGTCCATTCAAACTTAACATTCTTTTGCAACAACTTAGTCATAGGAGAGGCAATCGTCGAAAATCCCTCGACAAAATGTCTATAATACCCGGCCAAGCCTTAAAATCTTCTAACCTCAGATACATTCTTTGGCGGTTTCCAATCAACGATTGCGGAAATCTTGCTCGGATCTACCGGAATACCATCACCTGAGACTATATGTCCCAAAAATTCGACTTTACGAAGCCAAAACTTACTTTTACTAAACTTAGCAAACAATTTCTTTTCTCTTAAAATCTGTAATATAGTTCTCAAGTGTTCGGCGTGTTCAGACTCATCCCGAGAATAAATTAGAATGTCATCTATAAACACCACTACAAACTTATCTAAATATGGCCGAAAGATTCGGTTCATCAGGTCCATAAATATAGCTGGAGCATTTGTTAAGCCGAAAGGCATCACAAGGAACTCATAATGTCCATACCGTGTCCTAAAAGCGCTTTTGGCACATCCGACTCCTTAACTCTCAACCGTAGTAGTAACTGCACCTCAAATCAATCTTTGAAAACACCAGGGCCCCTTTAATCGATCGAATAAATCATCAATCCTCGCAACGGTACTTGTTCTTTATAGTCACCTTATTGAGTGACGGTAATCAATGCAAAGCCTCATTGAACCATCCTTCTTTTTACGAACAATACAGAGCACCCCAAGGAGAGAAACTTCGGTCTCACAAACCCTTGTCTCATGTAACTCTTGCAACCGAGCCTTCAATTCTTTTAATTCACTGAGCCATTCTATATGGAGCAATCGAGATCGGTGCGATGCACAGTAACAAATCAATGGCAAACTCTATCTCTCTGCTCAGAGGCAATCCAGCAATTCCTCTAGAAATACATCCGAAATTCACAGACTATCTGATCGATTCAAACTTCAATTGAGGCAACTCAAAGATTCATTACATAGGCCAAATAGGCTTCACACCCTTTTCTCATGTATTTATGTATGCAGACATGTGCGAAATCACCATAGGCAATTTATTTGATTCATCTGTTTCAACCCACAGGATTTCTCCACTTTCACATTTCAACTCCAATGTTTTTTGTTTACAATCTACCTTGGCATCATACAATGTCAACCAGTCCATTCCCAAAATAATGTCAAACTCATCAAATGGTAACAGCATCAGATTAGCCGGAAAACAGTGACCTTGAATCATGAATGGGCAATTCTTGCAAACCTTGTCAACTAGCACATATTGGCCTAAGGGGTTCAACACTTTAATCGTAAACTCAGTAAACTCAACAGGCAACTTTTTATTAGATACTAAATTCATGCAAGTATAGGAATGAGTGGACCCGGGATCAATCAATGCAATAACAATAGCATCATAGAGAGAAAATGTACCAGTAATCACATCGGGAGATGATGCATCCTCTCGGGCACGTATGGCATAAGCTCTAGCAGGCGCTCTAACTTCTGATCTCGCCACTGAATCTTTCATTACAGTTTTACTGCTAGCTCCACTTCCAGTATTTCTCGGTGGTCTACCTCTGCTAGCGGTGGTATTCTGTCTAGCACTTTGAGATTTTTCTTCTTTAACTTTCTCTGGACAGTCTCTGATAAAATGCTCGCGAGAACCGCACCTGAAACAAGCTCGCTCGTTTCCCCAACACTCACCATAATGTTGCCTGCCACATTGCTGACACTCGGGCTTTCTAGATCGCACATTACCCATACTTGCCACCGAAGTAGCTTGAGATTTAGACCCCGAATATGTTCTACCACGATCTCTGTGTGAATCCCCAGTTGAAACTGTTATTCAAGGGTTTGTCTCTTTGAACCTCTTTGATTGAGATTGAAATGACTTGCTTATCGGCCTCTCTCTGGCATCTCGAGCCTCAATAGCAGCTTTTCTTCTTTCTTTATTCAATTCTTCGGCTTTAAGAGCTCGATCAACCAATACTACAAATTCTTTCAACTCCAAAATTCCCACAAACACTTTAATATCCTCATTTAGCCCATCCTCAAACCTTTTGCACATAATGGCCTCGGTGGACACACATTCCTGGGTATACTTGCTGAGTCTTACAAATTCACGTTCATACTCTGCCACAGACATCTTGCCCTATTTCAATTCAAGGAACTCCCTCCGTTTTTGATCAATAAATCGCTGACTTATGTATTTCTTTTCTCAATTCTTCCCGAAAAAATCCCAAGTAACTCTTTCTTTTTTGGCACCATCACTACTGCAAATTCTTCCACCATGGTAGGCCGAATCTCTCAAAAGTGATACAACACACTTTAAGCACTCCTCGAGTGTACATGAAAGCTCATCAAATACACGGTAGAATTTTCAAGCCGAACTCCGCTTTCTCGGGATCATCATCGATCTTTGCTCTAAACTCTTCACCCCTTTTGTTTTCAATCTTATCAACTGGAGGCTTGTTCATTCTTACCAAATCTATGCCTTGAGCAAACTACAGAGAATCGTCCCGAGGTATGGGAGGGGGTGGAGGAGGTTGAGCATTTGGGTTTGCACGAATAAACTCAGTATACCAATTGTTCATCATTTGGAGAAAGGCATCCCGAGCCTCATCTCCTGTCTCAATGTCTCAGTGTCTACTTTCCACAGCGCGGTCCCTTGTGCAGGAGCCAGCGCATTACTAGCAAAAGATCATCACCAGCAGCCTGTCGGGATCCATTACTATATTAAAACAAAACATAGTTTAGAGTAATCAGGAGTCACCACACTATCACAATATTTTTATGGCATGTATAGCTAGACTTTTACACACTCTTTATTAGTCCGAGAACCGACTAAACCGTAGCTCTGATACCACTAAATGTAACACCCCTTACCCGTATTCGTCGCCAGAACAGGGTACAAGGTATTAACAAATTATAATACATACTATTAAACAAAATCGAGATAAAAATATGGCATGCTATTTGATCATGAATCATTACAACATATGCCATTAACAATACAAGCCAATTTCAAAGACTTCGTACAAAATAATTTGTTTGATACTATAATTAATATTTTAGACCTAGGTAATTATGACACGTAACAAAATAACTAAGTCTACTATACATGCCATAATTCAAAATGTTGAGTTCAAATACCAAAAGTATTGATAGTGCAGGCGGATCTTCAACGATCTCTAACTCCTGTGCTAGCTGGACGACACTATAAGACAAAAGAGGGAAAAGAAAGTAAGCTTATAACTTAGTAAGTAAGTATATAAATAACAAATAAGGAATCTAATATGTTTATAACATAACTCAATTATATCATATTTTTAATTTTACTATTCACTCCAATTTGATCAAGCTGTCCCTCCTGCGTCATGATCACTAAATAAATCATAACTCAAGTTACGAAACTCAAAATTCAAATCCGTAAAATTTCGCTGAATCTAGACTCATAAAAATTCTTACTAATTTTTTTCTAGAATTTTTGGTCTAGCCAATTAGTACAGTTTATTAGTTAAAGTTTCCCCTATTACACAGCTCAACTGATCTGACCTCTGTTCACTACGAATTTAATTTCTCCCAGTATACAATTCAAATAACCATGAAATCTGTTTCATTTAAACTAGACTCAATAAGGAATTTATACATCTAAACTATGTTTCTTAATTTGTTTTGTACAATTTTTAATGATTTTTCAAAGTTGGAACAGGGGATCACTTAGTCATCCTGGGCAAGTCACACACAATTATAAATATCTCAAAATATAGAATTCCTTTGCTTACTCTGTTTCTTTTATATGAAAATAGACTCATTAAGATTTAATTTCACATCTCATTCAGCCTTTAATTAAATTCTTACTATTTATAGTGATTTTTCAAATTCACGTCACTGCTACTGTCCAAAACAGTTTAAGTGCTAATTCACTCTTTCACACTTTCTTTGTATTAACCTCATTTTAACTTATATATATATATCACAAACCATTTTCACCACATTTCATACATCACGAGTATAGTCCCATGATTACAATGGCATCACAAAGCCATCCCGTTGAACAATTCGGATCAATCCTCGATACTTAATGGTTTCAGCACACAGCCCCACCATCGTATTTCATTTAATTCGGCTCTCTTGTACACATGGTGAACACTTAGTACCACCCATGCGACCTAGCCAATTTATCTCATAGCTCTCTTGTCTACATGGTGTCCTTCACTTGGAATCACACATGCGACCTAATGTGACAGCCCTAAATTGACCCTAGTCGAGAAGTGGTTTCGGGACCACAAAACCGAGTCATAAAAATAATTAACCATCATATTTGATGCTTATTATATGTATATATGCATGTGTGAAAATTTCATGTTTGAATTTTGTTAATTGTAAGTGAATTTTATTAAATAGGACTTATGTGAGAAAATTTAGAAATATGCTAGGCAAATGTAAAGTGGCCTATTAATGCATGTTATAAAAAAAAAAATTTGATGGGTTTGCATGTCAAATTACCCACAATTTTAGCTAGTGGCCGGCCATGATGGGATATATACATATAATATGTATTAATTATTAGTTAGTAGTTTTATATTTTATAACATAAATAAAATAAAAGTAATGAAAATAAGAAAAGGAAGGGTGATGAAAACAAAGTGGTGTTCTTTGGTTCTTCTTGGCCGAAATGAAAAGAGGAAGAAGGGAAGAAAGCATTCGGTCATCTTAGGTTAATATTAAGGTAAGGTGTTTATGTTAGTTCTTGAAATTTTAGTTGATCTTGAGTGAGATATCAAGTTATTTATGTAACCCATGTTGAAATTTCAATTTTGGAATGAGTAAGGCTTTCGACTATGGTAGTTAATAATGGTGAGTTTTGTTGTTTCATGTTAAAGTTAGGTGAATGATGATAGATGAGTGTTTGAACTATAAAATGAATCATAGATGAGCATTAGATACTAAAGGAAAAGAATCGGCTACCTTGTTATGAACTAGGGCCGAATGTGAGTTTGGTTGTGTTTGAATATTACATGCTTGGTAGAATGGTGGATGAAAGTGCCGAATGTGATCTTTGGTTTGGGCATAAGGAATGATGGTATGCATAGGTTTCGGTTTTGGTAGTACCTATGTAATTATAATTAGTTCATTTTGATGGTTTGACATGAGGTGATTAGTAAAAGTTAAAAGGTAGCTTAAGTTAATTGATACTTACTAATGGTTTTGAATTGAAGCTTATGCATGACCCCGTATAATCGGCCACATGAGTAAAGAATTGGGTTAATTGATATGTGATAAATGTTAAGTGTTAAACGATATAGAAATGATATTATACTGGAATATGTATACTCGACCACATGAATGCATACATAGATTGGTGTTGCATGTATTCGGCTATAGGTAAGCATATTGATGATTCTATCTTGACTTAGATAATCGGCTAAAGGAGAATGTTAACTAATATGTTGAATTTGATTCATGATTTCACATATATGACTCTAATGTATATATATATGGGCTAAGTACCTTGAGTTCCTCTTTTCGATGCTCAAATGACTAAATCAATTTATTTGTTAAATTAAGCTTAAGAGCAAAGGGGAACTAAATCTGATAAAGGGAAGGAAAAAGTGGTCGAATAGTCATTGGAATCGTTCGACAACATTCGAGGTAAGTTTTCGAGTAATGAGACTTAGTTTACAATTTAATTAAATTATGATGTATGAGCATAACAACTATATGGCGATATGATGATTCTACTTGAATTATATGTTGAATTAATTAATCTATACGTATGACGGGTAGCCGTATGTATATAGAGATCGTGTTGTAAAGCAAACTAAACCATGTTGTTTGTATGTGATTAGTGAGCCGAAAATGGGATTGCTTAATACGTGATTTGTGTTTGAACTCTAATTACGAAAATGAAATATAGATATGTCATGACTTATGGATATGTGCATGAATATTTGGATATATCCGGGATATGTCCCGAAGCCAATTGTGCGAGTTACTATATCCGGGCTATGTTCTGAAGGCAATTGTGTGAGTTACTATATCCGGGATATGTCCCGAAGGCAATTGTGCGAGTTACTATATCCGGGATATGTCCCGAAGGCAATTGTGCGAGTTACTATATCCGGGTTATGTCCCGAAGGCATTCAAGCGAGTAGCTATGTCCGGTTAAATCCCGAAAGTACTTGGCTTGGGAATGAGCAACTTGCTGTAATAGTTTCAATTGATACGCTCGTAGAATTCCAGCGATGAGGTATGTTTCGTGTTTGCATTGAATTATTTGATCCCTTACAAGTAGTTTTCGCTCGGTCGATAAATGGACTACCGGCCTTTGACTAAGTTGATCTTTTGTGCATGAGTATAAGGATAGTAATGTGATGTAGGTATGATTTTGAGAATATGTATGCATGAAATTATTTGTTTAGTCGTTTAAATGTTATACTTTGGTTGTGCATAATTTCATTATTCAATCTTACTAAGCAGTAAATGCTTACTCCGTTTCCTTGAATCTCGGTTTTATATATTTTGGTTCGTCACCATCTGACTCGGGATTTTCGGTTGAAGTCGTCCACACTATCAAAACCCCTTTCGATACACTTTTGGTTGAACTTTGAAATGGCATGTATAGGATTGCCCTTGTTGATGTTGTCTTATACCTTTTGGTTTTGTATAAATTTGATAGTCATGCGAAAATGACTTATATATATATATGTTTTGAGTATATTGTTAAAATCTTTGTGTATGTATATAGTTATTGATAAATGTGGATATGCTTGGCAATGATTGACCATTGGGATGGTTAATCACAATCTTATTTTGTACTATATATACAAAAAGGGTTAGTTAAATCATGGAAATTAAGTAATAGGTAAAGTCTACCCTAAGGGCCGATGTTGACACATCGATGAGTGTCAATTTGAAAAATCATTAAAAATAGTAGGAATGAAGTTAATTAGTGAATAAATTATGTAATCGAACCTTGATGAATCTACTTTCTTATGGAAGAAACAAAATGGCCAAATGAGTCGGATTTTAAGAGATATTTAGGTTTTCATGAAACAGGCTGCAGTGATTTCTGGATCCCCTGTTTCCACTTTGAAAATTTACTATAAATTAACCAGAGATAATTAGAAGTCATGCCCCATATGTACAGATTCCTTTAGAAACAAGGGCATAAGAATTGAAGCCTCAGTATAGAGATACCTAAGTTGCAATGCATGAAGGTCTGTAGTAGTCGAAACTCAGAATAATGGAAGACTTAAAATAATAAATCAGATCGTTTGGTCCGATCAAAAATTTTAGAAAAAATTTATAGATAGATACATGAATCTAGTTTCAGGGGAAAATTTACGGAATAAGTTTTCGAGCTTCTAACTCGAGATATGATTTTTAAAGTGGCCGTGATGCGGTTTGCCAAAGATGTCTCAATTTTTTTTTAAAAAAATGAACCGTATAAGTCAATGAAATAAGTCCTTAAATACCTGCGTAACAACCCCGTAACGGTCTCTGTACGAGGTGTTACATTTTATTGGTATCGAGCTACGGTTTAGTCGATTCTAGGACTACCGTAATATGTTTGGGTCTAGCTATACATGCCATTTTGTGATTATTTGATAGCGTGGTGATTTCTGACAATTCAAATTGTGTTTATTATAGTAATGGATCCCGATCCTAACCGAGCGTGTAGTGATGATGACCTTGAGAGTGTAGCGCTGCTCCTCACACTAGAGACACTCGGCGAACTCTCAACCTATTGCTAGTAATCCGAATGATGAAGCTAGACAAGCTTTCTACAGCGTGATGAATGATTGGTTCAACCAATACATTCGAACTAATACGGCTATACCACAACCTCCATTCCCGACTAATGCCACCCCCGCACCTATAATACCTCCGACAACTGACCAAATAAGGTCAAGTAAACCCCCAGTTGACAAGATTCGAAAACACAGGGCTACTGAATTTAAGGCTACAGATAGCGACGATGCCGAGCAAGCTGAATTTTGGTTGGATAATACTATCCGGGTACTTGATGAACTATCTTGCACACCCGAAGAACGCCTAAAGTGTACTATCTCTCTGCTACGTGATTCTGCCTACTATTGGTGGAATACGTTGATTTCTGTTGTGCCCAGAGAGCGGGTAGCTTGGGAGTTTTTCCAAACCGAGTTCCGGAAAAAGTATATCAGCCAGAGATTTATTGATAAAAAATGAAAGGAATTTCTTGAACTTAAACAAGGTTCTATGACGGTTACTGATTATGAGCGAAAGTTTGTGAGGCTTAGCCAGACGCTCGAGAATGTGTTTCTTCGTGTCGTAATGTTTAAACGTTTTGAAGATGGTTTGAACGAAGATATAAAGTTGTATGTTGGTGTTCTAGAAATCGAGAGTTCGTAGTACTTGTCGAAACGAGCTTGCAAAGCCAAGAGCTCAAAGAAGGAGAAAAGAAAAGCTGAAATGGGAACCAACGAGTTTCGTAAGAGATATTCGGAAACCCTTTCAACAATCATCGAAGAGGTTTAGAGATGATTCTGGCCGATCCAAAGACACTTCGGGTTTTTCCAGACGAGATCGCGAACGACCCCCTGCGAGTACACGAGTCACTTCAGTTGCCAGTGTGGGAAATGATCGCGGGACAGACAGAGTGTCGATGATTGTGGTAAATGGCATTCGGGAGTTGTAGATTCCATGACCGCTCTCGCTATAAGTGTGGATCAGCTGACCACTTTATCAAGGATTGCCCGAGACTGTCTGAGCAGAATGTAAAGTAGAGTGGGAAACCGGGTGCTACTACTACTCGAGGTATACCATCTAGAAATGCGGGGAATGCTAGCGGCGGTCAGAGAGGATCTAGAGATGCTACAACTAGATCTGAGGCTCGTGCTCCACCTAGAGCTTATGCTATACGCGCACGCGAGGATGCTTCTTCGCGGACGTTATTACGGTACTTTTACTCTCCTTGATACTTGATGTAATTACTTTGATAGACCCCGCCTCTACTCATTCTTATATATGTGAAACCTTAGCATCCAAAGAAGACTCTACCGTTGAGTCTCCATCGAGTTTGTAATTCGGTGTCAAATCCCTTGGGTCGTTACGTACTTGTCGACAAAGTGTGCAAGAAATGCCCCCTAGTAATCCGAGGTTCCTGTTTTCCGGCTGATTTGATGCTTTTACCGTTTGACGAATTTGATGTTATCCTCGGTATGGATTGGTTGACCGTACATGACGCAATTGTAAATTGTAAAAGAAAAACCATCGATTTGAGGTGTGAAAATAACGAGATAATCCGAGTCGAGTCTACTGACTTGAATAGGTTGCCAGCTATAATATCATCGATGCTGGCTCAGAAATGTGTAAGAAAGGGGTGTGAAACATACCTTGCGTATGTACTTGATGGCAAAGAGCTAGAAAAGAAGCCTGAATCTGTGCCAGTGGTTTGTGAATACCCGGATGTTTTTCCCGAGGAATTATATGGTTTACCACCTGTTCGGGAGGTAAAGTTTGGCATCGAGCTTGTGCCTGGGACTACACCGATTTCGATAACTCCGTATCGTATGGCACCAATGGAATTAAAAGAATTGAAAGTTTAGTTGCAAGAGTTGACGGATAAAGGTTTCGCTCGACCAAGTTTCTCACCTTGGGGTGCACCAGTATTGTTTGTGAAAAAGAAGGACGGAACTATGAGGTTGTGCATTGACTATCGTCAGCTGAATAAAGTGACGGTAAAGAATAGATATCTGTTACCCCGTATTGATGATTTGTTTAACCAACTGAAGGGAGCCTCGGTGTTTTCAAAGATAGATTTGAGATCGGATTATTATCAGCTGCGAGTTCGAGATTCGGATATACCTAAAACTGCTTTCAGAACGAGATACGGCCACTACAAGTTTTTAGTGATGCCGTTTGGGCTCACTAATGCCCCTGCGGTGTTTATGGATTTGATGAATCGGATCTTCAGACAGTATTTGGACCGGTTCGTAGTTGTGTTTATTGATGACATCTTGGTCTATTCTAAAGATGAGACCGAACATGCCGAGCACCTGAGATTAGTGTTGCAAATTTTACGGGATAAACTGTTATATGCTAAGTTCAGTAAGTGTGAGTTCTAGTTAAGAGAAGTTAGCTTTTTGGGTCATGTGGTATCTGCATCAGGTATTCGAGTTGATCCGAATAAAATTTCAGCCATACTTAACCGAAGCCTCCGAGAAATATTATGAGGTTCAAGCTTTTTGGGACTTGCCACACTACCGACGATTTGTAAAAGGTTTCTCGATGATAGCCACACCAATGACGGCTACTTCAAAAGATGTTAAGTTCGAATAGACGGATAAATGTCGGAAAAGTTTGATCAATCAAAACCTATTTGATCAAGCTCCAATCTTAGTGCAAAATTTCGAATCGTGCAAAGAGTTTGTCATTTATAGTGATGCCTCCTTACTTGGGTTGGGTTGCGTATTGATACAAGAAGGTCGAGTTGTGGCATATGCGCGAGACAATTAAAGTCACATGAGAAAAATTATCCGACTCATGATCTCGAATTAGTCGCCATTGTTTTCGCTTTGAAAATATGGCGACATTACTTATTTGGTGAGAAGTGCCATGTGTTTTTTCTGGATCACAAAAGTCTCAAATATTTGATGACCCAAAGAGACTTAAATCATGACAAAGACGTTGGCTCGAGTTGTTAAAAGATTATGAACTTGTCATTGACTATCACCCGGGAAAGGCTAATGTGGTTGCGGATGCCTTAAGTCATAAATCACTGTTTGCTTTATGAGCAATGAATGTACATTTGTCTATTTTATCCGACAATGTGTTAGTGGCGGAATTAAAGGCCAAACCATTGTTGATTCATCAAATTCATGAAGCTCAGAAAATCGATGAAGAATTGGTTACAAAACGGGCTGAATGTGTTTCGAGTATGGAATCAGAGTTTCAAGTTGATGATGACGATTGTTTGAGGTTCAGAAGTCGGTTGTGTGTTCCAAGAAATTCAGAACTTATTTCGACGATTCTGAACGAAGCTCATTGTAGCCGAATGTCAATTCACCCGAAGTACGAAATGTACAACGATCCGAGACGCCGCTTTTGGTGGCATGGTATAAAACGAGACATTTCGAATTTGTTTCAAGTGTTTAATATGTCAGCAAGTGAAGGCGGAACATCAAGTGCCTACGGGTTTACTTCAGCCGATCATGATACCTGAATGGAAATGGGATCGAGTCACGATGGATTTTGTATCTGGGTTGCCATTGTCGACAAGTGAGAAAGATGCGATTTGGGTTGTTGTTGATAGACTGACTAAGTCGGCTCATTTTATCCCCGTACGTACGGATTTTTCATTGAATAAACTAGCTGAATTGTATGTTTCTCAAATTGTGAGACTACACGGGGTACCGATTTCTATTGTGTCGGACAGAGATCCGAGATTCACCTCACGATTTTGGAAGAAATTGCAAGAAGCTTTGGGTACCAAGCTGCATTTTAGCACCGCTTTCCATCCGCAAACTGATGGTCAATCCGAGCGGATAATTCAGATACTTGAGGATATGTTGAGATGTTGCATCCTTGAGTTTAGTGGTTCATGGGAGCGGTATTTACCTTTGATTGAGTTCGCATACAACAATAGTTTTCAATCAAGTATTAAGATGGCACCTTATGAAGCTTTGTACGGGCGTAAATGCCGTACGCCATTATTTTGGACCGAGCTCGGTGAAAGTAAAATTTTTGGAGTGGATTTGATTAAAGATGCTGAACAGAAAGTAAAAATAATTCGTGAAAGTCTGAAGGCAGCATCAGATCGTCAGAAATCATATGCGGACTTAAAACGAAGAGATATTGAGTATCAGGTGGGAGACAAAGTGTTTCTTAAGGTCTCACCTTGGAAAAAGATACTCAGATTTGGCCGCAAGGGCAAACTGAGTCCAAGGTTCATAGGGCCATATGAAGTATCCGAACGAATTGGTCCAGTTGTGTATAGATTGATTTTGCCCCTTGAACTTGAAAGGATTCACGATGTTTTTCATGTATCAATGCTTCGACGTTATAGATCTGATCCTTCACATATAATTAATCCATCAGAGGTTGAAATTAAATCTGATCTAAGTTATGAAGAAGAACCGATTCGTATCCTAGCTCGTGAAGTGAAAGAGTTGAGAAACAAAAAGGTTCCTTTAGTAAAGGTGTTATGGCTCAAACACGGAATCGAAGAAGCTACTTGGGAAACTGAGACCTCTATGAAGGAACGATATCCAAACCTATTTACCGGTAAGATTTTCGGGGACGAAAATTTCTTAAGTGGGGGAGGGTTGTGACAGCCCTAAATTGACCCTAGTCGGGAAGGGGTTTCGGGACCACAAAACCGAGTCATAAAAATAATTAACCATCATATTTGATGCTTATTATATGTATATATGCATGTGTGAAAATTTCATGTTTGAATTTTGTTAATTGTAAGTGAATTTTATTAAATAGGACTTATGTGAGAAAATTTAGAAATATGCTAGGCAAATGTAAAGTGGCCTATTAATGCATGTTATAAAAAAAAAAATTTGATGGGTTTGCATGTCAAATTACCCACAATTTTAGCTAGTGGCATGACCATGATGGGATATATACATATAATATGTATTAATTATTAGTTAGTAGTTTTATATTTTATAACATAAATAAAATAAAAGTAATGAAAATAAGAAAAGGAAGGGTGATGAAAACAAAGTGGTGTTCTTTGGTTCTTCTTGGCCGAAATGAAAAGAGGAAGAAGGGAAGAAAGCATTCGGTCATCTTAGGTTAATATTAAGGTAAGGTGTTTATGTTAGTTCTTGAAATTTTAGTTGATCTTGAGTGAGATATCAAGTTATTTATGTAACCCATGTTGAAATTTCAATTTTGGAATGAGTAAGGCTTTCAACTATGGTAGTTAATAATGGTGAGTTTTGTTGTTTCATGTTAAAGTTAGGTGAATGATGATAGATGAGTGTTTGAACTATAAAATGAATCATAGATGAGCATTAGATACTAAAGGAAAAGAATCGGCTACCTTGTTATGAACTAGGGCCGAATGTGAGTTTGGTTGTGTTTGAATATTACATGCTTGGTAGAATGGTGGATGAAAGTGCCGAATGTGGTCTTTGGTTTGGGCATAAGGAATGATAGTATGCATAGGTTTCGGTTTTGGTAGTACCTATGTAATTATAATTAGTTTATTTTGATGGTTTGACATGAGGTGATAAGTAAAAGTTGAAAGGTAGCTTAAGTTAATTGATACTTACTAATGGTTTTGAATTGAAGCTTATGCATGACCCCGTATAATCGGCCACATGAGTAAAGAATTGGGTTAATTGATATGTGATAAATGTTAAGTGTTAAACGATATAGAAATGATATTATACTGGAATATGTATACTCGACCACATGAATGCATACATAGATTGGTGTTGCATGTATTCGGCTATAGGTAAGCATATTGATGATTCTATCTTGACTTAGATAATCGGCTAAAGGAGAATGTTAACTAATATGTTGAATTTGATTCATGATTTCACATATATGACTCTAATGTATATATATATGGGCTAAGTACCTTGAGTTCCTCTTTTCGATGCTCAAATGACTAAATCAATTTATTTGTTAAATTAAGCTCAAGAGCAAAGGGGAACTAAATCCGATAAAGGGAAGGAAAAAGTGGTCGAATAGTCATTGGAATCGTTCGGCAACATCCGAGGTAAGTTTTCGAGTAATGAGACTTAGTTTACAATTTAATTAAATTATGACGTATGAGCATAACAACTATATGGCGATATGATGATTCTACTTGAATTATATGTTGAATTAATTAATCTATACGTATGACGGGTAGCCGTATGTATATAGAGATCG
This sequence comes from Gossypium anomalum, assembly GCA_025698475.1. Classification (NCBI taxonomy): domain Eukaryota; kingdom Viridiplantae; phylum Streptophyta; class Magnoliopsida; order Malvales; family Malvaceae; genus Gossypium; species Gossypium anomalum. The sequence continues at coordinate 45,999,307 of CM046965.1, forward strand.
TGTTGTAAAGCAAACTAAACCATGTTGTTCGTATGTGATTAGTGAGCCGAAAATGGGATTGCTTAACACGTGATTTGTGTTTGAACTCTAATTACGAAAATGAAATATAGATATGTCATGACTTATGGATATGTGCATGAATATTTGGATATATCCGGGATATGTCTCGAAGCCAATTGTGCGAGTTACTATATCCGGGCTATGTTCCGAAGGCAATTGTACGAGTTACTATATCCGGGATATGTCCCGAAGGCAATTGTGCGAGTTACTATATCCGGGATATGTCCCGAAGGCAATTGTGCGAGTTACTATATCCAGGTTATGTCCCGAAGGCATTCAAGCGAGTAGCTATGTCCGGTTAAATCCCGAAAGTACTTGGCTTGGGAATGAGCAACTTGCTGTAATAGTTTCAATTGATACACTCGTAGAATTCCAGCGATGAGGTATGTTCCGTGTTTGCATTGAATTATTTGATCCCTTACAAGTAGTTTTCGCTTCGGTCGATAAATGGACTACCGCCTTTGACTAAGTTGATCTTTTGTGCATGAGTATAAGGATAGTAATGTGATGTAGGTATGATTTTGAGAATATGTATGCATGAAATTATTCGTTTAGTCGTTTAAATGTTATACTTTGGTTGTGCATAATTTCATTATTCAATCTTACTAAGCAATAAATGCTTACTCCGTTTCCTTGAATCTCGGTTTTATAGATTTTGGTTCGCTACCATCTGGACTCGGGATTTTCGAAGTTGAAGTCGTCCACACTATCAAAACCCCTTTCGTACACTTTTGGTTGAACTTTGAAATGGCATGTATAGGATTGCCCTTGTTGATGTTGTCTTATACCTTTTGGTTTTGTATAAATTTGATAGTCATGCGAAAATGACTTATATATATATATATGTTTTAAGTATATTGTTAAAATCTTTGTGTATGTATATAGTTATTGATAAATGTGGATATGCTTGGCAATGATTGACCATTGGGATGGTTAATCACAATCTTATTTTGTACTATATATACAAAAGGGTTAGTTAAATCATGGAAATTAAGTAATAGGTAAAGTCTACCCTAAGGGCCGATGTTGACAGCATCAGTAGTGTCAATTTGAAAAATCATTAAAAATAGTAGGAATGAAGTTAATTAGTGAATAAATTATGTAATCGAACCTTGATGAATCTACTTTCTTATGGAAGAAACAAAATGGCCAAATGAGTCGGATTTTAAGAGATATTTAGGTTTTCATGAAACAGGGCCAGAGTGATTTCTGGATCCCCTGTTTCCACTTTGAAAATTTACTATAAATTAACCAGAGATAATTAGAAGTCATGCCCCATATGTACAGATTCCTTGTTGAGTCTAGTTTCTTTAGAAACAAGCGGCATAAGAATTGAAGCCCTGTATAGAGAGATACCTAAGTTGCAATGCATGAAGGTCTGTGTAGTCGAAACCTGTAACAGGGAAGACTTAAAATAATAAACTGTACCGTTTGGTCCGATCAAAAATTTTAGAAAAAAATTTGTAGATAGATACATGAATCTAGTTTCAGGGAAAATTTACGGAATAAGTTTTTGAGCTTCGGAACTCGAGATATGATTTTTAAAGTGGCCGTGATGCAGTTTGCCAGCATGTCTGAAATTTTTAAAAAAAAAATGAACCGTACAAGTCAATGAAATAAGTCCTTAAATACCTCGTGTGCAACTCCGGTAACGGTCTCGTGTACGGGGTGTTACACCTAACTACATTTATCTCTCCCGTAGCTCTCTTGTCTACATGGGATACATCCCGTATCACACATGTGACCTAGCTACCACATAGTATCTCGTAGCTTTCTTGTACACATGATGTGCACTCAGCACCATACATGTGACCTAGCTACGCTCCATGTATTTTATTCGATCTTTCCGAATGTTCAACCGAGATTTCTCTCTTTATTACTTATTTCCATTCTTCCAATAGTCGATTTATGCTTCAACATTAGCTAATGTATATAATGTAGGCTGAAATATAAAAATGTAAATGAAATTAATGTATTATTTACATACAAACTTACCTCGGTGCAAAATATGGGAATTTTGCAATTTAGTCCAAAACTTTTTCCTTCCCCTGTTCAAGGTCGATTCCATGCCTTTCTTGATCTATAACAACACATTTAGCTCATTTAACACCTGAAATATTTATTTCAATCCAAAAATCACATTATACAAAAATTACATTTTTGCCCCCTAATTTTTGCAAAATTATGATTTTTCCCCAAGGCTCGGAAATTTAATTTCAGCCCTTATTCTTATGTTTAATAACATGCTGATCATTTTTCTCTTCTATGGCAACATCAAATTCTCACTCTAACACATAGTTATGAACAATAGGTATTTTTATCGATTGTGCCGTTTTACTTGTTTTCGCTAAAAATCGCTTAGAAAAGATCGTTCTCCTAACTTCAAACATTCATATTCTACCATCAAACATCAAAATAGATGCCTATCATTCATGGGTAAATTTTTAAACATAAACCCTAACTCGAAATAATGGTAGAAATAGGTAAACCGAGCTACGAGGATTTCAAAAATGTAAAGAACATTAAAAACGGGGCTTGAAATCACTTACTATGAAGCTTGAAAGTTGAAGAAACTCTAGCTATGGAGGAGAGCAAATTTTGGCAGCAACTAATGAAGATGATGGCCAATTTTGTGTTATTTTCCCATTTTATTTCATTTAATATACAAATGACCAAATTGCCCTTACTACTAAACTTTCCAAAAATTCCTTCCATGTCCCACTTTTGTCCATAACTTAGGAATTGGTCAAATTGCTATTTAAGACCTCCTAATTAATATCCCAAAGCAATTTCATACTAAAAACTTCTAAAACACGAGTTTTGCAATTTATTCGGTTTAGTCCCTAATCTCAACTTAAGCGCTCAATGCATAGAATTTCATCACGAAATTTTCACAAATCATGAAATCATATCATAAACCTCAAAATAATCATAAAATAATTATTTCTATCTCAAATTTGTGGTCACAAAACCACCATTCCGATTAGGCCCTAATTCGGGTTGTCACATACCTCCTATGTCAGCTATGGTCCAACCAATTACTTTTTTAAATTTCTTTAAAACAACAATAAATTGCTCCTCTTGATGTTTTGTTAAGTCTGCTGAAACAATCACAAGAAAAGTAGAACTATTGCCAAGATAAACATATTTTAAATGGGATGGAAGTACCTTTAGTTCGAGGTTAGGTGGTTCCTCAATTAACAACTTGGGTTATGTAAATTTTTGAACTTCCAATTCTAGTAGTTTGAACCGCAATGGTTGAACATGACTCATCAGATTAGCTTCCATCAAAGCCAAACCTTCATTACCTTTTTCATCTTCGAATGGTTTAGAGCCTAAAGTGTTCTCCAATAAGTCTTCTTCAGAATTGTGTTCCATAAAAACTAAGGTTTCTAATTCTTCTATTACTAAACACTCTTCCATTGGATTGAGAAATTTCACCGCCTTTAGAACGATAAATGTTACCTTATTGTCTTGAACTCGCATGGTGAGTTTGACATTTTGTACATCTATCAACGTTCTTCCGTGGCTAGGAAAGGTCTCCCCAAGATGACCAGAACTTCTTTGTCCACTTCAAAGTCCAACACAATAAAGTCTGCAAGAAAAATAAATTTATCAACTCTTACCAAAACATCCTCAATCTTTCCTTCGGGATATGTGTAACACCCCAAACTCGGCCCAGACGTTACGGCCAAATTCAACGTGCCACATGGAAATGTTGCTAACGTTTTATCAAGAATCTCTTTATTAAGGTTTAAAGAATGTTAATGTTTTAAGTTTAAGTGAATGGAAGCTGTGCACCAGGTAGGAAGCCAGAAAAGAGGACGTGAGTCTATTGGACTGCTTAAGTACCAAGCTCTTCCTGGATCCAATCCTAGACATGCACACATCTATTGCCACACTTAAAGCATATTACTTGTTCACGAACATCAACTTTAGCTTATGCCTATTTAAAATATTTATTTCTTGTTTTAAAATATTTACGTTGCGGAAGCTTAGTTTGGTTATCGTGTTGCTTTGAAAATAGGTAACTTTTATAAAACGCGCCCTAGTGCTAACCAGTTTAATAATCCAAGAGTAAAAATAATTAAGAGCGGCCTTATTACAACTTTAGGAAAAAACCAAAAATAATCAAAAGTAAAAGAAATGCGAACTTATTTAAAAACCGGATATTAATCTTCATGGCCACTCAATCCCGCCTACCCAAGTCCACCAATTAGGGCTCACCCGCAAGGATGGAAGAGAAAGGGTGAGTTTGGGGAAAACTCGGTGTGTACAAAACCCATCCAAAGCCCAAGTCAGCTCAAGCCCATTGGGCCTAAGCCCATTCAGACTATCAGTATACAGCAGACCAAGCCTTTTGAATCACGAAAACAAGGCCTTAGCCTCTTTTAACATAACAGTGGTGGCCCATAGGCCCAATACGAAACGAATGTATATAAATATACATGTATGCAAACCCAACCAGCCTATAACCAACCGCTACACTCCACCTGATCCAAATTTACACTCCATGTGGGGAATATCTCAACCCACCCAACCCTACACTCCACAGGTTGCGAGCCGGTCGCTCAAATATCAGTAAATTGAGGCAAAGCCTCCAGTACGTGGATAAACCACTTTCAGTACTTCCTCCATCAATATCCCAATCCCATGCAGCGTATATAAACAATAACATGACATGCGAAATACCGTATCAGTCAATCATGCATTTTAGTCAATTTAAACCCTAGGGGTATATCAGTAATTTTGCTCTTAGGGGTAAATTCGTAAACTTGCCCACTTATAAAAAAATAGTTCATTATTTATCAGTTTTAAACAGCTTGATTCTACAGTTTAACAAAATATATTTAATAGCCCACTTAACTTAAACCCCTTTCCACTAAAAAAAACAAGCTTACTATTTTGCCGTGATTAACTTGAGCTTGGGCCTTCTGAAGGCCCACTACCACAATTAAACATAATACTAACATTCAGAACATGAAAATTTTTTAAAAATTCACTACATAACATGAAAAACCTGAAAATTCCCAAAAATCAGGGCGTTACAACTCTACCCCCTTAAAGAAATTTCGGCCTCGAAATTTACTCCGATCCAAATAATCGAGGGTATTGGCCGACGCATTGTCTCTTCTCGACTCCCAAGTAGCTTCTTCCTTCCATGATTGCACCACAAGTTACCTTTACTAACGTAATGATTTCCTTCTCAAAACCTTAACCTCTCGGTCCGAATTTGCACGGTTCCTCCTCAAAAGTCAAATCGTCTTTACTTCAATCTCTCCACCTAAGCACAACATGTGAAGGATCCGATCGATATCGCCTCAACATGGACACATGGAAGACGTCATGGATTCTATCCAACTCTGTGGTAACTCTAACTGGTATGCTACTGTCCCTACCCGTTTAAGAATCCGATAAGGCCCTATAAACCGTGGACTCAGTTTGCCTTTCCTGCTGAACCTCAAAATCTTCTTCCAAGAGGAAACCTTTAAGAAAACCATATCCCCAATAGCGAACTCAATCTCTTTGCGCTTCGGATCCGCATACGACTTCTGTCTATCAGATGCCTCCTTTAATCGGTCCCTTATTAACCTAACCTTACTTTCAGTATCTGCCACCAATTCCGGTCCAAGCACTTGTCGTTCACCCATTCTCGCCCAACACGCCGGCGCATTTACATCTTCTTCGTCCATAAAGCACTTTAGATGGAGCCATCTGAATACTTGCTTGATAGCTGTTATTGTATGCAAACTCTGCCAATGGCAAGTAGTCCTCCCAACTACCACGAAAATCGATGATACAACCTCTCAACATATCCTCTAGAACTTGAATAACCCTTTTCGATTGTCCCATCATGCATGCAGTGAAAAGCGATGCTAAAATCCAATAGTGTACCCAACGCTTCTTGCAATTTCTGCCAAAACTGAGATGTAAACCTAGGGTCTCGATCAGAAATTATCGACACTGGCACCCTATGCAGTTGCACTATCTCCGCCACATATAACTTGGCCAACTTTTGCAGTGAGTAATCGATACGAACAGGTATGAAATGGCAGATTTCGTTAACCTATCCATAACCACCCACACCGAATCTTTCTTGGTGGGTGTCAAAGGTAACACACTCACAAAGTCCATAGTTACTCTTTCCCACTTCCATTGCGGAATTATCACAGGTTGCAGTAATCTAGAAGGCAATTGGTGCTCAGCCTTAACCTGCTGGCACGTCAGACATTTCCCAACAAATTCAGTCACCTCACGTTTTAATCCGGGCCACCAGTACACCTCTCGCAAGTCTCGATATAACTTATTTCCTCCAGGATGCATGGCACAGAGTCCACCATGAGCCTCTTTTAGGATTAACTGCCTCAATCCATGAAAGCACAGAACTCCTTCAGTATTCAGTCTAAAATCCTCATTCTCACCATTCCTAACTTGTTGAAAGCGAATAGCTAATGAATCATCCTTCAACTATTTTTCTTTAATTTGTTCAGTCCAAGTAGGCCTCACTTGCAATTCAGCCAACAAACTTCCATCGTCGAACAAACTCAAACGTGCAAACAGGGCTCTCAAATCAGTAACAACCCTTCGACTCAACGCATCCGCCACCACATTTACCTTTCCTGGGTGGTACTCAATCAAACAATCGTAATCCTTAAGCAATTCCATCCACCTACGTTGCCTAAGGTTCAACTCCTTCTGAGTCAACAAATACTTTAGGCTCTTATGATCTGTGTATATGATACAGTTTTCCCCATATAAGTAGTGTCTCCAAATTTTTAACGCAAAAATCACTGTTGCTAGCTCCAAATCATGTGTAGGGTAATTCACCTCATGAGTCTTAAGCTGTCGCGACGCATAAGTGGCCACCTTACCCTCTTGCATCGATGCAAAACCTAACCCCACATGCGACGATCGTCGCGATACTGATAAAGTCCTTTCCGGACACCGGTTGAATCAACACTGGCGCTTCAGTCAATACCCTTTTCAGCTGATCAAAAGCTTTTTACTGTTTCTCGGTCCAGACAAATGGTATTCCTTTCCTTATGAGTTTTGTCAAGGGTGCTGCCATCACCGAAAAACCCTCCACAAACCTTCGGTAGTAACCTGCCAACCCTAGAAAACTCTGAATTTTCGATACTGACCTAGGTGGCTTCCATTCCAGAATTGCTTCAATTTTACGAGGATCCACCTTAATCTCTCGGCAGATACTACATGCCCTAAGAAAGTTACCTCCCTTAACCAGAATTCACACTTGCTGAATTTCGCATAAAGTTCCTTCTCCCTCAACACTTGCAACACAATGCGGAGATGCTCATCATGTTTCGTTTCCGTTTCAGAGTATAGCAGGATATCGTCGATAAAGACAACTACAAACCGATCCAAGTAAGGTTGGAATACTCGATTCATCAGATCCATGAAAGCTGCAGGAGCATTCGTCAGCCCAAACGGCATGACTAAAAACTCGTAATGTCCATACTGAGTTCTGAATGCTGTTTTATGAATATCCCCTTCTTTTACCCTTAGCTGATGGTATCCCGAACGAAGGTCAATTTTGGAGAATACCGAAGCTCCCGTAAGTTGATCGAACAGAACATCAATCCTTGGCAGTGGATACTTATTCTTAATCGTCAGTTTGTTCAACTGGCGATAATCGATGCACATGCGCATCATTCCGTCCTTTTTTCTTCACAACAGGACCCTGCTCCCCCAAGGAGACACACTAGGTCTAATGAAGCCTCTATCTAACAACTCTTGGATTTGAGCTTTCAGTTCCACCAACTCTTTCGGTGCCATCCTATAGGGTGCAATGGATACTGGAGCTGTTCTAGGCAACAAATCGATTCCAGACTCAACTTCCCGATTCGGAGGTAATCCAGAAAGCTCTTCCGAAAAAACATCCCAAAATTCCTTAACAGTCCTAATGGTCTCCACAGTCAGATCTTCAGTTTCAGCTTGGCTTACCAAGGCCAAATATGCCTCGCATCCCTTGCGCATCAGTTTCTCAGCCCTCAATGTCGATACCACATTAGACAAATAATCCCTTCGTTCTCTAATAATCATTACCTCTTCATCATCGATAGTCCTTAATATCATCCTCTTAGCTGCACAATCCAGAGTTGCCTTATGCTTGGTCAACCAATCATCCCTAGTATCAAATCGAATTCCTCAAACGGTAACTCCATCAAACCTCCACGGAAAACCCTGCCTTGAATCTCTAAAGGCACCTCCCTGAAGAGTTTCTCTACCTTAACCGAATGACCTAAAGGACTTATCACAGTTACCCCACATATAGTCTCCTCAAAGTGAACACCCAGTGCCCCAGAACTGTTATATACAATATATGAATGAGTTGATTCCACATCAATCAGAGTAGTATAAGGTACACCATAGATCAAGAACGTACCAGTTATGACATCAGGTGCGTCACCCTCCTCGCGGCGATGAGCAGCATATACCAATGCTGGCTGACGAGCATCAGCATTACCAGTACCCCTGCCAGGTCCCCATGTCCACGGCCATTACCACCGCGACCCTGTCCACATCCTCTTGGCAGCGGCGGTCCATCTCTTACTGGTTGAGCCAGTCGCACAGCCCCTTGCTCAGGTACTTGAGCCTGAGCTGCCCTCCTAGGACAATCCCTAACCCTATGCTCCTTTGACCCACAACGAGGACAAGCCCCAGTACGCTTCCAGCACTCCCCTTAATGCATTCTACCACAATCTCCACAAGCTTGCGGTCTAACGGTGTTCACCGAAACTGTTCGAACTGGTTCCTCCATTCTAGCTCTCTTAACATTTCAGTTTGCAGCACCAGCTGGTCCAGCATCCCTCCTGAACTGATTCCGATCCCTATCATGGTTCTTTCGTTCGGCTTGTTTCACCTCCTCAGCTATCTTAGCCTTCTCAACCAGTGTAGCAAAATCGCGCTCTCTCTGCGGAACTATGAGCACCCTTAGCTCATCCCTGAGGCCATCCTCAAAACGAACACTGCGCTCATATTCGGTGGAGACGATGCCACTCGCATATTGGTTTAATCGCAGAAACTCTACCTCGTATTCAGCAACGGTCTTACCACCCTGGGTCAAGTTCAGGAATTCCTTTCTGCGTGCATCCACATAGCTAGCTCCAACATACTTTGCCTTAAAGGACTGCTTGAACAACTCCCATGTTACCCTCTCCGCTAAGGTACCTTCTCTCACAGTGATCCACCACTGATACGTTTTGTCCCGCAGCAACGACACCGCCCCTTTTAACTTCTGTTCCACTGAGCAGTCCAGGCCATCCATAATTCGCTCCGTGGCTTCCAACCAGTACTTAGCCACGTTTGGGGCTACTCCAGATACGCCCCTTGATACGACCATACTTCCCGAGTTGTCGGCTGCCAATGAGGATCCTCTTGAGTTGCCCGTAGGACCGATCACCCGAGCTCAAGCAAAGAGATTTAAAGACGCGACAACAACCTTAGTTGATAGAGTTTGGGGTGAAACCGTTGCTGGACTTTTTGAAAGCTCTTGGACCAGCAAACCAATCAAACCATGCATACTCCTTCAAGCTCAAATCAGCTCGTCTTCAACTTAACTTAGCTCAACGAGCTCGTTTCACTCATTTCATTATTGCGTTTAATATGCTTTGGAATAAATCATTTAAGTTCTTTGTTAGTTTTATTAGTTATTTAGTTTTAATAATTAATTTGTCATAATCTGGACATGTTTTAATTATGTTCTAAATTAATTACTTAATTAATTAGAAGCTGTCCCTTGCCGTTTTCCATGCACAAGAAACTTCAAGGAAGCTTCATCAAAAATTCTGAAATTTTTCAGCAACCATTTAGCTACCTCAAGAGTCTATTCGACTATCCCTTGTATTCACTATAAATTGTGGCTTGTGATACTTTGGAAAGGACTTTTTTTTTTTTTTTTTGCCATTTTGATAATTGAACTTTTGTTCTTGTGAGAATTTTCCTCTAAGTCTCATTTAAGATTTTTGTTGGCTTATCTACCTAGTAGTGGCATCAACCTATTTCTTTTATGAAACTGAACTTATCACTAGTTTTAGTGTGGCGTTCAAAACCCTTTATACCGAGGTTCCTATCTGTTTAGATAGTGGGTCGAGGTTCATTTTCGTTTCAACCATCCTTTCTTAAGAACTTATAAGTCTCGGGTCGATATTTACTAATATCGGTTCAATTTGTTCTTAGGACCAACCTTACCTTATTTAGTATATCTCCCAAATATTCCAAGTTCAACCGACTTTCGTTTCTCTTCCGAACCATACACCATTTACCAACTATCCAACTTCCTTCTTTCTTAGACCTAAACTAAACACCCTTATCGAATCCAAACTTTGACATTCAAGCCTCTTCCAAATTTGAAATCACTTCTCCATTCCAATTCCCATCGACACCTTCTCGTTGACGATCGGGCAATCTACATACGACTCGACTCTTCCCCGAGGCGGTTCGTATCACCCTTAAAAACCTCAGTTCCGTTGGCCCGAAGTCGTTCAGAAATAGACCCTCTATTCATGGGTCTAACATTAGCTCCGGCCACCCTTTCCAAAACCCTCAACATGGCCTGGGACAAAGCGTCGTCCCCTGAGGCCCGATCATACGACCCATTTTCATTAACCGGTGGTGGTCGTGCCTCGCCAGCTGGTATGTGTTCAGAGGATGCAGATCCAGCTTGAGTACTACCTCGGCCTCGACCACAGCCTCTTCCCCGAGTAGCCCTCGCACTCATATCGATTTATCTGATTACAAATTTTATGTCATTAGCTTACTGTTTCCACTGTTTATTACAGAATATCTTATGAACAGATAGAGTTTCAGAGTTGCTTCCGCGCAACCGTATTTTAGCTAACGTCTCAGTTTGTAGCCTTAACACTATCGTGTCTAAAGTACTATATCTAAGGCTCAGTACTATCTACCGTATTATTTTCAGTTCAGTTACATATAAGTATTTAAAGCAGAAAGATTAATACCCACAGACTTGGTGCCGGGGATTCAGTGTGCCACTTTTCCTCCAAACCATTTAAAACTTAAAACAAGTATTTGGCCATAGAAAATAGAAATTCTTAAAAATTGATTTAAGATACCCTTGTTTTGAAGTTCTTAGTTTTAAACCCGTTTAAAAACCCACAGCCGAGTTGTTGCAACCTGGCTTTGATACCACTAAATGTAACACCCCAAACCCGGCCCAGACGTTACGGCCAAATTCAGCGTGCCACATGGAAATGTTGCTAACGTTTTATCAAGAATCTCTTTATTAAGGTTTAAAGAATGTTAATGTTTTAAGTTTAAGTGAATGGAAGCTGTGCACCAGGTAGGAAGCCAGAAAAGAGGAGGTGAGTCTATTGGACTGCTTAAGTACCAAGCTCTTCCTAGATCCAATCCTAGACATGCACACATCCATTGCCACACTTAAAGCATGTTACTTGTTCACGAACATCAACTTTAGCTTATGCCTATTTAAAATATTTATTTCTTGTTTTAAAATATTTACGTTACGGAAGCTTAGTTTGGTTATCGTGTTACTTTGAAAATAGGTAACTTTTATAAAACACGCCCTAGTGCTAACCAGTTTAATAATCCAAGAGTAAAAATAATTAAGAGCGGTCTTATTACAACTTTAGGAAAAAAACAAAAATAATCAAAAGTAAAAGAAATGCGAACTTATTTAAAAACCAGATATTAATCTTCATGGCCACTCTAAATCCTGCCCAGCTCCAAGTCCACCAATTAGGGCTCACCTGCAAGAATGGAAGAGAAAGGGGTGAGTTTGGGGAAAACTCAGTGTGTACAAAAACCCATCCAAAGCCCAAGTCAGCTCAAGCCCATTGGGCCTAAGCCCATTCAGACTATCAGTATACAGCAGACCGAAGCCCTTTTTAGAATACAGTAACAAGGCCTTAGCCTCTTTTAACATAATAGTGTGGCCCATAGGCCTAATACCAGAACAGAACAGATATAAATATACATGTATGCAAACCCAACCAGCCTATAACCAACTGCTACACTCCACCCGATCCAGCCCTACACTCCATGTGGGGAATATCTCAACCCACCCAACCCTATACTCCACAGTTGCATCATGGCTGCTCAAATATCAGTAAATTGAGGCAAAGCCTCCAGTACGTGGATAAACCACTTTCAGTACTTCCTCCATCAATATCCCAATCCCATGCAGCGTATATAAATAATAACATGACATGCGAAATACCGTATCAGTCAATCATGCATTTTAGTCAATTTAAACCCTAGGGGTATATCAGTAATTTTGCTCTTAGGGGTAAATTTGTAAACTTGCCCACTTATAAAAAAATAGTTCATTATTTATCAGTTTTGAACAGCTTGATTCTACAGTTTAACAAAATATATTTAATAGCCCACTTAACTTAAACCCCTTTCCACTAAAAAAAACAAGCTTACTATTTTGCCGTGATTAACTTGAGCTTGGGCCTTCTGAAGGCCCACTACCACAATTAAACATAATACTAACATTCAGAACATGAAAATTTTTTAAAAATTCACTACATAACATGAAAAACCTGAAAAATCCCAAAAATCAGGGCTTACAATATGCTAACGGTCAATTTACTAGTTGAAGTGTTAAAGTAGTAAATCTTACTTTGCCTATTCCCAACAACTTGAAAATAGATTTGGGCATCAAGTTGATGCTTGCTCTTAAGTCCCATAAAGCTTTACTACAATATGATTCACTGATTTTACAAGGTATCATACAGCTTCCAAGGTCCTTCAATTTTAGAGGTATTTTGTTCTGTAAGAACGCACTACACTCCTTCGTCAAAGCTTTAGTCTCATACTCACTAAGTAATTTCTTCTTGGACAAAATATCCTTCAAACACTTTACTTAATTGGGCATCTGTTCTAAAGCCACTACCAATAGGATGTTGATATGTAGCTGCTTTAGAACATCCAAGAACTTCTTAAATTGTACCTCTTGTTTATGTTTATTCTGTTGAAGTCTTTGAGGATATGGAACTCTAGGTTGATATGGACAAATTTTCTAAGGAGCTAAATCTACAAAAGTAGGTGTTAGCTTTTTAGAATTTACTAGTTTAGGGTTTACCTTATTAGATTTTTTAGCATATGATTTTTCTGTTGTAGGGACTTCAATTGTTAGCTGACTTCCCTTCTTTTCAGTAGGCTCATTTTCAACCACAACCTCTTTAGGTTCCAAAATCTTACCCTTCGTAACTTTACCACTTTGCAATGTTCCTTACCAGCATTCCTCAAATTTTTTGTATCGCTCGGCAAGGCTCCTTGTGGTCTATTAGAAAGCTAAGTAGCTAATTGATCCATCTGGTTCTCTAAATTTTTCAGCATTGCTACTTGACATTGGATAGTTGTTGACTGACTTTGGATCAAAGCGTCGTTTTTCACCATGTATGCTTTCAACAAGTCCTCCAAACTGTTTGATGACTTAGCTTAAGGGGGTTTTTGAGCTTGTTGGATAAACCCTTGGGTTAGGTTGGGTCTATGCTGCATCTGATTGTTGTTTGGTTCATTTCCTTGGTTACTCTAGGAAAAGTCCGGATGATTCTTCCACGAAGGATTGTAGGAGTTGTCTGTGGTCCTTGTCCACTTCTATTTTAATACTGGTTCCTTACAGAATACACAAATTTGGGGTTTGAAGGGCAACTCTTAAAAGCATGACCATCCCCACAATACACAGAGGAAACAACATCATACTGACTTTGTAACAGCTCGAAATAGGGCCTAAATGGAATAGTGGTTGTAAAACCACAAATCTGAGATAGAAAAGTTTATTTCGATTAATTTTTATGATTTACCGAGTGATTAGATGCATGTGTTAGAGTATTGATAAGAAATTTTATAGATTGCATGTTTAATTTGCCTATTAGGGCTTATTTGCAGAAGTTGCTGTAACAGCCCGATTTAGGGCCTAAACAGAATGATGGTTTTAGAACCACGAATTTGAAGTCAAAAAATTTATTCCGATTAAGTTTTAAGGTTTATTTATTGATTAAAATATTTTTTAAAAATATCGTTAAGAAATTTTACTGATAAAGTGCTTAATTGAACTTTTAGGACTAAATTGCAAAAGTTACAAAATATGTGTTCTAATTCATAAGTACTTGATTGAAATGGAGTTTTAAAGAGGAGGTCCTTAAACTTTAATTAGACTATTATATTTCGTTTGGACAAAAATGGGCATGAATAGGACAAAATTTTATAGAAAGGCCTTAAGGGCATTTTAGTCATTTGGTAATTAAAAGAAATAAAAAGGGAAAATAAGCCAAAATTGACTCATCTTTCTCATGGAGGCCGAAATTAGCATGGGGGAAGCCATGGCTCCAAGCTCAATAATCCCGGAAAACGAGATTTGAACCTGGAATGGGAGAAAAATCGAAAATAAGGAAAGTTGGTAAAATGGCCGTTTTAGTCTCGAGGTAAGTTCATATGTATAATAAGCATTAATTTATGCATGTTTCAATGTAAAATTTATATATTTACTATGATTGCCGAGGTGTTGAAAGTAAGTATAATTATGATGATTTAAATGTTCAATATTAATTCGACATGGAAATGAGAAAGTATGTAAGTTTGTATGTAAATAATACATTATCTTTATTACGTTTTTATATTTCAGCATATTTTATGTATTGTAGCTGATTTTTGAATTATAATTGACTATTGGAAGAATGGAATAAAGTATTAGAAAGTGAGATACTTCCCGTTTGAACCCAGATGGTATGTAGCTAGGTCGCATGGGTGATACTATGTGTACACCATGTAGACAAGAGAGCTACGAGATAAATGTAGCTAGGTTGCATGTGTGGTTCCAGGTGAAGGACACCATGTAAACAAGAGAGCTACGAGATAAAGTGGCTAGGTCACATGGGTGGTACTAAGTGTTCACCATGTGTACAAGAGAGCCAAAATTATGTGTACAATCGAGCTAGGTCACATGAGTGGTGCTAAGTGAAGGCCACTATGTGTACAAGAGAGCTTCAATTTTAAAGGTGGGGTGTGTAATGCGATACCATCAGCATATCTATTATTATTCCAGCGCGTTCACCGGGAAATTGATTAAATGAAATTGTGTATGACTTTGTGATGATAAGTGTAAGTATATATGTGTGTAACTCATGAGCAATATGCTCGATATGTGATTGGAAATTGGAAAGATTGTTATGGGTAAGTGATGAATACAATTGAAGTGTGAAAGATCAAAATTGACAATAAAACTGTTCTGGATAGTTGCAGTGATGTGAATCTAAAAATTTACCAAAAATAGTAGAAATTGAATCAGAGACTGAATGAGATATCAAATTAAAGCTTAGTTAGTTTATTTTCATATAAAAGAAACAGAGCAAGCAAAGAAATTCTATATTCAGAGATATTTAAGTTTCTGTGAGACTGGTTCAGAATGACTATGTGATCCCCTGTTCTGACTTTGAAAAATCATT
Source organism: Gossypium anomalum (assembly GCA_025698475.1). Taxonomy (NCBI): domain Eukaryota; kingdom Viridiplantae; phylum Streptophyta; class Magnoliopsida; order Malvales; family Malvaceae; genus Gossypium; species Gossypium anomalum. Next base: position 46,014,819 of record CM046965.1, read on the forward strand.
AAAAATTGTACAAAAATAATTATGGGATATAATTTGTATTTTTGAAATCCTTAATATGTCTAGTTTCAAATAAAATAAACAATAACATAATATGAGTTCTGTACGAAGACAAAATGTATTTTTAGTGAAGAGTGGTCAGGACAGTTGAGCAGTGAAACAGGGGTAATTTCAATGAATAAAATGTACTAATTGGATAGACCAAAAATTCTGAAAATTTTATGGTAAAAATATATGAATATAGTTTCAAGAAAATTAACGGTTTGTAATTTGGAGTTCTGTAGCTCCAGAAATAAATAATTTAGCTGCTGGTACTCTGCTAGACAGCTTATCTTGAACCTGTTTATAATTGTAATTGTGAAAATATGTGTGTTTGTGATGGTAATATTCCGGGAACATATTGTGACTTTTTTTAATGTATGATAATGTATTGTTTATTAATATTTACATATTTACTTACTAAGCTATAATGCTTACTCCCTTCCTTTCATTTTTCCTATAGTGTCACAGATGTTAGCTCGAGTTGGAGGTCGCCGGAAGTTAAATCACACTATCATACTATTGATCCATATATAAAGGTTTTAAAGTATTTTTAAGTCTTTGGCATGTATGGGGACTCATTTAATTGTTATTAAGTTGCTAGGAGTTGGCCTAAAATACTGACCTATGTTATTTGAAGGTCTCTATTATATAAAGTCATTTAATGTAGATAGTCTTGAATATGTTTGAAAAGTTTAAAATTGATGAAATTTTGTGTCTCGGTTTTAAATGATTACAAGTACTCAAGTCCGGTAATACCTCGTACCCTATTTTGGCATCAGATACGGGTAAGGGGTGTTATAGACTTGGTGATTGAGCTACAAAATTATTTAAACCATTAGTGGTAAACTATTTTAACATTGAGGAAGTAGAAAATACTTGAGCAAAGTGTGAGGTCAATGCGTCCATTTCATGCACTCCAGCTACCCGTCTTCCTAAAACTGCTCGATTTGTCTTTTTCAGCACCTTTTGAGCCCTAATTCGTGCAATTCCGTAGTAAATTTTTTCAAAATTCATAATTTAATTATAAAATAATTAATTTGTAGTTAAATTATTAACACATTGAATTTTAATTATTTTTATAATAAATTTACACAAATTCGATTTATTTTCGATAGTTTTGCACAAAGGGTGAAAATTGGCTTGGCTGACACCTTGAGAGGCTTGAACTGTTGGGACAATGTTGTGCATCAAGTGATCAAGAGCAAGGCTAATAGTATTTTCCAACCATAGATGGTCCAAAATATGTTTTAAAAATATTTTATAATTAATTTTGATCCAAAATTAATTGGGTTAAAAAGCCTGAAGATGAAAAGAGACCCAATTGTGCTAAGTAAAGAAGACTGATCCAATTAGCAAATGGGGCAGCCCAAACCACCCTTCACTTTCTCTATCATTATTTTATATTTTTAGTTTCTTTTCTCGTTTGAATAAAATGGTAGACTTAGATAAAATTTCCTTTGGGTCATTACTTAATTAAAATTCTGGCTAGGAGATTGGGACTTAAGCAGGACCATTTGTGACCCCTCTAGTCTTTCTTAGGAGTTTAATTTAATGTAATTTTTCAAAATATAGTTTTCTAAGTAGCCCGAAGAGTTTAAGTTTTTTTTTTGTTAAATAAAGGGTCAACTTTTAACCCAAACACTAATTTCATTGAGTTTTTTTTAGTTTACTTTCAGAACAGGAGCTTAGGATCCAAAAAGGAGCTACCATTAGGCTTAAGACACTACTAGGAAGGGAAATATTTAACCCTTTTCCATACAAACCTTTAGCTCTTTCCTTGCTCCACTGCAACTCCCAAGTAGCCCAATAGTGCATCTCACTTAACCCTTAATATCACAGACCTTAACTTCCTAAAACACCACCCCAAACACCTAGATTCGAAGCCATAAACTACTGTACCTAAACAATTCTTAAAATTACCACCCCCTCCAATTCTAAGCCTTACCATCGGCTACTCACCTACCTGCCCAAAATAGAAACCACCCTTAACATAATTACTAACTCCGACACCAAGAGCCCCTTCGTCTAGCACCATTCCATGAAGTGAACAATCTGCTATAAAGGCTATTATGCAACATATGCAATGGCAACAACAATCTTATTAAAGATACTCAAAACTACGGAATGACTCAATTCTTTTAAGAAAATCTCACAGCCCGTTTGTTTTTGTGCCTAAATTTCTAGACTTTATATTTGATCCATGGACTCCAATACCGAAGAAGGAACAAGGTGATTCCAGCAAAAATAAGAACGATGAAGTAAAAGATAGGTCAAATTCTAAGGGGTTTGCAAATAAATAAAAATGGGGGTCTTGTCTTTACTTTATTTTATTTTATTTCTTAGGATATTTTAAGTTTTTAGGCTTAGGTTCTTTTATATAGTTCCATTTCTTGCATAATAAAGTAAGAGGTTGACATCATAAATAAAAATTGAACACTTTGCAAAGTAAGAAGTGTGGCAATAGATATGTATATGTCTAGGATTGGATTTACTTAGGAAAAGCTTGGTATTTAAGCAGTAAAACTTCACTCGCCTCATTTTCCTTAGGTCCTACCTGGTGTACAATATCTATTCACTTCTATATTTTCATTTTCTCTATTGTTTTTAACAATGGGGACATTGCTCATCTTAAGTAGGGAGGACCAAAAATTGAAATTGTTTTTTTATAATACATTATTCTTATAATTATGATTTATATTTTGTTCAAAAATTTGAATTTTTTTTACTTATGCTAAACTTCAATATAAATAAAGTTATATTATTTTTAATAATTACTATGTTAGTTGCACTATGATATAAATGTTATTCTTAATAAATTTTGTAATCATACCATAAATTTTTTATGACTTTAGGAGAGCTAGATATGCATGAAAGTTTAAATCTCTAGAATTGACTTAGTAATTTCTTAAGGCGAAATCCTAAGAAGCATGAAATTTTGAAAATGACTTCGGCAAACTTTTTTTTGGAGCATTTGGGCCTTTCAAGCCAACCTTAACGAATATTTATCCCTTGAAACCCAACATTTAGACTATATGGCCTGATTTTATTTGAACCATTGCAATATTAAGCCATCACTTCTCTTATAATTATCTCTAAATTGTCCCAAACATTAGACTCAGTCTATGCAGAATATTCATCGAAAATAAGTTTGGGGGAGCTGAAAAGAAGTATAAAATACTCAAAGAGAAAGAAAGAAAAAAAAGGAGCATATGTACTCAAAAGAAATAGATGTACAAACAGCATGTATACTCAAAATGAAAAATGCATTGGTGAAATTGAAGGAATTTATTCCGAAGGTTCGATACAAGCTGGGTCTAAGGGTTTTAGCTTAAATTTATCTTTGTTACCTATCCCTAGCCAAGCCACCCTAGCCAAGCCATGTTACAACTTATTTAAAAGTCCTATTGATTCAAAATTTTTTGCCACCTACATTAATGGAGAGAGATTGTTATGTTCAACATATGAAGGCATAAATTAAACTTAGTGATTGAGGTTTAGTCTTAAAGGAGAGAATAAAAATTAATTGGTAGGAATTTTACATATCTTTATTGAGAAAGTGATGCGAGCACGCCCCGGAGCTCACCAAGCTTGAGCAAGGATCCTATGGAGCTGCCCCAAAGCCCTATCATGCGAGCTCGAGCTAAGCTCTTTAAAGAGGCCATTTTGGCCTTAGTCACCTGAATATGGGATGAAACGATGGCCAGACGCTTTGAAGAAGCTTGGACTAGCTCCACGAGGACTTCTTGCAACCTCTTGCAAGTCAACCTTAGTCCCTTTCAGCTCTCCGAGCTTCGTTTAGCTCAACTCAGCACGTTTGAGCTCGTTTGACCTCACCTTTATTTCTTTCTAGCTCGTTTTGTATTTGCTTGAATTAACTAAGTGTTTAATTTAATTAGTTTAATTTGTCTCAGCTTGATTAGTTTATTAGCTCATTACAGCTTATTACATGTTTTTAGTACATTATGAGCTAGCCGAATTAATGTGTCATGTTAAGCCAACATTTAATTTGTCTTAGCTTCATTATATTTTATTAATGTGTCTAAAGCATGTCTTTACTTTAGTACAACAGAATTTAAGCTTGCCATAAACTCAATTAATGTGTTTATTATATTTTGGTGCAGCCAAATGCATGAAGGTCAATTAATGCAAGGTGCATGTATGACCAGTTACAACGAATGGAGAGATTCATGCATGGCTGGCTATAATGCATGGTGGTTGGTTGTTTGGCTTCTCCGAGCAGCTATTCCGCCAAGGAGTAGCTGTCCATTAAATTTCCCAAGCTGGCCAGATGTAATATCCCGAATTAGGGCCTAATCAGAATAGTGATTTCGTGACCACAAATCCGAGATAGAGATAATTATTTTATAGTTATTTTGATGTTTATGATATGATTGCATGATTGTGTGAAAATTTCGTGATGAAATCCTATGCCTAAAGTGCTTAGATTGAAATTAGGGACTAAATCGAATAATTTGTAAAACTTGCATTCTAGGAGTTTTTAGTATGAAATTGTTTTGGAATATTAATGAGGATGTCTTAAATAGAAATTTTACCAATTTCTAAGTCTATGGACAAAAATTAGACATGGATGGATGTAACGCCCCGTACCCGAGACCATCGCTGGAGTCGAATACGAGGTGTTAACAGACTTAATTCATTACTTAAACAGCTCAAACAATTTAATTTTAAAATTTTCAGACAAGCTGAAAATCTGCGTCACAGTCGCTTAAAAATTCATATCTCAAGTTACGAAACTCGAAATTAAGATCCGTAAATTTTATATGAAACTAGACTCATATTTATATCTACTAATTTTTTTCTAGAATTTTTGGTTGAGCAAAATAGTACAGTTTATTAGTTAAAATCTCCCCTATTTCAGGGTTTGACTACTCTAACCTCTGTGTATTACGAATCAGATATCTTTCTATACAAAATTTCAATGACTATGAGGTTTGTTTCTCCTAAAAATAGACTCAATAAGTAATCTGTACATATAAATAAAAACTTCTAATTATTTTTTTAAAATTTATTATGAATTTTTAAAGTCAGAAAAGGGGATCCAGAAATCACTCTGGCCCTGTTTCACAAAAGTTTAAATATCTCATAAAATATAATTTATATGCCTATTTTGTTCATTCCATATGAAAATAGACTCATCAAGCTCTGATTCCATAACTTATTCATTATTTAATTCCATTTCTACTATTTTTAGTGATTTTTCAAATTCACGTCACTACTGCTGTCTGAATCTATTTTATGGTAAATTTTACCTATTTCATGGTTTCCATGGATTAGCTAGCAATTTGAAATACATAACACCAAATATGATCATGATTAGCCATTCCAATGGCTAATCATTACCAAGAATTTTCATACCACTCAATAACCATATCATAAGACCATATATACAAAATGATTATAGTGCTATACATGCCATACTCAAAATATACAAGCCATTATGCCAAGATGGTATACGGATAGTGTGAGCGAGCCTCCGACCGTTCCCGATTTCCGAGCTAACTTGTCAAAACTACAAGGAATGAAAAGGAGGGAGTAAGCATAAATTCTTAGTAAGTTCACATGCAAATAGCAAGTAACATAACCATATAAGCAAACATAAAATATCATTTGCATAATCATCATCAAGACATTCATGTCATATTTTCATTTATCATCTTACCACATTGTTGATATATCGAGTTTTCAACCCGAGGGTTAAGTACATACCTGTTCAAAGTATCCATCTCACAACACTTACCAATATGTCCCTTTCATCTCTAGTATTCCTCCATTTGAGTAGAACTTTACCCGTTGAACACATCGGAATATAATTCGGATACACGGATAATTTGCACATAAGTGCCATATATGTAATCAAGCAATCATGTAACCCGCCCATAAGTGAACTCGGACTCAACTCAATGAGCTCGGGCGTTAGCATCCATAAGTGAACTCGAGACTCAACTCAACGAGCTCGGATGCCTAGTTACATCTCTCGAACTCGGACTCAACTCAACGAGTTCGAACATTCGCATCCATAAGTGAACTCGGACTCAACTCAACGAGTTCGGATGCTCAACCATCCTAGTGACATGTCACTTGTATCCTAATCTATTCCTAAGGTTCAAACGGGCTTTTTCCCTCGATCTGACATTAGCCGTCTTCCATGGAATATCGAACCGATACTCGTAGCAATTCATATTTATCAAGTAGTAAACATAATTTACATATTACTCAACATTAACCACAAAGCATAATATTTCACGATAAAAAAATCAGCATATCATATAATTAACATCAATAACTTAAAAATAACAGTTATGCTACATTATTTACACATGAACTTACCTCGTATGCGAAAATGGCTACTTTTACCATTTCGTCCACAACTTGGTATTTTCCCCATTTTAGCCCGAATTTCAGTTTTCCTTGCTCTATCATTTAAACTATAGTCTAATTAGGACTCACATTATTCAAATTGACCCAAAATCATATTTTGGCAAAATTATAATTTTGCCCCTAAACTTTTGCATATTTACACTTTTGCTCCAAAGCTCGTAAATTAAACTTCAGCCTATTTTCTTATGTTTTATGACATTCTAGTCATTTTTCCCTTCTATAGCAACATCAAATTCTCACTCTAACATGTACTTATGAACATTAGGTATTTTTACCGATTATGTCATTTTACTCGTTTTTACATAAAATCACTTAGCAAAAGTTGTTTAACACAATTTCAAGCTTCATATTCTACCATAAAACATCAAAATAAACACATTTCACCTATGGGTATTTTTCCAAATATGAACCCTAGCTTAAATTATTGCTAGAATAAGCTTAATCGAGCTACCGAGATTCCAAAAACGTAAAGAGCATTAAAAACGGGGCTTGGAATCACTTACTATTGAGCTTGGAAAGCTTGAAAACCCTAGCCATGGCTTCCCCCATGCTAATTTCAGCCTCCATGAAGAAGATGAGCAAAATTGGCTTTTAATTTTGTATTTTAATTCATTTTACCCCTAAATGACCAAAATGCCCTTACTACTAAACTTTCAAAAATTCCTTCCATGTCCTAATTTTGTTCATGAACTTAAAATTGGTCAAATTGCTATTTAAGACCTCCTAATTAATATTTCAATGCAATTTCATACTAAAAACTTCTAGAATGTAAATTTTGCAACTTATTCGATTTAGTCCCTACTTTCAATTTAAACACTTTAGGCATAAAATTTCATCACGAAATTTTCACACAGTCATGCAATCATATCATAATCATCAAAATAATCATAAAATAATTATTTCTATCTCAAATTTTGTGGTCACGAAACTACTATTCCGACTAAGCCCAAAATCAGGATATTCAATGGAATTTTTGGAAAGTTTAGTAGTAAGGGCATTTTGGTCATTTAGGGGTAAAATGAATTAAAATACAAAATTAAAAGCCAATTTTGCTCGTCTTCAACCCATGGCCGAATATAGCAAGGAGAAACCATGGCTAGGGTTTTTCAAGCTTCCAAGCTCGATTGTAAGTCCGTTCTAGCTCCGTTTTTTAAGTTCTTTACGTTTTTGGAATCCCGGTAACTTGATTAAGCTTATTCTAGCAATAATTTAAGCTAGGGTTCATATTTGGAAAAATACCCATAGGTGAAATGTGTTTATTTTGATGTTTTATGGTAGAATATGAAGGCTTAAATTATGTTAAACAACTTTTGCTAAGCGATTTTAAGCAAAAATGAGTAAAACAGCTTAATCGGTAAAAATTGTTATTGTTCATAACTATGTGTTAGAGTGAGAATTTGATGCTGTCATAGAAGGGAAAAATGTTCAGCATGTCATAAAACATAAGAAAATATGCTGAAGTTTAATTTACTTAGCTTTGGGGCAAAAGTGTAAATATGCAAAAGTTTAGGGGCAAAACTATAATTTTGCCAAAATATGATTTTGGGTTAATTTGAATAATGTGAGCCCTAATTAGACTATATTTTAAATGATAGAGCAAGGAAAACTAAAATTTGGGCTAAAATGGGGAAAATACCAAGTTATGGACGAAATGGTAAAAGTAGCCATTTTCACATACGAGGTAAGTTCATATGTAAATGTTGGTAACATAGTTATTATTTTAAATATTTTTATGTTATTTAAAGGATATGATAATTATTATAAAATATTATACTCGTGATAATTGTTTGATAATATGTTAAATTATGTGATATACTTGGAAAATGTGAAATACTACCGAGTATCGGTATCGGCAATCCGTAGGAGATGGTTGAGACACATGATTGGGAAAATGGTCCCGTTGAACCTTAGGAATGGATTAGGATACAAGTGACATGTCACTAGGATATTTGGGCATCCGAGCTCATTGAGTTGAGTCCGAGTTCACTTATGGATGCGAACGCCCGAGCTCGTTGAGTTGAGTCCGAGTTCACTTATGGGCGGGTTACATGGTAGCTTGGCTACATATGTGGCACTTATGTACAAACTTTCCATGTATCCGAATTATATTCTGATGTGTTCAACGGGTAAAATTCTACTCAAATGGAGGAATACTCGAGATGAAAGGGACGTATTGGTAAGTGTTGTGAAATGGATACTTTGAACAGGTATGTACTTAACCCTCAGGTTGAAAACTCGATATAACAACAATATGGTAAGATGATAAATGAAAATGTGATATGAATGTCTCGGTGATGATCATGCAAATGATGTTTATGTTTGCTTATATAGTTGTGTTACTTGCTATTTGCATGTGAACTTACTAAGCATTTGTGGTTACTCCCTCCTTTTCATTCCTTGTAGTGTTGACAAGCCACGGAAATCGAAGCGGTCGGAGGCACGCTCACACTATCCGTATACCATCTTGGCATAATGGCTTGTATATTTTGAGTATGGCATGTATAGCATTATAATCATTTCGTATATATGGTCTTATGATATGGTTATTGAGTGGTATCGAAATGCTTGGTAATGATTAGCCATTGGAATGGGTAATCATGATCATATTTGGTGTTATGTATGCTAAATTGCTAGCTAATCCATGGGAACAATGAAATGGGTAAAATTTACCATAAAATAGATTCAGACAGCGGTAGTGACGTGAATTTGAAAAATCACTAAAAATAGTAGAAATGGAATTAAATAATGAATAAGTTGTTTGAGCTGTTTAAAGTAATGAATTAAGTCTGTTAACACCTCATGTTCGACTCCGACGACGGTCTCGGGTACGGGGCGTTACACCAGACATCTTCCCAAGGCAGCGTTAAAGGTGTTCACACTAGCCGATTTCCCTATTCACATAAGAAGACCATTTAACTATTAGCATTCACACTCAAGTGACCTTTCAAACTCTAGTGTTCACACATCTAATGACCATTCAAGTTGCCCAATTAATGCATACAGCTATTGGTTGAACAATGCAAATTAATTGAGCTCATTTAAGCTCATGGTCGAACCTAGACAAGTCCAATTAGCTCCCAATGCTTCCAAATACATTCAGCTGAATTCCTTCATCAAGAAGCTAACTTGTGGCGTCCCAAAGGTTGAACATGGACATGGAAGACTTATAGTTTTATTTCTAGAACATTCAGCTCATTTAATGTCGAATTACTTACTCATTAAGCTTTGTATTTGCCTATTCGGCTAGCATAGATTACTAGCTATAAATACTTAGCTAATTTCATGTATTGGAGACTTTTGCCAATTTTGAATGTTATTTGAGATATTTGTGAGGTTTATTCTCTCAAATTTCATTCGAGTCTCAGCTTGACTTATCTGTTAGCCAGTGGCATCATTTTGATTCTTTTTCAAACTTAACCATTTTGAACCTAGTTCCATTACTTATCTACTTACTTAGCCGATTATAAACCTATTACAAGTTTGGAACGATACTTCCTCATCGACCAACTAAGACGTCTCTACCCAACACACCGAGGCAAGATCGTATCATTTGGTATTAGAGCTATTTAAAATGAGAATTATGGACATTCAAGGCCATGTCGGAATAGGTTCGTGAAAGAAAATTATCAAAGTAATTTACTTGTATTCATCATTTTGTAATTGAAAAAAAAAATGAAAGTATTGAAAAGTTTTTCATTCATCTTCTTGTATTCCCGATCAACGAGTTCCTTTTCATTTTCATCAACTACCCTACACGCCACACTCAAACCCAATTTTAATTTGTTTTTAGCCAACCCTACACCTTCTTCATCAATCTTTTGCAAACCGTTCGAAACTGACCTCTAGACTACGATAAAGTTTAAAAGAGTCTCCTATGAAATCACGAGAGAAGAAAAGATCGAAAAAAGGCATGAGTGTGTGAGAACAATAGAGAGAAGAAAAAGCTATATAACGAGTGTAAAAATGAGTGTGAGTGCCACTATAACTTTTCTTTCTGAGTGAAACGTGAGATTTGTGGTAAGGTTTATAATTTTCCGTGTCAAAAAGTCTGGAACGAAACATGGCGGAAAGACCCGAAAGGCAACCAGTTTGAAATGTACCAGATTTAAATGTCCAAGCCTTATTGCGTGAAGTGGAGCGTTTATTCAATCGGAAGCTTGAGCCTATCCAAGAAAGGCTTGATCAAGTCGAGGGAAAAACCCAATGGGAGAGGACACCCAAAGTCCACCGAGGAACCGAGGTCAAAAATGAGTCCAAGAAGACGAGTTATTCGACCCTAATGATGCCGAGAGTGACCAAGGCTCCAACTTAAGTGACCGGCAGAGGGGACAACGAAACCGTGGCCAAAGAGAACGTGGACGATACGACGACAATCACAAAAGTATTAAACTATCAATTCCACCATTCCAAGGCTGTAACGCCCCAATTTTTGGGAATTCTAAAATGTTGGAAAAATTTAAAATTTTCTGTGCTCTGTCTGCTAGGTGTAGGTTTAACTATGTTAGTGGGCCTCTAGAAGGCCCAAGTTTAAGTTAAAACCCGATAATTTTAGTTAATTTTAATTCCATAAGAAAAAGGGGTTTTGGTAAGCTGGGCTTTTAAGTATTAATTGTGTAAAATAAAACACAAGGAAGCAGGTGGCAAAGTGGCATGTGACACCACTAGAAAGGCTATAAAGGTGGCGTGTGGATGTTAGTGAGGACCCAGGTTCAAATCACAATGAAAGCATATTAAGGGAATTAATTTTTATGTACAGAAAAGGGAAGTAATGGAACTCAAGTAAAAGTCTGTCAGGAGGAGTTTGAGTTGCTCAGGAGATTGAGCAAGGAGGGGATAATGGAGAGAATTTAGGAGCTGATTAGAGAGAGCAGAGTTGGCCGAATGGTGGACTCTTGAGGAGCAAGAGTTGGCCAGCCAAGGGTTTCATTAGAGGGCAACATTCGGCTAGGTCATTTGACAGTTATAAATTCGGTAGAAGGGGTAAGTTGTGCCGTTTTCTGACTATTCATCCTCTACTTTTTCCTTTCTCCTCTCTTCATCTACTTTTTTTTTCTTCTTCTTTCCTCCATAGCCGAATCTTCCTACCATCCTATTCATCACCATCTTTTATCAGTTGTTTCTAAACCCTCATAACCGTTCGCCATAAAAGCTGAAATCCCGAAAGCCATATTTCTCTTTGTGCCGAATTCTTATAGCCAAAACCCCTTACTTCTCTTCATCATTCTTGACCGATTCTTTAGTCCTCTAAACCCCAAGTGTCTATCGACAAAGCCATTACAAATCTTCATCTTTTTCTTCATCATTACAAAAAGCCAAAACGCATAGCCATAGGGACATAGTTGAATTCTAAAGATCACTGAAGGCTCGACTTTTGTTATCATTTGAGGGCTTAGAACTGCATCAGAATCGAGTAGGAACTAAGGGGAATTGTTGACTATAGGAATTGGTGGTAAGTCTTTCCAACATTAGTTTTTCTTTCGTAGTTTAGAAAAGGCTGAAACCCTTAAAAGTTAGGGAGGCTGTCGATTTAGACTTGTAGCCCTAAGGGGTTGTGGTAACTGTTTTACTTTGATAATGGTGTGATTTAGAGGCTGCTGATCAAGGGCTTGGACAAGTGGAATGATCACATCTTGATCTAGTCACTACTTTCGACAAAGGTAGGATCACTAGTGCCTAAGGAGTGGTTGGCCGAATATGGTAAGTGGTTAATATGAAGTTCATTTTGGTAGTTAGAATTAACATGGTAGTAATATAATTGCAGGCAGTTCGTGCATGGTCCTTGTCAATGAAACGTCATAAAATAGGTGTGTAACTGACACCCTCTCATAGACTAGATCGGTAAAAGTCGAAAAGCTAAAATACCGAAAAGTCGGTATTTTGAGAACTTGCGAGTGTGCGAGTGCTCATAAGATTAATATTTTGACGTGTATGATAAATTAAATTGTTAAGACTGCAAAGTGCACGTTTCTATGCATTTCGATATTTTTTTGGGCTTAATGGGCCAAAATCGGGGAAATGGGCCAACGGGCCCAATTCGATAAGAACACTCGGTAAGTGTTTCTATAAGTACTTAAATAGTTAGGATATGCATGAAAACCCTAAAAGTGATTAAACTACCTGAATACCCCTACGTATGGGAAATTACCATTATACCCCTAGGTGTAGAATTACCTTTATACCCCTAGGGTTAACTTTGTCTGAAAAGCATAACAATCTGATTTTATATGATGTATGCCATGATTGTATATATATGTTGCATGGGGACATGGGTTATATTATGGAGGAAGCGTCCTAGTGGCTATGCCACAAATTATCTGTTCTGGTGGCTCTGCCACATATATCTGTTCTGGTGGCTCTGCCACGATTATCTATTTCTGGTGACTCTGTCACACTATCTGTTCTGGCAGCCATACTGCATATTTCTGTGGCGTGTAGCGGTTGGGTGGGTCGAGTAGTCTCCCCACATGGTGAAAGGTTGGTATGGGGGTGCATGTGGTTGGATATGGGTTGGGTTTTGCATAAACATGTAATATCTGTTTTGATCTGTCATGGGCCTATGGGCTTTATTCTGAATTCTGTTCTGGGCTAAGGCCAATCTATTTTGTTTCTATGGTTTGAGCTGATATAGGCTATGGTTGGGTTAATCTACACACCGAGTTTCCCCAAACTCACCCTTTTATTTTCATCCACGCAGGTAATCCCCAACCATAGTGGGCTTGGAGCTGTGAGGGATTCGGAGTGGCCACACTTTTCTGCAAATTCAGTTTTCTTCTGGTGAATTGGACCTTCTTTTATTTACGTTTGATGTTTTTAGGTTTTTAATTGTAATAAGGCCGCTTTAATTATTTTTAATGGTTTGGATAGGTTTTATTAAGATAGATATAATTTATACTTAACCGTCAAATTTGATTAAGCTTAGGGCACGTTTTCAAAAATAGCATTTGATTTCAAAATAACACGACAACAAGCAAAGCTTCCGCAATTAAAATGTTTTCCAAAATTAAACACTTTTCTTAAAATGGACTTAATCGACTTGGTTTCCTAAAAAAATACACTCGACGTTAAAGTGTGGCAATGGCGGTGTGCATGTCTAGGATTTGTTCCGGGGAGAGCTTGGTACTTAAGCAGTCCGATGGACTCACCTCCTCTTTTTTGGTTTCCTACCTGGTGCACAGCTTCCATTCACTTTAGCCTATAATGGAAGTATCTTTTAAAACACTAAGATAGTTTTCTAAACTAACAAACGTTTTGAATGCTTCGATAAGGCACGTCGGATCCAGTCATACCGTTTAGGCCGGGTCTGGGGTGTTACAAAGGCCGATCAGATCCGGAGGCTTATCTCGAGTGGGATAAAAAGATAGAATTAGTGTTTGAATGTCATAACTACTCCGAAGTCAAAAAGATGAAGTTGGCAGCAATCGAGTTTTCAGATTATGCAATGATATGGTGGGATCAACTTACCATGAGTCGAAGGCAAAACGGAGAACGACCGATTAGCACGTGGGTCAAAATGAAATCGGTGATGTGCCGAAGGTTCATTCCTTTTTATTACCACCACGAGCTCTAACAAAAGCTCTAAAGTCTTACCCAAGGATCGAAGAGCATGGAGGAATATTACAAAGAAATGGAGATCACGATGATAAGAGCTAATGTACAAGAAGAAGGTGAAGCAACCATGGCACGTTTCTTGGCTGGTCTCAATCGAGACATTGCCAATATTGTGGAGTTGCAACACTACGTCGAGGTGGTGGACATGGTGCACATGGCCATCAAAGTGGATAAGCAATTAAAATGCAAAGCTGCTGTCCGAGGCTATTCCACCGCGAACACTTCAAAATGGAGCCAAGAAGTTAGGAAAAACACTTTATCGAACTGAGCCAAAGAGCCAATGGTGCCAGGAAAGTCAACTAAGCCTTTGGCTGAATCCAGCAAAGGCAAGGCTGTCGAAAGCTTTCCCAACCGTTCGAGGGACATCAAGTGCTTCAAATGCCTTGGGAGAGGGCATATTACAAGTCAATACCCAAACTGAAGCACTATGGTCGTGTGCGCGAATGGTGACACCAAGTCAGAAGAAGAGACTAAAAATGAGCCCGAAGCCACATCTGACGAAGAAGAGGACTTGGAGCATGCTGTTGATGGTGAACTACTCGTCGTCAAAAGATGTTTAAGTATCCAAAGTGTGGAGAACGAACAACAACGGGAAAATATATTCCATACGCGATGCCAAGTCAAAGGAAAAGTTTGTAGCGTAATCATCGATAGTGGAAGTTGCACAAACGTGGCGAGCACTCTCATGGTGGAGAAACTAGGTTTGCCGACCACCAAGCACCTGAGCTCATACTGTAATGCCCCGAGCCTGAGGCCATTACCGGAAACGAACATAATTTATTTACGGACTTATTTCATTTACTTACACGGTTCATTTTAAATTCAGACATGCTCAAGCAACTCAGCATCACCGCCACTTTAAAAATCATATCTCGAGTTCCGAAGCTCGAAAATTTATTCCGTAAATTTTTCCTGAAACTAGACTCGTATATCCATCCATAAATTTTTTTCTAGAATTTTTTATTTGGCCAAACAGTACAGTTTATTAGTTAAAGTCTCCCATATTACAGGGTTCGACTTCTCTGCCCTACATGCATTGCGACCTAGGTAACTCCCTGTACAAATCTTCAAATCTTATGCCGTTTGCTTCTAAAGAAACTAGACTTAAAAAGGAATTTGTACATATAGGGCATGACTTCTAATTATCTCTGGTTAATTTATAGTAAATTTCCAAAGTCAAAACAGGGGATCCAGAAATCGCTCTGGCCCTGTTTCCCGAAAACCTAAATACCTCTTAAAATCAGACTCATATGGCCGTTTCGTTTCATCCATATGAAAGTAGATTTAGATTACATAATTTATTCACTATTTAACTCCATTCTTACTAATTTTAGCGATTTTTCAAATTTACACCATTGATGCTGTCAGCATCTGCCTTTAGGGTAGACTTTACCTATTACATAGTTTCCATGATTTAACTAATCCTATAGCATACATAGCACAATTTATGATTGTGATTAACCATTCCAATGGTCAATCATTGCCAAACATATCCGCACTTCTCAATAACCATATACATACACGATGATTATAACATTATGATCAAAATATAAACACAAGCCATTTTCGCATGGCTATCCGAATTTGTACAATTCCAAAAGGTGCATGACCAACATCAAAAGGGTAGTCCTATACATGCCATTTCAAAGTTCAACCAAAAATGTACCAAAAAGAAGCTTTGATAGTGTGGACGACTTCGATCATGACAATCCCGAGTCCGATAGCTAACGAACCAAAATCTATAAAACAAAAATCAAAGAAACGGAGTAAGCATTTAAAGCTTAGTAAGATTGAGTAAGTAAATTATGCACAACTGAAATGTAGCATTCATATGACTAAAAAAATAATTTCATACTCACATATCCTCAAAATCATACCTACTTCACATTTCCAATCCTTATATTCATACATAAGAAATCAAATTAACTAAAAGCCGGAAGCTGATTAATCGATGGAACGAATACTATTTAAACGGAATCAACTATTTCAATGCATATTCGAAACATACCTCATCCATTGGGACTTTTCGAGTGTATTAATTGAAATTATTACAGCAAACCCGTTCATTCCCAAACCATGTACCTTCGAGATTTGACCGGACATAGCTACTTGCTCAAATGCCTTCGGGACTTAGCCCGGTCATGGTAACTCACACAAATGTCGTCGGGATTTAGGCCGGATGTGGTAACTTTAACAAATGCCTTCGGGACTCAGCCCGGATATGGTAACTCGCACAAATGCCTTCGGGACTCAGCCCGGATATGGTAACTCGCACAAATGCCTTCGGGACTCAAATTTCTGATATCATCCGAATATCTATGCACATAGCAATAATTCATGACATATCTATATTTCGATTTCATAATTAGAATTCAAACACAAATCGCTTATCAAGCATTATCATTTTCGGGTCAATAGCTACATACAAGAGCATGATTTTGATTTACTTAAAACATGATCTAATTGAATCGTAACCTAAGCTCCATTACTCAAAGACTTACCTCGGATGTTGTCGAATGATTTCGACGGCTATTCGACCACCTTTTCTTTTCCTTTATCGGATTTAGCTCCCTTTGCTCTTGAGCTTAAATTTAAACAAATAAATTTATTTAATTATTTTTCATTTGGGCAATTCCATTCAATACATGTATGTCATAAAATTTTAAGTACAATGATCTTGCTCAATACTATTTAAACACCATGCATTATCGAATTTCATCATCACTATCTAACTTCATATAGAAACACATATCATCCTAGGTTGGTACACAAGTCAAATGCATCATTTAAATTGTCAAGGTCCACAATTTAGTCATATTTCTCTATACAGTTTCTTCACTTAAATCAAATTAGCAAGCCCATATAGTCTTTGGCCGAATGCTTACATGGTTAAGTTAATAAATTAATGTTCAATTTTCAAAAGCCAAGATGTCATTATAAAACCTAATACACATGCATACATATACATAAGCTCATGAATCAAGATATAAATTCATATACATATACAAACTATGTGGCCGAATATACAAGATCATATATACACATTACTTCATCTCTACTCTGGTCCACGTTTACTCTACTTAAGCCGAATAAACTTGCACCTAAGGTCCTTGGTCGAACCTCACTAAAAACAAGTCAACCAAAAACTTAGTATTTATCTTGTGTATAACCTCATTTACCTTTCAAAAATCACAAAAACATCAAACCCTTAATGTTTATGTACAAGGCCGAATCTTAACATGATCCAACCTCCAACTCATTCCTTTCAATCACTCACACGGCATTAGTTTCATTCTTTGGACAAATTTAAGCTTGACCATTGTACTCACAAACATTAAAATTTATAATTTGACTACTTAAACCTTTCTCTCTTCAACAATTACTCAAACCCAATCACATTCACATTCGGCCTTGGTACAATAATAAGGTAACCCATTCTTTTCCCTTAGCACCCAATGCTCACATATGATCTTTTGCATAATTCAAACACTTCTCTACCATTATTGATCTAAATTTAACATGAACAACCCCCATTACACTTATTAAGCATCATAGCCGAAAGCCCTAATCAATCCCACAATCACAATTCAACATGGGTCTCCAATATAACTTAGCATTTCATTCAAGCTTAACCTTAACTTCAAAAATTAACATAAATTCTTACCTTAATGTTAGCTTAGCACAACCGAATGCCCTTCTCCCCCTTTTTCCTCTTCACATTCGGCCAACAAGAAAGAACAACTCAACTTTGTTTTCATCACCCTTCAATTTTCTTATTACCCATTATCTTTTTCCTTTTTATTATTTTATAATATAGAAAGCCACTAACTAATAAATAAATACATATTATATGCACATAATCCATCATGGCCGGCCACTACTCTCATAAGTGGAAATTTGACATGCAAACCCTTGGTTTTTTTATAACTTGAACTAATAAATCCTTTTGGATTAACCTATCATATTTCAAAAGTGTCACTCATAAGTCCTATTAACTAAATTCACATTCAATCGACTAAATCGAAACTTAAAACTTTCACACATTCAATATTCACATATTTTAGACAATAAATATTATATTCAAATAATTCGGTGACTCGGTTTAGCAGTCCCAAAACCGCTTTCCGACTAGGGTCACTTTAGGGCTGTCACAACTCTTCCCCACTTAAGAAATTTTCGTCCCCGAAAATCTTACCGGTAAATAGATTTGGATATCGCTCTTTCATAGAGTTCTCGGGTTCCCAAGTAGCTTCTTCCATCCCGTGTTTGAGCCATAACACTTTACTAACGGAACCCTTTTGTTTATAACTCTTTCACTTCACGAGCTAGGATACGAATGTTTCTTCTTCATAACTCATATCGGATTGAATTTCAACCTCGATGGATTAATTACGTGTGATGGATCGATCTATAACGTCAAGCATCAAACATGAAAGGCGTTGTGAATCTTTTCAAGTTCAAGGGGCAAAATTAATCTATCACGCAATCGACCAATTCGTTCAGATACTTCATATGGCCCTATGAACCTCGGACTCAGTTTGCCTTTACGGCCAAATCTAAGTATCTTTTTCCAAGGTGAAACTTTAAGAAACACTTTGTCTCCCACCTGATACTCAATGTGTTTTCGTTTCAAATCCGCGTCATTTACTTTTGGCGATCTGTGGCTGCCTTCAGACTTTCACGGATTACTTTTACTTTCTGTTCAGCATCTTTAATCAAGTCAACTCCGAAAATTTTTCTTTCACCGAGTTCGGTCCAAAACAATGGCATACGGCATTTACGCCCGTACAAAGCCTCGTAAGGAGCCATCTTAATACTTGATTGAAAACTATTGTTGTAAGCGAATTCAATCAAAGGTAAATACCGCTCCCATGAACCACTGAACTCGAGGATGCAACATCTCAACATATCCTCAAGTATCTGAATTATCCGCTCGGATTGACCATCGGTTTGTGGATGAAAAGCGGTGCTGAAATGCAACTTGGTACCCAAAGCTTCTTGCAATTTCTTCCAAAATCACGAGGTGAATCTCGGATCTCTATCCGACACAATAGAAATCGGTACCCCGTGTAATCTCACAATCTGAGAAACATACAATTCAGCTAATTTATCCAACGAAAAATCCGTACGTACGGGGATAAAATGAGCCGATTTAGTCAGTCTATCAACAACAACCCAAATTGCATCTTTCTTACTTGTCGACAATGGCAACCCAGATACAAAATCCATCGTGACTCGATCCCACTTCCATTCAGGTATCATGATCGGCTGAAGTAAACTCGTAGGCACTTGATGTTCCGCCTTCACCTGCTGACATACTAAACACTTCGAAACAAAATCAAAAATGTCTCGTTTCATACCATGCCACCAAAACTGACGTTTCAGATCGTTGTACATTTTCGTACTCCCTGGGTGAATTGACATTCGGCTACAATGAGCTTCGTTGCTCGAATCATCGAAATGAGTTCAATTTCTTGGAACACATAACCGACTTCAAACCTCAAACAATCGTCATCATCAATTTGAAACTCGATTCCATATTCGAACACATTCAGCCCGCTTTTGCAACCAATTCGTCATCGACTTTCTCGAGCTTCACGAATTTGATGCATCAACACCGTTTTGCCTTTAATTCCGCCACTAACACATTGTCGGATAGAATGTACAAGTGTACATTCATCATTCGTAAAGCAAATAGGGATTTACGACTTAAGGCATCCGCAACCACATTAGCCTTTCCCGGGTGATAGTCAATGACAAGTTCATAATCTTTTAACAACTCGAGCCAACGTCTTTGTCGTATATTTAAGTCTCTTTGGGTCATCAAATATTTGAGACTTTTGTGATCCGAAAATACATGGCACTTCTCACCAAATAAGTAATGTCGCCATATTTTCAAAGCAAATACGATGGCAGCTAATTCGAGATCATGGGTCGGATAATTTTTCTCATGTGGCTTTAATTGCCTCGAAGCATATGCCATAACTCGACCTTCTTGCATCAATATGCAACCCAACCCAAGTAGGGAGGAATCACTATAAATGACAAACTCTTTGCCTGATTCGGGCTGCACTAAGATTGGAGCTTCAGTCAAATAAGTTTTCAGTTGATCAAAACTTTTCCGACATTTTTCCGTCCATTCGAACTTAACATCTTTTGAAGTAGCTTCACATTGGTGTGGCTATCATCGAGAAACCTTTTACAAATCGTCAGTAATAATCGCAAGTCCCAAAAAGCTCCAAACCTCGCAATATTTCTGAGGCTTCCAGCTAAGTATGGCTGAAATTTTGTTCGGATCAACTCGAATACCCGATCACGGATACCACATGACCCAAAAAGCTAACCTCTCTTAACCGTAACTCACACTTACTAAACTTAGCATATAACTGCTTATCCCGTAAAATTCGCAACACTAATCTCAGGTGCTCAGCATGTTCGGTCTCATCTCTTGAATAGACCAAGATGTCATCAATAAACACAACTACGAACCGGTCCAAATGCTGTCTGAAGATCCGATTCATCAAATCCATAAATACCGCAGGGGCGTTAGTGAGCCCAAACTGCATCACTAAGAACTCATAGTGGCCGTATCTCATTCTGAAAGCAGTTTTGGGTATATCCGAATCTCGAACTCGCAGCTGATAATAACCCGATCTGAAAACTATCTTTGAAAACACTGAGGCTCCTTTCAGTTGATCAAACAAATCATCAATACGCGGTAACGGATATTTATTCTTTATCATCACTTTATTCAGCTGACGATAGTCAATGCACAACCTCATGGTTCCGTCCTTCTTTTTCACAAACAATACTGGTGCACCCCAAGGTGAGAAACTTGGTCGAGCGAAACCTTTATCCGTCAACTTTTGCAACTGAGCTTTCAATTCCTTTAATTCCGTTGGTGCCATACGATACGGAGTTATCGAAATCGTTGTAGTCCCAGGTACAAGCTCGATGCCAAACTCTACCTCCCGAACAGGTGGTAAACCCGGTAATTCTTCGGGAAAAACATCCGGGTATTCACAAACCACCGATCTGATTCGAGCTTCTTTTCTAACTCTTTGTCATCAAGTACATACGCAAGGTATGTTTCACACCCCTTTCTTACACATTTACGAGCCAAAGATCGATTTATATTACATCGGCAACCTATTCGAGTCGGTGGACTCGACTCGGATATCTCGTTATTTACACATCTCAAATCGATGGTTTTTCTTTTGCAATTTACAATTGCATCATGTACGGTCAACCAATCCATACCGAGGATAACATCAAATTCGTCAAACGGTAAAAGCATCAAATCGGCCAGAAAATAGGAACCTCGGATTACTAGGGGACATTTCTTGCACACTTTGTCGACAAGCACGTGCTGACCCAAGGATTTGACACCGAATTACAAACTCGATGAGACTCAACGGTGAGAGTCTTCTTCGGATGCTAAGGTTTCACATACATATGAATGAGTAGAACCGGGGTCTATCAGAGCAATCACGTCAGTATCAAAGAGAGTAAAAGTACCCGTAATAACATCTGGCAAAGAAGCATCCTCGCGTGCGCGTATAGCATAAGCTCTAGCTGGAGCACGAGCCTCAGATTTGGTTGTAACATCTCTAGATCCTCTCTGACCTCCGCTAGCATTAGATGGTCTACCTCGAGCAGTAGTAGCACCTATTTTTCCCACTGATTTACATTACGCCCGATCGGTCTCGGGCAATCCTTGATAAAGTGGTCAGCTGATCCACACTTATAGCGAGAGCGGTCATGAAATCTACAACTCCCGAATGCCATTTACCACAATCGCGACACTCGACTGTCCCGACGATCATTTCCCACACCGCAATCGAGTGACTCGTGTACTCACGGGAGGTCGATCGCGATCTCGTCTTGAAAAACCCGAAGTGTCTTTGGATCGGCCAGAATCATCTCTAAATTTCTTCGATGACTGTTGAAAGGGCTTTCCCGATAATCTCTTACGAAACTCTTTGGCTCCCATTTCAGCTTTTCTTTTCTCCTTACCGAGCTCTTCGGCTTTGCAAGCTTGCTCGACAAGCACTACAAACTCTCTGATCTCTAGAATGCCAACATACAATTTTATATCTTCATTCAAACCATCTTCAAAACGTTTACACATTATAGCTTCAAGAAACGCATTCTCGAGCGTCATTCGCTAAGCCTCACAAACTTTCGTTCATAATCGATGAACTGTCATGGAACCTTGTTTAAGTTCAAGAAATTCTTTTCGTTTTTTATCAATGAATCTCTGGCTGATATACTTTTTCCAAAACTCGGTTTGAAAAAACTCCCAAGTTACCCGCTCTCTGGGCACAACAGAAATCAACGTATTCCACCAATAGTAAGCGGAATCACGTAACAAAGAGATAGTACACTTCAGGCATTCCTCGGGTGTGCAAGATAGTTCATCAAGTACCCGGATAGTGTTGTCCAACCAAAATTCAGCTTGCTCGGCATCATCGCTGTCCGTAGCTTTAAATTTAGTAGCCCCGTGCTTTCAGATTCTGTCAACTGGGGGCTTGTTTAACCTCATCTGGTCGATTACCGGAGGTACCGCAGGTGCAAGAGAGGTATTAGTCGGGAGTGGGGGTTGTGGAATAGCGGTATTAGTTCGAATGTATTGGTTAAACCAATCGTTCATCACATTATAAAAGGCTTGTCTAGCCTCATCGTTTTGATTGCTCGCAATAGGTTGAGAGTCCATCGGCGCTGTCCTGTGCGAGGGAGCAGGCGCTACACTCTCCACATCATCAGCTACCGCTCGATTGGGATCGGGATCCATTACTAACATAAACACACATTTAAACTGTCAGAAATCACCACACTATCAAATAATCACATAATGGCATGTATAGCTAGACCCAAACGTATTACGATAGTCCTAGAATTGACTAAACCATAGCTCTGATACCAATATAATTGTAACGCCCCGAGCCTGAGGCCATTACCGAAAACGAACACAAGTTATTTACGGACTTATTTCATTTACTTACACGGTTCATTTTAAATTCAGACATGCTGGCTAACTGCATCACCACCACTTTAAAAATCATATCTCGAGTTCCGAAGCTCGAAAATTTATTCCGTAAATTTTTCCTAAAACTAGACTCGTATATCCATCTATAAATTTTTTTCTAGAATTTTTGATTGGGCCGAACAGTACAATTTATTAGTTAAAGTCTCCCCTATTATAGGGTTCGACTTCTCTGACCTACATGCATTGCAACTTAGGTAACTCCCTGTACAAAGCTTCAAATCTTATGCTGTTTGTTTCTAAAGAAACTAGACTCAAAAAAGAATTTTTACATCTAGGGAATGACTTCTAATTATCTCTGGTTAATTTATAGTAAATTTCCAAAGTCAGAACAGGGGATCCAGAAATCGCTCTGGCCCTATTTCCCGAAAACCTAAATACCTCTTAAAATCAGACTCATATGGCCGTTTTGTTTCTTCGATATGAAAGTAGATTCATCAAGGTTCGATTACATAATTTATTCACTATTTAACTCAATTCTTACTAATTTTAGCGATTTTTCAAATTTACACCATTGATGCTTTCAAATCTGCGCTTTAGGGTAGACTTTACCTATTACATAGTTTCCATGATTTAACTAATCCTATAGCATACATAGCACAATTTATGATTGTGATTAACCATTCCAATGGTCAATCATTTCCAAACATATCCGTACTTCTCAATAACCATATACATACACGATGATTATAACATTATGATCAAAATATAAACACAAGCCATTTTCGCATGGCTATCCAAATTTGTACAATTCCAAAAGGTGCATGACCAACATCAAAAGGGTAGTCCTATACATGCCATTTCAAAGTTCAACCAAAATGTACCAAAAAGAAGCTTTGATAGTGTGGGCGACTTCAATCATGCGACAATCCAGAGTCCGATAGCTAACGAACCAAAATCTATAAAACAAAAATCAAAGAAACGGAGTAAGCATTTAATGCTTAGTAAGATTGAGTAAGTAAATTATGCACAATGAAATGTAGCATTCATATGACTAAACAAATAATTTCATACTCACATATCCTCAAAAATCATACCTACTTCACATTTCCAATCCTTATATTCATACATAAGAAATCAAATTAACTAAAAGCGGAAGTGATTAATCGATGGAGCGAATACTATTTAAACGGAATCAACTATTTCAATGCATATTCAAAACATACCTCATCCATTGGGACTTTTCGAGTGTATTAATTGAAATTATTACAAAGAAAACCGTTCATTCCCAAACCATGTACCTTCGGGATTTGACCGGACATAGCTACTTGCTCAAATGCCTTCGGGACTTAGCCCTGGTCATGGTAACTCACACAAATGTCGTCGGATTTTAGCCCGATGTGGTAACTCGAACAAATGCCTTCGGACTCAAATGGATATGGTAACTTCGCACAAATGCCTTTGGGACTCGATCCGGATATGGTAACTCGCGCACAAATGCCTTCGGGACTCAAATGGATATGGTAACTCGCACAAATGCCTTTGGGACTCAGCCCGGATATCATCCGAATATCTATGCACATAGCAATAATTCATGACATATCTATATTTCGATTTCATAATTAGAATTCAAACACAAATCGCTTATCAAGCATTATCATTTTCGGCTCAATAGCTACATACAAGAGCATGATTTTGATTTACTTAAAACATGATCTAATTGAATCGTAACCTAAGCTCCATTACTCAAAGACTTACCTCGGATGTTTTCGAACGATTTCGACGGCTATTCGACCACCTTTTCTTTTCCTTTATCGGATTTAGCTCCCCTTTGCTCTTGAGCTTAAATTTAAACAAATAAATTTATTTAATTATTTTTCATTTGGGCAATTCCATTCAATACATGTATGTCATAAAATTTTAAGTACAATGATCTTGCTCAATACTATTTAAACACCATGCATTATCAAATTTCATCATCACTATCTAACTTCATATAGAAACACATATCATCCTAGGTTGGTGCACAAGTCAAATGCATCATTTAAATTGTCAAGGTCCATAATTTAGTCATATTTCTCTAGCACAGTTTCTTCACTTAAATCAAATTAGCAAGCCCATATAGTCTTTGGCCGAATGCTCACATGGTTAAGTTAATAAATTAATGTTCAATTTTCAAAAGCCAAGATGTTATTATAAAACCTAATACACATGCATACATATACATAAGCTCATGAATCAAGATATAAATTCATATACATATACAAACTATGTGGCCGAATATACAAGATCATATATACACATTACTTCATCTCTACCGGTCACGTTTACTCTACTTAAGCCGAATAAACTTGCAACTAAGGTCCTTGGTCGAACCTCACTAAAAACAAGTCAACCAAAAACTTAGTATTTATCTTGTGTATAACCTCATTTACCTTCCAAAATCACACAAAACATCAAACCCTTAATGTTTATGTACAAGGCCGAATCTTAACATGATCCAACCTCCAACTCATTCCTTTCAATCACTCACACGGCATTAGTTTCATTCTTTGGACAAATTTAAGCCTGACCATTGTACTCACAAACATTAAAATTTATAATTTGACTACTTAAACCTTTCTCTCTTCAACAATTACTCAAACCCAATCACATTCACATTCGGCCTTGGTACAATAATAAGGTAACCGATTCTTTTCCCTTAGCAACCAATGCTCATATATGATCTTTTGCATAATTCAAACACTCCTCTACCATTATTGATCTAAATTTAACATGAACAACCCCCATTACACTTATTAAGCATCATAGCCGAAAGCCCTAATCAATCCCACAATCACAATTCAACATGGGTCTCCAATATAACTTAGCATTTCATTCAAGCTTAACCTTAACTTCAAAAATTAACATAAATTCTTACCTTAATGTTAGCTTAGCACAACCGAATGCCCTTCTCCCCCTTTTTCCTCTTCACATTCGGCCAACAAGAAAGAACAACTCAACTTTGTTTTCATCACCCTTCAATTTCCTTATTACCCATTATCTTTTTCCTTTTTATTATTTTATAATATAGAAAGCCACTAACTAATAAATAAATACATGTTATATGCACATAATCCATCATGGCCGGCCACTACTCTCATAAGTGGAAATTTGACATGCAAACCCTTGGTTTTTTTATAACTTGAACTAATAGATCCTTTTAGATTAACCTATCATATTTCAAAAGTGTCACTCATAAGTCCTATTAACTAAATTCACATTCAATTGACTAAATCGGAACTTAAAACTTTCACACATTCAATATTCACATATTTTAGACAATAAATATTATATTCAAATAATTCGGTGACTCGGTTTAGCGGTCCCGAAATTGCTTTCCGACTAGGGTCACTTTAGGGTTGTCACACGTACAAACTTCAATGGCTCGATGATGGTGGTGAATTAAAGGTAACAAAACAAGTGCTTGTATCCTTCTCTATTGGCAAATATGCGGATGAAGTACTTTGTGATGTTGTGCCTATGCATGTAGGCCATTTGCTACTTGGACGCCCATGGCAATTCGACCGAAGAGTTATCCACGATGGGTATACCAATAGGTATACATTCAAACATAAGGGAAAAACGTGACGTTCGCACCATTGACGCTGAAGCAAGTGTACGAGGATCAAATAAAGTTGAAAACTTCTGTAGATCAAATGAGAGAAAAAGAAAAGAATGAAAATGTAAACGAAAAGAAAATTGAGAAAAAGAAAGGAAAATCAACGAAAGAAAATGAAAAAAGAAAAAGATGAAAAAGAGAAAGAATATGAGCAAATGAGTGTGTTTACAAAAGCGAGTGATGTCTGAAAGGCATTGTTGTTGAGACATTCCATCCTTGTGCTCATGTACAAGGAAAATTTATTTAATACTAACAAGTTACCCAAGGACGTACCCTCTTCTATCTTGTCTCTTTTGCAGGATTTCCAAGATGTGTTCCTAGAAGAAACTCTAAGTGGGTTGCCACCCCTTCGCAGAATCAATCATCAAATTGATTTCGTTCCTAGAGCTGTTATTCCAAACTGACCAGCTTATAGGAAAAATATCGAAGAGACTAAAGAACTACAACAGTAAGTCAATGGGTTGATGGAGAAAGTTTACATTCGTGAAAGCCTTAGTCCTTGTGTCGTGCCCATCTTGTTAGTGTCGAAGAAAGATGGAACGTGGCGACTGTGTGTGGACTGTCGAGCCGTGAATAAGATCACTGTCAAATACCGGCATCCAATACCTTGCTTAGATGACATGCTTAACAAACTAAGTGGAGCCAAGCTATTTTCGAAGATCGATTTGAAGAGTGGCTACCATCAAATTCGTATGCGAGAAGGCGACGAGTGGAAAACAACCTTCAAAACTAAGCACAGTTTGTATGAATGGTTGGTCATGCCGTTTGGCCTAACCAACGCTCCTAGCACATTTATGAGGTTAATGAACTATGTTCTATGGTCTTTTATTAGTAAGTTTTGTGTTTTTTTATTTCGATGACATCCTTATGTGTAGTAAATCGTTGGAAGAGCATGTGATGTAACAGTCCGATTTTGGGCCTAGTCAGAATGGTTATTTTGAAACCACAAATTCGAGGTCAATAAATTATTTTAATATTATTTAATGTGTTATAGCATGATTATATGGGTGCATGAAAATTTTGGTGAATTAATTTTAGCGTTTGTGAGCTTTTGCGAAAAAGGACGGACTAAATCGTATAAAGGGCAAAAGTTTTGTTTTACTACCCAAATATGTTAAATAGCTAAAGAACCAAAATTAGAGGTCTTTAAAGTGCAAATAGGCCATTTGGGGAGTGATGGTCGGCCATAGGGGACAAGAAAGTTGAAAAGTCAAATTTGGTGGACATTAAGTGACTTTTTTTGGTAATAAAACAAAATAAAGAAAAAGTTGATCTTTTTCATTTCTTGTTCTTCTTCCACCAAAAATGACAGCAAATATGGGGTTTTTGAAGCTCAAATTTTCAGCCACTTATTTCCCTTGCAAGTAAGTGATTTTGATCATTTTTAATGATTTTTGTATTTTTGGAACCCTTATAGCTTAATCTAGCTAATGGAGGGATTATTTTGCAAAATGGTTGAAAGTCTAGGGTTTTACGACGTGAATATTTATGTTGTTTTCTAAATTTTTATGGAAGAAAATAAGTCATGGTTGTGTAATAAACAACTTCCGTGAAAGGATTTTTATGGAAACACCTAATGTGGACCATTTTGTAAAGTTTGTTAAATGGATGGGAATTGTGTGAAATAATTGGAATTTTGAGTTGCTACAAGAGTAATAAAGGTTGGGTTAGGCTTGTAACACCCCAAACCCGGTCTGGAAGTTTGGCTCGAATCTGGCGTGTCACATTGAAGTGTTTTTCGAAAACCATGTTTCCATTAAAAACCCTTCTTAATAATTAAAAACTTGTACCCTTTTTAAACCTTGTTAGAAAACCTCAGCTGAATAACATTCTTAACAACTTTGTAAAAATCTTGGCGATTCATGGAGCTTAATTTAAAAACAATTGCGAATACGTGATGTTTTGAAAATAGTAGTTGCTGTGGAAAACCGTGTTCTAATACTAGCAATTATAAGAACAATAAATAAAATTCCAAATTAGAAATCCAAAAAATTACAACAGCTTTACTACAACCCACATAAAATAATTCAAAAGCAATAATCAAAATCGTAACATAAACAAAGCAGTGTGTGGCTCCTCCGAGCCCCTCGCAGCTCCGATCCGTCTAAGGTGAAAATTACCCGAAGGTTAATAAACGGGGTGAGTTTACGAAAACTCAGTGTGTAATCCCCTACTTTATAAAAGGAATAGTCAGTCATATAAAAGAATTAAAAGTCTGGCCCTAGCCCTACTTACAGTTTCAGTATCAATTGGGCCTTAGCGCATTATAACAGACAGTACTAGATGGGCCTTAGCGCTATACAAAATTCAGAATGAAGCCTATAGGCCCACAACAGATACAGAACAGATATTTCATGTATGCAGAAACCCAACCCATATCCATCCGTATACACTCCGTACCAACCTTACACCATGTGGGGAGACAACTCGACCCACCCATCCGCTACACACCGTAAAATTTGCAGCAAAGATAGTCGCGAGCGAATATTGTGATAGAGTCACGGATATGAGATATTGTGGCGAGCCACGAAATGAATATTTGTGGCATAACCACGAAACGCTTCCTCCATCAATATAACCCATATCCCATGCAACAGATATACATGTCATGGCATACAACATACAGAATCAGAATATCATGCCCATATTTGAATCAAACAATCACAGTCAAGTCATTCATATCACCAACATATATCCACAATCAAATCCGTCAACCACACAGTCTAAGTCAGTCATTTGCCCACAAGGGCAAAACGATCATTTAACACCCTAGGGGTAAAATGGTAATTTTACCCCACAAGGGTATCTCGATAATTTTACCCTACAGTGTAACACCCCAAACCTGGCCTAGACGTTTGACCGAATCCAACGTGCCACGTCGAAGCAAAAAAAACATTTTATATTTTTGATCTAGAAAAACTTAGTGTTTTAAAGGATAATTTCATTATAGGTTAAAGTGAATGGAAGCTGTGCACCAGGTAGGAAACCGGAAAAGAGAAGGTGAGCCCATCGGACTGCTTAAGTACCAAGTTCCCTTCGGATTCAATCCTAGACATGCACACCACTATTGCCATACCTTAACTTAGTTTATATTCTTAGGAAACCAATTCGATTAAGTCCATTTTAAGAAAAGTGATTAATTTTGAAAAATGTTTTCGTTGCGGACGTTTTGCTTTGTTGTCGTGATATTTTAAAAACAATTACTATTTTTGAAACCGCGCCCTAAAGCTAATCAGTTCAGCGATTAAGATAATATCATATCTATTCTAGTAAAACATATTAAAACAATTCAAAATCATTAAAGCAGCCTTATTACAACTTAAAACCCAAATCATAAAAGTAAACGAGAAGATGTCCAATTCACCAGAAGAAAACCAAATTTGCAGAACGTGTGGCCACTCCGAATCCCTCACAGCTCCAAGCCCACTATGGTTGGGGATTACCTGCGTGGATGAAAATAAGGGGTGAGTTTGGAAACTCAGTGTGTAAAATAACCCAACCATAGTCTATATCAGCTCAAACCACAGAAACAGATTAAGTTGGCCTTAGCCCAGAACAGATTTCAGAATGAAGCCCATAGGCCCATAATAGAACAGAACAAATTACATGTTTATGCAGAAACCCAACCTATCCAACCGTATATACCCCCGTACCAACCTTACACCATGTGGGGAGACTACTCGACCCACCCAACCGCTACACGCCACAGATGTAACACCCCTTACACGTATTCCACACCGAAACAGTGTACGAGGTATTACCAGAACATAACACATACCATTAAATAAAATTGAGACAAAAATATGGCATCCAATTGGATCATGAAACATTATAACATATGTTTTTAACAATATTAGCCAACTTCAATGGCTTTGTACAAAATAATCGATCACATACTGAAGCCAATATTTTAAGCCTAGGCAATTATGACACGTAACAAAATAGCTAAGCCTACTATACATGCCATAATTCAAAATGTTTAGTTCAAATACCAAAAGTATTGATAGTGCAGACAGATCTTCAACGATCTCTAACTCCCGTGCTAGCTGGATGACACTATAAAACAAAAGAGAGAAAAGAAAGTAAGCTTATTGCTTAGTAAGTAAGTATATAAATAATAAATAAGGAATCTAATATGTTTACAAAGTAACTCAATCATATTTATTTTTAATTTCACTATTTACTCCAATTTGATCAAGCTGTCCCTCCTGCATCATGTTCACTGAATAAATCATAGCTCGAGTTACGAAACTCGAAATCCAACTTACTAATTTTTTTCTAGAATTTTTGGTCTAGCCAATTAGTACAGTTTATTAGTTAAAGTCTCCCCTGTTTCAGGGTTCGGCCACACTAACTCCTGTATATTACGATTCAGATATCTCTCTGTACAGAGTTTCAATGACTATGACGTTTGATTCTTATAAAACTAGATTCAATAAGGATTTCATAAATGTAAGGTAAAACTCCTAATTGTTTCTTTACAATTTATGGTGAATTTTTAAAGTCAGAATAGGGGATCATGTAGTCATTCTGAACAGTTCTCAGAAAAATATAAATTTCTCAAAATATAAGATTCTTTTACTTTCTCTGTTTCTTTTACATGAAAACAAACTCATTAAGCTTTAAATTAATATCTCATTCAGTCTCTAATTAAATTCCCACTATTTTTGGTGATTTTTCAAGTTCACGTCACTGCGACTGTCCAAACAGTTTTATTATAAATTTTTGATCTTTCTCACCTTGGTTGCATTCTTTGCCTATCCTTAACAATTTTTCCAACTTCCTGTTACATATCGAACTTATTACTCATACGTTACACATGTATATCCTTACACTTATTATTACAAGATCATACATAATTTCATTTAGTCGATTTTCCCGTTGAACACTTCGGATCGAATCCCCGATACTTGGTGGTTTCAACACGTAGTTCCACCCATCACATAGTTCGGCTCTCTTGTACACATGGTGAACATGAACACTTAGTACCACCCATGTGACCTAGCCACTTAATCTCGTAGCTCTCTTATCTACATGGTGTCCTTCACCTGGAACCACACATGCGACCTAGCTACAACATAGTATCCCGTAGCTCTCTTGTCAACATGATGTGCACTCAGCACCATACATGTGACCTAATTACATACCATCTATCTCTTTCGATTCCGAAGGTTCAACCAAGAAGTAGTTCACTTTCTAATACTTACTTTCATTCTTCCAACCATCGATTATGATTTAAAATCAGCTACATTGTATAAAATATGCTGGAATATACGAACATAAATAATGATAATGTATTATTTATATACAAACTTACCTCGGTGCAAAATATAGAAATTTTGCAATTTAGTCCGAAGTCTTTTCCTTCCCCCGTTCGAAGTCGATTCCACGCCTTTCTTGATCTATAGCAACACATTTAGCTCATTTAACACTCATACTATCTATTTCAATCCAAAAATTACATTATGAAAAAATTACGTTTTTGCCCCCTAACTTTTACAAAATTACGATTTTATCCCTAGGCTCAGAAATTTAATTTCAGCCCTTATTCTTATGTTTTATGACATGCTGAGCATTTTTCTCTTCTATGACAACATCAAATCTCACTCTAACATGTACTTATGAACATTAGGTATTTTTATCGATTATGCCATTTTGCTCGTTTTTGCTAAAAATCGCTTAGAAAAGATCGTTCTCCTAAGTTCAAACATTCATATTTTACCATCAAACATCAAAATACATGCATATCATTCATGGGTAAATTTTTAAACATAAACCTTAACTCGAACTAATAGTAGAAATAGGTAGACCGAGCTACGTGGATTTCAAAAATGTAAAGAACATTAAAAACGGGGCTTGAATGCACTTACTATTGAGCTTGAAAGCTTGGAAAAACCCTAGCTATGGTGTTTAGGAGAGTTTCGGCCAAGCTTGGTGAAGATGATACCAATTTTGGCTTTATTTTCCCATTTTATTATTTTATTTACCAAATGACTAAATTGCCCTTCATTTAAAAACTATGGTGTTTTATCTTCCTTAGGTATTTTTGTCCAAACTAATATAATGGTCTAATTACTATCCAAAGACCTCTACTAAAAAACCCCATTTCAGTTAAATACTTTATGAACTAGAACACACATTTTTCACCTATTTCAATTTAATCCCAAACATCAAATTAAACACCCAGTCATAAAATTTTCAACCTCGGATCCGTGGTTTCGAAACCACTGTTCCGTTTTGGCCCTAAATCGGGCTGTTACAACAGAATTTGCAGCATGGCTGCTAGAAACAGATAATGTGATAGAGTCACTAGATACAGATAATCGTGGCAGAGCCACCAGAACAGATAATTGTGGCAGAGCCACCAGATCAGATAATTGTGGCATAGCCACCAGGACGCTTCCTTCATAAATATATCCCATGTCCCCATGCAACAGATATACAAATCATGGCATACATCATACAGAATCAGATCATCATGCTTTTCAGTCAAAATTAACCCTAGGGTATAATGATCATTTTGCACCTAGGGGTATAATGGTAATTTTTCATACTTAGGGTATTCTAATAATTTAACTACTTTAGGGTTTTCATGCATATTTCTACCATTTACGTGTTAACAGAAACACTTACTGAGTGTCCTTACCGTATTGGGCCCGTTGGCCCATTAGCCCGTTTTTGGCCCATTAAGCCCAAATATATCGAAGTGCATGAAATCGCGCGCACTACAGTCTTATCACTTTAGATTACTGAATATGTTACTCAATCTATCTCACGAGCATTCGCACACTCACAAGTTCACAAAATACCGATTTTTTGGCATTTCAGCTTTTCGGCTTTTACCGATCTAGTCTATGAGAGGGTGTCAGTTACACACCTGTTTGCGATGAAACGCTGACGAGTTCCACACACGAGTTGCCTACAGTTAATTACTAATACATTAATGATGGATCCATAACAACTTATATACAAATCTCCTTACCATAAGTCGGCCATTAACACTTTAGGCACTAGAGATCCTACCTTTGTCGAAACTAGAGACTAGATCTAGATCCAGTCGTTCCGCTTGAGCAAGCCTTCGATCAGCAGCCTCTAGATCACACAACATCATAACAAAACAATTGTCACTACCCTTAGAGCCATAAGGCCCAATCGACAGCCTCCCTAAGCCTTTAGGGATTTCGATTTTTCTAAATCCCGTAATAAAAATAGATTTGAGTACTTACCACCGTTTCTTTCAATCAATGATTCCACCTTAGTTCCTATTCAAAACTAACGCAAATCAATCCCTCAAATATTAATAGAAATCGAATATTTAATGGCCTAAAGATTTGGCTATGCCCCTGTGATTATGGTGTTTTCGGCTTTTTGAAACAGTGAAGAAAAGATGATTAGATATGGGGGATTTTGCAATGTTGATGTTGACAGAGGTTGGGATTTAGAGGGTGTGAAAATCGGCCAGGAAAGATGAAAGAAAAATAGGAGAAGTTGGCTAGGAGAAATCGACACAAGCAACAGGTTTTCAGGATTTCGGCTTTTATGGCAATCGGCTATAAGGGCTTAGAAATGAATGGAATGGAAAGGTAGAATGGTAGGAAGGTTCGGCTAGGGAGAAAAGAAAAGAAAAAAGAAGAAGAAGAAAAGGGAATAGGAGAAGAGAGGAGAAAGAAAAAGAAAAAAAGAATTGTCAGAACAAAAGCTGAATTTTCCCCCCTTACTAGCCGAATTTCCCCTATACTAGAAACCCTTGGCCGGCCAACTCTTGCTCCTCAAGAGTCCACCATTCGGCCAATTCTGCACTCCCTAATCAGCTCCTAAATCTTCTCCCTTATCCCCTCCTTACTCAATCTCCTGAGCAGCTTAAACTCTTCCTAACAGAGTTCCACTTGAGTTCCATTACATCCCTTTTCTGTACATAAAAATAATACTATAACTTGTTTACCTTGTGACTTGAACCCTAGCTCCCCCTAATCATCCACACGCCACTTTTTTAGCCCCCTAGTGGTGTCACATGCCACTTTGCCACATGCCTTCTTGTGGTTTATTTTACCCCTTAAATTTTAAAAGCCCAAATTACCAGAACCCCTTTTCCCTTTTGAATTAAAATTAGTTAAATCTACCAGTTTTTAACTTAGACTTGGGCCTTCTAGAGGCCCACTAACATACTCAGACCTACATCAAGCAGTCAAAACACAGGAATCCTAAAATTCGCCAAAAATCACAGAAATCCCAAAAATCTTGAAAATTAGGGCGTTACATACTGGGGTATTTCGGTATTTCTACCCTACAAGGGTATTTTAGTAATTCTACCCTACAGAGGTATTTCAGTAATTCTACCATACAGGGGTATTTTAATAGTTTTGTAAATTGAGGGTAAAACGGTAATTCTGTAAATTAGGGGTACTTTGGTAATTTTACAAGTCGAGGGTATTTTAGTAATTTGGTAAACTAAAGTATTCTAAACAGGGATAACAATGCAAACGGGCCTAAAGCCTTTTCTCAGCCCAAATGGGCCCACACGCTCGTGTGGCCCTTTTAGCCCAAATCTAGCCACAGATATGAGATTCACCTAGCCTAGTCCAATATTTACTACACAATCAAACAACTTATCCAATTGGGCCTGTAGGCCCATTGGGCCCACATGGCCCCTTTCGGCCCATCGCGGCCTGAAGTAGCCATCCTACAGCCAGAGTAGTGAGAAATACACACCTGATAGGAGACTGGAGTTAATCTGCGCTTTGAGCACTCTTAGGTGACGCCCAACCCAAACGAGCACGCCATAAAGCGAAAGGGATCAACCAAGAAAGGTACATTTACTCTTCACATGGTTCTCTCTATTTAAAGCCAGCTTCACATCCACTCTTATGTTAGCTTCCCGATGTGGGATCCCTCAATCATCAGAGTTTAAATTCAACACCAACTCTTGCCGCCCCCTGTTAGCAAAATAAATGCTCTTTGATTGCCATGAATTTCGAACCCTGGACCTCCTTGCCAACTCTATGACGCTACCTTCCTGCCTCTTATGTGGCGCTACTTTGCCATTAGACCACAAGGCTTTTTTTGTGGCACAATTTCTCCAACAATATTCTTAAGGCCTACCTACTACACCCAAGGTTTGATTCACTTTAAACCAAAATTTTTGCTAGAGTCCAGGTTTGAACCCAGAACTTCTCCAACACTTCTCAGCACACTTAACCACTAAAACAAGACTTCATTAACTAAATTTACATGCACAACAAAATATTACAAGCTGCCTTCAACCGCTCCTATGCTCAAGGCCCAAAACTTCTAGGCCCAAATTCAGGGTGTTACAGTGAGCATCCTATTTACTAGATCATGTTCATCATTTTATTATCCATTTGTTACGAGTGTTTCATTTAAAAACGTTGTTTAGTTTTACAAAAACCCGCACAGCCTAATTCTATCAGCTTCAAATAAGTATTAATAAAGAAATTTAATAAAAACTTAGAAGTGGCCTTATTACAACTTAAAACCCACAACAATTAAAGTAAGTAAAGGCTGATCAAAACACATGAAGAAAACTGAATTTGCAGAACATGTGGCCACTCTGAATCCCTCCAACTCCAAGTCCACCGATCTAAGGCTCACCAGCAAAGATGGGAAAAATAGGGTGAGTTTGGAAAACTCAGTGTGTAAAATAAACCCAACTAGAGCCTATATCGGTTCAAGCTTTACTGGGCCTAAGCCCTATCCAAAAATAGAATTAACTGGGTTTTAGCCCCCTTTTCAGAAACAGTGTGGCCCTTAAGCCCATTACAGTAACAGAACATATATTATGCATGTATGCAGAAACCCAACCCATGTCCAGCTGTATACATCCCCTACCAACCTTACACCATGTGGGGAGACAACTCAACCCACCCATCTACTACACACCACAGAATTTGTAGCATGGCTCCTAGAACAGATAATGTGATAGAGTCACCAGATACAGATATTGTGGCAGAGCCACCAGAACAGATATTTGTGGCATATCCACCAGAAACAGATATTTGTGGCATAGCCACCAGAAATAGATATTTGTGGCATAGCCACCAGAACGCTTCCTCCATCAATATAACCCATATCCCATGCAACAGATATACATGTCATGGCATACAACATACAGAATCAGAATATCATGCATTTTAGTCAAAATTAACCCTAGGGGTGTAACGGTCACTTTGCACCTAGGGATATAATGGTAATTTTCATACTTAGGGGTATTTTAGTAAATTTACTATTTTAGGGTTTTCATGCATATTACAACCATTAACGTATTAACAGAAACACTTACCAAGCATTTTTACCGAATTGGGCCCGTTGCCCCATTAACCCAATTTCGGCCTATCGAAGCCCAAATTTACCGAGGTGCACGAAATTGCTCACTTTGCAATCCTACAGTTGAATTTACCAAAATTATCAATACAAACAATCCCACAAGTGCTCGTACGCTCGCAAGTTCTCAAAATACCGGCTTTTTGACATTTTAACTTTTCAGCTTTTGCCGATCTAGTCTACTAGTGGGTGTCATTTACACACCTGTTTCCGACGACTACCAATGAAATCTTCCACAGTATCCTACAATCGATCACTATGCTATTAGTTTACAAATCAATGATAACCTTACGAAACAACCACTTACCACATTCGGCCACAATAGGCATCCTTAACCACTTACCTTCGTCAATCCTCAACTACTAGATCTAGTCTTTCCAAAGATCTTAACCTCCAACTGCTCCTTGATTGATAGCCTTTAGTCCACCTTACTCATAATAGAACAATAAACAAAACCAATAACCCTTTAGTCTTAGTCGATAGCCACCCTATGTGAATAGGGGTTTTCGGCTTTTCTTAATTCTCGAAATAAGGAACAGAGAGATGAGATCTGAGCACTTATCGAAGATTCACTTGCCAGAAACATTCCCAAGTACCTTCCTATTCCCGATCTGATGTAGATCAAATCCCCAAAATACGAGTAGAGAACAGATCTAATGATTCAACTTCTAGAACCTATTCTGAGGTATGCTTAATTTGATTTAAGAAGAAAATAGAAGAATGGGTTACCAAAACAGAAGAGATTATCGACAGATGAGAGGTTAAGGTTCGGCTTTAATATAAAAGAGATGAAAAGAAGTTTTATGAAGATGAGGAAATAATCGGTAATGGATGAGAGAGTTGAGGGTTTTTGGCTCTTGAAAGATTGGAATAAAGAGGGTAAAAGATTTGGCCAAGAGGAACAATCGACTTCTAAGAAAATTTGGGTTTCGGCTTTTAAGGGTAATAGGTTATCTTTAATCGAGAGAAAAGATGAGTAAAAAGAGAAGAGAAGAGTAGAAGAAGATAGGTTCGGTTCTTGATGAAAAAGAGGTGAACAAAAAGGAAACAATTCATAAAAGCCCAAAATTAAAAGAACAATTTCGGCACAATTCCTTCTTGACTTAAATTCCATGTTTTGCTCCTTGATTCTTGGCCAAATTCAATGTTTGAATTTCATTCAAGCTCCTAAATGATCAGCAGCCTTATCCACCGCTTCATTATGCTGTTAAGAAAAGTTTCAGTCCAACTCTACTACTATCCCTCACGCATGCAGCAAAAAGAGAGTCCTTCGCGCGTACAGCAGCTCGAACCTGGGTCCTCTAGGCACACCCCCACGCTGCTGGCCACTGGGACGCAACCTTGTTTTTGATATAATACTGCCACAATAATTTATAACCCTTACCTACTTTAGTTCTGGCCCGCTTTTAAAAATAAAACAGAATTCGCCCGCGCAAGAACTTGAACCTGCGCCCTCTCCGTGTGCCCAGCACGCTGCTGCCACTGCGCCACGGGCACTCCTTGTTCTGGATTATGCTCGTAACTCCTCTTAACCCCTATTTTAACCGCAACCTGAATACTAACAAAAAAAACAACCATTTACGCTCACCGTGCCTTGAACACAAGCACCTCCCATGCCCTCCTAGCGTGCTTAGCCACTGGGCCAGGTGCTTGTTTATGCTAAAACTCAGCCCAAATCACTTATAAGGCCTACTGCCCAGATCCCTTTAAGAATAAAAAAAATGCTCAAATTTTTGCCAGAGCCCTGGGTCGAGCCCAGGACTTTTTCCGCACTATAAACCCTTCGTAATTTATTTAATTACTAACTAAACATACTAAATAATAAAAAATTAAATCATCCCATTTATTCGGGCCACGTTCTACCCGGACTCGGACTCTAAACCCAATATTTCTAGGCCCAATTTTTGGGGCGTTACAACTCTACCCCCTTAAAAAAAATTTCGTCCTCGAAATTTCAAACTATCAACTAACCGTATTACTCAAGTCAAACCACTATGCTTTCACTACGCACTCAGATTAAAAATAATTCTTAGTACGACCTAGAACATCTAATTACCAAAGTAAAGAAAAATTTACGAAGCACGCTACAACTCGTAACACACACTTAAATAGAATAAGCTTGGTAATCCTGAGCTCGATGCTCCTTGGACCCATATCTAAAGCATGCTCCTGTTTTCCTATGGCATTCACCCGGATGAAGCCCGTTGCAGTTCTTGCAGGTTGGAAAGTTTGGTCGTGTCTTAACATGTTTCACAGAATGAGGCTCAGTCGTCTGAGAACTAGAATCCTTCCTCTTCTTACACTCCAAGCACCCTGCTTAAAGCGTTTCCCTAATTTCCTTAACCTTGGTCTCCAATACTTCTTCTACCACTTTCCTTACTAACTCGGCCAGTGCCTCAGTCCCAAGCTCCGAGTTACCGCTACCCGAAGTTGGCAGACTTCGCTTACCCTCAGAATCCATATCAACACTCTACATTATCAGCATGCATAACAATAACTACCAAGATCTCGATTAAAAAATTTTAGTACTTATTCATATGTTTTATGCAGAGATAGTATTTTAAAGTTTCTATTTTCACAGAATCATAGCCTAGCTATAGTCTCAGTATTCTAGGGTTTTTAGTATTGCCCTAGCTATAATGTCATGATGTGGTCTCAGTTCTATCTACAGTAATATCTTAATACAGTGTAGTATGAGTAACAGAAATACTTACAGACTTGGTGCCGGGGATTCAGTGTGCCACTTCTTCGGTTATCAAATTTCAGAAACCCAGAAAAAATTAAACCATTTTAAGATTGAACCATAAAACATGTATACCTTGTAAAATATCTTTGAAAAGAACTTTCCAAAACCGTTTCCAGAATACCCTTCTTGGGCCTAAGTTTAGCAAAATTTTTTGAAAAGCTTTTCGGACCAAATCTACAGTCGAGTTGTTGCAACCGGGTTTTGATACCACTAAATGTAACACCCCAAACCCAGCCTAGACGTTACGGCCAAATCTGGTGTGTCACATCAACAAAAGTTTAGTCACATTCCTTAGTTACTGCGATTAAGGTGTGGTTTGTAAAAACGTTATTTAAGTTGATTAGAAAACTTCCGGTTAATTTGTGAGCATCCTATTTACTAGATCATGTTCATCATTTTGTTATCCATTTGTTATGAGTGTTTCATTTAAAAACGTTGTTTAGTTTTACAAAAACCCGCGCAGCCTAATTCTATCAGTTTCAAATGAGTATTAATAAAGAAATTTAATAAAAACTTAGAAGCAGCCTTATTACAACTTAAAACCCACAACAATTAAAGTAAGTAAAGACTGATCAAAACACATGAAGAAAACCAAATTTGAAGAACATGTGGACACTCCGAATCCCTCCAGCTCCAAGACCACCAAATCTAAGGCTCACCTGCAAAGATGGGAAAAAGGGGGTGAGTTTGGAAAACTCATTGTGTAAAATAAACCCAACTAGAGCCTATATCGGTTCAAGCTTTACTGGGCCTAAGCCCTATCCAAAAATAGAATTAACTGGGCCTTAGCCCTATTCAAAAATCAGTGTGGCCCTTAAGCCCATTACAGTAACAGAACATATATTATGCATGTATGTAGAAACCCAACCCATGTCCAGCCGTATACATCCTCGTACCAACCTTACACCATGTGGGGAGACAACTCGACCCACCCATCCGCTACACACAATAGAATTTGCAGCATGGTGCTGAGCAGAATAATGTGACAGAGTCACGGATATGAATATTGTGGCAGAGCCACCAGAACAGATATTGGTGGCATAGCCACCAGAAATAGATATTTGTGGCATAGCCACCAGAAACAGATATTTGTGGCATAGCCACCAAAATGCTTCCTCCATCAATATAACCATATCCCATGCAACAGATATACATGTCATGGCATACAACATACAGAATCAGAATATCATGCATTTCAATCAAAATTAACCCTAGGGGTATAACGGTCACTTTGCACCTAGGGGTATAATGGTAATTTTTATACTTAGGGGTATTTTAGTAAATTTACTATTTTAGGGTTTTCATGCATATTACAGCCATTAACGTATTAACAGAAACACTTACCGAGCGTTTTTACCAAATTGGGCCCGTTGGCCTATTAACCCAATTTCGGCCCATCGAAGCCCAAATTCACCGAGGTGCACGAAATTGCGCACTTTGCAATCTTACCGTTGAAGTGACCAAAATTATCAATACAAACAATCCTACGAGCGCTCGCATGCTCGCAAGTCTCGAAATGCCTACTTTTTAGCATTTCGGCATTTCGGCTTTTGCCGATCTAGTCTACTAGTGGGTGTCGTTTACCCACCTATTTGCGACGACTGCCAACAAAATCTTCCACAGTATCCTACAATCGATCACTATGCTATTAGTTTACAGATCGATGATAACCTTACGAAACAACCACTTACCACATTCGGCCACAATAGGCATCCTTAACCACTTACCTTCGTCAATCCTCAACTACTAGATCTAGTCTTTCCAAAGATCTTAACCTGCAACTGCTCCTTGATTGAAAGCCTTTAGTCCACCTTACTCATAATAGAATAATAAACAAAACCAATAATCTTTTAGTCTTAGTCGATAGCCACCCTATGTGAATAGGGGTTTTCAGCTTTTCTTAATTCCTGAAATAAGGAACAGAGAGATGAGATCTGAGCACTTATCGAAGATTCACTTGCCAGAAACATTCCCAAGTACCTTCCTATTCCCGATCTAAAGTAGATCAAATCCCCAAAATACGAGTAGAGAACAGATCTAATGATTCGGCTTCTAGAACCTATTCTGAGGTATGCTTAATTCGGTTTAAGAAGAAAATAGAAGAATGGGTTACCAAAACAGAAGAGATTATCGGCAGATGAGATGTTAAGGTTCGGCTTTAATATAAAAGAGGTGAAAAGAAGTTTTATGAAGAAGAGGAAATAATCGGTAATGGATGAGAGAGTTGAGGGTTTTCGGCTCTTGAAAGATTAGAATAAAGAGGGTAAAAGATTCGGCCAAGAGGAACAATCGGCTTCTAAGGAAATTTGGGTTTCGGCTTTTAAGGGTAATAGGCTATCTTTAACCGAGAGAAAAGATGAGTAAAAAGAGAAGA
Organism: Gossypium anomalum; assembly: GCA_025698475.1. Taxonomy (NCBI): domain Eukaryota; kingdom Viridiplantae; phylum Streptophyta; class Magnoliopsida; order Malvales; family Malvaceae; genus Gossypium; species Gossypium anomalum. The sequence goes on from CM046965.1 coordinate 46,056,970, forward strand.
GAAGAGTAGAAGAAGATAGGTTTGGTTCTTGATGAAGAAGAGATGAACAAAAAGGAAACAACCCATAAAAGCCCAAAATTAAAAGAACAATTTCGGCACAATTCCATCCTGACTTAAATTCCATGTTTTGCTCCTTGATTCTTGGCCAAATTCAATGTTTGAATTTCATTCAAACTCCTAACCGATCAGCAGCCTTATCCACCGCTTCATCATGCTGCTAAGAAGAGTTTCGGTCCAACTCTACTACTCTACCTCACGCATGTAGCAAAAAGAGAGACCTTCGCGCGCACAGCAGCTCGAACTTGGGTCCTCCAGTCACACCCCCACGCCGCTGGCCACTGGAACGCAACCTTGTTTTCGATAGAATACTGCCACAATAATTTATAACCCTTACCTACTTCAGTTCTGGCCCGCTTTTAAAAATAAAACAGAATTCGCCCGCGTAGGGACTCGAACGTGTGCCCCTCCGTGTGCCCAGCACGCTGCTGCCACTGCGCCACGGCACTCCTTGTGCTGGATTATGCTCACAACTCCTCTTACGCCCTATTTTAACCGCAACCTGAATACTAACAAAAAAAAACAACCATTTGCGCGCGCCGTGCCTTGAACACAGGCGCCTCCCACGCCCTCCTAGCATGCTTAGCCACTGGGCCAGGTGCTTGTTTGTGCTAAAACTCAGCCTAAATCACTTATAAGGCCTACTGCCCAGATCCCTTTAAGAATAAAAAACATGCTCAAATTTTTCCCAGAGCCCTGGGGCAAGCCCAGGACTTTTCTCGCACTATAAACCCTTCATAATTTATTTAATTACCAACTAAACATATTAAATAATAAAAAATTAAATCATCCCATTTATTCGTGCCGTCTTCTACTCGGACTCGGACTCCAAACCCAAAATTTCTAGGCCCAATTTTTTGGGCGTTACAATGGTCGCTAAACTAACTAAAAATTAGACTAAGGCAAGTGCACCTATCGAACAGTAGTATAGTTCTGGTGAGACCGAAAATATCGTATCCACGAGGACTAAAAGTACTAGTAATTACTATCTTTTTATTATCTAGCCTAAGAATTAAAGGGTGTTTTTAAACTAAAACTAATTATCTAATTAACTAAGATTACGACAGAGATGAATATTGGAAAATACTTTAGGAAAACTGATTGAGAAGACAATACCCAAGAAAAAATCCACCTAGACTTCACTTATTATCTTTGAATTAGACGATTTATTCACTTGACTTATTCCATAGAAATCCCTGATTTATGTTAATATCTCTCTTGAGACTAAAAACAACTGACTCTAGGTTGATTAATTGAAATCTGTTTCTAATTAAAACCACTATTGTCGCATTAACTCGATCTATGGATTCCCTTATTAGATTTGACTCTAATCCGATAGATTTATGTCGTCCTATCTCTAGGATTGCATTCAACTCCGCTTAATTATGAATGATATAATCTTAAACAAGGACTTTTGCTCCACTGAATAAGCACATCAAAACTTGGATTAATACCCTGGAATATCAAAACAAGAATTTAGAACTCACAATTAAGAATCAGAATAAGGTTTATCATATAACTCAAACAGTAATAAGAACCGTCTTAGGTTTCATCTCCTTTAGGTATTTAGGGAATTTAGTTCATAATACTAATGGAAAACATCTCAAAAATATGAAGAACAACAAAACATAAAGAACCCAAAGAACTTCTAGGAAATTGGATGGAAATCTTCAGTCTTGATGTAGATCCTTACTTCCGAGATGATTCTTTGATGGCTTTCCTTAGGTATTTTCTGCTTCCAACTCTGTGTGTCCTTCTAATCCTCCTCTAGGGTGTTTAAATAGACTTTCCAATGCCCAAAATAGCCCAAAATTAGCCTTTTCTAAGTAGAATTAGACTTGGGCTCGACAGGGACACAGCCGTGTGCCATGCCCGTGTGAAGGTGCTCAGGCCGTGTGCTATTTTGACTTGGATTAATGTCGACACAGCCATGACACACGAGCTTGTGGTATACCCGTGTGTCACACACAGACAAGTGGATTAGCCGTGTGGAAGTGCCTAGGCCGTATGAAGGAATGTTCTAGACCCATTTGGTCCGTTTTTGGCTCATTTCTTGCTCTTTTTGCTCTCCTAAGCTTTCTTGAGAATAAAACATGAATTAAAAGGATTTGAAGCATCAAATTCAATAAAATCAAGGAAAAATCATCCATAAATATGCTAAGCATGGGGTAAAAACATGTATATATTGCGATTTATCAATAGATCAATAAAAATCTAGATTCGAGCTTAAATCAAAAAGTACGAGGTTATGGACTAAAATGGAGTAATTAGCTAAAATTGAATTTGAGGTAAGTTCGTGTGATTAAATAAGCGTGATATCCATGTTATTGTTAATATACTTGAAATCTATCTTGCTATCATTGTATTGAATTATATGTTGACGATATTGTATATGAGAACGTGATGCCAGATGTTAATAACATTTTTGTGATGATTGAATACATTGGAAATTTGATGGGATATGATATTCCATTTAAACGAGTAAGTTGTACATAAATAAAGCAACTTAGTCGTATTTATGCATTGAATATTTGATTATGTATATAATGATTGAATGTACCTATGAGTAAAATACGGTGAGATTTAATGTGGCAAAAACTCCCGGTTGAACCCTAGGAATATATCGGATATCCTTGCCATGGCATTTGGGTGTTATGGATGTGTAAGACATGTCTGGGACATGCATCAGCCACATTATAAGAGCAAGTGTAAGACCACGTTTGGAACATGGCATCGGCATTAAGACGAGAGCTAGTGTAAGACATGTCTAGGACATGCATTGTAACGCCATGATTTTCGGGACTTTTCGGGATTTCTGTGACTTTTGGGGAAACTTGATTTTTGTGTACAAACTGATTGTATAAATCATGTTTAAGAATGTTAGTGGGCTTCAAGAAGGCCCAAGTATAAGTTAAAACCTAGTGGATTTAATAATTTTGTGTTTAAAAGAGAAGGGGGTTCTAGTGTATTGGGCTTTTAAGATTTAATTAGTAGAATAGGCCACAAGAAGACCTGTGGTAAAGTGGCAGGGTGACGCCACTGAGGTGCTAAAAAAGTGGCGTGTGGAAGTCAAGGGGGAGCTAAGGTTTGAGTCACAAGGTAAGCAAGTAAAGGTATTATTTTTGTGAAAAGGAATGGTATGCGTTGGAACTCAAGTGAAACTCTGTCAGGAAGAGTTTGAGCTGTTCAGGAGATTGGGTAATGAGGGATAAGGGGAGAAAATCAAGGAGTCTGAGTAGGAATCAAGAGTTGGCCGTATAGGGGATTCTGTAGGTGCAATTCGGCTAGGTCTCTTAGTGTTTCACTTTCGGTATTTGGTTTAGTGGTTGTCAAATTCCTCTGTGCATTTTCGAGATTCGATAGGTTATTCTCCTATTTTCCAAACTAGGGTAGGGTATCTTAGGGTTTCTTTTTCTCTCTTCTTCTTCCTTTTGCTAGAAGTCAAAACCTACACTCTACACTTGTGCCGACTTGTGATAGACTATCAACCTTTCTCTTCTTCAAAATCGAATCCTCTCCTCTCCTCCCCTCTTCTTTTTCTCTTTTCTTTTCTTATCAACCTTCACCTTCTTCACCTTTGTGTTGCCAATTTCTCCTTAGCCGAACCTATATCCTCCATATTTCACTTATTCTTTTCCTCATTAACCCCTATCAAAGTTGGTTGGCTGAATCTCCATTGAAGCTGAATCCTTAAGTATACTTTCCTCTTTTTGTGTGGTGGTTGGATCTACAGTAGATCAGGAGTAGTGTCATAAAGTTTTAGGTAAGTGCTCGAATCTTTTATTGTTTACTCATTTTTTAAGGTAAAAGCCGAAATCCCTATCAACTAAGGGTGGCTAACGTTTGGAATAAGGGCATTTGGCCTCTTTCATTTGGTTTTGGGTGCGCTAGTGTGGACAAGAGGGACATTCAACAAAGGGCTTCGAAGGCAAACACTGTTGGGCAACTAGATCTAGTCCAAACTTCAGCAAAGGTAAGAACTTTAGGGCCTAAGGTGTTAATGGCCGAATATGGTAAGGAGTTTTATACTTGATAGTTATCGACTTGTAGTCTAACATGTGAGAAACCAATTGTAGGATATCATAAGGGGGTTTCTGTCGTCAATTCGTCACAAATAGGTGTGTAAACGACACCCACTTATAGACTAGATTGGCAAAAGCTGAAATGCTGAAAAGTTGACATTTTTTAAAGTTGTGAGTGTGCGAATGCTCGTGAGATAGTTTGTTTGTCAATCCCAGTAATCTTAAGTGGTAAGACTGCAGAGTGCGCAATTTTGTGCACTTCGGTATATTTGGGCTTAATGGGCCGAAATCGGGTAAATGGGCCAACGGGCCCAATTCGATAAAAACACTCGGTAAGTGTTTCTATTAATGCATTAATGGTTGTAATATGCATGAAAACCCTAAAATAGTAAATCTACTAAAATACCCCTAAGTTTGAAAATTTCTGTTATATCCCTAGGTGCAAAATGACCGTTATACCCCTAGGGTTAATTTTGACTGAAATGCATGACATTCTGTTTCTGTGTGTTGTATTCCATGACGTGTATATCTGTTGCATGGGATATGGGTTATATTGATGGAAGAAGCGTTCTGGTGGCTTTGCCATAAATATCTGTATCTAGTGACTCTGTTACATTATCTATTTCGGGTGGCTATGCCACAAATATCTATATGTGGTGACTCTGTCACAATATCTGTTCTAGCAGCCATGCTGCAAATTCTGTAGCGTGTAGCGGATGGGTGGGTCGAGTAGTCTCCCCACATGGTGTAAGGTTGGTACAGGGGTGTATGCGGATGGATATGGGATTGGGTTTTTGCATACATGAAATATCTGTTCTGTATCTATTGTGGGCCTATGGGTTTCATTCTGAATTCTGTATAGGGCTAAAGCCCAGCTTAATCTGTTTCTGTAGTTTGAGCTGATCTGGACTATGGTTGGGTTATTTTACACACTGAGTTTTCCAAACTTACCCCTTATTTTCATCCATGCAGGTAACCCCCAACCATAGTGGACTTGGAGCTGTGAGGGATTCGGAGTGGCCACATGTTCTGCAAATTTGATTTTCTTCTTGTGATTTGATTAGTAATTATTTACTTTACTAGTTTGGGTTTTAAGTTGTAATAAGGCCGCTTTAATTACTTCTAATTGCTTTAGTATGTTTTGTTAGCTTAGATATGATATTGTTTTAATCGTTGAAATTGAATAGCTTTAGGGCGCGTTTTAAAAAAAAGTTACCTGATTTCAAAATCTCACGATAACAAAGCAAAGCTTCCGCAACAAAAATGTTTTCACAATTAATAAGCTTCTCAAATGGTTTTAAACGAAATGGTTTCCATGAACAATCACTCAGTTAAAGTGTGGCAATGGTGGTGTGCATGTCAAGGATTGGATCCGTGGAGAGCTTGGTACTTAAGCAGTCTAATAGACTCACCTCCTCTTTTCTGGCATCCTACCTGGTGCACAGCTTTCATTCACTTAACCTATAACGAAGATATCCTTTAAGACACTAAGAAAGATTTTAGATAAAACATGCCTTTTCTAGTAACGCCTCAATGTGACACGCCGAATTCTGTCGTAATGTCTGGGCCAGGTTTGGGGTGTTATATTTGTGGTATCAAAGCCAGGTTACAACAACTCGGCTGTGGAATGGGTTTAAAATAATGATAGTTTTCAAAAATCGCTTTGGGAATTCATTTTTTTAATTTTCTTTCTACAATAAATGATTTCAAAGATCGCAAAATTTGGTTTTCGAAAATTTGAAGGTGGCACCCAAATCTCCAGCCCAAGTCTGTAAGTATCATTCTGAATTTTTCTGAATGTTTCTGAATTATCAGCTATATGCCTGTACTGAATGATACAATCCACCTCAGGATGAGTCGAGTCGTATGCTGAGTTGCCCGATCGTCTTAACGAGAAGTTCCGTTCGTAACTTTAAGGCTTAGGTGATAAAGGATGGAGCTGTGTTGGTTGCTAATATTTGAGAAGGGTGGTCGTAGGGTATGGAATTAGGTAGATTAAGAACAAGTAGAACCGACACTAAAGAGTGACGACCCGAAACCTATAGTTTCTTAAGGTGAATAGTAAAACGATAAAATCGCGACCCACTATCTACGAAGATAGGAACCTTGGTATAGGCTTGAAAGAAACAGGTTTGACGCCACTACTAGGTAGATAAGTCAACAAAGTCTCAAACAAAGTTTTGAGAAGAAAATTCTCACAGGATTAAATTCAATAAAAAAAAATTGGCAAAAAGTAGTCCCTTACAATTGAAAATAACCAACTATTTATACTAGTATCTTATGCTAGCCGAATAGTCCATTCATGAACTTAACAATTAAGTAATGTACCTAATTAAAACATGAAACTTCTAGAAAAAAAAAGTCCAATGATGTTCTTGTCCATGTTTGGCCGAATAGGAAGTGAGTGGTTAACTTCATGAATATGCATTGATGTACTTGGATAAATGTTCTTCATGCATGCACGGCTAGGTTCGGCTAACTCCTTTAATGGAGCCTTTAATTCATGCTGTTTCACCATGAGTGGCTTAATTAAATAAGGCTTCATGAAGGATCAAACTTGGTGTGAACAAGGAGCTTGAGTAGACTCTTGTGTGTGAACATCCAACTGAATGGTCATCATGGTGTGAACACAAGGTGTGAACACGTGATCAATACATGAACCGTCCAATGCATGTTCCATCATTAATTTGATCCATGAATCTTCAAAATACATGAATGACCATCATGAACATGCATATGCCTCTTGATTGCCATCCATTGAACCTTTCTATGCATGCACCTTGCATTAATTCCTTACATGCATGTACCGTCCAAAGGGATGTACCTACATGAAATAAACAAGTCATTAAAACATCTCATGAACACTCATAAATTCAGCATGATATGAACACATTAATGTCATGCATTAATTCGGCTATGTGAACATAATCAATTTATGTAATGACTATGACATATTAATAACAAATATTAATATAAGACAAGTTTAATGCTTAAATAAATATGTGCAAAAATTTTTTTTATTTAATGCATTAAAGACAAAACCGAGTTTAAACTAAAATGAGCTAAGCTTGTAGCTTGTGAGCTAAAGTTGACTGAGGCTAAACTCCTAAGCTGATAAAGTTCGCGGGGCGTGCTCATATCATCCCCCCCTCTTTTAGGCGACTTGCCCTCAAGTCGAGCTGTTTGTCTACTGGAAAATATTTTCTCTCCCGTGGCTTTCCTCGATCAAATGGGACAAATGTTATCACCTATACTCTTCCAAACTTTTTCACCAAATAACACATATAAAACCCAATCCAAAGATCACATGGCAAAAATTTTGTTCGTTCAGAACATGGATGCTTCATTTTATTGCACAATTTCGATATGCCATCAATATGAACAATTGGACAGAAGGGAAACAAGGAATGAGTAATCATGCAATTTAGCAAACCAGAATGCATTCCTCGTTTCAACCACAACATTCTTAATGGATCAAAACAAAAGACATATTCACTTAGCTTTTTTATTTGAACAACCTCATCTTGCCGTATTCGATTGAATGGAATTACAACAGCAGGATGAATAATATGGCCACTTTCCACAAAGTCATCATCAACATCATCCAGTTCTTCACTTTTCAAACAAAACAAAGACATTTTTGACTTACCTTGTAATTTACATGAAGAAAATTTGATTTTACCTTGTTTACGCAAAACAAACCTTCGCTCCAAGGTAATGTAATCGATATTTCGGTCTAGAATAAACCTGGAAAGGTGAAAAGTCAAAGAAGTAACTCACGCCTTCAAAATGTAATTTCCATAAAGATGGAAGATATCAATACCGTTAGGAAGGATATACTTAAACGGACATGCTGAAATGATATTCACAGATAGATAGCATATTCCGAATCCAAGATTAAAAACAAAATTTCCAAAATCAAAAACTTGATGTTGATTTTGTACGCTCACCACAGGATTTATTTTTAGAAATAAAGCTAAAGTTCGAATCAGATGAATAGGTGCAATAAATTTATTTACAAGGAAATTATGATACTTACCTTCTCTTGGTAACAACTTAAAGTGGCTAACTCCCAGCTTAAAGACTTGATTTTGATCACTTAGCTCAATATTCAACAAGAGTTTCACTTTCTCAAATAAATCACAAAAATAGAATAAAGAAAGTTTAGGCAAACAAATATGCAAAAACTCATACTTCAAGAATCTCAATCGGACAGGCAAATCAAAACATAGAAATTTTGCACAAAAATTCAAAAATATCTCTTGAAGGGAAAAATCAAACAAATTATTCATTGTATACAAAAACCTTTGAACACATATGTTGAACCAAGAAATTGTGAACAGGCAACTTTTCAAAAGTTCAAATCCATCACAGACCAATCGAATAGGCATGTTTAAGCAAAAAGGTTTAGCACATATATTCAAAGAGTTTAAGTATTCAAACACATCAAAATATGTATGTGCAAAACTTTTATCACACACCTCCACAATTTGCATAGGCGAAACCAACCTAACAGAAGGGTTAAACATGTCATAAGATAAAACTTTCATGGCAATTTTTGAAACAAAGACATTAAAGTCAAAAGTTGAACAATAACTAACCAAAGCAAAATTTGGAGACCTTTCAGAAATCGAACCATAAAAACCTTTATTATCAGTTTTTAAATCAAATGATCCTGACTTGATAATCATATAGTCCTTACCTCGCTTACCTTCGGACACAAGTAGGCAGTTGTCATTCTCGTTCTTACCTTTCTTGTACAATCGAAATCGCTGCTTGTTGGGAAGGTATTGAAGCTAGAATTGATCATTCGAATTTTCATAAACCTGGGAAAAGATATCACAAGAAGAACTAACAAGTGGGTTAGTGGAAACAATCCTCGCTTGCTCACTAACATCTTTTTCACTCGAATCTTTTTTTTCAAGATCACTTGCTTCTTCCACTCGTTCTTTTATCTCAATCTCTTTTTCAACTTTTTCCTTTTGTAAACATTCTTTTTCTTTTTCAATGTCTTTTTTGATTTTATTTTCTTGTTCACTTTCTTTTCTTTGTTTCTTCTCTCGATTTCATTCAAAATCCTCTCATTTTCTCTCATAATCTTTTCTTGCCTCTCTTTTCTTTTGATCTCTTTTTGCTTTTCGTCTTTTTCTTTTCTTGTTTTCTTTTTACAACAGGTTACAAAAGATTTAGGAGAATAATCATTTATATATGATTCACGAACAATCTTTCGTGAATATCTCTCCGTGGATGTTTTCTTTGGAGTTCTTGAAGAGGTGTATCTTTCATCTCGCACAACTTCTTGGAAGGAATCAAAATCAAAATTGGCTTCTCTTCGTCTTGAATTCCCTGATGAAAAAGAATCTCGATCGGAGTCTCTTCTTGAGTAGATGTTGGATGTGTATCTTCTTGATATTCTCGAATCTACTTTTTGACTTGATGACATTCGTTCCCGTTGGTCTCTTTTCTCCACACAGCTAACCTCTCGTGTAATTTTTCAAACTTGGACTTCACCATTCTTTGCATTTCTTGTACCAAGTATTGGTATTCTGATTCAGTGAACTCTTCGCATGACATGATTTTTGTGTTGCTGAAAAGAAAATGTTAGTTCACAAAACAAAATAAAAAAAATTAAGTACCTCACCACAAACGTCACAATTTCGCTCGGAAAGAAGAAGGAAAAAAATGACTCTCTCGCTCGTGTTTTACACTTAGTTGGCTTTTACCTCCGCTTGAATAGTCTCACACGCTCGTGCCTTTTACCTCTCAATCTTCCTCTCGTAACCTTGTAACAGACTTAGTATGACTTGATCTCTAGTATTGTGGATCGGTTTTCAAATGGTTTTACAAAGGATAACAAATGAGGGGTTACGGGTTGGTTGAAAGAAAAGGGAATTGGGTTAAAATGTGGCATATTAGAGAGAGTAGAATAGAAAAATGGATCGGGAACTATATCAAATCAAAACTTGACGATCAAATAACACTGAAACCCTAATATAATACTCTAGTTAGGGTGATACTGAAATTGTAGGAATCTTGGTAAGTACACTAAGACTGTAGCTAGACTTCAATTCCGCGAAAAATAAACTCTGAATTATTGTCTGTTCATAAAAAATTTGTAATAAACACTGAAATATTTAATTGATGCATAAAAATTCGTAATCAGATAATATGATATAAGTATGAGAGCAGCTCGTGGAAAAGGCTGCGGATGTGGCCGAGGTAGTGCACGGGCTGGATCTTCATCTTCAGGACATATGCCAGCGGCAGATGCACCGGTACCACCGAAAACAGAAGTGGACTCTCATAATTGAGGTGTCGGGGATGACGCTCTATCTCAGGCGATGCTCCGTATACTTGAAAGGATTACCGGGGCAAGTACAGGCAACAGACTTCGAGGATCTATTTCTGAGCGACTCCGGGCTATGGAGCAGAGATCTTTAGGGGGGTGTCTGGTGTAGTCCTGAACGTGGCAGAATATTGGTTAGAGGCCACTGAACGGATTATGGATGATTTGGATTGTTCCGTAGAGCAGAAGCTGAAGAGAGCCATATCATTGCTACGAGATGAGGCTTATCAGTGGTGGCTCACTGTAAAAGATGGGACCCCAACTAACAGGGTAACTTGGGAGCTGTTTAAGACGGCCTTTAAGGGAAAATATGTTGGGGTGAGTTATGTGGATGCCCGTAGGAAGGAATTCGTGAATCTGGTTCAAGGGGGTAAGACGGTCGCTAAGTACGAGGCTGAGCCGATATACCGTGGGGATAGTTCCTATAGAGTATGAACATAGTGTGTGCTTCGAGGATGGTCTTAGGGATGAACTTAGGGTGCTGATTGCTCCGCAGAGGGAGCGTGACTTTGCTGCTTTGGTGGAGAAAGCTAAGATAGCTGAGGAGGTGAAACGTACTGAAAGACAGAATTGGAAGAAGGATCAAAATCATTTTCGAAGGGATTCAAGACCTTTGGGTGGTGCAAATAGGAATGCTAAAAGAGCGAGAGTAGAAGAGCCAGTTCGAGTAGTTCTGATGAATGTTGTTAGACCACAAGTCTGTGGGGACTGTGGTAAGGTACATCTGGGCGAGTGTAGGAAACGTTCTGATGCTTGTTTCTAGTTTGGATCTATGGAGCATAAAATCAGGGACTGTCCTTAGAAAATAGATCAGGTTCAAGTTGCAGAACAGAGGGTTGCTCAACCAGCGAGAGGTGGACCACAACCACCGAGAGGACGTGGTCAAGGTACGGGCGGTAATAGAAATGGTCAGGGTTGAGGAGCACTTGGTAGGGGTGCTGGAAATGCTGAGGTTCGTCAGGCAGCGCTGGTGTATGCAGCTCATCGTTGAGAGGAGGGTGATGCACCCGACGTCATAACTGGTACGTTCTTGATTTCTAACATGCCGTACACTGCTTTGATAGATATTGGATCTACTCATTCATATGTTGCATGTGCCATATCTGGGTCGTTGGGTGTGCACTCTGAGGAGACAGTAAGTGGGGTATCAGTACTAAGTCCTTTGGGTCACTCAGTTAGGGTAGACAAACTGTATAGGGACGTGCCTTTAGAAACTCAAGGGAAGATTTTCTCTGGAGACTTGATGGAGTTACCGTTCGGTGAATTTGACCTCATTCTAGGTATGGACTGGGTTGTTAAGCATGGGGCAACTCTGGATTGTACTGCTAAGCGGATGGTGTTAAAGACCATGGAGGGTAAGGAGGTTATGGTGTTAGGTAAGTGAAGGGATTATTTGTCTAATGTGGTGTCGGCGTTGAGAGCCGAGAAGTGGATTTGCAATGGTTGTAAGGCTTATTTGGGTGAGTCAGCTGGAGGCTGAGGGACTGACGGTGGATAAGGTTATAACCGTTAAGGAATTCCAAGATGTTTTTCAGAGGAGCTTTCGAGATTGCCTCCAAACTGAGAAGTCAAATTTGGAATTGACTTGTTGCCTGGTACGACACCAGTGTCCATCGCACAGTACAGGATAGCACCGAAGGAGTTAGGGGAGCTAAAGGCACAGATTCAAGAGTTGTTGGATAGAGGCTTTATTAGGCCGAGTGTGTCTCTATGAGAAGCACTGGTGTTGTTTGTGAAAAAGGAAGATGGGACGATGCAGATGTGTATTGATTATCAGCAGTTGAACAAACTGGCGATTAAGAATAAGTACCCTCTGCCAAGAATTGACTATCTGTTGGACCAACTTAGAGGAGCTTTGGTATTTTCCAAGATTGATCTTCGATCTGGATATCATCAGTTAAGGGTCAAAGAGGCAGATATCCATAAGACAGCATTTAGGACTCGGTATGGTCATTATGAGTTCCTGGTTATGTCATTTGGACTGACGAACGCTCTTGCAGCATTCATGGATCTGATGAATCGTGTATTCCAACCATTTTTGGACCGATTCGTAGTCGTTTTATTGACAATATTCTGGTATATTCTGAAACTGAAAAGAAGCATGATGAGCATCTCCGCATTGTGCTGCAAGTATTGAGGGAGAAGGAACTTTATACAAAATTCAGTAAGTGTGAATTCTGGTTGAAGGAGGTAACATTCTTAGGTCATGTAGTCTCTGCTGAGGGGATCAAGGTAGACCCTCGAAAGATTGAAGTGATTCTGGAATGGAAGCCACCTAGGTCGGTGTCAGAAATTCAGAGTTTCCTAGGTTTGGCAGAATACTACAGAAGGTTTATGAAAGGCTTTTCTATGATGGCAGCACCTTTGACAAAGCTTATAAGGAAAGGAGCACCGTTTGTTTGGAATGAGAAGCAGTAGGAAGCTTTTGAGAAATTGCAGAAAGTTCTGACCAAGGCACCTGTATTAATTCAGCCAGAGTCTGGGAAGGATTTTACCGTGTACAGTAACGCATCACATTTAGGATTGGGCTGTGTGTTGATGCAAGATGGTAAGGTGGTCGCTTATGCATCACGACAACTTAAGCATCACGAAGTAAACTATCCTACTCACGACCTAGAATTGGCAGCAGTAATCTTTGCACTTAAAATTTAGAGACACTATCTGTACAGAGAAAGGTGTGTCATATACACGAATCACAAGAGTCTCAAGTACTTGCTGACTCAGAAGGAGTTGAACCTTAGGCAATGAAGATGGATAGAGTTGCTTAAGGATTATGACTATTCGATTGAGTACCACCCAGGCAAGGCTAATGTGGTAGCCGATGCCCTAAGCCGTAGAGCTATATCTGATCTGAGAGTAATGTTTGCTCGTCTAAGTTTGTATGATGATGGTAGTCTGTTGGCTGAGTTACAAGTAAGGCCAACCTGGGTGGATCAGATTAAGGAAAAGTACTTGAGGGATGAGTCATTGGTTGCCCGATTCCAGAAAGTTGAGAAAGGGGAAACTTCTGAGTTTGGGTTGAATAGTGAAGGAGTTCTGTGTTTTCGAGGGAGAGTTTGCGTTTCGAATGACTCTGACTTAAGGTAGTCAATACTGAAAGAAGCTCATAGAGGACTTTGTGCTATGCATCCTAGAGGGAATAAGTTGTATCACGACTTACGCGAATTGTATTGGTGGCCTGGGCTTAAACGAGAAGTAACGAAGTTTGTGGGGAAATGTCTGATGTGCCAGCAAGTGAAGACTGAGCATTAACTACCTTTAGGACTTTTGCAGCCAATGAAGATACCACTTTGGAAGTGGGAGAGGGTAACCATGGACTTTGTGAGTGGGCTACCCTTGACACCAACGAAGAAGGACTCAGTTTGGGTGATTGTGGATAGGTTGACCAAATCTGCTCATTTCATACCTGTCCGCACTGATTATTAACTTCAAACGCTAGCCAAATTGTATGTGGCAGAGATCGTTCGACTTCATGGAGTCCCAGTTTCAATCATTTCTGACCGGGATTCTAGGTTCACATCTCAGTTTTGGAAAAAGTTGAATGAGGCGTTGGGAACGCGATTGAACTTTAGTACAGCTTTTCATCCCCAGACTGATGGTCAGTCGGAAAGGGTTATTCAGATTTTGGAAGACATGCTGAGGGGATACGTTATTGACTTTTGAAGCAGTTGAGAGAATTACTTGCCGTTGGCGAAGTTTGCATATAACAATAGTTATCAGGCGAGTATTCGAATGGCACCGTATGAAGCGCTATATGGACCTAGGTGTCACACACCTAGTTGTTGGACTGCATTGGGAGAACGATAAGTTCTTGGACCTGAGTTGGTAGCTGATACTGAAGATAAAGTCAGAGTAATCAGAGATCGGTTAAGAGAAGCATCTGATAGGCAAAAGTCTTATGCATATTTGAAGCGTAAGGAGATTGAGTACGCAGTAGGTGATATGGTCTTCTTGAAGGTTTCTCTTTGGAAGAAGATATTAAGGTTTGGTAAGAAGGGCAAGTTGAGTCTGCGGTTTATTGGTCCTTATCGGGTTTTGAAGCGAGTAGGTCCAGTGGCTTATCAATTAGAATTACCTCCAGAGTTAGACAGGATTCACGATGTTTTTCACATCTCCATGTTAAGGCGTTATCATTCTGACCCTACTCATGTCGTGCCGGTTGCAGAGATTGAACTGCAGCCTGATTTGACTTTCGAGGAAGAGCCTGTGCAGATTTTGGATCGTGATGTTAAGGTTCTAAGAAGGAAGTCGGTTCCCTTGGTAAAAGTGCTTTGGCGTAATCATGGCAGAGAGGAAGCTACTTGGGAACCAGAGGAGGCGATGCGTCAACAATACCCTTATCTGTTTGGATCAGGTAAATTTTGAGGACGAAATTTCTTTAAGGAGGGTAGAGTTGTAACGCCCTAATTTTTGGGACTTTTCGGGATTTCTGTGAGTTTTGGTGAAACTTGATTTTTGTGTACAAACTGATTGTATAAATCATGTTTAAGAATGTTAGTGGGCTTCTAGAAGGCCCAAGTATAAGTTAAAACCTGGTGGATTTAATAATTTTGTGTTTAAAAGAGAAGGGGTTCTGGTGTATTGGGCTTTTAAGATTTAATTAGTAGAATAGGCTACAAGAAGACATGTGGTAAAGTGGCAGGGTGACGCCATTGAGGTGCTAAAAAAGTGGCGTGTGGAAGTCAAGGGAGAGCTAAGGTTCAAGTCACAAGGTAAGCAAATAAAGGTATTATTTTTGTGAACAGGAATGGTATGTGTTGGAACTGAAGTGAAACTCTGTCAGGAAGAGTTTGAGCTGTTCAAGAGATTGGGTAAGGAGGGATAAGGGGAGAAAATCAAGGAGTCTGAGTAGGAATCAAGAGTTGGCCGTATAGGGGATTCTGTAGGTGCAATTCAGCTAGGTCTCTTAGTGTTACACTTTCGGCATTTGGTTTAGTGGTTGCCGAATTCCTCTATGCATTTTCAGGATTTGATAGGTTATTCTCCTGTTTGCTGAAATAGGGTAGGGTATCTTAGGGTTTCTTTTTCTCTCTTCTTCTTCCTTTTGCTAGAAGCCAAAACCTACACCCTACACTTGTGCCGACTTGTGATAGACTATCAACCTTTCTCTTCTTCAAAATCGAATCCTCTCCTCTCCACCCCTCTTTTTTTTTCTCTTTTCTTTTCTTATCAACCTTCACCTTTTTCACCTTTGTGTTGCCAATTTCTCCTTAGCCGAACCCATATCCTCCATATTTCTCTTATTCTTTTCCTTATTAACCCCTATCAAAGTTGGTTGGCCGAATCTCCATTGAAGCTGAATCCTTGATTATACTTTCCTCTTCTTGTGTGGTGGTTGGATCTACAGTAGATCAGGAGTAGTGTCATAAAGTTTTAGGTAAGTGCTCGAATCTTTCATTGTTTACTCATGTTTTAAGGTAAAAGCCAAAATCCCTATCAACTAAGGGTGGCTAATGTTTGGACTAGGGGCATTTGGCCTCTTTCATTTGGTTTTGGGTGCACTAGTGTGGACAAGAGGGACATTCAGCAAAGGGCTTCGAAGGCAAACACTGTTGGACAACTAGATCTAGTCCAAACTTCGACAAAGGTAAGAACTTTAGGGCCTAAGGTGTTAATGGCCAAATATGGTAAGGAGTTTTATACTTGATAGTTATCGACTTGTATTCTAACATGTGGGCAACCAATTGTAGGATATCGTAAGGGGGTTTCCATCGTCAATTCATTGCAAACAGGTGTGTAAATAACACCCACTTATAGACTAGATCGACAAAAGCTGAAAAGTCGAAATACCGAAAAGTTGACATTTTATGAACTTGTGAGCGTGCGAACGCTCGTGAGATAGTTTGTTTGTCAATACCAGTAATCTCAAGTGGTAAGATTACAGAGTGCGCGATTTAATGCACTTCGGTATATTTGGGCTTAATAGGCCGAAATCAGGTAAATGGGCTAACGGGCCCAATTCGATAAAAACGCTCAATAAGTGTTTCTGTTAATGCATTAATGGCTGTAATATGCATGAAAACCCTAAATAGTAAATCTAATAAAATACCCCTAAGTTTAAAAATTACCGTTATATCCCTAGGTGCAAAATGACCGTTATACCCCTAGGGTTAATTTTGACTGAAATGCATGACATTCTGTTTCTGTGTGTTGTATGCCATGACGAGTATGTCTGTTGCATGGGATATGGGTTATATTGATGGAGGAAGCATTTTGGTGGCTCTGCCACAAATATCTGTATCTGGTGACTTCGTCAAAATATCTGTTTCTGGTGGCTATGCCACAAATATCTGTATCTAGTGACTCTGTCATAATATCTGTTCTGGCAGCCATGCTGCAAATTCTGTGGCGCGTAGCGGATGGGTGGGTCGAGTAGTCTCCCTACATGGTGTAAGGTTGGTACAGGGGTGTATACGGATGGATATGGGATTAGGTTTCTGCATACATGAAATATTTGTTCTGTATCTGTTGTGGGCCTATGGGTTTCATTCTGAATTCTGTATAGGCCTAAAGCCCAGCTTAATCTGTTTCTGTGGTTTGAGTTGATCTGGACTATGGTTGGGTTATTTTACACATTGAGTTTTCCAAACTCACCCCTTATTTTCATCCATGCAGGTACCCCCAACCATAGTGGACTTGGAGCTGTGAGGGATTCAGAGTGGCCACATGTTCTGCAAATTCGGTTTTGTTCTTGTGATTTGATCAGCAATTATTTACTTTAATAGTTTGGGTTTTAAGTTGTAATAAGGCCGCTTTAATTACTTCTAATTGCTTTAATATGTTTTGTTAGATTAAATATGATATTTTTTTAATCGTTGAAATTGAATAGCTTTAGGGCGCGTTTTAAAAAAAGTTACCAGATTTCAAAATATCGCGATAACAAAGCAAAGCTTCCGCAACAAAAATGTTTTCAAAATTAATAACCTTCTCAAATGGTTTTAAATGAAATGGTTTCCATGAACAATCACTCAGTTAAAGTGTGGCAATGGTGGTGTGCATGTCAAGGATTGGATCCGTGGAGAGCTTGGTACTTAAGCAGTCTAATAGACTCACCTCCTCTTTTCTGGCATCCTACTTGGTGCACAGCTTTCATTCACTTTAACCTATAACGAAGATATCCTTTATGACACTAAGAAAGATTTTAGATAAAACATTCCTTTTCTAGTAACGCTTCGATGTGACACGCTGAATTCGATCATCACATCTGGGCCAGGTTTAGGGTGTTTTATGCATCGGCCTCGAGATATGCAAGCTAGTGTAAGATCTGTCTGGGACATGGCATCGACACCGATAGATGAGAGCCAATGTAAGACCTGTCTGGGACATGGCATCGGCCTCGATATATGAAAGTCAGTGTAAGACCTGTTTGGGACATGGCATCGACTTAGATGTGTGAGCCAATATAAGACCATGTTTGGAACATGGCATCGGCATCGTACCCTATGTTTGAGGCTTAGTGATTATCCTGTAGTATTCCAAATGGTTCAACGGGAAATTTACGATTTAAGTTGAAATGATTGAGCTTATGGCTATGTTGTGAGTGGTACAGGTACTTACATGAAATTGATGAAATGTGAACTCAATTCATGTTGTATGATTAGTAAGGAAAGAATATGAGCATGTTGAGTAACACAGGTATGTATGCCAAGCTCATGAGAAATGATTTCAGTTTATGATGCACATTTGGTGAAGATGTGCATGGGTAATTCATGCCTATGAGAATGATTTTGTGATGACCTCGTGATTATAGGTCTATACTTATGATGTATAAATATGTATTTTTACCAATATGGTGAAAATGAATTAATACGGTGTGATAAACTTAGTATAATTAATTTACACTGAACAGTTTTGGACAGCAGCAACAGTCTGACTTTGAAAATACACCAAAAGTAGTAGGAAGTGAGTTAGAGACAGAATAAAATATGGAATTGAATCTTATCGAGCCTAATTTCTTTTAAAGGAAACAGTGTAAGCAAAAGAATTTCACATTATGAGATATTTGAATTTGTGTGAAACAGAGTCAGAACGATTTTGAAATCCCATGTTCTGATTTGAGAAAATCATTAAAAATTGTACAAAAATAATTATGGGTTATAATTTATATTTTTGGATTCTTTAGTGAGCCTATTTTCAAAATAAACAAATGGGAATATCATCTAAATCCCGTATGAGGAGATGATTAATTTTTAGTGAAGAGGGGTCGAAACTGTCAGGCAGTGAAATAGGGGTAACTTTAAACAATAAACTGTACTGATTGACTCGATCAAAAATTCTAAAAATTTTATGGTAAGAAGATATGTGAGTCTAGTTTTAGGGAAAATTGGCAGGTCTTAATTTGGAGCTCCGTAGCTCAAGATATAAATAATTTAATGACTATGGCTCGAGGAAATAGCTTGACCTGAACATAAGTAAAAGTGCAAATATGGTTGTATTACCTTGAGAAGCAAGTTGATAAATTGCTTATTATTTTCATACGGTCTCACTAAGCTATAAAGCTTACTCCTTTTCTTTTCTTTTCTTTAGTTTTGTTAGGTTAGCTCAGGATTGGAGATCGTCGGAGGCAGCACCACACTATCAAGCCATCACCTTTGTAATATTGATATATGTTAAACGTTTTTAAGTGAGTGGTATGTATAGGGACTTATCTCCTTGTCACGTGTTATTATGATTATCCAAATGTATTGGCTTATATTGAGTTATTTGTATATGTCCAAGAGGTGTGTCTTATTTTGATTATGGTTTGTGAACCTATCTATCTATGCTATGTTCTAATGCTTGTGATGAGGTGGTGTGATTGTGCTTGTTAGCCATATATGGTTGGCATTAATGTTATGAATGTGTATTAATTTGAGATGCTAAATGATTAAAATGATGTCATGATATGTCTACTTAGTGTGTATAAAGATGTGAAAGATTAAGGGTAATATAAAGGCTTGGAAAATAGCCTAAGTGTTGACCACACGGGCAGAGACATGATCGTGTGTCTCGGCCGTGTGGGGGACACAGCCTTAGCACACAATTGTGTGTGACTTGGCCGTGTGACTCTAAATTTTTGCTGACATCATAAATAGAGAGTTACACGGGCTGAAGACACAGGCGTGTCCAAGCCACATAGGCGTGTGAAACCCACACGGCCAACCCACACGGGCATGTGACTCTCCAAAGTGTGAAAATTTTCTAAGTGTTGCAAAAGTTCTATATGTTTACGGTTTAGTCTCGAACCGCTTCCAATGTATGTTTTGGGCCTCCTAAGCCCATATAAGGGAAGCTATGCATGTGAATGAAATGTTTTAAATTGAACAAAATTTTATGGCCCATTTTTTTACATGATTGATTGTATTTAAGTCCGATAACGCCTCGTATCCTGTCCCAACATTGGACACAGGTAAGGGGTGTTACATGTGATGCACCTTAAATCTATTTTGGAAGTTCTACATAGGGAA
Organism: Gossypium anomalum; assembly: GCA_025698475.1. Lineage (NCBI taxonomy): Eukaryota > Viridiplantae > Streptophyta > Magnoliopsida > Malvales > Malvaceae > Gossypium > Gossypium anomalum. The sequence continues at coordinate 46,076,841 of CM046965.1, forward strand.
ACCCTTTATGCTAACCTTAAGAAATGTACTTTTTGTTCTGATAAGGTTATCTTTCTAGGTTTTGTGGTTAGCTCGGAAGGTTTGGAAGTAGATCAAGAGAAGATAAAGGCTATTCGAGAGTGGCTAAGACCTACAAGTATCAGCAAAGTTCGAAGCTTCCATGGCTTGGCAAGCTTTTATAGATGATTCATGCCCAACTTCAGCACTATAGCCACACCTTTGACAAGCGTGATCAAGAAGAACTCGGCTTTCTATTGGGCCGACGAGCAAGAGAAGTCCTTTGTTGAAATTAACAATTGTCTTACTAACACACCTTTACTTGCATTACCTGATTTTACTAAAACGTTTGAAATTGAATGTGATGCATCAGGTGTGGGAATAGGAGTTGTTCTAACTCAAGACGGAAGGCCCGTTGCTTATTTTAGTGAGAAAATCAATGGAACTGCCCTTAACTATCCCGTCTATGATAAAAAAATGAACGCGCTAATTCGAGCCCTCAAGTCGTGGCAACACTACCTATGGCTGAATGAGTTCGTGATTCATTCCGATCACGAAGCGTTGAAACATACAAGGGCCAGCATAAGTTGAACAAGTGACATGCCAAGTGGGTTGAGTATCTCGAGCCATTTCCTTATGTCATAAAGTACAAAAAAGGCAAAGATAACATCATAGCTGATGCACTTTCGAGAAGGTATACGTTATTTTTGTATCTTGAATCAAAACTGCTTGGATTTTCTTTCTTGAAAGATTTGTACACTAATGATGCTGATTCTGGTGAGATCTTTACTACTTGTGAGAGTGCTACTTTTGAGAACTTTTATAGGTACGAGGGCTTCCTTTTCAAGGAAGGAAAGTTATGTGTTCCCTAAGTTCCATTCGGGACTTACTTGTGCACGAGGCACATAGTGGAGGCCTCATGGGACATTTCGGAATAAGTAAGACCTTGGCAATGCTTCAAGAAACTTCTATTGGCCTAGGATGAGATGAAATGTTGAACAAGTTTATGAGCGGTGCGTGACGTGTAAAAAGGCTAAGTCTAATATTCAGCCACACGGCCTATACACTCCACTGCCCATACCCAAAGCTCCTTGGATGGATATATCCATGGACTTTGTCCTTGGATTGCCTAAAACAAAAATGGGGAAGGATTCCATCTTTGTTGTTGTTGATCGATTTTCAAAAAATGTCTCATTTTATTGCATGTACGAAAACTGACGATGCTGTTCATGTTTCTAATCTTTTCTTTAGGGACATTGTTCGATTGCATGGCATCCCGTAAACCATCGTGTTCGATTGAGACGCGAAGTTCCTAAGTCATTTTTAAAGATCGTTGTGGGGTAAACTTGGAACTAACTTGCTATTCTTAACCACTTGACACCCCCAAACGGATGACAAACAGAGGTGGTCAACCACGTTCCATCCACACTACTTCGAACAATCATCCGAAAGAACTTAAAATCATAGGAAGAATGTTTGCCACATATTGAGTTTGCCAACAACTGACCCGTTCATTCGGTGACTAAATATTCACCTTTTGAAATAGTTTATAGGTTTAATTCGTTAACTCCATTAGATTTAATGCCTTTGCCTAATGATCAACTAATTCATTCTGATGCTAGGAAGAAGGCTGAATATGTCAAGGAGTTGCAGCAAAAGGTTCGTGCCAATATAGAAGAGAGAACCAAGACTTATGTGCAAAAGGTGAACAAAGGTCGAAAGCGAGTTGTTTTTGAACCTAGTGATTGGGTTTGGGTTCATATGCGTAAAGACCATTTTCCAGCCCAACAGTGGTCCAAATTGTTACCTTGAATAGATAAACCTTTCCAAGTCCTAGAACGAATCAATGAGAATTCCTACAAACTTGACTTACCAAGTGAGTATAATATAAGTGCAAGTTTCAATGTGACTGATTTATCTCCCTTTGATGCAAGTTTCGACATGAGAAAAAGTTGCTTTGAAGAGGGGGGAATGATGCGAGCATGCCCCGGAGCTCACCAAGCTCGAGCAAGGATCCTATGGAGTTGCCCCAAGGCCCTATCACGCGAGCTCGAGCTAAGCTCTTTAAAGAGGCCATTCTGACCATTTTGGCCTTAATCACCCGAATATGGGTTGAAACAATGGCCGGACACATAGAAGAAGCCTGGGCCAGCTCAACGAGGACTCTTTGCAACCTCTTGCAAGTCGACTTTAGCTCCCTTTGAACGTGATTTTGCGTGATAAGTTTTATAAATTTATAATTAATCGTTCTTGAAACTAACTATTATCACGACGTAGGCAAGTGTACCTATCGAACAGTAGTATAGCTTTAGTAAGACCATATTATGGAACCCAAAGGACTAAAAGTACTAGTAATGATTGTCTTTTTATTATCTAGCCTAAGAAATAAAGGGTTTGTTTTAACTAAATAATTAATTAAGCTAAAAAGTTGCAGAAAATAGAATTGCGGAATTACTTTTGGGAAAAACGATTGATTTAGGAAAATACCTAAGGAAAAATCCACCTAAACTTTTACTTGTTATTCTGGCTCCGAACCGGACAATTTATTCATTTAACTTGTTCCGTAGAAATCCCTAATTTATGTTATTATCCCTATTCAAGACTAATAACGTCTAATCCCTAGGTTGAATAACCGAGACTTTTCTCTAATTAACACCCTAGGGTTGCATTAACTCGATCTATGGATTCCCTTATTAGGTTTCACCCTAATCCGGCAAAATCTTGTCACCCTATCTCTAGGCGCACAATCAACTCCGCTTAATTATGACAAAGTTACTCTTAGTCAAGGTCTATTCCTCCTCCAACTAAGAGTAGTAACTTGAAGTGATATCCTGAAATACCAAAACAAGAATTAAGAACACATAATTAAGAACACGTCAAATATTTATCATACGATTTAGAAAATAATAACAAGAATCGTCTTAGGTTTCATCCCCCTTAGGTATTTAGGGGTTTAGTTCATAACTAAATAAGAAAACATCTTAGAATAATAAAGAATACAAAACATAAAAACTCCTGAAAGGGAAATTAAAGAGAAATCTTCGGTCTTGATGGTGAATCTGACTTCTGATATGGATCAATCAGCTTCCTTGGAGTAATTCCTTACTCCCTATTCTCTGTCTCCCCTTTTCTTCCTCTTCTGAGGTGTATTTATAGGCTTTGGAATGCCTAATAACCCTCAAAAGTGGCCTTTTCTGAATTAGACTCAACTTAGGCTCAGCAAGGACATGCCCGTGTGCGATTACTTCAGGCCGTGTTCGAGTCTGTTAGATTGGCATGGGCGTGTGTTCTACCCGTGTGGGTCATGCTTCGATTTTGCCAAATTGACACGGCCGTGTGAGCTGCCCGTATGAGGAGGTCCAGGCCGTGTTGATTTCGTACTTTGGCCCATTTTCTCCGTTTTTGGCCCGTTTCTTGTTCCTTTTGCCCTTCTATGCTTACCCAAGTATAAAACATGAAATTAAGGCATTAGGAGCATCAGATTCACCAATTCTAAGGAAAAATCATTCATAACATGCGTTAAGTAAAAACATGTATAAATTACGGTTTATCAAATACCCCCACACTTAAACGTTTGCTTGTCCTCAAGCAAAATCCTCAAATCATAATTAAAAATTCCTTTTTCTCAACTTATAATTCCTATCAATAATATTTCAATATCTCATAAGTAATCATACATTGAGAATTCAACTAAAAGAACATTAAAGCTTCAAACATTCCAAGTTGAATATTTAATCATGAAAAACTTAGGCACCTCCCTTCATCTAAGTAGTTATCATTGATTCAAAATTGCATAGAGTTTAACATCCTTACTGAAGGATTCACTCAAATCACTCGAAGTGTTTAAGGACATTGAAATTAACACTCATCAGTCAATATGAAAAGTTATTACCATAGGCTTACATGAAAATCAAATCTCCACCACTATAAATTGAGGTGATACATCAATCAAAAGGTCTTTAGAGGGTTGTAACGAGGCTTGGTTAGGGAGTGTGGTCACAAGATGAAAGAAAAGGTTAGAATTGAGATTTACTTGAAAAACTACTTAACTAGAAAAATATTTAATCATTACTTGCATACAACATAGCTTTTTCTCTGACTATGGAATTTGAATAATGAAGCTCACAAAAGGTATATACATTTTTTTAAGAACAAGTCAAATAACGTAGACTAACTATTAAAAACAATACATAGCTAAGCAATTTATTCAACTCAAATCTCGACAAAAAGAGGGATCAAATTAATTTAGGGGATTTCAACAATAATGGGTTAAGGGTTAATATTGAGGGTAATATAAGGAATGGCTTGTTAGGCTCAAAAGGGTTTACTAAGGGTTAATCGTGGAGGTAGGCTTTTCATGGCATGAGTTGGTTAGTCCTAAGTGCCTCTATCATCTTGACATATCAAATCAAATAGTGTGGTCTTGACATGCATAATCAGGCAAGTTCTAGAATAACAATTCAATATTGACACACTCAAAGCAATAATAAAAGTGAGCATGAAAGAATTAATATATGCTCAAAAAAATCTCACAAAAATTATGGCTTTTTGATGTTTAAATCTGTGGAATTCAATTCAAGATAATACCAAAACTTGGGAAACAACCTAAAATTTTAAATTCTTAAAAATCAACTTATCATGCTTAATTTTCTAATGTCTTAAAGTTTAAATAATCAATGCATGAACGCCTAGTTTTAATTCAAAACATATCAATACAAATCATCAGTCAATCAAAATTCATCCTAACCATGATATGAGAGATGTACAAGAGAACAAAGCAATATTCAGGGATTTTTCAGATAATGAAATGATTACCCCCCCACACTTAAGATGTACATTGTCCTCAATGTACAATGATAGATATATAGAAAAATAGAAAATCATAAGTTAGGGAGAGAATTGAAACTTCCTGAGTGTTGAATGAATGAATTCGCTAGTTTGGAGTTATGGAGATGGAGGAGGATACTCCGGTGGTGGTAGAGGTTGGGTACCACAAGTGCTGTGCCAAAAGAATATTATATCTCGTCATTGAGTAGGGCATAGCAGTCTTGGAGAACCTTTTCCAATGGAGTTTGAAGTTCCTAAGTGATTGTAAGCTTTGGAGCTCTTTATAACTGTGATAAAAGCAGGAACTGTTTAGGGGATATCAGGAAAGATAATTACTCATAAAAAAATAGCCAAGATTAAAGGTAATAAATAAAACCTAATAAAGAAGATAATAACAACTAAAAGAAATAACATTTAAATGTTAAAAGTGAAATTAATAAAAAACTTAAAATAAAAATAAAAATGAAAATAAAAATAAAAGTAGAAATAAAAAAATAAAAATAAAGATAAAATTAAATTAAACATCATCGTCACCGGATGGTTCGCGAGGTGGTGGCGGCGATGAGATATGGAAGTGCTGACAGATCTATTGGATGGTAGCATCAATGTTGTCAAATCTTTGAAAACACTGCTGCTTGAATCGGTTGAGGCGCCCAAAGATGTCACCATATGAAGCCGTCGCATGAACTGGATGAGAGGGTGGTGGTGTCTGGGATGGTGGGTCCTCGTACTGGGTAGGGACATCATTAGTAATGTCCTCTGGAGCCTCCTCCTCGGTGGATTGGGTGAGACGATATTGGGGAGGGTAGGTTCCTCGGTGCCTTTCGATCATCCTCATGCTAAGCATGCTCGAGATGCCTTATGGAGACATCTGGCCAATGAGGGTCAGGGATGATTCTTGGGCCACGGTATCGAGGAGTCCAAAGTGTCAGGCCAATCGAGTGACGTAGGGGCCAATGGAGATAACCCACCTCTGATGTCGCTCCGTCTGGTGGCAGATGGCAAGGGCTATAAAGTATACAAGATCGAAAACATGCCCGTTTGACATACACCATAAGTAGTAGACGTCGAGGGTAGTAACGGCACCGGTGCTCTCTCTCCGCCCTATTAAAGTGTGAGATAGAATAGAAAGGAGATACCTTAAGGAAGGAGGGAGAGATGATGCCCTGGTGCGACTGGGGTCGTAGCTGGCCGAACGTGGGACGAGGGCGTCCCAGCAACGTGAGGGAGAATGATGGATGTGGCGGTCGAGAGCATGTAAGTCATTCTCCTCTCTGAACTCCTCAGTATATAACCCAACGTAGTGCCAAATTCTGGGATGCTTAGTTGGCGGACTAATCCGCCTAAGCGAAATTAGACTGTGCTGGGATCATCGTAGTTCGTCATTACTGTTTGAAGATGGAACGTGGAGCATAGTTCCATCATTAGCTCTAAGTATGCTGGCTCGATGATCCCAAAGAATAGTTTTCAAGGATGGGTGGTAAGGAGGGCCCAAATCGCATCAGCCAATTGAACTTGTTCTACTGCAACCCAGTCGATGCAGCGGCCCGCAGCTAAAGGTTGGGCCTGTAATATTTGAAAAAGTTCATCTTGGGGCCTGTTGGGAAACTATAGGAACGGGTGGCAAATTTTCACAGTAAGGCCCGAGAAAGATGACGCTCCCTTCTTTTTCTTTGAGGCAGGGATGGCAGCATTCTTCCCTCGCGAAGACGACATAGTTAACCTGCAATTGGAATCATTAATTCATCTTGATGAGTGGAAAAGGTAAAATGCAACGAAAGTCAAAGAGGAAAAGCCATGAATATGTTCAGCCACAATTGCTAAAAATACTAAGTTCAATGACATATTTTTTTTTGTAGCATGACCATTGTGTTGTGAGTAAAAAAATTACAAAGACTAGAATGCAACCTATTATATGTATGAAAGAATGGCAACACAAAAGGGATGAAAATTTCAACTACCCTAATCATGCATATGGACTTCTAACTAATTAAATGGAGTAAAGGAATCATGCAATGGGTGAGAACTTTAATATGAAAAAGATGATAGGTATTCTAGATTATGACATTTAAATGATAAAAAGTATGAAAAGAACATGAAAACTTGCATATTATTATGATAAAAAGCCCTAAAAATCAGTAAAATATACAAGGAAGAAGTAAAGAAACGCTAGGAAGAGAAGATTGAGCGTCAAAAATAGAGTTGAAATGTAACGCCCTGTACCCGAGACCGTCGCCAGATTCGAACACGAGGTGTTAACAGACTTAATTTATTACTTAAACCGCTCAAACGATTTATTTTTTTAAAATTTCTAGTCAAGCTAGCAATCTGCGTCACAGTCGCTTAAAACTATACTCAAGAAGAAATCTTTACATATAAAGCATTACTTCTAATTATTTTTTTACAATTTATTATGAATTTTTAAAGTCAGAACAGGGGATCCAGAAATCACTCTGGCCCTGTTTCACAAAATTTCAAATATCTCATAAAATATAATTCATATACCTGTTTTGTTCAATCCATATCAAAATAGACTCATTAATCTTCAATTTCATAACTTACTCATCATTTAATTCCATTTCTACTATTTTTATTGATTTTTAAAATTTATATCACTGTTGCTGCCAGATTCTGTTTTATGGCAAATTTCACTTTATTAAGGATTTTCATGGACTAAATATCATTTTAGACATATATAACATCAAATATGACTTAGATTGGCCATTCCAATGGTAATCATTTACAAACCCTATTCTTGCCAAACCATAGCCATATCATAAGATCATTTACACAAAGTGAGTATTTTGCCATACATGCCACATTCAAAACACACAAGCCATTTTACCAATTTAGGCCTTTGGATAGTGTGAACGAGTCTTCGACCTATCCCGATTCTCAAGCCGGCTTGTCAAAACTACAATGAAAGAAAAGGAGGGAGTAAGCACAAATGCTTAGTAAGCTCACATGCAAATAGCAAGTAACATAATCATACAATCCCACAAAAACATTATTTGCATAAACAACACCAAGACATTCATGTTTCATTTGTATTTAATATCTTTCTACGATTTCATCATACCAAGTTCTCAACCTAAGGGTTTAAGCACATTCCTGTCAAATTTTCTCATTTACCACACTTACCAACATGTCACCTTCATTTTAGGCCTTCTTTATATTCACTTAAGATTCACCCGTTGAACACATCGGAATATAATTCGAATACACGGATCTCATGAACATAAGAGCCATACCCGCAGCTAGACAAACTCAATAGCCTGCGGAACTTATGTAGCCAAGCTACCATGTAACCCGCCCATAAGTGAACTCAGACTCAACTCAACGAGCTCGGATGCCTAGTTACATCTCACGAACTCGGACTCAACTCAACGAGGTCGGAACTCAACCATCCTAGTGACATGTCACTTGTATTCTAATCTATTCCCAAGGTTCAAACGGGCTTTTTCCTCGATCACATATCCTTGCCGTCTTCCATGGAATATCGAAACCGACACTCGGTAGCAATTCATATTTAACAAGTAATAAACATAATTTGCATATTACTCAACAATAACCAAAAAGCATAATATTTCATAATAATAATCATCATATCATATAAATATCATTAAGTTAATTAAAATGACAATTATGTTACTACATTTACACATGAACTTACCTCGATACAAAATTATTAGCAATCGAGCCTATTCTTCGTAAACTTTGTTTTTCCCTCGATCGCGACTTGAATCTCGTTTCCCTTGATCTATAATGTCAAATTAATCTTATTTAATACATACATTCATCAAAACAGCATTTAATACAAACTTTGGCAAAATTACATTTTTTGCCCCTAAATTTTGCATAATTACACTTTTGCCCCTAGGCTCAAAAATTAAAATTCATCCCTTATTCTTATGTTTTATGACATGCTGATAATTTTTCCCTTCTATGGTAACATCAAATTCACACTCTAACATGTACTTATGACTATTAGGTATTTTTATCGATTAAGCCCTTTTACTCGTTTTCGCTTAAAACTGAGTAGTACAAGTTGTCTAACATAATTTAAAACCTCATTTTCTATCATAAACCACAAAAATACACAAATTTCACCTATGGGTATTTTTCCAAATATGAACCCTAGGTTGAATTATTGCTAGCATAAGCTTAATCGAAAGCTACCGGATTCTAAAAACGTAAAGAACATTAAAAACGGGGCTTGGAATCACTTACTATGGAGCTTGGAAGCTTGAAACAAACCCTAGCTATGGAGAACCCTTGAAATTTTGGCCTAATGAAGAAGATGGACAAAAATTGGCTTTTAATTTTGTTTTTAATTCATTTTAATAACTAAATGACCAAAATGCCCTTACTACTAAACTTTCCAAAAATTCCATCCATGTCCAATTTTTGTGCATAGACTTAGAAATTGGTCAAATTGCTATTTAAGACCTCCTCATTAATATTCCAAAACAATTTCATACTAAAAACTCCTAGAATGCAAGTTTTACAAATTATTCGATTTAGTCCCTAATTTCAATCTAAGCACTTTAGCCATAGGATTTCATCACGAAATTTTCACACAATCATGCAATCATATCATAAACATCAAAATAATTATAAAATAATTATCTCTATCTCAGATTTGTGGTCACGAAACCACTATTCTGATTAGGCCCTAATTCGAGATATTACAACTCTCCTCCCTTTAAGGATTTTCGTCCTCGAAAATCTTACCGGTAAACAGATGTGGGTATTGATTTCTCATGGTTTCCTCAGATTCCCATGTAGTTTCTTCTACTCCGTGCTTTTGCCACAATACTTTCACGAGAGCGACACTTTTATTTCTTAGTTGCTTGACCTCTCGAGCTAAAATCTTAATCGGTTCTTCTTCGTAAGTCATATCCAGCCGTAGCTCAATTTCTGCAGGTGAAATTATATGTGAAGGATCCGAACGATACCGACGTAGCATAGATACGTGGAATATATCATGCATCTTCTGTAATTTAGATGGCAATGATAACCGATAAGCTACTGGTCCAACTCTCTCAATCACTTCAAACGGTCCAATAAAACGTGGGCTTAATTTGCCTTTCTTGCCAAATCTGAGAACTTTCTTCCACGGGGATACTTTCAAAAACACTTTGTCACCAACTTGATATTCAATCTCTTTTCTCTTCAAATTTGCATACGATTTTTGTCCATGTCTGTCGCTTTCTTTCAAGCAATCTCGATGATCATTACTTTTCTCTTCTGTTTTCCTTAACTAGATCGACCAGAAATCTAATTTTCCTTAAGCTTTGTCCAATACAAAGGTGTGCGACATTTACGTCCATACAAAGCTTCATAAGGTGCCATCTTCAAACTCGTCTGATAACTATTATTATAAGCAAATTCTACCAATGGTAGGTACCTTTCCCAACTACCTTGAAATTCCAATATGCAACATCTGAGCATGTCTTCAAGAACCTGAATTACTCTCTCTGATTGTCCATTAGTTTGTGGATGAAAGGCAGTGCTGAAATTTAACTTTGTACCTAATGCCTCTTGCAACTTTTGCCAAAACTGTGAAGTAAATCTCGGATCTCTATCCAAAATGATTGACAAAGGTATTCCATGAAGTCTAACAATCTCACGGATATACAATTCAGCCAACTTATTAAGAGAATAATCCGTGACGCATCGAATAAAATAAGTCGATTTAGTCGATCACAACTATTACCCGGATGGCATTTTTTTCCCGAGTTAACGGCAACCCCGATATAAAATCCATAGTAATCCGATCCCATTTCCATTCAGAACCATGATAGGTGGAGTAATCCCAAACGTATTTGGTGTTCAAATTTTCACTTGTTGACAAATTAAGCACTTTGATACAAAATCGGAGATATCTCTTTTCATTCCATTCCACCAATACATTTTCTTCAAGTCATTATACATTTTCGTACTACCCGGGTGAACTGCCAAGCAACCATTATGTGCTTCATGCAAAATCTTTTGAATCAACTCATCATTTTTCGGTACACAAATCTGATTTTGAAACATCAAGCAATCATCAGAACTGATTCTGAAATCTGATCCTGTATCAGCTTCACACTGTTTTCTCTTGGCTTGCAAATCTTGGTCATTTTTCTGAGCTTCACAAATCTCTTGTAAAAACATTGGTCTTGCTCTTAACTCTGCTAGAATCGAACCATCATCTGATACCTTTAACCGAGTGTTCATAGCTCTCAAAGCAAATAGTAACTTTCTGCTCAAAGCATCAGCAACCACATTCGCTTTTCCCAGATGGTAGTCAATAACAAGCTCGTAATCTTTCAATAACTCCAACCATATTCGCTGTCTCAAATTCAAATCTTTTTGTGACATCAAGTACTTAAGAATTTTGTGGTCGGTATATACTCGGCACTTTTCACCATACAAATAATGTCGCCAAATCAGCAAACACTATAGCAACCAATTCCAAATCATGAGTCGGATAATTTCTTTCGTGAGATTTTAACTGCCTCAAGCATAAGCCACCACTTTTCCTTCTTGCATAAGTACACATCCTAAGCCATTTCGAGAAGCATCACTATACACCACAAATTCTTTACTCCGATTCTGGGTTGTACCAACACTGGGTGCTTCATTAATAACTTTTTCAATTCTTCAAAACTTTGTTGACATTCTTCCGTCCATTCAAATTTAACATTCTTTCTGAGTAGTCTAGTCATAGGAGCAAAGAATTATAGAAAATCCATTTACAAACCACTGATAATACCCAACTAGCCCCAAGAAACTTCTAACCTCGGTTACATTTTTCGGTGGTTTCCAATCAATAATGGCTGAAATCTTACTAGGATCAACCCGTATACCATCACCTGAAACAATATGACCCAAAAATCCAACTTCCCGGAGCCAAAATTCACTTTTACTAAACTTAGCATACAGCTGCTTATCTCTCAAAGTTTGCAAAACTATCCTCAAATGCTCAGCATGCTCTGTCTCATCTTTTGAATAAATTAAAATATCATCTATAAACTCCACAACAAATTTGTCCAAGTATGGCCGAAATATGCGATTCATTAAATCCATAAACACAGCAGGAGCATTTGTCAACCCGAATGGCATAACTAAAAATTCATAATGACTGTACCTTATTCTAAAAGCAGTTTTAGGCACATCCGACTCTTTTACTCGTAGCTGGTAGTACCCAGATCTCAAGTCAATCTTTGAAAACCATGTCACTCCTTTTAGCTGATCAAATAAATCATCAATTCTTGGCAACGGATATTTGTTTTTGATTGTCACCTTGTTTAACTGCCGATAGTCAACAACAACCTCATAGAACCATCCTTCTTTTTCACAAATAACACAAGAGCACCCCAAGGTGAAAAACTCGATCTCACAAAGCCTTTATCAGTCAACTCTTGCAACTGTGACTTTAATTCTTTCAACTCTGCTGGTGCCATTCTATATGGAGCAATTGAGATCGGAGCTATTCCCGGTATCAAATCAATACCAAATTTTACTTCCCTGACTGGAGGCAAACCCGACAATTCTTCTGGAAATACGTCCGCAAATTCACACACAACCGGCACTGATTCAACTTTCTTTTCAACTTCTTTTGTATTAATTACATACGCCAGATAAGCTTTATAACCCTTTCTCAAATATCTCTGAGCCGACATTGAAGAAATCATACTAGATAATGCCTCTGATTTGTCTAGTTCAACCCGCAGAATTTTACCACTTTCACACTTTAATTCTATAACCTTTTCTTTGCAATTTATTATAGCATCATGCAATGTCAACCAATCCATACCCAAAATAACATCAAATTCATCAAACGGCAACAACATCAAGTCGGTCGGAAAGTAATGACCCCGAATCATTAAAGGGCATTTCTTACATACTTTATCAACTATCACATATTTGCCTAACGGATTCGACACTCTAATCATAAATTCTGTGTTCTCAACAGGTATATTCATACTAGACACCAATTTCATGCACACATATGAATAAGTAGAACCGGGAACAATCAAAGTAATAACATTAACATCATAAAGAGAAAATATACCAGTAATCACATCGGGTGATGAAGCATCTTCACGTGCCTTTATGGCATAAGTTCTAGCTGGAACCCTTACTTCAGATTTAGCTGCTGAATCTCTGACTACATTTTTACTGCTTACTTCATTTCCAGCTTTTGTCGAATATCTTCCCCTTGTCTGCACCACTAGCTTTTACATTCTGAAATTTTTCTTTCTCAGCTCTCTCTGGGCAGTCTCTAATAAAATGATCCGGAGAACCACACCGAAAACATTCATTCGCTCTACATGGGCCAAAATGATTTCTGCCACACCGCTGGCACTCAGGCTTAACAAATCTCGTATTTCCCACACTAGCTGCAGAAGTAGTCTGAGATTTAGGACCCACATTTTGCTTCTTAAAATTTCCATATGATTGTCCAGCCGAAACCTGTGAACGAGGATTCATATTTCTAGATTTTCTGGATTGCTGTGAGAATGAACTGCTCGTCGGTCTTTTCTTCCAATTTCTAGTCTCAGCCTCTACCTTTTTCTTCTCTTTAAGTAGTTCTTCAGCCTTGCAAGCTCGATCAACCAGTACTACCATTTCTTTTAATTCAAGAATCCCAACAAATCCTTTGATGTCTTCATTGAGTCCGTCTTCAAATCGTCTGCACATTTTAGCTTCTGTAGGAATATATTCTCTAGCATACTTACTCAACCTGACAAACTCCCTTTCGTATTCAATAACTATCATGTTCCCCTGCTTTAATTTAAGAAACTCTTTACGCTTCTGATCAATAAATCTTTCACTGATATATTTCTTCTGAAATTCTTCTTGAAAGAACTCCCAAGTTACTTTCTCTCTTGGTACTCATCAAGTCAATGTCTTCCACCAATGATAAGTCAATCCTCAACAATGATATAGCACATTTTCAAGCATTCTTCCGTGTACAAGACAATTCATCAAATACTCGAATAGAATTCTCAAGCCAAAACTTTGCTTTCTCGGCATCATCATCAATATTTGCCCCGAATTCTTCAAATTTCCTTGTTTACTGGATTTTGTCAACTAGAGTTCTGTGAAATTTCATCGATCTACACCTTGAGGCATCGTGGTACAGGTTGAGGAATCGGGGGAGGTGGGGAGGTTGTGCATTCGGGTTCGCATTTAATGAACTCAATATACTGTGCACTCATCATCCGGAGAAAGGCTTCCCGAGCCCCTTCTCCTCCTCCTTGACCGATGCAGGGAGGTGGATTTTCGATTGGCACCGCCTTGATCGGACCGGTGCATTACTCTCTACATCATTAGCCGCAAATCGGATCGGGATCCATTTACTATAAAAATCATTTAAAAGGTCGAAGTCGTCACACTATCACAATTTATATATATGGCATGTATAGCAAAACCCATACATACAACACATTAGTCCGAGAACCGACTAAACTCGCTCGATCATCGCTAAATGTAATGCCCTGCACTGCCGAGACTATCGCCAGATTCGAACACGAGGTGTTAACAGACTTAATTCATTACTTAAACCGCTCAAACGATTTATTTTTTTTTAAATTTCCAGTTAAGCTAGCAATCTGCGTCACAGTCGCTTAAAAATTCATATCTCGAGTTTCGAAACTCGAAATCCAATTACGTAAATTTTACCTAAAACTAAACACATATATCTATTTACTAATTTTTTTCTATAATTTTTGGTTAAGCCAATTAGTACAGTTTATTAGTTAAATTCTCCCCTGTTTCAGGGTTTGACTGCTCTGACCTCTGTGTATTACAAATCAGATATATCTCTGTACAGAATTTTAATGTCTATGACATTTGTTTCTCTTAAAACTAGACTCAATAAATAAAGCATGACTTCTAATTATTTTTTTACAATTTATTATGAATTTTTAAAGTCAGAACAGGGGATCCAGAAATCACTCTGGCCCTGTTTCACAAAAATTCAAATATCTCACAAAATATAATTCATATACCTGTTTTGTTCAACCCATATCAAAATAGACTCATTAATATTCAATTTCATAACTTACTCATCATTTAATTCCATTTCTAATATTTTTAGTGATTTTTCAAATTTACATCACTACTACTGCCAGATTCTGTTTTATGGCAAATTTCACTTTATTAAGGATTTTCATGGACTAAATATCATTTTAAACATACATAACATCAAATATGACTTAGATTGGCCATTCCAATGGCTAATCATTTACAAACCCTTTTCTTGCCAAACCATAGCCATATCATAAGATCATTTACACAAAGTGAGTATTTTGCCATACATGCCACATTCAAAACACACAAGCCATT
Organism: Gossypium anomalum; assembly: GCA_025698475.1. NCBI lineage: Eukaryota > Viridiplantae > Streptophyta > Magnoliopsida > Malvales > Malvaceae > Gossypium > Gossypium anomalum. The sequence goes on from CM046965.1 coordinate 46,092,006, forward strand.
TTACTAATTTAGGCCTTCGGATAGTGTGAACGAGTCTTCGACCTATCCCGATTCTCAAGCCGGCTTGTCAAAAATACAATGAAAGAAAAGGAGGGAGTAAGCACAAATGCTTAGTAAGTTCACATGCAAATAGCAAGTAACATAATCACCCAATCCCACAAAAACATTATTTGCATAAACAACACCAAGACATTCATGTTTCATTTGTATTTAATATCTTTCTACGATTTCATCATACCAAATTCTCAACCCAAGGGTTTAAGCACATACCTGTCAAATTTTCTCATTTACCACACTTACCAACATGTCACCTTCATTTTAGGCCTTCTTTATATTCACTTAAGATTCACTCATTGAACACATCGAAATATAATTCGAATACGCGGATCTCATGAACATAAGAGCCATACCCGGAGCTAGACAAACTCAATAGCCTGCGGAACTTATGTAGCCAAGCTACCATGTAACCTGCCCATAAGTGAACTCGGACTCAACTCAACGAGCTCGGGCGTTCGCATCAATAAGTGAACTCGGACTCAACTCAACGAGCTCAGATGCCTAGTTACATCTCACGAACTCGGACTCAACTCAACGAGTTCGGAACTCAACCATCCTAGTGACATGTCACTTGTATTCTATTCTATTCCCAAGGTTCAAACGGGCTTTTTCCTTGATCACATATCCTTGCCGTCTGCCATGGAATATCGAAACCGACACTCGGTAGTAATTCATATTTAACAAGTAATAAACATAATTTGCATATTACTCAACAATAACCACAAAGCATAATATTTCATAATAATAATCATCATATCCTATAAATATCATTAAGTTAATTAAAATGACAATTATGTTACTACATTTACACATGAATTTACCTCGATATAAAATTATTAGCAATCGAGCCTATTCTTCGTAAACTTTGTTTTTCCCTCGATCGCGACTTGAATCTCGTTTCTCTTGATCTATAATGTCAAATTAATCTTATTTAATACATACATTCATCAAAACAGCATTTAATACAAACTTTGGCAAAATTACATTTTTTGCCCCTAAACTTTTGCATAATTACACTTTTGCCCCTAGGCTTAGAAATTAAACTTCATCCTTTATTCTTATGTTTTATGACATGCTGATCATTTTTCCCATCTATGGTAACATCAAATTCACACTCTAACATGTACTTATGACTATTAGGTATTTTTATCGATTAAGCCCTTTTACTCGTTTTCGCTTAAAACCGAGTAGTACAAGTTGTCTAATATAATTTAAAACCTCATTTTCTATCATAAAATACCAAAATACACAAATTTCACCTATGGGTATTTTTCCAAATATGAACCCTAGGTTGAATTATTGCTAGCATAAGCTTAATCGAAAGCACTGGATTCCAAAAACGTAAAGAACATTAAAAACGAGGCTTGGAATCACTTACTATGGAGCTTGGAAGCTTGAAACAAACCCTAGCTATGGAGAACCCTTGAAATTTCGGCCTAATGAAGAAGATGGACAAAAATTGGCTTTTAATTTTGTTTTTAATTCATTTTAATAACTAAATGACCAAAATGCCCTTACTACTAAACTTTCCAAAAATTCCATCCATGTCTAATTTTTGTCCATAGACTTAAAAATTAGTCATATTGCTATTTAAGACCTCCTCATTAATATTCCAAAACAATTTCATACTAAAAACTCCTAGAATGCAAGTTTTACAAATTATTCGATTTAGTCCCTAATTTCAATCTAAGCACTTTAGGCATAGGATTTCATCACGAAATTTTCACACAATCATGCAATCATATCATAAACATCAAAATAATTATAAAATAATTATCTCTATCTTAGATTTGTGGTCACGAAACCACTATTCTGATTAGGCCCTAATTCGGGATATTACATGAAGGCGGCGCACAGGCGTGGCAGGGAGGCTGTGTGGACTTGCAGTAGTTAGGGTTAGGGTTTTTGAGTGGGGAAGATAATGAATAGTGCAGGGTATTTATAGATTTTGGGCCACACGGCCAGGGGACACGCCTGTGTGCCCCAAATTCAGCCCGTGTGTTTCGTGTTTTTCTTATTTTGGTGTGTTTGAAATTCGACGCACGCCCGTGTACCTCAGGCGTGTTGGTGCACACGGTCGTGTCTAACGTCGTTCGCTTCTCCCACGCCTGTGTATGCAAGCCCCACGCTCGTGTTAAATTGACAGGTTCGACCACGGCTGTTAAACACGGGCGTGTCGCACGCTCGTGCTAGTTTCTCAGTTTCAACCACGGTCCTCAGGCACGGGCGTGCTGCACGCCCGTGTTGTTTTGACAGGTTCGCCCACGGCCATGTCGCACGGCTGTGGCGATTTATCACAGCCCGTGTTTTGGGGAAATCTTTACCCTATTTCTACACGGTCCTAAGCACGCCTGTGTTCTCATCCGTGTCTCTGTGGTGTACATGTTTTCAAGAGCTCCGTTAGTAGGTTAGGTGTTAAACACTAAAATTTTAAAGAAGTTAATACAATTAGTGCTCGGGTTGCCTCTCGAGAAGGGCTTATTTATAGTCTAAGCTCGACTTATCTCTCTGTTGAATGGTCATGGTGGTTTAAGGAGTTCATACTCCTCATTTCTGCTATCAATCTCATCAAAATAAGGTTTTAGACGTGTGTTGTTTACCTTAAAAGTGCCAAACTTGGGATGATTTACCTCGACTGTACCGAATGGGAAAATACTAAGTACCGTAAGAGGGATTTCTTCATTCAAGTTGGCAGTGACAATGTGAGGGTCTGTGGCATCTAGTAAGACTTTATCTCTAACCTTAAGTTGATTTGGAGAGGTATCGAGCTCGTTCTAGCGTAGTTTTAGTTTATCGTGTGTTCTCGATTTATGTGTCCGCCATTCATCTAGCTCCTCTATTTGCAGCCTTCGTTCTTTATGGATGTGTCCTCTGTTATTGTTTTGAACATGGCTCATGTACTTCTTTCAGACTCAATTCTTACAAAGTAGGTTGCATCATATTATCAGTTTTAGTAGAATGGTGTGGACAATTACCTTCAATGTTCGATGTGATGCCAGAATTGCGGGCTTGAAGGGTGATTGTTTCATCTCCTACTCAAAGTGTGAGCTCGCCTATGCCAACATCAATAATCATTTTAGCAGTTGCTAAAAAGGGCCTCCCTAAAATCAAAGGGGTGTTGTTATCCTCTTCTATGTCCAAAACAACGAAATCTTATGGTTTTATCTGCTAATTGAATGCTGATCCTAGTTTGTTTAGGTTTCTCGAGACCTAGTTGCTTAAACATTTTGTAAGGCATGACATTGATACTGGCCCCTAAATCAGCTAATGCATTATTCACATCTAAACTACCAATTAAGCAAGGAATTGTAAAACTCCTTGGATCTTTCAATTTGTGGGGTAGCTTATTCTGTAGAATAGCTAAGCACACTGCGTTTAGCTCCACATGCGATGCCTCATCGAATTTCCTCTTGTTTGCTAAAAGCTCTCTTAAAAATTTCATAGCATTTGGCATCTACGACAGAGCTTCAATAAACTGTAAGTTGATATGTAATTTTTTCAAAAGTTTAAAGAATTTACCGAATTGTTCGTCTAAGCAGTCTTTCCTCATCGCGTTAGGGTATGGGACACGAGGTTTATATTCTACATTCACCGTTTTGTTTTCATTATGACCTACGTCACCTTTACCTTTGCTCACCATAGTTTCTTGCATCGATTCTGGCTCAGGCTCAACGAATCCTTCTTTATCTTTAACATTAATTGCGTTGATCTATTCCCTTGGGTTAGGTTCAGTGTTACTTGGCAAGCTACCTTGTGGTCGTTTAGAGATTAGTTTGGACAGCTGGCCTATCTGAGTTTCGAGTCCTTGAATTGATGCTTGTTGATTCTTAAGTGCTGTCTCGGTATTCTGGAAATGGGTTTCTGACACCGAGATAAATTTGGATAGCATCTCCTCAAGGTTCAGTTTCTTCTCTTGTTGATAAGGTGGCTGTTTGAAGCCTGGGGATGGTGGTGGTCTTTGATTTCCTTTACCTCCCCATGAGAAGTTTGGGTGATTCCTCCAACCTGCGTTATAGGTATTACTGTAAGGATTATTTTGAGATCGAGGATTATTACCCATATAATTTAATTACTCGTTCTCCATGGTGTGGCCATAGGGTTGATATCCTAGATTACTCGATCTACCTCTACTCACTTCACATAGCATTACTGGGTGAACTTGCATAGAACCAAGTAAACCATCAATCTTTTTATCTAGAAGTTCTACCTGATTTGACAGCATAGTAACCGAGTCATGCCTGCTGTTTTCGTTGGCTTAGTCCTCATGACTTGCCACTGATAGTTATTTAGTGACATCTCCTCAATAAATTCATAAGCTTCTTCAGGTGTTTTGTTGTTGATGGTTCCACCAGCAGTTGCGTCAATTATCTGTCTTGTCGAGGGATTCACACCATTGTAGAACGTTTGAACTTGTAGCCATAGAGGTAACCCGTGATGAGGGCACCTTTCGCAGTAGGTCCTTGTATCTCTCCCATGCATCGTAAAGTGTTTCTAAGTCCATCTGCAAAAAAAAAGAGATATCATTACGTAACTTAGCCGTTTTAGCCGGCAGAAAATATTTTAATAAAAATTTTTCGATTATTTGTTCCCAAGTAGTGATGGACCCTCGTGGTAATGAGTTCAACCACTATTTAGCTTTGTTCCTCAGTGAAAAAGGGAATAACCGAAGGCGAATGGCATTATCAGAAATGCCATTAATTTTGAAAGTGTTGCAAAATTCCAGAAAATTCGCCAAAGTGAGTGTTGGGATTCTCATCCTGCAAACCATCAAACTGAACAAACTGCTGTATCATTTGAATCATGTTAGGTTTCAGTTCAAAATTATTTGCAGCAATAGCAGGCCTAACTATACTTGACTCAGTTCCTATTAAATTAGGTTTAGCATAATCATACATAGTATGAGGAACAGGATTCTGATTTGCTAATTCAGCGGGAATTGCTGGAGGTAGCTGATTGTCTTGATTTTCAGCCATCTCCTCGGTTGTAGTTGAGATATCGTCCTCTTGCTCTTCCTCTATGTATCTTAAGCTTCGCCTTATTTCTCATCGATTTCTACGAGCTGTGCGATCGATCTCTTCGTCAAAGAGCAGTGGTCTCGACGGGTTTCTTTTAATCATAAACTATAAGAACCTGCCAGAAGAAAGGAAATTAGTAAAATAAGAATAAAGTTAAATTGCAAGAAAAATAAATGGCTAAAGTAATAAAAGTTGAGTGTTCCTAATATTTTAGTCCCTGGCAACGGCGCCAAAAACTTGATCGTGATTTTCCGTGATAAGTTTTATAAATTTATAATTAATCGTTCTTGAAACTAACTATTATCACGACGTAGGCAAGTGTACCTATCAACCAGTAGTATAGCTTTAGCAAGATCGAATTGTCGAACCCAAAGGACTAAAAGTACTAGTAATGACTGTCTTTTTATTATCTAGCCTAAGAAATAAAGGGATTTGTTTTAACTAACTAATTAATTAAACTAAGAAGTTGCAGAAAATAGAATTGGGAAATTACTTTTGGGAAAAACGATTGATTTAGGACAATACCTAAGGAAAAATCCACCTACACTTTTACTTGTTATTCTGGCTCCTAACCGGATGATCTATTCATTTAACTTGTTCTGTAGAAATCCCTAAGTTATGTTATTATCCCTATTCAATACTAATAACTTCTAATCCCTAGGTTGAATAATCGAGACTTTTCTCTAATTAACACCCTAAGGTTGCATTAACTCGTTCTATGGATTCCCTTATTAGGCTTCACCCTAATCCTGTAAAATCTTTCACCTTATCTCTAGGCGCGCAATCAACTCTGCTTAATTATGACAAACTTACTCTTAGTCAGAATCTATTCCTCCTCCAACTAAGAGTAGTAACTTGAAGTGATATCCTGAAATACCAAAACAAGAATTAAGAACAAGTCAAATATTTATCATACGATTCAAAAAATAATAACAAGATTCATCTTAGGTTTCATCCCCCTTAGGTATTTAGGGGTTTAGTTCATAACTAAATAAGAAAATATCTCAGAATAATGAAGAATACAAAACATAAAGAAAACCCAAAACTCCTGAAAGGGAAATTGAGGAGAAATCTTCAGTCTTGATGAATCCGACTTCTGAGATAGATCAATCGGCTTCCTTGGAGTAATTCCTTACTCCTTATTCTCTATCTCCCCTTTTCTTCCTCTTCTGGGGTGTATTTATAGGCTTTGGAATGCCTAAGAACCCTCAAAAGTGGCCTTTTCCGAATTAGACTTAACTTAGGCTCGGCAGGGACACACCCGTGTGACACGCCCGTGTGCGATTATTTTAGGCTGTGTTTGAGCCTATTAGATTGGCACGGGCATGTGTTCTAGCCGTGGGAGTCATGTTTTGATTCTGCCAAATTGACACGACCGTATAAGCTACTCGTGTGAAGAGGTCTAGGCCGTGTTGATTTCGTACTTTGGCCCATTTTCTCTGTTTTTGGCCTGTTTCTTGTTCCTTTTGCCCTCCTATGCTTACCTAAGTATAAAACATGAAATTAAGGCATTAGGAGCATCGAATTCATCAATTCTAAGGAAAAATCATCCATAACATGCGTTAAGCATGGGGTAAAAACATGTATAAATTACGGTTTATCACCCCTTCAGCTCTCCGAGCTTCGTTCAACTCAACTTAGCTCGTTTTAGCTCATTTTAGCTCGTTTTAACCCACTTTTATTTCTTTCTATTTCATTTGGTTATTTGCTTGAATAAACTAAGTGTTTACTTTAATTAGTTTAATTTGTTTCAGCTTATTGATTAGCTTATTAGCTCATTATAGCTTATTACATGTTTTTAGTACATTATGAGCTAGCCAAATTATTGTGTCATGTCAAGCCAGCATTTAATTTGTCTTAGCTTCATTATATTTTATTAATGTGTCTAATGCATGTCTTTACTTTAGTACAACTAAATTGAATCTTGCCATAAACTCAATTAATGTGTTCATTGTATTTTGGTGCAGCCGAGTGAATGAAGGTGAATTAATGCAAGGTGCATGTATGACCGGTTACAACGAATGGAGTGATTCATGCATGGCCAGCTACAATGCATGGTGGCTAGTTGTTTGGCTTCTCAGAGCAACTATTCGGCCAAGGAGTAGCTATCTATTGAACTTCCCAAGCTGGCTGAACATTTCCCCAAGGCAGCCTTGAAGGTGTTCACACTAGCCAATTTCCACATTCACATATGAAGACCATTCGCCTATTAGCATTCACACTCAAGTGGCCTTTCAAACTCTGGTGTTCACACATCTAATGACCATTCAAGCTGCCCAATTAATGCATACACCTATTTGCTGAACAATGCAAATTAATTGAGCTTATTTAAGCTCATGATCGAACCTAGACAAGTCCAATCAGCTCTCAATGCTTCCAAATACATTCAGCTAAATTCGTTCATCAAGAAGCTGACTTGTGGCATTCCAAAGGCTGAACATGGACATGGAAGACTTATGGTTTTGTTTCTAGAACATTCAACTCATTTAAGGCCGAATTACTTACTCATTAAGCTTTCTATTTACCTATTCGGCTAGCATAGATTACTAGTTATAAATACTTAGCTAATTTCATGTATTGGATAATTTTGCCAATTTTGAATGTTATTTGAGATATTTGTGAGGTTTCTTCTCTCAAATTTCATCCGTGTCTCAGCTTGACTTATCCGCTAGTCAGTGGCGTCATTCTGATTCTTTTTTGAACTTATCACCTTTTTGGTGTGGTGTTCAACCTATCCTATACCTTTGGTTCTTACCTTGCTAGATAGCGGGTCAAGGTTCCCTATCTTCCTTCACCGAACCACTTTAAGCCATATAAGTCTTGGGTCAACACTCTCCTTAGAGTTGGTTCGTTCTTGTCGCTTAACTCTGATTTCCATTCCACCTATCTATCAACTTATCTATCTTAATTTATTTGTTAGCTGAACCTAATCACACTATACTTAACCATTTTGAACCTATTTCCATTACTTATCTGCTTACTTAGCCGATTATAAACCTATTACAAGTTTGGAAAGATACTTCCTCGCTGACGATCGGGCAACTAAGATGTCTCTTCTCAACACACCGAGGTGAGATCGTATCAGAAAGCATTTAGTATATTATTTCTATCATAATGATAATTGAGAATAATTTCAATAATATATATACTTGAGTTGCATAATCTCAAAATTCTTGTTCTTGAGTATAATTATACTAAACTCATAATTATGGGAGGAATGTTTTCTGAAGAAGTGTTTCAAAGGTGATTTTAAGAAATTCTTTTCCAATTTTTGTACTACTTGGGATGAGCAATGAATTAAATTTGGGGGTGTAGAAACACAAAAATATATAGACTTCTTCAGCACCTTTTGAGCCCTAATTCGTGTAGTTTTATAGTAATTTTTGTCGAAATTCATACTTTAATTATAAAATAATTAATTTTTACTTAAGTTATTAATATATTGAATTTAAATTATTTTTATAATAAATTTACACAAATTTGGTTTATTTTCAACAGTTTTGCACAAAGAGTAAAAATTGGCTCGGCAGACACCTCGAGTGGCTTAAACCGTTGGGACAATGTTGTGCATCAAGTGATCAAGAACAAGGCTAATTATATTTTCCAACCATGAACGGTCCAAAAATATGTATTAAAAATATTTTATAATTAATTTTGATAAAAAATTTATTATATTAGAAATTAATTATAAGCCTGAAGATGAAAAGAGGCATAATTGTGCTAAGTAAAGAAGACTAATCCAGTTAACAAATGGGGCAGCCCAAACCATCCATAGAGCTTACCTGATCAGCTGATTTCCACACTTGCAAAACAGCCTTTGAAGTTTCCTTAAAATCCTATTCAAACCCCTATACTCTTCGTGCCTTCAAACTTTTGCCCCTAACTTAAAATAGCAAGTTTGAGCCATTGATACTTGCACCATATGTGGCTGGCCAAGGGAAGAGGAGTGGCTGCTATTTATTTTCTATTTTTAGCAGCCATTCCCACCTATAAATACCCCTTTTCCTTCCTCATTCAACACATCATTCATTCCCACACATCTCTCTCTTTTTCACTCACTTTCTCTAATTTGTTTTCTTCCCTTTTTCTTGTTCATTCCCTTGCCAATTTCTCTCTTGAAAAAAAGCCTTCTTCCACCTTGGAATAGTAGCATTCAACTAATTGTAGAGGTCCCAGTTCAACAGAATGAGCAAAGAAGAAGAGGAGCACACTAGTCTAGCTTCAGATAAATCCTGGATTTGCTTCCTAGTTCCCTTCTCTTTGATTTTCTTGTTTATGTTGTGATCATGAATATGAATAATTGTTGTGTTGTTGTTCTTGTTCTAATTAAAATGACTTAAATTTAATTCGTGTTAGATTGATTGCATTCTATCCACTTAAATTATTAAAATCATGTTTGTGTTGTTATAGGCCTTGGTAAGTTGTTCAATTAAATAAAATCATGCTTATGTTATACTTGCATTATAAAATGTAAGGTAACGAATGAATTAATTATCAAAAGTATTGAAATTTTAATTAATTGACACAGTATTTAATTGGTGCATGTTTAATCTTCTAAGTATTTAATTTGTGTATGTTTAATCTTCTAAGGTAGTTGAAGGTTAAATTAGCCTTGCATAACTTGCAAGATTATTGTGATTAAAATGTTTCAATATAGAAATATATTGTTACCTGACTTAATTTTATATGTCATTATGAAGATTGATGAATTGTTTGAATTGGCATTGAGAAATGTTCAAGAGATTGGTTAATTTAGTAAGTATGCATGTGCAGTAGTTAACAAATTATCAAGTTGCTGTGAAAATATTCGTAACAACATGAACATGGGTTCAGTAATTCTAAATTAAGGAATGGAATCAATATAACACAAATATGTAATAGTGATTAAAACCCATTTTTTTGAAATCGTGCATTGGAATTTTTACTTTTTAATTTTCTCAGTTAATTTTCTTAATTAATTTCTAGTTTTTAAATCACTTCTTCAAAACAACATATTTTTCTCATCACTAAAGTGTTTGATTTATATTTTGTAAATATTTTTCTTTCACAATCCCTGCGGGTACGATAACTCGATATTTAATTATCACTTTATTACTTGATAATGATTGTGTTCACTTGCACATTTCCTTCATTCCAATTTGTCAGCCATTGGTAATTGTTGGTTGTGATCCTCTCGATAATCTCGTAATCCTCGTTATAAAACTTAGACAAAATCTTGTGTGTGTCGACCATTAATCTTGTGTGTGCGTTGAGGCTGTTATAAAACATCTCCAATTGGATACAATGAGGAATCCCATGATAAGGGAACTTACGAAGCAATTCCTTGAATCTTTCCCACACCTCATATAAAGACACATCATCCAATTATTGAAAAGTAGTTATCTCATTTCACAACTTTGCATTCTTGCTTAGTGAAAAATACTTAACCAAAAACCTTTTTGCTAATTCTTGCCATGTAGATATTGAACTTGGTGACAATGAATTTAGCCATGCTTGTGCTTGATCTTGCAACAAGTATGGAAACAGTTTTAACCTCAGTGCGTCTTCAGTCACACCAGCTATCTTGAATGAATCACTCACCTCCATGAATAACCAAAGGTGTAAGTGTGGATCTTCTGTGGGCATACCATTAAACTGGCCCATCATTTGGAGTATTTGAAACATCATTGGTTTTAATTCAAATTAGGGTGCCACGATATCCTGTCTTCTAATTCCCAGATTTAACTCATTGAAGAATGGCACAACGTGTTATCTGATGGCACGATCTCTATAATCGACAATAAGGATTGGGTTGTGCACTTGTTCGACTCCATTACCTTGTCCATCATTTTGATTTCCTAGGTCCATCTCAGTTTTTCCTTGAGTAGATCTCTCGTGTCTTTTTGGTCTAAAAGTTCGCTCAATTTCAGGTTCTAAACACCTGAAAAATAAATCTCAAATAAAGAATAAAGAATATAATAGTAATGTTATAAATTAAATAAAAACCAAACTACAAAAATAATTTCACAAAGAATGATTAAGGAAACAGTCTCTAGCAATGGCGCCAAAAACTTGTAACGAGGAATATGTGCAAGTGTACACAGTTGCTCAAGTAATAAGTAAGTAAAAATGAGTTATCATCTCCACAAGGACTGTATAAGTTTAACCGATAAATTGCAAATTTATAAATAACAATTTGATGTAAATACTCAATAATTTTGGATAGTGATGATTAACTAGATGTAAAGAGTGATCCTTAATGCAGTTTTAATCTAGATGCAATTTACCTAAATGTATGAATAAATGGCTTTAGTAACAAAAAAAATCAACATGAAATGGGCTAGGATAATTATATTAATCAATTCAATTTGCTTCATCATGCTTAACAATTTTCAGAAATACTTTTATGGACACTCGATCTTTCATGAGTTTGAAAACCAAATTAAGTCCTTTCGGGTCTTTTCTTAGTGAAATATGCATTTTATTGGTCATATTAGATTAAAGGTTTCTTAGCATTTATATAAGGTCACAGGGATATTTACGTTTGCAATAGTTTAATTACATAAACCTAAAAACTATGCAAGATAATAGAGCTAAATAAAGATATTATGAACCTCAACTTAGTCGGGTTTAAGGATCTAAATTGAGCATTGCACTTTTCAATTATGTATCTACTAGTTGTCGTCTGGTTAGGATCGCTCAGCTAATCTGAGTGCACCCAATCACGTATGAATGAAATGCATCATGATATTAATTGAAAACATGATTGACTGAGGCCCAGACATATTAAACATGAATAAAATAAATCTTATTGAATTAACATAATCATCCTAGCAAATAGGATTTAAAACATCATCTTTGATGTCAAAAACAATAAACTCAAAGCAAACCTAATTAAAATGAATAACAAGAGGAAAGAGTAAACTCTTTTCAGTTCAGCAGCCTTTTGGGTCTATTCTAACTTATGCGCTCCTACATTCTGCTCGATGCTTCTTTTGCTAAGGAGTTCGTAAGGTAGTCAACCAAAGAATGCTTTTGACAAAGGATGGGAAGGGAAATGGGTGGCTATGCAAGGGGAAAGGAAACGGAAATAGAATGTAGAGAAAATGCTAATAAGAGAAGAGAAATGAGATGTGAGGGATGAGGGATGAGGGATTGATGCATAGTATTTATAGGTGAAGGTAAAGGGTAGAATTTGCTAAAAATAGAATTTAAATTCCTTCCTTTTCTCTCACATATGGTCGGCCACAATTCATGGAAAAGTGGATGGCTTAGTCTTGTACCACCCCTAACCCATAACCATCATTGGAATAGGGTTACGAAGCATTATCAGTTTACATTTCAGAACTATAAAAAAAAATTAGTACATTTAATTCATATCATAAATCATTGGAAAACCAATCAATATCATACATATTGTCCTTTATATGAGCCCTCGAGGCCATAAAAACACATTAGAAATAAATCAGGACTAAATCAGAAACATATAAAAATTTCAGGGAAAAGATGAAAATTTACAAACTGCAGGGGTCACACAGCCGTGTGGCCAGACCGTGTGCTAGGCCGTGTAAAACTTGACTTGCAACCCTTTGAAAACTATAGGGACACACGGCCATGTTACTTTGTAACGCCCCAAATTTTGGGCCTAGAGGAATTGGACTTTGGGCTTTAGGTCTCATAAAATTTTTAAGTGAGCAAGAAAATGACAAATAATATGTTGGCTTTAAGGGTTTAATGAATTTGGAGTGTCTAGGCGTGTTGGAGAAGTTCTGGGTTCGAGTTTTGTGGTGGAGGAATTTTAATTTAATTATTAAAAGAACCAGGGTTGTGAGTAGTTGGGCTTTTAAATAAAAATAGGGGAAAATTGGCATCAAAAAGCCTTGTGGTGGATTGGCTAAGTGATGCCATTTAGGGTGTGGAGAGGTGGTGTTAGTGGCTAGCAAGAAGATCCTAGGTTCAAATCCTAGCTTAGTATTTTTAGGAGTTTAATTTTGGCCTTTTAGAAGGTTGGAAGTGGCGTGAAGATGGACTCTAAGGGGAGTGTTCAGAAGAGAAAATTAAGGAAAGGATCAAGAGGTAATCAGGCAGAAAAATGAGGAGATGAGAAGTGAGGAGCAAGTGGAGCCGAAATGGGAACTTGGGCTTGAGGAGTTCGGCCATAAGGGTTATAAATAGGTGCCGCATGCAAGGGTATGAGGCTAATGCTGAAATCTTTTCTCACCTTGTTGCTAGAAACCCTCTTTCTTAAAAGTTGAAAACCCTTTTGTTTTCTTCCTTTTCTTTCTGCCGATTTCTCCAAAAGCCGAAAACCCAACCCTTGTTCTCTTTTTTATTTTTTTTGTACCGATTTCTTTGTTTCACTTTTGGGTTTAGTTGATTTTTCTTCCTCTCTCCCTTGGTGCCGAATAAGCAATTGTGCCATTCAAATCTCTAAAGGCAAATACTTTTTAACTGAATCTAGTGTAAATGTTATTCTTTCATTCGATTTTCTTCGCTAAGTATCGAATATTGTCCCTCACTCTTTCTAATCAACTGTGGTAGGGAGTTAGTATTGGATCTCAGATCTTAGCTCATTGCCGAATTGCTCCTTAGGTGTTTTGGTATTGATCTAAGGGGTACGTGGTCAAGGAAAAACTATTTGAGATTTTTGTTCAAGGTGTGGGGTTAAGGAGATCGCATCATGCTTGCTTACCAGGTGTGTACATACACTGCACACACACTATGAATCGACAAAAGTCAAAATGTCGAAATGTCGAAATACCGAAAAGCCGAAAGTGTGGCTACGGTAGTCTTGCAAGTGCGCGAACACTCGTAAGGGAAAGACCGATAGGTTGCCTGAGACCCACGGGCGATTCTGTGGACTTGCGTTGTGATTTGGCCATACGGACCGGAATGGGCGAAATGGGCCCGATGGGCTGTTGGGCCCATAATAGGCAAAAACTGAATATTGATGCTATGTGATGAGAATTTGTATGCGAGCATGAATATGAATGTGACTGGGCCTAACAGGCCATATAAATGTGATTTGGGCCTAATGGGCCATATACAGGTGATTTGGGCCTAATGGGCCATATGAATATGATTGGGCTTAATGGGCCAGATACAGGTATGTGACTTTGTTTGGGCTTTGTGAGGGGTTTTGGGCCTAGCATATGATAACCACATAAGACTTAATTAATATTTTGCGATCGTGGACAGGTAAAAGGGTTAAGGTGTGGCAACGGGTATATGCATGTCTAGGATTGGATCTAGGGAGAGCTTGGTATTTAAGCAGTCTTAATGACCCACCTCCTCTTCTCTGGAATCCTACCTGGTGCATAGTATTCGTTCATCTTAGCTCGCGGGACTTGTTAACGGGCCAAGGTAAGTGGAAACCATACTTAAGGGAAAATTACCGAAATACCCTTAAGGGTGAAAATGACCAAAATACCCCTAGGTGTTCAATGTAAGTTTCATGGATGTAGCATGCATACATATGATGTTCTGCTTATATTGCATATGGGGTGGGAACTATGGAACGAAGGAAGTATATTAGGATCTCATGGTTGCCTGGCAATCGTGGATCCAGCGACGGCTTTTAAAGCCCAATATATAAATGAAGGTAGTTCCGCAACCGGGCTACCATTGGTGTGTGGGCTGGGTGGGTCGATATTCATATCCCCACATGGTGTGACGGGGGACGGAGCTGATGTGTAGTGGATGGATAATTTGGATGGGATTGCAATGCATGTTTGATGTATGATGATTTTTGAATGCTTGTTTTCGTCGAGGGTTGTACACACTGAGTTTGCGAAAACTCACCCCCTCTTTTATTTTATTTTCAGGTGATTCTCAGTAGAAGGTTCGATATTTGGAGGGACTCTGGGTGGCCAGCTAGCAAGATAATTTGGACTTGTTTTTCTTTTTAAAGTTTATCAGTTTCTATGTTATTAAGTACTTTTCAAATCAGATTGTAATAGGGCTTCCACTTTATTATTATTTGGATTATTATTTTTATGTGATGTAATTATAAGAAGTTGAACATGGTTTCTTAAACTATAGTATGACTTTTCTACGTTTCTGCAACTACATTTTAAAAAGAAATGTTTTCATAAAATCATATATTTTAAACAAGTGATTGAAAGGAGTTTTTTTTAAGGATAGTTAAGGTTTCTTTATTTTAAGACGGGTTTTCAATGAAAACACGATTTTTGCTAAAACACTTCAATGTGATGCGCCAGATTCGGCCATAATGTCCAGGCTGGGTTTGGGGTGTTACATACTTGGTCGTGTATCACACACGACTGAGACACATGCCCATGTCTCTACCCATGTGGACGAAAATAGGCTATTTTACAAGCCATTTTTTTCACTTTTTTCAACATGTACCTATAATCCCTTTTGTACATATAGCTAAGCCCTCAAAAGGCACCAAAACCATGCATAATCAAGCCAAACACATATGGTACAATAACATCCAACCAATATACCTAAAGGCACCTGAAATGACAATATTAAAATATGTATAACCATGTATTCAATTTGGCCAAAATAATTGATTAACTTCTAACTAAGTTTGCATCATTACACCACATGTAAATCACTTACCAAAACATACCATTTGGTACCAACTGTACCACATAATCATTAATATCAAAATACATTTATGCTTATTATGGCAAAACACCAATTCACAAGAAGTTATATGTCATATCCAATATGCACATTCATCTACTTTTCTATCTACCATCATTCAACCATAACAAGTCATATATCAAACATTACAAGGCTACTTATATACACCTTATAATATGTATATATCATTTTACCAACACAAGGCCAAAATGCAACCAACCAAATGATCATTTCCGCAACCAAAACACATAGGCTAAAATTAGCCAAAGTGTGGCACCTTTATCCCATATCCGTCACTGTAATAGGGTTACAAGGTATTACCAAACAATACACATCATTTAACATACATAACTCATACATTTATGCATTCATATAAGGGTTTCACATCAGCCGATTATTCCTTTCACACAAAGGGCTGTTCAGTTTTGCTTGTTCACACTCAAGTGCCCATTCAACTTAGCTTGTTCACACTTCATGACCAGTGATGTGCCCTAAGCAGCTCATAAATTCCCCAAGAACATTTGGCTAAACCAAGCAGCACAATTAAAGACACTCAAGCAACTTGGCTGATCATACTTAATGCATTTCAGCTCCCAATTATTCCAATTAATTTTCCATCTAAATTAAAACATCTAGAAGCTGCCCATTGCCATTTTCCATGCACAAGAAACTTCAAGGAATCTTTCTAAAGAGTTCTGGAATTTTCAGCTAACCATTTAGCTACCTTAAGAGCCTATTCGGCTATTCCTTGTAATACCTATAAATACTTTGCTCATTTCTGATGAAAAGAACTTTTTGCCAAATTGTTATATGAAACTTAGTTTCTGTGAGGTTAACTTCCTCTCAAATTTCGTATGAGTCTCGAGCGACTTATCTAGAGTGCTAGTGGCGTCAACCGAACTCCTTTTCTGAACTTATCACCATTTCTTGGTGTGCCGTTCTCCTATCCATCTACCAACCATTCTTCCACCTTAAATAATATAAGAACCGCGGTGACACTCTTTATAGTGTTGAATCGCTCTTGATGTTTAAGTTTACTTTCCATTTCCACCGTCTATCTTATCTATCTTTCTTTGTCAAACCGAGCCATCCAACTACCTTTCATCATTTGTTTTCTTAAGCCAAATCATCCTAACTTCCTTCTAGCCTTGTTGAACCTATTTCATCACTTTAGCCAAAAATACACCATTCTCACAATACCGAACGAAACTCCTTGTCGACGATCAGGCCGTAGACTTGACTCATTCAACCGAGCCAGATCACGTCATGTTTGGTATGTTCAGATTCATCTTGTGCATAGATCAGAATGTTGTCAATGAATACAATAACAAATCTGTCTAAATACGGTCTGAATATTCGATTCATCAAATCCATGAAAACTACAAGAGCATTAGTTAATCTAAAAGGCATAACGAGGAATTCATAATGTCCATACCATGTTTTGAATGCAGTTTTCGGCACATTCGATTCTTTAACTTGCAACTGATAATAACTCGATCTCAAATCAATCTTTGAAAATAATGTAGCCCCTTTCAAGTGATCAAATAAATCATCAATCCACGGTAGAGGGTGTTTGTTCTTTGTAGTCACTTTATTCAGCTTTCTGTAATCGATACACATTCTCATCGTGCCATCTTTCTTTTTCACGAACAATACCGATGCACCCTAGAGAGAATAACTCAGTCGTGTAAAACCTCTGTCTGTCAATTCTTGCAACTGAGCTTTCAATTCTTTTAATTCTATTGGAGCCATTCTATACGAAGCTATCTATATCGGTGTTGTTCCCAGTACTAATTCAATACCAAATTCAACTTCTCTGATCAGAGTCAAACCCGATAATTCTTCTGGAAATACATCCGAAAACTCACAAACAATAGGTACAAACTCAATGTTTGATTCAGACACCTTTGTATCCAGTACGTATGCAAGATATGCATCATAGCCCTTTTTTATATATTTCTAAGCTAACATAGACGATATCATAGTAGGCAATTCACTCGAATCATTAGACTTAATCTGAAGAATCTCACCATTTTGACATTTCAATTCGATAGTCTTTCGTCTACAATTCACAACTGCATCATTCATAGTCATCCAATCCATACCTAGAATCACATCAAACTCATTGAATGGTAGAAGCTTCAAGTCAGCTCGTAAACAGTAACCCTGAATCATCAAAGGACAATTCTTACAAATTTTATCATCTAAAATAGACTTGCCTAAGGGGTTCAATACTTTAATTACAAACTCTGTAGACTCGACATGTAAACTCTTTTTAAATACTAAATTCATATAGATATATGAATGGGTTGATCCAGGATCTATAAGCGTAACTATATCAGTATCAAAAAGAGAAAAAAGTATCAATAATAATGTCTGACGATGATGCCTCCTCCCGTGCACGGATAGCATAAGCTCTGGCAGGTGCTCGTGCCTCAGATATCACAGCAAAATCTCTCGTAGCACCTCAGTTACCATTCGTATTTCTAGCATGTCAGGGTGGTCTCCTTCTAGTAGCCGTGTTACTTACTTTCGCCGGTTGATCTCTTTCAGCTGTAAACTTTTCTAGACAATCCCAGAGATAATGATCAAGGGATCCACATTTAAAACAAGCTCCGCTCACTAATCTACATTCACCTTAATGTCACTTATTGGAGTGCTTACATTCTGGTCCAGCATTTCTAACACTACCCATACTGGCAACTGATGTCGTCTGAGGTTTAGAACTAAAATGTCTCGCATCTTTGTCTCTGATTGAAATCATCGCAGAAGTAGTAGAACGAGGATGATATCTCTAGATTTCTTTGATGTTGACTGATGTGGTTTGCTCGCAAATCTTTTCCTAAGTCTCTAGCCTCATAATCAGCTTTTTTTATCTTAGCAAAGCTCTTCGACTTTACAAGCTCTGTCAAATAGAACAACAAACTCTTTCAGCTCGAGAATTCCCACTAACAGTCTAATTTCTTCATTCAATCCATCCTCGAACCTTTTACACATTATAGCTTCAGAAGATACACATTCACGAGCATATTTGTTGAGTCGTACAAACTCTCTTTCATATTCTGTTACAGACATACGACCCTGTTTTAATTCAAGAAATTCTTTTCTTTTCTGATCAATAAACCTTTAGCTGATGTATTTCTTTCTGAATTCAACTTGAAAGAACTCCCAAGTAACTATTTCTCGAGAAACTACGAATATCAAGGTATTCTACCACTGATATGCAGTGTCTCTCAACAATGATACAACACACTTTAAACATTCTTCAGGTGTGCATGATAGTTCATCAAATACCCGAATCGTGTTCTCAAGCCAAAACTCGGCTCTCTTAGGGTCATCTTTAACAGTGGCTCAGAATTCCCCAGCCTCATGTTTCCATATCTTATCAATAGGTGGTTTATTCAATCACAACGGATCCATACCTTGAGCAACTATAGGGATCGATTGAGGAATAGGTGGGGGTGGAGGTTGCTGAACAGTCGGGTTTGGACGAATCTACTGTGTGAACCACTCATTCATTATCTGAAAGAAGGCTTCTTTAGACTCACCCCCGTGACTACTCATCACGGGTCTAGATTCAGAAGGCATTGTCCCTTGAGCGGGAGCTGGTGCGTTACTATCTACATCATCCGCTATAGCTCATTCGGGATCCATTACTATATAAAAACACATTTGAAAATGTCAGGAGTCATCACACTATCACAATTTTAAATATGGCATGTAATTCACATACGCTACGTTAGTGTTACACCCCTTACCCGTATCCAACGTCGGAACAGGGTATGAGGTATTACCAGACTTGAGTACTTGCAATCATTTAAAACCGAGACATAAAATTTCATCAATTTTAAACTTTTCAAACATATTCAAGACTATCAACATTAAATGACTTTATACAATAGAGACCTTCAAATAACATAGGTCAGTATTTTAGGCCAACTCCTAGCAACTTAATAACAATTAAACGAGTCCCATACATGCCAAAGACTTAAAAATACTTTAAAACCTTTATATATGGATCAATAGTTTAATAGTGTGATTTAACCTCCGGCGACCTCCAACTCGAGCTAACATCTGTGGCACTATAGGAAAAAGGAAAGGAAGGGAGTAAGCATTATAGCTTAGTAAGTAAATATGTAAATATTAATAAACAATACATTATCATACATTAAAAAAAGTCACAATATGTTCCTGGAATATTATCATCACAAACACATATATTTTCACTATTACAATTATAAATAGGTTCAAAATAAGCTGTCTAGCAGAGTACTAGCAGCTAAATTATTTATTTCTGGACCTACAGAACTCCAAATTACAAATCGTAAATTTTATTTGAAACTAGATTCATTTATATTTCTACCATAAAATTTTTAGAATTTTTTCTCGAGCCAATTAGTACAGTTTATTCATTGAATTTACCCCTATTTCACTACTCAACTGCCCTGACCACTCTTCACTGCAAATAAATTTTCTCTTCGTACAGAACTCATATTATGTTATCATTTATTTTATTTGAAACTAGACTCATTAAGGATTTTAAATATACAAATTATATCCTATAATTATTTTTGTACAATTTTTAATGATGTTTCAAAGTCAAAACAGGGGATCACATAGTCATTCTAAACCAGTCTCATAGAAACTTAAATATCTTAGAATATAGAATGCCTTTACTTTATTTGTTTCTGTTATATGAAAATAGACTCATTAAGATTTAATTTGATATCCCATTTAGTCTCTGATTCAATTTCTACTATTTTTGGTAAATTTTTAGATTCACGTCACTGCAACTATCTAGAACAGTTTTATTGTCAATTTTGATCTTTCACACTTCAATTGTACTCATCACTTACCCATAACAATCTTTCAAATTTCCAATCACATATCGAGCATACTGCTCATGAGTTACACACATATATACCTACACTTATCATCACAAAGTCATACACAATTTCATTTAATCAATTTCCCAGTTGAACGCTTCGGAATAATAACAGATACGCGATGGTATCGCACACAGCCTACCTTTAAAATCGAAGCTCTCTTGTACACATAGTGGCCTTCACATAGCACCACTCATGTGACCTAGCTCTATAGTACACATAATTTTGGCTCTCTTGTACACATGGTGAACAGTTAGTACCACCCACGTGACCTAGCCACTTTATCTCGTAGCTCTCTTGTTTACATGGTGTCCTTCACCTAGAACCACACATGTAACCTAGCTACATTTATCTCGTAGCTCTCTTGTCTACATGGTGTACACATAGTATCACCCATGTGACCTAGCTACATACCATCTGTATCTTTCGATTCCGAAGGTTCAAACGGGAAGTATCTCACTTTCAATACTTTATTCCATTTCACCCATGGGTATTTTTCCAAATATGAACCCTAGCTTAAATTATTGCTAGAATAAGCTTAATCAAATTACCGGGATTCCAAAAACGTAAAGAACTTGAAAAACGGGGCTAGAACGGACTTACTATTGAGCTTGGAAAGCTTGAAAACCCTAGCCATGGCTTCCCCCATGCTAATTTCAGCCTCCATGAGAAAGATGAGTCAATTTTGGCTTTATTTTCCCTTTTTATTTCTTTTAATTACCAAATGACTAAAATGCCCTTAAGGCCTTTCTTTAAAATTTTGTCCTATTCATGCCCATTTTTGTCCAAACAAAATATAATGGTCTAATTACATTTAAGGACCTCCTCTTTAAAACCCCGTTTCAATCAAGTATTTATGAATTAGAACACATATTTTGTAACTTTTGCAATTTAGTCCTAAAAGTCCAATTAAGCACTTTATCAATAAAATTTCTTAACAATATTTTTACACAATATTTTAATCAATAAATAAACCTTAAAACTTAATCGGAATAAATTTTTCAGCTTTGAATTCGTGGTTCTAAACCCATCGTTCCGTTTAGGCCCTAAATCGGGCTGTTACAGCAACTTCTGCAAATAAGCCCTAATAGGCAAATTAAACATGCAATCTATAAAATTTCTTATCAATACTCTAACACATGCATCTAATCACTCGGTAAATCATAAAAATTAATCAAAATAAACTTTTCTATCTCAGATTTGTGGTTTCACAACCACTATTCCATTTAGGCCCTATTTTGAGATGTTACATTTCTCCCCCCCTTTAGGGATTTTTGCCCCCGAAAATCTTACAGGTAAAAAGATTCAATATCTTTTGTCAGAATTTCTTAAACATATCCAAACAAATTTTCTTCAAAGCAGTACTTTCAAAATCACCCCACTATCAAATTGAAATCCAATATAACTAAGTTTCAACTCTGTATGACCTCTATATTAATCGAAACCTGTTTCCAATTCCCACACTTGCTTTCACTTTTTTTTAAACAAAAACTCTGCATTCAGCTATTATTACAACTCAA
Organism: Gossypium anomalum; assembly: GCA_025698475.1. Classification (NCBI taxonomy): domain Eukaryota; kingdom Viridiplantae; phylum Streptophyta; class Magnoliopsida; order Malvales; family Malvaceae; genus Gossypium; species Gossypium anomalum. The sequence goes on from CM046965.1 coordinate 46,114,077, forward strand.
TCATTATTCTTCTGTCTAATTCTATCATTACTAAATCCACATTATCTCATTCACAATCAAAATTTATTTTAAAAAAAATCCAGCAATCATATACTTTAAGCATCATACCTGGATGAGTTAATTAACTAAGTCTAATCTTTTTTTAACTGTAACATTTTAGAATTCAGAAAATCTTCATATTAACCTGACATCTTTTCTGCAACTGAGTTCATTTATTAAACCATTCTCAAATGCTATCACATTGTCAATTAATCTTATTGGAAGGGGGTGAGGCTATAACACTTCTAACTTGCCTCTTATATATTCATGCATATAACTTAACACTCATCAATATATATATAATTTGCTTCAAATAACTCAACATGCATATTCATTTTACACAACCCTCCTATCATCTTATACAAAAAAATAGACTTATATATGTGTTCATAATTCTCAAATAGAATTACTCATAACATTCATTTAATTTCACAAGTTACACTCATAGTATCACACAATTGCCAATCAACGTGAACACTTATCATAATATAAACTTTCCCTTCATCTCATCTTTCATATTCCAAGAGAAATTCTTATTCACAACTCATTCATTATCACATAAACATCATGAACCAATACTCTTACCTTTTACGAGTCTCATTTCATCTTAATATTATCACAGTTATACAATTCACTTTAGACAGACTTACACACATATTCATATCTTAAAACAAATGCACTCAAACATACATTCCACGAATTTGAGTAAATCTATTTATCACATTCGCTTAGTCAAATAAATTAGACACATAATATCATGTCAATGTCAAACGAACATGGATGAGTTTACAACGATGTAAACTTTCGTTTCTTTTCACTTTTCTATATTTATCCACTTATGTCTATTTCATTTTACACTTGATCTCACACATATCATCACAAGTCACCAAGATCAATTTTTAAGTACACCAATATATCCACCAAATTATATGAACTTGCTTAACCCCTTTTTACACTGTCGATGGTAGCTCGGTTGGAAAACACTTCTGTCTCAATAGAACTGTTTCATCGGGATCGGGAGGCATCACACTATCACAGGTAGTAATATGGCATGTATAGCTTAACTCTTACACATGCTGGTTTGTAACGGCCCTAGATTGACCCTAGTCGGGAAGTGGTTTCGGGACCACGAAACCGAGTATTAAGAAATTAAAATTAATTATTTGGTGTTTACATTGTGAGTAGATGAGTATATGAAAGTTTCATGCATTAATTTGGTCATTCCTAAGTGAAATTATAAAGATAGGACTAATATGAGACATTGTAAAAATATGATAGGTTAATCTATAATGGTCTTTTAGTACATGCATGGAAAGGAGGGGTTTTGCATGTCAATTTACCCATATTAAACATAATGGCCGGCCAAGAAATGATGACACCCCACTAATTTTAATTTTAAAATAATTTAATATTACAAATGATTAAATAATGGTAAATAGATGAATTAAAAAAAAAAAAAAGAAATGGTGTTCATCTTCTTCTCTTTCTTTTCTCAAAACCGAAACAAAGATGAAACTTAAAGGAGATTTTTCTTAGGGCAATTCGGCTTTCTTCCTTAGCTATTAGAAGGTAAGCTTTTAATTTGTTGATTTGGGTTTATGTTATGCTAAGTTAAATTATGAATATACTCTTGGTAATGTCAAAAAAATGGAAGTTTCTTATGATGATTTGGAGCAAATGCCGAATGGTTTAGTGTTAGAATTAGGGGTTATTTGTAAGTTGTATGAAGCAATAAGGGAATGCTTAGAATGAAGTAAAAATTTTTGAAGAAATAGATTAGAGGCACCTTGTACATTCGGTCAAAAGATTTAAGTTTGTTTAGAATAGGAAATTCTTCATCCATGATTAATTACTTGAATGTTAAATAGTTTTTGATGGGGTCAAATGAATTATGAAAGTATTTATAAAAGTAGGAAGTACAAGTTCCAAATTTCGGTCTTAATATTATGAACCATTCGGTTAAGCTATGGAGAATGGGAGTGTCATTTAGGTTAAGAATCAAAATTATGATCAATAAGTAATAAAGGTTTAAGTAGGTGAAAATTAAGGTAGAAGAATTTATAGGAAATTACATAGTAAATGTTAAATTTTAGGTGGTATATTCGGCCATGTAGACTATATCTTTAATATGTTATATGTAATACCCTATAATCGGCTAAATGAGAGATAATGGATTATAATGTTGACTTGAATTATGAATATGCCTATATATATATATATATATATTAGATTTAGTCATAACAAAGACTATGAAAATTTGAATGAATTATTACATTTGGCCTTGAAACATCGGATGAATAATTGTGGAAATCTCAAGTCTCGAATAATAGTGAGTATAGGATGATGAAAACATCATTGAACTATACGTACAATTATTTAGCAAAGTGATTAAACTACCTTATTTGATTATACTAGATCACGAACCCAAAGGAGAGGAGCCGAGCAAAGGCAAAAACAAAGAAATTTAATAGGCGATTGGAAATCATTTCGAACTATTAGGTAAGTCCATAAGTTTTATGAGACTGATTATATATATTCGTATTTACATATATGCGTTTATATTTGTGGCTGAGTATGCAAATTGAATTAATTAAAATTGTTGTATTATACGGAAATCGATGCTAGCACTATGTGTGTGAAGTTGAAGGGTACTATGTGTGCTGAACTGAATGCTAATTCGTGATTGAGTATTGAGGCACTGAGTGTGCGATATATCTTGGCACTATGTGTGCGAAAACTCTTTGTGCACTAGGTGTGCGATTGGGATTAATGACCTAAGTAGTATATGGTAGATATGGTGTTTGTACTATCAATTGAGATATCAATTTATGCTTAAACCGAATATGCATGTATGCATAGGAGTTGACATTGTTATATATTTATATTGATCGAAGCTTTAAAGTCCTTTGGTTGCTTGACGGATGATTGATAGTCATTTTTGACCTGCGGTTAGGTAATAAATTACGTGGATCAAGTATAATCGCACACACTTAAATTGGTGAATCTTGTATATCTTTGCCTTATTTTATTTTCTCGTATCAATGCGATGTTTAAAATTTCTTATGACTTAGTGGGTTGAACACTCATTAAATGTTTTTGTGTTTTGTTGCTCTCTATTAGATTTCCCTGACCCATTTTGCGTATTTGGATCATCGTCAAAGTCATCACGCCACACACAAACAATTTGGTATCTTTTCTTATTTGCATAGTTGGACATTACGGCATGTATAGGCTTAAAAATATGTTTTGAAGAGTATGTATTTTTGGTGATGTGTTAGAAGCCATACGAAAATGGCTTGATACATAAAATATATATATATATATAAATAGACTCGGTTTTATATATATATAATCAGATGTGATGTTTTCTTTTATATAAATTTTGTTTAACGAATATGTCTATGGCATAATAATGTAATATCATAGTTTTAGTTTTGGATACATAAGTGAGTAATTAGATATGTGATAAAGAAATCATGGTTCAGCTGTTGCGTATAATTGATGCTAATATATGCGTATATGTGATGTACCACCTTAGTGATTTTAAATGAATTTATATATATATACATAGCTCACTTGTGAATAAGGCCCTTATACTTTGGTCAATTCGATAGTCAAGCTTTTGCATGCTACAGGGGTGTTAGATGGTTAGTCTGAGAATTGACTAAACCATAGCTCTGATACCACTAAATGTAACACCCCTTACCCGTATCCGTCCCCGGAACAGGGTACGAGGTATTACCGAACTTGAGTACTTGCAATCATTTAAAACCAAGACATAAAATTTCATCAATTTTAAACTTTTCAAATATATTCAAGACTATCAACATTAAATGACTTTATACAATAGAGATCTTCAAATAACATAGGTCAGTATTTTAGGCCAACTCCTAGCAACTTAATAACAATTAAACAAGTCCCTATACATGCGAAAGACTTAAAAATACTTTAAAACCTTTATATATGGATCAATAGTTTGATAGTGTGATTTAACCTCCGGCGACCTCCAACTCGAGCTAACATCTATGACACTATAAGAAAAAGGAAAGGAAGGGAGTAAGCATTATAGCTTAGTAAGTAAATATGTAAATATTAATAAACAATACATTATCATACATTAAAAAAAAGTCACAATATGTTCCCGGAATATTACCATCACAAACACATATATTTTCACTATTACAATTATAAACAGGTTCAAAATAAGCTGTCTAGCAGAGTACCAGCAGCTAAATTATTTATTTCTGGAGCTACAAAACTCCAAATTACAAACCGTAAATTTTATTTGAAACTATATTCACGTATATTTTTAGCATAAAATTTTTATAATTTTTGGTCTAGCCAATTAGTACAGTTTATTCATTGAATTTATCCCTATTTCACTGCTCAACTGCCATGCCCACTCTTCACTACAAATAAATTTTCTCTTCGTACAGAACTCATATTATGTTATCATTTATTTTATTTGAAACTAGACTCATTAAGGATTTAAAACATACAAATTATATCCCATAATTATTTTTGTAAAATTTTTAATGATGTTTCAAAGTTAGAACAGGGGATCATGTAGTCATTCTGAACCAGTCTCACAGAAACTTAAATATCTCAGAATATAGAATTCCTTTACTTGCTTTGTTTCTGTTATATGAAAATAGACTCATTAATCTTTAATTTTATATCTCATTTAGTCTCTAATTCAATTTATACTATTTTTGGTAAATTTTTAGATTCACATCACTGCAACTATCCAGAGCAGTTTTATTGTCAATTTTGATCTTTCACACTTCAATTGTACTCATCACTTACCCATAACAATCTTTCCAATTTCCAATCACATATCGAGCATATTGCTCATGAGTTACACACATATATCATCACAAAGTCATACACAATTTCATTTAATCAATTTCCCAGTTGAACGCTTCGGAATAATAACAGATACGCGATGGTATCGCACACAGCCCACCTTTAAAATCAAAGCTCTCTTGTACACATAGTGGCCTTCACATAGCACCACTCATGTGACCTAGCTCGATTGTACACATAATTTTGGCTCTCTTGTACACATGGTGAACACTTAGTACCACCCATGTGACCTAGCCACTTTATCTCGTAGCTCTCTTGTTTACATGGTGTCCTTCACCTAGAACCACACATGTAACCTAGCTACATTTATCTCGTAGCTCTCTTGTCTACATGGTGTACACACAGTATCACCCATGCGACCTAGCTACATACCATCTGTATCTTTCGATTCCGAGGGTTCAAACGGGAAGTATTTCACTTTCTAATACTTTATTCCATTCTTCCAATAGTCAATTATAATTCAAAAATCAGCTACAATACATAAAATATGCTGAAATATAAAAACGTAATAAAGATAATGTATTATTTACATACAAACTTACATGCTTTCTCATTTCCATGTCGAATTAATATTGAACATTTAAATCATCATAATTATACTCACTTTCAACACCTCGGCAATCATAGTAAATATATAAATTTTAGATTAAAACATGCATAAATTAATGCTCATTATACATATGAATTTACCTCGAGACTAAAACGACAATTTTACCAACTTTCCCGATTTTCGATTTTTCTCCCATTCCAAGTTCAAATCTCATTTTTCGAGATCTAAAACATCATATTTTACTTATTTAATTAATGTAATATCCAAAACAGTCCTTAACTCAAACTTTGGAAAAATTACAATTTTGCCCCTAAACTTTTGCATATTTACACTTTAGCCCCTAGGCTCGGGAATTAAACTTCATCCCTTATTCTTATGTTTTGTGACATGCTGATCATTTTTCCCTTCTATGGTAACATCAAATTCGCACTCTAACACATAGTTATGAACAATAACAACTTTTACCGATTAAGCCGTTTTACTCATTTTTGCTTAAAACCGCTTAGCAAAAGTTGTTTAACATAATTTCAGCCTTCATATTCTACCATAAAACATAAAAATAAACACATTTCACCCACGGGTATTTTTCCAAATATGAACCCTAGCTTAAATTATTGCTAGAATAAGCTTAATCAAGTTACCGGGATTCCAAAAACCTAAAGAACTTGAAAAACGGGGCTAGAACGGACTTACTATTGAGCTTGGAAAGCTTGAAAACCCTAGACATGGCTTCCCCCATGCTAATTTCAGCCTCCATGAGAAAGATGAGTCAATTTTGGCTTTATTTTCCCTTTTTATTTCTTTTAATTACCAAATGACTAAAATACCCTTAAGGCGTTTCTTTAAAATTTTGTCCTATTCATGCCCATTTTTGTCCAAACGAAATATAATGGTCTAATTAACATTTAAGGACCTCCTCTTTAAAACCCCGTTTCAATCAAGTACTTATGAATTAGAACACATATTTTGCAACTTTTGCAATTTAGTCCTAAAAGTCCAATTAAGCACTTTATCAGTAAAATTTCTTAACGATATTTTTACACAATATTTTAATCAATAAATAAACCTTAAAACTTAATCAGAATAAATTTTTTGGCTTTGAATTCGTGGTTCTAAACCCATCGTTCCGTTTAGGCCCTAAATCGGTTTTATTCACATAAAGAATCTTCTCGCAAATAAGCCCTAATAGGCAAATTAAACATGCAATCTATAAAATTTCTTATCAATACTCTAACACATGCATCTAATCACTCGGTAAATCATAAAAATTAATCGAAATAAACTCTTCTATCTCAGATTTGTGGTTTTACAACCACTATTCCATTTAGGCCCTATTTCGAGATGTTACAGTTAGTCTTAGAATCGACTAAACCGTAGCTCTGATACCAATAAATGTAACACCCCTAACTCGTATCCATCGCCGTAATAGGGTTACAAGGTATTATCGAACAATACACATCATTTAACATACATAACTCATACATTTATGCATTCATATATAAATACCATTCAATACAATCATATTGTCCCTTATAAGGGCTATATGAGTTCTTAAACATGCTTTAGAAGTGGTTCGGACTAAACTGATAACATATGAAAATTTTTAGAAACCTAGAAAAATTTCAACATTTCAAGGGTCACACGCTTGTGTGTACATGCCGTGTGCCTCACACGACTATTAGACACGCACGTGTCTTAGGCTGTGTGGAAATAGGGCATACATACTAACTTGCATCACACGGCCGAGGACACGCCCGTGTGCTAGGCTGTGTGAAAACTGGAGAGCATACTGACTTATGCAACACGGCCAAGTCACACGCCCATGTGCTAGGCCGTGTGCCATTTAGGGGGTATACTGACTTGTATCACATGGCCAATCATACGCCCGTGTGTGAGGCCGTGTGGAGCATACTAACTTAAATTCAATTTGAACACCAGGGGACACACGATCGTGTACTTAACCATGTGTCAAACACGGTTGAGACACACGCTCGTGTCCCTACCCGTGTGGACAAAAATAGGCTATTTGCAAAGCCATTTCGCCACCATATTTTCACAAGCATACACAAGCACAGATGGTAGCATTTTTACAACCAAATTAGTAGCCATTCCATAACAATTCATACACAAATGATACCATTTCTTCCTACCATTCAAATACTTAGATAATATCATACATTTTCCATTCATAAATCTACCAATATCAAAACACATTTGCATATCTCTATTTCGACAACTATTTGCCAAAACATATCAAAATATGGCATCAAGTTTAGCCAAATCATATGGCTTAACTTATACACAAAAAGTACCAAATTTATAACCTTAAGTAATCATAACTATCACCATTAAAACTAGCCTATACATGCCATATTTACAAATATCCATAAGTTCAAAAATACCAATCAGTAACTGGTTAGTGTGATGTGTAACTCCGACTTGTCCGAAACGAGCTAGCTATCAAACCTCTATAAAACATGGAAAAAGAAATAGAGTAAGTTTTATAGCTTAGTAAGCATGTATCATTTAGAATTAAACTTACCATTTATACATAAACAATGCAATTAATCAAGGTGTAACCAATTCAATTACCAATTGCTTAAACACAAGCATTCATCACATGTCAGTCATTTAAATACATGATATCATCCACTATCTCAATGTAAGTATTCAATACATTGCATCATAATAAATTCACATACATCATGTAAATCATTTGTAACTTTTTTATTTTCGATCATATAAACAGTAATTCATTCATATAAACAGTACTTTACCATATAATAGAATTTATGCCTGTTGAACCTATTAGAATCTCGGGGGATAATCAGATGATATTCAATACATATAAATCAGTAATTCGTCAATTATTTATCATTTTTCACTCTTTCGAGCTATGAACAGTAAGCTCTTCTTGAGCTAATGGACACTAAGCTCTATTGAGCTGAAATGGTAAGTTATAACGAGCTAAACAGTAAGCTCATTCGAGTTGAGAACAGTAAGCTCTTACGAGCTGATATATCAGTAAGCTCATACGAGCTGCGGTGAGTCTACAACACATGCAGGATCTCAACCAAATCGGTAACCCTAGTGACATGTCACTCATATCCTACGAATTCATAGGGTTCAAACGGGGCTCGATAACTATCAATCTATATCAATAAGACATTCACATTCCAAATATAACAACTAACTCAATTATACACATTCATTACGAATAAATTCAAGTATTTAAAAGTTCGATTCTAATTATAGGAACTTACATCGTATCGCTCGGATAACAACTATCAGCTAATCGTCAAATTTTCCTTTTCCCCTATCTAAACTTGATCGCGGCTTATCTTGATCTATATATTATCAAATTCAATACATCCAGTACATTCAATATTCAATCTATTCAATTAGCCCATAATTCATATTTTTAGCAAATTTACACATTTGCTCCTAAACTTTCTCATTATTTACAATTTAGTCCTTTTCACATAAAATTGCAAATTCATGCAATTTAGTACAATTACATGCTAGCTGAATTTCATAAGGACTCCTAGTAGCCCATATCTTTCATTATTTCACACTTTTAACCACCACACTTTACATTTTTACAAATTAATCCCTTTTTGACATTTTTGTCAAAAATCACTTAAAAAACATGTAAAATTATCATCAAACTTTCATAATCTATCATCAATCATCAAATTACTCAAGCATTCAACAATGGAAACATGTTAAATCTTCAACAATTTCAAAATCTAGGGTACGGGCTAGCTAGAATACAAAGCAATGATCTCAAAAACGTAAAAATCATTAAAAACTGAGTCAAAATCACTTACCAATTTAATTTCCAAGTGACCGATCCTTAGGAAGCAAAAATTTTCTTCTTTTTCTTCTTTAAAATCGGCTATGAAGATGACAATGTCGAAATAGATTTTTGTTTTAATTATTATATCATTTATTAACCATTTACCATTTTAACCTTAAAATTAATTTAAAATTTCATTTATGCCAAACCATTAACATCCACTAACCTAGAAATGGTATATTTATCACTTAAAGACCTTTACTTTAATGTTCTATAGCTATTTGACACTTTTAGCTAATAGAACTCAAGTTTTACGCTTTACGTGATTTAGTCCTTTTTACCAAATTAGGCATTCAAACAGTAAAATTTCTTTACGAAACTTTCACACAATAATTCTATCATGCTGTAAACTTTAAGAAAATAAATATTTTAAGTTCAAATTTGTGGTCCCAAAACCACTATTTTGATTTGACTCAAAAATGGGTTGTTACATAAAATACCTATACATGTCATTATAACCTTAACCAAGACATCAAAATCTCCCGATATAATCGCTAGATAGTGTGATAAATCTTTGATGAGCTTCCAACTCGATCGAGCTTTCGATAGTCTGAAAAGTAAAGAAAAATATCTATGTAAACAATGAATGCTTTTATAAACTTTAATTAGATCAATCCATCTCCAATATGAAATTTATACATATTAAGAATAATCATATATCGATACCACACGATTCATGAAACCAAATTCAACAACTCACCAAATGAGTAAATCCACAGCATCACTTATACATATTATCCTTAGCATAGTAGGATTTTTAACAACTTTAAACTCTTCCAAAATTCTTTATTTTCATTTGTATTTCATTGCTTTCCACACCTGTTACATATGCATAACATAAAAAGACATAGCATATCATTCAACCATATCCACAAGCTAGTGCATTTAAACATAGCCTTTTTGAATTAATTACATAATAAGCCATTTCATAATTTTAAAACTTACCACTTTTTCATGAGTACAAGCATATTTTCATTTGAGCACTTACCATTCCAATGCAACTTATAAGTAAATAGAATACCATTCAACCAATAGCTTGGCACTTCCCTAAGCATCAAATAACAACACATGTTAGCATACTTGAACACATTTCATATAAATTTAACTTGATAACCTTATTTTCTCAACATGTCGCACTTGAGTTTATTACTCGTCTCCACTTATATAATTTCCATGTATCAACATATCAAAGATATTCATATGTGTACATGTCATGATACATATCATTCTCTTATCGTTTCTTCATATATATATCATCCATTTTAATATATCAATATATCATGTACCATCATTTCTGTGTATTTCATATTTATATACCTGTATTAGTTCGTATCAAACTCATATCGTCTCGTAATAGAACATTTCCTGTTGAACCATTAGAATAGTATCAGATACGCGAGAATCTCGCACAATATGTGCCAATATGTGGTTGAAACCATTACTATCTCATATCTCATATCAGTGTTCTCTTTCGAGCCATAAATGGGTCTGCTCACACAAGCTATCAATCAAGACATAGCTACACGCTGCTGCTCACACAAGTTGTAAAGTAACCGCAACACATGCCAGAAACTCAGCCAAGCACCCAAAACACGATAACCCCTAATGACATGTCATTTGTATCCTAAATATTCCTACAGTTCAAACGGGGCTCAATAGTCGTCGTGCTTCGTTGAATTTTCTTCATTTCGTTATAAGATAAGTTGTATACTAACATATATATATTTTCTCAATAAAAATTCATATAATAACATTCAATTTAATCAACATTATACATAGTATAGTTCATATGAACTTACCTGGCCAAATTGTAGAAATACCAAAGTTTAGGGGCATTTTGGTAATTTTTCATTTTACTTGATATTCTGCCCGATCTTGATCTAAATGAATAATTTCATTCAATATATTATTTATACAATAAAACAATTCATTCATAAAATTTGGCCATTTTTGAAATTTTTACAAAATTACCCCAAAAGTTTTACTTTAACTCAATTTAGTCCTTAAGCCCAAAACATGCAAATTAACCATTTTTACCTAAAATTGGGCTTATCTGAATGTTCATAATATCCAAAACAGCCCATTTATGCAAAAAGTTCACATTAAATCCTTGTACTTTTATTAATGTAACAAATTAGTCCCTAATCAAAAAATTCATCAAGATCACTTAACAAAATACTTTTAAATATAAATCAACATTCCAATTTCATCATCTAACATCAAAAATCATAGGATTCATCAATGGAAACATTCAAAATCTTTAACAGTTTCAAAATCAAAGGTACAAGCTAGTTGGACCTAGTTGCAACGATCTCAAAAACATAAAAATTACAAGGAACTGATAGTTTAGGGGCTTACATGCAAGGAATTTAACTAGCTGAAATTTTCAAGCATCCATGGCTTCTTTCTTGCTGAAATTTTTGGTTGAGAAAGAAAAAATAAAGATGAAAGCTTTAAGTTTTCTTCCTTTATTCATTTAATACCTAATTACCATTTTACCCTTACCTAACTTAAAAAATTACACTAATGCCAAGCTATGCACAACCACTTTCACCTTTAATGGTCTATTTACCATATAAGGACTTCCACTTTAAATTTCTATAGCTATTTAATACCTTTAGCTTATAGAACACAACTTTTGCACTTTACGCAATTTAGTTCTTTTTGCTTAATTAACTATCGAAACGATAAAATTTTCCAACAAAACTTTAATACCACCTTAATTACACTTCATAAATTATTTATAAAAATATTTATGACTCGATTTGTAAAAAATGAGGTCCCGATACCTCAATTTCTAAAACCACTTGACCTTAAAGTCATACCACTTGAACTTAATAAATCGCTTATAAAACAAAAATCACAATATCAAAAACCTTTTTAAAAATCACAATTAACTCGTAAATATTAACTATAATATTTACAAACTTACTTGTCAGATTTGGTGGCGCCGAAACCACTATTTTCAACACCACTGAAAAACGGGTTGTTACAAGTCTCCTCATTTTGAACTCAAACTAAGGCTATTAATAGCCATAGTGTGGATGGTTTCAATAGCAAAGTTGTTGAGCTAATTTTTTATTATTTTCCAACTGTAAGTACCTTCAATTAAATACCCCAAAGCTTGCTTTTGGGCAGCCATCTACTTGTTCCGAAACTAGGCTTTAATTCCCCTTTGTTGGATGGTTTCTCAATCCAATAATTTAGCAGACATATACATCTTTTAGCACATCTTTTACTAGGTCAATTTATCAACCTCATGACCCACTTTGCATGGCCTTGCCATCCACATGAATTGATTTATGCATGTTCATCTTTCATTCACATTAATCACATTTTCAATGGTCTTCCTACATAGTTAAAAATCATATATTAATAAATTAACATGAAATAATATAAAATATGTACAAAAATCATGTAATTAAGCACAATTTCACATCTTTTATAAATCCATGCCCAATATTACTAATTAAGTAAAATTCACTTATTTTAATAATAATTACTCAAGATAAACATATTTATTAAGCAAAAAGGTGGTAAAATATATAGAAAAACCTATATAATTTCAAGTTTATAGTAAGCACTTTTGATTTTTTGGTTAATAAATTTCATAACAGACTGCATGGGTGGGAAGCGAAGAAATTATCTTTGGCTATCATAATAACGTTAGCGAAATCAATCCTTTTAGCTATTCACAATTATTTCATGGCTACAGTATGTATACTTGTCTCTACGTGTGGTGAAGTTGAGAAATTAGCTTAATATTTTATTTGGGAAACCACTACTGAAGCTAGAAAACTGGAAGTTGGGATGATTGTTGTCGACCAATAGATGTTGGTGGTCTTGGTATGCGAAGCTTAGTTTATTAGAATAAGAATTTTTTGTTGAAGTTAGATTTCCAATTGCTCACAAAAAATGATGCATTATAGGTGCAAATTGTGAGAATTAAATATAATGTTTGTGGGGTTCTACTATTGCTCATTCATATGGAGATCATTAATAAAGATATGGATGGCTATGATTGATAATGTCTACTAGGCTATAGGGGATGGTCGTCTAGCAAACTTTTGGAATGATAATTGGATTTGTCCGGTAGGTCCACTCAGAGCATTTTATAGAGGCTTGAAACAACCAGATGATACATTATGTGTTTGTGATGTAGTGGATGAGAATAGTAGCTAGGATTAGGTATAACACCCCAAACTTGGCCCAAACACTATGATCGAATCTAGCGATGTCACATGATAGGGTGTTTGAAAACATGCATATAGTCAAACAACAAACAGTCAAATGTAGTTTGGGCCTAAGCCCATTTCAGTTTCAATAGCAGTTCGGGCCTTAGCCTATTTCAGTTTCAGTATCAGATATACATTAGGGCTTTATCCCATCATAGTATTAGTAAAGCAAAAAGTAATCAGTAATAAAGTCCTACCCACCAACTTCTACACACTATCTCTGTCCATCCCTACACTCCAAGTAGTACCGAATGCGACACATATTAAGTATATTGCAGTTGAGCTGTAAGATAAATAGGCTTAAAGCCTTTCAGTACATTTCCTCCAAATATCATCATCCCAACCCAATACAATGCAAACATACAATATGTAATGCTTTTATGTAACCATTAGTGATACGTATACATATATATATATATATATATATATATATATATATCAGAAAACATGCATAATTTATCATGCATCACATACACTTAGATCATATTTTTAGGGGTCTAGGTGACACTAATCCTATAGGAGGTTCACAGTCAACTTGGGCGACTCGTGCAACCCTAGGAATCATTTCAAATAAATGGGCTCGCACGCCCATGTGGCTTGCCCGTGTAGGCCTACACGCCCGTGTGGCCCACACGACCCAAATTGGCCTTGGTCGTAAAGATCACACGGCCTGGCCTAAAATTCTACACGCCCGTGTGGACTACCCTTGTGGACCCACATGCCCGTGTGGCCCACACAACCCGAAGCAGTCTAGCCCGTGTGTCGCACACGGCCGTGTCTTGAGTGCACAGCCTGGCCTCGTCAATCACACGCCCGTGTGGCGTTGATAGTGGGGTTTTTAGCTTTGTTGAAACCCCATTTTCTATGTTTTCGGGTACACACCTGATATCGATTGATGCTAAAACAATCCATGAGCACTCTAGAACCTAAAAACTAATATTCCAACACCCAATTTTAGTAACATTATCAAAGCTCAAATGGGATTGTAACGAGACGTTCATCCATTAACTATCGATAACCATACATTCGATCGAAATGAGAATTCCACACATTTAACTCATTGATTGGGAACAATATATAGTCCCTTGATTAACTCTTAAACACCAAAAAGAAACCCCCTCTTAGAAAGTATTTAGAAAAACGCTTAGATTAGCAAAAGTTGAAACTTACCAATAACGCTCAAAAGCTTAATTAACGAGTCACAAAAATTTAGAAGTAGATGAAAAAGATAGTAGAAAGACGGCAACAAGGGAACAAGAAGGTCGGTGGAAAAAAGGAAACAATAAGAAAAAGAAAGGGCAAGTGGCAGAGAGAATGGTCATTTTTTTTCTTTCTAAAGAGATAGATTTTTGGGAGAACTGATTTACTCAAATCCCACTACCTACACTAACTCAATGTAACAGTCCGATTTTGACCCTAGCCGAAATAGTGATTTTGGGACCACATATCTGAGTCAAAAAAATATTTTAATATTATTTTTTATGCATATTATAAGTGAATTTACATGTGTGAAAGTCTTGTGTGAAGATTTAACTGTTTGTGTGTCTAATTGGTAAAAAGGACTTAATCGCGTGGAATGTAAAAACTGTGTGCTAGTTGCTAAAGTGCCAAATTGCCATGTCTTTATAATTGTAAGGTCCTCAAGTTGTAAATGGACTGTAACACCGCAAACCAGGCCTAGACGTTATGGCCGAATCTGGTGTGTCACATTGAAGTGTTTTTCGAAAACCTTATTTTCATTGAAAACCTTTCTGTAAAATAAAAACCTTGAGTACAATCCCAGCTTGTATTTGTTGCTTTCAAAGCGACGTGTATTTAAAAAAAAACTATGCCTTCTTGTATGATAATAATTACTTTGTAAAATCTCTTTTCAGTTACGGAAGCTTTATTTAAAACAGATGATCTATGAAAACTTGTCATATAAAAATTAAGTTGCAGAAACGTAGTATTTAAAAACAGTTATGGATTAGGAAAACCATGTTCTACTTCTAATAAATATAAAGCATGAAAATAATAATAATCCTAATTTGAAATAATAACCAGAGGAAAGGCCTTACTACAATTCGGACTGAAATAACTTAAAATACTAGAAATTATAGGCTTAAGAAAACAAGTCCAAGTCGTCTTGCTAGCTGGCCACCTCAGGGTCCCTCCTACCATCAAACCACCTACTGAGGATCACCTGAGAAAAAAAAAAGAGGGGGTGAGTTTTTGAAAACTCAGTGTGTACAACCCTCGGCAAATAGAAAATCATGCAATAGCAAGTCATTTCGGGCCTGAGCCCAATTCAATATCAGAATAGATGTAAAGCAATCAAATATGCACGGATCCCACCCATCCAACCTCTGCACACCATCTCTATCCCCCGATTAACACCATGTGGGGATATAAAAATTGACCCACCCATCCGATACACTCTAATGGTAGCCTGGTTACGGTACTACCTAACGTTTTAGCAAAGCTGCTAATCATATATTGGGCTTAAAAAGCCATCGGTGGATCCACGGTCGTTAAGCAACCATGCGATCCTCATATACTTCCTCCGTTTCATAATTCCCAACCCGTATGCAACCTAAACAGAATATCATATGAATGCAGCAGGTATACATGTAACATCCATAAAATCTTACATTCAACACATAGGGGTATTTTAGTCATTTTTGTCTTTAGAGGTATTTTGATAATTTCTCTTTATTATGGGTTATTACTTACCTTGGCCCGTTAACAATTCCTCGTTGGCTAAAGTGAACAGATACTATGCATCAGGTAGGAATCTAGACAAGAGGAGGTGAGTCATTAAGACCGCTTAAGTACCAAGCTCTCCCTATATCTAATCCTAGACATGCATATACCCGTTGCTACATCTTAAAAAGTGAACAGATACTATGCATCAGGTAGGAATCTAGAGAAGAGGAGGTGAGTCATTAAGACCGCTTAAGTACCAAGCTCTCCCTATATCTAATCCTAGACATGCATATACCCGTTGCTACATCTTAACCTTATGACTCGTCCATGGTCGTAATTAATTAATTATTTAAGTTTTATGTTCGATTGTATAGTTACCAAAAACTAGGTCCACAACCTATAATATCTTGATTTTGGGCCTAGTCGGAACAGTGGTTTTGAGACCACAAATCCGAGATAGAAATATTTATTTTATGATTATTATAAGGTCTATGATATATTTCTATGCTTGTGTGAAGATTTCATGAAGAAATTTTATGTGAAAAATGCTTAATTGGACTTTAGGGACTAAATTGAATAAACTGCAAAACTTGTGTTCTAGAAACATCTTGTATGAAATTGAATTAGATTATTAATTAGAGGTCCTTAAAGAGTAATTTGACCAAGTTCTAAAAATTTGGACAAAAATGGACTTGGAAGGGTAAAAATTTAAAGAATAGTAAAAAGGGCATTTTGGTCATTTAGGGGTAAAATGAATTAAAACACAAAATTAAAAGTCAATTTTGCTCATCTTCTTCACCAAGGCCGAAATTTGCATGGAGAAACCATGGCTAGGGTTTTTCAAGCGTCCAAGCTCGATTGTAAGTCCGTTCTAGTCCCGTTTTTAATGATTTTTACGTTTTTGAAATCTCGGTAACATGTTCTACCTATTTCTACCAATATTTTTAGCTAGGGTTTATATTTAAAAATTTACCCATGGATGATATGTATGAATTTTGATGTTTTATGGTAGAATGTGGAATTTGAGATTGTGTTAAACAACTTTTGCTAAGTGATTTTTCGTAAAAACGAGTAAAATGACATAATCGGTAAAAATACCTAATATTCATAAGTACATGTTAGAGTGTGAATTTGATGTTGCTGTAGAAGGGAAAAATGATCAGAGTGTCATAAAACATAAGAAAATAGGATGAGGTTTAATTTACGAGCCTTGAGGAAAAAGTGCAAATATGTGAAAGTTTAGGGGCAAAATGGTAATTTTACCAAAGCTCGTATTAGGGGCTGTTTTGATGAATGTGTGTATTAAATAAATTAATTTGGTATTATAGATCAAGAGAAAAGAGATTCGAGTCAAGATCGGGGGAAAAATAAAGTTTACGAGGAATAGGCTCGACTATTCTCATTTTGTATCGAGGTAAGTTCATATGTAAATATTGTAATAAAACGGTTATTTTAAATCATTTAATGTTATTTATACCATATTATGATTGTTATCATGCAATTCTATGATTTGTGGTCGTTATTGGACAACATGCAAAAATTTTATGAATTATGTGGAAAATGTGAAAGAGTACCAAAGTATCGTCGTTGGTATTCCAAGGAGAATGGTAAAGGAGTACGAGCGAGGAAAGTCCCATTGAACCTTAGGAATAGATTAGGATATAAGTGACATGTCACTAGGATATTTGGGCATCCAAACTCGTTGAGTCGAGTCTGAATTCACTTATGGATGCGAATGTCCGAGCTCGTTGAGTTGAGTCCAAGTTCACTTATGCATGCGAATGCCCGAGCTCATTGAGTTGAGTCCGAGTTCGCTTATGGGCGGGTTACATGGTAGCTTGGCTACATATATGGAACTTATGTGCAAACTTTCCATGTATCCGAGTTATATTCCAATGTGTTCAACGGGTAAAGTTCTAGTGAAGTGGAAGAAGACTTGAGATAAAAGTGACGAGTTGGTAAGTGTTGTGGAATGGATACCTTAGACAGGTATGCACTTGACTCTTGGGTTGAGACCTCAATTTATCAATAATATGGTACGATGATGAATGGAAATGTAATATGAATACCTTGGTGATATTATGCAAATGATGATTTCGTATGATTGCATGGTTATGTTACTTGCTATTTGCATGTGAACTTACTAAGCAATTATGCTTACTCCCTCCTTTCCATTCCTTGTAGTTTGACAAGCCGGCTCAGAAAATCGGGAGCGGTCGGAGGCACGCGTTCACACTATCGCGGACCGGTTTAGGTATAGTGGCTTGTACATTTTGGAAATATGGCATATATAGCATTATAATCATTTTGTGTATATAATCTTATGATATGGTGGATGGATGGAATGCAAATGTTTGAGAATGATTAGCTATTGAAATGGCTAATCAAGTTTATATACAATAACATGTATGCTTTATGTCTTAACTAAACCATGAAAATCCTTGGAAAGGTAAAATTGGCCACAAAATAGAATCAGACAGCAGCAGTGACATGAATTTGAAAAATCACTAAAAATAGTAGAAATGGAATTAAATGATGAATAAGTTATGTAATCGAATATTAACGAGTATATTTTTATATAGAAGAAATGAAACAGGTAAATGAGTTATATTTTATGAGATATTTAAGATTTGGTGGAATAGGGTCAGAGTGTTCTCTGAATCCCCTGTTCTGACTTTAAAAATTCACCATAAATTGTAAACAAACAATTATGAGTTTCACCTTACATGTATAAAATCCTTATTGAGTCTAGTTTTATGAGAAATAATGGCATAGTCATTGAAACTCTGTACAGGGAGATATCTGATTCGCAATACACAGGGGTCAGAGCAACCAAACCCTAAAATAGGGGAGACTTTAACTAATAAACTGTACTAATTGGCCTGACCAAAAATTTTATAAAACAATTAGTAAGTAGATATATGAGTCTAGTTTCAGGAAAAATTTACGGAATTGGATTTCAAGTTTTTTAACTCGAGATATGAATTTTTTAGCGACTGTGACGCAGTTAGCCAGCTCTTCTGGAAATTCTAAAATAAATTGTTTGAGATGTTTAATTAATGAATTAAGTTTGTTAACACCTCGTGCTCAACTCCGGCGACGGTCTCGGGTATAGGGCGTTACACAAACCCTTGCTAATCACTAATAGATCCACACTTATTCATTTGGCCCCTTTAGGCCCAATCACATTCATATGGCCCGTCAGGCCCAATCATATTCATAGTCATGCAATCATATGATTTTTCATCACTTAGTATCAAATTACCAATTTTGCCTATTATGGGCCCTACAGCCCATCGGGTCCATTTAGCCCATTCTGGCCTGGTTGGCCAACACACGACCCAAGTCCACAGAATCACTCATGAGGCCCCTGGTAACCTATCAGTTTTCCCTTACAAGTGTTCGCGTACTCGCAAGTCTATTATAGCCAAACCTCCAGCTTTTCAGCATTTCGACTTTTCAGCATTTTGGGATTTGTCAATCTACTGTGTGTGTGCAGTGTATGTACACACCTGATACTAAAATGTGTTGCGATCTCCTCAGCCACGAACCTACAAATGATGTCACTTAACGATTAATCACACACTTATCAAATACGATCACCAAAAGCCGAAAATCTCATATTTGCCTTTCTTTGAACGACAAGCCTTAACAGCCCTTCCTTGATCACCAATCACGAGTATTCCTTAATCCAAAACCCCAAAACGCTTAAGGAACAATTTGGCACAGATCTGAAATCTGAGATTCGATACTAACCCCACAAGAATCGGCCGAAGTAGAGGGAGTAGTGGTGACACAGAGGGTCTTCAGCCAAAGAGGTATTCGGCTTTTGAGATTTGTATGGTGAAAGGGTTATCCGGCACAAATAAGAAGAAGAGAAGAAGGAATCGGCTAAAACCAAAGGTGAATCAAAAGAGAATTGAGAAGATAAATAATAGAAAATCAGCAAGCAAGGAACAAGGAATTCGGCTTTTGAGCACTTAGAGAGAAAAGTGTTTCGACACCACAAAAAAAATGAAAAATTTGGCTAAAGGAAGAGAAGCAGTTTTGGCATTACCTAGAATCCCCAAAATCGGCACCTATATATACTATAGTCGAATTTACCTATCCCCAAATTCCCTATTTGGCTCCACTTCTCTACACCCCTCATCTCCTAACTTTTCTCCCTGATAACTCCTTAATCCCTTCCTTAAATTTCTCCTCTGATCACTCCCTTCAGAGTTCACATCCAACGCCGCTACTGGCCATTTATTGAGCAAAAATAAATCCTTCTTTTAAGCAAGGAGGGATTCGAACCCCAAACCTTCTTGCCATGCATGTGACGCCACCTCTAAGCCCCACATGTGACACTACTTCCCATTCCAACACAGGGCTCCTTGTGTCCAATTCCTCCTTCATTTATTTAAAACCCAAACTACTTGCCATCAAGGTTCTTTTAATTATTGAACTATAATTTCCTTCACCCCAAAGTTTGAACTCAAAAGTTAACCAGGCCTATTATCACATAAATAACACTTGACTAGGAATATTAAGCACACCGTTTATCAAAACCAAAAGAGAAAGAAAGTTTGAGATTTTTGGGGCGTTACATGGACCCTTGGAATAATGCATGGACAAATTTAGACATGATTTTATGAATTATTAATGTTATAAAGCAAGGGTAAATTGGTAAAACATGTATTAATGTATGTTTAATAAAACAAAACTTAAAAATAGGCCATTATGTTCATCTTTGGCAGAAAATTAGAAAAGAAAAAGAAGAAAGAATGCAAGCTAGGGTTTAGGCACTTTGAGCTTGAATTAAGGTATGTTTTAGTTTTATTTTTTGATGATTTTTATGTTTTTGTAACCGTTGCTTCGTATACTATCGAACCCATGCTTCAATTTTTGATTTTGGTGATAGTTTTGAAATGTGCCATTGATGAAACTATGAGCTTGTGATGTTAGATGATGAATTATGCAAGCTTGATGTTGGGTTTAAATGTTTTGTCTTAGGATTTTTGATAAAATTGAGGAATTTGGGCTAAATTGTAAAAATGTTATTTTGAGGGACTAAAATGTAAAATAAATGAAATGTATGGACTTGTATGAGAGTCATGAATATTCGTCTAAGCTTGTGTACAAGCAAATTTTGTGTATTTTGTGATTTTGTGAATTAGGGACTAAAGTGTCAAAAGGTGAAAATGTGATGGCTATTTTGCAAAATACCCTAATTATGTATATGGATTGTTTTGAATGATTTGGTGAATAAAAGGGTTATTTTTGAATACATATAGATCAAGAAAAGAGGAATTCTGACTTAGACCAAGGGAAATCGAAGATTGCAGAATAAGCAGTCCGAGTCGACAAATTCCGAGTACGAGGTAAGTTCGTACTTAAAATATGATGTTAAGTAGGTTTTGATGCCTTTATTATACATGGATTGTATATAATTGAATTGGATGAATATGACGATGAATCGAAAGCAATTGGCACTAAGTGTGCGATTTAAACTAGCTTCGGCTACTGAAGGCACTAAGTGTGCGATACCAAATTAGCTTCGGTTAATTGAGATGGCACTAAGTGTGAGGAATCATTCTAGCTTCGGCTAATCTTTAAGCACTCAGTATACAGATAATTAAAGCATTGGTGATCATCGGAAAGGTCTTAAAGTATTCGAACAAAAGGTGAGATTGAAAATGAATGAATATGAAAATGTTCCGGTAAGTATAATACCTATGTGGTAGGTGGTAAAATGCATAAAAGTTTATTGAAATTGGTATAAAAATATAGTTGGTGTTGGCATGGACTTGATGAATGAATTGAGAAATTATAATTACTTATGTATTGATGTTTCATATTTTATATTGTTGATGTTTTTGGTACAAGATTACTAAGCTTTTGAAAGCTTACTTTGTGTGTTTAAATTGTTTTATAGATATCGAAGCTACTGCAAGCTCAGGGATCGTCTAGGATCGTCACCACACTATCGAACCTTACCTTGGTACTTTTGAAAATGCATAATTTTTTTGAAGAATGGCATGTATAGGCTAGTAGTTTGAGAAGTATGTTTTGTGATGAATATGCTTAGCCATCTGACTTGGCTAATTTGTAGTTGAACTCATAGTTGATAATGGTTCATGGTATGTGATGACAATATGAAATTATGGTATGTGTTAATTGGTAAGTCTTGGTAAGATTAACTTGAGATTGAATGATGTATGGAAGAAACGTTTTGGTATGATATTACCTTATGTTTAGCATGAATTGGTAAGGTTTATGAGTAGGAAAATGGTTAATATAGTTATGTTATAAATGATAAATGTTTTAGCATAAATATTGGTTGAATTGGTGGTAGAAATATAATTGTTCCTTTGCTTGTAGGTTGATCAAAATTGGGGTGGCAAATTGGCTATTCAAATGGCCTGTTTTTGTCTACATGGGCAGAGACACGGGCATGTGTCTCAGCCGTGTGCGACACACGACCATGTTGCACAGTCGTGTGTCCCCTAGGGTACCCTTCATTTGTAGGTTTGGCTCGAACACTCGAACACGGACAAGACACACAGGCGTGTGGTCTAGCCGTGTGACCCAAATTTGTATGCTGACGACACAAACAGAATACCCCCTATTTTTGGCACGACCTAGCACACGGCCTAGACACGGGCGTGTGCTTAGCACACGGGCTGAACACACAGGCATGTGGTCTGGCAGTGTGGGCAAGTCAGTAGCTATGCCCTGTTTTGCCACGGATTTGACACACGGGCGTGTCTAGACCGTGTGAGGCACACGGCCTGTTCACACGGGCGTGCGACCTATTAAAGGTTGAAAATTTTTATAAGTTCTGAAACTTTCATATGTTGTCAATTTGGTCCCGAATGCATGTTTTAAGTATTGTATATTTGCTTTTATGATCTTATTGAATGTGAACGTATGAGATTTACTGCAATGAAATGATATTTGGTATTCAGTTATCCTGAATTGTGTTATGGATTAACTAATGCCTCTTAACCTACTCCGGCAACGGATACAGGTTAGGGGTGTTACACTCAACCACCCACTTTTCAAATTTTTGGTACACCTCAAACTCTTAGCCACCAAACCAAGCAAAAATAATATATTTTGCCCACGCAGAGATTCAAACGCAGAACCTCCAATAGACTGACACTTTACTTAACCTCTAGACTAGCAGACCTATTCTGATGTAAACTTACTAACAATTACTTAAAAGCCTACTAGCCAGAAATAGGGGTAAAGTCAAAAAAAATACTAAAATTTGCCAAAGCTAATGCTTGAACGTGGGACCTCACACATACAACCAGAACACTTAACCATTGAACCAGATACACATTTGTCACATTTCCACAATAACAAAAATAAGAATTTTGGGGCGTTACAACTCTACCTCCTAAAATAAAATTTCTTCCTTGAAATTTACTTGATCAGAACAGATGAGGATATTGCTGATGCATCATATCCTCAAGCTCCCACATGGCCTCCTTAGTGCTATGATTTCGCCATAGCATCTTCACTAATGAAATAAACTTCTTCCGAAGAACCTTTACATCGTGATCCAGAATCTGAACCGGCTCCTCCTCGAAGTCAAATCTAGCCTAACCGCTATTTCCTCAATAGGGAGAATATGAGTAGGATCGACATGGAATACGTCATAAATACGGTCTAGCTCTAGAGGTAACTCCAACTAATAAGTGACCGGTCCTACTCGCTTCAGAATTCAATAAGGCCCAATAGACTTAGGGCTCAACTTGCCCTTGCGACCGAACCTCAGAACCCTCTTCCATAGTGAGACCTTAAGAAATACTAAGTCCCCTACAGAATACTCAATCTCACGTTTCTTTAGATCAGCATAAGACTTTTGTTTGTCCGAAGCCGCCTTCCAACGATCCCTAATAAGTTGAACCTTATCCTCAGTCTCGGAAACCAACTCAGGACCCAACACTCGACGTTCACCCAATTCAGTCCAACATGAGGTAGTGCGACACTTACGACCATACAGGGCTTCGTAAGGTGCCATCTGAGTGCTAGACTGGAAGATGTTATTATAGTCGAACTCTGCTAGCGGTAGATATTCCTCCCAACAGCCTCGAAAGTCGATAACATAACTTCTTAACATATCCTCCAGTATCTGAATCACCATCTCAGATTGACCATCGGTCTGAGGATGGAACGTAGTACTGAAGTCCAATCTCGAACCCAGAGCTTCATATAGCTTTTTCCAAAACCGAGACGTGAAGCCAGAATCCCTATCAGAGATAATTGAAACTGGACCCCATGCAATCGCACTATCTCAGAAATATACAGCTCCGCCAGCTTCTGCAGAGAGTAATCTATCCTAACTGGGATGAAGTGTGCAGACTTGGTCAATCAATCCACGATGACCCAGATAGAATCCTTCTTAGTGGGTGTTAAAGGCAACCCACTAACAAAATCCACTGTTACTCGCTCCCATTTTGATAATGGAATCTTAACCGGCTGCAGCAAACCCAAAGGCAACTGATGCTTAGCCTTAACCTACTGGCATGTCAGACATCTAGCCACAAAATCAGTAACCTCTCACTTCAATCCTGGCCACCAATACAACTCTCGAAGATTTCGATACATCTTATTCCCACCAGGGTGCATAGCATAAGGACTACTATGCGCGCCTCTCAGTATAAATTGTCTCAAATCAGGATCATTCGATACACATATCTGACCTCAAAAACACAACACACCCTCAGAGTTCAACCCAAAGTCCGTACTGTTACCACCCTCAATCTATCGGAACCAAAGACCCAAAGACCCTAACCCATATCCATCGCTAAAATGGGGTTACGAGGCATTACCAAAAAAGATACAACTTTTATACATTCACATAATCACTCAGATCATATTCGAAGGCATACATTTGTAACTTCAGTTTAACAATTCTTGAATCATGACTTATAAGCTTATAACATAAACTGCATTAACATACCTTCCAAAGAAATCAATATTAGTTCTATTACTATAGCTTTATGTGCGTAGTACATAAAAACATAAACCATTTTGCATGCCTAATATCTAAGTCATTATATTAAATTATTAAGCCAAAAGACAAGTTAAATCTTTACAAAAACATAACCAAACACACTCAATTCATACGACCACAAAATGAATTACGGTATACTCATTCTTTTATAATATACTTAATCATTAATATACAAAGCACAGGATAATTTTATTAAATTCACATATAACCATTTTGTTATCTTATAGCATGAATTACTATTCATATGGTCAATTTCCAATGCAATAGCCGAATATTAAAGCATGCTAAATACATATGCTTTATTCAATGTCTACTTTCATTTTACTCTATTACTTTACACGCATGTAACATTTCATATAACCAAACCAATATGTCAATTATAATTTGCATTTCACATCAAACACATCACAAATATGTATATATACATATAACATAGCAAACACTTGTCTAATGCTATAAAGTATCAAAGCCAAGTCTAAACATGTTAATATCACCTTTCTTGCAATGTATCAAAGGTCATATATAAGACCAATTCATTGAATACAAATTCGGTTATGCACACACACATACACATATATATATAGCCACAATTTATATTCAAATCATAATGTACCATTTATTTAACTTAAATACTTGCATTTCCAACCTAAATGACCATTCCATAATCAATAACTCATTATGCATTTTTACCTACTCAATTAACTACATATCTATGACAAATCAATAAACAATTACCACATTTCACATAATAATCCATTTTCAATCTCAATGGCCGAATACATCCATCCATGATATCAAGCATATCTCATGCATATCATATATCATTAAAATACACATTACCTTTGAACATGATCAAGCTAAAACCATTCATTAAGCATATTACTCAACCATATATCCAACCATAATTTCACCTATATGCCATAACCGAATATACTTTAATACCAAATCACATAATAACACCTTAACAAAGCATATCAACAAAGTTCACATATATTTATCTATGTATAAACCATAGTTGAATCACCAAAACCACAACCAAACATAACCATAATTTGATCAAACCTTGAAATCGAACTTAACAAAATAAACAAGCCATTTTCGCATGGCGCATATATATATACACATACCAAAATCAAACATATCCAAATATAATCTAGCCTATACATGCCATAGGTTCAAAATTTAGCTTATAAAAAGACCAAAAGCAGTTAATAGTGTGTTAGACTTTGCTGATGATCCCCAAGCTCGTAACTAGTCTCCAAAATCTATAAAACAGAGGCAAACAAACACACACAGTAAGCTATCATAGCTTAGTAAGTCATAAGCAAATAAATTACTAAATTGTACATGTCTTATACATAATTTCGCATTTCATTAAGATATCATTTGTATCATATATAATTTGTATCACATATCAAGTAGTCAACTTACCTTATTTCAAATAAGCAATTTAACTATCACATACCTGATCACTTTAGCTCAACTACACATTCGATCATAACTTATCATTGCCTGTTGAACCATTCGAAATTGAATAGGATACTCGGATAATAACACATATCGTACAATACCAATGTCCCAGACGTGGTCTTACACGTAATCACATATAGCTGCCACTGTCCCAGATAGGGTCTTACTCGAATCAAATACGATGTCGATGTCCCAGACAGGGTCTTACACGTAATCACATATCGATGCCAATGTTCCAGACGTGGTCTTACACGAGAACACATATTGGAAATTCTATGTCATGACATATGGATCCTACCTATTCCTAAGGTTCGTACGGGGCTTTCAGACGTTGTAACTCAGCCGAATCAAATTCATAACCATAGCTCCCAAGCATATTCTTATTCAGCTACCACATATATAATTTCACATGTTTCATTTCAGCATATAGAACTCGTATTTATTTAAAATTAATAACACATATTTGCTTATAACTTACCTCAGACAACGATAATCGAAATGGGATGATTATTCGACAACTTTAGTTTTCCCTCGATCCAAATCTGTTTTCTTTAGTTCTTGATCTAAACATATTCAAATTAAACTCACTCAAACATAATTCCATTCAATTTAGTCCAAAAACACATAAATGGGCAAATTACCATTTTACCCCTAACATTTTACACTTTTTACAAATTAGTCCAAATTGCACAAAACACAAAACATGCAAAATTTGCACACACCATGCTTATACAAGTCCATACATTTCATATTTCACATTTTAGTCCCTCAATTTATTATTTTTGCAATTTAGCCCTGATTACTCAAATTCATCAAAAATTCCAGTACAAAATATATTAATTCAAAACATATCTTTCATAATTCATCATCTAACATCACAAAGCTTAATTAGTCATCAATGGCATAACTCAAAATATTCATTAAAATCAAAAATTCAAGCATGGGCTTTGTACATTACACTGCAACGATGTCAAAAACGTAAAAATTATCAAAAACTGAGCTAGTTACATACCTTAATCAAGCAAAACCTTGGCCAAAACTTTGAAAACCTTATTTCTTTCTCTTTTCTTTAACATTCGATCATGCAAATAAAAGATGAATGCATGATATTTTATTATATGTTTTATTATGTTAACATATTTACTATTTTACATTTTTAACCTTTATTAATTAATATGTAACCATTATAAAATAAGGTCACAACCGTCCATCACCTTTAACTATGGTCTAATTACAACTTAAACACTTCAAATTATAAAAACAACCACAATTCGGCCATTACAAATTAAACCATCAAATTTTCATTTTATGCGATTAAGCCCTTTTATTAAATCGGGCCCTCAAACGATAAAATTTTCGAATAAAATTTTTACGCACATAAATTCACAATAAACACAAAAAATATTTTTTAAATATTTTTTTACTCAGATTCATTGTCCCAAAACCACCATCCCGAATGGGGTCTAAATCGGGCTGTTACAACTCTCCCCCTTAGGGATTTTCGTCCCCAAAAATCTTACCAGTGAATAGGTTCGGATAACATTGTTTCATTGCCTCCTCTGGCTCCCACGTTGCCTCTTCAACTCAGTGCCTATGCCATAGTACTTTCACTAACGAAATTTTCTTATTTCACAATTCTTTAACTTCGCGAGCCAAAATACAAATCGATTCTTCCTCATATGTCATATCTGACTTAATCTCAACCTCTGACGGATTAATCACATGTGAGGGATCAGATCGATATCTACTAAGCATCGAAGCATGGAATACATCATGAATCTTTTCTAACTCAAGTGGCAACAACAGTCTATACGCAACCTGTAACAGTCCGATTTAGACCCTAGTCGGAATAGTGGTTTTGGGACCACAAATTTGAGTCTAAAAAATATTTTAATATTATTTTCTGTGTCTGTGACATGTGAATTTATATCTTTGAAGTTTCTGTGATTTAATTTGTCTGTTTCTGTGCTTAATTATGAAAAAGGACTTAATCGCGTAAAATGCAAAAGTTGCATGCTAATTGTTAAAGTGCCTATTTGGCTTGGCTTTCTAAAGAAAAGGTCCTTATGTTGTTATTAAACCATTGAAAGCATAAGTGGATTATTATGGCCTTATTATAATGGTTTATTAATGGTTTAATAAAAGGGGCAAAAGTGGTATTTAGTATTTTATGCTAATTAAATTAAACAAAAAACATGAAATGTGTTCATAATGGGTTGTTTTTACCGAAAATAAAAGGAAAAATAAAAGAAAAAGAGCTTCCTAGGGTTCGGCCCTTGTTCATCTTGATTAAGGTATGAATTTTCGTCCGTTTTTGATAATTTGTACGTTTCTGAATTTTCTTCAAAGCCCATGTCTGAATTTCTGTTTCTGTTAAAGATTTCATGAAATGCCATTGTTGATATCATGATTTTTGTGATGTTCTTGGATGAATTATGAAGGCTTGGTAGATAATTTATAAGTTTTGTCTTTGAATTTTGATGAAATAAAGCTATTTGGGCTAATTTGTAAAAATGAGGTTTTGAAGGATTAAGTTGTGAAATAAATATGTTATTTGGGCTTGTATGGAAGCTATGAATATTTGGCTAAGCTATAGTCTTGGTGAATTTTGCATAATTATAATTTTGTGAAAAATGGACTAAATTGTCAAAGTGTAAAAATATTAGGGCTAAAATGCAAAGTGCCCTAAATGTGTGTATTTGGATTAAATTGAATGAAATGAATGATTGAATGATTGAATTTGAATTGTATTAGATCAAAAATAAATAAAATCAGACTTAAATCGAGGGAAGTCTAAAATAGTTGAATAGTCGACTCGTTCCGTCTGAAATCCGTACGAGGTAAGTCGAATTACAATTACGTATTAAATTGAATAAATTCTGCTTATATAAATTGTAATCTGTATTGGACGGCCTTGAGAGCTTGATGAATAAACTCCGATAACATGTTGATGTCTGAAAAGCTCTGTATGTTTCAGGGAGAATATTGACATTAATCTGAGACATTGTGTAAGACCGTGTTTGGGACACAGGCCTCGATTTGAGACTTTGTGTAAGACCCTGTCTGGGACAGAGGCCTCGATACCGAATTTCTAGGACATCAGTATTGTACCTGTCTATGAATATCTATTCCATTTCTGAATTGTCTGATGATAAAGTATGAGATATGAAAATCACTATATGAAATGTATAATTTATATAGGTATGTTTATATCGTATTAGATTTTTGAATAGAAAAGACTTTGTTTCTGTGAAGTAATGAAATTTCCATGAGACAGTTGTGAATTCTGGCTATTGACTTTTACTTATATGCTATATTAATTTGGGTAATTGTATTTGACTTACTAAGCTCTTTGTAGCTTACTCTGTGTGATTTCTATCTGTTTTACATTTATCGTAGCTACTGAAGGCTCGGGGATAGTCGAGGATTGTCACCACAGTGTCAAACTCATTTTGGTACTTTTGAAAGTGTATATAATTATAAGTATGGCATGTATAGGCTAGAATGTCTATATTTGTAAGCTTTGATATGTGTATATATGTTATGCCATGGGAGTTGGCAAACAAATGATAAGTTTGTGCATAGTTTTGGTGTTTGGTTAGTGATGTCAAATGGTGTATGTTTGTAATGTGCTATGATATAATGTGATTTGGTCATTTTTAAGAATGGAATTGGTTGAAACTTGTGGTATGAATGTTGTTTACTATTTCTTGTAGGATTGCCCCTAAAAAGGGGTGGCAAATTGGCTTAAACCAAGCCTGCTTTGTGCCATACGATCAAGGAACACGGGTGCCTTATGGCCGTGGGCTTAAGTTAGTAGCCAGCTAAGTACCACACAGCCATGGCACACGGCCATGTATGTTGGCCGTGTGAAAAAGTCAGTATAAGAACTCTATTTTGGCACGGTTGGATCACATGGGTGTGTCTGGTGCCCGTGTGTGCCACACGGCCTAGTCACACGGGCGTGTCACTTCAACAGAATTGAAAGTTTTGCTATGTTTTGAAAATTCTGAACATGTTCGGTTTAGTTTCCACCTTTTCTAAATGTATGTTTTAGGTCTCGTAGAACATCTTAAAGGATGAATTATTGATGAATGCCTATGTATCAATGTTATTCAATATCTGTGATTCTATAATGTTCTGTCCGTCAGGTGATGCCCCTTTACCTATTCCAGAGACGGTTACGGGATAGGAGTGTTACATTTTATTGGTATCAGAGCTATGGTTTGTCAGTTCTAGGACTACCATAGCGTATGTGAGTCTAGCTATACATTCCATGTAACACCCCAAACTCGGCCTGGACATTATGACTGGATCCGACGTGCCACATCGAAGCGTTCGAAACATTTTATGTCGTTGATCTCGAAGAATTTACTTAGTGTTTGAAAAGATAATGTTATTATAAGTTAAAGTGAATGGAAGTCGTGCACCGGTAGGAAACCGTAAAAGAGAGGTGAGTCCATCGATCGCTAAGTACCAAGCTCTCACGAAACCAATCCTAGACATGCACACCGCCATTGCCACACTTAACGTCGAGTATATTTTTAGGAAACCAAGTCAATTAAGTCCATTTTAAGAAAAGTGATTAATTTTGGAAAACATTTTCATTGCGGAAGCTTTGCTTGTTGTCGTGTTATTTTGAAATCAAATGCTATTTTTGAAAACGCGCCCTAAGCTAATCAATTTCGACAGTTAAGTATAAAACATACCTATCTTAATAAAACCTATCAAAACCATTAAAAATAATTAAAGCGGCCTTATTACAATTAAAAACCCAAAAACCTTAAACGTAATAAAAGAAGGTCCAGTTCACCAAAAGAAAACTGAATTTTTCAGAAACGTGTGGCCACTCCGAATCCCTCACAGCTCCAAGCCCACTATGGTTGGGGATTACCTGTGTGGATGAAAATAAAGTGGTGAGTTTGGGGAAACTCAGTGTGTAAATTAACCCAACCATAGCCTATATCAGGTCAAACCCCAGAAACAGATCAAGTTGGCCTTGGCCCAGAATAGATTTCAGAATAAAGCCCATAACAGAACAGAACAGATATCACATATATATGCAGAAACCCAACCCGAATCCAACCACATGCACCTCCATACCAGCCTTACACCATGTGGGGAGACTACTCGACCCACCCAACCGCTACACGCCACAGAAATATGCAGCTAGGCTGCCAGAATAGATAATGTGACAGAGTCATCAGAAACAGATAATCATGGCAGAACCACCAGAACAGATATATGTGGCAGAGCCACCAGATCAGATAATTGTGGCATAGCCACCAGGACGCTTCCTCCATAATATAACCCATGTCCCCACGCAACAGATATACAATCATGGCATACATTATACAGAATCAGATCATCATGCTTTCAGTCAAAACTAACCCTAGGGGTATAATGGTCATTTTGTACCTAGGGGTATAATAGTAATTTTACATACATAGGGGTATTCTAGTAATTTAACTACTCTTAGGGTTTTCATGCATATCATAGCCATTTACGTACTAATAGAAACACTTACCGAGCGTTCTTACCATATTAGGCCCGTTGGCCCATTAACTCTATTTTGGCCCATTAAGCCTAGAAATATCGAAAGGCACGGAATCGTGCACTTTGCAGTCTTATCACTTTAGTTTACCATATACATCAAACTATCAATCTCACGAGCATTCGCACACTCGCAAGTTCCCAAAATACCAGCTTTTCGGTATTTCAGCTTTTTGGCTTTTGCCGATCTAGTCTATGAGAGGGTGTCAGTTACACACCTATTTGCGACGATATGCTGATGATTTCCACACACGAGTTGCCTATAGTCAGTTACTTAATACGTTAATTATAAATCCAATCGCAAATTTTATACAGAACCCCTTACCAAGAATTCGGCCCTTAACACCTTAGGCACTAGCAACCTTACCTTTGCCGAAACTAGTGACCAAGTTTAGATCCAATCGTTTCACTTGTCCAAGCCTTGATCGGAAGCCTCTAGATCACACTATTATCAAAATAAAACAGTTATCACAATCCCTAGAGCTACAAGCCCAAATCGACAGCCTCCCTAACCTTTAGGGATTTCGGCTTTTCATAAACCCGAAATAAAGAATAGGTTTAAAAGACTTACCACCGGTTCCTTCGGTCAATGATTCCAACTAATTTCTACTTGATTTTGATTCAGATCTACCCCTCAAATGATAACAAAAGTCGAGCCTTTAGTGATCTTAAAATTTGGCTATGTCCCTATGGCTATGCGTTTTCGACTTTTCGTAATAGTGAAGAAAAGATGAGGGTTTTGTAATGGATTTGTCGACAGAAACTTGGGGTTCAGAGGATGAAAGAATCGGCCAACACAATGGAGAAAAATAAGAGGGTTTGACTAGAAGAAAACGGCACAAAAGGAATCAGGCTTTCGGGATTTCAACTTTTTGAGGCAACCAGTTATGAGGGTTTAGAAACAATTGATAAAAGATGGAGATGAACAGGATGGTAGGAAGATTCAGCTATAGAGGAAAAGAAGAAGAAGATAGATGGAGAGAAAAAGAAAAGAGAGGAAGAGGAGGAAGGATGGTCAGAAAAATGGTACAACTTGCCCTAACTGCCGAATTTATACTTGGCATTTAACCTAGCCGAAATTTACCTTCTAAAGAAACCCTTGGCCGGCCAACGCTTGCTCCTCAAGAGTCCACCATTCGACCAATACTACTCCCCCTAATCAGCTCCTAAATCCTCTCCCTTATCCCCTCCTTACTTAATCTCCTGAGCAACTTAAACTCCTCCAGATAGACTTTTACTTGAGTTCCATTACTTACCATTCCTAGTCATAAAAATAATTCCCTTAATATGCTCTCATTTTGATTTGAACCTGGGTCCTCCCTAGCATCCATACGCCACTTTTATCGCCTTCCCAGTGGCATCACATGCCACTTTACTACCTACTTCCTTGTTATTTATTTTACACAATCAATACTTAAAAGCCCAGTTTACCAGAACCCCTTTTTCTTATGGTTTTTAAAATTAATTAAAATTATCGGGTTTTAACTTAAGCTTGGGCCTTCCAAAGGCCCACTATCATAATTAAACCTACGCCAAGCAGACAGAACACAGAAATTTTAAATTTTGCCAACATTCACAGAATTCTTGAAAATTGGGGCGTTACATGCCATATATCTGAAACTGCGATAGTGTGATGAATCCTGACATTGAAATGTGCTTTTATATAGCAATGGATCCCAATAGAGCTGTAGTTAATGATGTTGGAAGTAATACGCTTGCTCCCGCGTGGTGCAAGTTGATTC
Organism: Gossypium anomalum; assembly: GCA_025698475.1. Classification (NCBI taxonomy): domain Eukaryota; kingdom Viridiplantae; phylum Streptophyta; class Magnoliopsida; order Malvales; family Malvaceae; genus Gossypium; species Gossypium anomalum. Next base: position 46,148,086 of record CM046965.1, read on the forward strand.
ACGACCGGCTACGAGTAGCCGTGATAGCGAGGCTAAGCATGCCCTCTATTAGATGATGAATGATTGGTTCACTCAATATATTAGAACCAATCCGACTGTACAACAACCTCCACCCCCGGTTAATCCTTCTCAAATTCCTGTTATGCCCTTCGTGAATCTGGTACAGTCTAGTAGACCACCAGTTGATAAAATTAGAAAGTATAAGGCTGAAGAGCTCCGAGCTACAACGAATTATGATTCTGAAAAAGCCAAATTCTAGTTAGAAAATACGATACGGGTGTTTGATGAAATTTCTCTGAATCCTGAGAAATGTGTAAAATGTGCCGTTTCACTTCTGAGAGATACAGTGCACCATTGGTGGAAAACTTTAATATCTGTGGTTTCGAGTGAACGGGTTACTTGGGATTTCTTCCAGGCTAAATTTTGGAAGAAATATATTAGTCAAAGATTCATTGATCAGAAACATAAAGAGTTTCTCGAGCTTAAACAAGGTCGTATGTCTGTTACTAAATACGAACATGAATTTGTGAGATTGAGCCAGTATGCTCGGGAATGTGTATCAAATGAAGCAATAATGTGAAAAAGGTTTGAAGATGGACTAAATGAATAGATTTGTCTTTTAGTTGGGATATTAGAGATTAAAGAAATGGTAGTGCTCGTTGAGCGAGCTTGTAAAGCTGAAGAACTAAGTAAAGAGAAAAGAAAAGCTGATTCTGAAGCTAGAGATGTTAGAAAGAGATCTTCGGGTAGATCATTTCGATCTGAGTCAAAAAAATTCTGAGATGATCGTAGCCGTTCAAAGGCTGATGTAAGATATTCGAACTGAGATTGAGCTAAACCGCATTCGAATTCCAGAGCTCCTACTACTTCTATTGCAAGTGTTAGGAATGTCCGATCTGAGAAACCTGAATGTAAACACTGTGGTAAAAGACATCTGGGAAATTGTAGATTGAATGACCGAGCCTGTTTTCGATATGGATCTCTGGATCATTTTGTAAGAGATTGTTCTTAACCTACTGAGTAAGAGAATGTATAGAATTCGAGATCAAGTAACACTTCAGCCAGAGGTAGACCCTCCAGAAATACGAGAAATGCAAGTGGTGATCAAAAAGCTACTAGGGATACTGCTATTAGATCTGAGGCCAGAGCACCTGCTAAAGCCTATGCTATCCGAGCTCGTAAGGAAGCTTCATCACCAGACGTGATTACTGGTACTTTCACTCTTTATGATACTTCTGTGATTGCATTGATAGACCCTGGATCAATGCATTCATATATCTGTATAAATTTAGTACATAGTAAGACTTTACCTGTAGAGTCTACTGAATTTGTAATTAGAGTATCGAATCCCTTAGGCAAAAGTGTTTTGGTTGATAAAGTCTGCAAGAATTACCCTTTATTGATTCGAGATATCTGTTTTCCTGCTAATCTGATGCTTTTGCCCTTCAACAAATTTGACATAATTCTGGGAATGGACTGGTTAACTTATGCTATTGTGAATTGCAAATGAAAAGTCATTGATTTAAGAAGTAAGAATGATGTGATAATTCGAATTGAGTCTAGTAATCTAAATGGATTACCAGTTGTGATATCTGCAATGAAAGCACAGAAATATGTGAAGAAAGGTTGTGAAGTCTACTTAGCTTATGTGTTAGATTCAAAAGTGAATGATAAGAAAGTTGAATCTGTGCCTGTTGTCTGTGAATTCTCTGATGTATTTCCTGAAGAACTACCTGGATTGCCTCCGATTTGAGAAGTTGAGTTTGGCATTGAATTGGTACCTGGTACTACTCTGATATCGATAGCTCCGTACAGAATGGCTTCGAATGAACTTAAAGAACTAAAATCTCAGTTACAAGAATTGACCGATCGGGGATTTACTAGACCGAGCTTTTCACCTTGGGGTGCTCCTATTCTATTTGTGAAAAAGAAAGATGGCACAATGAGAATGTGTATTGATTACCGCCAGCTCAACAAAGTGACTATAAAGAACAAATATCCTCTGCCCAGGATTGATGACTTATTCAATTAGTTGAAAGGTGCTACTGTGTTTTCAAAGATAGATCTGAGATCGGGTTACTACCAGTTGCGAGTAAAGGACTCTGATATTTCGAAAACTACTTTTAGAACGAGGTACAGGCATTATGAATTTTTAGTTATACCTTTTGGATTAACGAATGCACCTGCTATCTTTATGGATTTGATGAATAAAATTTTCAGACCGTATTTAGATCAATTTGTTGTAGTATTCATTGATGACATATTAATTTATTCACGTGATGAATCTGGACATGCCGAGCATTTGAGAATAGTGCTACAGACACTAAAAGATAAATAGTTGTATGTGAAGTTTAGTAAATGTGAATTCTGGCTGCGAGAAGTAGGTTTTCTAGGTCATATTGTATCAGCCTCTGGTATCCGAGTTGATCCGAGCAAAATTTCAGCTATTATAGATTGGAAACCTCCGAGAAATGTATCTGAAGTCTGTAGTTTTCTGGGACTTGCTGGTTACTATAGAAGATTCGTAAAAGGTTTCTCGATGATTGCGACTCCATTGACAAAATTACTTTAGAAAGATGTGAAGTTTGAGTGGTCTAAAAAGTGTCAGAATAGTTTTGATCAGTTGAAAGCTTTGTTGACTAAAGCTCCAGTATTAGTACAATCGGGTAAACAATTTGTAATTTACAGTGATGCTTCATTGACTAGTTTTGGATGTGTTCTAATACAAGAAGGAAAAGTCATTGCTTACACTTCGAGACAGTTAAAGCCACATGAAAAGAATTATCCGACACACGACCTTGAGTTAGCTGCCATTGTGTTTGCCTTGAAAATCTAGCGTCACTATCTGCGATCTAGAATTGTTAAAAGACTACGAGCTACTTATTGATTATCATCCGGGCAAAGCAAATGTGGTAGCAGATGCTTTGAATCAGAAATCATTGTCTGCATTGAGTGTGATGAATGCTCATTCAACATTGTCTGATGATACCTTGGTTTGTGTTGAACTGAAAGCAAAACCCTTGTTTATGCAATAAATCTGCGAGGCTTAGAAATCTGACAATGAATTGATAGCAAAACGAGCTCAGTGTGATTCTAAATTCCAAGTTGATGTTGATGATTGTTTGAGATTCAGAAACAGACTTTGTGTTCTGAGAAATCCAGAGTTAATTCAGATGATTTTAAGTGAGGCTCACAGTAGTAGTTTTGTAGTACATCCGAGCAGTACGAAAATGTATAACAATTTGAAACAACTATACTAATGGCCAGGAATGAAAAGAGATATTTTTGATTTTGTTTCTAAATGTTTAATCTGTCAGCAAGTTAAAGCTGAACATCAGGTGCCATATAGTTTGTTACAACTGATTATGATCCCGGAGTGGAAATAGGATTGAGTGACTATGGATTTTGTCTCGAGTTTACCTTTGTCTCTGAGAAAGAAAGATGCAATTTGGGTCGTAGTTGATCGGTTGATGAAATCAGCTTATTTTATTCTGATTCGATTTGATTACTCGCTTGATAAACTAGCTGAGTTGTACATTTCTGATATCGTGAGGTTGCATGGTGTGCCCTTGTCGATAGTATCAGATAGAGACCCGAGATTTACATCGCGATTCTAGAGGAAATTACAAGATGCTCTGGGTACTAAATTGCATTTTAGCACCGCTTTTCATCCATAAACAGATGGTCAATCTGAGTGGATTATTCAGATACTCGAGGATATGTTGAGATGTCGCATTCTTGAGTTTGAAGGTATGTGGGAACAATATCTACCCTTGATTGCATTCACGTATAATAATAGTTTTCAATCGAGCATTAAAATGGCACCGTATGAAGCCTTATACGATAGAAAGTGTAGAACTCCATTATACTGGTCTGAGCTTAGTGAGAATAAGATTTACGGTATTGATCTGATAAAAGAAACAGAACAGAAAGTGAAAGTAATCTGAGATAGTCTGAAAGCTGTCTCTAACCGTCAGAAGTCTTATGTAGATTTAAAATGAAAGGATATCGAATATGAGATCTATGATAAAGTGTTTTTGAAAGTATCTCCGTGGAAGAAACTGTTCCGATTTGGTAAAAATGGTAAGTTGAGTCCAAGGTCCATCAGACCGTATGAGATCATTGAACAAATTGGGCCGGTTGCCTATAGATCGAGGCTACCATCTGAGTTAGAAAAGATACATAATGTGTTTCACGTATCCATGCTTAGACGATACAGATCTTGTAACAGCCTAATTTTTCACCCTAGTCGGAACGGTGGTTTTGGGACCACGAATCCGAGTCAGAAAAATGGTTAAAAATTATTTTCTGTGTTTGCTATGTGTGAAATTATGAGTGTTAAATTTTCATAATTTAATTGTTCAGTTTGAATGCTTGATTATTAAAAAGGGGTCAAATTGCATCAAGTGATTATAAGTATGCTATTTAACAAAGTATTAAAATTAGCATGTCTTTTAAAGAAAGGGGTTTAAAATGCAATTATGCCATGAATAAGTTTAGTGGACGGTGATGGATTGTAACACCCCAAACTCGGCCCAGACGTTACGGCCAAATCTTGTGTGTCAAATCAACAAAGGTTTAGTCACGTTCCTGAGTTACTGCGATTAAGGTGTGGTTTGCAAAAATGTTGTTTAAGTTGATTAGAAAACTTCCGGTTAATTTGTCAGCATCCTATTTACTAGACCATGTTCGTCGTTTTGTTATCCATTTGTTACGAGTGTTTAGTTAAAAAACATTGTTTAGTTTTACAAAAACCCATGAAGCCTAATTCTATCAGTTTCAAACGAGTATTAATAAAGAAATTTAATAAAACTTAGGAACGGCCTTTTTACAAATTAAAACCCACAACAATTAAAGTAAGTAAAGGTTGATCAAATCACATGAAGAAAACTGAATTTGAAGAACAAGTGGCCACTCCGAATCCCTCCAGCTCCAAGTCCACCGATCTAAGGGTCACCTGCAAAGATGGGAAAAAAGAGGTGAGTTTGGAAAACTCAGTGTGTAAAATAAACCCAACTAGAGCCTATATCGGTTCAAGCTTTACTGGGCCTAAGCCCTATCCAGAAATAGAATTAACTGGGCCTTAGCCCTATTCAGAAATCAGTGTGGCCCTTAAGCCCATTACAGTAACAGAACATATATTATGCATGTATGCAGAAACCCAACCCATGTCCAGCCGTATACATCCCCATACCGACCTTACACCACGTGGGGAGACAACTCGACCCACCCATCTACTACACACCACAGAATTTGCAGCATGGCTACCAGAACAGATATTGTGATAGAGTCACCAGATACAGATATTGTGGCAGAGCCACCAGAATAGATATTTGTGGCATAGCCACCAGAACAGATATTTGTGGCATAGCCACCAGAACGCTTCCTCCATCAATATAACCCATATCCCGTGCAACAGACATACATGTCATGGCATACAACATACATAATCAGAATATCATGTATTTCAGTCAAAATTAACCCTAGGGGTATAACGGTCATTTTGCACCTAGGGGTATAATGGTAATTTTCATACTTAGGAGTATTCTAGTAAATTTACTATTTTAGGGTTGTCATGCATATTACAACCATTAATGTATTAACAGAAACACTTACCAAGCATTCTTACCGAATTGGGACCGTTGGCCCATTAACCTGATTTCGACCCATTAAGCCCAAATATACCGAAGTGCATGAAATTACGCACTCTGCAATCTTACCACTTTAGATTACCAGGTTTAACCAACAAACTATCTCACGAGCGCCGCAGACGCCGCAAAGTCCACGTAATATCGCCTTCTTGATTTCGGTTTTCGGCTTTGCGATCTAGTCTAAGGTGGGTGTCGTTTACATACTTATTTCCGACGACTGCCAACAAAATCTTCCACGGTATCCTACAATCAATCACTATGCTATTAGTTTACAAATCTATGATAACTTTACGAAACAACCACTTACCACATTCGGCCACAATAGGCATCCTTAACCACTTACCTTCGTCAATCCTCAACTACTAGATCTAGTCTTTCCAAAGATGTTAACCTCCAACTGCTACTTGATTGACAGCCTTTAGTCCACCTTACTCATAACAGAACAATAAACAAAACCAATAACCCTTTAGTCTTAGTCGATAGCCACCCTATGTGAATAGGGGTTTTCGGCTTTTCTTAATTCCCAAAATAAGGAATAGAGAGATGAGATCTGAGCACTTATCGAAGATTCACTTGCCAGAAACATTCCCAAGTACCTTCCTATTCCCGGCTGATGCAGATCAAATCCCCAAATTATGAGTAGAGAACAGATCTAATGATTCCTCTTCTAGAACCTATTCTGAGGTATGCTTAATTCAGTTTAAAAAGAAAATAGAAGAATGGGTTACCAAAATAGAAGAAATTATCGGCAGATGAGAGGTTAAGGTTCGGCCTTAATATAAAAGAGATGAAAAGAAGTTTTATGAAGAAGAGGAAATAATCGGTAATGAATGAGAGAGTTGAGGGTTTTTGGCTCTTAAAAGATTGGAATAAAGAGGGTAAAAGATTCAGCCAAGAGGAACAATCGACTTCTAAGGAAATTCGAGTTTCGCTTTTTAAGTGTACTAAGCTATCTTTAATCGAGAGAAAAGATGAGTAAAAAGAGAAGAGAAGAGTAGAAGAAGATAGGTTCGGTTCTTGATGAAGAAGAGATGAACAAAAAGGAAACAACTCATAAAAGCCCAAAATTAAAAGAACAATTTCGGCACAATCCCTTCCTGACTTAAATTTCATATTTTACTCCTTTATTCTTGGCCAAATTCAATGTTTGAATTTCATTCAAACTCCTAACCGATCAGCAGCCTTATCCACTGCTTCATCATGCTGCTTAGAAGAGTTTTGGTCCAACTTTACTACTCTCCCTCACGCATGCAGCAAAAAGAGAGTCCTTCGCGCGCACAGCAACTCGAACCTGGGTCCTCAAGGCATACCCCAATGCTGCTGGCCACTAGGACGCAACCTTGTTTTTGATATAATACTGCCACAATAATTTATAACCCTTACCTGCTTCAGTTCTGGCCCGCATTAAAAAAAATAAAACAGAATTCACCTGCGCAAGGACTCGAACTCGCGCTTCTCTCGCGTGCCCAAAGACGCTATCACCATCGCGCCGAGAGCACTCCTTGTCTTTGGATTATGCTCACAACTCCTCTTAACCCCTATTTTAACTGCAACTTGAATACTAAAAAAAACAACCATTTGCGCGTGCCGTGCCTTGAACCCTGGCACCTCCCATGCACTCCTAGCGTGCTTAGCCACTGGGCCAGGTGATTGTTTGTGTTAAAACTCAGCCCAAATCACTTATAAGGCCTACTGCCCAGATCCCTTTAAGAATAAAAAAAATGCTCAAAGCCCTGGGTCGAGCCCAGGACTTTTCTCGCACTATAAACCCTTCATAATTTATTTAATTACTAACTAAACATACTAAATAATAATAATAAAAATTTAAATCATCCCATTTATTCGGGCCATCTTGTACTGGGACTTGGGCTCCAAATCCAATATTTCTAGGCCCAAATTTTTGGGGCGTTACAACTCTGCCCCCATAAAAAATTTCGTCCTCGAAATTTCAAACTATCAAATCGTATTACTCAAGTCAAACCACTATTCTTTCACTGCGCAGTCTGATTAAAAATAATTCTTAGTATGACCCAGAACATCTAATTACCAAAGTAAAGAAACATTTACCAAGCACGCAGACAACTCGTAACACACACTTAAATAGAATAAGCTTGGAAATCCTGAGCTCAATGCTCCTTGGACCCATATCTAAAACATGCTCCTGTCTTCCTATGGCATTCACCCGGATGACGCCCGTTGCAGTTCTTGCAGGTTGGAAAGTTTGGTCGTGTCTTAACATGTTTCACAGAATGAGGCTCGGTCATCTGAGAACTAGAATCCTTCCTCTTCTTACACTTCAAGCACCCTGCTTGAAGCGTTTCCCTAATTTCCTTAACCTTGGTCTCCAATACTTCTTCTACCACTTTCCTTACTAACTCGACCAGTGCCTGAGTCCCAAGCTCCGAGTTACTGCTACCCGAAGTTGGCAGACTTCGCTTACCCTCAGAATCCATATCAACACTCTACATTATCAGCATGCATAACAATAACTTCCAAGATCTCGATTCAAAAATTTTAGTACTTTTTCATATGTTTTATGCAAAGATAGTATTTGAAAGTTTCTAATTTCACAGAATCATAGCCTAGCTATAGTCTCAGTATTCTAGGGTTTTTAGTATTGCCCTAGCTATAATGTCATGATGTGGTCTCAGTTCTATCTACAGTAATATCTTAATACAGTGTAGAAAAACTTACAGACTTGGTGCCGGGGATTCAGTGTGCCACTTCTTCGGTTATCAAATTTCAGAAACCCAGAAAAACTTAAACCATTTTAAGATTGAACCTTAAAACATGTATACCTTGTAAAATATCTTTGAAAAGAACATTCCAAAACAGTTTCCAAAATACCCTTCTTAGGCCTAAGTTTAGCAAAATTTTTTGAAAAGATTTTCAGACCCGATCCACAGCCGAGTTGTTGCAACCGGACTCTGATACCACTAAATGTAACACCCTAAACCTGGCCTAGATGTTACGGCCAAATCTGGTGTGTCAGATCAACAAAGGTTTAGTCATGTTCCTTAGTTACTGCGATTAAGGTGTGGTTTGCAAAAATGTTGTTTAAGTTGATTAGAAAACTTCCGGTTAATTTGTGAGCATCCTATTTACTAGACCATGTTTGTCATTTTGTTATCCATTTGTTACGAGTGTTTAGTTTAAAAACATTATTTAGTTTTACAAAAACCCGCGCAGCCTAATTCTATCAGTTTCAAGCGAGTATTAACAAAGAAATTTAATAAAACTTAGGAACGGCCTTATTGCAAATTAAAACCCAAAACAATTAGAGTAAGTAAAGGTTGATCGAATCAGATGAAGAAAACTAAATTTGCAGAACATGTGGCCACTCCGAATCCCTCCAGCTGCAAGTCCACCGATCTATGGCTCACCTACAAAGATGGGAAAAAGGGGGTGAGTTTGGAAAACTCAGTGTGTAAAATAAACCCAGCTAGAGCCTATATCGGTTAAAGATTTACTGGGCCTAAGCCCTATCCAGAAATAGAATTAACTGGGCCTTAGCCCTATTCAGAAATCAGTGTGGCCCTTAAGCCCATTATAGTAATAGAACATATATTATGCATGTATGCAGAAACCCAACCCATGTCCAGCCGTATACATCCCCGTACTAACCTTACACCACGTGGAGAGACAACTTGACCCACCCATCCGCTACACACCACAGAATTTGCAGCATGGCTGCCAGAATAAATATTGTGATAGAGTCACCAGATACAGATATTGTGGTAAAGCCACCAGAACAGATATTTGTGGCATAACCACCAGAAATAGATATTTGTGGCATAGCCACCAGAACAGATATTTGTGGCATAGCCACCAGAATTATTCCTCCATCAATATAACCCATATCCCATGCAACAGATATACATGTCATGGCATACAACATACAGAATCAGAATATCATGCATTTCAGTCAAAATTAACCCTAGGGGTATAATGGTCATTTTGCACCTAGGGGTATAATGGTAATTTTTATAATTAGGGGTATTCTAGTAAATTTACTATTTTAGGGTTGTCATGCATATTACAGCCATTAATGTATTAACAGAAACACTTACCGAGCGTTCTTACCGAATTGGGCCCGTTGGCCCATTAACCCGATTTCGGCCCATTAAGCCTAAATTTACCGAAGTGCATGAAATTACGCACTCAAAAAAGCTCACACGCTCGTAAGTCCACAATATACTGGCTCTTCGGCATTTCGGCTTTTTAGCTTTTGCCGATCTAGTCTAAAGTGGATGTCGTTTACACACCTGTTTGCAACAGCTGCCAACGAAATCTTCCACGGTATCCTACAATCGATCACTATGCTATTAGTTTACAAATTGATGATAACCTTACGAAACAACCACTTACCACATTTGGCTACAATAGGCATCCTTAACCACTTACCTTTGTCAATCCTCAACCACTAGATCTAGTCTTTCCAAATATCTTAAGTGATGTGATCCAGCCCGGGTGATTGAGTCGAATTCACGTAGTTGCCCGATCGTAGACGAGAAGAGTCGTTCGTGCCTCGGTTTTGGAAGTAGAAGTGAATGGATTGGTTTGAATAAGTGGAAGGTTTCAAGAAGTGTAGAATTAGCAATAGGTTCAGTTAAGGGTAGCAAAGATGGATGATGGATAAATGGCTCAATTTGGTTAACAAAAAGAAATTTAAAAGATGGGGATGGAAATCGAACTTAACGTCAGGAATGATTCAACACTAAAAAGTGTCACCCCGGTTCCTATATTGTTAAGGTGAAAAGGATGGATAGAAGGATAGGTGAACACCACACCAAGATTGGTGATAAGTTCAAACAAGGACGATTGACGCCACTAGCACAAGCTAGATAAGTCTTTCGAAACTTGTACGAGATATGAGAGGAAGCAACCTCACAAGAACAATGTTCATTAATAATTTGGCAAAAGTCCCCTTTACAAAGAAATGAGTAAACTATTTATAAGCCTAAGATGTCTATTGATATTCGGCATCTATGATGTTCACACTAATTTAAATTCTGTTCACATTGTATTTAACATGTTCACACAAAGTATTAAAATTTGGTTCATGCTTGAAGACGGTGCATGAATTGGCCGAACCATCATGTTGCTTCACTTGATGCATTCATGCATACTTAGCCTAGAAGAAAAACCATAGTTCATGAATGTGCAACCCTTTAATACTCCTACATCTCCCTTGGCCGAATGAAGCTTGAATGTACCTTGAATACTTGAATGGACATCTTGGATATGCATGATACATGCATGAAACGTCCCAATGCATGTTTTTCCTTAATTATGGTCCATGAATCTTCAAATACATGTACAAAAAATAGCCCCCACTTGCATGAACGTCCCTAATACATGAATTCCTTCAAATGCCATCCATTGAACACTAGTTGTGCATGCATTCTTCCATACGATGTATTAAGCCATGCATGTACTTGCATTAATGGCTCCTTCATGTATTCGGTCACTTTGTGGAACTTAACTCTTGGCCAAAAGGTTGCTTGGGAATCACCAATAGCCATCCCACCATGCATAAAATTCGTTCATACATGAACTCTCATAATCCATGTACCTGGCCGTGCATGAATCTCATTTAATGTACTCAATACATTCGGTTGAACCTACAAGAAACATGAACACATTAAATCCCAATGTATATTCAGCTGAACATGTTAAGAGCATGAACTAGACATCATAAATATCATGTTAAGCTAAAGTAAACACATTTATTAAAGACTAGCTAGTAGCATTAAGTTTGGCTAGCTCAAACTAAGTGAAAACATTTAATGAACTTATTTGAGCTAAGATTTTCGTTAATGCTAATTAGTATAAAACTAAAACTTAGTTTAATTTATTAAAATGAAGAATGACCTGAAAGTAAGCTCGGTTGAGCTCAAACGAGCTGAAATGAGCTGAATTGAGCTGGATAGAGCTCGAGGAGCTGGAAACGAGCTAGGATCAGCTTGCTAACAATACATGGGTTCTTCGGATAGTTGCTTCAAGCTGATTTTGTGAGCATTGGGCCTTGTTTCGAACCAAGGTGTTGCACTAGAAGCTAAAACAGCTTGTAGGAAATGCTTAGCATCAGCTCGAGTTATGGGTCCTCTTGGAAGCTCGATTAGATCTTGGTTTGCACTCGAGGATGCCCCGGGCGTGCTTACATCATTCCCCCAATCTTCAAAGTGACTTGTCCTCAAGTCGAGTCGTCCGTTAATTTTGAAACATGGATGCTTCATATTATCGCACAATTTTGTTATGCCATCAATATGAGCAATTGAACAGAATGAAAACAGGGAATGATTAATCATGCAATTTAGCAAACAAAAATGCATTCTTCGTTTCAACCACAACAATCCAAATGGATCAAAACAAAGGACACATTCACTTGGCTTTTTGATTTGAACAACCTCACCTTGCCGTATTCAATTGAATAGACTTACAGTAACAGGATGAACAATATGGCCACTTTCCATAAAGTCATCATCAACAACACCGATTTCTTCATCTTTCAAACAAAACAAAGATATTGTTGACTTACCTTGATTATCTTGGAAGTTACTTGATGAAAATTTGATTTTACCTCATTTGCGCAAAACAAACCTTCGCTCCTTAGCAAGGTAATGTAATCGATACTTTGACCTCGAATAAACCTGAAAAGGTGGAAAATCAAAAAAGTAACTCGCTCTCTTAAAAAGGTAATTTCCACAAAGATGGAAGATGTCAAGGTCACCATGGATAATGTACTTAAAAGGACATAATGAGATGCTATTCACAAGTTGATTTCATGAATCAATTTCGGGATTAAAAATAAAATTTTCAGAATCAAAGGCTTGATTTTGACTTTGTAAACTCACCACAAGATTTATTTTCAGAAATGAAGATAAAATTTATGATGGATGAAAAGGTACAACAAATTTATTTACAAGGGATTATGATGCTTACCTTCTCTTGGTAACAACTTAAAGTGGCTAGCTCCAGGCTTAAACACTCGATTTTGATCACTTATCCCAAAATACAACAAGAATTTTGTTTTCTCAAATAAATCACAAAAGTAGATCAAAGAAGGTTTAGGCAGACGAACATGCAAACGATCATACTTTACAAAACTCAATCGAATAATCAGATCAAAATATGGAAACCTCGCACAAAGATTTAAGGTTTTCTTTTGAAGGGCAAAATCAAACGAATTATTCATTGTATGCGAAAACTTTTGAACACATATGTCGAACAAAGAAATTGTGAACATGCAACTTTTCAAAAGTTCAAATCCATTACAGACCAATCGAATAGGCATGTTTAAACAGAAAGATGAATTCAAAGACTTTACATAGCTATACTTATCAAAATATGAAAATCTTTTATCTCATACATTCACAATTTGCACATACATTTACAGGCTTTTCGACTTTTGCCGATCTAGTCTAAAGTGGGTGTCGTTTACACACCTATTTGCGAAAACTGCCAATGAAATCTTCCATGGTATCCTACAATCGATCATTATGCTATTAGTTTACAAATCAATGATAACCTTACGAAACAACCACTTACCACATTCGGCCGCAATAGGCATCCTTAACCACATACCTTCGTCAATCCTCAACTACTAGATCTAGTCTTTCCAAAGATCTTAACCTCCAACTGCTCCTTGATTGACAGCCTTTAGTCCACCTTACTCATAACAGAACAATAAACAAAACCAATAACCCTTTATTCTTAGTCAATAGCCACCCTATGTGAATAGGGGTTTTTGACTTTTCTTAATTCCCGAAATAAGGAACAGAGAGATGAGATCTGAGCACTTACCGAAGATTCACTTACCAGAAACATTCCCAAGTACCTTCCAATTCCCGATCTAATGTAGATCAAATCCCCAAATTACGAGTAGAGAACAGATCTAATGATTCAGCTTCTAGAACCTATTCTACAATATGCTTAATTCAATTCAAGAAGAAAATAGAAGAATGGGTTACCAAAATAGAAGAGATTATTGGCAGATGAGAGGTTAAGGTTCGACTTTAATATAAAAGATATGAAAAGAAGTTTTGTGAAGAAGAGGAAATAATCGGTAATGGGTGAGAGAGTTGAGGGTTTTCGACTCTTGAAAGATTGGAATAAAGAGGGTAAAAGATTCTCGGCCAAGAGGAACAATTGGCTTCCAAGAAAATTCGGGTTTCGACTTTTTAAGGGTAATAGGCTATCTTTAATGAGAGAAAAGATGAGTAAAAAGAGAAGAGAAGAGTAGAAGAAGATAGGTTCGGTTCTTGATGAAGAAGAGATGAATCAAAAGAAAACAACTCATAAAAGTCCAAAATTAAAAGAACAATTTCGGCACAATCCCTTCCTGACTTAAATTTCATGTTTTGCTCCTTGATTCTTGGCCAAATTCAATGTTTTAATTTCATTCAAAATCCTAACCGTTCAGTAGCCTTATCCACCGCTTCATCATGCTGCTAAGAAGAGTTTCGGTCCAACTCTACTACTCTCCCTCACGCATGCAGCAAAAAGAGAGTCCTTCGCGCACACAACAGCTCGAACCTGGGTCCTCCAGGCACACCCCCATGCTGCTGGCCACTGGGACATAACCTTGTTTTTGATATAATACTTCCACAATAATTTATAACCCTTACCGATTGATTCGCCCTGCTTTAAAAAAATTAAAACAGACTCGCGCGCAAGCAAGGACTCGAACTGCGCCTCTCTCTGCTCGTTCGAGACAGCTGTTGCCACTGTGCCACGGGCACTTCTTGTGCTAGATTATGCTCGCAATCCTCTTAACCCCTATTTTAACAGCAACCTGAATGCTAAAAAAAATAACCATTTGCGCGTGCCGTTCCTTGAACCCAGGCACCTCCCACGCCCTCCTAGCGTGCTTAGCCACTGGGCCAGGTGCTTGTTTGTGCTAAAACTCAGCCTAAATCACTTATAAGGCCTACTGCCCAGATCTCTTTAAGAATAAAAAAATGTTCAAATTTTTGCCAGAGCCCTAGGTCGAGCCCAGGACTTTTCCCGCACTATAAACCCTTCGTAATTTATTTAATTACTAACTAAACATACTAAATAATTAAAAAAAATGAAATCATCCCATTTATTCAGGCCGTCTTCTACCTGGACTCGGACTCCAAACCCAATATTTCTAGGCCTAAATTTTTGGGGCGTTATAACTCTACCCCCTTAAAAAATTTCATCCTCGAAATTTCAAACTATCAACTAACTGTATTACTCAAGTCAAACCACTATGCTTTCACTGCGCACTCTGATAAAATATAATTCTTAGTACGACCCAGAACATCTAATTATCAAAGTAAAGAAACATTTACCAAGCACGCATACAACTTGTAACACACAAATAGAATAAGCTTGGCAATCTTGAGCTCGATGCTCCTTGGACCCACATCTAAAGCATGCTCCTGTCTTCCTATGGCATTCACACAGATGACGCCCGTTGCAGTTCTTGCAGGTTGGAAAGTTTGGTCGTGTCTTAACATGTTTCACAGAACGAGGCTCAATCATCTGAGAACTAGAATCCTTCCTCTTCTTACACTCCAAGCACCCGGCTTGAAGCGTTTCCCTAATTTCCTTAACCTTGGTCTCCAATACTTCTTCTACCACTTTCCTTACTAACTCAGCTAGTGCCTGAGTCCCAAGCTCCGAGTTATCGCTACCCGAAGTTGGCAGACTTCGCTTACCCTCAGAATCCATATCAACACTCTACATTATCAGCATGCATAACAATAACTACCAAGATCTCGATTCAAAAATTTTAGTACTTTTTCATATGTTTTATGCAGAGATAGTATTTTAAAGTTTCTATTTTCACAGAATCATAGCCTAGCTATAGTCTCAGTATTCTAGGGTTTTTAGTATTGCCCTAGCTATAATGTCATGATGTGGTCTCAGTTCTATCTACAATAATATCTTAATACAGTGTAGAAATACTTACAGGCTTGGTGTCGGGGATTCAGTGTGCCACTTCTTCAATTATCAAACTTCAGAAACCCAGAAAAACTTAAACCATTTTACGATTGAACCTTAAAACATGTATACCTTGTAAAATATCTTTGAAAAAAACTTTCCAAAATCGTTTCCAAAATAACCTTCTTGGGCCTAAGTTTAGCAAATTTTTTGAAAAGATTTTCGGACCCGATCCATAGCCGAGTTGTTGTAACCAGGCTCTGATACCACTAAATGTAACACCTTAAACCCTACCTAGACGTTACGACCAAATCTGGTGTGTCACATCAACAAAGGTTTAGTCACGTTCCTTAGTTACTGCGATTGAGGTATGGTTTGCGAAAACGTTATTTAAGTTGATTAGAAAACTTCCAGTTAATTTGTGAGCATCCTATTTACTAGACCATGTTCGTCATTTTGTTATCCATTTGTTACGAGTGTTTAGTTTAAAAACGTTGTTTAGTTTTACAAAAACCCACGCAGCCTAATTCTATCAGTTTCAAACGAGTATTAATAAAGAAATTTAATAAAACTTAGGAACGGCCTTATTACAAATTAAAACCCAAAACAATTAAAGTAAGTAAAGGCTGATTAAATCACATGAAAAAAACTGAATTTACAGAACATGTGGCCACTCCGATTCCCTCCAGCTCCAAGTCCATCGATCTAAGGCTCACCTGCAAAGATGGGAAAAAGGGGGTGAGTTTGGAAAACTCAGTGTGTAAAATAAACCCAACTAGAGCTTATATCGGTTCAAGCTTTACTGGGCCTAAGCCCTATCCAGAAATAGAATTAACTGGGCCTTAGCCCTATTCAGAAATTAGTGTGGCCCTTAAGCCCATTACAGTAACAGAACATATATTATGCATGTATGTAGAAACCCAATCCATGTCCAGCCGTATACATCCCCGTACCAACCTTACACCACGTGGGGAGACAACTCGACCCACCCATCTGCTACACACCATAGAATTTGCAGCATGGCTACCAGAATAGATATTGTGACAGAGTCACCAGATACAGATATTGTGGCAGAGCCACCAGAATAGATATTTGTTAGAAACAGATATTTGTGGCATAGCCATCAGAACAAATATTTGTGGCATAGCCACCAGAACGCTTCCTCCATCAATATAACCCATATCCAATGCAACAGATATACATGTCATGGCATACAACATACAAAATCAGAATATCATGCATTTCAGTCAAAATTAACCCTAGGGGTATAATGGTAATTTTCATACTTAAGGGTATTCTAGTAAATTTACTATTTTAGGGTTGTCATGCATATTACAGCCATTAATGTATTAACAGAAACACTTACCGAGCATTCTTACTGAATTGGGCCCATTGGCCCATTAACCCGATTTCGGCCCATTAAGCCCAAATATACCGAAATGCATGAAATTACGCACTCTACAATCTTGCCACTTGAGATTACCAGGCTTAACCAACAAACTATCTCACGAGCGCTCGCACGCTCGCAAGTCCATAAAATACCAACTCTTCAGTATTTCGACTTTTCAGCTTTTGCCGATCTAGTCTAAAGTGGGTGTCGTTTACACACCTGTTTCTGAAAACTTCCAATGAAATCTTCGATGGTATCCTACAATCGATCACTATGCTATTAGTTTACAAATTTATGATAGCCTTACGAAACAACAACTTACCACATTCGGCCACAATAGGCATCCTTAACCACTTACCTTCGTCAATCCTCAACTACTAGATCTAGTCTTTCCAAAGATCTTAACCTCCAACTACTCCTTGATTGACAACCTTTAGTCCACCTTACTCATAACAGAACAATAAACAAAACCAATAACCCTTTAGTCTTAGTCGATAGCCACCCTATGTGAATAAGGGTTTTCGGCTTTTCTTAATTCCCGAAATACGGAACAGAGAGATGAGATCTGAGCACTTGTCGAAGATTCACTTGCCAGAAACATTCTCAAGTACCTTCCTATTCCTGATCTGATGTAGATCAATGATTCAGCTTCTAGAACCTATTCTGAGGTTTGCTTAATTCGGTTTAAGAAGAAAATAGAAGAATGGGTTACCAAAATAGAAGAGATTATCGGCAGATGAGAGGTTAAGGTTCGGCTTTAATATAAAAGAGATGAAAAGAAGTTTTATGAAAAAGAGGAAATAATCGGTAATGGATGAGAGATTTGAGGGTTTTCGGCTCTTGAAAGATTGGAATAAAGAGGGTAAAAGATTCGGCCAAGAGGAACAATCGGCTTCGAAGAAAATTTGGGTTTCGACTTTTTAAGGGTAATAGGCTATCTTTAATCGAGAGAAAATATGAGTAAAAAGAGAAGAGAAGAGTAGAAGAAGATAGGTCCGGTTCTTGATGAAGAAGAGATGAACAAAAAGGAAACAACTCATAAAAGCCCAAAATTAAAAGAACAATTTCGGCACAATCCCTTCCTGACTTAAATTCCATGTTTTGCTCCTTGATTCTTGGCCAAATTCAATGTTTGAATTTCATTCAAACTCGTAACCCATCAGCAGCCTTATCCACCGCTTCATCATGTTGCTAAGAAGAATTTTGGTCCAACTCTACTACTCTCCCTCACGCATGCAGCAAAAAGAGAGTCCTTCCCGGGCACAGCAGCTCAAACCTAGGTCCTCCAGGCACACCCCCACGCTGTTGGCCACTGGGACACAACCTTGTTTTTGATATAATACTGCCACAATAATTTATAACCCTTACCTGCTTCAGTTTTAGCCCACTTTAAAAAAAAAACAAAATTCATCCGCACAAAGACTCGAACCTGCGCCCTCTCTGCGTGCCCAGCATGTTGCTGCCACTGCTCCATGGGCACTCCTTGTGTTGGATTATGCTTGCAACTCCTCTTAACCCCTATTTTAATCGCAACCTGAATACTAGAAAAAAACAACAATTTGCGCGTGTCGTGCCTTGAACCCAGGCACCTCCCACGCCCTCCTAGCGTGCTTAGCCACTAGGCCAGGTGCTTGTTTGTGCTAAAACTCAGCCCAAATCACTTATAAGGCCTACTGCCCATATCCCTTTAAGAAAAAAAAAAGCTCAAATTTTGCCAGAGCCCTAGGTCGAGCCCAGGGCTTTTCCCGCACTATAAACCCTTCGTAATTTATTTAATTACTAACTAAACATACTAAATAATAATAATAATAAATTAAATCATCCCATTTATTCGGGTCGTCTTCTACCCGGACTTGGACTCCAAACCTAATATTTCCTAGCCCAAATTTTTGGGACGTTACATGGATCATTTTATATGATATTTTATATATTATAAAGTATATTAGTTAATTATAATATGAATGAATTTATAATAGAAAAACAAAAAGAAAGAAATATTCCTTTTGCATGTTCTTCCTATATTGTCGAAAGTAAAGAGTAAGAAAAAGAGAAAAGCTTTCTCACTTTCGGTCAAGGAAAGCCAAAATCCAAGGTTAGTTTTAGTTTAGATTTTGATAAAAAGTATTTTTTTGAGCTTGTAGTCAAGATATGTACATAGCCCATGTGTTAATTTTGAATTTAATTCATATTATGGTATCCGGCTATGGGGAAATTTCTTGAGTTAGGTGGTGTTGATGTTAGAAAATGAAAGTTATATGCTAGATTTTTTTTTAAAGTTGTAATAAGATTTTTATGTGATTTTGTGTATAAGGGACAAATTTATAAAATTTTTAAATAGAGAGGGACTAGATTTTAAATTAAATAAAATGTAAGGGTTTGAATAGGTTTAGTGAATATTCGGCTCTTATGAATTGGGATGAGATTGAGTGTATTTTATGATATATGCACTTTGGATTATTTTGTACAATTGTAAAATGTGAAGGGCAAATTAGAAATTTGCTTAATTGTGTAGTTGAGATTAAATTGAGTGAAATTCAATTTAATGAGTTCAATTTGGAATTAATTAGATCAAGAACAAAAAGGACCGGGATCGGATCGGGGAAAAATGAAATTAATTGAATAGTCGTGAAACGTAGTTCGCCGATATACGAGGTAAGTTTTTAAGCAATTAAGTCAACTTGGATTTAATTATAAATGATATACATGAATTTAATGGAAGTATATATATTATTGATAGAACCGAATGTGACATTGATTAAGGAGACGAATAGGTTAATATGTATTTATGTGGTTGATGTTTAAGCTTTGTATGTATATATATAAATGAGTAGCAAGTTTGAGAGATGCACTAAACGTGCAAATTTGATACCGAGCACTAAGTGTGCAAAATCAGTCATTGAGCACTAAGTGTGCGAGAAAAATTTTTAAGCTCAAAGATTGATTTCGGTAAGTCTCGAAACTATGTGGTGTTTGTATTTGAAAGTAAATATATGTGTTTAATTGTGGATTATTTGAAATGCTAAATGTAAATCATCTATTTGGAATTTTGTATAAGATGTATATTTTGAATAGCTTTGTGTTCGAAATTGTGGATATCACATGAGAATGGAATTTCATATTAGATTCGGCCGGGAGTTTGGGAAAAAGAAATGATTTGTGGTTGAAAGTTGGTGTTGATGAATCCTTGTCTATAATATTTAAAATTATTATTAAGAGTTTGATCGATAGACTTATTAAAATTGCTTATTAACTTACTAAGCTGTTAAAGCTTACATGGTGTGTTTTTGTTCGCTCTTTGTGTTTTAGATTCTTGGTGATCGTTACGTGCTCGGGGATCGTCAGTGAATATCGTCACACTATCATTAATCTTTTGGTAATTTTGAAAATCGAACTTAAAGTTTATGGCATGTATAAGCTAAGATACCTTTTGAATTCATTATGGTTGAGATGTATATAAATGCCATGCGAAAATGGCTAACTTGATACATAAGTCTATATTATCTTGATTGTGTTTTTGTGCTTGTAATGTTTGAATATGAAAAAGGTGAAGTTGATTGTGGTTTGAACATTTGGTTGATATTTCGGTGTATAGTAGATGATTCAGCTATGCTATGTATTAGGTGTAAAACATGCATGTTGTAATCAGTTGATATTAGATAATGTGATTTTGTTATAATATACATAGGTGATTTTTCACACGACCGTGTGGTATGAAATTTGTTTGGCTTAAAGATCTAGCCTTATGGGAAATATTATGTATGCCTTTTTATTATTTTAAGTTATATATATTTTAATAGTGGTGCATTCGGCTAGGTTGCTTAGTTAATTAGATTTGGTTAAATGGCCGAATATATGTATATCTAGTTATATGTTAAACAAGTTAACTAAGTTGTAATTGTGGAAGTAGATTGGATGTATTCAGTTCTTGGGTAATGAAATTTAGAAATGTTTTGTCATTTGGAGGTGGTATATAGTTTGCCATGCATATATGATATTTGCAGTGAGTGTATTGTATGATATGTCTTGATTTTAAATAATTACCATTTGAATATTACTTATGCTGTTAAAACAAGGATGATATATGTGTTATTAGTAAATCGATTTTATTACTCATGCCACAGTTGAGTGGTTAAAAAGACTCGTTATTATGCATGTGAATTGTTCAAAAATTATGAGTAGGTCTCGTAATGCTTCGTAACCCACTCCGGCGACGGATACGGGTTAGGGGTGTTACAGATCTAATCCTTCGCATGTAATTTCTCCGTCTGATATTGAAATCCATTCTAATCTGACTTATGAGGAAAAGCCGATTCTTATTTTGTCTCGTGAGATTAAAGAATTGCGTAATAAGATAATTCCATTAGTCAAAGTGCTGTGGCACCAACACGGTGTAAAAGAGGCTACGTAGGAGTCAGAAGATGCAATGAAACAGCAATATCTGAATCTATTTAACGGTAAGATTTTCGAGGACGAAAATCCCTAAGGGGGGAGAATTGTAATAGTCTAGTTTAGACCCTAGTCGAAATAGTGGTTTCGGGACCAAAATCCTAGTCCAAAAAATATTTTAATATTATTTTCTGTGTCTATGACATGTGAATTTATATCTATGAAGTTTCTGTGATTTAATTTGTCTGTTTCTGTGCTTAATTATGAAAAGGACTTAATCGCGTAAAATGCAAAAGTTGCATGCTAATTGTCCGGTGATGCCCCTTTACCTATTCTGGCGACAGTTATGGGATAGGGGTGTTACACAACCGGCCTGATACGCTCAGTAATCTTATACGGTCCACTAAATCTAGAACTCAAATTGCCTTTACGACCGAATTTGAGAATTTTCTTCCACGGTGAGACTTTTAAAAACACTTTTTCCCTGATCTGAAACTCTATATCTTTTCGTTTTAAGTCTGCATAAAATTTTTGACGATCTGATACTGATTTCAGACTTTCCTGGATCACTTTTACTTTCTGTTCAGTCTCTCTGATCAAATTGACCCCGTGTAACTTATTTTTACTGAGCTCAGTCCAATACAATGGTGTACGACATTTACAACCGTACAAAGCCTCATAAAGTGCCATTTTGATACTAGATTGAAAGCTATTATTGTATTCAAATTCAATTAGGGGCAAGTATTGGTCCTACGCACCTTCGAACTCGAGAATACAACATCTCAACATATCCTCAAGTATCTGAATGATTCGTTCGGATTGACCATCTGTTTGCGGATGGAAAGCAGTGCTAAAATGTAATTTTGTACCTAGTGCATCTTGCAGTTTCTTCCAAAACCGCGATGTAAACCTTAGATATCTATCCGAAACAATAGAAATAGGTACTCTGTACAATCTCACAATCTGAGAAATATACAACTCAGCAAGCTTGTCAAGTGAGTAATTTGTGCGAATTGGAACAAAATGAGCCGATTTAGTCAATCTATCCACAATAACCCAAATTGCATCTTTCTTGCTTGGTGTTAAAGGCAAACCGGATACAAAATCCATCGTGACTCTATCCCATTTCCAATCAGGTATCATGATCAACTGAAGCATTCCAGAAGGTACCTGATGTTCGGCTTTAACTTGCTGACAGATTAAACATTTCAAAACAAAGTCAGAAATGTCTCGTTTCATACCATGCCACCAGTAAAACTGTTTCAAATCATTATACATTTTCGTACTACCTAGATGAACAAATAATTGACTATTATGAGCTTCATTCAAAATCATCTGAATCAACTCTGGATTTTTCAAAACACATATTCATTTTCTAAACCTCAGACAACCCTCAACATCAACTCGAAATTCTGAATCAACATTCAAGTCACATTGGCCCCGCTTTGCTAACAAATCATTATCAACTTTCTGAGCATCACAAATCTGTTGAATATATAACGGTCATGCTTTTAACTCAGCTATAATCGAACCATCATCAGACATAGCCATATGCGCATTCATTACACGCAAAGCAAACAGTGATTTTTGGCTTAGAGCATCAGCAACAACATTAGCCTTTCCCGGATGGTAGTTAATCACAAGCTCGAAGTCTTTTAATAGCTCTAACCATCGATGCTGTCTCAAATTCAGATCTTTCTGAGTCATCAAATATTTTAGGCTTTTGTGATCAGAATAAATGTGACATTTGTGATCAGAATAAATGTGACATTTCTCACTAAATAGGTAGTGGCGCCATATTTTCAATGCAAATACAATAGCTGCCAATTCTAGATCGTGCGTCAGATAATTATTTTTGTGCGAATTTAATTGTCTTGAGGCATAAGCTACGACTTTGACTTCCTGCATCAAAACACAACCCAAACCATTCAAAGATGCATCACTATAGATAACAAATTCTTTACTCAATTCTGGCTGAACTAACACTGGGGCTTCGGTCAAAAGGACTTTCAACTAATCAAAAATTTTCTGACACTTTTCTGACAACTCAAATTTAACATCTTTTTGTAATAGCTCCGTTATCGGGGTTTCAATCATAGAGAAACCTTTCACGAACCGTCTGTAATAACCAGCAAGTCCTAGAAAACTTCGAACTTCAAAAACATTTTTCGGAGGTTTCTAATCAAGCACAGCTGAAATTTTACTCTGATCAACCCGAATACCTGATGTTGATACAACATGACCAAGAAAACTGACTTCTTGTAACTAGAACTCACATTTACTGAACTTAGCATACAACTATTTATCTCGCAAAGTCTGTAACACAAGTCTTAGATGTTCGGCATGCTCAGTTTCATCACGGGAATAGATGAAAATGTCATCTATAAACACAACCACAAACTGATCTAAATACTGTCTGAATATCCGGTTCATTAAATCCATGAAAATAGCAGGTGCATTAGTAAGTCCAAAAGGCATAACCAAAAACTCATAGTGTCCGATCGTTTGGAAAGCAGTTTTCACACATCAGAGTCTTTAACTCACAACTGACAGTAACCTAATCTCAAATCTATCTTTGAAAACACTGTAGCCCTTTTCAGCTGATCAAACAGTCGTCAATCTGTGGCAACGGATATTTATTCTTTATGGTCACCTTATTAAGCTGTCTATAATCGATACACATTCTCATAGTTTCGTCTTTCTTTTTCACAAATAAAACTGGTGCACCCCAAGGAGAGAAACTCGGTCGCACGAAACCTCTATCTGTTAACTCTTGCAACTGAGCTTTCAATTCTTTTAATTCAGTAGGTGCCATTCTGTATGAAGCTACCAATATCAGAGTCGTCCTTGGCACTAAATCAATACCAAACTCTACTTATCGGATAGGTGGCAAACCTGGCAATTCTTCAGGAAACACATTCGGATACTCGCACACAACTGGTACTGATTCAATCTTTCTATCGGTCACTTTACTATCAAGCACATACGCAAAGTAAGCTTCACAACCCTTCTTCACATATTTCTGTGCAAACATCGAAGATATCACTGCCGGTAAATCATTTAGATCATTAGATTCAATTCGAATAATCTCATCATTCTGGCACCGTAAATCAATAGTCTTTCTTTTGCAGTTTACGACAGCATCATACAAAGTCAAGCAGTCTATACCCAGAATTATATCAAACTCGTCAAATGGAAACAACATCAAATCAGCCGAAAAACACAAATCTCGAATCATCAAAAGACAATTCTTACACACTTTGTCAACCAGAACACACCGGCCCAAGGGATTCAATACTATAATCACAAACTCAGTAGACTCAACAGGAAAAGTATTACTAAATACTAAGGTCTCACACACATAAGAATGAGTCAAACCAGGATCAATCAATGCAATTACACTAGTATCATAGAGAGTGATGTACCAGTAATAACATCAGGGGATGAAGCCTCTTTGCGAGAGCGAATGGCATAAGCTCTGGCAGGTGCGCGAGCCTCAGATCGAATTGTTGTGTCTTTAGTTCCTCTTTGACTGCTACTCACATTACCTGTATTTCTAGGTGGTCTACCTCGAGCTGACATACTACTCGGTCTCATATTTTGTACTATGTTTTGTTCAGCTAACTCAAGGCATTCACGAATGAAATGATCCATCGATCCACATTTAAAACAGGCCCAATCATGCAATCTACAACTGCCAGAATGTCATTTACCACAATGTTTGCACTCCGGTTGATTTGATCTAACGTTATCAACACTAGCTACTGAGGTAGCTTTCGAATTCGCAGGTGGTCTATCCCGCTCACATCTAGTATAACCCGCAGTAGCCTTTGAACGGCTAGAATCATCTCGAAATTTACTTGATGCCGACTAAAATGACTTACTCGATGGTCTCTTACATGAATCTCTAGCTTCAAAGTCAGCTTTGCATGCTCGCTCAACCAATACTACGAACTCTTTTATTTCAAGAATGCCAACTAGCAGTTTAATGTCTTTATTCAACCCGTCTTTGATTCTTTTACACATTATAGCTTTAGTCGATACACATTCCCAGGCATATCTGCTAAGTCTCACAAATTTTCATTCATATTCTGTCATAGTCATGCGACCCTGTTTTAACTCGAGAAATTCTTTGCATTTTTGATCAATGAATTTTTTACTGATGTATTCCTTATGGAATTCAGTCTAGAAGAAGTCCCAGGTCACTCGTTCTTTTGAACCACCGATACTAGTGTATTCCACCAGTGATATGTGGTGTCTCGTAGCAAGGATATGGCACATTTTAAACACTCATCAGGGTTATAGGATAATTCATCAAACACGCGGATAGTATTATCAAGCCAGAATTTAGCTTGCTCAGCATCATTGTAACATCCCGAAATAGGGCCTAAACGGAACAGTGGTTGCGAAACCACAAATCTGAGGTAGAAAAATTTATTTTATTATTATTTTGAGGTCTATGATATGTTTGCATGATTGTGTGAAAAGTTCGTGAAGAAATTCTATGCATAAAGTACTTAATTTGAAATTAGGGACTAAATTGAATAAATTGCAAAACTTGTGTTCTAGAAGTATTTTGCATAAAATTGAATTAGATTATTAATTAGAGGTCCTTAAAGAGTAATTTTACCAATTTCTAAGTCTATGGACAAAAATTAGGACATGGAAGGAATTTTTGAAAGTTTAGTAGTAAGGGCATTTTGGTCATTTAGTTATTAAAATGAATTAAAAACAAAATTAAAAGCCAATTTTTGTCCATCTTCTTCATTAGGACGAAATTTCAAGGGTTCTCCATAGCTAGGGTTTGTTTCAAGCTTTCAAGCTCCATGGTAAGTGATTCCAAGCCCCGTTTTTAATGTTCTTTACGCTTTCTGAGTCCCAGAGCTCGATAAAGCTTATGCTAGCAATAATTTAAGTTAGGGTTCATATTTGGAAAAATACCCATAGGTGAAATTTGTGTATTTTGGTGTTTTATGATAGGATATGAGGTTTTAAATTATGTTAGACAATTTGTACTACTCGGTTTTAAGCAAAAACGAGTAAAAGGACTTAATTGGTAAAAATACCTAATAGTCATAAGTGCTTGTTAGAGTATGAATTTGATGCTGCCATAGAAGGAAAAATGACCAGCATGTCATGAAACATAAGAAAATAGGCTGAAGTTTAATTTACGAGCTTTGGGGCAAAAGTGTAAATATGCAAAAGTTTAGGGGCAAAATTGTAATTTTGCCAAAATATGATTTTGGGTCAATTTGAATAATTTGAGTCCTAATTAGACTATATTTTAAATGATAGAGCAAGGAAAACTGAAATTCAAGCTAAAATGGAGAAAATACCAAGTTGTGGACGAAATGGTAAAAGTAGCTATTTTTGCATACGAGGTAAGTTCTGATGAAATAAATGCAATATTCTTTTATTTTACATTATTATTGTAAATTTCCAGCATTTATATACTTATTTTATGAGAATATTTAAAGTCAAATTAAAGGCAAAGTGACAGAGAAAAAGCATTAGGAAGCCCCGTTTGAACCTTAGGAATGTTAGGATATTGGGGTTGACAGGACAGGACAGGACAAAAATGAGCCATGTAAGTCCATATCAGATATATGGCTTTGGAGACAGGAATGAGCCATGTAAGCCCATATTAGATATATATATATATGGCATTGGAGACAGAATAATTCATGTAAGTCCATGTCGAAGACATGGCATTGGCGAGATATTGATAGACGAGAACGACCCGGTATCCTTAGTATTCCGAGTGGTTCAATGGGTCATTGTACACGTTAAATTACAGTGAATTATCAGCAAAAGGGAAGGTAGATTATATTTATGAATAGTGAAAGGTCGTAAGAAAGAAGGTAAGTAAGTAAAGAAGAAGGTAGAAAATGAGAAGTAAAGAAAGTTTATGAGGCTAGGTGACATTATGTATAATTATTCATTATGTTGAATGTTGTAATTTATTTGCTTGTAAGCTTACTAAGCCTAGTGCTTACTCTCTTTATTTTCTTTTTCTTATATTTTTTATCAAGCCACTCGGGGATCGAAGGAAACGTCGGAGGCCGATCACACTATCCAAGAAATAACTCGGTATAATTAGACGTTTTGTTTTGTGTATGGCATGTATAGAAACTTAGCTATCTTTAGTATAATATGAACAATGAATGATGTGTAAATGCTTGCTAGAGACTAGCTAATAAAAATGGCCGATGATATGCATGTTTATTAATATGTATGATTGAATGGTGGTTATCACATGAAAATTATGAAAAATGTGAAAGTAACCTAAAAACAGATTCAAATAACAGAAATGACGTGACTTTGAAAATCACTAAAACTCGTGTAAACATATTTTTAAGATGAATAATATATGAAATTAAAGCTTATTATGTCTATTTCCTTATGGAATAAGCAAAACAGGTAAAGGTATTATATTTTATGAGATATCTGAGTTTTAGTGAAACAGGGTCAGAGCAATTTCTAGATCCCCTATTTCAACTTTGGAAATTTACCATAAATTTTAAAAAAATAATTATGTGGTGTAATTTATATGGTTAGAATCCTTATTGAATCTAGTTTTAATAGAAACAAACGGTATAGTTTTATTAATTTTTATAGGAGAAAAGTGGTTCGTAGTAAGTAGAGGTCAGTCAGATCGAATTCTGAAACAGGGTAACTTTAACTAATAAACTGTACTAATTGGCTGAGTCAAAAATTCTAGAAAAAATTTTTAGATAGATATATGAGTCTAGTTTCAGGAAAAATTTACGGATCTTAATTTCGAGTTTTGAAACTCGAGAAATGAATTTTAAGCAGCTATGACGCAGAAAAATAGTTTATTCCGAAAATTAAAATAAGTGGTTTAGAGTTGTTTAAGAGGTAAGATAAGTTTAGTAACACCTCAAGCTTGACTCCGTGACGGTTTCGAGGCGTGGGGCGTTACATTTATTGGTATCGAGCAGGTTTAGTCGGTTCTCGGAACAGTTAGTGTGAGTAAATGTCTAGCTATACATGCCATACCCTGTATTTTGATAGTGTGGCGACTCTCGACGATTTTTAAATATTTTGTTTTATTGTAATGGATCCCGAAAGCGAGCTGGTGATGATGATGTAGAAAGTAATGCGCTGCTCCCGCGAAAGGGGTAGCGCCATCCGAGAATAGGCCATGAATGATTAATCGGGGAGGAGTGACTCGAGAAGCTCTCTTCCAAGCTTTGAATAATTGGTTTGCCGAGTTCGTTCGCATGAATCCGTAGTTAGACCTGCACCCCCTCATGACTCTCGGGCTACCCATGTAGCTCAAGCTTCCCAGATCACACAGTATAATGATAAGAGAAAAGCCACCAGTTGATAGAATCGGAAACAAGGGGCGAAGAGTTCCGAGCAACAAAACATGATGATGCGAAAGAGCAAAATTTTGGTTAGAAAATACTATCGAGTCTTTGATGAATTATCTTGTACACCCGAGGAATGTATGAAATGTGTAATATCACTTCTTAGAGACTCACCCTACTACTGGTGGAAGACACTTGTATCAGCTTGTACCAAAGGAGAGAATCACTTGGGATTTCTTTCGGAGGAATTTCGTAAAAAGTACATCACTCGGGGTTTATTGACCGTAAGAGAAAGGAATTCTGGAATTGAAACAAGGTAATATGACGAATCGATGAGATTGTGCATAAATTATCAAAGAACTTAATAAGGTAACAATGAAAGAACAAGTATCCATTGCCTAGAATTGATGATCTGTTTGATCAATTGAAGGGAGCTACTGTGTTCTCCAAGATAGATTTGAGATCCGGATACTATCAGTTGCGAGTTAAAGAGTTAGATGTCTTGAAGACTGCTTTCCGGACTAGGTATGGTCATTATGAGTTCCTTGTGATGCCATTTGACTTGACTAATGCTCCTGCCATTTTCATGGACTTAATGAACCGAATTTTCAGACCGTACTTGGATAAGTTTGTAGTTGTGTTCATTGATGATATCTTGATTTATTCTCATGATGAGACTGAGCATGCAGAGCATTTGAGAACAGTTTTACAGATTCTAAGAGATAATCAGTTGTATGCCAAGTTTAGCAAAAGTGAGTTTTGGTTACGAGAAGTTGGTTTTCTTGGACATATTGTTTCAGGTGAAGGTATTAAGGTTGATCCGAGCAAGATTTCACCATTGTTGATTGGAAGCCTCCTAGAAATGTATCGGTTAGAAGTTTTCTTGGTCTTGCCGGATATTGTAGAGGATTTTCCATGATAGCTACCCGTTGACAAGATTTCTGCGAAAGGATATCAAGTTTGAATGGATTGAGAAGTGTCAACGAGTTTTGACAAGTTAAAAGCATTATTGACTAAAGCTCTGCTTTAGTACAACGAGAACCGTGTAAGGAGTTTGTGATTTATGGTGATGCGTCCATGAATGGACTTGGTTGTGTACTTATGCAGGGAAGGGAAGGTAATTGCTTATACCTCTAGATAGCTAAAGCCACATGAGAAGAACTATCTCGATACATGATTTAGAGCTAGCATGCCATTATTTTTATGCGTTGAAGATTTGGAGACATCATTTGTATGCGGTGAGAAGTGCCACATATTCACCGATCACAAAAGTTTGAAATTGAAGCAAATAAGATGGCTAGAGTTGATTAAAGATTATGAGCTAGTGATTGATTATCACCCGTATGTATGTGTACCAAGAATGATGAGCTTATTCGAAAGATCTTACAGAAAGCACATAGTAGTTTTTTTTGTCTATTCATCCGTGTAGTACAAAGATGTATAATGATTTGAAGAAAATGTACTTGGTGGGTAGGAATAAAAAGGACATTTCGAGTTTGTTTCTAGATGTTTGATCTGCCAAAGGTAAAGGCCGAACATCGTGTACCTTCAGTTATATTGCACTGTGCTAGTCCCCGAGTGGAAATGGAATCAAGTTATTATAGATTTTGTGACAGGA
The DNA here is from genome assembly GCA_025698475.1 of Gossypium anomalum. Classification (NCBI taxonomy): domain Eukaryota; kingdom Viridiplantae; phylum Streptophyta; class Magnoliopsida; order Malvales; family Malvaceae; genus Gossypium; species Gossypium anomalum. The sequence continues at coordinate 46,178,380 of CM046965.1, forward strand.
TTGCCGTTTACACCGAGAAAGAAAGATGCAAGATATGGGTTGTGATTGATAAGTTAATGAAGTCGGCTCATTTTATCCCGGTTCAGATGGATTTTTCACTTGACAAGTTGGCCGAGTTGTATATTTCAGAGATAGTCGACTACATGGGGTAGACGAGGCTACATGGGAACTCAAGAGGCTATGTGAAAACAGTACCCAAATCTCTTCACACAGTAAGATTTTCTGGGGACTAAAATCCCTAAAGGGGGAGAAATGTAACATCCCGAAATAGGGCCTAAACGGACAGTGGTTGCGAAACCACAAATTCGAGGTAGAAAAATTTATTTTATTATTATTTTGAGGTCTATGATATGTTTGCATGATTGTGTGAAAAGTTCGTGAAAGCAATTCTATGCATAAAGTACTTAATTTGAAATTAGGGACTAAATTGAATAAATTGCAAAACTTGTGTTCTAGAAGTATTTTGCATAAAATTGAATTAGATTATTAATTAGAGGTCCTTAAAGAGTAATTTTACCAATTTCTAAGTCTATGGACAAAAATTAGGACATGGAAGGAATTTTTGAAAGTTTAGTAGTAAGGGCATTTTGGTCATTTAGTTATTAAAATGAATTAAAAACAAAATTAAAAGCCAATTTTGTCCATCTTCTTCATTAGGACGAAATTTCAAGGGTTCTCCATAGCTAGGATTTGTTTCAAGCTTTCAAGCTCCATGGTAAGTGATTCCAAGCCCTGCTTTTTAATGTTCTTTACGCTTTGAGTCCCTGTAGCTCGATAAAGCTTATGCTAGCAATAATTTAAGTTAGGGTTCATATTTGGAAAAATACCCATAGGTGAAATTTGTGTATTTTGGTGTTTTATGATAGGATATGAGGTTTTAAATTGTGTTAGACAATTTGTACTACTCGGTTTTAAAGCAAAAACGAGTAAAAGGACTTAATTGGTAAAAATACCTAATAGTCATAAGTGCTTGTTAGAGTATGAATTTGATGCTGCCATAGAAGGGAAAAATGACCAGCATGTCATGAAACATAAGAAAATAGGCTGAAGTTTAATTTACGAGCTTTGGGGCAAAAGTGTAAATATGCAAAAAGTTTAGGGGCAAAATTGTAATTTTGCCAAAATATGATTTTGGGTCAATTTGAATAATTTGAGTCCTAATTAGACTATATTTTAAATGATAGAGCAAGGAAAACTGAAATTCAAGCTAAAATGGAGAAAATACCAAGTTGTGGACGAAATGGTAAAAGTAGCTATTTTTGCATACGAGGTAAGTTTACAGTAAATAAATGCAATATTCTTTTATTTTACATTATTATTGTAAATTTCCAGCATTTATATACTTATTTTATGAGAATATTTAAAGTCAAATTAAAGGCAAAGTGACAGAGAAAAAGCATTAGGAAGCCCCGTTTGAACCTTAGGAATGTTAGGATATTGGGGTTGACAGGACAGGACAGGACAGAAATGAGCCATGTAAGTCCATATTAGATATATGGCTTTGGAGACAGGAATGAGCCATGTAAGCCCATATTAGATATATATATATATGGCATTGGAGACAGAATAATTCATGTAAGTCCATGTCGAAGACATGGCATTGGCAGATATTGATAGCGAGAACGACCCCAAAGATCCTTAGTATTCCGAGTGGTTCAATGGGTCATTGTACACGTTAAATTACAGTGAATTATCAGCAAAAGGGAAGGTAGATTATATTTATGAATAGTGAAAGGTCAGGTAAGAAAGAAGGTAAGTAAGTAAAGAAGAAGGTAGAAAATGAGAAGTAAAGAAAGTTTATGAGGCTAGGTGATATTATGTATAATTATTCATTATGTTGAATGTTGTAATTTATTTGCTTGTAAGCTTACTAAGCCTAGTGCTTACTCTCTTTATTTTCTTTTTCTTATAGTTTTATCAAGCCACTCTGGGATCGAAGGAAACGTCGGAGGCCGATCACACTATCCAAGAAATAACTCTCGGTATAATTAGACGTTTTGTTTTGTGTATGGCATGTATAGAAACTTAGCTATCTTTAGTATAATATGAACAATGAATGATGTGTAAATGCTTGCTAGAGACTAGCTAATAAAAATGGCCGATGATATGCATGTTTATTAATATGTATGATTGAATGGTGGTTATCACATGAAAATTATGAAAAATGTGAAAGTAACCTAAAAACAGATTCAAATAACAGAAATGATGTGACTTTGAAAAATCACTAAAACTCGTGTAAACATATTTTTAAGATGAATAATATATGAAATTAAAGCTTATTATGTCTATTTCCTTATGGAATAAGCAAAACAGGTAAAGGTATTATATTTTATGAGATATCTGAGTTTTAGTGAAACAGGGTCAGAGCAATTTCTAGATCCCCTATTTCAACTTTGGAAATTTACCATAAATTTTAAAAAAATAATTAGGTGGTGTAATTTATATGGTTAGAATCCTTATTGAATCTAGTTTTAATAGAAACAAACGGTATAGTTTTATTAATTTTTTATAGGGAGAAAAGTGGTTCGTAGTAAGTAGAGGTCAGTGCAGTCGAATTCTGAAACAGGGGTAACTTTAACTAATAAACTGTACTAATTGGCTGAGTCAAAAATTCTAGAAAAAAATTTTTAGATAGATATATGAGTCTAGTTTCAGGAAAAATTTACGGATCTTAATTTCGAGTTTTGAAACTCGAGAAATGAATTTTTAAGCAGCTATGACGCAGAAAAATAGTTTATTCCGAAAATTAAAATAAGTGGTTTAGAGTTGTTTAAAAGGTAAGATAAGTTTAGTAACACCTCAAGCTTGACTCCGGTGACGGTTTCGGGCGTGGGGGCGTTACAATCATCATCATTAGTGGCTCTGGATTCTTCAGCCCCATGTTTTCTGAATTTATCAACAGGGGGCTTATGTAATCTCAACAGATCAATCGCTTGAGGCATAACAGGTATCGGAGGAGGATTTGTCAGGGGTGGAGGTTGTTGTGCAGCCAGATTTGTCCGGATATACTAAGTAAACCAATCATTCATCATTTGGTAAAAGGCTTGTTTAGCCCCTCCCTCTTGGTTACTCAAAGTCGGTCGAGAATAAACCGACGTTGTCCCTTGAGTAAGAGCAGGCGCTATACTCTCGACATCATTAGCTATGGCTCGATCAGGATCCATTTATTATACGAAAACACATTTTCAAATATCAGGAGTCATTGTACTATCACAATATAAAATGTGTCATGTATAGCTAAACTCACACGCGCTACGTTAGTCCTAGAATAGACTAAATCGTAACTCTGATACCAATCAAGTGTAACACCCCTAACCCGTATCCGTCGCCAGAATAGGGTAACGAGGCATTATCAAAAAAGGTACAACTTTCATACATTCACATAATCACTCAGATCATATTCAAAGGCATATATATGTAACTTCAGTTTAACAATTCTTGAATCATGACTTATAAGCTTATAACGTAAACTGTATTAACATATCTTCCAAAGAAATCAATATTAGTTCTATTACTATAGCTTTATGTGCATAGTACATAAAAACATAAACCATTTTGCATGCCTAATATCTAAGTCATTATATTAAATTATTAAGCCAAAAGACAAGTTAAATCTTTACAAAAACATAACCAAACACACCCAATTCATACGACCACAAAATGAATTACGGTTTACTCATTCTTTTATAATATACTTAATCATTAAAACACAAAGCACAAAACAATTTTATTAAATTCACATATAACCATTTTGTTATCTTATAGCATGAATTACTATTCATATAGTCAATTTACAATGCAATAGCCGAATATTAAAACATGCTAAATACATATGCTTTATTCAATGTCTACTTTCATTTTACTCTATTACTTTACACGCATGTAACATTTCATATAACCAAACCAATATGTCAATCATAATTTGATTTCACATCAAACATATCACAAATATGTATATATACATATAACATAGCAAACACTTGTCTAATGCTATAAAGTATCAAAGTCGAATCTAAACATGTTAATATCACCTTTCTTGCAATGTATCAAAGGGCATACATAAGACCAATTCATTGAATACAAATTCGGTTATGCACACGCACACACACATATATATACAGCCAAAATTTATATTCAATTCACAATGTACCATTTATTCAACTTAAATACTTGCATTTCCAACCTAAATGACCATTCCATAATTAATAACTCATTATGCATTTTTACCTACTCAATTAACCACATATCTATGACAAATCAATAAACAATTACCACATTTCACATAATAATCCACTTTCAATCTCAATGGCAGAATACATCCATCCATGATATCAAGCATATCTCACGCATATCATATATCATTAAAATACACATTACCTTTGAACATGATCAAGTTAAAACCATTCATTAAGCTTACTCAACCATATATCCAACCATAATTTCACCTATATGCCATAACCGAATATACTTTAATACCAAATCACATAGTAACACCTTAACAAAGCATATCAACAAAGTTCACATATATTTATCTATGTATAAACCATAGCCGAATCACTAAAACCACAACCAAACATGACCATAATTTGATCAAACCTTGAAACCAAACTTAACAAAATAAACAAGCCATTTTCGCATGGCTTATATATATATATATATATATATATATATATATATATACATACATACCAAAATCAAACATATCCAAATATAATCTAGCCTATACAGGCCATAGGTTCGAAATTTAGCTTATAAAAATACCGAAAGCAGTTGATAGTGTGTTAGACTTTGCTGACGATCCTCGAGCTCATAACTAGTCTCCAAAATCTATAAAACAGAGGCAAACATACACACAGTAAGCTATCATAGCTTAAAAAGTCATAAGCAAATAAATTACTAAATTATACATGTCTTATAAATAATTTCGCATTTTATTAAGATATCATTTGTATCATATATAATTTGTATCACATATCAAATAGTCAACTTACCTTATTTTCAAATAAGCAATTTAACTATCACATACCTGATCACTTTAGCTCGATTACACATTCTATCATAACTTATCATTGCCCGTTGAACCATTCAAAATTGAATAGGATACTCGGATAATCACACATATCGTACAATGCCAACGTCTCAGACATGGTATTATACGTAATCACATATCGATGCCACTGTCCCAGACAGGGTATTACTCGAATCAAATACGATGCTGATGTCCCAGACATGGTCTTACACGTAATCACATATTGATGCCAACGTCCCAGACATGGTCTTACCCAAGAACACATATTAGAAATCCTATGTCATGACATATGTATCCTAGCTATTCCTAAGGTTCGTACGGGGCTTTCGAACAACGTAACTCGGTCGAATCAAATTCCTAACCATAGCTCCCAAGCATATTCTTATTCGGCTACCACATATATACTTTCACATAGTTCATTTCAGCATATAAAACTTGTATTTATTTAAAATTAACAACATCTTTTTGCTTCTAGCTTACCTCGGACAATGATAATCTGAACGGGACGATTATTCGACAACTTTAGTTTTCCCCGATCCAAATCTAATTTCTTTAGTTCTTGATCTAAACATATTTAAATTAAACTCATTCAAACATAATTCCATTCAATTTAGTCCAAAAACACATAAATAGGCAAATTACCATTTTACCCCTGACATTTTACACTTTTTACAATTTAGTCCAAATTGCACAAAACACAAAACATGCAAAATTTGCACACAACATGCTTAGGCCGAATGTTACCCATGCTCATACAAGTCCATGCATTTCATATTTCACATTTTAGTCCCTTAATTTATTATTTTTGTAATTTAGCCCTAATTACTCAAATTCATCAAAAATTCCAATACAAAATATATTAATCCAAAACATATCTTTCAAAATTCATCATCTAACATCACAAAGCTCAATTATTCATCAATGGCATAACTCAAAATATTCATCAAAATTAAAAATTCAAGCATGGGCTTTGTACATTACACTGCAATGATCTCAAAATTGTAAAAATTATCAAAAACCGAGCTAGTTACATACCTTAATCAAGTAAAACCTAGGCCGAAACTTTGAAAACCTTATTTCTTTCTCTTTTCTTTAACATTCGCTCGTGCAAATAAAAGATGAATGCATGATATTTTATTATATTTTTTATTATTATGTTAACATATTTACCAATTTACATTTTTAACATTTATTAATTAATATGTAACCATTATAAAATAAGGTCAAAACCGTCCATCACCTTTTACTATGGTCTAATTAAAACTTAAACACTTCAAATTATAAAAACAACCATAATTCAACCATTACAAATTAAACCATCAAATTTTTATTTTACGCGATTAAGCCCTTTTATTAGATTAGGCACTCAAACGATAAAATTTTCGAATGAAACTTTCACACATAAATTCACACATAATAAAAACAGAAAGTAATTTTTTAATATTTTTCTAACTCAAATTCGTGGTCCCAAAAGCACCGTTCTAAATAGGGTCTAAATCGGGTTGTTACAAAGGCTCATCCTCTAGCTGTTTACCCTTAATCTGCTCGATCCAATTTGGTTTGACTCGCAGCTCAGCCAACAAAATCCCATCATCGAACAGGCTAAGTGAAGCGAACATCGCTCTCATATCAGTCATAGCCTTACGGCTCAATGCTTCGGCCACAACATTGGCCTTGCCAGGATGGTACTCAATGGTATAGTCGTAATCCTTAAGCAGCTCAACCCATCTACGCTGCCTAAGATTCTGCTCCTTCTGAGTAATGAGGTACTTGAGACTCTTCTGATTAGTGTAGATTACACACTTCTCACCATACAAATAATGCCTCCAGATTTTCAATGCAAATACCATGGCGGCCAACTCCAAGTCATGCGTCAGATAATTTGCCTCATGTGTCTTAATCTGACGTGATGCATATGCTACCACCTTACCATCCTACATCAACACACATCCCAAATCGACATGTAATGCATTGCTATAAACCGTGAACTCCTTCCCAAGTTTAGGCTATATCAAAACAGGAGCTTCAGTCAGTACAGTCTTGAGCTTCTCGAAGCTCTCTTGCTGCGCATCAATCCAGACAAATGGTACACTCTTACGTAGCAGCTTAGTTAAGGGTGTTGAAATCAATAAGAAGCCTTCCACAAACCGTCGATAATAACTTGCCAGCCCCAAAAAGCTGTGGATCTCAGATGCATTCTTAGGTTGCTTCCAATCCAATACAACCTCAATCTTTCAAGGATCGACTCGAATCCCCTCAACAGACACCACATGACCCAAAAATGTTACTTCACGTAACCAAAACTTGTACTTGCTAAACTTAGCATAGAGTTACTTTTCGCTTAAAGTCTGAAGAACCACTTTGAGGTGCTCATCATGCTCATCCTTAGTCCTCGAATAAACTAGTATATCATCGATGAACACCACTACAAACTGATCCAGGTAGGGCTGGACCACTTGGTTCATCAGATCCATGAAGGCTGTCGGTGCATTAGTCAGTCCAAATGGGATCACTAGGAACTCATAGTGACCATAACAAGTCCTCAATGTTTTCTTATGCATATCAACCTCCTTAACCCTCAATTGAGATACCCAGAATGCAAGTCAATCTTAGAGAACACAGATGCCCCTCGAAACTGGTCAAATAGATTATCGATCCTCGGTAATGAATACTTGTTCTTGGTAGTCAGCTTATTCAATTACCGGTAGTTAATTCACATCCTCATAGATCCATCCTTCTTTTTAACGAATAGTACTAGTGCGCCCTACGGAGACACACTAGGGTGGATGAACCCACGATCCAACAACTCCTGAATTTGAGCCTTAAGCTCTGTAAGCTCCTTCAATGCTATTTGGTAAGGAGCGATAGACACCGGAGCTATACCAAGGAAAAGCTCAATCCCAAACTCTACTTCCCGATTCAGAGGTAAAACCGGTAACTCCTTAGGGAAGATGTCTGGAAAATCCCTTACAGTGCGGATATCCTTTACAGTAGAGTCCCCAGAAATAAAACCACTAACATAGGCCAAGTATGCCTCACACCCCTTGCGAACTAATTTTTCAACCACCAATGCAAAAATCACATTAGCCAAATAATTTCAGTGTTCTCCAATCACGACTACCTCAACATCCCTCTCAGTTCTCAAGACGACCCTCTTAGTCACACAATCCAAGCTTACATGATGCTTGCCCAACCAGTCCATCCCTAAAATCAGATCGAACTCCCCAAAAGGAAACTCCATCAAGTTAGCCATAAATATCGTCCCTTGAACCTCTAGCGGAACATCTCTAAATAGTTTGCTAACCCGAACTGATAGCCCCAGTGGACTTAGTACAATCACCTCACTAGAAGTACTCCCAACTGGAATCCCCAGATTTTTGGAAACAGAACAAACAACATAGAAATGTGTAGATCCTATATCTATCAATGCGGTGTAAGGCACATTATAAATAAAAAATGTACCCGTGATGATGTCCAGAGCATCTCTGTCCTGTCAGCGACGTGCAATGTAAACAGGAGTAGGTTGCCTTACCTCAGTCTATCCAGCACCTCTGCCCGGTGCTCTCTGACCACGACCCATGTCGTTACCACCTCTAGCCTAACCACGACCTCTCGGTGGCTGCTGTGCTACCCTCCAAAACTATGCAATACCAGTACCCTGAGATTTCATCTGATCAGCCCTCAACGGACAATCCCTAATACAATGATCCAATGATCCACACCTCAGGCACGCCTCAGTCCTCCTCTAGCACTCGCCCTGATGGCGTCTACCACAATTGACACATGGCTGTAGTCCAGTAGGAGCAATAGGGGGCCTATCTTTAACTGGCCCATCTGTAACAGCCCGATTTAGACCCTAACCAGAACGGTGGTTTCGGGACCATGAATCTGAGTCAGAAAAATATTTTTAAATTATTTTCTATGTTTATTTTGTGTGAATTTATATCTATGAAAATTTCGTAATTTAATTTTGTCGTTTGGGTGTCCGATTAAAAAATAGGACTTAATCGCGTAAATTGAAAATTTGATAGTTTAAAGTAAGAGGGCCAAATAGTTGGTGATTTTCTAAGTTGGAGTATTTATAATGTAACTATTCCATTAACATGTGGCTTGTACGGTAATGGACATAGGTTATATAATTTTATTATTATTTCATTAATGTTAGTTAGGTAAATTAATAATAAAATAATATATGTTATTATATCATAAAATAATAAGCCACATTCATGTTAATTCCTTCATCTTTGCAATCAAAACTAAAACAAAGAAAAAGAAAGAAAACAAAGTAGGGTTTGGCCTTGTTCAAGCTAGATTAAGGTAAGTGTTCAAATTCGGTTTTTGATAATTTTTACGTTTTTGAAATCGTTGTTTCGAGTAATCGCAAAACCCATGCTTGAAATTTTGATTTTGATGAATATTTTGAGTTGTGCCATTTTTAATAGCTTGTGATTTTTTTTTTTGTTTGATGATGGAAAATAAAAGATATGTTTTAGATTAACATATTTTGTATTGGAGTTTTTGATGATTTTGAGTAATAAGGACTTAATTGCAAAAATAATAATTTAAGGGACTAAAATGTGAAATAAATGAAATAAATGGGCTTGTATGAACACTAGGAATATTCGGCCAAACATGGGTACCTTGAAATTTTGCATATTTTGTGTTTTATGCAATAGGGATTAAATTGTAAAAAATTGTAAATGTCAGGGGTAAAATGGTAATTTGCCCATTTATGTGTTTTTGGACTAAATTGAATGAAAATATGTTTGAATGAGCTTAATTTGAAAATTTTTAGATCAAGAACCAAAGAAATCGGATTTGGACTAGGGAAAAACGAAAGTTATCGACTAGCAGCTCCGTCCCGTTTTACGACGTCTGAGGTAAGTTTATAAGCAAATACAGATGCCTAAATGTAGTTAAATGTTAAGTATATATGCTGGTATATAATATATGAATTTATACTTGTAAATGCCGAATGTGTATGAGTTTGAAAACTATGTTCGAGCTTTCGATTCGATCGAGTAACGACGTTCGAAAGCCCTGTATGAACCTTAGGAATAGTTAGGATACATATGTCATGACACAGGATTCCGACATTTGTGTTCCTTGTGTATGATTATTGAACCGAAAGTTAAAGGGTAGGTGTACATTTTGTGCTTATATTCGAATGAAGCAATTGAATTGCTAATGTGATATGTTATGTGAAATGTGTTAACATGTGAATAAATAAGCAAGACACTGGAAATGTATCCGGCTAAAGTCCCACAGGCTTCGTGCTGGAAATGTATCCGGGCTAAAGTCCCGCAGGCTTCGTGCTGGAAATGTATCCGGGCTAAAGTCCCGTAAGCTTTGTGCTGGAAATGTATCCGGGCTAAAGTCTCGCAGGCTTCGTGTTGGAAATGTATCCGGGCTAAAGTCCCGCAGGCTTCGTGCTGGAAATGTATCCGGGCTAAAGTCCCACAGGCTTCGTGCTGGAAATGTATCTGGGCTAAAGTCCCGCAGGCTTTGTGCTGGTAATATAATTTCGGGTTTTATACCTAGCAGGCCAAGTGCCGATGAATTCGATAAAAGTATACAATTACAAGATCCTACACTAAGTTGACAAATTGAAAGTGCATTACATATTAAGTTGGCTGTGCGTTATCATGTACTCGTATGCGATTTGATTTGAATTAAATTATAAATATATAAAGTGATGCATCTGTGAATAAGTGTTATGACTATAAATGTGATCGTGATATATTCGGTAAATGTGTGAAGTTATGTGAAGTGATTCTATGTTTATATTCAAATATAAACACTTGGTCCTTGTGGAAAGGTTTGTGGAAGTATATGATTTATTTTTAGGTGATTACGATCATGGAAAATTAAATGTGAATATGATATTGTATTTTATTCGTTTCAATTGAACTAAAGCTGTTAGTGAAGCATTTTAATGCCTATGTTATATGAGTTCGATCTTGAATGACATGATATACATGTTTAGATAATTTGAATGCAAGGAATGTGTGAAAGAGCAAATTGTAATAAATCTGCTTGGGACAGCAACAGTAGCGTGATTTTGGAAAATCACCATAAATTGGGAAAATTGAATTAGAAGCTGAATAAATTATTTAATTAAAGCTTAATGAGTCTAGTTTCTTATAAAAGAAACCTTGTAAGCAAAAGAATTGTAGATAATGAGATATTTAAAGTGGCGTGAGATAGAGTCAAAATGACTTTGAAATCTCCTGTTCTGTTTTTAGAAAATCATTGTAAATTGTACAATGATGATTATAAGATAAAATTTATATAATTAGACTCCTTAATGAGTCTAGTTTCAAATGAAATAAACGATAACATAATTCAAATTCTTTATAATGAGAAAATTGATTCGTAGTGAAGAGTGGTCAGAATAGTCAAACAGTGAAACAGGGGAAACTTCAATAAAAATCTGGTATTGATTTGTCAAACCAAAAATTCTGAAAATTTGATGGATGGAAGATATATGAGTCTATTTTCAGGGAAAATTAACGGCACTTAATTTGGAGTTTCTTAGCTCCAGTTATAAATAATTTAGTGACTGTTGCTCAGGAAGACAGCTTATAGTGAATTTGTGATTTTGTTGCAAACATGGTTAAAACTAGTTAATGAGATGCTTTTCGAGTTCTTATGATCTTATTTGTGATTTGAATATTTGGTTTTAATTGAGTTCAGATTCAAGTGAGATGAATTTGCTAAATATGCTTTATGTTCATGGATACTTGGCTAAAATGGCAATTACCTAGGAATGATTTCTTGAAAATTTGAAATAATCGATCTATAAGTAAATTAATTGTTTGCATTGCTTAAAACTTACTAAGCATTGAAGCTTACTCCGTGTTCTCTTTTCCATTTCTTATAGGTTTGTCCTTCGAGTTGGAAGAGCCGGAGATATCATCACACTATCGAGTCATTATGTGAGTTGAGAAGATTGTATATCATCATGTTTTAAGGCATGTATAGGATAGACTATAGGTAGAATGATATTTTGACGTTGTATACATTATAGCCATGCGAAGATGGCTTGCTCATTTTGTTTAAAGAAGCCTTATAGTTGAACTAATGTGTTGAAATGTTTTAGTTATAACTTGATAGTAGTTATTTTGTTATTAGATATTCGGTTATGTTTTGATAGTTAGTCATTTTGGAAATTTATAAGAGCTCTTATGGAAAAATCAATGAGACAGGTTTGCATTGTTGATAATTTATGTCTGGTAAGTATCTTTGACCTTATAGAAGTTTTGTTCAGTCAAGTAATACCTCATAACCTTATTCCAGCAATGGATATGGGTTAGGAGTGTTACATTTAGTGGTATCAGAGCTATGGTTTAGTCGATTCTCGGACTAACCTAGCGTATGTGAGTCTAGCTATACATGCCATATTACTACCCGTGGCAGTGTGACATCTCCCGGCTCTAACGAAATTGTTTTGTAAGACAGATATGCTTTCCAACCGAGCTAATTCTGATAGTATAGAATGTTATACTCAAACGTTTGAGTGAAAATGTGTTGGTGATGAGTTGAAACTCATAAAAGGTATGAATCAGAATGCATGATATTCTGCTATTGATAAAAGTTATAATTATATGAGTATATGAGTTGTGATGTTAGGTATATGATGGTTGTGTGAATATTTTGACTTAGAATTTATGATTTGAATTAGCGTATGAGCTATGTGTTAAGTACCAAGTGATCATAAGTAAATGATTGCTAGATGTTTGAGAATGCAGAATTAGTAATGAACTGCTCGTTCATAATAGTATGTGTGATGTGCATGCTTACGTAAGAGTTAAAATTGTTGGCTTTACAACCCTCACCCCTCATCGGTAAAAAGCATTGTAATGAGATCCGTACTATATGGATTAAATACGCTACGAGTGTGAAATTACAGAGTTTCATGGTTGAAAGATTAGTATTGTGATCGGATAAGAGAATGAGTCCATAAGTGAAGACAATGAATGAAAAGATATTGGATCATGTTGAAGGCCATTCGTAATATGCCAATTCATCATTGTTAAAGAAGAAGTTGAATTCGATGAGATGATAGTGTTCGTGTATGATGTCTAAAGAACGTATTAATCGGAAGTTTTTTGAATTGATTTACATTAGTAATGGAATATTGTGAAATCGGTGATGATAAAATTAGACAGTAGGATAATGTTTGAATTGAATTGATAGCTGAGTGCAGTGATTATAGTCGGGCAATTACTACGTTTTCTTCTGGGCATTCTATGTGTACATTTATCCTCAGAGGTATGTGTAATTGTATATTTCAAATGAAAATTCTTATCATATGAGAACGTCATCTATATATATTGATATATGAAAGCATTGTTAGGTCGTTTCGGGTTACAATTGACATTATTATATCTTTCTCTGGTATCCTATTTCATTTTATTGAAAGAAAAGATGTACGATAGAATCTATGTGATGTTTGTATTTTGATCCTACTAGTTTTTGATCTACTTAGTATACATGAAGATTATATTGTTTCATTATCGTTATTCGGTGCATGTGAGTGATGTTTTACTTACGATTTCCTCCGAGACATCAACGAGATATCCGTCATCCGATATGGGCGCTTTCTTAAAAAGATCAGTATAGTGATATATTTGAGATTACAGTATCTCTTCTTTCTTATGATTCTATATGGTTATCTGTGAAAAATATCTTTTGAATGATGTGATATTTATCAATAAAGTGGTAAACAGTTGAAGAAATTGTTATTGAAGCGCCAGTTCTCAGATAAAGAGTTATTCGACACAAGAATTAAAGATGGTTCGAACTGTTGAAAGATTATGAGTCGGTGATTGATTATCAATGCGGGCAAATGATTATAGTCTTTAGGGTTCGGCGAGAATCTTTATGTGTTTTACGACCGACAATCATGTGATTAATCTTATCAAATGATGAGTAGTTATTGGTGAGCTAGAAACTAAATTGATGTTTAATCAAAGCAAATTTATGAGGCTTTGTATGGTCAAAAATGCCGAACGCCATTGTGCTTTGATCGAGCTCGATGAAAATAAGATACACGAGTCGATTTGATCGAGAAAACGAACAAAGTGAAAGTGATCCGTGAAAGTTTGAAAGTAGCATTAGATCGACAAAATCTTATGCGAACTTGAAACGGAAAGATATAGAGTTTCGATCCGAGATAAAGTTTTCTTGAAAGACTCACCGTGGAAGAAAATACTCGATTCGGTCGTAAGGGCAAATTGAGTCTGAGGTTTCTTGGGTCGTATAAGGTTATAGAACGTATCGGGCCGGTTGCTTATAGATTATTATTGCCACCTGAGTTAGAAAAGATCCACAATGTATTCCACGTTTCGATGCTTCGAAGGTATCGATCTGATCCATCACATGTGATTAGTCCATCTGAGATTGAAATTTAGCCTAATATGACCTACGAAGAAGAACCGATTCGCATTTTGATTCGTGAGGTTAAAGAGTTATGGAATAAGAAGATTTTGTTAGTTAAGGTATTCTGGCATAAGCATGGAGTTGAAGAAGCAACATGGGAGCCAGAGGATACAATGAGAGAATGTTATCCTAACCTATTCACTGGTAAGATTTTTGGGGACGAAAATCCCTAAGGGGGGAGAGTTGTAACAGCCCGATTTAGACCCTAACCAGAACAGTGGTTTCAGGACCATGAATCTGAGTCAGAAAAATATTTTTAAATTATTTTCTATGTTTATTTTGTGTGAATTTATATCTGTGAAAATTTCGTAATTTAATTTTGTCGTTTGGGTGTCCGATTAAATAATAGGACTTAATCGCAGAAATTGAAAATTTGATAGTTTAAAGTAAGAGGGCCAAATAGTTGGTGATTTTCTAAGTTGGAGTATTTATAATGTAACTATTCCATTAACATGTGGCTTGTACGGTAATGGACATAGGTTATATAATTTTATTATTATTTCATTAATGTTAGTTAGGTAAATTAATAATAAAATAATATATGTTATTATATCATAAAATAATAAGCCACATTCATGTTAATTCCTTCATCTTTGCAATCAAACTAAAACAAAGAAAAAGAAAGAAAACAAAGTAGGGTTCTGGCCTTGTTCAAGCTAGATTAAGGTAAGTGTTCACTTCGGTTTTTGATAATTTTTATGTTTTTGAAATCGTTGCTTCCGAGTACTACAAAACCCATGCTTGAAATTTTGATTCGATGAATATTTTGAGTTGTGCCATTGTTAATAGCTTGTGATTTTTTTGTTTGATGATGGAAAATAAAAGATATGTTTTAGATTAACATATTTTGTATTGAAGTTTTTGATGATTTTGAGTAATAAGGACTTAATTGCAAAAATAATAATTTAAGGGACTAAAATGTGAAATAAATGAAATAAATGGGCTTGTATGAACACTAGGAATATTCGGCCAAACATGGGTACCTTGAAATTTTGCATATTTTGTGTTTTGTGCAATAGGGATTAAATTGTAAAAAATTGTAAATGTTAGGGGTAAAATGGTAATTTGCCCATTTATGTGTTTTTGGACTAAATTGAATGAAAATATGTTTGAATGAGCTTAATTTGAATATTTTTAAATCAAGAACCAAAGAAATCAGATTTGGACTAGGGAAAAACGAAAGTTATCGACTAGCAGCTCCGTCCCGTTTTACGACGTCTGAGGTAAGTTTATAAGCAAATACACATGCCTAAATGTAGTTAAATGTTAAGTATATATGCTGGTATATAATATATGAATTTATACTTGTAAATGCCGAATGTGTATGAGTTTGAAAACTATGTTCGAGCTTTCGATTCGATCGAGTAACGACGTTCGAAAGCCCTGTATGAACCTTAGGAATAGTTAGGATACATATGTCATGACACAGGATTCCGACATTTGTGTTCCTTGTGTATGATTATTGAACCGAAAGTTAAAGGGTAGGTGTACATTTTGTGCTTATATTCAAATGAAGCAATTGGATTGCTAATGTGATATGTTATGTGAAATGTGTTAACATGTGAATAAATAAGCAAGACACTGGAAATGTATCCGGCTAAAGTCCCGCAGGCTTCGTGCTTGAAATGTATCCAGCTAAAGTCCCGCAGCTTCGTCTTCGAAATGTATCCGCTAAAGTCCCGTAGGCTTCGTGGCTTTGAAATGTATCCAGGCTAAAGTCCCGCAGAGCCGTCTTTGAAATGTATCCGGGCTAAAGTCTCGCAGCTTCGTCTTTGAAATATAATTTCGGTTTTATACCTAGCGTGCCAAGTGCCGATGAATTCGATAAAAGTATACAATTACAAGATCCTACACTAAGTTGACAAATTGAAAGTGCATTACATATTAAGTTGGCTGAATGCACGTATCATGTACTCGTATGTGATTTGATTTGAATTAAATTATAAATATATAAAGTGATGCATCTGTGAATAAGTTTTATGACTATAAATGTGATCGTGATATATTCGGTAAATGTGTGAAGTTATGTGAAGTGATTCTATGTTTATATTCAAATATAAACACTTGGTCCTTGTGGAAAGGTTTGTGGAAGTATATGATTTATTTTTAGGTGATTACGATCATGGAAAATTAAATATGAATATGATATTGTATTTTATTCGTTTCAATTGAACTAAAGCTGTTAGTGAAGCATTTTAATGCCTATGTTATATGAGTTCGATCTTGAATGACATGATATACATGTTTAGATAATTTGAATGCAAGGAATGTGTGAAAGAGCAAATTGTAATAAATCTGCTTGGGACAGCAACAGTAATGTGATTTTGGAAAATCACCATAAATTGTGGAAATTGAATTAGAAGCTGAATAAATTATGTAATTAAAGCTTAATGAGTCTAGTTTCTTATAAAAGAAACCTTGTAAGCAAAAGAATTGTAGATAATGAGATATTTGAAGTGGCGTGAGATAGAGTCAAAATGACTTTGAAATCCCCTGTTCTATTTTTAGAAAGTCATTGTAAATTGTACAATGATGATTATAAGATAAAATTTATATAATTAGACTCCTTAATGAGTCTAGTTTCATATTAAATAAATGATAACATAATTCGAATTCTTTATAATGAGAAAATTGATTCGTAGTGAAGAGTGGTTAGAATAGTCAAACAGTGAAACAGGGGAAACTTCAATAAAAATCTGGTATTGATTGGTCAAACCAAAAATTCTTAAAATTTGATGGATGGAAGATATATGAGTCTATTTTCAAGGAAAATTAACGGCACTTAATTTGCAGTTTCTTAGCTCCAGTTATAAATAATTTAGTGACTGTTGCTCAGGAAGATAGCTTGTAGTGAATTTGTGATTTTGTTGCAAACATGGTTAAAACTAGTTAATGAGATGCTTTTCGAGTTCTTATGATCTTATTTGTGATTTGAATATTTGGTTTTAATTGAATTCAGATTCAAGTGAGATGAATTTGCTATATATGCTTTATGTTCATGGATTATGCTTTATGTTCATGGATACTTGGCTAAAATGGCAATTACCTAGGAATGATTTCTTGAAAATTTGAAATAATCGATCTATAAGTAAATTAATTGTTTGCTTTGCTTAAAACTTACTAAGCATTGAAGCTTACTCCGTGTTCTCTTTTCCATTTCTTATAGGTTTATCCTTTAGTTCGAGTTGGAAGAGCCGGAGATATCATCACACTATCGAGTCATTATGTGAGTTGAGAAGATTGTATATCATCATGTTTTAAGGCATGTATAGGATAGACTATAGGTAGAATGATATTTCGACTTTGTATACATTATAGCCATGCGAAGATGGCTTGCTCATTTTGTTTAGAGAAGCCTTATAATTGAACTAATGTGTTGAAATGTTTTAGTTATAACTTGATAGTAGTTATTTTGTTATTAGATATTCAGTTATGTTTTGATAGTTAGTCATTTTGGAAATTTATAAGAGCTCTTATGGAAAAATCAATGAGACAGGTTTGCATTGTTGATAATTTATGTCTGGTAAGTATCTTTTACCTTATAAAAGTTTTGTTCAGTCAAGTAATACCTCATAACCTTATTCCGGCAATGGATATGGGTTAGGAGTGTTACACCATCAGCTTTGGCCTTTTTCTTAGGCCTCTGTACAGAACTCGAGGGCTCCGAATCCCTCTTGTTCTTACCCCTCTATATCTCTATTTTGGAACTTAGCGCGTTTAACAACCTCGGCGATCTTCACGTTCTTGACTTGAACAGAAAAATCTCGCTGCCTATGCGGAGCTATCAAAACTCTCAAATTATCTCTGAGGCCATCCCCAAAGTAGAGATACCTCTCATACTCTGATGCCATCATACCTCGCGCATAGCGGCTCAATCTTAAGAACTCGACCTCATACTCAACCACTAATCGATTCCCCTGAGTAAGATTCAGAAACTCTCTCCTACGAGTGTCCACATAACTGGCTCCCACATATTTCCCCTGAAAGGTGGTCTTAAAGAACTCCCAGGACAGACGTTCGGGCTGAGTGCCCTCCTTAACAGTCAACTACCACTGATAAGCCTCATCGCGCAACAGTGAGAATGCACCCTTCAGTTTCTGCTCAAGGGTGCAATCCAGGTCATCCATAATCTGCTCCGTGGCCTTAATATAATACTCAGCCACATTAGGGGTGACTCTAGTGACACCTCTAAAAAGTTTAGCTCCACTGGACCGGAGTTATTTCGTAACTGACCCATGCCCTTCAAATTCGGTATTAAGCCCAGCGACCCTCTCCAATACCCTTAACATAGCCTGGGACAATGCGTCATCCCCAGCCATACAATCTTGAGACCCAGTCTCAGTAGCAGGTGACACTGATGTCTTATTCGTGTCCAGATTTGGCATACTGCCCAGTGAAGAGCACATAGCTTGAGCCCCTCTACGGCCCCTAGCACGGCCTCTAGTACCACGTCCACGAATACCTCTTGCGCTTACTGTAAACTCAAAATTTATCTACATTAACAGTTTTATGAATCAGTTACAGTTTCAATATTTATTAATAGAAGTTTTATGAAAGCAATTTTAGTAATTCAGAGTTTGTTTTCGTATGTCGCAGCCTCTACCAATTTCACCACAGTTTCAGTACACACTAACTAGAGTGTTTTCACAGTATACTACCTACCATGGTCTCAAAATATACTATCTATAGTATTTTCAGTTTAAACTCATCACAGTTTCAAAAGACTTACAGAACACATACTCAGTCAAATAATTTCAAATTATTTGAAAATCAGTTCTTAGAAACCAATTTTTAAAAACCCAAAATCCATAGCCGAGTTTTGTAACCTGGCTCTGATACCACTAAATGTAACACCCTAAACCCGGCCCAGACGCTATGGCCGAATCTGGCGATGTCAGATGATAGGGTGTTTGAAAACTAAGTTTCTACGATAAATCCATTTCCGTTTAATTACTTTTCTTATCACTTATTAATTCTAGAATTCTTACTCATTTAATCGATTATTTTAAACATAATTCGTTATGAAAGCTTTCCAAACCGTTTTGAGTAAATCATGTATTTAGAGAAAACTTTGCCTTTTTAAAAATCGAGTTTTCCTACGTGTAGCAGTTATAAATCCATAAAAATAAATAAGAACCCAATTTAAGCAAAAGTCCCAAAAATTTCGCAAATTACACCCAAATAAACCACTGTAAATAAAACCATAGATCATAAATTATAAATCGTAAAAATCCAAAAACTGTGGTCACCATCGAGTCCTCCGCCACACCGACCCGTCTAGGTCTGGGGATTACTTGTACAGATAAGATAAAAAAGGGTGAGTTTATATAAACTTAGTATGTAACCCCCACAGAAAACATGCATACAGCCAAACAACAAACAGTCAAATGTAGTCTGGGCCTAAGCCCATTTTAGTTTCAGTAGCAATTCGGGCCTTAGCCCATTTCAATTTCAGTATCAGATATACATTAAGGCTTTAGCGCATCATAGTATTAGTAACGCAAATAGTAATCAGTAACAGAGTCCTACCCATCAGTCTCTACACACCATCTCTGTCCATCTCTATACTCTATGTGGGATTTAAAACACCCACCCATCCCTACACTCCAAGTAGTACCGAATGCAGCACATATTTAGTATATTGCAGCTAAGCTGCCAGATAAATAGGGTTAAAGCCTTTTAGTACACTTCCTCCAAATATCATCATCCCAACCCAACCCAATGCAATGCAAACATACAATATGTCATGCCTTTATGCAACCATCAGTCATACGTATACATATATATATCGAAAAACATGCAAAATTTATCATGCATCACATACGCTCAGATAATATATTTAGGGGTCTAAGTGATGCTTACCGACCCTACAGTAGGTTCACAGTTGACTTGGGTTGTAACGCCCCAAAATATACGTGCTTATTTTCTGTATGTTGTGTATTACAAATGAATGCTTGTCTTAGTGGTTAAGTGTCCTAGGAAGTGCCTGAGAAGTCTTGGGTTCAAGCCTGGGCACTTGCAAAAAACTTTGTTTTTTAAGAAATAAACTACTGCCTTTGTGTAACACCCCAATCCCGGCCTAGACGTTATGGCTGAATCTGGCGTGTCACATCTAAGTGTTTTTCAAAAATTGATCTTTTCGGTAAAAATTTGTTACTGAATTTAAATCCTTTTATTAATATTTAACAAAGGTTCTTGTCAAAATGTTTACCTTATTAACAAATCAGTGCTATATTAAATTGATTTAAAAACGCGAAAGCTTTTTAAGTCGATGAAGTTTAAAATGCATGTTTTCGAAAGCAGTAATTGTTATAAATACTCGTCTTTACCTAGACTAGCAGTTTAAAAATATATAGTCCAAAGCTCAATTAAAAATTAAAACCCACAAACGGCCTTATTACAAAATTAAAAACCCAAAAGTAAAATTTAAATTAAATAAAGTCAAATGCAAGACACAATTAAAAAGAAAGGGTGAGTTTACAAAAACTCAGCCCTATCGGTCAAATAGAAATAGTGCATTCAGTAACAGTCTGGGCCTGAGCCCTATTCAGTATCAGTATAGTCTAGGCCTTAGCCCTATACAGTAACAGTGTGGGCCTAAGCCCTATACAGTATTAGTACAGTGTAATGCAATTATGCATCCTACCCAAATCTTGCCAACACACCACCCGTACCAACCAACACACCATGTGGGGATATAAATCAACCCACCCAGCTAGCACACCAATATTGCAGCAAAGCTGCCAGTAATAGTAATACAACATAGCTGCCAGAAATAATAAATGTGGCAAAGCCACCCGTATCAGTAATTGTGGCATAGCCACTAGTAACAGTGAATGTGACATAGTCACCAGTACAGTACTTCCTCCATATCAATATCCCATCCCCATGCAGTATGTCATGTCATAAATATTCCGTGTATGCAAAGTCATACTCTATTATGGTTATTTTACCCTATCGGGACATTATGGTTATTTTGCCTATTTTGGGGTTTCAACTCAGATAACGACCTCTCCAAAGGTCTACAGTCACCCCGAACGACACAAATAACCTAAATGATCGTAACAGTGTAAATGGGCCCAAGGCCCATTACTCGGCCCAAGTAGGCCTACACGCTTGTGTGGCCCATTTAGCCCAAATTCAGTTACGACTATGTGACCTACATAGCCCAGTCCAATATTTATCGCTTACCGTGGATTTAATCTATGTGAGGCCCACGAGCTTATTAGGCCCACACGGCCTATTTTAGCCCAACGTGGCCCATAATGGCCCAAGTCCATGGATACGCTCGTGGTGGCCTTTACAGTCTATCACCCAAAATTTGTGGGCTCAGTTTACCCCATGAGCGATCGAACACTCGTAAGGCCTCAAATGCTAAAGTTTTAGCACTTCAGCTTTTCGGCTTTTGCCGATTTATAGTAAGGAAGGGTGTGGTTACACACCTCTTTTGGTTTTGACAGTAATTGAGTGGTGTACGATTACACACTTGTTCGCGAAAGCCTCAAATCACCCCTTGAACACCAACCACGATTAGATGATCTGGACTAATCCCTCCAAAATCGCCAGCCAAAACAACCCTTGCACCTTGGAGATTAACTTAAATGAATGCTGAGAGATAGAAAAGTTCTATGGCTTCACGATCACCTTACTCCACTGAGATCCCAATTACCAAAATATTATGAAACTGATACCACCACACTCCAGCGTACCGAAATAATCCCACAACATCGAGTGGCAGAAAAGAAACTAAAAGAGGAGAAGAAAAAGAAGAAATGGTCGGCTCAAAGAAAATCAAAAGAAAGATTGCAATGACTTAGAGAAAAAGAAAGAGACTATATTCGACTATATTAAAAAGTAAAAATGGTAAAGAAGAAGTTAAGAATGGGGAATTTGGCAAGGTAACAAGAATGTAACCTGAAGACAATGTCGACAAAAGTAAAAGAATCCAAATTGTCACTTGTGAATACGGCACTAAGGAGAAAAGAAGCCAAAAACGTCAGAAGAACAAAACCCGAAATGTCAACAAAACCTGAAGTGTCAGAGAGGAAAATCGACTCCTACACACTCACAAATTGCCAAAAAAGCACAAAGTGAGTTCCCTAGCCGAATTTGCACAATCAAATTCCCTAATTCGGCTACAACTCTTCCCCCCTCCCACTCAACAATTTTCTCCCCTTATCTCTTCACCTTTTCCTCCTCTAAATCCCAAACAACCAACTTCTTATCCTATGATAGTCTCTCCCTTTTACCAAGTCTACAACTACTTCATAGAGTTCCAATCCACCACAAAGACTTGCCACCCAAGTAGCAAAATAAAATACCCTTGCTTACCATGGGATTCGAACTCCTACTCTCACCATGCCCAGTCATGCCACTTGCCACCAAGGCACAAGACTTTTTGTGACAAAAATCCCTCACATTTAAATATAAGGCCTAAATGCTAACATCCAAATTCACTTAAGAGTAAAAACTAAAACTTTTGCAAAAGCAAGAACTTGAACCCAGGCTTTTCTAACACTCCTAAATATGCCAAACACTTAGCCATTACAGCAGGCAATCCATTTTTAAAATTTTCTTGCACTACTAAATTCCAATTGTTCCTATACTCGAAGCCCATTTCTTCTAGGCCCAAATCTTGGGGCGTTACAATTTGGTTAGTGAACTTTTAAATTTATGTGAGTAAAACATGACATAAAGAGCCTATTGGTCTAGGGGTAAGTCTGAGGTTCGAGGCTTGGTGACGTAAAAGTGGCATTTTATTTTACTATAAGTATGGTGGAAGTGTCCTAGGTTGACTGAAACTGAGATGTGTGATTGGAGTTTGAATGGGCAGTTGAGGAGATAATGGAGGAGGGATTTTAAGAGGACTATGTGGGATTTGAAAGTGGGGGAAGTTGTGCCGAAATTGAATTCTTGTTCAGAGAGTTTCGGCTAAGGAGGGAAAGGTTGGAAGAGTCAAGTGTGGGAGTTGTTTAGAGGTCTTACCGAATTAAGAGTCCCTTTTTGGAAAAATCGGTATTAGCTCACCTCTCTTTGCTTTTCATACTGAATTTGGCTACTTCTCGGTTTGGCTTTCTTGCTTGTTGTGGCTGAATAGTGCTTGATCATTTGGGTCTTTCTCTCTGTTGGGTTTTACGATTTTGTGCTCCCTTTCTGACCTTTTTCCTCTGGTTAACTGATTTCTTTTCCTCTCTTTCTCATTTGGCTTTTTCTTTTCTTCTTGACCAATTGTTGCTATCTCTTTTTCCCTCTCAACACTTTCAGTTTTGATTCCACCTTCTCCCTCCCACAATCGGTTGTAGTCTTTAGGCTGATTACCTTGTCTCTTCTCCTCTCCTTTTCTTTTCGCTTCTCTGCTCTCTCTCAATTCCTTCCCTTTTCACTAGTGGGTGGTCGAATATTGATTGGTAAGTCTCTAGTCTCTTCTCTTTTAGCTTTTTCTTCTTTTCCCTGAATGCTAATTCTAATATTTTTCTCTCTTGGTCATGGTGATCTTTCGGGTTTTAGTAATACTCGAGGAGTGAAGGAGTTCGCTAGCGTTATAGAAATGATCGGAACCATTCTCTCATCTCTCTATTGAAGGTAACACTACTCATTGGTATTATATTGAATTGAGGTATTTCGGCTTGGATTCTTTGGTTTTGGCTGAATGTTTCTTTCCTTTATTTTAGGTTTGTGTTTTCTTTGGGTTGGTATGCGTTGTTTCAACCCTTGTGTATAAGTAAACATGAGTAATAGATTCGCTTATTATGTAGATAATCATCAAGGAGTCTATTATCAACCTTCGTCAACAATCTAAGCGGGCTAAAACCACGCACGTTTAATTAAGGCAAGTATCGATATGATTTTGAGATGAGTGTTAAAAGTGGGTGTTTAATCTTGTTGATTAAAGGATTGATCGAGTGTCTTGATTGAATATATAGTTGGTGCTCGTGGGTTTCTGCGCCTTTTCGCAACAAGGTGTGTAACCACACTGCTATAAATGTAGATCGGCAAAAGTTAGAAAAGTATGACTACTAACGCTACACGAGCGTGCGCTCGCTCGTGTGGTAACCCGAGCGTGTAAAACATGGGCGTTTGGTCATAGAGGCCACCATGAGCGTTTTCATGGGCTTAGGCCATTTTGGGCCGCGTTGGGCCGAAATAGGCCTTGTGGGCCCCACGAGTTCGTGGGCCCCACACGGGTAAACCACACGAACATGTGGAGATTATTGGGCCAGGCTGTGTAGTTCACACGACTAAGATCATTTTTGGGCTTTATGGGCCACACGGGTCTATGGGCCCACATGGGCAGCATTATGGGCTTTGGGCCCATTTTCACTGTTTGACTGTTAAGGTTGCATGGGTTGCCCGAGACGATTATAGACCTTCTGTTGGGTCAGTAAGTATACCTAGACCCTAATCTGATAAAATGACTGGTATACCCCTATGAGGTAAAATGACTGATTTACCCTTATAATATGTATGACTGTATTCGAGCATGACATGTTTTGCATACACGTATGATATTATGACATGACATATTGCATGGGGATGGGTTATTGTATTTGGAGGAAATGTATCATCAAAAACTCTCATCGCAAATATCATTTTTCGCCGAACCAATGCTATATTTTAGAGTGTAGGGATGGGTGGGTCGATTTTATCCCACATGGAGTGTAGGGCTGGATAGAGTGGAGTGTAGAGGATGGATGGGTAGGATTTTTGATTACATTTACATTCATTCTCGAAATGGGCTAAGGCCCACACTATTATCATTATCGAAAAATGGGCTAAGGCCCACACCGATCATCGATCATCAGAATGGGCCGAGGCCCCGATCGAGATTGAATCACCACTAAAATGGGCTTAGGCCCAATCTGTAACTGCCTACTGTATGACTAATTATTGATAATGGATTACACACTGAGTTTTCATAAACTCACTCTTCTGCTTCTCTGTGTAGGTAATCCTTAAGGTGGTCGGTGCTGCGAGGGACTCGACTGTGGCCACACAACCGTACTTGCTTCTACTTTTTAACTTCTATTTTATAAGTAATTTAATTTCAGTATTTGTTATGTAATATGGCCTCTTAAAGTTTTATTTTTGATTTGGGATTTATTTACTTTGAAACATATCTGTTAGAAGTAGGCCGCAGTTTTTCATAAAGATATATGCTTTCAAAACACCACGCTATTGCAACATATTCTAAAAAGCTTCCGCAAACAAACATTGTTTTAAACCAACTTGAGTTTTAACAACGAACAAGATACTCTAAATTTTTATATAGATCACAACGAGGTTTTAATATGAAATGGATTTTTCAACGGAACCATGTTTTTTGAAATACACTTTAATATGACATCACAGATCCAGCCATAACGTCTAGGCTGAGTTTGGGGTGTTACATTTAGTGGTATCAGAGTCAGGTTGCAAAACTCAGCTGTAGATTTTTAAACATAGATTTCAAAAAAGAACTACTTCAAATGATTTGAAATATTTGGAGATGTTTTACTGAATGTGTGGTACACCGAGTGTCTAGTGTCGATCCTGTAAATTCTCTGAAACTACTGCTTATTTTAAATTGAAATACTAAGACTACTATAGGCAGTAGACTGTACTGAAATGCTCTATTTAGGGTAACCTAAAAATTTAGTAAGACTGCGATCTGTAAAAATAAAACTCTGAATTACTGATAATATTTTTCATAAAATATCCTGTAATAAACACTGGAACTATAAACTGATGCATAAAATTTATAATACAGATAATTACACAATCGATAATAAGCACCAGAGGTACTCGTGGAAGGGGTACAAGAGGCCGCGACAGAGGCCGTGGTGGTGCTCGGGTTGGATCTTCGGCATTGGGCCATATGCTTAACGTTGAAGCTAGGGAGGCACCGACTTCACCTGTGACTGAGACTGGGTCACACGATCGTGCAGCTGGGGACGACGCACTATCCCAAGCTATGTTGTGAATTCTGGAAAGGGTCGCTGGGCCTAATACTGGTACTGTGGGCTGTGGGTTGGTTACGGAAAGACTCCGGTCTAATGGGGCTGAGATTTTTAGGGGTATCACTGAAGTTACCCCTAATGTGACTAAGTATTGGATTAAGGCCACAGAGAGGATCATGGATGACTTCGACTGCACCCCAGAGCAGAAACTAAAAGGTGCAGTGTCGTTGCTACGAGATGAAGCCTATCAATGGTGGCTTACAGTTAAAGAGGGTACTCAGCCCGACCGGTTGACTTGGGAATTCTTCAAGACTGCATTCCAAGCAAAATATGTGGGCGCTAGTTATGTGGATGCCCGAAGGAGAGAATTTCTAAATTTGACTTAGGGGGTAAATCAATAGCTGAATATGAGTCTGAGTTTATGCGACTTAGCTGCTATGTACATGGGATAGTGGCAACTGAATATAAGCATTGTGTTTGTTACAAGGACGGCCTCGGAGATAGTTTAAGGATTCTGATAGCTCCACAGAGGGAGTGAGATTTTGTTGCTTTAGTCGATAAGGTAAAAATTGCCGAGGATGTGAAGCGCGTTGAGTGCCAGAATCGTGAGAAGGAAAAGGGTAGGAACAAGAGGGATTCGGAGCCCTCAAGTTCATTTCAGAGGCCTAAGAAAAAGGCCAGAGTTGATGGGCCAATCAGAGTTGGGCCTCCTATTGCTGCTACTGGACCGCAGCCTTGTGCTGATTGTGGGAGACGTCATCAAGGCGAGTGCTGGAAGAGGATTGGGGCATGTTTGAGGTGCAGATCTAAGGAGCACCATATCAGGGATTGTCCACGGAGGCCCAATCAGATACAAGCTAATGGTATGGGTACTGTTCATCCACCGAGAGGTGTTCAGCAGCCACTGAGAGGCCATGGTCAAGCCAGAGGTGGAAATGGTATGGGTCATGGTCATAGAGCACCGAGCAGAGGTGCTAGTCATACTGAGGCGAGGCAGCCAACACTATTTTATGCTGCACCTCACTGAGAGGATGCAGACACCCCAGATGTTATTACGGGTACATTCTTTATCCATAATGTACCTTATACTGCATTGATTGATGTTGGGTCTACGTATTCTTATATAGCATGCACTCTATCTGAGACTTTGGGTGTAATGGTTGAAAACACTACGAGTGAGATTACTGTGTTGAGTCTATTAGGGTAGTCAGTGAGAGTAAATAAACTATTTAAGGATGTACCTTTAGAAGTTCAAGGAGTGATCTTTTTGGCGAATTTGATGGAACTCCCTTTTGGAGAATTCGACTTAATACTGGGCATAGACTAGCTGGTTAAGCATTAAGTGAATTTGGACTGTGCTGCAAAACGGGTGGTACTAAAAACTGTAGAGGGTGATGAGGTAGTTGTGATTGGGGAGCATCAGAATTATCTATCAAATATGATTTCTGCACTTAGGGCTGAGAAATTGGTTCGTAAGGGTTGTAAGGCGTATCTAGCCTACATTGGTGTTTCTAATTCTGAGGTTTCTTCTATTAAGGATATCAGAACGGTTAAGAATTTTCTGGATATTTTTCTCGATGAACTACCTGGGTTACCTCCAAACCGTGAAGTTGAGTTTGGGATTAAGCACCTGTCTAATACAGCTTCAGTGTCTATCGCCCCTTATAGAATGGCACCGAAGGAGCTTGTGGAGCTTAAGGCTCAGATTCAGAAATTACTGGATCGAGGGTTCATCTGCCCTAATGTGTCTCCATGGGGAGCATCGATTTTATTTATGAAAAAGAAGGATGGAACCATGCGTATGTGCATCAATTATCGGCAATTGAACAAATTGACTATTAAGAACAAGTACCCCCTACCGAGGATAGACGATCTATTCGACCAGTTCTGAGGAGCTTTGGTCTTCTCTAAGATTGATCTCCGATCAGGGTATCATCAATTGAGAGTCAAAGAGGCTGATGTTTACAAGACAGCATTTAGGACTTGTTATGGTCATTACGAGTTCCTAGTGATGCCGTTTGGATTGACAAATGCACCAGCGACTTTTATGGATTTGATGAACCGAGTGTTCCAGCCTTATTTGGATCGATTTGTAGTGGTGTTTATAGATGAATTCTGGCGTATTCGAGAATTGTAACACCCCTATCCCGTAACCGTCGCCAGAATAGGTAAGGGGCATTACCAGACAGACAGAACTTTACAGATCAATACAGAATCATAGATATCATATAATATTAATGCATAAGCAAATAAAAATTCATCCCTTATGGAGATCTCCAAGACTTAAGACATACTTTTAGAAAAGGTCAGACTAAACCGAACACATTCAGAATTTTTAGAACTTTGAAAAATTTTCAATTCTGTTGAGGTCACATGCCCGTGTGACCAGGCCGTGTGGCTCACACGGGCACCAGACACACCCATGTGATCCAGCCGTGCCAAAATAGAGTATATACACTGACTTTTACACATGGCTAACAGACACACCCGTGTGCTATGGCTGTATAAAACCTAGCTAGCTACTAACTTAAGCCCATGGCCATATGACATGCCCATGTGTCTTAATCGTGTAACTTTAAGAGGTTACTACTTTACATACATGGCCATAAGGCACGCCCGTGTTTCCTGACCGCGTGGCACAATGAAGGCTTGGTTTAAGCCAACTTACCAACCTTTTTTGGGTCATTCCTACAAGCAATATTAAACAACATTTATACCAAAATTTTCAGCCAATATAATGCTCAAATCATGCTTCATTATAAATAAATCATCATCATTCAATAACCTATTCAAATCCATACCAAAACACATTAAAAATCTTATTACAACAACATGCCAAAATGCTCATTTCATAGTTCACTTATGGCACATTCTAACTCATGCTTAAACTTACCATTTCCTCAACTTGGCATTGTTTTCAAAATGACCACCACATACAAGGCCATAAAACCATTACATGCATACAAAATTGGCATCACAAACCATTTACCAAAACTAAGCACAAACATACCATTTGTTAGCTAGCGCTCATGGCATAACATATATACATATCAAAACTTAAATACATAGACATTCTAGCCTATACATGCCATACTTAAAAATATTTACACTTTGAAAAGTACCAAAATTAGTTCGATAGTATGGTGACAATCCTCGAATATCCCTGAGCCTTCAGTAGCTACGATAACTGTAAAACATACAGAAATCACACAGAGTAAGCTACAAAGAGCTTAGTAAGCCAAACACAACTAGCCTAGCTATTAAAGCATATAAAGTAAAAGTCAATAGCAAGATTTCACAACCATTTCACAAAGTAATTCATGAGCCTAACCATACTCATTTGCTTGTATACATGTCATGTTTCATTTCCATGATTTCGTACATACTTCGCATTCATTATTTCACAGGAACAGAGTCTTTCATATTCAAAAATTTAGTACGATACAAACGTACCTGTATAGATTATACATTTCATATATTCATTCCCATATCTCGTATTTTATCATCAGATGGTTCAGAAACGATACAGATACTCATAAACGGGTACAATACCGACATCCCAGACGTGGTCTTACATGTAATTCAATATTGATGCCTCTGTCCTAGATAGGGTCTTACACGAAATCTCAAATTGAGGCCTGTGTCCCAGACATGATCTTACACGATATCTCAGATCAATGTCAACGTTCTTTTAGAAACGTACAGAGCTTTTCAGATACTAGCATATTATCAGAGTTTACTCAAATTTATTCATCAGGCTCTCAATGCCGTCCAATACAGATTACAATTTTTATGCGCAGAATTTAGTCAATTTAACACGTAATTGTAATTTGACTTACCTCGTACGGATTTCGGACGAAAATGAGTCGACTATTCAACTATTTTAGACTTTTCTAAATCTAAGTCCGATTTTTTTCGTTCTTGATCTAATACAATTCAAATTCAACCATTCAATCATTCATTTCATTCAAAATAATCCATGAACACATATTTAGGGCACTTTGCATTTTAGCCCTTACATTTTCACATTTTGACAATTTAGTCTATTTTTCACAAAATCATAAATATGCAAAATTCACCAAGACTATATCTTGGCTGAATATACATAGCTTCCATGAAAGCCCAAATAACATATTTAATTCATAATTTAGTCCTTCAAAACCTCATTTTCACAAATTAGCCCACATAGCTCTATTCCATCAAAAATTCAAGAACAAAGCATGATAATCTCACATATATCTTTCATAATCCATATAAAAACATTACAAAGCTCATATAATCATTAATGGCACATTTCCTAATCTTCAACATAAATAGAAATTCAGGCATGGGTTTTGAAGAGCACAAAGCAACGATCACAGAAACGTAGAAATTATCAAAAACAGACGAAAATTTATACCTTAATTTTCCAAGATTAATGTCAAACCCTAAATGACTATGAAAGCTTTATTTTCTTTCTTCAAATTCGGCTAGATGATGATAATGGAAGAAGAAATGGCTTTTATTTTATTTAACTTATAATTAATTATCAAATACCAATTTTACCCTTTATTAAACCATATAAAAATCACTTAATAGATGGTCATTAATGTCCATTAACCTTATTTATGGCCTAATAACATCATAAGGACCTCTCCTTTAATAAGACATAGCACTTAAATACTTTTAATACATAGCTAGCCACTTTAACATTTTACGCGATTTAGTCCTTTTTGTAAAATCGAGCACAGAAACAGACAAATTAAATCACAGAAACTTCGCAGATATAAATTCACATATCACAGACACAGAAAATAATATTAAAATATTTTTCAGACTCAGATTTGTGGTCCCGAAACCACTATTTCGACTAGGGTCTAAACTGGGCTGTTAAAAGAACTGAAGATGAACATGATGCACATCTTTGAGTTGTTCTGTAGATTCTGAGGGAGAAACAACTGTACTCCAAGTTCAGTAAATGTGAGTTCTGGTTACAAGAGGTCACATTTCTGGGCCATGTGGTATCTGCTGAAGGGATTAGGGTTAATCCTTAGAAAGTTGAAGTTGTTCTGGATTGGAAGCCGCCTAAAACGGTATCTAAGGTTCAAAGTTTTCTGGGTCTGGCAGGGGATTATAGACATTTTGTTGAGGGGTTCTCATTGATTGCTGCACCTCTGATTAAGTTTTTGCATAAAGGGGTACCGTTTGACTAGACTGATAAGCAACAAAAAAGTTTTGAGAGACTTAAGAAAGTTCTGACTGAGGCCCCTATCTTGATATAGCCAGAGTCTAGAAAAGAATTTATTGTCTACAGCAATGCATCACATGTTGGTTTAGGATGTGTGTTGATGCAAGAAGGTAATGTGGTGGCTTATGCATCTCGTCAGCTTAAGACGCATGAGGCAAACTATCCGATGCATGACTTGGAGTTAGCCGTAGTGGTTTTTACACTGAAAATTTGCAGGCATTACTTATAGGGTGAGAAGTGTATCATTTACACGGATCACAAGAGCCTCAAGTATCTCCTCACTCTGAAGCAGCTAAATCTTAGGCAGCGTAGATGGATTGAGCTACTTAAGGATTATGACTGTTCAATTGAATACCATCTTGGTAAGGCCAATGTAGTGGCCGACGCACTGAGCCGTAGGGCTATGACTGATCTGAGGGTGATGTTTGCTTGCCTTAGTTTATTTGATGATGGTAGTCTGTTGGCCGAACTTTAGGTTAAATCGAGGTGGATTGAACAGATTAAGGGTAAACACTTGGAGGATGAGTCACTAAGTCTTCGATTTCGACAGATAGAGAGTGGGGAAACTTCAGATTTTGGATTGAATAGCGAAGGGGTACTTTGTTTTTGTGGGAGAGTTTGCGTACCGAAGGATACTAATCTGAGGCAGTCTATACTGCAAAAGGCACATAGTAGTCCTTAAGCTATGCATCCTGGTAGGAATAAGATGTATCGAGACCTTCGTGAGTTATATTAGTGGTCGGGTCTTAAGCATGAAGTTACCGACTTTGTGAGTAAATGCCTTACTTGCCAGCAGGTTAAGGCTGAACTTCAGTTACCTTCTGGGTTGCTTCAGCCAGTTAAGATTCCATTGTGGAAGTGAGAGAGAGTGACTATGGACTTCATTAGTGGGCTACCCTTAACGCCTACTAAGAAGGATTCAATATGGGTCATCGTGGATCGATTGACCTAGTCTACCCATTTCATACATGTTCGTATTGATTACTTATTACATAAGCTAGTTAAACTGTATGTGTCTGCATGGGGTACCGGTGTCCATAATACCTGATAGAGATCCTTACTTCATGTCTTAATTCTGGAAAAAGTTACACGAGGCTTTGGGTACAAGGTTGGACTTCAGTACTACGTTTCATCCTTAGACAAACAGTTAGTCGGAGAGGGTGATTCAGATACTTAAGGACATGTTAAGGAGTTGTGTGATTGACTTTCGAGGTAGTTGGGAGGACTATTTGCCATTAGCAGAGTTTGCATATAACAATAGCTACCAGTCTAGCATACAGATGGCACCTTACGAGGCACTATATGGTCGTAGGTGTCATACTCCTTCGTGTTGGACTGAGTTGGCCGAGAGGCGTGTTCTAGGCCCTGAATTAATTTCTGATACTGAGGATAAAGTAAGATTGATTTGGGACTAACTAAAGGCAGCATCAGATAAACAGAAGTCGTATACGGATCTGAAATGTAAGGAAATTGAATATTCTGTGGGGGACTTCGTCTTTCTCAAGGTCTCGCCATGAAAGAAGGTACTGAGGTTTGGACGGAAAGGCAAGTTGAGCCCTAGGTTCATTAGGCCTTACCACGTATTGAAACGTGTGGAACTGATTGCCTATCAACTTGAGTTACCTCCAGAGTTAGACCGGATTCACGATGTGTTCCACGTCTCTATGCTGAGGCATTATCGCTCTGATCCCACGCATATTGCTTGACTGAGGAAATTGAGGTTAGGTTGGATCTAACTTTCGAGGAAGAACCAGTTCAGATTCTAGAGCATGATGTAAAAGTGTTAAGAAAGAAGTCCATCTCGCTGGTTAGGGTTTGGCATAATCGCAACTCGGAAGAGGCCACGTGGAACCCGAGGAGGCAATGTGACAACAATACCCTCATCTGTTTTGACCAGGTAAATTTCGAGGCCAAAATTTTCTTTTAGGGGGTAGAGTTGTAACGCCCCAAAATATAGGTGTTTATTTTTTGTATGTTGTGTATTACAAATGCATGCTTGTCTCAGTGGTTAAGTGTCCTGGGAAGTGCCTGAGAAGTCTTGGGCTCAAGCATGGGCACTTGCAAAAAATTTTGGTTTTTAAGAAATAAACCATTGCCTTTGGTTAGTGGACTTTTAAATTTATGTGAGTAAAACATGACATAAAGAGCCTAGTGGTCTAGGGGTAAGTGGCATGTGGAGTATTCCTTGGGGTCTGAGGTTCGACGCTTGGTGACGCAAAAGGGGCATTTTATTTTGCTACAAGTATGGTGGAAGTGTCCTAGGTTGACCAAAATTGAGGTGTGTGATTGGAGTTTGAATGGGCAGTTGAGGAAATAATAGAGGAGGGATTTTAGGAGGATTATGTGGGATTTGAAAGTGGGGAAAGTTCTTGTTCAGAGAGTTTCAATTGAGGTGGGAAAGGTTGAAGAGTCAAGTGTGGGAGTTGTTTAGAGGTCTTGCTGAATTAGGAGTCCCTTTTTGGCAAAATTGGCATTAGCTCACTTCTCTTTGCTTTTGGTGCTGAATTTGGCTGCTTCTCGATTTAGCTTTCTTGCTTGTTGTGCCCGTATAGTTCTTGATCATTTGGGTCTTTCTCTCTATTGTGTTTTGAGATTTTGTGCTCCCTTTCTGACCTTTATCCTCTAGTTAACTGATTTCTTTTCCTCTTTTTCATTTGGCTTTTTCTTTTCTTCTTGACCGATTATTGCTATCTATTTTTCCCTCTCAACACTTTCAGTTTTGATTCCACCTTCTCCCTCCCACAATCGGTTGTAGTCTTTAGGCCGATTACCTTGTCTCTTTTCCTCTTCGTTTCTTTTCGTTCCTCTGTTCTCTCTCAATTCCTTCCCTTTTCACTAGTGGGTGGCCGAATATTGATTGGTAAGTCTCTGGTATCTGCTCTTTCAGTTTTTCTCCTCTCTTCCATGAATGTCGATTCTTATATTTTTCTCTCTTGGTCACGGTAATCTTTCGGGTTTTAGTAATACTCGAGGAGTGAAGGAGTTTGCTAGTGTTACAGAAATGATCGGAACTTTTCTCTTGTCTCTCTATCGAAGGTAACGCTACTCGTTGGTATTATATTGAACTGAGGAATTTCGGCTTGGATTCTTTGGTTTTGGCCGAATGTTTCTTTCCCTTATTATAGGTTTGTGTTTTCTTTGGGTTGGTATGCGTTGTTTCAACCCTTGTGTATAAGCAAACATGAGTAATAGATTCGCTTATTATGTAGATAATCATCAAGGAGTCTGTTATCAACCTTTGTCAGCAATCTAAGTGGGCTAAAACCACGCTCGTTCAATCAAGGCAAGTATCGATATGATTTTGAGATGAGTTATAACATCTCGAAATAGGGCCTAAATGGAATAGTGGTTGTAAAACCACAAATCTGAGATAGAAAAGTTTATTTCGATTAATTTTTATGATTTTTCGAGTGATTAGATACATGTGTTAGAGTATTGATAAGAAATTTTATAGATAGCATGTTTAATTTGCTTATTAGGGCTTATTTGCAGAAGTTGCTGTAACAGACCGATTTAGGGCTTAAACGGAATGATGGTTTTAGAACCACAAATTAGAAGTCAAAAAATTTATTCTGATTAAGTTTTAAGGTTTATTTATTGATTAAAATATTGTGTAAAAATATCGTTAAGAAATTTTACTGATAAAGTCCTTAATTGGACTTTTAGGACTAAATTGCAAAAGTTGCAAAATATGTGTTCTAATTCATAAGTACTTGATTGAAATGGGGTTTTAAAGTGGAGGTCCTTAAATGTGAATTAGACCATTATATTTCGTTTGGACAAAAATGGGCATGAATAGGACAAAATTTTAAAGAAAGGCCTTAAGGGCATTTTAGTCATTTGGTAATTAAAAGAAATAAAAAGGGAAAATAAAGCCAAAATTGACTCATCTTTCTCATGGAGGCCAAAATTAGCATGGGGGAAGCCATGGCTAGGGTTTTCAAGCTTTCCAAGCTCAATAGTAAGTCCGTTCTAGCCTCGTTTTTCAAGTTCTTTACGTTTTTGGAATTCCGGTAACTTGATTAAGCTTATTCTAGCAATAATTTAAGCTAGGGTTCATATTTGGAAAAATACCCATAGGTGAAATGTGTTTATTTTGATATTTTATGGTAGAATATGAAGGCTGAAATTATGTTAAACAACTTTTGCTTAGCGGTTTTAAGCAAAAATGAGTAAAACGGCTTAATCGGTAAAAGTTGTTATTGTTCATAACTATGTGTTAGAGTGAGAATTTGATGTTGCCATAGAAGGGAAAAATGATCAGCATGTCATAAATCATAATAATGAGGGATGAAGTTTAATTCCCGAGCCTAGGGGCAAAAGTGTAAATATGCAAAAGTTTAGGGGTAAAATTGTAATTTTTCCAAAGTTTGAGTTAAGGACTGTTTTGAATAGTACATTAATTAAATAAGTAGAATATGATGTTTTAGATCCCGAAAAATGAGATTTGAACCTAGAATGGGAGAAAAATCGAAAATCGGGAAAGTTTGGTAAAATGGCCGTCTTAGTCTCGAGGTAAGTTCATATGTATAATAAGCATTAATTTATGCATATTTCAATGTAAAATTTATATATTTACTATGATTGCCGAGGTGTTGAAAGTGAGTATAATTATGATGATTTAAATGTTCAATATTAATTCAACATGGAAATGAGAAAGTATGTAAGTTTGTATGTAAATAATACATTATCTTTATTACGTTTTTATATTTCAGCATATTTTATGTATTGTAGCTGATTTTTGAATTATAATTGACTATTGAAAGAATGGAGTAAAGTATTAGAAAGTGAGATACTTTCCGTTTGAACCTTCGGAATCGAAAGATACAGATGGTATGTAGCTAGGTCGCATGGGTGATACTATGTGTACACCATGTAGACAAGAGAGCTACGAGATAAATGTAGCTAGGTTGCATGTGTGGTTCCAGGTGAAGGACACCATATAAACAAGAGAGCTACGAGATAAAGTAGCTAGGTCACATGGGTTGTACTAAGTGTTCACCATGTGTACAAGAGAGCCAAAATTATGTGTACAATTGAGCTAGGTCACATGAGTGGTGCTAAGTGAAGGCCACTATGTGTACAAGAGAGCTTTGGTTTTAAAGGGGGGTTGTGTGCGATACCATCGCGTATCTGTTATTATTCCGAAGCGTTCAACTGAGAAATTGATTAAATGAAATTGTGTATGACTTTGTGATGATAAGTGTAAATATATACGTGTGTAACTTATGAGCAATATGCTCGATATATGATTGGAAATTGGAAAGATTGTTATGGGTAAGTGATGAATACAATTGAAGTGTGAAAGATAAAAAACGACAATAAAACTGTTCTGGATAGTTGCAGTGACGTGAATCTAAAAATTTACCAAAAATAGTAGAAATTGAATCAGAGACTGAATGAGATATCAAATTAAATCTTAATGAGTCTATTTTCACATAATAGAAACAGAGCAAGCAAAGGAATTCTATATCCTAAGATATTTAAGTTTTTGTGAGACTGGTTTAGAATGACTATGTGATCCCCTGTTTTGATTTTGAAAAATCATTAAAAATTGTACAAAAATAATTATGGGATATAATTTGTATTTTTGAAATCCTTAATGAGTCTAGTTTCAAATAAAATAAACTATAACATAATATGAGTTCTTTACGAAGAGATATTTATTTGTAGTGAAGAGTGTTTACGGCAGTTGAGTACTGAAACAGGGGTAATTTCAATGAATAATCTGTACTAATTTGCTAGACCAAAAATTCTGAAAATTTTATGGTAAGAATATACGTGAATCTAGTTTTAAGGAAAATTAACAATTTGTAATTTTGAGTTCTGTAGCTAATAAATAATTTAGCTACTGGTACTCTGCTAGACAGCTTATTTTGAACCTGTTTATAATTGTAATAGTGAAAGTATGTGTGTTTGTGATGGTAATATTCCGGGAACATATTGTGACTTTGTTTAATATATGATAATGTATTGTTTATTAATATTTACATATTTACTTACTAAGCTATAATGCTTACTCCCTTCCTTTCCTTTTTTCTATAGTGTCACAGATGTTAGCTCGAGTTGGAGGTCGCCGGAGGTTAAATCACACTATCAAACTATTGATCCATATATAAAGGTTTTAAAGTATTTTTAAGTCTTTGGCATGTATGGGGACTCGTTTAATTGTTATTAAGTTGCTAGGAGTTGGCCTAAAATACTGACCTATGTTATTTGAAGGTCTCTATTGTATAAAGTTATTTAATGTAGATAGTCTTGGATATGTTTGAAAAGTTTAAAATTGATGAAATTTTATGTCTTGGTTTTAAATGATTACAAGTACTCAAGTCCGGTAATACCTCGTACCCTGTTTCGGCGTCGGATACGAGTAAGGGGTGTTACATGAGTGTTAAAAGTGGGTGTTTAACCTTGTTGATTAAAGGACTGACCGAGTCTTTTGATTGAATATAAGGTTGGTGCTCATGGGTTTCTGCACCTTTTCGCAACAAGGTGTGTAACCACACTGCTATAAACGTAGATCGGCAAAAGTTGAAAAAGTATGACTACTGACACTACACGAGCATGCGCTTGCTCATGTGGTAATCCGAACGTGTAAAATGTAGGCATTTGGTCGTAGAGGCCACCATGAGCGTTTTTATGGGCTTAGGCCGTTTTGGGTCACGTTGGGCTGAAATGGGCCGTGTGGGCCCTACAAGCTCGTGGGCCCCACACGAACATGTGGAGATTATTGGCCAGTTGTGTAGTTCACACGGCTAAGATCATTTTTGGGCTTTATGGGCCACACGGGTGTGTGGGCCCACATGGGCAGCATTATGGGCTTTGGGCCCATTTTTATTGTTTGACTGTTAAGGTTGCACGGGTCGCCCAGAACGACTATGGACCTTCTGTTGGGTCGGTAAGTATACCTAGACCCTAATCTGATGAAATGACTGTTATACCCCTATGAGGTAAAATGACTGATTTACCCCTATGATATGTATGACTGTATTCGAGCATGACATGTTTTGCATACACGTATGATATTATGACATGACATATTGCATGGTGATGGGTTATTGTATTTGGAGGAAGTGTACTATACTGGCAGCTCTGCTGCAAATACTATTTAGTGTTGCAACTAGTGCTATATTTTGGAGTGTAGGGATGGGTGGGTCGATTTTATCCCCACATGGAGTGTAGGGTTGGACGGAGTGGAGTGTAGAGGATGGATGGGTAGGATTTCTGGTTGCATTTCTATTACTATTACTAAAATGGGCTAAGGCCCACACCAGCTTCTTATTCTTTGAAATAGGCTAAGGCCCACACCGATCTCAGCATCAGAATGGGTGAGGCCCTAATCGAGATTGAATCACATCAAACGGGCTTAGGCCCAGTCTGTAATTGCCTACTATATGACTAATTGTTGATAATGGATTACACATTGAGTTTTCATAAACTCACCCTTTTGCTTCTCTGCACAGGTAATCTTAGGCGGGTCGGTCTTGCGAGGGACTCGATGGTGGCCACACAACCACACTTGCTTTCAGTTTTTAACTTCTATTTTATAAGTAATTTAATTTGGGTATTTGTTATGTAATAAGGCCTCTTAAAGTTTTATTTTTGATTTGGGATTTATTTACTTTGAATCATATCTTTTAGAAGTAGGCTGCGGTTTTTCATAAAGATATATGCTTTTAAAACACGCTATTGCAACATATTCCAAAAAGCTTCCGCAAACAAAGATTTTTTTAAAGTGCAATAACAAATATGATTAACACTTGGCTAAACCAACTTGAGTTTTAACAACGAACAAGATACTCTAAATTTTCATATATATCACAACGAGGTTTTAATATGGAGCAGATTTTTCAACGGAACCATGTTTTTTGAAATACATTTTAATATGACATCGCAGATTCGGCCATAACGTCTAGGTCGGGTATGGGGTGTTACATAGACGACCCATGTAACCCTAGGAATCGTTTCAAATAAATGGGCTCACATGCCCATGTGGCTTGCCCGTGTGGGCCCACATGCCCATGTGACCGACACGACCCAATTTGGGCTTGGCCATGAGGATCACATGGCCTGGCCCAAAATCCCACACGCCCGTGTGGACTACTTGTGTGGCCTACACGGCCCGATTCAGTCTAGCCTGTGTGTCGCACACGGCCTACTTGGCCATCACACGGCCATGTCTTGAGTGCACGACTTGGCCTCGTCGATCAGATGCCCGTGTTATGGCACACGTGTAACGCCCCTACCCGAGACCGTCGCCGGAGTCGAACACGAGGTGTTAACAGACTTAATTCATTACTTTAAACAGCTCAAACAATTTATTTTAAAATTTTCAGTCAAGCTAGCAATCTGCGTCACAGTCGCTTAAAAATTCATATCTCGAGTTTCAAAACTCGAAATCCAATTCTGTAAATTTTCCCTAAAACTAGACTCATATATCTATTTATTAATTTTTTTATAGAATTTTTGGTCAAGCAAATTAGTACAGTTTATTAGTTAAAATCTCCCCTGTTTCAGGGTTAGACTGCTCTGACCTCTGTGTATTACAAATCAGATATCTCCTGTACAGAGTTTCAATGACTATGCTGTTTATTTCTAATAAAACTAGACTCAATAAAGAATCTGTACATATAAATCATGACTTCTAATTATCTTTAAAAAATTTATGGTGAATTTCCAAAGTCAGAACAGGGGATCCAGAAATTGCTCTAGCCCTGTTTCACAAAAATTTAAACATCTCATAAAATATAACTCATATACCTGTTTTGTTCCATCCATATGAAAATAGACTCATCAAGCTTCAATTCCATAACTTATTCATTATTTAATTCCATTTCTAATATTTTTAGTGATTTTTTAAATTCACGTCACTACTTCTGTCTGAATCTATTTTATGGTAAATTTTACCCATTTCATGGTTCCCATGGATTAGCTAGCAATTTAGCATACATAACACCAAATATGATCATGATTAGCCATTCCAATGGCTAATCATTACCAAGAATTTCCATACCACTCAATAACCATATCATAAGACCATATATACAAAATGATTATAATGCTATACATGCCATACTCAAAATATACAAGCCATTATGCCAAGATGGTATACGGATAGTGTGAGCGTGCCTCCGACCGTTTCCAATTTCCGAGCTGACTTGTCAACACTACAAGGAATGAAAAGGAGGGAGTAAGCACAAATACTTAGTAAGTTCACATGCAAATAGCAAGTAACACAACTATATAAGCAAACATAAACATCATTTGCATGATCATCACCGAGACATTCATATCACATTTTCATTTATCATCTTACCATATTGTTGTTATATCGAGTTTTCAACTTTGAGGGTTAAGTACATACACATTCACATATCCATTTCACAACACTTACCAATACATCCCTTTCATCTCGAGTATTCCTCCATTTGAGTAGAATTTTACCCATTGAACACATCGGAATATAATTCGGATACACGAAAAGTTTGCACATAAGTGCCACATATGTAGCCAAGCTACCATGTAACCCGCCCATAAGTGAACTTGGACTCAACTCAACGAGCTCAGGCGTTTGCATCCATAAGTGAACTCGGACTCAACTCAATGAGCTCGGATGCCTAGTTACATCTCTCGAACTTGGACTCAACTCAACGAGTTCGGACATTCGCATCCATAAGTGAACTCACACTCAACTCAACGAGTTCGGATGCCCAAATATCCCAGTGACATGTCACTTGTATCCTAATCCATTCCTAAGGTTCAACGGGACCTTTTTCCCAATCATGTGTCTCAACCATCTTCTACGGAATACCGATACCGATACTCGATAGTATTTCACATTTTCCAAGTATATCACATAATTTGACATATTATCAAACAATTATCACGAGTATAATATTTCATAATAATTATCATATCATTTAAATAACATAAAAACATTTAAAATAATAACTATGTTACCAACATTTACATATGAACTTACCTCGTATGTGAAAATGGCTACTTTTTACCATTTCGTCCACAACTTGGTATTTTCCCTATTTTAGCTCGAATTTTAGTTTTCCTTGCTAATCGAGCTTGGAAGCTTGAAAAACCCTAGCCATGGTTTCTCCTTACTATATTCGGCCATGGGGTTAAAGATGAGCAAAATTGGCTTTTAATTTTGTATTTTAATTCATTTTACCCCTAAATGACCAAAATGCCCTTACTACTAAACTTTCCAAAAATTCCATCCATGTCCAATTTTTGTCCATAGACTTAGAAATTGGTAAAATTGCTATTTTAGACCTCCTAATTAATATTTCAAAACAATTTCATTCTAGAAACTTCTAGAATGCAAGTTTTGTAAATTATTCGATTTAGTCCCTAATTTCAATTTAAGCACTTTATGCATAAAATTTCTTCACGAAATTTTCACACAATCATGCAATCATATCATAGACCTCAAAATAATCATAAAATAATTATTTCTATCTTGGATTTTGTGGTCACGAAACCACTATTTCGACTAGGCCCAAAATCAGGATATTACAACACGGGTGACCACACGCCTGTGTGGCATCAATAGTGGGGTTTTCAGCTTTCATTGAAATCCTATTCTCTGTATTTTTGGGTACACACATGGTATCGATTGATGCTAAAATGATCCCTGAGCACTCTATAACCTAAAAACTGATATTCCAAGACCC
Source organism: Gossypium anomalum (assembly GCA_025698475.1). NCBI lineage: Eukaryota > Viridiplantae > Streptophyta > Magnoliopsida > Malvales > Malvaceae > Gossypium > Gossypium anomalum. The sequence goes on from CM046965.1 coordinate 46,220,704, forward strand.
AATTTCAGTAACAGTATCAAAGCTCAAACGGGATTGTAACGAGACGTTCATCCATTAACTATCGATAACCATACCTTTGACCGAGACGTTCATCCATTAACTACCTTTGACGTTCATCCATTAACTTAAATTGTAACACCCCGTACCCGAGACCATTACCGGAGTCGAACACGAGGTATTTACGGACTTATCTCATTGACTTACACGGTTCATTTTTAAATTTCCAGACATGCTGGCTAACTGCATCACAGCCACTTTAAAAATCATATCTCGAGTTTCGAAGCTCGAAAACTTATTCCGTAAATTTTACCTGAAACTAGACTCATATATCCATCTACAAATTTTTTTCTAGAATTTTTGATCAGGCCAATTAGTACATTTTATTAGTTAAAGTCTCTCCTGTTTCAGGGTTCGACTGCTCTGACCTTCATGCATTATGACTTATATATCTCCCTGTACAGGGCTTCAATACTTATGAAGTTTTTTCCTAATAAAACTAGACTCAAAAAGGAATCTATACATATATGGAATGACTTCTAATTATCTCTGGTTAATTTTTAATGAATTTCCAAAGTCAGATCAGGGGATCCAGAAATCGCTCTGGGCCTGTTCCACGAAAACTTAAATATCTCTTAAAATCCGACTCATATGACCGTTTCGTTTCTTCCATATGAAAGTAGATTCATCAAGGTTCGATTACATAATTTATTCACTATTTAACTCCATTCCTACTATTTTTAGTGATTTTTCAATTTTACACCACTGCTGCTGTCAGCATCTGCCTTTAGGGTAGACTTTACCGATTACATAGTTTCCATGATGTAACTAACCCTTTTATCATATATAGCACAAAATATGATTATGATTAACCATTCCAATGGCCAATCTTTGCCAAGCATATCCGCACCTCTCAATAACCATATACATACAAGATGATTATAACATTATGCTCAAAATATATATATAAGCCATTTTCGCATGGCTATCCAAATTTGTACAATACCGAAAGGTACATGACCAACATCAAAAAGGGTAGTCCTATACATGCCATTTCAAAGTTCAATCAAAAGTGTACCAAAAGGGGCTTTGATAGTGTGGACGACTTCGACTTCGACAATCCCGAGTCCGATAGCTGACGAACCAAAATCTATAAAACAGAGATTCAAAGAAACGGAGTAAGCATTTAATGCTTAGTAAGTTTTGAGCCATGAAATTAGACACAACTGAAGTATAGCATTCATATGGCTAAACGGATAATTTCATATACACAAATTCTCAATATCATACTTACTTCACATTACCCACCCTTATATTCATACACAAAAGATCAACTTAGCCAAAGGCCGGTAGCTCATTTATCGACTGAGCGAATACTATTTGTAAGGGATCAACTAATTCAATGCATATACGAAACATACCTCATCGCTGGGATCTTACGAGCGTATTAATTGAAACTATTACAGCAAGGTCACTCATTTCCAAGCCAAGTATCTTCAGGATTTAACCGGATATAGCTACTCGCTCGAATGCCTTCGGGACATAGCCCGGATATAGTAACTCGCACAAATGCCTTCGGGACATAGCCCGGATATAGCAACTCGCACAAATGCCTTCGGGATATAGCTCGGATATAGTAACTCGCACAAATGCCTTCGGGACTTAGCCCGGAACTACTCACTAGCGCAAATGCCTTTGGGACTTAGCCCGGTTATCATCCAAATATTCATGCACATATCAATAAATCATGTCACATCTATAATTCATTTTCATAATTAGAGTTCAAACACAAGTCATGTATTAAGCAATCCCATTTTCGGCTCACTAGCCACATACAAACAGCATGGTTTAGTTTGCTTTATGACACGATCTCTATGCACATACGGCTACCCGTCATACGTATAGACTAATTAACTCAACATATAATTCAAGTAGAATCATCATATCGCCGTATATTTGTTATGCTCATACGTCATGACTTAATCAAATCGTAAACTAAGTCTCGTTACTCGAAAACTTACCTCGGATGTTGTCGAATGATTTCGATGGCTATTCGACCACTTTTTCCTTCCCTTTATCGGATTTAGTTCCCCTTTGCTCTTGAGCTTAATTTAACAAATAAATTGATTTAATCATTTGAGCATCGAAAAAAGGAACTCAAGGTACTTAGCCCATATATATACATTAGACATTAAAGTCACATACATATGAAATCATGAATCAACTCAACATATTAACCCACACTCCCTTTTAGCCGATTGTCTAAGCTAAGATAAAAGCATCAATATGCTTGCCTCTAACCGAATACATGCAACACCAATCTTCTTCCTATGGCCGAATATGCATGTCTATGTTAAGGCCGATTATATGCTTAATACTTCCTACGAGTATGGTTACTTGTATTGATTATATATCATTTTGTTTCAAGTTCAAAACTCGGCTAATACGCATATATACACTAGTAATCAAATACCAACATTTTGCACTTCACCTTACTACCATTTCACATCTACTTTCTACCATGGCCGAATGCATCAAGACACCATACTATTCAATTTTGGTCATGGGTTACACAAAGAACTTAATGTCTAACTCAAAAATGCCAAAAAGAAAATTCAAGAGTCATCAATCACCATCACATATATCATTACCAAGCTTCACACTTAGCATGCAAATGACATCAACATAAATCCACCTTAGCCGAAACTTAACTCATCTTCATGCCTCATCACCACAACATCAAACATCAACCAAGAAGACAATACCCATGGCCGAATATCATCTCCATCTCATAGCAAAGATTTAAACCATGGGCTAGATAGAACTCAAACTAACAACTAAAAACATGCATGAATCTCATGGACAACATCAAACATACCTTAGTCTAGCAACCCACCATAGCCGATTTTCTCAAGCTCTTCCCCCTTCTTCTCTTTTAGTTACGGTAATGGAGGAGTAGAATGAGCCAACTTTGGTTTCTCCTTCCACTAACTATTAATTCCTTATTCTTTATTCATTAATTCATTTTGCACCTTAAAATGTTAATAAAAATACTTATAATATGTATTAATTTCTATCATGGCCGGCCACTATCTTAAAAATGGTTATTTAGACATGCAAGTCCACCCTTTTAGCAACATGCATAAATAAGCCACCTTTAACATTTATCCATTACATTTCACAATGTCTCACTTAAGTCCTATTTAAAAATTTCAGATACAAATAACAACATTAAAGCATGATACTTTTTACACATGCATATTCACATATAATGAGTATCAAATATGACAGTTAGTTATTAATACCACTCGGTTTTGTGGTCCCGAAACCACTTTCCGATTAGGGTCAGATTAGGGCCGTCACATAACTCGTCTATTGGGAATAATATACAGTCCCTTGATTAACTCCTAAACACCAAAAAGAAACCCCTCTTAGAAAGTATTAAGAAAAACGTTTAGATTAGCAAAAGCCAAAACTTACCAATAATGCGCAAAAGCCGAATTAATGAGTCACGGAAATTCGAAAGTAGATGGAAAAGAGAGCAGAAAGACGGTAGCAGGGGAATAAGAAGGGCGGCGGCAAAAAGGAAACAACAAGAAAAAGAAAGGGGAAGTGGCAGAGAGAATGGTCAATTTTTTTTCTTTCTAAAGAGTGAGATTTTTGGGAGAACTGATTTACTCAAACCCCACTACCTACACTAACTCAACCACCCACTTCTCAGATTTTTAGTACAACTCAAACTCTCAGCCACCATGTAACACCCCTAACCCGTATCCGTCGCCAGATTAGGGTAACAAGGCATTACCGAACAAAAGAACACAATTCTAATCATCCTTAAATTTGTACCAGTCATTTTCATATATATGTAACATAAGACTATTCACGTGTCAATCGTGATTACATTAAACTTAAAACATACACAAATCATGTATTCAACTCTTTAATGATTTTTAAATACCAAATAAAAAGACAAACATTTTATTTCATACTTCAATACAAATATAAATATAATCAATAAAATTCTTACATGTGGTATTGTTCAACAGCATATATGGCTTTTACAATTTCATTAACAGGTCAGGAATATTTCATATAACAATATAAACTTTACATATGATCATCTATATCAAAATTTTGAATCATTTACGAACATTAATAATAAAGTATATCAAACTTAAAATACTCATACACGACCAAACTACTTAATTTCTATTCGATCACTTAGTTTATCCTTCATATGCTATTTAAATATAAGTCAATATAAACCTCAACCAAAACACATCGAACAATAATTTTTATTTCACTCAAATCAAGTTTATATATCCAACACCTCCTTTATATATATACCAAGATGATATATATATATATATAACAAGTCAAATCATCATATTCAATAAACATTTACACAAGCAAATGCCGAATTACAAGCTAATTTATATCTATCCCATATAATTTCATCTTATAACCGAAATTTCAAATACATTATTATGATAATCTTCACACCAACTCATATTACAATTTATATTCACAAGAATAAGGCATTATTCGCAAATAGACATGTAATCAAATATGGATTTTACATGCCATGTATTAACCATATCAAACAAACTTATTTCATGTTCGAATTTAGCCCAACAACCTATTACGTCAAGTCATATATATAACATATTGTCCAACTACTACCACACATTCATATATATTTACTCTGTGCTTACCATAGCCAAATCAACCATGTACTCATCCAAAACTATTAACCATTTCTAAAACATAAAACACCCAACACGAATATCATTCATTCGTATCACATAATTTCATAACCATGATAAACACAAATCATACTAAACATAACAGAATTCAAGCATAAAAGATTAAAGCCATTTTTGCTTGGCCTTTATATAAAACCAAAGTTTGTCGTTTCAAAACACATTCCAGCCTATACATGCCATAATTCGAGATCGATTATTTAAATACCGAAGCTATAAATAGTGTGATGAACTTTGCTAACGATCCTCAGGCTCGTAACTTGATCCAAAAATCTATAAAACAGAGTAACATGAACACACAGAGTAAGCTATCATACTTAGTAAGTCATAAGCAAATAACATCTCAATAATACAGTCAATTCATTAAATTTAAATTAAACTAATTTATATTATCAATGCCACATTTAATCTCAACTTATACATTCCATAAACCACACATTTTTTTTTAAACATAACTATCACTTAGGCCGAATACTTATAAGGTTAAATTTTACAAATTTTTTTTCATTCAACTTTCAAAGCCAGATATCATTATACATTCAAATATTCTTTCACTCATTTACACAAGCTCACAAAGTAAGATCTAACTTCATATACCTACATCACTTATTTGGCCGAATACATAGGATCATATATAACATCACAAATGTATATTACCTATATGGCCGAATATACATAGTCACACATATGCTCATAGTTAATAATCATTTCATTGATATTCAAATTATTTATCATACATGATTTTAAACAAATATTCAAAGTACTTACTTACCTTAACTCACATAGGTAACAAGTGGCCATTTAGCTCATTTTACTTATTCGAACAAAACTTATCCTTGCCCGATGAACCATTCAGAATTGGATAGGACACTCGGATAATCACACATATATCTTACAATGCGAACGCCCCAGACGTGGTCTTACATGTAATCACATATCGATGCCATTGTCCTAGACAGGGTCTTACTCGTACACATATATCGGAGTCATATATCGATGCCATGGTCTTACTCGCACACATAAATCGGAATCCTATGTCATGACATATGTATCCTAACTATTCCTAAGGTTCATACGGGGCTTTCGAACGTCGTAACTCGGTCGAAACAAATTTGGAAACATTGTAATCAAGCCTATTCACATTCGGCTATAGCATATAATAATTCATACATATCAATTCAGCATATATACTTGGGATTTATTTAAAACTGAGTACGACTATTTGCTTATAATCTTACCTCGAACTATGTAAAACGGAACAGGGCAGCTAATCGACAACTTTTGTTTTCCCCTGATCCAAATCTGATTTCTTTGGTTGTTGATCTAAACATATTCAAATTAAGCTCATTCAAACATATTTTCATTCAATTTAGTCCAAAACACATAAATGGACAAATTACCATTTTACCCCTGACATTTACATTTTTTTCAATTTAGTCCCTATTGCCCAAAACACAAAATATACAAAATTTCAATAAACCCATGTTGGGCCAAATTTTACCCATACTCATACAAATCCATATATTTCATTTATTTTATATTTTGGTCCCTCAAATTATTATTTTTGCAATTTAGTCCTAATTACTCAAAATCATCAAAAACTCCAATACAAAACATGTTAATCTAAAACATATCTTTCATTTTTCATCATCAAACAACAAAAATCACAAGCTCTCAACAATGGCATAACTTAAAATATTCACCAAAATAAAAAAGGGCAAAGCAACTCCTCTTCAAGCGCAAGTAAAATCCAGTGATAACGCCATTCATTTCTAGGCGTAAGCCGTGCAACGATCTCAAAAACTTAAAAATTATCAAAAATCGAGCTAAACACTTTCCTTGATTGAGCTTAGAATCAACCAAACCCTAGCTTCCTTTCTTTTTTTTTATTTATGTTTCGGCTATGGTGGAAATAAAATATAAACACTAATGTTTTATGACATGTTTTATAATATATTAACTTTTATTATTTGTTTACTAATTTACCCTTACTGAACTTATAAGAAAACCATATATTGCAAGCCTATTGCCGTCCATATAATAAATCAATGGGTTATTTACCACTTAAAGGCTTCCACTTATAAAGCCAATAAAAAATCAGCCCTTTATAAATTAAACTACCAAATTTTTAATTTACACGATTAAGTCCTTTTATTTAATTGGACACTCAAACGATAAAATTAAATCACGAAAATTTCACAGATGTGAATTCACACAAAATAAACACAGGAAATAATATTAAAATATTTTTCTGACTCAGATTCGTGGTCCCAAAACCACTGTTCCGATTAGGGTCTAAATCAGGTTATTAGACACCAAACTGAGCAAAAACAATCTCTTTTGCCCACGCAGAGATTCAAACACAAAACCTCCAGCAAACTGACACTTCACTTAACCTTTAGATTAGCAAGCCCATTCTGATGTAAACTTACAAACAATTACCTAAAAGCCTACTAGCCAGAAATAGGGGTAAAGTCAGAAAAATACTAAAATTTGCCAAAGCTAGGGCTTGAACTTGGGACCTCACACACACACCCAAAACACTTAACCACTGAACCAAATACACATTTGTTACATTTCCACAATAACAAAAATAAGAATTTTAGGGTGTTACGTTGGGCTCGATTAAGGAGTAATCTTTTGAATCATATTGTATTGTAGATAGCAGCTGTTTTGCCTCTTTCAATTGATGTGGGACCAGATCAACTATCATAGAGATGGGCGACAAGGAATAATGTTTCATCGGTAAAGACTTATAGAGGTATTCACCAACTTGGCTCGATCGATAATTTTAGTGGTTGGAATTTGATTTGGAAAATCAAGGTGCCTCAAAGGGTTAGGGTGTTCATTTGGATTATGTGGAAGAACAAATAATTGACTAATGGTGAGTTGTAGCAATGTATACGAATCCAAGATCTATGTTGTTCGGGATTGCAACTTTTCTAAGATTGTTTGGTGGTCAGTTGTGTCAACCCATGCTCGGGAAAGATTTTTTTCTTTGCCACTGGATGAATGGATCTTATGAAACTTGCAGAACATTGGAGATTGTGATAGTCAAGAGATAGAATGGCAAAGTTTTTTTTCCTATAATGTGCTGGTTGTTATGGAGAATTGGAATATGTATGAGTTTTCTAGTAGTCACAGTTTTGCCCAAAAAATCGTGGATATGGGTGTTAGTTAGACGAGGAGTTTCATAATGATGCTTGCACCTATGTTACATGTTAATCCTATGATTACTGCTATGCATTGGTTAGCTCCGAATAGAGGTTGGAGTAAACTTAATACATATGGGGTAATGTCGCTAAATTGATCTTATGTTGCCATTGGGGGAGCGATTAAAGATGATAATGCTAATTGGTTATAGGGATTCTCGATGTTGCTAGGTAAAGTCATAATTTTTAAGATCGAAGTGAGAGCTATTCTAAAGGGTCTACGCTTAGCATGGGAGAAAGGGATTCGACAGTTAGAAATTTAGTGTGATAATGCTCTTTTGGTGGAGACGATTGTGGCTGGTAGAGCAGCTGATAGTAAGATGTTGGAATTACGCTCTATTCATCGAATGACACATTTAAGTTGGAAGGTTTGTATACACCATATTCGGAGAACTCATAATGTAATGGCTGACCATATAGCTAAGGTTATAGCTACAAGTTTCATAGTGGTTCAAGTGTTTGAAGAACCACCTTATTCAATATGGGATGTAATTCAAGCTGATTATATTGGTTGTATAAGGAACTAATTTGTTTTCTTAGCAGTGTGGCTTAAAAGGTGTTTTATTTTACAAAAAAAATAACCTACAAGTTACCGTATTATGTATGCTAAAAAAAATATCCACAAGAAAGAAAACAGTGTAGAAAAAAAAAAACAGCATCACAATTTACAATCATTCAGCGAATTGGTAGACCCCAGCTCTACTTATTTGGCCAAACAATAAAACAAAAATACGTATCCTTTCTCCCTTACAATCTTTTGTGTATATTTGTGTCTTTGACTTGGACTCTCCAGCTAAAGAAAAAGTGAAATGAAACAACGAAAAACCTTCAATAATTAATAGCTATCTCCTTCCCTTACTGAACCCAAACTATCTTCATCCCTCCTTGAGCTGAGTTTAATAAACCTCTCAGCCTGCTCCTCCTCGGCATGGACGTATCCCACCACCATCGCCAACACAGAGCTGCTGCCTTGGCCTTTCTCTTATTTGCTTCTGTCATTACTCTTTCTCGATTCGGTAAGTACTTTAATTCCCCTCTCGTTTATTTTGTAAACCGAAATAAAAATGCATGGACGAATAATATAACCATTTACTCGGTCTTGATTCAGTGTGGTTTTGTGTTTCTTTGGGCAGGCAGCGGGTTCCAGGAGAGGGAAGGAAGTAAGAAGAGAAGCGGGTCAGGGGTGTTAGATCGGTTCATTGCTCAGAAACGACTCAGTGGACCTAGTTCTTCACCACCTTCCTGTAGATCCAAGTGTGGAAACTGCTCACCTTGTAAACCAGTTCACGTTCCAATTCAACCAGGGTTTAGTATGCCACTTGAGTACTACCCCGAAGCTTGGCGTTGCAAGTGTGGCAACAAGCTTTTCATGCCCTAAAAGAAAAGAAGAAAGCAAAATAGCAGATAGTATACTAAAACTCTTAAGATCTTCTGTCAAAGTAACAATTGTTATTAGCACTTGCTATATATTATTGCTATTTTGGTAACTTACATTGTTAGTTCTTTTCTATGCTTACATAATGATTTTGCATTTCCTGTGAGAGAAAGGAAAGCCAAGGGAGTGCAAGTTATATTCCAAGAGTTCTCTCTCTCAATTTTCTTTTTAGCTCTTCACCTTTCTCTTTTGCTTATTATCTTTTCTTCCTCCTTTTTCATTTTTTCTTTGACTTGTTCACTTGTATTGAAGCAAAGTTTGAATAAGACAGATCGAAAAGACTGTAATTAAGATCATGATTTTATGAAATTTAGAAGCTGTTTAATGTTAACTTGTAGTACTGCTAGTTGTTTTATTTAATAACACATTATTAGCTTTAAATTGAAACTCATATATTGACACCGAACATGAGATCTGTTCCAAGTTTCATTAGTAATAGGTTTCTTAACTTTTAGATACTGTCAATGATTATTGCACGTATCACGTATGTAACACAGGTTGAGCTGCTTTTAATTAGCCCCCATTTTTGTTATTTTTTACCATTTTTCATTGTAACAAAAAAGAGAAGCTCTTGTTGATCGCTTATTTAATTTCTTTAGCTTATAATAATAAGTTATAGTTATTTGTATTTTTTGTACTATCATACTTCCATCATAAAAACTAATTCTTTTCAAGAAAATTTTGAAAATGGTACTTCGGATCTGATAATTCTTCCATAAATATAAGCATAAATAAAAATGTGTTTAAAGGTATGGGATTCCCTCAAGCTTAACTATTATCAAGAATTCATCACTATCTCAAGCTTAATTCGTTTCAAGTTTGTTTGAAGTTATTCTTAGGACTCGGTATTTAACCAACACTAGATTACGGCCATTGCTAGTTTTCATTTTACTTTTATTCAAACTTTGAAATAAATAAAAACAATTACCTATTTTGCCATGTACAATTTACTCTCAACATTACACAACCAACAGTTTAATTCTTACATGTTTTGATATTGGCGGAAGCAAGCAAGACTTATTTTAGTGTTAATAGAATAGAGTCCAAATGCTCATACTAAATTTGTAGTTAAACCAAAGTAACAAAACGATTTTGCTTTTTCTAAATATTATTTGGTAAGCTGTGAAAAGTAAAAAATACACTAGTGTGAAAAAAATATATTACTTTTTTTTTTGTTTATAGCGTTATTAAATTTGTGAAAGGTTGAGTGTGCAAGTGATTGATGAACAAGACTTGGTGGAGGGGTTCCATTATTTTCTATTGCAAGTAGAAATGGGAAATACAAAAATAGAGCATGGAAAGAGAAGAATGATGGGGACCTGTTGTTTGTTTCCCTTAATTACTCATCTGAAACATGGTTGCTTGTTTGTTTGTTTGTTTCCTTCCTTTTCTTTAAATTAATACCATACGTACTTTTTCTTCTTTCTTTCTATTTCTCTTTCGCTTAACTTTCCCTTTTGCTCTTATCCCTAATCTCTTTCGCCGTTTAAGGGATACGATATAAATACTTACTCCAGTTTACTGGGTAATTCATCGGTATTATTATTATTATTGTTTGCTTAAGTTGATTGGAAGGTGAATTTATTTGGTTGAGAAAATGTAGGATAACTTTAAAGTATTTTCACTAAACTACATAAATGATTATTAAGGATTTGTTTGGACAATAAAAAGTAATTGAATGAAAGTGTAGTTAATTATAAAAATTAGTATTCACTCAACATGTTTGGTTGACAGTGAAATATTACTAACTATAAAAAAATTATCAGTACCATAAAAGAATTTATAAACGAGTAACAAAAATTAAAAAAATCATCATATATAATATTTTTGTAATACCCCTTACTCATTTTGATATACGGTACAAATGGGAGGTGCTACCAGAGCACTTTTAAACTAAAATCAAAGTTTTCTTTTAATAAAAACATCATCTGGTAACTTTATAAAATTTCTTTAAAAAAACTCAAGAAAGGATGAAATGCAATTATTTGCAATCATTTTGCATCATTGAATACATGTTAAGACCCATTTAAATTGCAAATCAAGTGTTTGGGGCTAATCGGATTCAATCAAAGTCTTTCGGGTGGAGAAATGTAAAGATTTTACTATAAATTAAAACTTAAAAATTTAAAAACTAGTAAAATTAATAAAAAAATCATTTTGAAGGCTTAAAAATCATCTTAAAATTATTTTGAAAGGGTCCAGGAGCGAATGGTGTTGTCTGAGACCCATAATAGATGATGAGAAGTCAAAAAGGCTGAAAATAATGCACAAGCTTTTCCCTGACATCGTGGTATCAACACAAGAGGGGAGATATACCAATACATCTTCTTGCACTATAGCAAATTGGATTCTATTTGAGTTGTTGCGGTACTACTAAGGTCAAGGATCAAAACTAAGGCCCCTGAAGCTAAAAATTGGCAAATGGTGAAGCAAACATCAAATAATATAAGTTCGCATAGCAGCACTCCATATGAGTTCGCAACACAAAAAGTATGAGTTCGCGCAAAGGCATAAATTCACATGCAATGTTCTCTAATTACAGTATGGTTTTGCAAACAAATAGACTTCACAAACAAAAGAATCATGCATGCAAGGGTTCTCATTCATTAGTAGGGTTCGCATGAGTACAAGGGTTCGCATGCATATCTAGGCTCACACAATAGAGTTTGCTAAGTAGAAAGACTATCTCTACCAGAGGTACGCATGTGATCTCTGAGGTCACACAAAATAGTACTTAATGAATCTGACTCGCATATTATGACAAAGGAAAATACATGCAACACTTATGCATGAATAAACATCAAACTTTATTAATAATAAAGGATAATAAAATATTCTAAGACATGGTTCACAAAGCAAAATGAACTTAAAATTTAAAAGAAATTATTTCAATAATAGAGTCAAATTATGATAAATCTAAACCCAGATAAAATAATAAACCCAATCGTCTAATTTCTAGGTTCGCCAGTATCTATTCAAGGATAAGCCTCGCCCAGTCATCTACCTCATCACTGCCATCCGCGACCTACCTTCCTGCGAAGTAAGAAAGGAGTGGGTGAGCTCATTGCGAACTCAGTGAATAATCAGGAATCAGCAGAGTATGCTTAAACATAAAGTTTAAAACAAAAAGAAGACTTAGTTTGAAAATTAATTTGCATACTGGGTTTGCGGTGAAGGTGCGAGACCCAGTTCGCAAATCATTATTGTCATAAAACATATAAGTTTGAAAACAATTTTACATATACTTACTGAAAATCATACTTAATGTAACACCCATATCCCATTTCTGTTGTCGGAATAGGATATCGAATATTACCAGTCAAGTTGGAACAGTTAATATGATTTACATTCAATAATAAATTCAATTCCATAATTATAAGTAACATTCAATAAAACCTAAGTGTTAAATTCATCTATTAAATCATTTTAAAATTTTCGGGAAAATCAACTCACCTTATTGATTAAAAACGAATTTATCAAAATTGATAAACCAAACGAGTTTGATCTTTTGTTCCATGATTAAAAACCTCTCAATAAACATATTTTGAGCTTAAACATCCATTAAAACTTGGATTCCAACTCAAAATCATGGATTCACCATTGTTGAGTTCCATGTTCAAGAAAGAAGAAATCAAAACTTAAAAATCCATTTTAATCAATTTAAATAGAAAATAATGATTGAAAACAACTTAAAAATAAATTTAGAGTTGAGAATTACCTTCAATTGATCTCAAATCATCAATTTAGAAGATTGAATCAAGATCCTTGAAAAATTTGAAATGACTTTTGCTAAACTTTGGAAAATTTTTATGGTGATTTTGGAGAGAATTTTGAAAGAGTAAAAGTTTAAATCTTTCCTCTGATATGTGGTCTATGAAAATGAGCAAAAAAACAAAAAAAAAAAGAAGAGAAAAAGCTCTTAATTCAGGTGAAAATGGTGTGCAAAGTGAGGTATTTGCAATGTTTTTAAAACTGAAAACCCTCACAAGATTTTCAAAAATTAGGGAAATTGCCATTAGGCCACTCCCACATTTCCCTTGTTTTTTACAAAATACTCTTTTCCCTCAAAAATTCCTAAAAAAAGGATAATGTTCTATAAAACCACTCTTACATTTCCCTTGTTTTGCAAAATGATCCTATTTAGTTAATATTTTAAATTCTTTCAATTAAACCCCCATTTTAATTTAGTTTTCAATTCTACTGAGACAAAAAATATTTATTTTACACAAAAATTATTGAAAACCATAAAATTAATTTTTCTAAAAATATTTTTATTTTCCAGAATATTATTTACCAATTTTTTTAAATGAAATTAAGCTAACTAAATTAAAAAATCACTAATTAACTCAATTAACTCCTAATTTTCACTTGAAACCTGGTAAACTTACCCGAAACTACTAGACCTATTTCTAGGGCCTTACACTATGTCTGTAGGTGGGTCACAACTATTGCGCTTGTAATAGTTCGTTTTCAGTCAAATCAGAATAGTGGTTTCAGAAACACAAATCCGAAGTCAAAATATTTATTTTATTATTATTTTAAAGGCTACTACATGTTAATAGCATTGTATAAAAATTCTGTTAAGAAATTTCGACGTTTGTATGCTTAATTTAGTAAAAAGGACTAAATTGAAAAAGGTGCAAAATTAGAGTTCTATAAGTTAAAGGTACTAAATGGCTATGAAATTAAGTGGTTAAGGGATTTATGTGGTAGTTATACATTGTTATTATAATTGGACCTTTATGACCATTAAAATGAAATTATAAAGGTTATATATTAAGGTTAAATTAGTAAATGGCCTAATAGCTTGAAATTAAATTAAAGAAAAACAAGGTATCATCTTCCTATTCTCAATTTCCATCGAAATTTTAACCTAAAAACACCATGGGAATAGCTTGAAGCATTCGGCCAACATTCCTTGTGCATGTAAGTGCCATTTTGCTCGGTTTTTAATGATTTTTATATTTTTGGAATCTTTGTAGCTTAATCTAGCTAGCTTAGGGACTAATTTGCAAAAATATTAAAAGTATAGGGTTTTACCATTGATAATGTGTATATGTTTGATGTTTAATGGTCGAAAGTGAATGGTTGTTGTTAGATAAACAACATTGGTTAAATGATTTTGAATGAAATTGTAAATTAGGGAGTAAATTGAGAAATGTGAAAATTATGTGGTGAAATGTATGAATATGTGAAATATATGGGCTGTTATAAGTATGTTTAATATTCAGGTAGGCTTGGGTAGGGATAAATTGAATGAATTTTATTTTACGAGCCTAGGGGCTAAATTGTAAAGAAGTTAAAATATTAGGGGTAAAATAGTAAATTTAAAAAAATGAATTTTGGGTTAAATTGAATAGAATGATATTTAAATATGTTAAATTGATTATATATAGATCAAGAAAAGTTACGTTCGGGATTAGATCGGGGGAAAAACAAAGTAATGGATTGATTGCTCGATTTTCTTCATATTAATTCGAGGTAAGTTCATATGTTTAATAAGAATTAAATTATTTATGTTTGAATGCTTACATTGTTATAATTGAGATGATACGACACCTCAAAAATTCTCGACAAGTTATGGACAATGTATAAATCTCGGTTGAACCTTAGGAATAAATAGGATACAAATGACATGTCATTAGGGGTAACCGTGTTTTGGATGCTGGTACGTATGTTCTACTGATGGCTGTGTTTTTTGGCATGTGTTGCAGTTACTCGTCAGCTTGTGTGAGCTGCACCGTGTAGTTACATCTTCACCGTCAGCTTCTATGAACAGGCCCAGTGATAGCTCGAGAAGGAGCTTTTATATGAGATATGAGATAGTGATGGTTTTGACCATGTATTGGCACTTAGTGTGCGATATTCCCGAGTATCCGGTAGTATTCCAAATGGTTCAACGGGTATGTTGGTGATATGAAAGAGTAAGAGATTGATATATACTAGTACAGGTATGCTCATGAGTTGTATAAGCATTGAATCTATAAGATTTGTGAATCCATGTCTAATCTTTTGATTGAATATGTGTTAGGCTTTGGATTCAAATTAAGTTGCATTATGCTATGTTATTTACTTAAATTATGAATGAATGGTAAGATGTACTTTTTAGCCATACAAGCTTACTAAGCTTAATAGCCTACTTTGTTTACTTTTCTATGTTTTATAATGATTTTGAAGCTTGCTTGGATTGGAAGTTGTTGGAGATCTTATCACACTATCCAATAGTTGTTTTGGTTCTTTTGAACTATGAGTAGTGTGGTTATATGGAATGTATAGGTCTTTTGGCTAAGGTAGCCTTTATGTCTTGATGAATTTTGGCCATCTGAATTGGCTTGTAAGTAGTCATATGTTTTGATATGTAAATATGCATAAATGACACTTTGATATGTGGTTTATAATTGCTATGTGAATGCCTTATTGAGAATTAGTATTGAAGGTAGCAAATAGTTGAAATTGAGAGTGTATTAGCACGCTAAGTATTAGGCCAGATAATACATAATGAAACTAACCACTTAGGTAAATGCTTGAAGGTGATTTGGTATGTATTGAAATGGCATATTGTATGTGTGTTAGGCACAAAAAGTGTATATATGCATTTGACCATTTAGGTAACTTTTGGTAATGATAATGGTATGATTTTAAGTGGTCAATTGTGATGGTTATGAGCCTTGTGGTTGTTGTATTGATATTACATGATTTTGGAATTGATTGAGATTGGTTTGAATGCCTATTGATGATATGGTCATATGCTATTTGATGGGTTTAGGTTGTTGCAAGTTTGGGGGAGAAAAATGGCTTGGAAAATAGCCTATTTTTGTCCACACGGACAGAGACACAGGCGTGTGTCTCAGCCGTGTGTGACACAGGGCCAGGTGATATGGTCGTGTGTCCCCTGTTATTTATTTAGAAACCAAGTCAGTAGCTTCACATGGCCTAGCACACAGGCGTGTGACTTGGCCGTGTGGCAGAAGTCAATATACCCTCCAGTTTTCACACAGCCTGGCACGCAGGCATGTGAGGCCATTTCGAAGGGTACACGGGCTAGTCACACAGGAGTGTGGCTGGCCGTGTGACCTAAGCCAGTGTGTTACTCAGGGTCAGACACGGACTGGGACATGGCCAAGTGATCTCATTTTAAATGTCCACGGTGCCTGTGACACAGGCGTGTCTCTTTGCAGTGTGAGACACGTCCTGGCCATACAGACGTGTATCCCCTACACTTTGAAAAATTTTTATGTTTTTCTAAAATTTTATTAAATATTCAATTTAGTCCTAAACCACTTCTAATGCTTGTTTTAAGCCCCGACGGCTCATTTTAGGGACTATATGACTGTATTTGTAACACCCCATACTCGTATCCTATGCCGGGACAGAATATGAGGCGTCACCTAACTTGAACTCATACTTACATCCATTTTCGAGTCTCTAAGACTTGGGAAAATTTAAAACTTCCTCAAACTTATCAACACATCCTTAATATGGACCTACGAGGCCCAACACACACATCAGAAATCATTCGAGACCAACTTGGGTCCTTTAGCCAACTTTAGAAAATGACACTTGACACAGGGGCACACGCCATGTGGGAGGGGCAACACGCCCGTGTGACCATTTTGACATGGTCGTGCTATTGGCCCGTCTGGCTCACATGGCCTAAGAAATGCAAGGACACGCTTGTGTCCTCTACCCATGTGGAATTAATTCTAAATGCACACCTACAGGCGTTTTCACACGGCCTAGCATACGCCCGTGTCCCTGGCCCTTGTCCTTCACACGGCCATGACACGCCCATGTCCTAGCCCGTGCGCAAAAACATGGACATTCTATTTCTGACGTCAGCATCCCCAAAATGTCACACAGCCAAGGCACACTCCCGTGTGCTAGGCCGTGTCCTTCGCACGGCTAAGACACATGGCCATGTCTCTGCCCGTGTGTTTACCATCATGCATACTGTCTTGAAAATTTTACGTGCAGGGGACACACGGCCAGACCAAACGCCCATGGGGTAGACTGTGTGTCGCACACGGCCTAGACATGCGCCTGTGTGTCTACCCGTGTGGACAAAATGAGGCTATTTACCAAGCCTCTTTGCCACCCTTAATTATACAACCTACAGAATAGCAACCAAATTAGCCACAATAGACAAAATTCCATTTGTGCACTTTACTGAACCATGAAAATAACATCATTCCAAATAAATCAAAATGAATATTAGCCATCATTCGAGGCTTAATACAAAATGATAGATTTATCCCAAGCCAACACATTTGGCCAAATTAATAATAACACCAAAACAAAAGTCTAGTTCCTTATACATGCCATATTCAAAAATATAAATCAAACTATACCGAATGCTTTGATTGATAGTGTGATCGATATCTCTGATTTTCGTTGATCTTGAGCTAGATAGGCGGCACTATAAGAAAATGGAAAAGGAGAGGGAGTAAGCATAAAGCTTAGTAAGTTGCACATAAATAAATATACAACAACAATTTTACCATTCATCAACATGCTCATAACACAAAAGTGGGCATAAGTATAACTTACTCATCACTATCCATATAAATATCATAGCATATATCGAGCTCATATCTAATACATTTCAATCATGTACTTGTACCACTCACAACACGGTTATTCTTTCCTCATTAAATTAAAGTAATAACACTCACCATTGAACCATTCGGAACACTACCGGATATTCATTAGGCCTCAAACATGGGTAAGGTGCCGATGCCATGTCCCAGACACGGTCTTACACTGGCTCATATCTCAAGTCGATGCCATGTCCCAGACATGGTCTTACACTAACTATCATCTCGTAGTCGATGCATGTTCCAGACATGTCTTACACTGGCTTACATCTCGAGGCCGATGCATGTCCTAGACATGTCTTACACTAGCACTCGTCTCGATGCCGATGCCATGTCCTAGACATGGTCTTACACTGGCTCTTATAATATGGCTGATGCATGTCCTAGACATCTCTTACACTATCCTACAATAACCCCTATATCATGGCATGAATATCCGATTTATTTCTTAGGTTTAAACGGGAACTCTACTATCTCTATTATCATCATACTTTCTCAATTCCACAACCAAGAAACTCATGCTATATTAATTCAATGATAATTCAAACACATATAGTAACAATGTCGTTATATTATTTACATACAACTTACCTCAGATTACAAAATTTGGTGACTAGTCGATTTAGTCAATTTGCTTAGTTTTCCCCTGATCTAAGTTCGGATTTGGTAATTCTTGATCTATAATAGAAAAATGTACTTATTTAGTCACTAAATAAAATTAGTCAATCAAGACTTCATAATTGGGCAAAATGACCATTTTGCCCCTAGAATTTTACAAAATGACCATTTTATCCCTCGGGCCGAAAATCGATTTTCATCGAATTTCTTCATATCTTAAGCTTAGCAAAACCCTTTTTACTGTTATAGCAACTCCAAATTCCCACTATTTCACATATTTAACATCTATTTTATAACTTATGTAAAATGGCCCTTTTAGGTGTTTTCATGCTAACACCTTTCACAGAAGTTGTTTATAACACCCCCAAGACTTATTTTCTTCCATAAAAACTCAGAAAACATTACAAATCCTTTCATGGCAAAACCCTACAATTTTAATCATTTTTCAAAATAGTATCCTCATTTGAAAGCTCATGCTTCAAGGGTCTCAAAAATGCAAAAATCATCAAAAAAGACCATTAGAATCACTTACTTGTAAGGGTGAAGAGTGGCTGAAAATTTCAAGCTTTCAAACCCCCAAAATTTGTGGTATTTTTGGTTAATAAGGAAGAATGAATGAAGAAAAATGAAGGCTAGGCTTTTAGGGTATTATTTTATCTCATAATATGTCATCACTTACCTAACATTTTGACCATTCACTCTTCTTTGTCTCATGGCCGGCCTAGCTATTGAATAAGGGCCTATTTGCCCTTTAAAGACCCCCAATTTAAGTTTCATAGCAATTTAACACCCTTTGCTATCAATTTAAGACTTTTGCACTTTATGCGATTTAGTCCTTTTTCACAATTAAGCTCTTAAACGTTAAAATTAATTCACCAAATTTCTCATGTACTCCTATAAACATGATATAACATCAAAATAATAAATAAATAATGTTTTAGACTCTAAATTTATGGTCTCGAGATCACTATTCTGACTAGGCCCTAAATCGAGCTATTACAGTATTTGAATGAATTTTGTTTGGATTTGAGAAATGTATATGAAATGCATGATTGTTTAAGAAATAAGTTTGATAATGCTTCATAACCCTATTTCGGCAATGGGTACGGGTTAGGGGTGTTACATTTATTGGTATCAGAGCTACTATTTAATCGATTCTAGGACTAACATAGCGTGTGTGAGTCTAGCTATACATGCCATATTTAACCTGTGATAGTGTGATATCTCTTGACAGTTTTAAATTATGTTTGCATATATCAATGGATCCCAATCGAGCAGTTTCTGATGATGTAAAAAGTCATGCACCAGCCTCCGTTCATGGAGCTGCTCCATCTAAATCAGTACCCGTATCTAAGGGTCGGGGAGGAGAGGCTAAGGAAGCTTTCTTCCAAATGAGGAATGAGTGGTTTCCTGAGTTTGTCTGAATGAATCTGGCTGCTCAGCAACCTCCACCTCCACTTATTCCCCAACTAATTCCCGTAGCTCCTCAAGGTTTGGAACCTTTGCATATGACTAAGCCACCTGTTGATAAAATTAGAAAGTATGGGGCTGAAGAGTTTTGAGCTACAGTTGATGATGATGGTCCTTTATCAAAAGCGTAAAGAATTTCTAGAATTGAAATAGGGCCGTATGACCATAACCGAGTACGAAAGAGAATTTGTGAGACTGAGTAAGTATGCTCAAGAATTTGTTTCTACTGAAGAAATAATGTGTAAACGGTTCGAAGACGGGTTGAACGAAGACATTAAGCTTCTCATCAGGATTCTTGAATTGAAAGAATTTGTTATTTTGGTTGATAGAGCTTGCAAAGCCGAGGAGCTTAGCAAAGAAAATAGAAGAGCTGATTCTGAGGCTAGAGATTCGAGAAAGGGGTCAATGAATAAATCTTATCATTCCTTTTCAAAGAAATCAAGGGATTCTTATAACTGTTCGACTGCTTCATTGGGGTATTCCAATAGAGATTGTGGAAAGTAACACACGAGTCTGAAAGCTCAATCCACTTCAGTATCGAGTGTTGGTAGTGTCAAAACCAACAAAACTGAGTGTCAACAGTGTGGAAGATGACATTTTGGAGATTTTTGGATAAATAATAAAGCCTGTTTCAAATGTGGCTCGCAAGATCATTTTATTTGTGATTGCCCTGAGTTACCAGAGAAAGACAAATTTCTGAATGTAAGGCCAAGTAATATAGCTTCCAGAGGGAGACCACCTCGAAATACTGGAAATATGAATAGTAACAAAGGAGCAACAAAGGATTTTTCTATGAGATCAGAGGCTCGAGCGCCAGCCAGAGCTTAAGCTATTCATGCTCGTGAAGATGCATTGACACCAGATATTATCACCGGTATATTTTCTCTTTATGACAATGATGTAACTGCTTTGATTGATCCTAAATCGACTCATTCGTATGTTTGTACGAATTTAGTGTCTAGTGAGAGTTTACCTATTAAGTCCACTGAATTCGTGATTAAAGTATCAAACCCCTTAGGTCAGTATGTCCTAGTTAATAAAGTTTGCAAGAATTGTCCTTTGATGATATGGGATTACTGTTTTCCGGCTGATTTGATGCCTTTACCATTTGATGAATTCGATGTGATTTTGGGTATGGATTGGTTGACTCTGCATGATGCTATTGTAAACTGTAGACAAAAGACTATTGAGTTGAAATGTCAGAATAGTGAAATTCTTTGTATTGAATCTGATGATTCGAGTGGGTTACTTGTTATGATATCGACGATGATAGCTCAAAAATATGTGAGAAAGGGTTGCAATGCATACCTTGCTTATGTACTTGATACAAAAGTGTCTGAATCAAAGATTGAATCAGTGCTAGTGGTTTGTGAATATCTAGATGTGTTTCCAGAAAAGTTACCCAGATTTTCACTGATCAGAGAGGTCGAGTTTGCTATTGAATTAGTACCGAGAACATCAATGATACCGATAGCTCCGTACCGAATGGCTCTGATAGAGTTGAAAGAGTTGAAAGCTTAGTTGCAGGAGTTAACAGATAGAGGATTTGCATGACCTAGTTTCTCACCTTGGGGTGCACCGGTTCTGTTTGTTAAGAAGAAAGATGGATCTATGAGATTGTGTATCGACTATCATCAACTTAACAAGGTTACGATCAAGAATAAGTATCTATTGCTGCGAATCGATGGTTTGTTTGATCAGTTAAAAGGAACAACAATATTTTCTAAGATTGATCTGAGATCTGGTTATTATTAGTTGTGGGTTAAAGATTCAGATGTACCAAAAACTGTATTCAGAACCAAGTACGGGCATTATGAATTTCTTGTTATGCCGTTTGGGTTAACTAACGCTCTTACAATTTTTATGGATTTGATGAATAGAATTTTCAAACTGTATTTAGACAGATTTGTAGTTTTATTTATTGATGACATTCTGATCTATTCTCGAGTGGAATCTGAGCAAGCCAAGCATTTGAAGATTGTATTGCAGACTTTGCGAGATAAACAACTATATGCTAAATTTAGTAAATGCGAGTTTTGTCTCTAAGAAGTTGGATTTTTAGGATACATTGCTTCAATGGAGAGCATCTGAGTTGATTCGAGTAAGATTTCAGTAGTTGTTAACTGGAAACCACCAAGAAACATATTTGAGGTTAGAATTTTCTTGGGATTAGCTGGCTATTATTGGTGTTTTGTGAAAGGATTTTCGATGATTGCTACACCAATGACTCGATTGTTACAGAAAGATGTGAAATTTGAGTGGTTTGACAAATGACAACAAAGTTTTAATCAGTTGAAAGCACTGTTAACCGAAGCAACAGTTTTAGTTCAACCAGAACCAAGTAAAGAGTTTGTAATTTTCAGTGATGCGTCATTGAATGGTTTGGGATGATCTTAATACAAGAAGGTAAAGTGAAAGCGTATGCTTCCAGACTGTTAAAACCGATGAAAAGAATTATCCAACGCACGACTTAGAGTTGGCCGCTATTGTATTTGCATTGAAAATTTGGCGACATCATTTGTTCGGTGAAAAATGTCATATCTTTACTGATCACAAGAGTTTGAAGTATCTGATGTCTCAGAAAGATTTGAATTTGTGACAACAAAGATGGCTTGAATTATTGAAAGACTATGAGTTAGTGATTGATTATCATCTGGGGAAAGCGAATGTAGTCGCGGATGCTCTGAGTAGAAAATCTTTGTTTGCATTGAGAGCTATGAATTCACGATTGACATTGTCTAATGATGGTTCGGTTTTAGCTGAGTTAAAAGCTAAACCGGTGTTTTTTCAGCAAATCTGTGAAGCTCAAAAATGTGACAATGAATTGTAAGCTAAAAGAGTACAGTGTGAGTCGACTACTAATTCAGAGAATCAGATTAGATCCGACGATTGTTTTCTATTCCATGGTAGAGTTTGTGTGTTGAGGAATCTCGAGCTTATATAGAAAATTTTACACGAAGCACACAATGGTAGCTTGTCTGTTCATCCAGGGAGTACTAAAATGTACAATGATTTGAAACAGATGTATTGGTGGTTGGGTATGAAACATGACATTTCAGAATTTGTGCCGAGATGTTTGATTTGTCAACAGGTTAAATTTGAACATCAAGTACCTTCAGGACTACTACAACCAGTAATGATACCTGACTGGAATGGGATAGAGTTACGATGGATTTTGTATCGGGATTACCCCTATCTTCGAAAAAGAAAGATGCTATTTGGGTTGTTGTTGATCATTTTACGAAATCTACACATTTCATTCAAGTACGTTCAGACTTTTCACTTGATAGATTAGCTGAATTGTACATATCTGAGATTGTCAGATTACACGAGGAGCCAGTTTCTATTATTTTGGATAGAGATCTGCGGTTTACGTCACGATTTTGGAAAAAATTGCAAGAGGCTTTGGGTATGCGGTTGCACTTTAGTACTGCATTTCATCCGCAAACAGATCGTCAGTCCGAGAGAGTGATTCAGATTCTCGAAGACATGTTTCATTGCTGTGATTTAGAGTTTAAGGGCAATTGGAAAAAATATTTACCATTGGTTGAGTTTGCGTATAATAATAGTTACCAGTTGAGCATAAAGATGGCACCGTATAAAGCTTTATATGGTCGTAAATGCCAAACTCCATTGTATTGGACTGAGCTTATTGAGAAAAAGATTCATAGGGTTGATTTGATTAGAGAGACCAAAAAGAAATTGAAAGTAATTCGCGACAGTTTGAAAGCAGCTTCAGATCGACAGAAATCATATGCGGATTTGAAATGTAAGAATATTGAATTTCAAATCAGCAATAGAGTGTTTTTAAAAGTATCACCGTGGAAGAAGATTCTTCGATTTGGTCGCAAAGGAAAGTTGAGTCCGCAATTTATCAAACCGTATAAGATTATAGAAAGAATTGGGCCAGTAGCTTATCGACTTGAGTTACCGTCAGAACTTGAAAAGATCCATAATGTGTTTCATGTATCCATGTTACGACGGTATCGATTAGACCCATCACATATAATTTCTCCGACAGAGATTGAGATTCAGCCAGATATGTCGTATAGTGAAGAATCGATCAGAATTTTGGCCCCAGAGATTAAAGAATTAAGAAACAAAAGCATAGCTCTAGTAAAGGTTCTTTGGCAACGTCACGGTGTTGAAGAGGATATGTAGGAACCCGAAGAACATATGAGAAAATAGTACCCTAACCTATTTTCTGGTAAGATTTTCGGGGATGAAAATTCCTATGGGGAAAGAGTTGTAACTGCCCGTTTTTAGTCAAATCAGAATAGTGGTTTTGAAACCACAAATTTGAAGTCAAAATATTTATTTTATTATTATTTTAATGTCTACAACATGTTAGTAGTGTCATATAAAAATTTCGTTAAGAAATTTCAACGTTTGTATGCTTAATTTAGTAAAAAGGACTAAATTAAAAAAGGTGCAAAATTAGAGTTCTATAAGTTAAAGGTACTAAATGGCTATGAAATTAAGTAGTTAAGGGATTTATGTGGTAATTATACCATTGTTATTGTAATTGGACTTTTATGACCATTAAAATGAAATTATAAATGTTATATGTTAAGGTTAAATTAGTAAATGGCTAAATAACTTAAAATTAAATGAAAGAAAAATAAGGTAGCATCTTCCTATTCTCAATTTCCATCGAAATTTTAACCTAAAAACACCATGGGAATACCTTGAAGCATTCAGCCTACATTCCTTGTGCATGTAAGTGCCATTTTGCTCGGTTTTTAATGATTCCTATATTTTTAGAATCGTTGCAGCTTATCTAGCTAGCCTAGGGACTAATTTGTAAAAATTTTAAAAGTATAGGGTTTTACCATTGATAAATGTGTATATGTTTGATGTTTAATGGTAGAAAGTGAATGGTTGCTGTTAGATAAACAACATTTGTTAAGTGATTTTGAATGAAATTGCAAATTAGGGAGTAAATTAAGAAATGTGAAAATTACGTGGTGAAATGTGTGAATATGTGAAATATATGGGCTGCTATAAGTATGTTTAATATTCGGCTAGGCTTGGGTAGGGATAAAATTGAATGAATTTCATTTTACGAGCCTAGGGACTAAATTATAAAGAAGTTAAAATATTAGGGGTAAAAGTGTAAATTTGCAAAAATATGAATTTTGGGTTAAATTGAATAGAATGATATTTAAATAAGTTAAATTTGATTATATATAGATCAAGAAAAGCTATCTTCGGAATTAGATTGGGGGAAAATCAAAGTAGTGGATTGATTGCTCGGTTTTCTCTGTATTAATTCAAGGTAAGTTCGTATGTTTAATAAGCATTAAATTATTTATGTTTGAATGCTTAACTTGTTATAATTGAGATGATACGACAACTATGAAATTCTCGACAAGTTATCGATAATGTATAAATCCCGGTTGAACCTTAGGAATAGATAATATACAAATGACATGTCATTAGGGGTTACCGTGTTTTGGGTGCTGGTCCGTACATTTTACCGGTGGCTGAGTTTTTTGGCATGTGTTACGGTTACTCATCAGCTTGTGTGAGCAGCATCGTGTAGTTATGTCTTGACCGTTAGCTTGTGTGAGCAAGCCTAGTGATAGCTCGAGAGGGAGCATTTATACGATATATGAGATAGTGATGGTTTCGACCATGTATTGGCACTTAGTGTGCAAGATTCCTGAGTATCTGGTAGTATTCCAAATGGTTCAATAGGTATATTGATGATATGAAAGAGTAAGAGATTGATATGTACCAGTACAAGTATGTTCATGAGTTGTATAAGCATTGAATCTATAAGATTTGTGAATTCATGTCTAATCTTTTGATTGAATATGTGTTAGGCTTTTGGATTCAAATTAAGTAAGCTATGTTATTTACTTAAATTATGAATGAATGGTAAGATGTACTTTTTAGCCATACGAGCTTACCAAGCTTAATAGCTTACTTTGTTTACTTTTCCCTGCTTTATAGTGATTCTGAAGCTTACTCAGATTGGAAGTTGTCGAAGATCTCATCACACTATCCAGCAGTTGTTTTGGTGCTTTGAACTATGAGTGGTGTGGTTATATGGCATGTATAGGTCTTTTGGCTAAGGTAGCCTTTATGTCTTGATGAATTTTGGCCATTTGAATTGGCTTGTAAGTAGTCATATGTTTTGATATGTGAATATGCATAAATGACACTCTGATATATGGTTTACAATTGCTATGTGAATGCCTTGTTGAGAATTGGTATTGAAGATAGCAAATAGTTGAAATTGAGAGTGTATTAGCATGGTAAGCATTAGGCAATATAATGCATAATGAAAGTGACCATTTGGGTAAATGCTTGAAGGTGATTTGGTATGTATTGAAATGGCATATGGTATGTGTGTTAGGCACAAAAAGTGTATATATGCATTTGACCATTTAGGTAACTTTTGGTAATGATATTAGCATGACTTTGAGTGGTCAATTGTGATGGTTATGAGCCTTGCGGTTGTTGGTATTGATATTGCATGATTTTGGACTTGATTGAGATTGGTTTGAATGCCTATTGATGATATGGTCATATGCTATTTGATGGGATTAGGTTGTTGCAAGTTTGGGAGAGAAAAATGGCTTGGAAAATAGCCTATTTTTGTCCACACGGATAGAGACACGGGCATGTGTCTCAGCCGTGCGTGACACAGGGCCAAGTGACACGGTCGTGTGTCCCCTGAGATTTATTTAGAAACCAAGTCAGTAGCTTCACACGGCCTAGCACACGGCCTAGCACACGGGCGCGTGAGACCATTTTGAAGGGTACATGGGCTAGTCACACGGGAGTGTGGTTGGCTGTGTTACCCAAGTTAGAGAGTTACACGAGGTCAGACATGGGCTGGGACACGGCCAAGTGATCCCATTTCGAATGTCCACATGGCCTGTGACACGGGCGTGTCTCTTGGCCATGTGAGACACACGGCCTGGCCACACAGGCATGTGTCCCCTACACTTTGAAAATTTTCTATGTTTTTCTAAAAATTTATTAAGTATTTGATTTAGTCCCGAACCACTTCTAATGCTTGTTTTAAGCCCCGAGGGCTCATGTTAGGGACTATATGATTGTCTTTGAATGAATTTTTCTTGGATTTGAGCAATGTATATGAAATGTGTGATTGTTTAAGAAATAGGTTCGGTAATGCTCTCTAACCCTATTCCGGCGACAAAAATGGGTCAGGGATGTTACAGCGCTTCCTACTAATGATGCCAAGTTAGTAATGAAGTTATTGCACAAGAAGATTTTCACAAGATTTGGTATGCCTAGAGCCATTATTAGTGATGAAGGATCTCATTTTGATTGTAAGCTAGTGGCTAATGTCTTGCATCGGTACGGGGTGAAACATTAGATTGCCATAATATATCATCCCCAAACAAATGGACAAGCTGAGGTTTCTAATAGAGAGATTAAGAAGATTCTAGAAAAAGTGGTGAACCCAACTCGTAAGAATTGGTCCTCCAGAATGGATGAAGCTTTGTGGGCCTATCGTACTGCATTAAAAACACCGTTGGGGATGTAACCTTTTAAGCTTATTTATGGAAAGTCATCTGTAACAACCCATTTTTCAGTTGTGTCAGAAACAGTGGTTTTGGGGCCACCAAATTTGACAAGTATGTTTGTAAATATTATTATTTAATATTTATGAGTCAAATGTGATTTTAAAAAAGGTTTTGATTTGATAATTTATGTTATTTAAGCGATTAATTATGTTCAAGTGTTACGACCCTAAGTCAAGTGGTTTTAGAAAATAAGGTATCGGGACCTCGTTTCTATAAACCGAGTAGTAAATATTTTTATAAATATTTACAGAATGTCATTAAGGTGGTATTAAAGTTTCATTTAAAAGTTTTAACGTTTTGATAGTTAATTAAGCGAAAAGGACTAAATCGTAAAAGTTGAAAAAGTCAATCGCTATTAGTTTAAAGGTGTTAATTGATTAAAGAATTATAATTGGATGGTCCTATTGGGTAAATTAGCCATCCTAAAGATAGTGGGACCATTGGATGCTTCAATTTCTTTTAATTATAATTTTTTATATGTTATTTTATTAATAAAATAAAATAAAAGATTAATATAATAATGAAAACATAATAAAAATAAAACATAAGTGAATATTCATCATCTTTCTTCTACTTTGGAACCAAATACCATGGATTTAAGGATGAAGCTTTTAGGCCATGGTGATTTTCTCTTGCATGGTAAGTGATTCTTACCCGGTTTTTAGTAATTTTGATGTTTTTGAGATCGTTGCAACTAGGTTCAACTAGTTCGTACCTTCGATTTTGAAACTATTAAAGATTTTGAATGTTTCCATTGATGAATCTAGTGATTTTTATGTTAAATGATGAATTTGAAATATTAGTTGTTATTTAAAAGTATTTTGTTAAGTGATTTTTGATGAATTTATTGATTAGGGACTAAATTGCTAAAATAATAAAAGTACAAGGATTTGATGTGAAATTGTTGCAAAAATGGGCTGAAAGGGAGGCTATGAATATTTGGCTAGTGTAAAATTTCAATAAAAATGGTTAATTTCATGTGTTAGGCTCAGGGACTAAATTGAATAAAATAAAATTTTAGGGGCAATTTTACAAAAATGTCAAAATGACTAAATTGCATAAAATACATTTTTTTAATGTCTAAATTCATAGATTGAATAAAATTATTAATGTAGATCAAGATCGAGTGAAAAGTTGAGGAGAATGAAAAATTACCAAAATGCCGCTAAACTTTGTCATTTCTACAATTTAGCCAGGTAAGTTCGTAACTTGGTTAGTACAATTAATTAATGTTTCGATAAATTATTATTTATTTGTGTATATATGTGAGTCAAATTGTCAGCTTGAAGGAAACGAATAAACTAGGGTTGAAAGACACTATGGCAACACAACATAAAAATGTACAAGACCATGGTTGGACCATGGCAATGTTTACGTAGGACCATAGCAAGGCTATGGTAGTTTTTTAGACGTATGACCATGGTTGGACCATGGCAGTGTATATATATATACATATGCAAGTCCATAGCTGGGCTATGGCATTCTAATGATAAGACCATAACCGGGTTATGGCACTATGAACGTAAGACCATGGCAAGGCCATGGCAGTGCACATGTAAGACCATAGTTGGACTATGGCACAATATGAAATGTGTACATGGGTTTTAATCGTCTTTACAATGTTCATCGAATATGAAAAGGGATGGTTTCTATCATCAATTAAAGAAAAGATATGGTTTCGACCATAGTTTAGCACGCTTGTGTAAGCTTCAGTAAGGGTTTTGATTGACTTCACTACAAAAAATAGGGAAAGGTATGGTGTACTAATGATCAAAGTATGAATATTCATGATTACGAAAGGTATGATGTAAATGATGTTATGTTTATGTACCATATCTTGCCATGTGATGATATTGCTAAGTTTTGTGTTTAATCACTAGCTTGTGACTATGGTAAATGTTATGTTTATGTCTTTTTTGTTATGAAAATGAAACGGTAAGTGTTCAATATGAACCAAGACGTGTGTATAAAACTTATTGAAATGGTGATACATGGAAAACATGATGTAATGCCCCGTACCCGAGACCGTCGCTGGAGTCGAATACGAGGTGTTAACAGACTTAATTTATTACTTAAACAGCTCAAACAATTTAATTTTAAAATTTTCAGACAAGCTAAAAATCTGCGTCACAGTCACTAAAAAATTCATATCTTGAGTTACGAAACTCAAAATTAAGATCTGTAAATTTTCTATAAAACTAGACTCATATTTCTATCTACTAATTTTTTTCTAGAATTTTTGGCTGAGCCAAATAGTACAGTTTATTAGTTAAATTCTCCCCTGTTTCAGGGTTCGACTACTCTGACCTCTGTGTATTACAAATCAGATATATCTCTATAAAAAATTTCAATGACTATAAGGTTTGTTTCTCTTAAAACTAGACTCAATAAGGAATCTGTACATAAAAATAAAAACTAATTATTTTTTAAAATTTATTATGAATTTTTAAAGTCGTAACAGGGGATCCAGAAATCACTCGCCCTGTTTCACAAAAAGTTTAAATATCTCATAAAATATAATTTATACGCTGCTTTGTTCAATCCATATGAAAATAGACTTATCAAGCTTCGATTCCATAACTTATTCATTATTTAATTCCATTTCTACTATTTTTAGTGATTTTTCAAATTCACGTCACTATCACTGCCTCAATCTATTTTATGGTAAATTTTACCTATTTCATGGTTTCCATGGATTAGCTAGCAATTTGACATACATAACACCAAATATGGTCATGATTAGCCATTCCAATGGCTAATCATTACCAAGCATTTTCATACCACTCAATAACCATAGCATAAGACCATATATACAAAATGATTATAGTGCTATACATGCCATACTCAAAATATACAAGCCATTATGCCAAGATGGTATACTTGATAGTGTGAGCGAGCTTCCGACTGCTCCCGATTTCCGAGCTGACTTGTCAAAACTACAAGGAATGAAAAGGAGGGAGTAAGCATAAATGCTTAGTAAGTTCACATGCAAATAGCAAGTAACATAACCGTATAAGCAAACATAAAATATCATTTGCATAATCATCATCAAGACATTCATGTCATATTTTCATTTATCATCTTACCACATTGTTGATATATCGAGTTTTCAACCCGAGGGTTAAGTACATACCTGTTCAAAGTATCCATCTCACAACACTTACCAATATGTCCCTTTCATCTCTAGTATTCCTCCATTTGAGTAGAACTTTACCCGTTGAACACATCGGAATATAATTCGGATACATGGAAAGTTTGCACATAAGTGCCACATATGTAGCCAAGCTACCATGTAACTCGCCCATAAGTGAACTCGGACTCAACTCAACGAGCTCGGATGCCTAGTTACATCTCTCGAACTCGGACTCAACTCAACGAGTTCGAAAATTCTCATCCATAAGTGAACTCCCTGACTCAACTCAACGAGCTCGGATGCCTAGTTACATCTCTCGAACTCTGACTCAACTCAACGAGTTCGAAAATTCGCATCCATAAGTGAACTCCTGACTCAACTCAATGAGTTCGGATGCTCAACCATCCTAGTGACATGTCACTTGTATCCTAATCTATTCCTAAGGTTCAAACGGGCTTTTTCCCCGATCCGACATTTGCTTTGTCTTCCACGGAATATCGAAACCGATACTCTGTAGCAATTCATATTTATCAAGTAGTAAACATAATTTGCATATTACTCAACATTAACCACAAAGCATAATATTTCACGATTAAAAATCAACATATCATATAATTCACATCAATAACTTAAAAATAACAATTATGCTACATTATTTACACATGAACTTACCTCGTATGCGAAAATAGCTACTTTTACCATTTCGTCCACAACTTGGTATTTTCCCCATTTTAGCCCGAATTTCAGTTTTCCTTGCTTATTGAGCTTGGAAAGCTTGAAAACCCTAGCCATGGCTTCCCTCATGCTAATTTCGGCCTCCATGAAGAAGATGACCAAAATTGGCTTTTAATTTTGTATTTTAATTCATTTTACCCCTAAATGACCAAAATGCCCTTACTACTAAACTTTCAAAAATTCCTTCCATGTCCTAATTTTTCCATGAACTTAAAATTGGTCAAATTGCTGTTTAAGATCTCCTAATTAATATTTCAATGCAATTTCATACTAAAAACTTCTAGAATGCAAATTTTGCAACTTATTCGATTTAGTCCCTACTTTCAATTTAAACACTTTAGGCATAGAATTTCATCACGAAATTTTCACACAGTCATGCAATCATATCATAATCATCAAAATAATCATAAAATAATTATTTCTATCTCAAATTTTGTGGTCACGAAACTACTATTCTGACTAAGCCCAAAATCAGGATATTACAACTCTCCTCCCCTTTTAAGGATTTTCGTCCTCGAAAATCTTACCGGAAAAGTGGTCTTCACTTTTAATCTCATATTCGGTGCCAAAAAACTTTCACTTAGGCTGTACCTCCAATACATCTCTTTAATTTCTCATATGATCTCAAAGCTTACAATCAGCAACTCTCAACCGTTTCTTAAATTTTCAACCCTTCTCAATTTCCCATGATATCATGACATAAAACCTGGATCTCAACTTGATTAATGGAGACCGGAATTCCAAGAAATCCAACAATCAAAGAGACCTAAAATTCCATGAATCTGATGAGTAGTAATTCATTCAATATAGATATGATTTATGGATCTCGCCATTTTCCTCTTTCCGCCATAGAAATAATTCTGATATGGCCTCAAGAATAATCCTTCTCATTTTCATCCCAATATCAACACTAGCAAGGATAATTTTGATAGATCCCAATGCTCAGCTTTAACCTCTTTAACAATTCAGATTTTATGTAACATCGAATGCTCTAAACTATCACATTACCTCACTGTCTTGAAACACATCACAATTCATACAGTAGTACATTACTGAAAGTCAAGAAGTTTTTACTCAATGTAGACTAGTCTAGTTCGGGACGCTTGGCTACCAATATTCTCATCTATCCGAACTCACAAGATGTAATAAACTTTTCAGCTTTCACAAAACGAAAACCTTATCATTCGTAGTGACTTTAACTAATATCCAACTCTTTCTAATAAATATACACTTCTCGTTCAGACTATTTACTCTTTTATCAGTACAAAAATGAAATTCTATTATCAAACTTGGGAAAAATAATCCTGACATAATTGTCACATAAAATCTTTCAAATAAATAATTCACCATACCGACTGAAACTCGCACTTTTATCACTTATGCCTTTACTGATGTCAAATCCTTACACAGAAATTAGAAAAAAAAAGCCCCAATACTAAAATCACCACATTACCAAGATCAAATTAGAAGTATAGTCATATTTGACATGATTATCACGAGCTGAAGAACACACTTCGAACATGAGTCATAATTGATAAATTATGGAACAAAGATAAAAAGAAAATCGAATAAAGAAATCCAAGTTAGAGAAACCTAGAATAAAGAAATCCGAATAATAAAGAGACCCAAGATACGATACTATGCCGAGAATCAAAACCAAACTCATAGAGAAAATACTTTAATACCCCGATAATTCTTCAAAGAAAGAAAGTCCAAAAGAAAACATCATTTAATCCCACTCAAATCAAATATAACAAGATCAATATATCTTCTCATACATATGTATCGGATGAAGCATCAAGTAGAAGAAACAGAATCATAATATCATATGTATTCTCTCATCAATTCTTATCAAAGTAAATGAAATAGAATACCCGATGAAATAAAGAGAGCAATATAAATTATAAACCAGATCGATTACCAATGCTTTCATCCAACACCGAATTAGAAGACATTCCCATATAACAAAAATTTCTTTAGAAGATCAATAGCCATAGAAATATTTCTCGAGAACGGGTAAACACATATAACATCTCAAAAGAGATCTAAATCTGTCCAAACCATAATCACACACTCGGATAGTTCACATTTCAAATATCATTTCCCAACTAGTTCTGCGCATGTTACAAATTTCATATTAAACCATTCACTAAAGAAGGCCAATTCTGAATAAATTTTGATTTACACTTTTCTCAACCTTGCACTCGAGTAATTCGATTTACCAAAGAGAATTCCTTCTCTAATTGGGACAAGACATAAATCCAAGAATCTTTACGTCAATCCGATACTTACTCGTCTCTCGAGTTTACTTATCACTCATTTTCAATCTCTGATCATACTTGTAATTATTCTATCGTGAACTCTTTGGGTTCTCAACCGTAAACTTATTCAATACAGATCTCATGAAATTCCATTATAAGTACCACTTCGGTAAGGGGAGGGGTTGTAGGACCTCCGACTCGACTTTCTTATACATACACATATGACACAACTTCCATCATCATAGCAACATCATCAAAATCATGTCATTCATTCAGCAATGCAACATTCATGTTGGCTTACACAAATTTTCCTATTGTCCCATTTAGACAATATACTTATGCATACATTCTATGTTTTCTAGATAGCTTTACTTATCGATTCATTTAATTAAATTAAGTCATGCTCATGACATCATATAAGGCCAAACAAACATAGATATTTGCACCACAATTACAACTTTCATTTCGTGCATCATCATGTACATATCATTACAATCATATAATTCACCCAACAATTTAACATAGATAAGTTCATTTCATTATAATCCTTTATCTCATAAAAATTATATATCATTAACATTTATCAACATTCGACGCCCAAATCAAGACAAGGACATTTCCATTCATCTTATCAAGTAAGCCATATACACTACATCATATGAGCATTAAACAATTATGGATATTTATCACATATGCATCATAAACTTTTATTCATACTTTTCTCGAATCGAGACTTATCATAATCATAACTTTACTCAAATACCTTCACATAATATTAAACATGGTCGGTACATAGCTCTCGGTTGGAGAGTACCTGTCTAAATAAGACGGTACTCATACGCTGCTTTCGGAAGACATCACACTATCACGCATCGCTGGCATGTATAGCTAAACTTTTACACATGCTAGGCTAGTCCGAGAACCGACTAAACCTGCTCTGATACCACCAAATGTAACACCCCGTACCCGAGACCATCGCTGGAGTCGAATACGAGGTGTTCACAGACTTAATTCATTACTTAAACAACTCAAACAATTTAATTTTAAAATTTTCAGACAAGCTGAAAATCTGCGTCACAGTCGCTAAAAAATTCATATCTCGAGTTACGAAACTCAAAATTAAGATCCGTAAATTTTATATGAAACTAGACTCATATTTATATCTACTAATTTTTTTCTAGAATTTTTGGCTGAGCCAAATAGTACAGTTTATTAGTTAAAATCTCCCCTGTTTCAGGGTTTGACTACTCTGACCTCTGTGTATTACGAATCAGATATCTCTCTATAAAAAATTTAAATGACTATGAGATTTGTTTTTCTTAAAACTAGACTCAACAAGGAATCTTTAAATATAAAGAAAAACTTCTAATTATTTTTTTAAAATTTATTATGAATTTTTAAAATCAGAACAGGGGATCCAGAAATCACTCTGGTCCTATTTCACAAAAGTTTAAATATCTCATAAAATATAATTTATATGCCTGTTTTGTTCATTCCATATGAAAATAGACTCATCAAGCTTTGATTCCATAACTTATTCATTATTTAATTCCCTTTATACTATTTTTAGTGATTTTTCAAATTCACGTCACTACTACTGTCTGAATCTATTTTATGGTAAATTTTACCTATTTCATGGTTTCCATGGATTAGCTAGCAATTTGACATACATAACACCAAATATGATCATGATTAGCCATTCCAATGGCTAATCATTACCAAGCATTTTCATACCATTCAATAACCATAGCATAAGACCATATATACAAAATGATTATAGTGCTATACATGCCATACTCAAAATATACAAGCCATTATGCCAAGATGGTATACGGATAGTGTGAGCGAGCTTCCGACCGTTCCCGATTTCCGAGCTGACTTGTCAAAACTACAAGGAATGAAAAGGAGGGAGTAAGCATAAATGCTTAGTAAGTTCACATGCAAATAGCAAGTAACATAACCGTATAAGCAAACATAAAATATCATTTGCATAATCATCATCAAGACATTCATGTCATATTTTCATTTATCATCTTACCACATTGTTGATATATCGAGTTTTCAACCCGAGGGTTAAGTACATACCTGTTCAAAGTATCCATCTCACAACACTTACCAATATGTCCCTTTCATCTCTAGTATTCCTCCATTTGAGTAGAACTTTACCCGTTGAACACATCGGAATATAATTCGGATACATGGAAAGTTTGCACATAAGTGCCACATATGTAGCCAAGCTACCATGTAACCCGCCCATAAGTGAACTCGGACTCAACTCAACGAGCTCGGACGTTCGCATCCATAAGTGAACTCGGACTCAACTCAACGAGCTCGGATGCCTAGTTACATCTCTCGAACTCGGACTCAACTCAACGAGTTCGAAAATTCGAATCCATAAGTGAACTCGGACTCAACTCAACGAGCTCGGATGCCTAGTTACATCTCTTGAACTCGGACTCAACTCAACGAGTTCGAAAATTCGCATCCATAAGTGAACTCGGACTCAACTCAACGAGTTCGGATGCTCAACCATCCTAGTGACATGTCACTTGTATCCTAATCTATTCCTAAGGTTCAAACGGGCTTTTTCCCTCGATCTGACATTTGCTGTCTTCCACGGAATATCGAAACCGATACTCGGTAGCAATTCATATTTATCAAGTAGTAAACATAATTTTACTCAACATTAACCACAAAGCATAATATTTCACGATTAAAAATCAGCATATCATATAATTAACATCAATAACTTAAAAATAACAATTATGCTACATTATTTACACATGAACTTACCTCGTATGCGAAAATGGCTACTTTTACCATTTCGTCCACAACTTGGTATTTTCCCCATTTTAGCCCGAATTTCAGTTTTCCTTGCTTATTGAGCTTGGAAAGCTTGAAAACCCTAGCCATGGCTTCCCCCATGCTAATTTTGGCCTCCATGAAGAAGATGAGCAAAATTGGCTTTTAATTTTGTATTTTAATTCATTTTACCCCTAAATGACCAAAATGCCCTTACTACTAAACTTTCAAAAATTCCTTCCATGTCCTAATTTTGTCCATGAACTTAAAATTGGTCAAATTGCTATTTAAGACCTCCTAATTAATATTTCAATGCAATTTCATACTAAAAACTTCTAGAATGCAAATTTTGCAACTTATTCGATTTAGTCCCTACTTTCAATTTAAACACTTTAGGCATAGAATTTCATCACGAAATTTTCACACAGTCATGCAATCATATCATAATCATCAAAATAATCATAAAATAATTATTTCTATCTCAAATTTTGTGGTCACGAAACTACTATTCCGACTAAGCCCAAAATCAGGATATTACACATGATATGTTATGAAGGATGATAAATCCAATTGGATCATGCTCAAGAATAATTTTTATCTATGTTAAGTTCACATGAATTATATTCAATTGTGCTAACATGTGTTATTGTTGGTGCTTAGGCTTGTGCCAAGTTTATGATTGAATTATATCATGTTTGGTAGTGAATACATTAAAATGGTAAGTGCTCAATTGGTAATGTGCTTATGTCCATGAAAAGGTGGTTAAATCAAAGTATGTAATTTCTTATGCAATGGTTGACATTGTAGTTGATTCCAAAACAACTATGTTTAAATGCACTAGCTTGTAGTCATGGTTGATGTTATGCTTACAACTTGTGTGTTATGCATATGAAACGGGTGAGGAAAGGTAATGAAATGGTAAATTCATAGTTGAAATGAAATTTGATGAAAATGGAGTAATGAGTTTGAATGGTGTACTATATGTGAGAAATTTACATATGCTATGGATGAATATACCTATATTGTGGATAAATACAATAAGTTAGGAATTGATAATGTTGTTTAGGCTTATGATAAGTCTTGGGATTAGAATGAAAAGAGAGTAAATTGAGAAGTGTAGAACCTTATAGAAAGGTTGTTTATTATTAAGTCCCATAAAATCCTATCACGTTATGAATGATAAATATATGCGACATTAATGAGCTTACTCATTTGTGAGTTATTGATCATATCAATTTATGAATCTTATGGCATTGACATAGATTTATGTTTATTATATAAAGTTTATTATTGAAATGGAATATTATGCTTAAAGTTTGTATGAACTTACTAAGCATACATTACTTATGTAGTTATTTTCCTTTACTTTACAGATTATCGAAAGCTCGATCAGGTTGGAAGCTAGTCAGAGATCCATCACACTATCCATCAAATTTATCAGTAGATTTTGATGTTTTAGTCGTGGTTATAATGGCATGTATAGGTGGACTATGTCTAATGTTTAATTAATGAGTTTGGCATGTATATATATGTGGTTTTATAAGTGATGACATTTTGACATTTTGGTACTTAAATGGTTAATGTTGAAATGGTCAAGTAGATGTATGTTTTTAATGATCAATTTGGTATATTTTGTTGAGGTTTGACATATGGTCAATGGTGCTATTTCTTGGCATGATGATTTGTGGTTGTGTATATTGATTTATGCCAAAACAGGTATGTGTTTAGGTTGATTTTAAGATTTATGTTCGAGGTGCCTTTTGGGCATATTGGTTGCATGCAAAAATGACATATTGATCTAGTTTTATTATGCATGTTTTAGGTACATTTTTGAATGTTTGAAATAGGTGCAAATGGCTTGTATGTATGAGCATTTTTTGGGTGAGAGAAATGACTTGAAAATGGCCTATTTCTTGTCCACACGACCTGAGACACAGGTGTATGTCTCAGTTGTGTGAGTCACACGACCATGCGGCACGGCCGTGTGTTCCCTGTAGTTTTTTTTAAAGGTTGCATTTCGAGAGTTACATGGCCTGGCACACGGATGTGTGGCTTGGTCGTGTGAACCAAGTCAGAGAGTTACATGGGCATGGACACGGGCTGGGACACGGTTGTGTGTCCTTAGTTCGAATGTCCACACGGCCTAAGACACGGGCGTATGTCTCAGCCGTGTGACCCCTATAGTATGAATTTTTCTATCGTTTTCCATGAAATTCTAAATGTTTTTGATTTAGTCCTGAATGGTTTCTAAAGTGTTTCTAAGGCCTCGAGGGTTCGAGAAAGGGAAGTTATGCATGTGTTTGATTGGATTTTGCAATGATTAAGCAATGCTGGAAATGAATGATTTGAGTTGCATTTTTACAGTAATGCTCTGTAACCCTATTCGGACGACGAATACAGGTTAGGGTGTTACACCATGTCACCTACCTATTGAGCTCGAGCCCAAAGTATTTTGGGCTATTAAAAAGATGAACATGGATTAGGTCACTGCTGGCCATAAAAGATTGTTAGAACTGAATGAAATGGAAGAATTCAGGGCACAAGCATATGAAAATGCTAAATTGTATAAGGAGAAGACCAAATGTTGACATGATAACAGAATTATGCCAAGGAATTTGAAACAGGGCAATAGGTGTTGTTCTTGAACTCTAGGCTTAAACTGTTCCCTGGTAAATTAAAATCTTGCTGGTTAGGTCCCTTCGAAGTAGCTCAAGTATACTCTCATGGAGCTATTAGTATCAAAGACCTAAAAACGGGGGTCACATTCAGAGTTAATGGACAACGCTTGAAGCATTACTTGGGTGCTCATGTAGATTGTGCCAAGCAATCCATTGACCTCTGAGATGTTTCAGTTAGTAGTTTTGTTTTTATTTTATTTATTTTATTTTTTTATTAATTTACTTTCATTTCGTTTTTATTACCTGATATAATTAATTATTTAATATTGTTTCATTTCTGTTTTTATCTTTTATTAATGACCAATTTTTCTAAATTTCCAGAGACAGAATAAAAGTGTGGGATTATCAGTTGTGATACTAAGAGAACTTTGCCGCAGTATCTCAGAAGGAAACTATGCCGCGACAAACTGAGTGAATGAATGTCGAGGTACGAGGTAACATGGGTTGACCCAATAGAAAAGTCGAAGGGAGAGATTTTTGATAACTGTGCCCACTTTGTTACTTGGGTAGCCCAAAGAAGAAAAGCCAAAAGTTTTAGGGCTAGGTCACCTCACATTTCCCCCTCAAAAAATCCCCTTATTTTTCCCTCATCTACACTATAAACATTACTCTGCATGTTTTGTTTTTCTAAACTCTCAACATTATCTCCTCTACTCACCTTTTTTCAACTACTTACGTCTCTTATGTTTCCCATAAAGTTTCCATCTTTACTTTTCTTTCTCTTCAACTTCTCCTACATTTCCTCTAACCACATTTTCTGAGATTTCTTTTTATCCTCCTTCAATGGAATGAGTAAAAAATGCTTCGAAGGCTGTTGAATCATCACAGGCCAGCACTACCCGACCTAAAACCTTTTTCAATAGTGACGCAGCCACAAAATACAATAATAACATCTCAAAGCACTCTTTTTGTTTTGAATAGGGGTTCTTTTTCAAGGACAAACCACACATGGGTTATGACGACTCAGTGTCCTCCATTGTAGAGAAGCATGGGTGGAGTATTTTCTGTTTCCATCCTAAGGAAATTTTTGAAAAGGTTATTCATGAATTTTATGCACATGTTAATGCACCTGATTCTCCTTTTATCTATGTTCGTGGCACTTTAGTTTCATTCGATGAAGATCATATTAATGCCCAATTTGGGATTATTGATGTGCAAGATGAACACACAACATTCACTGACAATGTCACTGCTGATGGATTGACTCAAGTTTTGAATAATTTATGTGTCAAAGGAATGCGTTGGACTATTTCCAAACAAGATTGCTATATCATTGAGAAGGCTTCTTTAAAGCCTATTGGGAAAGTGTGGTACCAATTTCTGAAAAGCCGCCTCATGCCATCAACTCACAATATGACTGTTTCAAAGGAGATGATGCTCTTATTACACTCCATCATCACAGGGAGAAGAATCAATATTGGTCAGATCATTTTTCAAAAGGTGCACCAGTATGTCGATAAAAATGCTAGCAGCTTAAACTTCCCCTCCCTTAATACTGCTTTGTGCCGCACTACTAAAGTCCCTCTTAATGCTAATGAGGATGCCACCCCCAACAAGTGTGGATTGTCTCGAGCCATTTTTGCCAAATTCCAAGGCTTTGATGCTGCAAAATCAACTCAGTATAGTCAGGATACCACTTCTACTACTACACATTTTCCCATGGCAGCACCTGCAGCATCTCGCAAGTCCTTCAAACAACACGTGTTGCGTAACAGCCCGATTTTAGCTAAATCAGAATAATGGTTTCAAGACCAAAAATCCGATGTCAAAAAAATATTTTAATATTATTTTATGTGTTTATAGTATGAAAGTATGAATGTGTGAAAATTTCGTGAGTTAATTTTATAGTTTGAATAGTCAATTTGAGGAAAAAGGACTAAATCACGTAAAATGTAAAATGTGGATTCTAATAGTTAAAAGGGTTTAATAGCTATGAAATTAAAAAGTTGAGGTATTTATGTGGTAATTATACCATTGTTTAATTAAATGGACAAATGTGGACATGTATTAAATGAATTTGAAGTTAATAATATAAGGTTAAATAGGTAATTAATTAAATATGTTTAAATTAATTTATGTAAAATGGTCGTATCATCTTCAACCTCATTTTGTTTGACTGAATATTAGAAGAAGAAAACCACATTTTTGAGTTCTTCCATTCGGCTACAACAATTGCTAGCATGTAAGTCCATTTTACTCGATTTTTAATGATTTCTATGTTTTTGTAATCGTTGAAGATTAATTTAGCGAGCCCTTACCTTAGATTTTGAATAAAGATTTTGAGAGTTTCCATTTTTGAATCTATGTGTTCTTTGATGTTTCAAGATAGATTATGAAAGCTTGATGATAGTTTTACATGTTTTGTAAAGTGATTTTTGACAAAAATGTCAAATAGGGATTAAATTGTGAAATATGTAAATTGAAGGGTTGAAATGTGGAATAAATGAAAGTTTTAGGCTGCTAGGGACTTATATGTAATTTGGCCAAGCTTGGGTTTAATGAAAATTATTGAATTTTGTGTATTTGTGAAATAGGGACTAAATTGAATAAATGTGAATGTTTAGGGGCTAATATGTAAATATGCTCAAATGTGTATTTTTGGACTAAATTGAATGAGCAGATGATTAAATGAGTTAATTTTTAATTTATATAGATCAAGAAAGAAATAATTCAGACTTAGATCAGGGGAAAAGCAAGGTTGTCGAATAGTCGATCCGATCCGTCAATTTCGAACACGAGGTAAGTTCGTACATGATAAACATTGTTACAATTATACTTTAACACTTTGTTATATCATAAATTGTATATACGAGACTACGGTCATGTTCGATGATAAATTGACAATGTTTAGTACTTAGTGTGCGGAATTATAATAGCTTCGGCTATGCAATGGCACTTAGTATGCGAAACATCAAGTATTCGACAGTGCTACGGGAAAGTATGAGTTTGATATGAATTTGTACAAGTTTGTACATGTAAGTATGAAGATCAAATAGAAAAGATTATGACTTTGCATATTAGTATATGAATAAGTTATGAAAGGTTTGATTTTATCATGAATGATACATTAACTTGTTTAAGTTGGTGAATCGTATTTTATGAATTTTTGAGTATATTAGTATAAACTTGCTAAGTTGTGAAGCTTACTTTGTGTTATTTTTCTATGTTTTATAGAGAATCAAGGCTAGCTCGGATCTGGAAGTCGTTGGGAACATCATCATCGCACTATCTGACATCTACTTGGTACTTTTGAATTATGTATATAAGTATATGGCATGTATAGGCTTGTGTCATTTTGGTATGCTTGATGGATGTGAATTTTGACCATTCAAGTTGACATAAAATACTTGATGATGCTTGTGATGGTGCAAATGGTTCTATTTTTAATGTTTGGTATTCAACCTATATTGAATGAATGGGATTGAATTAACTATGTATGTTTGGATTGGTTTTTGTTAAATGAATTATATAT
The DNA here is from genome assembly GCA_025698475.1 of Gossypium anomalum. Classification (NCBI taxonomy): domain Eukaryota; kingdom Viridiplantae; phylum Streptophyta; class Magnoliopsida; order Malvales; family Malvaceae; genus Gossypium; species Gossypium anomalum. Next base: position 46,263,439 of record CM046965.1, read on the forward strand.
GTGAAATATGTTTTGTGAGACAAGTTAAGTTGATATTTATTTGAATAGGTGAATGGTAAGGAATTGAGTATAGAAATTGGTTGAAATGGATATGATATGATTAAGTATTGGTTGATGACTTTTGGGTGCAAAAATTGTGTCTTGAAATGGTTTCATTTGAGTTTGAATAAGTATGTGCTTAAAGGGTGGCAAATTGGCTTTGCAAATGGCCTATTTTTGTCCACACGGGCAGAGACATGGGCTTGTGTCTCAGCCGTGTGCAACACACAGTTAGGTTACACAGCCATGTGTCCCCTAGAGTTGAAATTGAATTGAAGTTAGTATGCTCGACACGGTCTCACACACGAGCGTATGACTGGCCATGTGGTATAAGTCAGTATACCCCTTAAATGGCACACAGCCTAGCACATGGACGTGCGTGGCCATTTTGAAGGGCACACGAGCTAGACCCACAGGTGTGTGGTTGGCCATGTGACATGTAACGTCCCAATTTTGGGCTTAGTTAGAATAGTGGTTTCGAGACCACAAATTCGATGAGGAAAATTTCATTTTTATTATATTTTTATGGTCTACGATTTCACAGAATGATTTCGTGAAAATTTCATTCGAAAATTTCGACGTTTGGGAACTCAATTTTGTAAAAAGGACTAAATTGTAAAAAGTGTAAAAGTTGAGATTTACATGTTAGGGGTGTCTAATTGTCATGAAATTTTAAATGGGAGGTCCTTAAATGATAATTAAACCATTGTATAACTTGTTGGACAAAAATGACATTGGTTGGGTAAAATTTGAAAGAATAGTAAAAAGGGCATTTTGGCCATTTAGGGATAAAATGAATTAAAAGACAAATTTTAAACCCCAAATGTGTCCCTTTCATCTTGCTACAGCAGAATGTACCCTGATGAATTCTTATATTATGAAAATGTTCCCTGATCTTAATGTTAGACGAATGTGTTGTCAGTCTGATTGGATTATAATTTGCATGGTTCTGTTTTTCTCTAGTACTTTGTTGTATTTCGCCTGTTGGGAATCGATGAGAAATTGTGTATGGTGCCATGATTTTATTTCTACCGGTCATTTCTTTGATTGATTTTATATATATATGAGAAGTATATAGTTCTGGTCATATTTGTTGTCAGTGGTTTGGAATGATGTTATTCTGGATTTCTTTTCTTTGAAAAACCATTGGGGTCTTTCATATTTTTATGAGTCTGGTTCTCGGTCTTCTGATGCAGTGCAGTAAATGGGATTTCCTTATCATGGATTTCTTTATCTTGGATTTCCTTATTCTGGGCTTCTCCGTTTTAGATTTCTCTATCTTGGGTTTTCTGGATATTTTATCTTGTAACTTGTTGATCATGGCTTGCGTTTAGAGCATGACCTCCAGCTTGTGATTGATGTATATAATGAACAAATATGACTATACCTCTGAATTGATCCTGATAATGTGGTGAAATTTCAAGTCCCAATGTGTATGGTGGATTTCCTTTCTCAAGTAAGTTAATCAGAGTTAATGTATTCAGTTGAGGTATTAGTATTACTTATGCTAATGCATTTGTTATGGTCTTCGATTGGCATGATGAGTGAATTTGGAATGATACATGTTGAATCGTTCTGTTGACTAGAAGAGAGAATTTCTTGAAATATCAATTACGGATGAATAAGGTCGACTTGATTGTTCAATCTGTATGGAATATATGTTTAGAATTTAATGAGATGTGCATGCTTGAGAATAAGATTTTATTTATTCACGGGTAAAAAGACGAATAGTCTAATTCAGAAGTGTATGTTTCCTAGAAGAATCGTATACGATAAGAAGATCTGATATTGATAAAGTAGAGATAATCTGGGTATTTAAAAATGCTAAAACGATCGTTGTTTATCTTTGAGTACAAATTCTTGAAATGTTAAAATTTTAAAGATGTATAGCAAGAATCATAAGAATTATTTTTGCCGTTTGGGAATTAGAATGGAAATAGAAAAGGTTAATATGGATTTTCTTGTCTGGATCATTCCTGTCCTTGAAAGAAGAAAGTGATATGTAGCGTTGTTAAACGTTATGAGATGTGTAAATTATGCTGGTATACCCGAATGTCTGCTCACCAGATTCATAGAATTTTGTGTCTTTATGAATTTTGGATATCATGGAATTTTAATCTCCACTAATCGGATTGGGATCTGAGTTTCATATCATGATTTCTTTGGAAATTCAGAAGAGGCTTGAAATAAAGAGTAGCTGAGGGTTGAATTGACAAATAATTGGACTGTGTGAAATTATAAAGAGTATGAGGTTGAGATGAACTGACTAGTTTTACTATTCGAATCTGAAAAGATTTGGGTGCGAATGTATATGTGACATGATGGTATGGATCGGACTTTTGAGTACATGAGCTTTCTGGTAGAGATTAAGTTTCAGTAAAAGTATTGTAAAGTGAATACCACTTATGATTTTTGTATGTAAAATTTAAAGAGATAGGTAGTAAAAGTTTAGCCTAAGTGAAATTTCTTTGACATTGATTATAGGATTGAGGAATTCAAGTGAAAAACCAAAACCACTTTTCTGGTGAGATTTTCGGGGATGAAAATCCTTAAAGGGGGGAGAAATGTAACAACCCGATTTTGGGCTTAGTTGGAACAGTGGTTTCGGGACCACAAATCCGATGAGAAAAATTTCATTTTTATTATATTTTTATGGTCTACGATTTCAAAGAATGATTTCGTGAAAATTTCATTCGAAAATTTCGACGTTTGGGCACTCAATTTAGTAAAAAGGACTAAATTGTAAAAAGTGCAAAAGTTGAGTTTTACGTGTTAGGGGTGTCTAATTGTCATGAAATTTTAAATGGGAGGTACTTAAATGATAATTAAACCATTGTATAACTTGTTGGACAAAAATGGCATTGGTTAGGTAAAATTTGAAAGAAGAGTAAAAAGGGCATTTTGGTCATTTAGGGGTAAAATGAATTAAAAGACAAATTTTAAACCCCAAATGTGTTCCTTCATCTTGCTACAGCAGAATGTACCAAGAGTAGCAATGGTTAGGGTTTTTCCAAGTTTCCAAGCTTAATAGTAAGTGATTCCAAGCTCCATTTTTAATGTTCTATGTATTTTTGAAATCCCAGTAACATGATCTGCTCATTTCTACCATTATTTTGAGCTAGGATTTATGTTCAAAAAATTACCCATATGTATTTTGATGTTTAATGGTAGAATATGAAGCTTGAAATTGTGTTAAACAATTTTTGCTAAGTGATTTTACGTGAAAACGAGTAAAACGACATAATCGGTAAAAATACCTAATGTTCATAAGTACATGTTAGAGTGAGAATTTTATGTTTCCATAGAAGGGAAAAATGATCAGCATGTCATAAAACATAAGAAAATAGGAAGAAGTTTAATTTTCGAACCTTGGGGCAAAAGTGCAAATATGCAAAAGTTTAGGGGTCAAAATACAAATTTGTAAAAATATGATTTATGGACCCATTTGAATAATGTGAGTAATAAATAAGATATATTTGTAATGTTAGATCAAGGAAATCGAGATTCAGGCTAAAATCAAGAAAATACCAAGTAGTGGACTTAAATGGTAAAAATGGCCATTTTCGTATACGAGGTAAGTTCAAATGATTTTTAATAGTTCAATGTGTATTTTAATGTTATTGCTTTAATAGTATATGAGATGTAAGTTTATATGTAAATAATGTATTGTTTTATTATGTTATAATATTTTATTTTATGACATGTGAAATAAGTTTTTAGTATTGTTCAATTAATGGACACAAACAGTGATTGTGGTTGATGAATTGAGATTAAATGAGGAAATCTCAGTTGAACCTTCGGAACGGAAAAACGTGGTGCTAAGTGGATATACCACAGTTATACGTGTAACGTGGTGCTAAGTGGATATACCTCGATTACACATATTGATACGTGTAACGTGGTGCTAAGTTGATATACCACGATTACATATATTGATACGTGTAACGTGGTGCTAAGTCGATATACCATGATTGCACATATTGATACATGTAACGTGGTGCTAAGTGGATATGCCACGGTTACATATATTGATTCATTAACGTGGTGCTAAGTGGATATACCATGGTTAAACATGTAACGTGGTGCGAAGTGGATATGCCATGGTTACATATATTGATTCATTAACATGGTGTTAAGTGGATATACCACGGTTAAACAGTAACGTGGTGCTAAGTGGATATGCCACGGTTATCCATGTTAATTTGAAAAGTGGCACTAAGTGCGTATGCCACAATTACATGTTAGCCCAATAGTGTGGTGCTATGTGCATATACCACTAAGTTGGGCATTAATTACAGAAGGTGGAGCTATGTGTTAAAACCATCGGATATTGTTACTTTCTGAAGTGTTCACCGGGAGAAACAAGTTTGCTAAATGAAATTTTAAAAAAAATGTGGGATAATACCGAAATATGAATATATGAGTTTTTAATTATGAGTTAGATATGTGATTGAATTTTCGATAAGATGAATATGGATAAGTATTATCTTGAAAGTTGATAATAAGAAATTTTAGTGAATGAATGAAATTTATGATAAACAGTCTAAAACAGCAGCAGGGGAGTGACTTTGAAAAATCACCAAAAATGGTAGAAGTTGAACTAGAAGTGGAATGAGAGATCAAATTAAAGCTTATTGAATCTATTTTTCTATAAAAGAAATAGAGAAAACAAAGGAATTCTTTATTTTGAGTTATTTATATTTTTGTAAGACTGGTTCAGACTGATTTCGTGATCCCCTATTCTAAATTGTAAAACTCATTAAAAATTGTAAAAAAATATTTAAGGATTTATTATTTAATTTATTTTCATAAGAAAGAAATTAGGACCTCATTTGAATTTGGTATCAAAAGATAATTAAATTGTAGTGAAGAGTGGTCAGAGCTACTGAACCGCAAAACAGGGGAGACTTCAATGAATAAACTGTATTAATTGGCCTAATAAAAAATTTTGAAAATTTTATGGTAAGAAGATACTTGAGTCTAGTTTCTGGAAAATTTAACAGATCTTAATTTGGAATATTGTAGCTCGAGTTATAAATAAATTACTGACTATGACTCGAGTAGATAGCTTGACCAGAATATGAATAAAAGTGTAATTATAGTTGTTTTACCTAAGGAACATATTGGTGAATTGCTTATTAATTTCATATGAACTTACTAAGCATAAAGCTTACCCCCCTCTCCATTTCTTTTAGTATTGGTAGGTCGGCTCGGGATTGGAGATTGTCGGAGGCAACATCACACTATCAGAACGTTGATGTGAAGCGTTGATAAATTTCAAGTGTTTTCAAGTGAGTGGAATGTATAAAGACTTAGTCTTTATGATAGTTGTTAGTATGATTTGGCCAAACGTATTGGCTTAAGATGGTTAAATCATATATAGCTATGTGATATGGTTTATATTTGATCATTGGGTTGTAAACGTAATTGATTATGCATGCTTGATCCATTGCTATATGATATGTCATGCTTATGTGGTGAATAAATTATGATCATTAGATGTGACCATATTCTAATGTAAAGGTGTAAGGTAAGAATAAGTAATACTGTTGTTAAAAAAAATGAAATTTTATAGCCCGTATTTTAGTTGGATGTTTGTATGTTAGTCCGGTAATGCCTCGTACCCTATCCCACTCTCGGGTACAGGTAAGGGGTGTTACATGACACAAGTCAGTATACCCTCTAGTTTTCACACTGCCTGGCACACGGGCATGTCCTCGGCCGTGTGATGCAAGTCAGTATGTATGCCCTGTTTCCACACGACCTAAGACACGGGCCTGTCTACTAGCCGTGTTAGGCACACGGCCTGTTCACTCGGGCGTGTGACCCTTATATGATGAAGAATTTTTATGTTTTTTGAAATTTTTGTATGGTATCAGTTTAGTCCTGAACCACTTCTAAAGCATGTTTGAGGCCTCTTAGGCCCTTATAAGGGACAATGTGATTGTTTTGAATTGATGTATGAGAATGAATGCTTGAGGTTGACAAATGTAAGCTTTGTGTTATGTTTTGATCGGTAAGACCTCGTAAACCTATTTTGGCAATGGATATGGGTTAGGGGTGTTACATTTATTGGTATCAGAGCTACGGTTTAATCAATTCTAGGACTAACGTAGCGTGTGTGAGAGTCTAGCTATACATGCCATACATACTCTGCGATAGTGTGATGATTCCTGACAGCTTAAATTATGTTTTCGTATAGTAATAGATCCCGAACGAGCTGTAGCTGATGATGTAGAGAGTAATGCGCCCGCTCCCACTCAAAGGACTGCGCTTACTGAATCAAGACCCATGTCATGTAGCCACGAGGGAGAGACTAAGCAGGCCTTTTTCCAAATGATGAATGAGTGGTTCACGGAGTTCATTCAAATGAATCTAGCTGCTCAACAACCTCCACCCCCACCTGTTCCTCAACTAAACCCTGCTATTCCTCAAGCTATAAATTTGACACGGTTGAACAAGTCGCCAATGGATAAAATTCGTAAACATGGGGCTAAAGAATTCTGGGCTACTGCTGATGATGATGCGGAGAGAGTTAAATTCTGGCTCAAAAACATGATTCGAGTATTTGATGAATTATCTTGCACTCCTAATGAATGTATCAAATGTATTGTATCTTTACTGAGAGATAATGCATACCATTGGTGGAAAACGTTGATATCTGTGGTTCCTAAAGAATGGGTTGCTTGAGAGTTTTTCCAATCTGAATTCCGAAAGAAAACATTAGTCAAAGTATTTCTCGATCAGAAGCATAAAGAGTTTCTAGAGTTGAAACAAGGCCAGGTGACTGCCACTGAGTATGAAAGAGAATTTGTTCGGTTGAGCAAGTGTGCTCGAGAGTATGTGTCTACTGAGGAGATTATGTGTAAAGGTTCGTTGATGGATTGAATAAAGATATAAAACTACTAGTCAAAATTCTAGAGTTAAAAGAATTTGTCGTTCTTGTTGAAAGGGCTTGTAAAGCCGAGGATCTTAGCAAAGAAAAGAGAAAGGCAGATTTAGAAACTAGAGATACAAGAAAGAGATCGATGAGTAAACCTTATCAATCCTCGTCGAAGAAATCAAGAGACTATTTTAGCCGATCGACAACTTTAGTGGGATATTCTAATAGAGACCGTGGAAAGCAATTCACTAGCCCTAAAGCTCAAGCTACATCGGTATCAAGTGTTGGCAATGTGAAAGATGTTAAACCCGAGTATCAACATTGTGGAAGACGACATTTTGGAAAGTGTTGGGTGAAAGCTAATAATAGAGCTTGTTATAGTTGTGGCTCACGAGATCATTTTATTAGAGATTGTCCCGAACTAAATGAAAAAGATAAATCTCAGAATGCAAGACCAACTACTACGTCAGTTAGAGGAAGACCACCGAGAAATACTAGGAATGTGAGTGGTAGTCGAGGGGCGACGAGAGACTCTACTGTAAGATTTGAGGCCAGAGCACCTACTAGAGCCTACGCTTTTCGCGCTCGCGAAGAAGCATCATCTAGATGTTATCATCGGTACTTTCACTCTTTATGTTACTAATATGATTGCATTGATAGATTCAAGATAAACTCATTCTTATATATATATGAACTTAGTATTTAGTAAAACTTTGCCTGTAGAGTCCACTGAATTTGTGATTAGAGTATCGAACCCCTTAGGCAAATTTGTTTTGGTTGATAAAGTTTGCAAGAATTGTTCGTTAATGAATCGAGGATTCTATTTTTTGGCTGATCTGATGTTGTTGCCATTTGATGAATTTGATGTGATTTTGGGTATGGATTGGCTAATGATGCATAATGCTATAGTGAATTGTAGACGAAAGTCAATTGAATTGAAATGTTAGAATAATGAGATTATTAGAATTGAATCTGATGATTTCAACAACATGTCAGTTGTGATCTCATCTATGTTAGCTCAGAGATTTGTGAGAAAAGGGGTTTGAAGCCTATCTTGCATATGTATTAGATACGAAAGTGACAAAAACAAAGAGTGAATCAGTACAAGTTGTATGCGAGTATTCAGATGTATTCCCCGAAGAATTACCTGGCTTACCACCAATCAGAGAGGTTGAGTTTGGTATTGAATTAGTACTGGGAACAACGTCGATATTGATAGCTCCATACAGAATGGCCCCAACAGAGTTAAAAGAATTGAAAGCTCAGTTGCAAGGATTGACAGATAGAGGTTTTGCTAGTCTGAGTTTCTCTCCCTGGGGTGCACCGGGGTTATTTGTGAAAAAGAAAGATGGCACGATGAGAATGTGTATAGACTATCGATAGCTCAACAAAGTGACGATAAAGAATAAATACCCTTTGCCACGAATAGATGATGTTTGATCAGTTAAAAGGGGTAACAGTGTTTTCAAAAATTGATTTGAGATCGGGTTATTACCAGTTGCGAGTTAAAGATTCAGATGTGCCAAAGACTGCATTTAAAACAAGGTATGAGCATTATGAATTTCTTGTTATGCCTTTTGGATTAACGAATGCACCTATTATTTTTATGGACTTGATGAATCGAATTTTCAAGCCGTATTTAGATCAATTTGTAGTTGTATTTATTGATGACATTTTGATTTACTCTCATGATGAATCTTAACATGCTAAGCATTTGAGAATCGTGTTACAAACTTTGAGAGATAAACAGTTGTTTGCAAAGTTCAGCAAATGTGAGTTTTGGCTACAAGAGGTTAGTTTTCTGGGACATATAGTTTCAGCCGCGGGTATCCGAGTTGACTCAAGCAAAATTTCTGCGATTATAGATTGGAAGCCTCTGAGAAATTTATCTGAAGTCCATAGTTTTCTGGGACTACCCGGCTATTATAGACGATTTGTGAAAGGTTTCTCGATGATTCAGACTTCGATGACACGATTGCTCTAAAAAGATGTTAAATTTGAGTGGTCAAAAAAGTGTCAGTAGAGCTTCGAATAGTTAAAAGCATTATTGACAGAGGCACCAGTGTTAGTTTAGCCTGAGTCGGGTAAAGAATTTGTAGTTTTCAGTGATGCTTTATTAAATGGCCTGGGTTGTGTTTTGATGTAGAAAGGCAAAGTTATAACTTATGCCTTGAGACAGTTGAAGCCGCACGAAAGAATTATTCGACGCACGGTCTAGAGTTAGCTGTGATATTGTTTACATTGAAAATTTGGCGTCATTACTTGTTCAGTGAAAAATGCCATATTTATACCGATCACAAAGGTTTGAAATATCTGATGATTCAGAAAGACTTGAATTTGCGACAACGGAGATGGTTAGAATTACTAAAATATTATGAATTAGTGATTGAATATCATCCGGGGAAAGCAAAGGTAGTTGCTGATGCTTTGAGCCAAAAGTCCTTATTTGCCTTATGTGCTTTGAACACAAAATTAGCTTTGTCTGACAACGGTTTGGTAGTAGCCAAGTTGAAAGTGAGACCGTTATTTCTACAGTAAATTTGTGAGGCTCAAAAATTTGATAATGAATTGCAAGCAAAACGAGTTCAGTGTGAGTCGACTTCAGATTCAAAGTTTCGAATAAGGCTTGATGATTGTTCAATGTTTCGTGATAGAATTCGTGTACCAAGAAATTCAGAGCTCATTAAGAAGATTCTAAACGAAGCACACAGTAGTCATTTATCAGTACATCCGGGGAGTACAAAAATTTATAATGATTTGAAATAGTTTTATTAGTGGCATGGAATGAAACGGGATATCTTAGAATTTGTTTCGAAATGTTTGATTTGTATATCCCATTATGATTCCTGAGTGAAAGTGGGATAGAGTAACAATAGATTTTGTATCAGGTTTGCCTTTATCTCCAAGAAAGAAAGATGCAATCTGGGTTGTTGTTGACAGATTAGCGAAATCAGCTCATTTTATTTCTGTACGTACAGATTACTCACTTGATAAATTGGCTGAGTTGTATATTTTAGAGATTATTCGTTTGCATGGAGTACCACTATCTATTGTTTGGGATAGAGATCCGAGATTTACTTCACAATTTTAGAAGAAATTGCAAGAAGCTTTGGGTTCAAAACTGCATTTTAGTACTGCATTTCACTCGTAAACAGATGGCCAATCCGAATGAATTATTCAAATACTTGAGGATATGTTACGTTATTGTATTCTTGAGTTTGAAGGTAGCAGGGAGAAATATATACCACTGATTGAATTTGCTTATAACAATAGCTTCCAATTGAGTATAAAGATGGTACCGTACGAAGCTCTATACAATCATAAATGTCGGACACCTTTGTACTAGACTGAGCTTAGCGAGAATAAGATTCACGGGGTTGATCTGATCAGAGAGACTGAAGAAAAAGTGAAAGTAATTTGCAATAGTTTGAAAGCAGTGTTAGATCGGCAGAAATCATATGCAGACTTGAAACGGAAAGATATCAAGTTTCAGATCGGGGATAAAGTGTTTTTGAAGGTGTTGTTGTGGAAAAAGATATTACGGTTTGGTTGAAAAGGGAAATTGAGTCCGCAATTCATCGGACCATATGAGATTACCGAGCGAGTTGGGCCAGTGGCATATTGGCTATCTTTACCGTCTGAGTTAGAAAAGATACATAATGTGTTTCATGTGCCGATGCTACAAAGATATCGATCCGACCCTTCACATGTCGTTTCCCTGACCGAGATTGAAATTCAGTCTGATATGTCATATGCTGAAGAACCGATTCGAATTTTAGCTCGTGAGGTTAAAGAGCTGAGAAATAAGAAAACTACATTAGTGAAAGTATTGTGGCATCAAAACGGGGTTGAAGAAGTTATATAAGAACTCCAGGATGCTATGAGAAAATAATATCCAAACCTATTCACTGGTAAGATTTTTAAGGACGAAAATCCCTAAGGGGAGAGAGTTGTAATAGCCCAGTTTTAGCTAAATCAGAACATTGGTTTTGGGACCACAAATCCGATGTCAAAAAATTATTTTAATATTATTTTATGTGTTTACAGTATGAAAGTATGAATGTGTGAAAATTTCGTGAGTTAATTTTATCGTTTGAATAGTCAATTTGAGGAAAAAGGACTAAATTACGTAAAGTGTAAAATGTGGGTTCTAATAGGTAAAATGGTTTAATAGATATGAAATTAAAAATTTGAGGTATTTATGTGGTAATTATACCGTTTTTTAATTAAATGGGCAAATGTGGACATGTATTAAATAAATTTAAAGTTAATAATATAAGGTTAAATAGGTAATTAATTAAATATGTTTAAATTAATTTATGTAAAATGGTTGTATCATCTTCAACCTCATTTTGTTTGACCAAATATTAGAAGAAGAAAACCCCATTTTTGAGTTCTTCTATTCGGCTACAACAATTGCTAGCATGTAAGTCCATTTTGCTCAGTTTTTAATGATTTCTATGTTTTTGTAATTGTTGTAGCTTAATCTAGCTAGCCCATACCTTAGATTTTGAAATTGTTAAAGATTTTGAAGTTTCCATTGTTGAATCAATGTGTTTTTTGATGTTTGATGATAGATTATAAAAGCTTGATGATAGTTTTACATGTTTTGTAAAGTGATTTTTGACAAAAATGTCAAATAGGGATTAAATTGTGAAATATGTAAATTGAGGGGTTGAAATGTGAAATAAATGAAATTTTTAGTCTGTTAGGGACTTATATGTAATTTGGCCAAGCTTGGGTTTAATGAAAATTTGTGAATTTTGTTATTTGTGAAATAGAGACTAAATTGAGTAAATATGAAAGTTTAGGGGCTAACATGCAAATATACCCAATTGTCTATTTTTGGACTAAATTGAATGAGTAGATGATTAAATGAGTTAATTTTGAATTCATATAGATCAAGAAAGAAAGAATTCAGATTTAGATCGGGGAAAAGCAAGGTTGTCGAATAGTCGATCCGATCCGTGAATTTCGAACACGAGGTAAGTCTGTATGTGATAAACATTGTTACAATTATAATTTTAACTCTTTGATATTGCATAAATTGTATATACGAGACTACGATCATGTTTGACGATAAATTAATAATGTTTAGCACTTAGTGTGCGATTTGAGATAGCTTCGGCTATATACGACACTTAGTGTGTGAAACATTGAGTAAGGCACTTAGTGTGCGGAATTATAATAACTTCGGCTATGCGATGGCACTTAGTGTGCGAAACATCGAGTAAGGCACTTAGTGTATGGAATTATAATAGCTTCGGCTATGTGATGGCATTTAATGTGCGAAACATTGAGTAAGGCACTTAGTGTGTGGAATTATAATAGCTTCAGCTATGTGATGGCACTTGGTGTGTGAAACATCAAGTATTCGACAATGCTACGGGAAAGTATGAGTTCTATAACACCCCTAACCCGTATCAATTGCCAGACTAGGGTTAAGAGGTATTACCAGACATATCGAAACATTTCGTAATCATTTCACAATCAAAAGTTATGCATCATCATATCATAGTCAAACATTAACATTAAGTCCCTTTCTTAGGTCAATGAGACCATAAACATGCATTAGGAAGAGGTCGGACTAAATCGACACATACAAACTTTTTCCAAAACTTAACAATTTTTTTCTACGTTATAAAGGTCACACACCCGTGTGAATAGGCCATGTTCCTTACACGGCATTAGACATGCTCGTGTGTCTAGGCCGTGGCGAAATAGGGCATACATACTTACTTATCCACATGGCCACAAGACATGCCTGTGTGTTTAACCCGTGGTCGAATCGACGGCTTGGCCACGGGCCACACACACGCCCGCGCGTGTGATCGTGTGTGGTGCTGCCTGCACTCATTTTGAAATGTCCCTCGAGTAACATAGCAGAGACACACGCTCGTGTCCCTGTTTATGTGGGCAAAAATAGGCCATTCACAAAATATGCCTCCCATTTGGGTCCTCCCTACAATTCCAAACTCAAGCATCATATATGCAACATTTTCAGCCAAATTCAACTCCAGACATGTATCAATCAATTCATAATATGATCAACCAATTTCATATTCATTCTCTATATCAAAACATACTAAAATCAAATGTCAAACATTACCCAAATTCTCAACTATGAACATAACAAAATGACCATCACTTGGCCATATACATATTTATATATCTCTAAACATATTATATTATTTGCCTTTTCAAACCGTATTCAAATAACTAATGCATCATCAATGTTATACTCATCATTTTACTTATAGGAATATGAACCATAAGTCAAAAATACATCCAATATTTCACCTCAATGCTCAAGCCAAATAATATAACCAATTACACCATACATATAAACCATGAACCACACTTCCCAAAATTGAGCTCAATACATAACCAAATATACGCCATATTAACAACATGAATAAGCCATTTTCACATGGCTATATAAATACACAAGTCAAAATGAACCATCTCAAAACTAGCCTATACATGCCACATTACCAAAACTTAAAGCTTTTATTTACCGAAGCGATAACCGGATAGTGTGATGACGTCTCCTCCAACTTTCAACCCGAGCAAGTCTCTAAAACTCTATAGACATAGCATAATACACGGAGTAAGCTTTGAAAGCTTAGTAAGTCACAAGCAATTAAATCATTTCAATGATATTTATAAACCAATATCATTAAACTGAAATTAACAAATCTCAATCACATATACCTTCATTGTACTCGTAAATTCATGAAACCACATTAAATAATTCACTTAACTTATTTATTAATGAACGTATACCCCTACTTTCAAACTCGACTGACAAACGTTAGCTCATTCATATAAATCAAACTCACACATATTTATTTCATCGCCGACCAAACCATGGTCATTTATTACAAATCATACATAAAGTTATATCAACTTTTTTATAAACACTTCCACACTCGAAAATCCATAATTTCCTTATTCACATAAACCAAATTCACATACATGACTCGTATAGTCAACTCGACCATTTTGATTTCATTATCTGTTAAAGTTTTTGAACCAAGCATTCATACATCAAAGCCATGTCTTACTTTTATTCCACATCTTTAATCTTTTAAATAGCATTAATAGTGCTATCAAATCCAACTCATTTCATCATTTATTTACATAATTTTTCATCTACTTCATACTTAACATCATCAACCACATAGGTTTCGTACATACCTGTACCATTATGTTCTTATCTATCACATTTATCACTCCAAAACACTAATTCATTTGATCGTCCTTAAACATTCAACGAACTCGTACACTTAGTGCCAATTAATTAGCTGAAGCTATAATTGTATCACACACTTAGTGCCAATTAATTAGCCAAAGCTATAATTGTATCGCACACTTAGTGCCAATTAAATAGCTGAAGCTATAATTGTCTCACACACTTAGTGCCAATTAATTAGCCAAAGCTATAATTGTATCGCACACTTAATGCCAATTACTTAGCTAATGCTGTTATAATCTCGCACACTCAGTGCCATTTTAATAGCTGTAGCTATTTCATTTATCGCACACTTAGTGCCTAAAATTCAATTCACATTTTACATATTTCAACTTCACAATCATATTTCTTTACAACTCAAATCAACACATATAATGCACATATATTTCAATTTAACAACATTTATTTACTTATGAACTTACCTCGTACTAACACGAACAGACCGGAATGACTATTTTGATACTTTATCTTTTCCACGATCTAAACCCGTATTTTGCTTTTCTCAATATGCATTCAATTCTCCATGGCCGAATGCTTCAAGCTATTATGGCTTTCTTCTTCATTACATTCGGCTAGCATGATAGAAAAGATGGACTAAATTCATTTTTATTTTGTTTTATTAACCTTTAATATTCATTTTACAAAAATAACCTTAATAAACATTAATAACTACTCCATATGCCATGCCACTAACTTCCACTACCTTATAAATGGTTAATAACCACATAAGGACCTTAACTTCAAGGTTCTATAGCTATTTGATACTTTTAACTAATACAACATAAGTTTTACGCCTTACGTGATTTAATCCTTTTTACCAAATTAACCATTCAAACGGTAAAATTTCTTCACGAAATTTTCACACAATTCTAATATCATGCTGTAAATATTAAAATAATAATAAAATAAAATTTTCAATGTCGGACCGTGGTCCCAAAACCACTATTCCGACTAGGGTCTAAATCGGGCTGTTACAAGTTCGTTATGAATTTGTACAGGTTTGTACATGTAAATATGAAGATCAAATACAAAAGATTGTGACTTTGCATATTAGTATATGAATAAGTCATGAAAGGTTTGATTTTATCATGAATGATACAGTAACTTATTTAAATTGATGGATCGTATTTTATGAATTGTTAAGTATATTAGTATGAATTTACTAAGCTATAAAGCTTACTTTGTGTTATTTTTCTATGTTTTATAGAGAATCAAGGCTAGCTCATATCCAGAAGTTGTTGGGAACATCTTTATCGCATTATTGGACATCTATTTGGTACTTTTGAGTTGTGTATATAAGTATATGTCATGTATAGGCTTGTGTCATTTTGGTATGCTTGATGGATGTGTATTTTGACCATTCAAGTTGGCATAAAATGATGTACTTGATGATGCTTTGTGATGGTGCAAATGGTTCTATTTTTAATGTTTGGTATTCAACCTATATTGAATGAAGGGGATTGAATTGACTATGTATGTTTAGATTAGTTTTTGTTATATGAATTATATATGTGAATTATGTTTTGTGAGACAAGTTAAGTTGACAGTTATTTGAATAGGTGAATGGTAAGGAATTGAGTATAGAGATTGGTTGAAATGGTTATTATATGATTAAGTATTGGTTGATGACTTTTGGCTGCAAAAATTGTGTCTTGAAATGGTGCCATTTGAGTTTGAATAGGTATGTGCTTAAAGGGTGGCAAATTGGCTTTGCAAATGGCCTATTTTTGTCCATACGGGTAGAGACATGGGCGTGTGTCTCAGCCATATGCGACACACGGTTAGGTTACACAGCCGTCTGTTCCTTGGTGTTGAAATTGAATTAAAGTCAGTATGCTTCACGCGGTCTCACACACGGGCGTGTGACTGACCGTGTGGTATAAGTCAATATACCCCCTAAATGGCACATGGCCTACCACATAGGCGTGTGTGGCCATTTTGAAGGGCACGCGGGCTGGACATACGAACGTGTGGTTGGTCGTGTGACACAAGTCAATATACCCACCAGTTTTCACAGGGCCTGGCACATGGGCGTGTCCTTGGTCATGTGATGCAAGTTAGTATGTATGCACTGCTTCCACACAGCCTAAGACATGGGCGTGTCTACTAGCCGTGTGAGGTACACGGCCTATTTACACGGGCATGTGACCCTTACATGATGAAGAATTTCTAAGTTTTTAAAATTTTTGTATGTTATCAGTTTAGTGCTGAACCACTTCTAAAGCATGTTTAAGGCCTCTTAGGCCCTTATAAGGGACAATGTGATTATTTTGAATAAATGTATGAGAATGAATGCTTGAGGTTGATAAATGTAAGCTTTGTGTTATGTTTTGATCAGTAATACCTTGTAACCCTATTCTAGCAATGGATGCGGGTTAGGGGTGTTACATGTTACACTCCTTAAAGCAACTAGAGCAAAGGATTTCCCTTTTTAAGATTCAGTAATTTCAACTAGCTGAGGAGATGGTCAAGGCCCAAGAGCAACAGGCTTAATATTGGACTTATGTGAGGAGCAGAGATTTGGGTTTTAAAAGATCCTTGTAGAAGAACTTTACAAACTCGATGCCAGAATTCCTTGCCTTCCCCATCTCTTTCCTCCCAATGCTTGAAGTTGCAGAGGAGCCAGCTCAAACTCCTTCTGCCAGAGCAGAATCCACGAATTTGAGAACTACTACTAATGAAGGGGAAACTGTTGCTGAGGAGCCTAAAAAGACGACGTCATTAAATCTTGAGAAAGAAGAAGAAGAGAAAGATGAAACTACCACTGCCATTGCCACTATTACCACCATGAAAGGTAAGGACCCTGCTCCACCCACCCCACTAGCTTACAGGACTGCACATGACCGTGACATTGATTATCTTGTTGATGATCTCACGGAAAATGATAACAAAGGGAATGAAATGAACCCTATGAAGAGAAAGCTGCGATATAAAGTCAGTGGTTATAAATCGATTCGTAGGGCTAAATGAAATAACTACACTCCAGTCCAAGCTAGTGAAGTTTTTTTTTCTCTGCCTCATGCATTTTATTTCTTTTGTCATGATAGTTTCTATACATATTTATATTTTTGTTTTTTTTGTTCCATACCTGTAACACCCCAAACTCGGACTGGACATTTGGCCGGATCCAGCGTGTCACATTGAAGTGTTTTATCGAAAACCTTGTTTTCATTAAAAACCCTTCAAAAGAGAAAATTAAGTAACAATCAGTTTGTATTTAGTTCTAGAATGAGGTGTATTCAAAATGAACTATTTCTTGGTTACTTAGTAAAAATTCTCTTTCTCTGCAAAAGCTTGATTTTAAAATAATTATTTAAAAAAAACTTGGGATATGTCTAAAAGAAATAAATCCAGGTTCCGTATCAAAAATTCATAGCGTAGTAATTACAATGAAATAATATCTAGCAGATAGGTCCTATTACAATCCAGACTGAAATAACTTAAAATACTAGAAATTATATGTTTAAGAAAACAAGTCCAAGTCGTCTTGCTTGCTGGCCACCCCGGAGTCCCTCCAACCGTCGAACCGCCTACTGAGGATCACCTAAGAAAAATAAAAGAGGGGGGTGAGTTTTCGAAAACTCAGTGTGTACAACCCTCGGTAAATAGTAAAGCATGCAATAGCAAGTCTTTTTGGGCCTGAGCCCAATTCAATATCAGAACAGATGTAAAGCAATCAAATATGCATGAATCCTACCCATCCAACCGCTACACAAGATCTCCATCCCCCGATACACACCATGTGGGGATATAAATATCAACCCATCCATATGAATGCAGCAGATATACATGTAACATCTATAAATCTTACATTCAACATATAGGGGTATTTTAGTCATTTTTGCCCTTAGGGGTATTTTGGTAATTTCTCTTTATTATGGGTTTATTACCTACCTTTGCCCGTTAATAAGTCCTCGTTGGCTAAAGTGAACAGATACTATGCACCAGGTAGGATTCCAGAGAAGAGGAGGTGAGTCATTAGGACCGCTTAAGTACCAAGCTCTCCCTAGATCCAATCCTAGACATGCATCTACCCATTGCCACACCTTAACCTTATGACAGTCCACGGTCACAATTAATTAATTATTTACGTTTTATGTCTGATTGAGTAGTTGCCAAAAACTAGGTCCATAACCCCTTACTAATCACTAACAGATCCACACTTATTCGTTTGGCCCCTTTAGGCCCAATATCATTCATATTGTGACAACCCGAATTAGGGCCTAATCGAAATAGTGGTATTGTGACCACAAATCTGAGATAGAAATAATTGTTTTATAATTATTTTGGGTTTTATGATA
This sequence comes from Gossypium anomalum, assembly GCA_025698475.1. NCBI lineage: Eukaryota > Viridiplantae > Streptophyta > Magnoliopsida > Malvales > Malvaceae > Gossypium > Gossypium anomalum. The sequence continues at coordinate 46,281,917 of CM046965.1, forward strand.
TGATTACGTGATTGTGTGAAAATTTCGTGATAAAATTCTATGCTTAAAATGCTTAAATTGAAAGTAGGGACTAAATTGAATAAGTTGCAAAATTTGCATCCTAGAAGTTTTTAGTATGAAATTGCTTTGGAATATTAATTAGGAGGTCTTAAATGGAATTTGACCAATTTTAAGTTCATGGACAAAATTTGAGACATGGAAGGAATTTTTGAAAGTTTAGTAAGGAGGGGCATTTTGGTCATTTGTATATTAAATGAAATAAAATGGGAAAAATAACACAAAATTGGTCATCTTCTTCACTAGTTGCTGTCGAATTTTCCTCTCTTCCATAGCTAGGGTTTCTTCAACTTTCAAGCTCCATAGTAAGTAATTCCAAGCGCCGTTTTTAATGTTCTTTACATTTTTGAAATCCTCGTAGCTCGGTTTACCTATTTCTACTATTATTTTGAGTTAGGGTTTATGTTTAAAAATTTACCCATGAATGATAGGCATGTATTTTGAAGTTTGATGGTAGAATATGAGGTTTTAAATTATGTTAAACAACTTGTGCTACTCGGTTTTAAGTGAAAGCAGAGTAAAACAGCATAATTGGTAAAAATACTTATTGTTCATAACTATATGTTAGAGTGAGAATTTGATGTTGTTGTAGAAGAGAAAAATGTTCAGCATGTCATAAAACATAGGAATAAGGGCTGAAATTAAATTTCCGAGCCTTGGGGCAAAATTGTAATTTTGTAAAAGTTAGGGGGCAAAAATGTAATTTTTCCATAATGTGATTTTTGGATTGAAATAAATAGTATGAGTGTTAAATGAGCTAAATGTATTGTTATAGATCAAGAAAGGCGTGGAATTGACCTTGAACGGGGGAAAGAAAAAGCTTTGGACTAAATTGCAAAAATTCCACATTTTGCACCGAGGTAAGTTTGTATGTAAATATTACATTAATTTTATGTACATTCTTATATTTCAGCCTATTATGTAAATATATTAGCGGATGTTAAAAATATAAATAGACCATTGGAAGAATGGAAATAAACAATAGAGAGAGATCCCGGTTGAACATTCGGAGAGATTGAATAAAATAGAGGAAGCGTAGCTAGGTCACATGTATGATGCTGAGTGCACATCATGTGTACAAGAAAGCTACGAGATACAATGTAGTAGCTAGGTCACATGTGTGATACGGGATGTATCCCATGTAGACAAGAGAGCTACATAAGAGATGAATGTAGCTAGGTCGCATGGGTGATACTATGTGTACACCATGTAGAAAAGAGAGCTACGGGATATATGTCGCTAGGTCGCATGCGTGATTCCAAGTGAAGGACACCATGTAGACAAGAGAGCTACGAGATAAATCGGCTAGCTCACATGAGTGGTACTAAGTGTTCACTATGTGTACAAGAGAGCCGAACTAAATGAAGTATGATGGTGGAGCTGTGGGCTGAAGCCATTAAATATCGAGGGTTGATCCGAATTGTTCAACGGGATGGCTTAGTAGTGAGATTGTAGTCACGGACCTACACTTGTAACGTATGAAATGTGATGAAAATGATTTGTAGTATATATATTTATGTAAGTTAAAATGAGGTTAGTGCAAAGAATGGGTGAAAGAGTGAAAGTAGCATTAAATCTGTTTTGGACAGTAACAATGACGTGATTTTGAAAAATCACCAAAAATAGAATGGATTTAACTAGAGGTTGAATGAGATGTGGAATTAAATCTTAATGAGTCTATTTTCATATAAAAGAAACAGAGCAAGCAAAAGAATTCTATATTTTGAGATATTTGCAATTGTGTGTGACTTGCTCAAAATGACTACGTGGTCCCCTGTTCCAACTTTGAAAAATCATTAAAAATTTTACAAAACAAATGAAGAAATATAGTTTATATGAATAAATTCCTCATTGAGTCTAGTTTTAAATGAAATAGATTTTAAGGTTATTTGAATTGTGTACTGGGAGAAATTCAATTCGTAGTGAACAGAGGTCAGATCAGTTGTGATGTGTAATAGGGGAAACTTTAACCAATAAACTGTACTAATTGGCTGAACCAAAAATTCTAGAAAAAAATTAGTAAAAATATTTATGAGTCTAGATTCAGGGAAATTTTACGGATTTGAATTTCAAGTTTTGTAAGTCGAGTTATGATTTATTTAGCGAACATGATGCAGCAGAGACAGCTTAATCAAATTGGAGTGAATAGTGAAATTAAAGTAGATATACTTGAGTTGTTGTATAAACATATTAGATTCTTTCATTAATATTTACTTACTTACTTACTAAGCTATAAGCTTACTTTGTTTTCTCTCTTTTGTTTTATAGTGTCCTTGACTTGCTTAGGAGTTAAGGTTCGCGAAGATCTGTCTCACACTATCAATACTTTAGGGTATTGAACTAAACATTTTGAATTATGGCATGTATAGTAGACTTAATTATTTTGTTACGTGTCATAATTGCCTAGGTTTAAAATATTGGTTCTGATATTCGATCAACTACTTTGTATAAGCCATTAAAGTTGGCTAATATTGTTCAAGACATATGTTATAACGATACACTATCAAATTGGATGACATATTTCTATTTGGTTTTTTTAATGGTATGTGCTATGGTCTAGTAATACCTTGTACCTGTTCGTGACAGTAGCAGGTAAGGGTGTTACATTTAGTGGTATTAGAGCTATGGTTTAGTCGGTTCTCGGACTAATAAAGTGTGTGTAAAAGTCTAGCTATACATGCCATAAAAATATTGTGATAGTGTGGTGACTCTGATTGTTCTAAAGCGTGTTTTGTTTTAATATAGTAATGGATCCTGAAGAACTATGCGTGATGATGTCTTTAGTAATGCGCCGGCTCCTGTACAAGGGACCGTGCCTGTGGAAAGTAGATCTGAGACATTGAGACAAGGAGATGAGGCTCGGGATGCCTTTCTCCAAAGGATGAACAATTGGTATACTGAATTTATTCAAGCAAATCCAAATGCTCAACCTCCTCCACCCCTCCTATACCTCGGGACGATTCTGTAGCTACTCAAGGCATAGATTTGGTAAGGATGAACAAGCCTCCAGATGACAAGATTCGAAAACAAGGGGCCAAGAGTTTAGAGCAAAGATTGATGATGAACTTTGAGAAAGCCGAATTACGGCTTAAAAATTCTACCCGTGTATTTGATGAGCTCTCATGTACAGTAGAGAATGCTTAAAGTGTCTTTGTATCACTTTTGAGAGATTCACCTACCATTGGTGGAAGACTAGAGTAGCAGATGGTGCCAAAAGAAAGAGTTACTTGGGATTTCTTCCAGGAGAATTTAGAAAGAAATACATAAGTTAGCGATTTCTTGATAAAAACGGAAGGAGTTCCTTGAATTAAAGCAAGGCAAGATGTCTGTGGCGAGAATATGAACGCTGAATTTGTGAGACTTAGCAAGTATGCTCAGAATGTGTGTCCACCGAGGCCATTATGTGCGAGAGGTTTGAAGATGGGCTGAATGAGGACATTAAAGTCTTTGGTAGGAATTTTGGAGTTGTGAGAATTTGTAGTGTTGGTTGATCGAGCTCTTAAAATGAAGAATTGAACAAAGAAAGAAGAAAAGCTACTATTGAGGCTCGAGATGCCAGAAAAAGGCCGATAAGCAAGCCATTTCAATCTCAATCAAAGAGGTCCAAAGAGGCAAACCCTCGAATGACAGTTTCAATTGGGGATTCACACAGAGATCGTGGTAGAGCGTATTTGAGGTCTAAAGCTCAAGCTACTTCGGTGGCAAGTGTGGGTAATATGCGACCTAGAAAGCCCGAATGTCAGCAATGTGGCAGGCAACATTATGGTGAGTGTTGGGGAACCGAGCGAGCTTGTTTCAGGTGCAGTTCTTGCGAACATTTTATTAGAGATTGTCCGGAGAAAGTTAAAGAAGAAAGATTTTCGAGTGCTAGACAAAATACCACTGCTAGTAGGGGTAGACCACCGAGAAATACTGGAGGTGGGACTAGCAGTAAAACTACGACGAAAGATTCAGTGGCAAGATCAGAAGCTAGAGCACCTGCTAGAACTTATGCTATACGTGCGAGAAGATGCATCATCTCCCGATGTCATTCTTCGTACATTTTCTCTCTATGATACTATTGTTATTGCATTGATTGATCCCGGATCCACTCATTCCTATATTTGCATGAATTTAGTATCTAATAAAAAGTTGCCGGTTGAGCTTACTGAGTTTACGATTAAAGTGTCGAACCCTTTAGGCCAATATGTACTAGTTGATAAGGTTTGCAAGAATTGTCCATTAATGATTCAAGGTCACCGTTTTTTCCGCCAATTTGATGCTGTTACCATTTGGTGAGTTTGACGTTATCTTGGGAATGGACTAGTTGACATTGTATGATGCTAAGGTAGATTGCAAACAAAAGATACTAGAGTTGAAATGTGAAAATGGAGAAATTCTGTGGGTTGAAACAGATGAATCAAATAAATTGCCTATGGTGATTTCGCATATGTCCGCATGCAAATACATGAGAAAAGGGTGTGAAGCTTATCCGCTTATGTAATGAATACCGAGTTGCCTCAATTGAAGCTTGAATCGATCTCCGATAGTTTGTGAGTTTCCGGATGTATTTCCGCACGAATTGCACAGGTTGCCTCCAGAAGAGAGATAGAGTTTGCCATTGATTTGTTGCCGAGCATCGCACCGATCTCGATTGCTCCGTATAGAATGGCTCCGATGAATTAAAAGAATTGAAGGCTCGGTTGCGAGAATTAATGGATAAAGGGATTTGTGAGACCGAGTTTCTCTCCCCGGGTGCTCGGTATTATTCGTAAAGAAGAAGAAGGATGGTTCAATGAGACTTTGCATTGATTACCGTCGACTTAATAAGGTGACTATAAAGAACAAATACCCATTGCCGAGATTGATGATTTATTCGATCGCTTAAAAGGGGCCACAGTGTTTTCAAAGATCGATTTAAGGTCCGTTACTACCAGTTGAGAGTTAAAGAGTCGGATGTGCAAAAAACGGCTTTAGGACAAGGTATGGACATTATGAGTTTCTTGTGATGCCTTTCGGCTTAACAAATGCTCTAGCTATATTTATGGACTTAATGAATCGGATCTTTCGACCATATCCGGATAAGTTTGTGGTAGTGTTTATAGATGACATTTTAATTTATTCTCGGGATGAGTCCAATACATGCCGAACACTTGAGAACCATATTGCAGATCTTGAGAGAAAAGAAACTGTTGCCAAGTTTAGTAAAAGTGAGTTCTGGCTTCGTGAAGTCGGATTTTTAGGACATATAGTTTCAGGTGATGGTATTCGGGTGGATCCAAGTAAGATTTCTGCGATCGTTGATTGGAGACCGCCAAAGAATGTATCCGGGTTAGAAGCTTTTTAGGCTTAGCCGGATATTATAGACGTTTTGTTGAAGGATTTTCGATGATTGCCTCTCCTATGACTAAGTTGCTTCGCAAAAGAATGTTAAGTTTGAATGGACTGATAAATGTTAGCGAGTTTTGAAAAGTTGAAAGCATGATTGATGAAGCACCAATTTTGGTACAACCAGAACCAGAAAAAGAGTTCGTAATTTATAGTGATGCATCGTTGATGTGCCTTGGATGTGTGTTGATGCAAGAGGGTAAAGTGGTAGCTTATGCTTCGACAGTTTAAAACCGCATGAGAAGAACTATCCTACACATGATTTGGAATTGGCCACTATTGTTTTTGCCTTGAAGATTAGGCGACATTATTTGTACGGTGAAAAATGCCGAATTTTTACTGATCACAAAAGTTTGAAGTATTTGATGAATCAAAAGGATTTGAATCTCACGACGCGAAGAGATGGCTTGAATTATTAAAGGATTATGATCTGGTGATTGATTATCATCCGGGAAAAGCAAATGTAGTTGCTGACGCCTTGAGCAAAAAATTTCTTTTTACTTTGAGAGCCATGAATACGGGGCTAGCGTTGTCTGATGATGGGTCAATCTTAGCAGAGATGAGAGCTAAACTCATTATTTCTTGATTGATTTGTGATGCTCAAAAGAATGATAGTGAGTTGCGGGCCAAGAGAACTCAATGTGAGTCGAGTTATGACTCAGATTTTCGAGTTGGACCAGACAGCTGCTTGATGTTTCGAGACAGGATATGTGTGCGAAAAATGATAAATTGATTCAGAAAATATTACATGAGGCGCAGAATGGCTGTTTATCAGTTCACCCTGGTAGCACAAAAATGTATAATGATTTAAAGAAGTTGTATTGGTGGCCAGATATGAAAAGGGACATTTCTGAATTTGTAACCAAGTGTTTGATTTGTCAACAAGTAAAAGTTGAACATCAAGTGCCTTCAGGGCTACTTCAACCGGTAATGGTGCCTGAGTGGAAATGGGACAAAATTACCATGGATTTTGTGACCGTTTTGCCTTTGACTCCTAAAAAGAAGGATGTTGTTTGGGTAGTGGTTGATAGATTAACAAAGTTAGCCCACTTTATACCAGTACGTACCGATTACTCACTTGATAAGTTAGCCGAATTATATATTGATGAAATTGTGAGGTTGCACGGAGTACCCATGTCTATAATATCAGATAGAGATCCGAGATTTACCTCGAGATTTTGGAAAAAGTTACAAGAAGCTTTGGGTACAAAATTGAACTTTAGTACCGCGTTTCATCCACAAATAGATGGTCAATCGGAAAGAGTAATCCAGGTACTCGAAGATATGCTTAGATGTTGTGTTTTAGAATTTGGAGGTAGTTGGGAGAAATATCTATCTTTGATTGAGTTTGCCTACAATAACAGTTATCAATCAAGTATACAAATGGCACCGTACAAAGCCTTGTATGGTCGTAAGTGTCGGACTCCTTTATATTGGACCGAGCTTAGTGAGAAACAGATTCACGGAGTTGATTTAGTTAAAGAAACCGAAGAGAAAGTAAAAGTAATTCGGGATTGTTTGAAAGCTGCTTCAGATCGACAAAAGTCATATGCAGATTTGAAAAGAAAAGAGATTGAATTTCAAGTGGGTGATAAAGTGTTCTTGAAGGTGTCACCATGGAAAAAGATTCTGAGATTTAGCCGAAAAGGCAAGTTGAGTCCGCGTTTTATTGGGCCGTATGAGATTATTGAGAGAATTGGACCAGTGGCATATCGGTTGGCTTTACCGGCAGAGTTAGAAAGAATTCATAACGTGTTTCATGTATCAATGTTGAGACGTTATCGTTCTGATCCTTCACATGTGGTTTCCCCAACAGAAATTGAGATTCGATCGGATATGACCTATGAGGAGGAACCAATAAAGATTTTGGCTCGAGAAGTTAAACAGTTAAGAAATAAAAGTATAGCCTTAGTGAAAGTATTGTGGCACAGACATGGGATAGAAGAGGCTACGTGGGAACTGAGAGAAGCTATGAAGAAACAAAGACCCAAACCTTTTTACTGGTAAGATTTTCGGGGACGAAAATCTCTAAAGTGGGGGAGAATTGTGACAACCCGAATTAGGGCCTAATCGGAATAGTGGTATTGTGACCACAAATCTGAGATAGAAATAATTGTTTTATAATTATTTTGGGTTTTATGATATGATTACGTGATTGTGTGAAAATTTCGTGATAAAATTCTATGCTTAAAATGCTTAAATTAAAAGTAGGGACTAAATTGAATAAGTTGCAAAATTTGCATCCTAGAAGTTTTTAGTATGAAATTGCTTTGGAATATTAATTAGGAGGTCTTAAATGGAAATTTGACCAATTTTAAGTTCATGGACAAAATTTGGGACATGAAAGGAATTTTTGAAAGTTTAGTAAGGAGGGGCATTTTGGTCATTTGTATATTAAATGAAATAAAATGGGAAAAATAACACAAAATTGGTCATCTTCTTCACTAGTTGCTGCTAAATTTTCCTCTCTTCCATAGCTAGGGTTTCTTCAACTTTCAAGCTCCATAGTAAGTAATTCCAAGCCCCGTTTTTAATGTTCTTTACATTTTTGAAATCCTCGTAGCTCGGTTTACCTATTTCTACTATTATTTTGAGTTAGGGTTTATGTTTAAAAATTTACCCATAAATGATAGGCATGTATTTTGAAGTTTGATGGTAGAATATGAGGTTTTAAATTATGTTAAACAACTTGTGCTACTCGGTTTTAAGTGAAAACGAGTAAAACTAAGATAATTGGTAAAAATACTTATTGTTCATAACTATATGTTAGAGTGAGAATTTGATGTTGTTGTAGAAGAGAAAAATGTTCAGCATGTCATAAAACATAGGAATAAGGGCTGAAATTAAATTTCTGAGCCTTGGGGTAAAATTGTAATTTTGTAAAAGTTAGGGGGCAGAAATGTAATTTTTCCATAATGTGATTTTTGGATTGAAATAAATAGTATGAGTGTTAAATGAGCTAAATGTATTGTTATAGATCAAGAAAGGCGTGGAATTGACCTTGAACGGGGGAAAGAAAAAGCTTCGGACTAAATTGCAAAAATTCCACATTTTGCACCGAGGTAAGTTTGTATGTAAATATTACATTAATTTTATGTACATTCTTATATTTTAGCCTATTATGTAAATATATTAGCGGATGTTAAAAATATAAATAGACCATTGGAAGAATGGAAATAAACAATAGAGAGAGATCCCAGTTGAACATTCGGAGAGATCGAATAAAATAGAGGAAGCATAGCTAGGTCACATGTATGATGCTGAGTGCACATCATGTGTACAAGAAAGCTACAAGATACAATGTAGTAGCTAGGTCACATGTGTGATACGGGATGTATCCCATGTAGACAAGAGAGCTACGTAAGAGATGAATGTAGCTAGGTCGCATGGGTGATACTATGTGTACACCATGTAGACAAGAGAGCTACGGGATATATGTAGCTAGGTCGCATGCGTGATTCCAAGTGAAGGACACCATGTAGACAAGAGAGCTACGAGACAAATCGGCTAGGTCACATGAGTGGTACAACGTGTTCACTATGTGTACAAGAGAGCCGAACTAAATGAAGTATGATGGTGGAGCTGTGGGCTGAAGCCATTAAATATCGAGGGTTGATCCGAATTGTTCAACGGGATGGCTTAGTAGTGAGATTGTAGTCACGGACCTACACTTGTAATGTATGAAATGTGATGAAAATGATTTGTAGTATATATATATGTAAATTAAACTGAGGTTAGTGCAAAGAATGGGTGAAAGAGTGAAAGTAGCATTAAATCTGTTTTGGACAGTAACAATGACGTGATTTTGAAAAATCACCAAAAATAGAATGGATTTAACTAGAGGTTTAATGAGATGTGAAATTAAAGCTTAATGAGTCTATTTTCATATAAAAGAAACAGAGCAAGCAAAAGAATTCTATATTTTGAGATATTTGCAATTGTGTGTGACTTGCTCAAAATGACTACGTGGTCCCCTGTTCCAACTTTGAAAAATCATTAAAAATTGTACAAAACAAATTAAGAAATATAGTTTATATGCCTAAATTCCTCATTGAGTCTAGTTTTAAATGAAACATATTTTATGGTTATTTTAATTGTGTACTGGGAGAAATTCAATTCGTAGTGAACAGAGGTCAGATCAGTTGTGCTGTGTAACAGGGGAAACTTTAACCAATAAACTGTACTAATTGGCTGAACCAAAAATTATAGAAACAAATTAGTAAAAATATTTATGAGTCTAGATTCAGGGAAATTTTACGGATTTGAATTTCGAGTTTTGTAACTCGAGTTATGATTTATTTAGCGAACATGATGCAGCAGAGACAACTTAATCAAATTGGAGTGAATAGTGAAATTAAAGTAGCTATACTTGAGTTGTTGTATAAACATATTAGATTCTTTCATTAATATTTACTTATTTACTTACTAAGCTATAAGCTTACTTTGTTTTCTCTCTTTTGTTTTATAGTGTCCTTCAGCTTGCTTAGGAGTTAAGGATCGCGAAGATCTGTCACACTATCAATACTTTAGGTATTGAACTAAACATTTTGAATTATGGCATGTATAGTAGACTTAATTATTTTGTTACGTGTCATAATTGCCTAGGTTTAAAATATTGGTTACAGTATTCGATCAACTACTTTGTATAAGCCATTAAAGTTGGCTAATATTGTTTAAGACATATGTTATAACGATACACTATCAAATTGGGTGACATATTTCTATTTCGGTTTTTTTATTTAATGGTATGTGCTATGTTCTAGTAATACCTTGTACCCTGTTCCGGCGACGGTAACGGGTGTTACACATATGGCCCATCAGGCCCAATCACATTCATATGGCCCATCAGGTCCAATCACATTCATATGGCCCGTCAGGCCCAATCACATTCATAGTCATGCAATCATATGATTTTTCATCACTTAGTACCAAATTGCCAATTTTGCCTATTTTGGGCCCTACAACCCATCGACCCTTTTAGCCTGTTTTGGCCCAATTGGCCAATACACGGCCCAAGTCCATGGAAACGCTCATGGGGCCTATGATAACCTATCGGTCCCCCCTTTACGAGTGTTCACGCACTCGCAATATTATTATAGCCAAACTTTCAACTTTTCATCATTTCGACTTTTTGGCGTTTTGGGATTGTCAGCTACTGTGTGTGTGCAGTGTAAGTACACACCTGGTACTAAAACGTGTTGCAATCTCCTTAGCCACAAACCTACAAATGATGTCACTCAATGATTAATCACACACTTATCAAATACGATCACCAAAAGCTGAAAATCTCACTTTTGCCTTACCTTGAACGACAAGCCTTAATAGCCCTTCCTTGCTCACTAATCACGAGTATTTCTTAAATTTGCATCAATCTTAATCATTAAGAACTAAACAACAAGTGACTCATAATCATCTTCAGTCACTCTTAAATCATCCATGATCATTCGGCCAACCTTAACTAATAAAAGAGGAATACTTACCCAAAACACCTAAGGAGCAATTCGGCAGAGATCTGAAATCCGAGATTCGATACTAATCCCCTACCAAAACGGATTTAGAAAGAGTGAGGGAGAGAAGAAATCGGTACTAGGAAGACCAACTAAAAGAAAGTAAAGGACTTACACAAGAATCGATCGTCCAACCTTGAAGAAAAAGTGGCAGCACAACAGGATTTTGGCCAAAAGATATTCGACTTTAGAGAAAGTAAGTAGGAGCAAGAAAGAAAAGAGTCTGATAAGAAAGGAAGGGAAGAAATTGGCACAAAATAAAAGAGAAAGAATAAAGGATTTCAGCTTTTAGATATTTGGAGAGAAAAGTGTTTTCGGTAAAATAAAAAGGAAGAATTCGACATTAGCCTAGAATCCCCAAAATCGGCACCTATATATACTATAGCTAAATTTACCTATCCCAAAATCCCAAATTCAGTTTCACTTCTCTACACCTCTCATCTCCTAACTTTTCTCCTAGATAACTCCTTAATCCCTTCCTTAATTTCTCCTCTGATCATTCCCTTCAGAGTTCACATCCAACGCCAATACTGGCTATTTATTGAGCAAAAATAAATCCTTCTTTTGAGCAAGGAGGGATTTGAACCCCAAACCTCCTTGCCATGCATGGGATGCCACCTCTAAGCCCCTATGTGATGCTACTTGCCACTCCAACACAAGGCTCCTTGTGTCCAATTCTTCCTCCATTTATTTAAAAACCAAACCACTTGCCATCAAGGTTCTTTTAATTATTAAACTATAATTTTCTTCACCTCAAAATTCGAACTCAAAACTTAACCAAGGCCTATTATCCCATAAATAACACTTGTTTAGGAATATTAAGCACACATTCTATCAAAACTGAAAAAAAAAAGTTCGAGATTTTTGGGGCGTTACAACTCTACCCCCTAAAAAAAATTTCATCCTCAAAATTTTACCTGATCCAAACAGTTGAGGATATTAATGTTGCATCGCTTCCTCAGGTTCCCAAGTAGCCTCCTCAGCCTTGTGATTACGCCAAAGCACTTTGACTAATAGGATGGACTTCCTTCTCAGTACCTTAACATCACGACCAATTATTTGTATGGGCTCTTCCTCGAAAGTTAGGTCTGGCCTAACCTCAATCTCCTCAACCGACACGACATGTGAAGGATTCGAGCGATACCGTCTTAGCATGGAAACATGAAACATGTCGTGGATTTGGCTTAGTTAAGAAGGTAATTCTAGTTGATAAGTGACTGAACCAACCCACCCCGCAACCCGATATGGCCCAATGAACCTTGGGCTTAGCTTCCCCTTCCATCCAAACCTTAATACCTTCTTCCACGGAGAGACCTTAAGAAAAACTAAGTCCCCCACTGCATACTCAATCTCTCGACGCTTAAGGTCAGCATACAACTTCTGCCTATCCGAGGCCTCCTTCAATTGATCACAAATCAATTTTACCTTACCCTCAGTGTCTGCTACTAACTCAGGGCCCAAAACTCTTTGTTCGCCCAATTCCGTCCAACATGTTGGAGTTCGACACCTTCGCCCATACAGTGCTTCATACGGAGCCATCCCAATACTTGCTTGATAACTATTATTGTACGCAAATTCGGCTAACGGCAAATAGTCTTCCCAGCTACCTCAGAACTCAATTACACATCCCCTCAACATATCTTCCAAAACTTGGATCACCTTTTCTGATTGTCAATCAGTTTAAGGGTAGAATGCCGTACTGAAGTTCAACCTAGTACCCAATGCCTCGTGCAGCTTCTTCCAAAATCACGAAGTGAAACGTGGGTCCCTATCAAATATTATGGAAATTGGCACTCCATGCAATCTTACAATCTCTGCTACATACAAACTAGCCAGCTTTTGTAACGAGTAATTGGTGCGGACCTGTACAAAATGGGCAGACTTGGTTAACCGATCCACTATAACCCATATCGAGTCTTTCTTAGCAGGCGTTAATGGTAGCCCACTAACAAAGTCCATAGTAACCCTTTCCCACTTCCAAAGTGGAATCTTCACTAGCTGAAGCAATTCTAAAGGCAACTGATGTTCTGCCTTCACCTTTTGACAAATCAAACATTTACTTACGAACTCCATAACCTCGTGCTTAAGTCCAGGCCACCAATAAAGCTCACGTAAATTTTGATGCATCTTGTTTCTGCCAGGATGCATAGGATAGGGAACTGCTATGCGCTTCCCACAGAATAGACTGCCTTAGATCATCGTCCTTTGGTATACACATTCTCCTACGGAAACACAACACTCCTCACTATTTATCCTAAAGTTTGACGTCTCCCTATTTTCTACTTGTCTAAAACGAGCACCCAAAGTCTCATCCACTATCTGCTTACTCTTTATCTGTTTGACCCAGACCGGCTTTTCTTGAATCTCAGCAAACAAGCTACCATCATCAAACAAGCTTAAACGAGCGAGCATAGCCCTCAAGTCCGACATAACCCTACGACTCAACGCGTTGGCTACCACATTTGCTTTTTTAGGGTGGTATTCAATCGTACAATCATAATCCTTCAATAATTCTACCCATCTACGCTACCTAAGGTTTAGCTCCTTTTGGGTAAGGCGGTACTTCAAACTCTTATTGTCCAAATAAATTATGCACTTCTCCCCGTATAAATAATGCCTCCATGTTTTTAGTGCGAAAACCACCGCAGCTAGTTCCTAGTCATGGGTTGGGTAATTCACCTCGTGAGTCTTAAGTTGACATGACGCATACGCAACCACCTTTTCTTCCTGCATCAATACACAGCCCAAGCCCACATGCGACGCGTCACTATAAACCGTAAACTCCTTCTCAGGCTCTGGCTGAATCAACACAGAGGCCTCAATTAAAACCTTCTTAAGCTTTCCAAAACTCTCTTGCTGCTTGTCCGTCCAGTCAAACGGTACCCCCTTCCTCAACAACTTAGTTAAAGGTGTAGCAATTAATGAAAAGCCCTCAACAAACAGCCTATAGTACCCTGACAAGCCCAGAAAACTTTGGATTTCTGACGCTGACTTAGGTGTTTTCTAGTCTAACATTGCTACAATTTTCTGGGGATCCACCTTAATCCCCTTAGCTGACACCACATGTCCAAGAAAAGTAACCTCCCTTAGCTAAAATTTGCACTTACTAAATTTGGCATATAGCTGCTTCTCCCTTAAAATCTGTAACACAATCCTTAAGTGTGCATCATGCTCATCCTCATTTCTTGAGTACACTAAGATGTCATATATAAAAACCACCACAAACCAATCCAGGTAGGGTTGGAAGACTTGATTCATGAGATCCATAAAAGCGACAGGTGCGTTCGTCAGCCCGAATGGCATCACCAAGAACTCGTAGTACCCATAACGAGTTCTGAAAGTTGTCTTATAACCATCCACCTCTTTAACCCTCAATTGGTGATATCTCGAACACAGAACAATCTTTGAGAAAATGAAAGCTCCTCTAAACTGATCAAAAAGATCATTGATTCTCGACAGAGGGTACTTCTTTTTAATAGTTAACTTGTTCAACTATCGGTAATCGATGCACATTCGCAAGGTCCCATCTTTCTTCTTTACGAATAACACCAGTGCTTCCCATGGAGACACACTTGGTCGGATGAATCCTCGATCCAACAATTCCTGAATCTGTGCCTTAAGTTCTACCAACTCCTTCGGTGCCATCCGATAAGGGGCGATAGACACCGGAGCCATACCAGGTAACAACTCGATTCCAAACTCTACTTTTTTGTTGAGCGGCAACCCTGGAAGCTCCTTGGGAAAAACATTAGGAAATTCCCTAACTGTTCTCAACTCCTTAATAGTAGGGCTCTTGGCCTCCGTATCACTAATATAAGCCAAATAGGCTTCGCATCCCTTTCGTACTAACTTCTCAGCCCTTAATGCCAAAATCACATTCGACAGATAATTCTGGCATTCACCAATCACCACCACCTCCTTATCCTCCACCATTCTTAACACCATTTGCTTTGCAACACAATCCAAGGTTGCTCGGTGTTTCACCAGCCAATCCATACCTAAGATTAAATCAAACTCGCTAAATGGCAGTTCCATTAAATCCGCTAAAAAGGTAACCCGTTGGACTACTAAGGGTACCTCCTTAAAGAACTTATTCACTCCCACTGACTGGCCTAATAGACTTATCACAGTAATCTCATTCACAGTAATTTCAAACATATCACCCAAAGGTTCAGTCATATTGCATGCAACATATGAATGCGTCGATCCAATATTAATCAATGTAGTGTAAGGTAACTCATGTATAAATAACATACTCGTTATCACATCTGGGGCATCCCCGTCTTCTCAGCGACGAGTAGCATAAACCAAAGCTGGCTGCCTCGCCTCAGCATGGCCTACATTTCTGCCTAGTACTCCACGTCCATGTCCATTGTCGTTACCTCCCCTGGCCTGCCCACGGCCCTTTGGCAGTAGCTGACCACCCCTTGGTGGCTGAACACTACCCCGGCCCACGACTGGCACCTGACCTGGCATTCTAGGGCAACTCTTGATCCCATGCTCCATAGATCCACAAGCTAGACAAGCCTACGTGACCTTTCCCACAATCAGCACAAGTGGCACCCCTGAATTAACAACAAGGGGCCCTGCTCTAACTGGCCCATTAACTCTGGCCCTAACCCTAAGCCTCTGTCCAACACCAGAAGTCTCAGCCTTCCTTTTATTCTTACCCTTTTTTTTCCTGATTTAGATGTAACGCCCTGATTTTTGGGATTTTTCGGGTTTTTCTTCATGTTTGTAGTAATTTTAAAAAAAATTTTCATGTTTTGAATGTTGGTATCATGTTTAATTGTGGAAGAGGGCCTTTAGAAGACCCAAGCTCAAGATTAAACACAGCAGAATATCAAGGTTGTTTTAAAGTGAAAAGGGGGAATTTGGTTAAGTGGGCTTTTAGGAAGAACTGTGTAGGTTATGACACAAAAGAGCCTTTGGCAGAGTGGCTGAGTGACGCCACTAGGGAGCTAAAAAGGTGGCGTGTCAGTGATGTGGGAGGGCCAAGCTTCGATTCTTGGAGTTGGCATTTGGAGGTGTTATTTTTATGACTTGAGCAGACAGGAGTTGGAAGCAGAGTGGAACTCTGATGGGGAGAGTTGGAGGACAGTCAAACATATGGATTAAGGAGTGATAAGGGGAGAGATTTAAGGGATTGGGAGAGAGGCTAAGAGTTAGCCGAACTTTGGGAATTGGAGAGGGGAATTCGGTAGAGGGGCTTTAGGTTAATATTTCGGCACTTAGGGTATTGAGTGGTGCTGTTTTCTTCTACTCAGACACCTTAGGGTTGTTCTTTCCTCTCTTTTTCCTCTCTAGCCAAAACCACCATCCTCCCTATTCTTCTTTCTCTATTTTTCTTCTCCAAAACCGTCAACCAATCTTGCTGTTCATCAACACTTTTGCCGAAACCACAAAAGCTGAAACCCTAAAAAACATACTACTTGTGCCGATTTCTTCAAAGCCAAACCCTTCAATATTTTTGTTTTTATTAATCAACAATCATCTTTTCTAAACCCTAGATACCTGTCGGTAATTTTACTTCAAGGTTATAGCCTCACATCATCATCTTCTTCATCACCCAAAAGCCGAAAATACCATAGATTTAGGGGCTTATAGCTAAAACTTCAAAACTCCTGGCTTCGAGTTCTACCGTTGTTTAAAGGGTAAATCTGCATCAGATTACGTGGAAATCAAAAAGGAGTAAGGGTGTCTTCTTAAGTGTTGGATTGAAGGCGTGGTTCGTTGGAGCGATTAGATTCGGAGCTAGCTATTGGTTTTGGCAAAAAGGACATCGAAAGGGATCTCAGTAGCAGTCGTCACGAAATAGGTGTGTATCGAACACCCTTTCATAGTACAATTTGGCAAAAGCCGAAATGCCGAAATTCTGGCATTTTATGGGCTTGTGAGTGTGCGAGTGTTTACAAGACGTATAGAAATTGTTAGATCTGGCATCGCAAAGTGGTAAGTTGGTCTCATGCGATAATTCGTGTACTTCAGAAAATGGGCCTCGATGGGCTAAAAATTGGGCCCAACGGGCTTACTGGGCCATATGGGTAATATAATAAAAAATGGGCAAATAAATATGTTCTGTTAGACTGTGGACTCAAAATCGCTTAAAACGATAAATTACTGAAATATTTTATAAGCGGGGAAGTTTACGGATTTACCCCAAGAACAAAATTACCGATATACCCCTAGGGCTTAAAGAGACTAAAATGCATGATTGACTGATACTGTATTCTACATGTCTTGTTATTATTAATATCTGTTGCATGAGACTGGGATATTAATGGAGGAAGTACTGAAAGTGGTTTATCCACGTACTGGAGGCTTTGCCTCAGCTTACTGATATTTGAGCAGCATTGCTGCAACTGTGGAGTGTAGGGTTGGGTGGGTTGAGATATTCCCCACATGGAGTGTAGGGCTGGATCGAGTGGAGTGTAGCGGTTGGTTATAGGCTGGTTGGGTTGCATACATGTATATACATATTTTTTCTGTTCTGGTATTGGGCCTATGGGCCGCACTGTTATGCTAAAAAGGGCTAAGGCCTAGCTACTATATTCTAAAAAGGGCTTCGGTCCGCTATGTACTGATTGTCTGATTGGGCTTAGGTCCAATGGGCTTGAGCTGACTTGGGCTTCAGATGGGTTTTTTTTGTACACACTGAGTTTCCCAACTCACCCCTTTTTCTTCCATCCTTGCTGGTGAGCCCTAATTGGTGGACTTGGAGCTGGGCGGGATTCAGAGTGGCCTTAAAGATTAATTTCTAGTTTTTAATTAAATTCACATTTCACTTTCGGTTATTTTCATTTCGCTTAAAGTTGTAATAAGGCCGCTCTCTTATAATTACTTGTTTTAGGGATTGTTAGACTGGTTAGCACTAGGATGCGTTTTATAAAGACTATATGTTTTCAAAATATCACGATAACGCGCAAAGCTTCCGCAATATAAATGTTTTCAAAAGAAAATAAATATCTAAACCAGACTTAAACTTGATTTGTTTATCGTAGACATATAACATGCTTAAAGTGTGGCAATGGATGTGTGCATGTCTAGGATTGGATCCGGGAAGAGCTTGGTACTTAAGCAGTCCAATAGACTCACCTCCTCTTTCCTAGCTTCCTACCTGGTGCATCTTCCATTCACTTTAACTTAAAACAAGAACATTTTTGCTAAACACTAAGCAAAGATTTTAGATAAACACATGATTTTGAAACCTCTCCATATGACATGTTGAATTTGGCCGTAACGTCTGGGTCGGGTTTAGGGTGTTACATTAGATGCTCAGTGCTCTTCACCTCCTCTGCTATCTTTGCTTTCTCTACCAACTTCGAGAAAACTCTCTCCCTTTGTGGAGCTATCAATACTCTGAGGCTATCCCTAAGACCACCCTCAAACCTAACGCAACACTCATAGTTCGTTGCCACCATAACTCTTGCATACCTACTAAGGCGTAGAAATTTCACCTCATACTCCGCCACAGGTTTGTTTCCTTGGGTCAAGTTCAGGAACTCCTTCCTTCTAGCATCCACGTAACTCGCACCTACATACTTCCCTTGAAACACAGTTTTGAAGAACTCCCAAGTGACCTGCTTAGGTTGGGTGCCCTCTTTCACTGTCAGCCACTACTGGTAAGCTTCTTCCCTAAGCAGTGACACTGCCCCTTTCAACTTTTGCTCAGTCGAACAGCCCAAGTCCTCCATTATCCTTTCAGTGGCCTCCAACCAGTATTCAGCCACATTAGGAGCCACACCAGCCACGCACTTAAAGATCTCAGTGCCATTTGATCGAAGTTGCTTTGAAACTGACCCCTAATTTCCTGTGCCATTATTGGGCCTTGCGACCCTTTCCAAAATCCTCAGCATTGCTTGTGACAATGCATCATCCCCCGTGGCCCAATCATACGATCTAGTCTCAACTACGAGTGAGGCCGGAGTCTCTCCTACTTCAACATTGGGCATATGGCCCCATGCTGACGATTCAGCCCTAACACTTTCGCGACCTCGGCCACGGCCTCTTGCACCTCTTCTAGCACTCATCATTGATTTACGTATTATCTGGATTAGAAATTTTATGAAGTTTTAGTTAGTTTCAATAATTAAGTCGATGTTTTATGAAAGTATTAAAAAGAAAGTTATTTTTGTAAATCCTTTACAGTTTCAAGGTCTTACGAGCTTCAATTTCACTCCAACTAAAAGCCTTAGTATAATCATCTAAAGTAGCCCACTAACTACCTATAGTATATCAAATTAAACAAGCTTAATAATAAAACAACTTACTTGGTTCGACCTCAAAATTTTTCCAAAACATTTTGATCCAATCAAAAATTATTTTTTTTAAAAACATAAATAATAAGGCCCACTTCACAGCCCGAGTTTTGTAACTTGGCTCTGATACCACTAAATGTAACATTTCAAACCTGGCCCAGACGTTATAGCTGGATCCAGCGTGTCACATTGAAGTATTTTATCGAAAACCTTATTTTCATTAAAAACCCTTCAAAAGAGAAAATTAAGTAATAATCAGTTTGTATTTAGTTCCAAAATGAGGTGTATTCAAAATGAACTATTTCTTGGTTACTTAGTAAAAATTCTCTTTATCTACAGAAGATTGATTTTAAAATAATTATTTTAAAAAAAACTTGGGATATGTCTAAAAGAAATAAATCCAGGTTCCATATCAAAAATTCATAGCGTAGTAATGACAATGAAATAATATCTAGCGGATAGGTCTTATTACAATTCAGACTGTAATAACTTAAAATACTAGAAATTATATGTTTAAGAAAATAAGTCCA
This sequence comes from Gossypium anomalum, assembly GCA_025698475.1. Classification (NCBI taxonomy): domain Eukaryota; kingdom Viridiplantae; phylum Streptophyta; class Magnoliopsida; order Malvales; family Malvaceae; genus Gossypium; species Gossypium anomalum. Next base: position 46,301,636 of record CM046965.1, read on the forward strand.
AGTCGTCTTGCTAGCTGGCTACCTCGGAGTCTCTCCAACCGTCGAACCGTTTAGTGAGGATCACCTGAGAAAAATAAAAGAGGGGGTGAGTTTTTGAAAATTCAGTGTGTACAACCCTCATCAAACAGCAAAGTTTTTGAAAATTCAGTGTGTACAACCCTCATCAAACAGTAAAGCATGCAATAGTAAGTCTTTTTGGGCCTGAGCCCTATTCAATATCAGAACAGATGTAAAGCAATCAAATATGCACGAATCCTATCCATCCAACCACTACGCACCATCTCCATCCCCTGGTACACACCATGTGGCGATATAAATATCGACCCACCTATCCAATACACTCTAATGGTAGCCCAGTTGCGATACTACCCAATGTTGCAGTAAGCTTCTACTCATATATTAGGCTTAAAAAGCCACTGGTGGATCCATAGTCGTCAAGCAACCATGCGATCCTCATATTCTGCCTCCATTCCATAAATCCCAACCCATATGCAACCTAAACGGATTGTCATATGAATGTAGTAGATATACATATAACATCCATAAATCTTACATTCAACACATAGGGGTATTTTAGTCATTTTCGCTCTTAGGGGAATTTCGATAATTTCTCTACATTATGGGTTTATTACCTACCTTGGCCCGTTAACAGGTCCTCATTGGCTAAAGTGAACAAATACTATGCACCAGGTAGGATTCCACAGAAGAAGAGGTGAGTCATTAAGACCGCTCAAGTACCAAGCTCTCCCTAGATCCAATCCTAGACATGCATATACCCATTGCCACACCTTAACCTTATGACTCGTCCACGAGCGCAATTAATTAATTATTTAAGTTTTATTTCTGATTGAGTAGTTACCAAAAACTAGGTCCACAACCCCTTACTAATCACTAACAGGTCCACACTTATTCATTTGGCCCCTTTAGGCCCAATCTCATTCATATGGCCCATCAGGCCCAATCACATTCATATGGCCCATCAGGTCCAATCACATTCATATGACCCATCAGGCCCAGCTACATTCATAGTCATGCAATCGTATGATTTTTCATCACTTAGTATCAAATTGCCAATTTTGCTTATTATGGGCCCTACAGCCCATCGGCCCATTTAGCCCGTTCTGGCCCGATTGGCCAATACACGGCCCAAGCCCATGGAATCACTCATAGGGCCTCCGATAACCTGTCAGTCCCTCTTTTACGAGTGTTCGCACACTCGCAAGACTATTATAGCTAAACTTTCGGCTTTTTAGCATTTTGGCTTTTTGGCATTTTGAGATTTGCCTGTCTACTATGTGTGTGCAGTGTAAGTACACACCTGGTACTAAAACGTGCTGTGATCTCATTAGACACGAACCTACAAATGATGTCACTCAACGATTAATCACACACTTATCAAATACGATCACCAAAAGCCGAAAATCTCACATTTGCCTTACCTTGAACGACAAACCTTAACAGCCCTTCCTTGATCACTAATCACGAGTATTTCTTAAATCTGCATCAATCTTAATCATTAAGAACTAAACAACAAGTGACTCGCAATCATCTTCAGTCACTCTTAAGTCATCCATGACCATTCGGCCAACCTTAACCAATAAAAGAGGAATACTTACCCAAAACACCTAAGGAGCAATTCGGTAGAGATCTGAAATTTGAGATTCGATACTAATCCCCTACCGAAACCGATTTAAAAAGAGTGAGGAAGAGAAGAAATCGATACTAGAAAGACCAACTAAAAGAAAGTAAAGCACTTACACAAGAATCGATAGGCCAACGTTGAAGAAAAGTGGCGGCATAACAGGATTTTGGCCAAAAGATATTTGGCTTTAGAGAAAGTAAGTAGGAGCAAGAAAGAAAAGAGTCTAATGAGAAAGGAAGGGAAGAAATCGACACAAAATAAAAGAGAAAGAATAAGGGATTTTGGCTTTTAGATATTTGGAGAGAAAAGTGTTTTCGGTAAAATAGAAAGGAAGAATTCAGTATTAGCCTAGAATCCCCAAAATCGGTACCTATATATACTATAGCCGAATTTACCTATCCCCAAATCCCCAATTCGGCTTCACTTCTCTACACCTCTCATCTCCTAACTTTTCTCCCTGATAACTCCTTAATCCCTTCCTTAAATTTCTCCCCTGATCATTCCCTTCGGAGTTCACATCGAACTCCACTACTAGCCATTTATTGAGCAAAAATAAATCCTTCTTTTGAGCAAGGAGGGATTTGAACCCCAAACCTCCTTGGCATGCATGTGACGCCACTTCAAAGCCCCACATGTAATGCTACTTGCCACTCCAACACAAGGCTCCTTGTGTCCAATTCCTCCTTCATTTATTTAAAAACCAAGCTACTTACCATCAAGGTTCTTTTAATTATTAAACTATAATTTTCTTCACCTCAAAGTTTGAACTCAAAACTTAACCAAGGCTTATTATCACATAAATAACACTTGACTAGGAATATTTAGCACACATTCTATCAAAACCGAAAAAAAAGTTTAGGATTTTTGTGACAGCCCTAATTTGACCTTAGTCAGAAAGTGGTTTCGGGACCACAAAATCGAGTCGTAAAAATAATTAACCATCATATTCGATTCTTATTATATGTGGACGTGCATGTGTGAAAGTTTCATATTGTAATTTTGTGAATTGTATGTGAAATTATTAAATAGGACTTATGTGAGAAAATTTTGAAATGTGATAGGTAAATTTATAAGTGGTTTATTAATGCATGTTTTAAAGAGGTAGGACTTGCATGTCAAATGTTCATTTTTGTTCAAAGTGGCCGGCCATGTTGTTGTTTATGACAATATATATGTATTATTTATTAGTTTTAAGGAAACTAAATGACTTTATAATTTTTTATAATATTAATGAATAAAGAGTAATAAAATATTGGGTGAGTGGGAGGAGAAACCAAAGTTGGTTTATCCTTGCTCCTCCATTACCGAAACTTGAAGTGAGGAAGAAGAAAAAATTTTTTTGTTTGATATTTGGCTTGGATGATGGTTAGAAAGAGCTCAAGAGCAAATAGGACCTAAATCAGATAAAGGGAAGGAGAAAGCAATCGAGTAGCCTATCCGTAACTATTCAAATATACCCGAGGTAAGTTTTAAGTATCTTCCTTTAGTATATAATTGACGATGCCATTATAAGAGTATAGTATGTAAATTGCGATATTTGGCTTGCATTTGAATTAAGATGTATAATAGATAATGCATGTATATGACTTTTAGTTGGATAGTCACTTTGAGTTTAAGATTTAATGGTAAAGAGAATGAGTAATATGAGATATAACCATTGAGCTGAATGTGAATGATGAAGTGTGTATCGAGTTGGTATTCGAATGTAATATATGACTATTATGATAAGATGACTGAGATGTGTTGAAATATGATAAAAAATGTATGAGATTGAAAATATATCCGGACTTGAGGTCCGCAGGCTATATGCTAGAAGAATATCCGGATATGAGATCCGCAGGCTATATGTTAGAAATATATCCGGACTTGAGGTCCGCAGGCTATATGCTGGAAAAATATCCAGGCTAAGGACCCTCAGGCTTATGCTAGTAATGTATTCCGAGCTCTAAGATTTGACAAAATCGTTACCAATAATGTAAGTAAGATTTCAACTTCGAACGTTAGTGGTAAACATCGTTGCATCAGTATTATATGTTTTACATGTTAATGTTCGCGTTACGTACTCATATTTGAATTGATTTCTATGTGAATTACTAGTATCAAAGTACAGTGTATATATATATATATGTGTGTGAATGAATTTGGTATTTGAGGATAAGACAATGATATAATTGGTTAATGTGAGTCATCATATGAAAGAATGTAATTAAAGGTATTAGTATAATCTTCGTAAATAGTGAAATATGTGCAAGAAGTTTTCTTATGTATACATACATACATATTCGGCCAATGGGTTTTGTAACTAATGTACGGGTGTATATTTTGTCAGGTGAATTACAATTAGAATACAAGTTTGGTGATACTCAATGTTCAATTTTAATTACAAGCTTTAATAGTATGAATTGCTTAAAACTTACTAAGCCTCAAAAGCTTACTCTGTTTCTTATTTCTCTGTTTTATAGATTGTTGACTTTGGCCGCCGACTCGGGGATCGTCAGTAGTTCTTCATACTATCGATCTTTTTGGTACAATTATATTTTGGACTCGATATGGCATGTATAGATTAGGCTGTTGACAAGTATGTTTTGTAATCATAAATGTTTTGGCCATATGAAAATGGCATTTATATCTCAAGGTTCAGTATGTATTAAGCTAAATTTCTGTTTTTTTTTTCTAAATTTTGTGAATGGAAAATTAAATGTTTAGCTCAATAATACCTTATAGCCTAAACCGGTGATCGGATTCAGGCTTGGGGTGTTACATTTTATTGGTATCAGAGCTACAATTTAGTCGATTCTAGGACTAACGTAGAGTGTTTGAGTCTAGTTATACATGCCATATAGTATTAATACGATAGTATGATGAATTCTGACAGTTAAAAATGTGTTTTTCTTATAGTAATGGATCCCGATCCTAATCGAGCGATAGCTGATGATGTTGAGAATGTAGTGCCTGCTCCCGCGCATGGAACAGCGCCGTTGGACTCTCAACCTATTGCAAAAAATTAGAACGATGAGGCTAGACAGGCTTTCTATAGTGTAATGAATGATTTGTTCAACCAATACATTCGAACCAATACGGCTGTTCCACAGCCTCCACTCCCGAATAATACACCCCCTGCACCTACGATACCTCCGGTAACTGATCATATGAGATTAAATAAGCCCCCGGTTGACAGAATCCAGAAGCATGGGGCTATTGAATTTAAGGCTACAGATAGCGATGATGCTGAGCAAGCTAAATTTTGGTTGGACAACACTATTTGAGTGTTTGATGAACTGTCCTGCACACCTGATGAATGCTTAAAATGTGCTATATCTTTACTATGTGATTCTGCCTATTATTGGTGGAATACGTTGATTTCTGTTGTGCCCAGAGAGCGAGTGTCTTGGGAGTTCTTCCAAACCGAGTTTCGAAAAAAGCATATCAGCTAGAGATTCATTGATCAGAAACGGAAAGAATTCATTGAACTTAAACAAGGTTCCATGCCAATTACTAACTATGAACGAAAATTTGTGTGGCTTAGCCGGTATGCCCGAGAATGTGTTTCTTCAGAAGCTATAATGTGTAAACGTTTCGAAGATGGATTGAACGAAGATATAAAATTGTATGTCGGCATTCTTGAAATCAGAGAATTTGTAATACTTGTAGAGCGAGCTTGCAAGGCCGAAGAGCTTAGTAAAGAGAAAAGAAAAGCTAAGGTGGGAGCTAGAGAGTTCCGAAAGAGATCTTTGGGAAAGCCCTTTCAGCAGTCATAAAAGAAATTTAGAGAGGATTCAGGTCGATCTAAAGACACTTTGGGCTTTTCCAAACAAGACCATAATTGACCCCCAGTGAGTACGCGAGCCACTTCAGTTGCCAGTGTTGGAAACGATCGTCGGGATAGAACAGAATGCAAGTATTATGGTAAATGGCATTCGGGGAGTTGTAGATTTCATGACCGCTCTTGTTATAAATGCGGGTCAGCCGACCACTTTATCAAAGATTGCCCAAGATTATCCGAACAAAATATGAATCAGAGTGGGAAACCGAGTAATACTACAGCACGAGGTAGACCACCTAGGAATACGGGGAACGCTAACGGCAGTCAGAGAGGGTCTAAAGATGCTACCACCAGATCCGAGGCTCGTGCTCCTGCTAGAGCTTATGCTATACGCGCATGCGAGGATGCTTCTTCTCCTGACGTTATTACCGGTACTTTTAGTCTCTTTGAAACTGATGTAATTACTTTGATTGACCCCGGTTCTACTCATTCTTATGTATGTGAGACTTTAGCATCCAGTAAGACTTTACCTGTTGAGTCTACTGAGTTCGTTATTAGAGTGTCAAATCCCTAGGGTCGATATGTGCTTGTCGACAAGGTGTGTAAGAAACGCCCCTTATTAATCCGAGGTTCCTGTTTTTTGGCCGACTTGATGCTTTTATCGTTTGACGAATTTGATGTTATTCTCGGTATGGATTGGTTGACTGTACATGATGCAGTTGTGAATTGCAAAAGTAAGACCATTGATTTGAGATGTGCAAATAATAAGATAATCCAAGTTGAGTCTACTGATTTTAATGGATTCCCAGCAATAATAATATCCTCGATGTTGGCTCAAAAAAATGTGAGGAAGGGTTGTGAAACGTATCTTGCATACGTACTTGATAGTAAAGAATCAGAAAAGAAGCTTGAATCAGTACCAGTGGTTTGTGAATATCTGGATGTTTTTCCCAAAGAATTACCGGGGTTACCACCTGTTCGGGAGGTAGAGTTTGGCATTGAACTGGTACCTAGGACTACACCGATTTTGATAGCTCCATATCGTATGGCACCAACCGAGTTAAAGGAATTGAAAGCTCAATTGCAAGAGTTAACGGATAGAGGATTCGCTCGACCGAGTTTCTCACCTTAGGGTGCACCAGTATTGTTTATGAAAAAGAAAGACGGAACCATGAGATTGTGCATCGACTATCGGCAATTAAATAAGGTAATAATAAAGAATAAATATCCATTACCGCGTATCGACGACTTGTTTGATCAGCTGAAAGGAGCTTCTGTGTTTTCAAAGATAGACTTGAGATCAAGTTATTATCAGTTGCGAGTTCGAGACTCAGATATACCTAAAACTGCTTTTAGAATGAGATACGGTCACTATGAATTCATAGTGATGCCGTTTGGGCTCACTAATGCCCCTGCGGTATTTATGGACTTGATGAATCGGATCTTCAGATTGTATTTGGATCGGTTTGTAGTTGTGTTTATCGACGACATTTTGGTCTATTCACGAGATGAAACCGAACATGCTGAGCACCTGAGATTAGTGTTGCAGATTTTACGGGATAAGCAATTATATGCTAAGTTCAGCAAATGTGAATTCTGGTTGAGACAAGTTAGTTTTTTGGATCATGTAGTATCCGCATCGGGAATTCGAGTTGATCCGAGCAAAATTTCGGCCGTACTTAACTGGAAGGCTCCAAGAAATGTTACTGAGGTTCGAAGCTTTTTAGGACTTGCCGGTTATTACAGACGATTTGTAAAGGGTTTCTCGATGATAGCCACACCAATGACGAAACTACTTCAGAAGGATGTTAGGTTTGAATGGTCAGAGAAATGTCAGAAAAGTTTCGATCAATTGAAAACTTTTTGATCAAGCTCGATACTAGTGCGGCTGAATCCAGAAAGAGTTTGTCATTTACAGTGATGCATCCTTACTTGGGCTGGGTTGTGTGTTGATGCAAGAAGGTCGAGTTGTAGCTTACGCGTCGAGGCAATTGAAGCCGCATGAGAAAAACTATCCAACCCATGATCTCGAATTAGCTGCCATCGTATTCACTTTGAAAATATGGCGACACTACTTGTTTGGGGAGAGGTGTCATGTATATTCGGATCACAAAAGTCTCAAATATTTGATGACTCAAAGAGATTTGAATCTACGACAAAGACGTTGGCTTGAGTTGCTGAAAGATTATGAGCTTGTCATTGACTATCACCCGGGAAAGGCTAACGTGGTTACCGATGCTTTAAGTCGTAAATCACTATTTGCTTTACGAGCAATGAATGTACGCCTGTCCGTTTTATCTGATAAGGTGTTAGTAGCAGAATTAAAGGCCAAACCATTAATGATTCATCATATACGTGAGTCCCAGAAAGTCGACGATGAATTAGTTGCTAAACGAGCTGAATGTGTTTCAAATATGGAATCAGAGTTTCAAATTGATGACGACGATTATTTGAGGTTCAAAAGTCGATTGTGTGTTTCAAGAAATTCAGAACTTATTTCGATGATTTTGAACGAGGCTCATAGTAGTCGAATGTCAATCCACCCCGGGAGTACGAAAATGTACAACGATTTGAAATGGCAGTTTTGGTGGCATGGTATGAAACGAGACATTTCTGATTTTGTTTCAAAGTGTTTGATATGTCAACAAGTGAAAGTGGAACATCAAGTGCCTTCGGGACTACTTCAGCCGATCATGATACCCGAATGGAAATGGGATCGAATCACGATGGATTTTGTATCGGGGTTGCCATTGTCGTTAAGTAAGAAAGATGCGATTTGGGTTATTGTTGACAGATTGACAAAGTTAGCTCATTTCATTCCTGTACGTACGGATTATTCCCTTGACAAGCTAGCTGAATTGTATGTTTCTCAGATTGTAAGGTTACATGGGGTACCTATTTCTATTGTGTCGGATAGAGAACCGAGATTCACATCACGATTTTGGAAGAAATTACAAGAAGCTCTGGGTACCAAGTTGCATTTTAGCACTGCTTTTCATCCCCAGACTGATGGTCAATCCGAGCGAATAATTCAGATACTCAAGGATATGTTGAGATGCTGTATCCTTGAGTTTAGTGGTTCATGGGAACGGTATTTACCTTTGATTGAATTTGCTTACAATAATAGTTTTCAATCAAGTATTAAGATGGCACCTTATGAGGCTTTGTACGGTCATAAATGTCGTACACCATTATTTTGGACTGAGCTTAGTGAAAATAAAATCTTCGGGGTTGATTTGATTAAAGATGTTGAGCAGAAAGTAAAAGTAATCCATGAAAGTCTGAAGGCAGCTTCGGATCGTCAGAAATCGTATGCGGATTCAAAACGAAAAGACATTGAATATCAAGTTGGAGATAAAGTGTTTCTTAAAGTTTCACCTTGGAAAAAGGTGCTCAGATTTGGCCGTAAGGGCAAATTGAGTCTGAGCTTCATCAGGCCATATGAAATATCTGAATGAGTTGGACCGGTTGCATACAGATTGATTTTACCCCCTGAACTTGAAAAGATTCACAATATTTTCCATGTTTCGATGCTTCGACGTTATAGATCAGATCCATCGCATATAATTAATCCATCTGAGGTTGAGATTCAATCTGATTTGAGTTACGAAGAAGAACCAGTTCAAATTCTGGCAGGAGAAGTAAAAGAACTACGAAATAAGAAAATCTCATTAGTGAAGGTACTATGGATTAAGCACGGGGTTGAAGAAGCTACATGAGAACTTGAAGACACAATGAAGAATCGATATCCTAACTTATTCATTGGTAAGATTTTCTGGGACGAAAATTCCTTATGTGGGGGAGAGTTGTGACAGCCCTAATTTGACCTTAGTCGAAAAGTGGTTTCGGGACCACAAAACCGAGTCGTAAAAATAATTAACCGTTATATTCGATGCTTATTATATGTGGACGTGCATGTGTGAAAGTTTCATATTGTAATTTTGTCAATTGTATGTGAAATTATTAAATAGGACTTATGTGAGAAAATTTTGAAATGTGATAGGTAAATTTATAAGTGGTTTATTAATGCATGTTTTAAAGAGGTAGCACTTGCATGTCAAATGTTCCTTTTTGTTCAAAGTGGCCGGCCATGTTGTTGTTTATGACAATATATATGTATTATTTATTAGTTTTAAGGCAACTAAATGACTTTATAATTTTTTATAATATTAATGAATAAAGAGTAATAAAATATTGGGTGAGTGGGAGGAGAAACCAAAGTTGGTTTATCCTTGCTCCTCCATTACCGAAACTTGAAGTGAGGAAGAAGAAAAAAAATTTTTTGTTTGATATTCGGCTTGGATGATGGTTAGAAAGAGCTCAAGAGCAAAGAGGACCTAAATCAGATAAAGGGAAGTAGAAAGCAATCGAGTAGCCTATCCGTAACTATTCAAATATACCCGAGGTAAGTTTTAAGTATCTTCCTTTAGTATATAATTGACGATGCCATTATAAGAGTATAGTATGTAAATTGCGATCTTTGGCTTGCATTTGAATTAAGATGTATAATAGATAATGTAATATCCTGATTTTGGGCTTAGTCGGAATAGTAGTTTCGTGACCACAAAATTTGAGATAGAAATAATTATTTTATGATTATTTTGATGATTATGATATGATTGCATGACTGTGTGAAAATTTCGTGATGAAATTCTATGCCTAAAGTGTTTAAATTGAAAGTAGGGACTAAATCGAATAAGTTGCAAAATTTGCATTCTAGAAGTTTTTAGTATGAAATTGCATTGAAATATTAATTAGGAGGTCTTACATAGCAATTTGACCAATTTTAAGTTCATGGACAAAATTAGGACATGGAAGGAATTTTTGAAAGTTTAGTAGTAAGGGCATTTTGGTCATTTAGGGGTAAAATGAATTAAAATACAAAATTAAAAGCCAATTTTGCTCATCTTCTTCATGGAGGCCGAAATTAGCATGGGGAAGCCATGGCTAGGGTTTTCAAGCTTTCCAAGCTCAATAGTAAGTGATTCCAAGCCCCGTTTTGATGTTCTTTACGTTTTTGGAATCCCGGTAGCTCGATTAAGCTTATTCTAGCAATAATTTAAGCTAGGGTTCATATTTGAAAAAATACCCATAGGTGAAATGTGTTTATTTTGATGTTTTAAGGTAGAATATGAAGCTTGAAATTGTGTTAAACAACTTTTGCTAAGTGATTTTATGTAAAATGAGTAAAACGACATAATCCAGTAAAAATACCTAATGTTCATAAGTACATGTTAGAGTGAGAATTTGATGTTGCTATAGAAGGGAAAAATGATTATAATGTCATAAAAAATAAGAAAATAGGCTGAAGTTTAATTTACGAGCTTTGGGGCAAAAGTGTAAATATGCAAAAGTTTAGGGGCAAAATTGTAATTTTGCCAAAATATGATTTTGGGTCAATTTGAATAATGTGAGTCCTAATTAGACTATATTTTAAATGATAGAGCAAGGAAAACTGAAATTCGGGCTAAAATGGGGAAAATACCAAGTTGTGGACGAAATAGTAAAAGTAGCCATTTTCGCATACGAGGTAAGTTCATGTGTAAATAATGTAGCATAATTGTTATTTTTAAGTTATTGATGTTAATTATATGATATGCTGATTTTTAATCATGAAATATTATGCTTTGTGGTTAATGTTGAGTAATATGCAAATTATGTTTACTACTTGATAAATATGAATTGCTACCGAGTATCGGTTTCGATATTCCGTGGAAGACAGCAAATTTCAGATCGAGGAAAAAAGCCCGTTTGAACCTTAGGAATAGATTAGGGTACAAGTGACATGTCACTAGGATGGTTGAGCATCCGAACTCGTTGAGTTGAGTCCGAGTTCACTTATGGATGCAAATTTTTGAACTCGTTGAGTTGAGTCCGAGTTCGAGAGATGTAACTAGGCATCCGAGCTCGTTGAGTTGAGTCCGAGTTCACTTATGGATGCGAACGCCCGAGCTCGTTGAGTTGAGTCCGTGTTCACTTATGGGCGGGTTACATGATTTCTTGATTACATATGTGGCACTTATGTGCAAATTATCCGTGTATCCGAATTATATTCCGATGTGTTCAACGGGTAAAGTTCTACTCAAATGGAGGAATACTAGAGATGAAAGGGACATATTGGTAAGTGTTGTGAGATGGATACTTTGAACAGGTATGTACTTAACCCTCGGGTTGAAAACTCGATATATCAACATTGTGGTAAGATGATAAATGAAAATATGACATGAATGTCTTGATGATGATTATGCAAATGATATTTTATGTTTGCTTATATGGTTATGTTACTTGCTATTTGCATGTGAACTGACTAAGCATTTATGCTTACTCCCTCCTTTTCATTCCTTATAGTTTTGACAAGTCAGCTCGAAAATCGGGAACGGTCGGAGGCTCGCTCACACTATCCGTATACCATCTTGGCATAAGGGCTTGTATATTTTGAGTATGGCATGTATAGCACTATAATCATTTTGTATATATGGTCTTATGATATGGTTATTGAGTGGTATGAAAATTCTTGGTAATGATTAGCCATTGGAATGGCTAATCATGATCATATTTGGTGTTATGTATGTCGAATTGCTAGCTAATCCATGGAAACCATGAAATAGGTAAAATTTACCATAAAATAGATTCAGACAGTAGTAGTGACGTGAATTTGAAAAATCACTAAAAATAGTAGAAATGGAATTAAATAATGAATAAGTTATGGAATCGAAGCTTGATGAGTCTATTTTCATATGGAATGAACAAAATAGGAATATAAATTATATTTTATGAGATATTTAAACTTTTGTGAAATAGGGCCAGAGTGATTTCTGGATCCCCTGTTCTGACTTTAAAAATTCATAATAAATTTTACAAAAATAATTAGAAGTTTTTATTTATATGTACAGATTCCTTATTTAGTCTAGTTTTAATACAAACAAACCTCATAGTCATTGAAATATTTTATAGAGATATATCTGATTCGTAATACATAGAGGTCAGAGTAGTTGAACCCTGAAACAGGGGAGATTTTAACTAATAAAATTTACTATTTTGCTCAACCAAAAATTCTAGAAAAAAATTAGTAGATAAAAATATGAGTCTAGTTTCATAGAAAATTTATGGATCTTAATTTTGAGTTTCGTAACTCGAGATATGAATTTTTAACCGACTGTGATGCAGATTTTCAGCTTGTCTAAAAATTTTAAAATTAAATTGTTTGAGCTGTTTAAGTAATGAATTAAGTCTGTTAACACCTCATATTCGACTCCAGCGACGGTCTCGGGTAAGGGGCGTTACAGATAATGCATGTATATGACTTTTAGTTGGATAGTCACTTTGAGTTTAAGATTTAATGGTAAAGAGAATGAGTAATATGAGATATAACCATTGAGCTGAATGTGAAGTGTGTATCGAGTTGGTATTCGAATGTAATATACGACTATTATGATAAGATGACTGAGATGTGTTGAAATATGATAAAAAATGTATGAGATTGAAAATATATCCGGACTTGAGGTCTGCAGGCTATATGCTGGAAAAATATCCGGATATGAGATCCGCAGGCTATATGCTAGAAATATATCTGGACTTGAGGTCCGCAGGCTATATGCTGGAAAAATATCTGGGCTAAGGACCTGCAGGCTTATGCTAGTAATGTATTCCGAGCTCTAAGATTTGACAAAACCGTTGCTAGTAATGTAAGTAAGATTTCAACTTCTAACGTCAGTGGTAAACATCGTTGCGTCAGTATTATATATTTTACATGTTAAGTTCGCGTTACGTACTCATATTTGAATTGATTTCTATGTGAATTACTAGTATCAAAGTACGATATATATATATGTGTGTGAATGAATTCGGTATTTGAGGATAAGACAACGATATAATTGGTTAATGTGAGTCATCATATGAAAGAATGTAATTAAAGGTATTAGTATAATCTTCGTAAATAGTGAAATATGTGCAAGAAGTTTTCTTTTGTATACATACATACATATTCGGCCAATGGGTTTTGTAACTAATGTACGGGTGTATATTTTGTCAGGTGAATTACAATTAGAATACAAGTTTGGTGATACTCAATGTTCAATTTTAATTACAAGCTTTAATAGTATGAATTGCTTAAAACTTACTAAGCTCGAAAGCTTACTTTGTTTCTTATTACTTTGTTTCTTATTTCTCTGTTTTATAGATTATTGACTTTGGCCGCCGACTCGGGGACCGTCAGTAGTTCTTCATGCTATCGATTTTTTTGGTACAGTTATATTGTGGACTCGATATGGCGTGTATAGATTAGGCTGTTGACAAGTATGTTTTGTAATCATAAATGTTTTGGCCATATGAAAATGGCATTTATATCTCAAGGTTCAATATGTATTCAGCTAAATTTCTGTTTTTTTTTTATTTCTAAATTTTGTGAATGGAAAATTAAATGTTTAGCTCAATAATACCTTATAGCCTAAACCGGCGATCGGATTCAGGCTTGGGGTGTTACAATTTTTGGGGCGTTACAATATCTGCACATGCATTGAGGGCAATGCATCTTTTAGGTTTGGGGGTGCATTGTAAATTTAGGTTGCATTATATATCTAGTACATACGCTTATTCTAGTCTCGTTAAATTTGTTCTGCCACTACCACGTAACTAGTAAGTACTGTTTTGCCTATGTGGAGTACAATCTTTACTTATGATGTTCAATGATGAGCTTAAATTCTTCAATACACTTATAACATATGACAGGGGATTAGGTGAATTTAGCTTAGGTTAGATTGCTTGAAGATTACCTTCTAAAAGTAAGATGTCCTAACCTCAATTATTTTTGGACTATAGCAAGTATCTTTTAATTAACTTAGAGACTTTTAAAGCAAAACTCAATCACATTGCCACAACATTACTTAAATAAAGGACAGTAGACATTCCAATGCTTAAAATTGTCAAGTAAGTCATCACCACTTTGTTTGCTTCATCGTGTTGTTGACTAGAAAAGTGAGTCCAAGTAAGAGTGTGTAATAAAAAAAATAAAATTAGGGGCACTCCACTGTAGTAATAGGCTGAGTAGCTAAGGAGATAGTTGTTTTTTCCATCCATCTTCTAAGTTAAAGGCCTTAGTTTCAAGAGTGATTTTTATTCAAATTGTGACATGATTAAGTACTAGGTAATTTAGTGTATGATCTATTGTGATTATCAAGTCAAAGAATTTTGTGACATGTTAAACCCTCTAATATGCTTTAAAGATGAAAAAATAGAAAAAAAATACAAATACAGATAAATACTTAGAGCAAGGGTCGCAAAGTAACTTGAGTTTAGGTAACAAATGAACTGAGTAAATTAGGAGATGTTTACTATGGCAAGAAGGCACACATGAGTACTTAGGAAATTTTAATTTTAGGGAGCAATTTTTTGTACCACCTCTATTGAGGAAACCTTTGAAACTTGAACAAGTTTTAAGAGATAAAAGATTGTTGAGAAATGAAGTATATATTGTTCTTTGAATGGATTGGTAGTACAAGGTTATTATGTGTGTAGGCAAACATTGTTGCATTCATGCATTCATGTATATTTTGCTTGAGGGAAAAAAATAACTCAGGTTTGGGGGTGTGATAACTCTTGAAAAGAGTTATATTTTATGTCTTTAGATCTAGCTAATTACTTGTACTTAGGTACATTTAGTTGCATTATAGGACATTCCATGAGTACTTTTCTTGTTTCAGCATTACATTAGGAGTTTGGACTATACTTAAATGCTAGTTATTTTTAATTGCTTGTGGAAGGGTTGTGTGTGGTGGTGGATTGGTAGATGCAAGATAATGAACAAGAAGTAAAGGAATGAAGGTTTGCCAGGGCAAAGGGCTGGACAGTTTGTCAACACAAATGTTGTGGCAATTCCAAGAAGACGCCCAGTTCACGCTCAAAGCATACTAGTCTTAGGCCCAGCTAAACTTGTACGGGATATATCAACATAAAAGAGGGAAAAAAATCATGGGCTATTGGATTTACCCTAGGGAAAACTATTAAAAAAGCCAAAGGAGGAAATCCTAAAAATGGCAGAGAAACAAAAAGAGGAAAAAAAAGGAGATCCTTAGGCAAAATAGAGGGTGGTAGCTTAGTACAGACGAGAAGAGGAAGACGAAGGCAGTCCCTCTTATCCACCACAGGACACCGCATTGCTAGAGCATGGGTTGGATAAGCAAAAGCTATTTTTCTAAAGTTCGTTCGTTATTTTTTGATTACTCATTGTGAATTGATGAAAATGATGTTGAATGATACTTTGGATTTGAATTTTAATTACCAACCCATAAGCTAAATCTCATAGAGTTGGGATTACTTAATGAAACCCTTATTTTCTTTAATGACTGGAGCATAGATCTTCTTTAATACACTATTTCATTCAATGGTTTTTTTACAAAATTAAATGTTTGCAAACTCTAGACATAGACAGATGTACAGCATGTTCATTAACTTAATCTAATTCTGACAATGTTAGGTTAATGAGATCAAAATTGAATTATATGAGCAAGTGTTCGACCAAATACTTGTAGCAGCCTCTGGATATAGAGCAACATTCATACATAAAAAAAATAAAATAGTGCATGGTACCGTGCTAAAGGCCAATAGACATATATCGCTTAAGGAAAGGTAACTTGAGGTCTTGTTCTCGAAAGAAGCAGACCATTTTAGAACTCTTCTGAGCAGTAGATTGAGTATGGTTTTGCCAAGGCATTACTATCAGTAAGGGCAGATTCTTAGTAATCTCGACCTTCCAAACCAACATCGTAGACCCTCTATCCTTTATCGTAGTATCTTTTCCATAGCATTTTTAGTTGTTTATTTGTCTGCATATCATTCACGTAATTATTCTTTTGTCATAGCATTTTTCATTATTTACTAGTTACACATATTGCATATATCATTATTCCTTCGAATTACCACTACAATTTTATCATTACTTTTGTCATAACATTAATCATACCTCACTTTAATAACTCGACCAAATTATACCGTTCTAATCCCTATGGAAACGAATTCACTCACTGCTTTGTTACTTGTTTAACAAGTATACTTGCACAATTCACATATCATATTCACAAGCGACATTCATGCATGAAATCATACTTGAATCAAGCAAAGTGGTGGACAATTTCATGGGTGATTGTTAAGAGCTGATTTTTATTTATTTTGCAAGTATAAGGGCCTCTGGAAAATGCCTCCAAAAGCTAATTTGGGGTTGTTTAATTTGACATGATCTGGCTCAGTTGAATGAGTCGAGTCTACATATGTTGCCTGATCGTCGTCGAGGAAGTATCATTCAACTTAAGAAAATGGTGTATTAAGCTAAGTATGAGCGGAAGTTGACAAAAGGGTTCGAATGATAGGCTAGGTATGATTTTTGGTAGGTTCGATTTAATAAAGAAATAAGGTAAATAGTTTATAGATAGGATGGAATGGAAAAAGTGAACTTAAACATCAAGAGCGATTCAACACTATAAAGAGTGTCACCCCGGTTCTCATATTGCTTAAGGTGGAAAAATGGTTTGGTAGAAGGATAGGTGAAAGCTACACCAAAAAGTTGGTGATAAGTTCAAAAAAAGGAGTTCGTGTTGACTCCACTAGCACGCTAGATAAGTCACTCGAGACTCACACAAAATAGAGAGGAAGAAACCTCACAAGAACAAAAGTTCATTCAATAAAATGGAAAAAGTCCCTTTCTACATGATCAACTATTTATAAGCCTAAAGTGCCTATTGAAATTCAACATCTAAATGTGTTCAAACTAATCTTAAATCTGTTCATATTTGTATTTAACATGTCCACACACATAGCAATAAAATTCGGTTCATGCTTAAAGATGGTGCATGAATTAGCCAAACCATCATGTTGCTTCATTTGATGCATTCATGCATACTTAGCCTTGAATAACATACCTAATTCCATGAATGTGCAGCCCTTTAATACTCCTACATCTCCCTTGGATGAATGAAGCTTTAATGTGCCTTGAATACTTGAATGGTCAGCTTAAATGCGCATAGAGCTAATCAGCATGCATGAATTGTCCCAATGCATGTTTCTCCACAAATACGGTCCATGAATCTTCAAATACATGAACATTCAATAGCTCCCTCTTGGATGAACGTCCCAAATACATGTTTTCCTTTATATGCCATCCATTGAACCTTAATTATGCATACACCCGTCCATTTTTTGCACCAAGCCGTACATGAACCTTGTGTTAATTGCACCTTCATGCATTCGGCTGTACCTACAAACAAACATTGAACACATAAAATCACACATAGATTCGGCTGAACCTTAATAAATTATGATGTAGACAAATCAATAATATACTAGGATAAATTAAAGCACTTAATTATGGACTAGCTAGTATATTAAATTCGGCTAGCCCAAAAACAAGTGAAAATACTTAATGAGCTGAATTGAGCTAGGGAATTCAGTCTTGAGCTGTATCAATTTAATTAAAATGAAACTAATACTTAATTTATTAAAATGACGAAAAGAATGAGCTGGAAAGAAACTAAATCGAGCTCAAACGAGCTGAATTAAGCTCAAGTGAGCTGATTTGAGCTAGATGGAGCTCGGGGAGCTAGTGATAAGCTGAGATCAACTTGCAATAAGATGCAAGGAGCCTTTAATGAGCTGGGCCAAACTTCTCCTTTGACATGGAGCTCGTTTTCATTCCGAATTTGAGCAAATAAAGCTGAAACAGCTTCTTGAAGGCCCTTAGCTCAAGATCGAGTCATGGGTCCTTTAGGGAGCTCGATGGGATCGGGATTAGAGCTTGTTGAGCTTCGTGGCATGGTCATGTCATAAATGCCCTTATCGAATTGGGCTTTTTTCCTCTTTGTTTTGGACAGTTTTGTGACCCATTTAGTTTTCAGACTTGTCCTTCAATTTAATCATCTTTAATTGGATCAAGGTGTCCTCTTCCTGACCCAAATTGCAAGCCTTTGTCATCCAGCTAGGTAGAATAAGCTTCATAAATTATCAACTCCATGTCCCTACTAGAACATTTAAATAGAGGAAATTTAAATGTAGCATGAATTAATTAAATTATGCAAAAAATTAATACATAAAATTGCATACTTTATTAAATCATGCTGATTATCGAAGTATGAACAAAATTCACCCAATTAACTATCAAATACTTTGGATTAACATTATTTTAAGTAAAAAACAAGTTATAAATTACTAGAAAAAATCTATATATTTTAGAGCTTACACACCCCCAAACTTAATCTATTGCTTGTCCTGAGTAATGCAAAGCAAAAATTTAGATAAGGCAATCTTTCAACAAATTTAATTAGAATCATTAAGTAGAATCAACTTTTGCACATAAACACACATCAACAATGTCATGCTCACAAACTCTTTTTGTTGATAAGTTGCTCATATGCAATCATTATTTCAAAATTTTATACTAAGTGCAGAAAAATGCTAGCATAAGTCATAGAGTACATGCTTTTCAAGGTCTTACATAACATTCACGATTCAATCAAAGTTTTCTTATCAATTAGACAAACAATCACAAGGTTTAATTAGTGGTAGCAATTCTTTTCCACTAATGTACTGGGCACAATTATCAAAATCAATAGGTTTTTTATAAGGTTGTAATGGGGCTAGGCTTAAGGTAGGGATAAAGAGAAGTGAATTTTTAGGTTCAATAATCTTAACCCTAACTTTGCCTTGAATCTTTTCGAAGTACACCCTTCCTACTAACGGGTTTTACCACCCCAAACTTAATTTGAAGCTTTATGCCCAATTATAATTCTCAATATTTTGAGTATTTATTTTATTCTTTTTGCTATAACATTTGAACAGAGGTTTTTCTCTCTCTATTTTTTTTAAATTTATGGAAAACATATGAACATATGCATCTTTCTGAATTTTTCCTCAAATTTTGATCACCAAGGCAAGTATAGTTAAGATAGGTGCAAAAAGATGATAAAATTAGGTGCAAAAAGATGATAAAACCTAAAAAGATGGTAATATGGCTCATGACGTAGGTGAATAGCGATAAAATAGGCTTAAAGGCTCAAACTAAGGTTTCAAGTGTTAAATTCATATGGTAGCCTTGAAAGGCTCAAACGATCCAAAGAAAATGTTTCTATATCATGTTTAGATTCTTATGTATCCTAGGATTTCGCCTCAAGAAAGTTACTAAGTCAATTCTAAGGACTTAAACCTTCATGCATATCTATTTCTAAGGAAATTAGCAAAATACTACATAAGACCTAAGAACATACAAGCATCCCAAAACTTAAGATAACATAAAAAAGCTTAGATAAAACAAAAAATCATACTTGCATTTGAGCTAACTTATGAACAATTTTTTTTTGAACACTCATTTTATTTCAGCATACTTATGTGTAAACATTGAATCATACTTAAGAAAAATTTAAAATCCAGGCAAATATTGCTACCCCCTTTAAAAAGAAATAATGTCCTTATTGTGGAAACAAAGTAATGAATGAAAACTTAACACCAGGTAAGGTTGCAAGAAAAGAGATGTGAGTCATGAAGATTGCTTAAGTACCAAGTCTTTCTTAGCAATCCAATCCTAGACATATTCATTCACATTACCACTATACTTTGCTTTTATTAAAGAAGAGACATTGAGCTTAATTTTTTCATGTTTACAATTTCCTACTTATTGTGTAAAAGAAAAATACTAACTAAGAAAAGAAATATAAATGCCTAAAAATAAATACTTAAGAAAAAGAAATTTCCCCTTTTAATTCGTGTCCTCGTCTATGTCTTTCTCTTTTCCCTTCTTGCTCGCACTTAATCTGTAACACCCCAAACTAGGCCTAGATGTTATGGCCAAATCTGGTGTGTCACATTGAAGCGTTTTATCAAAAACCTTGTTTTCATTGGAAACACTTCCTTAAAATGAAAACAAAACCTTAATTACTTTGTAAAATCTCTTTTCGGTTGCGGAAGCTTAATTTAGAACATATGATTTTATGAAAACTCGTCATTTCAAAATTTAGTTGCGGAAAAGTAGTATAAAAAAATATTTATGGTTTAAGAAACCACGTTCTACTTCTAATAAATATAAAGCATAAAAATGATAATAATCCTATTTTGAAATATTATCCAGAAGAAAAACCTTGTTACAACCCAAATCAAATAGAGATAATTTAAATCCAATATATTAAAAATTACATAAAGACTAAGTCTAAACTTTTTATGCTAGTTGGCCACCTCCGAGTCCCTTCATCCGTCGAACCGCCTACTAAGGATCACCTGAAAAGTTTAGAAGGAGGGGGTGAGTTTCGAAAACTCAGTGTGTACAACCCTCAACGAGTATAAAGCAATCATTAGTCATTTTGGGCCAGAGCCCAATACAATAACAGTGGTCTTTGGGCCTTAGCCCAAATTAGCCTCAGTTGGGCTGAAGCCCACATCGCAATAATATCACAACAATATCATACATGCAATGCAATGCAGTGCAATCCCATCCACTACACACCAGCTCCGTCCCCCGTCACACCATGTGGGGATATAAATATCGACCCACTCAGCCCACACACCAATGGTAGCCTGGTTGTAGAACTACCTTCATTTACATATTGGGCTTTAAAAGCCGTCGGTGGATCCACGATTGTTTGGCAACCATGCGATCTTCATATACTTCCTCCGTTCCATAGTTCCCACCCCATATGCAACCTAAGCAGAACATCATATGTATGCATGTCACATCCATAAAACTTACATTCAACACCTAGGGGTATTTTGGTCATTTTTGCCCTTAGGGGTATTTTCTATAATTTTCCCTTAATTATGGTTTCCACTTACCTTGGCCCGTTAACAAGTTCTGCGAGCTAAGGTGAATGAATACTATGCACTAGGTAGGATACTAAAAAAGAGGAGGTGGGTCATTAAGACCGCTTAAGTACCAAGCTCTCCCTAGATCTAATCCTAGACATGCATACACCCGTTGCCACACCTTATGTAACACCCCTATAACCCGTATCCATCGCCGGAGTGGGTTATAGACAGTTACCAATCCAAAACACTACATTTGTATATTCACATTTACATAAGTTCACTAGCAATTATAAGCATAGCCAAACAAAATGAAAGATCGAAATTCAGACTTATACCGACATTCAAAAGTTACCATATTCACATGGCTTATATACAACAATATCTCAAAATATCATTCACTTAAGTCTATTCTACACATGCCATACTAGATCCAAAACATAATAGTACCAAAACGATAGATAGTGCGACGAGTTGCTGACGATCCCTGAGTAAGTGGCTGGAGTCAACGATCTATAAAACAGAGAAACATAACAAACGGAGTAAGCTTTTATAAGCTTAGTAAGTTTTAAGCAATGCAAACAAATATACTCAATTATAAATTGATCATTCAATTTATCAAATAACATTTGCTAAGTATATTGCCATTCGGCCGAATATACACCAGCACATATTGTACATTTAGCATTTTTATTTTACTTGAATCTGAACTCATATAACGTAGGTAAATCAAATACCATCACATAATTTCACATCTTGATCGGATGTATCATGATCATATATATATATAGTTATAACTCTTATTCACATATGCATTACAGTATACACTTATGGTTCATTTCAAGTCAAACTCACATATAAGTACATGATACGTACCTGGGCAACATAATGTAATGAATGTATTCAATTGTCGTTCAATCACGAAGTATCATAGTCTTAGACTGTTATCAAATCACCGACAATTAGCCTGCTAGGTTTAAAACCTGAATTCATCACTGGCACGAAGCCTGCTAGACTTTAAGTCTGAATTCATTCACTGGCATTTTGCCTGCGAGGATCGAAGCCCGATATTATTTCACCGGCATTATAGCCTGTTAGGCTCGAGGACTGAATACATGATACGATAATAAATTTACCAAGTTTCATGCATATTAAAATCATATGTTACTTGATTTCACATAGCACAAACACACTAATAATTTATTTCCTTCATTCGAAAAAATGCACATATCACACACCTTATCATCATGTCATAATTCTCCTATTATACATTTTTATTTCATATTACATTCAATTATAAACTATGTTTGATTACTCAAAACTTACCTCGAATATTTTCAACAGTCGCGGATCGGCTATTCAGTTACTTTAGCTTTTCGCTTATCTGAATTTGCCCTTCTATGCTCTTGAGCTAAAATCAACAAATTTAACTTCTCAATCAAACACATATGTACGGAAACCATATACATTTAAAGAGCTAATTCATTTGCATCATTTGTCCACTTAAGTCTATCACCATTTCATTTTAATTTCATGTACTTTGTAATTCACATTCGAACACTCAATTATACCTTAACTTATCCATTTCTTTCATTTAAACAACCCACATAACTCATTCATTCATGAACACATTCGGCAGTATGCATCTTTACAAATATTTCATTTAAACAATTTTGGCCACCTTAAAAATCAAATCATGTACTCACAATTTAAATAGATTCACTACTCCACAATCGGTCAATTAATTATACAATTAACATAGCCAAATACCAATCAAGTAGATATTTGTTCACATTTCTTTAACACATATTTATCAAGTAATCTATGTATTAGCTTTTAGCATATTCGGTTATTAGAGCAACCTATTTAATTTTCATGCATTCTTTTCTAAGGTTACCAAGACCATCCTATGATTAAATATATACATCATCTTTCATAATACACAAAATTCCTATTAAAACTCTCATACATATACATTTGGCCTAATATACTTCACAAAGTTCTCAAAACATAATTTACTCAACTTCCAAGCCATGTTATCTAAATAGACCATCTATACATAAGTACCAAGCCTCAAACTTAATTTATAACTATCTAAATCATTTAAAACATCCAACACCAAAATTTTCTTTGCATTTCATACTATAGCCGGAATGCCCATTCCAAGCAATTGAGCCACACATAGTTCAAATTTCAAAATTTAAACTTATAAACTTACAATCACATGAATTTTAACATTATAGCCCATCAAACTTTCATTCATCAATTTCTATCATCAAATACAATTTTTTTTGCAATTTCCTATCATGACAGAATGCACAATTAACCAATATTTAACAAATCAATTCATGGGTTTAAAGTGGAACCAAGAGAGAAATTCAAAAACATGAATTTTCAACCAAACTACCATAAACTTACCTTGAATTTATCTCCCCAAATGACCGAATATTCAAGAGCTTCACTTCTCTTTTTGTTTTCTTTTATTTCGGCTATGAAGAACAAAGATGAACAAGCTTTTTTTTTTTCATTATTTTGTTATTTTATTTATCTTTATTTTATAATATAAAGCCTTTAAAATTTTATAATGCTAATTTAAAATACTTATATTGTTTATCAACATCATCATGGCCGGCCACTACAAATTAAAGTGGGAAATTTGACATGCAAATCCACCTATTTTAAACCATAATATACTTGGCCACTACAAATTAACCTATCACATTTTCAGAATTTCTCACATAAGTCCTATTTAATAATTTCACATACAAATGACAAAATCAAAGCATGAAATTTTCACACATGCATTTGCACATATAATAAGCATAGAATATAACATTTAATTATTTTTGTGACCCAGTTTTGTTGTCTCGAAACCACTTTTTGATTAAGGTCAAATTAGGGCTGTCACAACTCTCCCCCCTTAGAAATTTTCATCCCCGAACATCTTTCCTGTGAATAAATTAGGGTATCGTTCTTTCATAGAGTCTTCAAGCTCCCAAGTAGCTTCTTCAACCCCGTGTTTGACCCACAACATTTTTACTAACGAAATTGTCTTATTCCGCAATTCTTTCACTTCGTGAGCCAAAATACAAACCGATTCCTTTTCATAGCTCAAATCAGATCGAATTTCTATCTCTGATGGACTAATCACATGAGAAGGATCAGATTTGCACCGACGGAGCATCGAAACATGAAAAACGTCGTGAATCTTTTCAAGTTCAGGTGGCAAAAGTAGTCTATAAGCAACCAGCCCAATCCGTTCTGTAATTTCGTATGGTCCGATAAATCTTGGGCTTAATTTGCCTTTACGGCCAAATCTGAGTACCTTTTTCCACGGTGAAACTTTAAGAAACACTTTGTCTCTGACTTGATACTCTATATCTTTCCGTCTCAAGTCTGCATACGATTTTTGACGATCTGATGCTGCTTTCAGACTTTCACGGATCACTTTTACTTTCTATTCGGCCTCTTTAATCAAATCAACTCCATAAATCCTATTCTCACTAAGTTCATTCCAAAACAAAGGTGTACGACATTTACGACCGTACAAAGCCTCGTAAGGTGCCATCTTGATGCTCGATTGAAAACTATTGTTATATGCGAATTCAACCAAAGGCAAGTATCGTTCCCACGAGGCACTAAACTCAAGGATGCAACATCTCAACATATCCTCAAGTATCTGAATAATTCGCTCATATTGACCATCGGTCTGGGGATGAAAAGCGGTGCTAAAATGCAACTTAGTACCCAATGCTTCTTGCAATTTCTTCCAATATCACGATGTGAATCTTGAATCTCTATCCGATACAATAGAAGTAGGTACCCCGTGTAACCTTACAATCTGAGAAACATATAGTTCGGCTAACTTATCAAGTGAATAATCTGTACGTATGGGAATAAAATGAGTCGACTTTGTCAATCTATCGACCATAACCCAGATCGTATCTTTCTTTCTTGGTGACAATGGCAACCCAGATACAAAATCCATCGTGATTCGATCCCACTTCCATTTAGGTATCATGATCGGTTGAAGTAATCCTGAAGGCACTTGATGTTTCGCTTTCACTTGTTGACATATCAAACACTTCGAAACAAAGTCAGAAATGTCTCGTTCCATACCGTGCCACCAGTATTGTTGTTTCAGATCGTTGTACATTTTCGTACTACTTGGGTGAACTGACATTCGGCTGCTATGAGCCTCACTCAAAATCATCGGAATAAGCTCTAAATTTCTCAGAACACATAATCAATTTCTGAACCTCAAACAATCATTGCTATCAATTAAAAATTCTGAATCCTCTTTCGAAACACATAGTGCTCGTTTTGCAACTAATTCATCATCAACTTTTTTAGCTTCACGGATTTGTTGCATCAATAACGATTTTGCTTTTAACTCCGCTACTAACACATCATCAGTGGACACAAATAGGTGCACATTCATTGCTCGCAAAACAAACAGTGATTTACGGCTTAAAGCATTAGCAACCACTTTAGCCTTTCCCGGATGGTAGTCAATGACAAGCTCGTAATCTTTCAATAACTCTAGCCAACGTCTTTATCTCAAATTCAAATCTCTCTGAGTCATCAAGTACTTGAGACTTTTGTGATCGGAATAAACGTGACATTTTTCCCCGAATAAGTAATGGTGCAAAATTTTCAAAGCGAAAACGATAAGATCATGAGTTGGATAGTTTTTCTCATGTGGCTTCAATTGTCTCGAAGTGTATGCTACAACTCTACCCTCTTGCATCAACACACAGCCCAAACCATTCAGAGACGCATCATTGTAGATCACAAATTCTTTACCGGATTCTGGCTGAACTAATACTGGAGCTTCGGTCAAAAGAGTTTTCAAATGATCAAAACTTTTCTGGCACTTTTCTGACCACTCAAATTTGATATCTTTCTAAAGCAACTTTGTCATTGGTGTTGCTATCATCGAGAAACCTTTCACAAACCGTCTGTAGTACCCGGCAAGTACCAAAAAGCTTCGAACTTCTGAAACATTTCTAGGAGGCTTCCAATCGAGTATAGCTAAAATTTTACTCGGATTAACTCAGATACCCAATACGGATACAACATGCCCCCAAAAGCTGACTTCTCTCAACCAGAATTCACATTTACTGAACTTCGCATATAATTGCTTGTCTCACAAAATCTGCAATACTAACTTCAAGAGCTCAGCATGTTCAGTTCATCGCGTGAATAGATCAAAATGTCACTATAAACATGACTACAAACTGACCCAAATACTGTCTGAAAATCTGATTCATTAAATCCATGAAAATCGCAAGGGCATTAGTGAGCCCAAACAGCATCACTAAGAACTCATAATGTTCGTATCTCATTCTAAAAGCAGTTTTAGGCACGTCAGGGTCTCTAACTCGCAACTGATAATAACCCGATCTTAAGTCTATCTTCGAAAATATTGAGGCTCCTTTCGGTTGATCAAACAAATCATCAATTCGCGGCAACGGATATTTATTCTTTATCATTACCTTATTAAGCTGATGATAATCAATACACATTCTCATAGTTCCATCTTTCTTTTTCACAAACAATACTGGCGTACCCCAGGGAGAAAAACTTGGTCGAACAAAACCTCTATCTGTCAACTCTTGCAACTGAGATTTCAATTCTTTTAGTTCGGTTGGTGCCATACGATACGGAGCTATCGAAATAGGTGTAGTCCCTGGTACTAGTTCAATACCAAACTCTACCTCCCGAACAGGTGGTAATCTAGGTCATTCTTCGGGAAATACATCCGGAAACTCACAAACTATCGGCACTGTCTCAAGTTTCTTTTCTGATTCTTTACTATCCAATACATACGCAAGATAAGCTTCACACCCCTTTTTCACATATTTCTGAGATAACATCGAAAATATTACTATCGGTAATCCTTTTTAACCATTAGACTCAACTCGGATGATCTCACCATTCGAACATCTCAAGTTAATTGTCTTTTGCTTGCAATTTACTACCGCATCATGCACAGTTAACCAATCCATACCGAGAATGATATCAAACTTGTCAAACGATAATAGCGTTAGATTAGCCGAAAAGCAAAAATATCGAATCTTTAGGGGACATTTTTTACACACTTTATCAACTAGCACATAACGGCCCAAGGGATTCGACACTCGAATCACAAAATCAATAGACTCAACAGGTAGAGTCTTACTAGATACCAAAGTTTCACACACATACAAATGAGTAGAACCGGGGTCAATCAAAGCAATAACATTAGTATCAAAAAGAGTAAAAGTACCGGTAATAACATCTGGCGAAGAAGCATCCTCGCGCGTTCGTATAGCATAGGCTTTGTCAGGAGCACGAGCCTCAGAACGTACAGCAGTATCTTTGGTCCCTTTCTGATTTCCACTAGCATTAACCGCATGTCTAGGTGG
Organism: Gossypium anomalum; assembly: GCA_025698475.1. Classification (NCBI taxonomy): domain Eukaryota; kingdom Viridiplantae; phylum Streptophyta; class Magnoliopsida; order Malvales; family Malvaceae; genus Gossypium; species Gossypium anomalum. The sequence continues at coordinate 46,329,222 of CM046965.1, forward strand.
TCTACCTCGTGTTGCAGTGTTACTAGGTCTCCCACTCAGATCAGTATTCTGTTCAACTAATTTTGGACAGTCTCTGATAAAGTGATTAGCTTATCCACATTTGAAACATGAGCGATCATGAAATCTACAGCTTCTTGAATGCCATTTGCCACAATACTTGCACTCAGATCTGTCCTAACGATCATTGCCAACACTGGCAACAGAGGTGGCTCGTGTACTCACAGGAGGTCGATCGCGGTCTTGTCTGGAAAAACCCAAAGTATTCTTGGATCGTCTTGAATCATCTCAAAATTTCTTCGATGACTGATGAAATGATTTTCCCGAAGATCTTTTACAGAACTCTCTAGCTCCATCATCAGCTTTTCTTTTCTCTTTACTGAGCTCTTCGGCTTTACAAGCTCGCTCGACAAGCACTACAAACTCTTTGATTTCCAAAATACCCACCAACAGTTTGATGTCTTTATTCAACCTATCCTCGAAGTGTTTACACATGATAGCCTCTGACGAAACACATTCTTGAGCATATCTACTAAGTTTGACAAACTTTCGCTCGTAATCGGTAACTGACATAGAGCCCTGTTTGAGCTCGAGAAATTCCTTCCGTTTCTAATCGATGAGTCTTTGACTGATATATTTCTTGCAAAACTCGGTTTGAAAGAATTCCCAAGTAACCATTCTCTCGGCACAACTGAAATCAAGATATTCCACCAATAATAGGCAGAATCACGTAACAGAGATATAACACATTTTAAACACTCACCGGGTGTGCACGATAATTCATCAAACACACGAATGGTATTATCGAGCCAAAACTCAGCCTGCTCGGTATCATCACTGTCAGTAGCCTTGAACTCAGTAGCCCCGTGCTTTCGAATTCTATCAACCGGGGGCTTGCTCAACCTCAATGGGTCAACTACAGGAGGTACCACAGGTGCAGGGGTTGTATTATTCAGGGGTAGGGGATGTGAAACAGCCGAATTAGTTCGAACATATTGGGTAAACCAATCGTTCATCATAGCATAGAAGGCTTGCTTAGCTTCATCATTCTGATTACTAGCATTTGGTTGAGAGTCCAACGGCACTGTCCCATGTGCAAGAGCAGGCGCTATGCTCTCAACATCATCAGCTACTGCTTGATCGGGATCAGAATTCATTACTATACGAAAAACACATTTCAACAGTCAGAAATCATCACACTATCGTATTAACACTTCATGGCATGTATAGCTAGACTCACACGCGCTACGTTAGTCCTAGAATCGACTAAACTGTAGCTCTGATACCAATAATATGTAACACCCCTATAACTCGTATCCGTCGCCGGAGTGGGTTATAGAGAGTTACCAATCCAAAACACTACATTTGTAAATTCACATTTACATAAGTTCACTAGCAATTATAAGTATAGCCAAACAAAATGAAAGATCGAAATTCAGACTTATACCAACATTCAAAAGTTACCATATTCACATGGCTTATATACAACAATATCTCAAAATATCATTCACTTAAGTCTATTCTATACATGCCATACTAATTCTAAAACATAATTGTACTAAAACGATAGATAGTGTGACGTGTTGCTGACGATCCCTGAACAAGTGGCTGGAGTCAACGATCTACAAAACAGAGAAACATAACAAACGGGGTAAGCTTTTATAAGCTTAGTAAGTTTTAAGCAATGCAAACAAATATACTCAATTATAAATCAATCATTCAATTTATCAAATAACATTTTCTAAGTATATTGCCATTTGGCCGAATATACACCAGCACATATTGTACATTTAGCAATTTTATTTTACTTGAATCTGAACTCATATAACATAGGTAAATCAAATACCATCACATAATTTCACATCTTGATCGGATGTATCATGATCATATATATATAGTCATAACTCTTATTCACATATACATTACAGTATACACTTATGGTTCATTTCAAATCAAACTCACATATAAGTACATGATACGTACCTGGGCAACTTAATGTAATGAATGTATTCAATTGTCATTCAATCACGAAGTATCATAGTCTTAGACTGTTATCAAATCACTGACAATTAGCCTGCTAGGTTTAAAACCCGAATTCATCACCGGCACGAAGCCTGCTAGACTTTAAGTCTGAATTTATTCACCAGCATTTCGCCTGCTAGGCTCGTAGCCCCGATATTATTTCACCAGCATTAAAGCTTACTGGGCTCAAGCCCCGATATTATTTCACCGGTATTATAGCCTGCTAGGCTCGAGGCTCGAATACATCATACGATAACCAATTCACAAAGTTTTATGCATATTAAAATCATATGTTACTTGATTTCACATAGCACAAACACATTAATAATTTATTTCCTTCATTCGAATAAATGCACATATCACACACCTTATCATCATGTCATAATTCTCCTATTATACATTTTTATTTCATATTACATTCGATTATAAATTATGTTTGATTACTCAAAACTTACCTCGAATATTTTCAACGGTTGCGGATCGACTATTCAGTTACTTTAGCTTTTCCCTTATCCGAATTTGCCTTTCTATGCTCTTAACCTAAAATCAACAAATTTAACTTCTCAATCAAACACATATGTATGGCAACCGTATACATTTCAAGAGCTAATTCATTCGCATCATTTGTCCACTTAAGTCTATCACCATTTCATTTCAATTTCATGTACTTTGTAATTCACATTCGAACACTCAATTATACCTTAACTTATCCATTTCTTTCATTTAAACAACCCACATAACTCATTCATTCATGAACATATTCGGCACTATGCATCTTTACAAATATTTCATTTAAACAATTTTGGCTACCTTAAAAATCAATTCATGTACTCACAATTTAAATAGATTCACTACTCCACAATCGGTCAATTAATTATACAATTAACCATAGCCGAATACCAATCAAGTAGATATTTGTTCACATTTCTTTAACACATATTTATCAACAATCTATGTATTAGCTTTTAGCATATTCGGTCACTAGAGCAACCTATTTAATTTTCATGCATTCTTTTCTAAGGTTACCAAGACCATCCTATGATTAAATATATATCATCTTTCATAATACACAAAATTCCTATTAAAACTCTCATACATATACGTTTGGCCTAATATACTTCACAAAGTTCTCAAAACATAATTTACTCAACTTCCAAGCCAAGTTATCTAAATAGACCATCTATACATAAGTACCAAGCCTCAAACTTAATTTATAACTATCTAAATCATTTGAAACATCCAACACCAAAATTTTCTTTGCATTTCATACTATAGCCGAATGCCCATTCCAAGCAATTGAGCCACACATAGTTCAAATTTCAAAATTTAAACTTATAAACTTACAATCACATAAATTTTAACATTATAGTCCATCAAACTTTCATTCATCAATTTCTATCATCAAACACAAATTTGTTTGCAATTTCCTATCATGACCGAATGCACAATTAACCAATATTTAACAAATCAATTCATGGGTTTAAAGTGGAACCAAGAGAGAAATTCAAAAACATGAATTTTCAACCAAAACTACCCTCAACTTACCTTAATTTATCTCCCCAAATGACCGAATATTCAAGAGATTCACTTCTCTTTTTTTTTGTTTAATTTCGGCTATGAAGAACAAAGATGAACAAGCTTTTTTTTCTTTTTTTTCTTTTGTTATTTTATTTATCTTTATTTTATAATATAAAGCCTTTAAAATTTTATAATGCTAATTTAAAATACATATATTGTTTATCAACATCATCATGGCCGGCCACTACAAATTAAAGTGGGAAATTTGACATGCAAATCCACCTATTTTAAACCATAATATACTTGGCCACTACAAATTAACCTATCACATTTTCAAAATTTCTCACATAAGTCCTATTTAATAATTTCACATACAAATGACAAAATCAAAGCATGAAATTTTCACACATGCACTTCCACATATAATAAGCATAGAATATAACATTTAATTATTTTTGTGACCTAGTTTTGCAGTCCCGAAACCATTTTCCAACTAGGCTCAAATTAGGGCTGTCACACCTTAACCCTTTGACCTGTCCACGGTCGCAAAATATTAATTAATTCTTATTTAGTTATCATATACTAGGCCCAAAACCCCTTACGAAGCCCAAACAAATTCACATACCTGTATCTAGCCCATTAAGCCCAATCATATTCATATGGCCCATTAGGCCCAAATCACCTGTATATGGCCCATGAGGCCCAAATCACATTTATATGGCCCGTTAGGCCCAGTCACATTCATATTCATGCTCACATACCAATTCCTATCACATAGCATCAATATTCAGTTTTTGCCTACATGGGCCCAACAGCCCATCAGGCCCATTTAGCCCATTCAGTTCCGTTTGGCCAAATCACAACCCAAGTCCACAGAATCGCCCGTGGGTCTCAGGCAACCTATCGATCTCTCCCTTACGAGTGTTCGCGCACTCGCGAGACTACCGTAGCCAAATTTTTAGTTTTTTGACATTTTGGCATTCCAGCATTTTGGCATTTTGGCTTTTGCCAATTCCTAGTGGGTGTGCAGTGTATGTACACACCTTCGGCTTTAATCAAGTTATCATAGGGTAGAAGTACACACCTTATCACCTAGAGTACTAAGTATTCATAATCTCCCGAACCTATATTCAACATTATACTCCATTAGTCACATTCCATTAATTCAAAATAAATCCACTACTTACCGGAGAACAACCTATACTTGCCTTGACTAGATTGATTGACTGCGATCTACCTATGTAACTCAAAATCTAACATAGTCCCCCTTCCACATCCAGGCGGAAAGTCCCTAATGGTCGACACCTTAAGTCGCTTAAACTTGGGAGCCTCTATCCCAACCTCTCTACTAGAACCCTCTTTTTCCATCAGTGATCACACTCTTGAATGAGAGGGAAAAAAAAGAAATAAATGGAGGAATCGCAGGTTAACGAAAGTTTTGGAAAGAATAAAGAAAAATCGGCTTTTAAGAGTATAGAAATTAATGAACTTAGAAATATTTAACAAAAGCTGAAGAAGATCTAACTTACTTACCGATCGCGAGATCGCTTGCCAACAAGAAATCAAACCCCCAAAGTGTATGAATCGGGTTTTAAATGAAAAAGAAATAGTCAGCTAAGTTAAAGAGGGAAGAGGTTGATTCAATTAAAATAAGGAAGGAAAGATCAAGAGTTTGGCTTAAAGAAAAGAGGAGGTGATATGCGACTGAAGCACACAAAAACAACAAATGCCCTTACTCACCCATACGCACACATATTTATACTAAAAAAATAAATAAAAAATAAAAATAAATAAAAATACACCTACACTCCTCAATTGACTTAAACTTTTCAAGATAAATTCCCTTTAAATTCTCCAATCATACCCACACTTAATCCTCATTCTAATCCCCTTGATTTTAGCCAAAAATTCCAATTTGAATTGCATTCAAATTGCTTCCACCGTACAGCACTTGAGTAGCAAAATTAAATTCTCCCTTTTGCTCGCGCCACCACTCGAACTCCAGACCTCAAGGTTACTCTACCTCCCAACACGCTACTGGCCACTGCACCGCATCCTTTCTTATGCTACTATTTGGTCACAATTAATTATAAGGCTTATATGCCTAAGCCTTAGCTTTCTTAAAGAATAAAAATTTAAACTTTGCCAAGCTTGGGATTCGAACCTGCTCCCTCTCATAACCATAGCATGCTTCACGCCACTACACCGCAAGCTCTCTTGTGCCATATTCCATCCCTAACTATTTTTAAGGCCTATTAACCCGCAACCAGATTATCTTAAAAATATTTGCTACCATTCAGATTAGAACCCCTGGCCACATGCACACTCTTAACGCCTCTTTGCCACTTGACCACATGCTTCTTTCGTGTCATTTCTCCTCCCCAATTAATTATAAAGTCTTTCTGCCGACCTCTAGGTTGTTTTAAAAGAAAGCCACAACTTTTGTTCATGCTGCGACTTGAACCTAGCACCTCTCCTTACTCCTAACGCCATCATGCCACTGGGCCAAGCGCATCCTTTATGTCGAATTTCCACCTAACATATTTATAAAGACTAAACGCTAGCTTCCTTACTAGTCACATGCGAAATAAAATTTTTTGCCAAGGCCAAGACTTGAACCTTGGACCTCCTGCTTACTACCCACGCCTTTTGCCACTAGGCCAAGCATTTTCTTGTGTCAGATTTTACTAGGCCTTATTAATAAGCCTTCCACCTAATGCTCAGGGTTCTTTAGAAAAAAAATGCAAAATTTTGCTAAAGCCTTGGATCGAACCCAGGACTTTTTCCACACTACCAACTCTTCCCAATTAATTTAACAATTAAACTAAACACACAATTATAACATATTTAAACACATTTCTTTTATTCAAGCCGCCTTCTAACTGATCCCAAACTCAAGGCCCATTACTTCTAGGCCCAAAATTAGGGTGTTACATAATCCCACAATCTCTTATTGCCATGTCATGAAGATATGATTTGGAAACCTAGGAACAAAACAGTTAGAGATATTCTTAAAAATATTTCGTATGGTATCATCTCTAACTTTTTCATATCTCTAGTAAGCTTGTTGTTGGTTATGCATGAATTTTTGCATATCCATCATACTTGAAAATTTTGATTTATTAATAGTGTTTGAAGAAGGGGCATTGGAATGATCAACTCTGGATTAACATTTGGCTCCACTAGTTCAGCAACATTTGGTTCCACCCTCAGTTCAAGGTTATTTGGTTCCCCTTTACTTCTTCTTTTGTTTCATTTATTGAGTCAGCTTTCAATTTAGGTCTGGTTGATGAGTCATCAAATTCTGGTTCATTCAGTTCATTTGGCTCAACCTAGTTCAACAGTTTAACATTCTCCACTAACCTTTCAAAATCATGCCTTGTTATGCAACCTTGAACATAATGACGTTCAAGTTTGCTTTTGATCTTACTTGGGCCCTCAAACAAAGTGAAGTAATCAACAATGGAAAATAAACACTTCCTGCATTTTTTCTAGTGTAATCTTGAATTTCCTTGAAAACATTTTTCCCAACATTTGTGGACCTTTTTATCATAATTGTCTACAACAAAAGCATTTATTCCATCAAGATTGAGGAACTATTTGAGATAGGTTTGAAGCTATATCGAACAAAGTAGAATCATAACTTAGCCACTGGGTTTAAATACTCCCTTCGGTAAGATGACAAACGTACTTACTTATAATCCAATGGGATCCTAGATTTGTATCAACATTAAGTACTTGTTGAAGAAATCCTAATTGATATTCATCATCATGGCAAAGTACTCATCTTGTTCAACATCAGGTAAGTTAAACAAATCATTAATGAACTTAGAAGTAAGAGGTACCTTCTTTTTACAAGCAAGAACCTCATTAACATATGGCATGGTCAAATTGGCATAGAATTCTGGCACTAATTCCTCTTCAGGCATTGAATGTGCATCACAGAATTGATTTCAATTTAAAACATCAATTATTTTTTGAATTGACAATGGCATAGTTATCTTGTCATTGCTTTCCAAATTGAAACCTTTTTTCCAGCATCATGGTTGATTTTTGAATATAGAATCAAATCTTTTCCTCGCTTCCTCATCTTAAATCACAATTGGATTTTGACTAGAAGTTTTGGAAGATCTAGTTCTTTTATGAGACATGGTGACTTTTCCCAAAAAAAAAAGACTTTTAACTTTTTGAGGTAGAGGTTGCGGTAGTGAAAGGATTGCGGTAGCGATGTCACAACGGTGGGATTGTTCTGGCAACGAAAAGTTTGTGGCGGTGATAATTGGGTTTGCAATAAGAAGAGGGAATTAGGGAGAACTTTGGGGATTTAAGGCTGACAGCAAAGGAAAGGAAATAGGTGGCTAAAGGTTAGGCTAATTACTTAAATGGTGTGAAAAATATGGTGGTAAATAGGGGTTTATATAGTAGTAGATTAGGGTAAATGTTTGCTACAATTTAGCTAAAGGGAATAAAAGTGGCAACAAAAATTAGGGTTTTTGAGGGTTTTATAGATGGCACTTGTATGGGTAATTTCCTCCTCTTCACTGTTGTGGGTCTCGAGCCCAAACTAGAATTATTTCTTGAAAATTTGAACTAAACTAGAAACATAACTTGATTAACACTTGGGCCAATTTGACCCTCTTATTAACCATAAACAATTAAATTAAAACTTTCAAAAAAAAATTAATAGTAAAAAATTCTTTTGGATTACTTAGGAAATTTCTTCTTAGAAGATTACATTAAATTAATCCTAGGAAAGGTTGGAAGGGGTCACAAATGGTCCCGCTTAAGTTCCAATCTCCTTAGATAGAATTAATTTAATGTAATAATTTAAGAAAAATAATTTCTAAATATACCATTTATTAGAAATATAAATAAGAAAAATCAAGGTTCTATTAAATTGAATGAGGTTTCAATTCACTCAACTTCACTATCCCAATAGTGTTTGAGATGTTGATCATTAGCTGTAAATGTACCTCTATTATTGTAACGCAATTCCACGGCTCCATAAGGATAAACTTTGTGAATGGTAAAAGATCTAGTGAAATAACCGTAGCCTTGAATTAAACAACAACACTTTTTGACCTTCTTTGGATGCACGAGGTTGTATAAGACTGTCATGCCATATCTTAATCTTTTCTTTACACATCTTGGTATTCTCATATGAAAATAAACTCAACTCCTCCAACGCATCTACTTTTAACATTCTTCTCTCACCGGCATGCTTTAGATCCAAATTTAATTGTTTCAAGGCCTAGTGAGCTTTATTTTCCAACTCAAGCGGCAAATGACATGCCTTTCCAAAGACTAACCGATAAGGAGTCATTCCTAACGGTGTTTTGAAAGCTGTACAATAGGCCCATAGAACATCATCGAGCCTTCAGGACCAATATTTTCTATTAGGGCATACTTGATCTCACGATTTACTCGTCAACTAGCCCATTTGATTATATATGATAGGTACTGGTAATTTTGTGTCTCACATCGTGCTTGTCTAAGTCATTTGTTTTTAAAGTGAGATACTTCATCATTAATTATAGCTCTTGGAGTCCCAAACTGTGTAAACACATGCTAATGTCGGAATCGCATAACTACCTTGGCATCATTTGTTAGTTATGCCTCGACTTCAACCCACTTGGATACATAATCCACAGCTACTAAAATATACTTGTTACCATAAGATGAAGGAAATAGTCCTAAAAAATCAATACCCATACTTCAAATAATTCTACCACTAAAATGTTTGTCAAGGGCATCTTGTTCCTCATTGATTTGCTTCCAGTCCTTTGGCATCTATCACAATTTTCACATATGCATACGCATCCTTAAAAACTGTAGGCCAAAAGAATCCTACTTGTAAAATCTTCATTGTAGTGCAGGAACCACCATAATGTCCCCCACTTAGAGATGAGTAGCAGTGGTATGAGATCTTGTCAATCTTGTTTCCAGCTACGCACTTCTTGATTATATAATCTACACACTATTTAAACAAAAATAGATCCTCTCCAAAATAATACCGACTATCATGAAGGAATTATTTTCTTTTGTTCGTATGTCATTCTGGAATGTATTATTACACATGCTAAATAATTCGCATAAACAACAAACAAAGGAATTTCATGAATTCAACTTACCTTGAAGATATGCTCATTTGGAAAATTCTCATTGATAGGAACAAGTGAATGAGTTACCTCATTTTGTTCCAACCTCGAGAGACGAACAACTACTTGGTTTTCAACACTTTTTCTGTCTTGGATTTGAAGGTCAAATTCTTGGAGTAACAGTATCCATCGAATTAGCCTTAGTTTAGCATCTTTCTTTCTAAGTAAGTACTTAATGGCCGTATGATCGGTAAATACTGTGACTTTCGTACCTATGAGATAGAACAGTACTTGTCAAAAGAAACAGAACCTATGAGATGGTGAATAAAATATGAAGTTGAAGCTTATTGAGCCTATTTTCATATGGAAGAAAAAGAAACAGGTAAATGAGTTGTATTTTATGAGATATTTGAGTTTTTGTAGAACAGGGTCAAAGCAATTTCTAAATCCCCTTTCTGACTTTAGAAATTCACTAAAAATTATACAAAAATAATTAGGAGTCATAATTTATATTTAAAGATTCCTTTTTGAGTCTATTTTTAAGAAAAACAAACAACGTCATCTGAATTCTGTACAGAGAGAAAAGTGATTCGTAGTGAATAGAGGTTAGAGTAGTCAAATACAGAAACATGGGAAACTTTAACTAATAAACTGTACTAATTGGCCTAACCACAAATTTTGGAAAACAATTTGTAAATAGATATATGAGTCTAGGTTCAGGGAAAATTTACGGATTTGAATTTCTAGTTTCGTAACTCGAGATATGAATTTTTTTAGCAACTGTGACGCAGATGGACAGTTTATTATGAAAGGTGAAATAAATTGTTTGAAATTGTTTAAGTGATAAATTAAGTCTGTTAACACCTTGTGCTCGACTCCGGCGACGGTCTCGGGTAAGGGGGTGTTACATTATCCGTTAGCTCTTGCAACTATGCTTTCAACTCTTTCAACTCTGTTGGGGCCATCATATACGGAGCAATCGAGATAGTTGTCGTTCTAGGGACCAACTTAATTCCAAATTCAATTTCCCTTACTAGGGGTAATCCGAGTAATTCCTTCCGAAATACGTCTATAAACTCACAAACTACCGGTACTGATTCAATCTTTAACTCAAACACTTGGGTATTCAACACAAAACCTAGGTAAGCATCATACCCCTTTCTCAAATACTTCTCAGCAATCAAAGACAAGATTAGTACAGGCAGATTATCTGACTCGTCTGGTCCAACCCGAAGAATAATCCCATTTTCACCTTTCAACTCAATTATCTTTTTCCCACAGCCCACTACAACACTATGAGTAGTCAACCAATCCCTTCCAAGAATTACATCAAATTCATTAAACGGCAATAACATCAAGTTAGCCCGAAAACAATAACCTCTAATTGTCAAAGGACAATTCTTACACACTCGATCCACTAGCACATGTCTGCCTAAAGGATTGGACACTTTTATTACAAACTCAGTGGACTCTACTAGCATACTCATACAGGGTATTAAATCCATACAAATATATGAGTGGGTAGATCCCGGGTCAATTAATGCAACAACAGTTATATCATAGATAGAAAAGGTACCTGTGATCACATTGGGAGACTCTACCTCTTCCCGGACACGTATAGCATAGGTCCTTGCTGGCGCCCTACCTCAGACCTCACTGCGGTGTCTCCTGGCATGCCTCTATTACTAGCCCCACTTCTAGGGTTCTTTTGTGATCTACCCCTCAACGGAGCATTACTTGCTTTCACTTCTTGCTTCCTTTCTCTCTCTTCCATCTTAGGACACTCAAGAATAAAGTGATCAAGTGACCCATACTTGAAGCAGCCCCTCTTGTTTCTTTGGCACTCGCCTGAGTGACGTCTTGTACATTGCGGACAGTCTAGCCTATTTGGTCGAGCCTACCGACACTAGCGACCGAAGTGGTCTGGGCTTTAGAAGCCGTATTCTGCTGATTCTTGTTTCCTCTTCGAATACCCCACCGAAGTATTCGATCGAGTAGAGAATTCCTTTGATCTCTTAGATGAGGACTGATGTGCTTTCCCCATCTGTCTCCTTTTTAAATCCCGTGACTCAATAGTCGCTTTCCTCCTCTCTTTTACCAGTTCTTCTGCCTTGCACGCTCTCTCAACAAGCACCACAAATTCTCTTAATTCAAGAATGCCCACAAACACTCGGATATCTTCATTAAGGCCATCCTCAAACCTTTTACACATGGTAGCTTCAGTGGATACGCATTCCCGCGCATACTTGCTGAGTATCACAAACTCACGCTCATACTCTGTCACAGTCTTATTACCTTGTTTTAATCTAAAAATTTCTTCCTTTTCTGGTCCATGAACCTCTGGCTAATGTACTTATTTTGAAACTCTTCTTGGAAAAATTCTCATGTTACTCTTTCTCTCGATACCGTAGACACGAGAATATTCCACCATTGATACGTCGAATCCCGTAGGAGTGACGTTGCACACTTCACGCACTCATCAGGTGTGCATGATAATTTATCAAATACCCTTATGGTATTTTCTAGCCAAAACTCTGCCTTCTCCGGGTCACGGTCTAAGTTAGCCTAAAATTCCTCGGCCCCTTATTTTCGGATCTTGTCTACCGTGGGCTTCTCCTCTCTAAACATGTCTGCAGCTTGCGGAGATATCAGGGCATACTGAGGAATTGGAGGAGGTGGGGGAGGTGGAGCGCTTGGATTCGCACGAACAAACTCCATATACCAAGCATCCATCATTTGGAGGTAGGCTTCCCTAGCCCCTCTGCCTTGGCCAATATTCACAGGTTCGCTCTCTTCTGGCGCGATCCCTTCGGAGGGAGCCAACACATTACTTTCCACGTCATCTGCCGTAGCTCTATAAGGATCCATTTACTATATAAAAACAAAATTTATAATCATCAAGATTCGTCACACTATCAATATAAAATTATGGCATGTATAGCTAGACTCGTACTCTCGTTAGGTTAGTCCTAGAACCGACTAAACCATAGCTCTGATACCACTAAATGTAACACCCTATACCTATAATCCATGTCAGGGCAGAGTACAAGGCATTACTAATCTTTTTCTCATGCAGGAAATCATTTTCAAGTCATCAAGACTTAGTCCAAAATTAAAACTTTTTCAATATCCACTTTAAACCTCTTAATATGGGCCTACTAGGCCTAAATCGATCATTAGAACCCATTCAGAACCTTTCAAGTCCTTATCCAATCTATGCAAACTTTGCATTAAAGTAGGGCACACGCTCGTGTGGGAGGTGACACGCCCGTGTGATTGGCTTGACATGGCCATGTCGGTGACACGTGTGGCTCCCACGGCCTGGTGTCTATCGGGAAACACCCGTGTCCCTAGCCTGTGTGAAAGTTAATTTTAGTTCAAGGTGTAGTGGTTTTCACACAGCCCGGCACAAGCTCGTGTTCCTAGCCCATGTCCCTCACACGGCCGCGACACGCCCGTGTCTTGGCCCGTGTCCAAGAACTAGGGTATTCTGTTTTTGACATCAGCTTACCTAACATGCCACTCGGTCATAGCACACGCCCGTGTGCTAGGCCATGTCCTCCATACGGCTGAGACACACGGCGGTGTCTCTGCCCGTGTATTTATTACAATGCATACTGACTTGAAATTTTTACGTGCAGGGGGCACATGGCTTCACCACACGCCTATGGGGCTGACCATGTGTCACACACAGCCTAGACGCACGCCCGTGTGTTTACCCGTGTGGATAATATGAGGCTATTTACCAAGCCTTATTGCCACCCTTGCATACTTATTTTCATACAAATACCAATCAATGCCAAAACAAGCATAAATTCTCAAATCAAATCAGCCACAATAGACATTCATTCAACCCTGAAGATGCATCTTCTATAACTCAAAATGAATGTTAGCCATCATTTAAGGCTTAATGCAAAATGAAGGGTTTCTAACCCAAGCCAACACATTTGGCCAATTCTCAAAGACACAAAACATTAAAGTCTAAGTCCTATACATGCCATTTTCAAAAATATAAATCCAACTATATCGAATGTTTCGGAAGATAGTGTGATTGATATCTCTAATTTCTGGTGATCCTTAAGCTATGTAGGCAGCAGTGTAAGAAAAATGGAAAGAAAGAGGGAGTAAGCACAAGAGCTTAGTAAGTTGCATATAAATAAATATACAACAACAATTCATCAATAATCATCATGCTCATAACACAAGGGTAAGCATAAGCATAACCTACTCATTACATTCCATACAAGTCATATACTCTCTAATGATCTCATTTCTCATACGTACCAATTAGGTACCTGTACCACTCACCACATCGTTATGTTTTCCTTATTAACTCACAAGTATACTTTCACTGTTGAACCATTCAGAATATTACTGGGCATTCTATAAACTATGTCCCGAACATAGTCTTACACTAGCTCACATCTCAAGTCGGTGCCATGTCCCATACATGGTCTTATACAGACTAACATCATCGAGGCCGATGCGTGTCCCAGACACGTCTTACACTAGCACTCGTCTCAATGTCGATGCCATGTCCCAGACATGGTTTTACACTGGCTCTCGTAGTATGGCCGATGCATGTCCCAGACATGTTTTACACTAGCTCACACAAGTGACCCAAATGTCGTGGCTTGAATATCTGGGTTATTTCCTAATGTTCCAACGGGAATTCTACTATCTCATTGTCAATATGCATTCTCAACTCACAATCAAGCAATTCATGCTATATCCATTTAATGACAATTTAAGCACATATATTATCGACGTAGTTGTATTATTTACATACAACTTACCTTGGATTACAAAATATACTCGACTAGTCAGCTTAGTCGATTCGCTTGGCTTTCCCCCGGTCTAGTTTCAGATTTGGTAAATCTTATTATTATGAGAGGATTAAGTTGCTGCAAATTTTTAGTTTTCAAACCTCCATATTTTTTGATATTTTTTATGGAGAGAAAAGACGGAGAAGAAGAAAAATAATAACTAGGCTTTTAGGCATTATTTTATCACAAAAGTATGTCATCAAGTTACCTAATATTGACTTTTTGACAAAACTTGTCTCCTATGGCCGGCCACCTTATTTTTAGGGGTCTAATTGCACTTTAAAGGCCCCTAATTTTAGTTCTCTAGCTATTTAACACATTTGGGTATTAAAATGCAACTTTTGCCTTTTATGCAATTTAGTCCTTTTTAGCAATTGGGCTCACAACCGTAAAATTAACTCAACAAAATTTTCATGAACTACAATATACATGCTATGACTCTAAAATAATAACAAAAATAATTTTCCTAACTTTGGATTTGTGGTCCCGAGACCACTATTTTGACTAGGCCCTAAATCAGGCTGTTACAAGTAGATGGCTGACGTGCATCGTCACCACAGCACATACTACTCCATCTTGGTATTTGCTACTGCAAAATGGAACAATGGCTTGCTCGGTAACCTTGAGTTCTCTGCCATTGTATAGCCATTACAACTTGTAAGGAGTAGGGTGCTTGGTCGTTGCTAGGCCGAGTTTCTCCACCAGCATGCTGCTCGTAACATTCGTGCAACTTCCTCTGTCAATTATCATATTACACACCTTTCCTTGGACATGTCAACGAGTGTGGAATATGTTCTCTCATTGCTGCTCATCTTCGGTACTTTGAATACTCAAACTTTGTTGAACAACAAGAATTTCACCTTCAATAGTATATTCTAAATCTTCTTCCTCATCGGTGGGTGTTTCAGGCTCTTCCTCTTTCTCTTCCTTGGATTCAATTTCACCATCGGCTCTAACCACCATAACTCTTCGATTGGGACATTAACTAGCAATGTGTCCCCTCCCTTGGCACTTAAAACACTTTATGTCCCACAATCGATCAGGAACAAGCTCATTCTTACCTTTGTTTATTTCACCACTAGGCTAATTAGATTTTGTGGTTCCCATGGATTCTTTAGCTTGAATGGGGGCTTTCCTTTTGCTGGCTCCTTGACCCTACCTTGTAGTTGTAATGGAATTGGAAAAGTGTCCAGTGGCTCCTTTCCGCTTCAATTATTTTTCCACTTTGATTACCATATGGACCACGTCTACAACTCTGACATAGTGTTGCAACTCCAGCACGTTGGTGATGTCTTAGTTTAACCCAGCAAGGAACCTTGCCATGGTTGCCTCTCAATCTTCCTCGATGTATGCCCGAACCATGGCCACCTCCATTTCTTTGTAATAATCTTCAACGCTCTAACTCCCTTAGGTGAGATTTTGTAATCTTTGGTACAATTCCCAGTGATAATAGGCAGGAATAAAGCACTTCTGCATTATAACTTTCATTTTGGCCCAAGTGGAAATGGGTCGCTCTCTGTTTATTCTTCAGCTTGTCGTAAGCTGGTCCCACCAAATGATGGCGTAATCGAAAAATTTTATCGCAACAAGCTTGAGTTTCTTACTCTCCGAGTAGTTGTGGCACTGGAAGACAAGCTTAGTCTTCTTCTCCCATTCTAAGTATGCCTTCAAATTGATTTTCCCTTGAAATGAGGGGAATTGTCATCTTGATGTTTTTGAGATAATCATCTATACATTCTTTTTCTCTAAGGCCTCGACTTCTATGGCCTCTCCTTCGTTCACTTCGGTTTGACCCTTGATCACTCTCCACATCACTAGGATCGTAGAGATTGTCTTGATTGAGCCTTGATCGACCTCGTTTCCTTCTTGGACTTTGGGGAGTCCTTTCTCGATGGCCCCTCTCTTTGACTTGATCCAATCGTTCTTGTATGGGCTCTAATTTCTGATCGAACATTCTATCAAACTTACGTAGAAGTGCTTGAAGTGTTAAATCAGGCACTCCTCCACTGGTAACAATATTTCGAACGGGACGTAAGCTTTCGCCTTCTACAGGATTTCTTTTCAAACTTCTTGACATGATATTTTACTCACAACAAACCTCACAAATTCCCTCAAAAATAAAATTTGCACCCTATTGGCTTTTAACCGCTCTAATGATCTCACAGCTCTCTTGCATCTTTCGACTTAAGTTTGCTTCTCTAAGTTCTCAATTGACTTCCTTAGATGAATCAACAATCTATGTGGAGTCAGCTTCAAAATTTAATGTAAGGGTGGGAGTAGTCATTGGGACAAAAAGGTACGCTAGAAACAAAGTGAAATGGCTTAAAGCGTGGCTGAATTTAGTTAGATGGAAAATAAAGTAGAATCGAGTAGTAAGAACTCTTATAAGCTAGCTTCTCTTATTTTTTTTCTTTTTTTTTAACTAATTACAACCTGAAAATGCTAGAAACATCGATACTTACTTAATTTTAACTTACCTCTGATACTAAATAATACGAACTCGTTCTCATGATTTGATTCGAGTCGCTTGTTTGCTCGATCGTAAAATTAAGAAGTATGAGTTGAAGCTTTTGAATTAGGTTGTAAAGGAACAAGTTGGCTGGGAACAAGAAAAGGTTTAAGTGTATAAGATGTAAAGATAGGTTTCAGTTTCTAGGCTAAAAATAGAACCAATATTATATGCAATATTGACCCAAAATCTTATAGTAGCTCAAGAATAGAGATGATAGTTTGTAACAGTCTAGTTTAGACCCTAGTCAGAATAGTGGTTTCAGGACCACATATCTGAGTCAGAAAAATAGTTAAATATTATTTTTTGTGCTTATGATGTGTGTATTAGCATGTGTGAAAGTTTCATCTGAAAATTTGATTGTTTCTGTGCTCAATTTGATAAAAGGACCTAATCGCATAAAAGGTAAAAGTTGCCTGTTATATGTTAAAAGTGCTTATTTGATTTGGCTATGTGATATATTAGGCCATGTGATATGGCTAGCTTATGTTTGATCTTATGTTTGAAAATGTTATATGATATGTGTGGTATTATGAATTATATGGTATGTTTTGAATGACCAAAAGAAACGGTCAATTTAAGAAGTTTTGGTAAGTTTTGAGCATGAGATTTAATAAGGTATTGAAAATATGTTTAGGTATGATTTTAGTTTAAGTTTTGGTATGAATTTATTGATAAACTGAGATTGAAATTTGTTGATAATGTTAAGTCATGAATAATGTATGTTTTGGTATTGAGATTGGCTGAAATTGGTGTGCAAATATGCTTGTTTTATTACTTGTACGTTTGACCCAATTGGGGTGGCAAGTTGGCTATTCAAATGGCCTATCTTTGTCCACACGGGCAGAGACACGGTCGTGTCTATGGCTGTGTGGACAAGTCAGTATGTATGCCCTGTTTCACCACGGCTTAGACACACGGGCATGTCTATTATGGTGTAAGGCACACGGCCTGTTCACACGAGCGTGTGGCCTTTGAAAAGTTGGAAATTTTTCTAATTGCTAAAATTTTCATATGTTATCAATTTGGTCCTGAATGCATGATTTAGACTTTGTATGCTTGATTTAAGTTCATATTAAATATGAATGATTTATATATATTGAAATGAGATGATATTTGCTATATGATTATTCTGATCTAAGTTACGAGTCCAGTAATGCCCCTTAACCTATTTCGACAACGGTTACGAGTTAGGGGTGTTACATTTTATTGGTATCAAAGCTATGGTTTAGTTGGTTCTAGAACTACCATAGCATATGTGAGTCTAGCTATACATGCCATATTTATGAACTGTGATAGTGTGATGAATCCTGACATTAAAATGTGCTTTTATATAGCAAATGGATCCTGAACGAGTCGTAGCAGACGATGTCGAAAGTAATGCTCCTGCTCCCGCGCAAGGGACGGTGCCATCTGACTCTAGGCCGGTTACGAGTAGCCGTGATGGTAAGGCTAGACAAGCCTTCTATCAAAAGATGAACAATTGGTTCACCCAATATATTAGAACCAATCCAGCTGTACAATAACCTCCACCCCCGGTTAATTCACTACAAGCTTCTGTTATGCCATCAGTGAACCCGGTTTAGAAAAGAAAGCCTCTGGTAGATAAGATTAGAAAGTATGGGGCTGAAGAGTTTCGAGCTCTAACAAAAGATGATGCTGAAAGAGCCAAGTTCTGGTTAAAGAACACGATACGAGTGTTTGATGAATTGTCTTTGAATCTTGAAGAATGCATAAAATGTGTCGTTTCCCTTCTGAGAGATACGACGTACCATTGGTGGAAGACTTTGACATCCGTGGTTCCGAGTGAGAGGGTTACTTGGGATTTCTTCCAAGCTGAATTTCAGAAGAAATATATCAGTCAGAGATTCATCAACCAAAAACGTAAAGAGCCTCGAGCTTAAACAAGGCCGTATGTCTGTTCCAGAATACGAGCGGGAATTTGTAAGGCTGAGTCAGTATGCTCATAAATGTGTATCTTCTGAGGCAATAATGTGTAAAAGATTCGAAGATGGCTTAAACGAAGATATTCATCTGTTAGTCAGGATTTTGGAAATTAAAAAATTTGTTGTGCTTGTTAAACGAGCATGTAAAGCTGAAGATCTCAGGAAAGAGAAAAGAAAAGCTGATTTTGAAGCTAGAGAAGTATGAAAGAGATCATTAGGTAAATCATTTAGTCTGCATCAAAGAAGTTCAGAGATGATAATAACCGTTCAAAGGCTAATGTGGGACATTCAAATAGAGATCATGCTAGATCGTAGTCAAACTTCAAAGCTCCAGCTACATCTATTGCCAGTGTTGGAAATGCTAAATCTGATCACCCTGAGTGCAAGCATTATGGTAAAAGACATCCCAGTATTTGTAGATTGTATGATTAGGCTTGCTTCAGATGTGATCGTTAGACCATTTTATCCGTGATTGCCCTGAATCTGTTGAGCAAGAAAGTGTGCAAAATCTGAGACCGAGTGGTAATGTTTCTCATGGTAGACCTCTCCTAGAAATATGGGAAATGTGAGTGGTAGTCAGAGGGGCACAAAAGATACGGCTGTTAGATATGAGGTCGTGCACCTGCCAGAGCTTATGCTAACCGAGCTCGTGAGGAAGCTTCATCGCTAGACGTAATTATGGGTACATTTACTCTTTACAATACTTCTGTGATTGCTTTGATAGATCTGATGCAATCTAGCCTCGGTTGAGTGAGGAAGCTTCATCACCAAACGAAGAAGTTTCACTTGTTTTGCGAAAGTAGGAAAAATATTCGGCTATTAAGGATGTTTTTATGTTAATTAGGTTCAAAAAGGTTTTAGTGTAATATTTTAAGTAATATTTGACAAGGAATTGCGTAAAGGGTGTAAATAGTTCAGAAACAATGGAAAATAGAATAACGGCTTAAGAACAAGAGTGAACCAACACTAGGTGAAGTGCTGACCCGAAACTTATACATTCTTAAGATGGTTAATGTAAGAAGGTAGAGACCTTGACCCACTATCTTAGAAAAGGTAGGAACCTTGGTATAAGGGTTCGAATGCCACACAACTAAGTGATGAGTTCAGTTGAACAAAAACTAGGTTAATGCCACTAGCTAAGTAGATAAGCCAATAGAGTCTTTGGACAAAAATTAAGAGAAGAAAATCTTACAATATGCTTAATATTCAGATATAAAATTGACAAAAGTATTTACAAAGTAAAATGAGCCAGAATTGATAGGCTTTACAAGGTAAGCCGAATAGCCTCCTAGGAGAACTAAATGGATACTGAAAATTCTAGAATTTTGTAGGACGCTTCCTTGAAGTATCTTGGGCATGGAGGATGTCAATGGTTGCTTTTAGATAACTTAATTCAGCTAAAAAATTAAAGGGAGAGTTGAGGAGCTGAAGGGTATTAATTTGGTTCAACCTTTGTGCTTGAATGAGCCTTTATTAGGTTACTAGGTTCAGCCGAATATTCATGAGTTTAACGAACTATTTTGGAGCACTTCAATAGACATAAAATGTGAACAATTTGATTTGAAAAGCCATGTAGGTGTGAACAAACTGAACCGAACAGCCCTTGGTGTGAAAAGGATATTCTATTGGTGTAAAAGGACTTTATTTTGCATTGGGCAGCCAATTGGTCTTCTTGAATGGTTGTGGTGTTTGGCCAAATGGACATTTAGGGGACTCTAATGATCAGTACACCAACTTTAAGTCATCCATGCACCTATGCCATCCAAGGGGTCATGAACCTATACAAATTAAATCAGCCAATTTAACTCACTTAGGACAAATTAAATCCAGCAGCAGAAACATATTAAATTGCACCATAAATTCAGCTGGACATATTTAATCATTGTAATAGTTAAGGCATATTTAATAGAACAAAATTAATTAAGTACTTAATTAGAACATAATTAAAACATGTCTAGATTATGAAAAATTAATTATTAAAACTTAATTAACTAATTTAACTAACAACAAATTAAATGATTTATTCCAGCAAATTAATCGCAAAAAATTAAAATGAGATGAAAACGAGCTCTTGAGCTAAGTTGAGCTGATTTGAGCTTGAAGGAGAATGCATGGGTTACTCGGCTTGCTAGTCCAAGAGCTTTCAAGAAATCCAGCGACGGTTTCTCCCCAAACTCTATCAACTAAGGCTATTGTTGCGTCTTTGAATCTCTTAGCTCGAGCTCGCATTATCAGACCTAAGGGTAGCTCAAGTGGTTCCATAATAGTCATTGGTGAACCTTGGGACTTGGGCATATCAAGATCCTAGATTAACACATTCGTATATATGCATAAACTTAGTAAACAGTAAGACTCTGCTTGTAGAGTCTACTGAATTTGTAATTAAAGTTTCGAAACCCCTAGGCAGATGTGTTTTGGTTGATAAAGTCTGCAAGAATTGTTCGTTAATGTTTCGAGACACTTGTTTTCCCGCTGATCTGATGCTGTTACCTTTTGATGAGTTTGATATAATTCTGGGTATTGATTGGTTAACTTTGCATGATGCTATTGTGAACTGCAAATGGAAAACTATCGATTTGAGATGCAAGAATGATGAAATAATCCAATTGAATCTAGTGAATTGAATGGATTGCCTGCTATGATATCTTCGATGAAAGATTTAAGTATTGTGAGAAAAGGTTGTGAAGCCTACTTTGCTTATGTGATTGATTTGGAAGTGTCAGAAAGGAAGGTTGAATCAGTACCTGTTGTGTGTGAGTTCCCTGATGTGTTTCCTGAAGAACTTTTGGGTTTACCTCTGGTTAGAGAAGTTGAATTTGGCATTGAATTGGTACCTGAAACTACTCCAATTTTGATAGCTCCGTATAGAATGGCTCCGACTGAATTAAAAGAATTAAAATCTCAATTGTAAGAGTTGACTGATAGAAGATTTGGTAGATCGAGTTTCTCACCTAAGGGTGCTCCGGTTTTGTTTGTGAAAAAGAAAGACGGTACTATGAGAATGTGTATAGATTATCGTCAGTTGAACAAAGTGACTATCAAGAATAAGTATCCTTTACCCCGAATTGATGATTTGTTTGATCAGTTGAAAGGAGCTGTTGTGTTTTCGAAGATAGATTTGAGATTAGGTTATTATCAGTTGCGAGTGAAAGACTCAGACATTTCAAAAACTGCATTTCGAATGAGGTATGGCCATTATGAATTCTTAGTTATACCTTTCGGATTAACTAATGCACCTGCTATCTTTATGGATTTGATGAATAGAATTTTTAGACTGTATCTAGATCATTTTGTTGTTGTATTTATTGATGACATATTGATTTATTCAAGTGATAAATCTAAACATGTCGAGCATCTGAGATTAGTGCTATAGATTCTGTGAGATAAACAGTTCTATACGAAGTTCAGTAAATGTGAATTCTGGCTGCGGGAAGTTGGTTTTCTGGGTCATATTGTATCAGCATCTGGTATCCGAGTTGATCTGAGCAAAATTTTAGCTATTCTGGATTGGAAACCTCTGAGGAATATCTCTGAAGTCCGCAGTTTTCCGGGACTTGTTGGTTATTATAGAAGATTCATAAAAGGCTTTTCTATGATTGCGACTCCGTTGACAAAGTTGCTTCAAAAAGATGTTAAATTTGTGTGGTCAAAAAAATGTCAGAACAATTTTGATTAGTTGAAAACTTTCTTGACTGAAGCTCCAGTATTGGTACAACCCGAATCAGGTAAAGAATTCATGATCTACAGTGATGCTTCATTGATCGGTCTGGGATGTGTTTTAATGCAAGAAGGAAAAGTCATTCCTTATGCTTCGAGACAGTTGAAGCCGCATGAAAAGAACTATCCAACACATGACCTTGAGTTAGCTACGATTGTGTTTGATCTAAAGATATGGTGCCACTATATGTTCGGTGAGAAATGTCATGTATATTCTGATCATAAGAGTTTGAAATATCTTATGACTCAATAAGATTTGAATCTGCATCAGAGAAGATGGTTTGAATAGTTAAAAGACTATGAACTTGTGATAGATTATCATCCGGGGAAAGCAAATGTTGTCGCTGATGCTTTAAGTTGAAAATCATTGTTTGCTCTACATGCGATGAATGCTTATTTGGTTCTGTCTGGTGATGGTTTTGTTTTAGCTGAATTAAAAGCAAAACCTTTGTCCTTACAACAGATTATTGAAGCTCAAAAGATTGATAATGAGATTTTAGCTAAACCAGCTCAATGTGATGTAGAGTCTGATTCTAAATTTAGAGTTGATAAAGATGATTGTCTGAGGTTTCGAGATAGAATTTGTGTCCCGAGAAATCCAAAGTTAATTCAGATGATTTTGGGTGAAGCTCACAGTAGTCGGTTATCTGTGCATCCAGGTAGTACGAAAATGTATAATGATCTAAAACAATATTACTGGTGGTCCGGAATGAAAAGAGATATCTCTGATTTTGTTTCTAGATGTTTGATCTGTCAGCAAGTTAAAGCTAAACATCAGGTGCCATTTGGTTTGTTACAACCGATTATGATTCTGGAATGGAAATGGGATAGAGTGACGATGGACTTTGTTTCGGGTTTGCCCCTATCTTCGAAAAAGAAAGATGATATTTGGGTTGTAGTAGATCGATTGACAAAATCAGCTCATGTTATTCCGATACGATCTGATTACTCACTTGATAAGTTAGTTGAGTTATACATTTTTGATATTATGAGATTGCATGGTGTGCCATTGTCTATTATGTCAGACAGAGATCCGAGATTCAAATCATGATTCTGGAAGAAATTGCAAGATGCTCTGGGTACGAAATTACATTTCAGTACTGCTTTTCACCTGCAAACGGATGGTCAATCCGAGTAGATTATTCATATACTTGAGGATATGTTGAGATGTTGCATTCTTGAGTTTGAAGGTATGTGGGAACAGTATTTGCCTTTGTTTGAATTCGCTTATAATAACAGTTTTCAATCGAGCAGTAAAATGGCACCATACGAAGCTTTATATGGTTGCAAATGTCGTACACCTTTGTATTGGATTGAGCTTAGCGAAAATAAGATTCACGGGATTGATTTGATAAAAGAAACTGAACAGAAAGTAAAAGTGATCCGAGATAATTTGAAAGCAGCTTTCGATTGTTAGAAATAATATGCGGGTTTGAAAAGAAAAGGCATTGAGTTTGAGATCGACGACAAAGTGTTTTTGAAAGTATCTCCGTGAAAGAAAGTACTCCAGTTCGGTAGAAAAGGCAAATTGAGTCTAAAGTTCATTGGGTCGTATGAGATTATCGAGCGTATCAGACTAGTAGCATATAGATTATTGTTGCCACTAGAGCTAGAAAAGATAATGTGTTTCACGTATCAATGCTTCGACGATATAGATCCGATCCTTCGCATGTGATTCCTCCTTCTGAGATTGAAATTTAGTCTGATATGACTTATGAAGAAAAGTCGATCCGTATCTTAGCTCATGAAGTTGAAGAACTGCGAAATAAGAAAATTCTGTTAGTAAAAGTGATGTGGCATCGAATGGTATTGAAGAGGCTACGTGGGAGCCTGAAGATGTTATGGGATAGCAATATTCGAATCTATTCAACGGTAAGATTTTCGGGGACAAATATCCCTTAAGGGGAAGAATCGTAACAGTCCAGTTTAGACCCTAGTCGAAATACTGGTTTTGGGACCACATATTCGAGTTAGAAAAATAGATAACTATTATTTTTCGTGCTTATGATATGTGAATTAGCATGTGTGAAAGTTTCGTCTGAAAATTCGATTGTTTGTGTGCTCAATTTCATAAAAGGACCTAATCGCGTAAAAGGTAAAAGTTGCCTGTTATATGTTAAAAGTGCTTATTTGATTTGGCTTTGTAAATGAAAGGTCCTTATTATGTTATTAGACCATTAATATGTTAAATGGACACTAATGGCCTTGTGTTTATTGATTTATTAGTTTTATAACAAAGGGCAAAATGGTAAACTAATTATAAAATGAATTATAATTAAAAATAAAGACATGAAATAAACCATTTCATGTTCATCTTTGACCGAAAATACAGGGAAAGAAAAGGAAAAAGAATAGCTGGGGTTCGACTAAGGAAATCTTTGATTAAGGTATGTGTTTGATCGGTTTTTGATAATTTCTACGTTTTTGTAATCATTGCTTCAAATACTATCAAGCCCATGTCTCAATTTCTGATTTTATTGATGATTTTGAAATGTGCCATGGATGAATTCATGAGCTTTATGTTGTTAATTGATGAAATATGAAAGTTTGATGTTGGGTTTACATGTTTTGTCTTTGGATTTTTGATGATTTTGAGTAAAATGGGCTAAATTGTGAAATTTGTAAATTGAAGGAATAAAATATGAAATAAATGGACTTATATGAACCTTATATAAATTCATCTAAGCTTGTGTACAAGCAAATTAAGTGTATTTTGTGATTTTGTGAATTAGGGACTAAAGTGTTAAAATGTAGAAATGTGAGGGCTAGTTTGCAAAATGCCCTAAATGTGTGTTTGTGGATTTGTTTGAATGGTTTGGTAAATAAAATGGTTAAATTTGAATTTATATAGATCAAGAATTAAAGAATACAGAATTAGATCAGGGAAAGTCGAAAGTCGTCGAGTGACCGATTACATCCTTTCGAATCCCTACGAGGTAAGTCTCTATACAAATAAGCTTGTTTAAGTTGAACTATTATTATTCATTTGATATTGAATTGTGGTGAATGAATATTCGAGCTAAGTATGTGTTATCCGAGAATGTATTGACAAAGCTTCGACATCTGAAAAGCCCCGTACAAACCCTAGGAATAGTTAGGATACATATGTCATGACATAGGATTTTCGATATCTGTTCTGCATGTAAGACCATGTCTGGGACATCGACATCGTATCTAATTTCATGTAAGACCCTGTCTGAGACTGTGGCATCGATGTTTGATTACATGTAAGACCACGTCTGGGACATTGGCATTGTATATGTTTTTCGATATATCCGCGTATCCTTACGTTTCCGAATGGTTCAAATGGGCATTCCAAGAAAATGAATGAATTTGTGAAATTATATCTGACTCAAGTATGTTTGCTTTGTATAGCCTAACTGTAACGCCCCGAATTTTGGGCCTAGAAGTATTGGGTCTTAAGCATAAGAGCGATTAGGAGACTGCGTATAAATATTTAATTGTGCATGGAAGTGACACAATTGAGTGTTTGGCTTTGTGATTGTGTGCTTTGGAAGTGTTTGGGAAGTCATGGGTTCAAGTCTTGGCTTCCACAAAATTTTGGTTTTTAAGGATAAAACCCTTATTGTTGGTCAGTAGGGTTATAAATAAAATTTGGTAAGGTATGACTCAAGAAAACATGTGGTCTAGTGGAAGTGGCGTTACAAGTGTGGCAATGAGGTCTGAGGTTCGAATCCTTGCTTGCGGAAACGGGGATTATTTTTGCCGGTGGCTTTGAGAGGAATTTGTGTTGGACCGAAACACCAGGAATTTGAACTGGTTTGAATAGTATTGTTGTTGGCCAAATTTAGGGAGTAAAAAGGGGGATTTTTCGAATGTTTGAATTGGTGGACAGGAGAAAATTTAGGAGAAATTCGTGGAGTGGATCAAGGAGTAGGGGAGAGGGAGTTGGTTGCTGAAAATAGGTCTCTTCTTGTGCAAAATTATGTCACTTGTGCTCTTAGTGTTGTAAGAGTGTTGTAGTTTTAGGGGTTCTCTGAACGATTATCTTTTGCTCTTTCTTTTTTGGGTATTGTTCTTTTGGTGGCCAAATATCAATTGTGACCACTCGGGTATTTTGGATTACTCTCCTTTATCATGTTTTCTTAGGTGACTTCTCCTTTTTTTCCCCTTCCTTCTCCTCTTGAATATTGTGGTTGTTCTTATCTTTGCTCACATTGGTTTTGTGTGCTGAACACTTCCCCTTCTGTAGCCAAACTTTGTTTCGTTCTATCAATCTTCTTCCTAGTCTCCATTGCCGATTCTCTTCTACTTCTTTCTCTCTCCCTTTCATTCAATCACTTTTGCTTTGGCAAGGCATCAGTTGGTAAGTCGCTATTGACTCTATTTTTCAGCTAGTTTTCTTTTTCTCCCTAAATATCTTTTTTATCACTCCTTCCTTTGATCATGGTACTTGTTTTGTTGGGTTGTTGTAACACCCCGTACCCGAGACCGTCGCCGGATTCGAACACGAGGTGTTAACAGACTTAATTCATTACTTAAACCGCTCGAAC
Organism: Gossypium anomalum; assembly: GCA_025698475.1. Lineage (NCBI taxonomy): Eukaryota > Viridiplantae > Streptophyta > Magnoliopsida > Malvales > Malvaceae > Gossypium > Gossypium anomalum. The sequence continues at coordinate 46,356,369 of CM046965.1, forward strand.
AATTTATTTTTTTTTTAAATTTCCAGTCAAGCTAGCAATCCGTGTCACAGTCGCTTAAAAATTCATATCTCGAGTTCCAAAACTCGAAATCCAATTCCGTAAATTTTACATGAAACTAGACTCATATATCTATTTACTAATTTTTTTTCTAGAATTTTTGGTCAAGCCAATTAGTACAATTTATTAGTTAAAGTCTCCCTGTTTGAGGTTCGATTTGCTCGACCTCTCATGTATTACTGAATCGAGATATCTCTCTGTCATGCAATTTAAATGTCTATGATCTTTTCTATGATCTTTACATATAAAGAATGACTTCTAATTATTTTTTTACAATTTATTATGAATTTTTAAAGTTAAAATAGGGGATCCAGAAATCACTCTGGCCCTGTTTCACAAAAATTCAAATATCTCATAAAATATAATTCATATACCTGTTTTATTCAATACATATGAAAATAGACTCATTAATCTTAAATTTCATAACTTACTCATCATTTAATTCCATTTCTACTATTTTTAGTGATTTTTCAAATTTACATCACTCTTCTTTTGATCGGTCTGTTTTATGGCAAATTTCACTTTACTAAGGATTTTCATGGACTCAATATCATTTTAAACATACATAACATCAAATATGACTTAGATTGGCCATTCCAACGGCTAATCATTTACAAATCCTTTTCTTGCCAAACCATAGCTATATCATAAGATCATCTACACAAAGTGAGTATTTTGCCATACATGCCACATTCAAAACACACAAGCCATTTTACCAATTTAGGCCTTTGGGTAGTGTGAACGAGTCTTCGACCTATCCCGATTCTCAAGCCGACTTGTCAAAACTACAATGAAAGAAAAGGAGGGAGTAAGCACAAATGCTTAGTAAGTTCACATGCAAATAGCAAGTAACATAATCACACAATCCCACAAAAACATTATTTGCATAAACAACACCAAGACATTCATGTTTCATTTGTATTTAATATCTTTCTACGATTTCATCATACCAAGTTCTCAACCCGAGGGTTTAAGCACATACTTGTCAAATTTTCTCATTTACCACACTTACCAACATGTCACCTTCATTTTAGGCCTTCTTCTTATTCACTTAAGATTCACCCGTTGACCACATCAGAATATAATTCGAATACGCAGATCTCATGAACATAAGAGCCATACCCGCAGCTAGACAAACTCAATAGCCTGCGGAACTTATGTAGCCAAGCTACCATGTAACCCGCCCATAAGTGGACTCAACTCAACGAGCTCGGGCGTTCGCATCCATAAGTGAACTCGGACTCAACTCAACGAGCTCGGATGCCTAGTGACATCTCACGAACTCGGACTCAACTCAACCAGTTCGGAACTCAACCATCCTAGTGACATGTCACTTGTATTCTAATCTATTCCCAAGGTTCAAACGGGCTTTTTCCTCGATCACATATCTTTGTCGTCTGCCATGGAATATCGAAACCGACACTCGGTAGAAATTCATATTTATCAAGTAGTAAACATAGTATGCATATTACTCAATAATAACCACAAAGCATAATATTTCATGATAAAAATCTTCATATCATATAAATAACTTTAATGATAATAATCATCATATCATATAAATAACATTATATTACTTAAATTGAAAATTATGTTACCACATTTACACATGAACTTAACTCGGTACAAAATTATTAGCAATTGAGCCTATTCTTCGTAAACTTTGTTTTTCCCTCGAACGCGACTTAAATCTCGTTTCTCTTGATCTATAATGCCAAATTAATCTTATTTAATACATACATTCATCAAAACAGCATTTAATACAAACTTTGGCAAAATTATATTTTTGCCCCTAGACTTTTGCATAATTACGCTTTTGCCCCTAGGCTCGGGAATTAAACTTCATCCCTTATTCTTATGTTTTATGACATTCTGATCATTTTTCCCTTCTATGGTAACATCAAATTCACACTCTAACATCTACTTATGACTATTAGGTATTTTTACCGATTAAGCCCTTTTACTCGTTTTTGCTTAAAACCGAGTAGTACAAGTTGTCTAACATAATTTAAAACCTCATTTTCTATCATAAAACACCAAAATACACAAATTTCACCTATGGGTATTTTTCCAAATATGAACCCTAGGTTGAATTGTTGCTAGCATAAGCTTAATCGAGCTACCGGGATTCCAAAAACGTAAAGAACATTAAAAACGGGGCTTGGAATCACTTACTATGGAGCTTGGAAGCTTGAAACAAACCCTAGCTATGGAGAACCCTTGAAATTTTGGTCTAATGAAGAAGATGGACAAAAATTGGCTTTTAATTTTGTTTTTAATTCATTTTAATAACTAAATGACCAAAATGCCCTTACTACTAAACTTTCCAAAAATTCCATCCAAGTCCAACTTTTGTCCATAGGCTTATAAATTGGTCAAATTGCTATTTAAGACCTCCTCATTAATATTCCAAAACAAGTTCATACTAAAAACTCCTAGAATGCAAGTTTTACAAATTATTCGATTTAGTCCCTAATTTCAATCTAAGCACTTTAGGCATAGGATTTCATCACAAAATTTTCACACAATCATGCAATCATATCATAAACATCAAAATAATTATAAAATAATTATCTCTATCTCAGATTTGTGGTCACGAAACCACTATTCCGATTAGGCCCTAATTCGGGATATTACAACTCTCCCCCCTTTAAGGATTTTCGTCCTCGAAAATCTTACCGGTAAACAGATGTGGGTATTGGTTTCTCATAGTTTCTTCAGGTTCTCATGTAGTTTCTTCTACTCCATGCTTTTGCCACAATACTTTCACGAGAGCGACACTTTTATTTCTTAGTTGCTTGACCTCTCGAGCTAAAATCTTAATCGGTTCTTCTTCGTAAGTCATATCCGGCCGTAGCTCAATTTCTGTCGGTGAAATTATATGTGAAGGATCCGAACGATACCGACGTAGCATAGATACGTGGAATACATCATGCATCTTCTGTAATTCAGATGGTAATGATAACCGATAAGCTACTGGTCCAACTCTCTCAATCACTTCAAACGGTCCAATAAAACGTGGACTTAATTTGCCTTTCTTGCCAAATCTGAGAACTTTCTTCCACGGGGATACTTTTAAAAACACTTTGTCACCAACTTGATATTCAATCTCTTTTCTCTTCAAATCTGCATACAATTTCTGTCTATCTGAAGCAGCTTTCAAACAATCTCGAATCACTTTCACCTTTTCTTCAGTTTCTTTTATTAGATCAACTCCATAAATCTGATTTTCCTTGAGTTCAGTCCAATACAATGGCGTCCAACATTTACGACCATACAATGCTTCATAAGGTGCCATCTTCAAACTCGTCTGATAACTATTATTATAAGCAAATTCTACCAACGGTAAATACCTTTCCCAACTACCTTGAAATTCCAATACGCAACATCTGAGCATGTCTTCAAGAATCTGAATTACTCTCTCTGATTGTCCATCAGTTTGTGGATGAAAGGCAGTGCTAATATTTAACTTTGTACCTAATGCCTCTTGCAACTTTTGCCAAAATCGTGAAATAAATCTCGGATCTCTATCCGAAATGATTGACAAAGGTGTTCCATGAAGTCTAACAATCTCACGGATATACAATTCAGCCAACTTATTAAGAGAATAATCCGTACGTACCAGAATAAAATGAGCCGATTTAGTCAGTCTGTCAACTATTACCCAGATGGCATTTTTCTTCCCCGGAGTTAACGGCAACCCTGATATAAAATCCATAGTAATCCGATCCCATTTCCATTCAAGAACCATGATAGGCTGGAGTAATCCCGAAGGTACTTGGTGTTCAGCTTTCACTTGTTGACAAATTAAGCACTTTGATACAAACTCGGAGATATCTCTTTTCATTCCATTCCACCAATACATTTTCTTCAAGTCATTATACATTTTCACACTGCCGGGTGAACTGCAAAGCAACCATTATGTGCTTCATGCAAAATCTTTTGAATCAACTCATCATTTTTCGGTAAACAAATCCGGTTTTTAAATATCAAGCAATCATCAGAACTGATTCTGAAATCTGATCCTGTATCAGCTTCACATCGCTTTCTCTTGGCTTGCAAATCTTGGTCATTTTTCTGAGCTTCACAAATCTCTTTTAAAAACATCGGTCTTGCTCTTAACTCTGCTAGAATCTAACCATCATCTGATACCTTTAACCGAGTGTTCATAGCTCTCAAAGCAAACAGTAACTTTCTGCTCAAAGCATCAGCAACCACATTCGCTTTTCCTGAATGGTAGTCAATAACAAGCTCATAATCTTTCAATAACTCCAACCATCTTCGCTGTCTCAAATTCAAATCTTTTTGTGACATCAAGTACTTAAGACTTTTGTGGTCGGTATATACTCGGCACTTTTCACCATACAAATAATGTCGCCAAATTTTCAAAGCAAACACTATAGCAGCCAATTCCAAATCATGTGTAACGCCCCCACGCCCGAAACCGTCACCGGAGTCAAGCTTGAGGTGTTACTAAACTTATCTTACCTTTTAAACAACTCTAAACCACTTATTTTAATTTTCGAAATAAACTGTTTTTCTGCGTCATAGCTACTTAAAAATTCATTTCTCGAGTTTCAAAACTCGAAATTAAGATCCGTAAATTTTTCCTGAAACTAGACTCATATATCTATCTACTAATTTTTTTCTAGAATTTTTGACTTAGCCAATTAGTATAGTTTATTAGTTAAAGTTACCCCTGTTTCAGAAGTTGACTGTACTGACCTCTACTTACTACGAACCACTTTTCTCCCTATACAAAATTAATACAACTATACCGTTTATTTCTATTAAAACTAGATTCAATAAGGATTCTAACCATATAAATTACACCACCTAATTATTTTTGTACAATTTATGGTGAATTTCCAAAGTTGAAACAGGGGATCTAGAAATTGCTCTGACCCTGTTTCACTAAAACTCAGATATCTCATAAAATATAATACCTTTACCTGTTTTGCTTATTCCATAAGAAAATAGACATAATAAGATTTAATTTAATATACTATTCATCTTAAAAATATGTTTACAAAATTTTTAGTGATTTTTCAAAGTCACGTCATTTCTGTTATTTGAATCTGTTTTTAGGTTACTTTCACATTTTTCATAATTTTCAAGTGATAACCACCATTCAATCATACATATTAATAAACATGCATATCATCGGCCATTTTTATTAGCTAGTCTCTAGCAAGCATTTACACATCATTCATTGTTCATATTATACTAAAGATAGCTAAGTTTCTATACATGGCATACACAAAACAAAACGTCTAATTATACCGAGTTATTTCTTGGATAGTGTGATCGGCCTCCGACGTTTCCTTCGATCCCCGAGTGGCTTGATAAAAACTATAAGAAAAAGAAAATAAAGAGAGTAAGCACTAGGCTTAGTAAGCTTACAAGCAAATAAATTACAACATTCAACATAATGAATAATTATACATAATGTCACCTAGCCTCATAAACTTTCTTTACTTCTCATTTTCTACCTTCTTCTTTACTCACATACCTTCTTTCTTACCTGACCTTTCACTATTCATAAATATAATCTACCTTCCCTTTTGCTGATAATTCACTGTAATTTAACGTGTACATTGACCCATTGAACCACTCGGAATACTAAGGATACTGGGTCATTCCTGCCTATCAATATCTCGCAATGCCATGTCTTCGACATGGACTTACATGAATTATTCCTGTCTCCAATGCCATATATATATAATATGGGCTTACATGGCTCATTCCTGTCTCCAAAGCCATATAACTGATATGGACTTACATGGCTCATTTCTGTCTGTCTCATCTGTCAACCCCAATATCCTAATATTCCTAAGGTTCAAACGGGGCTTCCTAATGCTTTTTCTCTCACACTTAGCTTTTAATTCGACTTTAAATATCCTCATAAAATAAGTATATAAATTCTAGAAATTAACAATAATAATGTAAAATAAAAGAACATTGCATTTATTTACTGTAAACTTACCTCGTATGCAAAAATAGCTACTTTTACCATTTCGTCCACAACTTGGTATTTCTCCATTTTAGCCCGAATTTCGCTTTTCTTGCTTATTGAGCTTGGAAAGCTTGAAAACCCTAGCCATGGCTTCCCCATGCTAATTTCGGCCTCCATGAAGAAGATGAGCAAAATTGGCTTTTAATTTTGTATTTTAATTCATTTTACCCCTAAATGACCAAAATGCCCTTACTACTAAACTTTCAAAAATTCCTTCCATGTCCTAATTTTGTCCATGAACTTAAAATTGGTCAAATTGCTATTTAAGACCTCCTAATTAATATTCTAATTCAATTTTATGCAAAATACTTCTAGAACACAAGTTTTGCAATTTATTCAATTTAGTCCCTAATTTCAAATTAAGTACTTTATGCATAGAATTTCTTCACGAACGTTTCACACAATCATGCAAACATATCATAGACCTCAAAATAATAATAAAATAACTTTTTCTACCTCAGATTTGTGGTTTCGCAACCACTGTTCCGTTTAGGCCCCATTTCGGGATGTTACATCATGAGTCGGATAATTTCTTTCGTGAGATTTTAACTGCCTCGAAGCATAAGCCACCACTTTTCCTTCTTGCATAAGTACACATCCTAAGCCATTTCGAAAAGTATCACTATACACCACAAATTCTTTACCTGATTCGGGTTTTACCAACACTGGTGCTTCAGTTAATAACTTTTTCAATTCTTCAAAACTTTGTGACATTCTTTCGTCCATTCAAATTTAACATTCTTTCGGAGTAGTCTAGTCATAGGAGCAGCAATTATAGAAAATCCATTTACAAACCGCCGATAATACCCAGCTAGCCCCAAGAAACTTCTAACCTCGGTTACATTTTTCAACGGTTTCTAATCAACAATGGCTAAAATCTTACCAGGATCAACCTGTATACCATCACCTGAAACAATATGACCCAAAAATCCAACTTCCCGGAGCCAAAATTCACTTTTACTAAACTTAGCATACAGCTACTTATCTCTCAAAGTTTGCAAAACTATCCTCAAATGCTTAGCATGCTCTGTCTCATCTTTTGAATAAATTAAAATATCATCTATAAACACCACAACAAATTTGTCCGAGTATGGCCGAAATATGCGATTCATTAAATCCATAAACATAGCAGGAGCATTTGTCAACCCGAATGGCATAACTAAAAATTTATAATGACCATACCTTGTTCTAAAAGCAGTTTTAAGCACATCCGACTCTTTTACTCGCAACTGGTAGTACCCAGATCTCAAGTCAATCTTTGAAAACCACGTCGCTCCTTTTAGCTGATCAAATAAATCATCAATTCTTAGCAACGGATATTTGTTTTTGATTGTCACCTGGTTTAACTGCCGATAGTCAACACACAACCACATAGAACCATCCTTCTTTTTCACAAATAACACAGCAGCACCCCAAGGTGAAAAACTCGGTCTCACAAAGCCTTTATCAGTCAACTCTTGCAACTGCGAATTTAATTCTTTCAACTCTACTGGTGCCATTCTATATGGATCAATTGAGATCGGAGCTATTCCCGGTATCAAATCAATATCAAATTCTACTTCCACGATCGAGGCAAACCCGCAATTCTTACGGAAATATGTCCACAAATTCACACACAACCGGTACTGATTCAACTTTCTTTTCAACTTCTTTTGTATTAATTACATACGCCAAATAAGCTTCATAACCCTTTCTCAAATATCTCTGAGCCGACATTGAAGAAATCATACTAGATAATGCCTCTGATTTGTCTGGTTCAACCCGCAAAATTTTTCCACTTTCACACATTAATTCTATAACCTTTTCCTTGCAATTTATTATAGCATCATGCAATGTAAACCAATCCATACCCAAAATAACATCAAATTCATCAAACGGCAACAACATCAAGTTGGCCGGAAAGTAATGACCCCGAATCATTAAAGGGCATTTCTTGCATACTTTATCAACTATCACACATTTGCCTAATGGATTCGACACTCTAATCATTAATTTCGTGTTCTCAACAGGTATATTCATACTAGACACCAATTTCATGCACACATATGAATGAGTAGAACCGGGATCAATCAAAGCAATAACATTAACATCATAAAGAGAAAATATACCAGTAATCACATTGGGTGATGAAGCATCTTCATGTGCCTTTATGGCATAAGTTCTAGCTAGAGCCCTTGCTTCAGATTTAGCTGCGGAATCTCTGACTACATTTTTGCTGCTTACTTCATTTCCAGCTTTTCTCGAATATCTCCCCTCGAGTCTGCACCACTAGCTTTTATATTCTGAAGTTTTTCTTTCTCAGCTCTCTCTGGGCAGTCTCTAATAAAATGATCCGGAGAACAACACTGAAAACATTCATTCGCTCTACATGGGCCAAAATGATTTCTGTCACACCGCTGGCCCTCAGGCTTAACAAATCTCGTATTTCCCACACTAGCTGCAGAAGTAGTCTGAGATTTAGGACCCACATTTTGCTTCTTAAAATTTCCATATGATTGTCCAGCCGAAACCTGTGAACGAGGATTCATATTTCTAGATTTTCTGGATTGCTACGAGAATGAACTGCTCGTCGGTCTTTTCTTCCAATTTCTAGTCTCAGCCTCTACCTTTTTCTTCTCTTTAAGTAGTTCTTCAGCCTTGCAAGCTCGATCAACCAGTACTACCATTTCTTTTAATTCAAGAATCCCAACAAATACTTTGATGTCTTCGTTGAGTCCGTCTTCAAATCGTTTGCACATTTTAGCTTCTGTAGGAATATATTCTCTAGCATACTTACTCAACCTGACAAACTCCCTTTCGTATTTAGTAACTGTCATGTTCCCCTGCTTTAATTCAGGAAACTCTTTACGATTCTGATCAATAAATCTTTCACTGATATATTTCTTCCAAAATTCTTCTTGAAAGAACTCCCAAGTTACTTTCTCTTTCGGTACTACTGAAGTCAATGTCTTCCACCAATGATAAGCTGAATCCCTCAACAATGATATAGCACACTTTAAGCATTCTTTAGGTCTACAAGACAATTCATCAAATACTCGAGTAGAATTCTCGAGCCAAAACTCTGCTTTCTCGGCATCATCATCAATATTTGCCCTGAATTCTTCGGCCCCTTGTTTACGGATTTTGTCAACTGGAGTTCTGTGAAATTTCATCAGATCTACAGCTTGAGGCATCGGGGGTACAAGTTGAGGAATCGAGGGAGGTGGGGGAGGTTGTGCATTCGGGTTCGTACGAACGAACTCAGTATACCAGGCACTCATCATCTGGAGAAAGGCTTCCCGAACCCCTTCTCCTCCTCCTTGACCGACAGTAAGAGGTGGATTTTCAGTTGGCACCACCCCTTCAGCCGGAGCTGGTGCATTACTCTCTACATCATCAGCCGCAACTGAATCGGGATCCATTTACTATAAAAAAAATCATTTAAAAGGTCAGAAGTCGTCACACTATCACAATTTATATATATGGCATGTATAGCAAAACCCGTACATACAACACATTAGTCCGAGAACCAACTAAACCTACTCTGATACCACCAAATGTAACGCCCCGTACCCGAGACCGTCGTCGGATTCGAACACGAGGTGTTAACAGACTTAATTCATTACTTAAACCGCTCAAACAATTTATTTTTTTTAAATTTCCAGTCAAGCTAGCAATCTGTCTCACAGTCGCTTAAAAATTCATATCTCGAGTTCCAAAACTCGAAATCCAATTCTGTAAATTTTATCTGAAACTAGACTCATATATCTATTTACTAATTTTTTTCTAGAATTTTTGGTCAAGCAAATTAGTACAGTTTATTAGTTAAAGTCTCCCCTGTTTTAGGGTCTGACTGCTTTGACCTCTGTGTATTATAAATCAGATATCTCTCTATACAGAATTTCAATGTCTATGAAGTTTGTTTCTATTAAAACTAGACTAAATTATAAATCTTTAAATATAAAGCATGACTTCTAATTATTTTTTTAAAATTTATTATGAATTTTTAAAGTCAGAATAGGGGATCCAGAAATCACTCTGGCCCTGTTTCACAAAAATTCAAATATCTCATAAAATATAAGTCATATACCTATTTTGTTCAATACGTATGAAAATAGACTCATTAATATTAAATTTCATAACTTACTCATCATTTAATTCCATTTATACTATTTTTTAGTGATTTTTCAAATTTACATCACTGCTGCTGTCAGATTCTGTTTTATGGCAAATTTCACTTTACTAAGGATTTTCATGGACTCAATATCATTTTAAACATACATAACATCAAATATGACTTAGATTGGCCATTCCAATGGCTAATCATTTACAAACCCTTTTCTTGCCAAACCATATCCATATCATAAGATCATCTACACAAAGTGAGTATTTTGCCATACATGCCACATTCAAAACACACAAGCCATTTTACCAATTTAGGCCTTCGGGTAGTGTGAACGAGTCTTCGACCTATCCCGATTCTCAAGCCGACTTGTCAAAACTACAATGAAAGAAAAGGAGGGAGTAAGCACAAATGCTTAGTAAGTTCACATGCAAATAGCAAGTAACATAATCACACAATCCGACAAAAACATTATTTGCATAAACAACACCAAGACATTCATGTTTCATTTGTATTTAATATCTTTCTACGATTTCATCATACCAAGTTCTCAACCCGAGGGTTTAAGCACATACCTGTCAAATTTTCTCATTTACCACACTTACCAACATGTCACCTTCATTTTAGGCCTTTTTCTTATTCACTTAAGATTCACCCGTTGACCACATTGGAATATAATTCGAATACGCGGATCTCATGAACATAAGAGCCATACCCGCAGCTAGACAAACTCAATAGCCTGCGGAACTTATGTAGCCAAGCTACCATGTAACCCGCCCATAAGTGAACTCGAACTCAACTCAACGAGCTCGGGCGTTCGCATCCATAAGTGAACTCGGACTCAACTCAACGAGCTCGGATGTACATCTCATGAACTCGGACTCAACTCAACGAGTCCGGAACTCAACCATCCAAGTGACATGTCACTTGTATTCTAATCTATTCCTAAGGTTCAAACGGGCTTTTTCCTCGATCACATATCTTTGTCGTCTTCCATGGAATATCGAAACTGACACTCGGTAGAAATTCATATTTATCAAGTAGTAAACATAGTATGCATATTACTCAATAATAACCACAAAGCATAATATTTCATGATAAAAATATTCATATTATATAAATAAATTTAATGATAATAATCATCATATCATATAAATAACATTATATTACTTAAATTGAAAATTATGTTACCACATTTACACATGAACTTACCTTGGTACAAAATTATTAGCAATCGAGCCTATTCTTGTAAACTTTGTTTTCCCTCGATCGCGTCTTGAATCTCGTTTCTCGTGATCTATAATGCCAAATTAATCTTCTTTAATACATACATTCATCAAAACAGCATTTAATACCAACTTTGGCAAAATTACATTTTTGCCCCTAGACTTTTTGCATAATTACACTTTTGGCCCTAGGCTCGGGAATTAAACTTCATCCCTTATTCTTATGTTTTATGACATGCTGATCAATTTTCCCTTTTATGGTAACATCAAATTCACACTCTAACATCTACTTATGACTATTAGGTATTTTTACCGATTAAGCCCTTTTACCCGTTTTTGCTTAAAACCGAGTAATACAAGTTGTCTAACATAATTTAAAACCTCATTTTCTATCATAAAACACCAAAATAGGCAAATTTCACCTATGGGTATTTTTCCAAATATGAACCCTAGGTTGAATTATTGCTAGCATAAGCTTAATCGAGCTACCGGGATTCCAAAAACGTAAAGAACATTAAAAACGGGGCTTGGAATCACTTACTATGGAGCTTGGAAGCTTGAAACGAACCCTAGCTATGGAGAACCCTTGAAATTTCAGCCTAATGAAGAAGATGGACAAAAATTGGCTTTTAATTTTGTTTTTAATTCATTTTAATAACTAAATGACCAAAATGCCCTTACTACTAAACTTTCCAAAAATTCCATCCATGTCCAATTTTTGTCCGTAGACTTAGAAATTGGTCAAATTCTATTTAAGACCTCCTCATTAATATTCCAAAACAATTTCATACTAAAAACTCCTAGAATGCAAGTTTTACAAATTATTTGATTTAGTCCCTAATTTCAATCTAGGCACTTTAGGCATAGGATTTCATCACGAAATTTTCACACAATCATGCAATCATATCATAAACATCAAAATAATTATAAAATAATTATCTCTATCTCGGATTTGTGGTCACAAAACCACTATTCGGATTAGGCCCTAATTCGGGATATTACAGTTGTAGTATCGCTCGTGGAGTGAGGAAGTTCGTTTGGTATTTTATTAATTGAGGAATTTTGGTTTGGGGTTCTTGATCTTAGCCGAATTTCCATGTCTCTTGGGGTGGTTGTGCGATGTTTATCCTTGTGTAAGCAGTATGTTCAAGGGGTTTGCTATCACGCAGATAATCATCAAGTGACTAGTATCGATTTTCATCAGCGTTCTAAGCAGGCTGCAACCACATTCGTTCAAGCAAGGCGTTAGTAAGTAGTCTCTTAGAACAAGTTTCAGTTAGGGTTCTTTTAAACACGTATATTAGATTTTAACCAAAGTTTCTGTTGTATTAGGTGGAGTGCGTGGGCTAAGTCATTCGTTTTCGCAACCAGGTGTGTACATACACCACCTTAACTCTAGATCTGCAAATTCTGAAATGCCAAAACATCGAAATACTGAAAGAACGGCAATGGTTACTACATAAGCGCGCGAACACACGTGTGGAAAATTTGATGCGATAGTAGAGGCCACCATGAGTGAACTCATGGGCTATGGCCGTAATGGGCCATGTTGGGGCGAGTTGGGCTGACGGGCCCTAAATGTGTAAAACTCACCAATAGGTGGGAAAATGTTGAACCGGCCGTGTCACTCACATGGCTTGGATCGAAATCAGGCTTGGTGGGAAAATGGGTCGTGTGGTCCTGTGGGCCTACTTAAATGGGCTTTGGGCCCAACTACACTATTTGATTGCTAAGGTAGCACGGATCACGCGAGACGACTGTGAACCTACTGATGGGTCAGCAAGTGTACTTAGATCTCGATTTATGAAATGACTGTTATGCCCCAAAGGGCAAAATGAATAAAATACCCTACATGTTATATGATTGCTATTTATGCCATTCATGATATGTTTGCATTCATGTGATATTATGCTGCATGGGGAATGGGATCATTGATTTGGAGGAAGTTTATGATTTGTTAGGGTCGCATGGTCGCTTGACGACTGTGGATCCACCGACGGCTTAAAGCCATTATGTGATTGGCAGCTCTGCTGTGAAATTGGTTAGTGCCGCAACCGGTACTACATTAATAGTGTAGGAGTGGGTGGGTCAATTAAATCCATATAGGAGTATAGGGTTGGACGGGATACGGAGTGCAGGGCTGGTTGGGTATTTGTGCATTCATAATTTGATTCTGATTGTGACATGGGCTCAGGCCGAACTAAGGCTACTATGGGCTAAGGCCCAAATGCCACTATTATTGTAATGGGCTTAGGCCCAAATTGATGTGATGCATGCTTTATGATCGATGAGGGTTGTTCACACTGAGTTTTCGTAAACTCACCCCCTCTTTTAAATTTTTAAGGTAATCCTCAGTAGTCGGTTTGACGTATGGGAGGACTCAGAGGTGGCCACACTACGAACAGCTTTAAATATTCATATTTTCTTTTACATTACTTAAATTACTTTCTCTTTGGGTTTTGATGTAATTTTCTAGTTTTTAATTTGGGGGCTTTTAACTATTATGATTTATTTTTGTTAAAAGTAGAGCGCGGTTTTCCAAAATGATGTATGTTTCCATAACATCACGTTTTCGCAACATTGTTGAAATGCTTCCGCAACAAACATGTTTTTATAAGTAAGGCTGGTTTAAAATGGTTAACAAATAATTAAGTTGACTTAGAATTAAACAAAGGGGCTTTTATCTTTCAAGCGAGATTGATTAATAAGACAAATTTTTTTAGAAAAAAACATTTTAATGTGATGCGCCAGATTCGGTCATAACGTCTAGGCTGGGTTTGGGGTGTTACACTAACTGAGATTGAAAGATAAGTATATGAATATGAAATTCGTGTTAGCATTTGTCTACAAAGTATAAATGATTTGATGATGCTTATTTGCTTTGAATGATATGTTTATTTGTAGATGGCTTACGAAGCTTTTGAAAGCTTACTTTGTCTGTGTTTGTATTGTTTTATAAATATTGAAGCTACTATGAGTTCGGGGATCGTCGAGGATTGTCACCACACTATCGAACCTTATTTTGGTACTTTCAAAATATATATATTAAAGTATGGCATGTAAAAGCTAGAAGTGTTTTGGTTAGGTTTTGTAATGTATATATTAGGCCATGTGATATGGCTAGCTTATGTTTGATCTTATGGTTGGAAATGTTATATGATATGTGTGGTATTATGAATTATATGGTATGTTTTGAATGACCAAAAGAAATGGTCAATGTTAAGAAGTTTTGGTAAGTTTTAAGCATGAGATTTAATAAGGTATTGAACATATGTTTAGGTATGATTTTAGTAGTTTTGGTATGAATTGATTGATGAATTGAGATTGAAATTTGTTGATAATGTTAAGTCATGAATAATGTATGTTTTGGTATTGAGAGTGGCTGAAATTGGTGTGCAAATATGCTTGTTTTATTGCTTGTAGGTTTGACCCAATTGGGGTGGAAAGTTGGCTATTCAAATAACCTATTTTTGTCCACAAGGGCAGAGATGTGGGCGTGTGTCTCAGCCGTGTGCGACACACGGTCACGTTACACGGCCGTGTGTCCCCTGGGGTATCCTACAAATTAAAGTTAGTATACCCTCCAGTTTTGATATGGCCTAGACACACGGGCATGTCTATTGGCCGTGTGCGGCACACGGGCTAGCACACGGACGTGTGGTCGGTCATGTGGCCAAGTCAGTAGCCTCTCTAATTTTCACACGGCCTGGCACATGGGCGTGTCTTGTGGCCGTGTGGACAAGTCAGTATGTATGCCCTGTTTCACCACGACTTAGACACACGGACGTGTCTAATGCAATGTAAGGCACACGGCCTATTCACACGGGCGTGTGGCCTTTGAAAACATGGAAATTTTTCTAATTTCTGAAACTTTCATATGTTATCAATTTGGTCCTGAATGCATGATTTAGACTTTGTATGCTTGATTTAAGTTCATATTGAATATGAATGATTTATATATATTGAAATGAGATGATATTTGATATATGATTATTCTGATCTGAGTTACGAGTCCGGTAATGCCTCTTAACCTATTCCGGCAATGGTTACGGGTTAGGGTGTTACATAGTTAACCGTGACCCACTATCTATGAAAGATAGGAACCAACGATATAAAGTTGAATGCCACACTTTGGAAAAGTGATAAGTTCAGAAAATGACAGGATTGACGCCACAAGAAAGTCTTGATAAGTCAACAGAGTCAAGAGAGAACAAAGGGAGTTGAACACTCACTAATATGATAAAGTTCATAAAATGATCAAAAGTCCTTACGAAATGAAA
Organism: Gossypium anomalum; assembly: GCA_025698475.1. Lineage (NCBI taxonomy): Eukaryota > Viridiplantae > Streptophyta > Magnoliopsida > Malvales > Malvaceae > Gossypium > Gossypium anomalum. The sequence continues at coordinate 46,372,050 of CM046965.1, forward strand.
TAAGCCAAATATTTATAGGTTGTACAAGCTCCAGTCGAATAGACAGAATGTGATTAGCTCAATTAAGATTTAAATGAGCTGAAATGGCTATTGAAATGATCATCATGTCTTTTGGAAATTCCTAGACCTAGGTGACGCCAATGGACAAGCTGTTAACATTCCCATTCAGTAAACCATGTACACTTAATTAGCTGAGCTGAATCTTGGAAGTAGTTGTTTAGCCAAGGAGATGTGAACACCATTTAATATCCCTTGGGAAGCCAAATGTACAGCAGACATCTTAATGCATTTGTCGCGCACGAACAACCTCCATGGTGTGAACAGGTGAATTTGATTAGCCTCCATGGTGTGAACTTAGTTGCAAGTTGAATGGTCTAGTGTGAAAATGCTTAAGGCCATTGCTCTCCATGAATAGGCACTTGGAGGAGAGTAATCAATAGCCTTTGACTTGAATGCAAGTCCACATGCATTGCCTTCCTTTAATGCCCTCCATTGCATTTAGCTTGCTGATCAGCTGGTGTGAGCACCCTTCAAGCACAATTCAATGCAGCTTAATTCAGTAATAAGAAACAAACTAAGCATCATTTAATTTGTCTAAACTTTGGACACAATTAAGATGTCTAAATCTAGGACACATTAAAAGGCTGTACTAATTAGAACATATTTGATAGACTTAAGACACATTAAATTGTTGTACTAAATAAAACACAATTAATAAACTCAAGACACATTAAAAATGTTCAGATTAATGCATATTTAAACTCTACTTAATTTATGACACAAATTAAAGACTCAAACCATAATAACTAACATAACTAAACATAATTAATGTTTTTATTCCAGCAACCAAATGTAGCTAAAGAAAATGAAAGCTAAAGTTTAGCCTGAAGCAAGCTGTATGGAATGCATGAAGTAGATGTCCACAACTGATCGATGAGACCCGTAACTTCTTCTCCCCAAATTCAGTTAATGTAGCACGAAATGGCTTCTTGGAATTTCTTGGCTCATGCATGAGTGATCAGCCCTATGGAAAGTTCAACATGTTCAACAGCAGCAGCTTTGGCCATGATCTCATCAACTATAGCAAAGAGTTCTATTTCAGTTAGAATATAATTAGGTTGGGCCCTGTCAAAGTTCTGTTTGCATAGTATATCAGATGAAACACTTTATTTCTTCTTTGACCCATCACAACTCCAGCATCAAAATCATTGCATCACACATCTACTCAAAAGGTGAGTTCCAATCAGGTGTAACAATTATTGGGGTTGAGATTAACCAATTTTTTAATTCCTAAAAAGCTACCAAGCATGTTTTTTCAAACTAAAAAATGGTATCTTTTTCTAATAGTATACACAAAGGCTTGGAAATTTTTGAAATATCTTTAATAAATCTTCAGTAAAAACCGATATGGCCTAAAAAACTCTGAACTCCTTTAATAGTGACTGGTGGTGGAAACGTTTCAATCACATTCACCTTTGCTTTGTCGACTTCGATCCTATTTTTGGAAATTTTATGTCCTAAGAGAATTCATTCCTTAACCATAAAATGCCATTTCTCCTAGTTAAGGACAAGATTTGTTTCTTCGCATTTCTTTAGTACCTTGCCAAATTACTCAAACGAACATCATAAGTATTACCAAAAAAAAAAAAAAAAATCATTCATGAATACCTCAACAAAATTTTCAACCATATTAGTAAATATTGCCATCATGCATCGTTGAAATGTGGCAGGTGCATTACATAAACAGAAAGATATTCGCCTAAAAGCAAACATACCGTACGAGCAAGTAAAACTCAATTTGTGTTGGTCTTCCAGGGCTACAACTATTTGGTTATATCCCAACTATCAATCTAAGAAACAATAATATTTGTTACATGCCAGTCGATCTAACACTTTATCCATAAAATGTAGCAAAAAATTATCATTCCGCGTGGCTTTATTCAATTTTCTGTAGTTAATACAAATTCTCCAACCCGTGACCGTCTTTGTTAGGATAAAATCATTTCATTCATTCTCAACAATCATGATTCCACCTTTCTTTGGTACACACTATACCAGACTTACCCATGAACTATCAGAGATGGGATAGATAATTCCCCAACCTAATGATTTGATAACTTCCTTTCAAAATACCTCTTTCATTATTGATTGAGTCTCCTTTTCCCATCGATTCCATATCTTTTGCCCTCCTCTCAAATAATGTTTCTTCAGCTTCATGATGTGTCTGTGTTTGGCCGAACATGTCTAGTAGGTAATTTAGAGCTCTTAACCCGTTCAGGCGAGCAAATACTTAGAGTATCAGGCTAGTTTCCTACATCCACCTAATCATCCCATCAATTTTTTCCTCCACGCTCCCGCTTGCCCCTCTTTGAGCTTTCGACTTCTCTTTCCATTTAAAAAAACTTGAAATATCCATCTTTCTTTCCTCCTCTGATTCTAGTTCATAATTCGTTTCCTTTGAAGCTCGACATATTGTGTATACAAAGAATCACCCATCAGAACTTCTACCCATCAACACAGTTTTGTCAACAAGTGGAGAAAGAAAATTCCAACTTTTTAGCTATGTGCAGAAGGCCTCATTTTATGGTAGATCCATCTGGCCACACATATCTACTTGCGTTGCAAAATGTCATACAATAGAATAGCTCAGAAAGTATTAACATTAGAAATATTTAACGTGGGTGCAATTATGGTGCCTATAAACTACATCCACATATTTGCTACCGGGAACATTTTCGCTTGATTGAAGTTAGTTGGTAAATCTGTATCTAGTCTATAGTTCCATGTACCTCTACCTTGAGTTATGTAACGCCCCAAAATTTTGAGCATTTAGTTGTAAGAATCTACAGTAATTAATCATTGTATCTTTGGTTCTGTGTTCTGCGATTGTGTTTAAGGTCTAGAGTTTGAGTTGCATTGTTAAAAGTTTTATTATTTTTAAAACAACCCATTTCCATTTGTTATGTAGTTAGGTGCAATTCTGTGTAAATCTGTATCAAGAATAAGGTTGTTGGTTCACTAGTTAAGCATCTGTATTCTGTTTGGTCCCAAGTTCGAATCCTATCGTATGTATTAGGAGAAATTTTTACATGTTGTCGAAAAACTAGATGGTGATTAAGATAAAAATTTTGAACATCTTCTTTCTTCTTTTCATGACATGTTCTTCTTTCCTTTTCTTTCTTCTTTTAACTCCTTCAATTTCTCCTTCTCAATTGTATTTGACAAGTGAATATTTGAATTAGTGAGACCCTTAAGTTGTTGGAAGATTTATGTGTAAGTTTTGTCGAATTCCGTCAACTTCCATGAAGTTTATTTAGTTTTCTGTTTCATTGCTAATTGGGAATTCTCTGACTATTTTACATAAACTCTCTAATAATTAGTTGTTTTGTTTTCTTAGGCGTAAGTATGGAGGGAAGTGATCCTTTGCGTGTTGTGCCGATTTAGCATTGTTGAATAGTTGGTAAGCGTTAGTCGTTGAAAGTTAGCGTCGAGGTTTTGACATGTTTGCTTGAGTGTTAATGTATACGTTGATTCATTGTTATAATTTTTTGATTGGTTGTTGAATGGTTAAATTATGTTCTGGGATTTCTTTGTGTTATTTCTACTTCAAAATCTCTTCATGTGCATGCCAAAAACTTTATTTTTTCTGAATTTCGATCGCAAGAAAACATGGCTATCGACGCCTCATGACTAGGCACACAGGTGTGTGCTTAAGCCGTGTGGGTGGCCGTGTAACTCACTATTCATCGATTTGGAGCCACATGGGCAAGACACAAGGGTGTGTTTCTAGGCCTATGTAGCCATGTAGTGCAGGATTCACACAGGAAAAGGACACAGGCATGTGTCTAGGCCGTGTAACTAACTATTTGTAACTTAGGACCACAAGGGCAAGCACAGGGTGTGTGCCCACGGGTTGGGACACTGGCGTGTGTCCAAGCCGTGTAACTTTCTTTTTACATTTTAGAACCACACAGGCAGAGGACATGGGCGTGTGCCTAGGCCATGTGAGCCACATGGGCATGGACATGGGCGTGTGTCCAGGTCGTGTGTCATGTAAAAAAGGCTCGAAACCCGTTTTTGAGGACCTAAATGTTGTCTAAGATATATATTGACTTCCCCATTGTATGAATGATCTTAATTTGACTAAACCAGAACTCTCTAATACTTTGTGATAGATGTATGAATACCATAATTGTATGTGTATTATGATACTTAATTTGATATTGAACTGTGTTATCTACTTATGATTTAGAATAACTAAATACATATTGTGGATATATGTACTCTGCATCTGCATGGGTTGGGATATTGTGAAAAAGGAAGTAATCTGCTCTAAATTAGTGGCTAAGCCACCATATGTATAATTTTAATTCTGACGCTTCATCGGATTACAATCTAGCAACTAAGCTGCATTTCTGTAAACATGTAGACAAACACTCTATGGTGAGTAGGGTTGGCTGGGCATTGAACGCCCTTAACAGTGTGTTGGGATGGTCGAAGATGGTGTGTAGAAGATGGGGGTTAGGAATATCTGCATCTAAATTTGATCTCTTCTATATATAAAACTAAAATTAATTTCTACATCTGTAATTAATCTATCTCGAATCTGAACTAGAAATGCTTCTGTTACCAAATCGAATCTTTGAGTTCGAAAACCATTTGATAAATGTGTTTTAGTTGAATAAACTTCTTTTATGCACTGAGTTCACAACTCACTTTGTTATTAATTGGATTTTAGGTGGTTCTCAGACTTGAACGGGTCGGCGCCGCAGGAGCTCGGTCAAGCTTTTATCTTTCTTCTAAATAGTACTATTAGAAATTTTGATATTCTAAGATATTATAATGTTCGGAAAGATTGTATACTCACTTAATTGTTGTGTTGGATATTGTCTGTTAAATAGTTCATTCTAACTTTGTTATAAATGTGGTGTTTTAGCATCGTTGATGTAACTCTCTAGACTTGGTCTAAACATTTAGGCCGGGTTTAGGGTGCTACATTTAGTGGTATTAGAGTCAGGTTTGTCTACACCTAGACATGTTTGGGGCTCATAGTGTGTGATAAAAAGGAATTAGGTGATAATTTAGTATTTGACTTAATTTAGAAATTGAAATATTAGCAAATGACTGAGCCTCTGACGCCAAACTTGTAAGAATTTCTATTTTGTTATAATGATTACACTATCGAACTGTTATCTAGTTAAATGTTTTGGAGTGAGTTGGTGAAATTGTCCTATTGGATGTCTTAACTTATCTGTGCACTGTCCCAAGCCATGATTCAAGTACTGGAAAGGGTCACAAGGACCCATTTGGGATCGGGAGGCTAACTGTAACACCTCTAACCCATATCCATTGCCAGAATAGGGTTACGGAGCATTACCGAACTTATAACACAATTGAACATACATAAATAAATATGACACCCCTAACCCGTATCAATCGCCGGAATAGGGTTATGAAGCATTACCAAACTTATAACACAATCGAACATACATTTTAAAATTCTAAATAGACATCATTCAAAGTCATTCACATTGTCCCTAACACGAGCATACGAGGCCCAAATCATGGTTTATGAGTGGTTCGGGACTAAACCAATAACTCAGATAATTTTAGAAAACTTAGAAAATTTTTCAAAATACAGGGGACACACACCCGTGTGGCCCAGCCGTGTGTCTCACACAGCCAAAGACACACCCGTGTCACAGGCCATGTGGACATTCAAAATGGGATCACATGGACGTGTCCCAACCCATATCCAACTCCGTGTAACTCTCTAACTTGGGTCACACGGCCAACCACACGTCCTTGTGACCAACCCGTGTGCCCTTCGAAGTGGCCTCACATGCTTTGTTTTCAAACAAAATGATAAAATTCAGAGCAGATGAAAGGTTTTAACACATTTATGCAGAATAAATTCATGACGCTTACCTTCATTTATCAACAACTTATGAAAACATGCTCCAGGCTTAAAAACATCGTTTTGATCACTTGTTCCACAATGCAACAAAAATTTTGTTTCACCAATAAATTGCACATGCCAAATAGAAAAGATTTAGGCATAAAAAAATTCAAACAATCAAACCTCTTAAAATTCTTCTACATACATGAGGATTCTGTACAAAACTTTAGAGAGTTCACATTAACATCACATTTAAACAAATTAAACACTTTATGTGAAAACTCGTTATCACATAAGATCACATTTTGTATTCTTCGATTTAATCAAACAACATCAACAAATTTTTCAACACAAAACACATCAAGCGAACAACTCTTCATGCCTCTACTTAAAATGAAATTATCAACAACAAACAGAGAATGACAATTAACCAAATCAAAATGAGGAGATCTTTCAAAAACTAAGTCATTGGTAATTTTCTCATCGATATTGAAATTGGATTGCCATGATTCAATGGCTAAAGACCTTGCTTACCTTTAAGCATTTGTGGTTGGATTTCATTGTCAACCTTACCTTTCTCGATCAATTGAAATTGTTTCTCATTAGGAAGGTAATGATGTTGAAACTTATCAATTAAATCTCTAGAAACCTGAAAAGAAGAAGTAATACAAGGACAACTCGCATGTTGGTTAGTAAAAACGTTACTCACTTTTTCTTATTCACTTGCATCTTTTTCACTCGTTTCTTTTTCTAACTCATTTTCAAATCCTCTTTCTTTTAGCACAGTCTCTTTTATTGTTGAAAACTCACTTTCACTCTTCATTTAGTTTTCTTTTTCAACAAAAACACTCGATTCTTGCTCACCGTCTTTTCTTTCTTCAATCTCTCTCTCTTTTTTAATTTTCTTTTCTTATTCACATGCTTTTTCAATCTCAAACTCTTTTTTCTTTCTTTCATTCTCTTTTTTCTTTTTCAATTTCTTCTAGTATTCGCTCATTTTCTCTCATCAACATCTCTTGTATCTCTTTTCTTTTTTATTTCTTTTTCTCTTTCCCTTTCATTACAAGATGAAGATAACAAGAAAGATTCAAAATGAAAATCTTTTCATTGGGAAAAAGAGGAGGGATCTACATACGAAATATGATCATCTCTTTGAGATTGAATCTTCGTGGATGAATACCTTGGTGCATACGAAGAGTTACTTGGACCTTCTCATTTGTTACCATAATAGGATTCAAACTCGAAGCTTGAGTTATTTCGACTCGAAGTCATTGTTGAATAGGAATCTCGATAGGAATTTCTTTTCATGTAGTCATTAGACGTTAAATGCCTTGACGATCTTGTTTCCATCCTTTGACTTGAAAAAAATCACTCTTAATGATGAGATGAAATGCTTACGCATCACAGCTTTCATTTCGGACCAAGTTAATATCGGGCGCTCTCCATTTTATCTCCTACTCGTGGTGAATTGATCCCACCAAATCATGGCATAAATGGAGTACTCATTCGATGCAAGTTTTACCTTCTTGCTCTCCGAGTAGTTGTGGCACTCGAAGACCAATTCGATTTTCCTTTCCCATTTAAGGTATGCCTCCGGGTCAGATCTACCTTGAAATGGTGGAATGGCTAACTTGATATTCTTCAAATTTTCATCAACACATTCACGGTCTCTAAAGCCTTGGCTTCTATGAACGCGTCGTATTTCACTTTGATTGAATCCTTGGTATGATGGATTGGACAAACTACAATTGGCAACAATAGTCCTTTTGAAACTTAGAGACATATTGTTTGAACCTCACCACAAATTCCTCACGTTTCACTCAAAAAGAAAAAGTAGATGGCATTCCCACTCGTGTTTGCACTCTTTAATGGGTTTTTCTTCTCTTTAATTCTGTCACAACACTCGTGCCTTTTTCCACTATTTCCTCTCTTGTAATTTCGTAAAAGACTCGATTAGACTTAACTACTAGTCTAGGGGTCCGTTTCAAAAGGTTTCAAAGGTAGATGACATTTTTGGTATTAGGTAGGTTGAAAGAGAAAGAAATAAGGTATTCAAGTGTGGCGAAAGGTTGTGAAGGAAATTTGGATAGCTTGAACGTCCACACTCCTCGATTTTGGTTAGCTCTGATACCAAATGATATGATCTCACCTCGGTAACTTGATTCGAGTCGTTTAGTGTGCCCAACGTTAAATGGAGAAGTTTCGTTCAATTTAGAGTTTAAGGGAATTTAGCTAAATGTAGGCTTAAATGGAAGCTTTTCAAAGAGTTTTAAAATGGATTAAGGATAGGTTCGGCTAGGTGTTGAAACAAAGTAAACCAAAGATGATAGTTGAAATGGCTAAGTGGAAGGATGATGAAGATTCGGCTGACAAGGAAACAAAGTGGTTAAGTCGATAGTTGTGAATGGTATGGAAATAAGGTTTAAGGGTCAAGAATGAACCAATACTATGAGTGAGTATTGACCCGAGACTTATAAGACACTTAAGGTGGACTGGTGATGTAGATAGGACCTTGACCCGCGATCTAGGAAGATAGGAACCAAAGGTATCAATGGGGTGAACGCCACACTCAAAATTGAGTGATAATTTTAAAAAGAAACAATGTAGACGCCACTAGCGATGTTAGATAAGTCAGCTTGAGTCTTAAATGAAATAAGAGAGTTGAATAACTCACAAATGTTATAAACATTCATCAAATGAGCAAAAAGTCTATACAACATGAAAATAGCTAAGTATTTATAGCTAAACATCTAGGCTAGCCGAATGGACTTAAAAGAAACTAAATGGATAGCTCAAATCAACTTAATTGAGCAGAAATTTCTTAGCACCTTTCTAAAAACGTCCCTTGCAGTCTCCTAGGTAGCTTGGCTTTAATTAAGTGAGAATGGAGCTGAACCTAGCTAATTACAAGCTGTAAACATCCTTTAAAGAATTGCCTTGGGTTGTCGAATAGTCATGAACTCTAATGGGCAGATTGTGTTCAGCTTAAATGAGCTGAATTCTTCAAGTATTGATCAGCCAAAGTAATAATGAATAGCCTTTAATTCCTCCTTGGGCAGCCAAATAAGCAGCAGCAAAATTAATGGGCATTGAGGCGCACAAATAGCCCAATTAGTGTGAACACTTGAATTCAATCAGCCTTTAATGTGAACAAACGAATTTGAATAGCTTCCATGGTGTGAAATAATTTGTTAGCTGAATGGATTAATGTGAGTGTGTATTTGTCCATTGGTCTTCATGAACAGTCCCTTAGAGAAGAGGATTCAGCTTGAATTTAATGAAGTGAAATTATATGGCAGCTTAGGGCACTTTAACGGCTTTGGAGTGTGAACAAAAGAAATTGAATAGCCATTGAGTGTGAAAACTCAAAACCAAATAGCCATGAATGTGAAAGGGATCTCCAAGAAATGTGAAAGCACTTAAAGGCTGTTGGAGAACACAATGGACAGCTTGGAAGAAAGGAATTATCAGCTCACATTTATTCAAACCATCCAATGTATGTAGCTGCACTAATTAATTCAGCAAATTAATTAGCTTAAGACATGTTAAATTCAGCAGCAACTAAACTAATTAATTTGGAACATGTAATTAATTTTTCTCAGCTAAAACATATTAAATACAAATAAGAACTAAGACACAAACTAAAAACATGTATTAAGCTAAGACACATTAATAACATGTAATTATTAACTTCAGATTATATCATATTTATGAGCTGAAACTAAGTTAACTAGCTAAACTAAATAAATTGATTTATTCCAACAACTTAAAACGCATAAAGTAAAATGAGATAGAATCGAGCTTAATGAGCTAGAATCAAGCTGAATTGAGCTCGATTGAGCTGGGGCCGAGCTAGGTCAGCTTGCAAGATATTGCAAACCATGCTTGGTGAGCAAGTCCAAGAGCGTTCTCGGGGCATGGCCGTATCAACATTAAATAACCTAAGAATGAAAATAAAATAAAGTGAAGATCCCCCTATTTTATTTATTTGCAGATTCCTCAGAATCTGACTCATCTTTTGCTTCATCATTTTTATTTTTACATGAATCGTTTTGCTTCCTCTTTAATAGTGGACTCCATGGTTCAAATATGAAATATGGAATCTCAGGCACATAAATAAACGAGTCATTTTATATTTTCGTATGAGCGCTTCTCATTGAGTCATCCTGTATTTTTTAATATCTCCAGTAAGCTTATTGCTGCCATTGCATATGCTGCATTATGTTCATCAACTTTGACAACTCATCTCTAAGATCTGGGTGAGGTGATTGAGTTCTGGACATTGAGGTTGTCATGTCAGGTTCAGATGCTAGTTCCATTGGTTCTGCCTTATCAGGGATTTCAGCGGACTGCATTGGTTCAATCTCTGTAGGATCTTTTACTTCTTCTTCTTCAGGATCCTCGCTCTCTTTAATTTGTTTCTAGAGAACAAAGTTTTCGGCTATTCAGTAAAGGTCCTAATCTATGATTGTGCCCTGGCTATAACCTATTACCTTTATGTTTGCAAGAATTTTAGCTTTCAAGCACAAAATTGTTATCGTAAAGGAAAGTACACTGGGCCAGAACGTTTAGTGGCATAATTCAGCATTTCTCTCAAAATAATTTTTCCCACATCAATAGTCTTTTCGGTTAAAATCGAGTATAATAAGAGCATTCGCTCTAATGAAATTGTAGTCCCATGTGAAATAAGCATAAGGCTGAATCGAATGAAATAGAACCATATCTTTGCTAGTGGTGTCAAATATTCTCTGTGACAAGTGTGAATCCCTTGCTTTGACACAATCCACTTAAAACTTGGAATTGTAAGTTGCACGAGAATTTCTTGCAGATTTTTAGCCTCAATATTTCTCATCAAGGAAGAATATTCTTCATCTTCGAAATCAGGTAATTCAAAGAATTCATTAATAGCATTTGAGGTTATTGGTACCTTAATTCCTCGGATAGAAACCTCGTTAATTCGTTTGAGGTCAAATTTGCAGAAAATTTACGAACTAATTTCTCATCTATACTAGGTCATTTCTCACAAACATTTCCCAATTGAGAGATTAAGTAATTTGTCAAATGCACGCCATCAAATCAATATACTTGCTTTCTTTCAGTGTAAAGCCTTTTTTAAGGTGTATTTGTTGATTCTTGAAAACGCTTTCATATATCGCTTTGGCTTCTTCACATTGAAATTTGTTTTGTGATTCATTAGTTTGGACAGAGGCACGAGTTCTCTTGCGAGACATGATTAACCTGCACATAAGATAGAAACAAATATTTCTCAAAAATTTAATTAGTAAAAATAATATATTAACAATTCAAAATAAATTGAAGAGTTTAAATAATTAAAACGGATTAAAATTTTGAAGAAAACTTTCTTACCACCTTGTATATAAAAATTAAGAACTCAAATAAAATTAGAAGCAAAAGATTGTAATTGAAGGATGGTTGGAAGGGTTATCGGCTAAGTGTGGGGTGTTAGTGCGAGTAGTATGGCTAGTGTGCCGCGCAGATGCTGGGAAGTTGTTGGGCGTGCGAGTAGATGTGGGAGGGAGCAGCACGTGCAATAGGTAGCAATGTCAAGTGAGCAGCAGGGCTGGTGCGCTGGCGCGCGCGAGATGGAGCTAGCAACGACATGATGCACACGGAGCAAGATATGTAAGGCAGCAGCAGCAGCGCATGATGGAGGCAAGTGCTGGCAGGGTGAGCTGCTAGCTAGGTGCTATTGTTGGTGGTTAGGAGCTACAGCACTTGGTGGTTTTTGGATGCTAGGATCGATGATGGAATGCGTGAATGGAGGTTGGTTTGATGTGTGATGAATGATGGAGAAGGTTGGCGGAATTTATAGGGAAGACGGTAGGAGTTTAATTAGAATTCTTAAAACAATCTAATAGTTAAAATAGTCTATGTTTTAATTCTACACAAAGTTAATAACAATTAATAATTAACGTAATGCATATTAAAATATTATTTGCAATTAATTTATTGAAATAAAAACTATTAAATAAAATATGATCAAATTTAAACTAATCCTAATTCTATACAAAGTTGATAGTAATTAATATATATTATAATAAATATAATTATATACTAGTTAGTATCATCTTAAATATTAAAATTAAATTAAAAACATTTATTTTAGATGCCTTTGAAAATATTTACAAAAAGAGCCATCTAATTTTTAATATTTACAAAGAGAGCAACCAAAATTTGAAAATAGTTCAATTAACTACCTAGACTTAAAGAAAATTTGAAAATTGAGTTGCAATCAAGACTTGGATCAAAATTGACCCTTTTATTTGAAAAACTAAAATTTTATTTTGCCATTTAGTGAATAATTTCTCGGAAGATTATGTTAAAATCAATTCCCAGGAAAGATTTAGAGGGGTCACAAACGGTCCAGCTTAAGTTCCAATCTCCTAGGTAGAATTTATTTAAACATACTATTCCTGAAAATATACCCTAAATCATTTATTTAAAAAAAATGAGAAAAAATAAATATGTAATTAAATGAATGAGAATTGATCCCACTCAATTTATCCCCTCAGTTTTAAGGGTTGAGCATTAACTCGAAAATTACCTCCCTTACCTTGAAGCTCGACAACTCCATATGGGAAAACTTGGTGAATCGTAAATGGACCAGACTAACATGATTTCAACTTACCTGGAAAATACCTTAATCTAGAATTGAATAACAAGGCTTGCTGACCTGCTTCAAATTCTTGAACTCGAATGTCATTATCATGCCATCTTTTAAGTCTTTCCTTGAATAGTTTGGGATTCTCATTTAAAAACATTCGGAATTCTTCTAACTCATTGAGTTGATGCATTGTTTCTCTTTAGCAAGCTTAAGATCAAATTTGAGTTGTTGGAGAGCTCAGTAAGCTTAGTGTTCTAACTCCAAGGGTAGATGACAAGCTTTCCCAAAGACCAACCTATAAAGTGACATCCCTAAAGGTGTCTTGTATGCTATCCTATAGGCCCAAAAAGCATCATCCAATCTTTTGGACCAATCTCATTGGTTCAGGTAAAATACCTTATTGATCATGCCCTTGATCTCTTTGTTTGCCAGTTCAGCTTGCTCATTCATCTGCGGATGGTAAGCTGTGGCAACCTTGTGCTTGACTCTATGTTTGTCGAGTAATGGTTTCAACCATTTTGTAACGCCCCAAAAATTCTAAGTATTTGTTTTTTTTATGTTTGTGTTATGCAAATGCATGTTTGCTTCAGTCCTGGGAAGAGCCTAAGAAGTCTTGAGTTCAAGCCTTGGCTTGTGCAAAAGTTTTTTTTTAAATGAATAAACCATGTCTCTAGTTAGTAGGCTTTTAAATAAATATGGGTATTTTATGTCAAAAAGAGCCTGCTGGTCTAGGGGATAAGTGGCGTGTTATTGTAACATGATGTCTAAGGTTCGAGTCCTGCTTTGCGCATTGGGGTGTTTTATTTTTGCTGCCTTTTACGTATGGGTAGTAGAGGTTGACTGAAAGACTAAAAAGTTGAGTGGGGTTTGAATATGGTGGTTGAGGGGATTATGTTGGATGGATTTTAGGAGGAAAATATGGGAATTTGATAGGAGTGGGAGCGTAGTGCCGAATTTGAACTCCTACCTCTCAAGATTTTCTGTTTTGGTTGGTTCTTCTTTCCATTTTCAGTTTCTGGCAAATTTCTTTCTCTTTTGGAGGCTGAATTGTGCTAAGGGATTTTGGCTAGTATCATTCGTTTTCATTTTTTGATTTGGCTTTTCCCTAAAGTTCTTTTTGTCTACCGATTCCCCTTTTCTTCCTCTACTCTTCAATCAGGTGTCCATCCCTTTTGCCATTGGCCGAATACTCCCTCTTTCCTCTCTCTCAATCGGTTTTTTTCCTTTGGCCGAATACCTCATTCTCTTCTTTTTTCTCTCTCAATTCTTTTCTCTCTTCATCTTGTTGTTTTGGCCGAATACTCTATCTCTTCTTCTTCTATTCTCTCAGTTTTGGCAATTATTCTTTAACCAATCAGGTTTGAATGCATGATTATTCTCTCTTTCTTTCTGCCGTAATAGTCCTTCACCTAACATCTTCTTTTGTTGTCGATTATTGCTAGGGGTGTGGTTGTGCTAGCCTTGCCTCTGTCGTATTGTGTGCTTTTGGCTTCATACTAGGTGTACACCGATTGCTCCTGTCTCCTATTCTAAATTTTACACTTTCAGTAAGTTATTATGCTGTTGGTTCAAACTATTTGTGTGATCAATAATGGTTTAGGTTAATAAGTTTCAGTTGGAATGCAGGTGATTTCTATGGGGCTTGTAGTTAGTCTCTTGCGTCTGTTTAAGTGTGCAAGCCTCAATCGATCGATCAAGGTAGGTGATAAGTAATCTTTTGGATAAGTGGTTGCTAGGGTTCTTTTTAATACGATTGATAGGCAATTAACTGAACGTTGTGATTAAATATAGGTTTGGAGTGCTCGTGGGTTATTTGCGTACTTTTGCAAACAAGGTGTTAAACACAATCCCAACTATGGAAATTGACAAAAGTCAGAATAAGTGAATGACAACACTACACAGGCGTGCGCTCGCTCATGTTGTAGTCCGTATGACTAAACATGGACATATGATCGTTAAGGCTAGCCATGAGCAATTTCATGGCCAAGGCCATTATGGGTTGTGTGGGCCACACAGGCCTGTGGGCTGACATGGGCCCGCAATATGGGCTGTGGGCCCATTTCCACTATTTGATAGTTAAGGTTGCACGAGTTGTTCGAGACGACTGCAGACCTACTACTGGATCGATAAGTTTACCCAGACCCCCTATTTGATAAAATGACTGTTTTGCCCCTATATGATGTATGACTATATTTTAGCATGCTAATTTAATCGTATTGAGTACATGTATAATATTATGGCATGACATGACATGACGCATGATGTGTTGCATGGGGATGGGTTTAATATGGTTGGAGGAAGTGTACTGTACTGGCAGCTCTGCTACGAATACTGTCTAATGCCGCAACCGGTGCTACTTGGAGTGTAGGGATGGGTGGGTTGATTATATCCCCACATGAAGTGTTGGGTTGGACGGAGATGGAGTGTAGAGGCTAGTTGGGTAGGATTTCTTGATTGCATATCTGTATTGCTATTGTCACTAAGATGGGCTCAGGCCCAAACTAATACTGATATTGTAATGGGCTAGGGCCCTAACTGAAATTGAACCGTTACTGAAAAGGGCTTAGGCCCAGACTGCATTTGATCACTGAATGGTTGTTTGATTGGGATTACACACTGAGTATTCGAAACTCACCCTTCTGTTTATCTGCACAGAAAATCCCCAGACTTAGGTGGATCGGTGCAATAGGGGACTCAGAGGTGGCCACATAACTGCTATTATTTTCGCTTTTGATTTTAATTATGAGTATTATTAGTTGGGGTATTTTTATTGTAATTATGTAACACCCCTTACCCGTATTCGAAGCCGGGACACGGTTCAAGGCATTACCAGACTTAAACATTCACAAACATGCAAAATCGGGCCATAAATTTTTTGTCCAAATTAAAACTTTTCAAACACATGTATATCGTCCCTTATACGGGCCTTCAAGGCCTAAAACATACATCGGGGTGGTTCAGGACTAAACGAGAACTTTCGATAAACTTTAGACAACTTAGCAAATTTCTTGCTTTGGAGAGTCACACGCCCGTGTGTGTTGAACCGTGCTGTCACACACGCTTGTGTGGCTTGGGACACGCCCGTGTCCTCAGCCCGTATAACTCTCTGTTTGTGACATCAGCAAAACAATTTGAGCCACACAACTAGGCCACAAGCCTGTGTGTTAGGCCATGTCCTCCACACGACTGAGACACATGGTCGTGTCTCTGCCCGTGTGGCTAACATTTGGACTATTTTCCAAGCCTTCATGTTTCCCATAAACCCTTACAACCTTCTGCACATCAAACTCACAACTCATGGCATCATTTTAGTGATTAAACACCTTTTATAAGACACATTCAACATTAGCTCGTCATTGTACATATGTTCCACCTACTCATGATAAACTAGTCTAGCCACATTATTACACATTCATTTGACCTTGTCATCTCATTAATCACTTATACCAGTAAACTATGGTTACTAACTTATACATCAAACATCCATGTTCAAGGCACTATCATCTTATTACCATATTACACATTTAATTCATGGTCATGACCACTTCGATTGGTCATAAAACATGCATTCAACACACATGACATATAACCAACCATGCATGGCAAGCAAACATATTCATATCATCACATCATATGCATTAAAACGTAACATGATTAGCTAGACTTACAAACCATAATCAATATGAGCCACCTCTCATGGCCATATACAATAGCTCGATATAGGCCAATACATTTAGCCAAATCATAATAACACATGTCATAGAACTAGGTCCCTATACATGTCACTCACTTGATATTTCTAACATATGTATCAATACTCCAAAGGTATTGGCTTGATAGTGTGATGCTGCCTCCGACGATCTCCAACACCGAGCCGACCTGACAACACTAAAAGAAATGGAAAGGAGGGAGTAATCTTTATGCTTAGTAAGCTCGCATGAAAAATAATAAGCAATGTATTAACATGCTATTTTTCAATTCCTCTTTATTTATTCAAAGTCTAGGTAAGTTGTTTTCTCAAGTCACGGTCACTAAATTATTTATATCCAGAGCTACGGGGCTCCAAATTTAGAACTGCTAATTTTCCCAGAAACTAAACTCATATATCTTCTTACCATAAAATTTTTAGAATTTTTTGTCTAACCAATAAGTACAGTTTTTTCTTTAAAGTTACCCCTATTTTGCTATCTGACAATTCCGACCTCTCTTCACTACGAATTAATTATCTCATAGTACGGGACTTGGCTGATGCTCCCATCTATTTCCCTTGAAAACAGACTCATTAAGGATTTTAATCATATAATTTATAACACATGATTATTTTTTTTAAATTTCTAGTTATTTTCCCAATTTGGAATAGGGGATTCGGAACTCATTCTGACTCTGTCTCATAAGAATTCAAATATCTCATAATATGAAATTATTTTGCTTACACCATTTCCTTTAGATGAAAATAAACTCAATAAAATTTTATTTCATATCTTATTCAACTTCTAATTCGATTTCCACCATTTTTGGTGATTTTTCAAAGCCACACAACTGTTGCTGTCTAAAACTATTTTATTACTAAATTTCACTCTTTCATGTTTTCTTTGTAGTAACTTTCATTGTAACACTTACTCCATATCAATCTTACCAAAGTTCGATCACATATCGAGCACGTTGCTCATAAGTTTACACACACGAGCCTTCACTTATTCATCACATAGTCATGTTCATATGTATTTTCACTTAGTAAATTTCCCGTTGAACTCATCGGAATAATAACAGATACCCGGTGGCTTGTACATATTACCACCTATGTAACCGAAGCTCTCTGGTATGCATAGTAGCCTACACTTAGTACTACACATGCGACCTAACAATCTGGTACACGTATTAGCCTGCACTTAGTACTACACATGTGACCTAACAATCTGGTACACGTAGTAGCCTGCACTTAGTACTACACACATGACCTAACCATCGGATATGCGTAGTAGCTTGCACTTAGTACTACACACGTGATCGAAGCTATCGGGTACACATAGTAGTCTGCACTTAGTACTACACTTGCGACCTAACAAATTGGTACACGTAGTAGCCTGCACTTAGTACTACACACGTGACCTAAAACCGCCTTAAACACATAGTAGCCTGCACATAGTACTACACATATGTTCTCACAATGGATTATTCGTATCTTTTCTATTTCGAAGGTCTGACCGGGAAATTCCTCACTTTTCAACATTTTACCAATTCATCCATAATCAATTTCAATTCATAATTTACATCAAGTGATCATTCTATAGGCGACTACATCTCATATAATAACAAAAGATAATAACATAAAAAAATCGATATATTATTTACATACAAACTTACCTTCCTTTTCACTCTTTCACAAGTTATCCAACTTAATAAAACATCATGTTATATCAAATTCTCAATATATTCAGCTATTATATAGCAAGCCACCAATAATTGAACCATCCAACATTTCATGTGCTACTAGTCATATATCATTGTTCTTACAATTTTTATATACCATTCTTTCATCCCTTTTCAATATATTAAATCATGCCATTCGTGCAATAATAATATAGAATTTTCAATTCAAACATAGCATTGCAATATTATTGACACACGAACTTACCTCGAATGCGAGCACGGCTATATATCTCGATTTAGTCCATAATCTCATTCATTTCCAATCTATACCCGAATCTCATTTTCTTTGATCTATAATATCACATTTAGCTTACTAATTAGTCACATTATTCATATGGGTCCAAAAATCATATTTTTTACAAATTTACATTTTGACCCTAAACTTTCACATATTTACACTTTTGCCCCAAGGCTCGTAAAATGATTTTTATCCAATTTCCTTGCATTTTAAGCCTATCCGAATCATTTTCATACTATAGGAGCCCCTAATTTCTACTAAATCACACTTTTATGACAATTTTTGTAACTTTTGCAAAACAGTCCTTTTTGACAATTTCACCAAAAATCACTTAGTAAAAGTCATTTATTACACACCGAGCATTCATTTTCTACCATTAGACATCAAAAAATATGCATTTCATCCATGGGTAAATTTTTAAACACAAACCCTAGCTCAAAATATGGGTAGAAATGAGTAGATCTTGTTACGAGGATTTCAAATACATAAAAATCATTAAAAACGGGGCTAGAATGAACTAAAAATCGAGCCTGGAAGCCTGAAAAACCCTACCTATGTCTTATCCATGCAAGTTTCGGCCATGGGGTAGAAGATGGACAAAAATTGGCTTTTAATTTTGTTTTTAATTCATTTTAATTACTAGATTACCAAAATGCCCCTAACTTAAAAATATTCTATTTCACCCATTCCATGTCCATTTTTGTCCAAAAAATTATCCAATGGTCTAATTACCATTTAAGGGCCTCCAATTTAAAATTTCATAACAATTAGACACCTCTAACATGTAGAACTCAACTTTTGCACTTTTTACAATTTAGTCCTTTTGACCAAATTGAGTGCCCAAACGTCAAAATTTTCGAACGAAATTTTCATGAAATCATACCGTGAAATTGTAGACCATAAAAATATAATAAAAACAAATTTTACTGTGTCAAATTTGTGGTCCCAAAACCACTGTTCTGACTAGGCCCTAATTCAGGATGTTACAAATAAGCCCTCTTTGGATTTTAATTTTAATTTGGGATTTTTATTTGTTTTGTTTTATAACTACTAGCAGTAGGAAAAGACGCAGGTTTTCAAAAAGATAAATTTTCTTCAAAGATACCACGATTATGCAACCTGTTTTAAGAGCTTCAGTAAGAAATAACTTTTTAAAATTAACGACGTATTAATATGATTAATTCTTTGAAAAACGACTCATATTTTGAAAATGAACATCATGTCTTAAAATCATCTTTAAGATCACACAAAAAGGTTAAATAAGGAATGGGTCTTTCAACGATATCACATTTTACGAAAAACACTTTAATGTGACATCTCTAGATTCGGCCATAACATCCAGGCCGGGTTTGGGGTGTTACACATTTGCTCACAAAATGGGACCCTTCATCACTGATGATAGCTCTCGGGGTTCTAAACCTTGTGAACACATGCTTCTGTAAAAACTTCATCACAACTTTAGCACCGATAGTCAGATATGCCTCGGCCTCAAGCCACTTAGATATGTAGTCTACTGCTACCAATATGTACTTGTGACCAAAAGACAGAGGGAAAGGACCAAGAAAGTCAATACCCCAAACATTGAATAATTCTACCTCAATGATGTTTGCGGCATCACGTTTCTGTTGGTGATGTTTCCAACCCTTTGGCATCAATCACAACTCTTTATATAAGCATACATGTCTTTGAATAATGTAGGCCAAAAGAATCCTCTACCATGCATCTCCTAATCATTTGATCTGCATATTTTTTAAACAAGTATGGTTCTTCCTAGAAATAGTACTTCACATCGTGAATAAACTTTTTCTTTTGATGATACGTCTTATCAATGGGCATCAAACCGCAAGCTAAATAGTTAGCAAAATCAGCAAACCAAGGGGTATTATGGACATGATTTACCTTCAGTATGTGTTCATCTGGGAATGTCTCCCGAATAGGTATAAGTGGAGAATTCCCTTCTTGCGGCTCCAATCTAGACAAGTGGTCTGCTACTTGATTTTTTACCCCTTTTTGATCTTGAATTTCTTAATCGAACTCTTGGAGTAGAAGTACCTATCAGATCAATCTCGGCTTGGCATCTTTCTTGGTAAGTAAATACTTAATTGCCAAATGGTCCGTATAGACAGTCACTTTAGTACCTACAAGATAAGATCGAGACTTGTCAAAAGCAAACACAATAGCAAGTAACTCTTTCTCTGTTACTGTATAATTCAACTAAGCTGCCGTCAGCATCTGACTTGCATAGTAGATGGGATGAAAACTTTGTTCCTTCACTGGCCCATGACAACTCCTATCGCAAAGTCACCTACGTCACACATCAATTTAAATGGCAATTCCCAGTTTGATGTGATGATGATTGGTGATGAAACTATCTGGCTTTTCAAATCATTAAAAGTTTTTAATTACTCTTCATCAAATTTGAACATTGTGTCCTTCTCCAATAATTTGCATAAAGGTTTAGCAATTTGGAGAAATCCTTGATAAATCTTTGATAGAAACTGACGTGGCCTAAAATGCTCCAAACACCCTTTACAGATGTTAGAGATGGGAGTTTCTCGATAACATCTACTTTTGCTATATCTACCTCGATCCCATGTCTCATTATCTAATGCCTTATAACAATACCTTCTCATACCATGAAATGGAACTTTTCCCAATTGAGTACAAGGTTTGTTTCTTCGCATCGCCTTAGTACCTTGGCTAGATTGGCTAAGCAGTCATCATAAGTGTCTCCAAACTCTGAAAATTCATCCATAAATACTTCCAAATACTTCCCAACCATGCCAGTAAAAATAGACATCATACATCTTTGAAATATAGCAGGTGCATTACATAAACCAAATGGCATGCATCTAAATGCAAATGTACCTTACGAGCATGTGAATGTTGTTTTGTGTTGATCCTTTGGCACTACTGTAATCTGACTATACCCTGAGTATCCATTGATAAAATAGTAATAGTCTCACCCCACGAGTCTACCCAGTATCTGGTCAAAGAACGGTAAAGGAAAGTGATCTTTCCTAGTCACTCTACCCAGTATCTGGTCAAAAAACGATAAAGGAAAGTGATTTTTCCTAGTCACCTTGTTTAGCTTCCGATAATCAGTGCAAATTCTTCACCCCATAACCGTTCTAGTTGGTATTAATTCATTGTGCTCATTTTCAATGACCGTAATAACTCCTTTCTTTGGCACGCATTGGACCAGACTTACCCACGAACTATCTAAGATTGGTAAATTATACCCGCATCTAACCACATAATGATTTCTTTCTTTACCACGTCCTTCATGATGGGGTTCAATCTTTGTTGTCCATCAATTGTTCCTTTCTCGCCATCTTCTAGGATGATCTTGTGTATGCATACAGATGGACTAATGCCATGAATATCGACTATGGTCCATCTTATAGCCTTCTTGAATTGTTTCAAAACTAAGATGAGTTTTTCTTCTTGCTCTTCGGTCAATTCCACCAAAATAATCACAGGCAAAGTAGAAACATTACCTAAATAAACATGTTTTATATGTAAGGTAAGTTCTTTCAGTTCTAAGTTAGGTGGCTTATCGATTGATGCTTTTGATTAGGCATAATCCCTATTTTCTAACTTCAAAAACTCAAAGCAGGATTGCAGATTAAATCCCTTTTGGTTAGCTTCTAGCAAAGCTAAGTATTCCTCTCCCTCTTCATCACTTGGGGAGTCTAATGTTAAAATTTGCTCCAACGGGTCCTCAACATAGTTGAGTTCCTTTTCCATGATTAATGTCAGTGCAATAACTAGATAGAAATGAGATAAATTGTGAGGATAGTTGTCGAAGTATTAACTCAAAATAATAAGATAAAGTATGCTATGGATAAACCAGAATCCCCAACATGAATCTTTAGTAGTATACTAAGTATTCACAAGATATAAAAGATAGGTGATTGTCAACGCAATAAAATTTAATGTATATCTTACCAAATGCCACTCTTTTAATTAATCTGGGACTTAACCATGCACATTAACCTTACCTTCTAATGATGGCAATATGGCACTACTAAGAACAAGTAGATTAAATTGCTTTAGTCCTTACTCAACTTTCGCTGAAATGCTTATTAGCTCAAACTGTCATTGCACCTTCCAGCGTTAGTGACTGCAATAACACTTCCGTGTTTAGAACATTTAAAACCCCAAGATTAAACAATAAAAATAAGATCTAATAAGATAACATTTAACAAAGCATTCATTGTACTTCCATACAGTAGAAAACATAGAGTAATCACCAGTGTTTTCAAAGAAATAAGAAAGAATCGAATGGAGAATACTATACCTAGGCTACTCGATTGAATCTTTCCATTTCCCCTTGTCTTACACTTAGATCTCCTCATCAGGAGTGGATCTGCATTAGTTTTTACGTTGGCTCACCCAAAGGAGGCTCAAGTACCATGGCCGCAAGCTTCAAAATAAGGTAAGAGAATGGTGGTCCATCAAAGAATCCTCCCTTAATTCTTCTCACTTTATCCTTTTATGTTTTCCTCAATAGTACAGGTGCCCTTCCCTCAGGATTCTTCTGTCCTTGTTCATTCAAGGTAGTTACACGGGACTGGACAACTCATGCGTGGTTGACTCCTATCAGATAGCTATTAACTGCAGCGACAATTCTAAACACAATCTGGAATTAACTCATGCAGCGACATTAGTGCAAAAAGATAGCAAAATTAAAGATAAAATAAGCTAGGATTCACTGAGTTATAAAATGCAGTTTACTAAACTGAACATGCTAAAATGTATATAAGGGTAACTAAATAGGAACAAATTAACCAATAAGTAGGGAGAAAACATATGTTCTTTCTAGTACAATCACACCCCAAACCTGAGTTTTTACTTGTCCTCAAGTAAAACAGAAGCCAGCAAGGCAGCAAAACATTACCTGGTATATAACACCCCTAACCCGTATCCATCATTGAAATAGGGTTACGAGGCATTACCTATCAAATCATAACATACTACATACATTTCTCATCCAAGAATCCATTAATACATAAACATCAATCCAACATAGTCACATTGTCCCTTGTAAGGCTCTACGAGACCTTAAAACATGCCTGGAAGAGGTTCGAGACTAAACCGATAACATTTGAAAATTTTGGGAAAATTATAAAATTTTCATGCATACAGAGATCACATGCCCGTGTGAACAGGCCGTGTACCTTACGCGGCCACCAGACATACCCGTGTCACAAGCCATGTGAAAACAGGGCATACATACTGACTTGCATCACACGACTAGAGACACGCTCGTGTACCTTGGCCGTGTGAAATCTGAAGGCTATACTGAATTGGGCACACGGCCGACCACACACCCATATGCCAGCCCGTGTGTCACACATGGCTAGTAGACAAGCCCATGTGTCTAAACCGTGTGGAGTGCAAATAGGCTTGGTTTAAGCTACATTTCTCACCCTCTTCAAGCAAACCAAAACCACATCATTTCATACCATTTCAATAAATTTATAGGCAACCAAAACATGCTATTTCATATACAAATTATGCCATTTAAAATCCATCCATTTCACTACTCAAATCATAATCCAAAACATACTAAAATAATATGTCATTACCAACAATTTCACCTATCTTCTCTATGCATTTTTCTCATCATCTTATCATCTATTTTAAACCTCAAATCATACCAATTAATCATCACAACATCCATGACAAACATGCCAAAATGCTAGGCCTTTTATATACATCATATTTCGCTTACCAAACTCATAAAATAAGTCAACCCAAATGGCCAAATACACACCAACATTTACATCATTTATGAGCCAAATCTCATGGCTACTATAATATCTCAAAACACATCATCATATCACTAGCCTATACATGCCATATACCATATTTGCAAAGCATCAAAAGTACCAACAAATTGATCGATAGTGTGACGATGTTCCTATTGACCCCTGAGTTTGAGCTAGCTTCGATTATCTATAAAATATGGAAAGAACACATAAAGGAAGCTTTAAAAGCTTAGTAAGCCACATACAAATAAAATTACCACATGAATCAACATCATTTCCATTAATAGGCAAACTATGAGTAAGCACATATAAGCTCACAAACCTTTCCCAATGTATACATATTCAATATCATAAAAGAATTCATCAAATACTTCCCTTTTCAATACTTGTATGAATCTTGTACGTACCTGAGTCACTTAACTCATTCACACATTCTTTTTCAACTTGAATTTGCCCGTTGAACCTTTTGGAATTGTTAAGGATACTCAGAAATCACATATAGTTCATACAATGTCATATCCCAGATATGGTTTTACATGTTATCACATATCGATGCCGATAGCCCAGCTATGGTCTTACACAAAATCAAATAACCCAGACATGGTCTTACACGAAATCACATAATGATGCCAATGTCCCAGACATGGTCTTACACATAAACACATCTCATTAATCCTAATGTTATGGCATTCGTATCCTATACAATTCCTAAGGTTTGTATGGGACTTTCATATATTGTAATCTTGTCTATTCTTGCTCGTATTTGATCATTCAACATTTATAGTAGTTTAATGACAATTAAACATATATAATTCAATTTAAAGCCATTTATTTGCATATGAACTTACCTTGTATTCAGGATAAATGGACTCGATCGACTATTCAATAATCTTTGATTTTCCCTGATCTAAATCTAATTTCTTTCGTTCTTGATCTATATACATTCAAAATTAACCCATTTATTCGTCAAATCATTCAATTCAGTGCACAAACACATATTTGGGCATTTTTACACTTTAGCCCCAAAAGTTCCATATTTTTACAATTTAGTCCCTATTTCACAAATACACAAAATTCACACAATTCAAAGATACTCATGCTTGGCCGAATTTCATATAAGTCCCTAGCAGCCCAAAAATTTCATTTATTTCATATTTCATCCACCCAATTTACACTTTTTACAATTAAATCCTTAAAATGCATTTTTGGCTAAAATCACTTAACAAAACTTGTGTAACTATCAACAAATATTCATTTTTCATCATCAAACATTCAAAAGCTCAAGTATTAATCAATGGAAATTGACAAAATCATTAAAAATTTTCAAAATTAAGGCATGGGCTAGCTAGAATACAAAGCAACGATTACAAAAACGTAAAAATCATCAAAAAACGAGCAAAGAACATACCTTAATCAAGATCAATAAGAGCCGAACCCTAAAATGCTCTCAACCCTCTTTTATTTTGGTTGTAAATTAAAGAAGGTGACAACCATTTTAATTTTTTTTGTTTTATTATACTTAATTCATAAATTATTAAATTAACCTTGGTTTATAAACATCTAAATCATTAAATATAAGGCCATCTTTGTCAAATTCCACTATCAATGGTCTAATAACATCATAAGGACTTTTCATTTAATAATTCATAGCAATTATGCACTTAAACAAATAAAATGTAACTTTTGCATTTTACGCGATTTAGTCTTTTTATAAAATTAAGCATTCAAACGCTAAAATTATTTCATGAAACTTTCACACATATTTATTCACATGCTATAAACACCAAAAATAATATTAAAATAAATTTTTAACCTTGGATTTGTGGTTCCAAAACCACTATTCTGATTTAGCTAAAATTGGGTTGTTTCAAGGTAAGGCAAATGAACATTCTAGCAACTTGAATCACCTAAAATCCCAATGAATGAGTCACATTCAGATGAAAGAATATTGCATTGACAATACATAAGCATGAATGAATAGGATTGCAGCTACAATAATGCCAGTATCATGCTTCAAATCCTAAATTCTATCTACCAATACAACATTTATTGTATAATACTGAGTATTTATATATCTTTGTTTTTTTTTAGAATGAAGGATATCGTTGCATTACTGTACCTTTGTTCTTGAGAAGTAATGATGGGGTGCAACAAACCCCTAGGGAGTATGTAATTGCACCAACACACACTCATGCAGTGATGGCCTTTAGCCAGATTCATTTTTCTAATACTTGTATTGGAGTGTTCCCTTTTTAACATTCCATAATACACCCAATTTGGGTGTCACTTATTTATAACTATCTATATATATATATATGTAAGTAGATGTAGAAGGCAGTTTCATTCAAGATTCAAGGAATGCTACTTGTCATTTATTACTAACGCAACCTAAATCATTCATTAAAGTATTGAAGATACAACATTCAGTCAAATTTATCTAACTCATTCAATGACAATTCACATGATCCAAGAATTAAGCATCGAATGTAACAAAAAATTTTTGAACAATTGTGCATAAACCTTTCATGCTTCAAAAAATTTTGAAATGTGGGTGTATTTCCAAATCCTATATACATTCCCCAAACTTAAAGATTGAATTGTCCCCACTGCACTGACATGAATACGTAATGACAATGAAAATGCAATTACAATGTATACTTATCAAAATAAAACCTATAACTACATGTAATGCATGAATACTATAACTAAAGCTTAAAATAAACTAACTCAGTTATCCGCAGCCATCGATGTGGCTACATGATGTTTCTTTCTCCTCCTTTTGTTTTTTATCCTTAGAGTGCTTCCTTTTCTTTTCTTTGGGCTTTGTGTAGTCTTCATATTGCTCCTCAATTCCTGGCTCAACCTTGACATCATCGGCTGTTATTTGTGTAGGAGAGGTCACTTAGAGCGATCTAGTGTAGACTACTATTACCCATGAATTGCATTGCCCCTCACTGGTGACCTCAGCAACTTCCACCAGTCTCGCTCCAGTTTACTTCAAATTAACAATATTTGCACCCACAAATTCAGGTGCAGTGACAACCTTCTCAACAAAATCTTCTTTTTCTTTTTCTTTCTCATTTTTAGCAACTTTTTCTTCTTCAGCAACAACTTCTGCTTCGACAACAACTTCTTCTTCTGCAGATCAATTTCCTTCTCAACCACAATGTCCTTTTGATCTGCAAAAATACCATCCTCGAACAAGCTATCAATCTTGCATAGACATTCCTTAATGTCCTTGGATTCTTCATCTTTGTCATTATCAGAACCTTGCACGATGGGAGGAGATGCCACCAATTGATCTCGGTCTTCGAAATCGTCATTCATAGATGAATGCTCATAGTTTCGAATGATTGGTGGAAGCACTAAGAAGTCTGGTATTGGGTGATACGATCTGCCTCAGAGGAGTCGAGTCGTATTAGGGTGCCCGATCGTCGACAAGAAGTTACGTTAGGTTTAATTGAAAGGTCGGATAAGAGAAAGAAGGATATTGGTTTTGGTTCGAATTAGGATAGGTAAGAAGAATTAAAAGTTCAGGTTTAGGGTCTGAATAGGTATAGATGAATGAATTGGTTCAATTAGGAAAAGGGAATTGAAGTAATGGTCGTAATGGTAGGAAAGGTAAGAACGAAATGGTATTATGAAATAGTACGAATGGAATGGCCGGTTTAGGTGCAATTTGGTAAATGGAGAAATGGGTTTGAATAAAAAGTGCAAACAAGAACCAATACCGATTTGGTATCGACCCGTTGTTTATAGGCTCTTTTAGTTCGGTTTGGTTTTGGTAAAGGAAAACCTCGACCCACTATCTAACAAGATAGGAACCTCGGTATGTTTGAACGCCACACTACGAGTAGTGATAAGTTCGATTTCGACAAAGAACAACGGTTGACACAACTAGAACGCTAGGAAGCCAATCGAATCTTTGAACGAAATTTGAGAAAAGTTTTGCCTCACAATTTTGGCAGCATAACATTAACAAAGTCCAAAAGTGATGTTTCTTCAAGCATTCATTGCGCCGTCCATGAGCATTGCACCTACAAGAAATAAAAAAATTCATAAGACATCATGTGAACACACATAAATTCAGCACAATGTGAACACATTTATGTCATGCATTAAATCGGCTAAAATGTTAACATAATTAAAATATGTAATAACTATGACATATTAGAACGAATATTAATATAAGTCAAATTTGATGCTTAAATAATCATGTTCAGATTTTATTTAATGCATTAAAGTCTAAAATCAGGTTTGAGCTAAAATGAGCTAAGCTTTAGCCCTTAAGCTAAAGTTGAGCTGAGATTAAACTCCTAAGCTATAGTTGAGCTAAGGTTTAGCTCGTGAGCTGAATATGAGTTAGGAGTGAGCTCGGTTTAGCTCAGGCAAGTTGGATTGAGCTTGAATAAGCTAGATTTGAGTTGGACGGAGCTCGTGGAGCTGGAAACGAGCTGGGATCAGCTTGCCAACATGTCAATGCTCAGCTTGATAGACTTGTCCGATAAAGTTCACAGGGATGCTCATATCATCCCCCCTCTTTTAGGTGACTTGTCCTCAAGTCGTCCATGGGAGAGCTTCGACTCGTGCATGGTTTTCCTCGGTCAAATGGGATGGAAGATGTCACACAAACCTGGAAAAGTCTCACTAATTTTGGAAAAGAGAAACTCAAAGAAGTTAGAGACACAAGATAATCAAAATTCAAGGAAAACGCATTCAACTGATCACATGCCCATAATCTTAATTGTGCAAAATAGGCATACGTAAATTTATCAAAAAGTCTTAATAAGCCATCTTTACAAACATGTGAACTTATCTGAGTCAAGGGGTAATTAGTCATGAACATTTGTAAAGATTCAAATACGTTAATCCACAACCAAAACTTTTCAATATGTTTATTCAAAAATAACAATTCATGGGAATGTACACGCAAAGTGTACCATGGCCTATTGAAAACTAACTCACTCTTTCGCTTATTAACAACATGATTTGTGTAATCATTTTCCAACATAAACGGATCACTACTAGGCCAAAGACAACAATCAATCACAACAAGGTACAAACAATTTCCAACATCAAAGCATCAAAAAGATTTTCAACAATATTCGAATAGAGTAAAGGTATTTGAAAATTTTTGTAAACTTTACCTTGTCGATCTTGATGAGAAGAAAATTTATGATCGGTTTTACCTTTTTCAAACAAAATGAATCTTCTCTCTTCGGACAGGTAATGTAAAACAAACCTTTTATCTCGATCAACTTGGGTGGGTGACGAAGCACCATGACAGCTCGTGCTTTTTAAAGGGTTACATTCACAAAAATGTAAAAGGTTAGTTTCAATAGGAGGTATGGACTGAAATGAAGAAAATAAATCATCGTTGAAATTTGATTCAAGTCCCAAAGCATAAGTCGATCTTACCTTCTCAAAATGGAACGAAAATTTCAAATGTGGCCAAACAAGGTGATTAGTAAACGAATCAAAATTGAAACCCAAATTATTGAATTTCACCTTCTTATCAAAATTTTGAACATCAAGCAAACATAATTTGTACGTAAATGATGCAAAGTGCTTAATGTTTCCATAAAATGAATTCGTGTAGCAAATACCAGGCTTGAATACACGAACTTGGTCATTTGATTTAGCAGGCAACATGTTAAATAAGGAAAATATAATCAACGCATCGCATGATTCAAATTTCACTTGTTCAATTAGACTTGAAAAATTGGCACAACCAAGCATATTCATTTTATCACCAAAGAAACGATGCCACATGTTATCATGCAAATAAATAAAAGGAAACTTAAACATGCAAATCCTCGAACAATCTTGCATCGTAATTTCTACTCGAACAGATAGATCAAAGCATGGAAATCTCGCATAAAATTTTAGAGATTTATCTTGAAGAACAAAGTCGAACAGATCAATTATTTCATGCAAAAATCTTTTAATACATATATCGAGCAAAGAAGTTGTGATCATGCAACCTTTCAAAAATTCAAATCCATCACAAATCATTTGAATAGGCACATTTAAACAGAAAGATGAATTCAAAGAATTTTTATAATCAAACAAATCAAAATGTGAAAAACTACTATCACACACATTCACAATTTGCACAGGATGAACCAATCCAACAGAATCAATAGAATTGTCGTTATAAAACATGTCATAAGATGGAATCTTCATGGCATCTTTTGAAACAAAATCGTTGACATTAATATGTGAACAGTAATTAACCAAATCAAAAGATGGAAGATTTTCAAAAATAAGGCCATAAAAATCTATATGAGCAACTTTATATTCAAACAGCCTCGAATCATTAAATAAGGAATCCTTACCTTTCTTACCTTTAATTGCAAGTGGGTGGTTGTCATTCGCGAACTTACCTATTTCGAACAACCTAAAACGCCTCTCGTTTGGAAGGTAATGTAGATGGAATTGGTCGCACAAACTTCTAGGAACCTGAAAACTTAGATCACAAGAAGATCGAACAGGTGGGTTAGTAGAAATAATCCTCACTTGCTCACTTATTTTCTCACTCGATTCTTTTTCTTCTGAATCACTCGTTTCTTTTGTTTCAATTTCTTTTTCATCTTCTTTTTCACTCTCAAACTCTTTTTCATTTCCTTTTTGTTTTTCAAAGGCTTTTTCAAGTTCTCTTAAGATTCGCTCATTTTCTCTCTTACTTGCCTCTTGCCTCTCTCTTCTTTTTATTTCGCTTTCTTTTTCTTCTTTCACCTTTTCTTTTCTTTTCTTTGTTTTCTCTTTACAAGAATGTACAAAAGAACGATGAGAATACAAATCTTGTTCGAAATATGAAGAACTATTTGCATATGATTCACAATCAAAACTTCATGAAGAATACTCCGAGTAAGATTTCTTTGAAGATCTAGTAGGAGTATGTCTTTCTCTTCGAACGCCATCTTGGAACGAATCAAAATCGTAATTGGCTTTTCGTCTTCTCAAATTTCTTGATGAAAAGGACTTTCGATCGAAGTCACTTCTCGAATTCGCTGATGAATATGAGTCATAGTATGAATCTCTTTGTCTCGAAGTAGATGGTGAAAAGGAATCACGATAGGAACTTTTTTTCAAGTAGTAGTCGGGGTTACATCTCCGTGGGGTTCTTGTCTCCATTTTTCGACTTGAAGAAACTTTATCACTTTGATCTTGTTTTTCCAAATGATCTAATCTCTTGTGTATGTTCTTAGTGTTGGATTCCATCATTTTTCGCATTTCTTGAATCAAGTATTGGTATTTCGATTTGGTGAACTCTTCGCGTGACATGATTTTTTTTTTTTGTTGCTGAAAAGAAAATGTTAGATCACAAAACAAAATAAAAAAAATTAAACACCTCACCACAAACCTCACAATTTCGCTCAGAAAGAAGAAGGAAAAGGTGTCACTCCCGCTCGTGTTTACATTCGTTTGGCTTTTACCTCCACTCGAATGATCTCACTTGCTCGTGCCTTTTACCTCTCAATCTTTTCTCTCGCAACTTCGTAGTCGGACTTGCCAAGGCCTTTCGTAGGCTTAAGGGTCAGTTTCAAAATTGGGTAACAAAGGATAAAATATGAGGGGTTACGGGTTGGCTGAAAGAAAGAAAAAAATTTCTCGAGTTTAAGGGTGGCGACGGGATAGGAAGTGAAAGAAAAGATGGAAGAATGACTTCAAGATCGGGGCTGAATTACAATAGAACAAGTTTTCACTTCAAAATTTTTTTTCGATTTTTTTAAATTTCTTTTCATAATAATTTCACAACTTTTTTTTTAATTTTGAATTTCTTCTTTTTTTTTTTAACTTCTAATACAAAGAAATAAACTCAAGAGAATTTTTGAAGCAAAAATAATATTTTTTCAAAATTTTTTTTTCATTTTTTTTTACAACGCACCTATTTTGGTAATGCCACAAATGTTGGTACTTCTCGATTTAATAGCTCTGATACCAGATGATAGGATTCGCCTCGGAGGAGTCGAGTCGTATTAGGGTGCCCGATCGTCGATAAGAAGTTACGTTAGGTTTAATTGAAAGGTCGGATAAGAGAAAGAAGGATATTGGTTTTGGTTTGAATTAGGATAGGTAAGAAGAATTGAAAGTTCAGGTTTAGGGCCCGAATAGGTATAGATGAATGAATTGGTTCAATTAGGAAAAGGGAATTGAAGTAATGGTCGTAATGGTAGGAAAGGTAAGAACGAAATGGTATTATGAAATGGTACGAATGGAATGGCCGGTTTAGGTGCAATTTGGTAAATGGAGAAATAGGTTTCAATAAAAAGTGCAAACAAGAACCAATACCGATTTGGTATCGACCCGTTGTTTATAGGCTCTTTTAGTTCGGTTTGGTTTTGGTAAAGGAAAACCTCGACCCACTATCTAACAAGATAGGAACCTCGGTATATTTCAACGCCACACTACGAGTAGTGATAAGTTCGGTTTCGACAAAGAACAACGGTTGACACAACTAGAATGCTAGGAAGCCAATCGAATCTTTGAACGAAATTTGAGAAAAGTTTTGCCTCACAATTTTGGCAACATAACATTAACAAAGTCCAAAAGTGATGTTTCTTCAAGCATTCATTGCGCCGTCCATGAGCATTGCACCTACAAGAAATAAAACAATTCATAAGACATCATGTGAACACACATAGATTCAGCACAATGTGAACACATTTATGTCATGCATTAAATCGGCTAAAATGTGAACATAATTAAAATATGTAATAACTATGACATATTAAAACGAATATTAATATAAGTCAAATTTGATGCTTAAATAATCATGTTCAGATTTTATTTAATGCATTAAAGTCTAAAATCGGGTTTGAGCTAAAATGAGCTAAGCTTTAGCCCTTAAGCTAAAGTTAAGCTGAGATTAAACTCTTAAGCTGTAGTTGAGCTAAGGTTTAGCTCGTGAGCTGAATATGAGTTAGGAGTGAGCTCGGTTTAGCTCAGGCAAGTTGGATTGAGCTTCAATAAGCTGGATTTGAGCTGGACGGAGCTCGTGGAGCTGGAAACGAGCTGGGATTAGCTTGCCAACATGTCAATGCTCGTTTCATTAGGGATGGGTTCAATTGGCTTAATGTGGCTACAATGGAATTGTACTAGGCTTTAGTATAAGCATAAAACAAATTCTGAGAGTTCTCTATGTCCTCAATTGTAGCAACAAGTTTGATTTGCCTATTGCTGATGGAAGTAACCATTTTCTCAACATCTTTCATCTTATGCCATAAGGATGTCTCTGTATGCAGGGTTGTTCCTTAACTGTCGGCTTTGGGTTTTCCCTTTTTTGTCTTGCTAGTTCCTACCTCTTTCAGTATTGGTGTTTCTGAGCCATGAGTCATCCTCTCGATAGAGGCTTCGTTAATTAGACCCTTGTTATCCATGATTTCTTCATCTTTCTGGGGCACAATGCCTTTCTGTCGACATAGTGACATTATCAATGATGGGAAAACCAAAATGTCGGTCTGCCTGGAGGCACATTAAGCAATTTCTCAGTGAAGAATTATGCCTACATCAATTTTTGTACCCTTGATAATGGAATGTATCAGACATATTCTGTCAAGGTTGATGGTGGTGCTGTGGGTAGATGGTAGTAACCTGCAGTTAACAAAGTAGACCAAATTTTTCTGTGCAATGTTAAAAAATAGCGGTGCATTGTAAAATTTTTTGGATGCAACACTATCCATCATGCTCTTTCAATACACAAATCCTATACGAGCAGGTCCCTTTTCTCGTCTTTCACTTTCGCAAAGAAATCAGAGTATTCGTCAACATCGATTGCAACGTTATACAACTCATTGATTGTGTTGGCATTCCATGGAAGTAGACCTTCACGAACAAAAATAAAATCTAAATCTTGGTCATAGAGGTTGGCATATAATTCAAATACCAGGGAAGGGGAATAGTTTTCAGGGTGTGCATAGAAATTTCCGCATTTTAGTTTAGAAATGGTTTAGTGAATTTGTTTGCCAACTTGTGTTGTTATGATAGGGAAATGCCTTGTTCGGGGTGAAAATTTCATTGCAATATGTTCTCTTGAAATCGTTCCCTTGCCACTTTATTTAAAAAGATTATTGGTTCTTTTTTCTGCACTTGCTTGAGGAATTTTGACTCGCGAACTGCGGTGGCGGAGGACGCGTGTTCTTCAGTAGAGTTGTTGGCTTTTTGGGAAAACCTCTTATTCTTGCCATCTTTTGTGAAGGGAAAATGATTTTAAGTGAAAAAGGTGAGATCTTAAGTAAGGGAAAAGAATAAAAATGGTTGTTTAGATGCTTTGCAGTCGGCACAGTGGTGTAGGCTTTATAAAGAGTGAAAGAGGAAGTTGTAGACACTACAGCAAAACTGACTTTTAGCGGCCTTTTTTTAGGCCTTTAGCGGCGCTTTTAAGCGCCACTAAAACTATTAGCGGCGTTTTTGAAAGCGCCGCAAAAAACGCAGCTACAGATGGCGCCGCTAAATTTTGTGGCGTTTGTTTGAAAACAATGCCGCTAAAGGTCAGGGCCTTTAGCGGCGCTTTTCCAACAAACGCCGCTAAAGGTCAGGGCCTTTAGCGGTGCTTTTCCCACAAACGCCGCTAAAGGTCAGGGCCTTTAGCGGCGCTTTTCCCACAAACGCCGCTAAAGGTCAGGGCCTTTAGCGGCGCTTTTCCCACAAACGCCGCTAAAGGTCATAAAAATTAAAAAAAAATATATTATAAAACATTGTAAAAGTTCTGAAAAATATAAAAAAATTAAAATTCATTATCAAAATATTGAGAAGAAGAATAATCTATGATATAAATACATCCGCCAAACAAAATACCGCACTTATCATACTACACCAGAAATCTAACAAAATACAAAAAGAACAAAATAAGGATTAATGAAAGACATTAATGATATATAAAATCATTGTTTCTAATGCATATGTAGAAATCAAGCCATGGTGTGCACCAAGGATCCGGCTCTCGTAATAGCACCAGGCCTTGATCAAAATAATACTGCGTTTGAAAAGATGATCTTTTCCAATTAGCTGGTCAACCTGAAAAACAAACAGTTCAAAAGAAGTCATGTGTCAATTAAACTTGCCACCCTTGATATTTCTACAAGAATTAATGCATGGAGAGTGATGGAGATGGGATTGGGGATTCCTCAAGGCTGCAGCAGTAAATTTAAGCAACAGTGTGGGAAAAGGTGAAATGAGAGATTTTAGACTAAATCCAAAGCATTAATTTCTCTTAAATCCGGTAAAATCTTAAATCCGGTAATATTCGAACTATTCCATTATTCAGTGCATTCAAAGTTTCAGAATAGAGAGATGAATACAGTTAGTAGTAGGAAGCAAATACAGACAATTGCCACATTTTCAGTCGTCGTAGCTATAAACTTAGTTACTGAATTCATAAATCGTGCTGCCATTTGCAGCCCAAATACACACACACACATATATATATTTAAAAAAAGCAGCACTTTATAGTGTTGGTTACAACCAAAGAAATTCAAACATACCATCAAAACCTCCAAGATGCAAGGGTTGCTGAATCTTCATGGCCTTCAAAATTTCTCGCTTTCAGCCGCCAGTAAGCCATAGTGCAAATAATCGTATACAAGAAAGCCATAAGTATATAACTAAAATATAAAGATTATACAAATGATGAATAGAGACTCATCTGATAAGATCATTGGGGAATCACAAGCCATTAAGATTTCTCTTTATATTCAATTTCAAATCATTAAGAATCCTATTTTGTTAAAATGGAGGGTACTGTGTACATAGAGGTAATATTTTGATCCCTTGAGATACATTTCATTTACATAATTTTCCCGTCCCAAACTGGTAAACTTGGAGCTCTTGAAGCAAAGATTCTTGGAGATGGCATTCGCCATTTGAACAGATCCACCACCAAGATCAACTATGCCAACTGTGTCTTGATATGTCCTTCCCAAATTCCCTAGTAGGTAATTTATTGTCACCTATAAAAGAAGAGGGAGGTAAAGGAAGTCCAAATTAGGTCCATTGGCTTAATCAGTAGGAAAAATTACAACGGATCCTAGCCCTAACAACACGTAAATACTTTATTCTAGTTTCCCTAAGTTACCCCAGAAAAACCCCTCGGATTTCTCCAATTGGCTCCGGCAC
This sequence comes from Gossypium anomalum, assembly GCA_025698475.1. NCBI lineage: Eukaryota > Viridiplantae > Streptophyta > Magnoliopsida > Malvales > Malvaceae > Gossypium > Gossypium anomalum. The sequence continues at coordinate 46,408,136 of CM046965.1, forward strand.
CACCATGAAAGCATCTCAAGCAAGACTGATCAAAAGTACAATTTAATCCATTATATTACAGAATTGAGTCCTTCAATCTTTTCCATGTTTGACATTGGAGAAATAAGTATGAAAGAACTTACATATTGTCGGATTTCAACTCATGTACAACTCATGTACTTTGTAAGATTTGAGAAAAAAAGTCCACATCAGCATTTAAATAATTTTACATCAATATTGTTATCAATTTTACTTGTTTGCACCTATATCAAATGTTTAAAGATTAAATTACTCGGTTCTATAATACAAGGATTAAATTGCATTTTAGCTATAATATAGGGACCGCCAAGATGCTCTAACCCCATTCTGATATGCAAAGTAAAAGCAAAGTATAAAAAAAGTACAAGAAAATTCAGCATATCATACCCACTCATAAGAACCTTCTTGAGAGCCGTCCAGAATTTTGACCCCATTTGCCTCGGATTTAATGGTGCTTCTACTTTTCAAAAGTTCCCTAACCTAAATACATATTTAACTTGCACTAGCTTGAGGAAATGGTGAAGTAAATGCTGTGGCCATAACAAACATGTATCCAAAAATAAAATTACCGATTGCAAAATTTTATCGGATGCCTCGCCTCCTAATGCCCTCGCACCAGCGATTTGCCTACACACATGCCCCATTGTTCAAAAAATTAAAAGGCTTAGAATGCATAACGCATGAACGTAATACTTACCCCAACTCTCAAAGCAGTCTTTGATCGTAAATCTAGCGGAACAACACTTTCACTTTCACAAGAAGAGAAGTTAATGAATTTGCAAAGAAACTGTGGATCTTTTGCATAGTAGCTCAAACTGGTTTAAGCCACAACAAAACAACCTACATAAAATTAACTAATACTTGGAAAAAACCTCCATAAAATTGAAGAAAATGGTCCACAAAGACACAAGTAAAATGGTACCTTGAAAAGAGATCAAAGAATTGATGTTTTGAACTCTTTTTATTTTTGTTCAATTCAAGTAAAATCCTTTTCTAGAGGATACAAGTTAAAATCCTACCTTACAATATTTGAGTCAAACTATGTCACGATTCACAAATATCAAATAAAGGTCACAATATTCTCAACCCCTTTCAACTTATATTTAGAGGAAAGAAAAACAAAAACAATAATCATACAAATAAAGATTACTAGTTGTCAGTTACTTTTGTTAGAAGTAGCTTTCTAGTGTCTATTCGTCTGGAATGTTTTTTATTGAATATTTTATGAATTATGTTAAAAATTACTATTTAAATACCATTTTTTATGAATTATGAACCTGTACTATCGACAACCTTCCCGCTACCCCCGGTGATAGCAGACTTGTTGCCGAGGAGAGCCGCAAAAAAGTTGTGAACATTATCATCTTCTCCAGTATAGTCCTGCAAAAGAACAACAATTAGGCAGCGATTATAATCAGTAATTGTAAAATTAATAATGATTTGTTTTTACAAAAAGAAAAATAAAAAAAGAACTGACCTTTGGGACTCCCTTATAAACATCATCGCCATGAGGATTGTTAATGATAACACCAGGCCTAGGGTTTTCTTCATTGAAAGCGATATCATCGTATATAAAGACAATGATATTTTCCTCTTTCAAACCACCGCCTCTAGGAGTTGATAAGCATGACAAACATCACTGGAACAATTATCAATAATTTTAACAAATTTAAGACCGATCAAACAACCAAAAAGTGAAAAACTTTTTAATAATTTACTTTGTTGAAGTGGAGTGGAGGTTGACATTAAAAGTTCAATCATAAATATTTTCAAAAAACTCATGAAAACTATAAAAAATTGAATTTTAAAGAGAATCTATAACTCGATGCTGTAATTCCAATATCCATTAGATCCAAAGAATCGGGACCGCCCATCTTGTGCCACCAACTTCATCATCATCGCTCCTCCATCGGAAGAACCTTGAAGCTTCCGAAGGTAACCGAGAACATCACCGTGTGATATATCTAGCGGCGAGACGCACGCCTAAAACTGATAGTAGGAGGAGAAACACACCGATCACGAGAGTGGTCATGATTTGGCCAACAAAAGAAGAAATTAAAGATAATGGAAAATTCAAAGGCTAAACATAAGTTTAGATATTAGCTATGGTATTGGCGGGCCCAGGAGCTACTTTTATTGATGGCACCCATTACCATCACTGGAAGAACCTAAAGATATCCATAAATGAAGCTTTAAAAAAATAAACGCAAAAACAAGAACAATGTTGTGAAGAGTGAAAATTTTCAACTTTGGGGGTTTACTTTGGTGGATTTAAACATGAGCTGTGCTGGGTAATTGAGGAAAGCTAAAGATCATTTTGTAAGGCCGTGAGAGCGCATGAGAACAGCAGAGAGTTTCACATAAGTCTTCCATGGGTTCACCATTTTCTTTGGACTGAAACCTTGAAGGTAAATCGAGAAAAGGTAGACGAACACTTGGACAAATGTGAAGTACCGACCATAGTTGAACACAAAAATTAATATAAAAAATTGAAAATAATTACCAAAATAAAAACTACAGATTACATTGAATGAGTCTAAGATTAAAATCAGTAAAGCACATAAACAAAACAATAAAAATCAAACAATCAACAAAACCCTAGCATGAGCATTGGCTCTTTCTTCTCAAATTAATCTCGACTAGATTTCCTAGAACTCCCTTTCTACTACTACCTTTGAAGAAATGAAAAGGAAAAAGAAGTGTGATTGGTGTAGGTGTATTGACTTGTGTTACTGGAAATGGGAAATTTGGGGGCAAATTTTGAGACTTATTTGGGGGATTTAGGGCGCGACGAAGATGAGAAGAAGAGGGAGTAATGAGCGGGTAACAAAAAAGGGGAGAAATGGGAAATTTGGGTAATAAATTTTGTGGCATTTTACCTAAAAAACGCCACTATTGCGTAATTTTAATTTTTTTTATTTTTTCTATTTTTTCTTTTAAATTTTTTGTGCTGAGATTATCATTTTTTAATTTTTTTTTAATTTTGAATATTAAACTTTTTAACTAAAATATGGACTAAAATATTAAATATTAAATATTAAATATTTAAGTTTTTTATTTTTTATTTTAAATTTTTAAATTTTTTTGAAGATTTTTATAATTTTTAAATTAACATATAAAATACAAAAGAAAACTTTAAGAGAAATAAAATGGAATCGATGAATTAAAAAAATACAAAATTTTGATTTAATCCTTTAAAATTATAAAGATATAGGCTATTAAATGGTGAAATAGAATTTGTACTTTTCGTAAAATTAAAATTTAATCATTATATTTCTATTCTTAAGAATTTAATTCCTCAATGTTTCAAATTTCTGAATTTAAGTTTAATTGTTAAAATTACTTTATTATTATTATTAAATTCGATAGGGATTTAGGATGTCGAATTTGAGAATGGGTGATAATACTTTAGGGATTTAGGATGAGGAAGAAGGGGAAATAGAACTGGGGAAAACCGGGGAAAATGTTAAGTGTATTAGGTGTGGGTAAAAAATAAGACAGCTAAACGACGAAGTTTTGAACAAAATAATTTAACATTAGCAGCGTTTATAACCTAGCGCCACTAAAAATGCACCAATTGCAGCGTTTAGGGTTTTAAGGGTTATAGTTTAGTGTTTAGGGCTTGTTAGGGTTTAGGGGTTTACTATTTTAGGGGTTATAGATTAATATTTTATTTTTTTCTTTGGGGTTTAGGATTTTAGGTGTTATATAACTTTTAGCGGCGTTTTACCAAAAGCGCCGCTAATGCTCTGGTCTTTAGCGGCGTTTTACCAAAAGCGCCGCTAATGCTCTGGTCTTTAGCGGCGTTTTACCAAAAGCGCCGCTAATGCTCTGGTCTTTAGCGGCGTTTTACCAAAAGCGCCGCTAATGCTCTGGTCTTAGCGGCGTTTTAACAAAAAACGCCGCTATTGCTCAGTTTTTAACGGCGTTTTTGTTAAAACGCCGCTATTGCTTTGTGTTTTACAATTTTTGCGGCGTTTTTTGATAAAATGCCGCTAAAAACGCCGCTAAAGCCTTATTTTCCTGTAGTGAGAATTGCGATGTTTTGTGGAGAGATACGAAACTATCGAGAAGAGTGTCGTCCAATAAGAATTGTGCCAGCTCAAATATATCAAATGGCTGGGTGGGTTTTGATCCAACAGTGGGTGTTGAAATTTTTAGAATTCGGCAGAGTCATAAATGTTAGGTTAGTGGTCCAAAATGAATTGATAACCAAATGTTAATGTGTCAACATGGATACCTAATTATTCTATAAAAAAGGAAAGGAAACAAATTTTACAAAAAAATAAAATAAAATAACAGAGTAATCAATTTAAGAATTTAAAATGTGTGAACCAAATTAATGATGTCTGCTTGCTTTTGATCCTTGTTTACAAAATAGTGTTTCATTTTTGTCCATTAACCTTAAATTGGTTTCCATTACGTAAATCTCGAATTGTGACCACACCATAAGGAAATCCATCGGCAACTTCGAACGGTCCAGACCAACATGAACACAATTAACCTGGGTGCAATTTAAGTTAAGAATTGAAGAATAAAACCTGTTGACATGCGATAAATTGTCGTTGCAAAATAATCTTGTCATGCCATCATTTTGACTTTTCCTTATAAATCTCAGCATTTTCATAAACATTTCTTTGAATCCCCCCTAGCTTGGTGATGTCCAACAACCTTTTCATTCCAGCAGCTTCATAGTCCATGTTCACTTACTTAATTGCCCACATCACTTTGTGTTTCAGTTCAACTGGCAAGTGACATGCTTTCCCAAAAACCAATTGGTATGGTGACATTCCCAACAGAGTCTTATATGTTGTCCATAAAGCCCATAGGGCATCATCCAATTAGGAATACCAATCTTTTCTCGAAGGATTCACAACCTTCTCAAGAATATTCTTAATTTTTTGATTTGAAACTTCAGCTTTTCCATTGATTTGTGGATGATAAGTAGAGGCCATTCTGTGATTGACTCTATATCTCTTTAATGCGGCTGCCACTTGGTTGTAATGGAAATGTGTACCCTAATTAGTAATCAAGACCTTTGGTGTGCCGAAATGAGTAGGTATATGCTTGTGAAAAAATTGAGCATTGTCCTTCCATCATCCTTTGGGACAGCAATGACTTTGAGACATAGTCAACAGCGATAATATATAAAGATTTCCAAATGAACTTGAAAACAGTCCCATAAAATCCATTCCCCAAACATCGAACAATTCAACTTCCATAATTGGTTGTTCTAACATTTCATTATGTCGAGAAATAGAACTGGTGCGCTGACATTTATAGCATTGATTCAAAAAATTATGAGCATCTTTGAACAATGATGGCCGTAGAATCCTTATTGTAGAACCTTAGTAGCAATTCTTATACCACCGAAATGGCCTCCATAAGGAGCATCATGATAGTGCTTCAGGATTGAAAGCATCTCTTCTTCCGAAACATAATGCCGAATGATGTTACCATTGCATACCTTGAATAAATATGACTTTTTCCATTTGTACTTCCCTACATCACGAAGAAATCTTTCTCTTTTATGGCCTTTAATACTCAAGGGAGCTTACCACACACCAAGTAATTAACCAAATTAGCATACCAAGGAGTTACATCGACAGCGAATAACATCTCATCTGGGAATGTTTCGACAATTTAAAGTATTTTCCCGTCTTCGCTGCCAACTTTTAATCTAGACAAATGATCGGCAACTTGATTTTCTGACCCCTTGCGGTCTTTTATCTCAATGTCAAATTCTTGCAAAAATAAAATCCATCGTATTGTCTTAGTTTGGCATCTTTTTTCGGAAAGAGATATCATAACACCGAGTGATCAGTGAATACTATAACTTTTGGCCGACAAGATAAGAGCGACACTTATCAAAAGCAAAGACTATAGCTAGCAATTCTTTCTCTATGGTGGTATAATTGAGTTGAGCCTCTATAAGAGTTCTGCTAGCATAATAAATGGCGCAAAATATTTTTCCCTTGTGTTTTCCTAGCACTACACCCACAGCGAAGTCAATTGCATCACACTAACTTCGAAAGGTTGAGACAATCCGGTGCAATAATAATGGATGCATTGACCAGCTACTTCTTTAACTGAATAATGGCATCCAGACATGCCTCGTCAAAGAAGAATTTTTTATTCTATTCCAATAATGAGCACAATGGTTTTACAATTTTTGAAAAATCCCTAATAAACCGTCGGTAAAATCCTACATGTCCAATAAAGCTACGAATACCTTTCACATTTTTCGGTGAGGGTATTTTCTCGATGATCTTCACCTTAGCTTTATCTACTTTAATATTTGATTAGAGATGCGATGGCCCAACACAATGCCTTTAGTTTCCATAAAATGAAATTTTTCCCAATTTAGGATGAGATGAGTGTCCTCACATTGCTTCAGTACTTTATCCAAATTGTCAGCGCAATTATCAAAATCATTCCCATAAACTAAAAATTCATCCATAAAAACCTCTAAAGATTCTTCGATCATATATGAGAATATTGCCATCATACACCTTTGAAATATGGTTGATGCATTGAAAAAATCGAAAGGCATACGACTAAAAGAAAAAGTACCAAGGGGGCAAGTGAAAGTTATTTTCTCCTGATCCTCTAGTGCAATAGCAATTTGGTTGTACCCAAAATAGCTGTCTAGGAAGCAATAATAAGCTTTTCCAGCAATCCGATCTAACATTTGGTCAATGAAGGGAAGTGGAAAATGATCCTTCCCTGTGGTTGCATTCAATTTGCGATAATCCATACAAACTCGCCATCCGGTGGGGATGCATGTTGGTAGTAATTCATTCTTATGATTGCAAACTATTGTGATGCCACTCTTTTTCGGCATGCATTGCATTGGACTCACCTACTTGCTATCATAAATTAGGTAAATAATTCCTGCATCAAGCCATTTTATGATTTCTTTCTTGGCCACTTCCTTTATCTTCTTATTTAACTTCTTTACGGTTCAATTGATTGCTGGCCTTCATCTTCTAACTTGATTTTGTGCATGCAAAAATAATGACTAATACCTTGAATATTTGCAATGCTCTAGGAAATAGCTCATTTGTGCTGCTTGAGAATGTGAGTCAATTTCTTTTCTTGTTTTTCATCCAGTTTTACGGAGGCAATAACTAGAAGAGTATTGTGATCACCCAAAAAGATGTATTTAAGATGAGGAGGTAGTGGTTTCAATTCTAGAGTGGGGGCTTCTTCAATTTATGGTTTGAAAATTAGACTGGTTCTATTGGTTAGGTCAAAGGATTCAATTTGCCATATATGCTTGACTTCAACAGTAGCTTCAACCTATCACAATTGTCTATGGATTCAACCTCAGATGTCACTATAATTTCTTCAACAAGGAATGTGCTTTGGTTATTAAATTCTTCCTCAATCAGATCATCAAGCACATAGTCAGTATGCACTCTGCTTTATCCTTGTGATGAACAAATTCAAAAACATTGAAGGTAACTTGCTCATCATTCAGTCGCATGGTGAGTTCTCCTTTATAAACATCAATGAGAGTTTGGCTGATGGCTAAAAATGGTTGTCCCAAGATTATGGGAACCTCTTTGTTTGCCTCGCAGTCAAGTATGATAAAATCAGCTGGCAAAATGAATTTATCCACACGAACTAAAACATCTTTGATTTGCCCTTCAGGTTGAGTTAAAGATAGATCTACCAATTGCAATGTCACTGCAGCAGGTTTCATATAACCAATTCCCAACTTTCTAAATGTAAATAGTGGCACGAGGTTGATTCTAGCTCCCAAATCGCATAAAGCTTTGCCCAAATATTGTTTGCCAATCGAACATGGAATGGTAAAGCTTCCAGGATCTTTCAATTTAGGGGGCAACTTGTTTGTCAAGACAGTACTACAGCCTTCTGTGAGTGTAATAGTTTCCAACATCAATGAGTTTTTTCTTCTTGGACAAGAAGTCTTTCATAAATTTCCCATAATTTAAAATTTGTACCAGAGCGTCCACTAAAGGAATGTTGATCTACAGTTATTTCAGTGTATGCAGAAACTGCTGATACTTTTTATGATTTTCATTCCTCTTGAATCTTTTTAGAAAAGGTACAGATGAAAGTACATCTGGTTGAGGCGATACTTTTGGTTGCGTCCACAATTTCGAGGGTCAAATATAAGGCATGTGAGCGATAGAGGGCGATACTTATTTGTTTGGTACATCAACAAGCTCTTCAGAATCAACCTTCCTATTAGGGTTTATGTCACCAATATCTAGGGATGCTACAGTAGATTAGATAATCGGCTCACCAGTTTGTTTACCACTCCTAAGAGTGATAGCTTTACAGTGCTCTTTCCCCATCGGGCTGGGATTTTCGGTGTCACTAAGTAAGAAGCCTTGTGGTCGAGTATTCATATTTGAAGCAAGCTATCCCAATGGTGGCCTTAATGCTCGAATGGAAGATGAATTTCCTCGAACAATAGCTTCTACGCGAGTAATATACTTCCGCATTAACACCTCAAGACCAATTAATGGGTCAAAAGTAGAAGCTTGTGTATGCTATTGTTGTCACTGTCCTTGGATATTCTAATTCATCATCGAAGAATGTTGTGGTTGCATATGATTTTGATGTGATTATGTTTGACCTTGTTGTTCATGCCTCAGAGGATAATGACTGTAGCTCTGCTATTGTTGAGTATAATTCCCTTGTCTTTGATTATAATTGCCCTGAGTAGATGCATTCCCATATCTAAATGTCACAGCATTTTGTCCAACATTCTGAGTTCCCCAAAACTATTGGTTGCGTGCAGAGTTGTTGGAAGAGTTCTCATAAGAATTGTTGCCAATATTACTGACATAACATGCATTTTCTGCATGTTACAGACAATCTTCATAACTATGGTTGTCACCACAAATTTCATAGCAAAAGGTAGGAATATCCAATTATTGAGCAACCTGTATAGGTGCAACATCACTCGTCCTTTGCATATTTTTAATCATGTTTGTGAGCGAAGAAACTTGGGCACTTAGCGCGGATATTGCATCCAATTCAATAACTCCTAGAGTAGTCTTTGCTTGTGCTGGTGTAGAGATGGGATATTGATAATCATTTTTAGCAATTCTCTCAAGAATTCTCACAACATTATTGTAAGTACAGTCCAACAGCGGTCCATTGGCTAATGCGTCGACAAGATTCCTTGTATGTTAATTTAGACTATTATAAAAAATCTCAATTTGTGTTTCTGGTTGAATGTCGTGCATGGGACAACGTCGAAGCAAAGACTTATAACGTTCCCATGTGGCATGAAGATTTTCATCATCCAGCTGATGGTAATCAGTAATATCATTTTGAAGACGAGCATTCATTATTGGTGGGTTAAATCGCAAAACAAACTATGTGGCTAGAGCATTCCAAGAAGTAATTGATCCAGCAGGTAGCCCAAGAAACCAAGTACGAGCTCTCCCTTGTAAGGAATAGGGAAATAATTGCATCCTTAAGGCATCATCAGGAATGCCTTGTTAACTAAAGGAAGCACAAATCAATAAAAAGGATTTAAGATGTTCTCTCACATCTTCATGTGGCAGTCCAGCGTATTGGCCATTGGAGTTCAACATTTGAAACATCACTGGCTTGAGTTCAAAGTTCCCAGCTTGAATTGCTGGTCTAACAACTCTTGGTTGTAGATCATCCAAAACAAGTACTACACAATATCGTATGGTTCTATTGTGGATGTAAGCATTTTGTGGCAACAATGGGTTATGAATGTTTTACTGTTGTATCAGGGGTATGGCTGCATTGTCCCCTAGTAAATCCATATTTCTTTGTTCTCAAAGTTTGCTCCGAACAGTTCTTTCTATTTTTGGATCAAAGTCGGCAAGAAAATCTAAATTGCTTCGGGTCATAAAACACCTAAAATGAAATTAATAAAAAAATAGCAACAAAGAGAAAACAAGTTAGTGAATACTAAATATTATATAAGGAAAACAAAGTATAAAGACACACAAGAACAAAAATAAACATCAAACAAACACTATCCTCGGCAACGACGCCAAAAACTTGATCAGCTATAAACGTCACAACAATAATGTTTAAGCGTACACTGTTGATGCAAGTATAATAGACAGATGTAAGCCTGTCGGATATTGATCCCACAGGGATGGTTGTCTTTTGTCTATTAATTTTGGTGCAATAACTAGATAGAAATGAGATAAATTGTGAGGATAGTTGTCGAAGCAATAACTCGAAAACAATAAGATAAAGTATGCTATGGATAAATTGGGATCCCCAACATGAATCTTCAACAGTATACTAAGTACTCATAAGGTATAAAGGATAAGTGATTGTCGACGCAATAAGATTTAATGTATATCTTACCAAATGCCACTCTTTTAATTAATTTGGGACTTAACCATGCACATTAACCTCACCTTCCGATGATGGCAATATGGCACTATTAAGAACAAGTGGACTAATTCCTTTAGTCCTTACTTAACTTCCGCTAAAATGCTTATTAGCTAAAAATGTCACTGCATCTTCTAGTGCTACTGATTGCAATAACACTTCCGTGTTTAGAACATTCAAACCCCTAAGATTAAACAATAAAAATAAGATCTAATAAGATAACATTTAACAAAGCATTCATTGTACTTTTATACAGTAGAAAACATAGAGTAATCACTAGTGTTTTCAAAGAAATGAGAAAGAATCGAATAGAGAATACTATTCCTAGGCTACTTGATTGAATCTCTCCATTTCCCCTTATTCTGCACTTAGATCTCCTCGTCAAGAGTGGATCTACATCAGTCTTCAAGTTGGCTCACCCAAAGGAGGCTCAAGCTACCATGGTCGCAAGCTTGAAAATAGGGTAAGAGAATGGTGGTCTAGCAAAAAATCCTCCCTTCATTCTTCTCACGCCTGGTTGGCTCTAATCAGACAACTGTCAACTGTGGTGACAATTCTGGATGCAATCTGGAATTAACTCATGCAGTGACATTAGTGTAGAAAGATAGCAAAATTAAAGATAAAACAAGCTAGGATTCACTGAGTTATAAAATGAAATTTACTAAACTGAACATGCTAAAATGTATGCTAAGGGTAACTAAATGGGAACAAATTAACCAATAAGTAGGGAGAAAACATATGTGCTTTCTAGTACAATTAGTTATCATACCCACAGGATTGTGAAAAGAATTTATTTATGAAAGCAATTAAAACACTTTGGTGAAGGAAAGATATTATGATTTTGAGGAAGTGATTTAAAAACTAAAATTTAACTAGGTAAAATAAAATAACAATAACAATAAAAGTTTCAATGCACGATTTCAAAAAATGATTTTAATCAAGATGACATAATTGTGTTAGATTAATTACATTTCTTTACTTAGAAATATTAAACTCATGTTCATGTTGTTACGAATAAATTCACGGAAACTCGGTAATTTGCTAACTATTTCACATACATACTTATTAAATTAACTAATCTCTTGAACATTTTCCAATGCCAATTCAAACAATTAATCAATCTTCATAAGCACATAAAAGATTAAGTGAGGTAACAATGTATTCCTACCTTGAAATAGTTTAATCACAATAATCTTGCAAGTTATGCAAGGCTAATATATTGTCTAATACTATCGCTAATTTAACCCTTGGCTACCTTAGAAGATTAAACATGCACTAATTAAGTATTGTGTTAATTAATTACAATTTCAACACGTTTAAATAATTAATTCATTAGTCACCTTACAATTATAATGCAAGAATAACTAAGTCATGATTTTACTTAATCAAATATCTTATCAAGACCTATAACAACACAAACATAATTTTAATAACTCAAGTGGACGAAATGCAATCAAACTAACACAAATTAAATTTAAGCCATATTAATTAAATTAAACATATCAACATCACAAGTATTCATAAACATATTCATAACAACAACAATAAAATTTAAAGGATAAGGAATAAGAATCAAATTTGGTGTTTCTCCGAGGCTTGAATATCTTCGCTCCTCCTTCTCCACTTCTTCTTGTTGAATCGAGGCTTCCACAAACACTTGAATGCTACTTCAAACGGTGGTTGAAGGACTCTTTTCCAAGAGGTGAAATTGGCAAGGGAATGGGAGGAAAATGAAGAACAAAAAAAGGGTTTTGAAGAGAGAAAGTGAGAGAGATGTGAAAGGATGAGAGGTTTTTAGGTGTGTTTGAAATGAGCAGCCAAGGGTGATACAAGCACGCCCCGCGAACTTTATCGAGCAAATCTGTCAAGCCGAGCAATGACATGTTGGCAAGCTGATCCCAGCTCGTTTCCAACTCCACGAGCTCCGTCCAGCTCAACTCCAGCTTATTCGAGCTCAATCCATCTTGTCTGAGCTAAACCAAGTTCACTCCTAGCTCACTTTCAACTCACGAGCTAAACCTTAGCTCAACTTTAGCTTAGGAGTTTAGCCTCAGCTCAACTTTAGCTCACGAGCTAAAGCTTAGCTCATTTTAGTTTAAACTCGGTTTTTGTCTTTAATGCATTAAATAAAAATTTGCACATATTTATTTAAGCATTAAACTTGTCTTATATTAATATTTGTTATTAATATGTCATAGTCATTACATAAATTGATTATGTTTACATAGCTGAATTAATGCATGACATTAATGTGTTCATATCATGCTGAATTTATGAGTGTTCGTGAGATGTTTTAATGACTTGTTTATTTCATGTAGGTACATCCCTTTGGACGGCACATGCATGTAAGGAATTAATGCAAGGTGCATGCATAGAAAGGTTCAATGGATGGCAATCAAGAGGCATATGCATGTTCATGATGGTCATTCATGTATTTTGAAGATTCATGGATCAAATTAATGATGGAACATGCATTGGACAGTTCATGTATTGATCACGTGTTCACACCTTGTGTTCACACCATGATGACCATTCAGTTGGATGTTCACACACAAGAGTCTACTCAAGCTCCTTGTTCACACCAAGTTTGATCCTTCATGAAGCCTCATTTAATTAAGCCACTCATGGTGAAACAACATGAATTAAAGGCTCCATTAAAGGAGTTAGCCGAACCTAGCCATGCATGCATGAAGAACATTTATCCAAGTACATCAATGCATATTCATGAAGTTAACCACTCACTTCCTATTCGGCCGAACATGGACAAGAACATCATTGGACATTTTTTTTCTAGAAGTTTCATGTTTTAATTAGGTACATTACTTAATTGTTAAGTTCATGAATGGACTATTCGGCTAGCATAAGATACTAGTATAAATAGTTGGTTATTTTCAATTGTAAGGGACTACTTTTTGCCAAAATTTTTTTAATGAATTTAATCCTGTGAGAATTTTCTTCTCTAAACTTTGTTTAAGACTTTGTTGACTTATCTACCTAGTAGTGGCGTCAACCCTGTTTCTTCAAGCCTATACCAAGGTTCCTATCTTTGTAGATAGTGGGTCGCAGTTTTATCGTTTTACCATTCACCTTAAGAAACTATAAGTTTCGGGTCGTCACTCTTTAGTGTCAGTTCTACTTGTTCTTAAGCTACCTAATTCCATACCCTACGACCACCCTTGTCAAATATTAGCAACCAACACAACTCCATCCTTTATCGCCTAAGCCTTAAAGTTACGAACGGAACTTCTTGTTAAGACGATCGGGCAACTCAGCATACGACTCGACTCATCGGGTCGGTTCGTATCAAAGGGGGTATTTATAGGTTGATATGGCTGGTAAAAATAGCAACAATCAGCAGCCATAGACTCCCTCCATGGCCGGACACACATGTGGCAAGTTCGAAGGTTTCAAACTTGCTATTTTAAAGTAGAGGCAAATCTAGGAAGGCTTGAATAGTGGAGGGGTTTGAATGCAAATTCAAGGAAGCTTCAAGGGCTGTTTTGAAAGCCAAATAATCAGCCAAAAAAGCTAATTGGGTCAGCATGTGGGACGATTTTGGGCAGCCAATGCTCGGTTGGATCGGTTCAGCTCAACTAGGCCTATTTTCATAATTAATTAATAATTATTATTTAAACCAAAATTATTTGGATTAAAATTAAATTTAATTACATTATGAATTAATATTCATAATTTGTAATGTCTTAGGCATAAAAATTAATTTTCCTCGATGCTTCAAAATCGCTTCTTGGTTTTGTGCTTCCAACAGTGTCTGCCGAGCTAATTTTTGCCCTTTGTGCGAATCTGTCGAAAATAAATTAAAATTAATCAAAATTAATTATAAAATTAAATAAAATTCAACATGTTAATAATTTAAGTACAATTTAATTATTTTATATTTATTATATATCTTTTGACAAGAATTTCTATGAAATTACATGAATTTGAGTTAAAAAGGGCATGAAAAAGTGTGTATATTTTCGTGTTTCTAGTTTCCTTTAACCTCCACCAAGAAATATTTGGTTTGGGTTATTGTTGATCAATTGACCAAGTCCACTCACTTCATACCTATCCGCACAGATTACTCCCTACAAGTTAACTAAACTGTATATTGTTGAAATTGTGAGACTACACAGAGTTCCAGTCTCAATTATCTCTGATAGGGATCCGCAATTCACATTTCGAATATGGAAGAAACTTCATGAGGCCTTAGGCACCTGACTTAATTCCAGCATCGCATACCACCCTCAGACCGACTGACAATATGAGCGAGTTATTTAAATCTTAGAGGATATGCTCCGAGGTTGTGTAATAGATTTTTGGGGTAGTTAGGAAGATTATCTACCGTTGGTTGAGTTTGTATACTATAACAACTTCCAGCCTAGTATTCAGATGGCACCCTAAGAGACCTTGTATGGTCGTAGGTGTCGTTCTCCTCTATGTTGGACCAAATTAAGTGAACGCCAGATATTGGGTCCCGAGCTAGTTTTTGAAACTGAGAGCACTGTGAAAGTGATTCGTGATCATCTAAAAGTCACCTCTGATCGAAAGAAGTCTTATGCTAATTTAGAAAGAAAAGATATTGAGTTTTCTGTAGATGATCAGGTGTTTTTGAAGGTATCACCGTGGAAAAAGGTTCTCTTATTTAGATGCAAGGGCAAGCTGAGCCCGAGGTTTATTGGAACTTATCATATCTTGAAACGTGTCAGACATATTGCGTATCAGTTAGAATTACTATCAGAGTTATAACGAATTCACGATGTGTTTCAATGTCTCGATGTTTAGACAGTATCGATCTGATCAGTAGCATATTGTTCCTGTTGACAAGATCGAGTTACGATCGAATTTAACATTTGAGAAGGAACCTATCCAGATTTTGGAACGTGATGTTAAGGTACTAAAGAGGAAAAATGTTCCTCTAGTAAAATTTCTGTGGCATAACCATGGTACTTAGGAAGCCACGTGGGAACCTGAAGAATCAATCCGACGATAGTATCCGTATCTGTTTAAGTCAGGTCAATTCTGGGGTCAAAATTTCTTTTAAGAGGAGTGAGTTGTAATGCCCCAAAATTTTAAGAATTTAATTGTGAGAATCTGCAATAATTAATCTTTGTATCTTTGGTTCTATGTTCTGTGATTGTGTTTAAGGTCTGGAGTTTGAGTTGCATCATTAAAAGTTTTGTTGTTTTTAAAACAACCCCTATCCATGTGTTATGCAGTTAAGTGCAATTCTATGTAAATCTATGTCAAGAATGAACCTGCTGGTTCACTGGTTAAGCATTTATATTCTGTCTGGTCCCAAATTCAAATCCTATCGTATACGTTAGGAGAAATTTTTGCATGCTATCAAAAAACTAGATGGTGGTTAAGACAAAAATTTTGAACGTTTTCTTTCTTGTTTTCCTGACATGTTCTTCTTTCCTTTTCTTTCTTTTTATTTTTTTTCTTTTCTTTTCTTTCTTCTTTTTACTTTTTCGATTTCTCCTTCTCAATTGTGTTTGACAAGTGAATATCGAAATTAGTGAGACCCTTAAGTTGTTGGAAGATTTATGTGTAAGTTCTGTCAAAATCCTGCAATTTTTGTGAAGTTTCGTTAGTTTTCTATTGCATTGCTAATTGGGAATTCTCTGACTATTTTACATAAAATCTCTGATAATTAGTTGTTGTTTTTTTCTTAGGCATGAGTATAGAGGGAAGTGATCCTTCGCGTGTTGTGTTGATTTAGCACTGTTGAATTGTTGGTAAGCGTTCGTCGTCAAAAGTTAACATCGAGGTTTTGACAAGTTTGCTTGAATGTTAATGTATACGTTGGTTCATTGTTATAGTTGTTTGATTGTTTCTTGAATGGTTAAATTAGGTTTCGGGATTTCTCCGTGTTATTTCTACTTCAAAATCTCTTCAGATGCATGTTGTAAACTTTATTTTTTACGAATTATGATCACCGGGAAAGATGGTTGTCGACACGGCACGGCCAGGCACACGGGCGTGTGCCTAGGCTATGTGGGTCACCATGTAACTCACTATTCATCGGTTTGGAGCCACACGGGAAAGGCACATGCATGTGTGTCCAAGCCTATGTGGCCATGTTAGTGCAGGGTTCACACGAGTAAAGGACACGGGTATGTCTCTAGGCCGTGTAACTCACTATTTGTGACTTAGGACCCCACGGCCAAGCACACAGGCGTGTGTCCTGGCCGTGTGAGTCACACGAGTGTGTGTCCAAGCCGTGTAACTCTCTATTTACGTTACAGAACCACACAGGCAGAGGATATGGGCATGTGCCCAGGCCGTGCGAGCCACACAGGCAAGGACATTGGCATGTGTCCAGGCCATGTAGCATGTAAAAAGATCCCAAGACCCTTATTTGAGGCCGTAAATGTTGCCTAAGACTGATATTGACTTCCCTATTGTATGAATGATCTGAATTTGACTGAAAGTTCTGATACTCTGTGACAGACGTATGAATACCATAAATGTATGTGTACTGTGATACTTAATCTGAATACCATAAATCTTTGTACGTATGAAAACCTATTTTATGAAAATTTTATGAAAATTAAACCATCCACACAGCCTAAGCACATGAGCGTGTGACTTGGCCGTATAACCTCAATTTGTTGATGATATCATAAATAGAGAGTTACACAGGTTAGGGACACAGGTGTGTGTTATCACACGGCCTACCCACACGGGCATGTCTCAAAGCCACACGAGTGTGTGACCTTATTTTGATGAAAATTTTCTAAGGGTTGTAGAATTTTCTAAAGTTCTCGATTTAGTCCCGAACCACCTCCAATGCATATTTAGGGCCTCGTAGGCTTGTTTAAGGGATGATATGAATGTTTTCAAAAAGTTTTAAATTTAAGTAGAAATTCATGTCCCGATTTTGGATATTTGTTTGAGTATAAGTTCGGTAATGCCTCGTACCCGGCTCCAACATCGAATACGGGTAAGGGGTGTTACATGTACATTGGAGTGTAAGTCTACTAGGTGATTTTTGTAATAATCGCATGATTTGTGGTTCCTTCAGTTTTGGTTCCATGTTTTCTAGTAGTCTTGTTCGATTAATGCCTATCTTGTAAGCGTAAATCTTGTCAATATGTATTTTTCTAACTTTCGTTAATATCTAGAAAATCCCCAAATCATTGAACTTTTGGGGTGTTTGATTGAAGATTAATAGGTTGCAAAAAGTATTCAAATTAAATGTATCCCCCATAATTGCAGGTTTTTCTTCTCTCTATTTTATAAAGTTCCAAAACTGCGGGTATTTTTCCACTAGGTTAAGAGCGAATATTATTGTCTCTGAGCGTTGAGATAGATCCATAATGTTTAGTCATTGTGCATTGTTCCCATCGATAGAACCTATTAATATTGGACAGGTAAACTCAACTTTTGATTGATCCTTTTCTTCTGCTACCATTTCCTTAACTAGTTCTATACTTTCTTGTGAGGCTATTTCTCCTAATCTGCCCGGATACTCGTCCATATTTAAGTTTAGTTAGCTGTTCAAAAGTTCTCTTTCCTCATAAGTATGTTCAGCAGTGTTCTTCACTTCATTCGATTTTTGACTTTGCTTGTTTTGATGATCCATTGAATTTGTATTGATATCATTGTCATCCTTTTGCAAAAGGAATGGATTTCCTCTTTGAAGTTGACTTAGCTCAAGCATTAGTAATAGTTGGTTCTCCTGGATCTCTCATTCCTCATAAACTCATTCCTCATAAATATCAGCATCATAATCTAATTCCTCATCTACCCACATATAATCAAAGTCATCCATGGTTTACGCCAACTGATTTCGGTGGTTATTGTTGCAGGTGTCTTTGGACGAGACTGCTCACGAGGATTTCTTGGAAAACAGAGAAATGTTAGTAATGTTAATAAATGATTAACTAAACTTAAATCATATCTATAATTTCAATATTTCATAATTATTCTATTAAGATGAAAAAAATTAAAATTAATACAGTGATGTTGGCTCCTCGGCAATGGCGCCAACAACTTGACCACCTCCGAACATACCAACGTCCATAGTAAAAATCCTGCACAAAAGATGTGAAAAGCAATATCCATAAGTATATGGGTCAGGTTGTAATATAGTTACAATGGAGTAGATAAGTACTCCGAGAATCGTACCCAAAGAAGGTGAGCACTAGATTAATTCAAATCTAAACATAATAAATCTAAGTAGTACTTCAATTGCATTATAGTAAGAAGAATTAGAAGAAAGGTTTTGATAAACTATATTAAAAATAACAAGAATGAAAACAAAAGAAAGTAAATAATAAAACACTAGAAATCAAATAATCAAATATGTATCAAATCTAAGAATGGGTGATTAGCTCGCTTTGGTAGTCATAATCAACTATCGTCTTGTGTTTTCTTATTCAATCAACTAGTCAGTACCCGAGCAGGATCTTCCGATTTGTCCACTGAAATATTGAGTCGGCAAGAACTACTTATCTTCTAACCTCACAGTCCATACTAGTTTAGGGTGAAGGTGTTCATGGATAGGCCATACAAAATTTGGGTTAATTCCAATATTAATGACTTCTCAGGGTTGTCAGACCTAGGGTTTAGGTTCTTCCTTTCCTAAACAATTGATCCGTTGAAAAATCCCTACAAAGTAATTAATTATTCATACCTCTACTCACTAATCCCTCAGAGGAGGGTTAGTTCCTTATGGATCAAATAAACGATGTAAACTTGATAGAAAAATAAATATAAAGAATAATTCAAGAGAATAAAGTTTAGGAGAAACTTGATTTGTATTAAGATTTAAGTGCAGAATCCTTACAGAAGTTGATAGTATTTTTCAAATTTATTTTCTCCCCAAAAGTAAATAACAAGAACTGAAATAAAATCTAAAACCTAAGAAAAGATAAAAACTAAAGACTATATCTAAAGGAAAATTTATACAATATGAATGGTGTCCATAACATGTGCTAAATTAGCCTATTTACAGACTTTAGAGTGGTCGTCGTCCTTAACCCTAGGTCAGCTGTTGTCCTCATGTTTAACATTTGATTGTGCAGACGAAAATGCCCCTAGCTCATAATTATTTCCCGTATAGAAGTGATGTCGAGACACACTACGTCTTGTGTCGTGACATCAAAGGCGGTATGCTCATCTTCAGGGTGTCTTCAGGGGTATGTTGCAACATCCTCAAGTTGTGTCGTGACATTGAAGGCTGATACGAGCACGCCTCGCGAACTTTATCGGACAAGTCTGTCAAGCCGAGTGTTGACATGTTGGCAAGCTGATCCCAGCTCGTTTCCAGCTCCACGAGCTCCGTCCAGCTCAAATCCAGCTTATTCAAGCTCAATCCAACTTGCCTGAGCTAAACCGAGCTCACTCCTAACTCATATTCAGCTCACGAGCTAAACGTTAGCTCAACTATAGCTTAGAGTTTAATCTCACCAACAACTTTAGCTTAAGGGCTAAAGCTTAGCTCATTTTAGCTCAAACCCTGGTTTTAGACTTTAATGCATTAAATAAAATCTGAACATGATTATTTAAGCATCAAATTTGACTTATATTAATATTTGTTTTAATATGTCATAGTTATTACATATTTTAATTATGTTCACATTTTAGCCGATTTAATGCATGACATAAATGTGTTCACATTGTGCTGAATTTATGTGTGTTCACATGATGTCTTATGAATTGTTTTATTTCTTGTAGGTGCAATGCTCATGGACGGCGCAATGAATGCTTGAAGAAACATCTCTTTTGGACATCCCACATGCATGAATGAACAACATTTAATTAGGTGCATGCATGACCAGATTCAAGGTGTTTACAAGTTCATGTATTTGTCAAATACATGAATGCACAAAATACATGAATGTTTGGGTTCAAATGCACATTCAGTTACATGAATGATAAAGATTCAAGCATGAATGTATCTAGAAGACCTAATCCCTTTGGACGGTACACATTCATGCATGGAAGGAAATTAATGCAAGTTCATGTAGGACTTGGTGCAATGTATGAAGAGGTGCATGTAGAATTGGGGTTCAATGGACGGCATTTAAGGAAGTACATGTATTGGAGACGTTCATGCAAGTAGGGGATATTTAATGTTCATGTTTTTGAAGGTTCATGGACCGAATTTATGGAGGAACATACATTGGGACGTTTCATGCATGATCCATGCATTTTCAAGCTAACTATTCAAGTATTCAAGGTGTATTAAAGCTTCATTCAGCCAAGGGGGATGATGGAACATTAAAGGGCTGCACATTCATGGATATTCATGATTTTTCTTTTAGAATTATCTAGGTGTTTATGGCCGAATTTCTTAGCCTCTAAGTTTGTCCATTCGGCTACTTTTATTTAGGCTATAAATATATGTTATTTCATTTGTAAGGAGGAGACAATTTTAGACTTTGTTGATTATATGAACTTCATTGTTCTAGTGAGAATTCAATTCTCTTTATTCACTTTAGGACTGATCTGACTTATCGGGATTTCGTCTCGTGGCGTCTATCTTTCCTTTGTTTTATTCTGAACTTATCACCTTTGGTGTGGCGTTCAAAACATATCTTTGGTTCCTAACTCTTTATAGTTAGCGGGTCAAGATTCTCCTATCGACCTAAGTGCCTACTTTAAGATTCGGGTCAACTTTTCCTATAACATTGGTTCAAATCTTGGCCTCAGCCGATTTTCATTCACCTATCGTCAAATTTCCTTTAACCTTGTTTGATCCCTTTGATAACCATTTATCCATCTCTCTTTCAGTCTTCTTGAAATCAAACCATCAACTTGCTTCCACATCCATTGCGAAACTAACCATTTGGACCTATCTTCCATGTTTTCATTCCCAATTTGCAAACTATTCAAACTTACCCAATTTATTGATCGGGCAACTATTACGACTCAAATCATCCCGAGGCGAGTTCGTATCATTTGGTATCAGAGCATTAAATCGAGAAGTACCAACGTTCGTGGCATTATCAAAATAGGTGCGTTGTAAAAAAAATTGAAAAAAAATTTTAAAAAAATTATTTTTTGCTTCAAAAATTCTCTTGAGTTTATTTCTTTGTATTAGAAGTTAAAAAAAAAGAAAAAAAAAGAAATTCGAAATTAAAAAAAAAGTTGTGAAATTATTGTGAAAAAAAAATTCGAAAAAAAATATTCTGAAGTGAAAACTTGTTCTATTGTAATTCAGCCCCGATCTTGAAGTCATTATTCCATCTTTTCTTTCACTTCCTATCCCGTCGCCGCACTTAAACCCGAGAAATTTTTTTTTCTTTCTTTCAGCCAACCCGTAACCCCTCATATTTTATCCTTTGTTACCTAATTTTGGAACCGACCCCTAAGCCTACGAAAGGCCTTGGCAAGTCTGACTACGAAGTTGCGAGAGAAAAGATTGAGAGGTAAAAGGCACGAGCGAGTGAGATCATTCGAGTAGAGGTAAAAGCCAAACGAGTGTAAACACGAGCGGGAGTGACACCTTTTCCTTCTTTTTTCTGAGCGAAATTGTGAGGTTTGTGGTGAGGTATTTAAATTTTTTTATTTTGTTTTGTGATCTAACATTTTTTTTTCAGCAACCAAAAAAAAAATCATGTCACTCGAAGAGTTCACCAAATCGGAATACCAATACTTGATTCAAGAAATGTGAAAAATGATGGAGTCCAACACTAAGAACATACACGAGAGATTAGATCATTTGGAAAAACAAGATCAAAGTGATAAAGTTTCTTCAAGTCAAAAAACGGAACCAAAAACACCACGGAGATATACCGCCGAATACTACTTGAACAAAAGTTCCTATCGTGATTCTTTCTCGCCATCTACTTCGAGACAAAGAGATTCATACTACGACTCATATTCATCAACGAATTCGAGAAGTGACTTCGATCAAAAGTCCTTTTCATCAAGAAATTTGAGAAGACGAGAAGCTGATTACGATTTTGATTCGTTCCAAGATGGCGTTCGAAGAGAAAGACATACTCTTACTAAATCTTCAAAGAAATCTTACTCGGAGTATTCTTCACAAAGTTTTGATTGTGAATCATATGCAAATAGTTCTTCATCTTTCGAACAAGATTTGTATTCTCATCGTTCTTTTGTACATTCTTGTAAAGAAAAAACAAAGAAAAGAAAAGAAAAAGCGAAAGAAGAAAAAGAAAATGAAATAAAAAGAAGAGAGAGGCAAGAGGCAAGTAAGAAAGAAAATGAGCGAATCTTGAGAGAACTTGAAAAAGCCTTTGAAAAACAAAAATGAAATGAAAAAGAGTTTGAGAGTGAAAAAGAAGATGAAAAAGAAATTGAAACAAAAGAAACGAGTAAATCAGAAGAAAAAGAATCGAGTGAGAAAACAAGTGAGCAAGTGAGGATTATTTCTACTAACCCACCTGTTTGATCTTCTTGTGATTTAACTTTTCAGGTTCCTAGAAGTTTGTGCGACCAATTCCATCTACATTACCTTCCAAACGAGAGGCGTTTTAGGTTGTTCGAAAAAGGTAAGTTCGCGAATGACAACCATCCACTTGCAATTGAAGGTAAGAAAGGTAAGGATTCCTTATTTAATGATTCGAGGCTGTTTGAATACAAAATTGCTCATATAGATTTTTATGGCCTTATTTTTGAAAATCTTCCATCTTTTGATTTGGTTAATTACTGTTAACATATTAATGTCAATGATTTTGTTTCAAAAGATGCCATGAAGATTCCATCTTATGACATGTTTTATAATGACAATTCTATTGATTCTGTTGGATTGGTTCATCCTGTGCAAATTGTGAATGTGTGTGATAGTAGTTTTTCACATTTTGATTTGTTTGATTATAAAAATTCTTTGAATTCATCTTTCTGTTTGAACGTGCCTATTCAAATGATTTATGATGGATTTGAATTTTTGAAAGGTTGCATGATCACAACTTCTTTGCTCGATATATGCATTAAAAGATTTTTACATGAAATAATTGATCTGTTCGACTTTGTTCTTCAAGATAAATCTCTAAAATTTTATGCGAGATTCCCATGCTTTGATCTATCTGTTCGAGTAGAAATTACGATGCAAGATTGTTCGAGGATTTGCATGTTTAAGTTTCCTTTGATTTATTTGCATGATAACATGTTGCATCGTTTCTTTGGTGATAAAATGAATATGCTTGATTGTGCAAAATTTTTCAAGTCTAATTGAACGAGTGAAATTTGAATCATGCGATGAGTTGATTATATTTTCTTTATTTAACATGTTGCCTGCTAAATCAAATGACCAAGTTCATGTGTTCAAGCCTGGTATTTGCTACACGAATTCATTTTATGGAAACATTAAGCACTTTGCATCATTTGCGTACAAATTATGTTTGCTTGATGTTCGAACTTTTGATAAGAAGGTGAAATTCAATGATTTGGGTTTCAATTTTGATTCGTTTACTAATCACCTTGTTTGGCCACATTTGAAATTTTCCTTCCATTTTGAGAAGGTAAGATCGACTTATGCTTTGGGGCTTGAATCAAATTTCAACGATGATTTATTTTCTTCTTTTCAGTCCATACCTCCTATTGAAACTAACCTTTTATATTTTTGTGAATGTAACCCTTTAAAAAGCACGAGCTGTCATGGTGCTTCGTCACCCACCCAAGTTGATCGAGATAAAAGGTTTGTTTTACATTACCTGTCCGAAGAGAGAAGATTCATCTTGTTTGAAAAAGGTAAAACCGATCATAAATTTTCTTCTCTTCAAGATCAACAAGGTAAAGTTTACAAAAATTTTCAAATACCTTTACCCTATTCGAATATTGTTGAAAATCTTTTTGATGGTTTGATATTTGGAAATTGTTTGTACCTTGTTGTGATTGATTGTTGTCTTTGGCCTAGTAGTGATCCGTTTGTGTTGGAAAATGATTACACAAATCATGTTGTTAATAAGCGAAAGAGTGAGTTAGTTTTCAATTGGCCATGGTACACTTTGCGTGTACATTCCCATGAATTGTTATTTTTGAATAAACATATTGAAAAGTTTTGGTTGTGGATTAACGTATTCGAATCTTTACAAATGTTCATCACTAAATTACTCATTGATTCAGATAAGTTCACATGTTTGTAAAGATAGCTTATCAAGACTTTTTGATAAATTTACGTATGCCTGTTTTGCACAATTAAGATTCCGGGCATAGTTGAATGCGTTTTCCTTGAATTTTGATTATCTTGTGTCTCTAACTTTTTTGAGTTTCTCTTTTCCAAAATTGGTGAGACTTTTCCAGGTTTGTGTGACATCTTCCATCCCATTTGACCGAGGAAAACCATGCACGAGTCGAAGCTCTCCCATGGACAAACAGCTCGACTTGAGGACAAGTCGCCTAAAAGAGCGGGGGATGATACGAGCACGCCCCGCGAACTTTATCGGACAAGTCTGTGAAGCAGAGCATTGACATGTTGGCAAGCTGATCCCAGCTCGTTTCCAGCTCCACGAGCTCCGTCCAGCTCAAATCCAGCGTATTCAAGCTCAATCCAACTTGCCTGAGCTAAACCGAGCTCACTCCTAACTCATATTCAGCTCACGAGCTAAACGTTAGCTCAACTACAGCTTAGGAGTTTAATCTTAGCTCAACTTTAGCTTAAGGGCTAAAGCTTAGCTCATTTTAGCTCAAACCCGGTTTTAGACTTTAATGCATTAAATAAAATCTGAACATGATTATTTAAGCATCAAATTTGACTTATATTAATATTTGTTTTAATATGTCATAGTTATTACATATTTTAATTATGTTCACATTTTAGCCGATTTAATGCATGACATAAATGTGTTCACATTGTGCTGAATTTATGTGTGTTCACATGATGTCTTATGAATTGTTTTATTTCTTGTAGGTGCAATGCTCATGGACTAGCAATGAATGCTTGAAGAAACATCTCTTTTGGACATCTCACATGCATGAATGAACAACATTTAATTAGGTGCATGCATGACCAAATTCAAGGTGTTTACAAGTTCATGTATTTGTCAAATACATGAATGCACAAAATACATGAATGTTTGGGTTCAAATGCACATTCAGTTACATGAATGATGAAGATTCAAGCATGAATGTATCTAGAAGATCCAATCCCTTTGGACGGTACACATTCATGCATGGAAGGAAATTAATGCAAGTTCATGTAGGACTTGGTGCAATGTATGAAGAGGTGCATGTAGAATTAGGGTTCAATGGACGGCATTTAAGGAAGTACATGTATTGGAGACGTTCATGCAAGTAGGGGATATTTAATGTTCATGTTTTTGAAGGTTCATGGACCGAATTTATGAAGGAACATACATTGGAACGTTTCATGCATGATCCATGCATTTTCAAGCTAACTATTCAAGTATTCAAGGTGTATTAAAGCTTCATTCAGCCAAGGGGGATGATGGAACATTAAAGGGCTGCACATTCATGGATATTCATGATTTTTCTTCTAGAATTATCTAGGTGTTTATGGCTGAATTTCTTAGCCTCTAAGTTTATCCATTCGGCTACTTTTATTTAGGCTATAAATATATGTTATTTCATTTGTAAGGAGGAGACAATTTTAGACTTTGTTGATTATATGAACTTAATTGTTCTAGTGAGAATTCAATTCTCTTTATTCACTTTAGGACTGATCTGACTTATCGGGATTTCGTCTCGTGGCGTCTATCTTTCCTTTGTTTTATTCCGAACTTATCACCTTCGGTGTGGCGTTCAAAACATATCTTTGGTTTCTAACTCTTTATAGTTAGCGGGTCAAGATTCTCCTGTCGACCTAAGTGCCTACTTTAAGATTCGGGTCAACTTTTCCTATAACGTTGGTTCAAATCTTGGCCTTAGCCGATTTTCATTCACCTATCGTCAAATTTCCTTTAACCTTGTTTGATCCTTTGATAACCATTTATCCATCTCTCTTCAGCCTTCTTGAAATCAAACCATCAACTTGCTTCCACATCCATTGCGAAACTAACCATTTGAACCTATCTTCCTTGTTTTCATTCCCAATTTGCAAACCATTCAAACTTACCCAATTTATTGATCGGGCAACTATTACGACTCAAATCATCCCGAGGCGAGTTCGTATCAAAGGCAGTCTTGGAATTCTTCTATTATGCTCTCTATGTTGAGACATCCAATCTTTCGTAGTGCAACCTAGCGATGAATATCGAGTTAGTACACCTTCTAATGGTCTCCTCATGGCCGCTTCCAGACGTACCAATGTCCAAAGTAGAAATCCTGCACAAAAGATGTGAAAAAGCAATATCCGCAAGTATATGGGTCAGGTTGTACAACGGAGTAGGTAAGTAGTCCAGGGATCGTACCCAAGCGAGGCGAGCACTAAATTAATTCTAATATAAGCATAATTAGATCTAATTAATAGTTTAATCAAATTATAGTACGAAGAATAAAAGGAAGGTTTTTGATAAAGTATACTAAAAATAATAAGGAAGTAAATAAATGAAATGCAAGCAATCAAATAATTGAATATATATATCAGATCTGGTGACGTGATCCAGCTCGGTTGAATGAGTCGAGTCTATGTAAGTTGCCTGACCGTAGATGAGAAGTTTCGTTCAGTGTGAGAGAATTGTGTATTTTGGCTAAGAATAATGAAATAGGTTCAAAAAGGCTAGGAGGTAGTTAGGATGATTCGATTTAACAAACATAAATGATGAAAGGTAGTTGGATGGCTCGGTTTAACAAGAAAGATAGATAAGATAGACGGTGGAAATGGAAGTGATCTTAAACGTCAAGAGCGATTCAACACCATAAAGAGTGTCACCCCGGTTCTTATATTGTTTAAGGTGGAAAAATGGTTGGTAGAAGGATAGGTGAACGCCACACCAAAGAAATGGTGATAAATTCAGAAAAGGAGTTTGGTTGATGCCACTAGCATGCTAGATAAGTCACTCGAGACTCGTACAAAATTTGAAAGGAAGTTAACCTCATAGAAACAAAGTTTCATATAATAATTTGGCAAAAAGTCCTTTACATCAGAAATCAGCAAACTATTTATAAGCCTAATATGCCTATTGGTATTCGGCATCTATGATGTTCACACTAACTTAAATTCTGTTCATATTTGTATTTAGCATGTTCACACAAAAGTATTAAAATTCGGTTCATGCTTGAAGTTGGAGCATGGATAGGCCGAAAGATCATGTTGCTTCACTTGATGCATTCATGCATACTTAGCTTGAAGAACAGCCATAATAACATGAATGTACAGCCCTTTAATACTCCTCCATCTCCCTTGGCTGAATGAGGCTTTAATGTGCCTTGAATAATTGAATTGGATGTATAGAAATTCATCTCCCTTGTGGCCAACGTCCATGCACTCTACTAAATGGCAGAATAATCATGCATGGGAGAAGAAAGGGTTTGTTCTAGATGTTGGTTGGTACTTGCACGAATTTCCCAAACATTTATGTTCCAATTATCCATAAATACGGTCCATGAATCTTCAAATACATGATCAATTAGCAGCTTCCTCTTGCATGAACGTCCCAATGCATGTGTCCCTTGAATGATATCCATTGAACCTCAAATATGCATGCACGTTGCATTAACTCCTCTTCATGCATTTGGATGAACCTATTCAAGCAATGAACACATTAAATCAAATGTATATTTGGCTGAACATAATCAAAACATCATCTAGACAAATTAAGTGACATACCTAAATTAAACACACTTAATTATGGACAAGCTAGTATAATAATTTCAGACATGAGCTGTACCAAATTGAATAAAATGAAACTAATACTTCGTTTATTAAAATGATAAAAGAAACGAGCTAGAAAGAAACTAAATCGAGCTCAAACAACTGAATTAAGCTCAAGTGAGCTAATTTGAGCTGAGGGAGAGCTCAGAGAGCTAAGGATGAGCTCAAGTCAACTTGCTCTAAGGTGCAAGCATTTGTTAATGAGCTGATCTGAGCTTCTCCATCATCAATGAGCTTATATTCATTCCAAAGTTCCACGAATAAAATTGAAATAGCTTCTCGAAGTTGCTTAGCTCGAGATCGAGTCATGGGACCTTTAGGGAGCTCAATGGGAATGGGATTAGAACTTGTTGAGCTCCGGGGCGTGGTCACGTCATTCTCCCCTTCTTCAAAGCGACTTGTCCTCAATTCGAGCCATTTTTTCACTTGAAAATATTTCTTCTTACGTGGCCTTTCTTGGACGAATGGGGTGAATGGTCTCATGTAGACCTTTTCAAATTGACTCACCATATTCGGCAGTAGAGATGGGAAATGATTCAATTGAAATGGACAACCATAAGTCGACAAGAAGTTATCCAAACAAACATGTAGATCATGCATAATCTTATCAAGAAAAGTTTGATTCATGTAAAAGTGAAGATTCAAAACACCATTTCTACAATCAACTGAACAAAACGTTTTACATAACAAAGCCTCATCAAATGACCGAAACAGAAACAGATATGTTTTAAAGCATTCGAACATCTCAAATTATTTCCTCAAATCATCATTTAAATAAATGGAATGCGAGAAATGAGTCAAGAAATGTAAGTCTTCATCACAAACAGGCAAATTAAAAGATTCACATGATTCATGTTTCCGCATTCTTGAACCTCGAATCGTCATTTCATTGTATTCTCGCCAACAAATTCCTTATCATCACATTTTCCAAAAGCAAAGATCTTCTTACCATCAACCAAAACAAATAAATCATCAATAAGTAAAGTAGAACAATTAACCACAGCAAGATCCAAGTAACTTTCAAAAACCAAAACATCAACAAGGTTTTCATCAAAATCTGAATAGGGCATAGATGTTTTAAAATTTCCAAAAGTCATACCTTGTTTACCTTTAGAGTAGGAAAGCAAAGATCAGTTTTACCTATTTCGATCAACTCAAACCTTTTCTCCTCAGAAATATAGTGTAGTCGAAACTCATTACACGATCCTTGAGAAACCTGAAATGAAGTGTAAACACAAAGACAATTTGCGCTTTTCAAAGTGTCACTTTCACAAAGATGAAAGAGGTTAGTGTTACCATGGATGATGAACTCAAAGGAAATTTCTGAAATGTTATTCAGAAATTGAACATATGAATCGATGCCAGGATCAAAAGCATGAGTTGGCCTTACCTTTTCGAGATGAAACAAGAATTTCGTGTACAACCATATAGAATGGACAAGGAACAACTTTAAGTTATAATTAAAAATCTTCAAGTTTCATTTCCTTGGTTAAAGGCCAAGTGTAACACCCCAAACCTGGCCCAGACGTTACGGTCGAATCTGGCGCAACATATTGAAGTGTGTTAGCGAAAACCGCATTTTCATTGAAAACCCTTCTTAAAATAAAAGAAACCTTAACTACCTTTTTAAAAAAAAAACCCCTTTCAACCACTTGTTTAAAATATATGATTTTATGAAAACATGTCATTTTAAAATGTAGTTGCGAAAACGTAGAAGAGACATACTATAGATTAAGAAACCATGCTCAACTTCTTATAATTACGTCACATAAAAATAATAATCCAAATAATAACAAAATGGAAAGCCTTATTACAATCCAGTCTGAAATCACTTAATAATCAGAAACTTATATGCTTTAAAATGAAAAAAAAATCTAAAATGTCTTGCTAGTTGGCCACCCAGAGTCCCTCCAAACATCAAACCTTCTACTGAGCATCACCTGAAAATAAAATAAAAGAGGGGGTGAGTTTTCGAAAACTCAGTGTGTACAACCCTCATCAAACAAACATGCAACAAACAAATCATTTTAGGCCTAAGCCCAATCCAAATACGGTGGCCTTTGGGCCTTAGCCCATTTTGACCTCAGTAGGGCCTGAACCCATGTCAATTTCCACATATCACCTTTAACTGGGCCAAGCCCTTTTCATAATCCAATCATGACGTATGTATGCAAATGCTTATATCCCCATCCAACCTGTACACCCCCTTTCCAACCAACACTTACTATGGGGAGATACTAGACCCACCCATCCTTATTACAACCTAGTGTGGAACCAGTACAGCCCCAGTTAACGGTGCAGCATAGTTGTTTATAAATGGTGTAGCACCAGTTGCGGCTCTACTTAACGGTGCAGCAAAGCTGCTCAGTGGCTAAAAAGCCTTTGGTGGATCCACAGTCGTCGAGAAACCATGCAATCCTTATACACTTCCTCCAATCATAAACCCAACCCATATGCAACATAATAATGTATGGATGCAGCATATATCATACATAGATCATACTCATAACACATAAGGGTATTTTAGTAATTTCTACACTACAGGGTATTTTGGTAATTTCTTAGCAGTATGGGTCTTAATTACGAACTTTGGCCCGTCAACAGGTCCTCGTTGGCCAAAGTGAACAGACACTATGCACCAGGTAGGATTCCAGAGAAGAGGAGGTGGGTCATTAAGACCGCTTAAGTACCAAGCTCTCCCTAGATCCAATCCTAGACATGCATATGCCCATTGCCACAATTTACCCTTATGACTTGTCCACAGACAATTTGATAAACTAGTTAAGTTTTATGCTGTTTAAGGATTTATTAGAAACTAGGCCTACAAGTCCATGACAAAACCCTAGCATGTCTACAGGCTTCCATACATTCATATGGCCCATCAGGCGCAATCACATTTATACGGCCTATTAGGCTCAATCAAACTTATATGGCCCATCAGGCCTGAATCCAATCCAAACCATTCAAAAAACTTAATCAGCTCATCACATATTACCAAATTATCAACTTTTGCTTATTTGGGCTCACGGGCCTGTCGGGCCCATTTGGCCCATTCTGGCCTAGTTGGCCAAAACGTGGCCCAAGTCCATGAGATCTCTCATGGGGTCTCTGGTATCGTATCGAATACCCTCTTACGAGTGTTCGTGTACTCACAAGACTACCGTATCCAAACTTTCAATTTTTTGGCATTTCAGCATTTCAGCATTTCGACTTTTCGGCATGTCAGAATTTGCTTATCTACTGTGTGTGCGAAGTGTGTGTACACACCTGGTAATCGAGCATGCTGCAATTCCCTTAGTGACAAACCTTGAATAGCAATCCCTAATAGCTTTTCCTTGATCACGTATTCCCTGGATCAAAACCGCAAAACACCTAATGAGCAATTCGGTAGAGAGCTAAAATCTGAGATCCAATACTAATTCCCTACCAAAGTTGATTAGAAAGAGTGAGGGAGAGGAGTAATCGGTATTAACAATACTAGCCGAAAAATAGATAAGGTATTTACACCAAAAGAGAAATCGGCCCAAGGGAGATTCAGCTTTTTGACTTTTAAACTAATATGGTGAATAAGGTTTATTCGACACAAATTAAAGAAGAAGAGTAGAAGAAGGAATCGGTTAACCTAAAGGATAAATCAAAAGAGAATTGAGGAGAAAAAGAATGGAAAAAGAATCAGCTAGCAAAGATGGAAAAGCCAATCGGCACTTAAAAAAAAATGAAGAATTTGGCATTAGCCTAGGACCCCAAACTCAGCACATATTTATAGTCTATAGCCAAATTGCCTGACCCTCAATTCCCAATTCAGCTCCATCACTTCCCCCTTCTCATCTCCTCATTTTTCTCCCTGATAACTCCCCAATCCATTTCCTAAATTTTCTCTCCTGAACACTCCCCTTAGAGTCCATCTTCACGCCACTTCCAACCTTCTAGAAGGCCAAAATTAAACTCCTAAAAATACTAAGCTAGGATAAAACCTAGGATCTCCTTACTAGCCACTAATGCCACCTCCCTACACCCTAAGTGGCGTCACTTAGCCACTCCACCATAAGGCTTTTTGATGCTATTTTCCCCTATTTTTATTTAAAAGCCCAACTACTCACAACCCTGGTTCTTTTAATAATTAAATTAAAATTCCTCCACCACGAAACTCAAACCCAGAACTTCTCCAACACACCTAGACACTCCAAATTCATTAAACCCTTAAAGCCAACATATCATTTGTCATTTTCTTACTCACTTAAAAATTTTATGAGACCTAAAGCCCAAAGCCCAATTCTTCTAGGCCCAAAATTTGGCATTACACCATTAATTAAATTGTTCACGCAAAATTTAAGATACTTGAGTTTCCCAAATATCGAACCAAAATAACAAAGTCCAGCTTTGAACACACGAGTTCGATTACTTATTCCAAAGTGTAGCAAAGGTTTCATTTTTGTCATTAAATCAAACTTGCCGAACCAAAAGGATTTGTGTATACACAAAATCAAATAAACAAACCTCTTTACATTCATCTAGTAGATTTGCAAAAATTTAAGGATTTCACACAAGGCAGTAAATGATTCACATAAACACCATAATCAAACAAGTTGGGATGTTTATATGAAAATTCATTGTCACACATGACCGAGTTTTGAGTTTGCCGATTAAGCGCTACTTCACCTTCACGCTTGACAACACAATGATTTTCATTAGAAAAACTCTTCTTACCACATTAAAACATCAACATTAATCAAAGAAGGAAAATTAACCATATCAAGGCATGGTGCTTTTTTAAAGACGAAGTCATCGGTAATATTTTTACCAACATTCAAAGAGGATAGCTGAAATTCGAGTGCTATGGAACCCTTACCTTGCTTACCTTTACCAATGGCGAACTAAGGTCGTTCACAATCTTGCCTTTGTTGGTCAACTTGAATCACTTCTCATTAGGAAGATATTGAAGCTGGAACTTGTCAATCATATCTTCAGAAACCTGAAAAGAAACAATACAAGGAAAACTCATATGTTGGTTAGTGGAAACATTCCTTACTTGTTTTGGCTCACTATCATCTTTTTCTTTCGTTTCTTTTTCTTCGAGAACACTTGTTTCCTTTATTTCTTTACACTCACTTTTTTTTCAACTTTCTTTTCCTTCTCACATTCTTTTTCACTCTTAATCTCTTTTTGTTCTCTTTCGTTCTCTTTTTCTTTTTCTTTTTCTTTTTTGATTTCTTTTTTGATTTCTTTTTCTTTCTCAATTTCTTTTAAAATTTGTTCATTCTCTCATATTATCTTTTCTTTCCTCTCTTTTCTTTTTATTTCTTTTTCTCGCTTCCTTTCATTACAAGATGAAAATAAAACGATAGAATCAGAATGAGATGATTTTCGTCGAGTATGAATGGAATGATTTACATACAAATCACGTTCACTCCTTCGTATGGACTCCTACATGGATGAATACTTTGATTCGTATGACGAATGACTCGTGCTCTCTCGTTCATCAACTTGATAGGCTTCAAACTCGAAGCTCACTTTATTTCGACCCAAATTCCTTGAGGAATTGAATTCACGATAAGGGTCTCTTTTCTCATATTCGTTGGATGTTCGTCTCATTGGTAATCTCATTTCCGTCCTTTCACTTGGATAAATTTGTTCTTGTTGGGTTCTTGATCGATGATCTAGCTTTTCTTGGATAGGCTTTATTTTTCAGTCGAGCATGCACTCTATCTCTTTCATCAAATACTAAAATTCATATTCCAAAAGCTCTTCTCCAAACATGATTTTATCGCTGAAAAGAAAAATGATAAAACACAAAATGAAAAATGAATACCTCACCACAAAATCCTCACTATTCACTCAGAAAGAAAGTAAATGATTCTCACTCACGCTCGTGTTTGCACTCGTTTGAAGGCTTTTTCCGGCACTCTAATGCTCTCACACACTCTTTGCTTTCTACCACTCGATCTCCCTCTCGTGATTTCGTATTTCATTTCGTTTGGACTTATTTACTGCTTTGGGGTCGATTTCAAAGTGGTTACAAGGGATATATTGTACTAGGTGTGAGGTAGGTTGAACAAAGAAAATTTTGGGTTAAGTGTGGCGTTGGGGGGGTAATTGATGGTAGAATGACAACTAGATGATCAGGATTACAATTAAATGAATAAAACAAAAATTTCCAACACTTCACTCTTTTTTTTATCTCGAATTTTTTTTAAATTTTGTACTTTTTTCTTTTTTTTTTTCACTAGTACTTGCTGAATACAATATGAACACTTGAATACAAAATAATTTTTTTTTTCAATTTGAAACTTTTTTTTACGAACATACTTCGGGAATGCTATGAACGTCGGCACTCCTTATTTTAATAGCTCTGATATCAAATTACGTGATCTAGCTTGGTTAAATGAGTCGAGTCTACGTAAGTTGTCCGATCGTCGATGAGAAAGTTTCGTTTGGTGTGATGGAATTGTGTATTTTGGCTAAGAATAATGAAATAGGTTCAAAAAGGCTAGAAGGTAGTTAGGATGATTCGATTTAACAAAAACTAATGATAAAAGGTAGTTGGATGGCTCGATTTAACAAGAAAGATATATAAGATAGACGGTGGAAATGGAAGGTGAACTTAAACGTCAAGAGCGATTCAACACTATAAAGAGTGTCACCCAGGTTTTTATATTGTTTAAGGTGGAAAAATGGTTGGTAGAAGGATAGGTGAACGCCACACCAAAGAAATGGTGATAAGTTTAGAAAAAAAGTTCGGTTAATGCCACTACAAGCCAGATAAGTTGCTCGAGACTCGTACGAAATTTGAGAGGAAGTTAACTCACAAAAACAAAGTTTCATATAATAATTTGGCAAAAAGTCCTTTACATTAGAAATGAGCAAACTATTTATAAGCCTAATATGCCTATTGGTATTCGGCATCTATGATGTTCACACTAACTTAAATTATGTTCATAGTTGTATTTAACATGTTCACACGAAAGCATTAAAACTCGGTTCATGCTTGAAGTTGGTGCATGAATTGGCCGAACCATCATGTTGCTTCACTTGATGCATTCATGCATACTTAGCCTTGAAGAATAGCCATAATGCCATGAATGTGCAGGCCTTTAATACTCCTACATCTCCCTTGGCCGAATGAGGCTTTAATGTGCCTTGAATACTTGAATTGGATGTATAGAAATTCATCTCCCTTGTGGCCAACGTCCATGCACTTTAATAAATGGCAGAATAATCATGCATGGGAGAAGAAAGGGTTTATTCTAGATGCTGGTTTGTACTTGCACGAATTTCTCAAGCATTTATCTTCCAATTGTCCATAAATACGGTCCATGAATCTTCAAATACATGATCAATCAGCAGCTTTCTCTTGCATGAACGTCCCAATGCATGTGTCCCTTGAATGCCATCCATTGAACCTCAAATATGCATGCACCTTGCATTAACTCCTCTTCTTGCATTCGGCTGAACCTATTCAAGTAATGAACACATTAAATCAAATGTATATTCGGCTGAACATAATCAAAACATCATCTAGACAAATTAAATGACATACTAAGCTAAATTAAACACACTTAATTATGGACAAGCTAGTATAATAAATTCGGCTAGCTCAAACATGTGAAAACAATTAATGAACTGATTTGAGCTAGGGAATTCCAACATTAGCTATATCAAATTGAATAAAATGAAACTAATACTGATTTTATTAAAATGATAAAAGAAACGAGCTGGAAAGAAACTAAATCGAGCTCAAACGAGCTGAATTAAGCTCAAGTGAGTTGATTTGAGCTGAGGGGGAGCTCTAGGATCTAAGGATAAGCTGAAGTCAGCTTGCTCTAAGCTGCAAGCATTCATTAATAAGTTCATCTGAGCTTCTCCATCATCAACGAGCTTATATTCATTCCAAAGTTGCGTGAATAAAACTGAAATAGCTTCTTGAAGTTGCTTAGCTCGAGCTCGAGTCATGGGACCTTTAGGAAGCTCAATGGGATTGGTATTAGAACTTGTTGAGCTCCAGGGCGTGGTCACGTCATCTGGGCATGGGTGATTAGCTCACTTTGGTAGTCATAATCAAGTGTTGTCTTAGGCTTACTTGTTAATCAACTAGTCAATAACCCAGCAAAATCTTCCAATATGTCCACTGAAATATTGAGTCAGCAAGAACTACTTATCTTTCAACCTCATGCAATGACGAAAATGTGCAAGTGCACACAATCGCAACAAGTAATAAAGTGACAAGTACATGTTGAGTTATCGTACCCATAGGGATTGTGAAAAGAAATATTTATAAATGCAATTAAAAATGCTTTGGTGAATAAAAATATTTTGTTTTTGAGGAAGTGTGTAACACCCCAAACCTGGCCTAGACGTTATGGCTGCATCTGTGATGTCACATTAGAGTGAGTTTTGAAAATCGTAGTTCTATCAGAAAAGTCCATTTGTGTTAAAACCTAGTTTGAGATCTTTATGAAAAGCCAACTTATTTTATTCATTTGTTAAGTTACAGGTTTGTTAAGCAAAACATGTCTCATACTAAATCATTATTACACTTTAAAACATTGGTCGTTGCGAAAGCTTTTAAAACAAGTTACGTAGCGTGGTAATTGAAAATCATTTGCCTTTTGAAAACTCGAGTCCTACTGCTAACTGATATAAGTCAATTTAAATAAATCCCCAAATAGAAATAAAACTTAAAGCGGCCTTATTACATAAAATTTACCCAAATAAAACTACTTTTACTAAAGATCAAAACGAAAACATAAATAGTGGGGTGGCCATCTCCGAGTCCATCGTAACACCGACCCATCTAAGGATTACCTGCACAGATAAGCAGAAAAGGTGAGTTTATGAAAAATCAGTGTGTAATCCCTATTTATCAAACAGTCAAACATACAGTGTCGTACAGTCTGGGCCTAAGCCCGTATCAGTAGCAATATCAGTGTGGCCTTAGCCCACTATAGTAGCAGTATTAGTGAGGGCCTTAGCCCAATTCAGTACAGTATCAGAAATGCATACAGAGATCCTACCCATCCATCCTCTACACTCCACTCTGTCCAGCCCTACACTTCATGTGGGGATAAAATTAACCCACCCATCCTTACACTCCAGAATATAGTACTAGTTGCAGCACTAACAGTATTTGCAGCAGAACTGCCATTAATAGGCTTATAGCCTTTCAGTACACTTCCTCCAATATCATATATCCCACCCCATGCAATGCAACATAATATAAATGTACATACAATAAAAATGGCATGCTCAAACAGTCATACATCACATAGGGGTATATCCGTCATTACCTCATAG
Organism: Gossypium anomalum; assembly: GCA_025698475.1. Classification (NCBI taxonomy): domain Eukaryota; kingdom Viridiplantae; phylum Streptophyta; class Magnoliopsida; order Malvales; family Malvaceae; genus Gossypium; species Gossypium anomalum. The sequence continues at coordinate 46,445,502 of CM046965.1, forward strand.
GGGTATAATAGTCATTTCCAAGATTAGGGTCTAGGTATATTTACCAACCCAACAATAGGTCCACAGTCGTCTCGAGCGACCCGTACAACCTTAATAGTTAAACAGTGAAAATGGGCCCAAGCCCATAATACGGCCCATGCGAGCCCACATGCTCGTGTGGCCCAATAAGCCCAAAAAATGGCCTTGGTCGTGCAAACTACATAGCCGGCCCAACAATCTCCACACATCCATGTAGTTTGTTCGTGCAGGGCCCACGAGCCCGTGGGGTCCACATGGCCCATTTCGTCCCATCGTGGCTCAAAATCGACCTAAACCCATGAAATCGTTCATGGTGGCCTCTTCGATCAAATGCCTACATTGTTTACATTCAGATCACCACACGAGCGAGCGTACGCTTGTGTAGTGTCAACAGTCGTACACTTCCAGCTTTTGCCGATCTATGCTAATAGCAGTGTAATTACACATCTGATTGCAAAAATGTGATGTTGGCCCACCAGTACTCCAACCCTAACACAATCAAATTTTTTATCAAAACATTTATCTAGTCAATTGAAAAGCACCCTAACCACTACTGGCTCAAGGAATTACATATCACTGGCTTTGATCGGACACTCAGGAACCGTTGCAAAAAACCTATCCACAAGGCTTCAGATATTTCCTACACTCCAATAAGCCTTATCAACCAACAAGTAATAGAACAGATTGAACTTAGTTGAACAATCACTTGCCAAAACTTAATGCCCACACTCAGAGGAGGAATATTCGGCTTACACCCACAAAAGAAGAAAGTGCTCAAACAAAGAGACAAATAAGAACACTTGCACCTTTCAGGAAAGGACAGTGTAAGGTGATATAAGATATAAGCACACCAGAAGAGAGAAAGAAAGAGGGAAAGAATAAACACATACCCTCACACCTGATCAATCGAACTTCCCAAGTCTACAACTGAAAGTTCAGAAGAAGAGAACAGAGTATTCGGCTACAATGCAAAAATGAAGAGGAGGAGAAGAGTAAGAACAATCAGCTATGATTACAATAGAGAAGAGAATGGAAATCAAATAATGAAGAAGGCTCGAATAAGAGAAAATAGAAAGGAAGAGAAGGGACTTGGCTAGAGCAAAGTCGGCTTGAGGAGAAGAAAAGAGTCAATGGTATTCGGCAATAGGTTGAGGAGGAAGGAACAGAGTGTTTGGTCAAAAGAAAGCCCTAAAATGAAACACCAGAACACTCAAATGGTTACTAGAAGAATACGACTGACAAAACAAAAACTAAACTCACGGGCGATCGAAACAAAAGAGAGAAGCTATCGCAAAAGAAAACAAAACTAACAAATTCGGCACCCAAAACCTAAGACCGATTTGGCATAGAGGGAGTCCCACTTTCGGCAACTACTACCTCTTCCCTATTCCTTGATCTACTCCCTAAATCTCTCCCCATATCTCTCCTCTAATCCCTCAAATGATCAGTTCAAACTCCTTTCAAACTCCCCCCTAAAAAACGGCCACACACACTACTCTCCCTCAAACACTCCAACCACCCACTAGCAATAGAGTTCTACTACTACTCAACCTCTCACACGGCACAACAACAAAAATAAACATCCCTCTTGTCAATGACAGGGTTCGAACTCAAGCCATTCTAACAGCAGTAACACGCCACTAGCCCCTAGACCAACAACCTTATTGAGACCTGATTTCCCACAATTAATTAAGATCCCAACATCTAGCAGTAAAGGTTTAGTTCAGTAGAAACCAATAAATTTTGCTAAAGCCTAGGTTTGAACCCAGGTCTTCTCACACTACTTAGGACCCTTAACCATCACAGCAAGTAAGGCAACATGCAACATAACACACAATTAAATTACTAAAGATTTGGGGCGTTACAAAGTGATTAAAAACTAAAATTTAACTAAGTAAAATAAAATAAAATAAAAATAAAAGTTCCAATGAACTATTTCAAAAGATGATTTTAATCAAGCTGACATAATTATTTTAGATTAATAAAAATATTTCTTAACTTAGAATTACTAAACTCATGTTCATGTTATTACGAATAAATTACCGACAACTTGGTAATTTGCTAACTACTGCTCATACATACCTATTAAATTGACTAATCTCTTGAACCTTTTCCAATGCCAATTCAAACAATTAATCAGTCTTCATAAGCATATAAAAGATTAAGTGAGGTAACAATGTATTCCTACCTTGAAACAATTTAATCACAATAATCTTGCAAGTTATGCAAGGCTAATGTGTTGTCTAATATTGTCACTAATTTAACACTCAGCTAGGGGTGAGTATTCGATCGAGTCGAGTCGAATCAAGTAAAAAAATTTTGAGTTAGTCGAGTTGATAAATCCTATTTTAGCAACCGAACTCAATTTAAATTTTTTTCGAATCGAATCGAATCGAGTCAAAAAAATTCGAGCCAAATCAAGTCGAGTTAACGAATCCTATTATTTATACTTAATGTTGCGTTTATATGGACTGATTATTTAACCAGTAGACGAAGTACAAGATTATTTAACTATATGAACAATATAATGATTTAGTTTTCTTCTTAATGAGTACACATTTATCAAAACGACGTAGTTTTACCTTTCAACTTAATGATTTTGAATTTTAACTTTTAAAATAGTAAACATTTATCAAAACTATGTAGTTTTGTCTTTTCTTGTTCAGATTTTCAGATAACTCAAATTGTGTAATTCATATTCGAGTTAAACTAAAAAACTTAATTTTTTATTCGAGTTGATCCGAATAACTTGATTAACTCAAACAACTCGAACTATTTAGTTCAAAATTTGAATTTTTTATTGAGTTTTTCGAATTGAATCGGATTTTGCTCACCTCTACACTCAGCTACCTTAGAATATTAAACATGCACTAATTAAGTATTGTGTCAATTAATTACAATTTTAACACGTTTAAATAATTAATTCATTAGTCACCTTACAATTATAATGCAAGATTAACTTAGACATGGTTTTACTTAATCAAACATTTTACCAAGACCTATAACAACACAAACATAATTTTAATAACTCAAAGTGGAAGAAATGCAATTAACCTAACACGAATTAAACTTAAGCCATATTAATTAAATTAAACATATCAACATCACAAATATTCATAGACATATTCATAACAACAACAATAAAATTTAAAGGATAAGGAACAAGAATCAAATCTGGTGTTTCTTCGAGGCTTGACTAGCTCCGCTCCTCCTTCTCCGCTTGTTCTTGTTGAACCGAGGCTTCCACGAACACTTGAATGCTGCTTCAAATGATGGTTGAAGGAATTTTTTCGAAGAGGTGAAATTGACAAGGGAATGAGAAGGAAAATGAAGAACAAAGGAATGGTTTTGAAGAGAGAAAGTGGAGATAAATGAAAGGATGAGAGGTTTTTGGGTGTTTTTGAAATGAGCAGCCAATGGGGGTATTTATAGGTTGAGATGGTAGCTAAAAATAGCAAAAATTAGCAGCCATAGACTCCCCCATGGCCGACCACACATGTGGCAAGTGTGAAGGTTTCAAACTTGCTATTTGAAGGTAGGGGCAAATCTAGGAAGGCATGATAAGTGGAGGGTTTGAATGCAAATTCAAGGACTCTTCAAGGGCTGTTTTGCAAGCCGAATAATCAGCTAAACAAGCTGATTGGGTCAGCACATGGGACAACTTTGGGCAGCCCAGTGCTCGATTGGATCGATTTTCTCGGTTCAGCTTAACTGGACCTCTTTTCATAATTAATTAATAATAATTATTTAACCCAAAATAATTAGGATTAAAATTAAAATTAATTAAATTATGAAGTAATATTCATAATTTGGACCATCTTAGGCTGAAAAAGTAATTCGCCTCGAAGCTTCAAAATCGCTTCTCGGTTTTGTGCTTCTAGTAGTGTTTGTCGAGCCGTTTTTCGCCCTTTGTGCGAATCTGTCAAAAATAAATAAAAATTAATTAAAATTCAACATGTTAAAAATTTAAGTGAAATTTAATTATTTTATAATTATTATATATTTTTGGACAAGAATTTTACCAAAACTGCATGAATTTGAGTTAAAAAGGGCATGAAAAAGTGTGTATATTGTCGTGTTCCCACCTCATAGTCTAAATCAGTTCATGGTTGAGGTGTTCTTGGATAAACAGCACCAAATTTGGGTTAATTCCCACCTTGATGACTTTCTAGGGTTTTCAGGCCTAGGGTTTAGATTTTTCATTTCCTGAACAGTTGATCCGTTAAAAAATTCCTACAAAACAGTTAATTATTTATACCTCCACTCGCTAATCCCCCGCAGGAGGATTAGTTCCTCATGGATCTAGTAACAATATAAACTTGATTGAAAGAATAAACGTAAAGAATGAGCTTGATTTGTCTTAAAATTAAGCGTAGAATCCTCATAGAGTTTGATGATAATTCCTGAGTCTGATTTCTTCACCAAAGTAAACAAGAACGGGAATAAAATCTAAAACCTAAGAAAAGGGAAAAACTAAAGACTAAACCTAAAGATAAAATTATAAAATATGAATGGTGTCCGTAATGTGTGCTAAATGAGCCTATTTGTAGACTTTAGGGTGGTTGTCATCCTAAACCTTAGTTTAGTTGTCGTCCTTATGCTTAATGTTTGATTATGTTGACTAAAATGAACCTGGCTTGTAATTATTTCCCATATAGAGGTGATTTCATGACACACCAGGCCTTGTGTCGCAACAGCAAGGGCAATATACTAATCTACCGTAATCTAATGTAGCAGATTAAATTTGTTTTCGCACTTTAAGAGCTTGAAATTTTAGTTATGTTTTAATTACATTCCAGAAAGTTTAGTTAAGTTTAGTTAAGTATAATAAAATATGTTATTTGAGTCTTTTATTGACCTTAGGGGCTGAATGAGGCCTATGGATGAGCTAATATACTTTGTTAGTGTGCAGGAGACCATTAAAAGGCATATTAACTCAATACTAGTTGCTAGGTTGCAACACGGAGCATGTGATGTTGCAACATAGGCAGCAGAATAAGAAAAGTCCAAGATTGCCTTCAATGTCATGACGCAGCCTGAGGATGTCGCAACATACCCCTGAAGACACCCTGAAGCTGAGCATACTGCCCTTTATGTCGCGACACAGGACCTGATGTGTCACGACATCACCTCTGTATAGGAAATTAGTACGAGCTAGGGACATTTTAGTCCACACAATCCAACTTTAAGCTCGGGAACATCAACTGACTTATGGTTAAGGACAACGACCATCCTAAATCTATAAGTAGGCTCAGCTAACACATGTCATACACACCTCTTTCTATTGTATAATTTTCTATATGGTTTTAGTCTTTAAATTTTCCTTTCTTTTAGGTTTTAGACTTTATTTCCATTCATGTTATTTACTTTTAAGAAGAAATAATATTTTGAAGTTATTCTTAAATTGGTAAGGATCTGCATTTAAAAGTCAATACAATCAGGCTTCTTCTAAACTATTACTCTTGAAATTGCTATTCATGTTCATTTTTTTATTCAAGTTTATACAGTTTACTAGATCCATGAGGAACTAATCCTCTTGTGGGGGATTAGTAAGGGGAGGTACAAATTATTAATTGTTTTGTAGGGATTCCTTAACGGGTCAGTTATTCAGTAGAGGAAGAACCTAAACCCTAGGCCTGACAACCCTAGGAAGTCATCAAGGTGGGATTAACCCAAAATTTGTATGGCCTATCCGTGAACACCTTAACCCTGAACTGGTCTGGACTGTGAGGTCAGAAGATAAGTAGTCCATGCCGACTCAGTATTTTAGTGGATGTATCGAAAGATCTTACTGGTGCATTGACTAGTTGATTGAATAAAAAAGCCCCAGACAACAATTGATTATGATTACCAAAGCGAGCTAATAACCCATGTCCAGGTTTGATATTTACTTCCTTATTTGATTTATTTCTTTCCATTCATTTAGTTACTTTTATTTATTTTATTATTATTTTATTATAATCCAAAAACTCTTCTTTTATCTCTTCGTGCTATAAATTGATTAGAGTATTAATTAGATCTATTTATGTTTAAGTTAAGATTAATTCAGTGCTTGCCCCATTTGGGTACGATCTTCGGAGTACTCACCTACTCCGTTGTAACTATATTACAACTTGACCTATATAGTTGTGAATATCGTTTTTCCATATCTTTTGTGTAGGATTTTTACTCTGGACGTTGGTACGCCTGGAGGCAGTCAAGTTGTTGGCATTGTTGCTAGGGAGGCAACATCACTATATTAGTTTTAATTTTTTTACATTTTAATAGAATAATTAGGAAAATTTTAGGTTATAGTTACGAATTTAATTTTCTTACCACTACCACCATAGTTACCAGCAAATCTAAACGTGACACATAATAAGAGGACTTTGAGAGAATATGCACTACCAAATCTGGATATGGTTCAAGGGAGCATAACGAAGCCAGCTATCACGGTCAATAATTTTGAGATCAAGCCAGATATGATCCAGATAATCCAAAACAACTTACAGTTTTGCAGAACAATGACAGAGGATTCGAGTCAGCATTTAAAATAGTTCCTCCAACTTTGTGATACCTTCAAATACAATGGGGTCACTGATGACACTATTCATGTTTGGTTCTTCTCCTTTTTCATTAATCAATAATGCCTTTTCTTGGCTAGATTCGCAGGCACCAAGATCAATCATGACATGGGAGAAACTCGCAAGAAAATTCCTACAAAAGTTCTTCCCCATTAGTAAAACAGTCCAATTAAGAATGGAAAGTCAAGTAGTCCGAAGGACAAAGCCTTTACGAAGCATGGGAGTGTTTCAAGATACTGATTTAGAAGTGCCTACAGCATGGATTACCTGAGTGGTTATGACAGTAAACTTTTTATAACAGGTTGGATGTGCATTCAAGGTTAGGATTAGATAGAGCAGTAGTAGGAGCCTTGATGAATAGAACATATGAGGATGCGTACAAATTAATAGAGAGTATGGTAATAAACTCCTACCAGTGGTAAACTAAACATCATACATATGGCCAAAGACCATCTACGGTGAAGGTTGTCTAGGAAGATGGCAGATACCAACAATTACAAGAAAGAATCAATCAAACAGAGGCTAAAAAGGGTGCACCAGATATCTATGGAGGAGACAAACCGCTCTTCCACTATATTAATAATCCTACCAAGGATGTGAACTATGTAACACCCCAAGCCCGAGACTGTTACCGGGGTTGAAAACGAGGTATTAACGGACTTACTTCATTGGCTTACACGTTTCAATTTTATAATTCCAGACATGCTGGCTAACTGCATCACGACCACTTTAAAAATCATATCTCGAGTTCTGAAACTCAAAAACTTAATCCGTAAATTTTCCCTGAAACTAGACTCATGTATCTATCCACACATTTTTTTCTAGAATTTTTGATCAGGCCAAACGGTACAGTTTATTAGATTAAGTCTCCCCTGTTACAGGGTTCGACTACACAGACCTTCATGCATTGCAACTTAAGTATCTTCCTATACAGGGCTTCAAATCTTATGCCGTTTGTTTCTAAAGAAACTAGACTCAACAAGGAATCTATACATATGGGGCATAACTTCTAATTATTTCTGGTTAATTTATAGTAAATTTTCAAAGTCAGAACAGGGGATCCAGAAATCGCTCTGGCCCTGTTTCATGAAAACCTAAATATCTCTTAACATGTGACTCATTTGGCCGTTTCGTTTCGTCCATATGAAAGTAGATTCATCAAGGTTCGATTACATAATTTATTCACTAATTAACTCCATTCTTACAAATTTTAGCGATTTTTCCAATTTACCCCATTGATGCTATCAACATCTGACTTTAGGGTAGAATTTACCTATTGCCTAGTTTCCATAATTTAACTAATCCGATAGCATACATAGCACAATTTATAAATGTGATTAACCATCCCAATGGTCAATCATTGACAAACATATCCGTACTTCTCGATAACCATATACATACACGATGATTATAATATTATGATTCAAATATGAACACAAGCCATTTTCGCATGGCTAACCAAATTTATACAATTCCAAAAGGTGCATGACCATTAACAAAAAGGGGTAGTCCTATACATGCCATTTCAAAGTTCAACCAAAAGAGTACCGAAAAGGGCTTTGATAGTGTGGACGACTTCAACTTCGACAATCCCGAGTCCGATAGCTGACAAACCAAAATCTATAAAACAGAGATTCAAGGAAAACGGAGTAAGCATTTAATGCTTAGTAAGTTTTGAGCTATGAAATTAGACACAACTATAATGTAACATTGTATAGCTAAACGGGTAATTTCATATGCACAAATTCTCAATATCCTACTTATTCCATATTACCAACCTTTATATTCATACACAAAAGATTAATTTAACCAAAGACCGGTAGCTCATTTATCGATTGAGTGAGTACTATTTGCAAGGGATCATCTAAATCAATACATATACGAAACATACCTCATCGCTGGGATTTCACGAGCATTTTAATTTAACTATGGCAGCATGATCACTCATCCTCAAGACAAGTACCTTCGGGGTTTAACCGGATATAGTTTCTCGCTCGAATGCCTTCGGGACATAGCCGGATATAGCAATTTGCACAAAGGCCTTCGGACGTGTGCTTGGACATAGCAACTCGCACTAAAGCCTTCGGGACATAGCCCGGATATAGTAACTCGCACAAATGCCTTCGGGACTTAGCCTGGAACAACAACTCGCACAAAAGCCTTCGGGACTTTGCCCGGTTAACATCCAAATATTCATGTACATATAAATAAATCATGACACATCTATTTTTCATTTTCATAATAAGTTTCAAACACAATTCACGTATTAAGCAATCCAATTTTCTACTCACTAGCCACATACAAACAAAGATGGTTTCGTTTGCTTTACGACACGATCTCTATACACATACGGCTACCCTTCATACGTATAGACTAAGTAACTCATCATATAATTCAAGTAGAATCATCATATCGCCCTATAATTGTTATGCTCATACATCATGATTTAATCAAATCGTAAACTAAGTCTCATTACTCAAAACTTTACCTCGGATGTTGTCGAACGATCTCAACGGCTATTCGACCACTTTTTCTTTTCCCCTATCCAAGTTTGATCCTCTAAGCTCTTGAGCTAAATCAAACAATTTACTTCCCAATCAAGCACAATTATATGGCATTCATATACATTTTTAGAACCAATTCACATGAATTAATTGTTCACCTAAGTCTATCATCATTTCGTTTTCATAATTGTATACTTGGTAAGTTACATTAAACAATTATACTTATAGCTTTAGTACACCTTATACTAGCCGAATGGTACTATCAAAATATGCTCTACTCAATTAGCTTACCTTGGCCGAATATTTAGGATAAATTTTAGTACCACAATAGCTCAATATTCCAACTCAATAGATCAACACCTATGACCGAAACTATGAATTCTTTATATCCTTACATGTATTTAAAAGCACATGTTCAATATAATTTTTTTCTTTAATCACACCTAATCGACTAGAACAATAGAAGTCTTTAGCAATACTCAATTTAATACTAAATCAAATCAATTTTAACACATTTGGGCATTCATTTGATTTTTATAAACTCAACTACCCAAATCACTCAAATACCACATTTCATATTCGGCCTTAACATCAAATATACTAGCCGATTCTTCACTCTTTAAAGCCATACATCTATATAAATCCTAGTTAGTTCAAGCAATCATCCACCTTTGTTTATCCAAAATTAACATGAACCAACACCATCACCCATTTTAATTATCATAGCCAAAGCTTTAATCCATCCCACAAATCAAAAATTTAACATGGGTTACTAATATAACTTAGTATCTCACTCAAGATTAAGCAAAATTTCAAGAATTAATATACTTTCTTACCTTAATGATAGCTTAAGATAGCCGAAATTCCTCCCCCCCTTCTTCCTCTTTACATTCGGCCAAGGAGAAAGAAAATTCTAAGCTTTGTTTTTATCACCTTCAATTTCTTATTACCCAATATCTCTTTTTCTTTTTATTATAATAATATATAGAAAACCACTAACTAATAAATAAATACATATCTTATGCATATAATCCATCATGGCCGGCCACTATTCTCAATAGTGGAAAATTTGACATGCAAATCCTTGGTTTTTTTATAACTTGAACTAATAGGTCCTTTTAGATTAACCTAGCATATTTCAAAAGTGTCACTCAATAGTCCTATTAACTAAATTCACATTCAATTGACTAAATCGAAACTTAAACTTTTTTACACATTCAAAATTCACATATTTTAGATAGTAAATATTATATTCAAATAATTCGGTGACTCGGTTTAGCGGTCCCGAAACCGCTTTCCGAATAGGGTCACTTTAGGGCTGTCACAAACTACATCAGAAGTAGTGGTGAAAATCCCTATTCAAATTCATACAATCCCGGATGGAGTGATCACCCAAACCTTAGAAGGGAGGAAACTAAGGAGGAAGCAATAGCTCGAATCATGTTAAAAACACTAACTATCAACCTTCTTATTTGTAGAAACCTCAGAATAAGGCCAATCCAAGTGACCATACTATATGTGGTCACGTCTGGATAAAATCGAGGGGGAGATACAGTCAATGAGGACAGATGTGAAGTAGGTGCAATTTGAGTTCACCAACTCAACAAGAACATTAACTAAACTTGAAGATCAAATGATCCAATTGATAAGCATGATGGGCGACATCAAAAGAAAAATTGGCATAGGTATTCTAGCAATACAGAAAATAATCCTCATAGGTAAGGTATGGAGCACGTGAAAGCAATAGCGCTCCGATCGGGAAAAGTACTAAATAGCCTAGAATACCCAAGTCAGGAGGTAAATATGGAGAATACCGATAAACTTCAGGAAAGACCCCTAGAGGCTAAAGATGAACCAGTGTAACGCCTCAAAATCCTGAGCATTTATTTTTGTATGGTTGTGTTGCACACAAATGTATGTTTGCTTCAGTGGTTAAGTGTCTTAGGGAGAGTCTGAGAAGTCTTGGGTTCAAGCCTTGGCTTGTGCAAAAGTTTTGTTTTTATATGAATAAACCCTGTCTCTAGTCATTAGGTTTTTAAATAAATGTGGGTATTTTATGTCAGAAAGAGCCTGCTGGTCTAAGGGATAGGTGGCATTTTGTTATTCCATGAGGTCTAAGGTTCGAGTCCTACTTTGAGCATTGGAGCATTTTATTTTGCTGCTAAGGCCGTGTGGGAGTTCTAGTCAATCTAAACTACTAAAGTGTTTGAGTGGATTTGGAATTGAGTGGTTGAGGGAGGAGTGGACGAAATGGAGGGATTTGGGGAGGGAATTATGGGAAGTTGAGGTGAGAGGGAATGTTGTGCCAAATTTGAATTCTGGGTACTCAAGAATTCGGCTTTGGGTTGGTTTGCTTCTCATTTTAGTTTTTGTCTGCTCTTGTGGTTCTTTTCTGCTTGGAGGCCGAATGTTGTTGGGGTTCTTTTCGGGTATCTTTCTGTTTTACCTTTTTTGACTTTGGAAATCACTTCTTTTCCTTTGCTATTGATTTTCTTCTTTCTTTGGCCGAACTCTCTCTCTCTTTCCCTCTCAATATTTTCGGGTTTGGCAAGTTTTCTCTCAATTTTCTTGTTCTAATTTTGGTCTTTCTTTGTCGATTTCTATATTCTTTTTCCCCTTGTGCTACTGTTTCTCCCCTCTCACTCTCCTAAATTGGTGTTTTGGCATAGTTTCCTTCTTTGCTCTCTTAGCCGAATTGTAGCTTTATGCTCTCCTTTTCTAATGCTATTCCTTATCTCTGCGGTTCTTTTCTCCCTTTTCTCTGGTGCTGTTGATTTGGCCATTGAAACTGTCTCATCTTTGGCCATCCTTTTCGATTATTCAAGGCAAGGAGTGCATACCTCCTCCGCTGGTTATACGTCAATAAGTGAAGGGTAGGTTACAATGATTTGGGGTAATCGTTGCTTGGTGATAAACTATTTCTTTTTATTTCTTGTGTCTTCGTTAGTGACTACGTTTTGTTTTCAGTAGCAAAGCGTGTGGATTGAGACCCTTCCCCATATCTCTTCATAAGTAAGCAGAGTTGAGTCATTAGGGGTATGTTTCGATCATTCGTAATTGAGAAAGTTGTTTGGTTGGTTTTATTTCGACCACTAAGGTGATTAATGGGGTGTGTATTGATCAATCTTTAGGTTCAAAATTCTTCTGAGGTGCCTACGAGCCGTAATCGATTCAAGGTGCGTAACCACAAACCCAACTTTGGAAATCGACAAAAGCCAGAGATAGTGAATGACGACACTACATGGGCGTGCGCTAGCTTGTGTGGTAGTCAGTGTGAATAAACACAGGCGCATGATCGTCAAGGCCAACCATGGGCGAAATCATGGGTTGGGTCAAACTGGGCTGTGTGGGCACCACGGGCATGTGAGCCCCACACGGGTAAACCACACGGATGTGTGGAGAATATTGGGCCAGATAGTGTAATCCACATTGCCAAGGCCATTTCTGGGCTATGTGAGCCACGAGGGCGTGTGGGCCCACATAGGCTCACAATATGGGCCGTGGGCCCATTTTCACTATTAGACTATTAAGGTTGCATGGGTCGCCCGTGATGACTGTGGACCTACTGTTGGGTCGGTAAGTTTACCTAGACCCTCAAAATGATAAAATGACTGTTATGCCCCTATGTGATAAAATGACTGTTTTGCCCCTATGTGATGTATGATTGTAATTAAACATGCCATTCTAGACATATTGAGTACATGTATGATATTATGACATGATGCATGATGTGTTGCATGGGGTTGGGTTTTGTTATGATTGGAGGAAGTGTACTGTACTGGCAGTTCTACTGCAAATACTATTTAGTGTCGCAACTGGTACCATTTGGAGTGTAGGGATGGGTGGGTTTATTATATCCCCACATGGAGTGCAGAGTTGGATGGAGATGGAGTGTAGAGGCTGGCTGGGTAGGATCTCCTGATTGCGTATATGTGCTACTACTGTCACTGAGATGGGCTTAGGCCCAAACTGATACTGATATTGTAAGGGGTTAAGGCCCTAACTGAGACTGAACCATTATTGAATTGGGCTTAGGCCAGACTGTATATACACTGTTTGCTTTTGGTATTGGATTACACACTGAGTTTTCATAACTCACCCATTTTTTTATCTGTACAGGTAATCCCCAGTCCTAGGTGGATCGGTGCTACGAGGGACTCAAAGGTGGCCACACAACCGCGCATACTTTCATTTTTGGTTTTTAATTATAAGTAATTTTATTTGGGTATTTTACTATAATAAGGCCTTTATGGATTTTTTACTTTTATGTGGGTTTTTGTTTGATTTGATTGGTAACTGCTAGCAGTAGGGTAAGACACGGGTTTTCAAAAAGATAAATTCTTTTCAAAAATACCACGAGTACACAATTTGTTTTAAGAGCTTCCGTAAGAAATAACGTTTTAAAAATTTAGTGACGTCTTAGTATGATTAACTTTTGCCAAACGGCTTACATTTTGAAAATGAACGAGACATCCTAAAATCATCGTTAAAATCACAAAAAGGTTAAATATAGAACGGGTTTTTCAACGATATCTCACTTTACGGAAAATACTTCAATGTGACATCGCCAGATTCAGCCATAACGTCCAAGCCAGATTTAAGGTGTTACATTTAGTGGTATCAAAGTCAGGTTGCAAAACTCAGCTGTGGATTAGGTTTCTTTCAAAACATAGAATTTCTAAAAGAACTATTTCAAATGATTTGAAGTATTTTGAAATGTTTTACCGAATGTGTGGTACACAGAGTCTCCGACGCTAGTTTTATAAGTCTTCTGAAACTGTTATTTGTTTGAATTGAAATACTGAGATACTGTAGGTATAGACTATACTGAAATACTCTATTTAGGGTAAACTAAAGACTGTAGTAAGATTGCGATCTGCAAAAATGAAATCTGAATTATTAATACTGTTTTTCATAAAACATCTGTTAATAAACACTGAAACTGTAAACTGATGCATAAAACTATTAATACAGATAAAATGCAATTCAATAATGAGCACTAGAAGTACTCGTGGAAGAGGTATAAGAGGCCGCGGCTGAGGCCGTGGAGGTGCTCAGGCTGGGTCTTCGTTGTTTGGCCACATGCCTAATGTTGAAGCTAGGGAGGCACCGGCTTCACCTGTGACTGAGACTGGGTCTCATGATTGTGCAACTGGGGACGACGCACTGTACCAAGCTATGTTATGGATTCTAGAGAGGGTCGTTGTGCCTAACACTGGTGCTGTGGGCCAAGGGTTGGTTATAGAATGGCTCTGGTCTAATGAAGTTGAGATTTTTAGGGGTATTACTGGAGTTGCCCCTAATGTGGCTGAGTATTGGATTGAGGCCACAGAGAGGATCATGGACTATGTTGACTACACCCCTGAGTAGAAACCAAAGGGTGCAGTGTCACTGCTGAAAGATGAGGCTTACCAGTGGTGGCTTACAGTTAAGGAGGGCACTCAGCCTAATCGACTAACCTGGGAATTTTTCAAGACTGCTTTTCAAGGAAAGTATATGGGTGCTAGTTATGTGGATGCCCGGAGGAGATAGTTTCTGAATTTGACTTAGGTGGATAAATTAGTGGCTGAATATGAGGCTGAATTTTTGTGATTAAGCCGCTATGAGCGAGGGATGGTGGCAACTGAGTATGAGCAGTGTGTTCGTTTCGAGGACAACCTCAGAGATAGTCTATGGGTTCTGATAACTCCACAGAGGGAGCGAGATTTTACTGCATTGGTTGAAAAGGCAAAGATCACCGAGGAAGTGAAGCACACTGAGCGACAGAACCGTGAGAAAGAGAGAGGTAGGGCCAGGAGGGATTCGGAGCTCTTAAGTTCCTTTCTGAGGCCTAAGAAAAAGGCCAGAGTTGATGAGCTGGTCAGAGTTGGGGCCCTTGTTGCTGTTAGTGGACCATAGCCCTACGCTAATTGTGGGAGACGCCATCAGGGTGAGTGCTGGAAAAGGACTAGGGCTTGTTTGAGCTGCGGATCTATAGAGCACCGTATCAAAGAGTGTCCATGGAGGCCCAATCAGGTGCAAGCTACAGGTTTGGGTACTATACAGCCACCGAGGGGTGTTCAACAGCTACTGAGAGGCCGTGGTCAGGCCAGGGGTGGTAATGGTATGGGCCATGGTCAGACGGCACCAGGCAGAGGTGCTTGGCATATTGAGGCAAGACAGCCGGCTTTAGTTTATGTTGCATGATGCCGAGAGGATGGTGATGCTCTGGATGTTATTGCGGGTACGTGCTTAATCTATAATGTACCTTAAATTACACTAATAGATATAG
Source organism: Gossypium anomalum (assembly GCA_025698475.1). Classification (NCBI taxonomy): domain Eukaryota; kingdom Viridiplantae; phylum Streptophyta; class Magnoliopsida; order Malvales; family Malvaceae; genus Gossypium; species Gossypium anomalum. The sequence goes on from CM046965.1 coordinate 46,460,858, forward strand.
GATCTACTCACTCTTATATAGCCTATACTATGTCTAAGACTCTAGGTATCTTAGTGAAGAGCACTACAAGTAAGGTTACTGTGTTGAGTCCATTGGGGCAGTCAATTAGGGTAAATAAAATATTCAGAGATGTACCTTTGGAGGTTCAAGGAGTTATCTTTTTGGCAGATTTGATGGAACTTCCTTTTGGAGAATTTAACTTCATTCTGGGAATGGACTGTCTGGTTAAACATTGGGTGAGCTTGGACTGCACTACCAAATGGATGGTACTAAGAACTACGGAGGGTGACAAGGTAGATGTAATTGGGGAGCATTGGAACTACTTGTCAAATGTGATCTCTGCATTGAGGGCGGTGAAGTTGGTTCGTAAGGGTTGTGAGGCATTCTTGGCCTATATTAGTGTTTCAGATTCTACGGTTTCTTCTGTTAAAGATATCAAAATAGTTAAAGACTTTCCTGATGTCTTTCTTGATGAGCTCCCTGGGTTACCTCTAAATCGTGAAGTTGGGTTTAGGATTGAGCTCCTGCCTGGTACAGCTCCAGTGTCCATCGCCCCTTATAGAATGGCACCGAAAGAGCTTGTGGAGCTTAAAGCTCAAGTTCAAGAGTTGTTAGATCGTGGGTTCATCCGCCCTAGTATGTCTTCGTGGGGAGCACCAGTTTTGCGTGTGAAAAAGAAGGATGGATCCATGTGTATGTGCATCGATTACCGGTAACTGAATAAATTAACCATTAAGAATAAGTACCCCCTACCGAGGATTGATGATCTGTTCGACCAATTTTGAAGAGCTTCGATTTTTTCTAAGATTGATCTCCAATCGGGTTACCATCAACTGAGGGTCAAAGAGACTGATGTATACAAGACAGCGTTTAGGACTCGTTATGGTCATTATGAGTTTCTAGTGATGCCGTTTGGATTAATGAATGCACCAGCGGCTCTTATGGGCCTGATGAACCGAGTGTTCCAGCCCTATCTGGATTGGTTCGTAGTAGTTTTTATTAATGACATTCTAGTGCATTCGAGAACTGAAGATGAACATGATGCACATCTCTGAGTGGTTCTGCAGATTCTGAGGGAGAAACAACTATACGCCAAGTTTAGTAAGTGTGAGTTCTGGTTACGAGAGGTAACATTTCTGGGCCATGTGGTATCTACTGAAGGGATTAGGGTTGATCCTCAGAAAATTGAAGCTGTTCTGGATTGGAAGCCACCTAAGAGTGTATTTGAGATCGGTAGTTTTCTAGGACTAGCAGGGTATTATCGGCGATTTGTTGAGGGGTTTCATTGATTGCAGCACCGTTGACTAAGTTGTTGCGTAAGGGTGTGCCATTTAACTGGACCGATGCGTAACAAGATAGCTTTGAGAAGCTCAAGCAAGTTTTGACTGAGGCCCCTATCTTAATAGAGCTAGAGTTTGGGAAAAAGTTCATTGTCTACAGCGATGCATCACATGTTTATTTGGGATGTGTGTTGATGCAAGATGTAAGGTAGTAGCGTATATGTCCCGATAATTGAAGACTCGTGACATGAATTATCTGACATACGACTTGGAGTTGCCACGGTGGTATTCGTATTAAAATTTGGAGGCATAATTTGTACGGTGAGAAGTGTATCATTTACACGGATCACAAGAGCCTTAAATATCTCCTCACTCAGAAGGAGCTAAATCTTAGGCAGCGTAGATGGTGATACGATCCACCTCGAATGATGAGTCGAGTCGTATTTATGTTGCCCGATCGTCTACGAGAAAGTATGGTTCAATTAGAAGGATATCTAACTAAATCAATGAAATAGACTCAACTGGTATTAAAAGATAAAAAATAAAATGGCTAATTGAAAAGGGAAAATATTTGGTTATCAAATAAGTGGTTAAAGTTGATTATGTTTTGGATATGGTAAAAGGATGGAAAGAAACGGCTCAAGAAGCAAGCAAGAACCAACACTAATTAGTGTTGACTTTTGAAAAGGTTTGTCTATTCAGTTAAGACCTCGACCCACTATCAAGGAAGATAGAAACCTCGGTATAGGGTTCAAACACCACACTTGCAAAAGTGATAAGTTCGGGAAAGGCAAAGAACGGGTTGATGCCACTAGCTTTGTAGATAAGCTAACAAGTCTTTGAACAAAATTGGAGAAAAGTATTTCTCACCAAATGAACAGAGTTTCATTAAAATGTCCCAATGTGCTTCAAAATGGTTGGTTACATATATTTATAGGTATAGAAAAACTAGCCGAAAAGTCACATCTTAATGTGCTAGTTAAAACTAAAATTAAACTCAAGTCTCTTGGCATTCTTGTAACAATTAACTCCATCCTCGAATTCACTTTAATTCAGCTGAATACATATCCTTGATTGCTTGAAAAATGTCTCTTGAGATGTTCCTTGGCTAGCCGAAAAGACACCAGCTACTTAATGGTGTTTTGAATGCTTGTTTTAATATTTGAAAGAACAAAATCAGTTGGTAGGTGAAAGGGTGCCGAATTTAAAAGGGTGTTAAAATGCTCCTTAAAACTCCTTAATTGATGTATAAAACCTCCCTTGTAACAACTCATTCCTTTGTAACAAAAAAAAAAAAACACTTGAAAAGTCACTTCCATTAAGTTGTAACAGCCTTGAAATGTAACAGTTGTGAGATGAAGGAACACCTGCAATAAACACATTAAAATGAACTTTATTAAACACAATTAATCACTAATTAAACTCAATCACATTAAATACTTGACTTCAATAAATGAACTAGAAACAAAGGCATAAATTAATGCAGCAACTAGTTTAATTAAAAGAAGCAAAATTAAATAAACTTGAACTCATGCTTCAATAAATTATCCTAGTAACTAGATTAATTAAATAAGCATCTTATTAAATGAAATTCAATAAAAACTCAAATAAATAAACTAAGATGAGTTGAATTAAAACCAGCAACCCATTTATTAAACTTAAGATGAGTTTTATTAAAAATTTAAATTCTACTTGCAATAAATTGCAAGTAACGCCTATAGGGTTCATCCATGCATGATTAATGGGTTCGACTTCTTGTTCTTTCCAAACTCGTTCCACGTAGCTTGCCAATGTGTCTTTAAATTTCTTAGCTCATGACCTAGTAATAGGCCCTTATGGCAACTCAATGGATTCCGTAGAGACATCCCGAGCTAAGGTTGTATCATTCCCCCTCTTGAAAGCGACTTGTCCTCAAGTCGAAACCTGCATCAAAAGGAGACAAATCAGCAACATTAAAGCTTGCACTAAAGTTATACTCACCCGATAAGTCAAGTCGATATGAATTTTCATTGATTCATTCAATAACTTGGAATGGACCATCTCCTCGTGGTAACAACTTAGATCATCGTTGAGCTGGAAACTGTTCTTTCCTCATATGAATCCAGACCCAATCACTGGGTTCAAAGATAACCCGTTTTCTTCCTTTGTTCGCCCTTTGAATGGAACTCTCGATTTGGGCTTCAATATTAGCTCACACCTTTTGATGGAGCTCTTTGACGTATTCAACTTTTTTCTTAGCATCTACATGCACAAAATGATTGTTAAGCAATGGTAATAAATCAAGGGGAGTTAATGGATTAAAGCCATAAACTACTTCAAAGGGAGAAAACTTAGTAGCAGAATGGACGAAGCGATTGTAAGCAAATTCGATGTGAGGTAAACATTCTTCCCATGACTTTAGATTTTTACGGACGATGGCATGCAACAAAGTAGTCAATACTAGATTTACCACCTCCATTTGTCCATCCGTTTGAGGATGACAAGTGGTCGATAATAACAACTTCGTTCTGAGCTTTCCCCACAATGATCTCCAAAATTGGCTCAAAAACTTTGTATCGCGATCGGACATGATCGTTCTTGGAATTCCATGTAAACGAACAACTTCCCTAAAGAAGAGATTAGCTACATGAGCAGTGTCATCAGTCTTGGCACATGTAATAAAATGAGACATTTTCAAAAATCTATCAACTACTACATATATAGAGTCTTTGCACGTTTTTATTTTTGGTAATCTAAGGACAAAGTCCATGGATACATCCATCCAAGGGAATTCAGGTATGGGTAGTGGCATATACAAACCATGAGGTTGAATTTTGGACTTAGCTCGTTTGCATGTCACACAATGCTCACAGACACGTGCAACATCTCTTTACATTCGTGGCCAATAAAAATGTTCTTGTAGAGTTGATAGTGTCTTGCTTATACCAAAGTGTCCCATGAGGCCTCCACTATGCGCCTCTTGCATAAGCAATTCTTGAATCGAGCCTTATGGTATGCATAACTTGCCTTCCTTAAAAAGGAAGCCCTCATACCTATAAAATTTCTCAAAAGATCCATTCTCACAAGCAGCAAAGATATTACCAAAGTCATTGTCATTAACGTACAATTCTTTCAAATAAAAAAATCCAAGTAGCTTAGAATCAAGATAAGACAATAAAGTGTACCTCCTCGATAGAGCATCAGCCACTACGTTTTCTTTACCTTTCTTATACTTGATGACATATAGAAAAGATTCAAGATATTCAATCCACTTTTCATGACGCTTGTTTAACTTATGTTGACCCTTAATCTACTTTAAGGTTTCATGATCAGAGTGAATCACAAACTCCTTCGACCACAAGTAATGCTGCCACATCTCAAGAGATCGAATTAAAGCATACATTTCCTTATCATACACGGGATAATTGAGAACAACCCCATTTATCTTTTCACTAAAATATACCACTGGCCTTCCATCTTGGGTTAGCACAACCCCAATTCCTACATCTGAAGCATCACATTCGATTTCAAAGGTTTTAGTAAAATCAGGAAGTGCCAATAAAGGTGCTTGGACAAGGCATTGTTTAATTTTATTAAATGAATTTTCTTACTCATTTGTCCAATAAAATGCTGAATTTTTCTTAATAACACTTGTCAAGGGCGCAACAATTGTACTAAATTAGGTACTAAACATCGATAAAAACTAGCCAACCCATGAAAGCTTCGGATTTGGCTAATGCTAGTCGGGCGCGGCCATTCTTGGATCGCTCAAACTTTCTCTTGATCAACTTCCAACCCTTCAGAACTTACCACAAAACCTAAGAACACAACTTTGTTAGTACAAAATAAACACTTTTTAAGGTTTGCATAGAGTAATCCTGTTACAACATTTCTAACACCTCTTGCAAATGTTGAACGTGCTCTTCCAATAACTTACTATATATCAAGATATCATCAAAATAAACTACACAAAATTTTTCAATATAAGCCGCAACACATGGTTCATTAATTGCATAAAAGTACTAGGTGCGTTCGTAAGACTGAATGGTATTACCAACCCTTCGTACAAACCATGTTTGGTCTTGAAGGCTGTCTTCCATTTATTGCCTTCTCGCATACGGATTTGATGGTAGCCACTCCTAAGATCGATCTTCATGAATATCTTGGCACCACTTAACTCATCGAGTATATCATCGAGATGAGGAATCAGATGTCTATATTTGACGGTGATCTTGTTGATAGCACAGTAGTCAACGTACATTCGCCACGAACCATCCTTTTTAGGCACAAGTAGAACCGGTACAGCACAAAGACTGAGGCTCTCTCGGATATAACCCTTATCCATAAGTTCGATAACTTGTTTTTGCAATTCCTTGGTTTCTTCTGGGTTACTTCAATAAGCAGGTCGATTAAGAAGTGCGGCTCTAGGTACTAGATCGATTTGGTGCTCGATGCCTCGAATGGGAGGCAATCCACTCGGTACTTCTTCCGAGAAAACATCCTCGAATTCCTGTAAAAGAGACAACATAGAAGAAGGTAGATCGTAGGGTAACTCGTTAGTGTTTAACAAAATTTCTTTGTAGATAAGTACAAATATAGGTTGCCTCAAAGTTGAAGCTCTTCGAACATCACTCGCTCTCGCAAACACGCTTATTTTCCCACTTTCTTTTTCTTTTCCATTTTTTCTTTTCTTGCTTCCTCTTCACTCTCTTTTAAAATTTTACCTCTAGCTCTCTCATTTCTCTTTTCTTTTTCTTGCATTATTCCCAAAGGTGTTTTGATTTTGAGTTGGTCCTCGTATACTTGCTTTGGGGTTAATGGTGTAAGTGTCACATTCTTGCCACAATACTTGAAGGTATATCTATTAGTATAGCCATCATGAACCACTCTTCGATCAAACTACCATGGTCGTCCTAACAGCAAATAGCCTGCGTGCATTTGGCACCACATCGCATAGAACTTCATCGGAGTATTTTCCAGTGCTAAAGGAAACTAGGACTTGTTTCATGACTTTGAGCTCACCACCATCGTTGAGCCATTGAAGCTTGTATAGGTTCGGATGTTTGGTGGTCGGCAGTCCTAATTTTTCCACCATGAGAGTACCCACCACATTCGTGCAATTTCCACCATCTATGATAATGCTACAAAATTTCCCTTAGATTTGGCATCTCGAATGGAAAATATTCTCTCGTTGTTGCTCGTTCTCCACTCCTTGTAGACTTAAACTTCATTTGACTACAAGCAACTCACCTTCGACAGGGTGTTCCAAATCCTCTTCTTCGTCAGAATTCAATTTGGGCTCATCTTCCTCTTCATCCTCTGTTTCAATTTCACCATCAGCATGTAACACCATGGTGCTTTGGTTTGGGCAATGACTTGCAATATGTCCTCTTCCGAGACATTTGAAGCATTTAATATCTCTAGAATGGTTGGATGAACTCTCGGTAGCTTTGCCTCTGCTTGATTCGGCGAAAGGCTTATTTGTCTTCAGCAACACCGTAGACTCCTTTGCTCGGTTTGATGGAAAGCTTTTGCTAATGCCTTGTCCCCATCTTGGAGGATTTGCAGTGGAGTAGCCTCAGGTAGCACCCTTACGCTTCATTTGTTTTTCCACTTTGATGGCCATGTGTACCATGTCCACCATCTCGATGTAATGTTGAAGTTTGATGAGATTAGCAATGTCACGGTTAAGACCAGCTAGAAAACAAGCCACAGTCGCTTCGTGGTCTTCTTGGACATTCGCACGAATCACCGCCACCTCTATCTCCTTGTAATAGTCTTCTACGCTCTTAGTTCTTTGAGTAAGATTTTAGAGTTTCTGATAAAGCTCCCGGTGATAATACGAAGGAATAAATCACCGTCGCATTGTAGCTTTCATCTCAGCCCAAGTATTAATAGGCCTTTCTCCGTTGCGCCTTCGACTAGTGGTGAATTGATCCCACCAGATCATCGCATAATCAAAAAACTCGATTGCAGCTAGTTTGACCTTCTTACTCTCAGAATAGTTGTGGCATTCAAATACTAATTCAATCTTTTTTCCCACTCTAGGTATGCCTCTGGATCGAATTTTCCTTGAAAAGGAGTTCACAGCTTTATATTCTTGAGATCATCATTTTTTCGTCTCTGATCTCTTTGGGCACGATCTCGTTGTTCCCTCTGTTGAACACTCACATTGGACCCTTGGTCACTCTCAGCCTCACTAGGATCTGACTGATCATCTTCGTTAAATTATTGTCGGCCACGGTTTCTAGGGGGACTTTGAGGTGCCCTTTTTCTTCGTACTTTTTCTTCAACTAAATCCAACCTTTCCTGTATAGGATCAAGCTTCTGGTCAAAAAGGCATTCCACCTCTCAAAGCATAGCTTGAAGATTAAGTTCTGGAACATTTCTAATAGGTTGTTAGTCTTGTCACTCCTCCATATTTCGTTCAGGATTTTTTGACAACAAAGAAAATAAAACAAATCAAAACTGAAGAAAGATAATAATTGAAACCTCACAACAAACCTTACGTTCACTCGGAAAGAAAAAAATTGATAGCACTCACGCTCGTGTTTGCACTCGTATGTTGGCTTTTACCTCCTCTCGATTGTGCTCACTCTCATGCCTTTTTTCGCTTCTTCTTTTCTTATGACTTCGTAAGGAAACTTGCCAAGGCTTAATCGTAGGCTTAGGGGTCGGTCACAAATTGGGAAACAAGGGAATTAATGAAGAGGGGTAGGGTAGGCTAAAAGAAAAGATGAAAAAGGGTTTAAGTGTGGCATAGAATGGGTAGGAATGGTTGAGATGGGAATTTTCTTGATCGGGGAATACAAGAGTAAATACAAATTTTCAACAAAAATTTTTTTCGAACATCAGTTCTTCACGTACTAATCCGAGTTTATCTTCGAAGGTCCGTACTTCTTATTTTAATGACTCTGATACAAAATGATACGATCTGCCTTGAATGATGAGTCGAGTCATATTTACGTTGGCTGATCGTCTACGAGAAAGTATTGTTCAATTAGAAGGATATCTAACTAAAATAATGAAATAGACTCAACTGGTATTAAAGGATCAAAAATAAAATGGCTAATTAAAAAGGGAAAATATTTGGTTATCAAATAAGTGGTTAAAGTTAATTATGTTTTGGATATGGTAAAAGGGTGAAAAGAAACGGCTCAAGAAGCAAGCAAGAACCAACACTAATTAGTGTTGACCCAATACTTATATGTCAAGATTGAGGTATTACAACCAGAGTTAAAAGAGGTAATTGTACCGGTAGTTGAGTCACAAAAAAAACAACTAAAATTGTTGCAAATATACCTTTCACTTCAATACTATAAGAAAAGCAAAGGCGAGATGAGAATGAATTTGTAAGTTTCCTGAACTTGTTCAAAATGTTAAAAGTTAACCAGCCTTTAATTGAATTAATTGAGAAAGTTCCTGAATATGCCAAGTTTTTAAAAGAAATTATGTCTAGTCGCATGAAGATTAAGGTAGGCAAACTGGTTAATGTAAGTGCTTTTTGTAGTGCGATTATCTAAAGATAGGTTCCCCAAAAATGGAAAGACTCTAGAAGTTTTACTATTCCCATAGAGATAGGGAGCATTCATTTTAGTAGAGCTTTATGTGACCTAGAAGCTAGTATTAAATTAATGCCTCTATCTATCTTTGTAAAACTCAGATTAGAGGATCTCAAAAATACCCAAATAACACTACAGTTAGCTACAGATCCTCAGTACATCTAAAAGGAGTACTAGAAGATGTGTTAGTCAAAGTACACAACTTTATCATCCCAGTAGACTTTGTGGTTCTATGTTTTGAAGAAGATTAAGAGATGCCAATCCTGTTAGGAAGACATTTCTTAGCCACCTGAAGGTCCACTATTGACTTAGAGAAAAATGAATTAACCATGAAAATCAATGGTGAGACTAAAAATTTAAGTGTTGTCACCAACTGAACAAGGAAAGTATAAGGGAGTCAGGAAAGCACTGTAATAAATTATCTATTTCTGATAATCCCAAATCAAGGGACGAACTTCCTTTAATGCATGCAAATCAAAAAATAGGTTTAAGAAAAGGGATAAACAGGTAAAGGTGGAGTGGCACGATGGACGATGGACGATGGACTAATACTGATAGAACTAAAGAATCGTCCGTCTGTGAATTAATAATACAGTCGGATAAATTCAGTAGTAAAACTTGAACTTTTAAAATTAATATTTAAAATTTTTGTAAATTATTGTATAATTAACTAACTATTTAGTTTAGGTTTTAAGTTTTATTAATTTTATGTTTTCTAAAAACCGTAACACTCTAGATATTAGAATTGTGGGTGAAAACAGAGTCATTACTGCAACACGGTAGCCCTGGGTCACAACACCAAAGGTAGATTCGATGGAATTAAGGAAATCACTTCGATGTCATGAAACGGACTTTATGTGTCACGACATCGAAGCTAGTTTACCCAGAAATCCAAAAGTCCAGAGTGTGTCGCGACATCAAACCCCGATGTCGCAACAATGGTAATCTGACAAGAATGTCATGCAATGGAGCCCCTGTTTCACGACATCGCTGCAGTTTCCTATAGGGTTGACCCGACCTATTCACGTAACCTAGTGGCTTAAACTTCACTTCACCCAATTTTTAACCTATAAACACCTATTTTATAACCTAAATACATATTATCCCCTTATTTAAACATCTCTTAAACTCCTTTAATCTCTCAAAACCTCTTAAATTTCTTAAACCTTAAAACTCACTTTTTCTTTTAATTCTTATTTCAATCTTACTCGATCCAGAACAGACAAGAACATTGCAAGGAACGACAAATAAATGAGCGTGGTGAGGAATCCAACAACTTATACGAGGTTAACTATTCCTAACTCAAGTTTTACTGCTCCATTGAACTTATAGCTTGATATTTCATTAGTCTGAAAACATTATGCCTCCTAGGAAGGTTTGAAGAACTAATGAACCGGAATCATCAACGGTTTCAGACCCCTTTAATTTCTCAAACTCGAATTCTGGAAAATATTTGTATAACTTCAACGAAAACCTTCATTCAAGAAAGGGGATTTGATACGTTGATGATTATTTGCAAGGAAATATGGCCTTTAGTTAGATATCATAGGTGGGAACGTTTATGGACGATCCCTAAAGACATTGTTGTGGTCTTTGTCATTTAATAATTTTATACATCTTTATGGGACCAAAAGTCTAGAAATAGCGAAGGCCATATGTGGGAAATGGTACCTGTGCGAGTAACACCTTGAATTATTTGTGATTTTTATAATGCCCCATACTATGAAAAAGATTTTATTGATGAAACTAATTTAGAATATTTTCGAGACATAGATATGGATAACATTATAAACTTTTTAGCTGAAGGAAGGGGCGAATGGAAATATCGTCCAAGTACCAATATCCCAACCTCCTTCCATCAAGCTATAATGTTTCCTCAAGCTAAAATATGGATTCAATTTTTATGCACATAAGTTGTTCTTGCTTTGAATGTGTAACACCCCAAACTCAGCCTGGACGTTATTGTGACAACCTTAATTAGACCTTAGTTGGAATGTGGTTTCGGGACCACAAAACTGAGTCACAGAAATTTATTTTTATTTTAATTGCATATATTTATGTGTGGTAGTATATGTATAAAAATTTAAATTTTTAAAATAGTCTTGGGAATGTAAATTTTCTTGAAAGGACTTAGTTGAGAAATTTAGAAAAGATGATAGGTAATTTGTAAGGATCTAAAAACATAAAGGTGAGAAAGCTTGGATTTGCATGTCAATTTACCCTTAATGCAATTAGTGGCCGGCCATGAAATGATGATACCCCACTAAGTTTAATTAAATACAATTTTAATATGGTAATTGATAGAATAAAATTTATAAAAAAAAAAAGAAGGTAAGAGAGTGTTCATCTTCTTCCTTGCAAAAGCCGAAATTAAAGTGAGGGAGGAAGGAAAATTGTTGAAGGCATTCGGCCAACTTAGGGGTGGATTAAGGTAAGATTTTATGTTATTTTCATTAAACCTTATGAGAATCTAGTTCATAGTTAAGTTCATATTCCAACCCATATGTTGATTTTCTTTATTTAGTGACAAATGTATATACTAATTACTATGGTTAATTGTTAAAAGATAGTGTTGAGGTTTAGGATGGATATATTAGAAGATGAATAATGAACTAGCTAAAGGATATATGTGTTTTTGAATGATAGCATGAATAGATGAGGAGTTTTGATAATTAGGAAAATTTGGTCAATTTGATATGTGATAAAAGTTAAGTGTTAAATGGAATGAAAATGATATTATATTGGAGTATGTATATTCGGCCATATGAATGAATACAAGGATGATGTTAAAGTTGATTATGTATAAACGGCTATATGGGGTTCATATTTGAGATATTATCTTTAATTCGTTATAATTGATCAAATGGATGAGATGGGTTTATTGATTAAATTTGATTCATGAATGTGTACATTGAAGTGAAATATATCATAGGCAATGTTATTTTGGAAGTAAGAATGCATTCGGCCTTGAGGCACTTTATAAGTATTAGTTAAGATTTTAATGTTTTGAACAATAATAGTTGTAAGATGAGGTGAAAATTTTTAAAATATATATATGTGTGAGTAATTAGCAAAGGTGTTTCCATGTATATATTATATACATGTGTTTTTATACATGTGTTTTTATACATGTGTAATTAAAGTATTGATTGGATTATTGTTAATAAAGTAATATTAGGTGGTTGATAGTCGAATAGCATAAGCATATGGTAGAATGATAAAAGTTTTTACCGTGAGTTTCTTGTATTATGTAATCATTAATATTATTGAAATAAATAAGTAGAAAGGTAATTAAACTAGTTAATCTATTTTGATTAAGCTCAAGAACATAAAGGAGGGGAAACAAGCAAGGGCAAGTCGAAGGACATGGAGTAGCTGATTAGGGTCGTTTTATTCTAAACAAGGTAAGTCCATAAGCTTTTGAAAGATTGATTAATTATATGTATTTATAATTGTGGCCGTATATGCCAAATGAATTAAGTAAATTGTTATATCATAGTGAGTTAACATTGGCACTATGTGTGCGGTGTGGTATGGCACTATGTGTGCGAAGTTGAATAGCACTATGTGTGCTAATTTGAATGTCAATATATAAGTGAATCTTCAAGGCACTATGTGTGCGGTGTGGTATGGTACTATGCGTGCGAATTTATTTAGCACTAAGTGTGCGAAATTGGTTGATGATATGAGGAGCATAGGTAAAGAATAAAGTGCTAAAACTATTAACTGAAAAGTATGTGTATGGGTATATCTAGTTCATCATTGCTTCTTACTTTGAGAAAGATTTTAAAATGGTTGGTTGTTTAATAATCAATTCGATAGCGAAACTTGGTTTGTGGTTGGATCAATAAACTAGGTAATTGTAGCACAGTTCGGTATGAATGAATTAGTCGATCTTACATGTTTTTTTCTTGTGATCTCATGTTAATAGCCTGTATTATATTGCTTATGATTTACTGAGTTGAATACTCATTTGGTGTATTTGCTTGTCTCCTATTTAGATTTCTTTGACCATTTTGTGTGCTTGGGATCATCGTCGAAGTCATCACACCAGCTTGCAACATTTTGGTACCTTCTTCTTAGTTGGCCTAGTGAACATTACGGCATGTATAGGTTAATATGTATTTTGGTTTGAACTCTGATGTGTACATTTCCATCCATGCGTATATGGCTTAAATATTAAGTTTGAATTTGGTTATGTTTAATCATGGTATAATTCGTTTTGGTTTATAATATTAATGCTAATTATGAATGATATATATATATATACGTATATAGAAATATACATATGTTCAAATATGGTGAGTGCTTGAAAATATTGAGTATGTGTTTTTGGGGTGGTTCGACTATAACACACTTATATAAGTGATTAATCGAAATTTGATTATTGTATGTGCTCTTAGTCTTTAATTGAGATAGCGTAATGAGTGTCTGGTTATGTTTAAACATAACATACAATTTGTATAATATGATTGTTATCTGGTGTAAATTTATGCGATGGTTTTGATTGAACTTTATAATATTTAATTGCGTACGAATAAAAATGGTATATGGTGGTTTAAGGTATTTTGCATTATTAAAGGTGAACTTAACGAAATTTTGATAATAGAAGTAGATGCATCAGAAATTTGCAAATAAATATTCGGTACAGTAATATCTCGTAACCCTTTTCAGCGATGGAAACGGGTTAGGGGTGTTACAGTTATGGCTGGATCTGGCACATCACATTGAAGTGTTTTAGGGAAAATCGTGTTTTCATTGAAAACCCTTCTTAAAATAAAAGAAACATTAACTATCCTTAAAAAAAACTCCTTTTAATCACTTGTTTAAAATATATGATTTTATGAAAACATGTCCTTTTAAAATGTAGTTGCGGAAACGTAGAAAAGTCATACTATAGTTTAAGAAACCATGTTCAACTTCTTATAATTACATCACATAAAAAAAATAATCCAAATAATAACAAAGTGGAGGCCCTATTACAATTTGATTTGAAAAGTACTTAATAACATAGAAACTGATAAGCTTTAGAAAGAAAAACAAGTCCAAATTATCTTGCTAACTGGCCACCCAGAGTCCCTCCAAACATCAAACCTTCTACTGAGCATCACCTCAAAATAAAATAAAAGAGGGGGTGAGTTTTCCCAAACTCAGTGTGTACAACCCTCGACGAAAAGAAGCATTCAAAAGTCATCATACATCAAACATGCAATGCAATGCAGTGCAACCCACCCCAATAATCCAACCGGTACACTTTTACTCCGTTCCTCTTTTCACAACCTGTGGGGATATAAATATTGACCCACCCAACCGATACACATCAATGGTAGCCCGATTGCAGAACTACCCAGGTTGCAGCAAGCTACCAATCACATATTAGGCTTAAAAGCCGTCGGTGGATCCACGATTGTCAAGAAACTATGCGACCCTCATATACTCCCTTCGTTCCATAATTCCCAACCCATATGCAACCTAAACAGGATATCATATGAATACATATGAATGCATGTAGCAATCATAAATCTTACACACAACACTTGGGGGTATTTTAGTCATTTTCGCCCTTAGGGGCATTTTGGTAATTTTTTTATTACGGGTTTTTACTTACCTTGGCCCGTTAACAAATCCCGTGAGCTAAGATGAACAAACACTATGCACCAGGTAGGATTCCAGAGAAGGGGAGGTGAGTCATTAAGACTGCTTAAGTACCAAGCTCTCCCTAGATCCAATCCTAGACATGCATATACCCGTTGCCACACCTTAACTCTATGACTTGTCCACAGTCTCAATATATTAATTAAGTTTTATGTGGTTATCATATACTATGCCCAAAACCCCTACATACATGCATATGGCCCACTTGGCCCAGTCTCATACATATGGCCCATCAGGCCCAATTCACATTCATATGGCCCATCAGGCCCAATTCACATTCATATGGCCCATCAGGCCCAATTCACATTCATATGGCCCATTCGGACTAATCTCATTTATATGGCCCATCCGACCCAAATCACATTATATTCATGCTCACATACAAATTTCCTATCATATAGCATCGCTTATCAAAATTTGCCTATTATGGGCCCATCAGGCCCATTTAGCCCATTTCGCCCCACTTGGCCTATTCACAACCCAAGTCCATGGAATCACCCATGGGCCTCAAGAAACCTATCGGTCTCCCCTTACGAGTATTCACGCTCTCGCAAGACTACTGTAGCCACACTTTTGACTTTTCAGCATTTCGACTTTTCGGTATTTTAGCATTTCAGCTTTTGCCGATTCATAGTGTGTGTGCAGTGTATGTACACACCTGGTAGGCAAGCGTGCTGCGATTCCCTTAGTCACCAACCTACAAATGATATCACCCTTCAATTATTCACATGCTTAATACATAACTTTACTAAAACCGAAACCTCACCTTAACATCACCTTGCGCGATAAGTATAATAGCCCCTTCTTAAATCACTAACCACGATCAACTCCTAGAACTGCACCAATCTTAACTATTAAAACCAGAATAATAGGTGACTCGTATCCAGCACAAGCCCCCTTACCTTAACTTTGAAATTCGGCCACTTTAACCAATGGGAGAAGAATACTTACCAAAATCGCAAACACCTAATGAGCAATTTCGGCAGAGAGCTAAGATCTGAGATCTGATACTAATTACCTAACACAGTCGATTAGAAAGAGTAAGGGACAATATTCGATACTTAGCAAAGAAAATCGATTGGAAGAGTAACACTTACACTAGATTCGGTCAAAGAGTATTCGGCTCTAGAGATCTGAATGGCACAATTACTTATTCGACACCAAGAGAGAGAGGAAGAAGAATCGGCTAAACCCAAAAGTGAAACAAAGAAATCGGCACAAGAAAAATAAAAGGAGAATAAGGGTTTTCGGCGTTTGGAGAAATCAGTAGAAAGAAAAGGAAGAAAACAAAAGGGTTTTCGGCACTTATTTATAGCCTTTATAGCCGAATTACCTGGCCCTCAGTTCTCCATTTGGCTCTATCACTTCTCCCTTCACATCTTCTCGTTTTTCTCCCTGATAACCCGTTGATCCTTTCCTTAATTTTCTCTCCTGAACACTCCCCTTAGAGCCACTTCCAACCTTCTAGAAGGTCAAAATTAAACTCTTAAAAATACTAAGCTAGGATTCAAACCTTGGACCTCCTTACTAGCTATTAACGCCACCTTCCTACACTCTAACTGGCGTCACTTAGCCATTCCTCCACAAGGCTTTTTCATGTTATTTTCCCCTATCTTTATTTAAAACCCCAACTACTTGCCAACCTTGATTTTTTTAATAATTAAATTATAATTTCTTCTACCTCCTAATTCGAACTCAAACCTTATCCAAGACCTACCTTTACGTAATTAACACTTAATCGGAATTGCTAAGCACAAAAAGAAAAATTCATGATTTTGGGATTTTTGGGTTTCGAGATTTTTGGGTTTCGAGATTTTTAGGGCATTACAACTCTACCCCCTAAAAAAAATTTCCTCCTCGAAATTCCCAACTACTAACACAGACTACCACACCATACTTTTGCTGTGCACTCTAATTCCAACTTAGGTAAATAGCACCCGATGGGTAAGTATGTACCATTATTTGCCTCTGAAGCGTCTCAATCCTCTTAAAGACGTGCTGCATAGACCAAAGCTGGTTGCCTCACCTCAGCATGACCAGCACCTCTGCCCGGTGCTCCACGACCTAAACCGTTTCCACCACTGGCCTAATCACGGCCTCTCGGCGGTTGCTAACCACCCTTCGGTGGCTGAGCACCACCTCGGCCCACGTCTGGCACCTATCTTGGCATTCAAAGGCAATTCCTGATCCTATGCTCCTTAGATCCACAAGCTAAACAAGCTCACGTCCTCTTCCAACACTCGCCTACATGGCCTTTCCCACAATCAGCACAAGGTGGCACCCCTAGATTAACAGCAGGGGGCCCCGCTCTAACTGGCTCATTAACTCTGGCCCTAGCCCTAGGCCTCTATTCAACACCAGGAGTCTCAACCTCCCTCTTGTTCTTACCCCTTTCTTTTTCTCGATTTAGGCGCTCAGTGCATTTTACCTCCTCCGCTATCTTTGCTTTCTCTACCAACTCCAAGAAAACTCGCTCCCTTTGTGGGGCTATTAATACTCTGAGGCTATCTCTAAGTCCATCCTCAAACTTAACGCAACGCTCATAGTCCGTTGCCACCATAACTCTTGCATACCTACTAAGGCGTAGAAACTCCGCCTCATACTCCACCACCGATTTATTTCCTTGGGTCAAGTTCAGGAACTCCTTCCTTCTAGCATCCACATAGCTTGCACCCACATACTTCCCCTGGAATGCAGCTTTGAAAAACTCCCAAGTGACTAGCTCCAGTTGGGTGCCCTCTTTCACCATCAGCCACCACTAGTAGGCTTCTTCTCTAAGTAGTGACACGGCTCATTTTAACTTTTGTTCCGATGAACAGTCCAGGTCATCCATTATCCTTTTAGTGGCTCCAACCAATATTTTGCCACATTAGGAACCACGCCAGACACACCCTTGAAGATCTCGGGCCCGTTAGAATGAAGTCACTCAGAAATGGACCCCCGATTCTCGCTGCCATTATTGGGCCCAGCGACCCTTTCCAAAATCCTCAGCATTGCCTGTGACAACACATCTTCTCCCGTGACCCAATCATACGGTCCTTTTCTAGCCACAGATGCTGACGATTCAGCCCTAAGACTTTCGCGGCCTCGGCCACGGCCTCTTGCACCTCTTCTAGCACTTATCGTCGATTCGCATATTATCTGGATTAAAAATTTTATGAATTTTTTGTTAGTTTAATAATTAACCCGATGTTTTATGGAAATTATTAAAGGGAAGATTGTTTTCAAAAATCCTCTACAGGTTCAAGTTCCTGCGGGCTTTGGTTCCATTCTAACAAGATCACCCAAAGTAGCCCTCTACCTAACTACTGTATAACAATTTAAACAAATTTAAGAATAAGAACAGAGACTCGGTGTACCGCTCATCAAGACTTCCCTTTTCACAAAACATTGTAATTTAATCAATTTTTTTTCAACACAAAAAAAAACCAAGTAATAAGGCCCAATTCACAGCCCAAGTTTTGTAACCTAGGCTCTGATACCACTAAATTTAACACTCCAAACCCGATCTGGATGTTATGGCCGAATCTGGCGCATCACATTGAAGTGTTTTAGCGAAAACCGTGTTTTTATTGAAAACCCTTCTTAAAATAAAAGAAACATTAACTATCCTTAAAAAAACTCCTTTTAATCACTTGTTTAAAATATATGATTTTATGAAAACATGTCCTTTTAAAATGTGGTTGTGGAAACGTAGAAAAGTCATACTATAGTTTAAGAAACCATGTTCAACTTCTTATAATTACATCACATAAAAATAATAATACAAATAATAACAAAGTGGAAGCCCTATTACAATCTGATTTGAAAAGTACTTAATAACATAGAAACTGATAAGCTTTAGAAAGAAAAACAAGTCCAAATTATCTTGCTAGCTGGCCACCTAGAGTCCCTCCAAACATCGAACCTTCTACTGAACATCATCTGAAAATAAAATAAAAGAGGGGGTGAGTTTTCGCAAACTCAGTGTGTACAACCGTCGACGAAAACAAGCATTCAAAAGTTATCATACATCAAACATGCAATGCAATGCAGTGCAACCCACCCCAATAATCCAACCGGTACACTTCTGCTCCGTCCCCCTTTTCACAACCTGTAGGGATATAAATATCGACCCATCCAATCGATACACATCAATGGTAGCTCGATTGCAGAACTACCCAAGTTGCAGCAAGAAGCCAATCACATATTGGGCTTAAAAGCCATCGGTGGATCACAGTTGTCAAACAACCATGCGACCCTCATATACTCCCTCCGTTCCATAATTCCCAACCCATATGCAACCTAAATAGGATATCACATGAATACATATGAATGCATGTAGCAATCATAAATCTTACACACAACACTTGGGGGTATTTTAGTCATTTTCCCCCTTAGGGGCATTTTGATAATTTTTTTTATTACGGGTTTTTACTTACCTTGGCTCGTTAACAAATCCCGTGAGCTAAGATGAATGAACACTATGCCCCAGGTAGGATTCCAGAGAAGAGGAGGTAAGTCATTAAGACTGCTTAAGTACCAAGCTCTCCCTAGATCCAATCCTAGGCATGCTTATACTCGTTGCCACACCTTAACTCTATAACTTGTCCACGGTCGCAATATATTAATTAAGTTTTATGTGGTTATCATATACTAGGCCCAAAACCCCTACATACATGCATATGGCCCACTTGGCCCAATATCATACATATGGCCCATTAGGCCCAATTCACATTCATATGGCCCATCAGGCCCAATTCACGTTCATATGGCCCATTCGACCCAATCTCATTTATGTGGCCCATCCGGCCCAAATCACATTATATTCATGCTTGTTAGAGCACCGGTGCCTCCAAGGCGCAGTGAAAAATTAAAAAAAACCGGCGATCCAAACCAAGGATCCATGTGTAAGGAACAAATCAGGGTGATAAAAAGGTTTCGAAATTACCGAAACTTCAATCTGAGTAGACAGTGGCGCCTAGGCAACAGGAATGCTGAACCACTATCGAACCAAGCCGCAACCTTTTCCGATGTCATCCTCTACGTAGTCCACCCGATTGACAATGAACGGTAGAAATCCCAGAAAACTATTTTCAGAAAGTATTTTGCTAAACGGCTGCTAGACCACCTTGTATATTTTCGGGCTAGTTTTTATATATCCTTTTAGGGTTTTTACCTCTTGCTATATATAACTCCTCTTAATTGGTATATATTTATAACGAATTTTAATTCATTAAAATTAATCCGAACATAATAATTATCATTCAAATAAATATAATAATGTTTAACCAAAAATTATAATTACATTAATTATAATAAAGATTTGGTAAACTATATTTATTTAAACTTATATACGAACTAAATTCATATATCAATAAAATTATGTTCTGATTATGTGTACAACATCCTTGTACATATAGTATGTTCAACAATTTGATTGCCCAATTAAATTAATTCTATAATTAATTTAATTCGTGTGACAACCAAGCAATATACCAACCATGTTTTACCTCGTTCTTTTCAACCATAGGGTGTGACCCTATAGGTTCTTGTAACGTTAGCAGTAATATTATAACGATTCTAATGTTACAAACAATGAGTGGCATCTAGCAATGCATCAATGCTACCTAAGTTACAAGAAGTCATGATTCGACATAACCTTTTGTGATTAACCTTTCATGCATTAATCCTTAAGTCCTATATCTTTTAAATGGACACAAGTCATGGAATAGTCACACTTGTATAGTCCATCCCATGTTTCTTGATACCTTGAGTAGACTGTGATACACAAATAAGTATGACATCTCATATCAACTTATTTGAGCATGGCCATGCATTTCTAGCCTCACTCAATCAAGTGGCCTGAGATATTACTCCCATTATGTAAGAGGGACTTATCCTATATTGATCAACTATATCCTCAACATAGATTATTGTATATCCAACATCGGTCTTTATAGAACAACCAGATTCACGGTGTTTGTTTGATCAGATCAAAATATACAACTCACGATGTTGGGATAAAGATGATCTCAAGTATGAGGATCATATATATTAATCACTATGAGTAATGTTGTGACAATTACATAATAATCCAAGAAACATACTCATAGCAGGTCAGTCCAATATGTTGTTCTCTAACACACATATTCATGCATTGATTCTGACACTCCATATCAATGACAACTCTTTATCATCAATCAACTACATGTTAGTCTTAATGCATTATTATTGTCCTAGCCAACAATAATACTTGACTAAGGATCTTTTAAGAATAATCATATTATTCTCAGGACATTATTATAAAACAGTTTATTTATGCACACAAAAAAGAAACTGAAATAATAATGGCAACGCCTTATATTAATAAACATGATAAACCAAGTATGTTATTACAACCATCTCGTGATTGATCTTTGGGCATACTCTTACAATGCTCACATACAAATTTCCTATCACATAGCATTGCTTATCAAATTTTGCCTATTATGGGCCCAACAGCCCATCAGGCCCATTTAGCCCATTTTGGCCCACTTGGCCTATTCAAAACCCAAGCCATGGAATTGCCCATGGGCCTCAAGCAACCTATCGATCTCCCCCTTACAAGTATTTGCGCACTCGTAAGACTATCGTAGCCACACTTTTGACTTTTCGGCATTTTGACTTTTCGGTATTTTGGCATTTCTGCTTTTGACGATTCATAGTGTGTGTGCAGTGTATGTACACACCTGGTAGGCAAGCGTGTTGCGATTCCCTTAGTCACCAACCTACAAACGATATCACCCTTCAATTATTCGCATGCTTAATACATAACTTTACTAAAACTGAAACATCACCTTAACCTCACCTTGCGCGATAAGTATAACAGCCCCTTCTTAAATCACAAACCATGATCAACTCCTAGTTCTGCACCAATCTTAACTATTAAAACCAGAATAATAGGTGACTCGTATCCAACTCAAGTCCCCTTACCTTAAATTTGAACATTCGGCCACCTTAACCAATGGGAGAAGAATACTTACCAAAATCGCAAACACCTAAAGAGCAATTTCGGCAGAGAGCTAAGATCTAAGATCCGATACTAATTCCCTACCACAGTCGATTAGAAAGAGTAAGGGACAATATTCGATACTTAGCAAAGAAAATCGATTGGAAGAGTAACACTTACACTAGATTCAGTCAAAGAGTATTCAGCTCTAGAGATCTGAATGGCACAATTACTTATTCGACACCAAGAGAGAGAGGAAGAAGAATCGGCTAAACCTAAAAGTGAAACAAAGAAATCAGCACAAGAAAAATAAAAGGAGAACAAGGGTTTTCGACTTTTGGAGAAATCGGCAGAAAGAAAAGGAAGAAAACAAAAGGGTTTTCGGCTTGATCCTTTCCTTAATTTTCTCTCCTGAACACTCCCCTTAGAGTCCATCTTCAAGCCGCTTCCAACCTTCTAGAAGGCCAAAATTAAACTCTTAAAAATACTAAGCTAGGATTCGAACCTTGGACCTCCTTACTAGCTATTAACGCCACCTCCCTGCACTCTAAGTGGCGTCACATAGCCATTCCTCCACAAGGCTTTTTGATGTTATTTTCCCCTATCTTTATTTAAAACCCCAACTACTTGCCAACCCTAATTCTTTTAATAATTAAATTATAATTTCTTCTACCTCCTAATTCGAACTCAAACCTTGTCCAAGACCTACCTTTACTTAATTAACACTTAACCGGAATTGCTAAGCACAAAAAGAAAAATTCACGATTTTAGGATTTTTGGGTTTCAAGATTTTTGGGGCATTACAGAATGTGTCTAATGTCAATACTTTCTAAGAGATTTTGCTGTATGCTATTTTGCAAAAAAATAAATATGCATCGGGAAATGTATTTACTAAAATATGAATAGATGCGTCAGTGGCCAAAAAGTGGGAGTTTTATTTCCCCACTTAGTGACGTCTTTATGGAAAAAAGTAGGTGTTCCAATGGCATCCACAAAACAATCAATGAAGCGATCCTGAAGTATCATCGATGACACTCTTTTTACACAATACATTGAACTTCAAGCAAAATAGATAAATGAATGGAACAAATGCCAACAGGAGGCGACAGCAATCTCGACTTTGTCTCAAAAGAAAGCAACATCAATCGCTCAACAGGAAGTTAGAGAGAGCATTCATCCAAAGCTCGATTGGATGATGCACTGGATGCAAGAATCAGGTCCAATTTTTAGGAATTTACACAGCAAAACAATAGTAAGGTGCCTAATTATACACCAGACATGTTTGGGTTGACACATCCTGAGCAGGAGGAAGAGCTATGTGAAAGTGAAAAGGAGGGAAAGGATGACGAAGAAGGAGATGATGGAATGGATTTTGAGGAGGATGGTTGACCTTCTTTAGTTGTATTTTTAAATATTGTATAAACTTTTGGATGATTTTACTTTGTTTTTTTAGGAGTAGAATCAATAGTATTTTATTAGTTGTTTTGTGTTTTGTTGTAATTTTCTACGTAGGAACCCCACATGGATGAGGCACAATAATTAGAGCTTTCAATGAACAATGGAGGAAGCACCCACCAATAGCCTATGGAATTATCACGATCAATCGGGTAACTTCTTTTCTTATCTTTTTTGGGGTTATACATTGAGGACAATGTGTTATCTAAAGTGTGGGGGTGACATAGGAAATTTGTTTTAAATTTTTTATGTGTTTCTTCGATTTTTCCTGTCATTTGTGTGCTTGAGCTTGTAGGAATACAAGTGATTGGTTAGAAACATGTAAATAGGTTGCTTGTATTTATAGTAAATTTGGCATTAGGATAGGTGATTTTAAATTTTTTACTCTTAGAATAGTAAGTTCTATATATTACACAGTAAATAGGCATTAAAGCAATTGAATGTACTAAATGATATAGAGAATACAAGGAAACGAAATTCTAGTATAAATGATAAATTGTTGAATTTTTGGTTGTTTGGTTGATTAGAGTTGTGAATATTGAGATATCTAGGGATAACCAAAGGCACTATTTTTAACCCTGAACTGGTCTGGACTGTGAGGTCGAGAGATAAGTAGTTATTGCCACTCGTTAGTTTAATGGAAGATCAAAATATCATGCTAGGGTAGAGACTAGTTGATTGAATAGAAACCCAAAATAAGAATTAGTTATGATCACAAAAGCGATTTAATCACCCATGCGTAGATTTGATTAAGTTAGAATTTAGTTTTCTAAAGTTCCTTTTATTTTATCATACTATAATTTATTTAAACTACTAATTACTTTTATTTGTGTTTAGGTTGACATTAATTTAGTACTCGCCTCCCTTAAGTACGATCCTCGGAGTGCTTACCTATTTTTTTGTAACTATATTACAACCTGACTCGTATACTTGCGGACACAGCCTCAATTCCATATCTTTTACTTGCAATATTCGTACACTGAATGTTGGAATGTCTGGAGGAAATAAAAGTACAATCCCCTAAACCAATCCCATGCCATGCCAACTGTAACACCCCTAACTCGTATCCATCGCCGAAATAGGGTTACGGAGCATTACCGAATAAACGTAACCTAAAATCATTCATGTCCAAACATTTTAATAAACATAGCATAATCAATTAATATGCATGCATATCGTCCCTTATTTGAGCCCTCGAGGCCTTAGAATCACTTTAGAAATTATTCGGGACTAAATCAGGAACATTTGAAACATTGAATAAAAAGTTAGAAAAATTCAAACTCTAGGGGTTATACGGTAGTGTGACCAGGCTATGTGACTCACATGACTGAGACACACGCCCATGTCTCGGGTCGTGTAACACTTGAAATAAGGACACACAGCTGTGTCCCAGCCCGTGTCCGTGCCTGTGTAACTCTCTGACTTGGGCCACACGGCCAAGCCACACGCCCGTGTGCCAAGCTGTGTAACTCTCAAAATGGCCTCACATGCCTATGTGTCAGGCCGTGTGCTAGGCCGTGTAATTTCATGACTTGCAACCTTAAACACCTATAGGGGACACATGGTGTAACACTCTTATCCCGTAACCTTCACCGGAATAGGTAAGGGGTATCACCAGATGGACAGAGCATTTCAAAACAATACAGAATCACAGATTTTAAACAATATTGTTACTCAGGCATTCATTGACAATTCATCCAATAAAATGGTCAACGAGACCAACAACATACATTTAAGAGGGGTCGGAACTAAACTGAACCCATTCAGAGTTTTCGGAACATAATCAAACTCTCAAAAATTTCAAAGTCACATGCCTGTGTGACTAGGCCGTGTGACTCACACGGGCATAAGCCATGCCCATGTAATCCAACAGTGCCAAAAAGAGGTCCTATACTGACTTTTTAACACGGCCAATAGGCACGGCTGTGTGCCATGACCGTGTAAAATTTAGCTAGCTACTGACTTTTTCACACGGCCACAAGGCACGCCCGTGTTCCCTGATCGTGTGGCACAATGCAGGCTTGGTTTAAGCCAATTTGCCACCCCTCTTGGGTCCAATCCTACAAGAAAAAGTATACCACATTCATACCAAAATTTTCAACCAATTCCAAGCTCAAAACATACTTCATTATAACTAAATCATTATCCATTTCATAACCATACTAAATCATATTAAAGATCATGTTGCAACATCATACCAAAATGCTCATGCATAACTCACTTATGACACTTTTTCATTCATGCTTAAACTTACCATTTCCTTAACTTGGCACATATCAAAATGACCACTTCATACAAGGCCATCTAACCGTTATAACATGCACAACTTGGCATCACACCAAAACTATGCACAATCATACCATTTGTTAGCCAACTCTCATGGCTTAACATATATATATACAAATTAAAACTTACATACCTAAACATTCTAGCCTATACATGCCATACTTATAAATATGTACATTTCCAATAGTACCAAAATGACCTTGATAGTGTAGTGACAATCCTCGACTATCCCAAGCCTTCTGTAGCTACGATAACTGAAAAACAGACAGAAATTACATAAAGCTACAAAGAGCTTAGTAAGTCAAATACAATTACACAACTAATATAGCATATAAGTAACAGTTAATGACCAGAATTCACAACTGTGTCATAGAATACTTCCTTACTTCACAGAAACATAGTCTTTTTGATATGAGCATGCCCCGCGAACTTTATCGAGCAAATCTGTCAAGCCGAGCAATGACATGTTGGCAAGCTGATCCCAGCTCGTTTCCAGCTCCACGAGCTCTGTCCAGCTCAAATCCAGCTTATTCGAGCTCAATCCATCTTGTCTGAGCTAAATCGAGCTCACTCCTAGCTCACTTTCAACTCACGAGCTAAACCTTAGCTCAACTTCACTTAGGAGTTTAGCCTCACTCACAACTTTAGCTCACGAGCTAAAGCTTAGCTCATTTTAGTTTAAACTCGATTTTTGTCTTTAATGCATTAAATAAAAATTTGCACATATTTATTTAAGCATTAAACTTGTCTTATATTAATATTTGTTATTAATATGTCATAGTCATTACATAAATTGATTATGTTTACATAGTCAATTAATGCATGACATTAATGTGTTCACATCATGCCGAATTTATGAGTGTTCATGAGATATCTTAATGACTTGTTTTATTCATGTAGGTACATCCTTTTGGACGGTACAATGTATGGATGAAGAAACATCTCTTTTGGGCATTCCACACTCATGAATGAAGAAGTATTAAATGCTGGTGCATGTACGGCTAGATGCAAGGTTTCTACAAATTCATGCATGTGTCAAATGCATGTATGGACATTAAAGGTTTCTACAAATCCATGAATGGATCAAATGCATAGGATGATAGAATGCATGAATGGCTTAAGTGCATGTATGGTGACTGTCTCCTAACTTTCCAAGGCACTTATTCGGCCAAGAAGTAGCTATTCACACTTTGAATTGACCTATAAGCTACTACACATGCATGGATGGGTTCAAGAACGTCCAAAGGAAGGAATTAACTCAATAATTCAACATATTGATTGAATTAAGTGCATGCACAAAGGGGAGAACGAATTTACTAGGTTCATGCTGCCATTTATGAACCTACATGCTATTAAAGAGTTTAATTATGAGGATACATGTTCCATACAAGTGCATGAACGTCCCAAGGAGATGAATGCAACCTTTGGTGCACATACAAGTCACTTGAAGCCTTTCTTTATGATTAAGTATTCATGCACACACTTAGGGGGAAGAAAGTGTCCATTCAATTAGTTCATGAATCTGCCGAATTTATGAACTATTTTAATACATTAGTGTGAACGTTTTTATTATTGTGTGAACACCTAGATGCCGAATTTGAATGGTCATCTATGTGCCTATAAATATTTGTTTTCTTTCAATTGTAAGGGGACTTTTTGCCAAATTT
Source organism: Gossypium anomalum (assembly GCA_025698475.1). Lineage (NCBI taxonomy): Eukaryota > Viridiplantae > Streptophyta > Magnoliopsida > Malvales > Malvaceae > Gossypium > Gossypium anomalum. The sequence continues at coordinate 46,487,712 of CM046965.1, forward strand.
TTATTGAATTTAATCTCGTGAGAATTTTCTTCTCTAAACTTTGTTTGAGACTTTGTTGACTTATCTACCTAGTAGTGGCGTCAACCCTGTTTCTTTCAAGCCTATACCAAGGTTCCTATCTTCATAGATAGTGGGTCGCGGTTTTATCGTTTTACCATTCACCTTAAGAAACTATAAGTTTCGGGTCGTCACTCTTTAGTGTCGGTTCTACTTGTTCTTAAGCTACCTAATTCCATACCCTACAACCACCCTTGTCAAATATTAGCAACCAACACAACTCCATCCTTTATCGCCTAAGCCTTAAAGTTACAAACGGAACTTCTCGTTAAGACGATCGGGCAACTCAGTATACGACCCGACTCATCCCGAGTCGGATCGTATCACTTTTCTATTCAGAAATCTAGTACGATACAAACATACTTGTATGAACTATACATGCCATATCTCATACCTTATCATCGAATAATCCAGAAACAGAATTGACATTCACAGACAGGTACAATGCCGACGTCCCAGATGTGGTCTTACATGTAATTCAGTATCGAAGCCTCTGTCCCAGACAGGGTCTTACACGAAATCTCAAATCGAGGCCTGTGTTCCAGACACGGTCTTCCACGATATCTCAGATCAATATCAACATTTCTTTAGAAACATACATAGCTTCTCATACACCAGCATATTATCAGAGTTTATTCATCAAGGTCTCAAGGTCGTCCAATACAGATAACAGTTTATATACACAGGATTTAATCAACTTAACACGTAAGTGTAGTTTGACTTACCTCGTACGAATTTCGGACGAAAACGAGTCGACTATTCAATTACTTTAGACTTCCCTCGATCTAAGTTTGATTTTCTTTATTCTTGATCTAATACAATTCAAATTCAACTAATCAATCATTCATTTCATTCAAAATAATCCATGAACACATATTTTGGGCACTTTTCACTTTAGCCCTTACATTTTCACACTTTGACAATTTAGTCCATTTTTCACCAAATCACAAATATGCAAAATTCACCAAAACTATAGCTTGGCCAAATAAACATGGCTTCCATACAAGCCCAAATAACACATTTAATTCACAATTTAGTCCTTCAAAATTTCATTTTTACAAATTAGCCCAAATAGCTCATTTCATCAAAAATTCAAGAACAAAACATACTAATCTCACATATATCTTTCATAATCCATATGAGAACACTACAAAGCTCATATAATCATCAATGGCACCTTTTATAATCTTTAATAAAAAATAAATTTAGACAAGGGTTTTGAAGAACACAAAGCAACAATCACAAAAACGCAGAAATTATCAAAAACCGAGCAAAATAAGCTCACCTATTAAGACATGCACTAGCCGAACATCAAAATGCTTCAATGGCTTCTTCTTTCTCTAATATTCGGCTAAACAAGGTGAAAATGCATGGCCATTTTATGTTTGTTTTATTTTATTACACCTTATAAGCCATATACCAACTTTACCCTTATTAATACATGTGAAATTTCACCTACTAATGTCCATAATTGTCCACCATTTAAACAAATGGTACAATTGACATGCAAGGACATTTATTTTAAAAGCCAAACCAAATAGGTGCTTTATCATCCAGCACTCAACTTTTACACTTTACGCGATTTAATCCTTTTTCATAATTACTCATAGAAATAGACAAATTAAAGCACTGAAATTTCACATATGCAAATTCACATATCACAGACACAAAAAATAATATTAAAATATTTTTCAAACTCAGATTTGTGGTCTCAAAACCACTATTCCGACTAGGGTCAAAACCGGACTGTTACAATTCTCCCCCCTTAGGGATTTTCGTCCCCGAAAATCTTACCGTTAAACAGATTCGGATATTACTGTTTCATTGCATCTTCAGGCTCCCACATAGCCTCTTCTACTCCGTGTCTATGCCACAGTACTTTGACTAACGAAATTCTCTTATTACGCAATTCTTTAATCTCACGTGACAAAATACGAATCAATTTTTCTTCATAAGTCATATCAGAATGATTTTCAATATCAGACAGAGAAATTACATGTGAAGGATCAGATCTACATCGTTGAAGCATCGATACGTGAAATACATTAGGAATCTTTTCTAACTCAGACAATAACCTTAATCTATAAGCAACCGGCCCAACTCAATCAATAATTTCATACGGTCCAATGAACCTCGGACTCAACTTGCCCTTTTTACCAAATCAGAACAGTTTCTTCCGCGGAGATACCTTCAAAAATACTTTATCACCGATCTCATATTCGATATCCTTTCGTTTTAAATCCGCATAAGATTTCTGAGGATCAGAGGAGCTTTCAGCCTATCTTGGATTATTTTCACTTTCTGTTCTGTTTCTTTTATCAAATCAACACTGTAAATCTTATTCTCACTGAGATCAGACTAGTATAACGGAGTTCTGCACTTTCTACCATATAAGGCTTCATACGGTGCCATTTGAATGCTCGATTGAAAACTATTATTATAAGCGAATTCAATTAAAGGTAGATATTGTTCCCACGTACCTTCAAACTTAAGAATGCAACATCTCAACATATCCTCGAGTATCTGAATAATCCGCTCAGATTGACCATCTATTTGCGGATGAAAAGCAGTGCTGAAATGCAATTTAGTACCCAGAGCATCTTGCAATTTCTTTCAGAATCACGATGTAAATCTTAGATCTCTATCTGACACAATCGACAAGGGTACACCATGCAATCTTACAATATTAGAAATATAAAGCTCAGCTAACTTATCAAGTGAGAAATCAGATCGTACCGGAATAAAATGAGCTGACTTTGTTAATCTATCCACTACAACCCATATCGAATCTTTCTTTCTCGGAGATAGGGGCAAACCCAAAACAAAATCCATGGTCACTCGATCCCATTTCCATTCTGGAATCATAATCGGTTGCAACAAACCTGATGGCACCTGATGTTCAGTTTTAACTTGCTGACAGATCAAACATTTAGAAACAAAATCAGAAATATCTCTTTTCATTCTCGGCCACCAGTATAGTTGCTTCAAGTCGTTATACATTTCCGTACACCCCGGAATTAACTCTGGATTTCTCGGAACACAAAGTCTATCTCTGAATCTCAGACAATCATCAATATCAACTTGAAATTTAGAATCACACTAAGCTCATTTTGCTATCAATTCATTGTCAGGTTTCTGAGCCTTGCATATCTGTTGTATAAACAAGGGTTTTGCTTTCAGTTCGGCACAAACCAACGTATCATCAGACAGTGCTAAATGAGCATTCATCGCATGCAATACAGACAATGATTTTCGACTCAAAGCATCCACTACCACATTTGCTTTGCCCGGATGATAATCAATAACCAGATCGTAGTCTTTTAACAATTCTAACCATCTTCTCTGTCATAGATTCAAATCTTTTTGTGTCATTAAATACTTCAGACTTTTATGATCAAAAACCATGTGACATTTCTCACTGAACAGATAGTGACACCAGATTTTCAACGCAAACACAATAGTAGCTAACTCAAGATCGTGCGTCGGATAGTTCTTTTCATGTGGCTTCAACTGTCTTAAAGCATAAGCAATGACTTTACCATCTTGCATTAGCACACACCCTAGACCAATCAACGAAGCATCGCTGTAAATTATGAATTCTTTCCCTGATTCAGGTTGTACTAATATCGAAGCTTCAGTCAACAAAGCTTTCAACTGATCAAAACTGTTCTGACACTTTTTCGACCACTCAAACTTCACATCTTTTTGGAGCAATTTTGTTAATGGAGTCGCAATCATCGAGAAACCTTTTATAAATCTTCTATAGTAACCAGCAAGTCCCAAAAAACTACGGACTTCAGATACATTTCTGGGAGGTTTCCAATCCATAATAGCTGAAATTTTACTTGGATCAACTCAGATTCCAGAGGCTGATACAATATGACCCAGAAAACCAACTTCTCACAACCATAATTCACACTTACTGAACTTCGTATACAACTGTTTATCTCACAGTGTCTATAGCACTATTCTTAAATGATCGGCATGTTCAGATTCATTACGTGAATAAATCAATATGTCATCAATAAATACAACAACAAATTGATCTAAATACGGTCTGAAAATCCTATTAATCAAATCCATAAAAATAGCAGGTGCATTCGTTAATCCAAAAGGCATAACTAAAAATTCATAATGCCCATACCTTGTTCTAAAAGCAGTTTTCGAAATATCAGAGTCCTTTACTCGCAACTGGTAGAAACTCGATCTCAGATCTATCTTTGAAAACACAGTAGCACCTTTCAATTGATCGAATAAGTCATCAATCCGAGGCAGAGGATATTTTTTCTTTATAGTCACTTTGTTAAGTTGACGGTAATCAATACATATTCTCATTGTGCCATCTTTCTTTTCACAAACAAAATAGGAGCACCCCAAGGTGAAAAACTCGGTCTAGCAAATCCTCTATCGATTAATTCTTGCAACTGAGATTTCAATTCTTTTAGTTCAGTCGAAACCATTCTGTACGGAGCTATCGATATCGGAGTAGTACCAGGTACCAATTCAATGCCAAACTCGACTTCTCGGATCGGAGGCAAACCAGGTAGTTCTTCAGGAAACACATCAGAGAATTCACAAGCAACAGACACTGATTCAATTTTCTTATCATCCACTGTAACACCCCAAACCTGGCCCAGACGTTATGACCAAATTCAGCGTGTCACATGGAAATGTTACTAAAGAAGTGATGTTTTATTCAAAAATCCTTCTTAGGGTTTAAAGAATGTTTTGGTTATAAGTTAAAGTGAATGGAAGCTGTGCACTAGGTAGGAAGCCAGAAAAGAGGAGGTGAGTCTATTGGACCACTTAAGTACCAAGCTCTTCATGGATCCAATCCTAGACATGCACACATCCATTGCCACACTCTAACCATATTACTTGTCCACGAACAACAAATTAAGTTTGATTCTATTTAAAATATTTATTTCCTTTGAAAACATTTACATTGCGGAAGCTTTGCTCAGTTATCATGATATTTTGAGAAAAAGTAACTTTTATGAAACGCGCCCTAGAGCTAGCCAATTTAATAACCCAAAATAAAAATAATAAAAGAGCGGCCTTGTTACAACTTTAACCAAAATAAAAATAATCAAAAATAAATGCGAAACTTATTTAAAATCCAAAAATTTAATCTTCGTGGCCACTCTGAATCCCGCCCAGCTCCAAGTCTACCAACTAGGGCTCATCTGCAAGGACAGAAGAGAAAGGGGTGAGTTTGGAAAACTCAGTGTGTATGGAGAACCCGTCCAAAGCCTAAGATAGCTCAAGCCTATTGAGACTAAGCCCCAATCAGATAACAGTGGGTACCGGACCGAAACCTTTTTCAGAATACTGTAAACTGAATCTTAGCCCCTTTTCAGATAATAGTGTGGCCCATAGGCCCAATTTCAGAATAGAACAAACATATTCGTGAATGCAAGCCCAACCTAGCCTATAGCCAACCGCTACACTCCACCCGTACCAACCCTACACTCCATGTGGGGAATATCTCAACCCACCTAGCCCTACACTCCACAGTTGCAGCATTACTGCTCAATTATCAATAAGTTGAGGCAAAGCCTCTAGTACGTGGACAAGCCACTTTCAGTACTTCCTCCATCAATATCCCAATCCCATGCATCAGATAACAATAATAACATGGTATGCAGTAAACAGAAACAGTCAGACATGCATTCAGGTGAACCTTAACCCTAATAGCCCTACAGTGTCCACCAGTAATTTAAGCCCATTTACTCCAAGTATTATGACCAGTTTACCGGTTTAAGCAGTTTCGATACCGTAGTCTAACAGAACATATTTATTGCCCATTTTTTTAATTATCTTACCCGTATAGACCCGTAAGCCCATTGGGCCCAATTTTAACCATCGAGGCCCAATTACCGAAGTGCACGAAATTTCACACACGGCTAACTTACCACTTTGCGATTTCAGACCTAATGATTTCTAAACGTCTTGTGAGCACTCGTACACTCACAACCCCAAGAAATGCCAGAATTTTGGCATTTGGGCTTTTACCGAATTGAACTATGAGAGGGTGTTTGATATAAACCTGTTTCGCGACGTCTGCTACTAAGATCCCTTTTGAAGTCCTACAATTGATTACCACAATTCTTAGATCGCAAACCACATCAACTAATTCCAATATTCACTTACCCATATTCGAACCATGCCCCTAAAGCCTTTAGAATCTTACCTTTTTGCCGAAAACCGATGACTAGATCCAAGTCTGGTTGCTCCAAAGATCCAAGCCTTCAATCCAACACTCAAGAAGACACTAATCACCAATAGAAATCATCGGTTAAAGACCCTTAAAGCCCAATGCCCAAATCGACAACCTCCCTAGATTTTAGGGACTTCGGCTTTTTCTAACTTGTAAAATAAGACCAGATCTGAAGTGATGAGCACTTACCACTTATTCCTCTTTGATTTCTACGCAGATCTGATGCAGATCTATCCTCTAAACGATGATAGAACTCGAATCCAGGAGATCTGAAGTTTCAGCTATAAGCCCCTAAATCTATGGTTTAAGTGATGAAGAAGATGACGATTTGAGGCTATAATCTTGAAGTAATGTTGCCGACCGATACTAAGGGTTTAGAGAAGATGAATGTTGATCAAAAGGAACAAAAATACTGAAGGATTTTGGCTTTGGAGAAAACGGCACAAGTAGTGAGTTTTTGGGATTTCGGCTTTTTAACGGTGATCGGCTATGAAGGTTTAGTGGAGGATGGGATCGGCAAAGGAGGTGAATAAGGTGATCAGAAGATTTCGGCTAGAAGATGAAGCATAAAGAAAGAAAAAAAATTGAGGAAAAAGAGAGGAATAAAATTCGGCACCAATGAGAAGGGACTTGCGTTTTCGGCTTTTGTGAGAACTCAGAAAAGATGAATGAAAGCTTTCAGGTGGCTAACCCTAATCCTCCAAGACAGAAAAAGAAAAGAACCTAACCCTAATATCAACTAAAGCAATCGGCCCAACCTCCCTAAGGCCGAAATTCTATTGAGTGATCACATACCCAGCACATGCCTAAAATTAAAAAGTAACAATATGCCTACCTTACAACTTGAACCCTAGACCTCCAATTCCTTCCCAGGCGCCATTTATTTAGGAACTTAGTGGCGCCACCTTGCCACTTTACCAAGGCCTTATTTGTGTCATAATTTACGAAGTTCTTCTTAAAAGCCCACTTAACCAAGTCTTCTATTCACTTAAAATCCAACCTTGATATTTTACCGTGTTTAACTTAGGCTTGGGCCTTCTAAAGACCCACTAACACATTTAAACACAATTCCAATATTCAAAACATCAAATTTTCAAAATTTACAAAAAATTACAAAAACCCAAAAAATCCCGAAAATCAGGGCGTTACATCCACTTTCGAGTCTAACACATAAGCTAAGTAGGCTTCACAACCTTTCTTTACATAATTTCGTGCTTCCATTACAGATATCACAGCTGGTAGTCCATTTCGATCACTAGAATCAATTCGAATTATCTCATCATTCTTATATCTTAAATCAATGACTTTTCATTTGCAGTTCACAATAGCATCGTGCAAAGTTAACCAGTCTATTCCCAGAATTATATCAAATATATCGAAAGGCAACAACATCAGATCAGCAGGAAAACAAATATCTCGAATCAATAACGGGCAATTCTTGTAGACTTTATCAACCAAAACACTTTTGCCTAAAGGGTTCGATACTTTAACTACAAATTCAGTAGACTCTACAGACAAAGTCTTACTGTGTACTAAATTCATACAAATATAAGAATGCGTTGATCCAGGGTCTATCAATGCAATCACAGAAGTATCATAAAGAGTGAAAGTACCAGTAATCACGTTTGGAGACGAAGCTTCCTCCCGAGCTCGGATAGCATAGGCTCTGGCAGGTGCTCTAGCCTCAGATCTAACAGCAGTGTTCCCAGTATCTCTTTGACCCCCACTTGCATTTCTTGTATTTCTGGAAGGTCTACCTCTAGCTGAGATGTTACTCGGTCTCGAATTCTGCACATTCTCTTGCTTAGCAAGTTCAGGACAATCTCTTACAAAATGATCTAGGGATCCACATCGAAAATAGGCTCGGTCATTCAATCTACAATTTCCCAGATGTCTTTTACCATAATGTTTACATTCAGGTTTTTCAGATCAGACATTTCCAACACTTGCAACAGAAGTAACAGGAGCTCTGGTGTTCGAATACGATCAAGCTCGATCTCGGTTCGAATGTCCCACATTAGTATTTGACTGGTTCTGATCATCTCAGAATTTCTTTGACCCAGACTGAAATGATTTACTCGAAGATCTCTTTCTAGCATCTCTAGCTTCAAAATCAGCTTTTCTTTTCTCTTTACTTAATTCTTCAGCCTTACAAGCTCGCTCAACGAGCACTACCATTTCTTTAATCTCTAAAATCCCGACTAACAGACAAATATCTTCATTTAATCCATCCTCAAACCTTTTGCACATTATTGCTTCATTCGATACACATTCTCAAGCATACTGGCTCAATCTTACAAAATCACGTTCGTATTCAATAACTAACATACGACCTTGTTTAAGCTCGAGAAACTCTTTACGTTTTTGATCAATGAATCTCTGACTAATATATTTCTTCCGAAATTCAGCTTGAAAGAAATCCCAAGTAACTCTTTCACTCGGAACCACAGATATTAAAGTTTTCCACCAATGGTACGCCTTATCTCTTAGAAGTGAAACAGGACATTTAACACATTCCTCTGGATTCAGAGACATTTCATCAAATACCCATATCATATTTTCTAACCAGAATTCGGCTCTTTCAGCATCATCATTCGTTGTAGCTCAGAACTCTTCAGCCCTATACTTTCTAATCTTATCAACTAGTGGTTTACTTGACTAAACTGGATTCACGAAAGTCATAACAGGAATTTGAGAAGGATTAACCGGGGGTGGAGGTTGTTGTACAGCCGGGTTGGTTCTAACGTATTGGGTGAACCAATCATTCATCATTTGATAGAAGGCTTGTTTAGCCTCACTATCACGGCTACTAATAGTCGGTTGAGAATCATATTGCACTGTCCCTTGCGCGGGAGCAGGCGCATTACTTTCAACATCGTCAGCTATGGCTCTATTGGGATCCATTGCTATATAAAAGCACATTTCAATGTTAGGATTTATCACACCATCATAATTTCAGACAAATGGCATGTATAGCTAGACTCACATACGCTATGGTAGTCCTAGAACCGACTAAACCATAGCTCTTATACCAATAAAATGTAACACCCCTATCCCGTAACCGTCGCCAGAATAGGTAAGGTGCATCACCAGACGGACAGAGCATTTCAAAACAATACAGAATAACAGATTTTAAACAACATTGTTACTCCGGCATTCATTAACAATTTATCCAATAAAATGGTCAACGAGACCAACAACATACATTTAAGAGGGCTCGGAACTAAACTGAACCCATTCAGAATTTTCAAAACATAATCAAACTCTCAAAACTTTCAAAGTCACATGCCCGTGTGACTAGGCCGTGTGACTCATACGGGCATAAGCCATGCCCATGTAATCCAACAGTGCCAAAAAGAGGTCCTATACTGACTTTTTAACACGGCCAATAGGCACGGCTGTGTGCCATGACTGTGTAAAATTTAGCTAACTACTGACTTTTTCACATGGCCACAAGGCACGCCCGTGTTCCCTGACCGTGTGGCACAATGCAGGCTTGGTTTAAGCCAATTTGCCACCCCTCTTGGGTCCAATCCTAGAAGCAAAAGTATACCACATTCATACCAAAATTTTCAACCAATTCCAAGCTCAAAACATACTTCATTATAACTAAATCATTATCCATTTCATAACCATACTAAATCATATTAAAGATCATGTTTCAATATCATACCAAAATGGTCATGCATAACTCACTTATGACACTTTTTCATTCATACTTAAACTTACCATTTCCTTAACTTGGCACATATCAAAATGACCACTTCATACAAGGCCAACTAACTATTATAACATGCACAACTTGGCATCACACCAAAACTATGCACAATCATACTATTTGTTAGCCAACTCTCATGGCTTAACATATATATATAAATCAAAACTTACATACTTAAACATTCTAGCCTATACATGTCATACTTATAAATATGTACATTTCCAAAAGTACCAAAATGAGCTTGATAGTGTAGTGACAATGCTCGACTATCCCGAGCCTTCTGTAGCTACGATAACTGAAAAACAGACAGAAATTACACAGAGTAAGCTACAAAGAGCTTAGTAAGTCAAATACAATTACACAACTAATATAGCTTATAAGTAACAGTTAATAACCAGAATTCACAACTGTCTCATAGAATACTTCCTTATTTCACAAAAACATAGTCTTTTCTATTCAGAGATCTAGTACGATACAAACGTACCTGTGTGAACTATACATTCCATATCTCATACTTTATCATCGAACAATCCAGAAACAGAATTGACATTCACAGACAGGTACAATGCCGACGTCCCAGACGTGGTCTTACATGTAATTCAGTATAAAAGCCTCTGTCCCAGACAGGGTCTTACACGAAATCTCAAATCGAGGCCTGTGTCCCAGACACGGTCTTCCACGATATCTCAGATCAACATCAACATTTCTTTAGAAACATACATAGATTCCCATACACTAGCATATTATCGAGTTTATTCATCAGGCTCTCAAGGCCGTCTAATACAGATAATAGTTTATATACACAGGATTTAATCAACTTAACAAGTAAGTGTAGTTTGACTTACCTCGTACGAATTTCGAACGAAAACGAGTCGATTATTCAATTACTTTAGACTTCCCTCGATCTAAGTTCGATTTTATTTGTTCTTGATCTAATACAATTCAAATTCAACTATTCAATCATTCATTTCATTCAAAATAATCCATGAACACATATTTTAGGCACTTTTCACTTTAGCCCTTACATTTTCACACTTTGACAATTTAGTCCATTTTTAACCAAATCACAAATATGCAAAATTCACCAAAACTATAGCTTGGCCAAATAAACATGGCTTCCATACAAGCCCAAATAACACATTTAATTCACAATTTAGTCCTTCAAAATCTCATTTTCACAAATTAGCCCAAATAGCTCATTTCATCAAAAATTCAAGAACAAAACATACTAATCTCACATATATCTTTCATAATCCATATGAGAACACTACAAAGCTCATATAATCATCAATGGCACCTTTTATAATCTTCAATAAAAAAAAGAAATTTTGACATGGGTTTTGAAGAACACAAAGCAACGATCACAGAAACGCAGAAATTATCAAAAATCGAGCAAAATAAGCTCACCTATTAAGACATGCACTAGCCTAACATCAAAATGCTTCAATGGCTTCTTCTTTCTCTAATTTTCGGCTGAACAAGGTGAAAATGCATGGCCATTTTATGTTTGTTTTATTTTATTACACCTTATAAGCCATATACCAACTTTACCCTTATTAATACATGTGAAATTTCACCTACTAATGTCCATAATTGTCCACCATTTAAACAAAAGGTACAATTGGCATGCAAGGACCTTTATTTTAAAAGCCAAGCCAAATAGGTGCTTTATCATCCAACATTCAACTTTTACATTTTACGCAATTTAATCCTTTTTCATAATTACTCACAGAAACAGACAAATTAAAGCACAGAAATTTCACAGATGCAAATTCACATATCACAGACACAGAAAATAATATTAAAATATTTTCAAACTCAGATTTGTGGTCCCGAAACCACTATTTCGACTAGGGTCAAAATCAAACTGTTACACATTGCCATGTTGCATGGCTGTGTGTCACACACGACTGAGACACACACTCGTGTCTTAGGCCGTGTGGACAAGCAATTGGCCAAAATCAAGCCATTTCTTTCACCCATTCAAGCATGTACCTATATGCAAAATGCACATATAATCAAAGCATCAAAACAAACCAAAACATGCATAATAAGATCAATTTAATGGACCAAAAATACATCCAACCAATAAGCCAAATGGCACCTCAATCACAACCAAGCAAATATACTAAAACTTGTGCGTAATTAACCATAATTATAACATTTACATCTAGTGCAATATCACCTCGAAGCATACCGTAATTAAGACCATATAAAACATAGTAACTTATGTCACCTACAAGCCAAAACAAACCACAAGTGTTTACTTTCAAAACATTCTAACCAAACCAAAAAGACAGTTATTTACAATTTTAGTAATGTACCTAACAACTTAGTTTAGTATTTTTCCATAATGTATCATTATAACCTATACAGCCACATATACATGCCACGACCCTAGGGACACAAGAACTACCAACATCGAAGGATAGTGTGAGCCGTAGATTTGATCTGTCTAAGCGTCATCAACAACGATCTACAAAACAATTCAAAAAAAATGAATAAGCTTATAGAGCTTAGTAAGAACATAGTATATCATTAAACTTATCAACAATTGAATACAACTCATATTTTACTCGATTCAAGTTTATCGGAGTGTAAACAGGGGCACGTATATGCTATTCAGGGGTACTGAAGTACAAACATGGGCACGTATGTGCAATTCAAGGGTAACGAAGTATAAACATGGGCACGTATGTGCAATTCAGGGGTACCAAAGTATAACCAAGTGCACGTGTGGGCAATTTAGGGGACCAAAGTATAAGCATGGGCATGTATATGCAATTCAAGGGTATCGAAGTACAAACATGGGCACGTATATACAATTTAAGGGTACCGAAATACAAACAGCAGCATGTATGTGCAATTCAAGGGTTAACTAACTATATTACATAAATATAATGTAAAATATACAACTAGAAATTCAATTACGTATTGAAATACTTTGAACTTACATTGACAACTAGAGCATAAAAGTATAATCGAGCTAATCCATTATTTTCGCCTTTCCTCGGTTTAGATCCGGTTAAGATCTATCTTGATCTAAATAAATAATTATATTCAATTAAGTGTTTCAATCAATCTCAAGCATTCAATTCAATCCATAATCCACATTTATACATAATTAGAAATTTCCCCCTAACATTTTAACTTTTCACAATTGAGTCCTTAAACTCGTAAATTGAAATGTAAATATTTTCATCCCTAACTCATGCTAGCTGAATTTATTATGAACCCATATCAACTCATACAAATCTCCATTTCACAATTTAACCATGATATTTTACTACTTTTACAAATAAATCCTTAAATGACATTTTCATCAAAAATCACTTTACAAAACTTGTTTATTTAACAACAAGAACTCATAATCTTTCATTAAAATTTAAAAACCATACAAACACGTTCATGGAAAAAACCTAATCCTTTGATAATTTTGCAAATTAGTCCTTGGCCTAGATAGATTAAGCTACAACAATCCTGAAAATATAAAAATCATTAAAAAGTGGACAAAATCACACTTACATGCAAGAGAGAGCTAGTCGAATATTCAAGGTGCAACATTGGAGGGTTTTCTTCTTATTTTGGGTTAGCATTTCACTAAAAAGGATGATATCTTCATTTTAGGCTATTTTACATTTATTTATTTCTTAAATTACTCTATTAACCTTTAGTTAAAACTACATTAAACATTAATTCCTTGCCCATCTTTGTCCACTAACAATTTAAATGGTCTATTTACCATCTAAGTCCTTTCACTTTAAAGTTTCATAGCTATTTGATACCTTTATCTACTAGAACTCTACTTTTGCTCCTTTTACAATTTAGTCCTTTTCACGAAATTAAGCATGCAAACGTCAAAATTTCTTAACGAAATTTTTATACAGCCCTACTAATATTCCACAGACATTAAAATAATAATAAAATAAATATTTACTTGTCAAATTTGTGGTCCCAAAACCATTGTTCTGATTTCACTGAAAATAGGCTGTTACACTAACTATACCTAACTCTGCCCAAGACCATTAATAGTGTATCTAGTGTTCCAAATATATTTACATGATTCACACATTGAAGTTCAATACATAACCAACTCATTCCAAGCTCAAACCAATCCATACTATTACATATTATTACTATGTTCCGATTTCATAAACAATCTACATGACAATCTCACATATCATATATATATATATATATATATATATATATATATCCAATTCCATGCTTTTTCTTATCTTCTACATGTCATTTACATATAAGTTCGTACTTGCAAGTTCACATATTCATATTGAGTCATCACAATCATATCATCACTTATACTATCATCACATTTATCAGCAATTAACAATTTCAATTAAATATCGAGTCATAAGTAAAACTTACCTTTCATGAGACAAAGCACCAATGTCATCTTACTCAATTTAATACTTAGTTAAACTATGAATTTAAACAACTCATGAAAGCACAAACCAGGATAGTTACTCATCTACGGCCCTCGCCTTTCCTCATCTCAAGATATGATAATTCTATTATAATAATAGTATTAGTTTCCACTCAATCACATGAAAAACACAACAATTTAACGTAGTTTTCATTTTATTCATTTTAGTCCTTATCCAAAATGCTTATATTTTTTTATATTTAGCATCGAATAAAAATCTAACCTCATATTCTTTCATTATGGACCTTGTACTTTTAATCTAAAGTATAATTTCCTAACAGTTTTCAATTTAATCAATTAGTCATTAATGTCAATTTCAATTAAATTTCTAGTTAAATTCAACACCTTTCACCACTTTCTAAAATAGTCTAATCAAAATCTATTCACATCCTTCAACAATTCACTACTTTTGAACTTAATATTAAGAAACCCATTAATGGCAAATTAACATATACTTATTAATTAATGAATCTAATATACGGGCTTGCTAAATCAAGTTTGATAGATTATAAATCTATAAAAATTTAAAGAAATTGGATAGTAAACCTTAGTAAATTGCAAACGACATTAACAAAGAAAACAAAGCTTCTTCTTTCTTTCACACCACTATGGATGGCAACATGAAGGAACTATTCGCATTTTACTTTCTTTTTCCCACTTTCTTTTATATATATAATGTTTAAATGACATAATTAAGTTTAATAAATCTAAACTAACCTTTAATATAAGTTATTATATATATAATCTAACCTTATTACTTAATAGTTATTAACCATCATTTCATTCCACTAATGCCATGAGAAATTGGTTAATTTATTCTATAGTCCCTCGATATCGAACCAAGTCCCATGTCATTTTTCTAAATTAAAATTCAATAGTTATGGAACTTTTTATTGTTTAGTCCTTGTACATTAATTAATTATTTTCTCAATTACATTACCCGACTGTTAACTAATATATTATCTCAATTACATAAATCCTTTTATTATTATCTCAAGAACTCAGTTTACAAATATGGATTGTGAAACTGCACTTTTTGACAATGGCAAAAATCGGGTCGTTAGAATTCTCCCATTCTTTAAAAAAATTTGTCCTCAAAATTTATTTGGAAAGAGGTGAGGAAAATTCAACTCTGCCAGCTCCCAAGAAGCCTTTTTCACTCTATGGCTTCACCAGAAGACTTTCGCTAAAGACATATGCTTATTTCTTAATTCTTTCACTTCTCAAGTAAGATCTATATTGACTCTTCTTAAAAAGTCAAATCAGATTGTACTTCTATTGTTTCTATGGTTACCACATGGAAAGGATCAGAATAATACTTCAAAAGTCATCAAGAGTTAGATAATTATCCTTTCTTGAGTCTCTATTACTTTTATACAAGCAACTAAGTTTCAAAACTTTAACAAAATTATTTGATCAAATTCGGGTTATAATCGAGCTTACAAAAGCTTTAATTAAAATCTAATAACAAATGAGGGACTAGAATGTAAACATTTCCAAATACAGGGGAAATGTCACAACATTGGAAGATACATGTCGCGGCTCTAAGAATAGAAGCATGATGTCGCGACTTCAACTATTGGGGGTCGTGACCTTGAAAACAAAAACTTGATGTCGAGACCTCAATAAGAGAATGTCGTGACCTCGAGAATAGGGAGCTCAACGTCACAACATCAACAAGGAAATGTCATGACTACGGGAACAGAAGCTCAATGTCGTGGTACTAACAGTGGACTATCGTGAAGTGAGAAGACAATTCCCTAAATTTTTCTTCATTCATTTCAAACCTACCAAGTATAAAACTCAAGTGGTCAAAGTGACCCAAAGATTCAACTTATTATATTGTGGACATTGACACAAATGCAAATTTATGTCCCGTATCATATCAAACATGTATGGACACATGCAAATGTTAACATTCCCTACCATTTGAACTAAGTCATCCAAAATAAACTTAAAACCAACTCAATACTTTATGTACAAGCCAATTGATATAAACATAACAAAATCCATACCAACTTTACTGAGTCAAGAATTGAGTCTTGGATGTTATTACACTCCTCAAAAGCTCGAAACCTAATGATACATGTGCACAGAAACAAACGAAATCCTACGTTGAGCAATAGGACTTAGTGGTTCTAACATGATTTAAAATAATTATCAAATAGAAACAAAATACCAATTACAACTAACATGCAGTTTATAACTATTAGAATACAATCATTCTTGACTCATGCCTTAAGATGGTGTTTTCATACATGTTGTAACGACATACTTACTAACATTTGCTTTCATTTAACTTAACATCTCAATCACATGAACTATATAATATCTCATAGAACCATAGTCATCTTTTCATTTCATGGTCAAACTTATTGATTCATTCTACATCCATATCAGCCTTCAAGGCTCATTTTAATTGTTTCATATGGTCTTTCACATGACATCTTTTGTCACTTAGATATTTATATACAAGATACACCATTTATTATTAGCTTTTCATATCATATGTCATTTGGCAAGGTATATGTTTTATTATCCCTATTAATCAAACATGGGCTCAAGACGGATACACGAATCATCAACCATCACACCAATTTATCTGGCACCTAATGCCTTATCGAAATGTTCAAAGTATGATGTTCACTCTACACCTCATCGGTATAAAACGGTGTAATGTATGCTATGCACCTCACCGGAACATCTGAAGTATAATTTACGCTCCGCACCTTATCAGTATAATCCCATACACTAATCCATGGCATGCCAACTATATCTAGCTCTGCTCAAGACTGTTAATAGGGTATCAAATGTTTCAAACATATTTACGTGATTCATATATAAAAGTTCAATACGTATTTAACTTATTTGTGCTCAAATCAGTTCATACTATTACATATCATTACTAGGTTTTGATTTCATAAAAAATCTAAATGGCAATCTCACATATCACATGCATATCAAATTTCATGTTTTTTTTATCTTCTACATGCATTTACATATGATCTCATTCCTTCAATTTCACATATTCATACCGAGACATCATAATCAAAACATTATTTATACTATTATCACATTTTTCATCAATTAAAAATATCGAGTCATAGGTAAAACTTATCTTTCATGAGACAAAGCACCAATGTCACCTTACTTAACTTAATACTTAGTTAAACTATGAATTTAAACAAGTCATGAAAGCACAAATCGGAGTAGCTAGTCGTCTACAGCTCTCGCTATACCTTATCTCGAGATGGCCTGATGTCTTTTTGAGCTACGTACGATAATTTGATTATAATAATAGTATTAGTTTCCACTTAATCACATGAAAGACATAACAACTGAACATAGTTTGGATTTTATTTATTTTAGTCCTTATATCTGAAATGCTTATTTTTCGATATTTAGCATCAGATAAAATCTAATCTCATATTATTTCATTAGGAACCGTGTACTTTTAACCTATAACATAATTTCCTAATAGTTTTCCATTTATTCAATTTAGTCCTTAAGGTAAATTTCAACTAAATTTCTACTTAAACTCAATAGTT
This sequence comes from Gossypium anomalum, assembly GCA_025698475.1. Lineage (NCBI taxonomy): Eukaryota > Viridiplantae > Streptophyta > Magnoliopsida > Malvales > Malvaceae > Gossypium > Gossypium anomalum. The sequence continues at coordinate 46,505,699 of CM046965.1, forward strand.
TTCACCACTTTCTAAAATATACCTATCATAATCTATTCACATCCTTCAACAATTCAATACTTGTGAGCTTAATCTCAAGAAAACCCATTATTGGCAAATTAACAGATACTTATTAATTGATGAATTTAATGTATGGGCTTGTTAAATCAAGTTTGGTAGATTACAAATCTATAAAAATTCAAAGAAATTGGCTAGTATACCTTTGTAAATTGTGAATGAAATTAACAAAGAGAATCAAGCTTCTTCCTTCTTTCATACTACCAAGGACGATAATGTCACACTTGGATTTCTTTACGGTTTTGAATTTAAAGGAGAGTTAGGAATTAATTAAATAATTGGTTAGTTGGTGAGCTCTACTAGAAAACTTAGGGAAGTTTAGTAGCTGATTAGTGATTAGTTGAGATCCAGATCTAGTTTGGTTGTATTGGAACTGGCTAATTCCTCAATGGGAGGTAAAATGATTAGTGATGGTTGGTTATTTAGTGTTGTGATTATCGTGCAAAATAATGATATATCTATAGGTATGGGAAGGGAATTTATGATACGGGATTCTTCTCAATTCTATTTACAAATTTCTTCTCATCTATATCGTCTTTTTCGATTGTTCTAAAGAAGAGAAAAATTTAACAGAGTTCTATATGGAGCAGTAGTCGGAAGATTTGAAGTCTGAAAGTAGAGAATTTGAGAAACTGGTAAGCTTTCTTATCTTTCTGTACTAGTGTATTAGAGGAAGAAAGAGAGTAAAGATTCCTAATAAGTTTCAGTATAATGGGTTTAGTAACACCTTATACTCGGTCCAGTTGCCGGAGTCAAGCTATAAGATGCTACAACAGTAAACCAAAACATTCACAAGAAATTTTTCTATAATACTTAATAATCAATAAATACAAGTTAATTCCATGTTAAACATGCATTACAATCAAAACCAAGTCTTAATCGATCTTACGAAAGCCTTTGAGCAAGTTCGGAACTAAAACGGGACCAATCTAAAACATTTATAAAATAACAAGAATAAATGCAAAATAGGGGTCACACAGCTAAGTAACTCACTGTGGTTGTGTAAACTAAAAATCACCCTGAACGTTTAGCACACAAAACTGTTTCAACCACTCGTGTGTGACACACAGCCATGTGGTAGCCCGTGTGCAATATAAATGACCTATTTGAACAAGCTTTCATACAATTTCCTCAAGTAAACTATAATGCCATTTCATGCTATTCAAACCAACACCAAAACATGAATATTTCAAGTCCCAAAATACCAATTCACCTAATCATTTTATTGAACAACCAATATGCCCTCATTGACACCAACAAATCAATAACTCAAATCAAATACCATTCAAACCATGTCTTACACCATTTCATACCAAAATTCAATTCACATGCATATTACCAAGTAAGCTTTGCTAATTTTTTAACATTCAAACATACTTAACTTAGCAAATTCCATATATCCAATATCAAACCACAACCATAGATTTACATATACAAGGTTATTATACTAAACAGACTTTAACTAGCTTAAATTCATTCAACCTATGTATATGCCACAAGTAACCAAATTCAAACATAAAAAAAACTACCAAATCGAAAGATGTTGGATGTGAGCTTTTCCCTAATCCGGTCGACACATTCCAGATGTTTAAAATCTACAGAAAAAGTAATAACACGATAGGTATTATAAAATGCTTAGTAAGCTCATACAATATAAAAAAATTACTTACCTTAATCATTTAAAAAATAAATGATTTAATATGAAATAATTTCACCTATCATGCCATCCAAAAGCAACATCAATCAAGTGAGATTTAAACCAAATCCACATACATAAATTCAAATGGTGAAACACTACATTCAACTTAAAATACAACATGAATTGATATTCTAATTTATCACCTTGTTCCCGTTCACCATTTAATTTGAATCATATATCCTGTAACACCCTTCACCCGTATTCAATGCCGGAATAGGGTTACGGAGCATTACCAGACTTATAACACATATAGCCGTACTCTTCTCATAAATTTAATCAATTCATACAATCATCATTCAATCTCAATCAATTTGTCCCTTATAACATCCCACGAGGCCAAAAACATGCTTTAGGAGTGGTTCGGCACTAAACCGATAACTTATAAAACTATCAAGAAACTTTAACTTTTTTTAAAAAATAGAGGACACACATCCGTGTGAGCAGGCCGTGTGTCTCACACGACCACCAGACACGCTCGTGTCACAAGCCATGTGAAAACAGGGGGTACATACTGACTTGGGTCACACGGTCAACCACACGCCCGTGTGCCCATCAAAGTGCCCACACACACCCTAATACGAACTCGTTTTGGAATGATTCGAGTTATTTAGATTGCCCAATCGTGAATTGAGCAAGGATAAGTTCGTTTCAGGTTTAATGAAACAAAATAGAATAAATGGCTTCAAAAAATGGTAGTAAGCAAAACGGATAAGTAAATAATGGATAATTTAGCTAAGACCGAGAATAAACCAACAATATTAGATTGTTGACCCGAGTCTCAAAATGGTTCTTAGGTGATTTACGGTTTAAGAAAACAACAAGCACCTTGACCTATTATCAAAAGTGATAGGAACCATAAGTATATGAACGCCGCACCAAAAGGTGATGAGTTCGGTTTAAACAAAAGAAAGAATGACACCACAAGAAAACTTGATAAGTCAATTCAGTCTCGAAGTGAACTAGGAGAGTTGGAAACCTCATAAGTTTTAGTTTAAGCATAAATTTGGCAAAAGTCTCCTTATAATGAGCTGATTACAAGTATTTATAGTGCTAGATAAGGCCTAGCCGAAAAGTCACAATTGTTCAGCTTAAATGAGCTAATAATGAGCTGAAATAAAACTTAATCACTAAGCACAAACTCTTGAAATTCTAGGCCTAAGTAACAACAACTATCAATAAGATTTAATGTTCTAATTCAACTGATTTAATAAGCTTGAATGCTTAGGTTTCATTCTTGAGCAGCTAAAGAGTTTAGGATAAGCTTTAAATTCTCCCTTGGACAGTCGAATAGACACCAGCAACAGTGATGACATTTTTGGGCACACAAATAGACCATGGAGTGTTCTTAAAGAGGCAATCGGTTATGGAATTTGTAATCACTCCTTTGTCCATTGCTATTCTTGAACAGCTCCCTAGAGAAGATGAATAGGCCGCCGAATCTAAAGAATGTATAATGCTCTCCTTTAAATGATGTAACAGCTCCTTTAAATGATGTATAATGCTCTCCTTTATATAATGTAACAGCCCCTTGTATGCAACGAATTCCAACTAAATAGTCGCATTTAACACTTTTGTAACAGCCCTTGTATATAACTGTTTCCAGCTAATTAGTCACCTATAAGCAAACACATTAAAAACACATTAAACACATTAAACACATTTAAACACATATTAGACTTAATAAGCTTAATTAATAAACTGTAAATAAACACATTTAACACTTAACTTAATTTAATAAACTTAAAAGCACATGCAACAATAAATTATTCCAGCAACTAAATTAACTAAGAGGAACTCAATTAACTAAGATGAGTAATTTATTCCAACAACTTAATTAATTAAACTAAATTAACTAAACACATTTAATACTTAAACTAAACATTATTTAAGTTTATTCCAGCAAATTAAATACTTATTCCAGCAAATCAAAAATGGGTTGAAGTTAAACTAAATGAGATCAGGTTGAACTAGACAAGCTTGAAGAAGCTAGAATTGAGCTCATTGAGCTGGAATTAAGCTTCATTTTGTACTTGGGCCCCTCGAGCTTAGGCCAATTCTGAGGTCGTCGAGTTGTATCGAAACATGATGCGTCGGGATCACATCATACCCTCCCTCTTAAAGATGATTTGTCCTCAAATTAGGCCATTTGCTCACAAAGAAACTCTCAAGATCACAAACCCTTTTGTTCATGAGTCTAACAAAATCGTTTCCAAAAACCCAAGAACCACAAATGGTTCGAAAAGGAAGCATGTTATTTGCATACCCTTCCTCTTTACGAGGCAACCATTTCAATGTGTCATCTACAGAAAAGAGAAATAGATTAGTGACACTAGAAATTATAAGCTCAGAAGAGCTTTTCAAAATCTTACTCAAAATTGGGATGCATAACCCAATACCGGGATCAAAAACTTAAGTTGGCATTACCTTCTCATGATGGATCGAAAATTTCATTGATGGCATCAAATCAGAATCACAAAGCATTTGAAAGTTATAGTCTTGGGAAACTAAGTTCCATAACTCAAATCCCTTGAACAATATCACAGAACAATAATTTCTGAGATCAAAAACAAAGTTCTCTCTTACTATTTCAATCTAACTCGAAAATTTCATGATCGGCATCATGGAAGGAACATGAAGTAAGTGAAACTTGTAATCGTGCAAAGAATATGTGAATCCTTTTAACCATGTCATAGAATAATCTCCGGGATCAAAGGTTAAAATTTTCATTTGCATCTCATCACAATTCAACAACTTTATTTCTAGATTTAAAGACAAAACATCACACAAGCAAAAATTATTTACACATTCATTCAAACAAAATTTACGATGCTTGCTTTCTCTCATGGACGATCCATAATAAAAAACTCCAGGATTAAACACATGATTTTGATCATTCTTCCCAAAATACGCAAGAATTTCATTTTCTCAATTAATTCACAAAAGGAAAACAAAGATAATTTAGACAAACAAACATACAAACATTCAAGCTTCTCAAATCTTAGTCGAATAGGCAAACAAAAGCATGAAAATTTCGTACATAGGTTTAAACATTTCTCATGAACATCACAATCAAACAGATTAAACATTTTATGCAAAAACTTTTTACCACATATGCCAAACAAAGAAGATTTGAACATACAAACATTCAAATAGTCAAACCCATCACAATTCATTCTAATAGGCATGTATGCTTTCAAACATTCATATGCCTCAAATCTCACCCGCACATTTTCACCCCAATCAAGCAAATGGAAAGGTTTATATGATTCATTATTTTGCAAATCCAATCCTTGCAATTGCCAATTGATTACTACTTCACCCACAATCTCATCAATACCACAATTTTCAGTAATGGTACTCTCCTTGTGATCTTTTAAAGTAAACAAATCATTATTAATCAAGGAAGAATAATTAACCAAGTCAAAGTTCAAACATTTTTCAGAAACCAAATCTTCAACAATCGAATGGGGCTGATATAACTCAAAAACTTCAGATTTCATACCTTGCTTATCTTTTGGCATAGGCAAACAAAGTTCGTTGATAATGTTACCTTTTTCAACCAACGTGAATCTTTTCTCCTTCGGAAGATATCGAAGTTGAAATTTGTCAATGGGATCTTCAGAAATCTAAAAAGAAGAAATAATACAGGGAAAACTCATTTTAGTAAAAACACTACTCACTTTTTCTTCTTTTTCACTTGTTTCATTTTCTAGCTCATTTTCAAACTCTTGTTCTTTTACCTCAATCTCTTTTATATTTAAAACTCAATGTCACTTGTTTCTTTTACACTCTCGCTCTCTTTTTCAGTATGCTTTTCTGGCTCACACTCTTTTTCTTTTTCAATCTCGATTTCTTTTTGCTCTCTTTCATTCTTTTTTTCTTCTTTACATGCTTTTTCAATTTCATTACAAAAGGAGGACAACAAAAAGGAATCATCAAAATGAGAAACCTTTCATTGAGAATAAGAGAAGGGGTTTTCATACAAAAGACGATCATCTCTTCGTGATAGATCCTCCGTAGCTGAGTACTTTGACGCTTTTGAAACACGTTCACCTCTTCGTAAGTGATCCCCCACGGATGAATAAATTGATGCACTTGTAGAGACATATCTACATTTTCGTTTGTCATCTCGGAAGGACTCAAACTTGAAGTTTGCTTTACTTTGTCTTGAACTCATCGACATATAAGACTCGCGATATGGATCTCTTCTTGAATATTCATGGGATGCTTGTCTTCGTGAGGATCTTATCTCCATTACTCGACTTGTTGAAATTCGCTCCCATTAGGCTCTTGCTCGCTGGCCCTGCTCTTCTACACAATCCAATCGTCTCTTGATGGGTTTGAGTTTTTGATCAAATAGATACTCCATTTCACGTATAAAGGCTTGGAGTGTAAAATCTGGCACACTTCCTCCAACAATTCTTACAGGACAGAATCCAGCTCCTCGTTTGTATTTCTTTTCAGACTTTGTGACATTTTAGACACTCACAAAAAAAAAATCTCCAATTCTCTCACAAAAAATCACTCACTCTTGGCTTTTTCTACACTCGGACGAGCTCACAACCCTCGTGCCTTTTTTCCGCTCACTCCGCCTCTCTAAGTTCTCAAAGGGACTACTTAAACTTATAAGCAGTCGTTGTAGGTCGATTTCCAAAGCGTTGTCGATTTAAGGGTAGGAATTGTTGTCGAAAAAGAAGGTAAACTAGAAACAAATGGTTGGGTTATGGTGTGGCCGATTGGTAGGATATTGAATGGGTGATTTCGGGCAGCAAGTAGAATTTTCAAAACTAACTTCTTCTTTTTTTTCACGAATTTTTTTTTACTTGCAAAACTTGATATTCACTCCTTAAATTTGAATAGATACTGAAAAAAATTAAATTTGAATTTTTTTAAATAAACTACAATACCGTAATGCCAAGAACATCGATCCATACTCTAAATTCACTAGCTCTGATACCAAATGATACTTTCGGAATGATTCGAGTCATTTAGATTGCCCAATCGTGAATTGAGTAAGGATAAGTTCGTTTTGGGTTTAATAAAACAAAATAGAATAAATGGCTTCAAACAATGGTAGTGTAACACCCCAAACCCGGTCTAGACGTTATGACCGGATCCGTCATGCCACATCGAAGCGTTCAAAACATTCCGTATCACTTAGTTTAGAAAACTTAATCGATATTTTAAAAGATACTTTTAAAGGTAGGTTAAAGTGAATGGAAGCTGTGCACCAGGTAGGAAACCGAAAAAGAGGAGGTGAGTCCGTCGGACTGCTTAAGTACCAAGCTCCCTTGGATCCAATCCTAGACATGCACACCGCCATTGCCACACTCTAACATCTCGTATAATTTTGAGAAAAACCATTTTGGTTAAGTCCATCTTAAGAAAAATGTTTAAGTTTGAAAACGTTTGCTTAGCGGAAGCCTTACTTGTAATCGTGTTATTTCGAAATCACTTAATGTTTTTGAAAATGCGTCCTAGAGCTAATCCATTTCAAAAGTTATCTCGGTTCATTTTTATCATAATAAAATAAAAATAAAAAAAACCATAAAATAATTAAGCGGCCTTATTACATTTTAAAAACCCAAAACCATAAACGAAAATAAAAGGACGTCCAGTTCATCAAAAAAAACCGAGTTTGCGAAAACAAGTGGCCACTCCGAATCCCCCACAGCTTTAAGCCCACTATGGTTGGGGATTACCTGCAAAGATGAAAATGGAGGGGTGAGTTTGGGGAAACTCAGTGTGCAAATTATCCCAACCATAGCCTAAATCAGTTCAAACCACGAAAATGGAATAAGTTGGCCTTAGCCTGCAGCAGTTTCGAATATAGCCCATAGGCCCGAGCGGTCGAGCAGATATATCATGCTTATGCAGAAACCTAACCCATATCCAACCGTGTATACCCCCATACCATCCTTTCACCATGTGGGGAGACTACTCGACCCACCCAACCGCTACACGCCATAGAAATATGCAAAGATGGTCACGATATCTGAAAATGTGACAGAGTCACGAGATACAGATATTTGTGGCAGAGCCACTAGAATAGATATATGTGGTAGAGCCACCCGAACAGATAATTTGTGGCATAGCCACCAGGACGCTTCCTCCATAATACAACCCATGTCCCCATGCAACAGATATTCATTCATGGCATACATCATACAGATTTAAATCATCATGCTTTTAAGACCAAAATTAACCCTAGGGGTATAAAGGTCATTTTGCATACATAGGGGTATAATGGTAAATCTAACTATTTCTAAGGTTTTCATGCATATCGTAGCCATTACGTATAACCAGAAACACTTACCGAGCGTTCTTGCCGAATTGGGCCTATTGGCCCATTAACCCAGTTTTGGCCCATTAAGCCCAAAATATCAAAACGCACGAAATCGCGCGTACTGCAGTTTTATCACTTTCGATTACCAGTAATATTTATCCATATATCTTACGAGCATTCGCACACTCGCAAGTGCCCAAAATATCAGCTTTTCGGTATTTCGGCTTTTGCCGATCTAGTCTATGAGAGGGTGTCAGTTACACACCTGTTTTACGACGATTCATTTGACGAGATCCACGCACGATCTGCCTACAGTTGAATTACTAAAATATTACTCTAAATATCAAAATAACACTGAGCATATAATCCCTTACCATATTCGGCCAAACATGCTTAAAACTCTTATTGCTCTTACCTTAATGCCGAAAGATGATTAAATCCAAAGATCCGATCGTTCCACTTGTCCAAGCCCTTGATCAGCAGCCTCTAAGTCACACCATTTATCAAAGCAGAATAGTTATCACAACCCCTTAGGGCTACAAGTGCAAATCGACAGCCTCCCTAACATTTAGGGATTTCGGCTTTCCCTAAAATAGGAAAGAAAGACTAAGTTTAGGAAAGACTTACCACCGATCCCTTAGCCAATGATCCCAATGAGTTTCCACTCGATCCCGATGTAGATCCAAGCCCTCAGTTGATAACAGAAGTCGAGCTGCCAGTGATCTTAGTATTCAGCTAAGTCCCTATGAGTATGGGGTTTTTGGCTCTTTGTAACTGTGTATAGAAAGATGGAATGAGAGGGTTTTGCTATGGTCCTGTCGTCAGAACTTGGGGCTTAGAGAACTAATGAATCGGCCACAATTGATAAAGTGAAGAAATAGGGTTTTGGGTTATAAGAAATCAGCACAAAAGGATTCAAGCTTTCGGGATTTCGGGATTTGAGGTAATCGACTTTAGTCTTAAAAAAATAATGAAGGAAAGTGGCGTAAAGTAGGGTGGTTGAAGAATTCGGCTATGAGGGGAAGGAGGAGAACAGAATAGCTAATGGAGAGAAAAAAAGAAAATAAAAGGAGAGGAAGAGTGATCAGAAAACGGCTCACTTACCCCCTATTGCCGAATTTATACAAGCACTAACCCTAGCCGAATTTTTTGCCCTCCTAGAGAATCCCTTGCCGGCCACCTCTTGCTCTTCAAGAGTCCATGATTCGGCCATCACAGCTCTCCCCAATCAGCTCCTAAATTCTCTCCCTTATCCCCTCCTTGCTCAATCTCCTGAGCAACTCAAACTCCTCCTACCAGTCTTTTACTTGAATTCCATCACTTCCCTCTTCTGTACATAAAAATTAGTCCCTTAATTTGCTGTCATTGTGACTTGAACCTGGGTCCTCCCAATCATCCACACACCACCTATAACATTCCCAATGGTGTCACTTTAGCCACTTTACCACATGCTCCCTTATGATTTATTTTACACAATAAATACCTAAAAGCCCAATTAACCAGAACCCTCTTTTCTTTATGGAATTAAAATTAACTAAAACTATCAGATTTTAACTTAAGCTTGGGCCTTCTAGAGGCCCACTAACGTACTCAATCCTACGGTAAACAAACAGAACACATAATTTTAAATTTTCCAACATTTTTTTAAAATTCCCAAAATTTGGGGCGTTACAGGTAGTAAGCAAAATGGATAAGTAAATAATGGATAATTTGGCTAAGACCAAGAATGAACCAACAAAATTGGATTGGTGACCCGAGTCTTAAAATGGTTCTTCGCTGATTTACGATTTAAGAAAATAGCAAGCACCTTGACACACTATCAAAGTAATAGGAACCATAGGTATATGAACACCACACCAAAAGGTGATAAGTTTGGTTTAAACAAAAGAAAGAATGACGCCACAAGAAAACTTGATAAGTCAATTCAGTCTCAAAGTGAACTAGGAGAGTTGGAAATCTCACAAGTTTCAATTTAAGCATAAATTTGGCAAAAGTCCCCTTACAATGAGCTGATTACAAGTATTTATAGTGCTAGATAGGGCCTAGCCGAAAAGTCACAATTGTTCAGCTTAAATGAGCTAATAATGAGCTGAAATAAAACTTAATCACTAAGCACAAACTCTTAAAATTCTAGGCTAAGTAAATGTGAACTATCAATAAGATTTAATGTTCTAATTCAATCGATTTAATAAGCTTGAATGCTTAGGTTTCATTCTTGAGCAGCTAAAGAGTTTAGGATAAGCTTTAAATTCTCCCTTGGACAGTCGAATAGACACCAGCAATAGTGATGACATTTTTGGGCACACAAACAGACCATGGAGTGTTCTTAAAGAGGCAATTGGTTATGGAATTTGTAATCACTCCTTTGTCCATTACTATTCTTGAACAGCTCCCTAGAGAGAAGATGAATAGGCCCCAATCTAAAGAATGTATAATGCTCTCCTTTAAATGATGTAATGTGACTCCTTTAATCGATGTATAATGCTCTCTTTTAAATAATGTAACACCCTTTATATGCAACCGATTCCAATGAATAGTCGCATTTTAACACTTTGTAATGACCCTTGTATATAATCAAGTTTCCACTTCACTAATTAGTCACCTACAAACAAACACATTAAAAACACATTAAACACATTAAACACATTTAAACACATATTAGACTTAATAAGCTTAATTAATAAACTGTAAACAAACACATTTAACACTTAACTTAATTTAATAAACTCAAAAACACATGCAACAATAAATTATTCCAGCAACTAAATTAACTAAGATGAACTCAATTAACTAAGGTGAGTAATTTATTCCAGCTACTTAATTAATTAAACTAAATTAACTAAACAAATTTACTACTTAAACTAAATATTATTTAAGTTTATTCCAGCAAATTAAATACTTATTCTAGCAAATTAAAAATGGGTTGAAGTTAAGCTAAATGAGCTCGGGTTGAACTAGACGAGCTTAAAGAAGCTAGAATTGAGCTCATTGAGCTGAAATTAAGTTTCATTTTACACCTGGGCCCCTCGAGCTTAGGCCAATTCTGAGGTCGTCGAGCTGGAGCGAAACATGATGCAGCCGGGATCGCATCACGCCCTGTGCTAGGCCTTGTGGTAGGCCGTGCCAGACCTGTAGGGTATACTGACTTATGTAACATGGTCAAGTCACACACCCATGTGCTAGGCCGTGTGCTAATTAGGGGGCATACTAACTTGTACCACACGGCCAGTCACACGCCTGTGTGTGAGACCATGTGGAGCATACTGACTTCATTTAATTTCAACACCAAGGGACACAAGGCCGTATAACTGATCACCTGTCACACAAGGCCGAGACACACGCCCGTGTCTCTGCCCATGTGGACAAAAATAGGATATTTACAAAGCCATTTTACCACCCATTTTGTACATCCTAATCAAGCTCAAATTTGAAACATTTTATAACTCAATAGGCAGCCAATCCACAACATTTCATACACATTTTATACCAATTCGACATAATATTCAAATACCTAATTCAAATCATGCATTTTCCATTCATATGCCTTTCACATATTAAGACAACATTGCATATTTCTATTTCATCTTCTACTTGCCAAAACATGCCATATTTGAGTACTTATACACAATCAAAACATTATACCAAGTTAAGCCAAATCACATGGCTTTAACATATACCACAACATGTACCAAAGTCACCACCTTAAGTAACTATAACTATCATTTTTACAACTAGCCTATACATGCCATATTTACAAATATCCATAAGTTCAAAAGTACCAATTGGCAACTGGATAGTGTGATGCATAACTCCAACTTTATCTGAATCGAGCGAGCTATCAAACCTCTGTAAAACACGAAAAAGAAGCAGAGTAAGCTTTATAGCTTAGTAAGCCCGTATAATTTAGAATTTAACTTACCATTTAAACATAATCAAATAATTAAACAAAGTATATCAATTTCAATTTCCAAATGCCTATACACAAGCATTCATCAAAATGTTAGTCTCATATGTGACAGCCCTAATTTGACCCTAGTCGAAAAGTGGTTTTGAGACCACAAAACTGAGTCATAAAAATAATTAACCGTTATATTCTATGTTTATTATATGTGTAAATGCATATGTGAAAGTTTCATGCTTTGATTTTGTTATTTGTATGTGAAATTTATAAGATAGAACTCATGTGATAAGACTTGAAAATGTGATAGGTAAATTTTAAAGTGCCAAATAATGCATGAATTATTGACATGGGGGACTTGCATGTCAAATAGACCACTTTTAATATAGTGGCCGGCCATAATGATGGTTGATGGATTATTTAAGTATTATAATAAGTAATGGCATTATTTTGAAATAAAAATAATTAGTAAAATAAGAAAAAGATGATAAAATATTGGATGTTCATCTTTCTTTCTTCATTGCTGAAATTGAGAAAGAAAAATATTGAAGAAGAAGCCAAGGCATTCGGCCATGGTTATCTCAATTTAAAGGTATGTAATGTATTTTTTTTTTTTTGAAATTGATTATGAAATTAAATTGATAAGTACATAGTATAGTTAACCCATGGTTTAAATTCATGAATCAATGAACATATATCCATTCGGCAAGTGCTAAATTTGTGTTATTTTGATAAGTTTTTTTTGGGAAGATGTTATTTATATGCTAAAGTAGCTTAAATGATGGTTGAATAAGTTGAATTCATTATTGAGAGGTATGACTTGAAGTTGCCGCATATATATATGCATTTTGGAAAGAAAATTTTGTTGTTAATTGAGTTTTTATATATATATATATATATGCACATTCAGTCATGGGGGGGATAAGATGAATTTAAAATGTTAAAGATTGTTTTTAAGATTTGTTAAATTGTTGTGGTTATTGCTGAATATATGTTTAGTTAAAGAAAATTTTTAAAGTGTTTGTGTTTGTGTATGTGAACTAGATATTTAATGGATATTCAGGAAATAGGGTTATATGTACTTTGGCTATGTGAGTTATGTATTAAGGAAGCTATTTATTTGATATGTATATTCGGTCATTGTTTGGCATGGGTGAAACCTATGTGCAATTTGCTACATTTGATCATGAAATGGAAATTGAATATGAAGGCTAAGTTTGAGTGGTTAGGGCCGAATGGGGTATATAAAATATTAAGGCATGCTATAAATATATATATATGTGTATACGTGGTTGTGCATAAAATGAGTAATCGATTAAATTGTGGTAGTCACACATAGGTAAATATATATGCCTTATGTATGTACCTTGTGACATAGAGACATTCGGATATACATATATATTATATATAGTTAAATTCGTGTATATGAAAGCATGGTAAGTTATGTGAATCTTTGTTTGTGTATGCGAATTAGATATTGATATAATAAGCATGAAATCGAGTCATGGCACATTTTATAAAACATAATATTCATTAAAGTTATATGATTGTCAAATGTGACTTTTAAAGAATTAAAGTTGAGTAAGTAATTAAACAAATTCATTTGTTTAAATTTAAAGCTCAAGAGCAAAGAGGAACTAAATCAGATAGGGGAAAGGAGAAAGCAGACGAGTAGCCTATCCGCAACTGTTCAAAATATCCGAGGTAAGTTTTGAGTAATCACCTTTAGTATAAAATTGATGATGCCTTGATATATATATATATATATATACTAGATGAATTTTGATCTTTTTGGTTCTATTTGAATTAAGTTGTGTGGTAAATAATCTAAGTGTATAACTTATAGTTGAATGGTCAATTCGGGTTAAGCTGATTGATGAAAGGTATATGTGATATTTATGTATGATTTTTAAACCGAAATGAAAATGATGGTTTTCATATGAAGCTTATGTCCGAATGTAGCAAATGGCTACTAATATGAAATGTTCCATAAGATGTGTTAGTATATGATTAAATAGGCATGATATTTGATACGTGCATCCGGGCTTAAAGACCCGCAGGCTATAGATGGAATTGTATCCGGGCTTAAAGACCCGCAGGCTATATGCTGGAATTGTATCCGGCCTTAAAGACCCGTAGGCTATATGCTGGAATTGTATCCGCGCTTAAAGACCCGCAGGCTTCGTGCTGGAATGGTATCTGGGTTAAAGACCCGCAGGCTTGTGCTAGAAATGTGTTTCGAGTTTTAAAACTTGACAGGACTGATGCCAGTAAGTTAAGTAAGATTACGACATTGAATATCCGTGGTAACCATCGTCGAGTAAGTGTTATATATATATTTTACATGTTAAGGTACGTATTATGTACACATATGTGAATTGATTTCAAAGTGTATTATTAGTATCAAAGAACGATATATATATGTGTGTGTGGATGAATACGGCATTTAAGAATAAGAGAATGTCCTATTCTGTCAATGTATGTCATTATATGAAAGTATGTGACTTATAGTAATTGTATGAGCCATATAATATAGTGAAATATGTGCTGGAAATTTCTTGTGTAATCATATATATATATATATATATATATATATATATTCGGCCAATAGGCTTTATAACTAGTGTACTTGTGTATATTCGGCCAAGTGAAGTACAATTAGAATTCGAGTTTTGTGATACTCAATATTCGATTTAAATGACAAGCTTTAATTGTATGAAATGCTTAAAACTTACTAAGCCTCGATAGCTTACTCTGTTTCTTATTTCTCTATTTTATAGATTGTTAATTTTGGCCGTCGACTCGGGGAAACGTCAGCAGTTCATCATACTATCGATCTTGTTGGTATGGTTATATTTTGGATTCGATATGGCATGTATAGGTTAGGCTGATGATAACTATGTTTTGAAATTGTAAATATTTTGGACATACGAAAATGGCGTATAACTTAAATATCAGTATGTATTTTAGCTCGATCTCTGTTTATGTTTATTGACTATGTGAATGAGATAAGTAAATGTTTAGTTCGGTAATACCTCTTAGCCTTAATCCGACAATCAGATTTGGGTTAGAAGTGTTACATTTAATTGGTATCAGAGCTACGGTTTAGTCGATTCTAGGACTAACGTAGAGTGTTTGAGTCTAGCTATACATGCCATATAGTATTAATACGATAGTATGATGAATTCTGACAGTTAAAAATATGTTTTCATTTAGTAATAGATCACGATCCCAATCCCAATCGAGCGATAGCTGATGATGTAGAGAGTGTAGCGCCTGCTCCCGCGCATGGGACAGCGCCGATGGACTTTCAACCTATCGCAAGCAATCAGAACGATGAGGCCAGATAGGCTTTTTATAACGTGATGAATGATTGGTTCAACCAATACATTCGAACTAATACGGCTGTTCCACAACCCCCACTCCCAAATAATACACACCCTGCACCTTCGATACCTCCGATAATTGACCAGATGAGGTTGAATAAGCCCCCAGTTGATAGAATCTGAAAGCACGGGGCTACTAAATTTAAAGCTACCGATAGTGATGATGCTGAGCAAGCTGAATTTTGGTTGGACAATACTATCCGAGTGTTCGATGAACTGTCTTGCACACCCGATGAATGCCTAAAATGTGCTATATCTTTGCTACGTGATTCTGCCTACTATTGGCGGAATACGTTGGTTTCTGTTGTGCCCAGAAAGCGAGTGACTTGGGAGTTTTTCCAAATTGAGTTTTGAAAAAAGTATATCAGCCAGAGATTCATCGATCAGAAACGGAAGGAATTTCTTGAACTTAAACAGGGTTCCATGTCAGTTACTAATTATGAATGAAAATTTGTGAGGCTTAGCCGGTATGCCCGAGAATGTGTTTCTTCAAAAGCTATAATGTGTAAATGTTTTGAAGATGGATTGAACGAAGATATAAAACTGTTTGTTGGCATTCTTGAAATCAGAGAGTTTGTAGTACTTATCAAGCGAGCTTGCAAAGTCGAAGAGCTCAGTAAAGAGAAAAGAAAAGCTGAAGATGGAGCCAGAGAGTTCCGTAAAAGATCTTTGGGAAAGCCCTTTCGATAGTCACTGAAGAAATTTCGAGATGATTCGGACCGATCTAAGAACACTTCGGGCTTTTCCAGAAAAGACCGTGATCGACCCCTTGTGAGTACGCGAGCTACTTCAGTTACCAGTGTTGGAAACGATCGTCGGGACAGGACTGATTGTAAATATTGTGAGAAATGGCATTCGGGGAGTTGTAGATTTCATGACCGCTCCTGTTATAAATGTGGATCAGCTGACCACTTTATCAAGGACTGCCCTAGATTGTCTGAACAGAATGTGAATCAAAGTGGTAAACCGGGTACTACTACAGCTCAAGGTAGACTCTTTAGGAATACGGGGAATGCTAGTGGTGGTCAGAGAGGGTCTAGAGATGCTACGACTAGATCTGAAGCTCGTGCTCCTGCTAGAGCTTATGCTATATACGCACGCGAGGATGCTTCTTCGCCTGATGTTATTACTGGTACTTTCACTCTCTTTAATACTAATGTGATTGCATTGATTGACCCTGGTTCTACTCATTCATATGTATGTGAGACTTTAGCATCTAGTAAGACTCTACCTGTTGAGTCTACTGAGTTCGTGATTCGAGTGTCGAATCCCTTGGGTTGATATGTGCTAGTCGACAAAGTGTGCAGGAAATATCCCCTAATAATCCGAGGTTCCTATTTTTCGGCCGATTTGATGCTTTTACCGTTTGATGAATTTGATGTTATTCTCGGTATGGATTGGTTGACCATACATGATGCAGTTGTGAATTGCAAAAGAAAGAATATTGATTTGAGATGTACAAATGATGAGATAATACGAGTTGAGTCTATTGGCTTGAACGGGTTACCTGCAGTAATATCCTCGATGTTGGCTCAGAAATATGTAAAAAAGGGGTGTGAAACATATCTTGCGTACGTACTTGATTGTAAATAGTCAGGAAAGAAACTTGAATTAGTGCCAGTGGTTTGTGAGTATTCGGATGTTTTTCCTGAGGAGTTACCGGGATTACCACCTGTTCGAGAGGTAGAGTTTGGCATTGAACTTGTACCTGGGACTACACCAATTTCGATAGCTCCGTATCGTATGGCACCAATAGAATTGAAGGAATTGAAAACTCAGTTGCAAGAGTTGACGGATAGAGGTTTCGCTCGACCGAGTTTCTCACCTTGGGGCGCACTAGTATTATTCGTGAAAAAGAAAGATGGAACCATGAGAATGTGCATTGACTATCGTCAATTAAATAAGGTAACAATAAAGAATAAATATCCGTTACCGCGTATCGATGATTTGTTTGATCAGCTGAAAGGAGTCTCAGTGTTTTCAAAGATAGACTTGAGATCAAGTTATTACCAGTTGCGAGTTCGAAACTCAGATATACCTAAAACTACTTTCAGAACTAGATACGGTCACTACGAGTTCTTAGTGATGCCGTTTGGGCTCACTAATGCCCCTGCGGTATTTATGGACTTGATGAATCGAATTTTTAGACAGTATCTGGACCGGTTTGTAGTGGTGTTTATAGATGACATCTTGATTTATTCACGCGATGAATCTGAACATGCCGAGCACACAAAATTGGTATTACAGATTTTACGAGACAAGCGATTATACGCGAATTCGAAGAAATGTTAGTTCTGGTGAGAGAAGTTAGCTTTTTGGGAATGTGGTATCCGCATCGGTATTCGAGTTGATCCGAGCAAAATTTCACCATACTCAATTGGAAGCCTCTCGAGAAATGTTAACAATTTTGGAGTTTTTGGGACTTGCTTGCATTACTGAGACGGTTTGTAAAGGGTTTCTCGATGATAGCCACACTAATGACGAAACTACTTCAGAAAGATGTTAAGTTTGAATGGTCAGAAAAATGTCAAAAAAGTTTCGAACAATTGAAAACTTATTTGACTGAAGCTCCAGTACTAGTGCAGCCCGAATCCGGTAAAGAGTTTGTCATTTACAGTGATGCATCCTTACTTGGGCTGGATTGTGTATTGATGCAAGAAGGTCGAGTTGTAGCTTACGTGTCGAGGCAATTGAAGCCGCTTGAGAAAAACTATCTGACCCATGATCTCGAATTAGCTGTCATCGTATTCGCTTTGAAAATATGGTGACACTACTTGTTTGGAGAGAGGTGTCATGTATATTCGAATCACAAAAGCCTCAAATATTTGATGACTCTAAGATATTTGAATCTGAGACAAAGACGTTGGCTTGAATTGTTGAAAGATTATGAGCTTTCATTGACTATCACCTGGGAAAGGTTGACATGGTTGCCGATGCTTTAAGTCGCAAGTCACTGTTTACTTTGTGAGCGATGAATGTACACTTGTCTGTTTCATCCGATATTGTGTTAGTAGCAGAATTAACAGCCAAACCATTATTGATTCATCAAATACGTGAATCTCAGAAAATCGACGATGAATTGGTTGCTAAACGAGCTGAATGTGTTTCAAATGTGGAATCATAGTTTCAAATTGACAACAACAATTGTTTGAGGTTCAAAAGTCGATTGTGTGTTCCAAAAAATTCAAAAATTATTTCGATGATTTTGAGTGAGGCTCATAGTAGCCGGATGTCAGTCCACTGGGGTAGTACAAAAATGTACAACGATCTCAAACTCAGTTTTGGTGGCCTGGTATGAAACGAGACATTTCTGACTTTGTTTCGAAATGTTTGATATATCAACAAGTGAAAGCGGAACATCAAGTACCTTCGGGATTACTTCAGCCGATCATGATACCCGAATAGAAATGGGATTGAATTACGATAGATTTTGTATCTGGGTTGTCATTGTCGTCAAGCAAGAAAGATGCAATTTGGGTTATTATTGATAGATTGACAAAGTCGGCTCATTTTATTCCATACGTACAGATTATTCACTTGACAAGCTAGCCGAATTGTATGTTTCTCAGATTGTAAGGTTACACGGGGTACCTATTTCTATTGTGTCGAATAGAGATCCGAGATTCACATCGCGATTTTGGAAGAAATTGCAAGAAGCATTAGGTACCAAGTTGCATTTTAGCACCGCTTTTCATCCCCGGACTGATGGTCAATCTAAGCGGATAATTCAGATACTCGAGGATATGTTGAGATGTTGCATCCTTGAGTTTATTGGTTCATGGGAACAGTATTTTCCTTTGATTGAATTTGCTTACAACAATAGTTTTCAATCAAGCATTAAAATGGCACCTTACGAGGCTTTGTACGGTAGTAAATGCCGTACACCGTTGTTTTGGACCAAGCTTAGTGAAAGTAAAATCTTCGGGGTTGATTTGATTAAAGATACTGAGCAGAAAGTAAAAGTGATCCGTGAAAGTCTGAAAGTAGCTTCAGATCATCAGAAGTCGTATGTAGATTTAAAACAAAAAGACATTGAATATCAGGTCAGAGACAAAGTGTTTCTTAAAGTTTCACCTTGGAAAAAAGTGCTTAGATTTGGCCGTAAGGGCAAATTGAGTCCGAGGTTCATCGGGCCGTATGAAATATCCGAACGAGTTGGGCCAGTCGCATACAGATTGATTTTACCCCCTGAACTTGAAAAGATTCACAACGTTTTTCATGTCTCGATGCTTCGACGTTGTAGATTCGATCCATCACACATAATTAATCCATCAGAGGTTGATATTCAATCTGATTTGAGTTACGAAGAAGAACCGGTTCGTATTTTGGCTCGTGAAGTAAAAGAACTATGAAATAAGAAAATCCCATTAGTGAAGGTACTGTGGATTAAGCATGGGGTTGAAGAAGCTACTTATGAACCTGAAGACTCTATGAAAGATTGATATCCTAACTTATTCACCGATAATATTTTTGGGGACGAAAATTTCTTATGTGGGAGAGAGTTGTGACAACCCTAATTTGACCCTAGTCAGAAAGTGGTTTCGGGACCACAAAACTGAGTCATAAAAATAATTAACCGTTATATTATATGTTTATTATATGTGTAAATGCATGTGTGAAAGTTTCATGCTTTGATTTTGTCATTTGTATGTGAAATTTATAAGATAGGACTCATGTGATAAGACTTGAAAATGTGATAGGTAAATTTTAAAGTGCCAAATAATGCATGAATTATTGACATGGGGGACTTGCATGCCAAATGGACCACTTTTAATATAGTGACCGGCCATAATGATGGTTGATGGATAATTTATGTTTTATTTAAGTATTATAATAAGTAATGGCATTATTTTGAAATAAAAATAATTAGTAAAATAAGAAAAAGATGATAAAATATTGGATGTTCATCTTTCTTTCTTCATTGCCAAAATTGAGAAAGAAAAATATTGAAGAAGAAGCCAAGGCATTCGGCCATGGTTATCTCAATTTAAAGGTATGTAATGTATTTTTTTTTTTTGTAATTGATTATGAAATTACATTGATAAGTACATAGTATAGTTAACCCATGGTTTAAATTCATGAATCAATGAACATATATCCATTCGGCAAGTGCTAAATTTGTGTTATTTTGATAAGTTTTTTTTGGGAAGATGTTATTTATATGCTAAAGTAGCTTAAATGATGGTTGAATAAGTTGAACTATTGTTGAGAGGTATGAATTGAAGTTGTCGTATATATATATGCATTTTGGAAAGAAAATTTTGTTGTTAATTGAGTTTTTATATATATATATATATGCACATTCGGTCATGGGGGGGATAAGATGAATTTAAAATGTTAAAGATTGTTTTTAAGATTTGTTAAATTGTTGTGGTTATTGCCGAATATATGTTTAGTTAAAGAAAATTTTTAAAGTGTTTGTGTTTGTGTATGTGAACTAGATATTTAATGGATATTCGGCAAATAGGGTTATATGTACTTTGGCTATGTGAGTTATGTATTAAGGAAGCTATTTATTTGATATGTATATTCGGTCATTGTTTGGCATGGGTGAAACCTATGTGCAATTTGCTACATTTGATCATGAAATGGAAATTGAATATGAAGGCTAAGTTTGAGTGGTTAGGGCCGAATGGGGTATATAAAATATTAAGGCATGCTATAAATATATATATGTGTATACGTGGTTGTGCATAAAATGAGTAATCCATTAAATTGTGATAGTCACACATAGGTATATATATATGCCTTATGTATGTACCTTGTGACATAGAGACATTCGGATATACATATATATTATATATAGTTAAATTCGTGTATATGAAAGCATGGTAAGTTATGTGAATCTTTGTTTGTGTATGCGAATTAGATATTGATATAATAAGCATGAAATCGAGTCATGGCACATTTTATAAAACATAATATCCATTGAAGTTATATGATTGTCAAATGTGACTATTAAAGAATTAAAGTTGAGTAAGTAATTAAACAAATTCATTTGTTTAAATTTAAAGCTCAAGAGCAAATAGGAACTAAATCAGGTAGGGGAAAGGAGAAAGCAGACGAGTAGCCTATCCGCAACTGTTCAAAATATCCGAGGTAAGTTTTGAGTAATCACCTTTAGTATAAAATTGATGATGCCTTGATATATATATATATATATATACTAGATGAATTTTGATCTTTTTGGTTCTATTTGAATTAAGTTGTGTGGTAAATAATCTAAGTATATAACGTATAGTTGAATGGTCAATTCGGGTTAAGCTGGATTGATGAAAGGTATATGTGATATTTATGTATGATTTTTAAACCGAAATGAAAATGATGGTGTTCATATGAAGCTTATGTCCGAATGTAGCAAATGGCTACTAATATGAAATGTTCCATAAGATGTGTTAGTATATGATTAAATAGGCATGATATTTGATGTGTGCATCTGGGCTTAAAGACCCACAGGCTATATGCTGGAATTGTATCCGGGCTTAAAGACCCGCAGGCTATATGCTGGAATTGTATCCGGGCGTAAAGACCCGCAGGCTATATGCTGGAATTGTATCTGGGCTTAAAGACCCGCAGGCTTCGTGCTGGAATGGTATCCGGGTTAAAGACCCGCAGGCTTGTGCTAGAAATGTGTTTCGAGTTTTAAGACTTGACAGGACTGATGCCAGTAAGTTAAGTATGATTACGACATTGAATATCCGTGGTAACCATCGTCGAGTAAGTACTATATATATATTTTACATGTTAAGGTACGTATTATGTACACATATGTGAATTGATTTCAAAGTGAATTATTAGTATCAATGAACGATATATATATGTTTGTGGATGAATACGGTATTTAAGAATAAGAGAATGTCCTATTCGGTCAATGTATGTCATTATATGAAAGTATGTGACTTATAGTAATTGTATGAGCCATATAATATAGTGAAATATGTGCTGGAAATTTCTTGTGTAATCATATATATATATATATATATTCGGCCAATAGGCTTTATAACTAGTGTACTTGTGTATATTCGGCCAAGTGAAGTACAATTAGAATTCGAGTTTTGTGATACTCAATGTTCGATTTAAATGACAAGCTTTAATTGTATGAAATGCTTAAAACTTACTAAGCCTCGATAGCTTACTCTGTTTCTTATTTCTTTGTTTTATAGATTGTTGATTTTGGCGCCGACTCGAGAATCTTCAGCAGTTCATCATACTATCGATCTTGCTGGTATAGTTATATTTTGGATTCGATGTGGCATGTATAGGTTAGGCTGATGATAACTATGTTTTGAAATTGTAAATATTTTGGCCATACGAAAATGGCGTATAACTTAAATATCAGTATGTATTTTAGCTCGATCTCTGTTTATGTTTATTGACTATGTGAATGAGATAAGTAAATGTTTAGTTCGGTAATACCTCTTAGCCTTAATTCGGCGATTGGATTCGAGTTAGGGGTGTTACATCATAAGTACATATAATCAATCTTTATCTCAATTTCATACATCAATGTATTATATCATACCAATTTCATGTAACTTGTATAACATAT
The DNA here is from genome assembly GCA_025698475.1 of Gossypium anomalum. NCBI lineage: Eukaryota > Viridiplantae > Streptophyta > Magnoliopsida > Malvales > Malvaceae > Gossypium > Gossypium anomalum. Next base: position 46,528,574 of record CM046965.1, read on the forward strand.
GTAACATTTCATTCTCATTCATATAATCGACAATTCATTTATATAACCAGGAATCCATCCGTATAATCATTAGATGAATTATGCCCGTTGAACCTATTAGAATATCGATAGATACACGGGTGATACACACTAGGTGTATTAATCGATAATCCGTCAATTCATCATCATATTCACTCTTTTGAGCTATGATCAGTAAACTCCTCCTGAGCTGATGGACAGTAAGCTCTATTGAGCTGAAACAGTAAGCTCTAACGAGCTGAGAACAGTAAGCTCCTACGATTTGATATATCGGTAAGCTCATACGAGCTAAGGTGAGCCCGCAACACATGCAGGATCTCAACCTAAACAATAACCTTAGTGACATGTCACTCATATCCTACGAATTCCTATGGTTTAAACGGGGCTCGATAACCATCAGACTATATTCATAAGGCATTTGTATTTCAAATAAATCATTTATTCAATTAGATACATTCATTTCAAATAAATACAAGTATTTAAAAGTTTGGTTCTAATTATACAAACTTACCTTGAGGTGCTCGGATAGCAAATATCGGCTAATCGTTAACCTTTCCTTTTCCACGATCTAAATTCAATCATTGCTTATCTTGATCTAAATATTATCAAAATCAACTTATTGAAACAACTATTTATTCAATTTAGTCCAAAACACACATTAGGGTTATTTTACACATTTGCCCCTAAACTTTCACATTTTTACATTTAGTCCTTATCACATAAAATTGAAAATTCATGCAATTTAGTACAATTTCATACTAGCCGAATATATGACATGATACTAGCAGCCCATATCTTCAACTTATTCACACTTTTACCCATATAATTTTACATTTTCACAATTTAATCCTTTTTTGACATTTTTGTCAAAAATCACTTTACAAAATTAGTAAATCTATCAATAAACCTTCCTAATCTATCATCAATATCAATTTACTCAAATGTTAAACAATGGAAACATGATAAATCTTTAACAGTTTCAAAAATTAGGGTATGGGCTAGCTAGAATACGAAGTAACGATCTCAAAAACATAAAAATCATTAAAAACGGATCAAAATATATACTTAATTGCTTGAATTTTTCTTAGCCGAATGAAGAACCCTATTTTTCTTCTTGTTCTTCTTAATTTTTGGTTACAAGATGATAATGGGGACTTTTAATTAACTTTTTTTTATTTATTTTATGATTAATAACCAAATTACATAATTAACCTTAATAATAAACCATTTAATACACCTAAAATATGTCCATATAAGTCCACTTACAAAATTAATGGTATAATTACCATTTAAGACCATCATAATTAAAAGCCAAAGCTATTTGACACCTTTAACTAGTAGAACATGCATTTTACATTTTACGCGATTTAGTCTTTTTACCGAATTAAGCATTTAAACAGTAAAATTTCTTTACGAAACTTTCACACAATAATTCTATCATGTTGTAAACTTTAATAAAATAATAAAATAAATATTTTAACCTCGTATTTGTGGTCCTGAAACCACTATTCTGATTTGACTAAAAACGGGTTGTTACATATCCTTATCAAGATTCAGTAACATTATTAAACAAATAAGGTTTTGAGTTCAATCACATATAAAACCACAATTGTTTACATTTTCATTTCAAATCATCTTATATCTTATATCCAAATCATATACATTACTTTGCTAACATTTTATATATCATCACCTTTTCCTTTACAACTTTACCCAATGAAACTCTGTAAAAGAACTCGATACACAGGTGCAAAAAGTCTGATGCTCATTCGAGCTAATCATATACATCAATGTCAAGTTAATCGTCCGAGCTAAACCTTTAACGACACAATAAATAGCCTGGCCAGGGTTGTATATACTCGTAAGGTTACTAGTCCAAACTAAACATTCAAAACGACAACAGATTACTAGTCTAGGTTAAATCTATGCTACATGTATCTTCGAGTCCACATCAAATGCTAGAGCTCGCTACCATCAGAAATCAACCTGTACCCTCAGGTATGAGACTTTTACTAAGTTCATCGAGATTTAACCTTAACATTTCCATTTTGTATCAATCTATTTTAATTAAATTAAATCCTCAATTTATGTAACAATTCATATACAATTCAAACTATTAACAAAACATTAATATAAATTCAAATATAATTCTATAACAAATTAAACTTATTTATACTATATGAACTTGCCTGACAAAATGGTAACGTTTTAGATACTAAGGCCTACTCGGCAGTTTTTCCTTTTTCACCTAAGTCAACAACTTGATCTAAATAATATTTAAGCTTCAAAATATCAGTACCAATCTCATAATACTATTTAGATTCAAGCTTATAATCTTTCAATTTTATTTTACACAATTTCCCTAAACTTTTATATTTTATTCAATTTACTCCCTAAAATAAAAACAAACATAATTTTCACAATTAAGCTTCATTTTTCATTATAATTTCAATTATTTCCCTCTACAGCCCTCAAAAATCCAATTTTACAAAAATTTAATGTCACTTTTGACATATTCACAATTTAATTCCTAAATGCAAAATTAACATATCAAGTAGTACTTAAACATTACATAGCTTCCAAATCTACCATTTTCTATTAAAAAACATTTAATATTCATCAATGAAAAGTTGAATTCTTTAAAATTTTTGAAATCGGAGTTACGGGTTAGCTGGACCTAGTTGCAACAATCTCAAAAATATAAAAATTACAAGAAACGTGTTAAAATCGGCTTACCAAATTTAAATAAAAAGCTTGGCCAAAAGCTTGGTTTACTCATCCATTGAGAATCAGTGGTGAACGGGAAAAATAAAGATGATAATGTATTTTCCCTTTTTTATGTTTTATAATTTTTACTTAACTATTTAATTTAATTTAATTTAACATTAAAATAACATATAATTTAACAAACAATAAGCATTGACCGTCCAACCACATTAAAAAGGTGGTAAGCCACTTTAGATCTTAAACAAAACATTAATTATGCATTTTAGCTAATAAAAATCAATAGTGATTAACTTTTACATCTTTTACAATTTAGTCATTCTTCCTTAATTAACTATCCAAACGTTAAAATTTCTAGACCAAAATTAAATACACCTATATAACAACTCTGTAAATATTTAATAAAAATATTTACAGGCTCGATTTATAGAAACAAGGTCTCAATACCCTATTTTTTAAAACCACTTGACTTTACGAACAACCCACTTGTACTTAACTAATTATCCAGTTAAATAAAATTATCAAATAAAAATTCACTATATCATAATACTTAACTCGTAAATATTAAATAATAATATTTACAGACTCACTCGTATTGTGGTTTTGAAATCACTATTTCCAGCACCACTAAAAAATAAGTTGTTACAAGTTATGGGTTTTAAGGTTTGAATGCGTTTGATTTAACCAATATATGGTTATCATGCTTAGCTTCCGAGATGATGGAGGCTCTGGCATTTGGAAAAGCTAAGCTGAAGAGGATGAAGGAGTTCAAGTGAGTTTCTGTACTCTACTTTGGATGATTGATAGATGAGTGTTGCTTGTGTGATCTGAGTCTACATCTGCTCTAAGTTCTGTTTGAAATTTATGGAAGTAAATGCTTACAGTGAATGAGCATGACTTGCGTGTTTAAGGAAGTATGAATTCATTAAAGTCTGTAAGTATGTTATGTATGATAGGGCGATATATTGTTGTATCAAAGTGTGGCATACTCCTTAGTGTAATAGTATTTGGAAAGTTACGTATTAAATGCATGTTTTTTAAAATATGGAGTACGAAAGGAATTGGTTGATGGGGTAAATCAATATGGGGAATATTGGTGTAATGAAGGTTTGGCGTATTGTTATGGGGTTCAAAAATTTGAGCGGCATCATGGAATGGTTATCTATTGGCTCGCTAGAACGATATCGTGACAATGGTTTATCGACTCTATGGATTGACACTATGATGATGGTTATCGACTGGTCCTTAAGGGCGACATTGTGTAAATAGTATATAAGTCTTTCGGGGCGACAACATGTAAACAATTTATAGGTCCTTTAGGGTGACGCCTTGAAAGAGGTTTATTTATTTCTTGAAATTGAAACCCCATGGTTAGACACGGCATGATCTGGTGGCAAACAGGTATACGTTATGGAAAAATGATGTTTGCTTGGGAAGTGAACCGGGAAGCTCACTAGGGCATAAAAGGAAAAGTCACTGTATGACTTGTGTAGTGAGTATCATAACAGGATAATCGCAGCATGTTTGAGAATGGGGGCAATTGGAATGATAAGAGAATCCACAAAATTACAAAGATAAGAAAAACTAGTAGAAGCTTCTGAAAATATAGGTAAATATGTTAGTCAGGGGATCCACCAAATTGCAACGGTAACAAGAACAGGTATAAGCGGTTTCAACACAATAGATGCAATGGAAAGGATATTTTCTTTGAAGAATTTAAGTAACTGCCATTATGAGTCCACTAGTGTTTGGTGACTAAACCAGCATTGGGTGTGATAAAGTGAGACAATTAAGTAGATTCCAATACTAAAATTCTGCAAGTAAAGAAGCCGCTAGAAATAGGGGAGTTCGCTAACTACTAACTGGGTGAAAGACCATTAAGGATTACAAAGAAAAAGTTTGTCGTCAGTATTATCCAGTTGGGGAAAAGTCTGCTTAAGATTAACAAATGTAGAAGTCTTCCAGGGCACTCTAGAAAAGAGGTAGTCCAGTAGGAACTATTTGTTATGGGAGTTCCTAGTAAATGGCCTGAAATGGGGAAAGGTCTTAAGGGACTGTACTAAGTGCCAGTCCGCAAAGAAAGGGGGTACTTAAATCATCTATCAAATTTCATATTCAAGACTGTAAAGGAGGATGTTAGATTGGGTCTTCCATGAGGAAGAGTCTATGCTAGGGGCTAATTCAAAGAAGCTAATCATCGTGTAATAAGGTAATCAAATGTTTATTTTACTGGGGAATGAGAGGATCAGGGTAGGGATCCACCGTAATGGCAAAGACGATTGTAAGTCTGCCAGTAGAAAATGTAGTCACCGAACCGTGTATACATAAATAGGGTTGTCTTAAGGAGGCAAAACCATGAGAGTTAAAATGGGAATCTAAGATGAAGTGGGATAGGATCAAGTCCAAAAGGAATTTCTAATTGGAAGAGCACTTTGCAATTAATTCGTTGGGTAGGTCAACTAATGGTGGGAACTAGGAAAGGAAAGGCGTCGTCCACACATGAAAATCTATTGAGTTCCTGCATACATACAGGGAGTTCAAAATTGTGTGCCTTCATTCTTTTTCCTTGAAAACTAAGATTCTTTACAATACATTGTTGCTCAGGATCTCACTAAGTTTATTTTGAACTTACGAGTATGTTGTCTTGTATGCAGGAATATGGATTGTCGGGACCTTATGGAAAGGGACAAGCCAAACTCCACTAGATTTACATGTTAGGTGTTGAAGTTGTTTCATGTGTATAGAGGGGCACCCTTAGAGGCTACACCTCGGGGATTAAATTTAGTGTATCTATATTACAAGCTCAACTTAAAATTTGTAAATAACTGTTACGTTTAATAAGGTAGAAAGTTTGTAAGAATTCAATGCTCGTATGATATGAGTTATAATAGAAGTTAAATTTTGTAATATGATGTTGTTCATGCAATTGAGTAAGATCGAATGGTAGTAATGTATGTATAAATTGATATTGTATAGGTGTGTAAGTAAACCAAGTTACAAAATTTTGTTAAGTTATTTAGGTTGGTTGTGGCACTTGGCACCGGGACCCGGTGATCGGGTCAAGTTAGGGTGTTACAAGCAACATAAAAGAACTATATGCCTTTTACCTTCTCTTTCTGACTTTCTCATATATATAGTTTAAATGGAATAATTAAGTATAATAAATTTAAATTAACCTTTAATATAAGTCATTATATATATAATACAACCATATTATTTAATAGTTGGCGAGTATCATCATTTCATTCCACTAATTTTGTATGAAATTGGTTAATTTATTTTATAATCCCTCACTTAATTTCTAACTAAGCCTCTTTGCCATTTTTCTAAATTAAAACTCAATAATGATTGAACATTTTGCAATTTAGTCTTTTTATTTTAATTATTGATTTTCTTAATTAAATTACTCGACCGCTTACTAATATATTCTCATGCTAACTTTGTAATTCCTTCTTCTTATAATCTCATGGACTCAATTTACAGAATTGGAGATAGTGGTTTTTTCGGTTTGATTTTTTTCCTTTTTCTTGCCTTTTGGAGTTACAGATACTAATTTAACCACTATTGTTAAAAAACAACAATGCCTAACAACTACGGGTAATCTAACCAACTAGCCTCACAAATAGAATTTCAATCAACCAAGTAATAACCCAAAGCCTTTTACTAGTTCTACAAATCACAACACAACAAAATCAATTAATAGTAGAATCATAATAGCATCTAAATAATGTTATCATTAGTCACAAATAACCAAGATAAATAGTCAAAAATTGATTTTGCAAAAGTATCAATTAAAACACACTAAAAGAAAGAGCTAGGAACCATTAACCTTGGTTTTGTAAAAGTAAAAGATGAAAAAAGGCCTCGCCTTAGTTGCTTTGAACTCTTGAAGACTAGTGTTGAAAATTGAAGAAAAGATAAGAAATAAAATGCAAAAAAAAAAAAATCATTGTTAGTGTAAATCGTTGGAACAAAAGCTTAGGTTGTGAACCTTAAAACGAGAGAAAAAAGGAAGAATAAGAGATATTGTGTAACACCCCTAACCCATAACTATCACCGGTATAGGTTAAGAGGCATTACTAAACTCATAACACAAACCAGAATAATTGAATATCAAATATTATCTCATTGCAGTAAATCTCATTCATTCACATTCATTAAAATCGTAAAAGCGAGTATACAATACTTAAAAATGCATTCGGGACCAAATCGACAATATATGAGAGTTTCAAAACATATAAAAATTTTCAACTTTTAAAAGGTCACATGCCCGTGTGAATAGGCCGTGTACCTCACACGGTCTAGACACGCCTGTGTGTCAAAGCCGTGGAAAAATAGGGCATAGCTACTGACTAGCCCATATGGCAAGACCATATGCCCGTGTGTCTAGACCCGTGTGCTAGACACACGCCCGTGTCCAGGCCGTGCCAAAAATAGGGGGTATTCTGTTTGTAACGTCAGCATGCCAATTAAGGGTCACACGGCCAAACCACACGCTCGTGTGTCTTGGCCATGTTCAAGCCTGACTTACAATTGAAGGGTACCCCAGGGGACACACGACCGTGCAACATGACTGTGTGTCACACACGGCTGAGACATACGCCCGTGTCTCTGCCCGTGTGGACAAAAACAGGCCATTAGAGTAGCCAATTTGCCACCGCAATTTGACCATCCTACAAGAAATGAAAACAAGCATATTTATATCACCATTTCAGCCAAGTTCAACTCCAAAACATAACCCTTTCATATCATATAATAATCACCCAATTTCTTACTCATAAACCTTACCAATTCATGCCAAACATAAGATAATATCATACCAAAAAATTTCTTCCATACATCATGAAATCTCAAGTTAATCTTACCAAGACTTACCAACAAAAACATACCACAATTTCATATTGTCATCACATACGATGAACCATCATCAACTATGAGTTCAAGCACAAATTAGCCAAGTCACATGGCTAAGCATATACATCACGAAACATACTTCCCAAACTACTAGCCTATACATGCCACACTTCAAAAATATGTATTCAAAAGTACCAAAATGAGATTCGATAGTGTGGTGACGATCCTTGACGATCCCCAACCTTGCAGTAGCTTTAATATCTATAAAACAATGTAAACACACACAAAGTAAGCTTTCAAAAGCTTAGTAAGCTCGTACCAAAACATCAACAATATAAAATATGAAACATCAATACATAAGTAATTATAATTTCCCAATTCATCCATCAAGTCCATGCTAATAACAACTATATGTTTATACGAATTCAATAAAGTTTTATACATTTACCACCTACCACATAGGTATTATACTTACCGGAACATTTTCATATTCATTCGTTTACAATCTCACCTCTTGTTCAAATACTTTAAGACTTTTCGATAATCACCAATGCTTTAATTATCCGCACACCTAGTGCTTAAAGATTAGCTGAAGCCAGAACGATTCTGCACATCGCACACTTAGTGCCTTTAGTAGCCGAAACTAGTTTAAATCGCACACTTAGTGCCAAATATTTTCGATTCATCATCATATTCACCCAATTCAATTATACATATTCCATATATAATAAAGGCATCGAAACCTACTTAACATCAGAATTTTAAGTACGAACTTACCTCGTACTCGAAATTTGTCGACTCGGATTGTTTATTCTACAATCTTCGATTTTCCTCGGTCTAAATTGAAATTCCTCTTTTCTTGATCTATATGTATCCAAAATTAACCCTTTCATTCACCAATTCATTCAAAACAATCCATATACACACAATTAGGGTACTTTGCAAAATAGCCCTCACATTTTCACATTTCAACACTTTAGTCCCTAATCCACAAAATCACAAAATACACAAAATTTGCTTGTACACAAGCTTAGTCAAATTTTCATGACTCTCATACAAGTCCATACATTTCATTTATTTCACACTTTAGTCCCTCAAAATAACATTTTTCCAATTTAGCCCAAATAACTCAATTTCATCAAAAATTCAAAGACAACCCATTTAAATCCAACATCAAGCTTCCATAATTCATCAACTAACATCACAAAACTCATAATTTCATCAATGGCACATTTCAAAATCATCACCAAAATTAAAAATTGAAGCATGGGTTCGACAGTATACGAAGCAACGATTAAAAAAAACGTAGAAATTATCAAAAATTGAAACAAACTCATACCTTAATCAAGATTCAACCTAGCCGAACCCTAAAACTCTTTTTCTTTTCTTTTTCTTGCCAATTTTGGTTGATGAACATAAAGAAATGAAATGAATTTGATTGTTTTTCTTTTAATTAATATGACTTTAATACCAATTTCCTATTTTGTCCTTTTATAAATAATTATAAAACCATTTATTGGATGGTTATTTTAGTCCATTAACATTCTCAATGGACAAATAACAACATAAGGACCCTTGCTTTAGAAGGCCAACACAAATAAGCACTTTAACATCTAGCACACAGCTTTTACATTTTACACGATTAGGTCCTTTTTGCAAATTAAGCACACAAACAGTTAAATTTTGACACGAAACTTTCACACATGTCAGTTCACTTATAATAAGCACAGAAAATAATATTAAAATATTTTTTTGACTCAGATATGTGGTCCCGAAACCACTGTTCTGACTAGGGTCAAAATCGGACTGTTACAATTCTCCCCCTTGGGGATTTTCGTCCCCAAAAATCTTACTGTTAAACTTATTCGGATATTGTTGTCTCATAACATCTTATGGCTCCCAAGTGGCCTCTTCAACACCATGTCGATGCCACATCACTTTAACTAATGAAATTTTCTTATTTCGTAACTCTTTAACCCATTGAGCTATGATACGGATCGACTTTTCTTCGTAAGTCGTATCAGACTGAATCTCTATCTCAGATGGAGAAATCACATGTGAAGGATCGGATCTGTATCGTCGAAGCATCGATACGTGAAACACATTGTGAATCTTTTCTAACTCTGGTGGTAACAACAATTTATATGCTACCGGCCCAATACGTTTGATAATCTCATACGGCCCAATGAACCTCGGACTCAATTTGCCTTTTCTACTAAACCGAAGCACTTTCTTCCATGGAGACACTTTCAAAAACACTTTATCCCCGATCTCAAACTCAATGTCTTTTTTTTTCAAATCCTCATATGATTTCTGACGATCGGAGGCTGCCTTCAGACTATCTCGGATCACTTTTATTTTCTGTTCAGTTTTTTTTATCAAATCAACCCCGTGAATCTTATTTTCGCTGAGCTCAATCCAATACAAAGGTGTACGACATTTGCGACCATATAAAGCTTCGTATGGTGCCATTTTAATGCTCGACTGAAAATTGTTATTATAAGTGAATTCAACCAAAAGTAGATACTGTTCCCACGTACCTTCAAACTCAAGAATGCAACATCTCATCATATCTTCAAGTATCTGAATAATTCACTCAGATTGACCATCTGTTTGCGGATGAAAAGTAGTACTAAAGTGAAATTTAGTACCCTGAGCATCTTACAACTTCTACCAGAATTGCGATGTAAATCTCGGGTCTCTATCTGACACTATCGACAATGGCACACCATGCAATCTCACGATATCAGAAATGTATAATTCAGCTAATTTGTCAAGTGAGTAATCAGATTGAACCAGAATAAAATGAGCTGATTTCGTCAAACGATTAACTACAACCCAAATTTCTATAGTCACTCGTTCTCGTTTCCACTCCGGAACCATAATTGATTGTAGCAAACCAAATGGCACCTGATGTTCAGTTTTAACTTGCTGACAGATCAAACATTTAGAAACAAAATCAGAGATATCTCTTTTCATTTCAGACCACCAATAATGCTGTTTCAAATCATTATAATTTTCGTACTTCCTGGATGCACAGTTAAACGACTACTATGAGCTTTACTTAGAATCATCTGAATTAACTCTAGATTTCTTAGAATAAAAATTTGATCTTGAAATCTCAAGCAGTCATCTTTATCAACACTGAATTCTGAATCAGACTCTACATCACACTGAGCTCGTTTAGCTAAAATCTCATTACTAATCTTCTAGGCTTCAATAATCTGCTATAATAGCAAAGATCTCGCTTTTAATTCAGCTAAAACTGAACCATCATCAGATAGAACTAAATGAGCATTCATTGCACGCAAAGCAAATAACGGTTTTCGACTCAAAGCATCAGCAACAACATTTACTTTTCCGGGTGATAATCAATCACAAGTTTATAGTCTTTTAGCAGTTCTAACCATCTTCTTTGTCGCAGATTTAAGTCTTTCTGAGTCATCAAATACTTCAAACTTTTATGATCCGAATACACATGAAATTTTTTACCGAATAAGTAATGACACCAAATCTTTAGGGCAAACACAACAGCAGCTAACTCAAAATCGTGCGTCGGATAATTCTTTTCGTGCGGCTTCAACTGTCTCGAAGCATAAGCAATAACTTTCCTTCTTGCATTAAAACACATCCTAGACCAATCAACAAAGCATCGCTGTAAATTACAAATTCTTTACCCAATTCAAGTTGTACTAATACCGGAGCTTTAGTCAACAAGGTCTTCAACTGATCAAAACTGTTCTGACATTTTTCAGACCATTCAAAATTCATATCTTTCTGTAACAGTTTTGTCAACGGAGTCGCAATCATCGAAAAACCTTTCACGAATCTTCTATAGTAACCAGCAAGTCCCAAAAAACTACGGACTTCAGATACATTCCTCAGTGGTTTCCAATCCAAAATAGCTGAAATTTTGTTCGGATCAACCTGAATACTAGAGGCTGATACAATATGACCTAGAAAACCAACTTCTCACAACCAGAACTCACACTTACTGAACTTCGCATACAACTGTTTATCTCACAGAGTCTGTAGCACTATTCTTAGATGCTCGGCATGTTCGGATTTGTCACGTGAATAAATCAATATGTCATTAATGAATACCACAACAAATTGATCTAAATACGGTCTGAAAATTTTATTCATCAAATCCATAAAGATAGCAAGTGCATTAGTCAATCTGAAAGGCATAACTAAGAATTCATAATGACCATACCTCGTTCTGAAAGTTGTTTTCGGAATATCTGAGTCTTTCACTCGTAGCTGATAATAACTTGATCTCAAATCTATTTTCGAAAACACAATAGCTCCTTTCAACTGATCAAACAAATCATCAATTCGAGGTAGGGGATACTTATTCTTGACAGTCATCTTGTTCAACTGATGATAATCTATACACATTCTCATCGTACCGTCTTTTTTTTTCACAAATAGAACCGGAGTACCCCAAGTTGAGAAACTCAGTCTAGCAAACCCTCGATCAGTCAACTCTTGCAACTGAGACTTTAATTCTTTTAGTTCGGTTAGAGCCATTCTGTACGGAGTTATCAAAATCGGAGTAGAACCAGGTACTAATTCAATGCCAAATTCTACCTCTCTAACTGGAGGTAATCCCGAAAGTTCTTCAAGAAACACATCAGGGAACTCATAGACAACAGGTACAGATTCAACTTTCTTTTCTGACACTCTTGAATCAATCACATATGCAAAATAAGCTTCACAACCCTTTCTCACAATACTCAAAGCTTTCATCGAAGATATTATAGCAGGCAATCCATTCAAATCACTAGATTCAATTCTGACTATTTCATCATTTTTGCATATCAAATCAATAGTTTTCCGTTTACAATTTACCACAGCATCATGAAAAGTTAACAAATCCATACCCAGAATTATATCAAACTCATCAAAAGGAAATAACATCAGATCAGCCAGAAAACAATTGTCTTGAAACATTAACGAACAATTCTTGCAAACTTTATCAACCTTAACACATCTGCCTAGGGGGTTCGAAACTCTAATTACAAATTTAGTAGACTCTACAGGCAAAGTCTTACTGTTCACTAAGTTCATACATATATACGAATGTGTTGATCTAGGATCTATCAAAGCAATCATAGAAGTATCATAGAGAGTAAATGTACCCGTAATCACATCTGGTGATGAAGCTTCCTCGCGAGCTCGGATAGCATAGGCTCTGGCAGGTGCACGAGCCTCAGATCTAACAGCTGTGTCTTTCGTTCCTCTTTGACTACTGCTTACATTTCCCGAATTTCTGAGGGGTCTACCACGAGAAACATTACCACTCTGCCTCAGATTTTGAACATTATCTTTTTCAGCTAAATATGGGCAATCTTTAATAAAATGATTTCTTGAACCACAACTATAACAAGCTCAGTTATTACATTTTTTCCCAACATTCACCGAAATGTCATCTTCCACATTGGTCACACTCAGGCTTTTGATTCTTTGCATTATCAACACTAGCAACAGACGTAGCTGAAGATTTGAAATTCGATTGCGATCTAGCACGATCTCTGTTCGAATGTCCCACACTAGTCTTTGAACGACTGCTATCGTCTCTAAACTTCTTGGATCCAAATTGAAATGATTTGCCCGATGATCTCTTTCATACCTCTCTAGCTTCAAAATCAACCTTTCTTTTCTCTTTCCCAAGATCTTCAGCTTTACATGCTCGTTCAACAAGCACTACGAATTCTTTGATTTTCAGGATCCCGACTAGCAAACGAATATCTTTGTTCAAACCGTCTTCAAATCTCTTGCACATTATTGCTTCCAAAGATACACATTCTCGGGCATATTGACTCAACCTTACAAATTCTTGCTCATATTTTGTGACAGATATACGGCCTTATTTAAGTTCAAGAAACTCTTTGCGTTTCTGATCAATGAATCTTTAACTGATATATTTCTTTCGAAATTCATCTTGAAAGAAATCCCACGTAACTCGTTCACTCGAAACTATAGACGTCAAAATTTTTTCACCAGTGATACGCCGTGTCTCTTAGAAGTGAAACAGCACATTTTATACATTCTTCTGGACTCAAGGACAACCCATCAAACACTTTTATTGTGTTCTCTAACCAGAACTTAGCTTTTCCAGCATCATCGTTTGTTGTAGCTCGGAACTCTTCAGCCCCATATTTTCTAATCTTATCAACTAGCGGTCTACTCAACTGTACCGGATTCACTGGTGGCATAATAGGAGTTTGAGGAGAATTAACCAGGGGTGGAGGTTGTTGTACAGCCGGATTGGTTCTAATATATTAGTGAACCAATCATTCATCATCTAATAGAAGGCTTGTTTAGCCTCACCATCACGGCTACTCGTAGCCGGTCGAGAATCAGCTTGCACCGTCCCTTGCGCGGGAGCAGGCGCATTGCTTTCAACATCGTCTGCTATAGCTCTATCGGGATCCATTGCTATATAAAAGCACATTTCAATGTCAGGATTCATCACACTATCGCAATTCAAAAATATGGCATGTATAGCTAGACTCACAAATGCTATGGTAGTCTTAGAACTGACTAAACCATAGCTCTGATACTAATAAAATGTAACACCCCTAACCCGTAACTGTCACCGGTATAGGTTAAGAGGCATTACTAAACTCAAAATAATTGAATATCAAATATTATCTCATTGCAGTAAATCTCATTCATTCACATTCATTAAAATCGTAAAAATAAGTATACAATACTTAAAAATGCATTCGGGACTAAATCGACAACATATGAAAGTTTCAAAACTTATAAAAATTTTCAACTTTTAAAAGGTCACATGCCCGTGTGAACAGGCCGTGTACCTCACATGGTCTAGACACACCCGTGTGTCAAAGCCATGGCAAAACAGGGCATAGCTACTGACTTGCCTACACGGCAAGACCACACGCCCGTGTGTCTAGCCCGTGTGCTAGACACACACTTGTGTCCAGGCCGTGGGCTAGGCCGTGCCAAAAATAGTAGGTATTTTGTTTGTGACGTCAGCATGCCAATTAAGAGTCACACGGCCAGACCACACACCCGTGTGTCTTGGCCGTGTTCAAGCTTGACTTACAATTGAAGGGGACATACGACCGTGCAACATGGCCGTGTGTCGTACACGGCTGAGACACACACCCTTGTCTCTGCCTGTGTGGACAAAAACAGGCCATTAAAGTAGCCAATTTGCCACCCCAATTTGGCCATCCTACAAGCAATGAAAACAAGCATATTTGTATCGCCATTTCAGCCAAGTTTAACTCCAAAACATAACCCTTTCATATCATATAATAATCACCCAATTTCTTACTCATTAACCTTACCAATTCATGCCAAACATAAGATAATATCATACCAAAACATTTCTTCCATACATTATGAAATCTCAAGTTAATCTTACCAAGACTTACCAACTGAAACATACTACAATTTCATATTGTCATCACATACTGTGAACCATCATCAACTATGAGTTCAAGCACAAATTAGCCAAGTCACATGGCTAAGCATATACATCACAAAACATACTTCCCAAACTACTAGCCTATACATGCCACACTTCAAAAATATGTATTCAAAAGTACCAAAATGAGATTCGATAGTGTGGTGACGATCCTTGACGATCCCTAACCTTGCAGTAGCTTTGATATCTATAAAACAATGTAAACATACACAAAGTAAGCTTTCAAAAACATAGTAAGCTTGTACCAAAACATCAACAATATAAAATATGAAACATCAATACATAAGTAATTATAATTTCCCAATTCATCCATCAGGTCCATGCTAACAACAACTATATGTTTATACGAATTCAATAAAGTTTTATACATTAACCACCTACCACATAGGTATTATACTTACCCGACCATTTTCATATTCATTTGTTTACAATCTCACCTCTTGTTCGAATACTTTAAGACTTTCCGATAATCACCAATGCTTTAATTATCCGCACACCTAGTGCTTAAAGATTAGCCGAAGCCAGAACAATTCTGCACACTTAGTGCCATCTTAAATAACCGAAACTAAGTCGATATCGCACACTTAGTGCCTTTAGTAGCCGAAGCTAGTTTAAATCGCACACTCAGTGCCAAATATTTTCGATTCATCATCATATTCACCCAATTCAATTATACACATTCCATATATAATAAAGGCATCGAAACCTACTTAACATCAGATTTTAAGTACGAACTTACCTCGTACTCGAAATTTGTCACCACATTAAAACTCCTGTGTCTTGACGCTGTACATAATATTTGCCATTATTACTTAATTGCCATTACTGTTGCGACTACGACAAGAATGCGTTGTGACACTGACCACATTCCCTTTTTAATTTTATTTCATTCTCAACATTCAACCGAAAAATAAACTCTATATGAAACACTAATAAGATCCTATTCCAAAACACAAAAATAAAATCCAAAAACCCAAAATCCAAATTACAATCTAAAACATTCAAATAATTTACAAAACAACCAATTTTAAAATAGAGCATAGAAAGTGTTTCTCTAGAGATTTGTTACGCCCTCAAAATGATGCATAAGAAGGGTGTTCGACACTTGATATCTCTATTTGTTCCTTAAGCGAGTTATGTAACCCTCGTTCTTTGAGCACCAAAACATTGTTAGGCTCTTTCTCCGCTTAACTCCTCATGGCCTCAAAAGTTTACCTGAACTACCTGAAACTTCCTACCACTACCATTACCTTTGACCGAGTTCATTAGTAACATAAGGAAACAAAGAGCTAATCAAGTGACAAGCATAAATAAGAAGAATTTCCCATGTCAGGACAAGTATTAACACATTTAAACACCTCTACTTCACTAACTATTTTCATAGTTAGTTCACCTTTTTGTACGTCAATAGTTGATTTAGAAGTGGTTAAGAATGGTCTTTCTAACAGAATGAGAATGTCTAAGTATTCCTCAAAGTCTAACACAATGGAATAGATCGGAAGAATAAACTATCTCACTTTCACTAATACGTCCTCTAAAACACCTTTAGGTTGCACCAAAGATCTCTATCGACTAATTGCAAGGTTGTCGATGTATCTTGTAAATCCCGTAAGCTTAATCAACAGTAGATAGAGAGATATTAAATTAATACTAGCTCTTAAATCACAAAGAGTTTTCCCAAATTTCACTCCCCCATCTCTATAGGTATAATAAAGCTTTCGAGATTTTTAAGCTTAGGTGGGATTTTCCTAGCTATACCAACACTACACTCGGCATTCATAGTTATCATTTCACCTTTGCTTATATTCTTAAGCCTATACATGATTTCACAAAGAAACTTAGCATAATTATGCATTTTCTCAAGCAACTTAAGTAAAGGTGATCTGCCACAATTTATTGTGGCAAATTAGGTCCTTTCTAATTCTTAAGGGAGTTTGTTTTCTAAAAAATATGTATTATTTTTATTTAGTGACAAAGCATCTCCCCAATTGGACTTGATAAACAATATATTAGTATTTCAATTGCTCATTTCTAATTAGACTAAGGACATGTTTAGGTTCGTCTACTAATACAAGTTGTCTTTTTGTATTACGATCTAACCACGTAATACCGCTAATTATTAGTTAAACATTAGACAATCAGTGAGTAACAATTGCTTCCATTTTGCTTTGCGTGCAAAAAATGTTTGAGGACAATAATACAAAGTATTAATGTAATTCATTAATAATTTTATTAACCAATTTGTTCGAAAAATTACAAGTGTACTTAGACGAAAATACTACACTTAGGCACAGGATCCAACAAAACAGATTTAGGATCTATTCTACTTAGGTCTTATCTAATGTACTGACAGTCCAGTTAGTCACATCTGCATTTCTATCTTCTAAGAGTCATCTTCTTTGATGCTCAAGATAAATCATCTCCCCAATTGGACTTGATAGATGACATATTAGTCTTTCAATTGTTTTGATCATTTTTTATTAGACTAATGACATGTTTAGGCTCATCTTCTAATATAAGATGTCTTTCTATATTTCAATCCAACCACGTAATACCGCTTAATATTAGTTAAACATTATATAACCAGTGAGTCAATATTTACTTCCATTTTGCTTTGTATGAAAAAACTATTGAGGACAATATACAAAGGGTATTAATGTAATTTATGAATAATTTTATTAAATTAATCTATTCAAAAAAATAAAAGTGTACATAGACGAAAACTCAAGGCTAGTCTAGTGTTCAATGTAGACATGCCTAAACCTATTTGTGAGGATCTAGAGGATCACAATCTAGGCAAGCCACAATGGGGGCAAGTAAGAGTGGTAGACTCTTGTGAACAAGATGTACAAGAGAGAAATACATTTCGAGTTAAGGGATGACAGAGACATAAGTCAAGACATTGAGATAGTTTCGAGATGAGTTAAAATAGTGTCAATTTGAGGACGTGACGAGAGCGTCGTGAAAATGAGTAAAGGAGAATGTCACAGACTACGAATCAAAATTTGTGATGAATGCACATAGAGCATCCTTGAAGATTAACTAATTAAATATGATCCATTTGACTCACTTAAATTGGTTCGATCTGTGGAACCCATAAAAAAAGTCTATCTAGTAAAAACATTAGTGACTTAATAATGTTAACCATGGATCTAATTCAATATATACCACTAAATCTTATAAATAGAGGCTTTCACATTATTTATAATTTCCTTCATTCTTGTATTTGATTCAAAGTTATCATATTGGAACAACCGTAAAAATCTCAGTTTTTAAAATAAAAAGAACAGGGAGAAATTCGTTAAGTGACTACGTTAGAATCTCTCTCTCTCTCTGTCTCATTTCAGTTTACGAATCATGAAACGTTCCATTCCAAAAGTCTTATCTGTCAATTTTCTCCTTTTCCGTTCCTAATTGTTTTTAAATTAATTGAAGGAGATTATCTGGTGGAAGCGTAGTGGGTTTTAGCGTTGTTTCAAGAGGTCGATCGATTTTGAAAATTGATCGATCATGTTATCGAATCGTTTTCAAAACGGAATGGAAACGGCGAGGCTTGTTTGGTCTCGGCTTCCACGTTCGGAAGAAGGTGATCTTGACGGAGTTGGACTGTTGAGTACTACAAGCAATAGGAATTGTGTAGAGAGCCTAGATTACGAAGTTATTGAGAACTACGCTTATCGAGAAGAACAGGTAACTGTAACTTTAAATTTGAAAGTAAAGAAAAGAAAGGTAAATTTTCAGTTTTAAGTTATTGATCTTTTAGGTTTTTTTAAACTATATTTTTTTGTGTTTTGGAATTTAATAATTTAGGCACAGAGAGGAAAGCTTTTTGTTGGATATAACGTGGGGATGAAATGGTTCTTCGCTTTGCTTATAGGCATCGGTAAGTTGATTGTTTCTGGAATCAGTATCGGCTTAGATTCTGCGGTTTTCCAAAGGAAAAAATCATTTGTTAAGCTGATTTTGACATTTTGGGTTGTATTTGATGGAATGATTTTGATTTTGGGGGAATGGAGTGACATTTATTTTAGTTTCATTTATTTACTAAATCTTTGTAATTTTTAGTAACTTAGAAAGGGTAAAATGTTTAGAATCATAATGGGTACTTAAGATTATTTGAAAATTATATTTTCGATAGTTTGCACTGGAGCATAGTTCCCCTAATTAAGAGTATTCAATTGGTTAACCGACTCAAATTACTATTAATCGAATTAACTGACCCTTTTAAATCCTGAACCAAAATTTTTTCAAAAAAATTAACTGAACTGAACTTTTTCGGATAATTTGGTCGGTTAACCGAATTAACCGAAATTTATATATATATATATTTTATTTTTGGTTAAAATAATTATAAAACATATAAAAAATTAACCGACTTAACCGACTAATTAATTTATATTTTCAAAAAATTAACCGAATCGACTGAATACTTATATATTATAATATTATTTATTAAATTCCGTTAATTCGGTTAACCGGACCGATTTCGAACTGAATTAACCGTTAACCGAACTTTCAAAATATTATTAACCAACCCCCAACGGAATTAATTCGGTTAACTGACCGTATTCGGTCGGTTAACCGAATTAATTCGGTTTTACCCGAAATTTGCACACCCCTACCCCTAATTCTCTACCTTACCCCTTGTACCGTAAACTGGATTGCCTGGTACGAGGTCAAATTTCACAAACCGGCGAACCATGAATCAGAAGCCCTTGCTCAGTGTCTCAATATCACTGGTTGGTGTTGATTCTCCACAAAGACTGAAACAGAAAGAGTTCCGTTGAAGAAAAAGAAATGAAAAGAAAGGGGGAGTTGAGAGCCCGGGAGAAGTTTGCTCCTAAATATGATTACCATCTTATTTTAAGATTAGGATGTAAATACCTTCTGCAAAGATGGTTTCAGCCTCTTTGATGGTGCCCTTCTTCTTCACCAGTGACCAGCCACTGCTACCAATGCATTCTTCTAGCAGTTCAGTTCTTCAGCCTTGAGACCTGATGAAAAGCTAGGTTTGTAGCCTTTCTATTTATGTATTCAGTTGGGTCACCGTCCTAACATACTACAACCCCAACGTGTGCTCTGCACATGTACCTTGAATCGACACATACAACGTATTTGGAAACTATGCTCTTGAGTGGTGAAATAGTATTCTTCATTTCCATAATTGATAGGCGGAGAAAGATTTAGTGATAATTAGATGAATCGTCATTTGACCTGGATTAAATTAAGAGTTTGCATATTGCTCTGCTTTTAAGTGATCCTTTTTGTATAGATAGTGAACTTCTATCCCTTTCTTGGATGAATTTTTTCCCATAAAGTATCTGGTAGAATGGATGGTTTTTTATGTAATTTTCTTTTCAGGTACTGGATTTGCTGCTGTATTTATCAATATTTCAGTCGAGAACTTTGCTGGATGGAAGTTTTCCTTGACCTTTAACATAATACAGAAGTCATATCTGGCTGGTTGTCTAATTTACATATTAATCAACTTAGCCTTAGTCTTCTCTTCTGTATATATCATTACCCAATTTGCTCCAGCAGCAGCAGGATCTGGTATTCCTGAAATCAAGGGTTATTTGAATGGTAAGTTTTGATATTTTCCAATCCATTTTCCACACAATACTCATTAATGTTAATGCTCTGTCATAAGTGTTGTGTAGTCTGACGATCCAATGCTTATCTTAATCCTCAGGAATTGATATTCCTGGTATCCTTCTTCTTAGAACCTTGATTGGAAAGGTATGATAATCTTGCCAGCATGATCTTGTTGCTGAGACATAAACCAGTTGTCCATTTATGGTTCACAGCTTTTTTAGTAGAAAATTTATGTGCTGGTAGTATTTTAAAATTCTTTTAAATTTAGATTAGGGTTTTTAGGTTTATCAATCCGTATCCATGCCATTTACACTATCTAGATCTATTCCAGTTGCATTCTTGTCATTGTAATTTGTAGATTTTTGGAAGTATTGGTTCAGTTGGAGGTGGGTTAGCTCTGGGAAAAGAAGGTCCTCTTGTCCATACCGGCGCTTGTATTGCATCTCTTCTTGGACAAGTAAGCACATAGTATTAAAAGTATGCTAATGTCAAGATATGATTTTCACCATAATTTGCTCTGAAAATTTCAAAGTTTTATAATGACTGACTTGATTAGTAGTCCTTGAAGAGAGGAGGGTGATTTTGTACCACGACTATTTCTTGGTTGTAAACTTGGAATGCAATATTAGTGTATTTTAACAATAGTATCTACATTCAATGCTGCCTTGAAAGTTTAACATTCTTGCTGTTGTATGTGTAGCATCTCTATAGAACTTTCCATGCTAAATTTTAATTTTGTGTGATGTGTTTATTCAGGGTGGATCCACAAAATATCATATAAGTTCTAGGTGGCTTCAAGGTTTCAAGAGTGATCGAGATCGTCGTGATCTTGTGAGTATAAGAATGCCTTTTTGATTGATAAATCTGGAGAGTATATATGAGAGAATAACTTCATGGATTTTCTCCTATTTCACGTATAGCTGTTAAAAGATCAATCCTTCTACGGTATTTGATGCAGGAGCTTTTATTTAGTTTATAATGTTTTACTATTTCAATTTTATTTATTTAGCATTAGATATATTATGGATGGCTACAATTATTAAGTATCTTTTGGGTTTAAATCTAGGGCTAGAATAAAACTTTATTTGGAGGAAAGCCTAGTAACTTTACTTGCAAGAAAGGAAAGCTTATATAACTGTACAGCCATTATTATTATTATTATTATTATTATTATTATTATATTCTTTGAATTGATATAAAGAAACTGGAGGTTTTTGTAAAACCCTAAGTTTTCCAGAGTTCCATCTTTGCTACTTGTTTGTTCAGCCCTAATTCTTTCTGTTGTCACTGTTTTCTCCCTTTAACCACGTTGGTTTTGCTATTAGAGCCTAATTAGATTCGAGGTCTATGTTAAGGTTTGGTTTTAAGCCATGGTTGGGTTGATAAGAGTTCAAGGAGGAGGAAATCAGGAAATCAAAAAACAGAATTGGCTGCAATACAAGGTGCAATTGAAGAATTATCACATGCACGTTATGCTTGGTTGCAACAGGAACAAGAGAGAACCTTGATGGAGATTCTGGAAGGTGCCCACAATCAATTTGACATATTGGAAGGTATCACTGATAAATCTAATTTTGGTGAGAAAGAAAACCGCTTTTATGATGTTGGACCCATAGACCCTGCGCTACGAGGTGGATTGAAAGAGCGGTTAGTGCATGCCCTAGAATTAAATGAGAGTGGAATTAATGTTGAAGTTGTTTGTTCTCTTTGCAAGATGCATGCGGAAGAGCAAGATTATGATATATTAGAACCTATCTATGATGAATATTCTAAATAAAGTGGAGAAGTTCTTGTCTAACCAATAGAGGAAGAGCCTTCGGTTCTTCATAGAATGACAGCGACAACCTTAGGGAAGGTGAGGATTGGAGGTGAGTCAAAAATCTCTTGGATATCTCATGGGACATAATGCCTTGTGATAATTCTAGATTAAAGAGAGCTGATGCAATTTCTACTTTCGAATAAGATTTTGCCAAGAGAACTCAGTGCTGAACTTCAGAAAAACCAAGAAAGCTTGAAGGAAAGTAACAGTGCAAAGGTGATGCAGTCTTTTGAAGAAAAACAACTTGCATCCAACATGAAAGCTATCTTTCTGAAAACTGCAACTAAACGTTAGGTTCCGAATGGTTTCAATTGAAATAGATGGTGTCAGACTATCCTCAGAAAAAGGAGAGAGTCTTGGTGAAAGAGGCATGAATGTGGACTTTCTGTTAATGCTTTTGCGTGACCGTTTTCCTTGGCGTCCAGACTTTCATCTCATTTTAATGAGCACAAAAATGAATTTGTTGCAAGACATTTTTCTGATGGCAGATACCAGGAATCAATAGGCAGAACTTTTAAACAGAATGTTTAAATTTTTTCTAGTCATCTTGGAAACTATAAGTCGTGTCAGCAAATGAGGATTATTTCTCTCTTAATCTTGAAATTCTTGAATATGCTGTGATTGTAGTGAATGGTGTTCCTAAACAGGAATTGTTGTCTCTATGTTGCTTACCATAGCAACCAGTTACATCAGAGTTAAAGCTTAACTACCATTCTTTTTACGTAAAGCTCCTATCATTTGATTAATACAATAAAGCTATAAGAGAAGTAGGTGTGCTGGAAGTCTTGTTGGAAGATTTGAAGCAACATAAGTTTATTTTGGGTCAAAATCAACATGTTGGTAAAGCCAACCGGTTGGAGAGAAAATCCAGTTTGAGCAAACTTCAAGCAACACACGGTGAGGTCTTATTATTTCACCCAAGTTCATGGAATCTGGTTCAGGCAAGTTTCCTATTTTTGAAGCTATGGATATTGGCATTGATTCTCAAAATAAGCACTACAGTGCATCTAGAAGATATTCACTTGAAGCATGGGTAGGTTCTCATATTCATTTTGGTACGGTGGAGGTTGCAATTAAACATATTTGCTTCTATGAAGCTGATGGAGCTATTCTTGTTTCCCTCTAGGCTGGGATGACACTTCTAAGCTCCTTGACAAGATTAAAATTAAACAACTTTCATGAGAATCCTAGCAAGTTTTTTAATTTTTTTCTACATGGTTTTATGCTAACCGTTATGTGCTCTACCTAAGAAGCAAAAATTTGTTTTGGCGACAAATATTGCCGAAAGCAACATCACCAAAACTGATGTTGAAATTTCAGATAATATGCAGTAGCTTCCTAAGACTAAACAGAGGTTATTGAAGATGTGATTGATGTTGAAGAAGCTTGGTTTAGATGGGGTAATCAATATTTGAGATTTTTGTTGAAATGGTTAGCCGAAACAACTAGTGAAAGTTCATGGGTAGTGTAAGGAGAGCTGCAAAGTGCTGGTCGAGAAATTTATGTTGAAGTGAAGTTTTTCTTACTGGAACAATAATTTTCCAAGCCGGGGAGAATGATGCAGAAGCTTTTTTTTATTTTATAGTATTTTATTATTTCAATAAAATTGAGTATTAGATATATTATGGATGACTAGGATTATTAAGTTTCTTTAGGGTTTAAATCTACAGCTAGATAAAACTCACTTGCAAGAAAGCCTAGTAACTTTACTTGCAAGAAAGAAAGCTTATATAAATAAGTTGCAGGCTTTACAGCCATTATCATTACTATTATTATTATTATAATTATTCTTATTCTTCTTCTTCTTCTTATTATTATTATTATCTTCTTTGAATTAATATAAAGAAATTAGAAGTTTTTTCTAAACCCTAAGTTTTCCAGAGTTCCATCTTCTTTCATACTTGTTTGTTCAGCCCTATTCTTTCCATTGTTGCTGTTTTCTCCCATAAACCACTTCTGAATCATTATATTATTATATATTTCCATTATCTCTTTTTGTGGTTCCTATTGATGTTGGTTGCTTTAATTGAACTTAGATATATTTGGTCATTGTCTATCATTTGTGCTAACAATGGAGGTGATGTACCTCGAACGTTTTGCCCATTTTATTTATTTTTCTAATATTTTGAAAAGGTAACCTGTGGCTGTGCAGCTGGAGTTGCTGCTGCTTTTAGAGCTCCAGTTGGGGGTGTATTATTTGCCTTGGAAGAGGTTACATCTTGGTAAATAGTTTTTGTTCTCAACTACTTTTTGAAGTATATGAACAAGTTTGTTTGTCCAAGGCTAATCTGTTTACATTTTTAATTAATTTTCCTGCATTCCCTTATGTATCTTAAGTTATGCAATTATTCTTTTGTTTTCATTCATGTGTAAATGCAGATATAGATTTGGATGCATATGTTTTTGCATGCATACATGCATACAGGTATTTAACTCAACCTTTACATTCATTTGAACTTTGCCTTTTGAAGGTGGAGGAGTCAACTAATGTGGCGTGTCTTTTTCACTTCTGCAATTGTGGCTGTTGTGGTACGTGCTGCAATGGAATGGTGTAAAAGTGGAAACTGTGGACATTTTGGCTCGGTTGGTTTCATAATATGGGATATATCAGGGTAGGATCTGAACTTCCTTCAGCTCTTGCATTTTAACTATTCTTAAACTTTTTGCCTGGCTTTAGATCCAACATTTTTTCCTACTTTCTTCCTTTTCAGTGGTCAAGAAGACTACTCTTTTGAGGAATTATTACCGATGGCAGTTATTGGAGTCATTGGAGGTCTGCTAGGTACAGCCATCTGCTCTTATGATATTTATATATAAAAATAAAATCCAAAATAGTGAACATAGGACTAGGGAAGTATCAGAAGAGAATCATTAGTTGGAAGAAAATCACAATCTCAAATTCTCGAATATTCATTATGCAAAACCTCATTAAAGTTACAATAACAATGATATCTACTTATAAACATAAAATCCTAGTAAAATTAAAAATACCAGATATAACCCTAATTAAAAGTAGGCCCAAATTTCTCCATCAGTATTAGTCTTTGTTTTCCGTTCATGTTGTATATGTTACAATATATTTTTTATTAATATTTATTGATTCTTTTATTGAGCCCAGGAGCTTTGTTTAACCAACTTACTATTTATGTAACTCGGTGGAGAAGAAATTATTTGCACAAGAAAGGGAATCGAGTCAAGGTGAGAATTCTAGTATCTGTCGAAACTGCTTGAGTTCTCAATGAGCATGTCTAATATTTTAAACCACTCCTTCCTACACTGGTCATCCAAAAAAAAAAAATTTGCAGATATATGAAGCATGCCTCATCTCCGTGATAACATCAGTTATATCTTTTGGACTACCACTTTTGAGAAAATGCAGTCCGTGTCCAGACTCTGATCCTGACTCTGAAATTGAATGCCCGAGGGCTCCTGGAATGTATGGGAATTATGTAAATGTAAGATATGCTCATATAGTTACCTACTGTTTGTATCAACTTGACATGCATGGTATTCCATGTTTTCCTTACTGTTTAAATCATGATGCAGTTTCATTTGGTAAATGTTTTTCTCTATCCAGTTTGTACTTATCGGACTATAATGGTTGTGGTTTTTATCTGCAATTATATCAGCTAAAATCACTAAGAGTTTACTAAATGCAAGAATACAGGAACTGCATCTGGCTGTACTTTAAATTTACTTTCTTACTTCTGAACCTTGAGCAACTTTTTTAACAGAGTATTTCAACTTTCCTTTTTTCTTACTCTTTTGTAGCTTTTATTTATTCTAAAATATTTGTCTTCTGAGTGGATTTATCTCAGGAGCCATCATGCTGATGTAATTATGTGCATATATTTATATATTTGTATGCATATAGATACATATTTATTCATACCGACTTACGTATATTTTCAGATGAATAGTTATTTTGGAGAGAGCAAAGTTTTTGTTTTCTAATTCCTGCCTTTTTTCTTGAAGTTTTGATTGTTTCACATTTAGGTTATTTCTCCTCGATCTGATTTAATTTTATCTGCAGTTCTACTGCAGTAAGGAGAAGGAATACAATGATCTTGCGACTATCTTCTTCAATACTCAGGTTTCTCGAATCTTTTGAGATGCTTCCTTTCCTGTGAAATGCTATTGCCTTGCTTGTTTCTATTTTAACGGGTTTATTTTTGTCACAGGATGATGCCATCAAAAATTTGTTTAGTGCAAAAACAATTCATGAATTCAGCGCCCAAAGCTTGTTGGCATTTTTGGTAATGCTATGTGAACTTGTTGACCCTTTCCAAGCATACGGTTGATGTATTTTGAAAATT
Organism: Gossypium anomalum; assembly: GCA_025698475.1. Lineage (NCBI taxonomy): Eukaryota > Viridiplantae > Streptophyta > Magnoliopsida > Malvales > Malvaceae > Gossypium > Gossypium anomalum. Next base: position 46,555,365 of record CM046965.1, read on the forward strand.
TAAATACTTGATGTGGTTATTGTTATGCATGACATTGTAAAGTTAGCATGACAGGGATGCATACCTGTTTTTCTTAAGCAAGAACCCTAGACCAATTATCTTCCTACTCTAAATTTCTTAGAAAAGGAAATTTTAATGTAAAGTCTGGGTTGGAGGGACACAACATATTAGAAGGGAAACATCTTCCATTCTCCTGTTGAGTCTAGCTAAACAGTATGTCAATTGGAGATAAAAGGTGAAATAGAGGCAAACATGGTTAGATTTAAAGTACTTGGGATCATAGAATAGCGTATAATATGTCCAAGCTACTTGAGGTTATGGTGATTTGCTTTGCTTAGACAATGTGCCTTTGTATCTCATATTGAAGAGGGAAAATTTCTAAACCCTTGAGATATTTATGTTGTCCTCATCATGTTGTTCCTAATTACGATTTTCTTAAAACAAAAAAGAATGCTTAAGAAGTTAATTAGATAGAATGAAGAAACAAAGCAGAATCGTTCCAGAAAATGGATGATTATTCAGAATATTTTATAATTTTCATATCATATCCTCCAAATATATTTGTTACAGGTCACAATTTAAACAGTTCAGGAACATACCAAATTTATTAGTTGAAAACTTGTAGGAGGTTTGTTTAATAGTAGTATTGATTATATTTATTTTAAATATTTATACAGCTGAAGATCAGGTTATGTTTTATACCTTAGCAGTAATGACATTTGGTACTGCTGTTCCAGCTGGTCAATTTGTTTCTGGAATAATGATAGGATCAACATATGGCCGTCTGGTTGGTATTTTTACAGTTAATCACTACAAGAAGCTCAATATTGAAGAGGGAACGTAAGTACATTGTTTCTTTTACTTCTATGGAATTTGAATAATCATATCTATATCGGTATTATGATTCCACTCACAATGTTTTATTAATATGCTTTTGGCATTTGGGTCCATGCAACCCGTCCAAACTAAGCAAATAGGGCTGAAGTTTCCTAAAAAGCTGTAATTAGTCAAGTTAGATAAATATATATATACTTGTCATAAGAAAAGGGGGTTGTATACATAAACATGACAGAGAGATCTTAAAGAAAGAATATGTCCACTCGTGTTATGACCTGTTTTTGCAGTAACAGAGAGATCCTAATTTAAATAAAGAATATGTCCACTCGTGTTATGACCTGTTTTTGCAGTCAATGGTAATCATGTTTCTTAATTGCCTTTGTCTCTTTTGTTTAGTGATTCTTAAGAGTCTCACCTTTCTTTTTGCATACCATACAATATCATTGCTGAAGTGCTCTACAATTTGGTGAATTTGCAGATATGCACTTTTGGGAGCTGCTTCTTTTCTTGGTGGTTCCATGCGGATGACAGTTTCTCTGTGTGTCATCATGGTCGAAATCACTAATAACTTGAAACTTCTACCTCTTATTATGCTTGTTCTTCTTATATCGAAGGTATAAAGTTTATTGTTGATAGCTTTATACAATTCTTGATTGACATGGTCTAAATGTCCTTGCACTTCTTCCCTCCCAGGCTATTGGTGATGCTTTTAATGAAGGCTTATATGAAGAACAAGCACGACTGCGTGGTATTCCGTTGCTGGAATCCAGACCCAAGTATGAGATGCGGAAAACGACTGCCAATGAAGCCTGCGGAAACCAGAAGGTTAGTTGATTGATCTGCTTTCACTGACAAGGATGCCATGGTTTTGTGTTGTTTTGCTACAAAAATAATCTCTAGTGTAGATACGAGCTGATAATCATGCAAGTGTTTAAAGCAAAGGACAACTTTGACTCCTAAGCTGCTCGCTTTTCTACATTTGTAGGTTCTCTCACTTCCTCGGGTTGTAAAGGTTGCAGACGTGGTCTCTATTTTGCAGAGCAACAAGCATAATGGCTTTCCTGTAAGCTTAGCTTTCACATAGTTTGTCTCTAGTTCAATGTTAGCAATTATGAAAACAGTATTTCATTGTTCACCTTACCTATGTAATTGATCACACAAGAAATGGAGAAACACTTGTTATTGGACTTATGCTTCGGAGGTACAACAAATGACATTTTTTTCGCTCCCAGAGGTTTTGCTCTTTATGTTATAGAGCAGAAGCATGCTTGGAAGAACTAACTGCTGCGCTTTGCTTATAATGCAGTCACCTACTGGTGCTTCTTCAATCTAAGATAGATTTCCAGCATAGTCCTTTGCCTTGTGATCCCAGAGGTGGATCCCAAGGGATTCGGTAAGTTGAAGTCTGCTATAAGTTTTACTTCTATAGTTTCATTCTGGCTTTTTATTCAGTTCAGCTTAAGACTAAATAGCTTCCTTTGTTTACAGGCACAATTTTAGTGAATTTGCTAAACCTGTTTCAAGTAAAGGAATATCAATAAATGATATTCATCTTAGTTCAGATGACCTAGAAATGTACATAGATCTTGCACCGTTTTTGAATCCCTCACCATATGTTGTACCGGAAGATATGTCATTAACAAAGGTGATTTCGTTTTTACAGTGTTGCTTTTAACAGATTATCATGTTTGTCACAGTATCTTTGTCTTTTACTTGTTAATGGTGACGGTATAGGTTTACAATATTTTCCGGCAACTAGGATTGAGACACATATTTGTTGTTCCCCGTGCATCTCGTATGATTGGTGTGATCACTAGAAAGGATTTGTTGATTGAAGAGGTACTTTTAGCTGCATCAGCTTTTTCTTAAGATTTTTAATTTGGACTCTACAGTAATTTGAACGTGTGATCTTTTATGTCACAGGAAACTGATTCAACTACAATGGAGCTCCAATCAACTAGTGTAAGGTCTCTCTGCTGCCTTACTTTCTGTTTACAAAATTCTAATTGACTGAGAACGTATAAAGTATGTGGAAATTCTAATCTCAATTTGACACCTGTCTAACCTCACCAAACAGACTTTAAAGCTATATCGCGGACTCTCTTTCAAGTCACAAAGGTGGTTATGTGCAAATCTCAAGGGTGAAATGAGAACTATAATCTGCCTAACTAATAATGTAGTGTGCAAGTCCACGTGTAGGCACAACAGTAAAAATCATTCAGTTTTGGTTTTAAGGTAGTATGCTCCTATCTCCGAAAATGGCCCTTCGAATTTTCTTTCTCCTAATGTCAACTAAAGTGTAAGATAGGTCTCTTTGACTTAATAACTAGTAACATCTTCAGATGTAAGATAGGTCTCCTAATGTCTGAACTTGACAATAGAAACTCTAATAGTATTCCTATGGCAAGCATATATTATCTTGGTGTGTTCATGTTCTCTCTTCTGTAAGTGTTTCATGGGCATAATCTCGACATCAATTATCTAACTTGTCTGAGGGACAGAGCAACCTTTTTAGCTCGGACAGAGTAGGGTGAGTAAATATATTTTAATTCTGTGATTACTACTTAATAATTAATATTTATATATTTGTTTTATATGAATATAAATATAAATATTAATCTTTAATATCTAATATATTTTATTATCTTTGGCATTTCAGTATTTGCCTTGATTTCTGTTTTATTTTTAGGTTTAATGGTAGAGGTCAGTGACATGAGAAAAGATTGTTGGTAGGAAATGCAGATGCAGAGCGCCCACTTCTGAATGGTCTTTTGATTCAGGATCATGATATTCAACATCATACGTCTACTACATAACATATTACTGTTAGCTCAAATTCTCTTCTACATAAATTTGTTCGAACGGTTAGGTTAGATCCGATATACCACACTGACTGGAACGCTGTATCATATTATTATAAAATGAAAAATGTATAATAGCTTTGATAGGCAAGTTGTATTTAACGGATTATCTCTTCAATTTCATATCGGATTTTGCAAGTTTAAGTTGCTCACTCGGGAAGCTTGGTGATGGAGTTACAAATGGTTAAATTTTGAGTTCACACAAGGTGTAAAAGGTATAAAAGACCGATCGATTGAGGGTGAAGACTTTTTGTGTCCCCTCTAGTCAAGAATTGAGGTCTCATAATCACTGGTAAATATGTTTTTTCTTTTCTTGCACGCCTTTTTTAATTCATGGTTTGATACTTTGGGGTCCAGTTCGGATAGTGATATTGAACTGTTTAGAACCATTATCAAATCGGAAATCAGGATTGTTTGAATTTATTTAAAAAATCGATTTAATCGGTGTTTTAGTAGTTTTATAAATTTTTGTTTTATGTTTCATACATTATTGAGTCCAATTTTATCTAATCCAATAATTCAACCAAAGAAAAATTTAAATGAAAATGAAAAAAAAAAAAAAAAAACAGAACATGGAATAAGAAGAGAGAATCTGCGCTGCTGAGAGAAATAAAACTATAAAAGAAAAAACTTGATGAAACTTGATGATTGTGAGAAAAATTCTACAAAGCAAAGAGTGAAACTGAAAGATTTTGACTATATATCTATATGTATATGAAAGCATAAAGCAAATTTCAAAAAAAAAAAGAAAAAAAGAAAGAAAGATGAAGAAGAAAGTGATTAAAGAAATATAGAAAAATGGAAGTGATGAGATTGGGAAGGTGGCAGACGGCAAATTAAAAAACTAGGGCTGGAAGTTAAATATCCTACTATTTGGGTTATTAGGCCCAGTTAGATAAAAGGATGGATAATAAAGTTTGGGCTTGGTATGGGTTATTTTTAAAACTTTTAAATAAAATGAAAATTTAAATTTTATATAATATATAATAAAAAATAAATTCTGGTTGGATTGTCAGTCTAACCGATTGAATTGGGAATAGTGGTCTGGTGGATTTGACCACCAGTCCAGTTTAAAACAGCATTGATGAAAAGTTTTTATTTGAGTTCCTTAAAAAGGTTTGATTTTTATTTTATTATTTTGAAAGGTTTGACTTTTATGTATCTGCTAAAAGGTGTAGTATTAATTTAAGCAGTTAATCTTAATAAATTATTAGGAAAATAGAATTGATATTACGTGTAGAAAAAATAAATTAACGATTTGATAAAGATATTGTAAGTTCAATTCTTGTATAGAAGATTGATTTATATGATTGCATGACTGTGTGAAAATTTCGTGATGAAATTCTTGCCTAAAGTGTTTAAATTGAAAGTAGGGCCTAAATCGAATAAGTTGTAAAATTTGCATTCTAGAAGTTTTTAGTATGAAATTGCATTGAAATATTAATTAGGAGGTCTTAAATAGTAATTTGACCAATTTTAAGTTAATGGACAAAATTAGGACATGGAAGGAATTTTTGAAAGTTTAGTAGTAAGGGCATTTTGGTCATTTAGGGGTAAAATGAATTAAAATACAAAATTAAAAGCCAATTTTGCTCATCTTCTTCATGGAGGCCGAAATTAGCATGGGGGAAGCCATGGCTAGGGTTTTCAAGCTTTCCAAGCTCAATAGTAAGTGATTCCAAGCCCCGTTTTTAATGTTATTTACGTTTTTGGAATCCCGGTAGCTCGATTAAGCTTATTCTAGTAATAATTTAAGCTAGGGTTCATATTTGAAAAAATACCCATAGGTGAAATGTGTTTATTTTGATGTTTTATGGTAGAATATGAAGCTTGAAATTGTGTTAAACAACTTTTGCTAAGTGATTTTATGTAAAAACGAGTAAAACTACATAATCGGTAAAAATACTTAATGTTCATAAGTACATGTTAGAGTGAGAATTTGATGTTGCTATAGAAGGAAAAAATGATTATAATGTCATAAAACATAAGAAAATAGGCTGAAGTTTAATTTACGAGCTTTGGGGCAAAAGTGTAAATATGCAGAAGTTTAGGGGCAAAATTATAATTTTGCCAAAATATGATTTTGGGTTAATTTGAATAATGTGAGCCCTAATTAGACTATATTTTAAATGATAGAGCAAGGAAAACTGAAATTCGGGCTAAAATGGGGAAAATACCAAGTTGTGGACGAAATGGTAAAAGTAGCCATTTTCGCATACGAGGTAAGTTCATGTGTAAATAATGTAGCATAATTGTTATTTTTAAGTTATTGATGTTAATTATATGATATGCTGATTTTTAATCGTGAAATATTATGCTTTGTGGTTAATGTTGAGTAATATGCAAATTATGTTTACTACTTGATAAATATGAATTGCTACCTAGTATCGGTTTCGATATTCCGTGGAAGACAAAGAAATGTCGATTGAGGAAAAAGCCCGTTTGAACCTTAGGAATAGATTAGGATACAAGTGACATGTCACTAGGATGGTTGAGCATCCGAACTCGTTGAGTTGAGTCCGAGTTCACTTATGGATGCGAATTTTCGAACTCGTTGAGTTGAGTCCGAGTTCGAGAGATGTAACTAGGCATCCGAGCTCGTTGAGTTGAGTCCGAGTTCACTTATGGATGCGAACGGCCGAGCTCGTTGAGTTGAGTCCGAGTTCACTTATGGGCGGGTTACATGATTGCTTGATTACATATGTGGCACTTATGTGCAAATTATCCGTGTATCCGAATTATATTCCGATGTGTTCAACGGGTAAAGTTCTACTCAAATGGAGGAATACTAGAGATGAAAGGGACATATTGGTAAGTGTTGTGAGATGGATACTTTGAACAGGTATGTACTTAACCCTCGGGTTGAAAACTCGATATATCAACAATGTGGTAAGATGATAAATGAAAATATGACATGAATGTCTTGATGATGATTATGCAAATGATATTTTATGTTTGCTTATATGGTTATGTTACTTGCTATTTGCATGTGAACTTACTAAGCATTTATGCTTACTCCCTCCTTTTCACTCCTTGTAGTTTTGACAAGTCAGCTCGGAAATTGGGAACGGTCGGAGGCTCGCTCACACTATCCGTATACCATCTTGGCATAATGGCTTGTATATTTTGAGTATGGCATGTATAGCACTATAATCATTTTGTATATATGGTCTCATGATATGGTTATTGAGTGGTATGAAAATTCTTGGTAATGATTAGCCATTGGAATGGCTAATCATGATCATATTTGGTGTTATGTATGTCAAATTGCTAGCTAATCCATGGAAACCATGAAATAGGTAAAATTTACCATAAAATAGATTCAGACAGCAGTAGTGACGTAAATTTGAAAAATCACTAAAAATAGTATAAATGGAATTAAATAATAAATAAGTTATGGAATCGAAGCTTGATGAGTCTATTTTCATATGGAATGAACAAAATAGGCATATAAATTATATTTTATGAGATATTTAAACTTTTGTGAAACAGGGCCAGAGTGATTTCTGGATCTCCTGTTCTGACTTTAAAAATTCATAATAAATTTTACAAAAATAATTAGAAGTTGTTATTTATATGTACAGATTCCTTATTGAGTCTAGTTTTAATAAAAACAAACCTCATAGTCATTGAAATTTTTTATAGAGAGATATCTGATTCGTAATACACAGAGGTCAGAGTAGTCGAACCCTGAGACAGGGGAGATTTTAACTAATAAACTGTACTATTTGGCTCAACTAAAAATTCTAAAAAAAAATTAGTACATAGAAATATTATTCTAGTTTCATAGAAAATTTACGGATCTTAATTTTGAGTTTTGTAACTCGAGATATGAATTTTTAAGCGACTGTGACGCAGATTTTCAGCTTGTCTGAAAATTTTAAAATTAAATTGTTTGAGCTGTTTAAGTAATGAATTAAGTCTGTTAACACCTCGTTTTCGACTCCAGCGACGGTCTCGGGTACGGGGCGTTACATAATAGTTTTCCATAATTTATTCACGTATCATTTAAATAATGGTACTATCCATTCCACATTCAATTCATGAATATATAACTCGTGTATTCCATATATTTACAACATATTTCACATTCTATTTTTAGTTCACTATCTCATATTCTTAGCCTAAAGTAGACTTTATAGAACACACCGGATATACGGAACAAATACAAAGGTGCATTATTATGTATTATTAAACAGAGAGCACTAAAGTGCTATACAGAAAGCGCGAATGTGCTAAACAGAAAGCACTAATGTGCTAGTAATCAAAGAGCACTAACGTGCTAATTATCAGAGAGCGCGCTAAAGTTCCTTAATGGCATGCCACTAATATCCCAGTAGTTCTAAATTCCGTCTACTTGGGCATTAAAACTGAATTTCATACATATCAAAAACAATCCAATTATCATATTTGCACAATTCCACATTTACACATATATATTCATAATATATATATTCCAATTTAATTCAACCAATATAATTTCATCACATACCAAAACAATCCATTTCAATTGTAAAACACAATAATTCTCACCTCAATCACTTACCATAACATTTAATCAAAATACAACAATTAATAATTAGATTTGGATTATAGAAATACAAACCAGGAATTCCGAGCTATTCGACGTCGATTTTATCCTTCTCTTTTTAGTCGAGAATTCGGGTACGAAGTTAGCTACGGAATTAAAACAATTAAAAATCATCAATACAACACACTTTAATCTCACATTAAATATTTCAATTTTTACTCAATATTTGCCTAAATTCCAATTTAGTCCCTAAACCGAGACTAACTTTATTTCTTTTAAAATAATTCCATATTTTCATTCAATTTCCACTTTAGACTAATTTCAACTCTCTAATTTCACTTAAATCCTTAAATTTCAAAATTTTCTCAATTTAGTCCCTATTACTTAAAACTTATAATTATTTTACAATTCAATCCTTTTAACAATTCTAACTTGAAATTATATCAATTTAACTCCTAATACTCAAATTATTCAACATGAACAACATCTAAAAATCCAATATTTTCTAAAATTTAATACTAGGATTCTAAAAACATAAAATTTTACAAGAAAATGGACTAAATTGACTTATCAATTAAGCTTTGAACCATAAAACCCTAAGCTTTTCTCCTTTTTCTTTCTTTCTTTTTTTTCCTCTTGTTTTTGTTTTGCTTCTGTTTCTTTCTTTCTTTTTCTATTTGTTTTATTATATAATATAATATAATTAGTATAATATATATAATATATATACTTAATACTTAAGATTTTTATTTTTTAATATATATAATATATATAAATTCACAAATATCTCACTTATGTTGCTCAACTTTAAGCAATCGCATAATTGCTTCTTTGGTCCCTTTAATTTTTCTTTAATCTATAATTCAACTTTCACCCTATATGCAATTTAGTCCTTTTTAATTAATTAACAATCGAAACGTTAAAATTTTTTAACGAAACTTTAATACCACCTTATTGACACTCCATAAATATTTATAAAAATATTTACGACTCGATTTATAAAAATAAAGTCTCGATACCTTATTTTCTAAAACCACTTGACCTAGGATTTTACCACTCGAACCTAATAATTCATTATAAAACATAAATTACTCATTAAAAAATCTTTTTAAAACCATATTTGACTCGTAAATATTAAATAATAAAATTTACAAGCTTACTTGCCAGATTTGGTGGCCTTAAACCACTATTTCTGACACCATTGAAAATCGGGCTGTTACAACTCTTCTCCCCTTTAGGAAATTTCGTCTTCGAAATTTGTTACCTGATACAAGCCATCAAGTCGAGTCTTTCTATCATATTCTTACTAATAAACCACATATAAGTCCATCATAACTCATTTTGATTCAGAACTCGTATTAGAAATCACATTAGAACTTGATATTATACCAAATTTAACTGCACGGCCGTGATATTCTCATCTCACAACTTTATCATTAGCAGTAGAATTACCATAAAATTTAAAGTGATCATCTAACAAATCATAACCGAGAAACTCGAATTATCAAAGTTTGACTAATGCTTCTGACATATTTGTATCTGTAACTTTCAACTGATATCTGTTTCCCTTTTCTTGGAAAGTGTCCAGCAATATCATTTTAACCAGTGTGATAACTTCAACAATCGGAACGATTTTAAACCATAATTACATTTCCCGATTAAAACTGACCTGATAGATATATTTCTGTGTCAAGTCTTCTAGAATCTAGATTTCTCATTCTGACTGTCCTTCTATTTACCCATGAATACACAAAATTTATTCCCGGACCTGAGAATAGACTCAAATGCATATAACACAATTAACTTTTCAATGAATAACCCACTTTGATTAGAACAACTGAGTCGATTTTATCTATCAGATAATAACATTTTAGAATAATCCCTTCTTCTTGTTGTCAAGATAATCTAGATATACCATATATCATAATCCTCTCGGAATACCAACTGAAAATTACCACAAATCACATTAACTCAAACGAATTATGGCATCCCGTTATTGACTTGTTGACACTAATCAAGATTACCTGAGGAATGAAAACCAATATATAAGTTTGAGCTCAATCTTCCACCATCTACTCTTTTGTCGATGTCAACCTTTTCACGGAAACTGGAAAGGAATTATATATATAATAAAGTTATTTCAATTATAATCATCGAAACTTTGAACTATACCGAAGCCACAACCATCAAATAGATTAAAAACTATAATGCTATAATAGGACCGACGTTTCAACTGTATAGATAAAACAATACCTCAACATCAATAGTGCACTCCAAAATAGATGAAGAAAATCGAAAGTAGTCCCAATAACAACCAATGTAGTAATACAACTTCTATAATCTGATATCTATATCACCGAGCTCCCATGGTTGAACTAGGATTTATAATAGTAATAAATATAATTACCTTCAGCCAATGAATATCTTTTAAGGAATGAACCATGGTTAATAGATAAGATTAGATCATAGGAATGACAAGAAAACCAAGATAATGAAATCCAAGATGTGAAGCTATACTGAATTTCTGAGAATAAAAACCACATTAAATGATAAAGAGATCGATGATATCCAAGAGAAAATCCAGAAGAAGAATATCACTCATACGCACTAGAAATAGTTGTGATAAAGACAATGTGAATTGCATATATGTAATTCAGTACATCAACCAGTAGAAGTAGAAAATAGCTTCATATGATTCTAATAATCAAGTCTTCTATCTAACATAATAGATTAGAAAACTAAAGAAAGATAGAGCAATACCGATCATGAATTAATCAGACTAACAATAATTCCGTCTAACATTATGATTAGCTAACATTATCTTACGATAAAAATCACCTCTAAAGATGAATTATTACATATACCTCTAAGAATAAATGAACATATAGAATACCCAGAAGAGATCACTATAAAATACTCAACTATAAAGCTGCATTTAAATATCTTTGCAATTTCAACACTATCCCACTAACTACTAAAGTCATCAATAATCTCACATTATAAAGACATCAATTCAGAAGAAATTCTAGTTAACCCGTTCTTTAAATATCATACCTGAATAAGTCAATTACTTGTGAATAACTTTTTTCTTAATAGTGACATTGCGTATCCCGAATAATCTTCAGAAAAATCTGATATCTCTTCTAGAACTCTCTTTACTTGCTAACCCATCCTCGGCTTTGGCCGCATTGTTATTCATTCAGCTACTGAACTCTTCAGTTTCACACTTGTAAGCTTAATGTATATAAATCTTGTAAATTCCATTGTATAAGATTGTACAGGTGAGGGGGAAAAGGTCGTAAAGCCTTAAAATTTAATTATCATATATACACACGTATAATATAACATTTATCATCAACATAATAATTATAATCATTCAACATTTTCAACTCTAAAACAAAAAAAAAAATCAGCATCTAAATCCCAGCTCAATTCGACTCAATTATGGCATGTACCTCTAGACTCAATTCCGAGCTCGATTTAGTCTGAGAATAGACTAAACCTGCAAAGCTCGATTCTCAAACTAACATAGCGTATGTGAGTCTAGCTATACATGCCATATTACTACCTGTGATAGTGTGATATCTCCTGATCCTGAGAAATTGTTCTGTTGAGACAGAAATGCTTTTCGACCGAGCTACTTTCGGTAAGGTCAAAAGTGATATTAAAATGTTTGAAAATGTGTTTGTGATGAGACGAAACTCAGAAAGGTAAGAATAAAATTTAATGATATGTATGTGATTAAGTATAAAATGAAATAGACATAAGTTGAGAAATATGGAAAAGTGAAATGAAATGAAAGTTTATATTGTGATAAGCTCACCCATGTTTGTTCGATATCCATATGATGTTATGTGCGTAACTTATTTGATTAAGTGAACATGATAAGTAATCTTACTCAAATCGATGGAATATGTGTTTATTTGCACTTGTTTGAATAAAATAATCAGAAAGTTCGTATAACATAAATATGTATGTTAATTTGCTTAAAGTGAATTATGTGATTGTGACGATATTATGCGGATGGTAAATGCTAAGTCGTATGTGTGTATTTATGAGAGTCAAATTAGACGCTTTACGACCTCACCCCCTTACCAATGTGGTATTTTATAATAATATTTTACGAGATTTATGTTAAATGAACTCACAAGTACAAGACTAAAGAGTTCTGTAGCAGAATAACTAGAATGTGGTCAGAGTTGAGAATAGTTTAGCAAGAGAATATAGTTCTAGAAGAGATATCAGATTATTCTAAAGATCATTCAGATTACGCAGTGTCACGGTTAAAGAAAAAGTTAATCTCGGCTAATCGACTTATTCAGATATGATGTCTAAAGTATGTGTTTGCTGAAATTTTTCTCGAATTGGTTTTCGTTAGTGAATGGAATGATGCGGGGTTCACGATAACAGAATTAGTCAGAGAAATGATAATTGAGTAGTAAAGATGTCTGTGTATAACAGTTACAGTTGAAATGAATATGATGATCTTTTTTGGGTATTCTATATATTCTTTTATCCTTATAGATATGTGTGTGATTGTTCACTTTCTGGTGAAATTCTTATCGTGTGAGAATATTAGCTGACTATAATGTTAGACAAAAGTTCTGTTGGTCTGGTTGGTTCATGATCGGCATTTCTTTATCTCTTCGGAATTCTATTCTAATATGTTGGAATAAAGTCGATGGTAAGAATTTATGTGAGACTGATTTTATGTTTCTACTGATTATGGTTGTTTTATATATGCAAGAAATATATTATCTCTATTATGATGGAAGTCTAGAGTCGCTAAGCAGTGTTTTTCTTCTAGCTTTCTCTGAGGAATTATCAAGATCTTTATTATCTTCTTGTGCTCGGACTTCCAGTATGGTATTGTATCTTGGATTTCTTTATCTCAATTTTTCTATCATTCTTATTTCATGAACTATCAACCATGGCTTATCTTTAAAGTGTGTTCTTCAGCTTGTGATAACTATGTCTATTATGATTATGCTTTTGGTTCAATCATAGAAACGTGGTAATTCTGGTATCTAGATTTCTCTAATTTCTGTGTAAGGAATTGACATTGGCAACGGTATAAAAGATGGAAGCATAAAACCAGGTCATATGATGGATTTCTTTCTCAGGTAAGTTGATTAAAGTCAGTGCATTCAATCGAGATGTCTTTGTTTCTTTGAACTAATGTGATTGTAAAGGCCTTTGATTAGCATGATAAGAGAATTTTGAAAGATTGTGTGTTTGAGTTGTTTTAATAGCATGAAGAAAGGAACATTTTGTTATGTTATTATCTGATAGTCGAAATTGACTAGGTTGTTTTTATCAGAATGAGTTGGTCAGTTGAAATGTGATTTGAGTTACATGTAGTTAAAGTATCTCAATTATGATAATAAATTTTATGCATTCACGAGTATATCGATGGACAGTCTGAATGATGGATTGATATTCTAGAGGGTATGATACTAAGATATACCTATTAGATTTGTTCTAACCCGATGATGTTATTATGAGTTAAAGCTGTTCTGAATGATATTGTTACCATATTTATGAAAATTTGGATGGTCTGTGCATGTTAGCAAGTTGAAAACAGTTGAAGATATTATTAACCGAAACTCTAGTTCTGAGTTCAGTTTGAATTGAGTAATGAATTTATGATTTTTCAGTGATACACTATTGAACGTGTAACACCCCTTATCCGTGCCCGACATCGGGACAGGATACGAGGCATTACCAGACTTAAACGCAAGCAAACATACAAAACCGTGCCATAAAATTTTGTTCAAATTAAATTCATTCATACATATACAAATTGTCCCTTATATGGGCCTACGAGGCCCTAAACATACCCCGGGAGTAGTTCGAGACTAAATCGAGAACTTTAGAAAACTTTTGGAAAACTTAGAAAAATTTTCATGAAACAGGGTCACACGCCTATGTGGGTAGGCCGTGTGGTCACGTACGCCCATGTGGCTTGGGACACGCCTGTGTCCTTAGCCCGTGTAACTCTCTGTTTATGACGTCATCAACACAATTAGGGTCACACGGCCAAGTCACACGCCCGTGTGCTTAGGCCGTGTGGTGAATTAAATTCCAAAAATCAAGTGCAGACTTCACACAGTCTGGACACACACGCCTATGTCCTGAGGCCGTGTCCTTCACACGGCTAAGACACACGGCCGTGTCTTTACCAGTTGGTTTACTGCTGAGTATTCTGTTTTGCATTTAATAGGGTGCAGGGGACACACGGCCAGAGCACACGCCCATTGGGCAAACCGTGTGTCACACACGGCTTAGACACACGCCCTTGTGTCTACCCGTGTGGACAAGTTTGAGGCTATATTCCAAGCCTTTTGTCACCCTTAATGACATATGCACACTTACACATTCATAATCATGGCTCATGCAAGTCAACTTCTTATCCATTTATACTTGCTTAAGACTTCATATTATATTTAGACCAAACATACCAAATTCACATGCAATATAAAACATTAATTTACTTCCACTTCATACATTCATGCCCTAGTTGTTATTATGCCATTTACTCACATTTCCATCATCAAACATCCATGATCATATCCACAATTCATCCGTGCCAAATAAATTTAACCACATCATGACTGAACATAGCACATGCATGCATATATGAATAGGATTACATCCCCATAATTAATATGAGCCATATCTCATGGCCATATACAAAATGAATCATCAAATCATTATAAGCCAATACACTTGGCTAAACCAATATGACATATAAAAAAAGACCAAGTCCCTATACATGCCATACTCAAAATACTTAAATTCACTATACCCAGAAGATTAGTTTGATAGTGTGAGTCGAGCTCCGACGTCTTTCGATCCTCGAGCTAGCTTGGCGATACTATAAGAAAAATGGAAAATGGGTAAGCATAAAGCTTAGTAAATTTGCATGTAAATAATTAACAACATTAACCCTGCATTACTATACATAACACAATAATCTTTATCACAATGTTATCAAGTATCATAGATACATTTTAAGTCATGCCATTTACGAAATGTACAATAAAACTCATGATCATAATTCATTCTTTCACTTCTTCCGAGGTTTCATCGATTCATAATCTCAATGTTTATGAGCTTTGTGTACTTACCTATACCCTTTCAACATGACTATACATTGTTATCTCTTTGACATGATCGTTGGATTACCCATTGAACCACTTGGAATACTAAAGGATACTTGAGAACTCTCATACACATGGTAGGACACCTATGCCATATCCTAGATATGGTCTTACATGGGATCACATATCGATGCCAATGCCAAGTCCCAGGCATGGTCTTACATGGGATCGTAGGTCGATGCCAATGCCATGTCCCAGACATGGTCTTACATGGGATCACATATCGATGCCGATAGCCCAGCTATGGTCTTACACGAAATTATATATCGATTCCAAAGCCATGTCCTAGACATAGTCTTACATGGGATCGCACAAAACGCTAATGTAATGGCATTTGTATCCTAACTATTCTTAAGGTTCAACCGGGGTTTCAGGGTATCAAACTTCATCGGATCGTTATGGAGTCATCATTAATTAAATCCACGAAGACAATTATGGAAATATTAAAGCATTAAAAACATAATAATATAATGTTGCGTTATTTACACACGAACTTGCCTTAGTACTCAAAATATGGCTACTATCCAATTTAGTCTACAACCTTGTTCTTTCATCGGTTTAGGTCTGGACTTCGTTTTTCTTGATCTATAATAGCAAATTCCACTTATTTAATTATCACATTGTTCAAATCATTCCATATATCATACTTTGGAAAAATTACAACTTTGTGCGTAAACTTTCACATAATTACAAATTAGTCCTTAGGCTCGTAAAATGAAATGTGTTCATTTTCTTTATCACCCAAGTCTAGCCGAACTTATAACATGCTCATAGCAGCCCATATTTGTCATTAAAACATGCATCCTACTATTCATTTTGCATCTTTTACAAATAGGTCCTTTTCATGCATTTTCATAAAAAATCACTTAGTAAAAGATGTTAAACTCACATCAAAATTTCATATTCCTCCATTAAACATCAAAATACATGTATGTCACACATGGGTCAAATTTCAAACATGAACCCTACTTCAAGGTATGGCTAGAAATAGGTAAATCGGGTTACGGGGCTAGGATGCTCTTACTATTGAGTTTGAAAGTTGAACAAAACCCTAGCTATGGCTCCTTGAGATTTTCGGCCAATGTGGGAGAAGATGGACATAATTTTTTACTTATTTTCCCTTTTTATTTTTTTATTAACCAAATGACAAAAATGCCCTTCTTTCAAATTTTTCCTATTCATGCCTATTTTTGTCCATAAAAATAGAAATTGGGCAAATTACTATTTAAGGACCTCTAATTAATAATCCATGGCAATTTCATGCTTAAAGCTTCTAGAACTCACATTTTGCAATTTAGTTCTAAATATCAAATTGGACACTTTATCAATAGAATTTCTTCATGAAACTTTCACACAAGCATGCAATCATTTCATAGACCTCATAAGAATCATAAAATAATTATTTCTACTTTGAATTTGTGGTCTCGAAACCATTGTTCCGACTAGGCCCTAATTTAAGATGTTAAAGAACGGATTGGAATGTGTTTTATTACTAGACTGTAAAGTGATGGTTCATGTTTTCATATGGTTAATGTCACATTAAAAAGAACTATTCGATCAATGATGTAGAGACGGTCACTTTTATGTTCGTATTGAGAATTTGCTGATATCGTTTATTCGACGAAATGTGTCTCATGTTCCCTGATTTCAAGAATTAAAGTATCGAATGTCATAGAAAGATCTGAAGTTAAGATAGTGTTAAAGACTTGAGCTATTGAAAGATCACGAGTAGTTATTGATTAATCTCTGGGAAAGTAGATATAGTTACAGATGCTGAATGGAAAAATCTTTGTTTATTTTGTGAGTGGGATTACATGATTGATCCTAATTTATGATGATCTGATTTTAGCTAGATTAAAAGCTAAAGCGATGTTTTCATTGCAAGATTGAGAATATCAGAAATGTGTTAATGAATGGTAAGCTAAACGAGTTCAGTATGAGTCGATTTTTGATTCTAAATTTCAGGTCTGACCTGATGACTGATGTTATTATTCTGAGATAGAAATTATGTGCAGATAAATTTCAGAGCTTATGCATGAAATTTTTGTACGAGGCTTAGTAGTAGCTTGTTTGTTCATTCTGGGAGTAATCAAAATGTGCAGTTATTTGAAATAGATGTTTTGGTGATCGGGTTTCTCATTTGACAGATCGGTCGAGTTATATGTTTTTGAGGTTGTTAGCTCTCATAGATTGCCAGTCCTTATTATTTCGGATTGAGATCCGAGGGCTATATCCCAATTATGGAAAAAGCTACAAGAAACTATGAATACGCAGTTGCATCTTGGCATAGTAATACACCTGTAAATCGGTGGTAAGTATGAGAGAGTAATTCAAAAGTTTGACGATATGCTACGACACTGTGTGATAAAGTTCAAGGTGACTAGAAAGAGATATACGAGGTTGATATGATTTGTGATTCTGGGAATTAGTGAAAGTGATTCATGAGAGTTGAAAGAAATTTTTTCTGGTAAGATTTTCGGGGACGAAAATCCGTAAGAGGGGAGATTTGTAATAGCCCGATTTTGGGCCCAGTCGAAACAGTGGTTTCGGGACCACAAATTCGACGAGAAAAAACTTATTTTTATTATATTTTTATGGTATTCGTTTTAACGAAATGATTTCATGAAAATTTTGTTTGAAAATTTCGACGTTTGGGCACTCAATTTAGTCAAAAGGACTAAATCATAAAAAGTGCAAAACTTGAGTTCTAGAAGCTAGAGGTGTCTAATTGCTATGAAATTTTAAATTGGAGGTCCTTAAATAGTAATTATACCATTGGTTAATTTTTTGGACAAAAATGGACATGAAATAGGTGAAATGGAATATTTTTAAGTTAGGGGCATTTTCGTCATTTAGTAATTAAAATGAATTAAAAAAATTTAAAAGCCAATTTTTGTCCATATTCAACCCCATGGTCAGATTTCACAAGGGGAAACCATGGCTAGGGTTTTTCAAGCTTTTAAGCTCGATTGTAAGTCCGTTTTAGCCCCGTTTTTAATGATTTTCATGTTTTTAAAATCCTCGTAACAAGATCTATCTATTTATACCACTAATTTGAGATATAGTTAAAGTCTAGGGTTTTGAACCATGATGAATATGTGTGTATTTTTTGTGTTTAATGGTAGAAAATGCATGTTTATGGTTAGATAAACAACTTTTACTAAGTGATTAAAAGGACTAATTTCTAAAAGTTATAAAATATGTCATAAAAGTGTGATTTAATGAAAAATGTGGAATGCTATAAGTATAAAAGAGGTTCGGCTAGGCTTGGGAATCGAAGAGATTGAATGAATTTCATTTTTTGAGCTTAGGGACAAAAATGTAAATATGTCAAACTTTAGGGGCAAAAATATAATTTTTTCATAATATGATTTTTGGGTCACATTGAATAATATGAATAATAAGTGAGCTAAATTTGATATTATAGATCAAGAAAAATAAGATTCAGGCGTAGAACGAGGGAAAAACAAATTTTCCTTTTTCTTTTTCTTTTTTTCTTTCTCCCTTATGTCTTCTCTGTTTCGTTTCAATTTCATTCTGTTTTTTTATGTTTCTTTACCTATTTATATAATATAATATAATATAATATAATATAATATTCTTAATTATTAAGTAAACATATATATATATTTTAATCATAAAAATCTTTGATATTTTTATATGTATGCCGCCTCAACTATAAAGAATGGCATAATTGCCTTTTTAGTCCCTTTAGCTTTTCATTAACCTATAATTAAACTTTCACCTCCATTGTAATTTAATCTTTTTACCTAATTATTTTTAATTCAAGCAAATTTCACTTAACCAAAACCTAATTAACTACACAACTAACTTCGTAAATATTTATTAAAAATATTTACGAATCTAATTTACTGGAATGGAGTTCCGGGAATGCACTTTTTTTTTCAATTTGGTCCTTTTTAATCAATTAATAATAGAAATATTAAAATTTCTTAACAAACTTTAATACCACCCTAAAGACACTCCGTAAATATTTATAAAAATGTTTACAACTCGATTTATAGAATTGAGGTCCCGACACCTCATTTTCTAAAACCATTTAATCAAATAAATCTTTATAAAACACAAATTGCTAATTCAAAAACTTTTCTAAAATCATATTTAACCCATAAATATTAAATAATAATATTTACGAACAAATATAATTATTAGTTTCCAAATTTTATTAAGTGTCAAATTTTAAGCATTAAATTTTATCGGAAACTAATTCCATTTATTAATAAATTAAATCGATTTGAAACAAATTGTGTTATTATGTGATGAAGTCTAAGATTATAACTTTTTTTAAAGAAAATACTATTATTAAAAAAGAATTACTAACAATAATAATATAAAAATAAGGTACATATAATAAAAATGATAAATAAATCACTACAAACTAATGCACAAATTTCATGTCTATAAAGTAATCTAAAAAAAGGACAAACTGACAGTGACTGCAATACTAGAATAATTCAGAAACAAACCGGAGATGCATCAACTGATCGAGTCGCTAAAATTTTCATCCTAGCCTTACCATCATCAAATCAACCTAACGATAAACACTAATCAACCAAGAAAAAACTAGCAAAAGCCCCAAGAGACTCACAGCACCATTGACATGTTGGATTTGGTGTCCTTAGTGTAGTATATTCGTTTGTAAACTTGTAATTTTTTTCGAACAGATTGGTTAATAAAAAAAATTCATTGATTACATTAATATACTTTCTATAATTGTCTTCAAATGGTTTTTGCACACAAAGCAAAATGGAAGAAAATGTTGCTCATCGGTTGTCTACATGTTTAACTAGTACTAAGCAATATTACGTGGTCGGGTCGTAGTACATAAAGAAAAATTGTATTAGTAGATGAACCTAAACATGTCTGTAGTCTAATCAGAAATAAAAAAAAACAAATTAGAAGACTAATATATTGTCTATCAAGTCCAATTGGGGAGATGTCTTGTCTTGGGCATTGGAGTGGATGACTCTTAGAAGATAGAGACATAGATGTGACTGAATGGATGGCGAACTATGTATGCATGACTTGTAAACTTTGATATAAGTAAAAGATTGAGTTTAAATAAATAAGGAACCGAAAGCTGGTGCATTGGATCCCTTGGGCGTAGTGACTTAACTGCAGAAACTCGACCTCATACTCAGCCACGGATCTATCCCTCTGTTTAAGCTCAATGAACTCCAACCGAAAGGCATCAACATAATTCTTCCCCATTGTTTTGAAAAGCCTTAAGAAAATATTCCCAAGTCAATCTATCAGCTTCGGTACCCCTCACAACGGCTTGCCACCAACGCTAAGCCTCATCCCTCAGTAGTGAGATCATTCCCCTTAGTTTTTGCTCTGGGGTATGTTCCATGTCATCTAAAATTCTCTCTGTAGACTTAAGCCAATATTCTACCACAGTAGGGGTCATCCCAGCAATACCCTTAAATAACTCAACTTTGTTAGTATAAAGCCTCATGGAAATGGTCCCGTGATTTCCAAATCTTTCTTAGGCCCCATCAACACGTTGTAGCACCCTTAACATGACCTGTGACATAGCATCATAAATAGGATCTAAATGATCCTCCTCCATAGTGCGAGTATTCACGACCCGATCAGCCACAGGTTCAGGTTCAGTCACGGGTTTAGGTGAGCACACTCGTGAAGCAGACGAATCTACTTGAGTCCCTAGACCCCACTCTCCGTGAGCTCTTATTCCTCTAGTACGCACGCCTTGGGAACTCATCTTTATTAATCGAAGTCTAAAGTTTTATGTAGTTTTATCTGACAATTTGAAATAGGTTTTATTTATCTGTTCAGAATGTTTCAATTCTTAAAGTTTTGTCTCTAAGTATCAATATCTATAGTTTTATGAATCTATAGTCTCACAGTATGTTTTTCAAAGTTTATAGTTTTCACAATATAGTTTTCAAAATGTAAAGTATACAACAGTCTCATATCAAAGTTTAACAGAGAAGCACTTATCTGGGCCAGTTTCGAAGTCTCGGTATTTTTTAAACAAAATCAAATATAAAATCTTAATGAAGTATGGATATTTCCCCAAAATACCCTTTCTAAGTATATGTATGCATTTTAAAGTTTTTGTCACAGTCTGAATTTTTTAATCGGGCTCTGATACCACAAAATATAACCCCTTAGACCCGGCCCAGATGTTATAGCCAAATCTTGAAGATTACATTGGCCATGACGATGGCCCAATAAAACATTTTAGAAATTATCTCTCAAAAAAATCGTTTTCCAAAAACTAAAGGTTGTGTTATCTAATTGTGTTTAGAAATCCGATTTTATGTTTAAAATAAAAATGTCAAGATTCAACTAAAACATTGTAGCGGAAAATGTCATTTTGAAGATCATAAGTTTGACATTGATACTTTAGAAATCATCAATTTTGCAAACATGTTGTGATGGGTTTCGAAAATTGAGTATTGAGTTTAAAATCCTTATTTTGGAGTCTAATAAAGTTTATTATAAAAATAATCTGTCGTTTTAGTTTTATTTCTTCAAATTTTTTAAATCATGATTTAACATAACAAATCATGCAAAAAAACCCCCCAAAACATTATCCAAAGTTCCTAAATCAAAATCCAAACCAAAGTCCCAAAATTAAAGTCCATATAGCATGAACACAAACCAAAATGTCTAATACCACTACTTGCAAAGTTTTCTGAAAAATAACCAAGAGTACCTCCATAGGCAAGCCCATCCTAGCCTTTATTATCTGAAAATCAAAGTTTGATGGGGTAAGCTTAATAGGTCCAGTGTATGTCTCAAATAACAATTATTTCACAAAATAATTCATCACAACATCATATTAATCAGTCCATAACGTATATAAGTTACTCAATTATAAAATCAGATATGGTAGATTGTGTAGTGACAAAATCAATGCAACATTTTTCAGAATATAGTACAGACATTAGAAATTAAATCCTACCCAACTCTGCTACATACCATAAAGAGTTCCCCAAAACTCATCCAACCAATAACATACCAAAATGTGGTCGAACCACCAGATATTGTAGATTTACTGCTAGACACAGAATATTGTGGACAAGCCACTAGAAATGTAGATCTACTGCCAGATACTTCATTCGTACATTTTTCCCACGCTATGCATGTGTTATGGCAACAGAACAAAGTTTTTAGTAGTATGTTTTACATGCGAATCAAATTATCAGAGTATGACATGCTTAACATGCGAATCAGATCTCATATTTTTACACATAATTTCTCAATAGTATGCTTTATCAAGCAAATCAGAACATTATAGTAGGGTATAATCAACATACAAATCCTTAGATTAAAATTTAATAACTTATATTATTTTCATATAAATCAGTATACCATATGTTTATGATCCATAAATCACATGACATGAGTGATGAAAATCATATATTATCATACATCGTAGAATCATCCAATAAACCAATCACATCACAGATCACAAAATTTTGGGATTTACTTGTTATCCTCACTTATCGATTTTTATCGATATTTGTGAATACACTTATATTCGCATAGTCATATATATTAAATATCAAATATCCAAAAGTAATGCACTTAAAAAAATATTTTCATTATTATTAGTTTAATCATTAATATTGAATAATATCACTTAAATCCCTATACCTTAGATTTGATGGATTAGATTTCGATTCCATTTCGAAAGAGATGAATCCAATTTCCTTGAGTCTCTATGTTAAATTAAAATACATGTTAGTATCGATCTAACAAAATAATAACATTCCCTTAATAAAATAACACTAATTTGACACTACTTCGTAAAAAAGATTGTCAACTATCACCCTTTGCTATAGTTGATGCGCGTATTCTGGGAAGCACAAAACCAAATAGTTAGATCCTTGTTAAAAATATTAATACTACAAAAGTATAATGATTCCAATAATTCTTCATACTTATGATTAAACGAAGAGAAAAGAGCTTGCAACGAAATCCCAAAAAACTAATCAAAGAGGGGGATTATGCCCTATAATCAAAAAATAGAAGAGTTTAAATAAAATAATAATTTGAAAGATTACTTTTAATAATGAAAAATCAGATTCAAGAGTTTATGAGAGGATTTTCGAAAAGAGGGGAAGAAAAGAAGAAAAATAAGAAAAATCAGCGGTGGCCGATGATGGAGACGGTGGCAATGTGAAGTTGGCGATGGTGGTGAAAGGAAGAGGTGCGGTAGTTAAGTATAGTGGAGGAGGGGAAGAGATTTTAAGAAAAATGGCTTCAAAAGTGTTGAAAAAGAATAGAAAAAGTTGAAAATGGTAGAGGGGAAGGTGGTGGATGGCAAAGGAGAGAGGAGAGAAAAAAAGGGAGTAACAAAATGAAAAATAAGGTTTTCAGAGAGCTAGGGCCGACTATGGATAGTCAACAACTCATTTTGGGTAAATTTTGGGAGAAAGGGAGTGAAAAGGGGGATTTTGCACAAAAAGGAAAGTAGAAAGGGGCTTTGGAAGGAAAGTTTGACTCAACAAAAGGAAGAAGAATCTCTTCTTTTTATGGAAAGACTTGGACGGAAAGGGGGAGTGTTGACTTTCTAGAATGGTCAACAATTGCAGCTAGGATGAGAAAAATAAATAAAATGAGTGTAGGGGAATTCGAACATGGGAGCTCTAGCAATTAATTAACACACTAAACCACTAGGCCTTTTTATTCCTTATGATACAAATTTGCACGATTTAATAAATAAATTATAGGGCGTGACACTAATCAATATTCCACAATCAGAACCTCAATCAATAATTCAAAATCAACTAAAACATCGCATTCATACCATTCCAATATGTCTTCAATGGCACCTCAAACTATCAACTAATCATGCATCAATTTAGCCATTCAAAGCAACCTTAAACTTAACCTTTTAACCAAGCACCAACATTACCAAATTACGCCCACTCAACCTAGGCATACATTCATCTTTCCAAACCTATTGCATAGCACATTACCAAATCAATTTTTAAGCATAAGCATTAAACCATTCAACAAAATGACATTGCTAACATACACATATATATAACATCTACATAATTCTAAAAAAGGCCAACATAAATCTAACATGAACATAACCATATGACACCTTAGGTATATACCATGACAAAAATAAAATCATCTCCAACACTTGAGTCCAGGATTGCCATTAGATGTTGAGTTGATGGTTGAATCAAAAAGTACATGGCAAAATGAATGACAACAAAAAATTAAAACATGCTAAACTAATTATTTAATGCAATACTAAATGCACCATACACCCCCAAGCCTAAGGGATGCATTATCTTCAATGCATGTATAGATATTAGTCATGAATGAAAGAACATATATATACATAAAATGATGTATTAAAGAAAGAAAAACTTATCAGACTTGGAGCTGAAATTTTAGTACTTTAATTGTAGTGGGTGTACTTCCATGTGTTGTTTTTGTAACACATTTTCCTCTTTAATGATTGGATTGGCACATCCTCTAGTTCATCATTAGATTCCGTGATTTCATCAATAATCTGATTGAACTCACGATCCTGTTCAGTCATAGGTTCAGTAGAGGGAGGTGGAACAACTGCAATGTTGTCTATTGGTGGTGCAGGTGTGGGATTTGCTTCTTCTTCTTTACAATCAGTTACAATATTGATTGATTCCATTTTCTCTGTTTCTCCCTCTTTTTCTTTGGTTTCTTTCTTGGCAGTGGCAGGGCCCATGGGAACTGGGTCTGTCTTAACTGGTTGGGCTTCACCAACCCCTTCTGCTATAGCTGCCTGCAATTCCTTAAGAAAGTTAGAAAATGCAGGCATTGGCTTAGTGAAATTCTTTTGAAGGGACCTTTTCAGAGCAACATCCCTTCTCTCCATATAGGCCCAGTAAAGGGCCAATTTGTCTTGCACCTTTTCCAAATTCACAACAAACTAAAGTTGTTGAGTCTCAAAAAGATTATTTTGCCTCAACAACTTCACCAAGGAACTGAGCACTTGTTGCTCAAATAAACTATTAGAAGTGGAAGTGGTTGCAGTGGAAAATGTTGGCGTAGAGGTTGTTAAGGCTGATCCAGAAGGTTGTTGCCATGGTAAATCCTCTCCAGAATTCATTACAAAAATTAATCTTATAATGGCCCCTTTATTTGGGACAACATCCTCTTGGCTTGTATTAAGACATTAACATGCTGGCAAAGCATGGTGATTAAAGAAAGAAAGGTTAGACTCTCGGCATTCTTTTGTGTGCACCTGTGGACTTCATTAAATATAATCTTACCCATATTAATCTTCCTACCTTAGATGATGGAGTGGAGCATCAACATTTGCTTTTTAAAAACTGTTAAGTTATGGGTAGAAGGAGTAGGCGTATTTTAAGGAAGTGATACCAAACCCTACACTTGGGCTTCAAAGATGCCCTTTCCACGGTGTAACAATCTTGCCTCGACACTGTCCATTTAGTTCCCACCATACATAGGTCTTGAAGAACTGAGTTAATCTATCATTAGTGATGGTTGCAGCAAACTCAATATGCTCATCTTGGATATCAGAAATACCACACTGAGCATTAATTGTGTCTTTATCAAATAAGACTGAGACTCCTCGCACATATATAAAAGCAACATTTGGGAAAGTAAGGTGAGCATAGAAGTGATGAACAATCTTAGTCACCACATCCTCCGGATGCAAACAAAAATTTCCTATCCATGTTGCTCAAAAATTGAAGAAATGGAAACATCGTATCCCATGAAAGACCCATCTTTAAAAAGGAAGCATTTTTCCAAACAAAAGGGTCGCTTGGAGATGTTGTTCTCGAATCACTCTTCTGTTGCAACGTTAAAGAAAGTGCGAGGTAGCATAATAGATGATTGAGGTGTAGATCGTCTAGCCATTGTGGAAAGTTAAGGTAAAAATATGTGTAGAAAAGAAAGAAAAAAATTGGCAGTTTTTGAAAAAATTTCAAATAAGTGTCGAGAAAAAGAAAATTTAGGGTAACTGTAAAAAAATTGAAGAGGTTATGGTAAAATAAAACAACTGTAATGTAAGGAGTAGATGGGGTATGACGTGGGTGATGGGAGGCTGATAATTATGACCTGACTTTGGTGTGATGGAAATTTAGAGGGAAAGTGAAAAGTTAAAGGCCTAAATGTTTGGGAAACAAATTCCCAATTGGCCAACGGGTATCATAAGGCCCAACCTCACCATTTCTGTTTATGAAAACAAAAATACCTACAATACAAGGAAATAAAATTTATTAAATAGAATAAATAAAATAAGGGGAAATTAAAATCAGCAAGAATAAAATGAAAAATAATTATCGAAATGTTAAAGTTAAACATCTCAGAGGTCGATGGATTGCTTGTCTCGATCCACATGATCACCCCAGTAATGCTTCAAGCGTTGCCCATTAAATTTGAGTGTGACCCCTATTTTCATATCTTTGACATCAAAAGCTCCATGAGGATAGAGTTGAGCTACTTTAAAAGGATTTAACGAACGAGATTTTAATTTATCAGGGAACAATTTGAGCTTAGAATTGAACAACAACACCTGTTGTCCTGGTTCAAATTGATTTGGCATAATCCTCTTATCATGCCACCGCTTGGTCTTCTCCTTGTACAATTTAGCATTCTCATATGTTTGTGCCTGGAATTCTTCCATTTCATTCATCTCCAACAACTTGTTACGACCAGCAGCAATCCAATCCATGTTTAGCTTTGTAATAGCCTGGAATGCTTTATGCTCTAGCTCAACAGATAAGTGACACAGGTTCCCAAAAACAAGCTTAAACGGTGACATCCCTAATGGTGTTTTAAATGTACTACAATAAGACCACAAAGCTTCATTGAATCTAGAGGACCAATCCTTTCGAGTCGGGTTCACCATTTTTTCCAGAATTTGTTTGATTTATCTGTTAGAAATCTCCGCTTGTCTATTTGTTTGGGGATGATATGTCGTGGTAATCTTATGTTTCACCCCGAACCTGTGCAAAGCATTAGCAACTAATTTGCAATAAAAATGAGAACCTTCATCACTAATAATGGCTCAAGGTGTACCAAATCTTGGGAAAATGTTCTTGTGTAAAAACTTCAGCACTGACTTGGCATCATTTGTAGGGAAGGGCACCACTTTAACCCACTTAGAGACGTAGTCCACTGTCACGAGTATGTGGAGATTGCCAAATAATGGTAAAAACTGACCCATAAAGTCAATTCCCCAAACATCAAACAATTCAATTTACAAAATATTTTGCAACGACATTTCATGTCTCTTAGATAAATTACATGTCCTTTGACAAAGATTGTATAACTTGTAAAATTCCTAGGCATCCTTGAACAAACTCGACCAATAAAAATTAGGTTGGAAGCAGTTCTCATTCCTCCAAAGTGACCTCCGTAAGGCGTTGAGTGACAATGTTGCAGGATGCTATGTACTTCGTCATCAAGGACACACTTCCTAATTATCTGATCAGCACATTGTTTGAACAAGAAGGGTTCATCCCAATAATAATGCTTGGTATCATGAAGGAACTTCTATTTTCTTTGGCTGTTGAAATCAGGCGGAAGCAACCCACTTACTAAGAAGTTCGCTATATTGGCGTACTAAGGTAATTCCATGGCAACCAATAGTTGCTCGTCTGAGAAATCTTCCTTAATAAGTTGAACATTACCATTTTCATTACTAGCTTCTAACCTCGATAGGTGATCAGCCACTTTATTTTCAGTCCCCTTTCATCTCAAATTTCTAAATCAAACTCTTACACCAAAAGTATCCATCGAAGTAATCTTTGTTTGGCATCTTCCTTGGTCACCAAATATTTATTTGTAGAGTAATCTGTGTATACCGTGACTTTGGTACCAACTAGATAAGATCAAAATTTATTAAATGCAAAAACCATAGCCAATAACTCTTTTTCAGTGGTGGTGTAGTTAAGTTGCACATCCGTCAGGGTCTTGCTCGCATAATAAATTACATGAAATACCTTGTTTTTCCTTTGACCCAACACTATTCCCATGGCATAATCGCTGGTGTTACACATGAGTTCCAAGGGTAGTATCCGTTCTGGTACTATTACAATCAATGCTGATACCAATCTTTTCTTCAATTCCTCGAAAGCAATCAAACAAGGTTTATCAAAATTGAAAGGTCTATTTTGCTCTAGAAAGGCGTATAAGGGTTTAGATATCTTTGAAAAATCCTTAATAAATCTTTTATAAAATCCCATATGACCTGGAAAACTTCTAATACCCTTGACATTGGTCGGAGGCGGCAATTTTTCTATCACCTTAATTTTTACTTTGTCAACTTCAATCCTTTACTACGATATCTTATGACCTAGCACAATACCTTCACGACCCATTAAGTGGCATTTCTCCCAATTTAAAACAAGATTTTTTTCTTCACAACGACACAGAACCACTTCCAGATTTTTCAAGCAATGCTCAAAATCATTGCCAAACAAAGAGAAATCGTCCATGAAGACTTCAAGAAAATTTTCCACCATGTCTGAGAATATCGCCATCATCCAGCACTGAAATGTTACCGGGGCATTACACAACTCGAATGGCATTTGTCTAAATGAAAAAGTTCTATATGGACAAGTGAAAGTGGTCTTCTCTTTGTCATTGGGAGCTATGGTAATTTTGTTATACCTTGAATAACCATCCAAGAAGCTGTAGAATGCTCTCCCAACCAATCTATCCAACATTTGGTCGATGAAAGGTAAGGGAAAATGGTCTTTTCGAGTTGTCTTATTGAGCTTCCATTCATCCATGAATTCTTTCCATCTTGTGACAGTGCGAGTTGGAATAAGCTCATTGTTATCGTTGCTAACCACTATGGCACCTCCTTTCTTTGGTACACATTGGACAGGGCTCACCCATGAGCTGTCGAAGATCGAGTAAATAATACCAGCATCTAGCCACTTGATAATCTCTTTTTTAACAACTTCCTTCATGATTGGATTCAACCTCCTCTGCAATTCAATAGAATTGCTATGACAATCCTCTAGTAAAAATTTATGCATACATATAGCAAGGTTGATTCCTTTGATGTCAAAAATTGTCCATCCCAATGCCTTCTTAGATCGTTGGAGTACTTCCAACAACCTCACCTCTTGTTCGGGTGTCAACTCAGTAGAAATAACTACTACCAAAATGTTTTTTTCTTCCAAATAAACATATTTTAAATCTTGTGGCAAAGGCTTCAACTCCAGTGTTGGAGGTTCCTCTATAGAAGGTTTCAGAGGCTTGAAAGAGCGGTTTGATAAATCCAAGGATTCAAATTTCTTTCTTGGTCTATCCACAAGTTGCTTGGCTTCTGCAAGTTCACTAAGGTCCTAAAAAATTATTGTGTTCCTCCGCTCAAGTGAGTTTTCATCGTTATCAGAATTGTTGTGGCAAAATCTTGTGAGCTCTTCCTCCACTATTATTTCTATCAAATCAATGGCGTGGCATTCTTCATTCTCATCAGCACATTTGAAGGCATCGAATACATTGAATGTAATCTAGTGTTCATTTACCCTTATGATCAGTTCACCTTTCTGCACAACAATTAAAGTCTTACCTGTAGCAAGAAAATGTCTTCCAAGAATAATTGGCACATCTTTGTTAGCTTCATATTCTAAAATAAGAAAATCTGTTAGAAAAATAAACTTATCTACTCTTACTAGTACATTATCAATTTTACCTTCCAAATGTGTGTAGAATCAATCAGCCAATTGCAAAGTAACCATAGTAGGTCTTACTGTTCCAATTCCCAGCTTCCTGAATATATACATAGGCATTATATTTATACTAGATCCTAAATCACATAATGCCTTACCAACATATAGATTTCCTATTGAGAAAGGGGTAGTGAAACTCCCTAGGTCCTTCAACTTTG
Organism: Gossypium anomalum; assembly: GCA_025698475.1. Classification (NCBI taxonomy): domain Eukaryota; kingdom Viridiplantae; phylum Streptophyta; class Magnoliopsida; order Malvales; family Malvaceae; genus Gossypium; species Gossypium anomalum. The sequence goes on from CM046965.1 coordinate 46,585,632, forward strand.
AAGGTAACTTATTCGTCAACATCGCTGTGCACCCTTCAGTGAGAGCAACAGTCTCAAATTCTCCTAATTTTTGCTTCTTTAATAGTATCTTTCATAAATTTTACATAATTGGGCATCTACTCCAATGCTTCAACCAGTGGTATGTTGATGTGAAGTTGTTTAAGGACATCTAGAAATCTTTTGAATTGAGCCTCTTGTTTACAATTGTGAAATCGTTAAGGAAATAGAGGAGGTGGTCGTCCTTCAGGTTGCTAATATTATTTTGTTGTGGCATTTTTATCAGCAAGATGATCTGATTCTACCATAACAGTCTTTTGTTTAGCCTTTTGAAACACATTGTGATTTTCAGACGGCTCTAGGATTTTTACATGGTTGTTATTCGAGTTATCCTCTCTTGTCGTGGCATCTTGAGCAACATCATCAAACTAAGTTTCACTTCTAAGAGTGATGGCCTTACACTATTCGTTCCCTTGTGGTCTCAAATTCTCGGTATCACTTGGTAATGCTCCTTGTGGTCTCAAACTCAAAGCATTTGCTACCTGCCCCACTTGATTCTCAAGAGCTCAAAGGGATGTAGCTTGACTCTGAATTATGGCATCATTCTTGGCCATATATTCTTTCAACAAGGTTTCAAGAGATGATGATGATGAAGTCGATGTCTGACATTGCTAGACATTTTCCCTCGGTATAGGTTGAGTATAACTAGGTAGTGCACTGATGGCATTCAATCTTATATCATTTTTAAAATTCCCCGCACCTTGATTATTCCAACAAAAGTTCAGATGTTGCTTTTGCCCTAGATTATATGTATTGAAATAGGGGTTATTATTATGGTTGAAATTACCCATGTAACAGACAGATGTTGGATTTGATGGGCATTCGTCAAACACATGGTCTTCACCATAATAAATACACACTGGCTTGACTGCTCTCATCTCCTAAGTTGCAGTTGGCCTCTTCATTGTCTTAATTAGATTAGTTAAAGATGATACCTGAGTAGTCAATGAAGTGATTGCATGAAGCTCCATGGCACCAGCAGCTCTCCTGCCAGTCCCAACTCGCGTGGTAGGATATTGATAATTATTGTTGGCAATTTGTTCCAAAATCACATATGCTTCATTGTAAGATTTATCCAACAAAGTACCATTGGCAGAAGCATCAACTACCATCCTTGTATGTGCATTCAACCCATTATAAAATATCTCCATATGAGTCCAATGTTGAAACCTATGCATCAGAAATTTCTGCAGTAATTCTTTAAATCTTTCCCAAGCTTCGTATAGTGTTTCATCCTCTGATTGCCAAAAAGACATGATGTCATTTCTAGGCTTGGCATTCATGTTTAGTGGATTATACCATAGAAAAAACCTCTGGCAAAGATCATTCCATGATGCCACTATCCCTGATGGCAAAGCATTCAGCCACGCTCTTGCATGATCTCTCAAAAACTATGTAAACAATTTAAGCTGCAAGGTGTCTTCAGGAACACCCTGTTGTCAAAATCAGTCACAAACCTCTAAAAAAAGTCTTCAGTGCAGTCTTGGATCCTCAGTTGGTGATCCACTAAACTATCCAACAGTTTGTAGCATCTAAAACATTACTGGTTTCAATTTAAATTGCTAAGCTTGTATGTGTGGTCTAACTATCCCTGGATTCAAGTCATCCAAAATTGGAACAACATGCTCACGAATTGGCCTATCTCAGTCATCTATCACATGATGAATAGGACGATCAACATCTTGACTATTTGGATTTAATGGATCATTCATGTAACACCCTTAACCCGTCATCATCATTAGATTAGGATTACGGAGCATTATCATACAATCAAAACAATAATATCATTTAACGATAATTATGTAAAACTCATTATAAACTTAGCAAAAACATATACCTTTGAGCCTTAAATTGAGCCTTCGAGACCCTAAAAATAGTTCGAAAACAATTCAGGACTAATTTGAAATAATTAAAAAAATTTGGGAAAAAGTTAAAAGCTTTGAAAACAGGGGTCACACGGCCGTGTGACAGCCCAGATCGTGTGGTGTTTGAACAAAGGAACATACGACCCCCGTGTCTTAAACCGTGTAACCCACTGATTTAGGTCACACGATCGTGTCACAAGCCATATGCCAGACCATGTAACTGTTTGACTTGTGACACACAGTCCTGTCGCAGGCCGTGTGCCAAACCATGTAACTCATTGACTTGAAATAATAAGTGACACGCGGCCGTGTAGCCTGGCCATGTGTGTCGCACGAGTTGTGAAGAAATGGGCCTACTTACACAAGTTGTGAGACAGAATGTTAGCTACATGATACTGTTCACACAAGCTGTGGTGAATCCGCAACAAATGCAGGACCTCAGCCATCAGTAGGACATTCAAGACCACCACCTAAAACATGAAATCCCTAATGACATGTTATTCGTATCCTAAGAATTCTTAAGGTTCAAACGGGATTATTTATCCGTCAATTACTCAAAACGTCAATCTATTTATATATTCAAGTTAATCTATAACCAATATAATATAACAGATAATCAGTCGACTATCATTAATAAGATTATAGTTCATACGAACTTACCTCGATAACTATAGTCGCAAAAGTAGAGTTGGAGATTAATCCAAAGCTTTCAGCATTCCTCAATTTAACTCCGGTTGTTGTTTATCTTGATCTAAATAGATAATTTCATTCAATTAAGTACTTCAATTAACCTCAAGTCTTCAATTCAACCAATAATTCATATTAATGTAAAATTACAAAATTACCCTTAATATTTCAACTTTTATACAACTTAGTCCTTAGGCCCATAACTTGAAAATTCACCATTTTCCTAACCTAAAACATGCTAGCCGATTCTTCCCTATACCTATATCAATCCAAATTTTTACTCATTTCACTCAAAATTCACGGAATTTACCATTTAAAAAATTTAATTCCTAAGCCCTAAATTCACTAAAATTCACTTAACAAATCATGTTCATTTAATAATCAAAATTAATAACCTATCAATATAATATCCTAATTTTGGGCCTAGTCAGAACAGTGGTTTCGAGACCACAAATTTGAGAAAGAAATATTTATTTTATGATTATTATAAGTTCTATGATATATTTCTATGCTTGTATGAAGATTTCATGAATAAATTTTATGTGAAAAATGCTTAATTGGACTTTAGGGACTAAATTGAATAAACTGCAAAACTTGTTTCTAGAAGCATCTTGCATGAAATTGAATTAGATTATTAATTAGAGGTCCTTAAAGAGGAATTTGACCAAGTTCTAAAAATTTGGACAAAAATGGGCTTGGAGGGGTAAAAATTTAAAGAATAGTAAAAAGGGCATTTTGGTCATTTAGGGGTAAAATGAATTAAAATACAAAATTAAAAGCCAATTTTGCTCATATTCTTCACCATGGCCGTGTATACCAAGGGAGACTCTATGGCTAGGGTTTCCAAGCTTCCAAGCTCGATTGTAAGTCCATTCTAGCCTCGTTTTTAATGATTTTTACGTTTTTAGAATCCCGGTAACATGTTCTACTTATTTCTACCATTAATTTGAGCTAGGGTTCATGTTTAAAAATTTACCTATGAATAATATGCATGTGTTTTGATGTCTAATGGTAGAAAATGTGTGTTGGGTGTTAGATAAACGACTTGTATCGATTGGTTTTCGGTAAAAATGCATAAAAGGACCTAATTGTAAAAGTTATAAAATATGTGTTAAAAATCTAATTTTTATGAACATGTGGGTTGTTTTATGCCTGAAAATAATTCGGCTATGCATGGGTAGTAAAGAAATTGAACATATGTCATTTTACGAGATTTGGGGCAAAAGTGTAAATATGTGAAAGTTTAGGGGTAAAATTATAATTTTTCAAAAATATGATTTTGGGTTAATTTAAATAATATGAGTCCTAATTAGGCTATATTTGAAATGACAGAGCAAGGAAAATCAAAATTCAGGCTAAAATTGGAAAATATCAAGTTGTGGACAAAATGGTAAAAATGGTCATTTTCGCATACAAGGTAAGTTCATATGATTTTAATAATGCAAGGTGTATTTTAATGTTAATGCTATGATATTACGTGAATTGTACGTATACATATATGTGAATAATTAGATATTATATAAATAATGTAACATTACTATATGTTGTTGATGTCTTGAAAATGATATGATGATCATTGTTTATGAATTATTGCATTTTATGATTATTGTTGAATTATTGTAAAAATTATGTGGAATACTTGAAATATTTGAGTTGCCACCGGAGTATCGATATTGACATCACGAGAAAGACAGCAAAGGCGTATGATCGAGGAAAATCCCGTTTGAACCTTAGGAATAAATTAGGATACAAGTGACATGTCACTAGGATATTTGAGTTTTGAACTCGTTGAGTTGAGTCTGAGTTCATGAGATGTAACTAGGCATCCGAGCTCGTTGAGTTGAGTCTGAGTTCACTTATAGGTGGGTTACATGGTAGCTTGGCTACATAATTTCTGCAGGCTATTGAGTTTGTCTAGCTGCGGGCATGGCACTTATGTGCATGCAATCCGTGTATCCAAATTATATTCCGATGTGTTCAACGGGTAAATCTCAAGTGAACGAAGTGAAATACTCCAGATGAAAGTGACATGTTGGTAAATGTTGTGAAATAAGTACGATGAACAGGTATGTGCGTAAACTCTTGAGTAGAGAACTCGATATGTTGCAATTGTGTGGTAAGAATGCTCATGAGAATGCTTTTGTGATGACCTTGTGATTATGAGTCCATGCTTATGAAGCATAATTATGTGTTCTTACCATGATGGATGAAATGATATTGTTGGATTTGGTGAATAATAGTGGTGAATGAGTAAATTCAGCCTTGACCGTTTTGGGTTACTGTAGTGGTGCAACTTTGGGAATTCACCATAAATTGTGGAAATTGAGTTAGGGGCCGAATAAAATATGAGATTAAATACTGATGAGTCTAGTTTCACATAGAGGAAACGGTGCGTGCAATTGAATTTTATGTTATGAGATATTTAAATTGTTGTGAGACAGAGTCTGAATGACTTCGAGTTCCCCTGTTCCTATTTGAGAAATTCACTAGACATTGTAAAAAAATAATTAGGAGTTATAATTTATATGTATAGATTCCTTATTGAGTCTATTTTTAAGAAAAATAAACGTCATAGCCCTTTGAATTCTATACAGGGAGAAAATTGATTCGTAGTTAACAGAGGTCAGAGTAGCCGAACACTAAAATAGGGGAAATTTTAATGAATAAACTGTACTAATTGGCTAAACCAAAAATTTTGGAAATTTTATGGGAGAAAGGTATATGAGTCTAGTTTCAAGGAAAATTAAGAAAACTTAATTTGGATTTCGTAGCTTCATGTATAAATGATTTAGTAACTGTAACTCGGTAAGACAACTCAACCTGAATATGTGTAAATTGTACAATTATGATGTTTTATTTTAAAAAGCATGTTGGTAATTGCTTATTAATTTCATATGGACTTACTAAGCATAAAGCTTACCCTTCCTCTCCACTTCTTTAGTTTTGACAGGTCGGCTCGGGGTTAGAGATCGTCGGAGGCAGCATCACACTATCAAGCTACTATTTTTGGGAGAATTGATTCAAATATTATAAATGTCAAGTGAGTGGCATGTATAGGAAGTTAGTTTTATGTCATGTATTATTATTATGGTTTGGTCAAACATGTTGGCCCTTAATCATTGTGGTTGTAAGTTTAATTATTTATGTTATGCATAATTGGTAATACATCAGGTAAGTTGAATGCATGTCTATGGATCAAGAGTTAAATGGAAATGAGCAATGTTGCCTTGAATATGGATGTTTAATGGACGAATTGTTAGTTACATTACGTTGGTCTCAAAATAGAGAATGTTGATTGTTATTTAGACTATGTATATGGTAATATCTTGTGTTGAGGTTGATAGCCATGAGATTGGGCTAAAGTCAAATATGTTAAAATGAATGACATGTTGTTTCATGATTATGAATGTTTAAGTGATCATTTATGCCTTGTTGTATGTCTATGAATAGATAGGTGTATGTAAGGTGACAAAGGCTTGGTAAATAGCCTAACACTGCCCACACGGTCTGAGCGCACGGGCGTGTGTCTCGGTCATGTGTCAATTACAGAATCGGTAGTGAGCTCTACGAGCACGGGACACGAGCGTGTCCCAAGCACACGGGCGTATCCCAAGCACACGGGCGTGTGGAACCTTAAAGTATGAATTTTCCAAATTTTGAGTAGGCTCTTGGGTTAGTCTCAAAATGGTTCCAAAGTATGTTTTGGGCTTCGTAGACCCAAATAAGGGACGATATGCATGTGTTTGAGAAATTTGAATTAAAGGAAATTTTATGGCCCGTATTTTAGTTCAACGTCTGTATGTTTATCCGATAATGCCTCGTACTCTGTCCCCATCTCAGGTACGGGTAAGGGGTGTTACAATCAACTAACATCAAAACACATCAAATTCATTCATTGCAAGTTCCTCAACCTTTAACAGCTTTGCAAATTAACCCCTAGACTAGGTAGATTAAGCTACAACGAGCTCGAAAACAGAAAAATCACTAAAAACAGGTCACAGAATCTTACCATGCAATGCTCCTATGTTGGCCGAACCTTAAAGCCATAAAAATGGTGCTTTATTTCTTCAATTTCAGTGAAAGAGAAGAATTTTAGGAAGATGAAACTATTTGCTTAATTTAGTTTAAGATTTGTTTATTAATTACTAATCTACCCTTAGTTTATTAGTTTACAAAATGATAAAAATAAACCCATAATTGTCCATTAACTTTTTATATGGTGTAAATATCATCTAAGTCCTTTAATTTTCATTTCAAAAGACATTTAACCCATTGAACTATTAGAGACCAACTTTTGCATCTTTCATAATTTGGTCTTTTTTACCTAATTAACCATTTAATCTTCAAAATTTCTTAACAGAAATTTAATACTACCTTAAATTAACATTATAAACATTAAATAAAATTAAAATAATAACCCACTTGTCGGAGTCGTGGTCTCAAAACCACTGTTTCCAACACCACTAAAATTGGGCTATTACAATTCAAACCAGGATAATTCTTGTCCCTTGCCATGTTACGCACTGCTCTTCTCCTTCTTCGAAAAGTTCTCTCGATCTCTGGGTCAAAAGGATACTATTCATTAGCAAGAATGCCTCTATTTATGCACTGATAACAAACCTATAGAAATTAAATACAACTAAATTAAATAAAACTAGTGCAATTAGTAAAATAACCAAACCAAATTTTACCAAATTACCGATCCCCAACAATAGCACCAAAAAATTGTCACGTGTGAATATGATATACGAATTGTGCAAGTATACATGTTGGATCAAGTAATAAAGTGATAAGTGAGATCGTCTCCATAAGGATCGGTTAGGTATAAATTCGTCAAGTTATTATAAATGAGTGTGATTAATGTTATGGCAAAAACAAAAATGAAAATCCAGAGATAAATAAGGAATACTTGTGACAGCCCTAACTTGACCCTAGTCGGAATGTGGTTTCGGGACCACAAAACCGAGTCATAAAAATTTATTTTAAATTTAATTGCATATATTTTATGTATGATAGTGTATGTGTGAAAATTTTAATGTTTTAATTTAGTCTTAGGAATGTGAATTTTCTTGAAAGGACTTAGTTGAGAAACTTGGAAAATATGATAGGAAAATTATAAGGATCAAATAACTACAAAGTGTGAAAGCTTGGGTTTGCATGTCAAAATGCCCATAATGCATGAAGTGGCCGGCCAAGTAATGATGTTCCTCCACTAAGTCTAATTAAATATACTTTTATGTTAGCAAATGATTAAATAATCCAAATAAAAATGAATTAATAAGAAAATAAGTGTAAAATAATTTATTTAGTAAAGTTATTAATATTATAAAGAAATAAGAAAAAGGTTTGCATGTCTTCATCCAAGATATTACCAAAAAAAGAAAGAAAGAAAGAAAGAGCTTCAAACTTTCGGTTATATGTAAGCCTAATCTAAGGTATGTTGGAGTTGGTTTTCTTATAATTTTTGCATATTTTGAATTGATGTTAAGTAGTTTATCTAGCCCAAGTGATAATTTTTGAAATGGTTATAGATTTTGCAATCGGCCATTGATAGAATTTATGAAATCCTTGAGTTTGATAGTAGAAATTTAATTATAAGTGTTAGATGAATATATTTTGGGTTGAAATTTTATATGATTTTTAGCATTTAAGGATTAATTGTAAATTAATGAATTGTGTAACTAAATTTCAAAAAAAAATAAAAATTGGAGGACTCTTGTGAACTAGAAGAGTATTCGGCCTAAGTGTGTCTTGGAAAATAATAATAATAATAATAATTGCTTGATGTTTTAAATGTTTTGGACCGATTTGTTTAAAGCATAAAATGAGAGGGGCAATTGCATAAATTAACCAATTAAGTATTTCTTTAGTGTATTGAGTTAGTTAATTAATTAAATAAGTTTAAATTTCTTTTAACTAGCTCAAGATCAAAAGAGAGTTAATTTGGATCGGGGGAAGTTGAAGCTAGTTGAGTAATCGTTTTTATCAAAAGTTAATACCCAAGGTAAGTTTTTAAGCAATTAAGTCAAATTGAATTTATCATTAATGAGGTTTATGAATTTATTGAAAGTATATATATATAAAGGCTATTATTATAGTTGAATGTGATATTTAGGTGAATGTCTTATAACCGAATGTGATAGATACATGGATTGATATAGTTGAATATGATATATTTATATATGTGAGTAATTAGCAAGGGTGGTTACCGTATATACATATATATATATATATATATATATATAGGTGTTTTATTGAAATATTGATTGGATTATGGAGAGTAATATGGTCTTAGGTGATCAATAGCCGAATGGCTTAAAAGCCTAAGGTGAAAAAAAATCAAGTTTTAGCCGTGTGATTCTTGTGATATGAAATCATTAATGTTATGGGATATAACTAACTAGCCATGTAATTAAATTAGTTAATTTATTTATTTTAGCTCAAGAACTCAAAGGAGGGGAATCAAGCAAGGGCAAAGCAAAGAACATCGAGTAGCCGATTGGAACTATTTCATCCAACACAAAGTAAGTCTAAAATCCATTAAGCTTGGTTATTATATACATAATTGGTATGCATATCGTGAAAGAATTTCTCTCGTTTACGTATTCTTTTGATTGAAAGGCATGTGACCGATTATACTTAGTTAATTAAATAAATCACTTTGTTAAAAACGAATTGACTTCGACACTATGTGTGCGAATTTGAATGGCACTATGTGTGCGAATTTGTATGGCACTATGTGTGCGGATTTAAATGTCAATACGTATGTGAATTACTAAGGCACTATGTGTGTGGGTTAACATGGCACTATGGGTGCGAATTTCCTTGTTTGAGCATTACGTGAGCGAAATTAAATAATTAAAATATAATTTTATTTTTTAAATAATTAAAAAGTAATATGATATAAAGTCGGTTTCTTTTAGTAAATTCGGTTTTGTGATTTAAAAATTAAAAACCAACCAATAAAACAATAACCAATGACAAATCTAAAAAAAATTTCTCCAATACACTAAATCAAAAGAAAAAAAATGTCTCTTCTACTAGGGGCAAGACCATCGAATCATGAGGTAAGTTTTGTTCTTTCTATTTATCTAATGATTCGATCATTTTGAATACAGATGGATCTATCCAGGAAAAAGCTGGTTTTGTGGCAGCAGGAGAAATAGTACGTGATCGAGATAGAGCATGGATTTTTGGTTTTAATAGACATTTGAGAAATTGTTCTATTTTTTATGTTGAGTCGTGGAATATCTTGGATGGACTGATTATTTTATCTGAGAGAAGCTATGAGAGTGTTATAATTCAATCAGATTATCTTGAGACAGTTGCGGCCATTTAGGAGAAGTCTTTAAAAGGGTCCAATTCTATTTTGGTTAGAAAGTTATTGAACTTCAAACATTGGAGCATTAAACACGTATTTAGAGAGGAAAATTAAGGAGTTGATTGTTTGGTCAAATTAATTCATCATAGTTCTAAAGATTTATGCTTGTTTAAGACTTTTGCCGGGGATTGTCTAATTTTTATAATTAACTTTTTTTTATACTAATAAAAAAACCGAAAAAATGTATTATATCAAATTTACCGATATTTACGGTTAAAACTTACTTCTGCTTTCCCCGGATTCTACTCATCCTATAATAACTATTAATTTACTCGGTTCTTGGTATTATTTTATTTGATTTCGTGGAAGCTTGGAAATTTGCCACTTCTATCGTTTTTAGTGTGTCCCAATTTGAATAAAGTGAAGTAGAAGCTTTGGGCCACGAGTCTACCTTTTAAACTTTTTTTTTTTTTCTCTTTTCCTCTTTAGGAGCTTCGGGTCAAAGTGCCGTATAAATATCTTGTTCTATTCTTATTATTAAAATAAATAATTGTTAATTACACTTGTCATTCGCTATTAGGCTGTACTAATTAATCACTATTGCTTGAATCATCTCCATTTATAAATTCAAAAGACTAAAGTAAATCTCAATAGTTTAAATTTTATACATGAAAATATTTTAATTTAAAATCTTCATATTCATACTCGTATTTTTAGGAACTTTTAGCATTTCTTTTACATTGTTAATTAATTTTTATATGTTTAAATATTATTGAAACTAAAAAAAGTTGTTTCTAAAAATCTTTGCAATCTCTACCTAAGGGACTTTAATTTCATTAAAGGTCTTTTTTTTTTATTATTTATACAAAAAATATTAACTTATGATCGTATTTGGAGATAAGTAAAAAATTTAACACTTAATCATTTGGATTAAAATGGAAAACCGGGAAAATAATAAAGAAACATGGCATTTGATTATTTTTTACTTTAACTATATATAGCAGTCCAACCTGCAGATTTTTGAGACGCTGATTAAGAATAAAAGTGCTGAGCACAGAAGTAAGTAATGAGATGGTGCCACACTATCATATTTGAAAGACGTAATCTATTTTAGCCGACAGATCCACCCTACTTTGCCAAACAAGAAAAAGGGGTTGCCCATCCACATACCACCTTCAAGAAAATCTGATGAAATGAAAAATATAAAAAGATTGTAGGGTCCAATAAAGACGGGGACGCTTAACTCTTTGTTATAATGCTAGAATTTTGTAATGTACTAAAGTAGATTAGTGCATATAATAACACTTAAACACTTAGATATTTTCCATAAAAAAACTCCAACACTTAGATATTTTTGGAGAACCCCGTACAACATCTTTCCTAAATCCCTAACCAAAGTGTTATTTTGATCGGCCAAAACCTATATTATTTTGCTTTTCAAATATTCATTTATTGTTTGACGCGATTATATTAGATGTTAAAATATAATATTATTCTAATGAATACTTCAATTAAAATTTATGATAATTCCAAGTTAAATTTGATATGGATAATAAAGGATGAATGTTAAATTTATGTTTATGTCTTTAGTTTTCTAAAAATATTTAATTAATACTTGAATTTTCTTTAACTAATTAACATTTGAATTTAAAATTTATCACACATATTAATCCAATTTATTAACATCATTAATTTTTTAAAGATAGCATGTAATTTGCCTGTGAATTTGTCCAAATACTTCGAAGAAAAATATACTTCTACTTCTTCCACCATTTGATGATGAAATAAATATATAAGTTCTAATTCAACGAATTTCTTAATCTTCTTTTTGAAGAATTCATTAATCCATTTTTTAAAACGGTAGTTACCTGCATGTGAGAGAGGAAAATATCTCATTATGGCATCTTTTTGCATTATCAATATCCTAACTGACAAAGGGGAAAGAAATGTCTTGACAATGTAGAAGAACTAAAATGAAAATTTTCTATTAAGCCTCTTTATTATATAATATAATGACACCCATGTCACATATGTGATCTCTTGTTTCTCAATTCCTCCATGTTTTTCCTGCTTATTGGTCGCTTCAGACCTCTGAACTTTTTTGGCTCCATTCATAACCTGAATTTAATTTCATTTCTATACTCTGTGTGTGTGTGTGTGTGTATATATATATATATATCTCTGCATTTCAGGCCCCGGTTTCGAAGGCTCTTTTCGGCACCCAGCAGCACAGCAGAAAAGTTCAATTGCTTCAGGTTGACATAGAAAGAAAAAGGAAACTAAACCAGATCAAATTTTTATTTTTCCCTGGTAAGGAAAGATGAATCCTTATGGAAGAGTTAAAGAAGAGTTTCCAGGAGCAAGCTCTTCATATCCAGCTGGTATGCCTTCTATGGTTACCGCTCAACCAATGAAAGGACTCCATGATGCAGGTCCTCCTCCTTTCCTCACAAAAACATATGATATTATTGACGATTCAAGCACCAATAGCATCATCTCTTGGGGTAGAGCCAACAATAGTTTCATTGTATGGGATCCCCAGGCATTTTCCATGACTCTTTTGCCTAGATTCTTCAAGCACAACAATTTCTCAAGCTTCGTCAGGCAACTCAATACCTATGTAAGTAAATGCTATATCTATGTGCTCTTGGGTTAACCTTTTTATCCAGCTTACGATGTTCCTTTATTGCAAAATAAAATGAAATAAAATTGCTTTGATTAGTTTCTGAAACTGTACATGTCTCTTTAGATGTGACTTAAACCGTATTCATGAAAGAGCTAGATTGTTTATTTTGTTTGTATATTTTTTTCTGAGTGCTGACTTATTTGTTTGGATGGAGATTTAACTGGTACATTTTTTTTCCTTATTGTTTGATAAGGGTACTAGTTGTGGACCTTTTTGTTTGATTACTAGTTAGGAAATGGAAAGTGCAGAAATCATATTATATAAACCATACATTTATTCCACTATATTATGATGCTTTAGCATCTGCAATCAGCCGCTTTAGAATAATTATATTTTATGGAAGTTAGATTTGTCAGTTTAAAGTCAATAGATATCGTGCTCTTTCCTTTTCTTCGGTTTTGGATTTGGTATTTGTCAATTAAGAATAAAAGACTTGGTTGATGTAGGGGTTTAGAAAGGTTGATACAGATAGGTGGGAGTTTGCTAATGAAAAATTTCTTAGAGGGCAAAGGCATTTGCTTAAGAATATTAGGAGGAGAAAGACACATCAACCTCAGGCTTCACAGTATGCTTTAGATCATTGTGTTGAAGTTGGAAGGTTTGGTCTTGATGGAGAGATTGATAGGTTAAGGAGTGACAAGCAGGTTTTAATGGTGGAACTGGTCAAACTTAGACAGCAACAGCAGAACACAAGAACTTGCCTGCTAACAGTGGAAGAAAGACTAAGAAAGACTGAGATGAAACAGCAGCAAATGATGAGTTTCTTGGCCAAAGCAATGCAGAATCCAAGCTTTGTTCAGCAACTAATCCAACACAATGATAGAAGTAAAGAACTTGAGGAAGCAATCACCAAGAAGAGACAGCGGCGGATCGATCAAAGGTCCATGGATGTCGAAACTAGTGAACTTTTAGGAGCCAAAACTGAACCTGAGGGCTACGATGTTGCTGACTTTGAAGTTACTGAGTTAGATAAACTTGTTATGAACTTGCAGAGAATAACGGGGAGCCAAAACAATATAGAACTTGAGCATGTAGAAGAAAGCAAAGATCATGGAAGTAAAGGTAAAAGCCTTGATGAAGGGTTTTGGGATGATTTAATGGATGGTGATACTCATGATCAGGGATTTAAATAGCGGCCCGCTACCGGTATAGCGGCCGTTATATAGCGGTAACGGCGCCGTCCGAAACCGCTATTACTGAAAATAGCGGTGTGAAGCGGATTCACGCCAATAGCGGTGGATCGCGGCCGCTATTTAACGGGTAACGGTCAAATGCGGCAATAACGGGCCGCTATCCCCGTTATTTTAAATCCTCAAAGACATGCAGGGTTTTCGTGAAGGATAAAAAGTTTGGATTTCATTGTACCTTAGTCCGAAGGAATATAAAAAGCTCCGATGAAACTCAGGATCTTAGAGGGGTTGTTGATTGAGAGAAAAGCCAGCAAATTTTTTCTGAAAGATCAAGGCCACTCTGAAGGTTTTCTTCAATGGAAGAAAGGGAGTTATTTAGAAGACGAAGCGGCGGTGGGTAGTGGGAAAAGGGTGAATTACAGGGGAGTGAGAAAGAGACTGTGGGGAAAGTATGCGGCAGAGATAAGGGATCCTAAGAAGAATGGGTTACAGATTTGGCTAGGGACTTACCAAACGCCCGAATATGCTGCTTTGGCTTATGATAAAGCTGCTTTCAAGATTCATGGCTCAAAAGCTAAGCTCAATTTCCCTCACTTGATAGGCTCAACCAAGTTATGTTTACAAGGGTAAACCAAAGGGCTTTAACGTTTTTTAATTCTCAAATAGATTTATGTTGTTTTCAAGATTTTATTTTTAGTCTTAGGGTACAATGCTAGTGTTTTAGTTTCCCAGTGCACCGCCCATTTCATCCATTTCTTTGAATGAAATGTGTCATTAATGTGAAAGGGGGAGCAGTAGTATTTTCTTATGGCCTATTGTTTTGTTTTCCTTTTGGTTTTTCCCATTTTTATTGCATCCATTAATTTTGCTTCAAAAAAAAATAAGTGTTAAAAAACACTCTAAAAATTATTAAAAATAATTTTTTATAATTATAATTATAATTATTATGTTTTATAATATGTTGTACGAATTTTAAAAAAATTCACGACCGCGATACCCGCAGTAACCGCAATAGCATCCGTTATGTCCGTAACCGCGATAAACGCAATGCGACCGAAAACGCAGCCGCAACCGCAATTTAAATCCCTGCTCATGATATTAATCAAGAAATATCAGTTTTAGATGTCGAAGAAGAAGATGAGCAATATGTAGATGTTTTAGTTGAGCAACTGCGTTATTTGGGTTCCAGTTCCAAGCAGATAAGATGCTAAGATCACTTGTGAGTTTCTTATCTAACTTTTGATGACTTAAAAACCAGATCCATAGCTACGATCTAACAATTTCATTACTGGCTTCTTTATCAGGGATCAAATGATGCCAAACCCAAGTAAAATTTTCTGGTTGGCTTGGCTTGTTGAATTTATCTTTCACATTGACAAAAAGAATGTAATGCGTATAGCTTGATTGAATTGAAGTAATAATGTTTTGACTGATCAAAACAATTACAGGGTTATTCTTGGTGTTCATGTTGTGTTCTCCATTTTTCCTTACGTATATTTTAGCCATTTTATGCAGTTGTTGGAACTTGGTAAGACCTTCATTGAGTATAACATCATTAATGATGTTAAGGTTTATTTCGCTTTTGAAATATATAATTTTGTATATTTTGTTTTTGTTTTGAGAAAAATAAATTAAGTATGAAAAATATATTTTGAATCGATAAGTGGAGAAAAAAAACTTGAAGAAAAGCTAAGTTGTCATTAGTTAAGGGCTCTACACATATTTATATTTTTTGATGGAAATTTTATTTAAATAATATCCTAATTATAATATTTCAGTTAGCCTTGATGTATGGTACGAACGGAAGATGCTACTAGTAACTTCAAGCTTAAATAAAAATTTTAAAAATGAGATAAAATCATTTTGAATGCTTTAAAATTTTAAAACCATTTAAAAACTTTTTGTTTGTGATTGGATGTGTTTGGGGTCAAGTGTGAGCTTCGGGGTGCTCAGAACGACCAAAGCAATGCAAGTGGCCTTGTCCTGAGGCTGGGTATCAGTACTTGTACCCAAGGTATCGATACCTATAATTGTTACTGTAGTAATTTAGCTACTATCAAGCTCTGTTATGATAACAATAGGTTTGGTATCGGAATATGGGTTCCCTAAGGCAAAAAATAGATCCAAAAACACTTAAAACTATCCCCAACCAACACCATATGGTACCAATAAGTCTCAAATAATTTTGAACACATTAAAATGACTCTTAGACTCATATTCATTCATAAAAACATGTTCAACATTTTCAGGAAAAAAAAAACTATATCTTATCATTCATCGAATTAAAATCAAATCATACAAACTTGTTATTGAATGGCATTCAACCTATGTACATGCCATGTTATAGGAGACAAGAACTAAGTACTAACTTTGCAAAGGTGATGGAGACTTCCAAAACGGATGTGACTTCACAAAATCCACAATGAATCTATGCGCAAGAAACTGTGACACCTATAACCCATATCCGTCGCTGAAGTAGAGTTATGAGGCATTACCGATTATATCACAGTTCATACAATTATGCATCACATTTTACAACTCGAAATTTTAATGACATTTTTACTCGTAACTTAATCTAATATCAAACTTAAAATCATATCATTGATAACATAGCGTAATTAAAACATGATCCAACATATATCAAAACAAACTATATATATATATACAGAACATATAAGAAACCAATAACTTTATTAATTTAATATCATACCTTTTGTTTTTTAAAAGACTTACGTATGTACAAATTACATGTCAAACAAAACAAGTTTCAATACTTCATTTATGCGGCATGAATACATTAGTTAACATGAATTTACATATTTCATACAATAATTCCAATTAATACATCCATTCGAATATATATATATATATATATATATATATATATAAAGGCACTTAATCACATTCGAATAAAGTTTATAGCAAATCACATTTATGTTTTAGTAAGCAACCAACACATAAGAGATGCAACTATGTTTCACCAAACTCAAACACATTTCACCATATTGTCTTAAACTATTTTTGGACACAAATAATAACTCAATACCAAATCGTGCGCAAATTATTATATCCACAACCCGACTACTAACCACAATTAACCTATCATTGTATACCTAATTTGCTTATATAATAACAAGTTTAAAACTTCATAATGCACATGTTAACTAATCCTTTGATCGGTTATCAAACATAACCTTATTCGGTCACACTAATACCAAGTCACATGCTTAATAAGTGAATCACACACCCAAACCGAATTTAATACCACATATTTTTAACACATATAATTATCAACCATTCCACTAGCAACATGGCCCTTAATTACCAAACCACAAACATCATGTCATAGCATATGTATATGTTTCACCCTTCACTAGCCGGATATAAAGGCACATCTTTTACTATTTTCAAGCCAACTCGAATGATAAAATACATATCTTATATATATCAATATGGTAAACAAATTCACATATGCTTCTATCCATGCAAAACCTTAGCCGAACCATACTCATATATATCCAAAGTCATCAACCACTTCAAACATATAATACCTACCACGAATACTATGCATTCATAGTACATAACATCATAACCAAAATGTACATAAACTATAAGCAACATAACTAAATTCAAACATAAAATTTAAGCCATTTTCACATGGCTTAGATTACACATAACCAAAAATCCAAAATTTCAAAACATAATCCAGCCTATACATGCCATAATTCGAGTTTAACTTATAAGGGTACCAAAATAGTAGATAGTGTGATGAACTTTGCTGACAGTCCCCGAGCTCGTAGTTTGATTCAAAAATCTATAAAACAGAGTAAACATGAACACATAGGGTAAGCTATCATAGCTTAGTAAGTCATAACCAAATAGTCAACCCAATGATATAAACAACTCATATTAAACTAACCGAATTACATTAACATTACCGTGCTTAATCTTAAACTTACAAATTCCATAAATAATACATTTTCATAGACAATTTCTCACCTTGGCCGAATGCTCACATAGTCAATTTAACATATTATTATACAACTTCCAAAGCCAAATAGTCAAAATAAAACCTAGCCCATATACACTCAAATACATAGCTCATATATCAAAATATAACTTCATATACATATATTAATTATGTGGCCAAACATACATAATCATATATACACTATTTAAGAATCATTTCAATGAAACACAAGTTACTCATTCACAAGCCGAATACACATACCACATACACATATATTCTTCATTTGCATCATTCATATTTTATAACAAACAATCAAGTTACTTACTTACCTTATTTCAAGTAGGTAGCAAGTTAATTCATACCTGGCCGTTTAGCTCATTTTACACATTCGAATACAACTTATCTTTGCTCGATGAACCGTTCAGAATTGGATAGGGCACTCGAATAATCACACATATCGTACAATGCCAACGTCCAAGATGTGGTCGTATGTGTAATAACATATCGATGCCACTGTCCTAGACAGGGTCTTACTCGCACACATATATCGGAATCACATATCGATGCCATGGTCTTACTCGCACATCACATATTGGAATCCTATGTCATGGCATATGTATCCCAACTATTCCTAAGGTTCATATGTGGCTTTCGGACATCGTAACTCGGTCGAAATGAATACGTGAACATGGTTACCAAGCTTATACACATTCGGTATTTGCATGTATATATTCTCACATTTCATTTCAACATATATAGTTTTCATTTAATTAAAATTAAGTACGTCTATTTGCTTATAAACTTACCTCGGACGATGTAAAACGGAACAGGACAACTAGCTGACAACTTTCATTTTTCCTCGATCCAAATCTGATTTCTTTTGTTCTTGATCTTGATTGAGCTTAAAAGATGACCGTACCTTATCTTTTATTATTTCTTTTTCTTTGTGTTATATTCGGCAATGAAGAAAGATAACGAACAAATGGTTTTAATTATGTTATAATATGATATATTATAACATGTTTTTCAATTTACATTTTTAACCTTTATTATAAAATTATACTTTCATATATATTATGTCCATTGCCGTCCACCTACATTAATAATGGCCCAATTACAACATAAAAGCTTCCAATTATAAAGACATCCACAATTTGGTCCTCACACATTAAACCATCAAGTTTTCATTTTAGGCGATTAAGTCCTTTTATCTAATCGGGCATCAAACAACAAAATTAAATCATGAAAATTTCACACACACAAATTCACACATAACAAACACAAAAAATAAATTTTAAATATTTTTTTGACTCGAATTCGTGGTCCCGAAACCACCATTCCGATTAGGGTCTAAATCGGGCTGTTACAAAAACAATGGCACATTAAGCATAAATGCTTAGTAAGCAATCAAAGAAGATACTCATCTTACCTTAAAGGCTCATAAGAGGTTATTTCACATTATAAATAAAATTATAATGAGCATAATTCAAGTTCTCATATCATACCTTTCATGAATTCACATTCCTTTTTAATTAGATTGATTTATAAAATTTATTCCTCACTTTTTATTATTATAATTTCATAGCTTCATGGTTCAATATTATCTTATACTTGAAATTGCATTCAATAAAGTCATTTTTAACCCCAGGAATTCATTTCACAATTCATATTTAAATCAATATTTTTCATATATTATAATTTGATTCTTGTATAACATGAAATCCTTAGTAAACACTAGTAAAAGAAGACTTGTATACATGGTAATCATCTATAACACTTTAGGAAGCACATGAGTGTTAGCTCAAAGGCATCATATAACATCCCTCCTAACACACCTAAAGGCTTATGAGAGCACACAATGCACCACACCATGATACACCTAAATGCAAGGCTTGAAGGCAATATAAAGCACACAAAAGTGCGACACCTCGTAAGCAAAAATAGAATGCCATATCTATTCCTTATTAGCATGTCAGTCGTATCCTAAATACTTCTCTAATTTTACTATGGAAAAGTTTAATTAGTAATTTGATTGGGACGCGTGTGGAACATGATCACAAGTTTGCTAAAGTCATAGATTTACCTTAAGGCTCTAGACGAAGAAGGAAAGGAAACTTGGAGTTTGTCACAATCTGAAATGCAATAATCCAAGTTAGATCTAATAATCAAAAGGACATAAACTAAGACAAGCAATTAAGATAGAAAAAAAAAAAGAAATCAAATCAAATTAGGAATCTTAAGAGAGAGTCCAATTCGACTATGGAGTGACTTGTTCTTGATGAGTTCTAGTCGAATTAGGGCTACCAATATGAGAAAACAAAGAGTTAAGAACATCTTTGAACAATAGAGTAGAGAACCGAATGAAAACACAAGATAATTAGAAAAGAACATTTAGCCAATAAAGAATACATGAGAACTGTCCAAATATCTATATCGGGCTTTCATCTTTTTTTAGAGGATTGTCCAAAGATAGCAAAAGAAAGAGAATATATGAGAAAGGTTCCTTATGCTTCATTAGTAGGAAGTCTCATGTATGCTATGTTATACACACGTTTGGATATTTGTTTTGCAATAGGGTTGGTGAGTCGATAGTAGGCGAATGTCAGTCTAAGACATTGACAAACAGTTAAGCATATACTTAAGTATTTACGAAGGACGAAGGTGTAACAACTCGCCCAGTGAAAGTCCTGACTATTTAAGTGTAGTTTATAAAAGTAAGGCTTAACGATAAGTTTCAAGTGCCCAATGTTAGGACTCGATTAAGTGTAAGGACTTTCCTAATGCACTAGTGATGCCTTAGTCTGGCGGACTCTGAACGAAAATAAAGGAACCCATGGTTAACTCTAGTATGTATTGTAACACCCCTAACTTGTATTCATTGTCAGAATGAGGTTATGGAGCATTATCGGAGTTTATAGTTCAATTACAATTAATTTATGTCATTTTCTATTCATTTCTAAAAATCAATCACAATAAATCATAATGTCTCTTGAGGCCCAAAATACATATTAGAATCGTGTCGGGACTAAACCGGGATCATAGAAAATTTTTCACAAAATCTCAAAATTTTTCTTAAGCGCAGAAGACACACACCCGTGTGGTCAGGCCGTGTGGCTCACACAACCAATGACACGCCCATGTCCCAAACCGTGTGGGATACGATGTGAGGCACACGGCCGTATTCCAACCCGTGTCCTTACCCGTGTAACTCTCTGACTTGGGTCACACAGCCAACCACAGGACCGTATGCTAGGCCATGTGGACAATTTAATTTTCGAAAATTAAGTGCAGGGATTACACGACCAAGACACACGCCCATGTGCTGGGCCGTGTGTCTCACACGGTTGAGACACACATCGGTGTCTCTACCCGTATGCTCAATTTTGAGTATTCTGTTTCTTGATTTTTAAGATGCAAAGGACACATAGACAAACCACACACCCGTACGCATGGCCATGTGTCACACACGGTTGAGACACACGCCTGTGTGTACTTATGTGGACAAAATAAGGCTATTTTCCAAGCCTTATTTCTCACCCTTTTTACCTTGCACCTACATGAACAATTCAATATATTATCAAACCAATTTGATACATATAAACCAAGCCAAAAACAAGTATTATGTATGTTATATTAACACATATGTTTAAATTTCCATAATTAAATTTATGTTTATTTGCAAGTTATTAAATTATACTAACTCAAAATTCATTTATCATTTGTTTTAAATATATATATATATCTTCAACCATTTAACCATTCCAACTCACATCAAACATGATACGACATTATATAATTACATCAAAATATATTTTCCACTAGCCATTCCAATAGCTAGTTACAACCAAACATTTCATCATTTTACCTAGCTTATGTAACACCCGTTACCCATGTTCGACGCCTGAACAGGGCACGAGGCATTACCAGAACATACACATGTAATCGTACAAAACTGAGACATAATTTTTACATCCAAATTAAACTTTTCAATTTTCATCACTAAGTCCTTGATATGGATCTATCAGGGCCAAAACATACTACTAAAGCGGTCTGGGACTAAACTAAGAACTTTGGAAAACATTAGAAAATTTCTTGATAATAGGGGCATACGCCCGTGTCCAAGGCCGTGTCCTTTACACAACCATTCACATGCCATATTTTCCATACTTAGTCACTACACACTCATTCAACCAACTCATGCCTCTCACAAAATGCATCATCATAATATATAACTTAACTAATATTAGCCAACATCGATGGCCTTATACAAAATAAGTTATCAAATATTAAAGGCCAACATTTTAGGCCAAATCAATTATGACATATAACAAAATAACCAAGTCCTCTATACATGCCATAATTCAAAATATGAATTTTGAAATACCAAAAGAATGATGATAGTGTGGATGGATCTCCGACGATCTCCGTACCCCGAGCTAGCTTGGTGACACTATAAAACAAGGGAAAAGAGAGGGGAGTAAACATATAGCTTAGTAAGCAGGTATGTAAATAATAAATAAATTATTAGCATGCTTTTATAAATCCTCAAAATATGTTTTCAAAATAATACAATCATAACTACACATAGATCCACTATTTACTACAGTTCAAAACAAGCTATCTATTCGAGTCACAGTCACTAAATTATTTATATCTAGAGCTATGGAACTCCAAATTAAGATCCTCTAATTTTTCCATAAACTAAACTCGCATATATTCTTACCATAAAATTTTCAAAATTTTTGGTTTAGCCAATAAGTACAGTTTATTCTTTAAAGTCACCCCTGTTTTGCTAAAAATTAATTGTCTCCTCATACGAGATTTGGATGATGTTCCTATTTGTTTCTTTTGAAAATAAACTCATTAAGGATTTTAGGCATATAAATTACAACCCATAATTATTTTTGTACAGTTTTTAATGATTTTCCCAAATCAGATAGGGGATTCGAAAATCATTCTGACTCTATTTTACAAAAATTCAAATATCTCATAATATGAAATTCTTTTGCTTACACCGTTTCCTTTATATGAAAATAGACTCAATAATATTTAATTTCATATCTTATTCGACTTCTGATTCAATTTCCACCATTTATGGTGATTTTTCAAAGTCACACAACTGCTGCTGTCCAAAACTATTTTATTATCAAATTTCACTCTTTCATGTGTTCTTTGTAGTAACTTTCATTGTAACACTTACTCCATATCAATCTTACCAAATTTCAATCACATATCGAACACATTGCTCATAAGTTTACATACATGTACTTGCACTTGTTCATCACATAGTCATATTAAATTACACCTACTCATTTCCCATTGAACATATCGGAATAATAACAGATACCAGGTGATGTGATCTCGGCTGCATCATGTTTCGATATACCTCAACAACATCAAGATTGGCCCAAACTTGAGGGGCCCAAGTGCAAAATGAGATTTTAATTTCAATTTTTTAATAATTGAGTTGCTGAACTTTATTTTTAATTGAACTCATCTTAGTTATTAAATTAAGTTGCTGGAATCAATATTCAACTTAGTTAATTGAGTTGTTAGAATAAATGCTTATCTTAGTTAATTTAATTGCTGGAATAATTTATTGTTACATGTGTTTTAAGTTTTAAGTTCATTTATTTAAGTTAAGTGTTTAATGTGTTTTATGTTTAATAAGTGTTTAAATGTGTTTAATATGTCAGTTTTAATGTGTTTAATTGCAGGTCTCTTTTCAGCTGGAAACCGTTACATTAAAGGGCTGTTACAAATTGATTAATGTGACTTTTCAAGTGAATTTCGGTTACATACAAGGGGGAACATTATTCTTCATTAAAAGGAGATACTATCATCAATTAAAGAGAGCATTAGACATCCTTAAATTCGGCAGCAGCCTTTTCCATCTTCCATAATTGATTGTTGATTAAATGATCACTTCATGAGCTAATTTTCCATTAAAGTTGCTGGTGTCCATTTGGTTGACCAATGAGACTTCAAAAGTTTTTCCTAAGCATTCAAGTCCATTGATTCAGCTGAATTGAAGTGTATTGAACGGTGGAGTTACTAGTTTAGAATTTCAAGAGTTTTTGAGCTTATTTCAGCTCATTATTAGCTCATTAAGATGATCATATGTGACCATTTGACAAGGCCTCTTTGGTACTATAAATATGTGTAATTAGCCTATTGAAAAGAGCATTTTTTCTGAATTTATGTTAAACTTGAGTTTTGTGAGTTATCCAATTCTCTTTGTTCTTTTGGAACTGGTCTGACTTATCAAGCATTGTTTGTGGCGTCTATCCTTTCCATTGTTAACCGAACTTATCACTTTCAAGTGTGGCGTTCGTATATCTTTGGTTCCTATCACTAATTTGATAGTGGGTCAATGTTATCCTTTGCTGTTTTCATTAAACCGTAAAACACCTAAGAGCCATTTGAGATTCGGGTCAACAATCCAATATTATTGGTTCTTTTTCGGCCTTAGTAAATTATCCATTTTCTTTGTTTTAACCACTTTGCTATTCTATTTTTAAAAACCCATTTCCTTCTTTCTTCAGCCTATTCTTGTTTAAACTTATCTTATTTTGAAATGAAGAACAACTTACTCAAATTCACGATTGGGCATCTAAACGACTCGAATTATCACTGAAACGAGTTCGTATCATTTGGTATCAGAGCTAGTAAATTTGGAGTAAGAATCGACGTTGTCGGCATTATGGTATAGTATTTCTTTTAAAAAATTCAAAATAAAAAAAAAATCAACCTTGATTCAAATTCAAGGAGTGAATATTAAGTGTTTCAAGTAAAAAAAAAATTGTTCAAGTTCTTCATTGCCGAGTTTTTTTGAAAAATCTGCTCGCTGGCCGAAAATACCCAATCAACATCCTACCATTTGGCCACACTCTATTCTTTTCATTTCTTGTTCCAAGCCTACCTTTAGTCCTACAACACTCCCTACCAAAACCAAACGTCAATTTTGCAAGCCGACCCATAACAACTGCTTCTAACTTTAAATAGTCCCTTAAGAACTTAGAGATGAGGAAATGAGCGGAAAAAGGCAAAAGAGTAATGAGTCTATTTAAGAGTATAAAAGCCAAGGGTGTATGATTTCTTTGTGAGTGAAACGTGAGGTTTTGTGGTGAGGTATTTACCTTCTATTTTGTTTTAATCACTTTTCTTTTCAGCAATAAAATTATGGTTCGAGAAGAGTTTTTAGAATAGGAATTCCAATATGTGATGCAAGAGATGTACAAAATGGTGAAATCTAAATTTGACAAATTGCATGAACGATTGGACCGAGTGGAGGAAAGAGCCCAACGAAAGCAAATTTCCCCAAGTCAAGGGACGGAGATAAGATCATCACGGAAGCACACATCCAATGATTATTCGAGAAGAGATTCTTATCGAGATTCCTATTCATCAAGGAATTCAATATGAAATAAGGCTAGTTATGAGTTTGAAACCTTTCAAGTTGACAAACAAGAACATAGAAATTTCACTTCAAGTGCCTTAAAGTATTCATCCAAGGAGGAATATTCGTGAAGAGATGATCATTTTCCTTATGTAGATACTTTTCTTTTTGTCCAAAAGAAAGCTTTCCATTCTGATTCCTTCTTATTGTCTTCATCTTGTAATGAAAGGAAAAGAGAAAAAGAAATAACAAGAAAAGAGAGACAAGAGATGTTGATGAGAGAAAATGAGCGAATATGGAATGAAATCGAGTGACGAAAAAAAGAAATGAAAGAAAAAAGAAATTAAGAAAGAAAAAAAGAATGAAAAAGAGCAAAAAGAGATTGAGAGCGGAAATGTAACACCCCAAACCCGGCCTAGACATTACGGCCAACAAAGGTTTAGTCACATTCTTTAGTTACTACGATTAAGGTGTGGTTTGCAAAAATGTTATTTAAGTTGATTCGAAAACTTCCGGTTAATTTGTGGGCATCCTATTTACTAGATCATGTTCATCATTTTGTTATCCATTTGTTAAGAGTGTTTCATTTAAAAACATTGTTTAGTTTTACAAAAACCCGCGCAGCCTAATTCTATCAGTTTCAAATGAGTATTAATAAAGAAATTTAATAAAACTTAGAAGCGGCCTTATTACAAATTAAAAAACCGAAAACATAAAGGAAATAATCTAAAATAATAGTGAAGGTATAAATGCTTATTTTAAACAGTCTACATGGTCACTCTGAATCCCTCCAGCTTTAAGTCCACCGATCTAAGGCTCACCTGCAAAGATAGGAAAAAGGGGGTGAGTTTGGAAAACTCAGTGTAAAATAAGCCCAACTAGAGCCTATATCGGTTCAAGCTTTACTGGGCCTAAGCCCTATCCAGAAATAGAATTAACTGGGCCTTAGCCCTATTCAAAAATTAGTGTGGCCCTTAAGCCCATTACAGTAACAGAACATATATTATGCATGTATGCAGAAACCCAACCCATGTCCAGCCGTATACATCCCTGTACCAACCTTACACCATGTGGGGAGACAACTCGACCCACCCATCCGTTACACACCACAGAATTTGTAGCATGGCTGCCAGAACAGATAATGTGACAGTCACCAGATACATATATTGTGGCAGAGCCACCAGAACAGATATTTGTGGCAGAGCCACCAGAAACAAATATTTGTGGCATAGCCACCAGAACAAATATTTGTGGCATAGCCACCAGAACGCTTCCTCCATCAATATAACCCATATCCCATGCAACAGATATTTATGTCATGGCATACATCATACAGAATCAGAATATCATGCATTTCAGTCAAAATTAACCCTAGGGGTATAACGGTCATTTTGCACCTAGGGGTATAATGGTAATTTTCATACTTAGGGGTATTCTAGTAAATTTACTATTTTAGGGTTTTCATGCATATTACAGCCATTAACATATTAACAGAAACACTTATCGAGCATTTTTATCGAATTGGGCCCGTTAGCCCATTAACCCGATTTCGGCCTATTAAGCCCAAATAGACCGAATTGCACGAAATTACGCACTCTGCAATCTTACCGCTTGAGATTACCAGGTTTAACAAACAAACTATCTCACGAGCGCTCGCACACTCGTAAGTCCATAAAATACCGGCTCTTCGGCATTTCGACTTTTCGACTTTTGCCAATCTAGTCTAAAGTGGGTGACATTTACACACCTGTTTGCGACGACTTCCAACGAAATCTTTCACGGTATCCTACAATCGATCACTATGCTATTAGTTTACAAATCGATGATAACCTTACGAAACAACCACTTACCACATTCGGCCACAATAGGCATCCTTAACCACTTACATTCGTCAATCCTCAACTACTAGATTTAGTCTTTCCAAAGATCATAACCTCCAATTGCTCCTTGATTGACAGCCTTTAGTCCACCTTGCTCATAACAGAACAACAAACAAAACCAATAACCCTTTAGTCTTGTCGATAGCCACCCTATGTCAATAGGGGTTTCTGGCTTTTCTTAATTCCCGAAATAAGGAACAGAGAGATGAGATCTGAGCACTTACCGAAGATTCACTTGCCAGAGACATTGGCAAGTACCTTTCTATTCTCGATCTGACGTAGATCAAATCCCTAAAATACGAGTAGAGAACAGATCTAATGATTCGGCTTCTAGAACCTATTCTGAGGTATGCTTAATTCGGTTTAAGAAGAAAATAAAAGAATGGGTTACCAAAATACAAGAGATTATCAGCAGATGGGAGGTTAAGGTTCGGCTTTAATATAAAAGAGATGTAAAGAAATTTTATGAAGAAGAGGAAATAATTGGTAATGGATGAGAGAGTTGAGGGTTTTTGGCTCTTGAAAGATTGGAATAGAGAGGGTAAAAGATTCGGTCAAGAGGAACAATCGGCTTCCAAGGAAATTCGGGTTTCGACTTTTAAGGGTAATAGGCTATCTTTAATCGAGAGAAAAGATGAGTAAAAAGAGAAGAGAAGAGTAGAAGAAGATAGGTTCGGTTCTTGATGAAGAAGAGATGAATAAAAAGGAAACAACTCATAAAAGCCCAAAATTAAAAGAACAATTTTGGCACAATTCCTTCCTGACTTAAATTCCATGTTTTGCTCATTGATTCTTGGCCAAATTCAATGTTTGAATTTCATTCAAACTCCTAACCGATTAGCAGCCTTATCCACCGCTTTATCATGTTGCTAAGAAGAGTTTCGGTCCAACTCTACTACTCTCCCTCACGCATGCAGCAAAAAGAGATTCCTTCACACAGCGTCTGGCAGGCTCGAACACAGGTCCTCCAGGCACAACCCCACGCTGCTGGCCACTGGGACGCAACCTTGTTTTCGATATAATACTGCCACAATAATTTATAACCCTTACCTTCTTCAGTTCTGGCCTGCTTTAAAAAAAAAGAAAAAATAAAACAAAATTCGCCCGCGCAAGGACTCGAACCTGTGCCCTCTCCGCGCGCCCAGCGCGCTGCTGCCACAGTGCCACGGCCACTCCTTGTACTGGATTATGCTTGCAACTCCTTTTAACCCTTATTTTAACCACAACCTGAATACTAAAAAAAACAACCATTTGTGCGCGCCGTGCCTTGAACCCAGGCACCTCCCACGCCCTCCTAGCGTGCTTAGCCATTGGGCCAGGTGCTTGTTTGTGCTAAAACTCAGCCCAAATCACTTATAAGGCCTACTACCCAGATCTCTTTAAGAATAAAAAAATGCTCAAATTTTTTCCAGAGCCCTGGGTCGAGCCCAGGAGTTTTCCCGCACTATAAACCCTTCGTAATTTATTTAACTAAATAATAATAATAATTAAATCATCCCATTTATTCGGGCCGTCTTCTACCCAAACTCAGACTCCAAACCCAATATTTCTAGGCCCAATTTTTTTGTGGCGTTACAACTCTACCCCCTTAAAAAAATTTTCGTCCTCGAAATTTCAAACTATCAACTAACCGTATTACTCAAGTCAAACCACTATGCTTTCACTGCGCACTTTGATTAAAAATAATTCTTAGTACGACCCAGAAAATCTAATTACCAAAGTAAAGAAACATTTACCAAGAACGCATACAACTCGTAACACACACTTAAATAGAAAAAACTTGGCCATCCTGAGTCGATGCTCCTTGGACCCACATCTAAAGCATGCTCCTGTCTTCCTATGGCATTCACCTAGATGAAGCCCCTTGCAGTTCTTGCAGGTTAGAAAGTCTGGTCGTTTCTTAACATGTTTCACAGAACGAGGCTCGGTCGTCTGAGAACTAGAATCCTTTCTCTTCTTACACTCCAAGCACCTTGCTTGAAGCGTTTCCCTAATTTCCTTAACCTTGGTCTCCAATACTTCTTCTACCACTTTCTTTACTAACTTGGCCAGTGCCTCAGTCCCAAGATCTGAGTTACCGCTACCCGAAGTTGGCAGACTTCGCTTACCCTCAGAATCCATATCAACACTCTGCATAATCAACATGCATAACAATAACTACCAAGATCTCGATTCAAAAATTTTAGTACTTATTCATATGTTTTATGCAGAGATTGTATTTTAAAGTTTCTATTTTCACAGAATCATAGCCTAGCTATAGTCTAAGTATTCTAGGGTTTTTAGTATTGCCCTAGTTATAATGTCATGATATGGTCTCAGTTCTATCTACAGTAATATCTTAATACAGTGTAGTATGAGTAACAGAAATACTTACAGACTTGGTGCTGGAGATTCAGTGTGCCACTTCTTCGGTTATCAAATTTCCGAAGCCCAAAAAAACTTAAACCATTTTAAGATTGAACCTTAAAACATGTATACCTTGTAAAATATCTTTGAAACGAACTTTCCAAAATTGTTTCCAAATACCCTTATTGGGCCTAAGTTTAGTAAAATTTTTTAAAAAGCTTTTCGGACTCAATCCACAGTCGAGTTGTTACAACCAGGCTCTAATACCACTAAATGTAACACCCCAAACCCGGCCTAGACGTTACGGCCAACAAAGGTTTAGTCACGTTCCTTAGTTACTACGATTAAGGTGTGGTTTGCGAAAACGTTATTTAAGTTGATTAGAAAACTTCCGGTTAATTTGTGGGTATCCTATTTACTAGATCATGTTCGTCATTTTGTTATCCATTTGTTACGAATGTTTCGTTTAAAAACGTTGTTTAGTTTTACAAAAACTCGCGCAGCCTAATTCTATCAGTTTCAAATGAGTATTAATAAAGAAATTTAATAAAACTTAGGAGAGGCCTTATTACAAATTAAAAACCCGAAAACATAAAGGAAATAATCTAAAATAATAGTGAAGGTATAAATGCTTATTTTAAACAGTCTACATGGCCACTCTGAATCCTTCCAGCTCCAAGTCCACCGATCTAAGGCTCACCTGCAAAGATGGGAAAAAGGGGGTGAGTTTGGAAAACTCAGTGTAAAATAAGCCCAACTAGAGCCTATATCGGTTTAAGATTTATTGGGCCTAAGCCCTATCCAGAAATAAAATTAATTGGGCCTTAGCCCTATTCAGAAATCAGTGTGGCCCTTAAGCCCATTACAGTAACAGAACATATATTATGCATGTATGCAGAAACCCAACCCATGTCTAGCCGTATACATCACCGTACCAACCTTACAACATGTGGAGAGCCAACTCGACCCACCCATCTGCTACACACCACAGAATTTGCAGCATGACTACCAGAACAGATAATGTGACAGAGTCACCAGATATGAATATTGTGGCGAGCCACGGAATCGAATATTTGTGGCAGAGCCACCAGAACGCTTCCTCTATCAATATAACCCATATCCCATGCAACAGATATTTATGTCATGGCATACATCATACAGAATCAAAATATCATGCATTTCAGTCAAAATTAACCCTAGGGGTATAACGGTCATTTTGCACCTAGGGGTATAATGGTAATTTTCATACTTAGGGGTATTCTAGTAAATTTACTATTTTAGGGTTTTCATGCATATTACAGCCATTAACGTATTAATAGAAACACTTACTGAGCGTTTTTACCGAATTGGGCTCATTGGCCCATTGACCCGATTTCGGCCCATTAAGCCCAAATAGACCGAAGTGCACAAAATTACGCACTCTGCAATCTTACCGTTTGAGATTACCAGGTTTAACAAGCAAACTATCTCATGCGCACTCGCACACCCGCAAGTCCACAAAATATCGACTCTTCGGCATTTCGGCTTTTCGGCTTTTGCCGATCTAGTCTAAAGTGGGTGTCATTTACACACCTGTTTGCGATGACTGCGAACGAAATCTTCTACGGTATCCTACAATTTATCATTATGCTATTAGTTTACAAATCGATGATAACCTTACGAAACAACCACTTACCACATTCGGCCACAATAGGCATCCTTAACCACTTACCTTCGTCAATCCTCAACTACTAGTTCTAGTCTTTCCAAAGATCTTAACCTCCAACTGCTCCTTGATTGACAGCCTTTGGTCCACCTTAGTCATAACAGAACAATAAACAAAACCAATAACCCTTTAGTCTTAGTCGATAGCCACCCTATGTGAATAGGGGTTTTTGACTTTTCTTAATTCTTGATATAAGAAACAGAAAGATGAGATCTGAGCACTTACCGAAGATTCACTTGCCAGAAACATTCCCAAGTACCTTCTTATTCCTGATCTGATGTAGATTAAATCCCCAAAATATGAATAGAGAACAGATCTAATAATTCGGCTTCTAGAACCTATTCTGAGGTATGCTTAATTTGGTTTAAAAAGAAAATAGAAGAATGAGTTACCAAAATAGAAGAGATTATCGGCAGATGAGAGGTTAAGGTTCAGCTTTAATATAAAAGAGATGAAAAGAAATTTTATGAAGAAGAGGAAATAATCGGTAATGGATGAGAGAGTTGAGGGTTTTTGGCTCTTGAAAGATTAGAATAAAGAGGGTAAAAGATTCGGTCAAGAGGAACAATCAGCTTCCAAGGAAATTCAGGTTTTGGCTTTTAAGGATAATAGGCTATCTTTAATCGAGAGAAAAGATGAGTAAAAAGAGAAGAGAAGAGTAGAAGAAGATAGGTTTGGTTCTTGATGAAGAAGAGATGAACAAAAGGGAAACAACTCATAAAAGCCCAAAATTAAAAGAACAATTTCGGCATAATTCCTTCCTGACTTAAATTACATGTTTTGCTCCTTGATTCTTGGCCAAATTCAATGTTTGAATTTCATTCAAACTCCTAACCGGTCAGCAGCCTTATCCACCGCTTCATCATGTTGCTAAGAAGAGTTTCGGTCCAACTCTAGTACTCTCCCTCACGCATGCAGCAAAAAGAGATTCCTTCGCGTGTACAACAGCTCGAACCTGGGTCCTCCAGGCACAACCCCACGCTGCTGGCCACTGGGACGCAACCTTGTTTTCGATATAATACTGCCACAATAATTTATAACCCTTACCTTCTTCAGTTCTGGCCCGCTTTTAAAAAAAAGAAAAATAAAACAAAATTCGCCCGCGCAAGGACTCGAACCTGCGCCCTCTCCGCATGCCCAGCACGTTGCTGCCACAGCTCCACGACCACTCCTTGTGCTGGATTATGCTTTCAACTCTTCTTAACCCCTATTTTAACCACAACCTGAATACTAAAAAAAACAACCATTTGCGCGCGCCGTGTCTTGAACCCAGGCACCTCCCACGTCCTCCTAGCGTGCCTAGCCATTGGGCAAGGTGCTTGTTTGTGCTAAAAATCAGCCCAAATCACTTATAAGGCCTACTGCCTAGATCCCTTTAAGAATAAAAAAAATGCTCAAATTTTTTCCAGAGCCCTAGTCGAGCCCAAGACTTTTCCCGCACTATAAACCCTTCGTAATTTATTTAATTACTAACTAAACATACTAAATAATAATAATAATTAAATCATCCCATTTATTTAGGCCGTCTTCTACCCGAACTCGGACTCCAAACCCAATATTTCTAGGCCCAATTTTTTTGGGGCGTTACAGGAAAAGAGTGCGAGCAAGAAAAGCACTTTGAAAAAGAAAGCGAGAATGTGAAAGAAACAAGTGACCTTGAGCTTTAAAAAATACAAGAGATTGAAAAAGAGAGAGAATTTGAACATGAGATTAAAAAAGAAATGAGTGGAAAGGACAAGAAAGAACAAGAAAAAGTGAGTGCTGTTTTAACTAACCCAAATGTGAGTTGTCCTTGTTCTGTTTCTTCTTTTCAGATTTCTCAATATCCATGTGACGAGCTTCAACTACAATATTTTCCTGATGAGAGGCGGTTCAAGTTGATCGAGAAAGGTAAGAATGAAAATTACCTTAGTCCACTAGCGATTAAAGGTAAGCACGGTAAGGGATCTATGTTAATCGAGTCTCAACAATTTCCCGTGCATATTAATGGTGAGCTTGCCAAAAACTTAGCTTGTGAAAGAGCTCTTCATCTTGATTTGGCTGAAAATCATAATTTGATTATTGAAGATTTTATTTTGAATCATGGTTTGAAGAACTTTTCTGTTGTTGAGAATGGCATTGGCAAGTTTGTTATTGAAGAAGGATTAATTTAGCGTAAACAACATCTGATCTTGTGTAATAAAAAGTTGATATATAAAACGCCTAATATGTTTGTTTGTGATGTTATTGAATATCCTCTAAGTTGTGCGAAATTCACATATTTGTGCAAGTTTGTTCACATGAGATCTAAGAGGCTTAATTATTTGAATATATTTGTGCTTAATTTCTCTTTGCTTAGGATGCGTGGTTTATTGATGAAAAAGGAATTCTTGCTGTATTTTGGGAAGAATGATCAAAATCATGTGTTTAATCCTGGAGTTTGTTATTATGGAACGTCCATGAGAGAAAGCAAGCATTGTAAATTTTGTTAGAATGAATGTGTAAATAATTTTTGCTTATGTGATGTTTTGTCTTTAAATCTGAAAATAAAGTTGTTGAATTGTGATAAGATGCAAATGCAAATTCTAACCTTTGATCCCAGAGATTGTTCTACGACATGGTTAAAAGGATTCGCATATTCTTTGCACGATTACAAGTTTCACTTGCTTCATGTTCCTTCCATGATACCGGTCATGAAATTTTTGAGTTAGATTGAAATGGTAAAAGAGAACTTTGTTTTTGATCTCGAATATTATTATTCTGTGATATTGTTCAAGGGATTTGAGTTATGGAACTTGGTTTCCCAAGACTATAACTTTCAAATGCTTTGTGATGTTGATTTGATACCATCAATGAAATTTTCGATCCATCATGAGAAGGTAATGCCAACTCAAGTTTTTGATCCCGGTATTGGGTTATGCATCCCACTTTTGAGTAAGATTTTGAAAAGCTCTTTTGAGTTTATAATTTCTAGTGTCACTAATCTATTTCTTTTTTGTGTAGATGACACATTGAAATGGTTGCCTCGTAAAGAGGGAGGGTATTCGAATAACCTACTTCCTTTTAAAACCACTTGTGGTTTTTAGAGTTTTGGAACTGATTCTGTCCGGATCATGAACACAAGGGTTTGTGATCTTGAAAAAATTTTCTCGAGCAAGTGGCCCGATTTGAGGACAAATCGTCTTTAAGAGGGAGGGTATGATGCAATCCCGGCCATATCATGTTTCGATATACCTCGACGACATCGAGATTGGCCTAAACTCGAGGGGCCCAAGTGCAAAATGAGGCTTTTAATTTCAATTTGTTAACAATTGAGTTGCTGAACTTTATTTTTAATTGAACTCATCTTAGTTATTAAATTAAGTTGCCGGAATCAATATTCAACTTAGTTAATTGAGTTGTTAGAATAAATGCTTATCTTAGTTAATTTAATTGCTGGAATAATTTATTGTTACATATGTTTTAAGTTTTAAGTTCATTTATTTAAGTTAAGTGTTTTACGTGTTTTATGTTTAATAAGTGTTTAAATCTGTTTAATATGTCAGTTTTAATGTGTTTAATTGCAGGTGTCTTTTCAGCTGGAAACCGTTACATTAAAGGGTTGTTTCAAATTGATTAATGTGACTTTTCAAGTGAATTTCGGTTACATACAAGGGGGAACATTATTCTTCATTAAAAGGAGCTGGTATCATCAATTAAAGGGAGCATTAGACATCCTTAAATTCGGTAGCAGCCTGTTCCATCTTCCATAATCGATTGTTGATTAAATGATCACTTCGTGAGCTAATTTTCCATTAAAGTTATTGGTGTCCATTTGGTTGACCAAGGAGACTTATTGAAAAGAACATTTTTTTCTAAATTTATGTTAAACTTGAGTTTTGTGAGTTATCCAATTCTCTTTATTCTTTTGGAACTGATCTGACTTATCAAGCATTACTTGTGGTGTCTATCCTTTCCATTGTTAACCGAACTTATCACTTTCAAGTGTGGCATTCATATATCTTTGGTTCCTATCACTAATTGATAGTGGGTCAAGGTTATCCTTTGTTGTTTTCCTTAAACCATAAAACACCTAAGAGCCATTTGAGATTCGGGTCAACAATCCAATATTGTTGGTTCTTTTTCGGCCTTAGTAAATTATCCATTTTCTTTGTTTTAACCACTTTGTTATTCTATTTTTTAAAACAATTTCCTTTTTTCTTCAGCCTATTCTTGCTTAAACTTATCTTGTTTTGAAACGAAGAACAAATTACTCAAATTCACGATTGGGCATCTAAACGACTCGAATCATCACCGAAATGAGTTCGTATCACCCGGTAGCCTGCACATAGTACCACCCTTGTAGTCAAAGCTACCTTATTCACAAAGTGGCCTTCACATAGTTCCACACTTGTGACCAAAGCTATCTTTCTTCACAAAGTGGCCTTCACATAGTACCACACTTGTGACCAAGCTATCTCTTCTCAAAGTGGCCTTCACATAGTACCACACTTGAGTCGCTAGTGACATCTCACTTGTATCCTATTCTGTTCTTAATGTGCAACCGGGAAGTTTCTCATTTTTTGATACTTGTCAATTTCATTCAATATTCAGCCACATTTCATAAAACATAATAAAATGTGATAACGTAAGTAAAAACGATGCAATATTTACATAAAAACTCACCTCGATACAAAATATGACGAATTTGTAATTTAGTCCACAACCTTTTCTTTTCCCTGATCAAGGTCAATTCCTCGTCTTTCTTGATCTATAATAACACATTTAACTCATTTAATACTCACATTATTCAATTTAGTCCAAAAATCACACTATGACCAAATTATATTTTTGCCCCTAAAGTTTCACATATTTACAATTTTTCCCCTAGGCTCGTAAGATGAAAAGCACTTATTTTTCTTAAATCATAAGCCTAGACGATTCATATTCCCTCTTATAGAAGCTCAAATTTTTCACTAAATCACATTTTCTACACATAATTTTACAACTTTTACAAATAGGTCTTTTTATGCAATTTCGTCAAAAATCACTTAGTAAAAGTTGTTTATCACACCCCAAATTTTCATATTCTTCCATAAAACATAAAAGCACATGCAAGTCATCCATGGGTAAATATTTAAACACAAACCCTAGCTCAAAATAATGGTGGAAATAGCTAAATCGAGCTACGAGGATCTCAAAAATGTAAAGAACATTAGAAACGGGGCTAAAATGGACTTACAATCGAGCTTGGAAGCTTGAAAAACCCTAGCTATGTCTTTCTCATGTGAAATTCGGCCAAGGGGTCGAAGATAGACAAAAATTGGCTTTTAATTTTGTTTTTAATTCATTTTAATAACTAAATGACCAAAATGCCTTTAATGAAAAAACTTTGGAAACATGCCTAACCATGTCCATTTTTGTCCACCAACTTAACCAATAGTCTAATTACCATATAAGGACCTCCAATTTAAAATTTCATAACAATTAGACACCTCTAGCATGTAGAACTCAACTTTTGGACTTTTTACAATTTAGTCCTTTTGACTAAATTGAGTGCCCAAACGTCAAAATTTTCGAATGAAATTTTCACAAAATATTTTTATAAAATCATAGAATATAAAAATATAATAAGAATAAGCTTTACTATGTTGGACTTGTGGTCCCGAAACCACTGTTCCGACTTGACCCAAAATCGGGCTGTTGCAGCTTAGCCTATACATGCCATTATACCAAAATAAGTTTGCTATTTATACCAAAAACGGGCTGAAAGATAGTGTGATGATGCTCTGACCAATTTCCAACCCTAGCGAGCTTCCGAGCACTATAAAACAGAGGAAAATTAAAACCGAGTGAACATTTTATGCTTAGTAAGTTCATATAACAAGAATTTAACTTACTAATCGTCGACGTTGCCATTGCCATACTCATCTGTATCTTCCTTATGATTCCCTTCACATACGCCCCTTTCCTCGGACTTGGAAGATCCAAGCTTGCCTTTCCCTAGACCAAGCTTAACCACGGATACCGCTACCGTCATGGCTTCCGACAGCTTTTGGACACCTCTTTGTTCCACCTCCTGTCTGACCCATGGCTTCAATCCCTCTTGAAAAGAAAGCATTGCTTCTCTCTCAGTCACATCTAAAACTTGGAGCATGAGTTCCTTGAACTCACGAACATACTCCCCCACTGTGCCCCGTTGCGTTATCCCTTGCAACTTTGCCCGAGCTTCTTCCTCGGCAAACTCAGGGTAAAACTGTCCCTTCAACTCGCATTGGAACTCTTTCCATGTTCCAATCTCACCTTGCCTTTTATCTGTGGTCCTACTTCGCCACCATAAAAGCGCAATATCAGTAAGAAATAATGAAGCACCTTACCCACATCATCCATGATGCCTTTGGCACGGAAGCAGTTTTCCATCCTCCACAAGAAATTGTCCACATCGCATGCAGACCTTGTCTCTACAAACTCTTTCGGTTTCAAGACATACTCGTTACTGAGTGCTGCACTTGACATTCCTTTCCCCACCACTGCTCGACACAAGGCCAGCTCTCCCTCGAGCTCCTCTATTCTTGTGCTTAAAGCCAACGTTGTGGCCATTGTTTCTTCCCTCAAAGCCCTCAACATGGCCTCAAGAGCATCATTCCTATCCGATAGTTTATCTTTATGTGAATCAATCAACTCGTTTACCTTGTCCATGGCTGAATCAAGAGACATTTTTACATAGTCTCTGGACTGTTCCTTCCAGTTGTCTATGTGACCCTCGAACCCATCGAGTGCCTCCTTTACGTCCTCCATGGATCCCTCGAGTTTACCCACACATTCCTCTACTGCCGACAGCATCTCCCTCAAACCTTTTCTTGCCCATCTTTGTTCGAACTCTTCTTTCGACATCCCAACAGTGCCTTCGAACCAAATGCATCCGATGGAGGTCTATTACTTAGATGGGGATCATTTGGCCCACGAGAGCTGGCCCGATTCAAGGAACTGTTGGAGAAGCCCGTCAAATTGAAGCCTGGTTGGCCCGATAGCGAAGATATGGCAACTTAGGCAACTATGGTAACTAATCTTAAAGATAGAGGGAATCATATCTTGTAAGATTAGATAGGATTTAATATGGCAATATCTTGTAAAATCCCTTAAATCATGGGATATGGTTAATCTCGTCCATCGATGTAAATGTATCTTGTCCGTCAGTTTTGGGGGAACTCAAGTATAAATAGAGAGTCTCCCCCTCATTTGTACTCACTCCATTCATTGTTTCATTATTCTTTGTGAATAAGAGAATAGAGAGCATTTACTCAAACACTTTGCGAGCGTCCCTTTCTATTGTTCTTATAAGCTTCTTTTGGCATAAGAAGTCTTCCACTATTCAATTGGTGCCTTGGAGGAGTTCTTAAGGAATCCTCATTCGAGTAAAGGCTGACTTAGGCGGGTTTGGACAAGCAAATTGCCTAAGGCCGCACGGATTGCAAGACGAAAGGTCTAGCCCCGTGACAAGTGGTATCAAGATCTCAATTGTCTAAACACAAGATCTCATCAAACAAGTTAGTCATATAATTCATATGTATATCAAGATAACAGAGATGTGCTCATCGTATAATAATTTTCGAATATTTCAGGGATATTAAAAAAAATCATATTAATCTCTTGTTTTCTTTTAATAGAAGTTTTATCCGTTGAATCATTAAAATATCGATGGATACCTAGATAGTATACTCGAGGTATACAAATAAATGATTCGTCAACTTATGTTCAGGGGTACCTACAAGGGCACATAATCAGGAAGCACACTCTCAAGCTATATATCAGGATACTCATATGAGCCATGTAATAGAAAGCTTATCCAGGCTATATCAGGAAACTCATAAGAGTCTATAATAGCAAGCTGATTGAGCTTAACAAGAAAATCCGAAGAGTTATTATCAGGGAGCTCCGAATAGCATAACAGGGAGTTCAAGCGAGCTATGTCAGGAAGCTCATAAGAGCTTATATCAGGATGCTTACGAAGAGCTGCGTTTGTGTCCGCAATAAATGCTGGATCACAACCAATCGAATAGTGGAATAGGACGCTTACAAAGAGTTGCAGTAATGCGCAACACATGTAGAATCACTACTGATCAAGATGCTCACAGGAACTATATAACAGGACGCTCGAGAGAGCTGATAACAAGATTGCTCATCCTAGCTATATTCTGTCCACAACATATGCAGGACCACATTCAATATGGAAAATCATGTATCCATCAAACTTCATTATTCAAATGGAACTTAACATTTTTCGGACATTATTGGACATGTGATTATTTTATAAATTTATAACATTTATATAATTCACGTAAATACATACCACACTCAATTCAATAATAAAAATAAACACAATTTAGTTACACGAACTTACCTCGACACTTGTTCGTTTATGAAAATCCACTAATCCGTCACCTTTTTTATTCCTCGATCTAACTCTTTATTTGATCTTTTCAGATCTATATAAATGAATTTAGCATCAATTTAATCCATTTCATACTCAATTGAACTCAATTCACTTCCTAGGTAAAATTACCATTTTGCCCCTATAATTTTCATAAATGACAATTTTGTCGTTAGGCTCGGAAAATAGAATTCATGCAATTTAATCCTTATTCCAAGCCTAATCGATCTTTATATGTCTTAATAACAGCCCATGAATTTACAAAAATTAGAATTTTTCCATGGGTTTTACCATTTTTCAATTTAGTCCCTAAATCATAATTTCATAAAAATTCTCTTTGTAAAAGTTGTTTACCTATCAACAACTTTTCATTTTCTACCATAAATTTTAAAATTTCAGCATATTCATCCATGGCAAAATTTTCATACTTTGAGAACTTTGCAAATTAATCCCTAAAATAGATAAATTAAGCTATTACGAACTCAAAAGTATAAAAATTATTAAAAACGAGACATGATTACTTACCCAATTAAGCTTGCTTGATTTCCTTTCTCTTTCCTAGGGTTTCCATGTATTTTGGGGAAGAAGATGATAATAATTGTAATGGCCTGATTTAGGGCCTAGTCAAAATAATGGTATCGAGACCACAAATCCAAAGTCAGAGAAATTATTTTATTATTATTTTGGAATCATAGCATGTTTATATTAGTGCATGAAAAATTTGGTGAAGAAATTTTAACGTTTGTGAACCAAATTGCAAAAAAAGACTAAATCGCATAAAGTGCAAAAGTCTTGATTTGAAAGGTAAGGCTGTTAAATTGTAATGAACCTTAATTTGGGGGTTTTTAAAGGGAAATTAGGCCCTTTTATAAGAGCTTGGACGGCCATGGGAGACAAAAATGTTGAAAAGTCAACATTAGGTAATTGGATGACATAATGTGTAATAAAATAATACCTAAGCCTAGCTATCATCTTTTTCTTTCATTCTTCCTTCTTTCACCAAAATTTTTAGCAAGATTAGAGGTTTGAGAGCTTCAAAAATTGCAGCAACTTTAAGCCTTCACAAGTAAGTGATTTTAATGGCTTTTCTTGAATATTATTGTACTTTTGAGGCCCTTGAAGCATGAGCTTTCAAATGAGGGTACTATTTTGCAAAACGATTAAGAGTTTAGGGTTTTGCCATGAAAGGATTTGTAATGTTTGCTAAGTTTTTATGAAAGAAAATGAGTCTTGGGTGTGTTATAAACAACTTTTGTGAAAGGTATTAGCATGAAAACACCTAAAAAGACTATTTTGCATAAGTTGTAAAATAGATGATAAATGTGTGAAATAGTGGAAATTTGGGGTTACTATAAGAGTACAAGGGGTTCGACTAGGCTTAAGATATGAAGAAATTTGATAAAAATTGATTTTCGGGTCTAGGGGTAAAATGTTCATTTTGTCAATGTTTAGGGGAAAAAAGGTCATTTTACCAAAGATGTGAATTTTCGATTGCTTAATTCTATTTAGTGACTAAATAAGTACATTTTGCTATTATAGATCAAGAATTACCAAATCTGAACGTAGACCGGGGGAAAGCCAAGCAAATCGACTAAATCGACTAGTCGCCACATTTTGTAATCCGAGGTATGTTGTATGTAAATAGTACAACTACATTGCTAATGCATGTGTTGAATTGCATTTGAATTAATATATCATGAATTGCTTGATTGTGGAATTGAGAAAGTACGATGATAGTAGAGATAGTAGAGTTCCCGTTTGAACCTACGAAATAAATCGGATATTCATGCCATGACATATGGGTTATTGTGGGCTAGTGTAAGACATGTCTGGGACATGCATCGGCCCCATTATGAGAGCTAGTGTAAGACCATGTCTGGGACATGGCATCGGCATCGAGACGAGTGCTATTGTAAGACATGTTTGGGACATGCATCGGCCTCAAGATGTAAGCCAATGTAAGAAATGTCTGGGACATGCATCGGCTACGAGATGATACTCAGTGTAAGACCATGTCTGGGACATGGCATCGACTTGAGATATGAGCTAGTGTAAGACCGTGTTTGGGGCATGGCATCGGCACCTTACCCATGTTTGAGGCTTAATGAATATCCAGTAGTGTTCTGAATGGTTCAACGGTGAGTGTTATGAATTTAAGTTAATGAGGAAAGTATAACCATGTTGTGAGTGGTACATGTGCCTAATTGAAATGTATGAGATGTGAGCTCGATATATGCTATGGGATTTATATGGATAGTGATGAGTAAGTTATGCTTATGCCCACTTTTGTGTTATGAGCATGTTGATGAATGGTAAAATTGTTGTTGTATAATTATTTATATGCAACTTACTAAGCTTTATGCTTACTCCCTCTCTTTTCCTTTTTCTTATAGTGCCACCTAACTAGCTCGAGGATCATCGTACGTCGGAGGCAACGATCACACTATTCCCCGAAGCACTCGGTATAGTTAGACTATTTCTTTTTGAGAATGGCATGTATAGGGCTTAGACTTTAATATTTTGTGTCATTGAGAAATTAGCCAAATGTGTTGGCTTGGGATAAATCCCTTTATTTTGTATAAGGCCAAGAGGCTTGGTAAATAACCTTATTTTGTCCACATAGGTAGGCACACGAGCGTGTGTCTAGCACACGGCCAGCCCCATAGGCGTGTTATCTAGCCGTGTGTCCCCTGCACGAAAAATTTGCAAGTCAGTATGCATGGTAGTAAACACACGGGTAGAGACACGGTTGTGTGTCTCAGCCGTATGAAGGACACGGCCTAGCACACGGGCGTGTGCCTTGGCTATGTGACATTTTGGGTATGCTGATGTCAGAAATAGAATGTCTAGGTTTTTGCACATGGGCGAGGACACGGGCGTGTCATGACCGTGTGAAAGACATGGGCCAGGAGCACGGGCGTGTGCCAGGCCGTGTGAAAACCCCTGTAGGTGTGAACTTAGAATTAATTCCACATGGGTGAAGGACACGGGCGTGTCCCTATTTTGCTTAGGCCGTGTGAGCCACACGGGCCAACAGCACGACCATGTCGAAATGGTTACACGGGCGTGTGCCCCTGTGTCAAGTGTCATTTTTCTAAAGTTGGTTAAAGGACCTGAGTTGGTCCCGAATGTTTTTCGATGTGCATTTTGGGCCTCGTAGACCGATATTAAGGATGTGTTGATAAGTTTGAGAAAATTTTAAATTTGTCTAAGTTTTGGAGACTCGGAAATGGTTGTAAGCACAAGTTTAGGTTAGGTAATGCCTCGTATTTCGTCTTGGTGTACGATACGGGTATGGGGTGTTACAATAGTATGGTATTTCCATTTAAATTTATTATAGTTCATTAAATTTTCAACATTCCAATTTAGTCTTTTTCTTTTTTCTAATTTTCCATGGATGATTCATCAGAAATATCTACTACTCCATTTAATGGTCTAATTGCCATATAAGGACCTCAAGTTTTGAATTCCATAGCTAATTAATCTTTATAGCTACTAGAATTCAAGTTTTTCATTTTATGCAATTTGATCCTTTCCATAATTAAACATGAAATCAATAAAATTTTCTTATAAAAAATTTCATACATCTTTCCTATCATAATACAGACCATGCAATAATATTAAAATAAATTTTCTTTATGACTTGGATTTGTGGTCCCAAAACTACTATTTTAATTCCACTGAAAACAGGCTGTTACATGTACAACGTATAGGATATTTTGAAAGAACAAAATTTATGACTAACTCTGAAGAGAGGTAAGTATAACAAATCAAAGAGTGTTGGTAAGAATATATATATGTGTAAGGCACATAGTATAAAAAAGTACTATTGGCGAAGTAGTGTTTGCCCAAAAGCCCTTTTCGACATATAGAATGGACGGACTCTAACATGAAAACAGATAGACAAGGACTCCCCGTTAAGTTACGACGATAAGTGAAATAGAAGTGGTTGTAACATCCCGATTTAGGGTCTAGTCAAGCAGTGGTTTTGAGACCACAAATCTGAAGTAGAAATAATTATTTTATAATTATTTGATGGTCCATGATATGAATGCATGTTTGTGTGAAAATTTCATGAAGAAAATTTGTGCTTAAAGTATCCAATTTGAAGTTAGGGACTAAATTGAATAAGTTGCAAAACTTGTGTTTTAGAAGCTTTGAACATTAAATTGCATTGGATCATTAATTAGAGGTCCTTAAATAGCAATTTGACCAATTTTTAAAATTTTGGACAAAAATAAGCATGAATAGGAAAAATTGAAAGAAAGGACTTAAGGGCATTTTGGTCATTTAGTAAATAAAAGAATAAAAAGGAAAAAATAAGTCAAAATTGGCTCATCTTCTCCATGTACCAGCCAAAATTCTCAAGACACAATAACTAGGGTTTTCTTCAACTTTCAAGCTTGATAGTAAATGCATCCTAGTCCTATTTTTGATGTTCTTTACATTTTTGAAGCCCTTGAAGCATGATCTATTCATTTCTAGCCATATTTTGAGATAGGGTTCATGTATGAAATTTGACCCATGTGTGACATGTTTGTAATATGATGTTTAATGGAGGAATATGAAAGTTTGATGTGTGTTTAAGATCTTTTACTAAGTGATTTTTCATGAAAACCCCTAAAAGGACCTTTTTGCAAAATGTGTAAAAATGGGTGATAAAAATGTGATTTGATAAAAAATTTGGGTTGTTATAAGAGGGAATATAAATCGTCTAGGCTTGGGTAACCAAAAAAATGCATGCATTTCATTTTACGAGCCTAGGGACCAATTCGTAAATAAGTGAAAAGTTAAGGGTAAAATGGTAATTTTACCAAAGTATGTGTTATGGGTCGATTTGACCAATG
This sequence comes from Gossypium anomalum, assembly GCA_025698475.1. NCBI lineage: Eukaryota > Viridiplantae > Streptophyta > Magnoliopsida > Malvales > Malvaceae > Gossypium > Gossypium anomalum. The sequence goes on from CM046965.1 coordinate 46,629,914, forward strand.
TATGTATTGAATAAGTTAATTTTGTCATTATAGATCAAGAAAAACGTGATTCGAGTCTTGATCGAGGGAAAACCAAAGTTTACGAGGATTAGGCTCATTTTTATCATTTTGTACTGAGGTAAGTTCATTTGCAAATAATGCAACATGTATCATACTTTAAATGCCTTAATATTGCATGTATGGTAAGTTTTTACATATTTGATATGATGTTGTATTATGTGTTTGTTGCCTAAATGTTATCATGAAATATGCTTTGATTATTCCATGAATAAGTGATTGGTACTATGGGATTTGAAATTGATGTTACAAGTAAGTTCAACAAAAATATGGTATCTAAGAATCCCGTTTGAATCTTAAGAATAGTTTTTTTATACAAGTGACATGTCACTAAGAACTATGTGATCTAAACTCATTGAGTTGTGTCTGAGTTCATGATATATGTGACATCTGAACTCATTGAGTTGTGGTCTGAGTTCGTGACATATGCATGACACATGTTTTGGCATCCGAGTACTGGCCTCGTATATTTTACTGGTGGCAGGGTAGTCCGACATGTGTTACGGATACCTGATAGCCTATATGAGCAGAGCCGTGAGTAGCTCGAAAGCGAGCAACATGTGATTTGAGGTAACATTGGATATAAGGCACTTAGGTGTGAGATTCTGATGTATCCGATAGTATTCTGAGTGTTCAATGGGTAGTTCTAAAGGAAGTTCAATGAGTAATCTTGATTATTACATCGAAGATGAGAAAGTAAGTTATTATGTGCAAGTGGTCACAGGTATGTATATCAAGCTCATGAGAATAACGTGAGATATGATGAACGTGTGGTATGAATATGTGTATATAGATGTATATGAAGAATGAGTTTAAGAGATTTGATAAAATACAAGATTATGTTTATTATGTTAAATGTATGACTAATGCTTGTTTAAGTTGCACTTTATTTGCATGTGAACTTACTAAGCTTTAAAGCTACCCTCCTTTCCTTTCCTTTTCTTATAGTGTTGCCAAGCTAACTTGGGGATCGTGAAGTGTCAGAGATTCGATCACACTATCAATTGGATAATTGGGTATAGTTAGACTTATCATTTTGAGTATGGCATGTATAGGGACTTGGTCTTTTTGTTATGTGTCATATTGATTAGCCGAATGTGTTGGCTCATAATGGTATTGTGATTATTTTGTATATGGCCATGAGAGGTGGCTCATATTGATTATTTGGGTTGTAACCCTAATTATTTATGCATGCATGCAAATGTGTTTATGTGTTGATGTGGTTTGGTTGCTTGTGGATAATATGTGAGAAGAATAACATATGTATTTAATAGATGAATAAGAACTAAATGAATATGACTATATTTATGGTGTAATTGAGTAACTTGAAAGAAGAGTTATAAAGATGATTAAGTATGAAATTGGTGTGGAATTCCATATAGAAGTATGATGATTGAAGTATGTAATAAATCTATAGTATGAAGTCATGGATTAAACATGATGGTGTGTGCTTGTGTAGCTAAATGTGCCATGTTGCATGCTATAAAGTATGATTGAGTATGTGAGTGTTTAAGCGTGGAAAATGGCTTGAAAAATAGCCTCAAAGTTGCCCACACGGGTAGACACATAAGCATGTGTCTAGGCCGCGTGTGACATACGGTCTGCCCCATGGGTGTATGATCCGACCGTGTGTCCCCTGTACCCTAATTATGCAAGTCAGTATGCCCAGTAGTAAACAAACGGGCAGAGACACAGCCGTGTGAAGAATAAGGGCTTAGGACATGGGCGTGTGCCCAGGCCGTGTGAAGTCTGCATTTAATTTTTGGAATTTAATTCGACACACGGCCTAAGCACATGGGCGTGTGACTTGGTCGTTGACATTATTTGGTTTATGACGTCATAGTCAGAGAGTTACATAGGCTGAAGACATGGGCATGTCGCAAGCCACACAGGCGTGTGTGACCACACGGCCTACCCACACGAGCGTGTGACTCTTCAAAACATGAAAATTTTCTAAGTTTCCCAAAAGTCTCCAAAGTTCTCAGTTTAGTCCTAAACTGTTTCCGATGTATGTTTGCACCTTGTAGGCTCTTATAAGGGACAATTTGCATGTGATTGAAAAGTTTTAAATTGTGTTGGAATTTTTATGGCCCGGTTTTGCATGAATATGTATGTTTAAGTACGATAATACCTCGTACCCTATTCTGGCATCAAATATGGGTAAGGGGTGTTATAGTGGTAATACGAAAGGAATGATCATAAGGTTTGTGTCCAAGGTAATGATATATTACATCTAGTGACCAATGGAGTCCCATGGCAACTAAGTTGTGAGGAAAGGTGGTTAGGAATTAGCCGAACATAAACTAGAAGGGTTAAGGGCTAAAAGAGTAATCGAGTAATTTCTTAGAGGTGGAATGTAACACCCTTAACCCGTATCCGTCGCCGAAATAAGGTTACGAAGCATTACTGGAATATACAGATCAAGTAAATAGATATTTCATTTTATACAGTATTCAAGTCAGAAATAAAAAATAAAGTCCCTTATATGAACCCTCGAGGTCCAAAACATGCATTAGGAACGGGTTGGGACTAAATCGGGTACTCAGAGAATTTTTCGTAAAATCTCAAAATTATTCCTAGGTGTAGGGGTCACACACCCGTATGGTCAGGCCGTGTGTAACTTTCTAACTTGGGTCACACAGCCAAGCCACACGCCCGTTTGCTAAGCCGTGTGTAAATTCCTGGGCATTCTATTTTGAAATTTTAAAGATGTAGGGGACACACGGCCAGGTCACACGCCCATGTGCTAGGCCGTGTCTCATACACGAATGAGACACACGCCCGTGTCTCTGCCTGTGTGAATGAAAATAGGCTATTTTCCAAGCCATGTTTCTCACCCCATTTTGTCACACTCTTACACCAACACTTTAACACATCCACAAGCTATTATAGGTCATTTAACCCAACTCAAAATCAAGTCCTATACATGATATAATACCTCGTATAATCAAGTATACACACTTACTTAAATTATGAAATTCACATATATGCATATCTTATCAAATATGCTAACTTAATTCAATCATCAATATGCCAATATAATTTCTATAAATCAACCATTTCAAAAACATACCAAACATATCCATCATAAGCAATTTCAATTGCTAGTTACAATTAAAGCATTTATATGCTGATATTGGACAATTAACCTACATGCCATTATAACCATAATTGATTTACCATATATATACCGAAATGGGCTGATGGATAGTGTAAGTGATCTCCGCCAAGCTTCCAATCCAACGAGCCTCCGAATTACTATAGAACAGGGTAAGTTCATACAACATGGTAATTAACTTACCACTCATTTAAATTCAATATAAACATACAAGGCACATTCAATCAACTTGATCACAAGCCCTAACACTTATCCTTATCACCCTTGTTAGTCATATATTTCATATAAATATCAAGAAACATGTATGGGCTCAACAATAATTAAATTTCCATGTACATATACTTTCCACATCACGTATTCATATAACATATACAAATCATATTCTTGTATTTCAAGTACATTTTCATAATAATTCGTCTCGCATTAAGATTATTTCATGTTAGAACTTTGCCCATTAAATCATTTGAAATGTCAGTGTCTGATGTGATCCCGACCACATCATGTTACGACACAACTCGATGCCATCGAGATTGGCCTAAACACGAGGGGCCCAAGTGTAAAATGAAGCTTAACTTCAGCTGACCGAGCTTTTCCCTAGCCTACCTAGCTCGATCTAGCTCAATGGAGCTCAAATCGGCTTGATGCTAGCTCATTGAGCTTGATTCTATTTTATTTAATTTCATTCATTTAGTTGTTGGAATAAGTTATAGTTAATTTAATTTAGTTAAATTAGTTAAGATCAGCTAAAATAATTAATTTGTGTTTTAATGTGTCTAAATTCTGGACCTTTTTAATTTAACTTAAATGTGTCTTAGTTAATGCATATTTTTAATGTGTCAAGTTTAGGACAAATTTAATTCTTGTTGCTAATTAATTTGTCCAGCCAAATGAAGCTCATTTAAGTTGTCCTAGCTACTGACAAATTTAATTCTTGTTGCTATTTAATTTGTCCAGCCGAATGTAGCTCATTTAAGTTGTCTTAGCTACTGCCGATTTAATATGTCTTAAGCTGATTTAATTTACTATTTTAATGTGCAGCTACATACATGAATCGGTACAAAAGGAGCTGATGATTACTCTCTTTCAGGTGGTTGTTCGTGAAGCTCAATGGACCTTGAGTTGAATTAAACTTTCAACTGATGCTTTTAGCTTCTCCATGTGACTTTACATGAAACACCATCAGCGACAACTATTCACCAAATTCGGCTGAATGTTTGCTTGTCTATTGGAGTGCCCAAGTTGAGATGTTAATACTCCAAGGCTGTTCAGCTAACCGAAGCATCAAATTGATCTCCATGCATTTTCTTGGCCGAATTTAAGCATGGCCATTCAGCTCCAATTCAGCTCACATATATTCCAATTATTTCCATCTGCATGTAGACACTTTAGAAGCTGTCCAATGATGTTTCCAGAGGCTAGAGAAGTTTCCTAGAATTTTCTTGAATTATTCTAGAATTTTTAGCTTATTAAAAGCTGAAATCAAATGTCCATCTAGCTACTCTTTTGTCCATTCAGCTAGCCTTAGACTTTCACTATAAATATTGAGTAAATTGCTGGTTGTACAAACTTTTTGATCATTATATGAATTTTAGTGTTATTTTGAGAATTTCAATTCTCTTTGTTCACTTTGGGATTGAATTGACTTATCGAGCTTAGTCTTGTGGTGTCATTCTTTCCTTTGCTTAAACCGAACTTATCACTTCCGGGTGTGGCGTTCAATATACCTTTGGTTCCTATCACATTTGATAGTGGGTCAAGGTTTCTTTCCCAATTTCCCTTAAACTGAATCATCTAAGTGCTACCTAAGTTTCGGGTCAACCGAGCCTATTGTGTTGGTTCAAACTTCAACCTTAGCCGATTTTAACTATCTATCACCAAGCTATCCTTTAACCTTTGTTTGAACCCTTTGTGAGCCATTTTCCATCCTTCTTTTCAACCTTCTCCGAAACTAGCCAAGACTTACCCAATTTATCATCGGGCAAACTCATACAACTCGAGATAACAACAACCATCATTTGGTATCAGAGCTGGTTAAATTGAGGTAAGAATCGATGTTTTTGGCAGTCACAGATTATATTTTGGTGAAAAAAATTCAAAAAAAAAATTCTTGAAAAAAAAAGAGAGGATATATATTAGAAGTGCAAAATCCAAAAATACATGAAAAAGTATTATTAATATATATACATATATATATATATATATATATAAAAAAAACAAAAGAGAGTGAAGTTTAGTTACATCAATTTCTTTCTGCCCGAGATAATTTCATTTCTTCCTAATACCCAAACGGCCACACTTGAAACCCTATTCTTTTATTTTTTTTCTAGCCTGCCCTTGCCCCAACATCATTCCCTTCCTAACCGAACATCACTTTTATAAACCGACCCACACCGATAGCTTCTAAGTTTAAGTAGTCCATCACGAACCAAGAGAGGCAAATGGAGCAGAAAAAGGCAGGAGTTTGGTGAGAATATTGGAATGATTAAAAGCCAAAATTGTGTGAATTTTTTTCTTTGAGAGAGAAGTTGTGAGATTTGTTGTGTGATTAAACAAAATGTCAAAAAGAATTGAAAGTATTGTTGATGATGATGGTGTTTTTTCTGAACCAATATATAATACATTTATTCGTGAGATAGACCGAATGCTCAAACGAAAACTAGAACCCATGCTTAAACAATTGGATCGTGTAGAAGAAAGATTCTCGAAAAAGTCCTCTATGCAAAAAGCACAAAAAGATTCAATTAGGAGAGAGCCATGACTTGATTCTTATTCTTCATGGGATTCAAGTTGGAGTAAAGAAAGTCACAAGTCTGAAGCCTTTCGAGGTAGCAAACAAGAAAGCACAAGCAATTCTTTGTATGCACCAAAGTACGCGTCCACGAAGGATCAAACACAAAGAGATGAACGAGTTTCGTATGCATCAAGGTATTCGCCCACGAAGGCTTATTCACGAAGAGTTGATCATGACTTACATGAAGATTTTACCACTTCTTTCCAACGAGAAGCTTGTCGTTATGATTCTTACAAGTTATCATCTTCTTGTAATGAAAGAATGAGACAAAAAGAAATAAAAAGAAAAGAGAGACAAGAGATGTTAATGAGAGAAAATGAGAGGAAACTAAAAGAGTTTGAGAGAAAAAGAAAAGAATTTGAAGAAGAAACAATGAGAAAAAAAGAAAAGGAAGAAAAAGAAAAGGAAATAAAAAGAGAGTGTGTGAGAAAAGAGAATGAAAAAGAAAAAAAGATTAAAAAGGAATGTGAACTTGAAAAGAAAATTTAAAAACAATACAAGAGAGAAGAAAAGGAAGGTAGAATTGAAAAAGAAGAGAGTGTTTAATAAAAAGTGAGGAAAGTTCTAACTAATTCACATGCGAGTTTAACTTTTTGATTTTTATTCTTTTCAGGTTTTAAAAGATTCATTTGACAAGTTCCAACTTCAATTGTAACAGCCCGATTTAGGGCCTAGTCGAAACAGTGGTCTCGGGACCACAAATCTAAAGTTAGAAAAAAAATTATTTTATTATTTTTATGAGGTTATAGTATGATTTTATTAGTGCATGAAAAATTTGGTGAGCTAATTTTAATGTTTTCTAGCCTGATTTTGAAAAAGGACTAAATTGCATAAAAGACAAAAGTTGCATTTTAGTACCCAAATGTGTTAAATAACTAGATAACTTAAATTGAGGGCTTTTAAAGGGCAATTACACCCTATTTATTAGTGTTGTCCGGCCATGTGATGAGTTTTAAACAAATAGTCAAAGTATTAGGTGGATGATGTCATGATTTGGTGATAAAATAATACCTAAAAGCCTAGCTATCATTTCTTTCTTCTCCATCTCTTTTCTCCACCAAAAATATCAGCAAAAATGGAGTTTTGAAGGCTGAAAACTTTCAGCAACTTAAAGCCCTCACAAGTAAGTGATTCCCACAACCTTTGTTGATGATTTTTGCATTTTTGAGACCCTTGAAGCATGAGTTTTCAAATGAGGGTGATATCTTGCAAAATGGTGAAGAGTTTAGGATTTTGCCATGGATGTATTTGTGATGTTTATTAAGTTTTTATGGAAGAATATGAGTCCTAGTTGTGTTATGAACAACTTTGGTGAATGAGTTTTCATGGAAAACACTTAAAGGGACTATTTTGCATAAGTTGTAAAATAATTAATAAGTATTTGAAATAGTGATAATTTAAAGTTACCATAAGAGTAAAAATAGTTCGGTTAGGCCTAAGATACAAAGAAATTTGATGAAAATCAATTTTCGAACATAGGGGTAAAATGGTCATTTTGTTAAAGTCTAGGGCCAAAATGGTCATTTTACCAAAAATGTGAATTTATGATTGCTTAATCCTAATTAATGACTAAATGAGGGCATATTGTCATTATCGATCAAGATTTACCAAATCCAAACCTAGATTGGGGGAAGGCCAAGCAAACCGACTAAACCGAATAGTCAAGTACTTTTTGTAAACCGAGGTAAGTCTACACTGTTAATACTTGTATTCATATCACCATTGAATTGATATTGTATGAGTTGTAAAGTTATGAATTGAGAATGCCTAGTGATATTTAAGATAATAGAAATATCCCGTTGAAACATTAGGATACGAACTGGATATTCGTGCTAAGGCATTGGGTGATTTGTGCGCCAGTGTAAGAAATGTCTAGGACATGCTTCGGCCACATTATGAGAGCCAGTGTAAGACCATGTTTGGGACATTGCATCGGCTTCTAGACTAGGGCTAGTATAAAACATGTCTGGGACATGCATCAGCTATATTATGATAGCCAGTGTAAGACCATGTTTGGGACATAGCATCAGCACAGAGATGAGTGCCGATGTAAGACATGTCTGGGACATACATTGGCCTCGACAGAGATTGTAACATCCTAATTTTCGAGTTTCTCGTAAATTTTTGGGAAATTGGTAAAGTTGTTAAAATTTGGTATTTGGTAGTGAAATTCATAATTGGAATATGTAAATGGGCCTAAGGAAGGCCCATGTATTGGCCAAAACCTAGTAGAATTTTTGAATTTTAAACTTAAGGAGTTATGGACTTTGGATAGGTGGCCTTGTTAAAAGATATGGGTAAAATGTAACACAAGAGAGCCCCTGGCAAAGTGGTTAAGTGACGCCACTAAGGAGCTAAAAAGGTGGCGTGTAAGTGTCTGGGGAGAGCCAAGGTTCGATTCTCTGAGCTGGCAGTTGTGGTGTTCTTTTTATGTCTTGAGCAGGCATGAGTTAGAAGCTGATGGGGACTCTGTTGGGGAGAGTTTGGATCGGTCAAATGCATGGATTAAGGAGTAATAAGGGGAGAGATTTGGGGATTTGGATAGAAGCTAAGAGTTGGCTGAATAGTGGGAATTAGAGAGGGGATTTCGGCAGAGGAGTATTAGGTTAGTATTTCGGCATTTAGGGATTGAGTTGTGTCATTTTCTTCTATGTAAACACCATAGGATTATTCTTTTTTCTTCCCTTCTTCTTCTCTAGCCGAAACTACCACCCTCTCCATCCATATTTCTTTCCTTTTCTTTTTCAAAACCAGTTCACTATTTCCTTCTTTTCATCTACTACTCTCTTTCTTATTTTCACTTTTGCCAAAAAACCACAAAAGTCGAAACTCCCTATAGTTTAGGGAGGCTGTCGTTTTGAAGTATAGGCCTTACTGGGTTTTTTTTCATTTGATCTCTATGGTTTGTGTAGTGAAATAGATAACTTTGGAGGAGCAGCAAGGCTTGGGGTATCGACTTGGATAAGCTTGAATCGTATCATCGGACCCTGTGAAGGTAAGCAACCTATGGCCATTAGAGGTTCTTTGGCCGAATAAGGTAAGGTGAATTTTGGATTTGATAAGAATGACTTGTACACTAAGATTGGTGATGATTAATTGTAGGTTGTCGTGGGAGACTCTGTTAGCAAAACATCACAAAATAAGTGTGTAACAACCTTTGCAGTAGCTTAGGCTAATATTCGCAGAAAAGCCGAAATGCCAAATTCCGGCATTTCGGGAACTTGAGATTTTGTATGAGGTTTTAGATGCGATAAGAACGATACGATCGGTGTTTGGGTCGATGGAACAGGTAAGGGTGTAATTCTGTGCACGTTGGTAAGTTGGGCCTCGATGGGCTGAAATTGGGCCCAATGGGCTTCCGGGCCCATTTGGGTAAGTTTGATAATAAAAAAAAGGAACTTGGATATATTGCATGATAACATGGTTATATCTGTTGTAAAAGTTGGGTTAAGAGAGCTTAAAGGGCTAATTCGGCATTCGTAGGGCCCATTAGGGGTTTTGGGCCCAAAAGCCCTAATTTGATAAAGTACGTTAAAATCACTGTTTAAACACTTAAGAATATCGATAATTGTTAATGAACGTGGAAACATTTTGATAATTAGTAAATTTACGAAATTACCCTAATATATGAAAAATGACTGTTTTGCCCCTAGGTAAAAATGACCTTTATACCCCTAGGGTCTTATTATGAATATGATGCATGAGATATTGATATACATGATATGACACGATATGCACATGATATGTTATGACATGCACATGATATGCACATGATATACTCATTATATGCATGGGTTGGGTGTTGATATGAATAGAGGAAGTGCAAAAAGGGCTTTGCCCCAGTTATTAAAAGAGGCTAGGCCTCCAGTTATATGATTAAGTAGCTATGCTGCCAGTGGAGAGTTTGGTTGGGTGGGTTGAGTTATTCCCCACATGGAGAACTTGGTTGGTACGGGTGGAGAGTAGCGGATTGTGGGTTGAGTAGTCTCCCCAAACGGGCTTGCATACATCCATTAATATTACATGTGATACTGAAATGGGCCTATGGGCCATACCGTTTACAGTTAAGGCTTCGAACCAGTAACATGATTGATGTAAAGGCTTCAGCCTAGTAATATGATTAATGAAAAGGCTTCGGCCCAGTAACCGTTAAACGAAAGGCTTCGACCCAGTATGCTGGTATTAGTTTGGGCTCTAGAAGGGGCTTGTTGCACACTATGTTTCCAAACTCACCCCCCTTTCCTCATCTTTATAGGTGGGCCTTGATGTGGAGACTTAGAGCCGGAGGGGATTTAGAGTGGCCATAGTGATGGCTTTTGGACTTTACAATAAGTAACCGGTTTTCTTCAGTTATCTTAACTATTAATGCTATTTATTTTTGGGTTGTAATAAGGCCATTTTAACTATTTATTTGGGATTATTTTTATTTTTTCATGACTCTATATTTTTTGGATAATAATTGAAAATGGGCTAGACTTAGGAGGCGTTTTCAAAATGTTATTCGTTTTCAAAATAACACAACGATACAAATAATCGGTATGTCAAAGATAACTACTTAAATGAATTTTAACTCATTTACCAAAGTGTGGCAATGGTTGTGGGCATGTCTAGGATTGGATCCAATCGAGAGCTTGGTACTTAAGCAGCCTTCATGGCTCACCTCCTCTGTTTCAGATTCCTACCTGGTGCACAGCTTCCATTCACTTTGTTAACTTAACAAAAGACGATCTTTTAACACTAAAACGAAGCATGGGTTTTTAAAACTTCAATGTGACACGTCAGATTCGACCATAACGTTTGGGCCAGGTTTGGGGTGTTACATTTAGTGGTATCAGAGCCTAGGTTGCAACAACTCGGCTGTGGATTTCCAAGCGGGTTCAATATCAAAAATTTCAAAACAAAGGTATATTAATTAATTTTTAGGAATTTCTATTTTCTGTGACCAAATAAATGTTTTTTAAGTGGTTTGGAGAAATACGTGGCACACTGAATCCCCGGCACCAAGTCTGTAAGTATACTTTCTTTTACACTATTTGATATTGATATGATGTTATAGATAGAATAGAGGCCCTACTATGATACTTTAGATAGGGTAGAGTCAAAACAAGAAGATTGAGACTGAGCTAGAGCTAGCTCATTATGGGGAAAACAATCCCTGAATTACTATATTTCCATAAGACATCTCTTAATAAAGACTGAAATATTCGACTAATGTCATAAAATTCTTAATCAGATAATTCAAAAATGAGTACAAGAGGAACTTGTGGACAAGGCCACGGACGTGGTCGCGGAAGGGTGCAAGCTGAATCTTCATCCTCAGGGCATAGGCTAGCTGAGGAGGCATTTGTGCCACAGGCAACTGAGACTGGGTCACATGGTCAGGCTGCGGGGGATGATGCTTTGTCTCAAGCAATGTTAAGGGTCCTAGAAGGGGTCACTGAAACTAGCACTAGGACAATGAATAGGGGATCCATCTCTAAACGACTCCGGGCTAATGGAGCAGAGGTTTTTAGGGGCGTATCTGGAGTAGCCCCAAATGTGGCTGAATATTGGTTAGAGGCAACAGAGCAGATTATGGACGACCTCGATCGCTCTGTGGAGCAAAAGCTGAAGGGGCCGTGTCGTTGCTAAGAGATGAGGCATACTAGTGGTGGATCACTGTAAGGGAAAGTACCCTGATCGAACGAGTAACTTGGGAACTGTTCAAGACTCCTTTTAAGGGGAGGTATGTTGGAGCTAGCTATGTGGAAGCCCGTCGAAAGGAATTTTTGAATCTGGCACAGGGTAGTAAGACTGTTGCGGAGTATGAGGCGAAATTCTTGAGGCTGAGTCGATATGCTAGCAGGATAGTTATGACCGAATATGAGCGTAGCGTTCGATTCAAGGATCGCCTCCACGATGAGCTTAGGGTGCTGATAGCTCCACAGAGGGAGCGTGATTTCGCTGCATTAGTGGAGAAGGCTAAGATAGCTGAAGAAGTAAAATAAACCGAACGGCAGAATCGTGAGAGGGATCGACCCAGATTCAGGAGGGATTTCGAACCCTTAGGTGCTGCAAATAGAAATGTTAAAAGAGCTAGAATGGAGGAACCGGTTCGACCAGCTCTGGTGAATACTTTTAGACCGCAGGCTTGCAAGGACTGTGGCAGAGTGCATATGGGGGAGTGCTGGAAACGGACTGGAGCATGTTTCCGATGTGGGTCAAAGGAACATAAATTCAGAGAGTGTCCTCAGAGAGCAGCTCAGGATCAAGTTGCAGAGCAAAGGGGTGTCCAACCGCAGCAGGGAGGACTACCACCACAGAGAGGCCATGGGCAAGGTAGAGGCGACAATGGTAATGGACGAGGACGTGGGGCATCTGGCAGGGGTGTTGGACATGCTGAAGCTCGACAGCCGGTGCTAGTTTATGCTGCACAGCGTCGTGAGGAGGGTGATGCTCCTGATGTTATAACCTGTACGTTCCTCATTCATAGCAAGCCTTACACTGCTTTGATTGATGTGGGTTCCACTCACTCGTATGTTACTTGTGATATATCTGGGGCATTGAGTGTGCTTCTTGAGGAGACTGTGAGTGGGGTATCAGTGATAAGTCCTTTGGGACACTTGGTTAAGGTAGATAAACTCTTTAAGGAGGTGCCTTTAGAGACGCAAGGTAAGATATTCGTGGGGGGTTTGATGGAGCTGCCATTTAGGGAATTTGATCTTATTTTGGGAATGGACTGGCTAACTAAGCATAGGGTGATGTTGGATTGTGCTGTTAAGAGAATGGTGCTAAGAACCACCAAGGATGAGGAGATAATGGTCATAGGGGAGCGAAGGAACTATTTGTCTAATGTTGTTTCGACTTTAAGGGCTGATAAGTTGATTCAAAAAGGTTGTGAGGCATTTTTAGCATTTGTGAGTCAAGCTGAACCTGAGGGGATGACTGTGGAGTTAGTTAGGACCATCAAGGAATTTTAAGAGGTATTTCTGGAGGAACTTTTTGGACTACCTCCGAATAAAGAAGTTGAGTTTGGAATCGACTTGTTACCTGGAACAGCTCCTGTATCCATTGCACCTTATAGGATAACACCAAAGGAGTTGGTAGAACTAAAAGCTTAGATTCAAGAACTATTGGATAGAGGGTTTATAAGACCAAGTATTTCTCCATGGGGCACACCAGTGTTGTTCGTAAAGAAGAAAGATGGGACCATGCGAATGTGTATTGATTATCGGCAGTTGAACAAACCGACGATCAAGAACAAGTATCCCTTGCCAAGAATCAACGATCTGTTCGACCAACTGAAAGGATCTTCGGTATTCCCTAAGATTGACCTTCGGTCAGGATATCACCAGTTGAGAGTCAAAGAAGAGGATATTCATAAGACGACATTCAGAACTCGATATGGTCATTACGAGTTATGCCCTTTGGTTTGACTAACGCACCGGCGGCATTCATGGATTTGATGAATCGAGTGTTACAGCCATACTTGGATCAGTTCGCAGTCATTTTTATCGATGATATCTTGGTGTACTCGAAAACAAAAGAGAAGCATGATGAGCATCTTCGTATTGTGCTGTAAGTGCTAAGGGAAAAGCAACTTTATGCAAAGTTTAGTAAGTGTGAGTTTTGGCTGAATGAAGTAACCTTCTTGGGGCATGTTGTGTCTGCTGAGGGGATCAAGGTAGACCCTCGAAAGATTGAGGCAATTTTAGAGTGGAAGCCACCGAGGTCAGTAACAGAAATCTGAAGTTTTCTAGGGTTGGCAGGTTATTATCGAAGATTTGTGGAAGGATTTTTTGTGTTGGCAGCGCCGTTAACAAAACTTATAAGGAAAGGGGCACCGTTTGTTTGGACAAATAAGCAGCAAGAGGCTTTTGAGAAGTTAAAGAAGGTTCTAACTGAGGCACTAGTGTTGATTCAGCCAGAATCTGGCAAGGATTTCGCTGTGTATAGTGATGCGTCACATGTAGGTTTGGGCTGTGTGTTGATGCAAGAGGGTAAAGTGGTCGCTTATGCTTCACGACAGCTTAAACCTCATTAGGTAAACTATCCTACTCATGACTTGGAGTTGGCAGCGGTGATTTTTACGCTTAAGATATGGAGGTACTACTTGTATGGGGAGAGATGCATTATCTATACGGATCATAAGAGTCTTAAGTACTTGCTGAATCAAAATGAGCTGAATCTTAGACAGCGAAGGTGGATGAATTGTTAAAGGACTATGACTGTTCAATTGAGTACCATCCAGGTAAGGCAAATGTCATGGCTGATGCATTGAGTCGTAAGACTGTGGCGAAATTGAAGGCAATGTTTGCTCGTTTGAGCTTGTATGACGATGGAAGCTTATTGGCAGAGTTACAAGTGAGACTGACTTGGGTGGAGCAGATTAAGAAGCAGTAGTTGGTGGATGAGTCGTTGGTTTCTTGATTTCAGCAAGTTGAGAAGGGGGAGAATTCAGACTTTGGATTAAATAATGATGGGGTTCTTTGTTTTCGAGGAAGAATTTATGTGCCGAAAGACTCTGATTTGAGATTGATGATTTTGAAAGAGGCGCATGGTGGACCTTGTGCTATGCATCCAGGAGGAAGTAAGTTGTATCGAGACTTGCAAGAGCTATATTGGTGGCCTGGGCTTAAGCAAGAAGTGACCGAATTTGTGGGAAAATGTTTGACGTGTCAACAAGTAAAGGCCGAGCATCAACTGCCTTTAGGATTGTTACAACCAGTAAAGATACCATTTTGGAAATGGGAAAGGGTAACTATGGATTTTGTAAGTGGTTTGCCATTGACACCTTCCAAGAAAGACTCAGTTTGGGTAATTGTGTATAGGCTGACGAAATCTGCCCATTTCATACCTGTCCGAACCGATTACTCACTTCAGAAGTTGGCCAAGTTGTATGTGGCAGAGATAGTACGGTTGCATGGAGTGCCAGTATCAATAATTTCTGACCGAGACCCAAGGTTTACGTCTCAGTTTTGGCAGAAGTTGCACGAGGCGTTGGGAACGCGATTAGATTTTAGTACGGCTTTTCACCCTCAGTCGGATGGGCAGTTAGAGAGGGTCATTCAGATTCTAGAAGATATGTTGAGGGGTTGTGTTATCGATTTTAGGGGTAGTTGGGAGGATTACTTGCCCATTGGCAGAATTTGCGTATAACAATAGTTACCAAGCAAGTATTCAGATGGCTCCTTACGAGGCACTGTATGGGCGAAGGTGCTGCTCACCTACTTGTTGGGCTGAGTTGGGGGAAAGGCAAGTACTTGGACCAGAGTTAGTAGCAGATACTGAAGAAAGGTTAAGGTGATCAGGAACCGGTTAAAGGAGGCAGCGGATCGACAAAAGTCTTATGCTGATCTGAAGCGTAAGGATATTGAATATGCTATAGGGGACATGGTCTTTTTGAAGGTTTCATCTTAGAAGAAGATATTGAGGCTTGGTAAGAAGGGTAAGTTGAGTCCACGGTTCATTGGGCCTTATCGAATCCTTAAACAGATAGGACCGGTGGCTTATCAGCTAGAGTTACCTTCAGAGCTGGATCGTATTCACGATGTCTTTCATGTGTCCATGCTAAGGTGATATCGTTCTAACCTAACTCATATCGTGCCAGTTGCTGAAATTGAGGTACGGTCAGATTTGACCTTCGAAGAAGAACCTGTGCAAATACTTGATCGTGACGTCAAGGTATTGAGAAGAAAGTTAGTTCCACTAGTGAAGGTACTTTGGAGAAACCATGGCAAAGAGGAAGCTACTTGGGAGTCCGAGGAGGCGATGCGTCAACAATATCCACAACTGTTTGGATCAGGTAAAAATTTCGAGGCTGAAATTTCTTTAAAGAGGGTAGAGTTGTAACATCCTGATTTTCGGGTTTCTCGTAAATTTTCAAGAAATTGGTAAAGTTGTTAAAATTTGGTATTTGGTAGTGAAATTTATAATTGGAATATGTAAATGGGCCTAAGGAAGGCCCATGTGTTGGCGAAAACTCGGTAGAATTTTTTAATTTTCAACTTAAGGAGTTAGGGGCTTTGGATAGGTGGCCTTATTAAAAGATATGGGTAAAATGTAACACAAGGGAGCCCCTGGAAAAGTGGCTAAATGACGCCACTAAGGAGCTAGAAAGGTGGCGTGTAAGTGTCTGGGGAGAGCCAAGGTTTGATTCTCTGAGCTGGCAGTTGTGGTGTTCTTTTTATGTCTTGAGCAGGCAGGAGTTGGAAGCTGATGGGAACTCTGTTGGGGAGAGTTTGAATTGGTCAAATGCATGGATTAAGGAGTGATAAGAGGAGAGATTTTGGGGATTTGGATAGAAGCTAAGAGTTGGCCGAATAGTGGGAATTAGAGAGGGGATTTCAGCAGAGGAGTATTAGGTTAGTATTTCGGCATTTAGGGATTGAATTGTACCGTTTTCTTCTGTGTAAACACCATAGGATTATTCTTTTTTCTTCCCTTCTTCTTCTCTAGCCGAAACTACCACCCTCTCCATCCATATTTCTTTCCTTTTCTTTTCCAAAACTAGTTCACTATTTCCTTCTTTTCATCTACTACTCTCTTTCCTATTTTCACTTTTGCCGAAAAACCACAAAAGCTGAAACTCCCTATAGTTTAGGGAGGCTGTTGTTTTGAGGTATAGGCCTTACTGGGGTTTTTTTCATTTGATCTATATGGTTTGTGTAGTGAAATAGATAACTTTGGAGGAGCAGCAAGTCTTGGGGTATCGACTTGGATAAGCTTGAATTGTATCATCGGACCTTGTGAAGGTAAGCAACCTATGGCCATTAGAGGTTCTTTGGCCGAATAAGGTAAGGTGGATTTTGGGTTTGATAAGCATGACTTGTACACTAAGATTGGTGATGATTAATTGTAGGTTGTCATGGGAGACTCTGTTAGCAAAACGTCACAAGACAGGTGTGTAACAACCCTCGCAGTAGCTTAGGCTAATATTCGTAAAAAAGCCGAAATACCAAATTTAGGCACTTCGGGAACTTGAGATTTTGTATGAGGTTTTAGATGCGATAAAAACAATACGATCGGTGTTTGGATCGATGGAACAGGTAAGGGCGCAATTCTGTGCACGTTGGTAAGTTGGGCCTCGATGGGCTGAAATTGGGCCCAATGGGCTTCCAGGCCCATTTGGGTAAATTTGATAATAAAAAGAAACTTGGATATATTGCATGATAACACGGTTAGATCTGTTGCAAAAGTAGGGTTAAGTGAGCTTAAAGGGCTAAATCGGTATTCGTAGGGCCCATTAGGGGTTTTAGGCCCAAAAGCCCTAATTTGATAAAGTACATTAAAATCACTGTTTAAACACTTGAGAATATCGATAATTGTTAATGAACGTGGAAAACTCTTGATAATTGGTAAGTTTACGAAATTACCCTAATATATGAAAAATGACTGTTTTGCCCCTAGGTAAAAATGACCTTTATACCCCTAGGGTTTTATTATGAACATGATGCATGAGATATTAATATACATGATATGACACGATATGCACATGATATGTTATGACATGCACATGATATGCACATGATATACTCATTATATGCATGGGTTGGGTGTTGATATGAATAGAGGAAGTGCAAAAAGGGCTTTGCCCCAGTTTATCGAAAAGGGTTTTGCCCTAGTTATTAAAAGAGGCTAGGCCTCCAAATATATGATTAAGCAGCTATGCTGCCAGTGGAGAGTTTGGTTGGGTGGGTTGAGTTATTCCCTACATGGAGAGCTTGGTTGGTACGGGTGGAGAGTAGCGGATGGTGGGTTAAGTAGTCTCCCTAAATGGGCTTTTATACATCCATTAATATTACATGTGATATTGAAATGGGCCTATGGGCCATACCATTTACAGTTAAGCCTTCAGCCCAGTAACATGATTGATGTAAAGGCTTCGGCCCAGTAATATGATTAATGAAAAGGCTTTGACTCAGTAACCGTTAAACGAAAGGCTGAGGCCCAGTATGCTGGTATTAGTTTGGGCTCTAGAAGGGGCTTGTTGCACACTGAGTTTCCAAACTTACCCCCCTTTCCTCATCTTTGCAGGTGGGCCTTGATGTGGAGACTTAGAGCCGGAGGGGATTCAGAGTGGCCATAGTGATGGCTTTTGGACTTTACAATAAGTAACCGGTTTTCTTCAGTTATCTTAACTATTAATGCTATTTATTTTTGGGTTGCAATAAGGCCATTTTAACTATTTATTTGGGATTATTTTTATTTTTTTATAACTCTATATTTTTCGGATAACAATTGAAAATGGGCTAGACTTAGGAGGCTTTTCAAAATGTTATTCGTTTTCAAAATAACCCAACAATACAAATAATCGGTATGTCAAAGATAACTACTTAAAAGAACTCGTTTACCAAAGTGTGGCAATGGTTGTAGGCATGTCTAGGATTGGATCCAATCGAGAGCTTGGTACTTAAGCAACCTTCATGGCTCACCTCCTCTGTTTCGGATACCTACCTGGTGCACAACTTCCATTCACTTTGTTAACTTAAGAAAAGACGATCTTTTAACACTAAAACGAAGCATGGGTTTTTAAAATTCAATATGACACGTCAGATTCGGCCATAATGTCTGGACCAGGTTTGGGGTGTTACAGAGATAGCCAGTGTAAGACGTGTCTAGGACACGCATCGACTAAGAATTGTGTTAGTGTAAGACATGTCAGGGACATGCATCAGCACGCATATATGAGAGCCAGTGTAAGACCATGTCTGGGACATGGCATCAGCAATATACCCCATGTTGAAGGTTAATAGAATATCCAGTAATATTCCAAACGTTTCAATGGCGAGAGTTATAGATCAATTTTGATAAAGAAAGAATGATCATGTTGTGAGTGTTACAGGTACCTATATGGTTAGCATGAGTAACGAGCCTAATTAGAAAATGTGACTCAAGTAGATGACAATGAGTAAGTCAGATTATGTTTACTTTTGAGCTATAAGTATGATGACTAATGGTGAGATTGTTATTGCATATTTATTTATATGCAACTTACTAAGCTTTATGCTTAGCCTCTTTCCTTTCCCTCTTCTTTCAGTGTCACCAAGCTAGCTTAATGATCCATTAAAGTCAGAGATATCGATCACACTATCGGCCGCAATACTCGGTATAGTTGGATTTATATTTTTTGAAGGTGGCATGTATAGGGCTAGACTAGGATGTTGTATCACGAGAATTGTTCATGTATTTGGGCTTAAGTCCAAAGCCCTTTATTTTGTATCAAGCCTAGAATAATGACTATTATTCATTTTGATGAATGCATATAATGTCCTTTCTATGGATGAATTAGTGTCTATTGTGATGAAATTTGTATATTGAAATGATCATGTGTAGGTTGTGCAAATTGGGTGACAAAATGGCTTGGGAAATAGCCTAGTTTGTCCGCACGGATAAGACACACAGGCGTGTGTCTAGGCTGTGTGTGACACACGGCTTATGCCCATGGGTGTGTGTTATGGCCGTGCGTCACCTGCATTTAAAATTTTAAAGTCATTTTAGCTCACGGGCAGGCCACATGGGCGTGTGTCCATGCCGTGTCATAAAGTTAGTATGCATGCTAGTAGTACACAGGCAAGAGACATGGCCATGTGTCTCGAATGTGTAAAGGACACGGTTATAGGGCACGGGTGTATGCTTGGGCCGTGTAGTTTTGGCAGAATGCCCAAATTTTTTGACACGGGTTTGGGACATTGGCATGTCCCTAGCATACGGTTGTGTGCTCTATACCCACACGGGCGTGTGAAGCCTTGATGCATGAGATTTTCAAAGTTTTTCATGAGTTCTTAGTTGGGTTCCAAACTACCTCGGATGTATGTTTTGGATCTCGTAAGCCCGTATATGGGACAAATTGCATGTGAAAAGAAAAGTTTTAAATTATTTAAAATTTTCACGGCCCTGCTTTATATAGTTGGTTGAGTTTAAGTCAGGTAGCACCACGAACCCTATCCTAGCGTCAGGTACGGGCGAGGGGTGTTACATCAATACCTTCCTGATGAGAGATGATTCCAATTGCTCGAGAAAGGAAAGAACGAAAATGACATTATCCCACAAGTGCTTAAAGGTAAGCAAGGTAAGGAAACTTAAACAATTGAGTCACGACAATTTGATTTGAATATTGATGAGAAATTTAGCGATGACTTAGTTTTTGAAAGACCTCCTTATTTTTCTTTGGTTAATTGTCATTCTCTCTTTGGTTATTTGATGTGTTTTGCGTTGAAAAATCTGTTGAAGATGTTGGATTAATTCAGCTTGTGCAAACTTTGGACGTGCGTGATAGCAATTATTTGCATAAAAATCTTGATTTATTCGACTATGATGTTTATGTGAACTCTTTATATTTTTGTGCGAAACCCTCTTGTATAAGCATGCCTTTGTGAATGAAATATGAAGGGTTTGATTGCTCGAATGTATGTCTGTCTAAATATCGTTTGCTTGGCATGTGTGATGTCTTGGTGAAAATGAAATTTTTGTTGCATTACGGAACGACCGATCAAAACCGTGTTTTTAAACCAGGAGCATGTATTCTTAAGTTGATGTCAATCGAAGGTGAGTATCAAAATTGTATTTTGAATCAATGTGTTAACCTCTTCTATTTGCTCCGAGTTTTACCTTTATTTTGTTCGAAAACAAAGCATGTGAATCTTGTTAGCTTGCGAAGTCAAAATCCAATTTATGATTCTGGAAATTGCTCCATATTGTGGTTTAAAAGGTTTGAACATGTTTTGGATGATAATGACTTAAAATTGCAACGTGTCCTTTCTATGATGCCGGTCTTGAAATTGTCACATCAAATTGAAATGGGAAGAGAATACTTTGTCTTTGATCCCAGTGCACATCGTTCTATAGCCTTGTCTAAGGGATTTGAATCATGGAAAGTTGATTCCCAAAACTATAGCTATCGAATGCCTTCTAATTCAGGTTTGTTGCCATCAATGAATTTCTTGATTCATTATGATAAGGTAAACCAACTTCTGCTTTTGATCCCGGTATTGATTCATATGTTCAATTTTTGAATAAGATTTTCAAAAGTTCTTTTCTGTTTATAATTTCTAGTGTCACTAATTTATCTCATTCTTGTGTAGGTGACACTTTGGAATGGGTCCCTCCTAAAGAGGGAGGGCATGAAAATAACATGTTTTCTTTTCGGACCACTTGGGGTTCTCAGATTTTTGTAAACGAATCTGTCAGGATCATGAGAAAAAGGGTTCATGACCATGAAAGATTTTTCGTGAGCAAATGGCGATTTGAGGACAAATGTAACGCTCTCATGCCCGAGACCGTCGCCGGAATCGAGCTTGAGGTGTTACTAAACTTAATTCATTAATTAAACAGCTCAAACAATTTTATTTTAAAATTTTCAAACAAGCTGGCTAACTGCATCACAGTCACTTAAAAATTCATATCTCAAGTTTCGAAAATCAAAATTAAGATCCATAAATTTTTCCTAAAACTAGACTAATATATATATCTACTAATTATTTTCTATAATTTTTTGGTTGGGTCAATTAGTACAGTTTATTAGTTAAAATCTCCCTTATTTCAGGATTCGACTACTCTGACCCTTGTGTATTACGAATTAGATATCTCCCTATACAAAGTTTCAAAGATTATGCTGTTTGTTTTTCTTAAAACTAGACTCAAGAAAGAGTCTGTAAATATAAATTATGACTTCAAATTATTTTTTTACAATTTATGATGAATTTTTAAATTCAGAATAGGGGATTCAGAGATCATTCTGACCCTATTCCACTAAAATTTAAATATCTCATAAAATATGACTCATTTACCTATTTTGTTTCTTCCACATTAAAATAGACTCATTAATATTCAATTATATATTTTATTCATCATTTAATTATATCTCTACTATTTTTAGTGATTTTTCAAACACACATCACTGCTTCTGTGAGATTCTATTTTATAGCAAATTTCACTTTAGATTTTCATGAACTGAATAGCATTTTAAACATACATGACATCAAACATGATTTAGATTGGCCATTCCAATGGCTAATCATTTACAAACCCTTTTCTTACCAAACCATAACCATATCATAAGATCATTTACACAAAGAAAGTATATTGCTATACATGCCACTCTCAAAATATACAAGTCAATTTACCAATTTAAGTCTTCGGATAGTGTGAATGAGTCTTCGATCTATCTCGATTCTCAAGCCGACTTGTCAAAACTATAATGAATAAAAAGGAGGGAGTAAGCATAAATGCTTAGTAAGTTCACATGCAAATAATAAGTAACATGATCATGCAATCCAACATAAACATCATTAAGACACCCATAACATAAGAATACTTACTATCTTACCACAATTTTGTCTCACCAAGTTCTTAACCAAGGATTAAACTCATACCTGTCCATTTTCACTTCTGCAACACATTCATCATCGAATCACTTTCGTTTTAAGTATTCTCCATATTCTCTTAGAATTCTCCCGTTGAACACATCAGAATATAATTTCGGATACGCGGATAGTGTGCACGTAAGTGCTATACTCATAGCTAAACAAGCTCAATAGCTTTGGAAAACTGTGTAGTCAAGCTACCATGTAACCCACCCATAAACGAACTCGGACTCAACTCAACGAGCTCGGGCGTTCGCATCCATATATGAACTCGGACTCAACTCAACTAGCTCGGATGCCTAGTTACATCTCACGAACTCGGACTCAACTCAACGAGTTCGGAACTCAACCATCCTAGTGACATATCACTTGCATCCTAATCTATTCCGAAGGTTCAAACGGGATTCTTCTCAATTACACATTTTAATCGTCTTCTTCGAAATATAGAAACCGATACTTGCTAGCATCTCATACTTATCAACTTGTTCACATAATTTGCATATTACCAAATAATAATTCACAAAGCATAATATTTCATGATAATAAGTATCGTATCATATAAATATAGTTAAATCACTTAAAATAAAAATTATGTTACCTTATTTGCACATGAACTTACCTCGATACCAAATATTAGCAATCGAGCCTATTCCTCGTAAACTTTGTTTTTCCCTCGATCACGACTTGAATCTTGTTTCTCTTGATCTATAATACCAAATTAATTTATTTAATACATACATTCATCAAAACAGCCCCTAGTACCAACTTTGGAAAAATTACCATTTTACCCCTAAACTTTCACATATTTACACTTTTGCCCCAAGGCTCGTAAATTAAACCTCATCCTATTTTCTTATGTTTTACGACATGCTGATCATTTTTACCTTCTATGGAAACATCAAATTCACACTCTAACATGTACTTATGAATATTAGGTATTTTTACCGATTAAGCCCTTTTACTTGTTTTCACTTAAGACCGAGTAACACAAGTTGTCTAACATAATTTAAAACCTCATATTCTAACATAAAACACCAAAATACACAAATTTCACCTATGGGTATTTTCCCAAATATGAACCCTAGGTTAAATTATTGCTAGAATAAGCTTAATCAAGTTACCGGGACTCTAAAAACGTAAAGAACATTAAAAACGGGGCTTGGAATCACTTACTATGGAGCTTGGAAGCTTGAAACAAACCCTAGCTATGGAGCACCCTTGAAATTTTGGCCTAATGAAGAAGATGGACAAAAATTGGCTTTTAATTTTGTTTTTAATTCATTTTAATAACTAAATGACCAAAATGCCCTTAATTAAAAACTATGGTGTTTTTATTTTCCTTTAGGTATTTTTGTCCAAACTAGTATAATGGTCTAATTACTATCCAAGGACCTCCACTTTAAAAACCCATTACTCACAAGTACTTAATGCCTTTGTGAACTAGAACACACATTTTACAATTTTTGCAATTTAGTCTTAAATATCAAATTAGACCCTCTATCGATAAAATTTCTAAACGAAATTTTCACACAATCATGCAATCATGCCATAGACCTTAAAATGATAATAAAATAAATTTTTCTACCTCGAATTTGTGGTCACGAAACCACTATTCCAATTAGGCCCTAATTTAGGATATTACAACAAATCATCTTTAAGAGCGAGGGTATGATGCGATCCCAACTGCATCATGTTACGACACAACTCGATGCCATCGATATTGGCCTAAACACGAGGGGCCCAAGTGTAAAATGAAGCTTAACTTTAGCTCAACAAGCTTTTCCCCAGCTTACCTAGCTCGACCCAGCTCAATAGAGCTCATGCTAGCTCATTGAGCTTGATTCTATTTTATTTAATTTCATTCATTTAGTTGCTGGAATAAATTATAGTTAATTTAATTTAGTTAAATTAGTTAAGATCAGCTAAATTAATTAATTTGTGTTTTAATGTGTCTAAATTCTGGACCTTTTTAATTTAGCTTAAATGTGTCTTAGTTAATGCATATTTTTAATGTGTCAAGTTTAGGACAAATTTAATTCTTGTTGCTAATTAATTTGTCTAGCCGAATGAATCTCATTTAAGTTGTCTTAGCTGCTGAAAAATTTAATTCTTATAGCTAATTAATTTGTCCAGCCGAATGTAGCTCATTTAAGTTGTCTTAGTTGCTGCCGGTTTAATATGTCTTAAGCTAATTTAATTTGATGTTTTAATGTGCAGCTACATACATGAATCGGTATTAAAGGAGCTGATGATTACTCTCTTTTAGGTGGTTGTTCGTGAAGCTCAATGGACCTTGAGCTGAATTAAACTTTCAACTGATGCTTTTAGCTTCTCCATGTGACTTTTCATGAAACACCATCAGCCACAACTATTCACCAAATTCGACTGAATGTTTGCTTGTCTATTGGAGTGCCCAAGTTGAGATGTTAATACTCCAAGGCTGTTCAGCTAACCGAAGCATCAAATTAATCTCCATGCATTTTCTTGGCCAAATTTAAGCATGGCCATTCAACTCCAATTCAGCTCACATACATTCCAATTATTTCCAGCTGCATGTAGACACTCTAGAAGCTGTCAAATGATGTTTCCAAAGGCTGGAGAAGTTTCCTAGGATTTTCTTGAATTATTCTGGAATTTTCAGCTCATTAAAAGCTGAAATCAAATGTCCATCTGGCTACTTTTTTGTCTATTCGGCTAGCCTTAGACTTTCACTATAAATATTGAGTAAATTGCTGGTTGTACGAACTTTTTGATCATTATATGAATTATAGTGTTATTTTGAGAATTTCAATTCTCTTTGTTCATTTTGGGACTGAATTGACTTATCGAGGTTAGTCTTGTGGCGTCATTTTTTCCTTTGCTTAAACCGAACTTATCACTTTTGGGTGTGGCATTCAATATACCTTTGGTTCCTATCAGATTTGATAGTGGGTCAAGGTTTCTTTCCCAATTTCCCTTAAATCGAATCATCTAAGTGCTACCTAAGTTTCAGGTTAACATAGCCTATTGTGTTGGTTCAAACTTCAGCCTTAGACGATTTTAACTATCTATCACCAAGCTATCCTTTAACCTTTGTTTGAACCCTTTGTGAGCCATTTTCCATCCTTCTTTTCAACCTTCTTTGAAACGAGCCAAGACTTACCCAATTTATCGATCGGGCAAACTCATACGACTCGAGATAACAAAAACCAAGCTCGTATCAGTGTCACACTAGTAATTCATTCAAGGTGTACAAATCTATAATCATGGATGAACATATTCATCAAACAAATTCCATGTTCATATATTATCATCTCATATTTCCATATATCATGTATCATCATTTTGATGTATTTCAGGTAGATATGTGTATTAATTCATTTCATATTCATATTTTCTCATGTTAGGATTTTGCCTGTTGAATCAATGAAAACATCTATGGATACACAGGTAATACACTCGAAGTGTACAAATCTGAAATCTGTCAATTCAAATTCAGGAGTGCTCCTTAAAGCACATAATCAAGCCATATAACAGGAAACTCACAAAGAGCCATTAATCGGGAAGCTCACAAAGAGCCATTAATCGGGAAGCTCACAAAGAGTCTATCAGGAAGCTTATACAGGCTATATATGTAACAGCCCATTTTTGAGTTAAATTAGAACAGTGGTTTCAGGACCACAAATCAGAGGTCAAAATATTTATTTTATTATTTTACTATTTGAATGCTTAATTTGATAAAAAAGGATTAAATCGCGTAAAGTGCAAAACTTGGGTTCTATGAGCTAAAAGTGTCAAATAGCTATAGAACATTAAATTAAAGGTCCTTAAGTGGTAAATATACCATTTCTATGTTAGTGGATGCTTGTAACAGCCCGATTTAGGGCCAAAATAGAACAGTGGTTTCGAAACCACAAATCTGAGATTTTAAAAATAATAATAATAATAATTTATTATGATTAAGTTTTAGCGTTTATATTATGATTTCCTAATTGTGTGAAAATTTTGTTACGAAATTTTATCGATTGGATGTTTAATTTGACGTTTAGGATTAAATTGAAATAGGTGAAAAATGTGTGTGTCTAATTCATAAAGTACTAGATTGAAATGGGTGTTTTAAGTAAAGGTCCTTAAATGGAATTAGACCATTATTTTTATATGGACAAAAATTAGGACATGGATGGAATTTTTAGAAAGTTTAGTAGTAAGGGCATTTTGGTTATTTGTATATAAAATGAAATAAAATGGGAAAAATAACACAAAAATGTGTTCATCTTCATCAAGCTTGGCTGAAACTTGCATGTTCTCCATAGCTAGGGTTTTTCCCAAGCTTTCAAGCTCAATAGTAAGTGCATTTAAGCCCCGTTTTTAATGTTCTTTACATTGTTGAAATCCTCGTAACTCAGTCTACCTATTTCTACTATTATTTCGACTTAGGGTTTATGTTTAAAAATTTACCCATGAATGATATGTATGTAATTTGATGTTTGATGGTAGAATATGAATGTTTGAAGTTAGGAGAACGATCTTTTCTAAGTGATTTTCAGCGAAAACGAGCAAAACGGCATAATCGGTAAAAATACCTATTGTTCATAACTATGTGTTAGAGTGAGAATTTGATGTTGCCATAGAAGATAAAAATGATCAGCAGTCATTAAACATAAGAATAAGGGCTGAAACTAAATTTCTGAGCCTAGGGGCAAAATCATAATTTTGTAAAAGTTAGGGGGCAAAAATGTAATTTTTCCATAATGTGATTTTTGGATTGAAATAAATAGTATGAGTGTTAAATGAGCTAAATGTGTTGTTATAGATCAAGAAAGGTGTGGAATCGATCTCGAACGAGGGAAGGAAAAGGTTTTGGACTAAATTACAAAATTTTCATATTTTGCACCGAGGTAAGTTTGTATGTAAATAATACATTAACGTCATTTACATTTTATATTTCAGCCTATTATATATATATTAGCTGATGTTGAAGCATTAATCAACTATTGGAAGAATGGAAATAAGTAATAGAGAGAGAAATCCCGGTTGAACATTCGGAAAGATTGAATAAAATAGATGGAGCGTAGCTAGGTCACATGTATGGTGCTAAGTGCACATCATGTGTACAAGAAAGCTACGAGATACTATGTAGTGGCTAGGTCACATGTGTGACACGGGATGTATCCCATGTGGACAAGAGAGCTACGGGAGATATAAATGTAGCTAGGTCGCATGTGTGATTCCAAGTGAAGGACACCATGTAGACAAGAGAGCTACGAGATAAATTGGCTAGGTCACATGGGTGGTACTAAGTGTTCACCATGTGTACAAGAGAGCCGAATTATATGAAATATGATGGTGGAGCTGTGTGCTGAAACCATCAAGTATCGGGAATTGATCCGGATTGTTCAACGGGATGGCTTTATGGTGACATTGTAATCATGGACCTATACTTGCGATGTATGAAATGTGGTGAAAATGAATTGTGATGTGCATGTTAAAATGAGATTAATATAAAGAAAGTGTGAAAGAGTGAATTAGCAATAATACTG
Organism: Gossypium anomalum; assembly: GCA_025698475.1. Classification (NCBI taxonomy): domain Eukaryota; kingdom Viridiplantae; phylum Streptophyta; class Magnoliopsida; order Malvales; family Malvaceae; genus Gossypium; species Gossypium anomalum. The sequence continues at coordinate 46,657,742 of CM046965.1, forward strand.
TTTTGGACAGATGCAGTGTCATGATTTTGAAAAATAACCAAAAATAATGGGAATTTAATTAGAGGGTTAATGAGAAATGAATTTAAAGCTTAATGAGTCTATTTTCATGTAAAAGAAACAGAGCAAGTAAAGGAATCTTATATTTTGAGAAATTTATATTTTCGTGAGACCTGTTCAGAATGACTGCATGATCCTCTATTCAGATTTTAAAAATTTACCATAAATTTTAAAGAAACAATTAGGATTTTTATCTTACATGTATGGAATCCTTATTGAGTCTAGTTTTATAAGAAACAAACGGCATAGTCATTGAAACTCTGAATAGAGAGATATATGAATCGTAATATACAGGGTCAGAGTGGCCAAACCCTAAAATAGGGGAGACTTTAACTAATAAACTGTACTAATTCGCTTGACCAAAAATTCTAGAAAAAAAATTAGTAAGTAGATATATGAGTCTAGTTTCAAGGAAAATTCACGGAATTGGATTTCGAGTTTCGTAACTTGAGTTATGATTTATTTAGTGAACATGACGCAGGAGGGACAGCTTGATCAAATTGGAGTAAATAGTGAAATTAAAAATAAATATGATTGAGTTACTTTGTAAACATATTAGATTCCTTATTTATTATTTATATACTTACTTACTAAGCAATAAGCTTACTTTCTTTTCTCTCTTTTTTGTTTTATAGCGTCATCCAGCTAGCACGGGAGTTAGAGATCGTTGAAGATCTGTCCACACTATCAATACTTTTGGTATTTTAACTAAACATTTTGAATTATGGCATGTATAGTAGGCTTAGTCATTTTTGTTACGTGTCATAATTGCCTAGGCTTAAAATATAGGCTACAGTATGTGATCGACTATTTTGTACAAAGCCATTGAAGTTGGCTAATATTGTTAAAGACATATGTTATAATGTTTCATGATCCAATTGGATGCCATATTTTCGTCTCGGTTTTATTTAATGGTATGTGTTATGTTCTGGTAATATCTCATACACTGTTTCGGTGTGGAATGCGTGTAAGGGGTGTTACAATGCTAATGTTTTGGTATAAATGAAAATTTGAATTAATTTTAAGGTTAAAATGGTAAATGGTTAATAATTGATAAAATAATTAAAACAAAAACCTATTTTTTTCATTGTCATCTTCACTTAGCTGAATCTAAAGAAGAAAAAGAAGAAAATTTTTCTCATCTAGGGTTCAGTCCCTAGAAGTTAAATTGGTAAGTGATTTTGACTCGGTTTTTGATGATTTCTACATTTTTGAGATCGTTACTTCGTATTCTACTTAGCCCATACCTTAGATTTTGAAATTTCTAAAGATATCTCATATTTCCATTGTTGAATGCTTGAGTAATTTGATAGTTAATGATGGATTTTGAATAATTGTTGATAGTTAAACTAGTTTTGTAAAGTGATTTTTGACCAAAATGCCAAAAAGGGATTAATTTGTGAAAATGTAAAATTATGTGGTTAAAACTGTGAATAAATTGAAAATATGGGCTACTAGTAATATGTATTAAATTCAGCTAAGCTTGGGTTGTACTAAATTACATGAATTTGCAATTTTATGTGATAAGGACTAAATTGTAAAAATGTGAAAGTTTAGGGGCAAATGTGTAAAATAGCCCTAATATGTGTTTTGGACCAAATTGCATAAATAGTTAATTAAATAAGCTAAATTTGATATTATATAGATCAAGATAAGCCGAGATCGGGTTTAGATCGGGGAAAAGGAAAAGTTGACGATTAGCCGATATTTGCTATCCGAGCTATACGAGGTAAGTACGTATAATTAGAATCAAACTTTTAAATACTTGAAATAATTGTAATGAATGTGTATAATTGAGTAGTTGATATACTTGGAATGTGAATGCCTTATCGATATAGTTTAATTGTTACTGAAGCCCCGTTTGAACCGTAAGAATTCGTAGGATACGAGTGACATGTCACTAGGGTTACCGTTTTGGTCAAGATCCTGCATGTGTTGCGGACTCACCACAGCTTGTATGAGCTTACTGATATATCAGCTAGTAAGAGTTTACTGTTCTCAGCTCGTAGGAGCTTACTGATTCAGCTCGTTAGAGCTTACCGTTTCAGCTCAATAGAGCTTACTGTCCATCAGCTCAGGAGGAGCTTACTGTTCATAGCTCGAAAGAAAAGAAATGATAATGAATTGACATATTATTGATTTATATGTAATGTACATCACCTGAGTATCCCTCGAGATTCTAATAGGTTCAACGGGCATAAATTTTGTGATATGGTAAAGTACTGTTTATACAAACGAATTACTATTATACGATTGAAAGTAAAATGTTACAAATGATGTACATGATGTATATGAAGTTGATATGATACAATGTATAGAGTATCTATATTGAGTTAATGGAAGTTTTCATGTATTTAGGTAACTAACTTGTGATGAATGTTTGTGTTTAGGCATTTGGTAACTGAATTGAGTACACATTAATTATTGCCTTGTATAAATGGTAAGTTTAATTCTGAATTATATGGGCTTACTAAGCTATAAAGCTTACTCTGTTTATTTTTCCATGTTTTATAGAGGTTCGATAGCTCGTTCGTGTCAGACAAGTCAGAGTTACGCATCACACTATCTAGTTGCCGATTGGTACTTTTGAACTTGTGGATATATAAATATGGCATGTATAGGCTAGTTATAAAGATGTTAGTTATGGCTATTTGAGATTGTGATTTTGGTACATTTGGTGCTATAAGTCTAAGCCATGTGATTTGGCTAAACTTGATATTATGTGTTGTTATGTTTTGGCAAGTAGTAGATGAAATGGAAACATGCAAATGTTGTCTTGATAGGTAGTAGGCTTATGAATGGAAAATGTATGATGTTAATTAGGTATTTGAATTCTATGTTGAATTGGTATAATATGTGTATAAAATGTTATGGAATGGCTGCCAATTGGGTTGTAAAAATGTTACTATTTATGCTGGTGTATACATGTGAAAATAGGGTGGCATAATGGCTTTGCAAATAGCCTATTTTTGTCCACACGGGCGTGTGTATCAGTCGTGTGTGACATAGGTCATGTTTCATGGTCGTGTGTCCCCTGGTGTTGATATTAAAATGAAGTCAGTATGCTCCACATGGTCTTACACACGGGCGTGTGGCCGGCTATGTGGTACAAGTCAGTATACCCTCTAATTGGCACACGGCCTAGCACATGGGCGTGTGAGTTAGCCATGTTGCATAAGTCAGTATACCCTACAGGTTTGGCATAGCCTAGCACACGTCTTGGCATACGGGGTGTGTGTGGCCTCTTCAAAAGGCACACGGGCTAGACACACGGGCGTGTGGTCGGCCGTGTGACCTTAGTCAGTATGTATGCCCTATTTCCACATGGCCTAAGACACGGGTGTGTCTACTAGCCGTGTGAGGCACACAGCCTGTTCACACGGGCGTGTGACCCTTGAAGTGTTGAAAATTTTCTCAATTTCTAAAATTTTCATATGCTATCGGTTTAGTCCCGAACCACTTCTAAAGCATGTTTAAGGCTTCGTAGGCCTTATAAAAGGACAAGATGATTGAGTTAAATAGTATTTGAATATGAATGCATAAATGTATGAGTTATGTAGGTTAAATGATGTGTATTGATCGGTAATACCTTGTAACCCTACTCCGACGACGGATACAGGTTAGGGGTGTTACAATATAACAGGAAGTTCATAAGAGCCATAATCAGGAAGTTCACAAAGAACTTTTAATCAGGAAGCTCACGAAAAGCCTTTAGTCGGGAGCTTCGGATAGCCATATATCGGGAAGTTCAAGCGAGCCATATAAGGACGCCCACACTGAGCTGCATCTGTGCCTGCAACATATGCAAGATCAAAACCGATCATAAAATAGGACGCTCACAAAGAGTTGCGTTTGTGTCTGTAATATATGTAGAATCACAATCGATCATATAATAGGATGCTCACAAAGAGCTGTGGTAGTTCGCAACACATGCAGGATCACTACTGATCAGGATGCTCGCATGAACCATGTAATAGAAAGCTCGAGAGATCTTATAACAGAATGCTTGTAAGAGCTATTGTGTGTCTACAACATATGTAGGACCACAACCAATCGGGAAACCCTGTATCCATCGAATTCCATTATTCAAATGGGTTATCAAATATGTAATCAATTTCTTGTATATGGCATTTATACAAATTAGATACACAACATTCAATTCAAGCATATAATATACACAATTTATTTACGCGAACTTACCTCGATAAATGTTCATGTACGTCAAATTCTACTAATCCGACACTTTCTCTTTTCCTCATTCTAACTCCAAATTTGGTCTATCTAGATCTATACGAATGAATTTAACATCAATATATGTTCATTTCAATTCAATTTACATCTTAGGAAAATTTACCATTTTGCCCCTAAACTTTTAATTAGTGACAATTTCATCCCTAAGCTCGAAAAATGAAATTCATGCAATTTAATTCTTATTCCAAGCCTAGCCAATTTTTACATGTAAAATTTACAGCCCATGTATTTCATAAAATTCAGAATTTTTCTATGAATTTTACATCTTTTAAATGTAGTCCCTAAATCATAATTTCATCAAAATTCCCTTTACAAAATTGTTTATCTATCAACAACCTTTCATTTTCTACCATAAAAATTCATAATCCATCTACGATCATCCATGACAAAACCCTATCTCTTTGATAACTTTACAAATTAGTCCTCGAGATAGCTAGATTAAGATATTACGATCTCGAAAACATAAAAATCATTAAAAACGGAACAAGAAAACATAGTTAATTGATCAAAGTAAGCTTGCTTGAGCTACTTTCTCTTAGCTAGGGTTTCCATTGAAATAATTTGGGAAAGATGATGTAAAAGATGATATTTTCATTATTTAATTAATTATCATCTTTTATTTTTTTCACTTATCAATTTCATCATTTTCTTTATTTTATTTTCCATGGATGAGTCATCATCCTTAACCACTAAGCATTTTTAAATGGTCTATTTACCATATAAGGACCTCAAATTTTGAATTCCATAGCTATTTAATCCTTTTAGCTATTAGAACTCAACTTTTGTGCTTTATGCAATTTGGTCCTTTATCACATTAAACATGTAATCGATCAAATTTCTTTACGAAATTTTTATACAACATTACTATCATACTATAGACCATAAAATAGTATAAATATAATTTTTCTTCCAAAATCAAATTTGTGATCCTGAATCCACTGTTCCGATTTTAGTGAAAACGGGCTGTTACAACTCTCCCCATTAAGAATTTTCGTCCTCGAAAATCTTACCAATATAGAGGTTCAGATATTGCTCTCTCATAGTTTTCTCTAGCTCCCAGGTAGCTTCTTCTATATCATGTCATTGCCAGAAAACTTTTACTAAAGCTACCTTTTTATTTCTCAGTTCTTTCACTTCAAGTGCTAGAATTTTGATCGGTTCTTCATTATAAGTCTTGTCAGACTGAATTTTAATATCTATTGGAGAAATTACATGTGACGAATTTGATCGATACATTCATAACATAACATATGAAAAATATTATGAGTTCTGTAACACCCCTTACCCGATACTGTTGCCAAAATCGAGCACGAGGCATTACTAAACTTAATCTATCACTTAAATAGTTTTAAAAATTTTTTTTTTATTTAAACTTTTCGGAATGTGCTGTCATTCTGCGTCGTAGTCACCTAAAAATTCATATCTTGAGTTCCGAAACTCAAAATTTAGATCCGTAAATTTTTCCTGAAACTAGACTCATATATCTATCCACAAATTTTTTTCTAGAATTTTTGACTTATCCAATTAGTACAGTTTATTAGTTAAAGTTACCCCTGTTTCAGAAGTTGACTGTACTGACCTCTACTTACTACAAACCACTTTTCTCCCTATATAAAATTAATACAAGTATACCGTTTGTTTCTATTAAAACTAGATTCAATAAGGATTCTAACCATATAAATTACACCACCTAATTATTTTTGTACAATTTATGGTGAATTTCCAAAGTCAAACAGGGGATCTAGAAATTGGTCTGACCCTGTTTCACTAAAACTCAGATATCTCATAAAATATAATACCTTTACCTCTTTTGATTATTCCATAAGAAAATAGACATAATAAGCTTTAATTTCGTATATTATTCATCTTAAAAATATCTTTACACAATTTTTAGTGATTTTTCAAATTTACATCATTTCTGTTATTTGAATCTGTTTTTAGGTTACTTTCACATTTTTCATAATTTTCATGTGATAACCACCATTCAATCATACATATTAATAAACATGCATATCATCGTCCATTTTTATTAGCTAGTCTCTAGCAAGCATTTACACATCATTCATTGTTCATATTATACTAAAGATAGCTAAGTTTCTATACATGCCATACACAAAACAAAACGTCTAATTATACCGAGTTATTTCTTGGATAGTGTGATCGGCCTCCGACGTTTCCTTCGATCCCCGAGTGGCTAGATAAGTACTATAAGAAGAAGAAAATAAAGAGATTAAGCACTAGGCTTAGTAAGCTTACAAGCAAATAAATTACAACATTCAACATAATGAATAATTATACATAATGTCACCTAGCCTCATAAACTTTCTTTACTTCTCATTTTCTACCTTCTTCTTTACTCACTTACTTTCTTTCTTACCTGACCTTTCACTATTCATAAATATAATCTACCTTCTCTTTTGCTAATAATTCACTGTAATTTAAAGTGTACAATGACCCATTGAACCACTCGGAATACTAAGGATACTAGGGTCGTTCCTGTCGATCAATATCCTGCCAATGCCATGTCTTCGACATGGACTTACATGAATTATTCCTGTCTCCAATGCCATATATATATGTCTAATATGGGCTTACATGGCTTATTCCTGTCTCCAAAGCCATATATCTGATATGGACTTACATGGCTCATTCCTCGTGTCTGTCTCCGTCTGTCACAACCCCAATATCCTAACATTCCTAAGGTTCAAACGGGGCTTCCTAATGCTTTTTCTCTCACTACTACTTTAATTCGACTTCAAATATTCTCATAAAATAAGTATATAAATGCTGGAAATTTACAATAATAATGTAAAATAAAAGAATATTGCATTTATTTCATCAGTAAACTTACCTCGATACAAAATGTGACTAAACTTTACAATTTAATCCTTTACTTTTTCTTTTCCCGATCTACTCCCGAATTTCGCTCTTCTTGATCTATAATAGCAAATTTAACTTATTTAATATCAAAATTTATCAAAACAGTCCTTTACTCGGACTTTGGAAAAATTACATTTTGCCCCTAAACTTTTGCATATTTACACTTTTGCCCCAAGGCTCGTAAATTAAACTTCAGCCTATTTTCTTATGTTTTATGACATGCTGGTCATTTTTCCCTTCTATGGCAGCATCAAATTCATACTCTAACATGCACTTATGACTATTAGGTATTTTTACCGATTAAGTCCTTTTACTCGTTTTTGCTTAAAACCGAGTAGTACAAATTATCTAACATAATTTAAAACCTCATATTCTATCATAAAACACCAAAATACACAAATTTCACCTATGGGTATTTTTCCAAATATGAACCCTAACTTAAATTATTGCTAGCATAAGCTTTATCGAAATACTGGGACTCAAACGTAAAGAACATTAAAAACGGGGCTTAGAATCACTTACTATGGAGCTTGAAAGCTTGAAACAAACCCTAGCTATGGAGAACCCTTGAAATTTCGTGCTAATGAAGAAGATGATACAATTTTGTCATCTTTTTACCTTTTTATTAATGTTAATAACCAAATGACCAAAATGCCCCTCCTTACTAAACTTTCAAAAATTCCTTCCATGTCTTAATTTTTTTCCATGAACTTAAAATTGGTCAAATTACCCTTTAAGGACCTCTAATTAATAATCTAATTCAATTTTATGCAAAATACTTCTAGAACACAAGTTTTACAATTTATTCAATTTAGTCCCTAATTTCAAATTAAGCACTTTATGCATAGAATTTCTTCACGAACTTTTCACACAATCATGCAAACATATCATAGACCTCAAAATAATAATAAAATAAATTTTTCTACCTCAGATTTGTGGTTTCGCAACCACTATTCCGTTTAGGCCCTATTTCGGGATGTTACATTTCTCCCCCCTTGGGATTTTCGTCCCAAAAATCTTACAATGTGAAAAGATTTGGGTCTTGTTTTGATAGCCTCTTCGGGTTCCCATGTAGCCTCGTCTACCCCATGTCTATTCCATATTACTTTCACAAGTGCAATACTTTTGTTCCTTAATTGCTTTACCTCCGAGCTAGAATCTTTCTGGTTCTTCACCGTAAGTCATGTCCGGTGAATTTCAACCTCTGTCGAGAAATCACATTTGACGGATCTCGAACGATAACGACGTAGCATAGACACATGAAATACATTATGAATCTTCTCTAACTCAATCGCAAAAAGCTAACCGATATGCTAATGGTCCGACTCTCTCAATCACTTCAAACGGTCTAATAAAACGTGGACTTAGTTTGCCTTTCTTGCCAAATCGAGAACTTTCTTCCACGGGGATACTTTCAAAAAACTTTGTCACCAACTTGATACTCAATCTCTTTTCTCTTCAAATCGCATACGACTTTTGTCTGTGCGAGGTCGCTTTTAAGCAATCTCGATGATTTTACTTTCTCTTACTGTTTCCTTAACTAGATCAACTCCAGTAAATCTGATTTTCCTTAAGCTTTGTCCAATACAAAGGTGTGCGACATTTACGTCCATACAAAACTTCATAAGGTGCCATCTTCAAACTCGATTGATAACTATTATTGTAGGCAAACTCTACTAATGGTAAATATTTTTCCCAACTGCCTTGAATTTCCAATACACAGCATCTAAGCATATCTTCAAGTACTGAATAACTCTCTCTCGGTGACCGTCGGTTTGAGGATGGAAAGTGTATGCTAAAACTCAATTTCGTACCTAAAGCCTCTTGTAACTTCTTCCGAGAACGTGAAGTAAATCTTGGATCTCTGTGCAAAATGATCGATAATGGCACTCCATGTAGTCTAACTATCTCTCAAAATGTATAACTCACCCAACTTGTCAAGTGAGTAATCCATACGGATTGGGATAAAATGAGCCGACTTAGTTAGCTTATCAATCACAACCTATATTGCATCTTTCTTTTTCAGATGTTAACGGCAACCTCATCACAAAATCCATAGTAACTCTGTCCCATTTCCATTCCGGAACTAGCACGAGTTGCAATAATCCCGAGGGTACCGATGTTCGGCCTTTACACGTTGACAAATCAAGCATCTAGAAACAAACTCAAAATGTCTCTTTTCATTCCTACCCACCAATACAATTTCTTCAAATCATTATACATTTTTGTACTTGCTGGATGAATAGATAAAGAAGCGCTATGTGCTTCTGTAAAATCTTTCGAATAAGCTCATCATTCTTTGGTACACAAATTACGTCTCTAAACATCAAACAACCATCGAACCAATCCGAGAAATTTGATTCTATGCCTGACTCGCATTGAACTCTTTTAGCTTGTAACTCATTATCATCTTTCTCGAGCTTCACAAATCTCTTCAAAAAATACTAGTTTAGCTCTAAATTCAGCTAAAATAGAACCATCATTTGACATGGCTAAATTGGTATTCAAAGCTCGCAAAGTAAATAAAAGTTTCTGCTTAGAGCGTCGAACTACATTTGCATTTGCCTTACAGGTGATAATCAATCACTAACTCGTAATCTTTAAGCAATTCCAACCATCTTCTTTGCCTCAAATTCAAATCTTTTTGAGTCATCAAGTATTTCAAGCTTTTATGATCGGTAAATATTCGGCACCTTTCACCATACAAACGATGTCTCCAAATTTTCAATGCAAAAATAATGGCAGCTAACTCTAAATCATGTGTCGGATAGTTCTTCTCATGTGGCTTTAGCTGTCTAGAGGCATAAGCAATTACCTTCCCTTCTGCATAAGTACACAACCAAGTCCATTCATGGACGCATCACCAGTAAATCACAAACTCCTTACACGGTTCGGTTGTACTAAAGCAGGAGCTTTAGTCAACGATGCTTTTAACTTGTCAAAACTTTGTTGACACTTCTCACCCATTCAAACTTGACATCCTTTCGCAGCAATCTTGTCGGGGGGTAGCTATCATGGAAAATCCTCTACAAATCGTCTATAATATCCGGCAAGACCAAGAAAACTTCTAACTTCGATACATTTCTAGGAGGCTTCCAATCAACAATGGTCAAATCTTGCTCGAATCAACCTTAATACCTTCACTGAGACAATATGTCCAAGAAAACCAACTTCTCGTAACTGAATTCACTTTTCTTTGAACTTGGCATACAACCGATTATCTCTCGAATATGTAAAATCGTTTCTCAAAAGCTCTGCATGCTCGATCTCATCATGAGAATAAATCAAGATATCATCAATGAACACAACCACAAACTTATCCAAGTACGGTCTGAAAATTCGGTTCATTAAGTCCATAAAATGGCGGGAGCATTAGTCAAGCCAAATGGCATCACAAGGAACTCATAATGACCATACCTAGTCCGGAAAGCGCTCTTGGGACATCCGACTCTTTAACTCGCAATCGATAGTATCCGGATCTCAAATCTATCTTGGAGAACACAACAGCTCCTTCAATTGATCAAACAAATCATCAATTCTAGGCAATGGATACTTGTTCTTTATCATTTACCTTGTTAAGTTGCCGATAATCTATGCACAACCGCATCGATCCGTCTTTTTTTTTCACAAATAGCACCGGTGCACCCCATGGTAAACTACTGGGTCTTACAAATCCTTTATCTATCAATTCCTGCAACTGAGCTTTCAATTCTTTCAATTCCAACGGAGCCATTCTATAAGGAGCAATAGAAATGGGCGTGGTACACGGAATCAACTCAATACCAAACTCAACTTCTCTAACAGAGGTAAGCCCGTAGTTCTTCCTAAAACACATCGGAAACTCACATACCACAAAATCGACTCAATTTTCAATTCTGGTTTTTAGTGTTCAACACAAAAGCAAGATAAGCTTCATACCCCTTTTCTCAAACATTTCGAGCGGCATATAACTGAGAAATTATGGGAAATGAACTATCTCGACTTCTTTTGAATTAACCTGAAGAATTTCACCATTTTCACACTTCAACTCAATGAATTTCTTTCTACAATTCACTATCACATCATCTGTAGTCAACCAATCCATACCAAGAATCACATCAAACTCATCAAATGGCAATAGCATGAGATCGGCCGGAAAACAGTAACCTCTAATCACCAAAGGACAATTTCTACATACTTTATCTACTAATTCATGCTTGCCTAATGGGTTCGATACTTTAATCACAAATTCAGAGATTCTATAGGCATACTTATACTAGACATCAATTTCATACAAACATAAGAATGAGTCGAACCCGGATCAATCGAGAGCCATGACATTAATATTATGTAGAGAAAATGTACCCATAATCACATCGGGGAGGATGCCTCTTCACAGCACGAATAGCATAAGTCCTTGTAGGGGCTCTAGCATCCGGTCTCACAGTAGAATCTCTAAAGGTACCTCTGTTTCTGCTCCTACTCTCGGTTGCCTCGGTGATCTACCTCTAGTAGGAGCATTTCCGGATCTAGCACTCAGACATTACTTCTCGGCTAGCCACTTACGGACATTCTCGTACAAAATGATCCGAGCACCACATTTATAGCAAACATTTTCGCCGCCCGAAAGGACCATAATGAAGTCTACCACACTGTGGACACCTCGATCTACCCTGTCTGCAGCATTACCTACACTCGCAATGAGGTGGTGGTGAGCCTTCGGATCTTTAAATCTGCTACCTCTATTCGACTAGCTTGCCTGCTGCTAAAAGCTAGATCTGGTAGAAAACTCTTTGGGCCTCTTGGATGTAGCCCAAATGACTTACTCATCTGTCTCTTCTTTGTATCTTGTGTCTCTGTCTCAACTTTACCTTTCCTTTTAACAACTCCTCTGCCTTACAGGCTCTCTCAACTAAAATAACGAGCTCTTTTATTTCTAGAACACCCACTGACAGTCGGATATCATCATTTAACCCATCCTCAAATCTTTTACACATGATAGCCTCTGTGGACACACATTCTTGAGCATATTTTACGAGCTCGACAAATTCACGCTCATAATCGGTCACCGTCATATTGCCTTGTTTCAATTCCAGGAATTCTTTTCTTTTCTGGTCAATAAACCTCTGACTGATGTACTTTTTACGAAATTCCTCCTGAAAGAAATCCCAAGTGACCCTCTCCTTTGGTACAACTGATATAAGTGTCTTCCACCAGTAGTAGGTCAGTCTCTAAGAAGTGATACTACACATTTCATACATTCCTCGGGTGTACAAGATAATTCGTCAAGAAGACTCGATAGTATTTTCTAACCAAAATTCTCTCTCTTTCGCATCATCATCTTTTGTTGCTCAAACTCTTACGCCTTGTTTCTGATTCTATCAATCGGTGGCTTTTCTCTTATCACCGTGCACTGGATCAAAAGCTTGAGCTACATGGGTAGCCCGAGAATCATGAGGGGGTAGAGGTCTAATCTGCGGATTAAATGCGAATGAACTCGGCAAACCAATCATTCAAAGCTTGGAAGAGAGCTTCTCGAGTCACTCCTCCTCGATCAATGGTTACTTGGCCAATTCTCGGATGGCGCTGCCTTTCCGGGGAGCAGCGAGCGCATTACTTTCTACATCATCATTACTAGCTCGCTCGGGATCCATTACTATAAAATAAAATATTTAAAAATCGTCGTGAGTCGTCACACTATCAAAATACGGTGTATGGCATGTATAGCTAGACTTTTACTCACACTAACTGCTCCGAGAACCGACTAAACCTGCTCGATACCAATAAATGTAACACCCCTTACCCGATATCATGCCAAAATCGAGCACGAGGCATTACTAAACTTAATCTATCACTTAAATAGTTTTAAATTTTTTTATTTAAACTTTTGGAATGTCTTTGTCATTCTGCGTCGTAGTCGCCTAAAAATTCATATCTTGAGTTCAAAACTCAAAATTTAGATCCGTAAATTTTTCCTGAAACTAGACTCATATATCTATCCACAAATGTTTTTCTAGAATTTTTGACTTAGCCAATTAGTACAGTTTATTAGTTAAAGTTACCCCTATTTTAGAAGTTGACTGTACTGACCTCTACTTACTTCGAACCACTTTTCTCCCTATACAAAATTAATACAACTATACCGTTTGTTTCTATTAAAACTAGATTCAATAAGGATTCTAACCATATAAATTACACCACCTAATTATTTTTTTACAATTTATGGTGAATTTCCAAAGTTGAAACAGGGGATCTATAAATTGGTCTGACCCTGTTTCACTAAAACTCAGATATCTCATAAAATATAATACCTTTACCTGTTTTCATTATTCCATAAGAAAACAGACATAATAATCTTTAATTTCGTATATTATTCATCTTAAAAATATCTTTACACAATTTTTAGTGATTTTTCAAATTCACGTCATTTCTGTTATTTGAATCTGCTTTTAGGTTACTTTCACATTTTTCATAATTTTCATGTGATAACCACCATTCAATCATACATATTAATAAACATGCATATCATCGGCCATTTTTATTAGCTAGTCTCTAGCAAGCATTTACACATCATTCATTGTTCATATTATACTAAAGATAGCTAAGTTTCTATACATGCCATACACAAAACAAAACGTCTAATTATACCGAGTTATTTCTTGGATAGTGTGATCGGCCTCCGACGTTTCCTTCGATCCCCGAATGGCTAGATAAGTACTATAAGAAGAAGAAAATAAAGAGATTAAGCACTAGGCTTAGTAAGCTTACAAGCAAATAAATTACAACATTCAACATAATGAATAATTATACATAATGTCACCTAGCCTCATAAACTTTCTTTACTTCTCATTTTCTACCTTCTTCTTTACTCACTTACTTTCTTTCTTACCTGACCTTTCACTATTCATAAATATAATCTACCTTCTCTTTTGCTGATAATTCACTGTAATTTAAAGTGTACAATGACCCATTGAACCACTCGAATACTAAGGATACTGGGTCGTTCTCACGATCAATATCCTGCCAATGCCATGTCTTCGACATGGACTTACATGAATTATTCCTGTCTCCAATGCCATATATATATGTCTAATATGGGCTTACATGGCTCATTCCTGTCTCCAAAGCCATATATCTGATATGGACTTAAATGGCTCATTCCTATCCTGTCAACCCCAATATCCTAACATTCCTAAGGTTCAAACGAGGCTTCCTAATGCTTTTTCTCTGTCACTTCGCCTTTAATTCGACTTCAAATATTCTCATAAAATAAGTATATAAATGCTGGAAATTTACAATAATAATGTAAAATAAAAGAATATTGCATTTATTTACTATAAACTTACCTCGATACAAAATGTGACTAAACTTTACAATTTAATCCTTTACTTTTTCTTTTCCCCGATCTACTCCCGAATTTCGCTCTTCTTGATCTATAATAGCAAATTTAACTTATTTAATATCAAAATTTATCAAAACAGTCCTTTACTCAGACTTTGGAAAAATTACATTTTTGCCCCTAAACTTTTGCATATTTACACTTTTGCCCCAAAGCTCGTAAATTAAACTTCAGCCTATTTTCTTATGTTTTATGACATGCTGGTCATTTTTCCCTTTTATGGCAGCATCAAATTCATACTCTAACATGCACTTATGACTATTAGGTATTTTTACCGATTAAGTCCTTTTACTCATTTTTGCTTAAAACCGAGTAGTACAAATTGTCTAACATAATTTAAAACCTCATATTCTATCATAAAACACCAAAATACACAAATTTCACCTATGGATATTTTTCCAAATATGAACCCTAACTTAAATTATTGCTAGCATAAGCTTTATCGAGCTACCGGACTCAAAACGTAAAAGAACATTAAAAACTGGGGGCTTGGAATCACTTACTATGGAGCTTGAAAGCTTGAAACAAACCCTAGCTATGGAGAACCCTTGAAATTTCGTGCTAATGAAGAAGATGATACAAGTTTGTCATCTTTTACCTTTTATTAATGTTAATAACCAAATGACCAAAATGCCCTCCTTATTAAACTTTCAAAAATTCCTTCCATGTCCTAATTTTTTTCCATGAACTTAAAATTGGTCAAATTACCCTTTAAGGACCTCTAATTAATAATCTAATTCAATTTTATGCAAAATACTTCTAGAACACAAGTTTTACAATTTTTTCAATTTAGTCCCTAATTTCAAATTAAGCACTTTATGCATAGAATTTCTTCACGAACTTTTCACACAATCATGCAAACATATCATAGACCTCAAAATAATAATAAAATAAATTTTTCTACCTCAAATTTGTGGTTTCGTAACCACTATTCCGTTTAGGCCCTATTTCGGGATGTTACAAGTTCTGTCAAATTTTGGTAGTAATGCTAATCGATACGCAACAGGTCCGATCCTTTCAATAATTTCATACTACCCAATATATCGAGGACTCAATTTTCCTTTACAACCAAACCAAAAAATTTTCTTCCAAGGTAAAACTTTCAAGAATACCTTGTTGTTAATTTGAAACTCTATTTCTGTTCGTTTTAAATCCACATAGAATTTCTAACGATTAGATACAACTTTTAAACTGTCTCAGATCACTTTCAACTCCATGTATCTTTTCTCACCGAGTTCAATCTAATACCATGGAGTTCTACATTTATGATCATACAGAGCCTTGCATGGTGCCATTTTATACTTAACTGATAACTGTTATTGTATGAGAATTCGACTAACGATAATTATTTCTTTTCGAATTGCCTTCGAATTTTAAAACATAGCACCGAAGCATATCTTCAAAAATCTAAATCATACGTTCAGATTGACCATCCATCTGAGGATGAAGTACAGTACTAAAATGTAACCGCGTACCCAGAGCTTCTTGTAATTTATTCTAAAATCGGGATATGTGACACGACCCAGGCTGCATCATGTTTTGATACAACTCGACGACACTGGGATTGGCCTAAACACGAGGGGCCCAAGTTTAAAATGAAGCTTAATTTTAGCTCAACGAGCTCATTCTTAGTTTCCCCCAGCTTATCTAGCTTGCTCCTAGCTCATTGAGCTCGATTCTATCTCATTTTAATTTGTGCATTTTAGTGTCTAGAATAAAACATTAATTATGATTTAGTTATTTTTAGTTAATTACAGTTGAGTCTTAAATATGTCTTAAGTCTATTAATGTATGTTAATTAGTACATCATTTTAATGTATCTTAAGTTTAATTAATATGTTATAATAAGTATAGCTTTTTAATGTGTCTTAGATTAAGATATCTTAATTGTGTCTAAAGTTTAGGCAAATTAAATGGTGTCTAAATTGTATCTTAATGTTGCATTTAATCGAGTATTAATTTGTCTTGTAGGTTGTTCACCTTGAAGGCTGAATATGCATGTAAATTGAAGATACAATGAACCAAATTTAAAGAGATACATGCACATACGAATTTCAAAGAAGTCTCCATCATGTTCACATGTGTGACCGATTGGTTTCCCAAGAGTGATCCTTCAATTAATCGAATGCATGAACACAAAAGCTACTAGAACCCTTCAAGAATCAGCGCATTGTGACCGATCACATGGATGCTCAAATTCATGTCATGTGCGTTTCTTAAAGATGAAGAATGTGGTTGTTCATTCTATTCATGCATGAAATTAATCAAGAGGGACAAATCTGTCCATCTATGCACTCCAAAAGGGCTTGTATGGTTTTAATAGTACACATTGAATTCACAAGGCACATGTAACATCTCGAAATAGGGCCTAAATGGAATAGTGGTTGTAAAACCACAAATCTGAGATAGAAAAGTTTATTTTGATTAATTTTTATGATTTACCGAGTGATTAGATGCATGTGTTAGAGTATTGATAAGAAATTTTATAGATTGCATGTTTAATTTGTCTATTAGGTCTTATTTGCTGAAGTTGCTATAACAGCCTGATTTAGGGCCTAAACGGAACGATGGTTTTAGAACCATGAATTCGAAGTCAAAAAATTTATTCCAATTAAGTTTTAAGGTTTATTTATTGATTAAAATATTGTGTAAAAATATCGTTAAGAAATTTTACTGATAAAGTGCTTAATTGGACTTTTAGGACTAAATTGTAAAAGTTGCAAAATATGTGTTCTAATTATAAGTACTTGATTGAAATGGGGTTTTAAAGAGGAGGTCCTTAAATTTTAATTAGACCATTATATTGTTTTTGGACAAAAATGGGCATGAATAGGACAAAATTTTAAAGAAAGGCCTTAAGGGCATTTTAGTCATTTGGTAATTAAAAGAAATAAAAAGGGAAAATAAAGCCAAAATTGACTCATCTTTCTCATGGAGGCTGAAATTAGCATGGGGGAAGCCATGGTTAGGGTTTTCAAGCTTTCCAAGCTCAATAGTAAGTCCGTTCTAGCCCCGTTTTTCAAGTTCTTTACGTTTTTGGAATCCCGGTAACTTGATTAAGCTTATTCTAGCAATAATTTAAGCAAGGGTTCATATTTGGTAAAATACCCATAGGTGAAATGTGTTTATTTTGATGTTTTATGGTAGAATATGAAGGCTGAAATTATGTTAAATAACTTTTGCTAAGCGGTTTTAAGCAAAAATGAGTAAAATGGCTTAATCGGTAAAAGTTGTTATTGTTCATAACTATGTGTTAGAGTGAGAATTTGATGTTACCATAGAAGGGAAAAATGATCAGCATGTCATAAAACATAAGAATAAGGGATGAAGTTTAATTCCCGAGCCTAGGGGCAAAAGTGTAAATATGCAAAAGTTTAGGGGCAAAATTGTAATTTTTCCAAAGTTTGATTTAAGGACTGTTTTGAATAGTAAATTAATTAAATAAGTAAAATATGATGTTTTAGATCTCGAAAAAATGAGATTTGAACTTGGAATGGGAGAAAAATCAAAAATCGAGAAAGTTGGTAAAATGACCGTTTTAGTCTCGAGGTAAGTTCATATGTATAATAAGCATTAATTTATGCATGTTTCAATGTAAAATTTATATATTTACTATGATTGCCGAGGTGTTGAAAGTGAGTATAATTATGATGATTTAAATGTTCAATATTAATTCGACATGGAAATGAGAAAGTATGTAAGTTTGTACGTAAATAACTCATCGATTCTTTTTACTTTATTATATTTTGTTATCATATAGAATGTGGCTGCCTATAGAATGATTATTTGTTGTAAATTACAAATTGAAAAAAAAAGACTATGAATAAATTTGTAACATATTGGAAAGTGAGGAATTTCTACCGAGCCTTCTAATAGGAATGATACGAACGGTCTATTGTGAGGTCACGTGTGTAGTACTAAGTGCGAAGCTACTACGTGTAATGGATGGATAATTGGTCGCATGTGTAGTACTAAGTGCAGGCTACTATGCGTGCCGATAACTTCGATCACGTGTGTAGTACTAAGTGTAGGCTACTCGTAAATGTTGGGATAATTGGTCGCATGTGTAGTACTATGTGCAGGCTACAATGAGTACCAGATAGCCTTGGCTACAAGTGTGAAAATATGTGCAAGCAACCGAGTATTAGTTATTATTCCGAAGAGTTCAACGGGAAAATCGATTAAGCAAAAATACATGTGGACATGATTATGTGATGAATAAGTGCAGATATATGTTTATGAAAAAAATTATGAGCAATGTGCTCGATATTTGAACGAACTTCGATAAGACAAAATGGATTAAGTGAAATTATGTAAGAGTGAATTTTAGTAGTAAAACAGTGTTAGACAGCAGTAGTTGCGTGATTTTGAAAATTCACCAAAAATCATGGAAGTTGAATTAAATCTCAAATAAATTATGGAATTAAAGCTTTATGGGTCTATTTTCATATAAAAGAAACAGGGGAAGCAAAAGAGTTCTATATTATGTGATATTTGAATTTTTGTGAGATAGTGTCAGAATGAATTATAGATCTACTGATTTTGAGAAATCATTAAAAATTGTACAAAAATAATTATGGGATATAATTTGTATGTTTGAAATTCTTAATGTGTCTAGTTTCAAATAAAATAAACGATAGCATAATATGATTTCTGTACGAAGAGAAAATGTATTTGTAGTGAAGAGTGGTCAGGGCAGTTGAGCAGTGAAATAGGGGTAACTTAAATGAATAAACTATACTAATTGGATAGACCAAAAATTCTGAAAATTTTGTGGTAAAATAATACGTGAATCTAGTTTCAAAGAAAATTAACGGTTTGTAATTTGGAGTTCTGTAGCTCCAGAAATAAATAATTTAGCTGCTAGTACTATGCTAGATAGCTTATTTTGAACCTGTTTATAATTGTAATAGTAAAAATATGCGTGTTTGTGATGGTAATATTCCGGGAACATATTGTAACTTTGTTTAATGCATGATAATGTATTGTTTATTAATATTTACATATTTACTTACTAAGCTAAAATGCTTACTCCCTTCCTTTCCTTTTTCCTATAGTGTCACAGAAGTTAGCTCGAGTTAGAGGTCGCCGGAGGTTAAATCACACTATCAAACTATTGATCCATATATAAAGGTTTTAAAGTATTTTTAAGTCTTTGGCATGTATGGGGGCTCATTTAATTGTTATTAAGTTGCTAGGAGTTGGCCTAAAATACTGACCTATGTTATTTGAAGGTCTCTATTGTATAAAGTCATTTAATGTAGATAGTCTTGAATATGTTTGAAAAGTTTAAAATTGATGAAATTTTGTGTCTCGGTTTTAAATGATTACAAGTACTCAAGTCCAGTAATACCTCGTACCCTATTTCGGCGTCGGATATGGGTAAGGGGTGTTACAGCACATGCCTTAAGTTCATGAACAAGTAGCTCAATTAATTCAGCCAATGTACCAGCACATACATGCAATGAAATTAAAGAATGAATCAGCTCAATGCAAACTGCCCATTTATGTGTTCAAAATGCAATTAAAGCTTCAATTAGAGCTGATGCATGTCCCAAGCATCTAAAATTCGATTGAATCATTTTGGAGGCTATTAGAGCGCCTAAGCTACCATTTAATGTCCAAAACTATTCAGCTATTCAAGGTAGCCCCTTAAAGGCAATTCACATCTCTTGGCTGATCATATTCAGCTCCATTCATCTCATCTTTCACTTCAATTAATCAAGCTGGCCTAGGAAGCATCAATGGATGTTTTGGAACATTCAAGGATGCCCAAGCTACCATTTAAAGTCCAAAACTATTCAGCTATTCAAGGCAACCCCTTAAAGGTTATTCACATCTCTTGGCTGATCATATTCAGCTCCATTCATCTCATCTTTCACTTCAATTAATCAAGCTGGCCTAGGAAGCATCAAGGGACGTTTTAGAAGGTTCAAGGAAGTTTCCAGCTTAATTAAGCTGAATACAAAGCTGTCCATTTGGTTATCTTAGTGACCATTCAGGTATCTTATGTATTGAGCTATAAATATAAAGCTCATTAGTTGTAATTCAGACTTTTGATACTTTTATGAATGTTTATAACATTTGTGAGTTATTCAACTCTCTTATTTCTTTTAAGACTCAAGTAGACTTATCTAGCTTGCTAGTGGCGTCTTTCCTGTTTCTTTGAACTTATCACTCAACCTCGAGTGTGGCATTCAACCCATTATACCTCTAGTTCCTATCTCTCAATAGATAGTTGGTCAAGGTCCTATCTTCCATCTTCCATTCATCTTAAGCCTCGAATAAGGTTCAGGCCAATACTTCCTATAGTATTGGTTCTTACTTGGTCTTAAGCCAATTTTATTCAACTATCCACCTTTAAACTTACTTTACTTACTATCTAGCTGAAACTAGACTTTTTCTGTCTTAACACTCTTTGAAACCCTTTTGTTTAAGCCTACATTTAGCCAAATTCAACTAAACTCTGAATTGAATGAAACTTCTCCATTTTACGATCGGCATCTAAGTGACTCGAATCATTTCATTGAAGCGAGATCGCATCATTTGGTATCAGAGCTAGCAAAAATCAAGGAGTACGAACGTTCTAGCCATCCCGAAATAAGTTCGTAAAAAATTTAAAAAAAATTTTGAGTTAAAAAAAAAAAAGCATATATATATATTTTTCACAAAGTTCGAAATATAAAAAACAAAAAAAAGAGTTCAAAAATTATAAAAAAGAAGAAGTTTTGAACTGCTCAAAATTTGTTCCCGATCATCAAGTCTATTTCCGCAAAAAATTAACCCATTATGCCACACTTAGAACTATACACTTTTTTTTCAGTGTTGATAAATCGTAACTTATACATATTTTTACCCCATGCTTAACGCATTTTTATGAATGGTTTTTCCTTAAAATTGGTGAATTCGATGCTCCTAATGCCTTAATTTCATGTTTTATACTTAGGTAAGCACAGGAAAGCGAAAGGAACGAGCAACGGATCAAAAATGGTGAAAATAGGCCAAAGAACGAAATCAACACGGCCTGGACCTCCTCACAGAGCAGCTCACACGGCCGTGTCAATTTGGCAGAATCGAAGCATGACTCACACGGGTATAACACACACTCGTGCTAATCTAACTGGCTCGAACACGGCCTGAAGTAATCGTACACGGGCGTGTCACATAGGCGTGTCCCTGTCGAGCCTAAGTTGAGTCCAATTTGGAAAAGGCCACTTTTGAGGGTTCTTAGGCATTCCAAAGCCTATAAATACACCACAGAAGAGGAAGAAAAGGGGAGACGGAGAATAGGGAGTAAGGAATTACTCCAAGGAAGCCAATTGATCCATCTTAGAAGCCGGATTCACCATCAAGACTAAATATTTCTCCTCAATTTTCCTTTCAGGAGTTTTGGGATTTCTTTATGTTTTGTATTCTTTATTATTCAGAGATGTTTTCTTATTTAGTTATGTACTAAACCCCTAAATAACTAAGGGGGATGAACCTTAAGACGAATCTTGTTATTATTTTCTGAATCGTATGATAAATATTTGACTTGTTCTTAATTATGTGTTCTTAATTCTTGTTTTGGTATTTCAGCATATCACTTCAAGTTACTACTCTTAGTTGGAGGAGGAATAGACCCTAACTAAGAGTAACTTTTTCATAATTAAACGGATTTGATTGTACGCCTAGAGATAGGGTGGCAAGATTTTGCCAGATTAGGGTGAAACCTAATAAGGGAATCCATAGAACGAGTTAATGCAACCCTAGGGTGTTAATTAGAGAAAAGTCTTGGTTCTTCAACCTAGGGATTAGACGTTATTAGTCTTGAATAGGGATAATAACATAACTTAGGGATTTCTATGGAACAAGTTAAATGAATAAATCGTCCGGTTCGGAGCCAGAATAACAAGTAAAAGTCTAGGTGGATTTTTCCTTAAATATTGTCCTAAATCAATAGTTTTTCCCAAAAGTAATTTCCCAATTCTATTTTCTATAACTTCTTAGTTTAATTAATTAGTTAGTTAAAACAAACCCCTTTATTTCTTAGGCTAGATAA
Organism: Gossypium anomalum; assembly: GCA_025698475.1. NCBI lineage: Eukaryota > Viridiplantae > Streptophyta > Magnoliopsida > Malvales > Malvaceae > Gossypium > Gossypium anomalum. The sequence continues at coordinate 46,680,349 of CM046965.1, forward strand.
TAAAAAGACAGTCATTACTAGTACTTTTAGTCCTTTGGATTCGACAATCCGGTCTTGCTAAAGCTATACTACTGTTCAATAGGTACACTTGCCTACGTCGTGATAATAGTTAGTTTCAAGAGCGATTAATTATAAATTTATAAAACTTATCACGAAAAATCACGATCAAGTGTACCTAACACCAAAAACGTCATCTACCTTTGTGACCTTTGAAGTCGAACCTAGACTAGCTTATAAGTCTAAATGAGTCTTCTATGAACTTCGAGAGGAGAATCGAGTGGTAAAAGGCACAAGAGTGTGAGCTCATTAGAGTGAGAAAAAAAGCCAAATAGTGAGTGTAAACACGAGTGGAGTGCCATATACTTCTTTTTTTTGAGTGAAATGTGAGGTTTTGTAGTGAGGATCAAAATACTGTCTCGAAGTGCCGAAAGGATTGTTGGTGATGGTGATATTTTGTGCGACCCAACATATCAAGCATTTATTCATAAGGTGGGTCAATGTTACAAAGACATCTAAAAACATTGTGAGAATGTTTGGAACGTATCGTAGAACGAGACCAAAGGGAGCAAATTTTACCAAGTCAAAGGACGGGAACAAGATCATCATAGAGGCCAATAAAAAATGATTATTCAAGAAGAGATCCATACTGTGATTCTTATATGACGAAGAATTCAAGATGAATCAAAGTAAGCTTTGAGTTTGAAACCTTTCAAGGTGACAAACGAGAAGGTAGAAATATCTCTTCAAGTGCATCAAAGTATTCATCCACGGAGATCTAATCCCGAAGAGTTGATCATATCTCATATGTAGATGCTTTCTCTTCTTTCCAACGAAAAGCTTGTCATTCTGATTCTTACATGTTATCTTCTTCTTGTAACAAAAGAACGAGACAAAAAGAAATTAGAAGAAAAGAGCGGCAAGAAATGTTAATGCGAGAAAATGAGTGAATCCTAAACGAAATTGAGAGAAGAAAAAGAGAGATGAAAGAAAAAGAATTTGAAAAAGGAAAAGAGAGTGAAAGAAAGAAGAAATCGATTGAGATTGCAAAAGAATGTGACCAAGAAAAGAAAATTAAAAAAGAGATTGAGATTGAAGAAATAAAAGAAAGTGTTAGTGGATAGAGCGACGTTGTTGAAAAAGAAAGTGAAAAAGTTGAAAGTGAACAAGACAAAGTGAAGAATGTTTTTACTAACCTCCATGCGAGTTGTCCTCGTATTATTTCTTCTTTTCGAGTTTCTGGAGATTCAATTGATAAGTTTCAACTTTATTACCTTCCTGATGAGAGACGATTTCGATTGATCGAGAAAGGTAAGGTTGAAGGTGATGTTATTCCACAAGTGCTTAAAGGTAAGCAAGGTAAGGAGTTTTTAGCCATTGAATCACGACAATCAAATTTTAATGCTGTTGAGAAAATTGTTGGTGACTTAGTCTTCAAAAGATCTCCTCACTTTTATTTGATTAATTTTCATTCTATGATTAATGTTGATGATTTCGTTCCAACTAGTGCCATGAAGAATTTTTCTTATGATGAGTTTTGTGTTGGTAATTTTGTTGATAAGGTTAAATTAAATTTCCATATACAAAATTTGGTCATATATGATAAAGAGTTTTCGCGTAAGACATTTAATTTGTTTGATTGCGATGATAATGTGAAGTCTCTAAATCCTTGTGTGAAACACTCATGCTTTTATATGTCAGTTCGAAAGAGATTTCAGAGGCTTGATTGTTTGCATATTTGTATGCTTAAATCCTTCATTTGGCATGTGTGATTTATTGATGAAAATGAAATTCTTGTTGCATTTTGGAACGAGTGACCAAAACCATGTGTTTAAACCCAGAGCCTATGTTCCTAAGTTGCTATTAAGAAAAGGTGAGCATCGTAATTTTATTGTGAATAAATGTGTTGAACCCTTTCAACTGCTCCGAATTTTATCATTATGTTTGAACACAAAGCATGTGAATTTTGTTGGCTTGCAAAGTCAAAATCAAATTTTTTATTCTGGAAATTGTTTTACATTATGGTTTAAAGGAACCGAGCATGATTTACATATTTGTAAATTACAATCGCTTCATCTTTGGTATGATTATGACTTTCAATTACTTCATGATCCTTCTATGCAGCCGACCATAAAATTTTTGAGTCAGATTGAAATGGTAGGTGAAAACCTCATTTTTTATCTCGGTGATCATTATTCTTTATTATTGTTCAAGGGATTTGAACCATGGAATTTTTTTTTCCAAGATTATAACTTTCAAATGCTTTGTGGTTCTGGTTTGTTGCCATTGATGAACTTCTTGATTCATTATGGTAAGGTAAGACCAATTTCTATTTTTGATCCCGGCATTGGTTATGCATCCCAACTTTGAATAAGATTCTGAAAAGTTATTTTGGGTTTATAATTCATAGTGTCACTAGTTTATTTCATTCTTGTATAGGTGACACTCTAAAATGGTTCCCTCCTAAAGAGGGAGGGCATGCAAGTAACCCACTTTCTTATCAAACCCTTTGTGGTTCTCAGGTTTTTGGAAATGATTCTATCAGGTTCATGAGCAAAGGAGTTCATGACTTTGAGAGATTCTTCGCGAGCAAATGGCCCGATTTGAGGACAAATCGTCTTCAAGAGGGAGGGTATGATACAATCCAGGCTGGATCATGTTTCGATATAACTCGACAACACCAGGATTGGCCTAAACACGAGGGGCCCAAGTGAAAAAATGAAGCTTAATTTCAACACAACGAGCTCATTCTTAGTTTTCCCTAGCTTATCTAGCTCGCTCCTAGCTCATTGAGCTCGACTCTATCTCATTTTAATTTGTGCATTTTAGTTGCTAGAATAAAACATTAATTATGATTTAGTTATTTTTAGTTAATTATAGTTGAGTCTTAAATATGTCTTAAGTCTATTAATGCATGTTAATTAGTACATCATTTTAATGTGTCTTAAGTTTAATTAATATGTTATAATAAGTATAGCTTTTTAATGTGTCTTAAATTAAGATATCTTAATTGTGTCTAAAGTTTAGACAAATTAAATGGTGTCTAAATTGTGTCTTAATGTTGCATTTAATCGAGTATTAATTTTTCTTGTTGGCTGTTCACCATAGAGGCTGAATATGCATGTAGACTGAAGATACAATGGACAGAATTTAAGGAGATACATGCACATATGAATTTCAAAAAAGTCTCCATCCATGTTCACATGTGTGACTGATTGGTGTCCCAAGAGTGATCCTTCAATTAACCGAATGCATGAACACAAAAGCTACAAGAACCCTTCAAGAATCAGTGCATTGTGACCGATCACATGGATGCTCAAATTCATGTCATGTGCATTTCTTAAAGATGAAGAATGTGGCTATTCCTTCTGTTCATGCATGAAATTAATCAAGAGGGACAAATCTATCCATCCATGCACTCCAAAGGGGCTTGTACGGTTTTAATGGCACACATTGAATTCACAGGGCACATGCCTCAAGTTCATGAACAAGTAGCTCAATTAATTCAACCAATGTACCAGCACATACATGCAATGAGATTAGAGAATGAATTAGCTCAATGGAAACTGCCCATTTATGTGTTCAAGACACAATTAAAGCTTAAAATAGAGGTGATGCATGTCCCAAGCATCTAAAATTCAGTTGAATCATTTGGGAGGCTACTAGAGTGCCCAAGCTGCCATTTAAAGTCCAAAACTATTCAGCTACCCTTAAAGCCTGTTCACATCTCTTGGCTGATCATATTCAGCTCCATTCATCTCATCTTTCACTTCAATTAATCAAGTTGGCCTAGGAAGCATCAAGGGACATTTTGGAAGGTTCAAGGAAGTTTACAGCTTAATTAAGCTAAATACAAAGCTGCCCATTTGGTTATCTTTGTGACCATTCAGGTAGCTTATGTATTGTACTATAAATATAAAGCTCATTAGTAGTAATTCAGACTTTTGATACTTTTATGAATGTTTATAACATTTTTGAGTTATTTAACTCTCTTATTTCGTTTAAGACTCAAGTAGACTTATTATGCTTTCTAGTGGCATCTTTCTTCTTTCTTTGAACTTATCACTCAACCCTGAGTGTGGCGTTCAACCTGTTATACCTCTAGTTCCTATCTCTCAATAGATAGTGCGTCAAGGTCCTATCTTCCATCTTCCATCCATCTTAAGCCTCGTGTAAGGTTCAGGTCAGTACTCTCTATAGTGTTGGTTCTTCCTTGGTCTTAAGCCAATTTCATACAACTATCCACCTTTAAACTTACTGTACTTCTTATCTAGCCGAAACTAGACTTGATCTATCTTAACACTCTTTGAAACCCTTTTGTTTAAGCCTACATTTAGCCAAATTCAACTAAACTTTGAATTGAATGAAACTTCTCCATTTTACGATCGAGCACCTAAGTGACTCGAATCACTTCACCGAAGCAAGATCGCATCAATATGAACTGTAGATCTCTATCAGAAATAATAGAAACTGACATACCATGTAATCTGAAAATCTTATAAACATATAATTTAGACAATCTATTAAGTGAGAAATCCATTCATACTAGGAATAAATATGCAGACTTCATCAAACGATCGACGATTACCCAATAGCATCTTTCTTTTTCAGAGACAGGGGTAATCCTGATAAAAAATCTATAGTAACCTTATCCCATTTCCATTTCAATATCGCCAATCGATCATTAATACTTGATCCGAAGGTATCGATGCTGATGTTCAAACTTTAACTTACTGACATATCAAACATTTAAATACAATTTCAGAAATACCATATTTTATTGTGGACTACTAGTACATTTATTTTAAATCGTTATACATTTTTTTATTCCCTGGATGAACAAATATATAGTACTATTGTGAGCAATTGTGTAAAATTTTCTATACAAGCTCTGAATCCTTTGGTACACAGGCTATACCTCAGAATAACAAGACAATCATTGGGTCCTATTTGAAATTCTGAATCAGAAGTTAATTCACACTGTACTCGTTTAACTTGCAACTCATTATCATTTTTCTGAGCTTCACAGATCTGTTATAGAAATATCAGTTTAGCTTTAAGCTCAGCTAAAATTAAGTCATTATCAAACAATTACAATCGGGTATCCATGGCTCGTAAGGAAAACAGAGACTTTCTACTCAGAGTATCTACAACCACATTCACTTTTCCCGAGTGATATTCAATTTTCAAATCATAATCTTTCAACAGTTCAAGTCATCTACGCTATCTCAAATTCAAATCTTTTTGCAACATTAGGTAATTTTTCACCAAACAGATGATGTCAACAAATTTTCAGTGCAAATACAATAGTTGCAAATTCTAAACCATATATTGGGTAATTCTTTTTATGTGGTTTTTAACTGTCTGGAAACATAGGCTATTACTTTTCCTTCCTGCATCAAAACACAGTTTAAACCATTCAATGATGAATCACTGTAAATCACAAATTCCTTACCCGGTTCAGGCTGAACCAAAGCTGGTGTTTCAGTCAACAAAACTTTCACCTGGTCAAAACATTACTGACATATATCAGACCATTCAAATCTTACATCTTTCTGTAATAACTATATCGTTCACGTGGCTATCATAGAAAACCCCTTCACAAAAATTGAAAAGAAATTATATAATAAAGCTATTTCAATTATTAACACCAAAGCTTTGAATTATTCCAGAGCCACAATCATCAGATAGATTAAAAACCATAGTGCCATAATAAGACCGACGTTTCAATAGTATAGATGGAGCAATACCTCAACATCAATAGTACTCTCCAAATAGAAAAGGGACACTAAAAGTAGTCCCAATAATAACCAGTGCAGTAATAAAACTTCTATAATCTGAGATCTATATTACTGAACTCTATGATCGAGTCAGGATTTATAACAATAATAAATGTAATTACCTCCAGCTAATGAATATCTTTCACAGATAAACCATGTTTCCTAGATAAGATTAGACCATAAGAATGACAAGAAAACTGAGATAATGAAATCCAAAATGTGAAGCTATACTGAATTTTGGAGAATAAAAACCACATTGAATAATAAAAAGATCGATGATATCCCAGAGAAAATCCAAAAGAGTAATATTGCACAAACGCACTAGAAACAACTGTGATAGAGACAATATAAATTGCATATTTGCAATTTAGAGCTTCAACCAGTAGAAGTAGAAAATAGTATCATATGAATCTTATCATCAAGTCTTCTCTCAAACATAATTGATTAGATAACCAAAGAAAAATAGAGCAATACCGCTCATGAATCAACCAGACTTACAATAATTTCGTCTATTGTTATAATTAGCCAACCTTTCTATATGACAAGTATCGAATCTAATCATAAACAATTACATATGTCTCTAAGAATAACAGAACATATAGAATACCCAGAGGAGATCGCTGTAAAATACTCAACTATAACGACTGCTTTTAGATATCTTTGAAATTTCAACACTATCCCATTGATTACTATAATCATTAATGATCCCACATTATTCCAAACACTAAAGAAATTAGCTCAGAGGAAATTTCGATTAACCCATTCTTTAAATACCATACCATACTTGAATAAATTGATTACTCGTGAATAACTTCTTCTTTAATAACAACATTGTATATCTTGAATAATCTTTGGAATAATTTGATATCTCCTCTAAAATAATTTTTACTTGCTAACTCATTCTCAGTTTTGACCACATTATTAATCATTTAACCACTGAACTCTTCAGTTTCACACTTGTGAACTTAATCAATATAAATCTTATGAATTTTCATTTTATAAGACTGTACTGGTGAGGGGGTGGAGGTTGTAAAGCCTCAAAATTTTACTTTCATATATACACACATATAACATGATATTTATCATCAACACGCTCATTACAAACATTTATTCATACCTTTATGAGTCTTTACTCATTATAAGCAACCTTTTTAATCAGATACTTGAGTATCGCTTTCAACATTATCAGAATTAGCTCAGGTGGAAAGCATCTCTGTCTATTAGTGAAACAATTCTCATCAGAGTCGGGAGATATCACACTATCACAGGTTATCTAATGACATGTATTTCTACACTTCACATATGCTACGTTCAGTCAGAGAACCGACTAAACCTAGCTCTGATACAAATAAATGTAACACCCCTAACTCGTATCTATCGTCGAAACACGAAGTATTACCGAAATATACAGATCAAGTAAATAGATATTTCATTTTATACAATATTCATGTCAGAAATCAAACATAAAGTCCCTTATATGAACCCTCGAGGTCCAAAACATGCATTAGAAACTAGTCGGGACTAAACTGGGTACTTAAAATTTTTTGTAAAATCTTAAAATTTTTCCTAGGAGCAGGAGTCACACGCCCGTGTCTTAGGCCATGTAACTCTCTGACTTGGGTCACCCGACCAAGCCACATGCCTAAGCCACATGCCTATGTGCTAGGCTATGTGTAAATACCTAGGCATTCTATTTTGAAATTTTAAAGATGCAGGAGCCACATGGCCAGGTCGCACGCCCATGTGCTAGGCCGTGTCTCACACACGGCTGAGACACACGTCCGTGTCTCTGCCCATGTAAATGAAAGTCGGCTGTTTTCCAAGCCATATTTCTTACCCCATTTTGTCATCCTCCTACACCAACACTTTAACACATTCACAAGCTATTATAGGTCATTTAACCCAACTTAAAATCAAGTCCTATACATGATATAACACCTCGTATAATCAAGTATACACAATTACTTAAATTACCAAATTCACATATATGCATATCTTATCAAATATGCTAACTTAATCCAATCATCAATATGCCAATATAATTTCTATCAATCAACCATTTCAAACACATACCAAACATATCCATTACAAGCCATTCCAATGGCTAGTTATAATTAAAGCATTTATATGCTGATATTAGCCAATTAACCTATAGATGTCATTATAACCATAATTGATTTACCATATATATACCAAAATGGGTTGATGGATAGTGTAAGTGATCTCCACCAAGCTTCCAATCCAACGAGCCTCTGAATTACTATAGAACAGGGGAAAATAAAATAGAGTAAGAATGAAATGCTTAGTAAGTTCGTATAGCATGGTAATTAAGTTACCACTCATTTAAATTCAATATAAACATACAAGGCACATTCAATGAACTTGATCGCGAGCCCTAACACATATCCTCATCACCCTTATTAGTCATATATTTCATATAAATATCATGAAACATGTATGGGCTCAACAATAATTAGATTTCCATGTACATATACTTTCCACATCATGTATTCATATAACATATACAAATCATATCCTTGTATTTCAAGTACAATTTCATAATAATTCGTCTCACGTTCAAATTATTTCATGTCAAAACTTTGCCCATTAAATCATTTGAAATGTCAGTGTCACACGGGTAATACACTCAAGGCTTACAAATCTATAATCATGGATGAACATATTCATTAAACAAATTCGATGTTCAAATATTATCATCTCATATTTCCATATATCATCTATCATCGTTTTCATGTATTTCAGGTAGATACATGTATTAATTCATTTCATGTTCATACTCATGTCAGGATTTTTCCCGTTGAATCATTGAAAACATCGATGGATACACAGGTAGTACACTTGAAGTGTACAAATCAAAAATCCATCAATTCATATTCAGCAGTGCTCTTTAAAGCACATAATTGAGAAATCCTCTTTCAAGCCATATAACAGGAAGCTCATAAAGAGCCAATCAGGAAGCTTATCTAGGCTATATAATAGGAAGCTCATAATAGCCATAATCAAGAAGTTCACAAAGAAATTTTAATCAAGAACCTCACGAAGAGCCTTTAGTCGGGAGCGTCGGATAGCCATATATCGGGAAGTTCAAGCGTGCCATATCAAGACACTCACAAAGAGCTGCATTTGTGTCTGCAACATATGCAAGATCACAACTGATCATAAAAAAAAAAGGGCGCTCACAAAGAGCTGTGTTTGTGTCTGCAATATATGCAAGACCACAATAGATCATATAACAAGACGCTCACAAAGAGCTGTGGTAGTCCGTAACACATGCAGGAACCATGTAATAGGAAGCTCAAGAGATCTTATAACAGAATGCTCATAAGAGCTATGGTGTGTCCGCAACATATGCTGGACCACAACCAATCGGGAAATCCTGTATCCATCGAATTCCATTATTCAAACATGATTTAATATTTATCAGGCTTTGTCGGATATGTAATCAATTTCTTGTATATGACATTTATACAATTCACATACACAACATTCAATTCAAGCATATAAACATAAACAATTTAGTTACACGAACTTACCTCGATAAATGTTCGTGTACGTAAAATTCTACTAATCTGACACTTTCTCTTTTCCTCGTTCTAACTCCGAATTTGGCCTATCTGAATCTATATGAATGAATTTAAAATCAATTTATTTATGTTCATTTCATTTCAATTTACATCTTACGCAAAATTATCATTTTGCCCCTAAACTTTTAATTAATGATGATTTCATCCCTAGGCTCGAAAAATGAAATTCATGCAATTTAATCCTTATTCCAAGCCTAGCCAATTTTTACATGTGGAATTTTCAGCCCATGTATTTCATAAAATTTAGAATTTTTTCATGAAATTTACATCTTTTCAATTTAGTCCCTAAATCATAATTTTATCAAAATTCCCTTTACAAAAGTTGTTTATCTATCAAAAACCTTTCATTTTCTACCATAAAACTTAATATTTCATCTATGTTCATCCATGGAAAAACCCTAGTTCTTTGATAACTTTACAAATTAGTCCTCGACATAGCTAGATTAAGCTCTTACGATCTCGAAAACATAAAAATCATTAAAAACGGAACAAGAAAACATAGCTAATTGATCAAAGTAAGCTTGCTTGAGATACTTTCTCTTAGCTAGGGTTTCCATTGAAATAATTTGGGAAAGATGATGAAAAAGATGATATTTTCATTATTTAATTAATTATCATCTTTTATTTTTTTCACTTTCCAATTTCATCCTTTTCTTTATTTTATTTTCCATGGATGAATCATCATCCTTAACCACTAAGAATTTTTAAATGGCCTATTTACCGTATAAGGACCTCAAATTTTGAATTCCATAGCCATTTAATCCTTTTAGCTATTAGAACTCAACTTTTGTACTTTGTGCAATTTGGTCCTTTATCACATTAAACATGTAATCGGTAAAATTTCTTTACGAAATTCTTATACGACATTACTATCATACTATAGACCATAAAATAATATAAAAATAATTTTTCTTTCAAAATCGGATTTGAGTTCCTGAATCCACTATTTTGATTTTACCAAAAATGGGTTGTTACATGGCAGATTTAATAAGGCACTAAGTTTACCAAGTTCCCATGGAGACTTGGGTTGAGTTAAATGGAAACTTTGGTTAAGTTAAGAAGCAGGTTATCTTCTTCACCCTTCTTCCTCTAAAAGCATTTAAGATCTAAAGCTAAAGAAAGATAAAAACATTGTTCTAAGCTGAGTTAGGACTCCTGGATATCTCTAGTGATTTTCTTTACTACAAGGTACATATCTTTGACTCTGTCTGTTAAAGAAACATAAATTTGTAAGTATGATTGAGGAAACATGGCTTTGAGAGATGTCTGGATTTAAAATGATGATAATGGTTACCCGAATGAGTTTTAACGAAGTGTTTCTATTCTACAAAGTAGAGAAGGTTGTAACATCCTGATTAATGATGGATCTGAAGGATAAACTACTCTTTAAGGTCATCAGGTGAGTCCCTAAACTAACTCATGCATGTATAAAATACCTACTAAAAACTTTAATGCTAAGTAACCAAATCATGAAATAAAACTAGTAAAATAAGATGTGATGAATCTGATGAGGAACATAAGATTTATGAACTTGCATGTATGGATAACATGAAGTTTTATGGTCAAAGTATGAAACATGAACCTTGAGGTTAAAGTATGCTTATGTCTAGATAATGGAAATGTGTTAATGTGTTTGAAAGGTCTCGATGTGTCTATTACGAGTAAGTTAAAATATGACGAGTTCATGAAAGATGGGTCCAAGTATGATGAGTTTGTATTTGTTTCCAGAGTCATCACAAGGGGCCATCGGGACTAAAAACACGAATATCTAAAAGGATAAATCTATGGTCATGGCACTAAAAAAGACTATATCGTGTAAGACCATAATTGGTGGGTTATGACATCATATGGGAGAAATTAAGAAAGTTTATTACCTAATATGGTTCTCTGTGTGTCCTAGGACGATGAAGGAGAAACCTCACTAATTATGAGTCTAGGAAAATCCCTATCGCCTAAATCACTAGGAGAAGGAAAGCCTTTATGGTGAGTAATAGCCTTTGTAGAACAACTCTGGATAAGAAAGCCTTTGTGGTGAGTACTGGATATAAAGGATAGCCTTTGTGGCACAACTCTGGATAAGAAAGCCTTTGTGGCGAGTACTAGATATAAAGAATAGCCTTTGTGGTACAACTCTAGACAAGAAAGCCTTTGTGATAAGTACTAAATGTAAAGGCCAACCTTTGTGGCAAAACTCTGGAGAAGAAAGCCTTTTATGGAAACCTATGTTTAAGAACGCCTTTGTGGCAAATCTCTGAAAGGAAATGCCTTCGTGGCAATCTCTATCAAAGGAAAGCCTCTGTAGTTACCTCCGTAAAGGAAACCTTGGTGGCAAAACCTAAGGATAGGATGCCTTGGTGGCAACTCTGTAAAGGAAAGCCCTTGTGGCAAGTATAAAGGAAGCCTTTACGGCTATTTAAATGAGGGAATTCTTTCATGGCAAAATTCTGAATGAATGGCGTGTAAGGAATTAGAAAAGAATAGTATGAATGGTCTTCTAAAGGAAAAGTAAAGATAAGAATTTGAGGTATAGTAAGTGTAAGAGATGATGTATGAGACAAGTAGAAAGAACTAAGTATCCAATAAACTCCTAAAGAAAGGCATCATTTGTAAATGAATTGGCAAACTCCGTGTAAGAGTCGATTTTCAATGAAATCAGAATAGTGGTTTTGGGACCATAATTTTGAAGTCAAAAAATTTATTTTATTTCCTATAGCATGATAGTAGAACCGTATAAAAATTTCATTAAGAAATTTTACCATTTACATGCTCAATTTGATCAAAAAGGACTAAATCGCATAGTGTAAAAGTTGAGTTCTAGTAGCTGAAGGTATTAAATAGCTATAGAACTTTAAATTTTAAGTCCTTATATGGTAATTAGACCATAAATGGTGATAGTGGAAGTACATGGCTTGGTATAAGTGTAATTAATGATGTTTTTAAAGGTTTTTTAAGTAAATGGTAAAATAATGATAAAAACTAATGAAATGGAATAAGCTATCATCTTTTATTCATCATAACCAACCAAAATTAAAAGAGAAAAGAAGCCATTGTTGAAGCTAGTGTTCGACCACGCTTGTTTTACTTGATTGGTAAGATATTTTGTCTCGTTTTTAATGATTTTTATGTTTTTGGGATCGTTGTAGCTTAATCTAGCTAGCCCAGGGACTGATTGTGAAACTGTTAAACTATTAGGGTTTTTCCATTAATGAATGTGCATGAGTTTTGATGATTCATGGAAAAAAATGAGTATTTGTTGTTAGATAAATAACTTTTGTTAAGTGATTTTTGGTAAAATTGTTAAATAGGGATTAAATTTAAAAATGGAAAACTTTACATGGTGAAATTGTGAAATAAATGAAATATAGTGCTTGCTAGGGACCTAATTGATATTTGGCTATAGTGGTTTGTGGTGAAATTGTATAAATTTCCACTTTTATGAGCTAAGGACTAAATTGCAAGAAACTAAAAGTATAAGGGCAAAATGGTAATTTTACCAAAATATGGTTTTGGATTAAATAAAATAAAATACATATTGAATTGATTTAAATTTATCCGTATAGATCAAGACAAACCTCGTATGGCTTTAGATCGGGGCAAAGAGAAAGTCTCAAATTAATCGCCTCCGTATCTACGTATACTCGTCGAGGTAAGTTCGTGTAACTAAATTGTGCATATATGTTTTCAAATGAAATATACTTGTGTTGTAAATTACTATACATATACACTGGTTGCATATCCAATGACATACGATGATTACCGAGCTCGTTTGAACCTTAGGAATTCGTAGGATACAAATGACATGTCATTAGGGTTTACATGATTCAGGTGCTAGTCCTGAACATCCTACCAATGGTTGAGGTCTAGCATGTGTTGCGGATACTTCACAGCTCGTGTGAGCAGCATAGTATAGCTACGTTTTGACCCACTACTCTTGTGAGCATGCCCATATTCACAGCTCTTATGAGCATTCTGATTCATGGCTCGTATGAGCATAAATGTACAGGATTTGATGGATTACAGTTATATGATTTATCACACTATGTGTGAGCTATCCTGGGTATCCAACGATATTCTAAATGGTTCAATGGACATGATTCTGATACAGAATGGTATGAGTTCGATATGAACTAAGACAGGGATACATGTGAATTACATTGAACAGATGTTACATGATATTGAACATTGAAATGGATGGTATATGAATTTATTACATGTATAAATGTTGTGTTCATCTATTATTAATTTGTTTATGATGCATACTTATATGGCTAACATGTTTGGTGTACATGTTTAGGCTTTGGCCAAATTGTGTTTGATTATGCCATGTTTATCTTACCTATTATATGATTAAATGGTAAGCCATGTTTTATGTTATACGAACTTACTAAGCTTATATGCTTACTCTGTCTTATTTTCCATATCTTATAGTGCATCAGAAGCTTGTTAGGGTTGGAAGCTTGTCGGAGCTATATCACACTATCCATTAGCTCTTTTGGTACTTTTGGTTATTTTGATTTTGGTTATAATGGCATGTATAGGTCTATTGGCAAATGTGAGCTTATGTGTTTTGGTTGTTGATATGGCCATTTTACATGGCTTGTGTTTTGGCATTTTGTTAGTGAAATGACATATTTTGGTATGTATATAAATAGTCTTAAAATGGTTGATGTTTGGTTTAATATGTTTGAATGATGGAAGATGAAATGATAGTAATGAATATGCATATAATATTTGTCATGTGCCTTATTTGGAAATGTGGTGAATTGGTACTTTATTGTGAATGACATATATGAATGTTGATGCTAGTAGTTGAATGGCATGTTTAGTACCATTTAATGTGTTTTGGTAAGTAAAGTATGTATTGATGCAAATATGAATAGAAGTTGATTGTTTATTTTGGCCAAATTGAGTACATGGCTGTACATGTTTTGTTGTAGTTATTTGAAGTGCCTATGGGCATATTGGCTGTATGTTATTATACCTTATGTATATAGCTTGATTATGCATGATTTTGGTGTCTTGTTATGGTCTGTATATATGTGCAATTTTGGGTGTAGGTACATGCCAAGATGGGTGAGAAAAATGTCTTGTAAAATGACCTAATTTCGTTCACACGAATAGAGACACGGGCATGTGTCTCAGCTGTGTGTGAGACACGGCCAGGCAACACAGCCGTGTGTCCCTTATAGCTTTCAAAGAGTTGAAAGTCAGGCTATTACATGGCCTAACACACGACCTGACACACGGGCGTGTCTCTTGGCTGTGTGAGTCTCACGGCCGTGTGACCCTTACAGTGTTGAAAAATTTCACTATTTTCTAAAAAATTCTATGAGTTTCTGATTTAGTCCCGACTTGTTTCTAATATGTTTTTAGGGCCTCGAGGGCTTGTTTAAGGGAGAATATGTATGATTTGGATTGTTTTTTTTATATGATTATTGTTATGATTTGAAATGTTTAAAAATTGTATTCGTTTGAAATGAAATTTTTGGTAATGATATGTAACCTTGTTTCAGTGACGGATACGGGTTAGGGGTGTTACACTCCGCATAGTAACAAGAAATGAATAGTGAAGCTTGAGTGCACCAGAATAAGTGGCGAATCTGAGATATGTTTTATAGGCATGTATAGATAATACCCTGAAGTAAGGAATATCTGGGCGAACTCTGTATTAGGTAATAGGCGTAGTCTACCTCACCCGAAAGTTGTGAAAAAATTAGTAAGTATGAAATGAGATCTTAAGTCTGTTAATAAGGTAAAGAGGAAGAATATATAGTAAGAATTAAGAAGGGACAATGTAAAGATAAGAATTAAGAAGGGACATAGAAAGTGAAGAATATATAGTATGCTCAAAGGAAAGAAATGGTCATTTGAGTTTGGACTTTGAACCTAAAACTTAATAGAGTGAGGGCTTAATGAATATGAAAGGAAGATAAGCCCTTAAAGGCACAGAGAGGAAGACAAAGGTCAAAAATAGGAAGAAGTAGTTATAGTTTGTTAACAAAAATCTCAGTGAGTAACCGCCAGAAGGAATAAAGAAAAGTTATAGGACACATGAAGGACACGCTAAGCAATCATCACAGTCTGATATAACGAAATAGGTATTTAATGATTATCTCACTAAGTTCTTATGAACTTACTAAAGTTATTTCTTGTTTTAGGTTATAATAGAGTATATGCTAAGAAACGATGCCAGGGCTATGCCAAGAAGGAAGTGGCACAGTGGGCTATTGTGCATACAGAGAAAGCTAAGCGGCATGTTTAAGTCTAAGCATAAGTTGTTTAAGTATCGTTACAATGTGTTTGTAGTAGATTGAGAGATAAAATAAGGAATACTAAAATTTTATTAATGTGAGTTGTACATGTAAATCATACAAATATTCACTCATAAGAGACTTTTTTGTATTCATAGATAAAACTCGTACATGAACTAAAAGTTAAGTTACATCTATAACAGGGTCTAACATCTAACACTCGGATCCAGTAAATCAGATTGAGTGGTGGGCATTATAGAGGGATTATATGCTTATGTATTCTGGAAGAGATCTCACTCCTATTGGTTATATCAATTCTTACTTCCAAACATGTCGAGATTCGAGGAAATCAACATTGGTTTGTGTCTTTATCCTAAGCGGCAAGTCCAGGGTATGGAAAAGTTTTGAGCAAGGTTGTACTGCCAACTCTACTATGGAGGTCGAATATGTGGTTGCTTTAAAGGAAACAAAAGAAGTAATATGGTTTAGAAGTTCCTTACAGATCTCTAAGTTGTCCCTAGTAAGGAAAAAGTTATCACGTTGTATTGTGATAACAATGTAGCAATAGCTAACACCAAGGAAACCAAAAACCACAAGAGGACAAAACACATTGATAGAAAGTATCACATCATAAATGAGGTAGTACCAAACTGAATAGTGGATATAGTCAAGGTTGTATCAGAGGAAAACCTTGCTGGCCCATTTACCATGTAACACCATATATCCGAATTTATCACCAGGTCCGGATACCAAGTGTCACAATTAACCTGAATTATTTAACCAAATTTCTAATCTGAGTTACTTCCAAACTTAGATGATACCAAATTATACGCCTATTCTTCTTATCATTCAACTTTATTCAATCCCTTGAATAACATCAAATTTCAAATTTTAAACTTCTAACATGTTCCATATCATACTAATACTAAGATCTTACAATCATCCTACCTTATTAAGCATGAATAATTATTTACAATAACTTGAAACTAAAGTCTTCATTACAAATATACTCAATTAGTCCCCGAGGCATGGCCTCTGATGGTGCCCCTCTAAATACATGAAACAACTACCATGCCCTTTACAAAATTCTGGCGATGTTTGGCTTGGTCCCACTACATGATCCCCGAGTCATTCATTTACCCTGCATACAAGGCAGTAGAGTTATAAGCTCAAATGAACTTAGTGAGATCATGTACATCAAAATTCATAGAAAACTCTTAAATTTTAGGGAAAGTAGGATTTCATGCGTAGAATTAAAACTCCTTGTGTTTCGTAGGAGATTCCATAAATTCACTAGCATAACCAATGCCTTGCTTTCTTTGAGCTAACCGTTGGTGAACATATCCATTTATCTAGCCATAAATATGCTCTTTCAAATAACAATTTCTTATGGGACTTGACTCAGTCCAGCTTCATCTCAGACTCTCATTTTGCCTTTCTCTATTTGACTCCTTAAAGATAATCATATATGTGTATATACAGTCGACAACTGCTATTGCTATTGACAGAATTGCAATTGCCTTAACCACATCGGTGACTCTGACCCTGATCCATTCATTCCACACTGAACTAAACATAAGTTTACCACATTACCTCGATGATTAACTTCTTTTGACTTAGCCCTTGCATAGCCCTTCCCTAAGGAAGACCCAATGTGCCATCCTCTTTTGCGGTCTTGAATACTAGATTTGTGTAACATCTCAATTTTGGTGGATTCAAGGTTATGGTGTGTAGTTTCAAAATAGTTTGTGTGGCAAAGTAGTATCCGCCCAAGTACTTCTTTTGGCATATAGGTAGGGGTTTTCTAGGCAATGTTTATATTAATGATGGTTCTATGTTAGATTACTATGTTAATTGGAATATGATTACAACAAAGTAAAAAGGTAGTTATGGTACGAGTTCATGCCAGAAGTAAAGTGCACTTATATGTTTAAAGTAATGTTCAAGTTACGATACAAGGTAATCTAGTTAGAAGTTAACCAGATTGAGTAGTTGGGTATTTAAAACATTTGATTTTCATTTATTTCACCCTCAGATTTTGTAAGCCATTATGAAAGGCAAACTCTAAATTTAGGTGACACATGTTGAGCTCTTGTAAGTGAAATTTGACTATTTATATATGTATATGAGCTTAAAATAGAGGGTTGTTCTTTTTCTTCTTTCTTCTAAATTACTACTATTTGGTTCTTTTTGGAACCAAACACATTTCTTTTGCTTTTAAGTTGGAAGTTGTAATTCAGGATCTCATCAATAAATACTACATGTCTAGGTAAGTAATCTGATTCTGCATGTTGAACTCCAAAAGAGTAATCTGTAAAGAAAATATGAGTAGTATAATGAAAGTATGAGACTCTACATGGTGGTTGTCAATGTTTGAGATGTAAAGAATTGTTTTTGAGTGAGTCTTTGACGATGTTCCTACGTTATATTAGTAATGGTTGCTGCAGTTTCATGTTGGATGTTGAGTCTGGAGCTCAAGCTATTGTACATGAGTGTTAAGTAAGTTTTTATGCTGGCTCTTGCATGTATACTGTTCATACCAAAACATATATGTAGGAAAATCGATCAAACTATGAATCTGAAATCGAGAAAAGTATAGTATGAATAGGATATGTATGTGATTATATGACTGATTACTTCAGAATATTTGTGACATTATGAATGTCTGCTAAGGATAGGACATATAATTTGTATGGAATCTGATAAGTTCAAGTATGTGATGGGTGTTGTATGAGTACTATGATGTTAAAGTTTGGCTAGATACATATGTTTGGAATGTATGCTATGATATGTGTGTTCTTTGGGTGTATGTTGGGGAATTAAAGTGTTAGGCTTAGATTGTGTTAGTGCATCAAAAGTCTATAAATGAGTCTGTGTCTGATCACCGCAGGACAAAAAACATGAACTCTGATATTAAATTCTGAAGGAAATGTCCATTGCCATGAAAAACTCTTAAAAAGGAACTAATGAATGGAGATTTCCCAATGCGGTTCTCTGTGTGTCCTAGGATGATGATGGGAAAACCTCACGTAATGTGAGTTTAGGAAAATCCATTGTAACACCCTATACCGGCCTGGACACCAAGCTGAATATCGAGGTGCCACACCACCGTCTCACTACTTGTTCACATAAATGACATGTTATTTCTCATGCATCTTTTTTTCCGATTAATAATACCATAGCTTTATCATGAATTATAAACCATACATTCACTTTTTGTTGATAAACCATGCCAAGAATTCATAAAATAACATAACATAGGTATTAATTATGCATTAGGACCATTTATCAAATTTTTCCAAAAATATTATGTAGGTATCAATGCTGCCTCTATGGTATCGATATTTCCTTTAAATGGTATTGATATTTCCTTTAAGTGGTATCGATACCACAGGAAAATTGATACCACAATAGCATTTTGTTTCTCGCCAAATTTTAAAACATTAGAAAATATTAGTACCTTTTGCAAGGTATCGATAATTACACCCCTAGTATCGATACTTGGGCCAAGGTATTGATACCAAATTGGTATTTTGACTCTTTGCACTTTCGAAAATATAGAGGTATTATTTTAAAAGCCCTAATATCGATACCTCTACTTCAGTTACAAAAATTCAGCATATAAGAGCATTTAAATCATTCAAACTTAAAGTGGACTCTATCACCACTCATTAGATACACGGATCTCCATTACACCACACATAGACTCGTAGAGTCAATCATATCTCGTAAGCAAAGAGTATAGCTAAAACTCTCCAACACACCATACATGCATATCCCGATGAATGGAGCTCAGCTCACATTATCTTATCTCTCCAACACTATCCTTGGGCCTCAGCGCCCCATATATCACAACACATATAGGTGAGTACTCATAATCCTATGGCATGCCAACTGTAACAGCCCGGTTTTAGCTAAGTCAGAACAGTGGTTTCAGAACCATAAATTCAATGTTAGAAAATTATTTTAATATTATTTTATGTGTTTACAGCATGAAAGTATGAAGGTATGAATTTTTCGTGAAGTAATTTCATCGTTTAAATTGTTAATTCGAGAAAAAGGACTTAATCGCGTAAAGTGTAAAACTTGTGTGCTATTAGTTAAATGTGTCTAATAGCTATGGTTTATTAAAGTGAAGGTCCTTATGTTATAAATAGACCATTTTTATATTGGGTGGACAATTATAGGCATAATATAAATGTTTTAATGGTTTATGAATAAGGTTAAAAATGTAAATTAGTAAATAAGGTTAATATTAAAACAAAACCAAAATTAAGTTTGATTATCATCTTTCTTTGGTCGAATATTGAGGAGGAAGAAAACATTTGGTTCATTTTAGGGTTCGGTCAATTGCGAGCTTAATTGGTAAGTGTTTTGAGCTCAGTTTTTGATGATTTCTATGTTTTTGTGATTGTTGCTTCGTGTTCTAGCTAGCCCATACCTTTAATTTTGAAACTGTTAAAGATTTTGAGAGTTGCCATTGTTAAATCTATGTGTTCTTTGAGGTGTGATGATAGATTATGAAAGTTTAATGATAGATTTTCATGTTTTGTAAAGGGATTTTTGACAAAAATGTCAAATAGGGGTTAAATTGTAAATATGCAAATTAAGGGGTTGAAATGTGAAATAAATGAAAGTTTGGGCTGCTAGGGACCTATATGTAATTTGGCCAAGCATGGGTTAAGTTGAATTGTGTGAATTTTGAATATTTGTGAAATAGAGACTAAATTGATTAAATGTGAAAGTTTTGGGGCTAATGGGTAAAAATGTCCAAATGTGTATTTTTGGACTAAATTGAATGAGTAGGTAATTAAATGAGTAATTTTTGAATACATATAGATCAAGAAAGAAAGAATTTGGATTTAGATCGGGGGAAAAGCAATGTTATAGAGTAATCGATCTGATCTGTCAATTTTGAACACGAGGTAAGTTCATACGTGATAAACATTGTTACAATAATGCTTTTAACGCTTTGATATTGCTTAAATTGTATATACAAGACTACGGTCATGTTCGATGATAAATTGACAATGTTTAGCACTTAATGTGCGGTTCGAAATAGCTTCAGCTATATACAGCACTTAGTGTGCAACACATCAAGTAAGGCACTTCGTTTGTGGAATTATAACAGCTTCGGCTATACGATGGCATTTAGTGTGCGAAACATCGAGTATTCAACAGTGCTATGGGAAGGTATGAGTTTGTTATGAATTTGTACAGGTTTGTACATGTAAGTATGAAGATCAAATAGAAAATATTATGACTTTGCATATTAGTATATGAATAAGTTATGAAAGGTTTGATTTTATCATGAATGATACATTAACTTGTTTAAATTGATGAATTGTACTTTATGAATTGTTGAGTATATTAGTATGAACTTACTAAGCTATGAAGCTTACTTTGTGTTATTTTCCTATGTCTTATAGAGATTCAAGGCTAGCTCAAATCCGGGAGTCGTCGGAAACATCATCGCACTATCAAACGTCTAACTAGTACTTTTGAGTTGTGTATATATGGTATATGGCATGTATAGGCTAGTTATGGTACTGTGGTTGTAAATATAGCCATATGATTTGGCTTGTAAATGTATATGTTTTGTTTTGTATATATATGTAACACCCCAAACCTGGCTCGAACATTATGGCTGAATCTGGTGTGTCACATTGAAGTGTTTCAGCGAAAACCTTGTTTTCATTGAAAACCCTTCCTTAGAACAATACATCTCAATTACTTCGTAAAATCTCTTTTCAGTTGCGAAAGCTTGTTCGAAACATTTGATATAAGAAAAACTGTCATTTTAGAATTTAGTTGCAAAAATGTGGAAAATATTCTATGATTTAGGAAACCGTGTTCAACTTTCCATGATTACATCACATAAAAATAATAAACCAAATAATTGCAAAAAGGGGAGGCCTTATTACAATCCAGACTAAAAAAAAGGAAATTACTTAATAAACTAGTAACTTAAATGCTTTTTAAACAAATTCAAGTTGTCCTGCTAGCTGGTCACCCTGAGTTCCTCCAAACATCAAACCTCCTATTGAGCATCACCTGAAAAAATAAAATGGGGGGTGAGTTTTCGAAAACTTAATGTGTACAACCCTCATCAAAAAACCATGCAACAGACTAATCATTTTGGGCCTAAGCCCAATTCAAATACGGTGGCCTTTGGGCCTTAGCCCATTTTGGCCTCAGTAGGGCCTGAACCCATGTCAATTTCCACATATCACATTTAACTGGGCCAAGCCCTTTTCATAATCCAATCATGACGTATGTATGCAAATGCTTATATCCCCATCCAACCTGTACACCCCCTTTCCAACCAACACTTACTGTGGGGAGATACTTGACCCACCCATCCTTATTACAACCCGGTGTGGAACTAGTGTGGCCCCACTTAGCGGTGTAGCATAGCTTCTTATAAATAGTGTAGCACCGATTACGGTACTACTTAACAGTGCAGCAAAGCAGCTCGGTGACTAAAAAGCCTTCGGTGGATCCATAATCATCGAGCAACCATGCGATCCTTATACACTTCTTCCAATCATAAACCTAGCCCATATGCAACATAATAATGTATGGATGTAGCATAAATCATACATAGATCATACTCATAACACATAAGGGTATTTCAGTAATTTCTGCCTTACAGGGGTATTTTGGTAATTTCTTAATAGTATGGGTCTTAATTACGAACTTTGGCCCGTCAACAAGTCCTTGTTGGCCAAAGTGAGCAGACACTATGCACCAGGTAGGATTTCAGAGAAGAGGAGGTGGGTCATTAAGACCGCTTAAGTACCAAGCTCTCCCTAGATCCAATCCTAGACATGCATATGCCCATTGCCACACATTACCCTTATGACTTGTCCACAGACGAATTTGATAAATTAGTTAAGTTTTATGCTGCTTAAGGATTTATTAGAAACTAGGCCTACAAGTCCATGACAAAACCCTAGCTAGTCTACAGGCTTCCATACATTCATATGGCCCATCAGGCCCAATCACATTTATACGGCCCATTAAGCTCAATCATACTTATATGGCCTATCAGACTCGAATCCAATCCAAACCATTCAACAAACTTAATTAGCTCATCACATATTACCAAATTATCAACTTTTGCTTATTTGGGCTCATGGGCCCATTTGGCCCATTCTGGCCCAGTTGGCCAAAACGTGACCCAAGTCCATGAGATCTCTCATGGGGTCTCTGGTATCATATCGAATACCCTCTTACGAGTGGTTGCGCACTCGCAAGACTACCGTATCCAAACTTTTAGCTTTTTGACATTTTGACATTTCAGCATTTCGGCATTTCAGAATTTACCGATCTACTGTGTGTGCAAAGTATGTGTACACACCTGGTATTCGAGCGTGCTGCAATTCCCTTAGTCACAAACCTTGAACACCAATCCCTAATAGCTTTTCCTTGATCACATATTCCCTTGATCAAAACCGCAAAACACCTAAGGAGCAATTCAGTAGAGAGCTAAAATCTGAGATCCAATACTAATTCCCTACCAAAGTCGATTAGAAAGAGTGAGGGAGAGGAGTAATCGGTATTAACAATACTAGCCAAAAAAGAGATAAGGTACTTACACCAAAAGAGCAATCGACCCAAGGGAGATTCAGCTTTTCGGCTTTTAAACTAATATGGTGAATAAGGTTTATTCGGCACAACTTAAAGAAGAAGAATAGAAGAAGGAATCGGCTAACCTAAGAGGTTTCAGCCAAAGAGGTATTCGGCTTTTGAGATTTGTATGGTGAAAGGGGTTATTCAGCACAAAGAGGAGTAGAAATCGTTAAAAACCAGAGGTGAATCAAAAAGAGAACTTGAGTAAGGAAGAATGGAAAATCGGCACAAAGAAAAAGAAAGAAGAACAAGGGATTTCAGCTTTTAGATATTTGGAGAACAAAGTGTTTTCTGGCAACAAGGTGAGGGAGAATTCGACATTAGCCTGGCAACCTCACATTTGGCACCTATATATAGCCTCTAGCTGAATTTCCTATCCCCTAATTCCCAATTCGGCTCCACCTCTTTACACTCCTCATCTCCTAATTTTTCTCCCTGATAACACCTTAATCCCCTCCTCCAATTTCTCCTCTTATCACTTCCTATAGAGTTCATATCCAACGCCACCACTGTCCATCTCTTAAGTAAAAAAATAAATCCTTCTTTTGGGCAAGGAGGGATTTGAACCCCAAACCTCCTTGCCTTGCATGTGACGCCACTTGCCACTCCACCACCAGGCTTTCTTGTGTCCAATTCTTCCTTCATTTATTCAAAAACCCGCCTACTTGCTATCAAGGTTCTTTTATTTATTAACCTATAATTTCTTTCACCCTTAAGTCTGAATTCAACCCTTAACCAAGACCTACTATCACATAATTAACACTTGACTAGGAATGTTAAGCATAATTTTTATCGAAACTGAAAAAAAGAAAGTTCAGGATTTCGAGATTTTTGGGGCATTACAACTCTACTCCCTTAGAGAAATTTCGTCCACGAAATTTCCAACTAATAACACAGACTACCACACCACACTCCCACTGCGCACTCTAATTCCAACTTAGGTAAATTATTATCTGGATTAGAAATTTTATGAAGTTTTAGTTAGTTTCAATAATTAAACTGATGTTTTATGAAAGTATTAAAAAAAGGTTGTTTTCGTAATTCCTCTACAGTTTCAAGATCCTACGGGCTTCAGTTTCACTCCAACTAAAAGCCTTAGTATAATCATCTAAAGTAGCCCACTAACTATCTATAGTATATCAAATTAAACAAGCTTAATAATAAAAGAACTTACTTGGTTCGACGTCGGGGACTCGGTGTGCTACACAGCAAGATTTCCCTTTTTCCAAAACATTGTGATCCAAATTTTTTTTTAAGAAATCCAGTTAATAAGGCCCACTTCACAGCTAGAGTTTTGCAACTGGGCTCTGATACTACTAAATGTAACACCCCAAACCCGGCCCGGACGTTATAGCCAGATCCAGCATGTCACATTGAAGTGTTTTATCAAAAACCTTGTTTTCATTGGAAACCCTTCAAAGGAGAAAATTAAGTAACATTCAGTTTGTATTTGTTGCTTTCAAAGCGAGGTGTATTTAAAGAAAACTATTTCTTCTTGTATGATAATAATTACTTTGTAAAATCTCTTTTCAGTTGCGTAAGGTTTATTTAAAACAGATGATCTATGAAAACTTGTCATTTAAAAATTAAGTTGCGGAAACGTAGTATTTAAAAATAGTTATGGATTAGGAAAACTATGTCCCACTTCTAATAAATATAAAGCATGAAAATAATAATAATCCTAATTTGAAATAATAACTAGAGGAAAGGCCTTATTACAATCCGGACTGAAATAACTTAAAATACTCGAAATTATAGGCTTAAGAAAACCAGTCCAAGCCATCTTGCTAGCTGGCCACCTCAGAGTCCCTCCAACTGTCGAACCACCTATTGAGGATCACCTGAGAAAAATAAAAGAGGGGGTGAGTTTTTGAAAACTCAGTGTGTACAACCTTTGGTAAATAGAAAAGCATGCAATAGCAAGTCTTTTCGGGCCTGAGCCCAATTCAATATCAGAACAGATGTAAAGCAATCAAATATGCACGAATCCCACCCATCCAACCGCTACACACCATCTCCATCCCCCGATACACACTATTTGGGGATATAAATATCGACTCTGATACACTCCAATGGTAGCTCGGTTGCAGTACTACCTAACGTTGTAGCAAAGCTACTAATCATATATTGGGCTTAAAAAGCCATTGGTGGATCCACAGTTGTCAAGCAACCATGCGATCCTCATATACTTCCTCCGTTCCATAATTTCCAACCCAGATGCAACCTGAATAGAATATTGTATGTATGCAGAAGATAAACATGTAACATCCATAAATCTTACATTCAACACATAGGGGTATTTTGGTTATTTTTGCCCTTAGGGGCATTTTGGTATTTTTTTATTACGAGTTTTTACTTACCTTGGCCCGTTAACAAATCCCTTGAGTTAAGGTGAACGAATACTATGCACCAAGTGAGTTAAGAGGAGGTGAGTCATTAAGACCGCTTAAGTACCAAGCTCTCCCTAAATCCAATCCTAGACATGTATATACCCGTTGCCACACATTAGCCCTATGACTTGTCCACGGTCTCAATAAATTAATTATTTAAGTTTTATGTATGTTTAAACAGTTATCAGATACTAAGCCCAAAACCCCTTACAAAGCCCAAACAAGTCTACATACATGCATATGGCCCACTAGGCCCAATCTCATTCATATGGCCCATTAGGCCCAAATCACATTCGTACGGCCCATTAGGCCCAAATCACATTTATATGGCCCGTTAGGCCCAATAACATTCATGGTCATGCAATCATGTCAACTTTCATCACTTAGTAACAAATTGCCAATTTTGCCTATTATTAGCCCTACAGCCAATCCGGCCCATTTAGCCCATTCTGACTCGGTTGGCCAATACAAGGCCCAAGTCCATGAAATCGCACATGGGGCCTCTGATAACCTACCGGTTTCCCCTTACGAGTGTTCGCGCACTCACAGATCTATTGTAGCCAAACTTTTGGCTTTTCAGCATTTTAGGATTTGCCGATCTACGTGTGTGTGCAGTGTATGTACACACCTGGTACTGAAACGTGCTGCGATCTCCTGAGCCACGAACCCACAAATGATGTCACTCAACGATTAATCACAGACTTATCAAATACGATCACCAAAAGCCAAAAATCTCACATTTGCCTTACCTTGAACGACAAGCCTTGATAGCCCTTCCTTAACCACCAATCACGAGTATTCCTTAAATCCAAAACCCCAAAATGCCAAAGGAACAATTTGGTACAAATCTAAAATCTGAGATTCGATACTAATTGCATAAGAATTGACTGAAGTAGAAGGAGTAGCGGTGGCACAGAGGGTCTTCAGCCACAGAGGTATTCAACTTTTGAGATTTGTACGGTGAAAAGGGTTATTCAGCACAAAGAGAAGTAGAAATCGTTAAAAACCAGAGGTAAATCAAAAAGAGAACTTGAGTAGGGAAGAATGGAAAATTGGCACAAAGAAAAAGAAAAAAGAACAATGGATTTCAGGTTTTAGATCTTTAGAGAACAAAGTGTTTTCTGGCAACAAGGTGAGAGAGAATTAGATATTAGCCTGGCAACCTCACATTCAGCACCTATATATAGCCCCTAGCTAAATTTCCTATCCCCTAATTCCCAATTCGACTCTATCTCCTTACACTCCTCATCTCCTAATTTTTCTCCCTGATAGCACCTTAATCCCCTCCTCTAATTTCTGCTCTTATCACTCCCTATAGAGTTCATATCCAACGCCACCACTGTCCATCTCTTAAGTAAAAAAATAAATCTTTCTTTTAGGCAAGGAGGGATTCGAACCCCAAACCTCTTTGCCTTGCATGTGACGCCACTTACCACTCTACCACTAGGCTTTCTTGTGTCCAATTCTTCCTTCATTTATTCAAAAACCCGCCTACTTGCCATCAAGGTTCTTTTATTTATTAACCTATAATTTCTTTCACCCCTAAGTTTGAACTCAACCCTTAACCAAGACTTACTATCACATAATTAGCACTTGACTAGGAATGTTAAGCACAATTTTTATCGAAACCAAAAAAAAGAAAGTTCGGGATTTCGGGATTTTTGGGGCATTACATGGAGTGATTGAAGTTGGTAATTTAAGAAGTTTTATGCTTGTGAATTGACGCTTGATGATATAAGTGTTGAATAGGTAATTAACATTAATTTGGGTATTGAATTTGGTTTAAGTGGATATAGTATAAATTGTGCATTTGGTTGGTGATTTTGGAATGTCTATTGTATGATGAAATGGTACCATTTTGGTTGTTTAGGTGATCATGAAAAAGGGTGGCAAATTGGCCTTGCAAATGGCCTATTTTTGTCCACACGGGCAGGGACACGGGCGTGTGTCTCGGTCGTCTGTGACACGGCCGTCTGTCCCCTGGTGTTTAAATTAAATTGAAGTCAGTATGCTTCACACGCCTCACACATGGGCGTGTGACTGGCCGTGTGGCACAAGTCAGTATACCCCCTAAATGGCACACAGCCTAGCAAATGAGCGTGTGACTTGGCCGTGCTGTATAAGTCAGTATACCCTACAAGATTGGCACGACCTGCCACACGGGCGTGTGTGGATGCTTCGAAGGGTAGATAGGCTAGACACACTGGCGTGTGGTCGACTGTGTGACCCAAGTCAGTGTGTTTACCCTGTTTTCACACGGCCTAGGACACGGGCGTGTCTGGAGCCGTGTGAGGCACATGGCCTGTTCACACGGGCGTGTGACCCTTGTATGTTTGAAATTTTTATAAGTTCCAAGATTTTTGTATTTATCGGTTTAGTCCCGAACCACTTTTAAAGCATGTTTAAGGCCTCGTAGGCCCTTGTAAGGGACAATGTGAATATGATTGAATGGTGTTTGAGAATGGATGAATAAATGTATGATTTATGTATGTTAAATGATATGTATTGGTCGGTAATACCTCGTAACCCTATTTTAACCGTGAATACGAGTGAGGGTGTTACACAAACTATATCCAACAGTCTCATTAAGTCACAAGGCCAAAGTATCCATATTAATATGAAATATTTATGTACCAATTTTTCGCACATATTCGTTGCATATTCACATTATTAACACAATGTAATCTCTGTAATAAGGCATGAGAATATACCCTTGTATTTACCGTCACATGACATGAATAATATACTCTCATATTCACTTCTACAATAGTCAACATAAACTCATAGCACATATCATAGCATCTCATATGTTTATGATTTCACAATTTCGAAATTTCACAAATTCACAAATAAACATATCTCACATTTAATCATAGGTGCGAGAACACTTACACTAGGAATTTAGAGTATAGATTTAATCTACCTCTAAATTCCCAGATACACAACGAATCATCTACGAGCAACGATTGTAAAACACGCACCTAAATATTCGCTTTTCTAACAAAAACCTTTAGCACGACAAAATTAAAATTCAAATAACTTAGTCTACGCTTAATATTTTCACATGAAACAAATTCCATTCATCTACATATTCATCAACAACTAATTCTCAACCTTTAAACTACACAAAACTACACGTTTTAAGGTATCAAAATTCATTACAACAAAAATTCATTAAAACTTGAGAAATCATTGACAAAACTTCAAAGTTTATTTAGAAAGCTTCTAATTAGATTAAAGATAATTGAAAAACACTTTAAAACCAAGTTTGTATCCAAAACTCAAAATTCACCATTAAAGACCCAATTTTTGGTTTTTACCTAAAACATGCATTTTAATGGCTAAAAATTCAATTTAAAGAACCAACTAACGTTTAAATCTAATAGGAAAATGATTGGTTGCCTTGAATGCAAGAAAATCGAGCTATGACTCAAACCCAAAAAAACTCACATTTTGTAGAAGATGATGAAGATGGTGGAATTCTTGGGTGATTTTCTTGGTTTTAATGGAGGTTTAAGGCTCAAGGGTGTTAGGATTCAAAGAGAACTAGGAATTGAAGATCAAAACCAAGTGAGAGGGATATAGGAGAGAAAGAAATGACACAAGCAAATGAGAAGCAAAGCTTTCATGAAATGGGAATGGGGGGTTTATTAAGTTGATTTAGAAAAATTGCTTTAATTGCTTCATAAAGACTCACAACTTTGAACTTTTTACAAATCAGTTCCTTTTCTAAAATTAAAGAAATTAAAGCTCGGTTCCAAAAATTGACTTAACTTTATAAAAACAATTGTTGAAAACATTATCGAGTACCAACCTTATGAAATCCCAAGCTCATATAGGTTAAAATTCCTAAAATACCCCTAAAACTCCTAGGCCCTATTTTGGGGTATGACAACTCTACCTCATTAAAATAATTTCGTCCTCAAAATTACCTGAGCTAAACAAGTAAGGATATTGATGTCTCATTGCTTCCTCGGTTTCCCAAGTAGCTTATTCCATTTTGTGATTACGCCATAAAACCTTAACCAACGGAACTCTCTTATTTCACAAAACCTTCTTTTCACGAGCTAGAGTGTCAACTGGTTCTTCCTTATAAGTAAGACCAGGTCAGACCTCAATCTCTTCAACTGACACAACATGCAACGGATTTAAGCGATATTTCTGTAGGATAGATACATGGAAAACATCATGAATTCTTTCAAGTTCTGACATCAACTTGAGTTGATAAGCTATCGGTCCAATCCTCTCAACAACTTCATAAGGTCCAACATATCTTGGACTTAATTTACCCTTTCTTCCAAATCTTAAAATCTTTTTCCATAGGGAAACCTTCAAAAACACCTTATAGCCAACTTGAAACGTGATATCTCTGTAACACCTCTAACCCGTATCTGTCACTAGATTAGGTTTATAGAGCATTACCGTACAAATGGAACATCAAAACATACATTTCATATATTATTGAAAACATATTATAATAAATTCATTCATACACATATCGTCCCTTAATTGAGCCATCGAGGCCCTAGAAACACCTTAAAAACAATTCGGGGCCCAATCGAAAACATTTGGAAAGTTTAAGAAAAAGTTAGAAAATTTTGACTACAGGGGTCACACAGCTGAGACACACGTTCGTGTCTCAGGCCATGTAACCTTCGAACTAGGGACACACAGTCGTGTCCCAGCCAGTGTCCTCACCCGTGTAACTCTCTAAGTAGGGTCACATGGCCGTGTCATACGCCTGTGTGCCAACCTGTGTAACTCTCGAAATAGGCCCACACGCTCATGTGTTAGGGTTTGTAACCAACTGACTTGCATGCACGGCTATGCCGCCAGGCTGTGTGTCACAAACAATTGAGTCACACACCTGTGTTTCAGGCCATATGGACATGAATTTGCCCAAAATCAAGCCATTTTCAACACCAAATCATGAACACACCTATAGGACTTTTGTGCACCTAATTAAGACATCAAAACATGACTAAAACTCACATGAAAGGAAAAATTCAATAGTTCAAAATCAATCAACCAATATGCCATACAAGGTACCTCAAATGCAAACATCTAAAACTTACCTAAACATGTATATGTTACCACTTACCATTCATCAACTACTAGTTCCAAGAACTTACTAACATACAACATAAGGTAGCTCAATAACACAAACCATCAAATAATATTAATAAACCATTCTCAACCATTATCAAAAGTGACCAAAAGTACTTTCTAAAGTAAACATTATACCTACTATGCATACATGACACTAAAACACAAACACATTTAGTTATTATTTACATTTCATCAAACACCACAAATTTAAATTCATAAGTTTATACATGCCACTACCCTAGGAGATACCAAAACTACCAATATCGATGGATAGTATGAGCTGAAATTTTGATCCGTCCAAAATGTCAGCAGTGATGATATACTAAACAATCCACAAGAACAAATAAGTTTAAAGAGATTAATAAGAACATAGTATATCATTTAATCTAACAATATTTGAATACGATTCATATATTATTCAATTCAAAGCTACCGAGTCTAATTAGGGCACAAAAATAAATTCATGGGTACCGAAGTACAAATGAGGGCATGTATGTGCAATTCAAGGGTACCGAAGTACAAATAGGGGCACGTATGTGCAATTCAGGAATAATCTTCTAAAAAAATAATAACTAAAGCATTATAATATAAGTACACAAATAAAAATTCGTTTACATATCAAAACACCACGAACTTACTTCAACGACTAAGGTGTAGGAACGTAATTGACTAATCCAAGGCTTTAGCTTTTCCCTGATCTAAGTCCGTAATTTAATCCATTTAATATCCCTAGCATTCAATTTAGTCCACATTTCATATTTTGCAAAAATTACTATTTTGCCCTTAACATTTTAACTTTTCACAATTTAGTCCTTAAGTTCATAAATTGAAATCTAAACATTTTAATCCTCTTCTCAAGTTAGTCGAATTCTCTAAGGAATTAAACCAATTCATACAAACCATCATTTCATAAATTTAATATGTACTTTTACTATTTTTACAACCAAGTCTCTAAATACAATTTCCATCAAAAATCACTTTATAAAACTTGTTTATTTATCAACAAGGACTCATAATCTATCATTAAACATCAAGAATCATACAAAATAATTCATTGCATAGCCCTAAATCTTTAACAATTTTACAAATTGATCCCTAGGCTAGTTAGATTAAGCTACAACGATCCTGAAAACATAAAAATCATTAAAATGGGACTCAAAATCATACCATGCAAGTGAATTAACCCTAGCCGAATTCAAAGGTTCCTCTCCCATGGTAATTTCAGTTGAAAAAAAATAAATAAATGAAGATGACATCTTTTCTTAGTTCAATTTTAACTTTAATTACTAAATTACCATTTTACCCTTTAAAAACTATCAAAATTTCAATAAAGCCTTGCCATGAATATCCACTAACTATTCAAATGGTCTAATTACCATCTAATTTCATTCACTCTAAAGTTTCATAGCCATTTGACCCTTTTAACGAATAGAACTCTACTTTTTTACTTTTTACGATTTAGTCCTTTTCACTTAATTAATCATGCAAACATCAAAATTTCTTAATGAAATTTTAATACAACCTTAATAACATTCCATATACATTAAAGTAATAATAAATAATAATTTATTCGTCAGATTTGTAGTCCCAAAACCACTATTTTGATTTCACTAAAAACGGGCTATACAATCTCGACGCTTCAAACCTGCATAAGATTTATGTCTATCTGTTGCTCCTTTCAACCTTTCACATATCAATTTCACTTTCTCTTTGGTATCACGAACTAATTCTGGTCCAACAACATGCTTTTCCTTCAACTCTGTTTAACACAAAGGAGTTCTACACTTCCAACCATACAACGCCTCAAATGGTGCCATGCAAATACTCACTTGGAAACTGTTATTGCAAGCAAACTCTGCTAAGGGCAGATATTGCTCCCAACTACCACTGAACTCAATCACACAGCTTCACAACATATCTTCTAACACTTGAATTACCTTCTCTGATTGACCATCACTTTAGGATGATAAGTCGTACTAAAAGTAAGCTTCGATCCGAAAGCCTCTTGCAAACCCTTCCAAAATCTTAAGGTAAACCTTGGATCCTTATCAGAAATAATTGAAACTGGAATCATGTAATAGCCCGATTTAGACCTTGATCGGAACGATGTTTTTGGGACCACAAATCTGAGTCAGAAAAATATTTAAAAATTATTTTCTGTGTTTATTTTGTGTGAATTTATATCTGTGAAATTTTCGTGATTTAATTTTGTCGTTTAGGTGTCCGATTAAATAAAAGGACTTAATTGCGTAAATTGAAAATTTACTAGTTTAAAGTATAAGGGCCAAATAGTTAGTGGATTCCTAAGTTGGGGCATTTATATTGTAAATATCCCATATATAAATTGGTGGGACGGTTTAAGGCATATACTATGCGATTTTTATATTAAACTATTATGGATATAAAAGTAATTTAAATATTAAAACATATACATGTTATAATAACATAAATAAAACTATGTTTTTTTTAACATTCTCTCTTGACCCAATATAAACCAAAAGAAAAAAAAAGAACAAAATGTGACAACCCTAATTTGACCCTAGTCGGGAAGTGGTCTCGGGACTACAAAACCGAGTCATAAAAATATTTAGCCGTCATATTTTATGTTTATTATATGTGAATATAAATGTGTGAAAGTTTTAAGTTTCGATTTAGTCGATTGCATGTGAATTTAGTTAATAGGACTTATGTGTGACACTTTTGAAATGTGATAGGTAAATCCATAAGGATCTATTTAAGCATATATTGGAAACAATGGTTTTGCATGTCAAATAAACCTTTTTATACCTAGTGGCCGGCCATGATGATTGTTGTTGGGTAAAATGTGTTTAATTAAATATTAAAATAAGGAATTTCATTGTTTGAAATAAAATAATAATTAGTAAAATAAGGTAAAAAAAAAGAAAGAAGTAAAGGAATGCTCATCTTTCTTCTTCATTGCCGAAAATTTGAGAAAGAAAAGCTTGAAAAAGAAACAAGGCATTCGGCCATAGCTACTTCCATTTAAAGGTATGCTTTGTGATATATTTTTTTAATTGATGATGAGATTAAGTTGATAAGAGTATGGTTTAGTTAGCCCATAGTTAAGATTTATGAATTCTTGAGTATCTATATAACCTTTTGACAAGTAGATAAATTTGGTTAATTGATGAATTTTGAAGGATGTTTGATATGTTAAGGTAGCCTAGTTGAATAAGTTGATTTCATTGTTGGAAGTGCATTATGGAAAGGAATCGGCTATTAAGTTGTGTTATAAGGCCGAATATGGTTTTGGATATTTGGGTAATGTATGTGTTTTTAATTGATGTAATGAAGAGGATGCCTTAATTGTGTTAAGAAAAAAATTGTATGTTAAAATAAGGTTTGCTAAGCTAGCTATTAAGGTGAAATACAAATGTTAGTAATTTATTTCTAGTGTATATATATGTGTATTAGCCGAATCTTGAACTTGAATAAGGGTTCGAACACCATGTATTGTATTGAGATTGTTGGAATGAATTTATAGATAATTATTTGATGAATTCGATTGATAGTGTACATGCTTAAATAAAATGTATACAAGGAAAGTTTGAAAGAGTGATTTGGTATTAAACTGCTTGGGGACAGCAGCAGTAAGGTGATTTTGGAAAATCACCATAATTTGTAGGAGTTGAATTAGAAGCTGGATAAATTATGTCATTAAATATTCAAGAGTCTAGTTTCTTACAAAAGAAACTACAAAAACAAAAGAGTTACCGATCTTGAGATATTTGAAGTAATGTGGGGCTGAGTCAAAATGACTACTAGATTCCCTGTTCTGTTTTTATAAAATCAGTATAAATTTTACAAAAATGGCCCTAAGATAAAATTTATATGCTTAAACTCCTTGATGAGTCTAGTTTCAAATGAAATAAGTGAGAACATGTTTTGAATTCTGTACAATGAGAAATTTGAATTGAAGTGAAGAGTGGTCAGTTTAGTCAAGCAGTGAAACAAGGTGAACTTTAAGAAAAATCTGGTATTGTTGGGCTAAACTAAAAATTATAAAAATTTTATGGATAATAGATAAATGAGTCTTCTGTCAAGAAAAATTTACGGCAATCGATTTGGAGTTTCGTAACTCCAATTATAAATACTTTACTGACTGTTGCTCAAGAAGTTAGCTTATAGGGAAAATGTAATTATATTGTAAACATTAAAGAAAATTTGTTAATGAATTAATTATCAATTTTTATAAAGCTTACTATAAACTATATGTGTGAAAGCCGAATCTATATGTATTACATGTTGAAAGTAATACTTTAATAGTCGATTAATGACTAGTTTAAATTTGTTGAATTTAAAGCTCAAGAGCATAGGGGGGCAATTTTAGATAAGGGGAAAGAGAAAGTAGCCGAGTAGCCACTTCGCTACCGTTCAAGTATATCCGAGGTAAGTCTTCGAGTAATGGAACTTAGTCTATGAGTTGATAAATCTTGATCATATTTAAGCATAACAATTAGTCTATGACATAATGGTTCTACTTGATTTATGTAGTGAGATAAATAGCTTGTACTTATGATTTGTAATTGAATAGTTATTGAAATTGTGTTAAATGGCAAATCGAAATCGTGCCCTCATATGCGTCTATTGAGCCGAAAGTGGAATGGTTATTAAGCTTGTTGTGCTTGTGTTCTAGTAATGCGAATGAAATACCGATGTGTTAAGATGATAAGACATATGCATGATAAATTGAGACTATATCCGGGCTAAGACCCGCAGACCTTGCGTGAGTGAGTGTTATATCCGGTCAATTCCGAAGGCATACGTGCTGGTCGTTATATCCGGGTTAAGTCCCGAAGGCATACGTGCTAGTTGTTATATCCGGCTAAGTCCCGAAGGCATTCGTGCTAGTTGCTATATCCCAAGCTAAATCCAAGAAGACATTCGTGCTGATTTGGAAATTGGTGATACGGCTGTAATAATTCCAAATAAGTAAGTTCGAAATTCTAAGATGATAAGGTATGTTTTATATATATATACATTGTAAAGGTTGATTTGGTTTTAAATGTATTCGTTAAATTGAATAGTGAACTCCGGGTCGGACCTTAGGGTTTTATGAAATATTTAGCTTATTCGAGGTACGATATTGTTGACCTAAATGAAATTTAGTTAGGTATGACTTTGTGTGTGTGAATATAATGATTGAAGTGTGAGGTAACATGACCATGGAGTTTTATGTTTATGTATTTAATTATCTTATTAATGTTATGTTTTAGTTGTAAATGATTTCATTACTTAAACTTACTAAGCATCGAAATGCTTACTCTGTCATTTAAATTCTCTGTTTTATAGATCTCGCTCGTTAGCTATCGATCTCGGGGATTTCAAAGGCGAAGTCATCCACACTATCTAAGCCCATTTGGTACCTTGTAGTTGAACTTTAAAAGTGGCATGTATAGGACTGACTTTTGATGTTAAATACGTATCTTTTGTTGATGTGTATATATATATAGCCATGCGAAAATGGCTTGTTATGTTATTATAAGAGTTCCACCTAGTTAGTATGTATGTGTAGTTGATATATAATCAATGTTTTAAATATTTCGATCGAATTGAACTTATGAAGGAATCGAGATAATTATTAACTTAAGATGACTCCTTGTCTGTTGTATGAATGGAATTGGGTTCTATTGGTATTCAAATGGAATTATCTGCTTGTTTGGTAATACTTCTTAAATCCTTCCGGCGACGGATACGGGATTAGGAGTGTTACAATTTATTGGTATCAGAGCTACAGTTTAGTCAATTCTCGGACTAACGTAGCATGTGTGAGTCTAGCTATACATGCCATTAAGTGTTAATACGATAGTGTGATGATTTCTGACAGTTTAAAATGTGTGTTTTTGTTAGTAATGGATCCCGATCCCAATCGAAAGGTGGGTCGATGATGTGGAGAGTGTAGCGCCGCTCTCCGCGCAAGACGGGGCGGCGCGCGATGGACTCTCAACTTTGTTGCGAGCAATCAAAATGACGGGGCTAGACAAGCCTTTTATAATGTGATGAATGATTGGTTTAACCAATACATTCGAACTAATACTGGTTGTTCCACAACCCCACTCGACTAAAACATTCCTGCACTCGCGCAGTACCTCCGTAACCGACCGAGATGAGGCTAAACAAGCCCCGGTTGATGTAATCCAAAGCACGGGCTACTCGAATTTAAAGCTACGAGGCAATGATGATGCCGAGCAAGCTGAATTTTGGTTGGACAACACTATCCGGGTACTTGATGAACTATCTTGTACACCCGAGGAATGCCTAAAGTGTACTATCTCTTTGCTACGTGATTCTGCCTACTATTGGTGGAATACGTTGATTTCTGTTGTGCCCAGAGAGCGGGTAACTTGGGAGTTTTTCCAAACCGAGTTTCAGAAAAAGTATAT
This sequence comes from Gossypium anomalum, assembly GCA_025698475.1. NCBI lineage: Eukaryota > Viridiplantae > Streptophyta > Magnoliopsida > Malvales > Malvaceae > Gossypium > Gossypium anomalum. The sequence continues at coordinate 46,717,520 of CM046965.1, forward strand.
CAGCCAGAGATTCATTGATCAAAAACGAAAAGAATTTCCTGAACTTAAACAAGGTTCCATGACGGTTACTGATTATGAACGAAAGTTTGTGAGGCTTAGCCGGTACGCTCGAGAATGTGTTTCTTCAGAAGCTGTAATGTGTAAACGTTTTCAAGATGGTTTGAATGAAGATATAAAGTTGTATGTTGGCATTCTAGAGATCAGAGAGTTCGTAGTACTTGTCGAGCGAGCTTGCAAAGCCGAAGAGCTCGGTAAGGAGAAAAGAAAAGCTGAAATGGGAGCCAAAGAGTTTCGTAAGAGATCTTGGGGAAAGCCCTTTCAACAGTCATCGAAGATATTTAGAGATGATTCTGGCTGATCCAAAGACACTTCGGGTTTTTCCAGATGAGACCGCGATCGACCCCCTGTGAATACAAGAGTCACTTCGGTTGCCAGTGTGGGAAATGATCGTCGGGACAGGACAGAGTGTCAGTATTGTGGTAAATGGCATTCGGGGAGTTGTAGATTCCATGACCGCTCTTGCTATAAGTGTGGATCAGCTGACCACTTTATCAAGGATTGCCCGAGACTGTCTGAGCAGAATGTAAAGCAGAGTGGGAAACTGGGTGCTACTACTGCTCGAGGTAGACCATCTAGAAATGCAGGGAATATTAGCGGCGATCAGAGAGGATCTAGAGATGCTATAACCAGATCTGAGGCTCGTGCTCCAGCTAGAGCTTATGCTATACGCGCACGCGAGGATGCTTCTTCGCCAGACGTTATTACGAGTACTTTTACTCTCTTTGATACTGATGTGATTGCTTTGATAGACCCCGGTTCTACTCATTCATATGTATGTGAGACTTTAGCATCCAAAGAAGACTCTACCGTTGAGTCTCTTTGAGTTCGTAATCCGAGTGTCAAATCCCTTGGGTCATTATGTATTTGTTAATAAGGTGTGTAAGAAATGTCCCTAGAAATCCGAGGTTCTATTTTCCGGCTGATTTGATGCTTTTACCATTTGATGAATTTGATGTTATCCTCGGTATGGATTGGTTGACCGTCCATGATGCAGTTGTGAATTGCAAAAGAAAGACTATTGATTTGAGATGCGCAAACAACGAGATAATTCGAGTTGAGTCTACTGATATGAGCGGGTTGCCAATAGTTATATCTTCGATGCTGGCCCAAAAATTTGTTAAAAAGGGGTGTGAGGCATATCTTGCGTACGTACTTGATAGTAAGGAACCAGAAAAGAAGCTTGAATTGGTGCCAGTGGTTTGTGAGTATTCCGATGTTTTTCCTAAGGAGTTACCAGGATTACCACCCGTTCGGGAAGTTGAATTCGGCATCGAACTAGTACCTGGTACCACACCAATTTCAATGGCTCCGTATCGTATGGCACCAACGGAATTGAAAGAATTGAAAACTCAGTTGAAAGAGTTGACGGATAGAGGTTTTGCTCGACCGAGTTTTTCACCTTAGGGTGCACCAGTTTTATTCGTGAAAAAGAAAGACAGAACCTTGAGAATGTGCATCGACTATCGTCAATTGAATAAAGTGACCATAAAGAATAAATATTCGTTACCACGTATTGATGATTTGTTTGATCAGCTGAAAGGAGCCTCAGTGTTTTCAAAGATAGATTTGAGATCGGGTTATTATCAATTGCGAGTTCGAGACTCAGATATACCCAAAACTGCTTTCAAAACGAGATACGGTCACTACGAGTTCTTAGTGATGCCGTTTGGGCTTACAAATGCCCCTGCGGTATTTATGGATTTGATGAATCGAATTTTCAGACAATATTTGGACCAGTTTGTGGTTGTGTTTATAGACGACATCTTGATTTATTCACGCGATGAAATCTAACATGCTGAGCACCTGAGATTAGTGTTGCAGATTTTACGGGATAAACAGTTGTATGCTAAGTTCGATGAAATGTGAGTTCGTTAAGAGAAGTTAGCTTTTTGGGACACGTGGTATCCAGATCGGGTATTAGAGTTGATCCGAGCAAAATTTCAGCTATACTTGATTAGAAGCCCCCAAGGAACATTACTGAAGTCCGGAGCTTTTTGGGACTTGCTGGTTACTACAGACTCTTTGTAAAAGGTTTCTCGATGATAGCCACACCAATGACGAGATTGCTTCAGAAAGATGTTAAGTTCGATTGGTCAGAGAAATGTCAGAAAAGTTTTGATCAATTAAAACTTATTTGATCAAGCCCCAATGATCGCACAAACTCGTGATCCTGAAAAGAATTTGTCATTTACAGTGATGCATCCTTACTTGGGCTGGTTTGTATATTGATACAAGAAGGTCGAGTGGTAGCTTATGCATCCAGACAATTGAAGCCGCATGAGAAAAACTATCCAACTCATGATCTCGAGCTAGCTGCCATTGTTTTTGCTTTAAAAATATGGCGTCATTACTTGTTTGGTGAGAAGTGCCATATATATTCGGATCACAAAAGTCTCAAATATTTGATGACTCAAAGAGATTTGAATCTGCGACAACGACGTTGGCTTGAGTTGTTAAAAGATTATGAGCTTGTCATTGATTATCACCCGGGTAAGGCTAATGTGGTTGCGGATGCTTTAAGTCGTAAATCACTGTTTGCTTTACAAACAATGAATGTACACTGCCTTTTATCCGATAATGTGTTAGTAGCGCACTTAAGGGCCAAACCATTGTTGATTCATCAAATTTGTGAAGCTCAGAAAGTCGATGATGAATTGGTGGCAAAACGGCTGAATGTGTTTCGAATATGGAATCTGAATTTCAAATAGATGATGACGATTGTTTGAGGTTCAGAAGTTGATTATGCGTTCCAAGAAATTCAGAACTTATTTCGATGATTCTGAACGAAGCTCACTATAGCCGAATGTCAATGCACCCGGGGAGTACGAAAATGTACAACGATCTGAAACGTCAGTTTTGGTGGCGTAATATGAAAAGAGACATTTCTGAGTTTGTTTCGAAGTGCTTGATATGTCAACAAGTAAAAGCGGAACACCAAGTACCCTCAGGATTACTTCAGCCGATCATGATACCAGAATGGAAGTGGGATCAAGTCACGATGGATTTTGTATCGGGGTTGCCATTATCATCAAGCAAGAAAGATGCGATCTGGGTTGTTGTTGATAGACTGACGAAGTCAGCTCATTTTATTCCTGTACGTACGGATTATTCCCTTGATAAGCTAGCTGAAACGCATGTATCTCAGATTGTAAGGTTACATGGAGTACCTATTTCTATTGTATCAGATAGAGATCCGAGATTCACATCGCGATTTTGGAAGAAATTACAAGAAGCTTTGGGTACCAAGCTACATTTTAACACCACTTTTTATCCTCAAACTGATGGCCAATCTGAGCGGATAATTCAGATACTCGAAGATATGTTGAGATGTTGCATTCTTGAGTTTAGTGGTTCGTGGGAACGGTATTTACCTTTGATTGAATTTGCTTATAACAATAGTTTTCAATCTAGCATTAAGATGGCACCTTACGAAGCTTTGTATGGTCGTAAATGCCGTACACCGTTGTTTTGGACTGAGCTCAGTGAAAGAAAAATTTTCGGAGTTGATTTGATTAAAGATGCGGAACAAAAAGTAAAAATAATCCGTGAAAGTCTGAAGGCAGCTTCGGATCGTCAGAAGTCGTACGCAGATTTGAAACGAAAAGACATTGAGTATCAGGTGGGAGACAAAGTGTTTCTTAAGGTTTCACCTTGGAAAAAAATACTCAGATTTGGCCGTAAAGGCAAGTTGAGTCCGAGGTTCATCGGGCCGTATGAAGTATCTGAACGAATTGGACCAGTCGCATACAGATTGATATTACCCCCTGAATTGGAAAAGATTCACAACGTTTTTCATGTCTCGATGCTTCGACGGTATAGATCCGATCCGTCGCATTATAATAAATCCAACAGAGGTTGAAATTCAAATCCGATTTGAGTTATAAAGAAGAACCGATTCGGTCCTAGCTCATGAAGTAAAAGAGTTACGAAACAAAAAGGTTCCGTTAGTAAAGGTATTATGGCTCAAACACGGGATCGAAGAAGCTACTTGGGAAACCGAGAACACTATGAAAGAGCGATACCCAAATTTATTCACTGGTAAGATTTTCGGGGTCGAAAATTTCTTTTTGTGGGGGAGAGTTGTGACAACCCTAATTTGACCCTAGTCGAGAAGTGGTCTCGGGACTACAAAACCAAGTCATAAAAATATTTAGCCGTCATATTTTATGTTTATTATATGTGAATATAAATGTGTGAAAGTTTTAAGTTTCGATTTAGTCGATTGCATGTGAATTTAGTTAATAGGACTTATGTGTGACACTTTTGAAATGTGATAGGTAAATCCATAAGGATCTATTTAAGCATATATTGGAAACAATGGTTTTGCATGTCAAATAAACCTTTTTATACCTAGTGGCCGGCCATGATGATTGTTGTTGGGTAAAATGTGTTTAATTAAATATTAAAATAAGGAATTTCATTGTTTGAAATAAAATAATAATTAGTAAAATAAGGTAAAAAAAAAAGGAAAGAAGTAAAGGAATGCTCATCTTTCTTCTTCATTGCCGAAAATTTGAGAAAGAAAAGCTTGAAAAAGAAACAAGGCATTCGGCCATAGCTACTTCTATTTAAAGGTATGCTTTGTGATATATTTTTTTAATTGATGATGAGATTAAGTTGATAAGAGTATGGTTTAGTTAGCCCATAGTTAAGATTTATGAATTCTTGAGTATCTATATAACCTTTTGACAAGTAGATAAATTTGGTTAATTGATGAATTTTGAAGGATGTTTGATATGTTAAGGTAGCCTAGTTGAATAAGTTGATTTCATTGTTGGAAGTGCATTATGGAAAGGAATCGGCTATTAAGTTGTGTTATAAGGCCGAATATGGTTTTGGATATTTGGGTAATGTATGTGTTTTTAATTGATGGAATGAAGAGGATGCCTTAATTGTGTTAAGAAAAAAAATTTGTATGTTAAAATAAGGTTTGCTAAGCTAGCTATTAAGGTGAAATACAAATGTTAGTAATTTATTTCTAGTGTATATATATGTGTATTAGCTTGAATCTTGAACTTGAATAAGGGTTCGAACACCATGTATTGTATTGAGATTGTTGGAATGAATTTATAGATAATTATTTGATGAATTCGATTGATAGTATACATGCTTAAATAAAATGTATACAAGGAATGTTTGAAAGAGTGATTTGGTATTAAACTGCTTGGGGACAGCAGCAGTAAGGTGATTTTGGAAAATCACCATAATTTGTAGGAGTTGAATTAGAAGCTGGATAAATTATGTCATTAAAGATTGAAGAGTCTAGTTTCTTACAAAAGAAACTACAAAAACAAAAGAGTTACCGATCTTGAGATATTTGAAGTAATGTGAGGCTGAGTCAAAATGACTACTAGATTCCCTGTTCTGTTTTTATAACATCAGTATAAATTGTACAAAAATGGCCCTAAGATAAAATTTATATGCTTAAACTCCTTGATGAGTCTAGTTTCAAATGAAATAAGTGAGAACATGTTTTGAATTCTGTACAATGAGAAATTTGAATTGAAGTGAAGAGTGGTCAGTTTAGTCAAGCAGTGAAACAAGGTGAACTTTAAGAAAAATCTGGTATTGTTGGGCTAAACTAAAAATTATAAAAATTTTATGGATAATATATAAATGAGTCTTCTGTCAAGAAAAATTTACGGCAATTGATTTGGAGTTTCGTAACTCCAATTATAAATACTTTACTGACTGTTGCTCAAGAAGATAGCTTATAGGGAAAATGTAATTATATTGTAAACATTAAAGAAAATTTGTTAATGAATTAATTATCAATTTTTATAAAGCTTACTATAAACTATATGTGTGAAAGCCGAATCTATATGTATTACATGTTGAAAGTAATACTTTAATAGTCGATTAATGACTAGTTTAAATTTGTTGAATTTAAAGCTCAAGAGCATAGGGGGGCAATTTCAGATAAGGGGAAAGAGAAAGTAGCCGAGTAGCCACTTCGCAACCGTTCAAGTATATCCGAGGTAAGTCTTCGAGTAATGGAACTTAGTCTATGAGTTGATAAATCTTGATCATATTTAAGCATAACAATTAGTCTATGACATAATGGTTCTTCTTGATTTGTGTAGTGAGATAAATAGCTTGTACTTATGATTTGTAATTGAATAGTTATTGAAATTGTGTTAAATGGCAAATCGAAATCGTGCCCTCATATGGGTCTATTGAGCCGAAAGTGGAATGGTTATTAAGCTTGTTGTGCTTGTGTTCTAGTAATGCGAATGAAATACCGATGTGTTAAGATGATAAGACATATGCATTATAAATTGAGACTATATCCGGCTAAGACCCGCAGACCTTGCGTGAGTGTTATATCCGGTCAATTCTCGAAAGGCATACGTGCTGGTCGTTATATCCGGTTAAGTCCCGAAGGCATACGTGCTAGTTGTTATATCCGGCTAAGTCCCGAAGGCATTCGTGCTAGTTGCTATATCCAAGCAAATCCAGAAGACATTCGTCTTGATTTGGAAATTGGTGATACTGGCATGTAATAATTCCAAATAAGTAAGTTCAAAATTCTAAGATGATAAGGTATGTTTTATATATATATATATACATTGTAAAGGTTGATTTGGTTTTAAATGTATTCGTTAAATTGAATAGCGAACTCCGGGTCGACCTTAGGGTTTTATGAAATATTTAGCTTATTCGAGGTACGATATTGTTGACCTAAATGAAATTTAGTCGAATGACTCGTGTGTGTGAATATAATGATTGAAGTGTGAGGTAACATGACCATGGAGTTTTATGTTTATGTATTTAATTATCTTATTAATGTTATGTTTTAGTTGTAAATGATTTCATTACTTAAACTTACTAAGCATCAAATGCTTACTCTGTCATTTAAATTCTCTGTTTTATAGATCTCGCTTTCGTTAGCTATCGATCTCGGGGATTTCAAAGACGGTCATCCACACTGTCTAAGCCCATTTGGTACCTTGTAGTTGAACTTTAAAAGTGGCATGTATAGGACTGACTTTTGATGTTAAATACGTATCTTTTATTGATGTGTATATATATATAGCCATGCGAAAATGGCTTGTTATGTTATTATATAAGTTCCACCTAGTTAGTATGTATGTGTAGTTGATATATAATCAATGTTTTAAATATTTCGATGAATTGAACTTATGAAGGAATCGAGATAATTATTAACTTAAGATGACTCTTGGTCTGTTGTATGAATGGAATTGGGTTCTATTGGTATTCAAATGGAATTATCTGCTTGTTTAGTAATACTTCTTAAATCCTTCCGGCGACGGATACGGGATTAGGAGTGTTACACAAAAGGCTAGGGTTCGGCCAATTTGAAGCTAGATTAAGGTATGTGTTCAGCTCAGTTTTTGATAATTTCTACGTTTTTAAGATCGCTGCTTCGAGTACTACAAGACCCAAGCTTTAATTTTTGATTTTGATGAATATTTTGAGTTGTGCCATTGTTGATAGTTTGTGATTTTTATTGTTTGATGATGAAAAATGAAATATATGTTTTAGATTAACATATTTTGTATTGGAGTTTTTGATGATTTTGAGTAATTAGGACTTAATTGCAAAAATAATAATTTGAGAGACTAAAATGTGAAATTGATAAAATATATGGACTTGTATAGGAATGGGTACCATTCGACCTAACATGGGTGTTTTGAAATTTTGTGTATTTGGTGTTTTGTGCAATAGGGACTAAATTATAAAAATTATAAATGTTAGGGGTAAAATGGTAATTTGCCTATTTATGTGTTTTCTGACTAAATTGAATGAAAATATGGTTGAATGAGCTTAATTTGAACATGTTCAGATCAAGAACCAAAGAAATCAGACTTGGATCGGGGAAAAACGAAAGTTGTCGACTAGCTGCCCGATTCCGTTTTACGACGTCTGAGGTAAGTTTATAAGCAAATAGATGGGTTTATTGATAGTTTAATGTTATAATTACATGCTGTTGTGAAATGCTAAGATTAAATCATGCTATAGCCGAATGTGTTTGAATATAGTTACTATACTTCCGAGTTCGATTCGATCGAGCGACGACGTCCGAAAGTCCCGTATGAACCTTAGGAATAGCTAGGATACATATGTCATGACATAGGATTCTGATATATGTGTGCGAATAAGTCCATGGCATCGATTTGTGATTCCGATATGTGTTTACGAGTAAGACCATGTTTGGGACAATGGCATCGATATGTGGCACATGTAAGACCACGTCTGGGACGTTGGCATTGTATGATTTATATGATTACCCGAGTGTCCTATCCAATTCGAAACGGTTCATTAAGCAAAGGTAAATTGTGCATGATTGCATAATACGAGTTAAACAGCCAGGTATGAATTAATTGTTTGGATATTAACGATAAGGTAAGTTGGTACTTGACATTTGTCTTATTCACGCATAATTGATGATAATAATTTTAAGTGATGTTAGCATATGTGTATTCGGTTTGTAGTTATGTAAGTTGAGTATGAAAAAAAAAAGACTTATAATTAAATGAAATGTGTGTTTAAGTATAATTGGCCTTGTTGGCTATATATATATATATATATATATATAGATATATATATGCGATACTACATAGTGATTTTTTTTAAGCTTATGTATAAAAGTATATGCAAGCATGATTATAATATAATTGGTGGTTTTGAGAAGTTGAATATTAATATGCTCAAATGGTCAGGTAAGTATTTGGCCAAGTAAGAATGCAATTACTTGTTGTAATATTTTAATTCTTGAACTTGTGTATAAATTAATATGTGCATTCGGCAGGGTAAAACAAAATGGTTGGTGAATTGATTGATAAATAGACAATGGGTGTTTTTTTTAATCATTCGGCTAAGATGATGTTTAAGTGCGAATGTATATATGTGGATGTACTTACAAGTTATAAATTGAGATTAAATGGTATTTAGTAACTGTAAATATTAGTAAGCTTAATTGAGTTAAATACTTTGTTGGGTTTACTATTTGCTTATGACTTACTAAGATATATTAGCTTACCATATGTATCTTCGATTGTTTTATAAATTTTGAAGTCAAGCTACAAGTTCGGGGACTGTCAGCCAAGCTCATCACACTATCGACTCTTTTGGTGTCTTTATAAGCTAAGCACAAATTATGGCATGTATAGACTAAAGTGTGTTTTGGAAATGCTGAATATTTGGTTGTGTATTAAAAGCCATGCGAAAATAGATTGCTATATATATGTTTAAATTCAGTTTATGTGTGCTTAGTTATAAAGTTCATGATTTTGGTTTAATATATGTGCGATTATGCTTGATTATGGTTCGTGTTGTGGTAAGTGTTTAATGTGATGGAGATGAATTTATTTTTAGGCTTGGATTTGGTTTTGGGTTGAATTATTGCTTAAGTCTTTTGATAAATATGCCATATGATAAGGTAGCTTAACATCTTTGTGATATTTAGAAGGTATATTTAAGTATTGATATAGTTTATAAGGTGATTTGTGGTTTGGCTATATGTCTATAATGGATGTAATTATTTTAGGATTACCATGAGTTTAGCATGTAAAAATTAGGACATATGTTTGCAGTAAAGTGATGACTATTATAATTTATGCTAGAACTTGTGCATATGTGATATTCGGCCACATTGTTGTAGTTGAATTTAATTTATAATTTATGTGCGTATAAGATGCATATACTTCGGACATTATGTTAGTTAAGTTTTTGCATGTTAAACATGTACAAATTATATAAGTTTATAATATGTTTGATAGGTACATGGGCTTGGTGATACAAGTCCATTTGATATTTGTAAGTTATTAATTGTAAGTAAATGGGTTAAGTAGTCAAGTAGATTCTGAGATAAAATGGGTTACTTATATTTGGATGCTTGTTATTCAATTGAGTTGATATATATAAATGTATGAATTTTTCATGGTCTAATACACTAAAATCGCAAACATGAAATATATAAAAAAAAAGTGATAATGAAACCTAGTTCAATTGTTATATAACTAGTGGTTATGCAGGACTTAATTAACAACAATAATTTAGAGTTATTATTCAAGAATGAAAATGTTGATATGTTTTATATTTGTAAGTGTTTTTAAATTAAGTTATAAGCATGGATGCGAACTAAATCTCGAACGGTATTGAATGTATGATTTGTACTATTAATACATGTGTGCTTATGATTTGAATTGCTATGAAATTTTTGGAATTGTATATTCGTTTAGTAATGCCTCGTAACCCCATTCCGGTGACGGACACGGGTTAAAGGTGTTACAAATCACATGATGACGAATAATCTCAGCAATATACAACTTTGCTAACTCCTACTCGATCAATTATAACCCAAACTGAATCCTTATTCGACGGAGTCAATGGCAAACCTAAAACAAAATCCATAGTAATCCTTTCCTACTTCCATTCAGGAATCATAATAGGTTGCAAAAAACCTGAAGAAAATTAATGTCCAGCTTTTACCTTTTGACAAACCAAACATCGAGCCACGAAATTTGTAACGTCACACTTCAACCCAGGCCACTAATAAATTTCATGAAGATCATGATACACCTTCCTACTACCAGGATGCATAGCATAAGGGCTACCATGAACCTTCGTAAGGATCACTTGCCTTAAACCCACATCTTGTGGCACACACAATCTAATTCAAGATACCATCATCGTCTACATGGAAATCCCCCTTAATTCCTTGCTCAAACTGTCGAATCCTCTTTAGCAAATCCCCATCTAACAATTGTTTTTCCTTAATCTGCTGTGACAAAGTTGGCCTCACTCGAAGTTCAACACACAAACCACCATCACTAGTTAAAATCAAGCGCGCAAACATAGCTCTCAACTTCATCATCAACTTCCTACTCAAAGTGTCAACAATAACATTCGCCTTACCTGGATGATACTCAATCACGTAGTCATAGTTGTTTAATAGTTTAATCCAATGCCTTTGCCTTGAATTGAACTCTTTTTGGGAAAGGCCCTTACAGTGTAAATTACACACTTCTCTCCATAAAAGATAATGGCGCCAAATCTTAAGCGCAAGCACCACAGCCGCTAACTCCAAATCATGAGTAGGATAGTTTCGTTCATGCTTCTTCAACTGCCTTGAAGCATAAGCCACAATTTTACTTATACATGCATGGATGGCTGAAATTTATTAAACTCCAATCACCAAAGCTACCAATTTTTAGGTTTAGGAAATTAGTATATTTTTTATGACTTTTTGGATGGGATCCTGGCATTTCTAGGTTAAGATGTCTTCATATGATTTGAAGATCTATCTCTTATCTTCGAAAAAAATTTTGAATCACTAGATTTTGAGTTCAGGAGCGCAAGTTATAACCATTTTAGTGAAGACTGCGTGAGTAGAATTTCTAAACGAGATTATGACGAGAATTATGAATTTCGGGCTTTTAATTCGAGTTTAAATCATATTGGGTTTCTAGTTTTAGGCTTAATTTTTATTATATATGAGCCCAATATTGTATTTATCAGCTCTTATTATTTTATTCTAAGTTTTTTATAATTATTAAGTATTTTAAGTTATTTAAGAGTTTTATGTTAACAAGAAAGTTTAGTTTAAAACTACTTCTTGTTTAGATTAAATTAGAGGTTTAGTATAATTAAGAGTTTTATTTAGATTTATTTAACTAACCTATATATAGGCATTTGCATTGTACACAATTCAGACAATTCATTATTATTCTATTTCTCTTTTGAGTTAATAAATTCTCTCTGGGTTTTTCCTTTCAAGAATTTCTCTTAAGTTTCTTTTAGAAGAGTTTTAACAAACTTTTTAGATTGTGGGGATCATCTTCAAACTTTTTTCTTGGCAAGGTTTCTATATTGGAGGGGAAATTAGAGCCGCTTGAAACGGGTTGTGGATTCTTCGTGTTTCTAAGGCTTTTTAGGACTTCTACACGCCACGTTCTATCTTTCCATTTATCTTCTTTAGTCGCTTCCTTAATCTTTGATTTATAATTTATTTTAGTTATTTATTTTAATTGTTATATCTGATTTGGATTCAATTTCATTTCAGGTTGTGTCAAAATTCAAGTTTCTTTCCGAAAGTCTAGAGCCCTAAGTCAAATCCACGACTTTGACAACTTTATGATCCGCTTTCGGGTTCATCCTTCTCATCCTTTATCATTTGGTATCAAATTTGGGCATTTTAGGTGTCCTTTTCATTTTTATAAACTGATTTCTAGCAAACAGCCTTAAAATAATTTTTTTACCCCGATAGTTTTCAGAAAAAAATATTTTTTAGTGGGTAAACGATTTTCAAATGATCAAAAATTTTACATACTATTTCTTGGCACTATTTCAGAGTGTAAAAAATATTTCCTACAAAAAAAAGTGATCGAAAAAAGTACAAAAAATAAAATACAAAAAAAATAAAAAAATATATTATATGGGTTGAATTTTGTGCCAAAACTTTTCAGATCAGATCGACATTATTTAGGGAGGCTTAATTTTAAATTTTGTGATTTTTGGAAATTGAGAACCCCTCGAACGAAGTTTGTCAAGTTGCTTTGCAATTTTCGGGTTTTTGGGTTTCAGCAATTTTCATTGACTCTTAGCTTTAAGTTTTCATTTGTTTTTAGTTTTTATTTGTTCCTTTACACATTTTAACACTTTCCTGTTTCTTGTGTTAGTAGGTTAAAGCACGTTGCATATTCCTTCCTCCGTGCAATAGAATTCTTTGATGTCTAAGCCAATTTTGGACTTATAATGCTATTAGGTTTGCTTTGATAGTTTGATTCTAATACATTCTGGTTGATTGATATTGACACTTTTTAAACGACTTACAAGATTAATTCTTACCTCATTGAGAATTTGATTTTTATTTCTGAATGCATAACAGTGAGGTTTGCTTAATTTTTCTTTTCTTGAGTGTTGTGTTCATTTCAGACTTTCATTATGATTCACAATACTATGATTAGGAAGTTGAGAAGGGATCAAGAGGTTCGAAATGTTCAAGATCAGCAATGTGACACTATTCTAGACACGATCAACAAAAATTTGGAATGTCTAAGTACCAAAATTGAGTGCCGAAATTGTAATTGGAAACATAAGGTTGATCAGCCTCGTCTTCATGCAAATAATGTTCGATGTGCCTCTTGTGCAAATGATGAGACTTTGGTTAATAATGACCATATGCAACATTTTTTAGCTAAACCAAAGTTCAACATTCCACCATTTCGAGTAAAGTTTGATCCCGAAGCATATTGTGAATGGGGATCAAATATTGAACTTATGTTTCTTTACTATAAATGCCGGGAAGAGGAAAAAGTCCAATTGGTGACCCTTGGATTTTCAGATTATGCATTGAGTTCGTGGATTCAACTTGGAATTGATCGTCAAAGAAACCGCGAAAGGGTAATTGAAACATGGGACGAGTTGAAGCAAGTGATGCGAAAGCGTTACGTTCCTTCTCATTACTATAGAGAGGTCTCAATGAGACTTTAACACCTTGTTCAAGGTAATTGATCTGTTGATAAGTACTTTAAGGAGATGAAGATGCTTATGTAAAGAGACAATATATGAGAGGATGAAGAAACTACCATGGTGCGATTTGTAGATGGCTTGAAAGTTTCGATAGCCAATGCTATTAATCTTCAAACCTATATTGATCTTGAGGAGATGGTACACAAGGAAATCGAGATTGAATAATAATTTCAGCAACATCAATCTCGTCCATTTGGCGCATTACACTATTATCAAGGTACAAGTTCAAGTTCTATTTTCAACAATTCGAAACCTTCTTTTGCTATTAATAAGTTGCTGCCAAAACATGCTGAGACTAAACATTTTGAGTGGAAAAGCGGAGCTCCAAAAAAACATTCTTCTACATCTTTCAAGCAGCTCATTTCTACTCATTTTTCACCAAAACAACAAAGAGCTCATGACATTGAATGTTTTATGTGTAAAGGGCATGGACACTATAGTCATGGCAAATTATGTGAATCGAAAAAAAATGATAATCAGATTTTTTTCCTTGAATCTATAGAGTTAGATGAAATAGAAACATCATGCTCTCCTACTGAGATATATTGTACTGAATTGAATATTCATAATACTTGTGAGGGGGATATGGGAAGTGAAGAAGAATCATGTGAAAAGATAGAGAGAAAAGAAACAATAAGTGATAAAAGTCTACTTGATGGTCCAAATTTGGTGAGTTAAAATCCATATGAGTTAAAATTGGAGAGTTCTCAAGTGGAAAAAGAAAAAAAAAAGCAAGAAAATACCCATACAAAAGTGAGGAGTTATTTTGTTTTAACTAACCGTAACTCAAATTTGTTTAGTGGTATTTCTTCATTATAGGACTTCAAGGATCCATTTACAGACTTTCAATTATATTACTCTACCATCGATAGATGATTTTACTTGTGGGAAAAAGGTAAGTTGAATATTGATAATTCCTCACAAGTGCTACAAGGTAAAGAATGTAAGGAAACAATAGAAATTAATTTAAGAAGGCATGTTTTTGACAAGTATGCTACTGATTTTGTTTGTCAAATATTTCCTTACAACATGTTTTTTCATTGGTCAAATTTCATTAAACCTTGGTTTGAAAGTTCAACTGATTTGATAGGTTTATCTACCTTTGTAAAGGTTAAAAATAGTAATTCTATTGCATCAAATATTTTTTTAAAGCATTTTATATATTTCATCTTGCAACAAAATTTTTTATATTTTTTTAAAGCATTTTATATATTTCATCTTGCAACAAAATTTTTTATCTTCACCTTTAATGATGAATTTTTACATAATAATACTACATTTTTTTTATTTTTATAATTATGTGAAATTCTTGACTTATCCTTGGAAATTCTTATGGATGACCATACATATTCAAAAAAAGTTACAGGTTATTTTTTACTTGAACACTCATGTGCCTAATATTTCTTTATCTAGTGTTGATGGTTTGTTTTTTAAGGAGAGATACTTGATCCATACTGATTTGGGATATCAAAATCATTTCTTTGACCATGGAGATAGTTTGGGTGCATACGAAAGCTTAGGTAAGTATTTTATTCATTTTATTGTTATTTATTCTAATCCCTTTTCTTTCTGTGCGGCTAAAGACTCGAGGACAAATCTTCTTAAGGAAGGGGAGAATGATGTGAGCCTCAAGGCACAATTTCAGACCCATGAATGTGATGGGTTCACACTACCTCTAGGCCCAACAACAATGTCAAAGGCTAAGCAAATCAAATAAAGATTCAATCAAAGACAAGATTCAAGGACGAATCTTTTTGAGGAAAGGGAGAATGATACATGCATGGATGGGGTGAAATTTATTAAATTCCAATCACCAAAGCACCAATTTTTAGGCTTGGGAAATCAGTAGATTTACGATGACTTTTTGGATGGGATCATGGCATTTCTGGGTTGAGATGTCTCATGGTGTTTGAATATCTATCTCTTAGCTTCGAAACACATTTTGAATCACTCAATTTTGAGTTCGAGAGCTCAAGTTATGACCATTTTAGTGAAGATTGTGCAAGTAGAATTTCTAAACGGGATTATGATAGGAATTACGAATTTCGAGCTTTTATTTTGAATTTAAATCATATTCAGTTCGAGTTTTACACTTTATTTTTATTATATATGTGCCCAATATTGTATTTATCAACTATTATTATTTTATTCCAATTTTTTTATAATTATTAAGTATTTTAAGTTAATTAAGAGTTTTATATTAACAAGAAAATTTAATTTAAACCTACTTCTTGTTTAGATTAAATTAGAGTTCCAGTATACTTAGAAATTTTATTTAGATTTATTTAGCTAGCCTATATATAGGCCTTTGCACTGTACACAATTCAGACAAGTCATTATTATTCTATTTCTCTTTTGAGTTAATAAATTCTCTCTGGGTTTTTATTTTTAAGAATTTCTCTTGAGTTTCTTTTAGAAGAGTTTTAACAATCTTTATAGATTGTGGGGATCATCTTCAAAATTTTTCTTGCCAAAGTTTCTATATTGGAGGGAAATTAGAGCAGCTTGAAGGGGGTTATGGATTCTTCGTGTTTCCAAGGCTTCTTAGGACTTCTACACGCCACGTTCTATCTTTCCATTTATCTTCTTTATTTGCTTCCTTAATCTTTGATTTATTCTTTTATTTTAGTTATTTATTTTAATTGTTATATCTGACTTGGATTCAATTTCATTTCAGGTTGTGTCAAAATCCAAGTTTCTTTCCGAACGTCTAGAGCCCTAAGTCAAATTCGTGACTTTGACAAACTTTATGATCCACTTTTGTGTTCATCCTTTTCATCCTTTATCATTTACCTTCTTACATCAACACAAAATCGAGCCCTGTATACGAAGCGTCACTACAAACCATAAAATCTTTTCCATGTTCCAGTTGAATCAACACATATGCCTTCGTCAACACTACCTTAAGCTGATCAAAACTCTTCTGCCTTTCATCAATCCATTCGAACACCACACTCTTTTGAAGTAGTTTCGTTAAGGATGCAGCAAGGAGAGAAAACCCTTCAACGAATCTATGATAGTAACCAATTAAACCTAAGAAACTCCAAACTTCAATAACCCTCCTAGGCGGCTTCCACTTTACAATCACTTCAATCTTCTTAGGACCCACTTGAATCCCTTCTTCCGAAACCACATGTCCCAAAAATGCCACTTCCTTAAGCCAAAATTCACACTTACTTAACTTCTCCTATAGTTTTTATCCCTCAAAATCTGCAAGACAACCATTAGATGCTCGTCTTGGTCTTCCTCAGAATAAGAATACACCAAAATATCATCTACAAATACGACCACAAACTGATCCAAGTACGAATAAAATACTCAGTTCATCAAATCCATGAATGCAACAGGGGCATTAGTTAAACCAAACGACATCACCAGAAACTCATAATTCCCATATCAGGTCCTAAAAGCAATTTTCAACACATCAGACTCCTTCACCTTTAATTGATAATACCTAAATCTTAAATCAATCTTCAAGAACACCGTTGCACCTCGAAACTAATCAAACAAGTTATCAATTTGAGGAAAAGGGTTCTTATTCTTAATAGTCAACTTATTCAACTGTCTATAGTCAATACACATCTATATCGTATCATCCTTTTTATTAACAAATAAAATCGATGTACCCCATAGAGATACACTTAGTCGAATGGACCCTCTATCTAACTACTCTTGCAACTGAATCTTTAACTCATTGAGCTCTTTTGGTGCAATGCAATAGGGTGCAATGGACATTGGTGCAGTACCAGGATAAAGCTCAATTTCAAACTCCACTTTTCTTTCCAGCAGCAAGCCAGGCAACTATTTAGAAAACACGTCAGGAAAATCCCTAACTGTAACATCCCGATTTTGGGCTTAGTTGGAACAGTAGTTTCGGGACCACAAATCTGATGAGGAAAATTTCATTTTTATTATATTTTTATGGTCTACGATTTCACGGAATGATTTCGTGAAAATTTCGTTCGAAAATTTCGACGTTTGGGCACTCAATTTAGTAAAAAGGACTAAATTGTAAAAAGTACAAAAGTTGAGTTTTACATGTTAGGGGTGTCTAATTGTCATGAAATTTTAAATTGGAGGTCCTTAAATTATAATTAAACTATTGTATAACTTGTTGGACAATATGGCATTGGTTGTGTAAAATTTGAAAGAATAGTAAAAATGGCATTTTGGTCATTTAGGGGTAAAATGAATTAAAAGACAAATTTTAAACCCCAAATGTGTCCCTTTCTTCTTCCTACAGTACAATGTACCAAGAGCAGCCATGGTTAGGGTTTGGCCAAGCTTCCAAGCTTAATAGTAAGTGATTCCGAGCTCCGTTTTTAATGTTCTATGTATTTTTGAAATCCTGGTAACATGATCTGCTCATTTCTACCATTATTTTGAGCTAGGATTTATGTTTAAAAATTTACCCATGAATTATATGCATGTATTTTGATGTTTAATGGTAGAATATGAAGCTTGAAATTGTGTTAAACAACTTTTACTAAGTGATTTTACGTGAAAAACGAGTAAAACGACATAATTGGTAAAAATATCTAATGTTCATAAATACATGTTAGAGTGAGAATTTGATGTTTCCATAGAAGGGAAAAATGATCAGCATGTCATAAGACATAAGAAAATAGGAAGAATTTTAATTTCCGAACCTTGGGGCAAAAGTGCAAATATGCAAAAGTTTAGGGGTCAAAATTCAAATTTGTAAAAATATTATTTATGGACCCATTTGAATAATGTGAGCAATAAATGAGCTATATTTGTAATGTTAGATCAAGGAAATGGAAATTAAGGCTAAAATCGATAAAATACCAAGTAGTGGACTTAAATGGTAAAAATAGCTATTTTCGTATACGAGGTAAGTTCATATGATTTTTAATAATGTAATGTGTATTTTAATGTTATTGCTTTAACAGTATATGAGATGTAAGTTTATATGTAAATAATGTATTGTTTTATTATGTTATAATATTTTATTTTATGACATGTGAAATAAGTTTTAGTATTGTTCAATTAATGGACACAAACAGTGATTTGTGGTTGATGAATTGAGATTAAATGAGGAAATCTCGGTTGAACCTTTGGAATGGAAAAATGTGGTGCTAAGTGGATATATCACGGTTATACGTGTAACGTGGTGCTAAGTGGATATACCCACATATTGATTCATTAACGTGGTGCTAAGTGGATATGCCACGGTTACATATATTGATTCATTAACGTGGTGCTAAGTGGATATACCACGGTTAAACATGTAACGTGGTGCTAAGTCGATATGCCACGGTTATACATGTTAATTTGAAAAGTGGCGCTAAGTGCGTATGCCACAATTACATGTTAGCCCAATAGTGTGGTGCTATGTTCATATACCACTAAGTTGGGCATTAATTACAGAAGGTGGAGCTATGTGTTAAAACCACCGGATATTGTTACTTTCTGAAGTGTTCACCAGGAGAAACAAGTTGCTAAATGAAATTTAACGTGAAAAAAAATGTGGGATAATACCGGAATATGAATATATGGATAAGTATTATCTCGAAAGTTGATAATAAGAAATTTTAGTGAAGGAATGAAATTTGGGATAAACAGTATAAAACAGCAGCAGGGGAGTGACTTTGAAAAATCACCCAAAATGGTAAAAGTTGAACTAGAAGTGGAATGAGATATGGAATTAAACCTTATTGAATCTATTTTCCAATAAAAGAAATAGAGAAAACAAAGGGATTCTTTATTTTGAGATATTTATATTTTTGTAAGACTGGTTCAGACTGATTTCGTGATCCCCTGTTCTGAATTGTAAAAATCATTAAAAATTTTAAAAAAATATTTAAGGAACATAATTTATATGGTTGGATTCCTTATTGAAATTATTTTCAGAAGAAAGAAACGAGAACCTCATTTGAATTTGGTAGCAAAAGATAATTAAATTTTAGTGAAGAGTGGTCAGAGCTGCTAAACTGCAAAACAGGGGAAACTTCAATTAATAAACTGTATTAATTGGCCCAACAAAAAAATCTGAAAATTTTATGGTAAGAATATATATGAGTCTAGTTTCTGGAAAAATTAATGGATCTTAATTTAGAATTCTTTAGCTCAAGTTATAAATAAATTAACGACTATGACTTGAGTAGACAGCTTGACCAAAATATGAATAAAAGTGTAATTATAGTTGTTTTACCTAAGGAAACATATTAGTAAATTGCTTATTAATTTCATATGGACTTACTAAGCGTAAAGCTTACCCCCCTCTATATTTCTTTTAGTATTGGCAGGTTGGCTCGTGGTTGGAGATTGTCGAAGCCAGCATCACACTATCAGAACATTGATGTGAAGCGTTGATAAATTTCAAGTGTTTTCAAGTGAGTGGCATGTATAGAGACTTAGTCTTTATGATAGTTGTTAGTATGATTTGGCCAAACATATTGGCTTATGATGGTTAAATCGTATATAGCCATGTGATATGGTTTATATTCGATCATTGGGTTGTAAACCTAATTGATTATGCATGCTTGATCCATTGCTATATGATATGTCATGCTTATGTGGTGAATAAATTATGATCATTAGATGTGACCATATTCTAATGTAAAGGTGTAAGGTAAGAATAAGTAATACTGTTGTTAAAAAAATGAAATTTTATAGCCCGTATTTTAGTTGGATGTTTGTATGTTTGTCTGATAATGCCTCGTACCCTATCGCAGTCTCGGGTACGGGGTGTTACACTAACGGTTCGAATATCCTTAACTCTCAACTCCTTACTAACGGAATTCATAACATAATCCAAATAAGCTTCACAACCTTTACCCATCAACTTCTCAACCTTTATAGCTAAAACCACATATATCATAAAACTCGGTCTTTTGCCAACAACAACAATTTCCAACCTATCACTATTTCTCAAGGTAATTCGCTTGGTCTCAAAATTTACCGCAGCCTTATCCTCAGTTAACCAGTCCAGGCCCAAAATAACATCAAATCCATAAAATGGTAGTTCTATGAGATCAACAGACAAAACGTGCCCTTGTATCATAAGAGAACACCTACGATAAACCTTATTCACAACAACACTATCTCCAAAAGAACTAATTACATTCATTCCCAAATCAGTAGTCTCTACAGGAATCCCTAACTTACAAGCTAATTCACTCAGAATATATGAATGTGTAGAACCAGATTCAACCAAAGAAAACAATGGAATAGATTGCAAAGTGAAAGTACTTGCAATAGCATCAGTCGAATCTTGATCTTTGAGTTCCCTAACAGCATAAACTCAAGCTAGACCTCTAGACTCAACTTGTGAGGCTATTGTATGAGCAACAGTCCGCTACCCAACTGGTCTCCTATTACCTCTACCGCGACTACAACCCTAGCAAGTACAGTAGTAGTTGCCGAACTCTAAGTCTATGATACCTCTATTCTATTCGAATAGTCTCTAAGAAAATATTCTTTCAAACCACACTTATAACATCCACCTATCAACTTATGACACTTTCCAATATGACTACGACCAGAATGATCATAAAGCAACCATCTAGGACCACTAGTCGAACCACCAGTGCTAGTTACAATATTATTCTATTGTTTAGACTGACTCGGTCGAGATCCACGTCTCGCACCCCTACTAGAGCTGTAATTATCATGCCTCCTCTTGGGCAGACATCTAGAAGCACCATTGGAAGCCCTCTTACCAATTTCAACCACTACAGAACGAGCTGGCTCAGCCAAAGTCTCATCCACAGCCTTGGCTTTTTCCACAAGCTCATCAAAGAACTCTATATTGAGGGCCACTAAATAAATCAAAATCTCTCAATTGAGCCCAAAACGAAACCTCTTAAAATGGTCCTTCTCAATCAACACTATCTCAAGAGCATATTGATAGAGGCGCACAAACTTTGCCTCATAGTCAACCACAGATAACCCACCTTGCACAAGATCCAAAAATTACTGTTTACGAGATTTCATTTACTTCTCACCCATAAACTTCCTCTTAAACACCTCAAATAAATAATCCCAAGTTAAACAATCAATAGTTATACCTCTCCTAACAGTATTCCACCAACGATGCGCCTCCCTATCAAGTGGGGACACAATACAACCCAATTTCTCCTCATCAATATAGGACATCTACTGAGGATCCTTTAGACTCCTTCCAACCAATACTCAGCTATGGTCGGATCGGTCCCTGTAACTCCAAAAAACTCTTTACCACCCAACACTGATAACTTTTGAAAAGAGTTATATTTCAAGCCTCTAGATTGAATTAATTGTTTATAATTAAGTAAATATATTTGCATTTTTAGGATATTTTTAGAATATTGCATAACAAAGCTTGGATTCTGTTATAAATGTTATTATTTGTTACTTTTATTATTGAGGAAGAAAGGTGTTGGTTGTGGTTGGTAGCAAGTGCAGGATGAAGAAGAGAAGAAAGAAAAGAGTAGGAATATGAAGGAAGTGAAATATTGCCATGGCAAATTGTTGGTTATATTGCCAACAAGAATGCCATGGAAATTCCAGGAAGATGACACAACACTCAGACCACGTCACTCTCAGCCAACTGTACTTGTACCAGATAAACCACTCTGAAAAAAAGGAAGCAAAAGGTGTGTGCTGTGAGCGAGGGACATACCTTATAAAAGAGGAAAGAGAAGATAAAACAAAGAGGATTTTGGGAGAGAGAGAATTGGAGAGTAGTTTTCTCTCTGCATCAAATTCTCATGGAAAATCTCAGAAAAAATAGAGGAGAGGGTAGTAGCTTAAAAAAGAGAAAAGTCATAGAAGCAAGGAAGGGGAAGAAAAATCTGCACTTGGTTTTGCATCAAATCTCATTATTAAAGTGAAAGCTGGAGTAGCGAGAGCTTCTTATAATTCTATCTTTATTTTCTGATTTGAACTTTGTGATTCATAAACTTAAATGATGATGTTAAATGGTTTTGTTTTGGATTTGAATGTCCAACCCATGAGCTAAATCTCATTGGGTAGGAATTATATGGGTGAATTTTTGTTATCTTTTAAAGCCCATGGTCTAATTTTGAGTAGATTATTGTTTTATTCGATTTATGATTCTTTTAAATGCATGCATGCATGCAAGCTCTAGACAGATTATTTTATGGTATGTTATTAGATCTTATTTAATTCTAAAAAGATTAAATAGATTGGATTATTATTGTTTGATACATGCGAGTATTCAAAAGAATATTTGGAGCACTCTAGACATAGAAGTTGCGATCTGTACAGGGAAAGGAAGAACAGTCTGGGTATCATTCTCGAGTTTTGTAGACATACAAAAACTCAAAATTATAGCTCAAAGTTTGGCTTTTCAAAAAAAATAGACTGCAGTAGTGAATCCCTGAGCAGTAGAATGGTCAATATTTTGCCATAGCATTATTATGATATAAAAATAACACATGAGTAATTCCAACCTTTATCATTCAACAGTAAAAATCCTCCCCACTTAGTCTTTGAGAATTGCCACAACTTGTCAATTGCCTTAGCATATTTTCATTCATAATTGATTTTATTAATCCATTCATTAAGTCTCTTTATCAATTTGTTATTTATTTCTTTTGCATAGTTTAATTAGTAAATTTCATAAGTAATAGCGTAACCAATTATTTTAATTAATTGTGGTCCCTGTGGAGACGATGCTCACTCAACATTTTATTACTTTACTTGACGTGTATACTTGCACATTCGCATTACACATTCACGGGCGACAAGTTTTGGAACCGTTGCTGGAGATTGGCAAAGCAATATTGGTGAAAATTTGGTGTGTTATTACCTCTTTAATTTTGTTAGTTTAGCTTAATTAGTTGTTTTAATTTTTTTTCAAGATTTTTATTGGTGCATGAGTAGAGATATTTCTGTAATTGAAGAGTATTCTTTTGATCCAAAAATTGAGATAACCTTAAAAAGAAAGGGAAAAGAATTGCGAGAAATGGAAAGAGTTAGAAATGATCAGGTTAGAGAAAGGCCATTACATCAATAATAAATGATAGAGACAGACCCATCAGAGAACATGCAATACCGATCTTGGATGATTTGAATCTAGGAATTTCCAGGTTGTATATTCAAGCTCAAGATTTTGAGTTAAAGTCGGTGAAGTTTCAAATGTTACAAACTGTAGGGCAGTTTAGTGGCTTGCCTACTGAGGATATATGGTTGCACTTAAGACTCTTTTTGGAAGTTTGCGATTCATTCGAGCAGCAGGGTGTTCCAGAAGTTGCCCTAAGACTTAAGTTATTCCTTTATTCATTGCGAGATTGTGTTAGAGCATGGTTAAATACATTGTTGTCAGGTACGGTGGCATCTTGGAATGAACTTTGTAAGAGGTTTCTACTAAGATATAATCCTTTGAAAATGAATGCCAAATTGAGGAACGATATTACGTCCTTTTGGTAATCTGAGGATGAAATATTAACGAAGCATGGGAGCAATTCAAGCAATTAATTAGAAAACTCCCAATGCATGGTTTTCAACATTAGATGCAAATGGAAATGTTTTACAATGGAATGAATGGACATAAAAGGATGGTGGTTGACGCATCTGCTAATGGGACTTTGCTCAATAAATCATATAATGAGACATATGAAATTCTGGAAAGGATAACAAACAATGATAATCAATAACCTACTACAAGAGTAGAGACTGGCAGAAGAGTTGCTAGAGCAATGGAACTTGATGCAATTACTTTCCTAACTGTAACACCCCTCACCAGTATTCAATGTCAAAATAGGGTTATGAGGTATTACTGATCAAATTACAACATAAAGCATCCATTTATGAAGAAATAATCAGTCATTCTCATAAATCATTCTACACAATCACATTGTCCCTTATAAGGGCTTACGAGGCCTACAATATGCTTTAGAAGTGGCTCGGGACTAAACTGATATCATACCAAAATTTTGGAAACTTAGAAATTTTTCATGTAAACAAGGGTCACACGCCCGTGTAAACAGGCTGTGTGCCTTACACGGCTAGTAGACACACCCGTGTCTTAGGTCGTGTAGAAACAGAGCATACATACTTACTTGGGTCACACGGCAGACCACACGCCCGTGTACCCTTTGAAGTGGCCATACACGCCCGTGTGCCAGGCCGTGCCAAAACTATAGGGTATACTGACTTATGCAACACGGTCAAGTCACACACTCATGTGCTAGGCCGTGTGCCAATTACAGGGGTATACTGACTTGTACCATATGGCCAGTCACACGCCCGTGTGTAAGACCGTGTGGAGCATACTGACTTCAATTCAATTTCAACACCAGGGGACACACAGCCGTGCAACATGATCGTGTGTCGCACACGGATAAGACACACGCCCGTGTCTCTGCCCGTGTGGATAAAAATAGGTTATTTACCAAGCCATTTTTCCACCCCATTTCATACATATCCACACCTACACATATGGCACAAAAACAAAGCATAATAGGCAACCTAAAACTACCAAATCAAACATAATTCATACCATCTCATCTAAGCATTTTTTAGTTTAAACCTCAATCACAAACATCATCAATTTATCAACCATTTCCAAATAATAATAAACACTTCACAAAATGACATTTACACATCTAAACTCAATTAATAAACATACATCATTTTGTTCCAATTCTCAAGCATAATACAAATTCCACAAACCTCATAGTTTAAGTATAATCACACTTATATATACATAATCAAACTAGCAAATTAAACCAAACTCATGACTATATAAATACAAACCAAAACATAATCATTCACAAGCCATCCCAAATGCCAAACTCACTACCAAAATATAACCAACATGACCATAGTCCCTATACATGCCATATGACCAAACTAAGAGCTCAAAAGTACCAATGTGATGGTTGGATAGTGTGACGTATTCTTCGACGATCCCTGAATCCAAGCTAGCTTTGAAAGCACTATAAGACATAGAAAAATAAATAAAGTAAGCTTTATAGATTAGTAAGCTCGTATGATATAAACTTAAATAATCACAAATATAACATTCATCAATCCAAACATTTTATCATGAATTTCAAGATTACTAACAAACCTTTCACATGCTTATTCATAAGCTTATGTACAAACTTTGTAACGTCTTCGATTTTAAGCTCATAATATACATATACATACCTGTACCAATCCATAAAATGTTTATACATACACGGAATGCCGTTGAATACTCAATATCTCGCACACTAAGTGCCATTTTAATGTCTCATACACTAAGTGCCATTTTCAATGTCTCGTACACTAAGTGCCTTACTCGATGTCTAGCACACTAAGTGTTACTTTCGATATCTCGCACACTAAGTGTCGTACGTAGCCGAAGCTATCTCAAATCGCATACTAAGTTCCATATTTAGCCGAAGCTATGTCGAATTGCACACAAAGTGCTATATTTAGCCGATTTGTTTTTGAACATAACTGTAGTCCCGTATATACAATTTATGCAATATCAAAGCACTAAAAACATAAGTATTATAGTGCTTAATACATACGAACTTATCTCAAATGCTAAAACAACGAATCGAGTCGATTAGTCGATAACTTTATCTTTTCCCCTATCCAAATTCGTATTTTGCTTTTCTTGATCTAATTATATCCAAAATTAACTTATTCAATAATCAATTCATTTCAATTCAATCCAAAATACACATTAGGGCTATTTTACACATTTTCCCCTAAACTTTCACATTTTTACAATTTAGTCTTTATTATACAAAATCACAAATTAATGAAATCTAAGACTAACCCATGCTAGCTGAATTACCATAGTAACCCTAGCAGCCCATAATTTTCATTTATTACACTTTTAACCACTACATTTCACATTTTCTCAATTTAATCCCTTTTTGACATTTTTATCAAAAATCACTTAACAAAACATGTAAAACAATCATCAAGCTTTCATATTTCAACATTAAACATCAAAGAACACATAGATTCAACAATGGAAACTCTCAAAATCTTTAACATTTTTGAAATTTAAGGTAAGGACTAGCTAGAATACGAAGCAACGATCTCAAAAACATAGAAATCATCAAAACCCAAGCTAAAACCGTACCTTAATCAAGCTAGAAGTGTGTCAAACCCTAAATGCTTTCCCATGGCTTCTTTCTCTTTTAATTTCGGTTGAAGATGATGATATTAAGACTTATTTTAACTTTGTTTTATTTATTTTATGTTTAATATTCAATTTACATAATTAACCATTAATAAAACATTTGAAAGCACCTAATTATATGTACTTAAATGTCCATTCACCCTTATAATGGTCTAATTACAACATAAGGACCTTCACCTTAATAAACCATAGCTATTAAACACCTTTAGCTATTAGAACAGTACTTTCGCACTTTATGCGATTTAGTCCTTTTTACCGAATTAAGCAACCATTCGATAAAATTAGCTCGCAAAATTTTCACACATATCAAATAACATGCTGTAAATACCAAAAATAATATTAAAATAATTTTTCAACATCGGGTTTGTGGTTCCAAAACCACTGTTCCAATTTGACTAAAAACGGGTTGTTACAACTCTTCCCCCTTAGGGATTTTCGTCCCCGAAAATCTTACCAGTGAATAGGTTAGGATATTGTTTTCGTATAGCTTCCTCAGGTTCCCACGTAACTTCTTCAACCCCGTTTCAATGCCATAATACTTTCAATAATGCGATTCTCTTATTTCTCAGTTCTTTGATCTCATGAGCTAAAATTCGAATTGGTTCTTTAGCATATGACATATCAGACTGAATTTCAACTTCTGTCGGAGAAATGATATGTGAAGGGTCTAATCGATATATTGGTAGCATTGATACGTGAAACACATTATGTATCTTTTCTAACTCAGACGGTAAAGATAATTGATATGCCACTGGTCCAACTCGCTTAGTAATCTCATACAGTCTGATGAATAGCAGACTCGATTTCCCTTTCTGACCGAACCGCAATATCTTTTTCCATGGTGACACTTTCAAAAACACTTTATCCCCAATCTAAAACTCAATATCTTTCCGTTTTAAGTATGCGTATGATTTCTATCGATCCGAAGCTGCTTTCATACTATCGCAAATTTCTTTCACTTTTTCTTTAGTCTCTCTAATCAGATCAACCCCGTGAATTTTATTCTCACCAAGCTCAATCCAGTACAATGGTATTCGACATTTACGACCGTATAGAGCTTCATACGGTACCATCTTAATACTCGATTGGAAACTATTATTGTAAGCAAATTCAATCAAGGGTAGATATTTCTCCCAGCTACCTTCAAACTCAAGAATGCAGCAACGCAACATATCTTCAAGTATCTGAATAACTGCTTGGATTGGCCATCCGTTTGCGGGTGAAACGCAATGCTAAAATGCAACTTTGAACCCAAAGCTTCTTGTAATTTCTTTCAAAATCGTGAAGTAAATCTTGGATCTCTATTTGAAACAATAGATAGGGGAACACCATGTAATCCCACAATGTCAGAAATATACAGCTCAGCTAATTTATCAAGTGAGAAAATCTATACGTACTGGATTGAGCTAATTTTGTCAATCTGTCAACAACAACCCAGATCGTATCTTTCTTTTTTGGAGATAAGGGCAAACCCGATATGAAATCCATTGTTACTCTATCCCACATCCACTTAGAAATCATAATAGGCTATATGTAATAAACCTGACGACACTTGATGCTCAGCTTTGACTTGCTGACAAATCAAAAATTTTGAAACAAATTCTGAGATATCACTTTTCATGTCGTGCCACCAATAAAGCTAGTTCAAATCATTATACATTTTCATGCTCCCCGGATATATTGGTAAACAACTACTGCGTGCTTCATTTAGAATCTTCCGAATGAGTTCAAAATTTCTTGGTACACATATTCTATCACAAAACATCAAACAATCATTAGGCCCTATTCGAAACTCTGAATCAGAAGTCGACTCACACTGAGCTTGTTTTGCTTGCAAATCATTATCAAATTTTTGAGCCTCAAAAACCTGTTGTAGAAATAACAGTCTCACTTTCAACTCGGCTACTATCGAACCATCGTCAGACAAAGCTATGTAACGCCCCGAATTTGGGCCTAGAAGTATTGGGCCTTGAGTTTGGGTCTGTAAGGAGGTTGTATATAAGTATTTAATTATGCAAGGATATGACACCATTAAATGGTTGCTCAAGTGGTTAAGGGTTCTGAGAGGAGTTGGAAAAGTCCTGGGTTCAAACCTGGGCTTTAGCAAATATTTTGGTTTTAAGTGAATAAAACCCTGGATGTTTGGAAGTAGGCCTTTTATAATATTGTGGGAAATAAATGACACAAGGAAGCATGTGGTCTACTGGTTGTGGCGTTATTAAGGTTGCAAGGGAGCCTGGGTTCAAGTATTGGCTCTCGCAATTTATTTTGGTATTTCTTTTAAAGGTACCTGGACTTTGGCCTGTAGACCTGATAATTAATTGAGGCTAAATGGTGACATAGAAAAAGCCTGTGGTGGAGTGGCAAGGTGGTGTGTTGTGCAACCGTGAGGTCTAAGGTTCAAGTCTTGGGATGTGCAATGGAGTATCTATTTTGCTATTTGAGTTGTGTAGGAGGTGGAGTTGGAGTTGGACTGGAACTCTGTGGTTGAAGTAGTCATAAAAAAATAAGGAATTTTCCTAATGGACGAAAGTAATCCCACATCGAGAAGCTAACATGAGAATTACCGAGAAACTGGCTTTAAATAGAGCGAACTAGATAAATTGGTGATGAGGATTCAATGCAGGATGTGCCAAGGTTGCTGATTGTGGACTTCGGCGCGTTCTCATAAACAGGTGTGTATTTACACCCTTCTCTACTGTAGATCGGCAAAAGCTGAAAAGCCAAAACTTCGGCATTTGAGGCCTTACGAGCGTGTGATCACTCGTGGGGTAAATCGAGCCTACAAGACATGGGCGATAGACTGTAGAGGCCGCTACGAGCGTTCTCGTATCCTGGGGCTGTTTTGGGCCTTGATGGGCCGAATGGGCCCGATGGGCCCGCTTGTGTAAATTTAACGTAGGTGAGAAGTAGTTGGGCTTGTCATGTCGTGTACATGGCATAGGCCCTTCTGGGCCTCGATGGGCTAAAAAGGGCTATGTGAGCCCAATAAGCTCGTGGGCCCCACACGAATTAAATCCGCGGTAAGTGATAAATATTGGACTGTGCTATGTAGGACACTTAGCCGTATCTGAATTTGGGCCAAATGGGCCACACGAGCATGTGGCCCTACTTGGGTCGAGTAATGGGCCTTAGGCCCATTTGCTCCGTTATGTCTGTTAGGTTAATTAAGTCACTCAAAGCGACAGTGGACCTTATGTTGGGTCGTTAATACCTCGGTTTGTGAAATCACCAAAATACCCTTGTAGTGTAAAATGATCGTAATGCCCCTGTAGGGTAAAATGACTGTAATACCCCTGTATAGTAGAATGACGATTATGCCTTATGTTCCGTATGACTGATGAGCTTATGATTTACATATATGATTGTACTGAGTATGACTTTGCATACACGTAATATTTATGACATGACATACTGCATGGGGTTGGGTTATTATTGATGGAGGAAGTGTACAGCCTGTAGCCGTTCTGTACAAGGCTTTTAGCCTTTTTGCGATACTTATGGTTTATAGACGTTCTGTTAACTGGCAGCGTTGCTGCGATATTTACGGCCTTAGTTGTTTTGTCTACAGCGTCGAGCCGTTCTATCTACGGCGCTAAGCCATCCTGTTAACTTAGTGCCGCAACCGGTGCTGAGCTTGGTGTGTTGGCTGGGTGGGTCGATTTTATCCCCACATGGTGTTGGTAGGTACGGGTGGTGTGTTGGTTGGACTGGGCTAGGAATCTATCTGCATATCTACATCTGATACTGATTCTGTATGGGGCTTAGGCCCACCTGATTCTATTATTGGGTTAAGGCCCACCTGACACTGTTTACTGATATAGGCTAGGCCCAATTGGTTCCGTTATGGGCTGAGACCCAAGTGATTTGTATTGAGCTTTAGCCACCTGTACTCTGAACTAAATTGTATTGTTTCTATTAAAGGGCTCAGGCTCATACTGTTTCTATTTTTGTATACTGACTATTACTCTAGTAAGGGGATTATACACTGAGTTTTCGTAAACTCACCCTGTTTATTAATTGTGCAGGTAATCCCCAGCGTTAGGCGGATCGGTGTCGCAGAGGGACTCAGAGATGGCTAAACAACTACTATTGTTTTCGATTCTCTTTTACAGTTATCTACTTATAAGTACTTATATTTTTATTTGGGTTGTAATAAGGCTTCTTTTAGTTTCTGATTTTTAATTTATGATTTTTAGTTTATTGTGTTTTCTATTTGTTAAAAATAGATAGAAATTTTCCAAAATGATAACTATTTTCAAAACACTACGTTTTCGCAACACTTTTGGAAATGCTTCCGCAACCTAAAAAGAATTTTGAGAATAATAATAATAAGTTTTCAATGTACTACGTTTTAAATAAAAAGGGTTTTTAATGAAAACATGATTTTCAAAAAATACTTCAATGTGACACGCCAGATTCGGGCCTAACTTTTAGGCCAGGTGTAGGTGTTACATTTAGTGGTATCAGAGCCTAGGTTACAAAACTCGACTGTGGAATGGGTTTTTGAAATTTTGAATTTCTGAAGGAACTGTTTCAAATAAATTAATGAATTGAAAATGTTTGACTGATTGTGTGGCACACCAAGTCTCTGGCGCCAAATCCGTAAGTTTCTAAAACTGATGTTTGTTTTCATTGAAAAGCAGTATAGTTAAATACTATTATTTCTTAGACATTAGACTGTATTGTTACACTTAAGGTTAGAGCTTGTATTTATTCTGTGTGTGTTCTGGAAATGGTATGCATGTGATATCTATCTGCTCTGATGGATAAATGGTTTGGTGTGTGCTTGTATTGTTTGGATCAGAGTGCGCAGTGAGAGCGTAGCGTGGTAGGCTAGGTTGTGCAACTTTTCTGATAGTTGGAAATTTCGAGGACGAAATTTCTTTAAGGGGGTAGAATTGTAACGCCCCGAATTTGGGCCTAGAAGTATTGGGCCTTGAGTTTGGGTCCGTAAGGAGGTTGTATATAAGTATTTAATTGTGCAAGGATATGACACAATTAAATGGCTGCTCAAGTGGTTAAGGGTCCTGAGAGGAGTTGGAAAAGTCCTAGGTTCAAACCTGGACTTTAGTAAATATTTTGGTTTTAAGTGAATAAAACCCTGGATGCTTGGAAGTAGGCCTTTTATAATATTATGGGAAATAAATGACACAAGGAAGCATGTGGTCTAGTGATTGTGGCGTTATTAAGGTTGCAAGGGAGACTGGGTTCAAGTATTGGCTCTTGCAATTTATTTTGGTATTTCTTTTAAAGGTACCTGGACTTTGGCTTATAGACCTTATAATTAATTGAAGCTAAATGGTGACACAAAAAAAGCCTATGGTGGAGTGGCAAGGTGGTGTGTTGTGTAACTGTGAGGTCTAAGGTTCAAGTCTTGGGATGTGCAATAGAGTATTTATTTTTCTATTTGAGTTGTGTAGGAGGTGGAGTTGGACTGGAACTCTGTGATTTAAGTGGCCATAAAAAATAAGGAATTTTCCTAATGGATGAAAGTAATCCCACATCGAGAAGCTAACATAAGAATTGGCGAGAAGCTGGCTTTAAATAGAGCGAACCAGATGAATTGGTGATGAGGATTCAATGCAGGATGTGCCAAGGTTGCTGATCGTGGACTTCAACGCGTTCTCATAAATAGGTGTATATTCACACCCTTCTCTACTGTAGATCGACAAAAGCTGAAAAGCTGAAACTTCGGCATTTGAAGCCTTACGAGCATGCGATCACTTGTAGGGTAAATCGAGCCTACAAGCCATGGGCGATAGACTGTAGAGGCCTCTACGAGCGTTCCCGTGTGCTGGGGCTGTTCTGGGCCTCAATGGGCCCATAGGCCCGCTTGCGTAAAATTAACTGTACGTGAGAAGTAGTTGGGCTTATCATGTCGTGTACATGGCATAGGCCCTTCTGGGCCTCGATGGGCCGAAAGGGGCCATGTGAGCCTAATGGGCTCGTGGAACCCACACGAATTAAATCCGCGGTAAGTGATAAATATTGGACTACGCTATGTAGGACACTTAGCCGTATCTAAATTTGGGCCAAATGGGCCACATGAGCGTGTGGCCTTACTTGGGTCGAGTAATTGGCCTTAGGCCCATTTGCTCCGTTATATCTGTTAGGTTATTTAAGTCACTCAAGGCGACGATGGACCTTATGTTGGGTCGTTAAGACCCCAGTTTGTGAAATTACCAAAATACCCTTGTAGTGTAAAATGACCGTAATGCCCCTATAGGGTAAAATAACTGTAATACCCCAGTATGGTGGAATGACGATTATGCCTTATGTTCCGTATGACTGATGAACTTATGATTTACATATATGATTGTACTGAGTATGACTTTGCATACACGTAATATTTATGACATGACATACTGCATGGGGTTGGGTTATTATTGATGAAGGAAGTGTACGGCCTGTAGCCGTTCTGTACAAGGCTTTCAGCCTTTCTGCAATACTTATGGTTTATAGCCGTTTTGTTAACTGGCAGCGTTGCTGTGATATTTATGGCCTTAGTCATTCTGTCTACGGCATTGAGTCGTTCTGTTTACGGCGCTGAGCCGTCCTGTTAACTTAGTGCCGCAACTGGTGCTAAGTTTCGTGTATTGGCTGGGTGGGTCAACTTTATCCCCACATGGTGTTGTTAGGTACGGGTGGTGTGTTAGTTGGACTGGGCTAGGAATCTGTCTGCATATCTGCATCTGATACTGATTCTGTATAGGGCTTAGGCCCACCTAATTCTATTATTGGGCTAAGGCCCACCTGACACTGTTTACTGATATGGGCTAGGCCCAATTGGTTCCGTTATGGGCTGAGACCCAAGTGATTTGTATTGAGCTTTGGCCACCTGTACTCTGAACTAAATTGTACTATTTCTGTTGAAGGGCTCAGGCTCATACTGTTTCTGTTTCTATATAGTAACTGTTACTCTAGTAAGGGGATTACACACTGAGTTGTCGTAAACTTACCCCATTTATTAACTGTACAGGTAATCCCCAGAGTTAGGCGAATCGGTGTCGTAGAGGGACTCGGAGATGGCCACACAACTACTATTATTTTCGATTCTCTTCTACAGTTATCTACTTATAAGTACTTATATTTTGATCTGAGTTGTAATAAGGCCTCTTTTAGTTTCTGATTTTTAATTTATGATTTTTAGTTTATTGTGTTTTCTATCTGTTAAAAATAGATCACGATTTTCCAAAACGATAACTATTTTCAAAACACTACGTTTTCGCAACACTTTTAGAAATGCTTCCGCAACCTAAAAGGAATTTCGGGAATAATAATAATAAGTTTTCAATGCACTACATTTTAAATAAGAAGGGTTTTTAATGAAAACATGGTTTTCGAAAAACATTTCAATGTGACATGCCCGATTTGGGCCTAACTTCTAAGCCGGGTTTGGGCTGTTACAAGCTAATTGTGTGTTCAAAGCACGTAAAGCAAATAAGAACTTTTGGCTCAAAGCATAAGCAGCTACATTCGCTTTCCCCAGATGATAGTCAATCACTGATTCCTAGTCTTTTAGCAATTCTAACCATCTCCGCTATCGCAAATTCAAATCTTTTTGAGTCATTAGATATTTGAAACTTTTGTGGTTGGTATAAATATGGCATTTCTCACCAAATAAATAATGACGCCAAATTTTCAATGCAAACACTATCGCGGCTAACTCTAGATCATGGGTTGGATAATTCTTTTATTGCAGCTTCAACTGTCTCGAGGCATAAGCTACAACTTTGCCTTCCTGCATCAAAATACAACCAAGGTCATTTAACGATGCATCACTGAAAACTATGAATTCTTTACCCGACTCAAGCTGAACTAACACTGGTGCCTCTGTCAATAATGCTTTCAACTGATCAAAGCTCTGCTGACACTTTTCTGACCATTCAAATTTAACATCTTTTTGAAGCAATCTTGTTATCGAAGTCATAATCATCGAGAAGCCTTTCACAAATTGTCTATAATAGCCAGCTAGTCCCAGAAAACTACGAACTTCAGATACATTTCTTGGAGGTTTCCAATAAATAAATACAAAAATCTTGCTCGAATTAACTCGAATACCATCCACCGAGACTATATGTCCCAAAAATCCAACTTTCCGGAGCCAGAACTCACATTTGCTAAATTTAGCATACATTTATCTCTCAAGGTTTGCAATACCATCCTCAAATGCTCGACATGCTCAGATACATTCGTGAATAGATCAGAATGTCATCAATGAACACAATAAAAAATCTATCTAAATACGGTATAAAAATCTGATTCATCAAATCCATAAAAATGGCAGGAGCATTAGTCAAACCAAAAGGCATAACAAGGAATTCATAATGTCCGTACCTCGTTCTGAATGTAATTTTTGGCACATCTGAGTCTTTAGCTCGCAACTGATAATAACCCGATCTCAAATCAATCTTTGAAAACGCTGTCGCACCTTTCAACTGATCAAACAAGTCATCTATTCTCGGAAACGGATACTTATTCTTTATCGTAACTTTGTTGAGCTGACGGTAGTCTATACACATTCTCATTGACCCATCTTTCTTTTTAACAAACAATACTGGCGCACCCCAGGGTGAAAAACTAGGTCATGCAAAACCTCTATCCGTTAATTCTTGCAACTGAGCTTTCAACTCTTTCAACTCTGTCGGAGCCATTATGTACGGAGCTATCGATATCGGTGTTGTTCCCGGTACTAATTCAATACCAAACTCAACCTCTCTGATAGGTGGTAAACTTGGTAACTCTTCAGGAAATACATCCGAATATTTACAAACGACTAGCACTAATTCA
The DNA here is from genome assembly GCA_025698475.1 of Gossypium anomalum. Lineage (NCBI taxonomy): Eukaryota > Viridiplantae > Streptophyta > Magnoliopsida > Malvales > Malvaceae > Gossypium > Gossypium anomalum. Next base: position 46,752,987 of record CM046965.1, read on the forward strand.
ATTTTCTTTTCACACTTTAGCATCTAAAACATAAGCGAGATAAGCTTCGCAACCTTTTCTCACATATCTCTGAGCCAACATTGATGAAATCACTATTGGTAATCCATCTAACTAATCAGATTCAATCTGAAGAATTTCATTATTCTGACATTTCAGTTCTATAATCTTTCATCTACAGTTCACAATAGCATCATGTAGGGTCAACTAATCCATACCCAGAATCACATCGAACTTATCAAATGGTAAAAGCATCAAGTCAGCCAAAAAATAGTAACCCCGAGTCATTAAAGGACAGTTATTGCATACTTTATCAACTAGAACATACTTGCCTAAGGGGTTTAATACATTAATCACGAATTCAGTAGACTCGACAGACAAACTCTTATTAGACACCAAATTCATACATATATACGAATGAGTAGATCCAGGATCAATTGATGCAATAACATTAGTGTCGTAAAAAGAAAATGTACCGGTAATGACATCAGATGATGACGCATTTTCACAAGCGCGAATAGCCTAAGCTCTAGCAAGTACTATGGCCTCAAATCTCACTGTAGAATCTCTCGTTATACGACGATTAACACTTGCATTTCCCACATTTCTTGGCGGCCTCCCTCGAGTAGTTGTATTGCTCGATCTTACATTCTGAGATTTATCTTTTTCATTTAGTTCAGGATAATCTCTGATAAAATGATCTCATGAACCACAACTATAATAAGCTCTATTATTATTTTTCATCCAACACTCTCCAGAATGCCATCTTCCAAATTGTTGACATTTAGGTTTAACATCTTTCACATTACCAACGCTCGATACCGATGTGGCTTGACCTTTAGGACTGATGTATTGCTTTCCACGATCCCTATAAGAATATCCCACTGAAGTTGTTGATCGGTTAAAATAATCTCTGGATTTCTTCGACGATGACTGATAAGGTTTACTCATCGACCTCTTCCTCGAGTCTCTTGCCTCTGAATCAGCTTTCTCTTTTCTCAGCTAAAGTATTCGGCTTTGCAAGCCCGTTCAACTAACACAACAAATTCTTTTAAATCTAAAATCTCAACCAGAAGTTTAATATCTTCGTTCAACCCATCAACAAACCACTTGCACATTATTTCTTCAGTTGAAACATACTCCCGAGCATACTTGTTCAACCGTATAAATTCCCTCTCGTACTCGGTTACAGTCATGTGGCCTTGTTTCAATTCTAAAAACTCTTTATGCTTTTGATCCAGAAACCGTTGACTGATGTATTTCTTTCAAAAATTAGTCTGGAAGTAAATCTCTCCCTCAGCACTACCGATACTAATGTATTCCACCACTGATACGCAGTATCTCTCAAAAGGGATATAGCACACTTTAAACATTCAACTGGCGTACAAGAAAGCTCGTCAAACACTCTAATCGTATTTTTAAGCCAAAACTCGGCTCTCTCAGAGTCATCATCAACATTAGCTCTGAGCTCTTCAGCCTCGTGTTTACGAATCTTGTCAACTAAAGGCTTATTCAATCTTAAAATTTTGACTCCTTAAGGAGCTACGAGTTCAGGTTAAGGATTAGGAGGGGGTAGAGGTTGTTAAGCAGCTGGGTTCATACGAATGTATTGAGTGAACCACTCATTCATCATTTGGAAGAAAGCTTCTTTAGCCTCTCCTCCCTGGCTACCTGTCACGGGTCTAGAATCAGATGGCGCTGTCCCTTACGCGGGAGCAGGCGCATTACTCTCAACCTCATCAGCTATAGCTCGATTAGGATCCATTACTATATGATAACATAGTTTAAAACGTTAGGATTCATCACACTATCACAATTTATATATATGGCATGTATAGCTAGACTCTCACATACGCTATGTTAGTCCTAGAATTGACTAAACCGTAGCTCTGATACCAATAAATGTAACACCCTCACTCATATTCAATGCCAGAATAGGGTACAAGGTATTTCTGATCAATTTACAACATAAAGCATCCATTTATGCAATAATAATCAATTATTCTCATAAATCATTCTACACAATCACATTGTCCCTTATAAGGGCCTACGAGGCCTAAAACATGCTTTAGAAGTGGTTTAAGACTAAACTAATATCATACGAAAATTTTAAAAACTTTGAAATTTTTCATGTAAACAAGGGTCACACACCTGTGTAAACAGGCCGTGTGCCTCACACGGCTAGTAGACACGCCCGTGTCTTAGGCCATGTGGAAATAGGGCATACATACTGACTTGGATCACATGGCCGACCACACGCCCGTATACCCTTCAAAGTATCAACACAAGCTCATGTGCCAGGCCCTGTTCTAGCCCATGCCAAAACTGTAAGGTATACTGACTTATGCAACACGGCCAAGTTACATGCCCGTGTGCTAGGCCGTGTGCCAATTACAGGGGTATACTGACTTGTACCACATGGCTGATTACACGCCTGTGTATAAAACCGTGTGGAGCATACTGACTTCAATTCAATTTCAATGCCAGTGGATATATGGCCGTGCAACATGACCTTGTGTCACACACGGCTAAGACACACGTCCGTCTCTTTGCCCGTGTGGACAAAAATAGGCTATTTACCAAACCATTTTGCCACTCCATTTGATACATATCAACACCTACACATATGGCACAAAAATAAAGCATAATAGGCAACCCAAAACTACCAAATCAATCATAATTCATACCATCTCATCTAAGCATCTCTTAGCTTAAACCTTAATCACAAACATCATCAATTTATCAACCATTTCCAAATAACAATAAACACTTCACAGAATGACATTTACACATCTAAACTCAATTAATAAACATACATCATTTTGTTCCAATTCTTAAGCATAATATAAATTCCTCAAACCTCATAGTTTAAGTCATAATAACACTTATATATACATAATCAAACTAGCCAAATTAAACCAAATCTCATGACTATATAAATACAAACCAAAACACAATCATTCACAAGCCATCCCAAATGCAAAACTCACTACCAAAACATAGCCAACATGACCATAGTCCCTATACATGCCATATGACCAAACCAAGAGCTTAAAAGTACCAATGTGATGGTTGGATAGTGTGACGTATTCTCTGACGATCCCCGAATCCTAGCTAGCTTTGAAATCACTATCAGACATAGAAAAGTAAACAAAGTAAGCTTTATAGCTTAGTAAGCTCGTATGATATAAACTTAAATAATCACAAATACAACATTCATCAATCCAAACATTTTATCATGAATTTCAAGATTACTAACAAACCTTTCACATGCTTATTCAGAAGCTTATGTACAAACTTTGTAACTTCTTCGATTTTAAGCTCATAATATACATATACATACCTGTACCAATCCATAACAAGTTCATACATACATGGAATACCGTTAAATACTCAATATTTCACACGCTAAGTTCCATACTCAATATCTCGCACACTAAGTGCCATTTTCAACGTCTCACACACTAAGTGTCGTACATAGCCGAAGCTATCTCAAATCGCACACTAAGTGCCATATTTAGTCGAAGCTATGTCGAATCGCACACAAAGTGACTATATTCGGACGATTTGTCGTTGAACATAATTGTAGTCTCGTATATACAATTTATACAATCTCAAAGCACTAAAATCATAAGTACTACAGTGCTTAATACATATGAACTTACCTCGGATGCTAAAACAACGAATCAAGTCAATTAGTCGATAACTTTATCTTTTCCCCAATCCAAATCCGTATTTGGCTTTTCTTGATATAATTATATCCAAAATTAACTTATTCAATAATATATAACTTATTCAATAATCTATTCATTTGAATTCAATCTAAAATACACATTATGGCTATTTTACACATTTGCCCCTAAACTTTTACATTTTTCAATTTAGTCATTGTTACATAAAATCACAAGTTAATGAAATTCAAGACTAACCCATACTAGCCGAATTACCATAGTGCCCTCAGTAGCCCATAATTTTCATTTATCACACTTTTAACCACTACATTTCACATTTTCTCAATTTAATCCTTTTTGACATTTTTATCAAAAATTACTTAACAAAACATGTAGAACTATCATCAAACTTTCATATTTCAAAATTAAACATCAAAGAACACATAGATTCAACAATGGCAACTCTCAAAATCTTTAACAGTTTTGAAATTTAAGGTAAGGACTAGCTAGAATACGAAGCAATGATCTCAAAAACATAGAAATTATCAAAACCCAAGCTAAAACCATACCTTAATCAAGCTAGGAGTGTGTCAAACCCTAAATGCTCTCCCATGGCTTCTTTCTGTTTTAATTTCGGCTGAAGATGATGATATTAAGACTTATTTTAACTTTATTTATTTATTTTATGTTTAATATTCAATTTACATAATTAACCATTAATAAAACATTTGAAAGCACCTAATTATATGTATTTAAATTTCCAGTCACCTTATAATGGTCTAATTACAACATAAGGACCTTCACCTTAATAAACCATAGCTATTAAACACCTTTAGCTATTAGAACAGTACTTTTGCACTTTATGTGATTTAGTCATTTTTACCGAATTAAGCAACCATTCAATAAAATTAGCTCACAAAATTTTCACACATATCAAATAACATGCTGTAAATACCAAAAATAATATTAAAGTAATTTTTCAACATCAAATTTGTGGTTCCAAAACCACTATTCTGATTTGACTAAAAATAGGCTGTTACACAAATAGCTTGGGTATCATCTTTAATGAATATGATTAAAACATTGAAAAGACCAGCTACAGTGCAGGAAATGAAAACAGCTGAGTTAGCATGTGCTTATTGAGGAGAAGATCATGTTTTTGATGAATGCCCATTGAATCCAGCCTCATTTTATTATATGGGAAATTTTAATTGCAACAACAACAACCCATATTCCAACACATATAATTCAGGGTGGAAGAAACATCCCAATTTTAGTTAAAGTAATCAAGGGGTGGGAAATTCCAGCAATGCTATTCGATAGAATGTTGCGAGCGCACCACTTAGATACAATCAACTAATGCCACGGCAAAATGCTCAACAAAATTTAGCTTCGAGTTCTTCATCTATGGAAGATCTATTGAAGGAATACATGGCCAAGAACGATGATATCATTCAAAGTCAACATGTATCTTTAAGAGCTTTAGAGAATCAAGTGGGGGAAATTGCCAAAGCTTTAAGCTCAATACTGCAAGGAGCACTACCGAGTGATACCGCAAATTCACGATCTAAGGGAAAGAATAGTGCAAAGCGATTACACTTAGAAGTGGTACGCAATTATCAGGAGTTATTAATGACACCACTATTGAAGAAAGAAGTTCATATTTCACAAATAAGAAGAAAAGAGCAACCAAAAGAATGTTGAAAGCGATTCATCTTGTATTGTCAATAAAAATGCCACTGCAAAACAACATCAACAAATGGAAGGAAGGCCACCACCACCTTTTCCTCAACGTTTCCAAAAATCTAAGCAAGATTTTCAATTTAAGAAATTCTTAGATGTCCCGAAGCAATTACATATCAACATATCGTTAGTGGAATCATTGAAGCAAATTCTCAACTATGTGAAATTCATTAAAGGTATCTTATTAAAGAAGAAAAGGTTAGGGGAGTTCAAAAATGTTACTCTCATTGAAGGGTGCATAGCAATGCTGAGAAACAAATTACTACCAAAACTAAAGGATCTAAGGAGTTTTACTATACCTTGCTCTGTTGGAAACCATTATATAGACAAAGTATTATGTGACTTAGGTGTAAGTATAATTTAATACCTATGTCTATTTTTAAGAAGCTGGGAAAAGGGAAGGCGAGACTCCACTGTCATATTGCAATTAGCTGATCGTTCATATGCACATCCAGAAGGTAAAATAAAAGATGTGTTGGTAAGAGTTGACAAATTTATTTTTCTCGCAAATTTTATTATTCTGTAATGTGAGGCTGATAAAGAGGTTCCAATCATACTTGTGGGACCTTTCCTAGCAATTGGTAAAACATTAATTGATGTACAAAAAGCTAAATTAAATATGAGAGTTAATGATTAGCAGATAACCTTTAATGTTTTCGATGCTATGAAGTGTGTAGATATAGATAAAGAATGTCATGCTATTAAGATTGTTGATATAATAGTTCATGAAGAATTTGCAGAATTTTATCACAATAATTTTATTACTCATTTAATTTAATTGAAGCAGAAACGATTGAAAAGCTTGGTGAACTGATGGAAGCTAAGTAAATTGAGAATGGATCAATGAGAAGTTTTGAATCATTAAATTTATCAGACCTTTCTTTTAAACCTTCTCAACCATCCATAGAAGATCCTTCTACATTGGAATTGAAGTCTTTGTCAGTACATTAGATTAAGAGCCTTAATTATTGAAAGTTTTAAAAAAAATCTAAGAAGGCATTGGGGTGGACGACTGCAGATATCAAAGGAATCATTCTAGCAATCTACATACATAAGATATTACTGGAGGATTGTCATGGAAAATCTATCGAGCAGGAAAGAAAATTGAATCCCATTATGAAGGAAGTTGTCAAAAAGGAGATTATCAAATGTAACAGCCCGATTGTGGGCCTAGTCGAAACAGTGGTTTTGAAACCACTATTCTGAGGCCGAAGAAAATTATTTTGATGTTATTTTATGTGTTGTAATGTGATTTTATAAGTGCATGTTAATTTTGGTATATTAATTTTAGTGATTTCTTTCGAAAAAGGACTAAATAGCGTAAAAAGTAAAAGTTGTGTTTTGATGCCTAAAGGTATTAAATTGCTTTGTATCTTAAATTGGGGGTCTTTAATGTGAAATTAGGCCATTGAAAGAGTGATGGCCGGCCATGAGACAAGGAATTAAATGGTCAAATGTGTTAGGTAAGTGTTGGGTGACTTATTTGACAAATTAGTAATAAAATAAAGAAAAGAAAATATCATCTTTTCTTCATCTTCTCTCTACCAAAAATGGCAGTAAATAAAGGGTTTAGAAGTTGGAAAATTTCATCAAAGAAACTCCCATGCTAGTAAGTGATTTTTAATGTCTTTCTTGATAATTTTTACATTTTTGGAACCCCTAAAGCACTAGCTTTCAAATGAGGGGACTATTTTGCAAAATGATTGAGAGTCTAGGGTTTTGCCATGAAAGCATATGTGTTGCTTGCTAAGTTTTTATGGAAGAATATGAGCCTTGGTAGTGTTATGAACAACTTTCATGAAAGAAATTTGCATGAAAGCACCTAAATGGGCTATTTTGTAAAGTTTGTAAAACAAGATGTAAATGTGTGAAATAGTTGAAATTATGAGTTTCTATAGTTATGAATATGGTTCATATAGGCTTAAAGAGTAAGAAAATATGATAAAAATCATTTTACGAGCCTAGGGGCAATTTGGTAATTTTGGCAAAGTATAGGGGCAAAATTGTAAATTTTACCAAAATATGTCATTGGACTACTTTGATTATTATATTGTGTTAATAAGTTAAATGTGATGTTATAGATGATGAAAAACGAGATCCGGGCTTAGAACGAGGAAAAACGATAAATTGATGTTTAGGCCTCTTATACCAATTTGGTGTCGAGGTAAGTTCGTATGGCAATTATAATGCAATATCATGCTTGAATTAAAATTCGTTATTTTTATGGAATTAAGTGTATGATTTAAAATATTAGAAGTTTGATGGAATATGTTGTTTCTTTTAAACGAGTAAGTTTGTATGAAAGTAATTAAGTTTGAATGAAAGTAATTTATCAACTTCATTATCATGTGCTTAATACTTGATATTGTATGAAATATGGATATATGCCTTTATTGGAATTGACTTGTGATGATTCAATGAAAATGTGATGATATGTGTGCTAGTATAAGACCCTGTCCGGGACATGGCATCGGCACTGACATGAGACCTTGTATAAGACCATATCCGGGATATGGCAACAAGACGTAGATCCATTTAAGACCATGGCTTTGGCATTCTATTCAGTGTATGATAATTTCAAACATCCTTTAGCATCCCTAGTGTTCAACGGGTATTGTAATGGATGATGTGATAAGAGCCCTAAGGAGGGCATGTTAAAGAAGGTATAATTATATACTTTATTACAAGGTGGTACAGGTATGTACACTAAAATTATGAGTAATGCATTGATATGTGGTAATCTATGATGTATATAGTATTTGGTGAATACTATGAAAATGGCATGTTTTGGAATAAGTCTTTAATACTTGATGACATTGAGATTATGGGTCCATGCTTATAGTGCATAGCTATGTGTTCTCACCATGATAGATGAAATGATGTTGTATTAATTGGGTGAACAATAATTGTGAATGAGTAAATTAGCGTGGACAGCTTTGGGCTACTGCAGTGGTGTAATTTGAAAATACACTAAAAAAATGAAAAATGAGTTAGAGGCTGAACAAAATATGAAATTAAATCTTATTGAGTCTAGTTTTTTACAAAAGAAACCGTGTAAGCAAAGAAATTTCCTATAATGAGATATTTGAAGTTGTGTGAGACAGGGTCAGAATGACTTCGAAAATCCCCTATTCTAATTTGAGAAAATCATTATAAATTGTAAATAAATATTTATGAGCTATAATTTATATTTTTATAATCCTTAATGAGTCTATTTTCAATATAAATAGACGAGAACGTTATTCGAGTCCTGTGCTATGAGATAATTGAACTTTAGTGCAGAAGGGTTGGAACTGTCAGATAGTGAATCAGGGGTAACTTTGAGGAATAAAATATATTGTTTGGCTAAACCAAAAATTTGGAAATTTTATGGTAGAAAGGTACATGAGGCTAGTTTCAACAAAAATTAACAGAACTTAATTTGGAGTTTTTTAGCTTCAGATATAAATATTTTATCGACTTTTATATAAGAAGACAGCTTGTCATGAACTTGATGATATGTTGTGAATATTGATAAGAACATGTTAATGAGTTTCTTATTGTTTTCATATGAACTTACTAAGATTTAAGCTTACACCCCCTTCCTTCCCATCTCTTATAGGTAAATTAAGCTAGCTCGGGTTGGAGATTACTGGAGATGCTATCACACTATCAAGCTATCACGTTTGGTAAGAACGATTGTAAATCCATTTTAAGTTTATGGCATGTATAGGGTCTAGATCTTTTGTTATGAAGTCATTGCCAATGTGGTCAAATGTGTTGGCCTATAATGTTTTAATGATTAATTTGTGAATGGCCATGAGGTGTGGCTCATGATGATTGTTATGTTGTAAATCCAATTATGCATGCACGTAAGTACCAATATCTTATGTTGTGGTTCATAGCCATGAGAGTTGGCTAAAGTCGAATATGTTAAAAATGAATGATATTGGTTGCATGTGAAATTGCCATGATCATAACATGTTAGGAATGTTTTAGTGCCTAACTTTGCCAGGTTGTATGCTATTGTATAAGTATGTATGAGTATGTTGTGAGGGTGACAAAATGGCATGGAAAATAGCCTTGCATTTGTCCACACGGGTATACACACGGGCGTGTGTCTAGACCGTGTGTGACACACGGTCTGCCCACATGGGCATGTGATCTGGCCGTGTGTCCCCTACACCTTGGAAATTCAAGTCAGTATGCATTGTAATAAGCACACGGGTAAGAGAAACGGCCATGTGTCTCAGCCGTGTGAAAAACACGGCCATAGCACATAGGCATGCGCCTCGGCCATAGCACATAGGCGTGCGCCTCGGCCATGTGGCTTCAATTTGTTCATGACCAAATTGGCAGAATGTCCACGTTTTTGGACACGGGTTCGGGACACGGGCGTGTCCCTAGCACACGGGCGTGTGCTCAACACCCACACGGGTGTGTGGAGCCTTAAAGCATGAAATTCTTCCAAGGTTTTCTTAAGTTCTCGGTTTAGTCCTGAATCGTCTGTAATGTATGTTTTGGACCTCGTAAGCTCATTTAAAGGATAAAATGTATGTGACATGAAAAGTTTTAAATTGATCAAAATTTTACAGCTCAGTTTTATATAGTTGGTTAAGTTTAAGTCCGGTATCATCTCGAACCCTGTCCCAGCGTCGGATACGGGTGAGGGGTGTTACATCACATGGATCGATGCTGGAATTATATACCCAATTTCTGATAGTTCTTGGGTGAGCCCTATTCAATGTGTACCTAAAAAATAGGGTGTCACCGTGGTAAGCAATGATAACAATGAACTCATTCCTACTTGTACTGTCACGGGATGGAGGGTTTGTATGGACTATCAAAAACTTAACAAAGTAACAAGGAATGACCATTTTCCTCTACCATTTATCGACCAGATGTTAGAAAGATTAGTAGGGAATGCTTTCCATTATTTTCTAGATGGTTATTCGGGGTACAACCAGATTGCCATAGCTCCTACTGATCAAGAGAAGACTACATTCATATGTCCTTATGGAAATTTTGTGTTACGATGAATGCCATTTGGATTATGTAATGCCCTTGCAACATTTCAGCGTTGCATGATGGCAATATTTTATTGACATGGTGGAGAAATTTTTAGAAGTTTTTATGGATGACTTCTTAGTGGTTGGCGATACTTTTGAAGATTGTTTAAAGAATTTGGAGTTAGTTCTTTTTCAGTGTGAAGAAACCAACCTTATTCTTAATTGAGAGAAATGTCACTTCATGGTCTGTGAATGTATTATTCTAGGACATAAGATTTCGTAGCAAGGGAATGCCATCGAAAAAAATATTAAGGGTATTGAGAAATTACCACCACCCTCCACAGCTAAAGATATTCGCAGTTTTCTTGGCCATGCAAGATTCTATTGATGATTTATCAAGGATTTTTCAAAAATATCCAAACCCATGTGTACATTGTTAGAACACATCAGATCTTTCAATTTTGATGAGTCATGCTTACAAGCATTTGAGGAATTGAAAAGGCGACTAGTCACAACACTAATAGTCATAGCATCAGATTGGACTTTACCTTTCGAACTTATGTGTGATGCTAGTGATTTTGCCATAGGGGTAGTACTTGGGCAAAGAAAGGATAAGGTATTTCATGCTATCTACTACGCAAATCGCACGTTGACAGATTCACAGCTAAATTATACCACTACTGAGAATGAGTTGTTAGTTGTGGTATTTGCCTTCGAAAAATTCAGAGCTTATTTAGTGGGCACCAAAGTTATAGTTTATACGAACCACTCTGATATTAAGTACTTGGTAACCAAGAAAGACGCCAAGCCCAGATTAATTCAATGGATACTAATATTGCAGGAACTTAATCTAGAAATTAGAGATAGGAAAGGCACAAAAAATCAAGCGGTTGATCACTTGTCTCGAATTGAAGCAGGAAATAAAGACGGTAATATTCAGCGCATTTAGGATGATTTCCCAGATGAGCAACTATTAGTTGCCATAGCATTACCGTGGTATGCCGATATCGTAAATTTTTTGGTTAGTGGTTTGCTGCCACCTAAGCTCACCAATAAAAGATAAAGGATATTTATCCATAATGCCAAGTAGTATTTTTGGGATGAGCTGTTTTTATTCAAACATTATGCAAACTAGATAATTTGGAGGTGTGTTCCAGATGGCGAGATTCAAAGGATTTTATATCATTGTCATTCAGCATCATATGGAGGACACTTAGGGGGCATGAGAACTGTTGAAAAACTTCTCCAATATGATTTTTATTGGCCAACCATGTTTAAAGATGCTCATGAATTTTGGAAAGTTAGCAATCACTGTCAAAGAATTGGAAATCTATCGATGAGGTATAAAATGCCCTTGCAAACTATTTTAGAACTGGAACTATTTGACGTATGGGGAATTGATTTCATAGGTCCATTCCCACCTTCTTTGGGCAATGTATACATACTTTTAGCTATTGATTATATCTCCAAGTGGGTTGAGGTTGTTGTTTTACCAACGAATGATGCCAAATTGTACTGAAATTTCTACATAACAATATTTTTATCAGGTTTTGTACCCTTCGTGCTCTAATTAGTAATAAAGGTTCACACTTTGACTACAAATTAGTTGCTAATGCTCTGAACAGGTATGGAGTTAAGCATAAAATTGCCATGGCATACCATCCCCAGACTAATGGACAGGCGAAAGTATCTAATAGAGAGATTAGACAAGTTCTAGAAAATGTAGTCAATCCCACCCGCAAAGATTGATCATCCAGATTGGATGAAGCTTTGTGGGCATATCGCACTGTATTCAAGACACCCTTAGGGATGTCGCCTTTCAAGCTTGTTTATGGGAAACCCTGTTATTTGTCTGTTGAACTTGAACATAAGACATATTGGGCAATTAAGAAATTAAATATGGATTAGAGTGCTGCTGGTACTAACAGCCTATTGGAGTTGAATGAGATGGAAGAATTCAGAGCACAAGCTTATGGGAATGCCAAGCTATACAAAGAAAAACCAAACGATGGCATGACAGCAAGATTTTGCCACAACAATTTGCACTTGGATAACAAGTCTTGTTATTTAATTCCAGCTTAAATTGTTTCTTGGCAAATTAAAATCTCGTTGGTCTAGCCCATTTGAGATAGTGCATGTCTATTGTCATGGAGTTGTAGAAGTCGAAAACAACAAGATTGGTTCTACTTTCAAATTCAATGGCCAACAATTAAAGTATTACTTTGGAGCTCCTATAATTCGTGATAAAAATTCCATCACTTTTTGAACTACTTAATATTTCTTTTCTGCACTGTTTTATCCATTTACTTTGTTTTTAATTTCTTTGTTTAGTTTATGCAATAAGTTTACTTAACTATTATTTTCTTTTGGTGCAGGCACATTCTAGCCCAGGTTTGTAAAAATCAGCCCATTTAATATATTAGTTAATTTTCGTTTAATAATTTTTCTATTATTTTTCTTTTTCCTTCTTAATTTTTTTGTGTCAAGGCACAATATCAGGTTAATCTTATCCCCAATGTCATTCTTATATTTTCTCTCACGTTTTACCCATGTCCATTCACTTATTTTTTAACTTCTTTTCTGTTTCATATTCTTCACCCTTCTCTGTTTTTACTCCATAAAATCGTAAAGGTCTCATCTTTTTCATTTTTCAGTCACTATTCTTTCTCAAATGGCTTGCCTAGCACCATCTTCTTCTACCTCCATGCATCTGCAGACTGCGGACATTCTTTAGCAAAATCGCAAAAGAAAAGTTATATCCAAAACATATCAAAGGGGCTATTTTGCATGGACAAAGGTTTCCTTTTCCAAGATGCCCCCTTTATGGGCTACTTTGAAGTGATCTATTCTGTTGTGGAGAAGCACAAGTGGCAAATCTTCTGTCTCCACCCCAATGACGTCCTCACCAAGGTAGTGAAAGAATTTTATGCTCATCTCACCTCTCCTGATAATACTTTTATATATGTGCGCGGTGTCTTGGTGATGTTCGATGAAGGCTCAATCAATGTGCAATATTGGTCATCTGACAGCCCTGATGAACACTCCCAATTTGTCAAGACAATAACAACTGAAGGACTCAACCAAGTTCTGATAGATTTACGTGTAGAGGGAATGAAGTGGATAGTTTCTTGAAATGATTGCTACACCATTGATCGTGTATCGTTGAAGCCTTACTGTAGGGTTTGGTATCATTTCCTTAAAACTCATTTCATCCCTTCTACTCACAACTCAACTATTTTAAAAGAACGACTATTATTATTACATTCTATTATAACTGGTAGAAAGATCAATATTGGAAACATCATCTTTAGATAAGTCCACCGCTACTCCCAAAAGAATACCGGTACCTTAAATTTTTCGTCGCTCATTACGGTTCTTTGTTAGAGGTTGAAGGTTCCTACTCAAGCGAATGAAGACACAATCCCCAACAAAGGAGCCATAACATAACAAATCACCCTAAGATTTTTTGGGGAGGAAATGTCACGGCATCGGGGCTCTACATCTACGTCGTCACCACCTATGAGTACTGATGCTACTTCATCAATATCACACAGTAACTTTGATAAAAGTGATTGATGCTCTTGAGATGTTGCAACAACAATTTCGAATGATGGAGAAACACCAACTAAGGCTAGCCACTGATCTTAGCCGAGCTCAAGAAGAAATGGCTCTATTTTGAGGATATGTTCGAAGAAGGGATAAGGCCTTTAAGAAATCTCTTCAAAAGAAATTTACTTGACCTATGCCTACATTTCTTGTTTTTCTTAAAAAATTGTTGTTGGAGCCAGATGATGATGATGAAGATGGAGAAGAAGCCACTGCAAAGACGAAGACTACAAAAAAAAAGGAGAAGAGGAGAAAACTGAATCTGTCCATATTAATTCTGATAAGGATGAAGTTGATGTGACTCAAACTACTACACCTGCTGACACTACCACTACACCGAAATCCACTACACCTATGACCGAGCAAGAGTATGTGTTCATCGAATGATTGATGATCTCACAAAGTTCGATACTGATAATGAAGAATAGGTGCCCACTAACCAACTCAAAAGGAAGTGCTACAAGTGAGATTCTGGGAAATCCGTTCAAGATGATGCTGGTGGAGTGGAAAGGAACTAGTGTTATAAACGCGCTACCAAAAAATCAGTCCAGCCCAATTAGAGTAACCCTAATTCCTTCCGAGCTTTTGTTTTTATTTTCATTTGCATTTTTTTTCATTTTATAACATATGTTTCATGCATTTACATTTGGTTTTCATTGCATTTTTATAATTGTAAGTTGTTGTTTTTTCATTTTGAAATGTTTCTTTGTTCATGAATTAAGGACAATGCATCCCTTAGGTTTGGGGGTGTGTTGTGTTGTAAATATAGTATGCAATAGATATATGTTTTAATAATCATGCATTTTGTCATTCATTTTGCCATTACATACAAATGCCAGACAACTGCTAGACTATACTGAGTATATTGTTATCGGTGATTTTTTATGAGGATACTAACTCTTCAACTAGAAAATTGTGATATTTGATTAAGCATGTTTAGCTTAGGATAGTTGTTTTAAAATTGATTCCTAAAAGTAGAATAACTTAAGTATCATTGCAATTAATTTGTAGTAGGGTTCTTTTAATGCATTTAGAATTTCTTGAACCTAAATTCAATAATTTGGTTATGAATAATAAGGAATACCATGGTAATAGTTTTACACTCCAATGTTTGAAACTATTGAGTAGATTAGTAATGCTTTGTTTGCTCCATCATATTATTGATCAGAAAAACAAGTTTAAATAAGAGTGAGTAAAAAATATTAATAATAATGATTTAGGGACACTCCACTATAGTTCTAGGCTGATTAGCTAAGGAGGTAGTTGTCTGCTCCATCCATCATTTTAATTAAAAGCTTTAGCTTCATAAGTGAACTACATTCAAATTGTGGCATGATATACTACCTGGCAATCTAGTGCATACTCCATTGTGATTGTTAAGAAAAGAAACCATGTGACAAGATAAATTCCCTAGAAAAAAATATTTGTAATTAAAATTTTGATATGACAGAATAAATGAGAATAAAGAAATTGAGTTTAGAGGATAGATAACCTAAATGCATTAAGAGAGGTCTGTTATAGTTAGAATTGCATAATTATTTAGGAATTTGTATTTTTAGGAAATATTTTTGCACTTCATTTGCTAAACAAGTCTATAAAGCTTGAACCATTTTTTTCTTTTTAATAGAAGACTACTGAGAATAAGGGTATAGAATATATGACAAATGGTTTAACGATATATATGGTAACTGTGTGTTTTGGCAAATTCATGCATTCATGCATACTCATACATATTTTGCTTGAGGACAAGCAATAATTCAGGTTTGGGGGGTGATAACTCTTGAAAATAGTTATATTTCAAGCCTCTAGATTGAATTAATTATTTATAATTAAGTAAATATGTTTGCATTTTTAGGATATTTGAAGAACATTGCATAACAAAACTTGGATTGTGCTATAAATGTTATTATTTGTTACTTTTATTATTGGGGAAGAAAGGTGTTGGTTGTCGTTGGCAACAGGTGCAGGATGAAGAAGAGAAGAGAGAAAAGAGTAGAAAAATGAAGGAAGTGAAATATTGCCATGGCAAATTGTTGGTTAGATTGCCAACAAGAATGCCATGGCAATTCCAGGAAGATCACGCAACACTCATCCACATCACTTCCAGCCAGCTATACTTGTACCAGATAAACCACCTTGAAAAAAAGGAGTGCAAAAGGTATGTGCTGAAAGGGAGGGACCTACCCTATGAAGGAGGAAAGAGAAAATAAAACAAAGAGAATTTTGGGAGAGAGAATTGGAGAGCAGTTTTTCTCTCTACATCAGATTCTCGTGAAAAATCTCAAAGAAAATAGAGGAGAAGGTAACAGCTTAAAAAAGAGAAAAGTCATAGACACAAGGAATGGGAAGAGAAATTTGCCTTCAGTTTTGCATCAAATCTCATTATTAAAGTGAAAACTGGAGTAGCGAGAGCTTCTTACAGTTCTAATTTTATTTTCTGATTTGAACTTTGTGATCCCTAAACTTAAATGATGATATTGAATGGTTTTGTTTTGGATTTGAATGTCCAACCCATGAGCTAAATCTCATTGGGTTGGAATTATTTGGGTGAATTTTTGTTATCTTTTAAAGCTCATGGTCTGATTTTGAGTAGATTACTATTTCATTTGATTTGTGATTCTTTTAAATGCAAGCATGCAAGCTCTGAACATAAATTATTTTATGGTATGTTATTAGATCTGATTTAATTCAGAAAAGATTAAATAGATTAGACTATTATCAGTTGATAAATGCAAGTATTCTAAAGAATATTTGCAGCACTCTAGATGTAGAAGTTGTGATCTGTGCAGGGAAAGGAAGAATATTCTAAGTATCATTCTTGAGTTCTGTAGACATACAAAAACTCAGAATTATAGCTCAAACTTTGGCTTTCAAAAGAAACTGACTATAGTAATGAATCCCTGAGTAGTAGAATGGTCAATATTTTGCCATGGCATTATTATGATATAAAAATAACACCTAAGTAATTTTAACCTTTATCATTCAACAGTAAAAATCCTCCCCATTTAGTCTTTGAGAATTGCTACAACATTTCAATTGCCTTAACATATTTTCATTCATAATTGATTTTATTAATCCATTCATTAAGTCTCTTTAACAATTTGTTATTTGTTTCTTTTGCACAGTTTAATTAGTAATTTTCATAAATAATAGCGTAACCAATTATTTTAATCAATCCTAATCCCTGTGGAGGCGATACTCACTCAATAATTTATTACTTGATTTGACGTGTATACTTGCACATTCGCATTACACATTTACACGCGATTCAACCCAATTCACAGGTAAATATTCCCGAAGACATTCAAGCAGCACGCCTCGAGTCGCAGGTGCAGGAGCAGGGGTAGCACCAGCAATCTGCTGAAATGCTCCAACTTGCTTCCAACAGAGGGCTTGCACTCTCATCAGAAATATTTACCCTACGCGGCAGCACAGAAGGTGCAAAGGATGTACTAGCCTCCTAAGTACTAGCTCTCACATTCACACATCTAGGAGGCATATCTAGTTATCTAGCATACACATACAAACAAATAAATAGTGTGAGTGGTAAGGAAATGATCCAAGTCTTATTCCTGCAAGAAAATTTTGGAATTAAAGGCAATATGTTCCCATTCCTACCCCTTATGCCTTACAGCCAAGAGATATCTCATGCAATTCAAACAGAGTCATATCAACCATTTTATGAAAGCTAGGAAATTTAAAATCATAAGTTTTGAAACTCCAAACATACAACAATCACCTAGGTCCGAGATTTATTGAACGTAGGCTTTGATACCACCAAATATAGCACTCTATACCAGTCTGGACGCCAAGCCGAATATCAAGATACCACACCATCGTCTCACTACTTGTTCATCTAAAATGACATGTTATTTCTCATGCATCTTTTTTTTCGATTAATAATAACATAGCATTATCATGAATTATAAACCATACATTCACGTTTTGTTGATAAACCATGCCAATAATTCATAAAATAGCATAACATATGTGTTAATCATGCATTAGGACCACTTATAAAATTTTCCCAAAACTGTTACGTATGTACCGATACTGCCTCTATGGTATCGATATTTCTTTTAAGTGGTAATGATGCCACATGGAAAATCGATACCAAACTAGCATTCTATTTCTCGCCAAATTTCAAAACATCAAAAAATGTTGGTACCTTTCGTAAGGTATCGATAATTACACCCGGAGTATCAATACTCGGGCCAAGGTATCGATACCAAATTGGTATTCTAACTCCCTGCTAATAAACCGTAATTTATACATATTTATACCCCATGCTTAACGCATTTTATGAATCATTTTTCCTTAGAATTAGTGAATTCGATGCTCCTAATGCCTTAATTTCATGTTTTATCCTTAGGTAAGCATAGGAGAGCGAAAGGAACGAGAAATAGGCCAAAAAAATGGAGAAAATGGGACAAGGTATGGAATCAACACGGCCTGGACCTCTTCACACGCGCAGCTCACACAGCCGTGTCAATTTGGAAAAATTGAAGCACGACTCACACGGATAGAACACACGTCCGTGCCAATCTAACAGGCTCGAACACAGCCTGAAGTTATCGCACACAAGCGTGTCAAACGGGCGTGTCACACGGACGTGTCACACAAGCGTGTCCTTGCCAAACCAAAGTTGAGTCTAATTCGAAAAAGGCCAGTTTTGAGGGTTCTAAGGCATTCCAAAGCCTATAAATACACCCCAGAAAAGGAAGAAAGGGGAGAGGGAGAATAAGGAGTAAGGAATTACTCCAAGGAAGCCGATTGATCCATCTCAGAAGTCGGATCCACCATCAAGACTGAAAATCTCTCCTCAATTTCCCTTCAGGAGTTTTGGGTTTTCTTTATGTTTTGTATTTATTATTATTCTGAGATGTTTTCTTGCTTAGTTATGAACTAAACCCTTAAATACCTAAGGGGGATAAAACCTATGATGAAATCTTGTTATTATTTCTGAATCGTATGATAAATATTTGACTTGTTCTTAATTATGTGTTCTTAATTCTTGTTTTTGTATTTCAGGATATCACTTCAAGTTACTACTCTTAGTTGGAGGAGGAATAGACCTTGAGTAAGAGTAATTTGTCATAATTAAGCGGAGTTGATTGCGCGCCTAGAGATAGGGTGACAAGATTTTACCGGATTAGGGTGAATCCTAATAAGGGAATCCATAGATCGAGTTCATGCAACCGTAGGGTGTTAATTAGAGAAAAGTCTCGATTATTCAACCTAGGGATTAGACGTTATTAGTCTTGAATAGGGATAATAACATAACTTAGGGATTTCTACGGAAAAAGTTAAATGAATAAATCGTCTGGTTCGGAGCCAGAATAACAAGTATAAGTTTAGGTGGATTTTTCCATAGGTATTGTCTCAACCAATCGTTTTCCCCAAAAGTAAATTCCCAATTCTATTTTCTGCAAGTCCTTAGTTTAATTAGTTAGTTAAAACAAAACTCTTTTCTTCGACTAGATAATAAAAAGACAGTCATTACTAGTACTTTTAGTCCTTTGGGTTCGATAATCCGGTCTTGCTAAAGCTATACTACTGTTCGATAGGTATACTTGCCTACGTCATGGTAATAGTTAGTTTCAAGAACGATTCATTATAAATTTATAAAACTTATCACGGAAAATCACGATCAAGTTTTTGGCGCCGTTGTCAGGGACTAAGATATTAGGAACACTTAATTTTTATTACTTTAGCCATTTATTCTTTTTGCAATTGAACTTTTATTTTGTGCTAATTTACTAATTTTCTATTTCTTTCTCCTGGCAGGTTTTTATAGTTTATGACTAGAAGAAACCTGACAGGACCACTGCTTTTTGACAAAGAAATTGACCATACAGCTCGTAAAAACTGACGAGAAATTAGGCATAGCTTAAGATACACAGAGGAAGAGCAAGAGGACAATATCTCAACTACAACCGAGGAGATGGCTAAAAATCAAGACAATTAGCTACCTCCAGCCATACCCGCTGAATTAGCAAATCAGAATCCTGCTCCTCGTACTATGTATGATTATGCTAAACCTAATTTTACAGGAACTGAGTCAAGTATAGTTAGGCCTGCTATTGCTACAAATAATTTTGAACTAAAACCTAACATGATTCAAATGATACAGCAGTTTGTTCAGTTTGATGATCTGCAGGATGAGAACCCCAACACTCACTTGGCGAATTTCCTAGAACTGTGCGACACTTACAAAATTAATGGCATTTCTGATGATGCCATTCACCTTCAGTTATTCCCTTTTTCACTAAGGAACAAAATAGTGGTTGAACTCGTTACCATGAGGGTCCATTACCACTTGGGAACAAATGAACAAAAAATTTTTATTGAAGTATTTTCTGCCGGCTAAAACGACTAAGTTACGTAATGACATCTCTTCTTTTGTGCAGATGGACTTAGAAACACTTTACGATGCATGGGAGAGATACAAGACCTACTGCGAAGGTGCCCTCACCACCGGTTACCTCTATGGCTGCAAGTTCAAATGTTCTATAATGGTGTGAATCCCTCGACAAGACAGATGATTGACGCAGCCGCTGGTGGAACCATGAACAATAAAAAACCTGAAGAGGCTTACGAATTTATTGAGCAGATGTCACTGAATAACTATCAGTGGCAAGTTATGAGGACTAAGCCAACTAAAACAGCAGGCATTTATAACGTCGACTCGGTTACTATGTTGCCAAATTAGGTAGAACTTCTGAATAAAAAAATTGATGGTTTACTTGGTTCTACGCAGGTACATCTAGTGATGTGGTGTGATTCAAGTGGAGGAGGTGTGCATACAGAATATCAACCGTTCAATCCTACAACCGAAGAGGAATAAGTCAACTATATGGGTAACAATAACTTTAGATCTCAAAATAACCCATATAGTAATACTTATAATGCAGGTTGGAAGAACCACCCAAATTTCTCTTAGGGTGGTCAAGGAAATCAAAGGCCACAAAATCCTCAGGGTTTTCAACAGCCACCTTACCAACAGGAAAAGAAACCGAACCTTGAAGAGGTGCTATCCAAATTCATCTCAATGTCAAAAACTCGTTTCCAGAATACTGAAACTACCCTTAAAAATCAACAAGCATCGATCTAGGGGCTTGAGACCCAGATAGGTCAGCTGTCCAAGCTAATATCCAAACAACCACAAGGTAGCCAACCAAGCAATACTGAACCTAACCCAAGGGAACAGCTCAACGTAATTAATGTGCAAGATAAAGAAGGATTCGTTGAGCCTGAGCTAAGACCGAGGCAAGAAAATATGGTAAGCAAAAGTAATGGTGAGGTAAGTCATAATAAAAACAAAATGGTGAAGGTAGAATACAAACCTCGTGTGCCATACCTTAATGCGACAAGGAAAGACCGCTCAAACGAATAATTCGGTAAATTCCTTAAACTTTTAAAAAAATTACATATTAACTTACTATTTATTGAAGCTCTGTCGTAGATGCCAAATGCAATGAAATTTTTAAAAAAGCTTTTAGCAAACAAGAGAAAGCTAGACGAAGCGTCACATGTGGAGCTAAACGCAGTTTGCTCAGCTATTCTACAGAATAAGCTACCTCACAAATTGAAAGATCCAGGGAGTTTTACAATTCCTTGCTTAATTGGTAGTTTAGATGTGAATCATGCATTAGCTGATTTAGGGGCTAGAATTAACATCATGCCTTACAAAATTTTTAAACAACTAGGTCTTGGGAAACCTAAACAAACTAGGATGAGCATTCAATTGGCAGATAAAACTATAAGATTTCCTAGGGGTATTATTGAAGATGTACTAGTGAAAACAGATAAGTTCATATTTCTCATTAATTTCGTTGTTCTAGACATAGAGGAGGATAACAACACCCTTTTGATTTTAGGGAGGCCCTTTTTAGCAACTACTAAAACAATTATTGATGTTGGCACAGGTGAGCTCACCCTTTGTGTGAGAGATGAGACGATTACCCTTCAAGCTCGTAATTCTGGCAACACATCGAATATTAAAGGTAATTGTCCACACCAATCTACTGAAACTGACAATATGACGCAACCTGCTTTGCAGGAATTAAGTTTGAAAGAGGTACATGAGCCATGTTCAAGAAATAATAGAGGACCCATTCATGAAGAACGAAGGCTACAAATAGAGGAGCTAGACGAATGGCGAGAACATAAACCGAGAACAGACGATAAACTAAAACTATGCCAGAACGAGCTCGATACCCCTCCAAATTTACTTAAGGTTGGAGATAAAATCTTACTAGATGCCACAGACCCTCACATTGTCACCACCAACCCGAATGAAGAAATCCCCTTTACGGTACTTCATATTTTCCCATTTGGTACAATGAAGGTAAGTCATCCCAAGTTTGGCACTTTTAAGGTAAACAACACCCGTTTAAAACCTTATTCTGATAAGATTGCTAGTAGGAATGAGGAGTACGAACTCCTTAAACCAACATGACCATTCAATGGAGAGGTAAGTCAAGCTTAGACTATAAATAAGTGCTTCTCGGGAGGCAACCCGAGCACTAACTGAATTAACTTCTTTAAATTTTAGTGTTTAACACCTGACATACTAATGGAGCTCTTGAAAACAGGTTTACTACAGGGACACGGCCAAGAACACGGGTGTGTATAGGACCGTATGGAAACAGGGCAAAGATTTTCCCAAAACACGGGCGATGATAAAACACCACGGTCGTGCGACATAGCCGTGGGTGAACCTGCCAAAATAACAAGGGCGTGCGGCACGCCCGTGCCTTAGGACCGTGGTCGAAATTGAGAAACTAGCACGGGTGTTTGACATGCCCGTGTCTAACACCCGTGGGCGAACCTGTCAAATTAACACGGACGTGGGAGAAGCGAATGAAGCAAGACACGGTCATGCGACACGGCTGTGTGCACTAACACACCCGAGGTACACGGGCGTGTGTCGAATTTTAGACGCGCCAAAATAGGAAAAACTCGAAGCATATAGCCTGAAATTGGGACACACGGGCGTGTCCCCTGGTCGTGTGCCCCGAAATCTATAAATAGGCTGCACTATTCATTGTCTTCCCCACTCAAAAACCCTAACCCTAGCCGCTGCAAGTCCACACGGCCTCCTCGCTACGCCCGTGCGCCGCCTCTAACTTCATTTTTGACGCATTTTCTCCTTTTCCTAGCATTTGTTTACTTCTTCCTTGTCTATTTTACTGATTCCTAGGGCTAATTATCATGATAATATGCAAGTTTTTGATTTTATTTCTAGATTTTTATCATTTAAATGTCATAATCTAGAATATCCATAATTTCTTTTCTCACCCATTGCATGATTTCTTTACTCCGTTTGATTAGTTAGAAGCAAAAATGCATGATTAGGGTAGTTGAAACTTTCACCCCTTTTGTGTTGCCCTTTTTTTTTCATCCATATAATAAGTTGTATTCTTGTATTTGTCATTTTTACTCATACCACAAGGCTTATGCTACAAAAATATACTGTTAAACTTAGTATTTTTAGTAATTGTGGCTGAACATATTCATGGTTTTTCTTTTGACTTTAGTTCCATTTTACTTTGTCCAATTTTCAAGACGACTTAATGGTTCAAATTTCAGGCTCACTATGTCGTCTTCGCGAGGGAAGAAAACTGCCGTCCTCGCTTCCAAGAAAAAGAAAGGAGCATCATCTTCCTCGGGCCTAACAGCAGAAATTTGCCATCCTTTCCTACAGTTCCCCAACGGGCCCCAAGAAGAGCTCTTTCAAATACTACAGGCCTGACCTCTTACAGCGGGCCGCTGCATCAATTGGGCTGCTGTCGAACAAGTGTAATTAGCTGATGCGATTCAGGCCCTCCTTACCACCGATCCTTGGGAGCTATTCTTTAGGATCATCAAGCCAACATACTTAGAGTTGACAATGGAGCTATGTTCCACGTTTCATCTTCAAACGGTGATGACAAACTACGATGATCCCAGTACAGTCCAGTTTCATTTAGGCTGATTAGTCCGCCAACTAAGCATTCCCGAGTTTGGCACTACATTGGGTCTTTATACCGAGGAGTTCAGAGAGGTGAATGACCTACATACCCTAGACCGCCACATCCATCGTTCTCCCTCACGTTGCTGAGACGCCCTCGTCCCACGTTCGGCCACCTACGACCCCAGTTGCACCAAGGCCTTATCCCTCCCTCCATCCCTAAGGTACCTCTATTCTATTATATTTTACACTTTGACAGGGAGGAGGGAGAGCACCGGCGTCGTCACTACCCACGACATCTATTATTTATGGTGTATGTCCAATAGGCACATCATCGACCTCACCTACTTTATTGCCTTGCCATACACCACCAGACGGAGTGACATTGGAGGGGGTCATCTCTATTGGCCCCTACGTGACTCGACTGGCGCGACACTTCTGACTTCTGAACACCGCAGCCCAAGAATCATCTCTGACCCTCATTGGCCAGATGTCTCTGCAAGGCATCTTGAGCATAATTAGCATGAGGATGATCGAGAGGCACCAAGAAACCTACCCTCCCCAATATCGTCTCACCCAATCCACCGAGGAGGAGGTTTCAGAGGACATTACTGATGATGTCCCCACCCAGCACGAGGACCCACCTTCTTAGCCACCATGCTCCCATCGGCCAGTTCATTCGGCGGCTTCATATGCTGACATCTCTGAGTGTCTTAACAGATTTCGAGCAGCAGTGTTTTCAAAGATTTGACAACATTGATGCTACTCTACAGCAGATTTGTCAGCACCTCCACATCTCATCACCAGTCCCACCTTGCGAACCATCCAGCGATAAAGATGTTTAGAAACTTTTATTTATTATTTTATGTTTCTGTTTTTATTTTCATTTAAGACCACTTTTTATTTTTCTTTCATCTTATTTTTATTAGGATTTATAATTTTTATCTAACAAATTTTAATCTCGGCTATTCCTTTACGAGTAATTATTCTTCCTAATATTCCCTAAACAGTTCCTACTTTTATCACAGTTATAAAGAGCTTCAAAGCTCACAATCACTTAGGAACTTCAAAGCTTTGATTTTGAGCCCACAGGTTTAAACATCAAAAAGCCATAATTACCCGTAAAGGAATAGCCGAAATCAAAGCCCACAGGTTTAAACATCAAAAAGCCATAATTTTTGTGAGATTTTTGAGCCTTTTGAGCATTTATCAATTCTTTCATGCTCACTTTCATTATTGCTTTGAATGTGTCAATATTGAATTATTATTCTACAATTGCCTGATTATGCATGTCAAGACCACACCATTTGATTTGATATATCAAGATGATAGAGGCACTTAGGATTAACCCACTCATGCCATGAAAAGCTTACCTTCATGATTAACCCTTAGTAAACCCCTTTGAACCTAATAAGCCATTCATTGTATGACCCTCAATATTAACCCTTAACCCATTATTGTTTAGATCCCCTAAATTAACTTGATCCCTATTTTTTTTAAGATTTGAGTTGAGTAAATTGCTTAGCTATGTCTTGTTCTTAATAGTTAGTCTATGTCATTTGACTTGTTCTTAAAAAAAAACATATATTTATCTTTTGTTTGTATGCTTCATTATTCAAATTCCATAGTCAAAGAAGAAGCTTTATTGTACACAAGTAATGATTAAATATTTTTCTAGTTAAGTAATTTTTCAAGTCAATCTCGATTTTAACCTTTTTCTTTCAGCTTATGACTACACCCCCTAACCAAGCCTCATTACAACCCTTTAAATACCTTTTGATTGATGTATCATCTCGATTTATAGTGGTCATGCAAGCCTATGGTAATAACTTTTCATATTGACTAATGAGTGCTAATTTCATTGTCCTTAAACACTTTGAGTGATTTGAGTGAATCTTTAGTGAGGATGGTAAACTCTGTGAGATTCCGAATCAATGATAGCTACTTAGATGAAGGGAGATGCCTAAGTTTTTCATGATTAAATACTCAATTTGGAATGTTTGAAGCTTTAATGTTCTTTTAGTTGAATTCTCAATGTATGATTACTTATGAGATGGTTTGAGATAATATTGATAGGAATTATAAGTTGAGAAAAAGGAATTTTTAATTATGATTTGAGGATTTTGCTTGAGGACAAGCAAACGCTTAAGTGTAGGGGTATTTGATAAACCGTAATTTATACATATTTATACCCTATGCTTAACGCATTTTATGAATGATTTTTCCTTAGAATTAGTGAATTCGATGCTCCTAATGCCTTAATTTCATGTTTTATCCTTAGGTAAGCATAGAAGAGCGAAAGGAATGAGAAACGGGCCAAAAAACGAAGAAAATAGGCCAAGATATGGAATCAACACGGCCTGGACCTCTTCACACGGGCAGCTCACACGGCCATGTCAATTTGGCAGAATTGAAGCACGACTCACACGGATAGAACACACGCCCGTGCCAATCTAACAGGCTCGAACACAGCCTGAAGTTATCGCTCACTGGTGTGTCACACGGGCGTGTCCCTACCGAACCAAAGTTGAGTCTAATTCGGAAAAGGCCAGTTTTGAGGGTTCTAAGGCATTCCAAAGCCTATAAATACACCCCAGAAGAGGAAGAAAGGGGAGAGAGAGAATAGGGAGTAAGGAATTACTCCAAGGAAGCTGATTGATCCATCTCAGAAGCCGGATCCACTATCAAGACTGAAGATCTCTCCTCAATTTCCCTTCAGTAGTTTTGGGTTTTCTTTATGTTTTGTATTTATTATTATTCTGAGATGTTTTCTTGTTTAGTTATGAACTAAACCCCTAAATACCTAAGGGGGATGAAACCTATAACGAAATCTTGTTATTATTTCTGAATCGTATGATAAATATTTGACTTGTTCTTAATTATGTGTTCTTAATTCTTGTTTTTGTATTTCAGGATATCACTTCAAGTTACTACTCTTAGTTGGAGGAGGAATAGACCCTGACTAAGAGTAGCTTTGTCATAATTAAGCGGAGTTGATTGCGCGCCTAGAGATAGGGTGATAAGATTTTGCCGGATTAGGGTAAAACCTAATAAGGGAATCCATAGATCGAGTTAATGCAACCTTAGGGTGTTAATTAGAGAAAAGTCTCAATTATTCAACCTAGGGATTAGGCATTATTAGTTTTGAATAGGGATAATAACATAACTTAGGGATTTCTACGGAACAAGTTAAATGAATAAATCATCCGGTTCAGAGCCAGAATAACAAGTACATGTCTAGGTGGATTTTTCCATAGGTATTGTCTCAATCAACCGTTTTCCCCAAAAGTAAATTCCCAATTCTATTTTTTGCAAGTCCTTAGTCTAATTAGTTAGTTAAAACAAGCCTCTTTTCTTTGTCTAGATAATAAAAAGATAATCATTACTAGTACTTTTAGTCCTTTGGGTTCGACAATCCAGTCTTGCTAAAGCTATACTACTGTTCGATAGGTACACTTGCCTACGTTGTGATAATAGTTAGTTTCAAGAACGATTCATTATAAATTTATAAAACTTATCATGAAAAATCACGATCTGCACTTTAAAAAATACAGAGGTATCATTTTAAAAGCCCTAATATCGATACCTTTACTTCAAGTTACAAAAATTTAGCATATAAGAGCATTTAAATCATTCAAACTTCATCCCTAAACATCATGCTTCATTCACCGAGTCATATAAGTATCAAAATGTCCAAGACAATAGTCCAGATACCAAATCCAAGCCCACATGCTTCCAAACATACATAATATGCAAATAATCCCAGATACATTTTAACAATCTGATATAAATGTCTACCACATTGCCTTTTTATTCCCTAGAATTAGAATAAGCAAAACACCTACTATAATGAATAAAGAATGAATTGGATCAATCCCTCGACGGCCACATCGCTCACATTGAGAATGCAACTACTCTACAAAGGATAAAATGGAGTGGGTGAGCTTAATAAGCTCAGTGAATTCCTAGAACAACCACTACACAAACAAGTCGTTATGGATCAACCAAACCACATACAACATATTCCCAAAATGTCATTAACTAAGTGCCATAATTCACATATGTAGTCATATTCCATGCATTCTTTTACATATTATTTATACAAATGTTTAGGCATATATATATTCCGACACATATTAATCACATATGAGCACATATAATTACATATAATCACATTTAGTCACAGTGTATGATAATTTGGCTCTTGAGATTATGAAACGTAAAGTGGACTCTATCACCACTAATCAGATACACGGATTTCTATCACACCACACATAGACTTGTAGAGTCAATCATGTCCCATAAGCAAAGCGTATAGCTAACGCTCTCTAACACACCATGTATATCCCGATGAATAGAGCTTGGCTCACATTATAACTAACACTCTCCAACACACCATGTATATCCCGATGAATAGAGCTCGGCTCACATTCCCTTATCTCTCCAACACTGTTCTGGGCCTCAGCACCCTATATATCACAAAACACATAGGTGAGTACTCACAATCCTGTGGTATGCGAACTATATCCAACGGTCTCATTAAGTCACAAGGCCAAAGTATCCATATTAATATCACATATTTATGTACCGATTTTTTGCACATATTCGCTACATATTCACATTATTAACACAATGTAATCTCTGTAACAATGCATGAGAACATACCCTCGTATTTACCATCACATGACGTGAATAGTATACTCTCATATTCACTTCCACAATAGTCAACATAAACTCATAGAACATATCATAGCATCTCATATGTTCATGATTTCACAATTTTACAAACAAACATATCTCACATTTAATCATAGGTATGAGAACACTTACACTCAGAATTTAGAGTAGAGGTTTAAGCTACCTCTAAATTCCCAAATACACAACTAATCAGTTATGAGCAGCTATTTTAAAACTTTAAGAAAAAGATTAAAATTTTCATAAATTTTTTTAAAATCTGCTTATTTGAAATTTTGGGCTTTTTTTAGAAAAATTAGAAATTTATGATTTTTTAAAAACTTTTCTAGTATGTTATTGGACAGTTTAGAATTTTTTTTTTACAATTTTGATATTTTTTAAAGAGTTTTGAGTTGTTTTTAAATAAAATAGCATTTGATCGGATGAGGTGATTTTAATGGAAAATATGGATAAGGTAATCGGGTAGACGGAAGGAAAGTACAAGGACAAATTGATAAAAAATTGTATGGTACCAAATTGTTAATTTAACTATAACATAAGGGTTAAAGAAGCATTAAAAAGAATAATGGGTAAAAGTAGAGGCAGATGCGGAACGACGTCGAGGAAACGCCGGCGTTTCGTTCATAAATGGAAGTTATATGGTAAGTGCACTACTGATTCGTGGAATGGAAGCTCTGATAAAAGAGAAGTACAGATTTTTCAGACCGTAAGCCGTTAGATAGAAATCAATTCAGGAATAAAAAAATCGAAATTCTAAAACAGATGGAGAAGAGATGGGAAAAGAAGTGGGCTTTGATTTGTTTGTTTCTTTTTAATTGGGCGAGAAACGTTTCCTCCCTTTCGGTGACCGTAAGCGACATGGAATGCGTTTATGAATACGTGCTTTACGAAGGCGACACAATTTCGGGCAACTTTGTCGTCGTCGACCACGATATTTTCTGGAGTTCTGATCATCCTGGCATTGATTTCACCGTAAATTAATTACCCGATCTCTGACTTTGATGTCTTTTCTTTTTTGGCGAAATTTGGATTGATTTGCTATGTGGGTATTTTATTCCTTGCGGTAATGGTCGACTTTTTATGCCCATTTTTCAATTGTTTTATGTCTGGGTCTCGAATTCCATTCGGTGAAAGTTGGCTTCTTAGGATAATTTCATATTTAATTCAATTGGCTAAAGGTTGGTTGTTCTTTTATGAAATTTGAGATTTTTGATACCTTGCTTTTCGTGGAACCATAGAGACTATTGTTGAATGTTTCTGGATGGTCTTTTGAATTTGTAAATTGTGATCTACTGCCTGTGGGTGTTTGATTTTAATGGTTCGTAGATAATGTAATATGTTTCAGGGTGTACGATGGGGGGGGGTGTGTTCTATTCTTTAGGCTCATTCATTTGAATTGATCTGATTTGACCTGTGGGATATGTACTTGTGTTGAACTTCAGGCTTATGTTTCAGTATTATTTCAGGAGTCTAAAATTGGATTTAGTTTTCCTTGAAGAACAGCTTATTACAATCTGCCTGATATTTTGTTGAATGCAGGTAACTTCGCCTGGGGGTAATACAGTTCACAGTTTGAAGGGGACATCTGGGGACAAGTTTGAATTCAAGGCCCCGCGAAGTGGAATGTACAAGTTTTGTTTTCACAATCCCTACTCAACACCAGAGACCATTGCTTTCTATATTCATGTCGGCCATATTCCCACTGATCATGACCTTGCCAAAGATGGTTTGTTATAATTTTTTTTTTGCAGTATTTTTATGTCTATTTATCTAATTTGTTTGTAGGGAAAGCTGTAAATGGTGGTTATTATTGGTGTTCAACTTTGGCTATTGCATTTAAGTTGCTTTTTTTTTGCCCTGTTTGTATGTACATCGCTGATATTTTATTTTCCCACATTTGATCATTTTTCCTTCATTTTTTTTTTTTGTTACAGAACATTTGAACCCAATTAATGTTAAAATTGCTGAGCTGAGAGAGGCTTTGGAGTCTGTTACAGCAGAACAAAAGTACTTGAAAGCTCGTGATATTCGGCATCGTCACAGTAAGTTGCTTCCATTTTCTGCTTTTTCATTGAGTTGAAAGTTGATAATTAAAGCTTTATTTCCATTTTAATACGCTAGCTAGCTCTAATGCTTTTGGGCTATTGGGATCGTTTTGTCATTTAAATATGTATTTTTTTCATTTCTTATTGGTCTCTTTCTGATGCAATGCCACTGCCAGCCTTGACTTTCACTGACTTAACACCTAGGGTCAATTTGCCATTATCAATATCTAGATTCTTTTCAGCTACCTTTGTTGTTAATGACAAATTCCAACTAAAGAAATGGATGTTACAAGATGCACTTAGTTCATGCTAAATACCATGAAATGTGTCATTTTAATGCTAAGTACGGTTTGGTAAAACTAATCTAGATGGCTATGTTACGAAAGTAAATGAAACATAAATACAATAGCAAGAAAAGAAGCAACAGAAATGAGATTGAAGAGGAAGAAAAACAGAGAAGCAAAATCAGTGTTGAATTTTCGTAACAACTTTTCCTCTCCAAACATGCTTCAGAGGGAAAATGAGCAACGGTTTTGGGAATTAGTTAAGGAAGCTGTTACTTGACAGCTGTGCTTCTGAAATGCATTGTTTCATTTAGCTGATACAAAGCTTAAAAATGTGTTGTTTTAGTCACTAAACAATTCGACTAAAGCGCACTGTTTTACTAAACATTTAAAACATCAAAATGCAATGTTTAGACCAAGGAAATAAAATGAAACTAACGAACATAATAGATTTTTGAATGCAGCTGCCTATGAAGAATTCCTTTCTGTATCAATTACTCCCATCCCTAAAAGGATCCTTGTCCTCAAGGATCAAACAGTGGAAATTGTTGCTTAAGATCTTGTAAATTCTCTTAAGTAGCATCTTTTGGGAAAGTGTTGGCCCATTTCACTAAGACCTCGGTTGCAGCCTGATTCCCTTTCTTTACCATCCTCTTATCCACCACTTGGATTGGCTCCTTGAGAAGGGCTTTATCTGTCCTTACTAGTGGCAGTCTGGCTTGTGTTGGGGCCTTCCTAATATGTTTCTTGAGTTGAGAAACATAGAAGGTAGGATGGATTCAAGACCCTATTGGTAGCTTCAATCGGTAAGCTACCTTCCCTACTTAAGCTTCCATAATATATTGACCAAAAAATTAGTAGAGAGATTTTGATTCATTTGTCTTCTCATTGTATCCTGTAGATAAGGCTATAGCTTCAAATATACATAGTCACCAACCTAAACTTCTCTATCACTCTTTCTGTGGTCAACTATTTGTTTCATTCGATCTTGAGCCCTCCTTAAATGAAATTTTCAGAAGCTGCCTTGCTGCCTCCCTTTGTTGAAGGCTACGATCCATTATGTCCATAGGAGAAATACCAACTAAATAAGGCAGATGGTGTGAAGGCTCTTGTCTATATAGGGCCTCATATGGTGTAGACCTAATGGCTGAGTGGTAGGTGGTGTTGTACCACCAATCAGCTAAAGGCAACCATAAGAACCAGTTTTGAGGCCTTTCACCAATTATGCACCTCAAGTAACTTTCTAAGCTACATTTAAGAATCTTTGTCTGGCCATCTATTTAGGATGATAGGTTGTGGACATGTATAGCCTCTTGAATAGTTCTTGCCAAAATTTACTGATGAACATTTTGTCTTTATCTGACATAATCGATTCAAGTGTGCCATGCAACTTGTAGATGTGACTAAGGTATGCTTGAGCCGCTGTCAAGGTTGAGAATGGATGAGACAAGGCCACAAAATGACCATACTTGGTCAATTAATCTACTACCACCAGCATGGTATTCTTCAATTTTGAGTTTGATAAACCTTTTATGAAATCCATACTGATTGCTGCCCAAGCTCAATTAGGTACTGGCAGAGGTTGCAAGAGCCTTGGATGAGTTGCATTATCACTTTTATAGATTTGACAAGCGACACACTCCTTCACCCACTACTTGATGTCCTTTGATAAACCTTTCCAGTAAAAGAGCCCTTCCATTTTGTATCGAGTAGCATGGATACCTGAATAACCTCTCATTACTTGTCCATTGAAATACTAAAAGAGATCCTTCATGAGAGTGCCACTATTCCCAACCACTATCTTTCCTTTCCTCTTAAGAACCTTGCCATCCCAAGAATATTTGGGATGCAAGTGAGGTTGGTGCTGCACTTCCAAACAAAGTTGTTGGAGTTTAGCATTTGTGAGACAAGAATCTAACACCTTGGTCCACACATTAGGCCAAAGAATGTAGTGTACTGAAGGAGTTTGCCTTCTTGCACCTGTGGCCATCTAAATAAGGCATTAACCATAACATTTTAAATACCCTTTTTGTAGGTGACCATATAATCGTAGCCAAACATCTTTGCTACCCATTTTTACTGGTAGGGAGTGATAGTTTGCCTATTTAACAAAAACCTTAGCTCTGGTGGTCAATCTTGATCTAAAATCCCCTCATAATCAAATAATAATGCCACTTTTTGACTTGTGAGTACTCCCTCTAATTTTATGGCATCCATGGCCACTGATCCCTTTGAGATTATATGACCCAAGTACTCAATCTAAGTGGTATCAGAGTTACGCTTGGTCTTCTTAGCGTATAATTTATATTTCCTTGAAAGTTTCAAAACTTCTTTAAGATGTGACATAAAAAAACCAAAATTGACTTCCTCAAAAGATGTTTGACATCAACATTCATTAATTCTTAGAAATTAGGAGCCTTGATTAGGACCGGGAACTCATAGTGGCCCTTATGAGTTCTAAATGCAGTCTTGTGGATATCCTTCTCCCATATCTTGATTTGGTGATAACCAGATCGTAAATTGAGCTTGGAAAATTAGAAAGAATGCCTCAATTCATTAAGTAGCTCCTCTATGACATGTATTGAAAGCTTACCTTTGATAGTGTGTTGGTTGAGTTGTCTGTAGTCTATAAAGGCGCCAACTGTCATTTTTTTTCTTCACCATGACAATTGAAGATGCAAAGGGATTGTAGTTATCTTTAATAATGTTTGCTTGTAGCATTTCCTGGATTAGCCTTTCCATATCACATTTTTGACATGTGAGGTAATGATATGGCCTGATCTAGACTACCATACTCTCATCCTTTAGAGGAATTTGATGGTCCTACATTCTATGAGGAGGAACTTTTTTAGAAGTCTGAAAAACATCTTCAAACTTTGTCAAAATTTGTTGAAGATCCTCATTGGAAATGCGAGCAGTCATTGTTAAGAGGGACAACTGGATCTTTAAGAAAAGTCACACCTCTCAAATGGTAAAATCATGAAATTTGTCACAAACTGCTTCCCTTGTGCCTCTCAATGAATTGTTTGCCAAGACCCTTGAGAGGACAACTAGATTAAATGATGCAGAAACTTGGGATTGAATTTAAAGTCCAAATAATCAACTGAAAGAGACCTTGAACAAACAACATGGTGCACTAAAGACATTGGATTATTCTAAAAATTCCAAGAAAGAGAACTTAATTAGAATTATGAAAATTGAGTAATGAATTAATCAAGAATTTTGATTTGAAAGATAAGGAAAGAGTTCTTATGAATTTCAAATGAATGATACTTCTTGAATACAAAACAACTTGTGGAACCACATTTTGGCATTTTTAAACACAAGAATGATTAATTTTTGAACAAGAAACTTGAAATTGAATTCAATAATAATCAAGAAGATGGAACTAGAATGATCTCTAGGACTTTTGATGGAACAAAAAGCTTTCTTGGACTAGAAGAAAGCTATGGCAACAAAGCTTTTAGAACCTTTCAAGAATCTCAAAATTTCAATCAAGAAAGTTAGAATTTCAAGAATAATTAAACCAAAGAATTCAACAAGATAGGATGAAAATTTTGATTAAATGAATGATGATGGTTGATGGTCAAAAGTGTCTTCATTCCCTTTGGTAACCAAATGGATTTTGACAGAAACAAGAACCTTCAAAGACTTTAAATTATCCCTTTCAATTTGCAAAATTAGGTAAGATAAAGTGTGAAGAACTCCCTCAGAGAATTCTTGAAAGAATTGAAGAAGAAATTATTATCAAGAACAAAATAAGAAACTATTCATGAAGATGAAGAAAACCCTCTTAGTGATATTTTATTAATAAAAAAAGAATCAAAGTTAACAACTAAAGGAGGCAAACCTTGCTTATTTATAAGCAAGTCTAATGAAGAATTTAACTCAAACTAGAACTAAAGATCTTAGAAGAGATCGGCATTGTGCAATGGCATTATTGAAATTTTTAGTCGATCTCTTTGACATTAATAAAATTGAATTCAACAATTTAATTCAATTAATATTTTAAAACACCCTTATAAAACTAATAAAGAATGCAACTTACTTGGAAAGGATGGCTTATTTGGCAAGTGCAATGTCTATTACTTGAAGGAGTTGCCAAATTTACAAGATATTTCTCTAAAATCCTTTTGAAAGCCAGACACTTAAATAAGACTCCTATAATTGGTCAACTATTTATTCTAAGGAATATGCTCTTTTACAAGGGTATATAAAAGAGTCCTACATGCCATATAACTTCTAAATTAGCTTAATTATATATTTTAGACAACAAATGATATCTTATGATATCTTCTTGTTGTAATAGCAAAACGCATAACTAAATTAAGGGCTAGTTTGACAATGCTTTTAAAAAGTACTTTTGAAAAGTGCTGTTGAAAAGTGCTTTTGAGAAGTTTTTGAAAAATTTAGTTTAAAATTTGAGTGTTTAGCATTACTGTCAAGAAGTACTTTTGAGAAATAAAATATTCATTTTAGACATGATATTACCAAGTAACAAATATGCATTTAAATATATTTAAATTAGTTAATATTATTACATTTTAGTAAAAATATAAAAAAATTATTATAACTTGTTAATATTTTAATATATGAAATATAAATTTTAAATATTTTTAAGCAATGAATATTAATTATTTATAAAATTTAATTAGAATATATAAACTATATTTTAAATATTTAAATATAATCATTAAATATTTATAATTAGTATTTTAAATTTTTTTTTATTTTTAAGTAATGATTTTAACACATTTGTAATTAAGCACCAAGGAAAAGAAAAGGGAAAGTACTATGCTATTGAAAGGGTGAAAAAGTAATTAAGCACTAAATGTGTTTTTGGGAGAGAGAAAGTTAAAAATTTTAACTTCTCTTTTTTAGGAGTGCTTTTCTGAAAAGCTAAAAATTTCAGCCAAAAGTAGCTTGTTTAACACAACTTTTCATCCAGAAGTGTTTTTGGAGCGAGAAGTGCTTTTTTTAAGCATTGCAAAATAGACCCTAACTAACCTTATCCAAAAGACACAAATTAGGAAGCAATGTAAGAAAGATTCCTAATACAAAAATCATCAATTTTGAATGGAACTTGATTCATTTTCAATATTTCTTCTTAAGTGAGGGTCTTCCAAACATGCCTCAAATTAAGAAATACAATCTTGGAACATGATTTGATTTCTTGATTGCCCAAATTTTGAGTTAAGTTCGAATTAAACTAAAATATAGATTCTTGATTTTCTTAATGGCTTTTCAAGACAAAATCTTGCAAGTAGATATTCAATTTTGCCTTGAATTACTTAGATTTTGATATTGTGATTGGACCTTGTGGAAAAGTATACTTGAATCTTTATTTTTGTTTTATTTTTGTTACTTGTGTATGCATCGTTCTCTTTTTCCTTGAAAAAAATTCATTTTCGAATCTGAAACATCTAATGTAGTTAGGTAAGAAACATTAAACATTGCATTAACATTTTACTCATTTGGGAAATCAATCTTATCTGCATTGTTAGTGACTTTTTGGTAACTTGGAAAGGACTATCTCCTCTTAGTGCCAACTTGTTATTTCCTTTGGGAGGAAAATGTTTGTTTCACATTTTAACCTAAACCCAATCACCGGGTTCAAAACATTCTTTTGGCCTTGGTTGACTCTAGTGGCTTTCAACTCATTCTTTTTTTTATTTTGTAATTTAGCTTTTCTCATTAATCTATTTAAGTTTGTATTTTTTTCTCACCATTAAAAGTAGTTAATTCATTAAAAAACAAACACAAGATCTAAAATAATTAGTGGATCAAAACTATAAACAATTTCAAAAGGTGAAAGTCCTATTAAAGATTGGATAAAATGATCATAAGAAATTTTTAAAAAAGGCAAAATATTTTCTTTTCCAATTCTTTAAGGTTTTATCCATAACAATTCCAAGTAAAGAACTTAAGATTTGATTAACGACTTCGGTTTGTCCATTGGTTTGTGGATGACAAGTTGTAGAATAAACAAGTTTAGTACCTGATTTAGCCCCTATAATACCTTTTAAAAGTGACTTAATAGCTTTAACTCTCTATCGAGAACAATGTATTTAGGGATGTCATGTAGGCACACAGTTTTCCTAAGGAATTAATTAGCCACGTGTTGCATTAGTGATATATTATGTCATGGAATGAAGCGTACCATCTCAATAAATCTTCCAATAACAATAAAAATATTATCTCTCCCATTTTTAATCCTTAATAAACCTAAAACTAAGTCTATAGATGAATCAGTCTAAAAGGCAATAGGACTAGGCAAATGAGTAACCATATGCGATAACTTTGGATTTAGTTTGTTTGCATTCTGTAAGTTTAACACAAATTCATTCAACATCTTTTTTTAAATGTGGCTAAAAGAAATGTTCATGAAACATATCTAAAATTTTATTCTCATCAGTGTCCCATTAATTCACCTTTATTTGCTTTTCTAACAAGTAATTTTCTATATGAATATTTGAGAATACACAACCTATTGTTTTGAAACAAATAACTATCGAATTTATAAAAGTTATGAATTGAACTACTTTCACGTTCATTAAAGATATAAGCAAAGTTGGAATAATGTGCATATAATTCTTTAATATGTTCAAATTCTTGTAACTTAGCATTCAAAGTAGTAATTAAAGATTATCATCTAAATAAAGAATCAACAATCACATTATCTTTTACTTATATTTTATTATATATGGAAAGGTTTCCTCAACTTACTTTGTTCCTGTAAGTGTTTAAGATATTCATGTCGGTATGAATGACATACTCTTCATGAAGTAAGTAGTGTTGCCATACTCATAAAGCTTTTTACCAAGGCATAATATTCTTTGTTGTAAGTGGAGTAATTAAGTTGAACACCATTAAGCTTTTCACTAGTAAGCAATTGATTTTCCCTCTTACATTAAATCGACACCAATACCGACACTTAAAGCATCAAATTCTAGTTCAAACGAGTTAGAAAAATTAGAAGCTTCAAAATTGGTGCACTACATAAAATTTCCTTAAATAATAAAAATATTTGTTTTTGCTTTTCCTCTATTCAATTCTAACATTCTTAACAATATTAGTTAGAGGGGCAATAAGTGTGAGAAAATCTTTTACAAATCTACAATAAAAACTTACTAGTTCACTAAAAGATCTCATCTCAAAAATGAATTTAGGAGTAGGCCACTCCCAATTAGCTCTAACTTTTTCTTTATCCACTTCAGTTCCTTTTGCACTCACAATAAAACTTAAAAAGATAAATTTATCTATGCAAAAAGTGCACTTTTAGCTATTGACTTAGCAAGTATCAATACCTTTGTCTTTGGTACTAATACCTTGGATAATGTAGCTTGAGATAACCACTGTAAGTCTCTTTTTATGCATGAAAACTAAACCAAAACTTGTGTAACACTATAATATACTTATTTTCTAAACTTACCTACAACATTATCATAACTATATTCTTATGTCACGAGGCTAAAACTTTCGTCTCGCAATCCGTACGGTTTTAAGCGATTTCTTCACTTCAAATACGCCTGAGTTAGTATAACTCTCGCAAAGTGAGAATTCTCATAGAATTTTTCCAAGGCATCAAATTATAAAGTGGAAGCAATTCAAATAAAAGAAAGCTCGAAGTAATAAAATAACCATAGAAAAAATACCCATAAAGTGTTTGAGTAAATGCTCTCAATTAGATTTGTTAAAAAAAAAATGCTCTCAATTAGTATTCACCTTAGAATACAATGGATACAAATGCTTGATTACAAATGAGGGAGAGGTAATATATTTATAGTTTTGCTCCTTTAAATCCAACGATACAATTAGCTTTACATCAATGGATGACATTGAAGGCTATCTACAATTAAGGAATTTACATAATCCCTAAATTACAAAATCAAATCTTATCAAATTACATTCTTTTAAGATTAATTTTCTTGTTTACCAAGGTAACCTTAATTTTCCAGAAGTGCTTCACTAGGGCGTAAGGCTTTAAGTAGATAGGCTTTGATACTTGTTTTTCGAATCAGGTCAGTTTAAATGGGTCAAATGAGCCTCATTTAACAGAGTGACCTTCATAGGATGCTCTTTGTGTAATGGTCACGGGCTTTGAATCGCAGTCTATGATATTCTCTCCCACCTATTCTCTCAATGCCCTCGTTGTGTCTTTTAAATGATACTGGTTTGATTCGCTTTGGAACTTTCTTGAAGCCTTTGCGCTTTCTTTACTAGTCTCTCTATCTAGTAGTCCAACCCCTTGGAACCTTTGTGTAACGCCCTCATGCCCGGGACCATCGCCGGAGTCGAGCTTGAGGTGTTACTAAACTTAATTTATTAATTAAACAGCTCAAATAATTTTATTTTAAAATTTTCAAACAAGTCAAGAATCTACACATCACGATCACTTAAAAATTCATATCTCGAGTTCTGAAACTCGAAATTAAGATATGTAAATTTTTCCTGAAACTAGACTCATATATCTATCTACTAATTTTTTTCTAAAATTTTTGGTCGGGCCAATTAGTACAGTTTATTAGTTAAAGATCAATAAATCTTTCACTGATGTATTTCTTCCGAAATTCTTCTTGAAAGAATTCCCAAGTTACTTTCTCTTTCGGTACTACTGAAATCAATGTCTTCCACTAATGATAGGCTGAATCCCTCAACAATGATATAGCACATTTCAAGCATTCCTCAGGTGTAAAAGACAATTCATCAAATACTCGAATAGAATTCTCAAGCCAAAACTCTGCTTTCTCGGCATCATCATCAACATTTGCTCTGAATTCTCCGGCCCCTTGCTTACAGATTTTGTTAACTGGAGTTCTATGAAATTTCATTAGATCTACACCTTGAGGCATCGGGGGTACAGGTTGAGGAATCGGGGAAAGTGGGGGAGGTTGTGCATTCAGGTTCGTACGAACTTAGTATACCAGGCATTCATCATCTGGAGGAAGGCTTCCCGAGCACCTTCTCCTCCTCCTTGACCATCAGTAGGTGGATTTTCAGTTGGCATCGCCCCTTCAGTCGGAGCTGCATCATCAGCCGCAACTGGATCGAGATCCATTAACTATAAAAAAATCATTTAAAAGATCAGAAGTCGTCACGCTATCACAATATATATATATATATATATATATATGGCATGTATAGCAAAACCCGTACATACAACACGTTAGTCTGAGAACCGACTAAACTTGCTCTGATACCACTAAATGTAACGCCTTCATGCCCGAGATCGTCATCGGAGTCGAGCTTGAGGTGTTACTGAACTTAATTCATTAATTAAACAGCTCAAACAATTTTATTTTAAAATTTTCAAACAAGCTGGCTAAATGCGTCACAGTCGCTTAAAAATTCATATCTCGAGTTCCAAAACTCGAAATTAAGATCCGTAAATTTTTCCTGAAACTAGACTCATATATCTATCTACTAATTTTTTTTAGAATTTTTGGTCGGGCCAATTAGTACAGTTTATTAGTTAAAGTCTCCCCTGTTTCAGGATTCAACTGCTCTGACCCTTGTATATTACAAATCAGATATCTCCCTGTACAGAGTTTCAAAGATTATGCCGTTTGTTTCTCTTAAAACTAGACTCAATAAGGAATCTGTACATCTAAAGTATGGCTTCTAATTA
The DNA here is from genome assembly GCA_025698475.1 of Gossypium anomalum. Classification (NCBI taxonomy): domain Eukaryota; kingdom Viridiplantae; phylum Streptophyta; class Magnoliopsida; order Malvales; family Malvaceae; genus Gossypium; species Gossypium anomalum. Next base: position 46,793,599 of record CM046965.1, read on the forward strand.
TTTTTGTACAATTTATGATGAATTTTTAAATTCAGAACAGGGGATTCAGAGATCATTCTGACCCTGTTTCACCAAAACTTAAATATCTCATAAAATATGACTCATTTACCTATTTTGTTTCTTCCACATGAAAATAGATTCATTAATCTTCAATTCCATATTTTATTCATCATTTAATTATATCTCTACTATTTTTAGTGCTTTTTCAAACTCACGTCACTGCTGCTGTGAGATTCCGTTTTATAGCAAATTTCACTTTACTATAGATTTTCAAGAACTAAATAGCATTTTAAACATACATGACATCAAATATGATTTAGATTGGCCATTCCAATGGCTAATCATTTACAAACCCTTTTCTTACCAAACCATAACCATATCATAAGATCCTTTACACAAAGTAAGTATATTGCTATACATGTCACTCTCAAAATATATAAGTCAATTTACCAAATTAAGTCTTCGGATAGTGTGAACGAGTTTTCGATCTATCCCAATTCTCAAGCCGACTTGTCAAAACTACAATGAATAAAAATGAGGGAGTAAGCATAAATGTTTAGTAAGTTCACATGCAAATAATAAGTAACATGATCATGCAATCCAACATAAACATCATTAAGACACCCATAACATAAGAATACTTAGTATCTTACCACAATTTTGTCTCACCGAGTTCTTAACCAAGGATTAAACTCATACCTGTCCATTTTCACTTCTGCAACACATTCATCATCGAATCACTTTCATTTTAAGTATTCTCCATATTCTCTTAGAATTCTCCCATTGAACACATCAGAATATAATTTCGAATACGCGGATAGTGTGCACGTAAGTGCTATACTTATAGCTAAACAAGCTCAATAGCTTTGGAAATATGTGTAGTCAAGCTACCATGTAACCCGACCATAAACGAACTCGGACTCAACTAAACGAGCTCGGGCGTTCACATCCATAAATGAACTCGGACTCAACTCAATGAACTCGGATGTCTAGTTACATCTCACGAACTCGGACTCAACTCAACGAGTTCGGAACTCAACCACCCTAGTGACATGTCACTTTTACCCTAATTTATTCCCAAAATTCAAACGGGATTCTTCTCAATTACACATTTTAATCGTCTTCTTCGAAATATAGAAACCGATACTTGCTAGCATCTCATACTTATCAACTTGTTCACATAATTTGTATATTACCAAATAATAATTCACAAAGCATAATATTTCATGATAATAAGTATCGTATCATATAAATATAGTTAAATCACTTAAAATAAAAAGTATGTTACCTTATTTACACATGAACTTACTTCAATACCAAATATTAACAATTGAGCCTATTCTTCGTAAACTTTATTTTTCTCTCGATCACGACTTGAATCTTAATTCTCTTGATCTATAATACCAAATTAATTTATTTAATACATACATTCATCAAAACAGCCCTTAGTACGAACTTTGGCAAAATTACTATTTTGCCCTTAAACTTTCACATATTTGTACTTTTGCCCCAAGGCTCGTAAATTAAATCTCATCCTATTTTCTTATGTTTTATGACATGCTAATCATTTTTTCCTTCTATGGCAACATCAAATTTACACTCTAACATGTACTTATGAATATTAGGAATTTTTACCGATTAAGCCCTTTTACTCGTTTTCACTTAAACCCGAGTAAGACAAGTTGTCTAACATAATTTAAAATCTCATATTCTAACATAAAACATCAAAATACACAAATTTCACTTATGTGTATTTTTTCAAATATGAACCCTAGGTTAAATTATTGCTAGAATAAACTTAATCAAGTTACCGGGACTCTAAAAACATAAAGAACATTAAAAACGGGGTTTGGAATCACTTACAATGGAGCTTGGAAGCTTGGAACAAACCCTAGCTATGGAGAACTCTTGAAATTTCGGCCTAATGAAGAAGATGGATAAAAATTGGCTTTTAATTTTGTTTTTAATTCATTTTAATAACTAAATGAACAAAATGCCTTTAATTAAAAACTATGGTGTTTTATTTTCCTTTAGGTATTTTTGTCCAAACTAGTATAATGGTCTAATTGCTATCCAAGGACCTCCACTTTAAAAACCCATTACTCACAAGTACTTAATACCTTTGTGAACTAGAATACACATTTTACAACTTTTGCAATTTAGTCCTAAATATCAAATTGGACCCTCTATCGATAAAATTTCTAAACGAAATTTTCACACAATTATACAATCATGCCATAGACCTTAAAATGATAATAAAATAAATTTTTTTACCTCGAATTTGTGGTCATGAAACCACTATTCCGATTAGTCCCTAATTCGGGATATTACACTTTGCCTCAGTTTTCATCATCGATTAGCTCAAATTGTTTTGCTCATTGGTACATCTCTTTCACAAGTGCCCGTCGCACTTACTTTTCCTTATTGTGACTTGTCTCGATCGGGATTTGCTTGACCTACACAACTAGGTTTTGGCGTGCCCACGTTGAATTTTGGGTTAACCTTGAGTTTTTTCGTCAACTTTAGTTTGTAGGCCCCTTGGTTTCCTTGCTTTAGCACTCTGAAAGGGCCCCTGTGTTCTTGCCAAGCTAACAAGTAAGAATGAAAAACATTACCAAAGTGTTTGAGATATACTTTGCTCGTTGCATTTATTTGTCTCTATTATCCACTTTGCATCACTAATTTACCCCCAAAGTCTGATGTACAACTCACCTCTCTGTTATGTGGTAGCTTCACTGAAAGCTCAACATGCTTCATACTAGTTTTCCCCGCTTCTAGCATTCCTAATAGGGTCTCATTAGCACTCTTATCACAACTCATCTGCATCACGCATTGTTGTTGATGAGTGTCTAAGATACATATGCAATTGGCAAAAGGAACCAACAAAGTATTAATCTGGTAAAAAAAAATTAAGATAAGCATGAAATCGTAATTATCTAAGTGAATTATCTTGAAATCTTCCTTGTCTTTCCACTCTCTGATCTACAACTCCATTTCTTGTGCTATTCCTACAGTTGAGACCTCTTTGACATTAACCATATTGATCCTTTTAATTGATTTTCTATCTTTGAGACCAAGTTTGCCCAATACTTTCTCCGATACAAACAAGTGTAATGCTCTTGTATAATGAGAGCACTCATTCGTTTTGCCATCCCTCTTAATAGCTTTTTCTCCCTAGGTTCTACTTTCTTTTTGTTGATCACGGATAACTGAGATTGCTCTGAACAGTTCTTTAATTAATGCAGACCACAACACAAGAAGCATTCCATTGACTTCTTAATCTCATTGTCCCTTTTGGTTTCGATACCACTCGCGATTGAACTAAGCTTCATGGATATTTATTTTGGCTTATCATCCCCTTGAATGACAGAAAATACAAATCTTTTAGTAGTTCCTTACCATATATGTAGGCCATCGTAAAGGAAGCATTTTATCTTGCTAATCTTTTCTTTCGGGTGGTTGTTGGTTTTTCACTTCCCATTTTGTGGTTTCCTATTGTCACTATTGCCACTATTACCATTGACATACTCGCCATGTCCTTTATCTTCCCCACCATTGTCTTTCCATTGGGCTTGAAAGACTTGAATTTGTTTTTCCTTAAAACAATTTCAATTAAAGACTACGCTATCGTTATGGCTTTGGTAATAATGGATTTTGACACTAACAAGAACTTTCAAAGTCTTCTAATTATCGCTTCCAATTTTGGAAAATTAGGTAAGATAAAATGTGAAAAACTCCTAAAACTAATTCTTGAAAGAATTGAATCCAACAAGAAACTATCAATTACGACGAAGAAAACTCTCTTGGAGATCTTTTGTTGGTAAAAAGAAAAAGAATCAAAGTTACCAACTAGCAAGTCAAATGAATAATTTATCTTAAACTAAAACTAAAATCCTAGAAGAAGTTGACATTGTGCAATTGTTTTATTAAACTTTCCATTCAATTTGTTTTATACCAATAAGCTAGAATTCAATAATTTAATTTAATCGAACTTTTAAAGAAACTAACAAAACAAATACAGACTACTACTTAGAGAAGAAGACGTATTTGGCAATTGCAATCTCTTTTACTTTAATGAGCTGTTGAATTTTCAAGATAATTCTCTAAGAATCGTAATGAAAGCAAGACCCTTATAAGAGTCCTTCTTGCCATATAAATCGTAATTAATAATTATAAGTTATGATGACAAATGGGATATCTTAATTAACTTAAGGATAAACTACACTCAATGTCACTAAACTATTAGTAAGTTTATGTTTGTCATTGAACTATTTGAAAGTTTTCATTTAGGTCATTGGCCTGTTAGTTTGTTTTTTAAAGCCCGACGACTAGTGAGTTCCAAGTATCGAATTCATGATCCGTACAATGGGTCAGTATTTATAGACAGGTAGAGTAACATACTTTAAATTCAAGTTGATCTGATGGGCAGTGTCAAAGATTAAGAAGAACGATGTTCTGATTTTGGTTCACAGATATGTTACATTCAAAGTTATTTTATGAAAAATAACTGAATTGTAGAAGAGAAGGGGAAGCGAGCTTTCAATTGGTGTAGGCGGTGCAAGTAGAAAAAACCATACAACAACGATTTTAAAAATCTAGCAACTTAAATGAAAACTTTCGAATAATTCGAGAACCATCTTGTAACTTTTTAAAGTTGAGTGACCAAAATATAAACTTAGTAACAGTTTAGAGACTTCAGGTGTAGTTTGCCATCAATTTAATTATTGATATTATTATTTAACCACCAAATTGAATTTGTGTCAATAGTCAAACGAGTACCAACTTCATGAGGAAAATTACGAAAATGTCCTGTAGTTTAAAGGAGTTATATTATTTAAGGGAATTTTACTATTTTTAGTTTTTCTTTAAAAAATCAATTAAAAATTTGCATATGGTGAAATTTGAACCCATGAAATTTGCAATAATAAAACATTAATTTCACACTCAACTAAAACTTTACTTTAATTTCTTTAATGCATTTTAATATTATTTTACTTTATTACCTCCATCAACGGTATATCTATACTATTATTTAAGCTCTTAACTAAGTTGGTGTTACGAGTCAATTAGGCATCAACTCAGAAAAATTACAAAATTTTCCTTGCATATTTACAATAACTTATATTATTCGAGTGCATTTTAATCTTTTTATTTAAAAAGTAATAAAAATGTATATGATGATATTTAAACTCATGCCAATTGTATTAGTAGAATATTAAATTTACCGCTTAACATTCATTTTAATTTTTTATTACTCACACTTTATTCTTTTTATTGATTGTTTATTTATATTATTACTTAAACCCTTACCAAGTTAGTGTCACGAGTCAATTAAGCACCAACTTGATTAAGAACATTAAAAAAATGTATATTCGTATTTGAAATAAGTTATACTATTCGAGGTACTCTATTTAAAATAAAAAACCAATAAAAACTTTGCAAATGATGAAATTTGAAATTATACCAATTGCATTAATAAAATCTTAATTATACCTCTTAACCAAAGCTTTATTGTAATTTGTTCACTATATTTTAATTCTATTATATGTCCTTTATTACATCCATCAATTATATATATACTTTACTATTATTTAAGCCCCTGACTAACTTGGTTTCACGAGTCAATTGAGTACAAACTCAATTTAGAAAAATTATTAAAATGTCATTTAATATTTATAATAAGTTATATTATTCGATGGTACTTTAGTATTTTTATTTTAAAAATAATAAAATTATGCATATGTTGGAATTTGAACCTATGCTAATTGTATTAGTAAAACTATAAATTTATCACTGTACCAAATTTTATTTTGATATTTTTTATACGTTTTAATTTTATTATGCGCGTTTTATTTTCTCTATTAATTGTATATCTATCTATATTATTTTTTAAACCTCTAAGTGAGTTAATGTTATAAGTTAATCGAATACCAACTCAATTAGGAAAATTACAAAAATTTTAAAAAATGTCTTTGTGTATTGAAGATAAATAATATTATTCGAGGGTATTTTATTATATTTAATTAAAAACCAATAAAAATTGTATATAATAGGGTTTGAACCTATACCATTTGTATTAATAAATATTTCACTTAACCAAGGTTTTATTTTTTATTTTAAAGATTTTAATTTTATTGTACATACTTTATTACCTCTATCATGACACGAGTCAATCAGGTACCAACATGGTTGGGAAAATGAAAAAGTTGAATTTAAAATAAGTTGCATTATTTGAGGTTAATTTAGTCTTTTAATTTTTGATAAAAGAAATAAAAAATGCATTAATAAAACCTTGATTTTATTACTCAATCCAACCTTAATTTTAATTGTATATCTATATTAATCTTTTAAGTTTTTGATTGAATTGATGCCAAGAATCAACTAGAAATAAACTTGGTTTGGAAAATTATGAAAATATTTTTTTATATTTAATGCATTTAGTACCATACCATATCATAATTTGGTTAAGGTTTTATTATTGCATTTAGTATTTTTAATTTAATTTATTTGTGCTTAAATTTCATTTTACTTGCAGTTTAATTTAATTTTTTATTTTAATATCATACGTATTTCTTTTGTTATTATATTTTTTAAAAAAAAATTGTTGTGTCTTAACTATGTAGTTTCCACACATATACATTTGTGATAAAATTTCTAGTACGTTTAAGTTCTGACGGCAAATGTGATATTAAGACATCTTCTTGTTGTTGTTGGGGATAAACTCAATTAAGCAACGAACAAGAAAATAACGAAAAAATTAAAAAGATCAAACATAAATATATTACGTGAAAAAATGTCTCTGAAAAGGATAAAAAATCACAGGTAAAGATAATTTGACTAAAACGACAAAAACAAAGAGTACAAATATGAAGATAAAACTAAACTTCGAAACCAGAAATAAGAACCCTCAAAACGTAAATACAAAATTTTCTAAAAGCTTTTTAAAATCTAACATCTAAATGTGTAATGGGTTTAGTCTTTTTAGGGTAGAAAGTGCTTATTAATAGGGTAAATTTGTAGATAAAATAATATTAAAATAACATACACTAATCAGAGTTTAAGTGAGAAACTAAAAACACAATTTAGCTGCGAGAAGAAAAGCTGAAAAATGCAAGGCATAGCTCCACAAAATTTCACCTTGACTCGTATTTCTACAATACCTTCTTTGACAATGCCCACCATAGGCTTATCTCGAACTATGTAGGATATTAACTGAGTTAAAGTTGTGCTTAGAAGCTAGTAGACATCTAATCTTCGGCTTGTGGACTACCAAATCAAAATTGACTCAGGTCTGATTTTCACGAACGTAGTGCCCTATCTTTTCAAAACCTGCATCTAAAAGAGAACCTCTCTTATACGAAACGGTCATACATTTTCTCTCCTATAACCAAGTTGTTTCCGCTTCAAATGAGTCGACTTCGACTCCTTAATAGACAAGAGATGTCCTATTTCACTGATCACCGTTAATCTTTCTAGAATATAAAGAATGTCAATCTTTTTACCATTCACCAAAAAGAGTCTCACAAGATACCTTAATGTCGTTTGACTCGATGTTAATTTCACAACCCTTCGAGTTCAAAATTCCTAATGAGATGAGACTTTTCTTCAAGTCAGGTATATGTTTGACATCTGATAGTATCCTAATTGTCTTTTCGTGCATCTTAATCTAAAAAGTACTAATACCGATTACCTTACTGGGTGAACCATTCTCCATGCGCACAACTCCACCTTTTACTGAACTATATGTGGAGAATCAGTTTTTATTGGGACACTTGTGGAAAGAACACCCCAAATTCAAGATCCACTTAGACATAAGCTTAGAGTTTTCACTTGTTAATACCAACAAGAAATCATCACCCTTGTCATTGGCCAAATTAGCACCAGCTAAATCTTTTTTGTTGCTCTCAGCAACCCTTTTATTTCGCAGTTTGTAACAATATGCCTTGACGTGACCTAACTTCTTACATAGTGACATCTCTTGTCTCACTTCCTTGATGCTACCAAAATCGAGACTTTCCTATTTGACTTGCTATCCGAACCAAACTTATTTTCAAGTTTGTCTTTGCTTAACCGATTACCCTTCACATCCTCGAATGAGAGATTATCTATGTTATAAATCAAGATTTCCCTAAAAGACTTGTATGAATGGGATAAATAGCACAATAATAGTATAGTATAGTCTCCATCGTCAATAAGAACATCAACATTGTTTAAATTATTTAAAATAGTAATAAATTGAATGATGTGACCTCTAAGGTACTTATTTCGTCCATGTCGAACGTGTATAGATGCTATTTCAACACCAATCGTTAGCTAGACTTTGTTGCGTATAGGGTTTCTAACATTTTCCATAATGTGAATTTTATTTTCTCCATCAAAATCTCCTTCAGCACATTATTTGTTAGATATAATTAATCATAGATAGAGCTTTTTTTTTTATCTAACATATCTCATTTTGATTTATCCATATCTTTAGGCATTTTCTCTGTAAGGACCTCAAGATAACTCTAAATTAGAATTGTCGTCATTCGAATTTGCCACAAATTGAAATTTGTGATGCCATCGAACTTATCAATATCAAACATTATTATTGTCATCTCCGAATGGTTGATTGTGAAAATCAAATTAGCTCTGATACCAGTTTGTTGGGGATAAACCCAATTAAATAACGAACAAGTAAAATAATGAAGAAATTAAAAATATCGAACACAAATATTTTATGTGAAAAAATCCCTTTGAAGAGAATAAAAAATCCCAAGTAAAAATAATTTGACTAAAACGACAAAAACAAATGGTACAAAGATGATAAAACTAAACCCTGAAACTCGAAATAAAAATCCTCAGAATGTAAACACAAAATTCTCTGAAAGCTTCTAAAAGCTAATACATAAATGTGTAATGAGTTTAGTCTTTCTAGGGTAGAAAAGTGTCTATTTATAGGCTAAATTCGTAAATCAAATAATATAACCTACAAAATGCGAGGCATAACTCCATAGTTATAATAACAAAACACATAATTAAGTTAATTAACATTCTCCTCAAAACACAAAATAGGAAACTAACCTAAGAAACTTGATTTATGATAAAAAAAACTCATCAATTTAAAATGGAACTTAATTTTTTCCTTCAAGTTTTCAAAAGTTTCACTTGAGTGAGGGTCTTCCAAACGCGTATGGATCAAGAAACACAATCTATTTGCTTGATTGCTCAAATGATAAGTCTGAATTGAATCAAGAGACAGATTCTTGATTAATCTCATCTAAACAAAAGCTTGCACATGGATGTTCAGTTTGGCCTTGAGTTGTTTTGATTTTGATTGCATGATTGGATTTTGCAGAAAAGATAGGCTAGAATACTTATCTTTGCCACTTGCACATCCATGAAAATATAGTGAATGAAGTTCTCAAGTTTTAAAAACACATGATAATTAAAGTGATAATATGTATTTGTTTCTAGTGGAATGTTATTATGCCTTTTAATGATGCTATTTTTTATTTTTGTAGAAACCATGATAAAGAATAACGTTGAGCCCTAACCATGTTAGCTTGAAGAGACTACCTGTTGTTTCTTCCTTCGTTATTATTTTAATAATTTCACCATACATTATATTCATGGAAGACAAAGCTTGAAGAGACCTTAGTGTTGAAGTAAATTGTTCTGCTTGTTTAATGAAGTGCATCATTAAGTAATGTTTAGCATCTAATGTATCACTGCATGATTGATGGTTTCTCTTGATTGATTCATTGACGTCAATATTGCATTTGCTGCAGACTACAAATGTATTGTCTGATAACATTGTATAACTATCTAATCGTTGTTTATGTACACCTTTATGATTGGTATATGCCTGCAGCGAATGAGAGCACTAGAAAGCGTGTTATGGGTTACACAGTTGGAGAATACCTTCTGCTTGTTGCTACAAGTGTACTTCAAGTTATCTATATTCGGCGTCTCTTCAGCAAATCAGTTGCATACAATCGAGTTTGAACAATTTCATCACAAATAGAATACTAAGATGAGTTAACAAAAAAATGAATCATGCAATGTTACATTTTGGTATTTTATATGTTATTCAAGTATCATATTTCAAACATACTGTAGCTTTACATGAATGTTTTTTACTCACTTTTTATAAGCTACCATTTTACCTTCTTTTTTTTTTTGTGCCAATGCAGTGCCTACACCACTTTATAATTTAGTGGATGTAGGACTTAGATTAAGGGATAGTTAGTATTTCTTTTGATAAGTGATTTTGAGAAGAAAGTTTTTGAAAAGTAAAGTTTTTGAAAAGTTATCTTTTCAGTGCTGATGGATGACTTAGATTAAGGTTAGTTAGCATTGCTTTTTATAGGTGATTTTGAGAAGAATATTTTTGTAAAATTCGGTTTGATTTAAGATTTTAAGTGTTTAATATTATTGTTAAAAAGTGTTTTTGATAAACAAATATCTATTTTAAAAATGATATGGATGGTATGTACCTAATTAAAAGTATTGCGTGCCTTAGAATCTTTAAATTGTTTATAAGTTTGTAATTGAGTTATTTTGGCTAGAAATGAATACGACAAAGTGTTGACTTTAGACAAACGAAATGGAAGCCGTGGTAAATAAATTCTTTATTCGATGTTCATAAGAGAGATTATGGAATCAAAACTTGTAATGATCAACCATTAATGATCGTTGATGCTCTAACATTGAAGGTAGTATCCCAAATTTGAGCCAATCTTTGAACTGAGTAAGGGGCATTTGATGTGTCGTTGAGAGCACAAAAAATATTCTATTCCTTGTAAAATAGTAAAAATAACAGTAAAAGGGAAGTAGGGTCGAATCCTTAGGGACCGGATTGTACGAATTCTCATTTCTTGAAATCCTGGACAATTTCTTGGCCAAAAAAACTTGCGTTCTTGAAAAATAAAAAATAGAATTAAGAATCTGGAAAAATAAAAACAAAATTTAAAGTGAATTAAAATTACGAAATTAAATAAATTGCAGAAATTAAAATGAGGAATATAAAAATAAATAGAGTTGGGAAAAGAGAAAGTTTCTTATGTGGCAAGATTCTAGCCTCCGGTTGTCTTTTTCCGCATTGGGTTCAATTTTTAGCTTTTAAGTAACCCTTCTTGAGCAGGATAAGCCAGTTATAATGGAAGAGGATGCCTACGACCACCAGTTCCAAAGATTTGGACTTAAGATTTGGTGAAGCTTGACTCTAGCCAATAATCGCTTTTGTGGGACTATCTTCTGCTAGATCACCTCTTCCCAACGGCGAATACCACGCCGTTTTGTCTCTTGGATTCGCCAACCTTTGACGCAGAAAGCCAACGAACCGACTGTGCAACCTTCCCAAAACGTACAAACCGGCTGTTCCTTGCACAAGTTGAAAAGATCACCTATTAGGGGACATGGATGGAAGCGTCAGTTCCGTAATGCGGAGAAGCGATGAATACCCTGTTGAGAAGGCTAAGCGCGAATTCTAAGCCTCATGAACCTTTTTGGGGAATTTTGACAACCTTCAGCTAGATTGGTTTAGTGGCTCATAATTTTTGGGAAAGAAATAAATATAATATAAATGAGATTTTTATTGAATAAAATATGGAGAGAACAAAAAGACAGAGTTTTTGGGAGAGAGAGTGTTTACAGGAAAAAGAGATGTCAAATATGTGCCACTCCATCCCCTATTTATAGTACTAGAAAATCTAGTCTATTCCTAATGAAATTCTAAAAGATAAATATAAATAAATAAGATAAATAAAGATAAATAAAGATAAATGAAAATAAATCCTAAAAGTAAATCTAAATAAAAATCCTTAATAATTATCCTAATATAATTGAAATTAAAATAGAGTATTGTGCTATAAAATCTCTTCTTTTGCATTTTAGTCCTTGGGTCTTCCATGTTTGCATTTTTGGCACCACTTCTCTCTTTCTTTGCATGTTGGCCTATTATATCTTCAAATTTGCACTTTTTGCCCTTAAATTTTCTCTTGCCTCCAATTTAGTCCCTAAAAGATAAAAGACCACAAAATAATCCAAATTAGTATGATTATACTCAAAATAATCATGCAATTAGCACATAAAATATGTCGTTCTAGAGTATTATCAGCATTATAATGTGCAGGGGCGAAGCCAGAAAATTTTTTTAGGGGGGGCAGATAAAATTTTAATTTTTTATAGTTTATATCTTTATAATTTGTAAAGGATTAAATCGAATTCTTATAATTTTAGGGGGGCCAAAGTGAAATTTTACCTTTACTAATTTAAAATTTTTAAAAAAACTTAAGGACCTAAAATACAATTTTACATTTTAGGGGGGGCCGGGACCCATACCAGCCCCTCTGGCTATGCATCTGATAATGTGGATATTGCTTAAAAGGTAAAATGATTAAGAGACTTTTTAGTTTAAAAAGTAAGGGTAAACAATGTAACATCCCTCACCTATTCTAACGTACGGTAAGGATGAGAGATGCTATTGAAGTATATATGAGATGGAAATCTTGGAGCTACTTAAAAATTTGAGCTTTAAATAATTTAATAAAATTAGAGAAGTTCAATTAAAAACAATTTGAAATCATATAGAATCATTTTATGGGTAATTGGAAGTGTTTAGGGTAAAAAAAGAGCTCTCAAACACAAAAAATGAATTTAAACAATGTAGTGAGGCAAAGTTGTGCACAATGTTGGAACAACACGCGAGGCAGTGATGTCACTTATTTTATGTCGCGACATTACCTTTAACACCCCTAAAATCGTTATGTTATAAAAGTAGTATAAAGTGATAATATATATTAATTTAAGGCAAGGATTAAATCATAAAGATGTGAAAACTTTTAAGACTCAAGTATAATTATTCAAAATTAGAGGGGTTAAAATGTAATTGTGAGAAAGTTGAAAGACCAAATTTTAATATAACTAATTTATTGTGACACAAAATTGGTAAGTAGGGAGCAAATTGAATAAATGAAGAAATATGAGGGATTAAATCACAATTTTACCAAATTGAGTGATGGTTGAAGGAAGGAATTGTAAAGAATGTTGGAGGGAAAAATAGTCATTTCCCAATTAGGATAACTATTATGAAACATCATGATGATTATGAATATTGGTCCTAGATTTTGATTGGTTAAGATTATTTAATATTATTTTATTATTATTTTAATATAAGATATTTTATTATTTAGTTAATGGTTAAGAAAATAAAAAGAAAAGATTATGGAAATTTCTCCATCTTTCTTTTAAGCTCATGTCTACCATTCTTGAAGAAAAGAAAGTTTTACTTTCATTGCAATTGGTCCTTTCTATCAAAATTAACCATTTTCATCTAGAAATCAAAAGAATTTTCATAGCCATCAAGAGGGAAAAATGATAAGAAGAATATGGTGAACATGAATATCAATTTAGATTCAACATAGATAGAATTGGAGTAGAGAGAAAATCAAGCTAAGGCTTGAAATCAAGAGAACAAGAGAAAGAGATAGAGGAAGTGATTCAAGTGGCAAAGAAAAGAGAAAAATAAGTGATTAAGGTTGAGAGAGGTAAGTACCTTAAATTTTTCTTATTACCCAAGGACTAAAATGTAAAATTTATGGAATTTGTGATAAACTAGTAAAATAAAATGTAAAATAATTTGATATGTGTGATAAAATATTATGATAGAAAGATTAATTGAAGAGAGATATAATGGTAAATTGAACATAAAGCGATTTTAAAGTGAAATTATAGTAAATATGAGATTTCCATGATGCTAAGGACTAAATTGTAAATTTTGTGAAATTAATAATTGAAACAAGAGAAGTGAAGTGCATAAAAATTTGATTTGTGAAATAATATATTAAAATGAATTATTTGATTAAAGTGTTATGTGATAGTGAATTTGGATGAAAGGTGAAGTTAGAAGGATATTATAAGAATTATTGAATTTTCATAATATTAAGAACTAGATTGCAAGATACTTAAAAATGACAAGAAGTACTAAAAATATTACAAAGAATTATTCAAGTGAAGTGTTACATGGAAGAGAATTGATTTAAAGTGCTTATGTAGTGAAAAATAAATTTCATGCTAATAAAGACTAAACTGAAAAGTGTACAAAATGTAACACTCCAAACTCGGCCTAAACATTACGGCTGAATTCAAAAGTGTTACGAAGAAACATTACAAATCCGACTTCCTTTTTATTTGAAACCATCATAAATCGTTGTTACTTTGTATGCTCGATTTGTTTGGAAAAAGTGCTGATATATTTATTTAACTTAAAGTCATTTTTAGAAAAATTGTCGTTTTCATAAAAACCGTTTAATCAATAGTTATGCTAAAAAAAACCAAAATAAAAGTCCAAAATCAAAAACAATCCTAAAAGTCTGGAGAGTCCAAATTATACAGAACTCCAAAAACTAAAATTTAAGTAAGCCAAACTAACATAAAAGTAGTTTGACGGTAACATGGACACAACCAAGCTCCTGTCGCACCGACCCGCCTAAGTTTGAGGGTTACCTGAAATTGTCAGATAGACAGAGAGTGAGTTTTGATACCTCAGTGTGTAACACATACATAAACATAAATTTAGATTCAATCTCATGGCAGAACAGATACAGACGTAAACCTTTTGTAGAATTAGAATTATAACAGAATCACACATATAGATATGCAAAATCCTACCCTCATCCTCTACACACCAACTCTGACTATCCTATCACACCACGTGGAGTATTAAACACCCACCCAGCCCTACAAACCTATAGTGTTCATACGACACTTTTTAGAATAGTCGCAGAATTGCTGCCAGTATATTGGCAAAATATTGCCTTACATAGAATACTTCTTCCTCATAAAACATAACCCGTCCCATAGCCAGATACAGATAGAACATCAGATAAAACAAAATAACAGATACCAGAACGTATATCACATGCATGCTTGTATAACAAATACTAAACATGCTCATACATAACATAATAGATCATACATACATACGACACTTTTCAGAATAATTGCGGCATTGCTACTAGTATATTGGCGAAATATCGCCTTACATAGAATACTTCCTCCTAATAAAACATAACCTACCTTATAGCTAGATACAGACAGAGCATCAAATAAAACAAAATAATAGATACTAGAACGTATATTACATGTATGCTCATATAGCAAATACTAAACATGCTCATACATAACAGAATATATCATACATATCATATTACACAATACTCATATAGATGTCATTTACATCAAATTCAATCTAATAGAGTGACAGATTTCATGTTTTAAGGCATATACCACACATACTTACCCTACGGAAGGCCCATAGTCGATAGAGACGACATATACGACCCTAGGGAAAAATTCTAAAATTTGGGCCCACATGTCCGTGTGGCCCACAAGGCCCAAAATAGCCTAGCCCGTGTGTCACACACGACCTCGCACATGGCCTATCACACACCTGTGTGTCATACACGACCTACCACATAGCCATGCACATGGCTGTGTGGCGTCTACAGGCCTCGATTTCGGCTTTCGTCGATTGTTGTTTTTTAGGTTCCTTGTTACACACCTGGTTCGATTTTTCTACGAATGCAACCACTAGATTCCCAACACCTAAAATCAACATTCCACTTCCCAATTTTAATAAAAATTTAGGAAACTCAAACAAGAATTATCTAGGAACATAGCCTCAGAATAGCATCCAACGTATTCGCACACTTACCATCAATGACTAGCAACCGCGCAACGTCTAACTCGCTGAAGGAACACCACCTGGCTCACGATTCTCCCCTAATTGAGCATTAAAATGAATAACAAAGTTAATAGACCCTTCCATTCTAAAGAAAACCAAAACCCCCCAATTTACTACTGTAACACCCCGTACCCGAGACCGTCGCCGGAGTCGAACACGAGGTGTTAACAGACTTAATTCATTACTTTAAACAGCTCAAACAATTTATTTTTAAAATTTTCAGTCAAGCTAGCAATCTGTGTCACAGTTGCTTAAAAATTCATATCTCGAGTTACGAAACTCGAAATCCAATTCCGTAAATTTTCCCTGAAACTAGACTCATATATCTATTTACTTTTTTTTTATAGAATTTTTGGTCAAGCAAATTAGTACATTTTATTAGTTAAAGTCTCCCCTATTTCAGGGTTCAACTGCTCTGACCTCTGTGTATTACGAATCAGATATGTCCCTGTACAGAGTTTCAATGACTATACCGTTTATTTCTAATAAAACTAGACTCAATAAGGAATCTGTACATATAAATCATGACTTCTAATTATCTTTGAAAAATTTATGGTGAATTTCCAAAGTCAGAACAGGGGATCCAGAAATTGCTCTGGCCCTGTTTCATAAAAATTTATATATCTCATAAAATATAACTCATATACCTGTTTTGTTCCATCCATATGAAAATAGACTCATCAAGATTCAATTCCATAACTTATTCATTATTTAATTCCATTTCTACTATTTTTAGTGATTTTTCAAATTCACGTCACTATCATTGTTGTCTGAATCTATTTTATGGTAAATTTTACCCATTTCATGGTTCCCATGGATTAGCTAGCAATTTAGCATACATAACACCAAATATGATCATGATTAGCCATTCCAATGGCTAATCATTACCAAGCATTTCCATACCACTCAATAAGCATATCATAAGACCATATATACAAAATGATTATAATGCTATACATGCCATACTCAAAATATACAAGCCATTATGCCAAGATGGTATACGGATAGTGTGAGCATGCCTTCGACCGTTTCCGATTTTCGAGCTGGCTTGTCAACACTACAAGGAATGAAAAGGAGTAAGCACAAATGCTTAGTAAGTTCACATGCAAATAGCAAGTAACACAACTATATAAGCAAACATAAACATCATTTGCATGATCATCACCGAGACATTCATATCACATTTTCATTTATCATCTTACCATATTGTTGTTATATCGAGTTTTCAACCCGAGGGTTAAGTACATACCTGTTCAAAGTATCCATTTCACAACACTTACCAATACGTCCCTTTCATCTTGAGTATTCCTCTATTTGAGTAGAATTTTACCCGTTGAACACATCGAAATATAATTCGGATACACGAAAAGTTTGCATATAAGTGCCACATATGTAGCCAAGCTACCATGTAACCCGCCCATAAGTGAACTCAGACTCAACTCAACGAGCTCGGGCGTTCGCATCCATAAGTGAACTCGGACTCAACTCAATGAGCTCGGATCCCTAGTTACATCTCTCGAACTTGGACTCAACTCAATGAGTTCGGACATTCGCATCCATAAGTGAACTCGGACTCAACTCAATGAGTTCAGATGCCCAAATATCCCAGTGACATGTCACTTGTATCCTATTCCATTCCTAACTTTTTCCCAATCATGTGTCTCAACCATCTTCTACGGAATGCCGATACCGATACTCGATAGTATTTCACATTTTCCAAGTATATCACATAATTTGACATGTTATCAAACAATTATCATGAGTATAATATTTCATAATAATTATCATATCATTTAAATAACATAAAAACATTTAAAATAATAACTATGTTACCAACATTTACATATGAACTTACCTCGTATGTGAAAATGGCTACTTTTACCATTTCGTCCACAACTTGATATTTTCCCCATTTTAGCCCGAATTTTAGTTTTCCTTTCTCTATCATTTAAAATATAGTCTAATTAGGGCTCACATTATTCAAATTAACCCAAAATCATATTTTGGCAAAATTACAATTTTGCCCCTAAACTTTTGCATATTCACACTTTTGCTCCAAAGCTCGTAAATTAAACTTCAGCATATTTTCTTATGTTTTATGACATGCTGAACATTTTTCCCTTCTATGACAACATCAAATTCTCACTCTAACACATAGTTATGAACAATAACAATTTTTACCGATTAAGCCGTTTTACTCATTTTTGCTTAAAATCGCTTAGCAAAAGTTATTTAACATAATTTCAGCCTTCATATTCTACCATAAAACATCAAAATAAACACATTTCACCTATGGGTATTTTTCCAAATATGAACCCTAGCTTAAATTATTGCTAGAATAAGCTTAATCAAGTTACCGGGATTCTAAAAACGTAAAGAACTTGAAAAACAGGGCTAGAACGAACTTACAATCGAGCTTGGAAGCTTGAAAAACCCTAGCCATGGTTTCTCCTTGCTATATCCGGCCATGGGGTTGAAGATGAGCAAAATTGGCTTTTAATTTTGTATTTTAATTCATTTTACCCCTAAATGACCAAAATGCCCTTACTACTAAACTTTCCAAAAATTCCATCCATTTCCAAATTTTTTCCATAGACTTAGAAATTGGTAAAATTGCTATTTTAGACCTCCTGATTAATATTTCAAAACAATTTCATACTAGAAACTTCTAGAATGCAAGTTTTGCAAATTATTTGATTTAGTCCCTAATTTCAATTTAAGCACTTTATGCATAAAAGTTCTTCACGAAATTTTCACACAATCATGCAATCATATCATAGACCTCAAAATAATCATAAAATAATTATTTCTATCTTGGATTTTGTGGTCACGAAACCACTATTTCGACTAGGCCCAAAATCAGGATATTACAACTCTCCCCCCCTTTTAGGGATTTTCGTCCCCGAAAATTTTATCGGAAAAGTGGTCTTCACTATTAATCTCATATTCGATGCTGAAGAACTTTCACTTAGGCTGTACCTCCAATACATCTCTTTAATTTCTCATATGGTCTAAAAGCTTACAGTCTCAACTTTCAACTGTTTCTTAAATTTTCAACCTCTCGCTTTCCCATGATATCATGACATAAAACCAGGGATCTTAACTTGATTAATGGAGATCTGAATTCCAAGAAATCCAACAATCAAAGAGACTGAAATTCCATGAGTCTGATGAGTAGGAATTCATTCAATACCGATATGATTTATAGATTTCTCCAAACATTTAAGAATAGGATACATCACATTTTCCTCTTTCTGGCCATAGAAATAATTCGATATGGCCTCAAGAATAATCCTTCTCATTTCCATCCCAATATCAACATTGACAAGGATAATTTTGATAGATCCCAATGCTCGGCTTTAACCTCTTTAACAACTCAGATTTTATGTAACATCAATGCTCTAAACTATCACATTTCCTCACTTGTCTTGAAACACATCACAATTCATACAACAAGACATTATTCTTGAAAGTCGTGAAGTCTTTGCTCAATGTAGACTAGTCTAGTTCAGACGCTTCGGTTACCAATATTCTTATCTATCCGAACTCTGTTAACATGTAATAAACTTTTCAGCTTTCATAAGATGAAAACCTTATCATTCGTAGTGACTTTAACTAATATCCAACTCTTTCTAATAAATATACACTTCTCGTTCAGACTATTTACTCTTTTATCAGTACAAAAATGAAATTCTATTATCAGACTTGAGAAAAATAATCCTGACATAATTGTCACATGAAATCTTTCAAATAAATAATTCACCATACCGACTGAAACTCGCGCTTTTATCACCTATGCCTTTACTGATGTCAAATCCTTACATAGAAATTAGAAAAAAAAATTCCAATACTAAAATCACCACATTACCAAGGTCAAATTAGAAGTATAGTCATATTTGACATGATTATCACGAGCTGAAGAACGCACTTCAAACATGAGTCGTAATTGACAAATTATGGAACAAAGATAACAAGAAAACCGAATAAATAAATCCTAGATAGAGAAACCCGGAATAAAGAAATCCAGAATAAAAAGATCCAGGATAAAAATACCCAAGATACGATACTATGTCGGAGAATCGAAAACCAAACTCATAGAGAAAATATAGAATACCCCGATAATTCTTCAAAGAAAGAAAGTCCAAAAAAAACATCATTTAATCCCACTGAAATCAAATATAATATGATCAATATATCTTCCCATACATATATATCAGATGAAGCATCAAGTAGAAGAAACATAATTATAATATCATATGTATTCTCTCATCAATTCTTATCAGACGAAATGAAATAGAATACCCGATGAAATAGAGCAATATAAATTATAAACCAATCAGGCTACCAATGCTTTCATCCAACACCGCAATTAGAAGACATTCCCATATAACAAGAATTTCTTGAAGATCAATAGCCATAGAAATATTTACGAGAACGGGTAAACACATAGAACATCTCAAAAGAGATCACGCTAAATCTATCCAGTCATAAGCTGTCACACTCGGATAGTTCACATTTCAAATATCATTTCCCCAACTATTTCTACCACACAAATTTCATATTAAACCATTCACTAAAGAAGGCCATTCTGAATAAATTTTGATTTACACTTTTCTCGACCTTGCACTGAGTAATTCGATTTACCAAAGAGAATTCCTTCTCTAATTGGGACAAAGGCATAACTCCAATAATCTTTACGTTAATCCGATACTTTCATCGGCTCTAACTTTACTTATCAGCTCATTTTCAATCTCTCGATCATACTTATAATTATTCTATCATCGAACTCTTTGGGTTCTCACTGGAAACTTATTCAATACAAATCTCATGAAATTCCATTATAAGTACCACTTCGATAAGGGGGAGGGGTTGTAGGACCTCTGACTCGACTTTCTTATACATACACATATGATACAACTTCCATCATCATAGCAACATCATCAAAATCATGTCATTCATTTAGGCAATGCAACATTCATGTAGGCTTACACAAATTTTCCTACTGTCCCATTTAGACAATATACTTATGCATACATTCTATGTTTTCTAGATAGCTTTACTTATCCATTCATTTAATTAAATTAATTCATGCTCATGACATCATATAGGGCCAAACAAACATAGATATTTGCATCATAATCACAACTTTCATTTTGTGCATCATGTACATGTCATTACAATCATATAATTCAGTCCAACAATTTAACATAGATAAGTTCATTTCATTATAATCCTTTATCTCATAAAAATTATATATCATTAGCATTCATCAACATTCGACGTCCAACCAAGACAAGGACATTTTCATTCATATCATAATATTATGACTTTTATTCATACCTCTACTACTTTCTATTTATTCCGTTCATCTTATCAAGTAAGCCATATACAGTACATCATATGAGCATTAAGCAAATATGGATATTTATCACATATGTATCATAAACTTTTATTCATACTTTTCTGAACCGAGACTTATCATAATCATAATTTTACTCAAATACCTTCACATAACATTGAAAATGGTCGGCGCAGCTCTGTTGGAGAGTACCCTGCCTAAATAAGACAATACTCATATGCGTCGGAAGACATCACACTATCACAGATCAGTGGCATGCATAGCTAAATTTTTACGCATGCTAAGTTAGTCCGAGAATCGACTAAACTCGCTCTCGATACCACCAAATGTAACGCCCGTGCACTTAGACCGTCACACGAGTCGAACACGAGGTGTTAACAGACTTAATTCATTACTTTAAACAAATTTCAAACAATTTATTTTTAAAATTTTTAGTCAAGCTTAGGAATCTGCGTCACGATCGCTTAAAAATTCATATCTCGAGCTCTGAAACTCAAAATCCAATTCCGTAAATTTTCCATGAAATCTATTTACTATTTTTTTTATAGAATTTTTGGTCAAGCAAATTAGTACAGTTTATTAGTTAAAGTCTCCCCTGTTTCAGGGTTCAACTGCTCTGATCTCTGTGTATTACGAAATATCTCCCTGTACAGAGTTTCAATAACTATACCGTTTATTTCTAATAAAACTAGACTCAATAAGAAATCTGTACATATAAATCATGACTTCTAATTATCTTTGAAAAATTTATGGTGAATTTCAAAGTCGAATGTGGGGATCAGAAATTGCTCTCGCCCTGTTTCACAAAAATTTAAACATATCATAAAATATTACTCATATACCTGTTTTGTTCCATCCATATGAAAATAGACTCACCGAGCTTCAATTCCATAACTTATTCATTATTTAATTCCATTTCTACTATTTTTAGTGATTTTTCAAATTCACGTCACTATCTGCTTTGTCGAATCTATTTTATGGTAAATTTTACCCATTTCATGGTTCCCATGGATTAGCTAGCAATTTAGCATACATAACACCAAATATGATCATGATTAGCCATTCCAATGGCTAATCATTACCAAGCATTTCCATGCCACTCAATAACCATATCATAAGACCATATATACAAAATGATTATAATGCTATACATGCCATACTCAAAATATACAAGCCATTATGCCAAGATGGTATACGGATAGTGTGAGCGTGCCTCCGACCGTTTCCGATTTTCGAGCTGGCTTGTCAACACTACAAGGAATGAAAAGGAAGGAGTAAGCACAAATGCTTAGTAAGTTCACATGCAAATAGCAAGTAACACAACTATATAAGCAAACATAAACATCATTTGCATGATCATCACCGAGACATTCATATCACATTTTCATTTATCATCTTACCATATTGTTGTTATATCGAGTTTTCAACCCGAGGGTTAAGTGCATACCTGTTCAAAGTATCCATTTCACAACACTTACCAATACGTCCCTTTCATCTCGAGTATTCCTCCATTTGAGTAGAATTTTACCCGTTGAACACATCAGAATATAATTCAGATACACGAAAAGTTTGCACATAAGTGCCACATATGTAGCCAAGCTACCATGTAACCCGCCCATAAGTGAACTCGGACTCAACTCAACGAGCTTGGGCGTTCGCATCCATAAGTGAACTCGGACTCAACTCAACGAGCTCGGATGCCTAGTTACATCTCTCGAACTTGGACTCAACTCAACGAGTTCGGACATTCGCATCCATAAGTGAACTCGGACTCAACTCAACGAGTTCGGATGCCCAAATATCCCAGTGACATGTCACTTGTATCCTAATCCATTCCTAAGGTTCAACGGGACCTTTTTCCCAATCATGTGTCTCAACCATCTTCTATGGAATACCGATACCGATACTCGATAGTATTTCACATTTTCCAAGTATATCACATAATTTGACATATTATCAAACAATTATCACGAGTATAATATTTCATAATAATTATCATATCATTTAAATAACATAAAAACATTTAAAATAATAACTATATTACCAACATTTACATATGATCTTACCTCGTATGTGAAAATGGCTACTTTTACCATTTCGTCCACAACTTGGTATTTTCCCCATTTTAGCCCGAATTTTAGTTTTCCTTTCTCTATCATTTAAAATATAGTCTAATTAGGGCTCACATTATTCAAATTAACCCAAAATCATATTTTGGAAAAATTATAGTTTTGCCCCTAAACTTTCGCATATTTACACTTTTTCCCCAAAGCTTGTAAATTAAACTTCAGCATATTTTCTTATGTTTTATGACATGCTGAACATTTTTCCCTTCTATGACAACATCAAATTCTCACTCTAACACATAGTTATGAACAATAATAATTTTTACCGATTAAGCCGTTTTACTCATTTTTGCTTAAAATCGCTTAGCAAAAGTTGTTTAACATAATTTTAGCCTTCATATTCTACCATAAAACATCAAAATAAACACATTTTACCTATGGGTATTTTTCCAAATATGAACCCTAGCTTAAATTATTGCTAGAATAAGCTTAATCAAGTTTACTGGGATTCCAAAAACGTAAAGAACTTGAAAAACTGGGCTAGAACGGACTTACAATCGAGCTTGGAAGCTTGAAAACCCTAGCCATGGTTTCTCCTTGCTATATTCGGCCATGGGGTTGAAGATGAGCAAAATTGGCTTTTAATTTTGTATTTTAATTCATTTTACCCCTAAATGACCAAAATGCCCTTACTACTAAACTTTCCAAAAATTCCATCCATGTCCAAATTTTGTCCATAGACTTAGAAATTGGTAAAATTCTATTTTAGACCTCCTAATTAATATTTCAAAACAATTTCATACTAGAAACTTCTAGAATGCAAGTTTTGCAAATTATTCGATTTAGTACCTAATTTCAATTTAAGCACTTTATGCATAAAATTTCTTCACGAAATTTTCACACAATCATGCAATCATACCATAGACCTCAAAATAATCATAAAATAATTATTTCTATCTTGGATTTTGTGGTCACGAAACCACTATTTCGACGAGGCCCAAAATCAGGATATTACAACTACAATTCCTAAAACGAAAAAAAAAAAAATTGACGAAAGATGACGACTACTTTCAACGCCCAACCCAAAACGAATCAGTAGAGAATAGAAGCAACGAAGTCGTAAATGGATGGTAATATTTTAACTAGAAATGAACAGAATGGCGGCTAGGAAAAATAGAGAAGAAAAATAAAGAATAAAGAGAAAGAACAAAAAAAAGAAACGTGAAGAAGACTTGCTAATTTTTAAAAAAGAATAATAATAACCACCAACACTCTTTCCCCTTGAAAAGAGGCACTAACCTCACCCCAAAACTAACCAAATAAATACTGAAGAGTTCAAACTAAATTTAAACTCCTCCACAACCTTAATAAAACAAAACAAAGTACTCATTACACCTAAGGAGACTAGAACCCTGAACCTTAAGCAAATCCACCAAGCCCTTATCCACCCAAACTGAACACATTTAATGACAAAACCCAAGACATTCAGAACTTAAAATTTTGGGCATTACACAAAAGTTTAAGTGTGAAATAAATTATTATGAGAAAGAGTTGAAATGAAGTTTTAAGTGTTAGTGAATTAATTCAGAACTGATATTTAAGTGAATTTCTAGTGATACTTGAATTTCATATTGAAAAGAACCAAATCGAAAAATACACAAAAGTGATTAAGTGTATTAAGATTTTGAAATAACATAAGTGTAATGGTATATAGAAATAAAGTGAATAATAAGTGGGAGGATGATGATTAATGAAAATATATGCTAGTAGAAACTAAATTGAAAAAAAGGTAAAGTAAGTGAAGTGAAGTGAAGTTTATTGGAATAAGACTAGATAGCAAAGAAACCAAAAATTGATATCTATAATAAAGTATTTATGGAGATTTTTAGTGAAGTGCTTATGATAGTGAATTTAATTTTAAGTGATATTAAAATGTTAATTTAATGAATATTTATTTTTATGAAAATAAGGACTAAATTATATGTGTGTAAAGTTTTATATACCATTAAATGATAAGTGATAGTGATGAAAATGTCAATATAAAGCCCAAGTGGACAAGATATGAACATGTTGGATATGGATGACATGCCATTAGGAAATTATCCTGTGTGCAGATGATTGTGTGTAATACCCCATACTCGTAACTCACGCCGGGGCAGAGTACGAGGCATTACCTAACTTGTTCTCATGCAACCAATCGTTTTCAAGTCACCGAGACTCAGTCCAAATCAAAACTTTTTCGATTTCCACTTTTAACCTCTTAATATGGGCCTACGAGGCCTAAATCGACCATTGGAAACCATTCGGAACCTTTCTGGGTCCTTATCCAATCTATGAAAATTTTGAATTTAAAACAGGCACATGCCCGTGTGGACGGGTAAAACGCTTGTGTGACCATCTTAACATGGTCGTGCTGGTGGCCCATGTGTCTTACACGGCTAAGCACATAGGGACATACCCGTGTCCCTTACCCGTGTAACCAATTTAATTACACAATTTCACATAATTCAAGTGCAGACTTCACACAGCCTAGACACACGCCCGTGTCCCTAGCCCGTGTTGTTCACATGGCCTCAACATGCTCGTGTCTATGGCCCGTAAAGCTCTCTGCTTGTGACTTCATCACCAACTAGGGATACACGGCCACGGCACACGTCCGTGTCCATAGCCCGTGTTCATTACACGGCCATGACACGCCTGTGTTCAAAGACCTAGGTATTCTGTTTCTGACGTCAACATACTCAAAATGTCACACGGCCAAGGCACACGCTCGTGTGCTAGGCCGTGTCCACCACACGATTGAGACACATTGTCGTGTCTCTGCCTGTGTATTTATTACCATGCATACTAACTTGAAATTTTTACGTACAGGGGACACACGGTGGACAATACAAGGCTATTTACCAAGCCTCATTGCCACCCTTATGTACCTAGTTCCATACAAATACCAATCAATACCAAAACAAGCACAATTCATATAACCAAATCAGCCTCAATAGACATTCCTTTATAAGGCAAAATATTCTATGGAAATAACATCTTTGCATATAATCAAAATGAATATTAGCCACCATTCAAGGCTTAATACAAAATGAAGGGCCAAGCCAACACATTTGGCAAATTCTCAAAAACACAAAATTATAATGTCTAAGTCCTATACATGCCATATTAAAAAATATAAATCCAACTATACCGAATGTTTCGGCTGATAGTGTGATCGATATCTCTAACTTACGGCGATCCTTGAGCTAATTAGGCGACACTGAAAGAAAATAGAAAGAAAGAGGGAGTAAGCATAAAAGCTTAGTAAGTTGCATAAAAATAAATATACAACAACAATTTCATCAAATAGTCATGCTCATAACGCAAAGGTAAACATAAACATAACTTACTCATTACCATCCACACAATTCTCATATTTTACATCGAGCTCATTTCTCATACATACCAATTAGGTATCTGTATCATTAACGACATGGTTATACTTTTCTTATTAACTCACATTCATAACTTTCACCGTTAAACCTTTTGGAGCATTACTGGATATTTCATAAGCCTCACACATGGGTAAGTGCGCTGATGCCATGTCCCAGGCATGGTCTTACACTGACACATCTCGTAGCCGATGCATGTCCCGCACATGTCTTACATCGCTTACTTCCCGAGGCCGATGCATGTCCTGCACACGCCTTACACCGGCACTCGTCTCAATGCCGATGCCATGTCCCAGACATGGTCTTACACTGGATCTCATAATGTGGTCGATGCATGTCCCAGACATGTCTTACACTAGCTCACACAAATGACCTAATGATACGGCATGAATATCCAGTTTATTTCCTAGAGTTCCTTAGGATTTCTACTATCTCAATTATCAATATGCATTCTCAATTCACAATCTAGCATTTCATGCTATATCAATTCAATGACAATTCGAATACATACATTAACAATGTGATTGTATTATTTAAATACAACTTACCTTAGATTAGAAAACGCACACGACTAGTAGGTTTAGTCGATTTGCTTGGCCTTCCCCCGGTTTAGGTTTGGATTTGAAAATTCTTGAACTATATTAGAAAAATGCACTCATTTAGTCACTAATCACAATTTGGCAATTTAAAATTCACATCTTAGGTAAAATGACCATTTTTGCCCCTAGACTTTGGCAAAATGACCATTTTGCCCCTATACTCGAAAATCAATTTTTATCAAATTTCTTCATATTTCAAGCCTAGCCAAACTCTTTTTACTCTTATAGCAACTTCGAATTCTCACTTTTTCATACATTTATCACTTATTTCACAGACTTTGCAAAATGGTCCTATAAGGGTTTTAATGAGAAATTCTTTCACAAAAGTTGTCTATTACACAACTAAGACTCATTTTCTTCCATAAAAACTCAGTAAATATCACAAATCCATCCATGGTAAAACCCTAAACTCTTAATCATTTTGCAAAATAGACCTCTCATTTGAAAGCTCATGCTTCAAGGAGTCTAAAAATGTAAAAATCATTAAGAGAAACTTTCAAAATCACTTACTTGAGAGGCCTAATGTTGCTGAAATTTTTGAAGCTTTCAAGACCCCATTCTTTGCTGAAAATTTCGGTGGAGGAAGAAGATGGAAAGGGATGATATCATCCTTCTTTCATCTATTTCTATTTTAGTCAAAATAAGTCACCTAACGCACCAAATTTTAAAATTTTGTCTCCTCTTGACCCTAAGGCCGGCTATGCTCCTTTAAAAGGGTCTAATTTCCCTTTAAAATCCCAAAATTTTGATTCTCTAGGAAAATAACACCTTTAGCTATCAAATTATGACTTTTGCACTTTATGCGATTTAGTTTTTTTTTTTTTTTGCAATTGGGCTCACAATCGTTAAAATTAATTCACCAAATTCTTCATGCATGCAATGACTCCATAATAATAATAAAATAATTTTTCTAACTTTAAATTTGTGGTCTCGAGACCACTGTTCCGACTAGGCCCTAAATCAGGCTATTACATTGTGGCACTTTAGTGCAAATGAAAGTGCACCTTGGTGCAAGTGATAGTGCCTCTTTAGAGCATTTCAATGGTTTTGCATGTTGATGCATTACAATGTTATTTCCGCATATATCACTTTTTCAATTGAGTCTACTATGGGCTATCGACTCATGAGAAAGATAACTGGTAAGTGATTAAAGAATCTTGAGAAAGAGAGTTTTGTGATTAATGAAATAAGTGTTAAAGAAAGATAAGTGGTAAGTGAATTCTAATAACAATCTATGTTAAAGCATGAACTGATTATCTAGTAAATTAAAGTATTAGTAAATTTGGTAAATATATTGAATAATCTCTTAATTTGAATGATATGTCCATGAAATTATATTAGTAATATTGTTACTATTAATTAAATTAAAGAAATGGTAAAATTTAAATTCATGGGTACTTACTAAGATTTCACAATGTTATTGCGTTATTTTCAATGCATAGTTGAAATATGGAATTGATGTTTTCCTATGAAGTGGTAATCTCGATACATCTCATCACATTATCAAAACATGGGAAAAAAGGAGTGCGAAATAAATTTCATTGTATATAGTATGTCATGTACATAGGTGATGAAGTAATAAGGAAAGTGTCTACCTATTTAATATTTGAGTTTGATGTATTTGAACACATAATTCACGTCATGATGTCGGATCATTCACATCGCGACACGAACCAGATAGTGAGTGACGTCACGATCTAGAATTCCTATAGTCATAACGTCAATCCTAAAATTTTAAAACTTTACAAATTAAACTTTATTAGAGTTTCGATTAGTAAAAGAGCTTTTGTAAGCTCTTAATATCATGAAAAAAAGGTTAAATTGAATGGTAATTGTTTGTAGTTGCTCCGACAACAAATGTGACATCCCGGAGCTCGAACCCAACATTCGGGTCGGGTATGAGATATTCCATTTAGTGGTATCATAGTCAAAGATTTTTTATTCTAAGGTCTAGAATGAATCTAGAAATACATGCCATAAAAGATTTATTGATGTGATGAGATGTGACACCAAATTTAAAAAGTATTGATAAGTGTGAAGATCTAAATCATAACTAATAAGAAAATGATTTTAAACTAGTTAGTGGTGACACAAAAGTAGAGGTAAGTTATATATATAGATAAATATTCAAACTTGATAGTGAATATCTGATGAAAACTTATTCACTATTATAGATATTGGAAGAAATGATAGTAACTTTGATATTACCTGATGAGATAATGACCTCAAAATAGAGAGAAGAAGTTGATAGGAAGATGAAAGAAGTGCAAGATTATAGAATGAAACCTGAAGAAGACATTATTCAATACCTTATTTCTATAAATCGAAAGATGCAGAAAGTAATATGGAAGGGTCATAAACTGATTAGAAAGAACAAAGTGCAATACTTGACCTTTAAAGGGACATTAGTAGAATATGAACAACAAATGATTTTGGGCCAACTTTGGAACACATTGCTACCACGAACCTATTGGAATTTAGTTATGTGCTATGTAAATCATATAATCTTTTATGGAACAAAGAAAATGGTAAGACTAAGTTTAGGTTCGCGAAAACTATTTAGGAAACAAAATACTTTTGACTTGCCATGGATGGATAAATTACATATTAGGAAATTACCAAGGAATTTATAGATTCTATACCTGTTATAAAGGTGGAAGAGGAAGAAGACCCTAAAGAATTTTTGAATTGGATTGTAGGAAATTAATTTGAAGAGAATTTGGAATTGAATATAGAGAATTTTCTTGAAGAAGATATAAAATCTAAAATAGAAGAAAGCCAAGAAATGGATTCAAGTGAGTAAAAGTGAAGGCAAGGTTAAAAGTTAGAGACTATATAATGTAAAAGAGAATGAGTACATAGACTATATAATGGATTCAAGTGAGTAAAATCGAGAATAGAATAAGTCTAGGAGATTGACAATGTTTGAAGACTAGTGAATCCTTAAGTAATAAAGGAAACAATTGAAGCGAAAGTTGGTGGCCATAAAAATAAAAATAATAAGATGAAAGAGGCAAACTGCAATAAATAGAATTACTTCGAGGAGTTTATTGGCAGTTACCGAGCTAATAGATTCTAGAGGATAATTGTAGCTATCCAAAGCTTTTCTAAGTTATTCTAAGCTTAGATATCTTTGGTTGGTTGATATTTGCTTTTAGAGAAGGAAAGAAAAAAAGGAATTGCACAAAGGAATGGCTAAAAAGAACACAAGTAATGATAATGTGTAGTCAAGGAGAAAGAACAAATAAGAGCAATAGAGTTTATGATAAAAAAGAAGAATTCAAATTAATTATAATATGGTTGCATAAAAGACAAGTTAAAAAGAGAAATATTATGGTTAGTGAAGTTTAAAGTCATACGAGCACTAGAAAATTATGATAAGGCAAGTGGTAACTATTAATTGAAAAGTTGAAAAGATTTAAATGATCAGGAATGAAACGATAAAAAAATTGAAGAGAAATTTGAAAGTTCAAGGATACACAGTGAAAGAATGCAAGTGGTATGGAAGGTATAAAAACTAAGAGAATCATGAGTAAAGGAAAAAGGTAGTATGAATAAGATTATAAAGCTAATTTCAAAGAAATTAAGCCGCATAAGGATTGAAGAAGAAATTTTCTTAAAGAAAGTGACTCAAGAGAACTATTAATACAATGAAATTTTCAAAAGAAAGAATTGACACACATTGTCAATCTAGTAAAAGAAAAGAATGAATTAGGAAATGATTGATAATAAATTATATGAAAAGGATAAAAGTAAAGTAAGGGTATTTTTTAAGCAAACACTATGAAGAAGAGTGAATTATTAAGGACTAAAAAGTTTTGAAATATTGATGAAAAAAAGTATCGAAAAATGATAACAAGAAGTGTACTACAAATGAAATAAGAAAGAGTGAAATGATATTATAATGACAGTGGGAAATTGTCATGCGTGCAAATGACAGTGGCACTTCGGTGCAAATGATAGTGGCTCTATGGAGCATTTCAATGGTTTTGCACGTGGTGCATTATAGCGTTATTCCCACATATCTTATTTGTTCAATTGAGTCTACTATGGGCTATCAACTCATGAGAAAGATAACTGGTAAGTGATTAAAGAATATTGAGAAAGAGAGTTTTGTGATTAATGAAATAAGTGTTAAAGAAAGATAAGTTGTGAGTGACTTCTGATAACAATATATGTTAAAGCATGAAGTGATAATATAGTAAATTATAGTATTAGTAAATTTTGTAAATATATTGAATAGTCTCTTAATTTAAATGATATGTTCATGAAATTATATTAGTAATATTGTTACTATGAATTAAATTAAAGAAATGGTAAGATTTAAATTTATGGGTACTTACTAAGCTTTCACAATCTTATTACGTTATTTTTCAACTCATAGGTGAAAGATCAAATTGAATTTTTTGCACGATGTAGAAATCTCGACACATCTCATCCCATTATCAAGACTTGGGAAAATGGGGTATGAAATAAATTTCATGGTATAAAGTATGTCATGTACATAGATGAATTAATAAAGTACTAAAGAAAGTGTCTAGCAATTTAATATTTGAGTTTGATGTATTTGAAAACAGAATTCACGTTGAGAAGAGAATTAGACAGTGAGTGACGTCACGATCTAGGATCCTCGAAGTCAGAATGTTAACCCAAAAGTTTTAAAACTTTACATTTTAATCTTTATTTGACTTTGGGTTAGTAAAAGAGCGTTTTAGATCGTATAAAACTTGGATAATATTGTGAATCATGTTATAAGTGTAATAATCTTAACAACATAAATGAAAGGTTAAATTGAATGGTAATTATTTGTAGTTGCTATGGCAACAAATGTGACATCTTGGAGCTCGGATTTGATGATACTCTAAAAACATCCCCAAATCATCCTCATATGGCACCTATAAGTTTTAAATCATTTTAGAACATTTTCCAAACTTATTTTAGCACAAAATGAAGTCCAAAACAAGTTACAATCAATTTATAGATTAAAGACAACATGAAACATCTAAAATGATTCAAATGACATTTGATTTCACAAATCAAAATACTTTATGTACTTGCCAATTTTTAACATATACCATATACTTAATATTAAAAAATTCAATCTTGATCAACAATGTGATGCTGCCAAGACAAAATTCCAAGTTTATCAGAAACAAGCCATTTATGTCACACTCAATTTCTTTTAAATCCAGAAATTAGGGATAGTTGGGGGTTAAATTGAAAGAAACCATAAATTGGCAGCTTCTATTGGAAAATTAGGAAAAGTTAGTAACTGATTTGGATATTGTAACGCCCCAATTTTTGGGAATTCTGTGAATGTTGGCAAAATTTAAAATTTCTGTGTTCTGTCTACTTGGCGTAGGTTTAATTATGATAGTGGGCCTCTGGAAGGCCCAAGCTTAAGTTAAAACCCGATAATTTTAATTAATTTTAAAAACCATAAGAAAAAGGGGTTTTAGTAAATTGGGCTTTTAAGTATTAATTGTGTAAAATAAATCACAAGGAAGCAGGTAGTAAAGTGGCATGGTGCCACTGGGAAGGCTATAAAAGTGGCGTATGGATGCTAGGGAGGACCCAGGTTCAAATCACAATGAGAGCATATTAAGGGAATTATTTTTATGACTAGGAATGGTAAGTAATGGAACTCAAGTAAAAGTCTGTCTGGAGGAGTTTGAGTTGCTCAGGAGATTGAGTAAGGAGGGGATAAGGGAGAGGATTTAGGAGCTGATTAGGAGGAGCAGTATTGGCCGAATGGTGGACTCTTGAGGAGCAAGAGTTGGTCGGCCAAGGGTTTCTTTAGAAGGTAAATTTTGGCTAGGTTAAATGCCAAGTATAAATTCGGCAGTTGGGGTAGGTTGTGCTGTTTTTCTAACCATTCTTCCTCCTCTTCCTCTCTTTTCTTTTTCTCTCCATCTATCTTCTTCTTCTTTTCCTCTATAGCTAAATCTTCCTACCATCCTGTTCATCTCTATCTTTTATCAATTGTTTTTAAACCCTCATAACTGGTTGCCTCAAAAAGTCAAAATCTCGAAAGCCTGATTCCTTTTGTGCCGTTTTCTTCTAGTCAAACCCTCTTATTTTTCTCCATTGTGTTTACCGATTCTTCAATCCTCTGAACCCCAAGTTTCTGTCGACAAAGCCATTACAAAACCCTCATCTTTTCTTCATTATTACAAAAAGCCGAAAACGCATAGCCATAGGGACATAGTCGAATTTTAAGATCACTAAAGGCTCAACTTTTGTTATCATTTGAGAGGTAGATCTGCATTAGAATCGAGTAGGAATTAGTTGGAATCATTGACCGAAGGAACCGGTGGTAAGTCTTTCAAACCTATTCTTTATTTCGGGTTTTGGAAAAGCCGAAATCCTTAAAGGTTAGGGAGGCTGTCGATTTGGGCTTGTAGCTCTAGGGATTGTGATAACTGTTTTATTTTGATAATAGTGTGATCTAGAGGCTGCTGGTCAAGGCTTGGACAAGTGAAACGATTGGATCTAAACTTGGTCAGTAGTTTCGGCAAAGGTAAGGTTGCTAGTGCCTAAGGTGTTAAGGGCCGAATTCTTGGTAAGGGGTTTTGTATAAAAGTTGCGATTGGATTTATAATTAACATATTAAGTAACTGACTGTAGGCAACTCGTGTGTGGAAATCATCAGCATATCATCGCAAACAGGTGTGTAACTGACACCCTCTCATAGACTGGATCGGCAAAAGTCGAAAAGCTGAAATACCGAAAAGCTGGTATTTTGGGAACTTGCGAGTGTGCAAATGCTCGTGAGATTGATAGTTTGATGTATATGGTAAACTAAAGTAATAAGACTGCAGAGTACATGATTCCGTGCATTTCGATATTTTTGGGCTTAATGGGCCAAAATAGGGTTAATGGGCCAACGGGCCTAATATGGTAAGAACACTCAGTAAGTGTTTCTATTAGTACGTAAATGGCTATGATATGCATGAAAACCCTAAGAGTAGTTAGATTACTAGAATACCCCTATGTATGTAAAATTACTATTATACCCTTAGGTGCAAAATGACCATTATACCCCTAGGGTTAATTTTGTTTGAAAAGCATGATAATCTGAATCTGTATGATGTATGCCATAATTGTATATCTGTTGCATGGGGACATAGGTTATATTATGGAGGAAGCATCCTGGTGGCTATGCCATAAATTATCTAATCTGGTGGCCCTGCCACATATATCTGTTGTGGTGGCTCTGCCACGATTATCTGTTTCTGGTGACTCTGTCACATTATCTATTCTGGCAGCCATGCTGCATATTTCTGTGGTGTGTAGCGATTGGTTGGGTCGAGTAGTCTCCCCACATGGTGAAAGGCTGGTATGGGGGTGCTTATGGTTGGATATGGGTTGGGTTTCTACATAAACATGTAATATCTGTTCTGTTCTGTTATGGGCCTATGGGCTTTATTCTGAATCCTGTTCTGGGCTAAGGCCAACTTATTCTGATTCTGTGGTTTGAGCTGATATAGGCTATGGTTGGGTTAATTTACATATTGAGTTTCCCCAAACTCACCCCTTTATTTTCATCCACGCAGGTAATCCCAAACCATAGTGGGCTTGGAGCTGTGAGGGATTCGGAGTGGCCACACGTTCTGCAAATTCAATTTTTCTTCTGATGAACTGGACATCCTTTTATTTACGTTTATGGTTTTGGGTTTTTAAATGTAATAAGGCCGCTTAATTATTTTTGATGGTTTTAATATGTTTTATTAAGATAGGCATTACTTATATTTAACTGTCAAAACTGATTAACTTTAGGGCACGTTTTCAAAAACAATAATTGATTTCAAAATAACACGACAACAAGCAAAGCTTCCGCAATGAAAATATTTTCCAAAATTAATCACTTTTCCTAAAATGGACCTAATCAAATGGGTTGCCTGAAAATATACATGACGTTAAGGTGTGGGAATGGCAGTGTGCATGTCTAGGATTGGATCCGAAGGGAGCTTGGTACTTAAGCAGTCCGATGGACTCACCTCCTCTTTTCCGGTTTCCTACCTGGTGCACAGCTTCCATTCACTTTAATCTATAATGGATTTGTCTTTTAAACACCTAAATAAGTTTTTGATTAAAAGCATAAAATGTTTTGAACGCTTTGATGTGGCACGTCGTATCCGGTCATAACGTCTAGGCCGGGTTTAGGGTGTTACAGACATTGTTGAAATCCAATGCTGGTTCGGTTGGATTCAAACAAGCTGGTTCCTTAGTATGTGACGCAATGATTGTCAATAGATGGATTTTATATGGTTGAATACCATGCAAGAAGGGCCTGTATGCTTCTGAAAAACTGAGATTTAAGTTGGAAATGCTAAGTTTAACTCATGATTTTCGTTATACTGCTTAGCTACTAGGAGAATAGAAGCTCTAGCATTTGGAAAAAACTAGGTTGGCGAGACAAAGCAATATCTAGTGAGTGTTTAAACTCCATATATTGGCATACTCCACGTTAGTATGTTTTAGTGGTCAAATGCCTCTGCTTGTATGCTTATAAATTGTGGGGTACGGAGGGAAAGGTATTGATAGGATAGATGAATTTAGGATTGGGAGATTAGAAATTTTGTTAGATACTGCTATACGGAGTTATTGTGTGCAAATGTGATGTGTGAAGCTCCAGGCCTTGTGGAGGGGACATTGCGGTGTTCGAGCATCAAGGTATAGGAATAATGAAATGGAGGAATGGGCAAATGAATAGGATAATGGAATTCCATTACAATACCACCATATGGGAATGCTTAATGTAAATTGTGATAAGTGAAGCTCTAGGCCTTGCAGAAGGGACACTTCGGTGTTTGAACATCAAGGTTTACATGAACCCATTTATGAGTTGATTCATGATTTTATGTGCCTGATCATCTAAATAGGTACTTACTCGAAAGATGGGTGAATTACGAACAAAAAAGATAAAATAAGAGTTAGATAATGTATATAACTTAAGAATAAAAAATGAACAAGAAAAGAATTGACATTATATGACAATGCGACCCGAATTCAATAAGGTTGTTTAACACTCACAAAGTTTGGGGATGGGTAGAACCTTGACCCGCTATCTATAATGAGATAGGAACCAAAGGTATAAGGTTGATCACCACACTTTGTGATGGTGAACAAAGTGATAAGATCAGTTTTGGTGAACGCCACAAGAAAGGATTCTTGATAAGTTTGGAAGTTCTTGAAGAACAAAGAGAGTTAACTCAAATATAACTTTATAACAAAATGGTCTAACCTCCTACAATGCTTAAAATCGAAAATTTATAGAAAAACACAAAGGTAAATGAATGGCCACAAATCAACCATTAATATTGTTTCTAGAACTTCACAAAGACATTAAAATGTTCTTTTCAACCAAACAACCAATGAAGCTTTATAAATTCGTTTATTAAGTCCATGACCATCCATGCACTTAAAATCAATATGGGTGGTTGGAATGACGAAAATGTGCACATACATACTAAAGTAACGAACCTCTTGAACATATTCATATTCCTATGTGAATTCAAATGATTAATTAATTTTCATAAGCAAGTATAAGATTAAGTGAAGTAACAACATAATCCTATATTGAAATAATTTAATCACAATAATTTTGCAAGTTATTCAAGGCTAATGAATCGTTAAATACCATTGCTAATTTAACCCTTAGCTACCTTAAAATATTAAACATGCACCAATTAAATACAGTGTCAATTAATTATAATTTCAATCTGATTAATAATTAATTCATTCGTTACCTTACAATTATAATGCAAGTACAACATAGGCATGGTTTTACTTAATTGAACAATTAAGTCAACAGAATGCAATCATCTAACACGAATTAAATTTATGTCATTTTAATTAAATAAATAACAACACAACAAATATTCATAACCATGATCACAACAAAAACGAGAAAAAATAAAGAGAAAGTAACTAGGAAACAAATCACGGTGTTTCTCCGAAGCCAGACTAGTGTGCTCTTCTTCTTCTCTACTCGTTCTATTGATTCAAGGCCTTCATAAAAACTTGAATTTTGCTACTCCAAGGGGGATGCAAGCCCTTTTTCAATAGGGGAAATCGGCAAGGGAAAGAGGACAAAGAAAATGGGAAGACAAAGAAGGAAATAGAAGAGAGAAAGGTGAGGAATGTGTGGGATGTGAGTTGTGTGAAATGAAGAATGGAAGAGGGGTATTTATAGGTGGAGTTGGCTTCTAAAAATAGACAAAAGAATTAGCCACTCCCTCTCCCTTGGCTGGCCATGCTTGGTGCAAGTTTGAGTGATTCAACCTTGCTATTTTTAGCTTGGGGATAAAAGTAGAAGGCATGAAAAGTAGAGGGGTTTGAATGACATTTAGGAAAAGTTCAAGGGCTGTTTTGCAAGTGTGAAAATTAGATAAAATCAGCTGATTGGGTCAGCTATATGGACGGTTTGGGCCTCCAAGATCTTGCTAGATCAATCTTCATTACTTTACATAATTGGGCCCCTTTTTTTCTTCATGCTTATAATTAATTTTTAACACAATTTATATTGGACCAAAATTAATTATAAAATATATTTAATAAACATTTTTGGATCGTCCATGGCTGGAAAATTAATTTGTAACGCCCCAATTTTCGGGAACTTTGTAAAATCTGAAAAAAAAATTAAAATTTTGTGTTCTGCTTGTTATGTGTAGGATTTATATGATAGTGGGCCTCTAGAAGGCCCCAGCTTAGGATAAAACCCAATAGTTTTAATTAATTTTAATTCCATAGGAGAAAGGGGTTCTGTTAAATTAGGCTTATAGGAATTAATTGTGCAAAATGGATCACAAGGAAGCATGTGGTAAAGTGGCTAAGCGACGCCACTAGGAAGGATGTAGGTGGCGTGTGTGAGCTTAGGAGGACCCAGGTTCAAGCCATAGTAATAGCAAAATAATGGATTTATTTTTATGAACAGAAAAGGTAGGTGGTGGAACTTAAGTGAAAGTCTGTCAGTAGGAGTTTGCGTTGCTAAGGGGATTGAATAAGGATAAAGATAAGGGAGGAAATCTAGGAGCTGATCAAGGAGCAAGAGGTGGCCGGCCAAGGGACTTTAGCTTGGGAAATTCGGCTAGGTAGTGCAGTATTAGGAATTTCGGCATTTGGGTCTGTGGTGACCGATTCTCTGACCATCTTTCCTTCTCCTCTGTTCTTTCTTTCTCTTTCCCTCCATCTATTTTTCTTCTTCTTGCCCCATAGCCAAATCCTACCATTATTCTATTCATCTTCACATTTCCATCATTTGTTTTTAAGCCTTATACACAAAGCCGGAACCCCGAAATCCTATAGTTTTTCTGTCCCGATTTCTCCTAGCCCAAAACCTATGGTTTTCTCCATCTTATGGCCGATTCTTTTTTTTTCTAAATCTATAACTTCTGCCAACAAAGTCATTACAAAAACCCTACTATACCGTATTTTCTTTCATTGTTACAAAAAGCCGAAACTCCCACACCATCCTAGGGACATAGCCGAATACTGAGATCATTGAGGGCTCGACTTTTGTTATCGTTTGAGGGCTTGGAACGGCGTCAGAATCAAGTAGGAACAAAGGGGAAACGTTGATTGGAAGAATCGTGCGTAAGTCCGTCCAACTTAGTCTATCTTGCATATTTTAAGAAAAGCGGAATCCCTAAAAGGTTAGGGAGGTTGTCGTTTTTGACTTATAGCCCTTAGGGGTTGTGATGACATGTTATTTTGGTAGTAGTGTGATTAAGAGGTCATTGATCAAGGGCTTGGGCGAGTGGAGCAATCGGATCATTGGAGCTAACCATCTCTCTGGCATCAAGGTAAGGGCAATCGAGGTTTTAAGCATGTTTGGCCGAATGTGGTAAGGGACTAAGTATTTGGTGTTACTTTGGTATTTAGAGTAATATTTTAGTGACTCAATTGTAGGCAGTTCGTGTGTAGAGCTTGTCGAGGAAATCGCAAAACAGCTTGTGTAATCTATACCCTTCTATAGACTAGATCGGCAAAAGCCGAAAAGTCAAATACCAAAAAGCCGGTATTTTGAGAACTTACGAGTGTGCGAATGCTCGTAAGAGGAAAGGGTTATTAATTCAGTATTCTCGTGATGGTAAGATCAAAAGTGCACCAATCCGTGCGTTTTGGAAATTTTGGGCTTAATGGGCCTAAAGTCGGTTAATGGGCCAACGGGCCCAACTCGTATAAGTATGTGCGATAAATGGTTCTGAATATACGTAAATAGTGAAAATATGCATGAAAACCCTAAGAATAGATAAATTACTAGATTACCCACATGTATGAGAATTCTTCATTATACCCCCTAGGTGTAAAATGACCTAAATACCCCTAGGGTTAAATTATGTCCGAAAAGCATGTTGATGATATTCAGTATGATGATGTATGACATGAATGTATATCTGTTGCATGGGGACATGGGTTATATTATGGAGGAAGCGTCCTGGTGGCTATGCCATAAATTATCTGTTCTGGTGGCTTTGCCACATA
Organism: Gossypium anomalum; assembly: GCA_025698475.1. Taxonomy (NCBI): domain Eukaryota; kingdom Viridiplantae; phylum Streptophyta; class Magnoliopsida; order Malvales; family Malvaceae; genus Gossypium; species Gossypium anomalum. Next base: position 46,833,273 of record CM046965.1, read on the forward strand.
TATATCTGTTCTGGTGGCTTTGCCACATATATCTGCATCTGGTGACTCTATCACATTTTCTGTGTCCGCGACCATGCTGCGTATTTACATGGCGTGTGTAGCGGTTGGGTGGGTCGAGTAGTCTCCCCACATGGTGAAAGGATGGTATGGGGGAGTATGTGGTTGGATATGGGTTGGGCTTTTGCATAAGCATGATATGAATCTGTACTGATTTGTTCTGGGCCTATGGGCTTTAATCAAATTTGTTCAATTTGAGGCCAATTTATTCTGTCTCTCGTGGTTTGAACCGATTTAGGCTATGGTTGGGATATTTACACACCGAGTTTTCCCAAACTCACCCCCATTCTCATCTTTGCGTAATCCCCAACCATAGTGGGCTTGGAGTACGTGAGGATTCGGAGTGGCCACTTGTTTCCGCAATTCGGTTTCTTCCCGATGAACTGACGTCTTTTATTTCATTTACGTTTTCTATGGGTTTTAAGTGTAATAAGGCCGCTTAATTATTGTTTTAAAGGTTTGATTTATATTCTGTTAGGTTAGGAATGATTTATGATAATTGGCAAAATGGACTAGCTCTAGGGCGCGTTTTCAAAAGCATAAAACGATTTCAAAATAACGCAATCACGAGTAAGACTTCCGCTAAACCAATATTTTTTTTTAACTTAACTTAATCATTTTCTTAAGATGGACTTAACCAAAATAGTTTTCTCAAAATCATACGAGTTGTTAGAGTGTGGCAATGGCGGTGTGCATGTCTAGGATTGGATCCGAAGGGAGCTTGGTACTTAAGCAGTCTGATAGACTCACCTCCTCTTTTCCGATTTCCTACCTGGTGCACAGCTTCTATTCACTTTAGCCTACTTTCAAAAGTGTCTTTTACAAACACCAACTAAGTTTTCTAAATTAAGTAATACAGAATGTTAAACGCATCGATGTGGCGCACTAGATCCGGTCATAACGTCTAGGCCGGGTTTAGGGTGTTACATTTAGTGGTATCAGAGCCAGGTTGCAACAACTCGGCTGTGGAATGGGTTTGCAAAAACAACGATTTTCAACAATAAGATTTTTATGAAATTCGGTTAGAAGGTGGCATTCCAATCTCCTACCAAGTCCTGTAAGTAATTCTCGAATTTTTCTCAATATATATTTTGAATTATCTCTGTCAGAGTAGAACCCTACTAGGATACTCTAGATAGGATGCTCTCAAAACCGTAGGAAGACTTGATAAAAGACTAAAATGATAGCTAGACATCGACTCTGCGAAAACCAACTCAATTTCTCATGCAATCATAAAACATTTGTAATAAACACTTTGAACGCTAAAATTGATACATAAAATTTGTAGTCGATAATACGATATGAGTACGCGAGCAAGGCTCGAGGTAGAGGCGTGGGCGAGGTCGAGGAAGAGCCCGAGCGGGATCTTCATCTTCGGAACATATGCCAACGGCAGAAACATCGGTACCATCAGCAACGGAAGTAGAATCACACGATCGAGGTGCCGGGGATGATGCCCTATCGCGAGCAATGCTCGAGTTCGGAAAGGGTTATCGGGGTAAGTTCGGGTTGACGCGAAATTCGAGGATCGATTTACGAGCGACTCGCTAACGGCGCGAGATCTTTAGGGCGTATCCGGTGTAGCTCAATGTGGTGAATATTGGTTGGAGGCCACGGATCGAATTATGGATGACTTGGACATTACGTGGAGCGTAAACCGAAGGAGCCGTATCGTTGTTCGCGAGATGAGGCTTATCGCGGTGGCTCATCGTGAGGATGGAACCCACCGACAGGTCACTTGGGAGCCGCTTAAAACGCCTTTAAGGGAAGTATGTTGGGGCAAGCTATGTGGATGCCCGTGGGAAAGAATTCTTGAATCTAGTCCAAGGAGGCGTAATCATACTGAGTACGAGGTGAGTTTCGAGGTGAGCAGTATGCTGTGGGAATAGTTGCTACGGAGTATGAACGTAGCGTTCGCTTTGAGGATGGACTCGGAGATGACCTTAAGGTCTTGATTGCTCATGAAGGGAGCGTGACTTCGCGATTCTCGTGGAAAAAGCTAAGATAGCCGAGGAGGTAAAGCGTCTTGAGAGGCGAAACCATGAGAAAGATCGAAACCGCTTTGAAGGGATTACGGACCCTCGAGTGGAGCAAACAAGAATGTCAAAGGGCGAGAGTAGAGGAGCCGCTTAGAGTCTGTTCCGATGAATGTGGTTAGACCGCCAATATGTGGGGATTGTGGTAAGGTGCACTTGGGTGAATGTAGGAAACGTTACGGTGCTTGTTTCGGATGTGGATCGATGGAGCATAAAGTTAAGGACTGTCCTCAGAAAGCCAATCAGGTTCAAGTTACGGAACAGAAGGTTGCTCAACCAGCGAGAGGTGGACCACAACCACCGAGAGGGCGTGTACAAGGTAGAGGCGGTAATGGAAATGGAAATGGTCGAGGTTGAGGCGCTGGCGGGAGCCGGACATCTTTGAGGCTCGACAACCAGCGTTGGTATATATGCAAATCGTCGTCGAGAGGATGGCGATGCTCCTGATGTCATAACTGGTATGTTTTTGGTTTCTAATATGCCGTTTACTGCCTTGGTGGATATTGGATCTACTCATTCTTATGTTGCGTGTGCCATATCTGGGTTATTGGGAGTGCATTCTGAGAAGATAGTGAGTGGGGTATCTTTGCTAAGTCCTTTGGGTCACTCGGTTAGGGTAGACAAGTTGTATAGGGATGTACCCTTAGAAACTCAAGGAAGGGTCTTTTACGGCGATCTAATGGAGTTGCCGTTGGAGAGTTTGATCTCATTCTCGGGAATGGACTGGCTTGTTAAGCATAAGGCGACTTTGGACTGTACCGCTAAGCGAATGGTGCTAAGGACCACGGAAGGTGATGAGATTATGATGATAGGTGAGCGAAGGGACTATTTGTCTAACGTGATATCAGCCTTGAGGGCTGAAAAGTGGATTCGAAAAGGATGTGAGGCTTATTTGGCATTTGTAAGTCAAACAGATGAAGAGGGGCTGATAGTGGATAAAGTTAGAACTGTAAAAGAGTTCCAAGATGTTTTTCCGGAGGAGCTTCCGGGATTGCCTCCAAACTGAGAAGTCGATTTTGGAATCGACCTGTTGCCTGGGATAGCACCAGTGTCCATTGCACCATATAGGATGGCACCGAAGGAGTTGGTAGAGTTAAAGGCGCAAATTCAAGAGTTGTTGGATAGGGGCTTTATTAGGCCAAGTGTGTCTCCATGGGGAGCACCGGTGCTATTCGTGAAGAAGAAGGATGGGACGATGCGCATGTGCATTGATTATCGCCAGTTGAACAAACTGACGATTAAGAATAAGTACCCTCTGCCAAGGATTGACGATTTGTTCGATCAGCTTAAAGGGGCTTCTGTATTTTCCAAGATCGATCTTCGATCTGGATATCATCAGTTAAGGGTCAAAGAGGCAGATATTCATAAGACAGCATTCAGAACTCGTTATGGTCATTACGAGTTTCTGGTTATGCCATTTGGACTGACAAATGCTCCTGCAGCGTTTATGGACCTAATGAATCGTGTGTTTTAACCATTTCTGGATCGGTTCGTGGTCGTTTTTATTGACGATATTCTGGTATATTCTGAGACTGAAGTAAAACATGATGAGCATCTGCGCACTGTGTTGCAAGTGTTAAGGGAGAAAGAACTTTATGCAAAGTTCAGCAAGTGTGAGTTCTGGTTGAGGGAAGTAATCTTTTTAGGGCATGTGGTCTCTGCAGAGGGGATTAAAGTGGATCCTCGAAAGATTGAAGCAATTCTGGAATGGAAGCCACCTAGGTCGGTGTCAGAAATTCGAAGTTTCCTTGGGTTGGCAGGTTACTACAGCAGGTTAGTGGAAGGTTTTTCTGTGATGGCAGCGCCTACATTTAAAACTTATAAGGAAAGGAGTACCGTTTGTTTGGGTGAGAAACAGCAGGGAAGCTTTTGAGAGGTTGAAGAAAGTTACATTGAAGCACTTGTGTTAATTCAACGAGTCCGGAAAGGACTTCATCAGTGCAGTGATGCATCACACGTGAGGTTTGGGTTGTGTGTTGATGCAAGAGGGTAAGGTGGTTGCTTATGCGTCCGACAACTTAAGCCTCACGAAGGGAACTATCCTACTCATGATTTGGAGTTGGCGCAGTGATCTTTGCGCTTAAGATTTGGAGACACTACTTGTATGGGGAAAGGTGTATCATATACACAGATCATAAGAGTCTTAAGTACTTGTTAACTCAAAAGGAGCTGAACCTTAGGCAAAGGAGATGGATTGAGTTGCTAAAGGATTACGATTGTTCAATCGAATACCACCCAGGTAAGGCTAATGTGGTAGCCGATGCTCTAAGTCGTAGAGTCAGATGTCTCGATCCGAGAGAGCAATGTTTGCTCGTCTAAGTCTTTTTGATGATGGAAGTCTGTTGGCTGAATTACAAGTAAGGCCAACGTGGGTTGATCAGATTAGAGAGAAGCAGTTGAAGGATGAGTCTTTGGTCGCTCGCTTTCAACAAGTTAAGGAAGGGGGAACTTCTGAGTTTGGGTTAAATAACGAAGGGATTCTGTGTTTTCGAGGTAGAATTTGTGTTCCGAAGGACTCTGACTTGAGACAGTCAATTTTGAGGGAAGCTCATAGGGGACTGTGTGCTATGCATCCTGGAGGGAATAAGTTGTATCACGACTTGCGAGAACTGTATTGGTGGCCTGGACTTAAACGCAAAGTAACAGAATTTGTGGGGAAATGTCTGACATGCCAGCAAGTGAAAGCTGAGCATCAATTACCCTCTGGATTACTGCAGCCAGTAAAAATACCACTTTGGAAGTGGGAGAGGGTAACCATGGACTTTGTGAGTAGGCTACCCTTGACACCCTCGAAGAAAGACTCGATATGGGTGATTGTGGATAGGTTGACTAAGTCGGCACATTTCATACCTGTTCGCACTGACTTTTCACTGCAGAAATTAGCCAAGTTGTATGTGGCAGAGATTGTACGACTTCATGGAGTTCTAGTTTCGATTATCTCTGATCGAGATCCTAGATTTACATCACGATTTTGGCAAAAGTTGCATGAGGCATTGGGAACGCGGTTGAACTTTAGTACGGCTTTCCATCCCCAAACTGATGGTCAGTCGGAAAGAGTTATTCAGATTCTGGAGGATATGTTGAGGGGATGTGTGATTGATTTCCGAGGTAGTTGGGAGGATTACTTGCCTTTGACAGAGTTTGCCTACAACAATAGCTATCAGTCGAGTATTCGAATGGCACCGTATGAAGCACTGTATGGGCGAAGGTGTCAAACACCTAGTTGTTGGACTGAACTGGGGGAGAGACAAGTTCTTGGACCTGAGTTGGTGGCAGATACTGAGGATAAGGTCAAGTTGATTAGAGATCGGTTAAAGGAAGCGTTTGATAGGCAAAATTCAGATGCGGACTTGAAGCGTAAGGAGATTGAATACTCAGTAGGCGATATGGTCTTCTTGAAGGTTTCACCTTGGAAGAAGATACTAAGGTTTGGTAAGAAGGGCAAGTTGAGTCCGCGGTTCATTGGGCCTTATCGGGTTTTGAAGCGAGTAGGCCCAGTGGCTTATCAGTTGGAATTGCCTCCAGAGTTTGACAGGATTCACGATGTTTTCCACGTCTCCATGCTAAGGCGTTATCGTTCTGACCCTACTCATGTCGTGCTGGTTACTGAAATTGAGGTGCGAACTGATTTAACCTTTGAGGAGGAGCCTGTGCAAATATTGGATCGAGACGTTAAGCTTCTAAGAAGGAAATCTGTCCCATTAGTGAAAGTACTTTGGCGTAATCATGGCAGAGAGGAAGCTACTTGGGAGCCAGAGGAGGCAATGCAGCAACAATACCCTCATCTGTTTAGACCGGAGTAAATTTCGAGAGGACGAAATTTCTTTAAGGAGGGTAGAGTTATAACGCCCAATTTTCTGAACTTTGTAAAATCTGAAAAAAAAATTAAAATTTTGTGTTCTCGCTTGTTATGTGTAGGATTTATATGATAGTGGGCCTCTAGAAGGCCCAAGCTTAGAGATAAAACCCGATAGTTTTAATTAATTTTAATTCCATAGGAGAAAGGGTTACATGTAAAATTAGGCTTATAGGAATTAATTGTGTAAAATGGATCACAAGGAAGCATGTGGTAAAGTGGCTAGCGACGCCCACTAGGAAGGATGTAGGTGGCGTGTGTGAGCTTAGGAGGACCCGTGGTTCAAGCCACGATGAATACAAAATAATGGATTTATTTTTATGAACAGAAAAGGTAGGTGGTGGAACTTAAGTGAAAGTCCATCGCTGGGAGTTTGAGTTGCTAAGGGGATTGAATAAGGATAAAGATAAGGAGGAAATCTAGGAGTGATCAAGGAGCAAGAGGTGGCCACCAAGGGACTTTAGCTTGGGAAATTCAGCTAGGTAGTGCATGATTAGGAATTTCGGCATTTGGGTGTGTGGTGACCAGATTCTCGACCATCTTTCCTTCTCCTCTGCTTCTTTCTTTCTTTTTCCCTCCATCTATTTTTCTTCTTCTTGACCCATAGCCAAATCCTACCATTATTCTATTCATCTTCACATTTCCATCATTTGTTTTTAAGCCTTATACACAAAGCCTAACCCCAAAATCCTAGTTTTTACTGTGCGATTTCTCCTAGCCCAAAACTCGTGGTTTTCTCCGTCTTATGGCCGATTCTTTTTTTTTTTCTAAATCTATAACTTCTGCCGACAAAGTCATTACAAAAACCCTACTATACCATATTTTCTTTCATTGTTACAAAAAGCCGAAACTCCCACACTATCCTAGGGACATAGCCGAATACTGAGATCATTGAGGGCTCTACTTTTGTTATCGTTTGAGGGCTTGGAACGACGTCAGAATCAAATAGGAACAAAGGGGAAACGTTGACTGGAAGAATCGGTGGTAAGTCTGTCCAACTTAGTCTATCTTGCATATTTTAAGAAAAGCCGGAATCCCTAAAAGGTTAGGGAGGTTGTCGTTTTTTTGTCTTATAGCCCTTAGGGGTTGTGATGACAGTGTTATTTTGGTAGTAGTGTGATTAAGAGGCTGTTGATCAAGGGCTAGGACGAGTGGAACAATCGGATCATTGGAGCTAACCATCTCTCGGCATCTAGGTAAGGGCAATAGAGGTTTTAAGCATGTTTGGCCGAATGTGGTAAGGGACTAAGTATTTGGTGTTACTTTGGTATTTAGAGTAATATTTTAGTGACTCAATTGTAGGCAGTTCGTGTGTAGAGCTTGTCGAGGAAATCGCAAAACAGGTGTGTAATCTATACCCTTCTATAGACTAGATCGGTAAAAGCCGAAAAGCCGAAATACCGAAAAGCCAGATTTTGGGAACTTACGAGTGTCACGAATGCTCGTAAGAGGAAAGGGGTTATTAATTCAGTATTCTGTGATGGGAAGATCGCAAAGTGCACCAATCCGCGCGTTTTGGAAATTTTGGGCTTAATGGGCCTAAAGTCGGTTAATGGGCCAACGGGCCCAACTCGGTAAGTATGTACGGTAAGTGGTTCTGAATATACGTAAATAGTGAAAATATGCATGAAACCCTAAGAATAGATAAATTACTAGATTACCCACATGTATGAAAATTACTATTATACCCCTAGGTGTAAAATGACCTAAATACCCCTAAGGTTAAATTATGTCTGAAAAGCATGTTGACGATATTCTGTATGATGTATGACATGAATGTATATCTGTTGCATGGGGACATGGGTTATATTATGGAGGAAGCCTCCTGGTGGCTATGCCACAAATTAACTGTTCTGGTGGCTTTGCCACATATATATCTGATACAGTGGCTTTGCCACATATATCTACATCCGGTGACTCACACATTTTTCACGTATCTGGCGACCATGCTGCGTATTTCTGTGGCGTGTAGCGGTTGGGTGGGTCGAGTAGTCTCCCCACATGGTGAAAGGATGGTATGGGGGAGTATGTGGTTGGATATGGGTTGGGCTTTTGCATAAGCATGATATGAATCTGTACTGATTTGTTCTGGGCCTATGGGCTTTAATCTGAAATCTGTTCTGGGCTGAGGCCAATTTATTCTGTCTCTGTGGTTTGAATTGATTTAGGCTATGGTTTGGATATTTACACACTGAGTTTTCCCAAACTCACCCCTCCATTCTCATCTTTGCAGGTAATCCCCAACCATAGTGGGCTTGGAGCTGTGAGGGATTCGGAGTGGCCACTTGTTTCCGCAATTCAGTTTCTTCCTGATGAACTGGACGTCTTTTATTTCATTTACGTTTTCTATGGTTTTAAGTGTAATAAGGCCGCTTAATTATTGTTTTAAAGGTTTGATTTATATTCTGTTAGGTTAGGAATGATTTATGATAATTGGCAAAATGGACTAGCTCTAGGGCGCGTTTTCAAAAGCATAAAACGATTTCAAAATAACGCAATCACGAGTAAGACTTCCGCTAAACCAATATTTTTTTTTAACTTAACTTAATCATTTTCTTAAGATGGACTTAACCAAAATAGTTTTCTCAAAATCATACGAGTTGTTAGAGTGTGGCAATGGCGGTGTGCATGTCTAGGATTGGATCCGAAGGAGCTTGGTACTTAAGCGGTCAAGCGGACTCACCTCCTCTTTTCGGTTTCCTACCGGTGCACACTTTCTATTCACTTTAACCTACTTTCAAAAGTGTCTTTTACAAACACCAACTAAGTTTTCTAAATTAAGTAATACGGAATGTTTTGAACGCATCGATGTGGCGCACTAGATCCGGTCATAACGTCTAGGCCGGGTTTAGGGTGTTACATAATTATTCATATTCTTGATTCACTCGGTGCAAAAATTTCCCCAATAGTTCAAAACTATTGAAAACAAACCAAATTTGTGTAAATTTATTATAAAAATAATTAAAATTCAATATGTTAATAATTTGAGTGAAAATTAATTATTTATAATTAAAATATAAATTTTGACAAAAATTACTAAGAAACTGCATGAATTAGAGCTAAAAAAGGGTTGAAAAGCTCTATATATTTGCATTTCCACACCCCAAACTTAATTCATTGCTCGTCCCAAGTAATGCACAAATTGTAAAAGAAGTTGCTTGAAATCACTTTTGAAAATTTTCCTCAAAAATCATTTCTCCCCACAATTATGAGTTTAGTGTAAATATGCTCAAGAACAAAAATTTTGAGATTATGCAACTTAAGTATACACAGTGCTCTAATTATTCTTAACTGTAGCATGATAGCAAAATTATAACCTAAATGCTTTCCTAATAAATATATACTAAATTCATACAAATTAAATTTTATTTCCTCATCTAAGACTAAGTTGCAATCCCCAAGATTAATTATGCTTTCATATGTTGTATTTGGTAATTTCTCTCCACTAATGTAGTTAGCACAAGAATCTGAATCAATAGGTCTTTTAAATAGGTTGTAACGTGGCTTGGTTAGGGGTAGGGAAGAGATAGATAATTTTAAGTTGAAAAACCTAGACTCAGCTTGCATAAGACCTTTGGAATAAATACTTTCAAATTCACCAACTAATTTTGTAGTTGAGTACACATGCTGCTTGTACATCTATTTTCTTTTATACATATGCTCTCTATTTTCCTTTTTTTTTTCACATTCGAGCATATTACTACACATAGTACAATTTTTTTGAGCATTTGGTACACCTTCTCAACTCCCCCAAACTTATTTTTAGAGAGTATTCTGGATCAACTGAGTCTAGTGTTTGGGATAATTTAGAGATAATTATGAGAAAAGGGATGAGTTACTTTTGCAAGGATCCAATTAATTCAGGCCATATAGTCTCAAAGTTGGGTTTCTAAGGATATATATTCATTAAGGTTAGCTTGAAAGACTCAAACGGTCCAAACAAAGTTTTCCTAAATCATTTGCAAAATTCCATGCCTCCTAGGATTTCGCCTCAAGAAATTACTAAGTCAATTTTAGAGACTTAATTTTTCATGCATGCTTAGCTTTTCTAAGGAATTAAAAATTTCTTGGTTTGATTTACATACTTTATTAAGGCTAACATTTATGTCATAATTTAGCTAACATAAACATTATTGAGATACTAGAACTTTATTTATACTAAAGTTTAGCATAACCAACAAAAATTTCAAATTTTCGAGCAAAATATAATTTGATCATAATTTGATAGGAAAAATAAATTCTAAAAGAAACAATTCAATTTTTTGGTCCCCTTACTTAAGATGAACAATGTCCCCATTTTTAAAAACAATTGAGAGAATGAAAATATAGAAGTGAATAGATATTGTAAGCCAGGTAGGATCTCAGGAAAATGAGGTGAGTCAAGTTTAACTGCTTAAATACCAAGCTTTTCCTAGACAAATCCAATCTTAGACATATACATATCTATTGCCACACTTCTCATTTTGTAAATTGTTCTATTTTTATTTATGATTTCAACCTCTTGTTTTATTATGCAAGAAATAGAAATATCCTAAAAGAATTTAAAAATAAAAAATTAACATATCTTAAAAAGAAAAATAAAGTAAAGACAAGATCCCCCATTTTTATTTATTTGTAGACCCTTCCGAATCCGACCCATCTTTTGCTTCATCGTCCTTGTTTTTACTCGACTCGCCTTGTTCCTTCCTTGACATTGGAGTCGATGGTTCAAATATAAATTCTGGAAATTCAGGCACAAAGACAAATTGGTTATGAAATATTTTCTTAAAAGCATCTCTAATTGAGTCATCTCGTATTTTTTAGTATCTCCAATAACCTTACTACTGCCATTAAATATGTTGTAGCATATCCATTATGGAAATGATTATTCATACTTTTGATTCACTCGATGCAAAAATTTCCCAACAGGTCAAGCTTCTCGAGGTGCTTGTCGAGCCAATTTTCATCCTTTGTGCAAAATTGTCAAAAACAAACCAAAAATTGTGTAAATTTATGATAAAAATAATTAAAATTTAATATGTTACTAATTTGAGTGAAACTTAATTATTTAATAATTAAAATATAATTTTTGAAAAAAATTAATAAGAAACTACCTGAATTAGAGTTGAAAAAGGGCTAAAAAGTCTATATATTTTTGTGTTTCTAGTGGCTGTTTGTTAATGTGTTGCATTGAAATTTTGCATGCTTAAGGGATAAGAAAACTCCAAAAGTCATATTCACCTCCTATGATGGATGGTGGCATTAAATGGTGCATAGGAATGATTAATAGCCATATTTTCTTCCCCAAACAGAACAACCACTTGGTGTGAAAGCTTTTGATTCTGTTTGAAAAACGAACAACCCTTTTAAAGCTTTAATTAGGTGGTTAGCAATTGGATTCTCCTAGGACACAATTAAACACACAATTAAAATACTTAAGACATATTAAACACGTCTAGAACTAAAACAAGCATTAAAGATGTAATAAAAGAGGCAAATTAAATAACTAGCTTTCAGAAATATTAAAATACAATAAAACTAATTATATAAACTACCAACCAACTTAACTATAACTACCAGAATTAAATATGATTAAGACATATTAAAATTCTGTAATAATAGGACATGAAATAAATTAAAAGTTGTGCAATTTAACACAAATTAGCATGCACCATTAGGTCTCAATGTCACATGCAGAATTTTGCATGGAAGTACATGATCTCATCTTGCATTTAGACCCTTCGAGCTTGGCCCAATCGAGTCACATGACGTGACCGATATCACACATAACCTCTCTCTTTTAGGCAATTTATCCTCAAATCGAGCCTTTTGCTTGCGAAAAAATTTTGTTTATCGTGGTCCCTTAATTTGTATCTTCCTTTCATCAGTTAGTGATAACTTTTTCAGGAACCTAAAAATGAAAAACACCTCCACAAACAAAATTAGAATAAATACTTTCTTTCATTCCATCACTCACATGAACTTGGAACAATCCAAAGATGTTACAATTCGTATAAACATAACGAATATCAAGCGCTCCTTTCAAATGTTGTAAACTTAAGTTAAGTCCAAGACAAAAGACAAAGTGTTACCAAACAAATTTAATATGATTCAAAGACTTTGTTTTCAATAACACAGGAGATACATAGAACACTTAGAAGTCATTCATAAAAGCATGCAACATGAAAATTTGATGCTCACATCCCTTTAACAATGAAATAAAAGAACAAGCTCTGAAATTGAACACACAATTTTGATCACTCATTTTAGAATGAAGCAATTTTGTTTCCTTGAAAAATGATTCAGCCATGCTAAACACAAAAAATTTAGATATATACACATTCAAACAAGCAAGCCTCTCAAACTTCCTTCGAGTAGACATGAATTCACAAGAAAATTTCACACGAAAATTTAAAGAACTCACATCATACTCAGAATCAAACAGATTAGGCATCTTATGTGGAAATTCTTTATCAATCACAACAATTGAATTGTATAGGCATTTAATTGAACCAAAATCGTTAATGGATGTTTCAATTTGTGAGCTAAGGTCATGAAAATTAGCAAAAGGCATGTCATGAGGAAAATGTTTTGAGAAAAATCCTTGAACAAATATTCAAAAAATAACGACAAGAAAAAATATTGTTAAGAGGTCTTTTAAGAGAAAAATCATCGACAGGCTTACTATCAACATTTAAAGAATTTCAACTTGCTTGAATCTTAAACAGATCCTTACCTTGCTTACCTTTCACAACTTGAAGAATGTTTCCACTTTCTAACTTACCTTTTTCCTACACTTGAAATCTACCTTCATTTTTTATCCAAAAAAAAAAAAGAAATCTACCTTCATTTGGAAGGTAATGGAGTTGGAACTCAACCATTTAATTTTTAGAAACTTGAAATGAAGAGATATCACAAAGAAAACTTGAACCGAGATTAGTTAAAACAATCCTCACTTTTGTTTGATCATTCACACTCTTCTTTTTCTTCCTTCTCAATTTATTTTTCCTCTTTTTCACACTTATTTTCATTTTTTTTCAATTCCATTTTGTTTTTCTTTTTTGCTCTTGTTTTTACTTTATTTTTCTCTTGCTCTCATCATCTTTGCTTATCCTCTCGAATCTGACCCAGAGTCAATGATGCCAAGGTGACTTTTTGGCTTTGACACTCAAACGTGTATCGATTAGCATGACCATCATAATGGACTCGTCGGTCAAACTGCCATAGACACCTTAGAAGGATATGTTAATTTGCATGGGTACAACATCACAGAGTACCTCATCTTTGTATTTGTCGATTGTGAAGTATACCATCACTTTTTTGGTGACCTTCACTTGACCACTTTTGTTCAGCCATTGCAAGTTTTACGGTTGAGGATGTTTCGACGTAGGCAATTAAACTTTCTCCACCATAGTTGTACTCACAACGTTAGTACAACTCCCACCATTGATTATCATATTGCACACTTTATTTTGTACATAACAATGAGTTTGAAATAAGTTCTCCCGTTGTATTCTGCTTCCATTGGTTTGAACATTTAAGGACTTTCTTGAAACAAAACTTTTTCGCTTCATGATTTTAAATAGTAAAACAGTGCCTTAACAGAACAAACCTCACAGATTCACTTGAAAGAAAAAATCGCTCTACTCGTGTTTGCACACAGATTAGGCTTTTTTTCACTCTAATAATCTCATTCATTTGCACCTTTTACCTCTCACGAGTTGTTCTCTCGATTCTAATAGAACTATCGGAACACAATAAAGAATTTCAAATACGTTGTGGCAAAGGGTAGAAACAAGCTTTAAATGGTGTCTGGGGCTATTTTGGGTATATATATATTTTCAAAAAGAACTTTGATGTCACAAAAGATGTAGAATGGGTTAAAATGGTGTATTAGGTGAAAGGTTAAAATGAGAATTCTAGGGTTCAAAATTTTTTTTGTTATTGCTAAATTTCACGAACAGGCGTAAAATAGGCTCCAAAGTATGATACGGATAAATTTTCTATAGAAAGGTTCCCAGATTCTTTTTATTCGAGTTTCTACTCGTTCTTTTCCTTTTCCTTTATTTTATTTTCTTTTTTTTCTTCACGAATGATACGAGTAGCTCGGTCCAATTCAAAAGCCATAATAGAGATGGGCCTTTCCAAGTACTCATGTGGATTAATGACAACACCTATCAAATAGATCTACTTGGTGAGTACAATATAAGTTCTACTTTTAATATTGCTGACTTATCTACCTTTGATGTTTCAGATTCAAGGACGAATATTTTTGAGGAAGAAGGGAATGGTACGAGTCGCAAGGCCCAAAATCAGGCTCATAAATGTGATGGGCTCAAATTTCCACAAGGCCCAATAACGAGGTTGAAAGCTAAGAAAATCCAAGCAAGATTGAATGCGACCATCTAAGACTTCGTTACCAAAGCCCTAGATGCGCACACGACCTTAAAAGAAAATCAAGATTCACTATCTTGTTTTCAAGAAAATCAAGAAATCAAATCTTGGTCCAATTTTGTTGTTTTAGATAATTTCAAGAATCAAGAAAATAAAGATCTCAAATCTTGCAAAATCTTGTTCCAAGAAACTGAATCTTGTAGCTAAGGTGCATTGTATTTCATGTACAAGCTTGAACGAGCCAATTTGGAGAGAAAACAAATCACAAGACAAAGTTCTTGAAAAAAATGGCACATTAAGATGTATACAAGCCCATCCTGAAGTTTGGAAAGTAATTTAATTGAATACCAGGCCAAATTATCAAAGTGGCCCAAATTGTAAAGTATTTAAACTATAGGTCTAGTTTTATTTTAACAGGTGGATCATCATGTAAGAATTCAGCCCAAAGAGCCCATTTAATTCCTTTGGTTGAATTCTCATTAAAAGTCTACATTTAGAATTATTTTGTTTTTTTATTTAATGAGTTGTTGATACGAACTTGCCTCGGTGATGATTTAAGTCGTTTAGATTGCCCGATCATAAAATTAAGTAAGACTCGAGTTGTTTCAGAATGGGCTGGAAAAGGTTGAAAAATAGGCTCAAAAAACAAAGATTAAGGATAGTTGAAATGATAGATGGGCGAATTTGGCTAAGGCCAAGATTAAACCAACAATATATAAAAGGTTGACCCGAATCTTAAATAGCACTTAGGTGAAATCGGTTTGGAAAAGATAACGAACCTTGACCCATTATCTATGAAAGATAGGAACCAGAGGTATAGGTGAACGCCACACTTAACAAAGTGATAAGTTCAAAGAAAAACGGGATTGACGCCACAAGAGTTGTCTTGATAAGTTAATTCAGTTTAAAGAGAACGATGTGAATTGATACTTACAAAATAATATAATTTCATTAAAATGAGAAAACGTCCATTACAATGAGCTGATTACAAGTATTTATAATGCTAGATAAAGGCCTACCAAATAGTCACAATAATCAACTTAAATGAGCTGTTAATGGCTGAAATAAAACTTAATCAATAAGCACAAACTCTTAAATTCCTCTAAGCCTAAGCAACTCCAGCCATCAATATGATTTATAGCTCCAATTCAGCTGATTTAATGAGTTTGAATGCTTAGATTTCATTCTTTTAGTGGCCAAAGAGTTTTTAGAATAAGTTTTAAATTCCCTCTTGGCAGCCGAATAGACACCAATAATAAGCTTTGAATTCCCTCTTGGCAACCGAATAGACACCAGCAATTTTGTTGATATTTTGAGCACTTGGAGAAGAGGAATAGGCTGCTAAATTTAAATAATGCAAAATGCTATTCTTAAATGTTGTAACAGCCGCATTTAGCACTTTATAACAACTCCCTTGTACATAACTTATTCCAGCTGAATAGTCACCTACAAGCATTAACAAACACATTAAAAACACATTAAACACACTAAAATTAATAAGTTTAGTTAATAAACTATAAATAAACACATTTAAAAGTTAACTTAATTTAATAAACTGTAAATAAACATATTTAAAAATAAGTTATTCCAACAATTAAATAAACTAAGATAAGCATTTATTCCAGCAATTAATTAACTAAAATGAGTTTAATAAAAATAAAGTCCAGCAACTCAATTATTAACTAAGATGACTTAAAAAAATTAAAGTTCAACTTGCAATAAATTGTAAGGGACGCCTATTTAGCTGGTCCAAGCATGATCAATGGATTTAGATACTTGCTCTCCCCAAGCTCGATCAACATAACTTGCTTTATTAAGGCCTACACACAAATGAACAAACTAAAATTAAGCTTTATTTTGCACTTAGGCCTCTCTTGTTTATGCCAATCTCAATGGCGTTGAGTTGTTTTGTAACATGATGCGGTCAGGGTCGCATCAGTTGTCATGTTAGTTATTTTATTAGGGTTAGGAAAACTTATTTTGGGGGCCTATAAGTAGCATGGATGTTAACCTTTGTACACTGTAACGCCCTAAAATATAGCTGATTATTTTTTGTATGTTGTGTATTACAAATGCATGCTTGTCTCAGTGGTTAAGTGTCCTGGGAAGTGCCTGAGAAGTCTTAGGTTCAAGCCTGGGCACTTCCAAAAAACATTGTTTTTTAAGAAATAAACCATTGCCTTTGGTTAGTGGACTTTTAAATTTATGTGAGTAACACATGACATAAAGAGCCTATTGGTCTAGGGGTAAGTGGCATGTGGAGTGTCCCTTGGGGGTCTGAGCTTTGAGGCTTGGTGACGCAAAAGGGACATTTTATTTTGCTACAAGTATGGTGGAAGTGTCCTAGGTTGACCGAAACTGAGGTGTGTGATTGGAGTTTGAATGGGCGGTTGAGGAGATAATGAAGGAGGGATTTTAGGAGGATTATGTGGGATTTGAAAGTGGGGGAAGTTGTGCCGAAATTGAATTCTTGTTCAGAGAGTTTTGGCTGAGGTGGGAAAGGTTAGAAGACTCAAGTGTGAGAGTTGTTTAGAGGTCTTGTCGAAATAGGAGTCCATTTTTGGAAAATCAGCATTAGCTTACCTCTCTTTGCTTTTGGTGCCGAATTTAGCTACTTCTCGGTTTGGCTTTCTTGCTTGTTGTGGTCGAATAGTGCTTGATCATTCGGGTCTTTCTCTCTGTTGTGTTTTGCGATTTTGTGCTCCCTTTCTGATCTTTTTCCTCTGGTTAACTGATTTCTTTTCCTCTCTTTCTTATTTTTCTTTTTCTTTTCTTCTTGACCGATTGTTGCTATCTCTTTTTCCCTCTCAACAGTTTTGGTTTTGATTCCACCTTCTCCCTCCCATAATCGGTTATAGTCTTTAGGCCGATTACCTTGTCTCTTCTCCTCTCCTTTTCTTTTCACTTCTCTACTCTCTCACAATTCCTTCCCTTTTCACTAGTGGGTGGCTGAATATTGATTGGTAAGTCTCTGGCCTCTGCTCTTTTGGCTTTTCCCCTCTTTTCCCTGAATGCCAATTCTCATATTTTTCTCTCTTGGTCATGGTGATCTTTCGGGTTTTAGTAATACTTGAGGAGTGAAGGAGTTTGCTAGTGTTACAGAAACGATCAAAACCTTTCTCTTGTCCCTCCATCGAAGGTAATTCTACTCATTGGTATTATATTGAACTGAGGTATTTCGGCTTGGATTCTTTGGTTTTGGCCGAATGTTTCTTTCCCTTATTTTGGGTTTGCTTTTTCTTTAGGTTGGTATGCATTGTTTCAACCCTTGTGTATAAGCAAACATGAGTAATAGATTCGCGTATTATGCAGATAATCACCAAGGAGTCTGTTATCAACCTCCGCCAGCAATCTAAGCGGGCTAAAACCACGCTCGTTCAATCAAGGCAAGTATCGATATGATTTTGAGATGAGTGTTAAAAGTGGTTGTTTAACCTTGTTGATTAAATGACTAACTGAGTGTCTTGATTGAATATAGGGTTGGATCTCGTAGGTTTCTACGCCTTTTCGCAACAAGGTGTGTAACCACACTACTATAATTGTAGATCGGCAAAAGCCGAAAAAGTATGACTACTAATGCTACACATGTGTGCGCTCGCTCATGTGGTAATCCGAATGCGTAAAACGTGGGCATTTGGTCGTAGAGGCCACCATGAGCATTTTCATGGGCTTCGACCGTTTTGGGCCACGTTGGGCCCAAATGGGTCGTGTGGGCCCCACGGGCTCGTGGGCCCCACACGGGTAAACCACATGGGTGTGTGGAGATTATTGGTCCAGGTTTTGTAGTTTATACGGCCAAGGTCATTTTTGTGCTTTATGGGCCACATGGGCGTGTGGGCCCACATGGGCTGCATTATGGGCTTTGGGCCTATTTTCACTGTTTGACTGTTAAGGTTACACGGGTCACCCGAGACGACTGTGGACCTTCTATTGGGTCGGTAAGTATACCTAGACCTTAATCTGATGAAATGACTATTATACCCCTATGAGGTAAAATAGCTGGTTTACCCCTATGATATGTATGACTGTATTCGGGCATGACATGTTTTGCATACACGTATGATATTATGACATGACATATTGCATAGGGATATGTTATTGCATTTGGAGTAAGTGTACTATACTAGCAGCTCTGCTGCAAATACAGTTTAATGCCGCAACCGGTGCTATATTTTAGAGTGTAGGGATGGGTGGGTCGATTTTATCCCCACATGGAGTGTAGGGCTGGACGAAGTGGACTGTAGAGGATGGATGGGTAGGATTTCTAATTGTATTTCTGTTATTGTTACTGAAATGGGCTAAGGCCCACACTGTTACTGTTACTGAAATAGGCTAACGCCCACACTGATACTGTTACTGTAATGGGCTGAGGCCCTAACTGAGATTGAACTACTACTGAAACGGGCTTTGGCCCAGTCTGTAACTGCCTACTATATGACTGATTGTTGATAATGGATTACATATTGAGTTTTCATAAACTCACCTTTTTGCTTCTCTGCGCAAGTAATCCTTAGGTGGGTCGGTGCTGCGAGGGACTAGACGGTGGCCACACAACTGCACTTGCTTTTACTTTTTAACTTCTATTTTATAAGTAATTTAATTTGGGTATTTGTTATATAATAAGGCCTCCTAAAGTTTTATTTTTGATTTGGGATTTATTTACTTTGAATCATATCTGTTAGAAGTAGGCCGCGGTTTTTCATAAAGATTTATGCTTTCAAAACACCACATTATTGCAACATATTCTAAAAAGCTTCTGCAAACAAACATTGTTTTAAAGTGCAATAACAAATATGATTAACACTTTTCTAAACCAACTTGAGTTTTAACAACGAACAAGATACTCTAAATTTTCATATAGATCACAACGAGGTTTTAATATGGAACGAATTTTTCAACGGAACCATGTTTTTTGAAATACACTTTAATATGACATCGCAGATTCGACCATAATGTGTAGGCTGGGTTTGGGGTGTTGCATACATATATAATTGATTTATGTTTTTTTTGAGTTAATAATAATTCTCTTTGAGTTTTTCTTCAAGAATTGCTATTGAGTTTCTTTTAGAAGCTATTTAAACAATCTTTCAGGTTGTGGGAATCATCTTCAAGCTTTTTCTTGCCAAGATCTCGTTCTTGGAGGGGGAACTAGAGCCATTGAAAGGAGTTGTAGATTCTTATTGTTTCCAAGGCTTCTTAGGACGTGATATTCTCTTTTCTATCCTTAATTTATTGTTTCTTGCTTATTGAAGTTAATTCTTACTATTTTGGCTTGCTGATTTTATTGATTTTCGTTCTAGGTTAAAGTTGCTTCAAGAAAAACGTTCTCCTATCTTGTTCCATCAAGAAACACATCAAAATTAGGATTTTTAATCTTTTCTTGTTGTTACAAACATTATTGCAAAGAACATTTTACTTTTGTCTTGAAAATCACTTCTAACAAATCTGTTTGTGTTTTGTTTTTTCCAGACCTGGTTGGGGCATTTTCTTAAAGTCCAAAGACGATTTCTTTCCATCCAAGAAACCCTAATTCATTCTCTATTAGACTCTTTAGTAGCCGGTTCATCTTTCTTTTGTTTTAATTTCGTTTGTCTCTCCTTTGTGACAACTAATATATTTTCGTTATTTCATGTTTCAATTTACGTTTGTCTAGAGATCTAGGATAAAATCCGCGACTTTGAAAAACTTTATGATCCACTTCCACATTCATCCACATTATTCTTTATCATTTGGTATCAAAGTTTGTAATGCCCCATACATGCATTCCACACCAAAACAGTGTACGAGGTATTACCAGAACATAACACATACCATTAAATAAAACCGAAACAAAAATATGGCATCCAATTGGATCATGAAACATTATAACATATGCCTTTAACAATATTAGCCAACTTCAATGGCTTTGTACAAAATACTCGATCACATACTGTAGCCAATATTTTTTTTAGACTAGGCAATTATGACACGTAACAAAATAACTAAGCCTACTATACATGCCATAATTCAAAATGTTTAGTTCAAATACCCAAAAATATTGATAGTGTAGGCAGATCTTCAACGATCCTTGACTCCTGTGCAAGCTGGACGACACTATAAGACAAAAGAGAGAAAAGAAAGTAAGCTTATAGCTTAGTAAGCAAGTATATAAATAATGAATAAAGAATTTAATATGATTACATAATAACTCAAGTGTATCTACTTTTAATTTCACTATTTACTCCACTTTGGTCAAGCTGTCTCTCCTGCGTAATGTTCACTAAATAAATCATAACTCGAGTTCTGAAACTCGAAATCCAATTTCGTAAATTTTCCTTGAAACTAGACTCATATATCTACTTAGTAATTGTTTTATAGAATTTTTGGTCAAGCCAATTAGTACAGTTTATTAGTTAAAGTTTCCCCTGTTTCAGGGTTCGGCCACTCTAACCCCTGTATATTACGATTCATATATCTCTCTATTCAGAGTTTCAATGACTATTCCGTTTGTTAGTTATAAAACTAGACCCAATAAGAATTTCATACATGTAAGATACAACTCCTAATTGTTTCTTTACAATCTATGGTAAATTTTTAAAGTCTGAACAGGGGATCATGTAGTCATTCTAAGCAGGTCTCACGAAAATATAAATTTCTCAAAATATAAGATTCCTTTACTTGCTCTGTTTCTTTTACATGAAAATAGACTTATTAAGATTTAAATTAATATCTCATTCAGCCTCTAATTAAATTCCCATTATTTTTGGTGATTTTTCAAATTCACGACACTGCGTCTGTCCAAAATAGTATTATTGCTGATTCACTCTTTCACACTTTCTTTATATTAATCTCATTTTAACATGCATATCACAATTCATTTTCACCACATTTCATACATCACAAGTATAGGTCCATGATTACAATGTCACCATACAGTCATCCCGTTGAACAATTCGGATTAATTCCCGATACTTGATGGTTTCAGCACACTGCTCCACCATCGTATTTCATATAATTCGGCTCTCATGTACACATGGTGAACACTTAGTACCACCCATGTGACCTAGCCAATTTATCTCGTAGCTCTCTTGTCTACATGATGTCCTTCACTTGGAATCACACATGTGACCTAGCTACATTTATCTCTCCCGTAGCTCTCTTGTCTACATAGGATACTTCCCGTATCACACATGTGACCTAGCTACTACATAGTATCGCGTATCTTTCTTGTACACATGATGTGCATTCGGCATCATACATGTGACCTAGCTACACTCCATCTATATTATTCAATCTTTCCGAATGTTCAACCGGGATTTCTCTCTCTATTACTTATTTCCATTCTTCCAATAGTCAATTTATGCTTCAAAATCGGCTAATATATATATATAATAGGCTGAAATATAAAAATGTAAATTAATTTAATGTATTATTTACATACAAACTTACCTCGGTGCAAAATATGGAAATTTTGCAATTTAGTCCAAAACCTTTTCCTTCCCCCGTTCGTGATCGATTCCACGCCTTTCTTGATCTATAACAACACATTTAGCTCATTTAACACTCATACTATTTATTTCAATCCAGAAATCACATTATGGAAAAATTACATTTTTGCCCCTTAACTTTTACAAAGTTACGATTTTGCCCTTAGGATCGGAAATTTAATTTCAGCCCTTATTCTTATGTTTAATGACATTCTGATCATTTTTATCTTCTATGGCAACATCAAATTCTCACTCTAACACATAGTTATGAACAATAGGTATTTTTACCGATTATGTCGTTTTGCTCGTTTTTGCTAAAAATAACTTAGAAAAGATTGTTCTCCTAACTTCAAACATTCATATTCTACCATCAAACATCAAAATACATGCATATCATTCATGGGTAAATTTTTAAACATAAACCCTAACTCGAAATAATGGTAGAAATAGGTAGACCGAGTTACGAGGATTTCAAAAATGTAAAGAACATTAAAAACAGGGCTTGAATGCACTTACTATTGAGCTTGAAAGCATGAGAAAAACCCTAGCTATGGAGAACATGCAAATTTCGACCAAGCTTAATGAAGATGAACACATTTTTTTGTTATTCTTCCCATTTTATTTCATTTTATATACAAATGACCAAAATGCCCTTACTACTAAACTTTCTAAAAATTCCATCCATGTCCTAATTTTTGTCCATATAAAAGATAATGGTGTAATTGCCATTTAAGGACCTCTACTTAAAACCCCCATTTCAATCTAGTACTTTATGAATTAGACACATTTTTCACCTATTTCAATTTAGTCCTAAACGTCAAATTAAACATCCAATCGATAAAATTTCGCAACGAAATTTTCACACAATTATGAAATCATAATATAAACGCTAAAACTTAATCATAATAATATTTTTTTAAATCTCGAATTTGTGGTTCCAAAATCACTATTCCGTTTTGGCCCTAAATCGGGCTGTTACAAAGTTGAACATTTTGGGTGTTCATGGTTGATTTCTAAACTGATTTCCATTGCAAAATAGCCTATAAGCAGTTTTTACCTAGAATTTTTTTGAAAAAAAATATTTTTGAAAATAAAAAGATATTCTATGGGTTGAATTTTTTTTTTGAAACTTTCTAGATCAAATCTACATTATGTGAGGAGGCTCCAATTTAAATTTCATGATTTTTTGAAATTGAGAACACCTCAAACAATGTTTGTCAAGTTGCTTCGTAATTTTTTGGGTTTTAGCAATTTTTATTGATTCTTTGCCTTAGGTTTTCATTTTTTTTTTTGCTTTTTATTGTTTCTTTACACATTCTAACACTTTTTTGTTTTAGGTTAATGAACGTTGCACATTCCTTCCTCCGTGCAACACAAACCGTTTGTGTCTAGCCACTTTTGGACTCCTAGTGCCATTAGGATATTTTGTAGCTAGATTCTTTAATATTCTGATTGATTGTTATACGTACTCCTAAAGGACTCACAAGATTAATTCTTATCTCATTGAGAATTTGAATTTTATTGATGAGTGCATAACAGTGAGGTTTGTTTCATTTTTCTTTTCTTGAGTGTTGTGTTCCTTTCAGGATTTCATAATGATTCTCGATACTATGATTGGGAAGTTGCAAAGGCAAATAGAGTAACTATTAGACAGAGGGAGATAGTCAGATGAAAAGAGGAGTACGATTGATCTCTCACATGTTGTGAAATGTTATTGGTGTAGTTCAAAAGATCATGAGGGTTTCTGATGTCCAATTAAATATCCAAAGAGAGAGAATAAGGCTGAGCTATTACCTTTTGTGCAATGTTATTGGTGTAGTTCAAAAGATCAAGGGTTTCCAATATCCAATTAAATATCCAATAAGAGAAGAAAGTAAGTATGACTTTGTACCTTTTGTTCATTCTTACTTTAGTGGAAAAGAGATATTTGATGGCGAACTTTGTGAACCAGAAAAAGATAATAGTGAGAATTTTTTCCTCGAATCTATGGAGTTAGATGAGATAGAAGCATCATGTTCTCCTGCTGAGATGTATTGTACTAAATTGAATATTCATAATACAGCTGAAGTGGATATGGGAAGTGAGAAAAAATCATGTGAAAAGACTAAGAGAAAAGAGACCTTGAGTGATAAAAGTCTACTTAATGGTCTAAATTTGGTGAGTGAAAATCCATATGAGTTAAACTTGGAGAGCTCTCAAGTGGAAAAAGAAAATAAAATGCAAGAAAATACCTAAACAAAAGTGAGAAGTGATTATGTTTTAACCAAACCTAACTAAAATTTGTTTAGAGGTATCTCTTCATTACAGGACTTCGAGGATCCATTGATGGATTTTCAATTATATTACTCTACAATTGATAAACGGTTTTACTTTTGGGAAAGAGGTAAGTTGAACATTGATGATTCTCTACAAGTGCTACAAGGTAACAAAGGTAAGGAAATAATAGAAATTAATTTAAGAAGGAATACATTCAATGTTTTTATAAGTATGCTACTAATTTTGTTTGTAAAATATTTCCTTACAACATGTTTTCTCATTGGTCAAATTTCATTAAACCTTGGTCTGAAAGTTCAACTAATTTTATGATTTATATAAATTTGTAAAGGTTAAAAATAGTAATTTTGTTGCATTAAATAAGTTTTTTTAAAGCATTTTACATATTTTCTCTTGCAACAAAATTTTCCATCTTGACCTTTAACGATGAATTTTTACATAATAATATTAAACGTCTTGATTTTTATAATTATATGATATTCCTGACTCATCATTGGATATTCTTATGGATGACCATGCATATTAAAAGAAAGTTACAAGTTATTTTTTAATTAAAGACTCATGTACCTAACACTTCTTTGTTTAGTGTTGATACCTTGTTTTTAAAGAAGACATACGTGATCAAAGTTGATTTGAAGGATCAAACTAATGTCTTGATCCTGGAGATAGTTTTTGCGCACAAGAAAGCATAGGTAAGTATTTTTTTCATTTTATTGTTATATATTCGAGTCTTTTTTTGTGTGCATCTAAATATTCGGGGACGAATCTTCATGAAGAAGGGGGGAATGATACGAGTAGCTTGGTCCAATTCAAAGGCCATAATAGAGATGGGCCTTTCCAAGTACTCAAGTGGATCAATGACAATGCCTATCAAATAGATCTGCCCGTTGAGTACAATATAAGTTCTACTTTTAATATTGCTGACTTATCTACCTTTGATGTTTCAGATTTGAGGATGAATCTTTTTGAGGAAGAGGGGAACGATACGAGTTGCAAGGCCCAAAATCAAGCTTATGAACATGATGGGATCAAATTTCCTCAAGGTCCAATAACGAGGTCAAAAACTAAGCAAATCTGAGCAAGATTGAATGGGACCATATACCAAGGCCCTAGATGCGCACACGACCGAAAAAGAAAATCAAGATTCACTTTCTTGTTTTCAAGAAAATCAAGAAATCAAATCTTGGTCCAATTTTTTTGTTTTAGACAATTTCATGAATCAAGAAAATAAAGATCTCAAATTTTGCAAAATCTTGGTCCAAGAAACCGAATCTTGCAGCCAAGGCGTATTGGATTTCATGTAGGAGCTTGAATGAGCCAATTTGGAGAGCAAATATATCACAAGACCAAGTTCTTGAAAAAAATAGCCCATTAAGATGTCTACAAGCCCATTCTGAAGTTTGGAAAGTAATGTAATTGAATATCAGGCCAAATTATCAAAGTGGCCCAAATTGTAAAGTATTTAAACTATAGGTCTAATTTTATTTTAATATATGGATCATCATGTAAGAATTCAACCCAAAGAGCCCATTTAATTCCTTTGTGTAACACCCCAAACTTGGCCTAGACGTTATGGCCGAATCTGTGGTGTCACATTGAAATGAGTTTTGGAAAAACATAGTTTTATCGGAAAAGTTCATTTGTGTTAAAACCTCGATGTGTCCTTTTGAAAAGCTACTTATCTTACTCATTTGTTAAATTTCAGGATTGTTATGTAAAGCATGTCTCTTACTAGAATTATTACTATACTTTAAAACTTAGTTTGTTGCGGAAGCTTTTAAAGCAAGTTACTTAGCATTGTTATTTGAAAAACATTTACCTTTTTAAAACCTGAGTCCTAGTGTGTCAATTTAAATAAGTTCCCAAATAAAAATAAAAACTTAAAATGACCTTATTACATAAATTTACCCAAATAAAATTACTTTTACTAAAATAAAAAAGAAAGCATAAACAGTGGTGTGGCCGTCTCCGAGTCCCTTGTAGCACCAACCCGCCTAATGGTTACCTGTAGAGATGAGTAGAAAAGGTGAGTTTACGAAAACTCAGTGTGCAACCACTAACAAGATCAGACAGAAACAGTTTGGGCCTAAGCCCATTTCAATGGCAGTCCAGTATCAGTGTGGCCTTAGCCCATAACAGTAGTAGTACCAGTGTGGGCCTTAGCCCATTACAGTAACAGTATCAGTAATGCAATAAAGGTCCTACCCATCCATCCACTACACTTCACTCCGTCTAGCCCTACACTCCATGTGGGGATAAAATCAACCTACCTATCCCTGCACTCCAAATATAGCACCGAATGCGACACTGACAGAATTTGCAGCTGAGCTGCCAGTACAGTACACTTCCTCCACAATCATATATATATATCCCACCCCATGTAATACAACATAATATCATACATATATACAGTAATACCATGCTCAAATACAGTCAATTAAAGCATAGGGACATATCAGTCATTTACCTCTAGGGGTATAACGGTCATTTTACCAGTAAGGGGTCTAAGCATACTTACCAACCTATTAGTAGGCTTACAGTCGTCTCGTGCGACCTGTGCAACCTTAAATGATCAAACAGTGAAAACGGGCCCAAAGCCCATGGTACGACCCATATGGGCCCACACGCTCGTGTGGCCCAATAAGCCCAATAATGGCCTTGGCCATGTGGTCTACACAGCCTGGCCCGATAATCTCCACATATCCGTACGGTTTTACTCGTACGGGGCCCACAAGCCCGTGAGGCCCACACGGCCCATTTCGGCCCAACGCGGCCCAAGACAGCCTGAACCCATGAGTTCACTCATATGTCCTCTATTGTCTAGCGCATGTGTTTATACATTTGATTCACCATTCGAGTGAGTGCATGCTCGTATAGTGCGTATGAACATACTTTTTGGCTTTTGCCGATTAACAACAGTGCAGTGTGATTACACACCTTTTTGAGAGAAGAATGCCAATCTCTACGCGCCCTAACCTAGATCCAAGTATGATCCAACG
This sequence comes from Gossypium anomalum, assembly GCA_025698475.1. Lineage (NCBI taxonomy): Eukaryota > Viridiplantae > Streptophyta > Magnoliopsida > Malvales > Malvaceae > Gossypium > Gossypium anomalum. The sequence continues at coordinate 46,860,334 of CM046965.1, forward strand.
TTAGTCTTTAAATCACTAGGGTTAAGACCCTTTCATCAACACTTAAACTCCAATCAAACCATTCACTTACCTTGGTTAAGCAAGCAGGGTTCACTCCCTCTTTAAGCTAGCGATCAACCACTCCTTGTCAAGGACCTATACTACCAAAGCAATCCATTAATGATGATTTTATATGCATACACGACTTGAGTCAAAAAAGTCTTATAGAAAATGCTAGATCAAATATAGGAAATAAAACATTTGGCCAACACTTTCTTACCCCAGTCTTACTCCAAGTTCACCACAAGATATGAGAGGGCTAAGTTACCCTTAGTCGAGTGAAAAGCAGAAGGTTTAGAAGGTTTCAGCAATCCCTTAAGAACCCCTTCACTCCTCAAGTAGTTCTAAAAAGCAAGAGCACTATGAATGAGGGCACAAAGAGAAAAGCCGAGAATGAAGGAACATACAGAAACTTACCAGGCAATATTCGGCCAATGAACCAACGTGATAGAATGGTGAAGAGAGAAAATAAATAGAGGGGGAGAAAAGACAAGAGATTCGGCCAGAGAAAAACAAAGGTTGAGGGAGAAAGTGATGTTAGGAGAAATCGGTTAAGAAGGAAGACTCACAAGGAAATGAAAAAAAATCGATTTCAAGAAGAACCAAATGGTCAAAAAGAGCACCAACAATTGAAAAACAAAGCTAAGGAAACAAAAAGGAACTCTTTGGTAAAAATCGAAAAGAATAGCAATCCCAAACAAATTCGACACTTACTAGCCTATGACTGATTTTGGCACTAGAGAGTTCCACTTTCGGCAGACAACTACCTCATGTTCAACTCTCCTAAAGTCTCTCCACCTATTCAAACTCCCTTCAAACTCCCTCAACAACCGGCCACGCATCCCCCAAACACTTTAACCATCAGAGTTTCTGTCAACCCCAACCACTTACCTTGCGTGAGCAACAAAATAAGACTCCCTTACGCATAGGGTAGTTCAAACTCAAGACCCCTAGGCTCCCCCACACGCCATTTACCATTATGCTAACAGGCATTTCATTGCCATGCTTTACACATTTTAATTTAAAAGTCCACCATCAACATGCAAGGGTTTATTCAACAATAAGCCAAAATTTTTGCTACAGCCTAGGTTTGAACCCAAGATTTCTCACACTACTCAGGACCCTTAACCATCATAGCAAGAAAGCCAACATGCAACATAACACGCAATTAAATTACTAAAGATTTGGGGCATTACACTTTAGCTGAATTCCCATTAAAAGTCTACACTTAGAATTATTTTGTTTTTTTTATTTGATGAGTTGTCATGTTAGTTATTCTATTAGGATTAGGAAAACTTATATTGGGGGCCTATAAGTAGCATGGACGTTCACCTTTATACACATACAATTGATTTATGTTTTTTTTTGAGTTAATAATAATTCTTTTTGAGTTTTTCTTCAAGAATTGCTCTTGAGCTTCTTTCAGAAGCTGTTTTAACAATTTTTCAGGTTGTGAAGCTTTTTCTTGCCAAGATCTCTTTCTTAGAGGAGGAACTAGAGCCATTGAAAGGAGTTGTGGATTCTTAATGTTTCCAAAGATTCTTAGGATGTCATCTTCTCTTTTCTATCCTTAATTTATCATTTCTTACTTATTTAAGTTAGTTCTTGTTGTTCTGGCCTACTGATTTTATTGATTTTCGTTCTAGGTTAAAGTTGCTTCAAGAAAGAAGCTCTCTTATCTTGTTCCATCAAGAAACACATCAAATTAGGAGTTTTAATCTTCTTTTGTTGTTTCAAACATTCTTACAAAGAATAGTTTACTTTTGTCTTTAAAATCACTTCTAACAAATCTATTTGTATTTTGTTTTTCCAGATCTGGTTGGGGCATTTTGTTGAGGTCCAAGGACGGTTTTCTTTGTATCCAAGAAACCCTAATTCATTCTCTATTGGACTATTTACTAGCCGGTTCATCTTTCTTTTGTTTTTATTTAGCTTGACCCCCCTTTGTGACAACTAATCTATTTTTGTTCTTTCACGTTTCAAATTATGTTTGTCTAGAGATATAGGATAAATCCGTGACTTTGACAAATTTTACGATTCGCTTTCGATTCATCCACATCATTCTTTATCAAAGAATTTCTTTCAAGAAACTCGGGATAAAATATGTACCTGATTTAGAATTTTAAAGCTCTGATACCAACTGAAGTGAACCTGATTACGATTTGATTCACGATTTTATGTGTCTGATTGTCTAAATAGGTACTTACTCGAAAGATGGGTGAAGTATAAAAAGAAAAGATAAAACAAGAGTTAGATAAATGATATAACTTACGAATAATAAATAAACCAAAAAAGAACCGACGTTATATGACAACGTGGCTCGAATTCTATAAGGTTGTTTAACACTTGAAAAGTTTGGGGATGGATAGAACCTTGACCCCCTATCTATAATGAGATAGGAACAAAAGGTATAAGGTTGATTGCCACACCTTGGGATGGTGAACAAAGTGGTAAGATCGATTTTGGTGAATGCTATAAGGACTCTTGATAAGTTCGAAAGTTCTTGAAGAACAAAGAGAATTAACTCAAATATAAGTTTTATAACAAAATGGTCTAACCTTTTACAGTGCTTAAAACAACAAATTTATAGGCAAACACAAAGGTAAATGTGTAACATCCTGATTTTGGACTTAGTCGGAACAGTAGTTTCGGGACCACAAATTTGATGAGAAAATTTTCATTTTTATTATATTTTTATGGTCTACAATTTTACGGAATGATTTCATAAAAGTTTTGTTCGAAAATTTCGACGTTTGGGCACTCAATTTAGTAAAAGGACTAAATTGTAAAAAAGTGCAAAAGTTGAGTTTTACATGTTAGGGGTGTCTAATTGTCATGAAATTTTAAATGGGAGGTCCTTAAATGGTAATTAAGCCATTGTATAACTTGTTGGACAAAAATGGCATTGGTTGGGTAAAATCTGAAAGAATAGTAAAAAGGGCATTTTGGTCATTTAGGGGTAAAATGAATTAAAAGACAAATTTTAAAACCTAAATGTGTCCCTTTCTTCTTGCTATAGCAGAATGTACCAAGAGCAGCCATGGTTATGGTTTGTCCAAGCTTCCAAGCTTAATAGTAAGTGATTCCGAGCTCTGTTTTTAATGTTCTATTTATTTTTGAAATCCCGGTAACATGATCTGCTCATTTCTACCATTATTTTGAGCTAATATTTATGTTTAAAAATTTACCCATGAATGATATGAATGTATTTTGATGTTTAATGGTAGAATATGAAGCTTGAAATTGTGTTAAACAACTTTTGCTAAGCGATTTTACGTGAAAACGAGTAAAACGACACAATCGGTAAAAATACCTAATGTTCATAAGTACATGTTAGAGTGAGAATTTGATGTTTCCATAGAAGGGAAAAATGACCAGCATGTCATAAAACATAAGAAAATAGGAATAAGTTTAATTTTCGAACCTAGGGGCAAAAGTGCAAATATGCAAAAGTTTAGGGGTTAAAATGCAAATTTGTAAAAATATGATTTATGGACCCATTTGAATAATGTGAGTGATAAATGAGCTTTATTTGTAATGTTAGATCAAGGAAATCGAGATTCAGCCTAAAATCGAGAAAATACCAGGTAGTGGACTTAAATGGTAAAAATGGCCATTTTCGTATACGAGGTAAGTTCATATGATTTTTAATAATGCAATGTGTATTTTAATGTTATTGCTTTAATAATATATGAGATGTAAGTTGCTATGTAAATAATGTATTGTTTTATTATGTTACAATATTTTATTTTATGACACGTGATATAAGTTTTAATATTGTTCAATTAATGGACACAAACAGTGATTGTGGTTGATGAATTGAGATTAAATGAGGAAATCTTAGTTGAACCTTCGGAATGGAAAAATGTGGTGCTAAGTGGATATACCACGGTTATACGTGTAACGTGGTGCTAAGTGGATATACCACGATTACACATATTGATACGTGTAATGTGGTGCTAAGTGGATATACCACGATTACACATATTGATACATGTAACGTGGTGCTAAGTGGATATGCCATGGTTACATATATTGATTCATTAACGTGGTGATAAGTGGATATACCACGGTCAAACATGTAATGTGGTGCTAAGTGGATATGCCACGGTTATACATGTTAATTTGAAAAATGGCGCTAAGTACGTATGCCACAATTACATGTTAGCCCAATAGTGTGGTGCTATGTGCATATACCACTAAGTTGGGCATTAATTACAGAAGGTGGAGCTATGTGTTAAAACCACCGGATATTGTTACTTTCCGAAGTGTTCACCTGGAGAAACAAGTTTGGTGAATAAAATTTAACGTGAAAAAAAATGTGGGATAATACCAGAATATGAATATATGAGTTTTGAATTATGAGTTAGATATGTGATTGAATTTTTGATAAGATGAATATAGATAAGTATTATCTTGAAAGTTGATAATAAGAAATTTTAGTGAAGGAATGAAATTTGGGATAAACAGTCTAAAATAGTAGCAGGGAAGTGACTTTGAAAAATCACCAAAAATGGTAGAAGTTGAACTAGAAGTGGAATGAGATATGAAATTAAAGCTTATTTAATCTATTTTCCTATAAAAGAAATATAGAAAACAAACGAATTATGTATTTTGAGATATTTATATTTTTGTAAGACTAGTTTAGACGGATTTTGTGATCCCCTGTTCTGAATTGTAAAAATCATTAAAAATTTTAAAAAAATAGTTAAGGAACATAATTTATATGGTTGGATTTCTTATTGAATTTATTTTCAGAAGAAAGAAACAAGAACCTCATTTGAATTTGGAAAAAAAATATAATTAAATTTTAGTGAAGAGTCGTCAGAGCTGCTGAACCGCAAGATAGGAGAGACTTCAATGAATAAAATGTATTAATTGGACCAACCAAAAATTCTAAAAATTTTATGGTAAGAATATATTGAGTCTAGTTTCTAGGAATATTAACAGATCTTAATTTGGAATTCTGTAGCTCAATTTATAAATAAATTACTGACTATGACTCGAGTAGACAGTTTGACCAGATTATGAATAAAAGTGTAACTATAGTTGTTTTACCTAAGGAAACATATTGGTAAATTGCTTATTAATTTCATATGGACTTACTAAGCGTAAAGATTACCCCCCTCTCCATTTCTTTTAGTATTGGCAGGTCAGCTCGGGGTCGGAGATTGTCAGAGGTAGCATGACACTATCAGAACGTTGATGTGAAGCATTGATAAATTTCAAGTGTTTTCAAGTGAGTGGCATGTATAGAGACTTAGTCTTTATGATAGTTGTTAGTATGATTTGGCCAAACATATTGGCTTAATATGGTTAAATCGTATATAGCCATGTGATATGGTTTATATTCGATCATTGGGTTGTAAACCTAATTGATTATACATGCTTGATCCATTGCTATATGATATGTCATGCTTATGTGGTGAATAAATTATGATCATTAGATGTGACCATATTCTAATGTAAAGGTGTAAGGTAAGAACAAGTAATACTGTTGTTAAAAAAATGAAATTTTATAGCCCGTATTTTAGTTGGATGTTTGTATGTTTGTCCGGTAATGCCTCATACCCTATCCCGGTCTTGGGTACGGGTAAGGGGTGTTTCAAAATGAATGACCATAAATCAACCATTAATATTGTTTCTAGAACTTTACAAAGACATTAAAATGTTCTCTTCAACTGAACAACCAAGGAAACTTCATAAATTCGTTCATTATGTCCATGACCGTTCATGCACTTGAAATCAATGTGGGTGGCTGCTTGTTAACGTGTTGCACCGAAGTTTTGCATGCTTAAGGGCTAAGCAAACTCAAAAAGTCACATTTAGCTCCTATGAATGATAGTGGCATTAAATGGCGGATAGGAATGATCAATAGCCATCTTTTCTTCCCAAAATCAAACAACCACTTGGTGTGATAGCTTTTGATTCCCTTTGAAAAATGAACAACCTTTTTGAAGCTTTAATTGGGTGGCTGGCCATTAGATTCTCCTAGGACACTTAAACACACAATTAAATTACTTAAGACACATTAAACACACCTACAACTAAAACAAGAATTAAAGATGTAATAAAAGAGGAAAATTAAATAGCTAGCTTTAAAACATATTAAAATGCAATAAAACTAACAATATAAACTACCAACCAACTTAACTATAAATACCATAATTAAATATGATTAAGGCATATTAAAATTCTAAAATAATAGGACATGAAATAAATTAAAAGTTGTGTAATTTAACACAAATTAACATGCATCATTAGGTCTCAACATCCACATATAGAATTATGCATGGAATTAAACGCCCAAGTGCCAGGACGTGTAAGTCTCGAAGTTGCCCTACACACCCGTGTTCCAAGTTGTGTTTTAGGTCGTGTAACTCACTGACTTGCATACAAAAGACCATCAGGTGACACACGACGTGTCGTAAGGCTGTGTGCCACACACAGTCGAGTCACATGCCTGTGTCTCTGGCCGTGCGAGCCCAAATTCACCCATTTCTTTCTCAATTTCACTCCCTTATTGCATAGGTACCTACATACTTCCAATTACACATATGGGAAATGCAATTCAACTGCAAACATACTTTAACATAATCACATATTCACTCTATGCGTCAAGCATTCATCAACCTAGACACCTGAATGCATTCCATCACAATTCATTCCCAACTTGTAGCTACAAACACATCTAACACTATAAATATATATCCATTTCATTATAGGCTCAAGTTGACTCATAGCATACCATTTTACACTATGACATTTCAAACACAATTAAGTAATAAGTAAGAGTTCACAAGTTGTTCAAATGCATAACATATCACAACATACATCTCAAAAGCTAGGCATTTCAAAACATAAGGTCCTATTACATGCCATATACCAAAACCGAGAAGTTAAGTCTACCAAGGTTCCCAGATAGTGTGATTCATAACATCAACCCGATCTTCCTAGCCTTCAAAATGTGATCTACAAAATGAACAATTTAAAGGTAAGCTAAAATGTAGATTAGTAAGTTCATATAGAAATTCATAACCTTTTCAATCCAACATAGCTTCAATCAACTTAAGCATATAGATTTCCATTATACGCAGTTTATAACAGTAATCACAACCAGTTCAATAGTTCAATATACTGAGCGAGCATTGCACAATTGAACTTTTCATCAGTATAACGTAGTTTTCTACTCATTTGAGCTTCACTCAGTATAATAGTAGAATTTTATCGATTTAAACATCAATCAGTAAAAGGTAAGATTTACTCAGTTAAGCTCCATTCAGTATAACGATATGATTTTCTTGATAGAGCGTACTTGCAGTATATGAAACAACGTTCATTAACAACATGTTAACAAGAATGTAAGCATTTACAAATTTGATTAAGCATAGGAACTTACCGGACATATTTGCAAAATATTCTAAAGTACGAGGACTATTCTGCTGTTTCCCCTTTTCCACGATTATCAGCACGTACTTTATCTAACAATAATAATTTCATTCCATCAATTAGAATAACAACACAATTTGATCCTTTCATGCAACTAAATCTTTTTTGGCAAATTACCTATTGCCCCTTAATTTTCCATCTTATTCAATTAAGTCCTTAAGCCCTAATCATGCAATTTACTCATTTTTTTCTAAACACCCATGATACTCAAATATTCTATAATTTCATATCAGTCCCTATTTGTAATAATTTTCCCTCTAATACAAACAATTTTTCATTTAATCAATTTAGTCCCTAAACGTTAAAATCATCAAAAATCACTTCCCAAAATATTCTAATCTATCAACAAAGCTCCATATTTCATCATAAACTTTGAGAAATAGTCTAATTCATCAATGACAACTTTTATAACATTTGACAGTTTCATAAATTAGTCCTCAGTTTAGCTAGATCAAGCTATTACAAACCTAAAAATATAAAAATTACGAAAAACGAGCATCAAAACACTTACCAATTGAAGCTTTAAAGTAAAAGCATGAAAACCCTAATTTTTCTTTTCTATTGTCTTGAAGAAGATGGCCAAATTGCAATAGAATTTTTTACCTTTGTTTTATTTGGTTTAATAATATATATACTTTGGTTTTTTTTCTAATTATTTAGACTTTCTTAATTAACACTTAATAAACCACCATTAACATTAGTTAAACTTAATCATTTATACATAACATCATACAATTCCACTAACTAATTCCCTATGGGTTAAGTTATTTAATTTAACTACGCAACCTTTTCAGTTTTTACTATTCAGTCATTTTTACTTATTAAACTATCTAAACGATAAAAATTTTCAAGAAATTTAATATGACTCTAAAGACCTCGTAAATATTTTAATTAAATAATATTTACAAATTATCATGTCAAAATTATGGTCTCGAAACCATTATTTCCAGCACCACTAAAAATCGGTATGTTATAGCTCTCTTCCTTTAGGAAATTTTGTCCCGGAAATTCCTAACCAGCAAACAGATGCGGGTATTGTGATCTCATTGAATCTTCAGTTTCCCAAGTAGATTCTTCTACCCCGTGACGATTCCATAAAACTTTAACTAGTGACACTTTCTTATTTAGAAGTTCTTTTACTTCACGTGCCAAAACCCTGATTGGTTTTTCAGAGTACGATAAGTCCTATTGTATCTCCATCTCACAGTGAGGGATTACATTTGAAGAGTTTGACCAGTATCATCTCAACATCGAAACATGAAAGACATTATGAATTTATCGAGTTTCGAAGGCAAAGCTAATCTATATGCCACAAGTCCAACTCTCTCAGTAATCCCATATGGTCTAATAAATCTCGGACTCAATTTTTCCTTTTTCCCGAAACATAGCACCTTTCTCCAGGGTGAGACTCTCAGAAATACTTGGTTGCCAACGGTAAATACTATATCCTTCTATTTTAAATCTGCATATGAATTTTGACGATCAGACGCCGCTTTTAAACAACTACAAATTATCCATACCTTATCCTCCGTTTCCCATATTAGATCGGTACCAACGAGTTTAGACTCGCTCAACTCTGACCAGTACAATGGCGTTCTACATTTTCTTCCATATAAAGCCTTAAACAGTGCCATTTTAATGTTGGATTGGTAAGTGTTGTTATAAGCAAATTTCACCAATGAAAAATATCTTTCCCAGCTAATTGCGAACTCAAGGATGCAACATCATAACATATCTATGAAAATTTGAATTACCTGCTCTGACTACCCATCTGCCTGCGGGTGATATGCTGAACTGTAATTAAGCTTGGTTCCCAAAGCCTTATGAAGCTTACCCCAAAATCTCAAGGTAAATCTCGGATCTCTATCAAAGATAATGGATAAAGGCACACCGTGCAATCCAACAATCTCTGATACATATAATTCACTAACTTCTCAAACAGGTAATCAGTACAAATTGGAATGAAATGAGCTAACTTAGTTAGTCAGTCAACAATAACCCAGATCGAGTCTTTCTTCCTCGGTGTCACTGGAAATCTCGTTACAAAATCTATCATAATTCATTCCTATTTCCATTCAAGGATAGTAATAGGCTGCAACAACCCAGACGACACCTAATGTTCAACTTTTACCTGCTATTGACAAACCAGACATTTAGCCACGAACTCTGAAATCTCACATTTCATTCTTAGCCACTAGTACTTTTTCTTTAGATCGTTATACATTTTTGTACTACTCGAATGTATAGAGTATGCACTACTATGAGCCTCTGATAAAATGTCTTGTTTCAGCTGTAGATTATCTGATAGACATATTCTGTTACGAAAATACATCATACTATTATCCCCAATAGTGATTCAGTAGTCGAGTCATTTTGGATTTGTTCCTGTTTGGAGGATAACTTTGGATCTTCCATTTTCAACTCTTAAATCTGTTGAAGGAATAACAGTTTAGTCTTAAGGTCAGCTACAATAAAACCATCACCTTCCAATGTTAAATGTACATTCATAGCTCTCAAAGTCAATAGAGATTTTTGACTTAAAAGCATCTGCAACCACATTAGATTTCCTAAGATGAGAATCAATTACAAGATCATAATCTTTTAGTAATTCTAACCATCGTCGTTGTCTCAAATTCAGTTCCTTTTGAGTCATCAGATATTTCAGACTTTTATGATCTGTAAAAATCTGGTACTTTTCACCGTAAAGGTAGTGATGCTAGATTTTCAAGGAAAAGACAATAGCAGCTAACTCCAAGTCATGTGTCGAGTAGTTTCTTTCATGAGGCTTTAACTGTCGAGAAGCATATGCAATTTCCTTTCCATTCTGCATTAACACACACCCTAATCCACTAAGGGATGCGTCACTGTAAATAACAAATTCATTCCCAGATTTAGGTAATGTCAATACAGGAGCTTCTGTCAACATCTTCTTCAATCAATCAAAACTCTGTTGGCATTCATCTAACCAAACAAATTGAAAATTCTTTTGTAATACTTGGTCATCGATAATGCTATTATGGAGAAGTTTTTAACAAAATGTCAGTAGTATCCTGCTAACCCTAAAAAAACTTCCTACCTCCACGACATTTTTCGATACTTTCCAGTTGGTAATAGTTGAGATCTTACTTGGGTCAACACGTATCCCATCTGTAGAAGCCACATGTCCCAAAAATCCAACTTCCCTAAGCCAGAATTCATATTTTCTGAATTTTTCATACAATTATTTTTCACGCAAAATCTGCAGTACAATCCTTAAGTGCTGAGCTTGTTCAGATTTTGACTTAGAGTAAATCAGTATATCATCTATAAATACCACCACGAATCTATCCAAATGAGGTTGGTACACTCGATTCATCAGATCCATAAATGCACCAAGAGCATTAGTCAATCCAAATGGCATTCCTAAAAATTCATAATGACCATATTGTGTTCTAAATGCAGTCTTCATCACATTGCAGTCTTTCACTCGCATTTGATAATATCCTGACCTGATATCTATTTTAAAAAACATGGTTGCCCCCTTCAGCTAATCAAATAGCTCATCAATATGAGACAGTGGATATTTATTCTTCACCGTCACTTTATTCAGTTGTCAATAGTCTATACACAATCTCAGTGTACCATCTTTCTTTTTCACAAACAGCACTGGTGCACCCCAAGGAGACACACTCGGATGAATAAAACCTTTATCTAATAATTCTTGCAACTATGCTTTCAGTTCTTTCAAGTTAGTTGGTGCCTTTTTATACGGTGGAATCAATATCAGCATAGTTCCTAGTATCAAATTAATAACAAACTCAACTTCACGTTCTGGTGGTAAACTTGGTAATTCTTTAGCAAATACGTCTGCAAATTAATTGGCAATAGGTACTTGATCCAACTTCAACCCAGAATCCTGAGTATCCAGTATGTAGGCCAAAAATGCTTCGCAACCCTTAGAAATTATCTTCTGTATGGTAATCGTCGATATGACTCTGGTAACACTATTTAATCTATTTGATTCAACTGTGATTAATTCACCTATAGGGCATTTCAAACTGACTCTTTTTTGTCTACAGTTAACCAATGTATCATGTAACAATAGCCATTCTATACCCAATATTATATCAAACTCACAAAAAGGCAATAACATCAGATCAACAGAGAACTCATACCCTTGGACTTTCAATGGGCATTTGCAACAAATTAAATTAACTATTACATCTGTGACCCAGTGGATTTTTGACTTGAATATCAAATTCAGTTGACTCAACTAGTAAATTTTTATCAGTGACTAATGCAGTGCAAATATATGAATAGGTTGATCCGGGGTCAATCAAAGCATATACAATAACATCAAAAAGATAAAATATACGTATAACAACATCACACGCGGTAGCCTCCTCCCTGGCGCTTATAGCATAAGTTCGAGCAGGTGCTCTAAGATTAGATCTAGTGGTGGCATCTCTAGCATCAATATGACTCATCCTTGCATTACTGCTCTATTTAGGGTGTCTGCCCTTTTTGGTGTCGACAGGGGTTTTAAACATCGATCATCTTTTTCTCCCGATGGTTTCAGACAATTTCGTATGAAATGGTCAGTTGCTCCACAACTTAAACATGCACTTGCCTTATATCTGCATTCTCTAATGTGAGCCTTACCAGAAAAATCACATAGCGACCTCGGGGCATTACGAACACTAGACATACTATTATCAGGTCAATTTTGAAACTTCAAGTCAGGCTATCTTGGTTTGCTTCTACTCAAAAATTCTAATGATACAGTAACATGGTTATCTTCTTCTCTTGCTTTCTTCGGTGGCAGTGTGGAGAACCTACTAGGAAAATTTCTTTTGTTGAAGTCTCATGTCTTTCTTTCTCTTTGTCTCTTCTAGTTAAGAATTTTTTCCTTTTTCTTAGCCCGATCAGACAATACCACAAACTATCGTATTTCTGTGCCACCTATCATCATTTTAATCTCATTATTTAATCTGCCCTCAAAACGAGTACACATTTCCTCCTCTATTGACACAATCTCCCAAGCATACTTGCTGAGATATGCAAACTCTTTCTCGTACTCATCCATGATTTATTTCCTTGTTTCAATTCTAGAAAATTTTTCTTTTTCTTGTCTAGGTACCTCTTGCTGATGTATTTATTTTTAAATTCCAATTTAAAGAAATCCCAGTGAATATCATTTTCTAGGACAACTGCGATTATTTTCTCCCATCAACTGTATGCTTCTTCTCTCAACAATGATACAACACACCTGAGATAATCCTCAGGGGAACAGGCCATTTCATTAAAAACCCGTTGAATGGTTTCGAGCCAGTATTCAGCCTTTGCAAGATCATCCTCTGATCTACCCTGAAATTCTTCAGCCCCATACTTCCTGACTTTATTAGCAGGAATTCATCGATTGAACCCAATCATCAGAGGAGGAGGTGGTGGATCATAGGAGGTATGGTAGGTGGTACTTCAGGAGGTACCACAGCAGGAGCAGTAGGTGGTACTGTAGATGGTGCAGGAGGAGGTGGTGGTCGGGGCATCATTGGATTGTTCCACATAAACTCAGAGAACCACAGTCTCATCAGTCCAAAGAACATATTCTTAACCTCATTTTCAGACATTAGTATGATCGGTATACTATGGCTTGTACCAGTATTAGTAGTTGGGACATTACTGTCCACTTCATTAGTCTCTCATGTTCAATATCTGATAGCGCCTTTTAGAATCTACAAAGAAATAGGGTTAGTCCAGATCAATTTATATCACACTATCACAGGTTACATGAAATGTACCTTCTAAGTATTAAACACATTACACTCGATCGAGAATCAACTAAATCGTAGCTCTAATACCACTAAATGTAATACCCTTAACCCATCTCTGATGCCAGATTAGGGTTACAAAGTATTACTAAACAATCAAAAACATTTGATCATTATATCATTTAATATTATAATCACAACATATACTATTCATACACATGCATACTGTCCTTAAATCGAGCCCTCGAGGCCCTAAAAATAGCCTAGAAACAATTCGGGACCAATTTGAATCACTTTAGAAAAATTTGGGAATAAGTAGTAAAATTTGAAAATAGGGGGACACACAGTCGTGTGGCCAAGCCGTGTGCCTCACACGGCTGAGAGACACGCCCATGTCTCAGGCCACGTAACCTTCGAGAAAGGGACACACGGCCGGGTCCCAACCCGTGTCCTCACTAGTGTAACTCTTTAAGTAGGGTCACATGGTCGTGTCACATGCCCGTGTGCCAGGCCGCGTAACTCTCAAAGTTGCCCTACGTGCTCATGTGCCAAGCTGTGTGTTAAGCTGTGTAACTCACTGACTTGCATACAAAAGACCATCAGGTGACACATAGTCGTGTTGCAAGGCCGTGTGCCTCACACGGCTGAGTCACACGCCCGTGTCTTGTGCAACCCATTTCTTGCTCAATTTCACTCCCTTATTGCATAGGTACCTACACACTTTCAATTACACATATGGGAAATGCAATTCAACTTCAAACATACTTTAACATAATCACATATTCACACTATGCATCAAGCATTTATCAACCTAGACACCTCAATGTATTGCATCACAATTCATTCCCAACTTGTAGCTACAAACACATCTAACACTATAAACATATATCCATTTCATTATAGGCTCAAGTTGACTCATAGCATACCATTTTACACTATGACATTTCAAACACATTTAAGTAATAAGTACGAGTTCACAAGTTGTTCAAATGCATAACATATCACAACATACTTCTCAAAAGCTAGGCATTTCACAAGACAATACATAAGGTCCTAGTAAATGCCATATACCAAAATCGAGAAGTTAAGTCTACCAAGGTTCCCAGATAGTGTGATTCCTTGCGTCGACCCGATCTTCTTAGCCTTTAAAATATGGTCTAGAAAATGAACAATTTAAAGGTAAGCTTAAATGTAGCTTAGTAAGTTCATTTAGAAATTCATAACCTTTTCAATCCAACATAGATCCAATCCACTTAAGCATAGAGATTTCCATTATACACAGTTTATAACAGTAATCACAACCAATTCAATAGTTCAGTATAATTAGTGAGCATTGCTTAATTGAAATTTTCATTAGTATAATGTAGTTTTCTACTCATTTGAGCTTCATTTAGTATAATAGTAGAATTTGATTGATTTAAACATTAATCAATAAAATAGTAAGATTTACTCAGTTAAGCTTCATTCAATATAATGGTATGATTTCTCGATAGAGCGTACTTACAATATATGAAACAACGTTCATTAACAACATGTTAACAAGAATGTAAGCATTTACGAATATGATTAAGCATAGGAACTTACCGGACTGATTTGCAAAAGATTCTAAAGTACAGGGACTATTTTGCAATTTTCCCTTTTCCATGATTATCAGCATGTATTTGATCTAACAAAAATAATTTCATTCCATCAATTAGAATAACAACACAATTTTATCCTTTCATGCAACTAAATCTTTTTTGGAAAATTACCTATTTGCCCATTAATTTTCCATCTTATTCAATTCAGTCTTTAAGCCCTAATCATGCAATTTACTCATTTTTTTCTAAACACCCGTGATACCCAAATATTCTATAATTTCATATCAATCCTTATTTGTAATAATTTTGCCTCTAATACAAGCAAATTTTCATTTAATCAATTTAGTCCCTAAACATCAAAATCATCAAAAATCACTTCTCAAAATATTCTAATATATCAACAAAGCTCCATACTTCATCATAAACTTTAAGAAATAGTTTCATTCATCAATGAGAACTTTTATAACATTTAAAAGTTTCACAAATTGGTCCTTGGTTTAGCTAGATCAAGCTATTACGAACCCAAAAATGTAAAAATTACTAAAAACGAGCATCAAAACACTTACTAATTGAAGATTCAAAGTAAAAGCATGAAAACCCTAATTTTTCTTTTTTATTACCGTGAAGAAGATGGCCAAATTGAAATAGAATTTTTCACCTTTGTAATTATTTAGAATTTATTAATTAACACTTAATAAATCACTATTAGCTTCAGTTAAACTTAATCATTTATACATGAAATCATATAATTCCACTAACTAATTCCCCATATCCATTTAACCCCTTTAATTTAACTACTAAACGTTTGAAGCTTTTAATTTTTAGTCCTTTTCACTTATTAAACTATCTAAACGATAAAATTTCTCAACAAATTTAATATGACTCTAAAGACCACATAAATATTTTAATTAAATAATATTTACGAATTATTACGTCATAATAATGGTCTCGAATCTATTTTTTTTGACACCACTGAAAATCTGGCTATTACAAAACGTGGCCACTAGTGGTTCATCTATGTAATGAATGAATTAATTACTATTTAATAGTAATTGACTTTTCATGAAGGGATATGTAATATTACCATGTGATAAAAAATAATCATATTGGGAGAATGAATTTATCCCAAAGAGATTAAAGATATCCTATAAGGGTATCACACTTATGACAAGGTCATTGGAGGAGCACTAATCAAGTTGCTTTTGTAATGGTATGCCATTAAGGAGAGCTCAGTCTTGATACTATACTGGAATGACTTGGTGACTAAACGAGTTTATAATTAATAGGCAAAATGGTGGAACTTAATTATAAACCATTTGAGCCCTAATCGCATATGTCTAATCGCTCCCTCCACTAGCTCGTTGAAACCAAAAATGAATTGTTTGTTCAATCAAATGAACAAAAAGGGATAGAAATGGTGAAAATTGATAAATGAGAAACATTTGGAAATGAATGTGTTTTTCTCGAAAATGAAAATAAAAATGGAGAAATGAAAACTTTGGAAATTAATGTGATTTCCTCCAAAATGAAAAAGAAAAAGAAAAAAAATGACTTGGAAATAAATTTATAATTTTCGAATGAAATGAAGTTCGAAAACTAAAATAAATCATTTGGTCATAGTAAATCTATTGAATATAGAAATATTAAATATACTTTCTCATAGATTATTGTAACGCCCAAAAACCTAAGTATTTATTTTTGTGTGTTGTGTTGCATAAATACGTGTCTACTTCAGTGGTTGAGTGTCCTAAGGAGTGTTGGAGAAGTCTTGAGTTCAAGCTTTGGCTTGTACAAAATTTGGTTTTTACTTCAATAAACCCTGGCTCTAGACAGTAGGCTTCTTAAATAAATATGGTTAAGATATGCCATAAAAAGCCTACTGATCTAGGGGATGAAGGCGTGTGGAGTTTTCTAGGGGATCTGAGGTTCGAGGCTTGGCAACGCAAAAGAATATTTTATTTTGCTTTGCTACTAACGCTGGGGAAGTGTTGTAGTTGGACTGAAATTGGGGTGTTTGAAGAGTTGGGGAGTTGTGGCGGAATTCTAGGGAATTATTGGAGGGGATTTCAGCTGGTAGGGATTTGGATAGGTGGGATATGGTTGAGTGGTCTTAGGAGCAATATGGGGAGAGAAATTAGGAGTTTTGAAGGGAGAGGAAGACGGTGTGTCGAATTGGGACTCTCATTCCATGTAATTTTCGGCTTTTGATTAATCATTGAGGGCTTGGTCTTTTTTTGATTCTTTTCTCCTTGGTGCCAAATTCCTGCCTTTTGGTTTTGACTGTTTCATTTTTTTTTCATTTGTGGGATAGATTGGTAGTAGGGATCATTCGGGGTTCTAATCATTTTGGTCTTTTTCAGGTTTTTCTCCTCAAACATCTTTATTCACTGATTTTCTCTGCCCTTTTCCCTCTCATTAAGTCTCATTGGCTGAATATCTCTGCCATGGTGGTGAGATGGCTATTTTCTTCCTCTTCTTTACTCTAACGATTCCCTCTTAACCGAGTGCACCTTCTTTTCTTTGCCTTCCCTCTTTTCTTTCTCCCTATTCCTTTCCCTTTTCATTTTGGTACCTTGGCCGAATACCCCATCTCACCTTTCTATTTTTCTTTCGGTTAGCAAGTGTGTTGTGATAAGTTAGGTTGGGCGCACGGTTCTCTTCTCTCACTCTAGTGCTTTTGTGTTGGCCGAATATTGATAGGTAAGCCTTAGTTTCACTTCTTCCCCTTTAGATTTTTCACATTGTTTTTACTTTGTCTCTTCTTACCGATTACTCCTCTGTTTACCTTTCAGATTAATCCCTATTCTTGGTTCTGTGTGTGTTACATCTTTAGTCTACAATCTGCTCAGTCGTGTTGGTAAGTATGGTGCGATTGTGATTGTATTATAATTTAAGTGCGAGTCTAATATAGAAATGTGGTGTCTTTTGTGTAGGTAATGGTCGAGGTTGATTGGCACATCCCCTAAGAATTAAGGGTGCGATTATTGGGGGCTTTTGGTAAGAAGATTGTGATTGTTTTGGAACTCCGTTAGTTTCCTTTTGGAACATGGATTAAATAACTGATTAATCGATTTATTAATTTTTTTCAGGTATAAAAGTGTTCGGAGTGCGGATTGACTCCAAATCGCATCAGGAGTGTAACCACACTACTATAAACGTAGATCAATAAAAAGCCGAAAAAGTATGACTTTTGTCGCTACACGAGTGTCCGCTCGCTCGTGTGCTAATCTAAACGAGTGAAACATGGGCCATTGATCGTAGAGGCCACCATGAGCGTTTTCATGGGCTTAGGCCGTTTTGGGCTACGTTGGGCCAAAATAGGCCGTGTGGGCCTCATGCGCTCGTGGGCCCTGCACGAGTAAAACCACACGGATGTATGGAGATTATTGGGCCAGGCTGTGAAGTTCACACGGCAAAAGCCATTTTTGGGCTTTGTGGTCCACTCGAGCGTGTGGGCCCATATGGGCCGTGTTATGGGCTTTGGGCCTATTTTCACTGTTTGACTGTGAAGGTTGCACGGGTCGCCCAAGACGACTCTGGACCTACTGTTGGGTCGATAAGTACAGTTAGACACCATACTGATGAAATGACTGTTATACCCCTATGAGGTAAAATGACTGATATGCCCCTATGATATGTATGACTGTATTCGAGCATGACATTTTTGTATACACGTATGATATTATGACATGACATGTTGCATGGGGGTAGGTTTAATATATTTGGAGGAAGTGTACTATACTGGCAGCTCTGCTGCAAATACTGTTAGTGCTGCAATCGGTGCTATATTTTAGAGTGTAGGGATGGGTGGGTTGATTATATCCCCACATAGAGTGTAGGGCTAGACGGAGTAGAGTGTAGAGGATGGATGGGTAAGATTTCTGATTACATTTTTGTTACTGTTACTGAAATGGGCTAAGGCCCACACTGATCCTGATACTGTATTGGGCTATGGCCCTAACTGATACCGGACTGTCACTAAAACAGGCTTAGGCCCAGACTGTATTTGCCTACTGTTTGATTGACTATTGTTAAGGGATTACACACTGAGTTTGCATAAACTCACCCTTCTGCTTTTCTGCACAGGCAATCCATAGGTGGATTGGTGCTGCGAGAGACTCGATGGTAGCCACACAACCGTTTTTTGCTTCCTTTTAAACTTTTAGTTTATACATAATTTAATTTGGGTATTTGTTTGTAATAAGGCCTTTTTAAGTTTTCATTTTGATTTTGGGATTTATTTACTTTGAAACAAATCTGTTAGAAGTAGGCCGTGATTTTTCAAAAAGATAAACACATTTCAAAATACCACGCTAGTGCAACACAGTTTAAAAAGCTTCCGCTATGATCATTGTTTTTTTTAAAATGCAATAACAATCTAATATGATTAGCACTTTGCTGAACCAACTTTAGTTTTAACAACGAGCAAGTTAAACTAAATTTTTTGTAAAGATCACAACGAGGTTTTAATATAGAACGAATTTTTCAATGGAACTATCTTTTTCGAAATACAGTTCAATGTGACATCATAGATTTGACCATAACATCTAGGCCGGGTTTAGGGTGTTACATTTAGTGGTATCAGTGCCAGGTTGCAAAACTCAGCTGTGGATTTGGGTTTCTTCTAGAACTTGGAATTTTGAAAAAGGACTGCTTCAAATAAATTTGAAATACTTGGAAAAGTTTTTACTAAATGTGTGGTACGAGTCTCCGTCGTCGATCCTGTAAGTTTACTGAAACTACTATTTGTTAAATTGAAATACTGAGATTACTATAGGCAATAGACTGTATTGAAATACACTGTTTAGGGTATTCTAAAACTGTAGCAAAACTACGATCTGTGAAAACAAAACTCTGAATTACTGATAATATTTTCCATAAAATATCCTTAATAAAAACTAGAACTGTAAACTGATACATAAAATTTATAATACAGATAATACACAAATCAATAATAAGCACCAGAGGTACTCATGGAAAGGGTATAAGAGGTCGTGACGGAGGCCGTGTAGGTGCTCGGGCTGAGTCTTTGGCATCGGGCCATATGCCTAACAATGAAGCTAGGGAGGCACCGACTTCACCTGTGACTGAGACTGGGTCACACAATCATGGAACTAGGGGTGACGCACTGTCCCAAGCTATGTTGCGAATTCTGGAAAGGGTCGCTGGGCATAATACAGGTACTGTAGGCCGTGGGTTGGTTACGGAATGACTCCAGTCCAATAGGGCTGAGATTTTTAGGGGTATCACTGGAGTTGCCCCTAACGTGGCTGAATATTGGATTGAGGCCACAGAGAGGATAATGGATGACCTCAACTGCACCCCAGAGCAAAACCAAAAGGTGCAGTGTCGTTGCTACGCGATGAAGCCTATCAATGGTGGCTTATAGTTAAAGAGGGTACTCAGCCCGACCGGTTGACTTGGAAATTTTTCAAGACTGCATTCCAAGGAAAATATGTGGGCGCTAATTATGTGGACGCCTGGAGGAGAGAGTTTCTGAATTTGACTCAGGGGGATAAATCTGTGGCAGAATATGAGTCTAAATTTCTGCGTGGAATGGTGCCAACTGAATATGAGTACTGTGTTCATTTTGAGGATGGCCTCAGAGATAGTTTAAGAATTTTGATAGCTCCACAGGGGGAGCGAAATTTTTCTGTTTTGGCGGATAAGGCGAAGATTGCCGAAGATGTGAAGTGCACTGAGCGCCAAAACCGTGAGAAAGACAATGGTAGAAATAAAAGGGATTCAGAGCCCTCAAGTTCATTTCTGAGGCCTAAGAAAAAGGCCAGAGTTGATGGATCGGTTAGAATTGGGGCCCTTATTACTGCTATTAGACCACAGCCTTGTGCTGATTGTGGGAGATGCCATCAGGGCAAGTGCTGGAAAAGGATTAGGGCATGTTTGAGGTGCGGATCTATGGAGCACCGTATTAGAGATTTTCCACGGAGGCCCGATCAGACGCAAGTTATTGGTATAGGTACTTTTCAACTGTCGAGAGGTGTTCAGCAGCCACTGAGAGGCCGTGGTCAGGCCAGAGGTGGAAATGGTATAGGCCATGGTCTTGGAGCATCGAACAGAGGTGCTGGTCATACTGAGGTGAGGCAGCTGGTACTGGTTTATGCTGCACTTCACCGAGAGGAAAAAGACGCCCCAGATGTTATGACCGGTACGTTCTTTATCCATAATGTACCTTATACTGCATTGATTGATGTTGGGTCTACGCATTCTTATATAGCATGCACTGTGTCTAAGACTTTGGGAATTATGGTTGGAAACACTATGAGTGAGGTTACTGTGCTGAGTCCATTAGGGCAGTCGGTGAGAGTGAATAAACTATTTAAGGATGTACTTTTGGAGGTTCAAGGAATGATCTTTTTGGTAGATTTAATGGAACTTCCTTTTGAAGAATTCGACTTGATACTAGGCATGGACTTACTGGTTAAACATCGAGTGAATTTGGATTGTGCTGCTAAACAGGTGGTACTAAAAACCGTGGAGGGTGATGAGGTAGTGGTAATCAGAGAACGCCAAAATTATTTGTCAAAAGTGATTTTTGCACTTAGGGCCGAGAAATTGGTTCGTAAGGGTTGTGAGGCGTATCTAGCCTATATCGGTGCTTCTGATTCTGAGGTTTTGTCTGTTAAAGATATCAGAATAGTTAAAGATTTTTTGGATGTCCTGATGAGTTACCTGGGTTACCCCCAAATCATGAGGTTGAGTTTGGGATTAAGCTCCTGCCTAGTACAGCTCCGGTGTCTTTTGCCCCTTATAGAATGGCACCGAAGGAGCTTGTGGAGTTTAAGGCTTAGATTCAAGAGTTAATGGATTGAGGGTTCATCCGACCTAGTGTGTCTCCATAGGGAGCACTGGTTTTATTTATGAAAAAGAAGGATGGAACCATGCATATGTGCATCGATTACCGACAACTGAATAAATTGACCATTAACAATAAGTACCCCATACTAAGGATAGACGGCCTATTCGACCAGTTTCGAAGAGCTTCGGTCTTCTCTAAGATTGATCTTTGATCGGGGTACCATCAACTAAGGGTCAAGGAGACTGATGTTTACAAGACAGTGTTTAGGACTCGTTATGGTCATTATGAGTTCCTAGTGATGCCGTTTGGACTGATGAATGCACCAACAGCATTATGGATTTGATGAATCAAATGTTCTAGCCCTACCTGGAACGGTTCGTAGTGGTGTTTATAGATGACATTATGGTGTATTTGAGAATTAAGGATGAGCATGATGCATATCTCCGAGTTGTTCTGCAAATTCTGAGGGAGAAACAATTGTATGCCAAATTCAGCAAGTGTGAATTCTGGCTACGAGAGGTCACTTTTCTAGGTCCTATGGTATCTACTAAGGGAATTAGGGTTGATCCTTGGAAAATTAAAGCTGTTTTGGATTGGAAGCAGCCTAAGTTAGTATCTGAAATTTGAAGTTTTCTGGGTTTCGCAGGGTATTATAGACGTTTTGTGGAGGGGTTTTCGTTGATCGTTACACCTCTGACTAAGTTGTTGTGTAAAAGGGTGTCGTTTAACTGGACTGATAAGTAGCAAGAAAGTTTTGAGAGACTTAAGAAAGTTTTGACAGAGGCCTCTGTCTTGATACAGCCAGAGTCTAGGAAAGAATTCACTGTCTACAGTGATGCATAACATGTTGGTTTAGGGTGTGTGTTGATGCAAGAAGGTAAGGTGGTGGCTTATGTATCTCGTCAGCTTAAGATGCATGAGGCAAACTATCCGAAACATGACTTGGAATTAGACGTGGTGGTATTCGCACTAAAAATTTGGAGGCATTACCTATACGATGAGAAGTGTATCATTTACACGGATCACAAGAGCCTCAAGTATCTCTTCACTCAGAAGGAGCTAAATCTTAGGCAGCATAGACGGATTGAGTTGCTTAAGGATTATGACTGTTCAATTGAATACCATCCTGGTAAAGCCAATGTGGTAGCCAATGCATTGAGCCGTAGGGCTATGACGGATCTAAGGGCGATGTTCGCTCATCTCAGTTTGTTTTACGATGGTAGCTTGTTGGTAGAACTCCAAGTTAAACCAAGGTGGATTGAATAGATTAAGGGTAAATAGTTGGAGGATGAGTCACTGGGTTCTTGATTCCGACAGGTAGAGAGTGGAGAAACTGCAGATTTTAGACTAAATAGCGAAAGGGTGTTTTGTTTTCGTGGGAGAGCCTTTGTACCGAAGGATACTTATTTGAGGCAGTCTATATTCAAGAGGCACATAGTAGTCCTTATGTTATGCATCCTGGCGGGAATAAGATGTACCGAGACCTTCGTGAGTTATATTGGTGGCCAAGTCTTAAACGTGAAGTTACCGACTTCGTGGGCAAATGCCTTACTTGTTAGCAAGTTAAGGCTGAACATCAGTTACCTTTAGGTATGCTTCAGCTAGTTAAGATTTCGTTGTGGAAGTGGGAGAGAGTGACTGTGGGCTTCATTAGTGGGCTACCCTTAATGCCTACTAAGAAGGATTCAGTATGGGTTATCGTGGATCGATTGACCAAGTCTTCCCATTTCATACCTGTTCGTACTGATTACTCATTGCAGAAGCTGGCTAAACTGTATGTGTCTGAGATAGTGCGACTGCATGGGGTACCAATTTCCATAATATCTAATAAAGATCCTCGCTTTACGTCTCATTTTTGGAAAAAAGTTACACGAGGCTAAGGTTGGACTTTAGTACTGCGTTCCATCCTCAGACTGATGGTCAGTCAGAGAGGGTGATTCACATACTGGAGGACATGTGAAGGAGTTGTGTGATTGACTTCCGAGGTAGTTGGGAGGACTTTTTGCCACTAGCGGAGTTTACGCATAACAATAGCTACTAGTCTAGCATACAGATGGCACCGTACGAGGCACTGTATGGTCGTAGGTGTCGTACTCTTTCGTGTTGGACTGAGTTGGGTGAGCGACGTATTCTGGGCCCTGAATTGATTTCTAATACCAAAGATAAAGTTTGATTAATTCGGGATCGACTGAAGGCAGCATTAGACAAACAGAAGTCGTATGCGGATCTGAAATGTAAGGAGATTGAATATTCTTTGGGGGACTTCATTTTTCTCAAGGTTTCACCATGGAAGAAGGTATTGAGGTTCGGACAGAAAGGCAAGTTGAGCCCTAGGTTCATTGGGCCTTACCGCATACTGAAACGTGTGGGACTGGTTGCCTATCAACTTGAGTTACCTCCAAAGTTGGACCGGATTCACGATGTGTTCCAGGTCTCCATGCTAAGGTGTTACCACTCTGATCCTGCGCATGTTGTCTCGAATGAGGAGATTGAGGTTAGGCTAGATCTAACTTTCGAGGAGGAGCCAGTTCAGATTCTAGAGTGTAATGTAAAAGTGTTAAGAAAGAAGTCTATCCCATGGTTAAGGTACTTTTGCGTAATCACAGCTCAGAGGAAGCCACATGGGAACCCGAAGAGGCGATGCGACAATAATACCCTCATCTATTTTGACTAGGTAAATTTTGAGGCCAAAATTTTCTTTTAGGGGATAGAGTTGTAATGCCCTAAAAATCTAAGTATTTATTTTTGTGTGTTGTGTTGCATAAATACGTGTCTACTTCAGTGGTTGAGTGTCCTAAGGAGTTTGGAGAAGTCCTGAGTTCAAGCTTTGGCTTGTACAAATTTTTGTTTACTTGAATAAACCCTGGCTCTAAACAATAGGCTTCTTAAATAAATATGGTCAAGCTATGTCATAAAAAGCCTACTGATCTAGGGGATGAAGGCTTGTGGAGTGTTCTAGGGGATCTGAGGTTCAAGGCTTGGCAACGCAAAAGAATATTTTATTTTACTTTGCTACTGACGCTGGGGAAGTGTTTTAGTTGGACTGAAATTGGGGTGTTTGAGGAGTGTAGGGAGTTGTGGCCGAATTCTAGGGCATTGTTGAAGGGGATTTTGGCTAGTAGGGATTTGGATAAGTGCGATATGGTTGAGTGATCTTAGGAGTGATATGGGGAGAGAAATTAGGAGTTTTGAAGGGAGTGGAAAAGGGTGTGCCGAATTGGGACTCTCACTCCTTGCAATTTTTTGCTTTTCAGTAATCACTGAAAGTTTGGTCATTCTTTTGGTTCTTTTCTCCTTGGTGTCGAATTCCCACCTTTTGGTTTTGACTGTTTCTTTTTTTTTTTTCATTTGTGGGACGGATTGGTAATAGGGATTATTCAGGGTTCTAATCATTTTGGTCTTTTTCGGGTTATTCTCTTCTAACGTCTTTGTTCACCGATTGTCTCTGCCCTCTTCCCTCTCATCAAGTCTCATTGGCCGAATATCTCTGCCTTATTGGTGAGCCAACTCTTTTCTTCCTCTTCCTTACTCCAATGATGCCCTCTTAACCGAGTGCATCTTCTTTTCTTCGCCTTCCCTCTTTTCTTTCTCCCTATTCCTTTCCCTTTTCATTTTGGTACCTTGGCCGAATACCACATCTCACCTTTCTATTTTACTTTCGGTTAGCAAGTGTGTTGTGATAAGTTAGGTTGGGCGCACAGTTATCTTCTCTCACTCTAGTGCTTTTGTGTTGACCGAACATTGATAGGTAAGCCTTAGCTTCACTTTTTCCCCTTTCGATTTTTCACCTTGTTGAACCATCGTTTTACTTTGTCTCTTCTTGCCGATTACTCTTTTGTTTACCTTTCAGATCAATCTCTATTCTTGGTTCTGTGTGCGTTACATCTTTAGTCTACAATCTGCTTAGCCGTGTTAGTAAGTGTGGTGCGATTTTGATGGTATTATACTTCAAGTGCAAGTCCAATATAGAAAGGTGGTGTCTTTTGTGTAGGTGGTGGTCGAGGTTGATTGGCACATCCCCTAAGAATTAAGGGTACAATTATTGGGGAATTTTGGTAAGAAGATTGTGATTATTTTGGAACTCCATTAGTTTCCTTTTGGAACATGAGTTAAATAACTAATTAATCGATTTATTAATTATTTTTCAGGTATAAGAGTGTTCGGAGTGCGGATTAACTCCAAATCGCATCAGGTGTGTAACCATATTGCTATAAATGTAGATCGACAAAAAGCTGAAAAAGTATGACTTTTGATGCTACACGAACGTGCGTTCGTTCATGTGGTAATCCGAACGCGTGAAACGTGGGCGTTTGATCGTAGAGGCCACTATGAGCATTTTCATGGGCTTAGGCCGTTTTGGGCCACGTTGGGCCAAAATAGGCCGTGTAGGCCCTATGAGCTTGTGGGCCCCACATGGATAAAACCACATAGATGTTTGGAGATTATTGGGCCAGGCTGTGAAGTTCACATGACAAAGGCTATTTTTGGGCTTTGTAGGCCACTCGAGCGTGTGGGCCCACATGGGCCGTGTTATGGGCTTTAGGCCCATTTTCACTGTTTGAATGTTAAGGTTGCACGAGTCGCCCAAGACGACTGTGGGCCTACTGTTGGGTCGATAAGTACACTTAGAACCCATACTAATGAAATGACTGTTATACCCCTATGAGGTAAAATGACTGATATGCCCCTATGATATGTATGACTGTATTCGAGCATGACATTTTTGCATACACGTATGATATTATGACATGACATGTTGCATGGGGGTGGGTTTAATATATTTGGAGGAAGTGTACTATACCGGCAGCTCTACTGCAAATACTGTTAGTGCTGCAACCGGTGCTATATTTTAGAGTGTAGGGATGGGTGGGTTGACTATATCCCCACATGGAGTGTTGGGCTGGATGGAGTGGAGTGCAGAGGATGGATGGGTAAGATTTCTAATTGCATTTTTGTTACTGTTACTGAAATGGGCTAAGGCCCACACTAATACTGATACTGTAATGGGCTATGGCCCTAACTGATACCGAACTGTCACTGAAATAGGGAATCCATAGGTGGATCGGTGCTGCAAGAGACTCGATGGTGGCCACACAACCGTTTTTGTTTCCTTTTAAACTTTTAGTTTATACGTAATTTAATTTGGGTATTTGTTTTGTAATAAGGGCTTTTTAAGTTTTCATTTTGGTTTTGGGATTTATTTACTTTGAATCAAATCTGTTAGAAGTAGGCTGCGGTTTTTCAAAAAGATAAACGCATTCAAAATACCACGCTAGTGCAACACAGTTTAAAAAGCTTCCGCTACGATCATTGTTTTTTTTTTTTAAAATACAATAACAATCTAATATGATTAGCACTTTGCTAAACCAACTTGTGTTTTAACAACGAGCAAGTTAGACTAAATTTTTTATAAAGATCACAACGAGGTTTTAATATAGAATGAATTTTTCAACGGAACGATGTTTTTCGAAATACACTTCAATGTGACATCACAGATTCGACCATAACGTCTAGGCTGGGTTTGGTACAATTATTTTATAGTAAAGTTGTAATGATTTTAATAAAATTAGAATTTAGTTGAGAAGATTATTTAATTGAAGAATTAATTTATTAATTTGAGATGTCTATTTTTGGAAATAGAAAAACTAATATCGCGTTGGATCGAATTATAAAGTACTAGGTTAAAAGTCTAGGAAGTACTTATAATTAGACTCGATATAGGAAAGACACAAAAGCCCTCATGATAAAGAGATGGACGACAAACCTAGTATTACTAACTAGAGTTGCTACCCCCTATACTTCAAGTTAGACTCGAAGTTCATTTTTCTATTTGAAATAGACTTCTACAAGTCAATAAGGACATTACTTCTTCTCCCTATAAATAGATAATACCGGTAGGGAAAAAGATGGAACTTCAAGATATTTTTACTCTGCCTGAAAATAGTGAGAGTTTATTATTTAAGTATTAAATCTATTTTCTGGAATAATAATTCTACTGACTTCTATTGAGAAGAGGTTTTTTTTTCACACAAAAAGAAAAGAATTGTCTTTTTGGTTTTGTATTTGGTTCGAATCATTTGAGCCCACACTCGAAGCATTTCGTGGTACAAGAATAGTGGAGAAGGTCATTCGGTTGAAAGCTAGGAATGACAAGGATTCGTCTAGCCAAAAACATAGGTGCAATTTTGGTTAAGGTTTTATTGATATAAATATCGCAAACTGGCTCGATTTTAAATTTTTTTTATTTTCTCCTGTGCAAAAAAAATGTTTTCAAACCAGATTTCTTTCCAACAATCGGTACCAGAGTGCTAGGTTGAGGTATGTTTATAGTATAAACTAAAACCAAAATTCTCTCTCTTGTTCATGTGTGATTAATTTTGATAAGATGTGATATTCTTGTAATTGTATGCATGTTTAGGGGAATGTATGCGAATGAATATATGATGTTGTTTTATTATTATGTATGATAAATTAATTTTGTAAAAGTTGTGATTCCTAAAAAAATAAATGTAATTTATTAATTTTTCAGCTATATATAACTTAGATTCTGGACTATCATTTCCACCTAGGGTTTCATTATTTTAAGAATAAAATATGTCAATAAAAAATGGATATAGGATTCCTATAACCTATATTTTTCGATGGAACTTGAAGAACCAAGATCCATCAAGGTAGAATGAGACAAAACAAACCTAACCTAGCCAAATCAAAAATATGTTTTTGGTGGTCTAATTATGACATTCACTGGAAAGGGTTGACAATGGAGGCTAATAACGGCGGCTAAAAGTGGTGGTTCGTGGCGGTTTGGCAGTGGCCAATAGCGACAAGAGCAAGAAAATGACAGTGGAAAGATTGCGATGACAGAAATGTGAACCAGTGCTGCAAAAAAAGATTGTGGTGGCCAAATAGAATACCCAAATTATGCTTTGGGTGAATTTTGTAATATTAGTTTTTCTAAGATGTAATCATGGAAACTTTGACTGGTTAGAGTCATTTAAATTTTATGCTTTTATATATGTGATAAGTATGATGATATTTATTTGATAATATATGTTCATACATATGTATAATAAGCATGCCATATTGTTTAAGGAAGAATGCCACGTGTACTTGTCATGCTTATATTGATCATTCATGATTGAAACTGTACATTAAAAATCTTGCATGTTTTTTAAAATATTGAGTGGAAGAAGTTCCTTAAACAAGACTTATGATCTCCATCAATAGTCTCTTATGATGGCATGGCAATTTAATTGCTCCACGGTGGGATTCAATGGGTGTAGGAATTATTATTGCAATGGCTTACAAATTGGCACACCCAGAAATTTTACTAGTTAAGTGCCACGAAAATTATGGGTATTAAATTAGAAAACAATTTTTGTTTAAGTGGGTTCTATTGTATATTAGTAAATCGATGGCCTGCTTGGCAAATGGTTCGATTTCAATTGTTGGTTTCGTTACATTTGAACCAAGAGTTTTCTTTTAGTGGGAAACATTACGACTAAGGGTATTAATAGTGTTTATTGACTTGGGATTAAGGGAAACGGTAGTGGAAAGATTATATATGAGAGGATTCTTTCATTTTGATTTCTATTTTTCTTTCTTCCATCTTCTTATTTGGTTTGTTCGGAAAAGAGAGAAAAGTTAAGAAGCAATATGTATGGTGGAAGAAAATAATGTATCAGCTTAAGTGATTGAGGATTTAGTAAACTGGTAATATTTCTAAGCTTTTCTGTATCTTTTTTTATTAAAGAAAATTGAAGATTTTAGTTTAATTCATCGAGCTTGTATTAAGATATTTATGGTTGCAGGTAACCTTTAAATTCTCTCTGCATAGAAATGAATTATGGTTTTTTGACATCTAAATGCCTTCATCTTGATCTTGATATGATTATTGTGTTTAGCTAACTGAGAAGGGGGAGGCTTAGGTGATAAAGAAATGCTAAGTAGGTGCAATCGATACTAGATTTTAGGTATTTTACTGGTGAGTTTCTAAACTAAAACCCTCTGTTGTTGTCTTATATATATATCAATACAGTGTTACTGTGCTATGTTTGACTTCATGTTTTGTTGATGATAAGTTGAATTATTTTGGGTTGCTTGTTGTATGGTTGAAGTATACAAAGTAATGATTTACAAATGCTTGTTTTATTGTACGTTTCAATTCGTATTGTTAAAATTTCATTGGAAAGATAATTACTGAAGAAGTTATCATTTAAATGGTCCGCTAGATGATATGTTTAGTATGATCTATGTTGTGTTATTAATAGAATGATCAGTTGAATGCTTGTTATATGCCTGTCATAAATATGAATGATATGCAGAGTATGAGGGGACGTTTTGGTGGATGAAAGATAAAGAAATTACATGTTGTGCGGATCATACAGAGAATGTATATGCATGATATTTGGTTTTTTGGAGGTTTGGTTGGATTGTACGGAGATATATGCATACATTAATATGATGAACCTAGGCGGGTTCTTTCAAGTATGAGACTCTACGAAGTTTAAGGCTTAAAGGATCATATGTGTAAGCAAGTCCATGACCATGACATATGTAAGTTATCAAAGTACACAAGACTTGTTCTTTAAGTATTTTGTCAAAGTTATGTGTGGGAATTCAACGTACGAAGTTCGTGACAAAATTTGGATATGAAAGTTCGCTAAATTCATGAATCTTCTTTCATGAACTCGTATGCAGACAGTCCGTTGGACTTGTTATCTGTGATTCATGACAAAATTATACATTCCATTCCTTCATGAAAAAGTCCATGGAACAGTCTACATATAATAATCTACATATATATAAGTAAATATTCATTTATGGATTCGCATGTATGAGTTTGCCATATATGAGTTCGCACCCATGAAACTTCAATATTAATTATGTTTAATAGTTTGATGGATTTTTCTTTATGATTCAAGCTATGGTAGTCTGCTGATCTTATATTCATATTTCGACTATAAGATATCAAAGAGACTATCTGTAACACCCCTAACCCGTATCCGTCATCGAATTAGGGTTACAGAGCATTATCGTACAAATGAAACGTTTAAACATACATTTCAAACACTATCATAAACATATTATAAACCAATCATTCACATACATATCGTCCCTAAATTGAGCCCTCAAGGCCTTAGAAATACCAAGCAATTCAGGACTAAATTGGAATCATTTGAAAAGTCCAAAAAAAAGTTACAATAAATTGAATATAGGGGTCACACAGTTATGTGGCCTGGCCATGTAACCTTCGAATTAGGGACACACGGATGTGTCCCATCCTATGTCCTCACCTGTGTAACTCTCTAAGTACGGTCACACGGCCGTGTCACACACCTGGATGCTAGGCTATGTGCTAGGCTGTGTAACTCACTGACTTGCATACAAAGGAACCTTCAGGAGACACACGACCATGTCGCCAAGTTGTGTGTTACACACGGCTGACTCACATGCCCATGTCTAAAGCCGTATAAACCTTAAATTCACATAAAACAAGCCATTCCCAACGTATTTTCATGCAAAATCATTTGAACCAAAAGTGTAAACCTACAAGGCATCAAATCATTCCTAAACATGCATATATTTGCCATTTCAAAGGTCCTAATTCAACTAACTAATATGCCATTCAAAGGCACCTCAAAAGCAATCATCAAAACTTGCCTAAACATGTCATCTTTACTAAATTTCAACCATCAAAATCTAATTGAATACCTTCCAAAACAGGCCATAACTTGACCGTGATCTTACCAATTCAATACATACCATTTGAGCCATTCAAAAATGCATCATAAGATAGCATAATGACACAAACTAGCAAAGCATCAAATGTACCAAACCAAGATAACATTCATAACTTATACAAGCCAATCCACCAACTATGTAACACCCATATACCGTATCCGTCCCAGACTAGGGTTAAAGGGATTACTGGACAAAACAGAACATTTAACATTCAATTCATGAATTTCATAGCATCATAATTCAAACATCAATATAGAGTCCCTTATATAAGTCATCGAGACCTTAAACGTGCATTAAAAAGGGGTCGGGACTAAACCGAACACATACAAATTTTTTTCCAAAACTTAACATTTTTCAAACAAGTACAGGCCACATGCTCATGTGAACAGGCCGTGTGCCTCACATAGCATTAGATACGCCCGTGTGTCTAGGCTGTGTCAAAATAGGGCATACATACTGACTTACTCACACAGCCACAAGACACGCTCGTGTGCCTTGGCCGTGATCGAGTCTGACTTGGGCCGCACGGCTAGCCATTCGCCCGTGTGCCTTGGCCGTGCTCGAGCCTGACTTACAATTGTAAGGTACCCCAAGGGACACACGGCTGTGCAACATGACCGTGTGTCACACACGGCGGAGACATACACCCGTGTCTCTACCCTTGTGGACAAAAATAGGCCATTTGAAATGCCAATTTGCCACCCAATTGGGTCAAACCTACAAGCAATAAAACAAGCATATTTGCACCCCAATTTTAGCCAATCTCAATACCAAAACATACATTATTCATGACTTAACATTGTCAACAACTTCCAAACTCAATTCATCAATCGATTCATACCAAAACTTAAACTAAAATCATACCTAAACATATGTTCAATACCTTATTAAGTCTCATGCTCAAAACTTACCAAAACTTCCTAACATTGACCATTTCTTTTTGTCATTCAAAACTTACCATATAATTTATAATGCCTCACATATCATATAACATTTCCAACCATAAGTTGTAACACAAGCTAGCCATATCACATGGCATGATATATACATTACAAAACATATCAATACACTACTAGCCTATACATGCCATACTTTACTATATACATTTTCAAAAGGTAGCAAAATAAGATTCGATAGTGTGGTGATGATCCTTGACCATCACCAAGCTCACAGTAGCTTTAATATCTATAAAACAATGCAAACACACACAAAGTAAGCTTTCAAAAGATTAGTAAGCCATATACAAATAAACTTATCATTCAAAACTTATAAGCATTATCAATTTACTTATACTTTGTAGTAAAATACCAACACCAACTTCATATTCATATACTTAGATAATAGTTCATCATTTGCACATATGCTTACCTTTCACTTTCAAATATAGTACACAATTCAAACGTACCTGAATCGGATACGATCTCATAAAGTCTTTCATTGTCTTAGAATGCTCGTTTGAACCATTCAGAAATGTAAGGATACGGGGAAAGCTCAGAAAGTATATACCATGCCAACGTCCCAGACGTGGTCTTACATGTAATCAAACATCGACGCCACTGTCCTAGACAGGGTCTTACACGAAATCAGATACGATGCCGATGTCACAGACATGGTCTTACACATAAAACAGAACTCGATGCCAATGTCCCGGAAGTGGTCTTACACGATAACACATATAAAAAATCCTATGTCATGACATATGTATCCCATACTATTCCTAAGGTTCGTACGGGGCTTTTGGACATCGTAACCTTGCCGATACTTTCTCGGATGTCTCATTTTTCCCAATTCATATATTCATTCATCATAGTTCAATGGAAAATAAGCATAAATAAACCATTTCAAATACATTTATTTGTATATCAACTTACCTCGTACGGATTCGGATGAATGGAATTGGTTACTCGACGACTTTCGACTTTCCCCGATCTAATTTTGTTTTCTTTAATTCTTGATCTAAATCAATTCACATTTAATTTATTCAATCACAAATTCATTCAAAACAATCCATAACCACATATTTCGGGCAATTTGCTAACTAGCCCTCACATTTTCACATTTTGAAACTTTAGTCCCTAAATCACAAAATCACAAAATACACATAATTTGCATATACTCATGCTTGGCCGAACATTCATAGCAATCATACAAGTCCACACATTTCATTTATTTCACATTTTAGTCCCTCAATTTACAAATTTCACAATTTAGCCCATTTTACTCAAAATATCAAAAATCCAAAGACAAAATATATAAATCCAACATCAAACTTTCATTTATCAACAACTAACCTCACAAAACTCATAGTTTCATCAATGGAACATTTCAAAATTATCAAAAAAATCAGAAATTGAGACATGGGCTTGATAGTATTCGAAGCAAAGATTACAAAAACGTAGAAATTATCAAAAATCGAAACAAAAACATACCTAAATCAAAGCTTAATATTTTTGAACCCTAGCAAGCCTTTCTCCTTTCTTTTTATTTGATATAGTCGATCAAGTGATGAAAATATGAAGCAAATTTTATGTTTTCTTTAATTAATAATATTAATTCATCTTTTACCATTTTAACCTTTATAAAATAAATATTTAAACACATAATGGATGTCCAATAATGTCCATTTAATGTACTAATGGTCTAATAACATAATAAGGACCTTTCATTAACAAAGACAAATCAAATA
Source organism: Gossypium anomalum (assembly GCA_025698475.1). Taxonomy (NCBI): domain Eukaryota; kingdom Viridiplantae; phylum Streptophyta; class Magnoliopsida; order Malvales; family Malvaceae; genus Gossypium; species Gossypium anomalum. Next base: position 46,894,399 of record CM046965.1, read on the forward strand.
GGCACTTTTAATGAATAGCAGGCAACTTTACCTTTTACGTGATTAGGTCATTTTATTAAATTAAGCACACAAATGATCGAATTTTTAGACGAAACTTTCACACATGCTAATTCACACATCATAAGCATGGAAAATAATATTTAAATATTTTTTGACTCAGATTTGTGGTCCCGAAACCACTATTCTGACTATGGTCTAAACTGGACTGTTACAAACTAAACATTCATCACAATGACATTACAATTCAACCTATACATGCCATTATAACCTTGGCCAAAACATTCAAAAACTATCGATATTTATGCTGGATAGTGTGATAGATCTTCAACGAGCTTCCAAACTGATTGAGCTTCCTATAATCTATATAACATAAGAGAAGAAACTACGTAAGCACATTGTAATACCCCTAACCCGTATCCGTCGCTAGAGTAGGGTTACGAGGTATTACCGATCAATACACATCATTTAACATACATAACTCGTATATTTATACATTCATACTCAAATACCATTTAATCACAAACACATTGTCCCTTATAAGGGCCTACGAGGCCTTAAACATACTTTAGAAGTGATTCGGGACTAAACCAATAACATACAAAAATTTTGGAAATTTATAAAAAATTTCAACCATACAGGGTTTCACACGCCCATGTGAACAGGCCGTGTGCCTCACACGGCTCCAGACTCGCCCATGTATCAGGACATGTGGAAACAAGGCATACATACTGACTTGTATCACACGGCCGAGGACATGCTCTTGTGCCATGCCATGTGAAAACTGGAGGGTATACTGACTTGGCCACACGGCCAACAACACGCCTGTGTGTCTAGGCTGTGTAACTCACTAACTTGATTTGTAACACCCCAAAATTGGGCCTAGAAGTATTGGGCCTTGAGCATAGGAGCAGTTAGGAGACTGCTCATAAATAGTTTAGTTAAGCAAGAAAGTGACACAAATTGCATGTTTGCTTTAATGGCTAAGTGATTTGGGTGTGCTTGGGAGTGATTGAGAAGCCTGGGTTCAAGTTTGGGCTTTTGCAAAAATTTTAGTTTTTCCCCTTAAGTGAACCTTGGCTTTAGCTTGTAGGCCTTATAAATATTTGTGGTAAAATGTGTCACAGAAAGAGCTTGTGGTAGTTGCTGGAGGTCTAAGGTTCAAGATTTGGCAAGGTAAAAAGAGTATTTATTTTGTACTCTTGCCATATGAGAAGCAGAAGTGGACTGGAACTCTGCAAGGTGGAATTTGAATTGGTCAAAGAGTAGATGGTGGAGTAAATCAAGGAGGAGATTAAAGAGGATTATTAGGAGGGAAAGGGGGAGAAAATTAAGGGATTTTTTTATGAGGGGAAGAGTTGTGGATGTTGGTGGATATCAACCACTCAAGAATTCGGCCTAGTGGTAGGAGTGTGACTCTTTATTTTGGGTTTTTGGCTACTCTTTGTTCTGAAGTCGAATATAGTGTTGATTTTTGGGTATTTTCTTTCGTTTTGTGCTCTTTTCACTACTTTTTGGTTGCCTTGTTACCATTTTGCTCTTAACTCTCCGTCTCCAATCAATATTTTCAGTTGTTCTCCCTCTAGCCGATTATGCCATTTTCTCCTCTTTCATCTCTCATTTTCTCCATTTCTGCTTTTAGTGTTTGATTACCCATACTTCTCCTCTCAGTTAGCCCTCAAACTATTTCTCTTTTCTTTTGATCTCTTGCCGAATAACCTTTATCATCTCCTCTCTTCTTGTCATCCTTTCACCATTACTACTCGAGCAGTTACCGTATTGCTCTCTCCCTACTTCTGTTTTTGGTTTTTATAGTTGATCTTTGGTCAATTGGTGAGTTGTTTAATTTCTATTCTTTCTGTTATCATTTTTTTCGTTAAGTATCTAAAAGCCGAATACTTCTTCTCTTAGTGTTCTGTGACTACTTCCCCATGATGTGTGTTCGTTGGATTCTAGGTATTACCGAGGAGTGAAAAGTGCAAGAGTTCTCAAGCTTTCAAAACCTTATCTCCCAGTATTTGATTAAGGTAATTTCGATACCTTATTTTAGGGGTATGGCTGGTTACCCCAATGTTCTATAGGGTAATATTTGGGATATAGGCCACATCTTTAGTTTATTCTATTTAACAGGATTTACCATTAGTGCAGTTAATCACCAAGGTGCGAGTGATTATTTTTGGCCGATATTCTAAGAGGGATATTTCGCAGATCATCTAGTCGTGGTAGGTGATGGTTGCTTAATCATGGATTAAGTGCTTGTGAATGTTAATAATTTAGGGAACTGACTGAATACTTGGAATGAATGTAGGTCGGTGCTCTAGGGTTTTTCACAAGTGGTTGCAATCAGGTGTGTAACTGTGCACCAAAATATGTTACTACCAAAAAGCCAAAAAAGGTGTGTAATCGCACCCTTCCTTACTGTAAATCGACAAAAGTCGAAAAGCTGAAATGCTGAAACTTTAGCATCTGAGGTCTCACGAGCGCGCGATTGCTCATGGGGTCAATTGAGCCCATATATCATGGGTGATGGACAGTAAAGGCCACCACGAGTGTTTCCATGGACTTGGGCCGCTATGGGCCACGTTGGGCCGGAATGGGCCGTGTGGGCCCAAACGGGCTCGTGGGCCCCACACAGATTAGATCCACTATAAGTGCTAAATATTGGACTGGGCTATGTAGGTCGCACGAGTGTGTGGGCCCACTTGGGTCGAGTAATGGGCTCTGGGCCCATTTACACTGCTATGATCATTTAGGTTATCTGTGTCGCTCGAGGCGACTGTAAACTTTCGGAGAGGTTATTATTTGACTGAAATACCCCTATAGGGTGAGTGACCGAAATACCCCTGTAGAGTAAAATGACTGTAATACCCCTGTATGGTAAAATGTCGATTATGCCCTCATGTTCCGTATGACTGATGTGCTTAAGATTTACATATATGATTGTACTGAGTATGACTTTGCATGCACGTAATATTTATGACATGACATATTGCATGGGTTTGGGGTCTGATTTGGAAGAAGTTCTGTGCTAGTGGTTTTACCACGTATTCTGATTCTAGTGGCTCCGCCACATTTTTTGTTAATAGCAGCTTCGCTGTGTTATTGGTGTATTGGCTGGGTGGGTCGATTTATATCCCCACATGGTGTGTTGGTTGGTACGAGTGGTGTGCTGGCTAGATTTGGGTGGGATTCATAATTGCATTACACTGTATTGATACTGTATTGGGCTTAGGCCCACTTTACTACTGTATAGGGCTAAAGCCAAGACTACTTTATTACTGAATAAGGCTACGGCCCAGACTATTTTGTATATTTTGATTTCTGTTTTCTGTTAGGGGATTACACACTGAGTTTTCATTAACTCACCCTTTCTTTTTAACTGTACAGGTAATCCCCAACCTTAGACGATTTGGTGCTGCGAGGGACTTGGAGATGGCCATACGACTACTGTGTCTTGCATTTGACTTTATTTAAATTAAACTTTACTTTTGGGTTTTTAATTTTGTAATAAGCTCGTTTGTGGGTTTTAATTTTTAATTGGGCTTTGGACTATATATTTTTAAACTGCTAGTCTAGGTAAAGACGAGTCTTTAAAACAATTATTGTTTTCTAAAACAGGCGTTTTAAACTTCATCGACTTTAAAAGATTCCATGTTTTTAAATCAATTTAATATAACACTGATTGATAATAAGGTAAACGTTTTGACGAGATCTTTTGCTAAAAAAGGAATAAAGGGATTTAAATTCAGTAACGGATTTTCACCGAAAAGATTAATTTTCGGAAAACACTTCGATGTGACACGCCAGATTTGGCCATAACTTCTAGGCCAAGTTTGGGGTGTTACATTTAGTGGTATCAGAGTCAAGTTATAAAACTCGACTATGGAATGGGTTTTGAAAATATTAGTAATTTTTGGAAAATTGTTCTTGAAATATTTTTGAAAGGTTTACCAGTGTGGCACACTGAGTCTCCGACGCTGAATCTGTAAGTTCTTGTTTTATTGTAGATTGCTTGAACTAAAAGGTATTACTGAGGGACTACTATTGGTAGTGGGACTATACTGAAACTTTTTAGTTGGAGTAGACTGAGATTATAGAAGACGGAAAACTGTAGTAAGATCTTGTTCTGCAAAAACAAACACTAATTACTGTCGTTCATAAAACATTTGCTAATAAGTACTGGAATTACTAACTGATGCATAAAAACCCTAAAATAAGATAATACGCGAATCGGTATGAGCATGCGAAAGGGGTACACGTGGCCGCGGTAGAGGCCAAGGAAGTGTTAAGGCTAGGTCTTCGGCATTGGGTTACATGCCTACTAGGGAGGCACTAGCTTCACTGGAATGTGAGATGGTTCAGGAGATAGAAGTCAGGGTAAGTCTACCAACTTCAAGTAGCGATAACTCGGAGCTTAGTACTGAGGCACTAACCCGGTTAGTAAGGGAAGTACTAGAGGAAGTTAAGGGGATTGGTGAAACGCTCCGGGCTGGGAGTGTGGATTGCAGGAAGAAGAGAGATCGTAGTTCTCTAGGGCTGGAGCCTCGTTCTATGAAGCATGTTAAAACGCGTCTGAACTTTCTGACTTGTGAGCATTACAGAAGTCGTCATCCGGGCGAATGCTGGAGGAAGTCAGGAGCATGTCACAGATACGGGTCCAAAGAACATCGGGCTCAAGATTGCCAAATCACTTTTAAGTCAGGTATGTTTTGTTTGAGTGTGATGATTTGGACATAGAGATTGTATGCGTGTGATGTCTATCTGCTCCAGTAGGTAGGTGTTTTGGGTATGTGTAAGAGGTTCCAAGTTCAAGGTAGAGTGTGTTAGCATTGCTGGGATCAGAGTGCGCAGCAAGAGCATGGTGGTGTAGTTGTTACATGACCACCCTGCTAGTTGGAAAATTTTGAGCATAAAATTTTTTAAGGAGGGGTGAATTGTAACTCCCCGAATTTGGGCATAAAAGTATTGGGCCATGAGCATGGGAGCGGTTGGGAGACTGCCCATACATATTTTAGTTAAGCAAGAAAGTGACACAATTTGCAAGTTTGCTTTAATGGATAAGTGATTTGGGTGTGCTTGGGAGTGATTGAGAAGTCTGGGTTCAAGCCTGGGCTTTTGCAAAAATTTTAGTTTTTCCCCTTAAGTGAACCTTGGCTTTAGCTTGTAGGCCTTATAAATATTTGTGGGCAAAATGTGTCACAAGAAGAGCTTGTAGTCTTGTGGTAAGTTGCGTGTGGTAGCTGCTGGAGGTCTAAGGTTCAAGTCTTGGCAAGGTAAAAAGAGTATTTATTTTGCTACTATGGCCATATGAGAAGCAGAAGTGGACTGGAACTTTGCAAAGTGGAATTTGAATTGGACAAAGAGTAGATGGTGGAGTAAATCAAGGAGGAGATTAATAAGGATTTTTAGAAGGGATAGGGGAGAAAATTAAGGGATTTTTGATGAAGGGAAGAGTTGTGGACGTTGGTGGACATCAACCACTCAGGAATTCGGCTTAGTAGTGGGACTATGACTCTCTATTTTAGATTTTTGGCTACTCTTTGTTCTGAAGCTGAATATAGTGTTGATTTTTGGGTATTGTATTTCGTTTTGTGCTGTTTTCACTACTTTTTGGTTGCCTTGTTACCATTGTGCTCTTAACTCTCCGTCTCTAATCAACATTTTTTGTAACGCCCCAAATTTCGAGAATTTATAAAAAATGTTGGAAAATTTAAAATTTTGTGTTCTGTTTGTTTGCCGTAGGATTGAGTATGTTAGTGGGCCTCTAGAAGGCCCAAGCTTAAGTTAAAATCTGATAGTTTTAGTTAATTTTAATTCCATAAGGAAAAGAGGGTTCTGGTTAATTGGGCTTTTAGGTATTTATTGTGTAAAATAAATCATAAGGGAGCATGTGGTAAAGTGGCTAAAGTGACACCATTGGGAATGTTATAGGTGGCGTGTGGATGATTGGGAGGACCCAGGTTCAAGTCACAATGACAGCAAATTAAGGGATTAATTTTTATGTACAGAAGAGGGAAGTGATGGAATTCAAGCAAAAGACTGGTAGGAGGAGTTTGAGTTGCTCAGGAGTTGAGCAAGGAGGGGATAAGGGAGAGAATTTAGGAGCTGATTGGGGAGAGCTGTGATGGCCGAATCATGGACTCTTGAAGAGCAAGAGGTGCCCGGCCAAGGGATTCTCTAGGAGGGCAAAAAATTCGGCTAGGGTTAGTGCTTGTATAAATTCGGCAATAGGGGGTAAGTGAGCCATTTTCTGATCACTCTTCCTCTCCTTTTATTTTCTTTTTTTCTCTCCATTAGCTATTCTGTTCTCCTCCTTCCCCTCATAGCCGAATTCTTCAACCACCATACTTTACGCCACTTTCCTCCATTATTTTTTTAAGACTAAAGCCGATTACCTCAAATCCTAAAATCCCGAAAGCTTGAATCCTTTTGTGCCAATTTCTTATAACCCAAAACCCTATTTCTTCACTTCATCAATTTTGGCCGATTCATTAGTTCTCTAAGCCCCAAGTTCTGACGACAGGACCATAGCAAAACCCTCTCATTCCATCTTTCTATACACAGTTACAAAGAGCCAAAAACCCTACACTCATAGGGACTTAGCCGAATACTAAGATCACTGGAACCTCGACTTCTGTTATCAACTGAGGGCTTGGATCTACATCGGGATCGAGTGGAAACTCATTGGGATCATTGGCTAAGGGATCGGTGGTAATTCTTTCCTAAACTTAGTCTTTCTTTCGTATTTTAGGGAAAGCTAAAATCCCTAAATGTTAGGGAGGCTGTCGGTTTAGACTTGTAGCCCTAAGGGGTTGTGATAACTGTTCTACTTTGATAAATGGTGTGACTTAGAGGCTACTGATCAAGGGATTGGACAAGTGGAACGATCGGATCTTTATATTTAATCATCTTTCGGCATTAAGGTAAGAGCAATAAGGGTTTTAAGCATGTTTGGCCGAATATGGTAAGGGATTATATGCTCAGTGTTATTTTGATATTTAGAGTAATATTTTAGTAATTCAACTGTAGGCAGATCGTGCGTGGATCTCGTAAAACGAATCATTGTAAAATAGGTATGTAACTGACACCCTCTCATAAACTAGATCAGCAAAAGTCAAAAAGCCGAAATGTCGAAAAGCCGGTATTTTGGGCACTTGCGAGTGTGCGAATGCTCGTAAGATATATGGATAAACATTACTGGTAATCGAAAGTGATAAAACTGCAGTACGCGTGATTTCGTGCGTTTTGATATTTTGGGCTTAATGGGCCAACGGGCCCAATTCGGTAAGAACGCTCAGTAAGTGTTTCTGGTTATATATAATGGCTACGATATGCATGAAAACCTTAGAAATAGTTAGATTTACCATTATACCCCTATGTAAGCAAAATGACCTTTATACCCCTAGGGTTAATTTTGGTCTGAAAAGCATGATGATTTAAATCTGTATGATGTATGCCATGAATGAATATCTGTTGCATGGGGACATGGGTTATATTATGGAGGAAGCATCCTGGTCACTATGCCACAAATTATCTGTTCTGGTGGCTCTGCCACATATATCTGTTCTGGTGGCTCTGCAATAAATATTCAGATCTGGTGACTCACACATTTTCACATATCTGCGACCATGCTTTGCATATTTCTATGGCGTGTAGCGGTTGGGTGGGTCGAGTAGTCTCCCCACATGGTGAAAGGATGGTATGGGGGTGTACACGGTTGGATATGGGTTGGGTTTCTGCATAAGCATGATATATCTGTTCTGATCTGTTCTAGGCCTATGGGCTATATTCTGAAATCTATTCTGGGCTAAGGTCAACTTATTCCATTTCTGTGGTTTAAACTGATTTAGGCTATGGTTGGGATAATTTGCACACTGAGTTTCCCCAAACTCACCCCTCCATTTTCATCTTTGCAGGTAATCCCCAACCATAGTGAGCTTGGAGCTGTGGGGGATTCGGAGTGGCCACTTGTTTTCGTATTTCTTTCTGATGAACTGGACGTCCTTTTATTTTCGTTTATGGTTTTGGGTTTTTAAAATGTAATAAGGCCGCTTAATTATTTTATGGTTTTGTTTTTATTTTTATTTTATTATGATAAAAATGAACTGAGATAACTTTTGAAATGGATTAGCTCTAGGACGCGTTTTCAAAAACATTAAGTGATTTCGAAATAACACGATTACAAGTAAGGCTTCCGCTAAGCAAACGTTTTCAAACTTAAACATTTTTCTTAAGATGGACTTAACCAAAATGGTTTTTCTCAAAATTATACGAGATGTTAGAGTGTGGCAATGGTGGTGTGCATGTCTAGGATTGGATCCAAAGGAGCTTGGTACTTAAGCAGTCCGACGGACTCACCTCCTCTTTTTCGGTTTCCTACCTGGTGCACAGCTTCCATTCACTTTAACCTACCTTTAAAAGTATCTTTTAAAACATCGATTAAGTTTTCTAAACTAAGTAATATGGAATGTTTTGAACGCTTCGATGTGGCATGACGGATCCGGTCATAACGTCTAGACCGGATTTGGGGTGTTACATTTAGTGGTATCCGAGCCAAGTTGCAACAACTCGGCTGTGGAATGGGTTTACAAAAACAATAATTTTCAAAAACAAGATTTTTACAAAACTCAATTTTTGAAAGTTAGATCTTTAGAAGGTGGCATTCCGAATCTCCGGCCCAAGTCTGTAAGTGTTCTGAATTTTTTTAATATATTCTAAATTATCTGTCTGTACTGAAACTTACTAGAATACTCTAGATAGATGCTACCGAAACCCTAGAAAAGCTTGCTAAAAGACTGAAACTGTAGCTAGACATCGATTCTGCGAAAACCAACTCTGAATTACTGTCTGAATCATAAAACATCTGTAATAATCACTGGAATGCTAAAGTTAATGCATAAAATTCATAAAACAGATAATACGATATGAGTACGCGAGCAGCCCATGAAAGAGGCCGAGGACGGGGTCGAGGTATTGCTCGGGTAGGAACTGCATCTTCTGGGCATATGCCGACAGCAAAAGCACCGGTACCACCGGCAACTGAAGTAGAGTCTCATGATCATGGTGCCAGGGATGACGCTCTGTCACAGGCTGTGCTTCGAGTTCTGGAAAGGGTTGCCGGGGCAAGTTCGGGCAACAGAATTCGAGGATCGATTTCTGAACGACTCCGGGCTAACGGAGTGGAGATCTTTATGGATGACTTGGACCGCTTCTGGAGCAGAGCAGGCGAAGGGGCCGATTTCTGCTGCGAGATGAGGCTTATCAATGGTGGCTCACCATGAGGGATGGAACCCCAGCTGATAGGGTTACTTGGGAGCTGTTTAAGACAGCCTTTAAAGGGAAGTACGTCAGGGCAAGTTATGTGGATGCCTGCAGGAAAGAATTCCTGAATCTGGTCCAAGGAGGTAAAACTGTTGCTGAGTATGAGAAAGAGTTTCTGAGGCTGAGCCGGTATGCTGTGGGGATAGTCGCTACGGAATATGAGCGTAGCGTTCGCTTTGAGGATGGACTCAGAGATGACCTTAAGATGCTGATTGCTCCGCAGAGGGAGCGGGATTTCGTGGTTCTGGTGGAAAAAGCTAAGATAGCTGAGGAGGTGAAGCGTACTGAGAGGCAAAACCGTGAGAAAGATCGAAACCATTTTCGGAGGGATTCTGGACCTTCGGGTGGAGCAAATAAGAATGTCAAAAGGGCAAGAGTGGAGGAGCCAGTTCGAGCAGCTCTGGTAAACGTGGTTAGACCGCCAATTTGTGGAGACTGTGGTAAGGTACACTTGGGTGAGTGTAGGAAACGTTCTGGTGCTTGCTTCTGATGTGGATCTATGGAGCATAGAGTTAAAGACTGTCCTCAGAAAGCTGATCAAGTTCAAGCTGCCAAACAGAGGGTTGCTCAACCCGTGAGAGGTGGACCACAACCACTGAGAGGACGTGGACAAGGTAGGGGCGGAAATAGAAATGGAATTGGACGTGGTCGAGGGGTGCCTGGCAGGGGTGCCAGAAATGCTGAGGCTCGACAGCCAGCGTCGGTGTATGCGGCTTGTCGTCGAGAGGAGGGAGACGCGCCTGACGTCATAACTGGTGCGTTTTTAGTTTCTAACATGCCGTATACTGTTTTGGTGGATATTGGATCTACTCATTCTTATATTGCTTGTGCTATATCTGGGTCTTTGGGAGTGCATTCTGAGAAGATAGTGAGTGGGGTATCTGTGTTAAGTCCTTTGGGCCACTCGGTTAGGGTGGACAAACTGTATAGGGATGTGCCCTTAGAGACTCAAGGTAGGATCTTTTCTGGAGCTTTAATGGAGTTGCCGTTCGGGGAGTTCGACCTCATTCTGGGAATGGACTGGCTTGTTAAGCATAAGGTGACTTTGGATTGTGCTGCTAAGCGAATGGTGCTAAGGACCACGGAAGGGGATGAGGTTATGCTGATAGGTGAACGAAGGGATTATTTGTCTAATGTGGTATCGGCATTAAGGGCTGAAAAGTGGATTCGAAAAGGTTGTGAGGCCTATTTGGCATTTGTGAGCCAAAAAGAAACTAAAGGATCAACAGTAGATAAGGTCAGGACCGTTAAAAAGTTCCAAGATGTTTTTCCGGAGGAGCTTCTGGGATTGCCTCCAAACCGAGAAGTCGAGTTTGGAATCGATTTGTTGCTCGAATAAAGACCGTGTCCATTACACCGTATAGGATGGCACCGAAAGAGTTAGTGGAGTTAAAGGCGCAAATTCAAGAGTTGTTGGATAGGGGCTTTATTAGGCCAAGTGTGTCTCCATAGGGAGCACCGGTGCTATTCGTGAAGAAGAAAGATGGGACGATGCGCATGTGCATTGATTATCGCCAGTTGAACAAATTAACGATTAAGAATAAGTATCCACTATCGAGGATTGACGATCTGTTTGACCAGCTTAAAGGAGCTTCTGTATTTTCCAAGATTGATCTTCAATCTGGATATCATCAGTTAAGGGTCAAAGAGGTAGATATCCATAAGACGACATTTAGGACTCGGTATGGTCATTACGAGTTTTTGGTTATGCCATTTGGACTGACAAATGCTCCTGTAGCGTTTATGGATCTGATGAACCGTGTATTCCAACCATTTCTGGATCGATTCGTGGTCGTCTTTATTGATGATATTCTGGTATACTCTGAGACTGAAGCAAAACATGATGAGCATCTCCGCATTGTGTTGCAAGTGTTAAGGGAGAAAGAACTTTATGCAAAGTTCAGTAAGTGTGAATTCTGGTTGAGGGAGGTAACCTTTTTAGGACATGTGGTCTCTGCTGAGGGAATTAAGGTGGACCCTCGTAAGATTGAAGCAATTCTGGAATGGAAGCTGCCTAGGTCAGTGTCGGAAATTTGAAGTTTCCTAGGCTTGGCAGGATACTATAGGAGGTTTGTGGAAGGTTTTTCTGTTATGGCAGCACCTCTGACGAAACTCATAAGGAAAGGAGTACCATTTGTATGGACTGAGAAGCAGCAGGAAGCCTTTGAGAAGTTGAAGAAAGTTTTGACAGAAGCGCCTGTATTAATTCAACCAGAGTCTGGGAAGGATTTTACTGTGTACAGTGATGCATCACATGTAGGTTTAGGTTGTGTGTTGATGCAAGAGGGTAAGGTGGTTGCTTATGCATCATGACAGCTTAAGCCTCACGAAGGAAACTATCCTACTCATGATTTGGAGTTAGCAGCGGTGATTTTCTCACTTAAGATTTAAAGACATTACTTGTACGGAGAAAGGTGTATTATATACACAGATCATAAGAGTCTTAAATATTTGCTGACTCAGAAAGAGCTAAACCTTAGGCAAAGGAGATGGATTGAGTTGCTTAAGGATTATGACTGTTCGATCGAGTATCATCTAGGCAAGGCTAATGTGGTAGCCGATGCTCTAAGTCGTAGAGCTGTATCTGATTTGAGAGCAATGTTTGCTCATCTAAGTCTGTATGATGATAGAAGTCTATTGGCTGAATTGCAAGTAAGGCCAACCTGGGTGGATCAAATTAAAGAAAAACAGTTCAAAGATGAGTCATTGGTTGCTCGTTTTCAACAAGTTAAAGAAGGAGGAACTTCTGAGTTTGGGTTAAATAACGAAGGAGTTTTATGCTTCCGAGGAAGAATTTGTGTTCCGAAGGACTCTGACTTGAGATAGTCAATACTCAAGGAAGCTCATGGGGGACTTTGTGCCATGCATCCTGGAGGGAATAAGATGTATCACGACTTGCGAGAACTGTATTCGTGGCCTGGGCTGAAGTGCGAAGTAACAGAATTTGTGGGGAAATGTCTGACATGCCAACAAGTGAAAGCTGAGCATCAATTACCTTCTGGATTGTTGCAGCCAGTAAAGATACCACTTTGGAAGTGGGAGAGAGTAACCATGGACTTTGTGAGTGGGCTACCCTTGACACCATCGAAAAAGGACTCGATATGGGTAATTGTGGATAGGTTGACCAAATCGGCTCATTTTATACCAGTTCGCACTGACTTTTCACTTCAGAAGTTAGCTAAGTTGTATGTGGTGGAGATTGTGAGACTTCATGGAGTTCCAGTTTCGATTATCTCTGACCGGGATCCTAGATTTACATCTTGATTTTGGTAGAAGTTGTATGAGGCGATGGGAACGCGATTAAACTTTAGTACGGCTTTCCATCCCCAAACTGATGGTCAGTCGGAAAGAGTTATCCAAATTCTGGAGGACATGTTGAGGGGATGTGTTATTGATTTCCTAGGTAGTTGGGAGGATTACTTGCCATTGGCAGAATTTGCGTACAATAATAGTTATCAGACGAGTATTCGAATGGCACCATATGAAGCATTGTATGGGCGAAGGTGTCGAACACCTAGCTGTTGGACCGAACTAGGAGAGCGACAAGTTCTTGGACTAGAGTTGATAGCGGATACTGAGGAAAAGGTCAGAATAATTAGAGGTCGATTAAAAGAAGCGTCTGATAGGCAAAAGTCGTATGCAGATTTGAAGCGTAAAGAGATTGAATACTCAGTGGGTGATATGGTCTTCTTGAAGGTCTCTCCTTGGAAAAAGATATTAAGGTTTGGGAAGAAGGGCAAGTTGAGTCCGCGGTTTATTGGGCCTTATCGGGTTTTGAAGCGAGTAGGCCCAGTAGCTTATCAGTTGGAATTACCTCCAGAGTTAGACAGGATTCACGATGTTTTTTACGTCTCCATGTTAAGGCATTATCGTTCTGACCCTACTCATGTCGTGCCGGTTGCGGAAGTTGAGGTGTAAACTGATTTGACTTTTGAGGAAGAGCCTGTGCAAATACTGGATCGAGAGGTTAAAGTTCTAAGAAGAAAATCTGTCCCATTAATAAAAGTACTTTGGCGTAATCATGGCAGAGAGGAAGCTACTTGGGAGCCAGAGGAGGCGATGCAGCAACAATACCCTCATCTGTTCGGACCAGGTAAATTTCGAGGACGAAATTTCTTTAAGGAGGGTAGAGTTGTAACACCCCAAATTTCAGGAATTTTTAAAAAATGTTGGAAAATTTAAAATTCTGTGTTCTGTTTGTTTGCCGTAGGATTGAGTACGTTAGTGGGCCTCTAGAAGGCCCAAGCTTAAGTTAAAATCTGATAGTTTTAGTTAATTTTAATTCCATAAGGAAAAGAGGGTTCTGGTTAATTGGGCTTTTAGGTATTTATTGTGTAAAATAAATCATAAGGGAGCATGTGGTAAAGTGGCTAAAGTGACGCCATTGGGAATGTTATAGGTGGTGTGTGGATGATTGGGAGGACCCAGGTTCAAGTCACAATGACAGCAAATTAAGGGATTAATTTTTATGTACAGAAGAGGGAAGCGATGGAATTCAAGTAAGAGACTGGTAGGAAGAGTTTGAGTTGCTCAGGAGATTGAGAAAGGAGGGGATAAGGGAGAGAATTTAGGAGCTGATTGGGGAGAGCTGTGATGGCCGAATCATGGACTCTTGAAGAGCAAGAGGTGGCCAACCAAGGGATTCTCTAGGAGGGCAAAAAATTCAGCTAGGGTTAGTGCTTGTATAAATTCGGCAATAGGGGGTAAGTGAGCCGTTTTCTGATCACTCTTCCTCTCCTTTTATTTTCTTTTTTTCTCTCCATTAGCTATTCTGTTCTCCTCCTTCCCCTTATAGCCGAATTCTTCAACCACCCTAATTTACGCCACTTTCCTCCATTATTTTTTTAAGACTAAAGCCGATTACCTCAAATCCCAAAATCCCGAGAGCTTGAATCCTTTTGTGCTAATTTCTTATAACCCAAAACCCTATTTCCTCACTTCATCAATTATGGCCGATTCATTAGTTCTCTAAGCCCCAAGTTTTGACGATAGGACCATAGCAAAACCCTCTCATTCCATCTTTCTATACACAGTTACAAAGAGCCAAAAACCCCACACTCATAGGGACTTAGCCGAATACTAAGATCACTGGAAACTCGACTTCTGTTATCAACTGAGGGCTTGGATCTACATCGGGATCGAGTGGAAACTCATTGGGATCATTGGCTAAGGGATCGGTGGTAAGTCTTTCCTAAACTTAGTCTTTCTTTCGTATTTTAGGGAAAGCCGAAATCCCTAAATGTTAGGGAGGCTGTCGATTTGGACTTGTAGCCCTAAGGGGTTATGATAACTATTCTGCTTTGATAAATGGTGTTACTTAGAGGCTGCTGATCAAGGGCTTGGACAAGTGGAACGATAGGATCTTTGGATTTAATCATCTTTCGGCATTAAGGTAAGAGCAATAAGGGTTTTATGCATGTTTGGCCGAATATGGTAAGGGATTATATGCTCAGTGTTATTTTGATATTTAGAGTAATATTTTAGTAATTCAACTGTAGACAGATCGTGCGTGGATCTCATCAAACGAATCGTCGTAAAACAGGTGTGTAACTGACACCCTCTCATAGATTGATCGACAAAAACGAGTAAGAACGGGCCCAATTCGGTAAGAACGCTCGGTAACTATTTCTGGTTATACGTAATGGCTACGATATGCATGAAAACCTTAGAAATAGTTAGATTTACCATTATACCCCTATGTATGCAAAATAACCTTTATACCCCTAGGTTAATTTTGGTCTGAAAAGCATGATGATTTAAATCTGTATGATGTATGCCATGAATGAATATATGTTGCATGGGGACATAGGTTATATTATGGAGGAAGCATCCTGGTGGCTATGCCACAAATTATCTGTTCTGGTGGCTCTGCCACATATATCTGTTCTGGTGGCTCTGCCACATATATCTGTATCTGGTGACTCTGTCACATTTTCTGTATCTGGCAGCCATGCTGCATATTTCTGTGGCGTGTAGCGGTTGGGTGGGTCGAGTAGTCTCCCCACATGGTGAAAGGATGGTATGGGGGTGTACACGGTTGGATATGGGTTGGGTTTCTGCATAAGCATGATATATCTGTTCTGATCTGTTCTGGGCCTATGGGTTATATTCTGAAATCTATTCTGGGCTAAGGCCAACTTATTCCATTTATGTGGTTTGAACTGATTTAGGCTATGGTTGGGATAATTTGCACACTGAGTTTCCCCAAACTCACCCCTCCATTTTCATCTTTGCAGGTAATCCCCAACCATAGTGGGCTTAGAGCTGTGGGGGATTCAGAGTGGCCACTTATTTTCGCAAACTCGGTTTCTTTCTGATGAACTGGACGTCCTTTTATTTTCGTTTATGGTTTTGGTTTTTTAAAATGTAATAAGGCCGCTTAATTATTTTATGGTTTTGTTTTTATTTTTATTTTATTATGATAAAAATGAATCGAGATAACTTTTGAAATGGATTAGCTCTAGGACGCGTTTTCAAAAACATTAAGTGATTTCGAAATAACATGATTACAAGTAAGGCTTCCGCTAAGCAAACGTTTTCAAACTTAAACATTTTTCTTAAGATGGACTTAACCAAAATGGTTTTTCTCAAAATTATACGAGATGTTAGAGTGTGGCAATGGCGGTGTGCATGTCTAGGATTGGATCCAAGGGAGCTTGGTACTTAAGCAGTCCGACGGACTCACCTCCTCTTTTTCGGTTTCCTACCTGGTGCACAGCTTCCATTCACTTTAACCTACCTTTAAAAGTATCTTTTAAAACATTGATTAAGTTTTCTAAACTAAGTAATACGGAATGTTTTGAACGCTTCGATGTGGCATGACGGATCCGGTCATAATGTCTAGACTGGGTTTGGGGTGTTACATTTTTGGTTGTTCTCCCTTTATTTGATTATGCCAGTTTCTCTTCTTGTCTCTCTTTTTCTCCATTTCTGCTTTTAGTGTTTGATTACCCATACTTCTCATCTCGGTTAGCCCTCAAACTATTTATCTTTTCTTTTCATCTCTTGCTGAGTAACCTTTATCATCTCCTCTCTTCTTGTCATCTTTTCACCATTAATACTCAAGCCGTTATCGCATTGCTCTCTCCCTACTTCTACTTTCGATATTTACAGTTGATCTTTGGTCAATCGGTGAGTTGTTTAATTTTTTTCTTTTTGTTATCATCTCTTTCTTTAAGTATCTAAAAGTCGAATACTTCTTCTCTTAGTGTTCTGTGATTGCCGAATGGTGACTCCTTCCCCATGATGTGTGTTTGTTGGATTCTAGGTATTACCGAGGAGTGAAAAGTGCAAGAATTCTCAAGCTTTTAAAACCCTGTCTCCCAGTATTTGATTAAGGTAAATTTGATACCTTGTTTTTGGGATATAGGCTGGTTACCCCAATGTTCTATAGGGTAATATTTGGGATATAGGCCACATCTTTAGTTTTTTCTGTTTAACAGGATTTACCATTAGTGTAGTTAATCACCAAGGTGCGAGTGATTGTTTTTGGCCGGTGAGAGGGATATATCGCAGATCATCTAGTCGTGGTAGGTGATGATTGCTTAATCGAGGATTAAGTGCTTGTAAATGTTAATAATTTGGGGAAATGACTGAATACTTGGAATGAATGTAGGTTGGTGCTCTAGGGTTTTTTTGCAAGTGGTTGCAATCAGGTGTGTAACTGTGCACCAAAATCTGTTACTATCGAAAAGCCGAAAAAGGTGTGTAATCACACCCTTCCTTACTGTAAATTAACAAAAGCCGAAAAGCTAAAATGCCGAAACTTTGGCATCTAAGGTCTCACGAGCGCGCGACCTCTCGTGGGGTAAACCGAGCCCACAAATCATGGGTGATAGACTATAAAGGCCACCACGAGTGTTTCCGTGGACTTGGGCCACTGTGGGCCATGTTGGGCCAGAATGGGCCGTGTGGGCCCAAATGGGCTCGTGGGCCTTACACAGATTAAATCCACAGTAAGTGATAAATATTGGACTGGGCTATGTAGGCCACATAGCCATAATTGAATTTGGGTAAAATGGGCCACACGAGCGTGTGTGGGCCACTCGTGTGGCCCCACTTGGGCCGAGTAATAGGCCTTGGGCCCATTTACACTGTTATGATCATTTAGGTTATTTGTGTCGCTCGAGGCGACTGTAGACCTTCGGAGAGGCCATTATTTGATCGAAATAACCCCATAGGGTAGAAAGGCCGAAATACCCCTGTAGGATAAAATGACTATATTACCCTTATATGGTAAAATGGCGATTATGCCCTTATGTTCTATATGACTGATGTGCTTAAGATTTACATATATGATTGTACTGAGTATGACTTTGCATACACGTAATATTTATGACATGACATTGCATGGGGTTGGGGTCTGATTTGGAGGAAGTTCTATACTAGTGGTTTTGCCATGTATTTTGATTCTAGTGGCTCCGCCACGTTTTTTGTTAATAGTAGCTTCTCTGCGTTATTGGTGTGCTGGCTGGGTGGGTCGATTTATATCCCCACATGGTGTGTTGGTTGGTATGAATGGTGTGCAGGCTGGATTTGGGTGGGATGCATAATTGCATTACAATCTGCATCGACATCTTGTATTAGGCTTAGGCCCACTTTGCTATCAGTATAGGGGCTAAAGCCTGCATCGCTCTGATTCTCAATAAGGCTACAACTGCATCGCTTTTGCATATTTTGATTTCTATTGTCAGTTAGGGTATTACGCACTGAGTTTTCCTAAACTCACCCTTTTTTTTAATCAGCATGAGTAATCCCACCTTAGACGATTTGGTTTGGTGTCAGAGGACTTGGAGGTGGCCATACGATTGTTGTATCTTGCATTTGACTTTATTTAAATTAAACTTTACTTTTGGGTTTTTAATTTTGTAATAAGGCCATTTGTGGGTTTTAGTTTTTAATTGGGCTTTGGACTATATATTTTTAAACTGCTAGTCTAGGTAAAGACGAGTCTTTAAAACAATTACTGTTTTCTAAAACACGCGTTTTAAACTTCATCGACTTTAAAAGCTTCCCCTTTTTTAAATCAATTTAATATAACACTGATTGATAATAAGGTAAACGTTTTGACGAGATCTTTTTCTAAAAGAAATAAATGGATTTAAATTCAGTAACGGATTTTTACCAAAAAGATCAATTTTCAGAAAACACTTCGATGTGACACGCCAGATTTGGCCATAACGTCTAGGCCGGGTTTGGGGTGTTACATAATTTCTAAATATTATTAGGGGACACATAGCCGTATATCATGACCGTGTGTTGGACACGGCTGAGACACACACCCGTGTCTCTGTCCGTGTGGGCAAAAATAGGTCATTTGCAAGGCCAATTTGCCACCCAACTTCAATGTAACTACACAAAGCAAAATGTATAATTTCCATACACAAAGGGTAGCCAAAATCAATCCCAATTCATGCACAATTCATGCTATATAAATACAACCATTTCACATACTCAAATATATATCAAAACAACATGATCTTTAACCTTAATTCATACAATATGTATATATATACCAACTTCATATTCACAACCAAAAACCATCCTCAACTCAATCAATTCATTCACTGTATAACATACTATTTAACTACTAATTTGGCATACAAATTCATGCCACAATAAGACCTTTCTCAAGCTTTCATCCACCATAAATCAAATAACCATTTTAACTTCCATAATGTCTTGGTTACAACCATGCCAAAACAAACCATCTCACAAGGCATTATAAACATCTTACAAAAGTCATTAACAACCATTTCTAATAGCAAAACACATATCAATATTAACATCATTTACAAGCCAAATCTCATGGCTATAATCACAACCAAAATACCACATCTAGCCTATACATGTCATATACCATAATTGTATAATTCAAAAGTACCAACTTAGATGTTTGATAGTGCAATGATGTTCCCAACAACTCCCAGATTCGAGCTAGCCTTGATTCACTATAAAACATAGAAAAATAACACAAAGTACGCTTCATAGCTTAGTAAGCTCATATGTGAATAACTTAATTCATCGAATAAATGCAAGTCAACCAATTACACATGACAAAACCATATACACATTAACTACAAACCTTTCTCATGTCTCAAAACATGATCAAGTACAAACTCATCGAACTTTCATTATTTAATACTCAAATAGGTTCTGTACATACCTATATCGCCTCGTACTAATCTCTTTCTCAACCACATCATTCGTTTACGTATTGAACCATTCAGAATAGAAATCAGATACTCAGGAGTCTCGTACGATAAGTACCTATACCAAGGCCTATAGCCAAATCAAGGTAACTTATCTAAAGAACTATTATCATGGCCTGAAGCCAAATCATCCGATATGCGTGGCCCGAATCCAAACCGGTAAAATACGCACCTGAAGTACTAATTTCGTGGCTCGAAGCCAACTCAACATATTACTTACTGACATGTCAATAGTTTCCAAAACTATTCTTAAGATTCAATCAAGCTTTCACACTTTCTGTTTCTATCATCGAATGCATTCGTAGAGTCGTTTTCACAATTCAAACATTATCCATAATTCTTTTTTAAGAATTAATGCAATATTAAAGCATTTTAACATACATTTATAATATAATCATCACATATGAACTTACCTCGTATTCAAAATTGATGGATCGGGTCGGCTACTCGATAACCTTGCTTTTCCCTCGATCTGAATCAAAATTCTTTCTTTCTTAATCTATATGAATTAAAAATTAACTTATTTATTCATCCACTCATTCAATTAATCCAAAAATACAGATTTTGGCATTTTTACACATTAGCCCCTAAACTTTTACATTTAATTAATTTAGTCACTATTTCACAAATACACAAAATTCACACAATTCAAAAAAACCCATGCTTGGCCAAATTATATATAGGTCCCTAGTAGCCAAAAACTTTCATTTATTTCACATTTCAATCACACAATTTGTACATTTCACAATTTAATCCCTATTATGCATTTTCATCAAAACTCACTTAACAAAACATGTAAAACTATCATCAAGCTTTCATATTTCAACATTAAACATCAAAGAACACATGGATTCAACAATGGAAACTCTCAAAATCTTTAACAGTTTCAAAATTAAAGGTACAGGCTAGCTAGATTGAGCTGCAACGATTGCAAAAACATAGAAATCATCAAGAATCGAACTAAAATCGTACCTTAATCAAGCTAAGAGTGTGCCGAGCCTTAGAAAGCTTCAAACCATTTCTTTTTTTTCTATTTTTGGTTGCTAAAAGATGAATGAAATGTATTTTGGCTTTGTTTTATTACATTATAACTTGATTACTAATTTCACCATAATAACCTTTGTTATAAACATATAAAAACATATAATGGATGGCCATAATTGTCCACTTACACTAATCAATGACTAATAACATTATAAGGACCTTTAATTTAATTGATCATAGCAATTAAGCACTTTAAACAAATAGTATGCAACTTGTGCATTTTACGCGATTTAATCCTTTTTATCAAATTAACCAACCAATCGATAAAATTAGCTCAATAAATTTTTACACATATCGAATAACATGCTGTAAATACTGAAAATAAAATTAAAATAATTTTTTGACATCAGATTTTTGGTTTCAAAACCACTATTCTGATTTAGCTAAAATCAGGCTGTTACAAATCTCCCTCCTATAGGGATTTTCGTCGCCGAAAATCTTACCAGTGAATAGGTTCTGGTAATGTTTTCTCATAGCATCCTTAGGTTCCCATGTAAATTCTTCAACCCTGTGTCGATGCCATAATACTTTCACTAATGCAATTCTCTTTTTTCGAAGCTCTTTGATCTCACGAGCTAAAATTTGAATCGGTTCTTCATCATATGACATATTGACTGAATTTCAACCTCGGTCGGGGAAATGACATGTGAAGGGTCAGATTGATATCTTCGTAGCATCGATATGTGAAACACATTATGTATCTTTTCTAACTCAGACGGTAAAGACAGCCAATATGCCGCTAGCCCAACTCGCTCAGTAATCTCATATGGTCCAATGAATTGCAAACTTAACTTCCCTTTTCGACCAAACCGCAATATCCTTTTCCATGGCGACACTTTCAAAAACACTTTCACCCTAATCTGGAACTCAATATCTTTCCATTTCAAGTCTGCATACAATTTCTGTGGATCCGAAGCTATTTTCAAACTATCGCAAATTACTTTCACCTTTTCTTCAGTCTCTCTAATCAGATCAATCCCATCAAGCTTATTTTTGCTAAGCTCACTCCAGTACAATGGTATTCGACATTTACGACCGTATAGAGCTTTATATAGTACCATATTTATACTCGATTGGAAGCTATTATTGTAAGCAAATTCAATTAGTAGTAGATCTTTCTCCCAACTACCTTTAAACTCAAGAATGCAACAACGCAACATATCCTCAAGTATCTAAATAACTCGTTCGGATTGACCATCCGTTTGCGGGTGAAATGCAATGCTAAAATGCAGCTTTGAACCCAAAGCTTCTTGTAATTTCTTCCAAAATTGTGAAATAAATCTTGGATCTCTATCCGAAACAATAGATAAGGGAACACCATGTACTCTCACAATTTTAGAAATATACAACTCAGCTAATTTATCAAGCAAGAAATCTATACGTACCGGAATGAAATGAGCTAATTTCATCAATCTGTCAACAACAACCCAGATCGCATTTTTCTTTTTCAGAGATAAGGGCAAACCCGATACGAAATCCGTTGTTACTCTATCCCACTTCCACTCAGGAATCATAATAGGCTGTAATAAACCTAACGGCACTTGACGCTCAGCTTTGACTTGCTGACAAATCAAACATTTCGAAACAAATTCTGAGATATCTCGTTTCATGCCGTGCCACCAATAAAGTTGTTTCAAATCGTTATACATTTTCATGCTTCCCGGATATACTGATAAACAACTACTGTATGCTTCATTTAGATTCTTTCGAGTGAGCTCAGAATTTCTTGGTAAACATATTCTATCACGAAACACAAACAGTCATCAAGCCCTATTCGAAACTCTGAATCAGAAGTCGACTCACATTGAGCTCGTTTTGCTTATAATTCATTATCAAATTTTTGAGCTTCACAAATCTGCTGCAGAAATAATAGTCTCACTTTCAACTCGGCTACTATCGAATCATCGTCATACAAAGCTAATTGTGTGTTCAAAGTACGTAAAGCTAATAAGGACTTTCGACTCAAAGCATCAGCAACTACGTTCGTTTGTCCCAAATGATAGTCAATCACTAATTCATAGTCTTTTAGCAATTCTAACCATCTCCGCTGTTGCAAATTCAAATCTTTCTGAGTCATCAGATATTTCAAGCTTTTGTGGTCGGTATAAATATGGCATTTCTCACCAAACAAGTAATGACGCTAAATTTTTGATGCGAACACTATCACAGCTAACTCTAGATCGTGCGTCAGATAATTCTTTTTGGGCGGCTTCAACTGTCTCGAGGCATAAGCTACAACTTTACCTTTCTACATCAAAACACAACCCATGCCATTTAACGATGCATCATTGAAAACTACGAATTCTTTACCCGACTCAAGCTGAACTAACATTGGTGCCTCTGTCAATAATGTTTTCAACTACTCGAAGCTCTGCTGACACTTTTCTGACCACTCAAATTTAACATCTTTTTGAAGCAATTGTGTCATCGGAGTCACAATCATCGAGAAGCCTTTTACAAATCATCCATAATAGCTGGCTAGTCCCAGAAAACTATGAACTTTGGATACATTTCTCAGAGGATTCCAATCTATAATTGAAGAAAGTTTACTTGGGTTAACTCAGATACCCCCAACTGAAACTCTATGTCCCAAAAAACCAACCTCTAGTAGTCAAAACTCACATTTGCTGAACTTTGTACACAACTATTTATCTATCAAAGTTTGTAACACAATTCTCAAATGCTCGACATGCTAAGATTCATTGCAAGAGTAAATCAAAATGCCATCAATAAACACGACTACGAATCGGTCTAAGTACGGCCTAAAATCCAGTTCATCAAGCCCATAAAATTAGTAGGTGCATTTGTTAGTCTGAAAGGCATAACAAGAAATTCGTAGTGTCCGTACCTTGTTCTAAATGCAGTCTTTGGCACATCTGAGTCTTTAACTTGCAATTGGTAATAACCCGATCTCAAATCAATTTTCAAAAACACGGTTGCCCCTTTTAACTGATCAAACAAATCTTTACACATTCTCATCGTGCCATCTTTCTTTTTCACAAATAACACCGATGCACCCTGGAGAGAGAAACTCGATCTAGAAAAACCTCTATCTGTTAACTCTTGCAACTGAGCTTTCAATTCTTTTAACTCTGTCGGAGCTATTCTGTACGGAGCTATCAGTATCGGCGTTGTTCCCAGTACTAATTTAATACCAAGCTCAACCTCTCTGATAGGTGGTAAACCCAGTAACTCTTCGGGAAATACATCTGGATACTCGTACACAATTGGTACTAATTCAATCTTTGTTTCTGTCACTTTCGTATCAAGTACATAAGCAAGATAAGCTTCACACCCCTTTCTTACAAATCTCTAAGCTAACATAGACGAGATCACAACTGAAAAACTATTCAGATCATCAAATTAAATTCTAATAGTCTCATTATTCTAACATTTCAGTTCAATTGTCTTTTGTCTACAATTCACTATAGCATCATGCATCGCTAGCCAATCCATACCCAAAATCACATCAAATTCATTGAATGGAAACAACATCAGATTAGCCAGAAAACAGAAATCCCGATTCATCAACAGACAATTCTTGCAGACTTTGTCAACCAAAACACATTTGCCTAAGGGGTTCGATACTCTAATCACAAATTCAATAGACTCTACAGGTACTAGATGCTAAATTCATAAATATATAAGAATGAGTTGATCCTGGATCTATCAATGCAATCACATTAGTATCATAGAGAGTGAAAGTACCAGTAATAACATTTGGAGATGATGCTTCTTCGCGAGCACAAATAGCGTAGGCTCTAGCAGGTGCTCTAGCATCGGATCTCACAGCTGAATCTTTTCTCGCCCTACTACTACCACTTACATTTTTAAAAATTCTAGGTGGTCTACCTCTATTTGACTTGTTACTTGGTCTCGCATTCTGAACTTTATCTTTCTCATCCAGCTCAGGGCAATCTCGGATAAAGTGATCTAGCGAACCACATTTGTAATAAGCTTTATTAATTTTATTCCAACATTCTCTAAAATGTCATCTCCCACATTGCTGACACTAGGGTTTGTTGTCTCTCACACTGCCAAAACTCGATACTGATGTAGCTTGACTTTAGAACCTGAGTATTGTTTTCTACAATCTGTGTTTGAATATTCGTTTGAAGCTGTAATAGCCTGTTTTTAAGTCAAATTAGAATAGTGGTTTCGAGACCACAAATCCTAAGTTAAAATATTTTAATAATGTTTACAGCTTGATAGATTAATTATGTGAAAGTTTCGTAAAGAAATTTTACCGTTTAAATGCTCAATTCGGTAAAAAAGCACTAAATCGCGTAAAGCGTAAAATATGAGTTCTACTATTTAAAGGTATTAAATAGCTATGGTTTATTAATATGGAAGTCCTTATAATGTTATTTGACCTTATTTTAAGTTAATGCACATTCATGTCCATGGATTTCATGTTATTATAAGTTAAATTATAAGGTTATATTAGTAATTACTTATTAAGTTTAATTTAATAAAAACAAAACCAAAAATTTTGTTATATTCATCCATCCTTAGCTGAAAATAAAAAAGAAGAAGAAGAAAGTTAGGGCTTTGATTTTCAAAAACTTCAACCTTTGATTAAGATCAAGATAAGCAAATACCGAAATTAGATTGGCAGAAATGAAAAGTAGATGAGTAGACACTAGTTTTCATCCGAGCAACTCGAGGTAAGTTCATATAGTTAGAATTGAACTTTTCTATACTTGTAATTGTTGAATTGAATGTATTTAATTGAAATATTTGAAATATGAATGCCTTGATGATATATTGTATTCGTTATCGAGCCCTGTTTAAACTATGTGAATTCATTGGATACGAGTGACGTGTTACTGGAATTACTGTACCTGCATTTGTTGTGGACTCACCATAACTCGTAAGAGCTTACTATTTTAGCTCATTGGAGCTTACCGATTCAGCTCGAAAGAGCTTACTGTTCAGCTCAATAGAGCTTACCGTTTTCAGCTCAATAGAGCTTACTGTTTATCAGCTCAGTAAGAGCTTACCGACCATGACTCGAAAGAGCACGTATGATGATGAATTGATGGATTATTGACATTGTTCACTCGATTATCCTTTGAAGTTCTAATAGGTTCAACGGGCTTAGATAATATTATATGAACAAGTTATGGTTTATGTATTAATTGAATGACTAACATGTGATGATTATGTGTAATTAGGTGATGGATATATATTGAATTGTTGGCTTGTTATTATTAAATTTGATTACTTTAAATGGTAAGTTTAATTCTAAATTATACGGGCTTACTAAGCTTAGAAGCTTACTCTATTTCTGTTTCTATATCTTATAGAGGTTTTTTAGCTCATTTGTTCTGGACAAGTTGGAGTTGCGCGTCACACTATCCAAATTTTCGTTTGGTATTTTGAACTTATGAACTTATGTAAATATGGCATGAATAGGCTAGTTTGATAGTAAAAATTATGTTTTGGAACCATGGTTTGAGTATGAATTTGTATATAAGTTAAGCCATGTGATTTGGCTTATTTGGTACCATCTTTTGGTTGTATATATATGTGTTTGAATATGGTATGTTTTGGTATGATAATGTTTGAGTGAATTTATGCAAAAGTAGTCTTGATTTATGGATGTTAGATGGATGAATTGTATACGTTATTATATAAGTATTTGGACATGTGAATGGTAAGTTTGGATATGGCTTATAATGTGTATTGAATTGGTTCATTTATATGCAAATTGAGTTGTTTAAATCTGGTCAAATTTGAATGTATATGCTTATGTTTTAGGGTGGCAAAATTGGCTATTCAAATGACCTATTTTTGTCAACACGGGCAGAGACACGGGCGTGTGTCTCAACCATGTGCGACACATGGTCATGTTACACAGTCGTGTGTCCCCTGGGGTACCCTATGAATTAAAGTCAGTATACCCTCTAATTTTGACACATCTTAGACACACGGGTGTGTATATTGGTTATGTGGCAGATGTGATTGCACATGAGTGTGTGGCCAAGTCAGTAGCCTCCTTAATTTTCACACGGCCTGGCACACAGGCGTGTCTTGTGGTCGTGTGGACAAATTAGTATGTATGCCCTGTTTTGCCACGACTTAGACACACAGGCGTGTGACATTTGAAAAGTTGAAAAATTTTCTAAGTTTCTGAAACTTTTATATGTTATCAGATTGATCCCGAATGCATGATTTAGGCTTTGTATGCTTGATTTAAGTTCATATTGGATGTGAATGAAAGACATTTACTGTAATGAGATGTTATTTGATATGTAATTGCTTTGAATTGAATTACAAGTCAGTAATGCCTCTTAACCTATTTCGGCGACGGTTATGGGTTAGGGGTGTTACAAAAGCATTTGGGTGAGCGTACGAATCTATGGATTTCTTTGGTGAAGATTGATACGGCTTACTCATCGATCTTTTTCTCGAGTCTCTAGCTTATGAATATGCTTTTCTCCTTTCTTTGCTAAGATCCTCATCTTGACAAGCCCTTTCAACCAGAACGACAAATTCTTTCAACTCTAGAATTCCGACTAGTAGTTTTATATCTTTGTTCAACCCATCGACGAACTGCTTACACATAATCTCTTTAGTAGAAAAATATTCCTTGGCATACTTACTCAACCGTACAAATTCTCTTTCATACTCAGTTACAGTCATTCAGCCTTGTTTTAATTCTAGAACTCTTTGTACTTTTGATCTTGAAATCCTTGACTGATGTATTTCTTTCAGAATTCGGATTGAAAAAACTCCCAAGTAACCCGTTCTTTCATAACCACAGATATCAACGTGTTACACCATTGGTACGCGGTGTCTCTTAGCAAAGATACAACATATTTAATACATTCATCATTAGTACAAGACAATTCATCGAATACTCGAATCGTATTTTTGAGCTAGAACTTAGCTCTCTCAGCATCATCATTAGCTGTAGCCCAAAACTCTTCAGCCCCATATTTACGAATCTTATCTATTGGCGGCTTGTTCAACCGTATCGGATCTATAACTTGAGGAACAACAGGGATTTGTTTAGGAATAGGTGGGGGTGGAGGTTGTTGAGCAGCCGGATTCATTCGAACGAACTCCGTGAACCACTCTTCATCATTTGGAAAAAGGTTTGTTTAGCCTCTCCCTTGTGGCTACTCGTTACAGGCCTAGAATCAAATAACACTACCTCTTGAGCGGGAGCGGGCACATTACTCTCTACATCATTAGTTATAGTTCGTTTTGGATCTATTACTATACGAAAACACAATTTAATTTGTCAGGAATCATCACAATATCGCGGAGTATATATGGCATGTATAGCTAGACTCTCACACATGCTATGTTAGTCCTAGAATTGACTAAATTGTAGCTCTGATACCAATAAAATGTAACACCCCTAACATGTATCTGTCGTCGAAGTAGGGTTACGAGGTATTACCGATCAATACACATCATTTAACATACATAACTCATACATTTACACATTCATACACAAATACCATTTAATCACAAACATATTGTCCCTTATAAGGGCTTACGAGGCCTTAAACATGCTTTAGAAATGATTCGGGACTAAACTGATAACATACAAAAATTTTGAAATCTTATAAAAAATTTCAACCATACAGGGGTCACACACCCGTGTGAACAGGTCATGTGCCTCACACGGCTCCAAACACGCCCGTGTCTCAAGCCGTGTGGAAACAGTGCATACATACTGGCTTGTATCACATGGCCGAAGACACCCCCGTATGCTAGGCCATGTGAAAACTGGAGGGTATACTGACTTGGCCACATGGCCGACCACAGGCCCGTGTGTCTAGGCCGTGTAACTCATTGACTTGATTTCTAAGCATCATCAGGGGACATACGGCCGTATACCATGACCGTGTGTCACACACGGCTGAGACACACTCCCGTGTCTCTGGCTGTGTAGACAAAAATAGGCCATTTGCAAGGCCAATTTGCCACCCCAACTTCAATGTACCTACACAAGGCAAAATGTACAATTTCCATACACAAAGGGCAGCCAAAATCAACCCCAATTCATGCACAATTCATGCTATACAAATACAACCATTTCACTTACTCAAATATATATCAAAACAACATGATCTTTAACCTTAATTCATACAATATGTATATATATACCAACTTCATATTCACAACCAAAAACCATCCTCAACTCAATCAATTCATTCACTGTATAACATACTATTTAACTACTAATTTGGCATTTAAATTCATGCCACAATAAGACCTTTCTCAAGCTTTCATCCACCATAAATCAAATAACCATTTTAACTTCCATAATGTCTTGGTTAAAACCATACCAAAACAAACCATCTCACAAGGCATTATAAACATCTTACAAAAATCATTAACAACCATTTCTAATAGCCAAACACATATCAATATTAACATCATCTACAAGCCAAATCTCATGGCTATAATCACAACCAAAATACCACATCTAGCCTATACATGCCATATACCATAATTGTATAATTCAAAAGTACCAACTTAGATGTTTGATAGTGCGATGATGTTACCAATGACTCCCGGATCTGAGCTAGCCTTGATTCACTATAAAACATTAAAAAATAACACAAAGTAAGCTTCATAGCTTAGTAAGCTTGTATGTGAATAACTTAATTCATTGAATAAATGCAAATCAACCAATTACACATGACAAAACCATATACACATTAAATACAAACCTTTCTCATGTCTCAAAACATGATCAAGTACAAAATCATCGAACTTTCATTATTTAATACTTGAATAGGTTCTGCATATACCAGTGTCGCCTCGTACTAATCTCTTTCTCAACCACATCATTCGTTTACCCATTGAACCATTCAGAATAGAAATCAGATACTCAGGAGTCTCGTACAATAAGTACCTATACCATGGCCCATAGCCAAATCAAGGTAACTTATCCGAAGAGCTATTATCATGGCCCGAAGCCAAATCATCCGATATGCATGGCCCGATGCCAAGTTGATAAAATACGCACCTGAAGTGCTAATATCATGGCCCGAAGCCAACTCAACGTATCACTTACTGACATGTCAATAGTATCCAAAACAATTCTTAAGATTCAACCGAGCTTTCACACATTCTATTTCTATCATTAAAATTCGTAGAGTCGTTTTCACAATTCATACATTATCCATAATCCCGTTTTAACAATTCATGCAATATTAAAGCATTTTAACATACATTTATAATGTAATCATCACATATGAACTTACCTCGTATTCGAAATTGATGGATCGGGTTGACTACTCGATAACCTTGCTTTTCTCCCGATCTAAATCTAAATTCTTTCTTTCTTGATCAATATGAATTAAAAATTAACTTATTTATTCATCCACTCATTCAATTAATCCAAAAATACACATTTGGGCATTTTTACACATTAGCCCGTAAACTTTCGCATTTAATCAATTTAGTCCATATTTTACAAGTACACAAAATTCACACAATTCAACAAAACCCATGCTTGGCCAAATTATATATAGGTCCCTAGTAGCCCAAAACTTTCATTTATTTCATATTTCAACCACACAATTTGCATATTTCACAATTTAATCCCTATTATGCATTTTCATCAAAAATCACTTAACAAAACATGTATAACTATCATCAAGCTTTCATGTTTCAACATTAAACATCAAAGAACACATAGGTTCAACAATGGCAACTCTCAAAATCATTAACAATTTTGAAATTAAAGCTGCGAGCTAGCTAGATTGAGCTGCAACGATTACAAAAACATAGATATCATAAAAAAATTAAGCTAAAATCGTACTTAATCAAGCTAGGAGTGTGCTGAACCTTAGAAAGCTTCAAACCCTTTCTTACTTCAAACCCTTTCTTTATTTTCTATTTTCGGTTGCTAAAAGATGAATGAAATGCATTTTTATTAAATTATAACTTAATTACTAATTTTACCATAATAACCTTTGTTATAAACATTTAAAAACAAGTAATGGATAGCCATAATTGTCCACTCACACTAATCATGGACTAATAACATTATAAGGACCTTTAATTTAATTGATTAAGCACTTTCAACAAATATGCAACTTTTTCATTTTACGCGATTTAATCTTTTTTATCAAATTAACCAACCAATCGATAAAATTAGATCACGACATTTTCACAAATATCAAATAACATGCTGTAAATACCGAAAATAATATTAACATAATTTTTCAACATCAGATTTGTGGTTTCAAAACCACTATTCTGATTTAGCTAAAACTGGGTTGTTACACACATAATGCTTAGTAAGTTTATTGAAAATAAAACATAACTTAGTAGTCATTTGCATAACATAAAGTATAAGCATAATACAACCCAAAGCACAAGCTTGGCACAAGCCTATATATCATTATCAATACACAAGTTAGTGTGATTGTACATGGTTCAAATGAATTCATCCGTAACAAGAAACTTGCACATGTGCTCATATCATTTTGATCATCATTCCTTTTCATAGATTCATGATACATCACATTTGAACACTTACCCTTTTCATTTCCTTTTCATACCCATTGAACCATCTAGAATATCATGGGACACATGGGAAAGCTCACTCAAAGTGTGCTTAAACATATAATAGTAACCTTTCCTTTACATCATTGCTCACACAAGCTATGAAATGGGCCTACTCACACGAGCTATGAGTTGGAATGTAAGCTACACGATGTTACTCACACGAGCTGTGGAGTATCTACAACAAATGCATGACCTTAGCCATCGGTAGGACATTCAAGACCAGCACCTGAAACATGTAATTCCTAATGACATGTCATTTGTATCCTACGAATTCCTGAGGTTCAATCAGAGCTCAACATCTGTCAAATCATCATAGCTTTGGTGGCCCGTGTGACACACATGGCCTAAGCACCACACCCGTGTCCCATACCCATGTGAATTAGATTCTAAATTTGAAACTACAGGGGTTTTTACACGGCCTGACACACGCCCCTGTCTATGGCCCCTGTCCCTCACACGGCCATGACATGCTTGTGTCTAAAATCCTTAACATTCTATTTCTGATGCCAGCACCCAATTAGGGGCACACGGCCAAGACATACGCCCATGGCTAGAGGCCGTGTCCTCTACCCGACTGAGACACACGATCGTGTCTCTGCCCGTGTGTTTACTACCATGCATACTGGCTTGAAATTTTTACGTGTAGGGGACACACAGCCGGACAACACACCTATGGGGCTAGCCGTGTGTCACATAGGCCTAGACACATGCCCATGTGTCTACCCGTGTAGACAATATAAGGCAATCTACCGGCCACCCTAAAGCACAATCTAATGTCAACCAACATACCAAAGTCTAACTTAATATGATTTCTCAACCAAACAACCATAGCTAAGGCTTTCATACATTTCATTTATACTTAAGCAATCAACAAATTACGCATTCATGAAAGAACTTCTTGTATTCTTAAAATAACTTTCAACATTTGCCAATTTCCATGGCCTTATACAAAATGAATCAAATGCTAAAGTAAGCCAACACATTTGGCCAATTAACAATGACACAAAACTCAAAAGTTAGGGTCCTATACATGCCATAATCAAAATAAAAGATCTAACTATACCAAGTGCTTCGGATGATAGAGTAACTGGCTTCTCCGACGTAGGTGATGATCCTCGAGCTACTTTGGTGGCACTATAAGAAAATGGAAAGGAAATAGGGTAAGCATAAATCTTAGTAAGTTGCATGAAAATAAACAACAACTACTTGTCATAAGGCAATATGCTCATAACCTTTCACAGCTTATTCATGAACACCATAAGTAGACATAAGTATTACTTACTTATCACCATCTCATACAACTCGTATTGCATACATTGAGCCCATATCTCATACATTTCAATTAGGCACCTGTACCACTCATCACATGATCATAACTTATCTCATTTTGATATAAATCATAAAATTTTTCATTGAACCAATTGGAATACTACCGGATACTCAATAGCCCTAACATGGGTTATGATACTGACGCCATGTCCTAGACATGGTCTTACACTGGCTCTCATCTACCGATGTCGATGCCATGTCCCAGACAGATCTTACACTTACACACAATAAGTAGACGCCATGTCCCAGACAAGTCTTACACTAGCTTGTCTATTGCGAGGCTGATGCATGTCCCAGGCATGTCTTACACTAGCTCTCGTCTCAGCCCCGATGCATGTCTCAGACATGTCGTACACTTGCTTAAATATCTCATGGCCGATGCATGTGCCATACATGTCTTACACTGGCTCTCATGCTATGGCTGGTGCATGTCCCAGACTTGTCTTACACTAGCACACATATCACCCATTATCGCGGTATAAATATCTGAGTCTATTCCAAATGTTTAACAAAAGTCTTTACTACGCAAATTTCTCAACATGTATTCACATATTCAAAATCAAGACAATTTATGCCATATCTACTCAATTATACGTCATAAAGATATAGTTGCATTATTAACATACAACTTACCTCGGTAATCAAAATGTTGGCAACTAGTTAGTTTTAGTTCGCTAGTTTTGCTTTTCCCCAGTTTAGGCCCGGATTATGCAATTCTTGATAAAAAATGGTAAAAATTCACAAGTTTAATTATTCCATAAATCTAGGTACACAACAATTCATAATTGGGCAAAATGACCATTTTGCCCCTAGACTTTCACAAAATGACCATTTTACCCCTAGGCCCGAAAATCAATTTTTATCGAATTTCCTCATTAGCCAAGCCTAATCAACCATTTATCTCTCTTATTAAAACCCCAAATTCCCAATATTTCACAACATTACTATCTATCTTACAAACTTTACAAAATGGTCCTATTAGGGTTTTCATGAGAAATCCCTTCACAAAAGTTGTTTATTTCACAACCATGGTTTATTTTCTTTCATAAAATTTCAAAAAATAACATGAACACTCTTATGGTAAAACCCTAGACTTTCAACCATTTTGTAAAATAGTCCCCTCATTTAAAAGCTCATGTTACAAGGGTTCTAACAGTACAAAAATATTCAAAAAAAGCCCTAAAAAACACTTACTTGCAAAGGCTTTAAGTTGTTGAATTTTTTCAAGCTTCCATGGAAATTTTCTTGGAGGAAAATTGGTGGAGAAGAAGATGGGAAAAAAGATGATATCTTTTCCCTTTATTTTATTTTTATTTTAGTCAAATAAGCTACCAAAACCCACTTAATTTGACTTTTTGACCATTCTTGTCCCCTATGGTCGGCCAAGCACTCTCTTTAGGGTCTATTTTCCCTTTAAAGACCCCCAATTTTGGTTCTCTAGCTATTTTACACCCTTAGCTATCAAAATAGGACTTTTGCACTTTATGCGATTTAGTCCTTTTTCGCGATTAAACTCACAAATGCTAAAATTACTTCACCAAATTTTTCATGCACTGATAGAATTATGCCACAGCACATAAAATAATATCAAAAATAATTTCTCTAACCTCAGGTCCGTGGTCCCGAAACCACTGTTCCGACTAGGCCCAAAATCGGGCTGTTATAGATGGTGATGAGGAAGAGGTGTCCATTAACCAGCTTAAGAGAAAAAGATTTAAGAAAGCTACTAGTAAAACCATTCAAACTGACAGTGATGTCTAGGATAGGCCACAACATTATAAGAAAGTTGCAAAGAAATCCATCCAACCCAGGATAGGCCACAACATTATAAGAAAGTTGCAAAGAAATCCATCCAACCCAGGTGAAGTAATTTCTTTCCCCTCCAAGCTTTGATTTTTATATTGTCATGATCCATCATTCTAGTTTTTATTTGTTTCCTACATTCATATAACTTTTATTAATTTTACTTTGTAATTTCATGCATTGAGGACAATGCATCCCTTAGGTTTGAGGTGTGTTGTGCATATATAATGCATTCTCGTAACGTTCAATTGCCATTTAACTGTCAGATTATGTGAGTATATGGTTATCAGTGATGTTCAATGAGGATAATAACTCTTTTTTGTAAACTTAGAAAACAGGGTGACAGTTGTTTAGGCATATTTAGCATAGGATAGTTGTTGAAAATGACTTTCTAAAAGTAGAATAATTGAAATATAAATGAAATTAGGTTATAGTAGCATTCTTTTAATAAGTTTAGGACTTCTTAACTTAATTTCAGTATAGTAATAGGGTATAATTTTGTCATGGTAAAATAATATGAATACTCCAATGATTGAACCTGTTGGGTAGGTTAGTAATATTTTGTTTGCTCCATTATATTGTTGACCAGAAAAATGAGTTCAAATATGAGTGTTTGTCTAAAAAATATATATGTACATATTCTAGGGACACTCCACTGAATTTTGAGGCTAAATTGCTAAGAAGGTAGTTGTTTATTCCATCCATCTTTTTAGTTAAAAGCTTTTGTTTCAAGAGTGATTTATATTCAAATTGTGACATGATATAATATGTGCCAGTCTAGTGCATGCTCCATTGAGGTTGTCAAGTATATAATCATATGACAATATGAAATCCCTAGGAAATTTTGTGTTGAAAATTGAATAATTGCCTAAAACAATTAAGTTTAGAAGAGAGCTAACCTAAGTATATTTAGAGAGATATACTATAGTTTTAATTGTTGAAATATTTAGAAAATTTTGCCTTTAGGAACCATTTTCTGCACTGCATTTGCTAAATAGGTTTACAACAGTTGTAAGCACTTTTTTCTTTGTTTCAGTAGAAGATTGCTGAGAATAGAGGTACACAATATGCTTGTTACGATTTGGCAATACATTTGGTGACTGATTATTTTGGCAATTCCATGCATTCATGCATATTCAAACATCATTTTCTTGAGGACAAGCAATAATTTAGGTTTGGGGGTGTGATAACTCTTGAAAAGAGTTACTTTTAAGGCCTCTAAATAGAATTAATTAGTTGTAATTAAGTGAATACATTTTCACTTTTAGGATATATTTAGAACATTGCATAACAAAGCTTGGATTGTGATATAATGGTCATTTGTTACTTTTATCACTTAGGGAGGAAAGGTGTGGTTTTTGTGTGAATACAAGTGTAGTTAGAGCAAGAAGATGAAGAGGGAAAATAAAGGAAGTGAAATATTATTGTGGCAAATGGTGAAATTGATTGCCAATAGATTTGCCATGGTAATTCCAAGAAGATGACTGAACACTTTATCCACGTCATTCTCAACCAACTGTGCGTGTACCAGAAAATCCAACCTGAAAAGAGGAATAAAAAAGTGTATTGAGGTGGGATGATTCTACCTAATAAAATGAGAGAGAATAATATAAAAAAGGGAGGAGAATTTGTGTGAGAAAGAGACTGGTGACAACAGTCCTCTCTCTACACAGAGAAAAAATCCATTGGAGAATTTCAGAGAAAGAAAGGGTAGCAGCTACAGAGAGTAGAATACAAACGTGAAGAGGGGGAAGAGACATCTATCCTGGATTCACGTACAATTGGAAGATAAAAGAGAAGCTAGAGTGTGACGATAAATCCTGCAGTTTTGCCTTTAGTTTTTCTGATTTTTCTAATTCAAACTTCTTTAAATATTGATGAATGATTTAAATTTGATGTTTACCTTTCCACCCATGAACTAAATCTTTTTTGGGTTGGAGTTATTTGGGTAGATGTTTATCATCTTTAACTCTCATGATTTGAGATTGCCTATATAACTGTTTAATTTGATTTATGCCTATTTTAAATACACGTATGCAAGCTCTAGACATAGTTGATTGTATGTTGTGTTCATAGATGTATTTTTTATTCTAAAAAGGTTAAATATACTGGATCTAGAATCGTTTGATGCAAGTGAATATTCGATAGAATATTCGTAGCACTCTAGACATAGATGTTGCGAGTTATGCAGAGAAGAACATTCATTGTAGTTATTGATCCAGATTTCTACTGTAACACTCCAAACCCGGCCTGGAAG
This sequence comes from Gossypium anomalum, assembly GCA_025698475.1. Classification (NCBI taxonomy): domain Eukaryota; kingdom Viridiplantae; phylum Streptophyta; class Magnoliopsida; order Malvales; family Malvaceae; genus Gossypium; species Gossypium anomalum. Next base: position 46,930,906 of record CM046965.1, read on the forward strand.
TTTGAATCGAATCTGGCGTGTCACATTGAAGTGTTTTTCGAAAACCATGTTTCCATTAAAACCCTTCTTAATAATTAAAACTTATACCCTTTTTAAACCTTGTTAGAAAACCTTAGCTGAATATCATTCTTAACAACTTTGTAAAAATCTTGGCGATTCACGGAGCTTAATTTAAAAACAATTGCAGATACGTGATGTTTTGAAAACAGTAATTGCTTTGGAAAACCTTGTTCTAATACTAGCAATTAGAAATAAAATTTCAAATTAGAAATCCAGAAAATTACAACAGCTTTACTACAACTCACATGAAAACATTTTTAAAGCAATAATCAAAAATATAACTTAAATAAGTGTGTGTAGCTCCTCCGAGTCCTCGCAGCCCTCAGTCGTCTAAGGCTGGAAATTACCCGAAGGTTAATAAGCGGGGTGAGTTTACTGAAAACTCAAGTGAAATCCCCTACTATATAAAAGGAACAGTCAGTCATATAAAAGAATTAAAAGTCTGGTCCCAGCCCACTTACAGTTTCGGTACCAATTGGGCCTTAGCCCATTATAACAGAGAGTACCAGATGGGCCTTAGCCCATTACAGAATAAGAAACATCATTAGAACTAGAACCAAAATGAGAATCAGAATCAGAATCATGTGATGTAATCGAATCGAATCAAGTAATGTAATCGAGAATCGAAATGTGAATGCAATCCCAACCCAATCCATCCGTAACACCCCTGTACCAGCCTTACACCATGTGGGGAGACTATTGGACCCACCCAACCGCTACACACCACAGAAATTGCAGCGAGGTTGCTAGATATTGTGACGAAGTCACCAGATACAGATATTGTGGCTAGGCCACTAGAACAGATATATATATGTGGTTACTGTGATTGACAGGATGCAGCGGTGGTGCGGATATTGTGACAAAGTCACGGAATCAGAGATATGTGGCGAGGCCACCGTTGCGATGAGGCTACGGATATTATGACGAAGTCACGGAGACTGATATATGTGGCAAGGCCACTAGATTGCAGCGAGGCTGCCAAAACGCTTTCTCTATCAATATAAACCCATGTCCCACGAAACAGAAATAATATGTCATGGCATACAACATACAGAATCAGAATATCATGCCCATATTTGAATCAAACAATCACAGTCAAGTCATTCATATCACCAGCATATATTCACAATCAAATCCGTCAACCACACAGTCCAAGCCAGTCACTTGCCCACGAGGGCAAAACGGTCATTTATCAACCTAGGGGCAAAATGGTAATTTTACCCCACAAGGGTATCGGTAATTCTACCCTACAGGGGTATTTCAATAATTTTACGAACCAGGGGTATTTTGGTAATTTTACAAACCAGGGGTATTTTGGTAATTTTACAAACTAGGGGTATTTTGGTAATTTTGCAACTCAGGGGTTCTAAACAAGAATGACAATACGAATGGGCCTAAAGCCCTTTCTCGGCCCAAATGGGCCACACGCTCGTGTGGCCCTTTTAGCCCAAATCTAGCCACAGATACTAGATTCACCTAGCCTAGTCCAATATTTACTACACAATCAAACAAATTATCCAATTAAGCCCATAGGCCCATTAAGCCCACATGGCCCCTTTCGGCCCATCGCGGCCCGAAGTAGCCATCTTACAAACAAAGAAGTGAGAAATACACACCTGATAGGAGACTAGAGTTAATCCGCGCTCCAAGCACTCTTAGCTGACGCCCATCCCAAGCGAGCACGCCATAAAGCGAAAGGGATCAGCCAAGAAAGGTACCTTTACTCTCCTCATGGTTCTCTCTATTTAAAGCCAGCTCTCCATCTACTCTTATGTTAGCTTCCCGATGTGGGATCCCCCCATCACCAGAGTTTAAAACCGATACCAACTCTTGCCGTCCCAACATAGCAAAATAATCAACCTTTGCGTGCCAAGGGATTCGAATCAAAGTCCTCCCACATGCCAACTCACGCCACCACCACTAGGCCATCAACTTATTTGTGTCATAAATCCAACACATTAAACTTTAAAGTGCACCTACTTGCTTCCAGATTTATTGAAAAGAAAAACCAAAATATATTGCAAGAGCCAAGACTTGAACCTTGGACCCCTTGCTTCCTCTATGACGTCACTTCCTTGTCCCCTAAGTGGTGCCACCTTGCCACTACACCACACTCCTTTTTGTTGCACAATTTCTCCAACAATATTCTTAAGGCCTACCTACTACACCCAGGGTTTGATTCACCTTAAACCAAAATTTTTGCTAGAGTCCAGGTTTGAACCCAGAACTTTTCCAACACTTCTCAGCACACTTAACCACTAAAACAAGCCTTCATTAACGAAATTTACATGCACAAAAAAATATTGAAAGCTGCCTTCAACCGCTCCCATACTCAAGGCTCAAAACTTCTAGGCCCAAATTCAGGGTGTTACAACTCTACCTCCCTTAAAGAAATTTCATCCCCGAAATTTCCATCTAACAGGGTAGTCGTGTAACATCTACCCCACTACACTACCGCTGCGCACTCTGATCCTACTATCACTATCACACTTCAACTAGAACTTAAAACATCTCATTCATACAACACTTATTCACTGAAGCAGACACATATTTACCACACATATATACAATTTCTATATCCAAACATCACATACACATAAAACAAATACCAAACATAAATTGCACCAAAGATCTAAGGAATCTACAGTATTTCAATTTCTAAACAGTCAAAAGTATTCAGAAGACTTACGGATTCGGCGCCGGAGACTCGGTGTGCCACACTTTTTTTTAAGAGAAATACTTCAAACAAACCACGTGGTTGAAAATAATTTTCTGAAATTCAACCTTTGAAAACCCAATCCACAGTCGAGTTGTTGCAACTGAGCTCTGATACCACTAAATGTAACACTCCAAACCCGGCCTGGAAGTTTGGCTTGAATCTGGCGTGTCACATTGAAGTGTTTTTCGAAAACCATGTTTCCATTAAAACCCTTCTTAATAATTAAAACTTATACCCTTTTTAAACCTTGTTAGAAAACCTTAGCTGAATATCATTCTTAACAACTTTGTAAAAATCTTGGTAGTTGCGGAAGCTTAATTTAAAAACAATTGCGGATACGTGATGTTTTGAAAACAGTAATTGCTTTGGAAAACCGTGTTCTAATAATAGCAATTAGAAATAAAATTTCAAATTAGAAATCCAGAAAATTACAACAGCTTTACTACAACTCACATGAAAATATTTTTAAAGCAATAATCAAAACTATAACTTAAACAGTGTGTGTAGCTCCCCCCGAGTCCCTCGCAGCTCCTATCCGTCTAAGGCTGAAAATTACCTGAAAGGTTAATAAACAGGGTGAGTTTACGAAAACTCAGTGTGAAATCCTCTACTATATAAAAGGAATAGTCAGTCATATAAAAAAATTAAAAGTCTGGCCCCAGCCCACTTACAGTTTCGGTACCAATTGGGCCTTAGCCCATTATAACAGAGAGTACCAGATGGGCCTTAGCCCATTACAGAATAAGAAACATTATCAGAACTAGAATCAAAATGAGAATCAGAATCAGAATCATGTGACAGAATCAGAATCAGAATCAAGTAACAGAATCAGAATCAGAATATGAATGCAATCCCAACCCAATCCATCCGTAACACCCCTGTACCAGCCTTACACCATGTGGGGAGACTACTCGACCCACCCAACCACTACACACCACAGAAATTGCAGAGAGGCTGCCAGATATTGTGACAAAGTCACGAGATATGAGATATTGTGGCTAGGCCACGAGCGATATATATATATGGCGGTTACTCAGCCACAAATGCAGGTCGCGCGATATTGTGACAAAGTCACGAAGCAGATATATATGTGGGAGGCCACAGATTGCAAAATAAGTCAGCAAGATATTGTGACGAAGTCACGGATCAGCGATATATGTGGCGAGGCCACTCAGATTGCAAAGAGGGTCGCGAGCGCTTCCTCCATCAATATAAACCCATGTCCCACCAACAGAAGTAATATGTCATGGCATACAACATACAGAATCTGAATATCATGCCCATATTTGAATCAAACAATCACAGTCAAGTCATTCATATCACCAGCATATATTCACAATCAAATCTGTCAACCATACAGTCCAAGTCAGTCACTTGCCCACAAGGGCAAAACAGTCATTTATCACCCTAGGGGCAAAATGGTAATTTTAACCCACAAGGGTATCAGTAATTCTACCCTACAGGGGTATTTCAATAATTTTACGAACCAGAGGTATTCTGGTAATTTTACAAACTAGGGGTATTTTGGTAATTTTGCAAACCAGGGGTATTTTGGTAATTTTGCAAACTAAGGGTTCTAAACAAGAATGACAATACGAACGGGCCTAAAGCCCTTTCTCGGACACACTCGTGTGGCCCTTTTAGCCCAAATCTAGCCACAGATACGAGATTCACCTAGCCTAGTCCAATATTTACTACACAATCAAACAAATTATCCAATTAGGCCCATAGGCCCATTGAGCCCACATGGCCTCTTTCGGCCCATCGCGGCCCGAAGTAGCCATCTTACAACCAAAGAAGTGAGAAATATACACCTGATAAGAGACTAGATTAATCCGCGCTCCGAGCACTCTTAGCTGATGCCCAACCCAAACGAGCATGCCATAAAGCGAAAGGGATCAGCCAAGAAAGGTACCTTTACTCTCCTCATGGTTCTCTCTATTTAAAGGCAGCTCTCCATCTACTCTTATGTTAGCTTCCCGATGTGGGATCCCTCCATCACCAGAGTTTAAAACCAACACCAACTCTTGCCGTCCCAACATAGCAAAATAATCAACCTTTGCGTGCCAAGGGATTCGATCCAAAGTCCTCCCACATGCCAACTCACGCCACCACCACTAGGCCATCAACTTATTTGTGTCATAAATCCAACACATTAAACTTTAAAGCGCACCTAATTGCTTCTAGATTTATTGCAAAGAAAAACCAAAATATATTGCAAGAGCCAAGACTTGAACCTTGGACCCCTTGCTTCCTCTATGGCGTCACTTCCTTGTCCCCTAAGTGGCGCCACCTTGCCACTACACCCCACTCCTTTTTGTTGCACAATTTCTCCAACAATATTCTTAAGGCCTACCTACTAAACCCAGGGTTTGATTCACCTTAAACCAAAAATTTTGCTAGAGTCCAGGTTTGAACCCAGAACTTTTCCAGCACTTCTCAGCACAATTAACCACTAAAACAAGCCTTCATTAACGAAATTTACATGCACAACAAAATATTAAAAGCTGCCTTCAACTGCTCCCATGCTCAAGGCCCAAAACTTCTTGGCCTAAATTCAGGGTGTTACATCTACAGACATACAGTAACTTAGATTTTTAGCTTAAAATCTAACTATCGAAAGAGGCAGGTTACAGTAGTAACTCTCTGAGCAGTTGATTAGACTATTCTGCCATGAAATTCTTTTGATATGAGCATTTCACCTGAATAATTTCGACCGCATTCATTCAAAAACAGAATTAGTCTTGCTTTTCTCTGTAATTTGCCACTAAATTTTATTTGTCATATCAATTATATGTTTTTAGCATTAAATTACATTAATTCATTATACCAACATCTTATTCAATTTAAGAGTATTTCCTGTTATTTAGTATAGTTAATAGGATTATAATAACTTAATCAATTTCTTACCAATTTTTGATCTTTGTGGAGGTGATACTTACTTATCACTTTATTACTTGAATGACGTGTACACTTACACAATTACATTAGTTATTTACATGCAACAACATTTTTGAGTTGAGACTCTAATATTTGGGAAAGGAAAATAGGTCGTGCCTTTAACTTGTTGAGAAGTGACCTATCATCCTTTAGACAAACTCTTGCTCTCCGAGAAGCCAGAGTTTAAATGGTTTTCCCACTTAATGCATCAGCCACCACATTTTCTTTGCCTGGATGGTACTCATTGGTCAAGTTATAATCCTTTAACAACTCATCCATCTTCGCTGGCCCAAGTTCAACTCTTTTTGAGTGAGCAAATACTTCAAGCTTTTGTGGCTCAAAAATATACGACATTTCTCTAAGAGAGTAGTCTCTCAAAATCTACAAAGCCAACACCACAGTGGCCAATTCTAAATCATGAGTTGGGTAATTCTTCTCATGAGGCTTGAGCTAGCATGATGCATAAGCAATCACCTTTCCTTTTTGCATGAGCACACACCATAACCCTTTTAAAGATACATTGGTGAATACCACATATTCTATTCTCGATTCTGATTGACTTGACATTGGGGCTTCGATTAATGCTTTATTCATCTCATTGAAACTTCGCTAACACTCTTCAGACCAATAACCACTTCAATTGTGTCATAGTCATGGAGAACCCCTTCACAAACCTTTTGTAGTACCCTGCCACACCAAGGAAATTGCGTACCTCTGTAACACTCTTCGGTAGATTCCATTCTAGTAAAAATCAATTTTCCTTGCATCTACCTTAATCCCATCCGCGGAGATGACATGGCCTAAGAAGTGAACTTCCTTTAGCCAAAACTCACACTTGCTAAATTTTGGGTATAAATTGTTTTCTCCGAGAACATTCAAAACTATCCGCAAGTGTTCCTTGTGCTCTACCTCATTCTTTGAGTAAACCAAAATATCATCAATAAAGACAACCACACAACGATCGAGGTAAAGCTAGAATACTTTGTTCATAAAATCCATGAACACTACCGGCACATTAGTCAAGCCAAAAGGCATCACTAGGAATTCATAGTGCCCATAGTGTGTGTGAAATTCAGTCATAGGAATGTCATCCCCTTTAATATTAACTTGATAATAACCCGACCATAGATCAATCTTTGATAACACCCTAGATCCTCTTAGTTGATTAAACAAGTTTTCAATCTTAGATAACTTTATAAGCTTGTAGGGTATTAAACATGAATATGATTTGATTAGTAAACTAATGCATGTGAATAATTGTACTGGGTTAAGTGTAAGGATGAAGAGATGGTCTATATAAAGAAATCTTTGAAGGTATATTCTTTGAAATAATATGTAACACCCCTAACTTGTATCCATCGCCGGAATAGGTTAAGAGGCATTACTTAATCCATAACACAATTTAGAATAATCGAATAAAAAATATCATCTCATTGCAATAATTCTCAATCATTCACATTCATTAAAACCATAAAAACAAGTATACAATACTTAAACATACATCCGAGACCAAATTGACAACATATAAAAGTTCCAGAACTTATTAAAATTTTAAACTTTTTAAAAGGTCACATGCCCGTATGAACAGGCCGTGTGCCTTACACAGTCTTAGACACGCCCTTGTGCCTAAGTCGTGGCAAAACAAGGCATAGCTACTGACTTGCCCACACGGCCACAAGACATGCCCTTGTGCCTTAGCCGTGGTCGAGTTTGACTTGGGCCACACGGCTAGCCACACGCCCGTGTGCTATAGTCGTGCTCGGGTCTGGTTTACAACTGTAAGGTACCCTAGGGGACACACGGCTGTGCAACATAGCTGTGTGTAGCACACGACTGAGACACACGCGCGTGTCTCTGCCCGTGTGGACAAAAATAGGCCATTTGAATAGCCAATTTGCCACCCAAATTTGGATCAACCTACAAGAAAGAATCGAGCATATTTGCACCACCAATTCAGCCAATATTTATGCTAAAACATTCACCATTTATAAAATAACAATATCAACCATTTTCCTACTCATAAACCTTACCAATTCATGCCAAACATAAGGTAAGATCATACCAAAACATTTCCTTCCATACATCATTCAATTTCAAGCTAAACTTACCAACTAAAACATACCGCAATTGTATATTAACATCATATACCATAAGCCATTATCAACTATGAATTTAAACACTAGCCAGCCAAATCACAGGGCTAAGTATATATATCACAAAACATAATTCCACAACTACTAGCCTATACATGCCATACTTCAAAATATACATTTTCAAAAGTACCAAAATAAGGTTCGATAGTGTGGCGATGATCCTTGACGAACCCCGAGCTTGCAGTAACTTTGATATCTAAAAATAGTGCGAACACATACAAAGTAAACTTTCAAAAGCTTAGTAAGCCCGTACTATAATCATCAGCAATATATATATAACATAAAACATCAACATATAAGTATTTGCAAATTCTCAAATCATCTATCAAGTCTATACCAACCTAATCCATATGTTCATAAGAACTCAATGAACTTCACATGCATAATATCATCTACCACAAAGGTATTGTACATACCTGAATCTTCACGTACTTATTCACTTTCATTCTCACCTTTTGTTTGAGTATTTCAAGACTTTCTGTAAATTATTTATACTTTAACATCCACACACTTAGTGCTGTAAAAGTTAACTGAAGCTAAAATGATTCCGCACATTTAGTGCCATTTCGTTTAACCGAAGCTAAGTCGATATTGCACACTTAGTGCCTCAAGTAGCTGAAGCTAGTTTAAATCGCATACTTAGTGCCAAATACTTTTGATTCATCATCATATTCATCCAACTAAATTATATATACATCTATGCATAATCAAAAGAGCAACATGTACTTTTAATATCATGTTCTACGTACGAATTTACCTCGTACTCAAAGTTGTCCACTCTAACATTTATTCTACAATCTTCGACTTCCCTCGGTCTAAGTCTAAATTCCTCTTTTCTTGATCTATATGTATTCAAAATTAACCCTTTTATTCACCAAATCATTCAAAACAATCCATATACACACAATTAGGGCATTTTGCAAAATAGCCCTCTCATTTTCACATTTCGACACTTTAGTCCCTAATTCATAAAATCAAAAAATACACAAAATTTGCTTGTACAAAAGCTTAGCCAAATTCTCCTAGATCTCATACAAGTCCATACATTTCATTTATTTCACATTTTAGTCCCTCATAATAACATTTTTACAAATTAGCCCAAATTACTCAATTTCATCAAAAATCCAAAGACAAAACATGTAAACCCAACATCAAGCTCTCATAATTCATCAACTAACATCACAAAGCTCATAGTTTCATCAATGGAACATTTCAAAATCATTACCAAAGTAAAAAATTGAAGCATGGGTTCGATAGTATACGAAGCAACGATTACAAAAACGTAGAAATTATCAAAAACACATACCTAATTGATGCTTGCAAGTGCCGAATGTTCAAAGCTCAAGAACCCTAATATCTTTTGTGATTTTCGGTTAAGAAAATGAACTAATCACTTATTTTATGCATTTTTTATTTAACATATATTTAATATGCTAATGACCATAATACCCTTTTAGTAATCCATTTAAAATCACATATAATAAGGTCATAATTGTATATTTTATAAGGAAATGGCTTAATAACCACATAAGGACCTCTCAATTATAAAGCCAAGTCAAATAAGCACTTTTAACACCTAGCACGCAGCTTTTACATTTTACGCGATTAAGTCATTTTTGCAAATTAAGCACACAAACAGTTAAATTTTCACATGAGACTTTCGCACATGTCAATTCACTTATAATAGGCACAAAAAATAATATTAAAATATTTTTTTGACTCATATATATGGTCCCAAAACCACTATTCTGACTAAGGTCACAACCGGACTGTTACATAATATTTTCGTGGTTAAGTGAAGGAAGAGATTACTGAAATGTCTGGAAATATAATGAGTTAGTTAAAAAGAATTAGTAAGCCAATAGCATGGTATTTTGCATATAAGCGTATGCTAAAACTATAATAATATCCGCTCGAAATAGAAGTGGTCCAGAAGGGTAGCTGGCCATAAACACTAAAATTTATAGACTTTTTTAGCACCTTTTGAGCACTAATTCATGCAGGTTTTAAGTCATTTTTGTTGAATTTTATATTTTTATTATAAAATAATTAACTTGAAATTACTTTATAAAAAATTTGAATTTTATTTATTTTATATTAATTTTGCATACATTGGTAAATTTTCGACAGTTTTGCACAAACGGTGAAAAATTAGCTTGACAGTCAACTAGAGAATACTGGATCGTTGAAGCATCTTTTAGAGGAATTGGCACATGAGGAAGGCTGATCATTTCTCAGTCACGGATGCCTCAATTAAGCCCTCTTGGACCCAAAAGAAATTGTAATTGATCTAAAAAAAATTGGGTCAAATTTATTCATAGCCTGGTGTAAAGAAAGGGGTCTAATGTTGCTAGATTATAGAGGACTAATCCATTAAAGGAAGAGCAGCCCAATTGCTGCAAAAATCAGCATATTAAGTTGATTATAATAATTTTGAAAGAGACTTCAAACCTCTCTCCCAATCACGATATAACCTCTCTTCTTTTTTGTGCATTTATTTTCCAGCCACAACCTAAAAACAACAAAACCAATTTAAACTCTCTATAACAGCCCGTTTTTAGTCAAATCAGAACAGTGGTTTTGGGACCACAAAACTGAAGTTAAAATATTTATTTTATTATTTTATTAAAGTTTACAACATGATAAAATTATTGTGTGAAAGTTTCGTCAAGAACTTTTACTGTTTGAATGGTTAATTCAGTAAAAAGGACTAAATCGCGTAAAATGTAAAATGCATGTTCTATTAGTTAAAAGTATTAAATAGCTATGAAATTAAATTATGGGATTCATTATGTTGAAATTAAACCATGGTTAAGGTTAGTCGACATTTATGTCCATGGTTTATGTGAAATAATAATGTTTTATTAAAGGTTTTTAAGGTAATTGTTAAATAAAGATTAATTAAATAAAATAAAAACAAATGAAAGGCTTCCATTATCATCATCTAATCGAAATTGAAGAAGAAAAAGAAGAAAAATAGGGTTCTTCATTCGGCAATCTTAAATGCTTCAATTAGGTATGTATTTTAACTTAGTTTTTAATGATTTTTACGTTTTGGGGATCATTGCTTTGTATTATAGCTAGCCCGTACCTTAGATTTTGAAATTTTTAAAGATTTAACAAGTTGCCATGGTTGAATGCTTAAGTAATTTGATGGTTGATGACGGAATTTGAATGGTTGTTGATAGTTTTAAACTAGTTTTGTCAAGTGATTTTTGACAAAAATGTCAAAAAGGGATTAAATTGAGAAAATGTGAAACGTAGTGGTTAAAAGTGTGAATAAATGAAAATTATGGGCTGCTAGAGGCATTATGGTAATTCGGCTAGCATGGGTTAGTCTTGGATTTCATTAATTTATGATTTTGTGAAATAAGGACTAAATTGTAAAAAATGTGAAATTTTTGGGGCAAAAGTGTAAATTTATTTTAAAGTGTATTTTGGACTAAATTGAATGAATAAATGATTGAATAAGTTAATTTTTATTATAATTAGATCAAGAAAAGCAGAATACGGACTTGGATCGGGGAAAAGATGAAGTTATTGACTAATCGAATCGATTCGCTGTTTAGGCATTTGAAGTAAGTTCGTATATATTAAGCATCGTAAATATTATGATTTTAGTGCCTTGATATTGCATAAATTATATATACAGGACTACAGTTATGTTCGACGATAAATCAGCTATTTTTGGCACTTAGTGTGCGATTCAACATAGCTTCAGCTATATATGGCACTTAGTGTGCGATTTTAGATAGCTTCGACTATGTACGACACTTAGTGTGTGAGATATTGAGTGTGGCACTTATTGTCCGAGATATCAAGTACGGCACTTAGTGTGCAAGGCATTGAGTATTCAACGGCATTCCGTGTATGTATGAACTTGTTATAGATGGTACAGGTACGCACGGTAAAGAATTGAGTATTGAAACTATGGAATTGATGAGTTCCTTGGTGAGATAAGTGCATGTGATCTGTGATTCGTAACAAGTAATAAATATTTATAATGAAGATCAAACCTAGACTAACAATTATCTCGACAAAAAGGCAAGCGCACCTATCGAACAATAGTATAGTAATGGCAAGACCAGGATATCGTACCCAGGGAAACCAAAAGTACTAGTCATAACTATGTTTTTATTATCTAGCCTAGGAATAAAAAGGGTTTGTTTATTAAACTAATTAACTAATTTAATTAAAGTGAAGAGAAGATTTGGAAAAGACTTAAAGAAAAGCAATTGATAAAGACGACACTCAAGGAGGAATTCGCCTAGATTTCACTTGTTATCTTACTCTGAACCAGATGATTTATTCACTTGACTTGATCCGTGAGACTCCCTAACTTACATTATTATCTCTTTTGAGACTAATAACGCCTAACCCTCAGTTGAATTAATTGAAATCTCTTTCTAATTAACACCCCTAGGGAAGCAGTAAATCGATCTATGGACTCCCATATTAGGTTTCACCCTAATCTGGCAAAATCTCATAACCCTATCTCTAGGCGTTCGATCAACTCCACTTAATTATGCCAAATCTACTCTTAGGCAGGGTCTATTCCTCCTCTGCATAAGCAGATTAAATCAAGAGTCAATACCCAGAATATTAACTCAAGCATTAGAAACACATAATTAAGAATAAATCAAGTATTTATCATATAGTTCAGATAATAATAACAAGATCCATCATAGGTTTCATCTCCTTTAGGTATCTAAGGGGTTTAGTTAATAATGAAACAAGAGTACATCTCAAAAGTATAAAAATAGCAAAACATGAAGAAAACTCTTAAAAACTCTTGAAGGGATTCTGAGAGAGATCTTCAGTCTTGGAGTAGCTCCCGCTTTTGGGATGGATCGTCTGGCTTCCTTCAAGTAATTCCTAGCGTGTGGTTCTATGTTCCAGGAAAGTTCTAGAAGCCCCGAAAAAGTCCCCACTTTAGTAGGTCATAGTTAGGGTGTTTTTATAGGCTTTGGATTGGCTTTCTTCTTCCCTAAGTATCCTTTTTCCGTGTAAAATACAACTCTTTGAAAAAGGGACACACCCATGTGCCACGGCCGTGTAACGTGTTTGTCAGCCGTGTTCATTCTACTAAATTTCACACGGCCGTGTGGGTCAATGGCCAGGCCGTGTGAATCATGAAATCCTTGGACAACACCCTCGATAGACACGGGCGTGTGAGTAGCCCGTGTGGCAAGGCTTAGGCCGTGTGATCTTCTTGATTTGGTCTTTTTTGTCTCTTTTAAGCTCGTTTTTGGCTCCTTTTGACTATTGGTGCTCTCCTGAGTACAAAACATGAAATAACCGGATTAAGAGCACCAAAATCCATAAATCTAATAGTAAATATCCATAAATATGCTAAGTATTTAGGGTAACAATGTGTATAATTTGGCGTTTATCAAATACCCCCACACTTAAGCATTTGCTTGTCCTCAAGCAAAACTCTCATTTACTGCTAGAATTCATTCCTTTCAATCATATAATCATTACCGATAATGTTGCAAATTATTCCACAGAGAATCATACAGTGAGAATTCAACCATAGGGGCATTAAACACCTCAAACAATCTAAATCGAATATTTTGATAATAAAATTACAGGTAATCTTCTTCCTCTAAGTAATTAACTTTAGTCCTAAATATACAAGAGATGACATCCTCTCTAAGGATTCACTCAAATCACTCAAAGTGTTTAAGGTTCACAATTAAGCACTCGATTGTCTAACATGAGATGTTATCACTATAGGCTTGCATGAAAATCAAATCTCCACCACTTGAAAAAGATATGATACACAAATCAAAAGGTCTTTGCATGGTTGTAACGAGGTTTAGGTTATGGGTATGGATACAAGCTGAAGAAACAAAGGTTAGAATCGAGATGATTTCAATATATCACCCTACTATCAAAAACTTAATTACTGAATGACAACAAATATCTAGAACTATATTACATAAGCTCTCTTTTTCATGACAACTTTAGCTTGCTAAGAATTACAATAATAATACTGAGGTTAGTTTTTTTTTTAAGAACAAATCAAGTTAATACAATATAGTAGTTATACTCTCTGATTCAGTAACAAAAATTGGTGATCATAGTGAGGTAACAATATTAAATTCAATCTCGATAAAAAAGGTCAAATTAAGTAAGGGGATTTCAATAATAATGGGTTAATGGGTTAATGATGAGGGTTAATAAATAAAGAAAAAGGGTTAGTAGGCTCAAAGGGGGTTCACTAAGGGTTTAATTATGTAGGAAGGCTTTTTATAGAGTAAATAGGTTAAATCCTAAGTACCTTTATCATCTCAGTATATCAAATCATACGTGTGATCTCGACATGTATAATCGAAGCAAGTTCTAGAATAACAGTTCAATGTTGACACACTCAAACCACAAAAGAAGTGAGCAAGAAAGAAAACTACATGCTCAAAAAGGCTCAAAAAATCTCACCAAAAATTTGGGTTTTTGATGTCATTCCTGTATACTTAAGATTTCAAGATAATACCTCAATTCAGGAAAAAAAATCTAAAAATTTTAGTTCTCAAAATATCAACTTATCATGCTTGATTCTTTAAGGTCCTACAATCAAATACTGATGCATAATCCCCTTGGTCTAATTCATGACATATCAACAATAATTATAGATTAATCAAAATTCATTCTATCAATATTATAAGAAAATCACTTAAGCACAAGACTACATTTAGGGATTTGAGAATAATGCAAAAAGTTAGGTTTCATGTTTATGTTCATCCCCCACACTTAAGATGTACATTGCCCTCAATGTACAAAGATAGACTATTCAAAATAAAGAAAATCATAAGAGGGAAGGAGGTGAAATTCCCTGTTATATAGATGCGAAGATTGATTCTAAGGCCGTAGTGTTTGGGGAAAGTAGTAGCTACCAGTGTTCTTAGCTAGATGAATAAATTGGGTCGTTGAACATGACATTCATTTTCTATTGTTCCCTGTTTGTTTCCTCATTCCGTAAACTATTCCTAGCAGCTTGCTTGGAAATCTGTAGAATCATGAAGAGCTTATTAAGAGTTGGTGTGGAAGAGAGTGTAGTGGGATTACTTGTTAGAAATACCAGAAAAAAAAGATGAAGCAAGTAAAATTTACTAATATAGATATGTCTTTTATAAGAAAATAATAAAATTGAAATGAAATTAAAAATTAAGAATAAAAATAAAAAGAAAGATAAAAATAAAAAGATAGGAGGATTCAATGATCCTCGTCAGTGGGGGCCTCAGGTGGTGGTGCTGGAGTGGCGATGTGAATTTGAGGGTGGTTTAGGGGTTGGAGAAGTGAGAATCTGGGGAATGGTGGACGGAATAGGGATTAGGGGTTAGGGAGGGGTAAATTTCAGCTAGGGTTTTGAAAGAGGGGAGAAGATGAACAGTGGTTTGTTTATATAGGGGAGGGTCACACGACCTAGGGACACGCCCGTGTACTCTGAGAGTGAGCCTGTGCTTTTCGATTTTTTTCAATTGGGTCGTACCCAGCTATTATCCCACGCCCGTGTGTCTTAGGCGTGTGTGGTGTACGGCCATATCGCACGGTCGTGTTTAGCTTCGTTCGCTTCTCCTACGCCTGTGTATATGGTACCACGCCCGTGTATTGCTGTCAACGGTTTAATGGCACAGGCGTGTCTCATGCCTGTTTTAGAGAAACAGAATCGAGCCTTGCCCCTAGCACGCCCATGTTTTTCCATTCCCACGCCCGTGTTCATCTATCAACCTCACCCATGGCCATGTCGCACGGCTGTGGGGATTTATCGCATCCCGCATTTTGGGAAAATCTTTGCCCTATTTCCACATGGCTGTATCGCACGGTCGTGTCGCTTCCCCTGTTTTGCCACGGCTATAGGCACGCCCATGTGGGTGGCCGTGTGTTCTGAAAGATTATGTAATTCTAAAAATTTAATTATTTAAAGTGTTAGAAGTAAGAAATCAAAATATGTTAGTACTCGGGTTGCCTCCCGAGAAGCGCTTATTTATAGTCTAAGCTCGACTTACCTCTCTGTTGATTTATCATGGTGGTTTGAGGAGTTCATACTCCTCGTTCCTGCTGTCAATCTTAAAATAAGGTTTTAATCGGGTGTTGTTTACCTTAAAAGTGCCAAACTTAGGATGACTCACCTCAACCGTATCGAATGGAAAAGTACTGAGTACCGTAAGAGGGATCTCCTCATTTGGTGTGGTAGTGACAATTTGGGGATCTGTGGCATCTAGGAAGACTTTATCACCTACCTTAAGTTGATTAGGAGAGGTATCGGGCTTGTTTTGGCAAAGTTTCGGTTTATCATGTGTTCTCGGTTTGTGTTCTCGCCATTCGTCTAGCTCCTCTATCCGTAGCCTTCGTTCTTCATGGACGTCTTTGTTTCTTCATGATAGTAGCGCACTGTCTCTGCAATCTTGGTTCGAGGAGGTTCCTGCAAGGACGATTGGATATTAGTTTTATCATCGACAGGTTTTATAGGATTATCCTAAGTCTTAGAGGTTTTGACTGAGTCGCGTGCTTGAAGTGTTACTGCGTCGTCACCTACACGAAGTGTTAGCTCTCCTGTGCCGACATTAATAATTGTTCTGGTAGTTGCTAAAAAGGGTCGTCCTAAAATTAAAGGTACCTCGTTATCCTCATCCATATCTAGGACGACAAAGTCTACTGGGTAAATAAACTTATCAATTTTAACGAGAACATTTTTAATAATACCCTTAGGAAATCTAACTATTTTGTCAGCCAATTGTATGCTCATCCTAGTCTGTTTGGGTTTACCGAGACCTAGTCATTTAAACATTTTATAAGGCATAACATTTATACTTGCCCTTAAATCAGCTAAAGCATTATTCACATATAAACTACCAATTAAGCAAGGAATTGTAAAACTCCCTAGATCTTTCAATTTGTTAGGTAGCTTATTCTTTAGAATAGCTGAGCAGACTGCATTGAGTTCCACATGCGATGTAGCGTCTAATTTTCTTTTATTGGTCAGAAGTTCCTTTAAGAATTTTGCTGAGTTGGGTATCTGCGAAAGAACTTCAATAAAAGGTAAGTTAATATGTAATTTCTTTAAGAGTTTGATGAACTGACCGAATTGTTCTTCTGTTCTGTCTTTCGTCATTGCTCCATGATGTGGGCACCTTCACAAAAGGTCCTTGAATCTTTCCCATGCATCGTAAAGTGTCTCTAAATCCATCTGCACAAAAGAAGAAATATCATTACGCAACTTAGCTATTTTTGCCGGTGGAAAATATTTTAATAGAAATTTTTCGATCATTTGCTCCCAAGTGGTAATAAATCCTCGTGGTAGTGAGTTCAACCACTGTTTACCTTTACTCCTCAGTGAAAAAGGGAATAACCGAAGGCGAATGGCATCATCAGAAATGCCATTAATTTTGAAAGTGTCGCACAGTTCTAGAAAATTTGCCAAGTGCGTGTTGGGGTTCTCATCCTGCAAACCATCAAACTGAACAAATTGTTGTATCATCTGAATCGTGTTAGGTTTCAGTTCAAAATTATTTGCAGCAATAGCAACTCTAACTATACTTGACTCAGTTCCTGTAAAATTAGGTTTAGCATAATCATACATAGTACGAGGAGCAGGATTCTGATTTGCTAATTCAGCGGGTATGGCTGGAGGTAGCGGATTGTCTTGATTTTCAGCCATCTCTTCAGTAGTAGTTGAGATATTGTCCTCTGGCTCTTCCTCTATGTATCTTAAGCTGCGTCTGATTTCTCGTCAGTTTCTAAGAGCTGTATGATCAATTCCCTCGTCAAAAAGTAACAGTCCTGACGGGTTTTTTCTAGTCATACACTACAAGAACCTGCCAGGAGAAAGAAGAAGAAAGTTAGTAAAATAAAAATAGAAATAAAGTTAAATTTCAAGAAAAATAAATGGCTAAAGTAATAAAAATTAAGTGTTCCTAATATTTTAGTTTCCCCAGCAATGGCGCCAAAAACTTGATCGCGTGATGCGTAACAAGTAATAAATATTTATAATGAAGATTAAACCTAGACTAACTATTATCACGACGAAAAGGCAAGCGCACCTATGGAACAATAGTATAGTAATGGCAAGACTGGGATATCGTACCTAAGAAAACCAAAAGTACTAGTAATAACTATTTTTTTATTATCTAGCCTAGGAATAAAAAGGGTTTGTTTATTAAACTAATTATCTAAACTAATTAACTAATTTAATTAAAGCGAAGAGAAGATTTGGAAAAGACTTGAAGAAAAGCAATTGATAGAGACGACACCCAAGGAGGAATCCACCTAGATTTCACTTGTTATCTGACTCTGAACCAGTCGATTTATTCACTTGACTTGATCCGTGAGACTCCTTAACCTACATTATTATCTCTTTCGAGACTGATAACGCCTAACCCTCAGTTGAATTAATTGAAATCTCTTTCTAATTAAAACCAATAGGGAAGCAGTAAATCGATCTATGGACTCCCATATTAGGTTTCACCTTAATCTGGCAAAATCTCGTAACCCTATCTCTAGGCGTTTGATCAACTCTGCTTAATTATGCCAAATCTACTCTTGGGCAAGGTCTATTCCTTCTCTGTGTAAGTACATTAAATCAAGAGTCAATACCCGGAATATTAACTCAAGCATTAGAAACACATAATTAAGAGTCAATACCCGGAATATTAACTCAAGATTAGAAACACATAATTAAGAACAAATCAAGTATTGATCATATAGTTCAGATAATAATAACAAGATCCATCATAGGTTTCATCCCCCTTAGGTATCTAAGGGGTTTAGTTCATAATGAAATAAGAGTACATCTCAAAAGTATAAAAATAGCAAAACATGAAGAAAACTCTTAAAAACTCCTAAAGGGATTCTGAGAGAGATCTTCAGTCTTGGAGTAGCTCCCGCTTTTGGGATGGATCATCTGGCTTCCTTCAAGTAATTCCTGGCGTGTGGTTCTGTGTTCCAGAAAAGTTCTAGAAGCCTCGAAAAAGTCCCCACTTTAGTAGGTCATACTTAGGGTGTTTTTATAGGCTTTGGATTGGCTTTCTTCTTCCCTAAATATCCTTTTTCCTTGTAAAATACAACTATTTAAAAAAGGTACACGCCCGTGTGCCACGACCGTGTGACGTGTTTGCTAGGCTATGTTCGTTTCGCTAAATTTCACACGGTTGTGTGGGTTAATGGCCAGGCCGTGTGAATCGTGAAATCCTTGGACGATACCCTCGACAGACACGGGCGTGTGAGCAGACCGTGTGGCAAGGCTTAGGACGTGTGATCTTCTTGATTTGGTTATTTTTGTCTCTTTTAAGCTCGTTTTTGGCTCCTTTTGACTCTTGGTGCTCTCCTGAGTACAGAACATGAAATAACCGGATTAAGAGCACCAAAATCCATAAATCTAATAGTAAATATCCATAAATATGCTAAGTATTTAGGGTAACAATGTGTATAATTTGCCGTTTATCAGCATGACCATTTGATATCTTTGAGATTTAATAGAATTGTTTTATATGGTTTTCTATTATTTAAATGATGAATGAATGGTGCTAGCTGTTTATTGTTCACATACGAGCCTACTAAGCTATGAAGCTTACTTCGTGTTATTTTTCAATGTTTTTATAGTGAATCAAGGCAAGCTCGGATCTAGGAGTCCTCGGGAACATCATCACACTATCAAACATCTAAGTTCATACTTTTGAGTTATACATTTACGGTTGGCATGTATAGGCTAGATGTGGTATTTTGGTTGTGATTATAGCCATGAGATTTGGCTTGTAAATTGTATAAGTTTTGGTTTGTATATATTTAGCCATGAGTGATGGCTTATTTTGGTATGTTTATTATGAATGTGGCTATGGTTTTATAGTTGCTTAAATGGTTAATTGATTTGTAGAGTATAAATGCTTTAGCAATTCCTTGATGAGGTATGATTTTAGATGTTGTATTGGTTATTTATAAGGAAGTTATGTGTGTATGAATTATGGTAAATAAACTATATAGATTCATATTGTTTTGGCATATATTTGGCTAAGTAAATGGTAGTGATTTGAGATTTGGAATAGATGAAATTTTAATGGTATGAATTATACATTTGGTTGATGATTTTCGTTGACTAATTATAGGATGAAATGGTACCATTTTGGTTGTTTAGGTAAGCATGAATAAGGGTGGAAAATGGCCTATTTTTGTCCACACAGGTAGAGACACAGGTGTGTGTCTCAGCCGTGTGTGACACATAGTCATATTACACGGTCATGTGTCCTCTGGTGATGAAATTGAATTGAAGTCAGTATGCTCCACACGGTCTCACACACAGGCGTGTGACTGGAAGTGTGGTACAAGTCAGTATACTTTCTGATTGGCACACAGCCTAGCACACGGGCATGTGACTTGGCTGTGTTGCATAAGTCAGTATACCCTACAGATTTGGCACGGCTTAAACATACGAGTGTGTGGTCGGCCATGTGACCCAAGTCAATATATGTATGCCTTGTTTCCACACGGCCTGAGACACGGGCGTGTCTGGAGCTGTGTGAGGCACACAGCCTATTCACACGGGCGTGTGACCCCCGTATGGTTAAAATTTTTCTAAGTTTCCAAAATTTTCCTATGTTATCGGTTTAGTCCCGAACCACTTTTAAAGCATTTTTAAGGCCTCGTAGGCCCTTATAAGGGACAATGTGATTGTGTTGAATGATTTATGAGAATGAATGATTTATGTTTGATAAATGTATGCTATATGTTGTGAATTGACTAGTAATACCTCGTAACCCTACTCCGGCGACAGATACAGTTAGGGGTGTTACATTTTATTGGTATCATAGCTATGGTTTAGTCGATTCTAGAGCTAATGTAGTGTATACGAGTCTAGCTATACATGCCATATATATAAACTGAGATAGTGTGATGACTCCTGACGTTTTAAATTTTGTTTTCATATAATAATAGATCCCAATCGAGCTATAGCCGATGAGGTCGAGAGTAATGTACCTAGTCCCGTGCAAGGGACAGTGCCATCTGATTCTAGACTAGTGACGGGAGTCAGGGAGGAGAGGCTAAAGAAGCCTTCTTCCAAATGATGAACGAGTAGTTCACCCAATACATTCGTACGAACCCGACTGCTCAACAACCTCTACCCCCTCCTAATCCCCAACCCGTACCTGTAGCTCCTCAAGGAGTCGAGCTTTTAAGATTGAATAAACCTACTGTTGACAAGATCTGCAAACACGGAGCTGAAGAGTTCAGAGCTAATGTTGATGATGACCTTGAGAGAGCCTAGTTTTGGCTTGAAAATGTGATCCGAGTATTTGATGAACTTTCTTACACGCCAGCTGAATGTTTAAAGTGTGCTAGATCCCTTTTGAGAGATACCGTGTATCAGTGGTGGAATACCTTGGTATCTGTAGTACCGAGAGAATGAGTGACCTGGGAATTCTTTCAGATGGAGTTTCGAAAGAAATATATAAGTCAACGATTCCTTGATCAAAAGCATAAAGAATTTTTAGAGTTGAAGCAAGGCCGAATGACTGTAATTGAGTACGAGAGGGAATTTGTACAGTTGAGCAAGTACACTCGTGAGTACGTGTCTACTGAAGAAATAATGTGCAAGCAGTTTGTTGATGGGCTGAACGAAGATATTAAACTTTTGGTCGAGATTTTAGATTTAAAAGAATTTGTTGTGTTAGTTGAACGGGCTTGCGAAGTTGAAGACTTTAGTCGAGAAAAGAGGAAAGCTGAATCAAAGGCTAGAGATACAAGGAAGAGATCGATGAGGAAACCTTATCAGTCTTCGTTGAAGAAATCCAGAGACTATTTTAACCGATCGACAGCTTCAGTGGGATATTCTAATAGAGATCATGGAAAGCAATATGCCAGCCCTAAAGCTCAAGCTACATTAGTATCGAGTGTTGGCAACGTGAAAGATGTTAAACCCGAATGCCTATAATGTGGAAGATGAAATTTAGGAGATTTCTAGGTGAAAAATAATAATAGAGCTTGTTACAGCTGTGGTTCGCGAGATCATTTTATCCGAGATTGTCTTGAGTTAAACGAAAAAGATAAATATCAGCATGCAAGATCGAGCAATATGACTGCGAGAGGGAGACTGCCAAGAAATACGGGGACTGTATCTAGTGGTAGAGGTGTGATGAGAGATTTTACTGTAAGGTTTGAGGCACGAGCACCTGCCAGAGCTTATGCTATTCGTGCACGAGAGGAGGCATCATCTCTAAATGTTATCACTGGTACTTTCACTCTCTATGATACTAATGTGATTGCATTGATAGATCTAGGATCAACCCATTCGTATATATGTATCAATTTAGTATCTAGTAAGGCTTGGCTTGTAGAGTCTACTGAATTTGTAATTAAAGTATCGAATCCCTTAGGAAAATGTGTTTTGGTTAACAAAGTCTGCAAGAATTTTCCGTTAATGAATCAGGATTTCTATTTTTCGGCTAATTTGATGTTGTTTCCATTCAATGAATTTGATGTGATTTTGGATATGGATTGGCTAACGATGAATGATGCTATAGTGAATTGTAGACGAAAGACAATTGAACTAAAATGTCATAATAATAAGACTATTAGAACTGAATCTGATGATCTGAATAGTTTTCTAGTTGTGATTTCATCTATGTTAGCTCAAAGATTTGTGAGAAGGGGTGTGAAGCTTATCTTGCTTATGTACTTGATACGAAAGTGACAGAAACAAAGATTGAATTAGTGCCAATTGTGTGCGAGTATCCAGATGTATTTCCTAAAGAGTTACCGGGTTTACCACCCATCAGAGAGGTTGAGTTTGGTATTCAATTAGTACCGAGAACAATGCTAATATTGATAGCTCCGTACAGAATGGCTCCGACAGAATTAAAAGAATTAAAAGCTCAGTTGCAAGAGTTGACAGATAGAGGTTTTTCTAGATCGAGTTTCTCTCCTTGGGGTGCACTGTTGTTATTTGTGAAAAAGAAAGATGGCACGATAAGAATGTGTATAGACTATCGGCAGCTCAACAAAGCGACGATCAAGAATAAATACCCTTTGCCACGAATAGATGATTTGTTTGATCAGTTAAAAGGGGCGACAGTGTTTTCGAAAATTGATTTGAGATTGGGTTATTACCAGTTGAGAGTTAAAGACTCAAATGTGCCAAAAGTTGCATTTAAAACAAGGTACGGACACTACGAATTTCTTGTTATGCCTTTCGGACTAACAAATGCACCTGCTGTTTTTATGGACTTGATGAACTGAATTTTTAGGCCGTATTTAGACCAATCCGTAGTTGTGTTTATTGATGATATTTTAATTTACTCTCGTGATGAATCTGAGCATGTTGAGCATTTGAGAATCGTGTTACAAATTTTGAGAGATAAATAGTTGTTTACAAAGTTCAGCAAATGTGAGTTTTGGAGCAAATGTGAGTTTTGGCTACTAGAGGTTGGTTTTCTGGGACATATAGTTTTAGCCGTGGGTATCCGAGTTAACCCGAGTAAAATTTCTACGATTATAGATTAGAAGCCTCCAAGAAATGTATCTGAAGTTCGTAGTTTTCTAAGACTAGCTGGCTACTATAGACGATTTGTGAAAGGCTTCTCGATGATTGCAACTCTGATGACACGGTTGCTTCAAAAAGATGTTAAATTTGAGTGGTTAGAAAAGTGTCAGCAGAGCTTTGAACAGTTGAAAACATTATTGACAGAGGCACCAGTGTTACTTCAGCCTGAGTTAGGTAAAGAATTCGTAATTTTTAGTGATGCATCATTAAATGGCCTTGGTTGTGTTTTGATGCAGGAAGGCAAAGTTGTAGCTTATGCGTCGAGACAATTGAAGTCACACGAAAAGAATTATCCAATGCACGATATAGAGTTAGCCGTGATAGTGTTTGCATTGAAAATTTGGCGTCATTACTTGTTTGGTGAGAAATGCCATATTTATACCAACCACAAAAGCTTGAAATATCTGATGATTCAGAAAGATTTGAATTTGTGACAACAGAGATGGATAAAATTGCTAAAAGACTATGAATTAGTGATTAATTATCATCCGGGGAAAGTGAACGTAGTTGCTGATGCTTTGAGTCGAAAGTCCTTATTTGTTTTGTGTGCTTTGAACACACAATTAGCTTTGTCCTTATTTGTTTTGTGTGCTTTGAACACACAATTAGCTTTGTCTGACGACGATTCGATAGTAGCTGAGTTGTAAGCGAGACCATTATTTCTACAGCAGATTTGTGAGGCTCAAAAATTTGATAATGAATTGCAAGCAAAACGAGCTCAGTGTGAGTCGACTTCTGATTTAGATTTCGAATAGGGCCTGATGATTGTTTGATGTTTCGTGATAGAATATGTGTACCAAGAAATTCTGAGCTCATTTAGAAGATTTTAAACAAAGCACACAGTAGTTGTTTATCAGTACATCCGGGAAGCATGAAAATGTATAATGATTTGAAACAGTATTATTGGTGGCACGGCATGAAACGAGATATCTCAGAATTTGTTTCGAAATGTTTGATTTGTCAGTAAGTCAAAGCTGAGCATCAAGTGTCGTCAAGTTTATTATAGCCTATTATGATTCCTGAGTGGAAGTGTAACACCTCGAATTTTGGGCCTAGAGGGATTGGGCTTTGGGCTTTAGGTCTCATAAAATTTTTAAGTGAGCAAGAAAATGACAAATGATATGTTGGCTTTAAGGGTTTAATGAATCTGGAATGTCTAGATGTGCTGGAGAAGTTCTGGGTTCGAGTTTTGTGGTGAAGGAATTTTAATTTAATTATTAAAAGAACCATGGTTGTGAGTAGTTGGGCTTTTAAATAAAAATAGGGGGAAAATGGCATCAAAAAGTCTTGTGGTGGAGTGGCTAAGTGACGCCACTTAGGGTGTGGGGAGGTGGCGTTAGTGGCTAGCAAGGAGATCCTAGGTTCGAATCCTAGCTTAGTATTTTTAAGAGTTTAATTTTGGCCTTCTAGAAGGTTGGAAATGGCGTGAAGATGGACTTTAAGGGGAGTGTTCAGGAGAGAAAATTTAGGAAATAGATTGGGGAGTTATTGTAACAGCCTAATTTACAGTGGTGTCGGAATAGTGATTCAAGATCACTAAATCTGACAAATGAGTAGGAAATATTATTAATTTAGCGAGTATAAGTTAAATGTGAAGTTAGGAAAAATTTTGAAATATTAAATAGTGTACTAAAAATATATATATTAAAATAATTAGAATAAAAAACGAGGTATCAAGACCTCAGGAATTTTAAATCAAGCCATAAATATTTATAGAGTGTTAATAAGTTAGTATTAAAGTTCGTCAAGAAATTTTAAAGTACTGATAGCTAATTGAACAAAAAGGACTAAATTGAATCAAATGCAAAATTGTGGGAAATGATTAAATAGCTTAAATGATAAAAGAAAGAGGGTTTAAAAGGCAAATAGACCCAAGGTCTATTTGGGCTGGACGGTAAGGGCATGAAACTAGCAAGTAAATAAGGAGAATTAAGGTCAAAATTAGAAAATTGCAAAATTTACTTAATAAAGCTAGGACTAAAGTGGAATTATCTAGATTTCTCTTTATTTTTCTGCATTCTCATCTGCAAAAACACCATGGAAGAGTTCCCTTAAGCTGGTTTTTCATATTTTTACTACAAGTAAGTTCAATTCTTGATTATTTCTTTAATTTTTTGTGTTTTTGTGACTTTTACAACTAGGTCCACTTGTTGAATTCATTAGTTTTTGATTCTATGAAAGAAATTGAAAGTTGCTATGAATATATGCTGGAAGTAAATGATGATTTGGCATGGAATTAGAGCTTATGCTGATTTTATTGAAAGAATTGAATAGAAAGTGAATGTTTGGGACCTAAATTGTAAAAGAGTTTGAAGTTAGAGTTTTATGTGGAAATTCTGAATTTCAATAGTTATGAAATAACTTATAATGTCTAGGAAAAGTATTAATTGATAAAATTAGCTTAATTGAGGGGTTAATTGAGCAAGGACTGAATTGTATGAACTGTGAAATTTGGGGCAAAATGAAAATAAACATTTTGCACTAAAACAGTTTTGGACAGCAGCAATAGCTTAACTTTGAAAAATCACCAAAAATTGTAGAAATCGAATTAGAGGATGAATAAAATATGAAATTATATATTATTGAGTGCTTCTTATAGAAGAAACGGTGTAAGCAATGGAATTGTAAATCATGAGATATAATAAGGTTTGTGAGACAATGTCAGAATGATTTCGGGTTCCCCTGTTCTGACTTTGGAAAATCATAAAAAATTGGATAAAAATAACTAAGAGATTAAATTTATATGTTTAAAATCCTTAATGAGTCTATTTTCAATATAAATAAGCGGGAACATCATCCGAATCTCGTACGATAAGATAATTAATTCTTAGTGAAGAAGGGTCGGAACTGTTAGATAGCAGAATAGGGGTAACTTTAAAGAATAAACTGTACTTATTGGGTTAACCAAAAATTCTGAAAATTTTATGGTAATAAGATATGTAAGTCTAGTTTTAGGAAAAATTAGCAGATCTTAATTTTGAGTGTTGTAGCTTAAGATATAAATAATTTAGTGACTATGAGGCAAATGGACAGTTTTGAATATACATATAAGTAAATAGTGAAATTATTGATAATGTTACTTGTTGCATGTTATATATGTAATATCCTAGTTTTGGGCCTAGTCGGAATAGTGGTTTCGAGACCACAAATCTGAGATAGAAATAATTCTTTTTATAATTATTTTGAGGTCTATGATATGATTGCATGATTGTGTGAAAATTTCGTGAAGAAATTCTATGCATAAAGTGTTTAATTTGAAATTAGGGACTAAATTGAATAAATTGTAAAACTTGTGTTCTAGAAGCATTTTGTATAAAATTGAATTAGATTATTAATTAGAGGTCCTTAAAGAGTAATTTTACCAATTTCTAAAAAGATTTGGACAAAAATGGGCTTGGAAGGGTAAAAATTTAAAGAATAGTAAAAAGGGCATTTTGGTCATTTAGGGGTAAAATTAATTAAAAGACAAATTTTAAAACCCAAATGTGTCCATCTTCAACCCCGTGGCCGAATATAGCAAGGAGAAACCATGGCTAGGGTTTTTCAAGCTTCCAAGCTCGATTGTAAGTCCATTCTAGCCCCGTTTTTCAAGTTCTTTACGTTTTTAGAATCCCGGTAGCTCGATTTAGCTTATGCTAGCAATAATTTAACCTAGGGTTTATATTTGGAAAAATACCCATAAGTGAAATTTGTGTATTTTGGTGTTTTATGATAGAATATGAGGTTTTAAATTATGTTAGACAACTTATGCTACTCGGTTTTAAGTGAAAATGAGTAAAAGGGCTTAATCGGTAAAAATACCTAATAGTCATAAGTACATGTTAGAGTGAGAATTTGATGTTGCCATAGAAGGAAAAAATGATCAGCATGTCATAAAACATAAGAAAATAGGCTGAATTTTAATTTACGAGCTTTGGGGCAAAAGTGTAAATATGTGAAAGTTTAGGGGCAAAACTGTAATTTTGCCAAAATATGATTTTGGGTCAATTTGAATAATGTGATCCTAATTAAACTATATTTTAAATGATAGAGCAAGTTGTGGATGAAATGGTAAAAGAAGCCATTTTCGCATACGAGGTAAGTTCATATGTAAACGTTGGTAACATAGTTATTATTTTAAATGTTTTTATGTTATTTAAATGATATGATAATTATTATGAAATATTATACTCGTGATAATTGTTTGATAATATGTCAAATTATGTGATATACTTGGAAAATGTGAAATACTACCGAGTATCGGTATCGGCAATCCGTAGGAGATGGTTGAGACACATGATTGGGAAAATAGTCCCGTTGAACCTTAGGAATGGATTAGGATACAAGTGACATGTCACTAGGATATTTGGGCATCCGAACTTGTTGAGTTGAGTCCGAGTTCACTTATCGATGCGAATGTCCGAACTCATTGAGTTGAGTCCGAGTTCGAGAGATGTAACTAGGCATCCGAGCTCATTGAGTTGAGTCCGAGTTCACTTATGGATGCGAATGTCTGAACTCGTTGAGTTGAGTCCGAGTTCGAGAGATGTAACTAGGCATCCGAGCTCGTTGAGTTGAGTCCGAGTTCACCTATGGATGCGAACGCCCGAGCTCATTGAGTTGAGTCCGAGTTCACTTATGGGCGGGTTACATGGTAGCTTGGCTACATATGTGGCACTTATGTGCAAACTTTCCATGTATCCGAATTATATTCCGATGTGTTCAACGGGTAAAATTCTACTCAAATGGAGGAATACTCGAGATGAAAGAGACGTATTGGTAAGTGTTGTGAAATGGATACTTTGAACAGGTATGTACTTAACCCTCGGGTTGAAAACTCGATATAACAACAATATGGTAAGATGATAAATGACAATGTGATATGAATGTCTCGGTGATGATTATGCAAATGATGTTTTATGTTTGCTTATATAGTTGTGTTACTTGCTATTTGCATGTGAACTTACTAAGCTTTTATGCTTACTCCCTCCTTTTCATTCCTTGTAGTTTTGACAGGCCAGCTCAGAAATCGGGAACGGTCGGAGGTTCGCTCACACTATCCGTGTATCATCTTGGCATAATGGCTTGTATATTTCGAGCATGGCATGTATAGCATTATAATCATTTTATGTATATGGTCTTATGATATGGTTATTGAGTGGTATGGAAATGCTTGGTAATGATTAGCCGTTGGAATGGCTAATCATGATCATATTTGGTGTTATGTATGCTAAATTGCTAGCTAATCCTTGGAAACCATGAAATAGGTAAAATTTACCATAAAATAAATTCAGACAGCAGCAGTGATGTGAGTTTGAAAAATCATTAAAAATAGTATAGATATAATTAGATGATGAATAAAATATGGAATTGAAGAATTATGAGTCTATTTTCATATGGATGGAACAAAACAGGTATATGAGTTATATTTTATGAGATGTTTAAATTTTTGTGAAATAGGGCTAGAGCGATTTCTGGTCCCCTATTCTGACATTGGAAATTCACCATAAATTTTACAAAGATAATTAGAAGTCATGCTTTATATTTAAAGATTCCTTATTGAGTCTAGTTTTATTAAAAACAAACGGTATAGTCATTGGAACTCTATACAAGGAGATATCTAATTCGTAATTCACAGAGGTTAGAGCAGTCAAACCCTAAAACAGGGGATATTTTAACTAATAAACTGTACTAACTGGTCTGACAAAAAATCCTAGAAAAAATTAATAGATAGATATATGAGTCTAGTTTCAGAGAAAATTTACGGATCTTGATTTTGAGTTTTGAAACTCAAGATATAAATTTTTAAGCGACTATGACGCAGTTAGCGAGCTTGTCTGGAAATTTTAAAATAAGTTGTTTCAGCTTTTAAGTAATGAATTAAGTTTAGTAAGACCTCAAGCTCGACTCTGGCGACAGTCTCGGGCATGAGGGCTTTAAAATATAAATTAAGGATGTGGAATGGAGAGGAGGAGGTGGAAAATATGTATGAATATTCAGCTAGCATGGCTAATTTGCATGTTTTAGGCTCATGGACTAAATTGAATAAAAGTAAAATTTTATGGGTAATTTTGTAAAAATGTTAGAAATGACCAAATTGCATGAAATGAATTATTTTATTATTTAAAATTACAAAATTGAATGAAATTATTAATTTAGCTCAAGATCAGGGAAAAACATGTTTCAAGGATTAAATTGAAAAGTGTTGAAATTATGAAAAATTCTGATATTTTATAGAATTCATGGGTTGTTATCAATTTGTTTGAGAATAACGGCTGGAAATAAGGATTAAATTGCAATAATTTTATTTTATTTTAACCTAAGGATGAAATCGTCATTAATTAAAACTTTAGGGGTAAAATGGTAATTTTGTTTAGAGCATTAGTTGAATGTCTTACTACATGATATAAATGAAAACGACGATCAAATTTCTTTATAAAGATCTGGATGACTCGAATACGAGACTTAAACGTGGAAAAGAAAAGATATCGAATTAATGAAATTATAGACATGTACAAGCAACGAGGTAAGTTAGAGTAACTTGAATTGTATTTTTAAATGCAGGAAATATCGATATAATGGATTACCTGATTTATGTTTATGAAGAAATGGCAAGAGAATGAAATTTATATGACATGTAAACAGGTGATTATTTTTGATATGTTGATACAAGGAAATTAATTAAATTGAGACGAGTAATAAATTCAAGTAAAACATATCGAGAAAAAAAAGTACGTTAAGGGGCAATATGTTTGATTTTAATTGGTTCCAAATATGAATGTTAGATGAAATGAAATATCTGATAAATAAATCGGTAACTCCGGTAATGCTCCGTAACTCTATTCCAGTGACGGATTCGGGTTAGGGGCGTTACATTTAATGGTATCAGAGATAAGGTTTAGTCAGCTCTTGGACCGAATGTAGTACATGTGAAGTCTATAAATATATTACATAACCTGTGATAGTATGATATCTTCTGACTCTGATGAGATTTGTTTTACTTAAAGATAGAGATATTTCCCAATCGAGCTAATTCTGATAATGTTGAAAGCGATACTCAAGTATATGAGTAAAAGATGATTATGATGAGTCCGAACTTATAAAGGTATGAATAAATGTTATATTTAAATTTATGTGTATAGTAAGTAAAAATTTTAAGGTAAGTGTCAATATTGAATTGAATAAAATTGAGATATGAGATTGAAAGCTTGAAGCAAAGGTTCATGAATTGATTAAAGATAATATAGATGATATATGATGCTATTTGATGAAAGACTATTGTCGAGATATGAAATTAAAGCATAATTAACACATATGACTTATATTGTTACATGTTTGATGTCTATTATTTATTATAGTTTTTATAATTTGAATTATGGTAATACCACTGAGTATAAACATACTCAACGTATGGTTGTATTACTATAATTCAAATTATTTATTATTAAATGTTAAATGTTAAATTATGTATATGGTAAGAGAAGTATGAGTTAGTGATATTGAGATATTTGAAATGTGTTTATGATGAGAAGGAACTTAGAAAGGTATGAATAGAAGTTCATGATATGTATGTGATAATGTATGAAATGAGATAATCAAAAGTTGAGAAATGATGAAACGTGAATGAAATGAAAGTTTATATTGTGATAAGCTTATCTATGTTTGTGTGGCAATCATATGATATTATGTGTTTGACTTGTTTGGTTAAGTAAATGCTATGAGTAAATTTACTCAAAATTCATGAAATGTATGTTTAAGTACACTAGTTTGAAATGGATAATTGAAAAGTTCGTGTAACATAATTATGTATGTTAATTTGTTTGAAGTGAATTATGTAATTGTGATGATATGATGTTGATGATAAACGCTAAGTTATATGTGTGTATTTATGAGAGCTCAGTTAGAGGCTTTACGACCTCACCCTTTTGCCAATGTAGTATTTTATAACGAAAATTTACAAAAAAAAAATTATGTTGAATAAGTTCACAAATGTGAAACTAAAGAGTACAGTAATGGAATAATTAATAATGCAGACGGAGTTGAAAATAGTTTGACAAGTGAATACAGTTTTGAAAAAAGATATCAGATTATCCTAAAGATCATTCAGATTACGTAATGACACGGTTAAAGAAAAAGTTAACCTCAGCTAGTTGACTTACTCAGATATGATGTCTAAAGTATGTGTTTGCTAAAATTTTTCCCGAATTGGTTTTCGTTAGTGAATGGAATGATGCGGGGTTCATGATGACAGAATTAGTCAGAAAAATGATAATTGAGTAGTAAAGATGTTTGTGTGTGATAGTTACAGTTGAAACGAATATGATCATCTTTTCTGTGTATTCTATATATTCTTTTATCCTCAGATATATGTGTGTGGTTATTCAGTCTCTGGTGGAGTTCTGATATTTTGAGAATGCTAGTTAATTATGATGTTAGACGAAAAGCCCTATTGGTCCAGGTTTGTTTATGATCGCCATTTCTTCATCTTTTTGGAATTCTATTTTAATATGTTAGAAATGAAGTTAATGGTAAAAATTTATGTGAGACTATTCTTATGTTTCTACTGATTATGATTTTGTTTTATACATGCGGGAAATATATCATCTCTGCTATGATGGAAGTCCAAATCGGTAAGCAGTGCTTTTGGCTTTCTTTGAGAAATTATCAAGATCTTTATTATCTTTTTGTGAGTTAGATGTACTAGTGATTGCACGAGCGTTACATAATATTTTTGAGTTCATGTTCAGATGTCTATTTGTTAGCAAGTGTTTCTAACATTAAGAACATTTAGGATTATTGCAGTCAGTGATAATACTAGTGTGTTATGAGATAGAATGACTATAGATTTCGAATTGGGATTGTCATTAACATCGGAAAGGAAAATGTTATTTAGTTTATGGTTGCTCATTTGACTAAGAAAGATCTGTATGATCATTTCAGTAGGTATAGAGTTTTCATTTGACAGATCAGCTGAGTATATGTGTCCCTGAGAGGGTAATTTAGAATTTTGACAGTATGTTCCAACATTGTGTTCTAGAGTTCAAAGGTGACTGAAAAAAGATATTCGAGGTTAAATCAAATTGTGATTCTGAGAAGTTAGTAAAAGTGTTTTATGAGTGTTGAAAGCAACTTCTTCTGGTAAGATTTTCGGGGACAAAAATTCCTAAAGGGGGAGAGTTGTAACAGCCTAATTTACAGTGGTGCCGAAATAGTGATTCGAGATAGGGAATATTATTAATTTAGTGAGTATAAGTTAAATGTGAAGTTAGGAAAATTTTTGAAATAGTAAATAGTGTACTAAATATATATATATTAAAATAATTAGAATCGAAAACGAGGTATCGAGACCTCAAGAATTTTAAATCAAGCCATAAATATTTTTATAAATATTTATGGAGTGTTAATAAGTTAGTATTAAAGTTTCGTCAAGAAATTTTAAAGTACTGATAGCTAATTGAACAAAAAGGACTAAATTGTATCAAATACAAAATTGTGGGAAATGATTAAATAGATTAAATGATAAAAGAAAGAGTGTTTAAAAGGAAAATAGACCCAAGGTCTATTTGGGCTGGACGGCAAGGGCATGAAATCAGCAAGAAAATAAGGAGAATTAAGGGCAAAATTGGAAAATTACAAAATTTACTTAATAAAGCTAGGACTAAAGTGGAATTATCTAGATTTCTCTTTATTTTTCTACATTCTCATCAGTAAAAACACCATGGAAGAGTTCCCTTAAGCTGGTTTTTCATATTTTTACTGCAAGTAAGTTCAATTCTTGATTACTTCTTGAAATTTTTGTGTTTTGTGACTTTTACAACTAGGTCCACTTGTTGAATTCATTAGTTTTTGATTCTATGAAAGAAATTGAAAGTTGCTATGAATATATGCTAGAAGTATATGATGATCTAGCATGGAATTAGAGCTTTAAATTGTTTATATGCTGATTTTATTGAAAGAATTGAATAGAAAATGAATGTTTGGGACCTAAATTGTAAAAGAGTTTGAAGTTAGAGTTTTATGTGGAAATTCTGAATTTCAATAGTTATGAAATAACTTATAATGTCTAGGAAAAGTATTAATTGATAAAATTAGCTTAATTGAGGGGTTAATTGAGCAAGGACTGAATTGTATGAACTGTGAAATTTGGGGCAAAATGAAAATAAACATTTTGCGCTAAAATAGTTTTGGACAGCAGCAATAGTCTAACTTTAAAAAATCACCAAAAATTGTAGAAATAGAATTAGAGGATGAATAAAATATGAAATTAAACCTTATTGAGTATAGTTTCTTATAGAAGAAACAATGTAAGCAATAGAATTTTAAATTATGAGATATAATAAGTTTTGTTAGACAATGTCAGAATGATTTTGGGTTCCCCTGTTCTGACTTTGGAAAATCATCAACAATTACATAAAAATAATTAAGAGATTAAATTTATATGTTTAAAATCCTTAATGAGTCTATTTTTAATAGAAATAAGCGAAAACATCATCTGAATCTCGTACAATGAGATGATTAATTCTTAGTGAAGAAGGGTCGGAACTGTTAGATAACAGAACAAGGGTAAATTTAAAGAATAAACTGTACGTATTGGCTTAACCAAAAATTCTAAAAATTTTATGGTAATAAGATATGTAAGTCTAGTTTTAGGGAAAATTAGCAGATCTTAATTTTGAGTTCTGTATCTTAAGATATAAATAATTTAGTGACTATGACGCAAATGGACAGTTTTGAATATACATATAAGTAAATAGTGAAATTATTGATAATGTTACTTGTTGCATGTTATATAAATTAAGGATGTGGAATGGAGAGGAGGAGGAGGAAAATATGTATGAATATTCAGCAAGCATGGCTAATTTGCATGTTTTAGGCTCATGGACTAAATTGAATAAAAGTAAAATTTTATGGGCAATTTTGTAAAAATGTTAGAAATGACCAAATTGCATGAATGAATTATTTTATTGTTTAAAATTACAAAATTGAATGATCAGGGAAAAACATGTTTTAAGGGTTAAATTGAAAAGTGTTGAAATTATGGAAAATTCTGATATTTTATAGAATTCATGGGTTGTTATCAATTTGTTTGAGAATAACAGCTGGAAATAAGGATTAAGTTGCAATAATTTTATTTTATTTTAACCTAAGGATGAAATCGTCATTAATTAAAAGTTTAGGGGTAAAATGGTAATTTTGTTTAGAGCATTAGTTGAATGTATTACAACATGAAATAAATGAAAACGATGATCAAATTTCTTTATAAAGATCTGGATGACTCAAATATGAGACTTAAACGTGAAAAAGAAAAGATATCGGATTAATGAAATTATAAACATGTACAAGCAACGAGGTAAGTTAGTGTAACTTGAATTGTATTTTTAAATGCATGAAATATCGATATAATGAATTACTTGATTTATGTTTATAAAGAAATGGCAAGAGAATGATATTTATCATGACATGTAAATAGGTGATTATTTTTGATACGTTGATACAAGGAAATTAATTAAATTGAGACGAGTAATAAATTCAAGTAAAACATATCGAGAAAAAAAAGTACGTTAAGGGGCAATATGTTTGATTTTAATTGGTTCCAAACATAAATGTTAGATGAAATGAAATATCTGATAAATAAATCCGTAACTCCGGTAATGCTCTGTAACTCTATTCCGGTGACGGATTTGGGTTAGGGGCATTACAGATATCAAGGAGAAAAACAAGGAGATGAGAAGGGGGAAGTGATGGAGCTGAATTGGGAATTAAGGGTCAGGCAATTTGGCTATAGGCTATAAATATGTGCTGAGTTTGGGATCCTAGGCTAATGCCAAATTCTTCATTTTTTTTAAAGTGCGGATTGGCTTTTCCATCTTTGCTAGCTGATTCTTTTTCCATTCTTTCTCTCCTCAATTCTCTTTTTATTTACCCTTTAGTTAGCCGATTCCTTCTTCTACTCTTCTTCTTTAATTAATACCGAATAAACCTTATTCACCATATTAGTTTAAAAGCCAAAAAGTCGAATCTCCCTTGGGCTGATTGCTCTTTTGGTGTAAGTACCTTATCTCTTTTTCAGCTAGTATTGTTAATATCGATTACTCCTCTCCCTCACTCTTTCCAATCAACTTTGGTAGGGAATTAGTATTGGATCTCAGATTTTAGCTCTCTATCGAATTGCTCCTTAGGTGTTTTGCGGTTTTGATCTAGGGAATACGTGATCAAGGAAAAGCTTTTAGGGATTGGTGTTCAAGGTTTGTGACTAAGGGAATCATAGCACGCTCAATTACCAGGTGTGTACACACACTTCGCACACACAGTAGATCGACAAATTCTGAAATGCCGAAAACCCGAAAACCCGAAATGCCGAAATGCCAAAAAGTCAAAAGTTTGGATACGGTAGTCTTGCGAATGCGTGAAAACTCATAAGAGGGAATTCGATACTATACTAGAAATCCCATGAGAGATCTCATAGACTTGGGTCACGTTTGGCCAACTGGGCTAGAATGGGCCAAATGGGGCCGATGGGCCCGTGAGCCCAAATAAGAAAAAGTTGATAATTTGGTAATATGTGATGAGTTGATTAAGTTTGTTGAATGATTTGGATTGGATTCGGGCCTGATGCGCCATATAAGTGTGATTGAGCCTAATGGGCCGTATAAATGTGACTGGCCCTGATAGGCCATATGAATGTATGGAAGCCTGTAGACTTGCTAGGGTTTTGTTATGGACTTGTAGGCCTAGTTTCTAATAAATCCTTAAGCAGCATAAATGTAACACCCCTTACCCGTACCCAAGGCCGGGATAAGGTACGAGGCATTACCAGACAAAGATAAAAACATTAAACTAAAATACGGGCCATAAAATTTGTATCAAATTCAAACTTTTTGCATTTAATCATAAGGTCCCTAATACAAACCTACGAGGCCCAAAACATACTTTAGAAAGGGTTCGGGACTAAACCAGGAACTTACGAAAATCTTGGAAATTTCATGCTTTAAGGCTCCACTCCACATGCCTGTGTCCCAAGTCGTGTTCCATTCACGGCTGAGACACATGGTCGTGTCTGCCTGTGTGGAATATACCTAGGCTATTTTCCAAGCTTTGGTCAACCTTAATCTCTTACCCACTTATACAAAATCAAAAGCATATAACATGGTATTCATTTAATGATTAAACAATCTCAATTTAAACCACAAACATAGCATTTGTATGTCATCATACATGTTGTCTCTCATAGTTATTTTACCTTGTCTATTATAGTACCAACTATACATTTACACCAAGATTATCATCTTACCACTTCCGCTTAATCATCAAGCATTCATATTTAAAGCTAGATCATATCTTTATAAAATACCACAATTCAGATGAGCAGAATAACATGTTTGCCTGAAACATTTCAATTCAACTCCATACCCAACAAGCATTACATTAAGAGTAGTCATATATTTATATATATATATACATGTCATGACACATATCATTCTCTTTCTATTTTCTTATAAACACATATCATTTATTTCATTATATCAATATTTCATATACCATAGTTTCCATGTATTCCGCATATATTTATTTTCCTCCTCCTCCTCTCCATTCCACATCCTTAATGTATAGAGCATTCTTGTAAGTACGATTTCACAATTTACTAATAAATGCTCACATCAAACTGTCCACACGAGTCATAGTCACTTACTTATTTATAATTCGAGATACAGAGCTCAAAATTAAGATCCGTAAATTTTCTCTGAAACTAGACTCACATATCTTTCTACCATAAAATTTTCATAATTTTTGGTTTAGGCAATTAGTACAGTTTATTAGTTAAAACCTCCCCTGTTTCAGAGTACGACTACTCTGACCTCTGTGTACTACGAACCAAATTTCTCCCTGTACAGAATTCCAACGACCATGCCATTTATTTCCCTTAAAAATAGACTCAATAAGGAATCCATGCATGTAAGGTATTACTCTTAATAATTTTTTTTACAATTTATGGTGAATTTATAAATTCAGAATAGGGGATTTCGAATTCATTCAGACCCTGTTTCACAAGAATTCAAATATCACACAATATAGAATTCTTTTGCTTCCCTGTTTCTTTCATGTGAAAATAGACTCATTAAGATTTATTTTCATATATCATTTGCATTTTTATTCAACTTCTACAATTTTTAGTGAATTTTCAAAGTCACGCAACTGCTGCTATCCAACACTATTTTACTACTAAAATTCATTCTTACATAATTCCACTTAATCCGTTTTGTCTTATCAAAGTTCACCAAACTATCGAGCACATTGCTCATAATTTTCATAAACATATACCTACACTATTTCATCACAAAACTCACAAAGCAAACACATAGTAAGTCTCCCGTTGAACACTTCGGATCAATCCTCGATACTTGGTGGTTTCAAAGACATAGCTCCACCCATCATAAAGTTCTGGTTCTCTTGTACACATGGTGAACACTTAGTACCACCGATGTGACCTAGCCAGTTTATCTCGTAGCTCTCTTGTCTACATGGTGTCCTTCACCTGGAACCACGCATGCGACCTAGCTACATATATCCCGTGGCTCTCTTGTCTACATGGTGTACACATAGTATCACCCATGTGACCTAGCTACATCATAATGTCTCGTATCTCTCTTGTACACATGATGTGCACTCAGCACCATACATGTGACCTAGCTACATACCATCTGCATCATCCAATCTTTCCGAAGGTTCAACAGGGATTTCTCTCTCTTTTCCAACAATTTCACCAATCAAATAATTATCCACAAACATATTTCCAATATTATTATAAAATATCATAATACAAGTAATATTGATGTATTACTTACATATAAACTTACATCTCATTTAATATCAAGGCAATAACATTAAATTACACATTGCCTTATTAAAAATCATATGAACTTACAATTTCGCATAATATCCATAATCATAGAAATCACATTTATGTATGATAATTCAATTAATTCACTAAATTTAACTTTCAAATATAAATTACAGCATTATTGCTTTATTATTATCATACCAACTTACATACTTTCAACACCTCGGATATCATAGTAAATATATCAATTTTACATTGAAACATGCATAAATTAATGCTTATTATACATATTAACTTACCTCGATACTAAAACTACCCATTTTACCAACTTTCTCAATTTTTAATTTTTCTCTCATTCTAGGTTCAAATCTCATTTTCCGGATCTAAAACATCATATTTTACTTATTTAACTAATGTGCTATTCAAAACAGTCCTTCACTCAAACTTTAGAAAAATTACAATTTTGCCCCTAAACTTTTGCATATTTACACTTTTGCCCCTAGGCTCGGGAATTAAACTTCATCCCTTATTCTTATGTTTTATGACATGCTGATCACTTTTCCCTTCTATGGAAACATCAAATTCTCACTCTAACATATACTTATAACTATTAGGTATTTTTACCGATTAAGCCCTTTTACTCATTTTCACTCAAAACCGAGTAGCACAAGTTGTTTAACATAATTTAAAACCTCATATTCTATCATAAAACATCAAAATAAACACATTTCACCTATGGTTATTTTTCCAAATATGAACCCTAGCTTAAATTATTGCTAGAATAAGCTTAATCAAATTACCGGGATTCCAAAAACGTAAAGAACTTGAAAAACGGGGCTAGAACGGACTTACTATTGAGCTTGGAAAGCTTGAAAACCCTATCCATGGCTTCCCCATGCTAATTTCTGCCTCCATGAAGAAGATGAGTAAATTTTGGCTTTATTTTCCTTTTTATTTCTTTTAATTACCAAATGACCAAAATGCCCTTCCTTACTAAACTTTCAAAAATTCCACCCATGTCCAATTTTTGTCCATAACTTAGAAATTGGTCAAATTGCTATTTAAGACCTCCTAATTAATATTTCAAAGCAATTTCATACTAGAAACTTCTAGAGTGCAAGTTTTGCAACTTATTCAATTTAGTCCCTAACTTCAAATTGAGCACTTTATGCATAGAATTTCTTCACGAAATTTTCACAGAATCATGCAATCATATCATAGACCTCAGAATAATCATAAAATAATTATTTCTATCTCTGATTTTGTGGTCCCGAAACCTCTGTTCCAACTAGACCCAATTTTGGGCTATTACAATAAAACTTAACTAATTTATCAAATTCGTCTGCGGACAAGTCAAAAGGGTAAAGTGTGGCAATAGGCATATGCATGTCTAGGATTGGATCTAGGTAGAGATTGGTACTTAAGCGGTCTTAATGATCCACCTCCTCTTCTCTAGAATCTTACTTGGTGCATAGTGTCTATTCACTTTGGCCAACAAGGACTTGTTGACGGGCTAGAGTTTGTAATTAAGACCCATACTGCTAAGAAATTACCAAAATACCCCTGTTGGGTAAAAATTACTGAAACACCCCTATGAGTTATGAGTATGATCTATGTATGATATATGTTGCATCCATACATTATTATGTTGCATATGGGCTGGGTTTATGATTGGAGGAAGTGTATAAGGATCGCATGGTTGCTCGATGACTGTGGATCCACAGAAGGCGTTTTAGCCACCAAGAAGCTTTGCTGCACCATTAAGTAGTACAGTAACCGGTGCTACACCATTTATAAGTAGCTATGCTGCACCGTTAAGTGGGGCTGCACTGGTTCCACTCCGGGTTGTAATAAAGATGGGTGGGTTGAGTATCTCCCTACAGTAAGTGTTGGTTGGAAAAGGGGTGTACAGGTTGGATGGGGATATAAGCATTTGCATACATACGTCATGATTGGATTATGAAAAGGGCTTGGCCCAGTTAAATGTGATATGTGGAAATTGACATGGGTTCAGGCCCTACTGAGGCCAAAATGGGCTAAGGCCCAAAGGCCACCGTATTTGAATTGGGCTTAGGCCCAAAATGATTTGTCTGTTGTATGTTTGTTTGATGAGGGTTGTACACATTAAGTTTTCAAAAACTCACCCCCTCTTTTATTTTCTCGGGTGATGCTCTATAGGAGGTTCGATATTTGGAGGAACTCAGGGTGGCCAGCTAGTAGGACAACTTGAATTTGTTTAAAAAGAATTTAAGTTACTAGTTTATTAAGTAATTTCCTTTTCTTTAGTCTGGATTGTAATAAGGCCTCCCCTCTTTGCTATTATTTGGTTTATTATTTTTATGTGATGTAATCATGGAAAGTTGAACACGGTATCCTAAATTATAGAATATTTTCCACGTTTCTGCAACTAAATTCTAAAATGACAATTTTTCTTATATGAAATGTTTCGAACAAGCTTTCTCCACTGAATGGAGATTTTAGGAAGTAATTGAGATGTATTTTTCTAAGGAATGGTTTTCAATGAAAACAATGTTTTCGCTAAAACACTTCAATGTGACACGCCATATTCGGCCATAACATCTGGGTCGAGTTTGGGGTGTTACATTTAGTGGTATCAGAGCCCAGGTTACAAAACTCGAGCTGTGAATTGGGCCTTATTACTTGGTTTCTTTTTATGTTTAAAAAAAATTTGATTGAATCACAATGTTTTGGAAAAAGGGAAGTCTTGTTGAGCGACACACCGAGTCTCCAACGTCGAACCAAGTAAGTACTTTTATTTTTAAATTTGTTTAAATTGTTATATAGTAGTGAGTTAGAGGGCTACTTTAGGTGATCTTGTTAGAATATAGCCAAAGCCCGCAGAAACTTAAAACTGTAGAGGATTTTCGAAAATAATCTTCTCTTTAATTATTTCCATAAAATAACGGGTTAATTATTGAAACTAACTAAGACTTCATAAAAAATTTTAATCCAGATAATATGTGAATCCACGATGAGTGCTAGAAGAGGTGCAAGAGGCCGTGGTCGAGGCCGCGAGAGTGTTAGGGCTGAATCATCGGCATCGAGCCATATGGCTGATGTTGGAGTAGAAGAGGCTCCGGCCTCACCTGTGGTTGAGACTGGGCTGTATGATCGGGCGCTAGAGAAGAAGCATTGTCACAAGCAATGTTGAGGATTTTGGAAAGGGTCGCTAGCCCCAATAATGGTATGGGAAGTCGAGGGTCAATTTTGGAGTGACTTCAATCTAATGGAACTGAGATCTTTAAGGGTGTGGCTGGTGTGGCTTCGAACATAGCTGACTACTGGATAGAGGCCACTGAAAGGATAATGGATGATTTGGTCTGCATGCCGGAGCAAAAGTTAAAAGGGGCAATATCGCTGCTTAGGGAGGAAGCCTACCAGTGGTAGCTAACGGTGAAATAGGGCACCCAACCTGAGCGAATCTCTTGGGATTTCTTCAAATCTGCATTCCAGGGGAAATATGTGGGTGCAAGCTATATGGATGCTCGAAGGAAGGAGTTTCTGAACTTATCGTAAGGAGATAAGTCTGTGGCTGAATATGAGGCGGAGTTTTTACGCCTTAGTCGATATGCAAGGGTGATGGTGGCAACGGACTATGAGCGTTGCGTAAGGTTTGAGGATGGCCTCAGAGATAGCCTCAGGATGCTAATAGCCCCACAGAGAGAGCGAGACTTTGCAGCTTTAGTGGAGAAGGCGAAGATAGCAGAAGAGGTAAAGCGCACTGAGCACTTAAACCAGGAAAAAGAAAAAGGTAAGAATAAAAGGGATTGATAGTTTTCTGGTGATGGACAGAGACCTACAGCTAGGACCAGAGTGAATGGGCCGATTAGAACTGGACCCCCTGCTACTAATCCGGGGATGCGAATTTGTGCTACATGCGAGAAAGGTCATTTAGGCGAGTGCTGGATGAGGATAGGAGCTTGTTTGGCTTGTGGATCTATGGAGCATAAGGTTAAGGATTGCCCTAGGAGGCCGGATTTGGGTCAAGCTGTGGGCTGAAGTAATGATCAACGACAGAGGGGTGGTTAACAACCGCCAAGGAGCCGAGGTCAGGCCAGGGGCTAAAATGGTAATAAACGCGGTCGTGGAGCACCAGGCAGAGGTGCAGGTTATGCTGAGGTGAGGTAGCCAACTTTGGTCTATGCAGCACGTCACCAAGGGGACGAAGACGCTCCAGATGCTAATACTGGTGCGTACCCTACCATAGTGTACTGAGTGTTTATTTTGGCTTTAGAATTAGAGTGCACAGCGAAAGCATAGTGGTGAGACTTGGGTAGTACGATTAATGGATAGTTGGAAATTTTGAGGATGAAATTTCTTTAAGGGGGTAGAGTTGTAACGTCCTGAATATTGGGCCTAGAGGAATTGGGCTTTAGGTATCATAAAATTTTTAAGTGAGCAAGAAAATGACAAATGATATGTTGGCTTTAAGGGTTTAATGAATTTGGAGTGTCTAGGTGTGTTGGAGAAGTTCTGGGTTTGCATTTTGTGGTGAAGGAATTTTAATTTAATTATTAAAAGAACCATGGTTGTGAGTAGTTAGGCTTGTAAATAAAAATAGGGGGAAAATGGCATCAAAACACCTTGTGGTGGAGTGGCTAAGTGACGCCACTTAAGATGTGGGGAGGTGGCGTTAGTGGCTAGCAAGGAGATCCTAGGTTTGAATCCTAGCTTAGTATTTTTAGGAGTTTAATTTTGGCCTTCTAGTAGGTTGGAAGTGATGTGAAGATGGACTCTAAAGGGAGCGTTCAGGAGAGAAAATTTAGGAAATAGATTAGGGAGTTATCAGGGAGAAAAATGAGGAGATGAGAATGGGGAAGTGATGGAGCTGAATTGGGAATTAAAGGTCAGGCAATTTGGCTATAGGCTATAAATATGTGCTGAGTTTGGGATCCTAGGCTAATGCCAAATTCTTCATTTTTTTAAAGTGCCGATTGGCTTTTCCTTCTTTGCTAGCTGATTCTTTTTCCATTCTTTCTCTCCTCAATTCTCTTTTGGTTTACCCTTTAGGTTAGCCGATTCCTTCTTCTACTCTTCTTCTTTAATTTGTGCCGAATAAACCTTATTCACCATATTAGTTTAAAAGTCAAAAAGCCGAATCTCCCTTGGGCCGATTGCTCTTTTGGTGTAAGTACCTTATGTCTTTTTCGGCTAGTATTGTTAATACTGATTACTCCTCTCCCTCACTCTTTCTAATCAACTTTGGTAGGGAATTAGTATTGGATCTCGGATTTTAGCTCTCTGCCGAATTGCTCCTTAAGTGTTTTACGGTTTTGATCTAAGGAATACGTGATCAAGGAAAAGCTATTAGGGATTGGTGTTCAAGGTTTGTGACTAAGGGAATTGCAACACGCTCAATTACTAGGT
This sequence comes from Gossypium anomalum, assembly GCA_025698475.1. Taxonomy (NCBI): domain Eukaryota; kingdom Viridiplantae; phylum Streptophyta; class Magnoliopsida; order Malvales; family Malvaceae; genus Gossypium; species Gossypium anomalum. Next base: position 46,974,516 of record CM046965.1, read on the forward strand.
GTGTACACACACTTTGCACACACAGTAGATCGACAAATTCTGAAATGTCGAAAACTGAAATGTCAAAATGCCGAAATGCCGAAAAGTTAAAAGTTTGGATACGGTAGTCTTGCGACTGCTCGAACACTCATAAGAAGGTATTTGATATGATGCCAGAGACCACATGAGAGATCTCATGGACTTGGGTCACGTTTTGGCCAACTGGGCCAGAATGGGCCAAATGGGATCGACGGGCCCGTGAACACAAATAAGCTAAAGTTGATAATTTGGTAATATATGATGAGCTGATTAAGTTTTTTGAATGGTTTGGATTGGATGGGGCTCTGATAGGCCATATAAGTGTGATTGAGCCTAATGGGCCGTATAAATGTGACTGGGCCTGATGGGCCATATGAATGATGGAAGCCTGTAGACTTGCTAGGGTTTTGTCATGGACTTGTAGGCCTAGTTTCTAATAAATCCTTAAGCAGCATAAAACTTAACTAATTTATCGAATTCGTCTGTGGACAAGTCAAAAGGGTAAAGTGTGGCAATGGGCATATGCATGTCCAGGATTAGATCTAGGGAGAGCTTGGTACTTAAGTGGTCTTAATGACCCACCTCCTCTTCTTTGGAATCCTACCTGGTGCATAGTGTCTGTTCAATTTGGCCAACGAAGACTTGTTGACGGGCCAGAGTTCGTAATTAAGACCCATACTGCTAAGAAATTACCAAAATATCCCTATTAGGTAGAAATTACTAAAACACCCCTATGTGTTATGAGTATGATCTATGTATGATATATGCTACATCCATACCTTATTATGCATATGGGCTGGGTTTATGATTAGAGGAAGTGTATAAAGATCGCATGGTTGCTCGACGACTGTGGATCCACTGAAGGCATTTTAGCCACCGAGCAGCTTTACTGCACCGTTAAGTAGTGTCGTAACCGGTGCTACACCATTTATAAGCAGCTATGCTACTCCGTTAAGTGGGGCCGCACTGGTTCCACACCGGGTTGTAATAAGGATGGGTGGGTGGAGTATCTCCCCATAGTAAGTGTTGGTTGGAAAGGGGGTGTACAGGTTGGATGGGGATATAAGCATTTGTATACATACGTCATGATTGGATTATGAAAAGGGCTTGGCCTAGTTAAATGTGATATGTGGAAATTGACATGGGTTCAGGCCCTACTGAGGCCAAAATAGGCTAAGGCCCAAAGGCCACCGTATTTGAATTGGGCTTAGGCCTAAAATGATTTGTCTGTTGCATGTTTGTTTGATGAGTGTTGTACACATTGAGTTTTTGAAAACTCACCCCCTCTTTTATTTTTTCAAGTGATGCTCAATAGGAGGTTTGATGTTTGGAAGAACTCAGGGTGGCCAGCTAGCAAGACAACTTGAATTTGTTTGAAAAGCATTTAACTTACTAGTTTATTAAGTTATTTCCTTTTCTTTAGTCTGGATTGTAATAAGGCCTCCCCTCTTTGCTAATATTTGGTTTATTATTTTTATGTGATTTAATCATGGAAAGTTGAACACGGTTTCCTAAATCATAGAATGTTTTCCACGTTTCCGCAGCTAAATTCTAAAATGACAGTTTTTCTTATATCAAATGTTTCAAACAAGCTTTTGCAACTGAAAAGAGATTTTACAAAGTAATTGAGATGTATTGTTCTAAGGAAGGGTTTTCAATGAAAATAAGGTTTTCGCTAAAACACTTCAATGTGACACGCCAGATTCAACCATAACGTCCGGGCTGGGTTTGGGGTGTTACAGGAAGTAGGATAGAGTAACAATGGATTTTGTATCGGGTTTGCCCTTATCTCTGAAAAAGAAAAATGTGAACTGGGTTGCTGTTGATAGATTGACGAAATCAGCTCATTTCATCCCGATACATATAGATTTCTCGCTTGATAAATTAGCTGAGTTGTATATTTTTGAAATTGTGAGATTACATGGTGTTTCCCTATCTATTGTTTCAAAAAGAGATCCAAGATTAACTTTACGATTTTGGAAGAAATTGCAAACATGCTTTGGGTTCAAAGCTACATTTTAGCACTGCATTTCACCCGTAAACAGATGGTCAATCTGAACGAGTTATTTAGATACTTGAGGATATGTTCCGGTGTTACATTCTTGACTTTGAAGGTAGCTGGGAGAAATATCTACCGTTGATTGAATTTGCTTACAATAATAGTTTCCAATCGATTATAAAAATGGCACTGTACGAAGCTCTATACTGTCGTAAATGTAGAACACCGTTGTATTGGCGCGAGCTCAGTGAAAATAAGATTCACAGGGTTGAACTGATCAGAAAGACTGAAGAAAAAGTGAAAGTAATTCCTGATAGTTTGAAAGCAGCTTTGGTGTAACAGCTCGATTTAGGGCCTAGTCGAAATAGTTGTCTCGGGACCACAAATTCAAAGTAAAAAAAATTATATTATTATTATTTTTGATTCATAGCATGTTTATATTAGCACATGAAAAATTTGGTGAGTTAATTTTTACGTTTGTGAGCTCAATTGCGAAAAAGGACTAAATCGCATAAAGTGCAAAAGTCCTATGTTAATAGCTAAAAGTACCAAATAGCTAAATAACCTTAATTGGAGGCCTTTAAAGAGAAATTAGACCCTTTTTCTATAGGGTAGCCGACCATAGAGTCGAAGAAGAGACAAATTGTCAAAATTTGGTGAGTAGCTGACCAATTTTGACTAGAATAAGAATTTAATAAAGAGAAAAAGATGTCATTTATTCTTCTTCATTTTCCCACCAATTTTTCCAGCAACTAAGGGGGTTTAGAGAGCTCAAATATTAGCCATCTGTATCTCTTGCAAGTAAGTCATTTAGAAGGTTTTTCTTGTTGATTTTTACATTTTTGAACTCCTTGAAGCATAAGCTTTCAAATGAGGGGACTATTTTGCAAAATGGTTGAAAGTCTAGGGTTTTTCCATGAGGGAATTTATGGGTTTTTTTTTTAAATTTTATGGAAGAATATGAGTCTTGGTTGTGTAATAAACAACTTTTGTAAAAGAATTTCTAATGAAAACCCTTATAGGACCATTTTGTAAAGTTTGTGAAATAAGTGATAAAGATGTGAAATAGTGGGAATTTGGAGTTACTATTAGAGTAAAAAGGGTTCAGTTAGGCCTAAGATACGAAGAAATTCGATAAAAATTAATTTTCGAGCATAGGGGTAAAATGGTCATTTTGTCAAAGTCTAGGGGCAAAATGGTCATTTTACCAAAGATGTGAATTTAGTTGCTTAATTTTTATTTAGTGATTAAATGAGTGCATTTTGCTATTATAGATCAAGAATTACCAAATCCAACCCTAGACCGGGGGAAGGCCAAGTAAGTATATTAATTATCGAGTTGTCTATATTTTGTAATTCGAGGTAAGTTGTATGCAAATAATACAACTACATTGTTACTATATGTGTTTGAATTGTCATTGTATTGATAAAACATGAGTTTCTTGATTGTGAAATTGTGAAATTGAGAATGTATAATGGTAATCGAGATAGTAGAACTCCCGTTGGAACCTTAAGGAGTAAATCGGATATTCATGCCATGACATTTGGGACACTTGTGTGAGCTAGTGTAAGACATGTCTGGGACAAGCATCGGCCACATTATGATATCCAGTGTAAGACCATGTCTGGGATATGGCATCGGCATTGAGACGAGTGCTAGTGTAAGGCATGTCTGGGACATGCATCGGCTTCGAGACGTAAGACAGTGTAAGACATGTTTGGGACATGGCATCGGCACCGATATGCGAGAGCTAGTATAAGACCATGTCTGGGACATGGCATCGGCCTCGTTGATGATAGCCAGTGTAAGACCATGTCTAGGACATGGCATTGGCACCTTACCCCATGTTTGAGGCTTAATGAATATCTGGTAGCATTCCGAATGGTTCAACGGTGGAAGTTATAATTTTGGGTTAATAAGGAAAGCATAACCATGCTGTGAGTGGTATAGGTACCAAATTATTATATATGAGATGTGAGCTCAATATATATATATATGTTATGTGGATTGTATGGATATTGATGAGTAAGTAATGCTTATGCCCATTTTGTATCATGAGCTTGTGGATAAATGGTTTAATAGTTGTTGTATATTTATTTATGTGCAACTTGCTAAGCTATATGCTTACTCCCTTTTCTTTCCATTATCTTATAGTGCCGCTTAACTAGCTCAAAGATCAATGAAAGTCAGAGATATCGATCACACTATCCACCGAAACATTTGGTATTGTTGGATTTATATTTTCGAAAATGGCATGTATAGGACTTAGACTTTATTATTTTGTGTCATTGAGAATTGGCCAAATGTGTTGGCTTGGGTTGGAAACCCTTCATTTTGTATTAAGCCTTGAATGATGGTTAATATTCTTTTTGATTTTATAAAAGATGCATTTACATGGTTGAATTAATGTCTATTGTGGCTGATTTGGTTGTATAAGTTATGTTTGTTTTGGTATTGGTTGGTTTTGTATGGAACAATGTATGTAAGGGTGGCAATGAGGCTTGGTAAATAGCCCTATATTTCCATACGGGCGTGTGTCTAGGCCGTGTGTGACACATGGCTAGCCGCATGGGCATGTGGTCTGGCCGTGTGTCCCGTGCACGTAAAAATTTCAAGTCAGTATGCATGGTAATAAACACATAGGCAGAGACATGGCCGTGTGTCTCAGCCGTGTGAAGGACACGGCCCAGCACACTGGCGTGTACCTTGGCAGTGTGACATTTTGAGCAAGCTGATGTCAGAAATAGAATGTCCATGTTTTTACACATCGGCTAAGATGCAAGCATGTCAGGGCCGTGCGAGGGACACGGGCCATGGACACAGGTGTGTGTTTGGCCGTGTGAAAACCCCTGTAGGTTCAAATTAGAAATTAATTCCACACGGGTGTAAGACACAAGCGTGTCCCTGGGTGCTTTGGTCATGTGAGCCACACGGGCCATCAGCACGACCATGTTGAAATGGTCACACAGGCGTGTTGCCCTTCCACACGGGTGTGTACCCTGTTTAAAAGACAAAAATTTCCATAGTTGATTTAAGCACCCGGAGTGGTCTCGGATAGTTTCTAATGGTCAATTTAGGGCTCGTGAGCCCATAATAAGAAGTTTAAAGTAGAAATTAAAAAAGTTTTTAATTTGGACCGAGTCTTAGTGACTTGAGATTGTTTTGTGTGCATGAGATCAAGTTAGGTAATGCCATGTACTCTGCCCCGGCATGGGTTACGGGTATGGGGTGTTACATTTAGTGATATTAGAGCTATGGTTTAGTCAGTTCTAGAACTAACCTAGCGAGAGTACGAGTCTAGCTATACATGCCATAATTGTATATTGGTAGTGTGACGATTCTTGACAATTATAAATTATGTTTTTATATAGTAAATAGATCCTGATAGAGCCACAGCGGATAACGTAGAGAGTAATGCGCCGACTCCTGCCGAAGGGACGTCGCTAGTTGAGAGTTAGCCCGTGAATATGGGCCAAGGTGGAGGGGCTAGGGAAGCCTACCTCCAAATGATGGACACTTGGTACACGGAGTTTGTTCGTGCAAACCTGAACACTCTACCTCCCCCACCTCCTCCGATTCCTCAGTATGCCCCAGTAGCTCTGCAAGGCGCGGACATGTTTAGGAGAGAGAAGCCTCTAGTAGACAAGATCCGGAAATAAGGGGCCGAGGAATTCTGCGTTAGTCTAGATGATGACCAGGAGAGAGAAGAGTTTTGGCTAGAAAATACCATTAAGGTATTCGATGAACTATCATGCACACCTAAAGAGTGCGTGAAATGTGCAGTGTCCCTCCTATGGGACTCGGCTTATCAGTGGTGGAATACTCTCGTGTCCATTGTACCGAGAGAGAGGATCACTTGGGAATTCTTCCAAGAAAAGTTCCAGAAAAAGTATATTAGCCAAAGATTCATAGATCAAAAGAGGAAGGATTTCCTGGAGCTAAAGCAAGGTTGAATGTCAGTGATGGAATATGAGCGTGAATTTGTGAGGCTCAGCAAGTATGAGCGGGAGTGCGTGTCTACAGAAGCCACTATGTGTAAGAGGTTCGAGGATGGTATTAATGAAGATATCTGAGTATTTGTCGGGATCCTAGAATTAAGAGAATTTGTAGTACTCATTGAGAGAGCGTGCAAGGCAGACTAGCTGGTAAAAGAGAGAAGGAAAGCAGCTTTTGAGTCGCGAGAATCAAAGAAGAGATAGATGGGAAAATCACATCAGTCCTTATCTAAGAGATCGAAGGATTTCACTACCCGATTGAATGCTTCGGTGGGGTTTTCAAATAGAAACAAGAACCGGTAGAACACAACTTCTAGAGCCCAGACCACTTCGGTCACAAGCGTCGGTAGTGCTTGGCCACATAGGCCAGAATGCTCACAATGTGGTAGGCGTCATTTTGGTGAGTGCCGAGGGAATGAAGGGGCTGTTTCAAGTGCAGATCATTGGAACACTTCATCCGTGATTGTCCCGAATTAGATGAGAGAGAGAGAAAATAAGATGTGAAAGCAAGTAGTGCTCTCTTGAGGGGTAGACCAGAAAAGAACCACAGAAGTGGGGCTAGCAGTAGAGGCTCGCTAAGAGATACCGCAATGAGGTCCGAGGGCAGAGTACCTGCAAGGACTTATGCTATACATGCCCGAGAAGAGGCAGAGTCTTTCGATGTGATCTCAAGTACCTTTTCTATCTATGAAATATCTGTTGTTGCTTTAATTGACCAGGGATCTACCCACTCTTATATTTGTATGGAATTGATACCTCGTAAGAACATGATAGTAGAGTCCACTGAATTGTGATCAAAGTGTCTAACCCTTTAGTCAGACATGTGCTAGTGGACCAAGTATGTAGAAATTGTCCTTTGACAATTAGAAGTCATTGTTTTCTGGCTAACTTGATGTTATTACCGTTTAATGAATTTGATGTAATCCTTGGGATGGATTGGTTGACTTCCCATAGTTTGTAGTGGATTGTGGGAGAAAAGTTATTGAGTTGAAGTGTGAAGACCGAAATCTTCTTTGGGTTGGACCAAATGAGTCAGATAACCTGCCTATAGTAATGACTTCTTTGACTACTGAGAAATATTTGAGAAAAGGATATGAGGCTTATCTAGCTTTTGTGCTGAATACTCAAGTGCCTGAGTAGAAGATTGAATTAGTACTGGTGGTTTGTGAGTTTACAGAAGTGTTTCTGAAGGAATTACCAGGATTACCTCCAGTGAAGGAAGTTAAGTTTAGAATCGAGTTGGTCCCTTGTACGGCACCCATCTCGATTGCTCCGTATAGGATGGCTCCAATGGAGTTGAAAGAGTTGAAAGCACAGTTACAAGATTTAACGGATAAGGGCTTCACGAGACTGAGCTTTTCCTCGTAGGGTGCTCTGGTACTCTTTGTGAAGAAGAAAGATGGGTCGATGAGGTTATGTATCGACTATAAGCAGCTCAACAAGGTAACAGTGAAGGATAAATATTCTTTACCAATGATCGATAACTTGTTTGATCAGTTAAAGGGGGCCATTATGTTCTCTAAGATTGACCTGAGGTCGGGATACTACCAGTTAAGGGTTAAGGAGCAAGATGTACCGAAGACTGCATTTCGAACAAGATACGGGCATTATGAGTTCCTCGTCATGCCTTTTGGTTTAACTGATGCCCCGATGGTGTTTATGGATTTGATGAACCGCATTTTTCGACTGTACCTGGATAAGTTTGTCGTTGTCTTTATCGATGACATATTGATTTATTCGTGTGATGAGAGCGAGCACGCAGAGCATTTGAGAGTTGTGTTGCAAACCTTGAGAGACAAGCAGTTATATGCCAAGTTCAGTGAGAGTGAAATTTGGCTTAAAGAGGTCATATTCCTAAGACACATTATATCGAGTGACGGGATCCAAGTTGACCTAAGTAAGATCTCGGCTATTATTGAGTGGAAACCTCCAAGGAACGTGATAGAGGTCCGAAGCTTTTTGGGTCTGGCCAGATACTATAGATGGTTTGTAAACAGATTCTCTATGATAGCTACCCCGATGACAAGGCTATTACAAAAAGATGTCAAGTTTGATTGAACAGAAAAGTGCTAGCAAAGTTTCGAGAAATTGAAGGCTTTATTGACTGAAGCCCTGGTTTTAGTGCAACCGAAGTTGGGTAAGGAGTTTATGATATATCGCGATGCCTCCTTGAATGATTTGGGGTACGTGCTTATACAAGAAGGTAAGGTCATAGCTTACGCTTCAAGGCAATTGAAGCCACATGAGAAGAACTACCCGATGCACGATTTAGAGTTGGCCACCATCGTGTTCGCGCTGAAAATTTGGAGACACCATTTGTTTGGAGAGAAATGCCGAGTATTCAAATACCATAAGAGTCTTAAGTATTTGAAGACTCAAAAGGAGTTGAACCTACGGTAACGTCGATTGGTTAGAGCTAATAAAGGATTACGAGTTGGTAATAGATTGCCATCTGGGAAAGGTGAACGTGGTCGCCGATGCATTGGGTAGAAAGTTGTTGTTTGCCTTGAGAGCCATGAATACTCAGTTGACTATGTCTAACGATGGTTCAATTCTAGCAGAATTAGGGGCTAGACCAACATTTCTACAAGAGATCCGTGAAGCTTAGAAGGGTGATAAGAAGTTGCAAGCTAAGATGACTTAGTGTGAGAAGAAAAATGAGTCCGAGTTTTGTATTGGTACTGATGGATGTTTAATGTTCAAAGATAGAGTTTGTGTACCCAAGGACAATGAGCTTATTCAGCAGATTCTGAGAGAGGCACATAGTGGTTGTTTGTCCGTCCACCCGGGTAGTGTGAAAATGTATAACGATATGAAGAAAATGTATTGGTGGCCGGTTATGAAAAGAGACATTTCAAAATTTTTTTCCAAGTGCCTAGTGTGTCAGCAAGTAAAGGTTGAACATCAAGTACCTTCGGGTCTACTTCAGCCTATCATGGTCCCCTAGTGGAAGTGGGATCGAATCACTATGGATTTTGTGATGGGTTTGCCGGTAACCCCGAAGAATAAGGGTGTTTTGTGGGTTGTTGTGGATAGACTAACAAAGTCGGCACATTTTATATTAGTGCATACGACTACTCCCTTGAGAGATTAGCCGACTGGTATGTTTCTGAGATTGTGAGGCTTCATGGAGTGCCTTTGTTGATTGTTTCAGATAGAGACCCGGAATTTACCTCGAGGTTTTGGAAGAAGTTACAAGAGGCATTGGGAACCAAGTTGAGCTTTAGCACGATATTTCACCCACAAACCAACAGACAGTCAGAAAGAGTGATTCAGATTTGCGGTGTTGTGTTCTCGAGTTTCAGGGAAGTTGGGAAAGATACTTACCATTGGTTGAATTTGCCTACAGCAACAATTATCAGACAAGTTTGAAAATGGTGCCTTATGAGGCTTTGTACGGGCGAAAGTGTCAAACGCCCTTATACTGGACTGAACTAAGAGAGAGTTAGATTCACGGGGCCGATTTAGTCAAAGAGATTGAAGAGAAAGTTAAAATGATTCGTGACTGCTTGAAGGCCGCCTCGGATAGATTGAAATCCTACGCGGATCTGAAACTGAAAGAAATTGAATATCAAGTCAGTGATAAGGTATTTTTGAAAATGTCACCATGGAAAAAGGTTTTGAGATTTGGCAAGAAGGGCAAGTTGAGTCCTCGTTTTATAGGGTCGTATGAGGTTATCGAGAGATTAGGCCAGTTGCCTTTCGATTGGCATTGCCAGCAGAATTAGAAAAGATTCATGACGTGTTTCATGTGTCCATGCTACGCCAATATAGATCAAACCCTTCGCATGTACTTGGGCCGACAGAGGTTGAGATTCATCCGGATATGACCTACGGCGAAGAGCCGGTCAAGATTTTGGCTCGGGAAGTCAAAAAGTTAAGGAATAAGAGTATAGCACTCGTGAAAGTTATTTTGCATAGACATATAGTTGAGGAAGCAACATAGGAACCCGAGGAGGATATGAGAGATCAGTACCTGAACTTATTCACCAGTAAAATTTTTGGGGAAGAAAATCCCTAAGGGGGAGAAATGTAACAGCCCGATTTAGGGCCCAGTCGAAATAGTGGTCTCAGGACCACAAATCCAAAGTCAAAAAAATTATTTTATTATTATTTTGGAGTCATAGCATGTTTATATTAGTACATGAAAAATTTGGTGAGTTAATTTTTACGTTTGTGAGCCCAATTGCGAAAAAGGACTAAATCGCATAAAGTGCAAAAGTCCTATGTTAATAGTTAAAAGTACCAAATAGCTAGAGAACCTTAATTAGAGGCCTTTAAAAAGCAATTAGACCTTTTTCTATAGGGTAGCCAGCCATAGAGTCAAAGAGGAGACAAAATTGTCAAAATTTGGTGAGTAGGTGACCAATTTTGACTAGAATAAGAATATAATAAAGAGAAAAAGATGTCATCTCTTCTTCTTCATTTTCCCACCAATTTTTCTAGCAACTAAGGGGGTTTAGAGAGCTCAAATATCAGCCATTTGTATGTCTTGCAAGTAAGTTATTTAGAAGGTTTTTCTTGTTGATTTTTACATTTTTGGACTCCTTGAAGCATAAGCTTTCAAATGAGAGGACTATTTTGCAAAATGGTTGAAAGTCTAGGGTTTTTCCATGAGGGCATTTAGGGTGTTTTCTAAAATTTTATGGAAGAATATAAGTCTTGGTTGTGTAATAAACAACTTTTGTAAAAGAATTTCTCATGAAAACCCTTATAGGACCATTTTGCAAAGTTTGTGAAATAGTGGGAATTTGGAGTTACTATCAGAGTAAAAAGGGTTCGGCTAGGCCTAAGATATGAAGAAATTTGATAAAGATTGATTTTCGAGCATAAAGGTAAAATGGTCATTTTGTCAAAGTCTAGGGGCAAAATGGGTATTTACGGAAGATGTGAATTTAAGTTGCTTAACTTTTATTTAGTGATTAAATGAGTGCATTTTGCTATTATATATCAAGAATTACCAAATTCGACCCTAGACCGGGGGAAGGCCAAGCAAGTAGATTAATTGACGAGTTATCTACATTTTGTAATCCGAGGTAAGTTGTATGTAAATAATACAACTACATTGTTACTATATATGTTTGAATTGTCATTGTATTGATATAACATGAGTTGCTTGATTTTGAAATTGAGAATGTATAATGGTAATCAAGATAGTAGAACTCTCGTTGGAACCTTAGAGAGTAAATCGAATATTCATGTAATGACATTTGTGTCACTTGTGTGAGCTAGTGTAAGACATGTCTGAGACATGCATCAGCCACATTATGATAACCAGTGTAAGACCATGTCTGGGATATGACATCAGCATTGAGACGAGTGCTAGTGTAAGACATGTCTAGGACATGCATCGACCTCGAGACGTAAGCCAGTGTAAGACATTTCTGGGACATGCATCGGCTATGAGTTGTGTCAGTGTAAGACCATGTCTGGGACATGGCATCGACACGGATATGCGAGAGCTAGTATAAGACCATGTCTGGGACATGGCATCGGCCTCGATGATGATAGCCAGTGTAAAACCATGTCTAGGACATGGCATCGACACCTTACCTCATGTTTGAGGCTTAATGAATATCCAGTAGTGTTCTGAATGGTTTAACAGTGAAAGTTATGATTTTGAGTTAATAAGGAAAGCATGACCGTGCTGTGAGTGGTACATGTACCAAATTGTTATATATGAGATGTGAGCTCAATATATATATATGCTATGTAGATTGTATAGATATTGATGAATAAGTAATGCTTATGTCCATTTTGTATCATGAGCTTGTGGATAAATGGTTAAATAGTTGTTGTATATTTATTTATGTGCAACTTACTAAGCTATATGCTTAGTCCCTTTTCTTTCCATTTTCTTATAGTGCTGCCTAACTAGCTCAAGGATCAACGGAAGTCAGAGATATCGATCACACTATCCACCAAAACATTCGGTATAGTTGGATTTATATTTTCGAAAATGGCATGTATAGGACTTAGACTTTATTATTTTGTGTCATTTAGAATTGGCCAAATGTGTTGGCTTAGATTGGAAACCCTTCATTTTGTATTAAGCCTTGAATGATGGTTAATATTCATTTTGATTTTATAAAAGATGCATTTACATGGTTGAATTAATGTCTATTATGGTTGATTTGGTTGTATGAGTTATGTTTGTTTCGGTATTGGTTGGTTTTGTATGAAACTATGTATGTAAGGGTGGCAATGACGCTTGGTAAATAGCTCTATATTGTCTACACGGGTAGACACACGAGCGTGTGTCTAGGCCGTGTGTGACACACAGCTAGCCCCATAGGCATGTGGTCCAGCCGTGTGTCCCCTGCACGTAAAAATTTCAAGTCAGTATGCATAGTAATAAACACACGGGTAGAGACACGGCCGTATGTCTCAGCCGTATGGAGGACACAGCCCAGGACACGGGCGTGTACCTTGGCCGTTCGATGTTTATGAGCATGTTGAAGTCAGAAATAGAATGTCCATGTTTTTGGACACGGGCTAAGACAAGGGCGTGTCAAGGCCGTGGGAGGGACACGGGCCATGGACACAGGCGTGTGTCTGGTCGTGTGAAAACCCTTGTAGGTTCCAAATAATTCCACACAGGTGTAGGACACGGGCGTGTCCCTAGGTGCTTAGGCCGTGTGAGCCACATGGGCTTGTGCCCTGTTTAAAAGACAAAAATTTTCATAGTTGATTTAAGGACCCAGAGTGGTCCCGGATAGTTTCTAATGGTCGATTTAGGGCTTGTGGGCCCATAATAAGAAGTTTAAAGTAGAAATTGAAAAATTTTTAATTTGGACCGAGTGTTGGTGACTTGAGATTGTTTTGTGTGCATAAGATCAAGTTAGGTAATGCCTTGTACTCTACCCCGGCATGGGTTATGGGTAAGGGGTGTTACATTCAGATCGACAAAAATCGTATGCAGACTTGAAATGAAAAGATATTGAGTTGTAGATCAGGGATAAAGTGGTTTTGAAAGTGTAACCGTGGAAAAAGATATTATGGTTTGGTCGGAAAGGGAAATTGAGTCCAAGATTCATCGGACCGTATGAGATTATCGAGCGAATCAGGCCAATGGCATATCGACTATCTTTACTGTCTGAGTTAGAGAGAATACATAATGTATTTCATGTTTGGATGATTCGACGATACCGATCCGATCCTTCACATGTCATTTCCCCGATCGAGGTTGAAATTTAGTCTGATATGTCATATGCTTAAGAACCGATTCGAATTTTAGCTCATGGGATTAAAGAGCTGAGAAATAAATGCATAGCTTTAGTAAAAGTCTTGTGGCAATATCACGGTATCGAAGAGACTATGTGGGAGCTCGAGGAAGCTATGAGAAAACAGTATCCTAACCTATTCACTGGTAAGATTTTTGGGGACGAAAATCCTTAAGCGGGGAGAGTTGTAACAGTCTATTTTTAGTCAAATCAGCACAGTGGTTTTGGGACCACAAATCTAAGGTTAAAATATTTATTTTATTATTTTATTAAATTTTACAGCATGATAAAATTATTGTGTGAAAGTTTCGTCAAGAAATTTTACTGTTTGAATGGTTAATTCGGTAAAAAGGACTAAATCGCGTAAAATGTAAAATGCATGTTCTATTAGTTAAAAGTATTAAATAGCTATGAAATTAAATTGTTGGAGTCCTTATGTTAAGGTTAGTGGACATTTATGTCCATGGTTTATGTGAAATAATAATGTTTTATTAAAGGTTTTTAAGGTAATTGTTAAGTAAAGATTAAATAAATAAAATAAAAACAAATGAAAGGCTTCCATTATCATCATATAATCGAAATTGAAGAAGAACAAGAAGAAAAATAGGGTTCTTCATTCGGCAATCTTAAATTCTTCAATTAGGTATGTATTTTAACTTGATTTTTAATAATTTTTACGTTTTTGGGATCGATGCTTCGTATTCTAGATAGCCCGTACCTTAGATTTTGAAATTGTTAAAGATTTAACATGTTGCCATGGTTGAATGCTTGAGTAATTTGATGGTTGATGATGGAATTTGAATGGTTGTTGATAATTAAACTAGTTTTGTAAAGTGATTTTTGACAAAAATGTCAAAAAGGGATTAAATTGAGAAAATGTGAAATGTAGTGGTTAAAAGTGTGAATAAATGAAAATTATGGGCTTCTAGGGGCATTATGGTAATTCGGCTAGCATGGGTTAGTCTTGAATTTCATTAATTTATGATTTTGTGAAATAAGGACTAAATTGTGAAAACTGTGAAATTTGTGGGGCAAAAGTGTAAATGTGTTTTAAAGTGTATTTTGGACTAAATTGAATGAATAAATGATTGAATAAGTTAATTTTGATTATTATTAGATCAAGAAAAGCAGAATACAGACTTGGATCAGGGAAAAGATAAAGTTATCGACTAATCGACTCGATTCGCTGTTTAAGCATCCTAGATAAGTTCGTATGTATTAAGCATTGTAAATATTATGCTTTTAGTGCCTTGATATTGCATAAATTGTATATCCGGGACTACAGTTATGTTCAATGACAAATTGACTATTTGTGGCACTTAATGTGTGATTCGACATAGCTTCGGCTATATAAGGCACTTAGAGTGTGATTTGAGATAGCTTCGGCTATGTACGAAACTTAGTGTGCAAGATATCGAGTGTGGTACATAGTGTCTGAGATATCAAGTATGGCACTTAGTATGCGAGGCATTGAGTATTCAACGACATTTCATGTATGTGTGAACTTGTTATAGATGGTACAGGTACATACGGTAATGAACTGAGTATTGAAACTATGGAATTGATGAGTTCCTTGGTAAGATATGTGAATGACTATTTGATATCTTTGAGATTTAATAGAATTGTTTTATATCATTTTCTATTATTTGAATGATGAATGAATGGTGATAGTTGCTTAATGTTCACATATGAGCTTACTAAGCTATGAAGCTTACTTCGTGTTATTTTTCTATGTTTTTATAGTGAATCAAGGCAAGCTCGGATCCAAGAGTCGTCAGGAACACCATCACACTATCAAACATCTATGTTGGTACTTTTATGTTATACATTTATGGTATATGGCATGTATAGGCTAGATGTGGTATTTTGGTTGTGATTATAGCCATACGATTTGGCTTGTAAATTGTATATGTTTTGGTTTGTATAAATTTAGCCATGAGTGATGGCTTATTTTGGTATTTTTGTTATGAATGTGGTTATGGTTTTATAGTTGCTCAAATGGTTAATTGATTTGTGGAGTATAAATGCTTCAGCAATGTCTTGATGAGGTATGATTTTAGATGTTGTGTTTGTTATTTATAAAAAAGTTATGTGTGTATGAATTATGGTAAACAAACTATATAGATAGATATTGTTTTGGCATGTATTTGGCTCAGTAAATGGTAGTGATTTGAGATTTGGAATAGATGAAATTATAATGGTATGAATTGTACATTTGGTTGATGATTTTGGCTGCCTAATCGTAGGATAAAATGGTACCATTTTGGTTGTTTTGGTGAGCATGAATAAGGGTGGCAAATTGGCCTTGCAAATGGCCTATTTTTTTCCACATGGGTAGAGACACGGGCATGTGTCTCAGCCGTGTATGACACACGGTCATATTACACGGCCGTGTGTCCCATGGTGATGATATTGAATTGAAGTCAGTATGCTCTACACGATCTTACACACGGGCGTGGTCGTGTGGTACAAGTCAGTATACTCCCTAATTGGCACACGGCCTAGCACACGGGCGTGTGACTTGACCATGTTACATAAGTCAGTATACCCTACAGATTTGGCACAGCTTAGACACACGGGCGTGTGGTCGGCCGTGTGACCCAAGTCAGTATGTATGCCCTATTTCCACACAGCCTGAGACATGGGCGTCTCTGGAGCCGTGTGAGGCACACAGCCTGTTCACACGGGCGTGTGATCCCTGTATGGTTGAAATTTTTCTAAGTATCCAAAATTTTCATATGTTATCGGTTTAGTTTTGAACCACTTTTAAAGCATTTTAAGGCCTCGTAGGCCCTTATAAGGGACAATGTGATTATGTTGATTGATGTATGAGAATAAATGCTTTATGTTTGATAAATGTATGTTATATGTTGTGAATTGATCGGTCATCTCGTAACCCTACTCCGGCGATAGATACGGGTTAGGGGTGTTACACCCTCCTTCCACCTAACATGGTCGACCATGAGAAGGGGGATTTGAGGCTATTTTTAGCTAATGCATCTTCCATCTCCCACTATAAATACCTCTCCTCACCTCTTCATTTATCATTAACTCATTCATCCCATACATCTCTCACTTATCTCTTCACTCATTTCTCTCTTTCACTCTCTTTGTTTTTCATTTTCTTTCCCCTTCCCTTTGTCGATTTCCCCTCTTGAGAAAGAGTTAGCATGCCTCTTGAAGCAAAATCAACCAAGCATTCTTGAAGGTCGTTGATCGACAGAACAAATAGAGAGGAATAGAAGCACGCTAATTCGACTTCAGAGATTCACCATGATTTGCCTTCTAGTTCTTGTCTCTTAATCTTTTCGATTTATTTTGTGATCGTAAACATGAATACTTATTGTTTTGATGTTTCTATTTTAATTAAAATGACTTAATTCGTGTTCATGTTAGATTGATTGTGTTTTGTCTGCTTAATTTATTAAAAACTTGTTTGTGCTGTTATAGGCCTTGATTATTTGTTC
Source organism: Gossypium anomalum (assembly GCA_025698475.1). Taxonomy (NCBI): domain Eukaryota; kingdom Viridiplantae; phylum Streptophyta; class Magnoliopsida; order Malvales; family Malvaceae; genus Gossypium; species Gossypium anomalum. Next base: position 46,991,218 of record CM046965.1, read on the forward strand.
AATTAGATAAAATCATGCATATTTTATGCTTGCATTTTAACTATAAGGTAACAAAAGAATTAATTACTAATCGAATTGAAATTGTAGTTAATGGAAAAAGTATCTAATTGGTGCATGTTTAATCTACCAAGTGTAAAAGTGGTTTGAATTAGCAATCATATTAAACAATATTCTTGCCTTGCATAACTTGTAAGATTGTTGTGATTAAATTGTTCAATTTAGAAATATATTTACTTTACCCTATCTTATACTTGCTTACGAAAATTGATTAATTGATCCAACATAGGAATATATTTGGAAGATTGATTAATTTAATAAGAATGTATGTGTAATAGTTAATAAAAGACCAAGCTTCCATGCAATTATTCGTAACAACATGAACATAGTTTAAATAATTCTGAGTTACCGAATAAAATTAATCTAACACACTTATGTCATATTGATTAAAACCTTTTTTAGAATTTTATTTTTTATTTTAGTTTATCACTTAGATATTTTTTAGTTTTTAGATCACCCTCTTTCAAATCAATATATTTTTCTCTAGCAAATTTGTTTAAATTTATATTTCATAAAAAATTGCTTATACAGTCCCTGTGGGTACGATAACTCGACATACTTTTCACTTTATTTCTCGATACAATTTTGTACACTTGCACATTTTCATCATTTCAAGTTTTTGGCATCATTGTCGAGGCCTGTTTTAAAAGACATTATTTGTGAAATTATTAATTTTGCATTTTGGTTCCTTTTTCTATTAAATTTTCTTTCCATTATTTTTTGTGATTGTTTCAGGTGTTTATGAGTATCGTTCAAATTATTGACTTACTCCTCATAGATCTTAAAATAGAAAGGACTTTCAAAGAAAGGAAAAGACAAGTATCTCAAAGAAGGATTGAAAAGATGAATTTTGAAAACCAAAATCAAGGAAATTGATCAAATCATGCTCAGAATCCTATCCTTATTGCTGATGATAGGGATAGAGCCTTAAGATAGTATGTCCTACCACTACTTAATGAGCTTAATCTGGGAATTAGAAGATCCGAGATCAAGGCACAACAATTCGAGCTAAAGCCAGTCATATTCCAAATGCTTCAAACAGTGGGCCAGTTCAGTGGAATGCCTACTAAAGATCCTCACCTTCACCTTAGATTGTTTATGGAGCTGAGTGATTCCTTCAACTTAGTCAGAGTACCCAAATATGCACTAAGATTAAATTTGTTCCCATATTCACTAAGGGATAGAGCTCGAGCTTGGTTGAACTCACTACCACTTGATTCCATTACCACATGGCAAGAGTTGGCAGAACGCTTCCTATGAAATATTTCCTACCTAGAAGGAATTCTAAGTTGCAAAATGAGATCACTACCGTCCAAAAGATAGATAAAGAGTCCTTGTATAAGTTGTGGGAAAGATTTAAAGAATTGTTACAAAAATATCCTCATCATGGAATTTCGTATTGCATCAAACTAGAGACATTCTACAATGTTCTCAACACACACACGATGATGGTAGTAGACACCTTTACCTATGGTAGTCTCTTTTCTAAGTCTTATAATAAGGCTAATGAAATTATAGAGAGAATTGCTAGCAACAATTACCAGTGGCCAACCAATGGAGCAGCTTTAGGAAGATGAGTCGCAAGAGTACATGAAGTGGATGCCCTCACTTCACTTACAGCTCAAGTATCTTCGGTATCCTTAATGCTTAAAAAATTTATTACTAATGGGTTTGACAATGTTGTAGCTCGGGCACCCAATCAATTCTAGAATATAACCTTTGTTTATTGTAGGGAAGGGTGTAACACCCCAAACCCAGCCCAGACATTATGGTTGAATCTGGCGAAGTCACATTGAAGTGTTTTTCACAAAGTATATTAACATTGAAAAACCCGTTCTACATTTAACCTCTTTGTGATCTTAGCGAAAACTTAAGGATATCCCGTTTAGTTTCAACGCTTAAATCATTTGAAAAAAGTTAACCATATTAAATTTATTATTAATTTTAAAACATTATTTCTTTCAGAAGCTTTTAAAAACATGTTGGGTAAACGTGGTTACTTGGAAAAACATTTATCTTTTTGAAAACCCGCATCTTACTACCAACATAAATAAATCAAAATAAATAAAACCCCAAAGTTAAAGACTAAAAATTATAGAGGCCTTATTACATTAAAACACCTAATATAAAACTATTTATAATTTAAAACCCAATTAGAAAGTCTGTGTAGTTGTATGGCTACCTTCGAGTCCCTCGCAGCACCGACTTGCCTAAGCCTGGGGATTACCTGTACAGGTAAACAGATGGGTGAGTTATGAAAACTCAGTGTGTAATCCCATATCAAATAAACAGCCAGTGAGCATACACATTCTGGGCCTAAGCCTAATGAAGTAACGGTTCAGTTTCATAAGGGCCTTAGCCCATTACAGTATCAGTACCAGTGTGGGCCTGAGCCCATCTCAGTGACAATCATAGAACAGTAATGCAAATAAGAAATCCTACCCAATCAGCCTCTACACTCCATCTCTGTCTAACCCTGCACTCCATGTGGGGATAAAATCAACCCACCCATCCCTACACTCCAAGTAGTACCGGTTGCGGCACTAATCAGTATTTGTAGCAGAGCTGCCAGTACAATACACTTCCTCCAGTAATAATAAATCCCATCCCCATGCAACATATCATGCATCATGTCATAATATCATACATGTGATCAATATATTTAAAATGGCATGCTCAAACATAATAATACATCTCATAGGGGCATATCAATCATTTTACCATGTAAGGGCATTTCAGTAATTTTAACAATTAGGGGGTTTAGGTACACTTACCGACCGAACAGTAGGTCCGCAGTCGTCTCGGGCGACCCGTGCAACCTTAATAGTTAATCAGTGAAAATGGGACCAAAGCCCATAATGCGGGCCCATGTGGGCCCATATGCCCGTGTGGCCACATAGCCCAGAATGGTCTTGGTCGTGTGGATTACACAACCTGGCCCAATATTCTCCACAAATCCGTGTGGTTTACCCATGCGGGGCCTACATGCCCGTGGGGCGCGCATGGCTCAATTGAACCCAAAACGGCCTCGGCCCATAAAATCGCTCATGGCCAGCCTCAACGATCATACGTCCATGTTTAAGCATACGAACTACCACACGAGTGAGCGCACACTCGTGTAGCGTCAACAGTCGCTTATTTCGGCTTTTGCTAATCTACGATAAGGGGTAGTGTTTTTACACACCTGATAAGATTCTTGGTACGTACGCTCCTGAGATAACTCACACCTAAACAAAAGACAATCCCCATGCCCAACATTAGTCATACTTAGAATCGACCATACAAAGACAATCCCCAAACAAAAACATTAACGTTACTTACCTCCACTGCTTCAACCGATGTAACATACAAATCCACAGATAAACCCCGTTCGATACGATTCGATGCTGGAAAACAAAGTTAATAAAACAGAGAGTCAGAACCCTAATGCAACATAACGATTGAATCCACACCCTCGCCTCCTACCGAAAGACTTACCGAACCCACGGGAAATAAGAGTTGGGTGCAAGAGACAAAATGGATTTGAAAAAGAACCAAAGAGACGGATTGAACTGAAATAGTAAATAGAGGGCGGTGTAATCGACAAGAATAGAAAAAGAAGAGAAAAGCCGAAAGGGCAGAAGTGAAGCAGGGACTTACCTAGAAATATTCGGCCAACGCACGCTTGTTGGAGGAAAAGAGGAACAATAGAGAAGGGAAGATCAGCAGAAAGCAAGCAACGAGAAGAGAGGGATTGCCAAAAATTAAAAGACAAGAGAGGGGAGAGAAGAAGTTTTCGGCAAAAGCACAAAAGAGAAAAGATTCAAGAGGGAGACAAGAGCCAGGGTATTCGGCCAAAGCAAAGAGAGAAGGGAGATGATGAAGTAATTGGTCAACGCAAAGAAACTGAGAGAATGACAATTAGAGTTGAGCCAACCGAAGTAAGTGAAACCGAGGGAAATGCAAATTCGAAATAAACAACAAAAACGAAGAGCTACCCCAAAAGCAATATTCGGCCTCACAGAAAGAAAAAAATCAAAAGAAAATGACAGAAACGAAAGTGATTTGCACAAATCCGAAATCTTCCCCCCAAAGCCGAATTCTTTGAGTGCCCAATGTCCTAATTCGGGACAACACTCCCACTCCTTCAAAATCCCTTATTTTCCTCTTCAAATCTCTCATCAAATCACTTAAATCGATCATTCCTCCCTTAACCACCTAATTCAAATTCCATTCAAACACTTTAGTGTTTCGGTCAAACCACAACACTCCCATGGCACAACAGTAAAATAAAACACTCCACTGCGCCCACCAAGACTCGAACCTCAGTCCTCACTCATAGGTAACATGCCACTTATCCCTTAGACGAGCAAGCCCTTTTTGTCATAGGGTACCCACATTTATTTAAAAGTCTACTTCCTAAAGATAGGGTTTATTCACATAAAAAACTAAACTTTTACATAAGCCAAGGCTTGAACCCAAGACTTCTTAGACACTACTTCCCAGGACACTTAACCACTGAAGTAGATACACAGTTGTATGACACAAACCTACTAAAATAATTACCTAAGATTTTGGGGCGTTACAACTCTACCCAGAGCGGTAGCGCCTCGGCATAAAGACATGAAATACATCCTGAATCTGGTCTAACTCTGGAGGTAACTCTAACTGATAGGTAACTGGTCCCATACGTTTCAGTATGCAGTAAGGCCAAATAAACCTAGGGCTCAACTTGCCCTTCTTTCCAAACCTCAGTACCTTCTTCCATGGTGAGACCTTGAGAAAAACGAAGTCCCTCATAGAATACTCAATCTCCTTACACTTCAGATCCACATACGACTTCTGTCTGTCTGATGCCGCCTTCAGTCTATCTTGAATTACTCTAACTTTATCCTCGGTATCCGAAACTAACTCAGGGACTAGAACACGCCGCTCTCCCAACTCAGTCTAGTACGAAGGAGTACGACACCTACGACCATACAACGCCTCGTAAGGTGCCATTTGTATGCTAGACTGATAACTATTGTTATACGCAAACTCTGCTAATGGCAAGTAGTCTTCCCAACCGAATCCTTCTTAGTAGGCGTTAAGGGCAGCCCACTAACGAAGTCCATAGTCACTCTCTCCCACTTCCAAAGCAGAATTTTAACTGGCTGAAGCAACCCTGAGGGTAATTAATGTTCAGCCTTAACCGCTGGCAAGTTAGACATTTACCCATGAAGTCGGTAACTTCACGCTTAAGACCCGGCCACCAATACAACTCATGAAGGTCTCGGTACATCTTATTTCGTCAAGATGCATAGCATAGGGACTACTGTACGCCTCTAATAGTATAGGCTACCTCAAATTAGTATCCTTCGGTACATAAATTCTCCCACAAAAATAGAGTACCCCTTCGCTATTCAGTCCAAAATCTATAGTATCCCCACTCACAACCTGACGAAAACGAAGACCCAGAGACTCGTCTTCCAATTATTTACCCTTAATCTGCTCAATCCATGTCGGTTTAACTTGGAGTTCAGCCAACAAACTGCCATCATCAAATAAACTGAGGCGAGCAAACATCGCCGTTAGATTAGTCATAACCCTACGACTCAGCTTGTTTGCCACTACCTTGGCCTTACCAGGATGATATTCAGTCATACAGTCATAGTCTTTAAGCAGCTCACTCCATCTACGCTGCCTAAGATTTATCTCCTTCTGAGTGAGAGGATACTTGAGGCTCTTGTGATCCGTGTAAATAATACACTTCTCACCATACAGGTAATGCCTCCAAATTTTCAATGCGAAAACCACTGCGGCCAATTCTAAGTCATGTGTCGAATAATTTGCCTCATGAGTCTTAAGCTGACGAGACGCATATGCCACCACCTTACCCTCTTGCATCAACACACATCCCAACCTAACATGTGATGCATCATTGTAAACAATAAACTCTTTCCCAGACTCTGGCTGTATCAAGATAGGGGCCTCAGTTAGAACTTTTTTAAGCTTCTCAAAACTCTCTTGTTGTACATCAGTCTAGTTAAACGGCACACCCTTATGCAACAACTTCATCAGAGGTGCAGAAATCAATGAAAACCCCTCAACAAATCGTCAATAATACCCTGCCAGTCCTAGAAAACTGTGAATCTCAGATACCGACTTAGGGGGCTTCCAATCCAGCACAGCTTCAATTTTCTGAGGATCAACCCTAATACTTTCAGCAAATACCACATGGCCTAGAAATGTTACTTCTCGTAACCATAATTCACACTTACTGAACTTGGCGTACAGTTGTTTCTCCCTCAGAATCTGTAGAACAACTCGGAGATGTTTATCGTGCTCATCTTCAGTCCTCGAATACACTAGGATGTCATTAATAAAAACCACTACGAACCAATCCAGATAGGGCTGGAACACTCGGTTTATCAAATCCATAAAAGTCACTGGTGCATTCTTCAGTCCAAATAGCATCACTAGGAATTCGTAATGGCCATAGCAAGTCCTAAACGCTGTCTTATACACATAGTCTTTTTAACCCTCAGTTGATGGTACCCCGATTAGAGATCAATCTTAGAGAAAACTGAAGCTCCTTGAAACTAGTAGAACAGATCATTAATCCTCCGTAGGGGTACTTATTTTTAACATTCAATTTATTCAATTGCCAGTAATCAATGCACATATGCATGGATCTATCCTTCTTTTTCACAAACAAAGCCGGTGTTCCTCACAGAGACACACTAGGGTAGATGAACTCATGACCCAACAACTCTTGAATTTGAGCCTTAAGCTCCACAAGCTCTTTTGGTGCCATTCTATAAGGGGCGATGGACACCGGAGCTATACTAGGCAAGAGCTCAATCCCAAACTCAACTTCACTGTTTGGAGGTAACCCAGGTAGCTCATCAGAAAAAATGTCTGAAAAATCTTTAATTGTTCTAATATCCTTAACTGATGAAACCTCAGAATCTGAAACACTAATGTAGGGTAGATACGCCTCACAACCCTTACAAACCAATTTCTCGGCCCTTAATGCTGAAATCACATTTCACAGATAATTTTGGCGCTACCCAATTACAACTACCTCCGTATCCTCTACAGTTTTTAGTACCACCCATTTAGTAGCACAATCCAAGTTTGCTCGATGTTTCACCAACCAGCCCATTCCCAAAATTAAGTCGAAGTCTCTAAAAGGGAGTACCATCAAATTCGCCAAAAAGGTAACTCCTTGAACTTCCAAAGGCACATCTCTAAATAGTTTATCTACCCTTACAGACTGCCCCAATGGACTCAACATAGTAACCTCACTTGCAGTACTCTCAACCAAGATACCCAAAGTCTCAGACACACCACAAGCTATATAGGAATGAGTAGTTCCTATATCTACCAATGCAGTATAAGGTACATTATAGATAAAGAACGTACCCGTAATAACATCTGAGGCATCTCCATCCTCTCAGTGACATACAGCATAAACCAGAGTTGGTTGCCTTGCCTCAGTGCAACCAATACCTCTGCCCGGTGCCCTCTGACTACGACCCATACCATTTCTACCTCTTCCCTGACCATGGCCTCTCAGTAGCTGTTGAACATCCCCCGGGGGCTGTACAGTACCCATACCAATAACTTGCATCTGATCGGGCCTCCGTGGACAATCTCTGATATGATGCTCCAATGATCTACACCTTAGACATGCCCCAATCCTTTTCCAGCACTCGCCCTGATGGCCTCTTACAGAATCAGTACAAGGCTAAGGCCCAGTAGCAGCAACAGGGCCCTAACTCTAACTGGCCCATCAACTCTGGCCTTTTTCTTAGGCCTCAGAAATAAGCTTGAGGGCTTCAAATCCCTCTTGTTCCTACCTCTCTCCTCCTCCCTATTCTGGCGCTCAGTGCGCTTCACATCATCGGCGATCTTCGCCTTATCAACTAAAGCAACAAAATATCACTCTTCCTGTGGAGCTATCAGTGCCCACAAATTATCTCTGAGGCCGTCCTTGAAAAGAACATAATGCTCATACTCAGTTGCCACTATCCCACGCGCATAACGGCTTAACAGCAAAAATTCAGCCTCATATTCAACCTCTGATCTATATCCCTGAGTCAAGTTTAGAAACTCTCTCCTTCGAGCATCCACATAGCTGGTACCCACAGATTTACTCCGGAAAGCATTCTTGAAAAATTCCCAAGTCAATCGGTCAGGTGAGTGCCCTCTTTAACTATAAGCCACCACTGGTAGGCCTCATCTTGCAGCAGTGACACTGCACCCTTTAGTTTTTGCTCAAGGGTACAGTCAAGATCATCCATGATCCTCTTTGTGGTTTCAATCCAATATTCAGCCACATTAGGAGCAACTCCATTAATACCCCTAAAAATTTTAGCTCTATTGGACAGGAGTCGTTCCGTAACCGACCTACGGCCCACAGCACCAGTATTGGGCCCAGCGACCCTTTTCAGAATCTGTAACATAGCTTGGGATAGCATATCGTCCCCAGCCACACGATCATGTGACCCAGTCTCAATCACAGGTGAAGCCAACGCCTCCCTAGCTTCAACATTAGGCATGTAGCCAGATGACGAAGACCAACCTGAGCACCTCCATGGCCTCTGTCGCGGCCTCTTGTACCGTTCCACGAGTACCTCTGGTGCTCATTATCGATTTACACTTTATCTGTATTAACAATTTCATGCATCAGTTTATATTTCCAGTGTTCATTAACAGATGTTTTATGGAAAACAGTATCAGTAATTCAGAGTTTGTTTTCGCAGATCACAATCTCACTACAGTTTTTAGTTTACTCTAACTAGAGTTTTTCAGTAAAGTCTACTACATACAATAGTCTTATTATTTCAATTTAAACAATCAACAGCTTTAGAAGACTTACAGAATCGACGCCAGAGACTCGGTGTACCACACATTTAGAAAAAACATTTCAAAATACTTTCAAATCATTTAGAATAGTTCTTTTTAAAAATTCCAAGTTTTAGAAGAAACCCAAATCCACAGCCGAGTTTTGCAACCTGGCTCTGATACCACTAAATGTAACACCCCAAATCTGGCCTAGACGTTATGGTTGAATCTGGCGAAGTCACATTGAAGTTTTTTCACAAAGTATATTACATTGAAAAACCCGTTCTACATTTAACCTCTTTGTGATCTTAGTGAAAACTTAAGGATATCCCGTTTAGTTTCAAAGCTTAAATCGTTTGATAAAAGTTAACCATGTTAAGTTTGTTATTAATTTTAAAACATTACTTCTTGTGGAAGCTTCTAAAAACATGTTGCGTAAACGCGGTGACTTGGAAAACGTTTATCTTTTTGAAAACCCGCATCCTACTATTAGCAGATATAAATCAAAATAAATAAAACCCCAAAATTAAAGTTTAAAAATTATAGAGGCCTTATTGCATTAAAACAGCCAAAATAAAACTATTTATAATTTAAACGCCAATAAGAAAGTCCATGCAGTTGTGTGGCCACCTTCAAGTCCCTCGCAGCACCGACTCACCTAAGCTTGGGGATTACCTGTACAGATAAACAGATGGGTGAGTTATGAAAACCCAATGTGTAATCCCATGTCAAATAAACAACCAGTGAGCATAAACAGTCTGGGCCTAAGCCTAATGCAGTAACAGTTCAATTTCAGTTAGGGCGTTAGCCCATTACAGTATCAGTATCAGTGTGGACCTGAGCCTATCTCAGAGACAGTCGTAGAACAATAATGCAAATAAGAAATCCTACCCAACCAGCCTCTACACTCTATCTTCGTCCAACCTTGCACTCCATGTAGGGATAAAATTAACCCACCCATCCCTACACTCCAAGTAGTACTAGTTACGGCACTACTCAGAATTTGCAGCAGAGCTGCCAGTACAATACACGTCCTCCGGTAATAATAAATCTCATCCCAATGCAACATATCATGCAGCATGTCATAATATCATACATGTGATCAATATATTTAAAATGGCATGCTCAAACATAATCATACATCTCATAGGGGCATATCAGTCATTTTACCATGTAAGAGCATTTCATTCATTTTAACAATTCGGGGGTCTAGGTACACTTACCGATCGAACAGTAGGTCCACAGTCGTCTCGGGCGACCCATGCAACCTTAATAGTCAATCTGTGAAAAATGGGCCCAAAGCCCATAATACGGGCCCATGTGAGCCCATATGCCTGTATGGCCCACATAGCCCATAATGGCCTTGGTCGTGTGGATTACACAGCCTGGCCCAATATTCTCTACTCGTCCGTGTGGTTTACCCGTGTGGGGCCCATAAGTTTGTGGGGCCCACACGGCTCAATTCAACCTAAAATGACCTCGGCCTATGAAATCGCTCATGGCCAGCCTCAATGATCGTACATCCATGTTTAAGCATACAGACTACCACACGAGCGAACACACGCTCGTGTAGCATCAACAGTCGCTTATTTCAAGTTTTGTCGATCTACGATAAGGGGCAGTATTTTTACACACCTAATAGGATTCTTGGTACGTACGCTCTTGAGATAACTCACACCTAAACAAAAGACAATTCCTATGCCCAACATTAGTCATACTTAGAATCGACCATACAAAGGCAATCCCCAAACAAAAAACATTAATGTTACTTACTTCCACTACTTCAACCGATGTAACCTACAAATTCGCAGATAAACCCCGTTTGATGCGATTCAATGCTGCCAAACAAAGTTAACACAATAGAGTGTTAGAGCCCTAACGCAACATAACAATTGATTCCACACCTTTGCCTCCTACCAAAAGACTTACTGAACCTACGGGAAACAAGAGTTGGGCGCAAAAGACAAAACAGATTCAACAAAGAATCAAAGAGGAGGATTGAACTGAAACAGTAAACAAAGGGGGGTGTAATCGATAAGAATAGAAAAAGAAGAGAAAAGCGAGAAAGGTCAGAAGTGAAGCAGGGACTTACCTAGCAATATTCAGCTAATGCAACCCTGTTGGAGGAAAAGAGGAAGAACAGAGAAGGGAAGATTGGCAGAGAAGTAAGCAACGAGAAAAGAGGGATTGCCCAAAACCGAAAGACAAGAGAGGGGAGAGAAGAAGTTTTTGACAAAAGCACAAAAGAGAAAAGAACCGAGAGGGAGACAAGAGTGAGGGTATTCAGCCAAAACAAAGCGAGAGGGGAGATGATGAAGTAATCGGTCAACGTAAAGAAACCTACAAAAATAATTACCTGGGATTTTGGGGTGTTACAAAGGGCATTTGTTCAAAGATTTCCCATCAAACTCAGAATTTGTTTATTACATGGGTAGTCAGAACCCAAACAGAGGTAGGCAGGGATTGCAATCCAATTTTTATAACTCGTCTTGGTGAAACCACCAAAATTTTTCTTGCAGTAACTAAGAGACTAGACCCAGTAACACTAACGCACAACCAAGATCAACCTAGCCACTTGGATTTAGCCAACAAGTTCAAAAACCAACTTAAGTTGAACCTTCCAATGGTTTGGAAAACCTGTTAAAGGCATACATAGAAAAAAAAAATGATATCTTAATCCAAAGCCAAACAACCACGTTGAAAAATCTAGAGAATCAAGTGTGCCAACTTGCTACTGAACTTAGGAACCAACCACATGATGTATTGCAACATCCCGAAATAGGGCCTAAACGGAACAGTGGTTGCGAAACCACAAATTTGAGGTAGAAAAATTTATTTTATTATTATTTTGAGGTCTATGATATGTTTGCATGATTGTGTGAAAAGTTCGTGAAGAAATTCTATGCATAATGTACTTAATTTGAAATTAGGGACTAAATTGAATAAATTGCAAAACTTGTGTTCTAGAAGTAATTTGCATAAAATTGAATTAGAATATTAATTATGAGGTCTTAAATAGCAATTTGACCAATTTTAAGTTCATGGACAAAATTAGGACATGGAAGGAATTTTTGAAAGTTTAGTAGTAAGGGCATTTTGGTCATTTAGGGGTAAAATGAATTAAAATACAAAATTAAAAGCCAATTTTGCTCATCTTCTTCATGGAGGCCGAAATTAGCATGGGGGAAGCCATGGCTAGGGTTTTCAAGCTTTCCAAGCTCAATAGTAAGTGATTCCAAGCCCCGTTTTTAATATTCTTTACGTTTTTGGAATCCCTTGTGAGCTCGATTAAGCTTATGCTAGTAATAATTCAACCTAGAGTTCATATTTGGAAAAATACCCATAGGTAAAATTTGTGTATTTTGGTGTTTTATGATAGAATATGAGGTTTTAAATTATGTTAGACAATTTGTACTACTCGGTTTTAAGCAAAACGAGTAAAAGGACTTAATTGGTAAAAATACCTAATAGTCATAAGTGCTTGTTAGAGTATGAATTTGATGCTGCCATAGAAGGGAAAAATGACCATCATGTCATGAAACATAAGAAAATAGGCTGAAGTTTAATTTACTGAGCTTTGGGGCAAAAGTGTAAATATGCAAAAGTTTAGGGGCAAAATTGTAATTTTGCCAAAATATGATTTTGAGTCAATTTGAATAATGTGAGTCCTAATTAGACTATATTTTAAATGATAGAGCAAGGAAAACTGAAATTCGGGCTAAAATGGAGAAAATACCAAGTTGTGGACGAAATGGTAAAAGTAGCTATTTTTGCATACGAGGTAAGTTTACAGTAAATAAATGCAATATTCTTTTATTTTACATTATTATTGTAAATTTCCAGCATTTATATACTTATTTTATGAGAATATTTGAAGTCGAATTAAAGGCGAAGTGACAGAGAAAAAGCATTAGGAAGCCCCGTTTGAACCTTAGGAATATTAGGATATTGGGGTTGACAGGACAGGACAAGACAGAAATGAGCCATGTAAGTCCATATCAGTTATATGGCTTTGGAGACAGGAATGAGCCATGTAAGCCCATATTAGATATATATATATGGCATTGGAGACAGGAAAAATTCATGTAAGTCCATGTCGAAGACATGGCATTGGCAGGATATTGATAGGCAGGAACGACCCTAGTATCCTTAGTATTCCAAGTGGTTCAACGGGTCATTGTACACGTTAAATTACAGTGAATTATCAGCAAAAGGGAAGGTAGATTATATTTATGAATAGTGAAAGGTCAGGTAAGAGAGAAGGTAAGTAAGTAAAGAAGAAGGTAGAAAATGAGAAGTAAAGAAAGTTTATGAGGCTAGGTGACATTATGTATAATCATTCATTATGCTGAATGTTGTAATTTATTTGCTTGTAAGCTTACTAAGCCTAGTGCTTACTCTCTTTATTTTCTTTTTCTTATAGTTTTTATCAAGCCACACACGGATCGAAGGAAACGTCGAGACCCGATCACACTATCGAAGAAATCACATTGGTATAGTTAGACGTTTAGTTTTGTGTATGGCATGTATAGGAACTTGGTTTCTTTTGATATGATATGATCAATGAATGATGTGTAAATACTTGCTAGTGATTAGCTAATAGAATGGCTGATGATATACATGTTTAATTGTATGTATGAATAAGTAGTAACTATCACATGAAAACTAAGAAAAATGTGAAAGTAACTTAAAAACAGATTCAAGTATCAGAAATAATGTGATTTTGAAAAATCACTAAAAATCGTAGAGACATGGTTTGATGGTGAATAATATATGAAATTAAAGCTGATTGTGTCTATTTTATTATGGAATAAGCAAAACAGGTAAAGGTATTATATTTTATGAGATATCTGAGTTTTAGTGAAACAGGGTCAGAGAAAATTCTAGATCCCCTGTTTCAACTTTGGAAATTCACCATAAATTGTAAAAAAATAATTAGGTGGTGTAATTTATATGGTTAGAATCCTTATTGAATTTAGTTTTAATAGAAACAAACATTATAGTTATATTAATTTTTTGTAGGGAGAAAAGTGGTTCGTAGTAAGTAGAGGTCAGTGCAGTCGAATTCTGAAACAGGGGTAACTTTAACTAATAAACTGTACTAATTGGATAAATCAAAAATTCTAGAAAAAAATTAGTAGATAGATATATGAGTCTAGTTTCATGAAAAATTTATGGATCTTAATTTCGAGTTTTGAAACTCGAGAAATGAATTTTTAAGCAGCTATGACGCAGAAAAACAGTTTATTTCGAAAATTAAAATAAGTGGTTTAGAGTTGTTTAAAAGGTAAGATAAGTTTAGTAACACCTCAAGCTTGACTCCGGTGACGGTTTCGGGCATGGGGGCGTTACATTTATTGGTATCAGAGCAGGTTTAGTCGGTTTTCGGAACAGTTAGTGTGAGTAAATGTCTAGCTATACATGCCATACCTGTATTTTGATAGTGTGACGACTCACGGACGATTTTTAAATATTTTGTTTTATTGTAATGGATCCCGAGCGAGCTGGTGGTGATGATGTAGAAAGTAATGCGCCGCTCGCGGAAGGGTAGCGCCATCCGAGAATAGGCCAAGAATGATTTAATCGGGAGGAGTGACTCGAGAAGCTCTCTTCCAAGCTTTGAATAATTGGTTTGCCGAGTTCGTTCGTGCATTTAATCCGGTAGTTAGACCTCCACCCCCTCATGACTCTCAGGCTACCCATGTAGCTCAAGCTTCCCTAGTCACAGTACAATGATAAGAGAAAAGCCACCAGTTGATAGAATCGGGAAACAAGGGGGCGTAAGAGTTCCGAGCAACAAAACATGATGATGCGAGAAAGAGCAAAATTTTGGTTAGAAAATACTATCGAGTCTTTGATGAATTATCTTGTACACCCGAGGAATGTATAAAATGTGTAATATCACTTCTTAGAGACTCAGCCTACTACTAGTGGAAGACACTTGTATCAGTTGTACCAAAGGAGAGGGTCACTTGGGATTTCTTTCAGAGGAATTTCGTAAAAAGTACATCACTCGGGGGTTTATTGACCGTAAGAGAAAGGAATTCTGAATTGAAACAAGGGAGCTACTGTGTTCTCCAAGATAGATTTGAGATCCGGATACTATCGATTATGAGTTAAAGAGTCGATGTCCTAAAGACTGCTTTTCCTGACTAGGTGAAGGTATTAAGGTTGATCCGAGCAAGATTTCACCATTTTTGATTGGAAGCCTCCTAGAAATGTATCGGTTAGAAGTTTTCTTAGTCTTGCCTTGATATTGTAGAGGATTTTCCATGATAGCTACCCCATTGACAAGATTTCTCATGAAAGGATATCAAGTTTGAATGGATGAGAAGTGTCAACAGAGTTTTGACAAGTTAAAAGCATCGTTGACTAAAGCTCCTGCTTTTAGTACAAACCAGAACTGTGTAAGGAGTTTGTGATTTACAAAGTGATGCGTCCATGAATGGACTTGGTTGTGTACTTATGCGGAAGGGAAGGTAATTGCTTATGCTTCTAGACAGCTAAAGCCACATAAGAAGAACTATCCGACACATGATTTAGAGCTAGCTGCCATTATTTTTATGTTGAAGATTTGGAGACATCATTTGTATGCGGTGAGAAGTGCCACATATTCACTAATCACAAAAGTTTGAAATTGAAGCAAAGAAGATGGCTAGAGTTGATTAAAGATTATGAGCTAGTGATTGATTATCACCTGTGGTATGTGTACCAAGAATGATGAGCTTATTCGAAAGATCTTACAGAAGCACATAGTAGTTTTTTTTGTCTATTCATCCAGTAGTACAAAGATGTATAATGATTTGAAGAAAATGTACTGGTGGGTAGGAATAAAAAGGCACATTTCGTAGTTTGTTTCTAGATGTTTGATCTGTCACAGTAAAGGCCGAACATCGTGTACCTTCAGTTTATTGCAGCTGTGCTAGTCCCCGAGTGGAAATGGAATCGAGTTATTATAGATTTTGTGACAGGATTGCCGCTTACACCGAGAAAGAAAGATGCAAGATGGGTTGTGATTGATAAGTTAACGAAAGTCGGCTCATTTTATCCCGGTTCAGTATGGATTTTTCACTTGACAAGTTGGCCGAGTTGTATATTTCGAGATAGTCGACTACATGGGGTAGACGAGGCTACATGGGAACTCAAGAGGCTATGTGAAAACAAAGACCCAAATCTCTTCACGAGTAAGATTTTCTGGGACGAAAATCCCTAAAGGGGGGAGAAATGTAACATCCCGAAATAGGGCCTAAACGGAACAGTGGTTGCGAAACCACAAATTCGAGGTAGAAAAATTTATTTTATTATTATTTTGAGGTCTATGATATGTTTGCATGATTGTATGAAAAGTTCGTGAAGAAATTCTATGCATAAAGTACTTAATTTGAAATTAGGGACTAAATTGAATAAATTGCAAAACTTGTGTTCTAGAAGTATTTTGCATAAAATTGAATTAGAATATTAATTAGGAGGTCTTAAATAGAAATTTTACAAATTTTAAGTTCATGGACAAAAGTAGGACATGGAAGGAATTTTTGAAAGTTTAGTAGTAAGGGCATTTTGGTCATTTAGGGGTAAAATGAATTAAAATACAAAATTAAAAGCCAATTTTGCTCATCTTCTTCATGGAGGCCGAAATTAGCATGGGGGAAGCCATGGCTAGGGTTTTCAAGCTTTCCAAGCTCAATAGTAAGTGATTCCAAGCCCCGTTTTTAATGTTCTTTACGTTTTTGGAATCCCTAGTGAGCTCGATTAAGCTTATGCTAGTAATAATTCAACCTAGAGTTCATATTTGGAAAAATACCCATGGGTAAAATTTGTGTATTTTGGTGTTTTATGATAGAATATGAGGTTTTAAATTATGTTAGACAATTTGTACTACTCGGTTTTAAGCAAAAACGAGTAAAAGGACTTAATTGGTAAAAATACCTAATAGTCATAAGTGCTTGTTAGAGTATGAATTTGATGCTTCCATAGAAGGGAAAAATGACCAGCATGTCATGAAACATAAGAAAATAGGCTGAAGTTTAATTTACGAGCTTTGGGGCAAAAGTGTAAATATGCCAAAGTTTAGGGGCAAAATTGTAATTTTGCCAAAATATGATTTTGAGTCAATTTGAATAATGTGAGTCCTAATTAGACTATATTTTAAATGATAGAGCAAGGAAAACTGAAATTCGGGCTAAAATGGAGAAAATACCAAGTTGTGGACGAAATGGTAAAAGTAGCTATTTTTGCATACGAGGTAAGTTTACAGTAAATAAATGCAATATTCTTTTATTTTACATTATTATTGCAAATTTCCAGCATTTATATACTTATTTTATGAGAATATTTGAAGTCGAATTAAAGGCGAAGTGACAGAGAAAAAGCTTTAGGAAGCCCTGTTTGAACCTTAGGAATATTAGGATATTGGGGTTGTGAGACAGACAGACAGACAGAAATGAGCCATGTAAGTCCATATCGCTTATATGGCTTTGGAGACAGGAATGAGCCATGTAAGCCCATATTAGATATATATATATATGGCATTGGAGACAGAAAAATTCATGTAAGTCCATGTCGAAGACATGGCATTGGCGAGATATTGATAGGCGAGAACGACCTAGTATCCTTAGTATTCCAAGTGGTTCAACCGGTCATTGTACACGTTAAATTACAGTGAATTATCAGCAAAAGGGAAGGTAGATTATATTTATGAATAGTGAAAGGTCGTAAAGAAAGAAGGTAAGTAAGTAAAGAAGAAGGTAGAAAATGAGAAGTAAAGAAAGTTTATGAGGCTAGGTGACATTATGTATAATCATTCATTATGTCAATGTTGTAATTTATTTGCTTGTAAGCTTACTAAGCCTAGTGCTTACTCTCTTTATTTTCTTTTTCTTATAGTTTTTATCAAGCCACTCGGGGATCGAAGGAAACGCGTGAGACCCGATCACACTATCGAAGAAATCACATTGGTATAGTTAGACGTTTAGTTTTGTGTATGGCATGTATAGGAACTTGGTTTCTTTTGATATGATATGATCAATGAATGATGTGTAAATACTTGCTAGTGATTAGCTAATAGAATGGCTGATGATATACATGTTTAATTGTATGTATGAATAAGTAGTAACTATCACATGAAAACTAAGAAAAATGTGAAAGTAACTTAAAAACAGATTCAAGTATCAGAAATAATGTGATTTTGAAAAATCACTAAAAATCGTAGAGTCATGTTTTGATGGTGAATAATATATGAAATTAAATCTTATTGTGTCTATTTTCTTATGGAATAAGCAAAACAGGTAAAGGTATTATATTTTATGAGATATCTGAGTTTTAGTGAAATAGGGTCAGAGAAAATTCTAGATCCCCTGTTTCAACTTTGGAAATTCACCATAAATTGTAAAAAAATAATTAGGTGGTGTAATTTATATGGTTAGAATCCTTATTGAATCTAGTTTTAATAGAAACAAACATTATAGTTATATTAATTTTTTATAGGGAGAAAAGTGGTTCGTAGTAAGTAGAGGTCAGTGCAGTCGAATTCTGAAACAGGGGTAACTTTAACTAATAAACTGTACTAATTGGATAAGTCAAAAATTCTAGAAAAAAATTAGTAGATAGATATATGAGTCTAGTTTCATGAAAAATTTACGGATCTTAATTTTGAGTTTTGAAACTCGAGAAATTAATTTTTAAGCAGCTATGATGCAGAAAAACAGTTTATTCCGAAAATTAAAATAAGTGGTTTAGAGTTGTTTAAAAGGTAAGATAAGTTTAGTAACACCTCAAGCTTGACTCCGGTGACGGTTTCGGGCGTGAGGGTGTTACATGTATTGCCTAGTGATACGAAAATTTTAAGAAATTTAAGGAAGGAGCATTGTAAAGCACTGACTCTAAAGAGCAGAAAGACGTTAAAGCCCAACACTGTTGAAGTTTAAAAGGAACCAGCTGATGCTCGAGATAAAGTGGAAGTTTAACCAAATGTTGAAAACCCAGCTTCACCAGAACTAGAATATGCAAATTTTGATAAGGTAACTTCTAAACCATTTAATTCTAATAAATTAACATGTTTTTTAGATGCAGAAGTGCCATTGTAGATAAATTGTCTAGTGCAAGTAAAGAATCCTCCACCACTCTACCCTTAAAGACTTCAGAAGTAGAAGCAAGAGGTCCAATTCAAGAAGTTCTTAGACATACTCAAGAAACTCCATATCATTATCCCGTTGGTACAAGCTTTTAATAAAATGTCGAATTATGTTAAGTTCATGAAGGACCCTATCCAAAAATAAAAGACTTGGAGAACTTGAGACGGTAGCTCTAACAAAGGAGTGTAGCGCATTCCTGTAAGATATACTACCCCAAAAAATGAAAGATCTAGGATGTTTTACCATCCCTTGCCATATTTGGGCATCTTATTGTGGTCAGGCATTTTGTGATTTGGGTGTGAGCATGAACTTGATGCCCATGTACATATTTAGAAAATTAGGGATAGGTGAAGTTAGACCTACTACGATTACGCTTCAGTTAGCAAATCGATCCTTAGCACATCCGAAAGGAAAAATCAAGAATGTATTGGTACATGTAGATAAATTCATTTTTCCTGTTAACTTTTTTGTTCTATTTTTTGAAGAAGAAAAGGAAGTGAAAATCATCCTAGGAAGGCCTTTCTAGGAAACCGAAAGGACCTTAATTGATGTACGAAGGGTGAGCTTACCATGCTTGTATAGGATGACTAGGTAATGTTTAATGTTTCTCAAACTATGTGATTTCCTGACGCAATTGATGAGTGTTCTACAGTTTCTAAGTTACAAGAATTAGCCGTAGAATGGGAACTCAATTCTACTGAGGACCCATTAGAACGAGTCTTAATGTTAGACCCCCAAGTGATAAGGAAGGGGAGGAATATTTAGCTTTACTTAAAGCTAACTCAATGGGATTTGTTCTTCAATCCCACTTTGAATTATTGGAATTAGCAATCTGAGAGCATGTCTAACCAAAAGCGTCAATCGAAGAGCCACCTAAATTAGAACTTAAGGTACTTTCTTTGTCACACCCCAAAATTGGGCCTAAAAGTTTTGAGGGTAAAATAGGAATTTTAGCTCTAGTGAGCTCGGGAATTTCGCTAGCATGGTATTCGAAAATGTTTTCGTCTATGGCATTTTGGAAATTAAAACATTTTTTGAAAATAATGTTCAAAAGACTTCAAATTTTAAAATAAGGATTTAGAAGTAGTTATAAATCAATTATACCAAAGTTTTAAAATACCCTATTTTCCCCTTCCATCTATATTAAAGCCACATTAACTTCTACTTCTTTGTTTTGTGTTACTGTCCCTTACTCTTCAAAAGCTTCTCTCATTCAATTTTGATTCCTAAACTTTATTCATTTGATTTTTATCATTAGCCAATCATTAAAACTCTATAGAACTTTAATAAAAACACCAAAAACACCATAGATTTTGTTATCTCCCAAGCTTGTAAATTTTTGCAAAAATTGTCATAAACATGTCAAAAATTTTGATATCATGAATTGGGTAGTTTTTAGTAGTTTAAAGGTTGAGAATCAATTATAGGTGAATAATTAGATGAATGAAATCAGTTTAGACAAAATCATTAAGTATAGAATGAGATAATTGAAATTCAAGTTTGTTATGTTGAAGATTTCGATTACATGAGAATTTAGCTTAGGCTTGTGTTTTGATCGTTTGAAGTGAATCTTTGGATAATTTTTATTGTGTATATTGTGTGGTTATTATGCGTGAAGAATCAGAACCATTGGAGCCTTCTATAAGCAAGGAAAAATGCAAGGAAAAGCTAGTTTAAGCTTTCAATGATTCAGCAAAAGCATGATCGATGAGTGTTTGGAATTGCTACTTGTAGACACAATTCATAGAGTTAATTTGGAGTTTAGGAATAGCCTAAACCCCTATCCTAAGTTCTGAGTTAGGCCTTCTATTTTTGTTACCTTATTTTGGCAAATCATGTGATTATGTGAATAATTGTATATTGATTATTATGATATGATATTGTGATAAGAGACATGTGTGATGACTATTGTGAATTGTGTTGTGTTGTTGGCACGATATACATGTCAAATGACAGTGATAATGATATGCTAATAATGCAAATATGTAGAGAAAGTGAGAAGAATTTTAGCAAGTATATATGTGCTAAATTGTGGAATGTTGTAACACCCCAAACCCGGCCTAGACATTATGATCGGATTCGACGTGCCACATCGAAGCGTTCGAAACATTTTATGTCGTTGATCTCGAAGAATTTACTTAGTTTTTGAAAAGATAATGTTATTATAAGTTAAAGTGAATGGAAGCTGTGCACCAGGTAGGAAACCAGAAAAGAGGAGGTGAGTCCATCGGACTGCTTAAGTACCAAGCTCTCCTCGGAACCAATCCTAGACATGCACACCGCCATGCCACACTTAACGTCGAGTATATTTTTAGGAAACCAAGTCGATTAAGTCCATTTTAAGAAAAGTGATT
Source organism: Gossypium anomalum (assembly GCA_025698475.1). Taxonomy (NCBI): domain Eukaryota; kingdom Viridiplantae; phylum Streptophyta; class Magnoliopsida; order Malvales; family Malvaceae; genus Gossypium; species Gossypium anomalum. The sequence goes on from CM046965.1 coordinate 47,012,570, forward strand.
AATTTTGGAAAACATTTTCATTGCAAAAGCTTTGCTTGTTGTCGTGTTATTTTGAAATCAAATGCTATTTTTGAAAACGTGCCTAAGCTAATCAATTTTGACAGTTAAGTATAAATCATGCCTATCTTAATAAAACCTATCAAAACCATTAAAAATAATTAAAGCGGCCTTATTACAATTAAAAACCCAAAAACCTTAAACGTAATAAAAGAAGGTCCAGTTCACCAGAAGAAAATCAAATTTTTCAGAAACGTGTGGCCACTCCGAATCCCTCATAGCTCCAAGCCCACTATGGTTGGGGATTACCTGCGTGGATGAAAATAAAGGGGTGAGTTTGGGGAAACTCAGTGTGTAAATTAACCCAACCATAGCATATATCAGCTCAAACCCCAGAAACAGATCAAGTTGGCCTTGGCCCAGAACAGATTTCAGAATAAAGCCCATAGGCCCATAACAGAACAGAACAGATATCACATGTATATGCAGAAACCCAACCAGAATCCAACCACATGCACCCCCATACCAGCCTTACACCATGTGGGGAGACTACTCAACCCACCCAACTACTAGTGTGACAGAGTCACTAGAAACAGATAATCGTGGCAGAGCCACCAGAACAGATATATGTGGCAGAACCACCAGATCATGTAATTGTAGCATAGCCACTAGGATGCTTCCTCCATAATATAACCCATGTCCCCATGCAACAGATATACAATCATGGCATACATTATACAGAATCAGATCATCATGCTTTTCAGTCAAAACTGTGACAACCCGAATCAGGGCCTAATCGAATAGTGGTTTCGTGACCACAAATTCGAGATAGAAATAATTGTTTTATAATTATTTTATAATTATTTTGAGGTTTATGATATGATTTCATGATTTTGTGAAAATTTTGTGAAGAAATTCAATGCATAAAGTGCTTAATTTGAAGTTAGGGACTAAATTGAATAAGTTACAAAACTTGCATTCTAGAAGTTTCTAGTATGAAATTGCTTTAAAATATTAATTAGGAGGTCTTAAATAGAAATTGACCAATTTTAAGTTCATGGACAAAATTAGGACATGGAAGGAATTTTTGAAAGTTTAGTAGTAAGGGCATTTTGGTCATTTAGGGGTAAAATGAATTAAAATACAAAATTAAAAGCCAATTTTGCTCATCTTCTTCATGGAGGCCGAAATTAGCATGGGGGAGGCCATGGATAGGGTTTTCAAGCTTTCCAAGCTCAATAGTAAGTGATTCCAAGCCCCGTTTTTAATGTTCTTTACGTTTTTGGAATCCCGGTAGCTCGATTAAGCTTATTCTAGCAATTATTTAAGCTAGGGTTCATATTTGGAAAAATACTCATAGGTGAAATGTGTTTATTTTGATGTTTTATGGTAGAATATGAAGCTTGAAATTGTGTTAAACAACTTTTGCTAAGTGATTTTTCGTAAAAACGAGTAAAACGGCATAATCGATAAAAATATCTATTGTTCATAACTATGTGTTAGAGTGAGAATTTGATGTTGCCATAGAAGGGAAAAATGATCAGTATGTCATAAAACACAAGGAAATAGGATGAAGTTTAATTTTCGAGTCTTGGGGCAAAAGTGCAAATATGCAAAAGTTTAGGGGTCAAAATGCAAATTTGTAAAAATATGATTTTTAGACCCACATGAATAGTGTGATTAATTATTAGGCTAAATGTGATATTATAGATCAAGAAAGGCGTGGAATCGATCTCGAATGAGGAAAGGAAAATGTTTTGGACTAAATTGCAAAATTTCTATATTTTGCACCGAGGTAAGTTTGTATGTAAATAATACATTAACTTCATTTAAATTTTTATATTTCAGCCTATTATATATATTTTAGCCGATTTTGAAGCATAAATTGATTATTGGAAGAATGGAAATAAGTAATAGAGAGAGAAATCCCGTTGAACATTCTAAGAATTGAATAATATAGATGGAGTGTAGCTAGGTCACATGTATGATGTCGAGTGCACATCATGTGTACAAGAAAGCTACACGATACTATGTAGTAGCTAGGTCACATGTGTGATACGGGAAGTATCCCATGTAGACAAGAGAGCTACGGGAGAGAGATAAATGTAGCTAGGTCACATGTGTGATACGGGAAGTATCCCATGTAGACAAGAGAGCTACAGGATATATGTAGCTAGGTCGCATGCGTGGTTCTAGGTGAAGGACACCATGTAGACAAGAGAGCTACGAGATAAATTGGCTAGGTCACATGGGTGGTACTAAGTGTTCACCATGTGTACAAGAGAGCCGAATTATATGAAATATGATGGTGGAGTCTGTGTCTTTGAAACCATCAAGTATCGAAATTGATCCGAATTGTTCAACGGGATGGCTTTATGGTGACAATGTAATTATGGACCTATACTTGTAATGTATGAAATGTAGTGAAAATGAATTGTGATATGTATGTTAAAATGAGGTTAATACAAAGAAAGTGTGAAAGAGTGAATTAGCACTAAAACTGCTGTGGGACAATGAGCAGTGATGATTTGATTTTGAAAACTCACCAAAAGAGTAGGAATTTAACTAGAAGCTGAATGAGATGTGAAATTAAAGCTTGATGAGTCTATTTTCATATAAAAGAAACGGAGCAAGTAAAGGAATTCTATATTTTGAGATATTTATAATTGTGTCTGACTTGCTCAGAATGACTATGTGATCCCCTGTTCCAACTTTGAAAAATCATTAAAGTTTATGTGAATAAATTCATTATTGAGTCTAGTTTTAAATGAAACAGGTTTCATGATTATTTGAATTGTATATCGGGAGAAATTAAATTCAGAGTGAACAGAGGTCGATCACTGATATGTGTAACAGGGGAAATTTTAACTAATAAAATTTACTAATTGGCTTTACCAAAAATTCTAGAAAAAATTTAGTGAATAGATATATGAGTCTATTTTCAAGTAAAATTTACGGAATTGGATTTCGAGTTTCAGAATCGATTTATGATTTATTTAGTGAACATGACGCAGAGAGATATAAACTGACTAAAGTGGAATAAATAGTGAAATTAAAAGTAGATACACTTGAGTTATTATGTAATCATACTAAATTATTTATTCATTATTTATGTACTTGCTTACTAAGCGTAAAGCTTACTTCCTTCTTTTCATTTATTTTTAGTTTGTCGTGTCACTCGGGGGTTGGAGATCGTCGAGAGGCGAGATCACACTATCAAGCCATTACCCTTGGAGTATTGGCTAGTATATGTTAAATGTTTTCATGTGAGTGGCATGTATAAGAAGTTTATTTCATGTCATGTATTATTATTATGATTTGGTTTACGTATTGGCCTACATTGAGCTTTTGTACATGGCCGTGAGATGTGGTCTTTATTTATTGTGGTTTGCAAGTTTTAATTTTGGGCGTAACTTTGTGACCCGATTTTATATGTTTGTGAATGTTTAAGTCCGTGAACGCCTCGAACCTTGTTTCGAGTCGGATACGGTGAAGGGTGTTACATTTAGTGGTATCGAGCTATGGTTTAGTCGGTTCTCGGACTAACCTAGCATGTGTAAAAGTCCAGCTATACATGCCACCGATCCGTGATAGTGTGATGTCTCCCGACGCGCGTGAACACCGCCTTGTTTAGACAGAGGTACTCTCCAACCGAGCTGCAGACCGACCATGTTCAATGTGATGCGAAAGTGTTTGAATAAAATTACGATTATGAGTCTCGATTTAGAAAGGTATGAATAAAAATTTATGATATATATATAAGTGATAACACGTGAGATGAAAAAGTCATGTTGTAATAAATATCTATACATGCTTGATGCTCCTATGATGTAGCGTATTTGATTTACTTGATAAGGTGAATGGGATAAATAGAAATTCGTAGAGGTATGAGTAAAAGTTCCTAATATTATGATATGAATAAATATGTCATTGCCTTGATTGAACATTGAATGTTGATGAATGTGAATGATATTTTTTTATGAGATAAATGATTATAATGAAATGAATTTATCTATGTTAAATTGTTTGGACTGAATTATGTGATTGTAATGATATATATATGATGATGCATGAAATGAAAGTTGCCATTGTGATGCAAATATCTATGTTTGTTTAACCCTTATATGATGTCATGAGTATGATTTGCTCAAGTAGATGAATGGATAAGTCAAGCTATTCAAAAAAATAAATAAAATATGATGCATGCATAATTATACTTGACTAAATGAGATAACTCGGAAAGTGGGCATTAAATCAATATGAATGTTAGTTACTCAAAATGAATGACATGATTGAGATATGATTGCTCGATGAAAACTGTGTTTCATGTATATGTATATGAGAGTTGAGTCAGAGGCCCTACGACCCCTTCCCCTTATCAAAATGGTGTTTTATAATGGAATTTCATGAGATTTGTAATCTGAATAAGTTTCCTGTTGAGAAACCAAAGAGTTCATGCTAGAATAATTATAAATATTATTAGAGATTGAAGAATGAGTTGATAAGTAAAGTCAAAGCTAAAAAAAAATCGATTGGCATAAGGATTATTGGAGTTATGCACTATTCCAATTAGAGAAGAAAATTATTTTGATAAATTGAATTACTAAGGTACAAGGTCAAGGAAAGTGCAAAACAAAATTTATTCGTAACTAGTCTTCTTTAGTGAAAAATAATATGAAATTTGTGATGACAGAAATAGTTGGGGAAATGATATCTGAGATGTGTAATATCTGAGTGTGACAGTTACGGCTGGACAGATTTTAGCAGTTTCTTCTAAGATGTTTTATGTGTTTATCCGTTCCTGTAAATATTTCTAGGGTTGTTGATCTTTTGAATAAATTCTAGTTATATGAGGATGTTTTCTAATCTCGATGTTAGACGAAAGCATTGGTAGCTTTGACTGTTTTATAATTTGTATTGCTCTATTCTTTCGGGCATTCTATTATATTCTGCCTGATATAAATAAAAAAAAAGAGAGAATATGTATAATACTATGATTTTGTTTCATCTACTTGATGCTCCATTTGATATGTATATATAGGAAGATACATTGTTCTTGTTGCATTTAATTCCAAAGTGAGATTAAATGATGTTTTCTATTGGATTTCTTTTCTTTAAGGAATTATCGGGATTTTCTATATTTTCCTATGAGTTTGGTTTTGATTTTCCTAAGCATAGTATCGTATCTTGGGTTTCTTTATTCGGTTTCTCTATCTTGGATTTCTTTATTTGGTTTTCTTGTTATCTTTATTCCGTAATTTGTCAATTATGACTCATGCTTGGAGTGCATTCTTCAGCTCGTGATAATCATGTCAAGTATGACTATACTTCGATTTGATTTGGGTAATATGGTGATTTCAAAGATTGGGATTTTTCTAATTTTCGTGTAAGGTTTGACAACAAAGAAAAGCATAAGTCATAAAAGTGCGAGTTTCAATCGGTATGGTGGATTACTTCTCTCAAGTAAGTCAATTATAGTTAATGTCTTCAATTGAGATGTTTTGGTTACTTGAGCTAATGCAATTGAAATAGTTTTGATTAACGTAAGGAATGAATAGTAAAGGATGGCATGATGAAATATTTCGTAACTAGAAGAAAGGATTATTTTTTGAGGTTATATCGTAATTATTTCCGTAGTGGAAAGAGGAAAATATGATAGTCGTGAGTTAACTAAAAGAGTATAGTGAGGATCGACTTCTGATGTTGAATTTCAGATTGGATCCGATTCATGATATTATTATTCGAGGCTTATACAAAAGAATTGTATGAAGCTCACAAAGAAATTTGCCTATTCATTCGAGAGAGTAATGACGCGTAATCGTAATTTGATTCGATGTTATTGGATTATGATTTATTGATAATGAAAATCAGTATGATTATTTCGGAAGAGTGTAGGTCCCTTTGATCATTGGATTTCTTGGAATTCTAGTCTCCATTAACCAAATTGAGATCTGGTTTTATGTCAAGATGACAAGGGAAACGGAGAAGGCTTGAAAATTTAAGAACAATTGAGAGATGAGTCCGTAAGCTTTCATAATATATGAAAAAATTAAAAGATATATTGAAGGCACCACACGAGTGAAAGTTCTTCAAAGACCGAATCTGAAATTTATGCATCTAAGTGAAGACCACTTTTTCAGTAAGATTTTCTGGGACGAAAATCTCTAAAGGGGGAGAATTGTGACAACCCGAATCAGGGCCTAATCGGAATAGTGGTTTCGTGACCACAAATTCGAGATAGAAATAATTGTTTTATAATTATTTTATAATTATTTTTAGGTTTATGATATGATTTCATGATTTCGTGAAAATTTCGGGAAGAAATTCAATGCATAAAGTGCTTAATTTGAAGTTAGGGACTAAATTGAATAAGTTACAAAACTTGCATTCTAGAAGTTTCTAGTATGAACTTGCTTTAAAATATTAATTAGGAGGTCTTAAATAGCAATTTGACCAATTTTAAGTTCATGGACAAAATTAGGACATGGAAGGAATTTTTGAAAGTTTAGTAGTAAGGGCATTTTGGTCATATAGGGGTAAAATGAATTAAAATACAAAATTAAAAGCCAATTTTGCTCATCTTCTTCATGGAGGCCGAAATTAGCATGGGGGAGGCCATGGCTAGGGTTTTCAAGCTTTCCAAGCTCAATAGTAAGTGATTCCAAGCCCCGCTTTTAATGTTTTTTACGTTTTTGGAATCCCAGAGGCTCGATTAAGCTTATTCTAGCAATTATTTAAGCTAGGGTTCATATTTGGAAAAATACCCATAGGTGAAATGTGTTTATTTTGATGTTTTATGGTAGAATATGAAGCTTGAAATTGTGTTAAACAACTTTTGTTAAGTGATTTTTCGTAAAAACGAGTAAAACGACATAATCGATAAAAATATCTATTGTTCATAACTATGTGTTAGAGTGAGAATTTGATGTTGCCATAGAAGGGAAAAATGATCAGTATGTCATAAAACACAAGGAAATAGGATGAAGTTTAATTTTCGAGTCTTAGGGTAAAAGTGCAAATATGCAAAAGTTTAGGGGTCAAAATGCAAATTTGTAAAAATATGATTTTTAGACCCACATGAATAGTGTGATTAATTATTAGGCTAAATGTGATATTATAGATCAAGAAAGGCGTGGAATCGATCTCGAACGGGGAAAGGAAAATGTTTTGGACTAAATTGCAAAATTTCTATATTTTGCACCGAGGTAAGTTTGTATGTAAATAATACATTAACTTCATTTACATTTTTATATTTCAGCCTATTATATATATTTTAGCCGATTTTGAAGCATAAATTGATTATTGGAAGAATGGAAATAAGTAATAGAGAGAGAAATCCTGTTGAACATTCTAAGAATTGAATAATATAGATGGAGTGTAGCTAGGTCACATGTATGATGCCGAGTGCACATCATGTGTACAAGAAAGCTACACGTTACTATGTAGTAGCTAGGTCACATGTGTGATACGGGAAGTATCCCATGTAGACAAGAGAGCTACGGAGAGAGATAAATGTAGCTAGGTCACATGTGTGATACTGAAGTATCCCATGTAGACAAGAGAGCTACTGGATATATGTAGCTAGGTCGCATGCGTGGTTCCAGTGAAGGACACCATGTAGACAAGAGAGATACGAGATAAATTGGCTAGGTCACATGGGTGGTACTAAGTATTCACCATGTGTACAAGAGAGCCGAATTATATGAAATATGATGGTGGAGTCATGTGTTTGAAACCATCAAGTATCGGAATTGATCCGAATTGTTCAACGGGATGGCTTTATGGTGACAATGTAATTATGGACCTATACTTGTAATGTATGAAATGTAGTGAAAATGAATTGTGATATGTATGTTAAAATGAGGTTAATACAAAGAAAGTGTGAAAGAGTGAATTAGCACTAAAACTGTTGTGGGACAGTAGCAGTGACGTGATTTTGAAAACTCACCAAAAAGAGTAGGAATTTAACTAGAGGCTGAATGAGATGTGAAATTAAAGCTTGATGAGTCTATTTTCATATAAAAGAAACGGAGAAAGTAAAGGAATTCTATATTTTGAGATATTTATAATTGTGTGTGACTTGCTCAGAATGACTATGTGATCCCCTGTTCCAACTTTGAAAAATCATTAAAAATTTTACAAAACAAATTAAGAAATATAGTTTATATTCATAAATTCATTATTGAGTCTAGTTTTAAATAAAATAGGTTTCATGATTATTTGAATTGTATACTGGGAGAAATTAAATTCGTAGTGAACAGAGGTCAGATCAATCGATCTGTGTAACAGGGGAAATTTTAACTAATAAAATTTACTAATTGGCTTGACCAAAAATTCTATAAAAAAATTAGTGAATAGATATATGAGTCTATTTTCAAGAAAAATTTACAGAATTGGATTTCGAGTTTCGTAACTCGAGTTATGATTTATTTAGTGAACATGATGCAGGAGAGATAGCTTGACCAAAGTGGAATAAATAGTGAAATTAAAAGTAGATACACTTGAGTTATTATGTAATCATACTAAATTCTTTATTCATTATTTATGTACTTGCTTACTAAGCGTAAAGCTTACTTCCTTCTTTTCATTTATTTTTAGTTTGTCAGTTTAGCTCGGGGTTGGAGATCGTCGGAGGCAAAGATCACACTATCAAGCCATTACCCTTGGAGTATTGGCTAGTATATGTTAAATGTTTTCATGTGAGTGGCATGTATAAGAAGTTTATTTCATGTCATGTATTATTATTATGATTTGGTTTACGTATTGGCCTACATTGAGCTTTTGTACATGGCCGTGAGATGTGGTCTTTATTTATTGTGGTTTGCAAGTTTTAATTTTGGGCAGAACTTTGTGACCCGATTTTATATGTTTGTGAATGTTTAAGTCCAGTAACGCCTCGAACCTTGTTCCGGAGTCGGATACGGGTGAAGGGTGTTACAAAAACTAACCCTAGGGGTATAATGGCCATTTTTCACCTAGGGGTATAATAGTAATTTTACATACATAGGGGTATTCTAGTAATTTAACTACTCTTAGGGTTTTCATGCATATCATAGCCATTTACGTACTAATAGAAACGCTTATCGAGCATTCTTACCATATTAGGCCCGTTGGCCCATTAACCCTATCTTGGCCCATTAAGCCCAGAAATATTGAAATGCACGGAATCGCAATCTTATCACTTTAGTTTACCATATACATCAAACTATCAATCTCACGAGCATTCGCACACTCGCAAGTTCCCAAAATACCAGCTTTTCGGCTTTTCGGCTTTTGCCGATCTACTCTATGAGAGGGTGTCAGTTACACACCTATTTGCGACGATATGCTGATGATTTCCACACACGAGTTGCCTACAATCAGTTACTTAATACGTTAATTATAAATCCAATCGCAACATTTATACAGAACCCCTTACCAAGAATTCGGCCCTTAACACCTTACGCACTAGCAACCTTACCTTTGCCGAAACTAGTGACCAAGTTTTGATCCAATCATTTCACTTGTCCAAGCTTTGATCAGCAGCCTCTAGATCACACTATTATCAAAATAAAACAGTTATCACAATCCCTAGAGCTACAAGCCCAAATCGACAGCCTCCCTAACCTTTAGGGATTTCGGCTTTTCCAAAACCCGAAATAAAGAATAAGTTTGAAAGGCTTACCACCGGTTCCCTCGGTCAATGATTCCAACTAATTCCTACTTGATTCTGATGCAGATCTACCCCTCAAATGATAACAAAAGTCAAGATTTTAGTGATCTTAAAATTCGGCTATGTCCCTATGGCTATGCGTTTTCGGCTTTTTGTAATAGTGAAGAAAAGATGAGGGTTTTGTAATGGCTTTGTCGATAGAAACCTGGGGTTCAGAGGATGAAAGAATCGGCCAACACAATAGAGAAAAATAAGAGGGTTTGCCTAGAAGAAAACGGCACAAAAGGAATTAGGCTTTCAGGATTTTGGCTTTTTGAGGCAACCAATTATGAGGGTTTAGAAACAATTGATAAAAGATAGAGATGAACAAGATGGTAGGAAGATTCAGCTATAGAGGAAAAGAAGAAGAAGATAGATGGAGAGAAAAAGAAAAGAGAGGAAGAGGAGGAAGGATGGTCAGAAATACGGCACAACCTACCCCAACTGCCGAATTTATACTTGGCATTTAACCTAGCCGAAATTTTCCTTCTAAAGAAACCCTTGGCCGGCCAGCTCTTACTCTTCAAGAGTCCACCATTCGACCAATACTGCTCCCCCTAATCAGCTCCTAAATATTCTCCCTTATCCCCTCCTTACTCAATTTCCTGAGCAACTCAAACTCCTTCAGACAGACTTTTACTTGAGTTCCATTACTTACCATTCCTAGTCATAAAAATAATTCCCTTAGTATGCTCTCATTGTGATTTGAACCTGGGTCCTCCCTAGCATCCATACGCCACTTTTATAGCCTTCCCAGTGGCGTCACATGCCACTTTACTACCTGTTCCTTGTGATTTATTTTACATAATTAATACTTAAAAGCCCAGTTTACCATAACCCTTTTTTCTTATGGTTTTTAAAATTAATTAAAATTACCGGGTTTTAACTTAAGCTTGGGCCTTCCAGAGGCCCACTATCATAATTAAACCTACGCCAAGCAGACAGAACATAGAAATTTTAAAATTTTCCAACATTCACAGAATTCCTGAAAATTGGGGCGTTACAACTCTACCCTCCTTAAAGAAATTTCGTCCTCGAAATTTACCTAATCCAAACAGATGAGGGTATTGTTGTTGCATCGCTTCTTCTGGCTCCCAAGTAGCGTCCTCTCTGCCATGATTACGCCAAAGCACTTTCACTAATAGAACAGATTTCCTTCTTAGAACCTTAACATCTCGATCCAATATTTGCACAGGCTTCTCCTCAAAGGTCAAATCAGTTTGCACCTCAATCTCTGCAACCGGCATGACATGAGCAGGGTCAGAATGATAACGCCTTAACATGGAGACGTGAAAAACATTGTGAATCCTGTCTAACTCTGGGGGCAATTCCAATTGATAAGCCACTAGGCCTACTCGCTTCAAAACCCGATAAGGCCCAATGAACCACGGACTCAACTTGCCCTTCTTACCGAACCTTAAAATCTTCTTCCAAAGAGAAAGCTTCAAGAAGACCATATCACCTACTGCGTACTCAATCTCTTTATGTTTCAAATCCGCATACGACTTTTGCCTATCAGCAGATTCTTTTAACCGACCCCTAATTATTCTAACCTTGCCCTCAGTATCAGCTACCAACTCTGGTCCAAGAACTTGTCGCTCTCCTAGTTCGGTCCAACAACTAGGTGTTTGACACCTTCGCCCATACAGTGCTTGATATGGTGCCATTCGAATACTCACCTGATAACTATTGTCGTATGCAAACTCTGCCAATGCAAGTAATCCTCCCAATTACCTTAGAAGTCAATAACACATCCCCTCAACATGTCCTCCAGAATCTGAGTAACCCTTTTCGACTGACCATCAGTTTGAGGATGGAAAGCCGTACTAAAGTGCAATCGCGTCCCCAACGCCTCATGTAACTTTTGCCAAAATTGAGATGTGAGCCTGGGATCCCTGTCAGAAATAATCGAAATTGGGACACCATGAAGTCGCACGATCTCTGCTACGTACAACTTGGCTAACTTTTGAAGTGAGAAGTCTGTGCGGACAGGTATAAAATGGGCCAATTTGGTCAACCTATCCACAATTACCCAAATTGAATCTTTCTTCAATGGTGTCAAGGGTAGCCCACTCACAAATTCTATGGTTACCCTCTCCCACTTCCAAAGTGGTATCTTTACTGGCTGCAACAGTCCAGAAGGTAATTGATGATCAGCTTTCACTTGCTGGCATGTAAAACATTTCCCCACAAACTCTGTTAATTCTCGTTTAAGCCCAGGCCACCAGTACAACTTTCGCAAGTCGTGATACAACTTATTCCCTCCAGGATGCATGGCACAAAGTCCACCATGAGCCTCCTTCAGTATTGACTGCCTCAAGTCAGAGTCCTTCGGAATGCAAATTCTTCCTCGAAAACACAGAACACCTTTGCTAGTCAACCCGAACTCAGAAGTTTCCCCTTCCTTAACTTGTTGGAAACAAGCAACCAAAGACTCATCTCTCAACTGTTTTTCCTTAATCTGATCCACCCAGGTCGGCCTTACTTGCAACTCAGCGAATATACTCCCATCATCATACAGACTTAGACGAGCAAACATTGCTCTCAGATCAGATATAGCTCTTTGACTTAGAGCATCGGCTACCACATTAGCCTTGCCTGGGTGATACTCAATCGAACAGTCATAATCCTTAAGCAAATCTATCCATCTCCTTTGCCTAAGGTTCAATTCCTTCTGAGTCAAAAAATACTTAAGAATCTTATGGTCTGTGTATATAATACACTTTTCCTCGTACAAGTAACGTCTCCAAATCTTAAGTGCAAAGATCATTACTGCCAACTCCAAATCATGAGTAGGATAGTTCCCTTCGTGAAGCTTAAGATGTCGTGATGCATAAGCAACCACCTTACCCTCTTGCATCAACACACGACCCAAACCTACATGTGATGCATCATCACGTACACAAGAAAATCCTTCCTGCACTCTACCGATTAACACAGGTGCTTTAGTCAGAACTTTTTTCAACTTTTCAAAAGCTTCCTGCTGCTTTTCAGTCTACACAAACAGTACTCCTTTCCTTATGAGTTTTGTCAGCGGTGCTGCCATCACAGAAAAACCTTCCACAAACCTTCTATAGTATCCTGCCAACCCTAGGAAACTCTAAATTTTTGACACCGTCCTAGGTGGCTTCCACTCCAAAATCGCTTTAATCTTTCGAGGGTCTACCTTAATCCCCTCGGCAGAGACCACATGTCCTAAGAACGTTACCTCCCTTAACTAGAATTCACACTTGCACACTTGCAACACAATGCGGAGATGCTCATCATGTTTCGCTTCAGTTTCAGAATATACTAGAATATCGTCAATAAAGACGACTACGGACCGATCTAAGAATGGTTGGAACACACGATTCATCAGATCCATAAATGCTGCAGGAGCATTTGTCAGTCCAAATGGCATAACCAGAAACTCGTAATGACCATACCGAGTCCTGAATACTGTCTTATGGATATCTGCCTCTTTGACCCTTAACTGATGATATCCAGACCGAAGGTCGATCTTGGAAAATACAGAAGCTCCTCTAAGTTGGTCAAACAGATCGTCAATCCTTGGCAGAGGGTACATATTCTTAATCGTCAGTTTGTTCAACTGGCGATAATCAATGTACATTCACATCGTCCCATCCTTCTTCTTCATGAATAGCACTGGTGCTCCCCATGGAGACACACTTGGCCTAATAAAGCCCCTACTCAACAACTCTTGAATTTGGGCTTTCAGCTCTACTAACTCCTTCGGTGCCATCCTATACGGTGCGATGGACACTGGTGCCGTTCCTAGAAATAAGTCAATTCCAAACTCAACTTTTCAGTTGGAGGCAATCCTGGAAGCTCCTCCGGAAAAACATCTTGAAACTTTTTTACGGTCCTTACCTTGTCCACTATCAGCCCCTCCCCTTCTGACTGACTTACAAATGCCAAATAGGCCTTACAACCTTTCTGAATCCACTTTTCAGCCCTCAATGCCGACACCACATTGGACAAATAGTCCTTTTGTTCATCTATCATCATAACCTCCTCACCCTCCGTGGTCCTTAGCACCATTCGCTTAGCAGCACAATCCAAAGTCGCCTATGCTTAACAAGCCACTCCATTCCCAAAATGAGGTCAAACTCTCCGAAAGATTGAATTTATCTAATTTATTTCTATATCGAATAGAGTGATGATTAAAATGAATGATTTACTGAGTATAAATCTCCATAAGATCTCCAGGAAAAATCCTACCTTGAGTTTCTAAGGGTACATCCCTATACAGTTTGTCTACCCTAATCGAGTGACCCAAAGGACTTAATACAAATACCCCACTCACAATCTCCTCAGAGTGCACAATTAACGACCCAGATATGGCACATGCAACATAGGAATGAGTAGATCCAATATCCACCAAAGTAGTATACGGCATGCTAGAAACCAAAAACGTACCAGTTATGATGTCAGGTGCGTCGCCCTCCTCTTGATGACGAGCTGCATACACTAACGTTGGCTGTCGAGCCTCAGTATTTCTGGCACCCCTGCCAGGCGCCCCTCGACCTCGACCATTTCCATTTCCACCCCTACCTTGTCCACGTCCTCTCGGTGGTTATGGTCCACCCCTCACGAGTTGAGCAACCCTCTGTTCAGCAACCTGAACCTGATCAGCTCTCTGAGGACAGTCCTTAACTCTATGCTCCATAGATCCGCATCGAAAACAAGCACCGAAACATTTCTTACACTCGCCCAAGTGTACCTTACCACAGTCTCCACAGATTGGTGGTTTAGCAACATTCATCGAAATTGCTCGAACTGGTTCCTCCACTCTTCCTCTCTTAACATTCCTATTTGCACCACCTGAAGGTCCGAAATCCTTTCGAAAATGGTTTCGATCCTTCTCACGGTTTTTCCTCTCAGTACGCTTCACCTCCTCAGCTATCTTAGCTTTTTCCACCAGAACCGCGAAATCACAATCCCTCTGCGAAGCAATCAGCATCTTAAGTTCATCTCTGAGTCCATCCTCAAAGCGCACGCTACGTTCATACTCCGTAACAACTATTCCCACAGCATACTGGCTTAACCTCAGAAACTCAGCCTCGTACTCTGCAATCGACTTATTTCCTTGAACCAGATTTAAGAATTCCTTCCTGCTGGCGTCCACATAACTCGCCCCAACATACTTCCCTTTAAATGCCGTCTTAAACAGCTCCTAAGTTATCCTATCAGCTGGGGTTCCATCTCTCACGGTGAGCCACCACTGATAGGCCTCTTCTCGCAGCAGCGATACGACTCCCTTCAGCTTTTGCTCCACAGAGCAATCCAAGTCGTCCATAATCCGTTCTGTGGCCTCCAACCAATATTCTGCCACATTTGGGGCTACGCCAGATATGCCCCTAAAGATTTTCGCTCCGTTAGGCCAGAGTCGTTCAGAAATAGATCCTCAAATTTCGTTGCCCGTACTTGCCCCGGCAACCCTTTCCAGAACACAAAGCATTGCCTGCGATAGGGCGTCATCCCTGGCACCACGATCATGAGACTCCACTTCCGTTGTCAGAGGTACTGGTGCATCTACCGTCGGCATATGTCCCAAAGCCGAAGATCCCGCTCGAGCACTTCCTCGGCCACGTCCATGGCCTCTTCCACGAGCGGTTCTTGTACTCATACTGTATTATCTGATTACAAATTTTATGCATTAATTCAATATTTCAGTGATTATTATAGATGTTTTATGAATCAGACAGTAATTCAGAGTTTGTTTTCGCAGAATCGAAGTCTAGCTACAGTTTCAGTCTCTTATCAATTTTTTTCTTATGATTTCAGTATTATCCTATCTAGAGTATCCTAGTAGGGTTTCAGTACAGACAGATAATTCAGAAAAATATTCAGAAAAGTTCAGAGTAGTACTTACAAGCTTGAGCCGGAGATTCGGAATGCCACTTAAAGATTCAGATTTTGAAAATAGAGTTTTACAGTCTTTATAAAACTTTTATTTTTGAAAACCTTTGTTTTTGTAAACCTATTCCATAGCCGAGTTGTTGTAACTTAGCTCTGATACCACTAAATGTAACACCCTAAACTCGGCCTGGACATTATAACCGAATTCGACGTGCCACATCGAAGTGTTTGAAACATTTTATGTCGTTGATCTTGAAGAATTTACTTAGTGTTTGAAAAGATAATGTTATTATAAGTTAAAGTGAATGGAAATCAGAAACCGTAGGAAACCGTAAAGAGAGAGGTGAGTCCATCGGACTGCTTAAGTACCAAGCTCTCCTCGGAACCAATCCTAGACATGCACACCGCCATTGCCACACTTAACGTCGAGTATATTTTTAGGAAACCAAGTCGATTAAGTCCATTTTAAGAAAAGTGATTAATTTTGGAAAACATTTTCATTGTGGAAGCTTTGCTTGTTGTCGTGTTTTTTGAAATCAAATGCTATTTTTGAAAACGCGCCCTAAGCTAATCAATTTCGACAGTTAAGTATAAATCATACCTATCTTCATAAAACCTATGAAAACCATTAAAAATAATTAAAGTAGCCTTATTACAATTAAAACCCCAAAAACCTTAAACGTAATAAAAGAAGGTCCAGTTCACTAGAAGAAAAAACGTGTGGCCACTCCGAATCCCTCACAACTCCAAGCCCACTATGGTTGGGGATTACCTGCGTGGATGAAAATAAAGGGGTGAGTTTGGGGAAACTCAGTGTGTAAATTAACCCAACCATAGCCTATATTAGCCCAAACCCCAGAAACAGATAAGTTGGCCTTGGCCCAGAACAGATTTCAGAATAAAGCCCATAGGCCCATAACAGACCAGAACAGATATCACATGTATATGCAGAAACCCAACCCGAATCCAACCACATGCATCCCCATACCAGCCTTACACCATGTGGGGAGACTACTCGACCCACCCAACCGCTACACGCTATAGAAATATGCAGCAAGGCTGCCAGAACAGACAGTGTGACGGAGTCACCAGAAACAGATAATCGTGGCAGAGCCGCCAGAACAGATATATGTGGCAGAACCACCAGATCAGATAACTATGGCACAGCCACCAGGACGCTTCCTCCATAATATAACCCATGTCCCCATGCAATAGATATACAATCATGGCATACATTATACAAAATTAGATCATCATGCTTTTCAGTCAAAACTAACCCTAGGGGTATAATGGTCATTTTGCACCTAGGGGTATAATAGTAATTTTACATACATAGGGGTATTTTAGTAATTTAACTACTCTTAGGGTTTTCATGCATATCATAGCCATTTACGTACTAACAGAAACACTTACCGAGTGTTCTTACCATAATAGGCCCGTTGGCCCATTAACCTTATTTTGGCCCATTAAGTCCCGAAATATCGAAATGCATGGAATCGTGCACTCTGTAGTCTTATCACTTTAGTTTACCATATACATAAAGCTACCAATCTCACGAGCATTCGCACACTCGTAAGTTCCCAAAATACCGGCTTTTTGGCATTTCGACTTTTCACCTTTTGCCGATCTAGTCTATGAGAGGGTGTCAGTTACACACCTTTTCGCGACGATATGCTAATGATTTCCACACACGAGTTGCCTACAATCAGTTATTTATTACGTTAATTATAAATCCAATCGCAACTTTTATACAGAACCCCTTACCAAGAATTCAGCCCTTAACACCTTAGGCACTAGCAACCTTACCTTTGCCGAAACTAGTGACCAAGTTTAGATCCAATCGCTTCACTTGTCCAAGCCTTGATCAGCAGCCTCTAGATCACACTATTATCAAAATAAAACAGTTATCACAATCCCTAGAGCTACAAGCCCAAATCGACAGCCTCCCTAACCTTTGGGATTTTGGCTTTTCCAAAACCCAAAATAAAGAATAGGTTTGAAAGACTTACCACCAGTTCCCTCGTTCAATGATTCCAACTAATTCCTACTCGATTCTGATGTAGATCTACCCCTCAAATGATAACAAGAGTCAAGCCTTTAGTGATCTTAAAATTCAGCTATGTCCCTATGGCAATACGTTTTTGGCTTTTTGTAATAGTGAGGAAAAGAAGAGGGTTTTGTAATGGCTTTGTCGACAGAAACTTGGGGTTTGGAGGATGAAAGAATCGACCAACACAATGGAGAAAAATAAGAGTGTTTGACTAGAAGAAAACGGCACAAAAGGAATTAGGCTTTCGGGATTTTGACTTTTTGAGACAACCAGTTATGAGGGTTTAGAAACAATTGATAAAAGATGGAGATGAACAGGATGGTAGGATGATTCAGCTATATAGGAAAAGAAGAAGAAGATAGATGGAGAGAAAAAGAAAAGAGAGGAAGAGGAGGAAGGATGGTCAGAAATACGGCATAACCTACCCCAACTGCCGAATTTATACTTGGCATTTAACCTAGCCAAAATTTTCCTTCTAAAGCACCCCTTGGCCAGCCAACTCGTGCTCCTCAAGAGTCCACCATTCGGCCAATACTACTCCCCCTAATCAGCTACTAAATCCTCTCCCTTATCCCCTCCTTACTCAATCTCCTAAGCAACTCAAACTCCTCCAGACAGACTTTTACTTGAGTTCCATTACTTACCATTCCTAGTTATAAAAATAATTCCCTTAGTATGCTCTCATTGTGATTTGAACCTGGGTCCTCCCTAGCATCCATACGCCACTTTTATAGCCTTCCTAGTGGCGTCACATGCCACTTTACTACCTGCTTCCTTGTGATTTATTTTACACAATTAATAATTAAAAGCCCAGTTTACCAGAACCCCTTTTTCTTATGGTTTTTAAAATTAATTAAAATTACCGGGTTTTAACTTAAGCTTGGGCCTTCCAGAGGCCCACTATCATAATTAAACCTACGCTAAGCAGACAGAACATAGAAATTTTAAATTTTGCCAACATTCACAGAATTCCCGAAAATTGGGGCGTTACAAATGTGATATTATTATGACAGGTAATATGTGAGAATATGTGATATATAATGTACTAATTTTAATGCACACATATGTGGTCGGATGTAACAGTCCATTTTTAGTCAACTTGAAATAGTGGTTTTAGAACCACAAATTTGAGGTCAAAATTATTATTTTATTATTATTTTAATGTTTATAGCATGATAGTGTGTTTGTGTGAAAATTTTGTTAAGAAATTTTGTCGTTTGAATGCTCAATTCGATAAAAAGGACTAAATCTCATAAGGTGCAAAAGTGTTGCTCTAATAGTCAAAGGTATTAAATAATCATGAAATTAACTAGTGAAAGTCCTTAAGTTGTAATTAGACCATTTTTAAAGTAAGTGGACAAAGATGGACATGGTTATGTGAATATTAAATATTATACATTAAAGGTTAATTTTGTAACTTGGTTATTAAAGTAAATTAAATAAAACAAAATCAAATTATTAAGGCTATCATCTTCTTTAGTCTATTTTTAGCAAGAAGAAAAGCCATTTCTACAGCTTGAATTTTGGCAAGCGAATCTCCTTCAATTAGGTATGCATTTTTAACCCATTTTTAATGATTTCTACGTTTTTTAGATCGTTGCGGCTTAGTCTAGCTAGCCCAGGGACTAGTTTGAAAAACTGTTAAAGATTAAGGATGTTTCCATTGATGAATAAGCATGTATTTTGATGTTTAATGGTAGATTATGAATGTTTGATGTTAGTTATATAAGTTTTGTTAAGTGATTTTTAGTGAAAATGTAAATTAGGGATTAAATTGTGAAATGTGGAAACATTATGGTTAAAATGTGAAATAAATGAAAAATATGGGCTGCTAGGGACCTAATTGAAATTTTTCTAGCATGGGTTTGGGTGAAATTGCACGAATTTGTAATTTTATTAAATAAGGACTAAATTGTAAAAATGTGAAACATTAGGGGAAAATATGTAAAAGTGCCTTAATGTGAATTTTGGACTAAATTGAATAGAGAGGTAATTAAATAAGTTGATTTTGATTACATATAGATCAAGAAAAGCGAAATTTGGAACTAGATTGGGGAAAAATAAAGTACTCAACTAATCGACCTATTTCGCCGTTTTAGCGTCCAAGGTAAGTTCGTATGTAATAAGCATTGTTATAATTATGTTTTTAATGCTTTGATATTGTATGAATTGTGAATACGACTCTACAGACACGATCGATGATGATTCAGCAAGTGAGAAATCCCGATTGAACTTTAGGAATAGATTAGGATACGAATGACATGTCATTAGGGGTTATTGTGATTATGTGATTCAAGTGCTGGTCCTGTACGTCCTACCGGTGGCTAAGTACTGGCGTGTGTTACGGTTACTTGACAGCTTGTGTGAGCAGTACCGTGTAGTTACGTCTTGACGCACAACTTGTGTGAGCAAGCCCGTTGATAGCTCGAGAGTGAGAACGTATTTGATACGAGATTGAGATAGCATTGGCTAAGTATGTGGCACTTTGGTGCGAGTTTCCCGTGTATTCGATAGTATTCTGAATGGTTCAATAGGTAAATGAAAGACATGGTTAAGTATGAGATTGATATGTGATGGTACAGGTATGTATATGAATGTATAAGTTTCAAATCGAAGAAATTGTGAAGTACACATATAAAAATATGATTAAATATGTGAAAGGTTTGTAGTTAATATGAATTACATATTGATATGTTCAAATTATTGAATTGTATATTTATGTTAAGATTGAGTTTATTTCATATGAGCTTACTAAGCTATAAAGCTTACTTTGTTTATTTTACCGTGTTTTATAGTGATTTCAAAGCTAGCTCGGATTCGGGGATCTTGGACAATTCGTCACACTATTCTACTGCCACATTGGTACTTTTGAGCTTATGTTTTGAGTATATGGCATGTATAGGGACTTTGGTCATTTTAATTATGAGTTGTTAATGATTTTGGTCATTTAAAATGGCTTGTAAATGTTAAATGTTTTGGTATTGTATATAGCCATGAAAGTTGAATTAACTTGGTTGGTTTGATTGTGTATGTAGCACCCCAAACCCGACCTGGACGTTAGGGCCAAGTCTGGTGTGTCACATCAACCAAAGTTTAGTCACGTTCCTTAGTTACTACGATTAAGGTGTGGTTTGTGAATACGTTATTTCAGTTGATTAGAAAACTTCCGGTTAATTTGTGAGCATCCTATTTACTAGATCATGTTAGTCATTTTGTTATCCATTTGTTACGAGTGTTTCGTTTAAAAATGTTGTTTAGTTTTACAAAAACCCATGCAGCTTAATTCTATCAGTTTCAAACGAGTATTAATAAAGAAATTTAATAAAACTTAAGAATGGCCTTATTACAAATTCAAAACCCAAAAACATAAAGGAAATAATCTAAAATAAAAGTGAAGGTATAAATACTTATTTTAAACAGTCCACATGGCCACTCTGAATCCCTCGAGCTCCAAGTCCACCGATCTAAGGCTCACCTACAAAGATGGGAAAAAGGGGGTGAGTTTGGAAAACTCAGTGTGTAAAATAAACCCAACTAGAGCCTATATCGGTTCAAGCTTTACTGGGCCTAAGCCCTATCAAGAAATAGAATTAACTGGGCCTTAGCCCTATTCAAAAATCAGTGTGGCCCTTAAGCCCATTACAGTAACAGAATATATATTATGCATGTATGCAGAAACCCAACCCATGTCCAGCCGTATACATCCCCGTACCAACCTTACACCATGTGGGGAGACAACTCAACCCACCCATCCGCTACACACCACACGTAATTTGCAAAGATGGTCGCGAATGAGATATTGTGACAGAGTCACGAGATATGAATATTGTGGCGAGCCACGAGCGATATATTTGTGACATAGCCACCAGAAACAAATATTTGTGGCATAGCCACCAGAACGCTTCCTCCATCAATATAACCCATATCCCATGCAACAGATATACATGTCATGGCATACAACATACAGAATCAGATTATCATGCATTTCAGTCAAAATTAACCCTAAGGGTATAACGGTCACTTTGCACCTAGGGGTATAATGGTAATTTTCATACTTAGGCGTATTTTAGTAAATTTACTATTTTAGGGTTTTCATGCATATTACAACCATTAATGTATTAACAGAAACACTTACCGAGCGTTTTTACCGAATTGGGCCCGTTGGCCCATTAACTCGGTTTCAGCCCATTAAGCCCAAATATACCGAAGTGCACGAAATTACGCACTCTGTAATCTTACCGCTTGAGATTACCAGGTTTAACAAACAAACTATTTCAGGAGTGCTCGCAAGCTCGCAAGTCCACAAAATGCCGACTCTTCGGCATTTCAGCTTTTGCCGATATAGTCTAAAGTGGGTGTCATTTACACACCTGTTTTACGACGATCGCTTGCCAAAATCTACCATGTACCTATCCTACAATTGATTACTTAGAAATTTAGATCCAAAACCATACGATTACTAATGATATCTTCCTTACCAAAATCAATCAACACCCCTTGCCTTAGATTGCTTACCTTTGTCGCAAATAATGACTAAGTCTAGATCCAGTCGTTTTGATGTCCTCGCTTCCCACTGCTCCTTGATCGATAGCCTTTATTCCATCTTACTCATAATAGAACGATAAATAAACCTAATAAACCCTTTAGTCCAAAACGATAGCCTCCCTAAGCGATTAGGGATTACTCAGCTTTTTCCAGACCCACAAGATACGAATGGAAAGAGGGTTACGAATACTTACCACGAGATCTATTTGATGAAGAATGTTTCCAATACTTTCCTACCCCTAACACAAGCAAAGGATGAGTCCAAGAGATCTAAAGGTGTTCGGCTTCCAACCTTTTAAAGTATGGTGACCTCAGCTTTTCTACAAACAAGGGAGGAAGAAAAATGGAAGCTCGATGATGAGAGGGAGCAGATGTAGACAAGGCTAACATAGTTAGGGGATTCGACTTTAACGAAAAGATGAGTAAAAGTAAAAGAGATCAGCACTACGGTTTTGACTTTTGTGAGTGATCGGCTAAGGTGATTGAATGAGAGAGGTTTTTTTATTTATGATTGGTGAAGCAAAGAAGATGGGAAAATGACGATAAAAGAAAGGAGAGGAATGGGTTAATGGCCTCGGCTTGAAGAACTAAGAGAGCAAGAGAATGAAAGAAGAGAAAATGACCAAAAAGAACAAAAATATAAATTTGAAATAAAACAAAACAAGAACCGATTGAAAGGGAAGCAAGATCGGCCAAATTAAAATACCCCAACTAACCCAAAAAGAAAAATTAATCATAAAGGCCAAAAATAAACGACACTTATTTGCTATGGCTGAATGAGTGCATTTCGGCATAAAAATTCTTCCTAAATTCCAATTCCATGAATTGCTCCTTGATTCTTGGCCAAATTCAATGTTTGAATTTCATTCAAACTCCTAACCGATCAGCAGCCTTATCCACCGCCTAATCATGCTACTAAGAAGAGTTTCGGTCCAACTCTACTACTCTCCCTCACGCATGCAGCAAAAAAAGAGTCCCTCGCATGTACAGCAGCTCGAACCTGGGTCCTCCAGGCACACCCCCACGCTGCTGGCCACTGGGACGCAACCTTATTTTTGATATAATACTTCCACAATAATTTATAACCCTTACCTGCTTCAGTTCTGGCCTGCTTTTAAAAAATAAGATAGAATTTGCCCGCACAAGGACTCGAACCTGCGCCCTTTCCGCGTGCCCAACACGCTGCTGCCGCTGCGCCACGGCCACTCCTTGTGCTGGATTATGCTCGCAACTCCTCTTAACCCCTATTTTAACCGCAACCTGAATACTAAAAAAAACCATTTGCACGCGCCGATGCTTGAACCCAGGCACCTCCTACGCCCTCCTAGCGTGCTTAGCCACTGGGCCAGGTGCTTGTTTGTGCTAAAACTCAGCCCAAATCACTTATAAGGCCTACTGCCCAGATCCCTTTAAGAATAAAAAAAAATGCTCAAATTTTTACCAGAGCCCTGGGTCGAGCCCATGACTTTTCCCGCACTATAAACCCTTCGTAATTTATTTAATTACTAACAAAACATACTAAATAATAATAATAAAAATTAAATCATCCCATTTATTTAGGCCGTCTTCTACCTAGTCTCGGACTCCAAACCCAATATTTCTAGGCCCAAATTTTTGGGGCGTTACAACTCTACCTCCCTTAAAAAATTTCGTCCTCGAAATTTTAAACTATCAACTAACCGTATTACTCAAGTCAAACCACTATGCTTTCACTGCGCACTCTGATTAAAAATAAATCTTAGTACGACCCAAAACATCTAATTACCAAAGTAAAGAAACATTTACCAAGCACGCATACAACTCGTAACACATACTTAAATAGAATAAGCTTGGCAATCCTGAGCTCGATTGTCCTTGGACCCACATCTAAAACATGCTCCTGTCTTCCTATGGCATTCACTCGGATGACGACCGTTGTAGTTCTTGCAGGTTGGAAAGTTTGGTCATGTCTTAACACGTTTCACAGAACGAGGCTCAGTCGTCTGAGAACTAGAATCCTTCCTCTTCTTGCACTCTAAGCACCCTACTTGAAGTGTTTCCCTAATTTCCTTAACCTTGGTCTCCAATACTTCTTCTACCACTTTCCTTACTAACTCGGCCAGTGCCTCAGTCCCAAGCTCTGAGTTACCGCTACCCGAAGTTGGCAGACTTCAACACCCTCGAAATCCATATCAACACTCTACATTATCAAAGATGCATAACAATAACTACCAAGATCTCGATTCAAAAATTTTAGTACTTTTTCATATGTTTTATGCAGAGATAGTATTTTAAAGTTTCTATTTTCACAGAATCATAGCCTAGCTATAGTTTCAGTATTCTAGGGTTTTTAGTATTGCCCTAGCTATAATGTCATGATGTGGTCTCAGTTCTATCTACAGTAATATCTTAATACAGTGTAGAAATACTTACAGACTTGGTGCCGGGGATTCAGTGTGCCACTTCTTCAGTTATCAAATTTCAGAAACCCAAAAAAACTTAAACCATTTTAAGATTTAACCTTAAAACATGTATACCTTGCTTCTAAAATAACTTTCCAAAATCGTTTCCAAAATACCATTCTTGGGCCCAAGTTTAGCAAAATTTTTCGAAAAGATTTTTAGACCCGATCCACAGCCGAGTTGTTATAATCAGGCTCTGATACCACTAAATGTAACACCCCAAACCCGGCCTAGACATTACGGCCAAGTCTGGTGTGTCACATCAACCAAAGTTTAGTCATGTTCCTTAGTTATTGCGATTAAGTTTTGGTTTGCGAATACGTTATTTAAGTTGATTAAAAAACTTCTGATTAATTTGTGAGCATCCTATTTACTAGATCATGTTTGTCATTTTGTTATCCATTTTTTACGAGTGTTTCGTTTAAAAACATTGTTTAGTTTTACAAAAACCCGCGCAGCCTAATTCTATCAGTTTCAAATGAGTATTAATAAAGAAATTTAATAAAACTTAGGAACGACCTTATTACAAATTCAAAACCCAAAAACATAAAGGAAATAATCTAAAATAAAAGTGAAGGTATAAATACTTATTTTAAAAAGTCCACATGGCCACTCTGAATCCCTCGAGCTCCAAGTCCACCGATCTAAGGCTCACCTACAAAGATGGGAAAAAAGGGGTGAGTTTGGAAAACTCAGAGTGTAAAATAAACCCAACTAGAGCCTATATCAGTTCAAGCTTTACTGGGCCTAAGCCCTATCCAGGAATAGAATTAACTGGGCCTTAGCCCTATTTAGAAATCAGTGTGGCCCTGAAGCCCATTACAGTAACAAAACATATATTATGCATGTATGCAGAAACCCAACCCATGTCCAGCCGTATACATCCCCGTACCAACCTTACACCATGTGGGGAGACAACTCGACCCACCCATCTGCTACACACCATAGAATTTATAGCATGGCTGCCAGAACAGATATTGTGACAGAGTCACCAAATACAGATATTGTGGTAGAGCCACCAGAACAGATATTTGTGGCATAACCACCAGAAACAGATATTTGTGGCATAGCCACCAGAACGCTTCCTCCATCAATAGAACCCATATCCCATGCAACAGATATACATGTCATGGCATACAACATACAGAATCAGATTATCATGCATTTCAATCAAAATTAACCCTAGGGGTATAACGGTCGCTTTGCACCTAGGGGTATAATGGTAACTTTCATACTTAGGCGTATTTTAGTAAATTTACTATTTTAAGGTTTTCATGCATATTACAGCCATTAATGTATTAACAGAAACGCTTATCGAGCGTTTTTACAAAATTGGGCCTGTTGGCCCATTAACCCGATTTCAGCCCATTAAGCCCAAATATACCGAAGTGCACGAAATTACGCACTCTGCAATCTTACCGCTTGAGATTACCAGGTTTAACAAACAAACTATCTCACGAGCGCTCGCACGCTCGCAAGTCCACAACATGCCAGCTCTTCGGCATTTCGACTTTTCGGCTTTTGCCAATCTAGTCTAAAGTGGGTGTCGTTTACATACCTGTTTTACGACGATCGGTTGCCAAAATCTACCATGTACCTATCCTACAATTGATTACTTAAAAATTTAGATTCAAAACCATATGATTACTAATGATATCTTCCTTACCAATATCGGTCAACACCCTTAATGGCCTTAGATTGCTTACCTTTGTCGCAAATAATGACTAAGTCTAGATCTAGTCGTTTCGATGTCCTCGCTTCCCACTGCTCCTTGATCGACAGCCTTTATTCCACCTTACTCATAATAGAAAGATAAATAAACCCAATAAACCCTTTATTCCAAAATGATAGCCTCCCTAAGCGATTAGGTAAGATGACGATAAAAGAAAGGAGAGGAATGGGTTAATGGCCTCAGCTTGAGGAACTAAGAGAGCAAGAGAATGAAAGAAGAGAAAATGAGAAAAAAGAACAAAAACATAAATTTGAAATTAAATAAAACAAGAACAGATTGAAAGGGAAGCAAGATCGGCCAAATTAAAATACCCCAACTAACCCAAAAAGAAAAATGAATCATAAAGGCCAAAAATAAACTGTACTTATTTGCTAAAAAACCTCTAGAACAAGTCAGAGAATGGACTACGATTCATAAAAAACCAACAAAGGGAAGCAAACAAATCCTAATCAAGGATTTACTCTGATATTAACATCATATTATGCCAATCAAGGATATTATGTTCCTTATCCAATGGTAAGACAACCAATTGGATCTTCTCCAGACTATAGGTGCGGAAGATGGTTATATTATTAAAAGTAAAGGAAAGGTTTTTTACAAGGAAAGATTGTTCCTCTTCTAAATAAAGCTCTAATTGTTATCATAATTATTCCTAAATGTATATATCTAACCTGAGGGTATTTCTTTTTAATCCTCATGATTTTTTCTTTAGTAAATAATGGGATTTCATTAATCCTCCTCTAGTATCTTTAGCATCAGTATTACCACTAATTTTTTTATATGCCTTTGACTCCAAATTTTAAACTTAGATATTTTATATATTTCTTCTTTAGAAATATGATTTTTATTAATTTTTTCTATCATTTCATCAGAAAAGTCTTTTTCTTCTCCAATTAAATTCCCTAATTTAATATCTTGCTGTTCTTTTTGAGGAATTTCTTCTAATTGATTTTTAGAACTACTTCCTACATTAAACATAAATATATATTCTTCTTCATCTGAATCAGAATCTTGAAGAACAAGATTTAGAAATATGTTTTGAAGAGGAAATAAATCCCGAAGAAATATTATATGAGCTAATATCAGAAACAGATTCTGAATGAGTGCATTTCGGCATAAAAATTCTTCCTAAATTCCAATTCCATGAATTGCTTCTTGATTCTTGGCCAAATTCAATGTTTGAATTTCATTCAAACTCCTAACCGATCAGCAGCCTTATCCACCACCTCATCATGCTGCTAAGAAGAGTTTCGGTCCAACTCTACTACTCTCCCTCACGTATACAGCAAAAAAAGAGTCCCTCACGAGTACAGCAGCTCGAACTTGGGTCCTTTAGGCACACCCTCACGCTGCTAGCCACTGGGACGCAACCTTGTTTTTGATATAATATTGCCACAATAATTTATAACCCTTACCCGCCTAGATTACGCTCGCTTTTAAAAATAAAAAATGTAAACTTGCCCGTGCAAGGACTTGAACCTACGCCCTCTCCACGTGCCTAGCATGCTGCTGCTACTGCACCACGGCCACTCCTTGTGTTGGATTATGCTCGCAACTCCTCTCAACCCCTATTTTAACCACAACCTAAATACTAACAAAAAAATAACCATTTGCACGCGTCGTGCCTTGAACCCAGGCACCTCCCATGCCCTCCTAGCGTGCTTAGACACTGGGCCAGGTGCTTGTTTGCACTAAAACTCAGCCCAATTCATTTATAAGGCCTACTGCCCAGATCCCCAAAAAAAAAATTCTCAAATTTTTGCCAGAGCCCTGGGTCGAGCCCAAGACTTTTCCTGCACTATAAACCCTTCCATAATTTATTTAATTACTAACTAAACATACTAAATAATAATAATAATAATAATAATTAAATCATCCCATTTATTCGGGCCATCTTTTACCTGAACTCGGACTCCAAACCCAACATTTCTAGGCCCAAATTTTTGGGTGTTACAGTGTATATATTTGTGCACATGGTTCTTATTATGTGCTTGGTTAATGGTTGTGTGTTGCTTGATGGTAATAGGTATTATGAGTATAAAATGGTTGAGGTGTGGATATTGGTATACTTGTGAGATTAGGCTAAATAATGCATATTCGAGTTTGCTCATTTTTGATGTTTGAGTAAGTGAAATTTGGTATGAATTGGATTGCATATTGGGACATTGTGTGTCTTGTATATTGTTGGTATTGAAATGTATAAATGATGCTTGGTTGAGGATGATTTCAAGCCTATTTATGCCTTGTTTTAGTGACATTTTTTTTGGTATAGGTGTGCACAAGTTTGGGTGGCAAAATGGCTTGGTAAATAGCCCATTTTTGTTCGCACAGGTAGAGGCACGGGCGTGTATCTCAAATGTAGAAGACGACATCTTAGTGAATGCAGAATGAATGACCGGGCTTGTTTCAAATGTGGTTTGCAAGATCATTTGATACGAGATTGTCTTGAGCTAGTGAAGAAAGATAAGATTCAGAATGTAAGACCGAGTAACACAGTCATTAGAGGGAGGCCACCGAGAAATGCGAGAAATGTGACTAGTAGTAGAGGTGTATCAAAATATTCAATTATGAGATCTGGAACGAAAGCACCTGGTAGAGCTTATGCTATTTGTGCTTGCGAGGAGGCGTCGTCACCCGATTGATCCTGGATCGACTCATTCGTATGTTTGTGAGAATTTAGTGTCTAGTAAGAATTTTCCTGTTGAGTCTACTGAGTTTGTAATTAAAGTATCGAACCCTTTAGGCAAGTATGTTTTAATTGATAAAGTTTGCAAGAACTGCCCTTTAATAACTCGGGGTTATTATTTTCTGGTTGATTTGATGCTTTTTTCATTTGATGAGTTTGATATAATTCTGGGTATGGATTGGTTGATGCTACGTGATGCTATTGTGAATTGTAGATGAAGGATAATTGAATTGAAATGTCGAAATAGTGAAATCATTCGAATTGAATCAGATGAATCGAGTGAATTGTCTATTGTGATTTTGTCTATGCCAGCTCAGAAATGTGTGAGAAAAGGTTGTAAAGCTTATCTTTCTTATGTTTTAGATACAAAAGTGTCTAAATTGAAGCTTGAATCAGTGCCAGTTTTCTGTGAATATCCGGATGTGTTTCCAAAAGAATTACTGCGGTTGCCACCGATCAGAGAGGTTGAATTTGCTATTGAATTAGTGTCGGGAACATCACCGATATCTATGGCTCCGACAGAATTGAAAGAGTTGAAAGCTCAGTTGTAAGAGTTAACTAATAAAGGTTTTGTACGACCTAATTTTTCACCCTAAGGTGCACTAGTGTTGTTTGTAAAGAAGAAAGACGGATCAATTAGAATGTGTATTGATTATCGAAAACTCAACAAAGTAACAATAAACAAAAAGTATCCTTTTCTGAGAATAGATGACTTGTTTGATCAGTTGAAAGGGGCAACAGTGTTTTCGAAGATCAATTTGAGATCTGGCTACTATCAGTTGTGAGTGAAAGATTCAGATGTTCTGAAAATTGCGTTCAGAACGAGGTACGAACATTATGAATTTCTTGTTATGCCTTTTGGATTGACTAATGCTCCTACAATTTTTATGGATTTGATGAATTAGATTTTTAGACCGTATTTAGACAGATTTGTTGTTGTATTCATTAACGACATTCTGATCTATTCTCAAGATGAGTCTGTACATTCTGAGCATTTGAGGATTGTGCTACAATCCTTGAGAGATAAGAAACTATACGCGAAATTTAGTAAATGCGAGTTTTGGCTTCGAGAGGTTGGATTTCTGGGACACATTGTTTCAGCAAAAGGTATACGAGTTGATCTAAGCAAGATTTTGGCAGTTGTTGATTGGAAACCATCGAGAAATGTATCCAAAGTTAGAATCTTTCTGGGATTGGATGGCTACTATCGACGTTTTGTTAAAGGGTTCTCGATGATTGCTACACCTATGACCAGATTGCTACAAAAAGATGTGAAGTTTGAGTGGTCCGAGAAATGTCAACAAAGTTTCGAACAGTTGAAAGCATTGTTAACTGAGGCACCAGTGTTAGTTCAACCTGAGTTGGGTAAAAGTTTATGATTTTCAGCGATGCGTCACTGAATGGTTTGGGTTGCGTTTTGATGCAAGAAGGTAAAGTGATAGCTTATGCCTCTAAACAGTTAAAGCCGCATGAAAAGAATTATCCGACGCATGATTTAGAGTTAGCCACTATTGTTTTCACATTGAAAATTTTGCATCATCATTTGTACGGTGAAAAGTGTCACATCTTTACCGATCACAAGAGCTTGAAATATATAATGACCTAGAAAGATCTGAATTTGCAACAACGAAGATGGCTCGAGTTGCTAAAAGACTATGAGTTAGTGATTGATTATCATCCGAGGAAAGCAAACGTAGTTGCAGATGCTCTGAGTAGAAAATCTTTACTTGCTTTAAGAGAGATGAATACTTAGTTAACATTGTTTGATGATGGTTCGATTCTAGCAGAGTTGAAAGCTAACCAGTTTTTCTTCAGCAAATTTGTGAAGCTCAGAAGTTAGATAACAAGTTACAAGCTAAAAGATTGCAATGTGAGTGGACTAGTGATTCAAACTATCAGATCTGATCCGATGATTGCTTATTATTCTGAGGTAGAGTTTGCATACCGAAAGATCTAGAGCTTATATAGAAAATTTTACACGAAGCATGTAGTGGTTGTCTCTCTGTTCACCCAGGGAGTACCAAAATGTACAATGATTTGAAATAGATGTATTGGTGGTCGAGCATGAAAAGAGACATTTCAGAGTTTGTGTTGAGATGTTTAGTTTGTCAACAAGTAAAAGCTGAGCATCAGGTGACTTTAGGATTCCTACAACTGGTGATGATACCAGAATGGAAATGGGATAGAGTTACGATGGATTTTGTATTAGGATTACCCTGTATCCGAGGAAGAAAGATGCTATTTGGGTTGTCGTTGATCGACTGACGAAATCTGCACATTTCATTTCAGTACTTACAGACTATTCACTTGATAAATTGGTTGAATTGTACATTTTAGAGATTGTTAGATTGCATGGGGTGCCAGTTTCGATTATATCAGATAGAGATCTGAGGTTTACGTCACGATTTTGGAAGAAATTGCAAGTAGCTTTGGGTACGAAGTTAAATTTTAGTACAACACTTTATCTGTAAACTGGCGGTCAATCTAAAAGAGTAATACAGATTCTTGAAGATATGCTTCATTGTTGTGTTTTAGAGTTCGAAGGCAACTAGGAGAAATATTTATTATTGGTTGAATTTGAATATAATAACAGCTTCCAATCGAGCATAAAGATGGCACTGTATGAAGCTTTATATGGTCGCAAATGTCGAACTCCATGGTATTGGACCGAGTTGAGTGAGAAAAAGATTCACAGGGTTGATTTGATCCGAGAGACTAAAGATAAAGTGAAAGTAATTCGCGATAGTTTGAAAGCAACTTCAGATCGACAGAAATCGTATGCGGATTTGAAACAAAAAGACATTAAATTTTAGATCGACAACAAAGTATTTCTGAAAGTATCGTCGTGGAAGAAAATTCTTCGATTTGGTCGCAAAGGAAAATTGAGTCCACGTTTCATCGGGCCATATGAAATCATCGAAAGAATAGGGCCAATGGCATATTGGCTAGCTTTACCATCAAAATTGAAAAAGATTCATAATGTATTTCATGTGTCAATGTTACGACAATATTGATCAGATCCATCGCATTTCATTTCTCTGACTGAAATAGAAATTCAACCTGATATGGCATATAACGAAGAACCGATCAGAATTTTAGCTCGAGAGGTTACACAATTGAGAAATAAAAGCATAGCTTTAGTGAAGGTTTTGTGGCAACGACATGGTGTCGAAGAGGCTACATGAGGACCCGAGGAAGCTATGAGAAAATAGTACACTAATCTTTTCACTGGTAAGATCTTCGGGGACGAAAATTCCTAAAGGAGGGAGAGTTGTAATAGCTAGTTTTTAGTCAAATCAGAATAGTGGTTTTGGGATCACAAATTTGAGGTTAAAATTATTATTTTAATATTATTTTAATTTTTATAGCATGATAGTGTGTTTGTGTGAAAATTTCGTTAAGAAATTTTATCATTTGAATGCTCAATTAGATAAAAAGGATTAAATCACGTAAGGTGCAAAAGTGTTGTTATAATAGTTAAAGGTATTAAGTAGTCATGAAATTAAATAGTGGAAGTCCTTAAGTTGTAATTAGACCATTTTTAAATTAAGTGGACAAAGATGGACATGGTTATGTGAATATTAAATGTTATACATTAAAGGTTAATTTTGTAATTTGGTTATTAAAGTAAAATAAACAAAACTAAAATCAAATTATCATCTTCTTAAGCCAATTTTTAGCAAGAAGAAAAGCCATTTCTATGGCTTGAATTTTGGCAAGCTAATCTTCTTCAATTAGGTATGCATTTTTAACCCATTTTTAATGATTTCTACGTTTTTGAGATCGTTGCAACTTAGTTTAGCTAGCCTAGGGACTATTTTGCAAAACTATTAAAGATTGAGGATGTTGCCATTGATGAATAAGCATGTATTTTGATTTTTAATGGTAGATTATGAATGTTTGAAGTTAGTTATATAAGTTTTGTTAAGTGATTTTTAGCGAAAATGCAAATTAGGGATTACATTGTGAAATGTGGAAACTGTGGTTAAAATGGGAAATAAATGAAAAATATGGGCTACTAGGGACCTAATTGAAATTCAGCTAGCATGGGTTTGGGTGAAATTGCATGAATTTGTAATTTTATGAAATAAGGACTAAATTGTAAAAATGTGAAACATTAGGGGCAAATGTGTAAAAGTGCCTTAATTTGAATTTTGGACTAAATTGAATAGAGAGGTAATTAAATAAGTTAAATTTGATTACATATAGATCAAGAAAAGAGAAATTCGGATCTAGATCGGGGGGAAAACAAAATACTCGACTAATCGACCTATTTCGCCGTTTTAGCGTCCAAGGTAAGTGCGTATGTAATAAGCATTGTTATAATTATGTTTTTAATGCTTTGATATTGTAAGAATTGTGAATATGACTCTATGTATACATTCGATGATGATTCAGCAAGTGAGAAATCCCAATTGAATTTTAGGAATAGATTAGCATACGAATGACATGTCATTAGGGGTTATTGTGATTATGTGATCCGGGTGCTGGTCCTGTACGTCCTACTGATGGTTGAGCAATAAATAAAATAATAAACATAATATAATAAGAAATAATAAAGAAATAAATAATAATAATAAAAACAATGATAACTATAATAAAAATAAATAATAATAATGAGGAAGGGATGTGTGAAGGAAAATATGAACGACGGTGGTGGTTACTGGTCGGCGCGGGTCGAAGCGGGTACGGGCCGACGATGATGAGCGGGGGAAGGTACGGGTACGGGTAAGAAAAGGGAGGTTGTGTATGAAGGGGAAGAAATAAAGAGAAAGAGAGTGGAGTGTT
The DNA here is from genome assembly GCA_025698475.1 of Gossypium anomalum. Lineage (NCBI taxonomy): Eukaryota > Viridiplantae > Streptophyta > Magnoliopsida > Malvales > Malvaceae > Gossypium > Gossypium anomalum. The sequence continues at coordinate 47,046,362 of CM046965.1, forward strand.
GGTCGCCGGAGGTTCGTCGGAGGATGGTAGCTAGAGTAGAGAGGGTAAGCAGTGGGGAAGATGATGAGTAGTGATAAGAGGTGTTTAAATAGGAAAGGGGGAAAAATTAGGGTTAGGGGATGGGGTTAAATGGGGGCTACAGTCGTTTAAGCCCTGTTTTAGGCCATACGGATATGGTACACGCCCGTGTGGTCTGTTCCTAGCCCGTTTTTTTTGTAAAATCTTAGTCAGTGTCGCACACGGTCCCTTGCCCACGCCCGATGCCCATGCCGTGTGGTGCGCACTGTCGCGACACATAGTCGTGTGCACGTTCGTTCGCTTCTCCCACACCCGTGGTATATCCAACACACCCGTGTTCATGACTTGTGTTGTGGTCTGATGTTTTAAGTCAGTTTCGCACACGGCCCATGGACACGCCCGTGTGTCTAAGTCGTGTGGCCCACATGCCACATCGCACTGCCATGTGGTGCTCCTTTCGTTTCTCCCACGCCCGTGGTAAGTATAACACACCTATGTCTATTAATTAGGATTGCGAACAGCCTTCAAGCACGACCGTGGCATCAGCCTGTGTTCTATTCTAACTTTGTTGTTCATTTTGATCTTTGGGGAAGTTCTGACACGGCCTCAAGCACACCCGTGTGATAGGCCGTGTGGCTCCCACGGCCGCCTCGCACGGCCGTGGCAATTTATCGCAGCCTGTGTGTCGTCCTGTTTTGGGGAAAATGTTTGTCCTGTTTTAGCACGACCATGGACACGCCTGTGTTTCCTGCCCGTGGGGATTCCATGACCTAAAACACGCCCGTGGGCTAGGCCGTGTGTGCCAAGAATACCTGCAGTTAGATTGTAAAACAAAAGGAAGAACAAACTAAGTTATTTAGAGGGGTTAGTGCCCGGGTTGCCTCCTGAAAAGCGCTTATTTAAAGTCTAAGCTCGACTTTACCTTGTGGGAATGTTAGGCGAGTTCGTAGAGCCGTAGCTCCTCTCTATTGTCTTTGAAATCCTCACATTTATAAGATTTAAGATGATGTCCATTTACATTAAAAGTGCCTTGGGTTGGGTGACTTACCTCTACTGTGCCATATGGGAAAACATTCAATACCGTGCAAGGAGTCGCTCTGTTTGTATTGTGCTCTGAAGTAGCAATTTGAGGGTCATTGTCATCTAACAATACCTTATCCCTTACCTTAAATTGCTTTGTTTCATCCCTACACTCATCATGGCGTTGCCTTGATTCATCGTGTACTTTTGGTTTCTCCTCAACATGTGTCCGTCATTCATCTAGCTCATCAATTTGTAGTCTTCCTTCCTCATGACTCATTCTGTTTTTGTCACATGGACTAGAATGTGGCTCCATCACGTTCTTCTTAGGGTTTTCCTGAAAAGAAGTTTGAGTCATAATGTTATTCCTATCAACAGAACTTGTATAGCCATCTTGCTTACTAGATAATTTTGTCGAATCACAGCTTGGAGAGTAATCGTGTCATCTCCTACACGAAGTATCAATTCACCTGTGCCAACATCTATGATAGTTCTAGCAGTTGCTAAAAAGGGCCTTCCTAAAATTAAAGGTATGTCACTATCCTCATCCATGTCTAGAACAACAAAGTCAACTGGGAATATAAATTTATCAAGTTTGACAAGCACGTCTTCAATAATACCCCTAAGAAATCTAATTATTTTATTTGCCAATTGAATGCTCATCCTAGTTTGTTTAGGTTTCCCAAGACTAGTTGTTTAAACATTTTATAGGGCATGACGTTAATGCTCGCCCCTAAATCAACCAATGCATTCTTAATATTTAAACTACCAATTAAGTAAGGAATTGTAAAACTCCTTGGATCCTTCAACTTGTTTGGTAGCCTATTCTGTAGAATGGCTGAGCAAACTACGTTCAATTCCACGTGCAACGCATCATCCAACTTCTGCTTATTTGCTAAAAGCTCCTTTAAAAATTTCACCGCGTTTGGCATTTGCGAAAGAGCTTTAATAAACGGTAAGTTAATATGTAATTTTTTTAATAATTTAAGGAATTTACCGAATTGTTCGTCTGTGTGGTCTTTCCTTGTCGCTTTAGGGTATGGTACACGAGGTTTATATTCCTTACTTACCGGCTTCTATGTACCATTGCTTACATCAACCTTACCTTTATCTTCCACATTGTCTTGCCTCGGTTTTGGTTCAGCCTCAACTAACCCTTCATCATTGTGCATAGTAATGGCATGAAGTTGCTTCCTTGGGTTAGTTTCAGTGTTACTTGGTAGGCCACCTTATGATCGTTCCGAGATCAACTTAGCAAGCTATCCTATTTTAGTTTCGAGCCCTTGAATCGACACTTGTTGATTCTTAAGCACTGTTTTGGTATTCTAAAAATGAGTTTCTAGCACCGAGATGAATTTTGTAAGCATCTCTTCAAGGTTTGGTTTCTTCTCTCGTTGGTAGGGTGGTTGTTGAAAACCTGGAGGATGTTGTGTTCTTTGATTTCCTTGACCACCCCACGAGAAATTGGGATGGTTCCTCTAACCTGCATTATAAGTGTTACTATACGGGTTATTTTGAGGCCTAGAATTATTATCCATATAGTGGACTTGTTCCTCCTCAGTGCTAGGGTTGAAGGATGGATAATCTGTGTTGTGTACTCCTCCTCTATTAGAATCACAACTCATCATTGGATGTACCTGAGTAGAACCATACAAACCATCAATCTTTTTATTTAGAAGTTCTACCTGGTTAGATAGCATAGTGACCGCGTCGAGGTTGAAAACACTAGCTACTTTTTTCGACTTCGTTCTCATGACTTGCCACTGATAGTTATTTAGTGACATCTCTTCAATAAATTCGTAAGCCTCTTCAGGTGTTTTGTTGTTTAAAGTTCCACCAGTGGCTGCGTCGATAGGTTGCCTTGTTGAAGGGTTCGCACTGTTGTAAAAAGTCTGAACCTGCAGCCATAAAGGTAACCCATGGTGAGGGCACCTTCTTAACAAATCCTTGTATCTCTCCCATGCATCATAAAGAGTTTCTAGATCTATCTACACAAAAGAAGAGATATCATTCCTCAATTTAGCCGTTTTAACCCGCGGAAAATATTTAAGCAAAAATTTTTCGGTCATTTGTTCCCAAGTAGTGATTGACCCTCGTGGTAACGAGTTCAACCACTGTTTAGCCTTATTTCTCAATGAAAACAGAAATGACAAAAGACGAGTTGTAATATCCCGAATTAGGGCCTAATCGGAATAGTGGTTTCGTGACCACAAATCCGAGATAGAAATAATTATTTTATAATTATTTTGAGGTTTATGATATGATTACATGATTGTGTGAAAATTTCGTGAAGAAATTTTATGCATAAAATACTTAATTTGAAGTTAGGGACTAAATCGAATAAGTTGCAAAACTTGCATTCTAGAAGTTTTTAGTATGAAATTGCTTTGAAATATTAATTAGGAGGTCTTAAATAGCAATTTGACCAATTTTAAGTTCATGGACAAAATTAAGACATGGAAGGAATTTTTGGAAAGTTTAGTAGTAAGGGCATTTTGGTCATTTTGATATTAAATGAAATAAAATGGGAAAAATAACACAAAATAGTCATCTTCCCCATTTAGTTGCTGCTGAAACTTCACTCTCACCATAGCTAGGGTTTCTTCAACTTTCAAGCTTCATAGAAAGTGATTCTAAGCCCCGCTTTTTAATGATTTTTACGTTTTGAGATCCCGATAACTCGATTAAGCTTATGTTAGCAATAATTTAACCTAGGGTTTGTATTTGGAAAAATACCCATAGGTGAAATTTGTGTATTCTGATGTTTTATGATAGAATATGAAGTTTTAAATTATGTTAGACAACTTGTACTACTCGATTTTAAGCAAAAACGAGTAAAAGGGCTTAATCGATAAAAATACCTAATAGTCATAAGTACATGTTAGAGTGTGAATTTGATGTTACCATAGAAGGAAAAATGATCAGCATGTCATAAAACATAAGAATAAGGAATAAAGTTTAATCCAGAGCCTAGGGGCAAAAATGTAAATATGCAAAAGTTTAGGGGTAAAATTGTAATTTTTCCAAATTTGAGTTAAGGATTAATTTGATAATGTGAGTATTAAATAAGCTAAATGTGTTATTTTAGATCAAGAAAGACGTGGAATCGACCTCAATCGAGGAAAAGAAAAGATTGTGGACTAAATTGCAAAATCTTTGTATTTTGGTACCAAGGTAAGTTCATGTGTAAATAATGTAGCATAATTGTTATTTTTAAGTTAGTGATGTTAAATATATTTGATGCTGAATTTTATTATGAAATGTATGCTTTGTGGTTAATTTCAAATAATATGTAAATTATGTGAGCTACTTGTTAAATACAATTGTTACCGAGTATTGATTTCGCATTCTACGGAAGACGCAGCAAGGATATGTGTTCGAGGAAAATCCCGTTTGAACCTTAGGAATAGATTAGGATACAAGTGACATGTCACTAGGATGGTTGAGCATCCGAACTCGTTGAGTTGAGTCCGAGTTCACTTATGGATGCGAATGTTCGAACTCGTTGAGTTGAGTCCGAGTTCAAGAGATGTAACTAGGCATCCGAGCTCGTTGAGTTGAGTCCGAGTTCACTTATGGATGCGAACGCCCGAGCTCGTTGAGTTGAGTCCGAGTTCGCTTATGGGCGGGTTACATAATTGCTTGTTTGCATATATAGCACTTATGTGCAAGTTATCCATGTATCCGCATTATATTCCGATGTGTTCAACGGGTAAAGTTCTACTCAATTGGAGGAATATTCGAGATGTAAAGAGACGTATTGGTAAGTGATGTGAAATGGATATTTTGGACAGGTATGTATTTAACCCTCGGGTTGAGTATTGATACAATCACGATAAGGTAATAAGATGATGAAAAATGATTAGAAATGTGATATGTGTTTTAGTGATGCATGCTAATGTTGATTGGTATGACTGTTTGTTATGTTACTTATTATTTGCATATGAACTTACTAAGCATTTATGCTTACTCCTTCCTTCTTACTCATTGTAGTTTTGGACAAGCCACCTCAGAGAGTCGGGATAGGTCGAAGGCTCAGTCCACACTATCCTAAGACTTTTGGTAAATGGTTTGTAAAATTAAGTATGGCATGTATAGCAATATACCTATTTTGTGTAAATGATCTTATGATATGGTGATGGAATGGTTGAGAAAATGTTTGACATTGATAAATTATGAAAATGGTTAGTTTAGATTATGTTTGAGGTTAAGGAAAATTATTAAGATACTTAGTGCATAAAAACTCATAAAAGGGATGAAATTTGCCATAAACAGAATACTACAGCAACACTGACGCGAGTTTGAAAATTTATTAAAAATCATAGAAATTGAATCTGGTGATGCATTATATATCAAATTGAAGCTTATTATGTCTAGTTTCACATGAAAAAATGAGACAGGTAAAGGAATTATATGTTTAAATATATTTGAATTTTAGTGAAACAGAGTCGTAGCAGTTTCTGAATCCCCTATTCCAACTTTAAAAATTCACCATAAATTTTAAAGATATAATTAGGTGGCGTATTTTATATCCTCAGAATCCTTATTGAGTCTAGTTTTAGTAGAATCAAACCTCATAGTCATATAAATTTTTTACAGAGATAAATGTGGTTCGTAGTAAACATAGGTCAAGCCAGTCAAGTCCTGAAACAGGGGTAACTTTAACTAATAAACTGTACTAATTGGCTCAACCAAAAATTCTATAAAAAAATTAGTAGATAGGTATATGAGTCTAGATTCAAGAAAAATTCACGGATCTTGATTTCAAGTTTCGTAACTTGAGATATGATTTTTCTTGTGACTGTGACGCAAGTAGCTTAAAAGCTGTGAATGTAGAAACAAATAATCCAAAGTTCTAAAAATGTTAAATTAAGCTTAGTAACACCTCATGCTCGACTCCGGCGACGGTCTCGGGCGTGGGAGTGTTACACGAATGGCATCATTCAAAACGCCATTGAATTTAAAAGTGTCGCAGAGTTCTAGAAAATTCGCTAAATGAGTGTTTGGATCCTCGTCCTGCAAACCATCAAACTGTTCTATCATTTGAATCGTTTTAGGTTTCAGTTTCAAAATTATTTGCAGCAATAGCAGGTCTAACTATACTCGATTCAGTTCCTATTAAATTAGTTTTAGTATAATCATACACAGTACGAGGAGCAGGATTCTGATTTACTGGATTTGCAGCAACCACAAGAGGTAGCGAATTATTCTGATTATCAGCCATCTCCTTGGTTGTAGTATGGATATCATCTCTCGCTCTTCCTTTATGTATTGTAGGCTTCGCCTTATTTCTCTTCGGTTTCTTCGAGTTGTGCTTTCAATCTCATTGTCAAAAAGCAAAGGTCCTGACTGGTTTGTTCTAGTCATAAACTATAAAAACCTGTCAAAAGTAAGAAAAAATAAAATTTAGTAGTTAAAAAAATTAAAAACAAAATTAAATTGCAATAAAAATAAAAAATGGCTAAAGTAATAAAAATTAAGCGTTCCTAATATCTTAGTCCCTGGCAACGGCGCTAAAAACTTGATGGTCACTAAACTAACTAAAAATTCGACTAAGGCAAGCGCACCTATCGAACAGTAGTATAGTTATGGTGAGACCGAAAATATCGTATCCACGAGGACTAAAAATACTAGTAATTACAATCTTTTTATTATCTAGCCTAAAAATTAAGAGAATGTTTTATCTAAAACTAATTATCTAATTAACTAAGTTTGCGACAGAGATTAAAGTTGGAAAATACTTTTGGAAAACCGATTGAGAAGACAATACCCAAGGAAGTATCCACCTAGACTTCACTTATTACCTTTGAATTAGATGATTTATTCACTTGACTAAATCCGTAGAAATCCCTGATTTATGTTAATATCTCTCTAGAGACTAAAAACAATTGACTCTAGGTTGATTAATCAAAATCTCTTTCTAATTAAAACCCCTATTGTTGCATTAACTCGATCTATGGATCCTGTAACACCTCTATCCCGTAACCATCACCGGAATAGGTAAGGGCCATCACCGAACGGACAGAACATTACAGAATCACAAATATCATATAACATTAATGCATAGGCATTCATCAACAATTCATTCCTTAAGATGGTCTACGAGATATAAAACATACATTTTGAAAAGGTCAAGACTAAACCAAACACATTCAGAATATTCAAAACTTAACAAAATCTTCAATTCTGTCGAAGTCACACGCCCGTGTGACTAGGCCGTGTGGCATACACGGGCACAAGACACACTCATGTGATCCAACCGTGCCAAAATAGAGTTCCTATACTGACTTTTTCACATGGCCAATAGACACAGCCGTGTGCCATGGCCATGTGCTACTTAGCTAGCTACTGACTTAAGCCCACGGCCATAAGGCACGCCCTTGTTCCCTGACCGTGTGGCACAATGCAAGCTTGGTTTAAGCCAATTTGCCACCCCTTTTTGGTTCAATCCTACAAGCAATATAAAACAACATTCATGCCACAAGTTTCAACCAATCCCATGCTTAAAATGACCAAATCATATTAGATCATAACACATTACAAACATACACCATTTGGCATTACCAACCAAAAACCAAAACTATGCATAATCATATCATTTGCTAGCCAACTCTCATGGCATAACACATATATACATATCAAAGTTTAATTACATAGACATTCTAGCCTATCCATACTTAAAAATATCTACACTTTCAAAAGTACCAAAATGAGTTTGATAGTGTGGTGACAATCCTCGACTATCTCCGAGCCTTCAATAGCTACGATAATTGTATAACAGACAGAAATCACACAGAGTAAGCTACAAAGAGCTTAGTAAGCCAAGTACAACTATCTTAGATATTAAAGCACATAAAATGAAAGTTAATAACAAGAGTTCACAACCATCTCGTAGAACATTTCATTATTACACAGAAACGGAGTCTTTCATAGTTCGAAATCTAGTACGATACAAATGTACCTATATAGATTATACATTTCATATAATCATTTCCATATCCTGTACTCTATCATCAGACAGTTCAGAAATGATATAGATTTTCATAGACGGAGGCAATGTCGATGTCTCAGGCATGGTCTTACATGTGATTCAGTATCGATCCTCTGTCCCAGATAGGGTCTTACACGAAATCTCAAATCGAGGCCTGTGTCCCAGACACGGTCTTACACGATATCTTAGAGCAATGTCAACATCCTTTCAGGAACGTACAGAGTTTTCAGATATTAGCACATTATCGGAGTACTCAAATTTATTCATCAGGCTCTCAAGGCATCTAATACAGATTACAGTTTATATACGCAGAATTTATTCAATTTAACATGTAATTGAATTTGACTTACCTCATACGGATTTCGGACGAAACGAATCAACTATTCAACTATTTTGGACTTCCCTCGATCTAAGTTCGATTTTCTTTTTTCTAGAGCTAATACAATTCAAATTCAACCATTCAATCACTCTTTTCATTCAAAATAATCCATGAACACATATTTAGGGCACTTTGCATTTTAGCCCTTATATTTTCACACTTTAACAATTTAGTCCATTTTTCAAAAAATCTCAAATATGCAAAATTCACCAAGACTATAGCTTGGCCGAATATACATAGCTTCCATACAAGCCCAAATAACATATTTAATTTTCAATTTAGTCCTTCAAAGCTCATTTTCACAAATTAGCCCAAATAGCTCTATTTCATCAAAATTCAAAGACAAAACTTATAAATCATCTACCAAGCCTTCATAATTCATCCAAAAATATCACAAAATTTATGATATCAACAATGGAATTTCATGAAATCTTTTACAGAAATAGAAATTCAGACATGGGCTTTGAAGAACAGGAAGCAACGATCAGAGAAACGTAGAAATTATCAAAAACGGACGAAAATTCATACCTTAATCAAGCCTTGCACTAGTCAAAACCCTAAAGCCCTTTTTCTTTTATTTTGCTTATTTTCATACTTTGTTTTATTATACATCATTTAATACATCATTTATTATTTTATCCTTTATAAAATAAACATATAATTCATGTTAAGAAAGGCCATTATTGTCCACTCAAAGGTTCCATGGTCCATTAACCATATAAGGACCTATTAGTCTAAAGCCATTTCAAAAACATACATTAAACATGTAGCATGCTAATTTCTCCTTTTATACGATTAAATCTTTTTTTCATAATTAAGCACAGAAACAGACAAATTAAATCACAGAAATTTTGTAGATATAAATTCACATATCACAGACACAAAAAATAATATTAAAATATTTTTTCGGACTTAGATTTGGGGTCCCAAAACCACTATTTCAACTAAGGTCTAAACCTGACTGTTACAATTCTCCCCCGTTAAGGATTTTTGTCCCCGAAAATCTTACCATTAAATAGATTCGAATATTGTTGTCTCCTTATATCCTCAGGCTCCCATGTAACCTTTTCTACTCCGTGTCGATGCCACAACACTTTGACTAACTGAATTCTTTTATTACGTCATTCTTTAATCTCACGAGACAAAATACGAATCGGTTCTTGTTCATAAGTCATATCAGAATGGATTTCAATATCAAACGGAGAAATTACAAATGAAGGATCAGATCTATATCGTCGAAGCATCGATACGTGAAATACATTATGAATCCTTTCTAACTTAGATGGTAGCCTCAATCTATAAGCAACCGGCTCAACTCGGTCAATGATTTCATATGGTCCGATGAACCTCAGACTCAACTTGCCCTTTTTACCAAATCAAAATAGTTTCTTCCACGGAGATACTTTCAAAAACTCTTTATCACTGATCTCAAATTTGATATCTTTTCATTTTAAGTCCGCATAAGATTTCTGACGATCAGAGGCAGCTTTCAGACTATCTCGGATTACTTTCACTTTCTGTTATGTTTCCTTAATCAGATCAATACCGTAAATCTTATTCTCATTGAGCTCAGACCAGTATAATGGAGTTCTACACTTTCTACTGTATAATGCTTCGTACGGTGCCATTTTAATGCTCGATTGAAAGCTATTATTATAAGCAAATTCAATCAAAGGTAGATATTGTTCCTACGTACCTTCAAACTCAAGAATGCAACATCTCAACATATCCTCGAGTATCTGAATAAGTAGTGCTAAAATACAATTTAGTACGCAAAGCATCTTGCAATTTCCTCCAGAATCGTGATGTAAATCTCGGGTCTCTATCTAATACTATCGACAATGGCACACCATGCAATCTCATAATATCAGAACTGTACAACTCAGCTAGTTTATTGAGTAAGTAATCAAATCGAATCGGAATAAAATGAGCTGATTTCATCAACCAACCAACTACATCCCAAATTGCATCATTCTTTCTCAGAGACAAGGGCAAACCCGAGACAAAATCCATGGTTACTCGATCCCATTTCCACTCTGAAATCATAATCGGTTGCAACAAACCAGATGGCACCTGATGCTCAGCTTTAACTTGTTGACAGATTAGACATTTAGAAATAAAATCAGAGATATCTCTTTTCATTCCAGACCACCAATAATTCCGCTTCAGATCATTATACATTTTCATACTACCTGGATGTACAGAAAATTTACTACTGTGAGTTTCCCTCAAAATCATCTGAATTAACTCCGGATTTCTCATAACACAAATTCTATTTCTAAATCTCAAACAATCATCAACATCAACTCAGAATTCAGAATCACACTAAGCTCGTTTTGCTATCAATTCATTGTCAGATTTCTGAGCCTCGCATATCTGTTGTATAAACAAGGGTTTTGCTTTCAGTTCGACACAAACCAAGGTATCATCAGACAGTGCTAAATGAGCATTCATCGCACGCAATGCAGACAATGATTTCTGACTTAGAGCATCCGCTACCACATTTGCTTTGCTCGGATAATAATCAATAACTAGCTCATAATCTTTTAACAGTTTTAACCATCTTCTCTGTCACAGATTCAAATATTTTTGTGTCATTAAATAATTCAGACTTTTATGATCAGAAAACACGTGACATTTCTCACCAAACAGATAGTGACGCCAGATTTTCAAGGCAAACAAAATAGTAGCTAAGTCAAGGTCGTGTGTTAGATAATTCTTTTCATGCGGCTTTAACTGTCTCGAAGCATAAGCAATGACTTTACCTTCTTGCATTAGAACACATCCAAGACCAATCAACGAAGCATCGTTATAAATTACAAATTCTTTACCCGATTCAGGTTGTACTAATATTGGAGCTTCAGTCAACAAAGTTTTCAATTAGTCAAAACTGTTCTGACAATTTTCAGACAAATCAAACTTCACATCTTTCTGTAGTAGTTTTGTTAATGGAGTCGCAATCATCAAGAAACCTTTTACGAATCTTCTATAGTAACCAGCAAGTCCCAGAAAACTACGGACTTCAGATACATTTCTCAGAGGTTTCCAATCCAGAATAGCTAAAATTTTGCTCGGATCAACTCGAATACTGAAGGATGACACAACATGATCCAGAAAACCAACTTATTCACATTTACTGAACTTTGCATACAGCTGTTTATCCCGGAGTTCTGTAGCACTATTCTCAAATGCTCAGCATGTTTAGATTCATCACGTGAATAAATCAATATGTCATCAATGAATACCACAACAAATTGATCTAAATACGGTCTGAAAATTCTATTCATCCAATCCATAAAGATAGCAGGTGCATTCGTTAATCCAAAAGGCATAACTAAAAATTCATAATGCCCGTACCTCGTTCCAAAAGTAGTTTTTAGAATATCAGAGTCCTTTACTCGCAACTGGTAGTAACCCAATCTCAGATCTATCTCTGAAAATACAGTAGCACCTTTCAGCTGATCGAATAAGCCATCAATTCTGGGCAGAGGATATTTTTTCTTTATAGTCACTTTGTTAAGCTGATGGTAATCAATACACATTTTCGTTGTGCCATCTTTCTTTTTCACAAACAGAACAGGAGCACCCCATGGTGAAAAACTCGGTCTAGCAAATCCTCGATCGGTTAATTCTTGTAACTAAGATTTTAATTCCTTTAACTCGATCAGAGCCATTCTATACGGAGCTATCAAAATCAGAGTAGTACCAGGTACCAATTCAATGCCAAACTCAGCTTCTCGAATCGAAGGCAAACCAGGTAGTTCTTCAGGAAACACATTAGAGAATTCACAGACAACAGGCACATGTTCAACTTTCTTATCGTTCTCTTTCAAGTCTAGCACATAAGCTAAATAGGTTTCACAGCCTTTCTTCATATATTTTTGTGCTTTCATTGCAGATATCACAGCTGGTAGTCCATTCAGATCACTAGACTCAATTCGAATTATCTCATCATTCTTACACCTTAAATCAATGACTTTTCGATTGCAATTCACAATAGCATCGTGCAAAGTTAACCAGTCCATTCCCAGAATTATATCAAATTCGTCGAAAGGTAATAGCATCAGATCAGTAGGAAAACAGATATCTCAAATCAATAACAGGCAATTCTTGTAGACTTTATCAACCAAGACACTTTTGCCTAAGGAGGTCGATACTCTAATTACGAATTCAGTAGACTCTACAGAAAAGTCTTACTATGTACTAAATTCATATAGATATAAAAATGCGTTGATCTAGGTTTATCAATGCAATCATAGAAGTATCATAAAGAGTAAAAGTACCAGTAATCACGTCTGGTGACGAAGCTTCCTCACGAGCTCAAATAGCATAGGCTCTAGTAGGAGCTCTAGCCTCAGATCTAACAGTAGTATCCCTAGTAGCTCTTTGATCACCACTTGTATTTCTTGTATTTCTGGAAGGTCTACCTCTAAATGAGGTGTTACTCGATCTCGGATTCTGTACATTCTCTTGCTCAGCAGCTTCAAAACAATCTCTTACAAAATGGTCCAGAGATCCACATCGGAAATAGGCTCGGTCATTCAATCTACAATTTTTCGGATGTCTTTTACCATAGTGTTTACATTCAGGTTTCTCAGATCGAACATTCCCAACACTTGCAACAGAAGTAGCAGGAGCTTTGGAATTCGAATGCGACCTAGCTCGATCTCAGTTCGAATGTCTTACATTAGCCTTTGAACAGCTATGATCATCTCAGAATTTCTTTGACTCAGATTGAAATGATCTACCCGAAGATCTCTTTCTAAAATTTCTAGCTTCTGAATCAGCTTTTCTTTTCTCTTTACTTAATGCTTCAGCTTTACAAGCTCACTCAATGAGCACTACCATTTCTTTAATCTCTAATATCCCAACTAACAGACGGATATCTTCGTTTAGTCCATCTTCAAATCTTTTGCACATTATTACTTCATCTGATACATATTCCTGAGCATACTGGCTTAATCTCACAAATTCAAGTTCGTATACATTAGTTACATTTATATATGAAAAATCGAGATCTGGTGATATAACGCAGGGTCTTCCAAAAGTGGAACAAGTGTTAGAAGTGCTCAGTAATAGACATACGACCTTGTTTAAGCTCGAGAAACTCTTTACGTTTTTGACCGATAAATCTCTGACTAATGTATTTCTTCCAAAATTTAGGTTGGAAGAAATCCCAAGTAACCCGCTCGCTGGAAACCACAGTTATTAAAGTTTTCCACCAATGGTACGTCGTATCTCTCAGAAGTGAAACGACACATTTTACACATTCCTCCAGATTCAGAGGCATTTCATCAAACACTCGAATTGTATTCTTTAACCAGAATTCAGCTCTTTCAGGATCATCATTCGTTGTAGCTCAGAACTCTTCAACCCCATACTTTTTAATTTTATCAATTGGTGGTCTACTTAACTGAACAGGATTCACTAAGGGCATAACCGAAATTTGAGAAGGATTAGCCGGGGCTAGAGATTGTTGTACAGCCGGATTGGTTCTAATATACTGAGTGAAGCGATCATTCATCATCTGATAGAAGGCTTGCTTAGCCTCACTATCACGGCTACTCGTAGCCGGTCGAGAATCATCTTGCATCGTCCTTTGTGCATGAGCAGGTGCATTGCTTTCAACATTGTCAGCTATAGCTTTATTGAGATCCATTGCTATAAAAAGCACATTTCAATGTCAGGATTCATCACACTATCGTAGTTTCGGATATATGTCATGTATAGCTAGACTCACATACGCTATGGTAGTCCTAGAACTGACTAAATCATAGCTCTGATACCAATAAAATGTAACACCCCTATCCCGTAACCATCGCTGGAATAGGTAAAGGGCATTACCGGACGGACAGAACATTATAGAATCACAAATATCATATAACATTAATGCATAGGCATTCATCAACAATTCATTCCTTAAGATGGTCTACGAGATCTAAAACATACATTTCGAAAAGGTTGAGACTAAGCTGAACACATTCAGAACTTTCAAAACTTAGCAAAATCTTTCAATTCTGTCGAAGTCACACACCCATGTGACTAGGCCGTGTGGCACACATGCGCACAAGACACACCCATGTGATCCAACCGTGCCAAAACAGAGTCCCTATACTGAATTTTTCACACAGCCAAAAACACAACCGTGTGCCAGGGCCGTGTGATACTTAGCTAGCTACTAACTTAAGCCCACGGCCATAAGGCACGCCCTTGTTCCCTGACCTGTGGCACAATGCAAGCTTAGTTTAAGCCAATTTGCCACCCCTTTTTGGGTCAATCCTACAAGCAATATAAAACAACATTCATGCCACAAGTTTCAACCAATTCCATGCTTAAAATGACCAAATCATATTAGATCATAACACATTACAAACATACACCATTTGGCATTACCAACCAAAAACCAAAACTATGCATAATCATATCATTTGCTAGCCAACTCTCATGGCATAACACATATATACATATCAAAGTTTAATTACATAGACATTCTAGCCTATCCATACTTAAAAATATCTACACTTTCAAAAGTACCAAAATGAGTTTGATAGTGTGGTGACAATCCTCGACTATCTCCGAGCCTTCAATAGCTACGATAACTGTATAACAGACAGAAATCACACAGAGTAAGCTACAAAGAGCTTAGTAAGCCAAGTACAACTATCTTAGATATTAAAGCACATAAAATGAAAGTTAATAACAAGAGTTCACAACCATCTCGTAGAACATTTCATTATTACACAGAAACGGAGTCTTTCATAGTTCGAAATCTAGTACGATACAAAAGTACCTATATAGATTATACATTTCATATAATCATTTCCATATCCTGTACTCTATCATCAGACAGTTCAGAAATGATATAGATTTTCACAGACGGAGGCAATGTCGATGTCCCAGGCATGGTCTTACATGTGATTCAGTATCGATCCTCTGTCCCAGATAGGGTCTTACACGAAATCTCAAATCGAGGCCTGTGTCCCAGACACGGTCTTACACGATATCTTAGAGCAATGTCAACATCCTTTCATACAAGCCTATAGCCCAAATAGCTGGATATCTTCATTTAGTCCATCTTTAAACCTTTTGCACATTATTGCTTCATTTGATACACATTCCTAAGCATACTAGCTCAATCTCACAAATTCACGTTCGTATTCAGTAACAGACATACGACCTTGTTTAAGCTCGAGAAACTCTTTACATTTCTGATCGATAAATCTCTGACTAATGTATTTCTTCTGAAATTCAGCTTGGAAGAAATCCCAAGTAACCCGCTCACTCAGAACCACAGATATTAAAGTGTTTCACCAATGGTACGCCGTATCTCTGAGAAGTGAAACGATACATTTTACACATTCCTCAGGAATCAGAGACATTTCATCAAACACCCGTATTGTATTCTCTAACCAGAATTCGGCTCTTTCAGCATTATCATTCGTTCTAACTCAGAACTCTTCAGCCCATACTTTCTAATTTTATCAACTGGTGGTCTAATTAACTGAACTGGGTTCACTGAGGGCATAACCGAAATTTGAGAAGGATTAACCGGGGGTGGAGGTTATTGTACAGCCTGATTGGTTCTAATATACTGAGTGAACCAATCATTCATCATCTGATAGAAGGCTTGCTTAGCCTCACCATCACGGCTAGTCGTAGCCAGTCGAGAATTATCTTGCACCGTCCCTTGCGCGGGAGCAGGCGTATTACATTCAACATCGTCAGCTACAGCTCTATTGGGATCTATTGCTATATAAAAGCACTTTTCAATGTCAGGATTCATCATACTATTGCAGTTTTAGATATATGGCATGTATAGCTAGACTCACATATGCTATGGTAGTCCTAGAATCGACTAAACCATAGCTCTGATACCAATAAAATGTAACACCCCTATCCCGTAACCTTCGCCAAAATAGGTAAGGGGCATTACCAGATAGACAGAACATTACAAATCAATACAAAATCACGGATATCACACAATAATAATAATACATAAGCAAATCAACTATTTATTCCTTATGGAGGTCTCAAAGACCTAAGACTTACTTTTAGAAAAAGTCAGAACTAAACCGAACACATTCATAATTTTCTGAACTTAGAAAAAATCTTTCAATTCAATTGAGGTCACACGCCCGTGTAACCAGGCCGTGTGACACACACGGGTACCAGACACACCCATGTAATCCAACCATGCCAAAATAGACTGCATATACTGACTTTTTCACACGACCAACAGACACGGCCTTGTGATACATAGCTGGCTGCTGACTTAAGCCCACGGCCATATAACACGCCCATGTGTCTTAACTGTGTGATCTTAAGAGGTTACTGCTAAACATACACGGCCACAAGGCACGCCCATGGTCCCTGACCGTGTGGCACAATGAGGCTTGGTTTAAGCCAATTTGCCACCCCTTTATGGGGTCATTCCTACAAGCAATATTAAACAACATTCATGCCAAAATTTTCAGCCAATACAATGCTCAAAACATGCTTCGTTATAACTAAATCATTATCATTCAATAACCTACTCAAATCTGTACCAAAACATATTAAAAATATTATTTCAACAACACACCAAAATACTCATTTCATAGCTCACTTATGCCACCTTCTAACTCATACTTAAACTTACCATTTCTTTAACTTGGCATATTTCAAAAATGACCACTACATACTAGGCCATATAACCATTTCGAGCATACACAATTTGGCATTACAAACCATTTACCAAAACTAAGCACAAATATACCATTTGCTAGCCAACTCTCATGGCATAAGATATATACACATCAAAGCTTAACATAAACATTCTAGCCTATACATGCCATTCTTAAAAATATTTACACTTTCAAAAGTACCAAAATGAGTTCAATAGTACGGTGACAATCCTCGACTATCCCCGACCTTTAGTAGCTACGATAACTGTAAAATAGATAGCAAGCACACCGAGTAAGCTACAAAGAGCTTAGTAAACCAAATAAAACTATCTTAGCTATTTAAGTATATGAAGTAAAAGTCCATAGCAAGAATTCAAAACTATCTCACAGAGTATTTCATTATTTCACCGAAACAGAGTCTTTCATAGTCAGGAATCTAGTACGATACAAACATACCTGTATAGATTATACATTTCATATATTCATTTCCATATCTCATACTCTATCATCAGACGGTTCAGAAACAATATAGATATTCATAGACAAGTACAATGCCGATGGCCTAGACGTGGTCTTACATGTAATTCAGTATCGACGCCTCTGTCCCAGACAGGGTCTTACACAAAATCTCAAATCGAAGCCTGTGTCCCAGACATGGTCTTACACGATGTCTCAGATCAATGTCAACGTTCTTTTATAAACATACAGAGCTTTTTAGATACTAACATATTATCAGAGTTTACTCGGAATTCATTCATCAGGCTCTCAAACCCGTCCAATACAAATTTTAGTTTATATACGCAGAATTTAGTTAATTAACCACGTAATTGTAATTTGACTTACTCGTACGGATTTTAGGCGGAAACGAGTCGACTATTCAACTATTTTGGACTTATCTCGATCTAAGTCCAATTTTCTTTGTTCTTGATCTAATACAATTCAAATTCAACCATTCAACCATTCATTTCATTCAAAATAATCCATGAACACTTATTTAGGGCATTTTGCATTTTAGCCCTTACATTTTCACACTTTGACAATTTAATCTATTTTTCACAAAATCACAAATATGCAAAATTCACCAAGTCTATAGCTTAGCTAAATATACATAGCTTCCATACAAGCCCAAATAACATATTTAATTCACAATTCAGTCCCTCAAAACCTCATTTTCACAAATTAGTCCAATAACTCTATTCCATAAAAAATTCAAGAATAAAACACGATATTCCCACATATATCTTTCATAATCCATGTAAAAACATTAAAAAGCTCATAAAATCATTAATGACACATTTCATAATCTTCAACAGAAACAGAAATTTAGGCATGGGTTTTGAAGAACACGAAACAACGATCACAGAAACGTAAAAATTATCAAAAATGGACCAAGGTACATACCTTAATCAACCAAATAAATGACCGAACCCTAGGATGGTTTTCTTCTTTCTCTTTTCTTTGATTTTCGACAAAAACAATGTGTTTATGGCCATTTTCATGTTTTGTTTTATGTATTATAACTTAAGAGCTCATTTACCAATTTACCCATGCATTATAAACCTTTAAAACATTAATATCAAGGCCATTAATGTCCACTCATATACTTAATGGTCAAATAACAACATAAAGACCTCTCCTTTAATAAACCAAGTCAAATTCATACATTAAACATGTAGCATGCTAATTTCACCTTTTATACGATTTAGTCATTTTTGTAAAATCGAGCACAGAAGTAGACAAATTAAATCACAGAAACTTCACAAATATAAATTCACATATTACAGACACAGAAAATAATATTAAAATATTTTTTAGACTCAGATTTGTGGTCCCGAAACCATAATTCTGACTAGGGTCTAAACTGGACTGTTACAATTGAACAATAAACTTTGTTGACGTGCTTCAAATTCTCAAAATCAGATGTTCTTGTCATGCCATATTTTCAATCTCTCCTTGAAAATGTTGACATTTTCGTATTAGAAGATTCATAATCTTCTAACTCATTAAGTTGAAGCATCTATTTCTCTTCAGCAAGCTTAAGATCCAAATTGAGTTTCTTAGAAGCCTAGTAAGCTTTATGTTCTAACTCTAATGGCAAATGATAGGGTTTCCAAAAACCAATCGATAGGGAGACATCCCTAACGGTGTTTTATATGTTGTCCTATAGGCCTATAAAGCATCATCCAGTCTTTTGGACCAGTCTCATTGGTTTGGACAAACAACCTTTCAAGTATACCTTTTATCTCTTTATTCCCCAATTCAGCTTGCCCATTTGTTTGTGGATAGTAAGCTGTGACAATCTTGTGCTTCATTTCATGTTTATCGAGTAACCATTTCAACCATTTGCTCACAAAATGGGACCCCTCATCACTGATGATAGCCCCAGGAGTTCCAAACCTTGTGAACACATGTTTCTGGAAAAACTTCATTACTACCTTAGCATCATTTTTCAGATATGCCTCAGCTTCAATCAACTTAGATATGTAACCTACTACTACTAGAATGTACCTGTGACCAAAAGAAGGAGGAAAAAGACCAAGAAAGTCAATATCCCAAATGTCAACTAATTCTACCTCAATGATGTTGGTTTGTGGCATCTCATTTCTATTGGTTATGTTTCCACTCCTCTGGCATCAATCACAATTTTTAACGTAGGCATACGCATCTTTGAGCAGAGTTGGCCAAAAGAATCCTGCTTGTAATGCTTTGGCCATGGTACGTGATCCTCCGAAGTGTCCTCCACTTGGAGCTATATGAAAATGATATAAAATTTCATGTATCTCATTTTCTGCCATACATCTCTTAATCATTTGATCTCCGCATTGTTTGAACAAGTATGACTTCTCCCAAAAATAGTACTTCACATCATGGAGAAACTTTTTCCTTTGTTAAAATGTATTTTCAAGCGACATCAAATCAAAAGATCAATATTTAGCAAAATTAGCAAACCAAGGGGTGATTCACGGAGATTCAAGTGATTTAACTTAAGTATATACTCTTCTAGAAATGTTTCCTGAATGGGTATAAGAGGAGAAATTCCTTCTTGCGACTCCAATCTGGAAAAGTGATCTGCTACTTGATTTTTTACCTTTTCTTTTATCTTGAATTTCTAGATTGAACTCTTAAAGTAGAAGTACCCATTAAATCAATCTCGGCTTAGCATTTTTTTTGGTAAGTAAGTTTTTAATTGGTGAATAATCCGTAAAAATAGTCACCTTGGTACCTACAAGATAAGATCGAAACTTGTCAAAAACAAAAACAATGGCAAGTAACTCTTTTTTTTGTTATTGTATAATTCAGTTGAGCTCCCATTAGAGTACGACTTACATAGTAGATGGGATGAAAAACTTTGCTCCTTCGCTAGCCCATTACAATTCCTACCATGAAGTCACTTGCGTCAGACATTTATTCGAATGGAAATTCCCAATTTGGAGTGATAATAATTGGTGCTGAAACCTACCAATTCTTCAATTCATTAAAAGCTTTCAAGCATTCTTCATCAAATCCTTCTCCAATAATTTGGAAAAAGGTTTAATAATTTTAGAGAAGTCTTTGATGAATCTTCGATAGAATTTGACATGTCCCAAAAAGCTTCTAACACCCTTTATAGATGTTGGACGTGGGAGTTTCTCAATGACATCTACCTTGATCCCTTGTCTCATTATTTGGTTCCCAAAACAATACCTTCTCGTACCATGAAGTGGTATTTTTCCTAGTTGAGCACAAGGTTTATTTCTTCACACAATCTTAGTACTTTGGCTAGATTGGCTAGGTAATCATCATAAGTGTCTCCGAGCACTGAAAAATCATCCATAAAGACTTCCAAAAACTTTTCAACCATGTTAGTAAAAATTACCATCATACATCTTTGAAATGTAGCATGAGCATTACATAAACCAAAAGGCATACGTCTAAATGAAAATGTACCATATGGGCATGTGAATGTTGTTTTGTGTTGATCCTCCGATGCTATCATGATTTTGTTGTACCATGAGTATCCATCTAGAAAGTAGTAATAGTCTTGCCTTGCGAGTCTATCTAGTATTTGATCCAAGAACAACAAAGTAAAGTGCTCTTTCTGAGTCGCATTGTTCAATTTTCAGTAATCTATGCAAATTTTCCATCTTGTAACAGTTTTAGTTGGTTTTAACTCATTGTTTTTGTTCTCTACGACTGTAATGCCTCCTTTCTTTGGCACACACTAGAACGGACTTACCCATGAACTGTCTAAGATGGGGTAAATTATACCCTCATCTAACCACTTAATAATTCCCTTTTTCATCACATCTTTTATAATGGGGTTCAGTCTTCATTTTCCATCAATCATTCCTTTTTTGCCATCTTATAGGATGATTTTTTGCTTACACATGGATTGACTAATACCACGGATACCAGCTATGGTCTATCCGATAGCTTAAATTATTTCAGCACTACAATGAGTTTCTATAATTCCCTAAAAATCCTAAACTTTCTTTCTTTTACGGTTTTGATAAAAGGTGCGCTTAATATTCCTATTCGAGTGTTTTTATGTAATAATAGGCCTGGTTAAGTTTTGAGTTTGAACTTTGGGGTGAAAGAAATTGTAGTTTAATAATTAAAAGAACCTTGATGGCAAGTAGTTTGGTTTTTAAATAAATGAAGGAGGAGTTGGACACAAGGAGCCTTACACTAGAGTGGCAAGTAGCGTCACATGTGGGGCTTAGAGGTGGCGTTACATGCATGGCAAGGAGGTTTGGGGTTTGAATCCCTCCTTGCTCAAAAGAAAGATTTATTTTTGCTCAATAAATAGCCAGTAGTGGCGTTGGATGCGAACTCTATAGGGAGTGATCAGAGGAGAAATATAAGGAAGGGATTAAGGAGTTATTAGCGAGAAAAGTTAGGAGATGAGGGGTGTAGAGAAGTGGAGTCGAATAGGGAATTTGGGGATAGGTAAATTCGACTATAGTATATACAGGCGTTGATTTTGGGGATTCTAGGTAATACCGAAATTGCATCTCTTCCTTTAGCCAAATTTCTCAGTTTTTTTGTGTTGCCGAAACACTTTTCTCTCTAAATGGTCAGAAGCTGAATTTCTTGTTCCTTGCTTGCCGATTTTCCATTATTTCTCTTCTCAAATTCTGTTTTGATTCACCTTTGGTTTTAGCTGATTCTTTCTTTTCTTCTTCTTATTTGTGCTGAATAACCCTTTAACCATACAAATTTTAAAAGTCGAATACCTCTTTGGCTGAAGACCCTCTATGCCGCCGCTACTCCCTCTACTTTGGTCGATTCTTGTGGGATTAGTATTGAATCTCAAATTCTAGATCTATGCCAAATTGCTCCTAGTGTTTTGAGGTTTTGGGTAAGTATTCCTCTTTTATTGGTTAAGGTTGGCCGAATGGCCATAGAAGATTTGAGAGTGACTTAAGATGATTGTGAGTCACTTGTTGTTTAGTTTTAATAATTAAAATTGATGCAGATTTAAGAAATACTCGTGATTAGTGATCAAGAAAGGGCTGTTAAGGCTTATCATTCAAGGTAAGGCAAAGGTGAGATTTTTGACTTTTGGTGATTGTATTTGATAAGTGTGTGATTAATCGTTGAGTGACATCATTTGTGGGTTTGTGGCTAAAGAGATCGTAGCATGTTTTAGTACCAGGTGTGTACATACACTGTACACACATAGTAGATCGGTAAATCTCAAAATAATGAAATGTCGAAAAGCCAGAAGTTTGGCTACAATAAACTTGCGAGTGCATGAACACTCATAAGGGGAAATTGATATGTTATCAGAGGCCTCATGTGTGATTCCGTGGACTTGGGCCGTGTATTAGCCAACCAGGCCATAATAGGCTAAATAGGCCCAATGGGCTGTAGGGCCCATAATAGGCAAAATTGGCAGTTTGTTACTAAGTGATGAAAAATCATATGATTGCATGACTATAAATGTGATTGGGCCTAACAGGCCATATGAATGTGATTTGGGCCTAATGGGCCATATGAATGTGATTTGGGCCTAATAGGCCATATGAATGTGATTGGGCCTGATGGGCCATATGAATGAGATTGGGCCTAGTGGGCAATATGCATGTATGTAGACTCGTTTGGGCTTTGTAAGGGGTTTTGGGCCTAGTATCTGATAACTGCTTAAATAGACATAAAACTTAAATAATTAATTTATTGAGACCGTGGACAAGTTATAGGGTTAACGTGTGGCAACGGGTATATGCATGTCTAGGATTAGATCTAGGGAGAGCTTGGTACTTAAGCGGTCTTATTGACCCGCCTCCTCTTATCTGGATTCCTACCTGGTGCATAGTATCATTCACTTTAGCCAACAAGGACTTGTTAAAGAGCCAATCTAAGTAATAACCCATAATAAAGAGAAATTACCAAAAAGCCTCTAAGGGCAAAAATGACTAAAATACCCCTATGTGTTGAATGTAAGATTTATGGATGTTACATGTATACCTGCTACATTCATATGATATTCTATTTAGGATGCATATGGGTTGGGAATTATGGAATAGAGGAAGTATATGAGGATCGCATGGTTGCTTGACGACCGTGGATCCACTGATGGCTTTGTAAGCCCAATATATAATTAGCAGCTTTGCTGCAACATTAGGTAGTATCAAAACCGGGCTACCATTAGAGTGTATCAGATGGGTGGGTGGATATTTATATCCCCACATGGTGCGTATCGGGGGATGGAGATGGTGTGTAGCGATTGGATGGGTGGGATCCGTGCATATTTGATTACTTTACATCTGTTCTGATATTGAATTGGGCTCAGGCCCGAAAAGACTTGCTATTGTATGCTTTTCTATTTGCCGAGGGTTGTACACACTGAGTTTTCAAAAACTCACCCCCTCTTTTATTTTTCTTAGGGATCCTTAGTAGGTGGTTCGACGGTTGGAGAGACTCCGAGGTGGCCAGCTAGTAAGACAGCTTGGACTGATTTTCTTAAGCCTATAATTTCTAGTATTTTAAGTTATTTCAGTCTGGATTGTAATAAGGCCTTTCCTCTAGTTATTATTTCAAATTATTATTATTTTTATGCTTTATATTTATTAGAAGTAGAACATGGTTTTCCTAGACCATAACTGTTTTCAAATACTATGTTTCCACAACTCAATTTTTAAATGACAAGTTTTCTTACATCATCTATTTTAAATAAAGCTTCCGCAACTGAAAAGAGATTTTACAAAGTAATTATTATCATACAAGAAGGAATAATTTTTATTTAAATTTGGGCTATAGGCTTGTATGAAAGGATATTGACATTGCTCTGAGATATCGTGTAAGACCGTCTCTGGGACACAGGCCTCGATTTGAGATTTCGTATAAGACCCTATCTAGGACAGAGGATCGATACTGAATCACATGTAAGACCATGCCTGGGATGTCGACATTGTATCCGTCTATGAAAATCTATATCATTTCTGAACTGTCTGATGATAGAGTACAGGATATGGAAATGATTATATGAAATGTATAATCTATATAGGTACGTTTGTATCGTACTAGATTTCGGACTATGAAAGACTCCGTTTCTGTGTAATAATGAAATGTTCTATGAGATGGTTATGAACTCTTGTTATTAACTTTCATTTTATGTGCTTTAATATCTAAGATAGTTGTACTTGGCTTACTAAGCTCTTTGTAGATTACTCTGTGTGATTTCTGTCTGTTATACAGTTATAGTAGCTACTAAAGGCTCGGGGATAGTCGAGGATTATCACCACACTATCAAACTCATTTTGGTACTTTTGAAAGTGTAGATATTTTTAAGTATGGATAGGCTAGAATGTCTGTGCAATTAAACTTTGATATGTATATATGTGTTATGCCATGAGAGTTGGCTAGCAAATGATATGATTATGCATAGTTTTGGTTTTTGGCTGGTAATGCCAAATGGTGTATGTTTGTAATATGTTATGATCTAATATGATTTGGTCATTTTAAGCATGGAATGGGTTGAAACTTGTGGCATGAATGTTGTTTTATATTGCTTGTAGGATTGACCCAAAAGGGGTGGCAAATTGGCTTAAACCAAGCTTGCATTGTGCCACACGGTTAGGGAACACGGGCGTACCTTATGGCCGTGGGCTTAAGTCAGTAGCTAGCTAAGTACCACACGGCCCTGGCACACGTTGTGTTTTTGGCTGTGTGAAAAAGTCAGTATAGGGACTCTGTTTTGGCACGGTTGGATCACATGGGTGTGTCTTGTGAGCATGTGTGCCACACGGCCTAGTCACATGGGTGTGTGACTTCGACAGAATTGAAAGATTTTGCTAAGTTTTGAATGTTCTGAATGTGTTCAGTTTAGTCTCGACCTTTTCTAAATGTATATTTTAGATCTCGTAGACCATCTTAAGGAATGAATTGTTGATGAATGCCTATGCATTAATGTTATATGATATTTGTGATTCTGTAATGTTCTGTCCGTCCGGTAATGCCCCTTACCTATTCCAGCGATGGTTACGGGATAGGGGTGTTACATTTTATTGGTATCAGAGCTATGATTTAGTCAGTTCTAGGACTACCATAGCGTATGTGAGTCAAGCTATACATGACATATATCTGAAACTGCGATAGTGTGATGAATCCTGACATTGAAATGTGCTTTTTATAGCAATGGATCTCAATAAAGTTATAGCTGACAATGTTGAAAGCAATGCACCTGCTCACAAAGGACAGTGCAAGATGATTCTCGACCGGCTACGAGTAGCCGTGATAGTGAGGCTAAGCAAGCCTTCTATCAGATAATGAATGATCGGTTCACTCAGTATATTAGAACCAATCCGGCTGTACAATAATCTCTAGCCCCAGTTAATCCTTCTCAAATTTCGGTTATGCCCTCAGTGAATCCTATTCAGTTAAGTAGACCACTAGTTGATAAAATTAGAAAGTATGGGGATGAAGAGTTCTGAGCTACAACAAATGATGATCCTGAAAGAGCCAAATTCTGGTTAAAGAATACAATTCGAGTGTTTGATGAAATGTCTTTGAACCTGGAGGAATGTGTAAAATGTGTCGTTTCACTTCTGAGAGATATGACGTACCATTGGTGGAAAACTTTAATATCTATGGTTTCCAGCGAGCAGGTTACTTGGGATTTCTTCCAAGCTAAATTTTAGAAGAAATACATTAGTCAGAGATTTATCGATCAAAAACGTAAAGAGTTTCTCGAGCTTAAACAAGGTCGTATGTCTGTTACTGAGTACGATCGTGAATTTGTGAGATTGAGCCAGTATGCTCAGGAATATGTATCAGATGATGTAATAATGTGCAAAAGATTTGAAGATGGACTAAACGAAGATATCCGTCTGTTAGTTGGGATATTAGAGATTAAAGAAATAGTAGTGCTCGTTGAGCGAGCTTGTAAAGATGAAGAATTAAGTAAAGAGAAAAGAAAAGTTGATTCAAAAGCTAGAAATGTTAGAAAGAGATCTTCGGGTAGATCATTTCAATCTGAGTCAAAGAAATTCTGAGATGATCATAGCTGTTCACAGGCTAATGTAAGACATTCGAACTGAGATCGAGCTAGATCACATTCGAATTCCAAAGCTCCTACTACTTCTGTTGCAAGTGTTGGGAATGTTCGATCTGAGAAACCTGAATGTAAACACTGTGGTAAAAGACATCCGAGAAATTGTAGATTGAATGACCGAGCCTGTTTCCGATGTGGATCTCTGGACCATTTTGTAAGAGATTGTTCTAAAGTTGCTGAGCAAGAGAATGTACAGAATCCAAGATCGAGTAACACCTCATCTAGAGGTAGACCTTTTAGAAATACGAGAAATACAAGTGGTGATCAAAAAGCTACTAGGGATACTGTTGTTAGATTTGAGGCTAGAGCTTCTACTAAAGCCTATGCTATTTAAGCTCGTGAGGAAGCTTCGTCACCAGACGTGATTACTGGTACTTTTACTCTTTATGATACTTCTATGATTGCATTGATAAACCCTGGATCAACGCATTCTTATATCTATATAAATTTAGTACATAGTAAGACTTTGCCTGCAGAGTCTACTGAATTCGTAATTAAATATCGACCCCCTTAGGCAAAAGTGTCTTGGTTGATAAAGTTTGCAAGAATTGCCTGTTATTGATTTGAGATATCTATTTTCCTACTGATCTGATGCTATTACCTTTCGAAAAATTTGATATAATTCTGGGAATGGATTGGTTAACTTTGCACGATGCTATTGTGAATTGCAAACGAAAAGTCATTGATTTAACGTGTAAGAATGATGAGATAATTCGAATTGAGTCTAGTGATCTGAATGGACTACCAGCTGTGATATCTACAATGAAAGCACAAAAATATGTGAAGAAAGGCTGTAAAGCCTATTTAGCTTATGTGTTAGACTTGAAAGAGAACGATAAGAAAGTTGAACCTGTACCTGTTGTCTGTGAATTCTGTGATGTGTTTCCTGAAGAACTACTTGGTTTGCCTTCGATTAGAGAAGCTGAGTTTGGCATTGAATTGGTACCTAGTACTACCCCGATTTCGATAGCTCCGTATAGAATGGCTCCGACCGAGTTAAAGGAATTAAAATCTTAGTTACAAGAATTAACCGATCGAGGATTTGCTAGACCAAGTTTTTCACCATGGGGTGCTCCTGTTCTGTTTGTGAAAAAGAAAGATGGCACAACGAAAATGTGTATTGATTACCATCATCTTAACAAAGTGACTATAAAGAACAAATATCCTCTGCCCAGAATTGATGACTTATTCGATCAGCTGAAAGGTGCTACTATATTTTCAAAGATAGATCTGAGATCGGGTTACTACCAGTTGCGAGTAAAAGACTCTGATATTCTGAAAATTACTTTTAGAACGTGGTACGGGCATTATGAATTTTTAGTTATGCCTTTTGGATTAACGAATGCACCTGCTATCTTTATGGATTGGATGAATAGAATTTTCAGACCGTATTTAGATCAATTTGTTGTGGTACTCATTGATGACATATTATTTATTCATGTGATGAATCTAAACATGCCGAGCATTTGAGAATAGTGCTACAGACACTCTGGGATAAAAAGCTGTACGCAAAGTTCAGTAAATGTGAATAAGTTGGTTTTCTGGATCATATTGTGTCATGCTTCAGTATTCGAGTTGATCCGAGCAAACTTTTAGCTATTCTGGATTGGAAACCTCTGAGAAATGTCTCTGAAGTCCGTAGTTTTCTGGGACTTGCTGGTTACTATAAAAGATTCGTAAAAGGTTTCTTGATGATTGCGACTCCATTAACAAATGCTCGTATGCCTGTTACTGAATACGAACGTGAATTTGTGAGATTGAGCTAGTATGCTCAGGAATGTGTATCAAATGAAGCAATAATGTGCAAAAGATTTGAAGATGGACTAAATGAAGATATCCATCTGTTAGTTGGGATATTAGAGATTAAAGAAATGTTAGTACTCGTTGAGCGAGCTTGTAAAGCTGAAGAATTAAGTAAAGAGAAAAGAAAAGCTGATTCTGAAGCTAGAGATGTTAGAAAGAGATCTTCGAGTAGATCATTTCAGTCTGTGTCAAAGAAATTCTGAGATGATCATAGTCGTTTAAAGACTGATGTAAGACATTCAAATCGAGATCGAGCTAGATTGCATTTGAATTCCAGAGCTCCTGCTACTTCTGTTGCAAGTGTTGGGAATGTCTGATCTGAGAAACCTGAATGTAAACACTATGGTAAAAAACATCTGGGAAATTGTAGATTGAATGATCGAGCCTGTTTCCAATATGGATATTTGGACCATTTTCTAAGAGATTGTTCTGAACCTACTGAACAAGAGAATGTACAGAATCTGAGATCGAGTAACTCCTCAGCTAGAGGTAGACCTTCCAGAAACACGAGAAATGGGAGTGGTGGTCAAAGAGCTACTAGGGATACTGCTGTTAGATCTGAGGCCAGAGCACCTGCCAGAGCCTATGCTATCCGAGCTCGTGAAGAAGCCTCGTCACCAGACGTGATTACTGGTACTTTTACTCTTTATGATACTTCTGGGATTGCATTGATAAACCCTGGATCAACGCATTCTTATATCTGTATGAATTTAGTACATAGTAAGACTTTGCCTGTAGAGTCTACTGAATTCGTAATTAAAGTATCGAACCCCTTAGGCAAAAGTGTCTTGGTTGATAAAGTTTGCAAGAATTGCCCGTTATTGATTCGAGATATCTGTTTTCTTGCTGAACTGATGCTTTTGCATTTCGACGAATTTGATATAATTCTGGGAATGGACTGGTTAACTTTGCATGATGCTATTGTGAATTGCAAACAAAAAGTCATTGATTTAAGGTGTAAGAATTATGAGATAATTCAAATTGAGTCTAGTGATCTAAATGGACTACCAGCTATGATATCTGCAATGAAAGCACGGAAACATGTGAAGAAAGGCTGTGAAGCCTACTTAGCTTATGTGTTAGACTCGAAAATGAATGATAAGAAAATTGAATCTGTGCCTGTTGTTTATGAATTCTCTGATGTGTTTCCGGAAGAACTACCTGGTTTGCCTCTGATTCGAGAAGTTGAGTTTGGCATTGAATTAGTACTTGGTACTACCCCGATTTTGATAGCTTCGTACAGAATGGATCTGATCGAACTAAAGGAACTAAAATCTCAGTTGCAAGAATTGACCGATCGAGGATTTGCTAGACCGAGCTTTTCACCATGGGGAGCTCCTATTTTGTTTGTGAAAAAGAAAGATGGCACAATGAGAATGTGTATTGATTACCGTCAGCTTAACAAAGTGACTATAAAAAACAAATATCCTCTGCTTAGAATTAATGATTCATTCGATCAGTTGAAAGGTGCTACTGTGTTTTCAAAGATAGATCTGAGATCGGGTTTATACCAGTTGCGATTAAAGGATTCTGACATTATGAAAACTGCTTTTAGAATGAATTTTTAGTTATGCCTTTTGGATTAACGAATGCACCTGCTATCTTTATGGATTTGATAAATAGAATTTTCAGACCATATTTAGATCAACTTGTTGTGGTATTCATTGATGACATATTGATTTATTCACATGATGAATCTGAACATGCCGAGCATTTGAGAATAGTGCTACAGACACTGTTAGATAAACAGTTGTATGCAAAGTTCAGTAAATGTGAATTCTGGTTGCGAGAAGTTGGTTTTCTGGGTCATATTGTATCAGCCTCCGATATCTGAGTTGATCTGAGCAAAATTTTAGCTATTATGGATTGGAAACCTCTGAGAAATGTATTTAAAGGTCGTAGTTTTCTGGGACTTGCTGGTTACTATAAAAGATTCGTAAAAGGTTTCTCGATGATTGCGACTCCATTGACAAAATTGCTCTGAAAAGATGTGAAATTTGAGTGGTCAAAAAAGTGTCAGAACAGTTTTGATCAGTTGAAAGCTTTGTTGACTGAAGCTCCGGTATTAGTACAACCCGAATCAGGTAAAGAATTTGTAATTTATAGCGATGCTTCGTTGATTGGTCTAGGATGTGTTCTAATACAAAAAGGAAAAGTTATTGCTTATGCTTCGAGATAGTTAAAGCCGCATGAAAAGAACTATCCGACACATGATCTTGAGCTAGCTGCTATTGTGTTTGCCTTGAAGATCTGGCGTCACTATCTATTTGGTGAGAAATGTCACGTGTTTTCTGATCATAAAAGTCTGAAGTATTTAATGACGCAAAAAGATTTGAATTTACGACAAAGAAGATGGCTAGAACTGTTAAAAGATTACGAGCTAGTTATTGATTATCATTTGGGCAAAGCAAATGTGGTAGCGGATGCTCTGAGTCAGAAATTATTATCTGCATTGTGTGCGATGAATGCTCATTTAGCACTATCTGATAATACCTTGGTTTATGCCGAATTGAAAGCAAAACCCTTATTTATACAACAAATCTAAGAGCCTCAGAAATCTGACAATAAATTAATAGCAAAACGAGCTTAGTGTGATTCTGAATTCCAAGTTGATGTTGATGATTGTTTGAGATTCAGAAATAGACTGTGTTCTGAGAAATCCAGAGTTAATTCAGATGATTTTGAGTGAAACCCACAGTAGTAGATTTTCTGTACATCCGGGGAGTACGAAAATGTATAACGATTTGAAACAACTATACTGGTGACCGGGAATGAAAAGAGATATCTCTGATTTTGTTTCTAAATGTTTAATCTGTTAGCAAGTTAAAGCTGAGTATCAGGTACCATCTGGTTTGTTACAACCGGTTATGATTCCGGAGTGGAAATGGGATCGGGTGACCATGGATTTTGTTTCGGGTTTGCCCCTGTCTCCGAGAAAGAAAGATGCAATTTGGGTTGTAGTTGTAGTTGATCGTTTGATGAAATCAACTCATTTTATTACGATTCGATTTGATTACTCACTCGATAAAATAGCTGAGTTGTACATTTCTGATATCGTAAGATTGCATGGTGTGCCATTATCGATAGTATTAGATAGAGACTCGAGATTTACATCGCGGTTCTGGAGGAAGTTGCAAGATGCTTTGGGTACTAGGTTACATTTTAGCCCTGCTTTTCATCCGCAAACAGATGGTCAATCTGAGCGAATTTTTCAGATACTCAAGGATATGTTGAGATGTTGCATTCTTGAGTTTGAAGGTACGTGGGAACAATATCTACCTTTGATTGAATTCGTTTATAATAATAGCTTTCAATCTAGCATTAAAATGGCACCGTACGAAGCATTATACGGTAGAAAGTGTAGAACTTTGTTATACTGGTCTAAGCTCAGTGAGAACAAGATTTACGGTATTGATCTGATAAAAGAAACAGAACAGAAAGTGAAAGTAATCTGAGAAAGTCTGAAAGCTGCCTCTGATCATCAGAAATCTTATGCAGATTTAAAACAAAAAGATATCGAATTTGAGATAGGTGATAAAGTGTTTTTAAAAGTATCTCCGTGGAAGAAACTGTTCTGATTTGGTAAAAAGGGTAAGTTGAGTCCGAGGTTCATCGGACCGTATGAAATCATTGAGCGAGTTGGGCCGATTGCTTATAGATTGAGGCTACCATCTGAGTTAGAAAAGATTCATAATGTATTTCATGTATCAATGCTTTGACGATATAGATCTGATCATTTGCATGTAATTTCTCCATTTGGTATTGAAATCCATTCTGATATGACTTATGAAGAAGAGCTGATTCGTATTCAGTCTCGAGAGATTAAAGAATTATGTAATAAGAGAATTCCATTAGTCAAAGTGCTGTGGCACCGACACGGAGTAGAAGAGGCTAAGTGGGAGCCCGAGGATACAATGAAATAGCAATATCCGAATCTATTTAACGGTAAGATTTTCAGGGACAAAAATTCCTAAGGGCGAGAATTGTAATAGTCCGGTTTAGACCCTAGTCAGAATTGTGGTTTCGAGACCACAAATATTTTAAAATTATTTTCTGTGTCTGTGATATTTGAATTTGTATTTGTGAAGTTTCTGTGATTTAATTTCTCTGCTTCTGTGCTCAATTTTACAAAAAGGACTAAATCGCATAAAAGTTGAAATTAGCATGCTACATGTTTAATGTATGAATTTGACTTGGTTTATTAAAGGAAAGGTCCTTATGTTGTTATTTGACCATTGAGTATATGAGTGGACATTAATGGCCTTGATATTAATGTTTTAAAGGTTTATAATGCATGCGTAAATTGGTAAATGAGCTATTAAGTTATATTACATAAAACAAAACATGAAAATAGCCATAAACACATTGTTTTTACCGAAAATCAAAGAAAAGAGAAAGAAGAAAACCATCCTAGGGTTCAGTCATTTATTTGGTTGATTAAGGTATGTACCTTGGTTCGTTTTGGATAATTTCTACGTTTCTATGATCACTGCTTCATATTCTTCAAAACCCATGCCTAAATTTCTATTTCTGTTGAAGATTATGAAATGTGTCATTAATGATTTTATGAGCTTTATAATGTTTTTACATGGATTATGAAAGATATATGTGGGAATATCATGTTTTGTTCCTGAATTTTTGATGAAATAGAGCTATTGGACTAATTTGTGAAAATGAGGTTTTGAGGGACTAAATTGTAAATTAAATATGTTATTTGGGATTTTATGGAAGCTATGTATATTCAGCTAAGCTATAGTCTTGGTGAATTTTGCATATTTGTGATTTTGTGAAAAATGGGTTAAATTGTCAAAGTGTGAAAATGTAAGGGCTAAAATGCAAAATGCCCTAAATAAGTGTTCATGGATTATTTTGAATGAAATGAATGATTGAATGGTTGAATTTGAATTGTATTAGATCAAGAGTAAAGAAAATCAGACTTAGATCGAGGGAAGTCCAAAATAGTTGAATAATCGACTCGTTTTCGCCTAAAATCCGTACCAGGTAAGTCAAATTACCATTACATGGTTAATTAACTAAATTCTGCGTATATAAACTAAAATCTGTATTGGACGGGTTTAAGAGCCTTATGAATGAATTCCGAGTAAACTCCAATAATATGTTAGTATCTAAAAAGCTCTGTATGTTTATAAAAGAATGGTGACATTGATCTAAGACATTGTGTAAGATCGTGTCTAGGACACAGGCTCCGATTTGAGATTTCGTGCAAGACCCTGTCTGGGACAGAGGCATCAATACCGAATTACATGTAAGACCACGTCTGGGACATCGGCATTGTACGTTTGTATCGTACTAGATTCTGAACTGTCTAATGGTATAGTATGAGATATGGAAATGAATATATGAAATGTATAATCTATACAGGTACATTTGTATCGTACTAGATTCCTGACTATGAAAGACTCTATTTCGGTGAAATAATGAAATACTCTGTGAGATAGTTGTGAATTCTTGCTATGGACTTTTACTTCATATACTTAAATAGCTAAGATAGTTGTATTTGGTTTACTAAGCTCTTTGTAGCTTACTCTGTGTGATTTCCGTCTGTTTTACAGTTATCGTAGCTATTAAAGGCTCGGGGATAGTCGAGGATTATTACCATACTATCGAACTCATTTTGGTACTTTTGAAAGTGTAAATATTTTTAAGAATGGCATGTAAAGGCTAGAATGTTTATGTTAAGTTTTGATATGTGTATATGTTATGCCATGAGAGTTGGCTAGCAAATAGTATATTTGTGCTTAGTTTTGGTAAATGGTTTGTGATACCAAATTGTGTATGCTCGGAATGGTTATATGGCCTAGTATGTAGTGGTCATTTTTGAAATATGCCAAGTTAAAGAAATGGTATGTTTAAGTATGAGTTAGAAAGTGACATAAGTGACCTATGAAATGAGTATTTTGATGTGTTTTTGAAATAAGATTTTTAATGTGTCTTGGTATGGATTTGAGTAGGTTATTGAATAATAATGATTTAGTTATAATGAAGCATGTTTTGAGCATTGTATTGGCTGAAAATTTTGGCATGAATATTGTTTAATATTGCTTGTAGGAGTGACCCGAAAAAGGGGTGGCAAATTGGCTTAAACCAAGCCAGCATTGTGCCACACGGTCAGGGACCACAGGCGTGCCTTGTGGCCTTGTATGTTTAGCAATAACCTCTTAAGATCACATGGTTAAGACACATGGGCGTGTCATATGGCCGTGGGCTTAAGTTAGTAGCTAGCTATGTATCACACGACCGTGTCCGTTGGCCGTGTGAAAAAGTCAATATATGCACTCTATTTTTTGCACGGTTGGATCATATCAGTGTGTCTGGTACCCGTGTGTGTCAAACGGCTTAGTTACACGGGCGTGTGACCTCAATTGAATTGAAAGATTTTTTATAAGTTCTGAAAATTATGAATGTGTTCGGTTTAGTTCCGACATTTTCTAAAAGTAAGTCTTAGGTCTTTGAGACCTCCATAAGGAATAAATTGTTGATTTGCTTATGTTATATTATTATTTTGTGATATTCGTGATTCTGTATTAATCTGTAATGTTCTGTCTGTCTGGTAACGCCCCTTACCTATTCTGGCGACGGTTACGGGATAGGGGTGTTACATCAATTCCATATTAAAGTTCTTTCCATGTAAGTTAAAATCTCATTGGTCCTGTCCAGTCCATTCACTATTCATCAAGTCTTCCCATACAGGGTTGTTGAGCTTCACAGTAAGAAAGGTAATTTCAAAGTTAACGTTCAATGCTTGAAACATTATTGGGGTGATAAAATCGAGTGAATTAAAACCTCGCTGATTTTATCATATTCTTAATTTTTCATTCTTATTTCAAATAAATGACTTAGGTTATATTTTCTAGATTATTATGTTAAAATAAATTATGTCTAAGAGATTGGAACTTAAGCTGGACTGCTTGTGACCCCTCCAACCTTTCCTGAAAATTAATTTTAACATAACTTTCCAAGGAAATATCTTCTAACCGGTAAAATAAATTTTAATTTGTTGAATAAAAAGGTCAATTTTGATCTAAGTGTTAGTTTTCTATTCTTTTTTCAAATTATTTTTCAGTAAGGTAATTAATTAATTTTTTTAATAATAAGTTGTGTTTTCTGTAAATATTTTAAATAGCTAAAATAAAAGTTTTTTATTTTTTATTTTTAATAAATAAGATAATATAAAGAAAATATTAATATATTATATATTAATTGTCATTAACTTTGTATAGCATTAGGAGTACTAATATTTTATTATTATTTCTCTTTAGAATTTGAGCTCAACAACCTCCTAATTGCACTTTAAATACCACTAACTTTTTTCCCTTCTGATACATTCTGTCCACCAACAACCTCTCTTCCATAAAACCTTACTATCGTTAGCCTCCTTACTCCTCTCTACCACAGCATATCATCTTCCCTAACCCCCCAAAATCATTGACACCCCTAGTCGCTAGCAACAGCAGCCGCACATCCTTAGCTGTCAGCAACAGTAGCCGCACGTCCCTAGCTACGACCAACAATAGTTTCAAGCCCCTACTCTCATCACACTCTCTAGTACCTTTCACTCTTGATGCACCTTACCACTCCCTTCAAGCCACCATTCGATTATCTACTAGCAGCCACCAAAAGTTGTCACATGTAACGCCCCAAAAATATAAGGTCTATAATTTTGCATGATTTGGCATAAATCTCACGTTTACTTTAATGGCTAGGTGATTTGGGTGTGTTTGGAGTGTCTGGGAAGTCCTGGGTTCAAACTCCATCTTTTGCAAAATTTTGATTTTGCTCTTAAAAGAATCTGGATACTGGCTGTAACACCCCTTACCCGTGTTCGACGCCGGAATAGGGTACGAGGCAATACCAGACTTAATCGTTCACAACATACAAAAACTGGGCTATAAAATTTCTTTTAGATCAAAACTTTTCATACACATGCATAACGCCTCATACAGGGGCCTACGAAGCCCTAAACATGCATTGAAATTAATTAGGGACTAACCCAAGAACTTTGAAAAGTTTCAGGAAAACTTAGAAAATTTTCCCATGAAACATGGTCACACGCCCGTGTGGACATAGGGACACACCCGTGTACCTTTGGCACGCCTGTGTCCTCAGGCCGTGTAACTCTCTATTTATGACGTCAGTATGCTCATCGAACCACACGGCTAAGCTACATGCCCGTGCCTCCAAGTCGTGTTCCTCACATAGTTGAGACACACGGCCGTGTGTCAGCCCATGTGGCCAACACTTAGGCTATTTTCCAAGCCTTCATGTTACTCATAATCTTTTACAACCATATGCACATCAAAATTGCAAATCATGACATCATTTTAGTGATTAAACACTCTTTATTAAGACATATCCTTAACATTAACATGTCCTCTTACCAGTAATGCTTCTACTCATGCAATACCAAATCTAGACTCCTTATTTCACATTCATAAGACTTGTCATTTTGATGACCACTATTATCATTATACTATGGTTACCAACTTATTCATCAAGCACTCATGTTCAATCATTATCACATTATGTTTATAACGTGCAATTACTATATGGCTATGACTGTAAGAGTATGCCCAAAGATCAATCACGAGATGGTTGTAATAACATACTTTGTTTATCATGTTTATTAATATAAGGCGTTGCCATTATTATTTCAGTTTCTTTTCTGTGTGCATAAATAAAATGTTTTATAATAATGTCCTGAGAATAATATGATTATTCTTAAAAGATCCTTAGTCAAGTATTATTGTTGGCTAGGACAATAATAATGCATTAAGACTAACATGTAGTTGATTGATGATAAAGAGTTGTCATTGATATGGAGTGTCGAGAATCATGCATGAATATGTGTGTTAGAGAACAACATATTGGACTGACCCGCTATGAGTATGTTTCTTGGATTATAATGTAATTGTCACAACATTACTCATAGTGATTAATATGTATATGATCCTCATACTTGAGATCATCTTTATCCCAACATCGTGAGTTGTATATTTTGATACAGTAAAACAAACACCGTAACTGGTTGTTCTATAAAGACTGATGTTGGATATACCACAATCTATGTTGAGGGATATAGTTGATCAATATAGGATAAGTCCCTCCTACATAATGGGAGTAATATCTCGTGCCACTTGATTGAGTGAGGCTAGAAATGCATGGCCATGCTCAAAGAAGTTGATATGAGATGTCATACTTATTTGTGTATCATAGTCTACTCAAGGTATCAAGAAACATGGGATGGACTATGCAGGTGTGACTATTCCATGACTTGTGTCCATTCCAAAGATATAGGACTTAAGGATTAATGCATGAAAGGTTAATCACAAAAGGTTATGTCGAATCATGACTTCTTGTAACTTAGGTAGCATTGATACATTGCTAGATGCCACTCATTGTTTGTAACTTTAGAATCATTCTAATATTACTGCTAACGTTACAAGAACCTATAGGGTCACACCCTATGGTTAAAATGAACGAGGTAAAACATAGTTGGTATATTGCTTGGTTGTCACATGAATTAAATTAATTATAGAATTGATTTAATTGGGCAATCAAATTGTTGAACATACTATATCTACAAGGATGTTGTACACATAATCAGAACATAATTTTATTGATATATAAATTTAGTTCGTATATAAGTTTAAATAAATATAGTTTACCGAAATCTTTATTATAATTAATGTAATTATAATTTTTCGGTTAAACGTTATTATATTTATTTGAATGATAATTATTATGTTCGGATTAATTTTAATGAATTAAAATTCGTTATAAATATATACCAATTAAGAGGGAGTTATATATAGCAAGGGTAAAAACCCTAAAAAGGATATATAAATACTAGCTCGAAAATATGCAAGGTGGTCTAGCAGCCGTTTAGCAAAATACTCTCTGAAAATAGTTTTCTGGGATTTCTACCGTTCATTTTCAATCGGGTGGACTACGTAGAGGCCGACATCGGAAAAGGTTACGGCTTGGTTCGATAGTGGTTCAGCATTCCTGTTGCCTAAGCGTCTCTGTCTACTCAGATTGAAGTTTCGGTAATTTTGAAACCTTTTTATCACCCCGATTCGTTCCTTACACATGGATCCTTGGTTTGGATCGCCTTTTTTTTTCATTTTTTGCTGCGCCTTGGAGGCACCGGTGTTCCAACAGTGGTATCAGAGCCACTTGTATAATACGGACTCGGGCTTAAATACTTGGATGATGCAATTGTATGAGATGCATGTTTCAATTTTATTATGTAATTCCTGTTTAAATCATTTAAATAAAATCTGATAATTGTTCCTTTCGATAAGTGATTAAATGTTAATCATGATGTTATGGCCTATTCAGTTTTATATTTTTACTGTTAACTTTAAGAAATCTGTGATGAAGCAGGGGTGGCATTTAGAATTTCCATGAATAGACATCGCCGATGGAACAAGGGTTGTTCCGATATGAAACCTCAAGGATTAAAATCCTAAAAACACGATTCTGTTGATAAAAGTTATTAAATCGTGAGGTTTCATTTGACTGGGGTTCACGGTTCGTATCGCGGGGCTCCGCCCCCACCTTCAGATCCCCATCATCTTCCAGTATGTTTTGTAATAAATAAACTTAATGGGCATAAAAGGTTGAAAGGGTATTTTATAATTCACTTAGTAAAACGTCGTATAAAGTATGCTATTTTTTGAAATGCATGGTGTTTGAAATGCATAGTTATAGCCCGAAGACCCATTTGATAAAAGGTTGTAATTTTATAAATACGGCTTGCGTGTCGTGCCTTACTACTATTCTTCTCTATTTCTCTTCTCATCTTACTCCCTCGTATGTAAAACGAGTTTCTAAATTTTGTAATTTGTAAAAGTTGCTATGGACTAGACGAGAAGGAAGATGGGCCGACCAGTGTGGATCGACATCTTGTGAAACGGCTTACACCTTTAGTTTCCCTTTTGGTTCTCCCATTGGCTTGGGTTGAACCACCATAGTTTATGGGCTATAACTATTACATTTATTTATTGCTTTACTTATTCATGTATGAGATGCTATGGATGTCTAAAGCATGCAAATTTGGTAATAATAAACCCCATTAATTGATGAGATCAATTAAAAGATTAAATGGACTAAAGTAGACCATAATTGGTAAGATGTAACACTCTAATAAAATCCCTCTATTAAAATATTAAGTCAACATGGCCTTCCAATTTATGCCCTCGTTAAGGCCTCGATCAATACTATGTAGGTTTTGCCAAAGTGAAGTACTAGTATCTATCTTGGTTAAATGCGAAGAATAAACAAGTGATATTCGCCGGTTAAAAATTGGTTAATGACTTAACTAGGTTACTCTAATAGGATTAGAAACCTAGAGGCAAGTAATTTGGATAAATCATAAGATGATTAGAACAAGAGTTGTTCACCAAATTGTAGGAGTTACATATGATGTAATTAGCAAGTGTTGCTTACCTAAATAACCATAATCTTGAGAGTAAAGCCAAAGCTGACTTAAGAGGAGGTGAAATATGGATCCTTAACCCACTACAAATACTTTTAAGAAAGTCTTTCCAAAATTAATGTATAAGGGTTATTAATTTTGAAATAAAATAGTGGGAACATCATTTAATAAATTCCTTTTAATGATTGATATAAACTTGGTAAATTTATTCACACGCATGTTTTATTGTTGTAGATATATTATGGCTGCAAACACTAATACACTCTCATTACGATCAGTCCTTGAGAAGGACAAATTGAATGGTTTGAATTTTCTTGACTGGTTCCGTAACTTGAGGATTGTCCTCAAACAAGAACGAAAATTATATGTCATTGAAAAACCACTTCCTGATGAACCACCGGCTAATGCCTCGAGGGCTGATAAAGATGCTTACAAGAAGCATCTCGATGAAATGGTAGACGTTAGATGTCTTATGCTTGCCACTATGAATTCTGAGCTTCAAAAGCAACATGAGGATATGGTTGCTTATGATATGATCGAGCACCTGAAAGAACTATATCGAGGGCAAGCAAGGCAAGAGAGGTTCGATATCTCTAACGCCCTATTCCAATGTAAGCTGGCTGAAGGAAGCCCAGTAGGACCTCATGTTCTTAAGATGATTGGTTATATTAAAAGCCTATCTAAGTTTGGGTTTCCATTGAGCCAAGAGTTGGCCACTGATGTTATTTCGCAATCATTTTCGGATAGTTACAGCCAGTTTGTCCTCAATTTCAATATGAATGAAATTGACAAGACTCTGCCATAGTTGCTCAGTATGTTACGAACTGCTGAAGGCAACATGAAAAAGGTTGGACCCAAGCCTCTACTGTTGGTCTGAAACAACAAGGGCAAGGGAAAAGCTAAAGTCCCGACAAAGCCCAAAGGCAAAGGTAAGCCCAATCTTGGAAAGGGAAAGGCTACACTGAAACCTAAAGGTGGGGTGTCTAAGGAAGGAAACTGTTTTCATTGTGGTGTGATTGGACATTGGAAGCGGAATCGCCTGCTCTATCTTGAGGAAATCAAGAAGGCCAAAGCAAGCGGAACGCACTGCTTCGTATTTATGTTATTGATATTAATTTATCAACTACTACTTCTTGGGTATTAGATACTGGTTGTGGTTCTCATATTTGTACTTCTGTACAGGGACTACAAAGGAGTAGGACTTTGGCTAGAGGAGATGTGGACCTACGAGTTGGAAATAGAGCAAGAGTTGTTGCAACATATACTTTATCTTTGCCTAGTGGACTTGGTTTAATTTTAGAGGATTGTTATTTTGTGCCCAGTTTGACTAAAAACATTATTTCAATTTCTTGTTTAGACAAAATTGGTTTTAAGATAATAATTAAGAATAATTGTTGTTCCTTTTATCTCAATAATGTTTTCTATGGTTCGGCACAATTGATTAATGGCCTCTATATTTTAAATCAAATGAATCCCATTTACAACATAAATACTAAAAGATCTAAAATAAATGACTCAAATCAAACTTATCTTTGGCATTGTCGTTTGGGCCACATAAGTGAGAAACGCATATCCAAACTCCATAAAGATGGTCTCTTGGATTCATTTGTTTTTGAACAATTTGAAGTATGTGAATCTTGCTTATTAGGAAAAATGACTAAATCTCCTTTTACTGGTAAAAGTGAACGAGCTAGTGATTTATTGGGCTCAATACATTCAGATGTATGTGGACCAATAAATACACAAGCCAGAGGTAGATTTCACTACTTCATTACTTTTACTGATGATTTCAGTAGATATGGGTATCTTTATCTCATGCGCCATAAATCTGAGGCCCTTGAAAAGTTCAAGGAATTCAAAAATGAAGTACAAAATCAACTAGGCAAAACTATTAAGACACTTTGATCTGATCGAGGTGGAGAGTATTTGAGCCTAGAGTTTGATGATCTTTTGAAGGAATGTGGGATTGTCTCACAACTTACACCTCCTGGTACTCCTCAATAGAATGGAGTTTCTGAGAGAAGAAATCGAGCTCTATTAGACATGGTTCAATCCATGAAGAGTCATGCTGATCTACCGACTTCTTTTTGGGGACATGCACTTGAAACAGCTATTTTCACACTAAATCGTGTTCCATCTAAATCGGTTCAAAAGACGCCATATGAGATGTGGATTGGGAAATGTCCGAGTATGTCTTTTATGAAAATTTGGGGTTGCGAAGCTTATGTTAAACGTCAGACGTCTACTAAGCTTGAACCCAAATCTGAAAGGTGTATCTTTGTGGGGTATCCAAAAGAAACCAAAGGATATTATTTCTTTAATCCCACTGAGAACAAAGTGTTTGTTGCTCGGACTGGTGTCTTCCTAGAGAGAGAATTTGTTTCTAGAAAAGGAAGTGGGAGAAAGATTGACCTTGAAGAAATTCGAGAATCACAAGATACCACTGAACCAGAGATAAAACAATAGCAAATTCCACAAGAAATTGAGGAACAAGTAACTGCTGTAGAAACACAACCACCGCGTAGATCTTTAAGAGAACACCATGCACCTGAGAGATATGGATTTCTCATTACAACGTATGGTGACATTCTTCTTATAGACCAAGATGAGCCTAGAACTTATCAAGAAGCGGTGGTGAGCCCAGACTCTGAGAAATGGCTTAAGGCCATGAGATTTGAGATGGATTCCATGTATGAAAACCAAGTTTGGACTTTGGTTGACCCACCCGAAGGGGTTAAACCTATAGGGTGCAAGTGGGTTTTCAAAAAGAAAACTGACATAGATGGTAATGTACAAACATACAAGGGGCGATTAGTCGCTAAAGGTTTTCACCAAATTCATGGTGTTGACTATGATGAAACCTTTTCTCCTGTAGCTATGTTTAAATCCATCAAGATCTTGTTCACCATAGCTGCATTTCATGATTATGAAATTTGGCAGATGGATGTCAAAACAGCTTTCCTTAATGGAAAACTTGAAGAGGATGTGTATATGACACAACCTGAAGGTTTTGTCAATCCAAAGGATGCTGGAAAGATATGTAAGTTACAAAGATCCATTTATGGATTAAAACAAGCTTCTCGAAGTTGGAATCTTCGTTTTAATGATGCAATCAAAGAGTTTGGTTTTATCAAAAATGAAGATGATCCATGTGTTTACAAGAAAGTTAGTGGGAACACAATCACATTCTTGGTACTGTATATGGATGACATACTTATCTTGGGCAATGACATACCTACCTTACAGTCTATTAAGACTTGGTTAGGAAGTTGTTTTTCTATGAAGGACTTGGGCGAAGCCACTTACATCTTAGGAGTCAAGATCTATAGAGATAGATCAAGACGACTACTAGGTCTAAGTTAAGGTACATATATAGATAAAGTATTGAAAAGGTTCAATATGCAAGAATCTAATAGAGGATTCCTACCTATGAGACATGGTATTTCACTCTCGAAGGAAATGTGTCCTTCAACTCCATAAGAGAGAGAACGCATGAGTAAAATTCCATATGCTTCTGCTATTGGATCTATCATGTATGCCATGTTATGTACACGTCCAGATGTCTCATATGCCTTAAGTATGACGAGCAGGTACCAAGTAGATCCCGGTGAACGTCATTGGACCACGGTCAAGAATATCCTTAAGTACTTAAGAAGAACTAAGGATACGTTCCTAATATATGGAGGTGAGGAAGAGTTAAGTGTAAAAGGTTACACTGATGCCAGCTTCCAAACCGACAAGGATGATTCTCGATTGCAATCAGGTTTTGTGTTTTGCCTTAATGGTGGTGCTATGAGCTGGAAGAGTTCAAAGTAAAGTACAGTAGCTGATTCTACAACAGAGGCTGAGTATATTGCAGCTAGTGAGGTAGCAAAAGAAGCGGTTTGGATCAAGAAGTTCATTACTGAACTAGGGGTTGTGCCTAGCATATCAGATGCTATAGAACTCCGATGTGATAACAATGGAGCCATTACACAAGCAAAAGAACCCAGATCTCACCAACAATCCAAACATATACTTAGGCGCAATCATCTTATTCGAGAGATTACCGATCGAGGGGATGTAGAGATATGTAGAATACCTACAGATGATAACATTGCTGATCCCCTGACCAATCCTCTGACACAGTAGAAGCATGATCGTCACACTAAGTCACTTAGTATTAGATATATAAGTGATTGGCCTTAGTGCTAGTGGGAAATTGTAAGAGTATGCCCAAAGATCAATCACGAGATGGTTGTAATAACATACTTGGTTTATCATGTTTATTAATATAAGGCGTTGCCATTATTATTTCAGTTTCTTTTCTGTGTGCTTAAATAAACTGTTTTATAATAATGTCCTGAGAATAATATGATTATTCTTAAAAGATCCTTAGTCAAGTATTATTGTTGGCTAGGACAATAATAATGCATTAAGACTAACATGTAGTTGATTGATGATAAAGAGTTGTCATTGATATGGAGTGTCAGAATCAATGCATGAATATGTGTGTTAGAGAACAACATATTGGACTGACCCGCTATGAGTATGTTTCTTGGATTATTATGTAATTGTCACAACATTACTCATAGTGATTAATATGTATATGATCCTCGGACTTGAGATCATCTTTATCCCAACATCGTGAGTTGTATATTTTGATACATCAAACAAACACCGTAGAATCGGTTGTTC
Source organism: Gossypium anomalum (assembly GCA_025698475.1). Classification (NCBI taxonomy): domain Eukaryota; kingdom Viridiplantae; phylum Streptophyta; class Magnoliopsida; order Malvales; family Malvaceae; genus Gossypium; species Gossypium anomalum. The sequence continues at coordinate 47,090,909 of CM046965.1, forward strand.
TATAAAGACGATGTTGGATATACCACAATCTATGTTGAGGATATAGTTGATCAATATAGGATAAGTCCTCCTACATAATGGGAGTAATATCTCAGGCCACTTGATTGAGTGAGGCTAGAAATGCATGGCCATGCTCAAATAAGTTGATATGAGATGTCATACTTATTTGTGTATCATAGTCTACACAAGGTATCAAGAAACATGGGATGGACTATGCAAGTGTGACTATTCCATGACTTGTGTCCATTCCAAAGATATAGGACTTAAGGATTAATGCATGAAAGGTTAATCACAAAAGGTTATGTCGAATCATGACTTCTTGTAACTTAGGTAGCATTGATGCATTGCTAGATGCCACTCATTGTTTATAACTTTAGAATCGTTCTAATATTACTGCTAACGTTACAAGAACCTATAGGGTCACACCCTATGGTTGAAATGAACGAGGTAAAACATAGTTGGTATATTGCTTGGTTGTCACATGAATTAAATTAATTATAGAATTGATTTAATTGGGCAATCAAATTGTTGAACATACTATATCTACAAGGATGTTGTACACATAATCAGAACATAATTTTATTGATATATGAATTTAGTTCGTATATAAGTTTAAATAAATATAGTTTACCGAAATCTTTATTATAATTAATGTAATTATAATTTTTCGGTTAAACATTATTATATTTATTTGAATGATAATTATTATGTTCGGATTAATTTTAATGAATTAAAATTTGTTATAAATATATACCAATTAAGAGGGAGTTATATATAGCAAGGGTAAAAACCCTAAAAAGGATATATAGAAACTAGCCCGAAAATATGCAAGGTGGTCTAGCAGCCGTTTAGCAAAATACTCTCTGAAAATAGTTTTCTGGGATTTTTACCGTTCATTGTCAATCGGGTGGAATACATACAGGCCGACATCGAAAAAGGTTACGGCTTGGTTTGATAATGGTTCAGCATTCCTGTTGCCTAGGCGTCGCTGTCTACTCAGATTGAAGTTTCGGTAATTTCAAAACCTTTTTTTCACCCCGATTTGTTCCTTACACATGGATCCTTGGTTTGGATCGCCAATTTTTTTTTTTCATTTTTCTCTGCGCCTTGGAGGCACCGGTGTTCCAACAATGACCACCTCAGTTGGTCATAGAGCATACATCTAACACACATGTCATATTACTAACCATGCATGACAAACAAACATAATCGCATTATAAACATTAGACATGACATGAATAGCTAGGCTTACAAGCCATAATCAATATGAGCCACATCTCATTGCAATATACATATGACTCAATATAAGCAAACACATTTGGCCAAAGCAAGATAATACATGTCAATCAACTGGATCCCTATACATGCCACTCACTTGAAATTTCTAACATATACCTCATTATCCCAAAGGTAGCGACTTGATAGTGTGATGCTGCCTCCGACTATCTACAACCCCGAGCTAACCTGAAAACACTAAAGGAAAGGAAGGGAAGGGATTAAGCTTTATAGCTTAGTAAGACCGTATGAAAATAATAAACAATTTATCAACTTGCTTCTCATGGTAATACAACCCTATTAGCATTTTTGCTTATGTTCCAATTAAGCTATTTTCACACGTCATAGTTACTAATTTATTTATATCTTGAGATACAGAACTCCAAATTAAGTTCTGATAATTTTTCCTGAAACTAGACTCACATATCTTCTTACCATAAAATTTTTAGAATTTTTGGTTTAGCCAATTAGTACATTTTATTCCTTAAAGTTACCCTTTTTTACTATCTTATAGTTCTAACCCCTTTTTACTAAAAATTAATTATCTCATAATACAGGACTCAGATGATGTTCTCATCTATTTATATTGAAAATAGACTCATTAGAAATTCTAGGAATATAAATTATAACTCGTAACTATTTTTGTACAATTTTTAATGATTTTCTCAAATCAGAATACGGGATTTCGAAGTCATTCTGAATCTATCTCACAACAACTAAAATATTTCATAATATGAAACTCTTTTGCTTACACCATTTCTTCTATGTGAAACTAGGCTCATTAGGATTTAATTTCATATTTTATTCAGCCTCTAACTCAATTTTCACAATTTTTGGTGGATTTTTAAAGTTGGACTATGGGTGCTGTCCAAAACTATTTTGGTGTAAATTAACGATACTACGTTCATCACACCATATTAATTCATTTTCACCAATGATCATCATGCTCATAAAACGAAGGTAAGCATAAGCATAAATTACTCATTACCATCCACTTAAGTCACATATTCTATATCGATCTCATTACTCATGTGTACCAATTAGGTACCTGTACCACTCACAACATGGTTATACTTTCCTTACTAACTCACATTCATAACTTCCACCGTTGAACCTTTCGGAATACTACCGGATATTCTATAAGCCTCAAACATGGGTAAGTTGCCGATGTCATGTCCCAGATATGGTTTTACACTAGCTCTCACATATTCGTGTCGATGCCATGTCTCGGACATGGTCTTACACTAACACAACTCTTAGCCGATGCATGCCCCAGACATGTCTTACACTCGCTTACGTCTTGAGGCCAATGCATGCCCCAAACATGTCTTACACTAGCATTCATCTCTATGCCGATGCCATGTCCCAGACATGGTCCTACACTGGCTCTCATAAGGTGGCCGATGCATGTCCCAAACATGTCTTACACTAGCTCACACAAGTGACCCAAATATCATGGCACGAATATCCGGTTTATTTCCTAAGGTTCCAACGAAATTTCTACTATCTCAATTATCCATAAGCATTCTCAATTCACAATCGAGCAATTCATGCTATATCAATTCAAAGGCATTTCAAACACATATAGTAGCAACGTAGTTGTAGTATTTACATACAACTTACTTGTTTCAATGGAATATCATATTCCATCAAATCTCCAAGCATTCAATCAACACATAAATGTCATTTACATTTGACATCACTTTCTCTTATACAATATCATCAACATAAACTTTAATGCAATTATGACAAGATAGATTTTCCAGTATAATAACAATAGCATAAATATCATGCTCATTTAATCACACGGACTTACCTCGAATACGGAAATGACAAATTTACCATTTTTGTCCATAACCTTGTATTTTCCCGATTTAAGGCCGAATCTCAGTTTTCTTGATCTATAATAATCAAAATTTGCTAATTTAATCACCACATTAATTAAAACATTCAAGCATACATAATTTGGCAAATTGACCATTTTGCACCTAGACTTTCATAAAATTACGATTTTTCCCTTAGGCTTGTAAATCAATTTTTATCACATTCTCTTATTACCCAAGCCTAGCCGAATACTTTTTATACTAGAAGCAGCCCCCAATTCTCATTATTTCATACATTTATCACTTATTTTTCAACTTATGCAAAAAGGTCCTATTAGGGATTTTCATGAAAATCTCTTCACAAAAGTTGTTTCTTACTCAACTATGACACATTTTCTTTCATAAAAATTTAGAAAACAACAAAAAATCCTTTCATGGCAAGTCCTTAAACTATCAACCATTTTGCAAGATAGTCCCCTCATTTGAAAGCTCATGTTACAAGGATTCCGAAAGTGCAAAAATCATCAAGAAAGGTCTCTAAAATTACTTACTTGCAAGGGATTGAAGTTGCTGAAAGTTTAAGCTCTAACCCCTCCCCCCATTTTGCTACCATTTTTGGTGAAAGAGAAGAAGAAATGAAAAAAAATGACAACTTTTTCTTTATTTTATTTTATTACTAAAAAGTCACCTAATATCCCATAAATTTTGCCTTTTTGAAAATTTTGTCCCCCATGGCTGGCCATACTCTAATTAAAGGCCTATTTTCACTTTAAAGACTCTCAATTTTATTTATCTAGCTATTTAACAAATTTAGGTACTAAAATACAACTTTTACCCTTTATGCGATTTAGCCCTTTTTCGCGATTAAGCACTCAAACGCCAAAATTAATTCACCAAAATTTTCATGCACTTGTATAATCATGCTATAACACATAAAATATTATTAAAATTATTTCTTGACCTTGGATTTGTGGTTTCAAAACCACTATTTCAACTAAGCCCTATTTCGGGATGTTACATTTCTCCCCCCTTAGGTACTTTCGTCCCCGAAAATCCTACAAGAAAAGTGGTATTCGTATTCATATAAACTTCTTTTTCCCATAATTATTGTTAAATAACTTTCACTCGACTGTATCCCTAATACTTATCTCTTTACTTTCTCATATGAGTATCGCAAGTAGTTTATTACTATACCGTACCTCGGCTGAATAAATTTTTTTAGATTTTTTAGAAGTTTTTCTTCTAATAAATTTTTTCTTTTTCTTATTATTATTATTACCAGTATATCTTTTATTTCCTGGCTTCCATTTAACAAATTTATATTTCCTATTTTTCTTTCTATGTTTTTTATAAGTACTAGGACGTATTGTTTTACATCCAAATTCCCATTCGTTTTCTAGAATTTTTGTACAATGACTATAACTTAATTTATTTTTTACTTGTTTAGCAGCTTTAGTTTGTAAGCAATGCAAAGTTATTCTTTCTTTTGCAAAATTTATCCTATTACCTATAAAATCTATATTTTCTTTTGCTATTCCTGCTTCTTTACTATGTTTATCTAAATAAGATACATATTTCTTTATACATATCTCATCCCATGGTGGAGGTAATTTATGCAAATATTGGTTTTTCCAAAATTCTATATTTTCGTTTTTTAACTTTTGATATTCATGAAGAAATTTTTTAGAAAATTCTTCTAAATATCTTATATCACATAATTTTATTTTTGACAAAACATAACTAGCTATACTATCTTGATCTTTTTTATCAAAATAGCCACAAAATTCTGTTTTTAGAATATTTGTTAATCCTTTTAAAAGATCTTTAGGAGTACCTATCTGATTAATTAGTTGTCCTTTTTGGATTTTTCCTACATCAAATTCTTCCCATCTTCTTAAAAATTGTAAAACATCTCCTTGAAACATTCCAACAAAATAGTTTAAAAATTTTTCTTTTGACCATGTAATGTTGTTGTTTACAACAATTGTCATTGATCGTGCCCAATCATCTATGGTTTTTCATAGTCTCATAATTTGAATATTAGTCAAGTCTAAATATATTCCTCCTTGGGCCACATTTCTTTTGTTTAAGTCATCTATCCTATGTGGTATAGGTATAGTTTGACTAGGTTGTTGATTAGAAGATTCTCCCATATATTCGGTTTTAATTTCATTGGTAGCTATATCTTCTGGTTTGATTACCAAAATCCTAATTGTATTATCTATTGTTTCAAAGTCTTTGTTTAGAGTTCTCGGATAATCATATTTTTGAATATCCGAATCTATTTTTCTTTTACCATATGGATCTGTATTTTCAATATCCATAGGTTCTCAGTTTTCTTCCTCATCTGTTGAAGTGTCTTCTTCATCGATTTATAACTAGTAACTTTTAAATCTTCTTGATTATCGAAATTACTAGAACTACTACTTTACGTAGTGTCATAATTTAACATATAATGATAATTAAACTTAGCAAATAGGTCTTTTGTTTTTCATAAAGTTCTTCTATTAATTTTAGATATTCTACTCTTTCATTTTTATCTTTCTTGTTCAGTAAATCTTCTTTTCCAATGTTCTATAAGTTCTTTATAGGATTGGAAATCATATTTTGTTGAGTTAAAGATTTTCTTTTTCAGATTTTTTTACGTTTACTAGTAGAAGATGATTCTTCCATGGAGGTTTCTTCCTCTTCATCCGATAAAGTTAAAATTATATTACTATTACCATAATATAAAGGACCTAAATCTATGTCCGACTCTATATTATTATTTATAACTTGTTCTAATTTGTTATTAACTTCTAATAATATTTCTTTAGATTTGTTGTTCAAATCTAATTCCTTAATATTTCCTAGATTATTTACTTTTTCTTCTATATTATCGACTTTATTATATATTTTATTAAAATATATAGAGGTTATATCTATTAAACTATTAAATCCTTTACTAAGGGCAAAATATTATTTTCTTGTTTAGAATCTATATGCATAATATGATCGCATGTTTTATCTTTATATAAACAATCTGTTTCTTCCATGTTATTCATCTTGGTACCTAAAACCTTCTCATTATTATCTTGTCTTAAACACCGTGGCCTAACGTCTCTCTCTAGACTTAAACAGCAAAGTTAAGACAAAATAACAGATGTATGGGTTTTAAGATAAATAACTGGAAGAGAATTAACAAAATTGTAGATTAAAGATAAGAACTTACAGTGGATATTTGATATAGATTCTCCAAGAATCGTTACTCCGAGGGCCTCTGATACCAGTTACGGGGGAAGGAGACTTTGGGTGCGGAAGATCGTTATATTATTAGAAGTAAAGGAAAGGTTTTTACAAGGAAAGATTGTTTACAAAAGAGAATATTCAAAGTAAAAAGAAAAGATATCTAAACTATTTTTCGATCTTTTACAATGAGAAAACTGAAAGTAAAGATTTCTAACTATTTTTCGATACCTCTTCTGGGCTCTTTACATTTTTATTTATAGTAGAATTTACAAATTCTATTTAATTTCTTCTTCAATCCCGAACAGTGTTTCTGATAAGGATGAATTTATTGTTGCTTCCACGTATGTTGTCAGATGTCACTTCATCTCTTTGTCCATACTTGGATGCCTTGAATGTTTATTTACTGCCAATCTTGAAAATCTTCTTTGAAAATCTTGTTGACTTTCCACGTGGTTTTTGTTTTGTCTTTTATCCTTCTTGGATGTTGTCAAGATTTAATGTCTCGATTTCATCCGGATGTAAAGACTCGTGATGGCTCTGGTGAGTTCCAAGCCTTCCACATGTCTTTGATTTCTTCTGTTATGTCAGAAGGAAAATCATCGAGTTCCATATCTGCTATTTTCTTTAGCAGTTGTAAGGATTCTTCATCTCTCGACTTTTGCATTACACTATTTTTGTCAGCTACTATTCTTCTTCCATCAGTATGTAGTGTATATGTCTGATCTTGAAGTACATGTCGAGCTGTTGACATTAAATCAATTCCTGATTGGATTTGAAGATACTTTGGATCATTATAACACTTGTCAATGGTTTTTGTCAAGTGTTCTTTGTTCTCTTTAGCTGCTGATAAATAAGGACTATCAATCATTTTTTGAATAATCCATATTTGATAAGGTTGATAAAAACGTTCTTTTTCCGCAATACCAATTAGACTACTTATTTGGATATAAAAATAATAGAAAAAATCGTCTTCATATACTAATAGTGATAATATAGCTTTTATAATAGCAGGAAAATTTTTTAGATGATGAAAAGAAAAATTTTGTACTACTATTTCTCTAACAAAACCCCATTCAATACTTATTATATCAAATGGTTCATGGTCCAGTCTAAATTTTATAGAAGGAAATTCTTCTCCTATTTCATTTATATAAATAAAAGATTGTAAAAAGTATTCGAAAAACTTTTTAAATTGAGCTTGCTGGTTGCAAATGACTCTATTAATTTTTTCAAAAACTTCAAATGGTAATATATTTTTAGCTTTATTATATAAGCATATTCTAAACATTTTATTCATAATGGGACTATTTGTTCCTTTATGAATAAAATATTGAAATATATCAATAAGATTATTTATCTCATTGATATTTTTGAATTCTATTTCGAATTCTTCCCAATCTCTATATAAAATAGATTTTAATAATAAATCATGAGCTTCATTTTCTTTAGTTGTTTTTTCAACTAAAAATTGGGAAAGTTTTGTAAGAGCTCTTCTGAAATTTGCTCTTTGATCTGTAATATGGGTTTTCCATATTTCATTAATAAAATTATATAAATCATTTGGTAAACTTTGGATTATAAAAATCTTTTACTTCAGGAAAAATTTGTTGTTGTTTCAACAAATCTTCTGCTCCTTTTATAACTTCAGAATAACTAGCTTGGAAAGCTGAGTTTGGATCCTGAGACCAAGGTCCCATTTATGCCATCATGTCACATATACACACATACTTGAATCCTTTCGAATTCGAATAATGAAACTAGCCAATTCATCTCGGCCTTATACTCTTCTATAATTTCACACAGTCCGATTACTTGCCAATTCAACTCTCAGCTACCTTTCATTTCAAAGTCTCCTCTGGATTTCCCAAGAAATCATGATATAGAACCCAGATCCTCAATCTGATTAATGGAGACTAAAATTTCAAAATATCCAACAATCATAAAGACACGAAATTCCTCGAACCTAATGAGCGAAAATTTAGTACATACTAGCATGATTTACATATCTCATCAGACATTTAACAATAAGCCACATAACATTTTTCTCTTTCAGAGACACTAATAAATCAGACATGAAGTCCATAGTAGTTTCTTCTCATTTCCATTCCATTGCCAATATGGGTGAAAATAATTCTGATGACACTTGATATACGTTCTTAAACTTTCAACATTTCAAGTATTCATACCCAAGGATTAACAATGTCGAGTTCCAAACTCGATCGCTACTACACTACTCCTGTAAGTTTTCTTGTGAAATCTTTGTACAAGTTCTAGGTTTTCTACCCAAGTGTTTGTCACTGTATTTTTCTTTTCTCACAGGTCATACAAATAACTGTCACTGAAAATCAAGAAGTCTTTGTCCAATGCATACTAAACTAGTTCAAGGGCTTCGGTTAACCATGTTCTCATCTATCTAAACTTTACTAATCATGCATTAAACCATTAACTTTCACAAGACAAAAATTTTACCACTTAAGCCTTTGTCAATGATAAATCCTTACATAGTAATTTGAGAAATCCAGTTACTAAGATCATCTAATTACCATAATCAAATTAGAAACATAGTCATACTTGATATATATATATATATACCGCAAGCTAAAGGTCATACTTTAACTATAAGCCATGTTCGACAAGTGACGAGATAAAGATGACCAAGAATTCACGATAAGGAAATCCATAACGGAAAAATCCCGAATATAAAAATCCAACATAAAGAAATCCAAAACAAGAAAATCCAATCACAATACCGTATCGAAAGATCGAGGACAAAATTCATAAGAAAATATGAGAGACCTCAATAGATCTTTAGAGAAAGGAAATCTAAAAGAAAATATCATTGTGACCACCAAAGATAGATGTAACAAGAATGACATACCTTCCCATATACATATTGGACAATTTAACTATTAGCAGAAGCCGAATCATAGCATCATACGCACCCCTTTTCATCAATTCCCAATAGACGGAAGGTAATAGAATACTAGAAAGAAATAGGATCATGTAGATTATGTACCAATTAGACTGACAATGCCTTTGTCTATCATCAAGATCAGGGAACATTTTCGTATTACAAAAATTCATCGAAAAATAGATAGTCTCAATAACCTTTCCGCTGACAATTGATTTCATACTATATTTCAAGAGAGGCAGTCATAATCTGCTCACTGTACTTACCGTATGCAGACATTTCATATTTCAAATATTATTTCCCGACATCTTTTCAGAATAGATCAATTTTCGAAGTTAACCTTTTTACTTTTCAGAATAGATCAATTTTCGAAGTTAACCTTTTTACTAATTGTGATATTGCAAAAAATAAAAAAAATCTTTCAGTCAATCCGATATCTTTCTAGCTCTATCTGTACTTATCAACCCATTCTCAATTGCTAATTGTGCTTATAACCATTCTATCACTGAATTCTTTGGTTTCTCATCCGGAAACTTATTCATTACAAATCTCGAAAAATTCCATTATAGAGCACCACTTTGGTAAGGGGGAGGGGGTCGTAGGGTCTCTGACTCGACTCTCATATACATATGCATGTAACACAATTTTGATCATTATAACAACATCAGCACAATCATGTCATTCATTTCGGGTAGACTAACATTCATATTGGTTTTACGCTCACTTTCAAGTTATCTCATTTAAACGAGTATACTTATACATGCATTCTATGTTTTCTGGATAACTTTACTAATATATTCATTTGATCATACAAATCATGCACATGATATCATACAAGGGCCACTAAACATGGTTAAGTTTATCACAATCTATACTTTCACGTTGTACACCTTCATTTAGACATATTATTACAATCATGTAAATCAGTCCAAACAATTTAATACATTTACTTAGACTATGTGAATTTGCCAACCATATTCATTCAAATAAGTACACATGAACATTCTTTCTACTTGTATTTTTAGTAAGCTATCTAAATACAGGTATTCACTTGAACAAATCAATCATGTACACCATGGGATTATCAATCAATCATAGATAAGCTCATTATACCATGTACATATACATTTCACGAATTCGTCTTCGCACCTTTTCGAGTTTCAACTCTTCATAACTGCATTTTATTGAATACTTTAGCATCATTATCTACGTGATTGGGTGTACTCAGTTGGAAAGTACCTTGCCCACATAAGATAGTTCTCATTCGCGCCGGGAGACATCATAATATCAAACACTTGTGGCATGTATAGCTAGACTCTTACACGTGCTAGGTTACTCTAAGAACTGACTAAACCATGCTCTGATACCACTAAATGTAACACCCCTTACCCGTTTCTGACGTAAATATAGGGCATGAGGCATTACCGGACTTAATCATTCACAACATGCAAAAACTGGGCTATAAAATTTCTTTTAGATCAAAACTTTCAATACACATGCATAACACATCATACACAGGCCTACGAAGCCCCAAACATGTATTAGAATTAATTACGAACTAAACTGAGAACTTTGAAAAGTTTCAGGAAAACTTAGAAAATTTTCCCGTGAAACAGGTTCACACGCCCGTGTGGACATAGGGACACACTCATGTGCCTTTGGCACGCCCGTGTCCTCAGGCCATGTAACTCTCTGTTTATGATGTCAGCATGCTCATCGAACCACACATCCAGGCCACACGCCCGTGTCTCCAGGCCGTGTTCCTCACATGGTTGAGACACACGGCCGTGTCTCAGCCCATGTGGCCAACACTTAGGCTATTTTCTGAGCCTTCATCTTACTCATAATCTTTTACAACCTCATGCACATCAAAATCGCAAATCATGGCATCATTTTAGTGATTAAACACTCTTTATTAAGACATATCCTTAACATTAACATGTCCTCTTACTAGTAATGCTTCTACTCATGCAATACCAAGTCTAGACTCCTTATTTCACATTCATAAGACTTGTCATTTTGATGACCACTTTTATCATTATACTATGGTTACCAACTTATTCATCAAGCACTCATGTTCAATCATTATCACATTGTGTTTATAACGTACAATTACTATATGGCTATGACCACCTCAGTTGGTCATAGAGCATACATCCAACACACATGTCATAGTACTAACCATTCATGACAAACAAACATAATCGCATTATAAACATTAGACATGACATGAATAGCTAGGCTTACAAGCCATAATCAATATGAGCCACATCTCATAGCCATATACATATAACTCAATATAAGTCAACACATTTGGCCAAAGCAAGATAGTACATGTCAATCTACTAGATCCCTATATCCCAAAGGTAGTGACTTGATAGTGTGATGACACCTCCGACTACCTCCAACCCCGAGCTAACCTGAAAACACTAAAGGAAAGAAAGGGAAGGGAGTAGGCTTTATAGCTTATTAAGACCGTATGAAAATAATAAACAATTTATCAACTTGCTTCTCATGGTAATACAACCCTATTTGCATTTTTACTTATGTTCCAGTCAAGCTGTTTTCTTACGTCACAGTCACTAATTTATTTATATCTGGAGCTATAGAACTTCAAATTAAGTTCCGCTAATTTTCCCTGAAACTAGACTCACATATCGTCTTACCATAAAATTTTCAGAATTTTTGGTTTGGCCAATTGGTACAATTTATTCCTTAAAATTACCCATTTTCGCTGTCTAATAGTTCTGACCCCTCTTCACTAAAAATTAATTAATACGGGACTCGGATGATGTTCCCGTCTATTTCTGTTAAAAATAGACTCATTAAAAATTCTAAGCGTATAAATTATAACTCATAACCATTTTTGTACAATTTTTAATGATTTTCTCAAATCAGAACAGGGGATTTCGAAGTCATTCTGACTCTGTCTCACAACAACTAAAACATTTCATAGTATGAAACTCTTTTAATTACACCATTTCTTCTGTGTGAAACTAGACTCATTAGGATTTAATTTCATATTTTATTCAGCCTCTAACTCAATTTCCACAAGTTTTGATGGATTTTTAAAGTTGGACTATGGGTGCTGTCCAAAACTGCTTTGGTGTAAATTAACTATACTACATTCATCACACCATATTAATTCATTTTCACCAATGATCATCATGATCATAACACAAATGTAAGCATAAGCATAACTTAATCATTACCATCCACTCAAATCACATATTCTATATCGAGCTCATTACTCATGCGTACCAATTAGGTACCTATACCATTCACAACATGGTTATACTTTCCTTACTAACTCACATTCATAACTTCCACTATTGAACCTTTTGGAATACTACCGGATATTCTATAAGCCTCAAACATAGGGTAAGTTGCCGTTGCCATGTCCCAGACATGGTCTTACACCAGCTCTCGCATATCCGTGTCGATGTCATGTCCCAGGCATGGTCTTACACTAACACAACTCTTAGCCGATGCATGCCCCAGACATGTCTTACACTCGCTTACGTCTTGAGGCTAATACATGTCCCAAACATGTCTTACACTAGCGTTCGTCTCTATGCCAATGTCATGTCCCAGACATGGTCTTACACTGGCTCTCATAAGGTAGCCGATGCATGTCCCAGACATGTCTTACACTAGCTCACACAAGTGACCCAAATGTCACGGCACGAATATCCAGTTTATTTCCTAGGGTTCCAACGGAATTTCTACTATCTCAATTATCCATAAGCATTCTCAATTCACAATTGGACAATTCATGCGATATCAATTCAAAGGCATTTCAAACACATATAGTAGCAATATAGTTGTAGTATTTACATACAACTTACTCGTTTCAATGGAATATCATATTCCATCAAATCTCCAAGCATTCAATCAACACATAAATGTCATTTACATTTGACATCACTTTCTCTTATACAATATCATCAACATAAACTTTAATATAATTATAACAAGATATATTTTCAAGTATATTAACAATAGCATAAATATCATGCTCATTTAATCACACAGACTTACCTCGAATACGTAAACGGCAAATTTACCATTTTCGTCCATAACCTTTTTTTTTCCGATTTAAGCTCGAATCTCAGTTTTCTTGATCTATAATAATAAAAATTTGATAATTTAATCACCACATTAATTAAAATATTCAACCATACATAATTTGGCAAATTGACCATTTTGCCCCTAGACTTTCACAAAATTATGATTTTGCCCTTAGGCTCGTAAATTAATTTTTATCATATTCTCTTATTACCCAATCCTAGCCGAATACTTTTTATGCTAGAAGCAGCCCCCGATTCTCATTATTTCATACATTTATCACTTGTTTTTCAACTTATGCAAAAAGGTCCTATTAGGGGTTTTCATGAAAATCTCTTTACAAAAGTTGTTTATTACTCAACTATGACACATTTTCTTTCATAAAAATTCAGCAAACAACAAAAAATCTTTTCATGGCAAGTCCCTAAACTATCAACCATTTTACAAGATTGTCCCCTCATTTGAAAGTTCATGTTACAAGGATTCTAAAAATGCAAAAATCATCAAGAAAGGTCTCTAAAATTACTTACTTGCAAGGGTTTGAAGTTGTTGAAAGTTTAAGCTCTAAACCCCCCTATTTTGCTGCCATTTTAGGTGAAATAGAAGAAGAAATGAAAAAAATTACAACTTTTTCTTTATTTTATTTTATTACCAAAAAGTCACTTAATATCCCATAAATTTTGGCTTTTTGAAAATTTTGTCTCCCATGGCCAGCCATACTCTAATTAAAGGCCTATTTGCACTTTAAAGACTCCCAATTTTATTTATCTAGCTATTTAACACATTTAGGTACTAAAATACAACTTTTGCCCTTTATGAGATTTAGCGCTTTTTCGCGATTAAGCACTCTAACGCGAAAATTAATTCACCAAAATTTTCATGTACTTACATAATCATGCTATAAAACATAAAATATTATTAAAATAATTTCTTACTCTAATTAAAGGCCTATTTTCACTTTAAAGACTCCCAATTTTATTTATCTAGCTATTTAACACATTTAGGTACTAAAATACAACTTTTGCCCTTTATGAGATTTAGCACTTTTTCACGATTAAGCAATCAAACACCAAAATTAATTCACCAAAATTTTCATGTACTTACATAATCATGCTATAAAATATAAAATAATATTAAAATAATTTCTTAACCTAAGATTTGTGGTTTCAAAACCACTATTCTGACTAAGCCCAATTTCGGGATGTTACACTAGCATATGGGCTTTATAAATAATTGTGGTTGTTTGATGTCACAAAAAGCCTTGTGGCTTAGTGGCAAGTAACGTGTGGGGCATTTGAGAGGGCATGGGTTCGAACCTCAGGTAATGCAAATGGGATTTTATTTTATTTCTTTGTGGTGAGAGAGGTGGAGTTTAACTGAAACTCTCTGGATGAGGTTTGAATTGGTCAAGTAGGAGAGAATCAGGGGATGTGTTGGTAATTGGGTGATATGGAGGAGAATTAGGAGGAGGAAATCAAGGAATTGAAAATTTTAGAGAGTTGTAGCCGATTGGGGAAGCTTGAGTAGGCAAATTTGGCTAAGGGTCTCTATGGTGTGCATTTCGGCATTTGAAAAGCATTTGGGGTATTTTTGCTTTGTGCCAATTTTGAGTTTTAGTGTTGTGACATCTAGTTTCGGTTTTCCTAAGTACTGAATTTTCCTATTTCCTCTTCTCTTGTGTTTTCATGCTCTATCTTGGTGATCAATTGCTTTTTGACATTTTTTTACTTTCTTTTTTTAAGCCGAACTTTGCCTTTTCCTCCTCTCAATCTTAAGTCTTCTTGTAGCCAAACCTTTGTCCCTCTTCTCTCATATTCAAGACGACAATACCTTTCTTTCTTTCTTTCTCTCTCTTGGTTCAAGTCTCGGTGGTGGTGCTTCTAGTCATTCGGTAAGTTTTTATCCTCTATTCTTTCTGTATTTTTAGAGTTGTTTCCCTCTTTTTCTAAAAGCTGAATGCTTCTGGTTTTAATAGTTTTGGATTGCAATCTTTGACCCTCTACATGATATGAGGTTCGTTGGGTCTTAGGTATCCCGAGGGGTTTATTGGAGGTGCTAAAGCTTTCGGAACCTCTTTGTTGTTTTCTATCTAAGGTAACCATATTCTCTATTATTTGGTTCAATTGGGGATAGATGTGGTTATGTTGTAATTTGGCCGAATACCTGTTCCCTAATCTAGGGGTGGTGCCTTTTGGATTCGTGCATACCAACCCTTGGGTTAGACAGTTGTAACTGATAGATGATTCTTGTATGTGTATCTTGATTAATTATAGGTTCGGAGAGTGGATCTTAACTAGTTTTCACAAAAGGTGTGTAATCGTACACCCAATTTTGCTACTGTCAAAACATTGGATAAAGGTGTGTATTCACACCATTATGTTATTGTGAATCTACAAAAGCCAAAAAGTTGAAAAGCTAAAACTTCGGCATTTGAGGCCTCACAAGCGTGTGATCGCTCGTGGGGTAAACTGAGCCCACAAATCATGGGTGACTGATTGTAGAGGCCGCCACGAGCGTTCTCGTGGGCTTGGGCCGTTATGGACCTCGTTGGACCGAGATGGGCTATGGGCCCAATAGGCTCGTAGGCCCCCACACGGATAAAATTTAGGGTAAGTGACAAATAATGGTGTGGGATATAGTGATCGCACAATCGTAACTGAATTTGGGCTAAATGGGCCACACGGGCCCACACGGCCCACTTGGGCCGAGTAATGGGCTTTGGGCCTATTTACACTATTTTGGCCATATAGGTTATTTAAGTCATTCGAGATGACTGTAGACCTTCTAGAGGGTCGTTATCTGTACCGAGAACCCAAAGTTGGGTAAATGACCAAAATGCCCTTGAGGGAAAAATTATTATTTTACCCCTAACCGATGAAATGATCATTATACCCCTAGTGGTAGGTTAATTGATGTGTGTTTGATATTTATGTGACTGGTTTTGAATATGGCATACTGCATACACATAATATTTATGACACGACATACTGCATGGGGTTGGGTTTCTGATCTGGAAGAAGTACTGTATTAGTGGCTTTGCCACGTAATTACTACTCTAGTGGCTTTGCCACGTTTACTGTTATTAGCAGCATTGCTGTGTTACTGTTAGAAGCTTCGCTGCGATATTGGTGTGTTGGCTGGGTGGGTCGATTTAATCTACACATGGTGTGTTGGTTGGTACAGGTGGTGTGTTGGTTGGATTGGGATGGGTTGCATACCTGCACTGTACTATTACTGTTTTTGGGCTTAGGCCCATATTGTCACTGTATAGGGCTAAGGCCCGCATCTTTATCTTGAATAGGGCTCAGGCCTGCTCCGCCGCATCTTGATGCACTGCTTATCGCTTGACCGGTAGTAGGGGATTACACACTGAGTTTTCGTAAACTCACCCTTTCTTTTAACTGTGCAGGTAATCCCCAGCTTTAAACGATTTGGAGCCGCGAGGGACTCAAAGGTGGCCACACAATCGCAGATGATTTGATATGACTTAATTTATTCGAAGATTTTATATTTGGGTTTTAATTATGTAATAAGGCCATTTGGGGGATTTTTAACTTTTATTTGGCTTTTGATTTGGTATCTTAAACTACTAGAGTAGGAATACTAAGTTTTCATAATACTCAAGGTTTCAAAGAAAAATATGCATTTTTAACCTTAAGGTTTTCAACTAGAGAAGATTCTGTAATTTTTAATCGGATTAAGAAATCAATGATAACAAACATTTTGATAAGTTAATTCCAGTCGTAATAACAGAATTTACCGAGTTTTCTCAAGCAATAAAAACTAAATGGTTTTTAACTTAAAAACGGTTTTTCACCAACAAGTTCAAGTTTTAGAAGGCACTTCAATGTGGCACGTCAGATTCAGTCGTAACATCTAGGCCTGGTTTGGGGTGTTACATCACACCTCCCAAACCCACCAACCAAGCCAATATTTGTCACCCCCAACCTAACCCGATGCCATTAATTTCACCTTCAGTTTATTTTTGAGTTCTTATCGGTTTAATAAAAAGGTGTTAAGAAATTTGTATTCCAAAATTTTTAATTTAATTTGATTATTTAACTTTTTGATTTTACACAAATTGTTGATTTCAAATTCTAATTGAATTTTTGGAAAATTAATACTTGTTTCCATCTTTTGTAGTGTTTAGGTTGAATCATGCCTCGTAAAAGAACTCGAATATCTATCAAAATTGAAGAATCACAAGACAAGTTCCATTCCAAAGAAGCTAAGGCAAGATATGAGAGCAAATTTAAGAAACAAGAAATTCTTCCAAAGAAAGGTTTTACTTAGGGAAAAAGTAACTACATTGATTTCATGGTGAGCATTCAAAAAGTTGTTGTAACACCCCTAACCCGAATCCGTCTCTAGAACAGGGTTACAGAGTATTACCAGAGTTTACAAATCAAATGGACAGAAAATTTAAAAATTTCATATCATACAGTATTCATGTCAGAAACCAAGCAAAATCATACATACTGTCCCTTATACGAACCCTTGAGGCTCAAAAAACACATTAGGAACAAATTGGGACTAAATTAAAAACTCAGAAAATATTTCAGAAACATTTAAAACCTTCAAAGCTGCGACGGTCGTACGGTTGTGTGGCCAGGTCGTGTGGCTAGGCCGTATGACTTACACGGCCAATAGACAAGCCCATGTCTTAGGTTGTGTGGACACTTAAAATAGGGACACACGGTTGTGTCCCAGCCGATGTCCGTGCCCGTGTAACTCACTGACTTGTACCACACAGCCAAGCCACACACCCATGTATAGGTCATGTGAGCATATTGACTTGCACCCTTTAAAAGATACAGGGGACACATGGCATGTCACATGGCCGTGTGCCACACATAGCTGAGACACATGTCCGTGTCTCTACCCTTGTGGACTCAATAGGTGAACTCTCACTAGATACTAAATTCGTGCACACATATGAATAGGTTGATCCGGGATCAATCAAAGCAGTTACATAAGTATCATAGAGAGAAAAAGCACCAGTAATAACATCTAACGTAGAAGCATCTTCACGTGCGCCAATAGCATAAGCCCTAGCTGGTGCTCGTGCCTTGGATCTCACAGTAGAGTCTTTCGTCACATCACAGCTACCACTCACATTTCTGGGATTATAAGGTGGTCCACCTCTCGCAGCTGTGTTGCTCGGCCTTGAAGTCTGAACTTTCTCTTTCTCAGATTTCTCAGGGCAATCTCTAAGATAGTGGTAAAAGGAACCACATCTAAAACATGCTCCATTCTTCATTTGAAACTCACCATAATATGGCCTATTATAGTGCTTGCACTCGGATCTGGTGTTTCTAACACTACCTATAACACTCTTAACCCGTATTCGACGCCAGAATAGGGTTACAAGGTATTACCGGATAATACACCTTATTCACATACATTTATTCATTCAAAATCAAAATCCATACAAATCACGCACAATGTCCCTTATAAGGCCCGACGACACCTTAAAACATGCTTAAAAGTGGTCCGAGACTAAACCGATAACATTTGCAAACTTTGGGAAACTTAGAAAATTTTCTTTGATTTAAGGGTCACACGCCCGTGTGAACAGGTTGTGTGCCTCACACGGTTACTAGACACGCCCGTGTCACAAGCCGTGTAAAAATAGGGCATACATACTGAATTACACCATACGGCTGGAGACACGCCTGTGTGCCATGGCTGTAGGAAAATTAAAGAGGATACTGACTTGGCCACACGATCGACCACATGCCCATGTACCATGCATAGCTAGTAGACATGCCCGTGTGTCTAGGCAGTGTCAAAACTGTAGGGTTTACTGACTTAATTCAAAAGGGTACCCCAGGGGACACACAGCCATGTAACATGATCGTGTGTCACGCACGGCTAAGACACACGCTCGTGTCTCTACCCGTGTGGACAAAAATAGGCCATTTGAAAAGCCAATTTGCCACCCTTTTCACAAGCACACATTGTAAGGCCCCGAATTTTGAGCTTAAAAGTTTTAAGTCTTGAATGGGTGCAGTTAGAAGACTGCACATAAATATTTAATTGTGCAAGAAGGTGACACAAATTTGCATCTGTTTCAGTGGTTAAGTGCACTGGGAAGTGTTTGAGAAGTCTTGGGTTCAAGCCTGAGCAAGTGCAAAAAGTTTTGTTTTTAAAGGAATAAGCACTGCCTCTAGACAGTAGGCTTTTAATTAAATTAGGGTAAAACATGTCATAAAAAGCCTACTGGTCTAGTGGATAGTGGCTTGTAGAGTGTGCTAGTGGTCTGAGGTTCAAATCCCTGTTTGTGCAAATGGAGGTTATTTTTGCTGCTGGCCATGGGAGGAAGTTGTGTTTGACTGAAACACCAAGAGTTTGAATAAGTTTGAATGGGTTGGTTGTTAGCCAAATCTAAGGAGATGGAGGGGAGGAAATTGTGGAGGAAATCAGGAAATTTGAGTGGTTTGAAGGTGTTGTACTGAAATTGGACTGAAGGCACACAGATTTTCGACTAAGGTTGGCTACTCTATCACAAGTTTCAGTTTTTGTCTACTTCGGGGTTCTTTTGCTTGGTGGTTGAATGTGATAGAGTTCTTTAGGGTAGTTTGCATTTTGTTGCTTTGTTTTTGGCAATCAATTCAGCATTTGATTCCTTCTTTTTATTGTGTGTTAGGTGAACTCTTTCTTTTCCCCCTCTTTCGCAACTGTGCTTTTTATTGGATCGATTGTTTCTTGCCCTCCCTTTCTTCATTGTAACTATTGCAGTCGAATACCCTATTGCCCTCTTCTATTCTTTTGGGTTGCTAGCCTTTGGCTTAAGACTGAACCTTTTCTCCTTTGCCCTTCCAATCGATTGTTGGTTCTCGGCCAAATGCTATTTTTCTCCTCTCATCCAGTTTCCATCAATCACCATTTCTTTTGTTAATTCATTTAGCTGAATACTCTATCTCCCTTAAGTCAATTGTTTGTGTTTTGTTTTTGATTGGTAGGAGTTCTTTGACGATCAGTAAGTACTCATATTTTCCTTTTTGCTTCTGTCTACCATTGAGATCCTTTCTTTTGAACATCTCTTTCTTTCTGCCGATTGTTGATAAGGGAAAATGATTGTTACACTTCACCTTTATTTACTCTCTGTAGTTTCAGCATTAGGTGAGTGTGGTCGATTGTTCTTTCTCTCATATCTGGACGTTGCATTTTCAGTAAGTGACCCCTTGACTAGTACAAACTGTTTAAAGATTGATAGTTGATAAGTGTGGTTTGGATTGCAGATAGCCTTAAGGCCTTTTGATTGGTCTTTTATAGCGGAGTCGGGGAGTAAACCATAATCGATTGATTGGTTCTAGTAAGGAGTAAGTTTTTAAGCAAGTTATCTTGGTGGGAGTTTTGGATAGGTCGGTTGGTATGAGATTAACTAGATCTTATGAATGAGTGTAGGTTTGAGTACTTGTGGACTTTTCGGCGCGTTCTCATAAACAGGTGTGTGAACACTGCTATTGGATGTGAAACTGCAAAGGCTGAAAAGCAGAAAAGTGGGTTGTCGATACCACACAAGTGTGTGGGCACTCGTGTAGCAGGCTGTGTAACAAAACATGGCCGTATGGTCGATGAGATGGCCATGAGCGTTTTTATGGACCGAATCGATATTGGGTCGCTTTGGGCCGAACTGGGCCAAGTAGGCCCAATAGGCCTGTGGGCCTCACATGGGAAAATCACACAAAAGTGTGGTAAATATTGGGCCAGGCTGTGTAAACCACACAGTTAAGGCCATTTCTGGGTTATGTGGGCCATATGAGCGTGTGGGCCCACATGGGCCCGCGATATGGATTGTGGACCCATTATCATCGATTGAATGTTAAGGTTGCACGGGTCGCCCAAGACGACTGTGGACCTACTGTTGGGCCGGTAAGTGTACCTGGACCCTTATTTATTTGTAAATGACTGATATACCCCTGTGTGATGTATGATTATTTGAGCATGCCATTGTTACTGTATATACATGTATATTATGTTGCATTGCATAAGGTGGGATATATGGTTTTGGAGGAAGTGTACTGAAAGGCTATAAGCCTATTACTAGCAGCTCTACTGCAATTATACTGTTTTAGTGTCGTAATCGGTGTTATTTGGTATGTAGGGATGAGTAGGTCGATTTTATCCCCACATGATGTGTAGGGTTGGTACAAAGATGGTGCATAGAGGCTGGATTGGGTAGGATTTTCTGATTGCATACTCGCATCATTATTGAAATGGGCTCAGCCCATCATCGCTATCATTCTCGAAATGGGCTAAGGCCCTAACTGAAATTGAAAGGGCTTAGGCCCAAATTGTGTTTACTTTAATTGATTGCTATTAAGGGATTTCACACATGAGTTTTTGTAAACTCACCCATCTATTAACTGTGCAGAAAATCCCCAGACTTAGACGGATCTATGCGACAGAGGACTCAGTGGTGGCCACTCGACTTAGTTAACTTTTAATATTATAATTAAGGTTTATTTGGGGTTTTACATCATGTAATAAGGCCTCTCAGGTTTAGTTTTGGATTTCGGTATTTTACTTATATTTATTTATGATTTACAACTGTTAGCAGTAGCAAAAAACACGAGTTCTCAAAAAGGCAAACGATTTCAAAACCACCACAGATACATAACTAGTTTTCAAAGCTTCCGCGAATAAGAAACCGTTTTCAAATTTAATAACATTTTATTAAAAGCAACCTTAAAAAGTACAATCACATTATGAATGAGCATTAAGACTTAAAACGGCTTTTATGTCTATATGAAGAAGCAAGCTAAAGAAAGGGTTTTTAAATGACGAGTCTTAGATTTCGAAAAACACTTCAATGTGAAATCGCCAGATTCGGCCGTAACGTCTAGGCCGAGTTTGGGGTGTTACATTTAGTGGTATCAGAGTCAAGTTGCAAAACTCAACTGTGGATTTGGGCTTTTGCAAAAACATGGAAATTTTAACAGAATTGTTTCAAATGGTTTAAAGTGATTGATATAATTTAGAAATATTTTACTGAATGAGTGGTACACCGAGTCTCTGCACCGATCTTGTAAGTTCTCTCTGAAAACTTTATTTTGATTTTGACTGAAACTGTCGTAGGTAGGATTACTGAGATTACTGTAGGTAGTATATCGTACGAAAAATTCTTTAGTAGTGGATACTAAAAATTTAGAGAAACCGGTAGACACCAATAGACACTGCGTTATGCAGAAATAATACTCTATACTTTTTCATACTGTCTCCATAAAATATTCGTTAATAAACAACTGGAACTGTAAATTGATGCATAAAACTATTAACAAAGGTAAAACACAACTCGATAATAAACACTGGAGGTACTCGCGAAAGGGGTACAAGAGGTTGCGACGGAGGCCATGGAGGTGCTTGAGCTAGGTCTCATGATTGTGCGACTGAGTATTGGATTGATGCATTGTCCAAGTCCATCTATAGATTGTACTGGAAATATTCAAGCTAAGTATGGTAATGTTTTGGAAAAGAGTGCACAACGAGAAGGTAGTGGTGTAGTCTGTGTTATACGACTGATATGATAGTTGAAAATTTTGAGGACAAAATTTCTTTAAGGAGGGGTGAGTTGTAACACCCCGAATTTTGGGCCTAGAAGTTCTAAGTCTTGAGTAGGTACAGTTAAGAGACTGCACATAAATATTTAATTATGCAACGTGACACAAATCTGCATTTGTTTTAGTGGTTTAGTGCACTGGGAAGTGTTTGAGAAGTCTTGGGTTCAAGCCTGAGCAAGTGCAAAAGTTTTGTTTTTAAAGGAATAAGCACTGTCTCTAGACAGTAGGCTTTTAATCAAATGTGGGTAAAACATGTCATAAAAATCCTACTGGTCTAGTGGATAGTGGCGTGTGAAGTGTGCTAGTGGTCTGAGGTTCAAATCCCTGTTTTTGAAATGGAGGTTATTTTTGTTGCTGGCCATGGGAGGAAGTTGTGTTTGACCGAAACATCAAGATTTTGAACAGGTTTGAATGGATTGGTTGTTAGCAGAATCTAAGGAGATGGAGGGGAGGAAATTATGGAGGAAATCGGGGAATTTGAGTGGTTTGAAGGTGTTGTGCTGAAATTGGACTATAGGCACACAGATTTTCAGCTGAGGTTGGCTACTCTATCACAAGTTCCAGTTTTTGTCTACTTCAGGGTTTTTTTGCTTGGTGGCTGAATGTGATAGAGTTCTTTAGGGTAGTTGACATTTTGTTGCTTTGTTTTTGGCAATCGATTCAACTTTTGATTCTTTCTTTTTATTGTGTGTTGGGAAAACTCTTTCTTTTCCCCCTCTTCTGCAACTGTGCTTTTTATTGGATCTATTATTTCTTACCCTCTCCCTTTCTTCATTGTAACTATTGTAGCCGAATACCCTATTGCCCTCTTCTATTCTTTTGGGTTGCTAGCCTTTGGCTTAAGACCAAACCTTTTCTCCTTTGCCCTTCCAATCGGTTGTTGGTTCTTGGCCAAAAACCATTCTTCTCATCTCCTCCGGTTTCCATCAATCACCATTTCTTTTGTTGACTCATTTAGCCGAATACTCCATCTCCCTTAAGTTAATTGTTGGTATTTTGTTTTTGATTGGTAGGAGTTCTCTTACGATCGGTAAGTGTTCATATTTTCCTTTTTGCTTTTGTCTACCATTGAGATCCTTTCTTTTGAACATCTCTTTCTTTCTGCCGATTATTGATAGGGAAAACGATTGTTACACTTAGCCTCTGTTTACTCTCTGTAGTTTCAACATTGGGTGAGTGTGGCTGATTGCACTTTCTCTCATATCTGGACGTTGCGTTTTCAGTAAGTGACCTTACAAACTGTTTAAAGATTGATAGTTTATAAGTGTGGTTTGGATTGCAAATAGCCCTAAGGCCTTTTGATTGGTCTTTTACAGTGGAGTCAGAGAGTAAGCCATAATCGGTTGATTGGTTCTAGTAACATGTTTTAAAATGGTTAGGAGATACCATACTATCACATGTTATATAATGGCATTGTAACACCTTAAATTTTGGGCCTAGAAGTAATGGGCCTTGAGTTTGGGATCGGTTAGAAGGCGGCTTAAATAAATGAAATGTGTTTAAATATTTTATAATTGCATGTTTAGTTTAATTGTTAAGTGAGTTAGGAAGGGTTGGTTGTGTGGAAAAAGTCCTGGGTTCGATCCAGGGCTTTAGCAAAATTTTGCATTTCTTTCTAAAAAGGCCCTGAGCATTAGGTGGAAGGCTTATTGATAAGGCCTGGTAAAATTTGACATAAGGAAATGCTTGGCCTAGTGGCAAGGGGCGTTGGTAGCAAGCATAAAGTCCAGGGTTCAAGTCCTGGCCTTAGCAAAAAATTTTATTGCACACATGAATAGTAGGGAAGCTAGCGTTTAGGCCTTATAAATGTGTTTGGTGGGATTCGACACAAAGGATGCGCTTGGCCTAGTGGTGTGATGGCGTTAGGAATAAGGAGAGGCGTTGGGCTCAAGTCGCGGCATGAGAAAAAGTTGTGGGTTTTTTTTAGACAACCTGGAGATAACTTGGTTGCGAGTTAATAGGCCTTAAAAATAGCTAGGGATGGAATATGGCACAAGAGCGCCTGCGGTGCAGTGACGTGAAGTATGCTATGGTTATTAGAGGGAGCATGTTCGAATCCCAGGCCTGGCGAAGTTTAATTTTTTATTCTTTAAGAAAACTGAGGCTGAGGCATATAAGCCTTATAATTAATTGTGAACGAATTGTAGCACAAGAAAGGATGCGGTGTAGTGGCCAGCAGCGTGTTGGGGGTTGGAGAGCTGGAGTTCGAGTCGTGGCACATGCAAAGGAAAATTTAATTTTGCTACTCAACGCAGGGAAGGAGTGTTGTTCGGTGGAAGCAATTTGAATGCAATTCAAATTGGAATTGTTGGCTAAAATCAAGGGGATTAGGATGAGAATTAAGTGTGGGTATGATTGGAGAATTTAAAGGGAATTTATCTTGACAAGTTTAAGTCGATTGAAGAGTGTAGGTGTATTTTTATTTATTTATTAGTATAAATATGTGTGTCGGGTGGGTGAGTAAGGGCATTTGTTGTTTTCGTGTGCTTCAGTCGCATATCACCTCCTCTTTTCTTTAAGTCAAACTCTTGATCTTTTCTTCCCTATTTTAATCGAATCAACCTCTTCCCTCTTCAACTTAGTCGACTATTTCTTTTTCATTTAAAAGCCAATTCATACACATTGGGGGTTTGATTTCTTGTTGGCAAGCGATCTCGCGATCAGTAAGTAAGTTAGATCTTCTTCGGCTTTTGTTAAATATTTCTAAGTTCTTTCGTTTCTACACTCTTAAAAGCTGATTTTTCTTTATCCTTTCCAATACTTTCGTTAACCCATGGGTTCTCCATTTATTTCTCCTTCTCCTTCTCATTCAAGAGTGTGATCGCTGGCTAAGTATTAGTTGATGAAAAAAGGGGTTCTAGCAGAGAAGCTAGGATAGAGGCTCCCAAGTTTAAGCGACGTAAGGTGTCAGCTGTTCGGGACTTTTCGCCTAGATGCGGAAGGGGGACTACAGCAGAGTTTGAGTTACATAGGCAAATCACAGTTGATCGATCTAGTCAAGGTTCGGGTGATTATGAATACTTAGTACTCCAGGTGGTAAGGTGTGTACTTCTACCCTATGATAACTTGATATAAAGCCGAAGGTGTGTATATACACTGCACACCCACTAGGGATTGGCAAAAGCCGAAATGCCGAAATGCCGAAAAGCCAAAATTTTGGCTACGGTAGTCTTGTGAGTGCACGAACACTCGTAAGGGAGAGACCGATAGGTTGCCTGAGACCCACGGGCGATTCCGTGGACTTGGGTTTGGCCATACGGGCCAGAATGGGCTAAATGGGCCAGATAGGCTGTTGGGCCCATAGTAGGTAAAAATTGAATATTGATGCTATGTGATAGGAATTTGTATGTGAGCATGAATATGAATGTGACTAGGCCTAACGGGCCATATAAATGTGATTTGGGCCTAATGGGCCATATACAGGTGATTTGGGCCTAATGGGCCATATGAATATGATTGGGCTTAATGGGCCAGATACAGATATGTGAATTTGTTTAGGCTTCGTAAGGGGTTTTGGGCCTAGTATATTAATTAATATTTTGTGACCGTGGATAGGTCAAAGGGTTTAGGTGTGGCAACGGGTATATGCATGTCTAGGATTGGATTTAGGGAGAGCTTGGTACTTAAGCGGTCTTAATGACCCACCTCCTCTTATCTGGAATCCTACCTGGTGCATAGTATTCGTTCACCTTAGCTCGCGGAACTTGTTAACAGGCCAAGGTAAGTGGAAACCATAATTAAGGGAAAATTACCGAAATGCCCCTAAGGGCGAAAATGACCAAAATACCCCTAGGTGTTGAATGTAAGTTTTATGGATGTGACATGCATACATATGATGTTTGCTTAGGTTGCATATGGGGTGGGAACTATGGAACGAAGGAAGTATATGAGGATCGCATGGTTGCCTGACAATCCTGGATCCACCGATGGCTTTTAAAGCCCAATATGTAAATGAAGGTAGTTCCGCAACCGGGCTACCATTGGTGTGTGGACTGGGTAGGTCAATATTTATATCCTCACATGGTGTGACGAAAGATGGAGTTGGTGTGTAGCAGATGGATAATTTGGATGGGATTGCACTGCATTGCATTGCATTGCATATATGATATTGTTGTGATATTATTGCGATGTGGGCTTCGGCCCAATTGAGGCTAATTTGGGCTAAGGCCCAAAGACCACCGTTATTGAATTGGGCTCTGGCCCAAAATGACTAATGATTGCTTTATACTCGTTGAGGGTTGTACACATTGAGTTTTTGAAACTCACCCCCTCCTTCTAAATTTTTCAAGTGATCCTCAATAGGCGGTTCGATGGATGGAGAAACCCGGAGGTGGCCAACTAGCATAAAAAGTTTAGACCTAGTCTTTATGTAATTTTTAATATTTTTATTTTAAATTATTTCTTTTTTATTTGGGTTGTAATAAGGCATTTCCTCTGGCTAATATTTCAAATTAGGATTGTTATCATTTTTTTTATGCTTTATATTTATTAGAAGTAGAACGTGGTTTCTTAAACCATAACTATTTTTTTTAATACTACATTTCCGCAACTAAATTTTGAAATGACGATTTTTCATAAAATCATATGTTCTAAATTAAGCTTCCACAACCGAAAAGAGATTTTACAAAGTAATTAAGGTTTTTTTTTTCATTTTAAGGAAGTGTTTCCAATGAAAACAAGGTTTTCGATAAAACACTTCAATGTGACATGCCAGATTCAGCCATAACATCTGGGCCAGGTTTGGGGGTGTTACAGGCATATATAGCTAGACTCATACACGCTACGTTAGTCTGAGAATCGACTAAACCGTAGCTCTTATACCAATAAATGTAACACCCCTAACCCAAATCTGTCGCCAAAATAGGGTACAGAGTATTACCAGAGTTTACAAATCAAAGGACAAAAAATTCAAACATTTTATATCATACAGTATTTATGTCAGAAACCAAGCAAAATCATACATACTGTCCCTTACACGAACCATCGAGACTCAAAATACGCATTAGAAACAAATCAGGACTAAACCAGAAACTCATAAAATATTTCGAGAACATTTAAAATTTTCAAAGCTGCAAATGTCGCACGGCCGTGTGACTCACACCACCAAGAGACACGCCTGTGTCTTAGGCCGTGTCCCAACCCATGTTCGTGCCCGTGTAACTCACTGACTTGTGCTACACAGCTAAGCCACATGCCCGTGTGTCAAGCCGTGTAAGCATACTAACTTGCACGTTTAAAAGATACAAGGGACACACAGCCGTGTCACCTGGCCGTGTGTCACACACGACTGAGACACACGCCCGTGTGGACGAAAATAGGTCATTTTCCAAGCCACATTCTCACCCAATTTGGCACCAACCTAAACTCAATATTATGAACATCAACAAGCCATAGCAAGGGATCCAAAACAAGCCAAAATCAAGTCTTAAACATGTAATATTTCACATACAACCAATAAGCCCTTAGGCACCTCAAATGACAATATTCAAATGTGTATTTTCATATATATAATTTAACCAAATAAACCTTCAATTTACCAAGCTAGTTTGCATCCTTTCATACCAATTCATTTATCTACCAAAACATACCATTTGATACCAAAATGCATTTCAAATACTAATACATTTAGACATATATATACCTTACATATCAAGGTACCAATTCATCACCAATTCTTCACATCACAAACACATGTACAAAATGCAGATTTATCTAACATTTACCTTTCATCATTCTATCACAAATCAAGCGACACACCAAACATGATAAGGCCATTTATATATAAACATAGCAAAATATACCAAAACACAAGCCAAAGCATATGGTCACAGCCACAACATCACACATAGGCCAACATTAGCCAAAATAACCTATCCATGCCATTATGACTGAAAATAACCAACCAAAAGTACCGAATGAGCCGAATGGATAGTGTGATATAGCTCCGACAAGCTTCCAACCCAAATAAGCTTCGAATCACTATAAAACACGAAAAATAACACAGAGTAAGCATTTAAGCTTAGTAAGTTCGTATAACTTAGAATTTAACTTACCATTTTAAATCACAATTAAGGTAAGCTAACATAGCATATCCTAACCAATTTGGCCAAAATCCCAAACACATATTCATTAACATATTAGCCATGTAAATCATATGTAAAATTCAATACATATGGATGAATTCAACAAGTAATCACATTTCATATACATGAAATATTCATTTCATATACCAATGTATCATGTAACTTCACTTTCATGTATTCCATGTAAATACCTATAATAGTTCATATCGAACTCCTATAATCTTGTAATAGAATTGTGCTCGTTGAACCATTTAGAATATCATTAGATACGTGGGTAGTACACACGAGGTGTATTGAACTGTAATCCATCAATTCTTGTACATGTATGCTCATACGAGCTCTGAATCTGTATGCTCTTATGAGCTATAAATGATAAGCTTCTCTGAGCTAAATAACGGTAAGCTCATGCGAGCTGAGTATTGGTAAGCTCATATGAACTGAAATCGGTAAACCTAATGACATGTCATTTGTATCTTACGAATTCCTAAGGTTCAAACAGGGCTCAGTAGTCGTTGTACGTCATTGAATATGCGATTGGTATTCATTCATGGAAATTACACAATTTACAAACATATCATTCAATTTAAAACATATAAGTGTACAATTTAATTACACAAACTTACCTCGACGAGTGCACGTAGATACGGAGGCGACTAATCTGAGATTTTCTCTTTGCCCTGATATAACTCCATATGAGGTCTAACCGGATATATACGAATGAATTTAACTTAATTCAATATAATCCACATTCAATTTAGTCCAACATATAATTTTGGCAAAATTACCATTTTGCCCCTATACTTTTAATTCTTTGCAATTTAGTCATTATCTCATAAAATGGAAATTTACGAAATTCCATCACAAACCATCATAGCCGAATATCAATCTAGTCCCTAGCAATCCCTATATTTCATTTATTTCATAATTTCACCACATAATAATTTCTATTTTTTTTAATTTAGCCCCTATTTGACAATTTCACCAAAAATTCCTTTACAAAAGTTGTTTATCTAACAACAACCATTCATTTTCTATCATCAAACTTCAAAAATCATGCATATTAATCAATGGAAAAACTCTAATAGTTTAACAATTTTGCAAATTAGTCCTCAGGTTAGCTAGATTAGGCTACAACGATCCCAAAAACATAAAAAACATTAAAAACGGATTAAAATTTCATACCTAAATGAAGAAATGGAGATGGCCGAATGAAGAATTCAATAATGGCTTCCTCCCTTGAATTTTTGGTTGCAAAATAGATAACGGAAGATGATGAAATTTTAGTTTTATTTTAATTAACCTTTATTTACTAACTTCCAACATTAACCTTTAAAACATTTAATAATTACACAAAATGCCAAGCTATTATCATCCACTAACTCATTAATGGGCTAACTAGCATATAAGGACCTCCACTTTAAAGTTCTATAGCTATTTAATACCTTTAGCTAATAGAACTCAACTTTTACATTTTACGCGATTTAGTCCTTTTTATCAAATTAAGCATGTAAACGGTAAAATTTTTTAACGAAATTTTTCTACGATATTTCTAACATGTTTTAGGAAATATAATAATAATAAAATAAATTTTTTGAATTTTTCTACGATATTTCTAACATGTTTTAGGAAATATAATAATAAAATAAATTTTTTGACTTTATATTTGTGGTCCCAAAATCACTATTCTGATTTCACTGAAAATGAGCTGTTATTGTTGTTGAAGCTTTAAAGTGGGAAGTGCTTAGTGATAAAAGGTCGAATCTGAATGATGAGTTAGTTTAGGAATTTTATGCAAATTTGACCTCAAGTGCTTTAATAGAAGTTTCTGTCTGAGGAATTAAGGCATCTTTAAACCCAAGTTCCAGTAAGAAATTTTATGAATTACCTAATTTCGAAGACGACAAATATTCTTCCTTAATGAAAAATATTGAGGTGTAGAAATTGAAAGAAATTCTACAAGAACTCACAATTTCAGGTTCTAAATGAACTATGTCGAAACACGAGACCTATACTTGTCACAAGGAATACTTAACCGCATTAGCGAAGGTATGGTTTTATTTTGTACAAGTTAGTTTTATGCCTATCTCACATGGGACTACAATTTCAGTAGAACAAATGGTCTTGCTATACTCAATTATGACAGCAAAGACCATTAATGTGGGAAAAATCATTCTAAAAGAAATTTGAGACTATGTCGCAGGACATTCTGGTCCAGTCTATTTCCTTTTTACGATAACATTTTTATGCTTGAAAGCTAGTATTTGTGAAAATGCAAAGACAACAGGACACAACCAAGGTACAACTGCCAATTGGGACCTTATTTGAGTCGCAAGAATTTAATAGCCCGTTTTCAGTTAAATTGGAACAGTGGTTTCGGGACCACAAATATGAAGTCAAAAAATTCATTTTATTATTATTTTTTTATCCACAGCATGATAGAAATACAGTATAAAAATTTTGTTAAGAAATTTTACCGTTTACATGTTCAATTTGATAAAAAGGACTAAATCGCGTAAAGTGCAAAAGTTGAGTTCTAATAGCTAAAGGTATTAAATAGCTATATAACTTTAAAGTGGAGGTCCTTATATGGTAATTAGACCACTATTATGTTATAATGCTTAGCAATTTTGTGATTATTAAAGTTTATTAAGGTTAATTTTGCAAATCAGTAATTAAAGTTAAAATTAATTAAAATAAAAGCCAAGTATCATCTTTTCTTCTTTTTTAAACCGATTGTGAAGAGAAGAAAGCCATTTTTGTTGAAGCTAGGGTTCAGCTACTTTGAAGCTCAATTGGTGAGTGATTTTTATCTTTTTTTTATTATTTTTATGTTTTTGGGATCGTTGTAGCTTAATCTAGCTAGCTTGGGGACTAATTTGTGAAACTATTAAAGTATTAGGGTTTTTCCATTGATGAGTATGCTTTATTTTTTATTTTTGATGGTGAAGATGAATGGTTGTTGTTAGATAAACAACTTTTGTTAAGAATTTTTTAGTGAAATTGCCAAATAGGGATTAAATTGAAAAATATGATAAATTCATGGTCAAATTTGTAAATTTGTGAAATATGTTGGCTATTATAAGCATGTATATAGTTCGGCTAGGCTCTTTTGGTACTTTTAAATGATTAATTTCTGTTATAATGGCATGTATAGGTTATTTTGGCTAATGCTGGCTTATGTGTGATGTTGTGTTTATGGCCATATGCTTTGGCTTCTACTTTGGTATATTTTGCTATGTATATATAAATGGCCTCATCGTGTTTGATGTATGGTTTGGTATAGGTAATATGTGAACTGATTCATGTTTGATGGATGAAAATTTAAATGGTAGTTGAATATGCATTTGGATATGTCTTATAATTTGGAGTGATTTAGTGCTTATTGTGGAAAGCACAAGTGTATAATGAGGTTAGTTTTTGAATGGTTTGTATTGCTATTTTTAGTGCACAAATTACAAGTGACTTACATGACCATTTGATGCTAGAGATCAAGTACATAAATGTTACTAAATGGTATGTTTTGATTAATGATCTACATAGTAAGTTTTGGTACAAATATGCACATGAGTTAGTTAAACAATTGGATATATTGAATGTTTAGATTTACATGTTATAAGTTGTCATTTGAGGTGCCTAAGGGCATATTGGTTGCATGTGATGATTTTACATGTTTAAGGCTTGATTTTGGCTTGTTTTGGAACACTATTTATGACTTGTGTATATGCAAAATGCTGAATGTAGGTGGATATCAAAATGTGATGATAAATATGGCTTGTAAAATGGCCTATTTTCATCCACACGGGCAAAAAAATAGGTGTGTGTCTCAGTCGTGTATGACACACGGCCAAGTGGCACAGCCGTTTGTCCCCTGTATCTTTTAAAGAGTGCAAGTTAGTATGCTAACACGGCCTAGCACACGGGCATGTGGCTTTGCCATGTGGCACAAGTCAGTTAGTTACACGGGCTGGGACACGGTCGTGTGTCCATATTTCTGTGCCCACACAGCCTAAGACATGGGCATGTTTCTTGGTCGTGTGAGTCACACGGCTTGGCCACACGGCTGTGTGACCTTTGCAACTTTGAAATTTTTAAATGCTTTTGAAAAATTTTCTGAGTTTCTGATTTAGTCCTAATTGTTTTCTAATGCATATTTTGAGCCTCGAAGACTTGTATAAGGGACAATATGTATGAATTTGATTGATTTTTGACATGAATGCTATATGATATGAAATGTTTGAAATTTATTCTGTCTGATCTGTAAATCCGGTAATGCTCTAAAACCCTGTTTCAGCGATGGATGTGGGTTAAGGGTGTTACATTTATTGTATCAGAGCTATGGTTTATTCGATTCTTTAACTAAGATAGCGTATACAAGTCTAGCTATACATGCCATTATATAACATGTGATAGTGTGGTATCTCCTAACCATTTTAAAACATGTTTTTATATAGAAATGACATCCAACCGAGCTATTTTCGATGAAGTCGAGAGTAACGCTCAAGCCTCCATTCACTGAGTAGCTTTGAGTGGTACGAGGCCTATATCTAAGGTTTGGAGAGGAAAGGATAAGGAAGCCTTCTTTCAGATGATGAATGAATGGTTCACCGAGTTCGTACGGGCGAACTTGGTTGCTCGACAACCTCCAACCCCTCCTGTTCCCTAACCGGTTCCTGTTATTCATCAAGGTATGAAACTAAGCTGAGTTAGTAAGCCTTCTGTTGATAAGATTCATAAGTACAGGGCTGAAGAGTTCCCAGCTAGTGCTGAAGATGATCCTGAGAGAGTTGAATTCTGGTTAGAGAAAACTATCAGGATTTTTGACGAGTTATCATATTCACTGACTGAATGTGTGAAGTGTGTAGTATCTCTACTAAAAGATTTGGCTTATTAGTGGAGGAATACATTGACTTTGTAGTGCCGAGAGAACGAGTCACTTGGGAATTCTTTCATGCCAAATTCTGAAAGAAATACATCAGTCAAAGGTTTCTCTATTAGAAATGTAAAGAATTTCTTGAGCTCAAGTAGGGCTGTATGTTAGTGTCTGAATATGAACGATAATTTGTTCAATTTAGTAAATATGCTCGAGAGTGCATTCTGACTGAGACTACAATGTGTAAACGGTTTGAAGATGGATTAAAAGAATATATAAAGCTATTAGTCGAGATCCTTGAGTTGAAAGAATTTATTGTATTGGTTGATTGGGTACATAAAGTAAAAAATTTGTGTAAAGAGAAAAGGCAAGTTGAATTTGAAGCTAGAGATTTAAGAAAGAGATTGATGAGAAAGTCATATCAGTCAGCATCGAAGAAATATAAAGAACATCACTACCATTCTACTACTTCTGTGGGACATTCTAATAAAGACAGAGATACCAGACACTCTAGTCCAAAACCCTAGGCTACATCTGTAGCGAGTGTG
Source organism: Gossypium anomalum (assembly GCA_025698475.1). Taxonomy (NCBI): domain Eukaryota; kingdom Viridiplantae; phylum Streptophyta; class Magnoliopsida; order Malvales; family Malvaceae; genus Gossypium; species Gossypium anomalum. The sequence continues at coordinate 47,125,281 of CM046965.1, forward strand.
GGTAGTATTAGAAACACTAAACCCGAGTGCAAGCACTGTAACAGGGCACATTATGTTGAGTTTTGAATGAAGATTGGAGCATGCTTCAGATGTGGTTCTTTTGACCACTATCTTAGAGACTGTCCACAAAAATCTTAGAAAGAGAAAGCTTAGACCACGAGGCCGAGCAATACTGCAGCGAGAGGTAGACCACCTCATAATCCTAAAAATATGAGTGGTAGCCATGGTGTAACAAAAGAATCTATTGTGAGATCTGAGGCACGAGCACCAACTAGGGCTTATGCTATTTGTGCAGCTTCTATGCCAAATGTTATTACTAGTATTTTCTCTATTTATGATACTGATATAAATACTTTGATTGATCCTAGATTGACCCATTCATATGTTTGTACGAATTCAGTGTCTAATAAGAATTTACCTATTGAGTCCACTGAATTTGTAGTTGAAGTATTGAACCTTCTAGGACAGTATGTGCTAGTTGATAAGGTTTACAAGAACTATCCATTGATGACTCGGGGTTACAATTTTCTGGCTGATTTGATGTTATTACCATTTGATGAATTTGATGTGATTTTGGGCATGGATTGGCTAACTTAGCTGTGGTAAATTGTAGACGAAAGCTTATCGTATTGAAATGTCAGAATGGTGAGATGCTTCGTATTGAATCAGATAATTTGAGCAGGTTGCCTATTGTGTTATCAGCTATGTCTGTACAGAAATATGTGAGAAAAGGTTGTAATGCTTATCTTGCTTATGTATTGGATACTAAAGTGTGTGTTTTCAAAGGAGTTACCTGGGTAACCGCCGATCAGAGAGGTCGAGTTTGCTATAGAACTTGTATTGGGAACATCACCGATATCGATAGCACCTTACAGAATGGCTCCTATAGAGTTAAAAGAGTTGAAAGCACAGTTACAAGAATTGATAGACAGGGGTTTTGCTCGACCCAATTTTTCACCTTGGGGTGCACTAGCTCTGTTCATTAAGAAAAAGGATGGATCAATGAGATTATGCATTGACTACCATCAGCTCAACAAAGTTACAATCAACAACAAATATTCACTACCTCGCATTGACGATTTGTTTGACCAGTTAAAAGGTACCATAGTGTTCTAAAAGATTGATCTTCGTTATGGCTATTATCAGCTACGAGTGAAAGATTTAGATGTGTCAAAAACTGCATTTAGAACTAGGTACGGACACGATAAATTTCTTGTAATGCTGTTTGGTATAACTAACGCACCTACTGTATTTATGGATTTAATGAATAGAATCTTCAGACCGTAGCTAGACAGATTTGTTGTGGTATTTATTAATGATATTCTGATATATTCCTGAGATGAGACTGAATATGCCGGGCATTTGAGAATTGTTTTGCAAACCTTGTGAGATAAAAAATTATTTGCTAAATTCAAAAAATATGAGTTTTGGCTCCGAGAAGTCAGGTTTTTAGGACATATTGTCGGGTGAAGAAATCAGAATTAATCTGAACAAATCTGGCTATTCAACAACCTCCACCCCCACCTATTCCCCAACAGGTCCCCGTAGCTCCTAAAGGTTTGGAACCTTTACGGTTGAGTAAGTCGTCTGTTGATAAAATCTGAAAGTATGGGGCTAAAGAGTTTAGAGCTACCGTTGATGACGATCCTAATAGAGTTGAGTTCTGGCTTGAGAATACGATACGGGTATTCGATGAACTATCTTGCATACCAGCTGAATGTGTAAAATGTGTTGTATCACTTCTAAGAGACACTGCATATCAGTGGTGGAATACTTTGATATCTGTGGTGCCAAAAGAATGGATCACTTGGAATTCTTTCAAACCGAGTTTAGAAAGAAATATATAAGCCAACGATTTCTCGACCAAAAGCGCAAAGAATTTCTAGAATTGAAACAGGGTCGAACGTCTGTGACAGAGTATGAGAAAGAGTTTGTAAGACTCAGTAAATATGCTCAAGAATGTGTTTCCACTGAGGCAATTATGTGTAAACAATTCAAAGACGGGATAAACGAAGACATCAGATTGCTAGTCGGGATTCTAGAATTAAAAGAATTTGTTGTGTTAGTCGACAGAGCATGCAAAGCCAAAGAACTTGGCAAAGAAAAGAGAAAAGCTGATTTCGAGGCTAGAGATTCGAGAAAGAGGTCGATGAGTAAACCTTATCACTCTTCGTCAAAGAAATAACGAGATTCATATAATCATTCGACAACTTCAGTGGGATATTCTAATAGAGAACGTGAAAAGCTATATACGAGTCCTAAAGCTCAAGCCACTTCAGTATCGAGCATTGGTAGTGTGAGAAACAGCAAACCTGAGTGTCAATAGTGTGGACGATGACATTTTAGAGACTGTTGGATGAATAATAAATGTTGTTTTAAATATGGCTTGCAAGATCACTTCATTCGGGATTGTCTTGAATTACTTAAGAAAGATAGATATCAGAATGCAAGACCGAGTAATACATCTACTAGAGGGAAACTACCTAGAAATATGGGAAATGTGACCAGTAGCAAAGCAGCGACAAAGGACTCTGCTATGAGATCCGATGCTAGAGCACCAGCTAGAGCTTACGGTATTCGCGTTTGCAAAGATGTGTCGTCACCAGATGTTATCACCTGTACATTTTCTCTCTATGACACTAATGTAATTGCCTTGATTGACCCTGGATCAACTCATTCATATATTTGTATGAAATTAGTGTCTAGTAAGAGTTTGCCTGTTGAGTCTACCGAATTTGTAATTAAAGTACCGAACCCCTTAGGCAAGTATGTCCTAGTTGATAAAGTTTGCAAGAATTGTCCTTTGATGACTCAGGGTTACTGTTTTTTGGCAAATTTGATGCTTTTACCATTTGATGAATTTGATGTGATTTTGGGTATGGATTGGTTAACTCTGCATGATGCTATCATGAATTTTAGACGAAAGACTATTGAACTGAAATGTCAAAATAATGAAATTCTTCGAATTGAATCTAATGAATTGAGTGAGTTGTCTGTTGTGATATCATCGATGTTAGCTCAGAAATATGTAAGAAAAGGTTGTGATGTTTACCTTGGGTATGTGCTGGATATAGAAGTGTCTACATCGAAGATTGAGTCAGTAGCAGTAGTCTGTGAATATCCGGATGTGTTTCTAGAAGAGTTACCTGGGCTGTCACCGATCAAAGAAGTTGAATTTGCTATTGAATTAGTACCAGGAACATCACCAATATCGATAGCTCTGTATAGAATGGCTCTGATAGAATTGAAAGAGTTGACATCTTAGTTGCAAGAGTTAACAGACAGAGGTTTTGCACGACTGAGTTTTTCACCCTGAGGTGCACCAGTGTTATTTATAAAGAAGAAAGATGGATCGATGAGATTGTGTATCGATTATCGTCAACTCAACAAGGTTACAATTAAAAATAAGTATCATTTGTCGAGAATTGATGATTTATTTGACCAGTTAAAAAGAGCAACTGTATTTTCAAAGATTGATCTGCGGTCTGGCTGTTATCAGTTGTGAGTTAAAGATTTGGATGTGTCGAAAAATGCGTTCAGAACAAGGTACAGGCATTATGAATTTCTTATTATACCTTTCAGATTAACTAATGCTCCTGTAGTTTTTATGGATTTGATGAATCAAATCTTTAGACTGTATTTAGACAACTTTGTTCTTGTATTCATTGATGACATCCTGATCTACTCCCGAGATGAGTTTGAGCATGCTGAACATTTGAGAATTGTATTACAAACTTTGAGAGATAAGCAATTGTTAGCTAAATTCAGAAAATGTGATTTTTGGCTCTAAAAATTTGGATTTTTAGGACATATTATTTCAGCGGAAGGCATACGAGTTGATCCGAGTAAGATTTCAGCAGTTGTTGACTGAAAACCACCAAGAAATGTGTCCGAAGTTAGAAGCTTTTTGGGATTAGTTGGCTACTATCAACGGTTTGTAAAAGGATTTTCGATGATTGCTACACTGATGACTCAATTGTTACAGAAAGACGTGAAGTTCGAATGGCCCGAGAAATGCCAACATAGTTTTGAAAAGTTGAGAGCACTGTTAACTAAGGCACCAATTTTAGTTCAGCCTAAGTTGGGTAAATAGTTTTTGATTTTCAGCGACGCGTCATTGAACGGTTTGGGATGTGTTTTGAAGCAAGAGGGTAAAGTGATAGCTTATGCTTCCAAATAGTTACAACTGCATGAAAAGAATTATTCGATGCACGACTTAAAGTTAGTCGCTATTGTGTTTGCATTGAAAATTTGGCGACATCATTTATTCGATGAAAAGTGCCACATATTTACTAACCACAAGAGTTTGAAGTACCTAATATCTCAAAAAGATTTGAATTTGCGACAACAAAGATGGCTCGAGTTTCTGAAAGATTATGAGTTAGTGATTGATTATCAACTGGTGAAAGCGAATGTAGTCGTGGATGCTCTGAGTAGAAAATCTTTATTTGCTTTGCGAGCGATGAATACACAGTTAACTTTGCCTAATGATGGTTCGATTTTAGCTGAGTTAAAAGCTAAACCGTTATTTCTTCAGCAAATTTGTGAAGCTCAAAAGTGTGTTAATGAATTGCAAGCTAAAAGAGTGCAATGCGAATTGACTAATAATTTAGAGTATCAGATCAAATCCGATGATTGTTTAATGTTCCGAAGTAGAATTTCTGTACCGAAAAACACCGAGCTTATTCAGAAAATTGTACACGAAGCACACAGTGGTTGTTTATCTGTTCATTCGGGGAGTACTAAAATGTATAATGATTTAAAATGATTGTACTGGTGGTCAGGCATGAAACGAGACATTTCAGAGTTTGTGTCGAGATGCTTGGTTTGTCAACAAGTCAAAGCCAAACATCAAGTGCCTTTGGGATTACTACAGCCAGTGATGATACCAAAATGGAAATGGGATAGAGTTAAGATAGATTTCGTATCAGGATTACCCTTGTCTCTGAAAAATAAATATGTTATTTGGGTTGCCGTTGATCGACTGACGAAGTCTACACACTTCATTCCAGTACATACATACTTTTCACTTGATAGATTAGTTGAATTGTAAATCTCTAAGATTGTTAGATTGCATGGGGTGTCAATTTCAATTATTTCAGATAGAGATACGAGGTTTACGTCACGATTTTGGAAGAAATTGAAAGAAGCTTTGGGTACGCGGTTACACTTTAGTACTGCATTTCATCCCAAACCGATGGTCAGTCTGAAAGAGTAATTCAGAGTCTCTAAGATATGTTTCGTTTCTGTGTTTTAGAGTTTGAAAGCAACTGGGAAAAATATTTATCGTTGGTTGAATTCGAGTATAACAACAGTTTTCAATCGAGTATAAAGATGGCACCGTATGAAGCATTATATGGTTGTAAATGCTGAACTCCATTATACTGGACCGAGCTTAGTGAGAAAAAGATTCATGGGGTTGATTTGATCAAAGAGACTGAAGATAAAGTGAAAGTAATTCATGACAGTTTGAAAGTAGCTTCAGATCAACAGAAATCGTATGCGGATTTGAAACATAAAGACATTGAATTTCAAATCAGTGACAAAGTATTTTTGGAAGTATCTCTGTGGAAAAAGATTCTTTGTTTTGGTCGCAAAAGAAAATTAAGTTCGCGATTTATCGGGCCGTATGAGATTATTGAGAGAATAGGGCTAGCAGTATATCGACTAGCGTTACCGTTAGGATTAGAAAAGATCCACAATGTGTTTTACGTTTCGATGTTGAGTTGATATAGATCAAATCCATCACATGTAATTTCTTTGTCAGAGATTCAAATTCAACCTGATATGACGTATAACAAAGAACCGATCAGAATTCTGGCTCGAGAGATTAAAGAATTGAGAAATAAGAGCATAGCTTTAATGAAGGTTCTATGGAAATGTCACGATGTCGAAGAAGCTACGTGGGAACCTAAGGAAGCTATGAGAAAATAGTGCCCTAACCTCTTTTCTGGTAAGATTTTCGGGGACGAAAATTCCTAAAGGGGAGAGTTGTAATAGCCCGTTTTTAGTCAAATTGGAACAGTAGTTTCAGGACCAAAAATCTAAGGTCAAAATAATTATTTTATTAATATTTTAATGTCTACAGTATGATCATATGATTTTGTGAAAATTTCGTTAAGAAATTGTATCGTTTAGGTGCTTAATTCGATAAAAAGGACTAAATTGTGTAAAGTGTAAAAGTAGTGTTCTATTAGTTAAAGGTGTCTAATAGCTATAGAACCTTAAAGTGGAGGTCTTTATGTAGTAATTAGACCATTTTTATATTGGTTGGACATTTATAGACATAAAATGGATGTTATTAATGGTTAATATTAAAGGGTAAAAATGTAATATCATAAATAAAAGATAATAAAATATAGAAAACAAAAGAGTCACCTTGTTTGTGCATCTTTTCTACCGAAATTAAGGGTGGGAAACTCTATTGAAAGAGCTTAAACATTTGGCTACACTAATCTCTTTCATGTAAGTTCATTTTTGTCCCGTTTTTAATGATTTTTATGTTTTTGAGATCGTTGTAGCTTAATCTATGTAACACCCCAAACCCGGCCCAGACGTTATGGCTGAATCTGGCGCATCACATTGAAGTGTTTTAGGAAAAGCCGTGTTTTCATTGAAAACCCTTATAATAAATGAAACCTAATAATTTAGTTGTAGAAACATAGAAAACATACTATAATTTAAGAGATTCATGTTCAACTTCTCGTAGTTACAATGAAAATAATGATAATAACTCAAGTAATAATAACATAATGGAAACCTTATTACAATCTGGTCTGAACATAATTAAAAAGAAATAAAAACTTGAATGCTTAAAAAAAACCAAGTCCAAATTATCTTGCTAGCTGGCCACCCAAAGTCCCTCCAAACATCGAACCTTCTACTGAGGATCACTTGAAAATAAAATAAAAAAAGGGGGTGTGTTTTCACAAACACAGTGTGTACAACCCTCGATGAAAAACAAGCATTCAAAGAAGAATCATCAAACATGCAATGCAATCCCATCCAAATTATCCATCCGCTACACACCAACTCTGTCCCCCGTCACACCATGTAGGGATATGAATATCAACCCACCCAGCCCACACCCCAATGGTAGCCCGGTTGCGGAACTACCTTCATTTACATATTGGGCTTTAAAATCCGTCGGTGGATCCACGATTGTCAGGCAACCGTGCGATCCTCAAATACTTCCTTCGTTCCATAGTTCCCACCCTATATGCAACCTAAGTAGAACATCATATGTATGCATGCCACATCCATAAAACTTACATTCAACATCTAGGGGTATTTTGGTTATTTTTGCCCTTAGGGGGATTTTGGTAACTTTCCCTTAATTATGATTTCCACTTACCTTGGCCCATTAACAAGTTTCGCGAGCTAAGGTGAACAAATACTATGCACCAGGTAGGATTCCAGGGAAGAGGATGTGGGTCATTAAGACTGCTTAAGTACCAAGCTATCCCTAGACCCAATCCTAAACATGCATATACCCGTTACCACACCTTAACCCTTTGACTGTCTAGAGTCGCAAAATATTAATTAAGTTTTATGTAGTTATCATATACTAGGCCCAAAACCCCTTACAAAGCCCAAACAAAGTCACATAATCTGGCCCATTAAGCCCAATCATATTCATATGGCCCATTAGGCCTAAATCACCTGTATATGGCCCATTAGGCCCAGTCACATTCATATTCATGCTCACATACAGATTCCTATCACATAGCATCAATATTCAGTCTTTGCCTATTATGGGCCCAACAGCCCACCGGGCCCATTTGGCCCATTCTGGCCTATATGGCCAAATCACAACCCAAGCCCACAGAATTGCCCATGGGTCTCAGGCAACCTATCGGTCTCTTCCTTATGAGTGTTCACGCACTCGCAAGACTATCGTAGCCACACTTTCGGCTTTTCGGCATTTCGGCATTTCAGCTTTTGCCAATTCATAGTGTGTGTATAGTGTATGTAAACACCAGGTAAGCAAGCGTGATGCGATCTCCTTAGCCCCAAACCTTGAACACAAATCTCAAATAGCTTTTCCTTGATCACGTACCCCTTAGATCAATACCAGAACACCTAAGAAGCAATTTGGCAATGAGCTAATATCCGAGATCTGATACTAACTCCCTACCACAGTTGATTTGAAAGAGTGAGGGACAATATTCGATACTTAGTGAAGAAAACTGATTGAAAGAGTAACACTTACACTAGATTCGATCAAAGAGTATTCGGCTCTAGAGATTTGAATGGCCCAATTGCTTATTCGGCACCAAGGGAGAGAGGAAGAAGAATCGGCTAAACCCAAAAGTGAAACAAAGAAATCTACACAAGGAAAATTAAAAGGAGAATAAGGGTTAGGTTTTCGGCTTTTGGAGAAATCGACAGAAAGAAAAGAAAAAAAACAAAAGGGTTTTCGGCTTTTAGGAAAGAAGGTTTCTAGCAACAAGGTGAGAAAAAGATTTCAGCATTCGCCTCATACCCTTGCATTCGGCACCTATTTATAACCCTTATGGCCGAAATCCTCAAGCCCAAGTTCCTATTTCGACTCCACTTGCTCCTCACTTCTCATCTCCTCGTTTTTCTTCCTAATAACCTTGATCCTTTCCTTAATTTTCTTTTCTGAACACTCCCCTTAGAGTCCATCTTCACGCCACTTCCAACCTTCTAGAAGGCCAAAATTAAACTTCTAAAAATACTAAACTAGGATTCGAACCTAGGATCTCCTTGCTAGCCACTAACGCCACCTCCCTACACCCTAAGTGGCATCACTTAGCCATTCCACCACAAAGCTTTTTGATGCCATTTTTCCCCTATTTTTATTTAAAAGCCCAACTACTTAAAACCCTGGTTCTTTTAATAATTAAATTAAAATTCCTCCACCACAAAACTCGAACCCAGAACTTCTCCAACACACCTAGACACTCTAAATTCATTAAACCCTTAAAGCCAACATATCATTTTTCATTTTCTTGCTCACTTAAAAATTTTATGAGACCTAAAGCCCAAAGCCCAATTCCTCTAGGCCCAAAATTTGGGGTGTTACAATCTAGCTAGCCCAGGAATAGATTAGGATATGAATGACATGTTATTAGGGGTTATGTGATTTGGGTGCTGGTCCATACATCCTACAGGTGGCTGAGTTATTCGGCATGTGTTACGGACTCTCGTCAGCTTGGGTGAGCAGCACTGTGTAGCTATGTTATGACTGTCAACTTGTGTGAGCAGACCCGTTGATAGCTCAAGAGTGAGCATTATATGAGATATGAGATTGAGATAGCTTTGGCTATGTATTGGCACTTAAGGTGCGTGATTCCTAAGTATCTGATATTATTCTGAATGGTTCAATAGGTATATCAAAGATATGTATGAGTATGATATTGATACGAGTTGATACAGGTATGTACATGAACCGTACAAGCATTGAATCGAAGAAATTTTTGAATTTCATATCTAAATTTGTGAATGAAAATGTGATAGGTTGTGGATCAATATGAGCTATATTATGATTTGTCTAAATTACTTAAATTGTGTATATATGGTAAGTTGAGTTTATTACTATATGAACTTACTAAGCTTTATAGCTTACTCTGTTTACTTTTCCGTGTTTTATAGTATTTATCGAAACTAGCTCGGATTGGGAGTCGTCGGAGATTGCATCACACTATCAAGCTATCACTTTGGTACTTTTGAACTTTTGTAATTGGTTATATGGCATGTATAGGAGTTATGGTCATTTTGGTATATAGTTTGGTAGTTGATTTAGCCATTTGAGTTGGCTTGTAAATGATGAATGGTTTGTTTTGTATATAACCATATGACTTGGCTTATTTTGGAACGTTTGGTGATCTATGTATATATGTGCAAAAAGGCCTTTGATATGTTGTGTGTAATTGCCATTTATATGCTTGTTGTGAAATGGCATTATGGATACCAAATGGTTAAAATTTGAGATAGACATGCTTGTGATTTTAGGTCAATTAATACATAATTGAAAGTGACGATTTAGGTGATCTAAAAATGTGAAGTTAGTATGAATTGAAAGGCATAATATAGTATTTGTGTGCCTTGTTATTGTTGGTTTTGATATAGCATGAATTGAACTTGGCTTAGATGAGTTTAAATTGCCATTTGAAGTTGTGGTTATATGCAAATTTGGTGGGTATAGGTGAATGTATTTTGGGTGAGAAAGATGGCTTGGAAAATAGCCTATTTTTTTGTCCACATGGGCAGAAACGTGGGCGTGTGTCTCAACCGTGTGTGACACATAGTCAGGTGACATGGTAGTATGTCCCCCAGTTTTTATTTAGAAATCAAGTCAGTATGCTCTACACAGCCCAGCACAGGGGCATGTTACTTGGTCGTGTGGCATAAGTTAATATACCCTACAGTTTTGGCACGGCCTAGCACACAGCCTGGCATACCGGTGTGTGTGGCCATTTCAAAAGGCACACAGGCTGGTCACATGGGCATGTGGTTGGCCGTGTGACCCAAGTCAGAGAGTTACAGGGGGTCGAACATGGGCTGGGACACGGCCATGTGATCCCATTTCGAATGTCCACACGGCCTGTGACACGGGAGTGTGTCCCCTGTATTTTGAAAAATTTTCTAAGTTTTTTAAAAATTTCCTGAGTTACCGGTTTAGTCCCGAACCACTCCTAAAGCATGTTTTGGGCCTCGTAGGCTTGCATTAGGGACAATGTGAATGATTGTGAATAATTTTATATTTGTAATGATAATTTATGAGAAATGTATGTTCATTGTGCAATAAGTCTGGTAATGCTCTATAACCCTCTTCTGACGACGGATACAGGTTATGGGTGTTACAGCGGTTGCATCTTAGCACTGCGTTTCACCCTCAGACCGATGGTCAGTCCGAGCGAGTAATTTAGATTCTTGAAGATATGCTTTGATGTTGCATACTAGAGTTTGAAGGTAACTGGAGAAATACTTACAGTCAGTCAAATTCACGTATTAGTCGCCTCCATATCTACGTACACTCATCGAGGTAAGTTCGTCTAATTAAATTACATATTTATATACTTCAATTGAAATATATGTATGTGGATTGTATAATTGTTATGTATAATTACCGATCGCCGATGACATACGACAACTACCGAGCCTTGTTTGAACCCTAAGAATTCGTAAGATACAAATGACATGGCATTAGGGTTACCAATTTCAACTCGTATGAGCTTGTCGATACTCAGCTTGCATAAGCTTACCATTATTCAGCTTGGAGGAGCTTACCATTTATAGCTCATAAGAGCGTACCAATTCAGAGCTCGTATGATCATACATGTATAGGAATTGACGGATTACAGTTCAGTACACCTTGTATTTACTACCCGAGTATACAATGATATTCAAAATGGCTCAACGGGCACAATTCTGTTACGAGTTTATTTGAGTTCGATAGGAACTAGTATAGGTATTTACATGAATTACATGAAAATGGTTTGAATATGATATATGGATACATGGAATAGATGTTACATGTATATGGAATTTTAATAGTTTTTAAACACATACATGATTTTTAATTTTTAGACGAATTACATGACTAACATGGTTGATAAATATGTGTTAGGCTTTTGGCCAAATTGAGTTGAGATATGCTTTGGTTTACTTACCTTAAATGTGATTAAAATGGTAAGTTAGATTCTCTGTTATACGAACTTACTAAGCTTAAATGTTTACTCTGTGTTATTTTCTGTGTTTTATAGTGATTCGAAAGCTCGTTCGAGTTGGAAGCTTGTCGAAGCTATATCACACTATTTATCGGCTTTTTTGGTACTTTCAATTGATTAATTTCGGTTATAATGGCATGTATAGGTTATTTTGGCTAATGTTGGCTTATGTGTGATGTTGTGTTTATGGCCATATGCTTTGGCTTCTGCTTTGGTATATTTTGCTATGTATATATAAATGGCCTTATCATGATTGATGTGCCGTTTGATATAAGTAATATGTGAATTGATTCATGTTTGATGGATGAAATTTTAAATGGTAGTTGAATATGCATTTGGATATGTATTATAATTTTGGGTGATTTGGTGTTATTGTGGAAAGCACTAATGTATAATGAGGTTAGGTTTTGAATGGTTTGTACTGGTGTTTTTAGTGCACAAATTTCAAGTGACTTACATGACCATTTGATGCTAGAGATCAAGTACATAAATGTTACTAAATGGTATGTTTTGATTAGTGATCTACATGGTAAGTTTTGGTACAAATATGCATGAGTTAGTTAAACAATTGGATATATTGAATTTTTAGATTTACATGTTATAAGTTTTCATTTGAGGTGCCTAAGGGCATATTGGTTGTATGTGATGATTTTACATTTTTAAGGCTTGATTTTTGCTTATTTTGGATGCCTATTTATGACTTGTGTGTATGAAAAATGTTGAGTGTAGGTGGATGTCAAAATAGGGTGAGAAATATGGCTTGTAAAATGGCCTATTTTCGTCCACACGGGTAGAGACACAGGCATGTGTCTCAGCCATGTATGACACACGACCAAGTGACACAACTGTGTGTCCCCTGTATCTTTTAAAGAGTGTAAGTCAGTATGCTCACATGGCTTAGCACACAAGTGTGTGGCATGGCCATGTGGCACTCAGTGAGCTACATGGGCTAGGACACGGCTGTCTGTCCCTATTTCGAATGCCCACACGGCCTAAGACATGGGCGTGTCTCTTGGCCGTTTGAGTCACATGGCTGTGTGACCCCTGCAGCTTTAAAAATTTTAAATGTTTCTAAAAATTTTTCTAAGTTTTTGTTTTAGTCCCGCTTTGTTTCTAATGTATATTTTGAGCCATGAGGGCTTGTATAATGGACAATATGTATGAATTTGATTGATTTTTGACATGAATGCTATATGATATGAAATTTTTGAAATTTCTATTTGTCTGATCTATAAATTTGGTAATGCTCTGTAACCCTGTTTTGACAATGGTTACGGGTCAGGGGTGTTACAAGGAAATTCTATTATACAAAAGCAAGATAAATCGATCAACGACACTGAAGAAGAGGAAATTCCTATAGAATTAGAACCAATGCAGCCAATCAAAATACTTGACTTGGCAGAATGGACTAAACCAATTTTTGAACCTGAGAAGACTACCCCCAAAGTTTAGAACTCAAGCTTATTGGAGATACTAAAAAATACGATATGACTCAATTAGAGATACTTTTAAGATAATATTTCATAACTTGTTTGCTTTTGTGCCTGGATTTCTAGACTTTATATTCGAGCCATGGACTCCAATGTCGATGAAGGAATGAGGCGATTCAAGCAAAGACAAGAATGGTGAAGCAACAGATGGGTCGGATTCTGAGGGGTCTGCAGATAAATAAAAAGGGGGGATCTTGTCTTTACTTTCTTTTTCTTTTTAGGATATTTTAAGTTTTTAGCTTTAAGTTCTTTTAGGATATTTTTATTTCTCGCATAATAAAATAAGAGGTTGAAATCATTAATAAAATTGAATAATTTGCAAAATTAGAAGTGTGGCAATAGATATGTATATGTCTAGGATTAGATTTGTCTAGGAAAAGCTTGATATTTAAGCAGTAAAACTTGACTCACCTCCTTTTCCTGGGATCCTGCTTATACAATCCCTGTAGGTACGATAACTCGACATACTTGTCATTTTATTACTTGATACGATTGTGTACACTTAAACATTTTCGTCGTTTCACTAGCACACTAATGTTCTTCAAGTATTACAGAGTAATCGCCAAGGTATTTTTGTGGTAAGGCTCATTAAGTTCTCTTGAACTTACAATATTTGTTGTTGTTTCAGGTGTAATGATAAAACTATGCACTAGGAGGAACGACGCCAGGAGTGCACCAATGTAGCGGCAAAGTGGGTTATTATGCATACAGTGAAAAAGTAACGTATTGTAGAGTTACACCCTAAAAGTTTGTCCTTAGTAATTGTTGTATTGCAAAGGTTTAATGAAAGGTCTGATGTACAATATTATTTTCATTTGTTCTTAGATATTAAATCTTTTAGTTAAGATAAATGTTTTTAGTAAGGAGAATTTGTCAACTGTTTCGATATTTTATTAAGTATTGCATATAATAACATGTGAGATCTGAACTCGATTAATCTGGTCTAGTTGAGGGTGTTACATCTAATACTACTAAATGTAACACCCTATACCTAGTCCAGTGACCTGACTAGAATATGAGGTTTCACATTGACCATTGAGACGACCCAATTATTCAATCATTCAATTAAAACATGCTTAAAACAATTATAACAAATAATAATTTAGTTCCTCTGACACAAAATCTGTATACACTAATCTAACATAGCTAACATGCTTTTAAGTCACAACCAACATACTTGACATACAAAATCTCATCTATAGAGCATCTTGAACATCCCAACATTTAATAGCACAATAACAGATCATGCAAGTAAAACTAATAAATCGAAAGCCTAAAACTAACATACAAGAATTCAATAGTCATATCAAGATCAATATACCAATAATTCAATCAAATAATTCAAATCAATAAATCGATGAAATTTATAAGCCAATATGGCCAAATAAATAAATGTTCATCATAACAAAAATAACAGCGAAGGTCTTATGTACATGCTGAATCAAAATCGAAAGTTTGATTGTACTAAAAAGGTCTTTAGGAAAGAAAAATTGTGTGTGCAAAACTTGAATTCATTGCTACCATAGACCTCTTTCTCATAGCTTAAACCTGAGCACAGAAATTGTTGCAAACACGTTAGTGAAATAAACAGTAATGTAAAATATTTATTTATATCACAAGATCGAACGAGAACAATATAGATATATACACACATATATACCTAAAAAATAAAAATAAAGACTAGATCGAAATATTATAATCGTAGGTAGGCAGGAAAAATGGACTAGTAGTTGAGGCAAGTTTTCACAGTTTCCTTAAAAAAGATTCGGCCACTCCTTTGGTGCTGGAGAAATGTTGGTCGACTGTCTCCTAGGATACAACAACAAGATGAGCACAACAGTAGCATGACTACAGTGATCAACAAATTGTAGCCTTGTCTTCGTCTATCACCAAAAACGGTTCAAAAAATATGCAAGAAAAGATCTCTTGAAATTTTGATTCAGTGTGTGTCTTTTCCTGCAAATATGCAAACATTTCGCGCAGCCCACTTTGGGTGCAAGTGTACCCCCAACCCCGACGGGTTTGGATTTACACCTCTCATACACGCAAAGGAGAACATTAGTTTAGTCATTTAATAACCATTAAGTTGGCTCATATATATAAACATATTTCATACTTGATATCTAACTAATGTGGGACTAAGTTTCCATTTTTCTCAACATAATTCACAAGTGGCTTACCTTGAGAATCAATTTCTCACTCATCACTCAACCATTTTGAGCGTATGATATACCGTTGCAAAAGTCTCATGGCGTAGAATATGAAACCATAAATTTATGATTCAAATCTCAACCTTTACTAATAGAGAATATGCCTCAAAGCTTCCAAGAATCTATTTTTTTTCAACAGAAACAAATAAAACTAATGTGTAGAGCAAAATCGCTCGGTGGTGATTTGTTGCATTTTAAAATTTAGTAAGTGAAAGTATTCAGTTTCTAGGTTCTATAAATTTTAAAAAAATTGAAATAATACTAAATCATTCTTAAAACATTCAATAGATAGAAATAACATTGGATCACAAATCTCATTCAATCAATTTTCCCAAGTAACACGAGAAGGAAAAATTTTTAGACACACGAGTATCCAACCGAACTTCTAATATCAATCAATGAATAATGGCGCAAACACTAATAATAGTAATACTCCATTAATAGATAAACGTGACTTAATCATTGACCAACCCAATACCAATTGCGCAAAGTGTAATGATGATAATACTCCTAAACGTTCAAGATAGTCCACACAATAAACAATAAGAAATTATGGGAATCCCCATGCTCTACGACATGTCGACTATATCCCAAAAATTTTCAACTAGTCAATTTATAAAAGTAACAATTTAACATAAATAGCCATTATTCAAAACAATTTAATAAACTATTAGACGAAGTAAATTCCAAATGCAAGGAATAACAAATCGAATTTCTAAGCGAGCTTTGCTTAGAATGTTCAATCTTGGACGATTTTGACTTTTCCCTTGGCTTTCAACGTTTCCACAACTTTGTTTGCTTC
This sequence comes from Gossypium anomalum, assembly GCA_025698475.1. NCBI lineage: Eukaryota > Viridiplantae > Streptophyta > Magnoliopsida > Malvales > Malvaceae > Gossypium > Gossypium anomalum. The sequence continues at coordinate 47,141,479 of CM046965.1, forward strand.
AAGAATCAAAATCGAATACATTTATTAGTAACGAATAATTAAGAGAATATATCAATAATTCCCGTGAATGCAAATACTAATCAAAGTTCACTACCCAATACCGAAAACTACCCGAAACTAATCAATAATTGTTTCCAACGAAGCCAAATTGATTTCGACCATATAACAACTTCGATAGAAACGTGATTAAAACCAAAAACTTACTGCTACTCTCCTTTTTTTTATTTTTCAGAATTTTAGAATTATGAGAAATTTGGGCTTTGATTTCGACATCTCAAAATCAATTTGGTTATGTTAGAATCACTCTAAAACTGAAGAAAATGCGTTATCCACTTTTAATTTGGTGCTAAATAAAAAAAATTTTGATTAAAATTTTAAAAAAGAAAAAAATGGTTTTCTGCTTGTGTTTTCCAACAATGTGCATAAAGAAAAAAAATTGAAGGTTACGCTCCATCGAGACGAATTAATTAAAAAAATTTTGAGTTGTTGAGTCTTATTTTATCATCTTAATTTAATTTAATTTTTTCAAGTTGAATAGGGTGAAATGGAATTCGAGTTGACTCAAATCGAATCGAATCAAGTGAAATTATTTGAGTTAAATTTAAAAAATTTAAACATGTCAAATTAAAATCTTGTTACAATATAATTAATTCAATGTTAAAAGGCATAAATTTGAAACCATATATATTCGAAAACTATTTCTAAGAAAAATAAGAGGAAAATTAAGATACTTGAGTATGATAAACTTAAATTAGTAATTTACCTGTTTAGGTCTTCAAAATCATTATTTTAGATTTTTTTTTATATATTCTTTAGAATTTTTTAAGAATTTTTAATTTTCTTCTTAATCTTTATAATTTTATTATATATATATATATATATATATATATATATATGAAAATTTAGAATTTTTATAAATATTTAGAATTTTTGAAAATTATTTTGATTATTTTTTTGTTGAGATGGATCAATTTGCTCATTTTTGAAATTGAGAAGGACCAAAGGGATATTTACACCAATTTGTTATTTGAATTATTTAAGTTATTTGAATTATAAAATTCAACTTGACTCAAACTCAAAAAATGGAATCACTTATTCGAGTTGACTCAAAGAAACCGAAAAACCCAATTCGATTAACTCAAAATTCAAATCTTTTTTTAATTTTTTGAATCAAAACGAGTTTTACCCGCCTCTAATTTTTCCGACAATGAAATATAAGGAAAATGCAAATTTTACTCTTTTGTAAAATGCCCACATAAATGCTTCTCAGTTTCTCCTTCCAAATCAATCTTTAAATCTAAATTAACTCAATCTCACCTCTCTTTATGATACGACCTCGTCCCTGGTGCAGTATTCAAGTCGTTAATGTGCCCGATCATTGAAAATTGAGAAGTATCATTCTTAGTGTAATCGGCTAAGTAAAGGTGTTTAACAAAGGATTCAAAAGGGTTTAGGGTGATGATGGATAATGGTTCGGTTAGGTATTGAAACAAAGTGAAGTTGATGGTTGAAATGGTTAAGTAAGCTTAAGGTCAAGAATGAACCAATACTATAAGTGAGTATTGACCCGAGACTTATAAGACACTTAAGTTGATGGAAAAGTGATAGAATGAACCTTGACCTGCAATCTATTAAGAGATAGGAACTAGAGGAATGAAGGGTTGAACGCCACACTCGATGAGTGATAAGTTCACAAAGAAACAAGGTAGATGTCACTAGCAAGCTAGATAAGTCAGCTTGAGTCTTAAACAAGAATTGAGAGTTGAATTAAACTCATAAAGTTAACAATATTCATCAAAGTATCAAAAGTCTGAATTACAACTAATGAGCTTCATATTTATAGCTCAATACATAGGCTAGCCGAATGGACACTTAAGTAACTAAATGGACAGCTTGTGTTCAGTTTAATTGAGCTGAAATTTCAATGAAGCTTCCTAGAACGTCCCTTGAAGCTTCCAAGGTCAACTTGGCTTAATTGAAGTCATGATGAGCTGAATAGACTTGTTTAGGTTTGGCTAAGAGGTGTGTACATGATTTAATGAACTGCCTTGATGAATCGATTAGTCTTGAGCTCTTAAATGTCAACTTGGGGCACTTCAATGGCCTGTAAGTGTGAACAAACGAATTTAAGTAGCCTTTGTGTATGAATGCTCAAAACTGAATGGACAACAAATGTGAAAGGAACTTCCAGCAAATGTGAAAGCACTTGGGCACTTCCAGCAAGTGTGAAAGCACTTGGGCACTTCCAGCAAGTGTGAAAGAACTTGGGCTGTTGATGTCCATGATGTGGCAATTTGGAGAAGAGAAAATAGCAGCTCACCTTTGGCTCTTAGTGTTCACAACGGGATGCTTGGAGAAGAGAAATCATCAGCTTACCCATATTCAAACCGTCCATGCATGTGGCTGAAACAAGTTTAAAGTCAGCTAAGACAAATTAAATTTGGTTGCTATGATAACTTAAATGCGTATAAGACAAATTAATTGAATCATGTAATTAATTTGTCTCAAACTTAGACACATTAAAAAACAACTATTAAACATGTATTAAACTAAGACACTTAACATGTTCAAATTATAACATATTTATTAACTTGAGCTAAATTAACTAAACGCATTAATTACTTATTCCAGCAACTAAAAATGAATAAATTAAAAGAGATAGAATCGAGCTTAATGAGCTAAGAATGAGCTAGATCAGCTTATAGAAGGTTGCAAGGCATGCTTGGGGAATTTGTCCAAGAGCGTTCGATGTTGTAACAACCCGATTTAGGGCCTAGTCAGAAGAATGGTCTCGGGACCACAAATCCAAAGTTAGAAAATTATTTTTATCATTTTTATGAGGCTATAGTATGATTTGATTAGTGCATGAAAAATTTGGTGAGCTAATTTTAATGTTTTCAAGCCCGATTGTGAAAAAGGACTAAATCGCATAAAAGGCAAAAGTTATATTTTAGTACCCAAATGTGTTAAATAGCTAGAGAACTTAAATTTAGGGTCTTTAAAGGGCAATTAGACTCTTGTGAATAGCCTAGCCGGCCATGGTGTGAGGGGAGACAAAATTGACATAGTTAGGTGTGGATGAGGTCATCAAATTTGACTAGTTTTTTATTTAATAAAACAAAAGTCATTTCTTCTTCATTTTTCCTTCTCTCCATAGAAAATATCAGCCATTGTTGGGGTTTAAGAGCTTAAAAAACTTCCAGCAACAATAAGCCTCACAAGTAAGTGATTTTAATGAGTTTTCTTCAAGATTTTCACATTTTTGAGACCCTTGAAGTATGAGCTTTCAAATGAGGGTGACATCTTGCAAAATGGTCAATAGTTTAAGATTTTTCCATGGATGATTTTGAGATGTTTATTGAGTTTTTATGGAAGAATATGAGTTTTAGTTATGTTATAAACAACTTTTGTGAAAGGTGTTGGCATCAAAACACCTAAAAGGGCTATTTTGCATAAATTGCAAAATAGATGATAAGTGTAGCGCCCCATACCTGAGACCGTCGCCAGAGTCGAGCACGATGTGTTAACGGACTTAATTCATTAATTAAATAGCTCAAACAATTTATTTTAGAATTTCCAGACGAGCTAGCTAACTGCGTCACAGTATCTAAAAAAATCCATATCTTGAGTTACGAAACTCAAAATCCAATTCTGTAAATTTTCCCTGAAACTAGACTCATATATCTACTTACTAAATTTTTTATAGAATTTTTGGTCGGCCCAATTAGTACAGTTTATTAGTTAAAGTCTCCCCTATTTCAGGGTTCGACTACTCTGACCCCTATGTATTTCAAATCAGATATCTCCTTGTACAGAGTTTCAATGACTATCCTGTTTATTTCTCATAAAACTAGACTCAATAAGGATTTCGTAAATGTTAGGTAAAACTCCTAATTGTTTTTGTACAATTTATGGTGAATTTTTAAAGTCAGAACAGGGCTCAGAGATTGCTCTGACCCTGTTCCACCAAAACTTAAATATCTCATAAAATATAACTCATTTACCTGTTTCATTTCTTCCATATAAAAATAGACTCGTCAAGCTTCGATTACATAACTTATTCATCATTTAATTCCATTTTTACTATTTTTAGTAATTTTTCAAATTCACGTCATCACTGTCATGTGCTCGATTCTATTTTGTGGCCAATTTTACCTTTCCAAGGATTTTCATGGTTTAGTTAAGACATAAAGCATACATGTTATCATATATAAACTTGATTAGCCATTCCAATAGCTAATCATTCTCAAACATTTCCATTCCATCCATCCACCATATCATAAGATTATATACACAAAATGATTATAATGCTATACATGCCATATTTCCAAAATGTACAAGCCACTATACCGAAAGTGGTCTGCCGATAGTGTGAATGTGCCTCCAATCACTCTCGATTTTCTGAGCCGGCTTGTCAAACTACAAGGAATGGAAAGGAGGGAGTAAGCATAATTGCTTAGTAAGTTCACATGCAAATAGCAAGTAACATAACCATGCAATCATACGAAATCATCATTTGCATAATATCACCAAGGTATTCATATTACATTTCCATTCATCATCTTATCATATTATTGATATATTGAGGTCTCAACCCGAGAGTTAAGTGCATACCTGTCTAAGGTATCCATTCCACAACACTTACCAACTCATCACTTTCATCTCAAGTCTTCTTCCACTTCACTAGAACTTTACCCGTTGAACACATCGGAATATAACTCGGATACATGGAAAGTTTGCACATAAGTGCCATATATGTAGCCAAGCTACCATGTAACCCGCCTATAAGTGAACTCGGACTCAACTCAGCTCGGGCGTTCGCATCCATAAGTGAACTCAGACTCAACTCAATGAGCTCGGATGCCTAGTTACATCTCACGAACTCGAACTCAACTCAACGAGCTCGGACATTCACATCCATAAGTGAACTCAGACTCGACTCAACGAGTTCGGATGCCCAAATATCTTAGTGACATGTCACTTGTATCCTAACCTATTCCTAAGGTTCAACGGGACTTTCCTCGTTCGTACTCCTTTACCATCTCCTTGGAATACCAATGATGATACTTCGGTAGTCTTTCACATTTTTCACATAATTCATAAAATTTTTGCATGTTGTCCAACAATAACCACAAAGCATAGAATTACATGATAACAATCATAATATCGTATATATAGCATTAAATGATTTAAAATAACCGTTATATTACAATATTTACATATGAACTTACCTCGATACAAAATGAGAATAGTCGAGCCTATTCCTTGTAAACTTTATTTTTTCCCCCGATCTCGACTCAAATCTCTTTTCTTTTAATCTATAATACCAAATTAATTTATTTAATACACACATTCATCAAAACAGCCCCTAATACGAACTTTGCCAAATTACCATTTTGCCCTTAAACTTTCACATATTTGCACTTTTGCCCCAAGGCTCGTAAATTAAACCTCATCCTATTTTCTTATGTTTTATGACATGCTGATCATTTTTTCCCTTCTACAGCAACATCAAATTCACACTCTAACATGTACTTATGAATATTAGGTATTTTTACCGATTATGTCATTTTACTCGTTTTTACAAAAAATCACTTAGCAAAAGTTGTTTAACACAATCTCAAACTTCATATTCTACCATAAAACATCAAAATTCATACATATCATCCATGGGTAAATTTTTAAATATAAACCCTAGCTCAAAATATTGGTAGAAATAGATAGAACATGTTACCGAGATTTCAAAAATGTAAAAATCATTAAAAATGGGACTAGAACAGACTTACAATCGAGCTTGGAAGCTTGAAAAACCCTAGCCATGGTTTCTCCATGAAAATTTCGGCCTTGGTGAAGAAGATGAGCAAAATTGGCTTTTAATTTTGTGTTTTAATTCATTTTGCCCCTAAATGACCAAAATACCCTTTTTACTATTCTTTAAATTTTTACCCTTCCAAGCCCATTTTTGTCCAAATTTTTAGAACTTGGTCAAATTACTCTTTAAGGACTTCTAATTAATAATCCAACTCAATTTCATACAAGATGCTTCTAGAACACAAGTTTTGCAGTTTATTCAATTTAGTCCCTAAAGTCCTATTAAGCATTTTTCACATAAAATTTCTTCATGAAATCTTCACACAAGCATAGAAATATATCATAGACCTTATAATAATCATAAAATAAATATTTTCATCTCAGATTTGTGGTCTCAAAACCATTATTCCGACTAGGCCCAAAATCAGTATATTCCAATAAGTGTGTAAAATATTGAGAATTTGGGATTACTATAGTAGTAAAAAGAGTTTAGATAGGCTTTAAATACAAAGAAATTTGATAAAAATTGATTTTTGAGCTTAGGGGCAAAATGGTTATTTTGTCAAAGTCTAAGGGCAAAATGGTCATTTTACCAAAGGTGTGAATTTATGATTTTTTTAATCCTAATTAGTGACTAAATGAGTGCATATTGTCATTATAGATCAAGACTTACCAAATCCGAACCTAGATCGAGGGAAGGCCAAGCAAACCGACTAAACCAAATAGTCAAGTACTTTTTGTAAATCGAGGTAAGTTGTATGTAAATAATACAACTACGCTGTTAATACTTGCATTAATATTGCCTTTGAATTGATATTGAATGAGTTGCTAAGTTATAAGTTGAGAATGCCTAATAATATTTGAGATAATAGAGATATCACGTTGAAACTTTAGGATACGAATTGGATATTCGTGCCTAGGCATTGGGTGAATTGTGCGCCAATGTAAGACATGTCTAGGACATGCTTCAGCCACATTCTGAGAGCCAGTGTAAGACCATGTCTGGGACATGGCATCGACACAGAGATAGCCAGTGTAAGACCATGTCTGGGACGTGGCATCGGCACAGAGATAGCCAGTGTAAGACGTGTCTGGGACACGCGTCGCTAAGAGTTGTGCTAGTGTAAGACATGTCTGGGACATGCATCAGCACGCACATATGGGTGCTAGTGTAAGACATGTCTGGGACATGCATCGGCCTCAACAAAGATAGCTAGTGTAAGACGTGTCTGGGACACACATCGGCAATATATCCCATGTTAAAGGTTCAGTGAATATCCAGTAGTATTCCAAACGTTTCAATGGTGAGAGTTATAGATCAATCTTGATAAAGAAAGAATAATCATGTTGTAAGTGTTACAGGTACCTATATGGTAAGCATGAGTATCGAGCTTAATTTAAAAAATGTGACTCGAGTAGATGACAAAGAGTAAGTTGAGTTATGTTTACATTTGAGAATGATAAGTAATGGTGAGATTGTTGTTGTATATTTATTTATATGCAACTTACTAAGCTTTATGCTTACCCACTTTCCTTTCCCTCTTCTTTCAACGTTATCTAGCTAGCTCGAGGATCCCTTAAAGTTAGAGATGTCGATCACACTATCATCCGCAGCATTCGATATAGTTTGATTTATTTTTTGAAGGTGGCATGTATAGGGCTAGACTAGTATATTCATCATGAGAATTGTTTATGTATTTTTGGCCTTAATCAAAAGCCCTTTATTTTGTATTAAGCCTAGAATAATGGCTATTATTCATTTTGATGAATGCATATGATGTTCTTTCTATGGTTGAATTAATGTTCATTGTGATGAGATGGGTATATTGAAATGATCTTGTGTAGGTTGTGCAAGATGGGTGACAAAGGGCTTGGAAAATAGCCTAATTTGTCCACACGGGTAAGACATATGGGCGTGTGTCCCTGCATCTAAAACTTTAAAGTCATTCTAGCACACGGGCAGGCCACATGGGCATGTGTCCATGTCGTGCCATGAAGTCAGTATGTATGCTAGTAGCACACGGGCAAGAGACACGGCCATGTGTCTCGGCCGTGTGAAGGACACGATTGCTTGGCACGGATGTGTGCTTGGGTCGTGTTGTTTTGGCAAAATGCCCAGGTTTTTAGACACGGGCTCGGGACACAGACGTGTCCCTAGCGCACGGGCGTGTGCTTTATACCCACACAGGCGTGTGGAGCTTTGATGCAAGAGATTTTTCTAAGTTTTAAATGAGTTCCTGGTTGGGTCCTGAACCACCCCGAATGTATGTTTAGGGCCTCGTAAGCCCGCATAAGGGACATGTTACATGGGAAAGGAAAAGTTTTAAATTGTTTGAGATTTCAAGGCCCCGTTTTACATAGTTGATTGAGTTAAAGTCAGGTAGCACCTCGAACCCCGTCCTGGCATCGGATGGGGGCGAAGGGTGTTACAGATATTATAACAGCCTGATTTAGGGCCAAAACGGAATAGTGGTTTTGAAACCACGGATCCGAGGTTGAGAATTTTATGACTGGGTGTTTAATTTGATGTTTAGGACTAAATTGAAATAGGTGAAAAATGTGTGTTCTAGTTCATAAAGTACTTGATTGAAATGGGGGTTTTAAGTAGAGGTCCTTGGATAGTAATTAGACCATTATATTAGTTTGGACAAAAATACCTAAAGGAAGATAAAACACCATAGTTTTTAATGAAGGGCAATTTAGTCATTTGGTAAATAAAATAATAAAATGGGAAAACAAAGCCAAAATTTGGTATCATCTTCACCAAGCTTGGCCGAAACTCTCATAAACACCATAACTAGGGTTTTTCCAAGCTTTCAAGCTCAATAGTAAGTGCATTCAAGCCCCGTTTTTAATGTTCTTTACATTTTTGAAATCATCGTAGCTCGGTCTACCTATTTCTACCATTATTTCGAGTTAGGGTTTATGTTTAAAAATTTACCCATGGATGATATGCATGTATTTTGGTGTTTGATGGTAGAATATGAATGTTTGAAGTTAGGAGAACGATCTTTTCTAAGAGATTTTTAGCGAAAACGAGCAAAACGGCAAAATCGGTAAAAATACCTAATGTTTATAAGTACATGTTAGAGTCAGAATTTGATGTTGCCATAGAAGAGGAAAATGCTCAGCATGTCATAAAACATAAGAATAAGGGCTAGAATTAAATTTTCGAGCCTAGGGACAAAATAAGTGCTCCTGTATTGTTCGTAAAAAAGAAAGATGGCTCAATGAGGCTTTGCATTGATTACCGTCAGCTCAATAAGGTGACTATAAAGAACAAATACCCATTACCGAGGATTGACGATTTATTCGATCAGTTGAAGGGGGCAAGAGTGTTTTCAAAGATTGATTTGAGGTCCGGTTACTACCAATTGAGAGTTAAGGAGTCAGATGTGCCGAAAACTACCTTTAGGAAAAGGTATGGACATTATGGGTTCCTTGTGATGCCTTTTGGCTTAACAAATTCTCCAACTATATTCATGGACTTGATGAACCAAATTTTTCTACCATATTTGGATAAGTTTTTGGTAGTGTTCATAGATGACATCCTATCTATTCTCGGGATGAGTCTGAGCACGCCGAACACTTGAGAACCATATTGTAGATCTTGAGAGAAAAAAAACTATTTGCTAAGTTTAGCAAAAGTGATTTTTGGCTTCGTGAAGTCGGATTTTTGGGATATATAGTCTCAAGTGATGGTATTCGGGTGGATCCAAGCAAAATTTTTACGATCGTTGATTGGAAACCGCCAAAGAATGCATCCGAGGTTAGAAGCTTTTTAGGCTTGGCCAGGTATTATAGATGTTTTGTCGAGGGATTTTCGATGATTGCCTCTCCTATGACTAAGTTACTGTAAAAGAATGTTAAGTTTGAATGGACTGATAAATGTCAGCAGAGTTTTGAAAAACTGAAAGCACGATTGACTAAAGCACCGATTTTAGTACAGCCCGAGCCAGGGAAGGAGTTCGTAATTTATAGTGATGCATCAATGACAGGCCTTGGATGTGTGCTGATGCAAGAGGGTAAAGTGGTAGCTTATGCCTCGAGACAGTTAAAACCGCATGAGAAGAACTATCCTACACATGATTTGGAATTGGTCGCTATTGTATTTGCCTTGAAGATCTAGCGTCATTATTTGTATGTTGAAAAATGCTAAATTTTTACTGATCACAAAAGTTTGAAGTATTTGATGAATCAAAATGATTTGAATTTGCGATAACGGAGATGGCTTGAATTATTGAAAGATTATGAGCTAGCGATTGATTATCATCCGGGGAAAGCGAATGTAGTTGCTGACGCCTTGAGCAGGAAATCTCTTTTTACTTTGAGAGCCATGAATATGAGGTTAGCATTGTTTGATGATGGGTCAATCTTGGCAGAGATGAGGGCTAAACCGTTATTTCTCCAGCTAATTTGTGATGCTCAAAAGAACGATAGTGAGTTGCGAACCAAGAGAACTCAGTGCGAATCGGGTTACGACTCAGATTTTTGAGTTGGACCAGACGACTGTTTGATGTTTCGAGATAGGATATGTGTATCAAAAAATGATGAATTGATTCAGAAAATATTACATGAGGTGCACAGTGGCTGTTTAATAGTTCACCCTAGTAGCATAAAAATGTATAATGGTTTAAAGAAGTTATATTGGTGGCCAGGCATGAAAAGGGACATTTCTGAATTTGAAACCAAGTGTTTGATCTGTCAACAAGTAAAAGCTGAGCATCAAGTGCCTTCAGGATTACTCCAATCGATGATGGTACCTGAGTGGAAATGGGATAGGATTATCATGGATTTTGTAACTGGTTTGCCTTTGACTCCTAAAAAGAAGGATGCTGTTTGGGTAGTGGTTGATAGTTTAACAAAGTCGGCTCACTTTATATCGGTATGTACCGATTACTCACTTGATAAATTAGCTGAACATATATTGCTGAAATTGTAAGGTTGCATAGGGTACCTATGTCTATAATATCAGATAGAGATCCGAGGTTTACCTCGAGATTCTGGAAAAAGTTACAAGAAGCTTTAGGTACAAAATTGAATTTTAGTACCGCGTTTCATCCACAAACAGATGTTCAGTCAGAAAGAGTAATCCAGGTACTCGAAGATATGCTTAGATGCTGTGTTTTAGAATTTGAAGGCAATTGGGAGAAATATCTACCTTTGGTTGAATTTGCCTACAATAACAGTTTTCAGTCGAGTATACAGATGGCACCATACGAAGCCTTGTATGGTCGCAAGTGTCGGACTCCTTTATATTAGACCGAACTTAGTGAGAAACAGATTCACGGAATTGATCTAGTTAAAGAAATCGAAGAGAAAGTAAAAGTAATTCGTGATTACTTGAAAGCTGCTTCAGATCGACAAAAGTCATATACAGATTTAAAAAGAAAAGAGATTGAATTTCAGGTGGGTGATAAAGTGTTCTTGAAGATGTCACCATGGAAGAAGATTCTGAGATTTGGCCGAAAAGGCAAGTTGAGTCCGCGATTTATTGGGCCGTACGAGATTATTGAAAGGATTGGACCAGTGGCATATCGGTTGGCTTTACCGGCAGAGTTAGAAAGAATTCATAACGTGTTTCATGTATCAATGTTGCGATGTTATCGTTCTGATCCTTCACATGTGATTTCTCCAACAGAAATTGAGATTGATCGGACTTGACCTATGATGAGGAACCGATTAAGATTTTGCTTCGAAAAGTGAAACAGTTGAGAAATAAAAGCATAGCTTTAGTAAAAGTGTTATGGCAAATACATGGAGTAGAAGAAGCTACGTGGGAACCGGAGGAAACCATGAGAAAACAATACCCAAACCTCTTTACCGGTAAGATTTTCAGGGACAAAAATCCCTAAAGGGGGGAGAGTTGTAACAACCCGATTTAGGGCCAAAACAGAACAGTGGTTTCGAAACCACGGATCCGAGGTTGAAAATTTTATGACTAGGTGTTTAATTTGATGTTTAGGACTAAATTGAAAATTGTGAAAAATGTGTGTTCTAGTTCATAAAGTACTTGATTGAAATGGGGGTTTTAAGTAGAGGTCCTTGGATAGTAATTAGACCATTATATTAGTTTGGACAAAAATACCTAAAGGAAGATAAAACACCATAGTTTTTAATGAAGGGCAATTTAGTCATTTGGTAAATAAAATAATAAAATGGGAAAACAAAGCCAAAATTTGGTATCATCTTCACCAAGCTTGGCCAAAACTCTCATAAACACCATAGCTAGGGTTTTTCCAAGCTTTCAAGCTCAATAGCAAGTGCATTCAAGCCCCATTTTTAATGTTCTTTACATTTTTGAAATCCTCGTAGCTCGATCTACTTCTACCATTATTTCGAGTTAGGGTCTATGTTTAAAAAAATCGTAATTTTGTAAAAGTTAGGGGGCAAAAACGTAATTTTCCATAATGTGATTTTTAGATTGAAATAGATAGTATGAGTGTTAAATGAGCTAAATGTGTTGCTATAGATCAAGAAAGGCGTGGAATCGACCTCGAACGGGGGAAGGAAAAGACTTTGGACTAAATTGCAAAATTTCCATATTTTTCACCGAGGTAAGTTTGTATGTAAATAATACATTATCTTTATCTACGTTTTTATAGTTCAGCATATTTTATATATTGTAGCTGATTTTGAATCATAATCGACTATTGGAAGAATGGAAATAAGTATTAGAAAGTGAAATAGTTCTTGGTTGAACCTTCGGAATCGAAAGATATAGATGGTATGTAGCTAGGTCACATGTATGGTGCTAAGTGCACATCATGTGTACAAGAGAGCTACGAGATACTATGTGGTAGCTAGGTCGCATGTGTGGTTCTAGGTGAAGGACACCATGTAGACAAGAGAGCTACGAGATAAAGTGGCTAGGTCACATGGGTGGTACTGAGTGTTCATGTTCACCATGTGTACAAGAGAGCCGAACTATGTGATGGGTGGAACTACATGCTGAAACCACCAAGTATCGGGGACTCGATCCGAAGTGTTCAACAGGAAAATCGACTAAATGAAATTATGTATGACCTTGTAATGATAAGTGTAAGGATATACATGTGTAACGTATGAGTGATAAGCTCGATATGTAACTGGAAGTTGGAAAAATTGTTAAGGATAGGCAATGAATGCAACTAAAGTGTGAAAGATCAAAAATTGATAATAAAACTGTTTGGACAGTCGCAGTGACGTGAATTGGAAAATTCACCAAAAATAGTGGAAATTTAATTAGAGGCTTAATGAGATATGAATTTAAAGCTTAATGAGTCTATTTTCATGTAAAAGAAACAGAGCAAGTAAAAGAGTCTTATATTTTGAGAAATTTATATTTTTGTGAGACTTGTTCAGAATGACTACGTGATCCCCTATTCTGACTTCGAAAAATCCTTAAAAATTTTAGAAAAATAATTAAGAAATATAGTTTATATTCCTAGATTCCTTATTGAGTCTAGTTTTAAATGAAACAAATTTCATGGCTATTTGATTTTTTTATAGGGAGAAAGTCAATTTGTAGTGAACAGAGGTCAAATCAGTTGAGCTGTATAACAGGGAAAAATTTAACTAATAAACTGTACTAATTGGCTGGACTAAAAATTCTAGAAAAATTTTAGTAATAAGTAATATGAGTCTAGTTTCAGTAAAATTTTATGGATTTCAATTTCAAGTTTCGTAATTCGAGTTATGATTTATTCAGTGAACATGATGCAGGAGGGACAACTTGATCAAATTGGAGTAAATAGTGAAATTAAAAATAGATATAATTGAGTTATTTTGTAAACATATTAGATTCCTTATTTATTATTTATATACTTACTTACTAAGCTATAAGCTTACTTTCTTTTCTCTCTTTTGTTTTATAGTGTCATCCAGCTAGCACAGGAGTTAGAGATTGTTGAAGATCTGTCCGCACTATCAATACTTTTGGTATTTGAACTAAACATTTTGAATTATGGCATGTATAGTAGGCTTAGTTATTTTGTTATGTGTCATAATTGCCTAGGTTTAAAATCTTGGTTGCAGTATTTGATCGATTATTTTGTACAAAGCCATTGAAGTTGGCTAATATTGTTATAGGCATATGTTATAGCGATTCATGATCTAATTGGATGCCATATTTTGTCTCGGTTTTATTTAATGGTATGTGTTATGTTCTGGTAATACCTCGTACCCTGTTTCGGTGTTGAATGTGTGTAAGGGGCGTTACAAATGTGCCCCGCAACGATTTCGCCCCACACTTGATCAACTGGAGCTGAAACAGCCTCCTTGAAGCTATTGGCTCAAGCTCGAGTTATAGACCCTAAGGACAGCTCCAAAAGTTCCTTGTCAGCTTTTGGTGAGTATTGGATCTTGGCTATATCACTTTACAATTTAATCCAAGCTCAATCAAGACCCATTAGCTAAAAAAAAAAAAAAAAACAACAATAAGTTCTCAACTCTAGAATTAGAATTTCAGATATTAAATTCACCACCCAAAAAAGTTTTTTTCTTTAAACCTTACATTATATTATCAAACTATCATGAAATTCAATATTAGAAATTTCAAGTCGTTAAACAACTCGCTCAATTCTCCATGTTGTACTGTAATATCAATGATCATTATTGACATAGGCCGCCACATCAGATTTACAAAGGTTGACTAAACGACAGTTAATGGCCATGTTAACAAGACCATTAGAATTTAATGGTCACTCATTAAATCTAACAGACAAAAGGTTTAATTGATGAACTTTGTAGATTGAAAGACTTAATTGGGTGTAAAAGATTTAGATGAAATTAATTGATGTTTTGAAAATATTTGGAGGGTTTTATTAGTATTAAGCCAAAAAGAAAAGCTTAATTCACAATTTAACGCTTAAAGTATACATTTTTTTCTTGTATGATACTTAAATGTTTTTTGGTCCAATTTGGTACCTAAAGTATCATTATGTTGTAGTATTTAGTCCATTTTACTAACATAAGTTAAAAAAATGGTGACCAATCAAATCCAACCACATCTTTTTTTTATAAAAATATATAATTTTTTATTAAATATATATAAACCAATGTTTTTAAACTGGATAATTGGTCAAATTGGTTAGGCCATCGGTTCGCTAGTTTGACAAATCCAATCGATCTAATTAAAAAATTATTAAAAATTCAAAAAAATTTAAAAATCCTAATTCAATCGATTTTTAGTTGGTTCAACCAGTTTGTACCGATTCTCGATCTAACTGATTCAAAGTCATTTTTCGGAGCAATTCTACCAACTAGTTTGGTCTGGTTCAAACAACAACGATATAAAATTTTAAATATATAAAAATAAATACATAAAAAAATCTTGAAAATCTGAAAATTGTAAAAAATAATTAAATACTTTTAACAAAATTTCAAGAATCATTTGGGTATTTCTTGATCTTTTATATTGTCCTCCTTCTTCTTCATCTTCATTTGGGTAATTCTTCACCATCAAATCTTTCTTCTTCATCATCATCCTAACACCAAAAAAAAAAAATCCACTGATTCCATTAAATAATTAAATGTTTTTAATTCTTAAAATAAAAAAAATTCTAGGTTACACTTTGAAGAAGAAGAAGAGACCATAATCTAGTTTTCTATATGCTTTATTTTTGTCAAGTCCTTAGTTGCTAACACTAACTAACAAGTGCTTGTTACCGAAACAAGAAAACCAAAAAGGGAAAATTCAACACAAAGAAGAAAGCTCATCTTATTTGGTTTTAGGGTTCAATGAGCTCCAAGCCTTCTTTTGGAATCCGAACGGTGAAAAGAAAGACATACCGTGCGATAAATTACCTTGTTCGATGTTTGAGAAAAGAACATAGACTATAGTTTAAGGAAAATTCAATATTTTTAGGAAAATTAATAATTAAGAAAACCAATAAATAATCTAATTAGTCAATTTTATTTTAACGTCTGTTACAAAAATGAACTAAAAACTATAACAGAATAATATTTTAGATACTAAATTAGACTATAAAAAAAATTAAATACCAAAATAAAAAAGTCAATATACTTCACGAGTCAAATAGTGAAAGATGTTCTGGAATTGAAAAATAGTCCAAAGAATCGGCCTGATTGGAAGCTTTGGGCTTTAACAGAAGGTCCCTTTACCTTAACCCAAAACCCATGCTTAAAAATTCCCAAAGTAACCCAACGACAATGGAAACCTCTTTCGATTTTCTCGTCTACCTTGTCGATCGGATCTCAACCAAACCAAAATCCTTCTTTCATGTTTCGTAGAATCTCTCCTTTCTTTCACCCTAAACCTCTTTCACTTCTCCTCCCCAACAAACCTACTTTTTCAACATCCCAAGCCATTCTTTTACACTTCAACCATCAAAATGTCTGATACCCAAAAGTTCTATTCCGTTCCTTCCCTTGACGAAGTCTCTAAACCAGAGTTACTTCGTGCTTTGGAGTCTTCTCTAGGCTCTTCTTTTAGCTCTGACCGAATTTGCCGCGCCCCCAACCCTTTAATCATTGTTACTGCTACGAGTGGTCCAAGTGGGGTAGGCAAAGATGCAGTCATCAAAAGACTGAGAGAAGTTAGAGAAAATCTTCATTTCGTTGTTACTGCTACGAGTAGAGGAATTAGGCCTGGTGAAGTTGATGGCAAAGATTACTATTTTGAGTCGAAGGAAGAGTTTTTATCGATGGTTGAATAAGATGAGCTTGTGGAGTATGCTGTAGTTTATGGGGATTACTAAGGAATACCTAAGAAGCAGATAAGAGAGTTTATGGCAAAAAGGTGTGATATTGTGTTGAGAGTAGATATTCAAGGGGCAGAAACATTAAGGAAGATACTTGGAGATTCTGGGGTGTTCATATTTTTGGTGGCTGAGAGTGAGCTGGCGCTCGTTGAGAGGAAGACTGAGAGTAAGGAGGAATTGCTAGTCAGGATTGCTACCGCCAGAGAGGAGGTGAAGTTTGTTAAGAGATTCGATTATGTTGTTGTGAATGCACATGGGAAGCTTGAGGAGGCTGTTAATTTGGTGGGATCCATCATTGATGCTGAGAAGGCTAAGGTTAGGCAGAGGACGCTTCATTTGAGATTTTGACTTCTTCACTTTGGTTTCTTTTACTTCTTGTTGAATTCTGTGTTATTGGGAATGGTTAATCTGAATGAAAGAGCAGTCCAATGTTTCATCTTGATATCATACCAAGATTTATTACACTTTTTCAAACTGCATGCTGAAATAGAAATTTGTCGAGGTTTCATGTATGTAAGCAGGTCTCGGCTCTTGAGCCCTGAGCTCATTATATTGTAAAGATTTGCATTTTAGGCTAAGTAGTAACTGGGAGCTCCTTTGCTCCATATTCTTGTTTTAATGGCATTGTTAAATCTGGTTGGACGCACTGGCACTCTGCCTAACACGTACCCTTTGAAACTAAGTAGATGTAATACAACAGTTAACGTGTTATGCTGTAAATTAGTTTACAGAATGATGCTTGCTCATTTTAACAACACTGATAGAAAAGTTCAATTTCAGTTGTTTCAGTTGTTGTTAGAGAGATTTATTTTCCCGGAAAAGTTGGCTTTACATGTGCTGTTTCTGAATGTGCCTGTATAAAGTTTTGATTGTTTGGGGCATCAGAAAATCACCAAAATGAAAGGATGACAAGTAGAAAACAATAGTAGGAAGATGCCAAGTTGAGATGATGTGACAGTGTCCTATCAGCAAGGACAACAAGATCCTTCTTCATTCTTTACTCTTTCAACTTGACTGTTCTCTTGTGAGAAGTACCAGCAGCACAATGACACGATTGAACCCAGTACACATCTTGATTTCATTTTGTCTAACTGTGCCATTATTTGCTTGGATTTTGGTTTCCTTTTCTCTGAATGAACTGCTTGCTTTGGTCGTCTTGTAATCTTTTTCCTTATTAATGATTGTTCTTCCCCTGGCTTAAGGAACAAATCACACTCTTGTTTCTTGAAATGGTTGAAGAGCAATTTAAGATAGATGATGTTCCTTACAAGTAGGAGGTCACAGTTTTTTGCTACCAACTCGGCTCATTGATGGTATTGTGCAGCTTCTTGGTAGTTAAACTTTGTTGTATTTTGTTGATTCAAACTCTAAACTAGTATGAGATTTCATCAAATTTTCATACCTTTGGCCTCAAAAGTTCTACCAGTCTCTGCATTTCAGTTTTCGTTTGTAGACTACTATTATCTTTCTGGCTCAAATGTGTGTTGTTTACTTGCTATCATTCGGTCTGAATAGAAATACCGTCATTGACCAAGGTTTATCGTTTAGGACAGTGTTAATATGATTCTATCTGATCCACTGGTTGAAATAGTTCAATTGAGATTTGGTTTTCTGTAAGATTCAGTAGATATCATAGGATCAAGTATTTTGTGAATAGGTTGAATTGATAAATTAAAAAAAGAAAAATCAGTTTTAGTTCTTTCAAAAAAAAAAAAATTATTTTAAAATTTTGCATGCGATTTGCTTTTTAATTTTTTTAGATTTGTATTAAAAGTTGTTCCCTTTAGTTCATAGATTTAGGGTTAGTATTTTGCTAGTATCTTTTTTTTTTTTATCAAATATTAGTTTTAAACTTTACAATAGAAATATTAAAAAAATCAATATTATCAATATTTAATAACATAAAATAATTTATATATTTTTATTTATGTGATATTTAGTCAAAAAATAACTGATGTTAATGATATATAAAATTCATTTATATTTTTTTGGGTATTTATTCATAATTTATTAAGTAAATAAAATAAATAATAATGTGTAAAAATTATTTAGTTATAAAACTATGTAATTTTATAATAAATAAAGTATATTAATTACAA
The DNA here is from genome assembly GCA_025698475.1 of Gossypium anomalum. NCBI lineage: Eukaryota > Viridiplantae > Streptophyta > Magnoliopsida > Malvales > Malvaceae > Gossypium > Gossypium anomalum. The sequence continues at coordinate 47,160,092 of CM046965.1, forward strand.
AAACGCATGGGACACAAATTTATATTAATAGGTATTGTGGTGTGTTTAATAAACTAAAAATTTAACTATTGAAAAATTAATTACTTAATCTTTATTACTAAAATTTATAAATGTTGAATTTATATTAGAAAATTATTTGGTAAATTAATAAATAACAAGTACGGAATATATTTATGTTGGTTTATAAAAGTAAATATTGGTTTTTAAAATATTATTTTTAATTTTAATTTTATTAATATACTATTTTATATTATTTCAAATTTTTAATAAAATAAAATAAATTTAATATTTTCTATCTTAAGTAATAAGTAGTTATTTACTTACTTATCTTATTCAACACTTTTTTGTTAAAAATTGTCTTAAGTAAAAAATTAAAATGATTATCAAACACATTTAAAATATTAAATGTTCAAAGGTTTTATTTTCAATGAAATGAAATTTTTCAATGATTTATCGAATACACCCTAACTAAATAGTCAACCAAAAGTATTCATAAAACATGGAATTATTTTAAGTCCTAAGAAAATAGAATTAGAAAAAACAGAAATAGAATTTTTAGGATTAAATTTATCAACAGATGGTCTTAAACTACAAGATCATATTATAGTAAAAATAAAAGAATTTCCTGAAAATATTGAAGATAAAAAATAACTTCAACAATTTTTAGGAATAGTTAATTATGGTAGAAATTTCTTTCCTAACTTATCTCAAAAAATAGGTAAGCTAACTCTAGTTAAAATACCTTTGGTTGCCAACAACCTCTTAACCTAGTGACAAGAGTATTATGTTATTGTTGTGAGAGTTTGCGTTCTGTAACGACTTGGTTTCCAGTGTTGTCGGAAAATAAAGTTTCAAAATCCCCTTTTTGTAAACCGTGCCTATAAATATCTAATAAAAAATATTTACGGAGTTATTATATAGGTGAATTTAATTTTTGAATAAGGTGGATCATAAAGAAGTAATCCGACCACTATTCACCCCAAGTGGAACTTCATCTCACAGGGTGGTGAGAAACCTCAATAGTTATATCAACAAATGGGATGTCAGTAAGTCCTTTGAGATTACGGTAAGATAAGGAGTCCGCCATGGACTAAATAGATTTAGAATGGCCACCAATGGGGAAAATACCCAATGACTTTTAGGAGGATAAGCCTAATGGACCACCTTGTAAGTGTAGCGTGGAAACAAGAATCCACACGAGAATAAGGAAGAAAGGAAGAACCCAAGTAAAAGAAGGGCGAAGTCCACAAAATGCGAAAGTCGTCCAAATAACTAACGAATTAGTTAAAAGGGTGTGGTAGGATAATTCAAGAAAAGATCACTTAACGATGTATCCATCAACATATAAGATTGGAGACAAGTTAGAAACCACCAGATCGGATTGAGAGAAATTTCCCAAAACAATGAGAGAATTTATTTGCATTTAGTTTCTATTTAAACCCCTGTAAGATAGGGGTTTATTTTCGTGTAATAAAGAAACTCACTAAGTTCATCAAAACTTATAAAGGTTTGACTTGTGATTGTAGGACTTGCGTACCAAGGAACTCGAGAAATTTAAGGATTTGACATCGATTCGGTGTTGTGCCCATAAGAAAGGGGTACTATAAGAGGTTTTGCCTCAGGGTCCATTACATTGTAATTATGTAAATCCCTTAGAGTCCGGAGGTGAGACAATGAACTTTTGGATTAAAATTAATGTCTTTATTGATTTTTTTTTAAAAATAACTAGGTAATACAGTCTGATTTTAAATAGTAAGATCTAAGTTTATACATCCACCCGGTTCAGTTGTGAAACTTTGCACTCGAGGTTGGTGAACAGGTCAGGTAAGTGAGTTACAAATTTAGTGGTATTAGTGTAAGGTTTAGTCGGTTCTTTAGACATAGGAATTGGGAAAAGTACCCAATATGTGCATGATGATGATCTAGCTAAGTCCCTCGAGTCCTTATTTAATTAAGTTACTATGTGCTGAGTCTGTAAATATGATGGCCTAAAATGGCGAGAAAAAAAGAAAGTAAAAGCAAACAAATAAGGAGAAAGACATGAAGTAAGGATAAATAGATAAATTGATTGGAAAGTGTAAGTTCTAGAGAAAACAAAATTTTATTAAAGAAAAGATACAAAAAGGTAAAGTGTCATTATTCACTGAGGGAGCTATCGCCTTAAGAGAGTCTTCGCCTCCTTTCAAAAAAGTCTTTTAAAAGGAGTGGAAACGATCATGCTTAATCTTTGAAATGAGGACTAGATGAGAGAACTGAGGAGGAAGGTACACTTGGATGGTGGACTTGGTGTATACAGTACTATCCCTCAAGGCTTAGAGACCCACCATTTTGTAAGTGCACCTCTTCATCAAGGTATGGCTCTCACTAGCCATTTTTCTTTTGTAAACCCACAGAGGGTTCGAATTTAGACCTCCAAGTAGGGAAAGCATAGGTAAACCTCTAACTCTAGAGGACAACTTCTTATGAATCTAGGGAGCTATGTGCAACGTAGTCCGCTAAAATGGGTGACCTTATTGAGTTTAGCCCGCCTAATTTCATTTCCACTTTGAAGGACATGCAAGGATCTAAACACCCTGTAAATTGTTAGAAGTAACACCAGGGCTGATAATATAGGTAGGTGAGTGATACTAACGTGGTTTCTCCATAGTGTTACAATAATAGTCCTAATGAGCCAAACCCTGGGGTGGAACAAGAAAGTTGAGGAAAAGAATTTCCCCTATTCTTAGGGTAGAACCCTACCTTGTTTTAGGTTGACCAAAGACAGAGGCATACAATCTCCTGCAATAGAACATTTCCTCCAGGGTAGATGAGGTAATCATTAGCGTCACCTAAACGACCTTTCCCTCGATCCACGCCTAGAATAAAAGTAAGGTGGGAAAATAGATTCTCCAAGGTAACCAATAGACTACCATATCAAATCCAGTGGGTGTATTACTGTAAATCAAGAACTATCACCTTGCCTACACTTCTATTAAGGATTTAGCCCGTGGGTAGGTAAGGAAAGCAGAGAAGAAGGGATTTATTTTTCAGATTTTAACGTTAGGAGTAGCAGAAGAACTGCACTTCAGTGATACAATTAAGTGAAAAAAAAAAGATACGAAAATGAAAAGTGAGGGATAGTGAATGGGTTGGCCAAGCCAGAGGCCTGTAGACATACAAACTTCCTATAGCTTTTTGGGTTATTTATAACCAAAAGAGAGCATAGGAAGTTATGAAAGAATTAAATGAGTGCTAAGGAACCATTCAAATCCATCAATATATGTAAGCCACCTATTGGCATCGGGAGAAGGAAGAATCCTTTAAGATTCTTAAAGCAGGAATATCTGCCAACTGAATTGAGCGAGTCATGCGATCGACCAATGACAGCCCTTTTCAAGTAGGGCTGATAAACCTTGGTCACCATTGGAGTGGAACTCTAAAATCCAAGTGGTAACCTTGATACCTCGCCAAGGTAGAAGTAAAAACATTTCATGGGTGAGCTTAGCTGCTCTGCAATAAGTAAAGATTAACCCATTAAATGTACATGGCTAGCGTGCACACCAATCTAGGAAGGATGTAGTACCAGCCACAATTAAAATCAAAAGGGTTAACAGTTAGACGATGTTTATCTTGAAGCGTCCGCTAAATTAAAATTGTGAAGAGAATATGAGGATTTAAGCGTATCCGACACTAGAAGGTCAGATACTAGCCAATGAGTCAATATTTATGTTTCGTTAGGTGTAGAAGGATTCACCAATCAGGCGGAGCAGGAGTAACGTGAATGAACGAGAAGGAAATCAAGTTAAAATTTTGTAAGAATAAAAAAGAATCACTTTAAGTCCACCTCTGAGGCTGATGTGAAAGGAAATTTCGAGGAAGAAATTTTTTTAGGTTAGGAGAGTTGTCACACTCGGTTTCCACTAAGTCCAATAATTAAGAAATAATTGAGGGGGTGTTTTGAAAGAAGTCATAAGTTGGCGGTCTCTACTAGAAAGCCAAGAAAAGATTGTAAATAATTTAGACTTGGTTGAAATCCAATGCTGGTTCGGTTGGATTTAAACCATTTGGTTCTTTAGTGGGAGGCAAAATGATTGTCAATGGATGGATTTTACACTGTTGAAGACCATGTGAGAAGGGCTATAAATAGCTGAGAGGTGACTTCCAAAAGAGGATTCATCTCGATTCTATTTCTTTTTCTCCTCTTCTACATCTCCTTCCTTATTTTCTTCGAAAAAGAGATGGTTATGGGAAACTTTGCATGGAGAGATGACCATGAGGGTTCAGTCAGAAAAGTAGAAATCCAGTAAGTTGGAAATATTCTTACTCACTCTGTAACAGTTAGATTAAGAAAACGAAGATAAAATTTTTTGAGAAAACCTTTTTAGGGATTTTGCATGATTCAAGAAAAAAGTCAAGTTTTAAGCTGTGAATACTGAGTTTAATTTGTGATTTTGGTTGTCATGCTCAGTTGCCAGGAAGAAGGAATCTATCTAGTTTGAGATAGCTAAGTTGATAGGGCGAAGAAGCATTAGGTGAGTTTCTATACTCTAACCTTAGAATGCTGTGTGGCTGGCATAATTATGAAATAATGTATTAATCTTGTTGATTTCGTATGCCAAGCATTCATAAGATTTGTTTGATAAATGGTATTCACCAGGTAATTTAGTATGCATGTAAAATTTTAAACATCATGTTTAAAAAGGATAACGTACTCTATGCTGGTATGTAAGTGAAATGCATGTATTGTATAATGATAACGTGGGAAATATATTAGGAAAAAGGGTTGATTCTGTTAGATACCGTTATACGGTGATGCTAAGTGCACCAGTGATGTGTGAAGCTCCAGCCCTTGTAGATGGGGCACTATAGTGTTTAAGCATCAAGTTTGGGATGGCGATATGGAGGAATGGACGGAGGAATAGGGAAATTGGAATTCTATTAAGATTTCACTATCGGGATTATTAGGAGCAAACTGTAACACTCGATTATTACTACTAACTCAAAATTCAAAGAAATTAGGGTTAAATTAGAAAGATTAAAAAAATTCAGAGGCTAAATTGCGAATAGTTGGATCTCAATTTTGGTTCTATTAGAATGAAACTAGCTGGTTCCCTAGTAGGAAACAAAATGCTTAAGGATGAATGGATGTGGCGCTCGGTGTAGATCGTGCCAAATGGGTATATATATAGGTATGTGTGAGTGTGAAAACATAAATTCTCAATTTTGCTTACATAATTTTTTCCCATAACACCATCTTCTTCAGTTGCTTTGAAGAATGGGAGTATTTAGCTAAAGACAACTTCGCATGGCACAACAGTAGTTTGAATTGAAGTCTAGTAGTAGAGAAGTTGAAAGAACTAGACAAAGGACGTTCTAGCGTTTAGACAAAACTAAGCTGTTAAGAATGAGAAAGTAACGTGAGTTTCTATACCTTACCTTCTAGATGATAGATTATGTTTTGTGATTTACTAGCACCACTTATGTATGTACTTGAAAGAAGAGTAGGTTGTGCATGTGCAAATTTCTGTGTGAGTTTGTTGTTTGTTTGCTGATTATTTAATAATAGAAGGTTATTCATTAATAATTGGTGTGTCAAACATATAATGATAATTTGTTTGATATGCTTGGTGTGGGGAAAATGATTGATGTGATTAGATGAAAATAAGATGGGAAAAAGGGTGATTCTGTTAGATACCACCATCTGAGATTTGTTGGGAGAAAACTGTAATGTGTGAAGCTTCGGGCCTTGCGGAGGGGACACTACGGTATTCAAGCATCAAGGTTAGGAATGGAGAAATGGAGGAATGGCCGAATGAATAGGGAAAATTGGAATTTCATTAAGATTTTGCCACTTGGGATTGCTAGAAGCAAACCGTGATGTGCAATGCTCCGAGCCTTGTGGAGGGGAGACTTTGGTGTTCGAGTATCAAGGTAGATACGAGACGAATCAATGTTGACAATTATAAGGTTTCATAGACAAACACTACAATGGTGGTCAGTAGACTCTCTAAGGTGACACCGCGATGGCGGTAAAGTCCTTCGGGGTAACACCTTTAAGACGTTAAAGGTGTAAGACTATATCTCGGCCATGGTGACCAATATAGCCTATCGGGACAGTAAACACGAGGTAATCCATTGGGAAAATAAACATAGGGTAATTCACTGGGACAATAATCATGGGATTACTTTGGGAAAGTCCGTAGACTAATATACTAGTAGAGAATTCCACAAAAGCGATGATGAGAGTGATTCAAAAAATGTCTCAAACTAACAAAGGTAAAAAGAGGGTGATTCAAAAAACATTCTAGTAGTTATTGAAAAACGTTGAATATTTCTAGTGAATGGCTCAAGGTAATGAAGGCACTGGTGTTGCTAATTGAGTCAAAAAATTCCCTTATAAAAACTAAGGAGTTTGATTTTAAGCCACATGCTTTATTTTCTCAAAAACTATTTAGATTTATATATACAACCTATTTGTAGATCTCACTAAGCTCTTTTGAACTTATGAAATTGTTGCTTAAATGCAGGATTAGGTAAATATGTAGGCATCAAGAAGAACCAAGCCAGTTTCCTTCAGAAGAAGTGGTGCGCTGTAGTTGGTCATGTATATAAAGGGGCACCCATGGAGGCTTTACCTTAGGTTTTAAGACGATTATGTTCGTATTTGAGAGTAAGTCCAAAGATTTTGAATAAATGTTGAAATTAGGGTCATAAGGATTACCCACCAAATGTGTATAAGTTTTGTATTATATAGACTCTCAAAATTTTGAGTTGTTAAAGTATGTAATTAAAACCAAAACAGAAGTACCGTTTAAGTCATTCGGTTTGATGTAGCATCTGGTACCCGGATCTAGTGATTGGTTCAAGTAGAGCATGCCAAAAATTGAGTGGTATTAAAGCATCGGTTTAGCCGATCCTCTGAACATAGGAAGTTAGGGACTAACCTCTATATACATGTTATAGTTTGGCTTAGTCCCTTGAGAGTTGTTATAAGAATGTAAGTGTGACGTGAATAAGTGTATTGCTGAATAATAAGGAAAAGATGAGAGTTTCCATTACCTAAGGAAGATTAATCCAAGTACAAGAAATGATTAAGTAAAATCCCCAACCAGTGGACTAGCCGTTTCCCCAGTGTTAATTTTCTTTTGGGCTGAAGAGGTGGAAGCATCGTCAGAGGTTTCATCCTCGGAGGCAGTGCCACTCAAGAAAACTGAGTTAGATGTGTTTGAATCATGGTCATAGAAGAGTTCACTGGATTCTTACCATTTTTTTTGCTGAAATTTCCTCCATACAGCCCCTTTGGGATTTAGGACATCGAAGCCAAGGTCGGTTTTGATGAGAGGCTGCAAGCGTTTAAAGTTCATGTGGTCTAGGCTGAAGGACCCATAGCCATTTGTAATGGTAGTATCAAGATGGACCTTAAAGTTGACAACTATGCCTCAATACCATTGTTGGTATCCGTCATAAATTTTTCGACAGCTGCATTGCTCTCTTTTTGTATTTTCTCATTATCAGCGAGGTGTTATCTCTCTAGTGCCTCCAAATGACGAACCTTTTCCTCTAAGTCTTTCTCTTAATCCGCCGAGGCTTCGTATTTAGCTTCCCATGCAGAGATGGGTTGAGCAAGCTTGTGGTTTTAGAGAATAAGAGCATCATAAAATTGATGAAGTTGGATGAGTGATTGTTCTTTCAAAAGGATGGTCCTTTTAAAATTGTCCCGACTTGCCTCAACCTCTCTGTAGGCCTATTGGAGAGCCCAACCCATAAGTTCCCACTCTATAACTATAATCGAGCAAGAGCTTGCCAACTCAACAAGGGTGGCTTGTGAATGCCTTCGGAAGAAGAAAAGGGGTAAGTAAATCACTTATGTTCTAAAGACAATACCCTAACTTGTTTTTGATGAATCGAGAGTGGAGAAAAGGGATACTGATCTTTACTAATATGCCTTCTCTAGTGGAAGAAGGTTTGTACCTTGCCCAAGAATGAGTAAAATTGATAGTACCGATCGAGTAAATGGGTGAAGTGGAACTAGTAGTAACCCATACTAAAGCCCCAAGTTGAGACACTGATGGGTGTGGAGAAGGGGTTGCTTAAGTGCCTGGCCTAGTGAGAAAGACAGAAGCAACTAAGGAGAGACGAGGGATTCCCTCATTGGGACTGAATGTTCTTTGCCAGGTCTTTGGTGACCTAAACCAGCTTCGCTCTTTTCCCTAGCATTAGAGGACTCTCCTTCTAGTCTTTGTCTCTTATGGTGGCTATTAACCACTTTTCATAAGTTCCTCCACATCCATGTAAGGAGGATGTTGGAAAAAGTTAAAGGGGGAGGCACAGCCTACAATGACAAACTAGAAGTCAGTAGTAGGATTAATAAGGCCATGCTTTATAAGTGAGTTTGACTCTTTGAGGGTCTGCCCCCAACGCTAAGTCCGCCAATCTAAAGTCATTAAGGCTTTGCTATTCTAAATAGTAATGAAAAATGTTCCTTATTGTTAGGAGTCTGTCTAGCCTCAGAGGATGCCCCAACCTCAAGCGGTTATGCTATGACCTGGAGAGGTCTAAGACAATTGGCTTTCATTGAAGACAAATAGACTCGTAAGTGATAGATCACCTTGTAGGGAAGCTAAAGCTACCCTCAAGCTTTTTTCTCACTCGTATAAACTTATGGCGATCTAAATGGAAAATTAAGGAGGAACTTTGAATGATAGACTCGCGGTCTTCGTGAGTACGAAAGTAGGCCGTCCCAGCTGAGATCCCCTAGGTAATGACCTCTAGTTGGTAAAAATGTTGAGACATGCTTAGGAATGGATGCTCAAGTGTATACTACAGTTAATGAAATAAGCTATCAAGGTTCTCCAAGAAAGATCATTAAGCTGTCCAGGGACAATTACTTAGATATTTAGCACCCTACAAAAGAAAGAATGTAAATGGAGATAAAAGCTTGCCTCCAATAAGTATAATGAAAGGATGAAATCATCACGAGAATCACTCAGTTGGCAATTTCTTTCCACAGTTTCAAAACCATAGGCAAAATTGGGCAGTCTGATTCCTCTAGATGACAAATGTTTGAACATAGCCTCATGAGTAGCCGTGCATAACGGTGATTCAATGGGCATGAAAGCTTTGAGGTTGGATAACTCGTGCACGCGCATCGAAGAGGGCCTATAGCCACCTTGACCTCTCCGACTCAAATCGTAGCAGTCCCTTCTTCTTCCTCTTGACAATGACCTAAATTAGGACATGGCGAGGTTGTCGTAAGTTACAAAAGATAAAAAAGATTGAGGAAGAGTCACTCAGAAGGTTAGTAATGTCTTAAAGTGGTAAGCTTGAGTGGAGATACTATAGGAGGGGAAGAGGAGGAAGGAGAGAAAGACAACTAAAGGTTTTTATTCCTCTTCTCTATATACCATGATTTAAAATGACCAAACATTCATGGGAAGTTAAATTTCAAATTTCCAAAAACAATTTAGGTCTCCCAACCTGGGGTTAGCACCCATTAGCTACCGATAAGGGTTTTTTTTAATCCTTTTAGTGACCAAACAATGGGAATTCCCGCCAAATGGTAAATGTAAAATAGAAATTTGCCAGAATAGTTGTGGAAAGATTCTTGAACAATTATCAACCCTATATGGAGAAAGGATAACCCTCCCCATTTGAGTAGAAATACCTCAAAATGGATCTATAAATGTTAGGAGAATTCACGATAGGTTAACGCTAAGATCACAAGGAATAGCAGAGGTGTCTGCCTCTATATATGCAAGAAAATATTTAAGGGAAAAGGAAGTTAAGTTGGATCCCATCTCAAAACTTTGGTGGGGGAGGAAATTTCAAAGATAAAATCTTCTATAAGGGAATGGGAGTTTTAACACTTGGTTATTACTACTAACCCAAAATTTAAGAAATTTAGGGTTAAAATGAAATGATTAGCAAATATCCGAACTCTATTAGAAATTTTAAAAAAATTCAGAGGCTAAATTACGAATAGTTGGATCTCAATTTTGGTTCGGTTAGAATGGAATTGGCTTGTTCCCTAGTGGGAGACAGAATGATTAAGGATGAACGGATGTGGCAATCGGTGAAGATTGTGCCATAGGAGTATATATATAGTTATGTATGAGTGTGGAGGCACAATTTCTCAATTCTGCTTACACATTTTCCTTCCCATAGCACTATATCCTTTAGTTGCTTTGAAGAATGGGAAGATTGAGCTAAAGGTAGCTTTGCATACCATAATAGTTGTGTGAATTAAAGTCTAGTAATAGAAAAATTGAAGGAATTGGACAAAGGACGCTCTGACGTTTGGACAATTAAGCTATTAAGAATGAGGAAACAAGGCGAGTTTCTATACCTTACCTTTTAGATGATAGATGATGTTATGTGATTGACTAACACCACTTGTGTATGTACTTGAAGAAAAAGTAGGTTGTGCATGTGCAAATTTCTGTGTGAGTTTGTCCTCTATTTGTTGATTATTTAATAATAGAAGGTTGATAATTAGTAATTGGCGTGTCAAACATATAATGATAATTTGTTTGATATGCTTGGTGTGGGGAAAATGATTGACGAGATTAGATGAAGATAGGATGGGAAAAATGGTGATTTTGTTAGATATCACCATCTAGGATTTGCTGAGAGAAAATCGTAATATGTGAAGCTTCAGGCCTTGTAGAGGGGACACTGTGGTGTTCGACCATCAAGGTTAGGAATGGGGGAATGGAGGAATGAGTAGAGGAATAGGGAAAATTGGAATTTGATTAAGATTCTGCCACCTAGGATTGTAGGAAGCAAACCGTGATATGCGAAGCTCCGGGCCTTGTGGGGAGACACTTTGGTGTTCGGTATCAAGGTAGATACGAGATGATTCAATGTCTACATTTATAAGGTTCCATAGAGCAATATCATGACAGCGGTCAGCAGGCTCTAAAGGGCGACACACAACGGTGGTAAAGTCCTTCTAGGCGACATCTCTAAGAGGTTAAAGGTGTAAGACCATATCTAAGTTATGGCAACCAATATAGTTCTTTGGGAGAATAAACACAGGATTACATTGGGAAAGTATATAGATCAATATACTAGTAGAGAATTCACCAAAGGCTATGATGAGAGAGATTTAAAAAATATCTCAAACTAACAAGGGTAAAAAGAGGAACTAACTCCTTAAATAGGGAGGTATACATGTTATGTTTAGTCTAAGACTACCAAGGGAGGTGTGGATCCCACATAGTTTGAGGAGATGCAGAATTAGGCTAAACAATAGGTCAACCACCAAGTAGACATGAGTTTGGGAAAACCTACCGAAGTCTTTGGGGAAGCAAGTGTCAACAACCAAGGCTAGTGAAGGACAGAAGTCCTCGGGATCATGAAAAGTGATAATGATCTTGATAATTTACCCTAGGCTAAAGCCAAAAGTCCATTGAAACCCCTTTAAGGAAGAGATTGAAAGAGCGAGTACTGTAGAGGTTACACTGTAAGCATTAGTGTCCAAAGGAGAAGAGAATGTTAAGTAGAGATCATGTTCTTGCGAAGACCCGTATTCCAATAGTTATTAAAAAACACTAAATATCACTACTTTGAAGTAAAAAGTATAGGTATTAAAGATCCTAACCACCAATGAATGGCTCAGGGTAATGAAGACACTGATCTTACCAACTAAGTCGACAAATTCTCCTATGAAATCCAATGATATTAATTTTAAGCCAGATACTTTATTTTCTCAAGAACTATGTAGATATATATACAAGCTATGTGCAGATCTCACTAATTTATTTTGAACTTATGAAATTGTTGCTTGAATGGGGGATTAAGTAAAGATATAAGCATCAATAGGGACCAACCCGATTTCTGTCAAAATAAGTGGCACGCTTTAGTTGTTCACGTATATAGAGGGGTACCCATGGAGGCCTTGCCTCTAGGTTTAAGACGATTATGTCTGTATTCAAGTGCAAGTCCAAAGATTGTAAATAAGTGTTAGAATTAGGGTCGTAAGGATTACCTACGAAATTTGTTTGAGTTTTGTATTATATAGACTCAAAATTTTAAGTTGTTTAAAGTATGTAATTAATCTAAAATAGAAGTGTCATTTAAGTTATTCGATTTGGTGTAACATCTGGTACCCGAATCTGGTGATCGGGTCGGGTAGAGGGTGTTACACAAATAGTTATGTATGAAGCAACAATGTGACGGTGATTAGCAAGTTCTATGGGACAATATTGTGATGACGGTAAGGTCATTTAAGGTAACACCTCCCAAAGGTTTAATGTGTAGACCATAGCTCGACTATGACAACCAATGGAGTTTGCTGAGAGAGTAAAACTAAGGTAGTCCACCGGGACAGTAAACACAGGGTTATTCTCTGGGATAATAAACACAGGGTTGTAAAAGTCAATATGGCATATGGGTTGTAACTCAACAAGAAGTAGGCATGGGAGTTGATGCCATAGTGATACCTGATGTACAGACGAATGAAAGATGGTTTAAATGAGGATCGTAGATAAGGGTCTGCCATTAATAACTGCCTGAGGGTGCTCAAAGAAACCTTGTAAGCTAGAGATTGAACATAAAATACATCAGTTGGTCTACAAGGAAAATAAGGATTAGTTAGAACCTATTGACAAAGAAGGTTACACCAGAAGACAGACATGTATGTCAAGTGTATTTCTTTTCAAGGGGAAAACATTGAGAAAGTACTAGCCAAATGGATAAATCCATAGGGAACCAACATAAGTGAGGAATCGTAAACACATTTGGTCTCTTCGACGATAGTTTGTTGGGTATGAAAGGCCCAAGTAATCCACAACAGTTGGACATGTCACATTTGTGAACATAGTATCTTGAATAAGGTGGATTATAAAGAACTAATCCAACTGCTATTTGCCCCAAGTGGGACTTCATCCACTAGGGTGGCGGAGGACCTTAATAGTTATCTCAACAGATGGGATGTCAGCAAGTCCTTCAAGATTATGATAACATAAGGAGTTTACCACAGACTAAATATATTTAGAATGATTTCCAAGGGGGAAAATACCCAATGAATTTTAGGAGGATAGGCCTAATAGGCCACCTTGTAAGTGTAGGATGGAAACAAGAATCCACAATAGAATAGGGAAGAAAGGAAGAACCCAAGTAAGGGAAGAATAGAGTCTGCAAAATGAAAAGAGTCATTTAAGTAACTAACAAATTGGTTAAAAAGGGCTGATAGGATAATTCAAGAAAAGATCACTTAACGATGTATCCATCAATGGATAAGATCGAAGACAAGTCAAAAACTGCCAGATCGGATTGAGAGAAATTTTCTAAAACAAGCAGGGAGTTTATTTGCATTTAGAAGTTATCGAAAATTATGTGTGTGTGTTTTTTTTCTAAAAATTGGGTTCGGTGGACAAAGCAAATCCCTTCATCACATGTTTCGATAAAATAGATTGGATCTATGTCGAATTGCTAAGGTACATGTATTAATCATTCTATTTAAACCCTTGTAAGATAGGGTCTATTTTTGTATAATGAAGAAACTTACTAAGTCTATTCGAACTTACAAGGATTTCACCTATGGTTGTAGGACTTGGTGCCAAGGAACTCAAGGAATTCATGTATTTGACGTTGGTTTGGTGTTATGCCCATAAAGGGGGGTACTATGAGAGGCTTTGCCTTGGGGTCCATTACGTTGTAATTATGTAAATCCCTTAAAGTCTGAAGTTAAGATAGTGAATTTTTGGATTAAAATTAGTGTCTTTGTTGAAAAAAAAAAAGTGTTCTTTAAATAAATAGGTAATGCGCTCTGATTTTAAATAGTGAGATCTAAGTATTTACATCCATCCATTTCAGTTGTGAGGTTCCTTACCTGAACTCGGTGAACGGGTCGAGTAGAGATGTTACATTAGTTTTTTAATTAAGAATTCATCACATTTTTACCCAATGTTGAAATCAGTCCTCTATTGTTAGGCCTCACGTTTGTCTTCTTTTTGTTTTTAGGTTAAAGGGTGTAAAAAGCCCTCTACTTTTTCGTAAAAAGCAATTAAGCCCCTGCTTGATTTTTGCACTCAATTGGGTGCTTGAACTTTCAAAATGCATAAAAAAAGGCCCTCAAACTTAAAAAAAAAAAGCAATTAAGCCTCTCGTTTTTTTTTGGCACTCAATTGGGTACTTAATGTAACACCCCAAACCCGACCGAGTAGGTTTGACCAGAATTTGGTGAGCTACATTAGTCACAAAAGTGACTCTTCGTTAATTGTCAACCTAAACTCCAACACCCCACGTGCTTCCAACATAAAAAGTGCTAAGTTATAACACATTAGTAGGATAATGTCATACATAGAATGTATACATGCGAACTTACCAAAAAAAATAGATGTAGGGTTCGCATGCCACCTATGCAATAAAACTTAAGGATTCGTATGCAATACAGGCTTCGCAAATAGAGAAGTCATTCACACAAGGGTTCATGTACTTGTATAAGGTTTCGCATGCATATTAGGGTCGCAAACATACAAGGGTTGCATAAAATAATACTTCGAACCAAAACTGGCTCACATGTGATACTAATAAATACCTTGGTAAAATTTAAAGGATACAAAATGGTACACATACAAAGAGAATTCAAACTTTATTCATGCTGAGAAGAATTTGATAATAAAGGTTTCACTTCAAGGTTCACTAAATGAAAACAAACTTCAAATTTCAAAGAAATTGTTTCAATAACAAAACTATCATAAGTCTAAACCCACATAAATAAAACCCGATTGCCTATTTTCCTAGGTTCGTCAATATTTGTTGAAGGATGAGCCTCACTAGGTCATCTACCTTGCCACCTCCATCTGCAACCTACTTTCCTGCTAGGTAAGAAAGGAATGGGTGAGTTCATTGCGAACTCAGTGAAGGAATCTTCAGAGTATGCTTAAAATGCGGAGTTGAAAATAGAAAGAACATTTAGTCTAAAAAATTGTGTCGCGTGCTGGGTTCGAAATGAAGGTGCGAGACCCAGTTTACAGAACCTGCTTGTTGTAAAATCTCATAAGTTTGAAAACAGTTTTGCATGTACATACTGAAAATCATACTTAAAAACTTAGCTTGTTCTTATTTGCAAACATATATTATATAGCATGAAACATGCTCACATACTTGTTTTATTAGAATGGCTGAGGAACATAAAATAGGTTCTCACACTTATTTTAACATACTTATCTTGTCTTGTTGGATATGCGAACCTCCTTATAATGCCTCAAAATGACTCAAAGAGTCCTTAACATGTCCTATAAGTGTAGCATAAAGCTAAACACTCTCTTGTACACCAACATGTCCCATTGAATGGAGCTTAACTCGACATTTCCTTATCTCTCCACATGTCCCAAGGCCTCAATGCCCAAAACATAGAACTTATAGGTAAGTACTTACAATCCTTTGGCATACCAATATATCCAACATAAGGGCTCGCAAAGGAGCTTGCATAGAAACTTATCATATAGAGCTCGCAAAAAATAACTTATAAAACTGCTCCTTTAAAACATACTTGAAAACATAGGCTTGCATAAGAGCACGCGTAAAACACATCTTTAAAACATAACTTGAACACATATCTTGAAAATAGAGTATCAGAACTTTAAAAACTTACTCATGGAACTTGGTTTAAAAGAAAAGTTTTTGGAAAACATAACGGTTCACACACAAGTTTACGAACTCAGAGCATTCATACTGAAAAATATGATATTTAGCACACTTATGGCAATTCTTAACTACTCACCGATACAGTCGAGAATATAAATGATTTTAGCTTTGCCTTTATCCTTGCTAGTAGATGGTCCAGCTAGTTCATAACATAAACATACACACATTACTTAAACAAACAAAACTTACGGAATTCACACATACAACCGAACCTATCTTTCTGGAAAATCAACCCTAACAGGATAGAGGTTTACTTCGTTGCTACGAACTTAATTCAGGACAGAGACTTGGCAATAGAATATCGATGAAAGATTTTCAAGGAATAAGGGTTGTATTTATAGGCACTAAGTATCTTAGTGATACTATGATACCCTACTTGACTTAGGAAACCCTAGTCAATTTAGAATAAGGTTACTTGCTCAAAAAGTAGCCTAGATACACAATATCTTAATTTACTGATTTGAGTTTGACTCGACTTTGACTCACGAACCCCAATTTTCAACTCAACCGACAAACTCTGACTCACCAAATAAACTAGCGAACTTAACTTATAATGAATCTGGTGCACCCCCTTACCGCAGCTCTTGGCGTACATCACTTCACTGTATCTCTTGGTGAAATCCTTACTAATGTTCTTTTGGTGTACATTACTTTTCTGAAACTTCCTTGGTGAACCCCCAGTTTGCCGGAACATTGGAGAATCCTTACTTGTAATGTCAAAACTAGCAGGCCCTATCTTGGGATGTTACACTTGAATTACCAAAATGAATAAAAAATGTCCTCTATGTTTAAAAAAAGAAGCAATTAAGCCCCTATTTTTTTGGCACTCAGTTAGGTACTTAAATTGTCAAAATGCATAAAAAAAGGCTAATGGAGTGGCCCCGATCCCCCTTAAAATGGAAACATTTCATTTAAGCCCTTTATAATTTATAAAATTTTTAATTAGTAATGATAAAATTGCACTTTGTCCCCCCCAAAAAGATAAAGATTTAATTTAATCCTCTAAAAATTATAAAGATATAAGCTATTAAAATGGAAAAATTTCATTTTTACTATCATAAAAATATATAATTTAATTTCGCCCACCCCCCAAAAAAATAATTTTCTAACTTCGCCCATGCCCCCTAAGTCATATTTCTGGATCCGCCATTGAAAAAGGCCCTTTGACCATTACTGCCCTTAATTTTTTTTCAATTAAAGCCACCACGTGTCAAAACCACGGCGTGACATGGCAAAAAAATGATAAAAATAAAAATAAAAAAATTTTAAAAATTATTAAATTTTAATTAAAATATTTAAAATTTATTTAAAATTAGAAAAAAATTATAAAAATCGTAAAAAATTATAAAATATATATAAAAATATAGAAATAAATTATAAAATTTTATAAAATTGTAAGAAAATTATAAAAAATGTAAATAAATATAAAATTCATAAAAAAATTATAAAAATTATGGTACCAAAAGAAGCATTTTATAATTTTTTTATAACTTTAATGTTCAACCGTTAAAGTTAACGGTCAAAAGGCCTTTTTTAGTGACAGGTCCAAAATTATGATTTACGGGCAGGGACAAAGTTAGAAATTTTTTTTTGGGGGGTCGGAATTAAATTATATATTTTTATGATAGGAAAAATATAATTTCGTCATTTTAATAACCTATAGCTTTATAATTTTTAGAGGATTAAATCAAATTTTTATCAATTTTGGAGGGGTTAAAGTGCAATTTTACCATTACTAATTTCAAATTTTATAAATTATAAAGAGCCTAAATGAAAAATTTTTCATTTTAGGGGGGGTCGAGCCCCTGCCAGCCCCTTTAGATCTGCCCTTGACTTTTTTGATGTATTTTGACAATTCAAATACTCAATTGAGTGTAAAAAAGTAGGAGTTTAATTAGTTTTTAAAAAAAATTTAAAGATCTTTTTATATATTTTGACAGTTCAAATATGCAATCTTAATTATTTTTCTGAAAAAAAATTGAGTGCTTTTACACCCGTTTTTATTTCCAAAATCCTCAATTGCCAAAGTCTTAAATAACCATTGCTGCACTACCTAATATGAAAACTTTAACATCAAATTTTTAATAATTGCCCCATCCCATGGCCTGCGGTGGAGATTGGGAGTAGGAAAGGCGACAACTTTGGGTTCTATTTTATGGAGATTAGGTTTATTATAGAATAATCAAACCCGGTAGTTTGAAAGAGGATGAAGAGAAAAACATTTTGACAGTGAGATTGATTTGAGATAATGTCAGACAGCGGCAATAAAGCAGTATAACAATGTTTGGTATTTATTTAAAGAGAGAAAAATAAGTTTTATGTTTAAGAATAAATCTCTAAAGAAAAAAAAGGAAAGAGAGAAAAAAAAGTAAAAAGTAATTTTAAATTTTAATGATATTATTATATTTGTTATATAATTATCATTAAAATGACTCGAGCCGGAATATGACCCGGGGTCTGATCCTATATAATAAAATTCTACAGTAATCTTAAGGGGATGGATCTTCTTCTTTTCAACTGTTAGACCGAAGTTCTCTCCTGAATCTCCACATCCGTTGATTCAAAGTATCAACAATGGTTTGGTGAGCGTGGATCGAACTCGCCAAAGATTTTGCCATTCTCTGTGATGCCGAGGTTCATGTCATCATTTTCTTCAATACTGGCAAACTCTTTGGGTTCTCCAATTTTGGTCCAACAGTAGCAGTACTCAATAGTGGGGGATGTTGAGAGGAAGTGAGCGGCACCAACAAAAGAGACATGCACCAATTTTAGTTTCATGGTTTTATGGTTTTATATTTCTAATCCCTTTGAAGCTCTCACATCCCTAATATATTTAATTCCTTTTTGGTTACTTTATCGGTGGATCTGTGGTTTTGAAGGCAACTTCACATCCTTGTATTGAAGGAATGTTGGAGGGAGTTGTGCTGACCTCCTCAGCTTTGCGTGTTAAACCAGCCCATACAATTGTTGGGGTAAGTTGCTGCTTCTTATTCAACATTTGTGCTGTGCTAAATCATGCTGTAGTTGCCTTCGAATTTTATTTCTTTAAGTGTTAAAAGTTAAATGTGCTTTGATTAACTAATCACCCATTATTGGTTTAATAATTTAACTAAGGAATTTATTTAATTTCACTTTTATTTATGCGGGTTTCTTCTTGTGATCGATTTCTTAGTTATTTTCAAACATTTATATTCTGTCAAGTGAAAGGTCTGTGCGGATAAAATTATTTAGGAGGTGTTAATTCCTTTTAGAGACAGCTCTTCTAGTCTTAATATGAATGTTGTTTTCATGGTTCTTCCCTATAATGCCATCTAATGGTTCTTCCCTATAATGCCATCTAACTATTGTGGTTAAGATTTGTGAGTTACTTCGGTTTTGTATAACCATTTTTCTATTGTGTAATATCAATTACATATTATAAAGACTAAAATGGGTTGTGGTTTAACTCAAGATTCTTATGTATCCTCCTTGTATGCCGTCAAATTGGCATTTTAGTACTGGTTGAAACAGTGATAAATTGCCACTATTTCTACTGTGCTCATGAATTGTTCGATGATATGCCAAAGAAGGATGCTTAAGGGTGAGCCTCTAGTATTTTCCTTGGAAATATTGAGAAGCTATAAAAAAAATACATCTAGAATCAAGCCTGGTCTTACCCGGTTGCATAGAAGTGTCCCCAAACCTTTTTCCTGCCATTAAACTGAGCTTTATGATTCGAAAGTAGGGAGTGATATTTTGGATATGATTCTTAGAAAGGTATGCCAATGCTTCTTTCTCATTTATTTTTAAAAATAATCTAGACGTATTTAGATGTTTATTTCTAGTTGTCTTAACATAGCATAGCATCTCCATTTGGTTTCCTTCCAAGGTGTCAGTATTTATTGTGCAAAATATAACTAGCATTGCTGATAAAAAATAATGACATGTGCTACCATTAAATGGTTTCCTTAGTTTATGTATTTAACAGGGCATATTTTAATGTATGACGTGCATATCATTTGCCTATTTTTGTTGTGTAGTTGAACCATCAATCATTTCAATTATATCATCTTTGTTATGCCCAGATTAAGCAAGATGACACACATTTATACAGTGCTTGAAATAATTGGGAGGCAGATTTGTTATGCCCACCTATTCTATGTTTACAGCTCATAAGCTCAACTCTTACTGTAATCTAAATCTTATTTATGGAGATTGTATGAGACTTGAGGAATCAATGTAGTAATGAATGAAGGTCTCTGTTTGCATGAAGAAATTGAAAGAAAAAAGGTGCTACCTTAGAGGCTCAACCTCACTGAGCTCTATCAACAAGCCAGTCTTTGTAAAGAAATAAACTCTTAGTCCATTATATTAAACACTGTCAGACTTTATCTGAATCATTGAATTTTGCTCTACTTCTTTGTTTGTACTTTGATTGAATGCAGGTCTCAACTTCACCCAAGCATTGAGTTATTGATAGTACTAAAAAAAACATATGTTTTCTTCCTACTTATTGGTTAATTTGTTCCTTTTTAGTTATCTTTAGTACATATTTTAGTATTTTCAGTTCAGTAATTTACATTTTACGACTCAGTGGATCTTGGCTTATTTACCTTCAATTTTATCATATTTTGGTACTAATGTCGCTGCATGAGCAAATTTAGATTGCACCCAGAATTGCCGCCGCACCTGACAGCTGTCCGGATAGGAACAAAAATATATGAGCTGTCCAGTCTGGTACAACTAACTTGTACGTACAGAGGTAGCATGATTTTGATGAAAAGGACACCTGAGCTATTTGGGAAAAATATATAAATATTCACATGAAAAGAAAAAGGAGATCTTTTTTTGGATCATTTTCTTCAACTTATCCCTTGAAGCTTTCGGCTATGGCGGATTAAGCTCTGACGGGTGAACCGATGTGAAAAGCATGCAGACCAGCTCTTGACGAGAAGCCCTGAGTGCGACACAAGGAGGAATAGACAGATTCAAGTCGAGTTGTCCAGGAACAGTAATCTCCACTTATTTCTTTTATTTTTCTTTTCTAAACGCTGGTGATTACTTCCTATTTCATGTTAGTACGGAAGTATACATGATTTCTGGGTTAAATGTTATTTTATTCAATCTTACTTCTACTGTTTAATCTTTGAATTTGAATGTTTTTAACATGGAAATTTTACTGCGGTCACTGACACTGGAAGGTGTAGTGACAGTTCAAGCTAACAAGCATGGGAACGAAAGTTGCTTGAGGATTAGAGGAATTTAATCCACTTGTTCTTAATAGTGTTCCATTGCCATCATTGGAAGGTGTGACTAATGTGCATGTTTAATTTTTTATTAAATATAGAAGTTAAGCTTGGTAAGATATTCATTGTAATTTAATGCATTGACAATCACTTATCCTTTTACACCTTGTGAGCACTTAGCATTCTGTTGAATATTCACGTTGGGAATATTAGTTTATCAGTATTATATTTTATCTTACTGTTTTCAAGTTATTGCTTTGACAACTACATTCACAATTTATCTCACTCCTATCTAATTATTGCACTGATATTGATAGATAAAAGACATCGATATCTTTTATGGGACCATTTCCAAGTTCATTTGGAAATCTTTATATATTAGTAGCTGTTGACTATGTCTCGAAGTAGGTTGAAGCTGTTACAGTCCCAAAGGATGATGCAAAGACAGTGCTTAAATTTTTTTCACAAGCATATACTCACCTGCTTTGGCACACTAAAGACATAGATTAGTTAGGGTACACACTTTCATTGCAATTAAGTGGCAGTTGCAATGAAAAGATATGGAGTCAATCATAGGATGGCTACAATGAAAAGATATGGAGTCAATCATAGGATGGCTACACTGAAAAGATATGGAGTCAATCATAGGATGGCTACTACTTATCATTCGCAAACTAATGGACACGCCGAAATGTCGAATCGACAACTTAAAAACATTCTTGAGAAGGTTGTGAAACCTTCGAGGAAAAGACCAAACGATAGCATGACAAAATTATTTTGCGGCGACAATTTATCGCGGGTCGACAAGTTTTATTATTCAATTCTAGACTGAAATTGCACCCAGGTAATTTGAGCTCTCGTTGGTCTGGGCCTTTCGAAGTTGTTGAAGTATTTCCTTATGGTGCAGTCATAATCAGAGATTTAAATGATGGACACCAATTCAAAGTGAATGACTAGCGATTGAAACATTATCTTAGGAATATTGATCACAAGCAAACAGAGACCATTTAATTGGTCGAAAATTTTAATTCTTATGAAATTTATTTAGTAATTTTATTTTTATTTTATTTTTGTTTCTATTTTATTTTAATTTTGTTTTATTCTTTTTTTTAATTTTTATTTTTGCAAAATAATTAGGTAGCATTGTCGATGCACTTGGGCTTTATTGGCGACGCACTTAGGCTTTATTGTCAACGTAGTTCAGACTAGTGTACTGTCACTTTTGACTCAGCATGAATGAGGGCATATCAGAAATTTCAAATCCCACATTTTGATCAAAAGTCACCGAGAGGTTTGATCTGTCTGAGAAGGCGCAATTCTCATTGGACGTAATTATTCCCGCTAGCTTTATTTCCCTTCAGAAAATCACGTATTTTCATATTCTTTTTTCACTCACTATAAATCCCTCTTCACTGTGCCAACTGTGAAACACCCAAACAATAATTTTTATTCACTTTCTCTTCCCCAAGTTCGTACATTTACACTTTTAAACCATCTTCACTCCACTAAATAAGCAAAATATGGCAAGAACGAGAGGATCGATCAAGAAAGCCACCAAGCCTGTTGAAGAACACTCATCCTCTGTAACTGCAGTTTGTGAGTCGGAATCCTCCATGCCAATAGAGAAAAATGAGCTGGTGATCTTTTAAACAAAAGCGGCCAAAGATCGATTTCAAAACAACATCTTAAAGCGAAACTTCTACCCAAAACAAGGCATTCTCCTTTCGTAACAGCAAGATTTGGGCAAACAAGTCTCCAGAACCATCTCTAAGTTGAAGTGGGCGACTTTCTGCACGCATCCTAGAACCTATTCTCCTTCATTGGTACATGAGTTTTAAGCTAACCTTTATGACCATGTGTTGGAGTTTATCTTTGTTCGAGAAGGTTTAATCCCATGGGATGCTACAAAAATCAATAAGCTGTACAACACTAAGGTGGATGACGATGAACACTCCAAGTTTATTGAAGATATCATAGACGACAAAAGGGACCTGTTGGTGAAGGATTAATGTGTCAAACGAGCATTGTAGACGGGTTCACATCAAAAGAATTATACAATGCACCGCCGCTTCCTGACACTGCAAAGCAAAATCTGGTTTCATTTTGTCAACTGCAAGCTACTACCCTCTACTCAGAGCACCATAGTCAACCTTGATAGAATGTACCTGATTCATTTAATTGTCAAAGGCAGAAAGATTGATGTCGGCGCAATACTACACCAAGAAATTACTGACTATGCCGTAAGGCAAAATGGAATTTTGATTTGCCTATCATTGGTGATGATATTGTGCCAGCAGAAAGGGATCGTGCCCCATGATGATGAACAGATCTTGGAAAATAAGGGCTCGATCAATGAAGCGTCTATTGAAAGAATGACTTGTGGCAAAGATACATCGACAATGAAGGAGGCAGAGACTAGCAAGATAAGGAAGGGCAAAACCAAAGTAGAAAGCCAGGGAAAAAACTTGACTACAAAGACATCATTGCTGCGAAAATGAAGGATATTGAGAAGTTGCTCAATTCCATCAGTAATAAGCAGATCAGGCTTGTCGCTACAATGTTGTATCTTCAATTATTGGATAATGATTTAGGTTGCATTAGTAATGGATGACTAGTAGCATTCCTTGAATCTTGAATGAATCTGCCTTTTACAGCTACTCATATGTATATATAGTTATGAATAAGTGACACTCCCAAGTGGGTGTATTATGAAATGTTAAAAAGGGAACACTCCAATGCAATCGTTAGAAAAATAAATCTAGCCAAAGGCTGCCGCTGCATGAGTGTGTGTCAGCGCAATTATGTACTTCCTAGGGGTTTGTTGCACTCCATCGTTACTTCTCAAGAAAAGGGTACAATAATTCAATGATATACCTTATTCACACACACAAAAAAAAAAATATATATATATATATATATATATATATATAAAATGTTGTATTGGTATATAGAATTTAAAATTTGAAGCATGAGGCTGGTTTTGATGAAGATGCAATCTTAGTCATTCATATTTATGTATTGTCGATGCAATATTCTATCATCTGAATGTGAATCATTCATTGGAATTTTAGGTGATTAAAGTTGCTAGAATGATCATTTACCTTAGTGAATTCTTGTATAGCCTTGCCAGTTTCTATTTTTCTTGAGGACAAGTAAAAACTTAAGTTTGGGGGTGCGACAGTTACTAGAAAGAACATAAGTTTTCTCCCTACTTATTGGTTAATTTGTTCCCTTTTAGTTATCTTTTTAGCACATATTTTATGACTCAATGGACCTTGGCTTATTTACCCTCAATTTTATCATATTTTGGTATTGATGACTGTGCATGAACAATTTCAAATTGTGCCCAGAATTGTCGCCACACCTGATAGCGGTCCGAATAGGAACAAAAATGCGTGAGCTATCCAGTCTAGTACAACTAACTTGTACGTATAGAGGTAGCATGATTCTAATGAAAAGGACACTTGGGCTATTTGGGAAAAATATATAAATATTCACATAAAAAGAAAAAAAAAAGAGCTTTTTTGGATCATCTTCTTCAACTTATCCCTCGAAGCTTTCAGCTATGGCTACTTAAGCTCCAATGGGTGAACCGACGTGAAAAGGATGCAGACCAACTCTTGAAGAGGAGCCTTGAGTGCGACACAAGGAGGAATAGATAGATTCAAGTCGAGTTGTCTAGGAATAGTATTCTCCATTTGTTTCTTTTATTTTTCTTTTCTAAACACTGGTGATTACTTTCTATTTCATGTTAGTACAGAAGTACACCTGATTTTTGGGTTAAATGTTATTTTATTCAATCTTACTTCTACTGTTTAATCTTTGGGTTTGAATGTTTTTAGTATGGAAGTGTTATTGCGGTCACTGACACTAGAAGGTGCAGTGACAATTCAAGCTAACAAGCATGGCAACGGAAGTTGCTTGAGCATTAGAGGAATTTAATCCACTTGTTCCTAATAGTGTTCCATTGCCATCATCGGAAGGTGTGGCTAATGTGTATGTTTAAGTTTTTTATTAAATATAGAAGTTAAGCTTGGTAAGATATTGATTGCAATTTAATGCATCGACAATCACCTATCCTTTTACACCTTATGAGCACTTAGCATTCTATTGAATATTCATGTTGGGAATCCCAGTTTATCAATATCATATTTTATCTTACTGTTTTCAAGTTATTGCTTTGACAACTACATCCACAATTTATCTCACTCATATCTAATTATTGCACTGACATTGATAGACAAAAGGCAACCATCCTCGTGGGATCGATATCCTGCAGACTCATATCTATCTACTATACTCGCATTGATAGTGTACGCTTGCACATTTTTGCTGTGACGTTAAGGAGCCGATCAGTTGCATCTGGAAAAAAAAAAGCTAAATCAGACAATCATAGTAGCAAGGAACCCTTGTGATCACAATCTAAGCTAAGAAGGAGATCACAAGTAGAAATAAGCAAAATGGAATATTCACTTCCAAATAAGTTAGAGAAAACCTTTTGCTTCTTTCTACTTTACACTCTCCTAACACTTCCCAATCCAAATTGTTGTAAACAAAAGTGCTTTTCACAGATATTGATCTCATTTTCTTTAACTTGTGATTGGAATTTATTATGATAGTGATGCAGTGGAGCCTAAGATACTCCATTAATTGTGTATATATTTGGAAAACACCATTAGATTCTTTCCCCAACATGCAGTTTAGGATAATTGGTATTTGACTTCATAGTGTGCTATACATGCATGATGCTGAAAGTGATTTTATGTGCATGCAATTTAATTTATCTGCTCTATAGTGTTACCTATATTGACAAAACCTATGACTCTAGTCTAGTTCCTGTTAAATTAGACCCTCAAAATACTTGCAGAAAATTGTAAAAACTTTTTAATATCAGACAAGAATAAACTTTGTTTACTTACCACAAGAAGAAATTTAGCGCATCCAATTTGCAATCATTACCCCACCCAACTTGTAAAACAAAATTAAATAGAGCAACCAAACATCGAGTAAGGTATTTGATTCTACTGTGTTTCTTTAGTTATATAACAATGCTTGATTGTTCTGAATTTTTTAATCGCTATAAAGCATGACTTAGTGAGATAAATCCTTCACATTCCATGTCTGCAAATGCCTTGTCTTTCAATTTATCGATTAATTTGGTGAAATCTTTTCATGCAAAAATATATAACCATATCTTATTTAACATTGCTATCCTATGTTGTGGGGAACTAATTATTCTACTACTATTTGATTTAACTCTCGTAAAGCAGTATCAAACTTCACGGACCATAGTTCTACTTAAAGACAAAAACAACTGGGGTTATTTTCCATTATTAAGGCTCGCTAATTTAAGATCCCAGCCTCCGATTATTTAAGTTAGCTGATTTAATATCGCAACTCCTAACAGCTCGCTAACGTACGTTCACAACTAATGTTACTAAGGCTCGCTGATTTAAGATCGCAACCTCCAATTATTTGAGTTACTTGATTTAAGATCGCAACTTTTAACAGCTCGCTGACCTACGTTCACAGCTAATGTTATTAAGGCTCATTGACCTACTTTCACAGCTAATTTTACTAAGGCTCATTGATTTAAGATCGCAACCTCCTATTATTTGAGATAGCTGATTTAAGATCACAACTCCTAACAGCTCGCTAACTTACGGTCATAGCTAATTTTACTAAGGCTCACTAATTTAAGATCGCAGCTTTTAGTTAGCTTGTAACAGCCCTAACCCATCTCTGTTGCCAGATTAGGGTTACAGAGTATTAGCATACAATCGAAAAACATTTAGCATCATAAAATTTAAATAAATTAAAAATATTATAAACTATTCAATCATATGCGTTTCGTCCCTAAATCGAGCCTTCGAGGCCCTAAAAATAGCTTAGAAGTGATTCAGGACTAAATTGAAACAAAATAAAGATTTTAAGAAAAAGATGCAAAAATGTGAAAAAAATGGCCACATGGTCGTGTTGCCAGGCTATGTAACATAGCCAGGCCGTGTAACACTCAAACAAGGGACACACGGTCGTGTCTCAGCCCGTGTCTTCACCCATGTAACTCACTGAGAAGGGTCACACGACCATGTCACAGGCTGTGTGCCAGGCCGTGTAACTCTCTGAGTTACCACACGCAGCCCTGTGTCAGGTCGCGTGCTAAGCCGTATAACTCACTGACTTGAAGCACTAAGAAAATTCAAATGACATGGCCGTGTGGCAGCCAGTGTCCCAGGTCGTGTGAACCCAAAATTTAACCTAAAAACCAAGCTAATTCAAGTCCAATTCATGACTAACCATTCAAACCATTTGTGCACACATTCAAGAGATTTAAAAACCATTCAAATACACATAAACATGCCATTTCGAACACCCTAATTCATCTAATCAATATGCCATTCAAAGACGCCAAAAATATATCAAAACATCACTTACCAAACCAATTCAATATTGTATATTCCCAAGCATAGTAGCCTAGTTCAAAAACTACCACACATGACCATTTGCAAGCCATCAAAACATACCAAAAGAACCTTATTTACAAGCACTTAAAAGTGACCAATATACATAACTTGGTAAGGCATTAAAGTTTACCAAACTAATACAACCTTAAAAGTTTAAACATACCAAAACATACATTACAAAGATC
This sequence comes from Gossypium anomalum, assembly GCA_025698475.1. Taxonomy (NCBI): domain Eukaryota; kingdom Viridiplantae; phylum Streptophyta; class Magnoliopsida; order Malvales; family Malvaceae; genus Gossypium; species Gossypium anomalum. The sequence goes on from CM046965.1 coordinate 47,187,599, forward strand.
CTATACATGCCATTATTAACCTTGGCCAAAATATACAAAATCTATAGAAATGGTTGTTGGATAGTGCAATAGGTCTCCGACGAGTTCCAACTGATCGAGCTTTCGATAATCTATAACACAAAGGAAAGTAACTACGTAAGCATTGAGTGCTTAGTAAGCTCGTAAAAATTTTAAACATAACTTACCATTTGATTATACAATTCATAGATTAGGCATAAATCATTACCAATACCTAAGCTTAGTATAAGCCTATACAACATCATCAAACTCAAAAGTTAGTACACTTGTTCATGATACAAATTAATTCAACCATAAGATAAGTAGATTTCCATATGTAAATACATCATTTAGCTCATAAATCTTTTCATAAGATCATGATTCATTCCATTTGCATACTTACCATTGCATTTCCTTTTCTTACCCATTGAACCATCTAGAATTACATCAGATACTAGGGAAAGCTCACACATAGTGTGCCTTTACATATAATCGTAACATTTCCTTTGCATCAATGTTTACACAAGCTGTAGGTCAGAATGTAAGCTACACGATACTACTCACACGAGCTGTAACAGCCCGATTTTGGGCCTAGTTGAAACAGTAGTTTTAAAACCACAAATTTGAAGTTAATAAATTATTTTAATATTATTTTATGTGTTATAGCATGATTATATGAGTGCATGAAAATTTTGGTGAATTAATTTTAGCGTTTGTGAGCTTAATTGCAAAAAAAAGACTAAATCGCATAAAGGGCAAAAGTTTTGTTTTACTACCCAAATATGTTAAATAGCTAGAAAACCAAAATTTGAGGTCTTTAAAGTGTAAATAGCCCGTTTGGGGAGTGATGGTCGGCCATAGGGACAAAAAAAATTTGAAAAGTCAGGTTGGTGGCATTAGGTGACTTATTTGGTAATAAAATAAAACAAAAAGAAAAAGGTTGTCATCTTTTCATCTTTCTTCTTCTTCCATCGAAAATGGCAGCAAACATGGGGGTTTTGAAGCTCAAATTTTTAGCATCTTAAATCCTTTGCCTGTAAGTGAAATTTGTGTTTGTTTTTGTTGATTTTTGTATTTTTGGAACCCTTATAGCTTAATCTAGCTAATGGGGGGGGTTATTTTGCAAAATGGTTGAAAGTCTAGGGTTTTTCCATGTGAATATTTATGTTTTTTGCTGAATTTTTATGGAAGAAAATAAGTCATGGTGGTGTAATGAACAATTTTTGTGAAAGGATTTTCATGAAAAATAGTTTTTGTAAAGGTTGATAAAAAGGTGATAAATGTGTGAAATGAGTGAAATTGTGGGCTGCTATAAGCCTAAAATAAATTCGGTTAGGCTTGATTAATGAGAAAATTCGATAAAAATCAATTTACGAGCCTAGGGGTAAAATTGTAATTTTTGTGAAAGTCTAGGGGCAAAATGGTCTTGTTCCAAAGTATAAATTATGGAATGTATTGGTTAATATGATGATTAAAGTAGTTAATTTCATCATTATCGATCAATAAAACTGAGATTCGGGCTTAAATTAGAAAGTACAAGGTTATAGACTAAAATAAAGTAATTAGCCGAAATTGCATTCGAGGTAAGTCCGTGTGATTAAATAAGCATGATATCCATGTTATTGTTAATATACTTGAAATCTATCTTGCTATGATTGTATTGAATTATATGTTGATGATATTGTATATGAAAAAGTGATGCCAAATGTTAATAACATTTATGTGATGATTGAATACATTAGAAATTTGACGGAATATGATATTCCATTGAAACGAGTAAGTTGCGCATAAATATTAACAACTTTATTGTTATTATGCATTGAATGATTAATTCTGTATAAAATGCTTGAATGGGGCTATGAGAAATGTATGATGAGACTTAATAAGATAAATTCCTGGTTGAACCGTAAGAATAGATTGGATATTCATGCTATGACATTTGGGTGACATGTGTAGTAGTGTAAGATATGTCTAGAACATTCATCAGCCACATTATGAGAGCCAGTGTAAGACCATGTCTGAGACATGGCATCGGCATTGAGACGAGAGCTAGTGTAAGACCATGTCTGGGACATGGCATCGGCCTCGAGATGTGGGCCAGTGTAAGACCATGTCTGGGACATGGCATCGGCTATGACATGTGTCAGTGTAAGACCATGTTTGGGACATGGCATCGGCACGGATATGTGAGAGCCAGTGCAAGACCATGTTTGAGACATGACGTCGGCCTCGATTGCGATAGTCAATGTAAAACCATGTTTGGGAATGGCATCGGCCTCGAGATGTGAGCCAGTGTAAGGCCATGTTTGAGATATGGCATCGGCACAAATATGTGAGAGCTAGTGTAAGACCATGTTTGGGACATGGCGTTGACCTCGATTGTGATAGTCAGTGTAAGACCATGTCTGAGACATGACATCGACTTGATGTATGAGCCAGTGTAAGACCATGTTTGGGACATGGCATCGGCATCCTACTCTATGTTTGGGTCTTATCGAATATCCTTTAGTATTCCGAACGGTTCAACGGAGAGATTTATAGTTTAAGCTTAATGAGAGAAGTTATGACCATGTTGTGAGTGGTATAGGTACCTACTTGAAACGTATGAGATGTGAGCTTGATATATGCTATATGAATTGTATTGGATAGTGATGAGTAAGTTGTGCTTATGTCCATTTATGTATTATGAACGAACTATGAAATGTTATGAGCATGTTGAAAAGGTACAGGTATGTACTCGAAGCTCAAATACTATTACGATCATGAAATAATGCATCTTTGGTAAGGATACAAATAAGTAAGCTATGCCTATGAGAATGAAATATTGATGACCTTGTGATTATGGTTCTGTGCTTATGATGTACCAATATGTATTTTTACCATGATGTTTAAAATGGTTTGTAAAGGTGTTATAAGCTTAGTTACCATTATTTTACACTAAAATAGTTTTGGATAGCAACACCAGTCTGATTTTGAAAATACACCAAAAATAGTATAAAGTGAGTTAAAGACTGAATAAAATATGAAATTGAAGCTTATCTAGTCTAATTTCTTATAAAGGAAACGTTGTAAGCAAAATAATTTCATATTATGAGATATTTGAATTTGTGTGAGACAGAGTCAGAAAGATTTCGAAATCCCCTGTTCCAATTTGAGAAAATAATTAAAAATTATACAAAAATATTTATGGGTTATAATTTATATTCCTAGAATTTTTGATGAGTCTATTTTCAAGAGAAATAGACAGGAATGTCATCCGAGTCCCGTACTATGAGATGATTAATTTTTAGTGAAGAGGAATTGAAACTGTTGGACAGCAAAACAGGGGTAACTTTAAAGAATAAACTGTACTTATTGGCTAAACCAAAAATTCTAAAATTTTATGGTAATAATATATGTGAGTCTAGTTTCTGGAAAAATTAGCAGATCTTAAATTGGAGTTCCGTAACTCTAGATATAAATAATTTATTGACTGTAACTTGAGATTCAACTTGACCTTAACATAAGTAAAAGTGCAAATATGGTTGTATTACCTTGAGAAGCAAGTTGATAAATTGCTTATTATTTTCATGCAGTTTTACTATGCTATGAAGCTTACTCCATTCCTTTCCTTTTCTTTAGTGCTGACAGGTTAGCTCAGGATTGGAGATCGTCGGAGGCAGCATCTTACTATCAAGCCATCACCTTTGTAATATTGATTTATGTTAAACATTTTTAAGTGAGTGGCATGTATAGGGACTTATCTTTATGTTATGTGTTATTATGATTAGCCAAATGTATTGGCTTATATTGAGTTATTTGTATATGGCCAAGAGGTGTGTCTTATTTTGATTATAGTTTGTGAACCTATCTATCTATGCTGTGTTCTAATGCTTGTGATGAGGTGGTGTGGTTATGCTTGTTGGCCATATATGGTTGCTGTTAATGTTATGAATGTGTCTTAATATGAGATGCTAAATCATTAAAATGATGTCATGATATGTGTCCTTAGTGTGTATAAAGATAAGAAGGATTAAGGTGTAACAACCCAAATTTGGGGCTAGTCAGAATGGTGGTCTCGGGACCACGAATCTGAAGTCAGAGAAATTATTTTATTATTATTTAGATGTTATAGCATGTGTTTAAGAGTGCATGAAAAATTTGGTGAAGTAATTTTAGTGTTTGTGAGCTTAATTGCGAAAAAAGGATTAAATCGCATAAAATGAAAAAGTCCTAAATTGATAGCTAGAGGTGTCAAATAGCTAGAGAATAAAATTTGGGGGTCTTTAAAGGACAATTAGACCCTATTGTAATAGCTTGGCCGGCTATGGGAGATGGAAATGTTGAAAAGTTAACATTAGGTAATGTTGATGACATAAGGTGTATTAAAATAATGCCCAAAAAGCCTAGCTATCATCTTTTTTCTCCATCCTTTCTTCTTGACCTAAATTTTCAGCAAAGAAATGGGGTTTTAAGAGCTTGAAAATTCAGCAACTTTAAGCCTTCACAAGTAAATGATTTTAATGGCTTTTCTTGAATATTTTTGTACTTTTGAGACCCTTGAAGCATGAGCTTTCAAATGAGGGTACTATTTTATAAAATGATTAAGAGTTTAGGGTTTTTCCATGAAAGGATTTGTGATGTTTTCTGAGTTTTTATGGAAGAAAATAAGTCTTAGGTGTGTTCTAAACAACTTTTGTGAAAGATGTTAGCATGAAAACACCTAAAAGGACTGTTTTGCATAAGTTGTAAAATAAATGTTAAATATGTGAAATAGTGGGAATTTGGAGTTTCTATAAGAGTAAAAAGGGTTCAGCTAAGCTTAAAATACAAATAAATTCAATGAAAATTGATTTTCGGGTCGAGGGATAAAATGGTCATTTTACAAAAGTCTAAGGGCAAAATGGTCATTTTGCAAAAGTCTAAGGGCAAAATGGTCATTTTGCTCAATTATGAATTGTTGAGTGTCTAGATTGATAAAGTGACTAAATAAGTGCATTTTGTTATTATAGATCAAGAAATACCGAATCCAAACCTAGATCGGGGGAAAGCCAAGCAAATCGACTAAACCGTCTAGTCGCTACATTTTGTAATCCGAGGTAAGTTGTATGTAAATAATACAACTACATTGCTAATGTGTGCGTTGAATTATGTTTGAATTAATATAGCATGAATTTCTTGATTGTGGAATTGAGAAAGTATGATGATATTAGAGATAGTAGAGTTCACGTTTGAACCTAGGAAATAAATCGGATATTCATGCCATGACATATGGGTTATTGTGGGCTAGTGTAAGACATGTCTGGGATATGCATCGGTCACATTACGAGAGCTAGTGTAAGACCATGTTTGGGACATGGCATTGGCATCGAGACGAGTGCTAGTGTAAGACATATCTGGGACATGCATAGGCCTCGAGACATAATCCAATGTAAGACATGTCTGGGACATGCATCGGCTATGAGATGATAGTCAGTGTAAGACCATGTCTGGGACATGGCATCTACTTGAGATATGAGCTAGTGTAAGACCATGCCTGGGACATGGCATCGACACCTTACCCGATGTTGGGGGCTTATGGAATATCCAATAATGTTCCAAATGGCTTAACGGTGATAGTCATGATTTCTAGTTAATGAGGAAAGTGTAACCGTGTTGTGAGTGATACAGGTACCTATTTGGTATGTATGAAATGTGAGCTCAATATATACTATATGATGTGTATTGAATATTGATGAGTAAGATTTGCTTATGCCCACCTGTGTATTATGATACTTGTTGATGAATGGTAAAGTTATGTTGTATATTTATTTATGTGAAACTTACTAAGCTTTATGCTTACTCCCTCTCCATTTCCATTTTCTTATAGTGTCGACTATCTAGCTCAAGGATCAACGGAAGTCAGAGATATCAATCACATTATCAATTGAAGCATTCGGTATAGTTTGATTTATATTTTTGAATATGACATGTATAGGGAATTAGACTTGTGTTTTGTGTTATTATTAATTTGGCCAAATGTGTTGGCTTGGGATAAATCCCTCATTTTGTATTAAGCCTTGAATGATGGCTAATATTCATTTTGATTTAAATGCAAAGATGTTATCTTTATAGATAAGTAAAATGCACAAATGGAATGTTGTCTATTGTGGCTGATTTTGTTTCATGAGATATCCTTATATTGGTTTTGGTTGCTATTGTGTAGGTTGTGTAATTAAAGGTGGCAAAGAGGCTTGGTAAATAGCCTTATATTGTCCACACAGGTAGACACACGCCCGTGTGTCTAGACCGTTTGTGACACACGGTCTACCCTATGGGCGTGTGGTCCAACCGTGTGTCCTCTACATGTAAAAATTTCAAGTCAATATGCATGGTAATAAACACACGGGCAGAGACATGGCCGTGTGTCTCAGCCGTGTGAAGGACACGGCCCAGCACACTGGCGTGTGCCTTGGCCGTGTGACATTTCGGGTTTACTGACGTCAGAAATAGAATGTCCATGTTTTTACATACGGGCTAGGACACGGGCGTGTCATGGCCGTGTGAAGGACACGGGCGTGTGCCAGGCCATGTAAAAACCCCTGTAGGTGTGCATTTAGAATTAATTCCACACGGGTGGAGGACACGGGCGTGTCCCTGTATTGCTTAGGCTGTGCGAAACACACGGGCCATTAGTACGATCATGTCGAAATGGCCACACGGGCGTGTTGCCTTTCCACACGGGCGTGTGCCCTATTTCAAAGATAAATTTTCTATAGATGACTTAAGAGCCCAGGTTGATCCCGAATAGTTTTCAATGGTTGATTTGGGGCTCATATGCCCATGATAAGAAGTTTAAAGTAGAAATTGAAATTTTTTTAATTTGAGCAGAGTTTTGGTGACTTGAAAATGTTTGTAAGCATGAGTTTAAAGTTAGGTAATGCCTCGTCTCCTGTCCCAGCTGAAGGGTACAGGTGTGGGGTGTTACATAAGGGTAACATAAAGGCTTGGAAAATAGCCTAAGTGTTGACCACACGGGCAGAGACACGGCCATAAGTCTCAGCCGTGTGGGGGACATGGCCTTAGCACACGGGTGTGTGACCTGGCCATGTGACTCTAAATGTTTGTTGACATCATAAATAGAGAGTTACACGGGTTGAAAATTTTCTAAGTGTTGCAAAAGTTTCATATGTTTACGGTTTGGTCCTGAACCACCCCGAATGTATGTTTTGGGCCCCGTAAGCCCATATAAGAGACAGTAAGTATATACATGAAAGTTTTTAAATAGAACGAAATTTTATGGCTGGTTTTTACATGATTGATTGTATTTAAGTCCGGTAATGCCTCGTACCCTATGCCGACGTAGGATAAGGGTAAAAGGTGTTACACGAGCTATGGAGAATCCGCAACAAATGCAGGACCTCAGCCATCGATAGGACATTCAAGACCAACACCCGAAACATGAAATCCCTAATAACATGTCATTCGTATCCTAAGAATTCTTAAGGTTCAACTAGGACTCATTATCCGTCAATTCATCATAACATGGATGCCTTTATATATAGATTCATTTATATTAAAACAACATAGAAAATAATTAATTTAGCTAACATTAAAACGATCATAGTTCATACGAACTTACCTCGATAACTAGGGCATAGAAGTAGAATCGAACACTAATCCGAAGCTTTAGCTTTTCCTCGATTTAAGTTCGAATGTGGTTTATCTTGATATAAATAGATAAATTCAATCAATTAAGTATGTCTAGTATTCAATTTAATCCATAGTTCATATTTATGCAAAAATTACAATTTCACCCTAACATTTTAATTTTTCACAATTTAGTCTTTAAGCTAATTGCTTGAATATAACTCATTTTAGCCTAAATCCAACTTAACTGATGTTGCAAGGGACCTTGAAACAACCCATAATTACCAACAATTCACAACAAAACTCATGGATTTATACTTTTAACAATTTAATCCTTATTCCCAAAATTTAACAAAAATCACTTAATAAAACATGTTTATTTGCAATAAAGATTAATAATCTATCAAGTAACTTCAAAACCTATCCAAAAACATCCATGAAAGGTCCCTCAACCTTTAACAGTTTTGCAAATTAACCCCCGGGCTAGCTAGATTAAGCTAAAACAAACTCAAAAACATAAAAATCATTAAAGATGGGACACGAAACCATACCATGCAAGGAATTTTGACCTAGCCAAACTTAAAGCTTCTCCTTCCATGGAGAATTCAGTTGAAACAAAAATAATAGGAGGAAGATTATGATTTTAGCCTATTTGATTTTAAGTTTATTTACCAATTTACCCTTTAAAAACTATCAAAATTTTATTAAAACCTTGTCCATGCACATCCACTAACACTTTAAGTGGTATATTACCATTCAAGTCCTTTAGTTTAAGATTTCATAGCCATTGGGCTCCTTTAATTAATAGAACTCAACTTTTACACTTTTTACGATTTAGTCTTTTTTACCTAATTAACCATTTAAACATCAAAATTTCTTAACGAAACTTTAATACAACCTAATATAATCCTGTAGACATTGAATCAATATTAAAATAATAATTTAGTCATTGAAATTGTGGCCCCGAAACCACTATTTTTGACACCACTGAAAATGGGTTGTTACACAGCTCGTTGATTTAAGATCGCAAATGATATCAAACAAATTTCTCTGATCCCGCTGGTTTACAAATTTTTTTCTTATGTGAAATACAATTCACAGTATTCTGCAATACAATTCTTGACTCCTGTACCACACTATCAGACAACAAAATTTGCTTAATAAAGTTTCAAATTAAAACCTATAAATAAGCCCCAAATTACACATATCATAAGTGTAAGCTTGTCTTAAAAGAGTCACTTTATAACTCTTCTTCGACAAGATGGGGGACAAATTGTTATATAATTATAAGATGGGGTAACTTTAAAGAATAAACTGTACTTATTAGCTAGAGCAAAAATTTTGAAGATTTTATGGTAAAAAGATATGTGAGTCTAGTTTCAGGGAAAATTAGTGGATCTTAATTTGGAGTTCCGTAGCTCCAGATATAAATAATTTAATGACTACGACTCGAGAAAACAACTTGACCTGAACATAAATAAAAGTACAATTATGGTTGTATTACCTTGAAAAGCAAGTTGATAAATTGCTTATTATTTTCATACGGTTTTACTAAGCTATAAAGCTTACTCCTTTCCTTTCCTTTTCTTTAGTGTTGACAGGTTAGCTCGGGTTGGAGACCGTCGGAGGTAGCATCACACTATCAAGTCACTACCTTTGGAAAAATGAAGCATATATTAGAAATTTCAAGTGAGTGTAATATATAGGGATCTAGTTTATTGACATGTGTTATTATACTTTGGCCAAATGTATTGGCTTATATTGAGTTATATGTATATGGCCATGAGATGTGGCTCATATTCATTATGGCTTGTAAACTTAACTATTCATGTCATGTCTAAAGTTTATGATGTGATTATGTTTGTTTGCCATGCATGGTTGGTAATTTGACATGTGTGTTGGATATATGCTCTATGACCAATTGAGGTGGTCATAGCCATGTAATAATTGCACTTTATAAAAACAATGTGATAATGGTTGAACATGAGTGCTTGATGGATAAGTTGGTAGCCTTAGTATAATGGTAAAAGTGATCGTCAAAATGACAAGTCTTATGAATGTGAATTATGTAACATCCCGAAATAGGGCCTAAACGGAACAGTGGTTGCGAAACCACAAATTCGAGGTAGAAAAATTTATTTTATTATTATTTTGAGGTCTATGATATGTTTGCATGATTATGTGAAAAGTTCGTGAAGAAATTCTATGCATAAAGTACTTAATTTGAAATTAGGGACTAAATTGAATAAATTGCAAAACTTGTGTTCTAGAAGTATTTTGCATAAAATTGAATTAGATTATTAATTAGAGGTCCTTAAAGAGTAATTTTACCAATTTCTAAGTCTATGGACAAAAATTAGGACATGGAAGGAATTTTTGAAAGTTTAGTAGTAAGGGCATTTTGGTCATTTAGTTATTAAAATGAATTAAAAACAAAATTAAAAGCCAATTTTTGTCCATCTTCTTCATTAGGACGAAATTTCAAGGGTTATCCATAGCTAGGGCTTGTTTCAAGCTTTCAAGCTCCATGGTAAGTGATTCCAAGCCCCGTTTTTAATGTTCTTTACGTTTTGAGTCCCTAGAGCTCGATAAAGCTTATGCTACCAATAATTTAAGTTAGGGTTCATATTTGGAAAAATACCCATAGGTGAAATTTGTGTATTTTGGTGTTTTATGATAGAATATGAGGTTTTAAATTATGTTAGACAATTTGTACTACTCTTGTTTTAAGCAAAAAGCGAGTAAAAGGACTTAATTGGTAAAAATACCTAATAGTCATAAGTGCTTGTTAGAGTATGAATTTGATGCTGCCATAGAAGGAAAAATGACCAGCATGTCATGAAACGTAAGAAAATTGGCTGAAGTTTAATTTACTGAGCTTTGGGGCAAAAGTGTAAATATGCAAAAGTTTAGGGCAAAATTGTAATTTTTCCAAAATATGATTTTGAGTCAATTTGAATAATGTGAGTCCTAATTAGACTATATTTTAAATGATAGAGCAAGGAAAACTGAAATTCGGGCTAAAATGGAGAAAATACCAAGTTGTGGACGAAATGGTAAAAGTAGCTATTTTTGCATACGAGGTAAGTTTACAGTAAATAAATGCAATGTTCTTTTATTTTACATTATTATTGTAAATTTCCAGCATTTATATACTTATTTTATGAGAATATTTAAAGTCAAATTAAAGGCAAAGTGACAGAGAAAAAGCATTAGGAAGCCCCGTTTGAACCTTAGGAATGTTAGGATATTGGGGTTGACAGGACAGGACAGGACAGAAATGAGCCATGTAAGTCCATATCAGATATATGGCTTTGGAGACAGGAATGAGCCATGTAAGCCCATATTAGATATATATATATGGCATTGGAGACAGGAATAATTCATGTAAGTCCATGTCGAAGACATGGCATTGCGAGATATTGATAGACAGAACGACCCCAAATCCTTAGTATTCCGAGTGGTTCAATGGGTCATTGTACACGTTAAATTACAGTGAATTATCAGCAAAAGAGAAGGTAGATTATATTTATGAATAGTGAAAGGTCGTAAGAAAGAAGGTAAGTAAGTAAAGAAGAAGGTAGAAAATGAGAAGTAAAGAAAGTTTATGAGGCTAGGTGATATTATGTATAATCATTCATTATGTTTGAATGTTGTAATTTATTTGCTTGTAAACTTACTAAGCCTAGTGCTTACTCTCTTTATTTTCTTTTTCTTATAGTTTTTATCAAGCCACTCGGGGATCGAAGGAAACGTCGGAGACCCGATCACACTATTGAAGAAATCACATTGGTATAGTTAGACGTTTAGTTTTGTGTATGGCATGTATAGGAACTTGGTTTCTTTTGATATGATATGCTCAATGAATGATGTGTAAATACTTGCTAGTGATTAGCTAATAGAATGGCTGATGATATACATGTTTAATTGTATGTATGAATAAGTAGTAACTATCACATGAAAACTAAGAAAAATGTGAAAGTAACTTAAAAACAGATTCAAGTATCAGAAATAATGTGATTTTGAAAAATAACTAAAAATCGTAGAGACATGGTTTGATGGTGAATAATATATGAAATTAAAGCTTATTATGTCTATTTTCTTATGGAATAAGCAAAATAGGTAAAGGTATTATATTTTATGAGATATCTGAGTTTTAGTGAAACAGGGTCAGAGAAAATTCTAGATCCCCTGTTTCAAATTTTGGAAATTCACCATGAATTGTAAAAAAATAATTAGGTGGTGTAATTTATATGGTTAGAATCCTTATTGAATCTAGTTTTAATAGAAACAAACGGTATAGTTATATTAATTTTTTATAGGGAGAAAAGTGGTTCGTAGTAAGTAGAGGTCAGTGCAGTCGAATTCTGAAACAGGGGTAGCTTTAACTAATAAACTGTACTAATTGGCTAAGTCAAAAATTCTAGAAAAAAATTAGTAGATAGATATATGAGTCTAGTTTCAGGAAAAATTTACGGATCTTAATTTTGAGTTTTGAAACTCGAGAAATGAATTTTTAAGAAGCTATGACGCAGAAAAACAGTTTATTCCGAAAATTAAAATAAGTGGTTTAGAGTTGTTTAAAAGGTAAGATAAGTTTAGTAACACCTCAAGCTTGACTCCGGTGACGGTTTCGGATGTGGGGGCGTTGCATTTATTAGTGAGCGTGAAGGCATCGTAAGAGGAGCGTTCCCCGATAGGGAGAGGAGGCAGGGCCATCTCTTGCCTCTTGCGAACATCCGGGCGATCAACTCAATTCCCACAATCAAGGCTATTTGTTCTCGAATATGCGAGATGGACAAACTGGCTTCATCTAATGCTTGCTCTCATCTTGCTAAGAAGTTAGCACTACCTTATTCGCTTACTGAGAGAGCTTAACCAATACAGAGCGAGTTTAGTCGATTCTCTGAATAGCTATACATGCCATACACGATTTTGATAGTGTGACGACTCTCGACGATTTTTAAATATTTTGTTTTATTGTAATGGATCCCGAAGCGAGCTGGTGATGATGATGTAGAAAGTAATCGCTGCTCGCGGAAGGGTAGCGCCATCCGAGAATAGGCGATGTGATTAATCGGGAGAGAGTGACTCGAGAAGCTCTCTTCCAAGCTTTGAATAATTGGTTTGCCGAGTTCGCTCAGACAAATCCGTAGTCGACCTCCTCCACCCCTCATGACTCTCGGGCTACCCATGTAGCTCAAGCTTCCCATCACAGTACAATGATAAGAGAAAAGCCACCAGTGATAGAATCGAGAAACAAGGGGCGTAAGAGTTCGAGCAACAAAACATGATGATGCAGAAAGAGCAAAATTTTGGTTAGAAAATACTATCGAGTCTTTGATGAATTATCTTGTACACTCGAGGAATGTATGAAATGTGTAATATCACTTCTTAGAGACTCACCTACTACTAGTGGAAGACACTTGTATCAGTTTGTACCAAAGGAGAGGATCACTTGGGATTTCTTTCGGGAGGAATTTCGTAAAAGTACATCGATCGTGGGTTTATTGACCGTAAGAGAAAGGAATTCTGGAATTGAAACAAGGGAGCTCTTGTGTTCTCCAAGATAGATTTGAGATCCTGATACTACGGTTGCGAGTTAAAGAGTCGATGCCTCAAGACTGCTTTTTCCGGACTAGGTGAAGGTATTAAGGTTGATCCGAGCAAGATTTCACCATTGTTGATTGGAAGCCTCCTAGAAATGTATCGGTTAGAAGTTTTCTTGGTCTTGCTTTGGATATTGTAGAGGATTTTCCATGATAGCTACCCTGTTGACAAGATTTCTGCGAAAGGATATCAAGTTTGAATGGATTGAGAAGTGTCAACAGAGTTTTGACAAGTTAAAAGCATTATTGACTAAAGCTCTGCTTTAGTACAACCGAGAACCGTGTAAGGAGTTTGTGATTTACAAATGATGCGTCCATGAATGGACTTGGTTGTGTACTTATGCGGGAAGGGAAGGTAATTGCTTATGCCTCTAGATAGCTAAAGCCACATGAGAAGAAGTATCCGATGCATGATTTTGAGCTAGCTGCCATTATTTTTATGTTGAAGATTTGGAGACATCATTTGTATGCGGTGAGAAGTGCCACATATTCACTGATCACAAAAGTTTGAAATTGAAGCAAAGAAGATGGCTAGAGTTGATTAAAGATTATGAGCTAGTGATTGATTATCACCTGTATGTGTACTGCAGAATGATGAGCTTATTCGAAAGATCTTACCTAAGCACATAGTAGTTTTTTTTGTCTATTTATCCAGTATTACAAAGATGTATAATGATTTGAAGAAAATGTACTTTGGTGGGTAGGAATAAAAGGGACATTTGAGTTTGTTTCTAGATGTTTGATATGTCACAGTAAAAAGGCCGAACATCGGTACCTTCAGTTTATTGCAGCTTTGTGCTAGTCCACAGAGTGGAAATGGAATCGAGTTATTATAGATTTTGTGACAGGATTGCCGTTTACACCGAGAAAGAAAGATGCAGTATGGGTTGTGATTGATAAGTTAACAAAGTCGGCTCATTTTATCCCAGTTCGTATGGATTTTTCACTTGACAAGTTGGCCGAGTTGTATATTTCGAGATAGTCGACTACATGGGGTAGACGAGGCTACATGGGAACTCGAAGAGGCTATGTGAAAACAGTACCCAAATCTCTTCATGTAAGATTTTCTGGGACGAAAATTCCTAAAGGGGGAGAAATGTAACATCGCAAATAGGGCCTAAACGGAACAAGTGGTTGCGAAACCACAAATTTGAGGTAGAAAAATTTATTTTATTATTATTTTGAGGTCTATGATATATTTGCATGATTGTGTGAAAAGTTCGTGAAGAAATTCTATGCATAAAGTACTTAATTTGAAATTAGGGACTAAATTGAATAAATTGCAAAACTTGTGTTCTAGAAGTATTTTGCATAAAATTGAATTAGATTATTAATTAGAGGTCCTTAAAGAGTAATTTTACCAATTTCTAAGTCTATGGACAAAAATTAGGACATGGAAGGAATTTTTGAAAGTTTAGTAGTAAGGGCATTTTGGTCATTTAGTTATTAAAATGAATTAAAAACAAAATTAAAAGCCAATTTTTGTCCATCTTCTTCATTAGGACGAAATTTCAAGGGTTATCCATAGCTAGGGTTTGTTTCAAGCTTTCAAGCTCCATGGTAAGTGATTCCAAGCCCCGTTTTTAATGTTCTTTACGCTTTAGTCCCTGAGCTCGATAAAGCTTATGCTAGCAATAATTTAAGTTAGGGTTCAAATTTGGAAAAATACCCATAGGTGAAATTTGTGTATTTTGGTGTTTTATGATAGAATATGAGGTTTTAAATTATGTTAGACAATTTGTACTACTCGATTTTAAGCAAAAACGAGTAAAAGGACTTAATTGGTAAAAATACCTAATAGTCATAAGTGCTTGTTAGAGTATGAATTTGATGCTGCCATAGAAGGGAAAAATGACCAGCATGTCATGAAACATAAGAAAATAGGCTGAAGTTTAATTTACGAGCTTTGGGGCAAAAGTGTAAATATGCAAAAGTTTAGGGGCAAAATTATAATTTTGGCAAAATATGATTTTGAGTCAATTTGAATAATGTGAGTCCTAATTAGACTATATTTTAAATGATAGAGCAAGGAAAACTGAAATTCGGGCTAAAATGGAGAAAATACCAAGTTGTGGACGAAATGGTAAAAGTAGCTATTTTTGCATACGAGGTAAGTTCTGATAAAAATAAATGCAATGTTCTTTTATTTTACATTATTATTGTAAATTTCCAGCATTTATATACTTATTTTATAAGAATATTTAAAGTCAAATTAAAGGCAAAGTGACAGAGAAAAAGCATTAGGAAGCCCCGTTTGAACCTTAGGAATGTTAGGATATTGGGGTTGACAGGACAGGACAGGAGCAGAAATGAGCCATGTAAGTCCATATCGGATATATGGCTTTGGAGACAGGAATGAGCCATGTAAGCCCATATTAGATATATATATGGCATTGGAGACAGGAATAATTCATGTAAGTCCATGTCGAAGACATGGCATTGGCGAGATATTGATAGACGAGAACGACCCCAAAGTATCCTTAGTATTCCGAATGGTTCAATGGGTCATTGTACACGTTAAATTACAGTGAATTATCAGCAAAAGAGAAGGTAGATTATATTTATGAATAGTGAAAGGTCAGGTAAGAAAGAAGGTAAGTAAGTAAAGAAGAAGGTAGAAAATGAGAAGTAAAGAAAGTTTATGAGGCTAGGTGATATTATGTATAATCATTCATTATGCTGAATGTTGTAATTTATTTGCTTGTAAGCTTACTAAGCCTAGTGCTTACTCTCTTTATTTTCTTTTTCTTATAGTTTTTATCAAGTCACTCGGGGATCGAAGGAAACGTCGGAGACCCGATCACACTATCGAAGAAATCACATTGGTATAGTTAGACGTTTAGTTTTGTGTATGGCATGTATAGGAACTTGGTTTCTTTTGATATGATATGCTCAATGAATGATGTGTAAATACTTGCTAGTGATTAGCTAATAGAATGGCTGATGATATACATGTTTAATTGTATGCATGAATAAGTAGTAACTATCACATGAAAACTAAGAAAAATGTGAAAGTAACTTAAAAACAGATTCAAGTATCAGAAATAATGTGATTTTGAAAAATAGCTAAAAATCGTAGAGACATGGTTTGATGGTGAATAATATATGAAATTAAAGCTTATTATGTCTATTTTCTTATGGACTAAGCAAAATAGGTAAAGGTATTATATTTTATGAGATATCTGAGTTTTAGTAAAACAGGGTCAGAGAAAATTCTAGATCCCCTGTTTCAAATTTTGGAAATTCACCATGAATTGTAAAAAAATAATTAGGTGGTGTAATTTATATGGTTAGAATCCTTATTGAATCTAGTTTTAATAGAAACAAACGGTATAGTTATATTAATTTTTTATAGGGAGAAAAGTGGTTTGTAGTAAGTAGAGGTCAGTGCAGTAGAATTCTGAAACAGGGGTAGCTTTAACTAATAAACTGTACTAATTTGCTAAGTCAAAAATTCTAGAAAAAAATTAGTAGATAGATATATGAGTCTAGTTTCAGGAAAAATTTACAGATCTTAATTTCGAGTTTTGAAACTCGAGAAATGAATTTTTAAGCAGCTATGACGCAGAAAAACAGTTTATTCCGAAAATTAAAATAAGTGGTTTAGAGTTGTTTAAAAGGTAAGATAAGTTTAGTAACACCTCAAGCTTGACTCCGGTGACGGTTTCAGGTGTGGGGGCGTTGCATTTATTGGTATCAGAGTAGGTTTAGTCGATTCTCGGAACAGTTAGTGTGAGTAAATGTCTAGCTATACATGCCATACCTGTATTTTGATAGTGTGACGACTCCTGACGATTTTTAAATATTTTGTTTTATTGTAATGGATCCCGAGCGAGCTGGTGATGATGATGTAGAAAGTAATGCGCTTTGCTCGCGGAAGAAGGTAGCGCCATCCGAGAATAGGCCAAGAATAAAGATTAATCGGGAGGAGTGACTCGAGAAGCTCTCTTCTAAGCTTTGAATAATTGGTTTGCCGAGAGTTCGTTAAATCACGAATCCGGTGAGTCGACCTCCCACCCCTCATGACTCTCGGGCTACCCATGTAGCTCAAGCTTCCCAATCACACAGTACAATGATAAGAGAAAAGCCACCGATTGATAGAATCGGAAACAAGGGGCGTAAGAGTTCCGAACAACAAAACATGATGATGCGAAAAAGAGCAAAATTTTGGTTAGAAAATACTATCGAGTCTTTGATGAATTATCTTGTACACCCGAGGAATGTATGAAATGTGTAATATCACTTCTTAGAGACTCACCTACTACTAGTGGAAGACACTTGTATCGGTTGTACCAAAGGAGAGGATCACTTGGGATTTCTTTCGGGAGGAATTTCGTAAAAGTACATCGATCGTGGTTTATTGACCGTAAGAGAAAGGAATTCTGAATTGAAACAAGGGAGCTCTGTGTTCTCCAAGATAGATTTGAGATCCTGGATACTATCGATTCCGAGTTAAAGAGTCGATGTCCCAAGACTGCATTTCCGGACTAGGTGAAGGTATTAAGGTTGATCCGAGCAAGATTTCACCATTGTTGATTGGAAGCCTCCTAGAAATGTATCGAAGTTAGAAGTTTTCTTGGTCTTGCCGGATATTGTAGAGGATTTTCCATGATAGCTACCCTCACGACAAGATTTCACTGAAAAGGATATCAAGTTTGAATGGATTGAGAAGTGTCAACGAGTTTTGACAAGTTAAAAGCATTATTGACTAAAGCTCCTATTTTAGTACAACCGAACCCGGTAAGGAGTTTGTGATTTACAAATGATGCGTCCATGAATGGACTTGGTTGTGTACTTATGCAGGAAGGGAAGGTAATTGCTTATGCCTCTAGATAGCTAAAGCCACATGAGAAGAAGTATCCGATGCATGATTTTGAGCTAGCTGCCATTATTTTTGCGTTGAAGATTTGGAGACATCATTTGTACGGTGAGAAGTGCCACATATTCACTGATCACAAAAGTTTGAAATTGAAGCAAAGAAGATGGCTAGAGTTGATTAAAGATTATGAGCTAGTGATTGATTATCACCCAGGGTATGTGTACCGAAGAATGATGAGCTTATTCGAAAGATCTTACCGGAAGCACATAGTAGTTTTTTTTGTCTATTTATCCAGGTATTACAAAGATGTATAATGATTTGAAGAAAATGTCTTGGTGGGTAGGAATAAAAGGACATTTCGAGTTTGTTTCTAGATGTTTGATCTATCAACAGTAAAGGCCGAACATCGTGTACCTTCGTGTTTATTGCGACTGTGCTAGTCCACGAGTGGAAATGGAATCGAGTTATTATAGATTTTGTGATGTGGATTGCCGTTTACAATCGAGAAAGAAAGATGCAGTATGGGTTGTGATTGATAAGTTAACGAAGTCGGCTCATTTTATCCCAGTTCGTATGGATTTTTCACTTGACAAGTTGGCCGAGTTGTATATTTCAGAGATAGTCAGACTACATGGGGTAGACGAGGCTACATGGGAACTCGAAGAGGCTATGTGAAAACAGTACCCAAATCTCTTCACAGGTAAGATTTTCGGGGACGAAAATCCCTAAAGGGGGGGAGAAATGTAACATCGCGAAATAGGGCCTAAACGGAATAGTGGTTGCGAAACCACAAATCCGAGGTAGAAAAATTTATTTTATTATTATTTTGAGGTCTATGATATGTTTGCATGATTGTGTGAAAAGTTCGTGAAGAAATTTTATGCATAAAGTACTTAATTTGAAATTAGGGACTAAATTGAATAAATTGCAAAACTTGTGTTCTAGAAGTATTTTGCATAAATTTGAATTAGATTATTAATTTAGAGGTCCTTAAAGAGTAATTTTACCAATTTCTAAGTCTATGGACAAAAATTAGGACATGGAAGGAATTTTTGAAAGTTTAGTAGTAAGGGCATTTTGGTCATTTAGTTATTAAAATGAATTAAAAACAAAATTAAAAGCCAATTTTTGTCCATCTTCTTCATTAGGACGAAATTTCAAGGGTTATCCATAGCTAGGGTTTGTTTCAAGCTTTCAAGCTCCATGGTAAGTGATTCCAAGCCCCGTTTTTAATGTTCTTTACGTTTTGAGTCCCTGGCTCGATAAAGCTTATGCTAGCAATAATTTAAGTTAGGGTTCAAATTTGGAAAAATACCCATAGGTGAAATTTGTGTATTTTGGTGTTTTATGATAGAATATGAGGTTTTAAATTATGTTAGACAATTTGTACTACTCGGTTTTAAGCAAAAACGAGTAAAAGGACTTAATTGGTAAAAATACCTAATAGTCATAAGTGCTTGTTAGAGTATGAATTTGATGCTGCCATAGAAGGGAAAATGACCAGCATGTCATGAAACATAAGAAAATAGGCTGAAGTTTAATTTACGAGCTTTGGGGCAAAAGTGTAAATATGCAAAAGTTTAGGGGCAAATTGTAATTTTGGCAAAATATGATTTTGAGTCAATTTGAATAATGTGAGTCCTAATTAGACTATATTTTAAATGATAGAGCAAGGAAAACTGAAATTCGGGCTAAAATGGAGAAAATACCAAGTTGTGGACGAAATGGTAAAAGTAGCTATTTTTGCATACGAGGTAAGTTTACAGTAAATAAATGCAATGTTCTTTTATTTTACATTATTATTGTAAATTTCCAGCATTTATATACTTATTTTATGAGAATATTTAAAGTCAAATTAAAGGCAAAGTGAGAGAAAAAGCATTAGGAAGCCCCGTTTGAACCTTAGGAATGTTAGGATATTGGGGTTGACCGGGACGGGACAGAGAGAAATGAGCCATGTAAGTCCATATCGGATATATGGCTTTGGAGACAGGAATGAGCCATGTAAGCCCATATTAGATATATATATATATGGCATTGGAGACAGAATAATTCATGTAAGTCCATGTCGAAGACATGGCATTGGCGAGATATTGATAGACAGAACGACCCAAAGTATCCTTAGTATTCCGAGTGGTTCAATGGGTCATTGTACACGTTAAATTACAGTGAATTATCAGCAAAGAGAAGGTAGATTATATTTATGAATAGTGAAAGGTCGGGTAAGAAAGAAGGTAAGTAAGTAAAGAAGAAGGTAGAAAATGAGAAGTAAAGAAAGTTTATGAGGCTAGGTGATATTATGTATAATCATTCATTATGCTTGAATGTTGTAATTTATTTGCTTGTAAGCTTACTAAGCCTAGTGCTTACTCTCTTTATTTTCTTTTTCTTATAGTTTTATCAAGTCACTCGGGGATCGAAGGAAACGTCGGAGACCCGATCACACTATCGAAGAAATCACATTGGTATAGTTAGGCGTTTAGTTTTGTGTATGGCATGTATAGGAACTTGGTTTCTTTTGATATGATATGCTCAATGAATGATGTGTAAATACTTGCTAGTGATTAGCTAATAGAATGGCTGATGATATACATGTTTAATTGTATGTATGAATAAGTAGTAACTATCACATGAAAACTAAGAAAAATGTGAAAGTAACTTAAAAACAGATTCAAGTATCAGAAATAATGTGATTTTGAAAAATAACTAAAAATCGTAGAGACATGGTTTGATGGTGAATAATAAATGAAATTAAAGCTTATTATGTCTATTTTCTTATGGAATAAGCAAAACAGGTAAAGGTATTATATTTTATGAGATATCTGAGTTTTAGTGAAACAGGTCGAGAAAAATTCTAGATCCCCTGTTTCAAATTTTGGAAATTCACCATGAATTGTAAAAAAATAATTAGGTGGTGTAATTTATATGGTTAGAATCCTTATTGAATCTAGTTTTAATAGAAACAAACGGTATAGTTATATTAATTTTTTATAGGGAGAAAAGTGGTTCGTAGTAAGTAGAGGTCAGTGCAGTCGAATTCTGAAATAGGGGTAGATTTAACTAATAAACTGTACTAATTGGCTAAGTCAAAAATTCTAGAAAAAAATTAGTAGATAGATATATGAGTCTAGTTTCAGGAAAAATTTACAGATCTTAATTTCGAGTTTTGAAACTCGAGAAATGAATTTTTAAGCAGCTATGATGCAGAAAAATAGTTTATTCCGAAAATTAAAATAAGTGGTTTAGAGTTGTTTAAAAGGTAAGATAAGTTTAGTAACACCTCAAGCTTGACTCCGGTGACAGTTTCGGGTGTTGGGGCATTACAAATTAAGGAATCTAGACTTGGTATTGCATAAGTAGATGCATTGCTTATAAGAGGACATGTTAATGTTATGAATATTCTTAATAAAGAGTGTTTAATCACTAAAATGATACCATGATTTCTGGTTTAAATATGTATAAGGTTGTAAGGGTTTATGGGTAACATGAAGGCTTGGACAATAGCCTAAGTGTTGACTACACGGGCCGAGACACGGTCGTGTGTCTCAACCGTGTGGGGGACACGGCCTTAGTATACAGGCGTGTGGCTTGGCTGTGTGGTTCAAATTATTCGCTAACGTCATAGACAGAAAGTTACACGGCCTGAGGACACGGGCGTGTCAAAGGTACACATGTGTGTCCCTGTGTCCATACGGGTGTGTGACCTTCTGTCATGGAAAAAGTTTCTAAGTTTTCCCAAAACTTTCTAAGGTTCTCGATTTAGTCCCTAACTACTCTTAATGCATGTTTAGGGCTTCGTAGGCCCATGAATGAGACATTATGCATGTGTATGAAAAGTTTTGATACGAATAAAATTTTTTAGCTTGATTTTTGCATGTTTGTGAACAATTAAGTTTGGTAATGCCTCGTACCCTGTTTCGACATCGGAAACTGGTAAGGGGTGTTACATTTATTAGTATCAGAGCTATGGTTTAGTTAGTTCTCAGACTAACCTAGCATGTATGAGAGTCTAGCTATACATTCCATAAATACATGATAGTGTGATATCTCCCAACGTGAATGAGAACTATCTTGCTCAGACAAAAGTACTCTCCAACTGAGCTACACCCAACTATGTTGATAGTAATACCAAAGTATTGAATGAAGTGCTGTGGTGATGAGTTGAAACTTGGAAAGGTACGAATAAGATTCATAATATCATGCTATGGATGTTCTGATTGGACATTAAAATTTTGACAGATTGCAATGGTTCCTTCAAATGAGATAAATGACTATATTGTAATGAGTTTATTTATGTTTAGTTGATGATTTCTATGATGTATATAGTCAATTTACTCGGGCGAAAGTATGTGTTTAGATAACTCATCAAAAATATCGATGGAATGAATGTTCATGTATACTTATTTGAATGAATATGGTTGGCAAGTTCACATAGTCTGAGTATAAGTGTTAAATTGCTTGGATTGATTTACATGTTTGTAATGATATGCATATGATGATGTGTGAGATAAAGTATAGATTGGAATATATTTATCCATGTTTGTTGACTCTCGTATGATGTTATGTACATGACTTGTTTGATTAAATAAATGGGATAAGTAAAGTTAGTTAGAATTCATAGAGATCATGCATAAATGTACTTGTCTAAATGAGATAATTGGAAAGTTGGTGTAAAACGAATATGAATGTCAGTTTGTCTGAAATGAATGGTATGATTTTGATGATGTTGCTATGATGATAAAAGTTGTGTCATATGCATATGTGTATGAGAGTCGAGTCAGAGGCCTTATGACTTCACCCCCTTACCAGAGTGGTGTTTCATAATGGAATTTCGGGAGATTTGCGTTGAATAAACTTAAGTGTGAAACCAAAGAGTTCAGTGAGGGAATAACTATAAACATGATTAGATATTAAGAATGAGTTGATAAACACACTAGAGCTAGAAAAGTATTAGATTGACATAAAGATTATTTGAGTATTGTAATGCCACAGTTAAAGAAGAAATTTACTTTGGAAAATCAAATTACTCAGGTACAAGGTCGAGAGAATGTAATAATCGTGACCTTCTCAAAACTGATCTTCTTTAGTGAAAGGAATAATATGAGATTTATGATGACAGAAATAGTTAGAGGAATAATATTTGTAATATGAGATGTCTGAGCATGGTAATTGCAGTGAACAGATGATGACCGCCTCTCTTGATATATTGTAAAAGATCATTGTTCTCAGAAGTGTTATAGTAACTATCTATCTTCTGATGAAATTCTTATTATACGAGAATGCTATCTAATCTAAATGGTAGACGAAGGCATTGTCGGTTTAACCGATTTATAATTTATTTTGCTCTACTTCTCTCTGGTATTCTGTTATATTCAGTTTGTTGGGAACTTATAAGAAAATGCATATGATGCTACGATTTTGTTTCCCTTAATTGTTGCATTTGATTCTAGTGGGATGAAATGATGTTCTCTTCTAGACTTTTTCTCTCTGAGGAATTATTGAGGTCTTTCATATTTCCTTAAGAGTTTGTTTTCGGTCTTTCGAGATAGTATCGTATCTTGGGATTTCTCTATCCTAGATTTCTTTACTTGGTTTTCTTGTTATCTTTGTTCCTTAATCTGTCAATTATGACTCATGCTCAAAGTGTGTTCTTTAGTTGCGATAATCATGTTAAGTGTGACTATGCTCCTGATTTGATCATGGTAAAGTGGCGATGCTAACATTTGGATTTCTCTAATTTTCGTGTAAGGATTTGACTTCGGCAAAGGCATAAGTGGTGAAATTTTGAAATTCAATTGGTATGATGGATCTCTATTCTCAAGTAAAATAATCAAAGCTAATGTCTTCAATTGAGATATATTGGTTATTTGAGCTAATGCAAGTGAAATGGTCTTTGATTAGCATGAGGAGTGAATTCCGAATGATTGTATGTGTCTTATGAAAGTTGAATGGCTTATTCCATGTTAGCAAAACTTGGAAAGATTAGAATATTATTAACCGAAGCATTTGAACTGGTCTAGTCTGCACTTGGGCAGAGACTTCTTAATTTTCAATGATGCACTGTTGTATGAATTGTGATATGTTTTAAGATAAGATAATGTGATAGCTTAGAGCATTCGATACCACAGAAAGATTTGAGTTGTTAACGAGTTTAGAGCCAAGTATCATGTTTTACCAGAACTATCTTCTCCAGTGCTAATATTAGAATAGAGATGAGAAAGGATTATTCTCGAGGCTATATCAGAATTTTTCCTGCTTGGAAATGGAAAAATGTGATGTAGCTTATTGCTAGATGTTTGACGAGATCTGTGAATCATGCCGAGATATACTGAATCCCCGGTCATCAGATTAATGAAATTTCGTGTCTATATGATTGTTGGATTTCTTGAAATACTAGTCTCAACTAATCAGATTGAGATCTGGGTTATATATATTATGATTTCTTGGAAAAGCTAAAGGAGGCTTTGAAATTTAAAGGCAACTGAGAGTCGATTTGGTAATCAATCGGACTGTGTGAAATTATAGAGAGTGTAAAGCCAAGATGAACTGGCTAGTTTTATTATTCAAATTTGAAAAGATTCAAGTATGTGCATATATGTGACATGATGGCATAGATCAGACTTTTATGTATATGAACTCTCAGATGGAGGTTGAAATTCAGCTGAGGTGGGATATAGAAATGAACCACTTATGACATTGATATGAGAAAGTAAAGAGATAAGTATTATAGGCACAGTTGAGTGAAAGTTCTTTAGTGATGATTATGGGAGAGAGAAGTTTATGTGAATACCAAAACCACTTTTTCGGTAAGATTTTCGAGGACGAAAGTCCCTAAGGGGGGAGAATTGTAACAATCCAATTTTGGGCCTAGTCAGAACAGTGGTTTCAGAACCACTATTCTAAGGCCAGAAAAATTATTTTAATGTTATTTTATGTGTTATAGCATGATTATATGAGTGCATGAAAACTTTGGTGAATTAATTTTAGTGTTTGGGAGCTTAATTGCGAAAAAGGACTAAATCGCATTAAGGGCAAAAGTTTTATTTTATTAGCCAAAGGTGTTAAATTGATAGAGAAACATAATTGGGGATGTTTAAAGTGCAAATAGACCCTAAAAAGTTGCTTGGTCGGCCATAGGGACAAGATTTGACAAAATTGTCAAATTTAGGTTGAGTTGGTAGCTTATTTTGACTATAAATAAAATAAAATAAAGAAAAAGGGGATATCATCTTTTCTTCTTCCTTCCTCCACCGAAAATACCAGCAAAATAGGGGTTTTGAGAGTGCAAGATTTCAGCAACTTTCATCCCTTTCAAGTAAGTGATTTTGATGATAATTTTTGTTGATTTTTGTGTTTTTGGGACCCTTGTAGCATGAGCTAACTAAAGCGGGGACTATTTTGCAAAATGTTTGAAAGTCTAGGGTTTTTCCATGAGAGCATTCATGTTTTTTGCTAAATTTTTATGAAAGAAAATGAGTCATGGTTGTATAATAAACAACTTTTGTGAAAGGAGTATACATATTTTGTAAAGTTTGTAAAATAAGTTGTAAATGTGTGAAATAATTGAAATTGTGAGTTTCTATAATTATAAAAGAATTTGGCTAGGCTTGGTAAAGGAGGAAATTCGATAAAAATTGATTTACGAGCCTAAGGGCAAAATCATAATTTTTGTAAAGTCTAAGGGCAAAACGGTCATTTTGTCAAATTGTGAAGTATAGAATGTTTAATTAGTGTAATGATTAAATGAGTGAATTTCATCATGTTAGATCAAGAAAATCGAGATTTGGGCTTAAATCGGAAGGTACAAGGTTATGGACTAAAATGGAATAATTATTCGAAATTGCATTCGAAGTAAGTCCGTGTGACTAAATAAGCATGTTATCTATGTTATTGTTAATATACTTGAAAACTATCTTGCTTTGGTTATACTGAATTATATGTTGATGATATTGAGTATGATGAAAGTGATGCCAAATGTTAATAATATCCATGTGATGATATAATAGATTAGAAGTTTGATGGAATATGATATCTCATAGAAACGAGTAAGTTGCATGTAAATAATGCAACTTAGTCGTATTTATGCATTAAATATTTGGTTATGTATATAATGCTTGAATGCATCTATGAGTAATACATGGTGAGATTTAATGCGGTAAAAACTCCCGATTGAACCTTAGGAATAGATCAGATATCCTTGCCATGACATTTGGGTGATATGGATGTGTGCTAGTGTAAGACATGTCTGGGACATGCATCGGCCACATTATGAGAGCCAGTGTAAGACCATGTCTGGGACATGGCATCAGCATTAAGACGAGAGCTAGTGTAAGACATGTCTGGGACATGCATCAGCCTCGAGATATGCAAGCTAGTGTAAGAACTGTTTGGGACATGGCATCGGCTTGACATGTGTCAGTGTAAGACCTGTCTGGGACATAGCATCGACACCGATAGATGAGAGCCAGTGTAAGACCTGTCTGGGACATGGCATCGGCCTCAATATATGAAAGTCAGTGTAAGACCTGTCTGGGACATGGCATCGACTTAGATATGTGAGCCAATGTAAGACCATGTTTGGTACATGGCATCGGCATCGTACCCTTATGTTTGAGGCTTAGTGATTATCTTAGGGTATTCCAAATGGTTCAACGGGAAATTTAAGGTTTAAGTTGAAATGATAGAGCTTATGACTATGTTGTGAGTGGTACAGGTACTTACATGAAATTGATGAAATGTGAATTCAATCCATGTTGTATGATTAGTAAGGAATGAATATGAGCATGTTGAGTAACACAGGTATGTATGCCAAGCTCATGAGAAATGATTTCGGTTCATGATGCACATTTGGTGAAGATGTAAATAAGTAATTCATGCCTATAAGAATGATTTTGTGATGGCCTTGTGATTATAGGTCTATAATTATGATGTATAAATATGTATATTTACCAATGTGGTGAAAATAAATTAATAAGGTGTGACAAACTTAGTATCATTATTTACACTAAAACAGTTTTGGACAACAACTGTAGTCCAACTTTGAAAATCCACCAAAAATTATGGAAATTAAGTTATAGGCTGAATAAAATATAAAATTAAATCTTAATGAGTCTAGTTTCACATAGACGAAAAGATGTAAGCCAAAGAATTTCATATTATGAAATATTTAAATTGTTGTGAGATAGAGTCAGGATGATTTCGAAATCCCCCATTCTGATTTGAGAAAATCATTGAAAATTGTACAAAAATATTTATGGGTTATAATTTATATATTTAGAATTCCTAATGAGCCTATTTTCAATAGAAATAGACAGAAACATCATCTAAGTTCAGTATTATGAGATAATTAATTTTTAGTGAAGAAGGGTCGAAACTGTTGGACAGCAAAAAAGGGGTAATTTTAAAGAATAAACTGTACTTATTGGCTATAACAAAAATTTTTAAAATTTTATGATAAGAATATATGTGAGTCTAGTTTTAGAGAAAATTAGTGGATCTTAATTTGGGGTTCCATAGCTCTTGATATAAATAATTTAATGACTGTAACCCGAGAAAATAACTTGACCTAAACATAAATAAAAGTACAAATATGGTTGTATTACCTTCAGAAGCAAGTTGATAAATTGCTTATTATTTTCATATGGTCTTACTAAGCTATAAAGCTTACTCCCTTCCTTTCCTTTTCTTTAGTGTTGACAGGTTAGCTCGGGGTTGGAGATCGTCGGAGGCAGCATCACACTATCAAATCACTACCTTTGGAATAATGAAGCATATATTAGAAATTTCAAGTGAGTGCCATGTATAGGGATCTAGTTTATTGATATGTGTTATTATGCTTTAGCCAAATGTATTGGCTTATATTGATTTATATGTATATGGCCATGATATGTGGTTCATATTCATTATGGCTTGTAAACTTAACTATTCATGTCATGTCTAATGTTTATGATGTGATTATGTTTGTTTGCCATGCATGGTTGGTAATTTGACATGTGTTGGATACATGCTCTATGACCAATTGAGGTGGTCATAGCCATGTAGTAATTGCACGTTATAAAAACAACATGATAATGGTTGAACATGAGTGCTTGATGGATAAGTTGGTAACCCTAGTATAATGGTAAAAGTGATCGTCAAAATGACAAGTCCTATGAATGTGAATTAAGGAATCTAGACTTAGTATTGCATGAGTAGATGCATTGCTTATAAGAGGACATGTTAATGTTATGAATATGTCTTAATAAAGAGTGTTTAATCACTAAAACGATGCCATGATTTGTGGTTTAAATATGTATAAGGTTGTAAGGGTTTATGGGTAACACGAAGGCTTGGAAAACAGCCTAAGTGTTGACTACATAGGCCGAGACACGGTCATGTGTCTCAACCGTGTAGGGGACACGACCTTAGCACACCAGAGTGTGGCTTGGCTATGTGGTTCAAATTCTTCACTGATGTCATAGACAGAGAGTTACACAACCTGAGGACATGGGCATGTCAAAGGTACACGGGCGTGTCCCTGTGTCCACACGGACGTGTGACCTTGTCTCATGGAAAAATTTTCTAAGTTTTCTCGAAACTTTCTAAGGTTCTCGGTTTAGTCCCTAACTACGCTCAATGCATGTTTAGGGCTTCAGAGGTCCGTGAATGGGAAATTATGCATGTGTATGAAAAGTTTTGATACGAATGAAATTTTGTAGCCCGATTTTTGTATATTTGTAAACGATTAAGTCCGATAATGCCTCGTACCCTGTTCCGGCGTCGGACACGGGTAAGGTGTGTTACATAAAATTTATAAGCCAACACAAATGGCCAAATTCGTAACAACACGTATTCCAAAATGACCAAAGTCCATTTACATGCCATATACTCAAAACAAAAGCTTAAAGGTACCAAATCGTTTGTAGGATAGTGTGACGAAATCTCCGACTATCCCCGAATTCGAGCTAGCTTTAAAATCAGTATAAAACATAGAAAAATAAATGATGTAAGCTATAAGTCTTAGTAAGCTTGTATGAAATAAAATCGATATAATCATAACCATGTAATTCAACAATTAATTATAGAGATATATGATTTCACATCAACTAACAAACCTTTCAATTACTCATTCACAAAACTATATATTTTCTTCACCATTTCATCAATTCAAAGCTAATATGGTTTACGAACATACCTGTACTATTTCGTACCAATCTCATTCTCAACCACACCATTCCTTTACCCGTTGAACCATTCGGAATAGAAGTCGGATACTCAGGAGTCTTACACCCTAAGTACCTATACGATGACCCGAAGCCAAACCAAGGTAACTTATATCCGAAGTACTAATATCATGGCCTGAAGCCAAATCAGTCGATAATCATGGCCCGAAGCCAACTCAATGTCTCTCCTAATGACATGTTACTAGTATCCTAAACTATTCCTAAGGTTCAATTGAGATTTCGAATGCCGAATTATCATCGAGTTATTGTTGAACTTATCCGAAGTCTCGTATTCACAACTTATACAATATCAAAGCATTTAAATACATTTATAATGAAATTTATCACATACGAACTTACCTCGAATGTGAAAACGATGAAATAGGTCGATTAGTCGATAACTTTAGTTTTCCCCCAATCTAGATTCAAAATTCACTTTTTTTGATCTAAATATATTCAAAAATAACTTATTTAATAATATCTCTAATCAAGTTATTTCAAAACACATATTTAAGCACATTTACACATTTGCCCCTAATGTTTCACCAATCTTCCACCACCGAAAATTACAAATTGAAGAAGCCATTTGAAGCATTTTAAGGTTCGGCCCTTTGCATTCTTGATTGAGGTATGTTTTGAGCTCGATTTTTGATGATTTCTACATTTTTGTGATCGTTGCTTTGAGTACTAGCTAGCCCATGCCCTAATTTTTTGAGTTTGTTGGTGATTTTGTAAAATTTCATTGATGAATGCTTGAGCTTTTTGATAGATGATGATGAAAAATGAAAGATAAATGATAGATTATCATGTTTTGTAAAGTGATTTTTGGTAAAAATGCATATTAGGGATTAAATTGAGAAATGTGTAAATTTAGGGGTTGAATTGTGTAATAAATGAAAATAATGGGCTACTAGGAGTCTATGAAGAATTCGGCTAGCATGAAATTAGAAAGAAATTGTGTAATTTGTGTTTTTATGAAATAATGACTAAATTGTAAGAAATGTAAAAGTTTAGGGCCAAGTGCAAATTTTCTTAAATATGTATCTTTGGATTGAATTGAATGAATCAATAAATAAATGAGTTAATTTTGAATTCATATAGATCCTGAAAGAAAGAAATCAGATTTAGATCGGGAGAAATCGAAGGTTATTGAATAGTCGACTAGATATGTCAATCCTAAATACGAGGTAAGTTCATATGCAAATAAATACCTTTAAATTAATTTATAAATGTTTATTTGTCATTGAATTGCTATGAATGTTGAACGAGTAAATACGAGCAAGAATCAACGAAGTTACGATATTTGAAAGTCCCGTACGAACCTTAGGAATAGTATAGGATACAAATGTCATGACATTAGGATTATCGAGATGTGATTACATGTAAGACCATGTTTGGGACATTGGCATTGTACTGCGATTACGTGTAAGACCATCTCTAGGACATTGGCATCGTTATATGATTTCATGTAAAACCCTGTCTGGGATAGTGGCATCGATATGTAATAACATGTAAGACCATATCTAGGATATGGCATTGTACGAGCTATATGTGATCTCCGAGTATCCTTATTGATTCTGAAAGGTTCAACAAGCAAAGTCAAGTCAAGAAAGAATATGTGAATGAGTTAACTGACTCAGGTACGTGCAAGATTTATACAAGTATTAAAAAGGGAAGTATTTGATGAATTCACTTGTGATATTGAATATGTAAACATTGAGAAAGGTTTGTGTATCTATATGTGCTTACTCATATTTTGCCTATCGTTGGAAACGATGTTGATTCATATGGTAATTTATTTGTGTATGGCTTACTAAGCTTTTAAAGCTTACTTTGTATGTTCTTTCTCTGTTTTATAGATTATCAAAGCTAGCTCGGACATCAGGGATCATTAGGAACATCGTCACACTATCAATCAACTTGTTGGTATTTTTGGAAGCTTTGTATATATGGTATATGGCATGTATAGCCTAATGTCATCTTGGTTTGTTTTGAACTTTGAATTTAGCCATGTGAGTTTTTTTGTAAATGGAGTTGTTGATGGAGTTGAATTTAGCTTATGTTATGAGTTAATATATGATATGTGATGTATTTAAAATGCCTTATGCTTTGGTAGGCATGATATGGTCATTTTGATGGGTGGATGAATAAGTATTTAGTAAATTGATAATGATGTGTTATGGTTTAAGAAATGGTAAGCTTTGGTATAATTTATGAAGATGTTTGGGTTCCATTTTGGTGAATACTTGATGATTTAGGTTATATCTAAATATGGATATTAGTTATAGTAACAATTTGATTTGTCTTGGGTAGTTGAATGGCATGAAATGTATATGAAATAGCCTATTTCGGTTGCCTATTAATGTTTTGAATTGGTAAAAATGTTGTGGTTTAGGTATACTTGAGAAAGGGTGAGAAATGTGGCTTCAACCAATCCTATTCGGCCGTGTGGCTTGATCGTGTGTGACATATGGCCTTGGTACACGGCCGTGTGTCCCCTTGGGTAGTCCTTCAAATTAAGTCAGTATACCCTACAGGTTTGGCAAGGCCTAGGTACACAGGCGTGTCTACTGGCCGTGTATGGTACACGAGCTGGCACATGGGCGTGTCACCGGCCGTGTGACCCAAGTCAGTAACCCCTCTAGATTCCACACGGCTTGGCACACGAGCGTGTCCTCGGCCATGTGGTGCAAGTCAATATGTATGCCCTATTTTCACACGGTTTGAGACACAAGTGTGTCAGGTGGCCATGGGAAGCACACGGCCTGTTCACACTAGCGTGTGACTCCTGTATGTTTGAAAATTTTTTGAAGTTTCCCAAAATTTTCAAAGTTATCAGTTTAGTCCTAAACCTTGTACAAGCATGTTTTAAGGTCTCGTAGAGCCTTATAAGGGACAATATGATTATGTTAAATTGATATTTATGTGAAATTGAATCATGTATGAGAAATGTATATTATATGTTGTGCTTTGATCGGTAATGCCTGGTAACCCTGTTTCGGCGAAGGATACGAGTTAGGGGTGTTACACGAAAATAACTTTTTAATAGCAAAGTTGGGACATATACCTTCGTTTACCTAGAGGAGTATATAAGCTTCAAAAAGGGTGCTTGAGGATGGATTATGCTAGCGGGTAGGAACTGGTACTAAGATCTCTGTTGTTAATTCCTCGTAGGTTCCAAAAGCTAAAAATGGCAAAATACAAGATAGTGAAAGGTGTAATGAGCTGTTAAAAGTTTGCGATTTAATTGATAGTACAAATAGAATCTAGAAAGAGGATATCATTCGAGATACCTTTACTGATGTTGATGCTCGAATGATTTTTGACATTCCTTTGTCCAGATTTCTGCATAATCATTATCAAGCTTGAGTTAGGGAGGAGTATGAGGAGTTTACAGTTCGAAGTGCTTACAGAATTGTTCTTCAAAAATCTCCTATGGCTAATCTTTTACAAAATCAAATTGATTACAAAAGTGTTTACAGGAAATTATGGGGCTCGGAGCTTCCTTCCAAACAAAAAATTACATTCTAGCGGTTTACAAATAATTGCATTCCTACCCTTTGCAACCTACAAATTAAGAAAATCCCAAATACAAGCTTTTGTCTGTGATGCGTTGGTGGAGTTGAAACTACTTTACATGCACTGAAAGATTGTCCTATATCGAATGAAATATGGCGACACATGAGTTGGGTTTGGTCAGATAGGGTTTTACAAATGGGATTTATGAAGTGGATTACCTGGTTTTTTAGCATAACTCCAGCTCTCCGTATAAGGTGTTTGTGAGTATGATGTGGACTGTAACAGCCCGATTTAGGGCCTAGACAAAATAGTGGTCTCGAGACCACAAATTTGAGATCGAGAAATATTTTTAAATATTATTTTATGTGTCGTAGCATGTTTATGTGAGTGCATGGGAAATTTGGTGAGTTAATTTTATCATTTGTGAGCTTAATTGTGAAAAAGGACTAAATCGCATAAATTGCAAAAGTCCTAAATTGATAGCTAAAGGTGTAAATTGGCTAGAAAACCTAAATTGAGGGTTTTAGAGGGCAAATAGACCCTTTGGAAAGGCTTGGCCTGCCATGAGACAAGGAAAATCAATTAGTCAAGTGTTAAATATTGATGACATTAGCAAATTGAGTAAAATAAGGAAAAGTTGTCATTGTTTTTCTCTTTTCTCCTTTACACCATCGAAAATCAGCCATTGAAGGGGGTTTGAAAGCTCAAAATTTTCAGCTACTTAGTTGACTCACAAATAAGTGATTTTTATGTTCTTTGTTAATGATTTTTACATTTTTGAGACCCTTGAAACATAAGCTTTCAAATGAGGGGACTATTTTGCAAAATGATGGAAAGTTTAGGGTTTTTCCATGAGAGCATTTAGGGTGTTTTCTAAAATTTTATGGAAGAATAAGAGTCTTGGGTATGTTATAAACAACGTTTGTGAAAGGTGTTAACATGAAAATACCTAAAAGGACCATTTTGCAAAATGGATGATAAATTTATGAAATAATAAGAATTTGGGCTGCTTCTAGTTATAAAATGCATTCAGCTAAGGCTAAATTGTAAGAAAATGTAATGAAAATCAATTTTTGGACCTAGGGGTAAAATGGTCATTTTACGAGAGTATAGGGGCAAAATGGTCATTTTGCCCAATTATGCATTCTCGAGTGTTTAGATTGTTGTGCTGATGGAATGAATGAATTTTGTTAATATAGATAAAGAGAAATGTGATTCGGGTCTTGATCGGGGTAAGAACAAAGTTTACGAAGATTGAACTCATTTTCATCATTTTGTATCGAGGTAAGTACATATGTAAATAATGTGTTATTAAAGCTTATTTTAAAATATATTGAATGATATACATATGTAATTGCTTTATGGTATTCATGTGACCAAATTGCAATTGTTGCCATGATAGTGTAAATGATGTGTTATTAGAATAAAGTACATTGTGAGCAAGTGAAATGCTACCCGGTTAGATAAGAAACCCCGCTGAACCCTATGTTTAGTATCGGATACAAAAAGGGGATGCCATGAGAATTAAATGGTCTGAACTCATGAGATATGTCTGAGTTCATGAGATGAATGAAATATGTAATGTGGGTCTGGGTACTAACTTTGTGTACAGACCCGTGAGTAGCTCAAGGAGCGTATGTTACATGATAACACTATGGGGTCCTGGCACTTACTTAATAAAAAGGCCCGTGAGTAGCTCAAAATGAGAGCATTTCATAGTGTGTAGTAGCTTTGGCTACTAAACTTATAAGGCACTTGGGTGTAAATCCCCCGTGTATCCATAAGTATCTCGAGTGTTCAACGGGTAACTCAAAGGCTTAGTTGATGAGATTCCGATGAGGTATGTATACTTAACTTAGGATTTGAGCTGAGCATGTGATGAAATGTGACAAGTATATGTGACAGAGGTGAAGAGTAAGATAGAGAATTTTAAGTGATTTACATCTTTTATTTTAAGTATGATATGTTAGCATTTGGTATATGATTTAATCACACTTTATTTTCATATATGTACTTACTAAGCTCCCAAGCTTACCCTCCTTCCTTTCCTTTCTTATAGTGCCATCAAAGTAGATCGTGGATCATCAGTCACGTCGAGAAAGCCAGTCACACTGATATTCAAAGACTATTAGTATGTTTGGAATCTTTTATTTTGGTTATGGCATGTATAGGACTTAGGCTTTTTGAGTCTTGTGTTATTGGCTTAATCTAGTATTTGATTTGTTTTACATAAGGCCATGAGAAATGGCTAACATTGAAAGTTCTTATATGAATACCAGATAGTGTTTCATGAATGTGTTCAAATGAGATATTGTCTATTGAGGCTGATTTGGATGATAATATGTAGGTTGTGTGAGTCAAGGTGGCAAAGAAGCTTGGTAAACAGCTTTATTTTGTCCACACGGGTAGACACACGGGTGTGTGTCTATACACGGCCTGCCCCATGCGCATGCGGTCCAGCCGTGTGTCCCCTGCATGTAAAATTTTTAAGTCAGAATGCATGGTAGTAAACACACGGGCAGAGACACGGTCATGTGTCTTAGCAGTGTGGTGGTCACGGCCTAGCACAAGGGCGTGTGCCTTAGCCATGTGACATTTTGGGTTTGCTGATGCCAGAAACAGAATACTCAGGTTTTCGCACACAAGCTACGCCACTGGCATGTCATGGCCGTGTGAAGGACACGGGCTATGAACACTGGCATTTGTCGTGGCCGTGTACCCCTAGTTGGTGATAAGGTTTCAAACAGAGAGCTTCACGGGCTATAAACACGAGCGTGTCGAGGCCGTGTGAGGAACACAGGCCAGGGACACAGGCGTGTGTTTATGCCGTGTGAAGTCTGCACTTGATTTATGAAAAATTGTGGAAATAAATTGGCCACACGGGCAAGGGACCCTGGAGTGTCCCAAGCCACACGGGCGTGTGCCTTGTTTTAAAGGAAAAATTTATGTAGATGATTTAAGGGCCCGGATTGGTCCCAAATAGTTTCTAATGATTGATTTGAGGCTTGTAGGCCCATAATAAGAAGATATTGTAGAAATTGAAAAGTTTCAAATTGGGGGCCGAGTCTTAGAGACTCAAAAATGTTCGTAAGCACGTGTTCAAGTTGGTAATGCCTCGTATTCTGCCCTGATGTGGGCTACGAGTATGAGGTGTTACATTAAGTGGTATTAGAGCTACGGTTTAGTTGGTTCTCGGACTAATGTAGCATGTGTTCAAGTCTAGCTATACATGCCATAAATAAATCGTGATAGTGTGACGGCTCTTGACCTTTCTAAATTGTGTTTCCATATAGTAATGGATCCTGATCAAAGTATGGCGGACGATGTAGAAAGTAAAGCGCCGGCTCCCACTGAAGGGTCGGTGCCATCTGATAATCGACCTCTTACAGGTAGTCAAGGAGGAAGAAAAGGGGCACGGGAGGCTTTTCTCCACATAATGAATGAGTGGTACACGGAGTTCGTCCGAGCGAACCCAAGTGCTTCACCCCTTCCACCCTCACCTATTCCTTAACATGTTCCCGTAGTTCCCCAGGATGTAAATCTTGAGAGGCGGAATAAACCTCCAGTGGATAAGATTCAGAAGCAGGGAGCCGAAGAGTTTTGTGCTAGTAAAGATGACGATCCTAAAAGAGTAGAATTCTGGCTTGAGAATACCATCAAGGTATTCGATGAACTATCTTGCACTCACGAGGAATGCTTGAAGTGCGCCATATCCTTGTTGAGGGATTCGGCATACCACTGGTGGAAGACATTAGTCTCAGTGGTACCTCGCGAAAGGGCATGGGAATTCTTCCAAGAGGAATTCTGGAAGAAATACATCAGTGAAAGATTTATGGATCAAAAACGTAAAAGATTTCTTGAATTGAAGTAAGGTTGCATGACGGTTACTGAGTATGAAAAAGAGTTCGTCAGACTTAGTAAGTATGCTCGGTAATATATACCCTCCGAGGCTAAGATGTGTCTGAGATTTGAAGACAAATTTAATGAGGATATTAGACTGTCAGTGGGCATCCTTGAATTGAAAGAGTTTGTAGTACTAGTTGATCGGGCCTATAAAGATGAGGAATTGATCAAGGAAAAGAGGAAGATAGAGGTTGAGACTAGAGATACAAGAAAGAGACATGCGAGCAAGTCATTCCCAACTTAGTCTAAGAAATCTAGAGACGTCTACTCTCGATCTCATGCATCAGCTGGACACTCAGATCGAGATCGTAAGAAGCAAGATTCGAAATTTAAGTCTCGGGCTATATCGGTTGCCAGTGTAGCAAATGTCAGATCTCCTAGGCCAGAGTGCCAATACTATGGTAGGAACCATTTCGACAAGTGTAGAATGAGTGACGGATCCTGTTTCTGATGTGGTTCTCAAGACCACTTTATCAAGGATTGCCCCGAGATGAATGAGAAAGAGAAATCTCAAGGTGCAAGGCCAAGTGGTGCCAATTCGAGAGGAAGACCCTAGAAGAATGTTGGAGCTAGGGCTAGTAGTAAGAATGTGACGAGAGACTCCACAGTAAGATCCAAAGCTAGAGCTCCGGCTAGGACCTACGCCATACGTGCATGTAAAGATGCATCCTCTCCCGATGTGATCACCGAACATTTTCTCTCTATGATAATACTGTTATTGCCTTGATTGATCCTGGTTCTACTCATTCGTATGTGTGCATGAAATTGATGTCTAGCATGAATATGCCTGTTGAGTCTACAGAGTTCATGATTAAAGTGTCAAAGCCATTAGGCAAACATGTGATAGTCGATAAAGTATGTAAGAAATGTCCCTTAGTAGTTAAAGGTCATTGTTTTTCAGCTGATTTAATGCTATTACCATTTGACGAGTTTGATGTCATATTGGGTATGGACTGGTTGACACTCCATGATGTTGTGGTAAACTGTAGACAAAAGGTCATTAAATTGAAATGTGAAAACGGTGAAAACCTTTGGGTTGAATCAAGTGAGCCAAGGAACTTACCTATGGTAATATCCTCGATGCCTGCTCAGAGATACTTAAGGAAAGGATGTGAAGCTTATTTGGCTTTTGTAATGAATACTACGGAGTCTGAACTGAAAGTTGAGTCAGTACTGGTCGTATGCGAATATGTGGATGTATTTCTGGAAGAGTTACCTGGGTTGCCTCCTATCATAGAAGTGGAATTTGGTATAGAGCTAATGCTAGGGACAACGCCTATTTCGATTGCTCCGTATCGAATGGCTCTGACTGAGCTGAAAGAACTAAAGTCGCAGTTGCAAGAGTTAACTGATAAGGGTTTTGTAAGACCAAGTTTTTCACAATGGGGCATTCCAGTGTTATTCGTGAAAAAGAAATACGGGTCTATGAGGTTATGCATAGATTACCGGCAATTAAATAAGAGGACGGTCAAGAACAAATATCGGTTGTCACGAATTGACGACTTATTGGATCAACTGAAGGGAGCAACATGGTTTTCTAATATAGACTTGAGATCTGGCTACTACCAACTACGAGTGAAAGAGGCAGATGTGCCTAAAACAGCTTTTAGGACGCAGTATGGCCATTATGAGTTTCTCGTCATGCCTTTCGGCTTAACAAATGCTCCCGCCATATTTATGGATTTAATGAATAGGATATTTTGGCCATATTTAGATAAGTTTGTTGTCGTATTTATCGATGATATCCTGACCTATTCTATAGATAAGGAAGAACATGCTGAACATCTGAGAACCATTCTGCAAACTCTACGAGACAACCAGTTGTATGCCAAGTTTAGTAAAAGTGAGTTTTGGCTTCGAGAAGTCGGCTTTTTGGGTCACATTGTCTCGAGTGATGGCATTAGAGTTGATCCCAGCAAGGTTTTCGCTATTGTTGAATGGAAACCCCCGAAAAATGTGATCGAAGTTAGAAGCTTTTTAGGCTTAGCAGGTTATTATAGACGGCTTGTAAAAAGACTTCTCTATGATTGCTACACCCATGAAAAAGTTACTACAGAAAAATATTAAGTTTGAATGGTCGGATAAGTGCCAATAGAGTTTCAAGAAGTTAAAGATGTTGTTAACTAAGGCTCCTATGCTAGTACAACCCGAATTAGGAAAAGAGTTTGTGATTTACAACGATACTTCTCTAAACGGGTTGGGATGCGTACTTATGCAAGAAGGCAAAGTTGTAGCTTATGCCTCGAGACAGTTGAAACCTCATGAGAAGAACTATCCGACACATGACCTAGAGTTGGCAGTCATAGTATTTGCTCTAAAAATTTGGCGACATTATTTGTTCAGGGAAATATGTCACGTGTACACCGATCACAAAAGTCTTAAGTACTTGATAACTCAAAAGGATTTAAATCTAAGACAACGGAGATGGTTGGAATTGTTAAAGGATTATGAATTAATTATTAACTACCACCTGGGAAAGGTGAACGTGGCCGCCGATGCATTAAGTAGAGAGTCCTTGTTTGCTTTGAGAGCGATGAATGCCCAGTTGTATTTATCTGAGGATGGTTCGGTTCTAGCAGAGTTAAAAGTTAGACAGACGTTTCTTCAAGAAATTCGTGGAGCACAGACGAATGATAGTGAATTGTCAGCTAAGAAAACTCAATGTGAATCGGGAGTTGAATCGGATTATCGAATTGGTTTCGAGGGCAACTTGAATTTTTGAGATAGGATTTGTGTTCCTAAGGATACCGAGTTAATTCAGAAAATTTTAGGTGAGGCGCATAGTGGTTGTCTGTCAGTGCACCTCGGGAGTACGAAAATGTACAGCGATTTGAAGAAAATGTATTGGTGGCTAGGGATAAAAAGAGATATTTCGAATTTTATATCTAAATGTCTAATATGTCAACAAGTAAAATTCGACCACCAAGTACCTTCAAGTTTACTCCAGCCTATCATGGTTCTAGAGTGGAAATGGGATCGGATCACCATAGACTTTGTAACAGGTTTGCCAGTGACCCCGAGGAAGAAAGATGTTATATGGGTTGTGGTTGATCGACTAACTAAGTCGGCTCACTTTATCCCAGTACGTACGGACTTCTCGCTTGATAAGCTAGTCGACTTATACATTTCAGACATTGTGAGACTTCATGAAGTACCTTTGTCGATCGTTTCGGATATAGACCTGAGGTTTACTTCAAGGTTTTAGAAGAAATTGCAAGAAGCCTTGGGTACTAAGTTAAGCTTTAGTACTACTTTCCATCCGCAGACCGATGGCCAGTCAGAGAGAGCAATTCAAATTTTAGAAGACATGCTCCGATGTTGTGTATTGGAATTCCAGGGCAATTGGGAAAAGTACCTGCCGTTGGTGGAGTTTGCTTACAATAACAAATTTAGACGAGTTTGAAGATGGAACCTTATGCAGCGTTGTATGGGCGTAAGTGCCAAATGCCCTTGAATTAGACCGAGCTCAGAGAGAACCAGATTCACAGGGTCGATTTAGTTAAGGAGACCGAAGAAAAAGTTAAGGTGATTCGTGATTATTTAAAGGCCACTTCGGATAGACAGAAATCCTACGCAGATTTGAAATGAAAAGAAATCGAGTTTCAAGTCGGTGATAAGGTATTTCTAAAAGTATCTCCTTGGAAAAAAGTTCTTAGATTGGGTAAAAAGGGTAAATTAAGTCCGCGTTTTATTGGACCTTATAAGGTGATTGAGAAAATTGGGTCGGTAGCCTATCAATTAAACTTGCCATCGAAATTGGAAAAGATCCATGACGTATTTCACGTATCCATGTTGCACCGATATCGCTCCGACCCTTCACATGTAATTTCTCCGACAGAGGTGGGGATTAGATCGAATATGTGTTATGGTGAGGAACCCGTTAAGATTCTAACTCGAAAAGTTAAGCAATTGAGAAATAAGAGCGTCCCCCTTGTGAAAGTGTTGTGGCAGAGACATGGGATTGAAGAGGCCACGTGGGAGCCCGAAAAAATAATGAAAAGCCAATACCCAAACCTTTTTACCGGTAAGATTTTCAAGGACGAAAATCCCTAAAGGGGGAGAAATGTAACAACCCGATTTAGGGCCTAGCCGAAATAGTGGTCTCGGGACCATAAATTCGAAATAGAAATATTTTTAAATATTATTTTATGTGTCGTAGCATGTTTATGTGAGTGCATGGGCAATTTGGTGAGTTAATTTTATCATATGTGAGCTTAATTATGAAAAAGGACTAAATCGCATAAATTGCAAAAGTCCTAAATTGATCGCTAAAGGTGTAAATTGGCTAGAAAACCTAAATTAAGGGTTTTAAAGGGCAAATAGACCCTTTGGAAAGGCTTGGCCGACCATGAGACAAGGAAAATCAATTAGTCAAGTGTTAAGTATTGATGACTTTAGCAAATTGAGTAAAATAAGGAAAAGTTGTCATTGTTTTTCTCTTTTCTCCT
The DNA here is from genome assembly GCA_025698475.1 of Gossypium anomalum. NCBI lineage: Eukaryota > Viridiplantae > Streptophyta > Magnoliopsida > Malvales > Malvaceae > Gossypium > Gossypium anomalum. Next base: position 47,228,703 of record CM046965.1, read on the forward strand.
TTACACCACCGAAAATCAGCCATTGAAGGGGGTTTGAAAGCTCAGAATTTTCAGCTACTTAGTTGACTCACAAATAAGTGGTTTTTATGTTCTTTGTTAATGATTTTTACATTTTTGAGACCCTTGAAACATAAGCTTTCAAATGAGGAGACTATTTTGCAAAATGATGGAAAGTTTAGGGTTTTTCCATGAGAGCATTTAGGGTGTTTTCTAAAATTTTATGGAAGAATAAGAGTCTTGGGTATGTTATAAACAACTTTTGTGAAAGGTGTTAACATGAAAATATCTAAAAGGACCATTTTGCATAAGTTGCAAAATGGATGATAAATTTATGAAATAATGAGAATTTGGGCTGCTTCTGGTTATAAAATGCATTCGGCTAAGGCTAAATTGTAAGAAAATGTAATGAAAATCGATTTTCAGACCTAGGGGTAAAATGGTCATTTTGCGAGAGTCTAGGGGCAAAATGGTCATTTTGCCCAATTATGCATTCTCGAGTGTTTAGATTGTTGTGCTGATGGAATGAATGAATTTTGTTAATATAGATCAAGAGAAACGTGATTCGGGTCTTGATCGGGGTAAGAACAAAGTTTACAAAGATTGAACTCGTTTTCATCATTTTGTATCGAGGTAAGTACATATGTAAATAATGTGTTATTAAAGCTTATTTTAAAATATATTGAATGATATACATGTGTAATTGCTTTATGGTATTCATGTGACCAAATTGCAATTGTTGCCATGATAGTGTAAATGATGTGTTATTAGAATAAAGTACATTGTGAGCAAGTGAAATGCTACCCGGTTAGATAAGAAACCCCGTTGAACCCTAGATTAGTATCAGATACAAAAAGGGGATGCCATGAGAATTAAATGGTCTGAACTCATGAGATATGTCTGAGTTCATGAGATGAATGAAATATGTAACGTGGGTCCGGGTACTAACTTTGTGTACAGACTCGTGAGTAGCTCAATGAGCGTATGTTACATGATAACACTATGGAGTCTGGGCACTGACTTAATAAAAAGGCCCGTAAGTAGCTCAAATTAGAGCATTTCATAGTGTGTGGTAACTTTGGCTACTAAACTTATAAGGCACTTGGGTGCAAATTCCCCGTGCATCCGTAAGTATCCCGAGCGTTCAACGGGTAACTCAAAGGCTTAGTTGATGAGATTCCGATGAGGTATGTATACTGAACTCAGGATTTGAGTTGAGCATGTGATGGAATGTGACAAGTATATGTGAACGAGGTGAAGAGTAAGATAGAGAATTTTAATTGATTTACATCTTTTATTTTAAGTATGATATATTATCATTTAGTAGATGATTTAATCACACTTTATTTGCTTATATGTACTTACTAAGCTCCCAAGTTACCCTTCTTCCTTTACTTTCCTATAGTGCCATCAAAGTAGATCGTGGATCATCAGCCACGTTGGGAAAGCCAGTCACACTGATATTTGAAGACTCTTGGTATGGTTGGAATCTTTTATCTTGATTATGACATGTATAGGACTTAGGCTATTTGAGTCTTCTGTTGTTACGTCCCCACGCCCGAGACCGTCGCCGGAGTCGAGTATGAGGTGTTAATAAGCTTAATTTAACATTTTTAGAATTTTGGATTATTTGTTTCTACATTCACAGCTTTTAAGCTACTTGCGTCACAGTCACAAGAAAAATCATATATCGAGTTACGAAACTCAAAATCAAGATCCGTAAATTTTTCTTGAATCTATACTCATATACCTATCTATTAATTTTTTTCTAGAATTTTTGGTCAAGCCAATTAGTACATTTTATTAGTTAAAGTTACCCCTGTTTCAGGACTTGACTGGTTTGACCTCTGTTTACTACGAACCACATTTCTCTCCGTAAAAAATTAATATGACTATGAGGTTTATTTATAATAAAACTAGACTCAATAAGGATTCTGAGGATATAAAATACACCACCTAATTATATCTTTACAATTTTTGGTGAATTTCTAAAGTTGGAACAGGGGATTCAGAAACTGTTATGACCCTGTTCCACTAAAATTCAAATATCTTTTAACATATAATTCCTTTACCTGTTTATTTTGTTTCATGTGAAACTAGACATAATAAGCTTAAATTTGATATGTACTCCATCACCAAATTCAATTTATATGATTTTTAGTAAATTTTCAAACTCGTGTCAGTGTTGCTGCAGTATTCTATTTATGGCAAATTTCATCCCTTTTATGAGTTTTTATGCACTAAGTATCTTAATAATTTTCCTTAACATCAAACATAATCTAAACTAACCATTTTCATAATTTATCATTATCAAACATTTTCTCAACCATTCCATCACCATATCATAAGATCATTTACACAAAATAGGTATATTGCTATACATGCCATACTTAAATTTACAAGCCATTTACCAAAAGTCTTCTGGATAGTGTGATTGAGCCTTCGACCTATCCCGACTCCTGAGCTGGCTTGTCCAAAACTACAATGAGTAAGAAGGAGGGAGTAAGCATAAATTCTTAGTAAGTTCATATGCAAATAATAAGTAACATAACAAATGGTCATACCAATCAACATTAGCATGCATCACTAAAATACATATCACATTTCTAAACATTTTTTTTTATCATCTTATTACCTTATTGTGATTGTATCAATACTCAACCCGAGGGTTAAATACATATCTGTCCAAAATATCCATTTCACATCACTTACCAATACGTCTCTTTACATCTCGAATATTCCTCCATTTGAGTATAACTTTACCCGTTGAACACATCGGAATATAATTCGGATACATGGATAACTTGCACATAAGTGCCATATATGCAATCAAGCAATCATGTAACCCGCCCATAAGCGAACTCGGACCCAACTCAATGAGCTCGGGCGTTTGCATCCATAAGTGAACTCGGACTCAACTCAACGAGCTCGGATGCCTAGTTACATCTCACGAACTCGGACTCAACTCAACGAGTTCAGACATTCGCATCCATAAGTGAACTCGGACTCAACTCAATGAGTTCGGATGCTCAACCATCCTAGTGACATGTCACTTGTATCCTAATCTATTCCTAAGGTTCAAACGGGATTTTCCTCGAACACATATCCTTGCCATCTTCCGTAAAATACCGAAACTAATACTCAGTAACTTTATATTTAACAAATAATACAAATAATTTGCATTTTATTCGAAAATAACCACAAAGCATATATTTCATGATAAAAATCAGCATATCATATAATTAACATCAATAATTTAAAAAAAACAATTATACTACATTATTTACACATGAACTTACCTTGGTACCAAAATACAAAGATTTTGCAATTTAGTCCACAATCTTTTCTTTTCCTCGATTGAGGTCGATTCCACGTCTTTCTTGATATAAAATAACACATTTAGCGTATTTAATATTCACATTATCAAATTAATCCTTAACTCAAATTTTGGCAAAATTACAATTTTACCCCTAAAATTTTACATATTTACATTTTTGCCCCTAGGCTCGGGATTAAACTTTATTCCTTATTATTATGTTTTACAACATGCTGATGACTTTTCTCTTCTATGGCAACATCAAATTCTCACTCTAACATGTACTTGTGACTATTAGGTATTTTTACCGATTAAGCCCTTCTACTCGTTTTTGCTTAAAATCGAGTAGTACAAGTTGTCTAACATAATTTAAAACTTCATATTCTATCATAAAACATCAAAATACACAAATTTCACCTATGGGTATTTTTCCAAATATAAACCCTAGGTTAAATTATTGCTAACATAAGCTTAATCGAGTTATCGGGATCTCAAAAACGTAAAGAACATTAAAAACGGGGCTTGGAATCACTTACTATGGAGCTTGGAAGCTTGAAACAAACCCTAGCTATGGAGAACCCTTGGAATTTCGGCCTAATGAAGAAGATGGACAAAAATTGGCTTTAATTTTGTTTTTAATTCATTTTAATAACTAAATGACCAAAATGCCCTTACTACTAAACTTTCCAAAAATTCCTTTCATGTCCTAATTTTGTCCATGAACTTAAATTAGTCAAATTGCTATTTAAGACCTCCTAATTAATATTTCAATGCAATTTCATACTAAAACTTCTAGAATGCAAATTTTGCAACTTATTCGATTTAGTCCCTACTTTCAATTTAAACACTTTAGGCATAGAATTTCTTCACGAAATTTTCACATAATCATGTAATCATATCATAAACCTCAAAATAATTATAAAATAATTATTTCTATCTCGGATTTGTGGTCACGAAACCACTATTCTGATTAGGCCCTAATTCGGGATATTACAACTCTCCCCCCTTTAAGGATTTTCGTCCTCGAAAATCTTACCAGAAATGATGTGGGTATTGATTTCTCATAGTTTCTTCATTCCCATGTAGCTTCTTCTATTCCATGCCTTTGCCACAACACCTTCACAAGTGCAACATTTTTATTCCTTAGTTGTTTGACCTCTCGAGCTAAAATCTTAATCGGTTCTTCTTCGTAGGTCATATCTAGTTGTAGTTCAATTTCTATCGGTGAAACTACACGTGAAGGATCCGAACGATACCGACGTAACATAGATACGTGGAACACATCATGAATCTTCTCTAATTCAGGTGGTAATGCTAGCCGATATGCTACCGGTCCAACTTTTTCAATTACTTCACATGGCCCAATAAAACGCAGACTTAATTTGCCCTTCCGTCCAAATCTAAGGACTTTCTTCCACAGGGATACTTTCAAAAACACTTTGTCACCAACTTGATATTCAATCTCTTTTCTCTTCAAATCTGCATACGATTTCTGTCTATTTGAAGCAGCTTTCAAACAATCTTGAATCACTTTCACCTTTTCTTCAGTTTCTTTTATTAGATCAACTCCATAAATCTGATTTTCCTTGAGCTCAGTCCAATACAAAGGCGTTCGACACTTACGACCATACAATGCTTCATAAGGTGCCATTTTCAAGCTCGTCTGATAACTATTGTTGTAAGCAAATTCTACCAACGGCAAATATCTTTCCCAACTTCCTTGAAATTCCAATACACAACATCTGAGCATGTCTTCAAGAATCTGAATTACTCTTTCTGATTGTCCATCGGTTTGTGGATGAAAGGCGGTCCTGAAATTTAACTTTGTACCTAATGCTTCTTGCAACTTTTACCAAAACTGTGAAGTAAATCTCTGGATCTCTATCCGAAATGATTGACAAAGGTATTCCATGAAGTCTAACAATCTCACGGATATACAATTCAGCTAACTTATTAAGAGAATAATCATGCACGCACGAGAATAAAATGAGCCGATTTAGTCGATCACAACTATTACCCGGATGGCATTTTTCTTCCCGGAGTTAACGGCAACCCGAATAAAATCCATGGTAATTCGATCCCATTTCCATTCAGGAACCATGATAGGTCAAAGTAATCCCGAAGGCACTTGGTGTTCAAATTTTCACCGTTGACAAATTAAGCATTTGGACACAAACTCGATATATCTCTTTTCATTCCATTCCACCAATACATTTTCTTCAAGTCATTATACATTTTCGTACTACCCGATGAATCGATAAATAACCACTATGTGCTTCTGTAGGATCTTTTGAATCAATTCCTTATTCTTTGGTACACAAATCCGATCTTTAAACATTAAACATCCATTAGAACCAATTACAAAATCGACTCAGTATCAACTTCACACTGCTTTCTCTTGGCTTGCAAATCTTGATCATTTTTCCGAGCTTCACAAATCTCTTGTAAAAATATCGGTCTTGCTCTTAACTCTGCTAGAATCGAACCATCATCCGATACCTTTAACCGAGTGTTCATAGCTCTCAAAGCAAACAAAGAACTTTTCTGCTCAAAGCATCGGCAACCACATTCGCTTTTCCGGATGATAATCAATAACAAGCTCGTAATCTTTCAATAACTCCAACCATCTTCGCTGTCTTAAATTCAAGTCTTTTTGATACATCAAGTACTTAAGACTTTTATGGTCGGTATATACCCAGCACTTTTCACCATACAAATAATGTCGCCAAATTTTCAAAGCAAACACCACCGCAGCCAATTCCAAATCGTGAGTAGGATAATTCCTCTCATGAGGTTTTAACTTCCTCGAAGCATATGCCACCACTTTTCCTTCTTGCATGAGCACACAACCCAAACCATTTAGAGAAGCATCACTATACACCACAAATTCTTTACCTGATTCGGTCTGTACTAACACTGGTGCCTCTCTGTTAATAACTTTTTCAATTCTTCAAAACTCATTGACATTCTTCCATCCATTCAAATTTAACATCCTTTCGGAGTAATCTAGTTATAGGAGCAGCAATTATAGAAAATCCATTTACAAACCGCCGATAATACCCAGCTAGCCCTAAGAAACTTCTAACTTCAGTTACATTTTTCGGTGGTTTCCAATCAACAATGGCTGAAATTTTACTAGGATCAACCCGTATACCATCACCTGAAACAATATGACCCAAAAATCCAACTTCCCGTAGCCAAAATTCACTTTTACTAAACTTAGCATATAGTCGCTTATCTCTCAAAGTTTGTAAAACTATCCTCAAATGCTCAAAGCATGCTCTGTATCATCTTTTGAATAAATTAAAATATCATCTATAAACACCACAACAAATTTGTCCAAGTATGGTCGAATATGCGATTCATTAAATCCATAAACACAAAGTAGGAGCATTTGTCAACCCGAATGGCATAACTAAAAATTCATAATGACCATACCTTGTTCTAAAAGCGCTTTTAGGCACATTCGACTCTTTTATCCATTGTTGGTAATACCTGGATCTCAAGTCAATCTTTGAAAACCATGTCGCTCCTTTTAGTGATCAAACAAATCATCGATTCTTGGCAACGGATATTTGTTTTTGATTGTCACCTTGTTTAATCAAGCGATAATCAACACACAACCTCATAGAACCATCATTCTTTTTCACAAATAACACAGAGCACCCCAAGATGAAAAACTCGGTCTCACAAAACCTTTATCAGTCCAACTCTTGTAACTACGACTTTAATTCCTTCAACTCTGTTGGTGCCATTCTATACTGAGCAATTGAAATCGAGCTGCTCCCGGTATCAAATCAATACCAAATTCTACTTCCACGATTGGAGGCAAACCCGCAATTCTTCCGAAATACGTCGCAAATTCACACACAACCGGGCCGATTCAACTTTCTTTTCAACTTCTTTTGTATTAATTACATACGCCAAATAAGCTTCATAACCCTTTCTCGTATATCTTTGAGCCGACATTGAAGAAATCACACTAGGTAATGCCTCTCATTTATCCGATTCAACCACACGAGAGTTTCACCATTTTCACACTTTAATTCTATAACCTTTTCTTTGCAATTTATTTTAGCATCATGCAATGTCAACCAATCCATACCCAAAATAACATCAAACTCATCAAACGGCAAACAACATCAAGTCGGTACGGAAAGTAATGATCCCGAATCATTAAAGGACATTTCTTACATACTTTATCAACAATCACACATTTGCCTAACTGGATTCGATACTCTAATCATAAATTACGTGTTTCTCAACGTATATATTCATACTAGACACCAATTTCATGCATACATATGAATGAGTAGAACCAGGATCAATCAAAGCAATAACATTAACATTATAGAGAGAAAATGTACCGGTAATCACATCGGTGAGGAAGCATCTTCACGCGCTTTAATAGCATAAGTTCTAGCTGGAGCCCTTCCTTCAGTCTAATCGGTGCATCCTCAGCTACATTCTTACCGCTTGCTTCACTCCCACTTTTATTGGATATCCTCCTCTCGAATCCACCCCACTTGTTTTTGTATTCTCAAATTTTTCTTTTCACTCTCTCTCAAGCGATCTCTAATAAAATGATCCTAGAGAACCACATCGAAAACATTCATTTGCTCTACACTGACCAAAATGATTTCTACCACACCACTTTCGTGTTTAACAAATCTCGAGTTCCCTACACATGGTCGCCAAGTAGTCCGGGATTTAGGACCCACATTTTGCTTCTTATAATTCCCATATGATTGCCCAGTGAAGCTTGGGAACGAGGATTCATATTCCTTGACTTTCCAGTTCTTTGTGAAAATGAACCGCTCATCGGTCTTTTCTTCCAATTTTTAGTCTCGGTCTCTACCTTTTTCTTTTCTTTAAGTAATTCTTCGACCTTACAAGCTCGATCAACCAATACTACCATTTCTTTTAATTCAAGAATTCCAACAAATACCTTGATGTCTTCGTTGAGCCCGTCTTCAAATCGTCGGCACATCTTGGCCTCTGTAGGAACATACTCTCCAGCATACTTACTTAATCGAACAAACTCTCTTTCATATTCTCAGAATCATCATATTACCTTGCTTCACTTAAGAAATTCTTTACGCTTCGATCAATAAATCTTTCACTAATATATTTCTTCCAAACTCTTCTTGAAAGAATTCCCAAGTTATTTTCTCTTTATCACCCAAAATCAAAGTCTTCCACCAATTATAAGTTGAATCCTCAACAAAGATATAGCACATTTCAAACATTCTTCAGTGTACAAGATAATTCACAAATACCCGATAGAATTTTCAAGCCGAACTCTGCTTTCTGGCATCATCATCAATATTTGCTTTAAATTCTTCTACCCTTTGCTTGCAAATTCTATCAACTAGAGTTCGTGAAATTTCATCGATCCATACCTTGAGGCGTCGGGGGTACAGGTTGAGGAATTGGGGAGGTGGGGAGGTTGTACATTTGGGTTACGTGCGACGAACTCAGAGTGTACCATGCAATCATCATTTGGAGAAAGGCTTCCCGACCCCTTTCTCCTCCTCCCGACCAACAAAGAGGAGGTGGATTTTCGATCGTATGTGCTCCTTCACCGAGTCAGGCGCGTTACTCTCTACTTCATCCGCCACGATTCGGATAGTGTGATTGAGCCTTCGACCTATCCCGACTCACGAGTGGGCTTGTCCAAAACTACAATGAGTAAGAAGGAGGAGTAAGCATAAATGCTTAGTAAGTTCATATGCAAATAATAAGTAACATAACAAGCGGTCATACCAATCAACATTAGCATGCATCACTAAAACACATATCACATTTCTAATCATTTTTTTATCATCTTATTACCTTATCGTGATTGTATCAATACTCAACCCGAGGGTTAAATACATACCTGTCCAAAATATCCATTTCACATCACTTACCAATACGTCTCGTTACATCTCGAATATTCCTCCATTTGAGTATAACTTTACCCGTTGAACACATCGGAATATAATTCGGATACATGGATAACTTGCACATAAGTGCCATATATGCAATCAAGCAATCATGTAACCCGCCCATAAGCGAACTCGGACTCAACTCAACGAGCTCGGGCGTTTGCATCCATAAGTGAACTCAAACTCAACTCAACGAGCTCGGATGCCTAGTTACATCTCACGAACTCGGACTCAACTCAACGAGTTCGGACATTCGCATCCATAAGTGAACTCGGACTGAACTCAACGAGTTCAGATGCTCAACCATCCTAGTGACATGTCACTTGTATCCTAATCTATTCCTAAGGTTCAAACGGGATTTTCCTTGAACACATATCCTTGCCATCTTCCGTAAAATACCGAAACCAATACTCGGTAACACTTTATATTTAACAAATAATACAAATAATTTGCATTTTATTCGAAAATAACCACAAAGCATATACTTCATGATAAAAATCAGCATATCATATAATTAACATCAATAATTTAAAAAAAAACAATTATACTACATTATTTACACATGAACTTACCTTGGTACCAAAATACAAAGATTTTGCAATTTAGTCCACAATCTTTTCTTTTCCTCGATTGAGGTCGATTCCATGTCTTTCTTGATCTAAAATTACACATTTAGGTTATTTAATACTCACATTATCAAATTAATCCTTAACACAAATTTTGGCAAAATTACAATTTTACCCCTAAACTTTTACATATTTACATTTTTGCCCCTAGGCTCGGGATTAAACTTTATTCCTTATTCTTATGTTTTACAACATGATGATCACTTTTCTCTTCTATGGCAACATCAAATTCTCACTCTAACATGTACTTGTGACTATTAGGTATTTTTACCGATTAAGCCCTTCTACTCGTTTTTGCTTAAAATCGAGTAGTACAAGTTGTCTAACATAATTTAAAACTTCATATTCTATCATAAAACATCAAAATACACAAATTTCACCTATGGGTATTTTTCCAAATATAAACCCTAGGTTAAATTATTGCTAACATAAGCTTAATCGAGTTATCGGGATCTCAAAAACGTAAAGAACATTAAAAACGGGGCTTGGAATCACTTACTATGGAGCTTGGAAGCTTGAAACAAACCCTAGCTATGGAGAACCCTTGAAATTTCGGCCTAATGAAGAAGATGGACAAAAATTGGCTTTTAATTTTGTTTTTAATTCATTTTAATAACTAAATGACCAAAATGCCCTTACTACTAAACTTTCCAAAAATTCCTTCCATGTCCTAATTTTGTCCATGAACTTAAATTAGTCAAATTGCTATTTAAGACCTCCTAATTAATATTTCAATGCAATTTCATACTAAAAACTTCTAGAATGCAAATTTTGCAACTTATTCGATTTAGTCCCTACTTTCAATTTAAACACTTTAGGCATAGAATTTCTTCACGAAATTTTCACACAATCATGTAATCATATCATAAACCTCAAAATAATTATAAAATAATTATTTCTATCTTGGATTTGTGGTCACAAAACCACTATTCCGATTAGGCCCTAATTCGGGATATTACATGTGTTATTGTTGATTGGCCAAGTAGGTTGGCTTAATCTAATATTTGATTTGTTTTGTATAAGGCCATGAGAAATGGCTAACACTGAAAGTTCTTATATGAATACCAGATAGTGTTTCATGAATGTGTTCAAATGAGATATTGTATATTGAGGCTGATTTGGATGATATTATGTAGGTTGTGTGAGTAAGGGTGGCAAAGAAGCTTAGTAAACAGCCTTATTTTGTCCCCACGGGTAGACACACGGGTGTGTGTCTACACACGACTTGCCCCATGCGCATGTGGTCCAGCTGTGTGTCCCCTACATGTAAAATTTTCAAGTCAGAATGAATGGTAGTAAACACACAGGAAGAGACATGGCCATGTGTCTCTGTCATGTGATGGACACGGCCTAGCATAAGGGCGTGTGCCTTGGCCATGTGACATTTTGGGTATGCTGATGTTAGAAACAGAATACCCAGATTTTTCCACACAGGCTACGCCACGAGCGTGTCATGGCCGTGTGAAGGACACGGGCTATGAACACGGGCGTTTGTCGTGGCCGTGTACCCCTAGTTGGTGATGAGGTTACAAATAGAGAGCTCCACGGGCCATTAACACGGGCGTGTGTCCAAGCCGTGTGAAGTCTGCTCTTGATTTATGAAAAATTGTGGAAATAAATTGGCCACATGGGCAAGGGAGCCGGGCGTGTCCCAAGCCACACGGACGTGTACCTTGTTTTAAAAGAAAATTTTATGTAGATGATTTAAAGACCAGGATTGGTCCCGAATAGTTTTTAATGGTTGATTTGAGGCTTGTATGCCCATAATAAAAACATAATGTAGAAATTGAAAAGTTTCAAATTGGGGGCCGAGTCTTAAAGACTCGAAAATGTTTGTAAGCACGAGTTCAAGTTGGTAATCATCATATTCTGCCTCGGCGCGGGCTACGAGTATGGGGTGTTACATGGACCATTTGGTCAGAACGTAATAAATGGGTGCATGAAGGTAAAAAACAAGCAGGGTTAGATATTGCTAATTTTATATGTCAATTCATTAGGGAGCTCGAAGAGTTACAAAGAGTCTTACCTGATCGTAAGGGGAGTTTGGTTCATTGGAGCTCTTTAGCTCACCCACATGTGAAAATTAACTTTGATGCAACATTTAGGGAGTCTGAACATAGATTGGGTTCTGGGATAGTGATTAAAGACAACAAAGGATGAATATTGGGTTCGAAAGTGGTAATAAACAGAAACGTACCTTCCTCATTCATAGCAGAGGCCATAGCTTGTGTTCAAAGTCTTCATTGGGGGCTTGAAGTGGGTTTTCCAGATGTTGTGGTGGAAGGAAATTCTCTGTCAGTTATTCAAAGAATACGGAGCAAGTGTGAATTTAAATCCTTGATAGGGGGCATATATTAGGGATTGCAGAGAGTTGGGTCAAGGGTTCAATACCTACTTTTTCAGTCATACCCCCAGATTGGCGAATGAAGTTGCTCATGTGTTGGCCACCATGGGATTAAAGTCTGGGGAACAATCATGCATGAAAGATGGAATCAAGGAGTGTGTCCGAGATGCAGTTGAGAGAGATAAGGGTGAAAGAGCGTATTAGTGTTTAGAATCTGCAAAGAAGTTTTAGGATAGGGATGCGATAACGTTTCAGGGAAGGGGAAAGGTTTTGGAAGGATCTGGATTAGTGCTTTGAATGGGTTTTGAAAATATATTTGGGGTTCTCAACGTTGGCTTTTTTTTAGGGGGTTAAGCATTTACTGCTATCTGCTGAGGCTTTGAAACTCTTTAGAGTATCCTCCCTTTGTTAGTTGGTTCTTGTGTTTTTAATTTCGATATTTACTCTTGAATTTTCTTTTTCTTTGTTGTTTCAGCTTATAGGACCTTTACCTTCTTTTTTTTAAAATTTCATTTGGGCATGTGGTTTTCTATTTTGTTTTTTTTTTTTTTTTTTTGGTGCCTGGGTCTGCCTTTTGTATCTTAGTCTGTTTTTGCTTTGTTATTGTTTTAATAAAAGGTTCCAGCTATATTTTTCAAAAAAATATAAAAATTACTTGTTTAAAATTTTTATTATTGAAAATTTTATTTTTATTATTACTGACATGAAAACCATATTTAAAACTTAATTTAAAAATGAGACCTGTTTTAAATATAATTAAAAAAATAAAATATTTTAAAACTAAAAAAAAAATTTCAATGTTTTCATATATATTTCCGTATTTTTTTATATTATAATATATATGGAATATGATATGATATGATTTTATATTATATTAATTTTGATATATTCATGTTGTTGTTAGTTTATTTTCTCAAATATTTTAATTATTTTTCATTGTATGCAATAATACACAATTAATGATATAACCTCCAAAAAGGAGCTAATCAAGCGGATAGAGCCAAAGGCTTTCCCTCTTCAAATAAAGAATAATGGCAGATGAGTGAAGAGAAGCGAGGAGTGTCGTCAAAGAGAAAAGAAAATAGGCCTTGGGTCCCAATTGTACCCTTTAACGTCACACAATAAAACTCCTCCTATGACCAATCCCTGTAAGCTACAAATTACACCCAGTAAAAAATAAAAGCAAAGATTTAATATAACATTTGGTAACTAAATTTGACATTTTTTTTTAATTTGGTATTTAATTTTTTGGGGGTTTAATTTGGTACTTAATTTTTTTTTTGTTCGATTTGGTACTTGTCAAATATTTTACAAATTACTCCAATATATTAAAAATATTTCTTTATGAGGTAACAAAAATAATCAATGTATGACCGATATGTGACAGATGATATATTTTTTTTATATTTTACATGTTCAAATACTTTTAGTTTTATTTATTTTATTAATTGAAAACAATAAATTTCTTTTAATTTGAGGTTTTTTAAAAAAAATTCTTATTTAATATTAATTTATTAAGCATAGCTCAATACCTTTTTTTTAACATGAATTTCCTCTAATACTGACTATACTTTTGTAGAATAACAAAAAAAATTAACACCGTTAATATTTTGCATAATTTGTATAACATTTAAAAAATTTAGGTATCAATTTGAACTTAAAAAAAAAACTTAAGTACCAAAATAGAAAAAAAAATGTCAAGATCAGGTACCTAATTGAGCCTAAAAAAATTTAAATACCAAATTAGAAAAAAATATCAAGTTTTGGTATCAAGTGTTATATTAAACCTAAAACAAACAGCTACTTGGACGTTTAAAAGTTAAAATGTCAAAACATAATGAAAGATTATGTAATAGAACATAGCATGCTTTTACACAATAATTTCCCAAATGGGATGGTGGATGGAAGTTCACATAAAGCAAAGTGGCAGGGAAAGGCTCGACCACTTATACAAAAGGGATTTCACTTTCGGTTTTACGCCATCATAAAACAAGCCTTTCGGGGATTTTGGATGTTTCATCAACTATCTAATTAACAAAAGGACAAAAACGACTTAACAATTTCGTGATTTAACTTAGCTTACTCCTTTCAAGGAAGAAAGCTATATTTTAATGTCTATAAACATTAATCCTTTCTAGATTCTCAATAACGAATTCAAAATCTTCCCTCTAATATGCTTTAGCATTAAAATCAACACTTATTGATTCTCACTATAAATTTAAGGCCAAAATATGTAGTTGGTGATTATATTTTGACAAAATTTGAGGTTTAGTCATTCTATTAAAAAATTTAAACTTTAAATCCTCTTATTTTTTATTTAAAAATTTTAGTCCAACTATTAACTTGTAAATATTATTTGTCAAATTTTATTAAATTGATAAGTTAATTTTAAATTAAAAAATTAAAAGAAAAATTATATAAAATTAGGTATAACTAATTGTTTTAACCTAAATTATGGTCAACCCACCGTGATCCGTAGCCATGTCAACAATGTCCAATAACGATATCCTTTGCAAAACCCTTCGCCTCCAAGTAATGAAAGAGAGGAGCAAGTGACGTCAATAATAAATCTAATAGCAAAAACATGCCAATAAATATGAGGGAAAGACAAGGAGACTTAACGTTACTCTTTCGTCTACACTTCCACAAAACAAACGTGCTTGCTAAGCTCAATTACCTCACTTTGTTTATAATCCCCATCCTATGCTTCTATCATGACAAAGACGAGAATTCAAAACCTGAATATCAGATATTATACTCCTTCCCCTCCAAATCCAATCTTGAACCTTATCCATATGGATCGTGGAAGTTCTTTGGATGATGATACGAGTGTCCATTTGCAGATTAATGAGCTTCGGAAGCTTAGCGAGACTTGTGGCTCAAACACCATTTTTGAACCCCGGAGTAGCTGTGAGGCTAGAGAATGTAATGCAGAATCCGTGCCTTCAGCAACAGTGCTTCGAGCACCCGAAAAGAAACTAACTCTCTTCGCTCTTAGGCTTTCCATCTTCGAGAAGTCAGCTACTGGCCTCGGAACTCTGGGGTTTATCTGGGCAACAGTAGTTCTCCTAGGTGGTTTTGCTATCACCTTGGATAAAACTGACTTCTGGTTTATCACCATTATTTTGTTAATCGAAGGGACTCGGATATTCAGCCGAAGTCATGAGCTCGAATGGCAGCATCAAGCTACATGGTCCATTACCGATGCCGGTATCAGTAGTTTCCGAGCACTGAGATCCAGCTCACACATACTCATCAAAGCTGTGAAACAAACCTTCAATCCACTTTCCTTGATAAGAAAGCCAAGTCATAACACGAGAGAAGTAACACAGGTTGATCCTCTACATGTTGGAAGATGGAATCATTCAAGAACCCCAACTCGGACATGGATAAGTTCAGATGTCCCTCTTCTACCTTATGGCAAATGGGTTTTCCTTTCAAGAAATATAAGCAAAGTCCTCTACTGGCTCCAACTCTTGTCTGCAACAGCTTGTGTAGTACTTTCATCCACGAGACTCGTCAACCATAACTATGGGGAGGTACAGAAGGGGGATAGTGATAAAAGGAACCGGCAATCTGCTCTGAATATTTTCTATGCCTTGGCCTTGGCAGAAGCTCTCTTGTTTTTGACGGAGAAAGCCTATTGGGAGTGGAAGGTCATATATTGTAAACTTTTGGAGGAAGTGAACAAGGAGTGTGAGCTTGGACCTTCAGGTATGGTCTCCATCAAAAGGTTCTTCTACGATGCTTATTCCAGATGTGTTAATGGAAGCATTTTTGATGGCTTGAAAATGGATATGGCTACTTTTGCTATTGATCTACTGGCTTCCAGTTCCCCTGATGAACAGCTTATTGGAGCTAGAATTCTTCGGCAGTTTGCGATTAGCGCAAGGTACTCCGATGACACCTTGCAAAAGATCGGGGTGAATTTATCGGTGGTTGAAAGATTAGTTGAGATGTTGAACTGGAAAGACCCTCAAGAAGAAGAGATCAGGAAATCAGCTGCAGAGATACTGTCAAAACTTGCTGGTAAGAGGCAAAACTGCCTGCGTGTTGCCGGTATACCAGGCGCAATGGAATCGATATCATCTCTGCTTCAAACAAATAGAAGTTCAGGCGACGGAGCAGATGAAATTGGTGAAAAGAACCTCATTCTTGATCATGCAAATTACAGTTTCTGGACATTCAATCATTTAGGACTTCTCATTCTGAAAAAGCTTGCTTGTGATCATGATAACTGTGGAAAGATTGGCAACACTAGGGGCCTTTTACCTAAAATCATAGATTTTACACATGCTGGAGAAAAGTTGCTGAGGGATAAAAACGTTGCACCATCCCAGATTCTAACAGTTAAACGATCTCTTCAACTGGTGCAACTGCTGGCAAGCACCACTGGTGCCACAGGAAAACATCTCAGAAAGGAAATCTCAGAGGTAGTTTTCACCATCAGCAACATTAGAGATATTTTGAGACATGGTGAAAAGCACCCAACTCTGCAAAAGCTAAGCATAGAGATATTAACCAATCTGGCATTGGAAGTAGAAGCAAGAGAGAGGATTGGTGGAACTGGTGGGGTACTCAAGGAGTTGTTCACTATCTTTCTCAACCAGGGGATGCCAGAGCACCAGAATCAAGTTAGACGCTCAGCAGGAGAAGCGCTCGCCATGTTGGCCTTAGAAAGTAGAGCTAACTGCCACCGCATATTGAGGCTGCAAGTCCTTGAAAGACTTATCGCAGCATTGGAGTTTCCGATGCTTCGTGTGACTGCTGCAAGAATTCTAAGAAACTTGTGCACCTACTGCGGATCAGATTGCTTCTACCTTTTAAAGGGTGTCATAGCAGCAGCACCAACAGTAAGTATTGACTTCCAATATACAAGGAAACTATACTAAATGTAAAAAATACAATGGTTAACAATTTATCATTGTGGATGGCAGGTGCTCAAGGCGATTATGTCAGAAGAGAGCAAGTTGCAAGAAGTAATGGTAGGACTAGCAGCACAAGTGTTCAAACATATGACTTCTAATGAATCAAGCATCATGTTTGAGAGAGCTGGAATTAAAGAGGAAGAACTAGCCAAAGCGTTGGTCCAGATACTGGAAAAGTACAGACATCCGTCGGCTAAGGTCCCGAGAATAAGGAGGTTCACCATAGAGTTGGCAATTTGGATGATGCATGACAATGTAAAGAATGTCTACATTTTTAAGGATTTGGGAATGAAGAAAGAGCTGGAAGGTGTGTTAGAGACCACAGCAGAGCTGGAGAGCTTCAACATATTCTCCGGCACTGTTGGCCTTAGCCGGCACACCACAACAATTCACTCACTGGTTGAAACCACTTTGAACTTGCTCAAGGATCAGTAAATTTTACTAACTGTGGCACTCCCACTATTCAAATTCTATAATATATACATATTGTATATATACATGTATCAGTTAAAATGTTTGAATAATCATCCTTTCTGAATAGGAACTCATAACAGCTAAAGCAGATTTTTTTTTCTCTAAGCAATAATCACTGTAATAAGTTATTGTAACTATGAGACTCAAAAGAAGAAAAAGGCTCTATACCTGTTGAAGAAAGTTGTATATTGTATTTTCTTTCTTGTTAATAGATTTATGCAGAAATTGTACTGAAGTGATAAAAACAAATTTAATTGAAGAGAGCTGCTGGTATAAAAAGAATTTTACAAGATGATCATAAAATATATACATACATATACCAATAACTAGGAACTGTCAAAGCAGGCAAAGCTTGGAGAAATGCTGACCACAGCCAGTCTCTTTGACTTCGATTAGGAGGTAGGATAGATTCGGCATTAAGGGTGCCTTTATTTCACATAAAACAACTTCCAAAAAATGATTTTTGGAGAATGATTTTTGGAGAATGATTTAATTTTCTAGAAAAGTTAATATATTTTCCTAAAATAATTTCCTTTGTTTGACAAATTTTCCTATAATTATTTTTCCAAAGCTCTTTTTTGTGAAATTGTTAAAAATTGGCCATCCATGCATCAGCTTTCTCACTTGACGATATGTAAAAGTGCAAATCAAAATGGTGGACAGTGCAAGCCAAAGTGGCAGATAGTCCAAGTGCAAGCCAACAATGCGGACAGTCCAAGTAAAATCCAAGTAGCGAACAATCCAAGTGCAAGCCAAATTAGCGGGCAATCTAACTGTAACAGCCCGTTTTCATGAAATCGGAATAATGGTTTCGGGACCACAAATTCGAGGCCGAAAGGAAATTTATTTTAATATTATTTTATGGTTTATTGTATGATAGAAATATCGTATGAAAATTTTGTTAAGAAATTTTACCGATTACATGTTTAATTTGATGAAAAGGACCAAATTGTATAAAATGCAAAAGTTGAATTCTAGTAGCTAAAGGTACTAAATAGCTATGGAATTCAAAATTTGAGGTCCTTATATGGAAAATAGACCATTTAGTGGAGCTAGTAGATAAGAATGATTATTCATTATTGGAAATTAGCAAATTATTAAGGCTAATTTTGGAAAGACAATTAAATAAAAGATGATAAATGAATTAAATAATAAAAATATCATCATTTTCATCATCTTTCCTAAAATAAGACATGGAAACCCTAGCCATGATAGTTGAGCTCAAGCAAGCTTTTTTTTCCTTAATTAGCTAAGTATTTTGGTCCTTTTTTCAATCATTTTTATGTTTCCGAGATCGTAATAGCTTAATCTAGCTATCTCGGGGATTAATTTGTAAACCTATTAAAGTATTAGGGTTTTTTCATATATGAATATAGTTGATAGATAAATAACTTTTGTAAAGAAAATTTTGATGAAGTTACGATCTAGGGACTAAATTGAAAAGATGGAAAATTCATGGAAAATTATAAATTTTATGAAATACATGGGCTACTATTGTGATACATGAAAATCGGTTAGTCTTGGAATAAGAATTAAATTGAATGAATTTCATTTTCCAAGCCTAGGGACAAAATCATAATTAATTAAAAGTATAAGGGTAAAATAGTAATTTTTTAAAGATGTGTATTTGAATGAATTGAATATAAATTGTATTAAATTGAGTTAAATTTATTCGTTTAGATCCGGATAGACACAATACGGAGTTAGATCAAGGAAAATAGAAAGTATCAGATTAGTAGCTTTTGTGCTTACGAACACTTGTCGAGGTAAGTTCGTGTAACTAAATTGTATGTTTATATGTTTAAATTGAATATTATGTTTATGAAATGTATAATTGCTATGTATAAGTATTGATCACATATCTAAAGATATCTAACAAGTACTAAGTCTCGTTTGAACCTAAGAAATTCGATGGATACAAATGACATTGTCATTAAGGTTCCCGAATTGGTTGTGGTCCTGCATGTGTTGCTGACACACCACAGCTAGTAAGAGCATCCCATTATTTAGCTCTTATGAGCATCCCGATATATGGCTCCCTTGAGCTTCCCGTTATTTGGCTCTCATGAGCTTCTTGATAATTGGCTCTCATAAGCTTCTCGATTAATGGCTCTCCAGAGCTCCCCGATATTGGCTCGCATGAGCTTTCTAATTACGACTCTTATGAGCTTCCCGTTACATGGCTCACATGAGCTTCCCGTTTCATGGCTCCAAAAAGCTTCCTGATTATATGCTCGTATGGGCATACCTATATATGAATTGACGGATTACAGATTTGTACACTTCGTGTGTACTACTCGTGTATCTAATGATATTTAAATGGTTCAATGAGTAAAATTCTGATATGGGATAATCTAAATTCGAGATGAATTATTACGGAAATATATTTGAAATACATGGATATGATTTGTACATGTTATATGGACACATGATGTGGAAAGTATATGTATATGGAAATTTGATTATTGTTGGGCTCATACATGTTTCTTGATATTCATATGAAATACATGACTAACATGGTTGATGATGAGATGTGTTAAGGCTTTTGGCCAATTTGATTTGAATATGCTTAGAATGCTTACCTTTAATATGATTAAATGGTAAGTTAAATTCCATGTTATACGAACTTACTAAGCATTAAATGCTTACTTTATTTTATTTTCCCTGTTTTATAGTAACTCAAAAGCTCGTTAAGGTTGGAAGCTAGTCGGAGCCACATCACACTATCCATCATCCCATTTCGGTATATATAGTAAATTATTTTGATTATAATTGCATGTATAGGCTAAATTGGCCAATGCTGGCATATAAATATTTTGTTAAGATTAGCCATTTGTGGCTTTTATATGGTATGTATATATATATGGCCTTATTATGGTTGATATGTGTTGATAAGGTTAAATAATGGTAAAATTATAGGTATGTGATGATATGTTATGTTTAGGATACGATTATGGCTTGTTTTGATTGCTTTGTTGTGGCTTGTTGATATATTAATGTGTTTATGGAGGTGGAAGCCAAATTGGGTGAGAAATGTGGCTAAAAAAATGGCCTATTTCGTCCACATGGGTAGAGACACGAGGTGTGTCTCAACCCTGTGTGACACACGGCCAGGTAACACAGTTAGGTAACACGGCTGCGTGTCCTTTGTATTTTAAAATTTTACACAAGTCAGTATACTCAAAATTGTTCACACGGCCTAGCACAGAGGCGTGTGATTTTACCGTGTGTCTCTTGTATCTTTTAAATTGCAAAACAGAATACTCAAATTGTTTACACAACTTAGCACACAGGAGTGTGGCTTGGCCGTGTGACCCCTGCACTTTTTTAATGCAAGTTAGTATGCTCACACGAGCGTGTGACTTGGCCGTGTGACCCAAGTTAGAGAGCTCCCAAGTTTGGACACGGGTTGGGACACGGTCATGTGTCCCTATTACAAATGCCCATACGGTCTGAAACACGGGTATGTCTCTTGACCGTGTGAGACACAAGGTTTGGCCATACGGGCATATGTCCCCTGCACTTTTGAAAAATTTTAATGTTTTCTGAAAAATTTTCTGAGTTCCTGGTTTAGTCTTGACTTATTTCTAACATGTATTTTGAGCCTCGAGATCTCACATAAGGGACAATATGTTGAATTTGGATTAAGTTCTTATATGAATGCTAGATGATATGAAATGTCTGTTATTTGTTCTGTAAATTTTGGTAATGTTCTGTAACCCTATTCTAGCGACAGATTCGGGTTAGGGGTGTTACATTTATTGGTATCAAAGCTACAGTTTAGTTAATTCTCAGACCAACGTGGCATATACGAGTCTAGCTATACATGCCATTATATAACCTGTGATAGTGTGATATCTCATGACCATTTTAAAACATGTTTTTCATATAGCAAAGTCATCCAACCAAGCTATTTCTGAAGAAGCTGAAAGTAATGTTCAAGCTTCTGTGCAAAGAGCAATCTCAAGCAGTGGAAGGCCCATATTTGAAGGCCAAGGAGGAGAGGCTAAAGAAGCCTTCTTCCAAATGATGAATGAATGGTTTACTGAATTTGTACGAACAAATCTGGCTGTGCAACAACCTCCACCCCTCATGTTTCTCAACTGGTTCCTGATATACCTCAAGGTACAAAACTTGTTAGAACTGGTAAGCCTCCTGTTTATAAAATCCGTAAATATGGGGCAGAAGAATTTCGAGCTACAGCTGAAGATGATCCCAAAAGAGCTGAGTTCTGACTAGAAAACACTATTAGAGTTCTTGATGAACTATCTTGTATACAAGCTGAATGTTTTAAATGTGCGCGGTGTCTCTGTTAAAAGATTCAGCTTATCAATGATGGAATACACTAATTTCTGTTGTACCAAAAGAAAGGGTCACTTGGGAATTCTTTCAAATTGTGTTCCAAAAGAAATACATCAACCAAAGATTCCTTGATCAGAAACGTAAAGAATTTTTGGAGCTTAAACAGGGGCATATGACAGTATCTGAATATGAATGGGAATTTTTTCAACTGAGCAAATATGCTAGAGAATGTATTCCGACTAAAACTGCAATGAGTAAGCGGTTTGAAGACGGTTTAAATGAAGACATAAAATTGTTAGTCAGATTTCTTGAATTAAAAGAATTTGTTGTACCGGTTGACCGAGCATATAAAGTTGAAGAACTAGGTAAAGAGAAAAGACAAGTTGAGATGGAGGCTAGAAATCTAAGTAAAAGAATGATGGGAAAGTCATACCAGTCAACCTCAAAGAAATCAAAGAAGTATCATGACCGTTCTACTAATTCTGTGGGATACCCAGGTGGAGATAGAGGTACTTGACGCTCTAGTCCAAGATCTCAAGCTACATCTGTAGCAAGTGCGGGTAGTGTTAGAAACACCAAACCCAGGTGCAAGCACTGTAATAAGTTACAGTTTGGCGAGTGTAGAATGAAGAGTGGAGCTTGTTTCAGATGTGGTTCCTTTGACCGTTATCTTAGAGATTGCCCTGAGAAGGTTGAAAAAGATACTATTCAAACTTCAAGGCCGAGTAACACAGCTGCAAGAGGTAGACCGCCTCGTAATCCTAAAAATATGAGTGGTAGTCGTGGTGTGACAAAAGACTCCATTGTAAAATTCAAAGCATGAGCACCAGCTAGGACCTATGCTATTCGTACACGTGAAGATGCCTCTGTGCTAGATGTTATTACTGGTACTTTTCTCTTATTGATACTGATGTAATTGGATTAATTGATCCCAGTTCAACTCATTCATATATTTGCACAAATTTAGTATTTAGTAAAAATTTACCTGTTAAGTCCACTGAATTCATGGTTAAAGTATCAAACCCTCTAGGCCAGTATGTGATGGTTGATAAAATTTACAAGAATTGTCCGTTAATGGTACGAGGTTATTGTTTCTTGGCTGATTTGATGCTATTACTGTTTGATGAATTTGATGTGATATTGGACATGGATTGGCTAATTATTCATGATGTCATGGTAAATTATAAACAAAAGCATATTGTATTGAAATGTCAGAATGGTGAAATGGTCTGTATTGAATCAAATAAAATAGATGGGTTGTCTAATGTGATATCAGCTATGTCAGCACAAAAATATGTGAGAAAAGGTTGTAATGCTTACCTTGCTTATGTATTGGATACTAAAGTGTCTAAGTCGAAGATTAAATCAGTGCTAGTGGTTTGTGAGTATCCTAATATGTTTCCAGAGGAATTACTTGGATTACCGCCAGTCAGAGAAGTTGAATTTTCTATAGATCTTGTTAACGAGAAAACAACGATATCGATAGCACCGTATAGAATGGCTCCTACAGAATTAAAAGCGTTGAAAGCGTAGTTACAAGAACTGACTGATAGGGGTTTTACTCGACCTAATTTCTTACCTTGGGGTGCATCGGTTCTATTTGTTAAGAAAAAAGATAAATCCTTGAGATTATGTATTGATTACCGATAGCTCAACAAAGTTACAATCAAGAATAAGTATCCACTGCCCCGCATTGATGATTTGTTTGATCAATTGAAATGTGCCACAGTGTTCTTGAAGATTGATTTTCATTTTAGTTATTATCAGTTACGAGTGAAATGCTCAGATGTACTGAAAACAACATTCAGAACCAGGTACAGACATTACGAATTCCTTGTGATGTCGTTTGGTTTAACTAATGCACCTATGGTATTTATAGATTTAATGAATAGAATTTTCATACCGTATCTGGATAGATTTGTTATTGTGTTTATTGATGATATTATGGTATATTCCCAAGATGAGACTGAACATGCCAAACATATGAGAATTGTTTTGCAAACTTTGCGAGAAAAATAACTTTATGCTAAATTTACCGAATGTGAATTTTGGCTTTAGGAAGTTGGTTTTCTGGGACAAATAGTATTTGCTGAAGGCATCAAAGTTGATCGGAATAAAATTTCAGCTATTATTCACTAGAAAGCACTAAAAAATGTATCTGAAGTAAGAAGTTTTCTGGGATTAGCTAGTTATTATCGGATATTTGTAAAAGGGTTTTCGATAATAGCTTCACTGATGACACGGTTGTTATAGAAACATGGCAAATTTGAATGGTCTAATAAATGTCAGCAAAGTTTTGATCAATTGAAAGCTCTATTGACTGAAGCACCAGTTCTGGTTCAACCTGAATCAGGTAAAGAATTTGTAATTTTCAGTGATGTGTCATTGAATGGTTTAGGTTGTGTTTTGATACAAGAATGAAAAATAATAGCCTATGCTTCCAGACTGTTGAAGCCACATGAAAAGAATTACCCGATACATGACTTGGAATTGGCAGATATTGTCTTCGTATTGAAAATTTGGTGACACTATTTGTTCGGTGAAAAATGTCATATATTTACTAATCATAAGGGCTTAAAATATCTGATGTCGCAGAAAGATTTAAATCTGAGATAGCGTAGATAGCTTAAACTATTGAAATATTATGATTTGGTTATTGATTATCATCCGAGAAAAGCAAACGTGGTTGCAGATGCTCTGAGTAGAAAGCTCTTGTCTGCTTTATGAGCAATGAATGACTGGTTGACATTGTATGATGATGGCTCAATTTTAGCCGAGTTAAAAGCTAAACCAATGTTTCTACAACAGATCTGCGAAGCTCAAAAATGTGATAATGAATTGCAAGCTAAAAGGGGACAGTGTGAGTCAACTTCTGATTCAGAATTTCCAATAGGACCCAATGATTGTCTGTTATTCAGAGGCAAAGTTTGTGTACCAAAGAATTTAGAGCTTGTACAGTAAATTTTGCACGAAGCTCATAATAGTACTATGTTTGTTCATCCGAGGAGTAATAAAATGTACAATGATTTGAAACAGATGTACTGGTGGCCGGGAATAAAACGTGATATTTCTAAATTTGTATCTAAATGTTTGATATGTCAGCAAGTTAAAGCTGAACATCAAGTATCTTCAGGATTGTTACAGCCTTTGACGATACAGAAGTGGAAATGGGATAGAGTTGCTATGGATTTTGTATCGTGGTTACCCCTATCTCTGAAAAAGAAAGATGCCATTTGGGTTATCGTCGATAGTTTGACGAAGTTTGCACATTTTATTCCAGTATGTATGGATTTTTCTCTAGATAGATTAGCAGAATTATATGTTTCAGAAATTGTCAGACTACATAGAGTGCCAGTCTCCATTATTTCAGATAGAGATCCTGTAACAGCCCGATTTAGGGCCTAGTCAGAACAGTGGTCTCGGGACCACAAATCTGAAGTTAGAAAATTATTTTTATCATTTTTATGAGGCTATAGTATGATTTGGTTAGTGCATGAAAAATTTGGTGAGCTAATTTTAATGTTTTCAAGCCCGATTGCGAAAAAGGACTAAATCGCATAAAAAGAAAAAGTTGTATTTTAGTACCCAAATGTGTTAGATAGCTAGAGAACTTAAATTTAGGGTCTTTAAAGGGCAATTAGACCCTTGTGAATAGCCTAGCCGGCCATGGTGTGTGGGGAGACAAAATTGACATAGTTAGGTGTGGATGAGGTCATCAAATTTGACTAGTTTTTTATTAAATAAAACAAAAGCCTTTTCTTCTTCATTTTTCCTTCTCTCCACCGAAAATATCATCCATTTTTGGGGTTTAAGAGCTTCAAAAACTTTCAGCAACAATAAGCCTCACAAGTAAGTGATTTTAATGAGTTTTCTTCAAGATTTTCACATTTTTGAGACCCTTGAAGCATGAGCTTGCAAATGAGGGTGACATCTTGCAAAATGGTCAATAGCTTAAGATTTTGAAATGGATGATTTTTATATGTTTATTTAGTTTTTATGGAAGAATATGAGTTTTAGTTATGTTATAAACAACTTTTGTGAAAGGTGTTGGCATGAAAATACATAAAGGGGCTATTTTGCATAAATTACAAAATAGATGATAAGTGTGTAAAATATTGAGCATTTGGGACTACTATAGTAGTAAAAAGAGTTTAGATAGGCTTGAAATACAAAGAAATTCGATAAAAATTAATTTTCGAGCCTAGGGCAAAATGGTTTTTTTGTCAAAGTCTAAGGGCAAAATGGTCATTTTACCAAAGGTGTGAATTTATGATTGTTTAATCCTAGTTAGTGACTAAATGAGTGCATATTTTCATTATAGATCAAGACTTACCAAATCCGAACCTAGATCGGGGGAAGGCCTAGCAAACCGACTAAATCAAATAGTCAAGTACTTTTTATAGATCAAGGTAAGTTGTATGTAAATAATACAACTACACTGTTAATACTTGCATTCATATTGCCTTTGAATTGATATTGAATGAGTTGCTAAATTATAAGTTGAGAATGCCTGATAATAATTGAGATAATAGAGATATTCCGTTGAAACTTTAAGATACGAACTAGATATTCGTGCCAAGGCATTGGGTGAATTGTGCGCCAGGTAAGACATGTCTGGGACATGCTTCGGCCACATTCTGGGAGCCAGTGTAAGACCATGTCTGGGACATAGCATCGGCTTCTAGACGAGGGCTAGTGTAAGACATATCTGGGACATGCATCAGCCATACAGAGACAGCCAGTGTAAGACCATGTCTGGGACATGGCATCGGCACAGAGATAGCCAGTGTAAAATGTGTTTGGGACACGCATCGGCTAAGAGTTGTGCTAGTGTAAGACATGTTTGAGACATATATCAATAGGCACATGTGAGTGCCAGTGTAAGACATGTCTGGGACATGCATCGGCCTCGACAGAGATAGCCAGTGCAAGACGTGTCTGGGACACGCATCGGCAATATATCCCATGTTAAAGGTTCAGTGAATATCCAGTAGTACGTTTCAATGGTGAGAGTTATAGATCAATCTTGATAAAGGAAGAATAATCATGTTGTGAGTGCTACAGGTACCTATATGGTAAGCATGAGTATCAAGCTTAATTTAGAAAATGTGACTCGAGTATATGACAAAGAGTAAGTTGAGTTATGTTTACATTTGAGCATGATAAGTAATGGTGAGATTGTTTTTGTATATTTATTTATATACAACTTACTAAGCTTTATGCTTACCCATTTTCTTTTCCCTCTTCTTTCAACGTTATCTAGCTAGCTCGAGGATCCCTTAAAGTCAGAGATATAGATCACACTATCGTCCGCAGCATTCGGTATACTTTAATTTATATTTTTGAAGGTGGCATGTATAGGGCTAGACTAGTATATTCATCATGAGAATTGTTTATGTATTTTGGCCTAAGTCAAAAGCCCTTTATTTTGTATTAAGCCTAGAATAATGGCTATTATTCATTTTGATGAATGCACACGATGTTCTTTCTATGGTTGAATTAATGTTCATCGTGATGAGATGGGTATATTGAAATGATCTTGTGTAGGTTGTGCAAGATGGGTGACAAAGGGCTTGGAAAATAACCTAATTTGTCCACATGGGTAAGACACACGGGCGTGTGTCTAGGCTGTGTATGACACACGGTTCACGCCCACGGGTGTGTGTTATGGTTGTGTGTCCCCTGCACCTAAAACCTTAAAGTCATTCTAGCACACGGGCGTGTGTCCATGCCGTGCCATTAAGTCAGTATGTATGCTAGTAGCACACGGGCAAGAGACACAGCCATGTGTCTCGGCTGTGTAAAGGACGCGGTTGTTGTGCACGGGTGTGTGCTTGGGCCATGTTGTTTTGGCAGAATGCCCAAGTTTTCAGACACGAGCTCGGGACACGGGCGTGTCCCTAGCACACAGGCGTGTGCTTTATACCCACACGGGCGTGTGGAGCTTTGATGTAAGAGATTTTTCTAAGTTTTAAATGAGTTCCCGGTTGGGTCTCGAACCACCCCGAATGTATGTTTAGGGCCTCGTAAGCCCGCATAAGGGACATGTTACATGGGAAAGGAAAAGTTTTAAATTGTTTGAGATTTCATGGCCCCGTTTTACATAGTTGATTGAGTTAAAGTCAGGTAGCACCTCGAACCCCGTCCTGGCGTCGGATGCGGGCGAGGGGTGTTACAGATCTGCGTTTCACATCCCGATTCTAGAATAAGTTACAAGAAGCTTTAGGTGCGTAATTACATTTTAGTACCGCATTTCACCCTTAGACTGATGGTCAATTTGAACGTGTAATTTAGATTCTTGAAGACATGCTTTGGTGCTATGTTTTAGAATTCGAAGGCAATTGGGAAAAATATTTTTCGTTAGTTGAATTTGGATATAATAATAGTTATCAGTCAAGCATAAAGATGGCACCATATGAAGCTCTGTATGGTCGTAAATGTAGAACTCCGTTATATTGGACTGAGCTTAGTGAGAAAAAGATACATGAAGTTGATTTCATTAGTGAAATGAAGAAAAAGTGAAAGTGATCCGAGATAGCTTGAAAGTGGCTTCTGATCGTCAGAAATCCTATACGAATCTTAAACGTAAAGAAATAGAGTTTCAGGTTGGTGACAAAATATTTTTGAAAGTTTCACCTTGAAAAAAAGTTCTTCGGTTCTGCCGTAAAGGCAAATTAAGTCCATGATTTATCGTGCCATATGAGGTTACTGAAAGAATCGAACCTGTTGCGTATCGGTTAGCTTTATTATCAGAACTAGAAAATATTCATAATTTTTTTTCACATGTCTATGTTACTATGATATCAATCTGATCCTTTCCATGTTATCTCCCCGACGGATGTCGAGATTTAGCCTGACCTGACTTACAGTGAAGAACCAATCCAAATTCTGGCTCGAGAGGTGAAAAAACTGAGAAATAGAAAGGTAGCTTTACTAAAAGTTCTCTAGCAACGACATTAAATAGAAGAAGCAACTTGGAAACCTGAGGAAACTATGAGAAAGCAATATCCGAACCTTTTTATTCTTAAGATTTTCTATGACGAAAATTTTTTTAAGGGGGAGAGTTGTAACAGCCTGTTTTTAGTGAAATCAGAATAGTGATTTAGGGACCACAAATCTGAGGCCGAAAGAAAATTTATTTTAATATTATTTTATGGTTTATAATATGATAGAAATATCGTATGAAAATTTCGTTAAGAATTTTTACCGATTACATGTTTAATTCGATGAAAAGGACTAAATTGCATAAAATGCAAAAGTTGAATTCTAGTAGCTAAAGGTACTAAATAGCTATGGAATTCAAAATTTGAGGTCCTTATATCGCAAATAGACCATTTAGTGGAGTTAATAGATAAGAATGATTTTTCATCATTGGAACTTAATAAATTATTAAGGTTAATTTTGGAAAGATGATTAAATAAAAGATGATAAATGAATTAAATAATAAAAATATCATCATTTTCATCATCTTTCCTAAAATAAGACATGGAAACCCTATCCGTGATAGTTAAGTTCAATCAAGCTTATTTTGCTTAATTAGGTATGTATATTGGTCCCATTTTTAATTATTTTTATGTTTCCCAGATCGTAATAGTTTAATCTAGCTATCTCGGGGATTAATTTGTAAAAATATTAAAGTATTAGGGTTTTTCCATGGATGAATATAGTTGAATTATGAAGTTTTATGGTAGAAAATGAAAGGTTGTTGATAGATAAACAACTTTTGTAAAGAGAATTTTGATGAAATTATGATTTAGGGGCTAAATTGAAAAGATGGAAAATTCATGGAAAAATTATGAATTTTATGAAATACATGGGTTGCTATTGTGATACATGAAAATCGGCTAGGCTTGGAATAAGGATTAAATTGAATGAATTTTATTTTCCAAGCCTAGGGACAAAATCATAATTAATTGGCAAAATAGTAATTTTGCGAAAGATGTGTATTTGACTGAATTGAATATGAATTGTATTAAATTAAGTTAAATTCATTAGTTTAGATCCAGATAGACACAATACGGAGTTAGATCGAGGAAAAGAGAAAGTATCAGATTAGTAGCTTTTGTGTTTACGAACACTTGTCGAGGTATGTTCGTGTAACTAAATTGTATCTTTAGATGTTTAAATTGAATATTATGTTTGTGAAATGTATAATTGCTATGTATAAGTATTGATCACATATCCGAAGATATCTAACAAGTACTAAGTCCCGTTTGAACCTAAGAAATTCGATGGATACAAATGACAATATCTTTAAGGGTTCCCGAATTGGTTGTGGTCCTGCCTATGTTACGAACACACCATAGTTCGCAAGAGTGTCCCGTTATTTAGAGCTTATGAGAATCCCGATATACGGCTCTCTTGAGCTTCCTGTTATTTGGCTCTTACGAGCTTCTCGATAATTGGCTTTCATGAGCTTCCCGATTAATGGCTCTGAAGAGCTTTCCTGATATTGGCTCACATGAGCTTCCTAATTACGACTTTTATGAGCTTCTCGTTACATGGCTCACATGAGGTTCCCGCTTCATGGCTTGAAAAAGCTTCTCGATTATATGCTCGTATGGGCTTACCTATATATTAATTGACAGATTACAGATTTGTACACTTTGCGTGTACTATTCGTGTATCCAATGTTATTTAATTGGTTCAACGAGAAAAGTTATGATATGAGACAATATGAATTCGAGACTATTATTACGGAAATATATTTGAAATACATGGATATGATTTGTACATGTTATATGGACACATGATGTGGAAAGTATATGTATATGAAAATTTGATTATTGTTGAGCTCATACATATTTCTTGATATTTATATGAAATACATGGCTAACATGGTTGATGAGGATATGTGTTAGGGCTTTTGGCCAATTTGATTTGAATAGGCTTAGAATGCTTACCTTTAATGTGATTAAATGGTAAGTTAAATTCCATATTATACGAACTCACTAAGCATTAAATGCTTACTCTATTTCGGTATATATAGTAAATTATTTTTATTATAATGGCATGTATAGGCTAAATTGGCCAATGCTGGCATATAAATATTCTGTTAAGATTAATCATTTGTTTGGCTTTTATATGGTATATATATATGGCCTTGTTATGCTTGATATATGTTGATAAGGTTAAATGATGGTAAAATTATAAGTATGTGATGATATGTTATGTTTAGGACACGATTACGGCTTGTTTTGATTGCTTTGTTGTGGCTTGTTGATGTGTTGAAGTGTTAATATAGGTGGAAGACAAATTGGGTGAGAAATGTGGCTAGAAAAATGGACTATTTCGTCCAGACGGGCAGAAAAACAGGCGTGTATCTCAACCGTGTGTGACACGCGGCCAAGTAACACGACCGTGTGTCCCCTTTATTTTAAAAATTTACACAAGTCAGTATACTCAAAATTGTTCACACGGCCTAGCATACGGGCTTGTGATTTGGCCATGTGTCCCCTGCATCTCTTAAATTGCAAAACAAAATACTCAAATTGTTCACTCAGCCTAGCACACGGGCGTGTGGCTTGGCCGTGTGACCCCTGTACTTTAGTAATGCAAGTCAGTATGCTAACACGGCCTAGCACACGGGCATGTGACTTGGCCGTGTGACCTAAGTTAAAGAGCTCTCAATTTTGGACACGAGCTGGGACACGGTCGTGTGTCCCTATTACGGATGCCCACACGGCCTGAAACATAGACATGTCTCTTGACCGTCTGAGACACACAGCCTGGCCACACAGGCATGTGTCCCCCGTACCTTCGAAAAATTTTAATGTTTTCTGAGAAATTTTTTGAGTACCCGGTTTAGTCCTGACTTATTTCTAACATCTATTTTGAGCTTCGAAGGCTCACATAAGGGACAATATGATTAATTTGGATTAAGTTCTGATATGAATGCTAGATGATATGAAATGTCTGTTATTTGTTATCTAAATTTTGGTAATGCTCTGTAACCCTGTTCCAGTGACGGATTCGAGTTAGGGGTGTTACACTAACAACGAGCTATCCTACGCTAATTCGAATTACAGGCAATACATGTGAGCTATGAACTGCGAGCTGTTAGATGATACCTGTGCATGCAAGCATTAGCAAAATACCCAAAAAACATCTCAAGACTTTTTGTTATGAAACTTAGATGAAAATAAACTGAGTTAGTAATGTTTTGATGGGATTACTTGTTGATTGGATTGATTAACCAGGTTATACATGTGTACAAGTTATGTTTTTCAAGTTTCAAGATAGGTTAGTTGGATTAGTTATGTTTGGTAAGATGATTGCCTACAAAAATCATGCAATATTTTGTTGAAATTAATGAAAATTTGTTTTTTTTCATTCATTGTTAGCATGTTTGTGAGCAAGCTTTTAAGTTCTTTGTTCTTCCTTAGACAAAAAATCCCAACAATTGATATCTAAGCCATTGAGCTTTGAGGGCCATTTTTTTTGTGTGTGTTTCTGCAAAAATGTCTTCAGCATGTTTTTCAGCTCTGCCACCACCTGTGTTCAATGGTGAAAACTACCATATTTGGGTAGTAAAGATGAAGCCCTACCATTAGGCTTTTGACTTGCGGGAGGTAGTGGTTGTTGATATTGAGCCACCACCATTGAGGGCAAATCTTACCATAGCACAAATCAGGAAACATAGTGATAATCGTGCTAAGAAGTACAAGGCCTGTGAGACATGTGATTTTCACCAGGTTATGGCCTATGAAACTCGCATAGAAGCTTAGGATAAGCTAAAAGAGGAGTTTCAAGGTTCGGATAATTAATCTCATTAATTAGGCAGCTTATTAATCTCAAAAGAGACTTTGGGAACTTGAAGATAAGGGAGATTGAAATAGTGAAGCAATATGTAGACGTGATAATGATAGTGGTCAACATCATTAGACTGCTAAAGAACCAGTTCGGTGATAGTAGGGTGGTTGAGAAGGTCATAACCACACTTCTAAAGAGGTACGAGTAAAAAATTTCCTTTCTTGAAGACTTGAGGAACATATCAAAAATATCTCTACCTAAGTTGATCAATGCTTTGTATGCTCAAGAACAAAGAAGAGCAAGTAGAGAAAAGGGGCAAACTGAGAAAGCCTTTCAAGCCAGAAACAGAGAAGGCTCGAACTCATTAAGCTATAAAAAAAAGGATTGGATAGAGAAGAAAGAGAAGAGTTGGAGAGACATCCACCGTGCTCTCATTGCAAGAAGACCAATCACCTAGAGAGGTATTGTTGGTTCAAGCCAGATATTCAGTGTAGAAACTGTAAACACTTTGGTCATATGGAGAAAGTATACAAAACCAAAGGATAGTAATAGTAGCAGCAGAACCATACTCAAGCTTAGGTTTCTGATGAAAACCAAGCTCAAGAGGAGCATCAGTTCACTACCTATTGTTTTGCTTCAAGCAGAAAATTCAACAAGAGTTGGTTGATTAACAGTGTTACACAAACCATATGACTTCAAATGAAAGGATGTTCAAGCTGATTGAAAAAATTTGCATTTCAAAAGTCAAAATTGGAAATGGTTAACTTATTAAGGCTAAGGTAAAATGTGATGTGCTAATCAGCACTCCAACAGGTACTAAAGTAATCCAAGATGTTTTTAAGTGCTTGAGTTCGACCATAATCTTCTTAGCATTGGTAAATTTCTTGAGAAGAAATACACTTTTTTTTTAAAGATAAATGTTACACTATATTTGATTCATTGGGATAAGAAGTTGTGACAATCTCAATGAATAATAAAAGCTTTATGCTGGATTGGAACTTTGTGGCCTCAAGAGCCTATACTAGTTCAGTGGATGAATCACATAGTTGGCACAAAAGACAGGGGCATGTGAATTATAAATCCCTTAGTCAAGTGTACAAGTCAAATTTGGTTGAGAAGATGACTGAAGTTGAAGATGAAGTTAAAGATGAAGGCTTCGATGACCTTCCTGTTAAAGGCACAATGCCTATTGTTGAAGCTTATCATAGATGTGACTTAGCAGTGTTAGAGGCTGAAAATTTTGAAAAAGCTGCACAAGAAACAAAATCGGTGTTTACAACATGGAAGCCAAGGAAGAGTGTTAGGACTTAGCCATCTATGCAGCAACTCTCCAACTTGACGAGATGCAAAAGTACAAGCCAAAAGTGCAAGCCAAAATGGCAGACAGTCCAAGTGCAAGCCAAGTGGCGAACAATCCAAGTACAAGCCAAGTGGCGGACAGTCCAAGTACAAGCCAAAATGAGGATACTCCAAGTGCAAACTAAAATGGCGAACAGTCAAACAATGAGCTATCCTACAATAAGTCAAACTGCAAGTAATACATGCGAGCTATGAACTACGAACTGTGAGATAATGCCTTAGTGCATGCGAACAGTAGCAAAATACATGGAAAACATGTCAAGTCCTCTTTTTATGAAACTTAGTTGACAATAGACTGGGTTAGTAATGTTTTGATGGGGTTAGGTGCTGATTGGATTGATTAATCAGCATATAAATGTGTACAAGTTATGTTTTTCAAGTTTCAAGATAGGTTAGTTGGATTAGTTGAGTGTGGTAAGATGATTATCTATAAAAATCGTGTAATGTTTTGTTAAAAGTAATGAAAATATGTTTTTTTTTTCATTCCTTGCTAGCACGTTTGTGAGCAAGCTTTTAAGTTATCTGTTCTTCTTTAGACCAAAAATGCCAACACAAATAAACATAGAAACATATTATCACAAAAATTTACAAATTATTTTTTATTTTTTAATATTAATATAGAGAATAAAAAGTTCCATTTCATGATTAATCTAGAAAATGAAGTTTGAGCAGGTAATGCCCAAGCTCGACCTGAATCACCAGGTCCGAATCTTGGATATTACATCACGATACTTAACAAATTTTTAGAACATACAACACATACTCTTGATTTTAAAGCATATTTATTATGTAAAAGGTCTCATTATTAAAGAAAAGTATTTAAAATTAAAAATAAAATTTTACATCAGACTTATCATAATTTAATTACAACATAAAAGTTTACTAAAGATTGACTCCAAAAGGCGTAATTCTACTATACTCCACTTTTCTAGGTTGACCACTGTATTTATAATAACTCAGTTCGCCCTTCTTTGGTGCATTCCTGGTGTCGTCCATCTTAGAGTAATCATTCTCAACAATACTTGGAACATAATCATAACATTTGTAAGTTATACAAATTTAGTGAGTTTAAGTACAAAATACCTTTAAACTTTTCTTGCTGAATTCTACATTTTGACTTTTTGGATTACCATTTCTATCTTTGGCAGATACCTTCACAGCTTCAAATCTATATATATACTTTATACATACTTACATTGTAACACCCCTAACCCCTCTCTATCGTCAAAATAGGCTCACGGGCGTTACTAAACAATCACAACATTTAATTACATCATAAGTAAAGCTGCAAGTTGACTATTTACATCGCATCATATAGGGAACAATACATGCTAATTTAATATTTCCATAATAGTGTCTCATATAATCAAATAATGAGTCATGCTATGTAATGCTAAAACTTGGTCTTCCACTGTCTACACTCTTATCATTATTTATCCCCTCTTGAAAGCTAGAAGTTGGATACATAACAAGACTATTCCAAATTAGAGTAAAAAGGTTCTTACAGTCCTTAATACAAGTTTACGAAGCCTTAAAAATAGCTTATTAAAAAATAGGGACTAATTTGAAACAATTCTAAAAGTTTAGGGCAAATCTCAAAAATACCTAAAAATAGGGGTCACACGATCATGTGGCCAGTCTGTGAACGCCCTAGACCGTGTGACTTTTGAAGTTGGGATACATGGCCGTGTCCTAGCTCGTGTCTCTACCCGTGTAACTCATTTACTTGGGACACACGGGCGTGTCCTAGCCCATGTCTCTGCTTGTGTAACTCACTAACTTGGGTAACACGACCATGTCGTAGGCTGTGTGTCAGCCCGTGTGGGAACTGCACCTATACTCTTTTACAACACGTTTAGGGCACACGCCCATGTATGTTGCCCTTGTGTGTCATACGGCCGTGTGACAGACCGTGTCCCAGGCCATGTGTACCTAAATGTACCTTAAAACTCAAGTTTACCAAATTGTGTTTACTTGGACATTAAGCAACCAATTCACCAGTCATTTAACCTATTCAAAACATGATTAAACATGCTTAAAACAAGCTAAAACAACTATCATAAGTGCCTAACCAATGTACCCTCATTGATACCACATTTTATATCTTCAAACAATTTGACAAAACATCAACCATTCATAACTTTCATTCATACAAAATTTGTCAAAATTGAACTAACATTTAGCTACTTATGCTACCAGGCATTAAGCTAAACACATACCAAAACATTAAACTAAGCTATCATACCAAACATAGTCTCAACCACAACCATATATACAAATAATCATTATTTCACTAGAAAACCAAAATATCATCACATTATAAACAACATCACCACACTTGAGTTTGGGACTCATTGTTGAGTGTTGTGTCGATGATATGCTGAAAACACCTAACCTACGCATGGAAAACAAAACTGTATGCTGAGTATAACTTAGTGGTATTTCTATAATTCGAACAATTTAAACTTGATATGAGTAATTAAAATGTAAGAATACACAAGTAATGTCATGAACATATGTTTCAATTCAATAATATAAACTTTGCTCAATCCTTATTCACATCCACTAAATTCTACATGCTCTTGTACATGATAATGGCATTTCATATAGCATTTGATAATTTCAACTTATGCAGTGGCATGATTCATCCCTTTGTTCAATATATGACTTCATTTCAATATTCATATCTCATTTCATCATTTCATATTTCATTTCGCATCTCACATCCATTTCTCATCTTTGTCATCTCAATATCACATATAAGTTTTATAATTTAATTTCCCCTATTAACATGACTCAGACTCAGACGGATACACAGATCCAACCAACACACCAGTTTGGCATCTAGTGCCTCATGGGACAAATTTGAAGTAATAACTACGCCCAACGCCATATAAGTTGACACTGTAACACCCCTTACCCGTATCCGATGCCGAAACCAGGTACGAGGTATTATCGGACTTGAGTACTTGTAATCATTTAAAACTGAGACACAAAATTTCATCAATTTTAAACTTTTCAAACATATTCAAGACTATCTACATTAAATGACTTTATACAATAGAGACCTTCAAATAACATAGGTCGATATTTTTAGGCCAACTCCTAGCAACTTAATAACAATTAAACGAGTCCCCATACATGCCAAAGACTTAAAAATACTTTAAAACC
The DNA here is from genome assembly GCA_025698475.1 of Gossypium anomalum. Classification (NCBI taxonomy): domain Eukaryota; kingdom Viridiplantae; phylum Streptophyta; class Magnoliopsida; order Malvales; family Malvaceae; genus Gossypium; species Gossypium anomalum. The sequence goes on from CM046965.1 coordinate 47,265,902, forward strand.
TTTATATATGGATCAATAGTTTGATAGTGTGATTTAACCTCTGGCGACCTCCAACTCGAGCTAACATCTGTGACACTATAGGAAAAAGGAAAGGAAGGGAGTAAGCATTATAGCTTAGTAAGTAAATGTAAATATTAATAAACAATACATTATCATACATTAAACAAAGTCACAATATGTTCCCGGAATATTACCATCACAAACACACATATTTTCACTATTACAATTATAAACAGGTTCAAAATAAGCTGTCTAGCAGAGTACCAACAGCTAAATTATTTATTTCTGGAGCTACAGAACTCCAAATTACAAACCGTTAATTTTTCTTGAAACTAGATTCACGTATATTTTTACCATAAAAGTTTCAGAATTTTTGGTCTAGCCAATTAGTACAGTTTATTCATTGAAGTTACCCCTGTTTCACTGCTCAACTGCCCTAACCACTCTTCACTACAAATAAATTTTCTCTTTGCACAGAACTCATATTATGTTATTGTTTATTTTATTTGAAACTAGGCTCATTAAGGATTTCAAACATACAAATTATATCCTATAATTATTTTTGTACAATTTTTAATGATTTTTCAAAGTCAAAACAGGGGATCACGTAGTCATTTTGAACCAGTCTCACAGAAAAATATCTCAGAATATAGAATTCCTTTGCTTGCTCTGTTTTTGTTATATGAAAATAGACTCATTAGGATTTAATTTGATATCTCATTCAGTCCCTGATTCAATTTCTACTATTTTTGGTAAATTTTTAGATTCACGTCACTGCAACTATCTAGAACAGTTTTATTGTCAATTTTGATCTTTCACACTTCAATTGTATTCATCACTTACCCATAACAATCTTTCCAATTTTCAATCACATATCGAGCATATTGCACATGAGTTAGACACATATATACTTACACTTATCATCACAAAGTCATACACAATTTCATTTAATCAATTTCCCAGTTGAACGCTTCGGAATAATAACAGATACGCGATGGTACACAGCCCACCTTTAAAATCAAAGCTCTCTTGTACACATAGTGGCCTTCACTTAGCACCGCTCATGTGACCTAGCTCGATTGTACACATAATTTTGGCTCTCTTGTACACATGGTGAACACTTAGTACCACCCATGTGACCTAGCCACTTTATCTCGTAGCTCTCTTGTTTACATGGTGTCCTTCACCTGGAACCACACATGCAACCTAGCCACATTTATCTCGTAGCTCTCTTGTCTACATGGTGTACACATAGTATCACCCATGCGACCTAGCTACATACCATCTGTATCTTTCGATTCCGAAGGTTCAAACGGGAACTATCTCACTTTCTAATACTTCATTCCATTCTTCCAATAGTCAATTATAATTCAAAAATCAGCTACAATACATAAAATATGCTGAAATATAAAAATGTAATAAAGATAATGTATTATTTACATACAAACTTACATACTTTCTCATTTCCATGTCGAATTAATATTGAACATTTAAATTATCATAATTATACTCACTTTCAACACCTCGGCAATCATAGTAAATATATAAATTTTACATTGAAACATGCATAAATTAATGCTTATTATACATATGAACTTACCTCGAGACTAAAACGGCCATTTTACCAACTTTCTTGATTTTCGATTTTTCTCCCATTTTAGGTTCAAATCTCTTTTTCCGGGATCTAAAACATCATATTTTACTTTTTTAATTAATGTACTATTCAAAACAGTCCTTAACTCAAACTTTGACAAAATTACAATTTTTCCCCTAAACTTTTGCAAATTTACACTTTTGCCCTTAGGCTCGGGAATTAAACTTCATCCCTTATTGTTATGTTTTATGACATGCTGATCATTTTTCCCTTCTATGGCAACATCAAATTCTCACTCTAACACATAGTTATGAACAATAACAACTTTTACCGATTAAGCCGTTTTACTCATTTTTGCTTAAAACCGCTTAGCAAAAGTTGTTTAACATAATTTCGGCCTTCATATTCTACCATAAAACATCAAAATAAACACATTTTACCTATGGGTATTTTTCCAAATATGAACCCTAGCTTAAATTATTGCTAGAATAAGCCTAATCAAGTTACCGGGATTCCAAAAACGTAAAGAACTTAAAAAACAGGGCTAGAACGGACTTACTATTGAGCTTGGAAAGCTTGAAAACCCTAGCCATGGCTTCCCCCATGCTAATTTCGGCCTCCATGAGAAAGATGAGTCAATTTTGGCTTTATTTTCCCTTTTTATTTCTTTTAATTACCAAATGACTAAAATGCCCTTAAGGCCTTTCTTTAAAATTTTGTCCTATTCATGCCCATTTTTGTCCAAACAAAATATAATGGTCTAATTAAAATTTAAGGACCTCCTCTTTAAAACCCCATTTCAATCAAGTACTTATGAATTAGAACACATATTTTGCAACTTTTGCAATTTAGTCCTAAAAGTCCAATTAAGCACTTTATCAGTAAAATTTCTTGAACGATATTTTTACACAATATTTTAATCAATAAATAAACCTTAAAACTTAATAGAAATAAATTTTTTGACTTTGAATTTGTGGTTCTAAAACCATCGTTCCGTTTAGGCCCTAAATCAGGCTGTTACAGCAACTTCTGCAAATAAGCCCTAATAGGCAAATTAAACATGCAATCTACAAAATTTCTTATCAATACTCTAACACATGCATCTAATCACTCGATAAATCATAAAATTAATCGAAATAAACTTTTCTATCTCAAATTTGTGGTTTCACAACCACTATTCTATTTAGGCCCTATTTCGAGATGTTATAGACACTCAATGTCTCATCGGTTAAACCGAAACAAATTGGCACCCAGTGCCTCATCGACTCAAGGTCGAAAAAATCCCTGAACTTTTCCTATCCTATGGCATACCATTTATATCTGACTTAGCCCAAAATAGTTACAAGGGTTCCATTTGTAACACCCCTAACCCGTATCCGTCGTCGGCATAAGGTTAAAGGCATTACCAAACATATCGAAACATTTAACATTCATTTCACAATCACCATAACATCACAAGTCATACATCAATATAGATTCCCTTACATAGGTCAACGAGACCTTAAACATACATTAGAAAGGGGCCGAGACTAAACCGAGTACATACAAATATTCTTAAAAACTTAACAAAATTTTCAAAGTTTCACAGGTCACATGCCCATGTGAACAGGCCGTGTGCCTCACACGGCTTTAGACACGCCCGTGTGTCTAAACCGTGGAAAAACAGGGCATACATACTGACTTAACGACACAGCCACAAGACACGCCCGCGTACCTTGGCCGTGGTCAAAACTGACTTGGGTCACACGGCTGACCACACACCTGTGTGTCTAGCCCGTGTGCCCTTCGAAATGGCCACACACGCCCATGTACCAAGGTTGTGTGCCTCGCACGGCCACCAGACAAGCCCGTGTGTCTAGGCCATGCTCGAGACTAACTTGAATAACTAAATAATAACAGACACACGGTCGAGACACACGCCCGTGTGCTCAACCGTGTGGGGTGAAATTAGGCTTGGTTAGGGCCACATTTCCCACTTATCTCAAGCACAACAAATCCACAAAATTTTTGCATCATTTGCATACATTTATAGGCAACCAATTCAAGCATATTCCATGCCATTCAAATACCATCCAATTCACTACTCAATTTCCCAACCAAAACATACCTAATCAATGTACCAAAATCATCACAACTTAAATAAGTTTCAAATACATAAACTAATCTATTTATCACATACTTCATACCACAAAACTTGCCAATTCACATTCCATATTTAAACTATTACATGAACATTATATACATCATATGACTTACCTATCAAACACATCATTTAGGCCAACTTAAGAGGCCATACATATCAACAACTCCAAGCCAAAACTCATGGCTAATATTCACATCACAAAACATACCAAAATGACACTAGCCTATACATGCCATATACCATATATACAACTCTCAAAATTGTACCAAAATAGATGTCTAATAGTGTGAATGAGTTGCTGATGATCCCTGAATCCGAGCTAACTTTATAACGCTGTAAAACAGAGAACATTTCACACAGTAAGCTTTTAAAGCTTAGTAAGTTTGTACCAAATATAATCAACAGTTTATAAAATATAAAACATCAACTAAATAACACTTAGTAGTTCTCAATTCATCTATCAATTCTATTCTAACACAATTATCATGTTCATACTAATTCATCAAACTTCATACACATAGTATCATCTACCACATAGGTATTGTACATACCTGAACCTTCCCGTATTATTCATTTTCATTCTCACCTCTCGTTCGAATACATTAATGCTTTCTGAAGTCTATCCATGCTTTAAGAATTCACACACTTAGTGCTTTAATGGTTAGCCGAAGCTAGAACGATCTCGTACACTTAGTGCCATCTCAAATAACCGAAGCTATCACGGTCTTGCACACTTAATGCCTCATATAGCCGAAACTATTCCATTTCGCACACTTAGTGCTATTTATAACCGAAACTATCTCAAATCACACACTTAGTGCCGAACATAATCAATTTATCATTTTACTCAAATCATAGTCAATTATATATACAGTGTATGCATTATCAAAGCATTAAAACATACTTGTAACATTATTTATCACGTACGAACTTACCTCGTACTCAAATTTGACGATTTAGATCATTTACTCGATAATCTTCGATTTCCCTCGATCTAAATCTGAATTCCTCTTTTCTTGATCTATATGTTTTCAAAATTAACCCTTTTATTCAAAAAAATCATTCAATTCAATCCATATATACATATTTAAGGCATTTTACAAATTAGCCCTCACATTTTCACATTTTATCACTTTAGTCCTTAATTCATAAATCCATAATTACACAAAATTTCCTTTTTCACAAGCTTAGGCGAATTTTCATAGTGTTCATATAAGCCCACATATTTCATTTATTTCACATTTTAGTCCCTCAAAATATCATTTCCACAATTTAGTCCAAATTACTCAAATTCATCAAAAATTCAAAGACAAAAATGTCAACCCAATACATATCTTTCATTTTCCATCAATTAACATTTCAAAGCTCACAAAATCAACAATGGCATAACTCAAAATCATCATCAAAATCAGAAATTGAGACATGGGCTTGATATAACACTAAGTAACGATCACAAAAACGTAGAAATTATCAAAAAAAGAACAAAATCCATACCTTAAAAACCAATTAAAGTGTCGAAGCCCTAGAACCAACTTTTCTTCTTCTTTTTCTCTAATATTCGATCATGGGTGATAGAAAATAAGATGATTTTAGCTTTTCTTTTATTTAATACATCTTTTATGCTTAGTTTACTATTATGCCCTTAATGAAATAACATTAAAATTCCATTAACTTAGCCATTTTTGTCCATTCATTAATCTAGTGGTCTATTAACCACATAAGGATCTCTCATTAAAAGAGACATAACAATTAGGCACTTTAACAAATAACATGCAACTTTTACATTTTACGCGATTAAGCTCTTTTTGCAAAATAAGCACACAAATGATCAAATTTTCATACGAGACTTTCACACATATCAATTCACCTATTATAAGCACAAAAAATAATATTTAAAAATTTTTCTAACTCAGATTTATGGTCCTGAAACCACTATTCCGACTAGGGTCTAGACCGGGCTGTTACACCATTTCACTTTCCAATACATCCAATGTCCAAATCTCATATATGTACATTATCACATATAAACATATATTCAATTCAATATTCATATAAGCAACACATTTCATGATATACAAACTTTATCCATTCAAATCCACTATGGATTCAATTCAGCCCAAGTACAAGAGTTCTCACCTCAATACTTATCATACACAACAATTCAATATGCAACGATTTATAACTTAGTTCGGATTATAGAAATAAAAATTGTATATTCCGAGCTACTTAACGTCGACCTTGTTTTTCTTTTTCTTACCTGAGGATTCCAGGACGACATTTGCTACGAAATAAAATAATTACAATAGATTAATGATACACAACTCAATTTTCATTAAATTTCAAATGCTACACCATATTTTGCTTAATCCTCAATTTCCTCCCTAAATCGAGACTAATTTTAATATCCATATTTAACCTCAAATTTTTATACTAATTTCAATCTAAGCTAAATTTAGCTCTATATTTTCAATTCTACCCCTTAATTTTGAAAATTTCATGATTTAGTCCCTGTTACTCAAAATTAATAATTAATTCCACAATTTAGTCCTTTTTCCACTTCTAACTTAAAAATTTATCAATTTAACCCCTAGTACTTAAACTATTCAACAATGACAACATCTAAAATCTTAAACAATACTAAAAATTATAACATGGGTCGAGTAGCTCTAAGTATTGGATTCCAAAAACGTAAAAATTACATGAAAATGGACTAAATTGACTAACCAATTGAACTTGGAAAGTTAGAAAACCCTAGGTGTTGTTGTCCTCTCCTTCTATTCTTTCTTTCTTTTCTTTTTTTTTAATTTGCATGCAATGTTTCATCTCTTTCCACTTTCTTTATTGTTTCTTTTATTATGTTTATTTTTTATTATTATATGCATACATTAAAGTTACTTAAAACAATATATATTTAATAACATAACATTAATTGTCTTTAACCCATGTCCATCCGCTTTAAAAAAAAGATATAATTGCTACTTTAGTCCTTTTAATTTATTTAAATCTATAATTCAACTTTTAACACCTACGCGATTTAATCCCTGTACCTTAACAACTCCTAATTTCACGAAAATTACTTAACCAAAAACTAATTCACTACAAAACTAACCTCGTAAATATTTAATAAAAATATTTACGGGTTCATTTTACTGGAATGGAGTCTCAAATCTTACTTTCCGTCACCCCTAACAATTGGGCCGTTACATACACACCACTTACCGTTCTTTACTTATTATCTTTCACTTAACTCTTTGGCTATCTCCAGATCTTACAAGATGGTACAATCTCTTCTATTACCATCAAACAACCTTTCAATATTTATTCCAGAACAGTTGATCACCGATACTATTCTCTTGGCGAATACTTACATATCTTTCATTTGGCGGATACCCTTACTAAGTATGATAATCATATCATATCTTGTCTCAGATCAATGCATATTCATACCAATGAGAATTATTCTAGATTATTTAGAAGAATTCCAACACATCCTTGTTACATAATATAAAAATAAACCAAGATGATAAACAACTCAGATTTCATAAGATTTCAAGACGAGCCATGGTACCATTCAAATATGACAGATTCCAGACACTCAGGTTTCAGCACTACATAATGTAAACTAACTTAGATTAAAAAATGCTTATATCTTTCATGATTACCAATACACCCATATTCTTAGACTAACAAATTACCATGGCAGATACACATTTTTTTTCATGATACTTCCCTTAAGACTTATTTGATTACATCATGAAACTAACTCAATTAGATTAACTTCAAACGTATCATACCCTTACCATATACTTATCTATCGAAGATTTCTAATAACTTATCCAGAACTTACCACAAGGGCGAATAACCACATTCTATCACACAAATATCATTGAATACTCCAATATAATGATACAGAACTTGCCATAAAGGCTTAGTAGATCACTCCACACAAGCAAACATATAAAATCACGTGTTTACTGTCCCGTCAGACTTTCATAGAAGTTGCCATGAGTTTCTCCCTCATGGACTTATACTTAACTTCATGTCATGATATGTCAGTTTGATCAACACATTACCGAAGGCATTAACATGAATATTTATACAACCATATATTGCCATAGGTCTCAACCACATGGATTTTACCCATTCTCATGTTGTGATCTATTAGTCCAGCCTTCATCTTACTAGAGGCTACACTATGAGTGTTTTCATATCATACATTGTCATGGGTCTCAACCACATGGTCTTACACTTATTTTCATATCATGATCTGCTAGTCTGGTTAGCAATATACTTGACCTACTAGAGGCATCACAAATGACGTTTTATCTAGAACTTACTTACCCAGATTTGTTCACACATAGTTGATCGATTCGTACATTCCTTATATCAAATATTACCTGTATACTTACCAATCACTTTTTATTCATATAGTACTTCATACATAACTTCATTATACACATATAACATATTTACTATACTTCACAAACCTACCTATTACCTGAGGTTTTATCATTAAATATGTGTATTTACTTGAACAGTTAACATGCAGTAGTCAAAATAGAAACTCACCTAATACTCACCTAAACTGTAGCTCGAAGCTCCAAACTCGGACATTCATCTCAACCCAGCAGGAACCACTGCTTAAAGAACACAAATTCACCATTTAAAACCCATTTTCATACAATTTGCTAACATCTCAATCATAGATAACCTCCATGCAAGACCTTGCATTCATACTTACTGTTCCTACAATTCTTAACATCTTTACTTCTTCAAAAACTTAACATGCATAACTATAATACTTACCAGGAGGTAGAACAACCACTGATTAAATCAAGAACCTTAGTTTCCAACTTACTGGGAAAAAGATATGTAATTAATGTAAAGTAACATTATTCAAAATAATAACTAATTAACATAATTAACTCTAATATTAATTAAGTAATAATTAATATGCTTAGAATTTTAATTTTTTATCATTATATATAATCAGGGTCAATTTGACAGAAAGTATAAAAACTAGAAACTAAAAATATCATTATACCAACTAAAAAAAGTGCCACTTAGCAATCTGGTGACAAAAAAAAATAATTTTGAAAACTTTAGTGACTAAATTGTAACTTTTTTTAGTTAAGTAACCAAAACTAAAACTTACACATAGTTTAGTGACTAATGGTGTAGTTTATCATTTTCTTTTAAAATAAAATTAGCACAACTTTTATTTACATCAATTTTTTTTAACTAATAATGGTAAATTATAATTATCACATTCCTTTTTCCCTATATTTTATACTTAAAGTTCTATTCAAATAACAAATTTATCTTAAAATTAGCACAAATTTTTAATTAATAAATTTAATTTAAATTCTAATTATTTTTAAATGTGTAGTTATCACAACTTCTATTAAATTATAATTATTTTTAAATGTATAATTATCACAACTTTTATTTTATTTCAACTTTTTAACTAATAATTATAAATTAGATATTATAATTATTTTTAAATGTGAATTTAATAATACCATGAAAAATAAAGGGTATTCTCATTAGTTCAAAAGTTTTTTCAAACTCGTACTTTTATATGTCATGTAACGACTCGGTTTTGAGTGGTGTCAGAAAAGACTATTTTGGGACATCTTTTTCGTAAATCAAACTTGTAAATATTATTATTAAATATTTACGGAGTTATTGTATATGTGAATTGAATTTTGGATGAGAAATATAGTCAAAATTATATTTAATTAGGGCTCAAAGACTAAATTGTAAAAGTTTACAACTATAAATTTATAATTGACCAAAGGCTTAAGGATTTATATAGCAATTAAACCAAGATCTAAAATGGAAAATTTACCATTTTAAGATTATAGTGGATGGTTGGTATGCTAAATTGTTAAAGTAGTATTAAAATTAAAATTATATTAAATTATAAATTATAAAAGTAAACTAATATATATGAAACATAGAAAGAAAGAGAAATCATTTCTCTCATCTTCAAAGAAAGGACCGAAACCTCTATTTTTGAGGAGGAAGGAATCAGTTTAGGGCTCCAAAATTTAGTCCCTCAGTTGGTGAGTTAATTTAGTCATTTTTCTTGTAATTGATATGTTTTTGAGGTCTTAAGATCTTGATTTAGTTAGCCTGTGTACCAATTTGTAAAATTTTTAAAGCTTTAGAATATTTCCATTGATTATTTCTTGAATTTTTAGGTATTAAATTGATACATTTTAAGCTTATAAGTGAAAAAGAACTAATTTGTAATGTTAAATTGCTAGTTTTTTAACATAGGGACTAAAGTGCATAAATTTTGAAATTGGTGTAAATTTTATGTAATTATTGATAATAGAAAGTTATAGAAGGGTGTATTTGAGATTGGTTTCGAAATTGAAGCTCAAATTCAAAAGATATAACAATTTTGATTTTAGGGACTAAATTGAATAAAATGTAATTTTTTTTTAAAATGAAAATTGATTGTGAATTTGGTTGAATATTGATTTTATTATATCTTTATGTTAATTCTTAGCTAATGTCAGCTCGCATTCCTCGAGAGGAAAAGAAAAAGCTAAAATCGTCGACGAATAGCTCGAAATATTTTATTTGTATTTCTATAATTCGAACCACTTCAATTGTTGTATATCTATTTTGTTTTACATGGTAAGTTTATGAGGTGTGCTAAAATTGATAAATTGAGTTGACTTGATACGAATTTGATTGATAACTGAGATGGAGGACTAAATTAAATAAAATTGAAAATATTTTAAATTGATGTAAATGTAAAATTGACTTTGAATTCAAATGAACCATGCTATGATACTTATGAATTGATAATTTGGTTGATGAATTGAAAACGATAAATTGTGAAATTTGAGCTATATTATGAATTGGACAAATGAATACCTATTAATTGTTTAGACAAAGTCAAGTATAGTTGGCATGTCTTAGGATAGATTGAGTACAGGTTACTTTGGCTACGTGTCGAAGAATGTTGGGCACAAATTTTACTTCGGTTATACCAATGAGCGCTGGATGCAATTTATTTACTTTGGATTTTTCGATGAGACACTAGGTGCCAAAATTGGTGTGTTGGTTGGATTAATGTATTTGTTCGAGTTCAAGTTAGGTTAATAGGGATTTTAAATGTGAAATTGATAATGGCAAATGAAATTGATGGATAATGTGAAAAATTATGTAAATCGGATTATAAGCACGAAAGATTGGTATGAAATTGAGACAAATCGATCAGTTCGATTCGGGATATGTTGTGATAATGTATGATACTCCTATACTAGTTAATTGAACTTGAATGGAATAATTCATATAGTGGAATGTACATTATAACATGTTGTTTGACATTGGTATTGAATGGCCTTTTTATGAAGTGTTTTTAATTGACTTAAGTTGTATAATGTTTGATTATAGAAATACCACTGAGTTTTTTACTCAGCATACGTTTTGTTTTTTGTGCATAGGTTAGGTTTCAAGTGAAATCTCGAACATTGACTTCAGCATCCAAATAGAATCCCAGACTCAACAATGTTAGTAAATCCCCTTTGTGTTTTGTCAGTACCTAGTGGAGTCACCTTACTATTTTGTTATGTTTTGAATTGTTGAATTTGAAATTAGTAAATGATTATAAACATGTATATAATAAGTTGGTAATTAAAGTTCGGTATAATTTGATTATATGTGCTAATGTTGATGTATGAAAGTTGATAGATTAATGGTATGTTAGGTATATATATATTGAGCTTGGTAGGAATTTAAGCATTGAGAAATTGCTTAGTTTGATTGAATGGTATAAGTATGTTATGTATATCAATGTGTTTATGATCCTAGTTGAAACGGTACAAGGATAAATTGTTGATGCATAGTTAAAGATGACATGCTTTGATATTGGATAGAATGCATATAAGGCATATGAAAGGTATTTAAGATGTGAATTGGTATGGTTTAATAATGGATTGGAATGAGGTAGGTACCAAATGCAGAATTTTAAAATTGTCTATGAGGTATCGATGTTTTAGGAAGGGTATCGATACTTTAGTAGTTTTTTTTTATTTTTCAAAACATCGAACTGTAAAATAATATCGATACAAGGGTAAGGTATTGATACTTTGTAAAAGGTACCGGTACTTCATAAAAGGTATCGATACCTTTGATTTTTGTTTAATTTTTTAAATTTCGAAGCTCAAATTAGTATTAATACCAAGCAGGGGTATTAATTCTTAGATTTGAAATTTTATAAAATATTACACTTTGACCTTTTTCTCATTAACCTACTTGATACCTTAGCCTCAAATGAAGATAATGGAAATAAAGTAAAAGGTTTTTTCCTAGCAAGATTTAATGGAATGAGATCTACTCACTTCTCCAGTACTACGACACCTTATTAATGCTTTCAACTCATTTTTTCATTGTTGAAAAAATTTGCACTTCCCCTTACTTTTTAAATTTTATAATTTAGTCCCAAAATTGAATTCCATCAAATTAAAACATATTATAAGTCATCCTTCTGTCCTTGGCTCTTATTTACTCAACTTGATCAAATTACATTGTAGCCCTCTGATTTTTCAAAATTTATAATTTGGTCCCTTTGTACCAAAATCTCATATTTTCACAATCATTCTCTCAAATTTCCTCTTCTAAAAATCAAAGCAATTCTTTAAGACTTCATTTATAGAACTTGTTTTCAAATTCTCTTCAGAAGTTCATTGTATTGAGTCTCAGAGCACTACCATTTACTGTACCAAAAATTTGAGGGGTTACTCAAGTGATTGAAATGTCGAGGTTCCAAATGAGGAAAATAAACCAGGTTAACAAAGGGAGACCAAGGTTACCCTATGGACAAAAAGCATGTGTCTTCGAAATGTTTGGACCGCTTCAAGGTTCCAAGGATCCCTAAAGTATTGACTATTGCATCTAGAGGTCAGTGCCGTAGGCACGAACGGCGCCTATTGCATGACGACTCGGTTGGCTTCCAGAGTTGACAAACTCTTCGGCCTCTTCTATGGATGAGAAGCTTCGGGGTATATCTTGGAAAGTTACTTCCTAAGCTTGGCAGGGAGAAACCTTCGATGGAGAGTTGATTCCCAAACTTTCCACCATTTCATATGCACAAAAGTAAGCTATCATGTTGCTTATTTCTTTCCTACCAAATCGCTGTCGTTTCAACATTGTAAAAGTTCAGCCTACCTTGCCTGTGAAATGGAAAATGAGCCACTCACCTGACAAGACAAGATTTCAGTCCCTAATAATTTTATCCCGTTCTCAATTGTCAAACATAAATAAATGAAAAGGAAGATGGCTAAAGCAAATATCATCAACCATATAACATTCAGAGCAAATCAAAGAATTTTTGGTAATGGGTATTGCCATACAATCCCCTAATTGTGCCCAAAAATTAATAGTAAAAAAAAAACATTACATCTTTTTCCACCAAAAATTAAAAACAATAGACCATGAAAGCCAATGACACTATGACCAAATTTCTTAGCACATCACAAGTCATTCTTTTTCTTCCCCCCCCTTTTTGTAACATTTTACAAAGCTACGGATCCTATACTTAGTTACAAAAATAATACAACCCCCAGGCAGCTCAAACAAGCTCATCTTACCTTTCATCGACTGTTTCGAAAGAAGTTGAGATCCCAGCGACGCATCAAACCATCCATGATGTTATTAGAGGGGTTCCGTACAACTGTTACAGTGGCTTTTGTGCTACCTGACATGTCAGCATCAGATGAACTTTGGGTACTTGCTGATGTATCAGTTAGAGCACAGGATGTGCTCACTGTTTCCTCGGTTGACGGAGGTCTATCAAATGCACGACCCAAAGATGACACACTAGTATCAGGGTATGCATGCTCCAGGCCAACATTGGAGCCATTGATTACTAAGGTGGATTGTGTCTCAAAAGGTACCTGATCATGTACCACTTGAGTGGAAGTGGATTCTAGAGGCAAGGAACTGGACTTTTCCGTGGTGGAACAAGTATCCCTGCCATTTATTTCATCTTTCTTTGCAGACTCTGAAGAATCAGCACAAGCCTTGGCTTGCTCTTCTGTCTGAGGTTGCCGCATATCTAAGTCTTTTAAGGACTCAATTATGGCTTCCATAAACATCTGAACCCATCAATAAAAAATTGATGAAGGGTTATACGTCGATTAAATAGCCATGAATTGTTTTGGACATAATGAAAGATGAGAGTTTCAACTCACCCTCTCTTCTTCCTCCACATTACATGGGAAGCCTGTCAAGTCATCCAGTTGATATTCTACGTACTGATCATCATCCATTGTTGTTGGCACATGTGGGTCAAAGGGATGACCATTGGATAATTCGAAACTTATCATATTGGATGATGATGAACCATTATCAACGGTATCTTTATCCTGCAGTAAATACTATTTGTCAGTGACACCTTTATCTTCCTCCCTCCCACATCATATGACAATATGATTACAATTCTAGTGACACCGCCAACAAGTCTTTAGTGCAGCATCCATTTATAGAACTTTTTCCTTTGCATTGCCCAAAGTTGGAAAATACAGGGACGGGGGAATACCTGACATCCAGGGAGATTTTCTTCAGATGGTATATCAGAAGGAACCTGGGCATAATCAAAGCCACAAATATTAGGCACAAGTAAAAAAAAAAAAAAAAAGTTTCATCTCTTTCAAAGTTAAGATGATAAACCATAAACAACGATAAAGCATAGAACTGTTTACAATGATTTCAAATTCATGACATTGTTTTTCCTTCATATTCTTCTTAAGTTTAGAAGTCTGTTTCAAATGTAAAACAAAATATTAGGCTCTGTTTAGTTTCAAGAAATAAAAGCCATTTTCATTTTCGTTCTTTTTTAAATAAAAAAGATTGAGAAAAACATGTTTGGTTGAAAAATTTAAAAAGAAAGTTTAGGAAATGAAATGAAGATAAATGAAATTAGAAATCAATAAAAGGTTATTTCCACATTTTCTCTGGAAAAATTGAAAACAAGAGTTTTTAACATTAAATAAACTGATCCTGACTCAAAACCCATTTAAACACAAAAATTCAAATCTATTACCCTGATTAAAATCTATACAAATTTAGGAATTTTTCTTTTCTTTAATTTCTCATGTTTTTATCATAGAAAATAGGTACCAAACATATTTTTAATGCTTTCACTATTGAAAACAAAAATTTATTTCTATTTACCAAATGTATTTTTCCATTTTTAAAAAGTAAACTGAATTATTTTTTTGAAAAAAAAATAAAATTCAGAAACCAAATGGAGCCTTATTCATCCATGCATGTATCCAGATTTTCATTAGATTACATTACCCCTTGAAATGCAGTAAATTTGAAGATGAATGAAGAAACTATTTACAGCTCATTCTTGAGAAACAACAATAAATAAAGAAACTAAACTGACCTCTGTTCGACTCATAGGTCTTTTGGAACGAACTTGGTTAATGGCATCTGATGTGCTGCTAGTTGCTGGAAACCAGTAAGAGAACCAACGCAATACAATATCATTAACAGGAGTAGCAAAACTTGGCATTTAAGGGAGAAACACAAGGTACACTGGTACTACCTTTAGATGCACTTGATGAATCTGGGAAAAAGCCTACTTCAGGGATGGCCCAAGTACCCTGAATGTAAATCAGTTAGCAAAAGATTGTAGATATGACATCAGGGACTTCTAATAAAAATTACGACCACCTTATCCTCATCTTAATTTTAGAGTTCAGCTTACCTTACCAAAATAATCATGTATTGAATCATAAAGTGTTGCCCCCACCTCATCCTCGGGAGGTTGCAGGACATTGTGAAAAAAGATATTTATGGAATCAAAGTAAAACTGAGGACGAGGAGAGTTGTGGTCTCCCTCAAATTTGATAATATTCTTATCACCCTGCAAAAGTAGTGAATCAATGCACAAAGCATTGCATGAAATACAAGAATAGCTCAAAAACTGAGAAATCAAACAACATTCAATTTATAACTTATCCTTTATGAATGTAGATAGATGATAGAAAACCATGTTCAATCACACACATTGATTGGATGTATAAAAGCTAATGAAAAATGGAATCCACAATTTATGGTACCAAACTCTCCTACAAACCGCATTCTTCTTTCTAGGCCAAAACAACTCCATACTTTTTTCCCAAAGTGCAGGCCATAAAGAAAATACAGGTCTAGCAAGTAGTTGAGAAAAGCCATCAACTGGAATATCTTCAATTGTCTTGAACGGTTAATTGAAAGGGAGAGGAATCACGTATCTTTATACAAACATGATTATCTCTTTCCAATTTGCAGTTCTATACATGTATAAACAACAAGCTTTAATCCCATACAATACATAGGTGTACTGTTGGTTTTATTTTTTAGATTATTAACTTGTTTATAAATATTTATGATAGTTTGAGCCTGAGAATATTAAATACAATTGATCTACTCCTGAAAAGAAATATTTTTTAATATTAAGTAAATAAATATTTTGTTGGAATTCCTTAAATTAAGCAGATTTTCTACATTAGTGATAGGAATTTCCTTGTACTATTAGCCATAATCAAATTACTAATTTTTAGGGATAGGCTAATTTCTAGAGATTATTTCTTTTTTTATTTTTTCTGCTATTCTTTAAAAAGGCTGTATTCAGATTAGAAGTAATAAGAGAGAATCATTCTTCTTCCTAAAAACTTGTTCATGGTATCAAGAGCATTAGGAATCCATTTGATCCTGCTCTTTCTTCTCTTCTGTTGTTCTGTTTTTTTTTCTCTGGTAGAAACCCTACTCCCATGGGGGACACCGAAAATTTCTCTGAGACTGAGATCTCACAAATAACTCAAAATCACAGTCAAGGAATCCCACAAGGTGACCTTAACTCTTCTCTTTTAATCACAAATCATCGATTAGATGGGAAAAATTTCCTGCAATGGTCACAATCTATCCTTATGGTTCTTCGTAGCCGAGGAAAAATTGGGTACATTAATGGACAAATTCCTCGACCAGCATCAACAGACTCTGGTTATGCAACTTGGGAGCTTAACAACTCAATGGTTATGGCTTGGCTTATAAATTCGATGGAAGGTCATATAAGCCGAACGTATCTTTTTTGCAAAACTGCCAAAGAAATGTGGGATGCAATCAAGGAGAATTACTCGGATCTTGAAAATGCTTCCCAAGTATTCGAGATCAAATTAAAGTTGAAAGATATTCGATAAGAAACACTTGAAGTCACTCAATATTACAACAACCTAAAGATCTTATGGCAAGAGTTAGACATGTATTATGAAGCTGATTGGGGCGAGGGCTTGGAACACACCAAGTTCATGGATCATCTTAACAAAGAACGTCTCTATGAGTTCCTAGCAGGACTAAATCATGATCTTGATGAGATCCGAGGACAAATATTAGGCAGAACCACACTGCCAACCATAGGAGAAGCATTTGCTGAAGTAAGGAGGGAAGAGAAACGGCGTCTTATTATGTTGGGAGACACAAGAGAATTAAAACCATTGACCGTAGATGGTCATCGTCCTTCCAAGAACTCTGCTCTTATTTCAAGAGGCCCTCAATCTCAAAGGTTCAAAGATGGAATTGATTCTGGTTCAAAAAGGCTATGGTGTAGCCACTGTAATCGGGTTGGGCATACCAAGGAGAAATGCTTCAAACTCCATGGCTATCCTGAAGAAAAAAAACAGAAAGAAAACAAGGCAGCAATTATATCTACTACTGAAGAAGATGCTCAAAATGTTAAGCTAACCAAAACTCAACTTGAGGCTCTTCATAAACTACTCGGGACTCCTACAGCCAGTGGGTCACTAGCTATTCAAGGTACTGTTTTAAATACTACACACGAACCTATCACAACTTCCTGGATACTAGACTCGGGTGCATCCGACCACATGACAGGTAATCTAAGTTTGTTTCACACCTATTTACCTTGTCATGATCACTCTCGGATTCGCATAGCTGATGGATCTTACTCACCGGTGGCTAGAATGGGGACAGTGAGACTTACTGAAAATTTTTCCCTTGATAAAGTTTTACATGTTCCAAATCTTTCCTGTAATTTACTCTCAATTAGCAAGCTTACCAAGGATGAAAAAGTACTTGCTGAATTTTCTACTTTCGGTTGTGTGGTTCAGGAACAGGAATTGGGGAAGATGATTGGCACTGCTAAAGTTAATGATGGCTTATATGTTTGGAACAAAAACAGTTCACAAGAAGGGATGGCCTTATCTACATCAAAAGACGATTCTATCATGCTATGGCATCGTAGACTAGGACACCCGAATTTCATGTACTTGAAGAAATTGTTTCCTCCACTATTCCTAAATAAGAAAATTAGTTCATTGAACTGTGAAGTTTGCCAACTGTCTAAACACACTCGTGTCCCTTATCCTTTGAAACCTTATGTTCAATCTCAACCTTTCTCTTTAATCCATAGCGATCTATGGGGAGCCAGTCGAGTAAAAACATCACAGGGGCTAAGTGGTTCATAACTTTCATTGATGATCACACTAGAGTTTGTTGGGTATCTCCTTAAAGAAAAATCCGAAGTCTCTAGAGTCTTCAAAAATTTTCATTCAATGATTCGAACTCAGTTCAATTCAAATATTCACACCCTTAGAACTGATAATGGGAGAGAGTACTTTAATTCTATCCTAAGTCCTTATCTTTCTGAGCAAGGAATCATACATCAAAGTTCTTGTCCTGACACCCCTCAACAAAACGGGGTTTCCGAGAGGAAAAACAGACACATTGTAGCCGTGGCTCGTGCTCTTATGTTTACTATGGGTGTACCAAAGTATTTATGGGGAGAAGTCATCCTCATTTGCTTGTTATCTTATAAACCGACTCCCATCAAAGGTATTAAACTTTCAAACACCTTTACATACTCTTCAAAAATTTTTTCCCTTGTTTCGTGCTCCTAATCTCCCAACCAAAACATTTGGTTGCAAAGCATTTGTCCACAACCATCAACCTAACCGATCTAAACTTGATCCTAGAGCCCACACTTGTGTCTTTATTGGTTACTCACCTACACAAAAAGGGTACAAGTGTTACTCTCAACCTTACACCGGATGTTTGTGTCCCTTGATGTTACTTTCTTTGAAAACAGGCCATATTTTTCAGCCTCTCATCTTGGGGAGATACTTAGTGAAGATGAGACCTTGAGCAATCTTCTCATTATACCTCAAGACTCTATCAGCCCTACCACCACTACAAAACCTCTCAAAAAACCCCACAGCCACTTTATTATTCTGTTTTGGAACTGTTTTTCCTATCTCCACTATTCAAAACAAGAAACAAGGGTGATTAATCATACTAATGAAGAAAAACAGCCCACTCATTCTGAAAAACAACAAGGAAAAACTCAGGGACTTTGCGTATACTCTCAGAGACATCAGCTGCCTGAGACCGAAATAGCAGTGCCTATGCCATCTTCACCCGAGGACTGTCCCGAGGAAGAAGTTTCCTACAATACCTTTGTTTCTAATGTTGACTCTGTAGAAACTCCAAAGAACATAGACGAGACTCCTATGGAACCCAACCTTAAATTAGGAACTGATAAGGATGGAGAAGAAGTAGACAGGGGAGATATCAACGGAAGAAACATTTGGAAGTCGCCTACGGGATATTGAGATACTTAAAAGGGACTCTGGTAAGGGTTGCATTTCAAGAAAAATGTTCAAGAAATTATGGGCAAGTCGGGTTTGATTCACATCTACACTCTAGCTTGAGGGGGAGTGTTGGAATTCCTTAAATTAAGCAGATTTTCTACATTAGTGATAGGAATTTCCTTGTACCATTAGCCATAATCAAATTACTAAATATTTTGATGATAGAAATATATATATGGTAAATGGCATAATTTAGACATTATCTTTTACTAAAAGAAACTACTTAAATTATCAGATTTGATATTTGAATTTGAAATTTAAAATGCGTATGTAGCAATTTGCCGAAGTGTCTGATTGTTACCATAGGTTCTATGTAGTCCATGTAAGCATACCTTATATGATATGGTTGAAAATTCCTAATATATAAAAAAATATTTATGAATTAAAGGAAATAAAGGATATATTCACATTTTTAAAAATAAATTTAATGGCTAAAAATAATAATATATGATCTTCCATTCTATTTGGATTTGAGAATTTGAATTCAAAATATAAATATTTTTCTTTATCCTACATGACATGAAGAGAAATTGTCCACAAAGACATCATGTCACACACCTTATCTGGTAGTTCATACCTTGTGATAATATATATATGTGTGTGTGTATCTACGCTATTATTAACTCTCACTGAATTTGATGTCACTTGACTCAATGACATCAACTTAGTAGTAAAAGTACATAAAAACCAAGCTGCATAATAAATACTAGAAATCCTATGCATGTGGAAACCACATATTTAGAATACAAATGTGCGTTTAATAATAAATTATGCATATCAAAATAAAGCTTCAGTTGAGTGATACAATTCAATTGGTGCGGGTTCAAATCTCATCATTAACATATTTTAATTGGTTTTTATTAAAATAAAAAGACTAAAATACCCTCGATTAATATAACTCATTTTAATTAAAGACGGATATTACTGTAATTTCCCTAAATGAGTTGGTGCCCCGTTGACTCGTGACCCCAACTCAATCAGGGACTTTATTAATAATATAGATATATTATTAAAGTTAAATTGATAATTTAATTTATCATTTTATGTAAAATTATTTTTCTTATTTACCCACTCTCCTATTTTACCCTCATTTTCACTCCCTTTATATTGAGTTGTTTCACTCTTTTCATTATTTTTGCTTTTTCTCCTACTAAAAATATCTTATTTTCTTTTCCATTATTCTTTATTTTTATTTTAAATATTTGCAATAAGTTATTCATAAAAAATATGAATTCGTTATCAAATTCTATCAATAAAAAGAATACACAACTTACCATATAAGCCTCAAATATTCGATCTGAATGATGAGGGCGTATAAAATCATCACCAATAGCGTGCCCAAACAGTGCTGGAACAAAGCAAGATTTCGCCACCTAAATTAAAGTGAAGTGAATTTAACTTTATGCAAACATAATAATACATTAAAAAAAAAAAAAGCATTGACAAGTGAAATCATTCAATCTTCAATAAATAAGCAGAGAGAGTAACAAACAATCAATTTATCTTTCACGTTCTCTTACAAGTTAGTAGAACAAAGTAAAAAGGTAATAGGCCAAAATGTTATTTAGATAAACTTTAACATAAAAGAAACATGTTAAGCAAAACATTAAGGCTTTACATGGTAGAATGGAAAACTGGAAGGATTGCAAGAGATAGTGGAAATGTTGGAAGGAAATGATTTTCATTAGTGCTAGGTAAAAACAGAAATGTGCAACAAATGAACTAGGAGAGACGGTCAGTTTCTAAAACTTTTTATTTTCTCGGGGGTTGGGGGGTATCAGTTTCTATCCTTGTTGAAACTACTCAAGTCAAATTGATAAGAATAGAGGCGAGAAAATAAGAGAGGAGTCAGTCCACTGTCAGAAATTTACAAGACTATCCATCTATTTCTTATTAAATTTTATCTTTTTATCTCCACTTGCAAAGGATATAATTGTAAAAAAAATGTAACTTTTATTTTCTTTTTTCCACTCCTCAGCTCTACTAAGAAATGAATGGAAAGAATCATTTTCTTCATCCAGTTGCCTATTTTTCCTAAAGTAGACTAATGGAAAGAAAAAACATGATTTCCATCCCTCTACTTTTCTCTTCTTCCAACTTTGCATCTTTCCTTTTTTCATTATCCTTGACAAAAGAAATCAATTCAAAAAAATCAGAAAAAACTCAGACCATGGGAAACCAGAAACATGAGTTAAATGATCAATACGAAAAAGTAAATTATCTCCAGACTAGAACCTTGATGGTGTTCAGGTCTGTTATGTCAAACTTTGCCTTTTTCTGGATAGATTTTCGCATGAACTGGATTGCAAACTTAACCTGGAGTAAGCAAATAAAGAAATAGGGTCATAGGACAACATAAGCACTTGAGAAGGTTCTTATATTGTAATAAAAAAATTTTGAACACTTCAATAAGCAGTTAGACAGGATAAATTGGGCACAGAAAGCAACAATAGAACAAAAAGACAAAGGCTGATAACTCAACTTCAACAGCGACATAACTTATCAACAACTTAAAATATATTTTACTTGCAGAGTATGATGTATGCCAATTTTATATCACTGCTCTTAAAATTTTTCATTTTGTCCGTAGTTGTACTTGACTGTTAATTAGAAAGAACATGGGATAGACTGACAAGACAGCAATAAAATGTATACAAATGCATCTACAAAATAAACTTGCAAAACAGAACTTGCCCCTCAGTCAATTGATTAACCAATCAGAGGGAAGAAAACATGCTAATTATTGGATGCAGTAGTTAGAATGTGTACATGAAGAACTAAAATCCCAACACTACAGTTTTTCTTATTTCTGTTATTTTGGATATAACACCACCATTCCTTACAATAGTTGCCAGCACTAAATTTCCCACACAATCTTTATGACCAAAAATATATATGCTAGACTGGTGGTTAGTTCGTTACCCACATAGACAAAAAGAGCTAAAATCAACAAAATATATAATAATAAATTAATACAAAGCATATACTTACGGTGAACTTGGGCAAACGGAATTTATAAGTATCTACTAGTTCCAGCATCAGCTCGACCAAGTCAGAAAAAGGACTGTCAAGAACAATTCCCGCAATTGAAGGATCCTCAGCTCCATACATTAGGCTGTGAACAGTCATTTACATCGTTGATGTCACATAAACATGCAGAAACACATCCGCTATAATAGGTTCACATGAATTTATACAAGCAGATGAGGAAAGACATCAAACTTAAACAATTGTTCTTAATATATAATGGAGAAGTTGAGGCAGGAAATCATTAAATAAATCTCCAGAAATTCATTAAAGTTGGTGAGATGGAAATTATGAGGTGCTTTCACGCTCAAATCTTTAGAACGGCAAGTTGAAAAGAAAATGGCGAGGGCTTTAGAAACCTGGTAACAGCACCCATTGAGCGGCCCCATAAGCCAATCAAAGAGACATTTCCATCTGCCCGCAGATAATCAACTACAGCTTTCAGATCATCCTTCTGAAAAAATGGAAAAGAAAATCAGGCAGAAGTTTATGACATGCAAGCTCGTCATCGGAAAAAGTATCCAACCATCATCCATATGTTGCATACTTTTCATTCACTTTCCACTGCCTTCAATATCCTTGTTTAAGATGAATTTTACATTTTTTTCACTTGGTAATATAAATTGAACTCATCTTTCTTCTCTGTATAAATTCACAGATATCAATGTTGGTGTTTCAAAATTAGTGAACAATATTTCACTTTATTGTTTAGAAATATATGGGTTTGTTATTTTAAGAACTTCCAAATGTGAATTAATAAGAAGAATTCACTTTATACCAAGAAGAAGTATCAAAGTAAGAAGAGAAGGGCTATTTTAGGCTTTTTAATTTATTTAACTTACAAGATTTCATTTCAAACGTCATTCTTTATTCAACCAGTGGTCAACACTACCGAGCTTAATCAAGGTTCGATCCATATGCCTAAAAACCCAGGTATTCACCCCAAAACAAGTTTACCAAGAAAAAGCTAACAGTCGCTATTCAACACATATAAAGTAAGAATACCCCAAATAACCCAAGACAAACAACAATTAATATAGCCAATTTGCAGAGATACAAATTATTACAAGTTCACGACAAGTAAAGGTTGTATGCTTTACCAAAAAAAATTAATCAAATACAAGAAAAGGTATTTTCCTGCACCCATAAGAAAAGTGACAATAAAAAGTTCTAGATTTTTGTTCAAGTAGTTAGTTAGCCACTCACTTCATTCCAACCCAAGGTGACATGCTCTCCTCCAGATAACCCAGATCCTGAAAAATCAAGAGTGAAAACGGTAATATTTGATGGCAGCAAAATAATAGCAGCTTCACTGGCATCAGCCCTGCAGCCACTGCACAAAATCAAGATGTGCTAGCAGTCAGAAATGATGTCTACAGCACACTAAGTAATTGTAATAATAAACTAAAAAGAGTCAAGTAAAAATGTACAACATTTTAGTTGGTTGGCAGCCAGCATAGAAGATGTAACAATAGGATACACACATATATTAGATCTGAAAGTAAGAAACAATTGGATATAACAGAAACTAGACATCAAAGCCTAACACTAGCCAACTGCAATATAGAATACTAAAGCAATTGACATCTGAAACAAACACAACCCACTTCCAATGATTTTTTTTTTTTTTTTGCAAAATGCATTATCTTTTATTTTTCTCATTTATGGCATTCCAACACTTCTTCCTAATAAATGTTCAAGAAAAGGAAATTCTCAATGTCATTCAGCAATTTGTCAGCAAGACTGATGCTCTAATATTTCCTTGCATACGAACTATTTAATTAACATTAGAAAGAAAATAAGAAACCAACTAATCCAAATATAAGATTACTAGCAGATACAAGTAATTTGATTCAAATGTCGATATCCCAATTACAATAACCTTCATTCAAGTGTATTAACTACTTTATTTTCCTGCCAGTCCTGAAGTATTTGGTGCCTAAATTTCAGAAAAGTGACAAATGCGAGCATGCAAAAGCTAAGCTGTATGAAGCAATTGAAAATAAAAGAACCAACCCTCTATATTGCTAGAGGTGGTTTAAGTGATAATGAAATGATAGCAACAGAAAGTATAGCTAGAAAAATCAATAGTCTAATAGTTATTGCAGATATAACTTACCAAATTTCATTATCACTAGTACAAGTACACCATATAAGCAAACGAAAAAAGAAAGTAAATAAAAAGCAGGGTATTTATCCAGATATCTATACCAAGAAAAACCAATGCTATTTATTAGAAGGTTGGAGTTGATAGATACAAGCAAGTTGGACAAAAAGGCCCTTTCATGCGTGAATGCAAAATCTTAAGTTCCTTAATTTTAAAAAAAAAAAAAAAAAAATTCAAATCTTAAGTTCCTTTTCTTTTAATTTCCACAAATAATTATTCAATTGCCTACATTTTCCATACGGACCAATAAAACTTCTATGTCACCTGTTTCCATGGCAGTATATCACACAGGGCAGAGGTTTCCCTTCAGGACTAACCAGCGGTACATAATGACTACACTGTAGAACATCTCCTCTGCCATTTTTAACCTGCAAAATGGCCAAAACACAAGACTTATGATGCAGAGCAACTTAAACTCATGCTAATTATAAGAAATCATAAATAAATAAATAATTTTCTGCTCAGGTATGTACAAAAAATGGTTGTCTACTAACCCTCTCACTTCGCAACTAAAAAAAAAAAATGAAAACACACAAATAGGACAAGATTTTTATTTACAATAACTCTTCATGATCTAATTACACGTCCAATATTATTATCACATAAAAATTAGATTAGGAAATCAACAGTTTAAACAGTTTTACTCCTATGGTTATTGATTTATCCATGTACCCAAGCTTTACATCTTATCTAGAGTAGACCAAAACGGCTGTTTACTTTGTGCTTGAAGACCTTAAGCCTTTCAAACCATCCTACACATACCCCCATAAGCAATTTCTTCCGAGTATGTTGATGCCCAGAGATTCCTTTCTATACTAACAAGATCTCAACTTCAATATTACTGCAAGTCAATCAAATCTTCATTTAGGGTTACATCTTATAAAGAAAGTATTAGTCTTGTTAGAACACACCTCAGACTAGCCCACCCAATAAAAAGATAACAGAAATGTACTTTCAGAACTGATTTTGCAATTGAAACAGCATCTCTGAGACAAAAACCTAGGCTTACAAGTAAAAAGAATTTGATTTTAGCCTATCTTGTACCAACATGCAGAAGAATGGCCGGCAATTCAAATTTCTATGAGCCTCAATCTTCAATAATGTGTCAAAACACATGCCAGCACCACAACGGTTGCCAAGTGCCAGTAAGGAAAAGATTCAAAATTACGAATCAAGTCAAAGAAAAGTATAAAACAAATGACCTTTCTCTGTAATGTTTCCTGCCAAAGGAAAAGAGAAAGTAAAGAGGTACAATTGCTAGGGGCACCTAACTAACTGGTTTTAGTTTACCAGTAATATGAATGTGTTGATGACAAGACAATGCAGTCATATCTATTGTACTACTACATTTTTTTAAAGAAAGTTATTCAATTGAGGGATCAGGGAAATGAACAGATTAACATCATAAATAGGTTTGGGAAAAAACCAATAAAGTTACGAATTTTAGGAAACTAAATAAATCTAAAATTTTTCATGCATATATAACTTTAAACTGTACCTGTATATCCTTTCTCTGATACCATTTCCCTTTCAACATGAACTCTTCATCCAAAAGATCACTTTCTGGATTGTATTCAGCTCTGCCACCAAACAATAATACCCATTAGAAATTGGGTACAATAATATTCAGTCTTAAATTAATGATGTCTCAAACGTGTTCATGAAAAAAGATTTTGACTATCTTCTGATTCACTTATCTTTCTTGTTTAATATCTCATGAAAGGATCTCAGTGCCCTTTCCATAAGTCTGCTGATTATATACCATCTTATCTCCAGCGAAGAACAGCGTTACAACAATATGCTTAAAGCCAGATGACTTATGTTTCTAAATTTCTGGCTATAGTTTTACATTCATGAAGATAAAATCTTACCAATAATAGTCTAAATTCCACAGCTAAGCTGAACAAACTACAACTTACAGTATTTATTATTATTATTAATCCAAACATAAGTCTAACAGAAAACAATAACAAAATCACCCAAAGACTCGCATGCCAGAACCCATGAAAGGTTTGAGATTCAAATACCCACAACTCCCATAACAAGAGAAAAATAATATATATTTATATATGCACAAGAAAAGAAAATTACACAAAATTAATAAAATTAACCAAATCAAGAGCCAAAAGAAAGCCATCACAAATAATCAGACATGCTCTGAAATTATAGAAAGATTATAGGGAACCACGAAGTAACGTAAATTATAAAAGTCCAACGGTAAGAGCCCTACAATAACAATAATAATCACCCAGGTATGCTTGCTTAGAAACTGATCAACATGAATACAAAAATAAAAACTTCAAATCTGATGCTATATAAAAGGGGTGCAAGTAAAAAGCAACGGTTTTCTTTTCTCTTAAATTTCAAATCCCAATTTTTCCTTTCTCTTAACTTTCCTCGTCAACCAAATGGAACAGATCATAAAAAATAAAAAATTTAAATTTTATAAATAAAAAAAAGGGAAACAAGATCGTAAAAGAATATTTTTAAAAAAATTAAATTCAACAAAAAGGGAAACAAGGTAATTTTTTTCCAAAAAAAGTAAAATTAAAAACGGAAAAATTACTACCTGGGAGGGCGTATTATGAAGTTAACAAGCTGCTCCATAGATTTCCAAAAATGACAACTAAAGTGATCTGGGCTGTGCTGTTCTTGTTGAGTTAATGATGTTTCCAAAACCCAACAACAAAAACCTAGAGTTTGCGAGAAGAAACTCTATTATACTATTATGATAAAGAAAAGAAAAAGACAACAGCGCATCAAAGAAAAAAGAACCTTGCTATGAGTAAAGAAAAAGGGTTTTCTTTGAAGAAGAAGAAGAAGAACTTTGTCAAATGTTGTTGTTGCTGTTGATGTTTCCCGAGTTTCTTTCTTTCCTTCCTTCAAAAACGAAATGTTTTTTTAAAATAATAAGCTTTTGGTTTTCGTTGCCATGCCAGCCCAGCCAAGTGTCTTAATCTTTGCCTCTCTGGCTGTTTGCACGTGCTCAAGAAGTTGGTACGTGTTTGAGAGTGAGTTGGGACTGAAAGTAATTGGGTTAGAGGTCTTGATAAGTGGAGCCCAACCGATTTTCTTGTTACACCTTTACTCGGGTTGGGTTGGGTTTTTACATTTTTTTTATCGTTTATTATAATTTGGTTATCCGCCTAATTTTTTATTTTTTATTTTTAGATTTATTTGGAAAAAAATTATTTTATGATTTTTTATTATTACTCGGCAAAATTTCAAAGATTTTTTTATAAATATTTATAACAATTAATAATTTTTCAAGTAAATAAAAAAAATCAATACCTTTTATATATATATTTTTAAAAAAAATACTTTTTGTAGAATTTTTAAGTTACTCTCACTATTTTAAATTAAAATATTTGTTTTTATAATAAAAATTAAAATTAATTATAAATTAAATAAAATAGATACAATTTAGTTTCGAGTAGCCATAGTTTTTAAACTTGCATTCTATAAATCATCAAAATACTTTGGTTTGAGTCAGTTTTTAGTTTTTCTTGATTAGCCATACTTCTACTCATAAACTCGCAAACCCTTAAATCGAAAGAAATATATGCTTAAACATGTTCAAACCTAAGACCCCTTAAGTATTGCAATAGCAACGATGCCAACTGAGCTAAAAATCGACGAGCCGAATCGATTTTCAAATTCGTTGTTTAAGGTTTTTTGTCATAATTATTTAGTTTACTAAACTCCAATCAAATATTTTTACCATTCAAAAAAGGCTTAAATAAAAAAAATTGACCACCAAATTATAGTCTTTTTCCTACTTAGCTACTTTTTTTTTTTTTACCTAAAGTGATACTTAAACTTCCGCCATTTAAAAAAAAAGTTAGATCTAATCAAAATGTGAAACGTATCATTTTTAATTAAATAAAAACTTTTAAATTAAAATTTTAATTAAA
This sequence comes from Gossypium anomalum, assembly GCA_025698475.1. Classification (NCBI taxonomy): domain Eukaryota; kingdom Viridiplantae; phylum Streptophyta; class Magnoliopsida; order Malvales; family Malvaceae; genus Gossypium; species Gossypium anomalum. The sequence continues at coordinate 47,294,424 of CM046965.1, forward strand.
TATTATATTTTTTATTTTCTCTCATTTCCCTACATTTCATCATCTTCTTTCTCATCCTTTATCTTGGCCATTTAAAAAAAATGTTAGATCTAATCAAAATGTGAAACATATCATTTTTAATTAAATAAAAACTTTTAAATTAAAATGTTAATTAAATATTATATTTTTTATTTTCTCTCATTTCCCTACATTTTAGCATCTTCTTTCTCATCCTTTATCCCCAAAAGAGGTGTTCAAAGTCCCCAACACCCTCTTCATTATCTTTAGTCACCTCCTTATCTTTCAAAATTGCATTGATTACATCTGACAAAAACTTTTTCTTATGATTTTCATTTTACAGTAGCCATCTTCCAACCTTTTCTCTTTTATTCTTCAAACCCTTTCTTAAATTCGAATTTGAAAAGAAAATTATGAAATCATTATATATTAATTAAATAAAATTAAATTGGAAAACATTTCATATGAAATGAAAAAAAAAAAACATGTATGGACCGGATCCAAATCCCTCCAAAAAAATTACAAACTCATAGTTTGTGTGTTTTCCTTGTCTTGTTTATTATTTATTTCAAAATTTGGATATATATATCCTCAAAAAAAAATTGTTTTGAATTGTACAATGCTTGAATGATGTTAAAATTGAGAATATTAGTTGTGAATAATAAATTATGTGTTAATTTTTGTCAAGCATGCAACTTTTTGATTGATATGAGATAATTTGATTAGTTTTAAAGTAAACTAATCATTTTATGTGGTTAAATGGCATAATAGACTTAAAGTGATTACATATGTAAACGTGTTCGATTTTGTGCTATATGATAAATAAGTATTATACATGTTTGTAGATACATTATGGCTAAATCAATTATTATTCATTGGTTTAATTAAAAGAATAAAAGAACTTGTGGGTTGTGGAATGCTTAAGGATGGCCTAAAGCATTGTTTGAATAACCTGTGTTTAAATAACCTACCTTTTTGCTATGTATCCCTAGTTCCCATGTTTGAGCCTATTTACTCTTTCTTGATGAACCTGTCTATAATATTGAAACATTGAGCCAAAATAAAATTCAAACTTGAACTTTTCCCTATCTTTGGTATTTTATTGCATGACGAAATAAACGTCAGGTCATAAATATTGAGGGCTTAAGTAGAGACATCTTGGTGGTTTCAAAAGAAATTGAGTGAAAAAAATTGAAGATATGAGACAATATGGTGAGTATAGAACTCTAGCAAAAAGCATGATGAAAGATACTTGAGCAAATAAAAGCATTATGAGGGTTAAAAGCAAAGCAAATGGATATAAAAATGGATTTGGTTAAAAGCATTGGGAGTGAAAAAGAGTGGAATATTTAAAATGAGCTTAAATGAAAAATAATCTTCAAGCTTAAAATAACATTTTTCATTCTACAATGTACTAAAACTTGCTAGCTTTTTATACTCACCAATATTGGACTAAATCTTCTACATCTTTTGGAGAAATAAGGAAGGTGAGAAAAAGAGAAATAAGGTAGTGAACCTAGTAGATAAAATTGGGGGTGAAAGGGAACAATGTTATGTAACCTCCCTAACCCGACCTAGATGTTACGGTTGGATTCTGAAGGCTACATTGGCCACTGAAATGACCTAGTAAAATAATTAGATTTTCAAAACGGTCTTTTTAGGTCATTTGCTTATCTTTGAAGAAAAACTTAGCGTGTTTATCTTAGTTTTGCAAAAACATCTAATTATTAATGTTGATTTGAGTTATGGTCTAATTGACAAAAGATTTTATATTTTGAAAACTTAGTTGATTATTTGATTGAGTTCACTTTTCAGAAAATCCAGTTTTAGTGTCACACAGTGGAAAAAGTGAGATTATCATACTTTACTTAAATGCATATTTCATACATAATTAATCCAATCATTAATTTAACTAGTTTTAACGTTTATCAATGTAATGCAAAATTCCCAGAATACCAAGTTTGGATCCATGCCACAGACCAATTAAAAATAGTACAGACCCAAATAAAAACTTATAAAAATAAAGTTGATGACAATAAATTTTAACAGAAAAGTCTAAGATAATCCTCTGAGTGTCGTGTCTGAATTCTAGCCTCGCGGGTTATCTGTAATATAGTAAACGAAGGGGTGAGCTTAAAAAGCTCAGTGTGAGTCATAAACATAAATATCTATTGCAGTACAGTAGACATAACATACAAGCTAGCAGTTTTTCAGAAAATCACAATAGTATAGAATCACAGAGTTGACAATATGCTTGTGCATTTTTATGAATGACAATGTAATTTTTGTATTACAAAGAGTTCCTACCCAACACTCGCTACACACCACAGTAAGAGTTCCCTATAACTCATATATCCTTACACATTGCATTATGGATAAACCACCTGTAATTACAAATAAACTGCTGGTAAGTTATGGATAAACCGCCAGGAATTGCAAATAAACTGACAGTAAGTTGTGGATAAACCACCAGTAATTGTAGATAAATTGGTAGTAAGTTGTGGATAAACCATCAGTAATTGCAGAAAAACTACCAGTAAGTTGTGAATAAACCACCATTAATTATAGATAAACTGCCAGTAATTTATGGATAAACCAGCAATTATTGCAGATAAACTGTCAGTAACTTCCTCCTTACATATTGTCCCAGCCCTATGCAATGTATTATGGCATATCAAGCATATCTGTAGCAGAATTAGTTCAGTAACTTGCTTCAACATGCGATCAATAATAACAATAACAATATTGACATGCTAAATTATGCAATAAATTTAACAATAATAGTAGGCAAGCTTGAACATGTGATCAATTTCAATTCAGTGATTAATCAATATTAGTAAGCATGTGCTCACATCACAAACAATGTGATATCAGTAACAGTAACATATAATAACAGAGTACACATATTCAACCAACATAGTTAGGGCTCATACACAATCAGTTATGGTGCCCAATTCACTTGCTCACATTTGGCCATACCAGAAACCATAGATAGGGGACACTTACATTCGACCAACCCTAAAAAAGGGCACAAATCTCATTCGGCTATTACTCCAAAGGCACTCATGAAATCGGTTAGTCACAATTAAGGCAAGGATGCATTCAAATATCACCAAATACACATAATTTACTTATGGTCAAGATACATCTTCGTACAAAAATCTAATTTACACTACTCAAATCTGCAACACTCCTACAATTCAAATCTAATTAGCTCTTGTACAGATCTAAATCTTGAACCAAATAACACCACACCAAAAACACACATGTTAAAATCGATTAAGTACCATAAATGATTCAGCTGAAAACAAATTACAAGATCTGATTTGAAGACAACTTACCCCTTTTTCTCGATTTATAGATATGAAACCATAGCACTCTTACAAATCAGATCTAGTTTGACACATCAAAATCTGTACCTTAAACAATGAAATACACACTTATTAGTTTCAGCCTTGTCAGATCCAGGAAGAAAATAGTGAGATCTGATTAATAGAACAAAAAGAGGGATGTTAGCACACTTGTTTCACATTCAAAAATAGAGATTTAGGCTTGAAAGAACACTTACATGCCACTATTAAATAGATCGAAAGTGACAAATTTATTCATAGAGGATGAATACAACAATCAACCAAGATGGATTCAGCCAAAAAGGATGATAGGATGGAAGGGAAAGAAAAAAAAAAGAAAAATGAGAGATTGAGAGAGAGTAAAGGGCGGTGGAAAAGCAAAAGAAAGAGGAAAAATTGAAAGGAAGGCTAAGGGGAAGGAGTGACAAAGAGGAGAGCAAATGAGAAAAAGAGGTGCTGAACATAAAAAAAAATGTTCAATACTACGGTTTAAAAAGCTTGGGATGATAATTAGGGTTTAGCAGCAAAACTTACTAAAAATAAAAATATGCGAGGGAGGAGAATTGATCCTAAAACTCAAGTATTAAACTAGTAACATTTAACCATTTGACCAGAAACTGATTATATTATCAAACGTACATAACATAATAATAAAAATCGGGATGTAACAACTCTCCCCTCTTTAAAAGAAATTTCATCCTTGAAATTTACCTGATCTGAACAGATAAAGATACTTTTGATGAATTGAGTCTTCTGGCTCCTATGTGGCCTCTTCAATGCTATGGTTTCGCCATAGAACTTTAACTAATGGAATCCATTTCTTACTTAGAACTTTTACCTCATGATTTAGAATTTGCACAAATTCCTCCTCAAAAGATAAATCCAGTCTCATCTTTATCTCCTCAATTGGAACGATATTAAATAGGTCAAATCGATACCGTCTCAACATAGAAACATAAAACACGTCATGAATATGGTTGAGCTTAGGAGGTAACTTGATACGAGCAACTCAGTCCAATTCAAAGACCATAATAGAGATGGGCTTAGTTTCCCTCAAGGCCCAATTATGATATCCAAATCCAAGTAGCTAAAAACAAAACTCAACTTATTCCTTCAAGACTTTATCACAAAAAAATTTCAAGAAGAAAAGTTAAAGCTTCAATACGATGGATTTTGGAGCAATGATGAATTAGAAGGGGCTAATTTTGTGCGTCGACCCAAACTTTCAATCTATTATGACAAGCCCATGTGGAAAATGTTAACAAGCTTAGGCACATCACTTCAAGGACCCCAATCAATCCCATGAGCCTAGACGTTTCATATTAGGTTCTGGTTTTAGGCTTAATTTTTATTATATATGAGCCCAATATTGTATTTATCAGCTCTTATTATTTTATTCCAATTTTTTTATTAAGTATTTTAAGTTATTTATGAGTTTTATGTTAACAAGAAAGTTTAGTTTAAAACTACTTCTTGTTTAGATTAAATTAGAATTCTTGTATACTTAAAAGTTTTATTTAGATTTATTTAGCTAGGCTATATATAGGCCTTTGCATTGTACACAAATCATACAATTGATTATTATTCAACTTCTCTTTTGAGTTAATAAATTCTCTTTGAGTTTTTCTTTTAGGAATTTCTCTTGTGTTTTCTTTTAGAAGAGTTTTAACAATTTTTTCAGATTATGGGGATCATCTTCAAACTTTTTCTTAGAGGGGAAATCAGAGGCACTTGAAGGGAGTTATGGATTTTTTGTGTTTTCAAGGCTTCTTAGGACTTTTACATACCACATTCTATCTTTCCATCTATCTTCTTTATTTTTCTTATTTATTAATTCTAATCTTAGATTTTATTATACTATTTTATTCATCTTAGTTTATTTTTATCTGACTTAGATTTCGTTTGTGTTTCAGGTTGTGTCAGAATCCAAGTTTCTTTTTGAACATCTAGAGCTCTAAGTCAAATCCGCGACTTTGAAAAAGTTTATGATCCACTTTCGCATTCATCCGCCTCATTCCTTATCATAACTGTTGGATCTGGTGCCCTAAGTGTGGTATTTTCGTCAATACACACTTGTAATTTTTTTTGAACAGATTGCTTAATAAAAAAATTCATTGATTACATTAATATACTTTGTATAATTGTCCTAACATGGTTTTTGTATCCAAAGAAAAATGGAAGTAAATCTTGCTCATTGGTTGTCTAATTTTAACTAATACTAAACGATATTAAGTGGTTGAATTGTAGTACCTAAAGACAACTTGTATTAGTAGATGAAACTAAACACGTCCTTAGTCTAATAGGAAATGAGCTAACCAATTGAAAGACTAATATGTTGTCTATCAAGTCCAATTGTGGAGATGCCTTATCTTGGGCATCAGAACAGATGACTTCCAGAAGATAGAGACATAGATATGGCTGACTGGACTGGCAGTACATCGGACAGGACCCAAGTAGAATAGTTTTTGAATCCGTTAATAGATTTATTCACTTGTGACATTCATAGTGTGACATACCTAAATCATGAGTGGATGGCGAACTATGTATGCGTGACTCATACACTTTGATGTAAGTAAAAGCTTGAGTTCAAATAGATAAGAAACTGAAAGCTGGTGTGTTGGGTGTACGACCTCTATAGTATGTAGCATCATTCAAAATAGTGGAATTCATAGCCCAAAAACATGGGTAAATGATATCCTCTCGTTAGCTTTACATGGTTGATGAAAAGTAAATGTGGCAACGGGTTGTCCGTCTTTATGATGGATGGCTTAATCACTATTTGATAGTGATTAACTTTTCATGAAGGAAGATGTAATGGCTACTATGAGATAAAATAGGATCATATTGGGAGAACGAATATTATCACAAATAGATCAATGATATCTTATGAGGGTAACACATTATGACAAGGTCATTGGACGAGTACTAAGTAGTTACTTTCGTAATGCTATGTTGTTAAGGAGAGCTCAATCACGATACTATAGTGGAATGACTTCTTGACTAGATTAGTTTATAATTAACAGGCGAAAAGATAGAATTTAATTATAAATCATTTAAGCCTCAACTATAAATGTCCAACCGATCCCTCCGTTAACTCGTCGAAACCAAAAATGAATTGCGTGTTTGAATAGAAATAAATGGAATGAATATGAAAAGAGAAATGGTAAACATTTAGGAATGATTATGGTTTTCTTCGAAATAGAGAGATTAAGTCATTAGGAAATGAATGTGGGTTTCCAAAAATGGAAATAAAAAATGAAAATAAAAAATAAAAACGAAAATGAAAACTTGCAATCCTATATAGGATTACTTAAAAAATGATAGAAGAATGATTTTATGTTTTTGGATTGTTTTGAAGCCCAAAAATGAAAATAAACCATTCGGTCATAGTGAACATGTTGAGTTGTGACATATTGAACGAATTTTCTTGAAATTTTACTTAAGGTAAATTCGTCAAAATTTTATTAAAGTAAAATTGGGATGAGAAATTATTTAATATGTAAATATTAAATTTTATTTTGAGAAATAAAAAAACTGAATCAGGTTGAATTACATTACAGAGTACTGGGTCAAAAAGGCTCAAGAAGTACTCGTAATTGGACCCGATGTGAGAGAGAGGACCAAAACTCCTCATATAATATGAAGAGGGCGCAACCCTAGTAGAAATAAAAGCGTAAGTCTCTCACCCCTCTCCTACTCTAAGTAGGATATTATTTTTTTTTTTAAAATAAACCTCTACAACTCTACAAGGATTCTGCCTTCTCTTCCTATAAATAGATTACACCAGTACAACTTTTGAGAGATTGTTATTCTACCGAAAAATAGAGAGAATTTATTCTCAACTTATAAACATATTTTTCAGAATAATAATTTGAGAGAATTTATGTTTTCACCCCAAAAGGAAAACTTTTTCTAGTTTATGTTTTGATTCAATTGGTTCGAGCCACATACTCGAAGCAGTTCGTGGTACGAGAATAATATAGAAGATCGTTTGGTTGAAAGCCAAAAAAAATAAGGATCCGCTTATCTAAAAACACACGTACAAATTCGATTAAGGTTTATTGCTATAAATATCACAAACTGGGTCAGTTTTCAAATTTTTAATTTTCTGTTGTATAAGAAAACTATTTTCGAATCGTGTTTTTTCCAATAGTAACTCGAACTAATAAGCCACCGGCCAAATCCTTCTAAGAATCTTGTACGACCCAATGAACTTAGGGCTCAACTTGCCTTTCTGTCCAAACCTCAAAACTTTCCTCCATGGTGACACTTTTAAAATTTTCTTGAATCAGTCTAACCTTACCCTCAGTCTCCTGAACCAATTTTAGACCCAAAATTTTCCTTTCGCCTGACTCAGTCCAACACAATGGTGTCCAACACTTATGACCATACAAAGCCTCATACGACACCATCTTTATGCTTGACTGAAAACTATTATTGTACGTGAACTCGGTTAACAACAAGTGCTTCTAATTACCTCTGACGTCAATCACACAATTCCTCGACATGTCCTCCAAAACCTAACTAACTATTTTTCTGTCTGTGAATGGAAAGCCATATTAAAATCCAGTCTAGTACCTAGTGCCTCATGCAATTTCTTCTAGAATCAAGACATAGAACGAGGATCACGATCAGAAATAATCGATAACAGTACCCCATGCAGTCTCACAATCTTGGAAATATACAACTTAGTTAGCTTTTACAGAAAAAAATCTAAATGAACCAGCAAGAAGTGAGCTGGCTTAGTCAACCTGTCCACTATCACCCAAATCAAATCTTTTTTAGTAGGTGTTAAGAGCAACCCGCTAACAAAGTCCATAATCACTCTCTCCTATTTCCACCAATGAATTTTAATAGGCTACAACAAACCAAAAGGAAATTGGTGCTAAGCTTTCACTTGTTGGCACATCAAACACTTAACTACAAAATTCATCACCTTCCGCTTCAGACCAAGCCACAAGTATAGTTCTATTAGATCTCGATACATCTTATTTCCTCTAGGATGTATAGCATAAGGGCTACTATGCACCTCTCAAAAAATAGATTGCCTCAGTTCCTTATCATTCGACACATAATATCTCCCTTGAAAACATAAAATACCATCAGAATTGAACCTTAAGTCCGCTTCTTACCTTCCTCAACTTGCTTAACTTAAGGTAACAGAGTCACATCCAAAGACTATTTCTCCTTCATTTTACTAACCAAAGTGGGCTTTACTTGCAACTCTTTTAGTAAGCCACCATCCTTAAACAAAGTTAGTCTAGAAAACATGGCCCTCAAATCTACCATCGACCTTCTACTTAAAGCATATGCCACAACATTGGCTTTTTCCATGATGATACTCAATAACACAGTCATAGTCATTAAGCAACTCAATCCATCTTCGTTGTCTTAAGTTCAACTCTTTTTGGGAGAGAAGATACTTGAAACTCTCGTGATCCATTTAAATAATACACTTCTCACCATATATATGATGTCTCTAGATTTTTTAGTACAAATACTAAAGTTGCTAGTTCTGGGTCATGAGTCAGATAATTACATTCATGCGATTTAAGCTAGCTCGATGCATAGGTCACAACCTTACCGTTTTGCATCAACACACATCCAAGACCAGTATGGGATGCATCACTGAACACCACATATTCCTTTCCCGATTCAGGATGAATCAAAACCTATGCTCGAGTTAACACAGAATTTAGCTTTTCAAAGCTAGTTTTCTAATCTTTAGTCCATTTAAAATGCACATTCTTCCTAAAAAGCTTGGTCAAAAGAGCAAAAATTAGAGAAAATTCCTTGATGAATCTCTGATAATACCTAATTAAACTAAGGGAACTTCAAATCTCGAAAACATTCTTAGGTTGTCTCCATTCCAGAATAGCCACTATTTTCTTTAGATCTACATGGATACCTTCAGCTGATACCACATGACCTAGAAACATTACTTCTCTTATCCAGAACTTGCACTTACTCAACTTCTCTTAGCCAACTAATACCACTCTAAGATGCTCATCATGATCAACTTCAGTTTTAATTAAACCAGGATGTCAGCGATAAACACAATGACAAAATGACCCAAAAATGGATGAAACACCCTATTCATCTGGTCCATAAATGCTGTAGGGACATTATTTAGACCAAAAGGCATTACTAGAAACTTATAATGACCATACCAAGTCTTGAATGGAGTTTTAGGCACATTCGATTCCTTTACATTCAATTGGTAATAACCAGACTTTAGATCAATTTTAGAGAATCTCGTCGCTCCTTGAAATTAATCGAATAAGCCATCAATCCCTAGTTGATGATACTTGTTTTTAACAGTCAGCTTTTTTAACTACCTGTAGTCAAAGCACAACCTTATTGAACCATCTTTCTTCTTAACAAACAGAACCGAAGCTCCCTAGGGTGAAACACTAGGTCTTATAAACCATCGATCCATAAGCTCCTGAATTTGAACCTTAAGTTCTTTAAGTTCCTTAGGTGCCATGTTGTATGGAGCAATGGACACCAGTGTAGTTCCAAGCAACAATTCAATTCCAAATCAACCTCCCAATTGAGAGGTAGCCTAGGTAGTTCCCTGTGAAAAACATTCAAAAACTCTTTTATAGTACATATACTGTCCACAGCTGAACTACTTGCACTTGCATCCCAAACAAAGGCTAGATATGACTCATTCCTTTTTCAAACCAGTTTCTCTACTACCATAGTGAAGATCACATTGGACAGATAGTCTCTACACGCACCCAACATTGCAATCTCTTTACCATTAGTTGTACTTAGAGCCACTCTCTGGGTAGCACAGTGCAGACGGACTTGATGTTCAACGAACTGGTCCATCCCTGTCACATCCCACAATTTTACTTTAGTAGCATAAAAATAAAAACAAGGAAGTGAAGTGGTCTACTATTTTAATGCTCCTTAGATATCCTAAAGGTCCTAAGTTCAGGTCCTCTTTTTCACATCCTTTTTATTTAATTTTTTAAAAACATTTCTCATTTTCACAATGAGCTTGTCGTCCACCCCATAGCTATCTTGTTTAAGAGGATCCCTTTTCCTCTTTAGGAGTCAAACTTACCATAAGTTGAGGTGACATGATACCCTATTCACTTCATGCTTGCCTCTCTCGCCATTTCTTCTCCCCATTGCCATAGAAGTGGTTCATTAAACCTAGACTAGATTGACCATCCATTCCCCTCACTCCCCACCTCTCTTTGCCGTCCCTCCTCCCTCTCTTCTATATTCTCTCTTTTTTCTCATCCATTTTTCTCCCTTTTGCTGGCCATCACCTTTTTCTTTTTCATTTATGCTTTATTCCTCCATCGTGATTCAACCCTATCACCACCAAACACCACACCTCTTAACCATCGTAGCTCCTCTTCCTTCTCGTTCTCTTCTCCTTCACCGCCGTGACCACCACTATACATCACCGCGAGTCTCTTTTCTCCTTCATCTCCCTCCTTATTTCATCTCTTTTTCCATCACTTCTTGTGACGAACCTTTAGTATTTATTATTTTTTATTTTTCCTACACCCTTCGCAGGACTATCCCTCATTTGGTCGCCAGATCGCTGTCCTCGTCTCTACCAGTGGTTGGGTTTTCTTCTTTTCTTTTAGACTCTTTCGTCTCCTCTAATGATCAAACCTACTGCACTCTCCTAATTGAATTCCTTACTTTGTATTTTAGACTCACCGATCAAATGATTCTTGTAGATCACTAAACTTCTCCATTCCTTCACCAAGTCGAACCACCGATCTCGTCTTGTTAATCAAGTAGAGTAAGTATCTGAGTAGTTTTGGCATCATTCCCTTCTCTCTATTTTTCTCTTAAACCGAATGGTGCTAAGTATATATATATGTCCTTCATGTGTTAACACCTTTGTCCCTATGTCTTTTGAAGGACCAAATGATAACGACTCGGGAAATCATTAATGTTGGGAGTGAAGGTGTTAGATTCGAGTGTCAGATCAAGGGTAAGTTTATCAGCGGGACTTAAATGATTTATTTCTATTAGGTATAACACTCATAACAGATCCTAACCAATAAATATTATTTGTGTGTTTAGATACATCTTTCGGGTTTAGATCCAAGTGAAATCACTACTAGGGGATTGTGGCATATTGGATTTACGAAAAAGGTGTGGGTTCAATACTATTAGTTGTGTGTGACGTGTTTTATTTTGTTATATTAATAAATTAATTATAATTAATAGTGAGTACACTAAATATTCAAAGAGGAGTTAAAAAACTCATCAAGAGGAACACAAGTAAGTGACTCTAACTGAGTAATTCTATGAAACATAAGATATATGTTGTGATTATAACTTTGATAAAGATGTTTGTGTAGATCTCATCCTCATGTTATGTGATGCATGGATTATGTGATACGTTTGATGATTTAAATATGTGATATCTATATATATGTATGTTAATATTAAGATCTATTATTAAATATGAAAAGCATGTTAAAGCATGCGAAAGTGATTATTAAGTGATATGTGAGCAAGTGAGCATGTCCCCATGTCTAAGTGTAAAAGTGATTCATATGTATTAAAAAGTGATATTGCCATATCACATGCATGGGGTGGGTTTTTTGAAAGGTGAAAGTATGTGGCAGTTTATTTGTAAATCAGTGGTGGTTTGTCCATAAAGTATTTCAGTGGCAGTATATCTACACATGTGGTGGCTTGTCCACAAAGTGTTATCAATGGCAGTTTATCTGCAAATCAGTGGTGGCTTATCCACAAATGGTGTTTTGGATGGACGAGCTCTGGGGAACTCGATATTGGTACGTAGCAGAGATGGGTAGGAAATTTTATAAAATGTACATCATTTTTAAAATATGCATTGGTAAGTTCATGCATAAGTAACAGTGTTCAAATTTATGAATGTTATGATGATCAATATGTTGAGATTTATGTTTTGATATTTATGTGAATATATATTTGTGTTGATCTCACATTGGGCCCTTTAAAGCTCATCCACTTTACTAGTGTTTTAGATAATCCTCGTGGTTAGCACTTGGATGTGGTCATTGGTGGTGCTCTTGAAAATGTTTTTAAATAAACATATGGACTTTTATTTATGATTTGGATGTTTATGGACTTCATTGCTATTTGGGACTTTTCATATTAAATTATGGTACTGTGGCATGTGATTTTTAACATTGGTCATTATGCATGGAGTATACTTATGAATTGAATAAATTGGATTTTTTTTGCTAATAAATAAAGTTTTGAACAATTAAAGAAAAAACTCTTTTTGCAAACTCGTTTTATCAAATTTGAATTTAAAGATCACTAAGTTATTTTCCAAATAATGACAAAGGATTTCTACCAAAGTTTTTGTTAAACTTATCATTTTTTTAAAGAGAAATAATAACACATGTTTTCAAAATGAATGAATTCACTTCAACTAATGTTTTCGCCATATCTATGGCCCATGTAATTGCTTAGATTGGGCAGTAACGTGTAGGCCCAGTTTGAGGGGTTACAATCCCCAAAGTTAGATCAAATTCTCCAAAAGGCAACTCCATTAGATATGGTGGAAATACTTCACCTTAAACCTCCAATGGACATCTTCTATAGATTTTATTTACAACCACAAACTGTCCCAAATGACTAGCTATAGTAACATTATTAATAGTTTTCTCTAGCCCAATTCCCAGTAGAACCAATATCAATTGTAGCAAAGTACTGAACATAATAGATCGTAAAATTACCTTTAATGACGTCGAATGTGTCTCGGTCCTCTCGATGCCTAGTTGCATAAACAAAAGCTAGCTGCTTGCTAACCTTAACCGATATTACCAATCACATCAACATTACCAACCCTATTTTAACCTCAACCCCTCTAAGGTAACTGTTGGAAAAAATCTGGTTTGAAAATCTTGCATAGTGAAAAATTAAACTTTTGAAGACTGATCTAGTTTGTGATATTTATTGCAATAAACCTTAATTTAATTCGTACTTTTTTTGGCTTAGCGAACATTTGTTGCTCTCGACTTTCAACCAAATGATCTTCTCCGTTATTCTCATACCATGAATTGCTTCAAATGTGGGCTCAAACCAATTGAATTGAAACATAGAACTAGAAAAAGTTTTCTCTCTTTTTAGGGTGAAAACGAAAATTCTCTCTTCTTAATAGAAACTAGTAGAATTGTTATCCCCAAAAAAATATATTCAATAGTTGAGAATAAATTCTCTCTATTTTTCAACAAATAACAACCTCTCAAAATTGTGTTAATAGTTCTACCGTGCCATCTATTTATGGGAAGAGAAGGTGGAATTCTTGTTGAGTTGTAGTGGTTTATTTCAAATAGAAAAACAACATCCTACTTAGAATAAGACTAGGGTGGAGGGCACACCCTAGTATTCCTACTAGGGTTTTATTCCTCTTCATCTCTAGGAGGTCTTTGGGGTTCTCTCACATCGGGCCCAATTATGAGTACCTCATTGGCCTTTTGACCTAATACTCTTTAATGTTATCCAACCTGATTCAATTTTTCTATTTCCCAAAATAAACTTTAATATTTATATATAAAACAATTTTCTCATCCCAATTTTACCCACAACAAAATTTTGATGATTTTGCCTTCGGTAAAATTTCGAGAAAATATGGCTGAATAATTTATTTTCATTTTTGGGCTTCAAGATAGTCCAAAAACATAAACTCATTCTTTTGATCATGTTTTAAGTAATCCATATAGGATTGCAAATGGATCATTTCCATTTCCATTTTTAGAGTTTTAGTAATCCATATAGGATTGCAAATGGATCATTTCCATTTCCATTTTTAGAAACCTACATTCATTTCCTAATGATTCTATTTCTCCATTTCGGAGAAAACCATAATCATTCCTGAATGTTGCCTATTTGTCTTTTCCTATTCATTATGTTCATTTCTATTCAAACACACAATTTATTTCTGGTTTCAACGAGTTAGAGGAGATATTGATTGGACAAATGTAGTTAAGGCTCAAATTATTTATAATTAAGTTTCAGCATTTTTCCTATTAATTATAAACTCATTTAGTCACAAAGTTATTCCACTGTAGTATCATGACTGAGCTCTCCCTAACAACATACCATTGCGAAAGCAACTACTCAGTGCTCGTCCAATGACCTTGTCATTAGTGTGTTACTCTCATAAGATATCCTTGATATCTTTGGATAATATCTATTCTCTCAATATGATTCTATTTTATCTCATGGTAATAATTACATCTTCCTTCTTGAAAATTCAATCACTATCAAATAGCGATCAAGTCATCCATCACAAAGACGGATAACCCGTGGCCACATTTACTTTTCATCAACCATGTAATGCCAATGAGAGGATATCATTTACCCATGTTTTGGGCTATGAATTCCACTATTGTGAATGATGCTACATACTACAAAAGTCGTACACCCAATGCACCAACTTTCAGTTCCTTATCTATTTAAACTCAGGCTTCTACTTACATTAAAGTGTACGAGTCACACAAGCATAGTCCGCTATCCACTCAGGATTTAGATATGCACACTATGAACATCACAAGTGAATAAATCAATAAGAAGATTTAGGATCTATTCTGCTTGGGTCCTATCTAATGTACTATCAGTCTAGTTAGTCACATCTATGTCTCTATCTTTTAGGAGTCATCTGCTCCGATGCACAAGACAAGGCACTCCCTAATTGGACTTGATAGATGACATATTAGTCTTTTAATTGGGTTTCTCGTTTCTTATAAGACTAATGACATGTTTAGGTTTGTGTACTAATACAAGCTATCTTTTCGTACTACTATCCGACCACGTAATATCACTTATTATTAGTCAAATATTTAGACAATCAATGATCAACATTTCCTCCCATTTTGCTTTGTGTGCAAAAACCATTTGAGGATTATTTTATACAAAATATATTAATTTGATTAATATATTTTTTTATTAAGCAATCTTTTTGAAAAAAATTACAAGTGTATATTGACGAAAATACTACACTTAGGGCACTAGATCCAACAATTTCCCACTTGCCCTAGTGAAGTGGATGAGTCATGTTTCACATTCTTATGCCCCTCCATATGTTTCCTAAAAAGCTCTCTAGCTATAAGTGTCTTGGCTCAACAAATCCTTGAGGTTTGTTATCATAATCGATCTTTGACTACGTCTACCATTCTGTCAAACACTACCGTCTCCCTTATGTGTTTTATCCTTATGTGGTTTATTTAGGTTTAGCAATATCCACACTGTTATAGTGCCATAGCTTTCCCATACCTCATATTCAGCCCTCCATAGTGAAGTTAGCAGTGGAACCCTCTCCACACTTATTCATACAATAGACCTTCCACCTATGACAAAAACACAGCTCGATGTCGATTTCCTCAAATCTTGACACATTTGGAAGTCAGAATCCGTATATTCGATAGGAGTGAGATCTCCTCTGGAATACACAAGTGTATAATCCCTCGTTCTCCATAAATACTTGATTATATGCTTAACTTCTTACCAGTGTATTGGTCTTAGATTTGCCTGATATCGACTTACCAAGCCCACACAAAATAGATATCTGGCGTGTGTATAGCATTGCATACATGAGACTTCCTAAGACTTTCTATTTTTGAAGCATAAGGAACCTTTCCCATGTTCTCTCTTTCTTTCGTTATCTTAGGACAATCCTCTAAAGAGAGATGAAATCCCAATACGGAGGGTTGATTTCCCTTCTTCGATTCCGTCATTGCATAATGCTCCAATATCTTGTCTATGTATGAAGCATGAGACAATGTTATCACTTTTTTCTTTCGATCCCTCAAGATTCGAATACCTAGAACAAAATTATCTTTTCCTAAGCCTTTCATGCTAAATTGTTGGGTTAACCACAGTTTAATCAATAAAAATGTCCTACATCATTCCCAATGAGTAGAATATCATCGACATATAGAACGAGAAAACCACCTTTCCATTCCTTAAATGTTTATAAACATAAGGTTCGTCTACGTTTTGCTCAAATAAAAAAGTCTTGATTGCTTGATTGAATATTTAATTCCAAGAGCGAGGCACTTTCTTAAGTTCGTATATGGATCTAAGCAGTTTATAAACTTTATGCTCATTTCCTTTAGCTATATATCTGATGAATTGCTTCATGTAGATGCATACTGTTTATGATAGTTGTTCAAAAACACTAGCTTGACAACCATTAGCCATATCTCATAATTGAGAGCCATAACAATGGATAGTAATATTCAGATTAGCTTGAGCATGGCAACCGAAGAGAAGGTTTCTTCGTAATCAATGCCTTCTTTTAACCTTTTGCTGCAAGTCTAGCCTTATAAGTTTCCACTTTTCCATCCACATTTCTTTTCCTCTTGCAGATCCACTTACACCTTATGGGTTTTTATCCTTTCTGGTAAGTCTACAAGTTCTCACACTGAGTTGGAATACGTAGAGTCCATCTTAGCTTTCATAGCTATTTTCGGAGCTTGGAATTAGCACTCTGCTTCGCTTTGTCATATGTGAGTGGGTCATTATCTACCTGTTCGATAGACTTAGTGTTAAAAACACTTCTGCTAGATTAGAAGAACTTAGGCCTACGAGCTTCCTACTACAACGAGGCTCTCTATGTTACTGATAATTTACAGGTCTACTAGTAGGAGTTGGTTTTGGAATCGTTCTCATAGGGTTTTGTATATTTCTTGAAAGCTCCTTGAGTACCTTTTTACTTCGAGGTTTAAAGTAATTCATGTAAATTTTTTTAAGGAAAGTAGCATAAGTTGAGACTACAATAGTTTACTCTTTCAAGTTATAAAACAAACCACCATTTGTTCCCTTTGGATATCCTACAAACTTACACAATTCTGTCTGTGAGTCTAACTTCCTTACATCTTTATCTAATACGTAGGCCGGACATCCCTAAATCTTAAAATAATTAAGATTCGACTTCCTACCATGCCACAATTCATATGGGGTTTTTGATACTACCTTAGTTGGCACATCATTTAGAATTTAACAAGCCGTTTGTACAACGTATCCCCAAAAAGAGATTGGTAGCCTCGAATAACTTAAAATTGAATGTACCATGTCTAACAATGTTTGATTTCTTCTTTCTGCCACGCCATTCTATTGTGGAGTGTCCATCGCAATTAATTAGGATAGAATCACATTCCCTATAAGGTACCCTAATAACTCATCAGATAAATATTCCCCACCTCAATTAGATTGAAGTGCCTTTATGGGTAAACCTAGTTATTTCTCCACTTCCACATGAAACACTTTGAATTTATCAAAGGTTTCACTCTTGCAATGTGTTAGGTATACATACCCATATTTGGAATAGTCATCAATAAAGGTTACATAATACTCGTAACCACCCCTTGTAATAACGTTCATGGGGCTACATACGTCAGTGTGCCCAAGTTCTAGGGGTTTTTCGACCCTCGTTCCTTTTGCATTAAAAGATCACTTAGTCATCTTACCTTCCAAGCAAGATTCATATTGTGGAAGATCAACTTCTTTAAGTGTACTTAAGATGCCGTCTTTCACAAGTCTAGTGATTCTTTCTTGGTTAATATGACCAAGTCTCAAATGCCAAATATAAGCCTCATTAGAGTGAGAAGTTTTAAGTCTTTTACTCGATATATCAGTCTGAAGCAGTGTGTACATCTTTTTTTGATAAAATAAAGATTATTTGATATCCTTCCATTATAGATAAGATTGCAATTTCTAAATATTGCAATTCTATTATTAAAAGTCACGATCAAACTGTCTTTATATAAACATGTAACGAAAATTAAGTTTCCTTTGAAACTTGGTACACAGAAAACATCTTTTGAAATAATCTTCCTAAAATTATCAAAATAAAGATGTATATCTCCCACTGCTTCAGCTGCCACACTTATCCCGTTCTCGGTCCACAATGATAACTTGTTATCTCTAAGATCTTTCGTCTCCTCAAACCCCTACAGAGAAAGCTAGTGGCTCTCAAATCAATGACTCAGTGGTCTATTTAGTCTTCCATTAAACAAGCTTTATCATCAAGAGTTTCATACCTTTGCCTTTGGTAGCTAGGTATTCTTTCCCACTCTTTACAATTTGCCTTAAAGTGCCCTTTCTGGCTACAAAAAAAGCATTTAGACTTAGATAAGTCTTTTGGATTTTTAGTTCTCTTCCTTTCCACTTGTGGTGGGCCAGAGACCTTAGCCTTGCCTTTTTTAGCATACTTTCTATTCCCTTTTGAGGAAGAAGCGACGACTATATTCAGTTATGCTCTTCGGACTAGATGACTATCGTTCAACATCAACTTATAGGATTGTAACCCTTTCATGAGTTGTGTAAGCGTCAAGTTTTTGTTGCCAAGGTTATATGCGACTTAAAAACCTGCAAAAGCCTTGAAAAAGATTTTGAAAACCATCTCTATTTGGGTGTTTTGGTCCAAATTGACCTCATTGTCCGCGGCTTCGACAAAGTAGCCCATAAGAGTGACCATATGGTCTTTGACTGGAGTGCCAGCCTTTTGCTGGGCATTCATTGAACTAGTTATAGTAGACTATTGAGCCAAGGTAACTTGGCCTCTGAACATGTCTTCTAGATTATCTGGAATCACTTTAGCCATCTCACAGCTCTCTAGTTTGTTGTGCATAATGCTAGGCACGCTTGCCAGCATATAGCAATGACATATCTCATTAGACTCTTCCCAGCATTTTCTAGGCTCAGCTTGAGTGGCTGGAGGGCACTTAGTATCAAGGATTGTTTTAAGTTTCTCACGGCTTAGGGTAATTATCATGTTCCTTTTCCATTCCTTATAGTTGTTTCATTTCAATTTGTTTTCAGTGAGTATGTTCAACAAAGGAGTTGGTTCCATTTTTGAACTGAAAATAAAAATATTCATATATTAATATCTTTGTATTAAGAAAATATTTGAAAATGTTTTGTAACATTACAATATGCATTAAGATGATGCATGCATCTTCATTAAACCTTGAAAACATTTGTAAGTCGTTACAATGATAATTCCCACACTCATTAAATCAAGCCATCGTGGGGTGATCATGATCAATTAATAAGAACATGGATTTCCCTCCAATTAGTACATGAACTTAATTTCTTAGGCATTCACACGGACTAATAATTGTGTGACATTTGACCATAATTTTAACTTAAGTAGAGCTCTATGGGGAGTTACTTAATTAGAAGATATTGAGTGTAAAACCATCAACTCAAAACCTATCGCATCATTAACCTCAAATGAGTCATCATGGGACAATCTCACCAAATAGTGTGATTTGACTAGTTGTCCTCTTTAGAAGATATAATTTCTTGACCTATCACATGATAATGCTTACCACAAGGGCCAGTCCAATTATCATTTAATCACAAGAGAATTATTCTTACTTTTAGGAATTCTACTTAGTGAAATCCACATAGTAATCCTATTCTAGTGTAGTGCACTTGCCATGCCATAATAAGAGACCATTGATAGAGGTTGTAGGTGTTATTTAGGGACTTTCTCCTACTCAATATTGTAAAAAACATGCAAGGTTTTTATAATTTCTGATTTTAATCATATATGATCAATATATGCATAACAAGTACATGTGGCATTCTTTCCTAAACTATATGGCATGCTTATCACATATATGCATGACATGTTAGAGCAATTTTATAATATTCACATTCAATTATTCACAAGAGTCAATCAAACAATTTTGATTCTCTACAGTTTTTCTTTTAAGGGAAAAACTGAAAAGGTGAATGTAAACCGTGCACTAGGTAGGTTACCAGAAAATGGAGGTGAGTTATATTTGACCACTTTAAAACCAAACCTTTTCTTACCAGATCCAATCCTAGACATGCACCTTCTTAGTACCACACTTTTCGCAATAATCGAAAAACCTAAATAAGTGAATAGAACGATACAACACATGTATTTTCTCATTACCACACTTCTTATCTTTAATAGATCAACTATGGATCATCTCGTACATATATATCACAATTATATCATAAAAATTATTAAACAAAAATATAAAGAGATGGGTAACAAAATAAAATTGTCAGCCAAGGTTTCCATAGTTCTATTTCTAGAAAATAAATGAAAAAAAATGACATAGTTTTTCGCTACAAGATATTCCTTATGTCTTTGACCGCCATCGCTCCATCTTCTCCTTGTCATTGATTCTTTTTTGGAAAAATTACATTTATGCCCTATGTTCGTTTTCAGCTCACAAGAATTTTATAAATAAAAATAATCCTACGTGGAGATAATAATCCACAGTCTATTTCCTAAGAACCACAACCTTGGAAAATAATAATAATAATATAAAAAATATATATAATATTGCAGTAATTCACATACATTCCCCTAAACATGCAAATAATTACAAGAATACTACATATTATCAAATATTAATCAAATAAGACGAAGAGAAAGTGTAACATCCCGAATTAGGGCCTAATTGGAACAGTGGTTTTAAGACCATAATCTGAAGAAGAAATAATTATTTTATGATTCTTATGAGGTCTATGATATGATTGCATGCTTGTGTGAAAGTTTCATGAAGAAATTCTATGGATAAAGTGTCCAATTTGATATTCAGGACTAAATTGTAAAAGTTGCAAAATGTGAGTTCTAGAAGCTTTAAGCATGAAATTGCCATGGATTATTAATTAGAGGTCCTTAAATAGTAATTTTCCCAATTTCTATTTTTATGGACAAAAATGGGCATGAATAGGAAAAATTTGAAAGAAAGGAAGGGCATTTTTATCTTTTGGTTAATAAAAGAATAAAAAGGGAAAATAAGTCAAAAATTGTGTCTATCTTCTCCCACCTTGGCCGAAAATCTCAAGGAGCCATAGCTAGGGTTTTTTTTCAACTTTCAAGCTCAATAATAAGTGCATCCTAGCCCCTTTTTAATGCTCTTTACATTTTTGAAACCCTCGTAACCCGATTTACCTATTTCTAGCCATATCTTGAAGTAGGGTTCATGTTTGAAATTTGACCCATGTGTGACATGCATGTATTTTGATGTTTAATGGAGGAATATGAAAGTTTGATAATGTGTTTAACATCTTTTGCTAAGTGATTTTTGATGGAAATGCATGAAAATGACCTATTTGTAAAAGATACAAAATGAGTAGTAGGATGTATGTTTTAATGAGAAATGTGGGCTGCTATCAGCATGTTATAAGTTTGGCTAGGTTTGGCTAACAAAGAAAATGAACACATTTCATTTTATGAGCCTAGGGACTAATTTGTAATTATTTGAAACTTTAGGGGCAAAGTTGTAAATTTGCCAAAGTATGATATATGGAATGATTTGAACAATGTGATAATTAAATAAGTGAAATTTGCTATTATAGATTAAGAAAAACGGAGTCCA
This sequence comes from Gossypium anomalum, assembly GCA_025698475.1. Taxonomy (NCBI): domain Eukaryota; kingdom Viridiplantae; phylum Streptophyta; class Magnoliopsida; order Malvales; family Malvaceae; genus Gossypium; species Gossypium anomalum. The sequence continues at coordinate 47,316,124 of CM046965.1, forward strand.
GACCTAAACCGAGGAAAGAACAATGTTGTGGACTAAATCGAATAGTAGCCATATTTTCAGTACTGAGGTAAGTTAGTGTGTAAATAATGCAACATTATATTACTATGTTTTTAATGCTTTAATATTGCATGAATTGCATAATTGTCTTCGTGGATTTAATTAATGATGACTCGATGACGATTCAACGAAGTTTGATACCCTGAAACCCCAGTTGAACCTTAGGAATAGTTAGGATGCAAATGTCACGACATTAGGGTTATGTGCAATCCCATGTAAAACCATGTCTGGGACATGGCTTTGGCATCGATGTATAATTTCGTGTAAGACCATAACTGGGCTATCGGCATCGATATGTGATCCCATGTAAGACCATATACGAGATATGGCATTAGCATCCTACCATGTGTATGAGAGTTCTCGAGTATCCTTTAGTATTCCAAGTGGTTCAACAGGTAATCCAATGATCATGTCAAAGAGATGGCAATGTATAGTCATGTTGAAAGGGTACAGGTACGTACACAAAGCTCATAAACATTGAGATTATGGATCGATGAAACCTCGGAAGAAGTGAAAGAATGAATTATGATCATGAGTTTTATTATACATTTCGTAAATGGCATGACTTAAAATGTACCTATGATACTTGATAACATTGTGATAAAGATTATTGTGTTATATGTATAGTAATGTAGGGTTAATGTTGTTAATTATTTACATGCAAACTTACTAAGCTTTATGCTTACCCCTTTTTCTTTTCCATTTTTCTTATAGTATCGCCAAGCTAGCTCGGGGATCAAAAGACGTCGGAGCTCGACTCACACTATCAAACTAATCTTTTGGGTATAGTGAATTTAAATATTTTGAGTATGACATGTATAGGGACTTGGTATTTTTGTTATATGTCATATTAGTTTAGCCAAGTGTATTGGCTTATAATGATTTGATGATTCATTTTGTATATGGCCATGAGATATGGCTCATATTAATTATGGGGATGTAATCCTATTCATATATGCATGCATGTGCTATGTTCACTCATGATGTGGTTAAATTCATTTGGCATGGATGAATTGTGGATATGATCATGGATGTTTGATGATGGAAATGTGAGTAAATGACATAATAACAACTAGGGCATGAATGTATGAAATGGAAGTAAATTGATGTTTCATATTGCATGTGAATTTGGTAAGTTTGATCTAAATATAATATGAAGTCTTAAGCAAGTATAAATGGATAAGAAGTTGACTTGCATGAGCCATGATTATGAATGGGTAAGTGTGCATGTGTCATTAAGGGTGACAAAAGGCATGGAATATAGCCTCAAAGTTGTCCACATGGGTAGACACATGGGTGTGTGTCTAGGCCGTGTGTGACACATGGTCTGCCCAATGGGCGTGTGCTCTAGCTGTGTGTCCCCTGCATCCTATTAAATGCAAAACAAAATGCTCAGTAGTAAACACATGGGCAGAGACACGGCTGTGTGAAGGACACGGGCTTAGGACATGGGCGTGTGTCCAGACCGTGTGAAGTCTACACTTGATTTTTGGAATTTAATTCGCCATGCGACCTAAGCACATGGGCGTGTGACTTGGCCGTGTGACCCTAATTATGTTGATGGCATCATAAACAGAGAGTTACACGGGCTGAGGACACGGACGTGTCCCAAGCCACATGGGCATGTGTGACCACATGGCCTACCCACATGGGCGTGTGACCCTGTTTGATGAAAATTTTTCTAAGTTTTCCTAAAGTTTTCTAAAGTTCCCAGTTTAGTCCCAAACTACTCCCGAGGTATGTTTAGGGCCTTGTAGGCCCATATAAGGGACAATTTGCATATGTATGAATGAATTTAATTTGAATAAAATTTTATGGCCCGATTTTGTATGTTTGCTTGCGTTTAAGTCCGATAATGCCTCGTATCTTGTCCTAGTGTCGGACACGGGTAAGGGGTGTTAAAGAAAGATTCGATCTCAGTTTACACCATAAACATAACACAACATGGCTACTGTCCTGGTGGACTCTTTCTTCCGTGTTTACTATCTCGATGGACTCTGTTCTATGTTTATCGTTCCAGCAGGCTATCTTAATTCCGTGTTTACTGTCTTAGCAAGCTTTATCTCTATAACACCCCTAACCCGTCTCCATTATCGAATTAGGGATATAGAGTATTACACGCATTCAATCAAATGACATCACAAAACCATTCAAATATTAATTTTAAGCATAGCAAATAAGCACTTTTAAGCCTTAAATTGAGCTTACGGGGCCTTAAAAATAATTTGGGAACAATCAGGGACTAATTTGAAACAAAATAGAAAATTTTAGAAAAATATGAAAATTTTGGAAACAGAGGTCACACGACCGTGCGACAAAGCCCAGGCCATATGGCCAAACTGTATACAATTCAAAGTAAGGGTCACACAGCCGTGTTGCAGCCCGTGTGCCCGCCCATTGTACTAATCAAAATAGGGTCACATAGTTGTGTTCCAGGCCATGTCCCAGACCATGTGAGTATTTGGAATACGGTCACACGACCATGTCCCCAGGCCATGGAACTTTCTGTGGTCGTGTAGACAAACCTGTACCTAAAAACCAAGAAGACACACGGTTGTGTGACTGCTCATGTCCTAGGCCGTATGCACCTTAAATAGCTACTAAAACAAGCCAAAACATTTCTAATTTTTGATGTGCCAAGCCAAACCAAAATCACATATTTATAAGCCTTCAAACGCATTCAAACAAACTTAAAACCACCAAAATATTCAACCTAAGTATCTAACCAATGTGCCCTCACTGACATCACAACTCAATTATCAAACCAAATTGCATTCAAAACTCACATGTCCGTACATTAAACACATGCCAAACTTACCACTCATCCATACCATTCATGTCTACTTCTACCATAGACTAGTCATTCACAAGTAACATAAATCAAAATGACCAAAACATATACATATGAACTTTACAAGCCAAAAGCCAAAGACATATATGCATATGAACCAAAAGCTAACTAGGACATCATTCAACTATAAGAAATACCACAAGTAATAAGTAACCAAAACATTAACAAATCACCTATTATAGGCCATATAACCTAAAGGTAAACTTGACAAAATCTACCGATAGACTTTTAGATAGTTTGATCTTTAGGTTGATCCGATCGCCCATTCCACACAAAATGATATCTACATAGAAACAAAAAAAAATGACACAAGTAAGCTTCTATAAGCTTAGTAAGTTCAATGGTTAAAATGATAAAACTTACCGAATAAACATATTGTAACAGCCCGTTTTTGAGTCATATCGAAATAGTGGTTTTGAAACCTCAAATCTGATGTCGAAAAATTATTTTAATATTATTTTAGATATTTACAACATGTTATTTGATATGTGTGAAAATTTCATGAGGTAATTTTATCGATTAGTTGGTTAATTTAATAAAAAGGACTAAATCGCGTAAAGCGTAAAACTTGTGTTCTATTAGCTAAAAGTATCTAATAGCTAAAGAACCTTAAAGTTATGGTCCTTAAGTGGTAATTTGACCAATGATTGCATGAGTGGACCATTATGGACAACCATTAAGTGATTATAATAGTTTTAAAATAAGGTTATTTTTGGAATTTGATAATTAATGATGAATTAAATAAAATAAAGCATAAAAATTATTCTTTTATCATCATTTTTGATCGAATGAAGCTTGAAGAAAAGCTAGTTAGGGCTTGAAAATTTCGGCTACTTCAAAATCAAATTATAAGTCCATTTTTGCTCGGTTTTAATTATTTTTATGTTTTTGTAATCGTTGCAACTCAATCTAGCTAGCCCATACCTTTAATTTCGAAACTGTTAAAGATTTTATGAGTTTCCATTGATGATTTTATGTGTTCTTTGGTGTTTGAAGATGAAATATGAAAGCTTGATGATAGTTTTACATGTTTTGTAAAGTGATTTTTGATGAAAATGCATAATAGGGATTAAATTGTGAAATGTACAAATTGTGTGGTTGAACTGTGAAATAAATGAAAGTTTTGGGCTGCTAGGGACCTATATATAATTCGACCAAGCTTGGGTTTTGTTGAATTTTGTGAATTTTTGTGTTTTGTGAAATAATGATTAAATTGTTAAAAGTGTGAAAGTTTAGGGGCTAATGTGCAAATAGGTCTAAATGTATGTTTTGGACTAAATTGAATGAATGGTTGATTAAATAAGTTAATTTTGAATTCAATTAGATCAAGAAAGAAAGAATTCAGATTTAGATCTGGGGAAAAGCAAGGTTATCGAGTAGTCGACCCGATCTGTCAATTCCAAATACGAGGTAAGTTTGTATGTTATAATGTTATTTCAAATGTATTTTATGTGCTTTGATATAGCATGAATTGTGATTATGTGATTACAGACAAGTTCAGAAATGATTCGATGAAGATTTGACAGTTGGAATCCTGGTTGAACCTTATGAATAGTTTAAGATGCTAGTGACATGTCATTAGGGATACCTTGAGTTGGTTTCAGGCCATGATTTAGCACTTTGGGTGCGAGATAAACTAATTTGGCTTCAAGCCATGCATATCGGCTGATTTGGCTTTGGGCCATAATATCAGTATTTTGGATAAGATACCTTGATTTAGCTTAAGGCCATGGCATAGGTACTTCTCATGTGAGACCCTTGAGTATCTGATTTCTATTCCGAATGGTTCAACAGGTAAATGAAAGACGAGAACGTATATGAAATTGGTACGAGATGGTATAGGTATGTGAATAAACCATTTTAGATTTGAATTGAAGAAATGATGATGTGAGTATATAGTTTTCCGAATGAGTACTTGAAAGGTGTGATAGTTAATGAATGTTCCATCTTGATTTATGTTTATGTGATTGCATTATCTCATACGAGCTTACTAATCTTAATAGCTTACTTTGTTTAATTTTTCCCATGTTTTATAGTGATTTTATGGCTAGCTCAGATCTGGGAGTTGTCGAGAACATCATTGCACTATCAAGCATCTAAGTTGGTACTTTTGGATTATACATTTATGGTATATGGCATGTATAGGCTAGATGTAGTATTTTGGTTGTGATTATAGCCATGAGATTTGGCCTGTAAATGATGTTAATATTGATATGTGTTTGGCTGCTTGTAAATGTATATGTTTTGGTTTGTATATATAGCCATGAGTGATGGCTTATTTTGGTATGTTTTGGTATGAATGTGGTGATGGTTTTATAGTTGCTCAAATGGTTAATTGATTTGTGGAGTATAAATGCTTGAGAAATGCCTTGATGAGATTTGATTTTAGATGTTGTGTTGGTTATTTATAGGGTAAGTTATGTATGTGTAAATTATGATAAATGAGCAATATTGTTTGATTTTGTTTTGGCATGTATTTGGCTTAGTAAATGGTAGTGATTTAAGAATTGGAATAGGTGAAATTATAATGGTATGAATTGTACATTTGGTTGATGATTTTGGCTGCCTAATTGTGTAATGAAATGATATCATTTTTCCTTGTGTAGGTACTTTGAAGTTGGGGTGGCAAATTGGCCTTGCGAATGGCCTATTTTTGTCCACACGGGCAGAGACACGGGCGTGTGTCTCAGCCGTGACACACGGTCATGTTACACAGCTGTGTGTCCCTTGGTATTGAAATTGAATTGAAGTCAGTATGCTCCACACGGTTTCACACACGGGCGTGTGGCTGGTCGTGTGGTACAAGTCAGTATACCCCCTAATTGGCACACGGCCTAGCACACGGGCATGCGACTTGGCCGTACTACATAAGTCAATATACCCTACAGATTTGGCTCGGCGTAGACACATGGATGTGTGGTCGGTCGAGATACCCAAGTTAGTATGTATGCCCTGTTTCCACACGACCTAAGACAAGAGCGTGTCTGGAGCCATGTGAGGCACACAGCCTTTTCACACGGGCGTAGGACCCTTATATGATTGAAATTGTTTTCTAAGTTTCCAAAATTTTCATATGTTATCGGTTTAGTCCCGAATCACTTCTAAAGCATGATTAAGGTCTAGTAGGCCCTTATAAGGGACAATGTGATTGTGTTGAATAATTTATGAGAATGAATGATTTATGAGAATGAATGCTTTATGTTTGATAAATGTATGCTATATATTGTGAATTGATCAGCAATACCTCATAACCCTACTCCGGTGAAGGATATGGGTTAGGGGTGTTACACATATCATTACACAATACAATTAATAAACAATAATTTTGTTAACTACAACCATTCAAGAGGCGAGTCTTTATGTTTATACATATATTGTATAATCTGATCAATAAAACTAGATCATTCGATACCAACTGATTTTATACATTCAAAAGATCATGTAAGCATTTATAAGATTAAACAACGAATCATAAAACCATTGAAAACCTGACCGATGAATGATATAATGGATTTAGATATGCGGTTAACCATCCAGAACACACTAGAATGCTCAAATGAGCTTGACCAACCGAGAACACACCTAGGCATCATGTGTCTAGCCCGTAGGCTAACATCCCTCTAGAACACACCTGGGCACTCGAAGGCTTTACATCTGCCACTGGTAACACACCAGAATCACTGTAAATATAACACGATAGTCCGCAACAAATGCTAGACTTCGGTAAAATCAGTTGACAGTAAAAATCAATAATCACCATCCCATCATAAGTTAAACCCATACCACACGCATTAATAACTTATTGGCATGCCAATTATATCCTATCCTATGTTCATTCGGGTTCGATACAAGTAATCGTATAATATTTTACAATTTAATTACATTTCTCACATTGAAGTAACTTTATGATTACAACATTATATAATTATATAAATATGAATATTCAACAAATAATAATTCACAAGTCAATATAATATTGCAAACTATTCTAATTTAAACCATACGAACTTACCAAAGCTAGATTACAGAGATAGTAAAAGTTTAGAGACTAATAAACAACTTTGCATTTTCCTCGATAGTCAACTAGTTCTTAATCTATAAAGTAATTCATTTCAATTTATTAGCCTTAATTTCATATAATATTCAACTTAGTACATATGACTTTCTATTTATAATTTTTCATATTTGCTCCTAACTTTTACATTTTATACAATTTAGTCCCTAAACCCAAAACATTCAAATTTATCACAAATTCATAAATTTTTATGCCAGCTGAATTTTCATTCATATTAGTATAGCCCATAATTTTTTCAAAATTCACAACAATTTTATGTCAAATTTAATATTTTATCAATTTAGTCATTTAACTTAAAACTAACTAAAATCACTTTACAAAATAGTTTTAATCAGCAATCAAGATCAATATTATACCATTAAAGTTAAAAACAACTAAGATTCATTAATTAAAAAAATCTAAAATCTTTAACAGATTTAAAAACAGAGATACAAGTTAGCTAGATTTAATTGCAACAATCTCAAAAACATAAAAATTACTAAAAATGGATTAAAGTTACATACCATGCAAGAACCAAGAAGGAGACCAAGGCTTCAAGCTCTAAAATGGAGTTTTCTTGTTTCAATTTCGGTGGAAGAAAGGTTTTGAAAAGATGACCATTTTAATTTAACTTTTTTATGTTTTAATTACTTTATTATATTAATTTAACATTTTTAATTTAATAAAATTTAAAATAAGCATCACAAACTGTCAATTATAATTAGATATGGACTAATTGCAACATAAAACCTCCCAGTTCCACTAATTAAGCAATTTAGTTAATAAAAATCAATAGCAATTTAGTTTTATTACGATTTAGTCATTTTTCCTTAATTAACAACAAAATCACTAAAATTTTCGGACCGAACTTCAATCTACATATATAGTAACTCCGTAAATATTTGATAAAAATATTTACGGGCTTAGTTTACATAAACGAGGTCTCGATGTCTCATTTTCTAAAATTGCTTGAACTGAACTATTTGTTCAATTAGCAAAAATTATTAAAACAAAATCCAATATTATTGTTATAAAATAAATAGATAGAAAGTAAAGAAAAAAGAAAATAGGAGAGCAAACGAAAGAGCAAATTTTATTGATCAATCAAAATATTTATAAAACTTCTCCAAAGTCTCTATTTATAGGCATAAGAAGTATAAATGAAGTAGAGATCTACTTCTAACGACTATAAAAATTTAAAGTACATCAAAACTTATCTTGGTCTTGATGGACATCCACTTAATCAGATATTCATAACACTCCCCCTTGGATGTCCATTGGTAGATAATGTGTCTCGTTAAAACCTTACTAAGATAAAACCCTGTGGGAAAAAAATTCCTAGTGAAAGAAAAAAAAAATAATACGCATAATATGCTGCCTCATTAGAAACCTTAATAGGAAAACTCAATGGGACAAAATCTCAGTTAAGGGAAAAAGAGTACAACACGTATTTACTCCCCCCTCATGAAAACATCATATAATATCTCATATTCTATGTATTCAATCTTGAATATTAACTTTTCAAATGACCATTTGAACATATTAGCTAAGCATTTATATCAACATTCTTTTGAAAGTCATGAGTGAGGGAAAATTTTGGGGGAAATATATTTTGATCTTTTCAGGAAACTTTAATCATGATTCTTCTATAAAAACATAAATAGGTATTTTGGATCATTTTGTAATCCTTCTTCAACTACTATTCACTAAGTCAAATTTACTAGATATGCTCAAATTATTTCAATTCATATGAACAATTTCTTGATAATATTAATATGCTTCTGGCATTCTAAATCCTTCAAGGATTTTAACATAAACTTTACACTATATAGTGATTCATAAAAGGTTGTAAAAATAACCATTAGATGCAAGTTAAATATTTTATGAACTGTTAGTTTAATAATATATCTAAAAGTTATTGCATCCACCACAAAAGAATATTATATCTTTTCATAATCAATGCCAGAACTTAGCAAAAACTTCATATTTTTATTTCGCTTTTGTAAAACTACTTCATTTGCACCATCATTGGCTTTATACCTTTAGATATTTGGACTACTGGTCCAAAAACTTCACGAATTTTAATTGTACTTGAGTCGCATCTTTCTATTTTAATCAATTTATTTCATATCTATATTTCTCAATAGATTTATTCAAGATCCTCATTTTATTTAATTATTTCAATAATAATATTGCATGCAAAATCACTGTCGAGCACTTTTTATTATTCAGTTCCAAATTTTCTCTAATTGACGTAACTTATTGAGATCTCTTATTTTCATTATTTTAATTTTCAATTTTAGGTACCTGAATCTCTTCTGGAGTTTTACTTATTATTTATGTTTTGGGACTCTTTCAGAGCACCTGCCTCCACTATATGACCATCTAGACAAATTTTCATCTTTGGAACTGATCAATCTATTATTTATTCTAACTAATTGTCCTATTGGGACTTTGATTCAAATTAAAATATTAGATGGTATACAACACTTGGTTATTTTGATTAAGCTTGTAAATACATCTGATGGTTAACTTGTAATGAGTTATCCTTGTTGAACTTTTGGTTCAAATTATTCTCCCTCTAACTCATTACAAGTTATTATTTCTCTCCCCCTAATGTCAGGAAAACTATCGAATCAAAATGGTAATCACAAATCATGTCATAATCGAATCTTCAATACATTTAAAACATCTAATAATACAAACAGACTTGTAATTAATATATATTCCCAACTTTCTTTGAGGATTCACTTATCTTTGTGCATTGTGGTGGAGTAATTGGAACATATACGCATATACAAAAATTCAAAAATGAGAAATATTTAGCTCTTGATCAAAAACCAATTGTAATGGGGGAGTATTTACAACTTATTGGCTTGATGCGTACAACACGTAAATCAACATAATCTCATGTTGAAAGAGGAAGTTTAGTTCTCATAAGTAATAGTTTAGAAATTAATTAGAGGAGTTCAATTAATAATATCTCTAAACCATTGTGCGCATAAATAACAAACTTTTACAAAAGTTTTTCAAACTCAATCAATAAAAGACTGAGATATAAACTCATCAGTATTAGCAAGATGAATTGTCTTAATTACATGATCTGAAATTAATTATTTAAATAAGCAATCTTGCAAACGACAAGTTGCAAGTTGATAACACATACGTAATTTATTTTGTAGATGCATTACATGATGGATAAATGGGCCTATGTTCATTTCAGAAATGTAAGACATTAAATCTCAACTTTAGCTAGTGAGTTTCTAACAATCAATTTTCATTGAGAACAAACAAAAAATAAGAATTCTTTAAATTAAAAAATCTTCTGGTTCTTTAATTAATGTTCATATGAAATCTCAATTAATTTTTGCATCATATATGATCTAAGATGGTCTAACTGGTCATGTCAAGTAGTAAGTGCATTTGTATTAGTAAACTTCTAGTCTACTTTAACATGCGTTTCACTTGTACTAAATTGTAACAAATTGATAATTTTACTATCATTTCTTTTACTTTATATCCACATATAAGTACTATTGTGGCATCTACTACTAGAAATGTCTAAATCAATGTGAAGTCTATAATACCACTAAGTCAATAAATATAATTTCCAAATAATTATATGCAATAGTCGCTTCAGGGAATATGCCAAAATCTTCAAATACAGGGCATTTAGTCTAGTGGTATGATTCTCGCTTCGAGTGCGAGAGGTTTTGAGTTTGATTCAAAATACTTTTAAAACCCTTTTAACAAAAGTTTTGTATAATCAGTTAACTACCAAGAATAACTGCCTAGATCATGTACAGAAATGAGCCTATACTAAATATATCAATGAACGCCACATCTCAAACATAAAAAAATATGACATAATGAAAAACTAGAAATTGTTTTTCATAACCATCATCATAAACATGCATGAAATTTAATTCAAAATCCAACCATTCAAGCTCATAGAACTTTTCATTTACAATTGCTTATGTCATTTCTCTAAATAATTAACAAATGGAATAATATAGAATGTATAAACTACTACTTTTAACAATTCTTTGAACTAAATCAAATTCGAATAACCATAAAATTCATTGGTTTATTAACACAAATTTGCATACTAAATATGTTTTAACCAAATATATTATTCAATTATAAAACCTACTATAGCAACATAAATAAATCAGTTAATATTCATTTTCATGAACAAGTGAGATGCTTAAAACAATATGTAACGCATGTAACCAGAACTTAAAAAGAAGACCATCTCAAAATATTTAAATCGTATATCAAGTTGATTTAATATTTAAAGACGTACCTTTTTTTAGTTCTATGTTGAGTATTGACGATAAAAAGCAAGCAAATTAAACTTTAGTAGTAGAATTTGAATCCAATCAAAATCTATTAATAGCAAACTTTGAGAGTGGATCTTATTTTCCAAAAGCACAATAGGTGCATAACCAATGTCTCTTCATAAATAAATTGTCTCTCTTCTTAAAAAGTTCTTGGAAATTCTTGTTATTTTCTTACTTTTTTCATTTTTCCACTTCTGGTGGTGAGAAAATTTATTACGACAATCCCCCATGACTATTATTATAGTCCAATTTACTACATCCATGTTAAAGATTATGTCTTTTGAATTTATTACATATTGTTCTATTCTCTTCAGGGAATGGTTAGGTTTCATGGTGAAAAACTTTTGTTCAATCATAAATAAATTTTTTTCATGATATTTCTACCGTAAAAGCATATTTGAATCATGAAAAGTTGAATAAGTTCTCTCTTGCAAGGTTTTCATCAGTAATTTTTTCCACGTAATTTTAATTGAGAACTTATTTTGATTACTGTAAAGTTATACTCATAGTTTTAAAAAACTTGCAACTTCAGGTGCATTCAACCATAACGATTTTTAGATAGAATTACCATATTCTATTGCTCACATTTTTCTTTTAAATTATTCTATAATTTTAGTTGATCTTTCACAATCAAATATTTTGCTTTCAACCCCTTAGTGGAGATTATGACAAAAGAATATCACAAAGATAGTCACAATAAATTCAATTTATAATAAGAGTAATAAATATAAATCAATAACTCAATCCTCTTTTAATTCATATGAAATATAATTTTTTTCCTCATTTATAATCTTAATATGATATCTATTATAATGAATATATTTTAAAACTAATGTATTAACCATCACAAATTTTGTGCTTTTTAGATATTGATATATTAGCTCTTTTGGAGCTTTGAACTAATTTGTACTACCAAATCTTGGAATAATATTAGTTTATATTTTCTTTTGCGTTCATGTAAAATTGAAATTATATAGGATTTTTCTAAATATTTTTACCACCTTTTGACTTAATAAATATGTTAATCTTGAGTAATTGTTATTGAATTAAGTGAATTTTACTTAAATATTAATATTGGACATGAATTTATAAATATGTGAAATTATGCTTGAATCCTCAAGGATCTCCCCAAATTTCCTTCCCTTGTCGCAAAGCCTCCTCATTGCCGCTGCAAGTCTTTTGCCAGAGCAACCATATCATTGCCACATTCTTATTGCTGCTGCAGCCTATCGTTGTCGCACACCTATTGCTGCCGCAATCCCATTGATGTTGCAAGCCTATCGTCACCGCAAAAAAACCTTGCTACCACCCATTGCTGATTTTTTTCTCTTTTTTTGCCGAAACTTTGCCTATTTTTCGAGAAAAAATTCACCATGTCTCGCAAAAGAACTAGATCTTCTAAGACCTCTACTGAAATTCCAATTGTGATCCAAGATGAGGAAGCAAGAGAAAGGTTTGATTCCATCTTCAAAAATCAAACTATGATGCTGGAAAAAGGTTTCAACTTGGAGAGAGATGATAAGATGGTTGTGCCGTGGCCAATACGAAAGACAATTGATGCCCTCAATTAGAACTATTTTTGCGATGTATGATCATTGCCTGAAGAGGAGTTAGTTCGAGAGTTCTATGCCAGTTTAACTATACCAGATGCTACTGAAGTTCTTGTTCACAAAAAGAAGGTATCCCTAACTTCTAAGCCCATTAATGATTTGTTTAACCTACCTGATATTGAAGAAGATGAGTACTTTGCCATAATGATAAATAAAAACTGCGATTTTCTTCAACAAGTGCTTAATGTTGTGAAAAATCTGGGATCCCAATGGATTATAAGAAAGTATGGTAGTCATTCTTACCAAAGGGAATATCTAAAACCAGTGGCTAAGGTATGGTTCTACTTTGTTCGATATAGTTAAATGCCTATCTCACATAATTCCATCATCTCGATGGAGCGAATACTTTTGTTGTATACAGTTATGACAGAAAGGTCTATCAATGTTTGGAAGATTATTCTTAAGGAGATCCATGATTGTGCTAGAAAGAAGACAAGAAGTGCTTACTTCCCATCAGTGATAACTTCACTTTGCTTAAAGGCCCAAGTTAAAACAAAAGCAAACCTGAAGGGCTCGTATGTTCAAGGTTGCATCACAGCCCATGATCTTGAAAAGTTAATGGAGAATTTGAGGAAGAACCGAACAATCTAGAACCTAAAAAGGAACCAGGAGCCTCTGAACCAAGAGAAAAGCCGAATGCTGATGAGCCAGTTGAACCAGGTGTTGATCCTCAGTTGACCATTCCTACGCCCACTTCTTTAAACAGTGTAAAGAAATCATAATTGTCAATTATGATGGATATGATGAAATTTATGCATAACCAACAACAAACTTATTGGAAATATGCGAATATTAAAGATGATTCTATAAGAAATACTTTTAGAAATATCTTTAACAATTTAATTATTGAGTTCCCAGATTATAACTTCATGTCATGGAAGGAAGATGAAGATTAAGCAAGGATGAAGCATCAAAGGAGGAAGAAGATGAGGATAAGTCAAATAAATAAAAAGAGAGGAATTTCTTGTCTTTAGTATTTATTTCTTTTTAAGTATTTCTTCTTATTTCCTAATTAGAATTTTGCTTTTGCATAATAAATTGCAAGCATGAATAAAATAAGCTCTATGCCTTTTCGTTAGGAAAAACAAAGTTATGTGGTAATGGGAATGAACATGTCTAGGATTGGATTGTTGAGAAAGACTTGGTACTTAAGCAATCTTTACGACTCACCTCTCTTTTCTTACAACACTACTTGGTGTTCAGATTTCATTTCATTACTTTGTTTTCACAATGGGGACATTGCTTCTTTTTAAAAGGGTAAGGCATTTTGCATGAATTTTAAAGTATGTTTCAGTCTTTTTACTTAAGTATGCTAAAATAGATGAATGTTCAGAGAGAATTTTTGTTCACAAGTTTGTTCAAATGAAAGCATGATTTCTGATTTTAACTAAGTTATTCTTGTGTTATCTTGAGTGATGAAATACTTATATGTTCTTTTGTAACGCCCTGCATTTTGGGCCTAGAAGTATTATGTATTGAGCATGGGAATAGTCAGGAGGCTACATATAAATGTTTAGTCGTGCAAGAAAGTGACACAAATGCATGTCTGCTTCAGTGGTTAAGTGCTCTGGGAAGAGTCTGAGAAGTCTTAGGTTCAAGCCTTGGCTTGTAAAATTTTTTTTTTTAATATGGATAAACCTCTGACTTTAGTCAGTAGATTTTTAAATATATGTGGGTATTTCATGACAGAAAAAGCCTGCTGGCTTAGGGGATAAGTGGCGTGTGGTAGTTACTTGAGGTCTGAGGTTCGAATCGCTATGTAATCAAAAGGGGGATTTATTTTTTTAATATCGCTGAGGAAGAGTTACGTTTGACTGAACTACAGGTGTTGGAGGTGTGAGGGAATTATAGTGCCGAATTTGTAGGAGGAAATAGTGGGATATGAGAGGTTGTCACATTTTGGGGAGTAAAAGAAGGGATTTGAGTTTAGTGGGAGAGTTGTGCCGATTTGGTGGAGAGTATGAGGGAATGGGATGTGTTTGAGCTGGACTTGAATTTTGCCTTCCCAAAATTTCAGCACCCTTTGCCCAGGTTTCCAAAATTCTTACGGCAAAACCCCTTTGTTCCCCTGTAGCCAAAATCTCTTTTAGCAATTCGACTTTAGTTTGTCTTCTTTATTTTTTCTTTTCTCTGAAAATTTTGGTGACTGTGTTCTTCTCAGCTGTTTCTTCCTTTCTCCCTTTCCACTTTATTGCTTTTGTTTTTCTCAAGCTCTATTTTACTGCCGAAGTGTAATTGGTGTTTGGCTTGGCTCTCTAGCCGAACCTTAACTTGTAGTTATCAATATTGTTTTGGATTCCCGTTTCCTACAATCATCTGTCTACTGTTCATTGTTGTTGGTACTGTTTGTTGCTGCAAGACCTTCTGTCAATCTCTTTTTCCTTTGTTTTAACGATTTCCTTTTTTTTTTCTTTTACCCTCATTGTGTCAGATTCTCTTTTCTGCTCTCTCCCTCTCTGCCTATTTTGTGTACTATTCCTGCTCTGTGATTCTGTGATTTTAGTAGGTGTGTATTTTCATTTAGGGATCAAACTATAGTTATGAATAGTTGTTAATGAGGGTTCTAATTGGTAGGTAGATAATAACCGAAGAAGGGGGAAAATCAGTTTTGATCAACGATTTAGGTGTGTGTAAGAGCTTGGAGGTTCGAATCAAGGTATCTGACTATTGATCTTTAGATAAATGTTTTGGACAGGAGTAGTATTAATTTGATTACGTCGTGACTAATTGAATGTTTGTGGATTGGATCAAGGTTTGGAGTGCTCAAGGGCTACGTACATGTTTCTGTAATTAGGTGTGTAAGCACTGCCCAAATCATAAGTCAAAAAAAGCTAAAAAATGTGACCATTGATGATACATGAGTGTGTGATCGCTCCTGGGTAATCCAAACGCATAAATACAGGCATTTGAACATAGACGCCGCCATGTGCGATTTCGTGGGCTTAGGCCGTTTTGGGCTATGTTGGGCCGAAATGGGTCGTGTGGGCCCCACGAGCCTGTGGGCCCACACAGACATGTGGAGAATATTCAGTCATGCTGTGTAGTTCACACGACTAAGGTCATTTTTGGGCTTTGTGGGCTAGACGGGCGTGTAGGCCCACCTGGGCCCGTATTATGGGCTTTGGGCCCATTTTTACTGTTTGACTATTAAGGTTGCACAGGTCGCCCAAGACAACTATAGACCTATTGTTCTGTCGGTAAGTGTACCTAGACCCCAAATTAATAAATGATGGTTATGCCCCTAAGAGGTAAAATAGCTGTTATGCCCTTGTGCTATGTATGACTGTAATTAAGCATGCCATTTTATATATATTGCGCACATGTATGATATGATGACATGACACATGATTTGTTGCATGGGGATGGGTTTATACTGATCGGAGGAAGTGTACTGAAAGGCTTCGAGCCTAAATTACTAGTAGTCCAGCTGCATATTACTGTATAGTGCCGCAACCGGTGCTAAATCTAGAGTGTAGGGATGGGTGGGTTGATTATATCCCCACATGGAGTGTAGGGTTGGATGGAGTTGGAGTGTAGAGGCTAGATGGGTAGGACTTATATACTGTTTAAACGATTACTGCACTTCTTATTATTACTGTAATGGGCCAAGGCCCAAACACATAACTGTTTTTGTATTGAGATGGGCTAAAGCCCAAACTGATATTGTCGCTGTTACTAAAAAGGGCTTAGGCTAGATTGTGCTTGTTTTCTGACTGTTTGCTTATATGGGATCGCACACTGAGTTTTCGTAAACTTACCCTCCTGTTTTAACTGTACAGGAAGACACCAGTCTTTGGCGGATCGATGCTGCGAAGGACTCAAAGGTGGCTACACAACCACGCATGCTTTCTTATTTGATTTTAAATTATAAGTAATCTAATTTTTGGGTATTTTATTGTAATAAGGCCTCTTCGAATTTTATTTTTAATTTGGGTCCTTATTTGTTTTGATTTATAACTGCTAGCAGTTGGGGAAGACGATGGTTTTCAAAAAGATAAATGTTTTTGAAAAATACCACGAATACGTAATTGGTTTTAAGAGCTTACGCAAGACACAACGTTTTAAAATAAATAACGACGTTTTAATATGATTAATTTTCGACAAACGACTTACATTTTGAAAATAAACGACAAGCCTTGAAATCATCTTTAAGGTCATTCAAAAAGGTTTAATAGAGAATGGGTTTTTAACAACTTTGCACTTTACAAGAAACACTTCAATGTGACATCGCTAGATACGGCCATAACGTCCAAGCCAGGTTTGGGATGTTACATTTTGTGGTATCAGAGTCAGGTTACAAAACTCGACTATGGATTTGGGTTTCTTTTAAAAACTTTGAAATTCTAAAAAGAATTATTTCAATTGATTTGAAGTATTTTGAAATGTTTTACTGGATGTGTGGTACACCGAGTCTCCGGTGTCGATTCTGTAAGACTTCTGAAACTATTGTTTGTTTAAATTGAAATACAGAGACTACTGTAGGTAGTAGACTGTACTGAAATACTTTATTTAGGGTAAACTAGTGTAACAGGTCGATCTTGGGCCTAGTCGGAACAGTGGTTTCAGAACCACTAAACTGAGGTTAGAGAAATTATTTTTTTAATATTATTTTATGTGTTGTGGCACTATTATATGAGTGCATGAAAAATTTGGCGAAGTAATTTTTAGCGTTTGTGAGCTTAATTGCGAAAAAGGACTAAATCGCATAAAATTTAAAAGTTTTAAATTGATAGCTAAGGGCGTTAATTTGCCATGAAAATTAAATTGGGGGGTTTTTAAAGGGCAAATAGACCCTAAAAAGAGTGCTAGCCGGCCATAGAAGACAAAAGAAAGAGAAATGGTCAAAATTAGGTGGGTTGGTGACCAATTTTGTTTAGAATAAAAATAAAATAAGGAGAAAAAGATGTCACCTTTTTCTCTCCTTCTTCACCACTGAAAATACAAGCAAAATAGAGGTTTTGAAAGCTTGAAATTTTTAGCCACTTGGTTCCCTCACAAGTAAGTGATTTTGATGAGTTTTCTTGTTGATTTTTACATTTTTGGACCCCTTGAAGCATGAGCTTTCAAATAAGGGGACCATTTTTGCAAATGGTTGGAAGTCTAGGGTTTTACCATAGAGTGTTCATGTAGTTTTCTGAAATTTTATGGAAGAATATGAGTATTAGATGGGAAATAAACAACTTTTGTAAAGGGATTTCTCATGAAAACCCTAATAGGGGCTAATTTGCATAAGTTGAAAATTTGATAGTAAATGGCAGAAATAATGGAAATTGTGGATTGCTATAAGTGTAAAAAGAGTTCGACTAGGCTTATGATATGATGAAATTCGATAAAAATTGATTTTCAAGCATAGGGGTAAAATGGTCATTTTGTGAAAGTTTAGGGGCAAAATGGTCATTTTATTGAAAGTTAGGGGCAAAATGGTCATTTTGGCTAATTGTGAATTTCTGAGTGTCTAGATTAATATGCTGATGGAATGAATGATTTTTTTTCCATTTTAGATCAAGAAATACAAAATCCAAACTTAGATCAGGGGAAGGCCAAGCAAGCAGATTAAACCTATCGATTGCTTATATTTTGTAACCCGAGGTAAGTTGTATGCAAATAATACACCTATATTGTCATTATATGTGTTGAATTAATTTAGAATGAATTGCTCGATTGTGGAAATGAGAATGCATGACGATAATTAAGATAGTAGAATTCCCGTTTGAACCTTAGGAAATAAATCAGATATTCATGCCATGGTGTATGGGTTATTGTGAGCAAGTGTAAGACATGTCTGGGAAATACATCGGTCATGTCTGGGACATGGCATCAACATCCTACCCCATGTTTGAGGCTTATTGAATATCCGGTAGTGTTCCGAATGGTTCAAGGTGAGATTTACGGTTTATATCGAAATGAGGGAGCTTATAACCATGTGGTGGGTGGTACAGGTACCTATATGAGAATTACGAAATATGAGCCTCAATTACGTTGTATGTTTAACAAGGATAGTGATGAGTAAGTTGTGCTTATGCTTATTTTTGTATTAAGAGCATGTTGATGATTGGTAAAGATGTTGTTATATATTTGCATGCTACTTACTAAGCTTTCTACTTACACCCTCTCTTTTCCATTTTCTTATAGTGTCACCTGAATAGCTCGAGGACCAACGGACGTCAGAGGCAACAATCACACTATTAGCCGAAGCACTCGGTATAGTTAGACTACTTGTTTTTGAGTATGGCATGTATAGGGCTTAGACTTTAATGTTTTGAGTCATTGAGATATTTGCCAAATGTGTTGGCTTAGGATAAATCCCTTTATTTTGTATAAGGCCATGGATAATGGTCAATATTCATTTTGATATATATAGAAATGTTATTTTCATGGATGAGTAGATTGCACAAATAGAATGTTGTCCATTGTGGCTGTTCTGGCTATATGATGTGTCCTTGTATTGATATAGAGTGATCTTATGCAGGTTGTATAAGTAAGGGTGGCAAGAGGCTTGGTAAATAGCCTTATTTTGTCTACAGGGTAGGCACACGGGCGTGTGTCTAGGCCGTGTGTGACATACGGTCTGCCATATAGGCATGTGATCTGATCGTGTGTCCCATGCACGTAAAATTTGCAAGTCAGTATGCATGGTAGTAAACACACAGGCAGAGACACGGCTGTGTGTCTCAGCAGTGTGAAGGACACGACCTAGCACACAGGCGTGTGCCTTGGCCGTGTGGCCCTTAAGGATTACTGACGTTAGAAATAGAATGTCAAGGTGTCTAGACTCGGGCTAAGACACGGGTGTGTCGTGGCCGTGTGAGGGACATGGGCCATAGACACTGGCATGTGTCAGGCCATGTGAAAACCCCAGTAGGTGTGAATTTAGAATTAAATTTAGATGGGTATGGGACACGGGTGTGTCTCTAGGTGCTTAGGCCGTGTAAGCCACACAGGCAAACAACAAGACCATGTTGAATTGGTCACATGGGTGTGTTGCCCCTCCCATACGGGCGTGTACCCCTGTGTCCAGTGATATTTTTCAGTGTTCGTGGAAGGACCAGAATCGATCCCGATTGATTTTTAAATGAATGTTTGGAGTTTCGTAGGTCCATGTTGAAGAATTTTGAAAAAAGTTTTAAATTTGACCAAGCCTTGGTGACTCGAAAACATAGGAATGCACGTGATCAAGTTAGGTAGCACCGCGTATTCTACCCCAGCATAGGGTACGGGTGCGGGGTTTTATGTTTAATGGTATTAGAGCTATAGTTTCGTCGGTTCTAGGACTAACCTAGCATAAGTACGAGTCTAGCTATACATGCCATAACTGTATATTGATTGTGTGGCGACTCTTGACGACTATGAATTGTATTTTCATATAGTAAATGGATCCTGACAGAGCTACGGTGGATGACGTAGAGAGTAATGCGACGGCTTTCGCTGAAGGGACCGTGCCAGTAGAGAGTCAGGCCGTGACTATGGGCCAAGGCGGAGGGGCTAGAGAAGCCTACCTCCAAATGATGGATACTTGGTACACGGAGTTTGTTCGTGCAAATCCGAACACTCCACCTCTCCCACCTCCTCCGATTCCTCAGTATGCCCCTGTAGCTCCGCAAGGAGTAGACGTGATTAGGAGGAAGAAGCCTCCAGTAGACAAGTTTCGAAAACAAGAGGTCGAAGAATTCTATGCTAACATAGATGATGACCCGGAGAGAGTGGAGTTTTGGTTGAAGAATACCATCAGGGTAATTGATGAACTGTCGTGCATGCTTGAGGAGTGCGTGAAGTGTACGGTGTCACTCCTACGAGATTCAGCCTACCAATGGTGGAATACTCTCGTGTCTATTGTAATGAGAGAGAGAGTAACTTGGGAATTCTTCCAGGAAGAGTTTTGAAAGAAGTACATTAGCCAGAGGATCATAGATCAAAAGAGGAAAGAATTTCAAGAGTTGAAGCAAGGCCGTATGACAGGGACAAAATATGAGCATGAGTTTGTGAGGCTTAGTAAGTATGCGCGGGAGTGCGTATCTACAAAAATCACCATGTGTAAGAGGTTTGAGGATGGTCTTAATGAAGATATCTGAGTATTTATTGGCATTTTAGAGCTAAGAGAGTTTGTGGTACTCGTTTAGAGAGCATGCAAAGCAGAACAGTTGGTTATAGAGAGGAGAAAAGTAGCTATTGAGTAGCGTGATTCAAGGAAAAGATAGATGGGGAAATCGCATCAGTCTTCATTTAAGAGATCGAAGGAATTCACTACCCGATCGAATGCTTCGGTGGGGTTCTCGAATAGAAACAAGAATCAGCAGAACACGTATTCTAGAGCCCGGACCCCTTCTATCGCAAGTGTCGATAGTGCTCGGCCAAATAGACCAGAATGTTTGCAGTGTGGTAGGCGTCATTTTGGCGAGTGCCGAAGGAAAGAAAGAGGGTGCTTCAAATGTGGGTCACTAGACCATTTCATCCGAGATTATTCGGAATTAGATGACAAAGAGAAAAAACTAGATGTGAGGGCAAGTAGTGCTCCTTTGAGGGGTAGACCACAAAAGAACCCTGGGAGTGGGGCTAGCAGCAGAGGTGTGCCAAGAGATGCTGCAGTGAGGTCCTAGGGCAGAGCGCCTACAAGGACTTACACTATACGTGCCCATGAAAAGACAGAGTCTCCCGACTTGATCACGGGTACCTTTTCTATCCATGATATATCTGTTGTTGCTTTAATAGACTCAGGGTCTACCCACTCTTATATTTGTATGGAATTGATATCCCGTATAAACATGCTAGTAGAGTCTACTTAATTTGTGGTAAAAATGTCCAACCCTTTAGGCAGACATGTACTAGTAGACCAAGTGTGTAGAAATTGTCTTTTGACAATTAGATGTCATTGTTTTTTAGATAACTTTATGTTATTACTGTTTAATGAAATTGATGTAATCCTTAGGTTGGATTGGTTAACTTCTCATAATGTTGTAGTGGACTGTGGGAGAAAAGTTATTGAGTTGATATGTGAGGACGGGAATGTTCTTCAGATTGGACCATATGAATCGGATAACTTGTCTGTAATAATATCATCTCTGATTGCTGAGAAATATTTGAGGAAAGGATATGAGGCTTATCTCACTTTTGTGCTGAATACTCAAGTGTCTGAGTCAAAGATTGAATTAGTACACGTGGTTTGTGAGTTTATAGATGTGTTTCTGGAAGAGTTGCCTGGATTACCTCCAACCAGAAAAGTCGAGTTTGGTATCGAGTTGGTACCTGGCATGACTCCTATATCTATTACCCCGTATAGGATGGCACCAACAAAATTAAAGGAGTTGAAAGTACAGCTACAGGAGTTAACGGATAAAGGCTTTATGAGATCGAGCTTTTCTCCGTGAGGTACTCCGGTACTTTTTGTAAAAAAGAACGACGGGTCGATGAGGTTATGTATCGACTACAGACAGCTGAACAAAGTGACTGTGAAGAACAGGTACCCTTTGCCAAGGATCGATGATCTGTTTGACCAGTTGAAGGGGCATTATGAATTCCTCTTCATGCCTTTTGGCTTAACAAATGCCCCGGTGGTATTTACGGACCTGATGAATGGCATTTTTTAACCGTATCTGGATAAATTCGCCGTCGTTTTTATCGATGAAATATTGATAAATTTACGTGATAAGAGTAAGCACGCGGAGTATTTGAGAACAATTTTACAAACCTTGAGAGACAAACAGTTGTAAGCCAAGTTCAGTAAGAGTGAATTATGGCTTAAAAAGGTTAGATTTTGAGGACACATTGTGTCCGGCGACTAGATCAGAGTTGACCTAAGCAAGATCTCGGTTATTATTGAGTGGAGACCACCGAGGAATGTGATAGAGGTTCGAAGCTTTTTAGGTTTGGCTGGGTACTATAGAAGATTTGTGAGTGGATTCTCGATGATAGCAACTTTGATGACAAGATTATTGCAAAAAGATGTCAAACTCGAATGGACAGAAAAGTGCCAATAGAGTTTTGAGAAGTTAAAAGCTTCATTGACTGAAGCTCAAGTTTTGGTGCAACCGGAGTCGGGCAAAGAGTTTCTAATATATAACAAAGCCTCCTTAAATGGATTGGGGTGCATACTCATACAAGAAGGTAAGGTCATAGCTTACGTATCGAGACAACAGAAGCCATATAAGAAAAACTACCCGATGCCCAATTTAGAGTTTACCGCTATCGTGTTTGCGTTGACAATTTGAAGACCCCATTTGTGTGGTGAGAAATACCGAGTGTTCACCAACCATAAAAGTCTCAAGTATTTGGTGACTCAGAAGGAGTTGAATCTACGGTAACGAATGTGGCTAGAGTTGATAAAGGATTATGAGTTGTTGATCGATTATCACTCGGGCATGGCAAACTTGGTTGTCGATGCCTTGAGTAGAAAAGCATTATTTACGTTGAGAGCAATGAATACCCAATTGGCCTTTTTAGATGATGGTTTGGTTCTAGCAGAGTTGAGAGCTAGGCCGATGTTTCTACAAGAGATCTGTGAAGCTCAGAAAGGTGATAAGGATTTGCAAGCCAAGAGAACTTAATGTGAGTCAGGAGTAGAATCAGACTTTCGGATTGGTACCGATAGGTGTATTATATTCAAAGATAGAGTTTGTGTACCCAAGGGCAGCGAGCTTATTCAGAAGATTTTGCGAGAGGCACATAGTGGCTGCTTGTCTGTTCATCTGGGGAGTGTGAAAATGTATAATGACCTGAAGAAAATGTATTGGTGGTCAGGAATGAAAAGGGACATTTCAAAGTTCGTTTCCAAGTGTCTTGCGTGTCAGCAAGTGAAGGCTGAACACCAAGAACCGTCAGGTCCACTTCACCTTATCACGGTCCCCGAGTGGAAATGGGATTGGATTACTATGGATTTTGTGACGGGCTTACCGATAACCCCGAAGAAAAAGGATGTTGTTTGGGTTGTTGTGGATAGGCTAACAAAGTTGGCACATTTTGTACCAGTGCGTACCGACTACTCCCTTGAGAAACTGGCCGACTTGTATGTTTCCGAGATTGTGAGGCTTCATGGAGTGCCTCTATCGATTATTTCAGATAGAGATTCTAGATTTACCTCGAGGTTTTGGAAGAAATTACAAGAGGCATTGGGAACTAAATTGAATTTTAGTATGGCATTTCACCCACAAATCGACAGTCAGTCAGAAAGAGTGATTCAAATTTTAGAAGACATGTTGCGGTGTTGTGTTCTCGAGTTTCAAGGTAGTTGGTACTTACCGTTGGTGGAATTCGCCTACAACAATAGTTATCACTCAAATCTAAAGATGACGCCTTATAAGGCTTTGTATGGGCGTAAGTGTCGAACACCTTTATATTGTATGGAACTTAAAGAGATTGAGATTCACAGGTTCGATTTAGTTAGAGAGATTGAAAAAAAGGTTAAAGTGATTCACAATTGTATAAGGGCTTCATCAGATAGACAGAAATTCTATGCAGATTTGAAACAAAAAGAGGTTGAATTTCAAGTCGGTGATCGAGTGCTTTTGAAAGTATTCTCGTGGAAGAAAGTCCTTATATTCGGTAGAAAAGGCAAGCTGAGTCTGTGGTTTATTGGACCTTATGAAGTGACTGAGAGAATTGGGCCGGTAGCATACTGGTTAGCATTGCCTCGTGAGTTAGAGAAAATTCATGATGTATTCCATGTATCGATGTTACGCCGTTACCGATTTGACCCCTCACACATGATTTCACCAGAAGAAATTGAAATAAGCCTGTATATGACCTATAGTGAAAAACCGATTAAGATTTTGGATCGTGAGGTCAAAAACTTGAGAAAAAAGTGTAGCACTCGTAAAGGTTTTGTGGCATAGACATGGAGTCAAGGAAGCCACATGGGAACCCTAGCAGACCATTAGAGACCATTACTCGAATCCTTTCACCGGTAAGATTTTCGGGGACGAAAATCCCTAAAGGGGTAGAAATGTAACAGGCCGATTTTGGGCCTAGTCGGAACAGTGGTTTCAGAACCACTAAACTGAGGTTAGAGAAATTATTTTTTTAATATTATTTTATGTGTTGTGGCACTATTATATGAGTGCATGAAAAATTTGGCGAAGTAATTTTTAGCGTTTATGAGCTTAATTGCGAAAAAAGACTAAATCGGATAAAATTCAAAAGTTTTAAATTGATAGCTAAGGGTGTTAATTAGCCATGAAACTTAAATTGGGGATCTTTAAAGGGTAAATAGACCCTAGAAGGAGTGCTAGCCGGCCATAGGAGACAAAAGAAAGAGAAATGGTCAAAATTAGGTGGGTTGGTGACCAATTTTGTCTAGAATAAAAATAAAATAAGGAGAAAAAGATATCACCTTTTCCTCTCCTTCTTCACCACCAAAAATACCAACAAAATAGAGGTTTTGAAAGCTTGAAATTTTTAGCCACTTGGTTCCCTCACAAGTAAGTGATTTTGATGAGTTTTCTTGTTGATTTTTACATTTTTGGACCCCTTGAAGCATGAGCTTTCAAATGAGGGGACCATTTTTGCAAATGGTTGGAAGTCTAGGGTTTTACCATAGAGTGTTCATGTAGTTTTCTGAAATTTTATGGAAGAATATGAGTTTTGTAAAGGGATTTCTCATGAAAACCCTAATAGGGGCTATTTTGCATAAGTTGAAAATTTGATAGTAAATGTGAGAAATAATAGAAATTTTGGGTTGCTACGAGTGTAAAAAGAGTTCGACTAGGCTTATGATATGAAGTAATTTGATAAAAATCGATTAATATGTTGATGGAATGAATGAATTTTTGCCATTTTAGATCAAGAAATACAAAATACAAACTTAGATCAGGGGAAGGCCAAGCAAGCAGATTAAACCGATCGATCGCTTATATTTTGTAACCCGAGGTAAGTTGTATGCAAATAATACACCTACATTGTCATTATATGTGTTGAATTAATTTAGCATGAATTGCTCGATTGTGGAAATGAGAATGCATGACGATAATTGAGATAGTAGAATTCCCGTTTGAACCTTAGGAAATAAATCGGATATTCATGCCATGGCGTATGGGTTATTGTGAGCAAGTGTAAGACATGTCTGGGAAATACATCGGCCACATTACGAGAGCCAGTGTAAGACCATGTCTGGGACATGGCATCAACAATATCCGGTAGTGTTCCGAATGGTTCAACGGTGAGATTTACGGTTTATATCAAAATGAGGGAACTTATAACCATGTGGTGGGTGGTACAGGTACCTATATGAGAATTACGAAATATGAGCCTCAATTACATTTTATGTTTAATAAGGATACTGATGAGTAAGTTGTGCTTATGCCTATTTTTGTATTAAGAGCATGTTGATGATTGGTAAAGATGTTGTTATATATTTGCATGCTACTTACTAAGCTTTCTACTTACACCCTCTCTTTTCCATTTTCTTATCGTGTCACCTGAATAGCTCGAGGACCAACGGACGTCAGAGGCAATAATCACACTATCAGCTGAAGCACTCGGTATAGTTAGACTACTTATTTTTAAGTATGGCATGTATAGGGCTTAGACTTTAATGTTTTGAGTCATTGAGATATTTGCCAAATGTGTTGGCTTGGGATAAATCCCTTTATTTTGTATAAGGCCATGGATAATGGTCAATATTCATTTTGATATATATAGAAATGTTATTTTCATGGATGAGTAGATTGCACAAATGGCATGTTGTCCATTGTAGCTGTTGTGGCTATATGATGTGTCCTTGTATTGATATAGAGTGATCTTATGCAGGTTGTATAAGTAAGGGTGGCAAAGAGGCTTGGTAAATAGCCTTATTTTGTCCACACGGGTAGGCACACGGGCATGTATCTAGGCCGTGTGTGACACACGATCTGCCATATAGGAATGTGATCCGATCGTGTGTCCTATGCACGTAAAATTTGCAAGTCAGTATGCATGGTAGCAAACACACAGGTAGAGACACGGCTGTGTGTCTCAGTCGTATGAAGGACACGACCTAGCACACGGGCGTGTGCCTTGGCCATGTGGCCCTTAAGGATTACTGACGTTAGAAATAGAATGTCAAGGTGTCTAGACTCGGGCTAAGACACGGGTGTGTCGTGGCCGTGTGAGGGACATAGGCCATAGACACGGGCGTGTGTCAGGCCATGTAAAAACCGCGGTAGGTGTGAATTTAGAATTAAATTCAGACAGGTATGGGACACGGGTGTGTCCTTAGGTGCTTAGGCCGTGTAAGCCACACAGGCAAACAACGAGACCATGTTGAATTGGTCACATGGGTGTGTTGCCCCTCCCATACGGGCGTGTACCCCTGTGTCCAGTGATATTTTTTAGTGTTCGTGGAAGGACCAGAATTGGTCCTGATTGATTTTTTAAATGAATGTTTGGAGTCTCGTAGGTCCATGTTGAAGAATTTTGAAAAAAGTTTTAAATTTGACCAAGCCTTGGTGACTCGGAAACATAGGAATGTACGTGATCAAGTTAGGTAGCACCGCGTATTCTACCCCAGCGTAGGGTACGGGTGCGGGGTTTTATGTTTAATGGTATTAGAGCTATGGTTTCGTCGGTTCTAGGACTAACCTAGCATGAGTACGAGTCTAGGTATACATGCCATAACTGTATATTGATTGTGTGGCGACTCTTGACGACTATGAATTGTATTTTCATATAGTAAATGGATCCTGACAGAGCTACGGTGGATGACGTAGAGAGTAATGCGACGGCTTTCGCTGAAGGGACCGTGCCAGTAGAGAGTCAGGCCGTGACTATGGGCCAAGGCGGAGGGGATAGAGAAGCCTACCTCCGAATGATAGATGCTTGGTACACGGAGTTTGTTTGTGCAAATCTGAACAGTCCACCTCCCCCACCTCTTCCGATTCCTCAGTATGCCCCTGTAGCTCCACAAGGAGCAGACGCGATTAGGAGTTAGAAGCCTCCGGTAGACAAGATTTGGAAATAAGGGGCCGAGGAATTCTCGGCTGACGTAGATGATAACCCAGAGAGAGCGGAGTTTTGGTTGAAGAATACCATCAGGGTATTTGATAAACTGTAGTGTATGCCTGAGGAGTGCGTGAAGTGTGCGGTGTCACTCCTACGAGATTCAGCCTACCAATGGTGGAATACTCTCATTTTCGTTGTAATGAGAGAGAGAGTAACTTGGGAATTCTTCTAGGAAGAGTTCCGAAAGAAGTACATTAGCTAGTGGTTCATAGATCAAAAGAGGAAAGAATTTCTAGAGTTAAAGCAAGGCCGTATGACAGTGACGGAATATGATCTTGAGTTTGTGAGGCTTAATAAGTATGCACGGGAGTGCGTATCTACAGAAACCACCTTGAGTAAGAGGTTTGAGGATGGTCTTAATGAAGATATCCGAGTATTTATTGGCATTTTAGAGCTAAGGGAGTTTATGGTACTTATTGAGAGAGCACGCAAAGTAGAAGAGTTGGTTAAAGAGAGGAGAAAAAGGCTATTGAGTCGCGTGATTCAAGGAAAAGACAAATAGGGAAATCGCATCATTCCTCATTTATGAGATCGAAGAAATTCATTACCCGATCGAATGCTTCGGTGGGGTTCTCGAATAGAAACAAGAATCAGCAGAACACGCCTTTTAGAGCCCAAACCCTTTCTATCGCGAGTGTCGGTAGTGCTCGGCCAAATAGACCAGAATGTTTGCAGTGTGGTAGGCGTCATTTTGGTGAGTGTTGAGGGAAAGAAAGAGGGTGCTTCAAATGTGGGTCACTAGACCATTTCATCCGAGATTGTCCCGAATTAGATGACAAAGAGAAAAAGCCAGATGCGAGGGCAAGTAGTGCTCTTTTGAGGGGTAGACCACAAAAAAACCTTGGGAGTGGGGCTAGTAGCAGAGGTGTGCCAAGAGATGCTGCAGTGAGGTCCGAGGGCAGAGTGCCTGCAAGGACTTATGCTATATATGCCCATGAAGAGGCAGAGTCTCCAGATGTGATCACGGGTACCTTTTCTATCCATGATATATCTGTTGTTGCTTTAATAGACCCAGGGACTACCCACTCTTATATTTTTGTGGAATTGATATCCCGTATGAACATGCTAGTAGAGTCCACTGAATTTGTGTTAAAAGTGTCCAACCCTTTAGGCAGACATGTACTAGTAGACCAAGTGTGTAGAAATTATCCTTTGACAATTAGATGTCATTGTTTTTTGGCTAACTTGATGTTATTACCGTTTAATGAAATTGATGTAATCCTTAGGTTGGATTGGTTAACTTCTCATAGTGTTGTAGCAGACTGTGGGAGAAAAGTTATTGAGTTGAGATGTGAGGACGAGAATGTTCTTCGGATTGGACCATTGAATCGGATAACTTGTCTGTAATAATATCATCTCTGATAGCTGATAAATATTTGAGGAAAGGATATGAAGCTTATCTCGCTTTCGTGCTGAATACTCAAGTGTCTGAGTTTAAGATTGAATTAGTACACGTGGTTTGTGAGTTTATAGATGTGTTTCTGGAAGAGTTGCCTAGATTACCTCCAACCAGAGAAGTCGAGTTTTGTATCGAGTTGGTACCTGGAACAACTCCTATATCAATTGCCCCGTATAGGATGGCACCATTGGAATTAAAAGAGTTGAAAGTACAACTATAGGAGTTAACAGATAAAGGCTTTGCGAGACCGAGCTTTTCCCCGTGGGGTGCTCCGGTATTTTTTGTGTAAAAGAAAGATGGGTCGATGAGGTTATGGATCAACGACAAACAGCTTAAAAAAGTGACTGTGAAGAACAAGTACCCCTTGCCAAGGATCGATGATCTGTTTGATCAGTTGAAGGGAGCCACCGTGTTTTCCAAGATTGACTTGAGGTCAGGATATTATTAGTTAAGGGTTAAAGAGCAAGATGTATCGAAGACTGTGTTTCGGATGAGATACGGGCATTATGAATTCCTCTTCATGCCTTTGGCTTAGCAAATACCCCGGCGGTATTTATGGACCTGATAAGCCGCATTTTTCGACCTTACCTGGATAAATTCGTCGATGACATATTGATATATTCACGTGATAAGAGTGAGCACAGGGAGCATTTGAGAACAGCTTTACAAACCTTGAGAGACAAACAGTTGTACGCCAAGTTCAGTAAGGGTGAATTCTGGCTTAAAGAGGTCAGATTGCTAGGACACATTGTGTCTGGCGACGGGATTAGAGTTGACCCAAGCAAGATCTCAACTATTGTTGAGTGGAGACCGCCGAGGAATGTGATAGAGGTACGAAGCTTTTTGGGTTTGGCTGGGTACTACAGAAGATTTGTGAATGGATTCTCGATGATAGCAACTCCGATGACAAGATTGTTGCAAAAGGATGTCAAGTTTGAATGGATAGAAAAGTGCCAATAGAGTTTTGAGAAGTTAAAAGCTTTGTTGACTAAAGCTCCAGTTTGGTGCAACCGGAGTCGGGCAAAGAGTTTGTGACATATAACGACGCCTCCTTGAATGGATTGGGGTGCGTATTTATGCAAGAAGGTAAGGTCATAGCTTTTGTATCGAGATAGCTGAAGCCACATGAGAAAAACTACCCGACGCACGATTTAGAGTTGGCCGCCATCGTGTTCGAGTTGAAAATTTGGAGACACCATTTGTATGGCGAGAAATGCCGAGTGTTCACCGACCATAAAAGGCTCAAGTATTTGATGACTCAGAAGGAGTTGAATCTATGACAACAAAGGTGGCTAGAGTTGATAAAGGATTATGAGTTGGTGATCGATTATCAGCTGGGCAAGGCGAACGTGGTCGCCGATTCCTTAAGTAGAAAACCATTATTTACGTTGAGAGCAATTAATACCCAATTGGCCTGTTTAGATGATGGTTTAGTTCTAGCAGAGTTGAGAGCTAGGCCGATGTTTCTACAAGAGATCTATGAAGCTCAGAAAGGTGATAAGGATTTGCAAGCCAAGAGAACTCAGTGTGAGTCGGGAGTAGAATCAGACTTTCGGATTGGTACCGATGGGTGTATTAAGTTCAAAGATAGAGTTTGTGTACCCAAGGGCAGAGAGCTTATTCAGAAGATTTTGTGAGAGGCACATAGTGGCTGCTTGTCTGTTCATCCGGGTAGTGTGAAAATGTATATTGACCTGAAGAAAATTTATTGGTGGTTGGGAATGAAAAGGGACAATTCAGAGTTCGTTTCCAAGTGTCTTGTGTGTCAGCAAGTGAAGGCTAAACACCAAGTACCGTCGGGTCTACTTCAGCCTATCACGGTCTCCAAGTGGAAATGGGATCGGATTACTATCGATAAACCCGAAGAAAAAGGATATTGTTTGGGTTGTTGTGGATAGGATAACAAAGTCGGCACATTTTATACCAGTGCGTACCGACTACTCCCTTGAAAAACTGGTTGACTTGTATGTTTTCGAGATTGTGAGGCTTCATGCAATTCCTCTGTCGATTATTTCAGATAGAGATCTGAGATTTACCTCGAGGTTTTGGAAGAAGTTACAAGATGCATTGGGAACTAAACTGAATTTTAGTACGACATTTCACCAGTAAACTGACGGTCAGTCCGAAATAGTGATTCAGATTTTAGAAGACTTGTTGCGGTGTTGTGTTCTCAAGTTTCAAGGTAGTTGGGAAAGGTACTTACCGTTGGTTGAATTCGCCTACAATAATAGTTATTAGTCAAATCTGAAGATGGCGCCTTATAAGGCTTTGTATGGGCGTAAGTGTCATTGGATGGAACTTAAAGATAATCAGATTCACGGGGTCGATTTAGTCAGAGAGACTGAAGAAAAGGTTAAAGTGATTCGCAATTGTATAAGGCTTGCATCGGATAGACAAAAATCTTACATGGATTTGAAACAAAAAAAGGTTGAATTTCAAGTCGGTGATCTAGTTTTTTTGAAAGTATCCCCGTGGAAGAAAGTCTTTAGATTCGGTAGAAAAGGCAAGCTGAGTCTGCGGTTTGTTGGACCTTATGAAGTGACTGAGAGAATTGGGCCAGTAGCGTACCAGTTTGCCTTGCCTCGTGAGTTAGAGATAATTCATGATGTGTTCCATGTATCGATGTTACGCCGTTACCGATTTGACCCCTCACACGTGATTTCACTAGAAGAAATTGAAATAAGCTCGAAAATGACCTATAGTGAAGAATCGATTAAGATTTTGGATCGTGAGGTCAAAAACTTGAGAAAAAAAGTGTAGCACTCGTAAAGGTTTTGTGGCATAGACACAGAGTTGAGGAAGCCACATGTGAACCCCGAGGAGACCATGAGAGACCATTACTCAAATCTATTCACCAGTAAGATTTTCGTGGACGAAAATCCCTAAGGGGGAGAAATGTAATAGGCCGATTTTGTGCCTAGTCAGAGCAGTGGTTTTGGAACCACTAAAACGGGGTCAATTAAATTATTTTTATATTATTTTATGTGTTGTGGCACTATTATATGAGTGCATGAAAAATTTGGCGAAGTAATTTTTAGCGTTTGTGAGCTTAATTGCGAAAAAGGACTAAATCGCATAAAATTTAAAAGTTTTAAATTGATAGCTAAGGGTGTTAATTTGCCATGGAAATTAAATTGGGGGTTTTTAAAGGGCAAATAGACCCTAGAAAGAGTGCTAGCCGGCCGTAGGAGACAAAAGAAAGAGAAATGGTCAAAATTAGGTGGGTTAGTGACCAATTTTGTCTAGAATAAAAATAAAATAAGGAGAAAAAGATGTCACCTTTTCCTCTCCTTCTTCACCACTGAAAATACCACCAAAATAGAGGTTTTGAAAGCTTGAAATTTTCAGCCACTTGGTTCCCTCGCAAGTAAGTGATTTTGATGAGTTTTCTTGTTGATTTTTACATTTTTGGACCCCTTGAAGCATGAGCTTTCAAATGAGGGGACCATTTTTGCAAATGGTTGGAAGTCTAGGGTTTTACCATAGAGTGTTCATGTAGTTTTCTGAAATTTTATAGAAGAATATGAGTATTAGATGGGAAATAAACAACTTTTGTAAAGGGATTTCTCATGAAAACCCTAATAGGGGCTATTTTGCATAAGTTGAAAATTTGATAGTAAATGTGAGAAATATTGGAAATTTTGGGTTGCTACAAGTGTAAAAAGAGTTCGACTAGGCTTATGATATGAAGTAATTCGATAAAAATCGATTTTCGAGCATAAGGGTAAAATGGTCATTTTTGTGAAAGTTTAGTGGCAAAATGGTCATTTTGCCCAATTGTGAATTTCCGAGTGTCTAGATTAATATGCTGATGGAATGAATGAATTTTTTCCATTTTATATTAAGAAGTACAAAATCCAAACTTAGATCAAGGGAAGGCCAAACAAGAAGATTAAACCTATCGATCGCTTATATTTTGTAACCCGAGGTAAGAGTTGTGCAAATAATACAACTACATTGTCATTATATGTATTGAATTAATTTAGTATGAATTGCTCGATTGTGGAAATGAGAATGCATGACGATAATTGAGATAGTAGAATTCTCGCTTGAACCTTAGAAAATAAATCTCATGCCATGACGTATGGGTTATTGTGAGCCAGTGTAAGACATGTCTAGGACATGCATCCGCCATATTACGAGAGCCAATGTAAGAGCATGTCTGGGACATGGCACCGGCATTGAGACGAGTGCTAGTGTAAGGCATGTCTGGGACATGCATCGGCCTCGAGATGTAAGCCAGTGTAAGATATATCTGGGACATGCATCGGCTACGAGATGAACCGGTGCAAGACCATGTCTGGGACATGGAATCAGTATCCTACCCCATGTTTGAGGTTTATTGAATATTCGGTAGTGTTCCGAATGGTTCAATAGTGAGATTTATGGTTTATATCAAAATAAGGGAACTTATGACCATGTGGTGAGTAGTACAGGTGCCTATATGAGAATTGCGAAATATGAGCCTCAATTACGTTGTATGTTTAATAAGGATAGTGATGAGTAAGTTGTGCTTATGCCTATTTTTGTATTAAGAGCATGTTGATGATTGGTAAAGATGTTGTTATATATTTGCATGCTACTTACTAAGCTTTATGCTTACTCCCTTCTTTTCCATTTTCTTATAGTGTCACCTAAATAGCTCGAGGACTAACGGACGTCAGAGGCAACAATTACACTATCAGCCGAAGCACTCAATATAGTTAAACTACTTATTTTTGAATATGGCAAGCATAGGGCTTAGACTTTAATGTTTTGAGTCACTGAGATATTTGCCAAATGTGTTGCCTTGGGATAAATCCCTTTATTTTGTATAAGGCCATGGATAATGGTCAATATTCATTTTGATATATATAGAAATGTTATTTTTATGGATGAGTAGATTGCACAAATGAAATGTTGTCCATTGTGGTTGTTCTGTCTATATGATGTGCCCTTGTATTGATATAGAGTGATCTTATGCAGGTTGTACAAGTAAGGGTGGCAAAGAGGCTTGGTAGATAGCCTTATTTTGTCCACACGGGTAGGCACACGGACGTGTGTCTAGGCCGTGTGTGACACACGGTCCGCCATATGGGCATGTGATCTGATCGCGTGTCCCATGCACGTAAAATTTGCAAGTCAGTATGCATGGTAGTAAACACACGGGCAGAGACACAGTTGTGTGTCTCAGCCGTGTGAAGGACACGTCCTAGCACACGGGCGTGTGCCTTGGCTGTGTGGCCCTTAAGGATTGCTAATGTCAGAAACAGAATGTCAAGGTTTCTAGACACAGGCGTGTCGTGGCCGTGTGAGGGACACGGGCCATAGAGATAGGTGTGTGTTAGGCCATGCGAAAACCCCTGTAGTTGTGAATTTAGAATTAAATTCACACGGGTATATGGCACAGACGTGTCCCTAGGTGCTTAGGCTGTGTGAGCCTCACGGGCCAACAGCACGACCATATTGAATTGATCATACGGGCGTGTTGCCCCTCTCAAACGGGTGTGTGCCCCTGTGTTTAGTGATATGTTTCAGGATTCGTGGAAGGACCTGGATTGGTCCCGATTGATTTTTAATTGAATGTTTGGAGTCTCATAGGTCCATATTGAAGGAGTTTGAAAATTTTTTTAAATTTGACCAAGTCTTGGTGACTCAGAAACGTAGGAATGCAAGTGATCAAGTTAGGAAGTGCCTCGTATTCCTCCCCAGAGTAGGGTATGGGTGTGGGGTGTTACAACTAGAAACTGTAGTAAGACTGTGAACTGCGAAAACGAACTCTAAATTACTAATATTGTTTCCATAAAGTATTCGTTAATAAACATTGGAACTGTAAACTGATGCATAAAACTGTTAATAAAGATAAAACGCAATTCGATAATGAGCACCAGAGGTACTCGCAAAAGGGGTACAAGAGGCCGCGACGGAGGCCGTGGAGGTACTCGAGTCGGGTCTTCGTCATCTGGCACATGCATAAAATCGAAGCTAGGAAGGCACTGGCTTCACCTGTGACTAAGACTGGGTCTCATGATTGTGCGGCTGGGGATGACGCACTGTCCCAGTCTATCTATAGACTGTATTGAAGACACTCAAGTTAAATGTGGTAGTGTTTTGGAACTAGAGTACGCAGTAGGAGCGTAGTGGTGTAATCTGTGTTATGCGACTGATCTGATAGTTGGAAATTTCGGGGACGAAATTTATTTAAGAAGAGAAAACTGTAACACCCCAAATTTCAGGCCTAAAAGTATTATGTCTTGAGCATGGGAACAGTCAGGAGGTTGCACATAAATGTTTAACCGTGCAAGAAAGTGACACAAATGCATGTCTACTTCAGTGGTTAAGTGCTCTGGGAAGAGTCTGAGAAGTCTTGGGTTCAAGCCTTGGCTTGTACAAAATTTTGTTTTAATATGGATAAACATTTGACTTTAGTCAGTAGACTTTTAAATATATATGGGTATTTCATGACAGAAAAAGTCTGCTGGCTTAGAGGATAAGTGGCGTGTGGTAGTTACTTGAGGTCTGAGGTTCGAATCGCTATGCAATCAAAAGAGGGATTTATTTTTTTTAATATGGCTGAAGAAGAGTTGTGTTTTACCAAACTGCCAGATGTTAGAGGTGTGGGGGAATTGTAGTGCCGAATTTGTAGGAGGAAATAGTGGGATATGGGAGGTTATCACGTTTTGGGTAGTAAAAGAAGGGATTTGAGTTTAGTGGAAGAGTTGTGCCGATTTGGTGGAGAGTATGAGTGAATGGGATCTGTTTGAGCTAGACTTCAATTTTGCCTTCCCAAAATTTTGGCACCCTCTTCCCAGGTTTCTAAAATTTTGACGGCAAAACCCATTTGTTCCCCTGTAGCCGAAATCTCTTTTAGTAATTCGGCTTTAGTTTGTCTTCTTTCTTTTTTCTTTTCTTTGAAAATTTCGGTGATTGTGTTCTTATCAGCTGTTTCTTCCTTTCTCCCTTTCCATTTTATTGCTTTCATTTTTCTCAAGCTCTCCTTTACTACCAAAGTGTAATTGGTGTTTGGCTTGGCCCTCTAGCCGAACATTAACTGGTAGTTCTCAATTTTGTTTTGGAGTCCTGTTTCCCACAATCCTCTATCGATTGTTCATTGTTGTTGGTACCGATTGGTGCTACTCGACCTTCTGTCAATCTTTTTTTCCTTTATTTTAATGATTTCCTTCCTTTTTCTTTTACCCTCATTGTGCCAGATTCTCTTTTCTGCTCTCTCCCTCTCTACCGATTTTATGTGCTATTCCTACTATGTGATTCTGTGATTTCAGTAGGTGTGTATTTTCGTTTAGAGATCAAACTATGGTTATGAATAGTTGTTAATGAGGGTTCTAATTGGTAGGTAGATAATAACCGAAGAAGGGTAAAAATCATTCTTAATCAACGGTTTAGGTGTGTGTAAGGGCTTGGGGGTTCGAATCAAGGTATATGACTATTGATCTTTGGATAAGTGTTTTGGAAAGGAGTAGTATTAATTTGATTACCTCGTGACTAATTGAATGTTTGTGGATTAGATCAAGGTTTGGAGTGCTCAAGTTTGCGTGTTTCTGTAATCTGGTGTGTAAGCACTGCCCAAATCATAAGTCGAAAAAAGCCGAAAAATGTGACCATTGACGCTACACGGGCATGCACTCGCTCGTGTGGTAATTCAAACGCATAAATGCAGGCGTTTGAACATAGAGGCCGCCATGTGCGATTTTATGTGCTTAGGCCGTTTTGGGCCATGTTAGGCCGAAATGGGTCGTGTGGGCCCCATGGGCCTGTGGCCCTACACTGGTAAACCACAGGGACGTATGGGGAATATTGGGTCATGCTGTGTAGTTCACATGGCTAAGGCCATTTTTGGGCTTTGTGGGCCACACGGGCGTGTGGGCTCACATGAGCCCGCATTATGGGCTTTGGGCCCATTTTCACTGTTTCACTGTTAAGGTTGCACGGGTTGCCCAAGATAACTGTGGACCTCTTGTTGGGTCGGTAAGTGTACCTAGACCTCAGATTGATAAAAAATGGTTATGCCTCTAAGAGGTAAAATGACTATTATGCCCTTGTGCTATGTATGACTGTAATTAAGCATGCCATTTTATATATATTGCATACATGTATGATATGATGACATGACGCATGATTTGTTACATGGCGATAGGTTTATACTGATCAGAGAAAGGGTACTGAAAGGCTTCAAGCCTAAATTACTGGTAGCCCAGCTGCATATTACTGTATAGTGCCGCAATCGGTGCTAACTCTGGAGTGTAGGGATGGGTGGGTTGATTATATCCCCACATGGAGTGTAGGGTTGGACAGAGTTTGAGTGTAGAGGCTAGATGGGTAGGACTTATATACTTTTTAAACTGTTACTGCACTGCTTATTATTACTGTAATAGGCTAAGGTCCAAACACATGACTATTTCTGTATTGAGATGGGCTAAAGCCCAAACTGATATTGTCACTGTTACTAAAAAGGGCTTAGGCTAGACTGTGCTTGTTTTCTGATTGTTTGCTGATATGGGATCGCGCATTGAGTTTTCGTAAACTCACCCTCCTGTTTTAACTGTACAGGAAGACCCCAGTCTTTAGTGGCTCAGTGCTGCGAGGGACTCAAAGGTGGCCACACAACAACACATGCTTTCTCATTTGATTTTAAATTATAAGTAATCTAATTTTTGGGTATTTTATTGTAAGAAGGCCTCTTCGGATTTATTTTTAATTTGGATCGTTATTTGTTTTGATTTAGATCTACTAGCAGTAGGGTAAGACGCGAGTTTTCAAAAACATAAATGTTTTTCAAAAATACCACGAATACGTAATCGGTTTTAAGAGCTTACGCAAGGAACAACGTTTTAAAATAAATAACGACGTTTTAATATGATTAATTTTCGGCAAAAGACTTACATTTTGAAAATAAATGACAAGCCTTGAAATCATTTTTAAGGTCATTCAAAATGTTTAATAGAGAATGGGTTTTTAACAACTTTGCACATTACCAGAAACACTTCAATGTGACATCGCCAGATTCAGCCATAACGTCCGGGCAGGGTTTGGGGTGTTACATCTTTAGTCTTATGTAGTATTTCCCATAAAAAATTGATTTCTTTAGAAATAGAAATGTATGAAGGTTTAAGTCTCTAAAATTGGCTTAGTAACTTTCTTGAGGCATAATCCTAGGAGGTATAAGAATCTAATATTATATAGGACGCTTTCTTTGGATCGTTTGAGTCTTTCAAGCCGACCTTATTAATTTAACCCTTGAAACTTAATTTTTGAGCTTAATGGCCTATTTATTGCAAATTACCTACATCATAAGCCATATTATCATCTTTTTATTTTGTCCTGTTCTTTTGCACCTATCTTAACTAAATTTGTCTTGGTGATCAAAGTTTGAGGAAAAATACGAAAAGATGTACATGCTCTTCTCATGTTAAAAAAATGAATAAAGAGCAAAGAAAAGATTGCTCAAATTCTTAAAAATAAATATCAAAGTTTGCTAAAAGTCTGAAAAATAAAGGTTGAGCATGAGTTTGAAATAAGTTTGGGGGTGTTCCAAAGACCCAATTCTATGAAGATTGTGATGCAAAAGGATCCAAGATAAAGTTAGGATTAAGATGATTGAACCTAAAAATTCACTTCTCTTTATCCCTACCTTTAGCCTGGCCCCATTACAACTTAATAAAAGACCTACTGATTTGATGATTATACCAACTACATTAGTGGAGAGGAATTGCTAAGTTCAACATATGAAGACCATTAGTTAAACCTTGTGATTACTATGTTTAGATTGATAAGGAAAGCTTATTAATTGGTAAATGTTATATATGACTTTGAAATGCAAGCATACTATAACTCATGTTGACATTATGTTGTACTTAGTATAAAGTTTGGAAATAATATTTGCTTTCGAGCTACTTATAAATAAAAAAAACATTTTTTAGCATGATTTTTTTTATGCATGATAATGTGCAAAGATTGATCCTGCTTTATCATATTGTAAAATTTGCCTTAGAAAAAGTTGTGTTGTGCATGAACATTACTCAAGATGAGCAATGGTTTAAGTTTGGGGGTGTGTAAACTTGTAACATCCCAAACTCAGCCTAGACGTTATGGTCAAATCGGGAAGGCCACATTGGCCACCTTAGTGTCGAACCTACCCTAACGATAGTTAAAAACCTTCAAGTACTCCTTTTTATAAAATTGCGGTTTCTATTGTTAGCTTTGGAAAATGTTCATTTTCTTAGTCCAACCATGCTTAGGTCAAATTAGCGAATTAGGTGAGTTTTTGTAAAATCTTACTAATGGCGTTGCCTTTGAAAGATCATTTTGTTATCTTCTTCGTAGCAGAAATGTACCATTACTAGTCAAATTATTAATTTAGCCATATATCATGCAAAGTCTATTTCAACATATTTATAAGAACCATGTATCTATACCAAATATGTGTGTCATGCATGCATAAAAACCCCAAAATCTCGAACAGTCCCAAACCATAACTTAAAGAAAGTTTACAATCCAAAACCAAAAATAATAATAAAATAACCTAAAAATATAATTAAATTAAAATAATATGACAAAGTAAAGTTCGAAGTCCGCCGTACGTCTGTATGCCAATTTCGATCCTAAGTTCGATCATTACTTGAGAAGTTGGGATAATGGGGTGAGCTTAACAAGCTTAGTGTGAGACTAAACGAGTATTAAGCATTCATATAGGCAATTTCATAGAGGTACCAATAGCACAATCAAACATTAACAATAATAATTTGCAAATGCATATCATCATGAAAAATGCACATGTGAGATCGTACCCATACCATCTGCTACACACCACGAGTTCCCTAGAACACATCTGCCAAACTCCAACGTATGTGAGCAATGCTCGAAGTGGTAAAACCACCAATAATCAGTAATGCAGTGAAACTACTAAGTAAATAATGCAATATATTCGCCAATCCCCTCGGTACTCCAAATGCAGTGCACTAACAAAAAATATATACGAACTTAATATGCCGCCAGTACTCCACAAAACTCCTCCGTCAACCAAAAAATCCCATCCCAATGCACATGTAATATATCATACAAATTCATACATAATCACATTTAAATACTTTTCACATTTATTCGACATGCTCAACATGTCCTCAATAACAACATACTTTCAGAGAAAGGAAACAATGTTCCAATTTTCAAATTACCAGTAAGATGGTATCTATCAATATCGTTCAATTTACATGCTTTACAAATTTTATTGTGCACCAATAACAACCTCACATATATATATATATCATAGTAAATATTTCATGCATTTAAATCATGCATAAAACTAATATTCAACATTTCATACCATTCCATTAAAGATTCTCATATCACATAATATAACTATGCATAACAATCTCAATTACACATTCATACAGTCAAACTAGCAATTTTGCCAACACATCAATCTTTTAAGGCTCGAAACGTACCTAGTTTGGCCACTCGTAAAACTAATATTTTGGATACAATGCCAAACCAATAAGCAAGCTAATTATCAAATATAACATAACATTTATCATTATTAACCAGATTTTACAAATTTAGGACCTACACCTTATTTTTCACTTTCTCACAGCACCCTAGTGAATCTTCCAAATTTCCTTAATAAACCTTTATATGACCCTAAACCTAAATTTAGTATAAATTAAATTAATTAACCACTTAGCCAACTCCCAATTACCCACTTATGGGTTCAAACCAATTTTCGAATAAATAACTATTTTATGAATTCAACTAGTTTGATTACTTACCTTGTACCGATGCGAACCGTACGTACGATCGTTCTTCGACTTTATGGTTGATTCAAGGAGTTTGGGTCAGCACCTAATTCCATAATATACTGGAAAATCAGTAGCTAAGAATTATTCAATTCTTTCATTTAATCAATCCATAACATTTACCCTACAACTATGTCGAAACAATAATTAATTTTACACTTAACCACACTTAACCTTCTCGATTTGTGAGTTTCGAATGCCCAAATGATCAAGAACGTTTTTTTCCCTAATTGGCATCAGTTTAATATATGATTAGGAGGGTTCAAGAACTCAAATTAAGGCTAGAATTAACTAGGCAAGATTCAACAAACAAAACAGCCCCCTATTCTACACATATGCGCACGCACCACTGCCCATGGTGGCCGAAATTGGGGCTAAATTTTAAAATGATTTGAAACCTCTTTAAAATCTGGAAAAATACATTTAAAAACATTTAAAATTCCCTAAATTCCAGATCTGGAAATTTAAGATTTTAATGGACAAGATTAATTAAGAAATTGAAGAGAGAAGAGACCTTACACAAACTAGTCGAGAGAAATGACAATGACACTTTCTAGGCGATGTTTAGGATCGCTCTTGGAGTTCAAAGTTTCAGATTTAGGGCTAATTTAATTGAGGGAAAATTTAAGAAATATAGAGAAAGAGATGGTGCACAATCTTGATGCAAAAAGAAGAAGAAGAAAAAGATGGTAAAAGGGGAGGTGTAGGCAACGACAACAATGGAGGAAAAAGGGAAAAGTAAAGAAAATAGAGATAAAGAGAGGGAGAGGGGGTTAGGGACAGATAAGGTAGAAGAAAATGGGTTAAAAGGCTGATTATTTTGATAAAAAATTGTATTTATACCTAGGTTTACTAAGCTTGGATGCCAACACATAAAAAAACAAGGGAATTTGCAAAAACTTAATTTATTTTGTAAAAGTTGAGACTTGAACTTAGGACCTCCAACTAACCTTCAAGCTTTCAAATTTAATGACTAACCATTGGGTCAATTCCCTATTTTTGATGTATTTTTAAATTTTATGGAGCTAAATTTGGGATGTTACAACTTTAACCTCTTAAAGAAATTTCGTCCTCGAAATTACTTATTTCGAAGAGATGAGGATACTGAAGCCAAATTGAGTCCTCTGATTCCCAAGTAGCCTCTTTGATGCCATGATTTCTCCACATTACTTTAACTATTGGAATTTTCTTTCATCTTAGCACTTTATTCTCACTTTGTAATATTCAAACCGGTTCCTCTTCAAATGATAAATTCGATCTATCCTCAATCTCCTCAACTGGAACAATATGCGAGGGATCAGATTGATACTGTCTCAAAATTGTAACATGAAACACATCGTGAATACGATCTAACTCAGGTGGCAACTCCAGTTGGTAAGCCACAGAACCAACCCTTTTAAGCACTCTATAGGGACCAATGAATCTAGGGCTTAACTTGCCCTTTCGACCAAACCTCAGAACTTTCTTTCATGGAGAGACTTTAAGGAAAACGAAATCCCCCACATTGAATTCAATGTCCTTGCACTTCAAATCAGCATATGACTTCTGTCTATTAGAAGCTGCCTTCAATCTTTCTTAAATTAATCAAATTTTATCCTCATATTTTGTAACCAATTCTAGACCAATCGACTTCCTTTCGCCCACTTTAGTCCAACATAAAGGTGAGCAACACTTACGACCATAAAG
The DNA here is from genome assembly GCA_025698475.1 of Gossypium anomalum. Lineage (NCBI taxonomy): Eukaryota > Viridiplantae > Streptophyta > Magnoliopsida > Malvales > Malvaceae > Gossypium > Gossypium anomalum. The sequence goes on from CM046965.1 coordinate 47,358,877, forward strand.
AGCCTCGTAAGGTGCCATTTAGATAGTTGACTGAAAACTGCTATTATAGGTAAATTCTGCCATCAATAAATGGTCCTCCCAACTGTCTTGGAAGTTAATTACATAATTCCTCAACATATCTTCCAATATCTAAATGACCCTTTCTGACTGACCATCGGATTATGGATGGAAAGCCGTACTGAAATGCAATCGAGTACCCAAAGCCTCGTGTAACTTCTTCCAGAATCGAGATGTGAATCTAGGATCCCAATCTGAAATAATTAACATTGGCACACCATACAATCTCACTATATTAAAAACATAAAGCTTAGCTAACTTCTAGAGAGAGTAATCGATATGACCAGGAACAACATGGGCGGACTTAGTCAATCTATCAACTACAATCCAAACTGAATCTTTCTTAGTAGGCATTAAGGGCAACCCACTAACAAAGTCAATTGTCACACTCTTCCACTTCCACTGTGGAATTCGAATCGGTTGGAGCAACCCTGATGGAAACTGATGTTCAGCTTTAACCTACTGGCAAGTCAAACATTTAGATACAAATTCTGTCACTTCACGTTTAAGACCTGGCCACCAATACACTTCCCTCAAATCACGATACATCTTAGTACTACCAAGATGCATAGCATAAGGGTTGCTATGTGCTTCTTGAAGTATGGACTATCTCAAATTCTGATCATTAGGCACATAATATCTCCCCTTAAAGCATAAAATTCCATCAAAATTAATCCCAAAGTCCTCAGTTGAACCATCCTCAACCTATTTAAATCGAGTTGTTAGAGTTTCATCCAAACTCTGTTTATCTTTGATTTTCTAAACCCATACAGGACTTACGTGCAATTCAGCCAAGATACCCCATCATCAAAAAGATTCAAGTGAGCGAACATAGCCCTCAAATCAAACATTGCCTTTTTGCTTAAGGTATCAGCCACAACATTGGCTTTTCTGGGGTGATATTCGATCGTGTAGTCATAGTCCTTTAACAACTCAATCCACCTCTGCTGCCTCAAATTAAGTTCTTTCTGGTGTAAATAATACACTTCTCACCATACAAGTAGTGTTTCCAAATTTTGGGAGCAAAAACAATAGCTGCCAACTCCAAATCATAAGTGGGGTAATTACATTCATGGAACCTAAGTTGTCTTGAGGCATATGCTACAACTTTACCATCTTGCATTAGAACACAACAAAGCCTAACATGCAAAGTATCGCTATACACAACATATTCTTTACCATATTTCGGTTGAATTAAGACGGGAGCTTCTGTCAACACGGACTTCAAATTTTTGAAACTAGCTTGCTATTCGTCTTTCCACTTAAATGGAGCATTCTTCCTCAACAACTTAGTCAATGGGGCTGCTATTAAGGAAAAACCCTTGATAAACCTTCGATAATACCCAGCAAGACCCAAAAAACTCTAAATTTCTAAAACATTCTTTAGTTGCTTCCAATCTAGGATAGCTTCAACCTTCCTGGGATCTACGCGAATACCCTTAGCTGATACCACATGACCAAAAACATCACTACCTTTAACCAAAATTCACACTTACTAAGTTTGGTAAAAAGTTTTTTTCATAGAGTATCTGTAAAACCACTTTTAAATGCCCATCATGCTTGATTTCTATCTTGGAGTAAACAAAGATGTTGTTAATAAAAACCACGACGAACTGATCAAGGAAAGGTTAGAAGACACGATTCATAAGATTTATGAAGGCTATTGGTGCATTAGTCAACCCAAAAGGCATGACAAGGAACTCGTAATGTCCATAACAAGTCCTAAAAGTAGTTTTGGGAATATCAGATTCTTTCACTTTGAGTTGGTAATACCCAGATCTTAAGTCAATTTTGGAAAAGATAGTTGCACCTATGAATTGATCGAATAGGTCATCAATCCTTGGTAGAGGGTACTTATTCTTGATAGTTAATTTATTCAGTTGTCGATAATCAATGCACAACCATAAGGTTTCATCTTTCTTCTTCACAAATAAAACTAGTGCACCCCATGGCAAAACACTGGGTTTAATAAAACCCTTATCCAGCAGTTCTTACAATTGCACCTTCAGCTCCTTAAGCTCTTTCAGTGCCATGGATAGGGAATGATGGACACTGGTGCCGTTCTCAGCAATAACTTAATTCTGAATTCCACTTCCCTCTCCGAAGGTAACCTTGGTAGTTTATCAGGAAATACATTGGGAAATTCCTTCACTGTATGAATACCTTCATCTACAGGGTCAACGAAGCTTGCATATTGGACATAAGCCAAAAATGCTTCACACCCTTTTCGAACCATCTTTTCTGCTACTAAAGCAAAGATTATATTGGACAGATAATTTTGATGTTCCCCTACCATAATAACTTCTTTCCCAGACTCAATCACTAAATTCACCCCCTTCAATGCATAATCTAATAGAACTTGATGCTCAACCTACCAGTCCATCTCTAAATTCAAATCAAATTCCTTGAAAGGAAGTTCCATCAAACCAACAAAGAATACATCTCTTTGAACCTCTAAAGGACATTTTTTATAAACTTTATTCACAAGTGTGGAGGATCCTAAAGGACTAACTACAATTACAGTGTTTTCAGTTTCCTCTACCCTAATCCCCAAATTTACAGCCACATTACAAGTAACATATGAATTGGTAGATTCTATGTCAATTAAAGAAAAATAAGGTATCGAGTAAATAATGAAGGTAACTACTATAACATCATATGCATCACTATCCTCTGGGTGCCTAGCCGCATAAACCAATGTAGGTTGTCTCACCTCAACTCGGTTCGCACCTTGTACTGGTGCTCCCTAACCCCGATTACCATTCCCATTTCGATTATGATTACGACCCCTCTGAGCACCCTGATTACCTATCTAATTTTGACCCCTAGCTGGGCCTTAATTTTGAGTCGGAGCTTGTACCTGATACTGACGACAAGGATAATCCCTAATCTTATGCTCTATCAAACCACATACCAAAACAAGCACCCATCCTCCTCCAGCACTCACCTGGATGGTGCCTCTAACAATACTGGCAAACCTGAATCTACCCTTCTCTAAGGTCTACTACTTCTTTATTCTGTGGTGGTCTAGCCTCTCTGGCCTCCTTAATAGGTCACAAATTTGGGCCAGTAGGGCACGTTTCTCTTTTGGGTTGATCCCTCTGTTTCCCTTTCCTCTCACGCTCCATGCGTTTAATCTCCTTAATAATTTTGGTCTTCTCGACCAAAGTCTCAAACACACGCTCTTGGTGTGGAGCTACCTGAACCTTGAGGTCATACCTTAAACCTTCATAAAAACAAAAACTCTTTTCTTGCTCAGACGCCACCATACTAGGTGCATAGCGGCCCAGCCTTAGAAATATTGCCTCATACTCAGAGACTTTCTTGTCTCTCTATTTAAGTTCAATAAATTCCAATTGTCGGGCCTCCACATAACGAGGGCCCACATACTTACCTTGAAAGGCCCCTTAAAAATAAGCCCAATCAATACGCTCTGGCAGCGTTCTTTTAACCATTTGTTACCACCACCGATATGCCTTATCCATTAGTAGAGACACGACACCCTTAAGTTTCTGCTCAGGAGTGCATTCCAAATCCTCCAAATTTTGTTCAGTGGCTTCCTTCCAGTACTCAACCACAGTAGGAGTAGTTCCAGCAATACCCCTAAATAATTCTTCCCCACTAGAGTGGAGCCTTTCAACAATTGTCCTACGACAAACACTTCCTATTGGAGCACCAACAACCCTATTCAAAGCCCTCAATAAAGCCTGAGTTACTGGATTATTCCCAACATGGTCATCATTCATATTCCCATTTTTCATATTTCTACCCTCAGTAGTGGGTTCATTGTTAACCTCATTCTGTTCATTACCCAATTCTAGCCCTAACAATGCAACTAGCTCAACCGGAGCCCTCAGAGGTTGCCCCCTACGACCCCTCCTACCACGAGTTATCATTCCACGTATATTTATCATTCCACGTTTATTCATTTCGGTGTTTTATGGATCTACAATTTTACAAGTAAGAGCTCTTAGTACCTTGTTTTAGTCTTTTACACACTCACATTTTATAATTCTTTTATAAAAAGTTTTATGCAATAGTCTCTATAGTCTTAATAGATTTTTAGTACTATTTCTATGGGCTTGGCATTGGACTTTTGGACTTCGTCGTTTCCTGTATAAAACATTTCCCAAATCCATTGTAGTTTGTTTTTCCCCAAAATTTTCCATTTTCATGTATGCATGCAGGCAAACTAACTTAAGTAGATTTAAAATCTCAGTCTAAGGTTTTGAACCTGGCTTTGATACCACTAAATGTAACCTCTCAAACCCATCCTAGATGTTATGGTTGAATAGGGAAAGCCACATTGGACACCTTAGTGTCAAACCGACCCTAACAATAGTTAAAAACCTTCAAGTACTCCTTTTTATAAAACCACAGTTTCTATTGCTAGCCTTGGTTAGGTCAAATTAGTCCAACCATGTTCATTTTCTTAGTCCAACCATGCTTAGGTCAAATTAGTGAATTAGGTGAGTTTTTGTAAAACCTTACTGACGGTGTTGCCTTTGGAAGATCATTTTGTTATCTTCTTAGCAGTAGATGTAACGCCCCAAATCCCAAAAACCCTGTTAAAATTATTTTGTGTGTTTGTGACGTGAAAGTATGTCTGGCTTAGTGCTTTAGTGCTCTGTGGGTATCTAGGAAGTCGTGGGTTCAAGCTTTGGCTTGAGTAAAATTTGTGCTTTTACTTGAATAAAACCTAGCTCTAGTTAGTAGGCCTTTTAAATAAATGGGGTTAAGAGGTCTCATAAAAAAATCTACTAATCTAGTGGTTGAGGGGGTGTGGAGTGTTCTAGGAGATCTGGAGTTCGAGGCGTAGCAACGTAGAAGAATATTTTATTTTGCTTTACTATTAGCATTGGGGAAGTGTTGTAGTTGGATTGAAACTGGGGTGTTGAGGAGTGTATGGAGTGTGGTCGAATTCTAGAGAGTTGTTGGAGGGGGTTTCGGCTGTTAAGGATTTGGATAGGTGGGATATGCTTGAGGGATTTTAGTAGTGATAAGGGGAGAGAAGTCAGGAGTTTGAAGGGAGTGGAAGAGGGTGTGCCGATTATGGACTCTCTCTATTGGTAACTTTCGGTTTTTGGTCAATCATTGAGAGTTTGGTCATTCTTTTTTATTCTTTCTCCTTGGTGCGGAATTCCCATCTGTTGGTTTTGACTATTTTGTTTGTGTTCAATTGTGGGACAATTTGGTATCATTTAGGGGTTCTAATTTTTTTGGTCTTTTGGGTTGTTCTTCTCCAACATTTTCATCCACCATATACCTTTGCTTTTCTTTTCTCTGGGACTAAGTCACTTTGGCCGAATACCTCACTAACCCTTTCCATGTTTCTTTGTTTCGGTTTGGCAAGTGTGCAGTGATTCTTTTTCTTCTCTCCCTTAACCCTTCCTATTCTAAACTCTTTTCACTTTGTAGTTTGGCCGCATACTGCATATTTCCCTTCACTTAATCGTCCTTCCTTTGGCCGAACACTTCAGGTAAGCCTCTGCCCTATTTGTTCTCCTTTCAGTTTGTAATTATCTGTGCACCGTTTCCTCCCTTTCTCTTCCTGAACCACTACCCCTATCTTCTATGTTCAGATAAATTTCCTTCTTCCTACCGATTTCCTGTTCTTAGATAGATTGTTTCTATCCTTCGCAGTTTAAAGTTGTAAGTCTTTGTTAGGGATGGAAGCTTTGCTTCAATCGGTTGGAAGTGTTGGGTTATATTTATTTGTTCTTTCTTTAGTTCCTAATATTCAGTTTTATCAAATGGGGTTTTGGCAGCTATTAATCATATCAAGCGGGGTTTATCTTCGGAGTGGTAGACTACGTTCGTTTGGAGCAGTAAGGTATTAACATTTCTGTAAATCGATTGTTTTGAGTTAGGTTCAACTGTATCTAACATTAGTTGTGGAATGGTCATTGGTTTTAGGTGCAGTTCGTTACGATAAGGGTTGCGCATTCAGAATCAAAACAGGTGTGTGTATTCACACTATAAACACTGTTGAACGACAAAAGCTAGAAAATCGAGAAGTGCACCGTTGACTTCACACGAGCATGTGACCGCCCATGTGGCAGGCCTAGTAGTAAAATGAGGTCGTGATGTCGACGAGATGGCCATGAGCAATTTCATGGGCCGAAACGGTATTAGGCTATTCTGGGCCGAACTGGGCCGTGTGGGCTCAATGCGCCTGTAGGCCCCACACGGAGAAAATTGCATCAAATGTGGTAAATTGTAGGCTAGGTTGTGTGAACTACACGGTTGATGTCATTTTTGGGGCTATGTGGGCCATATGAGAGTGTGGGCCCATATGGGCCCGCAATATGGGCTATAGGCCCACTAACACAGATTGATTGATAAGGTTGCACGGGTCGCTCAAGACAACTGTGGACCTACTGTTGGGTCGGTAAGTATACTTATACCCCATACTGATGAAATGACCATTATACCCCTATGATGTAAATTGACTGTAATACCCCTGTATTATGTATGATTGTTTTTGAGCATGACATTTCTACATACACGTATGATATTATGTTGCATTACATGGGGTGGGATATATGATTTTGGAGGAAGTTTACTGAAAGGCTATAAGCTGATTACTGGCAGCTCTGTTGCAAATTCTGTTTTAGTACCGAAATCGTACGACTTGGTGTATAGGGTTGGGTGGGTCAATTTAATCCCCACATGGTGTGTAGGACTGGTACGAAGATGGTGTGTAGCAGATGGATTGGGTAGGATTCTTTGCTTGCATCTCAGATCAAAACGGGCTAAGGCCCGCATCTCTTATCATATCGAAAAGGGGGCTAAGGCCCTAATTGGAACTAAAGGGCTTAAGCCCAGACTGTATTTACACTGGTTGTTTGCTATTATGGGATCTCACACACTGAGTTTTTGTAAACTCACCCATCTGTTAACTGTGCAAGAAATCCTCAGGCTTAGATGGATCGAGGCAACAGAGGACTCAAAGGTGGCCACTCGACGTAGTTTCTTTAATAATTTACTTAAGATTTTATTTTGGGTTTTCATTATGTAATAAGGCCTTTTTAATTTTTATTTTGATTTGGGGATTTTATTTACTTTATTATACCTGTTAGTAATAGGATTTAGATTTTCAAGTAAATACAAACAAATGATTTCCTTAACACATCACGCTTACGCAACACTTTTTGAAAGCTTCCGCAACAAACACTGTTTTTAAGTTTAACAACAAACTCATATAATTAATATTTTGCTAAACCAACTTGAATTTTTAAAATGAATCAAACAATCTAAAATTTTCTTGAGAACCTAAAGAATTTTTATGTAGAGCGGATTTTCACAGAATTCGTGTTTTAAAAAAACACTACAATGTGACATCGCAGATTCGGCTATAACGTCTAGGCCGGGTTTGAGGTGTTACAGCAGAAATGTACCATTACTATTCAAATTATTAATTTAGAAATATATCATGCATAATCCATTTCAACATGTTTATAAAAACCATGTATCTATACCAAATATATGTGTCATGCATGCATGAAAAACCCCAAAATCTCGAACAGTCCCAAACCACAGTTTAAAGAAACTTTACAATCCATAACCAAATAATAATAAAATAACCTAAAAATATAATTAAATTAAAATAATATGATGAAATAAAGGCTGGAATTAATTGGGCAAGATTCAAGAAACAAAATAGCCCCCTATTCTACACATATGCGCACGCACCATTGCCCATGGTGGCCGAAATTGGGGTTGAATTTGAAAATGATTTGAAACCTCAATAAAATATGAAAAAATAAATTTAAAAACATTTAAAATCCCCTAAATTCCAGATCTAGAAATTTAGGTTTTTAATGGACAAGATTAATTAAGAAATTGAAGAGAGAAGAGACCTTACACTAGTTAGTCGAGAGAAACGACAATGGCACTTTGTAGGCGATGTTTGGGATCGATCTTGTAGTTCAAAGTTTAAGATTTAGGGCTAATTTAATTGAGGGAAAATTTCAGCCATATAGAAAAGGAGATGGTGCACAATCTTGATGCAAAAAGATGAAGAAGAAGATGGTAAAAGGGGAGGTGTAGGCAACGACAACAATAGAGGAAAAAAGGGAAAAGAAAAAAATAGAGATGAAGAGAGAGAGAGGGGGTTAGGGACGGCTAAGGTAGAATAAAATAGGTTAAAAGGCTGATTATTTTGATAAAAAATTGTATTTATACCTAGGTTTACTAAGCTTGGATGCCAACACATAAAAAAAAAAACAAGGGAATTTGCAAAAAAAATTAATTTATTTTGTAAAAGTTGAGACTTGAACTTGGGACCTCCAACTAACCTTCAAGCTTTCACATTTAATGACTAACCATTGGGTCAATTCTCTATTTTTGATATATTTTTAAATTTTATGGAGCTAAATTTGGGATGTTACAAAACTCAAAATTATATAGGATTTTTTTTATATATTTTTACCACCTTTTGACCTAATTAATATGTTAATCTTGAGTAATTGTTATTGAATTAAGTGAATTTTACTTAAATATTAGTATTGAACATGAACTTATAAATTATTTTAAATTATACTTTATTACATGATTTTTAAGCATAATTTTTATTATTTTGATGTTAATTTTTAGTATGTTAATTTTCACTGTGTAGTGGGACCATGAAAGATGAGATTAATATAAATGTTGCATGGACATGCACACATCCATTCTATTTGGACAACAAGACCATACAAAACTAGGTCATTAGGATATTAATTTGATCCATTAAAAGTGTTACTACATGATGGACATGTCTGAGTAGTTATTGGACTAAGAAATCATCTAACAAGGAAAAGTCAAGCCCAATTTCAGCACAAGCAAATGGCTGCCCAAAAATAAGCTTTGGGATATTTTGTTGAAGGTCCTTACAGTTGGAAAGATGTCAAAAATCAACATACTAGTCTACCTTTTGAAACCATCCACCTTATGGCCATTAATAGCAAAGTTTTGAATTCAAAATCAAGCAACCAAGTCATCCTCTTTTCCAAAAATTGTGACCGCCAAGCATGAGAAAAAAATGAAGGATTTTTATATTCTATTTTTAGTAAACTTCACCCTTACCTTCACCTATAAATACCACACACCATTCACCTTTTAAAGCATCTCTTCATTTATAACACATCCCTCATCACTCTTCCATCATTCTCCCTTTTCCATTCTCTCATTTCCCTTTTCAGTTCCATGCCTTCCACCACATTTCCCCTTCCATTTTAGCCAACAAAAGCTTTGTCAATACACTACCTTGGCCAGCCACATTAAGAAACCTTAGAAGAAAAAAAAGCAACGAGTAGAACAAAGAAACACATCAGTTAAAAAGATCCAAAAGGCTGTTGAACTGAATTAGAGTTTACTCTTTTCTTCTTATTATTTAGTTTGATTATATTTGCTATGTGTTTATTGTTCTTAACATCAACAATGTTAGCTTAATTCTATTTTCTAGGATGATTATGTTAATTCAATAATATTTATTTGATTCATGTTTAACATGTTTGTGCCTCAGTCGATCATATTTTCAATTAAATCAAGATGTATTTTATTCATACATGATTGGATGCATTCAGATGAGCTGAGCGATCCTAACTAGACGATGGCTAGTAAACCGATCCTAACTAGACAATGGCTAGTAGACACATAATTGAAAAGTGCAATGCTCAATTTAGATCATTAAACCCAACTAAATTAGTGGTTCATAATATCTTTAGTTAGCTGCTCTATTATCTTGCATAGTTTTTATGTTTTTATGTTTTTGTGATTAAACTGTTTCAAACGTAAATGTCTCTGTTACCTCTCATAAATAATAAGAAACCCTTAGCTTAATATGATTAGTAAAATGCATATTTCACTAAGTAAAAGATACGAGAGGAATTAATTTGGTTTCCAAACTTATGAAAGATTGAGTTGCCATGAAATATTTTCCGGATACTGTTAAGCATGAAAAAAATGAATTGAGTTGATTAATGTAATTATCCTAGCCTATTTTATGTTGATTGGTTTTGTTGCTAAAGCCATTAATTCATACATTTAGATCATTTGCATTTAGATTTAATTGTATAGGTATCATCTTGCATCTAGATAGTTTAATTTAATCATCCACCATTGAAAATATTGTTATTTTACCACCAAATTGTTAACTTATAATTTTTACAAATAATTGATTAACATACACAGTCCTTGTGGAGAAAATAACTCATTTTACTTATTACATGAACGACTGTGTACCCTTGCATAAAAATACCGTTACAGTTCAGTTCGAGGAATGCAATAGATTTACTAGGACCCTGATAAAAGTCCCAAAAACTTCTTTATTTCATAATCACCATCGCAAAACATGTGTGGATTTGAAACCAAAATCTATATATTCATGTTTGTCATGATTAGTCTCCAATTATAATAAACATGATATAATAACTAAGTCATAGTAAAATATACTTGAGATTCTTTAACATCATTGTTATCACCCTGGCTATTATCACAAGCACTAAGTGGTTAAGGGCTATAATGATTACCCATAGTGCACAGGCCTCAATTGAAATAGTAGCAGCTCTAGAAGGCAACTGAAAACAGTAAATTTTGGGATATTTGTATGGCTTATAGAGAAAAACAATTAAAAGAGAATCGTGCTGATGATATGTTATAAAATAAATAAAGAGAGTAAAGAACAAAGAAGATGAGAGAGCAAAATCGAGCGTATTTTATTGATCAATTGGAATATTTACAAAGCTTCTCTAAAGTCTCTATTTATAAGCATAAAAAGTATAAATGAAGTAAAGATCTACTTTCAATGACTATAAGAATTTAAAGTACCTCAAAACTTATCTTGATCTTGATGAACATCTACTTAATGAGATATTCATAACAATAATATTATAATTGACTCGTGTATATTAAATAATAATATTTACAAAGTCACTCGTCGGATTTGTGATCCTGAAACCACTGTTTTCGGCACCACTGGAAAACGGGCTGTTACAACTCTCCCCCCTTAGGAAATTTTGTTGTCGAAATTTTTACCTGAGACTAAATTCGAGTATTATTCTGAAGTTCTTTTACCTCACGAACTAAAATCATTACTGGCTACTCTGTATGTGACAGATAATGATCCATTGACAACCTCGAATAACGTGAACTTTATCTTCAGTTTCTCTACTCAAGAATGTCCGAACTATCTTGTTTTCGCTCAGTTCAACAAGTATAACAGGGTTCTACATTTCTGTTCGTATAAAGCTGCAAATGGCAGCATTTTTATTCTGGATTAATAACTATTATTATATTCAAATTTTGCCAACGATAAATATTTTTCCCAAATACCTTCAAACTCGAGAACAAAACATCGTAACATGTCTTCTAGTTATTGTATTGCCCGTTCTGGCTGTCCATCTGGCTACAGATGAAATGTTGCACCGAAGTTAAGTTTAGTACCCAGAGCGTCGTGGAATTTACCCCAAAATCTCGATGTGAATCTTAGGTTTTGATTGAAATAATAGACAACAATACTCTATTTAATCTAACAATCTTTGATACACATATAACTCAACTAACGTTTCAAGTAAGTACTCTGCTCTTACCGGAATAGAGTGAGCCGATTTGTTAGTCTGTCAACAACAACCTAGATCGAGTATTTCTTTCTCTGTGTTGTAGGTAATCCAGATGCAAAATCCATTGTGACTCAGTCTCGTTTTCATTCAGAAGTCATAGCAGGTTGTAATAACCCAGACGGAACTTGATGCTCAGCTTTCACCTACTATCAAACTAGACATTTAGGCACAAATTCTGAAATTTCACATTTCATACCCGGCCACCACTACAACTGTTTCAAATCACAAAACATTTTAGTACTACTTGAATAAATGAAGTACATACACTGTGAGCCTCTGATAATATGTCTTGTTTCAATTCCAGATCATTTAGAACACACAACCCATTGCAAAAATATAATTTACCACCAACACCAACACTGAACTCTATGAACTAATCATTTTGAATTTTACTCGATTAACTAGCAACTACGTTAACTTTTCCCAAAAGATAATCAATTATCAAATCATAATCTTTCAATAGCTCGAGCCATCGTCATTGTCTCAAGTTCAATTCTTTTTGAATTAATAAATATTTCAGGGCTTTTATAATTGGTATATATGTGACATTTCTCAGTATAAAAATAATGTCATCAAATCTTCAGAGCAAAGTCAATCGTCGTCAATTCTAAATCCTGAAAGTTCTTTAGGAAACACATCAATAAACTCACTAACAATCGGTACCTGATCAATCTTCGATCTCGATTCTCAAGTATCAAGTATATATGCCAGATACGATTCATAACCTTTTTGAATCAGTTTCTGTGCAAAGAGAGCTGAGATAATTCAAGTAGCATTATTTGATCTATCGAACTTAACTGTAATCATTTCACCAGTCTAACATTTCAAATCAATCTATTTTAGTCTACAGTTCACCATAGCATCGTGTAATGTCAACTAGTCCATTCCCTAAATAATATTAGATTCATGAAATGATAACAACATCAAATCAATCAAAAAGTCACTGTTTGGTATTCCCTGTGGACACTTTTGACATATCAAGTTAACTGTCATATTTTGACCTAGTAAATTTGTAACTCGAACATCAAACTCTGTTGACTCGACAGGTAAATTCTCATCTGTTACTAATGCAACACAAATATATGAATGGGTTGAACCAGGGTAAATCAATGCATACGCAGTAATGTCAAAGAGATAGAATGTACTAGAAATAACATCAGGCGCAGTAGCTTCAAATCTAACAAGTGTGTCTTTCATCCCATTATAATTAGCTCTGATATTACTGCTCTGACCAAGGCGTCTACCTTTCTGAGTTGTAAACAATTGTTTTGACACTCCGCTCATCAATGTTTCCCACTTTTCTTGGGCAATTTTTCATGAAGTGATCCATCTATCCACATCTAAAACATGTATTTAACCTGTCATGCATTCACCAGCATGAAATTTTTTATAATGCACACATACAAGTCTAGGGGCATTACGAACACTGTCAACACTATCCATAGACACAATTTCTCGAGTATATTTACTAAGCTATACAAATCCCTGTCCAGATATCATTTGATAACGTATTTCTTTCTAAACACCAATCTTAAGAAATCCCAAATAACCCTGTATCTCCCAACCATTATTAATGCCGATCACCAGTAATAAACCTTATCTTTTATCAAAGACACAACACATCTGAGATAATCATCAAGGAAACAGGCCATATCATCAAAAATTCTCTAGATATTTTCAAGCCAGTACCTAACCCTAGTTGGACCATCATCTATTTTACCTTTGAATTCGTCACCACCATACTTTTTGATTTATCAATTGAGAGTAGTTGAACTATTTCAGTCGGTTGAGGACATGGGAATGCCATAAGATGCACAATAGGGGGAAGAGGTTGCTGAGATGTAGGATTGGCTGGCATAAATTTTGTGAACCATTGACTGAATAGATCGTAGAAAATTGTGACACCCCAAACCTGATCAGAACAAACTGACCGGAATCCAAAGCAACACATTAGCCACCAAAGTGACTCTCCAGCACAAAACCACCTCAAAACACACCCCAACCTTATAACACCCCAACTCTAACTAATAATTGTATAATCATATTGCGGAAGCGATTTGTGAACCATTTTAAAACTATTTTTAGGTATTTAACCCTAAGGGTATTTTAGTCATTTTACCACCTAAATAAAAATGAACCCGATTTTAATTATAAACGATTACCAACTTTCTTTTAATCAATTTTGGGGAACCCCTAAAATTCATTTTATTTAATCATTTTTCCTTAATCCATTTACTAAATTAAGGCTATATTAGCTAAGTTTTATTACTTTAATCATATATATACAATTTTAATTAATCTAATTACAACTAATAAATAACATGTATTCATGATTAAAACATTCAAAATCATGCTTAACAAACAACAATTAAATCAAATAATGGGCTTACCTTAGCCACAAAGCTATTCACTCCTTGATAAGCTACAATTAAAATCTATTAGTGAAAAATTCATGCTTCAATCACCATGATATCACTTAGCAACATACCATAATCCACACAACATTTAACCATAAAATCAATCATTAAAACAAACAAGTATAATATCTCAAAATTAAAATCTAAATAAAAGTCTCAAATGTCCATTACAAGTATATCAAATTATCCCAATTGAGTGCCACAATGCTCTCAAATGTTTCTAAAGAATAGTCCTTAGTCTATACTACCAAATAGCCTTAAACTTGGACCAATCTTGCCCTTGCTCCTCAACTCCCCAGAGCCAAAAAAAAAAAAAAACTCTACACAAAGTTGTGAGGATGTGAACTGAAAAAGCTTAGTGAGTGGCCATAAATTCAATAAGTAAATCACACCAAAAACATAGTTAAAGCAAGGCAAATCATATATCAAATTTCGAGTATATGAGTCATAGTTTCAATTATATTTTCTTACAAAATTATAGCATTCAATTGACTGAAATTTCCAGCAATAATGCAACATCATAACATCATAATTCCATATATAATTCCACGAGTAAAAATCATATTTATTATGGCATATGGAAACATGATTTAATTAACAAACAAACATTTATATTGGCAAATGACAACCATGGCAAAGTATAAACATGTGATCATGCATTGGATAAACAGATCTCCGATCTCCTAAATATCGAATACAATACTTCGGTTGAGTGGGGCGTAGCCACACACTCCCTTATATTGCCTCGAAATCGTCAGTAATTGAGTGGAGAAAACAGCTCAATACTCCCTTATCCACTCCAACAAAAGCAATACTGTAAGAGCCATATGCTTACAAATAACACATATAGTGGTTGTACTCACTAATCTTATGGCATGCCATCTATATCCAGTGGATCTACCATGCAATTTTGTCAATATAACCAATCATACAAGGCATAAAAACTGATATTTAAGCACTTAATTCATGATATAAAAAATTCAATTTAAATCATGTCACTTAGCAATTTTAGTACTAACATAGATAAACATAATAAGTGTCTTTGTCCATAGATCTAAAACCAATCATTAAAACATTATCAAGTGCTCTAATATACAGTAATCCATGCTCCAATTATTATTCAATACAATCCAAATGAATCATACCAAACAAATAATTCACAATTTCCATAAATCATTTACAAATATGCTTATATAAAATTAAAATCAATTCTAATTATCTAAACCATTTGAGATACAATTGAATCATTAGAAACACAATTCAAAAACTCAATTTAGAATGTAAATAGGCATGTTTACTAATTGCCTTTAAAAACCACCCAGCTTCACACTTTGCTTCTCAAGCCAAAGTGTATCAAGTAGTTGTGTTTGGGCCTCGATTCTAATTAATAATGGCCCCTCCTTGTTGTGGAGCTTAAACAGAGATAAAATACATGTTACAAGATATCATTAACAACAAGAAAATTTTAAAAATCATGAATTACATGAATCCAAAATGCCTCTCCAATCTACCTTATAGAAAACTCAACGTATAGTTGAAACACAAATTTTAGCCCCTTAATGGCCTTCTCTGCACCAAAAACCATTTCTAAACATAATTTCTAATCTATCAACACAAAACCTAAGCATCAATTTCATGAAACAAGCCGATTCATGATTTTTCAGAAAATCAACTCATGGTTTTAAGTCAAAACGAATTTGTCAAAATTGATCAATCAAACGAGTTTAATCTTTTGTTCTCTGATAAAAACCCTCTTAGTAAACATGATTTGAGCTTAGATGTCCATTTAAACTTGGATTCTATCTCAAAACCATGAATTCACAATTGATGAATTTCATGTTTAAGAGAGAAGAGACCAAGATCTGAAAAACCATTTTAATCAATTTAAATTGAAAATAATGTTTAAAAAAACTTTAAAATGAATTTAGAGTTGAGGAATTACCTTCAATCGATCTAGAATCATCAATACTAAAGATTGAATCAAGATATTTGAAGAATTAGGATGAGTTTTTTCCCAACTTTGAAAATCTTTTCTAGAGAATTTTGAGAGAATTTAGAGAAAATAAAAAGATGAGATCTAATATTTGATATGTAGACTTCAAAAATGAAAAAGAAAAACGGGAGAAAATGCTTAGAAATCGGGTGAAAATTTTGTGTGAAGTGAGGGGGTTACAATGTTTTTAAGGTAAAGAACCCCCACCTGATTTTCAAAAATTGGGGAAATTGCCATCAGTCGCTCCCATAATTTCCTTGTTTTACAAAGTAATCATTTCCCTCCAAAATCTGAAAATATGTGTAATTTGCCATAAAACCACTCAAACATTTCCCTTGTTTTGCCAAATAGTTCTATGTAGTTAATATTTTAAATTCTCTCAACTAAATTCCATTTTAATTTATTTTTGAATTCTAATGTGACCCAAAATATTTTTTCCACCCAATTTTTTTTAAAAACTATAAAATTATTTTTTCTAAAAATATTTTTATTATCCAGAATATTATTTCCCAAATTTTTTAAATGATATTAAGCTAACAAAACTAAGAGAAAAATTACTAATAACCTCGATTGACTCCTAATTTTTCACTAGAAACCCGGTAAACTTACTCGAAACTATTATACCTATTTTTAGGGCCTTACAACTCTCCCTTTCTTAAAAGAAAATTTTCCCTTGAAATTTACCTAAATCAAACAAATATGGATACTGACGCTGTATGATATCTTACGACTCCCAAGTGGCTTCCTCAGTCTTGTGGCTGTGCCACAAAACTTTCTCTAGTGGAACTGTCTTACTACGCAGTACCTTGACCTTATAGTCTAAGATTGCAACCGGTTCCTCCTCATATTAAAGGTCAAATTGCACCTCAATCTCCTTAACAAGAAAAACATGGGAAGGATACCTCCGAAGCATGGAAACATGGAAGACATCGTGAATGTGCTCAAGCTTAGGTGGCAACAGAAGAGGATACGCAATTGGTCCAATCCGCTCAATCATCTCGTAAGGGCAATGAACCTTGAACTAAGCTTACCTTTTTGCCCGAACTTGAAAACCTTCTTCCAAGGTGAGACCTTCAGAAACACCTTAGCACCAAACTTGATACTTGATATCTCAAAGTCTCAAGTCAGCGTAAGATTGTTTCTTGTTTGAAGAAGCCTTCAACCGCTCACAGATAAGTTTCGCCTTGTCCTCAATCTCACGGACCAAATTTGGACCCAAATTCCTCTTCTCCTCCATGTCAGACCAACAAAGTGGAGCCCTACACTTCCTACCATAAAGTGCTTCGAATGGAGCCATCTGAATACTCCTCTAATAACTGTTTTTGTACGCGAACTCAGCCAACGAAAAATGTTGCTCCTAACTGCCACCAAAATCAATAGCAGAACTTCGAAGCATATCCTTGAGAATCTAGATCACCTTATCAGATTGACCATCTGACTACAGATGATATACTGTACTAAAGTGAAGCTTCAAACCCAAAGCCTTATGCAACGTCTTCCAGAACCTTGACATGAACCGTGGATCTTTGTCCGATATGATAGAAATAAGAACTCCATGCAATCTAACAATCTCCCTGATGTAAAGCTCAGCCAACTGCTGAAAATTAAAAGTTGTATGCATAGGCAAGTGCACACTTCATAAACTGATCCACTATCACTCAAACTAAATCCTTCCGAGATGGAGTCATCGGTAAACCAGTAACAAAATCCATCATGATATGCTTCTGTTTCCACTCTGGAGTCCTGATCGGCTGAAGTAACCCAGGCAAGCATTGATGTTCAGATTTAACCCTTTGGCAAACTAAACATCTACTAACAAAATCAGCTACGTCCTTCTTCAACCTTAGCCACCAATATAAAACCTGAAGATCCATATACATCTTGTTCTCACAGGGATGCATAGGATATTGATACTATAAGCCTTTGTAAGAATCATATGTCTTAGATCCTCATCATCGGAACACACATCCGACCTCTAAAGCAAAGGACACCATCAGCATTGAGACCAAAATCTCCAAGAACACCTAACTCAATCTAACAAGTACGACGTGCCAAAATCTGGTCGAATGACTATCTCTCTTGAATTTGCTGTGCAAGACCCGACTTCACTTAAAGACAGCCAAAAAACCACCATCCTCAGAAATCGACAACTTCGCCAACGTCGTCCTCAAGTCAATCAAGGATTTCTCACTCAAGGCATCAACAACAACATTCACCTTTCTTGGATGATGCTCAATCACACAATCGTAGTCCTTCAGTAGCTCAATCCAATGCCTCAATCTCAAGTTCAACTTCTTTTAGGTAAGGAGATACTTAAAACTCCCTTGATCGGTATAAATCACACATCTCTGACCATACAAATAACGACGCCATATCTTGAGTGCAAAGACTACGACAACAGTTGTAGATCATAGGTTGGATAGTTACACTAATGCGGTTTCAAGTGCCTTGATGCATAAGAAACTACCTTTCCCTCTTGTATCAGAACACAACCCAATCCCGTGTAAAAAGCATCACTGAAAACAACATAATCCTTAGTAGACCCTAGTTGTGTCAATACAAGTGCTTCAGTAAGAACTGACTTCAGTTTCTTAAAACTCCTTTGCCTCTCGTTAGTCCACTCAAAGGCAGTGTTCTTTAAAAGAAACTTCACCAACGGAGTAGCAATACATGAAAACCCCTCGACTAAACAGTGATAATAACTAGCTAAACCCAAGAAACTCCTGACCTCAGATACAGGCCTCAGCAGCTTCCAGTCCAAGATCACCTCAACCTTCTTCAGGTCAACCCGAATACCCTCGGTTGAAACAACATGTCCAAGAAAAACCTCTTTTCGAAGCTAGAACTCACACTTGCTCAGCTTGGTATACAATTTCTTCTCCTTCAAAATCTGAAGAACCACTCTTAAATGCTCGTCATGCTCATCCCCTGATAGAGGATACACCAATATATTATCTATAAAAACCACAATGAATCGATCCAGATAGGAATGGAATACACAGTTCATCATGTCTATAAATGCGGTAGGTGCATTTGTCAACCTGAATAGCATGGCAAGTAACTCAAAATTCCTATAACAAGTCCTAAACGTCTTCCTCATAACATCTTCATCCTTCACCTTCAACTGATAATACCCAGATCTAAAAACATTCTTTCAGAAAACTAAAGCTCCTTGAAATTGGTCCAATAAATCATCGACCCTCAGAAGTGGGTACTTATTCTTAATGGTCAACTTATTTAGCTGGCGATAATCAATGAACAACCTCAAAGTCTCATCCTTCTTCTTCACAAACAGAATTGACGCTCCTCACGGTGACACATTTGGTAGAATGAAACCCTAGTCCAAAAACTCTTGTAACTGAAGCTTTAACTTCTTCAACTCCTTAGGTGCCATACGGTAAGGCGCAATTGATACTGGAGTTGTACCAAGATAGAGCTCAATATCAAACTCAACTTCTCTATTCGGTGAAATACAAGACAACTCCTTATGAAAAACATCCGAAAAATCACAGATTGCATGAATCTCTTCCAACCTTAACTCCCTACCATTAACATTCAGGACATAGGCTGATAAGCTTTGCAACCTTTCTGAAATAACTTCTTGACTGTAAACACAAAAACCATATTGAAGAGCAACTCAGATCTCTCTCCAACAACAACAATATCAGAGCCATCAGCACAACATAGAGTCACCAACTTCACCTACCTTTGCCCGATGCTAGGTTAACCAATGCATCCCAAGGATAACATCAAATCTCTAGAACAACAAATCCAAAAGATCTACAGGAAACATTTGTCCCTAAACCATCAATGGACAAGGTCGATAAACCCGATCAACTACTACACAATCACCTGATGGACTCCTCATAGTAGCACCCAACCTAGATGTCTCTACAAAAATCCCCAACTCTTTAGCTACATCTCTCAAAATAAACGATCTTGTAGCAGCAAAATCTACTAAAGCTAAGAGAGAAAAATATTATAGTGTAAATGTACCTACAATGATGTTTGTGGCCTTTCTAACTGCATATACTCTAGTTGGACCTCCAGTCTCAACTCAAGCAACTCCTCTCTATCCAAACCCTTTACCTCCATCAGCTCTGCCATAGTCCCTCCCTCGAGCCGGAACAGATGTAGTAGCAGTAGCAGGCTGGTCTTTAGTAATAACTACCCTCCTAGTGCAATCTTTAATATGGTGCTCCATCAATCCACAAGTAATATAGGCACCAGTCACTCTCTAACACTCACCAAGATGCCTACAGTTACGATGCTTGCATAATGGCATCATAACATGTACCTGATCACCTGCGTCAGTCATATCTCTTATGGTCTATCTAATCAAACCTTGGCCTACAACAACACGTTGTCCAGACCTCCCAAAACAACCACTCTTGGCCTTCTAGCTAGATCCAATAGTAGATTCAGACGACCTCTTAACGGTCCCAGCAGTAACAACTTTGGGCTCCTCACCCAATGTCTCCGCTAAAGCTCAGGCTTTCTTAACCAACTCATCAAAAACCTTAGCAAACTACGCTATCAGATACAACTTAATATCCAGATTTAGTCCAAACCTAAACCTCTTACAACGACTAGCCTCTTGAGGCACCAACTCAGGTGCATACTGGCTCAGACACACAAACTCCGCCTCATACTCGTCCACAGACAAAGTATCCTGAACCAAATCCATGAATTCGTCTCTCCTCATATTCAGATAGTTCTCTCCATGAACTTTCTCTGGAAATACTAAGAAATAGTCTCAATCTACTCTCTCAAGTGTAGTAGCATGCTCGACTGTCACCCACCAGCGATGAGCCTCACCATCTAGCAACGATACAATGCACCCAAGCTTATCCTTATCAGAACAACCCATCTGACCAAGGATATGGGTAACTCCCTCCAACTAGTACTCAGCACAAGTAGGGTTTCTTCCCCTAACTCCTTGAAACTCCTTACCACCTAGAGCTCACAAATGCTTTAGTGGTAATCCTTGGTGAACAGGAGCAGTATTGGCACTAGCGATATGCTGCAGTGCCCCGATCATCTTAGAAATCAAGTGCTCAACTCAATCTAGGTGATCATCCTTATGCAGCCATGGTGGTGTATCTCCATGTGATGACGGTGGTACATCTTTATGTGGCGGTGGTGGTGCCGACAATGCACTGTGACTACCTCGTCTAACTCGTGAAGGCATAATGTAGATCGAATAGTAAAGAAAAAAGTAGGGCAAACGTACCAGGTGTGAGTAGCGACAAGTGATCCAAGGCTTAACTAAGTAAAATTTCCTATAGGGCATTGTGTTCTCAGTTCTTACCCGAAAAGATAATTTATAAAACAAAGAACATGCAGGGGAAACATACACAAATTCAAGGAATATTATCAGGCAAGCTAGGCTCTAGGGTTATAAAACCTGTGACTTTTATTGTTTCACAAACCTGGTTCTGATACCATCAAATGTGACACCCCAAACTCAGCCGAAATGGACTGACCTGACTTCGAAGTGAGACATTAGCTATCGAAGTGACTTTCCAGCACAAAACCAGCCCAAAATACACTCCAACCTTATAACACCTCAATTCCAACTAATAATTGTCTAATCTTATTGCAAAAGCGATTTGTGAGCCATTTTAAAACTACCTTTAAGGATTTAACCCTAATGATATTTTAGACATTTTACCACATAAAACTAAACGATCCCGATTTTAATTCTAAATGATTACCAACTTCCTTTTAATAAATTTTAGGAAACCCCTAAAATTCATTTTAGTTAGCCATTTTTCCTTAATCCATTTACTAAGTAAGGTTATATTAGCTAAGTTTTATTACTTTTAATCATATATATACAATTTTAATTAATCTAATTACAACTAATAAAAAAGATGTATTCATAATTGAAATATTCAAAATCTTACTTAACAAACAATAATTAAATCAAACAATGGAGTTACCTTAGCCACAAAGTTATCCACTCCTTGACAAGCTACAATTTAAAATGTATTAGTGAAAAATTCATGCTTCAATCACCTGTTTTCAACCACCATGACATCACTTATCAATATACCATAATCCACGCAACATTTAACCTTAAATCAACCATTAAAAAAACAAGTATAACATCTCAAAATTAAAATCCAAATAAAAGTATCAAATGCCCATTACAAGTATATCAAATTATCCCAATTGAGTGCCACAATGCCCTCCAATGTTTCTAAAGAAGAGTCCTTAATCTATACTATCAAATAGCTTTAAACTTGGACTAGCCTTGCCCTTGCTTTTCAACTCCCCAAAGCTAAAAAAAAAAAAATTTGCACAATGCTGTAAGGGTGTGAGCTGAAAAAGCTCAGTGAATGGCCATAAATTCAATAAGTAAATCACACTAAAAACATACTTAAACCAAGAAAAATCATGTATCAAATTTTGAGTATATGAATCATTGTTTCAATTATATTTTCATGCTCAATTATAACATTCAATTGATTGAAATTTCTAACAACAATGCCACATCATAACATCTTAATTCCTTATATTATTCCACAAATAAAAATCACATTTATTATGGCATATGGAAACATAATTTAACTAACAAACAAACACTTTTATTAGCAAATGACAGCCATGGAAAAATATAAACATGTGATCATGCATTAGATAAATGATTTTTCGATCTCTCAAATATCAAATACAATACTCTAGTTGAGTGGGGCATAGCCGCACACTCCCTTATATCGCCTCAAAATTTCCAATAATTGAGTGGAGAAAAAGGTTCAACACTCCTTTATCCACTCCAACAAAATCAATGTTGCTAGAGCCATATGCTCACAAATAACAAATATAGTGGTGAGTACTCACTAATCCTATGGCATGCCATCTATATCCAGTAGATTCACCATGCAATGTTGCCAATAAAAGCAATCATACAGGGCATAAAATTGATATTTAAGCACTTAATTCATGATATAAAAATTCAATTTAAATCTTGTCACTTAGCAATTTTTGTACCAACATAGATAAACAGAATAAGTGTCTTTGTCCATGGATCTAAGACCAATCATTACAACATCATCAAGTGCTCTAATATACAGTAATCCATGCTCCAATTATTATTCAATACAATCCAAATGAATCATACCAAACACACAATTCACAATTTCCATAAATCATTTACAAATATGCTTATATAAAATTAAAATCAATTTTAGTTATCTAAACCATTTGGGATACAATTGAATCCTTAGAAACACAATTCAAAACCTCAATTTAGAATGTAAATAGGCATGTTTACCAATTGTCTTTAAAAACCATCCACTTCACACTTTGCTTCTCAAGCCAAAGTATATCAAGTAACTCTGTTTGGACCTCGATTTTGATTAACTCGTTGTGGAGCATAAATAGAGAAAAGATACATGTTACAAGCTATCATTAACAATAAGAAAATTTTAAAAATCATGAATTACATGAATCCAAAATGCCTCTCTAATCTACCTTATAGAAAACTCAACGTATAGTTGAAACACAAATTTTAGCCCCTTAATGCCCTTCTCTACACCAAAAACCATTTCTAAGCATCATTTTTAATCTATCAACACAAAACCCAAGTATCAATTTCATCTAACAAACCATTTCATAATTTTTTGGAAAATCAACTTATGTTCTTAGTTCAAAACGAATTTGTGAAAATTGATCAATCAAAAGAGTTTAATCTTTTGTTTTCTTATCAAAAGCATCTTAATAGACATTATTTTAGCTTCGATATCCATATAAACTTGAATTCCAACCCAAAACCAGGAATTCACCATTGATGAGTTTCATGTTCAAGAGAGAAGAGATCAAGATTTGAAAAACCATTTTAATCGATTTAAATCAAAAATAATGATTAAAAACAAACTTTAAAATGAATTTAGAGTTGAGAAATTACCTTCAATTGACTAGAATCATCAATATTGAAGACTAGATCAATATCTTTGAAGAACTCGGATGAGTTTTTTCCCAACTTTGAAAATCTTTTCTAGAGAATTTTGAGAGAATTTGGAAAAAAATAAAAGATGAGATCTGATCTTTGATATGTAGACTTTGAAAATGAAAAATAAAAATGAGAGAAAACGCTTAGAAATCGAGTGAAAATTGTGTGTAAAGTGAGGGGGTTGCAGTGTTTTTGAGCTAAAGAACCTCCACTTGATTTTCAAAAATTGGGGAAATTGCCATCAGGCCACTCCCACAATTTCCTTGTTTTACAGAGCAATCCTTTCCCTCCAAAATTTCAAAAATATGGGTAATTTGCCATAAAACCACTCAAACATTTCCCTTGATTTGCAACATGGTCCTATTTAATTAATATTTTAAATTCTCTCAATTAAACCCCATTTTAATATATTTTTCAATTCTAATTTGACTTAAAATATTTATTTTATCCAACAACTTTTTAAAGTATAAAATTAATTTTTCTAAAAATATTTTTATTTTTCGGAATATTATTTCCCAATTTTTTAAAATGAAATTAAGAGAAAAAAATACTCATAACCTCGATTAACTCCTAATTTTTCACTCGAAATTCTGTAAACTTACCCAAAACTACTAGACCTATTTTTAGGTCCTTACAAAAACATTGTTTACTTCACTATCAGACATTTGCAAAACTGGAAAGTTATGACTTACTTCTTGTTCGGAAGTCGAGACATTACTATTTACTTCATCAGAGTCAGTATGATCAGATTCTACTGACATTCCTTAAATCTATAAGAAAAAAGGGGTTAGTGGAACGACGGAAATGTGCAAGTGTACACAATCGTAACAAGTAATAAAGTGACAAGTAAATGTCGAGTTACCGTATCCACAGGGACTGTGAAAAGAATTATTTATGAATGTTATTTAAAACACTTTGGTGAAGAAAATATTTTGTTTTGAAAAGGGTGATTAAGAAATATAAAATTTAAAACTAAATAAAAATAAAAGTTCTAATGCACGATTTAAAAATATGATTTAATCAAGATGACATAATTGTGTTGTTACGAATTAATTCACGGCAACTCAGTAATTTGCTAACTTATAAACATACTCACCTACACAAATCTATTCATCTCTTAACATATCCCTATGGCAATTCAAACTATTAAACAGATTTTAATAAGCAAACATGTTATTGCACATACATTCTCATTAAATTGAACTAATCTCTTTCATATTCCTATGTCAATTCAATCGATTAATTAAATCTAATAAGAACATAAAAGACTATGTGAGGCAACAAGGTTTCCTTACCTTGAAACAGTTTAATCACAATAATCTTGCAAGTTATGCAAGGCAAGTGTATCGCCAGATATATTGCTAATTTAACCTTGAGCTACCTTAGAAGAATAAACATGCACTGATTAAGTACTGTGTCCATTAATTACAATTTCAATCCGTTTAAATAATTAATTCATTAGTTACCTAAAAATTGTAATGCACGAATAACTTAGTCATGATTTTACTTAATCAAGCATTTTACCGAGGCCTATAACAGCATAAACACAATTTTAATAATTTAAGAGGACGAAATGCAATCAACCCAACACGAATTAAATTCAAGCTAAGCTGATTAAATTAACAATTCCAACAACATAAATATTCATAGATTTGTTCATCACAAAAACAACAAAAATTAAAGAGATAGGGAACAAGAATCAAATCTGGTGTTTTTTCGTGGCTTGACTAGGTTGCTCCGTTCTTCCTTCTTTGTTGTCCGCACTGATCAAGGCTGCTATGAACGTTCAATTGCTGCTCCAAAATGGCTGAAGAACACCGCTTTTCCAAGGAAAGAAATTGGCAAAAGAGTAAGGGACTTTGAATGGGAAAATGAGAGGAGAAGTGAGAAAAGAGAGGAGAATTGTGAGTGAATGAAGGATGTGTTGAATGATCAGCCAAGGGGAGTTTTTATAGCTGAATGTGGCAGCTAAAATTTTCTAAAAATAGCAGCCAAAGAGCCACCCCTTGGCCGGCCATCTATGTGGCAAAGTTGATGGCTTCAACTTTGCTAAATATGGCTTAGGGCAAATCTTCAGAGGCACCAACTGTGGAGGGGCTGAATTGCAATTTGAGCAAGTCTTCAAGGGATTCTTTGCAGCTTAAATAATCAGCTAATGAGCTGAATTGGGTCAACACTTGGACAGTTTTGGGCTGTCCTTTTCTTGGCCGGCTCGATTCAATCGGTTTGGTTTAATCGGACTACTTTTTCATAATTAATTAATAATAATTTACTAACCCAAATTAAATTGGATATAAATTAAAATTAATAAAATTATGAATAAATACATATAATTTTTGACCCTCTTAGGCTGAAATTTAGTTCACCTTGATACTTCAAATTGCTTCTCGGTTTTGTGCTTCTAGCAGTGTCTGCCGAGCCATTTTTCACCCTTTGTGCAAATTTATCGAAAATAACCAAAATTCATAAAAAAATAATTATAAAATTAACTAAAATTCAACATGTTCATATTTTAAGTGCACTTTAATTATTTTATAAAAATTAATTATTTTTCGACAAGAATTTAACTGAATTAGCATGAATTTAAGTTAAAAAAGGTATGAAAAAGTGTGTAAATTTTTGTGTTTCTAGTTAGATCGGATCACTTATTATCACACTATCGTAGGTTTATATGGCATGCAATTTCTAGAATTTAACATGCTACGTTCAGTCCCAGAATCAACATTCCTTGGTTTCCTCCCCATCTCAGATTTGGGTGGTCTCTCCATCAGGGATTGTATGTATTAGAATAGGGATTTCAACCCCTATTTTTGATATTTTTCACATCTTCGATGGGATTGTAAATGTAGTGGAAGAGCGGTTTTTCTCCTCTATAGGCAGATGGTGCATTCTTCTCAGCTTTTATTCGGTTGATTTTGTCCACTAGTTGCTGGTATTTGTAATCCTCCTGGACAGCCTTTACCGTAAATTGTCTTTGGTTGAATGTATATCATTTAGTTGGCCATTGGCAGGAGTTCATTGCCATACTGTCTATTAATTCGTATGCATCCTCATACGTTCGGTTCATTAAGGCTCCTCCTAATGCTCCATCTAATCTTGACCTCGAATGCACATCCAAACCATTGTAAAAAAATTGCAGTCGTAACCACTCAAGCAATCTGTGGTGTGGGTATTTTTGAATCAGTGTTTTAAAATGCTCCAACGCTTCGTGAAAGCTTCCCTCTTCTAACTACTTGAACAACAATATTTTCCTTCTTAGCTGAATTGTCTTACTAATGGGGAAAAACTTTTGTAGGAATTTCCCTGCGAGTTAATTCAATGTCGTGATTGATCCTAGTGCCTATGAATCTAGCCAAGAAAAAGCGTTATGAATTAATGAAAATGGGAACAACCGAAGTCTAATAGTGTCATCAATAACCCCATTGTATTTGAAGGTATTGCAAAGCTGAAGGAACCATTTTGAAAGCTGACTCGGATCTTTTGTCATCATTCCTTGAAATTGCAAATTATTTTGAATCATCTGGATCATAGCTGGTTTAATCTCAAAATTATTGGACATGATGGATGGCTCGTTATACTCCCTTAAACCATATCCAGATTTGGTAGCGCATACTCTTTGAGAGTCCTCTCGTTACGTGCCATATTTATATTTGCAGGTAGTTGTGGTGGTGGTGGTGGATCTTCTAGATTATTATAATTAGCCATGTCAAACAGTGGATTTTGCATTTGATGTTGCTGTTATTGTTGCCATTGATGATTACTGGGTATTATTCTTTCTAGATCTGTGACTGATTCTATAGGTGTTCCCTTACGACAAGTCATACACTAAACCCGAAAAGACAAGATTAGTAGTAAATAAGAATTTTTTTTTGTAACTATAACCTAAAAATTTCCTAATTAGTCTATGAATATGGACAAATTAGAATCAATATAGTGATGTTGCCTCCTCAGCAATGACACCAACAACTTGACCGCCTCTGGACGCACCAATGCCCTGAGTAGAAATCCTGCACAGAAGATGTGAAAAGCGCTATCCTGAAGTATATGGGTCAGGTTGTAATATAGTTACAATGAAGTAGGTATGTACTCTAGGGGTCGGACCTAAGAGAAGCGAGCACTAAATTAATTCTAATATACACATAAATAGATCTAATTAGTACTTTAATCGAATTATAGCACGAAGAATTAAAAGAATGAGTTTGATTAACTATGCTAAAAATAATAAGAAAGGAAATAAATGAAAAACAAGAAATCAAATAATTGAATATGTATCAAATCTGGGCATGGGTAATTAGCTCGCTTTGGTAGTCATAATCAATTATCATCTCGGGCTTTCTTGTTCAATCAACTGTAGGATCTTTCGATACATCCACTGAAATACTAAGTCAGCAAGAGCTACTTATCTTCTGACCTCACAGTCTAAGCCAGTTCAGGGTTAAGGTGTTCACAGATAGGCCATACAAAATTTAGGTTAATTCCCACGTTGATTACTTCCTAGGGTTGTCATTCATCCTTTCTTGAATAGCTGAACCGTTAAGAAATCCATACAAAATAGTTAATTATTCATACCACCACTTGCTAATCCCCCACAAAAGAATTAGCTCCTCATAGATCTAATAAACGATATAACTTGATGGAAAGAATAAACATAAAGAATAATTCAAGAATAAAGTTTAAAAAAATCTTGATTTGTATTGAAATTAAGTTAAAAATCCTTGTAGAGTTTGACAGTATTTCCAGAATCTGATTTCCTTATAAAAGTAAATAACAAGAATGAAAATAAAATTTAAAACATAAGAAAAGAGAAAAAATAAAGACTAAATCTAAAGAGAAAATTATACAATATATGAATGGTGTGTGTAATATGTGCTAAATGAGTTTATTTATAGACTTTAGGGTGATTGTCATCCTTAAGCCTAGGTCAGTTGCTATCCTTGTGCTAAATGTTTGATTGTGCAGACCAAAATGCCCCTGGCTTGTAATTATTTCCCATACAGAGCCGATGTGGTGACACACTAGGTCTTGTGTAACAACCCGATTTAGGGCCTAGTCGGAACAGTGGTCTCGGGACCACAAATCTGAAGATAGGAAAAATTTTTTTTATTATTTTTATGAGGTTATAGTATGATTTTATTGTGCATGAAAATTTGGTGAGCTAATTTTAATGTTTTCCAGCCTAATTTTGAAAAAGGACTAAATCGCATAAAAGGCAAAAGTTGCATTTTTGTACCCAAATTGTTAAATAGCTAGAGAATCAAAATTTAGGGTCTTTAAAAGGCAATTAGACCCTTGTGATATAGCATAGCCGGCCATGGGGAGACAAATTGAGGAGAAGGTCAAAATTAGGTGAAGATGAGGTCATCAAATTTGACTAGTTTTAAATTAAATAAAACAAAGGCCATTTCTTCTCTATTTTTCTTCTCTCCACCGATTTTTATCAGCCATTTTTGGGGTTTTGAGCTTCAAAATTTTGCAGCAACATTAAGCCTCTCAAGTAAGTGACTTTGATAGTTTCTTTTAGTGATTTTGTATTTTTGAGACCCTTAAAGCATGAGCTTTCAAATGAGGGTGATATCTGGCAAAATAGTCAAGAGTTTAAGATTTTTCCATGGATGTTTTTGAGATGTTTATTGAGTTTTTATGGAAGAATATGAGTCCTAGTTGGGTTATAAACAACTTTTGTAAAAGTTGTTAGCATGAAAACACCTAAAGGGACTATTTTGCATAAGTTGTAAAATAGTTAATAAGTATGTGAAATAGTGATATTTTAAATTTGCTATAAGAGTAAAAATAGTTCGGTTAGGCTTATGATACAAAGAAATTCGATGAAAATTAATTTTCGGGCATAGGGGTAAAATGGTCATTTTGTCAAAGTTTAGGGGCAAAATGGTCATTTTACCAAAGATGTGAATTCATGATTGCTTAATCCTAATTAGTGACTAAATGAGTGCACATTGTCATTATAGATCAAGATTTACCAAATCCAAACCTAGATAGGGGGAAGGCCAAGTAAACCGACTAAACCGAATAGTCAAGTACTTTTTTTTGTAAACCGAGGTAAGTTGTATGTAAATAATACAACTACACTGTCAATGCTTGTATCCATATAGCCATTGAATTGATATTGTATGAGTTGTTAAGTTATAAGTTGAGAATGCATAGTAATATTTGAGATAATAGAAGTATCCCGTTGAAACATTAGGATACGAATTGGATATTCGTGCCAAGACATTGGGTGATTTGTGCGTCAATGTAAGACATGTCTGGGACATGCTTCAGCCACATTTTGAGAGCCAGTGTAAAACCATGTCTGAGACATGGCATCAACTTCTAGATGAGGGCTAGTGTAAGACATGTCTGGGACATGCATCAGCCATACTATGATAGCCAGTGTAAGACCACGTCTGGGACATGGCATCGGCACAGACATAAGTGCCAGTGTAAGATATGTCTGGGACATGCATCGGCCTCGACAGGGATAGCCAGTGTAAGATGTGTCTGGGACATGCATCGGCTAAGAGTTGTGCTAGTGTAAGACATATCTTGGACATGCATCAGCACGTATATATGAGGGCCAGTGTAAGACCATGTCTGGGACATGGCATCGACAATATATCCCATGTTAAAGGTTCATAGAATATCTAGTAGTATTCCAAACGTTTCAATGGTGAGAGTTATAGATCAATTTTGATAAAGAAAGAATAATCATGTTGTGGGTGTTACAGGTACCTATATGGTAAGCATGAGTAACGAGCTTAATTTAGAAAATGTAACCAAAGTAGAGGGTAATGAGTAAGTTAAATTGTATTTACCTTTGAGCTATAAGTATGACGACTACCGGTGAGATTGTTTTTGTATATTTATTTATGTGCAACTTACTAAGCTTTATGCTTACCCTCTTTCTTTTCCCTCTTCTTTCAGATTCACCAAACTAGCTTAAAGATTAATTAAAGTTAGAGATATCGATCACACTATCGGCCGCAATATCCGGTATAGTTTGATTTATATTTTTGAAGGTGGCATGTATAGGGCTAGGCTAAGGTGTGGAATTAAGAGAATGATTCATGTATTTTGGCTTAAGTCAAAAGCCCTTTATTTTGTATCAAGCCTATAATAATGGCTATTATTCATTTTGATGAATGCGTATTCCATTCTTTCTATGGATGAATTAGTGTCCATTGTGATGAGATTTGTATAGAAATGATCTTGTGTAGGTTGTACAAAAAGGGTGACAAATGGGCTTGGGAAATAGCCTAGTTTGTCCACACGGGTAAGACACATGGGTGTGTGTCTACACACGGCTCATGCCCATGGGTGTGTGTTATGCCCGTGCATCCCCTGCACTTAAAATTTTGAAGTCATTTTAGCACACGGGTGTGTGTCCATGCTGTGTCATAAAGTCAGTATGCATGCTAGTAGTACACGGGTGTGTGCTTGGGCCGTGTGGTTTTGGCGAGATGCCCGTGTCTTCGAACACTGAGTGCAGACACATGGCGTGTCCCAAGCACACGGTCGTGTGCTCTATAACCACATGGGCATGTAGAGCCTTGTTGCATGAAATTTTTCTAAGTTTTAAATGTGCTCCCAGTTGGGCTCCGGACCACCCCTGATGTATATTTTGGGTCTCGTAAGCCCATGTTTGGGACAAATTACATGAGAAAGGAAAAGTTTTTAAATTGTTTGAGATTTCATGGCTCAATTTTATATAGTGGTTGAGTTTAAGTCAAGTAATACCTCGAACCCTATTCCGGCGTCGGATACGGGCGAGGGGTATTACATTTGATGGCATCAGAGCATGGTTTAGTCGATTCTAGGACTAAGCTAGTCAGAGTACGAGTCTAGCTATACATGCCATGTATATGCATATTGATAGTGTGACGATTCCTAACGATTATAGGTTGTGTCTTTATAGTAATGGATCCTGATAGAACCACGGCGGATGACGTGGAAAGTAATGCGCTGGCTCCCGCAGAAGGGACCGCGCCAGTAGAGAGTGAGCCTGTGAGTATGGGCCAGGGCAAAGGGGCTAAAGAAGCCAACCTCCGAATGATGGATGCTTGGTATATAGAGTTTGTTCGTGCGAACCCCGAACACTCCACCTCCCCCACCTCTTTCGATTCCTCAATATGCCCAGATGGCTCCGTAAGGTGTGGATGTGTTCAGGCGAGAGAAGCCTCCGGTAGATAAGATCCGAAAGCAAGGGGTCGAGGAATTTCAGGCTAGTGCAGATGATGACCCAGAGAGAGCGGAGTTTTGGCTAGAGAATACCCTGAGAGTATTCGATGAACTATCATGCATGCCTGAAGAGTGCATGAAGTGTGCCATGTCACTTCTATGAGACTCGGCTTATCAGTGGTGGAACACTCTCGTGTCTGTAGTACCAAGAGAAAGAGTGGCTTGGGAATTCTTCCAAGGAGAGTTCCGAAAGAAGTACATTAGCCAGAGGTTTTTGGACCGAAAAAGGAAGGAATTTCTAGAGTTGAAGCAAGGTAATAAGACTGTGACAGAGTATGAGCGGGAGTTTGTGAAACTCAGCAAGTATGCGCGAGAGTGCGTATCCACTGAAGATACCATGTGTAAGAGATTTGAGGATGGCCTCAATGAAGATATTCGAGTATTTGTGGGCATCCTGGAGTTGAGAGAATTTGTAGTGGTCGTTGAGAGAGCGTGTAAAGTAGAAGAGTTGGTGAAAGAGAGGAGGAAAGTGGCCAGTGAGTCGCGAGATTTAAAGAAAAGACAGATGGGGAGAGCATATCAGTCCTCCTCCAAGAGGTCAAATACTACTCGATCGAATACTTCGGTAGGGTATTCGAAGAGAAATAAGATTCAGTAGAACCTAGCGCCTAATCCCAAACTACTTCAGTTGCAAGTGTTGGTAGTGCTCGGCCAAATAGGCCGGAGTGTTCGCAATGTAGAAGACGTAACTTGGGCAAATGCCGAGTTAACGAGAGGGGCTGTTTCAAATGTGGGTCACTTGACCACTTTATCCGTGAATATCCTGAGATGGATGAGAGAGAGAGAAAATAATATGCGAAAGCAAGCAGTTCTCCCTTGAGGAGTAGGCCTCAAAGAAACCCCAGGAGTGGGACTGGTAGTAGAGGTGCACCGAGAGATACTGTGATGAGGTCTGAAGGCAAAGCACCAGTGAGGACCTATGCTATACGAGCCCGAGAAGAGGCAGAGTCTCCAAACGTGATCACGGGCACCTTTTCTATTCATGATATAACTGTTGTCGCTTTAATTGACCCGGGATCTACCCACTCTTACATATGCATGGGTTTGATACCTCGTATA
This sequence comes from Gossypium anomalum, assembly GCA_025698475.1. Lineage (NCBI taxonomy): Eukaryota > Viridiplantae > Streptophyta > Magnoliopsida > Malvales > Malvaceae > Gossypium > Gossypium anomalum. Next base: position 47,392,198 of record CM046965.1, read on the forward strand.
GACATGCTTATAGAGTCTACTGAGTTTGTTATGAAAGTGTCTAACCCATTAGGCAAGCATGTATTAGTGGACCAAGTATGTAAAAATTGTCCTTTGACGATTAGAGGCCATTGTTTTCCGACCAAGTTGATCTTGTTGCCGTTTAACGAATTCAACGTAATTCTTGGGATAGATTGGCTAACCTCCCATGGCGTTGTAGTAGACTGTGGAGGAAAAGTAATTCAGTTAAGATGTGAAAATGGTAATATTCTTCAAGTTGGGCCAGATAAGTCAAATAACTTGCCTGTGGTAATATCGTCTTTGACCGTTGAAAAATACTTGAGAAAAGGTTATAAAGCTTATCTAGCTTTTGTGCTGAATACCCAAGTGTCTGAGTCGAAGATTGAGTCAATACCAGTGGTTTGTGAGTTTATAAATGTCTTTTCGGAGGAGTTACCAGGGCTCGAGTTGGCTCCTGGTACAACACCAATCTCGATTGCACCGTATAGGATGGCTCCCACTGAGTTAAAGGAGTTAAAAGTACAGTTACAAGAGTTAACAGATAAAGGTTTTGCTAGATCGAGTTATTCACCATGGGGTGCTCCAGTACTTTTTGTGAAAAAGAAGGACGGGTCGATGAGGTTATGTATCGACTATAGACAGCTTAACAAACTGAAAGTGAAGAATAAGTATCCTTTACTGAGGATTGATGATCTCTTCGAGCAATTGAGAGGAGCCACTGTATTTTCTAAAATAGATTTGAGATCGGGTTACTACCAGTTAAGGGTCAAGGAACAAGACGTACCGAAGACTACTTTTCGGATGAGATATGGGCATTACGAGTTTCTTGTTATGCCTTTTGGATTAACGAATGCCCCGGTAGTGTTTATGGACTTGATGAATCGCATCTTTCGATCGTGCTTGGAAGGTTCGTCGTTGTTTTTATAGATGACATACTGATTTATTCGCGTGATGAGAGTGAGCACGCGGAACATTTGAGAACTGTGTTACAGACTCTGAGAGATAAACAGCTTTATGCTAAGTTTAGTAAGAGCGAGTTTTGGCTTAATGAATTCAAATTTCTAGGACACATCGTGTCGGGTGATGGGATTAGAGTTGACCCAAATAAGATCTCAGCTATTGTGGAGTGGAAATCGCTGAGGAATGTAATAGAGCTTCGTAGTTTTCTGGGGCTAGCGGGGTATTACAGACGCTTTGTAAATGGATTTTCTATGATAGCTACTCCGATGATGAGACTATTGCAGAAAGATGTCCAGTTTGAATGGACAGATGAGTGTCAGCAGAGTTTTGAGAAATTAAAGGCTTTGTTGACCGAAGCCCCAATTTTAGTACAACCAGAGTCAGGTAAAGAATTTGTAATTTATAGTGACACCTCTTTAAATGGTTTAGGGTGTGTACTCATGCAAGAAGGCAAGGTTGTAGCCTATGCCTCGAGACAGTTAAAATCACACGAGAAGAATTATCCGACCCATGATTTAGAGCTAGCAGTTGTAGTGTTCGCCTTGAAGATTTGGTGATACCATTTGTATGGGGAGAAATGTAGGGTATTTACCAACCACAAGAGTTTAAAATACTTGATGACTCAAAAGGAGTTGAATTTGAGGCAACGTCGATGGTTAGAACTATTAAAGGATTATGAGTTAATCATCAATTACCATCCGGGAAAGGCAGATGTAGTCACTGATGCCTTGAGTAGAAAATCATTGTTTGCCTTGAGAGCTTTGAATACACAGTTGACCATATTTAAGGATGGTTCGATCTTAGCAAAACTAAGAGTTAGACAGACTTTTCTTCATGAAATCTGAGAAGCTCAGAAAAATTATGAGAAGTTTCAAGCCAGGAAAAATCAATGTGAGCCAGGTGTTGAATCAGATTTTCAGGTTGGTTTCGACGGATGTTTAATGTTCAAAAATAGAATTTGTGTGCTTAAAGATAGTGAGCTCATTCAGAAAATTTTACGACAAGCATATAGAGGTAGTTTATCCGTCCACCGGGGTAGCGTAAAAATGTATAACGACCTGAAGAAAATGTATTGGTGGTCGAGAATGAAAAGGGATATTTTGAAGTTTGTTTCCAAGTGTTTAGTATGTCAGCAAGTAAAGGCTGAACAACAAGTACCTCCGGGGCTACTTCAGCCTATTATGGTTCCAAAGTGGAAATGGGATCGTATCACTATGGACTTAATGACTAGTTTGCCATTAACCCCGAAAAAGAAAGATGTTGTATGGGTTATTGTCGACAGATTAACTAAGTTAGCCCACTTCATACCAATGCATACCGACTACTCTCTCGAGAAATTAGCTGACTTGTATGTTTTTGAGATTGTGAGGCTACATGGTGTACCATTGTCGATTATTTTAGATTGAGACCCGAGATTCACCTCGAGGTTTTGGAAAAAGTTACAAAAGGCTCTAGGAACCATGTAAAGTTTCAGTACGGCTTTTCATATACAGATTGACGGACAATCAGAAAGAGTAATACAGATCTTAGAGGACATGCTGAGGTGTTGCGTCCTTGAATTTCAAGGAAGTTAGGAAAAATACTTACCATTGGTTGAATTCGCCTATAATAACGGCTATCAATCGAGTCTAAAAATGGCACCTTATGAGGCCTTGTACGAGCAAAAGTGCCGAACGCCCTTATATTGGACTAAGTTGAAAGAGAGTCAGATTCACGGGGTTGATTTGGTCAAGGAGGCTGAGGAAAAAATTAAAGTGATTCAAGAATGCCTAAGAGCCGCTTCGGATAGGCTGAAATCCTACGTGGATTTGAAACGAAAGGAGATCGAATTTGAGGTCAGTGATAAAGTATTCTTGAAAGTTTCCCCTTGGAGGAAAGTCCTCAAATTTGGTAAAAAGGGCAAGTTGAGTCCTCGTTTCATTGGACCTTATGAAATTACCGAGAGAATAGAGCCTATTGCCTACAGATTGAATTTGCTGCCAGAGCTAGAAAATATTCACGACGTGTTTCACGTGTCTATGTTACACCGATACAGATCTGACCCTTCGCATGTAATTGCACCCATTGAAGTTGAAAATTTTTCAGATATGACTTATGGTGAAGAACCGGTCAAGATCTTAGCTCGAGAGATTAAATAGTTAAGAAATAAGGGTATACCAGTTGTAAAGGTTTTGTGGCGTAGACATGGAGAAGAGGAAGCCACATGGGAACTCGAGGAGTCTCTGAGAGAACAGTATCTGAATTTATTTACCTGTAAGATTTTCAAGGACGAAAATCCCTAAGGGGGAGAAATGTAATAGCCCGATATAGGGCCTAGTCCGAATAGTGGTCTCAGGACCACAAATCCAGAGTTAGAAAAAAAATTATTTTATTATTTTTATGAGGTTATAGTATGATTTTATTGTGCATGAAAATTTGGTGAGCTAATTTTAATGTTTTCCAGCCCGATTTTGAAAAAGGACTGAATCGCATAAAAGGCAAAAGTTGCATTTTTGTACCCAAATGTGTTAAATAGCTAGAGAATCAAAATTTAGGGTCTTTAAAGGCAATTAGACCCTTTTGATATAGCATAGCCGGCCATGGGGAGACAAATTGAGGAGAAGGTCAAAATTAGGTGAAGATGAGGTCATCAAATTTGACTAGTTTTAAATTAAATAAAACAAAGACCATTTCTTCTCTATTTTTCTTCTCTCCACCGATTTTTATAAGTTTTAAAAGAGTTCTCAGTTGGGCTCCGAACCACTCTGGATGTATATTTTGGGTCTCGTAAGCCGATGTTTGGGATAGATTACATGAGAAAGGAAAAGTTTTTAAATTGTTTGAGATTTCATGGCCCGGTTTTATATAGTGGTTGAGTTTAAGTCAGGTAATACCTCGAACCCTATTTTGATGTTGGATACGGGCGAGGGGTGTTACATCTTGTGTCATGACATTGAGGGCAGTATACTCAACTTCAGGGTATCTCCAGGGGTATGTCGCGACATCCTCAAGCTATGTCGCGAAACTAAAGGCAATCTTGGAATTCTTCTATTTTGCTCCATATATTGTGACATCCAATGCTTTTTGTTGCAACCTAATGACCAGTATCAAGTTAATATGCCTCCTAATGGTCTCCTACACACTCACAAAGTATATTAGCTCACTCGTAGGCCTCATTTGACTCCTAAGGTCAATAAGACTCAAATTACTCATTTTATTAAACTTACTAAACTTACGAAAATGTAATTAAAACTTAACTAAAATGCTTATGCTCAAGCTCTTAAAGTGTGAAAACTAGTTTAATCTGCTACACCAATTACGAAAGATCAACCACTTGTATTAATAACCTATTGGCATGCCAATTGTATCCTATCCTATGTTCATCAGGGCTAGATACAAGTAACCGCATAATCTTTTACAATTCAATTACATTTCTAACCTTGAATTAACTTTATGATTATAGCATCATATAGATATATAAATACAAATATTCAAAAAATATAATTCACAAGTCAATATAATATTGCAAATTATTCTAATTTAAACCATACAAACTTGTCAAGGCCAAATTGTAGAGATAGTAAAAGTACAGGGAGTAATCAACAACTCTTTTTTCCTCAATTGTCAACTAGTTCGTGATCTATAAAGTAATTTATTTCAATTTATTAGCCTCAATTTCATATAATATTCAATTTAGTGCATATGACTTCCTATTTACAATTTTTTCATATTTGACCTAAACTTTTACATTTTATACAATTTAGTTACTAAACCCAAAAAATTCAAATTTATCACAAATTCTTAAATGTTTATGCTAGCTGATCGGCTGTTTAACATCACATTAATAATGTGCAAGCATACACTGTCGATGTAAGTATTGTAGACAAATATCAGTCTGTCGGATATCGATCCCACGAGGATGGTTGTCTTTTGTCCATACTAACATGAAATCAAAAGTAATCACCAACGTTAGAAAATAAAAGTAAAAGAAACAAGTGGAGAATACTATTCCTAGATAGCTCAAATTGAATCTATCCATTCCCTTTTGTGTCACACTCAAGGCTCCTTGTCAAGAGCTAAGCTGTATCCTTTTCACGTCGGTTCACCCGTCAAAGCTTAAGCCGCCATAGCCGAAAGCTTCAAGGGATAGGTTGAAGAAGATGATCCAAAAAGCTCTCTTTTTTTTTTTTTTATATGAATATTTATATTATTCCCCAAATAGCCCAGGTGTCCTTTCATTAGAATCATGCTGCCTCTGTACATACAAGTCAGTTGTACCAGACTGGACAGCTCACGTATTTTTGTTCCTATCTAGACAGTTGTCAGGTGCGAAGACAATGCTGGGCATAATCTGAAATTACTCATGCAGCGACATTAGTACCAAAACATGACAAAATTAATGGTAAATAAGCTAAGATCCACTGAGTCATAAAATGTAAATTACTGAACTGAAAATACTAAAATATGTGCTAAAGATAACTAAATGGGAACAAATTAGCCAATAAGTAGGGAGAAAATATATGTTCTTTCTAGTACTATCACACACCCAAACTTGAGTTTTTACTTGTTCTCAAGTAAAATAGAAGCTTGCAAGGCTACACAAGAATTTACTAAGGTAAATGATCATTCTAGTAACTTGAATCACCTAAAACCCAAATGAATGATTCACATTCAGATGACAGAATATTGCATCGATAATATGTAAGTATGAATGAATAAGATTGCATCTTCATCAAAACCAGTATCATGCTTCAAATCTAAAATTCTATCTACCAGTACAAAATTTATTGTACAATATATGTTTTTTTGTGTGAAAAAGGGATATCATTGAATTATTGTACCCTTATTCCTGAGAAGTAACGATGGAGTGCAACAAACCCCCAGGGAGTACATAATTGTGCTGAAACACACTTGTGCAACAACAACCTTTGGCCAAATTCATTTTTCTAATGCTTGCATTGGAGTGTTCCCTTTTTAACATTTCACAATACACCCACTTTGGGGTGTCTCTTATTCATAGCTATATATAATTATGAGTAGCTGTAAAAAGCAGATTCATTCAAGATTCACGAAATGCTACTAGTCATCCATTACTAATGCAACCTAAATTATTCATCAAAGAATTGAAGATACAACATTCAGTTAAATTTATCCAACTAATTCATTGATAGTTCACATGATTCAAGAATTAAGCATCGAATGTAACAAATTTTTTTAACACATTTGCATTAACCACAAATAAACCCTGCATGCTACATTAATATTAAAAAAAATTGAAATATGGGTGTATTTCCAATCCCCATATGTATTCCTCCAAACTTAATGTTCGCATTGTCCTTAATGCACTAACATTAAAATGCGATGAAAATAACAATGTAACGACAATGTTCACTAACAAAATGAAAATTACAGCTACATGCAATGCATAGATACTTCAGCTAAAACTTAAAATAAACTAACTCAATTTTCCTTGACCATCAATGTGGCTGCATGATGTTTCTTTTTCCTCCTTCTTGCGCTTTTTGTCTTTGGAGCACTTTCTCTTCTTTTCTTTGGGCTTCTCACGATCCTCAGATTGTTCCTCAATTTTCGGTGCTGCCTCGACATCACTGACTGCTTCTTGTGTATGTGGGGTCACCTTGAGTGGTCCGGTATAGACCGCTATAGCCAACAAATTGTAGTGCTCCTCACTTGTTAACTCTACAACTTCCACCGGTCTAGCTCTATCTTGCTCGTGATTATCATTAGTTGTATCCAAAAACTCAATTGCATTGACAATGTCCTCAATAGATTCTTTATCAGTAGCTTCTGTCTTATTATTTTCTTCCTCAGCCTTCTCATTCGTAACTTCAACACGGACGTCCTTCTCTTCCACAATTACTTCGTCCTCAACAACAAATGCCTCTTGACCAACAATGATGTCACCCTCGACCAGGCTATCAATCCTTCACATGCACTCCTCAACGTCTCTTGAGTCCTCTTCTTTCTCAACATCAAAGATGTGCACAATGGAAGGGGATTCCATCGATCTATCTTAGTCCCCTAGGTCATCTTCTTCGAAGGAGGGTTTATACTCTCAGATAATCAGTGGGAACACTGGAAATTTTGGGTGTGGGGTCGTGCTTAACTGACGTAATGTAGCTATAATAGAGTTGTTATACGTCCTGGTATAAGCGTAGAACAAATTTTGTAATCTGTCCTTATCCTCTATTGTAGCGACAAGCCTGATATGCATATTACTGATGGAATTAACCAACTTCTCGATATCCTTCATTTTGTGTAGCAAAGATATCTCTGAAGTCAAGTTTGTTCCCTTGCTTTCTGCTTTGGTTTTGCCCTTCCTTGTCTAGCTGGTCTCTGCCTCCTTCATTGTCGACATATCTTTTCCACGAGTCATTATTTCAATAGACGCTTTATTGATCGGGCCCTTATTTTCCAAGACCTCTTCATCATCACAAGGCACGATCCCTTTCTGCTGACACAATAGCATCACCAACGATGGGAAAACTAAAATTCCAGTTTGCCTTGCGACGCAGTCAACAATTTCTTGGTGGAGTATTGCACCGACATTAATCTTTTGCCCTTGACAATTGAATGTATCAAGCACAGTGTTGTCAGTAGAGGGTAGTAGCCTGCAATTGACAAAATGAAACCAGATTTTACTTTGCAGTGTCAGAAAGTGGCGGTGCATCGTATAATTCTTTTAATGTGAACACGTCCATAGTGCTCCTTCGACACATAAATCCTTCACCAACAGGTCCCTTTTGTCGTCAGTGTAAAAATCACGTACCAATGAAGGAGAATAGCTTTCAGGATACGTGTAGTCTCTGATACGAGCTTGATTGATGTTGATTCGAGTCGTTTAGATTGCCCGATCGTTAAATTAAGCAAGTGTTGAGTTTTAACAAAGTAGGCTGGAAAAGATGAAAATATAGGTTCAGACAAGGTCTAAAAGATAATTAAATTGGCTAATAGAGTAATTTAGCAATAGACAACATGTTTGGTCTTCCTATTCAACTAATAATTAACTCTAATGAGCTGAATAAACTTGATTCAATGCTTGATCAGCTAAAGAGTCATAAGAGCCTTTTAATTTCTCCTTGGACAGCCAAATGAGCAATAGCCAACAATTAATGTCATTTGGCACACGAACAGCCCCCTTTATGTGAATGCTTGAATATAAATGATCAAAAGGTGTGAATGGACGAATTAGAATAGCCACCATCATGTGAAAATGTTTAGGAACTAAATGGGCTTGTGTGAATAGCTCCTTGTCCATTGAACTCCTCAAATAGTCACTTGGAGAAGCTCATAATAGCTGCTGGTCTTAAATTCATTCCTCTCTTTAATGCCAATCAATGCACCAGCTAGTTCAATTGGTTAGTTCACCTATAAACACAATTAAACTTTAATGAGCTGTAGTAACTAAAACTCATTTAATAGGCTAAAACAAATTAAATGGCTATAGCAAATTAATTAACTTAGAACATGTTAATTGCCGAATTTATCTAAACAACTAAATAAAATTAAAACAACTTAATTACTTAAACTAAAATAACTGAACACATTTATAGTTTAATCCAGCAACTATTTAACTAAAATTCAGCTTGCAATAAGCTGTATGGAATGCATGGTGTTGAGCTCCATGCTTGCCTGATGAGTCCGACCACTCCCCTCCCCAAGATCGATCAATGTGACTTGCAATGGCGTCTTGAAACTTCTTGGCACAAGACAGAGTAATGGGACCTTGTGGCAACCCAATGGGATTGGTCGTAGCTTCCCGAGCTAGGATCGAATCAGTCTCCCACTTCAACTTAGAGATGGTTCTAGAGACTCGTTTGCCCAAGTCTTACTGTTGCAAAAGGAGAATGCCCTGTTCTGGGTAGAAGTTTCGCTTTAAGATGTTTTGAAATCGATCTTTGGCCGCTTTCGTTAAAAAGATCACCGGCTCTTTTTTGTCATTGGCATAGAGGATTCTGACTTACGAATTGTAGTAGAAGAGGATGAGTGTTCTTCAACAGGCTTGGTGGCTTTCTTGACTGATCCTCTTGTTCTTGCCATGTTTTGTTTGAAAGATGGTTTAAAGGTGTAAAGGTACAAACTTGGGGAACAAAAAGTGAATAAAAATTGTTGCTTGGGTGTTTTACAGTCTACACAGTGAAGAGGGGTTTATATGAGTGAAAGAAGAATATGGAAATGTGTGATTTTTCTGAAGGGAAATAAAGTTGGCGGGAATAATTACATCCAATAAGAATTGCACCTACTCAGACTGATCAAATGGCTAGGTGACTTTTGATCAAACGGTGGGATCTAAAATTTCTTATCTGCCCTCATTCTTACTGAGTCAAAAGTGACAGTACAATAGTACGAACCGCGTCGACAACGGTACCTAAATATTCTACAAAAATAGAAATAAATAAAAAAATAAAACAAACTTGAACAGAAACAAAAATAAAATAAAAATAAAATTTCATACTAAATTTTATAAGAATTAAAATTTTTCGACCAATTTAATGGTCTCTGCCTTCTTGTGATCAATATTCCCAAGATAAAGTTTCAATCGCTGGCCATTCACTTTGAATTGGTGTCTATCATTTAAATCTCTGATTGTGACTTCACCATGAGGAAATTCTTTAACAACTTTGAAAGGTCCAGACCAACAAGAGCGCAATTTACTCGGGTGTAACTTCAATCTAGAATTGAATAATATAACTTGTTGACTCGCAGTAAACTATTGCTGTAAAATAATTCTGTCATGCCATCTTTTGGTCTTTTCCTTGTAAATTGTAGCTTTTCATAGGTATTTCGCCTAATCTCCTCTAGTTCAGTGATGTCCAACAGCCTTTTCTTTCCAACAGCTTCATAGTCCATGTTCACTTGTTTAATTGCCCACATTGCTTTGTGTTCTAGTTCAACTGGCAAGTGACATGCTTTCCCAAAAACCAATTGATATCATGTAACACCCTAAATTTTGGGCCTAAAAGTATTAGGTCTTGAGCATGGGAACAGTTAGGAGGCTGCACATAAATGTTTAGTCATGCAAGAAAGTGACACAAATGAGTATCTGCTTCAGTGGTTGAGTGTTCTAGGAAGTGTCTGAGAAGTCTTGGGTTCAAGCCTTGGCTTATGCAAAAGTTTTGTTTTTAAAGGAATAAATCCTCTCTTTAGGCAGTAGGCTTTTAAATAAATGTGGGTATTTTATGTTAGAAAGGGCCTGCTGGTCAAGGGGATAGGTGGCGTGTTGATGTTCCATGAGGTCTGAGGTTCGAGTCCTATTTTAAGTAGTGGATCATTTTATTTTACTGTGAGTACGTAGGAGTGTTCTAGCTTGGCCGAAACTCTAAAGAGTTTGAAAGGGATTCAAATTGGTTAGTTGAGAGTTTAAAGGAGAGATTTGAGGAGTGGGTTAAGGGATTGGTGGTGGGTTTGAGGGATTTGAGAAAAAAAATGTGGGGTTTTGAATAGAGTGGGAGAGTTGGAGCCGAATGTGTACTCTTGCTATGGGAATTTCGGTTTTGGGGTAGTCAATTGCTCTACATTTTGGTGACTGGTAACATTTTGGTTCTTTTCTCTCTTCTTGAAGGTCGAGTAGTGTCTAAGGTTCTTTTGGGTATCTCTTTTTCTACCTTATACGACTTTGTTCTCCCTCTCTCTTTTCTTCTCAACGCCTTCAGGTTTCACAAGTTTCTCTCAATTTTTTGGTCCTTTTTGTGGTCTTTCTTGGCTGGCCGATTCTCTTTTTATTCTCTCTCTCACCCTTAATCGGTTTCTTCTTAATTGAATACTACTATTTCTTTCATCTCACTATGTCGATTCTCCATTGCTCTCTGTCGTTTTTGGTGGTAACTACAACTATTTAAATTTTTTCTCCCTTTTTCTTTTTCTGCCGTATTAATAACTTTCATCTACCATCTTCCTCTGCTAGGAGTGTGTTGGTGCTTGCCTTGCCACTGTCTGTCGAGTTGGGCACTCATATTAGGGAGAGGTCGATTGCTTTCCTTCCTTAGATTCAGTTTGCGTTCTCGGTAAGTGGTTTACACTTTGGTTCTAACTGTTTATGCAAACGATATGGTTAAGGGTAATGGGTTTTGGTTGGAATGCAGATGGTCTCTAAGGGCCTGAAACCAGTCTTCTGTATCGGTTGCGATGTGCTAAGGCTTAATAGTTCGAGCAAGGCAAGTGTTAATTCATATCTTGGATAAGTGTTATAAAAGGGATTGTTTAATCCTGTCGTTAAAGGGACTAATGGTATATTATGTTTGAATCTAGGTTCGGAGCGCTTGTGGACTAGTTGCACACTTTCGTATCAAGGTGTGTAAAAATATTGCCTTTAATCGTAGATCGGTAAAATCTGAAATAAGTGATCATTGATGCAACACAAGCATACTCTCGCTCGTGTGGTAGTCCAAATGCCTAAACATGAGCGTATAATTGTAGAGGCCATCATGAGCAATTTTATGGGCTTAGGCCGTTTTGGGCCACGTGAGGCCGAAATGGGCCGTGTGGGCTCCACAGGCTTGTGGGCTCCACACAGGTCAACCACACGGACGTGTGAAGATTATTGGGCCAGGCTGTGTAATTCACACGGCCAAGGCCATTTTTGGGCTTTGTGGGCCACACGCCCCGTGTGGGCCCACATAGGCCCACATTATGGGCCTTAGGCCCATTCTCACTATTTGACTGCTAAGGTTGCACGGGTCGCCCGAGACGACTGTGGACCTACTGTTGGGTCGGTAAGTATACCTAGACCCCAATTTGATGAAATGACTGTTATACCCTTATAAGGTAAAATGACTGAAATGCCCCTATGATATGTATGATTGTAATCGAGCATGATATTTTGCATACATGTATTATATTATAACAAGACATATTGCATGGGGATGAGTTATATTGATTGGAGGAAGTGTACTATACTAGCAGCTCTACTGAAAATACTGTTTAGTGCCACAACGGTGCTATATTTTGGAGTGTAGGGATGGGTGGGTTGATTTTATCCTCACATAGAGTGTAGGGCTGGATAGAGTGGAGTGGAGAGGATGGATGGATTAATTTATGATTGTATTTCTGATACTCTCACTGAAATGGGCTAAGGGCCACACTGATACTGTTACTATATTGGGCTAAGGCCCTAACTGAAACTAAACTATTACTGATATGGGCTTAGGCCCAGACTGTATTTTCTCACTGTATGTTTGACTATTGTTTATTAAGGGATTACTGACTGAGTTTTCGTAAGCTCACCTTTTTACTTATCTGCGCAGGTAATCCTTAGGCGAATCGGTGCTACGAGGGACTCAAAGGTGGCCACACAACAACTTACGCTTCCATATTTGACTTTTAATTTATAAGTAGTTTTATTTGGAAGGCCTCTTTAAATTTTTAAATCTTTAACTTGGGGATTTATTTACACAACTATATATCTGCTAGCAGTAGGACTCGAGTCTTCAAAAGATAAATGCTTTTCAAAACATCATGGCGCAACATGTTTCAAAAGCTTCTGCAAGAAACATCGTTTTAAAATAAATAATGACATTTTAATATGATTAATTTTTGACAAATGACTTGTATTTTGAAAATAAACGGCAAGCTTTGAAATCATCTTCAAGGACATTCAAAAAGGTTTAATAGAGAATGGTCTTTTAACAATTTCACACTTTATGAAAAACACTTCAATGTGACATCGCCAGATTCGACCATAACGTCTAGGCCGGGTTTGGGGTGTTACATACCGCGACATCTTTAATGGAGTTTTGTATGCTGTCCGTAATGCCCATAAAGCGTCATCCAGTCTGGAAAACCAATTTTTCCTTAAAGGGTTCACAACCTTTTTAAGAATGTTTTAAATTTGTTGATTCGATACTTCGATTTGTCCATTAGTTTGCAGATGATAGGTAGTAGCCATTCTATGATTAACTCCATACCTTTTCAGAGCAGCTACCACTTGGTTGCAATGAAAGTGTGTACCCTGATCACTAATCAATGCCTTCGGTGTGCCAAAGCGATTGAGTATATGCTTGTGAAAAAATTTAAGAACTGGTTTTGCATCGTCCTTTGGGATTGCAGCAACTTCAACCCACTTCGAGCTATAGTCAACAATTACTAATATATAAAGATTTCCAAATGAACATGGAAATGGTCCCATAAAATCCATACCCCAAACATCAAACAATTCAACCTCCACAATTGGCTGCTACAACATTTCATTGCGTTGGGATATAGACCCTTTACACTGACACATGTCGCATTGATTCATAAAATTGTGGGCGTCTTTGAAAAAAAAAGGCCAGTAGAATCCTGATTGGAGAACCTTAGCGGCAATTCGCAAACCACCGAAATGACCTCCATAATGGGCATCATGACAGTGCTTCCGGATTGAAAGCGTCTCCACTTCTAGAACACAACACCAAATAATGTTGTTATTGCATACCTTGAATAGATACGGCTCATTCCAATGATACTTCGCTACATCATGAAGAAATCCTTCTTTTTTATGGCCTATGACACCCAATGGGAGTTTTCTACACACTAGATAATTAACCAGGTCTGCATACCAAGGGGTTGCCTCTATAGCAAATAACTTCTCATTTGGGAATGCGTCGACAATTTGAAGTATGTTTCCATCTTCACTGCCAACTTCTAACCGAGACAGATAGTCTGCAACTTGATTCTCTAAACCCTTACAGTTTGTTATCTCGATGTCGAGTTCTTGTAACAGTAAGATCCAGCGTATCAATCTTAGTTTTGCATCCTTATTCGCAAAATGATATCTAAACATTGAGTGATTAGTATAAATATAGTAACCTTTCTGCCGACAAGATAAGAACGAAACTTGTCGAAAGTAAAGACTACAACCAAAAATTCTTTCTCTGTAATGGTATAGTTGACTGGAGCCTCTGTAAGAGTTTTGCTAGCATAATAGATGGCGTGAAATATTTTTCCTTTGTGTTGTCCTAGAACAACACCCACAGCAAAGTCGCTTGTATCGCACATAACTTCAAAAGGTTGAGACCAATCTGGTGCAATGACAATGAGTGCATTTACTAGCTGCGTCTTTAATTGAATGAATGCCTCTAGACATGCATCGTCAAAGAAGAATTTTTAATTCTATTCTAGCAATGAGCATAAGCGCTTTGGAATTTTTGAGAAATCTCTAATAAATCTTCGATAAAACCCCGCATGCCTAAGAAAACTGCGAATACCTTTCACATTTGTCGGTGGAGGTAATTTTCCAATGATTTCCACTTTAGCTTTGTCTACTTCAATGTATTGAGTAGAGATATGATGGCCTAACACAATGCCTTCAGTTGCCATGAAATGGTATTTTTCCCAATTAAAACAAGACGTGAGTCTTCATATCGCTGCAATACTTTATCTAAATTTTCAGCGCAATGATCAAAAGAATTTTCAATCATATTCGAGAATATTGCCATCATGCACCTTTGAAATGTGGCTAGTGCATTGAAAAGACCGAAAGGCATACGGCGAAAAGCAAAAGTACTAAAGGGACAAGTGAAAGTTGTTTTCTCTTAATCTGGTGCAATAGCAATCTGATTGTACCCAGAATAGCTGTCTAAGAAGCAATAATAGGCTCTTCCAGCAAGCCTGTCCAATATTTGGTTAATGAAAGGAAGTGGGAAGTGGTCCTTCCTTGTCGCAGCATTAAGCTTGTGATAATCCATACAGACTCGCCATCTCGTAGGAATGCGTGTAGGAATTAATTTGTCTTTATCATTGATAATCCATATATACCCTATTTGTCTTTAGGAACACATTGCACTGGACTTACCAAATTACTATCAGAAATAGGGTAGATATGTAACAGCCCGGTTTAGACCCTAGCCGAAAAGGGGGTTTCGAAACCATAAATTCAAGGTCATAAAATTATTTTAATATTATTTTTTTATTTACAGCATATTATTTGATATGTGTAAAAATTTTGTGAATTAATTTTATCGATTAGTTGTCTAATTTGATAAAAGGACTTAATCGCAAAAAATGGAAAAAAAAAGAGGCTTTCTATTTGTTAAAGTACTTATTTGTTATGGTTTCTTAATTTTAAAGTCCTTAAAATGGAATTTGGCAATTGAAAAATGGGATAGACGGTTATGGGTTTAAAATGAATGATTTTGTTTTGTATAAAGGATAGAGAAATTTATAAATTGTATATTATAGGTAATAAATAAAATAAAACATGAAATGGCAATGCATGTTCATCTTTTAATGGCTGAATGTTAAAAGAAAAAAAGAAAGCCATGGATGTTGTTAAGGGTTCGACACTTTGAAGTTCAAATTGAGGTATGTAATTTGCTCAGTTTTTGATAATTTTTACATTTTTGAGATCGTTGCTTCGAATACTAGCTAGCCTATGCTTGAATTTTTTAATTGGTTGTGGATTTTATGATTTTCCATTGTTGGTAGCTTGAGATTTTTGTGGTTTGATGATGAAAAATAAATATTTGATGTTAGATTATCATGTTTTATTAAGTGATTTTTTTGATAAAAATGCTTATTAAGGACTAAGTTATGAAATTTGTAATTTTAGAGGTCAAAATGTGAAATAAATGAAATTAATGGGTTGCTAGGGACCTAGGGAGAATTCGGCCTAACATGGGCATAATGAAATTTTGAATATTTGGTGTTGTTTTAAATTAGGGACTAAATTGTAAAATTGTAAAATGTTAGGGGCTTAAGTAAAAATGCCCATTTATGTGATTTGGATGAAAATTGAATAAGTAAATGATTAAATAAGTTAAATTTAAATTTATTTAGATCAAGAAAAGAGGAAATCAGATTTGGATCAGGAGAAGTCGAAAGTTTTCGAATAGTTGTTTCGGTCCGTTCGTGTTCGTATAAGGTAAGTTCATAAGTAAATAAATGTTCTCGAATTCAAACACATATGTTTTATATATTGCCGAATTGAATTGTATTTATATACATATTGCCGAATTGAACTAAGTATGAGATGACTTGTTTCGATCTGGAATTGATTGAATTATGACGTCAGAAAGCCCGTATAAACCATATGAATAGTATAGGATACATATGTCATGACATAGGATTCTGAGATGTGTTATCGTGTAAGACTACTTCTGGGACGTTGGCATCGATTTGAGATTTACGTGTAAGACCATGTTTGGGACATTAGCATCATATATGATTTTGTGTAAGACCCTATCTGGGACAGTGGGATCGATATGTGATAACATGTAAGACCATATCTGGGATATGGCATTGTACGAGCTTTATGAGCTATCTGAGTATCCTTATTTTTCCCGAATGGTTCAACGGGCAATATCGAGAAATGAATGACTATGTAAAAGTATATATGATTCAAGTATGTACAAAGTGTATATGATACTCATGAATGAAAGGTGAGCATGTTTCAAATGACGATATGTGAAATACATAACAATGAATGAATTGAATGTATACAAATGAATGTTGTGATACATATGCTCGTTATATGAAATTGTAATGAAATAAGCTTAATTATATTCAAGAGTTCGAATGCCATGAGATAGTGGTTCTATGTTTCAAACATGGGATTTATGAAACATGAAACATGGTTTTGAGGTATGATAGTTTGTTTTGAAAGATGATTAGATAAATATTATTGATAAAGTTAAATTATCAAATATGTTATGTATATGTGAAAGAGTTAAATAAGCATGTTTTGATTTGTTGGTTACGTGTTTCGTATGATCGAATGTGATATATATGAATGAGGATTACATATGGTTCAAACAATAGATTTATGAAGCATGTGAAAATGACTTTGATGTATAGTAGTTAATTTAAATTTTTGAACTGATAAATGAGATTGAAATGGTTGAGTTTGAAAGCATGGTTTATATGATCATTTATAAATAAGGTAAGTAAAGTTGTTTAATATGGAAATATGGATTATATGAGAAAAATGGTTGTATATGTGTATGTAATTAACTAAATTCGGCCTATTTGAAATGAATTATATATGTTATTGTGATGAATTATTTGCTTATGGCCTACTAAGCTTTCAAAGCTTACTTTGTGTATTTTTCCTTATTTTTTATAGAGTTTCAGAGACTTGCTCGGGTTGGAAGTTATAGGAGATCACATCATACTATCTAGTTTTCGCTTCGGTAAATAAATGCTTTGAGTTTTGGTTATGTGGCATGTATAAGCTAGTTTTGTTATACTGGTTTTAAAATTTGTATATTTATATATAGCCATGTGAAAATGGCTTGTTAATGTTGTTAATGTTGGTGATTTTTTGTCATGAATTAGTTTATTTAGAAAGTATGATTTAAGGTATATTTTGTGTGATGGAATGGTCTTGTGATTCGGCTTGGGTAACAATGTTGTTGATGGATGGGTTTTCGAGTGTGGTACATGTTTTATAAGCTATGTGATGACTTTGTTATATCTCGTGAAATTAGCTATTTGGTGTGACACATTATTGACTTATAAGTTGATGTATAATTTATCTTGTAAATTTGCTTGGAATTGGTAAATGATATGCATACGTACTGGACTATTGATAGATAAATTAAGTATATATGCATATGGCATATTTGTTTGTGGATCAGTATATAAATGTCAAGTTGGATAGTTTAATTTTTGATTCCTCTTTTGGTTTTGTGTATGTGTTAATGGCAAACCATAGTAGTAAAATGGCTAATTGGACTTGGTTACTTATTAGAAAATAATGATTGTAATAAGTATGTTTTGTTGGGTATATGAATAATTATAAAGTGATCTATTGTTGTTTGTATTCGGTCAAGAAATAGTATAAATAGTTGAATAATGAATGGAGAACTTGGAACGAATGTTGAGGCTATTTGATGATTGAATTGATGGCTCTTTGTATAATGGGTATGCCTTGACTTGTTATTTGAGTTCAAGAATAATTCATGAGGATATAGTAAAATGCACATGAATTTTAGATGTGCAAAAGCTATAATTGACTATTTGGTGATATGACTATTATCTCACATAAGTATGTCTTTTAAGTAGAATAATATGGCTAGTTATGGCTTAATATGAAACATGTGAAATTTGGTTTTGATATATGAAAGCTTGATCCGAAACTTGTATAGATTATGAGTAATGATGTAATTAAATTATGAATCATGATTTGTAATGAAAGTCTTGGTTAGTATGAAATAAAAGTATGGGTTATGCATGAGCCATGATTAGCATGCATGTTTGAATTTAGTTGATATTGAGAATCAAATATGCGTATCTAGTTTAAGTGAATAAATAGATTGTGGTTGTATGAGTTTGGAAATGTTAAAAAAATGTATAATTATAATTTGATGCCTGAAAAGTGATTTATAACTGCGTTGAACTGTGTTTAGTTTAGTAACGCCTTGTAACCCTAATCCGGTGACGGATATGGGTTAGGGGTGTTACAAGATAATTCTAGCATCAAGCCACTTTATAATTTCTTTCTTAACAGCTTCCTTCATCTTCGCGTTTAATCTTCTTTGTTGCTCAATCAATTACTTGCCTTCATCTTCCAACTTGATCTTATGCATCCAAAAAATGGAATAATGCCTCGGATATTGGCAATAATCAAGCAATAGCTTGTTTATGTTGTTTAAGAATATGGACCAGTTTCTCTTCTTGAGTTACATCTAGTGTTGCAAAGACAATAAATGGGAGAGTATTATTATCACCAAGAAAAACATATTTAATATTAATAGGTGGTGGTTTCAATTCCAGAGTAGGATCTTCTTCTATAGATGGTTTGAAAATTGGAGCTATTCTGTTAGCTAAGTCTAAGGACTGAATCTGCCATCCATGTTTGAGTTTAATATTATTAGCGTCAACCATGTTGTCACAATTATCTAAGAATTCATCATCAGATGTCACTGTAAACTCCTCAGAAAGTATTGTGCTTTGGTCATTGAATTCTTCTACAATTAAATCATCTAGCACATCAACAGTATAGCATTCCTCTTTATCCTTGCATTGAAAATATTTGAAAACATTGAAGGTAACGTGCTTATCATTAAGTCGCATGGTTAGTTCACCTTTGTAAACATCAATAAGAGTTTGTCCGATGGCTAAAAATGGTTGTCCCAAGATTATCGGAACCTCCTTGTCTATCTCGTAGTCAAGTATAATAAAATCAGCCGAAAAAATGAATTTGTCCACACGAACTAAGATATTTTTTATTTGCACTTCAGGTTGAGCAAAAGGTTAATTAGCTAGTTGCAATGTCACTGCAGTAGGTTTCATGTGACCTATTCCCAACTTTTTGAAAGTTGATAGTGGCATTAGGTCGATTCTAGCTCCCAAGTCGCATAAAGCCTTGCCCAAATAATGGTTGCCAATTGAACATGGGAAAGGAAAGCTCCCAGGATTTTTCATTTTGGGGGGGGAACTTATTTATGAAAAAAGTACTACAGCCCTCTATGAATGCAGTAGTTTACATATCACTGAGCTTCTTCTTCTTGGACAAGAGGTCCTTCATAAATTTTCCATAATTCAGAATTTGCACAAGAGCACCTACTAAAGGAATATTAACCTAAGTTACTTCAGTGTGTTCAAGAACTGTTGGTATTGCTTATCTTATTTATTCTCCTTGAATCTTTGTGGAAAAGGTAAGGTGGAGATACATCTGATTGTGCCGACACCTTTGGTTGCGCCGACAGTTTCGAGGGCCGGACATTGGGCATATGAGTGACAATTTTTGGAACTTCATTCTCTGATGCATCGACAAGCTCTTCAGATTCAACCTTCTCATTAGAGATCATTTCACCAGTAGTTTGAGGTGCCACAATAGAGTCTGTAGTTGGCTCGCCAGTTTGTTTACCACTCTGAAGCATGATAGCCTTGTAGTGTTCTTTTCTCCTTGGACTGGGATTTTCCATATCACTAGGTAGTGTGCCTGGTGGTCGAGTATTCAGATTCGAAGCAAGTTGTCCCAATTGTTCCTCCAATGCCCGAATGGAAGATGAATTCCCTTGCATAATAGCTTTTGTACGAGTCATATGCTCCCGCATTAAAGCCTAAAGAGCAGCTAACGGGTCAAAAGGAGAAGCTTGTGTGTACTATTGCTGTCGATGTTCTGGAGCATTATGATTCGGCATTGAAGAGTGTTATGATTGCATCTGATTCTAGTGTGGGTGCATCTGGCTTTGTTGTGGTTGTATTTGAGTGTGCTGGTTATAGTTCTATTGTTGTTGATTGTAGTTCCCTTGTCTTGAATTATAATTGCCTTGAGTAGATATATTCCTATATCGAAATGTCGCAGCATTTTGTCCAACATTCTGAGTTCCACAGGACTGTTGATTACGAGCAAAATTATTATAAGAGTTGTCATAAGAATTATTGTGGATGTTACTGACATAAAAGGCATTCTCTGCATGTTGTGGACAATCTTCACAGTTGTGGTTGTCATTGCAAATCTCACAACAAAAGGTAGAAACATCATCTTATTAAGTGACTTTTATAGGTGCAACGTCACTAGTCCCTTGCATAATTTTTTATCATATTTGCAAGAGAAGAAACTTGAGCACTAATTGCAGATATTGCATCCAATTCAATAACTCCTAGAGTAACTTTTCCGTATGCCGCTCTAGAGATAGGGTATTGATAATCATTCTGAGCAATTCTCTCAAGAATTCTAATCACATCATTATAAGTACAATCCAGCAAAGTTCTATTGGCTGATGCATCGACAAGATTCCTCGTGTGTGAATTTAGCCCATTATAAAAAATCTCAATTTGTGTTTCCTGTTGAATGTCGTGCATGGGACAATGTCGAAGCAAAGATTTATAACGTTCCCAAGTGGTCTAAGGATTCTCATCGTCCACCTGATGATAAGCTGTAATATCATTTTAGAAATAAGCACTCATTGTCAGTGGGTTAAATCACAAAACAAACTGTGTTGCTAGTGCATTCCAAGAAGTAATTGATCTGGTAGGTAGCCTAAGGAACCATGTATTAGTTCTTCCCTGCAAGGAATAAGGAAATAATTGCATCTCCAAAGCGTCATCAAGAACGCATTGTTGACTAAAGGAAGCACAAATCAATAAAAATGATTTAAGATGTTCTCGTGCATCTTCATGTGTTAGTCCAACATATTGCCCATTAGAATTCAACATTTGAAACATTACTGGCTTAAGTTCAAAATTTCTAGTTTGGATTGCTGGCCTAACAACTTCTGGTTGTAAGTCATCCAAGACAGGTATGACAAAATCTTGTATAGTCCTGTTTTGTATTTGAGCATCTTGCTGCAATGGTGGGTCATTAGCATTTTGGTTCTGCATCAGGGGTATGAATGCATTGTTTCTTAGAAAAGCCATATTCCTTTGTTTTCAAAGTCTCCTCCGAACGGTTCTTTCGATTTCTGGATCAAAATCAGCAATAAACTCTGAATTACTTTCGGTTATACAACACCTAAAACAAAATGTGCAACTAACGACAAAAAGAAAACCAATTAGTAGCAACAAAATATTATGAAATAAAAACAAACAAAAATAAACATCAAACAAACACCTTCTCGGGCAACAATGCCGAAACATGATTGACTGTTTAACGTCACAGCAATAATCTGCAAGCGTACACTGTTGATGCAAGTATAGTAGACAGATATGAGTCTGTCGGATATCGATCCCACAAGGATGGTTGTCTTTTGTCTATCAATGTCAGTACAATAAATAGATAGGAATGAGATAAATTATAAATGTAGTTATCGAAGCAATAACTTGGAAACAATAAGATAAAAAATGATATTGATAAATTGGGATCCCTAATGTGAATGTTCAACAGAATGCTAAGTGCTCACTAGGTATAAAAGGATAGGTGATTGTCAATGCATTAAATTGCAATGAATATCTTACCAATCTTAACTTCTATATTTAATCAAAGACTTAAACATGCACATTAGCCACACCTTCCGATGATGGCAATGGAACACTATTAAAAACAAGTGGATTAAATTCCTCTAATCCTCAAGTAACTTCCGTTGTCATACTTGTTAGCTTGAACTTTCACTACACCTTCTAGTGTCAGTGACCGCAATAACACTTCCATGTTAAAAACATTCAAACCCAAAGATTAAACAGTAGAAGCAAGATTGAATAAAATAACATTTAACCCATAATCATGTGTACTTCCATACTAACATGAAATCAAAAGTAATCACCTGTGTTAGAAAAGAAAAATAAAAGAAACAAGTGGAGAATACTATTCCTAGACAACTCGACTTGAATCTATCTATTTCCTCTTGTGTCACACTCAAGGCTCCTCATCAAGAGCTAAGTTGCATCTTTTTCACGTCGGTTCACTCGTCAGAGCTTAAGCCGCCATAGCCGAAAGCTTCAAGGGATAGGTTGAAGAAGATGATCCAAAAAGCTCTTTTTTTATGTGAATATTTATATTATTCCCCAAATGGCCAAGGCGTCCTTTCATTAGAATCATGCTGTCTTTGTACATACAAGTTAGTTGTACCAGACTGGACAAGTCACATATTTTTGTTCCTATTCAGACAGCTATCAAGTGCGGCGACAATTCTGGGTGCAATATGAAATTACTCATGAGCGACATCAGTACCAAAATATGACAAAATTAAAGGTACATAAGCTAATATCTATCGAGTCATAAAATGTAAATTGTTGAACTGAAAAATACTAAAATATGTGCTAAAGATAACTAAATGGGAACAAATTAACCAATAAGTAGGGAGAAAACATATGTTCTTTCTAGTACCATCAGTAGCCAAATTTTCATTCATATTAGTACAACCCATAATTTTTCAAAATTATAATAATTTTATGTCAAATTTAATTTTTACCAATTAAGCCCTTTAACTAAACTAACTAAAATCACTTTAGAAAATGGTTTTAATCAACAACCAAGATCAATATTCTACCATTAAACTTCAAAAATAACTAAGATTCATTAATGACAAAATCTAAAATCTTTAATAGTTTTAAAAACAGAGATACGAGTTAGCTGGGCCTAATTGCAATGATATCAAAAACATAAAAATTACTAAAAACGGATTAAAGTAACATACCATGCAAGAACCAAGAAGGTGACCGAAGCTTCAAGCTCTACAATGGAATTTTCTTGTTTCAATTTTGGTGGAAGAAAGGTTTTGGAAAGATCACCATATTAATTTTATTTTTTTATGTTTTAATTACTTTATTATATTAATCTAAAATTTTTAATTTAATAAACATCATAAATTGTCCATTATAATTAGATATGGCCTAATTACAACATAAAACCTCCATTTTTCCCTAATTAACAACCAAATCACTAAAATTTTTGGACCGAACTTCAATATACCTATATAGTAACTCTGTAAATATTTAATAAAAATATTTACAGGCTCGGTTTACAAAAATAAGGTCTTGATATCTCATTTTCTAAAACCACTTGAACTGAACTATTTCTTCAATTAGCAAAAATTATTAAACCAAAATCCAATATACTATTATCATTGACTTGCAGTGTAACACCCCTAGCCCATAATCGTCGCTGGAATAGGTTAAGAGGCATTACCGGACTTGTAATTCAATTCAGAACAATTATATATCAAATAACATCATTACAATAAATGTTATTCATTCACATTCAATGTGAACTGGAATCGAGCATACAAAGCCTAAATCATGCATTCGGGGTCAATCTGATAACATATAAAAGTTTTGGAAACTTAGAAAAATTTTCAACTTTTCAAAGGTCACACGCCCGTGTGAACAGGTCGTGTGCCTCACACGGCCTTAGACACGCCCGTGTGAACAGGCCGTGTGCCTCACACGGCCTTAGACACGCCCGTGTGTCTAAGCCATGGCAAAACAGGGCATACATACTGATTTGTCCACACGGCAACAAGACACGCCCGTGTGCCAGGCCGTGTGAAAATTAAGGAGGCTACTGACTTGGCCACACGGCCGACCACACGCCCGTGTGCCGTCCCATGTGCCACACACGACCAATAGACACGCCCGTGTGTCTAGGCCGTGTCAAAACTGGAGGGTATACTGACTTTAATTCGTAGGGTACCCCAGGGGACACATGGTTGTGTAACTTGACCATGTGTCATACATGACTAAGACACATGCCCGTGTCTCTGCCGGCGACGACAAAAATAGGCCATTTGAATAGCCAAATTTTCCACCCTAAAACATAAGCATATACATTCAAATTTGACCACATTTAAACAACTCAATTTGCAACCAAATGAACCAATTCAATACACATTATAAGCCATATCCAAACTTACCATTCACATGTCCAAATACTTATATAATAACATATACAATTCATTCATCTAACATCCATAAATCAAGACTACCTTTGCATAACTTCATTCAAACATTATCATACCAAAACATACCATATTCAAACACACACATATATACAACCAAAACATGGTACCAAATAAGCCAAATCACATAGCTTAACTTATATACAAATTCATACTCAAACCATGATTCCAAAACATAATTTTAATATCAAACTGGCCTATACATGCCATATTTACATAAGTTCATAAGTTCAAAATACCAAACGGAAATTTGGATAGTGTGACGTGCAACTCCAACTTGTCCGGAATGAGTGAGCTAACGAACCTCTACAAGACATAGAAATAGAAATAGAGTAAGCTTTTAAGCTTAGTAAGCCCGTATAATTCAAAATTAAACTTACCATTTAAAGTAATCAAATGTAATACTAACAAGCCAACAATTCAATATATATCCATCACCTAATTACACATAATCATCACATGTTAGTCATTCAACTAATACATAAACCATAACTTGTTCATATAACATTATTTAGACCCATTGAACCTATTAGAACTTCAAAGGATAATCGAGTGAACAATGTCAATAATCCATCAATTCATCATCATACATGCTCTTTTGAGTCATGGTTGGTAAACTCTTACTGAGTTGATAAACAGTAAGCTCATTGAGCTGAAAACGGTAAGCTCTTTCAAGCTAAATCAGTAAGCTCTAATGAGCTGAAACAGTAAGCTCTTATAAGATATGGTGAGTCCGCAACAAATGTAGGAGCTCGACCATTACAGTAATTCTAGTAACACGTCACTCGTATCCAATGAATTCACATAGTTCATATAGGGCTTGGTAACGAATACAATATATCATCAAGGCATTCATATTTCAAATATTTAAATTAAATACACTCAATTCAACAATTACAAGTATAGAAAAGTTTGATTCTAATTATACGAACTTACCTCGAGTTGCTCGGATGAAAACTAGCGCCTACTCGTCTACTTTTCATTTCCCCCGATCTAATTCCAGTATTTGCTTATCTTGATCTATAATTAATTTTCATTCAACTCAATTTAGCCTAAAACATTCATTTTTGGCCAAATTAAAAATTTACCCCTGACTTTTGACTACTTTGTAATTTAGTCCTTTATACATAAAATGGCAAATTTACACAATTAGGTTATAATCCAAGATAGTCGAATTTCCTATAATCACATAGCAGCCCATATATTCATTTTATTCACATTTTCAACCACAACATTTCTATCTTTTACAAATTAATCCCTAATTCTCATTTTTGTCAAAAATCACTTTATAAAACTTGTATAACAATTATCAAGCTTCCATAATCTATCACTAAACTTCAAAGAACTCATGTATTCAACAATGGCACATTTCAAAATCTATAACAGTTTCAAAAATGAAGGTACGGGCTAGCTAGATTAAGCTGCAACGAGCTCAAAAACATAGAAATCATTAAAAACCGAGCTAAAATCGTGCCTTAATCAAAGGTTGAAGTAGTCAAAAATCAAAGACCTAACTTTCTTCTTCTTCTTTGTTATTTTTGACTAAGGATGGATGAATATAACAAAATTTTTGGTTTTTTTTAATTAAATTAAACTTAATAACTAAATTACTAATATAACCTTATAATTTACCTTATAATAACATGAAATTCATGGACATGAATGTCCATTAACTTAAAATAAGGTCAAATAAAATTATAAGGACTTTCATATTAATAAACCATAGCTATTTAATACCTTTAAATAGTAGAACTCATATTTTACGCTTTACGCGATTTAGTCCTTTTTACCGAATTGAGCATTTAAATGGTAAAATTTCTTTTCAAACTTTCACATAATTAATCTATCAAGCTGTAAACATTATTAAAATAATAAAATAAATATTTTGACTTTAGATTTGTGGTCTCGAAACCACTGTTCTGATTTGACTTAAAAACGGGCTGTTATATGTAGATATTAAATAATAATATTTACAAACTCACTCGTCGGATTTGTGATCTCAAAATCACTATTTTTTACACCATTGGAAAAGGTGTTATTACAATCTCTGTTTTGTGTTTACTATCCCAACGGACTATCCCTATGGATCCCATGGAGTTTTTAATTCATGGTCTTATACCGCTTTAGCATCCTGACGTACTATTTCTTAATGCCATGGAGTCTTACATCCATAGTCTTACCCATCATACTTGGCTGCCATAACATCTTTCATCTATGGTCTTACACCGTTTACCTTTACCCTGTACCATGCTGGCATGACATCTTTCATTCATGGTCTTACACCACGTACCACATACCAGACTTCCATATCATCTTTCATCTATGGTCTTACTGTAGAAGCCCATTTTCAATGGTGTCAAAATAGTGGTTTCGGGACCACAAATTCGACGAGTAAGTCTGTGATAATTAGTATTTAAATTATACGAGTGAATTATAGTTTTAAATTAAATTCTTATTTAATAAATTTTAAGTAAATGAATTAATGGTTAAGTATAAGTGTTTGTTTTGAAAGTTAAGTGGTTTCAGAAAATGAGGTATCGGGACCTCATTTCTATAAAACAAGCCTATAAATATTTTATTTAATATTTATGGAGTGTTATTGGGGTCATTTTAAAATTTGGTTATGAAATTTTGAAAGTTTAAATAGTTAATTAATTAAAAAAGAACTAAATTGTGAAAAGTGCAAAAGTAAGTTACTATAAGTTAAAGGTGTTAATTTAATAAAGACATAATAGTGGAAGGATTTAATGGGTAATTTGACCCTTGGATGTGTAGAGGACGATTATTACACATAGTTGAATTATATTTTATGGTTTTTTAATGGAAAATTGGTAATTTAATTGTAATTATATCATAAGCAATAAGAGAAAAAAAAATTGTTTATCATCTTTCTTCTCCCCTACCACCGAAAAGAAGAAGAAACACCATTTTTTCATTCATGAGGTTCGGCCATGCTTGAGTCTATTGCATGGTATGATATTTTGTTCTGTTTTTAGTAATTTTTATATTTTTGAGCTTGTATTAGCTTCATATAGCTAGCCCGGGGGTTAATTTTTAAAATTGTTGAAAGCCTAGGGACTTGTCATGAATGAGTGTGAAGTTTTTGCGAATGTAGTTGATAAATTATTAAGGTTAGTAGTTAAATATAAGTGTTTTTGTTAAGTAAATTTTAATGATTTTTTGTTTAAGGACCCATTTGTGAAAATGGGAAAATTCAATGAAAATAATGTGAAATGGTGCAAAATATGGGCTGTATGGAAACCCTAGTAAATTCGGCTAGTAGGATTTCTCTTTAAAATTGGTGAATTTGCAAGTTTAGGGTTTAAGGACTAAATTGCAAAAAAAGTTAAAATGTTAGGGGTAATTTTATAATTTCACACTAAAGTGGGTTATAAGCTAGAATTAATAATATTAAGCTATTTGAATTATTTAATTGAATGAAAATTATTGTTTAGATCAAGAAACGAATCAAACAAATCTAAACAGAGGAAAAGCTAAAGTGTCAGATTAGTCGTTGACTTCACATTTACAACTATTTTTGTCGAGGTAAGTTCACAGAATTATTGAATAAGTTTATATATTTGTAAACTATGTTATTTTTATATTTTTTAAATTAGGAATCGTATTGACGAAATATTTTGTAATGAAGTTTAATTAGGAATTGTGACAGCCCTAATTTGACCCTAGTCGGAAAGTGGTTTCGGGACCACAAAACCGAATCATAGAAATAATTAACCGTCAAATTCTATGTTTATTTTGTGTAAGTATAATGTGTGAAAAATATCATGCTTAAATTTTGTTATTGCATGTGAATTTTATTGATTAGGATTAATATGAAAAAAATTAGAAATGTGCTAGCTAATTGTTAAAGTGACTAATTTATGCATAAAGTAAAAGAAAGGTACTTGCATGTCAAATTATCATTTAGTTGAACTAGTGGCCGGCCATGATGATTATTAAAGCTTATTATAGTATTATTTATTAACATTTTGACCTTTAAAATGAATTTATAATAAAGAATAAAAATAAGGCATGGTTTAGTGGGTGGAAAAAAACAAAGCCTCACCATTTTTTTGTTCCTCATTGCCGTACCTAGAAGGGAGAAAAAGCTTGGAGAAGTCGGTCATGGGGTTAACTAATTAAGGTAAGTTTATTAATGATTCTTGAAATTTTTTAGCACTTTTGAGTTAGTCATTAGGGTCTTAGCTTAGCCCATGACCAAATTTGGAATGGTATGGTGTCTTGTATATTCGGCCATGGTTGAAATGAGGAGTTAGATATGGTTGATTTCATGCTTAATGAATAGGTTACCATTGGGTGTTAATTGAATTAGTCAAGGGTGAAATGGTTTGAGGGGTTTACCGAATCAAATTGAGGGTAATGGAATTATGTAAGTTCGGCTATACTATTGATTTTGGAGGAAAAATGTTTAAGGTATTTATTTTGTTTATGTTCATAAAGCTTTAGTAATTAAAATTGAGAAATTTAACTTGTTAAGGGAGGTACACGGTCTTAGAAGGCAACTATATGAAATTATTGTAGTAGGTTAAATAATTTATGGATGGCTTGTATACATAGAATTATGTATGTATGTATTTTCTTTTGTGTACGGCATTGAAGATAAATGGTGATTGATGAGAGCATGTGTTATTGATATATATGCATGTGTATATGAGGTTGATCATAAGTAGGAAGAAATGACCAAATGTTGTTAGATATATATATATATATATATGATCATCAAATGTGATTATTGAGTGATAAAGTTAATTTAGTAAATAAACAAATCTATTTGTTTTAATTAAGCTCAAGAGCTAAGGGGATCGAAATCGGATAAAGGAAAAGAGAAAGCGGTCGACTAACCTATCCGTAACAAGTCAAATATATCCGAGGTAAGTTTTCGAGTAATGAGACTTAGTTTACGATTTAATTAAATTATAACTTACGAGCATAACAAAAATATGGCGATATGATGATTCTACTTGAATTACATGTTGAATTAATTAGTCTATAAGAATGACGGATAGCCGTATGTGCATAGAGATCGTGTCGTAAAGCAAACTAAACCGTGCTGTTTGTATGTGACTAGTGAGCCGAAAATGAGATTGATTAATACGTGATTGGTGTTTGAACTCTAATTACGAAAATGAAATATAGATATGTCATGATTTATGGATATGTGCATGAATATTTGGATTATATCCGGGCTATGTCCCGAAGGCAATTGTGCGAGTTACTATATCCGGGCTATGTCCCGAAGGCAATTGTGCGAGTTACTACATCCGGGCTATGTCCCGAAGGCAATTGTGCGAGTTACTATATCCGGGTTATGTCCCGAAGGTATTCGAGCGAGTAGCTATATCCGGATAAATCTCGAAGGTACTTGGCTTGGGAATGAGCAACTTGCTGTAATAGTTTAAATTGATACGCTCGTAGAATTCTAACGATGAGGTATGTTTCGTATTTGCATTGAATTAGTTGATCCCTTACAAGTAGTTTTCGCTCGGTCGATAAACGAACTACCAGCCTTTGACTAAGTTGATCTTTTGTGCATGAATATAAGGGTAGTAATGTGATGTAAGTGTGATTTTGAGAATATGTATGCATGAAATTATTCGTTTAGTCGTATGAATGTTATACTTCGTTTGTGCAATATTTCATTATTCAATCTTACTAAGCATTAAATGCTTACTCCGTTTATTTGATTCTCTGTTTCATAGATTTTGGTTCGTCAGCTATCGGACTCGGGATTGTCGAAGTTGAAGTCATCCACACTATCAAAGCCCCTTTCGGTACACTTTTGGTTGAACTTTGAAATGGCATGTATAGGACTACCCTTGTTGATGTTTGTCTTACACCCTTCGGTTTTGTATAAATTTGATAGTCATGCGAAAATGGCTTATATATATGTTTTAAGTATATTGTTATAATCTTCATGTATGTATATGGTTATTGAGAAGTGTGGATAGGCTTGGTAATGATTGACCATTGGGATGGTTAATCACAATCTTATTTTGTGCTATATATACAAAAGGGTTAGTTAAATCATGGAAACTAAGTAATAGGTAAAGTCTACCCTAAAGGCCGATGTTGACAAAGATGTCAGTAGTGTCAATTTGAAAAATCATTAAAAATAGTAGGAATGGAGTTAATTAGTGAATAAATTATGTAATCGAACCTTGATGAATCTACTTTCTTATGGAAGAAACATAATGGCCAAATGAGTCGGATTTTAAGAGATATTTAGATTTTCATGAAAACAGGGGCGGGCGATTTCTGATCCCCTGTTCGACTTTGAAAATTTGCTATAATTTAACCAGAGATTCCTTGTTGAGTCTAGTTTCTTTAGAAACAAACGGCATAGGATTTGAAGTCCTGTATAAGGAGATACCTAAGTTGCAATGCATGAAGGTCTGAGTAGTCGAACCACATGAATGGGGAGACTTAATCTAATAAACTGTACCGTTTGGCCCGATCAAAAATTCTAGAAAAAATGTGTAGATAGATACATGAGTCTAGTTTCAGGAAAATTTACGGAATAAGTTTTCGAGCTTGAACTCGAGATATGATTTTAAAAGTGGCCGTGATGCAGTTAGCCAGCATGCCTGAAATTAAAAAAAAAATGAACCGTGTAGTCAATGTAATAAGTCCGTATATACCTCGTGTTCAACCCCGGTAAAGGTCTCGGGTACGGGGTGTTACAGGAATTGTATATAATTATGTATAAATTAAAAGTGTACTATTCGGAGATTGAGAAATGGTTGTGAAATATGAATGGTATTATCTTGAAATGGATGAAATAAATATACGGTACATGTACAGATATTGTGGAAGTGCCTTTGATTTTGTTAATGTGAGGAACTCAATTTAAATGCTCGTTTGAACATAGTAAACGACTAGAATACGATTGGCATGCCAGCAGGGTTAGAACATGCAGTTGTACAGGTTTGTACTTCGGTGCCTCTATTACGCATCTTTGATGCCTCTAGTGTGGTGTAGTTACCCAAGTATCTGAGTCAAGTTACTTAGTTCATCGTGCTATGTGTTAACTGACTTAAAACTTATTTATTTGATCAATTCTATGGAATGTTTAAAATTGCTACCATGTGATAAATAGCACAATGAAATGCTTATGTATAAATGTTGATAAGTACATTAAGATTCGGTGATTGATAAAACTTGGGTAGTTCTTTTGAAAAGTATCATTTATAAACTAATGCAGTGTGATTTTGCATTCAATTATCAGGAATTAGAAATTCATACTCTTGATTATCTATTTTGTTTAAGGTAAGTTGATATTGAATTCATGATTGATTTGGAAATTATATGTTTAAGGTAAAATTACTCTTTGAATTAGATTTATGTTATTGAAATGTTTGTATATATGTATATGAAAATATGAATTGCTTTGGTTTGAGCCATTATGTATATGGATTTGCTTTCAATTTATGTTCACTGATATGGAGGGATGTTTGATGTTTCATTATTTAACCTCCCTAACTTACAAGACTGGTGTTGTAATAGGAAAAGGATAATCTCTTAAGCATGTTAAAGAAACTATTAATGAAATACAAAACCTGAGTCTATTTGGTAAGTTTGCGTTTAAGACCTATAGGAGCTTGCTAAGTATTATTACTTACATTAGTTGTTTACTTTTCCTGTAGATCATTAGAAAGCTCGATCGGTTGGAATCTTGTTGGAGCATCATCACACTATCCATTCATCATATTGGTAGTTTTGGTTAAAGGTTATAAATGGCATGTAATAGGAGTTTATTTTGTGCTATTTTTCAATGTGATGAGGTTAAAATTTATTTGCCTATATGCCTTGATGTTGGCTTTAAAATGTATATGTAAGTATCAGTTTTGGTCACTTGTGATGTTTTGATTTGATTCTTGATTGTTCTTCAACTATTTTTACGGCCTCGTAAGCATGATTTAGGGCCCATAAGTGTATTTATATCATGAATTGATTTATTTGATATATGTTTGTAATTTATTTGGTTAATTGTTTTAAATAGAAGTTAAAATATTTTTAGCTCGATAACACTCTATAACCTTAATTTGGCAATGGAGACGGGATAGGGGTGTTACACTTATGCCATATACCTTCATCACAGTGTCACTCGGAAGGACTAGTCGATATTGTTTTTGCGGTAAATACCATTCCATTGTTTTATTTCATGAATCCTCCTCTCATTACCTTCTTTACTCCACCTAACCTTGATACTTGAACACCATTGTGTTCTCTTCGTAAGGCCCGGAGCTTCGCTTGAGGCTATAACAAATAAGTTTAGTCCTCATTTTTCCATCCTAACTTCATCTATCCCATAAACATGCAATGCATACTCATCTCATCAAATCATCATGCTTATGCAAACATGACATACTTAAACACATAAAACCTAACATGTTTAGAGTCTGGAACTTGTTTGAAGCTTCGTAGTTTCCATATCTTATTACTGCTCTTGTATGCTAGAGCTTCCATTCTCCTAGCAGCAACTTACAACAAAAAATCTAATGGTTAAACTTAGGCTACATCTTAAAAGCTTAAGATTTCATAGCATGTAGAACCCTTAAACCAGTTCTTGAAGCTCCATAGCTTCATTTCTTAACTTTAATGCACACAGAAAGGTTAAGAACCTTTTTTATGCACACAGAAAGGTTAAGAACCTTACCTGCTTAATGGTTTCCTTACTTTTCCAGCTTGATCCTCATGAAGTCTACTCCATTCAGAACCTCCCATGGCTACTCCTTTATCGAGCTATTGAAGTAAATGAAGAATAAAAGAAATTGGAGAAGGACGGGAAGAAAATCATCTCTGGAAGCCATCTCCCAGCTATTTATAGCCCTTCTCGTGCTTTCACCAACCCTATAAAAGCATCCATTGCTAATTATGATGTTTCCCAATAAGGAACGAACTGGTGCCATTCTAATCGAACCATGCTTGGTTCTCAACCTTATCCAATTCAGTTTCCAGCTTTCTCGTTTCTTCCAATATACGTTGCCAGCTTGCGGTCTCTTTTAATTTAATCCTTTAATCATTCTTAATTTCGGGTTATTAGAAATCTGAGGGTTACAACTTCTCCCCTCTAAAAATAAATTTCGTCCCCTAAATTTCCCATTATGCCAACCTCAAAGCCAAACTTAGGAAATCTTTTCTTTTATTCCTACCATCACGGGGTTCGTGTACATATTCACCCATCTATCTTACTACTTCTC
Source organism: Gossypium anomalum (assembly GCA_025698475.1). Classification (NCBI taxonomy): domain Eukaryota; kingdom Viridiplantae; phylum Streptophyta; class Magnoliopsida; order Malvales; family Malvaceae; genus Gossypium; species Gossypium anomalum. The sequence goes on from CM046965.1 coordinate 47,425,634, forward strand.
TTAATCTGGCTTTTCCTTTCGCGCTTTCACTTCCTTTCGACTTTGCTTGATCAGCAGATCTATTATACTCAATGAATTATAGGTATTGGTTCCTTGGCGGTTACTTAATCATTCCACTACTGGGTACGTTCTGTCCCATAGTGACCCTTTACTATCTTAACTTTGCAGGCATTCCATAGCAAACACCACCTATTTACCATCAAATCAACCTTTTCTTTGGCGGATGATTCATAGATCCTAAATTGCTTCATTGCTTTAACTTCGCCTATCCTACAGATCCTACTAGTGAACCTCAGTTGCCAGTTCATTGGAAACTTTTAATTCTACCACTACGCACTCTGATCTATATCCTTTTCTTCGATCCTCTAATTAGCCAAATATTCAAAAATGAGTACGGCTTAGCTAACTCTTGTTCCTTTCTTGGAAAAAAATATTTTAAAATTCCCAAGGCTTACTTATACTCCATCATTACCCATAAGATGGGCCTATTCTTTCACATCATAGGGAAACTAAGATTGCTTGTGACTTATCGCTTACCAGTTATCTTAGCAGAGTGTCAAAATGACTACTCTGATCCCGAAATCCTACTCCAATTGTAACATAGGCTCTCTGTCTTACTCAAAGAAGGTTGTTACTGAATAGTCCTATGACTGGTTCTTCCTTATTAAAGACTACTCTCTATCAATAATTGTCTTGAGACCGCCAACAGACTCTTCTATCTCCCAATGTTAACAAGTATCCTACCCTCACATGTGGGTTTGAACAGTTTCTCATCACCTATTAAATTCTCATAACTTCTTGTGCTCTCTTTTTGGTTATAAACCTAGACATAGTGAGGAAGTCCATAATTCTTCAAGTCCTCTGCTTGATCCCTTTCCAAATTATCCTTCCACCTCTTCTTCTATATTTCTTTTCTTTACTTAAATAAAATACTAGAGTGCAGGTTCCCCTACAACTCCTAGTACTAGTGTTTTTCTACTTCTTCAAGTCCTCTACTTGATCCATTTCCAAATGATCATTCCACCTCTTCTCCTATATTTCTTTTCTTCACTTAAATAAAATACTGGAGTGCATTTTTCCCTACAACTCCTAATACGCAAGTTTTTTGCTTAACCATTTCCTTTATTTCTACCAATTTTTAGCCAATTTACAAATCACATCTTCATAAGAAGACTCAAGCAATGCCTCAACTTCAAATTTACAGAGGCACACCCATCAAATATCATATGGTGGTGTACCAATCCTCCCAGGGAAATCCATTTTCCTTTCATTATTTTACTTCTAATCAACCCAGAGTGTAGTAAGGGCCCCTTTCAAAAACTAGAGAGGTTCCTTCCCTACACCCAGTTTGCTACGGCTCTTTCTGTAATGATAGGGAAACCATGTCAAAACCGGTCACCTCCCTACCTCCCTCGCACCAAGGGCTCGTCACCCAACTCTAGCAGCCCTGGTGACTTCCTTTCACTATTGGTAGTGTGGGGAAAATAATCCCCACCTGCCCTTTCCAGTAGGAGGGAAGTTAGATAGGTTGAACTCAAAAGGGTCACCCACTTTGGTGGATGATAAAGCATTTAGCTCTCTATCATTCATCTGTCATGTTAGCGAGGCACCCATCCTTCCTCTTTCGGGGATTTTTAGTTCAACCTTACACAGAAGTCTTTTGAAAAGACTTTCGGTTTGCAACTAAGTTTTCTACCACTGCACACTCCACTCACAAACTTAGCCAACCCTATCAGTGAGTTCTATGTCCTCAAGGATCAAGTGGGGTTGTTTCTACCCCTTCCTAAAGATCAACCAAGAAGTAGAATACCATTGATGCTGTTGCCTACTTGGCGGCTAATAATACTACACTTCTTTTGTATTATTTATCTAATAAAATTTTCTTTCTCTATCAGCTATACTTTCTATTTATGTACTTACTTTTCCTTTCTTTACATTTATCTACTCACATTTCCTTACTTATTGTTTACTTGTATCCTCTTAACATCTATCTACTAGAACTTATACACATCAATTTCTCAAATACACTTACTACATAAAATTTCCATATTCAATAATTGGTATTTACCTTTCAATTCGCCAATCTAGGCGCATGTATCATGGTGCCGCTTATAATATCTTAAGCATTCTAAGGACTTGAAGGACTTAGCCAGTTCAATCGCTATGCACATAGGGGTACTTCTTTCCAATCTTCTAAGTCAGAGGACCAACTAAACCTACACTCTGATATCACTATATTCGTAACGCCCCACACCTATCCCGTCTGTCGGATCTGGGTATAGAGCATCACAGATGGACCTATACTTAATTTTGCTAACTTAACTGCTATAAATTTGCTAACCAATCTAATAATGAAATTTAAAATAATAATTTGTACATTTAAGGCCTTAAGCCACGAATACTTAATCTCTCAAATTTCTGTTTCTAATAGAACTATCTGTTTACAGTACAACTATTAAAATATTGCTAAGGATTATCTGTCCTAAAAATTCATATTCTAAGGAGGTTATTTGGCTTCGTTGTTATTGATCTTGAGGCGAAGCCTCTAATAGTACCCCATTCCTATGTGCATGACTCTAAAATTCTTATGATCCTCGATCTCTTTTCATCTAGCTTGCTCTCTTCCCCGAGTCTTCATCAACCTTACAAATCTTTTGAAAATCAGTCAACTCCATAAGTTTGAATAAACTTAGTGAGTTCTTTTACTACGTCATAATTTAACCCTATTGTATGCGGGTAACAAATGTAAGATGAATAAAGCAAAAATTTACTTACTTCCTGTTCGTTCGTGACAAGTTTGCCTTGTCAAGGTGGTGGACTCCACCTGATCCTCCAAGCTACTTGGATCACCATGAGACCTTCCTCTATTTGAACTCTCCATTTGATCGTATCCCAAATGCTTCACTACATTAGCGAATCCATTCCTTACTTCTCATATTTCCTTCCTTACTCTTTCCCCCTTACACGGGGTGTTCGTCAAACTTAAATTGACTTGGATGTTTGCTGACTTCCCATTATGAACCCCTGTGATATCCTTTTTAACTATCTGTCCTTGGATTCTTAGTACATACGTTCTTTGGTGGACTTGTGCATACTAATCCTTCGCGAACTCTCTCTCACACCTTAGTCCTAGAGGTCTCCTTGATATTTCATATTGTGTTGACTTATAGTAGCTCTTACCCTTTTGGTAAACCCATAGATTATCATTCCAGACTATGTAAGAGTATCATATTACTTGTTTCATTCCTACTGAGTTATCCTTTCTGCGATTTACCCACACTAGACTTCCTTTAACGAGGAGCAGTATTAATAGACGCACTGTCCCTTGGATAGTATTCTTATCCTGGGAGAGAGACTCCTTTCCTTTTCTACAAGATTTGTTTCGCGAGTACAACCTTACTGATCTCCTTTTGATGGTTCTTCATTTCGGATCCTTGCTTGTGATCCTCAGATATTTCCTCTATTCATTTCATGAATAGGTCAGCTTTTGCCTATTCTATCGTCTTTTAATTTTCGTTGGGTCTTCACCCATGCCTTATTGGCTTTCATTACTTTTGGCGGATTCCTCAAGGTCTGCTTGCAATACCTACGCTTTCTTTTGCCTCTTCTTCTACATGTGTGGTTTCACATTCTTGGCCCATAGGCCCATACTCCTCACTTGAGGTTCTGGCGAGCTTACTGCATCTATTCTATGGCAGACTCTAGGGTTGTAGCCGATCTATGGTCTTATACCTTCCTTCTTTGTTATGCGTCCCCTCGGACTTACTCCTTGTTTATTCTCCTGGTAGACAATCTCTATTCTGTGTATACTATCCTGATGGCTTACTTTATTCTATGTTTACTGTCCCAACAAACTATCTCTATTTTGTGTTTATTGTCCTAGCAAACCATCTCTATTCCATGTTTATTGTCTTGGAAGACTTACTCTATTCCATGTTTACTATCCTAGTGGATTATCACTGTAGGTTCCATGGAGTTTTTCATTCATGGTCTTATACTGCTTCGCCATCCTGACGTACTACCTCATGATGCCATGGAGTCTTACATCCATGGTTTTACCCATCATACTTGGCTGCGATAGTGATCTATCGTAATTCTGTGTAGCAGGTTAAACTAGTTTTCACACTCAAGGAGCCTGAATACAAGCATTTTCATTACATTTTAGTTCAGTTTCTTTAGTTTTACTTACATCCAATAAAATGTGTAAATTGAGTCTTTTATTGAACATAAGGATCGAATGAGGCTTAAGGGAGAGCTAACATACTTTGTAAGTTTGTAGGAGAGCATTAAAAGGGATTTTAGGTCGATACTGGATGCTATGTCACAACATCAGAGGTCTGATGTCTCAAAATAGGGACCAAAATGAAAAAAACTCAAGTCTGCCTTCGATGTCATGACACAGACTAAGTGTGTTATGACATACCCATGGAGATGGCTACAGAGGTGCATATTGGTTTCTATGTTGTAACACAGGTCTTGGTGTGTCACGACATCGACTCTGGGACATAAATTAAACACAAAGTAGGTGTATTTTGGTTCACACAATTGAATTTAAAGCTCAGAAATGTCAGCTGACCTAGGGTTAAAGATAACGACCACCTGGAAGCTATAAAAAGGCTCATTTGGCACATGTTAATGACACTTTTTCAATAACCTAGTTTCTTTCTTTAGATTTAGTTTCATTTTCTTTCTTAGGTTTTGGAAACATGAAAATATACACACTTTTTCATGCCATTTGTAACTAAAATCAATGCAATTTCGTAGTAATTCATGTCGAAAAATATATAATAATTATAAGATAATTAAATTGTACTTAAATTATTAACGTGTTGAATTTTAATTCATTTTATAATAAATTTTTTTTTTAATTTTGATTTATTTTCGACAAATTCACACAAAAGATGAAAATTGGCTCGACAGACATTGTTGGAAGAACAAAACTGAGAAGCAATTTTGAAGCATCTAAGCTAATTAATTTTTCAGCCTAAGACAGTCCAAATTATGAATATTAATTCATAATATAATTAATTTTAATTTTAATCCAATTTATTTTGGGTTAAATAATTATTATTAATTAATTACGAAAGGAGGCTCAGTTGTGCTAAACCGAGAAGATCGATCAAATCGAGCAATGGACTGCCCAAAACCGTCCCACATCCTGACCCAATCAGCTTGTTTAGCTAATTATTTAGCTTGCAAAACAACCCTTGAAGCTTCCTTAAAATTGCATTCAAACCCCTCCACTATTCAAGCCTTTGTAGATTTACCCCTACTAAATTTAGCAAGTTTGAAATCTTCAAACTTGCCACATGTGTGGCCGGCCATGAGGGAGTCTATGGCTACTGATTTTTTCTACTCTTAGTAGCCTCTCCAACCTGTAAATACCCCCTTGCTTTCTCATTTCAAACACACCTCTCATTCTTTCATTTCTTCACTTCTCTCTCACTTTCTCTCTTCAAAACCCTTCATTTGTTCTTCTTTTTCCCTTCCATTCCCTTGTCGATTTACCCTTTTGGAAAAGAGCCTTTCAACCACCATTGGAAGCAGCACTCAACTGCTCGTAGAAGCCTCAGTTCAACAAGAACAAGCAGAGAAGGAGGAGCGGAGCAAACTAGTCAAGCTTTAGAGAAACACCGGATTTGATTCTAGTTCCCTATCCTTTAATTTTTATTGTTGTTGTTATGAACATGTCTATGAATACTTATGATGTTGATATGTTTAATTTAATTAATATGGCATAAATTTAATTCGTGTTCGGTTGATTGCATTTCATCCACTTAAGTTATTAAAATTGTGTTTGTGTTGTTATAGGCCTTGGTAAGTTGTTTGATTAAGTTAAATCATTATTAAGTTATTCTCGCATTATAATTGTAAGGTAACTAATGAATTAATTATTTAATCGTGTTTAAATTGTATGTTTAATCTTCTAAGGTAGCAGAGGGTTAGCGATAGTATTAGACAATACATTAGCCTTGCATAACTTGCAGGATTTTTGTAATTAAACTGTTTCAAGGTAGGAATACATTCTTACCTCACTTAATCTTTTATGTGCTTATGAAGATTGATTAATTGCTTGAATTGAAATTGGAAAATGTATGAGCAGTTGTTAGCAAATTTTCAAGTCAATGCTCAGTGCTTAAAACATTACTGGGGGGATAAAATTAAGAGGGATACAATCTCATTCATTTTATCAGATATTTCTTGTTTTTCGTTTTAAATAAATGATTTATGGTATATTTTTGGGATTAGTATGTTTAAATAAATTCTTTCTAGGAGATTGGAACTTAAGCGACACTACTTGTGACCCCTCCAAATCTTTCCTGAGAATTGATTTTAACATAATCTTCCAAGAAATTATTCCCTAAATGTAACATCCCATACCCGTAACCCATGCCGGGGTAGGATACGAGGCATTACCAACTTGAACTTGTGCTTACGAACATTTTCTAGTCTCCAAGACTTGACCCTCAATTTAAAACTTTTCAATTTCTACATTATCTACATCTTATGGGCCTACAAGTCCTAAATCGACCATTAGAAACTATTTAGGGCCAACCCGGGCCCTTAAAACATCTACATAAATTTTTGCCTTTAAAATAGGGCACACGCCTATATGGGTGAGCCGTGTGCCTTGGGACACGCTTGGGTCCCTGGCCCGTATGTTTACCCGTGTGGACAAAATAAGGCTATTTACCAATCCTCTTTGGCACCCTTACTCATACAACCTACATAATCTCATCCAAAACCCATACAAGTCTATATCAAACAACCAGATCAACCTAAATAGACAATATCTCATTTGAACACATTCATGAAACACTATCTTGCATTCATATAAGAACTTTCAGTGTTAGCCATTTCTCATGGCCTTATACAAAACCAATCAAATACTAGATTAAGCCTACATACTTGGCCAATCAATAATAACACAAGACTCAAAAAGCCTAAGTCCTATACATGCCATAATCAAAATAAAAGATTCCAACTATACCAAGAGACTTCAAATATCAGTGTGACTAGCTTCCCTGACGTGACTGATGATCCATGATCTACTTTGATGGCACTATAAGAAAGGAAAGGAAGGAGGGTAAGCTTAGGAGCTTAGTAAGTACATATATGCAAATAAAGTGTGATTACATCATATACCAAATGATAACATATCATACTTAAAATAAAAGATGTAAATCACTTAAAGTTCTCTATCTTACTCTTCACGTTGTTCACATATACTTGTCACATTCCATCACATGCTCAGCTCAAATCCCAAGTTTAGTATACATACCTCATCGGAATTTCATCAACCAACCCTTTGAGTTACTCGTTAAACGCTTGGGATACTTACTGATACACGGGGAATTTGCACCTAAGTGTTGTATAAGTTTAGTAGCCAAAGCTAAACACACTATGAAATGCTCTAATTTTGAGCTACTGATTTTTGATATTCTTAGCAGCCTCTCAGACCTATAAATATCCTCCTTGGCTGCTCATTTCAAACACACCTCTCATCCTTTCATTTCTTCACTTCTCTCTTACTTTCTCTCTTCAAAACCCTTCATTTGTTATTCTTTTTCCCTTTTATTCCCTTGCCAATTTCCCCTCTTGGAAAAGAGCCTTTCAACCACCATTGGAAGCAGCATTCAAGTGCTCGTAGAAGCTTCAGTTTAACAAGAATAAGCAGAGAAGGAGGAGTAGAGAAATCTAGTCAAGCTTTGGAGAAACACCAGATTTGATCCAAGTTCCGTATCCTTTAACTTTTATTGTTGTTGTTATGAACATGTTTATAAATACTTGTGATGCTAATATGTTTAATTTAATTAATATCACTTAAATTTAATCCGTGATAAGTTGATTGCATTTCGTACACTTAAGTTATTAAAATTGTGTTTGTGTTGTTATAGGCCTTGGTAAGTTGTTTGATTAAGTTAAATCATGATTAAGTTATTCTTGCGTTATAATTGTAAGGTAACTAATGAATTAATTATTTAATTGTGTTGAAATTGTAATTAATTTACACAATACTTAATTAGTGCATGTTTAATCTTCTAAAGTAGTTGATGGTTAAATTAGCGATAGTATTAGATGATACATTAACCTTACATAACTTGCAGGATTTTTGTGATTAAACTATTTCAAGGTAGGAATACATTCTTACCTCACTTAATATTTTATGTGCTTATGAAGATTGAATAATTGTTTGAATTGGCATTGGAAAATGTTCAAGAGATTAGTTAATTTAACAGTATATATGAGCAATAGTTAGCAAATTACCAAGTTGCTGTGAATTTATTCGTAACAACATGAACGTGAGTTTGGTAATTCTAAGTTAAGAAATGTAATTAATCTAACACAATTGTGTCATCTTGATTAAAATCATCTTTTGAAATCATGCATTGGAACTTTTATTTTTGTTTTATTTTATTTACTTAGTTTAATTTAGTTTTAATCACTTCCTCAAAATCAAAATATTTTTCTTCAAAAAAAGTGTTTTTAATTGCATTCATAAATAACTCTTTTCATAGTCCCTATGGGTATGATAACTCGACATTTACTTGTCACTTTATTACTTATTGCGATTGTGTACACTTGTACATTTCCATCGTTCTAAGTTTCTAGAGTTTATTTTATTTGTTCATTGTTTACTTTTAAGAGATTGGGATTGTGGAACCATTCAACTCTGTGGATTTATGTTAATATCAATACAATCAGGCTCTTTCATTTACTTTATCTTTTCATTTTCATTAGCATGCTTCCTCTTTACATCGATTATATATTGTTTATGAATGTCATGAGAAACTAATCCTTCTATGAGGATTAGTGAGTGGAGATATGATCTGTTAACTATTTTGTAGGGTTACTCAATAGATTAGCTATTTGGAAAAGGGAGAATGTGAAACAAACACCAAGCCTGACAACCTTGGGAAGTCATCAAGGTGGGAATTAACCCAAAATTGGGATTGTCTATCTGTGAACACCTTAACCCCAAATCAGTTTGGACTGTAAGGTCAAAAGATAAGTAGTTCTTGCTACTCGTTATGTTAGTGGAAAATTAGAAGATCCTGCTAGTGTAACGACTAGTTGAATGACCAGGAACCCGAGACGACAGTTGACGGAGACTATTGAAGTGAGCTAATCACCCATAATCAGATTTTATTTATTTTTCGTTTTTAATCTCTTGGATCTTATCTTTTTATGTTGTTTTATTTTTATTATTATAAAAACCCAAAAATCTTTTATTCCATATTCTTCGTAATATAACTGAATTTAAAGCATTAATTAGATCATTTAAAGCTTAGGCTAGAATTGGTCTAGCGCTCGCCTCCCTCGGGTACGATCCTCAGAGTACTCACCCACTTCGTTGTAAAACTATATTACAACTAGACCTGTATACTTGTAGATATCGCCTCGTAATTCTATATTTTAAAACAGTATTTGCACTCTAAACGTTAGTTCGTCCAAAGGCGGTCACATGGCATCTTTCATTTATGGTCTTACACTATTTACCTTTATCGTGTACCATTCTGCCATGATATCTTTCATCCATGGTCTTTCGCTATGTAGCACATGGCAAAGTACCATAACATCTTTCATCTATGGTCTTATGCCATATGCCATCATCACGTTGTCACCCAAAGGACTTGTCAGTACCTTCGTCGCGGTAAATACCATTCCAATGTTTCATTTCACAAATCCTCCTTGTCACATCCTATATTTTATTTATTTATTTGTCTTAGTTCATGACACTAGGGACTAAATAGCCTAGTGGTTAAGAAGGTGAATTTATTCCAGGTGCTTCCAAGTTCAAGCCCCCATAACATCACCTTTTTAGTTAAATTTTTGACAACTTAGGCTAGTGTGCACACCCTTGTCGTCCAACCCACATCTTGCCATACTTGGGAAGATTCTTTCCTTGATTACAAGGTCAACATTCCCCTTTTTCTACCCTTTTCACTCCATGATCCCCTTTTCCATTCCTTTGTCCACCCAACACGCCAAATTTTCTCCCTTACCTTACCTTGGTCGACCATGCACATAGACATATCCATTTCACTTTTTTTTTTCATTTTTCTCTCCTTCCCTCTCTTTTCCATCCACCACCTTGCTCCTTTCCTTTTCTCTCTCTCTTTATTTTTTTCCATTTCACCATCAAAGTCTCTCTTTTCTTCTAATTTCTCCTCCACCCCACCACCACATAAAGCTATCACACCTCCAACTCACCACCTCTCTCCTTTGGCTCCATTACACTGCCAACTTCGATAAGCACTGAAAACTTTCAATTTTCTTCTTTTCTCCTCCTCTTTTCGTAATCGATTTCTTTAACCTCTCAATTTTGATTTTTTTTTCATAAAAATATTATCCCACATTCTATTTTTTTCTTCTTCTGTCAAACTTTTATTTTTATAATATGATTTCTCCATTTAGTGATGAATCCTCCTCTCTAATCAATATTTCATGGGAAGAGTTGAGTCATTTTCCTCCATTACTATGTAAGTATAGTCAACCCTCTATTCTCGTTACACTCTCGTATATTATATTCATACATACTCGATTAAGACAAGGCTAACCATTTTAATTTATGGGTTTCTTTGAAGTGCAAATAAAAAATCTTGGATTCGTACCCCCACTTATGGAAATATGTGAACAAGTCAAAGGATTATGTAAGTATCTCACTGAATCGAATAATTGAAGGATTATTTATATTAGTAAACCATTCCCATACGTGTGAATGGTTTTAACGTTAGAGGTTTGAGAATCAAACTCTCTCGTTAGATGTTGGAATTGGGATCATTGCGAACAAAATTTCAAAGGTGTGGGGATTTATTTTTGTTAGAAACGATTAGTATCATATTTAATCAAAATAAATATATTATTTCAAATAATTAATTAATGTTTAAATAGTTATCTAAAATGTGATATTGGGCGAACACTTTAAGTGTTCGTATGGATTGCGAAAAATTTGTTAAAGGAGTATTTCAAGTAAGTCTTTCTGAAACTTCAGATTTATGATGAAATATGGGTTTTTATGATATTTCCGTTAAAAATATTGATGTGTGATTTCCTTACACTCATGACAAGTGCTATATCGCTATTTGGATAATACATGTATTGTAAAATGATATTGCTACATTGATATTTTGATTCGTATGTGATTACAAATATTATGATTATGATTCACATGTTAAGTATGCTACCATTCTGCCTATGATTCGCATGTTAAGCATGCCACTGTGTTAAACTGAAAATAAATCTAATTCGCATGTAAAACATGCCTATTGTAAAATATTTTCTGTATGACATATCACATGCATGGGGTTGGGATAATGTGTATGGAGGAAGTATCTAGTAGTATATCTACAATTATCTGGTGGCTCGACCACAATATACTGTTCTGGTAGCTCGATTGCACTATCTGATGGCTTGTCCACAATATTGGTGTGTTATTTGAAGGATGATTTCTGGGGAACTCATTATAGTGTGTAGCAAAGATGAGTTGGATTTGTTTTCCGAAATATCTACACTGATTTTGAAAAAAAAGTTGTACGGAAAATATCATTATGCATTTTGATAAATGTGATTCTATGAACTGAAAATTGTGTGAATATGATCTATTTAATCTGATTTTGTTATATGTTAATTTCCGTTATTATGAATTGCAACCCACACTGGGTTTTTTTAAGCTCACCTCTTTTTGTTTTGACCTTTCAGATAATAATCAAGGTTAGGATGGGCTCGACTTTCAGAGGTGCTCTCAGATGTTTTCAAAAGAAACTTATTTATTCGTTAGTTGATGTACTTTAGGATGTGTTTTTATTTCTATGGACTTTGGTTTTGGACTTTCTTTTGGACTTTGGATTTTGCTTTTTGGATGCTTTTTGCATGATTTATGTTAAATTCATCTCGATGATAATGTTTTCAAACATAATACTTTGATTTCAAAACTCGACGCTACTTACCCAACAACCTAGTATTTTACGATATACATATATATATTAAACCTATTTTTTCAAAATGTCCAAAGCAAGTTTAATAGGTTAATTTCTGTTGTGATGTTTACTTTAAAATGATATTTTCTAGAAACTATCAATACTAGAGTTTTCTAATTTAGACGATTTGACAAAATCTTTCAAAAGGAAATTATAGACGATATTTGGATTTTCTTTAAGAGAAATGAAATAACATTTTAAAAGTAAATATGATTATTAACATTTTACAATTCGCAGGGCATGCTTAGGGTGCTACAGCGTGTTGCTGGGGCCCAAAGTGGATCTGGAAATCACGGGACCATTACAGAGAGGCTTCGATCTAATCAAGCCGAATTGTTTAAGGGCATTGCTAGGACGACCCCCACCATAGTAGAATACTGGTTATAGGTTACGAAAATAATTATGGACAACATGGAGTGTACCCTAGAGAAGAAATTGAAGGGCACAGTGTCGCTATTGGGAGATGAGGCTAATTGTAAACGGAAAAATATGTAGGATTTTTCCTATGTAATTTATCACCTTTTTACTTAAATTTGTTGTTAAAACTAAGTAATTTTTTAATAAATTAATGAAATATGTGAAAATATGAAAGTAGGACATAGAAATTATTAAAATGTGATTTTATGCTTTATTGTATAGTTTTCATGCAATAAATGGCTTATTTTATATTAATTTGAACATATTATATTTTTTAAGTCATAAAGTGGGCCATGCTTGATTAAATTAAATAATAAAATATAAAATTATATTTAATAATTCATTTTAAAATATTTCATTCGTAATTTGGGCTTTAAATTAATTAATTAAATTGGATAAATTTTATTCTTTAGTCCTCTAACTTGTTGATTTATTCTGGGCAGATCTGATAGCTTAGCTGGATTACAAAATCATCCAAATTGGGGACCAAGTCAGCCCGAAATTCGGCTGCACATGGCTGTCCATAAACCACTTTTTGGTTTAATTGCACAAGGACCTTGAAGAGTTGAAGAAATTAGAGATTTACCTGAAGATTTACACTTGATCGAGTCTTAGTCCTGAGTTGTTGTGGCACTCAAATTGACCAAAAATCAAGCAAAAATCTACTCAACTTCTTCAATTTATGGCTGGCCACCCATGGAAGATGCTTCAAAAGATGGAAACTCCTATTTTTAGTAAACTATCCCCCTCTCCTTACCTATAAATAAGATCTCATTCTCACATTTCTGCTCATCCCTCATCATTCATCATTCTCTCCTCTGTAAACTCTCTTAGCATTCTTCTTTTCTCCCCACACCTATCTTTATCTTTTCAAAAAGATTTTAGTATTTGAGCCTCTTAAAGAACCCTTGGTCGGCCACCTTGGAGAGCCATCAGCAAAGGAGCGAGGCAAAGGAATGAAGGAGCCTCGTCAGTCAGAATCTTGGGTGACAGCCACTCTGAATTGGGTTTAATCTTTCTTTTCTTTAATTTAATTTAAAGATGTTTGTATGTGTTCAGTGTTCTTGTTTACAACAATGTTTGCTTAATTTTATTCAAGCTAGGATGATTGCTTTGATTAAATAATATTTATTAAATTCATGCTTATAATGTTTGTGCCTCAATCGATCATGTTTTCAATTAAAATCAAGTCTGTATTTCGTTCATACGTGATTGAAATGCACTTGAATTAGCTGAGCGATCCTAGCCAAACGGTGGCTAGTGGAAGCATAATTGAAATGTGCATGCTCAATTTAGATCCTAACGTGATTAAATTGCAGGTTGCATAGCAACCCTAACCAGGCTCTATTATCTGCATAGTTTTTAGATTTGTGTGATTAAACTGTTTCAAACCTAACACGTCCTTGTTACCTCAGACGAATACTAAGAAACCCTTAGTAAATAAGGATCAGTAAAATACGTATTTACTAAGTAAAGGATTCCGAAAAAATCTAATGTGATTTCCAAACTCATGAAAGATCAAGTTGCCATGGAATGTTTTTCCGAATATTATTAAGCACGTTTATAATAAATTGAGTTTAATTAAAGTAATTGCCATAGTTTATTTATGTTATAATTGTTGCAAATTGTGTTTAAATTTTGCTAAAATCTGTCTCATTCATATAGTTTGCATACTTAGGATAAATTGCATTAGGAATCATTGCATTTAGTTTAGTATACTTAATTTTTCATCACTTCTCAGTTATATTGTTTTTATTTATCAAATTGTTAATATAATTTTACAAATTAAGTGACTTAGCACAAATACAATTCCTATGGAGATAATAACTTGAAACTTACTTATTACTTGATAACGACTGTGCACACTTGCACAAACCTACGCGTTACAAGTTTCTGGCGCCGTTGCTGGGGATTGTCAAATGTTGCCATAGTTATTTCTTTCGTAAAATTATTTTTAACATTTCTGACTTATTCTTTTTAATTTTGTGATTTTTTTAGAAGTTTACGAGCATAGATCAGATTATCAATTTACTCCCTGTAGACCCTGAAATTGAGCGAACTTTTAATCAAAGAAGATGTGAACGAATAGCTCAAAGACAAGTCGAGATGGACCTTGGAAATCAGAATCAAAACCAAGGTTAAAGGGCATTACCGAACTTGTAACTCAATTCAAAACAATTATTTGTCAAATGTCACCTCATTTCAGTAAATATCATTCATTCACATTCAATTTGTAATCAAATTGAGCATACAAAGTTCTGATCCTGCATTCGGGACTAAATCGATAACATATGAAGATTTTAGAAACTTAGAAAAAATTTCAACGTTTCAAGTATTACACGCCCGTGTGAACAGGCCGTGTGCCTCACATGGCTAATAGACACACCCGTTTCTTAGATTGTGTGGAAACAGGGCATACATACTGACTTGTCCCACACGGCCAAAGACATGCCCATGTGCTAGGACATGTGAAAACTGGAGAGGATACTGACTTGGGTCACATGGTCGACCACACGCCCATGTGCAAGCCCGTGTGTCACACACGACCAGTAGACACGCCCGTGTGTCTAGGCCGTGTCAAACCTATAGCGTATACTGACTTAATTCAAAAAGGTACCCCTGTAACACCCCAAACCTGGCCTAGACGTTATAGCTGAATCTGTGATGTCACATTGACGTGTGTTTTGAAAAGCATAGTTTCGTTGATAAAGTTTGCTTTGTGTTAAAACCTCGTTGTGATAGCATGTTTTGTTTAATGTTAAAACATAGGTTGGTTTAGCAAAACATGTGTCATATTAAATTGTGGTAATACTTTAAAAACAATGCTTGATGCGGAAGCTTTGGAAACAAGTTGCGAAAACATGGTGTTTGAAAAATCATTACTTAGTTTGAAAACCCGCGGCCTACTTCTAACATATATAATTCAAAGTAAATAAATCCCAAAATAAAAATAAAACTTAAAAAAGCCTTATTACATAAAGAAACCCAAAATAAAACCTTAAATATAATATTAAAAGAAACTTCATCGAGTGGCCACCTCTGAGTCCTCCGTCTCCTCGATCCGTCTAAGCCTGAGGATTTCCTGCACAGTTAACAGATGCGTGAGTTTACAAAAACTCAGTGTGTGAAATCCCATAACAGTAAACAACTAGTGTAAATACAGTCTGGGCCTAAGCCCTTAAGTTCCATTTAGAGGCCTTAGCCCCATTTTTAGTAACAGTAGCAATCTGTGCCTTAACCCGTTTCAGTACAGTATGAAAGCAAAGAATCCTACCCGATCCATCCGTTGCACACCATCTCCGTACCAGCCCTATACACCATGTGGGGATAAAATTGACCCACCCAGCCCTACACACCAAGTAATAGGTCCACAGCCGTCTTGTACGACCTGTGCAAACTTAGGTCCACAATCGTCTTGTGCGACCCGTGCGACCCGTGCGACCATATTAGTATAGTACAATTCTTCCAAAAATAACAATCCCAACCCCATGCAACATGTCATGCAAAGCGTCATAATATCTTACATGGATGCAACATACATATAATGTGGCATGATCAAATACAGTCATACATATCATAGGACCAATCAGTCATTTTATCTTACAGTGGTATTACAGTCATTTTACCCTATAGGGGTATTTCGGTCATTTTATCAGTAAGGGGTCTAAGTATACTTACCGACCCATCAGTAGGTCCATAGTCTTCTCGTGTGACCCGTGCAACCTTAACAGTCAATCGGTGATAATAGGCCCATGACCCATTTTGCAGGCCCATGTGGGCCCACACACTTGTATGGCCCACATAGCCTAATATGGCCTTAGCCATGTGGTTCACACAACCTAGCCCACAATTTACCACATTTTGTGCAATTACTCTGTGTGGGGCCCACAAGCCCATTGGGCCCACACGGCCCAGTTCGGCCCAGAATGGCCCAATACCGTTGCAGCCCATAAAATTGCTCATGGCCACTTCATCGACAACACGGCCTCGTTTTGCTACTAAGCCTGCCACACGGGCGGCCACACGCCCATGTGGTACTGACAGCCCACTTTCGGCTTTTTTTTTTGCTATCACACATCTAATGACAGTGTTCACACACTTGTTTGCAAAAACTGATATGAGTCCACGAGCACCACAGCCTACAAGTATACCCGACATACAATCAGTCTTTATTCACTAAGGTTAACACCCTCCTTACAACTCTTAAATCCTAACTGTAACTATTACCTACCTCGACTAGACGAAGATGGTTTATCTGCCTTAAACCGCTAGTTAGGATGAACTTCTAGATCCTTGATAAACTCTTCACTATGACTACATCATGTTAACCAATACCATATATGCGAATATATTGAACCAAGTGAGACAACTTACCCAAACATGAAACCAAAAAGGTAGGTAGCAGTATTCGGCCTACAATAACACCCCCAGAACCGAGGTAGGAGATCAACAATCACACCTCTATCAGAGACGGTAGACAAAAATGGTTTAAAGGAGAATGTTATTACGACAGAGAGGAAAGAAGGGAAAGAATAACCGAGAATCCAAAGTAGCAATGACAGCAAGCACAAGATTCGGCTATAAGCCGAGAAGAACACATTTGCATAAATCAACGCAGGGAGATTCAACTACAAGCGAAAAGAGTATTCGGCTAGCAAGGAAAAGCAAAGATGTCAGATCAGAAACCAAATGAAAAAGAGCTAGTAGAGATTCAACAAGGCTATGAAGATAGAAGAAATTATTCGGTCAAAAGGGAAGCGGTTGAGAGAAGAAAACAAATGACTAAACAAGAGGGATACCGTCCAAAGAGAAAGAGAGAAGAAAGAAAGTTGCCTAATCGACACCAGCAAAGAACAACCCTTCAAATAACCTGAATGGTCAAGCAAACTGAGTTACTGCACAACCAACACTTAGAAGAGAAGCAAAAGAAAGGAAGCAAAGTCAGCGGAGAGAAAAAAACTAAAAACCATTCGGCATCAAAAGTACATGATTCTATGACCGAATTGATACAAGGGAGACTCCCACATTCGGCCAACTACTACCTTTTCCCCCACTCCTTGATGCACTCCCCCTATTTCTCCCTAAATCTCTCATCTTTTCCCTCACTTGACCAATTCAAACTCCCTCAACAACTCCTCACCCGTCCAACCACCAGAGTCCAAATGCCATCCAACTACCCACAGGGCCAATTGCAAAAAGAAACACTCTTGCGTGCTATAATGCCCCCTTA
Organism: Gossypium anomalum; assembly: GCA_025698475.1. NCBI lineage: Eukaryota > Viridiplantae > Streptophyta > Magnoliopsida > Malvales > Malvaceae > Gossypium > Gossypium anomalum. The sequence goes on from CM046965.1 coordinate 47,443,262, forward strand.
CCCAAGACCGTCGCCGAAATCGAGCACGAGGCATTACTAAACTTACCTTACAACTTAATCAAGTCCAAACAATTTATTTTATTTCCCGCAATAAACTGCCCGTCTGCTTTAAAGTTGCTAAAAAAATCATATCTCGAGTTACAAAACTCGAAATCAAAATCCATAAATTTTCCCTGAAAAGACTCATATATCTACTTACTAATTGTTTTATAGAATTTTTGGTCGGGCCAATTAGTACAGTTTATTAGTTAAAGTCTCCCCTATTTTAGGGTTTGTCTAATCTGACCTCTGTGTACTAAAAATCAAATTTCTTCCTATATAGAAATCCAATTATTATGAAGTTTATTTCTTTTAAAAATAGACTCAATAAGGAATCTATACATATATAGTATGACTTCTAATTTTTTTTTTACAATTTATGGTGAATTTCTAAAGTCATAATAGGGGATTCAGAAATCACTCTGAACCTGTTTCCCTAAAACTAAAGTATCTCATAAAATACAACTCATTTACCTATTTTAATTCCTCCATATAAAAATAGACTCAATAATATTTAATTCTATATCTCATTCACTATCTAAGTCCATTTTTACTATTTTTAGTGATTTTTGAAATCCACGTCATTGCTACTGATCAATACTATTTTAAAGCTAAATTCACCCTTTTCCATGATTTCCATAGAATAACTAGCATTTAGGCATACATAAAACCAAACATGTCTTTGATTAGCCAATCCAATAGCTAACCATCATCAAGCATTTTCATACCATCCATAAGCCATATCATAATATTATACACTCAAAATGATTGCTATGCTATACATGCCATACTCAAAATGAAGCGTCTAGCTATACCAAAATAATTCTTGATGATAGTGTGTCTGGATCTCCAACGTGCTTTATGATCCCCAAGATAGCTTGTCAAAACTATAAAAGAGAAGGAAAATAAAGGGGTAAGCATTAAGCTTAGCAAGTTTGCAAGCAGATAAATAACAACTTTCATAAGAATTATTTTACTTATCTTTTTCCTTATCAAACATACATGAGCATTATATACTTACCTTTGTTCTTCTATCATTAGCTTATCTTACCTTTTGATGTATAACTCGTCTTACCTTACCTTACCTTGATGTTCTCTTTAAATTTTCCCCCGTTGAACCACTTGGAATACTAAGGATACACGGGTACCTTACCATTTCCATGACTTGTCATGGTCTTACGTGGTATCCTTGCCTTATGAACTCACCAATGCCATGCTTTGGCATGGTCTTATGGGACCTTTGCCTTATAGTAACTTATTAATGCCATGTCTTGACATGGTATCCTTGCCTATAGAACCTTACCAATGGCCATGCCTTGCACGGGCTTACATGGTTTCCTTAAACCCTAATGTCATGACATTCGTATCCTACACATTCCTAAGGTTCAACCGGGACTATCTGAAATTACTTCTCCTTCAATTCATGTTGGAGTCTTCTTTGAATAATTTCATGAAATAAATATACACATGCTGGAAAATTAACAACAGTAACATAAAATAATAGAAAATTGTATTTATTTACCGCAAACTTACCTCGAAACAAAATACAATCAACTATATTGATTTAGTCCTCTATCTTTTTCTTTCCCCGGTCTACCTCCGTATTTCATTCTTCTTGATCTATAATAATAAATTTAGCTTATTTAATACTCACATTTATCAAAACAGTCCTTGACTCAACTTTGGCAAAATTACACTTTTGCCCAATAACTTTTACATATTTACACTTTTTCCCCAAGGCTCAGAAATTAAACTTCATCCTATTTTCTTATGTTTTATGACATGATGATCATTTTTCCCTTCTATGGAAACATCAAATTCTCACTCTAACATGTACTTATGAACATTAGGTATTTTTATCGATTATGTCGTTTTACTCGTTTTCACTTAAAATCGCTTAGCAAAAGTTGTTTAACATAAATTCAAGCTTCATATTCTATCATAAAACATCAAAATAAACACATTTCACCTATGGGTATTTTTCCAAGTACAAACCCTAAGTTAAATTATTGCTAGAATAAGCTTAAGCAAGTTACCGGGACTCTAAAAACGTAAAGAACATTAAAAACGGGGCTTGGAATCACTTACTATGGAGCTTGGAAGCTTGAAACAAACCCTAGCTATGAAGAACCCCTTGATATTCGTCCTAAGGAAGAAGGTGAGCATATTTTTCCATCTTTTTCCCTTTTTTAATCTTTTAATTATCATATGACTAAAATACCCTTTATTAAATTTTTTTTGTTATTTCTACCTATGTATATCTTTTTTTGTCCATGATAATATAATGATTTAATTACCATTTAAGGACCTCTACTTCAATTATGCACTTCAATTTAATCCTTTAACATTTAGAACTCATATTTATCAACTTTTGCAATTAGGTCCTAATATGCAAATCGGACATGCAATCACTGAAATTTCTGATCGGTACTCTAACACATGCATCTAATCACTCAGTAAATCATAAAATTTAATCGAACTAAACTTTTCTATTTCGAATTCGTGGTTTCACAACAACTATTCTGTTTAGGCCCTATTTCGGGATGTTACACGTGCAACATGACTCGAACTCTAGTCCCATGGCTTTAGAAACACGCCACTTACCACCTTTACCAGTAGGCTACTTGTGTCATACCATACTCTCATTAATTTAAGAGTCTACTAGCTGAAGACAGGGGTTTAATCAAGTAGAACCAAAATTTTGCTCAAGCCAAGGCTTGAACCCATGACTCCCCAGGCACTTCTAGAGCACACAACCACTAAGCCAGACATACTTTCACGCCACAACACACGAAAATAATTCACCTAGGTTTTCAGGATTTGGGGCATTACAACTAACTACACCCACTCAAGACTTAAAACTTCTAGGCCCAAATATCAGGGTGTTACAACCCCAGGGGATACATGACCGTGCAGCATGACCGTGTGTCGCACATGGCTGAGATACACGCCCGTGTCTTTGCCCGTGTGGATAAAAATAGGCTATTTGTAAAGCCATTTTGCCACCCTATAAACACAAGCATTCATAAGCATAGATAACCAAATTTTTACAACTTAATAGGCAGCCAAGATAACCATTGCAATACACATTATTCACCATATCAAAACCTAACAATTACATGCCCAAATACCTATTCAACATCATGCATAATCCATTCATTTAACAATTACATATCAAAACTTCAATTGCATATTTCATTCCATTATTACCTTGCCAAAACATGCTACTAAAATGACCCAAATCACATGGCTTAACTCATACACAAAATATACCAAAAGCATAACTTTCAAGTGACCATAACTAACAACTTTTAAACTAGCCTATACATGCCATATTTACATATCCACAAATTCAAAAGTACCAATTGGAAATTTGATAATGTGATGTGCAACTTCAACTTGTCTGAAACGAGCGAGCTAACGAACCTCTATAAAACATAGAAAAAGAAACAGAGTAAGCTTATAGCATAGTAAGCCCGTATAAATTAGAATTAAACTTACCATTTATACATAAATCAAGCAATACATAAAGTGCAACCAATTCAATTAACAAATACCTAATCACAAGTATTCATCACATGTAGTCATTTAAAAATACATGAAACCATTTATTAATACAATACTTTGCATCATTCCAAATTCATATATCATATATAACATTAGTAACATTTATAAACCGTAACTCATCTGTATAAACAGTAATTGTGCCCGTTAAACCTATTAGAAATTCAAAAGATACTCAAGTGAATAATATTAATAATCTGTCAATTCATTATCATTTATGCTCTTTTGAGCCATGATCAGTAAGCTCCTCCTGAGTTGATGAACAGTAAGCTCTACTGAGTTGAAATGTTAAGCTCCAATTAGTTGAAAACAATAAGCTCTTACGAGATGTTATATCGGTAAGCTCATATGTGTTGTGTTCAATCCACAACAAATGCAGGAGCTTGACCAAATCGGTAACCCTAGTGACAAGTCACTCGTATCCTATGAATTCGTATAATTCAAACGGGGCTCGTAACAAATATATATTATATCAATACAACATTCATATCTCATATATATCAATCATTCAATTATACATATTCATTTCAATAATTACAAGTATTTAAAGTTTGATTCTAATTATATGAACTTACCTCGTATCCTCGGATAAAACTATCGGCTATTCGTCCACTTTCCATTTTCCCCGATCTAATTTCAGTATTTGTTTATCTTGATCTTAATTAAGGCATCAAAGTAGTTGACTGTTTTAACCTATCTAATAGCTCTCTCAAGCTTTAGTTTCAGTAGAAAGATGAACATTTGCATGCATTTTCACATTTTTGTTTTAGTAAATTAATCAGAATAGAAATTTTACTATTTTAACCTTTGTGTTTAAACATAAAAATCATAAAATTTAAGTCCATTACCGTTCACTCATGTTATTAGTGGGATAATTTCAAACCAATTTCTCATACATTTTAAATATATAGCTATTTAATACATTTGAAAAATAGAACTCAACTTTTACGCGTTACGCGATTTAGTCCTTTTTACCGAGTTAAGCATTTAAACAATAAAATTTCTTAACGAAATTTGTACATAATAATTCTATCATGCTATAAACATTATTAAAATATTAAAATAAATATTTTAACTTCGAATTTTTGGTCCCAAAATCACAGTTCCGATTTGACTCAAAAACGGGTTGTTACAGATCATGTACGAAATCCCATTCTCATTGCCGGTGATAGGGATCGATGCATCAGACAATATGATGTGCCACTTTTCAGTGAGTTAAATCCAGGAATTAGAAGGCCAGATATTGAGGCAACCTGATTTGAATTGAAACCAATGATGTTTCAAAAGCTTTAAATGGTGGGCTAATTCAGTGGTATGCCCATAGAAGATCCACATCTCCACCTTCAATTGTTTATAGAGGTGAGCGATTCATTCAAGATACCCGGTGTAACTAAAGGTGCACTGAGGTTGAAGTTGTTTTCGTACTCGTTGCTAGATCGAGCATGAGCATGGCACAATTCATTGCCACCGAGTTTCATATCTACATGGCAAGAATTAGCAGAGAGATTTTTGGTTAAGTATTTCCCGCCTAGCAAAAAAGCTAAGTTGAGGAACGAGATCACAACTTTCCAACAATTGGATGACGAGTCTTTGTATGAAGCTTGGGAGTATTTCAAGGAGTTACTTCGTAAGTGTCCTCATCATGGGATTCCTCATTGTATCCAGTTGGAGAGATTCTATAATGGTCTCAATGCACATACAAGATTGATGGTAGACACTTCTGCGAATGGTGCAATTTTGTTTAAGTCTTATAATGAGGCTTATGAAATCATCAAAAGGATCGCGAGTTATAACTATCAATGGCCAACAAATAAAATAGCTTCAGGAAGACGTGTAGCCGAAGTTCATGAAGTTGATGCCCTCACTTCGCTATCAGCTCAGGTATCGTCTATCTCCTTTATGTTAAAAAAGTTTACCGCTAATAGTGCTAATAATTTTGCAGCTCAGCCACCAAGTCCGTTCGAAGTAGTTTCTTGAGTGTACTGTGGGGAAAGTCATTCTTTTGAGAATTGTCCATCAAATCCCGAGTAAGTGTACTATATAGGGAACCAATATCAAAATAGGAGTGGATAAGGACCCTAGTCCAACTTTTACAATCCTTCATGGCATAATCATCCTAACTTTTCTTGGAGCAACCAAGGAAATGGACCAAACCAAAACTTATTGCAGCAGAGACCCAACCAATCTCAAGGGTTTAATCAGCAAGCACCAAAACCACCTCAAGCTGAGGCATAAAATAGTTTGGAGAACTTGTTGAAAGTGTACATGGAAAAGAATGACGCTTTGGTCCAAAGCCAAACAGCAACACTGAAAAATTTGGAAAACCAAATGGGTCAGTTAGCTAGAGAGCTTCGTAATAGACCACAAGGAACCTTGCCGAGCGATACTGAGAATCCATGAAATTTGGTTAAAGAACATATTAAGGCAATGGCATTATGAAGTGGTAAAATTCTGGAACCCCGATTGATTGATGTCAAAGATAAGCCCATTGAAGAGAATCTACTAGCTGTTGAAATTCCTACACCAAAGGAATTAGAATCTGCAAAGACTGACAAGGTAAATCCTAGCTTAGTGAATTCAGATACTTTAACATCTTCGTTGGATACAGATTTACCTACTCAGAAAATGTTGTTCGATTCAACCAAAAGTTCCATCACCTCCATATCTGCAAAGATTGCAGCAACACCAGTAGAAACAGGAGGTGTAATTCAAGAAGTTTTTGGATGTTCTAAAGCAGTTACACATCAATATTTTGTTTGTGGAGGCTTTAGAAAAAATGATGAATTATGTGAAGTTTATGAAGGATATACTGTCCAAGAAGAAACGACTGAGTGAGTGTGAGACTGTCGCTTTGACAAAGGAGTGCAGTGCATTCCTGTAGAACAAACTGCCACCGAAATTGAAGGACCCAGGAAGCTTTACTATACCCTGTAACATTAGTGAATCTTACTGTGGTAAAGCTTTGTGTGATTTAGGAGCAAGTATCAACTTGATGCCTAAGTCTATTTTCAAGATGTTCGGGATAAGTGAAGTAAGACCTACAACTATGACGCTTCAGCTAGCTGGTCGATCTTTAGCATATCCCGAAAGAATGATCGAGGATGTTTTGGTAAGAGTCAATAAAGTTTTTTTTTGCTAATTTTATTGTCTTAGATTTTGAAACAGATAAGGAAGTGCCGGTATCCTTGGGAGACCTTTCTTAGCCAGGGGAAAAACGTTAATTGATGTACAGAAAGGTTAACTCACCATGCAAGTTTAAGACGATCAGGTAACCTTTAAAATTCTTAAACCGATGAAATTTCCCAATTCGGCAGAAGAGTGTTCAGTTATGAAAGAGATAGAAACCTTGGTTTCTATGGCAAGAAATTTTGAAAAAGATCCATTGGAGAAAGCCTTATATCTTGACCCTTTGGAGGATGAAGAAGGTGAAGAAAACATGGCTTTGATGGAAGCCAATCTGAGAAATTTTATTCAATCCACACGGTTTGAGCCGTTGGAGTTGGAAGTCAGAGAATTTTTGTAACCCAAGTTGTCAATCGAAAAACCACCTAAACTTAAACTAAAGGTACTTCCTTCCCATTTGAAATACGTTTATTTAGGTGACTGTTCTACTTTGCCTATGATTATTTTAGCAGAACTGACGAAAGATCAAGAGGAGCAATTAATTGTTGTTCTAAAGAAATTTAAGAAAGCAATTGGTTGGACCATAGCTGATATTCGAGGTATAAGCCCTTCTTTTTGCATGCATAAAGTTATTTTAGAAAAAGGTGAAAGAGCTCAAATTGATGGGCAAAGGAGGCTCAATCCTATTATGAAAGAAGTCATGAGAAAGGAAGTGATCAAATGGTTAGATGCAGGAACCATCTATCCTATTTCAGATAGTTCGTGGGTAAATCCAGTACAGTGTGTGCCGAAGAAAGGTGGAATTACGATTATTGAAAATAAGCATAACGAGTTAATTCCAACGAGAACTATTACTAGTTGGAGAATCTATATTAATTACAGAAAATTGAATAAAACCACTCAGAAGGACCATTTTTTGTTGCCTTTTATAGATCAGATGTTAGATCGACTGGTAGGTAATGAATTCTATTGTTTTTTAGATGGCTATTCGGGATATAACCAAATAGTTGTAGCCCTAGAGAACCAACATAAAACAACCTTTACTTGTCCATACGGTACGTTTTCTTTTAGGCGAATGCCTTTTGGTTTATGCAATGCACCTGCAACCTTTCAACGATGCATGATGGCAATATTCACTAATATGGTTGAAAATTTTGTTGAGGTTTTCATGGATGATTTTTCTATTTTTGTTAACACTTATGATATTTGTTTGAGTAATTTGGCTAAGGTACTGAAGAGATGTGAAAAGACGAATCTTGTCCTTAACTGGGAAAAATGCCATTTTATGGTCAAGGAAGGGATTGTCTTAGGACATAAAATCTCAAAGAGAGGAATTAAAGTCGATAAACCAAAGGCAGACGTAATTGAAATATTACCAGCCCCAATGAATGTGAAAGGAGTCAAAAGTTTCTTAGGCCATGCCAGTTTTTACCGAAGGTTTATCAAAGATTTCTTAAAAATTTCTAAACCATTGTGTTTGTTGTTAGAGAAAGATACAGTGTTTGATTTCAACAAAACATGTTTGGAAGCTTTTGAAGATTTGAAATAACGATTAATCTCAGCCCCAATAATCATTACACCTGATTAGAACTCATCTTTTGAGTTGATGTGCGATGCAAGTGACTATGTTGTTGGAGCTGTGATGGGTCAAAGAAGAAAGAAAATGTTTCACCCTATTTACTACGCAAGTAGAACTTTGACAGGAGCCCAACTCAATTATACGGTAATTGAAAAGGAACTCTTTGCAATAGTTTTTACTTTTGACAAATTTCGCTCATATCTTATAGGTACCAAAGTCACAGTATTTACTGACCAAGCGGCAATTTAATACTTGCTCACAAAGAAAGATGTGAAACTGAGGCTAATTCGTTGGATACTATTACTTCTAGAATTTGTCCTTGAGATCAAAGATAGAAAAGGTTTCGAAAATAAAATAGCTGATCATTTGTCGAGGTTGGAACAAGATAAGGTAACTCAATCATGTATGCCTATCGATGAGAATTTCCCAAATGAGCACTTATTTGAGGCAAATCGAATTCATGAAACACCTTGGTTTGCCAATTTTGCCGATTATCTTGCATGTGGAATAATTTCTCAAGAAATGACATACCAACAAAGAAAAAAATTCCTTCATGATAGTCGGTATTATTTTTGGGAGGATCTGTTTTTGTTTGAACAGTGTGCAGATAATATAATCTGAAAGTGTGTAGCTGAAAGTGAGATTGCTAAGATCTTGTATCATTTCCATTCATCCCCAAGTGGGGGACACTTTGGTGGTTCACGTACTGCAGCAAAGATTTTGCAAGCAGATTTCTTTTGGCCTACGCTATTTAAAGATGCTTATACTTATGTGAAGAACTGCGATAAATTCCAAAGGACCAAGAATATATCAAGGAGGAATGGGATGCCCTGTAACACCCCTAACCGTATCCGTCGTCGGAGAAGGGTTACGAGGCATTACCTATCATAGAACAACTTAAATAGACATTCATGTCAATACTAATCATCTAGTAAAATTTTAAACCAATCTAACATGCTTCGATTCTATAATTCATACAATTTCCAGATTAATATTCAATCATTATAACCAAGGAATCATGGCAATCAAATACTTAATTTATAACCAAATATATTTCATTAACTACCTTTCAAGAACACTATTTATAAATATGCACTTCTTCACTATTTACTAAGTCAAGCCAAACCACATGATTTATTAATTTTTAATATATACATACAACATTAACAACTTCACTTAAGGTCAAGTATAAAATTTGGTCTTACCAAATTGTGCACATTTTACCAAAATAATTACTACCAATTTACACATAAGTGCCGAATCAAATCATACTATAATTACAATATCACTTGACTAATGAAATATCCAAAATACCTATCTGTCATTTACCATATTCATAAACCTCATATATACAACATATTTTAAACACAAACATTTAACTTAACAACTTAACCTTTAATAACTGAATCACGAACAAACATATCATAAGCATATAAAAGTATATTTTACCTATTGTTATCCAAATATACACACCCCTTTACCATTTCCAAAATACATATGCATGGCCAATCTTTTAACTATATATTCAATCATAAAATTTATTCTTTCATAATTCAACCAATTACACAATTTAACTCAAAACTAATTCTACCATTTATAACCATACCTAAATGGCCATCAAATAAATTAAAAAACATAGTCATACTTTAACATTTCAAACCGTACCTGAACAAACAATATGCAAGCTATCAGATATACATAACCAAGCTTATATGAGCATATGTATTATATCAAAACACATCATTTACCATTTACCTCACTTGAGCCAAATTTTATAATCAACCACCACACAAAATATACCACAAATCATACTTCCAAAATGAGCTACTTTCATGGCCGATTATATTTCATCATTTACATATCTCATTTTTGAATCATATAACCAACATCACAAACATATTTAACATGAAACATACCTCTAAATTAAGCTTATAATATGACCATATATATACATACCAACATTAGTATCATGATTAAGCCATTTTTGCATGCCTTATATTTATACACATACCAAAATCAACTTATCCAAATATAATCTAGCCTATACATGCCATAGGTTCGAAAATTCAACTTATAAAGTACCGAAAATAGTCGATAGTGTGATAAACTTCACTGATGATCCCTGAGCTCGTAACTTGACTGCAAAATCTATAAAACAGAGGCAAACATACACACATAGTAAGCTATCATAGCTTAGTAAGTCATAAGCAAATAAGTAACACAATGACAATATCAACTCAATTTAACCAAATCAATTTATGCTATCATAATCACATTTAATTTCAAGCTCACAATTTCATTTACAATATATACTTTCATATATAAATTTTACCTTGACCGATTAAATATGTATCTATTATCAAAGTAACATTAAATTTCAAAACCATAGTACCATTATATAACTGAATATATTTATATATACATTCATAAGCAGATACTCTTGAATCAAACTTTAATATCTCATACTTATACATATCATGTGGACAAATATACTTCACAAATACACATATATTTACATTAGCATAGTGTATAATTTGCATCACATATCAAATAACCAACGTACCTTATTTTCAAATAAGTAATCAACTATCTCATACCTGATCACTTTAGCTCGATTTACACATTCAATCACAACTTATCATTGCCCGTCGAACCATTTGGAATTGAATAGGATACTCGGATAATCATACATATCGTACAATGCCAACGTCCCAGACGTGGTCTTACATGTAATCACATATCGATGCCAACATCCCAAACATGGTCTTACATGAGAACACATATCGAAAATCCTATGTCATGACATATGTATCCTAGCTATTCCTAAGGTTCGTGCGGGCTTTCAGACGTCGTACTCGGTCGAATTGAACTTGTACACATAGATTTCAAGCTTATACATATTTAGCTTCCACATATATATTATCACATTATTAATTTCAGCATATATAGTTCATATTTAATCAAATAAATAACATCTATTTGCTTATAAACTTACCTCGGACAACGATAATTGGAACAGGACGACTAATCGACAACTTTGGTTTTCCCTCGATCCAAATCTGATTTCTTTGGTTCTTCATCTAAACATATTCAAATTAAACTCATTCAAACATAATTTCATTCAATTTAGTCCAAAAACACATCAATTGGAAAATTACCATTTTACCCCTAACATTAACACTTCTTACAATTTAGTCCAAATTGCACAAAACACAAAACATACAAAATTTGCACACACCATGCTTAGGCCGAATGCTACCCATGTTCATACAAGTCCATACATTTCATTTATTTCACATTTTAGTCCCTCAATTTTATTATTTTTGTAATTTAGTCCTAATTACTCAAAATCATCAAAAATTCCAATACAAAACATATTAATCCAAAACATATCTAACATCACAAAGCTCAATTATTCATCAATGGCATAACCCAAAATATTCATCAAAATCAGAAATTCAAGCATGGGCTTTGTACATTACACTGCAACGATCTCAAAAACGTAAAAATTATCAAAAATCGAGCTAGATACATACCTTAATCAAGCTCAATAATGGCCAAATACCCTAAGCTTTATTTTCTTTCTTTCTTTCTCAAGTTTCGGCAAAAAAAAAGATAATATGCATGGTTATTTTAATTTTATGTTTTATTATATACATATTATTACATATTTTACATATTTAACCTTTAAACTAAAATATAAAACCATTATAATAAAAGGTCACAACCATCCATAATATATAATTATGGTCTAATTGCAACTTAAATACCTCATGCAATAAAGACAACATCAATTCTTCCCTTTTACACTTAACCATCAAATTTTCATTTTACGCAATTAAGCCCTTTTTATTAAATCGACACTCAAATGGTAAAATTAAAACACGAAAATTTCACAGATATAAATTCACACATAATAAACATAGAAAATATTTTTAAAATATTTTTTTGACTCGAATTCATGGTCTCGAAACCACCATTTTGAATAGGGTCTAAATCGGGCTGTTACATGCCCTTGACAAACATTTTGGAGATTGAATTATTCGACGTATGGGGCATTGATTTCTTAGGCCCGTTTCCTTCTTTGTATGGGAACAAATACATCTTAGTAGCTATGGACTATGTGTCCAAGTGGGTTGAAGCTGAAGCATACCCTACAAATGATGCTAAGGTAGTCATGCGATTCCTACATAAGCATGTGTTTACACGATTTGGGACACCAATAGCTATTATTAGTGATGAAGCTTCTCACTTTGTGAATAAGTGGCTTAAGTGGTTGCTTGACAAATATGATGTGAAGCACAAGATAGCTACTCCCTATCACCCTTAGTCCAATGGGCAAGTTGAGAGAGTGAACCGTGAAATCAAAGGTATCCCTGAAAAGGTAGTACGCCCTAGTAGAAAAGATTGGTCTCAAAGGCTCAATGATGCATTATGGGCCTATCGAACAACATTTAAGACACCGTTAGGAATGACTCCTTATCGGTTAGTTTTTGGGAAGGCATTTCATTTGCCATTAGAGTTGGAGAATAAAGCTCACTGGGCCTTGAAGTAATTGAGCTTTGATCTTAAGCAAGCCTATGAGAGAAGAATGTTACAACTAGATGAATTGGAAGAGTTGAGGTTGTTTTCCTATGAGAATGCCAAAATGTGTTACAACTAGATGAGTTAGAAGAGTTGAGGTTGTTTTCCTATGAGAATGCCAAAATGTGTAAAGAAAGATAAAAAAGATGGCATGATAGTCATATACAACCTCACGAGTTTAAAGAAGGTCAGAAGGTTTTGTTGTTTAATTCAAGGAGGACAATCTACTGAGTGTGTCCTTATGGAGCTGTTGAATTATACGACAAACATGGAGGTACGTTTAAAATTAATGGTCAACGTCTCAAACATTATTGGGATGGTGAAGTTGAGCAAGTTGAATCCTCGTTCAAATTAACAGACCCTTGATTTTTCATGAACCTATTTTGTAAATAAATAAATAGTTAGAATTTATTTTCTTAATTTAGTACATTTAATTAATTCTGTCTAAGGAGATTGGAACATAAGCGGAACCGTTGTGACCCCTTTAACCTTTCCTGGGTACTAATTTAATGTAATTTGTTAAGAAGAAATTTTCTAACTAAGATTTAAAATTTTTAAAGTTTCACTTGTTTTGTTTAAATTTTAAATTTTTATGTTAATAAAGGGGGTCAAATTTGGCCCAAGTACTAATCAGTTTTTTTTACTAAGATACAGTCTGAGTTTGAGGCCCAAGACAGCAAAAAGGAGGGAAAAATCCATACCTATTGCCGCCACTACTTGCCGCCCAAGTAACCCTAATGTAGCTAATTTTTTGCTACATGTTGCCCTAATTTTTCCCTATATAAACCCCTCTCTATTCTACTAAATTTCATATCCCTCAAAGTAGTTTGCTTACACCCTAAAAATCCCTAAATCTCTTTTTTGTGCCGTCAACCTCAAATCCTGAAAGAACCCCTACTTCTCTTCCTTTTTTTTGAAATTTCCTATGCTGCCACAAAGAGATTGCCAGAGCACCGCCGTTGTTTTCGCACACCATTTTTACCGTCGTAAGATTCCTACCGTAGCAAGTTCCATCCACCTTGCCGATTTCTCTTTTCCCCCTTTGAACAGAAATTTTACCGAAATTTTTGGGAAAAGATACCATGTCTCGCAAAAGAACTAGATCATCAAAGACTACTCTTGAAAACCCAATTTTGATCAATGAAGAAGTGAAAGAGAGATTTGATTCAATCTTCAAGCATTAACCTATGATGTTGGAAAAAGGTTTTGACTTAAAGAGTAATAATTTGATGGTTGTCCTCGTGCCGATTAAAAAAATAATTAATGCTCTCAAGTGGGAACAATTTTGTGAGGCTCGTTCACTTCCTGATGATGAACTAGTTCGAGAATTCTATGCTAGCTTGACTACGCAAGATGCTACTGAAGTTATCATTTAAAGGAAAAAGGTACCTCTTACTTCTAAGTCCATCAATGATTTGTTTAACTTACCTGATGTTGAAGAAGATGAGTACTACCCTATGATGAACAATATCAATTTGGATTTTCTTTAATAAGTACTTGATGTTGTGACAAATCTGGGATCCCAATGGATTATAAGAAAGTATAGGAGCCATTCTTGCCGAAGGGAATACCTAAAACTAGTACCAAAGGTGTGGTTTTATTTTTTTCGCTACAGTTTTATGCCTATCTCATATAGTTCCACCATCTCAATGGAATGGATGCTCTTGTTATATGCAATCTTGAAAGAAAAGTCCATTAATGTTGGGAAAATTATTCTCGAGGAGATTCACGACTATGCTAAAAAGAAGGCAGGAAGTGCTTATTTCCTATCATTAATGACTACACTTTGCTTAAGGGCCCGTGTTAAAACACAAGCAAATCTAAAGGGACGATATGTTCAACGATGCATTACAAATCATGATCCTGAAAGATTAGTAGAGAAGGTGCATGACCTAAATCAAGGCGAGTAAGAAGATCCAATTGAGTCGAATACCGAGGAGTCAACAGATGAAACTGAGACTGAAGCTTATTCAGTTACAGACACTGAAGAGGAAGAATCTGATAAGGAGCCGAATAGTCTTAAACTAGTTGAAGGATCTGAAAACCCTAAACCAAGGGTTGAGCCAGAAGAAGAACCAGTCAAGCTAAGTGTTGAACCTGAATCTGCAACTCCTATACCCACTCAAAGAAATCGGAGTTGACAATTTTGATGGATATGTGCAAGTTCATGCACAATCAACAACAAACTTACTGGAAATATGCAAAAGTTAGAGATGACTCAATTTGAAATTCTTTTAAGAATATCTCTAATACTTTTGTTCCTAAGTTCCCAGATGCTATCTTTGAGGCATGGACAGAAGATAATGACGATGCAAGCAGAGTTGGAACTAAAAATGATAAGGGGAATGAGTCAAAAAAATAAAAGGGAGGGGCTCTTGTCTTATTATTTACTTATTTTTAGGTCCTTAGGAATTTATTTCTTTCATAACTAGGATTTAATTTCTGTAGAATAAAACATAGAAGCATGAATAAACTTAACACTTCTTTAGAAAGGAAAAGACTAAGTGATGTGGCAATGGGAATGAACATGTCTAGGATTGGGTTATTAGGAGACTTGGTATTTAAGCAGTCTTAATGACTCACCTCTCTTTCTTTACAACCCTACCTGGTGTTCAGTTTTCATTCATTACTTTGTTCTTGCAATGAAGACATTGCTTCTTTTTAAAGGGGGTAAGGCAAATAAATTGCTCAAATTTTTAAAATTTTTATGTTTCAATCATTGCTTTCATGAGTCTGTTTTAATAAATGAATGTTTAGAGATATTTTTTTTAATGAGATAGTTTGTATGCAAGTATGAATGATGATTTTATCTGAGTGAAAGTATGTTATCATAAAGAATGGAATGCTTGTATGATCTTAGCCTTAGTAATATTTACTATGAAAACTTAGTTTCTTTTGAGATTAGACATGCATAAAGGTTTATATCTTTAGAATTGACTTAGTAACTTTCTTGAGGCAAAATCCTAAGGGACATAAAATCTAAAATGATATAGGCACTATTTCTTTGGATCGTTTGAGCCTTTTCAAGCCAACCTGATGATATTTGACCCTTGAAACTGGAATTTTAAGCTTAAAGGCCTATTTATTGTAATGAACCTACATTATAAGCCACATTACCATCTTTTAAAGTTATCCCAATACCTATCTTAACTAAAGTTGTCTTGGTAATCAACATTTGAGGAAGTTTTCATAAAGATGTATATGCTCATGCTTAAAAAAAAAAAGCTTGCTCAGTCTCCAAAAAGGAAAAATGTATGAGCTTGAGTTCAAAATAAGTTTGGGGGTGTTCCAAAGGTTCACTTAAAGAAAAAGGTTGGATTATGAGAAAACCAAGACAAAGTTAAAGTTTAAGATTTTTAAAATCAAAATTTCCCATCTCTTAAAATCCTTACCTTTAACTAAGCCCCATTACAACCTTATAAAAGACCTATTGATTTGATGATTATGTCAACTACATCAGTGGAGAGGAAGTCCTCAGTTCAACATATGAAGATCATAAATAAGCCTTATGATTGTTTGCTTAATTGAGAGGAAATTATGTTGAATGAAGAATGTTATCTATGGCTGTAACATACATGCAAACTATGGTTCATGTTGGCATATTTTGAAGCTTAGTATAATCTTAAGGAATGTTTGCATACGAATTACTTGTTAATAAAGAAGATTGATGAGCATGAAGTTATTAATGCATGATTATGAGACAAAGATTGATGCTACTTACAATTTTTCCTTAACAAGACCTTTTGTTGTGCATGAACATTACTCGGGACGAGCAATGATTTAAGTTTGGGGGTGTGTAAATGGAAAAATATATAGGATTTTTCCTATGTAATTTATCACCTTTTTAGTTAAATTTGTTGTTAAAACTAAGCAGTTGTTTAATAAATTAATGAAATATGTGAAAATATGAAATTAGGACATAGATATTATTAAAATGTGATTTTATGCTTTATTATATAGTTTTCATGCAATAAATGGCTTATTTTATATTAATTTGAACATATTATATTTTTTAAGTCATAAAGTGGGCCATGCATGATTAAATTAAATAATAAAATATAAAATTATATTTAATAATTCATTTTAAAATATTTCATTAATAATTTGGGCTTTAAATTAATTAATTAAATTGGATAAATTTTATTCTTTGGTCGTCTAACTTTTTGATTTATTCTGGACAAGTCTGATAGCTTTGCTGGATTACAGAACTGTCAAAATCGGGGAACAAGTCAGCCCAAAATTCGGCTGCACATGGCTGCCCACAAACCACTTTTTGGTTTAATTGCACAAGGTCCTTGAAGAGTTGAAGAAATTAGAGATTTACCTGAAGTTTTTCACTTGACCAAGTCTCAGTCCTGAGTTGTTTTGGCACTCAAATTGACCAAAAATCAGCTCAACTTCCTCAATTTATGGCCGGCCACCCATGGAAGATGCTTCAAAAGATGAAAACTCCTATTTTTAGTAAGCTATCCCCTTCTCCTCACCTATAAATAAGACATCATTCTCATATTTCTACTCATCCCTCATCATTCATCATTCTCTCCTCTCTAAATTCTCTTAGCATTCTTCTTTTCTCCCCACACCTATCATCATCTTTCCATAAAGATTTTAGTATTTGAGCCTCTTGAAGAACCCTTGGTCGGCACCTTGGAGAGCCATCAACAAAGGAGTGAACCAAAGGAACGAAGGAGCCTCGTCAGTTAGAGTCTTGGGTGACAGCCACTCTAAATTGGGTTTAATCTTTCTTTTCTTTAATTTAATTTAAAGATGTTTGCTATGTGTTCTATGTTCTTGTTTAGAACAATGTTAGCTTAATTTTATTTAAGCTAGGATGATTGCTTTTATTAAATAATATTTATTAGATTCATGCTTATAATGTTTGTGCCTCAATCGATCATGTTTTCAATTAAAATCAAGTCTGTATTTCGTTCATATGATTGAAATGCACCTAAATTTGCTGAGTGATCCTAACCAGACGATGGCTAGTGGACGCATAATTGAACTGTGCATGCTCAATTTAGATCCTAACCCGATTAAATTGCAGGTTACATAACAACCCTAACTAGGCTCTGTTATCTGCATAATTTTTAGATTTGTATGATTAAACTGTTTCAAACCTAACACGTCCTTGTTACCTTGCACGAATACTAAGAAACCCTTAGTAAATAAGGATCAGCAAAATGTGTATTTACTAAGTAAAGGATTCCGAAAGGACCTAATGTGGTTTCCAAACTCATGAAATATCAAGTTGCCATGGAATGTTCTTTCGAATATTATTAAGCATGTTGATAATAAATTGAGTTTAATTAAAGAAATTATCCTACTTTATTTATGTTATAATTGTTGCAAATTGTGTTTAAATTTTGCTAAAATCTATCTCATTAATATAGTTTGCATACTTAGGATAAATTGCATTAGGGATCATTGCATTTAGTTTCATATACTTAATTTTTCATCACTTCTCAATTATATTGTTTTTATTTATCAAATTGTTAATATAATTTTACAAATTAAGTGACTTAGCACAAATACAATCCCTGTGGAGACGATGATACTTACTTATTACTTGATAACGACTGTGTACACTTGCACAAACCTACGCGTTACACTTATCGCTAGTGGTAAGTCGTTAAGAGGGGCACCTAGACTAAAAGACTGACCTAGCAGTATTTTTTGAAGATGTTCCATAATAAATAGGTGGGTAAGCATTACGTCGAGGCCTGTAGACTGGAGCTCATTGACCTGAAACAGGGGATAGATTTGTGGCCGAGTATGAGGCTAAATTTTTCAATTGAGTCACTACGCCTAGAGGATGGTTGCGACTGAGCAAGATAGATGTGTCAAATTTGAGAACGGGCTGCAATATGAACTGGTGATGCTAGTGGCCCCTCATTAGTAAAGGGTTTTTGAAACATTAGTGGAGAAAACCAAGATAGTGAAGGAAGTGAAGTGTTCAAAACGCAAAAAGAGGGATAGAGCCAGAGTCTTTACAAAGAGAGATGTCGGTCCTACTGTACAAGCTCCACGACCTAATAAGTGAGCCAGAGACAACCGAACTAGGTAGAATTTTTGCTACCGCTAGTGATAATGGGAGAGCCTAATATTGTGTTACTTGTGGCAAGAGGCATCCAGGTGAATGCTGGAGGAGCTTGGGTGCTTGCCTTAAATGTGGATATTTGGATCACAAAATCAAGGATTGTCCACTTCGAAACGGATAGATGCAAGCACCAGATCAAAACCGTGTTTACAACCAGAGGGTTGGACAGCAGCAGAGAGCTCAGGGTCAAGGTGCTAACTGAGCTAATGCTAGACAGCCTGCATTGGTCTATGCAGCTAAACACAGAGAAGACTGTGATGTCGTCGTTGTCATAACATGTACCTTTATTGTTAATTTTGTACCGTATTTTGCACTAATTGACCTTGGAACAACCCATTCTTATGTTTCATGCTTTATGGCTGATATACTAGGAGTTGAAGTAGAGGACACTATTAGTAGTGTGACTTTACTTAGCCCCTTACAAAAATTTGTTTATGTTAATAAAGTTTATAAGCGGTGCCCGTTAGAGATTCAAGGTGAGGTATTTTTGGCATACTTGCTGGAAATACCTTTCAGTGAATTCGATCTCATTTTGGGAATAGACTGGCTGGTAGAACACCAAGTCAATTTGGATTGTACTATAAATAAGGTCACATTGAAGACTTTCAATGGAAAGGAGATACTGATGGTTGGGGAGTGTAGGGATTACTTGTCTAATGTGATCTTAACTCTAATGGCTAAAAAATTGGTGCACAAGGGATGTGAAGCATTTCTGGCTTACATTCTGGATACAAGTGGTAGTGAATCATCTATTAAGAACATCTGTATAATAAAGGACTATCCCGATCTCTTTCCAGAGGAGTTACTTAGGTTACCTTCAGAGTACGAGGTTGAATTTGGCATTGATTTGTTACCAGGCATAGCTCCGTTGTCTATTGCTCCATATCACATGGCACCTAAAGAGCTAGTGGAACATAAGGTGCAATTGTAAGAACTTCTTGAATATGGATTCATTAGACCAAGTGTGCCGCCATGGGGAGCTCCTATTCTGTTTGTTAAGAAGAAGGATAGATCCATGAGGTTATGCATTGATTATTGACAACTAAACAAGTTGAAAGTAAAGAACTGATACACTTTACTGAGGATCGATGATTTATTCGATCAGTTCAGGGGTGCTAAGGTGTTCTCTAAGATTGATTTAAGGTCTGGATACTATCAGTTGGAAGTGAAAGAAACAAACATTCCTAAAGCTACTTTCAAGACCTGATATGGTCACTACGAGTTTTTTATGATGCCTTTGGTGTCACGAATGCTCCCACAACCTTTATAGACCAAATGAATTGGTTTTTTCAGCCCTGACCTGATCAGTTTATTGTAGTTTTCATCAACAAAAACTTTATCTATTCTAAGTCTAAAGAGGAACATGATGAACATTTGAGAGTGGTTCTGCAGATTCTTCGAGAGAAATAGTTATATGCCAAATTGAGTAAGTGTGAGTTCTGGCTCCATAAGGCGATGTTACTGGGACACTTGGTATCGGTTAAGGGTATCCGTGTCAACCCAAAGAAGGTTGATGTAATCTTAGACTGGAAACAACCTAAGAACATTAGTGAGATTCAATGTTTCCTAGGATTGGTCAGTTATTATAAGAGCTTTGTGGAAGGATTTTCCTTAATTACAGCTCTAATCACTAAGCTATTGAGGAAAACTTCCGCTTTCAAGTGGATTGTAGAGCAGCAATAGAGTTTTCAAAATCTTAGTTCTGTGTTGATCTAAGCACCTATTCTAATTTAGCCAGAGTTTGGGAAGCATTATGTGGTATACAGTAATGCATATCATATCGGTCTTGGTTGTGTTTTGATGCAAGACGGTAAGGTTGTGGCCTACGCATTAAGAAAGCTTAAGCCTCACGAGCGTAACTATCCAACCCATGATCTCAAACTTGCTACTATTGTTTTTGCCCTTAAGATTTTGAGGCACTATCTTTATGGTGAGAAGTGTATCATCTACACGGATCACAAGAGCCTTAAGTATCTCCTCACCTAGAAGGAGTTAAACTTGAGGTAAAGGAGATGGATTGAGCTGCTCAAGGATTAAAATTGTACCATTGAGTACCATCTGGGAAAGGTGAATGTTGTTATTGATGCACTGAGTAGAAAGTCGATGACTGATTTGAGGACGATGTTCGCAAAGTTAAGCTTAACTGATGATGGAGGTTTACTTCCAAAATTGCAAGTGAGGCCTACTCTAATGGATGAGATTTGGTCGAAGCAACCTATTATTGCAACTCTCGCATTTCATTTCAAACAAATTGAGGAAGGTAGGACAACTAACTTTAGCCTTAATTCTATTAGAGTTTTATGCTTTTGTGGAAGATACTATGTGCCTAATGACTGAGAGTCGAGGTAGTCTGTACTTCGAGAAGTGCATAGTAGCCCTTACGCTATGCATCTTAAAGGGAATAAGATGTATCAAGACTTGAAAGAACTATACTGGTGGACAGGGATAAAGCGTGATGTAATCTTGTATTTGAGTAACTATCTGACATGCCAGCAAGTTAAGGCTGAGCATCAGTTCCCCTCTGGTTTGTTACAGCTTATCAAGATTCCTCAATTGAAGTGGGAATGTTTGACTCTAGATTTCATTAGTGGGTTACCTTTAACACCTACTAAGAAAGATTCAGTCTGGGTTATAATAGATTGATTGACCAAGTCAACGCATTTTCTACCTGTTCGTACTGACTATTCATTACATAACTTGGTGAGGTTGTACATTTTAGAGATTGTAAGACTTCATGGTGTACCATTGTTCATCATTTTCGATCGAGACCCTTAGTTTACATCTCAGTTTTGGAAAAAGCTTCACAAGGCTTTGAGAACTTGATTGAACTATAGTATAGCTTTCCACCCATAGTTTGATGGGAAATCTAAGCAAGTTATGTAGATTTTAGAGGACATGTTAAGGGGTTGTGTGATTGACTTCAGTGGAAATTGGGAGGAACAGTTGTCGTTAGCCAAGTTTGTGTACAACAAAAGTTTTTAGTCGACCATCTAGATGTCTCCTTATGAAGCACTGTATGGTCGCAAATGTCATACACCTTTGTGTTGGACTGAGTTGGGAGAAAATAAAGTATTGGGTCTAGATTTGGTGCAAGCAAATGAGAATGCAGTAAAATTTATTTAGGATAGATTGAGAAGAGTGTCTAATTGACAGAATTCTTACGCCGACTTGAGGTAGAGAGATATTGAGTTCAGTGTTAGGGATCAAGTCTTCCTTAAGGTTTCGTCGTGGAAGAAATTACTGAGGGTTGGACACAAAGGCAACCTAAGCCTGAGATTCATTGGACCTTATAAAGTTACTAAAAGGGTTGGAATAATGGCTTACCAGTTACAGTTACCTCTAGAATTGGACCGCATTCATGATGTGTTCCATGTTTCTATGTTGAAGAGATACTGTTCATTTCATAAAATGTGTTCCATGTTTCTATGAGTGTGGAAACCATGTTTTTCCTTCACTACACGTTTTTCCTTAGGATAATCCATTTCACTTCTTTTTTTCATTTTTCTCTCCTCCCTTCTCTTTGTCGTCCACCACCTTGTTCCTCCCTTTTTTTTTTGTTTCTTCCATTTCACCACCTAAGTAACTATTTTCTTCTCATTTCTCCTCCGCTCCACCACCACATAAGACTGCTCCACCTCCAACTCACCACCATCTTTCCTCCACCGTCGTTGCACTGCCACTGTTAATCACCACAAAAAATTTTTGATATTCTTCTTTGCTCCTCCTCTTTTCATAATTGATCTTTTTAACCTCTCAATTCTTATTTTTTTTCATAAAAAGATTACCCCACATTCTATTTTTTTTATTCTTCTTTCTAACTTTTATTTTTATAATATGATTTTCTCCATTTATTGATTAAATCTCCTTTTTAATCAATATTTCATGGGAAGAGTTGAGTCATTTTCCTCTGGTACTATGTAAGTATAGTCGACCCTCTATTCTTGTTACAATCCCATACATTATATACATACATACTTGATTAAGACAACATTAACCATTTTGATTTATGGGTTTCGCTGAAGTGCAAATAAAAAATCTCAGATTCGTATCCCCACTTGTAGAAGTGTTCAAACAAGTCGAAGGATTACGTAAGTATCTCACTACATCAAATAATTGAAGGGTTATTGATTTTAGTAACCCATTCTAATATGTGTGAATGGTTTTAACCTTAAAGGCTTGAGAATTAAACTCTCTCTCTAGACGTTGGAATCGGGATCATTACGAATGGAATTACAAAGGTGTGGGGATTTATTTTTGTTAACCATGGTTGATATCATATTTAATCAAGATAAAGATATTATTTCCAATAATTAATTACTATTTAAATAATTATCTAAAAAGTGATATTGGGCGAATACTTTGGTAAAAATTTGTTAAAGGAGGATTTCAGGTAAGTGTTTCCAGAACTTCAGATCTATGATGAAATATGGGTTTGTATGATCTTTTTGTTAAAAATATTGATGTTTGATTTCCTTAAACTCATGACATGTTGATCTTCTGTAATTCGGTGGGTAGATTATACTAGTTTTCGCATTTAAATAGCTTGAATACAAGCATTTTCATTATGTTTGAGATAAGTTTTCTTAGTTTTATTTATATTCAATAAAATGTGAAAATTTAGTCTTTTATTGACCTTAGGGACCAAATGAGGCCTAGGGTGAGCTAACACATTTTCTGACTGTACAAGAGATGTTTAGAAGGCATATTAAATTGATACTGGTCACTACATTGCAACACAGGATGACCGATGTCACAACATAGGGAGAAGAATGGAGAAACCTCAAGACTACCTTTAATGTCATGACACAACCTAAGGGTGCCATGACATACCCCTGAAGATATCCCAAAAGGAGTATACTAATTGCTATGTTGCGACACATATCCTGATGTGTCACGACATTAACTCTGGGACAGAAATCAAATACAAAATAGGGTTGTTTGGTCTGCACAATTCAAATCTCTTTGGCACTTGTTATATACATCATTCACTTAGCCTAAATTTTTTTAATAAATTTAATTTAGTTTTTCTTTCATTTTTGGGTTTTAGAATTTATTCCAATTGTTCTCAAGAGATTTGAATTGTGGAAAGTATTCAATCTTTGTGGATTCATGATTAATCTCAATAAATTAGGGTCTTTCATATACTCTATACTATCGATTCAATTAGCATGCTTTCTCCTTATATTGATTCTATATTGTGTATGAAAACCATGAGGAGCTAATCCCTCTATGGGGGATTAGCAAGTGGAGGTATAATCTATTGACTGTTTTGTAATGTTACTCAACGAATCAGCTGTTTGAGAAAGGAAGAATGTGAAACAAACCCTAGGCCTGATTACCCTAGGAAGTCATCAAGGTGGGAATTAACCCAAATTTTGCATGGCCCATCCATGAACACCTTCACCCCAAGCTAGTCTACTATGAGGTTAGAATGTAACACCCCTAACCCAAATTTGTCTCTGGAACAAGGTTAGGGAGCATTACCCGAGATTACAAATAAAACGGATAAAAATTTCAAACATTTCATAACATAATAATAATCACATCAAAATCATATATATTGTCCCTTATACGAGCCCACGAGGCTCTAAATATGCATTAGAAACAAGTCGGAACTATATCGGAAACTTAGAGAATTTTTTGAAAAACTTTAAAAAATTTTAAAGCTGCAAGGATCACACGGCCGTGTGACTCACACGTCCATTGACACGCCCGTGTCTTAGGCCATGTGGGCATTCAAAATAAGGACACACCACTGTGTTGATTGGCTATTTAATGTCACAACAATAATGTGCAAGCATACACTGTCAATGCAAGTATAGTAGACAGATATGAGTCTATCGGGTATCAATCCCACAAGAATGGTT
Source organism: Gossypium anomalum (assembly GCA_025698475.1). Taxonomy (NCBI): domain Eukaryota; kingdom Viridiplantae; phylum Streptophyta; class Magnoliopsida; order Malvales; family Malvaceae; genus Gossypium; species Gossypium anomalum. The sequence goes on from CM046965.1 coordinate 47,468,115, forward strand.
GTCTTTTGTTTATCAATGTCAGTGCAATAAATGGATGGAAACGAGATAAATTGTGAGAGTAGGTATCGAAGCACTAACTTGAAAACAGCAAGATAAAACATGATAATGATAAACTAGGATCTCCAACGTGAATATTCAATATGATGCTAAGTGCTCACAAGGTATAAAAGGATAGGTGATTGTCGATGCATTAAATTGAAATGAATATCTTACCAAGATTAACTTTTATATTTAATCTAAGACTAAAACATGCACATTAACCCCACCTTCTGATGCTGGCAATGGAACACTATTAAGAACAAGTGGATTAAATTCCTTTAATCCTTAAGCAACTTCTGTTGTCTTGCTTGTTAGCTTGAACTATCACTGCACCTTCTAGTGTCAGTGACTACAATAACACTTCCGTGCTAAAAACATTCAAACCAAAAGATTAAACAGTATAAGCAAGATTAAATAAAAGAACATTTAACCAAGAAATCATGTGTACTTCCATACTAACATGAAATAGAAAGTAATCATCAGCATTTAAAAAAGAAAAATAAAAAAAACAAATGGAGAATACTATTCCTAGACAACTCGACTTGAATCTCTCTATTCCCTCTTGTGTCGTACTCAGGGCTCCTCATCTGAAACTGGTCTTCATCCTTTTCACATTGGTTCACCCGTCAGAACTTAAACTGCCATAGCTAAAAGCTTCAAGGGATAAGTTTTTGAAGGTGATAATTCAGAAGCTCCCTTTTTTCTTTTCTTTTTTTTTTTTGTGAATATTTTTTTTTCCAAATAGCCTATGTGTCCTTTCATCAAAATCATGCTGCCTCTGTACGTACCAGTTAGTTGTACCAGACTAAACAGCTCATGCATTTTTGTTCCTATCCGAACAGTTGTTAGGTGCGCGTGAAAATTCAGGCGCATTTGAAAATACTCATGCAACGACATCAGTACCAGAACATGAAAAAATTAAGGATAACTAAGTTAAGATGTACTGAGTTATAAAATGTAAATTACTAAACTGAAAATGCTAAAATATGTGCTAAAGATAACTAAATAGGAACAAATTAACCAATAAGAAGGGAGAAAACATATGTTCTTTCTAGTACTATCACACCCCAAACTTGAGTCAAGTAAAACTGAAACTGGCAAGGCTACACAAGAATTCACTAAGGTAAATGATCGTTCTAGCAACTTGAATCACCTAAAATCCCAATGAATGGTTTACATTCAAATGACAAAATATTGCATCGACAATACATAAGTATGAATGACTAAGATTGCATCTTCATCAAAACCATTATCATGCTTCAAATTTTAAACTGTATCTACCAATATAACATTTATTGTATTTTTTTTTGGTGAATAAAGGATATCGTTGAATTACTGTACCCTTTGTTCCTGAGAAGTAACGATGGAGTGCAACAAACCCTCAGGAAGTACATAATTGCATCGACACACACTCATGCAGCGGTAGCCTTTGGCTAAATTCATTTTTCTAACGCTTGCATTGGAGTGTTCCCTTTTTAACATTTCACAATACACCCACTTTGGAGTGTCACTTATTCATAACTATATATACATATGAGTAGCTGTAAAAGGCAGATTCATTCAATATTCAAGGAATGCTACTAGTCATCCATTACTAATGCAGCCTAAATCATTCATCAAAGAATTGAAGATGCAACATTAAATCAAATTTATCGAACTCATTCATTGATAGTTCACATGATTCAATAATTAAGCATCAAATGTAACAAAAAAATATTTTCAACACATTTTCATTAACCATAAATAAACCTTGCATGCTTCATTAAAAAAAATTGAAATATGGGTGTATTTTCAATCCCCATATGCATTCCCCCAAACTTAAAGTTTGTATTGTCCCCAATGCACTAAGATTAAAATACAATGACAATAACAATGCAATGACAATGTTAACTAGCAAAATGAAAATTATAGCTACATACAATGCATGAATACTATAGCTAAAACTTAAAATAAACTAACTCAGTTTTCCTCGGTCATCAATGTGGCTGCACGATATTTCTTTTTCCTCCTCTTTTTCTCCTCATTGTATTTTTTGTCTTTGGAGCACTTTCTCTTCTTTTTTTGGGGGGGCTTTGCACGGTCCTTGGATCGTTCCTCAGGTTTCGGCTCTACCCCGGCATCATCAATTGCTTCTTGTATAGGAGGGATCACCTTGAGTGGTCTGGTGTAGACCACTATAGCCAACGAATTGTAGTGTTGCTCACTTGTTACCTCTGTAGCTTTCGCCTGTTTACCTCCATCTCGCTCCAGATTATCATTATTTGTATCTATAAACTCGGATGCATTGACAATGTCCTCAACAGATTCTTTCTCAGCAGCTTCTATTTTAATATCTTCTTCCTTAGGATTCTCGTTCACAAATTCAACACGAACGTTTTCCTTTTCCACAGCAACTTCCTCCTCAACAGTGGACGCCTCTTGACCAACAATGACTTCACCCTCGACCAGGCTATTAATCCTTTGCATGCACTCCTCAACGTCCCTCGATTCCTTTTCTTTCTCAACATCAGAGACGCGTACAAAGGGAGGGAATGCAATCAATCTATCTCTGTCCCCTAGGTCATCTTCCTTGGAGGATAGTTCATATTCTCGGATAATTGGTGGGAATATTAGAAATTCTGAGAGTAGGGTAGGGATTAACTAGCATAATGTGATTATAATAGAGGTTTTATAGGCCCTAGTATAAGTGTAGAAAAAATTTTGTGATCTGTCCATATCCTCTATCGTAGCGGCAAGCCTGATCTGCTTATTTCTGATTGAATTGGCCAACTCCTCGATATCCTTCATTTTGGGCAGCAATGATGTCTCTACAGTCAAGTTTATTCCCTTACTTTCTACTTTGGTTTTGCCCTTCCTTGTCTTACTGGTCTCAGCCTCCTTCATTGTCGGCGTATCTTTGCAACGAATCATTCTTTCAACAGATGCTTTATTGATTGGGTCCCTTATTTTCCAAGATCTCTTCATCATCAAGAGGCACAATCCCTTTCTATTGGCACAGTAGCATCACCAACGGCGGGAAAACCAAAATTTCATTTTGCCTTGCGGTGCAATCAGCAATTTCCTAGTGGAGTATTGGGCTGACATCAATCTTTCTGCCCTTGACAATTAAATGTATCAGGCATATTATATCAAGGTTGATTGTGGTACTGTGAGCAGAGGGCAGTAGCTTGTAGGTGATAAAATGAAACCAAATTTTGCTTTGTAGTGTCAAGAAGCGGCGGTGCATCGTATAATTCTTTTGATGTGAACTCGTCCACAATTCTCCTTCGACACATAAATCTTTCACCAAGAGGTCCCTTTTTTGGTCTGTTATATCTTCAATAAACTTGGAGTGTTCATCGATATCGACCTTAGTGTTGTACAGTTCATTGATTTTTGTAGCATCCAATGGGATTAAACCTTCTCAAACAAAGATAAACTCCAACTCATGGACATAAAGGTTAGCATAAAACTCATGTACCAATGAAGGAGAATAACTTCTAGGATGCGTGCAGAAAGTCGACCACTTCAACTTAGAGATGGTTCTAGAGACTTGTTTGCCTAAATCTTGTTGTTGCGAAAGGAGAATACCCTGCTTTGGGTGAAAGCTTCATTTTACAATGTTGTTTTGAAATTGCTCTTTAGCTGCTTTCGTTAAAAAGATCACCGGCTCCTTTTTCCCTGTTGGCATGGAGGATTTTGACTCAGGAACTATAGTTGCAGAGGATGAGTGTTCTTCAACAGGCTTGGTGGCTTTCTTTACTTATCCTCTCGTTCTTTCTATATTTTTCTTGTTTTGTGGAGTGAAGATGGTTTAAAGGTGTAAAGGTACGAACTTGGGGATGAAAAAGTGAATCAAAATTACTGCTTGGGAGTTTTACAGTCGGCACAGTAAAGAGGGGTTTATAGTGAGTGAAAGAAGAAAACGAAAAAACGTGATTTTCTAAAGGGAAATAAAGATGGTAGGAATAATTATGTCCACTGAGAATTGCACCCACTCAAATAAATCAGACGGTTAGGTGACTTTTGATTAAACGGTGGGATCTTAATATCCTAAGATGTCCCCGTTCATGCTAAGTTAGAAGCAACAGTACAATAGTACGAACTGTGTTGACAATAAGGTTCAAGTGTGTCAACAATGGTACCTAATTATTCTGTAAAAATAAAAATAAAAATAAAAAAATCTTGAACAAAAGTAAAAATAAAATAAAATTACCTAGTAATAAATTGCAAAGAGAAAAAAAAAATTCAAATTCAAATTGTTTTACCAGTTTAATGGTTTCTGCCTTTTTTTGATCAATATTTCCAAGATAATGTTTCAATCATTGACCATTCACTTTGAATTGGTGTCCATAATTTAAATCTCTAATTGTCACTGTACCATGAGGAAATACTTCGACAACTTCAAAAGGTCCAAACCAACAAGAGCGCAATTTACTTGGGTGCAATTTTAGTCTAGAATTGAAGAGTAAAACTTGTTGACCCACGATAAATTGTCGTTGCAAAATAATTATATCATGCCATCCTTTGGTATTTTCCTTGTAAATTGCAGCATTTTCATAGGCATTTTGCCTAGATCAATTATATCCAACAGCTTCATAGTCCATATTCACTTGTTTAATTGCCCACATTGCTTTGTGCTCCAATTCAACTGGCAAGTGACATGCTTTCCCAAAAATTAATTAAGACGACAACATCCCTAATGGAGTTTTATATGCTATTTGCAATTCCCCTAAAGTGCCATCCAATCTGAAAGACCAATTTTTCCTCAAAAGGTTCACAACCTTTTTAAGAATATTTTTAAGTTGTCGATTCGACACTTCGGCTAGTCCATTAGTTTGCGGATGATAAGTAGTAGCCATTTTATGATTAACTCCATATCTTTTCTGTAATGGCCTAAATTCAAGGTTATCGGAACAGTGGTTTCGTAACCACAAATCCGATCTAAAGAGAAATTTATTTCAATATTTTTGCATGAATATTTATATGATAGAAAAATCGCATGAAAATATTGATAGAAAAATTTTATCGATTTAGTGGTTAGTTAGAAAAAGAAATTATTGAAGAAATTAGGTAAAAATAAGTTATCGAGACCTCTATGTAATGCCCCCACGCCCGAGACCGTCGCCGGAGTCGAGTATGAGGTGTTACTAAGCTTAATTTAACATTTTTAGAACTTTGGATTATTTGTTTCTACATTCACAGCTTTTAAGCTACTTGCGTCACAGTCACAAGAAAAATCATATCTCAAGTTACGAAACTCAAAATCAAGATCCGTAAATTTTCCTTGAATCTAGACTCATATACCTATCTACTAATTTTTTTATAGAATTTTTGGTTTAGCCAATTAGTACAGTTTATTAGTTAAAGTTACCCCTGTTTCAGGACTTGACTGGCTTGACCTATGTTTACTACGAACCCCATTTCTCTCTGTAAAAAATTTATATGACTATGAGGTTTGTTTCTACTAAAACTAGACTCAATAAGGATTCTGAGGATATAAAATACACCACCTAATTATATCTTTACAATTTATGGTGAATTTCTAAAGTTGGAACAGGGGATTCAGAAACTGCTACGACCCTGTTTCACTAAAATTCAAATATATTTTAACATATAATTCCTTTACCTGTATCATTTGTTTCATGTGAAACTAGACATAATAAGCTTAAATTTGATATATATTCCATCACCAGATTCAATTTCTATGATTTTTAGTAAATTTTCAAACTCGGGTCAGTGTTGCTGCAGTATTCTGTTTATGGCAAATTTCATCCCTTTTATGAGTTTTTATGCACTAAGTATCTTAATAATTTTCCTTAACATCAAACATAATCTAAACTAACCATTTTCATAATTTATCATTGTCAAACATTTTCTCAACCATTCCATCACCATATCATAAGATCATTTATACAAAATAGGTATATTGCTATACATGCCATACTTAATTTTACAAACCATTTACCAAAAGTCTTCCGGATAGTGTGACTAAGCCTTCGACCTATCCCGACTCCTGAGCTGGCTTGTCCAAAACTACAATGAGTAAGAAGGAGGGAGTAAGCATAAATGCTTAGTAAGTTCATATGCAAATAATAAGTAACATAACAAATAGTCATACCAATCAACATTAGCATGCATCACTAAAACACATATCACATTTCTAATCATTTTTCATCATCTTATTACCTTATCGTGATTGTATCAATACTCAACCCGAGGGTTAAATACATACCTGTCCAAAATATCCATTTCACATCACTTACCAATACGTCTCTTTACATCTCGAATGTTCCTCCATTTGAGTAAAACTTTACCGTTGAACACATCGGAATATAATTCGGATACATGGATAACTTGCATATAAGTGCCATATAGCAATCAAGCAATCATGTAACCCGCCCATAAGCGAACTCGGACTCAACTCAACGAGCTCGGGCGTTCGCATCCATAAGTGAACTCGGACTCAACTCAACGAGCTCGGATGCCTAGTTACACTCTCGAACTCGGACTCAACTCAACGAGTTCGAACATTCGCATCCATAAGTGAACTCGGACTCAACTCAACGAGTTCGGATGCTCAACCATCCTAGTGACATGTCACTTGTATCCTAATCTATTCCTAAGGTTCAAACGGGATTTTCCTCGAACACATATCCTTGCCGTCTTCCGTAGAATGCCAAAACCAATACTCTATTAACAATTATATTTAACAAGTAGCTCACATAATTTACATATTATTTGAAATTAACCACAAAGCATACATTTCATAATAAAATTCAGCATCACATATATTTAACATCACTAACTTAAAAATAACAATTATGCTACATTATTTACACATGAACTTACCTTGGTACCAAAATACAAAGATTTTGCAATTTAGTCCACAATCTTTTCTTTTCCTCGATTGAGGTCGATTCCACGTCTTTCTTGATCTAAAATAACACATTTAGCTTATTTAATACTCACATTATCAAATTAATCCTTAACTCCAAATTTTGGCAAAATTACAATTTTACCCCTAAACTTTTACATATTTACATTTTTGCCCCTAGGCTCAAGAGATTAAACTTTATTCCTTATTCTTATGTTTTACAACATGCTGATCACTTTTCTCTTCTATGGAAACATCAAATTCTCACTCTAACAAGCACTTATGACTATTAGGTATTTTTACCGATTAAGTCCTTTTACTCGTTTTTACCTAAAACCGAGTAGCACAAGTTGTCTAACATAATTTAAAACCTCATATTCTATCATAAAACACCAAAATACACAAATTTCACCTATGGGTATTTTTCCAAATATAAACCCTAGGTTAAATTATTGCTAACATAAGCTTAATCGAGTTATCAGGATCTCAAAAACGTAAAAATCATTAAAAACGGGGCTTAGAATCACTTACTATGAAGCTTGAAAGTTGAAGAAACCCTAGCTATGGTGAGAGTGAAGTTTCACCAGCAACTAAATGGGAAGATGACTATTTTGTGTTATTTTTCCCATTTTATTTCATTTAATATCAAAATGACCAAAATGCCCTTACTACTAAACTTTCCAAAATTTCTTCCATGTCCTAATTTTGTCCATGAACTTAAAATTGGTCAAATTGCTATTTAAGACCTTCTAATTAATATTTCAAAGCAATTTCATACTAAAAACTTCTAGAATGCAAGTTTTGCAACTTATTCGATTTAGTCCCTAACTTCAAATTAAGTATTTTATGCATAGAATTTCTTCACGAAATTTTCACACAATCATGTAATCATATCATAAACCTCAAAATAATTATAAAATAATTATTTCTATCTCTGGATTTGTGGTCACGAAACCACTATTCCGATTAGGCCCTAATTCGGGATATTACAACTCTCCCCTTTAAGGATTTTCGTCCTCGAAAATCTTACCTGAAAATGATGTGGGTATTGATTTCTCATAGTTTCTTGATTCCCATGTAGCTTCTTCTATGCCATGCCTTTGCCACAACACCTTCACAAGTGCAACATTTTTATTCCTTAGTTGTTTGACCTCTCGAGCTAAAATCTTAATCGGTTCTTCTTCGTAGGTCATATCCGGTTGTAGTTCAATTTATGTCGGTGAAACTACATGTGAAGGATCCGAACGATACCGACGTAACATAGATACGTGGAACACATCATGAATCTTCTCTAATTCGGTGGTAATGCTAGCCGATATGCTACTGGGTCCAACTTTTTCAATTACTTCATACGGCCCAATAAAGCGCGGACTTAATTTGCCCTTCCGTCCAAATCTAAGGACTTTCTTCCACGAGACACCTTTTTAAAATACTTTTGTCACCAACTTGAAATTCAATGTCTTTTCGTTTTAGATCTTCATAAGATTTACATCTATCTGAGCGACTTTCAAACAATCTCGAATTACTTTCACTTTTTCTTGATTTCTTTTATTAGATCAACTCCATAAATCTGATTTTCCTTGAGTTCACCCAATACAAAGGCGTTAGACACTTACGACCATACAATGCTTCATAAGGTGTCATTTTCAAGCTCGTCGATAACTATTGTTGTAAGCAAATTCTACCAACGGCAAATATCTTTCCCAACTTCCTTGAAATTCCAATACACAACATCCGAGCATGTCTTCAAGAATCGAATTACTCTCTCCGATTGTCCATCGGTTTGTGGATGAAAGGCGATCTTGAAATTTAACTTTGTACCTAACGCGTCTTGCAATTTTTGCCAAAACGCGAGGTAAACCTTGGATCTCTATCTGAAATAATCGACAATGGTATTCCATGTAATCTAACAATTTCTCTAATATACAAATTCAGCCAACTTGTTAAGAGAATAATCCGTGACGTCTTAGGAATAAAATGAGTGACTTAGTTAATCATCAACTATTACCCGGATGGCATCTTTCTTTCCTGAGTCAATGGCAATCCTGAAACAAAATCCATAGTAATCCGATCCCATTTCCATTCGGGAACCATAATAGGTGAAGTAATCCCGAAGGCACTTGGTGTTCAAATTTTCACTGTTGACAAATTAAGCATTTGGACACAAACTCGATATATCTCTTTTCATTCCATTCCACCAATACATTTTCTTCAAGTCATTATACATTTTCGTACTACCTAGGTGAATCGAGAAATAACCACTATGTGCTTCCTGTAGGATATTTTGAATCAATTCCTCATTCTTTGGTACACAAATCCGATCTTTAAACATTAAGCACCCATCAGAACCAATTCTGAAATCGACTCTGTATCAACTTCACACTGTTTTCTCTTGGCTTACAAATCTTGATCATCTTTTTGAGCTTCAGAAATCTCTTGTAAAAACTTCGGTTTTACTCTTAGCTCTGCTAGAATCGAACCATCATCTGACACTTCCAACTGAGTGTTCATAACTCTCAAAGCAAACAACAACTTTCTGCTCAAAGCATCAAGAACCACATTCGCTTTTCCTGGATGATAATCAATAACAAGCTCGTAATCTTTCAATAACTCCAACCATCTTCGCTATCTTAAATTCAAGTCTTTTTGTGACATCAGTACTTAAGACTTTTATGGTCGATATATACCCTGACTTTTCACCATACAAATAATGTCGCCAAATTTTCAAAGCAAACACCATCTGCGACCAATTCCAAATCGTGAGTAGGATAATTCCTTTCATGAGGTTTTAAGCGTCTCAAGCATATGCCACCACTTTTCCTTCTTGCATGAGCACACACCCCAAACCATTTAGAGAAGCATCACTATACACCACAAATTCTTTACTGATTATCTGGGCCAGTACTAACACTGTGTGCCTCTGTTATAACTTTTTCAATTCTTCAAAACTCTGTTGACATTCTTCCGTCCATTCAAATTTAACATCCTTTCTGAGTAATTTAGTTATAGGAGCAGCAATTATAGAAAATCCATTTACAAACCGCCGATAATACCCAGCTAGCCCCAAGAAACTTCTAACTTCATTTACATTTTTCTGGTTTCCAATCAACAATGGCTGAAATTTTACTAGGATCAACCCGTATACCATCACCAAACAATATGACCCAAAAATCCAACTTCCAGTAGCCAAAATTCACTTTTACTAAACTTAGCATACAACCGCTTATCTCTCAAAGTTTGCAAAACTATCCTCAAATGCTCAAAGCATGCTCTGTATCATCTTTTGAATAAATTAAAATATCATCTATAAACACCACAACAAATTTGTCCAAGTATGGTGGAATATGCGATTCATTAAATCCATAAACACAAAGAGAGCATTTGTCAACCCGAATGGCATAACTAAAAATTCATAATGACCATACCTTGTTCTAAAAGCGCTTTAGGCACATCCGACTCTTTTACTCGCATGATTGGTAATACCTGGATCTCAAGTCAATCTTTGAAAACCATGTCGCTCCTTTTAGCCGATCAAACAAATCATCAATTCTTGGCAACAGATATTTGTTTTTGATTGTCACCTTGTTTAATCAAGCGATAATCAACACACAACCTCATAGAACCATCCTTCTTTTTCACAAATAACACGGGAGCACCCCAAGGTGAAAAACTCGGTCTCACAAAACCTTTATCAGTCAACTCTTGCAACTGCGACTTTAATTCCTTCAACTCTGCTGGTGCCATTCTATACTGAGATAATTGAAATCGAGCTATTCCTGTATCAAATCAATACCAAATTCTACTTCCCACACTCGAGGCAAACTGCAATTCTTCAGGAAATACGTCCGCAAATTCACACACAACCGGCACTGATTCAACTTTCTTTTCAACTTCTTTTGTATTAATTACATACGCCAAATAAGCTTCATAACCCTTTCTCAAATATCTCTGAGCCGACATCAAAGAAATCACACTAGACAATACTTCTGATTTATCTGATTCAACCCGCAAAGTTTCACACCGTTTTCACACTTTAATTCTATAACCTTTTCTTTACAATTTACTATAGCATCATGCAATGTCAACCAATCCATACCCAAAATAACATCAAATTCATCAAACGGCAGCAACATCAAGTCGGCCGGAAAGTAATGATCCCGAATCATTAAAGGACATTTCTTACATACTTTATCAACAGTCACACATTTGCCTAACGGATTCGACACTTTAATCATAAATTACGTGTTCTCAACGGTATATTCATACTAGACACCAATTTCATGCACACATATGAATGAGTAGAACCGGGATCAATCAAAGTAATAACATTAATATTATAGAGAGAAAATGTACCATAATCACATCGGTGAGGAAGCATCTTCACGCGCTTTAATAGCATAAGTTCTAGCCGAGCCCTTCCTTCAGAGTCTAACTGGTGCATCCTCGGCTACATTCTTACTGCTTGCTTCGCTCCCCACTTTTCTTGGATATCTTCCTCTCGAATCGCCCACTTGTTTTTGTATTCTGAAATTTTTCTTTTTCACTCTCTCTGGGCGCTCTCTAATAAAATGATCCGGAGAACCACATCGAAACATTCATTTGCTCTACACGGACCAAAATGATTTCTACCACACCACCGGCACTCGAGTTTAACAAATCTCGAGTTCCCTACACTTTGTCATAAGTAGTCCGGGGATTTAGGACCCACATTTTGCTTCTTATAATTCCCATATGATTGCCCAGTGAAGCTTGGGAGCGAGGATTCATATTCCTTGACTTTCCAGTTCTTCTGTGAAAATAAACCGCTCATCGGTCTTTTCCTCCAATTTCTAGTATCGACCTCTACCTTTTTCTTTTCTTTAAGTAATTCTTGACCTTACAAGCCCGATCAACCAATACTACCATTTCTTTTAATTCAAGAATTCCAACAAATACCTTGATGTCTTCGTTGAGCCCGTCTTCAAATCGTCGGCACATCTTGGCCTCTGTGGGAACATACTCTCAGCATACTTACTTAATCGAACAAACTCTCTTTCATATTCTCAGAATCAGTCATATTACCTTGCTTGACTCAAGAAATTCTTTACGCTTACGATCAATAAATCTTTCACTAATATATTTCTTCCAAACTCTTCTTGAAAGAATTCCCAAGTTATTTTCTCTTTCTGTACCACCACCGAAATCAAAGTCTTCCACCAATTATAAGTTGAATCCCTCAACAAAGATATAGCGCATTTCAAACATTCTTCAGTGTACAAGATAATTCGTCAAATACCGGATAGAATTTTCAAGCCGAACTCTGCTTTCTCGGCATCATCATCAATATTTGCTTTAAATTCTTCTACCTTGCTTGCGAATTCTATCAACTGAGTTACGTGAAATTTCATCGAGATCCATACCTTGAGGCGTCGAAGTGCAGGTTGAGGAATTGGGGAGGTGGGGAGGTTGTACATTTGGGTTGCATCTGACGAACTCGATGTACCATGCACTCATCATTTGGAGAAAGGCTTCCCGACCCCTTTCTCCTCCTCCCGACCAACATGGGAGGTGGATTTTCAATGGCGCTGCTCCTTCAGCCGGAGTGGCGCATTACTCTCTACTTCATCTCGCCACAATGGATCGGGATCCATTTACTATATAAAAAAATCATTTAAAAAGGTCAGAAGTCGTCACACTATCACAATTTATACATATGGCATGTATAGCAAAATCCGTACATACAACACGTAGTCCGAGAACCGACTAAACCTGCTCTGATACCACTAAATGTAACGCCCCCATGCCCGAGACCGTCGCCGGAGTCGAGTATGAGGTGTTACTAAGCTTAATTTAACATTTTTAGAACTTTGGATTATTTGTTTCTACATTCACAGCTTTTAAGCTACTTGCATCACAGTCACAAGAAAAATCATATCTCGAGTTACGAAACTCAAAATCAAGATCCGTAAATTTTCCTTGAATCTAGAATCATATAACTATCTACTAATTTTTTTATAGAATTTTTGGTTGAGCCAATTAGTACAGTTTATTAGTTAAAGTTACCCCTGTTTCAGGACTTGACTGGCTTGACCTATGTTTACTACGAACCCCATTTCTCTCTGTACAAAATTTATATGACTATGAGGTTTGTTTCTACTAAAACTAGACTCAATAAGGATTCTGAGGATATAAAATACATCACCTAATTATATCTTTAAAATTTATTGTGAATTTCTAAAGTTGGAACAGGGGATTCAGAAACTGCTACGACCCTGTTTCACTAAAATTAAAATATATTTTAACATATAATTCCTTTACCTGTATCATTTGTTTCATGTGAAACTAGACATAATAAGCTTAAATTTGATATATATTCCATCACCAGATTCAATTTCTATGATTTTTAGTAAATTTTCAAACTCGGGTCAGTGTTGCTGCAGTATTCTGTTTATGGCAAATTTCATCCCTTTTATGAGTTTTTATGCACTAAGTATCTTAATAATTTTCCTTAACATCAAACATAATCTAAACTAACCATTTTCATAATTTATCATTGTCAAACATTTTCTCAACCATTCCATCACCATATCATAAGATCATTTATACAAAATAGGTATATTGCTATACATGCCATACTTAATTTTACAAACCATTTACCAAAAGTCTTCCTGGATAGTGTGGTCGAGCCTTCGACCTATCCCGACTCCTGAGCTGGCTTGTCCAAAACTACAATGAGTAAGAAGGAGGGAGTAAGCATAAATGCTTAGTAAGTTCATATGCAAATAATAAGTAACATAACAAATAGTCATACCAATCAACATTAGCATGCATCACTAAAACACATATCACATTTCTAATCATTTTTCATCATCTTATTACCTTATCGTGATTGTATCAATACTCAACCCGAGGGTTAAATACATACCTGTCCAAAATATCCATTTCACATCACTTACCAATACGTCTCTTTACATCTCGAATGTTCCTCCATTTGAGTAAAACTTTACCCGTTGAACACATCGGAATATAATTCGGATACATGGATAACTTGCATATAAGTGCCATATATGCAATCAAGCAATCATGTAACCCGCCCATAAGCGAACTCGGACTCAACTCAACGAGCTCGGGCGTTCGCATCCATAAGTGAACTCGGACTCAACTCAACGAGCTCGGATGCCTAGTTACACTCTCGAACTCGGACTCAACTCAACGAGTTCGAACATTCGCATCCATAAGTGAACTCGGACTCAACTCAACGAGTTCGGATGCTCAACCATCCTAGTGACATGTCACTTGTATCCTAATCTATTCCTAAGGTTCAAACGGGATTTTCCTCGAACACATATCCTTGCCATCTTCCGTAGAATGCCGAAACCAATACTCGGTAACAATTATATTTAACAAGTAGCTCACATAATTTACATATTATTTGAAATTAACCACAAAGCATACATTTCATAATAAAATTCAGCATCACATATATTTAACATCACTAACTTAAAAATAACAATTATGCTACATTATTTACACATGAACTTACCTTGGTACCAAAATACAAAGATTTTGCAATTTAGTCCACAATCTTTTCTTTTCCTCGATTGAGGTCGATTCCACGTCTTTCTTGATCTAAAATAACACATTTAGCTTATTTAATACTCACATTATCAAATTAATCCTTAACTCCAAATTTTGGCAAAATTACAATTTTACCCCTAAACTTTTACATATTTACATTTTTGCCCCTAGGCTCAAGGATTAAACTTTATTCCTTATTCTTATGTTTTACAACATGCTGATCACTTTTCTCTTCTATGGAAACATCAAATTCTCACTCTAACAAGCACTTATGACTATTAGGTATTTTTACCGATTAAGTCCTTTTACTCGTTTTTACCTAAAACCGAGTAGCACAAGTTGTCTAACATAATTTAAAACCTCATATTCTATCATAAAACACCAAAATACACAAATTTCACCTATGGGTATTTTTCCAAATATAAACCCTAGGTTAAATTATTGCTAACATAAGCTTAATCGAGTTATCAGGATCTCAAAAACGTAAAAATCATTAAAAACGGGGCTTAGAATCACTTACTATGAAGCTTGAAAGTTGAAGAAACCCTAGCTATGGTGAGAGTGAAGTTTCACCAGCAACTAAATGGGGAAGATGACTATTTTGTGTTATTTTTCCCATTTTATTTCATTTAATATCAAAATGACCAAAATGCCCTTACTACTAAACTTTCCAAAAATTCCTTCCATGTCCTAATTTTGTCCATGAACTTAAAATTGGTCAAATTGCTATTTAAGACCTTATAATTAATATTTCAAAGCAATTTCATACTAAAAACTTCTAGAATGCAAGTTTTGCAACTTATTCGATTTAGTCCCTAACTTCAAATTAAGTATTTTATGCATAGAATTTCTTCACGAAATTTTCACACAATCATGTAATCATATCATAAACCTCAAAATAATTATAAAATAATTATTTATATCTCGGATTTGTGGTCACGAAACCACTATTCTGATTAGGCCCTAATTCGGGATATTACACTCTATCTCGTAAAAACCAAGTCAAAAATAATTTTATAAATATTTATGAAATGTTATTAATGTGGTATTAAAATTTCGTTAGGAAATTTTAATGTTTGGGTAGTCAATTAAATGAAAAGGACTAAATTGTAATAGGTGTTAAAGTTGCTAGAGTGATTAAATAGCTTAAGAGTCTAATGAGAAAGGATTTAAAAGGCAATTAGACCCAAAAGTTATTTGGGCTGGATGGCAAGGGCATGAAAACAGCAGAAAAATTGATGAATTAAGGGTAAAATTGGAATATTGCAAAATTAACTAAATAAAACTAGGACTAAACAGGAAATATCTAGATTTCTCTTCATTTCTCTTCAATTCCAGCAGCTAAAAACGCCATAGGAGGGTTCTCTAAGCTGGTATTTCATAATTTTTGCACCAAGTGAGTTAATCCTTGCCTTTTTCTTGTAATTTTTGTGTTTCTAAGACTTTTACAACTAGGTCCTACTATTAAATTGATTAGTTTTTGATTTCATGGATGAAATTGAAAGTCACTATGGTTGAGTTATGTAAGTTTATGATGAAATAGAATGAAATTAAAGCTTTAAATTGTTTATGAGATGATTTTATTAGGTAATTTCAATGGAAATTGATTTTTAGGACCTAATTGTGAAAATTTTTGGAATTAAAGTATATTTCTGAAATTCTGATTCCTAAAAGTTGTAAACTAGTTTAAGGTGATATAATAAAGTGTTAATTTGGAAAATAAGTTCAATTGAGAGGCTAATTGAGTAGGGACGAAATTATCATTTATTAAAAGTTTAGGGGGAAAATAGTAATAAAACAACTTTGCTAAAACAGTTTGGACAGCAGCAGTAGACTAACTTTGAAAAATCACCATAAATTGTATAAATCGAATTAGAAGATGAGAAAAATATGGAATTAAAGCTTATTGAGTCTAGTTTCTCATAGAAGAAGTAGTTCAAGCAATGGATTTGTAAATTTTGAGATATAATGAATTTTGTGAGACAAGGTCAGAATGAATTTGGGTTCCCCTGTTCTGACTTTGAAAAATCATAAAAAAATTACGAAAAATAATTATGGGTTTAAATTTATATGTATAGAATCCTGAATGAGTCTAGTTTTAATATAAAAAAAATAGAACATCATTTGAATTCTGTACTAGGAGATAATTAATTTTTAGTGAAGAAGAGTCAGAACTGTTAGACAGCAGAACAGGGGTAACTTTAAAGAATAAACTGTACTTATTGGCTAAACCAAAAATTCTTAAAATTTTATGGTAAGAAGATATATGAGTCTAGTTTCAGGGAAAATTAACAGATCTTAATTTGGATTTCCATAGCTCAAGTTATAAATAATTTAGTGACTATGACTCAAGTAGACAGCTTTGAATGAACTATAAATAATAGTTGATTTATAGAGAATGTTGCATATGAACATGAAATGTATTAAATTGATAATTAAATTTATTTATTTAGATCCGGAAGATTCAAATACGAAGCTAGATCGAGGAAAGGAAAAAGTTCGGGATTAGTAGATTTTTGCTGTTTACAAACAAGTATCAAGGTAAGTTCATGTAACTTGAATTATATTCTTAAATACTTGAAATGTATGTTATTGATGTGAATATGATTTGAATGTTCATTGTATGAAAATTGATAAAACATTGATATATTTGATATAAAGGGGAAGAAATCCTGGTTGAATAAAAGGAAAATTCGATGGATCTCTAAAAAGGAATTGACGGTAAAAGGATCTAGCCCGACGGGTGATCCTACTACCGATATAGCCCTCCCAGAAGAATATGTGGAAAATGGATTTAGCTTGGACGGGTAATCCGAATTAGGTCTGAATTTAGCTTTGGATCGGTAATTGGATCCAAGCTCATTAGAGTAATTGTCGTTGCGGGATTTAGCTCGGACCGTAATCCCGACAATACTCTATGAGTTTATATTGCGTGATTTAGCTCGATCGTAATCCATTTGCAAGGTTGAGGTTCGCGAGTGTGCTCTCTCAAATGGAAATGTGCGCACATGAATATGAATTAACGGACTCAAAATGTACACTAAAAGTGTACCTCTGAAAAATCCATCGAAATTCCGAGTAATTCAATGGGATAAATATGGAAAAATAACAAGGGAATGGAAATCATATTATTGATGAGCTCATCAATCATGATATATATTATTGATACATGGAAATTATTGTACTAACTTGAATGTTGAGTTTGTGCATGTTAGCGTAATGATGCATTGAATGGATATATGTAGTGTTTATTGTATTGTACCAAAATATTAGGTAAGTATAATTCTTGTTACATGAGCTTACTAAGCACAAAGTGCTTACCCTGTATCCTTTTCTCCTGTTTTGTAGTGTTAAGAGCTCGGAGGTCGGATTTGGTCGGAGACACATCACACTATCAACCTCGGGATTTCGGTATATAAAGGAACTTTATTTTGGGAACCAATGGCATGTATAAGCTAACAAAGTAAATGTTAACGTGAAATGAATGTAAAGTTAGCCATTAGTATGGTTAACAAACTCAGTTATAGATATGTGATGACGTTATCTTATATAAATGCATGAATCTATCATGAAAATATGTTAAATTGATTTGATTGATGTGGATTGGTCTCGATTTAATATTACAAGGAAGTTTAGATATTTATAAAAGGGCTACATTGAATAAAAAGAAAAAAAAATTTAATTCGTAAACTCCGGTAATGCCTCGCACCCTATTCCGGCAATGAATACGGGTAGGGGTATTACATTTTCAGTGCGGCTGTCACTTGGTTGCAATGAAAGTGTGTACCCTGATCACTGATCAATGCCTTTGGTATGCCAAAGCGAGTGAGTATATGCTTGTGAAAAAAAATTAAGTACTTTCTTTGCATCATCCTTTGGGACTGCAACAGCTTCAACCCACTTCGAGACGTAGTCAACAGCTACTAATATATAAAGATTTCCAAATGAACTTGGAAACGGTCCCATAAAATCCATACCCCAAACATCGAACAATTCAACCTCTATAATTGGCTACTGCAACATTTCATTATGTTGGGATATAGAACCACTGCGCTGACACCTATCGCATTGATTCACAAAATTGTGGGCACCTTTGAATAATGAAGGCTAGTAGAAACCTAATTGAGAACCTTAGCACCAGTTCGCATGCCACCAAAATGGCTCCATAAGGAGCATCATGACAATGCTTCAGGATTGAAAGCATCTTCTCTTTCGGAACACAATGCCAAATAATGTTGTCATTGCATATCTTGAATAAATACGATTTGTTCCAATGATACTTCACTTCAGAATGAAATCTTTCTTTTTTATTGCCTGTGACACCCAATGGGTGTTTTCTACACACTAGATAATTAACCAGATCTGCATACCAAGAGGTTGCACCTACAGAAAATAACTTCTCATCTGGGAATGCGTCGATAATTTGAAGTATGTTTCTATCTTCGCTGACAACTTCCAATCGAGACAGATGATCTGTAACTTGATTCTCTGAGCCCTTGCGGTCTTTTTTCTCGATGTAAAATTCTTGCAACAGTAAGATCCAGTGTATTAATCTTGGTTTTGTATTCTTCTTTGCACAAAGATATCTCAACACCGATTGATTAGTAAATATGGTAACCTTTGTGCAGACAAGATAAGAATGAAACTTGTCAAAAGCAAAGACTATAGCCAACAATTCTTTCTCTGTAGTGGTATAGTTGATTTGAGCCTTTGTAAGAGTTTTGCTAGCATAATAGATGGCATGAGATATTTTTCCCTTACGTTATCCTAGAACAGCACCCTTAGCAAAGTCGCTTACATCCCACATAAATTCAAAAGGTTGAGACCAATCGGGTGCATTTACTAGTTGCATCTTCAATTGAATGAATGCCTCCAGACATGCATCGTCAAAGAGGAATTTTTTTATTCTATTTAAACAATGAGCATAAAGGTTTTGCAATTTTTAAGAAATCTCTAATAAACCTTCGGTAAAACCCTACATGCCCAAGAAAACTATGAATACCTTGCACATTTTTCAGTGAAGGTAATTTTTCAATGATTTCCACTTTATATTTTTCTACTTCAATACCTTAACTAGAGATGTGATGGCCTAACACAATGTGTCCAGTTGCCATGAAATGGCATTTTTCCCCATTTAGAACAAGATGTGTGTCTTCATATCGCTATAATTCTTTATCCAAATTGTCAGAGCAATGATCAAAATCATCCATAAACACCTCTAAAGAGACCTCAATCATATCTGAGAATATTATCATCATGCACCTTTGAAATGTGGCTGGTGTGTTGCAAAGACCGAAAAGCATTCAAGGAAAAGCAAAGTACCAAAGGGACATGTGAAGGTAGTTTTTTCTTGATCCTCCAGTGTAATAACAATTTGATTGTATCCAGAATAGCTGCCTAAGAAGTAGTAATAGGCTTTTCCAGTAAGCCTATCCAACATTTGGTCAGTGAAAGGAAGTGGGAAGTGGTCCTTCCTTGTGGCCGCATTAAGTTTGCAATAATCCATATAGACTCGCCATCCCATAGGAATGCATGTAAGAATTAATTCATCTTTGTCGTTCCTAACCATAGTGATACCACTCTTCTTAGGAGCACATTGCATTGGACTTACCCAAGTGCTATCAGCAATAGGGTAAAAATTCCAGCATCAAGCCATTTTATAATTTCTTTTTTAACAACTTCCTTCATCTTCTCGTTTAATCTTCTTCGTTGCTCAATCAATTGCTTTCCTTCATCTTCCAACTTGATCTTGTGCATGCAAAAAGATGGACTAATGCTTGGATATCGGTAATACTCCAAGCAATAGCTCGTTTATGTTACTTAAGAATATAAATCAATTTCTCTTCTTGAGCTACATCCAGTGTTGCGGAGACAATAGCTGGGAGAGTATTGTTATCACCAAGAAAGACGTATTTAGGTAAGTAAGTAATGGTTTCAATTTTAGAGTATGAGCTTGATTGAAAGATGGCTTAAAAATTAGAGTTGTTCTATTGGCTAAGTCTAAGGATTCGATTTGCCATCCATGCCTGAGTTCAATATTATTAGCTTCAACCATGATGTCACAATCATCTACAAATTCATCGTCAAATGTCACTGCAAAATCCTCAGAAAGTAGTGTGCATTCGTCATTGAATTCTACCTCAATTAGATCATCCAGCACATCAACAATATGGCATTCTTCTTTGTCCTTGCCTTGAATAGATTCGAAAACATTAAAGGTAACGTGTACATCATTGAGTCACATGGTTAGTTCACCTTTGTAAAAATTAATCAGAGTTCATCCAATGGCTGAAAATGGTCGTCCCTGTAACACCCCTTACCCGTATTCAATGCTAGAACAGGGTATGAGGTATTACCGGACATAAACACAAGCATTCATACAAAATCGAGGCATGAATATTAGTCTAATTTAAAACTTTTTATTTATATTCATACTGTCCCCATTATGGGCCTCGTAGGCCCAAAACATACATTGGTGGTGGTTCAGGAAGGGAAGTAAGATACAAAGCTTAGTAAGTTCATATGCAAATAATGAGCAACTCATGCTAGTCATACACCATGCTTTACAATATAAGCACAAGTTAATATGAAATAGCTATAATTCTCAAGGTAGTATTATAACCTATTCACATGTTTACTCTCTTTTGTTTTATCAACATAACTTAACTTTATTTGGATTTAGTCTAGCAGCCATAATCTCTTTATTGTAATATGATTCATAATTAGCAAATCATTTCAAACATCTTTAAAAAAAATACACATTACTTATGTATATTCATGTTTCCATGCATATAGCTCGACATATTTCAAATTGTCTAAACCCTTTCCTTCCATACTTTCTTAACCATTTAATAGGAAATTGTGCCAATATTTCCTTCCACTCATAACGATAATTCACAATTCAAATAAAC
Source organism: Gossypium anomalum (assembly GCA_025698475.1). Taxonomy (NCBI): domain Eukaryota; kingdom Viridiplantae; phylum Streptophyta; class Magnoliopsida; order Malvales; family Malvaceae; genus Gossypium; species Gossypium anomalum. The sequence continues at coordinate 47,489,478 of CM046965.1, forward strand.
AACATTTATTATCTCACCAATCAATTGGGCCTCCAAGGCCTAACTTATAGGTATCAACCGGATTTCCATGCATTTATACATCATAGCCATAAATCAATAATCACAGGGCTATCACAAGTCACTTTCATAGTGATCATAACTCACAATATCATGAAGTTAATACTTATAACTTTTACGTACATACCCGTACCATCTCGTAACAAAACCACTTGCTTTTTCATCTTTGGCATACCCATTGAGCACATTGGAATACTAAGAATGCTCGGGGATCTCATACACATGGTACCATATCAATGCCATATCCCGGATAAGGTCTTACATGAAATATCATATTGACGCCATGTCCCTGACATGGTCTTATAAGAACTCACATACCGATGCCATATCCCATATATGGTCTTATACGAAAATCGCATACCGATGCCTTATTCCAGATATGGTCTTATACGGAACTTCGGTAACCCTAACATCATGAGATTTGTATTTTACCCTTGAAGTTAAATCGAGATTTCTCATTTCTCAAAACTTCGTCAAAATCGTCATTAAACAAATTCATAGAAACAAATATATACAATTCATGCAATATCGAAATATTAAATACATAACATAAGGTTGCATTATTTACGCATGAACTTACCTCGATACCGAAATGGCAAAAAGGGATCTAACCGTCAATTTCACATTTTTCCCTGTTCTAGGCCCGAATCTCATTTTCTTTGATCTATAACATCACATTTAACCTATTTATTAGTCACATTGTTCAATGTGATCCAAAAATCACATTATGGAAAAATTATGTGTTTGCCCCTAAAGTTTCACATATTTACACTTTCGCCCCTAGGCTCGAAAAATGAAATTTATTCAATTTCCTGAACTTACAAGCCTAGCTAAACCATTTTCATAACTATAACAGCCCTCAATTTCCACTAAATCACACTTTTATGACAAATTTCATAACTTTTACAATTTAGTCCTTTTAGGCATTTTCACCGAAAATCACTTAGTAAAAGTCGTTTCTCTAACCATAAACATGCATAATCTACCATTAAACATCAAAATACATAAATTTCTAACATGGGTAAAAACCTAAACCTTCATCATATCTCAAATTAATGGTAGAAATAGCTAGATCGCGTTCCAAGGATTTCAAAAACGTGAAAATCATTAAAAACGGGGCAAGAACGGACTTACTATGGAGCTTTGAAAGCTTGAACAAAACCCTAGCCATGGTGGTCTTCAAAAATTCAGCCTAGGGTTGAAGATGAGCAAAATTTGGCTTTTATTTTGTTTATTTAATCATTTAATTATTAAATAACCAAAATGCCCCCAACTTAAAAATATTCTATTTCACCTATTTCATGTCCATTTTTGTCCAACAAATTATCCAATGGTCTAATTACTATATAAGCGCCTAAAATTTAAAATTTCATAACAATTGGACACCTCTAGCATGTAGAACTCAACTTTTGCACTTTTTACAATTTAGTCCTTTTGACTAAATTGAGTGCCCATATGTCAAAATTTTCGAACGAAATTTTCATGAAATCATCCCATCAAATTGTAGACCATAAAAATATAACAAAAATAAAATTTTCCTCATTGGATTTGTGGTCCCGAAACCACTACTCCGACTAGGCCCAAAATCGGGCTATTACAACCCTCCCCCTTTAGGGATTTTTGTCCCCGAAGATCTTACCAGAATAGAGATAAAAGTATCATTCTCATATTTTCTTCTACCACGTCGAAGAATCTCATTCGAGGGCAATACTTCCCGAAACACTATGTCGTCGGATCTAATATCCAAAATCTTAAACTTTCAATTCTGTATATTACTTATGTCAGACTGAAGTCACTTTCAACTTTCATGAATCACTTTCACTAACTTTTTTGATTCACAAATCAATTCAACCTCATGTATCTCTTTTCAATAACCTTTGAATTTTAATACACAGTGTAGGAGCATATCGTCAAAGATCTCAGTTACTCTCTTAAGAACACACATCCTCGATTAATCTGTCAAATAAGAATTCTGTACATACTAAAATAATCATACAAATTCTTTTTTTTGTTAAATGATTAACCACAATTCAATTTACATCTTCTTTTTTAGAGATATAATTATTTCGATATGGAATCTATAGAAATTCCATCTCCTAACACACTAGTATTATCACTGACTCTATTAGCCCTGAATACACTTGATTTTCGACTTTTATCTATTAACATGTCATCATCTGAATACGAATCCAAAAATATCATGTAACATATGCAATCACTAGCACATCTACTTTATATAACTACACATTTTATTACTCTTGGATGAACAGATGTGTTACTATAGAGCCTCGTACAAAAACTTCAACATAAGTTCTAGATTCATCAATACGCAATTTCATTCTCAACATATCAATAATAACAAGAATCATGTCTGGCCTGAAATTTAACATTAGAAGTAAACTCGCTCTGAACTCATTTAGATTACCATTCACTATCACATTTCTGAGCTTCTCAGTTTCACAAAGAAAACTTCGCTTTAGCATTTAATATAGCTAGAATTAGACCATCATCAAATAAAGTTAATCATGTATCCAACTCTCACAAAATGAACAAAGATTTTTCCATTCAGCATCTGTAACTATATCTGCTTTCTCAGAGATTAATCAATAATTACTCACAATCTTTCAATAACTCAAGTCATCAATACTGTCTTAAACTCCGATCTTTTTGTGTCATTAGATACATTAAACTCTTGAGATTAGGAAATATATGACAATCTTTGTCAAACAACAATGTCATCAAATGCTCAATATAGACATAATAGTGATCGTTTCTAAATCACTAGTTGAATAGTTCTTTTTACTGCGACATTAACCGTCTGAGAGCATGAACCATCACTTTACATTCTAGCAATAAAACACATTCTAATCCATTCAATAGTGCATCACTGAAAAATCATAATTTCATACCCAATTCAAACTAAACTCAGAACTAGACCTTCGGTTAATAATACCTTTAACTGTTTCAACTTTGCTAACATGCAACAGACCATTCAAACATTCACAAATGTAATAACCTATCATTTAGAACAGCTTTAATTTGTAATAACGTCATCCGATTAGAACAAGTCTAATAGACATATATCTCTGTATCAGGCTTTCGAGAATGTAAATTCTCTACATCAGACTATCTGTCCATAAACTCGTGAATGCACAAAATTTATTACCATAACTGAGGATACTTTAACTACATATAGCTCAAATCACACTTCTACTGACTAGTTCATTCTGACAAAGCAATTGGGTCGATTTCAATTATCAATTAGTAACACATCAAAATATTCCTTTTTTCATGCTATTAAAAGAATTCATACACACAATTTTTTCAAAATTCTCTTATCATGCTATTGAAGACTCTTTACAATCACATTAGCTCAAAGAAACAAAGATATCTCGATTGAATGCATTGACTTTAATTAATTTATCTGAGAAAAGAAGTCCATCATACAAATTGGAGCTTGTGATTTCACCATTAATACTATTGCTGGTGTCAATCCCTTCATGAAAATTACAAAAATCTAGATGCTAGAATCACCACATTCTATGATCGAATTAGAAACATAGTCATAATAAACATAACCACCACAAACCAAAGAACATACTTTAAAGATGATCCATGTCTGATATTTTACACAATAAGGATGTTAAGAAAATTCAAATACGATATCATACCGGAAGTCTGAGAACATAACTCATAAGGAGATAATAATGAAGACCTGGATAACTCCTCAGAGAAAACCGGAAGAAAACCATGCTTATACGCTCTGGAATCAATTGTAACAGTGATGATATATTTTCCAAATATATATCAAAACAACATCTAGTAGGAATAGATGAATAGTCTCACAAATTTTTCCACCGACTTCATTATAACATATTAGGATAGGATCCTGGAGGGATAAGGCAATACCCATCATAAATCAAATAGACCACTAGTAACTTCATATAACATTCAAGTTAGCTATCATTCTCACTCGTTAAGAATTTCATTAGAAAACAGACATTCACATGAACCCCTGAGGATGAATGGATATATATATACAGGATTCTCAAAAGAGATTATCGTAATCTATTCAACCATATTAGTTACACACAGTCATCTTTACAGCTCAAATATCATTTCTTTGACTAATTTCGTCATCATAAATCCCGTATTATTCCACTTACTAAATAACATCAATTCGGGAGAAATATCAGTAAACACATACTTTAGTCATTATTCTTGAATGAGTTGAATAGCCAAGGCTAACTTCTTCTTTATACGGGACATTGCATAATCTGTATAACCTTTAAAACATTCTGATGCTTTTCTCAAGACTGTTTTCACTTTCCCAACTATTCTCATCTCTGTCCACATTACTAATGGACTTATTCAACATGATTCTTGTGAATTTCATCGTAAAATAACACTGGTAAAGGGGTGAGGTCGTAAAGCCTCTGCTTGACTTTCATAAATACACACATATCACTTAGCATTCATCATTGATGTAATATCATCATAATCACATAGTTCACTTTGAGCAAATTAACACACTTATTGATTTCACAAATGTTTTCTGCTATTCACAATTTCAAACAATGAATTTACTTACTAGAGCTCAATATTAACATCTAATTAAATCCCAACATCTAACTTCGATTTCACTTACCATCACTTGTCAAATTAGAGAACGTCTTACGGGTTTGAGTACGTCGTTTACTTGATGCCATAATCCAACTATGGTCTTACTCATATCACAATGCCATAGCCCAGCCATGGTCTTACATGTCATCATTATGCCATAGCCCAGCTATGGCATACACAAAGTCTCATATTGATGCCATGTCTCAGACATGGTCTTACATAGGATCACATAAATATCAGAGCTAACGCCATGTCCTAGACATGGTCTTACATGGGACCACACATGTTGATGCCAATGCCATGTCCCAGACATGGTCTTACATGGGATCACACATATCGATGCCAATGCCATGTCCTAGACATGGTCTTACATGGGATCGCACATATACTACCATGGTCCAACCATGGTCTTATCCGTCAATTCATCATTGAAAGATCGTACTCATTTCCTGCGTTCTACTTAATTTGATCTTCCAGTTCAACTTCCATACTATTATAATATTTATGGTTCCATAACAAAGTCATAAAACAAAACATTATATATTCTCTAATTTATTGATTAAACATGAGATTCGACTATATGGGCATACTAATTACGCATTATTCAAACAAGTGTACATTCACACATATTTTTTCCATTGGGTAAGTTTATACTTATCATCTTCACTTAATCAAATAGGTCTTGCACATAACATCATGTGAATACCAACGTATATGGATAAGCTTATCACAGCATAAACTTTCATTTTATTTCACCTCTCTACATTTCTCAACTTATGATAATCTCTTTTTATACATGAACACATGCATATCATGGATTTCTATTCATACCTTTCCAAATTTCAACATAACGTGAGCACATTTCATGCATCTCAATATTATTTTCAACATTATCAAAAATAGCTCGGTTGGAAGCCGTCTCTGTCTTAACAAAACAATTTTGTTAGAGCCGGGAGATGTCACACTATCACGAGTAGTATTATGCCATGTATAGCTAGACTCACATACGCTAGGTTAGTCTGAGAATTGACTAAACCATAGCTTTTATACCACTAAATGTAACACCCCTTACCCGTATTCGACGCCAGAACAGGGTATAAGGCATTAGCAAACATAAACACAAGCATTCATACAAAACCGAGGCATGAATATCAGTCTAATTTAAAACTTTTTAGTTGCATTCATACCATCCCCATTATGGGCCTACGAGGCTCAAAACATATATTAGGGGTGGTTTGGGACTAAACCAAGAACATTTGGAATTTTTAGGAAACTTAGAAAATTTTCATCATGAAACAGGGCCACACGCCCGTGTGGGTAGGCCGTGTGGTCACACACACCCGTGTCCATAGCCTGTGGAGCTCTCTGTTTATGACGTCATGCACAAAATGTGGTCACACGGCCAAGGCACACGTCCGTGTCCCACGGTCTGTCTCTCACACAGTTGAGACACACAGCCGTGTCTCTGCCTATGTCTTTACTACTGGCATCCTGTTTTGCATTAATTAGGGTGCAGGGGACACACGGCCGGACCACACGCCCATAGGGCAAGCCGTGTGTCATACACAGCCTAGACATATGCCCGTTTGTCTACCCGAGTGGACAAGTTTAAGGCTATTTTCCAAGCCAATTGTCACCCTTAGTTGCACAAGCATATTTCATGGCTTCAAAGGTACTTAAACATTCATAAACATGGCTCATGCATGACAGCTTCTCATCATATTATGCTTGATTAAGACTCCATATTATGACAAATCCAATTTTACCAACACACATATACAAGTAAGCAATATTTCCCAGATTGGATGCATGTATATTCATACCAACTTACACACACACAAAATTATCATCATCAATCAACCATCAATAACCATAGGCCATATCATAATGGCATTGGCACATACATGTATAGATGAATAGATTTACAATCCAATAATCGTTACGAGTCGTATCTCATGGCCTTATACAAAATGAATCATAATACCATCGTAAGCCAACACATTTGGCTAAAACAATATGTCACATTCATAAAGTGACTTAGTCCCTATACATGCCATAAACTTAAGAGGTCTGTATTCACTTTTACCCCACGATGATAGCTTGATAATGTGATAGCATATCCGACGATCTCCAACCCGTGCTAGCTTATTAAACCTATAAGACATGGGAAAGGAAAGGAAGTAAGCTACAAAGCTTAGTAAGTTCATATGCAAATAATGAGCAACTCATACTAGTCATACACTGTGACAGCCCTATTTTGACCCTAGTCGGGAAGTGGTTTTGGGACCACAAAATCGAGACAAAATAAAAAAAATAAAAAAATAAATGTCATATTCTATGTTTATTGTGTGTGCACATGCATATATGAAGGTTTTATGCTTTAATTTTGACAATTGAATATGAAATTTTAAATAGGACTTATGTGTGAAAAATGTGAAAGGTGATGGGTAATTTTTAAAAGTGGTTTATAGTAAAGGTACTAAAAGGAATGGTTTTGCATGTCAAATTGCCCATTTTGTTGTTAGTGGCCGGCCATGTTGTTAGTTAATAAATAATATATAAATTTTCTATTATCAATATGTTAATTAAATGGCTTTTATTTAATGAATAATAATAAAAGATAAAGAGAACTTGGGTGATGAAAACAAAGTGTTCATCTTTGTTTCTTCAAGAACCGAATGTGAAAGAAGAATAGGGGAGAAACATCATTCGGTCATCCTAGGCTTAATTAAGGTAAGAAGTTTTTGTTAATTCTTGAAATTTTAGTTAAATTCTAGTGAATTACTAAGTTCCTTATTGGACCCATGTTAAATTTTTGATATTTGGTGAATGAATGGAGTTTTCAGTCATGGTAGATAATAAAGAATATGGTTGTTGTTTCTGGTGGGTAGATGTTTGAACCAAACAAATGATCATGTGTGTACACTAGATGCTAAGTGAGAAGAATCGGCCATTATATTGGAGGCCATTGCCGAATATGAACTTAGTTTTTGTGTGTGATGAGTGTGTTTTGAGTTGATGGAATAAAAAGAATGCTTAAAAATGTGTTATAAGCAAATTATATGTTAAGCTAAGGTCGTTAAATTATCTTTTTTTTTTCTTGCCGAATATGTGCTTATAAAGATGAGTTGTGTTGAATGTTTTAAATGATTTAGATAATTATTAATCTAACTTTAAGCTAGGTAATATTAATTGATTGTGACTTAATTGTTTTATAGCAAGTGCCTATTATGGAAATTTCAAATTCGGTCTTAGATTTTAATGTATTTTTTTTAAGATGAATTGGAAAGTTGATACATGCGAAAAGATGATTAGGACTTATATAGACAATCGGCATTAGCTAAGGAGTGAGAATGTTGATAGGTAATGTATATGTAAATGAGTAGTGTTATACACATATGATTTATTTGGTAATAATCGCATTGGCTACACTAGTGTATAAGAGAACGAAGTAAACTATGTGAGTTTTGCTTATGTATGCGAAACTAGTATAAGTTGAATGATCGGTTATTAGGGTTATATGATCTTTTGAGTTTGAGTTATAAGTGACTATCGTGGCTTGATAAGTTCTTACCATTTTCAGTTACAAATAAGTATGAAATTTGAACCATGGCATATTTATAAATATTAATACATATTGAAATTGTTAAGTGATTGCCGAATGTGAATTATAAGTAAACCATATGGGTTAAGATATTAAACAAATCTATTTGTATTTATTAAGCTAAAGAGAAAGGAGGATCGAAGTTAGATAGGGGAAAAGAGAAAGCAACAGAGTAGCCAAACTACAACCGTCTCAATATACCGAGGTAAGTTTTTAAGTAGTCTCCTCTACTATACTTAATTGATGATGCCTATAAGAATATGGTAGGTGAATCGAAAATTTTGGTTTGCACTTGAATAAAACTGTTTATTAAGTAATGTGTGTATGCGATTATTAGCGAGGGTCATTTTGAATTAAGTTGTAATAATGATATGAATATGTGATTTTGATTATAACTTTGGAGTTGAAGTATGAATAATGATATGTATAGTGAGACAATCTATCCGGACTTGAGGTCCGCAGGCTAGGTGCTGGAAAAATATCCAGACATGAGGTCCGCAGGCTATATGCTAGAATCTATCCGGACTTAAGATCCGCAGGCTACGTGCTGGAAAAATATCCGGGCAAAGGTCTGCAGGCCCTTGCTGGCAATGTATTCTGAGCTCTAAGATTTATCAGAACAGATGTCAGTCGTGTAAGTAAGATTTTAATTTCGAACATCCGCGGTAAAAATAGTTGCTTAAGTACCATATAGTTACATGCTAATGTCCATATTACAAACTCACATTTGAATTAATTTCTATGTGAATTACTAGTATCAAATTTTGATATATATATATATATATATGTGAATGAATTCGATATTTTTGGATAGGGTAATAGTATATTTGATTAGTGTTAGTTACCATATGGAAGAATATGATTAAGGGTAATAGTATAAGTTTGTGATTTGTGAATCTGTGCTTGAAATTTTTATATTTAAGTATATACATATTCGGTCAAATAATAACCAATTTAAAAAAATTGTATGTGATTTTAAGTACTTGGTTTAAATAATAAGTTTTAAATTGCTTGTATTACTTAGAACTTACTAAGCATCAATATGCTTACTCCGTTGCCTTAATTCTTTGTTTTATAGATTCTGCTCGTTAGCTATCGTTATCGGGAGTTCAAAGTCGAAGTCGTCCACACTATCTAAGCCCTTTTGGTACTCTTGTAGTTAAACTTTGTTAATGGCATGTATAGGATGGACTTTTGATATTAACTAGGTATCATTTTGGTAATGTATTTTTGTATAGCCATGCGAAAAATGGCTTGTAAAGTTATTATTCGTATTTCATATAGTTAATGTATATGTGTGGTTGATATTCAATTAATGTTTTAAATGTTTTTGTTATGAGTTGAACTTAGGAATTATTCTATAGTGTTAAATGAGGTTTCGTGCTTGTTTTGTAATACTTCTTAATCCCTCCGGCGACGGGTACGGGTTAGGAGTGTTACATACACCATGATTTACAATATAAGCACAAGTTAATATAAAATAGCTATAATTCTCAAGGTTGTATTATAACCTATTCACATGTTTACTCTCTTTTGTTTTATCAATATAACTTAACTTTATTTGGATTTTGTCTAGCAGCCATAATCTCTTTGTTGTGATATGATTCATAATTAGCAAATCATTTCAAACATCTTAAAAAAAATACACATTACTTATGTATATTCATGTTTTCATGCATATAGCTCGACATATTTCAAATTGTCTAAACCCTTTCCTTCCATACTTTCTTAACCATTTAATAGGCAATTGTGCCAATATTTCCTTTCACTCATAACCGATAAATCACAATTCAAATGTACAACATTTATTATCTCACCAATCAATTGGGCCTCCAAGGCCTAACATATAGTCATTAACCGGATTTCCATGAATTTATACATCATAGCCATAAATCAATAATTACAGGGCTATCACAAGTCACTTTCATAGTGATCATAACTCACAATATCATGAAGTTAATACTTATAACCTTTACGTACATACATGTACCATCTCATAACAAAACCACTTGCTTTTTCATCTTTGGCATGCCTGTTGAGCACATTGGAATACTAAGGATGCTCGGGGATCTCATACACATGGTACCGTATCAATGCCATATCCCGGATAAGGTCTTACATGAAATATCATATCGACGCCATGTCCTTGACATGGTCTTATAAGAAATCACATACCGATGTCATATCCCAAATATGGTCTTATACGAAAATCTCATACCGATGCCATATTCCAGATATGGTCTTATACGGAACCTCGGTAACCCTAACATCATGAGATTTGTATTTTAACCCTGAAGTTAAATCGAGATTTCTCATTTCTCGAAACTTCGTCAAAATCGTCATTAAACAAATTCATAGAAACAAATATATACAATTCATGCAATATCGAAATATTAAATACATAACATAAGGTTGCATTATTTACGCATGAGCTTACCTCGATACCGAAATGGCAAAAAGGGATCTAACCATCAATTTCACATTTTTCCCCATTCTAGGCTTGAATCTCGTTTTCTTCGATCTATAACATCACATTTAAGCTATTTACTAGTCACATTGTTCAATGTAATCCAAAAATCACATTATGGAAAAATTATGTGTTTGCCCCTAAAGTTTCACATATTTACACTTTCACCCCTAGGCTCAAAAAATGAAATTTATTCAATTTCCTTAACTTACAAGCCTAGCCGAACCATTTTCATAACTATAACAGCCCTCAGTTTCCACTAAATCACACTTTTATGACAAATTTCATAACTTTTACAATTTAGTCCTTTTAGGCATTTTCACCGAAAATCACTTAGTAAAAGTCATTTCTCTAACCATAAACATGCATAATCTACAATTAAATATCAAAATACAAAAATTTCTAACATGGGTAAAAACCTAGACCTTCATCATATCTCAAATTAATGGTAAAAATATCTAGATCATGTTCCAAGGATTTCAAAAACGTGAAAATCATTAAAAACGGGGCAAGAATGGACTTACTATGGAGCTTCGAAAGCTTGAACAAAACCCTAGCCATGGTGGTATTCAAAAATTCGGCCTAGGGTTGAAGATGAGCAAAATTTGGCTTTTATTTTGTTTATTTAATCATTTAATTACTAAATAACCAAAATGCCCCCAACTTAAAAATATTCTATTTCACCTATTTCATGTCCATTTTTGCCCAACAAATTAGCCAATAGTCTAATTACTATATAAGCACCTCCAATTTAAAATTTCATAACAATTGGACACCTCTAGCATGTAGAACTCAACTTTTACACTTTTTACAATTTAGTCCTTTTGACTAAATTGAGTGCCCAAATGTCGAAATTTTTGAACGAAATTTTTATGAAATCATACCGTGAAATCATAAACTATAAAAATATAATGAAAATAAAATTTTCCTCATCGAATTTGTGGTCTTGAAACCACTGTTCTGACTAGGCCCAAAATCGGGCTGTTACAGTCCCAAGATAATAGGAACCTCTTTGTCTGCCTCGCAGTCAAGTATGATAAAATCAGGAGGAAAAATGAATTTATCCACACGAACTAGGATATCTTTAATTTGCCATTCAGGTTGAGCCAAAGATCGATCAGCTAGTTGCAATGTCACTGTAGTAGGCTTCATGTGACCCATTCCCAACTTTCTGAAAGTTGATAATGGTTAATGGTCACTAAACTAACTATAATTATGATAAAGGAAAGCGCACCTATCGAACAATAGTATAGTTATGATGAGTAGGGAATATCGTATCCACGAGGACTAAATGTACTAGTAATTACCTTTTTTTCAATTATGTAGCCTATAAATTGAAGGGATTGTTTTTAATCTAAAGTTAACTAAACTAATTACTAAGAATGTGACAGGGAATGAATTAGGAAAATAATCGAATTAAACCAATGAGATAGATAATACCCAGGAAAGAATCCACCTGGACTTACCTATTATTCTGAATATGATTTAAACGATTTATTCACGGCCTTGATCCGTAGAAATCTCTAAATTATGTTAATATCTATTTTGAGAGTAAGAACAACTGACTCTAAGAACAACTGACTCTAGGTCAATTAATTGAAATCTCTTTCTAACTAAAAACCCTATTGTCGTATTAACTCGATCTATGGATTCCCCTATTAGATTTGACTCTAATCCGGTAGATTTATGCCGTCCTATTTCTAGGATTGCATGAAGCTCCACTCAATTATACTAGATCTACTCTTAAACAGGGACTTTTTCTCTACTGAATAAGAACATTAAACATAAATCAATATCCTAAAAATATCAAAATATGAAATAAGCATACATAATTGAGAACAAGAAATCACGTAACACCCCTAACCCGAATCCGATCGCCGGATTAAGGCTAAGAGGTATTACCGAGCTAAACATTTAATTATCTCATTCACATTGTCAATAAACATAAACAGATATAGAGTTGAGTACATATTGATATTTAAGTTATACGCCATATTCATATAGCGAAAATATTTACAGATACAAAACATAGTTATCATCAGCCTAGCCTATACATGCCATATTAAGACCAAATTATAACTGTACCAAAAAGATCGATAGTATAATGGACTGCTGACGATCCCCGAGACGATGGCCAAAATCAACAATCTATAAAACAGAGAAATAAGGAACAGAGTAAGCTTTCGAAACTTAATAAATTTTAAGCATTACAAACAATTAAAGACCTATTGGAAATCGAAATATTCATTTATCAACTTATTCTCAATTCAAATTACTTGGTGGTTAAATACACATAACATATACATAGATTTCTTCTACTTAAAGTTCATACGATGCATTTAAATCAAATAATCTCATATTCACGATTATAAGTATCAATCATACACATATATACATATATATTCTTCTTTGATGCTAATGATTCATTTCGAGATCAATTCACAGATGAGTAAGTAATACGTACCTTAAAATCTTAAATATATAGTACTTACTCGACGATGGTTTACCGCGGATATTCAATGTCGTAATCTTACTTAACTTACTGGCATCAAGCTTGTCAAGTCTTAGAACTTGAAAAATATTTCTAGCACAAGCCTGCGGGAATTTATACCAGGGTATAATACTAGTTCCAAGCCTGTGGGACTTTAGCCCGAATATATTTCCAGCACGTAGCCTGCGGACCTTAAGTTCGGATATAATTCCAGCACATAGCCTGCGGACCTTAAGTCCGGATATAATTCTAGCATTTAGCCAGCGGGTCTTTAAGCCCGGATATAATTCCAAAGATTTAGCTCATGCGGGTCTTTAAGCCCGAATATAATCCCAAAGATTTAGCTCATGGGTCTTTAAGCCCGGATATTTACATCAAATATCATGCATATTTAATCATATATAAACACATCTCATTCAACATATCACATTAGTAGTCATTTGCTACATTCAGAAATAAGCTCCATATGAACATCATCATTTACATTTCGGTTCAAAAGTCGTACATAAATCTTACATATCCCTTTCACCATTCAAACTTAACCCATAGTGACCATTTAACTATAAGTCATATACATAAGTTATTTATCACACAACTTAATTCAAGTAAAACCAAAAGGTCACAATTCATCTAATATACACATATCAAGGCAATCATCAATTATATACTAAAGGTGACTACTCAAAACTTACCTCAGATATACTTGAATGGTTGCGGAAAAAACTACTCGATTACTTTCTCTTTTCCCTTATCTGATTTTGATCCTCTTTGCTCTTGAGCTTAATTAAAACAAATAAATTTGTTTAATTACTTACTCAACTTTATTTCTTAGTAATCACATTTGACAATCATATATAACCTCAGTACATATTATATTTTATAAAATATGCTATGACTCGATTTCATGCTTATTTAATCTTTATCTAATTCGCATACACAAACAAAGATTCACATAACTTATCATGCTTCCTTATACATGAATTCAACCATATATCCGAATGTCTCTAGAAGCACATGGTACATACATAAGGCATATATATATACATACCTATATATGACTATCACAATTTAATCATTTACTCATATTTATGCACAACCGCGTATACACATGCATATATATATAATGCATGCTTAATATCATATACTTTTATTTATTTTTCAAATTACATTATAGCTCCAAGACATATAGCTAACTCCGAATGTCAACTTGTTAAACATTTACCTCATTACCAATTACCCTTTTTCATCAATGCCGCACACACAAATACATACACACTCATATGCATACAATCCATTTATGATTAATATATAACCCATTTAGCCCTAACTACTCAAACTTAACCTTTATATTCAATTCTGTTTTTATGACCGAATGTAGCAAATTCATATAGGTTTCACCTATGCCAAAACAATAACCGAACCATTTAATCATGCTTATGGCTGATTCTATCTTGCTAAAATCAAAGTCATAATTCACTTAAAAGAAATTCTAACCTTTCATACACTCATATCCAATGTTATAAGTAATGTCGAATGCCCAAACTTAACCAAACTCAAAATTTAACCTTCATCACTTTAATTAACCACTACCTATTCTTCAAAACCTCAAATACAGGGTCATTAACACCTATACATTTATACCGAATTAGCTAGCACTTATAGTCCTTAGCCGAATGTTATTAAACTCAAGCCACCATAATATTTTTACTTATCACCTTATATAATATTATCAAAATGGATTAATTATACTTATATATATACTATCAAAGCCGAACATAATAATTTCACCTATGCATAACATTACTCACATTCCATTACTTACATTACTCAAAATCATACCCTTAAAATTCATATACAATGCCGAACCTTTAGATATTCAAACATCTAATTTATTCATTTCAAATCACCCAAACGGCATTTGCTCACATTTTAGCATTTAAATACAAAACATTTGTTCAAGTCATTAAGCAAGTCCAAGTTCGGCTATTACACATATAAGTACTAGCAATTTAAATTTTTAACTAGTTTAAACTTCTCTCTTTAACAATTCTTCATCAAACATAAAGGTAATAATCCAACCCCTTCCTTATAAACCATAACCGAATGCTTAATTCATCACCCAAAATTCAAAGTTTTGACATGGGCTAAATAAGAAACTTGATAATTAACTTAAAACAAGCTAAAATTTCAAAAAATAACATAATTTACTATCCTTCCTCAAGTTTAAAATGACCGAATGTCTTGCCCTTTTTTTTTTCTTTCAATTCTGCTAAAAAGAACAAAGATGAAACTTTGTTTTCATCACCCCTTTTTCTTTTTTTTTTATTCATCAATATTATAAAATATAAAGCCATTTAGTTGCCATTAAACTAATAAATAATACATATATTTTATATTAAACATCAACATGGCCGGCCACTACATTAAAATGGATAATTTGACATGTAAGTCCATTCTTTTTATATCATGCATTAATAGACCATTTTTAAATTAACCTATCACATTTCAAAAATGTCTCACATAAGTCCTATTTAATAAATTTCACATACAAATGATAAAATCAAAGCATGAAACTTTCACACATTCATTTACACATATAATAAGCATAGAATATAACGGTTAATTATATTTTATGACTCAGTTTTGTGGTCCTGAAACCACTTTCCGACTAGGGTCAAATTAGGGCTGTCACAACTCACCCCCACATAAGAAATTTTCGTCCCCGAAAATTTTACCAATGAATAAGTTAGGATATCGTTCTTTCATAGAGTCCTCAAGCTCTCAAGTAGGTTCTTCAACCCCATGTTTAAGCCATAGTACCTTCACTAATGAGATTTTCTTATTTTGTAGTTCTTTTACTTCACGAGCCAAAATACAAACTGTTCTTCTTCGTAACTCAAATCAGATTGAATCTCAACCTCTGATGGATTAATTATATGCGATGGATCGGATCTATAACGTCGAAGCATCGAAACATGAAAAACATTGTGAACCTTTTCAAGTTCAGGGGGTAAAATCAATCTGTATGCAACCGTCCCAACTCGTTCGGATATTTCATACGGCCCGATGAACCTTAGATTCAATTCGCCCTTAAGGCCAAATCTGAGCACCTTTTTCCAAGGTGAAACTTTAAGAAACACTTTGTCTCCGACCTGATACTCAATGTCTTTTCGTTTTAAATCCACATACGACTTCTGACGATCTAAAGCTACTTTCAGACTTTCACGGATCACTTTTACTTTTTGTTCAACATCTTTAATCAAATTAACCCCAAAGATTTTACTTTCGCTAAGCTCAGTCCAAAACAACGGTGTACGACATTTACGACCGTACAAAGCCTCGTAAGGTGCCATCTTAATGCTTGATTGAAAACTATAGTTGTGAGTGAATTCAATCAAAGGCAAATACCGTTCCCATGAACCACTAAACTCAAGGATGTAGCATCTCAACATATCCTCGAGTATCTGAATTACACGTTCTAATTGACCGTCCGTCTGGGGATGAAACGCGGTGCTAAAATGTAGTTTGGTACCCAGAGAATCATGTAATTTCTTCCAAAACCTTGATGTAAATCTTGGATCTCTATCTAACACAATTGAAACGGGTACCCCGTGTAATCTGACAATCTGAGAAACATACAACTCGGCTAGCTTATCAAGTGAGAAATCCATATGTACAGGAATGAAATGAGCTGATTTAGTCAATCTATCCACAACAGCCCATATCACATCTTTCTTACTTGGTGACAAAGGTAACCCAGACACAAAATCTATCGTAACTTGATCCCACTTCCACTCGGGTATCATGATCGGCTGATGTAAACCCGAAGGTACTTGATGCTCCGCTTTCACTTGTTGACATATCAAACATTTTGAGACAAAGTTGGAAATGTCTCGTTTCATACCATGCCACCAATACTGACGGTTCAGATCGCTGTACATTTTCGTACTACCAGGATGGACCGACATTCGGCTATTATGAGCTTCACTCAAAATCACCGAAATAAGTTTCGAATTTCTTGGAACACACAATCGACTTCTGAACCTCAAACAATCATTTTCGTCAATTTGAAACTCTGATTCTACATTTGAAACACATTCAGCGCGTTTAGCAGCCAATTCATCGTCGACTTTCTGAGATTCACGTATTTGATGAATTAGTAATGGTTTAGCTTTTAATTTTGCTACTAACACATTATCGGATGAAACAGACAGGTGTACATTCATCGCTCGCAAAGCAAACAATGACTTGCGACTTAAAGCATCAGCAACCACGTTAGACTTTCCCGGGTGATAGTCAATGACAAGCTCGTAGTCTTTCAACAATTCAAGCCAACATCTTTGTCGCAGATTCAAATCTCTTTGAGTCATCAAATTTTTGAGGCTTTTGTGATCAGAATATACATGACACCTCTCTCCAAACAAGTAGTGTCGCCATATTTTCAAAGCAAATACGATGGCAGCTAACTCGAGATCATGGGTTGGATATTTTTTCTCATGTGGCTTCAATGGCCTCGACGCGTAAGCTACAACTCAACCCTCTTGCATCAATACACAACCCAGCCCATGTAAGGACGCATCACTGTAAATGACAAACTCTTTACCGAATTCGGGTTGCACTAACACTGGAGCTTCAGTCAAATAAGTTTTTAGTTGGTTGAAACTTTTTTGGCACTTTTTTGACCATTCGAACTTAGCATCTTTCTGAAGTAGCTTCGTCAATGGTGTGGCTATCATTGAGAAACCCTTTACAAACCGTCTGTAGTAACCGGCAAGTCCCAAAAAGCTCCGAACTTCAGTAACATTTCTAGGAGGCTTCCAATCAAGTATGGCTGATATTTTACTCGGATCAACTCGAATATCTGATGCGGATACAACATGCCCCAAAAAGCTAACTTCCCTCAACCAAAATTTACATTTACAGAATTTCGCATATAACTGCTTGTCTCGCAAAATTTGTAATACCAACCTCAAGTGTTTGGTATGCTCGATTTCATCGTGTGAGTAGATCAGAATGTCATCTATAAACACTACTACAAACCGATCCAAATAATGTCTAAAAATCCAATTCATTAAATCCATAAAAACAGCAGGGGCATTAGTGAGCCTAAACGGCATCACTTGGAACTCATAATGTCCGTATCTTGTTCTGAAAGCAGTTTTAGGCACATCAGAGTCTCTAACTCGCAACTAATAATAACCTGATCTCAAGTCAATCTTCGAAAATACTGAGGCTCCTTTCAGTTGATCAAACAAATTGTCGATTCGCCAAAGTCTCTAACTCGCAACTGATAATAACCTGATCTCAAGTCAATCTTCAAAAATACTGAGGCTCCTTTCAGTTGATCAAACAAATCGTCGATTCGCGGCAACGTATATTTATTCTTTACCGTTACCTTATTCAGCTGACGGTAATCAATACACATTCTCATAGTTCCGTCTTTCTTTTTCACAAACAACACTGGTGCACCCCAGGGAGAAAAGCTCGGTTGAGCAAAACCTCTATCTGTCAACTCTTGCAACTGAGATTTCAATTCTTTTAATTCGGTTGGTGCCATACGGTACGGAGATATCGAAATAGGTGTAGTCCCAGGTACATGTTCAATGCCAAACTCTGCCTCTCGAACAAGTGGTAATCCCGGTAACTCCTCATTAGATACTCACAAAACGCTGGCACTGATTCAAGCTTTTTTCTAATTCTTTACTATCAAGTACGTACGCAAGATGTGCTTCACACCCCCTTTTTACATATTTCTGAGCCAACATCGAGGATATTATTGCGGGTAACCCGTTCACGCCAGCAGACTCAACTCGTATTATCTCATCATTTGCACATCTCAAATCAATAGTCTTTCTTTTGCAATTCACAACTGCATCATGAACAGTCAACCAATCTATACCGAGAACAACATCAAATTCATCAAACGGTAAAAGATTCAAGTCGGCCGAAAAATAGGAACCTTGGATTATTAGGGGACATTTCCTGCACACTTTGTCAACTAGCACATATCGACCCAAGGGATTCGTCACTCAAATCACGAACTCAGTAGACTCAACAGGTAGAGTTTTAATAGATGCTAAAGTCTCACATACATATGAATGAGTAGAACCAGGGTCAATCAATGCAATCACAATAGTATCAAAGAGAGTGAAAGTACCGGTAATGACATTAGGCGAAGAAGCATCCTCGCGTGCACGTATAGCATAAGCTCTAGCAGGAGCACGAGCCTCAGATCTGGTCGTAGCATCTCCAGACCCTCTCTGACCACCACTAGCATTTCCCGTATTCCTAGATGGTCTACCTCGAGTATGAGCGCATGCCGGTTTCCACTCTGATTCACATTTTGCTCTGACAACTTCAGGCAGTCTTTGATGAAGTGGTCGGGTGATCCACATTTATAACAGGAATGATCATGAAATCTACAACTCCCCGAGCGCCATTTTTCACAAAACTTACACTCGGTCCTATCCCGACAATCATTTCCAACACTAGCAACTGAAGTGGCTCGCGTACTCATAGGAGGTCAATCACTATCTCGTCTGGAAAAACCCGAAGTGTTCTTAGATCGGCCCGAATCATCTCGAAATTGTTTCAATGACTGCTGAAAAGGTTTTCCCAAAGATCTTTTACGAAACTCTCTAGCTCCATCTTCAGCTTTCCTTTTTTCTTTACTAAGCTCCTCGGCTTTGCAAGCTCGCTCAACAAGTGCTACAAACTCTCTGATTTCAAGAATACCAACGAACATTTTAATATCTTCATTTAACCCGTTTTCAAAGAGTTTACATATAATAGCCTCAGACGATTCACATTCTGGAGCATATCTGCTAAGTCTGACGAACTTTAATTCTGTTCATAATCAGTAACTGACATGGAACCCTGTTTAAGTTCAAGAAATTTTTTCTATTTCTGATCGATGAACCTCTGACTGATATACTTTTTTCAGAATTCAGTTTGGAAGAACTCCCACGTCACCCGCTCTCTGGGTACAACAGAAACCAATGTATTCCACCAATAATAGGCAGAATCACGTAGCAAAGACATAGCACATTTCAGGCATTCATCGGGTGTGCAAGATAGTTCATCAAGTACTCGAATGGTGTTGTCCAACCAAAATTCAGCTTGCTCGGCATCATCACTATCAGTAGCTTTAAATTTAGTAGCCCCGTGCTTTCGAATTCTGTCAACTAGGGGCTTATTCAACCTCGTCTGATCAATTACTAGAGGTATTGTGGGTGTAGGGGTTGTATTAGTCGGAAGTGGGGGTTGTGGAGTAGCCGCATTAGTTCAAATGTATTGGTTAAACCAATCATTCATCACATTATAAAAGGCTTGTCTAGCCTCATCATTTTGATTGCTCGCAATAGGTTGAGAGTCCATCGGTACTGTCCCGTGTACAGGAGTAGGCGCTACACTCTCTACATCATCAGCTACCACTCGATTGGGATCGGGATCCATTACTATACGAAAACACATTTTTAACTGTCAAAAATCATCACACTATCGTATTATCACTATATAGCATGTATAGCTAGACTCATACACGCTACGTTAGTCCTAGAATTGACTAAACCGTAGCTCTGATACCAATAAAATGTAACACCCCTAACCCGAATCTGATCGCCGGATTAAGGCTAAGAGGTATTACCGAGCTAAACATTTAATTATCTCATTCACATTGTTAATAAACATAAACAGATATCGAGCTGAATACATATTGATATTTAAGTTATACGCCATTTTCATATAGCCAAAATATTTACAGATACAAAACATAGTTATCATCAGCCTAGCCTATACATGCCATATCAAGACCAAATTATAACTGTACCAAAAGGATCGATAGTATGATGGACTGCTGACGATCCCCGAGACAGTGGCCAAAATCAACAATCTATAAAACAAAGAAATAAGGAACAGAGTAAGCTTTCGAAACTTAATAAATTTTAAGCATTACAAACAATTAAAGACCTATTGGAAATCGAAATATTCATTTAATCAACTTATTCTTAATTCAAATTACTTCGTGGTTAAATACACATAACATATACATAGATTTCTTCTACTTAAAGTTCATACGATGCATTTAAATCAAATAATCTCATATTCACAATTATAAGTATCAATCATACACATATATACATCTATATTCTTCTTTGATGCTAATAATTCATTTCGAGATCAATTCACCGATGAGTAAGTAATACGTACCTTAACATCTTAAATATATAGTACTTACTCGATGATGGTTTACTGCTGATATTCAATGTCGTAATCTTACTTAACTTACTGGCATCAAGCCTGGCAAGTCTTAAAACTTGAAACAAATTTCTAGCACAAGCCTGCAGGAATTTATACCCGGTATAATACCAGCTCGAAGCCTGCGGGACTTTAGCCCGAATATATTTCCAGCATGTAGCTTGCGGACCTTAAGTCCGAATATAATTCCAGCACATAGCCTGCGGACCTTAAGTCCAGATATAATTCCAGCATTTAGCCTGCGGGTCTTTAAGCCCGGATATAATTCCAGCATTTAGCCTGCGGGTCTTTAAGCCCGGATATTTACATCAAATATCATGCATATTTAATCATATATTAACACATCTCATTCAGCATATCACATTAGTAGTCATTTTCTACATTCGGAAATAAGCTCCATATGAACACCATCATTTACATTTCGGTTCAAAAGTCGTACATAAATCTTACATATCCCTTTCACCATTCAAACTTAACCCATAGTGACCATTTGACTATAAGTCATATACATAAGTTATTTATCACACAACTTAATTCAAGTAAAACCAAAAGCTCACAATTCATCTAATATACACATATCAAGGCAATCATCAATTATATACTAAAGGTGACTACTCAAAACTTACCTCGGATATACTTGAACGGTTGCGGAAAGGCTACTCGATTGCTTTCTCTTTTCCCTTATCTGATTTTGATCCTCTTTGCTCTTGAGCTTAATTAAAACAAATAAATTTGTTTAATTACTTACTCAACTTTATTTCTTAGTAATCACATTTGACAATCATATATAACCTCAATACACATTATATTTTATAAAATATGCCATGACTCGATTTCATGCTTATTTAATCTATATCTAATTTGCATCCACAAACAAAGATTCACATAACTTATCATGCTTCCTTATACAAGAATTCAACCATATATCTGAATGTCTCTATAAGCACATGGTACATACATAAGGCATATATATATACATACTTATATATGACTATCACAATTTAATCATTTACTCATATTTATGCACAACCGCGTATACACATGCATATATATATATAATGCATGCTTAATATCATATACTTTTATTTATTTTTCAAATTACATTATAGCTCCAAGACATATAGCTAACTCCGAATGTCAACTTATTAAACATTTACCTCATTACCAATTGCCATTTATCATCAATGCCGCACACACAAATACATACACACTCATATGCATACAATCCATTTATGATTAATATATAACCCATTCAGCCCTAACTACTCAAACTTAACCTTTATATTCAATTCCATTTTTATGACTGAATGTAGCAAATTCATATAGGTTTCACCTATGCCAAAACAATGACCGAACCATTTAATCATGCTTATGGCCGATTCTATCTTGCTAAAATCAAAGTCATAATTCACTTAAAAGAAATTCTAACCTTTCATACACTCATATCCAATGTTATAAGTAATGCCGAATGCCCAAACTTAACCAAACTCAAAATTTAACCTTCATCACTTTAATTAACCGCTACCTATTCTTCAAAACCTCAAATACAAGGTAATTAATACCTATACACTTATACCGAATTAGCTAGCAGTTATAGTCCTTAGCCGAATGTTATTAAACTCAAGCCACCATAATATTTTTACTTATCACCTTATATAATATTATCAAAATGGATTAATTATACTTATATATATACTATCAAAGCCGAACATAATAATTTCACCTATGCATAACATTACTCATATTCCATTACTTACATTATTCAAAATCATACCCTTAAAATTCATATACAATGCCGAACCTTTAGATATTCAAACATCTAATTTATTCATTTCAAATCACCCAAACGGCATTTGCTCACATTTTAGCATTTAAATACAAAACATTTGTTCAAGTTATTAAGCAAGTCCAAGTTCCGCTATTACACATATAAGTACTAGCAATTTAAATTTTTAACTAGTTCAAACTTCTGTCTTCAACAATTCTTCATCAAACATAAAGGCAATAATCCAACCCCTTCCTTATCAACCATAACCGAATGCTCAATTCCTCACCCAAAATTCAAAGTTTTGACATGGGCTAAATAAGAAACTTGATAATTAACTTAAAACAAGCTAAAATTTCAAAAACTAACATAATTTACTAACCTTCCTCAAGCTTAAAATGACCGAATGTCTTGCCCCTTTTTTTTTTTTTCAATTCGGCTAAGAAGAACAAAGATGAAACTTTGTTTTCATCACCCCTTTTTCTCTTTTTTTTTATTCATCAATATTATAAAATATAAAGCCATTTAGTTTCCATTAAACTAATAAATAATACATATATTTTATATTAAACATCAAAATGGTCGGCCACTACATTAAAATGGATAATTTGACATGCAAGTCCATTCTTTTTATATCATGCATTAATAGACCATTTTTAAATTAACCTATCACATTTCAAAAATGTCTCACATAAGTCCTATTTAATAATTTCACATACAAATGATAAAATCAAAGCATGAAACTTTCACACATGCATTTACACATATAATAAGCTTAGAATATAACGGTTACTTATATTTTATGACTCAGTTTTGTGGTCCCGAAACCACTTTCTGACTAGGGTCAAATTAGGGCTATCATAAATCAAGTATTTATCATGTAAATGATAAATCAAATAATAAGATTTATCATAGGTTTTGTAACACCCCTCGCCCGTATCTGACACCAGGCCAGGGTTCATGGTGTTACCTGACTTAAACTCAACCAATCACACCAAAAACTGGGCCGTAAAATTTCAATCAATTTAAAACTTTCCATTTTACAAGTATACTGTCCCTTATATGGGCTTATGAATCCCAAAACATACATTAAAGACGGTTCGGGAATAAACCGAGAGCTTAAGAAAACCTTGGAAAATTTCATGCTTTAAGGTTCCACACGTCCGTATGGGTATAGAGCACACGCCCATGTGCTAGGGACACGCCCATGTCCTAAACCCGTGTTCAAAATTCTGGACATTTTGCCAAAACCACATAGCCAAGGCACACACCCGTGTCCTATAATCGTGTCTTTCACACGGCTGAGACACATGGCCGTGTCTCTTGCCCATGTCCTACTACCATGCATACTGACTTTAAAACACGGTCACGACACATGGCCATGTGGCCTGCCCGTGTACCAAAATGACTTTAAATTTTAAGTACAGGGGACGCACGACCATCACACGCACCCATGGGAGTGAGCCGTTTGTATCACACGGCCTAGACACACGCCCATGTGTCTTGCCCGTGTGGACAAAAGAAGGCCATTCTTCTAAGCCATCTTGTCACCCATTTACACAACCTGTACAAGACCACAATAGACACTAATTCATCCATAGAAAGAACATTATATGCATTTACCAAAATGAATAATAGCCATTATTCTAGGCATAATACAAAATGAGGGGCATTTGACTTGAGCCAAAATACATAACCAATTTCTCATTAAATCAACCATCCTAGTCTAGCCCTATACATGCCATACTCAAAAGAAGATTTATATTATACCAAGCGCTTCAATTGATAGTGTGATCGATATCTCTGACTTCAAAGGATCCTTGAGCTAATTAAACGGCACTGAAAGAAAAGGGAAAGGAAAGAAAGTAAGCATAAAGCTTAGTAAGTTGCATATAAATAAATATACAACAACAAATTCACCATTAGTCATCATGTTCATAGCTCAAGCGTAAACATAAACTTGACTTACTCATTACCGTCTACTCGAGTCACATTTGCTAAATTAAGCTCATTACTCAAGCATATCAGATAGGTACCTGTACCACTCACAACGTTATTACACTTTCCTTGTTAAATCACTTCCTTAAATTTTAAAGTTAAACCTTTCGGAATACCATCGGATATTCTATAAGCCTTCAACATAAGGTAAGTTACCATTGCCATGTCTCGGACATGGTCTTACACTAGCTCTCGTGTATGCGTGCTGATGCATGTCCTAGACATGTCTTACACTAGCACAACTCTTAGCCGGTGCATGTCCCAGACATGTCTTACACTAGCTATTATTGTCGAGGCCGATGCATGTCCCAGACATGTCTTACACTGGCACTCATTTCTATGCTGATGCCATGTCCCAGACATGGTCTTACACTGGCTCTCATAATGTGGCTAACTCATGTCCCAAACATGTCTTACACTAGCCCTCTTCTCAATGCCGATTCCATGTCCCAGACATGGTCTTACACTGTCTATCATAGTGTGGCCGATGCATGTCCCAGACATGTCTTACACTGGCACACAAGTCACCCCAAATGTCTTGGCATGAATATCTGGTTTGTTTCCTAGGGTTTCAACGGGGTCTTTCTATTATCCCAATTAATTACTAAGCATTCCCAATTCACAATTTAGCTATTCATACTATAGCAATTCAATGACAATGCGAATACAGGTATTAACAACGTAGTTATATTATTTACATACAACTTACCTCAGATTACAAAGCGTACTCGACTAGTCGGGTTAGTCGTTTTGCTTGGCTTTCCCCTGATCTAGGTTAGGATTCGGTAAATCTTGATCTATAATAGCAAAATGCTCTCATTTAGTCATTGGACACGATTAGGCAAAATCTAAAATTTACATCTTAGGTAAAATGACCTTTTTGCCCCTAGACCTTGGCAAAATGACCATTTTGCCCCTATACTCAAAAATTAATTTTTATCAAATTTTTTTCGTATTTCAAGCCTAACCGAACCATTTTTACTCTTATAGCAACTTCAAATTCTAGTTATTTCACATATTTATCAACTATTTTACAACTTATGCAAAATAGTCCCTTTAGGAGTTTTTCATGAAAACTCTTTCACTAAAGTTGTTCATTATACAACCCTAACTCATTATCTCCCATAAAAACTCAGTAAACATCACAACTCCTTTCATGGCAACACCCTAAACTTTCAATCATATTGCAAAATAGACCCCTCATTTGAAAGCTTGTGCTTCAAGGGTTTCAAAAATTCAAAAATCATTAGGAGAAACTATCAAAATCACTTACTTGAGAGGGCTCAAAGTTGCTGAAATTTTTGAAGCTTTCAAACCCCTAAAATGGTTGATATTTTTGGCTAAGAAGGGAGAAAAGGTATTAGCTTTTCATTCTTTTTCTTTTTCTTTTTCTTTTATTAAAAATGAAAGTAGTCAAAATTGATGACCTAAGCTTCACCTAATTTTGACCTTCTCCCCAATTTGTCTCCCCATGGCCGGCCAAGATTTTTCTAGGGGTCTAATTGCCCTTTAAAAGCCCTCTATTTTAATTCTCTAGCTATTTAACACAATTAGGTACTAAAATGTAACTTTTGCCTTTTATGCGATTTAGTCCTTTTTTATAATCGGGCTCACAAACATCAAAATTGACCCACTAAATTTTTCATGCACTAATATAATCAGGTCATGACTCCATAATAATAATAAAATAAATTTTCTAACTTTGGTTTTGTGGTCCTGAGACCACTATTCCAACTAGGCCCTAAATCGGGCTGTTATAGGTTTCATCTTCCCTTGGTATCTAAGGAAATTAGTTCATAATCTAGAATGAAAACATCTCAAAATTAAGATAATAAAATAAAACTTCTAGAGAAATTAAATGGAGATCTTCAATCTTGAAGGAGATCCGCTTCTGAGTTGCTTTCGATCGTGTTCTTCCAGTAATTTCTTCGTTCTTCTCTGCGTGCTCCCTTAGGTCTTCTTCTAATATGTATTTATAAACTTTAGAATGCTCTGAAACCCTAAAAATTGGGTTTTTCCATGTAAAAGGGAAGCAGGATTTGAAATCGACACGAGTTGGCAAATGGGCGTGTGGCCAGCCCGTGTGGAAATGCACAAGCCGTGTGGATCCTGAAAATAACTTTTTTTTCCCGATTTTGGCCCATTTTTCACTCTTTTTGCTCCCTTATGCTCACCTAGGTATAGAAACATGAATTTAAAGGATTAGGAGCATCAAATTCACTAGTTGACATAACAAATCATCCAAAAACGTATCAAGAATGGGATTAAAAACATGTTACTTTTATAGCTTATCAAATATCCCCAAACTTAAGGGTTTGCTTGTCCTCAAGCAAAATCCTCAACTCAAAATTAAAAATTAATCTTTCACAACTTATAATTCTCATCAATAATGTTTTGTCATAATTCACAAATAATCATACATTGATAATTCAACTAAAAGAGCACTAAAGATTCAAACAATCCAAGTCGAACATATTAAAGTACGAAAACATAGGTATTTCCCCTTATCTAAGTAATTACCTTTAATTCAAAATCAACAAGAATCGACATCCTCACTAAAGATTCACTCAAATCACTCAAAGTGTTTAAGGTCCAAAACTAAGCACTCAATAGTCAAACATGAAAAGTCATTACCATAGGCTTGCATGAAAACCAAATCTCCACCACTATAAAATGAGATGATACACAAATTAAAAGGTCTTTAAGAGATTGTAATTTGGCTTAGGTAAAGGCATGAAGAAAGGCTGAAAAAGATGGTTAAAAATCGATATAAAATTGATAAATTATCAAACTAGAAAATTAAACAAATGCTGAATTAAAAACAATTACATCAATCAAAAACTATTCAAGAATAACAGAAGCTTCTTCTCAAAATATGAATTTAATTGTTCAAGCTCAATTAACATAGAACTAAATAATTATCAATATATATATATATATGTATATATTTTTTTCCTTTTTTTTTTCTCATCATTTTTTTAAAACAATAAGATAACTCAACAAATGAAACAAAATACCATAGTTAGGCAACTAACCAAATCAAATCTCGATAAAAAGGAGGTCAATAAAAACAGGAAAAATTCTCAACGAATCAAAAGAGTGGGTTATGGGTTAACATGAATGGGTAAATCAAGAAACAGTGTGTTAGGCTCAAAGGGGTTCACTAAGGGTTAATTACGTAGGTAGGCTTTTTATGGGATAAGTGGGTTAAAACCTATGTGCCTCTATCATCTCAGTATATCAAATCAAAGGTGTGGTCTCGACATGCATAATCGAAGCAAGTTCTAGAATAACAAATCAGTATTGTCACACTCATAACCAATAATAAAAAATGAGCAAGAAAAATATATTATCTAAAGGCTCAAAATCTCACAAAATATTATGCCTTTTGATGTCAATCTTGCAAATCTCAAACTTCAAGGTAATACCTCAATTCAAGGAAACAACCTAAAAATTTTTAATTCTGAAAATAGACTTATCATGCTTGATTCTCTCATGTCCTAAAGTTTAAAACAACCAATGCACTAATATTTATAAATTTAATCTAAAATGCATCAATAAAAATCATAAATTGATAAAAATTCATTCTAATAGTAATATGAGAAAATTACTTAAACACAAGACATAATTCAGGGATTTTCTAATAATTATATAAATAACCTCCCCACACTTAAGATATACATTATCCTCAACGTATGAAAATATATAATCATAGTATAAACAGAATAGTATAAGAGAGGGAGAAAATTGAAACTGCCCTGAATGTTGGATGAGAACCCCAGAATAGTGAAAAGCAGAATTGTAGACAAATCTAGATGTAGTGCATGATTCCCAGCAAACCACTAAGAAAATAAACACAAGTAGTGAAGAAGATTAATGGATTATACTCGATTAGAAACAACCATAAAAATAAATATAGTTCAAAAGATAAAAATGAAATAAGTCTAAAAAGATAACAATAAGCATAAAAATAAAAAAAAAACAAATGGACTCAATGGTCCTCATCATCAGACGCGTTGGTGTCGTGAGTTGCTGGCGCTGAAGAGGAGATATGGAGATGCTGAGAGATCTGCTGCAATGTCGTGTCAATACTGTCAAACTTCTAAATGGAATATTGTTCAAAGCGATTAAACCACTCAGGGGGTCCACTAAAGTGGCAGCAGAAGAAATAGGGTGGTGACTCGAAGGTGGAGGCTATGGTGGGTCCTTGTGATGGAGAGGAACATCATCAGTGAAGTTTTCGGGTTCATTCTAAGCATCAAAATGAAATAATTGATACTGAGGAGGATCCACTCCACGACGCTGCTCAATCATCCTCATATGAATCATGCTCGAGATTCCCTGTGGGGACATCTGGCTGACGATAGTAAGTGTAGAGAACTGCTTCGATGTATCGAGGAGACCAAAGTGTCGAGCAAGGCAAGTCACATACGGGACTAAACAGATGGGGCCTTTCTTGTGGCGATCAGTTTGATGGCTGAAAGCTAAAGTGATGAAGTATACCAAATCAAAGATATGTCTGTTGGCCATACTCCATAGAAAATAAGCATCATGAGTGCTAACGACTCCAATGCTCTCTCTCCTACCTGTCAAAGTGTGAGTTAAAACTGCGTAAAGATACCGTGAAGCTAGAGAGAGAGAAGTTGCCTTCGAGTGACTCGCATCATAAAGTGTCTGACTCGCTGTAAGCTCTACCCAACAACGTGATGGCAAGTTATGGATGTTCCTATGTAGGTGAAGGAAGTTCTCGGTGCTCATAAATTCCTCAGTGTAGAGTCCCATAGTAGCACCAAACTCAGGGACACTCATATGGCATACCAAACCACCAAGTCGAAAAGTGATGGTGCATTGCTCGTCATAAGTCATCATGAACTGCTGTAAAATAAATGTCACACAGAACTCCAAAGTAAGCTCCATGTATGTGGGCTCGATGATGGAGAAGAATCTGTCCAATGGAGCTGTGGCCATAAAGACTCAAACAACATCAGCTAGTCAGACCTACTCCAACGCGGCCCAATCAATATATCAGCCTAAACCGAGTAGGCGCTGTCGAAGTAACTGAAATGAATCCTCCTAGGGATGCGCTGAAAATCATAGATAAGGGTGGCGGGCCTCGGCGGAGGCGCTCGAGTAAGAAGTTGGCGTCATGGGTCTTTCGCTTTTTCAAAGTAGGGATGGCGGTCTTAGACTTGCCACGAGTGTTTGTCATGATGTGCCTGAAAAGGTAAAAGACTTTCATTAATAAATAAATAATCACCAAATATGTAAATAAAGTTCGAGAAGGCAAAATCAAAGTAGTCCTAAATAATAAATTACTCTTAAACAGTATGGGCGAAAACTCAAGCATGCCAAAACCAAATTTAGTATGAATCAAATTGATCACACAAAAAAGAATAATAAATAAAATTACAGAATCAGAACTAAAAGACAAATCAAGTCATACTTAAAATAAGAATACTAACAATAGTAATTAAGAAGAATAAAGAGAATAAGAAAAATATATAGTAATCGAAATAGAATAACCATATTATAAAGAAAACAATAATCAATATTATAACACAAATCGAAGGCAGCAAAGAATAAAACTATAATCAAACTATAAAAAACAAAATAAGAAATAAAAAAAACTAAGAAAGAAATCAAAGAAATAAAAAGAACTAAAAAAGAAATCAAAGACAATAATAATCGTAAGCAAAATAGACAATAACAAATAACAAATAAAAATAACAGTAAGAATAATAAAGGAAATAAAATAAATAGCTAACTAAAAATGTGAGAATAGGGAGAACCGACAGAGGGGTGTTGGGCTGGGTATGCGGCGGTTGGTTCAACGGTCGATAGGGTGTGGGTTTGGTCTGACAGAGTGAAAGGGGTGTGGGTGAGTAGAGGGTGGGGTGGGGATGAGGGTGGTGCTTCGGGCTGAGTGGGGGTGGTCCAACAGGGAAGAAGTTAAGGAAAAAGGGAAGGAGAAAAGTCAGAGAGTGCGTGAGGGTGTTTAGGAACGACGGTGGCTTGATTTGCAAAGGTAAGGCTGACGGCGGCTAGGGTTAAAGGCTGGAAATATGGAGAAGATGAAAGTGAAAAGAAATTAGGGTTTGAGGGTTAAAAAGGGGGACACAGTCGTGTAAGGGCCTATGTTGGGCCACACAGCCTTGTCACACACTCGTGTGGCTCTCCCAGCCCGTGTGCGTTTAAAAAAAACCAACCCAGTCTTCACACGACCTCAGACACGCCCATGCGTCCAGGCCATGTGGCACATATGACCTTGTCGCATGGTCGTGTGCAACCTATTTCGCTTCTCCCATGCCCGTTTGACCTTCCACACGCCCGTATGGCTCGGCCGTGTCTCAGATACGGCCGTGTGCCTTACTTGTGTAACTTTCTGACTTTGTTTTAAAAATGGAAAAACTAGCTCTAGGTTTCACACGACCGTGTCACATGCCAGTATGGACTATTTTAGGCTGTGTTTTTGTTTATTTTTGGAAAAAATTAAGTCCCAGGACCCACATGACCGAGGACACGCCCGTGTGTCAAGGAGGTGTGGGTTACACGGCCGTGTCACCTGGCGGTGTAACTCACTATCGATTTTCTAAAAAATTTAAAATTAAGTTTTAGGATCGACACAGCCAAGGACACGCCCGTGTGTCTAGGCCATGTGGGTTAAAAAAACACACTTTTTTTTTTGAAAATTAATTAATTTTAAAAACTATAATGAGATAAAATTAAGAAATTAGCAGTGTTAATGCTTGGGTTGCCTCCCGAGAAGCGCTTGTTTAAAGTCTAAGCTTGACTTACCTCGTATTTGTATGGTTACGGTGGTTCGTGGAGTCAAAACTCCTCTATCTCACTGTCAATTCTATTATCAAAATAAGGTTTGAGTTGAGTAATATTTACCTTAAAAGTGTCAATTTCAGAATGAGTTACCTTCACTGTACCGTATGGGAAAACATTCAATACTATAAAAGAAGTTGCGCCATTTGTATTAAGCTCTGAAATGGCAAATCGAAGATCCATTTTACCTAACAGTACTTGGTCCCCAACCTTAAATTGGTTCGTTCTACCCTTATGCTCGTCATGGCGTCACTTTGGTTCTGCATTGTGTATTCTCTATTTCTCCTTGACATGTGTCTGCCATTCGTCTAGTTCATCGATCTGTAATATTCTTTCTTTATGAGTCATTCTGTTTTTGTCGAATGAATTGGAACCTGGCTCCATCACGTTTTTTTTGAGGGGTTTCTTGCAAAGAAGTTCGAGCCACAATGTTATTCTTATTATCAGAACTTGTATAATCATCTTGATTACTAGATGTATTAACAGAATCACGAGCTTGAAGTGTAATTATGTCATCTCCTACACGAAGTATTAATTCACCTGTACCAATATCAATAATGGTTTTAGTAGTTGCTAAAAAGGGCCGACCTAGAATCAAAGGTACATTACTATCCTCATCCATGCCTAAAACAACAAAATCAACCGGGCATATGAATTTATCAATTTTGACAAGTACATCTTCAATAATAGCCCTAGGAAATCTAATGGTTCTATCTGCTAATTGAATACTCATCTTAGTTTGTTTAGGTTTAATACTAGCCCCTAAATCAGCCAAAGCATTATTAACATTTAATCTACCAATTAACAAGGAATAGTAAAACTCCTTGGATCTTTCAATTTGTTAGGTAGTTTGTTTTGCAAAATGGCCGAGCAAACTGCATTTAGCTCCATATGCGATGAATCATCTAACTTTCGTTTGTTTCCCAAAAGCTCCTTTAAGAATTCGGCGGAATTGGGCATCTGCAAAAGAGCTTCAATAAACGGTAAGTTAATATGCAACTTTTTCAAAAGTTCAAGAAATTTACCAAATTGTTCATTTGTGTGGTCTTTCTTTGTCGCATTGGGATATGGCACATGAGGTTTATATTCCTTACTGACCAGTTTTTTCTCATTCTAGCTTACCTCAACCTTACCTTTACTTACTATACTTTCTTGCCTCGTTTCTAGTTCAGATTCAACTAACCCTTCTTCATCTCGCACAGTAATTGCAAGAAGTTGCTCCATTGGGTTAGTTTCGGTATTACTAGGCAAACTACCTTGTGGCCATTCTGAAATCAACTTCGCAAGTTGACTAATTTGATTGTCAAGCCCTTGAATCAATGTTTGTTGATTTTTAAGTGTTGTTTCGGTGTTTTAGAAGCGGGTTTCTGACACCGAAATAAACTTCATCAACATCTTCTCAAGGTTCAGATTTTTATCTTGTTGGTAAGGTGGTTGAAAGTTTGGAGGAGGTTGTGGTCTTTGGTTTCCTTAACCACCCCAAGAGAAATTGGGATGGTTCCTCCAACCTGCGTTATAAGTGTTACTGTAGGGATTATTCTGAGGTCTAGAATTATTACCCATATAGTTGATTTGTTCGTTCTATGTGCTAGGGTCATAGGGTAAACATTCTGGATTGTTCATCCCTTCTCCATTTGTATCGCACTGCATCACTGGATGTACCTGTGTAGAACCATATAAACCATCAATTTTCTTATTTAAAAGTTCTACCTGATTCAATAACATGGTAACCACATCTATGTTAAAAACACAGGCTGTTTTCATTGGCTTCGTCCTCATGACTTGCCACTGATAATTATTCAGTGACATCTCCTCTATAAACTCATAAGCCACTTTAGGTGTTTTATTGTTCAAAGTACCACCGACTGTTGCATCGATTAACTGTCTAGTTAAGGGATTCAAACCGCTATAGAAGGTTTGAACCTATATCCAAAGAGGTAACCCATAGTGAGGGCACATTCTCAATAAATCCTTATACCTCTCCTATGCATCATATAGGGTCTCTAAATCCATCTATACGAAGGAGGAGATATCATTCCTCAACTTTGCTGTCTTAGCCAATGGGAAGTACTTCAATAGAAATTTCTCAGTCATTTGGTCCCATGTAGTGATAGAACCTCGTGGTAAGGAGTCCAACCACTGTTTAGCCTTATTCCTCAATGAGAATGGAAACAACAATAAGCGAATGGCATCGTCAGAAATGCCATTTATCTTGAAAGTATCACAGGCTTCCAAAAAATTAGCCAACTGAGTATTTGGATCTTCGTCTTGAAAACCATCGAACTGAACAAATTGTTGAACCATCTGAATAGTGTTTAGCTTCAGTTTGAAGTTATTTGCAGCAATGGTGGGTCTCACAATACTCAATTCAGCCCCAGTTAGAGAGAGCTTGGCATAATCGTACATAGTACGAGGAGTAGGATTTGGATTTGCAGGATTCGCAACAACCACAAGAGGTAGGTGATTATTTTGATTATCAGCCATCTCATCAGTAATAACAATAACGTCCTCTTGCTCTTTCACTATATTTTGTCGACTCTGTCTTGCTTCTCGATGATTTCTGCGAGCTGTACTTTCAATTTCACTACAATCAAACACTGTTGTCGTCGATGTTCTTGACCATGCTAATTCGGTATTGATGAATGTTTTGGTTGTGTCTGGGTCAGGTATGGATGCATTTGGCCTTGTTGTGGTTGTGCTGATTGTAGTTCTGTTGTTGTTGATTGTAATTCCCTTGTCTTGAATTACAATTGCCTTGAGCAGATATATTCCCATATTGGTATTTGTATCCTACGAATTCCTAAGGTTCAAACGGGACTCGGTAATCATTGTACGACGTCGGATATGCGATCGGTATTTATACATGGCAATTATACAAATCACATACATATAATTCAATTAAAACATATCAATACACAATTTAATTACACGAACTTACCTCGATGGGTATACGTAGATACGGAGGCATTAATTCGAGATTTTCTCTTTTCTTCGATCTAACTCCGTACAAGTTCTGACTGGATCTATACGGATAAATTTAACTCAATTTAATATATTTATCATTCAAATTAGTCCAAAACATATTTTTGAAAAAATTACCATTTTGCCCCTATACTTTTAATTCTTTGCAATTTTGTCCCTAATTCATAAAAATGGAAATTTAAAAAATTTCACCATAACCCACTATGGCCAAATATCAAATAGGTCCTTAGCATGCACTCTACTTCAATTATTTCATAATTTCACCATGTAATATTTCATATTTTTCAATTTAATCCTTATTTGACAATCACTTAAAATTCCTCTATAAAAGTTGTTTGTCAAACAACAACCATTCATTTCTATTATGAAACTTCAAAACTCATATATATTCATCAATGTTAAAACCCTAATAGTTTAACAGTTTCACAAATTAGTCCCCGGGCTAGCTATATTAAGCTACAACGATCCCGGAAACATAGAAATTATTAAAAAAGAAACAAAAATGCATACCTAATTGGACACAGTAAGCTTGCCAAACCTAGGTCTCCAAAAATGGCTTCTTCAGTTATGAAAATTGGTTGAAAGAGATGATACAAAGTGATAATTAATTTGGTTTTATTTAATATTAACATATAATTACTTAATTACTAATTAACCTTTATTAACTTTAATAATTACAAAATTGCCAAGCCAACATCTTCCACTAACTCATAAATGGTCTAATTACCATATAAGGACTTCCACTTTAAAGTTCTATAGCTATTTAATACATTTAGCTATTAGAACTCAAAATTTTCACTTTACACAATTTAGTCCTTTTTATCAAATTAAGCATGTAAACGGTAAAATTTCTTAACGAAATTTTTTTATGGTAATACTATCATGCTATAGATCATAAAATAATAATAAAATAAATTTTTTGATCTCAAATTTATGGTCCCAAAACCACTGTTCTGATTTTATTGAAAACGAGCTATTACACGGAAGATAAGTAGTCCTTGTTGACTCGTTATGTTAGAGGAAGATCGAAAGATCCTACTGGGGTAGCGACTAGTTGATTGACAAGAAACACAAAATGACAGTTAATGGGGATTACTGAAATGAGCTAATCACTTATACTCAATGTAACACCCCTAACCCGTATCCGTCGCCAGACTAGAATTAAAGACAATACCAGACAAATCGGAACATTTACATTTATTTCATAAACATCATATCATCAGAGATCAAACATCAATATAGAGTCCCTCATATAGGTCAACGGGACCTTAAGCATGCATTAGAAAGGGGTCAGAACCAAACTGAACTCATACAAAATTTTTCCAAAACTGAAACATTTTTAAAGAAGTACAGGTCACACACCCGTGTGAATAGGCCATGTGCCTTACACGGCATTAGACACGCCTGTGTGTCTATGTAACACCCCAAACTCGGCCTAGAGGTTAGGCCCGCATCTGGCATGTCACAGTGAAGTGTCTTTCGAAAATTGGACTTATTGGTAAAAAATCGTTTTTGGCTTGAAATCTCTTTGTTAAATACTTCAATCATCATAACCATTTATTAACCATTTAAAAACATCTTTACTTTAAAAACATTGTTTGTTGCAGAAGCATTTCAAAAGTGTTGCGAAAATAATTATCGTTTTGAAAAATCGCGTTCTACGTTCAACGGATATATATATCATAATAAACAAAAACCCAAATTTAGAAACAAGAAAATTAGAGAGCCTTATTACATAATTTAAACCCAAAATAAATTCTAATAGCAAATAAATGCCAAATAGAATAAAACAGAAACAGTAGTGTGGCCATCTCCGAGTCTCTCACAGCACCGATCCTCCTAATGTTGGGGATTACCTGAACCGTTAATAAATGGGGTGAGTTTATGAAAACTCAGTGTGTAATCCCCTTACTAGAGTAACAGTCAGTATACCAAAATAGAAACAAAAATAGTCTTGGCTAGAGCCCTTTAACCATAACAGTACAGTCGAGTTCAGAGCATACGTGGTCCAAAGCCCATTACAAAATCATTTAGGTCATAGCCTATAATAGAATCAGTTAGGCCTAGCCTGTCTCAGTAACAATACAAAATGTGCGAATGCATGGATGCATGCTATCCCATCCAACCCTACACTTGCCTCCGTCCAACCCTGCACTACCTGTGGTGAATAACTCACCCACGCCATCCCTACACTTACAATGTTAGCACCGGTTACAGCACAAACTGAAATTGCAGCAATGCTGCTAGTACATATATATAGCTTTAAGCCTTCACTAGCGGTATCATGATTGGCACAAAGCCATCGGTAACTGTAATAAGTTTGGCACGTAGCTATCAGCGACGGTAATATAATCGGCATACAGCTGTGGGTAAATATGATCGACACAGAGTCATCAATAAATATGATAGGCTCATAGCCACAAGTAAATACGATTAGCACAAAGCCATAATCAAGATGGCACAAAGCCATAATTAGATTAAGAGGCATTAAGCCGTCCGTCGGTCCACAGTCGTCTCGTGCGACCCATGCAACCTTAACTGATCAATTCTGGATCCACAGTCGTCTCGTGTGACCCGTGTGACCTTATCAGAACAGTACATCCTCCATACCAATGTCCCAACCCCATGCAATATATCGTGTATGTCATGCTCAATCATCACATGTGTATGTAGAATGGCCATGCTTAGTAACAGTCATTTAAACATACATTAAAAACATATCAGTTTTACAACCACAGTCAAGTCAGTTAAAACACAATCATACAATCACAGTCAAATCAATCAAATTCATAGTCTAAGTCAGTTATTTACCCATAAGGGCAAAATAATCATTTTACCCTACAGGGGTATTTTGGTAATTTTACACTACAAGGGTATTTCAGTAATTTTATAAATCGAGGGTATTTAGGTAATTTTACAAATTAGGGTCTTAACGACCCAACAGATGACCCACCGTCGCCTCGAGTGACTTAAGTAACCTAAACAGACATAACGGTGCAAATGGGCCTAAGGCCCATTCTCAGCCCAAGTGGGCCCACACACTACGGTGGCCCATTTAGCCCCGAAACAGCCATAACTATGCAAATGTCACAGTCCGAACAACACTTACCGCATCACATACATTTTATTTGTGTGGGGCCTAAGAGCCCATTGGGCCCACACGACCTATTTCAGCCCAACGTGGCCCAAAACGACCTATACGATGTACACGACATGACAAGCCCAACTACTTCTCACCTACAGTTAATTTTACACAAGTGGGCCCACGGGCCCATCGAGGCCCAAAACAGCCCCAGCACACGAAAACGCTCATGGCGGCCTCTACAGTCTATCGCCTATAATTTGTGGGCTCGGTTTACCCCACGAGCGATCGCATGCTTGTGAGGCCTCAAATTTCAAAGTTTTAGCTTTTCAGCTTTTGCTGACCTCCAACAAAGAAGGGCGTGAATACACTCCTATTAATAAGAACACATCGAAGTCCACAATCACCAACCTTGGTTAAGCAGGTATGAAATAATCCCTCCTAAAACTAGTGATCCCCAACTCATCTTGTTCGCTCTATTTAAAGCTAGCTTCTCGCCAATTCTCATGTTAGCTTTCGATGTGGGATTACTTTCAACCATTAGGAAAATTCCTTATTTTTATATGACCACTTCAACCACAGAGTTCCAGTCCAACTCCACCTCCTACACAACTCAAACAGTAAAATAAATACTCTATTGCGCATCCCAAGACTTGAACCTTAAACCTCATAATTACACAACACGCCACCTTGCCACTTCACCGCAGGCTCTTTTGTGTTATAAATTCATCAAAAATATTCTTAAAGCCTACCCACTAACATCAAGGCTCCTTTAAGAGAAAAACATAAATTTTTGCTAAAGCCCAGGTTTGAACCTAGGAATTCTCCAACACTCCCAAACACTCCTAATCACTTAACCACTACAGTAGAAAATTAATTGTGATATTTCTTCCACACATAAACTTTTAT
Source organism: Gossypium anomalum (assembly GCA_025698475.1). NCBI lineage: Eukaryota > Viridiplantae > Streptophyta > Magnoliopsida > Malvales > Malvaceae > Gossypium > Gossypium anomalum. The sequence continues at coordinate 47,528,543 of CM046965.1, forward strand.
GTGCAGTATTCTAGCGGCTCCTACGCACAAGGCCCAATACTTCTAGGCCCAAAAATTCAGGACGTTACAATTTAGGCCGTATCCAAACAGGGCGTACATACTGACTTACTCACATGGCCACAAGACACGCCCGTGTGTCTTAGCTGTGGTCAAATCTGACTTGGGCCACACGGCTAGCCACACGCCTGTGTGCCTTGGCCGTGCTCGAGCCTGACTTAAAATCGTAGGGTACCTCAAGGGACACACGGCCGTGCAACATAGCCGTGTGTTGCACACGGCTGATGTAACAGTTCGATTTAGACCCTAATCGGAATGGTAGACCACAAATCTGAGTTAAAAAATATTTAAGTATTATTTTTCGTGTTTATTATATGTGAATTTGCATGTGTGAAAATTTCGTACGAAAACTTGATTGTTTGTGTGCTTAATTTGATAAAAGGATTTAATCGCGTAAGTTGAAAACTTGATAGTTTAAATCATAAAGGTTGAATTGATAGTGGCTTTTAAATATGGGGTATTTATGTTGCAAATTTTCCATGATAATATGCCTTGGACGGTTATAGCCTTATTAAAGTATGGTTTATTATTTTATTATAAAGGTTATTAAAGTAAATTATGAAATATTATGTAATATAATAAAACAAAATTAAAAAGACATGCATTATATACATGTTTTTGGCCGAATCTTAAGAAAGAAAAAGAATTTAAAAGCTTTTGGAATTTTGGCACTTTAGAAGCTTGATTTAAGGTTATTTTGATAATTTTTACGTTTTTGAGATCATTGCCACGAGTAGTATCTGACCCATGCTTAAATTTTTTATTTTGATGCATATTTTGAGTTATGTCATTGATGAATATTTGTGTTTTGTGATGTTTGATGATGAAATATTAAAAATATATTTTAGATTAACTTGTTTTGTATTTGAGTTTTTGAAGATTTTGAGTACTTAGGACTAAATTGCAAAAATAATACATTGAGGGTCTAAATTGTGAAATAGATGAAATATATGGACTAGTGTGGTTATATGGAAAATTCGGCCCAACTACATTGTTGTGAGATTTTGTGTATTTTGTGCTTTGTGCAATTAGGACTAATTTGTAAAAGTATGAAATATTAGGGGTAAAATGGTAATTTTCCCATTTATGTGTTGTTGGATTAAATTGAATGAAATTGTGTTCAAATGAGGTTAATTTGAAATTATATAGATCAAGAACAAAAGAAACCAAACTTGGATCGGGGAAAAACGAAAATAGTCGAATAGTCGATTTGTAACATCCGTCGATATCCGAGGTAAGTCTTTAAGCAATTAGACATCATTTATCTTGATCGTAACTTAGCTTAATATGTTGTTATGGAATCTTTAGATTCATAAAGAGCTAGCCGAATGTGTTTGTGTACAGAAAATTTAAATACTGTATTTGAATTTAATTTGACAAGGTTATATCGTTTAAAAGTTCGTATGATTTATGAGGAATATATGGAATTTTTGTTACATGAATTGTGTATGAGACAACATTATAATAGTGATATTTAGGCTTTGAGCCTCGCAAGCTTTATGCTGTGAATGGAACCAGGCTTTATGCCTAGCAAGCTTATTATCGGTGAAAAATATCAGACTTTGAGTCTAGCAGGCCTTGTGCCGGTGTATGATTCAGGCTTATGCCTAGCAAGTTTTATGCCGGTGATTTATTTCAAGTCTATGTCTATAAGACTTCACATTGATGTGGAAAGTGAGTAAGTAAGTTGATTTAAATGACTTTTATATTTGGCCACATAGGTAAGTATATGTGAGGTTATATTGAACTTGTATATTCAGCTGCATGAGAGGTTATATTGAACTTGTGTATTCGATTACATGTGAGCTTATATTGAACTTGTATATTGGTTACATGTGAGATTATATTGAATTCGTATATTCGGCCATATGAGATGTTTTATTGAACTTGAACATTAGGTTAAATGTGATGATATATTGAACATATATATTCGGCCTTATGAAATAATATAATGAACCTTGGGTATTTGGCCATATAGGTAAGTTTTTATGAGATGATATTTTGGATTTTATATATATTTGGTTATCTAGGTAAGTATTTATGTGATGTTATAATTGACCTTGAATATTCGGCCAAGTTAACTTATTTAAGTTAAAGTATATCTTTAATGGTACAATTTGGCTTGTATGAAATGATTTGATTATTTATTTGAGTTGTTTAATTTGCTTAAGGCTTACTAAGCTAAGTTAGCTTACTCTGTGTGTATTTGTTACTTTGTTTTATAGATTTTGGTTGTAAATTACGAGCTCAGGGATCGTTATCGAAGTCATCCACACTATCGTCAACTTTTGGTATTTTTAAAAGTTTATTTTTGAACTTATGGCATGTACAGGCTATATTGCTATAAAATTTGGTTATGTTTGAAGTGTTTTATATTTTATGCCATGCGAAAATGGCTAAATATTGATATATAAGTAATTGTCGTATTGATCATGGTAATCGTGCTTAGTCTTAGTTTTGTGTGGGTTTCGTTATTAAGTTAATGAGCTATGCATAAATGCGGTAAACACTTATTTCAGTTAAAGTGCTAAGTACTATAGATGGATGATGTATTTGGTATATGTTTCAAGCATTTAATATGGCTTTATTATTATTATTAAATTCGGTATTGGTTGGATTATAGTTAATGTTTATTTAGTTATCATGTTTTATATCATGGATGAATATAATTTCTGCTATATGAAAGTTTGGAAGATTGGATGTTGATTTTTGAATGCAGCATAAAGAAACTGGTTATGTTATATACTAAGACAATGATCTATGATAGCCGAATGGAATAAAAAAAAAAACCTAGAATTGAATTGTTTTTAAATGGAAGCTTATTATATTTGGTATTAATATGCAAAATATACATGTTTCATAAATATAAAATGTCAGTGTCATATATATATATTTAAAGTAATTTGACAATGTATATTTTATTTTAAATGGTTTATAATTTATGTATGTGCAGGGCTTTTATAAATATAGGTTTAGTATTTAATTATAATAATTGATGTGATTTAAAATTTTGAACTATATTATGTTATGTATATCTGTATGAATTGTAATATGTTCGGTAATGCCTCATAACCTTAATCTAGTGATGGATACGGGTTAGGGGTATTATAGCTGAGACACACGCCCGTGTCTCTGCCCGTGTGGACAAAAATAGGCCATTTGAATAGCCAGCTTGCCACCCCAATTGGGTCAAACCTACAAGCACCGAACCAAACATATTTGAACACCAATTTCAGCCAATATCTATACAAAAACATACATTATTCATGCCTTTACATTATCAATAAATCCCAACCTCAATTCATCAACTAAATCATACGAAAACCTAACTAAAGTCATATCAAAACATATGTTTCAATACATCATTCAAATCTCATGCTCAAAACTTACCAAAACTTACCATTTCTTTTAACCATACATAAACATATCAAATATATCATATTTCCTCACATTTCATATACCAAAATCATTTCATAATCACAACTACACCAAGCCATATCACATGGCTACATATATACATCACAAAACATAATCCAAACACTTCTAGCCTATACATGCCATACTTTAATATATACTTTTTCAAAGTACCAAAACAAGGTTCGATAGTGTGGTGACGATCCTCGACGATCCCTGAGCTCACAGTAGCTTTGATATCTATAAAACAATGCAAACACACACAAAGTTAGCTTTCATAAGCTTAGTAAGCTCGTACCAAATAACATCAACAGTTTATAAAGTATAAAACATCAACACATAAGCACTTATTAGTTCTCAATTCATCTATCAATTCTATGCCAACACAATTCATATGTTTATACCAATTCAATTAACTTCATATACATAATGTCATCTACCACATAGGTATCATACATACCTAAACATTCCCGTATTTGTTCATTTTCATTCTTACCTCTCGTTCGGATATTTTAAGACTTTCCGAAGATTATTCATGTTTAAACATCCGCACACCTTGTGCTTTAAGGTTTAGCTAAAGCTAGAATGATTCCTCACACTTAATGCCATCTCAATTAATCGAAGCTATCTCAGTATCGCACACTTAGTGCATCATATAGCCGAAGCTATTCCATTTCGCACACTTAGTGCTATTTATAGCCGAAGCTATTTGAATCGTACACTTAGTGCCAAATGCAGTTGATTTATCATCATAATCAAACCATATTCAAATATGTACACAATTTATGTATAATCAAAGCATTAAAAGAATACGCGTAGCATCATGTATCACGTACGAACTTACCTCGTACTCGGAATTGTCGACTCGAATTGTTTACTCTATAACCTTCGACTTTCCTCGGTCTAAATCCGAATTCCTCTTTTCTTGATCTATATGTATTCAAAATTAACTCTTTTATTCACCAAATAATTCAAATCAATCCATAAACATTCTTTTAGGCCATTTTACAATTTAGCCTTCATATGTTCACATTTTGACACTTTAGTCCCTAATTCTCAAAATCACAAAATACACATAATTTGCATATACTCATGCTTGGCTGAATTCTCCTAATACTCATACTAGTCCACACATTTCATTTATTTCACATTTTAGTCCCTCAATTTACAATTTTCACAAATTAGCCTATTTTACTCAAAATCATCAAAAATCCAAATACAAAACATATAAACCCAACATCAAAATTTTATATTTCATCATATAACAACATAAATCTCATGAATTCATCCATGGCACGTTTCAAAATCATCATCAAAATCAGAAATTGAGACATGGGCTTGATAGTATACAAAGCAATGATTACAAAAATGAACCTTGAATCAAAGAAGACAAAGGCCAAACCCTCGGTTGGTCTTATTCTTTTCTTTTATTTTGATTTTCAGTTGAAGATGAACATAAATGATTCATTTTCATGCTTTTGTTTTATTTTAATTACTTTAATAAACATTTTATTATTTTACCCTTGAATTAAACCATTAACAAACCATATATATCAAGGTCATATATGTCTATTAACCATGTAAATGGCATATTAACCACATAAGGACCTTACAATTAATAAGCCAAATCAAATAGGTACTTTTAACAAATAGCATGCAACTTTTATCTTTTACGCGATTAGGTCCTTTTATCAAATTGAGCACACAAACATTCGAATTTTCATACGAGACTTTCTCACCTATCAATTCACATATAATAAGTACGGAAAATAATATTAAAATATTTTTTTGACTCAGATTTGTGGTCCCGAAACCACTATTCCAACTAGGGTCTAAACCGGACTGTTGCACTCAAGATTTGATTTATTCTTTTTTTTCCCTACCCTTAAAGTTTATTTCTTTTATGATATTTTGTTTTATATTAAAATTAATTAAATAAATAAAAGATAACAAAGGTTAAAATACATCATCTTCGTGAATCTTCTAAGAAAAAAAGGCTGAAATACCATTGTTAAGGCTTGGGAAGCTTCGGGCAAGCTTGTCCTACAATTTGGTAAGTCAATTTTAACCTGTTTCTTGTAATTTTTATGTTTTTGAGATCGTTGCAACTAGGTCTAGCTAACTCGTATCTCTGTTTTCAAAACGGTTAAAGATTATGGATTATGCCATTGATGAGTTTTGGAAATTCTTGAAGTTTTATGGTAAATTATTAAGTTTGGTTGTTAAATAGGACTGTTTTGGAAAGTAATTTTTGGTAATTTTAATGTTTTAGGAATAAAATGTTAAAGTGATAAAATTACGAGGACTTGATGTGAAATAAAAGTAAATATGGGCTATAATAGGCTCTCAAACAATTCAGCTAAGCTTGAATTTGGTTGAAAACAGTTAAATTGCAAGTTTGGACTTAGGGACTAAATTCCATAAAAGGTAAAATGTTAGGGAAATTTGTAAAAATGTATAGAAGGACTTAATTTCATAAAATTAGTTAATTATGTTTCTGGAAGTTGACCATTAAATAGAATTATTTTTTTACATCAAGAAATAAATCCGAATCACGTAAAGGCTAAATTAACAGATTGATCGTTGTCTCGATTTTGACTTTATTTTTTATTAGATAAATTTATTTTATATGAACTCAATTATATTTCTAATTATTTATGAATGTTAGAGCTTAAATTATATAAAATTACTAATACTAAATTGATTTGTTGGTAGAACTGGAATTGTAAAAAGTTACGAAAATGATAATTCCTTATATCAATGGAGACAGATTGTATTTGTATTTAAGATCGTAGCAAGGCTATGGAAACTATTCAGACGTAAGACCATGGTTGGACCATAACAGTGTATATATGTAAGGCCATGGCTAGCCTATGGCATCCTGATGATAAGATCATAGTTGGGCTATGGTATCCTGATGATAAGACCATAGCTGGACTATGGCATTATGATGATAAGACCATAACCCAGTTATGGCACTATGAACGTAAGACCATGGAAGGTCCATGGCAATGCATACGTAAGACTATAGTTGGACTATAGCATAATATAAATCGTGTACCGTGATTTCAATCATCTTTCCAGAATGCTTCGGATGGAAATACATGAAGATCTAAATGTGACGTGCGTAACAGTAAGTATTTCGTAATAGTATATATGTGTAAAGGTGGTAAATGTTGTATTATCATTATATGTTAAAGAGATTACGCGTTGTGATAGTAAGAAATATGAATATATTAAAATGTGGAAAATTTATTTGAACTAATGTTTGAGCATTACTCACCTATTGTGAGCTGTGATTGACACGAGTTCTAATAATAACCTTGTTAACAGGAACTCTATTAATTTATCTTATTTTTTGAATTATTATATTTAATAAAGTAAGTTTTATCGTTTAATTGACAAACTTACTAACCTTTATGAAAGCTTACTTGTGCCATTGTCTCTTCCTTGTAAGTCACGTTTTGTGGAAATTGGGAGATCGGATCAACTCAAAGAATTCACACTATTCAGGGATCTTTTGGTAGATTTTGAATTAAATTTCGTTTATGTGGCATGTAATAGGGGAATTTGGTTATAGCCTGTAATAGTTCGTATATACTTATATTGTATAGTTGTGTACATATGATGTTGTGGTTTGAACAACTTTGTTAGGTATGCATGCTTAATTATAAGCTTAAGCATAATGGACGAATGTGATATAATAAGATTGGCTTGAACTAAGTACGACATTTTAAGATTCATTATAGGTTATTAGAAGCATGTTCGTAGTTTGTATATGTAGTTTAGGAAATGAATTGTGTAAGTGTTGAATTGTGGTGCCATTGATCACACATTGGTTAGACTTTAGGTTGATTGTCTTGGCATGCTTCTAGTGTCATTCAAATGCATTTTTCAGGACCTATACTCATTTATTGAAAGTTGGTTTAGGTACCAAAGCATTTGGATACGAAATGAGCAAGTTTTATGTCATTTTTTGGGCACACACGGCCTGGGACATAGGCTGTCACACGACCGTTTGTCAAACACGGGCGTGTGTCCTAAATGTGTTAAGTGTAGATTTCACACGGGCTAACACATAGCCTACGACACCGTTGTGTGACCCAACATCAAATTGAACACGATCTACGACAAGTCCGTGTGAGGGTATTTCGAATGCTACATGGCTTGGGTTATGTCACATGATTGTGTGACCCCTATTTTGAAATTTTTTAGTTTTTCTCTGAACTTTCTGATTTGCTTTGAATTGGTCATTGATTGTTCCTAAACTATTTTTAGGGCCTCGAAGGCTCAATTTAAGACCCATAAGAGTATGTTTTACTTTGATCTTAATTATTTCAAAAATTTGTTAATTAATTTGGTAAACTTGATGCTATTTGTTATTGTTTGTTTTGAATTATATGGTAATACTTTGTAACCCTAATTCAGCGACAGAAGTAGTTATGGGTGTTACAGTTCCAAAATTTCAAGCTTCAATGGCTATGCTCAAAATACTCATTTTCTTGTAATTTTTATGGTTTTGAAATCCTGAGAGCTTAAGCTAGCTGACCCCTGTTGTATTTTTTGATATTGTTAAATTTTGAGGATGTTACTAGTGTTATATAGTTGAAGTTAATGACCAATTTGATAGATTTTGAGTTTAATATTGAAAAAGGACTAAATTGTAAAGTCAATTGATTATTTTATGTAATAGGGACTAAATTGCACAAATTTTGAAATTTATGGTTGAAATGAGAAATAGGAAGTCAAATTGAGCTTAGAGTGAAATCAATATAAAGTTGCATGTTAAATTTAAATGTTATGTTAGTCTCGATTTTTTTGTCTAAAATGAATAAAATGCAAAAGTTTCATAAATTAACAACTGAACGTGAAAATGATTGTGTATTGATGATTTGGTGTATTGATGTTAATCCATAGCTAATCTCGACCCGGATTCCTCAAAACAAAAAGGAAAAGATAAAGTCATTGACCAATAGCTCAGAATTTACAGTTTGTATTTCTATAAACCAAAGATTTTCAATTGTTGTATCTGCGTTGCATGGTAATAACATAAGTTAAGCTAGAAATAATAGAATGAGTTGATTTGAATCAATCTGAATTAGTTTTTTGTGATAAGGACTAAATTGAACAGTTTTAAAAATATGATATATTGTTATAATTATGCAATTGAAGTCAATTGTGATGAGTTATACTGTCACATATGTGAATTGATGATTAGTTGATGAAATTATGTTGTAAAATTGAGAAATTGATTATTATAAATTAAGATGAAAAAAGATATTAAAGTTTGATGATTCAATGAATGTGAAATGGTAGTGTAATGCTTCATATTAGTACTTTTGTTAGATTGGTTAAAATAAGCTATGAAGTAGTGGAAATTTGCATGGTAATTTGCATATCATCCATTACTTCTAACTCATGCATTTGAATGTACTTTATTATGTTTTAATGTTTCGATTATAGAAATAACACTAAGTTTACTCAGCGTACGGTTTTATTTTCTATGTGTAGGTTAGGTACTTTACGTTTTGGTCATCGAACCAACATCCAACAACAATCCCAGACTCAAGAATTAGTGATAGTTTAATTTGGGTCATGGCATGTACCTTAGAAGTCTTTGGTTAAACAATGCTTAATTTTGATCTTGTTGGCATTTTGAGAACTTTGTATATATATGCTTATACATGTAATTGATAACAATGTTGTCTTGTTGATTTGGTTGGTGTTTTGCTTATAAATTGATAAGGTACTATAGTAAAAGAATGATATGTAAGTGCTAGGTTGAATGGTTTTGATATGGCTTTGTGCTTGTTTATATATGCTTGATTTTCAATCATGGTTATATGGTGCTAGAAATGGTCAAAACATGTATGTTATGCTACTAGTTATGAGGTGCCTCAGAAGGCATATTGGACTTGTTGAAATATGAATCTATGTTTGAGTTTGAATTATTGGATTGAGGTGCCAATTGTGGCATTTCGTTAGGCACATAGGTTGGTTGATATAAGAATTATTTTGGTGTTAAATTGATGCATGTTGAATTGGTTGAACTTGGTTTAAAGTGTTGCTTGTAGTACAAGTGAATTAGGTTTAAAAGTCTTGCTTTGGGAGGTACCTACAGGTTGACACGACCTGGAACACGGTTGTGTGCCCTAATGAGCATATGACAAGGTCGTGTGGTCTACAAGTTGTTAGGCAATTTTAGTGCACACAGACACAGTCTATTACACGGCCTAACTACGCTGCCGTATGACACATTTTTTAATATTTACACTTTTAGCCCACATGGCCTTAATATGGGTACACGGTTGTTCGTACGGCCGTGTGACTTCAACACCACATGGCATCAGCCTGTTGCACATTTTGCCCACATGGCCATGTGATCCACCCACGTAGCCTTGACCTTTCCATACTGTTAGGGGACACGACCATGTAACATTTTCAAATTTTTCCCAACTTTTTGTTTTAGTTTCAAAATGATCCATGTTTGCTACCAAGTTGGTTTTAAGCTTTCATAAGCTCGATATTTACCTGAAATTGATTTAATTGCATGGTATGCATGATTGGATGTGGTTGGTGGAATTGAAATAATATTTTGGACTATGAAATTAAATCAAATGTTTTGTATTTTGCTTGTAGCACTTTATGTCTCGATCCGACAATTAGACCGGGTATGGGGTGTTACATTTAGTGTAATTAAAGATATAGGTTTAGTTGGTTCTCAGACTAAATCGAGCTTAAAATTGAGTCTAGAGGTACATGCCATTGTCGAGTCGAGTTTGAGTCAGGATTTGGATGCTGATGAGTAAATTATTTTTTTGATAGTTGAAAATGTTAGGGTAACCAAGAAATGTTGATAATGATGACATGAATAATAGTGGTCACTCTGTTGAGAACGAAAATAGGATTGGGGTCGAAGCACCTAGTGAAGATTTAGCCAATGCTCGAAAAAATAAAATTGTGAGATCTCAACAAGAAGATTGAGGTAATGAGGGATTATCCCACAAGATAGCAAAAATATTTTAGAAAATAATGAGAACTGTACCACAAACTACTTCAACAACTACAACTAGGCAAGCCCTAATAAAAGAACTACGAAAGTACGGTGTTCTAGAGTTTATGGGAGTAAAAAGGGTCGATGATCTGTCGTAATTTGCTGTAGCAAATTAAACTGGTTTTCACATTTAGAGAGCTTGAATACAAGCATTTAATAAAATGTGCAAATTGAGTCTTTTTGTAATGGACCATTTTTAGTGAAATCGGAATAGTGGTTTTGGGACCACAAATCTGAGTTAGAAAGAATTTTAATATTATTGCATAGCCTGCATCATGATAGGAAAGGCATATGAAAATTTTGATAAGAAAATTTTACTGATTTTATGTTTAATTAGGAGGAAAGGACCAAATTGTATAAAGTGCAAAGTTTAAATTCTAGTAGCTAGAAGGATTAAATAGCTATGGAATTCAAAATTTGAGGTCCTTATATGGTAATTAGACCATTAAGAAAAGTTAGTAGATATTTATGATGATTCATCCATAGAAATTAAAGAAAAGAAAAGGACTAAATTGGAAAGTTGAAAAATTAAAGATGATAATTAAATTAAAAGACAAAAATATCATATTATGATCCTCTTCTTCCCCAAATTTCTACCCAAATTTCTATAGAAACCCTAGGAAAGAGAAAGAAAATCAAGCAAGCCTAATTGGGTAAGTAATATTGTCCCGTTTTTAGTAATTTTTATATTTTTGAGATCGGAATAACCTAATCTAGCTATTTTGGGGATTAATTTGCAAAGTTATTAAAGTATTAAAGTTTTTCCATGGATGAATATGGTGAAATTTTAAAATTTATTGTAGAAAATGAAAGGTTGTTGATAGATAAATAACTTTTGTAAAATGAAATTTGATGAAATTGTGATTTAGGGACTAAATTGTAAAGATGTAAAATTCATGGAAAATTTCTAATTTTTGTCAAAAACATGGGCTATAAATGTTATATGAAAAATTCAGCTAGGTTGGATTAAGGATTGAATTGCATGAATTTCATTTTCCAAGGCAAGGGACGAAACTGGAATTAATCAAAAGTATAGGGACAAAATGATACTTTTGCCTAAAAAGTGAATTGGGTTGATTTGAATATGAAATGTAATAAATTGATGATTAAATTCATTTACATAGATCTGGAAAGACCAAATACGAAATTGGAACGAGGAAAAGAAAATGTGTCGGATTAGTAGATTTTCATACACGAGCAAATGTTGAGGTAAGTTCGTGTACCTAAATTGTGTATGTTTATATGCTTGAATTAAATGTTGTGTATGTGAATTGTATAAATGCCATATACATGAAATTGATTACATATCTGACAAAGCCAGATAAATATTTAATCCCGTTTGAATAAAGGAATTCGATGGATATAGGATTTCCCGAATTGGTTGTAGTCCTACATATGTTGCAGACACACCACAACTCCTATGAGCATCCCGTTATAAGCCCTCTCGAGTTTCCCGTTATATGGCTTCTACGAGCATCATGATCGGTAGTGATCCTGCATGTGTTACGGAATATTGCAACTCTTTTTGAACGTCCTGTTATATGATCGGTTGTGATCCTACATATATTGCGGACACAAACGCAGCTCTTTGTGAGCATCCTAATATGGCTCGCTTGAACTTCCCAATATATGGCTATCTAGAGCTCCTGATTAAAGGCTTTTCGTGAGCTTCCTGATTGAAAGTTCTTTGTGAACTTTCTGATTATGGCTCTTATGAGCTTCTTGTTATATAGCCCGGATAAGCTTCCTGATAGGCTCTTTGTAAGCTTCCCGATTAATGGCTCTTTGTGAGCTTCTTGTTTTATGGTTTGAGAGAGGGATTTCCGAATATGTGCTTTAAATAGCACCCCCGAATATGAATTGACGAATCATATTTGGTACACCTCAAGTGTACAATCTAGGTATCCGTCGATATTTCAATAATTCAACGGACAAAACTCTTGATGTGAGAAAATATGTGAATTAAATGAATTATATTTCAAATATCCCTGAAATACCTGGAAATAGTTGCGTGATGAGCTCATCTCTATTTCCTTGATATTCATGTAAGTTTCATGACTAACTTATTTAATGAGAGCAAGTGTTTAGGCAATTGGCCATAATGTTTTGGATGCATTTTTGTATGCTTACTTTAAGTGAATATGATTGGTAAGTTAAATTCTTGTTATACGAACTTACTAAGCATTATATGCTTACTCTATTTATTTTACTCTGTTTCATAGTACTCGGAAGCTCATAAAGGTTGGAATGGGTCAGAGCAAGATCACACTATCCTTCAGCTCAATTTGGTATAATTAGCAAAACTACTTTTGGTATAATGGCATGTATAGGCTAAGTTAGATTAAATGATCAAATGTTTTGGTTGTAACTAGCCATAGAAATAGCTAGTGATATTATGGCTAATGTATATGTATGAGATTATACTATGTGTGATATGTAAGTGTGCATGATTGGTATTATTGTTTTAAATATGCTTAAGTAAGAATATGTTCAATTGAGTAAGTTGGATGTTTGAATTAATGTCATGATATATCATGCACAAGAATTTGGTTTTGGCTTCGTTTTAATGTGTTAGATTGGTTGGTGAATGTGCTCAAATGTGGTTGTAGGTGGAAGACCAATCGGATGAGAAAAGTGGCCTTGAAAATGACCTATTTTCATCTACACGGCTAGACACACGGGCGTGTGTCTCAGTCGTGCGTGACACATGGCCATGTGCACAGGCTTGTGGTTTGGCCGTGTGTCCCCTGCACCTAATTTTCGGAAACTAAATTTACCACACGGCCTAGCAGACGGGCGTCTGGCTGGTCGTGTGACACAAGTCAAAGAGTTACACGGGTAAGGTCATGGGCTGGGACACGATCGTGTATTTCGTATCAAATACCCACACGGGCGTGTGTCCTCTGCACTTAGAAGAAATTGTTCAAATTTCGTAAAAAATTCTCTGAGTTCCTGATTTAGTCCCGACTTGTTTCTAATGCATAATTTGGGTCTCGAGGACCCTTATAAAGGAAATTATGATTGAATATATATGTATTTTTGAATATGAATAGTAAATAATATAATATAATTATAAGTGATATGTAAACTCCAATAATACTTTGTAACCCTGTTTTGGTGATGAATATAGGTTAGGTGTGTTACATTGATTGGTATCAAAGCCAGGTTTAGCCGATTCTAGAACTAACATAGCAAGTACGAGTTTAGCTATTAATTCCATTATATAATTTGTGATAGTGTGATATCTCCTAACCATTTCAAACATGTTTTTCATATAGTAATGTCGTCTAACCGAGCTAGAGCTGAATCCGAGGAAGCTGAGAGCAATGGTCCAGCTTCAGTTCAAATAGCTACATCTAGTAGTAGTAGAAGGCCTGAATTTGAGGGCTGATTGGAGGAGGCAAAAGAAGTCTTGTTTCAAATGATGAATGAATGGTTTACTGAATATCTGAGAACAAATCCTGCTGTACAACAACCTCTTCCTCCTGCTCCTCAACCGATACCTGATATGCCACAAGGTGTTGAACCGGTAATTACTGTTACCTGAAAGGGGGCTTAGGCCCAATGGGCTCGAGCTGACTTGGGCTTTGGATGGGTTACCGTACACACTGAGTTTTCCAAACTCAGCCCTCTCTCTTCCATCCTTGCAGGTGAGCCCTAGTTGGTGGACTTGGAGCTGGGCGAGATTCAGAGTGGCCACGAAGATTGATTTCTGGTTTTAAACAAGTTCGTATTTTACTTTTGATTATTTTATTTTGTTTAAAGTTGTAATAAGGCCGCTCTTTTAATTATTTTTATTTTGGGATTATTAAACTGGTTAGCACTAGGGCGCGATTTATAAAAGTTATTTGTTTTCAAAATATCACGATAACCGAGTAAAGCTTCCGCAACATAATGTTTTAAAAAGGAAATAAATATTTTAAACAAGACTTAAACTAAATTTGATGTTCGTGAACGAGTAACATGCTTTAAGTGTGGCAATGGATATGTACATGTCTAGGATTGGTTCCGGGAAGAGCTTGGTACTTAAGCAGTCCAAAAGACTCACCTCCTCTTTTCTGGCTTCCTATCTGGTGCAAAGCTTCCATTCACTTAAACTTAAAGCAAAAACATCCTTTAAACCCTAAGAGAGATTTTTAGATAAAACGTAACTTTTTTAGCAACATTTTTTCCATGTGGCATGCTGAATTCGGCCGTAACGTCTGGGCCGGGTTTGGGGTGTTACAGTCGATGCGGTTAATATGTTATCAAATCAGGTGGAACTTCTAAATAAAAAAATTGATGGTTTACTTGGTTCTACGCAGTACATCTAGTGATGATGTGTGATTCAAGTGGAGGAGGCATACATACAGAATATCAACCCTTCAATCCTACAACCGAAGAGAAACAAGTTTACTATATGGGTAATAATAACTCTAGATCTCAAAATAACCCATACAGTAATACCTATAATGCAGGTTGGAGGAACCACCCAAATTTCTCATGGGGTGGTCAAGGCAATCAAAGGCCACAAAATCCTCTGGGTTTTCAACAACCACCTTATCAATAGGAAAAGAAACCGAACCTTGAGGAGATGCTAACAAAATTCATCTCAGTATCAAAAACCCATTTTCAGACTACGGAGACAGCACTTAAAAATCAACAAGCAGCCAGTTCTCCAAATTAATCTCTGAATGACCACAAGATAGCTTGCCGAGTAATACTGAACCTAACCCAAGGGAACAACTCAATGCGATTAACGTTAAGAAAGAAGAAGGGTTAGTGACATCTAAACTAGAACCAAAGCAAGAAACTGTGGAAACCAAAAGTAAAGGTGAAGTAGGCCACAATGAGCAGAAACCAGTACGTGTAAAATATAAATCTCGTGTGCCATACCCTAATGCGACAAGGAAAGACCGCTCAGATAAACAATTTGGTAAATTCCTTAAACTTTTAAAAAAATTACATATCAACTTACCGTTTATTGAAGCTATTTCGCAGATGCCGAACATAACCAAGTTTTTAAAGGAGCTTTTAGCAAATAAACGGAAGTTGGATGAGGCGTCTCATGTGGAGTTAAACACAGTTTGCTCAACTATTTTACAAAATAAGTTTCCCAATAAATTAAAAGATCCAGGGAGTTTTACAATTCCTTGTTTAATTGGTAGTTTAGATGTGAACAATGCGTTTGCTGATTTAGGGGCTAGTATCAATGTCATGCCTCACAAAATGTTTAAGCGACTAGGTCTTGGGAAACCCAAACAAACTAGGATGAGCATTCAATTAGCAGATAAAACTATCAGATTTCCTAGGGGTATTGTTGAAGATGTACCCGTTAAAATTGACAAATTTATATTCCCAGTGGATTTCGTTGTTCTAGACATAGAGGAGGATAGTAACATTCCTTTAATTTTAGGAAGGCTCTTTTTAGCAACTGCTTGAACAATTATTGATGTTGGCACAGGTGAACTCACACTTCGTGTGGGAGACAAAATAATCACCCTTCAAGCTCGCAATTCAAGCAACACATCAAAAATTGAAAGTGGTTGTATAAAACATTCTACTAATACTAACCATATGTTGCAACCTATTTTGCAAGAAATAAGTTCGAAGGACATACATGAGCCATGTTCAAGCAATAACAAAGGACCTATCTATGAAGAACGAAGGCTACAAATCGAGGAACTAGATGAATGGCGGACAGATAAACTGAAAACACACTATGATGGGCTAAATTTTTTCCCAAATCAAATTAAGGTTGGAAACAAAGTACTATTAGATGCAGCAGATCCTCGTATTACCACTTCTGAACTAAATGAAGCAATCCCTATTACGGTACTTAACATCTTCCCATACGATACAGTCGAGGTAACTCATTCTAAATTCGGTACGTTTAAGGTAAATATTACTTATTTAAAACCTTATTTTGATAAAACGGATAGAAAGAATGAGGAGTGTAAACTCTTAGAACCACCATGACGTGTGAAACCTAGGTAAGTCAAGCTTAGACTATAAATAAGTGCTTCTCAGGAGGCAACCCCAGCACTAACGGTATTAACTTCTTTAAATTCTAGTGTCTAACACCTAACTTACTAACTGAGCTCTTGAATATAGGTTTTCCACACCCATGCGGCCAGGCACACGGGCATGCTTTAGACCGTGTGAAAACAGGGCAAATTTTTTCCCCAACACGGGATGCAATAAGTTGCCACGGCCGTACGACATAGCCGTGGGCAATCTTGCAAAAACAACATGGGCATGCGACATGCTCGTGGCTTAGAACTGTGGTTGAACCTGAGAAAGTAACATGGGCGTGTGACACGCATGTGTCTAGCACCCGTGGTCGACACTGTCAAACTAACACGGGTGTAGGCCTACATAACACGGGCGTGGGAGAAGCGAACGAAGCAGGACACGGTCGTGTGACATGGCCGTGCACCAACACGCCCAAAATTCATAACCCACGAAAAACACGGGCTAAATAAAAGGCACACGGGCGTGCCCCATGGCCGTGTGCCCCAAATACTTATTTTCCTAATTTTATTTTTCTTTCAAACTATTTCATTTAAATTTTTAGGATTTTTATCATTATTAAGTACTTTATATTTTCAATTATTTCTTCATGAGTAATCCTATTCCTCTATATTCCTAAAAGGTTCCTGATTTTATCACAATTATAAAGAGCTCCAAAGCTCACTATTACTTAGGAACTTGAAACTCCACTGAAAAAGGTTCTCCACGACTGCCATGCCCTGCTTGACCACGACCATAGCCGCCACGAGATATAATGTTCTTTTGGCGTAGCACTTGTGGAACCCAACCTCTACCAGCACCGGATTTCATCCATTTAACATTCAGGAAGTTTCACTTCTCTCCCTATCTTATGATCTTATATCTCTTAATTGCCACTAACTTTATCTTTGTACATTGAGGGCAATGTACATCTTAAGTGTGGGGGGGTCAATTATATCACTATCAGAAAAATCCCTGAATTTTGTCTTGGTTCTTTTGTAAATCCCTCATACCATTATTACAATGAATTTTGATTAATTTATGATTTTTATTGATATGTCTTGAATTAAAACATAGGCATTCGTACATTGATTATTTAAACTTTAAGACATTAGAGAATCAAGCATGATAAGTTGATTTTTGGGGAATTTAAAATTTTAGGTTGTTCTTCTCAAGTTTAGGTATTATCTTGAATTGAAATCCACAGGTTTAAACATTAAAAAGCCATTATTTTGTGAGAATTTGAGCCTTTAGAGCATTTATTATTTCTTTCATGCTCACTTTTATTATTGCTTTGAGTGCGTCAATATCGAATTGTTATTCTAGAACTTGCTTGATTATGCATGTCAAGACCACGCCATTTGATTTGATATGTCAAAATGATAAAGGCACTTAGGTTTAACCCACTCACTCCATAAAAGCCTAACTTCACAATTAACTCTTAGTAAACCCTTTTGAAGCCTAACATCTCATTCATTGATTTACCATCAATATTAACCCATAACTCATTATTGTTGAAATCCCCTCAATCAATTTTATCCCTATTTTTTAGCAAGATTTGATTTGAATAAATTGCTTAGCTATGTTTTATTTTTAATAGTTAGTCCAATTACTTGATTTGTGCAGTAAGTCGTATTTTTGAAGCTTGAGTGTTTAATTCCATATTCTGATAAGTAGCTTTTTTGTACAAAATTGATGATTAAATATTTTTTTAGTGAATTAATTCTTCAATTCAATCTCGATTCTAACCTTCTCTTTCAGCTTATGACCACACCCCCTAACCAAAGCCTCGTTACAACCCTTTAAAGACCTTTTGATTAATGTATCATCTCAATATATAGTGGTGGAGATTTGATTTTCATGCAAGCCTGTGGTAATAACTTTTCATATGGACTGTTGAGTGCTAAATTCATTATCCTTAAACACCTCGAGTGATTTGAGTGAATCTTTAGTAAGGATGTTAAAATCTGTGAGATTTTGAATCAAAGGTGATTACTTAGATGAAGGGAGATGCCTATGTTTTTCGTAATAAGATGCTCAACTTGGAATGTTTGAAACTTTAATGTTCTTCCATTTGAATTCTCAATTTATGATTACTTATGGATTAGTTTGAGATATTGTTGATAGGAATTATAAGTTGAGAAAAAGGAATTCTTAATTGTGAATTGAGGACTTTGCTTGAGGACAAGCAAATGCTTAAGTGTGGGGGTATTTGATAAACCGTAATTTGTACATATTATTATCCTATGCTTAACACATTTATGAATGATTTTTCCTTGGATTTGGTGAATTTGATTCTCCTAATCCTTTAATTTCATGTTTTATACTTAGGTGAGCACAAGAGAGCCAAAAGAACAAGAAACGGGCCAAAAATAGAGAAAATGGGCTGACTGGGAAATCAACACGGCCTGGACTTCCTCACACGGGTAGCACACACACCCGTGCCATTCTAGCAGGCTCAAACACAGCCTAAAACAACCTCAACACGGGCATGTTTATCTCTCAGCCTTGACCATGGCCTGAAGTAATCACACATGGGTGTGTCACATGGGCGTGTCACACGGGCGTGTCCCTGTCGAGCCCAAGATGAGTTTTATTCAGAAAAGGGCAATTTAGAGTGCTTTTAGGAATTCTAAAAGCCTATTTAAACACCCTAGAGGAGGATTAAAAGGGAGACACAGAGTAGGAAGCAAGGAATTACTCGAAGGAAGCCGATTGATCCATCTCGGAAGCTGAATTCACCTCCAAGACTTTAGATCTCCCTTCAATTTCCTTCAGGGGTTTTTAGGTTTTCTTTATGCTTTGTTATCATTCTTTTGAGATGTTTTCTTTTCTAGTTATGAACTAAATCCCTTAAATACCTAAGGGGGATGAAACCTAAGACGGATCTTGTTAATATTTTCTGAACTGTATTATAAATTCTTGATTTGTTCTTAATTATGACTTTAACTCTTGTTTAAATATTCCAGGATATTGATTCAAGTATTGATGTGCTTATTCGGAGGATGAATAGTCCCTGTCTAAGAGTAGATCACTCATAATTAAGCGGAGTTGCATGCAATCCTAGAGATAGGACAACATAAATCTGCCGGATTAGAGTCAAATCTAATAAAGGAATCCATAGATCGAGTTAATGTAAAACTAGGGGTTTTAATTAGAAAGAGATTTAAATTAATCAACCTAGGGTTAGACGTTATTAGTCTTTAATAGGGATAATAACATAACTTACGGATTTCTACGTATCAAGTCAAGTGAATAAATCGTCTGGTTAAGAGTCAGTTAGCAAGAGAAGTCTAGGTGGATTCTTCTTTGGGTGTTGTCTTAAATCAATCAGTTTTCCAAAAGTATTTTCCCCAATCTATTTTCTATGCATTCTTAGATTAGTTAATTAGTTAGTTAAAATAATCTTCATTATTCTTAGGCTAGATAATAAAAAGAAATTTAATACTAGTACTTTTAGTTCCTTTGGGTTCGACATCTGGTCTTGCTAAAACTATACTACTATTCGATAGGTGCGTTTGCCTTAGTCGTGATAATAGTTTAAGTACGATCATTTATAAATTTTAAAACTTATCACAATCGTGTTACATGCAATCTTAGAAATAGGATGACATAAATCTACCGGATTAGAGTCAAATCTAATAGGGGAATCCATAGATCGAGTTAATGCAATGATAGGGGTTTTAATTAGAAAGAGATTTCAATTAATCAACCTAGAGTTAGTTGTTCTTACTTTAGAAAGAGATATTAACATAATTTAGGGAATTGTACTGATCAAGTAACAAGTGAATAGATTCTTTAATTTAGATTCATAATAATAGGTGAAGTTTATATGGATTCTTTCTTGGGTATTGTCTATCTCATTGGTTATCTTCGATTATTTTCCTATTTCAATCTTTGTTGTGTTCTTAGTGAAATTAGTTTAGTAATTTTAGATTAAAACACAATCACTCCAATTTGTCGACTAAATAATAAGAAGAAGGTAATTACTTGTACTTTTAGTCTTCGTGGATACGATATTCCCTACTCACCGTAGCTATACTATTGTTCGATAGGTGCTCTTGCCTTTGTTGTATTTATAGTTAGTTTAGTGACCATCATATATATCTCAGAAAATAAAAGAATATTTAGATGAATTAGACGTACTTTTAGAAAGAGCATATATAGAGGTAGTGGAGGAACTGGATAGTGAAAAGAAGAATCAAATAAACATGGAACTCATCATCCCAGAAATCTCGAGTAATGTTGTCAAAGCTGAACTACAAGAATAGTATAATATAGACCCACCAACATAGATAGTAATAGCTAGGACTGAGTTAATAGATGAATGTCCGTGAATTGAAAAGTTCACAGAATAAATAAATAAAAAACCAGCAGTCCTAAAGGATAAGCCTGAATTGACCATTTTTTTCACATCCATAGTTCTAAATCAAGCATCCCAGAAGCTTATAGATTTGATTATTTTTCAGATGTTGAAAAGAGTGGGAAAATTATATATTGACAGAACTCACAATCATATAGCAGGGTTCAATCAAATTTAACGATCGATGTGTATAAGCATCAAGCTTCGGTCGTTATGGAGTGTTTGAGTCTTATGACAACCATCAAAGGGAATTATTTACAAGCCGATGGATGGATTTAATAGCCCACTAAAGCAGAACTTCAGTAGCTTAATACAATTTTTTTCCCTATCCCTCTATGAATCGCTTAAAAAAGTACTTTTGAAAAGCCATACTTGATCAATGAAAAGGACATAAACACTACAGACAACAATTGTGAACCACAGCCCTCAACTTTTTTCTAGAGCACAAATGCTAAACACAAATTAAAGAAGTTGTGTGGGTATATGGCTTTGAAAATCACTAATAGTTATGACTTGTGAAAAGAGTTGGCAGTTGTTAAAGCAGGCCGAAAAGGTAAATTTAGTGGAAGAGACAACCGCAGACGAATAGAATGACATGATGGGTGCTGGATTAATACAGATAGAGACAATTCGTAAGGATCACCCCTGTGCCTATTGACTCAGTTGACGGACGAGTCCGCCATCAAGACCCAACGTCTTCCCATCGTTTGATTATTACTAACTATACTAATTGTGTACTTCCCTAACTAAGTTGTTAATGTACTATAAAAAGGTCAAAAACAGGTCTAACAAATGCTTGAAGCACTCTAAAGATCGAAAATATAGGAAATAAGGTCAATGTTGTGACGCAAAAAATTCTATGTCGTAACATCATGGACAGTAATGAAAAAGTTTAAAAATCAACCCGATGTCACGACATCACTAACCTATATTGTGACAAAGAAGATACTTTTAAACATAAAAATACCATTTTTATACAATCTAACTTCATTATGATATCAGACCCCCTCTAAACGACCCTCAAAACCTATTTTCTCCTCAAAACCCTTAAATCTCAATCTTTTATTCCAGATTCAGGGAAACTACATTTGAAGGAGTTGTCATCCACAATACCAAGAGAAAAAACAACTGAGTTCTGGAATAGTTAAGGTTTAAGTATTCTCAATCCTCTCTTACTGTTATATTGAATATCTTAATTATAGTGCTTATAAATATTAGTAAGGATGCCTCCTAGAAAGAACAAGCGAGCTATGGCCCAAGAAACATTAAATGTTTAAGACTCTTCGCGATTTCATAATACTAATATGGAAAAATATTTTCTTGAGTTAAAAGAGAGACCACTAATCTAGGAACGAGGGTTAGAACCATCAATGATTCACTATAAAGAAATACGGACTTTGGTCTGTTACCATAAATAGGAGCAGTTTTGTGTTATTCCCATGAGTAATGCAAACATACCTGTGGTCCAAGAATTTTACATGTCACTTGAGGGTCAGGCAATTAAGCAAGTCTATAATGCGATAATAAATGAAGTTGATTACGATGGGAAGACTCTCCGATCTCCCCTAGTGATATCTGTGAATTTTATAACATCCGATTCTATGAGAAAGACTTTATTGATAATATGGATCTAGAGAAATTTCGAAATACTGGCATGGAAGATGTTATAAAATATTTAACACAAGGCAAGGGTAGTTGAAACTACAAGCCATACACTAAGCTTCCCAAAAGTTTTAATCGGGCTATTATGTTTCCTATTGCTAAAATACGGATGCAATCCACACTAAATGTCTTTAATGTTAATGTATTTCGAGTAGTTTTGTTATACGGTATTCTGCAGCGTAAATAGGTTTGCGTAAGGTGCTAGATCTTTCAATAAATGAAATGGTGTATACAAAGCCAATAAGCTGGACTTTTCTTCTCCCATCTTGTAACGGCAGTATGCCGCCAGGCAGAAGTACCGATGAGCGAAAACGAGTAATTTATGAAACCTAAGAGGGGTATCATCAGAGATACATTATATACCCAGTATGTTGAGCTTTAGCGAAAGCAAATTACTAAATGGAATCAAAGAAGGAAGAAGAAAATGGATGTACCAGTATCAATCAAACAGAAAGATCAATCAAAAGTTAGAAAAGGAGCTAGCGGACATAGATACAAATCTTGACGGATTGATTAGATAGATGCAGGAAACAGGACCAGTACTTTAAGAATTCGCAAGGATGAATAGCGTACGCCCTCCAAATTATCCCCAAGATATGTTCAGGCTGACTCTAAAGCATTAGGATGAGAGGGCTAATCTTGAGGAGGAAGGTGCTGCTCAAGAGTATGCTGGAACGAAGGATGAATACGAAGTGGCATTTCAGCTGTAATTTTCTATACCAAAAGGACCTGTCATACGAAGCCCAACTCACCATATGCCTTCAATGGGTTGGAGCTCCCACCGAACATATGTCGAAGGAAAGTAGAAAACCCCTATGGACCAGAGACGTTTTCATCCCCTCGATGATTCGAAGTAGGATTGAAATTTTTTTTATTTTTCTTTTAAAAAACTCATATTAATTCTTGAAGGATTTTAAACTTAACTTTGAAGAGTAGGATAGAAGTAAATTTTTTTTTAGTGTTTGCCTTGCATTTGATTTTCTATGCAGGAACCTAACACAAAGGAGACACAAACAATTCGACCTGTACACGATTAAAGGAGGAAGCACCCACCATTAGCAATTAGAGCAACCACGATTAATCAAGTAACTTCTTCCTTATCTTCTTAAGTGCTACATATTGATGACAATGTGTCAACTAAAATGTGTGGGGGGTAACATAGAAAATTTGTTTTTTTCTTTATTTTTTATTGTCTTTTGGTGTGCTTGAGCTTGTAGAAATAAAAGTGATTGGTTAGGAGCATGTACATTGGTTGCTTGTGTTTATGATTAAATATTGCATGATGGTAGGTGATTTTAGATTTTTGAGCATTAGACTACTAAAATTCTATATGTTAACTGTAAATATGTATTAAGCAATAAACTATACCAAATGATATTAAAAATGCAAGGAAACGAGCATGCTAGTATGAATGATAAATGGTTGAATTTGAGTTTGTTTGGTTGATTAATTTTGTGCATATTGAGGTATTTAAGGATGACCTAAGATATTGTTTGGAGCACATCCAGAGCCAAAAAGCCAACCTATTAATATTCACCTTTTGTACTGATTTTTGAGCCTTTTGACACTTCTTGATAAACCTCATTACAAACCTCAAGCCTAAAAATGTTAATTTGTATTTGCCTTTTTTTTTTGGTCATGCACCACACAATCATAGACATCTAGCCATACGCATTAGGGGAGAAGTAGATACATTAAGGCAAAGTTTGCAAAAATAGAGTGAAATAGAAAGGATTAGTGTCACACGAGAATTATAGGTTAGCCCGAAAGTGAAAAACAAAAACATAAATCTAAAAAGCAAAAGCAATAGAGTAGAAAAAGTTCTTGAAAAAAAAGGCATTCATGAGTGAGATGAATTGAAAAAGAAAAACTCAAAAACGATAGAGAAACTCATTCATTAGTGTACAAAAACTCATAGGCTAGCCATAGTTACTATGTCATGCTATGATTTCCCATACATAGAGAGACAAGAGAGGTGAGAATAGGAGAAATAAGGTGATGAGTGGGTAAGGGTCACTAAGGGGGGAAGAATAGGGATTAATACGATGTGCCAAACTATTTTCGTGTTTGTAACCCTTTTGATGCTTACTATTTTATATTTCCATACCTATCTTAAGCCTCAGAACGTTACAAGTCAAAAATTCCTATGTGACCAATATCCTTATATATGAATCGATATCATACTAAACATATGCGTAAATGACTATTTATATTCTGCTCGGATAATCAAAGTACTTGTATGATTTGTTAATGGATTCCTATAAGTGAGACCCTTAATGCTTGTATATTGTGAAACATACTGAACTTAAATGTTTGAAATCAAAGGTGGTAAATCAACTATTCATCATGCTGAAATTGTTAGTAAGCATAAAATGCCTAAGTCATATGCTCCGTTGTCAATACTTGTGTCATATTTTCTCAAGGGTCGTAATCTTATTTTCCATTTTTTATGTTTCTTAAGGACAAGTAATTACTTAAATGTACGGAATTTTGATCTACTGTAATTTGGTGTAGCAGATTAAACTAGTTTTCACATTTAAGTAGCTTGAATGCAAGCATTTTCGTTATGTTTTAGTTAAGTTTTCATAGTTCTATTTACATTCAATAAAATGTGCAAATTGAGTCTTTTATTTACCTTAGGGGCCGAATGAGGCCTAAGGGTGAGCTAATGCACTTTGTGAGTGTGAAGGAGACCATTAGAAGGTACACTAAACAGATATTGGTTGCTATGTCAAAACTTGGCTGACCCAATGTCGCAACATAGGGAGTAGAATGGAGAAAACTTACGACTACCTTTGATGTCATGACACAAATTGAGGGTCTAGCGGCATACCCCTGAAGATAGTTGTAGAGGAGTATACTGATTGCTATGTCGCAACATAGGTCCTGGTGTGTTGCGACAACGACTCTGTGACAGAAACAACACATGAAGTAGGGGAGTTTTGGCCTGCACAATCAAACTTTAAGCTTAGTCACCTGTTATGGACACCATTTTTTTTAGCCTAAATTCTCTTTATAAAATTTAGTTTAGTTTTCTTTCGTTCTTAATTTTTAGATTTATTTCCGTTATTCTTTTTTATTTCAATATATTTGAATTGTGGAAGCATTCAAACTCTATGGATTCATGCTTAATTCCAATACAATCAGGCTCTTTCATGTACTCTATCTTGTCGATTTAATTAGCATGCTTTCTCTTTACATCGATTATATATTGTCTATGGAAGCCATGAGGAACTAATCCCTCTATAGGGGATTAGTGAGTGGAGATATTATCTGTTAACTATATTATAGGGTTACTTAATGAATCAATTGTTAGGAAAAGGAAGAATGTGAAACAAACCCTATACCTAACAACCCCAAGAAGTCATAGAGGTTGGAATTAACCAAAATTTGTATTGCCCATCCATGAACACCTTAAACCCAAACTAGTCTAAACTGTGAGGCTAAAATATAAGTAGCTTTTGCTGAGTCATTATGTTAGTGGAAGATCAGAAGATCCTGCTAAGGCAGTGACTAGTTGATTGACGAGGAATCTAAAACGACAGTTGATGGAGGTTACTGAAGCGAGCTAATCAACCATAATCAGATTTGATTTATTCTCTCTTTTTAATCTCTTGAATTTTATCTAAATTGATTGAGATTGATTGAGATTTATTTCAGTCTAAATTCTAGAAAAAGTATGTTGGTGAATTGTACCTTATGGACAGAAATCAAGAGTTCCTATTACTAAAGCATGGTGAGATGACAATAATTGATTATGAACATGAATTTCTAAGACTGAGTAAGTACGCTCTAGAACTTGTTCCTATTGAAGAAGAAAGTTGGAAGAGATTCCTCCAGGGAATGTGAGATAAGCTTCAGTTCAGTTGGCCTTGCACAAAATAAAAGATTTTGTCGTTCTAGCTGAACGAGTGAAAATGGTTGAACAAGCCTTGGGCATAGATAAGATAGACGAATCTCTTCGAGCATTTGGGAAGAGAATAGGGAGTATAGGCTCACAACCTTTGCTTAAATGAGCTAGGGAGTCTCGAGGTTCTAGGAAATAAATTATATTGAATATAAACTCTTAGAAAGACCAAATTAAAAAACCATCAGTATCCATTGGCAATATTAAGAAGTTGAAAAAGCACATAACTATTCCTAACTGTGAACTTTGTGGCAGAAAACACAGAAGTGAATGTTGAAAGAAAATGGGAGCATATTTTCCATGCTAACCTTTAGAGCATATTACTCCACATTGTCCAAGAAATGTTAGTAATATTCTTGCTACTACCCAGAGATCTCTTCCGACAAAAAAAGGTCGTGGAAACATTATAGGTGAATCCATAGAATGGGGATTTGGTACGTATTTTAAAGATTTAAGATTAATTTACTTGTTTATAAAATTATGTTATTCACATGATAGTGAATTAAATGAGTTCATAATTATCATATAAACCGAATTGTGATGATGGGCAATGAATAGTGAGAATCGGACTGAAATAAATAAAATTAAAAATAGTACAATTTAATTTATATGTGGTACTCAATATGAATTTAAGTTGAATCATGATATATATATCGGGTATTGGAATGATGAATTGAGATTTATAGAATGTGGATTGAATTCATTAGAAAATTGGAAACTGGTTATGCTACTAATATCCAAGTTATACTTCGGTATATCCGATGATGCACTGTATTTATCAGTATAGTTACATCAGTATATTTGATGATGAACTATTTGTGGCAGTATAGTTACTTCGATATATCTGATGATACATTGTATGTGCTGGTATAGTTACTTTGGTATATCTAATTATGCACTATATTTGCCAGTATAGTTACTTTAGTATATCTAATGATTCATTGTATGTGCCAATATAGTTACTTCGGTATCCTATGATGCATTTTGTATGCCAGCATAGTTACTTTGGTGTATCCGATGATGCATTGTATGTACAAGTATAGTTACTTTGGTATATGTAGCATCCCACAGTCGAGCCTAGAAGTTCGATCTTGGCAAATTGGGGTTTGCCAAGAGAATTGGCGAGTTGGTGTACGCCAGCAGGTCAGGCTAGCTGAATACACTAATAGGCTTGGCAAGTTGGAGATCACCAGGAGACATGGTGAGATCGTGTTCACCAGAAGATTGGCGAGTATAGGTTTCCAGTGGGTTAGACGAATTGAAAATATTGGTTTGGGCTGCGCAAGCTGAGATCACTATTGTGATTGGCGAACTAGGATTCGACAGTAGATCTGGTGAACTGGAGTCTGTTAGAAGGTTGGCAAATTGGGGTCGCCAATTTTGACCACGTGTGCAAAGTAGAGTTATATTAGAACTAGGAAGACAACATATATTACATCACCATTCATACACGTACCTATTTCCTACTTCTATTACAACTAGAGTATCCTAAGACCACTAAAACACTTAGTGCCTATAAATTAAGCCCCTTTTCCATTAGAAAATCTAACATTTTGAATTCTATCAAATTCATCATTGATTATTTTGTTACCAAGTTCTAAGAACCTAGGAACTACCTCTTTAGAATTCAAGGTAAGATTATGTTTCTCTGTTGATGTTCAGAAAGGTTTACAACAAAGGAAACTAGGTTCTCTAAAAGACTAGTATGTGCGAACCTAGGTTCGCTTATTTTTATGTGTGTGTTGAATGTGCTATTAGTAACTTATGTATGTCTATTGCAAACCCAACAAAACTGTCTACAAGCGGAGACAAAGGAAAACCAAAGCATATCTAAAGTTTTAGAGAAATTGGTGAGTGTTCAGGGATCGCCACTTGTATATGCAAACCATAATGTTAATCAGGAGCTTAGGGGTTTGACCTAAGTTCCAAGAGTAAGTCTTTTATATAACCTTTTTAATTATTGTATTTATATATGTGTTTTTATGCGAGCTCTATATGGTAAGCTCTACATGATTTCATGTTTTGCGAGCTCTTAGTGATTTGTGAGCTTTGTGTTAATTAAATGTTTTGACAAGATAACCTTTTGAATCTTTTGGATATAATGACATGCCATAAGATTGTGAGTACTCCCCTTTATGTTTTATGTTTTGGGCATTGAGGCCCTGGGGCAGGTTGGAGAGATAAAGGAATGCCGAGCTATGCTCCATTTAATGGGACACGTTGGTGCGTTAGAGAGTGTTTAACCTTGTGCTATACTTATGGGACATGTTGATTGTGCTTTGAAATCTTAAACTTTTACTTAGATTTCTATTGATAAATGTATGCAAAATAGACTTCACACAAGTATTGCGAACCCTATTCACAATTCAAGAACCATGCCTATGTTTCTGTTTAACTTATGTTTTGTACTGCATTGTGGTTATTCTTTCCTTTTTATTCACTAAATTTGAAAGAACTCACATACTCTTTTCTAAACATTATGTAAATATAGATCGTAGGGTGAGCGGCGAAGAGGCAAGTGATCTAGGCGAAGCACAACTGCTGTTAAGGTGATACAAGAGAACCCTGGATTTAAGGTAATGGGGTTTTCTATTTGGGCTTAGAGAAATCTCTAATGACTTCTCTACTTGTCTTAGGACTTTGTAGTTTCCTTAATGTTTCCTTATATTTGTTTATATATTTTACTTACGAACAAATATTATTTTATAAACACTTATGTATTCCAAGCATAAAATTTTAATTCAAGTCTAATTGATGCCTTCTCAATTGATGATCTCACAATTAAGCACTAATTTCTAAATCTTGAGTTTGCCAAAAGCTATAGCACAAATGTTTTAAACTTATAGAGTTCACCAAGTTATTGCGAAGCGAAAGGAGTTAAACTTCACCAAAAGTGTGAACCCCAATGATCGGTGAACTACTATCTACGAACCTATATTACCCTTGAGTTTCAGAAACCTTGCAAACCAAGTTTGCAAAACCTTAGCGCTAAGAAGTAGTTCATAAGACCTTCCCCATTTAAATAACTTACCCTTTAAGAGACTTTGAAGGTGTGAGCTATGCAAAGGTGCGAACTCTGATGCTAGACAGATTTACTGTTGTAAACCACAAAGTGCATTATGTTGCAAAAACTTAGAGTTCACATGCCATTAGTTCCTTTCCCTACATTTTTATGCATCTAGGAAATAGTTGTTAAGCGAAGCAAGTTTACACGATTCTGCCATTACGAACCCTAAAGCTTACGAAGTGAGTTCATGAATTGGGTTTCCATAAGTTTGTGCACATTTTACTCACATGTATATATATGTGTACCCATAAACCATTATGCAAGTGAAACCCCATAAGTATGCAAACTCTTTATTTGTATGCGAGCTATTTTCTTAAGTTTTGATGATAAATACCTTTATGACATTCTGCTACAAACTAGACATATTACCTACTTTTAATTATGGTATGTTGGAGGATAGGTTGGGTTTTAAAGGAGAGTTGCTTAGGTGGCTAATGTGGCTTTCCGTAGCTCAAGTTTGGCGATCGAACTGAGTATGGGTTGTTACAATATATCCGATAATTTATTATATGTGCCAATATAATTACTTCCGTATATCTGATAATACACCGTATGTTCCAGTATATTTACTTTGGTATATTCGATGATGCACTATGTATGTTAGTATAGTTACTTCAATATATCCGATGATGCACTGTGTGTGCTAGTATAGTTACTATGGTATATCTAATGATCCACTGTGTGTGCCAGTACAGCTACTTCAGTATATTTGATGATACACTATGTGCCTTCAGTATATTCGATGGTGTACTGTGTGTACTAGTATAGTTACTTTGGTATATTTGATGATGTACTGTGTGTGCTAGTATAGTTACTTTGGTATATCTAATGATGCACTGTGCATGCTAGTATAGTTGCTTCGATATGTCACACCCTGAGTCTGACGAATCCGAGTTGAAGGCATAGAGTTGTGAAGTTATTTGTTTGGCATAGTAAAATCCACAACTTTACAGTCTTTTGGCAAATCAAAATATGGTGTAGAGGTGAATAAATGTTTTAGGTTATTCTTATTCTGTTATATAAGAGAAGGATATACCAAGTGAAGTATAAGTCGGGTGAGTTACCGCAATATGCATAGTACGCCTAGCTGCCTGAGTACTGTGTTATTTGGGTTTTGTAAAGTGATCCGATTAGGGGTCAACTGGATTGATTGGTCAAATATCAATTATGTAGGATCCTCATGTATGTTTTTCTCAAAATTTGTAGGCCATTGAGAAGGACAAAATCTGGGTTCAAGTGAAACTTGTTCAGTCCCAATAATAGAATTTGATTATATATATGTGGGTGAGAATGGTTTATGAGAAAGTTTATTCTTCCTTCAATATTATTCTCTGCTTCTTTTTCTTAAATCTAGATGTTATCATTTCCTCATCAAGCTTGAAGCTAAGGTTCTTAATTTAATCAGTGGTTATTCCACCTCATGGTAAGAAATTTAGCTCTGCATGTTAAATTTTTGAAAGAGTAATGTTGGTAGGAGTTATATGAAAAGTAAGTCATGAATACAAGGCCTTGCATAGGGCTTATTTATGATTAAGATGTTAGCAGATTGTATATAAATGGGTTTTAATGGTGAATTTGTGTTCTTTAAACAGTTGTTGCTGCTGGGTCAAGATAGATGTCGAAGTCTGGAGCTTTAAGCTACAGTTTAGGTGAGTGTCAGGTGAGTCTCAATTCTGACTCCTACATGTTAATTGTTCAGGTAAAGATTTATATATAATGATAACACTTCAAATAACATGTAAGTGGCTGAAGCATAGTTAAGATGCTATATATGTGTGCTGATATAATGTATGAACTACGAAACTACTATATGAATAGAAAGTGATTGATAAGGAAGCAGGTAAAGTCTGATTTAGGAATGTACAAATTGATCAATTATGCGTGAACAAATCTGGGTAAGGAAATTCTAGGTAAAACGTCCCTTGCGATGCCTTTGGTAGGCCAGATATATTGCTAACTAGACTGGTAGATCATGATATGAAAACAAGTGTAAGACCATGTGGTTGTGACCCATAGCAATATATCATATGAAAACACTCATGGTGTAGCCTCCAGCAAGATGAAGGTTGGACTGGCAGATCATAATATGAGAATGTGTAAGTCCATGTGGCTGACACCCATGGCAATAAATGATTGTATGAATATTCATGGTGATGCCTTTAGTAATAGGATTGATTTGGAAGATCAAGTCATGAAGTTAAGTATAAGTTCGTGGGGGAGAAAACCATGGCACATTTTGTGAAAGTCCGTCGGAACAATAAAGACGTGATTTTGTATGTTTATCTTTGTGGTGTGATCTGCTAAACCTTTGTGGCAAGCTCTATATAATCTTATTGGTGTATTCGGTGATAGATATATGATAGAATGTGGTTATCCGCACGTGTGGTAAATTCTGGATAAGTTTTGAGAATTCTTTTATAGATACGTATATGATAAGGTTATGATACATCTGAAGTTAATTTGGTTAAATTAGTTTCATGATGTAATCGAATAAGTCTTAAGAGAAGTCTCTTAAAAAGAAGTGTGTATTTGCATGTTCAAAGAAGGTATTCGCTATGGTAATTTGTAAATATTGATTATGGGTGTATTTGTAGTCATGAAAGATATAAGCATTTGTCAATTTGATTTCGTTCACGTAACATAGTGCTGAAACCTGAGTATCTAATATTCTTCATATTTGAATAGTATCATATTTCCTTCTGGAACCTTACAGAATCTGAGTTGTTAGTCATCCTGGGTTTTGTTGTGATCTGTAACAAAGATGCGTGTAATTATTCTGATTTGGATAGTTCATTACCATTCTAAGCATGTATTATGTTAAACTAGAATATGATTTGTTTGGTAAACTCATGGTATTTAACTCATCGTGGGAATCCGCCAAATGTGTAACTATCTGCCAGTGAATAATGTCAGTGAACCATTATTTTTGAATAAGTATCTGTGTAAAGAGTTGGTCTATATGAAGTGGGTTCTGAAGAGATATTCATTCGAAAAGTAATTTTGTTGTTCAAAGAGAAAGAATATACTATTATATTGTCTGGAAAGATCTAAAGTTGGCCAGATAGTTAAGTGAGAACCAATATGTTAAGTATAGTAGTTGGTGTATAGGTGCAAGTTCAAGATTTTGAACATGTCCACCCAAACAGTGTTGAAATCAAATCCTTGAAAGGGGAAATACAACTAAGAAGATTCCAAGGTATTTTATATTAAAGCTCACTAAGTTCGTTTGAACTTATAAATGTTTGTTTGCGTTTCAAGTGTTGCTAAAGGTAAATACGCCAGGAGAGACCAAGCCAGGAATGCGCCATGGAAATGACGAGTTAGGATATTATGCATATAAGGAACGTCTCAAGATTTGGCGTATAATAGGACTATGTTTTATCATGTCTATTTTCAGTAAACTTATGCATTTTAAAAAATTTATGACAAGTCTAATGTATTATCTTATTTTTAAATACTTTTCTTTGTTTCTTTATTAACGAAGACCTTAGGTAAAATACTAATAAATATGTTTTAAGTCAACAATACAAGTTATCTTCCTTTGAAAAGTTTTCTAAGTACTTGGGAAGTAACACCTAAAATCTGTACCTGGTGATATCCGATGATGCACTATGTGTGCCAATATAGTTGCTTCGGTATATCCAATGATGCACTATGTGAGCCAGTATAATTTTCTTGATTCATCTGATGATGCATTTATGTGTCAGTATGATTGTTTCAATTTTATCAAAATGATGCATTATGATGCTAGGTTGGCATATAAATTGGTTGATCTAGGTATTTAGCTTGAGTCCGATCAAGATTAATAAAGTTATAACTTGATACGATCACGGCCAAGGCTGCTGCCAATCCCATTAAGCTACTCCAAGGGCCAATCACTCATGCAAGGGCCAAGAAGTTCAAAGAAGCCCTTTCATGTTACATTGACTGAGCTTGAGGAGAAGAAGTTGTGGGCCTCATCGATTAGTCTTAGACTTCAACTTCATGCGTCCCATGCAGCTTACTCAAAGTTGAACTTTAATTTTTATTTTTTGAGGTATTCGGTTGCTGGAATAAAACATTAATGTTGTTTAGTTATTTTAGTTATTATTAGTTTAAGTCTTTAATGTGTATTAAGTTAATTTAATGTGTTTCATTTAGTTCAACAATTAATATGTCATAAGTTTATTACTATGTCTTAGTTAGCACAACTATTTAATATGTCCTAGGTTCAAGCATCTTAAATGTGTCTAAAATTCAGACAACTTAAATGGTGTCTTGAATATGTCCTTCATCGAATTTAAATGTGTTTGTAGGTGTTCACACCAACTGATCAGCTAGCTAGATGCATGGGATGGCATTTAATGAAGAAACATGCATTTTGCATGTTCAATGGACGGCTTAATTAGAGAGCTGCTGATTGCTCTCCTCTAAGTGCCTTTTCGTGGAGAGAAAAGGCCAAAAGCAAATTCACACTAGACCATTTAGCTAGCAAAAGAGTTCACACCTTGGAGGGTGATCAAATTCAACTGTTCACACCATGGGTTGTTCGTGCGCCACAACTTCATTTAAATTGGCTGCTGTACATTCGGCTTCCCAAAGAGGAATCCAAACATGTTCACACCTTATAACCGATCCTCTACTTGAAAGATTCAGCTCAACTCATTTAATCCAATTGATTAGCTGAATT
The DNA here is from genome assembly GCA_025698475.1 of Gossypium anomalum. Lineage (NCBI taxonomy): Eukaryota > Viridiplantae > Streptophyta > Magnoliopsida > Malvales > Malvaceae > Gossypium > Gossypium anomalum. The sequence goes on from CM046965.1 coordinate 47,562,727, forward strand.
GGGAATGTTAATAGCTTAGCTGTTGGCATCACCTAGATCTAGGGAGCTCCAAAAGTCATGTTGATTATGTTAATAGCCATTTCAGCTTATTTAAAGCTTAATTGAGCTGGATAGATTTTGTCTATTCAGCTGGAGCTTGTAACAGCCTATAAATACTTAGCTAATTTATTATTGTAAGGACTTTTGCTCAATTGATGAATTTTATTCACACTTGTGACTGTTCAAATCTCATAGTTCTCTCTTGACTAAATTGGCTTATCAAGTTATCTCATGGTGTCATTTCTGTCTTGTTTTCAAACTTATCACTTCAATTGGAATGTGGCGTTCACCTATACCTTCGGTTCCTATCTAACATAGATAGTGGGTTAAGGTTCCCTTAACTATCCTTACCATTTCTATCGGTTCAACCTAAGAGCTGTTATAAGACTCGGGTCAACATTATCCTATGGTGTTGGTTCATTCTTAGCCTTAGTCAAATCCATCTTGCTACCACTTTAACAATTTCTAAAACCTTTTGTTTAAGCCTATCATTTCTTATTTTCGAACCTATTTTACAAACTTACCAACCTTACTTAATTTTACGATCGGGCATCTAAACGACTCGAATCACATCACCGAAGCGAGTTCGTATCATAACTTGTGAATAGGTTAAATAAAATTTGAATTGGGTTGATAATGATTGTTAGCTCGAATGTACATTGCGATATATGAATATAGATAGAATGTGAAAGACTATGTGGCCCAGTTAAACAAGTCTGAGGACTGATAAGAAAGGATAGTAAACAAATTAATTGATTCGGAAATGAAATCTTAGTACCCCACATCTTTCCAGATAAATTTCGAAGATGAAATATCTTAGAAAAAGGGAGAATTGTAATGACCCGAAAGTCAATGGGGTTGCAAAGTGGGGTTTTGGAACCCCATTTCTGTAAACCAAGACTGTAATTTTTTTATTAAATATTTACAAAATTATATTAGAAGTGAATTGAATTTCAATTGAGTAATTTTATCGTTCTTGATTAAGGTTTAGGGACTAAATCGCATAAGTTATAAAAGTGTGAATTGTTAAGGATATATAATTACAACTTAATGCAAAGGGCTTAAAAATTAATTTTACCTAGAATGTATATATGGTCGGTTAAGAAAGTATATATGTATGTTTATATTATAAAACTTAAGTAATTAAAATTTATAAAATGAAAGAGAAAGTACTATTTCCCTTTTCATCTTCAAAGCTTCGAAACAAATTAGGGAGAAAGGGACAAATGATTTGGGGTTCCAAAATTTCAAGCTTCAATCGGTATGCTCAAATTACTCATTTTCTTGTAATTTTTATGCTTTTAGAATCTCAGAAGCTTAAGCTAGTTGACCTACTTCGTATTTTTCGATAATCTTAAAATTTAAGGATGTTACCATTGTTATATAGTTGAATTTTTAGGGACCAGTTTGATATATTTTGAGTTTAGTATTGAAAAAGACCTAAATTGTAAAGTTAATTGATGATTTTGTGCATAGGGACTATATTACACAAATTTCAAAATTTGTGGAAGGAATAAGAAATATGAAGTCAAATTGGGCTTAGAGTGAAAGTAGCATAAAAATTAAAGGTTAAATTTAAAAGTATGTTAGTCCCGATTTTAGGGACTAAATTGAATAAAATAAAAAATTTTCATAAATTAGCAATTGGATGTGAAATAATTGTGTATTGATGATTTGGTTTATTTATGTTAATTTATAGCTAACTTCAATCTGGATTCCTCAAAAAGGAAAGGAAAAGATAAAGTCATCGATAAATGGATCAGATATTATTGTTTGTATTTCTATAACCCGAACCTTGTCAATTGTTGTATTTATGAACTGCACTACATAGTGAAAACATAAGGTAGGTTGGATATGATAGAATGAGTTGAATTGAATTGATCTGCATCAGTTGTTTGTGAAAAGGACTAAATTGAATAGTTTTGAAAATATGATATATTGCTATAATTATGCAATTGAATTCAATTGTGATGGGTTATATACTATCACATAATTGAATTGATGATTAGTTGATGAAATTATGTTGTAGAATTGAGAAATTGATTATTATAAATTGAGATGAAAAAAGATATTAAACTTTGATGATCCAATGAATGTGAAATGGTAGTGTAATGCTACATATATAGTAATTTTGTTAGATTGGTTAAAAGAAATTATGAAGAAGTGAAAGTTTACATGTTAATTTGCATATCATCCATTACTTCTAACACGCGCATTTGAATGTACTATATTATCTTTTAATGTTTGAATTATAGAAATACCACTGAGTTTACTCAGTGTACGATTTTGTTTTTCCATGCATAGGTTAGGGACTTTACATTTCGACATCGAATCAACATCCAATGACAATCCCATACTCAAGAGTTGGTGATAGTTTAATTTGGGTCATGGCATGTATAGTTTAATTTGGGTCATGGCATGTACCTAAGGAGTGTTTGGTTAAACAATGCTTAACTTTGATCTTGTTGGCATTTTGAGAGCTTTGTATATATATGCTTATATTTGTAATTGATGGAAATGTTGTCTTGTTGAATTGGTTGGTGTTTTTCTTATAAACTGGTAAGGTAATATGCTTGAGGTAAGTTAGTAAAAGAATCATATGTAATTGCTACGTTGAATGGTTTTTGTATGACTTTGTACTTGTTTATATGCTTGATTTTAAATCATGGTTATATGGTGCTAGAAATGGTCAAAACATGTATGCTATGCTACTTGTTATGAGGTGCCTTGGAATGCATATTGGACTTGTTGCAATATGAATCTATGTTTGAGTTTGAATTTTTGGACTGAGGTGCCAATTACGGTATATTGGTTAGGCACTTAGGTTGGTTGATATAAGTATTGTTTTAGTGTTATATTTATGCATTTTGAATTGGTTTAACTTGGTGTAAAGTGGTGGTTGTAGTATAAATGAATTAGGTTTAAAAGTCTTTATTTGGAAGGTACCTACAGGTTGACATGGCTTGGCACATGGATGTGTGCCATACATGGGCATATGGCACGGCTATGTGGTCTATAAGTTTTTAGGTAATTTTAGTGCACACAACCATAGTCTATTACACAGCCCAGTGACATGCTATGTGATTCATTTTTGAATATTTACACTTTTGACCCACATGGCCTTGATGAGGATTTATCTGCCAAAATTTGGTACGTCAAATTAGGCTCTCTAATACACTGGAGGACCTTATTCTTAAGCAATTTAAGTGAATTTTATATGTTTTTGTTGTTTTTTAGTTTTGTTGTTAATAAATTCTTTTGAATTAGTTTTAAGCCATTTTGGAGTTCCAAATTGGCCAATCGGGTCATGCGGAACGTAACAAGTTGATCAAGTGTTGTAAGGAGTAGACGGTGGCCCGAACGTGAAGAAAACATCACCTAGAAGAGGGATATCGTGATATCGAAGCATAAAAGTCGTGATATCCCTGACATTGCTAAAATGAGGAGAATAAATGCCATCTATAGTGGTATTACGATATCAAACCATGGGTATCGCGATACGGAGACCCCCAAGACTTCCAATCTTAAGACTACCGTGGGTATCACGATACTGCTGCCTGACGGGTGAAAAAATTGCAAGGCCAACTTTATGTCCAAACAATGATAAGTCTCTTTTTCACTTAAGGGCAAGTAGGCTATAAATTCAAATTTATAAGCCTTTCATTTCATATTTTCTTGGCCGATAGTTTCCTTTAATTTTCTGATAGGGTTAGGTTTTCTTTTCTTTTCTTTCTCTTTCCATTTTTAGTTTAGGTTTTCTCTTTTCTTTTTAGAGTAGATTTTATTCTTATAGTTTTCTTTCTTCTTTCTTGAAAAAGACTTTGTAAATGAATATTGATGAAGCTTTTGGGTACCATTGTTCGACATGTAAATGAGCATTTCTTATCCTTATCTCTATATTTGCTTATTAACTATTCGATGAAATGTCTGTTTGGATGTTAAGCTTTTTTATGTGCTAAATTGTTAGATGGTTGGTTGATTGGTTTTTTGTTAGTTTAAGTTAATGTCTATTCTTGATTAATTGGTTGTTCAATTATACCGAAATGCTTAATAAGATAGAATTAAAGCCTTTAGAAAAAAACCTAGATAAACGAGACCAAGAGTAGAGTTAGATAGTTCAATATGATTGTGTCAAGTAGTGAGACTGGGAGGTGATCTATATGCCTAAGTGAGATTGAGCAGTAATATTAGGTAGTTTCTTTTAATCTAGGATGATACAGAGAGGAGATTCCTAACTAAGAGTGGCAACCAATATAATCGATATAGGTTCATTAGTCTAATTAGCACTCAACGAATGAATCGACCATCATTTAGTAATTTACATTATCTAAAACATTAAGAAGAAAGTTTAGGTTAGTTATTTTAGTTTATAAATAATTTTATTTGGACTTCCACTAATAGTTTCTAACTTGATTAGATTAGTAATTGTTTAACTTGTAATTAACTTGACAAACACATTTACCCACTTGGCAATCCTTTGGGTTCTACCCCTTGTTATACTTCGTGTTCCATCGGAACTATAAATATTACATTTGACCTATATGCTTGCTATAAAACCACAGTTTAAATTTTCTTTATAAAATTGTTTATTTTATGCAAATGCGGTCAAGTTATTGGTGCCATTGACAAGGATTGCAACGGTGTAAGTGTGTAGTCAAGTTAGTTGCCTTTAAGGCAATATTAGTCGAAAAACATGTAATTAGATATTATTTTTTATTTACTCATATAGTTTTTTTATTTTCATTTTCCTTGTTGAAGATTTAGTTTAATCATGTTTAAATTACAATGAATATAGGTGGCCAGGAGACCAATACAATTATGAAGATCAATCGGGTTAAACAAATAGAGATTCAACAGACCATTGTAGTTATGATGGTGATTGCGGATGGCAAGAGTATTCATACGAGCATCCTTATTGTTTGTATAGATATTGTAACAGTCCGATTTAGACCCCAATTGGAATGGTGGTTTTAGGACCACGAATCTGAGTCAGAAAAATATTTTTAAATTATTTTCTGTGTTCATTATGTGTGAATTAATATTCGTGAAATTTTCGTGATTTAATTTTATTATTTGAGTGTCTGATTAAATAAAAGGACTTAATAGCATAAAAGGAAAAGTTAGTGGTTAAATGTGAAAGTGCTTAATTGTTGTTGTCTTTATAAGTGGAGGCATTTATAATGCAATTAGACCAAAGTTATGAGTAGTGGACGGTAATGGCTTTAGATTATAATAATTTTATATTAAAATTAAAAGGTTAAAATAATTGTAAATGGAATAATATGTTATACTATAATAAAACATAAAAAGAAATCTTGCATGTATTCATTTTTATTTGACCGAAACTAGTAAAAGAAAAGAAAAAGAGAAAGCACATGATATTTGACCATTGTTGATCCAAATTCAAGGTTAGTTTGGTTTCGGTTTTTGATAATTTTTACGTTTTTGAGATCGTTGCTTCGAGTACTATCCGACCCATGCTTAAATTTTTTATTTTGATGAATATTTTGAGTTATGCCATTGATGAGAGCTTGTGATTTTTTTTGTTTGATGATGAAATATGAAAAATAGGTTTTAGATTAACATGTTTGTATTAGAGTTTTTGATGATTTTGAGTTAATAGGACTAAATTGCAAAAATAATAAATTGAAGGGCTAAAATAAAAAATAAATGAAATATATGGACTAGTATGAGTATGTTGAAAATTCGGCCTAACTATGTTGTTGTGAGATTTGGTGTATTTTGTGTTTTGTGCAATTAGGACTAAATTGTAAAAGTATGAAATATCAGGCGTGAAATGGTAATTTGCCCATTTATATGTTGTTGGATTAAATTGAATGAAATTATATTTAAATGAGGTTAATTTGAAATTATATAGATCAAGAACAAAGGAAATCGGACTTGGATCGGGGAAAACAAAAATAGTCGAATAGCCGATTCGTAACATCCGTCGATATCCGAGGTAATTTTTGTAAGTATTTAAACATGGTTTATTTTTGAACATAGAATGATTTACTATGATGATTCAAATTTTATAATGTAGTAGTATGTTAGCCGAATGAGAATTTTCAATGAATTAATGTGATTGAGTTGTATTTGAATGATATCAAAATTTCTGAAAGTGTGTATGTGTTACATGGAATATTATATGATTCGATATATGAAATGTTGTGGAATGATTTTATGTTTGTGATATTCAGGCCTTGAGCCTAGCAAGCGTTGTGCTGGTGACTTTGATCGGGCTTTGTGCCTAGCAGGCTTAGTGCCGGTGAATAAATATCAGACTTTGAGTCTAGCAGGCCTTGTGCTGGTGTGAAATTTAGGTTTATACCTAGCAGGTTTTATAACGGTGATTTGCTTTCAAGTCCATGATTATAAGAGTTCAAGTTATTGTGGATATTGAGCAAGTGTAACTGAGCTAAATGACATTGTATATGTTCGGCCACATAGGTAAGTATATGTAAGCTTATATTAAACTTGATTATTCGATTACATGTAAATTATATTGAACTTATATATTCGGTTTTATGTGAAGTTATTTTCAATGTGCATATTCGGCCATTGTGATGTTCTATTGAAGTTGAATTATAGGTTACATGTGATGTTTTATTTAACTTCTATATTCGGCCATACATGTAAGTATCTATGTGATAATATATTTGATGTCATATAATCGGTTATATAGGAAATAATTATGTGGCGATATGTATTTGATATTGAACATTCAGCCAAGGTATCTTATTGTGTAAAAGTATAATATTATTGATACAATTTGTTTAGTTTAAATGTTTTCATTATTCATTGAGTTGTTTAATTTGCTTAAGGCTTACTAAGCTAAGTTAGCTTATTCTGTGTGTTTTTGTTACTCTGTTTTATAGATTTTGGTTGTAAGTTACGAGCTCAGAGATCGTTATCGAAGTCATCCACACTATTGTCAACTTTCGGTACTTTTAAAAGTTTATTTTCAAACTTTTGGCATGTATAGGCTAATACGTATTTTGTTCGACTTTGAATATGTATAACTTTAGCCATGCGAAAATGGCTTAATTTCCATGATAGATTCATTCATACTTGGATATGGTTTGAGCTTACTTTTAGTTGATGTGTTATAAATTATAAGTGAATGAAGTATGTGATATATGTGGTATGTTTGATAATGGTTCATTGATGTTAGTAAATTTGAAAGTGGATTAATGTAATGATTATCATATATATATATAAATTTTATGATATAATTATTTGTTTCGGTTTAGGTTTTTGGTTTGGGTAAAATATATTTGGATAATGAGTTTAGAAAATGTAACTTATAAGATGTTTATACATGTTTTCATGTGCGAATGTATATTTGTTTATGATGAATTAAAATTGAAAGGAAAATGATGATAGGTGGAATTGGCTATGGTTGGTCACTCGGTTTTGATATGTATAAATATAAATAAATATGATTTAATGATTTAATTTTGATGTATGTTTATTCATTTATAAACATGATTTCAGGTGTTAGCATGTTTTATGTATATTAGAAATGCATGATATGAGGCATGCCTATATTCGAATATGCAAAGATTAGTTTAGTTCGGTTTGCATGGAAAAATGTATAAGTACTATAATTAGTTATAAGTTTATTAATAGTGAATTATTGAGATTATATTGTTTAATAATGCTTGTAAGTGAGACATTGATAAATGACCATTTGAATAGTGATTTTATGTAATAGTACACCATGAGCATTATATGCATTTTTGCAAAATTAATAATTATGTGTATGTTTATACATATACATTGATTGTTAATTCGAAAGATGGCATGATAAATTTTGAAAGTATATGAGAATATATATATATATATATATATATATATATATATATATATTTGTTATTAAATAAATGATTCTTGATAATGAAAAATGTTTGAATTTGTGAAAGTTCAAAATTTTGTTTTTGCTCAGTAATGCCTCGTAAGCTTAGTCTGGCGATGGATACGGGTTAGGGGTGTTACATTTTATTGAAATCAGAACTACGATTTAGTCGGTTCTAGGACTAACGTAGCGTATGTGACTCTAGCTATACATGCCAAAATTTATGCTACGATAGTGTGATGACTTTTAACATTTCCAAATGTGCTTTCATTTTGTAAATGGATCCTGATAGAGCTGTAGCTGATGATGTCGAGAGTGTAACCCCTACTCCCGTGCATGGGACAGCGCCAGTTGAATCTCGACCTGTCTCGAGTAGCCATGTGGGGGAGGCTAAGCAAGCCTTCTATCAAATGATGAACGATTGGTTTACTCAGTATATCCGAACTAATCCGGCTGTACAACAACCTCCACCCCCGAATAATCCATCTCCAATACCGTGTTACCTCCGATGATTGATCCGATGAGACTTAACAGACCTCCTGTAGATAAAATCAAAAAACACGGGGCCGACGAGTTTAAGGCTAATGGTGATGATGATGCTGAACGGGCTGAGTTATGGCTCGATAATAGTATTCGTGTGTTCGACGAGTTATCATGTACTCCAGATGAATGTTTAAAGTGTGCCATATCTTTATTACGAGACACTACATATCACTAGTGGAATACACTAGTATCGGTGGTCCTAAAAGAAATAGTGATTTGGGAATTCTTTCAAGCGGAGTTCCGTAAGAAATACATCAGCCAGAGATTTATTGACCAGAAACGCAAAGAATTTCTGGAATTGAAACAGGGTCGTATGACTGTAACTGAGTACGAGCAGAAATTTGTGAGACTTAGTCAATATGCTCGTGAATGTGTTTCAACTGAAGCTATCATGTGTAAAAGATTTGAAGATGGTTTAAATGAAGACATTAAATTACTGGTTGGTATAGTTGAAATTAAAGAGTTCGTGGTACTTGTCGAACGAGCTTGCAAAGCCGAAGAACTCGGGAATGAAAAAAAAAAAGCTAATTTTGAAGCTAGAGATTTTCGTAAAAGATCATCGGGTAAGACTTTTCACTCAGCATCGAAGAAGTTCAGAGATGATTCTAGTCAATCTAAAGCTACTTCAGACTTTTCTAGACGAGATCGAGACCGACCTCCTGTGAGTTCAAGAGCCACTTCGATAGCTAGTGTTGGCAATGTATGACAGAATAGAGTCAAGTGCAAGCATTGTGGTAAATGGCATTCTAGAGATTGTAGATTACATGATGGGTCTTGTTTTAAATATTGATCGAAGGATGATTTTATCCAGGATTGTTCGATGTTAGCCGAGCAAAACAGTATTCAGAATGCGAGACCAAGTAACATGTCAGCACGAGGTAGACCACCCAGACATTCAGGTAATGTGAGTGGTAGTCAGAGAAGGATGAAAGATACAGCGGTTTGATCTAAGGCTCGTGCACCTACCAGAGCATATGCTATACGAGCTCGCGAGGAGGCTTCTTCCCCAGATGTTATTACTGGTACTTTCACTCTTTATGATACTAGTGTTATTGCATTGATTGATCTTGGTTTGACTCATTCTTATGTGTGTGAGACATTAGTATTCAGCAAGACTCTACCTGTTGAGTCTACTGAGTTTGTGATTAGAGTGTCAAACCCCTTGGGCCGGTGTGTCATGGTTGATAAAATGTGTAAGAATTGCCCTTTGATGGTTTGAGATATGTGCTTTCCAGTTGATTTAATGTTATTCCCATTTGATGAGTTTGACATAATTCTGGGTATGGATTGGTTGACTTTACATGATGCTGTTGCGAACTGTAAAAGAAAGACCATTGATCTACGGAGTTAGAATGATGAAATCATTCAGGTTGAATCTAGTGAATTGTATAGTTTACCAGCAGTGATATCTTCGATGCTAGCTCAGAAATATGTGAGAAAAGGATGTGAAGCTTATTTTGCCTATGTGCTCGACAGTAAAGCGGCTGAAAGAAATATTGAATCAGTACCTGTTGTATGTGATTATCTGGATGTATTTCCAGAAGAATTACCAGGTTTGCTACCTATTCGGGAAGTAGAGTTTTGTATTGAGTTAATTCCTGGGACGACTCCGATATCCATAACCCCCTACAAAATGGCACCTACAGAATTAAAAGAATTGAAAGCTCAGTTGCAAGAATTGATAGATAGAGGTTTCACAAGGATCGAAGTTTTTTCTCGATTAAGTGCACCTGTGTTGTTTGTGAAAAAGAAAGATGGAACTATGAGAATATGCATTGATTACAGCAGCTTAATAAGGTGACTATAAAGAATAAGTATCCATTGCCACGGACTGATGATCTGTTTGACCAACTGAAAGGGGCTACAGTATTTTCGAAGATAGATTTGAGATAAGGCTACTATCAGTTGCGAGTTAAAGATTTGGATGTGCCAAAGACTGCTTTCAGAACAAGGTACGGGCACTATGAGTTTCTGGTTATGCCTTTCGGACTCACTAATGCACCTGCTGTTTTTATGGATTTGATGAATTGGATCTTTAGATCGTATCTAGATCGGTTTGTGGTTGTGTTTATTGATGACATTTTGATCTACTCCCGTAACGAAACCGAACATGCCGAGCATTTGAGACTTGTGTTACAGATATTGCAAGATAAGCAATTGTATGCGAAATTCAGTACATGTGAGTTCTGGTTAAGTGAAGTCAGTTTTCTGGGTCATGTGGTATCAACATCGGGTATTCAGGTTGATCCGAGTAAAATTGCAGCCATACTTGATTGGAAACCTCCGAAGAATATTTTTGAAGTTCGAAGATTTTTGGGACTTGCTGTTATTATAGACGGTTTGTAAAAGGTTTTTATATGATTGCAGCTCCGATGACAAAGCTACTACGAAAAGATGTTAAGTTCGAGTGGTTAGAGAAGTGCCAGAAAAGCTTTGATCAGTTGAAAGCCCTGTTGACCAAAGCTCTGGGGTTAGTTCAGCCAGAATCGGGTAAAGAATTTGTTATTTATAATGATGCATCTTTGAATGGTTTGGGCTGTGTTCTGATGCAGGAAGGCAAAGTTATAGCTTATGCCTCGAGACATTTGAAGACACATGAAAGGAATTATCCGACACACGACCTAGAACTGGCAGCCATTGTGTTTGCGTTGAAAATTTGGCGACACTATCTATTTGGTGAGAAATGTCATGTTTATTCTGATCATAAAAGCCTGAAATATTTGATAACTCAAAAAGATTTGAATTTGAGACAACGTCGATGGTTAGAATTGCTGAAAGACTATGAACTTGTGATTGATTATCACCCAGGAAAGGCTAATGTTGTTGCTGATGCTCTAAGCCGAAAATTATTGTTTGCTTTGCGTGCAATGAATGCACATATGGTTATGTCAGATGATGGTGCGATAATATCTGAGTTAAAAGCAAGATCGTTATTTATTCAGTAGATTTGTGAAACTCAAAAAATCGACAATGATTTGATAGTGAAACGGGTTCAATGTGATACAAATGCGGATTCAAAATTTCGAGTTGATGTTGATGACTGTTTGAGATTTAGAAATCAAATATGTGTTCTGAGAAATTTAGAGTTGATTCAGATAATCTTGAATGAAGCTCACAACAGTCAACAATCTGTTCATCCGGGTAGTACGAAGATGTATAATGATCTGAAATAGCACTATTGGTGGCAAGGTATGAAACGAGACATATCTGACTTTGTATCAAAATGTTTAGTCTGTCAGCAAGTAAAAGCCGAGCATCAGGTACCTTCTGGATTACTTCAGCCGATCATGATACCTGAATGGAAATGGGACGGAGTCACGATGGATTTTGTATCCGGTTTACCGTTGACACCGAGAAAGATGCAATCTGGGTTATTGTTGATAGGTTGACTAAATCTGCTCACTTTGTTCCGGTTCGTACAGATTAGTCACTTGATAAACTAGTTGAAATATATGTTTCTCAGATCGTGAGGTTACATGGTGTGCCTATATCTATTGTTTCAGATAGAGATCCAAGGTTTACATCGCAGTTTTGGAAGAAACTGCAAGATGCATTAGGTACTAAACTGCATTTTAGCTCTGCTTTTCATCCCCAAACAGACGGTCAGTCTAAGCGAATTATTCAGATACTTGAGGATATGTTGAGATGTTACCTCCGATGATTGATCCGATGAGACTTAATAGACCTCCTGTAGATGAAATAAAAAAAACGGGGCCGAAGAGTTTAAGGCTAATGGTGATGATGATGCTGAACGGGCTGAGTTATGGCTCGATAATACTATTCGTGTGTTCGACGAGTTATCATGTACTCCAGATGAATGTTTAAAGTGTGCCATATCTTTATTACGAGACACTACATATCACTGGTGGAATACACTAGTATCGGTGGTCCTAAAAGAAATAGTGACTTGGGAATTCTTTCAAGTGGAGTTCCGTAAGAAATACATCAGCCAGAGATTTATCGACCAGAAACGCAAAGAATTTCTGGAATTGAAACAGGGTCGTATGACTGTAACTGAGTACGAGCAGAAATTCGTGAGACTTAGTCGATATGCTCGTGAATGTGTTTCAACTGTAGCTATCATGTGTAAAAGATTTGAAGATGGTTTAAATGAAGACATTAAATTACTAGTTGGTATACTTGAAATTAAAGAGTTTGTGGTACTTGTCAAACTAGCTTGCAAAGCCGAAGAACTCGGGAATGAAAAAAGAAAAGCTAATTTTGAAGCTAGAGATTTTCGTAAAAGATCATCGGGTAAGACTTTTCACTCAGCATCGAAGAAGTTCAGAGATGATTCTAGTCAATCTAAAGCTACTTCGGACTTTTCTAGACGAGATCGAGACCGACCTCCTGTGAGTTCACGAGCCACTTCGATAGCTAGTGTTGGCAATGTATGACAGAATAGAGTCAAGTGCAAGCATTGTGGTAAATGGCATTCTGGAGATTGTAGACTACATGATGGGTCTTGTTTTAAATATGGATCAAATGATGATTTTACCCGAGATTGTCCGATGTTAGCCGAGCAAAACACTATTCAGAATGCGAGACCAAGTAACATGTCAGCACGAGGTAGACCACCCAGACATTCAGGTAATGTGAATGGTAGTCAGAGAAGGACGAAAGATACAGCGGTTTGATCTAAGGCTCGTGCACCTACTAGAGCATATGCTATACGAGCTCGCGAGGAGGCTTATTCCCCAGATGTTATTACTGGTACTTTCACTCTTTATGATACTAGTGTTATTGCATTGATTGATCCTGGTTTGACTCATTCTTATGTGTGTGAGACATTAGTATTCAGCAAGACTGTACCTATTGAGTCTACTGAGTTTGTGATTAGAGTGTCAAACCCCTTGGGCCGGTGTGTCATGGTTGATAAAATGTGTAAGAATTGCCCTTTGATGGTTCGAGATATGTACTTTCCGATTGATTTAATGTTATTCCCACTTGATGATTCGACATAATTCTGGGTATGGATTGGTTGACTTTACATGATGTTGTTGTGAACTTTAAAAGAAAGACCATTGATCTATGGAGTTAGAATGATGAAATCATTCGGGTTGAATCTAGTGAATTGTATAGTTTACCAGCAGTGATATCTTCGATGCTAGCTCAGAAATATGTGAGAAAAGGGTGTGAAGCTTATTTTGCCTATGTGCTCGACAGTAAAGCGGCTAAAAGCAATATTGAATTAGTACTTGTTGTATGTGATTATCCGGATGTATTTCCAGAAGAATTACCAGGTTTGCTACCTATTCGGGAAGTAGAGTTTTGTATTGAGTTAATTCCTGGGACGACTCCGATATCCATAACCCCGCATGCAATGGCACCTCTGAGAATTAAAAGAATTGAAAGCTCAGTTGCAAGAATTGATAGATAGAGGTTTCGCGCGACCGAGTTTTTCTCCGTGGGGTGCACCTGTTTGTTTGTGAAAAAGAAAGATGGAACTATGAGAATATGCATCGGTTACAGACAGCTTAATAAGGTGACTATAAATAATAAGTATCCATTGCCACGGATTGATGATCTGTTTGACCAACTATAAGGGGCTATAGTATTTTTGAAGATAGATTTGAGATAAGGCTACTATCAGTTGCGAGTTAAAGATTTGGATGTGCCAAAGACTGCTTTCAGAAGGAGGTATGGGCACTATGAGTTTCTGGTTATGCCTTTCGGACTCACTAATGCACCTGCTGTTTTTATGGATTTGATGAATTGGATCTTTAGATCGTATCTAGATCGGTTTGTGGTTGTGTTTATTGATGACATTTTGATCTACTCCCGTAACGAAATCGAACATGCCGAGCATTTGAGACTTGTGTTACAGACATTGCAAGATAAACAATTATATGCGAAATTCAGTACATGTGAGTTCTGGTTAAGTGAAGCCAGTTGTCTGGGTCATGTGGTATCAGCATCAGGTATTCAGGTTGATCTGAGTAAAATTTCAGCCATACTTGATTGGAAACCTCCGAAGAATATTTTTGAAGTTCGAAGATTTTTGAGACTTGCTGGTTATTATAGACAGGTTTGTAAAAGGTTTCTATATGATTGCAGCTCCGATGACAAAGCTACTACGAAAAGATGTTAAGTTCGAGTGGTTAAAGAAGTGCCAGAAAAGCTTTGATCAGTTGAAAGCCCTGTTGACCGAAGCTCTGGTGTTAGTTCAGCCAGAATCGGGTAAAGAATTTGTTATCTATAATGATGCATCTTTGAATGGTTTGGGCTGTGTTCTGATGCAGGAAGGCAAAGTTATAGCTTATGCCTCGAGACATTTGAAGACATGTGAAAGGAATTATCCGGCACACGGCCTAGAACTGGCAGCCATTGTGTTTGCGTTGAAAATTTGGCGACACTATCTATTTGGTGAGAAATGTCATGTTTATTCTGATCATAAAAGCCTGAAATATTTGATAACTCAAAAAGATTTGAATTTGAGACAACGTCGATGGTTAGAATTGCTGAAAGACTATGAACTTGTGATTGATTATCACCCAGGAAAGGCTAATGTTGTTGCTGATGCTCTAAGCCGAAAATCATTGTTTGCTTTGCGTGTAATGAATGCACATATGGTTATGTCAGATGATGGTGCGATAATAGCTGAGTTAAAAGCAAGATCATTATTTATTCAGCAGATTTGTGAAACTCAAAAAATCGACAATGATTTGATAGTGAAACGGGTTCAATGTGATTCAAATACAGATTCAGAATTTTGAGTTGATGTTGATGACTGTTTGAGATTCAGAAATCGAATATGTGTTCTGAGAAATTTAGAGTTGATTCAGATGATCTTAAATGAAGCTCATAATAGTCGACTATCTGTTCATCCAGGTAGTACGAAGATGTATAATGATCTGAAACAGCACTATTGGTGGCAAGGTATGAAACGAGACATATCTAACTTTGTATCAAAATGTTTAGTCTGTCAGCAAGTAAAAGCCGAGCATTAGGTACCTTCTGGATTACTTCAGCCGATCATGATACCTGAATGGAAATGGGACAGAGTCACGATGGATTTTGTATCCGGTTTATCGTTGACACCAAGCAAGAAAGATGCAATCTGGGTTATTGTTGATAGGTTGACTAAATCTGCTCACTTTGTTCCGGTTCGTACAGATTACTCACTTGATAAACTAGTTGAATTGTATGTTTCTCAGATCGTGAGATTACATGGTGTGCCTATATCTATTGTTTCAGATAGAGATCCGAGGTTTACATAGCGGTTTTGGAAGAAACTACATGATGCATTTGGTACTAAACTGCATTTTAGCACTGCTTTTCATCCCCAAACAGACGGTCAGTCTAAGCGAATTATTCAGATACTTGAGGATATGTTGAGATGTTGCATTCTCGAGTTTGAAGGTACATGGGAATGATACCTACCTCTGATTGAATTTGCGTATAATAACAGCTATCAATCAAGTATCAAAATGGCAACTTATGAAGCCTTATATGGTCATAAATGCCGTACACCATTGTACTGGACTGAGCTTAGTGAAAATAAGATACACAGGGTCGATTTGATCAAAGAAACTGAGCAGAAAGTAAAAGTAATTCGTGAAAGTTTGAAAGCAGCATCAGATCGTTGGAAGTCGTATGCAGATTTGAAACGTAAAGACATAGAGTTTCAGATCGGGGATAGAGTGTTTTTGAAAGTTTCACTATGGAAAAAAATACTCAGATTCAGTCGTAAAGGCAAATTGAGTCTGAGATTTATTGGGCCGTATGAGATTATTGAGCGGATATGGCCAGTTGCGTATAGACTGCTGTTACCACTTGAGCTAGAAAAGATTCACAATGTATTACATGTCTCGATGCTTCGTAGATATAGATCTGATCCTTCACACGTGATTAGTCCGTCTGATATTGAGATTAAGCCCGATATGACGTATGAGGAAGAACCGATTCGTATTTTGGCTCACAACATTAAAGAGTTACGAAATAAGAAGATTCCGTTAGTTAAAGTACTGTGGCATAAGCTTGGAGTTGAGGAAGCAACGTGGGAGCCAGAAGATGCAATGAAAGAACGTTATCCGAACCTATTCACCGGTAAGATTTTCGGGGATGAAAATCCCTAAAGGGGACAGCTGTAACAGTCCGATTTAGACCCTAATCGAAATGGTGGTTTTGGGACCATGAATCCGAGTCAAAAAAATATTTTTAAATTATTTTCTGTGTTCATTATGTGTGAATTAATATATGTGAAATTTTCGTGATTTAATTTTATTGTTTAAGTGTCCGATTAAATAAAAGGACTTAATCGCGTAAAAGGAAAAGTTGGTGGTTAAATGTGAAAGTGCTTAATTGTTGTTGTCTTTATAAGTGGAGGCATTTATAATGCAATTAGACCAAAGTTATGAGGAGTGGATGGTAATGGCT
This sequence comes from Gossypium anomalum, assembly GCA_025698475.1. Taxonomy (NCBI): domain Eukaryota; kingdom Viridiplantae; phylum Streptophyta; class Magnoliopsida; order Malvales; family Malvaceae; genus Gossypium; species Gossypium anomalum. The sequence goes on from CM046965.1 coordinate 47,579,546, forward strand.
TTAGATTATAATGATTTTATAGTAAAATTAAAAGGTTAAAATAATTGTAAATGGAATAATATGTTATAATATAACAAAACATAAAAAGAAACCATGCATGTATTCGTTTTTATTTGACCGAAACTAGTAAAAGAAAAGAAAAAGAGAAAGCACATGATATTTGACCATTGTTGATCCAAATTCAAGGTTAGTTTGGTTTCTACTTTTGATAATTTTTACGTTTTTGAGATCGTTGCTTCGAGTACTATCCGACCCATGCTTAAATTTTTTATCTTGATGAATATTTTGAGTTATGCCATTGATGAGAGCTTGTGATTTTTTTTGTTTGATGATGAAATATGAAAAATATGTTTTAGATTAACATGTTTTATATTAGAGTTTTTGATGATTTTGAGTTAATAGGACTAAATTGCAAAAATAATAAATTGAAGGGCTAAAATGCAAAATAAATGAAATATATGGACTAGTATGAGTATGTTGAAAATTCAGCCCAACTATGTTGTTGTGAGATTTGGTGTATTTTGTGTTTTGTGCAATTAGGACTAGATTGTAAAAGTATGAAATATCAGAGTAAAATGGTAATTTACCCATTTATGTGTTGTTCGATTAAATTGAATGAAATTATATTTAAATGAGGTTAATTTGAAATTATATAGATCAAGAACAAAAGAAATCGGACTTGGATCGGGGAAAAACAAAAATAGTCGAATAGCCGATTCGTAACGTCCGTCAATATCCGAGGTAAGTTTTTCAGTAATTAAACATGGTTTATTTTGAACATAGAATGATTTACTATGATGATTCAAATTTTATAATGTATTAGTATGTTAGCCGAATGAGAATTTTCAATGAATTAATGTGATTGAGTTGTATTTGACTAATATCAAAATTTCTGAAAGTGTGTATGTGTTACATGGAATATTATATGATTCGATATATGAAATGTTGTGGAATGATTTTATGTTTGTGATATTCAGGCCTTGAGCCTAGCAAGCCTTGTGCTGGTGACTTTGATCGGGCTTTGTGCCTAGCAAGCTTAGTGGCAGTGAATAAATATCAGACTTTGAGTCTAGCAGGCCCTGTGCCGGTGTGAAATTCAGGTTTATACCTAGTAGGTTTTATACCGGTGATTTGCTTTCAAGTCCATGATTATAAGAGTTCAAGTTATTGTGGATATTGAGCAAGTGTAACTGAGCTAAATGACATTGTATATGTTCGGCCACATAGGTAAGTATATGTAAGCTTATATTAAACTTGATTATTCGATTACATGTAAATTATATTGAACTTATATATTCGGTTTTATGTGAAGTTATTTTGAATGTGCATATTAGGCCATTGTGATGTTCTATTGAAATTGAATTATAGGTTACATGTGATGTTTTATTTAACTTCTATATTCGGCCATACATGTAAGTATCTATGTGATAATATATTTGATGTCATATAATCGGTTATATAGGAAATAATTATGTGGCGATATGTATTTGATATTGAACATTCAGCCAAGGTATCTTATTGTGTAAAAGTATAATATTATTGATACAATTTGTTTAGTTTAAATGTTTTCATTATTCATTGAGTTGTTTAATTTGCTTAAGGCTTACTAAGCTAAGTTAGCTTATTCTGTGTGTTTTTGTTACTCTGTTTTATAGATTTTGGTTGTAAGTTATGAGCTCAGATATCATTATCGAAGTCATCCACACTATTGTCAACTTTCGGTACTTTTAAAAGTTTATTTTCAAACTTTTGGCATGTATAGGCTAATACGTATTTTGTTCGACTTTGAATATGTATAACTTTAGCCATGCGAAAATGGCTTAATTTCCATGATAGATTCATTCATACTTGGATTTGGTTTGAGCTTACTTTTAGTTGATGTGTTATAAATTATAAGTGAATGAAGTATGTGATATATGTGGTATGTTTGATAATGGTTCGTTGATGTTAGTAAATTTGAAAGTGGATTGATGTAATGATTATCATATATATATATATATATAAATTTTATGATATAATTATTTTTTTCAGTTTAGGTTTTTGGTTTGGGTAAAATATATTTGGATAATGAGTTTAGAAAATGTAACTAATAAGATGTTTATACATGTTTTCATGTGCGGATGTATATTTGTTTGTGATGAATTAAAATTGAAAGGAAAATGATGATAGGTGGAATTGGTTGTGGTTGGTCACTCGGTTTTGATATGTATAAATATAAATAAATATGATTTAATGATTTAATTTTGATGTATGTTTATTCATTTATAAACATGAGTTCAGGTGTTAGCATGTTTTATGTATATTAGAAATGCATGATATGAGGCATGCCTATATTCGAATATGTAAAGATTAGTTTAGTTCGGTTTGCATGGAAAAATGTATAAGTACTATAATTAGTTATAAGTTTATTAATGGTGGATTATTGAGATTATATTGTTTAATAATGCTTGTAAGTGAGACATTGATAAATGACCATTTGAATAGTGATTTTATGTAATAGTACACCATGAGCATTATATGCATTTTTGCAAAATTAATAATTATGTGTACGTATATACATATACTTTGATTGTTAATTCAAAAGATGGCTTGATAAATTTTGAAATTATATGAGAATATATATATTTGTTATTAAATAAATGATTCTTGATAATGAAATATGTTTGTATTTGTGAAAGCTCGAAATTTTGTTTTTGCTCAGCAATGCCTCGTAACCCTAGTCTGACGACGGATACGGGTTAGGGGTGTTATAGATATGCAACTAAGATGGGTAACTACAATCAAGGTTGGTCAAATAATTATCTAACACAAGTTTCATATTCTTCATATTACTATCCATAAGTAATATGAAGAGTAATAAGTACATGGAAGACCTATCCCTTGCTACACGAGTTGTAACGTGGGATGAGAGCATGTCTTCGATTCAAGATGATATGTCCTCCATATCCAAGATGATGAAGCAAATATTAGAAGTTGTCCAACATCATGCCACAATTAAAACTCTGATGGAAGAGGTCAAGCATGATATTTCTGAGCTCGAGGATGAGGGCCACTCCACTGTTATTAAGCATTATGAGTTAAACAAGGATGTTCAACAAAAGTTCAGAGTTGGAGATTGAGACGAGATCATGAGAAATGAAGAAGAGGTCTTCACTCTGGTTAATGTACGAGTAAAATTAGGAGTAGGAGTAGAGTTACATCTAGATGAAGAGCTAAAACGAGAATTAAGCGAAGGTAAGGAGGAGCTGACACACTTTTCGAATATTGTTGAAGAAGAAACAACCAATGAACATAACAAGCATATCTACTTTCAGTTCGAAACGAGAAGTAAAACCAGAATATCTACAACTTATTATTACATTGTGTTTGTGATGCTCGAGGCTATAATACCCTAAAATGAGTTTTGGAGTTGGTTAGACTTTGGAGAGAAGTGGCTCGTGATGTGGCTTTCTCGACGATCAAAGATAAGACAAAAGTAATGTCTTCGATCGAAGAGGGAGGTCATTTTCTCGACTATAAAGAACAAATGCCAATTCAAAGTGTCAATTACCTTATGGAAGTTCTCTTATGGTGGTGATACAGATCGCCTTAATTATTGAGGACAAATTTTATTTGTGTTCTTTCTTATTTATTTTTTATTTTTTATTTTGATTATTTTACTTTTGGTGTGTTTGTTTTGTTTTTCTATATAGGTCTATCCACCGAGATTTACACAACATTGAGAGTTCCAACAAAGTTTGAGGACTACTCCACCATTTTGCAGCACTTACATTGGATAACGGAAGTATCCTTAAACTTTATCTTTAGTTGGGACACATTGGAGACAATGTGTAACTTAAGTGTGGGGGGTGTATATAGATTTTAACTTTGTGCATTTTGTTTGCATATTTTCTATTTTTGCACAATTTTAAAAAAAAAATCAAAATTTTTCAAAAAAAAATTTCCTTTTTTTTTTTTTTTTTTTTTTGTATGGTGCTTAGACAATAATTGGGCAATAGGTCATGGGTTGTAAATATCGAATAAGTACATTGAATTGCCAAGCATTTAAATTTTGACTAATACTAGATATTTTGATGTTCTTAATTGTGGACTAATTAGTTCGATTAGTTAATTTATATAATAGATTAGAGGTAATAATCTCAAATGAAAATGCATAAAGTGTACCATAAGATGAATGAAGCATATGGATCCTTATAGATAAATGATTTGAATTGTTAATTATTCATTTAAATATCTGTATGCTTGATAGAATTAGTGCTGTGAATAATTTGGGAAAAACCTTAGGTATTGTTTAAACTAGCCTAGAGCCTAAAAGCTTACCTTTTGCTATGTGCTTTTATTCCCTTATTGTTGGGCCTTAAGCATCCTTTTCCTTGTAACCTTAATATCAAAACCTAAAGCCTAAATGAGTTAAGTACTCAACCTTTCTTTGTCTTTATTTTTTTTAAATGAACTATGTAATGGATGTCAGGCCATAAACATTGAGCGTTAGGTAGAAACATTATGGCGGTTTTGTGTGTCATAAAATATGTGAAAAATAAAATAAAATAAAATAAAATAAAGAACACACAAATTTTACGTGGAAACCCTTTCGGGAAAAAAACCACGGGCAGAGGAAAAGAAAATTCACTATGTTGAATTCGAATCAATATAAGAGGAATAGACTATGTCTATTTATAGGCTTGTAAAGCCATATTCTAGTAGGATTGAAACACTTTATCCTAATAAATATAAAATAGATGGAGTTTAATAATATTTAAAAAACATTATTCTAAAATAAAATAAGTCTAAAATACAAAACATTATTTCAATATCAATTAACCACATTCAATCATGTATAGCATGCAATTCAATCAATTTTGGGTTAATATCAAGCTTATGAAAACTTAAAACCAACTTAGTAGCAAACAAGGATCATTTTGAAAATAAAACAAAAATTTGGGAAAAACCTAAAAATAGGGGTCACATAGTCGCGTCCCCTGACCGTGTGGAAAGGTTAAGGCTATATGGGTGGATCACATGGTCATGTGGGAAAACCATGAGCAAATTGATCTTGTGTGGTGTTGGAGTCACACACCGTGTCACGAACAATCATGTACCACCACCATTGCGTGCATCCATGTGCATAAAATAAAATATTTTATAAACCAAATTTAAAGTGCGGTTTTACTGCAAGTGTAACACCCTTAACCCATTTTTGTTGCCGAATTAGGGTTACGGAGTATTATAGTACAAAACAGAACATTTTATAACCAATAGCAATTATTTTTTTCAATTTAATTTAATAAATACTTAAGAAATTCAAAATGGAATAATCATGCATTTACGGGCCTTAAATTGAGCCTACATAGCCTTAAAAATAGTTTTCAGGCAAATAGGGTCCAAATCGGAACAAATCATAGTGCTCACCTATGTAACTCACTGACTTGGTTCACATGCCCGTGTTTCAACCCGTGTGCTAGCCCGTGTGACTCACTAACTTGGTTCACACACCCGTTTATCAACCCGTGTGCTAGCCCATGTGAATCTTGTACCTAACATGCTCAGGGCACACACCCGTGTGGGATACCCGTGTGTGACACACAGCTATGTGATAGCCCGTGTCTCACGCCGTGTGTTTCCAAAAATGACCAAGTTCATGCTATTTCCTCACCCAATTTCATAGGTACCTAAACCAATTCGTAATACATGTTTACAAGTCTATAAACACATCTTTATACAACCAAAACATGCCATTTTCAATCACCTAGCACCATACCAAGTATTATATAACAAACACATTTTAATGTTTATGTTACTAATTATAAAAAAAGATCATCTATAAGCCATAACATACACTAAAGTAACCCATTTCAAACACACCAAACCAACTTAATATGACACTTACCATTTCATAGTCTCATACTCAAATTTACTTAAAGTTTAACAACCATACTACAAAGCCTACCATTCTATCATCAAGTACCAAACATCACACATAGTCATGAATATAACATAATAACCATTAGCCCTCCTACATGCCATATAAGCCAAATGTTTACAAAATCTACGAAAATGGTCTTTGGGATAGTGTGATTCTACAAGTTGATCCAATCTCCTGATAACAGAAGGTAATATACAAAACAGAAGACAAGACATGAATAAGCTTACTTGAAGCTTAGTAAGTTTGCTAAATTAACAATAGAGCTCACCACAAATTAACTTAACAACACAATTGAATAACAAATAGGTAATTCCTTTTTGTTCATAATCTACCACAGATAAGAGATATGCATTTCATTAAATCAATTTGCTCAGATATCCTTAGTTCATCATTTCAGAAATGCAGAGTATCACTTATTCGAGCTAATTCCAGAACATTGACTGTTTTGCAATGCTGCTCATACAAGCTGACGAGGATCTGCAACATATGCAAGACCTCAACCATTGTTATTGTTCATTCATCAAAACAGAGCATTTAGTCATTTCACTAGTTCTCAATGCTACTCACACAAGCTATCGAAAATCCGCAACTTATGCAGGATTCTCAACCATTGGAATGGCCCATATCATCATAATAGGATATCTAATCATTTCATCACTTCACGTTCTAACCCAAGGCCGAATTACCTTAATCGTTCGTATTACCAAATCTTAATTGATCTAGTATGCTTAGAAATTCCACATCTTAAATATATAAAATATATGGAAAGAAATACTAATTACAAAAATTAGAAAAACGAACTTCCCAGGCTGATTTGTAATAATAGCCAAAGTACAGGGATTACTCTGCTACCTTGTCTTTTCCTCGGTTATCAGCACGTTCGTGATTAAAAATAATAATTTCATTAAATTAATTGAATCAACAAATAGTTTAAGTCATTTATGCGATTAAGTACTTTTTGACATTTTACAAAATTACCCCAAACTTTCATTTATATTCAATTTAGTCCTCAAGTCCTAATCATGCAATTAACCCAATTTTCCTAGAAACCCAATATAGTCGATTGGTAACCATCACCATATTAGCCTTTACCTGTGATTATTTCACTTTAAATCCTTGAAATTTTAACACTTTAACAATTTAATCTTTAAACCTTAAAATCATCAAAAACCACTTTATAATATAGTCCTATCTAGCAACTAAAATTAATAATCTATCACAAAATTTTAAGAATAGCTAAATCTCAACAATGGCATAATTCAAAACATTTAAAAGTTTTGCAAATTAATCATCAAGCTAGCTAGATTAAGCTAATACGAGTTTAAAAACATAAAATTTACCAAAAACGAGCATCAAAACACTTACCAATTGAAGCTTTAAAAATAAAAGCATGAAACCCTAAATTTCTTTTTTTTCTCTCTCCTTGTGTCATGGAGAAGATGAAGAAATAAGCTAAATTATTCTTTATCTTTTCTTTAATTTAATATATATACCTAGATTATTTTGTAAATATCTCAAATTTCATAATTAAACATTAATTAATCACAATTTACCTTAATTAAAATTATCCATTTAAATAAATAACTATATTGATCCACCCATTAAATCTTTATCGGCTAATTACTCATTTAGCCCTATTAATTTAGTAAACTCTACTTTTATAACTTTTACGATTCAGTCCTTTTTACCTAATTAACTATCTAAATGATATAATCTCATAACCAAAATTTAATACTACACTAATGACCTCGTAAATATTTACAAACCGACACGTCAGATTTATGGTCCTGAAACCATTGTTTCCGACACCACTGGAAAATGGGTTGTTACAGTAAGTGTACAAGTCTATTGTAATATTTATAGTTTCGATAGAAAACGAAGTATTCCAAGGGGTCGAACCCAAAGGATTACCAGGTGGGTAAATGTGTTTATCAAGTTCATTACAAGTTAAACAATTACTAATCTAATCGAGTCGGAAACTATTAGTACAAATCAAAATAAAATGATTTATAAACTAAAATTAAATTATTAATTACACTAACTAAGCTAAACTTTCTTCTTAATGTTTCAGATAACGTAAATGAATAAATGATGGTCGATTCATTAGCGGAGTGCTAATTAAACTAATAAACCTATACTGATTATATTGGTTGTCACTCTTAGTTAGGAATCTCTTCTCTGTCTCATCCTAGACTAAAAATACCTCCTAAGATTACCTCTCGGTCTCACTACTTGGTAAAATCATATCGAACTATCCAAGGATAAACTCTCCCTTCGGTCTCGTTTATCTAGGTTTTCTGCTAGAGGCGCTAATTCCAGTGTATTAAGCATTTTGATATAATCGAACAACCAATTAATCAAGAACGAACATTAACTTAAGCTAACAAACAACCAATCAACCAACCATCTAACAATTTATCACATGATAAAGCTTAACATCCAAGCAGACATTTCATCGACAACTAATCAGCACAATATAGAGATATAGATAAGAAATGCTCATTTAGATGTGGAACCAATGGCTCCTAAAAGCTTCATCCATATTCATTTACAAAGTCCTTTACAAGAAAGAAGAAAGAAAACTATAAGAATAAAATATACTCTAAAAAGAAAAGAGAAAACCAAAACAAAAAATGAAAAGAAAAAGAAAAGAAAACCTAACCCTAAAACTATCGAAAACTATCCGCCAACAAAATCTGAAATGAAAGGCTTATAAAGTTGTATTTATAGTCTACTAACATTTAACCTAACAATGACCATTTTGCCCTAAAGTGAAAAAGACAATTAAGGTTGTTTGGACATAAAATTGTCCCTACAATTTTTTCACCCTTCAGGCAGTGACGTTGCGATACCCACAACAGTCTTGAGATTGAAAGTCTTGGGGGTCTTTGTATAGCAATACCAATGTGGATGGTCTTTATTCTCCTTATTTTAGCACTGTTAGGGGTATCACGACTTCCATGCTTCGATATTGCGGTACCCCTTTCAAGGTGATGTTTTCTTCACATTCAGGCCACTTTTGACTCCCTACATCACTCAATCAACTTGTTACGTTTCCCATGACCTGGTTGGTCAATTTGGTTCTCAAAAATGGCTTAAATAAAAAATAATTTATTAACAATAAAACTAAAAATTGAAAAAAAAACTATATAAAGGAAATTTAAATTGTTTAAGAATAATCTCCTTAAGTGTATTAGAGAGTCTAATTTGACGTATTAAATTATGGCAGATCAAACCCCCCACACTTAAGTTTGAGAACGGGACCTTTCAGTCACAAAAATAATTCGGAAAAACCCGTTCACATTGGTTCCTATACTATCAACCAGTTTGGGAAACATAAAATCCCCTTGACTCTCTTGATTGAAGTTAGAGAGTATTTGTGATAATGTAACTGTTACAGAAAGATATATGGTTCCCTGAATTTTGTATCAAAGAGGTTGATTTCGATTGAACTTAAATCAGATTAAAAATTAATGATTAACAAACTATTCACACGATGAATTTCTTTTGACATAACACTGCTAAATCTGTAATGCAGAGGTCCTGCAATCATTTTGCAGGTCAGTTCCCTCTCGGTTTGCCAAAGGAAGACATGTACACATGTTCGAAGCATATCTAATAGCAAAGAAGAAAAACGTCTCTACAGCGGTCAGGGGTGCTGAGTACGGGAAGTTATCTCCACTTTGAAATCGGGAACGAAAAAATTTTCAGGCCATCGCTATCATTTCAGCTTTTACATTAATCATAGATGATTTGATATCTATTTACGTATTTTGTTTGAGTTGAGTTGAGCCACAAGCCATTTCAATCCCAATGGTAAGAAAAGATGTGCAATTAGTACCTATGTTCATCAGGCTGCAACAACACAGAAATTAACCACTAGTACCTATCTCAATGAGGCTGGAATTTTGATGATTTTCTTTTGGTCTATTTCATACTTACATTATATGCGACTAGGGATCTGCAGTAGTTGATGTTTGTGAGTACTGTACTGGTTGATCCACACTCACTGTCTTTAAGGGAGACTGCTGATCTATCAAGCTTGATTGACCAGGTATATTGATGGTTTTGAGCAGAGGCTCCAACGTGTGAAAATGACCTCTGCATCCTTACAGTCCTTGGGACATGATTTCGTCCTTCAACTGATGGCCTTCGCCTGATTGGTTGTCTTTCAAATGAGTCTTGCCTTGATTTGGGTGCACTTTGTGATCTGGCTTTGGCTCTTGAAGATTCTGTGTTAGCCATGTAATTGGGGAATAAGGGGTACTCATATGACATACATTCCACATATTCAGGTCTTGGCAATGCTAAAGGTGGTTTGGAAATATCTGAATAATTCCGGGGGCAGCTTTGTGATGTAGTGAAAGAATAGTCCTCAAAATGACCAATACATGCTCTGGGACTCATGTCTGTCAAAGCTGATGGTGCTGAAGATAACTGATAATTTTCTTGCTTGGAGCATGCACGACTTGAGGGATAATGACTCGAAAATCTATGTTCCACCACTCGTTCTTCTTGTGGATGGTGTGAATAGCTATTTCTGCTCGTCGAACATCCCTTTGAATCACCAAGATCCATATCTTCAATCTTAATGTTTTCTTCCATTTCTCTGTCGATCTCCTACATAAACCAAAGTCATATGGCAAATTTTTAATAGAAATTTTTGCAATGCTTCTAATTTTTAAGAAACAGTACTAGGCTCTTGTGTTTTGCTTGTAACTCGAACTTACTTGACATGCATGCCTGAACTGGTGTTCTGGTGCTGACCTTCTGTGAGGTGATTGTCTCTGGCTAGCTGGCTTGAATACTTCAACCATCCGAATCCTCTGAGATCGAGCTTTGTCTTGTGCTGCAACCAATGGCTGCATGCAACGCAGAGTAGCAATCGCCTGTTTTCTCACCAGGTGACCTCTTATCAGTGCCTGTAACTTTACTATTCCTTTTAATGCATTCAGAGCTTTTCTAGCCTGTTACAACACCAATGGATCCAACTTGATATTTCATAATGTGTCAAATACATACAGTTTTGGGTGCCAAATTATACTTTGGACGATTAAGAAGTTACATACCAAATATGACCGGAAGGCGGATTGAACTTTTGTGACTGCAGCTTCTTCAGCTGCGCCAACTTTCTCAGTGGCAGCGGCGGGTAAATGGATCACAGCTACAACAGGAACGTCAGCAGATGCTGCTGTTGCCACTGCGACAGCCATGGCATGCTTTTTCTGTTCATCCTTAGTGGCTGCCTCCACTGAAGGCGGTGGAGTAGTTGGAGCTTGTTCTGTAGAATTTATGCCCTTTGTAGGCGTTAACGTAGCTGACGACCTCCGAAAGCTCCATCTCCTTTTCTCTTTAGAACAAGTTGATGGGATTGGAATCGTAGTAGAATTCTCGGGAGCAACCGACGAATTCTGGTTACTTGCGTATTTCCCTTTCTCTTTCTCCTTAACTTTCTTGCCTGTTAAGAAGCTTTTAAGCCATTTTCCTGTCTTCCCCATTTCCCTTGGCACCTCTGTAGAACTCCACTGTCCACCGTTGCATCAGACAAGATCATACAAAGACGACAGCAGCAAGTGATGTATAGATCTCCACGGCTATAAATTTTAGCTTTCACCATGTAATGGGCTTCCTTTTTAAAGCATATCTTAATTACACATTTCAAATTTTTTTCTTGTCTTTCTTGACAGCCTAATCTTACTGCTGCATTATTCTTTGTGTAGTGTAACTACCATGCCATGTTCATAGGATGATTCGGCAATGCTCATTAAGCCCTGAATGATAGCTTTCGAAAGAATGAAGAAGCTGCCTTGTCTAGCCACTTGCCACCGTCCTGGAAGATTATTGGCTAAGATTCCTACCTTGTTTGAGGTTCTTTAGCATCCCAGTTTCTCCTTGCGGTTAAAACTTTCTCATAAAATATTATGGTAACTGTGTCATTCAATAAGGGATGGGACATCTCAGAAGCCATGTGAAAAAGGGTCGAGAACATGCAGAATCCTTGTAAAATATTCGTTTCAGGGTGGTGGATCTATCCACTAGTAATATTCCGAAAGGTCGTGAAAGTAACGATCTTATTATTATTTCTTTTGTTGATATTTATTATTGATATTTAATATAATTCACTATGATAAAAAAATATTACGTTTTCAACAGTAATTAAAACAAGAAAACCTTGTATCAAAAAATATATATATATCTTAGAAATCGAAGACCTCTTCTGGCTTGCGCGTTCCACTAAGGAATATGCAGTAACATTTGTTGGCTGAGCACATGTTTATCCCCGCTGGTGCAGTATTCGCTTGTCTTTAGTATCATGTTCTCTATCATGGTCCCCATTGGCATTGGATATAACTTCTTTTTAATGGTACCAAGACTCAGTAAGAAGTCATCTCGCCATCTCTCTCTCTCTCAATCAGTATTATTATAATTGACAAATTGCTCAAGATAGAAAAAAAACGTTTCTCTTTTAACTTTTAAATTTTCCTACCTTTTCTCTTTAAATTATATCAAATGCTTACAAACTATTTATAGGCTATTGTCCTTAAAAAAAATTAAAAATATTAAAATCTAATAAAAGCCATAAACCAATGATTCTTGACCTTTCATTGCCATAAACCAATGGCTCTTGATCTTTCATTCTCCTAAAAATAAAACTTCTAAATTAAAACCATTAAAATTACATTTAAGTTTAATCAACAAAACTCCCTTGTAAACTTAAATGTTTCTGCCATCCTTCATGCCGATTAATTTCTTGCAGTTGTCGAGAAGTACCATCGATAGCGGTTTCATGAAGATATCTGCAACTTGGTCCCGACATGCCACATGCACTAATTTCACACTTCCTTCCCTTACATGATCTCGGACGAAGTGAAAACAAATGTCAATATGTTTGCTTCTCTCATGATTCACTGGATTCTTTACTAACTCAATTGCTGACTTATTGTCAATTCGTATCTCAGTCGCACCGAGTTGTTGTTGCTTTAATTCGTTCAACAAATTTCTGAGCCATATAGCATGACACACACACCAAGACGCTGCCACATATTCAGCTTCACATGTCGAGAGTGTCACGATTGGTTGCTTCTTTGAAAGCTAAGTAAACGTCGTGTTACCCATAAAGTACACATATCCTGATGTGCTTTTCCGATCGTCTAAGTCTCCGCACCAATCACTGTCAGAGTACCCAATCAACTTGTAATCTTCCACATTTGAATAAAATAACTCGAGTGATACCGTTCCTTGGATATACCGTAGGATTCGCTTCAATGCTTTCCAATGTGAATAAACTGGCTCCTCCATGAACCGACTTACAATGCCAACACTTAGCGAAAGATCAGGCCTTGTGCAAGTGAGATAGCGAAGACTTCCCACCAAACTTCGGTATTTGCTCGCGTCGACTCGTTCTCCTCCATCAAAATTTGAGAGTTTTACACCTGGTTCTATTGGTGCTGAAATCGGTTTACAATATGCCATCTTGTATTTCTTCAAAATTTCCTTTGCATATGCCTCCGGTGACACAAAAATACCTGCCACTTCTTGTCTTACCTCCAAACCAAGGAAAAACTTCATCAAACCTAAATCTGTCATTTCAAATTCTTATGTCATTTTGCTCTTAAAATCTTGTATCATCTCACCATTGTTCCCCATAAAAATGAGGTCATCAACATAAAGAGCAACAAATAACATATTACCTCTATTCTTCTTCACGTTAAGGGCATGTTCATAAGGACATTGTTTGAACCCGTTCTCCTCGAAGTATGTATCAATACGAGTATTCCATGCCCGCGTTGCTTGCTTCAACCCATAAAGTGCCTTTTTCAATTTTAGCACCTTCTTCTCTTCTCCACTTTTCATGTACCCGGGTGGTTGTTCGATGTAGACTTCTTCTTCGGGCACACTATTTAAGAATGCCGACTTGACATCCATTTGAAATATTGGCCTTTTGAATTGAGCCGCTTGTGAAAAGAATAATCAAATTGTCTCCATTCTTGCAACGGGAGCAAATACCTTGTCATAATCGATTCCCTCATTTTGTTTGTATCCCTTTGCAACAAGTCACGCCTTGTACCATTCTATCTCGCCTTGAGCATTCATCTTTCTCTTGAACACCCACTTCACACCAATGGGTTGACTTCCTTTCAGCAACTCTGTTAACTCCCATGTATTACTGCGGTCAATTGCTTTAATCTCCTCGTCCATGGCAGTTTGCCACTTCTTGCCTCGTACCGCCTCTTCAAAACTTATACTCTCGGAATCTACCAAAAGACATACAATGTGTACCTCATTTGTTGAATCATACAAATCTTGCAAACTTCGCATTTTGGGTTGTTGCGGTTCATCTTCATCATCGATAGTTTCAGAATTTGTCGGTATGATTATTGGTGTAGCGATTAATGATTCTCTATATTTGATGATAACCTCCGTTGAGTTATTCCAATCCCACTCGCTTGCTTCATTAACTCGTACATCACGACTTACCACAACCTTCTTACTTATCAGGTCGAGTAGCTTGTATCCTTTTGTTTTATTATCATACCCAATAAAAATAAACCTTTTGCTTTTGTCTTCGAGCTTCGTTCTTCGCTGATCCGACACATGTGAATAGGCTTCACTACCAAATACTTTGAGATGAGAAACTATCGATTTTTGTCCACTCCAAGCCTCTTGTGGTGTTTGATCATTCAACTTCACATGTGGACACCGATTTTGTAAATAGATGGCACATTGCATGGCTTTCGCTCAAAATTCCTTCGGTATTTTCTTGCTCTTAAGTATTGACCGAACCATATCGAGAACAGTCTAGTTCTTCCTCTCTGCCACACTATTTTGTTGGGGAGAGTACGATGCGGTTAGGAATCGTCTTATGCCTGTTCCTTACAATACTCCATGAAAGCCGTTGAAGTATACTCACCACCTTTATCAGATCATACAGATTTGATGTGTCTACCGGTTGCCTTTTCTACCGTCACTTTGAACTTTTTGAACACCTCGAACGCCTCAGATTTTTCTTTCAGAAAACAAACCTAAGTTTTTCATGAGAAATCATCGATAAAGGAAATGAAATACCTTTTACCGCTAAAATATTCGGGGGTGATTGGTCCGCATATGTCGGTATGAATCAATTTGAGAGGTTGTTTAGCCCGATATTCTGCCTTCTTTTGAAACCAAGTTCTCGCATGCTTTCCGAGCACACATTCTTCATAAAATTTTTTCTCGTATAGTCTATGTCTGGTAGCCCGTGCACCATGTTCTTCTTCGCCAACTTGTTTAGACCACCATAATGTAGGTGATCAAAACGGAGATGCCATAACGACGCCTTGTCTTCTACATCGACTTGCAAAAAATTTTCTTGAACGCTTCTCAAATTCAACTTGTACATGCGATTTCTCCCCATTCTAACTTGAGTGACCAAACACCCTTTGCTTATCTTTTCAGTGTAACACCCGGTCTTTCATAAGTACCGAATAACCTTTTTCTATGAGTTGCCCCATACTCAAAATGTTGCTCTTGAGGTCTGGTACATAATAAACATCTTGGATAGACCCAACTAACCCATTTTTTTGTAAATAAAAAATGGTACCTTGGCCTTTTACCTCAACTTTCGACGCATCTCCAAATGACTCATGTCCCGTTTCAACCTTTCGCATCTCTTTGAATAGGTGTTTGTGCCCACACATATGGTTGCTTACACCCGTTTCAAGGTACCACACCATGTTGTTATTGGTGTTAACTTCATTGTGTGCCATCAAGAGAAAACCTTCTTTCGCCTCTTCATCTTTCGTAGTTAGGTTGGTCGTTTCTTCCACCTTTTTCAAGTCGTGACATTCTTTAGGAAAATGCCCTGTCTTACCACAATTTTAACACTTATCAGAGTTGCAATCCTTCGCATAGTGACCATATTTACCACACTTGTAACACTCGATGTTGGAATAATTCGATCGACCGCCTCTTCTACGACCGCGTCCTCTTTCACGCCAATTTTGTTGGTTTGATTACTCCTTCTCCTCATAATGCCCTTCTTGACTGCGGCCTCTTCCACCGCGACCATTTCCTCGACCTCTACGGCCACGCCATCTACCTCGAAAGTTTTGAGAATAAAAAACCTTTTCGTCTTTGATTGAAGCCTTAGTTTGAAGTGCTTGCTCGAGTGTCTCTCTTTCTTCTTCTTCTTACATTGTTCATGTGCCTCGAGAGAACCAACGAGCTCGTCGACTGTGAGCATTGCTAGATCCTTTGACTTTTCTATGGCACATACGACATTCTCAAAATTTTCAGTTAACGACCTCAAAATTTTTTCAACAACTCGTGCATCGGTTAACGCTTCTACATTTCGGTTGAGTTGGTTCACTATAGTTTGAACACGTGAAATATAGTCGGAGACACCTTGCGATTCCTTCATCTTCATGCCTTCCAACTCACCGCGAAGAGTTTGAAGGAAGACTTGTTTAACCCGGTCGACTCCTTTGTACACCTTCACCAAAATCTCCCATGCTTCTTTTGAAGTTGTCGCTCTCGCAATCTTCTCAAAGCCCGACTCGTCAACAGCTCAGAAAAACATGTACAATGTTGCCTTATCTTTCGATCGCATCTCTTTTAACGTCTTGTTTTAAGCCGTCGTATATCCCACGATAGTTGTCGGTTCTAAAAAACCTTTTTTGGACCACCTCCTAACCATCTTGAGACCCGAGGAGAGCTTTCATTTAGATGCTCCAATTCTCGTAGTTCACCTTCGTTAGTCGAGGCAGCGACACATTACTGGTCACACTCTCCATGGCTCGGATACCAAATTGACAAATTGCTCAAGATAGAAAAAAAACGTTTCTCTTTAACTTCTAAATTTTCTTGTTTTTTCTCTCTAAATTATATCAAATGCTGACAAACTATTTATAGGCTATTTTCCTTTAAAAAAACTGAAAATATTAAAATCTAATGAAAGCCATAAACCAATGACTCTTGACCTTTCATTGCCATAAACCAATGACTCTTGACCTTTCATTCTCGTAAAAATAAAACTTTTAAATTAAAACCATTAAAATTACATTTAAGTTTAATCAACAATAATGTCATCTCACAGCTTTCTCTCTCTCTCTATTTGTATGGTATAATTAATTTCTTATCCCATGCTCAGCACTTGTTTGTTGTATGTAATAAATATAATTTATTAAGTTTATTTAGTTCCTTTATTCTGATGATGGATTCTTCGACCAAAACCCTTCCCTCATCCAAAAATCTGCCTTACGTTGCTCTTCCACTAATCCAATCCTTTAGAAATCCATCTCTATCCCGTAACCTTTCACTTGAAAATAATCATAGAAACCACCTTTTTAGCGTATTCGTGGATAACCTCTGTTGCAAGATTTCTAGGACTACACATTGGGAACTGTTCAATCTATATGGTAAAGTCCTAGATGTCTATATCGCTCACTACAATAGGAGGGAACTTAGCAACCCGATTTTCACTTTTGTGAGATATGGATCCCCAAGGAACATGTAAAATGCCATTGAAATAGGAAACGATTGACTAGTTGATGGAAGACATATTTTGGTAAAAAGGAGCTCAAGCAAAAAGCCAATTAATCTAAGCCCTAGTCGGGGTAAGTTTAGGAGTTGTTATAGAAAGGGGGACCTCTTCAATGTTAGAGATAATAGGTCATACAAAGACATATTGATGGGGTCCCTAAAGTATTGATGGACAGATGAGACAATGAAGAGGCCAACGATAACTGTTGCGATCTAGTATCTTTAATATAGTATTTTGTCTCAAGTATATTTTTATTTTTTGAATAAATTGGTTTAATAATAATATCAATTAATTATAATGATACCATTTATATATTGTCCTCAATATTTTTGCATGCAAAGCAAAATTGAAGCAAATACTGGCTTACTAGTTATCTAACATTTAACTAATACTAAGTGGTATTACATGATCAAATCATAATATAGAAAGACAACTTGTATTAGTAGATGAACCTAAACATGTCATTAGTCTAATTGGAAATGACCAAATCGATTAAAAAACTAATATGTCGTCTACCAAGTCAAATTGGAGAGTTGTTTTGTCTTTAGCATCGGAGCGGATGACTCCCAGCAGCTTGAGACATATATGTGACTGACTGGACTAACAATACTTAGTACGTTATCCAAGTAGAATAGATCCTAGATCTATTGATTGATTTATTCACTTGTGATGTTCATGTTCGAAAAATCTGATTAAGAAAACGGTTTTCAGTTACAATGGAAGTTTAAAAATTTTTAAAATTGAGTTGGTTGGTGATATTTATAGCAATAAACCTTTTCTGAAAAAGTACATGTGTTTTGTGCGAAACGAATCTAAAACATTCCCAGCTTCCAACTGAACAACTTTTCGGTTATCCTCGTACCCCAAATTGAGTCAAGTGTGGGGTCGAACAAGAAGAACCAAAAACGATTTATTATTTTCAATAGAAATTGTAATTCCTAGAAAATAGAATTTATTCTTAGAAAATAAATTCTCACTACTTTCTAGTAGAATAAAATATATGAAACTTGTGTGTAAAAATTATGTTTATAACTCTACTAGTGTCGTCTATTTATAGGGAGAGATAGGAGAATCCTAATTGAATAAGTGTAATAGAAATAATATTTATTTGTAACAACCCAATTTTAGATAGTGTCGAAAAATATAGTTTCAGAACTCAATTTTATAAACCTAGTCAATGAGAGATTATGAAGAGAAAGATTTTAAAAAGTTAGTGTTAAAATATACTAATGAACTATTGAGTAATTAAATGGAGAAAATCACTAATTAAAGTATAGGGACTAAATTGTAAAAATGTAATCACTATTGAATTTTAAGTTAGAAAATGCTTGAGAATTTAATAAGTAATTAAACTAAGGACATTAGAGTAAATTAACCATTATTAAAGTATATTACTAGGATTCTATGATGACATCTATTCATCTTGATTAGCTTGTTTAATTATAAATAATCTTATATCATTCAATTATTAAAGGTGATTAATTAAGCCTAATCAACCCGCTAATCTTAGTATAAATTTTAAGTGATAGTGGATGAAATAAAAGCTATCAACTTCTAATTTCTTTGGCCATCCATGTAACACCCCACACCCGTACCCTACGCCGGGACAGAATACGAGGCGTTACCTAACTTAAATGAATACATTCACATGTTTCCTAGTCACCAATAATTGATCAAATTTAAAACTTTTCCAATCTTTACCACAAACTCCTTAATATGGGCCTACGAGGCTCCAAACAATCATTTAAAACCATTTGGGAATGATTAGGGTCTTTTAAAGAACTCTGAAAAATAACATTTGACATCAGGGCACACGCCCGAGTAGAAGGGCAACACGCCCGTGTGACCATTTCAACATGGTCGTGCTGATGGCCCGTGTGGTCCACACGGCCTAACATTTAGGGACACGCCCGTGTCCTCTACCCTTGTGGAAATAATTTCCAATTCGAACCTACAAGGGTTTTCACATGGTCTGACACACGTCTGTGTCCCTCACACAGCCACGACACGCCCGTGTGCAAAAACCTGAACATTCTGTTTCTGACGTAAGCAATCCTTAAGGGCCACATGACCAAGGCACACGCTCGTGTGCTAGGCTGTACCCTTCACATGACTAAGACACACGGTCATGTCTCTGCCCGTGTGTTTACTACCATGCATTCTGACTTGCAAATTTCACGTGCAGGGACACATGGCCGAGTAACATGCCCATAGGGCTAATCGTGTGTCATACACGGCCTAGACACATACCC
The DNA here is from genome assembly GCA_025698475.1 of Gossypium anomalum. NCBI lineage: Eukaryota > Viridiplantae > Streptophyta > Magnoliopsida > Malvales > Malvaceae > Gossypium > Gossypium anomalum. The sequence goes on from CM046965.1 coordinate 47,599,242, forward strand.
GTGTGCCTACCTATGTAGACAAAATAAGGCTATTTACCAAGCCTCTTTGCCACCCGTACTTACACAACCTGCATAAGATCACTCTATACCAATACAAGGACACATCATATAGTCAGAACAATCACAATGGACAACATTTCATTTGGGCAATTTACTCATCTATGAAAATAACATCTTCTATATATATATATATATCAAAATGAATATTGACCATTATCCATGGCCTTATACAAAATAAAGGGGTTTATCCCAAGCCAACACATTTGGCTGATTTCTCAATGACACAAAACATTGAAGTCTAAGACCTATACATGCCATACCCACAAGTAAGAAATCTAACTATACCAAGTACTTCAGATGATAGTGTAACTAGCTTCTCCGATGTAAGCGATGATCCTCGAACTACTTTAGCGACACTATAAGAAAATGGAAAGAAGAGGGAGTAAGCATAAAGATTAGTAAGTTACATGTAAATAAATATAACAACAATTTTACCATTTATCAACATGCTCATAACACAAAAGCAAGCATAAGCACAACTTACTCGTCACTATCCCATACCCATCATATAGCATATATTGAGCTCACATCTCATACATACCAAATAGGTACCTGTACCAGTCACAACAAAGTTATACTTTCTTCATTAACTTAAAATATAACTCTCACCGTTGAACCACTCAGAACACTATCAGATATTCAATAAGCCTCACACATGGGGTAGAATGCTGATGCTATGTCCTAGAAATGGTCTTACACTGGCTCATACCTCAAGTCGATGCCATGTCCCAAACATGGTCTTACACTGACTATCATCATAAAGGCAGACGCCATGTCCCAGACATGGTCTTACACTGACACATCTCGTAGCCGATGCATGTCCCAGACATGTCTTACACTGGCTTACGTCTCGAGGCCAATTCATGTCCCAGACATGTCTTACACTAGCTCTCATCTCAATGCTGATGCCATGTTCCAGACATGGTCTTACACTGGCTTTCGTATTGTGGCCGATGCATGTCCCAGACATGTCTTACATTAGCTCACAAATAACCCAAATGTCATGGCATAAATATTCGATTTATTTCCTAAGGTTCAAGTGAGAATTCTTCTATCTCAATTATCATCATACATTATCATTTCCACAATCAAGCATTTCATGCTATATCAATTCAATCACATATAATAATAATTTAATTGTATTATTTACACACAACTTACCTCGGATTACAAAATATGGCGACTAGTAGGTCTATTCTACTTGCTTGGCCTTCCCTCAGTCTAAGTCCATATTTGGTATTTCTTGATCTAAAATGGCAAAATTTCATCCATTTCATCAGCATATTAATCTAGACACTCGGAAATTCACAATTGGGCAATATGACCATTTTGCCCCTATGTTCGAAAATTGATTTTTATCGAATTTCTTCATATCATAAGCCTAGCCGAACCCCTTTTTACTCTTATATCAATCCAAAATTTCCACTATTTCAAAAATTTATCACTTATTTACCACTTGTGCAAAAAGGTCCCTAGTCATCCATGAAAACCTCTTCACAAAAGTTGTTTATTATACATCAAAGACTCATACCCTTCATAAAATTTTAGAAAACGACATGAACACTCTCATGATAAAACCCTAGACTTCCAATTATTTTGCAAAATGGTCCCCTCATTTGAAAGCTCATGCTTCAAGGGATCCAAAAATGTAAAAATCATCAAGAAAACTCATTAAAATCACTTACTTGTGAGGGGATAGCTTGGCTGAAAATTTCAAAGCTCCAAGAGCCCTTATTTTGCTGATAATTTTGGTGGTAGTGAAGAAGATGAGAAGGTGATATTATCTTTCCCTTATTTTATTTCTATTTTAAATCAATTTAGCCACCAAACCCACTAAATTTGGACTTTTTGACCAAGTTTGTCTCCTATGGCCGGCCATGCCTCCCTAGGGGGTCTAATTGCCCTTTAAAGACCCCCAATTTAGGTTCTCTAGCTATTTGGAACTTTTAGCTATTAAAATAGAACTTTTGCACTTTATGCGATTTAGTCATTTTTCGCAATTGGGCTCACAAACATTAAAATTAACTCGCAAAATTTTTCACACACTCTTATAGACATGCTATAACCCAAAAATAATAATAAAATAATTTTCTTGACTTTGAATATTGTGGTCTTGAAACCACTATTCCGACTAGCCCTAAAATCGGGCTGTTACAATCCAAGTGAAGAAGAAAAGGGAAAGAAACTTTAGGTTTTCTAACCATTTCCATCTACAATTAACTAAGGTACTCAAGCCCTTTCTTTGAATTTTTTTATAGACTTGTGATATAATAAGCTTGATTAAGTTGGCCTATGCATTATATTTCTTAATTTGTTAAGTTTATACAAATTTCCATTGATGGAAGTTGATAAATTAAGCTTGAAATTGATGGATATCTAGTTATTCAACTTAGATTTTAGTAAGATTGTATTAGAAGATAGTGAAAATTAGCTTAGAATTAAAGGTTTAGTTAATTTTGACATTTGGGACTAAATTGAATAAATTGGAAGCTATAAGAAAGTATGCTATAGATTAAAAGTACAAGGTCCTTAATGAAAGAATGTGAAATTAGATCTTGATTCAATGTTAAATATCGAAAATATAAGTGTTTGGATATAGGGACTAAAATTAAAAAAATGTAAATTATGTTTAATTATATGTTTTTCATGTGATTGGGTGCAAATTGTTGCTATAATCAGATTATTGTATATAGCTAAATATGATGTTAGGTTGTCTCGAGATAAAGGGAAGACAAAGGCCATAGACGAGTAGCTAGTCTAGTTTGTGCTTGATGGTCGTTAAACTAACTAAAAATTTGACTAAAGCAAGCACACCTATCGAACAGTAGTTTAGTTATGGTGAGACTGGAAATATCGTATCCACAAGGACTAAGAGTACTAGTAATTACTATCTTTTTATTATCTAGCCTAAGAATTAAGAGATGTTTTTAAACTAAGACTAATTATCTAATTGATTAAGATTACGACTGATATTAAAGTTGGAAAATACTTTTGGAAATATGATGAAGAAGACAATACCCAATGAAGAATTCACCTAGACTTCACTTATTACTTTTGAATTATACGATTTATTCACTTGACTTAAACCATAGAAATCCCTGATTTATGTTAATATCTCTCTCGAGACTAAAAATAACTGACTTTAGGTTGATTAATTGAAATCTCTTTCTAAATAAAACCCCTATTGTCGCATTAACTCGATCTATGGATTTCCTTATTAGATTTGACTCTAATCCGAAAAATTTATGTCGTCCTATCTCTAGGATTACATGCAACTCCGCTTAACTATGGAGATCTACTCTTAAACAGGGACTTTTGCTCCACTGAATAAGCACATCAAAACCTGAATTAATATCATAGAAAATTAAAACAATGATTTAAAACTCACAATTAAGAATAAGAACAAGCATTTATCATATAATTCAAATAGTAATAAGATCCGTCTCAGGTTTCATCTCCCTTAGGTATTTTGGGAGTTTAGTTCATAATAATGGAAAACATCTCAAAATTGGGAAAACAACAAAACATAAAGAAACCCAAAGAAAATCTAGAAATTGAATGGAGATCTTCAGTCTCGAAGTGGATCCTACTTCTGAGCTGATTCCGATGGCTGTCCTTAGGTATTTTCTGCCTTTTACTCTACGTGTCCCATTTGATCCTCTTCTAGGGTGTTTAAATAGACTTTTGAATGCCCAAAATAGCCTAAAATTAGCCTTTTTCAAATAGAATTAGACTTCGGTTTAACAGGGATACGGTCGTGTGCCACGCCCGTGTGCAAGTGCTCAGGCCGTGTGCAATTCTGACTTGATTTAATATCGACACAGCTATGACACAAGGGCGTGTGTCCTGTCTGTGTGTCACACACGGGCGTGTGGATTACCCATGTAGAAATGCCTAGGCCGTGTGAAATATTGATTAGGCCCATTTTGCCCCTTTTTGGCTCTTTTCATGCTCTTTTCGCCTTCCTATGCTCACCTAAGTATAAAACATGAATTTAAAGGATTAGGAGCATCAAATTCAATGAAACCAAGGAAAAATCATCCATAAATATGCCAAGCATGGGGTAAAAATATGTATATATTATGGTTTATCAAATATCCCCACACTTAAGCATTTGCTTATCCTCAAGCAAAATCCTCAACTCACAGTTAAAACAACTTCTTCTCAACTTATAATTCTCATCAATAATGTTTCGAAGTAATCCCTAAGTAATCATACATTGAGAGCTTAACTAAAAGAACATTAAAATTTCCAACAATCCAAGTTGAGCATTTTAATCATAAAATCATAGGTTTCCCCCTTTATCTAAGTAATTATCTTTAATTCCAAATTGACAAGGGTTGACATCCTCACTAAATATTTACTCAAATCACTCAAAGCGTTTAAGGTTCAATAATTAAGCACTCAATAGTCAAAAATGAAAAGTTATCACCATAGGCTTGCATGAAAATCAAATCTCCACCACATTAAATGATATGATACACAAATCAAAAGGTCTTTAAAGGGTTGTAACGGGGCTTGGGTTAAAGGTGTGAATAAAGGCTAAAAATGACGGTTAGAATCGAGATTGACTTGATACATCACCTCACTAGAAAAATAAGCTAACATTAAATAATTACATCCATCAAATTTATTAAAGATAAAATAAGCTTCTTCTCTGAATATGGAATTAAATATTTAAGCTCAAAACAAAGAACTAATAATAATATGTATGTTTTTTTTTAAGAATAAGAACAAGTAACGAGAGAAAATTATACAACTCAAATGAAAGAACATAGTTAGGAAGTTAACCAAATCAAATCTCGACAAAAAGGGAATCAATAAAATAGGAAAAATTCTCAATGAATCAAATATGGGTTAAAATTTAGGGTAAATTAAGAAATGGTTTGTTAACCTCAAAGGGTTTCACTAAGGGTTAATGATGAAGGTAGGCTTTTTGTGGGGTAAGTGGGTTAAAACCTAAGTGCCTTTATCATCTTAGTATATCAAATCAAAGGTGTGGTCTTAACATGCATAATCGAAGCAAGTTCTAGAATAACAAATCAATGTTGACACACTCATAACCAATAAAAATGTGAGCAAGAAAGATCTATGCTCTAAAAGGCTCAAAATCTCACAAAAATTATGGGTATTTGATGCCAATCCTATAAATTCAAAACTTCAAGACAATACCTCAATTCAGGGAAACAACCTAGAAATTTTAATTCTCAAAAGTCAACTTATCATGCTTGATTTTCTAATGTCTTACAGTTTAAACAATCAATGCACAGTTACCTATGATTTAATTCAAAACATATGAATAAAAATTATAAATCAATCAGAATTGACTCTAATAATAATATGAGAAAATTATTTGAGAACGAGATAAAAGTTCAGGGATTTTCTGATAATCATATGAATAACCTCCCCACACTTAAGATGTACATTGTCCTCAATGTACAAAGATAGATAATAACAATATAAGCATAATATCAGAAGAGAGGGAGAGAAGCGAAACTGCCCTGAATTTTTGGCTGAAATCCTTGAAAAAGCGAAAGCTAGAATTGTAGATAAGGCCAATGAAAGGGATGATTCTGAGTTACTAATAAGAAAATAAACACAACTGTGGAAGAGAATTAAGGGAGTACTCGATAATAACTATAAAGATAAATATAGTTCAAAATATAAAACATAAGTCTTCAAAAATAAATAAAAGAAAAATAAAATTAAAAATAAAATAGTAATAATAATAAAATAAAAGACTCTAAGGTTTTCATCATCGGATGCCTTATGGGTTGACGGTGCCGAAGGTTGTGGAGGTGGTGGCAAATCTGTCGAAGAGTGGCATCGATGCTGTCGAACTGCTCAAAACACTACTGCTCAAAGCGAGTGAGTCACTCGAATATATCTATCAAAGTGGCAGCAGTGGGGTGGTGACTCTGTGATGGTGGTGGAGGTGGGTCCTCATGAAGGGGAGGGAAATCATCAGTAATATCCTCTGGCTCATCCTAGTCATCAAAGTGAACGAGTCTGTACAGAGGGGGGTCAAATCCACGGCGTCGCTCTATCATCCTCATGTGGATCATACTACAAATTCCCTGAGGAGGCATCTAGCCTAATAGTGTGAGTGTTGATGACATCTCTGGAATGTCGAAGAGGCTAAAGTGCCGAGCGATACGAGTCATGTACAATCCATCTGATGGCGAAAAGCAAGGGCAATAAAGTATGCCAAATCAAATACATGACCAGTCGCCATGCTCCAAAGATAGTATGCATTACAACTCCTGTGCTCGCTTTCCTGCCAGTCAATGTGTGAGCTAATAAGGCGTGGATGTATCCTAGAGCTAGAGAAAGAGATGTCGCCTTCGAGTGATTTCGGTCATAATGGATCTGACTAACTGTGAGATCGGTCCAACAGCACGAAGGTGAGTAATGGATGTGACGGTGAAGGTGAAGAAAGTTGTCGGCACGTATAAACTCATCGGTGTAGATGCCCAAAGCTGCGCCAAACTCAGGGACGCTCATATGTTGCACTAAGCCACCAAGTCGAAAAGTGATAATACCGGCCTCGTCATGGGTATTCATCACATGCTGTAGATGGAAAGTAGTGCAAAAATCCAAGGTAAGCTATGAATAGGTGGGCTCAATAATCGCAAAGAACCGATCCCACGGGGCAGTGGTAATGACAGCGCGGACCTCATCAACGATGAAACATCCCAAAATAGGGCCTAAACAGAATAATGGTTGTGAAACCATGAATTCGAGGTCAAAAATATTTATTTTGATTAAGTTTTAAGGTTTATTCATTGATTGAATAATTGTGTGAAAATTTCGTGAAGAAATTTTATGTATACATGCTTAATTTGATAATTAGGACTAAATTGTAAAATTAGCAAAATGTGTGTTCTAGATAATAAAGGGGTTTTAATTGAAATGGGTTCTTAAAGTGGAGGTCCTTATTTACAATTAGACCATTATATTTAAGTTTTGACAAAAATGGGCAAGAATAGGACAAATTTGGAAGAAAAGCCTTTAAGGGCATTTTGGTCATTTAGTAATTAAAAGAATTAAAAAGGGAAAATAAAGAAAAATTGGTTCATCTTGTTCATGGAGGCCGAATATAGCATGGGGGAAGCCATGGTAAGGGTTTCCAAGCTTTCCAAGCTCAATAGTAAGTCCGTTCTAGCCTCGTTTTTAATGTTCTTTACATTTTTGGAGTCTTGGTAACTTGATTTAGCTTATTCTAGCAATAATTCATGCTAGGGTTCATATTTGGAAAAATACCCATAGGTTAAATGTATTTATTTTGATGTTTTATGGTAGAATATGAAGCTTGAAATTATGTTAAACAACTTTTGCTAAGCGATTTTAAGTGAAAACGAGTAAAACGACATAATCGGTAAAAATACCTAATGTTCATAAGTACATGATTGAGTGGGAATTTGATGTTGCCATAGAAGGGAAAAATGTTCAACGTGTCATAAAACATAAGAAAAATGGATAAATTTTAATTTCCAAGCCTAGGGGCAAAATCATATTTTTGCAAAGGTTCAGGGGCAAAATAGTAATTTTGCCAAAGTTTGAGTTAGGGAATGTTTTGAATAGTACATTAATTAAATAAGTGAAATATGATGTTTTAGATCCCAGAAAGTGAGATTTGGACCTAGAACGGGAGAAAAATCGAAAATCAGGAAAGTTTGTGAAATGGTCATTTTGGTTTCGAGGTAAGTTCATATGTTTAATAAGCATTTAATTATGAATATTTGAATGATAAATTGATATTTTGGCCATAAGTACTTTAGTATTGAGTTTCAAATATAATGATTAGTGTTCAATAATAATTCAATATTGGAAAGAGAACTTGTATAATTTATATGTAAGACCATATTTTGTATTATGGCTTTGTATGATAACAAGAAAGTATTGGCTAGCATAGTTTGATGAGAATAACTAAAGTTGATGATATGATGAGATTAAGAATGTAAGTATGTAAGTTGAGTAGAATTTTATTATTATGCAATTATTGTTATTAATATTGTTATTATTGAGTTATGCGAATAACCTTGAGAATTTGAGCAAGTATGTTTTAGCTATGACTTGACAAGGCATTGATATCTCAAAGTCCATGGTTGTACCATGGCAATTAAGGAAGAATTGACGGAAAAGTCCATGTTCATGGCATGGCATTTAAGGAGGAATTGACAGTTAAGGATACCATGTAAGACCATGTCAAGACATGGCATTGGTAAGGCAAGGATCCTATGTAAAACCATGTCAAGACATGGCATCGACATTGATTAAGGATTCCATGTAAGACCACATCAAGATATGGCATTCGCACTAAGATAAGGATACCATGTAAGACCATGTTTGGAACATGTCATTTGGTAAGATAAGGATATCATGTAAGACCATGCCAAGGCATGGCATTGATAAGTTCTATAAGGAAAGGAAATTATGTAAGACCATGTCAAGACATGGCATTGATGAGTTACTATAAGGCAAAGGTCCCATGTAAGACCATGTAAAGGCATGGCATTGGTGAGTTCATAAGGCAAGGATACTACGTAAGACCATGTCAAGACATGGCAATGGTAAGTTCAAAAAAAGAAAAGGTTCCCGAGTGATCCAAAGAGTAAGTTAAAGAAAAGACAAGGTGAGAACATGAAGAAAGAGTACAAGTATGCATTTAAGGCTTATTTAATATTGAGATTGTAAGTAATTGAGATTATCAAGTATTAAGTAAGTGATGAGTTTTCAGTGATGCTTGTGACACTTTATGACATGATTGGCAACATGCCTATATTATGAAAGAGTACTCATGTGTTAAGTGAGATGTTGCAGGTATGTAAGCAAGCTATTAAGTAAGGTGCCTTTTGTATTTTGAGCCTTTGGTAAGGTTACTGATGAGTAAGATAGGAAAGTAAGAACTAAACATTATTTAAGCAAATTATGACAGCATAGTAGTAAGCTAAATTGATTGCTAATGCTTATTATTTTACATGTGAACTTCCTAAGCTTTATAAGCTTACTTCTTTCACTTTCCCATTTTTTAGAGTACTTAAAAGCAAGCTCGGGTTGGAGGTCATTGGAGATCACTTCACACTATCGACTATCAAGTTGCCAAATGGGTATCTTCATTTACAAACGTTATAGTTTATGGCATGTATAGGGACTTAGCCATTTTGTGTGTAAGTCCTTATGATATGGCTAAAGAATGGTATGTAAATATCTGATAATGATTAGCTATTGAAATGACTAATGAAGAACATGTTTCGATGTTATGTATGCCTAAATGGTAGTTAATACAAAGAAATTATGAAAAAGTGAAATTAGCATTAAAACAGTATTGAACAACAGCAGTGACGTGATCTTGAAAAATCACCAAGAATAGTAGAAATGGAATCAGGTGATTAATGGGATATAGAATTAAATAATATTGAGTATATTTTCATATAAAAGAAACAAAGTAAGCAAAAGAAGTGTATATTAAGAGATATTTGAATTTTAGTGAGACAGGGTCAGAGCGATTTTTGAATCCCCTGTTCTACCTTTATAAATTCACTAAAAATTGTACAAAAATAATTAGGAGTTATAGTTTATATCTATAGATTCCTTAGTGAATATAATTTCAAGAGAAACAAACGACATGGTTATTTGAATTCTGTACATGGAGAAAATTGATTCGTAGTGAGGAGATCAGAGTAGTCGAGCAGTGTAGTAGGATAAACTTTAACTAATAAACTGTATTGATTGGCTAGACTAAAAATTCTGGAAAAACAATTAGTAAGAAGATGTATGAGTCTAGTTTCAGGAAAAATTCACGAATTTAAATTTTGAGTTTTGTGACTTGAGTTATGATTTATTTAGTAACCCTGACGCAGGTGGGTAGTTTTGTAAAGAATAATGAAATAAATTGTTTTGATTTGTCTAAGTATTCGAAAAATTTTTAATGTCCCCAGTTTGGTTCCGAACTATTTCAATTGCATGTTTGAGGGTCTCGTGAGCCCTTTTTAGGGACATATTGAATGAATGTAAATTAATTAATTTTAAAAGCAAATTTTATGCCCCGAATTAGTAAGTTAAGTCAGGCAACGCCTCACGCTCGACTCCGGCGATGGTCTCGGGTAAGGGGTGTTGCATTTATTAGTATCAGAGCAAAGGTTTAGTCGGTTCTTGAAATATTCAGTATGAGTTAGAGTCTAGCTATACATGCCATATTGAACTATGATAGTGTGATAACCCCAACCCAGATATAAAATGTTTCGTCAGACAGATGCGCACTCCAATCGAGCTAAGTTTGATAGTACAAACAATATGTTTATGATGAGTTGTGGCTCATAAAATGTAAGAATAATGGTTCATGATGTTTATGTGATAACGAATAAATTGTGAATAAGAATTGTTCTGGAAATATGAAAGATGAGATAAAATGAAAGGAAAGTTTATATTGAGATAAGTGTTCATGTTAAACTGGCATTTGTATGATGCTATATGTATAACTAGATAAGTTAAGTGAATGCTATGAGTAATTTTACTTGAGATTTATGAATGCATGTATAAGTGAACTAATTTGCATAAGATGATCATGAAGTCATTTTATTATGAACGTGCATGTTAAGTTGCTTGAAGCAAATTGTATAATTGTGATAATATTTTAATATGATGAGTGTTAAGTTATATGCATGAGCATGTAAGAGGTAAGTCAGAGGTGTTACAACCTCACCCCTATTATCAGCAAGGTAATTCAGAATGAGATTTCATGAAATTCAGATTGAATAGGCTAAAGTGGAAAACTAAAGAGTTCAGTGACAGATTTATTGAAGATGTAATCAGAGTCAAAAATGATTTAGCAAATGAACACAGTTGCAGAAAGGATGCCAGGTTAATAACAAAATCATCCGGATAACTGAAATGCCACAGTAAAAGAAAGGTCAGGCTCAGCTAATGCACTCATTCAAGTATGATGTGTAAGGTATATGATTGCTAGATTTTCTTCCGAATAAATTCCAACTGAAAATGGGATAATGTGAATTCAGTAATGACAGAATTAGGCAGAGGAATAATAATTGAGCCGTATTAATAGTTGAATGTAGAGTTTATAGTTGAGAAATTATAGAAAAATCTTTTTCGACTATTATATGTGTACATTTACTTTTAGAGATATATATAAATATATGCAAGATCATAGATGCAAAAGTAGTATAGTTTGTTTGAGCTGTGATTGATATTGCTTCATCTATTCCAGTTTTCTACTTCAGCGTGTAGATGGAAGGTTGACAGTAAGATCTGTATGAAGTTAGTGATTTGTATTGTTAACTATTTCTTAATGAAAGTAAAGTAAAATTTTATGGCTTCTGTCATAGTTGTTCCCAGTGCTTATGAGTATTATCCTTTCCTTTTGGAAATTTTCTGAGATGCTATTGAAACCTTAACTATCCTACATGAGATGTGGTTACCAGGAATTCTGTGTAACTCCATGTTCTGAGATTTTATTATCTCGATTTTATTAATAAATTACTGTTTAAAGTATCAACCATGAGACATTAGCAGAAAATGTTGTATTGATGAAAATGGTTTCTTCTTATTATGAGTATGTTTATGATGATTATGAGTTCGGGCCTGATAATGAAAGTACAGAGGTATAGTTATCAGAGGTATAAAGATTCTACTTTTGCACTGGTTGTTATTAAAATTTGTGTTTAAATCTCTCAGATGACCAGGATGTTTTATTTTCACCCAGGACATTATTTACTAAAGTAATTGAGAAGTCAGTCTTATTATGGCATTATGAATTTCGAGTAGTATGAGTATTATGGCCTCAGTGTAGTTTAGTTCAGACATGTGTATTGATTTTCATTTTTCGCATAATCTTGATATATATATCAATGACTTAAAGACTGAATGCTATGTTCTTTCGAGTTATGCAGTAATAATGATTTGTGATTAGCTCTTTGAAGAAATCACGACAGAATGTATGTTTGAGATATCATGACAGCATAAAGAAGAACAGTTTTTGAAAAGTTATTATCTTTTAGTTGAGACTGATTTAGTTGAGCAGTTGATTGAGTTATATGTATGTTTGAATTATTCATGGCTTCAGAGGTAAATGCTGATTTTTCATGTATAAATAGATAAATGACCCGATTAAATAATACATATTCTAGAGTTTATGGTACAAAGTTGTATACGCATATTAGAATGGTTGAATCAAAGGTATATTTTTGCAAATCCAAGTTGTCTAATTGTTAAAGTTCTCATTGTATGAAGTTTAGTTTGGCTTGAATTCATGCTAATAAAGTATAAACAGTTGAAGATATTTCCAATTGAAGTATCCATTATGATTCAGCTTGGTTTGAATAAACAGTTTACGGTTTCTAGAAATGTGTTAATGAGAAATCAAGAGATTTTGCAACAGTTATGATGCCTAGCCAGTGATAATTATTTGATTATTTGAGACGTACAGAGATGGATGATAACTTGAGCTAGTTATACTAGTAAGAGTGTGAAATGTTATGTACTGGACCTTGAATCTGATACTTGAACTTTTTGAGAGTTAAAGTTGATTTTCAAGTATCTTAGAAGCTATTACAGTTAGTATTGATGTTTGTGTGAAAATGTGAGGGTATTTCGAAGAATTGTGCAATAGAATTATCATTATCACCAAAAGGTTAAATGAGCTATGATTGATTACTCGAAGAAGTTTGTGTACTCTTCTCAGTACGAATGAGTTTTTCTACTGAAGGATTATCCAAGTTATTCATTTTGAGGTTGTTAATTCATTCAGAGTGTAAATTTTAATTGTTATGGCTGGAAATCCAGGGTTGCACCGTGACTTCAGAAGAAAGCTACAGTAAGTTTTGACCATGAGATTGCTAAATGTTACTGCATGTCACCTTTGTACTGATAGTTGAATTGAGGAAGAGAAATTTGCAGAATTAAATTGAGCAGAAAGGACTAGAGGAAAGTGAAAATTAATTATAGAAATCAGATACAGATTATCAAAAATTGTATACAGAATTGAAAGGTAGAATATTGACACTCAAAAGAGAAACAAGTATTTTTTTTGAAAGTACCTTAGTGGCAGAGAATTTCCATTTTGGTAAGAAAAGAAGAGTTAGTTGCGTTTCATCAGAGAGTATGAGGTTAATGATAAAATAAGGTCAGTTACTTATCAGTAGGTATTCTAGTTTAGAGCCTTAGTTTAAGAAGTAAAATGTTGGGTACGCCAAGTCTGAATGAGAATTTGAAAGTGTTGCTGGAAATCAATTTTGAATCCATTTGTAGGTAAGATTTTCGGGGACGAAAATTCTTAAAGGGGGAGAAATATAACATCCTGAAATAGGGCCTAAACGAAAAAGTGGTTGCGAAACCACGAATCTAAGGTCAAACAAATATTTTGATTAAGTTTTAAGGTTTATTCATTTACTGAATAATTCTGTGAAAATTTCGTGAAGAAATTTTATGTATAAGTGCCTAATTTGATAATTAGGACTAAATTGTAAAATTAGCAAAATGTGTGTTCTAGATAATAAAGGGGTTTTAGTTGAAATGGGTTCTTAAAGTGGAGGTCCTTATTTATTAATTAGACCATTATATTTAAGTTTGGACAAAAATGGGCAAGAATAGGACAAATTTGAAAGAAAAGCCTTTAAGGGCATTTTGGTCATTTAGTAATTAAAAGAATTAAAAAGGGAAAATAAAGCCAAAATTGGTCCATCTTCTTCATGGAGGCCGAATATAGCATGGGGGAAGCGATGGTTAGGGTTTCCAAGCTTTCCAAGCTCAATAGTAAGTCTGTTCTTGCCTCGTTTTTAATGTTCTTTACGTTTTTAGAGTCCTGGTAACTTGATTTAGCTTATTCTAGCAATAATTCATGCTAAGGTTCATATTTGGAAAAATACCCATAGGTTAAATGTGTTTATTTTGATGTTTTATGGTAGAATATGAAGCTTGAAATTATGTTAAACAACTTTTGCTAAGCGATTTAAGTGAAAACGAGTAAAACGACATAATCGGTAAAAATACCTAATGTTCATAAGTACATGATAGAGTGGGAATTTGATGTTTCCATAGAAGGGAAAAATGTTAAGCGTGTCATAAAACATAAGAAAAATGGATAAATTTTAATTTCCGAGCCTAGGGAAAAATGTAATTTTGCCAAAGTTTGAGTTAGGGAATGTTTTTAATAGTACATTAATTAAATAAGTGAAATATGATGTTTTAGATCCCGGAAAGTGAGATTTGGACCTAGAATGGGAGAAAAACAAAAAATTAGGAAAGTTGGTAAAATGGTCGTTTTGGTATTGAGGTAAGTTCATATGTTTAATAAGCATTTAATTATGAATATTTGAATGATAAATTGATATTTTGGCCAGAAATACTTTAGTATTGAGTTTCAGATATAATGATTAATGTTTGATAATAATTCGATATTGGAAAGAGAACTTGTATAATTTATATGTAAGACCATATTTTGTATTATGGCTTTGTATGATAACAAGAAAGTATTGACTAGCATAGTTTGATGAGAATAAGATAAGTTGATGATATGATGAGATTGAGAATGTAAGTATGTAAGTTGAGTAGCATTTTATTATTATGCAATTATTGTTATTAGTATTGTTATTATTGAGTTATGCGACTAACCTTGAGAATTTGAGCAAGTATGTTTTAGCTATGACTTGACAAGGCATTGATATCTCAAAGTCCATGGTTGTACCATGGAAATTAAGGAAGGATTGATGGAAAAGTCCATGTTCATAACATGGCATTTAAGGAGGAATTGATTGTTAAGGATACCGTGTAAGACCATGTCAAGACATGGCATTGGTAAAGCAAGGATCCTGTGTAAGACCATGTTAAGACATGGCATCGGCATTGATTAAGGACTCCATATAAGACCACATCAAGATGTGGCATTGGCACTAAGATTAGGATACCATATAAGACCATGTTTGGAACATGGCATTTGGTAAGATAAGGATATCATGTAAGACCATGCCAAGGCATGGCATTGATAAGTTCTATAAGATAAGGATATCATGTAAGACTATGCCAAGGCATGGCATTTGATAAGTTCTATAAGGCAAGAAATTATGTAAGACCATGTCAAGACATGGCATTGATGAGTTACTATAAGGAAAAGGTCCCATTTAAGACCATGCCAAGGCATGGCATTGGTGAGTTCATAAGGCAAGGATACCACGTAAGACCATGTCAAGACATGGCAATGGTAAGTTCAAAAAAAGAAAAGGTTCCCGGGTAATCCAAAGAGTAAGTTAAAGAAAAGACAATGTGAGAACATGAAGAAAGAGTACAAGTATAAGGCTTATTTAATATTGAGATTGTAAGTAATTGAGATTATCAAGTATTAAGTAAGTGATGAGTTTTCAGTGATGCTTGGGACACTTTATGACATGATTGGCAACATGCCTATATTATGAAAGAGTACTCATGTGTTAAGTGAGATGTTGCAGGTATGTAAGCAAGCTATTAAGTAAGGTGCCTTTTGTCTTTTGAGCCTTTGGTAAGGTTACTGATGAGTAAGATGGGAAAGTAAGAACTAAACATTATTTAAGCAAATTATGACAGCATAGTAGTAAGCTAAATTAATTGCTAATGCGTATTACGTTACATGTGAACTTCCTAAGCTTTATAAGCTTACTTCTTTCACTTTCCCATGTTTCAGAGTACTTAAAAGAAAGCTCGGGTTGGAGGTCGTCAGAGATCACTTCATACTATCGACTATCAAGTTACCAAATGGGTATCTTTATTTACAAACGTTCTAGTTTATGGCATGTATAGGGACTTAGCCATTTTGTGTGTATGTCCTTATGATATGACTAAAGAATGGTATGTAAATATTTGATAATGATTAGCTATTGAAATGGCTAATGAAGAACATGTTTCGGTGTTATGTATGCCTAAATGGTAGTTAATACAAAGAAATCTTGAAAAAGTGAAATAAGCATTAAAACAGTATTAAATAGCAGCAGTGATGTGAACTTGAAAAATCACCAAGAATAGTAGAAATAGAATTAGATGATGAATGGGATATAAAATTAAATCTTATTGAGTCTATTTTCATATAAAAGAAACAGAGTAAGCAAAAGAAGTGTATATGAAGAGATATTTGAATTTTAGTGAGACAGAGTTAGAGCGATTTTTGAATCCCCTGTTCTGAATTTATAAATTCACTAAAACTTGTACAAAAATGATTAGGAGTTATAGTTTATATTTATAGATTCCTTAGTAAACCCACTTTCAATAGAAACAAACAGCATGGTTATTTGAATTTTGTACAGGGAGAAAATTGATTTGTAGTAAGGAGAGGTCAGAATAGTCAAACAGTGCAATAGGGGAAACTTTAACCAATAAACTATACTAATTCGCTAGACCAAAAATTTTGGAAAAAAATTATATGAAGATATATGAGTCTAGTTTCAGGGAAAATTCACGAATTTAAATTTTGAGTTTTGTGACTCGAGTTATGATTTATTTAGTGACTATGATGCAGGTGGGCAGTTTTATAAAGAATAATGAAATAAATTGTTGTAATTTGTCTAAGTATTCGGAAAATTTTTAATGTTCCCGGTTTGGTTCCGAACCTTTTCAATTGCATGTTTGAGGGTCTTGAGGGCCCTTTTTAAGGACATATTGAATCAATGTAAATAAATTAATTTTAAAAGTAAATTTTATGCCCCGAATTAGTAAGCTAAGTCAGGTAACGCCTCGTGCTCGACTTTGGCGATGGTTTCTGGTAAAGGGTGTTACAAGCTAGTCTGACCTGCTCTAATGTGGCCTAGTCAATACATCGGCCCAAACCTAGCGGTTGCACGCACAAAATCTAAAACAAGTCTTCCTGTGGGCCTAATAAAAATTGAAGCAGAGGGCGACGAGCTTCGATTGAGGCGCTCGAGGAGGTTGCTCCAAGACCCTTCCGCTTTTTCAAAGTGGGGAGGGCAGTCTTCTTGCCTCGTGTGTTTGTCATAATAGACCTGAAAATAATAGAAGTAAAAAACAACACCAAATATTTAACCTCGAGTCAAATGGAAAAAATAATATAGAATCTAAGTAGTAAAAATAAAACTAGAGTCCTGAAAAGAATATTCTCTAACACTAATCATAACAACGACTAGAATAATAGAATAATAGCAAAAAAAAAGATAGGAATATAACAATAGCATTTAAGGAATAGAAATTAAATAAAAACAAAAACAGATGGATGCCAATACTAACAATAATAAAATAGAATAAAGCAAAAATTGAAAAAGCTAGAAAACTAAAACAAAGTAGTAATAGTAATAAAAATAATAATCATAATAATACTATCAAATATAATGACTAATAACAGTAATAATAATGAAGACTGTTAAAAACTAAATAAATAAAGAAAAATATACTAAAATTAAAATGAAATAACAATTAAGAAATAGCAAATAAATAAAGAAATAAAGAAATAAATAAGTAAACTGAAATAAAATGAGGTGAGGGTAAAAGAGGAAACCACGGACAGTGGTCGGAGGTGCGGACGGCGGTGTTGACGGGAGAGGGGTCGGACGGCGGTGGACGGAGTTGGTGTGTGCGTGTGAGGGGGTTGGAAGTTTGGGGGTAGAGGAAGAAGATGAAAGGGAAAAAGAAAGGAAAGGGAAAGAAGGGCTGGGGGGTAGGAAGGAAAGAAAACAAAGGGAGGGGAAAGGGAGAAAAGATGAGGAAGAAAGAAAGAGAAAGGGAAAGGAAGGGGAGAAGGGGGTCGACCGGTGGTGATGGTGGCCGGAATAGGGGACGGACGATGAGAGGGCTACGGCAACTAGGGCTTGGGGGGAAAGATTTGAGAAGGAGAAGACAAAACTAAAGTTAGGTTTGGGGGTTTTAAAAGGGACACGGTCATGTGAGACCCATGTTAGGCTACACAGCCGTGTCACACGCCTATGTGGCTCTTGTGTAGCCCGTGTTAATCGCGAATATTGAATGCCCATTTGTCAAATGGCCGTATCGCATGGCTGTGTGCTACGTTGTTCGCTTCTCCCACGTCCGTGTGGTATCCCACATGCCCATGTGTACAAACACACGGCTGTGTGCCTGACCCGTGTAACTCTTTAACTTGTTTAAAATTTGAAAATTTAGCTCCAGTTTTTAGACGGCCTGAGACACGACTGTGTGTACTGGCCGTGTGCTTCACACGGCCGTGTTGCACGGCCGTGTGGCTCAATACTTGGGGATTTTTAGCCCTATTTCCACACGGCCAAGGACACGCCTGTGTGTCCAGGCTGTGTGGGTCACTGTTCCTACATAGAAACACAAAAAATAGATAAAATAAACGGGTTAGTGGTGTTAGTGCTCGGGTTGCCTCTCGAGAAGCGCTTATTTAAGTCTAAGCTCGACTCACCTCATATTTGCACGGTCATGGTGGTTCGAGGAGTTGAGGCCCCTCTTTCTCACTGCCAATTCTATTATCCACATACAGTCTAAGTCGAGTAATATTTACCTTGAAAGTGCCGAATTTAGAATGATGTACCTCAACTGTGTCGTATGGGAAAACATTAAGTACCATAAAAGGAGTCGCTCCGTTTGTAATGAGCTCAGAAGTAGCAATTCTAGGGTCCTTTTCATCTAACAATACTTTGTACCCGACCTTAAATTGCTTTGTTTCATCCCTACACTCATTGTAGTGTCACTTGGATTCATCGTTTACTTTTGGTTTCTCCTTGACATGTGTTCGCCATTCATCTAGTTCATCAATCTGAAGCCTTCATTCTTCGTGAGTTGCTTTGTTTTTGTTGCATGGATTAGAATGAGGCTCCGTCACGTTCTTCCTAGGGGACTCCTGCAAAGAATTTTGAGTTGCATCATTACTCAAATTAACAGAACTTAAACAATCATCTTGATTACTAGATATTTTAGCAGAATCATGAGCTTGAAGTTTAATCGTGTCATCACCTATACGAAGTATCAATTCTCCTGTGCCAACATCAATGATAGTTCTAGCAGTTGCTAAAAAGGGTCTTCCTAAAATTAAAGGTACGTCACTATTCTCATTCATGTCTAGAACAACAAAGTCAACTCGGAATATAAATTTATCAATTTTTACAAGCACATCCTCAACAATACCCTTAGGAAATCTAATAGTTTTATCTGCCAATTGGATGCTCATCCTAGTTTGTTTGGGTTTCCCAAGACCTAATTGTTTAAACATTTTATAGGTTAATGCTCGCCCCTAAATCAACCAACGCATTATTAATATTTAAACTACCAATTAAACAAGGAATAGTAAAACTCCCTGGATCTTTTAGTTTGTTGTGTAGCTTATTTTGCAAAATGGTTGAGCATACTGCGTTTAGTTCCACATGCGACGCATCATCCAACTTCTGCTTATTTGCTAAAAGCTCCTTTAAGAATTTAACGGGATTTGGCATCTGTGAAAGAGCTTCAATAAACGGTAAGTTAATATGTAGCTTCTTTAACAGTTTAAGGAATTTACCGAATTGTTCGTTTGTGTGGTCTTTCCTTGTTGCATTTGGATATGGAACACGTGGTGTATAATCTTTAATGATCAAATTCTGCTTATTTTGGTTTACCTCAACCTTACCATTGCTTACCATAGTTTCTTACCGCGGTTCAGATTCGGATTCAGCTAACCCTTCTTCATTTTGAACAGGAATCGCATGAAGTTGCTCCCTTGGGGTAGTTTCAGTGTTGCTCGACAAGCTACCTTATGGTCGTTTAGAAATTATCTTTGCCAACTGGCCTATTTGATTTTCGAGCCCTTGAATCGACGCTTGCTAATTTTTAAGTGCTGTTTCGGTGTTTTGGAAATGTGTTTCAGATACTGCGATGAATTTCATTAGCATCTAACCAAGGTTCGACTTCTTTTCCTACTGGTAAGGTGGTTGAAAACCTAGAGGGGGTTGTGGTCTTTGATTGCCTTGACCACCCTAGGAGAAGTTGGGATGGTTCCTCCAACCTGCATTGTAAGTATTACTATAGGGATTATTCTAAGATCTAGAATTGTTACCCATATAGTTGATTTGCTCGTTTGTAGTGCTAGGGTCGTAGGCTAGGCATTCTGGATTACACATTCCACCTCCACTTGCATCACACTGTATTACTGGATGTACCTACGTAGAAGCAAATAAACCATCAATCTTTTTATTCAAAAGTTCTACCTAATTTGAAAGTATAGTAACCGAGTCAACGTTAAAAAGGTCGACTGCTTTTGTTGGCTTTGTCCTCATGACTTGCCAATGATAATTGTTCAGTGAC
This sequence comes from Gossypium anomalum, assembly GCA_025698475.1. Lineage (NCBI taxonomy): Eukaryota > Viridiplantae > Streptophyta > Magnoliopsida > Malvales > Malvaceae > Gossypium > Gossypium anomalum. Next base: position 47,619,546 of record CM046965.1, read on the forward strand.
ATCTCTTCTATGAACTCATAAGCCTCTTCAGGTGTCTTATTGTTGATGGTTGCACCAGCAGCTGCGTCAATCATTTGCCTAGTTGAGGGGTTTAAACCATTGTGAAAAGTTTGAACCTGTAGCCAAAGAGGTTACCAATAGTGAGAGCACCTTCTCAATAAATCTTTGTATCTCTCCCATGCATCATAAAGTGTTTCTAAATCCATCTTCACAAAAGAAGAGATATCATTCCTTAACTTTGTTGTTTTAGCCGACAAAAAATATTTAAGCAAAAATTTTTCGGCCATTTGTTCCCAAGTAGTGATTGACCCTCGTGGTAATGAGTTCAACCACTGTTCAGCCTTATTTCTTAATGAAAATGGAAATAACCGAAGGCGAATGGCATCATCAGAAATGCCATTGATCTTAAAGGTGTCGCATAATTCCAGAAAATTTGCTAAATGAGTGTTTGGATCCTCGTCCTACAAACCATCAAGCTAAACAAACTATTGTATCATTTGAATCATGTTAGGTTTCAGTTCAAAATTATTTACAACGATGGCAGGTCTAATGATACTCGATTCAGTTCCTATTAAATTATGTTTAGCATAATTATACATAGTATGAGGAGCAGGATTCTGATTTACTGGATTTGCAGCAACCACAAGAGGTAGCGGATTATTCTGATTGTTAGCCATCTCCTCAATTGTAGTATGGATATCATCCTCTTGCTCTTCTTCTATGTATTGTAGGCTTCGCCTTATTTCTCTTCGATTTTTGCGAGCTATGCTCTCGATTTCACTGTCAAAAGCAAAGGTCCTGACGGGTTCTTCCTAGACATAAACTAGAGACACCTGTCAGAAGCAAACAAAAGAAAAATTAGAAACAAAAAATTAAACTAAAAACAAAAAGTAAATTGCAATAAAAGTAAAAATTACTAAAGTAATAAAAATCAAATGTTCCTAATATCTTAGTCCCGGGCAACGGCGCCAAAAACTTGATGGTCACTAAACTAACTAAAAATTCGGCTAAGGCAAGCACACTTATCAAACAGTAGTATAGTTATGGTGAGACTAAAAATATCGTATCCATAAGGACTAAGAGTACTAGTAATTACTATCTTTTTATTATCGAGCCTAAGAATTAATGGATGTTTTTAAACTAAGACTAATTATCTAATTGATTAAGATTACGAAAGAGATTAAAGTTGGAAAATACTTTTGGAAAACTGATGAAGAAGACAATACCCAAGGAAGAATTCACTTAGACTTCACTTATTATTTTGAATTGGACGATTTATTCACTTGACTTAATCCGTAGAACTCCCTGATTTATGTTAATATCTTTCTTGAGACTAAAAACAACTGACTTTAGGTTGATTAATTGAAATCTCTTTCTAATTAAAACCCCTATTGTCGCATTAACTCGATCTATGGATTCCCTTATTACATTTGACTCTAATCCGGCAGATTTATGTCGTCCTATCTCTAGGATTGGATGCAACTCCGCTTAATTATGGAGATCTACTCTTAAACAAGGACTTTTTCTCCACTGAATAAGCACATCAAAACCTGAATTAATATCCTGGAATATTAAAACAAGGATTTAAAACTCACAATTAAGAATAAGAACAAGTATTCATCATATAATTCAAATAGTAATAAGATCCGTCTTAGGTTTCACCTCCCTTAGGTATTTAGGGAGTTTAGTTCATAATAATGGAAAACATCTCAAAATTGGGAAAAAAACAAAACATAAAGAAACCCAAAGAACTTCTAGAAATTGAATGGAGATTTTCAGTCTCGAAGTGGATCCTACTTCTGAGCTGATTCCGATGGCTGTCCTTAGGTATTTTCTACCTTTTACTCTACGTGTCCCATTTGATCCTCTTCTAGGGTGTTTAAATAGACTTTTGAATGCCCAAAATAGCCCAAAATTAGCCTTTTTCGAATAGAATTAGACTTCGGTTTAACAGGGATACGGTCGTGTGCCACGCCCGTGTGCAAGTGCTCAGGCCGTGTATAATTCTGACTTGATTTAATGTCGACACGGCCATGAAACACGGGCGTGTGTCCTACCTGTATGTCATACACGGGCTTTTGGATTACCCGTGTGGAAATGCCTAGGCCGTGTGAAATATTGAATTAGGCCCATTTTGTCCGTTTTTGGCCCGTTTCTTGCTCTTTTCGCCTTCCTATGCTCACCTAAGTATAAAACATGAATTTGAAGGATTAGGAGCATCGAATTCAATGAAACCACGGAAAAATCATCCATAAATATGGCAAGCATGGGGTAAAAATATGTGTATACTATGGTTTATCAGTGCTTTCATTATTTGAATCCATTATATATATGTATATATATGACTTGCTACAAAATAGCTTGATTAATGTAATTACCTTACTTGCCTTATAATTAGGTAAGTAAAGAATAGTTGGTAACTTGTGAAAGATGTGAGATATTGATACAAGTCTCAAGGCCAAATTTCAGGCCCGTGGATATGATAAGCTTACACTACTTCAAGGCCCAACAATAAAGTCCAAGGTCAAGCAAATCAAACCAATATTTTATCAAATATAGTATGTGAGGATGAATCTTTTCAAGGAAACTAGAAATGATACATGCATAGAATGAGTGAAATGTATTAAAGTCAATTGAACCAAGTTGTCAATTTTCAATATAAAAAAAATTAGCCAAATCGCAATAAATTTCTGGATGGGATCTACGAATTTCTGGATTAAGATGTCTTTTTAGTGTTTGAAGATGTATTTGTTAGCTTCGAAACACACTTTGAACTACTCGATTTTAAGTTTGAGAACTCAAGTTATGACTGTTTAGTGATAACTGCATGAGTAGAATTTCTGGACTGGATTATTATGGAAATTATGAGTTTTGAGTTTTTAATTCAAGTTTAAATCACATTGGGTTCAGGTTTTAGGCTTAATTTTTATTTTATATAAGCCAAACATCGTATTTATCAACTTTTATTATTTTATTATTTTTATTCCAAATTTGTGATAATTATAAAGTATATTAAGTTATTTAGGGGTTTATGTCAACAAGAAAGTTTAGTTTAATACCACTTCTTATTTAGGTTAATTAGAGTTCTAGTATTTTTAAAAATTTATTTAGATTTATTTAGCTAGCCTATATAAAAGTCTTTTCATTGTACACAATTCAATCAATTCATTACTATTCAACAACTTCTCTTTTGAGTTAATAAATTATATTTGAGTTTTTTTTTTCAAGAATTTTTTTGAGTTATCTTTTAGAAGTGTTTTAACAATTTTTTCAGATTGTCGGGATCATCTTTAGACTTTTTCTTACCAAGTTTTCTTTCTTAAAGAGGAAATTAAAGTCATTTGAAGGGGCTTGTGAATTCTTTTTGTTTCCAAGGCCCCTTAAGACTTCTATAGGCGACGTTCCCTCTTTTCCATCTATCTTCTTTATTATTTGCTTTATTTTCTTCTTTATTCTATTTTGTTCCTATTTAATAACTTAAATATTTTATTTATTTATTTGAATGAATAGACTGATATTATTAGCACACAGCTCAAAGTTCCAAGAGGTTACATCAAAATAAAACATAAAAGACAAATACCACTAGAGCAAGAAAATAATAAAAGCAAACAGCAATAAAAAACAACAAAGAAACAGACCAAAAGTCCAAAACCATAAATGCACACATAGAAACATTCAAACAAACCACAAAACCAAAAGCAAAATCCACTCTGGCCTTCAAACAAAAGAGAGCACCCACAAATACCAGCCAAAAATAGCTTCCTTCTTCTTGTAGAAGACCCGTTTCAGATTTGAGAGGAAAACCCAAATGCTTTGAAACCAGACATGGAGATTCAGAGAACCTTCTCCATTACAAATAAAACTATGAAAGTCTTTGATCCATCTACATCCAGCTCCTCCAATCCCTTTCCATAGCCCGCGTTATAGAAGCCGGAACTCCATCAACCTTAAACCCAGATCTTTGTCTTCTTCGCCCTTCCGCTGCCAGGGTATGGGCTGCATCATTAACAGAACGAGGAACAAAAAGGTAAACTACCTTTTCAAAATGATGTTCTAATTTTTGAATGTGATGGATAATAGGTCTGAGAATCGATTTATCTTCTACCCTTGCTTGCAGCTTTTTAAAAACTGTCAAAGAATCCCCTTCCACGACCAGGCACCGAAAACCCATCAGTCACGCGAACAGTAACGACCTTTCCCATGCCCGTGCTTCAGCAATGAACGCATCAGCAACATCCTCTATCAGATAAGTTTCAGCTCCTCTAATTTCACCTTTTGAATCTCTGGTTAAAACTGCTATTGTAGAAGTCCTAGAATCTCTTTGAAAGGTAGCGTCAAAAATAATATTGATGAAGCCCTATATTTTATTTATTTATTTGTTCTATTTTCTTTCTTAATTATCTATAATTATCTATTTTAATTGTTTCCCTTAATTTTTAAATTCTTAGATCTAGCTTGGATTTATTTCTGTTTCAAGTTATGTCAAAATCCAAGTTTCTTTCCAATAGTTTAGAGCCCTAAGTCAAATCTGCGACTTGAAAAACTTACGATCCTCTTCCACTCTCATCTATATAATTTGGTATCAGTTTCTTGGGCGTTTTAGGTGTTCTTTGTGTTCTTATAAACCGATTTCTAGTAAACAACCTCAAAACTATTTGTTAATCATAATTTTCTTTTGATAAAAGTAATTTTTAGTAGGTAAACATTTTTCAATCAATCTAAAATTTTACATACTAATTCTTGGCACTCTTTTAGAATATTAAAAAAATATTTCTCATAAAAAAAGTGATCGAGAAAAATAGGGAAAAATAGAAAAATAGGAGAAAAATAAAAAAATAAAAAAATATAGTCTATGGGTTGAATTTCATGCCAAAACTTTTTAGTTTAAATTTCATGATTTTTGGAAATCAGGAACACCTCGAACGAAGTTTGTCAAGTTGCTCCAGAATTTTTTAGATTTTTGAGTTTCAGCGGTTTTCATTGACTCTTAGCATTAGGTTTTCATTTTTTTTTGTTTTTTATTGTTCTTTTATGCATTTTAATACTTTATTATTTCTTGTGTTAGTAGGTTTAAACAAGTTGCACATTCCTTCCTCCGTTCAACACAATTCTCTGGTGTCGAGCCGATTTTGGACTTCCAGTGCTACTAGGTTTGTTTTACTAGCTTGATTCTAATACATTTTGATTTGTTGATATAAGCACTTTTAAAAGACTCACAAGATCAATTATTATCTCATTGAGAATTTAATTTTATTTCTAAGTGCATAATGGTGAGGTTTGCTTAATGTTTTTCTTTTTGAGTGTTATGTTCTTTTTAAGCTTTCACGATGACTAGTGATACTTATAGTAGCAAAGGGAGTGATAATCCATGTGAAAAGCCACCAGTTACCATAAAGAACCTTGCTGGTTTTGCGACATAGCTTCAACAAGGCCTTTTTCAGGTCAATGATAAATTCAAAAAGTTTGCAAAGTTGCAAAAAGATCTAGAGGCTCAAGATGTTCAAGATCAGCAACGAGACAATATTCTAGACACAATGAACAAAAAATTGGCTCATCTAAGAACCCAAATTGAGCGTCGAAATCGTAATTGAGAAGATGAAGTTGACCAACCTCGTCTTTGTGCAAATAATGCCTAACCTGTCCCTTATACAAATGATGAGACTTTGGTTAATAATGACCGTAGCGACATTATTTAGGTAAATAAATGTTCTCAGTTCTACAATTTCATGGAAATAATGATCAAGAGACTTATTGTGATGGGAAAGGTTGCCATAAATTAGTTTTTCAATTCAAGGGGAGATGACCAAACGAAAGGAGGAGTCCGATTGATTTCTCACCTATTGTGAAATCTTGTTGGTGTAGTTCAAAAGATCATTAAGGTTTCCAATGTCCAATTAAATATGCAATTAGAGAAGAAACTAAGAATTTTCTCAAATATATTGTTAAATGTTATTAGTGTGGTAGCAAAGGTCACAAAAGTCTTGAATGTCCAATTCAATACTCACCCAAAGAGAAAGTAAATATGGTGTTGCACCTATTTTTAAGTTTAGATCTAGCATTGCATCTTGTTCTAAAGTTAATGCTGAAATAGATGCTAGAGATGAATCACCTAGTGAGAGTTGTGATGATAGTGATAGTGATGTTTGTGAACCAAAAAAAGATGATAGTGAGAATTTTCTTTCTCGAATCTATGGAGTTAGATGAGACAGAAACATCAATTTCTCCAATTGAGATGTATTGAACTAAATTGAATATTCATAATACTTGTGAGGGAGATATTGGAAGTGAAGAAAAATAATGTGAAAAGACCAAGAGAAAAGAAACCTTGAGTGATAAAAGTCTGCTTGATGGTCGAAATTTGGTGAGTGAAAATCCATATGAGGTAAAATTGGAGAGCTCTCAAGTGGGAAAAGAAAATAAAAAGCAAGAAAATACCCATACAAAAGTGAGGAATGATTATGTTTTAACTAACCCTAATTCAAATTTGTTTTGTGGTGTTTCTTTATTACATGACTTCAAGAATCCATTGGTGGACTTCCAATTATATTACTCTACTACCAATAGATGGTTTTACTTATGAGAAAGAGGTACGTTGAACATTGATGATTCTCTACAAGTGCTACAAGGTAAGAAATGCAAGGAAACATTACAAATTGATTTAAGAAGGCATACCTTGAATGTTTTTAATAAGTATGTTATTAATTTTGTTTGTAAAATATTTCCTTATGACATGCTTTCTTATTGGTCAAGTTTCAATAAACCATGTTCCGAAAGTTCACTTGATTTTATGAGTTTATCTAGATTTTTAAATGTTAAAAATAGTAATTTTATTTCACTAGATAGGTTTCTTAATGCATTTTATACATTTTCACTTGTAGAATTTATTTATATCTTAACCTTTAACAACAAATTTTTAGATAATAATCTTAACCTTCTTAATTTTTATTGTTATGTGAAATCCTTGACTCATTATTGGAAATTCTTAAGGATGGCCATGCATATTCAAAGAAAGTTACAAGTTAGTTTTTACTTGAACACTCATGTACCTAACATTTATTCATTTAGTGTTGATAGTTTTTTTTTTGAAGGAAAAGTACGTAATCCATACTGATTTGGGGGATCAAAATCATGTATTTGATCTTGGAGATAATTTTGGTGCGCAGGAAAGCTTAGATAAGTATTTGTTTGTTTTAATTGTTATTAATTTTAATCTCTTTTCATTTTCTACAACTAAAGATTTGAGGACGAATCTTCTTGAGGAATGAGGGAACGATACAAGTTTCAAGGCCCAATTTCAGGCCCAGGGATGTGACGGGCTTACACTACCTCAAAACTTAACAACAAGTTTTAAGGTCAAGCAAATCCAACCTAGATTCGATTAAAGCTAGTATCTGAGGATGATTCTTTTTGAGAAAATGAGGAATGATGGAATGGATGAAATGTATTAAAGTCAATTCAACCAAGCTATCAATTTTGAACTGAAAAACTTAGTCCACTTGTGACAAATTTTTGGATGATATCTAGGAATTTCTGTATTAAGATGTCTACATAGCGTTCGAAGATCTATTTCTTATCTTCGAAACACACTTTGAATCATTTGGTTTCAAGTTCAGGAGCTCAAGTTATGATCTTTTTAGTGAAGATTGCACGAGCAAAATTTCTGGACGAAATTATTACAGAAATTACGAGTTTCGGGCTTTTCATTCAAGTTTAAATCATATGGGTTTGAGTTTGAGGCTTAATTTTTTTTATATAAAAGTCTAATATTATATTTATCAACTCTTATTATTTTATTATTTTTTATTCCAAATTTGTGATAATTATTAAGTGTTTTAAGTTATTTAGTAGCTTTATGCCAACAAGAAAGTTTAGTTTAAAACCGCTTCTTGTTTAGGTTAATTAGAGTTCTAGTATACATAAGTGTTTTATTTATATTTATTTAGGTAGCCTATATAAAGGTTGTAACACCCTAAACCCGGCCCAGACGTTATGGCTGAATCTGATGATGTCACATGATAGGGTGTTTGAAACTAAGTTTCTACAATAAATCCATTTCCAATTAATTACTTTTCTTATCTCTTATTAGTTAATTAGGATTTTGAAAACAAAGTTCATTGCGGAAGCTTAATAAATAGTTCAAGTAATCGCGACATTAGGAAATAAACTTTAGCTTTTGAAAATCGAGTCTTCCTACATCTAGCAGTTATAAATCCATAGCAATAAATAAAAACCAAATTTAAGCAAAAGGCCCAAAAGTCCGTAATTTACATCAAAATAAACCAATAATCGTAAAATAAAATAAAAACCATGAAAGTCAAAAACCATGGTTATTGCCGAGTCCTCTGCCGCACCGATCCATCTAGGTCTAGGGATTACCTATGCACATTAAACAAAATGGTGAGTTTACGTAAACTCAATGTGTAATCCCTCAGAAACAAACAATAACAAATCATAGTGCACAACCAAAACAGTCTTGGGCCTAAGCCCTTTCCAGTATTAGTAACAATTTGGGCCTTAGCCCATCTTAGAACAGTATTAAGTATGCAGTAGAGCCTTAGCCCATCACAATATCAATAGCAGTCATGCAATATTCAGTAACAAAATCCTACCCAACCAGCCTCTACGCACCATCTCCATCCAACCCTACACTCCATGTGGGGATTAAATCAACCCACCCATCCCTACACTCTAGGTAGTACCGAATGCTGCACAACTCAGTAATTTACAGCTGAGCTACCAGTATATTAGGCTTAAGAGTCTTTTAGTACACTTCCTCCAAATATAATCAACCCAACCCCATGCAATCAACATACAAATCATGAAATGCTATGTCATGATATCAGTTCAGATAACCAGTTCAGTATACACGCATACTATCATCATGCTCAATATACAAAAATCAAATAGCCAGTTCACAGAATTAGGGGTCTAATTGATGCTTACCGACCCTACAGTAGGTTCACAGTCGACTCGGGCGACCCGTGCAACCTTAACAATCAATTTAGTGAAAATGGGCTCACACACCCATGTGGCCTACCTGTATGGGCCCACACGGCCCAAATTTGCCATCACCGTGTGGATCACACAGCTTGGCCCAAAATCTTACACACCTGTGTGGTTTACCCATGTGGGCCCACATGCCCGTGTGGCTCACATGTCCCAAATCAATCTAGCATGTGTGTCACACACGGCCTGCTTGGCCATCACACAGTAGTGTCATATGCGCACGACCTGGCCTCGTCGGATGCACGCCCATGCTGGGGCACATGGCCTACCACAGGACCAACCACACACCTGTATGGTACCGACAGTGGGATTTTAGCTTCCATTGAAACCCCGTTTTCTGCGTTTCTTAGTACATTGATTTGAAGCTAAAGCAACCTCGATCACTCCAGAACCTATAAATCGATATTCCAATGCCTAGAATAAGTGTTAAAGCGAAACTTAAATGAAACTTTATTGAGGTGCTGAACCCAACACCTTCAAAAACCTTGCCTTCAATCGAGTAACAGCGTTTCTACACCGCTTCAACGTTGACCGAAAGCTCCAACCCTTTAACCTTTTCCAAGATAAAAACGAGACCTATCAATCAATACCCTAAATCAAAATAGCTTCTATTACTACACTTACCGAAACTCACAAACTCGTAGAGGAAGAAAAATCGAAGAACTAGAAAACCAGAATTGGAAGGTAAAATTGCAGCAAGATTTCAAAGCAGAAAACAAAAGAAAAATGAGAACAAAAGGAGAAGAGAGGGAATGGGAAATTCAGTGTTAGAAATTTGGAAGAGGAAGAGGAGGTAGAATTTAAAAAAAAAATGTCAGAATGATCTAACCATAACTGATCACCCCAAAATCCATTATTTTTCTCCTACAACTCCCACTACACATCGAACTCAACACTACAGTATTTTACTTCCCTTGAAACTCCTACACGACACCAATAGCATAAATAATACTCATGCACAAACTCGAACACAAGACCTCATTCACACCAACACTCCACTTACCCACCAGACCAGCAGGCCCATTCTGATATAACTTACCAACAATTACCTAAGAGCCTACTAGCCAAAGATAGGGCTTTATTCATAAAAATTACCAAAATTTGCCCAAGTCCTGGCTTGAACTTGGGACCTCCCACACACACCCTAGGACACTTAACCGCTGAAGCAGATACACACTTGTGTCACACATTCGCAAAATAAAAAAAAAATTTAAATTTTGGGGCGTTACAACTCTACCCCTTAAAAAAAATTTCGTCCTCGAAATTTACCTGATCAGAATAGATGAGAATACTGCTGACGCATCGCATCTTTAGGCTCCCAAGTGGCCTCCTCAGTGCTATGATTCCGCCACAAGACCTTTACCAGTAGAATAGACCTTTTCCTCAGAACCTTTATATCATGATCTAGAATCTAAACTGGCTCCTCCTTAAAGGTCAAGTCCGGCCTAACCTCAACCTCCTCAATATGGAAAATATGAGTAGGATCAGAATGGTAGCACCTCAACATCGAGACATGAAATAAATCGTGAATATGGTCTAACTCTAGAGGTAGCTCCAACCGATACGCGACCGGTCCTACTCGTTTCAGAATACGGTAAGGCCCAATAAACCTTGGGCTCAACTTGCCTTTACGACCAAACCTCAGAATCTTCTTCCATGGTGAGACCTTCAAAAATACAAAGCCCCTCACAGAATACTTATTCTCGCGTATCTTTAGATTCACATAGGATTTCTGCCTGTCTGATACCGCTTTCAGTAGATCCCGAATCAGTCTAACATTATCCTTAGTCTCAAAAACCAATTTAGGACCCAGAATACGTCGCTCACCCAACTCAGTCCAACACAAAGGAGTACGGCATTTATGACCATACAGTGCCTCGTAAGGTGGCATCTGAATGCTAGACTGGAAACTGTTATTATAGGCAAACTCCCCTAATGTCAAATAGTCCTCCCAACTGCCTTGGAAATAAATAACACAGCTCCTCAATACGTCCTCCAGTATCTGAATCACTCTCTTAAACTGTCTGTCGGTCTGAGGATGGAACGCAGTACTGAAGTCTAACCTTGAATCCAGAGCCTCATGCAACTTTCCCCAAACCAATATGTGAAGCGAGGATCCCTATCAGAGACGATCGAAATTGGTACCCCATGCAGTCTCACTATATCAAAAATATACAGCTTCGCCAACTTCTACAGTGAATAATTAGTACGAATCGATATGAAGTGCGCTGACTTGGTCAATCGATCCACGATGACCCAAACAGAATCCTTTTTAAGGGTAACCCACTAACGAAGTCCATCGTCACACGTTCCCGCTTCCAAAAGGGAATCTTAATCGGCTGTAGCAAACCCCAAAGGCAACTGATGCTTAGCCTTAACCTGCTGGGACATCAAACATCTCGCCACAAAATTAGTAACCTCATGTTTCAACCCTAGCCACCAATATAACTCACAGAGGTCTCGGTACGTCTTATTCCCACCAGGGTGCATGCCATAGGGGCTACTATGTGCCTCTCTCAGTATAGACTGTCTCAAATCAGAATCGGTCAGCACACATATCTGGCCTCAGAAGCATAATACACCCTTAGAGTTTAACCTAAAGTCCATAGTACTACCACTTTCAATCTAACGAAACTGAAGGCCCAAAGACTCATCTTCTAGCTATTTACCCTTAATCTGCTTAATCGAAGTCGGCTTAACCTGAAGCTCAGCTAATAAGCTACCATCATCAAATAAACTTAGGTGAGCAAACATCGCCCTCAAATCAGTCATAGCTCTATGGCTCAGTGCATCGGCCGCCACATTGGCCTTACCAGGGTGGTACTCAATGGTACAGTCATAATCCTTAAGCAGCTCAACCCATCTACGTTGCCTAAGATTCAGCTCCTTCTGAGTAAGGAGGTACTTGAGGCTCTTGTGATTACTGTAGATGATACACTTCTCACCATGTAGATAGTGCCTCCAGATTTTTAGAGCAAAAACTATAACACCTCATACCCGTAACCCATGCCGGGGCAGAGTACAAGACATTACCTAACTTGATCTCATGCACACAAACAATCTCAAGTCGCCAAGACTTGGTCCAAATTAAAAATTTTTCAATTTCTACTTAAAACTTCTTCTTATAGGCTTACTAGCCCCAAATCAACCATTTGAAACTATTCGAGACCATTTCGGGTCCTTAAACCAATTATGAAAATTTTAACTTTAAAATAGGCCACACGCCCGTGTGGAAGGGCAACACCCCCGTGTGACCATCTCGACATGGTCGAGCTGATGGCTTGTGTGGCTCACACAACCTATGCATAAAGGGACACGCCTGTGTCCTTCACTCGTGTAGAATTAATTTCTAATTCACACCTACAAGGGTTTTCACACGGCCAGACACACGCCCGTGTCCCTCACACGACCACGCCACACCCGTGCCCTAGCCCCTGTGTAAAATCCTGGACATTCTGTTCAAAACATCAGTAACCCCAAAATGTCACACGGCCAAGGCATAGCCCGTGTGCTAGGCCGTGTCATTCACACCGCTATGACACACGGCCGTGTCTCTACCCGTGTGTTTACTATCATGCATACTGACTTGAAATTTTTACGTGCAGGGGACACACGGCCGGACCACACGCCTATGGGGCTAGCCGTGTGTCACACACGGCTTAGACATACGCCCGTGTGTCTACCCATATGGACAATATAGGGCTACTTACCAAGCCTCACTGCCACCCTTACATATAGTTCCATACAAACCCAACCAATCCCAAAACAAACATAACTCATACAACCAAATCAGCCACAATAGACATTAGTACAACCATGTAAATGCATCTTTTATAAAATCAAAATGAATATTAGCCATCATTCAAGGCTTAATACAAAATGAAGGGTTTCCAACCCAAGCCGACACATTTGACCAATTCTCAATGACACAAAATAATAAAGTCTAAGCCTATACATGCATTTTCAAAAATATAAATCCAACTATACCGAATGCTTCGGTTGATAGTGTGATCGATATCTCTGACTTTTGGTGATCATTGAGATAGTTAGGCTGCACTATAAGAAAATGGAAAAAAAAAGGGAGTAAGCATATAGCTTAGTAAGTTGCATATAAATAAATATACAATAACTACTTAACCATTCATCAACGAGCTCATGATACAAAGTAGGCATAAGTATTACTTACTCATCAACATCCATACAATTCACATAGCATATATATATATATTGAGCTCACATCTCATGTATAATAAATTTGGTACCCGTACCACTCACAACAGGGTTATACTTTCCTTATTAACTCAAAATCATAACTTTCACCATTGAACCATTCGGAACACTACCGGATATTCATTAAGCCTCAAACATGGGGTAAGGTGCTGATGCCATGTCCCAGACATGGTCTTACACTGGCTATCATCATCAAAGCCGATGCCATGTCCCAGGCATGGTCTTACATTGACGCAACTCATAGCCGATGCATGTCCCAGACATGTCTTACACTGGCTTATGTCCTGAGGCTGAAGCATGTCCCAGACATGTCTTACACTAGCACTCGTCTCAATGTTGATGCCATGTCCTAGACATGGTCTTACACTGGCTCTCATAATGTGGCCGATGCATGTCCCAGACATGTCTTACACTACCTCACACAAGTGACCCAAATGTCATGGCATGAATATCCAATTTACTTCCTAAGGTTCCAACGGGAGTCTTACTATCTCAATTTCAATATACATTCCACAATCAAGCAATTTGTGCTATATAGATTCAATAAAAATTCAAACACATATGGTAACAATGTAGTTGTATTAATTACATACAACTTACCCCGGATTACAAAATGTAGACAACTCGTCAATTAATCTACTTGCGTGGCCTTCCCCCGATCTAGGGTCGAATTTGGTAATTCTTGATCTATAATAGCAAAATGCACTCATTTAGTCACTAAATACAATTAGGCAATCAAAAATTCACATCTTCGGTAAAATGACCATTTTACCCCTAAACTTTGACAAAATAACCATTTTACCCCTATGCTCAAAAATTGATTTTTATCGAATTTATTCATATCTTAAGCCTAGATGAACTCTTTTTGCTCTTATAGTAACTCCAAATTCTCACATTTATCATCTATTTTACAAACTTTGTAAAAGGGTCCTATAAGGGTTTTTCTATGAAAATTCCTTCACAAAAGTTGTTCATTCAACAACCAATACTCATATTCTACCATAAAAACTCAGCAACCATTACAAATCTATTCATGGAAAAATCCTAAACTCTTAGTCATTTTGCAAAATAGACCCTTCATTTGAAAGCTTATGCTTCAAGGGTCTCAAAAATGTAAAAATTATCAACAAAGGATATGGAAATCACTTACTTGTGAGTGCTTCAAGTTGCTAAAAATTTTGAAGTTCAAAACCCCCAAAAATGGCTGAAAATTTATGGAGAAAGATGATGGAAAAAGGATGATATCATCTTTATTTATTTATTTCTATTTTAGTAAAAAATAAGCCACCTAACTCACGAAATTTGAAAATTTTGTCACCTCTTTGACTCTACGGCCGACTATGCTTCCTTTTAAGGGTTTATTTTCCCTTTAAAATCCCCTAATTTTGATTCTTTAATAAAATAACACCTTTAGATATCAAATTAAGACTTTTGCACTTTATGCGATTTAGTCCTTTTTCGCAATCGGGGCTCACAAAGGTCAAAAATTAACCCACCAAATTTTTCATGCACTCATATAATCATGCTATAACATCAAAATAATAATAAAATAATTTATTCGACTCTAGATTTATGGTTTCGAGACCAATATTCTGACTAGGTGTAATGGCCTAAATTCAAGGTTATCGGAATAGTGGTTTCGTAACCACAAATCCGATTTAAAGAGAAATTTATTTCAATATTTTTGCATGGAAATTGATATGATAGGAAAGTCGTATGAAAATATTGATAGAAAAATTTTATCGATTTAGTGGTTAGTTAGAAAAAGAAATTATTGAAGAAATTAGGTAAAAATAAGGTATCGAGACCTCTATCTCGTAAAATCGAGTTAAAAATAATTTTATAAATATTTGTGAAGTGTTAGTAATGTGGTATTAAAATTTCATTAGGAAATTTTAATGTTTGGATAGTTAATTAAATGAAAAGGACTAAATTGAAGATTTATGAGTCTATTTTCATATGGATTGAACAAAACAGGTATATGAATTATATTTTATGAGATATTTGAATTTTTGTGAAACAAGGCCAGAGTGATTTCTGGATCCCCTGTTCTGACTTTAAAAATTCATAATAAATTGTAAACAAATAATTAGAAGTCATGCTTTATATGTATAGATTTCTTATTGAGTCTAGTTTTAATAGAAACAAACATTATAGACATTGAAATTCTGTACAGAGAGATATCTGATTCGTAATACACAGAGGTTAGAGTAGTCGAACCCTGAAGCAGGGGAGACTTTAACTAATAAACTGTACTAATTGGCTTGACCAAAAATTCTAGAAAAAATTAGTAAATAGATATATGAGTTTAGTTTCAGGTAAAATTTACGGAATTGGATTTCGAGTTTTGGAACTCGAGATATGAATTTTTAAGCGACTATGACGCAGATTGCTAGCTTGACTGGAAATTTTAAAAAAAAATAAATTGTTTGAGCGGTTTAAGTAATGAATTAAGTCTGTTAACACCTCGTGTTTGAATCCGGCGACGGTCTCGGGTACAGGGCGTTACACTAGGCCCTAAATTGGGCTGTTACATTTCTCCCCCTAGGGATTTTTGTCCCCAAAAATCTTACCGGTGAATAAGTTCGGGTACTGATCTCTCATAGTCTCCTTGATTTTCCATGTGGCTTGTTCGACTCCATGTATATGCCATAAAACTTTCACGAGTGCTATAATTTTATTCCTCAACTATTTGACTTCCCGAGCCAAAATCTTGACCGGTACTTCGTAATAGGTCATATCCAGATGAATCTCAACCTTTATCGGCTCAATTACATTCGAAGGATCAGACCTATATCAGCGTAGCATGGACACATGAAACATGTCATGAATCTTTTCCAACTCTAGTGGCAAGGCCAATCGATAGGGAATAGGCCCTACTCTCTCAACAACCTCATAAGGTCCTATGAAAGGAGGACTCAGCTTGCCTCTTTTAATGAATCTGAGGACTTTCCTCCACAGGGAAACTTTCAAAAATACCCTATTACCGACTTAAAACTCAATTTCCTTTCATTTTAGATCCGCGTAGGATTTCTACCTATCAGAAGCGGCCTTCAAGCAGTCACGAATTGCATTAACCTTCTCTTTAGTCTCCGTGACTAAATCGACCCTGTGAAGTTGACTCTCTTTGGGCTCAGTCTAGTATAAAGGCGTTCGACACTTTCACCCGTACAAAGCCTCATAAGGCGCCATTTTCAGACTTGCCTGATAACTGTTGTTGTAGGCAAATTCAACCAATGGCAAGTATCTTTCCCAACTTCCCTGAAACTCGAGAACACAATACCGCAATATGTCCTTTAAAATCTAAATCACTCTTTCTGACTGACCGTTGATTTGTGGGTGAAATGTTGTGCTAAAGTTTAACTTGGTTCCTAATGCCTCTTGTAACTTCTCTCAAAACCTCGAGGTAAACCTCAGGTCTCGGTCTGAGATAATCAACAACGGCACTCCATGAAGCCTCACAATCTCGAAAACGTACAAGTTGGCTAATCTCTCCAAGGAGTAATCGGTACGCACTGGTATAAAATGTGCCAACTTAGTTAGCCTATCCACAACAACCCATACTGCATCCTTTTTCTTTGGGGTTACCAGTAAACCCGCCACAAAATCCGTTGTGATTCGATCCCATTTCCACTCGGGGACCAAGATAGGCTGAAGTAGACTCGAAGGTACTTGGTGTTTAGCCTTTACTTGCTAGCACACTAGGCTCTTGGAAACAAATTCTAAAATGTCTCTTTTCATACCTGACCACCAATACATTTTCTTAAGGTCGTTGTACATTTTCACACTGCCCGGGTGGATGGACAAACAACCACTATGTGCCTCTCTCATAATCTTCTCAATAAGCTCATTGTTCTTGGGTACACAAACTCTGTCTTTGAACATTATACATCAATCGGTACCAATACTAAAATTTGATTCAATTTTCGACTCACACTGAGTTCTCTTGGCTTGCAATTTCTTATCACCTTTTTGAGCTTCACGGATCTCTTGAAGAAACATTGGTCTAGCTCTCAACTCAGCTAGAACTGAAGCATCCTCAGACAAAGCCAACTTGGCGTTTATTGCTCTCAACGTAAATAGTGATTTTCTACTCAATGCATCGGCGACAACATTTGCCTTTCCCAGATGGTAATCTATTACCAACTCGTAATATTTTATTAGCTCTAACCATCGACGTTACCGCAAATTCAACTCCTTTTGAGTCATCAAGTACTTTAATCACTTATGGTCGGTGAATACCTGATATTTCTCACCATACAAATGGTGTCTCCAAATTTTCAACGCGAACACGATGGTGGCCAACTCTAAATCGTGCGCCGGGTAGTTCTTCTCATGTGACTTCAGTTGCCTTGAAGCGTAAGCTATGACCTTACCTTCTTGCATAAGCACACACCCCAAACCATTCAAGTAGGTGTCACTAAATATCACAAACTCCTTATCCAACTCCTGTTGCACTAAAACTGGGGCTTCAGTCAACAAAGCCTTCAGTTTCTCAAAACTCTGCTGGCACTTTTCTGTCCATTTGAACTTAACATCTTTTTGCAGCAGTCTTGTCATCAGGGTAACTATCATAGAGAATCCATTACAGACCATTTATAGTATCCTGCCAAACCCAAAAAGCTTCGAACCTCTGTCATATTCCTTGGCGGTTTCCACTCCACAATAGCTGAGATCTTGCTTGGGTCAACTCGAATCTCGTCACCCGACACAATGTGTCCTAAGAATCTGACCTCTTTAAGCTAAAGTTCACTCTTATTGAACTTGGCATATAACAGCTTGTCTCTCAAGGTTTGCAACATAACCCTCGGATGCTTTGTGTGCTTACTCTCATCACGCGAATAAATCAGTATATCATTGATAAAGACGACAAAGAACTTATCTAGATACGGTCGAAAAATGCTATTCATCAAATCCATAAACACCGCCAGGGCATTAGTCAAACAGAAGGGCATGGCGAGGAACTCATAATGCCCGTATCTTGTTCGAAACGCAGTCTTCGGTACATCTTACTCTTCAACCCTTAGCTGATAGTAGCCAGACCTCAGATCGATCTTAGAAAACATGGTGGCTCTCTTCAACTGATCGAACAAATCATCGATCCTTGGCAAAGGGTATTTGTTTTTCACTGTTACCTTGTTGAGTTGTCTATAGTCGATACATAACCTCATCGACCCATTTTTCTTTTCACAAAGAGCACCGGAGCACCCCACGGGGAAAAGCTCGGTCTCGCGAAGCCCTTGTCTGTTAGCTCTTGCAACTATGTTTTCAACTCTTTCAACTCCGTTGGAGTCATCCTATATGGAGCAATCGAGATGGGTGCCGTACCGGGGACCAATTCGATTCCAAACTCAACTTCCCTCACTGTAGGTAATCTAGGTAGTTCTTCCGGAAACACGAAAGTAAAATGACAAACCACCGAAACTGATTCAACCTTTAACTCAGTCACTTGAGTATTTAGCACAAAAGCTAGATAAGCCTCGTATCCTTTTCTCAAATATTTCTTAGCAGTCAAAGACTATACTATTACAGGTAATTTATCCGACTCATCTGCTCCAACCTGAAGAATATTCCCGTCTTCACATTTCAGCTCAATTACCTTCCTTCCACAGTCTATTACAACACTATGAGTAGTCAACCAATCCATCCAAAGGATTACATCAAACTCATTAAACAGCAATAACATCAAGTTAGCCGGAAAACAATGACCCCTAATTGTCAAAGGACAATTTCTACATACTTGATTAATTAGCACATGTCTGCCTAAAGGATTGGAAACTTTTATCACAAACTCAGTGGACTCTACTAGCATGCTCATACAGGGTATCAACTCCATACAAATGTAAGAGTGGGTAGATCCTGGGTCAATTTAAGCAATAATAGATATATAATATATAGAAAAGGTACCCGTGATCACGTCGAGAGACTCTGCCTCTTATCGGACACGTATAGCATAAGTCCTTGTAGGTGATTTGCCCTCAGACCTCACCGCGGCATCTCTTGGCGCGCCTTTACTGCTAGCCCCACTTCCAGGGTTCTTTTGTGGTCTACCCCTCAAAGGAGCACTACTTACTTTTACACCTTATTTTCTCTCTCTCACATCCAATTTGGGACAATCACGGATGAAGTGTTCCAATGATCCATACTTGAAATAACCCCTTTCATTCCCTCGGCACTCACCAAAATGACGCCTACCATATTGCGAGCATTCTAGCCTATTTGGCCAAGCGCTACCAACTCTTGCAACCGAAGTGGTCTGGGCTCTAGAAGTTATGTTCTGTCGGTTCTTGTTTCTATTCGAAAACCCTATCGAAGCATTCGATCGAGTAGTGAATTCCCTCGATCTCTTAGATAAGGACTGATGTGATTTTCCCATTTGTCTCTTCCTTGAGTCTCGTGACTCAACAACCGCTTTCCTCCTCTCTTTTACCAGCTCCTCTGCCTTGCATGCTCTCTCAACGAGCACTACAAATTCTCTTAGTTCTAGGATGCCAACAAATACTCGAATATCTTCATTAAGACCATCCTCGAACCTCTTACACATAGTGACTTCCGTAGACACGCACTCCCGCGCATACTTACTGAGCCTCACAAATTCACGCTCATATTCTGTTACTGACATTCAGCCTTGTTTTAGCTCTAAGAATTCCTTCCTCTTTTGATCTATGAACCTCTGGCTAATATACTTTTTCCGCAACTCTTCTTGGAAAAATTCCCAAGTAATCCTCTCTCTCGGTACAATAGACACGAGAGTGTTCCACCACTGATAAGCCGAGTCCCAAAGGAGTGACACCGCACACTTTACGCACTCTTCAGGTGTGCATGATAGTTCATCAAATACCCTAATGGTATTTTCTAGCCAAAACTCTGCTCTCTCCAGGTCATTATCTACACTAGCCCAAAATTCCTCGGCCCCTTATCTCTGGATCTTATCTACCAGATCCTTTTCTTTTCTAAACATGTTCGCACCTTGCAGAGCTACTGGGACATACTAAAGAATCAGAGGAGGTGGGGGAGGTGGAGTGTTCGGATACGCACAAATAAACTCCCTGTACCAAACGTCTATCGTTCAGAGGTAGACTTCTCTAGCCCCTCCACCTTGGCCCATAGTCACGGGCTCACTCTGAACTAGCGCGGTCCCTTCAGTGGGAGCCAGCGCGTTACCTTTCACGTCATCCGCCGTGGCTCTATTAGGATCTATTTACTATATAAAAACATAATTTATAATTGTCAGGAATCGTCACATTATTAATATACAACTATGGCATGTATAGCTAGAGTCGTACTATCACTAGGTTAGTCCTAGAACTGACTAAACCATGGTTGTTGACCATAAATGTAACACTCCATACCTGTAACCCATGCCGGGGCGGAGTATGAGGCATTACCTAACTTGATCTCATGCACACAAACAATCTCAAGTCTCCAAGACTCGGTCCAAATTAAAACTTTTTCAATTTATACTTTAAACTTCTTATTATGGGCCTACTAGCCCCAAATCAACCATTTGAAACTACTCAGGACCAATCCGGGTCCTTAAACCAATTATGAATATTTTTCCAGTAAAACAGGGCACACGCCCATGTGGAAGGGCAACACGCCCGTGTGAACATCTCGACATGGTCGTTCTGATGGCCCGTGTGGCTCACATGGCCTATGCACAAAGGGACACGCCCTTGTCCTTTTCCCGTGTGGAATTAATTTCTAATTCACACCTATAGGGGTTTTTACACGGCCAGACACACGCCCGTGTCCATGGCCCGTGTCCCTCACACGGCCACGACACGCCCGTGCCATAGCACATGTGCAAAAACCTGGATATTCTGTTTCTGATGTTAGCAACCCCAAAATGTGACACGGCCAAGGCACACGCCCGTGTGCTAGGCCGTGTCATTCGCACGGCCAAGACGCACGCTTGTGGCCGTGCCATTCACACGGCTATGACACACGGTCGTGTCTCTACCCGTGTGTTCACTATCATGCATACTGACTTGAAATTTTTACGTGCAGGGGACACACGGTCAGACCACATGCCCATATGTCACACACAACCGTGTGTCTACCCGTGTGGACAATATAGGGATATTTACCAACCCTTATTGCCACCCTTACATACATAGTTCCATACAAACCCAACCAATCCCAAAACAAACATAACTCATACAACCAAATCAGCCACAATAGACATTAATACAACCATGTAAATGCATCTTTTATAAAATCAAAATGAATATTATCCATCATTCAAGGCTTAGTACAAAATGAAGGGTTTCCAACCCAAGCCAACACATTTGGCCAATTCTCAATGACACAAAATAATAAAGTTTAAGCTCTATACATGCCATATTCAAAAATATAAATCCAACTATACCAAACGCTTGGGTTGATAGTGTGATCGATATCTTTGACTTCCGGTGATCCTTGAGCTAGTTAGGCGGCACTATAAGAAAATGGAAAAAAAAGGGAGTAAGCATATAGCTTACTAAGTTGCATATAAATAAATATACAATAACTACTTAACCATTCATCAACAAGCTCATGATACAAAGTGGGCATAAGCATTACTTACTCATCAACATCCATACAATTCACATAGCATATATATATTGAGCTTACATCTCATGTATAACAAATTTGGTACCTGTACCACTCACAACACAGTTATACTTTCGTTATTAACTCAAAATCATAACTTTCACCGTTGAACCATTCGAAACACTACTGGATATTCATTAAGCCTCAAACATGAGGTAAAGTGCTGATGCCCTGTCCCAGACATGGTCTTACACTGGCTATCATCATCGAAGCCAATGCCATGTCCTAGACATGGTCTTACACTAACACAACTCATAGCCGATGCATGTCTTACACTTGTATTCGTCTTAATGCTGATGCCATGTCCTAGACATGGTCTTACACTGGCTCTCATAATGTGGCCGATGCATGTCCCAGACATGTCTTACACTACCTCACACAAGTGACCCAAATGTCATGGCATGAATATCTGATTTACTTCCTAAGGTTCCAACGGGAGTCTTACTATCTCAATTTCAATATACATTCTCAATTCCACAATCAAGCAATTTATGCTATATAGATTCAATAACAATTCAAACACATATGGTAACAATGTAGTTCTATTAATTACATACAACTTACCTCGGATTACAAAATGTAGACAACTCGTCAATTAATCTACTTGCTTGGCCTTCCCCCGGTCTGGGGTTGAATTTGATAATTCTTGATCTATAATAACAAAATGCACTCATTTAGTCAATAAATACAATTAGGCAATTGAAAATTCACATCTTCAGTAAAATGACCATTTTGCCCCTAAACTTTATCCTCAAAAATCAGTTTGTATCAAATTTCTTTGCATCTTAAGCCTAGATGAAATCTTTTTGCTCTTATAGCAACTCCAAATTCTCATTATTTCACACATTTATCATCTATTTGATAAACTTTGCAAAATGGTCCTATAAGGGTTTTTCTATGAAAATTCCTTCGCAAAAGTTGTTCATTCAACAACCAAGACTCATATTCTTCCATAAAAACTCAGCAACCATTAAAAATACATTCATGGAAAAATCCTAAACTCTTAGTCATTTTGAAAATAGACCCCTCATTTGAAAGCTCATGCTTCAAGGGTCTTAAAAATGCAAAAATCATCAACAAAGGACATGGAAATCACTTACTTGTGAGTGCTTCAAGTTGCTAAAAATTTTGAAGTTCAAAACCCCCAAAAATGGCTTAGAATCAGTGGAGAAAGATGATGGAAAAGGGATGATATCATCTTTCTTTATTTATTTCTATTTTAGTAAAAAATAAGCCATCTAACTCACCAAATTTGAAAATTTTGTCCCCTCTTTTACTCTATGGCCAGCTATGCTTTCTTTTAAGGGTCTATTTGCCCTTTAAAATCTCTCAATTTTGATTCTCTATTAAAATAACACCTTTAGCTATCAAATTAAGACTTTTGTACTTTATGCGATTTAGTCCTTTTTCGCAATCGGGCTCACAAACGTCAAAATTAACCCACCAAATTTTTCATGCACTCATATAATCATGCTATAACATCAAAATAATAATAAAATAATTTATTTGACTCCAGATTTGTGGTCTAAGGACCACTATTCTGAGTAGGCCCTAACTTGGGCTGTTACAAAAACTACGGCAGCCAACTCCAGATCGTGCATCGGATAGTTTGCCTCATGCGTTTTAAGCTGATGAGACACATATGCTGCCACTTTACCATCCTGCATCAACACACATCCCAAACCGACATGTGATGCATCACTATAAACTGTGAACTCCTTTCTAGACTCTGGCTGTATCAGAATAAGGGCCTCAGTCAGTACAGTCTTAAGCTTCTCAAAGCTCTCTTGCTGCACATCAGTCCAGTTAAACGGCACACCCTTATGTAGCAGCTTAGTCAAGGGTGCTGCAATCAATGAGAAGCCCTCTACAAATCACTGATAATAACCTGCCAGTCGCAGAAAATTACGGATCTCAGACACGTTCCTAGGCTGCTCCCACTCCAACATAGCCTTAGTCTTTCAAGGATCAACTCGAATCCCCTCAGCAGAAACCATATGATCCAGAAATGTCACCTCACGTAGCCAGAACTCACACTTGCTAAACTTAGCATAGAGTTGTTTCCCCTTAAGGTCTGTAGAACAACCCTAAGGTGTTCATCATGCTTATCCTTAGTCCCCGAATAAACTAGTATATCATCGATGAAGACCACCATAAACCGATCCAGATAAGGCTAAAATACTCGTTTCATTAAATCCATTAAAGCTTTCGGTGCATTAGTCAGTCCAAATGGCATTATTAGGAACTCGTTATGACCATAACGAGTCCTAAATACCGTCTTATGTATTTCAGCCTCCTTGACCCTTAACTGATGATACCTAAATTGGAAGTCAATCTTAGAGAACACCGAAGCTCCTCGAAACTGGTCAAACAGATCATCTATCCTCGGTAGGGGGTACTTATTCTTAATGGTCAACTTGTTCAGTTGTCGGTAGTCGATACACATCCGCATGGATCCATCTTTCTTCTTTACGAACAGTACCAGTGCTCCCCATGGAGACGCACTAGGGCGGATGAACCCA
The DNA here is from genome assembly GCA_025698475.1 of Gossypium anomalum. Taxonomy (NCBI): domain Eukaryota; kingdom Viridiplantae; phylum Streptophyta; class Magnoliopsida; order Malvales; family Malvaceae; genus Gossypium; species Gossypium anomalum. The sequence continues at coordinate 47,643,899 of CM046965.1, forward strand.
TAATCCAATAACTCCTGTATTTGAGCCTTTAGCTCCACAAGCTCCTTCGGTGCCATTCGATAGGGAACAATGGACACAGGAGCTGTACCAGGTAGGAGCTCAATACCAAACTCCACTTCACGATCCGGAGGACTGGGTAGCTCCCCAGGAAAAACATTTGGAAAATCCTTTACCATTCTCATGTCTTTAACAGAGAAATCCCTAGAATCTGAAACACTTACGTAAGCCAAGAACGCCTCACATCCCTTACGTACCAGCTTTTTCGCCACTAGTGTAGAAATCACATTAGTTAAATAATTCTGGCACTCTCCAATTATGACTACCTCATCATCCTCTATAGTCCTCAATAGACCCTCTTGGTCGCGCAGTCCAAGCTAACATGATACTTGACTAACCAGTCTATCCCCAGTATTAAATCGAACTCCCCAAAGGGAATCTCCATCAAATTAGCCAGAAAGATTTCTCATTGAACCTCTAAAGGAACGTTTCTAAACAGCTTGTTAACCCTTATAGATTGCCCCAACGGCCTCAGTACAGTAACCTCACTTTTAGTGCTCTCAACCAAGATCCCCAAATTTCCAGACACAGTACAGGCTATATAGGAATGAGTGGATCCTATATCTATCAATGCAGTATATGGTACATCACAAATAAGAAACGTACCCGTGATGACATCCGGAGCATCTCCATCCTCTCGGTGACGAGCAGTATAAACTAGAGCCAGCTACCTCACCTCAGTCTATTCGGCACCTCTGCTCGGTGCTCTCTGTCCACGGCCCATACCATTACCACCTCCGGCCTGACCACGACCCCTCGGTGGCTGCTGAATTACCCTCAGTGGCTATACAATACCAATACCCAGAGCTTGCCTCTGATTAGCCCTCAGCAGACACTCTCTAATGCGATGTTCCAATGACCCACATCTCAAGCATGCCCCAGTCCTCTTCCAACACTCCCCCTGATGGAATCTACCACAATCAGTACATGGCTGTAGTCCAGTAGCAGCAACAAAGGGCCCAACTCTAACCGGCCAATCAACTCTGGCCTTTTTCCTAGGCCTCTGCACCACACCCGAGGGGTCTGAATCCCTCTTATTCCTACCTCTCTCTCTATCCCGATTTTGGCACTCAGCGGGTTTAACCTCCTCTGTGATCTTCGCCTTCTCAACCAGGGAAGAAAAATCCTGCTCCCTCTATAGAGCTATCAAAACCCGCAAGTTATCTCTGAGGACATCCTCAAAGTGAACACATTGCTCGTACTCAGACGCCACCATACCTCTCGTATAGCGGCTCAGCCAAAGAAACTCGGCCTCATACTCGACCACCGATTAATCTCCTTAAGTTAAATTTAGAAACTCCCTCCTACGGCCATCCACATAACTGGCTCCCACATATTTTCCCTGGATGGCAGTCTTAAAGGACTCCTAGGTCAATCGTTCGAGCTGATTTCCCTTCTTAACAGTAAGCACTACTGATAAGCCTCGTCACGTAGCAGCGAGATTGCACCCTTTAATTTCTACTCGAGGGTGCAGTCTGGATCATCCATGATCCTCTTTATGGCCTTAATCCAGTACTTGGCCACATTAGGGGCGACTCTAGTGACACCCTTGAATCGGAGTCGCTTCGGAACCGATCCTCGGCCCCCAGATCTAGTATTGGGCCCAGTGACCCTCTCCAAAAACCTGAGCATAGCCTGGGATAATGCGTCGTCCCCAGCCATGCGGTCTTGAGACCTAGTCTCAGTCGCAGGTGAAACCAGAGTCTCACTAGTACCCAAGATAGGCAAGTTGCCAGAAAATAAAGAACAAGCTCAAGCCCTTCTACGGCCTCTAGTACCCCATATGCGGATACCTCATGTGCTCATATCTAATCAAATTATCTGTATTTAGAAATTTTATGAATTAGTTACTGTTTAATATTTATTAACAGATGTTTTATGTAGAACATTATCGGTAATTCAGAGTTTGTTTTCGTATATCGCAGTTTCATTACAGTTTTCAAAATACACTAACTAAAGTGTTTTCAGTACAATATACTACCTATAGTAGTTTCAGAATGTACTATCGATAACAGTTCCAGTTTAAACAATTCACAATTCAGAATACTTACAAGATCGGCGCCGGAGACTCGATGTACCACTTACTTAATAAAACATTTCAAATCATTTTGTAATCAATTCTTCAAAACCAAATTTTAAAACCCATATTCCACAGCCGAGTTTTGCAACCTGACTCTGATACCACTAAATGTAACACCCTAAACTCGGCCAGATGTTATGGCCGGATCTGGCGATGTCACATGATAGGGTGTTTGAAACTAAGTTTCTATGATAAATTCATTTCCGATTAATTACTTTTCTTATCTCTTATTAATTAATTAGGATTTTGAAAACAAAGTTCATTGCGGAAGCTTAATAAACAGTTCAAGTAATCGCGATATTAGGAAATAAACTTTAGCTTTTGAAAATCGAGTCTTCCTACGTCTAGTAGTTATAAATCCATAACAATAAATAAAAACCAAATTTAAACAAAAGTCCCAAAAGTCCACAATTTACATCAAAATAAACCAATAATCTTAAAACGGAATAAAAACATGAAAGTCAAAAACCATGGTTATTGCCAAGTCCTCCGCCGCACCAATCCATCTAGGTTTGGGGATTACCTGTGCATATTAAACAAAATGATGAGTTTACATAAACTTAGTGTGTAATCCCCTAGAAACAAAAAATAACAAAGCACAGTGCACAGCCAAAACAGTCTTAGGCCTAAGCCATTTCTAGTATCAGTAACAATTTTTGCTTAGCCCATCTTAGTACAGTATTAAGTATGCAGTAGAGCCTTAGCCCATCACAGTATCAGTAGCAGTGATGCAGTATTCAGTAACAAAGTCTTACCCAACCAGCCTCTACACACCATCTCCGTCCAACCCTACATTACTTGTGGGGATTAAATCAACCCACCCATCCCTACACTCCAGGTAGTACCAAATGCTGTACAAATCAGTAATTTACAGTTGAGCTGCCTGTATATTAGGCTTAAGAGCCTTTCAATACACTTCCTCCAAATATAATCAACCCAACCCCATGCATTGCAACATACAAATCATGACATTCTATCTCATGATATCAGTTTATATAACCAGTTCAGTATACATGCATACTATCATCATGCTCAATATACATAAATCAAATAGTCAGTTCACACAATTAGGGGTCTAACTGATGCTTACCGACCCTACAGTAGGTTCACAGTTGACTTGGGTGACCCGTGCAACCTTAGTAATCAATTCATTGAAAATGGGCTCACACGCCTATGTGGCCTGCCCTTGTGGCCCACACGGCACAAATTTGCCTTGGCCGTGTGGTTCACATGGCCTAGCCCAAAATCCCACATGCCTCTGTGGCCCACACTTCCCAAATTAGTCCAGCCTGTGTGTCACACACGGCCTGCTTGGCCATCACACGATCGTGTCATGTGTGCATGGCCTGGCCTCGTCAGATACATGCCCGTGTTGGGGCACACGGCCTACACACAGGCAACCACACACCTATGTGGCACCGATAGTAGGGTTTTTGTCTTTCATTGAAACCCTATTTTTTCCATTTCAGGGTACACACCTGGTATTGGTCCAAAGCTAAAGTAACCCCGATCACTCCAGAACCTATAAATCAATATTTATGCCCAAAATCAGTGTTAAAGCGAAACTTAAATGAAACTTTATTGAGATGCTAAACCCAATGCCTTTAAAAAACTTATCTTCAGTCGAGTAATAGTGTTTCAACACTACTTCAACGCTGATTGAAAGCTCCAACCTTTTCCACAATCAAAACAAGACCTATCAATCAAGACCCTAAATCAAAATAGCTTCTATTATTACACTTATTGAAACTCACCAACTCGTAGAGGAAGAAAAATCGAAGAACTAGAAAACTAGAATTGGAAGGTAAAATTGCAGCAGGATTTCAATGCAGAAGAAAAAAAGAAAAACGAGAACAAAAAGAGAAGAGGGGGAATGGGAAATTCGACATCAGAAATTTGGAAGAGGAAGAGGAGGCAGAATTTTAGAAAAAATGTCAGAATGATCTAACCATTATTGACCACCCCAAATCCCTTATTTTTCTCCCACAACACATCAAACTCAACACTATAGTATTTTACTTCCCTTCAAACTCCTACATGGCACCAATAGCAAAAATAATGCTCATGCATAGACTCAAACACAAGACCTCCTTCACACCAACACTCCATTTATCCACCAGACCAACAGGCCCATTTTGATATAACTTACCAACAATTACCTAAGAGCCTACTGGCCAAAGATAGGGCTTTATTCATAAAAATTACCATAATTTTCCCAAGTCCTAGCTTGAACTTGAAACCTCCCACACACACCTTAGGACACTTAACCACTAAAGCAGATACACACTTGTGTCACACATTCACAAAAACAAAAAAAATTAAATTTTGGGGTGTTACAAAGGCCTTTACATTTTACACAATTCAATCAATTCGTTATTATTCAACTTCTTTTTTGAGTTAATAAATATTTTTATTAAATATTTCGTCGAAATATTGTTTAATTAGAGTATAAGGACTAAATCGCATAAATGATAAAAATGTGATTTAATATTAAATTATAAAGTAGAACATGATTAAATGACTTTTGAAGCAAATAGACCAATGGTCTAATAATAGTGGACGGTAGCTTAACTAAACTAAAAAGAAATTGATAAAAAATATATATGTTAATTAAAATAAAAGAAATAAACAAAGATTAATAAAACAAACAAGTGGATTGAAAGATAAATTAAAATTCTCTTCATTTCCTTCTCAATTCGAAGCAAAAAAAAACAAGTGAGAGAACGTCGGGCCTAGGGATTTAATATTCAAAGCTCAATTTGGTTAGTTTAATTTAGTCATTTTCTTGTAATTTTTATGTTTTTGGAATCCCGGTACTCCAAACTAGTTGACCCATGCAATAATTAATTTTTGGAACTGTTAAAGATTTAAGATGTTACATGTAACACCCCGTACTTAGTCTAATTGTCAAACCCAAAGTATAAGGTGCTACAAACAATTACAAAACACTCGATTTCATTTCATAGTCCAAATATCAATTAAATATTAATTTATTCATATATAATCAAATACAACATGCAATTCATCAATTTCAAGATTTATCGAACTTATAAAAATATCAAACCAAGCTATTAAGCATTCAAGTGCATAAGAGCATATACAAAAACATATTACATAGCATACCATTTTCTCAACTATTAAATCATCAAGCTTATAAACCAAGTTGCCTAACAAGATAATAATAACATTATCCCCAACACATACGTATACATTTATATTCATGATTTCCAAAATGCTAACAAAATACTCACAATTCGTAATATAACCATTTGACATCCTAGGTACATGCCGAGACAAAAAAAAAAAAATCACCTCAACACTTGAGTTTGGAATTTTTGCTAGATGCTGAATCAATAATCAATTCGCTAAGTACCTAACATGTGCACGGGAAACAAAACCATACGTTGAGTATACCTCAGTGATTTTTCTATATCTAATATTTAACTAAAATATAAATTATGTATGCCTAATTTAACAACAAGAATAAATACAATTTAGTATGGAAAGTTACATGTCATAATACATCAACTAAAAATACGATTCGATTTACTTCTTATAGATCAATATGTTATATTTGTACCATATACATCTCTTTATATTACAATTGAAATGATTTAATCATTACATAATAGATTTGTATTTTTAGATTTAATTGTGATATCTTTTCTTCATCCCTGTTTCAATCTCCTTTATTTTTTCAAATTAATACCATTAATTAATCTATTATCCATCAATACATATACGTAAAAATATCCCACATTTCAGAAAAGATCATATTTCATACTTATATCAATATAGAATATTTCCACAATTATTCAATTTAGTCCTCATCGTAAGCAACCATTCTGTATCGAAACAATTTAGCCCCCTTTTTAATTATTTTCAGCTCTCCTTAAGATCTTACCTTGCAATACAACTCATAAATGAGTAATTCAAATTTAGAACACAAACAATACATTCCAAACCATTCGTCCACGGTTTTGTCTTTCCTTTCTTTTTGAGAAATCTAGGTCGTTACATTGTACTTCGCCACCATTAAATAACATGAAAAACTCCAGCTATTGGATTGTCCAATTTTGGATCACAACTAAACTTCGATTATAGCATATATTAATTCCAACCATATAAAATGAAATTTACTAGGTTGGGACATAAATTTAAACTTAATTAAGGTATAAATATTAGTCCAACCAAATTACATGGAATTATCCAACTTTGGACATGCAATTAAACTCAATTTACGCAATAATGACACATAATCAATATCAAATCCAAAGTTATACATTTTTAATTAAAGCATTAAAGCATAATAAATTACAGCTATAAACTCCTTTCAACTTGTCACGTTAAGATATCATAATTTCATTGTAAAGACAGTTTAATAAACTGTAATTAATCCCCTTCAAATAATGTTTAAGACTACATAATTACTTACATGTTAATCTAGATGCAACAGCATAACATCTCAATTATAACTACTACCTCTTTTAATTTCAGTTTACGACATTAATATTTAGTCTAATTACAACATCAGAACATCATAATTGTAGCTATTACATTTTTGTTTTTTAATTTCAACCTAAGGCATTAATAGTTACAGCATATAATTAGCACCTCAAATTTTAGCTTTCAGACATGGTAAATTGTAGCATCTAATTACCTTAATTTCCAACTTTCGAACCTCATAATTTGCAGCATATAAATGCCTCAAATTTCAGCACTCGACAACATAAAATACAACATCTAACACTCTAAATTTCTAGCAAGTTTACAAGTCTTTAAACATGGAAATTAATATTGAAGTCTAGAATTTGGACAGTGGCCAATGTTAGCCTTTAACCTCCAATAATTTCTCCATATTTCAGCCTGTAACAGTTCAACTACTCAATAAATTTAAACATATTCAATTCTCCACAATTTTCACTACCTCTTCAAATTCGGTCCTCCTTCATTAGTTTGGGAAGTTTTATTTATTAAATTTACTTCAATTCTCACATATACAAGGCCTAGCTCAGGCAACAAACGTGTAGCTAACATAATTAAACTTTTTACTTGCCAAGCAGTTTTAATTTCTCCTTAAATTGTCAGTATTGTACACAAGTACAACATTACATTTCAATAGGCACCAATATTTAATTACTCTTACATGGATAGTAATAATGAATCCACCAAAAAGGGAATTAATAAATTTTACAATTAATTTTTATCTTGCTCTGGACAGCAACAAACACTCATAATGTCGTGTATTAAACAAATTTCAAGCTCATTTAGACAAACTAAAGTTATAGCCTTTGGAAACCTTCAATATTTAACTCCCAACATCATTAATGGCATCATTTAACCATCCCAAATTATAGCCTACAAACTTTGTACATAGTAGCATTTAAACACATTAAATAGCAAATTCCAGACATCATAAATTCACATCCGTTTTGGACATCATAAACTGACATTCAAACCACTTAATTCCCGTTATTCAGACCTCATTTATTTATGCTCAATTGAACAACATTAATAAAAAAAACTTTGGATAGCATAGATCACCACCAACCAAACCACATTTTTCTGGTGAAGAAATTTAATATGTAACACCCCTCACTTGTATTCAACGCTGCAATAGGGTTACGGAGCATTATCGAACTTATAACATAATTAAACATACAATTCTCGTATATTTTTCAACTTCATGTAATCATCATTCAACAACAAACATTGTCCCTTATACGAGCCTACAAGGCTCTAAACATGCATTCAGGGAGGTTCGAGACTAAACCATCAACTCAGGAAATTTTTACAAAACTTAAAAAAATTTTCAAACTACAAGGGACACACACCCGTGTGGCCTGGCCATGTGTCTCACATGGCCAAAGACACGCCCATGTGGCCCGACCGTGTGTCTCACACGGCCAAAGACACGCCCGTGTCACAGGCCGTGTGGACATTCGAAAATGGAATCACATGGCCGTGTCCCAACCCGTGTTTTACCCCGTATAACTCTCAGACTTAGGTCACACGGCCAACACACACACCCGTGTGGCTAGCCCGTGTGCCCTAAGAAATGGCCACACACGCCCGTGTGCTAGGCCATGCTGGGCTGTGTGGAGCATATTGACTTGATTTCTAATTCAACGCCAGGGGACACACGGCCATGTAACCTAACCATGTGTCACACACGGCTGAGACACATGCCCGTGTGGACAAAAATAGGCTATTTACCAAGCCATCTTGCCACCCAAATTTGCATAAACCTAAACCAACCCAATTGGCGCATAAACATGGCATATATAGGTATTCAAACAACTAAATCAAACCTAATTCATGCTAGTTCTATACCATCATCCACAATATACACAAGTCACAAACTAGGCCATTCCATTTATACCAAAACTCATAATCTCAAATCAACAATATAACCACTTTCAAACATGCATCATTTAGCCTAATCTCATAAACATACCAAATTCAATTTTCAACAATTTAGTACCCCTAATTACCAAATACCAACTAGCATCACATATCCATAATCAAGCACATAACAAGAGCCATTTGCTCAATTATATACATAACCAAATCAACCAAAATAAGCCAACTCACATGGCTATATACAAAACCAAACACTTAATAATTACAAGCCATTTCAAATGACTAAATTCATTACCAACACATATACCAAAATGACCAAAGTCCCTATACATGCCATATACTCAAAATACATAATTTCAAAAGTACCAAAGTGATAGTTGGATAGTGTGATGAAGTCTCTGACACTCCCCAAATCCGGGCTAGCTTTGATTTCACTATAAAATACGAAAAATAAACAAAGTAAGCTATAAAGCTTAGTAAGTTCGTATAGCAATAAACTTAACTTATCAAATATGCACAATTTAAGCAATTGAAACATATCATAACTTATTTCAATTTAAACCATCAACCTACCACAATTTTCATTCACAATATTAGTTATACATTTCACAAGTTTCTTCGATTCAATGCTTGTATGGTTTATGTACATACCTGTGCCATCCTATATCAAATACACACTCATCCACATCATTGATTTACCCATTGAACCATTCTGAATACTATTAGATACTTAGAAATCTCGCACCCTAAGTGCCATAAATATAGCTGAAGCTATGTCAATCTCATATCACAAATAATGCTCATACTAGAGCCATCAATGGGTCTGCTCACACAAGCTGACGGTCATGACGAAGCTACACGGTGCTGCTAACACAAGCTAGTGGTCGTGATGAAGCTACACAGTGCTACTCACACAAGCTGACGAGTATCCGCAACACATGCCAGATAACTCAGTCACCGGTAGGACGTACAAACCAGTACCCAGATCACATAACCCCTAATGACATGTCATTCATATCCTAATCTATTCCTAAGGTTCAACTGGGATTTCTCACTTGCCGAATCTTCGTCGAACATGTCCGTAGAGTCGTACTGTAACAGTCTGGTTTAGGCCCTAGTCGGGAATAGTGGTTTTGAGACCATAAATCTGAGTTAGAAAAATATTTAAATATTATTTCCTATATTTATGGTATGCGAATTATCCTTTGTGAAAGTTTCGTATAAAAATATAATCGTTTGTGTGCTCAATTTGATAAAAGGACCTAATCGCGTAAAATGGAAAAGTTGCCAGCTGATTGTTAAAGTGCTTATTTGATTTGTCTTGTTAAATGAGAGGTCTTTATTATGTTATTTTACCATTGAAAGTTTTAATGGACATAAACGCCTATGGTTAACAAAATTTTATATGTTATTAATGGAGGGCAAAATGGAAAATGATGATTTAAAGGTTACTAATTAAATAAAACATGAAAATGGCCATTATTTCTTGGTTCATCAATCGAAAATAAAATATAAAGAATAGAGAAAAGTTTCTTAGGGTTCGACCTTGGTTCTCTTTTATTTAGGTATGTGTTTTGCTCGGTTTTTGATAATTTCTACATTTTTGTAATCGTTGCTTTGTATACTATCAAGCCCATGTCTCAATTTCTGATTTTGATGATGATTTTGAAATGTGCCATTGATGAAATTGTGAGCTTTGTGATTTTTAATGATAGAAAATTAAAGATATGTTTTGGGTTAGCATATTTTGTCTTTGAAATTTTGATGAATTTGTGTAAAATGGGCTAAATTGTGAAATTTGTAATTTGAGGGACTAAAATTTAAAATAAATGAAATATATGGACTTGTATGAATACTATGAATATTTGGCCAAGTATATGTCTAAGGAAATTTTGAGTATTTTGTGATTTTGTGAATTAGGGACTAAAGTGTTAAAATGTGAAAATGTGAGGGCTAATTTGTAAAATGTCCTAATTATGTGTATATGGATTGATTTGAATGATTTGGTGAATAAAGTTAAATTTGAATTTATATAGATCAAGAATTAAAGAAAACAGATTTAGATCGAGGAAAGTCGAAAGTCGTCGAGTAGCCGATTCCATCTATCCAAATCCGTATGAGGTAAGTCTATATATAAATAAATGTATTTGAAATGGTTTATTTATGCTTATATGTTATTAAAAAATGATGAATAGCATTATTATTTGAATATGAGACAACCGAGAAAGTATCGACAAAGTTTCGACCTCTGAAAAGCCCCGTACGAACCCTAGGAATAGTTAGGATACATATGTCATGACATAGGATTTCTAATACGTGTTATCGTGTAAGACCACATCTGGGACGTTGGCATCGACTTCTGATTTATGTATAAAACCATGTCTGGGACATTGGCATCGTATTTGATTTTATATAAGACCTTGTCTGGGATAGTGGCATCGATATTTGATTACATGTAAGACCACGTTTGGGACGTTGGCATTGTATGTGCTTTCTGAGCTATCCGTGTATCCTTATGTTTCTAAACGGTTCAAACGGTCATTTTGAGAAAATGAATGACTTTGTGAAATTATATCCGATTCAGGTACGTTTTGTAACACTGTAACACCCCATACACGCATTCCACACCGAAACAGTGTACGAGGTATTACCAGAACATAACACATACCACTAAATAAAACCGAAACAAAAATATGGCATCCAATTGGATCATGAAACATTATAACATATGCCTTTAACAATATTATCCAACTTCAATGGCTTTGTACAAAATACTCGATCACATACTGTAGCCACTATTTTTAGCCTAGGCAATTATGACACGTAACAAAATAACTAAGCCTACTATACATGCCATAATTCAAAATGTTTAATTCAAATACCCAAAAATATTGATAGTGTAGGCAGATCTTCAACGATCCTTGACTCCTGTGCAAGCTGGACGACACTATAAGACAAAAGAGAGAAAAGAAAGTAAACTTATAGCTTAGTAAGCAAGTATATAAATAATGAATAAAGAATTTAATATAATTACATAATAACTCAAGTGTATCTACTTTTAATTTCACTATTTACTCCACTTTGGTCAAGCTGTCTCTCCTGCGTCATGTTCACTAAATAAATCATAACTCGAGTTACGAAACTCGAAATCTAATTCCGTAAATTTTCCTTGAAACTAGACTCATATATCTACTTACTAATTATTTTTATAGAATTTTTGGTTAGGCAAATTAGTACAGTTTATTAGTTAAAGTCTCCCCTGTTTCAGGGTTCGACCACTCTGACCCCTATATATTGCGATTCATATATCTCTCTATTCAGAGTTTCAATGACTATGTCGTTTGTTTCTTATAAAACTAGACTCAATAAGTATTTCATACATGTAAGATACAACTCCTAATTGTTTCTTTACAATTTATGGTAAAATTTTAAAGTCTGAACAGGGGATCATGCAGTCATTCTGACCAGGTCTCACAAAAATATAAATTTTTCAAAATATAAGATTCCTTTACTTTCTATGTTTCTTTTACATAAAAATAGACTCAATAAGATTTAAATTCATATCTCATTCAGCCTCTAATTAAATTCCTATTATTTTTGGTGATTTTTTTTAGATTCACGACACTGCGTCTGTCCAAAACAGTATTATTGCTAATTCACTCTTTCACACTTTCTTTATATTAATCTCATTTTAACATGCATATTACAATTCATTTTCACCACATTTCATACATCACAAGTATAGGTTCATGATTACAATGTCACCATAAAGCCATCCTGTTGAACAATTCGGATCAATTCCCGATACTCGATGGTTTCAGCACACAACTCCACCATTATATTTCATATAATTCGGCTCTCTTGTACACATGGTGAACACTTAGTACCACCCATGTGACCTAGCCAATTTATGTCGTAGCTCTCTTGTCTACATGGTGTCCTTCACTTGGAATCACACATGCGACCTAGCTACATTTATCTCTCCCGTAGCTCTCTTGTCTACATGGGATACTTCCCGTATCACACATGTGACCTAGCTACTACATAGTATCGCGTAGCTTTCTTGTACACATGATGTGCACTCGGCATCATACATGTGACCTTGCTACACTCCATCTATATTATTCAATCATTCCGAATGTACAACCGGGAATTCTCTCTCTATTACTTATTTCCATTCTTCCAATAGTCAATTTATGCTTCAAAATCGGCTAAAATATATATATAATAGGCTGAAATATAAAAATATAAATGAAGTTAATGTATTATTTACATACAAACTTACCTCGGTGCAAAATATGGGAATTTTGCAATTTAGTCCAAAACCTTTTCCTTCCCCCGTTCGGGATCGATTCTACGCCTTTCTTGATCTATAACAACACATTTAGCTCATTTAACACTCATACTATTTATTTCAATCCAAAAATCACATTATGGAAAAATTACATTTTTGCCCCCTAACTTTTACAAAATTATGATTTTGCCCCTAGGCTCGGAAATTTAATTTCATCCCTTATTCTTATGTTTAATGACATGTTGATCATTTTTATCTTTTATGACAACATCAAATTCTCACTCTAACACATAGTTATGAACAATAGGTATTTTTACCGATTTTACCGTTTTGCTCGTTTTCGCTAAAAATCACTTAGAAAAGATCGTTCATGGGTAAATTTTTAAACATAAACCCTAACTCGAAATAATGATAGAAATAGGTAGACCGAGTTACGAGGATTTCAAAAATGTAAAGAACATTAAAAACGGGGCTTGAATACACTTACTATTGAGCTTGAAAGCTTGGGAAAAACCCTAGCTATGGAGAACATGCAAATTTCGGCCAAGCTTAATGAAGATGAACACATTTTTGTGTTATTTTTCCCATTTTATTTCATTTTATATACAAATGACCAAACTGCCCTTACTACTAAACTTTCTAAAAATTCCATCCATGTCCTAATTTTTGTCCATATAAAATATAATGGTATAATTTCCATTTAAGGACCTCTACTTAAAAACCCCATTTCAATCTAGTACTTTATGAATTAGACACACATTTTTCACCTATTTCAATTTAGTCCTAAACGCCAAATTAAACATCCAATCGATAAAATTTCGCAGCGAAATTTTCACACAATTATGAAATCATAATATAAACGCTAAAACTTAATCATAATAATATATTTTTTTTAAATCTCAAATTCGTGGTTTCGAAATCATTGTTCCATTTTGGCCCTAAATCGGGCTGTTACAGCTCTCCCCCCCTTTAGGGATTTTCGTCCCTAAAAATCTTACCGGTAAAGAGATTTGGGTACTGTTTTCTCATGGCTTCCTCTGGTTCCCACGTAGCTTCTTCTACTCCATGTCTTTGCCATAACACTTTTACTAAAGCTATACTTTTCTTTCTCAACTGTTTTACTTCTCGAGCCAAAATCTTAATCAGTTCCTCATCATAGGTCAAGTCTGATCGAATCTCAATTTCTGATGGAAAAATCACATGTGAAGGATTAGAACGATAACTTCGCAACATTGATACATGGAACACATTATGAATTCTTTCTAACTCTGTCGGTAAGGCCAACCGGTATGCCACTGGTCCAATCCTCTCAGTAATCTCGTACGGCCCAATAAAACGTGGACTCAACTTGCCTTTCTGGCCAAATCGTAGAATCTTTTTCCATGGTGAATACACTTACTATTGAGCTTGAAAGCTTGGGAAAAACCCTAGCTATGGAGAACATGCAAATTTCGGCCAAGCTTAATGAAGATGAACACATTTTTGTGTTATTTTTCCCATTTTATTTCATTTTATATACAAATGACCAAATTGCCCTTACTACTAAACTTTCTAAAAATTCCATCCATGTCCTAATTTTTGTCCATATAAAATATAATGGTATAATTTCCATTTAAGGACCTCTACTTAAAAACCCCATTTCAATCTAGTACTTTATGAATTAGACACACATTTTTCACCTATTTCAATTTAGTCCTAAACGCCAAATTAAACATCCAATCGATAAAATTTCGCAGCGAAATTTTCACACAATTATGAAATCATAATATAAACGCTAAAACTTAATCATAATAATATATTTTTTTTAAATCTCGAATTCGTGGTTTCGAAATCATTGTTCCATTTTGGCCCTAAATCGGGTCATTGTGCTCTCCCTTTAGGGATTTTCGTCCCTAAAAATCTTACCAGTAAAGAGAGATTTGGGTCTTGTTTTCTCATGGCTTCCTCTGGTTCCCACGTAGCTTCTTCTACTCCATGTCTTTGCCATAACACTTTTACTAAAGCTATACTTTTTTTCTCAACTGCTTTTACTTCTCGAGCCAAAATCTTAATCAGCCCTCATCATAGGTCAAGTCCGATCGAATCTCAATTTCTGATGGAAAAATCACATGTGAAGGATTAGAACGATAACTTTGCAACATTGATACATGGAACACATTATGAATTCTTTCTAACTCTGTCGGTAAGGCCAACCGATATGCCACTGGTCCAATCCTCTCAGTAATCTCGTACGGCCCAATAAAACGTGGACTCAACTTGCCTTTCTGGCCAAATCGTAGAATCTTTTTCCATGGTGATACCTTCAAGAACACTTTATCACCCACCTGAAATTCAATCTCTTTTCTTTTTAAATCTGCATATGACTTTTGTCGATCTGAAGCAGCTTTCAAGTAATCACGAATTACTTTTACTTTCTCTTCGGTTTCTTTAACTAGATCAACCACATGAATCTGTTTCTCACTAAGTTTAGTCCAATATAAAGGAGTCCGACACTTGCGACCATACAAGGCTTCGTACGGTGCCATATGTATACTTGACTGAAAACTGTTATTGTAGGCAAATTCAACCAAAGATAGATATTTCTCCCAACTGCCTTCAAATTCTAAAACACAGCATCTAAGCATATCTTCGAGTACCTGGATTACTTTTTCTGACTAACCATCTGTTTGTGGATGAAACGTGGTACTAAAGTTCAATTTTGTGCCCAAAGCTTCTTGTAACTTTTTCCAGAATCTCAAGGTAAATCTCGGATCTCTATCTGATATTATAGACATAGGTACCTCGTGCAACCTCACAATTTCAGCAATATATAATTTAACTAATTTATCAAGTGAGTAATCGGTACGTACCGATATAAAGTGAGCCAACTTTGTTAACCTATCAATCACTACCCAGACAGCATCCTTCTTTTTAGGAGTCAGAGGCAACTCGGTTACAAAATCCATGGTAATCCTATCCCATTTCCATTTAGGCACCATTATCGGTTGGAGTAATCCTGAAGGCACCTGATGCTCAGCTTTTACTTGTTGACAGATCAAACACTTGGTTACAAATTCAGAAATGTCCCTTTTCATGCCTGGCCACCAATATAACTTCTTTAAATCATTATACATTTTTGTGCTACCAGTGGTGAATCGACAAATGCCACCACTATGTGCCTCATGTAGTATTTTCAATCAATTCATCATTTTTCAATACACAAATCCTATCTCAAACATCAAATAATCATCCGGTCCAACTCGTAAATCTAAGTCGTAACCGATTCAGACTGAGTTCTCTTGGTTCGCAACTCACTATCTTTCTTTTGAGCATCTCAAATTAGCTGGAGAAATAACGGTTTAACCCTCATCTCTGCCAAGATTGACCCATCATCAGACAATGCTAACCTCGTATTTATGGCTCTCAAAGTAAAAAGAGATTTCCTACTCAAGGCGTCAGCAACTACATTCGCTTTTCCCGGATGATAATCAATCACTAGCTCATAATCCTTCAATAATTCAAGCCATCTCCGTTGTCGCAGATTCAAATCCTTTTGATTCATCAAATACTTCAAACTTTTGTGATCAGTAAAAATTTGAAATTTTTCACCATACAAATAATGTCGCTAGATCTTCAAGGCAAAGACAATAGCGGCCAATTCCAAATCAGGGCCAATTCCAAATCATGCGTAGGATAGTTTTTCTCGTGCAGTTTTAACTGTCTCGAGGCATAAGCTACCACTTTACCCTCTTGCATTAGTACACATCCAAGGCCTGCCAATGATGCATCACTATAAATTATGAACTCCTTCCCGAGCTCGGGTTGTACTAAAATTGGTGCTTCAGTCAATCGTGCTTTCAGCTGTTCAAAACTCTGCTGACATTTATTAGTCCATTCAAACTTAACATTCTTTTGCAGTAACTTAGTCATAGGAGAGGCAATTATCGAAAATCCCTTGACAAAACGTCTATAATACCCGACCAAGCCTAAAAGCTTTTAACCTCGGATACATTCTTTGGCGGTTTCTAATAAACGATCGCGGAAATTTTGCTCGGATCCACCCGAATACCATCACCTGAGACTATATGTCCCAAAAATCTGACTTTACAAAGCCAAAACTCACTTTTACTAAACTTAGCAAACAGTTTCTTTTCTCTTAAGATCCGCAATATGGTTCTCAAGTGTTCGGCATGCTCAGACTCATCTCGAGAATAGATTAGGATGTCATGTATAAAAACTACCACAAACTTATCCAAATATGGTCAAAAAATTCTGTTCATCAAGTCCATAAATATAGCTGGAGCATTTGTTAAGCCGAAAGGCATCACAAGGAACTTATAATGTCCATACCTTGTCCGAAAGGCAGTTTTCGGCACATCCGACTCCTTAACTCTCAACTGGTAGTAATCGAACCTCAAATCGATCTTTGAAAACACTGTTGCCCCCTTCAACTGATCGAATAAATCGTCAATCCTTGGTAACAGGTACTTGTTCTTTATAGTCACCTTATTGAGCTGGCGGTAATCAATGCAAAGCCACATTGAGCCATCTTTCTTCTTTACGAACAATACAGGAGCACCCTAGGGAGAGAATCTCGGTCTCACAAACCCCTTGTCTGTTAACTCTTGCAACTGAGCCTTCAATTCTCTTAATTCGGTCGGAGCCATTCTATATGGAGCAATCGAGATCAGTGTAGTCCCCAACAAATCAATGGCAAACTCTATCTCTCTGTTCGGAGGCAACCCAGGTAATTCCTCTGGAAACACATCTAGAAATTCACAGACTCTCGGTACTACTTCAAGCTTCAATTCAGACATTTTAGTATTCATTACATAGGCAAGATAAGCTCGCACCCTTTCCTTATGTATTTCTGTGCAAACATGCGCGAAATCACCATAGGCAATTTATTTGATTCATCTGTTTCAACCCACAGAATTTCACCGTTTTCACATTTCAACTCCAATGTTTTCTGTTTACAATTTACCTTGGCATCATACAATGTCAACCAATGCATTCCCAAGATAACATCAAACTCATCAAATGGTAACAGCATCAAATTAGCCGGAAAGCAGTGACCTTGAATCATTAATGGGAAATTCTTACAAACCTTATCAACTAGCACATATTGGCCTAAGGGGTTCGACACTTTAATCGCATACTCAGTAAACTCAACAGACAACTTCTTATTAGACACTAAATTCACACAAATATAGGAATGAGTAGACCCGGGATCAATCAATGCAACAACAATAGTATCATAAAGAAAAAATGTACCAGTGATCACATCGGAGATGATGCATCCTCTCGAAGCACGTATGGTATAAGCTCTCTAGCGAGCGCCTAGCCTCTAATCTCATTGTTGAATCTTTCATTACGATTTCTGGCTAGCTCCACTTCCGGTATTTCTGGTGGTCTACCTCTATTAGCGATAGTACTGCATGCGGAACTCAAATTTTTCTTCTTTAACTTTCTCCGAACAGTCCCTTGTGCGGGAGCCGATGCATTACTAGCAAGATCATCACCATGATTCACTGGGATCCATTACTATATTAAAACAAAACACGCTTTAAAATAATCGGGAGTCACCACACTATCATAATATATTTATGGCATGTATAGCTAGACTTTTACACACACCATATTAGTCTGAGAACTGACTAAATCTTGGCTCTGATACCACTAAATGTAACGCCCCACACACGCATTCCACACCAAAACAGTGTACGAGGTATTACCAGAACATAACACATACTATTAAATAAAACCGAAACAAAAATATGGCATCCAATTGGATCATGAAACATTATAACATATGCCTTTAACAATATTAGCTAACTTCAATGGCTTTGTACAAAATACTCGATCACATACTGTAGCCAATATTTTTAGCCTAGGCAATTATGACACGTAACAAAATAACTAAGCCTACTATACATGCCATAATTCAAAATGTTTAATTCAAATACCCAAAAATATTGATAGTGTAGGCAGATCTTCAACGATCCTTGACTCCTGTGCAAGCTGGACGACACTATAAGACAAAAGAGAGAAAAGAAAGTAATCTTATAGCTTAGTAAGCAAGTATATATATAATGAATAAAGAATTTAATATGATTACATAATAACTCAAGTGTATCTACTTTTAATTTCACTATTTACTCCACCTTGGTCAAGCTGTCTCTCCTGTGTCATGTTCACTAAATAAATCATAACTCAAGTTACGAAACTCGAAACCCAATTCTGTAAATTTTCCTTTAAACTAGACTCAAATATCTACTTACTAATTTTTTTCTAGACTTTTTGGTCAAGCTAATTAGTACAGTTTATTAGTTAAAGTCTCCCCTGTTTTAGGGTTCGGCCACTCTACCCCTGTATATTACGATTCATATATCTCTCTATTCAGAGTTTCAATGACTATGCTGTTTGTTTCTTATAAAACTAGACTCAACAAGGATTCTATACATGTAAGATAAAAACTCCTAAATATTTCTTTACAATTTATGGTAAAATTTTAAAATTTGAACAGGGGATCATGCAGTCATTCTGAACAAGTCTCACGAAAATATAAATTTCTCAAAATATAAGATTCCTTTACTTGCTATGTTTCTTTTACATGAAAATAGACTCAACAAGCTTTAAATTCATATCTCATTCAGCCTCTAATTAAATTCTCGTTATTTTTGGTGATTTTTTTTAGATTCATGACACTGCGTCTGTCCAAAACAATATTATTGCTAATTCACTCTTTCACACTTTCTTTATATTAATCTCATTTTAACATGCATATCACAATTCATTTTCACCACATTTCATACATCACAAGTATAGGTCCATGATTACAATGTCACCATAAAGCCATCCTGTTGAACAATTCGGATCAGTTCCCGATACTTGATGGTTTCAGTACACAGCTCCACCATTATATTTCATATAATTCGGCTCTCTTGTACACATGGTGAACACTTAGTACCACCCATGTGACCTGGCCAATTTATGTCGTAGCTCTCTTGCCTACATGGTGTCCTTCACTTGGAGTCACACATGCGACCTAGCTACATTTATCTCTCCCGTAGCTCTCTTGTCTACATGGGATACTTCTCGTATCACACATGTGACCTAGCTACTACATAGTATCGCGTAGCTTTCTTGTACACATGATGTGCACTCGGCATCATACATGTGACCTAGCTACACTCCATCTATATTATTCAATCTTTCCGAATGTTCAACCGGGATTTTTCTCTCTATTACTTATTTCCATTCTTCCAATAGTCAATTTATGCTTCAAAATCGGCTAATATATATATATATATAATAGGCTGAAATATAAAAATGTAAATGAATTTAATGTATTATTTACATACAAACTTACCTCGATGCAAAATATGGAAATTTTGCAATTTAGTCCAAAACCTTTTCCTTCCCCCGTTCGGGATCGATTCCACGCCTTTCTTGATCTATAACAAGACATTTAGCTCATTTAACACTCATACTATTTATTTCAATCCAAAAATCACATTATAGAAAAATTAGATTTTTGCCCCCTAACTTTTACAAAATTACAATTTTGCCCCTAGGCTCGGAAATTTAATTTCAGCCCTTATTCCTATGTTTAATGACATGCTGATCATTTTTATCTTCTATGGCAGCATCAAATTCTCACTCTAACACATAGTTATGAACAATAGGTATTTTTACCGATTATGCCGTTTTGCTCGTTTTCGCTAAAAATCACTAGAAAAGATCGTTCTCCTAACTTCAAACATTCATATTCTACCATAAAACATCAAAATACATGCATATCATTCATGGGTAAATTTTTAAACATAAACCCTAACTCGAAATAATGGTAGAAATAGGTAGACCGAGTTATGAGGATTTCAAAAATGTAAAGAACATTAAAAACGGGGCTTGAATGCACTTACTATTGAGATTGAAAGCTTGGGAAAAACCCTAGCTATGGAGAACATGCAAATTTTGGCCAAGCTTAATGAAGATGATCAATTTTTATGTTATTTTTCCCATTTTATTTCATTTTATATACAAATGACCAAAATGCCCTTACTCCTAAACTTTCTAAAAATTCCATCCATGTCCTAATTTTTGTCCATATAAAAGATAATGGTATAATTTCCATTTAAGGACCTCTACTTAAAACCCCCATTTCAATCTAGTACTTTATGAATTAGACGCACATTTTTCACCTATTTCAATTTAGACCCAAATGTCAAATTAAACATCCAATCGATAAAATTTCGCAACGAAATTTTTACACAATTATGAAATCATATTATAAATGCTAAAACATAATCATAATAATAATTTTTTTTAAATCTCAGATTCGTGGTTTCAAAACCACCGTTCCGTTTTGGCCCTAAATCGTGCTGTTACAAACACCCTAAATTTTGGGCCTAGAAGTATTAGGTCTTGAGTATGGGAACAGTTAGGAGGCAGCACATAAATGATTATTTGTGCAAGAAGTGACACATAATAGTATATCTGCGTCAATGGTTATGTGTTCTGAGAGTGTCTGAAAAGTCTTAGGTTCAAGCCTTGGCTTGTGCAAAATTTTGTTTTTTCTTGAATAAAACCTGTCTCTAGTCAGTAGGTTTCTTAAATAAATATGGGTATTTCATGATAAAAAAGGGCCTGCTAGTCTAGGGGATAAGTGGCGTTTACCTATGCTAGAGGGCTGAGGTTCAAATCTTGGTGAGTTCAGTGAAGTGTTTTATTTTGCTGTTGGCCATGGGAGAGTTATAGTTTGATCGAAACTTGAGTGTTTGGAGAGTGTGGGAAGTTGTGGCTGAATTTTAAGAGATTGTTAAGGAATTTCGATTGTTAGAGGGATTTGGGGAGTGTTTTGTGGAGGAAAATTTGGATAGAAGAAGTTGTGTGGAATTCAAATTGGTGGGTGCAATGATGTAAGGAGATTTTCAAGGAATGGATCAAGGAAAGAGGAGCGTGTGCCGGAATAGGATTCTTTCTTCTCAAGGTTCGACTTTGGTTGGTATACTCATTTTCCTTTCTCGGTTTCTACCAATTTCTCTTTTTTGGCTTCTTGTCGCTTCTTTGTGGTATGACTGAATATCCTCTCTTCCTTTCTCTGCCCTTTCCCTTTCCAATTGTTTCGTTTACCATCTCTTCTCCTTATGTTCACTGCCGTTTACCCTTCTCTTCTCCTTTCTCTCAACACTCTCCTCTTGACGTTCCTTCATCTTAATACTTTAACCATTTACTGCATCTCTCTCAACTCTCTTCTTATTATCCTTCTATCTTGATACTTGGGCCGATTAAGGTACCTCTCCCTCTTTTCATTTTGTTTTTGATTGTTGGGATTGTTCTTGACCATTCGATGGGTGCATGTTTCTTCTCTGTTCTCTTTTTCTCTTTGTTGTAATATTCCTGCTAACATTCTTCATGTTGCCGTTCATGGCTAGGCTTGTGTTGGTGCTAGTCTCTGTCTCGATAGTAGTGTTTGTGTTTGACTGACATTGGGGTAAAACTGATTACTCCTTTCCTAGTGTGGCACATTCGATAAGTATTATGTGGTTAGTACAATATGTTGATCCTTACATGGTTCGAGTTTTTAAGCCTTGGTTGTATGGCAGGATACCTCAAAAAGGAATTTGGAATCAGCCTCTTACAACAGATTAAGTGGGTGATCCTCAGTCGATCGATCTAGGCAAGTGTTAAGAAACCGTTTTAATGAATATTATAGAGGGGATGGTTGAATCTTGTTATCAAGGGAACTAATGGTGTATTGTATTTAAATCTAGGTTTGGAGTGCTTGTGGTCCTTTTGCACATTTTCGTAGACAAGGTGTGTAAAACACTACCTCTACTCATAAATCGACAAAAGTCGAAATAAGAGACCGTCAGTGCCACATGAACGTGCGCTCGCTCGTGTGGTAGTTTGAACGCAAAAACATGGGCATTGAATCGTAGAGGCCATCATGAGCGATTTCATGGGCTTAGGCCGATTTGGGCCATGTTGGGTCGAAATGGGCCATGTGGGCCCCATGGGCTCGCGGGCCCACACGGGTAAACCATACGAACATGTGGAGATTATTGGGCTAGGTTGTGTAGTTTACAAGGCCAAGGCCATTTTTGGGCTTAGTGGGCCACACGGGCGTGTGGGCCCACATGGGCCTATATTATGGGCCTTGGGCCCATTTGTACTATTTGACTATTAAGGTTGCACGGGTCGCCCGAGATGACTGTGGACCTACTGTTTGGTTGGTAATCATACCTAGACCCTAAATTTTGTAAATGACTATTATGCCCCTATAAGGTAAAAGGACTATTATGCCCTTATGAGATGTATGATTGTTTTGAGCATGCCATTTTATATATGTTACAAACATGCATGATATTTTAAAATGTTGCATGGGGATGAGTTATCATGATGGAGGAAGTGTACTGTACTGGCAACTCTACTATAATTTCTGTTTAGTATCGCAACCGGTGCTATTTTTGGTGTGTAGGGATGGGTGGGTTGATTTTATCCTCACATGGTGTGTAGGGCTGGACACCGTGGTGTGTAGAGGCTGGCTAGGTAGGATTTCTAATTACATATCTTTGTTGTGACCGCTACTAAACTGGGGTAAGGCCCACACTGATTCTGATACGGTAATGGGCTAAGGCCCTAACCGAAATTAAGATGTTACTGAAATGGGCTTAGGCCCAAACTATAAATGCTTACTGTATGACTGACTATGTTAAGGGATTACACACTAAGTTTTCATGAACTCACCCTTATGTTTTCTGCGCAAGTAATCCTTGGGCGGATCGGTGCTGCGAGGGACTCGAAGGTGGCCACACAACCGCATTTGCTTTCATTTTCAACTTTAAATTTATAAGTATTTAATTTGGGTGTTTTTTTTTGTAATAGGGCCTCTCTAAGTATTTATTTTAATCTGGGATTTATTTACTTGATTCATATCTGCTAGTAGTAGGCCGCATATTTTCAAAAAAAAATAAATGCTTTTTAAACACCATGTTTACGCAGCATATTTTGAGAAACTTCAGCAACAAACATTGTTTTTAATACGTAATGAGAATATAATATGATTAACATTTTTCTAAGTCGACTTGAGTTTTAACAGAGAATGAGATTTCCTAAATTTGCGTTAGGATTGCAAAGAGGTTTTTAATATAAAACTAATTTTTCAATGGAGTTATGTATTTTCGAAAAACACTTCAATGTGACACCGTTGATTCAGCCATAACATCTAGGCCAGGTTTGGGGTGTTACACGTTTGAATTGTATACTATATTTGAAAATAAAAGGTAAGCATATGAGTAATTGTGAATATATGATATATGTACAAATGAATTGAGATTGTATGAATTATATATGAGCTAGAGGTTTGAGCTAGTATTTGGTTACAAAGAATATGTAATTTGATGATGCTTATATGTTTTGAATGATAAGTTTATTTGTATATGGCTTACTAAGCTTTTGAAAGCTTACTCTATGGGTTATTCAACTATTTCATAGATATCGAAGCTACTGGGAGCTCGGGGATCGTCAAGGATCGTCACCACACTATCGAATTATATTTTGGTACCTTTTGAAAATGTATATATTGAAGTATGGCATGTATAGGCTAGAAGTACTTTGATTATGTTTTGTACTATTTATAATTAGCCTTGTGATATGGCTTGGTATGGTTGTGATTATGATTTGATTTTGGTATATGAAATGTGAGGTAATATGATCTATTTGACGTGTTCATGAATAGCTAAGAGAAATGGTAAATTTGGTAAGGTTTTGGTATGAGATTTGATTGTATGTTTGGAGATTATGAAATCATATTGTAACGCCCCAAATTTGGGCCTAGAAGTATTAGGCCTTGAGTTTGGGTCCGTAAGGAGTTTGTATATAAGTATTTAATTGTGCAAGGATATGACACAATTAAATGGTTGCTCAAGTGGTTAAGGGTCCTGAGAGGAGTTGGAAAAGTCCTGGGTTCAAACCTGGGCTTTAGCAAAAATTTTGGTTTTAAGTGAATAAAACCCTGGATGCTTGGAAGTAGGCCTTTTATAATATTGTGGGAAATAAATGACACAAGGAAGCATGTAGTCTAGTGGTTGTGGCGTTATTAAGGTTGCAAGGGAGCCTGGAATTTGGCCTGTAGACCTTATAATTAATTAAGGCTAAATGGTGACATAGAAACAGCCTGTGGTGGAGTGGCAAGGTGGCATGTTGTGTAACTGTGAGGTCTAAGGTTCAAGTCTTGGGATGCACAATGGAGTATTTATTTTGCTGTTTGAGCTATGTAGGAGGTGGAGTTGGACTGGAACACTATGGTTGAAGTGGTCATAAAAAAATAAGGAATTTTCCTAATGGTTAAAAGAAATCCCATATCGGGAAGCTAACATGAGAATTGGTGAGAAGTTGGCTTTAAATGGAGCGAACAATATGAGTTGGGGATCGCTGGTTTTAGTAGGGATTATTTAATACCTGTTTAGCCAAGGTTGGTGATCGTGGACTTCGACGCGTTCTCATAAACAGGTGTGTATTCACGCCCTTCTTTAATGGAAGTCGGCAAAAGCCGAAAAGCCAAAACTTTGGCATTTGACGTCTCACAAGCGTCTGATCGCTCGTGGGGTAAACCGAGCTCATAAATCATGGGTGATTAACAGTAGAGGCCGCCACGAGTGTTCTCATGGGCTTAGGCTGTTAAGGGCCTCGATGGGCTGAAAGGGGCCATGTGGGCCTAATAGGCTCATGGGCCCCACACGGGTTAAATTTACGGTAAGTGATAAATATTAGACTGCGCTATGTAGGACACTTAGCCGTATCTGAATTTGGGCCAAATGGGTCACACGAGTGTGTGGGCCCACTTGGGCCGAGTAATGGGTGTGACAGCCCTAATTTGACCCTAGTCAGAAAGTGGTTTCGGGACCACAAAACCGAGTCATAAAAATAATTAACCGTTATATTTTATGCTTATTGTATGTGTACATGCTTGTGTGAAACTTTCATGCTTTAATTTTATCATTTGTATGCGAAATTTATTAAATAGGACTTATGTGAGACAATTGTGAAATGTGTTAGGTTAATTTTAAAGTGGCCTATTAATGCATGATACAAAAAGGATGGACTTGCATGTCAAATATCTATTTTTGTTGTGTAATGGCCGGCCATGATGAGGTTTTATTTAGCATATATGTATTATTTATTAGAGAAATGGTTTTATATTTTATAATATTAATGAATAAAAAAATAAGAGAAAAAGAGGTGATGAAAACAAAGCTTCATTTTGGTTCTTCTTGGCCGAAATGAAGAAAGAAAAAGGGGCAAGATTTTCGGTCACTTTAAGCTTGAGGAAGGTTAGTAAATTATGTTAGTTTTTGAAATTTTAAGCTTGTTTTAAGTTAATTAGCTAGTTTCATACTTAGCCCATGTCAAAATTTTGAAATTGGGTGATGATTTGAGCATTCAGTTTTGGTTATAAAGGGAGGAGATTGGATTATGGTCTTTATGTTTTATGAAGAATTGTTGAAGAGAAAGGTTTGAGTTAGTTAAGTTATAAATTTTTAATACTTATGTGTACAATAGCCGAACATAGATTTGCTTAATGACTTGAACAAACGTCGTTTGGGTGTTTGAAATGAATGAATTTGAGGTTTGATCATCTTAGGGTTCGGCTTTGTGCATAACTTTTAAGAGTTTGATTTTGAATAATATGAGTATTGGAATGTAAGTAATGTTTGCATAGGTAAAATTTTTATATTCGGCTTTTGTAGTATATATGTATGATTAATCCATTTTTCTTTTGCTAATGATATATATAAGGTGATAAATATTAAGACTATTGTTGACTTGTGTTTAGTGATATTCAGCCAAGGACTATATGTGCTTGCTATTTCGGTTTAAGTAAAGTAAATGTGACTGGTGGATGTGATTAGGTTGTGGTTTATTATTGACTTGTTTTGATTGTATAAATTAGCTTGTGAATTGTTTTGGAAATGGTAAATAATGAGCATGCTTTGTGGCCGTAAGGTTATTTGATAATGTGTCCTGACATTAACTTAGCTAGTCGAATGGATGAGAAATGAATTGGATATATATATATAGGTAATATTGACGAGCTGTTTAGCACATGAGTTTTGTATATTGGTTCGACAACTAAGCTAGAAAATAATTATTGGTAACATGGTAAGTATGCACTTGTATAGATAAATATAAGGTATCTTAAGCATATTTGTCCATTTGATAAGGTTGGCTAATAGTTCACGTAAGGATTATTCTATTCGATTTGTACATGAATTGAAGTAATACGTTCGGTAATCAGCTTATGACATACGTGTAATATCATATGTCCGATTATAAGTTAAACACTCGATAGTTGTGGTTCATTGGATATAATGTTTGAATATTAGTTTAGGGAAATATATGAACAGTTGCCTATTAATTAGTTTGAAATGAATCATAATAAGTTGATATTCGTATATATTATGGTTGAATTCATGTATAAGGTAGCATAATAAGTTATGTAAATCTTTATTTGTGCATGCGAATTAGATAGAGATTAAATAAGCATGAAATTGAGTCATGGCATATTTTATAAAATATAAAATGTATTGGAGTTACATATAATTGTCAAATATGACTACTAAGAAGTAAAGTTGAATAAGTAATTAAACAAATCTATTTGTTTTAATTAAGCTCAAGAGCAAAGAGGGTCTAAATCAGATAGAGGAAAGGAGAAAGCAATCGAGTAGCCTATCCGCAATTGTTCAAAATATCCGAGGTAAGTTTTGAGTAATCCCTTTAGTATAAAATTAACGATGGCTTGATATGTATATACTAGATGAATTTTTTTTATCTTTTTGGTTCTATTTGAATTAAGATGTGTGGTAAATAATTTAAGTATATGACCTATAGTTGAATGGTCAATTCGGGTTAAGCTTGATTGATGAAAGGTATATGTGATTTGTATGTATGATTTTTAAAACAAAATGAAAATGATAGTGTACATTTTGTGCTTATATTCGAATGAAGCAATTGAATTACTAATGTGATAGGTTATGTGAAATGCGTTAACATGTGAATAAATATGCAATACAATGGAAATGTATCCGGGCTAAAGTCCCACAGGCTTCATCCTGGATTGGTATTTGGGTATAAATACCCCAGGCTTTGTGATGGATTGACATCCGGGTTAAAGACCTGTAGGCTATATGCTGGAATTGTATCCGGGTTTAAAGACCCGCAGGTTTCTTGCTGGAATGGTATCCGGGTTAAATACCCGCAGGCTTGTGCTAGAAATGTGTTTCGAGTTCTAAGACTTGGCAGGAACGATGCTGGTAAGTTAAGTAAGATTACGACATTGAATATCCGTGGTAACCATCGTCGAGTAAGTAATATACATATTTTACATGTTAAGGTACATATTATGTACTCATAAGTGAATTGATTTCAAAGTGATTTTTTTTAGTATCGAAGAACGATATATATATGTGTGTAGATGAATTCGGTATTTAAGAATAAGACAATGACCTATTCGGTTAAGGTATGTCATTATATGAAATTATGTAACTTAAAGTAATTCTATAAGCCATTTAGTATTGTGAAATATGTGCTGAAAATTTCTTGTGTATTCACATATATATATTCGGCCAAAAAGGTTTTATAACTAATGTACTTGTCTACGTTCGGCCAAGTGAATTACAATTAGAATATGAGTTTTGTGATATTCAATGTTTGATTTAAATGACAAGCTTTATTTGTATGAAATGCTTAACACTTACTAAGCTTCGAGAGCTTACTTTGTTTCTTATTTCTCTATGTTATAGATTGTTGATTTTGGCCACCGACTCGGGGATCGTTAGCAGTTCATCATACTATCAATTTTGTTGGTACAGTTATATTTTGGTCTGGATATGGCATGTATAGGTTAGGCTGTTGACAAAATATGTTTTGTAATTGTAAATATTTTGGCCATATGAAAATGGCATGTATAACTCGAAGATTAGTATGTATTTAGCTAGATGTCTATTTTTTGTTTATAGATATGAATGAAAAATTAAATGTTTAGCTCAGTAATAGCTCATAGCCTAAACCGGCGATCGGACTCGGGCCAGGGGTGTTACATTTTTATTGGTATCAGAGCTACGATTTAGTCGATTCTAGGACTAACGTAGCATATATGAGTCTAGCTATACATGCCATACAGTTTAATACGATAGTGTGATGATTTCTGACAGTTGGAATGTGTTTTCGTATAGTAATTGATCCTGATCCCAATCGAGCAGTAGCTGATGATGTAGAGAGTGTAGCGCCTGCTCCCGCGCACGGGACAGCACCGATGGATTCTCAACCTGTTGCGAGCAATCAAAATGACGAGGCTAGACAAGCCTTTTATAATGTGATGAATGATTGGTTTAACCAATACATTCGAACTAAACGGCTACTCCACAACCCCCACTTCTGACTAATACACCCCCTGCACCCATGATACCTCCAGTAATTGATCAGATGAGGTTGAATAAGCCCCCGATTGACAGAATTCGAAAGCACGAGGCTACTGAATTTAAAGCTACAGACAGCGATGATGCCGAGCAAGCTGAATTTTTGTTGGACAACACTATTCGAGTACTTGATGAACTATCTTGCACACCCGATGAATGCCTGAAGTGTGCTATATCCTTGCTACGTGATTCTGCCTATTATTGGTGGAATACATTGGTATCTGTTGTACCCAGAGAGCGGGTGACGTGGGAATTCTTCTAGACTGAGTTTCGAAAAAAGTATATCAGTCAGAGGTTTATCGATTAGAAACGAAAGGAATTTCCTGAGCTTAAACAGGGTTCCATGTCAGTTACTGATTATGAACGGAAGTTTGTCAGACTTAGTAGATATGCTCGGGAATGTGTATCGTTAGGGGCTATTATGTGTAAACGTTTTGAAGATGGGCTGAATGAAGATATAAAAATGTTTGTTGGCATTCTTGAAATACGAGAGTTCGTAGTGCTTGTCGAACGAGCTTGCAAAGCCGAAGAACTTAGCAAAGAGAAAAGAAAAGCTGATGTCGGAGCTGGAGAATTTCATAAAAGATATTCAGGAAAGTCTTTTCAGCAATCATCGAAGAAATTTTGAGATGATTCAGGCTGATAAAAGAACACTTCGGGTTTTTCCAGACGAGACCGTGATCGACCCCCAGTGAGTACACAAGCCACTTCAGTTGCCAGTGTAGGAAATGATCGACGGGATAGGACCAAGTGTAGGTATTGTGGAAAATGGCATTCAGAGAGCTGTAGATTTCATGATCGCTCTTGTTATAAATACGGATCAGCCGACCATTTTATCAAAGACTGCCCGAGATTATCCGATCAAAATGTGAACCAAAGTGGGAAAACGAGTACTACTACAGCACGAGGTAGACCACCTAGGAATATGGGAAACGCTAGCGACGGTCCACAGGGTCTAGAGATGCTACAACCAGAACTGAGGCTCGTGCTCCTACTAGAGCTTATGCTATACGCGCACGCGAGGATGCTTCTTCGCTTGATGTTATTACTGGCACTTTCACTCTCTTTGATACTGATGTGATTGCTTTGATTGACCCTGGTTCTACTCATTCATATGTATGTGAGACTTTAGCATCCAGTAAGACTTTACCTGTTGAGTCTACTGAGTTCGTAATTTGAGTGTCAAATCCCTTGGGTTGACATGTACTTGTCGATAAGGTGTGTAAGAATTGTCCCCTAATAATCTGATGTTCCTGTTTTTTGGCTGATTTAATGCTTTTACCGTTTGATGAATTTTGTGTTATCCTCGGTATAGATTGGTTGACCGTGCATGATGCAGTTGTGAATTGTAAAAGAAAGATCATTGATTTGAGGTGTACAAATAATGAGATAATCCGAGTTGAGTCTACCGACTTGAATGGATTTCCAGCAATATTATCCTCGATGTTGGCTCAGAAATATGTGAGAAAGGGGTGTGAAGCATATCTTGCGTATGTACTTGATAGCAAAGAGCCAGAATAGAAACTTGAATCAGTGCCAGTGGTTTGTGAGTATTCAGATGTTTTTCCTGAGGAATTACCGGGATTACCACCCGTTCGAGAGGTAGAATTCGGCATCGAACTTGTACCTGGTACCACACCAATTTTAATAGCTCTGTATCGTATGGCACCAACGAAATTGAAAGAATTGAAAACTCAGTTGCAAGAGTTGACGGATAGAGGTTTTGCTCGGCCGAGTTTCTCACCTTGGGGTGCACCAGTATTGTTTGTGAAAAAGAAAGACGGAACCATGAGAATGTGCATCGACTATCGTCAATTAAATAAAGCGACAATAAAGAATAAATATCCGTTACCACATATTGATGATTTGTTTGATCAGCTGAAGGGAGCCTTAGTGTTTTCAAAGATAGATTTGAGATCGGGTTATTATCAGTTGCGAGTTTGAGACTCAGATATACCCAAAATTGCTTTCAGAATGAGATACGGTCACTACGAGTTCTTAGTGATGTCGTTTGGGCTCACTAATGCCCCTGCGGTATTTATGGACTTGATGAATCAAATTTTCAGATAGTATCTGGACCGATTTGTAGTTGTGTTTATAGATAACATCTTGATTAATTCACACGATGAAACTGAACATGCCGAGCACCTGAGATTAGTGTTGTAGATTTTACGGGATAAGCAGTTGTATGCTAAGTTCAGTAAATGTGAGTTCTGGTCGAGAGAAGTTAGCTTTTTGGGACACGTGGTATCTGCATCGGGTATTAGAGTTGATCCGAGCAAAATTTTAGCCATACTCGATTAGAAGCCTCTGAGAAATATTACTGAAGTTCAGAGCTTTTTGGGACTTGCCGGTTACTACAGATGGTTTGTAAAGGGTTTCTTGATGATAGCCACACCAATGACGAAACTACTTCAGAAAGATGTTAAGTTTGAATGGTCAGAAAAATGTCAGAAAAGTTTCGATCAATTGAAAACTTATTTGACTGAAGCTCCAGTGCTAATGCAGTCCGAATCAGGTAAAGAGTTTGTCATTTACAGTGATGCATCCTTACTTGGATTGGGTTGTGTATTGATGCAAGAAGGTCGAGTTGTAGCTTACGGGTCGAGGCAATTGAAGCCGCATGAGAAAAACTATCCGACCCATGATCTCGAATTAGCTGCCATCGTTTTCGCTTTGAAAATATGGCGACACTACTTGTTTGGAGAGAGGTGTCATGTATATTCGGATCACAAAAGCCTTAAATATTTGGTGACTCAAAGAGATTTGAATCTACGTCAAAGACGTTGGCTTGAGTTGTTGAAAGATTACGAGCTTGCCATTGATTATCACCCGGGAAAAGCTAACGTGGTTGCCGATGCTTTAAGTCGCAAGTCACTATTTGCCTTACGAGCAATGAATGTACACCTATCCATTTCATCTGATAGTATGTTAGTAGCAGAATTGAAAGCCAAACCCTTATTGCTTCATCAAATACGTGAATCTCAGAAAGTCGACGATGAATTGGTTGCTAAACGAGCTGAATGTGCTTCTAATGTGGAATCAGTGTTTCAAATAGACGACAACGATTATTTGAGGTTCAGAAGTCGATTGTGTGTTCCAAGAAATTCAGAACTTATTTCGATGATTTTGAGAGAGGCACATAGTAGCCGAATGTCAATCCACCCAGGTAGCACGAAAATGTACAACGATCTGAAACGTCAGTTTTGGTGGCCTGGTATGAAACGAGGCATTTCTGACTTTGTTTCGAAGTGTTTGATAAGTCAACAAGTAAAAGCGGAACATCAACTGCCTTCAGGGTTATTTCAGCTGATCATGATACCCGAATGGAAATGGGATCGTGTCACGATGGATTTTGTATCTGGGTTGCCATTGTCGTCAAATAAGAAAGATGCGATATGGGTTGTCGTGGATAGACTGACAAAGTTGGCTCATTTTATTTCCGTACGTATGGATTATTCACTTGACAAGCTAGCTGAATTATATATTTCTCAGATTGTAAGGTTACACGGGGTACCTATATCTATTGTGTCGGATAGAGATCCGAGATTCACATCGCGATTTTGGAAGAAATTGCAAGAAGCATTGGGTACCAAGTTACATTTTAGCACCGCTTTTCATCCCCAGACTGATGGTCAATCCGAGCAGATAATTCAGATACTCAAGGATATGTTGAGATGTTGCATCCTTGAGTTTGGTAGTTCATGGGAACAGTATTTACCTTTGATTGAATTTGCTTACAACAATAGTTTTCAATCAAACATTAAGATAGCACCTTACGAGGCTTTGTATGGTCGTAAATGCCGTACACCGTTGTTTTGGACTGAGCTTTGTGAAAGTAAAATCTTCGGGGTTAATTTGATTAAAAATGCTAAGCAAAAAGTTAAAGTAATCCGTAAAAGTCTGAAAGTAGCTTCAGATCGTCAGAAGTCGTATGCGGATTTAAAGTGAAAAGACATTGAATATCAGGTCAGAGACAAAGTGTTCCTTAAAGTTTCACCTTGGAAAAAGGTGCTCAGATTTGGTCGTAAGGGCAAATTGAGTCCGAGATTCATCGGGCTGTATGAAATATCCGAACGAGTTGGGTCGGTTGCATATAGATTGATTTTACCCCTTGAACTTGAAAAGATTCACAACATTTTTCATGTTTCAATGCTTCGACGTTATAGATTCGATCCATCGCACATAATTAGTCCATCAGAGGTTCAGATTCAATCTGATTTGAGTTACGAAGAAGAACCGGTTCGTATTTTGGCTCGTGAAGTAATAGAACTACGAAACAAGAAAATCACATTAGTGAAGGTACTGTGGCTTAAGCATGGGGTTGAAGAAGCTACTTGGGAACTAGAAGACTCTATGAAGGATCGATATCCTAACTTATTCACTGGTAAGATTTTCGGGGACGAAAATTCCTTATTTAGGGGAGAGTTGTGACAGCCCTAATTTGACCCTAGTCGGAAAGTGGTTTCGGGACCACAAAACCAAGTCATAAAAATTATTAACCGTTATATTCTATGCTTATTGTATGTGTACATGCATGTGTGAAAGTTTCATGCTTTAATTTTATCATTTGTATGTGAAATTTATTAAATAGGACTTATGTGAGACAATTGTGAAATGTGTTAGGTTAATTTTAAAGTGGCCTACTAATGCATGATACAAAAAGGATGGACTTGCATGTCAAATATCTATTTTTGTTGTGTAATGGCCGGCCATGATGAGGTTTTATTTGGAATATATGTATTATTTATTAGTGAAATGGCTTTATATTTTATAATATTAATGAATAAAAAAATAATAGAAAAAGAGGTGATGAAAACAAAGCTTCATTTTGGTTCTTCTTGGTCGAAATGAAGAAAGAAAAATGGGCAAGATTTTCGGTCACTTTAAGCTTGAGGAAGGTTAGTAAGTTATGTTAGTTTTTGAAATTTTAAGCATGTTTTAAGTTAATTAGCTAGTTTCATACTTAGCCCATGTCAAAATTTTGAAATTGGGTGATGATTTGAGCATTCGGTTTTGGTTATTAAGGGAGGAGATTAGATTATGGTCTTTATGTTTTATGAAGAATTGTTGAAGAGAAAGGTTTGAGTTAGTTAAGTTATAAATTTTTAATACTCATGTGTACAATAGCCGAACATAGATTTGCTTAATGACTTGAACAAATGCCGTTTGGGTGTTTGAAATGAATGAATTTGAGGTTTGATCATCTTAGGGTTCGGCTTTGTGCATAACTTTTAAGAGTTTGATTTTGAATAATATGAGTATTGGAATGTAAGTAATGTTATGCATAGGTAAAATTTTTATATTCGGCTTTTGTAGTATATATGTATGATTGACCCATTTTTCTTTTGCTAATGATATATATAAGGTGATAAATATTAAGACTATTGTTGACTTGTGTTTAGTGATATTCAGCCAAGGACTATATGTGCTTGCTAATTCGGTTTAAGTAAAATAAATGTGACTGGTGGATGTGATTAGGTTGTGGTTTATTATTGACTTGTTTTGATTGTATAAATTAGCTTGTGAATTGTTTTGGAAATGGTAAATAATGAGCATGCTTTGTGGCCGTAAGGTTATTTGATAATGTGTCGTGACATTAACTTAGCTAGTCGAATGAATGAGAAATGAATTGGATATATATATATATATATATAGGTAATATTGACGAGTTGTTTAGCACATGAGTTTTGTATATTGGTTCAGCAACTAAGCTAGAAAATAATTATTAGTAACATGGTAACTATGCACTTGTATAGATATATATAAGGTATCTTAAGCATGTTTGTCCATTTGATAAGGTTGGCTAATAGATCACGTAAGGATTATTCTATTCGATTTGTACATGAATTGAAGTAATAGGTTCGGTAATCAGCTTATGACATACGTGTAATATCATATGTCCGATTATAAGTTAAACACTCGATAGTTGTGGTTCATTGGATATAATGTTTGAATATTACTTTGGGGAAACATATGAACGGTTGCTTATTAATTAGTTTGAAATGAATCATAATAAGTTGATATTCGTATATATTATGGTTGAATTCATGTATAAGGTAGCAAAATAAGTTATGTAAATCTTTATTTGTGCATGCGAATTAGATAGAGATTAAATAAGCATGAAATTGAGTCATGGCATATTTTATAAAATATAAAATGTATTGGAGTTACATATAATGGTCAAATATGACTACTAAGAAGTAAAGTTGAATAAGTAATTAAATAAATCTATTTGTTTTAATTAAGCTCAAGAGCAAAGAGGGTCTAAATCAGATAGGGGAAAGGAGAAAGCAATCGAGTAGCGTATCCGCAACTGTTCAAAATATCCGAGGTAAGTTTTGAGTAATCCCTTTAGTATAAAATTAACGATGCCTTGATATGTATATACTAGATGAATTTTTTTTATCTTTTTGGTTTTATTTGAATTAAGATGTATGGTAAATAATTTAAGTATATGACCAATAGTTGAATGGTCAATTCGGTTTAAGCTTGATTGATGAAAGGTATATGTGATTTGTATGTATGATTTTTAAAACAAAATGAAAATGATAGTGTACATTTTGTGCTTATATTCAAATGAAGCAATTGAATTACTAATGTGATAGGTTATGTGAAATGCATTAACATGTGAATAAATATGCAAGACAATGGAAATGTATCTGGGCTAAAGTCTCACAGGCTTCGTGCTGGATTGGTATTTGGGTTTAAATACCCCAGGCTTTGTGATGGATTGGCATCCGGGTTAAAGACCCACAGGCTATATGCTGGAATTGTATCCGGGTTTAAAGACCCGCAGGCTTCGTGCTGGAATGGTATCCGGGTTAAATACCCACAGGCTTGTGCTAGAAATGTGTTTCGAGTTCTAAGACTTGGTAGAACCGTGCCAGTAAGTTAAGTAAGATTACGACATTGAATAACCTTGGTAACCATCATCGAGTAAGTAATATATATATTTTACATGTTAAGGTACATATTATGTACTCATAAGTGAATTGATTTCAAAGTGATTTTTTTTTTTAGTATCGAAGAATGATATATATATATATATATGTGTGTGTGGATGAATTCAGTATTTAAGAATAAGACAATGACCCATTCGGTTAAGGTATGTCATTATATGAAATTATGTGACTTAAAGTAATTCTATAAGCCATTTAGTATTGTAAAATATGTGCTGAAAATTTCTTGTGTATTCACATATATATATTCGGCCAAAAAGGTTTTATAACTAATGTACTTGTGTATGTTCGGCCAAGTGAATTACAATTAGAATATGAGTTTTGTGATATTCAATGTTTGATTTAAATGACAAGCTTTATTTGTATGAAATGCTTAACACTTACTAAGCTTCGAAAGCTTACTCTGTTTCTTATTTCTCTATTTTATAGATTGTTGATTTTGGCCACCGACTCGTGGATCGTCAGCAGTTCATCATACTATTGATTTTGTTGGTACAATTATATTTTGGTCTCGATATGGCATGTATAGGTTAGGCTGTTGACAAAATATGTTTTGTAATTGTAAATATTTTGGCCATATGAAAATGGCATGTATAAGTCAAAGATTAGTATGTATTTAGCTAGATGTCTATTTTTTGTCTATAGATGTGAATGAAAAATTAAATGTTTAGCTCAGTAATACCTCATAGCCTAAACCGGTGATCGGACTCGGGTTAGGGGTGTTACAATGGGCCTTAAGGCCATTTGCACCGTTATGTCTATTAGGTTACTTAAGTCACTAAAGGCGACGGTGGACCTTCTGTTGGGTCGTTAAGACCCTTATTTATGAAATTACCAAAATACCCTTGTAGTGTATGATGACCGTAATGCCCTATAGGGTAAAATGACTGTAATACCCCAGTATGGTAGAATGACGATTATGCCTTATGTTTCGTATGACTGATGTGCTTATGATTTACATATATGATTGTACTGAGTATGACTTTGCATACACATAATATTTATGACATGACATACTGCATGGGGTTGGGTTATTATTGATGGAGGAAGTGTACGGCCTATAGCCGTTCTGTAAAAGGCTTTCAGCCTTTTTGTGATACTTACGGTTTATAGCCGTTCTGTTAACTGGCAGCTCTGCTGTGATATTTACGGCCTTTAGCAGTTCTATCTACGGTGTTGAGCCGTTCTGTCTCTGAGTCGTTCTATTTACGGCGTTGAGCTGTCCTGTTGACTTAGTACCGCAACTGGTGCTAAGCTTGGTGTGTTGGCTGGGTGGTCGATTTTATCCCCACATGGTGTTGGCAGGTACGGGTGGTGTGTTGGTTGGACTGGGCTGGGAATCTATCTGCATATCTGCATCTGATACTGATTCTGTAGTGGGCTTAGGCCTACTTGATTCTATTATTGGGCTAAGGCCCACCTGATACTGTTTCTGTGATGGGATCAGGCCTAGTCTGTTTCTGCATAATGTTTGTCTGACTATTCGTATTATAAGGGATTACACACAGAGTTTTTGTAAACTCACCCTTTTGTCTAATTGTACAGGTAATCCCCAGCCTTAGGCAATTTGGA
Source organism: Gossypium anomalum (assembly GCA_025698475.1). NCBI lineage: Eukaryota > Viridiplantae > Streptophyta > Magnoliopsida > Malvales > Malvaceae > Gossypium > Gossypium anomalum. The sequence continues at coordinate 47,681,687 of CM046965.1, forward strand.
GCCACGAGAGACTCAGAGGTGGCCACACGACCGCTGATGCTCTACCGTAGACTTTTTATTTAAATTTTTATATTTTGAGGTTTTAATTCTGTAATAAGGTCATAGTGGGTTTAAGTATGAAGTGGGCTTTCGATTTCTTATCTTAAACTGCTAGTCTAGGAAAACTTGGGTTTTCAAAATATTCATGATTTTCAAAATGCTTCCGCGATTTAAGTTGAATTAATAATCCAAAGGCAACAATTTTGGCAAACGTTTGTGACGAGATGATTTGCTAACCCCGTACAAAAGGTTTTAATTTTAGAAATAAACTTTTAATGGCAACTCGATTCTTGAACGACGCTTTGATGCGACACGCCAGATTTGACCATAACATCTAGGCCGGGTTTGGGGTGTTACATTTAGTGGTATCAGAGTCAAGTTGTAAAACTCGGCTGTGGTATAGGTTTTCAAATTTTGAATTTCAAAAAGTTGTTCCTACATATGTGATATGTTTGAGATAGTTGTTCTGAAAAGTGTGGCACACTGAGTCTCCAGCGCCGAATCCATAAGTTTCTGAAACTAATGTTTGTTTTCATTGAAAAGTAGTAGATAGAAATACTGTGACTCTTTTAGATATTAGACTGTATTGTTACACTTGAATTTAGAGTTTGTATTTATTCTGTGTGTGTTCTGGGAATGGTATGTTTTGTATTTATTCTGTGTGTGTTCTGGAAATGGTATGTATGGGATATCTATCCTCTTTGATGGATAGATGGTTTGGTGTGTGATTGTATTGTTAGGATCAGAGTGCACAGCGAGAGCATAGCGTGGTAGGCTAGGTTGTGCGACTTTTCTGATAGTTGGAAATTTCGAGGACAAAATTTCTTTAAGGGGGTAGAATTGTAACGCCTCGAATTTGGGCCTAGAAGTATTGGGCCTTGAGTTTGGGTCCGTAAGGAGGTTGTTTATAAGTATTTAATTGTGCAAGGATATGACACAATTAAATTGTAACACCCTTATAACCTGTATCCGTCGTCAAAATGGGTTATGAAGTATTACCAACCCAAATACCACATTTGTACAATCACACAGATATATGAACATTAACTTTTATATGCATTCAAAAACTTTATACAAACATTCAAAAGATGCCATATTCGCATGGCCCATATATAACATCTCAAAAATACCATTCACTTAAGTCTATTCTATACATGCCATACTAGCTTCAAAACATAGTAATACCAAAATGATAGATAGTGTGACGTGTTGCTGACAATCCCTTTTTGAGCAGGTGACTAGAGTCAACAATCTATAAAACAGAGAAACGTAACAAACGAAATAAGCTTTCAAAAGCTTAGTAAGTTTTAAGCAATGCAACAAATAAACTCAATTATACATCGATTATTCAATTTCTTAAGAGGCCATTTTCTAGATATACTGTCACTTGGCCGAATATACACAAGCATATAATACACATTTAGCATTCTTATCTCACTTAATCTAAATTCATATAACATACATAAATCAATTACTTTCACATACTTTTACACCTTGACCGAATGAATCATGATCATAGATATAGTTATAACATTTATTCACATATATATCACATTATACACTTATGATTCAATTCAAATCAAACTCACATTTAAGTACACCTAGCCAACTTAATGTATTGAATGTATTCATTTGTCATTCTAGCACGAGGTATCTTAGTTTTAGACTTTTATCAAATTACCGGCATTCGGCCTGCTAGGTTTAAAACCCGAATTCATTCATCGAAATTTTGCATGCTAGGCTTGAAGCCCGATATCTTTTCACCGGCATTATAGCCTGTTAGGTTTAAAACCTGAATTCATTCACCGGCATTTCGCCTGCTAGGCTCGAAGCCCGATATCATTTCACCGGCATTATAGCTTGCTAGGGTCAAAGGCCCGAATTCAAATCAACAAGTTTCATATAACACAATCACACTAAATTAGGTACCAGCATCATTCGAACATTTTATTCACTTTTATTTCATTTCATCACTCACATTTATCATTTGATAGTTTACATGTAATATCTTACTCATATTCATCTAACAGTATCATTTGATCATAGAAGCATATCACATTTTACTTCCTTTACAAATGCCATTCGGCCATATACATTCTCATAATCTGTCATGTCATTATCAAATATTATATATATTTAACTACTTAAAACTTACCTCGAATATATTCGAACAGTCTCGGATCAGCTGTTCAACTACTTTCTCTTTTCCCGTGTCCAACCTTGGTTCTCTATGCTCTTGAGCTAATTCAAACAAAATTTAACTTATTAAAGTCCCATCATGCTAGCTTATGGCCGAATATGACAAGAAATTTAATAGGCCATATAGCTACTTTTAGTTCAAATACAAAATGGTCATACACATTTTTAATCACATAAAGCAATTTAATACAATTAATTTAACATTACCTCATGTACACCTTTAGTACATATACAAAGTTTATATTGATTTATACACACACCATTAACCTAGTATCAATTAACTAAGTACTTTAAAAATTTTCTTTAACTAAGTAACTTATCCAGAAATATTAAGAGCAAATTTAACAAGCTTAACTAAGTAACTTATCCGGAAATATTAAGAGCAAATTTAACAAGCTTAAATTCAACTTATAACATTATACTCAAAATTCAAAGCATTTAACATCACTTCATCATAATATTTCATCTTGGTCGAATGCTCCTTTTAAACCATTTAAAACATCCAACACTAAACTTTCTTTGCATTACACTCTAATAGCCGAGTACCATCTATCTATCTAACCACAACTATCCTTATTCATCAAGCTCAACTCATCTATCATCACATTTAATACCAAAAACATCAAACACCTTCAAAGACACCCGAACAACCCATAGTCGAATGCATCACTTCAAACCAATAACAAAAATTAAGTCATGGGTTATGAAAGGAGCTTAGCAATTAACTCAACTTCACATAAATTATCAAGAAATAAAATCAAACATACCTCAAATTAGAAACACCAAGGTCGAATATCCAAGAACCTTTTGTTTTACTTGTTCTTTAAATTTCGACAAAATGAAAGAAAGAATGGATGCAAACTTTGTTTTTCTCACCTATTTACTTTTAATAATTTATAAATTTCCTCTTATAAAATCATTAAATATTATAATACTAATATGGAATGCATATAATATTCATTAGGTTATTATTTTACAATACAAAATACATATTTTTCTTATCATCTAACATCATTGCCGTCCACTAATTTAATAGTGGTCCATTTGACATGCAGGTCCTCCTTGTAATATACCATGCATTATTCGACCCTCTAAATTCTACCTATCACATTTTTAAGTTTTATCACACAAGTCCTTTTAGCAAATTCCACATTCAAATGACAAAGTTAAGACACGATACTTTCACACATGCACTTTCACATATAATAAGCATAGAATATAACGTTTAATTATTATCGTGACTCGATTTTGTTGTCCCGAAACCACTTCTCGACTAGGGTCAAATTAGGGCTGTCACATAAATGGTTGCTCAAGTGGTTAAGGGTCCATAGAGGAGTTGGAAAAGTCCTGGGTTCAAAACTGAGGTTTAGCAAAATTTTTGGTTTTAAGTGAATAAAACCCTGGATGCTTGGAATTAGGCCTTTTATAATATTGTGGTAAATAAATGACATAAGGAAGCATGTGGTCTAGTGGTTGTGGCGTTATTAAGGTTGTAAGGGAGTCTGGGTTCAAGTCTTGGCTCTTGCAATTTTTTTTGGTTTTTCTTTCAAAGAAACCTGGACTTTGGCCTGTAGACCTTATAATTAATTGAGGCTAAATGGTGACACAGAAAGAGCCTGTGGTGGAGTGGCAAGGTGGCTTGTTATGTAACTGTGAGGTCTAAGGTTCAAGTCTTGGGATGTGCAATGGAGTATTTATTTTGCTATTTGAGCTATTTAGGAGGTGGAGTTGGACTAGAACTCTATGGTTGAAGTGGTCATAAAAAAATAAGGAATTTTTCTAATGGGTGAAAGTAATCCCACATTGGGAAGCTAACATGGGAATTGGCAAGAAGCTGGCTTTAAATAGAGTGAACAAGAACAGTTGTGGATCACTGATTTTGGGAGGGATTATTTCATACCTGCTTAGCCAAGGTTGGTGATCGTGGACTTCGACGCGTTCTCATAAACAGGTGTGTATTCACGCCCTTCTTTGTTGAAGTCGGCAAAAGCCGAAAAGCTGAAACTTCGACATTTGAGGCCTCACAAGCATGCGATCGCTCGTGCAGTAAACCGAGCTCATAAATCATGGGTGACTAACAGTAGAGGCCGCCACGAGCGTTCTCGTGGGCTTAGGCTGTTAAGGGCCTCGATGGGCCAAAAGGGGCCGTGTGGCCCAATGGTCTCGTGGGCCTCACAACGATTAAATCTATGGTAAGTGATAAATATTGGACTGCACTATGTAGGACACTTAGCCATATCTGAATTCGGGCTAAATTGGCCACACGAGCGTGTGGGCCCGCTTGGGCCGAGTAATGGGCCTTAGGCCCATTTGCACCGTTATTTCTGTGAGGTTACTTAAGTCGCTAAAGGCAACGGTGGACCTTCTGTTGGGTCGTTAAGACCTCAGTTTGTAAAATTACCAAAATACCCTTGTAGTCTAAAATGACCGTAATGCCACTGTAGGGTAAAATGACTGTAATACCCCAGTATGGTAGAATGACGATTATGCCTTATGTTTCATTTGACTAATGTGCTTATGATTTACATCTATGATTGTACTGAGTATGACTTTGCATACACGTAATATTTATGACATGACATACTGCATGGGGTTGGGTTATTATTGACGGAAGAAGTGTACAACCTGTAGCCGTTCTGTACAAGGCTTTCAGCCTTTTTGTGATACTTACGGTTTATAGCCGTTCTGTTAACTGGCAGTGTTGCTGCGATATTTACGGCCTTTAGCAGTTCTGTCTACGGTGTTGAGTCGTTCTGTCTATGGCGCTGAGTCGTTCTATTTACAGCGCTGAGCCGTCCTGTTAACTTAGTGCCGCAACTGGTGCTAAGCTTGGTGTGTTGGCTGGGTGGGTCGATTTTATCCCCACATGGTGTTGGTAGGTACAGGTGGTGTGTTGGTTGGACTGGGCTGGGAATCTGTCTACATATCTGCATCTGATATTGATTCTGTATTCGGCTTAGGCCCACCTGATTCTGTTACTGGGCTAAGGCCCATCTGATACTGTTTCTGTGATGGGATCAGGCCTAGTCTATTTCTGCATAATATATGTCTAACTGTTCGTTCGTATTATAAGGGATTACACACTGAGTTTTTGCAAACTCACCCTTCTGTCTAACTGTACAGGTAATCCCCAACCTTAGGCGATTTGGAGCCGCGAGAGACACAAAGGTGGCCACACGATCGCTGATGCTCTATCATAGACCTTTTATTTAAATTTTTAAATTTTGAGGTTTTAATTCTGTAATAAGGCCATAGTGGGTTTAAGTTTTAAGTGGGCTTTTGATTTCTTATATTAAACTGCTAGTCTAGGAAAACTTGGGTTTTCAAAATATTCACGATTTTCAAAATGCTTCCATGATTTAAGTTGAATTAATATTCCAAAGGCAAATATTTTGGCAAACATTTGTGACGAGATGATTTGCTAACCCCTTACAAAAGGTTTTAATTTTAGAAATAAACTTTTAATGGCAACTCGATTATTGAATGACGCTTTGATGCAACACGCCAGATTCGGCCATAAAGTCTAGGCCGGGTTTGGGGTGTTACACATATGTTTTGGTAAGTTTTTGGTTTATGGAATAACAAGAATTGGTATGAGTTACAAGCATGAATTTGTTGTTAATGATATGATATAAATGATATATGTTTTGGTATTGAAATTTGTTGAAATTATAGTGCAAATGTGCTTGTTTTGGTTCTTGTAGGTTTGACCCAAATTGGGTGGCAAATTGGCTTTTCAAATGGCCTATTTTTGTCCACATGGGCAGAGCCACGGGCGTTTGTCTCAGCCGTGTGCAACACACGGTCATGTTGCACAGTTTTCTGTCCCCTGGGGTACCCTAAAATTTTAAGTCATGCTTGGGCATGGCCAAGGCACATGGGCGTGTGGCTAGCCGTGTGACCCAAGTCAGTCTTGACCATGGCCAAGGTACACAGCGTGTCTTGTTGCTGTGTGTGCAAGTCAGTATGTATGCCCTGTTTTGACACGGTCTAGACACACGGGCGTATCTAATGCCGTGTGAGGCACACTGCCCGTTCACACGGGCGTGTGACTTGTGCATCTTTGAAAAATGTTTAAGTTTTGAAAAATTTTGTATGAGATCGGTTTAGTCTCGACCCCTTTTTAATGCATGTTTAAGGTCTCGATGACCTATGTAAGGGACTTAATATTTATGTTTGACATATGATGCTATGATGTTTATGTAATGAATGTTAAATGTTTTGATTTATCTGGTAACGCTTTTAACCCTAGTTCGACAACAGATACGGTTAGGGGTGTTACATTTTATTGGTATCAGAACCATGGTTTAGTCAATTCTATGACTACCATAGCGTATGTGAGACTAGTTATACATGCCATATTTATGAACTGTGATAGTGTGATGAATCTTGACAATGAAAATGTGTTTTTATTTAGCATATGGATCCAGAACGAGCCTTAGCTGACAATGTCGATAGCAATGCGCCTGCTCCCGCGTAAGGGATAGCGCCATCCGATTCTAGACTGGCTACGAGTAGCCATGATGAAGAGTCTAGATAAGCCTTCTATCAGATGATGAATGATTGGTTCACCCAATATATTAGAACTAATCCGGCTATTCAACAACCTCCACTCCCGATAAATCCTCCACAAGCCCCTAGTGTGCCACAAGTGAATCCAAATGAGTTGATCAAGCCTCCGGTTGATAAGATTAGAAAATATGGGGCCGAAAAGTTTCGAGCTACAATAAATGATGATGCTGAAAGAGCTAAGTTTCGATTAGAGAACACGATACGAGTGTTCGATAAATTGTTATTGAATCTGAATGAATGCATAAAATGTGTCCTTTCACTTTTGAGAGATATGACGTGTCACTAGTGGAAGACTTTGATATCCGTGGTTCCAAACGAGTGAGTCTCCTGGGATTTCTTCCAAGCTAAATTCTGAAAAAAATACATCAGTCAGAGATTTATCGACCAACAACGTAAAGAGTTTCTTGAGCTTAAACAAGGCCGTATGTTTGTTATAGAATATGAGCGGGAATTTGTAAGACTGATTTTGTACGCTTGAGAATGTGTATCTACTGAGGCGATAATGTGTAAATGATTTGAAGATGGCTTGAATGAAGATATTAAATTGCTAGTCAAGATTCTTGAGATTAAATAATTCGTTGTGCTTGTTGAACGAGCATGTAAAGCTAAAGAGCTTGGGAAAGCGAAAAAAAACTGATTCAGAAGCTAGAGAAGTGCGAAAGAGAACATCGAATAAGTCATTTCAATCTGCATCAAAGAATTTTAGAGATGATAATAGCCGTTCAAAGGCTAATGTCGGACATTCGAGTAGAGATCGTGCTAGATCACATTCGAGTTTCAAAACTCCAGTTACATCTGTTGCCAGTGCTGGAAATGTTCGATCTGATCGCCCTGAGTGCAAATATTACGGTAAAAGGCATCTCGATAATTATAGACTGTATGATCGGGCTTGTTTCAAATGTATATTGTTAGACCATTTTATCCGTGATGGCCCTGAACCTGTCGAGCAAGAGATTGTGCAAAATCTGAGGCCAAGTGGCAATGCATCTCGTGGTAGACCTCTCAAAAATACGGGAAATGTGAGTGGCAGTCAGAGAGGAACGACAGACACAGCTGTTAGATCTGAGGCTCGTGCACCTACCAGAGCCTATGCCATTTGAGCTCGTGAGAAAGTTTCATCTCTAGATGTGATTATGGGTACTTTCACACTTTATGATACTTCTGTGATTGCTTTGATAGATCCTGGATCAACATATTCGTATATATGCATGAACTTAGTGAATAGTAAGACTTTGCCTGTAGAGTCTACTGAATTTGTAATTAGAGTTTTAAACCCCCTAGGCAGATGCGTTTTGGTTGATAAAGTCTGTGAGAATTATCCATTAATGTTTTGAGACAATTATTTTTCGGCTGATCTGATGCTATTACCTTTTGATGAGTTTGATATAATTCTGGGTATGGATTGGTTAATGTTGCACGATGCTGTTGTGAACTGTAAACAGAAAACTATTGATTTGAGATGCAAGAATGATGAAATCGTTTGAATTGAATCTAGTGATTTGAATGGATTGCCTACAGTGATATCTTCGATGAAAGCTCTGAGTATTGTGAGAAAAGGTTGTGAAGCTTATTTTGCCTATATGATTGATTCAAAAATGTCAGAAAAGAAAGTTGAATTAGTGCCAGTTGCATGTGAATTCCTTGATGTGTTTCCTGAAAAACTTCTAGGATTACCTTGGATAGGAGAAGTTGAATTTGGCATTGAGTTAGTACCGGGAACTACTCCAATTTCAATAGCTCTATATAGAATAGATCCGACCGAACTAAAAGAATTAAAGTCTCAATTGCAAGAGTTGACCGATAGAGGATTTGTTAGACCGAGTTTCTCACCTTGGGGTGCTCCTGTTCTGTTTGTGAAAAAGAAAGATGGCACAATGAGAATGTGCATAGATTATCATCAATTGAACAAAGTGACTATAGAGAATAAATATCCTTTGCGTCGAATTTATGATTTATTTGATCAATTGAAAGGAGTTGTTGTGTTTTCGAAGATAGATTTGAGATCAGGTTATTATCAGTTGCGAGTGAAAGACTCAGACATTCCGAAAACTACTTTCTGAACGAGGTATGGCCATTATGAATTCTTAGTTATGCCTTTCGGATTGACTAATGCACCTGCTATCTCTATGGATTTGATAAATAGAATTTTTAGACCGTACTTGGATCGATTTGTTGTCATATTCATTGATGACATATTGATTTACTCACGTGATGAGTCCAAGCATGTTGAACATCTGAGAATAGTACTACAGACCTTATGTGATATGTAACACCCCTCACCCGTATCCAACGCCAGGACAGGGCTCGAGGCGTTACCAGACTTAAACGTTCACAAACATACAAAATTGGGTCACCAAATTTTGCCCAAAATTAAAACTTTTCAAACACATGCATATCGTCCCTTATACAGGCCTTTGAAGCCTAAAGCATACATCGGGGCGGTTTGGGACAAAATTGAAAACATTTGATAATTTAATAAATTTTCTTACTTTGGAGAGTCACACGCCCGTGTGGGTGGGGCCGTGTGGTCACACACGCTCGTGTGGCTTGGGACACGCCCGTGTCCTCAACCCGTGTAACTCTCTGTTTATGACGTCAGTAAAATAATTTATACCACACGGCCAGGCCACATGCCCATGTACTAGGCCGTGTCCTACACACGGTTGAGACACATGGTCGTGTCTCTACCCGTGTAGCTAACGCTTAGGCTATTTTCCAAGCCTTATGTTGACCTTATTTTTCCCTATACTTTTACACATCATAGGCACAAATTATAACATCAATTTGATGTTTAATCAACCTTTGGTGAAATTCAATTAAATAATTTGCATGTTGTTATACATGTGTTTATTACCCAACACTTAATTTCTACATGTTCAACAATTGTCCATGTTCAATCATTATCCTCTTACTACCATGCCACACATTCACTCCATGGCCACGACCATCTTGAATGGTCCTGGGGCTTTCATCATATACATGTGCCATATACTTCTCATACATAATGAACAAGCATGATCACATAACCACATCACAAGACATTAACACATACCATAGACAAATAGGCTTACAAACCAAAAATCATTATAAGCCACATCTCATGGCTATATACAATGAATTAATATAAGCCAACATCTTGGCCAAAACATAAAAACACATATCAATAATTAAGTCCCTATACATGCCACTCACTTGAAGAAATTAAGTTTCAACAATATCCCAAAGATGGTAGCTTGGTAGTGTGAGGTTGCCTCTGATGATCTCCAACCCCTAGCCGACCTGAGGACACTAGAAGAAGTGGAAGGGGAGTAAGCTTTACACTTAGTAAGTCCATATGAAAATAATAAGCATTATAACAACATGTTTCCTAGGTAAAACAACTATAATTACACTTTTACTCATATTCTTGTCAAGATGTCTACTTGGATCATAGTCGATAAATTATTTATAACTCGAGCTAACGGACTCTAAATTAAGATCTATTAATTTTTCCTAAAACTAGACTCGTCTATCTTATTACCATAAAATTTACAGAATTTTTGGTCTAGCCAATAAGTATAATTTATTCTTTAAACTCTCCCCTATTTCGCTATCCGACAACTTCGATCTCTATCTACTTAAAATCAAATATCTCGTAGTACGAGACTCGGATAATGTTCCTGTCTCTTTTTCATGAAGATAGACTCATTAAAGATTTCAGTCATATGAATTTTAACTCATAATTATTTTTGTACAATTTCTAGTGATTTTCCAAAGTTAAGACAGGGGAATCTGGAATCACTCCGACTCTGTCTCACAAGATTATTTTGCTTACACCGTTTCCTTTATGTGAAAATAGACTCATTAAGCTTTAATTTCATATATTATTCATCCTCTAATTCGACTTCCACCATTTATGGTAAATTTTCAAAGTCGGGCTACTGCTGCTATTCAATACTATTTCGGTGCAAAATCACAATAGCTATCATAATTTCATTGTCACATTGATCATGGTCTCATTATTTCATAAGTCCCATATTCAATTACACAATGTAAGTTAACTGGATATTGTAACACAATTCATAACCATAAACATAAGGATGGTTCATCTTTCAAATCTTTTCACTTGTTCATATGTATACACATACATATGCATGAACTCACTTACTCATCATTTATCACATATCAATAAGGCATCACTTATGAGTATAATGTACGTACCTGTACATATCTGTAGCATATCAATTAACTTTACCTTTATCACCACGCCCATCTCGGGACTTTCATTGTATTATTCATTATAATATACGTTAAACTTCTCGAAAATCTTGATGGATAATCAATTTACCGTCAAGTCATACAAGTTATTATCTCAAGTATGCACTCTCACGAACCTCACATCTTACGGCGGGATTACCAGTCCAGGCAAAATCCCCCATAATATAAACTCATAGAATGATGTCGGGATTACCAGTCCAGGCTAAATCCCCCGTAACGACAAGCACTCTCAATGAGCTCGGATCTGAATTACCAGTCCAGGCTAAATTCAGATCCTAATCGGATTAGCCGACTGGGCTAAATCCTTAATGCACATATATTCTTCGGGAGGCTCGATCACTCAAGGAACACCCGTCCGGGCTAGATCCTTTCTATATTTGAGATCAACAGATTACCCGTCTGAGCTAAATCCTTTTCTGCAACACATGCAGGATCTCAAGTCATGTAAGCAATTGTTTATCCATCAAAGTTCTCTTTTTATTCAACCAGGATTGTTCTCTTTTCATCAAGTATCTCATTATGCATAGCTGATCATGCAATGTACATCCAATTCAACACATTTCCATGTTTATTTAGACATTAGTCCATGAAATAAACATGGTATCGCATATAATTATATTTAGGCATTTGTTACAATATATAATCTTTATATCAACTAAATAAATACCCATCACACAATGTTAATACATCAATTTAAGTTCAAGTATGAACGATAATATCATTGCATTATCATTGACATATGAACTTACCTCAGTTTCGAGTACGACTATTTATTTCGAGTTTGTGCTTAACCTTGTTCAACCTCGTTCTAAGCCTGAATCTTGTTTTCTTTGATCTATAATATCACATTTAGACTACTAATTAGTCGCATTATTCATATGGGTCTAAAAATCATATTTTTACAAATTTACATTTTGATGCCTAAACTTTCACATATTTGCACTTTTGCCTCAAGGCTCGTAAAATATTTTTATTTAATTTCCTTGCATTTCAAGCCTATCCTAATCATTTTCATAACTATGGTAGCCTCTAATTTCTAGTAAGTCACCCTTTTATGACTAATTTTATAATTTTTACAAAACTGTCCTTTCGGACGTTTTCATCAAAAACCGCTTAGTAAAAGTCATTTATTACACATCGAGCCTTCATATTCTACCATTAAACATCAAAATACATGCCTATCATTCATGGGTAAATTTTTAAACATGAACCTTAGCTCAAATTAATGGTAGAAATAGGTAAAACATGTTATCGGGACTTCAAAAATGCATAGAATGTTAAAAACGGAGCTCGAAATCACTTACTATTGAGCTTGGGAGCTTGGCCAAACCCTAACCATGGCTGCTCTTGGTACATTTGGCTGAGTCAAGAAGAAAGGGACACATTTGGGTTTTAAAATTTGTCTTTTAATTCATTTTACCCCTAAATAACCAAAATGCCTTTTTTACTATTCTTTCAAATTTTACCCAACCAAGGCCATTTTTGTCCAAATTTTTAGGACTTGGTCAATTTTATATTTAAGGACTTCTAATTAATAATCTAATTCAATTTCATGTAAATTGCTTCTAGAACGCAAGTTTTACAAATTATTCGATTTGGTCCCTAAAGTCCAATTAAGCACCTTTCACATAAAATTTCCTTATGAAATTTTCACACAAGCATAGAAATACATCAATGACCTTATAATAATCATAAAATAAATATTTCTATCTTAGATTTTTGGTCTCAAAACCACCATTCTGATTAGGCCGTAATTCGAAAGGTTACATGATAGGCAATTGTATGAGAAGTTCAGTAAATGTTAATTTTGGTTGCGCAAAGTTAGTTTTCTGGATCATATTGTATCAGCATGAGGTATCCGAGTTGATCCGAGCAAAATTTTAGCTATTTAGGATTAGAAGCCTCCGAGAAATGTTTTTGAAGTTCGTAGTTTTCTAGGACTTGCCGGTTATTATAGACGGTTCGTAAAAGGCTTTTCGATGATTGTGACTCCGTTGACAAAGCTGATTTAGAAATATGTGGAGTTTGAATGGTTTGAAAAGTGTCAAAAAAGTTTTGATCAGTTGAAAATTTTGTTGACTGAAGCTCCGGTATTGGTGCAACCTGAATCAGGTAAAGAATTTGTGATCTACAGTGATGCTTCGTTGATCGGTTTAGGATGTGTTTTGATGCAAGAAGGTAAAGTCATTGCTTATTCTTTGAGATAATTAAAACCACATGAAAAGAACTATCCAACGCATGATTTAGAACTGGCTGCGATTGTACTTGCTTTGAAGATTTGTACCATGATCTGTTTGGTGAGAAATGTCATGTATATTCTGATCATAAGAGTTTAAAGTATCTGATTACTCAAAAAGATTTGAATATACGACAAAGAAGATGGCTAGAACAACTAAAAGACTATGACATTGTGATTGATTATCATCCGGGTAAAGCAAATGTTGTTGCTGATGCTTTGAGTCGAAAATCATTATTTTCTCTACGGACGATGAATGCTCATTTGGTTCTATCTGATGATGATTCATTTTTAGCCAAATTAATTCGTTCAACAGATTATCGAAGCTCAGAAGATTGATAATGAGATTTTAGCAAAACGAGCTCAATGCCATTTAGATTCTGTTTCAGAATTTAGAGTTGATAAAGATGATTCTCTGAGATACCGAGATAGAAATTGTGTTCTGAAAAATCTAGAGTTAATTCAGATGATTTTGAATGAAGCTCACAACAGTCGGTTATCTATTCATCCGAGTAGTACAAAAATGCATAATGATCTGATACAGCATTAGTGGTGGTCTGGAATGAAAAGAGATATCTCTGACTTTGTTTCGAAATGTTTAATCTGTTAGCAAGTTAAAGCTGAACATCAGGTGCCATCTGGTTTGCTACAACTGATTACAATTCCTGAATGGAAATGGGATAGAGTGACAATGGACTTCGTTTTGGGTTTGCCCTTATCTCTGAGAAAGAAAGATGCTATCTAGGTTGTAGTTGATCGATTGACAAAATCAGCCCATTTTATTCTGGTACAATCCGTTTACTCACTTGATAAGTTAGCTGAATTGTACATTCTCGATATTGTGAGATTACATGGTGTGCCATTATCTATTGTGTGAGATAGAGATCTGAGATTCAAATAACGATTTTGGAAGAAATTGCAAGATGCTCTGGGTACGAAATTGCATTTCAGTACTGCTTTTCACCCGCAAACGGACAATCAATCCAAGCAGATTATTCAGATACTCGAGGATATGTTGAGATGTTGCATTCTCAAGTTTGAGGGTACGTGGGAATGGTATTTACCTTTGATTAAATTCGCTTATAATAACAGTTTTCAAACAAGCATTAAAATGGCACCGTACGAAGCCTTATATGGTCGTAAATGCCGTACACCTTTGTATTGGATTGAGCTCAATGAAAATAATATTCACGGGATTGATTTGATAAAAGAAACTTAACAGAAAGTAAAAGTGATCTGAGATAGCTTGAAAGCAGCTTCCGATCGTCAGAAATCTTATGCAGATTTGAAAAGAAAAGGCATTGAATTTGAGATTGGTGACAAAGTGTTTTTGAAAGTATCTCTATGGAAGAAAGTACTTCGGTTCAGTAGAAAAGGCAAATTGAGTTTGAGGTTCATCGGGTCGTATGAGATTACTGAGCGTATTGGGCCGGTAGCATATAGTTGTTGTTACCACCAGAGCTAGAAAAGATTCATGATGTGTTTCACGTATCGATGCTTCGACGATACAGATCCAATCCTTCGCATGTGATTCCTTCGTTTGAGATTGAGATTCAGTCGGTATGACCTATGAAGAAGAACCCATCCGTATTTTAGCTCGCGAAGTAAAGAACTGCAAAATAATAAAATTTCATTAGTAAAAGTGATGTGGCATTGATATGGTATTGAAGAGGCTACGTGAGAGCCTGAAGATGTTATGAGACAACAATATCCGAATCTGTTCAATGGTAAGATTTTCGGGGACGAAAATCCCTAAGGGGAGAGAATTGTAACAGTCCAGTTTAGGCCCTAGTCAAAATAGTGGTTTCGAGACCACAAATCTGAGTTAGAAAAATATTTAAATATTATTTCCTGTGCTTATGATATGTGAATTAGCCTGTGTGAAAGTTTCGTATGAAAATATAATCGTTTGTGTGCTCAATTTGATAAATGGACCTAATCGCGTAAAATGTAAAAGTTGCCTTTTGATTGTTAAAGTGTTTATTTGATTTGTCTTGTTAAATGAGAGGTCCTTATTATGTTATTTGACCATTGAAAGTTTGAATCGACATAAATGCCTATGGTTAATGAAATTTTATATGTTATTAATGGAGGGCAAAATGGTAAATAATGATTTAAAGGTTATAAATTAATTAAAACATGAAAATGGCCATTATTTCTTGGTTCATCAATTGGAAATAAAAGAAAAAGAAAAGATAAAAGCTTGCTTAGGGTTTGGCTTCTCTTTCTTTTAGGTATATGTTTTGCTCGATTTTTGATAATTTTTACATTTTTTTTATAATCGTTGCTTTGTATACTATCAAGCCCATGTCTCAATTTCTGATTTTGATGATGATTTTGAAATGTGCCATTGATGAAATTGTGAGCTTTGTGAAGTTTAATGATAGAAAATTAAAGATATGTTTTGGGTTAACATATTCTGTCTTTGAAATTTTGATGAATTTGAGTAAAATGGGCTAAATTGTGAAATTTGTAATTTGAAGGACTAAAATTTGAAATAAATGAAATATATGGACTTGTATGAGTACTATGAATATTCGGCCCAAGTACATGTCTAAGGAAATTTTGAGTATTTTGTGATTTTGTGAATTAGGGATAAAGTATCAAAATGTGAAAATATGAGGGCTAATTTGTAAAATGCCCTAATTATGTGTATATGGATTGATTTGAATGATTTGGTGAATAAAACGGTTAAATTTGAATTTATATAGATCAAGAATTAAAGAAAGCAGATTTAGATCGGGGAAAGTCGAAAGTAGTCGAGTAGCCGATTCCATCTATCCGGATCCGTACGAGGTAAGTCTATATACAAATAAATGTATTTGAAATGGTTTAGTTATGCTTATATGTTATTAAAAAATGATAAATAGCATTATGCTTTGAATATGAGACATTTGAGAAAGTATCGACAATGTTTCGACCTCTAAAAAGCCCAGTACGAACCCTAGGAATAGTTAGGATACATATGTCATGACATAGGATTTCCGATATGTGTTATCATGTAAGACCATGTCTAGGACGTTGGCATCGACTTCTGATTTACATATAAGACTATGTCTGGGACATTGACATCATATTTGATTTCATATAAGACCCTATCTGGGACAGTGGCATCGATATTTGATTACATGTATGACCACGTTTGGGATGTTGGCATTGTATGTGCTTTTCGAGCTATCCGCGTATCCTTTGTTTCCAAACAATTCAAACTGGCATTCCAAGAAAATGAATGACTTTGTGAAATTGTATTTGATTTAGGTATGTTTGAATTGTATACTGTATTTGAAAATAAAAGGTAAGTATATGAGTAATTGTGAATATATGATATATGTGCAAATGAATTAAGATTGTATGAATTGTATATGAGCTCTGAGTTAGTATTTGGTTACAAAGAATATGTAATTTGATGATGCTTATATGTTTTGAATGATAAGTTTATTTGTATATGGCTTACTAAGCTTTTGAAAGCTTACTCTGTGTGTTTTTCAACTATTTTATAGATGTCGAAGCTAGTGAGAGCTCAGGGATCGTCAATGATCATCACCACACTATCGAACTATATTTTGGTACCTTTTGAAAATGTATATATTGAAGTATGGCATGTATAGGCTAGAAGTACTTTGATTATGTTTTGTACTGTTTATAATTAGCCTTGTGATATGGCTTGGTACGGTTGTGATTATGATTTGATTTTTGTATATGAAATGGAGGCAATATGATCTATTTGATGTGTTCAGGAATGACTAAGAGAAATGGTAAATTTGGTAAGGTTTTGGTATGAGATTTGATTATATGTTTGGAGATTATGAAATCATATGTTTTGGTAAATTTTTCGTTTATGGAATGACATGAATTGGTATGAGTTACAAGCATGAATTTGTTGTTAATGATATGATATAAATGGTATATGTTTTGGTGTTGAAATTGGCTGAAATTATAGTAAAAATGTGCTTGTTTTGGTGCTTGTAGGTTTGACCCAAATTGGGTGGCAAATTGGCTTTTCAAATGGCCTATTTTTTTCCACACGGGTAGAGACACGGGCTTGTGCCTCAGCCGTGTGTGACACACGGTCATGTTGCACGATCGTATGTCCCCTAGGGTACCCTAAAATTTTAAGTCAGGCTTGGGCACGGCCAAGGTACACAGACGTGTAGCTAGTCATGTGACCCAAGTAAGTCTCGACCACGGCCATGGCACACAGGCGTGTCTTGTTGCCATGTGTGCAATTAAGTTTGTATGCCCTGTTTTGACACAGTCTAGACACACAAGTGTGTCTAATACTGTGAGAGGCACACGGCCTGTTCACACGGGCATGTGACCTGTGCATCTTTAAAAAATGTTTAAGTTTTGAAAAATTTTGTATGAGCTCGATTTTGTCCTGACCCCTTTTTAATGCATGTTTAAGGTCTCGATGACCTATGTAAGGGACTTAATATTTATGTTTGAAATATGATGCTATGATGTTTATGTAATGGATGTTAAATGTTCTGATTTGTCCGATAACGCCTTTAACCCTAGTTCAGCGGCGGATATGGGTTAGGGGTGTTACACGTACTCACAATTTATGCAATATCAAAGCATTTGAAATACAATTATAACTAAGCTTATTACATACGAACTTACCTCGAATGCAAAAATAGCGTAATAAGTTGATTAATCCAAAACATTGTTCTTTCCTCGATCTAAATCTTTACACCTTTCTTTATCTAAATAATATCAAATTTAGCTTATTTAATTATCACTCTATTGAATTTAGTCCAAAATACATATTAAGGCAAATTTACACTTTTGCCCCTAACATTTCAACAATTTTACAATTTAGTCCTTATTTCATAAAATCACAAATTCATTCAATTCAACCAAAAACCATACTAGTGAAAATTCAATTAGGTCCATAGCAGCCCATATTTTTCATTTATTTCACAATTTGACTACAAAATTTACACATTTTACAATTTAACCCCTAAATGACAATTTTGTCAAAAATCACTTTACAAATGTTGTTTATCTCATAACAAGCATGGATTTTCTATCATCAAACATCAAAACATACATAGATTCATCAATGGAAAAATCCTAAACCTTTAATAATTTTGCAAATTAGTCCCTGGGCTAGCTAGATTAAGTTGCAACAATCTCAAAAATATAGAAATCATTAAAAACGGGACAAATTTGTACTTACATGCATAGATGATAGCTAGTTGAACCTTGAAGCTATTTTAATAGCTATCTCTTCTTCAATAATCAGTTAGGAAGATGATGAATGAAAAAAAAATAACCTTTTGTTTTATTAATTTATCTTTTAAATTATCTAATTACTATTATAACCTTTAATTAAACATTAAAAATCACATAAATAATGTCCAAGAATGTCCACTCACTTTATAATTGGGCTAATTACCACTTAAGGACCTTTACTTTAAGGTTCTATATCTATTTGACACCTTTAACTATTAGAACACAAGTTTTGCACTTTACACGATTTAGTCCTTTTTATCAAATTAAACACTCAAACAATAAAATTTCCTAACAAAAATTTCACACAATCATAATATCATGCTATAGACATTAAAATAATAATAAAATAATTATTTCAACTTCGAATTTGTGGTCCTGACATCACTGTTCTGATTTGACTAAAAACGGGCTATTACATAATAGCCTACTTAAAAAAAAACTGCATGTATAAGCAGCTCCCTCGACAACATGCATTCCACCAAAAATTTCCTTGGATTTATACATTAATACCAGCATGAAAGTGTAACAAAGAAATCAAGAAAGAAAATGTATAGAGGACTCAAAAAAACTCGAAGTCGAGCATAACCTTGAGTAAGATATCTTCCCCTCTTCCCGTTGTGTTCTCCTTCCCCTTTTTACAAGTTTCTTGAGGAAAATTAGCTCCTAAACGAGCTCAAAATTTAGCATGAAGCAATTCTATTCTCCCTCTCTAATCGAATTGAAGCCAGAAAAACAAGCAGAATTTTTTTAAGTGTCCTCCCTTTCAAAAAAAATAATCCAGGTTGAAGAAGATTCTCCTCTTTTTTTAATATTTTTTTATTATTAAAACTGCATTTTTTAGTACTAATGAGATTTTTTAATTATTATTTTATTAACATTTTATTACATAAATTTAGTAAATAAAAACAAAAACAAAAACAAAAACAAAATTAAATTGCAGTAAAAGTAAATGGCTAAAGTAATAAAAATTGAGTGCTCCTAATATTTTAGTTCCCCGGTAACGGCGCCAAAAACTTGATCGTGATTTTCCGTGATAAGTTTTATAAATTTATAATTAATCGTTATTGAAACTAACTATTATCACGACGTAGGCAAGTGTACCTATCGAACAATAGTATAGCTTTAGCAAGACCGGATTGTCGAACCCAAAGGAACTAAAAGTACTAGTCATGACTGTCTTTTTATTATCTAGCCTAAGAATAATGAGGTTTGTTTTAATTAACTAATTACTAAACTAAGAAATCACAGAAAAATAGAATTGGGAATTACTTTTGGAAAAACGATTGACTTAAGACAATACCTAAGGAAAAATCCACCTAGACTGTACTTATTATTTTGGCTCCGAATCGGACGATTTATTTATTTAACTTGTTCTGTAGAAATCCCTAAGTTATGTTATTATCCCTGTTCAAGACTAATAATGTCTAACCCTAGATTGAATAATTGAAATTTCTTTCTAATTAACACCCTAGGGTTGCATTAACTCGATCTATGGATCCCCTTATTAGGTTTCACCCTAATCCGGTAAAATCTTGTCACCCTATCTCTAGGCGCGCAATCAACTTCGCTTAATTATGACAAAGCCACTCTTAGCCAGGGACTATTCCTCCTCCAACTAAGAGCATTAACTTGAATCAATATCCTGAAATACCAAAACAAGAATTAAGAACACATAATTAAGAACAAGTCAAATATTTATCATACAATTCAGAAAATAATAACAAGATTCGTCTTAGGTTTCATCCCCCTTAGGTATTTAGGGGTTTTAGTTCATAACTAAATAGGAAAACATCTTAGAAGAATAAAGAATACAAAACATAAAGAAAACCCAAAACTCTTGAAGGGAAATTGAGGAGAAATCTTCAGTCTTGATGATGAATCCGGCTTCTGAGATGGATCAATCGGCTTTCTTGGAGTAATTCCTTGCTCCCTATTCTCCGTCTCCCTTTTGTCCTCCTCTAGGGTGTTTAAATAGGCTTTAGAATGCCTAAAAGCCCTCAAACTTGCCCTTTTCTGAATAGAACTTAACTAGGGCTTGGCAGGGACACGCCCGTGTGCGATTACTTCAGGCCGTGGTCGAGGCTGAAAGATCAACACGCCCGTGCTAACGTTGTTTTAGGCCATGGTCAAGCCTGTTAGAATGGCACGGGCATGTGTTCTGCCCGTGTGAGGAAGTCCAGGCCTTGTTGTTTTCCCACGTTGGCCTATTTTCTCCATTTTTGGCCCGTTTCTTGTTCTTTTCGCTCTCCTATGCTCACCTAAGTATAAAACATGAAATTAAAGAATTAGGAGCACCAAATTCACCAAATATAAGGAGAATTCATTCATAAATGTGTTAAGCATGAGATAAAAATATGTATAAATTACGGTTTATCAAATACCCCCACACTTAAGCGTTTTCTTGTCCTCAAGAAAAATACTCAATTCATAATGAAGACTTCCTTTTTCTCAACTTATAATTCCTATCAATAATATCTCAAACTAATCCATAAGGAATCATACATTGAGAATTCAACTAAAAGAACATTAAAGTTTCAAACATTCTAAGTTGAGTATTTAATCATGAAAAACATAGGCATCTCCCCTTATCTACGTAGTTACCATCGATTCAAAATCTCACAGGGTTTAACACCCTCACTAAATATTCACTCAAATCACTCGAAGCGTTTAAGGACAATGAAATTAGCACTCATCAGTCAATATGAAAAGTTATTACCATAGGCTTGCATGAAAATCAAATATCCACCACTATAAATTCAGATGATACATCAATCAAAAGGTCTTTAGAGGATTGTAACGAGGCTTGGTTAGGGGGTGTGGTCATAAGCTGAAAGAAAGGGTTAGAATCAAGATTGAATTGAAAAATTACTTAACTAGAAAAATATTTAATCATCAATTGCGTACAACAGAGCTTCTTCTCCGAATATGGAATTTAAATACTTAAGCTTAAAGACAAAAGATTTCTACTACTAATATGTATAATTTTTTTTTAAGAACAAGTTAAATAACATAGACTAACTATTAAGAACAAGACATAGCTAAGCAATTTATTCAAATCAAATCTCGACAAAAATAGGGATCAAATTAATTGAGGGGATTACAACAATAATGGGTTAAGGGTTAATATTAAGGGTAATACAAGGAATGACTTGTTAAGTTCAAAGGGGTTTACTAAGGGTTAATCGTGGAGGTAGGCTTTTCATGGCATGAGTGCATTAATCCTAAGTGCCTCTATCATTTTGACATATCAAATCAAATGGTGTGGTCTTGACATGCAGAATCAAGCAAGTTTTAGAATAACAATTCGATATTGACACACTCAAAGCAATAATAAAAGTGAGCATGAAAGAAATAATAGATGCTCTTAAAGGCTCAATAATCTCACAAAAATTATGGCTTTTTAATGTTTAAACTTGTGGATTTCAATTCAAGATAATACCTAAACTTGGGGAAATAACCTAAAATTTTAAATTCTTAAAAATCAACTTATCATGCTTAATTCTCTAATGTCTTAAGGTTTAAATAATCAATGCATGAATGCCTATGTTTTAATTAAAAATATATCAATAAAAATCATAAATCAATCAAAATTCATTCTAAACATGATATGAGAGATTTACAGGAGAACAAGGCAATTCACCCCTCCACACTTAAGATGTACATTGCCCTCAATGTACAAAGATAAAGTTAGTGGCAATCATAGATAGAATATCATAAGATAGGGAGAGAAGTGAAACTTTCTGAGTGTTAAATGGATGAACTCTCTAGTTTGGAGTTATGTAGAGTGGGGGGAGATACTCCGGTGGTGGTAGAGGTTGGGTTCCACAAGTGCTGCACCAAAAGAATATTACATCTCATGATCGAGCAGAGCATGGCAGTCATGGAGAACCTTTTTCAATGGAGTTTGAAGTTCTTAAATGATCGTGAGCTGTGTAGCTCTTTATAACTGTGATAAAATCAAAAACTTTTTAGGGGATATAAGGAAGAAAAATTACTCATAAAGAATTAACCAAGATTAAAATTTGTTTATAAAACTAAATATAAAGTAATAGAGAAAATGAAATAACATTAAAAGTTAAAAGTGAAGTTAATAAAATCATAAAATAAAAATAAAAATAAAGATAAAATAAAATAAAATATCATCATCGCCAGATGGTTCGCGAGGTGGTGGTGGCGATGAGATGTGGAAGTGCTGACAGATCTGCTATAGAGTAGCATCAATGTTATCAAATCATTGAAAACACTATTGCTCAAATCGAGTGAGGTGCTCAGATATGTCAGCATATGAAGCTGCCACGTAGACTGGGTGATGGGAGCATGGTGGCTGAGACGGTGTGTCCTCGTGCTGTGGAGGGACATCATCAGTAATGTCCTCAGGGGCCTCCTCCTCGGTTGATTGGGTGAGACAATATTGAGGAGGGTAGGTTCCTCGGTGATTTTCAATCATCCTCATACTTAGCATGCTCGAGATGCCTTGTGGAGACATCTGGCCAATAAGGGTCAAGGATGATTTCTGTGCCACGGTGTCGAAGAGCCCAAAATGTCAAGCCAATCTAGTCACGTAGGGGCCAATGGAGATGACCCCCTTCCGATGTCTCTCCGTCTGATGGCGGATGGCAAGGGCTATGAAGTAGGTGAGGTCAAAGACGTGCCCGTGCAATATACACCATAAGTAGTAGACTTCGTGAGTGTTGACGACGCTGGTTCTCTCTCTCCTCCTTGTCAGAGTATGAGCTAGGATAGAGTGTCAGTACCTCAAGGAAGGAGGGAGAGCTGATGCCTTGGATTAACTGGGGTCGTAGGTGACCGAGCGAGGTACAAGGGCATTCTAGCACTTCGAGGGAAAGTAATAGATGTGGCGGTTGAGGGTATCGAGGTCGTTCTCCTTCGGGAACTCCTCCGTGTAAAGGCCCAATGCTGAACCAAACTCTGGAACGCTCAATTGGTGGACTAGACAGCCAAGGCAAAATTAGACCGTGTCTGGATCATCATGGTTGGTCATTACGGTCTGAAGATGGAATATCGAGCACAGTTCCATCGTGAGCTCGAGATACATCAACTCAATGATCTAAAAGAAGAGGTTCCATGGGTCGATGGTGAGAAGGGCCCGAATCGCATCAGCCAACTGGACTTGTTCTAGTGTAGCCCAGTCGATACAGTGACCCGTAATTAAAGGTCAGGCCTGGAGTATTTGGAAAAGTTCTTCTTGGGGCCCAATGGGAAACTACAGGAAGGGGTGGCAAATTTTGGAGGTAGGACCCGAGGAAGATGACGCTCCCTTCCTTTTCTTCGAAGTGGAGATGGTGGCTTTCTTTCCTCGTAAAGACGACATGGTATACCTGCAAGCAAAACCATTATTCCGTCTTGATGAATGGATAAGGTAAAATGTAACTAAATTCAAAGAAGGAAAAGTCATAAATAAGTTCATCCATAATTACTAACACTAGCAAATCTAACTAAAACAATAAATTCTATGGCATAATGTCGTGGCCTTAGTATGAATATCAAGATGGCAACAAATTCTATGGAAATATAAAAAGCATAAATTTAGCACAATGCATGGGTTATAATGGAAAAGAATAAGAAGCAAGTGAAAACTATGAATATTGACTTAGAATAGGTGAATAAGGCATGAGAACTCACAAAAATATGTCACATGGATTGAATGATAACTAATCTAAAAATAAAGTTTGAATGATAACAAAGTGAACATAGTGTGAGATAAATGAAGATTATTATGATAAATAACATTAAAAATGAGTAAAATTAAAGGGAAAGGAGTAAACAAACGTTAAATAGGGAAGAATAAGCATCAAGAATGGAGTTAGAAATGGCACACGGGTGTGGCAGGGAGGCCGTGTGGACTTGCAGCAACTAGGGTTAGGGATTTTTAGGTGAAAAAGACAGTGAATAGTGCAGGGTATTTATAAGTTTTGGGGCACACGGCCAGGGGTCACGCCCGTGTGCCTCAATTTCAGCCTGTGTGTTTCGCGTTTTTCCCAATTTCAGCGAGTCTAAAATTAGCCCCACGCCCGTGTACCTTGGGCGAGTTGGTGCACACGGCCGTGTCACACGGTCATGTCTGACTTTGTTCACTTCTCCCACGCCCGTGTATGTATACCCACAGTCGTGTTAAGTCAACAGGTTCGACCACGGGTGCTAGACACGGGCGTGCAGCATGCCCGTGCTATTTTCTCAGGCTCTCCCACAGTTCAATGCCACGGGCGTGTCACATGCCTGTGTTGTTTTGGCAGGATCGCGGCCATGTCGCATTGCTGTAGTCATTTATCGCAGCCCGCATTTAGGAAAAATCTTTTTTGCTGTTTCCACACGATTTTAAGCACGCCCATGTGCTTGGCCGTGTGAGTGTGGTAAACCTGTATTCAAGAGCTCCGTTACTAAGTTAGGTGTTAAACACTATAATTTAAAGAAGTTAATACTGTTAGTGCTCGGTTGCCTCTCGAGAAGTACTTATTTATAGTCTAAGCTTGACTTACCTCTCAATTGAATGGTCATGGTGGTTCGAGGAGTTTATACTCCTCATTCCTGCTATCAATCTCATCAAAATAAGGTTTTAAGCGGGTATTGTTTACCTTAAAAGTGCCGAACTTGGGATGACTTACCTCGACTGTACTGAATGGGAAAATGCTAAGTACTGTAAGAGGGATTTCTTCATTTGGTTTGGCAGTGACGATGTGAGGATCTGTGACATCTAGTAAAACTTTATCTCCAACCTTAAGTTGATTTGGTGAAGTATTGAGCTCGTTCTGGCGTAGTTTTAGTTTATCGTGTGTTCTCAGTTTATGTGTCCGCCATTCATCTAGCTCCTCTATTTGTAGCCTTCATTCTTCATGAATAGGTCCTCTATTATTGCTGGAACATGGCTCATGTACTTCCTTCAAATTCATTTCCTGCAACGTAGGTTGCACCATATTGTCAGTTTTAGTAGAATGGTTCATACAATCATCTTCAATTTTCGCTGTGTTGCCAGAATTGCGAGCTTGAAGGGTGATTGTTTCGTCTCCCACACGAAGTGTGAGTTCACCTGTGCCAACATCAATAATCGTTCTAGCAGTTGCTAAAAAGGGCCTTCCTAAAATTAAAGGAGTGTTGCTATCCTCCTCTATATCTATAACAACAAAGTCAACGAGAAATATAAATTTATTGATTTTAACTAGCACATCCTCAATACTACCCCTAGGAAATCTGATGGTTTTATCTGCTAATTGAATGCTCATCCTAGTCTATTGGGGTTTCCCAAGACCTAGTTGCTTAAACATTTTGTAAGGCATGACGTTAATGCTAGCCCCTAAATTAGCTAATGCATTATTAACATCTAATATACCAATTAAGCAAGGAATTGTAAAACTCCCTAGATCTTTTAATTTTTTAGGTAGCTTATTCTGTAGAATAGCTGAGCAAACTGCGTTTAGCTCCACATGCGACGCCTCGTCCAACTTTCGCTTATTTGCTAAAAGCTCTTATAAAAATTTCATTGCGTTCGGCATCTGCGATAGAGCTTCAATAAACGGTAAGTTAATATGTAATTTTTTTAAGAGTTTAAGGAATTTACCAAATTGTTCATCTGAGCAGTCTTTCCTTGTCACTTTAGGATATGGCACACGAGGTTGTATTCTACACTTATCATTTTGTTTTCATTGTGACCTACCTCACCTTTACTTACCATAATTTCTTCCCTCGATTCTGGCTTAGGCTTAACCGATCCTTCTTCACTTTGAACATTAATCGCGTTGAGCTGTTCCCTTGGGTTAGGTTCAGTATTTCTTCGCAAACTACCTTATGGTCGTTCATAAATTAGTTTGGATAACTGGCCTATCTGAGTTTTGAGCCCTTGGATCGATGCTTGTTGATTTTTAAGTGTTGTCTCGGTATTCTAGAAATGAGTTTCTGACACTGAGATGAATTTGGTTAGCAGCTCCTCAAGGTTCGGCTTTTTCTCTTATTGGTAAGTTGGTTGTTGGAAGCCTGAGGGTGGTGGTGGTCTTTGATTTCCTTGACCTCCCTATGAGAAGTTTGGTGATTCCTCCAACCTGCGTTGTAAGTATTGCTATAAGGATTATTTTGAGATCGAGGATTATTACCCATGTAATTTAATTGCTCGTTCTTTATGTTGTGGCCATAGGGTTGATACTCTGAATTGTTTGATCTACCTCCACTTGCTTCATATTGCATTACTAAATGAACCTACGTAAAACCAAGTAAACCATCAATCTTTTTATTTAGAAGTTCTACCTGATTTGATAGCATAGTAACCGAATTGACGTTATAGACGCCTGCTGTTTTAGTTGGCTTAGTCCTCATGACATGCCACTGATAGTTATTCAGTGACATCTTCTCAATAAATTCACAAGCCTCTTCAGGTGTTTTGTTGTTGATGGTTCCACCAGCGACTGCGTCAATCATCTGTCTTGTCGAGGGATTCACACCATTGCAGAACGTTTGAACTTGTAGCCATAAAGGTAGCCCATGGTGAGGGCACCTTTGATGTAGGTCCTTGTATCTCTCCCATGCATCGTAAAGTGTTTCTAAATCCATCTGCACAAAAGAAGAGATATCATTACGTAATTTGGCCGTCTTAGCTGGCGGAAAATACTTTAATAAAAACTTTTTAGTCATTTGTTCCCAAGTAGTGATTGACCCTCGTGGTAACGACTTCAACCACTGTTTAGCTTTGTTCCTTGATGAAAAAGGGAATAACCGAAGAGGAATGGCATCATCAGAAACGCCATTAATTTTAAAAGTGTCGCAGAATTCCAGAAAATTTGCCAAGTGAGTGCTGGGATTCTCATCCTGCAAACCATCAAACTGAACAAATTATTGTATCATTTGAATCATGTTAGGTTTTAGTTCAAAATTATTTGTAGCAATAGCAGTCCTAACTATACTTGACTCAGTTCCTGTTAAATTAGGTTTTAGCATAATCATACATAGTACGAGGAGCAGGATTTTGATTTGCTAGATCAGCAGGTATCGTAGGAGGCAGCTGATTTTCTTAATTTTCAGCCATCTTCTCGGTTGTAGTTGAGATATCGTCCTCTTACTCTGCCTCTGTGTATTTTAGGCTTCGCCTAATTTCTCGTCGGTTTCTGCGATCGATTTCTTCGTCAAAAAGTAATGGTCCCGACGGGTTTCTTCTAGTCATAAACTATAAGAACCTGCCAAAAAAAGAAAAAAGAAAATTTAGTAAATAAAAACAAAAACAAAATTAAATTGCAGTAAAAGTAAATGGCTAAAGTAATAAAAATTGAGTGCTCCTAATATTTTAGTTCCCCGGTAACGGTGCCATAAACTTGATCGTAATTTTCCGTGATAAGTTTTATAAATTTATAATTAATCATCCTTGAAACTAAATATTATCACGACGTAGGCTAGTGTACCTATCGAACAATAGTATAGCTTTAGCAAAACCAGATTGTCGAACCCAAAGGAACTACAAGTACTAGTAATGACTGTCTTTTTATTATCTAGCCTAAGAATAATGAGGTTTGTTTTAATTAACTAATTACTAAACTAAGAAATCACAGAAAAATAGAATTGGGAAATTACTTTTGGAAAAACGATTGACTTAAGACAATACCTAAGGAAAAATCCACCTATACTTTACTTGTTATTTTGGCTCCAAATCGGACGATTTATTCATTTAACTTGTTCCGTAGAAATCACTAAGTTATGTTATTATCCCTATTCAAGACTACTAACATCTAACCCTAGATTGAATAATTGAAATTTCTTTCTAATTAACACCCTAGGGTTGCATTAACTCGATCTATGGATCCCCTTATTAGGTTTCACCCTAATCCGATAAAATCTTGTCACCCTATCTCTAGGCACACAATCAACTCTGCTTAATTATGACAAAGCCACTCTTAGCCAGGGACTATTCATCCTCCAACTAAGAGCATTAACTTGAATCGATATCCTGAAATACCAAAACAAGAATTAAGAACACGTAATTAAGAACAAGTCAAATATTTATCATACAATTCAAAAAATAATAGCAAGACTCGTCTTAGGTTTCATCCCCCTTAGGTATTTAGGGGTTTTAGTTCATAACTAAACAGGAAAACATCTCAGAAGAATAAAGAATACAAAACATAAAGAAAACCCAAAACTCCTGAAGGGAAATTGAGGAGAAATCTTCAGTCTTGATGATGAATCCGGCTTCTGAAATGGATCAATCGGCTTTCTTGGAGTAATTCCTTGCTCCCTATTCTCCGTCTCCCTTTTATCCTCCTCTAGGGTGTTTAAATAGGCTTTAGAATACCTAAAAGCCCTCAAACTTGCCCTTTTCCCAATAGAACTTAACTAGGGCTCGGCAGGGACACGTCCGTGTGACACACCCGTGTGCGATTACTTTAGGCCGTGGTCGAGGCTAAAAGATCGACATGCCCGTGCTGACATTGTTTTAGGCCGTGGTTGAGCCTGTTAGAGTGGAACGGGCGTGTGTTCTACCCGTGTGAGGAAGTCCAGGCCGTGTTGTTTTCCTACGTCAGCCCATTTTCTCCTTTTTGGCCCATTTCGTGTTCTTTTTGCTCTCCTATGCTTACCTAAGTATAAAACATGAAATTAAAGAACTATGAGCACCAAATTTATCAAATCTAAGGAGAGTTCATTCATAAATGTGTTAAGCATGAGATAAAATATGTATAAATTACGGTTTATTAGGTGCCAAATCGACGTGTTGATTGGATACGTGCATTTGTTCGAGTCCAAGTCATGGTAATAGGGAAATAAATGATAAATAAGTTATATGATACTAATAGGGAAAAAAAGAAGAGAAATGGAATTGAAATGGAAAATAAAATAAGAAATTGTGGAATGAATTATGAACAATGATATATCATGTTCCAAAAAAACATGAGACTGGAAATTGAGATGAAACATGACATTACAAGGGTTGTGTTATTGAATGACTTGTGAAGTGTGATAGTCATATACTAATATTGTAGAAATGTGCTAGTTTCGGATCTATGAATATGTGAAATTGGTATTTTGAATGTGATAAGTTGCATAATATTTAGATTTTAACTTATACATCATGATGATTTATGTTTCGCTTTTATGTTCGAATTATAAAAATACCACTGAGTTATATACTCAACGTATAGCTTTTTTTTTTGTGCATAGGTTAGGTACTTTATGATTCGTTTTTTTGCTCAACATCCAGTGGCGATCCTGAACTCAAGTGTTGGTGATGAATTCATTTTTGGTCTCAACATGTACCTAGGATGTCTTATGGGTATATAATGTTTATTTGGATTGTGTTGGTATTTTGAGAAATCTTATGTATATATATGTGTGTGTGTGTGATGGCATTGAGCATGATAATGTTATTTTGAGGAATTGTTTATTTATATGGTTGATAGCTTAAATGGTGATTAGGTAATATGCTATAGAATAGATTTATAAAAATGATTCATAAGCCTATGCTATGCTTGTAATGATCTGGTAGCTTTAATGCATGAAATATTAAGTTGAATTTGATTCAATTTGAGAAATGATTTGAAAGGTTAGTTTGGTAGTAAATTGAGTCATTGTCTGGGGTGCCTAGAAAGGCATATTGGAGTGTTATGCATACAATGTATTAGTTGATTTTGGATTTAATATATTGAGGTGCCAATTTTTTTAACAACTAGTTTTTAGTCAAATTGGAACAATGGTTTCGGGACCACAAATTTGAGGTTAAAATATTTATTTTATAATTATTTTAATGTCTACAGAATGATAATATGATTGTGTGAAAATTTCATTAAGAAATTTTATTGTTTGAGTGCTTAATTTGATAAAAAGGACTAAATCGCATAAAGTTTAAAACTTTAGTTCTAATAGCTAAAGGTGTCTAATGGCTATGAAATTAAATAGTGGAGGCCCTTATATGGTAATTAGACCATTGTTTATTTGAGTGGACATTCTTGGACATATATTAAGTGATTTTAATGATTTATAACCAAGGTTAAAAATATAATTTAGTAAATTAAATTAAGTAAAATAAAGAAAAACCAAGATATCATCTTCTAGTCATCTTTCTCCACCGAAAATAGAATGAAAGAAATCTCCATGAGAGCTTGCTAGGGTTTGGTCACTTTGATGCTTAATTGGTAAGTGGTTTTTGTCCCGTTTTTAATGATTTTTATGTTTTTGAGATCATTGCAGCTTAATCTAGCTAGCCCAGGGACTAATTTCTAAACTATTAAAGGTTTAGAGTTTTGTAATTGATGAATCTCTGTGTATTTTGATGTTTGATGAGAGAATGATTTTTGACAAAATTATCATTTAGGGATTTAATTGCGAAATGTTGAAAATTTGTGGTTAAATTGTGAAATAAATGAAAAATATGGGCTGCTACAGACTTAATTGAAATTCAGCTAGCATGGGTATAGGTTTAATTGCATGAATTTGTATTTTTATGAGATAAGGACTAAATTGTAAAAATGTTGAAATATTAAGGGAAAAAGTGTAAAGTTCCGTTCATGTGTATTTTAGAATAAACTGAATAGAATGATGATTGAATTAGTTAAATTTGATTACATATAAATCAAGAAAAGTGAAATTCAGATTTAGATCGGGGGAAAAACAAGGTTTTGGACTAGTCGATTTGTTTTGCCATTTTTGCAATCAAGGTAAGTTCGTATGCTAATAAGCATTATTATAATTGTGTTTTAAATGATTTAATATTGAATATATTATGTATACGACATTAAGGATATGTTCGACGATGATTCAGCAACTACAAATCCTGATTGAACCTTAGGAATAGATTAGGATACAGATGATATGTTATTAGGGGTTATGTGATGTGGGTACTGGTCCATATGTCCTACCGGTGGCTGAGTTATCTGGCATGTGTTGCGAATTCTCGTCAACTTGTGTGAACAACACCATGTAGCTTCATCATGACCGTCAGCATTTGTGAGCAGACCCATTGTTAGCTCGAGAGTGAGCATTATATGTGATATGAGATTGAGATAGCTTCAGCTATATATGAGGCACTTCGGGATCAAGATTCCCAAGTATCCGATAGTATTCCAAATGGTTCAACGGGTATATCGAAGATATGAAATAGTGAGAAAAAGACAAGTATCAGTATAGGTATGTACGGAAACTACATAAGCATTGAATCTATAGAAGCTATGATTTTATGGTTAATTATGTGATTGGATATATGTTAACATTGTGGTTAAATGTTTTATAATATGTTGTGTTCATATTTTGTATGGTAATTAAATGGGAGTTTTGTTTACTATATCATACGAGCTTACTAAGTTTTATACCTTACATTATTTAGTTTTCCATGTCTTATAGTGAAATCGAACCTAGATCAGATTTGGAAATCGTCAGAGACCTCATCACACTATCAAGCTATGACTTTGGTACTTTTGAATCTATGTTTTTGGTTGTATGGCATGTATAGGAGCTTTGGTCATTTTGGTATATGATAGTAGTGAATTTAGCCATTGAGTTGGCTTGTAAATGTTAAGTGGTTGATATGTATATAGCAAAGTGATTTGTCTTATTTTGGTTGATTTGGTTGTGCATATTTATATGTTTAAATGGCCTTTATTATGCATATGGTAATTACAATATAAATGCTTGTGGTGAATGGTAGTTTGTTAATTAGTAATTTGTGTATTATATGTTTGATAAATTGAAATTGATATGCTTGTGGTTTTAGGTACAATGATGCTTAATTGAAAGTGACCATTAGGGTGATTTATGAATGTGAATTTGGTATGAAAGTGTTGGAATTGACTTGAAACATGAGTGTCTTATGCTTGATGGTTTAGATTTAGCATGAATTAGGCTTGGTTATGCTTGATTTGAATGCCCATTTATTCCTTGTTTGGTGCCATTTGGTTTGATGTAGGTGTATGCAAATTTGGGTGGCAAGATGGCTTGGTAAATAGCCTATTTTTGTCCACACGGGAAGAGACACGAGCATGTGTCTCAGCTGTGTGTGACACACGGTCAGGTTACACGGCCGTGTGTCCCTTGGTGTTGAATTAGAAATCAAGTCAGTATGCTCCACACAGCCCAGGACATAGGCGTGTGACTTGGCCATATGGCATAAGTCAGTATACCCTACAGGATTGGTACGACCTAGCATATGGCCTGGCACACAGGCATGTGCGGCCATTTCAAAGGGCACACGGGCTGGTCACATGGGCGTGTGGTTGGTCATGTGTCACAAGTCAGAGAGTTACACGGGGTCAGACACGGGCTGGGACATGGCCATGTGATCCCATTTTGAATGTCCACATGGCTTGTGACACGAGCTTATCTTTAGCCATGTGAGACACACGGCCAGGCCACACAAGCATGTGTTCCCTATATTTTGCAAAATTTTCTAAGTTTCCCAAAAAAAAATTTAGTTATCTGTTTAGTCCCGAACCACTCATAATGCATGTTTTAGGCCTTGTAGGCTCGTATTAGGGACAATGTGATTGTTTATGAATGATGTTTATATTTGAAAAGGAAAAGTGTATGAGAACTGTAAGTGTATTTGTGTAATAAGTCCGGTAATGCTCCGTAACCTTATTCCAGCGTTGAATATGGGTAAGGGGTGTTACAATTTTGGCATATTGGTTAGACACTTAGGATGGTTGTTTTAAAGGATGATTTTGAATTGAATTGAATACTTTTGAATAGGTTGAAATATGGCTTTAATGGTAGAATGTGGCATAAGTGCTTCATGGTTGGGTTCCTTATTTTGGAAGGCATTTTCTAGATACACACGGCCTAAGGCACGCTTTGGTACATGACCATTTGCCATACACGGGCTCATGGCACGAGCGTGTGGTATGTAAAAATTTAAGTGATTTGGGTGCATACGAGCACAAAAGAGTTACACGGTTTGCTCACATGGTCGTGTGACCTATCCACACAACCATGTGACCCACTCACACAACCATGTGGCCTATCCCACATGGGCACGCTCTTGTACAAGGTTTAGGGACATGGTCGTGTAGTTTATCACACACTGGCTTAGCTTTCACACATGGTATGCAAAATTTTCCTTCGTTTCTTTTTTATTCAAATCGATCCCTATTCATTATTGAATTTGTTTGAGGCTTTTGTATACTCAATATTTACCATAAATATATTGAATAATGTATTTATAAATGCTCGTATGTGATTATTTAATATTTATTTGAGAATTAAATGAATAAATTGTAAAGAATTTGTTTGGTATTTGTTATAACATCTCATTACTTGGGTCTGACAATCGGACCAAGTAAGAGGTGTTACATTCTTAGCCTAAATCCCTATTTCTTGATGAACCATAATGGAAACCGTAAGCCTTAAAATATAATCGCTTGATGCGATTTCTTTGGTCCATGTATAAACTTAGACATCAGGCTATTGATATCGAGGGTAAGGTAGATACAATATGGTAGTTTCCAAAATAGAAGAAAAATAAGAGTGAGCTTAAGAGATTGTATAGTATGGTGAGTATACGAGTTTTACAAATTTATGCATAAATAGAAAATTTTTAAAAATTAATCAAAAGAAAAAGTTTAAAAAGGCTAAAAAAAGCCAAGCGAGATGTTCTCACAAAAATTGAAAAGTAAAATGAGTGAAAAAGAAAAGAAAAAGAAAAAAATCCTCATTTTTGCATAATAGTCTCGCTAGGATAATTTTATTCACTAATTTTACTATACCTTAGGAATCAGAGAGAAAAGGTAGGCGAGAGAAAGGGATATAAGCTGGTGAGCTGAAGGGTCTAATCGGGAAAGTATTGGGGTCAATATAATGTGCCAACAATTTTGATGTTTTAATCGTTCTGTGTGTCAATTCCTTGATTCCAAACCAACATAAGCTACAAAATGTAACAAGCCGAAAGACCTAAGTGACCTAACTAATACGATTTATGGATGAAAATTGACTAAAATTTGACATTTCTAATTACTTTTTTTCTTCGAGCATAAATCTATATTTTGTGTACCTATTTCGATGGATCATTATACATAACATTCTTGAATTCTTTTTGTTTTATAATTTCATGAAGTAATGTGTGTGATATTGAAGGTCAAAATTCGATTGTATATTGTATATTGTATTAGAGTTACATATTCGATCACATTATTCTATGTATATAGCTGTGATCTAGTTCTTGTATATGACATGCTTTGTAACACCCCAAACCCGGCCTAGACGTTATGGCTAAATCTGGCGTGCCATATCGAAATGTTTTTCGAAAATTGATCTTTTTGGTAAAAAAAAAATCCGTTACTGAATTTAAATCCTTTTATTATTATTTAACAAAAGTTCTCGTCAAAACGTTTACCTTATTAACCATTTGTGTTATATTAAATTGATTTAAAAATGCGAAAGCTTTTTAAGTCGATGAAGTTTAAAACGCGTGTTTTAGAAAATAGTAACTGTTTTAAAAACTCGTCTGTACCTAGACTAGCAGTTTAAAAATATATATAGTTCAAAGCCCAATTAAAAATTAAAACCCACAAACGGTCAATGGCCTTATTACAAAATTAAAAACTCAAAAGTGAAATTTAAATTAAATAAAGTCAACTGCAAGACACAGCAGTCTTGTGGCCACCTCCAAGTCCCCGTAGTACCAAATCGTCTAAGACTGGGGATTACCTGTACAGTTAAAAAGAAATGGTGAGTTTATGAAAACTCAGTGTGTAGCCCCTATCGCTTAAACGAAAACAAGCAGGCATTCATAGCAATGCTCAGGCACGAGCCCTATTCATGATCAAGATTTAAGATGCCTGCCCTTAGCCCTATAGTAACAAAGATGTGGGCCTAAGCCCAATACATTATCAGTACAGTGTAATGCAATTATGCATCCCACCCAAATCTAGCCAGCATACCACCCGTGCCGACCAACACATCATGTGGGGATATAAATCGACCCACCCACCAAAGACACCGATATCGCAAAGAAAGTCGCCAAGAATAATAATGCAAAGATGGTCGCGAATAAATAAATGTGGCAAAGCCACCAAGATCGATGATAATTGTGGCATAGCCACCAATAACAGTGAATGTGACATAGTCACCAGTACAATACTTCCTCCATATCAAAATCCTAGCCCCATGCAGTGTGTCATGTCATAAATATTACATGGATGCAAAGTCATACTCAGTACAATCATATATGTAAATCATAAGCACATCAGTCATACGGACATAAGGGCACAAATGTCATTTTACCATACAGGGGTATTACGGTCATTTTACCCTACAAAGGTGTTACGATCATTTTATCTAGTTTGGGGTTTCAGCTCACATAATGACCTCTTCAAAGGTCTACAGTCGCCTCGAGCGACACTGATAAGCTAAATGATCATAACGGTGTAAATGGGCCCAAGGCCCATTACTAGGCCCAAGTGAGCCCACATGCTCGTGTGGCCCATTTAGCCCAAATTTAGTTACGGCTATGTAACTTACATAGCCCAGTCCAGTATTTATCACTTACCATGGATTTAATTTGTGTGGGGCCCATGATCCCATTGGGCCCACACGGCCCATTTTGGCCCAACGTGGCCCATAACAGCCCAAGTCCACAAAAACGCTCGTGGTGGCCTTTACAGTCTATCACCCATGATTTGTGGGCTTGATTTACCCCACGAGTGATCGCACGCTCGTAAGGCCTCAAATGCTGAAGTTTTGGCATTTCGACATTTCGACTTTTGCCGATTTACAGTAAGGAAGGGTGTGGTTACACACCTGTTTGTGAAATCAAGTGAACCAGTCTCGAGCCTAAAGCCTACATTCCAATAAGGCACACTGTTAGTTTTCCAATCGATAGAATTCACAAAACTTATTCCCATATCGCCACCCACTACTCACCTTGAATGAACGACAATGGCATATTGCCTTTTAAAACACTGACTCAAATGATCATACGTTTCTTGCCGATTAACTACATAAACCAAAGATCTTATTAGATAGAATCAATTATAGATGTAGCTTAAATCCACAGATATTATTTACAGAAGCACAAGGATATTCGACCTTTGCCCAAAAAGAAGGAAGGTAATGCATTTACCTTTATTGGAAAATGAGAGGATAAGCTTTTAATCACTTCCAAAACACTTACACTCCTTTACTCCACTGAAATCCCCAAAACCCATTGCATATTACAACACAAAGAAAGAATGAGAAGCGTAGTCAAAAAATAAAAGAAGAAAACATTCAGCTTCCAAAAAGATTCAAAAGAACAGATTTAAACACATATTGGAATGATCGAGAAACAAGAGAGGGAACATACAAGTACCTATTGATTTGTTAGAACTCTTGTGAGACCAAAACCACAACACCAACAGTAGGCACAAAAGCAATCGGCCCACACCAAAAAGTAAGGAAAAATAAAAAGAAGATGAAGAAAAGAAAGAGGGACAATCTGCTAGGAGAAAAATCAAAAGTGAAGAGATAATGGGGAAGAAAGAAACTATATTCGGCCATGATGAATAAAGATGAGTGAGACAAGAGGAGAAGAATAAATTCGGCAGAGGGAATTATGGAAAAGAGAAAAAAGAAGAGAAAAGAAAAGCTTCGGAGAAGATAGCCAAAATTTGACAATTGGCCCTTAGGAGTTTTGGCAAAATGAACAAAGCACCAATAGAAGAAGAATGTTAAAGGAGAAAGAAAAAGAACCCGAATGGTCAATACGCAACTCGGCTATCAAAGGAGTACGAAACCAAAAGAAAGAAAAGGAGAAGCTACCAAAAACCCAATGACCTAGACCAACTCGGCACTCAGTGCCTATGACCGATTTGGTACCCAAAGAATCCCAAATTTGGCCAGCTCTACCCCTTGTCAAAATCCACGATTTTCTCCACCAAAATCTCCTCCATATCCATGCCCTTGATTCTCTCCCTTTGACCAAGTCCACAACCACTTCAGCAAAATTTCAATCCAACTCTACCTCTCTCACCTCATGGCAATAAAATAAATACACCTTGTATGCCATGGGATTCGAACCCAAATTCTCCCAGTTGCCAAGTCACGCCACTTGCCACCAAGCCACAAGGCTTTTTGTGACAAAAACCCCTCACATTTAAATATAAGGCCTAAATGCTAACATCCAGATTCACTTAAGAGCAAAAACTAAAACTTTTGCAAAAGCTGAAACTTGAACCCAGGCTTCTCTAACACTCCTAAATATGCCCAAACACTTAGCCATTATAGCAACTAATCCATTGGTGAAATTTTCTTACACAACTAAATTCCAATTGTTCTGATACTCGAAGCCTATTTCTTTTAGGCCCAAAATTCGAGGTGTTACATGCTTAAGCACTACTTTATTTTCTTTTCTTGTGTGTTTGTGTTTTATTTTGTTTCTTTTTATCTTCTTTCTTGATGAAAAGCAACAACTTAGTTGTAGGGGAGTTTGATTTGCCGCAACGAGTTGCGGCAAATTAATGTCATTTCGACACTTAACAAGCTTATTTTATAGCATTTTTATATGTTTTTATTTCATTTTTATTTTATTTTTTTATGTTTGAATTATGCAAAATAAGCCTTGTTAAGCAAATTTGGGTTATGTAACAACTTAATGGGCCACTATGGACCTAGGGATGATCTAACGGCTCTAGATAAAGTACGACTGTAGAGTCACGACATCAGAGAGTAGTGTCGTGACACCAAACTTTGAAGCCAAAATACCCAAAAAATGATGGCATGTCGCAACACTGATCTTGTAGTGTTGCGACACTGAATGACGAACAAGAATTTTTATTAAGGGTATTTTAGTTCATACAATGAACCTTAATAACATTTTTTGACTATTTAGCAACCCTAATTAAGTTTAAGCATAAACCTATAAATGGACATGTTAAGTCTTATTTGAGGATGTGACACCCCAAAACTCGACCTAGAAGTTTGAATCGGATTCCGGAGGTCACATTGGCCACCGAAAAGGCTTAAAACAAAATGCTGATCAATATTTCAAAATTTATTTTCGAAAATCATTTTCTCTAAAAATTTATTGAAACCAAAAATAAGCTTTTATTTATAAACTTTACAAATATAAATTGAAATATCGCTTAAAATTTATTCGAAACCAATTTCAAATCTTATGATCTTTAGTAACCTAAATGGAATAGTGAATTCGTAAACTGGAACTTCAAACTAGAAAATCGCAGTGTAAGATACATCATCTTATCCAAACAGAAGACCAAAACTGTTACTTTATATCTATACACTGGATCATAGTTAGTTTGAAAACAAATGTTCATGTGCAAAATCACATAGTGTCCCAAAACCAGCCATAACTTAGCAAGTCTAAAATCCAAAACTCATACCACACTTTGTACAATCTTATTAAACCAAACCACGAAATTAATGAAACTCCAAGACCCCCGGTTCGATGAGTCCATGACCTATACATGTGGACTACTTGAAAATGAGGAAACTAAGGGGAGTGAGCTACAAAAGCTCAGTTTGAGTCATAAACAAACGTACTTAAATAGTGTTTGAAAAAACATACATTTTACATACTAAAATTGTAACATCCTGATTTTTGGCCTAGTCAGAATAGTGGTTTTGAGACCATAAATCTGAAGTAAAAATAATTATTTTATGATTATTATGAGGTCTATGATATGATTGCATGCTTGTGTGAAAATTTCATGAAGAAATTTTATTGATAAAGTGTCTAATTTGACATTTAGGACTAAATTGCAAAAGTTGCAAAATGTGAGTTCTAGAAGCTTCAAGCATGAAATTTCCATGGATTATTAATTAGAGGTCCTTAAATACCAATTTTCCCAATTTTTATTTTTATGGACAAAAATGGGCATGAATAGGAAAATTTTGAAAGAAAGGCCTTTAGGGCATTTTTGTCATTTGGTTAGTAAAAGAATAAAAAGGGAAAATAAGTCAAAATTTGGTGTCCATCCTCTTCATGTGTGCTGAAATTTCTAAGGGTTCCATAGCTAGTGTTTCTTCAACTTTCAAGCTCAATAGTAAGTTCAACCTAGCCCCATTTTTAATGCTCTTTACATTTTTGAAACCCTAGTAACCCGATTTACCTATTTCTAGCCATATTTTAAAGTAGGGCTCATCTTTGAAATTTGACCCATGTATGACATGCATGTGTTTTGATGTTTAATAGAAGAATATGAATGTTTGATGTGTGATAAACATCTTTTACAAAGTGATTAGTGAAAATGACTAAAAATGACTTATTTGTAAAGTTTGTAAAATGAGTAGTAAGATGTATGATTTAATGAGAAATGTCGGCTGCTATGAGTTTGTTATAAGTTCGGCTAGGCTTGGGTAACAAAGAAAATGAACACATTTCATATTACAAGCCTAGAGGCTAATTTGTAATTAAGTGAAAGTTTAGAGGCAAAATTATAATTTTTCCAAAGTATGATTTATGGACTGATTTGAACAATGTGATAATTAAATAAGTGAAATTTGCTATTACAAATCAAGAAAAATGGAGTCCAGACCTAAACCGAGAAAAGAACAAGGTTGCGGACTAAACCGAATAGTTAGTCATATTTTGGTACCAAGGTAAGTTCGTGTGTAAATAATGCATGTAACACCCCAAACCCGGCCCAGACTGTAATATCCCGAATTAGGGCCTAATCGGAATAGTGGTTTCGTGACCACAAATCTGAGATAGAAATAATTATTTTATAATTATTTTGAAGTTTATGATATGATTACATGATTGTGTAAAAATTTCGTGAAGAAATTCTATGCATAAAATACTTAATTTGAAAGTAGGGACTAAATCGAATAAGTTGCAAAACTTGCATTCTAGAAGTTTTTAGTATGAAATTGCATTGAAATATTAATTAAGAGGTCTTAAATAGCAATTTGACCAATTTTAAGTTCATGGACAAAATTAAGACATGGAAGGAATTTTTGGAAAGTTTAGTAGTAAGGGCATTTTGGTCATTTAGTTATCAAAATGAATTAAAAACAAAATTAAAAGCCAATTTTTGTCCATCTTCTTCATTAGGACGAAATTTCAAGGGTTCTCCATAGCTAGGGTTTGTTTCAAGCTTTCAAGCTCCATACTAAGTGATTCCAAGCCCCGTTTTTAATGTTCTTTACGTTTTCGGAGTCCTAGTAGCTCGATAAAGCTTATGCTAGCAATAATTTAAGTTAGGGTTCATATTTGGAAAAATACCCATAGGTGAAATTTGTGTATTTTGGTGTTTTATGATAGAATATGAGGTTTTAAATTATGTTAGACAACTTGTGCTACTCGGTTTTAGGTAAAAACGAGTAAAGGACTTAATCTAGAAAAATACCTAATAGTCATAAGTGCTTGTTAGAGTGAGAATTTGATGTTTTCATAGAAGAGAAAAGTGATCAGCATGTTG
The DNA here is from genome assembly GCA_025698475.1 of Gossypium anomalum. Lineage (NCBI taxonomy): Eukaryota > Viridiplantae > Streptophyta > Magnoliopsida > Malvales > Malvaceae > Gossypium > Gossypium anomalum. The sequence continues at coordinate 47,722,559 of CM046965.1, forward strand.
TAAAACATAAGAATAAGGAATAAAGTTTAATCCCGAGCCTAGGGGCAAAAATGTAAATATGTAAAAGTTTAGGGGTAAAATTGTAATTTTGCCAAAGTTTGAGTTAAGGATTAATTTGATAATGTGAGTATTAAATAAGCTTAATGTGTTATTTTAGATCAAGAAAGACGTGGAATCGACCTCAATCGAGGAAAAGAAAAGATTGTGGACTAAATTGCAAAATCTTTGTATTTTGGTACCAAGGTAAGTTCATGTGTAAATAATGTAGTATAATTGTTATTTGTAAATTATTGATGTTAATTATATGATATGCTGATTTTTATTATGAGATATATGCTTTGTGGTTATTTTCAATAAAATGCAAATTATTTGTATTATTTGTTAAATATAAAGTGCTACCGAGTATTGGCTTCGGTATTTTACTTTAAGATGGCAAGGATATGTGTTCGAGGAAAATCCCGTTTGAACCTTAGGAATAGATTAGGATACAAGTGACATGTCACTAGGATGGTTGAGCATCCGAGCTCGTTGAGTTGAGTCTGAGTTCACTTATGGATGCGAACGCCCGAGCTCGTTGAGTTGAGTCCGAGTTCGCTTATGGGCGGGTTACATGATTGCTTGATTGCATATATGGCACTTATGTGCAAGTTATCCATGTATCCGAATTATATTCCGATGTGTTCAACGGGTAAAGTTCTACTCAATTGGAGGAATATTCGAGATGTAAAGAGACGTATTGGTAAGTGATGTGAAATGGATATTTTGGACAGTATGTATTTAACCCTCGGGTTGAGTATTGATACAATCACGATAAGGTAATAAGATGATGAAAAATGATTAGACATGTGATATGTGTTTTAGTGATGCATGCTAATGTTGATTGGTATGATCTGTTTGTTATGTTACTTATTATTTGCATATGAACTTACTAAGCATTTATGCTTACTCCTCCTTCTTACTCATTGTAGTTTTGGACAAGCCACCTTCGAGAGTCGGGATAGGTCGAAGGCTCACACACTATCCTAAGACTTTTGGTAAATGGTTTGTAAATTTAAGTATGGCATGTATAGCAATATACCTATTTTGTGTAAATGATCTTATGATATGGTGATGGAATGGTTGAGAAAATGTTTGACAATGATAAATTATGAAAATGGTTAGTTTAGATTATGTTTGATGTTAAGGAAAATTATTAAGATACTTAGTGCATAAAAACTCATAAAAGGGATGAAATTTGCCATAAACAGAATACTGCAGCAACACTGACACGAGTTTGAAAATTTACTAAAAATCATAGAAATTGAATCTGGTGATGGAATATATATCAAATTGAAGCTTATTATGTCTAGTTTCTCATGAAGCAAATGAAACAGGTAAAGGAACTATATGTTAAAAAATATTTGAATTTTAGTGAAACAGGGTCGTAACAGTATCTAAATCCCCTGTTCCAAATTTAGAAATTCACTATAAATTTTAAAGATATAATTAGGTGGTGTATTTTATATCTTAAGAATCCTTATTGAGTCTAGTTTTAGTAGAAACAAACCTCATAGTCATATGAATTTTTTAAGGAGAGAAATGTGGCTCGTAGTAAACAGAGGTCAAACCAGTCAAGTCCTGAAACAGGGGTAACTTTAACTAATAAAATGTACTAATTTGCTCAACCAAAAATTCTAGAAAAAAATTAGTAGATAGGTATATGAGTCTAGATTTAAGGAAAATTTACGGATCTTAATTTCGAGTTTTGTAACTCGAGATATGATTTTTCTTGTGACTGTCACGCAAGTAGCTTAAAAACTGTGAATGTAGAAACAAATAATCTAAAGTTCTAAAAATGTTAAATTAAGCTTAGTAACACCTCATACTCGACTCCGGCGACGGTCTCGGGCGTGGGGGCGTTACATTTAGTGGTATCAGAGCAGGTTTAGTCAGTTCTCGGACTACGTGTTGTATGTACGGATTTTGCTATACATGCCATATGTATAAATTGTGATAGTGTGACGACTTCTGACCTTTTTAAATGATTTTTTTTATAGTAAATGGATCCCGATCCAGTGTGTGCGATGAAGTAGAGAGTAATGCGCCACTTCGGCTGAAGGAGTAGCGCTGATCAAAAATCCACCTCCTACTGTTGGTCGGGAGGAGGAGAAAGGGGTCGGGAAGCCTTTCTCCAAATGATGAGTGCATGGTACACTGAGTTCGTTCGTACTAACCCAAATGTACAACCTCCCCACCTCCCGCAGCTTCCTCAAGCCGTACCCGACGCCTCAAGGTATGGATCGATGAAATTTCACGAACTCCAGCTTGATAGAATTCGCAAGCAAGGGTCAAGAATTTAAAGCAATTATTGATGATGATGCCGAGAAAGCGAGTTCTCGCTCGAAAATTCTATCCGGTATTTGACGAATTATCTTGTACATCCAAAGAATGTTTGAAATGCGCTATATCTTTGTTGAGGGATTCACTTATAATTGGTGGAAGACTTTGATTTCTTGGTACCAAAGAGAAAATAACTTGGGAATTCTTTCAAGAAGAGTTTCAAAGAAATATATTAGTGAAAGATTTATTGATCGAAGCGTAAAGAATTTCTTGAGTGAAGCAAGGTAATATGACTGATTCTGAGAATATGAAAGAGAGTTTGTTCGATTAAGTAAGTATGCTGAGAGTATGTTCCTACAGAGGCCAAGATGTGCCAAATGATTTGAAGACGGGCTCAACGAAGACATCAAGGTATTTGTTGGAATTCTTGAATTAAAAGAAATGGTAGTATTGGTTGATCGAGCTTGTAAGGCCAAGAAAGAATTGCTTAAAGAAAAGAAAAAGGTAGAGGCCGAGACTAGAAATTGGAAGAAAAGACCGATGAGCGCTTCATTTTCACAAAGAACTGGAAAGTCAAGGAATATGAATCCTCGTTCCCAAGCTTCACCGGGCAATCGTATGGGAATTATAAGAAGCAAAATGTGGGTCCTAAATCTCGGACTACTTCTAAGCTGCAGTAGGGAACTCGAGATTTGTTAAACTCGAGTGCCATGCGGTGTGGTAGAAATCATTTTGGTCCGTGTAGAGCAAATGAATGTTTTCGATGTGGTTCTCCTGATCATTTTATTAGAGATCGCCTGCAGAGAGTCAAAAAGAAAAATTTGAAATACAAAAATAAGTGGGGCGATTCGAGAGGAAGATATCCAAGAAAAGCTGGGAGCGAAGCAAGCGGTAAGAATGTAGCCGAGGATGCACCAGTTAGACTCAAGGAAGGGCTCCTAGAACTTATGCTATTAAAGCGCGTGAAGATGCTTCCTCACCGATGTGATTACCGTACATTTTATCTCTATAATGTTAATGTTATTGCTTTGATTGATCCCGGTTCTACTCATTCATATGTGTGCATAAAATTGGTGTCTAGTATGAATATACCGTTGAGAACACACGTAATTTATGATTAGAGTGTCGAATCCGTTAGGCAAATGTGTGATCATTGATAAAGTATGTAAGAAATGTCCTTTAATGATTTGGGATCATTACTTTCCTACGACTTGATGTTGCTTTGCCGTTTGATGAATTTGATGTTATTTTGGGTATGGATTGGTTGACACCGCATGATGCTATAGTAAATTGTAAAGAAAAGGTTATAGAATTAAAGTGTGAAAACGGTGAAACTTTGGGTTGAATCGATAAATCGAAGTATTGTCTAGTGTGATTTCTTTGATGTCGGCTCGTAGATATTTGAGAAAGGGTTATGAAGCTTATTTGGCGTATGTAATTAATACAAAAGAATTTGAAAAGAAAGTTGAATCGAAGTTTTGCCAGTGTGCGAATTTGCGGACGTATTCCCAGAAAAATTACCGGGTTTGCCTCTAGTCAGGGAAGTAGAATTTGGTATTGATTTGATACCGGGAACAGCAACTCCGATTTCGATTGCTCGTATAGAATGGCACCAGCAGAGTTGAAGGAATTAAAGTCGCAGATTGCAAGAGTTGACTGATAAAGGTTTTGTGAGACCGAGTTTTTCACCTTGGGGTGCTCCGTGTTATTTGTGAAAAAGAAGGATGGTTCTATGAGGTTGTGTGTTGATTATCGCCAGTTAAACAAGGTGACAATCAAAAACAAATATCCGTTGCCAAGAATTGATGATTTGTTTGATCAGCTAAAAGGAGAGACATGGTTTTCAAAGATTGACTTGAGATCCGGGTATTACCAATCATGAGTAAAAGAGTCGGATGTGCCTAAAAGCGCTTTTAGAACAAGGTATGGTCATTATGAATTTTTAGTTATACCATTCGGGTTGACAAATGCTCCTGCTGTGTTTATGGATTTAATGAATCGCATATTCCGACCATAAAAGTCTTAAGTACCTGATGTCACAAAAAGACTTGAATCTAAAACAAATAAGATGGTTGGAGTTATTGAAAGATTACGAGCTTGTTATTGATTATCATCCGAGAAAAGCGAATGTGGTTGCTTGATGCTTTGAGCGAAAAGTTGTTGTTTGCTTTGAGAGTTATGAACACTCGGTTGAAAGTGTCGGATGATGGTTCGATTCTAGCAGAGCTAAGAGTAAAACCGAAGTTTTACAAGAGATTTCTGAAGCTCAAAAAGATGATCAAGATTTGCAAGCCAAGAGAAAACGATGTGAAGTTGATACTGAGTCGATTTGAAATTGGTTCTGATGGGTGCTTAATGTTTAAAGATCGGATTTGTGTACCAAAGAATGAGGAATTGATTCAAAAGATCCTACAAGAAGCACATAGTAGTTATTTCTCGATTCATCCGGTAGTACGAAAATGTATAATGACTTGAAAAAATGTATCGGTGGAATGGAATGAAAAGAGATATATCGAGTTTGTGTCCAAATGCTTAATTTGTCAACAGGTGAAAGCTGAACACCAAGTGCCTTTGGGATTACTTCAGCCTATTATGGTTCCTGAATGGAAATGGGATCGGATTACTATGGATTTTGTTTCAGGATTGCCATTGACTCCAGGAAAGAAAGATGCCATCTGGGTAATAGTTGATGATTAACTAAGTCACTCATTTTATTCCTAGTATGTACGGATTATTCTCTTAACAAGTTGGTGACCAGTATATTAGAGAAATTGTTAGATTACATGGAATACCATTGTCGATTATTTCGGATAGAGATCCAAGGTTTACCTCACTTTGTTTTGGCAAAAATTACAAGACGCGTTAGGTACAAAGTTAAATTTCGATCTTGCTCGCCATCCACAAACCGATGGACAATCGGAGAGAGTAATTCGATTCTTGAAGACATGCTCGGATGTTGTGTATTGGAATTTCAAGGAAGTTGGGAAAGATATTTGCCGTTGGTAGAATTTGCTTACAACAATAGTTATCGACGAGCTTGAAAATGGCACCTTATGAAGCATTGTATGGTCGTAAGTGTCGAACGCCTTTGTATTGGACTAAACTCAAGGAAAATCAGATTTATGGAGTTGATCTAATAAAAGAAATCAAGAAAAAGTGAAAGTAATTTGAGATTGTTTGAAAGTCGCTTGCTTGGATAGACGTAAATCTTATGCGATCTCAAAACGAAAAGACATTGAATTTCAAGTCGGTAATAAAGTATTTTTAAAGGTGTCTCCGTGGAAGAAAGTCCTTAGATTTGGGCGGAAGGGCAAATTAAGTCCGCGTTTTATTGGGCCGTATGAAGTAATTGAAAAAGTTGGACCGGTAGCATATCGGCTAGCATTACCACCGAATTAGAGAAGATTCATGATGTGTTCCACGTATCTATGTTACGTCGGTATCGTTCGGATCCTTCACATGTAGTTTCAATCGACGTAAATTGAACTACTACAACCGTGATATGACCTACGAAGAAGAGCCGATTAAGATTTTAGCTCGAGAGGTCAAACAACTAAGGAATAAAAATGTTGCACTTGTGAAGGTGTTGTGGCAAAGGCATGGAATAGAAGAAGCTACATGGGAATCCGAAGAAACTATGAGAAATCAATACCCACATCTGTTTACCGGTAAGATTTTCGAGGATGAAAATCTTTAAAGGGGGGGAGAGTTGTAATATCCCGAATTAGGGCCTAATCGGAATAGTGGTTTCGTGACCACAAATCCGAGATAGAAATAATTATTTTATAATTATTTTGAGGTTTATGATATGATTACATGATTGTGTAAAAATTTCGTGAAGAAATTCTATGCATAAAATACTTAATTTGAAAGTAGGGACTAAATCGAATAAGTTGCAAAACTTGCATTCTAGAAGTTTTTAGTATGAAATTGCATTGAAATATTAATTAAGAGGTCTTAAATAGCAATTTGACCAATTTTAAGTTCATGGAAAAAATTAGGACATGGAAGGAATTTTTGGAAAGTTTAGTAGTAAGGGCATTTTGGTCATTTAGTTATTAAAATGAATTAAAAACAAAATTAAAAGCCAATTTTTGTCCATCTTCTTCATTAGGACGAAATTTCAAGGGTTCTCCATAGCTAGGGTTTGTTTCAAGCTTTCAAGCTCCATAGTAAGTGATTCCAAGCCCCGTTTTTAATGTTCTTTACGTTTTCGGAGTCCCAATAGCTTGATAGAGCTTATGCTAGCAATAATTTAAGTTAGGGTTCATATTTGGAAAAATACCCATAGGTGAAATTTGTGTATTTTGGTGTTTTATGATAGAATATGAGGTTTTAAATTATGTTAGACAACTTGTGCTACTCGGTTTTAGGTAAAAACGAGTAAAAGGACTTAATCGGTAAAAATACCTAATAGTCATAAGTGCTTGTTAGAGTGAGAATTTGATGTTTCCATAGAAGAGAAAAGTGATCAGCATGTTGTAAAACATAAGAATAAGGAATAAAGTTTAATCCCGAGCCTAGGGGCAAAAATGTAAATATGTAAAAGTTTAGGGGTAAAATTGTAATTTTGCCAAAGTTTGAGTTAAGGATTAATTTGATAATGTGAGCATTAAATAAGCTTAATGTGTTATTTTAGATCAAGAAAGACGTGGAATCGACCTCAATCGAGGAAAAGAAAAGATTATGGACTAAATTGCAAAATCTTTGTATTTTGGTACCAAGGTAAGTTCATGTGTAAATAATGTAGTATAATTGTTATTTGTAAATTATTGATGTTAATTATATGATATGCTGATTTTTATTATGAGATATATGTTTTGTGGTTATTTTCGAATAAAATGCAAATTATTTGTATTATTTGTTAAATATAAAGTGCTACCGAGTATTGGCTTCGGTATTTTACGGAAGATGGCAAGGATATGTGTTCGAGGAAAATCCCGTTTGAACCTTAGGAATAGATTAGGATACAAGTGACATGTCACTAGGATGGTTGAGCATCCGAGCTCGTTGAGTTGAGTCCGAGTTCACTTATGGATGCGAATGTTCGAACTCGTTGAGTTGAGTCCGAGTTCGAGAGATGTAACTAGGCATCCGAGCTCGTTGAGTTGAGTCCGAGTTCGCTTATGGGCGGGTTACATGATTGCTTGATTGCATATATGGCACTTATGTGCAAGTTATCCATGTATCCGAATTATATTCCGATGTGTTCAACGGGTAAAGTTCTACTCAATTGGAGGAATATTCGAGATGTAAAGAGACGTATTGGTAAGTGATGTGAAATGGATATTTTGGACAGGTATGTATTTAACCCTCGGGTTGAGTATTGATACAATCACGATAAGGTAATAAGATGATGAAAAATGATTAGAAATGTGATATGTGTTTTAGTGATGCATGCTAATGTTGATTGGTATGATTGCTTGTTATGTTACTTATTATTTGCATATGAACTTACTAAGCATTTATGCTTACTCCTCCTTCTTACTCATTGTAGTTTTGGACAAGCCAGCTCGAGAGAGTCGGGATAGGTCGAAGGCTCACCACACTATCCTAAGACTTTTGGTAAATGGTTTGTAAATTTAAGTATGGCATGTGTAGCAATATACCTATTTTGTGTAAATGATCTTATGATATGGTGATGGAATGGTTGAGAAAATGTTTGACAATGATAAATTATGAAAATGGTTAGTTTAGATTATGTTTGATGTTAAGGAAAATTATTAAGATACTTAGTGCATAAAAACTCATAAAAGGGATGAAATTTGCCATAAACAGAATACTGCAGCAACACTGACGCGAGTTTGAAAATTTACTAAAAATCATAGAAATTGAATCTAGTGATGGAATATATATCAAATTGAAGCTTATTATGTCTAGTTTCTCATGAAACAAATGAAACAGGTAAAGGAATTATATGTTAAAAGATATTTTAATTTTAGTGAAACAGGGTCGTAACAGTATCTAAATCCCCTGTTCCAACTTTAGAAATTCACTATAAATTTTAAAGATATAATTAGGTGGTGTATTTTATATCCTCAGAATCCTTATTGAGTCTAGTTTTATTAGAAACAAACGTCATAGTCATATGAATTTTGTACAGATAGAAATGTGGTTCGTAGTAAACAGAGGTCAAACCAGTCAAGTCCTGAAACAGGGGTAACTTTAACTAATAAACTGTACTAATTGGCTCAACCAAAAATTATAGGAAAAAATTAGTAGATAGGTATATGAGTCTAGATTCAAGGAAAATTTACGGATCTTAATTTTGAGTTTTGTAACTCGAGATATGATTTTTCTTGTGACTGTGACGCAAGTAGCTTAAAAACTGTGAATGTAGAAACAAATAATCCAAAGTTCTAAAAATGTTAAATTAAGCTTAGTAACACCTCATACTCGACTCCGGCGACGGTCTCGGGCGTGGGGGCGTTACACAGACGTTACGGCCAAATTTAGCGTGCCACATGGAAATGTTGCTAATGTTTTTTCAAAAATCTCTTTATTAGGGTTTAAAGAATGTTAATGTTTTAAGTTTAAGTGAATGGAAGCTGTGCACCAGGTAGGAAGCCAGAAAAGAGGAGGTGAGTCTGTTGGACTGCTTAAGTACCAAGCTCTTCCCGGATCCAATCCTAGACATGCACACATCCATTGCCACACTTGAAGCATGTTACTCGTTTACAAACATCAAATTTAGTTTAAGTCTTATTTAAAATATTTATTACGTTGCGGAAACTTTACTCGGTTATCATGATATTTTCAAAACAAGTAACTTTTATAAATCGCTCCCTAGTGCTAACCAGTTTAATAATCCCAAACTAAAAATAATTAAAAGAGCGGCCTTATTACAACTTTAAGCAAAATAAAATAATCAAAAGTAAAATGCGAACTCATTTAAAACCATAAATTAATCTTCGTGGCCACTCTGAATCCCGCCCAGCTCCAAGTCCACCAACTAGGGCTCACCTAGTTTGGGAAACTCAGTGTATACAAAAACCCATCCAAAGCCCAAGTCAGCTCAAGCCCATTGGGCCTAAGCCCCAATCAGATAACAGTGTATGGCGGACCGAAGCCCTCCTCAGGGTACAGTAAGCTGGGCCATAGCCCCTTTTAAGATAACAGTGTGGCCCACAGGCCCAATTCAGTAACACATGTAACAATAGCAGTGATGAATGCAAGCCCATCTGGGGAGACTACTCAACCCACAAACCGCTACATTGCACCCGTACTAGCCCTACACTCCATGTGGGGAATACCTCAACCCATCCAGCCCTACCCTCCACAGTTGCAGTATTGCTGCTCAGTTATCGGTAAGGTGAGGCAAAGCCTCCAGTACGTGGACAAGCCACTTTTAGTACTTCCTCCATCAATATCCCAGTCCCATTCAACAGATAATAATAATAACATGACATGTAGTAAACAGTAACAGTCGATCATGCATTTTGGTCAACTTTAACCCTAGGGGTATATCAGTAATTTTGCTCCTAGGGGTAAATCCGTAAACTTTCCCACCTATGAAGGTGTTTCAGTAATTTTATCAGTTTTAAGCATTTTGAATCCACAGTCTAATAGAACATATTTATTTGCCCCTTTTTTTCCATCTTACCCATATGGACCCGTAAGCCCATTGGGCCCACTTTTAGTCTATCGAGGCCCAATTACCGAAGTTCAAAAAATTTCACATGCGTCTAGCTTACCACTTTGCGATGCCAGATCTAATAGTTTCTACACGTCTTGTGAGCACTCGCACACTCACAATCCCATGAAATGCCAGAATTTCGGTATTTCGACTTTTGCCGAATTGTACTATGAAAGGGTGTTCGATACACCCCTATTTCGTGACGACTGCTACTGAGATCCTTTACGATGTCCTACAATTGATTAGCACAGTTCTTAGATTGCAAACCACAACCACCAAACCCAATATTCACTTACCCATATTTGAACCATGTCCCTAAAAGCCTTTAAAACCTTACCTTTTTGCCAAAACCGATAGCTAGCTCCAAATCTGATTGCGCCAATGATCCAAGCCTTCAATCCAACACTTAAAAAGACACTAATCACTAAAAGAAATCATCAGTTAAAGACCCCCAGAGCCTTATGCCCAAATCGACAGCCTCCCTAGATTTTAGGGATTTCAGCTTTTCCTAACATTGTAAAATAAGACCAGATCTGAGATGATGAGTACTTACCACTTACTCCATTTGATTTCCATGCAAATATGATGCAGATTTATCCTTTAAACTATAGTAGAACTTGAATCTAAGAGTTTCTGAAGTTTCGGCTATAAGCCCCCAAATCTATGGTATTTTCGGCTTTTGAGTGATGAAGAAGATGATGATGTGAGGTTATAATCTTGAAGTAAAGTTGCCGACAGATATTTAGGGTTTAGAAAAGATGATTGTTGATCAAAAGGAATAAAAATATTGAAAGATATAGCTTTGGAGAAATCGGCACAAGAGGAATCAAGTTTTTGGGATTTCGAGATTTGAGGCAATCGGCTTTAGTCTTAAAAATAATAGAGGGAAAGTGGTGTAGAGTAGGGTGGTTGAAGGATTCGGCTATGGGGGGAAGAAGAAGAAAAGAATAGCAAATAGAGAGAAAAAGAAAAATAAAAGGAGAGAAAGGGTGATCAAAAAATGGTTCACTTACACCATAGTGCCGAATTTATACAAGCGCTAACCCTAGCCAAATTTTGCCCTCCTAGAGAAACCCTTGGCCGGCTACCTCTTGCTCTTCAAGAGTCCACTATTCGGCCAACACAGCTTTCTCCAATCAGCTTCTAAATTCTCTCCCTTATCCCCCTTGCTTAATCTCCTGAGCAACTCAAACTCCTCCTGACAGACTTTTACTTGGATTCCATTTCTTCCCTTTTCTGTACATAAAAATTAATTCCCTTAATTGCTGTCATTGTGACTTGAACCTCGCTTCTCTTGATCATCCACACGCCACCTCTAAGCTCCTTCATCAAGTCCACTTACCAACTCACCACAGGCTTCCTTGTGTTTTATTTTACACAATTAATACTTAAAAACCCAGTTACCCCTCTTTCTTATGGATTTAAAATTAATTAAAATTATCAAATTCTAACTTAAACTTGGGCCTTCGAGAGGCCCACTATCCTACTTAAACCTACGCCAATCAGACAGAACATAAAATTTTAAATTTTACCAACATTTTCAGAATTCTCAAAAATTAGGGCGTTACAATGCAACATTACATTATTATGTTTTTAATGTTTAAATATTGCATGAATTGTGTAATTTTCTTTGTGGATTTAATTAATGATGAATCGATGACGATTTGACGAAGTTTGATATCTCGAAACCTGGTTGAACCTTAGGAGTAGTTAGGATACAAATGTCATGACATTAAGGTTTTGTGTAATCCCAGTAAGACCATGTCTAGGACATAGCATTGGCATCGATATTTGATCCCATGTAAGACCATATCTGGGATATGGTATTGGCATCGATATAAGACATCGTGTAAGACCATAGCTGGGCTATCGGCTTCGACTTGTGATCCCATGTAAGACCATATCTGGGATATGGCATTGGCATCTTATGATGTGCATGAGAGTTGTAACACCCCAAACTCGGCCTAGACGTTATGGTCGAATCTGCGATGTCACATTGAAGTGCGTTTCAAAAAACATAGTTCTGTTGAAAAATTCGTTCTATATTAAAACCTCATTGTGATCTTTACGAAAATTTAAAGTAACTTGTTCATTGTTAAAACTCAAGTTAGTTTAGCAAAGTGTTAATCATATTAGGTTGTTATTGCACTATAAAAATAATGTTTGCTTGCTGAAGCTTTTTAAAATATGTTGCAATAGTGTGGTGTTTTGAAATCATATTTCTTTATGAAAAACCGTGGCCTACTTCTAACAAATATGATTCAAAGTAAGTAAATCCCAAATCAAAAATAAAACTTTAAGAGGCCTTATTACATAACAAATACCCAAAATAAATTACTTATAAAATAAAAGTTAAAAAGTGAAAGCAAGTGCGGTTGTGTGGCCACCATCGAGTCCCTCGCAGCACCGATCCGCCTAAGGGTTACCTGAGCAAAAAAACAGAAGGGTGAGTTTTTGAAAACTCAGTGTGTAATCCCTTATCTACAATCAGTCATACAGTAGGCAGTTATAGTCTGGGCTTAAGCCTGTTTCAGTAGCAATTCAATCTCAGTTAGGGCCTTAGCCCATTATAGTATCAGTATCAGTTTGGGCCTTAGCCCATTTCAATAACAGTAATAGAATGCAATTAGAAATCCTACCCATCCATCCTCTACAATCCACTCCGTCCAGTCCTGCACTCCATGTGGGGATAAAATCAACCCACCCATCCCTACACTCCAAAATATAGCACTAGTTGCGGCACTAAATAGTATATGCAGCAGAGATGCCAGTACAATACACTTCCTCCAAAATATAGTAAACCCATCCCCATGCAATATGTCATGTCATAATATCATACGCGTATGCAACATGTCATGCTCAATTACAGTCATACATATCATAGGGGTATATCAGTTATTTTATCTCATAGTGGTGTAACAGTCATTTCATCAAATTGGGGTCTAGGTATACTTATCGACCCAACAGTAAGTCCACAGTCGTCTCAGGCGACCCGTGCAACCTTAACAATCAAACAGTGAAAATGGGCCTAAGGCCCATATTGTGGGCACACAAACCCGTGTTGCCCGTTTAGCCCAGTAATGGTCCTGGCCATGTGAACTACACAGCCTAGCCCAATATTCCCCATGCTTTCATGTGGTTTACTCATGTTGGGCCCAGGAGCCCGTGAGGCCCACATGACCCATTTTGGCCCAACGTGGCCCAAAATAGCCTAAGCCCATGAGACCACTCATGGTGGCCAATACAATCAAACGCCCATGTTTTATGCATTCAATTTACCACACGAGTGAGCCCACACTCGTGTAGTGTCAAGAATCATACTTTTCCAGCTTTTGCCGATCTACGTTTATAGCCATGTGGTTACACACCTGTTTGGATTCTTGGCATGAACGTTCCTAGAATAATTCACACCTAGAACATAAGACAAGTTCATGACCAACGTTAGTCATGCTTAATACAAAAATAGTTCCTAAACGAATTCGTTATTGTCACTTACTTCCACTGCTTCAACTAATTTAGTCTTACAAATCTGTAGATAAATCGAGTTCAATATGATTGGATGCTGCCAAACAATGCAACGTGATCACATGCTAGAAACCTTAATAGATTACTAAATAACAACACTACTTACAATGCTTGCGATTTAACTTTTGTTCTTACCGAAATACCTATCAACCAAAAGCAGCCCGCGATGGACAGAACCAACTACTAGGACAAGGAAAGTTGATAGAAGAGGGAGGATGGAAAGGCCAATATTCGGCCAAGGAACAGAGAAACACCAAAGCAAGTTCCCCCCTTTTTAGAAAAACCGAAAGCAGGAGAAGGATTGAGAAGAAAGTATTCGATTAAACAATACAAAAGGGACACTTGATAAAAGCCGAATGAATAGAAGGAGAAAAGAAAGGGTATTCAACTACAACCACCTAAGATGAAGAGAGGGAAGGACAACAAGAAGCAATAGGTCAAAGTTTTAGAGAGGGAGAGATAGAGAGCATTCAGCCACAGAGCAAAAAGGAAGAATAAGATTGCAAAAATAGAAGAGGAGATACCCGAATGGTCTTTTGCTATGTTCGGCCCCAAGAAGAGAAGGATTAAACACTCAAACCAAAAATGCAGAGAAGAAAACTAACCCTAATCACCCTAACACTAATCAATTTCTAGAGAACAAAAGAAAAAGAGCCAAAATGCTCACCAAAACCCGAAATAGAGTACTTCACTTACCAAAGCCAAAAGTCTAGAGTGCCACAGTTCAAATTCGGCACACTACTTCCTCTCCCCTCAGTTTCCATAATTTTCTCCACAATATCCTCCTAGAATTCGGCTACACACTTCCCCACACCCCTTAAACACTCCAACCGCCCCTAAGCATTAGAAACCCACTGACATATAACCTCTTACATGACACAGTAGCAAAATAAATACTCATTTGTGCCTGACAAGACTTGAACCTCAATCCTCAGGCAAACACCACACGCCACCTATTCCTTTAGACTAGTAGCCATTTTATGACATGTTTTCCCGAATTTATTTTAAAAAACCTACTAACTAGAGATAAGGTTTAATCGAATAAAAACCAAAACTTTGTACAAGTCAAGGCTTGAACTCAGGACTTCTTCAACACTTCTCAGGACACTTAACCATCGAAGAAAGCATGCGTTTATGCAACACAACAAAAAAAATAAATGCTTAGATTTTGGGGCGTTACAAGAGTTCCCGAGTATCCTTTAGTATTCCAAGTGGTTCAACAGGTAATCTAACGATTATGTTAAAGAGATGACAATGTATGATCATGTTGAAAGGGTACAGGTATGTACACAGAGCTCATAAATATTGAAATTATGAATTGATGAGACTTCAGTAAGAAGTGAATGAATGAATTATGATCATGAGTTTTATTGTACATTATGTAAATGACATGACTTAAAATGTACCTATGATACTTGATGACATTGTGATAAATATTATTATGTTATGTGTATAATAATGCATGGTTAATGTTGTTAATTATTTACATGCAAACTTACTAAGATTTATGCTTACTCCCTTTTCTTTTTCATTTTTCTTATAGTATCACCAAGCTAGCTCGGGGATCGAAGGACGTCGGGGCTCGATTCACACTATCAAACTAATCTTTTGGGTATAGTGAATTTAAGTATTTTGAGTATGGCATGTATAGAGACTTGGTCTTTTTGTTGTATGTCATATTAGTTTAGCCAAATGTGTTGGCTTATAATGATTTGATGATTCATTTTGTATATAGCCATGAGATATGGCTCATATTAATTATGGGGATGTAATTCTATTCATATATGCATGTATGTGCTACGGTCACTCATGATGTGGTTAAATTCATTTGGCATGGATGAATTGTGAATATGATCATGGATGTTTGGTGATGGAATTGTGAGTAAATGGCATAATAATAACTAAGGCATGAATGTTTAAAATGGAAGTAATTTGATGTTACATATTGCATGTGATTTGGTAAGCTTCGTGTAAATAAAATATGAAGTCTTAAGCTAGTGTAAATTGATAAGAAGTGTATATGCATGAGCCATGTTTATGAATGTGTAAGTACTCATTTTTGCCATGTAGGATGTCATTGAGATGTGTAAGGGTGCATGTGTTATTGAGGGTGAAAAAAGGCTTGGAAATAGCCTCAAAGTTATCCACATGGGTAGACACACGGGCGTGTGTCAAGACCGTGTGTGACACACTGTCTGTCCCATAGGCGTGTGATTCGGCCGTGTGTCCCCTGCACCTTAATTAGGTAAAACAGAATGCCCAGTAGTAAACACAAAGGCAGAGACACAACTGTGTGTCTCGGCCGTGTGAAGGACACGGCCTTAGGACATGGACGTGTGCCCTAGCTGTGTGAAGTCTGCAGCTGATTTTTGGAATTTAATTCGCCACACTGCCTAAGCAAACGGGTGTGTGACTTGGCCGTGTGACCCTCATTGTGTTGATGACATCATAAATAGAGATTTACATGGGCTGAGGACACAAGTGTGTCCCAAGCCACATGGGCGTGTGTGACCACACGGCCTACACACACGGGCGTGAAACCCTCCAAAACTAGAAAATTTTCTAAGTATCGCAAAAGTTGAGAAAGTTCTCGGATTAGTCCCGAACCACACCCAATGGATGTTTTGGGCCTTGTGGGTTCGTATAAGGGACAATACACTTATGTATAAATGGTTTTAATTTGGGCAAAATTTTTATGACCCAGTTTTTTATGAATGTTTATGTTTGAGTCCGGAACACCTCGGACCCTGTTCCTGTGTCGATTATAGGTAAGGGGTGTTACAAAATTCCTAAGTAACTCATGACAGCTAATTGAATACATGAACAATTAATTCTAAAAATTCTATTAACATTCCCATACTTGGTTCTACCTCTTATACGTAATAGATACAAATTTCACAATCAAAGAGTCATAAATGTAGTCCTTACTGAAAACAGAACAAATGTAATTCATGCTCAAATATACTAGTCCCAATTTCAACCTGTCCAACTGCTATTCACCATTTTCAACCATCTAACGCACACCAAATACGGTAAGTTAGACTTTTCCATCCTCTTCAGACCAAGTTTTGGGTTATGGTGGACCCATCCAACCAATCACACATTATAGTGGTCATTTGCCACGTAATTGTTATGCAGTCAAGTTGCAACATTATTGCAGATTTACCACTAAATTTAAAGTAATGCAGTTTAACTGCCAAATCAATCTTTCTTCACTTCATATCCCAATCCAAACCACAAATGCAAATAATTAAATGCATACGGATATTCAGACTTAGACACACACATTTGGTTTTCGTACTCTGTAAACCTTTTTGCAACCAGATCAGTTGTGCAATAACAGAATCAATCATTTTCATGTTTAGTTATACTTCACCACATCATACTTGTAACACCCCTCACTCGTATTCAACTCCAGAATAGGGTTACAGAGCATTACCGGACTTGTAACACATTTAAACATACATTTCACATATAAATAAATATATTTATATACAATTCAATCACAAACAATCATTTCGTCCCTAATACGAGCCTACGAGGTCCTAAACAAGCTTTAGGAATGGTTCGGGACTAAATCGAACAACTTTAAAAACTTATAAAATTTTCCCAAAAATAGGGGACACACACCCGTGTAGCTCGACCCTGTGTCTCACACGGCCAACAGACACGGTTGTGTCATAGGCCGTGTGGACATTCAAAATAGGAGCACATGGCCTTCTCCCAGCCCGTGTTTGACCCCGTGTAACTCTCTGACTTGGGTCACAAGGCCAACACACACGCCTGTGTGCCCTAAAAATGGCCATACACACCTGTGTGTTATGCTGTGTGCCAGGCCGTGCCAATCCTATAAGTTATAGTGACTTGATTTCAATTTCAACACCAAGGGACACACGCCCGTGTCTCTGCCCGTGTGGACAAAAATAGGCTATTTACCAAGCCATTTTGCCACCCAAACTTATGCTCACCTACATCAAATTCAAAGGCATCATTACATGGCATAATAGGCATTTTAAAACAACCTATTCAGACATAATTCATACACATTCAATACTCCTATTCTCAATACACCTTAATCACAAAACATGTTCTACCATTCATACCATGTTTCACTTACTCAATCATCATAAATGACAAAACTCATTATGCATTACTTAGCCTAAATCCAAAAACATACCAATTTCCACAACTCAACCATAGACACTCATAATACCTATTACCATCAAGCATCACATAACCATCATCTAACACATTTCACAAACATAAAAACATATATACATATATACATGATTCAAACATACCAAAATAACCTTAAATAGCCATCACTCGTGGCTATATATACCAACCAAAACATGAATATTCACAAGCCAATTTCAAAGGACCAAAATCATTACCATCACATAATAAATGTCCAAAGTCCCTATACATGCCATATACTTTAAACATAAGCTCAAAAGTACCAATTGATTGTTGGATAGTGTGACGATATCTCCGATAATTCCCGAGTCCAAGCTAGCTTTAATGTCACTATAAAATATGAAAAATTAAACAAGGTAAGTTATATAGCTTAGTAAGCTCGTATGAAATAAACTAAATCTTAACATGAATATACAAATCAACAATTTGAACTTATCAACATGTAATTCATTTAAATAACAAACCTTTCACATTTTTAAACATAATCTTATATATGAACTTCACAACTTCTTCGATTTAAGCTTATACGGTTCATGTACATACCCGTACCATCTCGTATCAATCTCATACACAATCACGTCTTTCATTTACCCGTTGAACCATTCGAAATACTATCAGATACTCAGAAATCTCACACACTAAGTGCTTGTAAGACCGTTTTACCCGTATTCGACGTCAGAATAGGGTACAAGGCATTACCAAACTTAAACTTATATAATCATACAAAACTGATACATGAATTTTTGTCAAAATTAAAAAACATTCATTAACATGCATATCGTCGCTTATATAGGCATACGAGGCCCCAAAACATACTTTGGGAGTAGTTCGGGACTAAACCGAGAACCTTGAGAATATTTGGAAGACTTAGAAAACTTTCTTGTTTTGGAGAGTCACATGTCCGTGTGGGTAGGCCATGTGGTCATACACGCCTGTGTCCTCAGCCCGTGTAACTCTCTAACTATGACATCATCAACAAAATAAAGTCACATGGCCAAGTTACATGGTCGTTTGGCGAATTTACTTCCAAAAATCAGGTACCGACTTCTCACGGCCTAGGCACACGTCCATGTCCTAAGATCGTGTCCTTCATATGGCTGAGACACATGGCCATGTCTTTGCCTGTGTGCTTACTATTGGACATTCTATTTGGCATTAATTAGGGTGCAAGAGACACACGGCTAGACCACACGCCCATAGGGCAGACCGTGTGTCACATACGGCCTAGACACATGCCTGTGTGTCTATCTGTATAGACGACTTTGAGGCTATTTTCCAAGCCTTTTGTCACCCTCAAAAACACATGCACACATACACCTCTCCATGGTATCCAACATGGTAGAAATAAGCACCTACACATTCATAACATGATTCATGCATGGAAATTTCTTATCAATTTATACTTCTATTTTAAATCATTCATGCCTTAGTTTTTATCATGCCCTTTACTCATAATCCATCATCAAACATCCATGTTCATATCAACAATTTAGACATGTCAAATGCATTTAACCATATCATGAGTAACCTTAGCACATGCAAGCATATATGAATAGGATTTACATCCCTATAATCAATATGAGCCATATCTCATGGCCATATACAAAATGAATCATCAAATCATTAGAACCTAATACACTTGGCTAAATTAATATGACATATAACAAAATGACCATGTCCCTATACATGCCATACTGTAACACCCCTTACCCGTACCTGAGGTCGGGATAAGCTACGGGGCATTACTGTGTAAGAATATGACATTTCTAAAAAATTTCGGGCTATAAAATTTTGTTCCAAATTAAAATCAATCAATCATAATCATAATGTCCCTATTAAGGACCTACGAGGCCCAAAACATACATTGAGAATGGTGCAGGACTAAACCGAGGACTTAAGAAAATCCTAGGAAAATTTCCTAGGTTAAATCTCACATGCCAGTGTGGAGGCAATACCCACGCCCCTATGCTTTGGGACACGCCCGTGTCCCTTACCCGTGTGAAATTAATTAAATTTATTTCTCATTTCGAACCTACAGGGGTTTTCACACAGCCGAGCACACACCCGTGTCCCTGGCCCGTGTCTTACACACAGTCTAGACACGTCCATGTTGTCGCCCGTGCCCAAAAACTCGAGCATTCTGTTTATGACATCATCATGCATTTAGGGACACACGGCCAAGACACATGCCCATGTGCTAGGCAGTGTCCTCCACATGGTTGAGACACAGGGTCGTGTCTCTACCCGTGTGTTTACTACCATGCATTTTGACTTAAAAATTTTAGGTGCAGGGGACACACGGCTGTATCACACGCCTATGGGACTGACCGTGTGTCACACACGGTTTAGACACACACCTTTGTGTCTATCCATGTGGACCATTTTAGAGGCTATTTCTAAGTCTTTAGTCACCCTTAACATCCTCACTCATTTCTAAACTTCAATGATGCTTAACATGGACTAAATATGCTCAAGTACTACCATAATAGGTCAATTGCCTGTTAACCTCATATAAATGGTATTGCACAAGCTAGGTTATTCTTTTTGAATCAAGGATTACAGTTTTTGGACTTGGCTTGTTTTATAACTCATTGCCCATTTGTAACCCAACCATTCCCAAGTGATTTGGCCACATTTCACATGTCCATTCATAAGATACTACAATTAACCATCACATGAACATTTCAAATATAAACGTGCATGATTAGTAGGATTACAGCCTACGTCTACATGGGCCATATTCCAAGGCCATATACAAAATGAATAAACATATCATTCAAGCTCTTACATTGGCTAGCCCAAGGACACATATAACAAAGTGACCAAAATACCTAAACATGCCATTATCACAAAATAAAAGTTTTTATATACCAAGTAGGACAACTTGATAGTGTTGACAATGCTCCTACTGCCTTCTAATATTTATGAGTCCGCGAGCTCCGAAAGGCATGGGAAAAGGAAAAGGGAGTAAGCATTAACATGCTTAGTAAGTTCGGTAACGGGAAATTAAACTTACCAATTATTTAGCATACATTTATATTAGGTATTCATTCCAGCAAGTATAGAATAATTCCCTAGCACATCCACTCAAGATCAAGTTAGTTCATGTCAATAGATTATATCATTAAGATTTAGATGAGCTCATCCATTAAAGAATTTCCATTTCTATTTCTCATTTAGTCCCATTGAATTTTCTCGGAATCTCGATGGATATCCCTTTTTTCGTCAAATTATACTAGTGATCATTACAAATATGCACTCCCGTGAACCTCGTTCTTACGGCGGGATTACCAGTCTGAGCTAAATCCCCCATAATACAACTCATAGAGTAGATGTCAGGATTACCAGTCCGAGCTAAATCCCCCGTAATACAACTCATAGAGTAGATGTCGGGATTATCAGTCCAGGCTAAATCCGTTTAATTGACATGTACTCTAATGAGCTCGGATCTGAATTACTAGTCCAGGCTAAATTCAGACCCTAATCGGATTACTCGTCAGGGCTAAATTCGTAAAAGCACACATATTCTTCAAGAGGCTAGATCACACTAGGAACACCCGTCCGGGCTAGATCCTTTTTATTGTCAATTTATTTTCGGATAATCCATCAGAATCCTTTTCATTCAATTGGAACATTTTCTTATATTATCGACTATACATGAATTACATACATTGAATAAGATTAATATAATTCATACATGATCATACATTTTTAATGTATTTAAAATAATTTACATTTGAGTTACCCGAACTTACCTGGAAAATATTTTCGTAATCTAATTTCGGTTACTCTGAAACTTTTTGTTTTCCACGGTCGACCCCCGGTATTGGTTTGTAACACCCCAAAATCAGCCCGGATGTTATGGCCAGGTCCAGCGTGTCACATTGAAGTGTTTTATCGAAACCTTGTTTTCATTGAAAACCCTTCTTTAAATAAAACTATTCCTTCTTGTATGATAATAATTACTTTGTAAAATCTCTTTTCAGTTGCGGAAGCATTATTTAAAATAGATGGTCAACAAAAACTTGTCATTTAAAAATTGAGTTGCGGAAACGTGGTATTTAAAATAGTTATGGTTTAGGTAAACCATGTTCTACTTCCAATAAAAAATATTAATTCTAATTTGAAATAATAACAAGAGGAAAGGCCTTATTACAATCCAGACTAAAATAACTTAAGATACTAGAAATTACATGCTAAAGAAAACAAGTCCAAGTCGTCTTGCTAGCTGGCCACCTCGGAGTCCCTCCTACCATTGAACCACTTACTGAGGATCACCTGAGAAAAATAAAAGAGGGGGTGAGTTTTCGAAAACTCAGTGTGTACAACCCTCGACAAATAGAAAAGCATGCAATAGTAAGTCTTTTCGGGCCTGAGCCTAATTCAATATTAGAACAGATGTAAGGCAATCAAATATGTACGGATCCCACTCATCCAACCGCTACACACCATCTCCATCCCCCGATACACACCATGTGGGGATATAAATATCGACCCACGTATCCAATACACTCCAATGGTAGCCCAGTTGCAGTACTATCTAACATTGCAGCAAAGCTGCTAATCATATATTGGGCTTAAAAAGCCATCGGTGGATCCACGGTCATTAAGCAACCATGCGATCCTCATATACTTCCTCCGTTCCATAATTCCAAACCCATATGCAACCTAAATAGAATATCATATAAATGCAGCAGGTATACATGTAACATCCATAAATCTTACATTCAACACATAGAGGTACTTTAGTCATTTTGGCCCTTAGGGGCTTTTCGGTAATTTCTTTTTATTATGGGTTACTACTTACCTTGGCCCGTTAACAAGTCCTCATTGGCTAAAGCAAACAGATACTATGCACCAGGTAGGAATCCAGAGAAGAGGAGGTGGGTCAACAAAACTGCTTAAGTACCAAGCTCTCCTTAGATCCAATCCTAGACATGCATATACCCATTGCCACACCTTAACCTTATGGCTTGTCCACGGTCACAATTAATTAATTATTTAAGTTTTATGTCTGTTTAAGTAGTTATCATATGCTAGGCCCAAAACCCCTTACAAAGCCCAAACAAGTCTACATGCATATGGCCCACTAGGCCCAATCTCATTAATACGGCCCATTAGGCCCAAATCACATTCATATGGCCCGTCAGGCCCAGTCACATTCATAGTCATGCAATCATATGATTTTTCATCACTTAGTAACGAATTGCCAATTTTGCCTATTGTGGGCCTAACAGCCCATCTGGCCCATTTAGCCCATTCTGGCCCGGTTAGCCAATACACGGCCTAAGTCCACGGAATCGCTCATGGGGTCTCTGGCAACCTATCGGTTTCCCCTTACGAGTGTTCGCGCACTCGCAAGGCTATTGTAGCCAAACCTCCAGCTTTTTGTCATTTCGGCTTTTTGGCATTTCAGGATTTGCCGACCTACTATGTGTGTGCAGTGTATGTACACACCTGGTACTAAAACATGTTACGATCTCCTTAGCCACGAACCTACAAATGATGTCACTCAATGATTAATCACACACTTATCAAATACGATCATCAAAAGCCGAAAATCTCACCTTTGCCTTACCTTGAACGACAAGCCTTAACAGCCCTTCCTTGACCACCAATCACGAATATTCCTTAAATCCAAAACCTCAAAATGCCTAAAGAGCAATTTGACACAGATCTGAAATTTGAGATTTGATACTAACCCCACAAGAATCGGCCGAAATAGAGGGAGTAGCGGTGGCACAAAGGGACTTCAGCCAAAGAGGTATTCGGCTTTTGAGATTTGTATGGTGAAAGGGGTTATTCGGCACAAATAAAAAGAAGAGAAGAAGGAATTGGCTAAAACCAAAGGTGAATCAAAAGAGAATTGGAGAAGAGAAAGAATGGAAAATCGGCAAGCAAGGAACGAAGAATTCGGCTTTTGAGAACTTAGAGATAAAAGTGTTTCGGTAACACAAAAATGAGAAATTCGGCTAAAGGAAGAGAAGCAATTTCGGTAATACCCTAGAATCCCCAAAATCGGCACCTATATATACTATAGCCAAATTTACCTATCCCCAAATTCCTTATTCAGCTCCACTTCCCTACACCTCTCATCTCCTAACTTATCTCCCTGATAACTCCTTAATCCCTTCCTTAAATTTGTACTCTGATCACTCCCTTCAGATTTCACATCCAACGCCACTACTGGCCATTTATTGAGCAAAAATAAATCCTTCCTTTGAGCAAGGAGGGATTCGAACCCCAAACCTCCTTTCCATGCACGTGACGCCACCTCTAAGCCCCACATGTGACGCTACTTGCCACTCTAACACAAGGCTCCTTGGGTCCAATTCCTCATTTATTTATTTAAAACCCAAACTACTTGCCAGTAAGGTTCTTTTAATTATTAAACTATAATTTCCTTCACCCCAAAGTTTGAACTCAAAACTTAACCAGGCCTATTATCACATAAATAACACTTGACTAGGAATATTAAGCACAGCTTTTATCAAAACCAAAAAAGAAAAAAAGTTTGAGATTTTTGGGGCGTTACATGGTTCCTCGAGGTCTATATCAGTAAAAATATATCATTATTACCTCATGTTACTTATTTCGGACCAAAATTTAGTCCCCGGGCAAAAATGACCATTTTGCCCCTAGCATTTCTAAATTTCATAACTTAGTCCCTAGGCTCGTAAAATGAAATACATGTAATTCCTTGGTTACCCAAGCCTAGCCGAATGCATTATAAACTCATACCAGCCCACATTTTCCTCTATTTCACATTTCTACCACATATTTTGTATCTTTTGCAAAAATGTCCTTTTAGGGGTTTTTCATGAAAATCACTTAGAAAAAGAAGTTTAATACACATCTAACTTTCATATTCCTCCATAAATCATCAAAGAACGAACATGTCACACATGGGTCATTTTGCATACATGAACCCTAGCTTAAAATATGGGTAGAAATGGAGAAAACATGTTACAAGGATCTAAAAAACACAAAGAACATTAAAAACAGGGCTAGGAGTCACTTACTATTGAGCTTGGAAAGTAAAGAAACCCTAGCTATGGTGTCCCTTGGAATTTTGGCAGCAAGAGGGAGAAGAATGGCTGATTTTAGCTTGATTTTTCCCTTTTTATTTAATTTATTACCAAAAGACCAAAATGCCCTTCCTTACTAAACTTCTAAAATTTTCCATGCATGCCCATTTTTGTCCAAAAACTTAAAAATTGGGAAAATTACTCTTTAAGACCTGCTAATTAATAATAGAAAACAATTTCATGCAAATTTCTTCTAGAATTCCAGTTTTGCAATTTATTCAATTTGGTCCCTAATTTCCAATTGGACAACTTATACTTAGAATTTCTTCATGAAACTTTAACACATGTTTATTTTCATATTCTAAACGTCATAATAATCATAAAATAAATATTTTGACATTAGATTTGTGGTCCCAAAACCACTGTTTCGACTAGGCCTAATTTTGGGATGTTACATTTCTCCCCCCTTAGGGACTTTCGTCCTCGAAAGTCTTACCAGTAAACAGGTTCGGATATTGACTTCTCATGGTTTCTTCAGGTTCCCATGTGGCCTCTTCCACTCCGTGCCTATGCCATAAAACTTTCACTAAGGCTATGTTCTTATTCCTCAACGGTTTGACTTCTCAAGCCAAAATCTTAATCAGTTCTTCACCATAGGTCATATCCGATCTAATCTCAACTTCTATCGGTGAAATCACATGAAAGGGGTCTGATCTATATCTACGTAACATGGACACATGGAATACAGCATGAATATTTTCCAATTCGGATGGCAAGGCTAACTAGTAGGCTAAAGGCCCAACTCGATCAGTAATCTCGTATGATCCAATAAATCGCGGGCTCAATTTTCCTTTCTGACCAAATCTCAAAACCTTTTTCCAGGGAGACACCTTCAAGAATACTTTATCTCCGACTTGAAACTCAATCTCTTTCCTT
This sequence comes from Gossypium anomalum, assembly GCA_025698475.1. Classification (NCBI taxonomy): domain Eukaryota; kingdom Viridiplantae; phylum Streptophyta; class Magnoliopsida; order Malvales; family Malvaceae; genus Gossypium; species Gossypium anomalum. Next base: position 47,748,200 of record CM046965.1, read on the forward strand.
TTCAAATCGGCATATGATTTTTTCTTATCCAATGCCGCTTTCAAACAATCACGAATCACTTTAACCTTTTCTTCAGTCTCTTTGATTAAATCAACCCCGTTAATCTGGTGTTCCTTGAGTTCTATCCAATAGAATGGAGTTCGGCACTTTCGGCCATACATTGCCTCATATGGTGCCATCTTTAAACTCGTTTGGAAACTGTTGTTGTAGGCGAACTCCACTAATGGTAAGTATTTTTCCCAACTATCTTGAATTTTGAGGACGCAACACCGTAGCATGTCCTCGAGAGTCTGAATCGTCCGCTCAGATTAACCATCAGTCTGTGGGTGGAACGCCGTACTAAAACTCAACTTTGTACCCAAGGCTTCTTATAGTTTCTTCCAAAATCTCGAAGTGAATCTCGGGTCCCTATTTGAAATGATCGACAATGGTACCCTGTGTAATCTCACAATCTCAGATATGTAAAAGGCAGCCAATCTATCAAGTGAGTAATCTATCCGTATAGGAATAAAGTGAGCCGACTTCGTTAGTCTATCAATTATAACCCAAACAACATCTTTCTTTTTCGGGGTTAACAGTAGTCTAGTCACGAAGTCCATGGTGATCCTGTCCTACTTTTATTCGGGAACCATCATAGGCTGTAATAAACCTGAAGGTACTTGGTGTTCCGCCTTAACTTCTTGACATATCAGACATTTCGATACAAATTCAGAGATATCTCTTTTCATACCATTCCACCTGTACATGGTCTTTAAATCATTGTACATCTTAGTACTTCCCAAGTGAATAGACAGATGACTATCATGTGCCTTTTGCAAAATTTTCTGAATAAGCTCATCATCTTTGGGTACATAGACCCTATCTCGAAACATCAAACAACCATTAGAATCAATCCGAAAATCTAACTCAATGCCCACTTCACACTGTGCTCTTTTGACTTGCAAGTCACTATCATTAATTTGAGCTGCGCAAACCTCTTGGAAAAATGTCGGTCTGGCTCTCAATTCTGCCAAAACTGAACCATCATCAGATAATGCCAAATGTGTGTTAATAGCCCTCAATGCAAACAAGGACTTTCTACTTAACGCGTCGGTGGCTACATTCACCTTACCAAGATGGTAATCAATCACAAGCTCATAATCCTTTATCAATTCTAGCCACCTTCGCTGTCTTAGGTTCAATTCCTTTGGAGTCATCAAGTACATCAAAATCTTGTGATCGGTAAACACACGACAAGTTTCACCATACAAGTGGTGTCTCCAAATTTTTAAGGCAAAAACAATAGCAGTTAGCTCTAAGCCATGAGTCGGATAATTTTCCTCGTGCGGTTTTAACTGCCTCGAAGCATAGGCTATCACCTTGCCCTATTGCATAAGCACACAACCCAATCCATTTAAGGACACATCGCTGTAAATCACAAATTCCTTTCCCGGTTTAGGATGCACCAAAACTGGAGCTTCTATCAGTAGTGTCTTCAATTGAACAAAACTTTGCTGACATTTTTTCGACCATTCAAACTTAACATCTTTCTGTAGTAACCTTGTCACGGGAGTTGCAATCATTGAAAATCCTTTTACAAAGCATCGATAATAATTGGCTAAGCCGAGAAAGCTTCTAACCTCTGTTACGTTCTTTGGTAGCTTTCATTCGACAATAGCAAAAATTTTATTCAGATCAACTCGGATGCCATCACTTGACATAATATGACTGAGGAATCCAACCTCTCGAAGCCAAAACTCGCTCTTGCTAAACTTAGTATAAAGCTGCTTATCCCGTAAAGTCTGTAAAACAGTCCTGAAATGTTCATCATGCTCGGACTTATTTTGAGAATAGATCAAAATATCATCTATGAATACTTCTATAAACTTGTCCAAGTATGGCTGGAATACTCGATTCATTAAATCCATAAACGCAGTCGGGGCGTTTGTTAAACCAAAAGGCATGACGAGAAACTCGTAGTGACCATACCTCATCCTGAAGGCAGTCTTAGGCACATCTGCCTTTTTAACTCGTAACTGATAGTAGCCGGAACTCAAATCTATTTTTGAAAATACGGTGGCTCCCTTTAACTGATCGAACAAATCATCAGTCCCTAGCAAGAGATACTTATTCTTAATAGTCACCTTATTGAGTTGTCGGTAGTCTATGCACAACCTCATTGATCCATCTTTCTTTTTCACGAATAATACGGGAGCACCCCAAGGTGAAGAGCTCGGTCTTGCTAACCCTTTGTCAGTTAATTCTTGCAACTGTGACTCTAATTCCTTCAACTCAGTTGGAGCCATTCTATACGGAGTAATAAAGATAGCCATCATTCCCAGTACTATCTCAATGCCAAATTCCACCTCTCTAACTAGAGGTAATCCTGGTAGCTCTTCTGGGAACACGTCAGGATGTTAACAAACTATCGGTACCGATTCAATCTTCAACTCAGATTCTTTAGTATTCAATATGAACGCAAGATAAGCTTCGTACCCTTTTCTCATGTGCCTTTGAGCCATCATTGCAGTAATCACAGCCGGCGGTGCATTCAACTCATTCGAATCAACCTGGAGAATTTCACCTTCTTAACATTTCAATTCTATGTACTGACTCTTGCAGTTTACAATCACGTCATGGACGGTCAACCAATCCATACCAAGTATTACATCAAATTCGTCAAAATGGAAAAAGCATAAGATTTACCGAAAATAATGACCTTGAATTGTCAAAGGACAATCCTTACAAACCTTATCTACTAATACCGACTTACCTAGAGAGTTCGACACCTTAATTACAAACTCTGTTGGTTCCATAGACATATTCATGCTAGACACCAATTTTATGCATATGTATGAATGGGTCGATCCCGGGTCACTCAAGGCAATAACATGAGTATTATGAAGAGAAAATGTACCCATAATGACATCGAGAGTTGAAGCTTCCTCTCTAGCACGTATAGCATAAGTTCTCGCTAGGACTCGAGGCTCTAATTTTGCAGTGGCATCATTTGTAACATTTTGACTACCGTTAGAACTTCTAGGGTGTCATGGTGGTCTACCTCGAGAAATAGGAGCATTAGGTTTTGGGGATAATTCCACCTCTTTTTTAGCTCGCTCTGGGCAATCTTTAAGGAAGTGGTCAAGAGAACCACATCTATAGCTCGCTCTGCTCTTCATTCGGCACTCACCAAAATGGAATTTGTTGCAACTTTTACATCTTGGCTTTTGATCATCAACGCTCCCCACACTAGTTGCCTTAAGGGAGGAAGACTTCGGGTTGTGGTGCTTAGAGCTTCTTGTTCTACCCGAATATCCAGCTGATTTAGTGGAGCGTTCTTGCTAACTCATTGATTTCTTCGTGGGGAAAGAATGGGCTCTACCACTAGATCTCTTACTAGAACCTCTAGCTTCTCTCTTTGCTTGCTTTCTTTCATTATGTAATTCTTCAGCCTTCTTGGCCCGATCGGCAAATGTAGCTAATCCTCTTATCTCGAGGATCCCAATTAACATTTTGATGTCTTCATTCAAACCTTCTTCAAAACGCTTACACAATTCTACCTTAGTCTGGACCCACTCCTGTGCATACTAACTCAGTATTACAAATTCCCTTTCATACTTTGACACCGTTATGTTTCCTTTGACTGATATACTTCTTCCTAAATTCTGCTTGGAAGAATTCCCATGCGATACTCTCTCTTGGTGCTATTGAGGATACGGTCTTCCACCAATGGTATGCAGTGTCTTTCAATAGCGACACCGTACATTTTAAACTTTCCACAGGAGTACATGACAGTTCGTTGAGAACTTTCATGGTATTCTCAAGCCAAAATTTGACACGTTCTAGGTCATCATCAACTGTGACACTAAACTCTTCGGCTCTATATTTCCTAAGTTTGTCTACAGGGGCCTTACCAATTCTCATGGGTACCACGCCTTGTGGCACTTCTCCTTCAGGAAGGAGGTGGAGGAGGTCGTGGTATGTTGGGGTGGTTTCTCAAATAATCCTCAAACCATTCATCCATCATCTCGAAGAAGGCAGCTCTTGCCTCTTCTCAGCCTTCACACATAGGCCTTCTACAACTACTAGTAGTAGCTCGTTGAACGGGAGCTAGAGCATGGCTCTCGAATCCCTCGGACTCATCTTGAGCTTGATTGGAAGACATTTACTATATTCAAATACAATTTAAAATGGTTAAGAGATGTCACACTATCATAACTGATATAATGGCATGTATTGATATAATCGACATATGCCACGTTATTCCTAGAACCAACTAAATCGTATCTCTGATACCACTAAATGTAACACCCATTACCCGTACTCGAGGCTGAGATAAGGTACGGGGTATTACTGTGCAAGAATATGACATTTTAAGAAAATTTTGGGCTATAAAATTTCGTTCCAAATTAAAATCAATCAATCATAATCATAATGTCCCTATTAAGGACCTACGAGGCCCAAAACATACATTGAGAATAGTCCAGGACTAAACTGAGGACTTAAGAAAATCTTAGGAAAAATTCCTAGGTTAAGTCTCACATGCCCGTGTGGAGGCAATACCTACGCCTATGTGCTTTGGGACATACCTGTGTCCCTTACCCGTGTGAAATTAATTGAATTTATTTCTCATTTTGAACCTACAGGGGTTTTCACAAGGCTGAGCACATGCCCGTGTCCCTGGCCCGTGTCCTACACATGGCCTAGACACGACCATGTTATTGCCTGTACCCAAAAACTCGAGCATTCTATTTATGACATCATCATGCGTTTAGGGACACACGTCCGAGACACATGCGCGTGTGCTAGGCCGTGTCCTCCACATAGTTGAGACACATTACCGTGTCTCCTATGTGTTTACTACCATGCATTCTAACTTCAAAATTTTAGGTGCAGGGGGCACACGGCTGTATCACACACCCATGGGGCTGACTGTGTGTCACATATGGTCTAGACACACGGCCGTGTGTCTATCCATGTGGACCATTTTAGAGGCTATTTCTAAGTCTTTGGTCACCCTTAACATCCTCACTCATTTCTAAACTTCAATGATGCTTAACATGGCCTAAAAATGCTCAAGTACTACCATAATTGGTCAATTGCATGTTAAACTCATATCATTGGTATTGCACATGCTAGGTTATCCTTTTTGAATTAAGGATTACCGTTTCATCAATCACATTTTTGGACTTGGCTCATTTTATATCTCATTGCCCATTTGTGACCCAACCATTCCCAAGTGATTTGGCCATATTTCACATGTGCATTCATAAGATACTACAATTAACCATCACATGAACATTTCAAATATAAACTTGCATGATTAGTAGGATTACAACCTATGTCTATATGGGCTATATTCCAAGGCCATATACAAAATGAATAAATATATCATTCAAACCCTTACATTGGCTAGCCAAAGGACATATATAACAAAGTGACCAAAATACCTATACATGCCATTGTCACAAAATAAAAGTTTCTATATACCAAGTAGAACAACTTGATAGTGTTGACAATGCTCCAACCACCTTCCAATATTCACGAGTCCGTGAGCTCTGAAAAGCATGGGAAAAGAAAAAGGGAGTAAGCATTAACATGCTTAGTAAGTTCGATAATGGGACAGTAAACTTATCGATTATTTAGCATACATTTATATTAGGTATTCATTCCAACAAGTATAGAATAATTCCCTAGCACATCCACTTAAGCATCAAGTTAGTTCATGTCAATAGATTATATCATTAACATTTTGATGAGCTCATCCATTCAAGAACTTCCATTTCTATTTCTCATTTTAGTCCCATTGAATTTTCTCTGAATCTCGATGGATATCCCTTTTTCTGTCAAATTATACTAGTGATCATTACAAATATGCACTCCCGTAAACCTCGCTCTTACGGCAGGATTACCAGTCCAGATTAAATCCCCCGTAATACAGCTCATAGAGTAGATGTCGGGATTACCAGTCAAGGCTAAATTTAGACCCTAATTAGATTACCCGTCCGGGCTAAATCCGTAAAAGCACACATATTCTTCGGGAGGCTAGATCACACTAGGAACACCCATTCGGGCTAGATCCTTTTTACCATCAATTCATTTTCGGATAATCTACCAGAATCCTTTTCATTCAATCGGGACATTTTCTTATATCATCGACTACACATGAATTACATACATTGAATACCATTAATATAATTCATACATGATCATACATTTTTAATGTATTTAAAATAATTTACATTCGAGTTACCCGAACTTACCTGGAAGATGTTTTCGTAATCTAATTTCAGTAACTCCGAAACTTTTCATTTTCCACGATCGACCTCTGGTATTTGTTCCTTGAGGTCTATATCAGTAAAAATAAATCATTATTATCTCATGCTACTTATTTCGGACCTAAATTTCATCCCTGGGCAAAAATGACCATTTTGCCGCTCACATTGCAAAATTTCACAACGTAGTCCCTAGGCTCGTAAAATGAAATACATGCAATTCCTTGGTTACCCAAGCCTATCCGAATGCATTATAAACTCATACCAGCCCACATTTGCCTCTATTTCACATTTCTACCACATATTTTGTATCTTTTGCAAAAAGGTCCTTTTAGGGTTTTTCATGAAAATCAATTAGAAAAAGATGTTTAATACACATCTAACATTCATATTTCTCTATAAATCATCAAAGAACAAACATGTCACACATGGGTCATTTCGCATACATGAACCCTAGCTTAAAATATGGGTAGAAATGGAGAGAACATGTTACAAGATCTAAAAAACATAAAGAACATTAAAAATGGGGCTAGGAGTCACTTACTATTGAGCTTGGAAAGTGAAGAAACCCTAGCTATGCTGTCCCTTGGAATTTCGGCAGCAAGAGGGAGAAGAATGGCTGATTTTAGCTTGATTTTTCCCTTTTTATTTAATTTATTACCAAAAGACCAAAATGCCCTTCCTTGCTAAACTTTTAAAATTTTCCATGCATGCCCATTTTTGTCCAAAAACTTAGAAATTGGAAAATTACTCTTTAAGACCTTCTAGTTAATAATCTAAAGTAATTTCATGCAAATTCCTTATAGTATCCAAGTTTTGCAAATTATTCAATTTGGTCCCTAATTTCCAATTGGACACCTTATACTTAGAATTTCTTCATGAAACTTTAACACATGCTTATTTTCATATTCTAAACCTCATAATAATTATATAATAAATATTTTGACATCGGATTTGTGGTCCCAAAACCACTATTCTAACTACGCCCAAAAGATCTAATTGATAGTGTAATAGAGTCTCCAACGTCCTATGATCCCCGAGCTAGCTTGGCGATATTATAAGAAAATGAAAAGGAAAGGGAGTAAGCATAAAGCTTAGTAAGTTTCATGTAAATAATAAATAGCATTAATCTTACATTCTAGTATACATAACACAATATAATTTAACACAATGTCATTGAGAATCATAGATCCTTTTTAAATCATGCTCTTTACATAGCGAAGGATAAACTCATGATCATAATTCATCCATTCACTTCTTACTAAGGTCTCATTGATTCATAATATCAATATTTACGAGCTTCATGTACATACCTGTACCCTTTTAACATGATCGTACCTTGCCATCTCTTTGACAAAAACCTTGGATTACCCACTGAGCTACTTGGATTACTAAAGGATACCCAGGAAATATAGTACACATAGGAAGATGCCAATGCCATATCCCAGATATGCTCTTACATGGAATCATAAATCGAAGCCGATAGCCCAGCTATGGTCTTACACGATGTCTCATATCGATGCCAATGCCATGTCCTAGACATGGTCTTACATGGGATTGCATTACGATGCCAATGCCATGTCCCAAACATGGTCTTACATGGGATCACAAATAACCCTAATGTCATGACATTTGTATCCTAACTATTCCTAAGGTTCAACTGGGATTTCAAGGTAGCAAACCTTTGTCGAATCTTCATTGAGTCAACGTTAACCAAATCCATAGACACAAATATATACATTTCATGCAATATCAAAGCGTTAAATACAAAATAACATAATGTTGAATTACTTACACACAACTTACCTCAATACAAAATATGGACAATTAACTCGATTTAATCTAAGATCTTGCTCTTTCCCCAGTCTAGGCCCGGACTCTATTTTTCTTGATCTATAAAAGTAAATTTCACTTATTTAATCATCACATTGTTCAAATCAGTCCAAAAACCATACTTTGGCAAAATTATAATTTTTCCCCTAAACTTTTACATATTTACAAATTAGTCCCTAGGCTTGTAAAATGAAATTTATGCAATTTTCTCCCTTTACGAGCCTAACCGAACCTTATATAAACCTATAGCAACTCATACATTTCAAAATTTCATACATTTAACTTATAAAATTCACATTTCTGCATGTAGCCCCTATTTGATAATTTCATCAAAAGTCCCTTAACAAAAGTTGTTTATTACCCAACAAGGTTTCATTTTTCTTTTATTAAACTTCACAAATAAATATCATGCTATCATGGCAAATCCCTAGCTTTTGCAATCATATTGCAAATTAGTCCCTTATTTAGCTCGCTTGAGCTTCAAGGGATCAAAAAGTATAAAAATCCACAAAAACTAACTCCAAAATGACTTACATGTAGAGGGTTTATTGTGCTGAAAATTTCAAGCTTCCATGGAGGTTTTTCTCCTTAAATTTTCGGTGGAAAAGGATGGAGAAGAAAGATGGCCGTTTGTTTTATTTTATTCTTTTAGGTTTTGTCATCAAAATACCAACCCTACCAACTTTAACTTTTTGACTTTTCTTCTCCATGTACATCCATTCACACATATAATAGCCTATTTACTCATTAAGGACCTCAAATTTTATGTTCTATAACTATTTAACACATTTAGCTAATAGAACACAACTTTTGCACTTTACGCGATTTAGTCCTTTTTCACAAATTAAGCACCCAAACAATAAAATTTCTTAACAAATTTTTTACACAATCATATTATCATGATTTAGACCTCAAATAATACTAAAATAAATTTAATGACCTCGAATTTGTGGTCCCTAAACCACTGTTCTGATTAGGCCCAAAATCAGGATGTTACAACTCTCCCCCTTTAAGGATTTTCGTCCTCGAAAATCTTATTGGTAAAGAGGTTTGGCTATTATTTTCTCATGGTCTCCTAGCGTTCCTATGGAGCCTCTTCAACCCCATGTCTTTGCCATAAGACTTTCACAAGGGCAATACTTTTTTTCTTAATTGTTTGACTTCCCAAGACAAAATCTTAACCGATTCCTTGCCATAAGTCATATACGGTTGAATCTCAACCTCTATCGGTGAAATCACATGTGAATGGTCTGATCGGTATTGACACAACATAGATACATGGAACACTTCATGAATCCTTTTGAACTCAGATAGAAATGATTACCAATATGCTACTGGCCCTATCCTTTCGGTAATCTCATACGGTCCAATAAAGCGTGGACTTAATTTGCCTTTCCGACCAAACCTCAAAACTTTCTTCTATAGAGAACTTTCAGAAATACCTTATCACCGACCTGAAAGTCAATATCTTTTCGTTTCAAATCTGCATAGGATTTCTGTCTATCCGAAGTAGATTTCAAACAATCACAAATTACCTTCACTTTTTCGTCAGTTTCTCTGACCAAATTGACTCCAAAAATCTGATTCTCTCTGACAGTCCAATACAAAGGCGTTCAGCACTTACGCCCATACAATGCCTTATAAGGTGCCATTTTAAAACTCGATTGAAAATTGTTGTTGTAGGCAAATTCTACCAATGATAAGTACTTTTCCCAACTACCCTAGAACTCGAGGACACAACACCGTAGCATATCTTCAAGAATTTGAATTACCTGCTCAGACTAACCGTTGGTTTGCGGATGGAAAGCAGTACTAAAATTTAGGTTTCTACCCAAAGCTTCTTGTAAATTTTTCCAAAACCATGATGTGAACCTCGGATCTCTATCCAAAAAAATTGACAAAGGCACTCCGTGCAATCTCACAATTTTGGAAACATAAAACTCAACCAACTTATCAAGTGAGTATTCGGTACGTACCAAAATAAAATGGGCCGACTTTGTTAGCCTATCAACCACTACCCAAATGGCATCTTTCTTTTTCGGTGTCAAGGGCAAACCCATCACAAAGTTCATAGTAACTTTGTCCCATTTCCACTCAGGAACCATCACAGGTTGCAGCAACTCGAAAGGTACTTGGTGTTCAACTCTTACTTGCTGACAAATTAGACATCTCGAAATAAACCCTAGAAATATCTCTTTTTATTCTCGACCATCAATACATTTTCTTCAAGTCATTGTACATTTTCGTACTACCCAGATGAATAGACAAACAACCACTATATGCCTTATTCAAAATCTTCTGAATTAACTCAGTATTCTTAGGAACACAAATTCTACCTTGGAACATCAAGCAACTATTGGAACCAATCCGAAAGTCTGATTCAATGCCCAACTCACATTGAACTCTCTTGTCTTGCAAATCATTGTCACTTTTCTGCGCTTCATAAATCTCTTGGAGAAATGTTGGTCTAGCTCTCAACTTCGCTAGTATCGAACCATCACTGGACACAGTTAGCTGAGTATTCATAGTTCCCAAGGCTAATAAGGATTTCCTACTTAAGGCATCGACGACCACGTTGGCCTTACCCTGGGTGATAGTCAATCACTAACTCATAATCTTTTATCAACTCTAGGCACCTCCGTTGCCGTAAATTAAAATATTTTTGAGTCATCAAATACTTTAGACTTTTGTGATCGGTGAATACCCGACACTTCTCACTATACAAGTGATGTCTCCAAATCTTTAACGCAAACACAATGGCAGCTAGCTCTAGATCATGTGTCGGATAATTTTTCTTGTGTGGTTTCAATTGCCTCAAAGCATTGGTTATCACTTTGCCCTCTTGCATAAGCACACAACCCAATCCATTTAAGAATTCATCACTATAAATCCAAATTCTATTCCTGGCTCAAGTTGCACTAATACTGGAGCCTCAGTCAAGAATGCTTTTAATTTCTCAAAACTTTGTTGGCACTATTCTGACCATTCGAACTTGATATCTTTTTGCAACAATTTTGTCATCGGAGAGGTAATCATAGAAAATCCTTTAATGAACCTTCGATAATAGCCGTCTAAGCCCAAAAAGCTTCTAACCTCAGATACGTTCCTTGATAATTTCCAATCAAAACTGGCCAAAATCTTACTCAGATCCCATCACCCAACACAATATGCCCCAAAAATCGACTTCTCTAAGCCAAAGCTCACTTTTGCTAAACTTAGCATACAACTGCTTATCTCTCAAAATTTGCAAAATAGTTCTTAAGTAATCGGCATGTTCAGACTCATCGCGAGAATAAATCAAGATGTCATCAATAAACACTATAACAAATTTATCCAAATAAGGTTAAAAAATTTGATTCATTAAATCCATGAAAATCACAGGAGCATTCGTTAGGCCAAAAGGCATTACCAAAAATTCATAATGACCATACCTCATTTGAAATGCGGTTTTCAGCACGTCTGAGTCCTTAACTCTCAACTGATAATAGCCGAACTTCAAATCTATCTTGGAAAATACTATGGCTCTCTTCTATTGATCAAATAAATCATCTATCCTCGGTAAGGGGTACTTATTCTTTATCGTCACCTTGTTGAGTTGTCAATAATCAATACATAGCCTCATCGAACCATCTTTCTTTTTTACAAATAAAACTGGCGCACCCCACGGTGAATAACTAGGTCTTGCGAAACCTTTATCCGTCAATTCTGGTAATTGGACTTTCAACTCCTTTAATTCAGTTGGAGCCATCCTATATGAAGTAATATAAATGTGTGCCTTACCCGAAACTAGATCAATACCAAATTCAACTTCCAAAATTGGAGGCAATCCGGGCAACTCCTTTGGAAACATATCCAGATACTCACAAACTACCGATACTGACTCAATCTTCACCTTCGGCTCTTTTGTATTCAACACAAAAATAAGATAAACTTCATAACCCCTCCTTACACACTTCTGAGCGGACATAGAAGAAATCACTACAGGCAAGTTGTCCGATTCATCTGATTCTACCCAGAGAATAACACTATTTTCACATTTTAGTTCAATAAATTTTGTCCCACAATTTACTACTACATCATGAGCAGTTAATCAATCCATACCAAGAATTACATCATATAGCAAAAGCATAAGGTTAGCCGAAAAACAATGACCTCTAATCATCAAAGGACAATTCTTACATACTTTATCGACTAACACGTATTTACCTAACGGGTTTGACACTTTTATCACAAATTCGATTGATTCAACAAGCATGCTCATACTAGAAACCAATTTCATATAAATATAGGAATGAGTAGATCCTGGATCAATCAAAGCAATAACAGTAGCATTATAGATAGAAAATATACCCGTAATCACATCCAGGGATGAAGCCCTTTCGCGAGGGCAAATGGAGTACGTCCTTGCACGAGCTCTACCCTCGAGTCTCACAGTAGACTCTTTAGGGGCATTCTTACTGCTAGCTCTATTACCCAAATTTTTCTGCAGTCTACTTTGACTAGCAGTGTTACCCGATCTTGCACTTTGATATCTCTCTTTTTCTGCAATCTCAGAGAACTCTCTAATAAAAGTGGTATGGGTAACCACACTTGAAACAAGTCCTGTCGCTCCCTCATCACTCACTGAGGTGATGTCTACCACATTGGGGACATTCCGGTCTACTTGGTCTAGCATTACCAACACTAGCAATCGAGGTGGTATGGGCCTTAGTACCTAAATACTGTTTACCTCTATTTCTATTTGAAAACTCAACAGAAGCATTGGAATGAGGATGGAAGTCCCTCGACTTTTTTGATGTGGACTGAAATGACTTGCCCATAGATCTTTTCTTTGAATCTCTAGCCTCAGATTCGGCCTTTCTCTTCTCTTTGGCCAATTCCTCGACCTTACAAGCTCTTTCAATGAGTATAACAAACTTGTTTAGCTCAATCATACCATCAAACATCCGGATGCTTTCGTTTAGTTCGTCCCCAAACATTTTGCACATAGTGGCTTCGGCGGACACACATTTCCGAGCGTATTTGCTGAGTCTCACAAACTCACTCTCGTATTCAATTACGGTCATTCTTCCTCCAACTCAAAGAATTCCTTTCTTTTCTGATCCATAAATCTCTGACTGATATACTTTTTCCAAAGCTCCTCTTGGAAAAATTCCCATGTCACCCTCTCCCTTAGTACAACTGAGACAAGTGTCTTCCACCAGTGGTAAGCCGAATCTCTAAGCAGTGATACAACACATTTCATGTATTCTTTCAGTGTGTATGACAATTCCTCAAAAACCCAGATGGTGTTTTCGAGCCAAAACTCTGCTCGTTTTGGATCATCATCGATGTTAGCTCGAAACTCTTCTGCTCCTTGCTTTCGAATTTTATCCACCGGAGGTCTATTCAGTCTCATAAGTTCCATACCACGGGGTGCTATGGGAACAAGCTGAAGAATAGGTGGGGGTGGAGGGGGTTGAGCGTTTCGGTTCATTCGAACAAACTCCATATATCAGGCATCTATCATATAGAGAAAGGCTTCCTGAGCCCCTTCTCCTTTTCCCTAGCTAACCATGGGAGGTTGGTTATCAGTTGGCACTACCCCTTCAGCGGGAGCTGGTGCGTTACTTTCTACGTCCTCTGCCATAGCTCTATCGGGATCCATTTGCTATATGAAAACACAATTGAAAATTGTTAGGAGTCATCACACTATCACAATATATGTATGGCATGTATAGCTACATTCGTACACAAGCAAAGTTAGTCCGAGAATTGAATAAATCTTAGCTCTGATACCACTAAATGTAACACCCCTTACCCGTATCCGATGTCGAAATAGGGTACAAGGCATTACTAAACTTAAACTCATGTAATCATATAAAACCAAGACATAAATTTCAGTCCAAATTAAAAAATATTCATTAACATGCATATCGTCCCTTATATGGGCCTACGAGGACCCAAAAATACTTTGGGAGTGGTTCGGGACTAAACCGAAAACCTTGAGAATATTTGGAAGACTTAGAAAATTTTTTTTTTGGAGAATCACACGCTCGTGTGGTCAAACACGCCCGTGTGGCCTGGGACACGCCCATGTCCTCAGCCCGTGTAACTCTCTGACTATGACGTCGTTAACAAAATAGGGTCACACGACCAAGTCACACGCTCGTGTACTAGGCTGTGTGGTGAATTTAATTCAAAAAATCAAGTGCAGACTTCACACGGCCTGGGCACACACCTATGTCCAAATGCCATGTCCTTTACACGACTGAGACACACGGCCATGTCTCTGCCCATGTGTTTACTACTAGACATTCTGTTTGGCATTAATTAGGGTACAGGGGACACACGGCCGGACCACACTCCTATGGGGCAGACCGTGTGTCACACACGGCCTACACACATCCGTGTGTCTACCCGTGTAGACGACTTTGAGGCTATTTTCCAAGCCTTTTGTCACCCTCAAAAACACATGCACACATACACCTCTCCATGGTATCCAACATGGCAGAAATGAGCACCTACACATTCATAACATGATTCATGCATGGAAATTTCTTATCAATTTATACTTTCATTTTACATCATTCATGCCTTAGTTTTATCATGCCCTTTACTCACAATCTATCATCAAACATCCATGATCATATCCACAATTTAGACATTTCAAATGCATTTAACCACATCATGAGTAACCCTAGCACATGCATGCATATATGAATAGGGTTTACATCCCCATAATCAATATGACCCATCTCTCATGGCCATATACAAAATGAATCATCAAATCATTCGAACCTAATACACTTGGCTAAACTAATATGACATATAACAAAACGACCAAGTCCCTATACTTGTCATACTCAAAATTTTGAGACTAACTATGCGAAAAGATCCAATTGATAGTGTGATCGAGTCTCCAACGTCCTACGATCCCCGAGCTAGCATGGTTGTAACAGCCCGTTTTTAGGTCAAATCAGAATAGTGGTTTCGGGACCACAAATTCAAAGTTAAAATATCTATTTTATTATTTTAATAAGGTTTACAGTATAATAGAATATTTATGTGAAAGTTTCATAAAGAAATTTTACCGTTTAATGCTTAATTCGGTAAAAAAGACTAAATCGCGTAACGCGTAAAAGTTGAGTACTATTGTTTAAAGGTATTATATGGCTATAGCTTGAAATATGGGAGTCCTTGAATGTCAAATAGACCATATTAAGGGTTAGTGGAAGTTGTTAGCTTGGTAAATTTGAAATTATTAAAGGTTATTATGGTTAAATTGGTAAATAGGTTATTTATGTTAATAATAATAAAACAAAATAAAATCCTTTCTTCATTCTTCTTCATTCAACCAAAATTAGGGTGTAAAACACACCATTTTTTCTTTCTTCATTTGGCTAAGCTTGAGGGAGAGATTAAGGTACGGTTTTGACTTAGTTTTTAATGATTTTTACGTTTTTGAGCTTGTTGCAGCTTAATCTAGCTAGCCCGTACCTTAGATTTTGAAATGTTTAAAGATTTTGAGCTATGCCATTGTTGAATACTTGAGTATTTTGAAAGTTCTTGTTAGATTATTGATAGTTGTTAATGGTTATAAAAGTTTTCTAAAGTGATTTTTTACAAAAATGAGATTTAGGGAATAAATTAAAAAAGATAGAAATATTGTGGCTAGAATTGTGAATTGAGTGAAAATATGGGCTATTATAATAACACATAGAATTCTGCTAAGGTGGATGGTGTTTAAAAATGTGTAATTTTCCATTTTGTGTATAAAGGACTAAATTGTAATGTAGTCAAAAGTTTAGGGGTAAATTTGTAATTTGGCCAAAATGAATGTTTTAGGCTAAATTGAATTGAATGAAATTTTGAATGAATTAATTTGATATCATATAGATCAAGATAAGCAAATACTGGAATTAGATCGGGGAAACCGAAAAGTAGACGAGTAGACGCTAGTTTTCATCCGAGCAACTCGAGGTAAGTTCGTGTAATTAGAATTGAATTGTTTTATACTCAAAATGGTTGAATTGAATGTTATTTAATTGAGATATAAATGCCTTAATGATATATGTATATTGAATATGTTACCGAGCTTTTACTTGATTTATACGAATTCATTGGATACGAGTGATGTGTTACTGGAATTACCGAAATGGTCGAGCTCCTGCATTTGTTGCGGACTCACCAAAGCTTGTATGACCTTACTATTTCAGCTCACTGGAGCTTACTGATTCAGTTCAAAAGATTTTACTGTTCAGCTCATTAGAGCTTACCGTTTTCAGCTCATTAGAGCTTACTGTTATTAGCTCAGGAAGAGCTTACTAGCCATGTCTCGAAATAGCATGTATGATGATGAATTGACGGATTATTGACATTGTTCACTCGATTATCCATTGAAGTTCTATTAGATTTAACGAGCTTAAATGATGTTATATGAACAAGTTATAGTTTATAAATTAGTTAAATGATTAACATGTGATGGTTATGTGTGGTTAGGTGATAGTTACATTGAATTGTTGGCATATTATTATTGCATTTGATTACTTTGAATGGTAAGTTTAATTCTGTATTATATGAGCTTACTAAGCTTAGAAGCTTACTCTATTTCTATTTCTATGTCTTATAGAGGTTCGTTAGCTTGCTCATTCTGGAAAAGTCAGAGTTGCACGTCACACTATCCAGATTTTCGTTTGGTATTTTGAACTTATGAACTTTAGTAAATATGGTATGTATAGGCTAGTTGGTTATTAAAATTTACAGTTGGAATCCTATTTTTTATATGAATTGATGTAAATAAGTTAAGCCATGCAATTTGGCTTATTTGGCACTATGTTTTGGTTGTGTATATGTGCTTGAATATGGTATGTTTTGGTATGATAAGGTTGGTATGGAATTATGCAAAGATAGTCTCGATCCATGATTATAATTGGATGAATTGCATATGATGTTATATAGGTATATGAACTTGTAAATGGTAAGTATGGATATGGCATATAATGTGTATTGAATTGGTTCATTGGGTTGCAAATTAAATTGCTTAAATGTGGACATATTGGAATGTATATGTTTACATTTTAGGGTGGCAAATTTGGCTATTCAAATGGCCTATTTTTGTCTACACGGGTAGAGACACGGGCGTATGTCTTAGCAGTGTGTGACATACGGTCACACTACACGATCGTGTGTCTCCTGGGGTACCCTACGAATTGAAGTCAGTATACCCTCCAAATTTGACACAGCTTAGACACACGGGAGTGTCTATTGGCCGTGTGTACCACAGGGTTCACACACGGGCGTGTGCCCTGACCGTGTGACCCTAATTGGTATGCTGACGTCACAAACAGAATACCCCCTATTTTTGACAGGGCCTGGACACGGGTGTGTGATAGGAACACAGGCTGGACACACGGGCGTGTGGTCTGGCCATGTGATCAAGTCAGTATGTATGCCCTATTTGGCCAAGACCTAGACACACGGGTGTGTCTGAGACCGTGTGAGGCACACGGCTTGTTCACACGGGCATGTGACCTTATAAAAGTTGAATTTTTTTCTAGGTTTCTGAAGCTTTAAATATTACTGACTTGGTCCCGAATGCATGTTTTAAGTATTGTATTTTCAAATTTAAGTTTATATTGAATGAGAATGAATGACTTTTATTGTAATGAGTTGATAATTGGTTTGTAATTGTTCTAAACTGAATGATAAGTTCTATAATGCCTCTTAACCTATTTCGGTGACGGTTACGGGTTAGGGGTGTTACATTGGCGATACTATAAGAAAATGAAAAAGGAAAGGGAGTAAGCATAAAGCTTAGTAAGTTGCATGTAAATAGTTAACAACATTAATCATACATTCTAGTATACATAACACAATATAGTTTAACACAATGTCATCGAGTATCATAGATGCATTTTAAATCATGTTCTTTACGTAGTGATTGATAAACTCATGATCCTAATTCATTCATTCACTTCTTACCAAGGTCTCATCGGTTCATAATATTAATATTTATGAGCTTCATGTACATACCTGTACCCTTTTAACATGATCGTACCTTGCCATCTCTTTGACAAAAACCTTGGATTACCCATTGAACCACTTGCAATATTAAAGGATACCCAGGAAATCTCATACACATAGTAAGATGCCAATGCCATATCCCAGATATGGTCTTACATGGAATCATAAATCGAAGCTGATAGCCCAGCTATGGTCTTATACGATGTCTCATATTGATGCAAACGCCATGTTCCAGACGTGGTCTTACATGGGATCGCATGATGATCCCAATGCCATGTCCCAAACATGGTCTTACATGGGATCACAAATAACCCTAATGTCATGACATTTATATCCTAACTATTCCTAAGGTTCAACCGGGGTTTCAAGGTACCAAACATTCGTCGAATCATCATCGAGTCAACGTTAACCAAATCCATAGATACAAATATATACATTTCATGCAATATCAAAGCGTTAAATACATAATAACACAATGTTGAGTTACTTACACATAACTTACCTCAATACGAAATATGGACAATTAACTCGATTTAAACCAAGATCTTGTTCGTTCCTCAGTCTAGGCCCGGATTCTGTTTTTCTTTATCTATAAAAGTAAATTTCACTTATTTAATCATCACATTGCTCAAATCAGTCCAAAAACCATACTTTGAAAAATTTAATATTTTTCCCCTAAACTTTCACATATTTACAAATTAGTCCCCAGGCTCGTAAAATGAAATTTATGCAAGTTTCCCCCTTTACAAGCCTAGCCGAACCTTATGTAAACCTATAGCAACTCATACATTTCACAATTTCATACATTTAACTTCTAAATTTCACATTTCTCCATCTAGCCCGTATTTGGTAATTTCATCAAAAGTCCCTTAACAAAAGTTGTTTATTACCTAAAAAGGTTTCATTTTTATTTTATTAAACTTTACAAATAACTATCATGCTATCATAGCAAATCCCTAGCTTTTGAATCATATTGGAAATTAGTCCCCTATTTAGCTAGCTTTAGCTTCAAGGGTTCCAAAAGCATAAAAATCCACTAAAACTAACACCAAAATGACTTACATGTAGAGGGTTTATTGTGCTGAAAATTTCAAGCTTCCATGGAGGTTTTTCTGCTTAAATTTTCGATGGAAAAAGATGGAGAAGAAAGATGGCCATTTGTTTTATTTTATTCATTTAGCTTTTCTCATCAAAATACCAACCCTACCAACTTTGACTTTTTGACTTTTCTTCTCCTTGTACATCCATTCACACATATAATGGCCTATTTACTCATTAAGGACCTCAAATTTTAAGTTCTATAACTATTTAACACATTTAGCTAATAGAACACAACTTTTGCACTTTACACGATTTAGTCTTTTTTCACAAATTAAGCACTCAAACGATAAAATTTCTTAACAAAATTTTTACACAATCATATTATAATGCTGTAGACCTCAAAATAATACTAAAATAAATTTTATGACCTCGGATTTGTGGTCCCAAAACCACTATTCCGACTAGTCCCAAAATCGGGACGTTATAGTGCCAATATCATGGCCCGAAGCCAACTCAATCTCATATTAGATATACTACTCACACTAGAGCTATCAACGGGCCTGCTTACACAAGCTGTCAGTCGAGACGTAGCTACACGGTGCTATTCACACAAGCTGTCAAGTATCCGCCACACATGCCGATATACCCAGCCACCGATAGGACGTATAGGACCAGCACCCGGCTCAGATACTTACATTATCACATTAATCTCCTAATGACATGTCACTAGTATCCAAATCTATTCCTAAGGTTCAACTGGGATTTCAAATGTCGAATCATCATCGAATCATTGTCGAATGTACCCATGGTCTCATATTCACAGTTTATGCAATATCAAAGCATTTAAAACATAATTATAACAATGCTTATAACATACAAACTTACCTGGATTCACAAAAATGATAGAATAAACAGACTAATCTGATACTTTACTTTTCCCCCGATTAAGATTCGAGTTTCACTTTTCTTGTAACATCCCGAAATAGGGCCTAAACGGAATAGTGGTTGCGAAACCACAAATCTGAGGTAGAAAATTTTATATTATTATTATTTTGAGGTTCATGATATAATTGCATGATTGTGTGAAAATTTTGTGATGAAATTCTATGCCTAAAGTGTTTAAATTGAAAGTAGGGACTAAATCGAATAAGTTGCAAAATTTGCATTCTAGAAGTTTTTAGTATGAAATTGAATTGAAATATTAATTAGGAGGTCTTAAATAGCAATTTGACCAATTTTAAGTTCATGGACAAAATTAGGACATGGAAGGAATTTTTGGAAAGTTTAGTAGTAAGGGCATTTTGGTCATTTAGTTATTAAAATGAATTAAAAACAAAATTAAAAGCCAATTTTTGTCCATCTTCTTCATTAGGACGAAAATTCAAGGGTTCTCCATAGCTAGGGTTTGTTTCAAGCTTTCAAGCTCCATAGTAAGTGATTTCAAGCCCCGCTTTTAATGTTCTTTACGTTTTGGAGTCCCTTGAGCTCGATAAAGCTTATGCTAGCAATAATTTAAGTTAGAGTTCATATTTGGAAAAATACCCATAGGTGAAAAGTGTTTATTTTGATGTTTTATGATAGAATATGAGGTCTTAAATTATGTTAGACAACTTGTACTACTCGGTTTTAAGCAAAAAGCGAGTAAAAGGACTTAATCGGTAAAAATACCTAATAGTCATAAGTGCATGTTAAAGTATGAATTTGATGCTGCCATAGAAGGGAAAATAACCAGCATGTCATAAAACATAAGAAAATAGGCTGAAGTTTAATTTATGAGCTTTGGGGCAAAAGTGTAAATATGCAAAGTTTAGGGGCAAAAATGTAATTTCTGCAAAGTTTGAGTAAAGGACTGTTTTGATAAATTTTGATATTAAATAAGTTAAATTTGCTATTATAGATCACGAAGAGCGAAATTTGGGAGTAGATCGGGAAAAGAAAAAGTAAAGGACTAAATTGTAAAGTTTAGTCACATTTTGTATCGAGGTAAGTTTACATGAAATAAATGCAATATTCTTTTATTTTACATTATTATTGTCAATTTCCAGCATTTATATACTTATTTTATGAGAATATTTAAAGTCAAATTAAAGGCGAAGTGACAGAGAAAAGTATTAGGAAGCCCCGCTTGAACCTTAGGAATGTTAGGATATTGGGGTTGACAGACAGACAGATGTAAATGAGCCATGTAAGTCCATATCGATATATGGCTTTGGAGACAGGAATGAGCCATGTAAGCCCATATTATATATATGGCATTGGAGACAGGAATAATTCATGTAAGTCCATGTCGAAGACATGGCATTGGCGAGATATTGATAGATGAAAACGACCTAATATCCTTAGTATTCCGAGTGGTTCAACGGGTCAGATACGAGTTAGATTACAGTGAATTAACAGCAAAGGAAAAGTAGATTATATTTATGAAAAGGAAAGGTCGATAAGAAAGAAGGTAAGGAAATAAAGAAGAAGATAGAAATTGAGAAGTAAAGAAATTTATGATGTTAGATGATATTATGCATAATTATCCATTATGTTGAATGTTGTGATTTAATTACTTATGCTTTACTTACTAAGCCTAGTGCTTAATCTCTTTATTTTCTTCTTCTTATAGTACTTATCTAGCTACTCGGGGATCGAAGGAAACGCTGGAGGCCGATCACACTATCAAAGAAATAACTCGTATAATTAGACGTTTTGTTTTGTGTATGGCATGTATAGAAACTTAGTTACTTTTAGTATAATATGAACAATGAACGATGTATAAATACTTGCTAGAGATTAGCTAATAAAAATAGCCAATGATATGCATGTTTATTAATATGTATGATTGAATGGTGATTATCACATGAAAGTTATGAAAAATGTGAAAGTAACCTAAAAACAGATTCAAACAACAGAAATGACGTGACTTTGAAAAATCACTAAAAATTGTATAAACATATTTTTAAGATGAATAATATATGAAATTAAAGCCTATTATGTCTATTTTCTTATGGAATAAGAAAAACAGGTAAAGAAATTATATTTTATGAGATATCTGAGTTTTAGTGAAACAGGGTCAGAGAAATTTCTAGATCCCCTGTTTCAACTTTGGAAATTCACCATAAATTGTACAAAAGTAATTAGGTGGTGTAATTTATATGGTTAGAATCCTTATTGAATCTAGTTTTAATAGAAACAAACGCTATAGTTATATTAATTTTGTATAGGGAGAAAAGTGGTTCGTAGTAAGTAGAGGTCAGTGCAGTCAAATTCTGAAACAGGGGTAACTTTAACTAATAAACTGTACTAATTGGCTAAGTCAAAAATTCTAGAAAACAATTAGTGGATATATATATGAGTCTAGTTTCAGGAAAAATTTACGGATCTAAATTTTGAGTTTCGAAACTCAAGATATGAATTTTTAAGCGACTACAACACAGAATAACAGCATATTCCGAAAAGTTTAAATAAAGATCTTAAAATTATTTAAGTGATAGATTAAGTTTAGTAATGCCTCGTGCTCGATTTTGGCAACAATCTCGGGTAAGGGGTGTTACATTTATTGGTATCAGAGCAGGTTTAGTCGGTTCTCGGAACAGTTAGTGTGAGTAAAATTCTAGCTATACATGCCATACCAGTATTTTGATAGTGTGACGACTCACGACGATTTTAAATATTTTGTTTTATAGTAATGGATCCCGAGCGAGCTGGTGATGATGATGTAGAAAGTAATGCGCTCGCTCGCGGAAGAAGGCAGCGCCATTGGAGAATAGGCCATGAACCGTTGATCGGGAGGAGTGGCTCGAGAAGCTCTCTTCCAAGCTTTGAATGATTGGTTTGCCGAGTTCATTCGCATGCGAATCCGCAGCTAGACCTCCACCCCCTCATGATTATCAAAGCTACCCATGTAGCTCAAGCTTCCCATCCACAGTGCAGTGATAAGAGAAAAGCCACCAGCTTGATAGAATCAGAAACAAGGGGCGAGAAGAGTTTGAGCGACAAAAGATGATGATGCGAAAATAGCGAGAATTTTGGTTAGAAAATACTATCGAGTCTTTGACGAACTATCTTGTACACCCGAGGAATGTATGAAATGTGTAGTATCACTTCTTAGAGACTCACCTACTACTGTGGAAGACACTTATATCGGTTGTACCAAAGGAGAGGGTCACTTGGGATTTCTTTCAGAGGAATTTCGTAAAAAGTACATCACCAGAGGTTTATTGACCGAAGAGAAAAGAATTCTGGAATTGAAACAAGGCAATATGACAAAGTGGCGATTATGAGCGTGAATTTGTCGGGCTCGAGAAATATGCTCAAGAATGTGTGTCCACAGAGGCTATCATGTGTAAAAGGTTTGAGGATGGGTTAAATGATGATATCCGATCATTGGTGGGTGTTCTAGAAATAAAAGAGCTCGTTATTTTAGTTGAGAGAGCCTGTAAAGCGAGGAGTTGTTAAAAAGAAAAGGTAAAGTTGAGACAGAGACACAAGATACAAAGAAGAGACAGATGAGTAGGTCATTTCAGGCTACATCCAAGAGGCCCAAAGAGTTTTCTACCGGATCTAGCTTTTCTAGCGGGGCAAGCTAGTCGAGAATAGAGGTAGCAGATTTAAAGATCCGAAGGCTCGGACCACCTCATTGCGAGTGTGGTAATGTCGAGACAGGGTAGATTAGGGTGTCCACAGTGTGGTAGACTTCATTATGGTCCTTGTCGGGCAAAGCGAAAATGTTTGCTATAAATGTGGTGCTCCGATCATTTTGTACGAGAATGTCCGTATGGCTAGCCGAGAAGTAATCTGAGTGCTAGATCCGAAATGCTCCTACTAGAGGCGGACCACCGAGGCAACCGAGAGTAAAAGCAGGTAACAGAGGTACCTCTAGAGATTCGACTGTGAGACCAGATGCTAGAGCCTCTGCAAGGACTTATGCTATTTGTGCACGCGAAGAGGCATCCTCCCCCAATGTGATTATGGGTACATTTTCTCTACATAATATTAATGTCATGGCTCGATTGATCCGAGTTTCGACTCATTCTTATGTTTGTATGAAATTGATGTCTAGTATAAGTATGCCTATAGAATCTACAATTTGTGATCAAAGTATCGAACCCATTAGGCAAGCATGTATTAGTAGATAAAGTATGTAGAAATTGTCCTTTGATGATTAGAGGTTATTGTTTTCCTACCGATCTCATGCTATTGCCATTTGATGAGTTTGATGTGATTCTTGGTATGGATTGGTGACTACACATGATGTGATAGTGAATTGTAGAAAGAAATTCATTGAGGTGAAGTGTGAAAATGGTGAAATTCTTCAGTTAATTCGGAAGAGTCGATAGTTCATTTCCCATAATTTCATTATGTCCGCTTTCGAGAAATGTTTGAGAAAAGGGTATGAAGCTTATATTGCTTTTGTGTTGAACACTAAAAACCCAGATTAAAAATTGAGTCGATGCACGTGGTATGTGAGTTTCCGATGTGTTTCCTAAAGAACTACCGGGCTTACCTCCTGTTAGAGAAGTTGAGTTTGGTATTGAGTTGATTCCAGTACCACGCCCATTTCTATTGCTCCTTATAGAATGGCTCCGTTGGAATTGAAAGAATTGAAAGCTCGATTCACAGAATTAACAGATAAAGGATTTGTAACACCCAAAGAGTTCACCATGGGGTGCACTAGTGCTATTTGTGAAAAAAAGACAGATCGATGCGGTTGTGCATAGATTATCGGCAACTTAACAAGGTAACAGTAAAGAACAAGTATCCATTGCCTAGAATTGATGATTTGTTTGATCAATTGAAGGGAGCTCTGTATTCTCCAAGATAGATTTGAGATCCTGATACTATCGATTGCGAGTTAAAGAGTCGGATGTCCCAAGATCGCTTTCCGGACTAGGTATGGTCATTATGAGTTCCTTGTGATGCCATTTGGCTTGACTAATGCTCCTGCCATTTTATGGACTTAATGAACCGAATTTTCAGACCGTACTTGGATAAGTTTGTAGTTGTGTTCATTGATGATATCTTGATTTATTCTCATGATGAGACCGAGCATGCGAGCATTTGAGAACGATTTCTGATTCTCGAGAGATAATCGAGTTGTATGCCAAGTTCAAAGAAAAGTGAATTCAGTTACGAGAAGTTGGTTTTCTTGGACATATTGTCTCGTGTGAAGGTATTAAGGTTGATCCAAGCAAGATTTCAGCTATTGTGGATTGGAAGCCTCCTAAAATGTATCGGTTAGAAGTTTTCTTGGTCTTGCTGGAATATTATAGACGATTTGTAGAGGGATTTTCCATGATAGCTACCCCGCTAACAAGATTACTACGAAAGGATATCAAGTTTGAATGGACTGAGAAGTGTCAACAGAGTTTTGACAAGTTAAAAACATTATTGACTAAAGCTCCTATTTTAGTACAACCAGAACCAGGTAAGGAGTTTGTGATTTACAGTGATGCGTCCATGAATGGACTTGGTTGTGTACTTATGCAGGAAGGGAAGGTAATTGCTTATGCCTCTAGACAGCTAAAACCACATGAGAAGAACTATCCGACACATGATTTAGAGCTAGCTGCCATTATTTTTGCGTTGAAGATTTGGAGACATCATTTGTATGGTGAAAGGTGCCGAATATTTACCGATCATAAAAGCTTGAAATACTTGATGACTCAAAAAGAATTGAATTTGAGGCAAAGAAGATGGTTGGAATTGCTTAAAGATTACGAGTTAGTGATTGATTATCACCTAGGTAAGGCAAATGTAGTTCTTGACGCTCTAAGCGAAAACTTTTATTTACATTATGAGCTTTGAATACCAATTTAGCCATGTCAAATGATGGTTCTATTTTAGCTGAATTTAGAGCTAAACCGGTATTTCTTGAAGAGATTTGTGAAGCTCAAAAAGATGATAATGAGTTACAAGCTAAAAGAGTTCAATGCGAGTCGGGCATAGAATCGATTTACGGATTGGTTCGATGGTCGTTTGATGTTTAGAGACAAATTTGTGTACCAAAGAATGATGAGCTTATTCGAAGAGATTTACAGAAGCACATAGCGCTTCTTTATCTATTCATCCAGCAAGATAAAAATGTATAACGATTTGAAGAAATTGTATTGGTGGGTAGGAATGAAAAGAGACATTTGAGTTTGTTTCTAGATGCTTGATTTGTCAACAGTAAAGGCCAAACATCGGTAC
Source organism: Gossypium anomalum (assembly GCA_025698475.1). Lineage (NCBI taxonomy): Eukaryota > Viridiplantae > Streptophyta > Magnoliopsida > Malvales > Malvaceae > Gossypium > Gossypium anomalum. The sequence goes on from CM046965.1 coordinate 47,774,509, forward strand.
CCTCGAGATTATTGCAACTTTGTGCTAGTTCCGGAATGGAAATGGGACAGAGTTACTATGGATTTTGTGATGAGGTTGCGTTAACACTGAAAAAGAAAGATGCAATATGGGTTGTGATTGATAAGCTAACTAAGTCGGCTCATTTTATCCCAATCCGTATGGATTACTCACTTGACAAGTTGGTGAGTTATATATTTGAGAGATAGTTAGACTACATGGAGTGCCATTATCGATCATTTCGATGTGAGATCCAAGATTTACTTCACGGTTACGGAAGAAGTTACAAGAGGCTTTAGGTACGAAGTTGAGTTTTAGTACGACTTTCCATCCTCAAACCGACTGATCGATCGAGAGAGTTATTCAGTACTTGAAGATATGCTTAGATGCCATGTATTGGAATTTCAAGGCGATTGGGAAAAATATTTACCATTAGTAGAGTTTGCCTACAATAATAGTTATCAATCGAGTTTGAAGATGGCACCTTATGAAGCTTTGTATGGACGTAAATGTCGCACACCTTTGTATTGGGCGGAGCTTAAGGAAAATCGATTTACGGGGTTGATCTAGTTAAGGAAACAGAAGAGAAAGTAAAAATCATCGAGATTGCTTAAAAGCGACCTCGAGCGCACAAAAGTCGTATGCACGATTTGAAGAGAAAAGGGATTGAGTATCAAGTTGGTGACAAAGTTTTTTTGAAAGTATCCTCGTGGAAGAAAGTTCTCGATTTGGCAAGAAAGGCAAACTAAGTCCACGTTTTATTGGACCGTTTGAAGTGATTGAGAGAGTCGGACCATTAGCATATCAGTTAGCCTTGCCGATTGAGTTAGAGAAGATTCATAATGTATTTCATGTGTCTATGCTACGTCGTTATCGTTGAGATCCGTCACATGTAATTTCTCGAGACAGGTTGAGATTCAGCCAGACATGACTTACGGTGAAGAACTAGTAAAGATTCTAGCTCGAGAGGTAAAGCAATTAAGGAACAAGAGTATTGTACTTATGAAAGTACTATGGAATAGGCATGGGGTAGACGAGGCTACATGGGAACCCGAAGAGGCTATGCAAAAACAAAGTACCCAAATCTTTTCATTGGTAAGATTTTCGGGGACGAAAATCCCTAAAGGGGGGAGAAATGTAACATCCCGAAATAGGGCCTAAACGGAATAGTGGTTGCGAAACCACAAATCTGAGGTAGAAAATTTTATATTATTATTATTTTGAGGTTCATGATATAATTGCATGATTGTGTGAAAATTTTGTGATGAAATTCTATGCCTAAAGTGTTTAAATTGAAAGTAGGGACTAAATCGAATAAGTTGCAAAATTTGCATTCTAGAAGTTTTTAGTATGAAATTGAATTGAAATATTAATTAGGAGGTTTTAAATAGCAATTTGACCAATTTTAAGTTCATGGACAAAATTAGGACATGGAAGGAATTTTTGGAAAGTTTAGTAGTAAGGGCATTTTGGTCATTTAGTTATTAAAATGAATTAAAAACAAAATTAAAAGCCAATTTTTGTCCATCTTCTTCATTAGGCGAAAATTCAAGGGTTCTCCATAGCTAGGGTTTGTTTCAAGCTTTCAAGCTCCATAGTAAGTGATTTCAAGCCCCGTTTTTAATGTTCTTTACGTTTTTGGAGTCCCGGTAGCTCGATAAAGCTTATGCTAGCAATAATTTAAGTTAGAGTTCATATTTGGAAAAATACCCATAGGTGAAAAGTGTTTATTTTGATGTTTTATGATAGAATATGAGGTCTTAAATTATGTTAGACAACTTGTACTACTCGGTTTTAAGCAAAAAAGCGAGTAAAAGGACTTAATCGGTAAAAATACCTAATAGTCATAAGTGCATGTTAAAGTATGAATTTGATGCTGCCATAGAAGGGAAAAAACCAACCAGCATGTCATAAAACATAAGAAAATAGGCTGAAGTTTAATTTATGAGCTTTGGGGCAAAAGTGTAAATATGCAAAAGTTTAGGGGCAAAATGTAATTTCTGCAAAGTTTGAGTAAAGGACTGTTTTGATAAATTTTGATATTAAATAAGTTAAATTTGCTATTATAGATCAAGAAGAGTGAAATTCGGGAGTAGATCGGAAATGAAAAAGTAAAGGACTAAATTGTAAAGTTTAGTCACATTTTGTATCGAGGTAAGTTCTGATGAAATAAATGCAATATTCTTTTATTTTACATTATTATTGTCAATTTCCAGCATTTATATACTTATTTTATGAGAATATTTAAAGTCAAATTAAAGTAGTAGTGAGAGAAAAAGTATTAGGAAGCCCCGTTTGAACCTTAGGAATGTTAGGATATTGGGGTTGACAGACGGACAGACAGGATAGAAATGAGCCATGTAAGTCTATATCGATATATGGCTTTGGAGACAGGAATGAGCCATGTAAGCCCATATTATATATATGGCATTGGAGACAGAATAATTCATGTAAGTCCATGTCGAAGACATGGCATTGGCGAGATATTGATAGATGAAAACGACCCTAATATCCTTAGTATTCCGAGTGGTTCAACGGGTCGGATACTGAGTTAGATTACAGATGAATTAACAGCAAAGGAAAAGTAGATTATATTTATGAAAAAGGAAAGGTCAGATAAGAAAGAAGGTAAGGAAATAAAGAAGAAGATAGAAATTGAGAAGTAAAGAAATTTATGATGTTAGATGATATTATGCATAATTATCCATTATGTTGAATGTTGTGATTTAATTACTTGTACGCTTACTAAGCCTAGTGCTTAATCTCTTTATTTTCTTCTTCTTATAGTACTTATCTAGCTACTCGGGGATCGAAGGAAACGCGTCGGAGGCCGATCACACTATCAAAGAAATAACTCGGTATAATTAGGCGTTTTGTTTTGTGTATGGCATGTATAGAAACTTAGTTACTTTTAGTATAATATGAACAATGAACGATGTATAAATACTTGCTAGAGATTAGCTAATAAAAATAGCCAATGATATGCATGTTTATTAATATGTATGATTGAATGGTGATTATCACATGAAAGTTATGAAAAATGTGAAAGTAACCTAAAAACAGATTCAAACAACAGAAATGACGTGAGTTTGAAAAATCACTAAAAATTGTATAAACATATTTTTAAGATGAATAATATATGAAATTAAAGCCTATTATGTCTATTTTCTTATGGAATAAGAAAAACAGGTAAAGAAATTATATTTTATGAGATATCTGAGTTTTAGTGAAACAGGGTCAGAGAAATTTCTAGATCCCCTATTTCAACTTTGGAAATTCACCATAAATTGTACAAAAGTAATTAGGTGGTGTAATTTATATGGTTAGAATCCTTATTGAATCTAGTTTTAATAGAAACAAACGCTATAGTTATATTAATTTTGTATAGGGAGAAAAGTGGTTCGTAGTAAGTAGAGGTCAGTGCAGTCGAATTCTGAAACAGGGGTAACTTTCACTAATAAACTGTACTAATTGGCTAAGTCAAAAATTCTAGAAAAAAATTAGTGGATATATATATGAGTCTAGTTTCAGGAAAAATTTACGGATCTAAATTTTGAGTTCCGAAACTCAAGATATGAATTTTTAAGCGACTACAACGCAGAATAACAGCATATTCCGAAAAGTTTAAATAAAGATCTTAAAATTATTTAAGTGATAGATTAAGTTTAGTAATGCCTCGTGCTCGATTTTGGCAACAATCTCGGGTAAGGGGTGTTACATTTCTTGTTCTATATAATATCAAATTCAGCTTATTTAATCATCTTACTATTCATTTTAGTCTAAAATTCACTTTAAAATTTGCCCCTAATATTTCACAAATTTTACTATTTAGTCCTTATTTCATAAAAACACGAATTAACACAATTCAATTCTAACCCATGCTGGCCGAATTACATATAAGTCCCTAGTGGCCCATATTTTTCATTTATTTCACATTTTAACCTCAAGGTTTTTATATTTCATGATTTAATCCCAAATTTGCATTTTCATTAAAAATCACTTAATAAAACTTGTATAACTATCATCAAACATTCATAATCTATCATCAAACATCAAAACACATGCTTATTCATCAATGGAAACATTCAAAATCTTTGACAGTTTTGCAAAATAGTCACTAGGCTAGCTAAACCTAGTTACAACGATCACAAAAACATAGAAATCATTAAAAACGGATCAAAAATACATACCAATGCAAAGAAAATAGCTTGCCCGAACCCTAGCTATGGCTTCCCTTGGTGTTTTCGGCTAAGAATCATCAAATGAAGAAGATGGACACATTTTGTTTAAGTTATTTCAATTTTAATTACTAAATTACTTAATTAACCTTACTATATAACATTAAAATTTCACCTAACCATGTCCATCATTGTCCACTCACACTAATCATGGTTTAATTACAACATAAGGACTTCTAATTTATAATTCCTTAGCAATTAGACACTTTTAACTAATAGAACAACACTTTTTCACTTTACGCAATTTAGTCCTTTTTATCAAATTGATTAGTCAAACGATAAAATTTCGAAACGAAACTTTCACACAATCATTCAATCATGTTGTATACATTAAATAATAATAAAATAAATATTTTGACCTCGAATTTATGGTTCTGAAACTACAGTTCTGGTTTGACTAAAAACTGGTTGTTATAATACTCTTAATCAACATTTATTAATAGAATCTGTAGCAGAAGCAGGTCTTAATTTACACATCTATTCAATCCCATAAATCAAAATTGTCCTACAAGATAACACACTTCACCCAATTACCCTTATAGAGGCTTGCCCGTGCAAATGAGTACTCAAGGACTAAAATGAATCATTTAACTAATAAGGAGAAAAAACTACACAAACAGGACTGCACGGCAGTGTGGGAGGGTCAGACCGTGTGACAGGGGTACACAGCTGTGTGGCTAAGGGTTATGCCTGTGTGACTGGGTTACATGGTCATGTGGCCAGATCATGTAACTCTCTATGCACATATGAAAAAATTACACATTTATGAAGTAAGGGAGACATAGTCGTGTGGCTGAATGACATACCCGTGTGCGATCAATAAAATCCCTAACAGAGGTCACACAACCGTGTGGCCAACCTGTGTGACAGGAAAAATTAATAAAATTAATCTAACTTCTAAAGCGGAACACGACCGTGTGGACCACTCATGTGCGGCACAGGCCCGTGTGGCTCAAAAACTAGTCCAATCCTTGCTGTAAAACATGAAAATTCAACTCCAAATTGACCCTTAATTACAAATGATTTGGAAACACACCTGAAAGACAATGCCCAAGCACTAGCAATCAACTAATGCACCTCAATTAAATGAATATGAAACTCAATTTTACAGATACACTTAACCTTAATGAATTTCAATGTAAACCACATACAAGAATCAAAGAACCCAATGTCACCCTCAATAAATTAACACTTACACTTACCTGATTCGACACTTTGAAAACACTTTGAGAAGCAAAAATTCACGATGCTAATGTTGAAATCAAAAGAAAAACTAAAGGACAAAGGAGAAAGAAGAGACTAAAAAAATAATAAATCAAAATCTTAAATTTTTAGGGAATGAGCTTGATGTGAGAGAAAATAAACGTAAGAGTAGTTAATTTTTACATTTCTTATCCTTTTTCAAAATATTAAAATAAGATCAAATAATTAAAAATTAAAAATAAATTTTGACGAAAGACCAATTAGATATATATTTTTTTAATAAAAAGAAGAAAAATTGAAACCAAAGCCAAAAATAAATTTAATTCCCACTTAACGTAGATGAGGTTTTGAACCCAAAACCTAAAGGAAAACTTGTAACACCCCTCACCGTATTCAATGTCAGAATAGGGTTAAGGAGTATTACTAACACATTTAAACATACATTTCACATACATTTTTCAACTTCATGAAATCATCATTCAACAACAACCACATTCCCCTAATATAAGCCTACGATGCCCCAAACATGCATTCGGGAAGGTTCGGGACTAAACCAACAACTCAGGAAATTTTTACAAAACTTAAAAAAAAAATTCAAAGTACAGGGGACACACGCTTGTGTGACCTGGCTGTGCGTCTCATGTGGCCAAAGACATGCCCATGTTATAGGCTATGTGGACACTCGAAATGGGATCACATGGCCTTGTCCCAACCCGTGTTTGACCCCGTGTAACTCTCTGACTTGGGTCACACAGCCCTATGTACCCTAAGAAATGGCCATACACACCTGTGTGCCAGGCTATGTGCTAGGCCGTTCCGAACTTGTAGGGTAAACTGACTTATGCCACATGGCCAAGTCACATGCTCGTGTGCTGGGCTGGGTGGAGCATACTGACTCGATTTCTATTTCAACACCAGGGGACACACGGCCGTGTAACCTAACCATGTGTCACATATGGGTAAGACACACGCTCATGTGGACAAAACTAGGCTATTTACCTAAACCAACCCAATTGGCACCAAAAACATGGCATAATTAGTCATTCAACCAACCTCAAACAAGCATAATTCATACCATTTTAATACCAACCAATACCAAACATATCAATACCACAATGTGCCATTCAAGTCATACCAAAAACTCATAATCTCAAATCAATAATACAATCACCTTCAACCATGCATCATTTAGCCTAATGTCACAAACATACCAAATTCAATTCACAACCATTTAGTACCCCTAATTACCAAAAACCAACTAACATCACTTATCCATCATTAAACTCACAACACAAGTCATATGCACAAATATATACATGATCAAATTTACCAAAATAAGCCAATTCTCATGGCTAAACACAAAACCAAGCTTTAGACATTTACAAGCCATTTCAAAAGACTAAATTCATTGCCAAACTATATATCAAAATGACCATAACCCTATACATGCCATAAACCCAAAAAACTTAATATCAAAAGTACCAAGGGATAGTTGGATAGTGTGATGAAGTCTCTGAAGATTCCCAAATCCGAGCTAGCTTTGATTTCACTATAAAACATAGAAAATAAACAAAGTAAGTTATAAAGCTTAGTAAGTTCATATAATAATAAATTCAACAACCAAAAATATACAATTCAACCAATTGAATATATCAACATAAAACTCATATTAGCTAAGAAACCTTTCACATATTCAATCATAAGATTTGATGTAAAATTCATAGTTTTCTTCGATTCAAAGCTCATACTGTTCGTATCAAACTTATACACAACCACATCTCTGACATATACACCCGTTGAACCATTAAGAATACTATCAGATACTCAGGAATCTAGCACCCTAAATGCCATATATATATATCGCTGAAGCTATCTCAATTTCGTATCACATATAATGCTCACTCTACAGCTATCAACGGGTCTGCTTACACAATATGACGGTCATGACGAGGCTACACGGTGCTTCTCACACAAGCTAAAGAGAATCTGCAACACATGTCAGATAACTCAGCCACCAGTAGGACGTACAGACCAGCACCCAAATCACATAACCCCTAATGACATGTCATTTGTATGCTAATTTATTCCTAAGGTTCAATCGGGATTTCACACTTGTAGAATTGAACATGTCCTGTAACCTCCCAAACCCGACCTAGACATTATGGCTAGATTGAGAAGGCTACATTAGCCACCGAAATGGCTAAGCTAACTTACGTTACTTTTTAAGACTTTAAATAAACTCATTTGAGAGAAAACTGTAGTTGTACTTTGAGTTAGCTTAAAAGCATTTATTTTATTCTTGACAGTGTTATTTTAGAAAAACCGTTTGCTTGTTGCTCTTCTTTAAAAAAAATAGAAGTTAAACTAATGCAGTGAAAAAACCATATTTCAAGTCATTTTGGAAAATTAGTTGCCTTATCGATTTCTTTTTTCAAAAATAGTTCCTTTGCAATGTAGTGGAAACTAGGGAGTAGTATCAAATTTTACTCAAGCCCTATATAATGTATTATTTGGTAATTATGCTTTAGTAATTCATGCATGCAAAAATCCCCAAAAGAAAAGTTAACAAGCCACAGATCAGAAATAATTAAAAATTGCAAGCCAAAACCAATAAAGACTTAATAATACGTAATTAAAAATAATAATAATCTAATGTCCAAGTTGATTCTCCAAATGTTGAGTCAGGTCCTAATTTTGAGGTTTACCTGAAAAGTTAAACACTATTGTGAGGTGAGCTTATGAAAAGCTCAGTGTGAGTCAAACAATTATTTAAACAAACATAAATATCGAATACAGTGAAATTTATTATCATTAATAGAAGAAAACATAACCATCATAGAAATTTCATACCACTACATAGCCATTATCAAATTGATGTCAAATGGTGTATGAGTATAGGTTATCATTCATTCGAGTAACAATCATTAATTTTGATACCATTCAATACAACAAAATACAATACGTAGCATAAATCAATAACACTCAAATATGTCGTACACATGATGCAATGCAAAATGGTTCCTACCCATACCATCTGCTACACACCACGAGTTCCCCAAAACCTGTCTGTCAACCTCCAAAACATTATGAGCATAGCTCGATGTGGTAAAACCACCAAATAATCAATAATGCAGAAAATCTACCGGATATCAAATAGTGCGATACAATCGCCAATAACATGTAATATGCGATAAAATTGCCACTCCCCTCGGTACTCTAGGTGCAGTGCACTGACTACAAATAATGCGGACTTAATATGCCATCGGTACTCCATGGAACTCCTCCGTCAACCACAGAATCCCAACCCAATGCATATGCAATATGTTACACAATCTCATACATAATCATGTCTCAATATTTTTCACATTCATTTGAATGATCAACATGTCCTCAATAATCACATTCTTTCAGTGAATTTAAATAGTGTTCCAATCATTCAAATTACCATTGAGTTGGTATCAATCAATATCGTTCAATTTCACATACGTTGTAGATTTTGATTGTGCATAAATAGCACCCTTTTCAATACACAATATAACAAATATCTCATGCGTTTAAATCATACAAAAGCTTAATATCTCAACACATTATATCATTCAGTCAAACATTCTCATATCTCATAACTCAAATATGCAATTACAAACTCAATCAAACATCCATACTATCAAACTAGCAATTTTGACAACATGTCAATCTTTTAAGGCTCGAAACATACCTAGTTCAGCCACTCACAAAATTAAATTTGGCTATTAATCCAATCCATTCAGCAACATAATTTATCAAATATAACATGATATTTAACATTTTCAAACAATTTTATGAGTTTAGGACCCATACCTTATTTTTTGCTTCCTTGCAACACACTTGTGAATCTTCCAATTTTCCTTAATAATTTCTTAAACAAACCTAAACCAAAATTCAGTATAAATTCAATAAATTTTCCATTAAACCAGCCCCCACAAACCCACTTATGAGTTCAAACCAATCGTTGGAATTATAACTATTTTATGAATCCAAACTAGTTAGATTCCTTACACTGTATCGATGCAAACCTTACGTACAATCGTTCTTCGCCATTACGGATGATTTGGGGTGTTCGGTTCAGCACCTAATTCAATAATATAATGAAAAATCAGTAGCTAATTAATTATTAAATTCATTCATTTAATCAAATCATAACCTTTACCCAACAACTATGTCAAAATAACAAATTAGTTACCCTTAATTGCACTTACGTTTCACTATTTATGGGATCTGAATGGCCAATCGATCAAGAACATTTTTTCCTAACTGAAATGGGTTTAAAATATGATTAGGAGGGTCCAAGAACTCAAATTAATTCTGGAAAAATATAGGCAAGAATCAAAAAACAAAACATCCCCTTTTCTTGCACATAGGCGCACGCACCACCACCCATGGTGGCCAAAATTGGGGCTGAATTTTAAAACAGTTTGAGATCTCATTAAAATCTAGAAAAATACCCTTGAAATAATTTAAAATTCCCCAAATTATAGATATGAAAATTTAGGTTTTGAATGGACAATATTAATTAAGAAATTGAAGAGAGAAGAGACCTTACCCAAGTTAGTCGAGAGAAACGACAATGGCACTTTCTTGGCAATGTTCAAGATCGATCTTGGAGTTCAAGATTTAATATTTGGGGCTGATTTTAATGGGGATAAATGACAGCAATATGGTGGAGAATATGTTAACAAATCTTGTGGCCAAGAAGAAAAAGAAAATAAAGAGATGGTAAAACTAGGTGTAGGCGACGACAACAATGGAGGAAAGGAAAAAAATTGAAGAGAAAAGTGGAGATGAAGAGGGTGAACGGCTTGGGTAGGTAAAATTTTTATTAAAGGCTGAAAAATACAATAAATATTTATATTTATACTTAGGGTTTAAGGGTACGGATGGCACACACATTAAAAAAAAGATTTTGCAAAATTTAATTATTTCGCAAGAGATGGGATTCGAACTTGGGACCTCATTTAATTTCCATGCTTTCTCATATTTGTTTTAACCATTAGGCTTTTTCCTCATTCTTGAAAGAATTTTGCAATATTTATTTAAAAAAACAAGACATGCCACATACTAAGGTTTAAGGCAAAATTTGCAAAATAATAAAAATGATGCGAGAGAATGGATTTGAGCTTGGATTTCAAGAAACGTTACACTAACACATAACCAACAAACCAATACCTCATTTATTTCCTAAAAATGAATAGATAATTTAAAAAAATTTAAGGCACCATCACTCTCTCTCGATTCACAAACCTGATTCTAACAACCCCCGATTTTTGGGATGTTACAATTTTCCCCTCCTAAAAGAAATTTCGTCCTCAAAATTTTCTTAGTCACAAAATATATTACCCCTTTTCTTTCAAACCGGGCCACCAAGCTTTCACTGCACGACTTCGATTCCAATACAATTCTAAACAATAAATCTCCTTACATTCCCAACATATATTTTGCATATCTAATTAAGGAAACATTGCTACAGATTCCTCTACCCCAATTCACAATTTTGATAAAAACTCTACTGAATTACGCTTACCACAATATCTACAAATCAGAATCCTAGCTAATCTAATAGTTCCTCTAGTAATAACTACTACAACCTTTCGTTGAGGTCTGACTCACCTAGCCCACTTTAAAGGTCACGGATTTGGTCTAGTGGAAGCAGACTCTCTCCTTTCTTGAACTTTATTTTTTTCCTTTCTTTTGCACTTCAAGCGTTTAGTCTCTCCCTTCATACTCGTCCTTTCAACCATAATCTTGAAAACCTTTTCCAAAACTCCTAATATCGCTTGGGACAAATAATGCATCATCCCCAGCCTCTTGGTTTTTGCCTTCAGAAGTAGGCGCAACCACGATGTCAGTCTTTTTAGGGTTAGGCACAGTTCCTTGGGAAGCAAATGACTCAAATTGGGTAGCTCAACAATGAGCCCCAGGGTTCCTCATTCTACAGTTGTTAATTATGTATCTTATGATCTTAAATTTGATCTACAATTTTAGAAAAAAATAATCACTATCTAACTTCAATCAAATTTCAATGTTCTATATTACGATTTCAAAGAAAAAGTTAAATACTAACTATTTCAATTCTATGTCTACATCAATAAACCTCAAGTGTTTACCTATAACTTAACATATTTTCTATGGCAATCGGCATCGGGGCCTCGGACCTGCTTTTCTTTATAGAATATCATTTTTAGAATTCTCCGTGGCTTGTTGTTCCCAAATTTCCCCTTTTTCATGTATGCATACAGACTTGCTTAAGTAGATTTAAAAACTCAGTCTGAGGTTTTGAACAAAGGCTCTAATACCACTAAATGTAACCTTCCAAACCTGACCTAGACGTTATAGCTAGATTGAGAAGGATACATTAGCCATCGAAATGGCTAAGCTAACTTACATTACTTTTTAAGACTTTAAATAAACTCATTTTAGAGAAAATTGTAGATATACTCCAAGTTAGCTTAAAAGCATTCATTTTATTATTGACAGTGTTGTTTTAGAAAAACTGTTTGCTTGTCGCTCTTCTTTAAAAAAAATTGGAAGTTAAACTAATGTAGCGAAAAAACCATTTTTCAAGTCACTTTGGAAAATTAGTTGCCTTATCGATTTGTTTTTTCAAAAATAGTTTCTTTGCAATGTAGTGGAAATAGGGAGTAATATCAAATTTTACTTAAGCCCGATATCATGCATTATTTGGTAATTATGCTTGAGTAATTCATGCATGCAAAAATCCCCAAAAGAAAAGTTACCAAGCCACAAACCAGAAACAATTAAAAATTACAAGCCAAAATCAATAAAGACTTAATAATACTTAATTAAAAATAATAATAATCCAAGGTCCAAGTTGATTCTCCGAATGTAACAGTTCAGTTTAGACCCTAGTCAAAATAGTAGTTTTGAGACCACAAATCTGAGTAAAAAAATATTTAAATATTATTTTCCATGTTTATGATATGTGAATCTGCATGTGTGAAAGTTTCGTATAAAAATTTGACCAATTGTGTGCTTAATTTGATAAAAGGACCTAACATCATAAAATGTAAAAGTTACTTATTATATGTTAAATTTGCCTATTTGATTTGACTTATTAAATGTGAGGTCCTTATGTTGTGAATTGACCATTTGAATAATGGGTGGACATAAATGCCTTTGGTTAATGAAATTTTATAAGTTATTCATGAAGGGTAAAATGGTAAATGGTGAAATTAAGGTTATTAATTAAATAAAACATGAAAATTTGGTCATTTTGTTCATCCATAACCGAAAAATACAACGTAAATAAAAGAAAAAGACTACTTAGGGTTCAACTAATACTTTTCTTGATTAAGATATGTGTTTTGATCTGTTTTCGATAATTTTTATGTTTTTGTAATCATTGCTTTGTATACTATCAAGCCCATGTCTCAATTTCTAATTTTGATGATGATTTTGAAATATTTCATGGATGAATTCATGAGTTTTATGTTATTAAATGATGAAATATGAAGGGTTGATGTTGGGTTAATATCTTTTGTCTTTGGATTTTTGATGAATTTGAGTAAAATGGGCTAAATTGTGAAATTTGTAAATTGAGGGACTAAAATGTGAAATAAATGATATGTGTGAACTTGTATGAGTACTATGAATGTTCGGCCTAACACATGTCTAAAGAAATTATGTGTATTTTGTGATTTTGTAAAATAAGGACTAAAGTGTCAAAATGTGAAAATGTGAGGGATAAATTGTAAAATGCCCTAAATGTGTGTTTGTGGATTGTTTTGAATGAATGTGAGCTTGAATAAGTTAGTTTTGAATTTATATAGATCAAGAGTTAAAGAAAACGGAATTAGATCAAGGAAAGTCGAAAGTCGTCGAGTAGCCGATTTCGTCTATTTGAATTCGTACGAGGTAAGTTGATATACAACTAAACATGTTTGAATTGAATTATTATTATTCATATGATATTGAATTGTGATGAATGAATATTCGGGCTAAATATGTGCTATCTGAGAAAGTATCGACAAAGTTCCGACATCCGAAAAGTCCCATACAAACCTTAGGAATAGTTAGGAACATATGTCATGACATACGATTTCTGATATGTGTTATCATGTAAGACCACGTCTGGGAAGTTGGCATTGATTTCTGATTTATGTGTAAGACCATGTCTGGGACATTGGCATCGTATTTGATTTCGTATAAGACCCTATCTGGGATAGTGACATCGATATTTGATTACATGTAAGACCTTGTCTAGGACGTTGGCATTGTATGTGATTTTAGAGCTATCCACGTATCCTTATGCTTCCGAATGGTTCAAATAGGCATTCTGAGAAAATGAATGACATTGTAAAACTGTATCCGATTCAGGTACGTTTGAATTGTATACTATATTTGAAAATGAAAGGTAAGTATATGAGTAATTGTGAATATATGATATATGTGCAAATGAATTGAGATTATATGAATTGTATATGAGCTAGAGGTTTGAGCTAATATTTGGTTATAAATAATATGTAATTTGATGATGCTTATATGTTTTGAATTATAAGTTTATTTTTATATGACTTACTAAGCTTTTGAAAGCTTACTGTGTGTTTTTCAACTCTTTTATAGATATCGTAGCTATCGGGAGCTCGAGGATCGTCAAGGATTGTCACCACACTATCGAACTATATTTTGGTACCTTATGAAAATGTATATATTAAAGTATGGCATGTATAGGCTAGAAGTGTTTTGATATGTTTTTGTAATGTATATATCATGCCATGTGATATGGCTAGATTGAGTTTGAAATTATGGTTGGATAATAATATATGATATGTGATGCAGTGGTGGTATGTATGATGTGTTTATATGGCCAAGAGAGTTGGTCAATTTGTTAAGTTTTGTTATGTGTTTATTTGAGAATTTGGTAAGTTCATAACATGAGATTGAATAATGTGTATTAAGGTTTATAAACCATATGTTTTGATATGATTTTGTCTTATGTTTTGGCATAAATTAATAAGGTTTATGAGCATGAATTGGTTGGCAATGATATATCATAAATGATTTATGTTTTGGCTGTGAATTGATTATGAAATGTTGTGATTTTGTTACTTGTAGGTTTGACCAAAGGGGTGGCAAATTGGCTTTTCAAATGGCCTATTTTTGTCCACACGGGCATGTGTCATAGCCATGTGTGACACACGGTCATGTTACATGGCCGTGTATCCCCTGGGGTACCTTATGATTTTAAGTCAGGTTTAAGCACGGCCAAGGTACACAGGCGTGTGGCTAGCCGTCTGACCCAAGTCAGTGTCGACCACGGCTAAGGCACACGGGCGTGTCTTGTGGCTGTGTGTATAAGTCAGTATGTGTGCCTTGTTTTAACACGGCCTAGACACATAGGCGTGTCTAATACCGTGTAAGGCACACGGCCTGTTCACACGGGCATGTGACCTGTATCATTTTGAAAAATGTTTAAGTTTTAAAAAATTTTGTATGTGTTTGGCTTAGTCCTGATCCATTTCTAATGCATGTTTAAGGTCTCGATGACCTGTATAAGGGACTCTATATTGATGTTTGATCTTTGATGCTATGAGATTTATAAAATGAATGTTAAATGTTTCGATTTGTCCGGTAATGTCTTTAACCCTAGTCCGACGACAAATACAGGTTAGGGGTGTTATATTTTATTGGTATCAGAGCTATGGTTTAGTCAGTTCTAGGACTACCATAGCGTATGTGAGTTTAGCTATACATGTCATATTTATGAACTGAGATAGTGTGATGAACCCTGACAATAAAAATGTGTTTTTATTTAGCATATGGATCCCAAAAGAGCCGTAGCTGACGATGTCGAAAGCAATGTGCCTGCTCACATGTAAGGGACGGTGGCATTCGATTCTAGACCGGCTACGAGTAGCCATGATGGAGAGGCTAGGCAAGCCTTCTATCAAATGATGAATGATTGGTTCACCCAATACATTAGAACTAATTCGGCTGTTCAACAACCTCCACCCCCGGTCAATCCTCCACAAGCTCCTGCTATGCCACCGGTGAATCCGATTCAGTTAAGTAAGCCACCAGTTGATAAGATTAGAAAATATGGGGCCGAAGAGTTTCGAGCTATGAGGAACGATGACACTGAAAGAGTTATGTTCTGGTTAGAGAACACGATACGAGTGTTCGATGAATTGTATTTGAATTATGACGAATGCATAAAATGTATCGTTTCACTTCTAAGAGATACGGTGTACCATTGGTGGAAGACTTTGATATTAATGGTTCCGAGTGAGAGTGTCACCTGGGATTTCTTCCAAGTTGAATTCTGAAAGAAATACATCAGTCAGAGATTCGTAGATCAGAAACATAAAGAGTTTCTTGAGCTTAAACAAGGCCGTATGTCTATTACAGAATACGAATGGGAATTTGTAAGACTGAGTCAGTACACTGGAGAATGTGTATCTCCTGAGGCGATAATGTGTAAAAGATGAGGATGGCTTGAGTGAAGATATTCATTTGTTAATCGAGATTCTTGAGATCAAAGAATTTGTTGTGCTTGTTGAACGAGCATGTAAGGCTGAAGATCTCGGGAAAGAGAAAAGAAAATCTGATTTAGAAGCTAAAGAAGTATGAAAAAGATCATCAAGTAAGTCATTTCATTTGGCATCAAAGAAATTTCGAGATGATAATAGTCGTTCAAAGGCTAATGTAGGACATTTCAGTAGAGATCGTACTAGATTGAATTCGAGTTTCAAAGCTCCAGGTACTTCTATTGCTAGTGTTAGAAATGCTAGATTCGATTGACTCGAGTGTGAACGTTATGGTAAAAGACATTCTAACAATTGTAGACTATTTGATCGGGCTTGTTTCAAATGTGGATCGTTAGATCATTTTATCCGTGATTGCCCCAAATCTGTCGAGTAAGAGATTGTGCAAAATTCGTGGCCAAGTGGCAATGTATCTCATGGTAGACCTCCCAAAAATACAGGAAATGTGAGTGGCAGTCAGAGGGGAACAAAAGACACAGCTGTTAGATCCGAGGTTCGTGCACCTGCCAGAGCCTATGCCATTCGAGCTCGTGAGGAAGCTTCGTCTCTAGATGTGATTACGGGTACGTTCAGACTTTATGATACTTCTGTGATTGCTTTGATAGATCCTAGATCAACACATTTATATATATGCATGAACTTAGTGAACAGTAAGACTTTTCCTGTAGAGTCTATTGAATTTGTAATTAGAGTTTCGAACCACCTAGACAGATGTGTTTTGGTTGATAAAGTCTGCACGAATTGTCCGTTAATGTTTCAAGACATTTATTTTTCGGCTGATCTGATATTGTTACCTTTTGATGAGTTTGATATAATTTGGGTATGGATTGGTTAAGTTTGCATGATGCTGTTGTGAACTACAAATGGAAAACTATTGATTTGATATGCAAGAATGATGAAATAGTTAGAATTGAATCTAGTGATTTGAATGGATTGTCTGCTATGATATCTTCAATGAAAGCTCTGAGTATTGTAAGAAAGGGGTGTAAAGCTTAATTTTTCTATGTGGTTGATTTGAAAATGTCAAAAAAGAAAGTTGAATCAGTGCCAGTTGTATGTGAATTCCTTGATGTGTTTCCTGAAGAACTTCCGGGATTACCTCCGGTTAGAGAAGTTGAATTTTACATTGAATTAGTGCCGGGAACTACTCCGATTTTGATAGCTCCATATAGAATAGCTTCGACTGAACTAAAAGAATTAATGTCTCGGTTGTAAGAGTTGACTGATAGAGGGTTTACAAGATCGAGTTTCTCACCTTGGGGTACTCCAGTTCTATTTGTGAAAAAGAAGGACGATACGATGAGAATGTGCATTGATTATCGTCAATTGAATAAAGTAACCATCAAGAATAAGTATCCTCTGCCCCGAATTGATGATTTGTTTGACCAGTTAAAAGGAGCTGCTGTGTTTTCGAAAATAGATTTGAGATCAGTTGCGAGTAAAAGATTCAGACATTCTGAAAACTGCTTTCCAAACGAGGTACGAACACTATGAATTCTTAGTTATGCCTTTCGGATTGACAAATGCACCTGCTATCTTTATGAATTTGATAAACCAAATTTTCAGACCGTATATAGATTGATTTGTTATTGTGTTCATTGATGACATATTGATTTATTCACGTGATGAATCCGAACATGCCGAGCCTCTGAGATTAGTGCTACCAACTTTGCGTGATAAGAAATTGTATGCAAAATTCAGTAAATGTGAATTCTGGTTACGAGAGGTCGGTTTTCTGGGTCATATTGTATCAGCATCTAGTATTCGAGTTGATCCGGGCAAAATTTTTGCTATTTTAGATTGGAAGCCTTTGAGAAATGTTTCTGAAGTCTACAGTTTTCTGGGACTAGTCGATTATTATAGACGGTTCATAAAAGGCTTTTCGTTGATTATAACTCCATTGACAAAGTTATGTGAAGTTTGAATGGTCTGAAAAGTGTCAGAAAAGCTTTGATCAATTGAAAACTTTGTTGACGGAGGCTCCGATATTGGTACAACCCGAATCGGGTAAGGAATTTTTAGTATATAGTGATGTTTCGTTGATCAGTCTGGGATGTGTTTTGATGCAAGAAGGTAAAGTCATTGCTTATGCTTCGAGACAATTGAAGCCGCATGAAAAGAACTATCCAGCGCATGACCTTGAGTTAGCCGCAATTGTGTTTACTCTAAAGATTTGATGTCACTATCTATTTTGTGAGAAATGCCATGTATATTCTGATCATAAAAGTTTGAAATATCTATGACTCAGAAAGATTCGAATCTGCGACAGAGAAGATGGATTGAATTGCTAAAAGACTATGAACTTGTGATAGATTATCATCTGGGTAAGGCAAATGCTGCTACTAATGCTTTGAGTCAAAAATCACTGTTTACTCTGTGTGCGATGAATGCCCATTTGGTTCTTTCAGATGATGGTTTAGTTTTAGCCAAATTAAAAGCGAAACCCTTTGTTCTTACAACAAATTATCGAAGCTTAGAAGATTGATAATGAGATTTTAACAAAGCGAGCTCAGTGCGATTTTGATTTTTATTTAGAATTTAGAGTTGATAAAAACGATTGTTTAAGATTTTGAGATAGAATTTGTGTTTCGAGAAATCCAAAATTAATTCAGATGATTTTGAATGAAGCTCACAATAGTCAGTTATCTGTGCATGCGGGTAGTACAAATATGTATAATGATCTGAAACAACATTACTGTTGGTCTGGAATGAAAAGAGATATTTTTGACTTTGTTTCTAAATGTTTAATCTATCAGCAAGTTAAAGCTAAACATCAAGTGCCATCTAGTTTGTTACAACCGATTATGATTTCGGAATGGAAATGGGATAGAGTGACAATGGACTTTGTTTCGAGTTTGGCCCTATCTCTGAGAAAGAAAAATGCTATCTGGGTTGTGGTTGATCGATTGACAAAATTAGCTCATTTTATTCCGGTACAATCCGATTACTCACTTGATAAAAGAAACTGAACAGAAAGTAAAAGTAATCTGAGATAGTTTGAAAGCAACTTCCGATCGTCAGAAATCTTATGCTGTAACGCCCCGAATTTTGGGCTTAGAAGTATTAGGTTTTGAGTAGGGGTACAGTTTGGAGGTTGCACATAAATATTTAAATATGCAAGAAAGTGACACACAATTGTATATCTGCTTCAGTGGTTAAGTGTTCTGAGTGTTCTGGGGGTGCTTTGGAAGTCATGGGTTCAAGCCTTGACTTCCACAAAAATTTTGGTTTTTGAGGATAAAACCCCTATCTTTGGTTAGTAGGGTTATAAGTAAAATTTGTTAAAAACATTACAGAATGTGCCTGCTGGCCTAGTGGATAGTGACGTGTGGAGTGCGCTAGTGGTCTGAGGTTCGAATCCCTGGTTGTGCAAATGGAGATTACTTTTACTAGTGGCCATGGAAGGTAGTAGAGTTTGGCCGAAACACTGCAGAGTGGAGTGGGGTTTGAATTGGTCATGGAGGGATTTGAAGAGAGATTTTAGGAGAAAATCGTGGGGATTTGTGGTTGGAAAAGAGTTGGTGCCAAATAGGAATTGTAGGCACTCAATGCTTTCAGGATTTGGAGAGGAGTAGAGAGTGGTGCCGTTTGTGATCTTCCAACACTCAAAATTCGGCTTTGAGATTAGCAAGTGCTCTCCATTTCGGTAGTTACCCCTTGGTTATTGATTTTTTTTTGTCTAAGGCCAATTACTACTTAGACCAATCAGGTATTTTATCTTTCTGCTTTTTCTTTTGGCTTTCTTCTCTCCCCCACTTTTTTTTCTTTTAATTTTTTTTACCTTTGCCGAACCTTCATGCTTTCTCTCTCTCAATCAATCATTAGCATTTACCTTTTCTTTTGTCTTTGACCGAATATATCTACTCTTCCCCCCTCATTTCTGTTGTTTTGATTATCTTTTCCTTTCCTGTGTTGGGTTAGCCGAATATTTCCCCTCTATTTATTTATTCTATTTTCGGCTAGTAAGGGTTCTCTGACGAATCGGTAAGTGCTCTTGGTTTACTCTTGTTTCACTCCACCTTTACGGTCCTTTCTTCTAACATCTTCCTGTGTTGTCGATTCATGATAAAGGTATAAGCGTTATGGCTCTTGTGTGGGTATAGGCCATTGTCTTCTATCAACCATTCTTAGTTCTACGTAGTGGTAAGTTGTCGCTCTTTTAGTTCTATTTATTTTTGTTCATGGTGATAGTTAAAGAGATTAAAATACAATGCAAGTTGTGCCAAGGATTTGGTGATCACTGGTTTAAGGAGGGATTATATCATACTTGCTTAACCAAGGTAAGAAGTATGTACCATATTAGGGATTAAGTGTTAATAAGAGTGTGTTTAACCCCAGAGATTAAAAGACTGATATTGGGTCACGTGTGAATCTAGGTTGGTGTACGTTGAGATTTGCGCTATTCTCGTAAACAGGTGTGAAATCATTGTCTTACTGTAAATTGGCAAAAGCCGGAGAATAGGACCATTGATGCCACATGGGCGTACGATCGCTTGTGTGGTAACCCCAACTGCATAAACGTGGGTACTGGATCACAAAAGGCCACCATGGGCGATCTCATAAGCTTAGGCCGTTTTGGGCCACGTTGGACCGAAATACCACCATAGGGTAAAATGACTGAAATACCCTTGTAAGGTAAAATGACTGATTTGCCCTGCGATGTGTATGATTGTATTTAAGCATGCCACATTATATGTATATTGCATCCATGTAAGATATTATGTTACGATGCATGACATGTTGCATGGGGTTGGGATTGTTATTTTTAGAGGAAGTGTACTGAACTGATATGATTGCACGGGTCGCCCAAGACGACTGTGGATCTAAGGTTGCACGGGTCGCGCAAGATGACTGTGGACCTATTACTTGGTTTGTAGGGATGGGTGGGTGGGTCGATTTTATCCGCACATGGTGTGTAGGGTTGGTACGGAGATCGTGTGTAGAGGCTGGATTGGGTAGGATTTTCATATTGCATACTGTACTAATTCTGTAATAGGCTTAGGCCCTACTGTTACTATTACTGGGCTGGGCTCAGGCCCACACTGTTTTTGATTCTAAAATGGGCTAAGGCCCTAACTGAAACTGAAAGGGGCTTAGGCCCAAATTGTGTTTACTCTGATTGTTTGCTTATATTGGATTACATATTGAGTTTTCGTAAACTCACCCATCTGTCTTAACTGTACAGGTAATCCTTGGGCTTAGGCAGATCGATGCTGCGAGGGACTCAAAGGTGGCCACACAATCGCTCTTGCTTCCTTATTGGACTTTTAATTTATAAGTAGTTTTAATTGGGTATTTTTATGTAATAGGGCCTCTATAATTTTTAGTTCTGGGGTTTTATTTATTTTGATTTATATCTGCTAGTAGTAGGATGCGGGTTTTCAAAAAGTATGCATGATTTACCAATATAACATGAATACGCAAAATCGTTTCAAAAGCTTCCACAATAAACGACATTTTGATATTAATAATGTTCTAAAGAAAATACTTTTGATAGTAACGTAAGTTTTATAATTATTTTCAAGATCACATAAAGAGGCTAAATAAACATTGGGTTTTTCAAACGATATCATGTTTTACGAAAAACACTTTAATGTGACATCGCCAGACTTGGTTATAACATCCAGGCCGAGTTTGGAGTTACATTTAGTGGTATCAGAGCCAGGTTGCAAAACTCGGCTATGCATTGGGTTTTTCGATTTGAATTTCTAAAATAACTATTTCAAACGATTTGAAGTAATTTGGAATGTTATACTGAATGTATAGTACAAGGAGTCTCCGCGCCGATCCTATAAGTTCTCTCTGAAAACTGTATTTTGATTTTGACTGAAACTACCATAGGTAGGATTACTGAGTCTACTGTGCGTAGTACTACAAACTCTCTAGTAGGGTATACTAAAACGGTAGTAAGCCAGTAAACATCGATAGACACAGCGTACCGCGAAAACAAACTCTTAAATACTGATATTGTTTTTCCATAAGATACCTGTTAATAAACAACTGGAACTGTAAATCGATCTGCATAAAACTATTAATACAAGATAAAACACGAATAGACAATAAACACCGGAGGTACACGCAAATGAGGTACAAGAGGCTGTGATAGAGGCCGTAGAGATGTTTGAGTTGGGTCCTCCTCGTCTAGCCATATACCAAATTTGGAAGTAGAGTGTGCAACGGGAGCGTGGTGGTGTAGTCTATGTTATGTGACGGTTCTGGTAGTTGGAAATTTCGGGGACGAAATTTCTCTAAGGAGGGGTGAATTGTAATGCCCCGAATTTTGGGCCTAGAAGTATTAGGTTTTGACTAGGGGTATAGTTTGGAGGTTACACATAAATATTTAATTGTGCAAGAAAGTGACACACAATTGTGTATCTACTTCAGTGGTTAAGTGTTCTGAGTGTTCTGGGAGTGTTTGGGAAGCCATGGGTTCAAGCCTTGGCTTCCGCAAAAATTTTGGTTTTTGAGGATAAAACCCCTATCTTTGGTCAGTAGGGTTATAAGTAAATTTTGTTAAAAACATTACAGAATGGGCCTGCTGGTCTAGTGGACAGTGGCGTGTGGAGTGTGCTAGTGGTCTGAGGTTCGAATCCCTGCTTGTGCAAATGGAGATTATTTTTTTCTGATGGCCATAGGAGGTAGTAGAGTTTGACCGAAACACTGCAGAGTGGAGTAGGGTTTGAATTGGTCATGGAGGGATTTGAGGAGAGATTTTAGGAGAAAATCGTGGGGATTTGTGGATGGAAAAGAGTTGGTGCCGAATGGGAATTGTAGGTACTCAATGCTTTCGGGATTTGGAGAGGAGTAGAGAGTGGTGTCGTTTGTGATCTCCAAACACTCAAAATTCAGCTTTGAGACTAGAAAGTGCTTTCCATTTCGGTAGCTACCCCTTTGTTATTGATTTCATTTTTGTTTGAGGTCGATTACTACTTACACCATTCGGGTATTTTATTTTTTTAGATTTTTCTTTCGGGTTTCTTCTCTCCCTCCCTTTTCTTCTCTTAATTTTCTTTACCTTTGTCGAACCGTCATGCTTCCTCTCTCTCAATCGGTCATTAGCATTTTCTTGTTCTTTTATCTTTAACCAAATATATCTACTCTTCCCCCCTCGTTTCTATTGTTTTGGTTCTCTTTTCCTTTCGTGTGTTGGGTTAGCCGAATATTTCCCCTCTACTCATTTATTCTGTTTTCGGCTAGTAAGGGTTACCTGACAAATGGGTAAGTGCTCTTTGTTTACTCTTGTTTCTCTCCACCATTGTGTGCTTTTCTTCTAACATCTTTATGTATTGTCGATTCATGATGAAAGTACAAGCATTTCGACTCTTGTGTGGGTATAGGCTGATGTCTTCTATCAACCGTTCTTAGTTCTACGTGGTGGTAAGTTGTCGCTCTTTCGGTTCTAGCTATTTTCGTTCATGGTGATAGTTAAAGAGATTAAGATACAATGCAGGTTGTGCCAAGGATTTGGTGATCACTGGTTTCAGGAGGGATTATATCATACTTGCTTAACCAAGGTAAGAAGTATGTAGCATATTGGGGATTAAGTGTTAATAAAAGGGTGTTTAACCCTAGTGATAAAAAGACTGATATTGGGTCATGTTTGAATCTAGGTTGGTGTACATGGAGATTTGCACTATTCTCGTAAACAAGTGTGTAATTACTGTCTTACTGTAAATTGGCAAAAGTTAGAAAATAGGACCGTTGATGCCACATGGGCGTGCTATTGCTCGTATGGTAACCCCAAATGCGTAAACATGGGTACTGGATCACGAAAGGCCACCATGGGCAATCTCATGGGCTTAGGTCATTTTGGGCCATGTTGGACCGAAATACCCCCATAGGGTAAAATGACCGAAATACACCCATTGGGTAAAATGACCGAAATACCTTCATAGGGTAAAATGACCGAAATAACCCCACAAGGTAAAATGACTAAAATGCCACTGTAGGGTAAAATGACCGTAATACCCCTATAAGGTAAAATGACTAATTTTCCCTGCGATGTGTATTATTGTATTTGAGCATGCCACGTTATATGTATGTTGCATCCATGTAAGATATTATGATACGATGCATGACAAGTTACATGGGGTTGGGATTGTTATTTTTGGAGGAAGTGTACTGAACTGATATGATCGCACAGGTCGCCCAAGACGACTGTGGATCTAAGGTTGCACAAGTTACGCAAGACTACTGTGGACCTATTACTTGGTGTATAGGGATGGGTGGGTCAATTTTATCCCCACATGGTGTGTAGGGTTGGTACAGAGATCGTGTGTAGAGGCTATATTAGGTAGGATTTTTCGATTGCATACTGTATTGATTCTGTAATGGGCTTAGGCCCCACTGTTACTATTACTGGATTGGGCTCAGGCCCACACTTTTTCTGATTCTGAAATGGGCTAAGGCCCAAACTGAAACTGAAAGGGGCTTAGGCCCAAATTGTGTTTACTCTGATTGTTTGCTTATATGGGATTACACACTGAGTTTTTGTAAACTCACCCATCTGTTTTAACTATACAGGTAATCTCCAGTCTTAGGCGAATCGGTGCTGCGAGGGACTCAAAGGTGGCCACACAACCGCTCTTGCTTCCTTATTGGACTTTTAATTTATAAGTAGTTTTAATTGGGTATTTTTATGTAATAAGGCCTCTATAATTTTTAGTTTTGGGGTTTTATTTATTTTAATTTATATCTGCTAGTAATAGGATGCGGGTTTTCAAAAAGTATGCATGATTTACCAAAATACCACGAATACGTAAAACCATTTCGAAAGCTTCCGCGATAAATGACATTTTTATATTAATAACGTTCTAAAGAAAATACTTTTGACAGTAACACAAGTTTTAAAATTATTTTCTAGATCACACAAAGAGGCTAAATAAACATTGGGTTTTTCAAATGATATCATGTTTTACGAAAAACACTTCAATGTGATATCACTAGGTTCGGCCATAACTTCCAGTCGAGTTTGAGGTGTTGCATTTAGTGGTATCAGAGCTAGGTTGCAAAACTCGACTGTGCATTGGGTTTTTAAATTTTAATTTTTGGAATAACTGCTTCAAACGATTTGAAGTAATTTGAAATGTTATACTGAATGTGTGGTACAACGAGTCTCTGCGCCGATCCTGTATGTTCTCTCTGAAAACTGTATTTTGATTTTGACTAAAACTGCCATAAGTAGGATTACTGAGACTACTGTGCGTAGTACTACAAACTCTTTAGTAGGGTATACTGAAATTGTAGTAAGCCAGTAGACATCGATAGACACAGCGTACCGCGAAAACAAACACTTAAATACTGATACTATTTTTCCATAAGATACCTGTTAATAAACAACTGGAACTGTAAACCAATCTGCATAAAACTATTAATATAAGATAAAATACGAATAGACAATGAACATCAGGGGTACACGAGAACGAGGTACAAGAGGCCGCGGTAGAGGCCGTAGAGATGCTCCAGTTGGGTCCTCGTCATCTAGCCATATACCTAATTTGGAAGTAGAGTGCGCAGCGAGAGCGTGGTGGTGTAGTCTGTGTTATGTGATGGTCCTGGTCGTTGGAAATTTCAGGGACGGAATTTCCTTAAGGAGGGGTGAATTGTAATGCCCCAAATTTTGGGCCTAGAAGTATTAGATTTTGACTAGGGGTATAGTTTAGAGGTTACACATAAATATTTAATTATGCAAGAAAGTGACACACAATTGTATATCTACTTTAATGGTTAAGTGTTCTGAGTGTTTTGGGAGTGTTTGGGAAGTCATGGGTTCAAGCCTTGGCTTCCACAAAAATTTTGGTTTTTGAGGATAAAACCCCTATATTTGGTCAGTAGGGTTATAAGTAAAATTTGTTAAAAACATTACAGAATGGGCTTGCTGGTCTAGTGGATAGTGGCGTGTGGAGTGTGCTAGTGGTTTGAGGTTCGAATCCCTGCTTGTGCAAATGGAGATTATTTTTACTGATGGCCATAGGAGGTAGTAGAGTTTGACCGAAACACTGCAGAGTGGAGTGGGGTTTGAAATGGTCATAGAGGGATTTGAGTAGCGATTTTAGGAGAAAATCGTGAGGATTTGTGGTTGGAAAAGAGTTGGTGCCGAATGGGAATTGTAGGCACTCAATGCTTTCAGGATTTGGAGAGGAGTAGAGAGTGGTGCCGTTTGTGACCTCCCAACACTCAAAATTCGGCTTTGAGACTAGAATGTGCACTCCATTTTGGTAAGTACCCCTTTATTATTGATTTCATTTTTTTCTGAGGCCGATTACTACTTACACCATTCGGGTATTTTATTGTTCTACATTTTCTTTCGACTTTCTTCTCTCCCTCACTTTTTTTTCTCTTAATTTTCTTTACCTTTGTCGAACTTTCATGCTTCCTCTCTCTCAATCGGTCATTAGCATTTTCCTTTTCCTTTGTCTTTGACCAAATATATCTACTCTTTCCCCCTCATTTTTGTTGTTTCAGTTCTCTTTTCCTTCCATGTGTTGGGTTAGCTGAATATTTCCCCTCTACTCATTTATTATGTTTTCGGCTAGTAAGGGTTCTCTGGTGAATGGGTAAGTGCTCTTGGTTTACTCTTGTTTCTCTCCACCGTTGTGGTCTTTTCTTCTAACATCTTCCTCTGTTGTCGATTCATGATAAAGGTACAAGCATTTTGGCTCTTGTGTGGGTATAGGCCGATGTCTTCTATCAACCGTTCTTAGTTCTACATAGTGGTAAGTTGTCACTCTTTTAGTTCTAGTTATTTTCGTTCATGGTGATAGTTAAAGAGATTAAGATACAATGCAGGTTGTGCCATGGATTTGGTGATCACTGGTTTAAAGAGGGATTAAATCATACTTGCTTAACCAAGGTAAGAAGTATGTAGCATATTGGGGATTAAGTGTTAATAAGAGGGTGTTTAACCTTAGCGATTAAAAGACTGATATTAGGTCATGCTTGAATATAGGTTGGTGTACGTGGAGATTTGCGCTATTCTCGTAAACAGGTGTGTAATCACTGTCTTACTATAAATCAGTAAAAGTCAGAGAATATGACTGTTGATGCCACATGGGCGTGCGATTGCTCATATGGTAACCCCAAACACATAAACGTGGGTACTATATCACAAAAGGCCACCATGGGCGATCTCATGGGCTTAGGTCTTTTTGTGCCATGTTGGACCGAAATACCCCTATAGGGTAAAATGATCGAAATACCCCCTAGGGAAAAATGACTGAAATACCCCTGTAGGGTAAAATGACCGTAATACCCCTATAAGGTAAAATGACTGATTTGCTCTGCGATGTGGATTATTGCATTTGAGCATGCCACGTTATATGTATGTTGCATCAATGTAAGATATTATGATATGATGCATGACATGTTGCATGGGGTTGGGATTTTTATTTTTGGAGGAAGTGTACTGAACTGATATGATTGCACGGGTCACCAAATATGACTGTGGATCTAAGGTTGCCCGGGTCTCGCAAGACGACTGTGGACTTATTACTTGGTGTGTAGGGATGGGTTGGTCGATTTTATCCCCACATGGTGTGCAGGGTTGGTACGGAGATCGTGTGTAGAGGCTGGATTGGGTAGGATTTTTCGATTGCATACTGTACTGATTCTATAATAGGCTTAAGCCCCACTGTTACTGTTACTGGATTTGGCTCAGGCCCACACTGTTTCTGATTTTGAAATGGGCTAAGGCCCTAACTGAAACTGAAAGGGGCTTAGGCCCAAATTGTGTTTACTTTGATTGTTTGCTTATATAGGATTACACACTGAGTTTTCGTAAACTCACCCATCTCTTTTAACTGTACAGGTAATCTCCAGTCTTAAGCGGATCGGTGCTGCGAGGGACTCAATGGTGGCTACACAACCGCTCTTGCTTCCTTATTGGACTTTTAATTTAAAAGTACTTTTAATTTGGTATTTTTATGTAATAGGGCCTCTATAATTTTTAGTTTTGGGGTTTTATTGATTTTAATTTATATCTTCCAGTAGTAGGATGCGGGTTTTCAAAAGGTATGCATGATTTACCAAAATACCACAAATACGTAAAACTGTTTCAAAAGCTTCTGCGATAAACGAGAGTTTGATATTAAGAAGGTTCTAAAGTAAATACTTTTGATAGTAATGAAAGTTTTAAAATTATTTTCTAGATCACACAAAGAGGCTAAATGAACATTGGGCTTTTCAAACGATATCATGTTTTACAAAAAACACTTCAATGTGACATCGCCAGATTTGGCCATAACGTCCAGGCCAGGTTTAGGGTGTTACATATGCAGATTTAAAAAGGAAAGACATTGAATTTGAGATCGACGACAAAGTGTTTCTGAAAGTATCTCTGTGGAAGAAATTACTTTGTTTCTGTAGAAAAGGCAAATTGAGTCCAAGATTCATCGGGCCGTATGGGATTACCGAGCGTATTGGGCCGATAGTATATAGATTGTATTTACCACCAGAGCTAGAAAAGATTCATGATGTGTTTCACGTATCGATGCTTCGATGATACAGATATGATCCTTCGTATGTGATTCCTCCATCTGAGATTGAGATTAAGTCTGATATGACCTACGAAGAAAAATCGATCCTTATCTTAGCTTGCGAAGTTAAAGAACTAAAAAATAACAAAATTCCATAAGTAAAAGTGATGTGGCATCGACACTGTGTTGAAGAGGCTACGTGGGAGCCTAAAGATATTATGAGACAATAATATCCTAATCTATTCAACGGTAAGATTTTCAGGGACGAAAATCCCTAAAGAGGGGAGAATTGTAATAGTCTGGTTTAGACCCTAGTCAGAATAGTGGTTTTGAGACCATAAATATGAGTCAAAAAATATTTAAATATTATTTTCCATGTTTATGACATGTTAAATTGCATGTGTGAAAGTTTCGTATGAAAATTTGACCAATTGTGTGCTTAATTTGATAAAAGGACCTAATCGCATAAAATGTAAAAGTTGCTTGTTATATGTTAAAAGTGCCTATTTGATTTGGCTTATTAAATGTGAGGTCCTTATGTTGTGAATTGACCATTTGAATAATGGATGGACATAAATGCCTTTGGTTAATGAAATTTTATATGTATTAATGAAGGGTAAAATGGTAAATGGTGAAATTAAGGTTATTAATTAAATAAAACATGAAAAGTTGGTCATTTTGTTCATCCATATCCGAAAAACACAAATAAAATAAAAGAAAAAGACTACCTAGGGTTGTGCTAATACTTTTCTTCATTAACGGATGTGTTTCGATCCGTTTTCGAGAATTTCTACATTTTTGTAATCGTTGCTTTGTATACTATCAAGCCCATGTCTCAATTTCTAATTTTGATAACGATTTTGAAATATGCCATGGATGAATTCATGAGTTTTGTGTTATTAAATGATGAAATATGAAAGCTTGATGTTGGGTTAATATATTTTGTCTTTGGATTTTTGATGAATTTGAGTAAAATGGGCAAAATTGTGAAATTTGTAAATTGAGGGACTAAAATGTGAAATAAATGAAATGTGTGGACTTGTATGAGTACTATGAATATTCGGCCTAACACATGTCTAAATAAATTATGTGTATTTTGTGATTTTGTGAAATAAGGACTAAAGTGTCAAAATGTGAAAACGTGAGGACTAAATTGTAAAATGCCCTAAATGTGTGTTTGTGGACTGTTTTGAATGAATGTGAGCTTGAATAATTTAATTTTGAATTTATATAGATCAAGAGTTAAAGAAAGCGGAATTAGATCGGGGAAAGTCGAAAGTCGTCGACTAGCCGATCTGTCCATTCGAATTCGTACGAGGTAATTCGATATACAAATAAACGTGTTCGAACTGAATTATTATTATTCACATGATATTGAATTGTGATGAATGAATATTTGGGCTAACTATGTGCTATCCAAGAAAGTATCGACAAAGTTCCGACATCCGAAAAGTCCCGTACAAACCCTAGGAATAGTTAGGATACATATATCATGACATAGGATTCTCAATATGTGTTATCGTGTAAGACCACGTCTGGGACATTGGCATCAACTTCTAATTTATGTGTGAGACCATGTCTGGGACATTGGCATCGTAATTGATTTCGTATAAGACCCTGTCTGGGACAGTGGCATCGATATTTGATTACATGTAAGACCTCATCTAGGACGTTGGCATTGTATGTGCTTTTCGAGCTATCCGCATATCCTTATGCTTCTGAACGGTTCAAACGGGCATTCCGAGAAAATGAATGACTTTGTGAAATTGTATCCAATTCAGGTACGTTTGAATTGTATACTATATTTGAAAATGAAAGGTAAGTATATGAGTAATTGTGAATATATGATATATGTGCAAATGAATTGAGATTATATGAATTGTATATGAGCTAGACGTTTGAGCTAATATTTGGTTATAAAGAATATGTAATTTGATGATGCTTATATGTTTTGAATTATAAGTTTATTTTTATATGGCTTACTAAGCTTTTGAAAGCTTACTCTGTGTGTTTTTCAACTCTTTTATAGATATCGTAGCTATCGGGAGCTCGAGGATCGTCACCACACTATCGAACTATATTTTGGTACCTTTTGAAAATGTATATATTAAAGTATGGCATTTATAGGCTAGAAGTGTTTTGATATGCTTTATAATGTATATATCATGCCATATGATATGGCCAGATTGAGTTTGAAATTATGGTTGGATAATGATATATGATATGTGATGCAATGAGGGTATGTATGATGTGTTTTATATGGCTAAGAAAGTTGGTCATTTTGGTATGTTTTGTTATGTGTTTATTTCAGAATTTGGTAAGTTCATAACATGAGGTTGAATGATGTGTATTAAGGTTTATAAACCATATATTTTGATATGGTTTTGTCTTATGTTTTGGCATAAATTAATAAGGTTCATGAGCATGAATTGGTTGGCAAGGATATATCATAAATGATTTATGTTTTGGTTGTGAATTGATTATGAAATGTTGTGATTTTGTTGCTTGTAGGTTTGACCCAAAGGGGTGGCAAATTGGCTTTTCAAATGGCCTATTTTTGTCCAAACGGGCAGAGACACAAGCATGTGTCACAGCAGTGTGCGACATACGGTCATGTTGCATGGTTGTGTATCCCCTGAAGTACCTTACGATTTTAAGTCAGGCTCAAGCATGGCCAAGGCACACGGACGTGTGGCTAGCCGTGTGACCCAAGTCAGTCTCGACCACGGTTAAGGCACACGGGCGTGTCTTGTGGTCATATGTGTTTGGTTTAGTCCTGACCCATTTCAAATGCATGTTTAAGGTATTGATGACCTGTATAAGGGACTCTATATTGATGCCAGATCTTTGATGCTATGAGATTTATAAAATGAATGTTAAATGTTCCCATTTTTTCGGTAATGCCTTTAACCCTAGTTCGACGACAAATACGGGTTAGGGGTGTTACATCGAATGCCAAGTCCGTTCCTAATTTTGAGGTTTACCTGAAAAGTTAAACACTATTGGGGGTGAGCTTATGAAAAGTTCAATGTGAGTCAAACAATTATTTAAACAAAAATAAATATTGAATACAGTGAAACAGATTAGCTTTAATAGAAGAAAACAGATCCATAATAGGAATTTCATATCGCTACATAGCCATTATCAAATTAATGTCAAACTGTATATGAGCATAGGCCATCATTTATTCGATTAACAATCATTAATTTTGATACCATTCAATACAACAAAATACAATACGTAGCATAAATCAATAACATTCAAATATGTCGTACACATGATACAATGCAAAAAGGTTCCTACCCATACCATCCGCTACATACCACGAGTTCCCCAAAACCCGTCTGCCAAACTCCAAAACATTATGAGCATAGCTCGATGTGGTAAAACCACCAAATAATCAATAATGCAGAAAATCAGTCAGATATCAAATAGTGCGATACAATCGCCAATAACATGTAATATGCTATAAAATCACCACTCCCCTCGGTACTCCAGGTGCAGTGCATTGACTACAAATAATGCGAACTTAATATGCCATCGGTAGTCCACGGAACTCCTCCGCCAACCACAGAATCCCAACCCAATGCATATGCAATAAACTCATTTTAGAGGAAACCGTGGTTGTACTTTGAGTTAGCTTAAAAGCATTCATTTTATTATTGACAGTGTTGTTTTCGAAAAACCGTTTGCTTGTCGCTCTTCTTAAAAAAAAAAGCTGGAAGTTAAACTAATGCAGTGAAAAAACCATTTTTCAAGTCATTTTGGAAAATTAGTTGCCTTATCGATTTCGTTTTTGAAAAATAGTTCCTTTGCAATGTAGTGGAAACTAAGGAGTAGTGTCAAATTTTACTTAAGCCTAATATCATGCATTATTCAGTAATTATGCCTGAGTAATTCATGCATGCAAAAATCCCCAAAAGAAAAGTTACCAAACCACAAACCATAAATAATTAAAAATTACAAGCCAAAACCAATAAAGACTTAATAATACTTAATTAAAAATAATAATAATCCAAGGTCCAAGTTGATTCTCCGAAGTGTCCTAATGAGGTTTACCTGAATAGTTAAACACTATTGGGGGTGAGCTTATGAAAAGCTCAGTGTGAGTCAAACAATTATTTAAACAAACATAAATATCGTATACAGTGAAATAGGTTAGCTTTAATAGAAGAAAACAGATCCATAATAGGAATTTCATATCGCTACATAGCCATTATGAAAATGATTTCAAACGGTATATGAGCATAGGTCATCATTTATTCGATTAACAATCATTAATTTCGATACCATTCAATACAACCAAATACAATATGTAGCATAAATCAATAACATTCAAATATTTCGTGCATATGATGCAATGCAAAACCCATACCATTCGCTACGAGTTCCTCAGAACCTGTCTGCCAAACTCTAAAACATTATGAGCATGGCTCGATGTGGTAAAACCACCAAATAATCAATAATGCAGAAAATCTGCTGAATATCAAATAGTGCGATACAATCGCGAATAACATGTAATATGTGATAAAATCGCCAATCCCCTCGGTACTCCAGGTGCAGTGCACTGGCTACAAGTAATGCAGACTTAATATGCCACCGATACTCCACGAAACTCCTCCTTCAACCACAGAATCCCAACCCAATGCATATGCAATATGTCACACAATCTCATACATAATCATGTCTCAATACTTTTCACATTCCTTTGACATGCTCAGTATGTCCTCAATAATCATATTCTTTTAGTGAATTGAAAGACTGTTCCAATCGTTCAAATTACCATTGAGTTGGTATCAATCAATATCGTTCAATTTCACATACTTTATAAATTTGCATTGTGCATAAATAGCACCCTTTTCAATACACAACATAGCAAATATCTCATGTGTTTAAATCATACAAAAACTTAATATCTCAACACATTATATCATTTAGTCAAAGATTCTCATATCTCATAACTCAAATATGCAATTACAAACTTAAGCAAACATCCATACTATCAAATTAGCAATTTTGCCAACATGTCAATCTTTTAAGGCTCGAAACATACCTAGTTCGGCCACTCACAAAATCAATAATTTGTCTATTAATCCAATCCATTCAGCAACATAATTTATCAAATATAACATGATATTTAAAATTTTCAAACAATTTTATGAGTTTAGGACCCACACCTTATTTTTCGCTTCCTCGTAGCACACTTGTGAATCTTCCAATTTTCCTTAATAATTCCTTAAACAAACCTAAACCAAAATTCAGTATAAATTCAATAAATTTACCATTAAACCAGCACCCAAACACCCACTTATGACCTTAAACCAATCGTTGGAATTATAACTATTTTATGGATCCAAACTAGTTAGATTCCTTACATTGTATCGATGCAAACCGTATGTACAATCGTTCTTCGCCATTACGAATGATTTGGGGTGTTTGGTTCAGGACCTAACTCAATAATATAATTTATAATCAGTATCTAATTAATTATTAAATTCCTTCATTTAATCAAACCATATCCTTTACCCAACAACTATGTCGAAATAACAAACTAGTTACCTTTAATTGCACTTACGTTTCACGATTTTTGGGATCTGAATGGAAAATCAATCAAGAACGTTTTTTCCTAATTGAAATGGGTTTAAAATCTGATTAGGAGGGTTCAAAAACTCAAATTAATTCTGGAAAAATATATTGAAGAAACAAGAAACAAAACAGCCCCCTTTCTTGCATATAGGCGCACGCACCACCACCATGGTGGCCAAAATTGGGGCTGAATTTTAAAACGATTTTAGATCTCATTAAAATCTGTAAAAATACCTTTGAAATCATTTAAAATCCCCCAAATTCCAGATTTGGAAATTTCGGTTTTGAATGGACAAGATTAATTAAGAAATTGAAGAGAGAAAAGACCTTACCCAAGCTAGTCGAGAGAAACGGCAATGGCACTTTCTTGGAAATGTTCAAGATTGATCTTGGAGTTCAAGATTTATACTTAGGGTTCAAGGGTATGGGTGGCACACGCATTAAAAAAACAAGGGATTTTTGCAAAATTTAATTATTTCGCAAGGGA
Organism: Gossypium anomalum; assembly: GCA_025698475.1. Classification (NCBI taxonomy): domain Eukaryota; kingdom Viridiplantae; phylum Streptophyta; class Magnoliopsida; order Malvales; family Malvaceae; genus Gossypium; species Gossypium anomalum. The sequence goes on from CM046965.1 coordinate 47,809,031, forward strand.
AGGGATTCGAACTTGGGACCTCATTTAATTTTCATGCTTTCTCATATTTCTTTTAACCATTAGGCTTTTTCCTCTTTCTTGAAATAATTTTGCAATATTTATTTTAAAAAAACAAGACATGACACATACTAGGGTTTAAGGCAAAATTTGCAAAATAATAAAAATGATACGAGAGAAGGGATTTGAGCTTGTGTTTCAAGAAACGTCACACTAACACGTAACCTACGAACCAATACCTCATTTATTTCCTAAAAATGCATAGATAATTTTTTAAAAATTAAGGCATTATCACTCTCTCTTGATTCACAAATTTGATTCTACTAACCCCCGATTTTTGGGATGTTACATGTCCATAGAGTCATACTTACAATTTATGCAATATTAAAGCAATTAAAATATAATTATAACAAAGCTTTTTACATACGAACTTACCTCGAATGCAAAAACGACATAATAAGTCAATTAATCTGAAACCTTTTTCTTTCCCCGATCTAAATCTGTATTTAGCCTTTCTTGATCTAAATAATATCAAATTTAGCTTATTTAATTATCACTCTATTCAATTGAGTCCAAAAAACACATTAACGTAATTTTACACTTTTACCCCTAACATTTCAACATTTTTACTATTTAGTCCATATTTCATAAAATTACAAATTCCTGCAATTCAACCAAAACCCATGCTAGATGAATTTCAATTAGGTCCATAGCAGCCCAGATTTTTAATTTATTTCACAATTTAACCATAAAAGTTACACATTTCACAATTTAATCCCTAAATGACAATTTTGTCAAAAAACACTTTACAAATGTTGTTTATCTTACAACAAGCATGTATTTTCTACCATTAGACATCAAAACGCATATAGATTTATCATTGGCAAAACCCTAAACCTTTAATAGTTTTACATATTAGTCCTTGGGCTAGCTAGACTAAGTTGCAACGATCTCAAAAACATAAAAATTATTAAAAACGGAACAAAAACGAACTTACAATTACACCATGAAGTAGTCGAATGTTGAAACCCTAAACCTTTAATTGTTTTGTTTTATTTTATTAACCTTAGTTACTAAATACCAAAATTAACCTTATTACTAATTTAAAATTTCAATAATACCAAGCCATTAACATCCATTATCTAATTAATGGGATATTTACCACATAAGGACCTCCATTTTAAAGTTCTATAGCTATTAGACACTTTTAGCTAATAGAACTCAAGTTTTACACTTTACGCGATTTAGTCCTTTTTATAAAATTAAACACTCGAATGATAAAATTTCTTTATAAAATTTTCACACAATCATAATATCATGCTGTAATAATAAAATAATTATTTCGACTTCAGATTTGTGGTTCCAAAACCACTGTTTCGATTTGACTAAAAGCGGGTTGTTACAAAACTAACGCTTAACCACTGAGCCACTAGGCTCATCACTGTCTCTAAAATGTAGAAACCCAATTAAGGTCCATCCAAACCATTAACCCTAACCAAAAACCCTTAATTCTTCTAATCCCACCTATGGGGTGTTACAACGCACCCCTCCTTAAAGAAATTTCGTCCCCAAAATTTCCCACTACCCAATAGTCACTAATTCACACAATTTGCTACCATGCTTCCGTTGTGCACTCTGATTCCAACGCATATCAAATAAATACCCAACCTTACAAACTCCTATTGGATAAGTTGTTTGATTGTGTAGTAAATATTAGACTAGGCTAGGTGAATCTCATATCTGTGGCTAGATTTGGGCTAAAAGGGCCACACGAGCGTGTGGGCCCATTTGGGGGCTTTCGACCCATTCGTATTGTTATCCCTGTTTAGAATACTTTAGTTTACCAAATTACTTAAATACCTTCGACTTGTAAAATTACCAAAGTACCCCCGATTTACAGAATTACCGTTTTACCCTCAATTTACAAAATTACCAAAACACCCTTGGTTTGCAAAATTACCAAATACCCCTGGTTTGTAAAATTACCAAAATACCCCTAGTTTGTAAAATTACCAAAATACCCCTGGTTTGTAGAATTACCAAAAAACCCTTGTAGGGTAGAATTACCAAAATACCCTCGTAAGGTAGAAATTACTAAAATACCACTGTAGGGTAGAATTACCGAAATACCGTTGTGGGGTAAAATTACCATTTTGCCCCTAGAGTGTTAAATGACTGTTTTGCCCTTGTGGGCAAGTGACTGACTTGGACTGTGTGGTTGACGGATTTGATTGTGAATATATGTTAGTGATATGAATGACTTGACTGTGATTGTTTAATTCAAATATGGGCATGATATTCTGATTTTGTATGTTGTATGCCATGATATATTATTTCTGTTGCATGGGACATGGGTTTATATTGATGGAGGAAGTGTTACGCGACCTCATTTTGCAATCCGGTGGCCTCGCCACATATATCATTCTAGTGACTTCGTCACAATATCATCGCAACCTTCTTTGCAATCGGCGCGGCTTCGCCACATATATATATATCAGCTACGGTGGCTAGCCACAATATCTATATCTGGTGACTTCGTCACAATATATGGCAGCTTCGCTGCAATTTCTGTGGTGTGTAGCGGTTGGGTGGGTCGAGTAGTTTCCCTACATGGAGTGTAGGGCTGGTACGGGTGTAGTGTAGCGGTTGGCTATAAGGTCGGGTTGGGATTGCATTCACATTACGATTACGATTACATTTACACGATCACGATTTTGATTCTGTCACTAACTCGATTACGATTACTCACACCGATTACGATTTTCATTTTGATTTTAGCTCGATAATGTTTCTTGATACGTAATGGGCTAAGGCCCAATTGATCTTGAAATTGTAAGTAGAAATTTGGGCCAAACTTTTAATTCTTTTATATGATCAATGTTCCTTTTATATAGTAGGGATTTCACACCGAGTTTGCGTAAACTCACCTCGCTTTATTAACCTTCGGTAATTTCTAGCCTTAGACGGATTGGAGTTTGCGAGGACTCGGAAGGAGCTACACACACTATTTAAGTTACTGATTTTGATTATTACTTTAAAAATATTTTCATGTGAGTTGTAGTAAAGTCGCTTGTAATTTTATGGATTTCTAATTTGGAATTTTATTTATAATTGCTAGTATTAGAACACGGTTTTCGAAAGCAATTCTTCGTTTTCAAAACATCACGTATCATAATTGTTTTTAAATTAAGCTTCATAACTACCAAGATTTTTACAAAGTTGTTAAGAATGTTATTCACTAAGGTTTTCTAACAAGGTTTAAAAAGGTATAAGTTTTTAATTATTAGGAAGGGTTTTAATGGAAACATGGTTTTGAAAAACACTTCATTGTGACACGCTGATTCTTGAGCCAAACTTCGGTAGGGTTTGGGGTGTTAGGGTGTTACATTGAAGTGTTTTTCAAAACCATGTTTCCATTAAAAACCCTTCTTAATAATTAAAAACTTATACCCTTTTTAAACCTTGTTAGAAAACCTTAGCTGAATAACATTCTTAACAACTTTGTAAAAATCTTGGCGATTCATGAAACTTAATTTAAAAACAATTGCGGATACGTGATGTTTTGAAAACAGTAATTTCTTTGGAAAACCGTGTTCTAATACTAGCAATTATAAATAAAATTCCAAATTAGAAATCCAGAAAATTACAACAATACTTTGCTACAACTCACATCAAAACATTTTTAAAGCAACAATCAAAATCAGAATTAAATAGTGTGTGTAGCTCCTCCGAGTCCTCGTAGCTCTCGATCCGTCTAAGGCTGAAATTACCTGAAAGGTAAATAAACGGGTGAGTTTATGAAAACTCACAGTGAAAAATCCCTACTATAAAAAAGGAACGAAATACATATAAAAGAATTAAAAGTCCGGCCCACCCTACTACTTATTCGATATCAATTGGGCCTTAGCCCATTACAGAATAAGAAACATTATCAGAGCTAAAATCAAAATGAGAATCAAAATCGTGACGTAATCGAAATCGAAATCGAGAGTTAGGTGACAAAATCGAATCGTGATCAAGCAACAGAATCGTAATCGAATGTGAATGCAATCGCAACTCCAAATTTATAGCCAACCGCTACACTCCACCCGTACCATCCCTACACTCCATGTGGGGAAACTACTCGACCCACCCAACCGCTACATACTATAGAAATTGCAGCGAGGCTACCAAATATTGTGACGAAGTCACCAGATACAGATATTGTGGCTAGGCCACCAGAACAAATATATTTATGTGGCGGTTACTCAGATTGCAAAGAAGGTCGCGATATTATGACGGTCACGTATCAGAGTATATGTGGCGAGGTTACCTAAATTGCAAATGAGGTCGCTGTAACACTTCCTCCATCAATATAAACCCATGTGCCATGCAACAGAAATAATATGTCATGGCATACAACATACAGAATTAGAATATCATGCCCATATTTGAATCAAACAATCACAGTCAAGTCATTCATATCACTAACATATATTCACAATCAAATCCACAACACACAAATCCAAGTCAGTCACTTGCCCACAAGGGCAAAACAGTCATTTAACACCCTAGGGGCAAAATGGTAATTTTACCCCACAAGAGTATATCAGTAATTCTATCCTACAGGGGTATTTCAGTAATTTCTACCCTACGAGGGTATTTTGGTAATTCTACCCTATAGGGGTTTTTTGGTAATTCTACAAACCAGGGGTATTTTGCTAATTTTACAAACCAGGGGTATTTGGTAATTTTGTAAATTGAGGGTAAAACGGTAATTCTGTAAATCAGGGGTACTTTGGTAATTTTACAAGTCGAGGGTATTTTAGTAATTTGGTGAACTAAAGTATTCTAAACAGGGATAACAAGACGAATGGCCTAAAGCCCTTTCTCGGCCCAAATGGGCCCACACGCTCGTGTGGCCCTTTTCGCCCAAATCTAGCCACAGATATGAGATTCACCTAGCCTAGTCCAATATTTACTACACAATCAAACAACTTATCCAATTGGGCCCGTAGGCCCATTGGCCCACATGGCCCATTTCGGCCCATCGCGACTCGAAGTAGCCATCCTACAGCTAAAGTAGTGAGAAATACACATCTGATAGGAGACTGGAGTTAATCCGCGCTCCGAGCACTCTTAGTCGACGCCCAACCCAAACGAGCACACCATAAAGTGAAAGGGATCAGCCAAGAAAGGTACCTTTACTCTCCTCATGGTTCTCTCTATTTAAAGCCAGCTCTCCATCTACTCTTATGTTAGCTTCCCGATGTGGGATCCCTCCATCACCAGAGTTTAAAACCAACACCAACTCTTACCGTCCCAACATAGCAAAATAATCAACCTTTGCATGCCAAGGGATTCGAACCAAAGTCCTCCCACATGCTAACTCACGCCACCACCACTAGGCCATCAACTCATTTGTGTCATAAATCCAACACATTAAACTTTAAAGTGCACCTACTTGTTTCCAGATTTATTGAAAAGAAAACCAAAATATATTGCAAGAGCCAAGACTTGAACCTTGGACCCCTTGCTTCCTCTATGGCGTCACTTCCTTGTCCCCTAAGTGGCGCCACCTTGCCACTACACCACACTCCTTTTTGTGTCATCATTTCTCCAACAATATTCTTAAGGCCTACCTACTACACCTAGGGTTTGATTCACCTTAAACCAAAATTTTTGCTAGAGTCCAGGTTTGAACCCAAGACTTCCCCAACACTTCTCAGTACACTTAACCACTAAAAGAGCCTTCATTAGCGAAATTTACATGCACAACAAAATATTAAAAGCTGCATTCAACCGCTCCCATGCTCAAGGCCCAAAACTTCTAGGCCCAAATTCAGGGTGTTACAATGTAACACTCGTAACCTGTTTCCATCGCTGGAATGAGTCACAAGATGTTACCACACCAAATACTTATTCGAAAGTTTCCATGCATCTTCTTTTATCATTTACATATCATAAGAACAATTTAAGACCATCACATAAGTTTCAGCATATACAACAATATCATACAATTTAATAGTATGATCAAACTTAACCATATGACCCATTACGTTATCTCAAATTAAAAAAAAACTATGATAAAAAACAATAGCTAAATTATAGTTGTCAACCTATATATAAAAAAAATGTCATAAACAAATCACCCAAAACATGTAATCCATATTTTTATTATTGTTAGCACTCAAACGAATGTAATTATATATTGCATTAATAATATTAAGCATTATAACCGAAACAAATGATACCATAATTTAACATAACCAAATTTAAACTTAGCATTTATGCCATATTCGCATGGCTGAAAGTATACATATTAAGGTTCAAACAAAATACATATTAGCCTATACATGCCAAAATGTTCACCTATACAAACTAAGAGGAAGGTACCAAAATGTTGAAAGCTGGTGTGATGACTTCGACGATGGTCCAAAGCACGCAAAATGGGTCCAGAAATCTATATAGAGACAAACGAACACACGAAATGAGTATTCAACTCAGTAAGTCGTAAGCAATATAATACATACCGTTGATATGAGATTATAAGAAAAATAATGTAAGAACAACAATTTCAGCCATACCAAATTATGTTACATTTACCTATTTATTGACCCGACCACAGGCCACGTCTTGCTATCAAATCAACTATCAAACAACCAAATGATTTAAAATCTTTTGCTCAAAGTATGAGACAATGACAAACTATATGTACTCATGTATATTCATTTCATGTCTCGAATTCGATATTTCAGTTAATAGCACTAGCACTTTATTCTATCCCTATACTTCTTATATCATCAACCGAATCCGCACACATAGTGCTCAACAATTTCGCACACATAGTGCCATGCTACACCGCACACATAGTGCCCTGAAGATTTACTCATGTATTGACATTTAAATCAGCACACATAGTTCCATTCAACTTCGCACACTTAGTGCCAGTATCGACTCATTATAGTAAGACAATTTACTTAATTCAATTGGCGTATACGACCTCAATTACAAATGCATATAATTAATCGATCTTACAAAAGCTTATGGACTTACCTTATGCAGTGTGAAATGATTTCCAATCGGCTACTCAATATTCTTTGTTTTTGCCTTTGCTTGACTCCCCTCCTTTGGGTTCTTGATCTAGAATAAATAAATTCAAAGGGTTTAATTACTTTGCTAAATACTTATACATATAATTTAATGATTTTTCACTTCATCTTACAACCATCATTGTTCAAGACTTTGAAATCTCCACTAATCTTCATCTAGTGCCTCAAGGCCGAATGTACTATTACAACCAAAATAACATAGTCTCTGATATATCTAATTCTAAGGTACCTACTCATCAATCAATTCAACATTATAAGTCATTATCACTCATTTAGTCGATTATATGGAATTAAATATAATATCACAAGTATATACCCTATATGGCCGAATATACCAAATTAAATTTAACATTACCTATGTAATTACCTATAAGTTCTTATACTTCAAATTTCATACATTTAACCTTTTAATGCCTATTAATCATTCTTTTGATCTTAACTTAAAATGGCAACTCCCATACTCAATACTTCAACCAAATTATCCATATCACCAAGACTAAAATTCGCACCTTAAACTTCATACATTTTTATTATGACCTTCATAATTCATTCGGCCCTATCAAAGAACCATTTAACATACAAGGAAGATAATCATAGAGAAGGAAATTAACATTCCAATTAGACTCAATATAACCGAATGTACAAGGTGCTATTAAACTACTTATTCAAAATCTTCATCCCATTCTATCATCCCCCTTTTATTCCATACAACATGAAAATAACCTCTAATTCAACACTTAGATTCACGGTATGATGCCCAAACCACCATAAAAGTTTCAACTTTCTTGACATTACCAAGAGTGCATCCAAATATTAACTTAACATATCATAAAACTAAATCAACAATTCAAAACTTACCTCTTACTAGCTAAAGAAGAATGCCGAATTGCTTTAGGGTAAATTCCCCTTATTCCTTCATCTTTGTTTCGGCTTTGAGAGAAGAAGAAGAAGATGAACACCCTCTCTCTCTTCTCTTTCTTCTTTTATTCATTTTATTAGAATTATTTAATCATTTGTTAACTTAAAATTATATTAAATTAGAATTAGTGGAGCATCATCATTTCTTGGCAAATACTATATATATTATGGGTAAATTGACATGCAAAACCACTCTTTTAATACATGCACTATTAGACCATTATAAAAATTAACCTATCACATTTCTAAAGTTTTTCATATAAGTCCATTTTAATAAATTCACTAAAAAAAATGACCCAATTAATGCATGAAACTTTCACACATGCATTTACTCACATCATAAACATAGAATATAACTTTTAATTATTTATAAAACTCGATTTTTGTGGTCCCGAAACCACTTTTCGACTAGGGTCAAATTAGGGCTGTCATATACAATAAGTAAGCTTTATGTTTTAACAGTGACACAACACATCTTAAAAAATCTTTAGGAGTGCACATCAATTCTGCGAAGACTCTCTTTGTATTCATTAACCAGTACTTGGCTTTTGTTGGATCATCATCAACATTGCCTCTAAATTCTTTTGTTTCATATTTTTGAATTTTATCATGGATACCTGAGTAACTGTCACTGGTAAAGGATTTTGAAGACCCAAAGGTACCAGAGGAGGCACAGTAGGGGGTAGATTTGGGGAGTTACAAGATTTGCCTGCTTGAATTCATTGAACCACTGGTTCATTATTCTGAGAAACACATTTTTCATTTCATCACCAAAGGACTATTGAATCAACGCTCTATTACTTGCTTCAAGATTCGAAGGTTGAACATTATTTTCAGCTTCATTAACTACAACTTAATTCAACTCAATCAATATCTTGAATAAACAAGAAAATACAATATTAGAGCGGAACAAAAGCATCACACTATCACAAGGTATATGTGGCATGTATAAACTAAACTCTACTTCGCTATGTTAGTCCTAGAATCAACTAAACCATAGCTCTGATACCATTAAATGTAGCACCCTTAACCCCTCTTCATTGTCGAATTAGGGTTACAGAGTATTACTATACAATTGGGAAACATTTATCAATGTAACATTAAAATAAATAAATGACATTCCAAACATATCAATCATAAGCATTTTGTCCCTAAATAGAGCCTTTGAGGTCCTAAAAATAGCTTTCAAGCAATTCGGGACTAATTTGAAACAAAATAGAAGGTCTAAGAAAAATTTGTAAAAATTTGAAAACACCCTAGGCTGTGTAACATTCGAACTAGGGACACACAACCATGTCCCAGCCCGTGTTTTGTCGCATGTAACTTATTGAGTTTTCCCACACGCTCGTGTGCCAAGCCGTGTGCTAGGCCATGTAACTCTCTAACTTGAAACACTAAGAAACTTACAAATGACACACGACCTTATCGCCAGGTCGTGTGTGTCACACGGCTATCTGACAGCCCGTGTCGCAGGCCATGTGCACCAAATTTGACCCAAAAATCATGCTATTTCAAGATTAAACCATTCCTATTCCACTATTCCAACATACTTAAATACACCAAAATAATCAATCTATACCATCCAACCAATCTGCCATTCAAAGGCACCACATTTATATACTAAACATTTAGTCTAAAAAATGCTTAAAAGACCTCTTTTACATGACATTAAGGAAATAAGTATTTCACTATGATTAAAAACACTTTTTTCAACAACTAAACATCAAGGTGTTCATCTATGTACTATATAAGTATACTTGTTTTATCCATACAAAACATACCCTAAACAAAACACACATATCATTCATAAACTACACCTATCAACATTTCAATACTATATATTTATCTATATATACATGCCACTACCTTAAGATATACAAAAACTACCAACTTAGATAGATAGTGTGAGCTAGTTGATTGGTCCTTCAAAAATGTCAGAAACAATTATTTACAAAACAATCCACAAGTACCAATAAGCTTACATAACTTAGTAAGGACATAGTATAACATTTAATCTAAATACAATTAGACACAGTTCACATATAATTTGATTTAGGGTTACCAAAGAATAAACAAGGGCACACATGTACATTTACGGGTACCGAAGTACAAACAGGGGCATGTATGTGCATTTAGGGGTACCAAAGCCCAAACAAGGGCACATATGTGCATTCAGGGGTACCGAAGTACAAGCAGCGGCACATATGTGCATTTAGGAGTACCGAAGTACAAACAGAGGCATGTATGGCCATTTAGGAGTACCAAAGTAAACAGGGGCACATATGTGCATTTAGGGCTACCGAAGTACAAATAGGGGCACATATGTGTATCCAGGGGTACTGAAGTACAAGTAGGGGCACGTATGTGAATTCATGAGTACTGAAGTACAAATAGGGGCACATATGTGCATTCAGGGGTACCGAAGTACAAACAGGGGCACGAATGTGCATTCAGGGGTATCAAAGTACAAATAGGGGCACGTATGTGAATTTAGGAGTACGGAAGTACAAATAGAGGCACGTATGTGCATTCAGGGGTACCAAAGTCCAAACAGGGGCACATATGTGCATTTAGACAATAATTATCTATAAATATATTAACTAAAGAACAATAATATAAGATTACAAGTCAAATTTTATTTACGTATTGAAATACTATTTACTTACCTACTATTTAATTTTGATTAACATGCAGGGACTAATATGCTATTTTCTATTTTCTAAGTTATTGCTTTTTTTATCCAAGTTTTGATATGCAAGAACTTTTGATGGCCGAACCTTAAGCTTTATCTATGGTGTTTCTACTCTTCAATTTTCGATGGTTCTTCATTTAAGAAGATGATAGTATTTTTATTTTATTTTTACTTAAGTTTTATTTAACAAACTACAACTTTATCTTTTAATTTATCATGCATTTTAATGAATTCAAAGTCCAAAGCCATCCATCTACTTTTACTATGGTCTAATTACAATATGAGTCCTCCCTTATTTAATTATTAAACTATTTGATCATCTTAATACTATAATTAACAAGTTTTGCACCAATTACAATTTAGTCATTTTTCCTTAATTTGTTATCTAAACGTTAAAATTTCTTAACCAAATTTTAATACAACTCTTATGACTCTGTAAATATTCTATAAATAATATTTACGACTCAACACGATGGAAATTTGTGGTCCCAAAACTACTATTCTGTCACTACTGAAAAATGGGTTGCTACGGTGTGGCTAAGGGACACGCCCTTACGACTGGGTTACATGGTTGGAGGCCAGGTCGTATAACTCTCTGTGCCTGTGTGAGAAAATCACACATATATGAAGCAAAGGAGACACGGTCGTGTAACTGAAGGACACATCCGTGTGTTATCAATAAAATCCCTAACAAAGGTCACACGGTCGTGTGGCCAGCCCGTGTTATAGGAAAAATTAATCCAACTTCTAAAGCGGCACACGACTGTGTGCATCGCCCGTGTGCTTACCCGTGTGGCTCAAAAACCTCTCCAATCCTTGCTACAAAACACGAAAATTCAACACCAAATTGACCTCTAATTACGGATGATTTTGAAACACCTAAAAGGTGATACTCATGCACTAACGATCAACTGATGCACCTCAATTAAACAAAACTCAATTTTACAAATACACCTAATCGTAATGAATTTCAATTTAAGACACATACAGAACCTATTGTAACCCTCAAGAAATTAACAGCTACGCTTACCCAATTTGATACTCGATAGAACAAAGAACACTTTGAGAAGCAACAATTCATGATAATAATGTTAAAATAAAAAGAAAAATTGAAGTGCAAAGGAGAAAGAAGAGACTAAAAAAATATTAAACCTAAATATAAAATTTTTGGGGAATGAGTTTGACATGAGAGAAAAAAATGTAAGAATAGTCAATTTTGGAATTTCTTATCCATTTTCAAAATATTAAAATAAGATCGAATAATTAAAAATAACTTCTAACAAAATACCAATCATATATATATTTTTAGTAATAATAAGAAAAATTGAAACCAAAGCCAAAAATAAATTTAATTCCCACTTAGCGCACACAAGTATTCGAACCCGAGACATAAAGGAAAACTAACGCTTCACCACTAAACCACTAACTCATCGTTGTCTCTAAAACACAAAAACTCAATTAAAGGTCCATCCGAACCACTGACCCTAACCAACAAACCATAATTCTTCTAACCCCACTTTTGAGGTGTTATAGAAGAAGCTTGGCCAAGTGAGCCATTTTAGTATTTTGGGGTTTTTAGTTGAGTTTTTATTTCTTTTCAATTTAGTCCTTTTTTATACTTTTTTTTACTATTTTAATTTGGATTTGATTTCAATCGAAGGCTTTAATATATTTGTTTTTCATTATTTCGATGTTGATTCCAATTGCAATCGATGAGATCTTCGCAACTATTAAAGGAGATTTCTCTTCTGAGCTTAAATCAATATATAAAATAGATTTATTTCTCTACTCCTTACTTTTACTTAATTTGTTGTTTTGCATGTTAAATATGAGTTTAGGAATCATTGTATTTAGATCAATGAGTAGCTAATTTCTTGAAGGAGATTAATGGATAGAAGTGTGAATAATTAGCGAATGAATGAGGGTTGAAATCTGAGTTAGTTGGCTTAAATTTTGTGGCATTAAGCCCTAAAAAGTATCACCCCTAGGAAGTAATTTAGGATAAACGAGATCTAGAGATAAGTTTACCAAGTAAATCATAATTTATCCCAGTTAAGAAAGTGAGGCCAAGAGGTAAGCATGTATTGGTCGATTAGTTAATTAGTTAGAGGTCGAGAGGTAATAACCAGTTAATGAATAGCTAACTTGATAAAACTCGAGTTCTGAAGTTAATTAGGATCACTGAAGTGAGTTGATCTCCTACCTATTTTAATAGATTATTTTCTATTTTTAAATTAGTTGACTTTAGTGTAATTAATTTTTATGTTAATTTGATTAATTGATGTTAATTTAATTTTTCATAATATAATTTTAAATCGGTACTACTTAGACTTATTAGTGTAGAAAATTAATTTAGTTTAGTTCAGCCTCCCTTAGGTACAATCCTCAAAATGCTTCCCAAAATGTTTCGTTGTAACACTAATCTATATTATAATTTCACCTATATACTTGCGGACACCGCTGCTTAATTTTATACTTTTTTGTTGCAATATTTCTAGACTAGACATTCAAACGTCTGGTGGCGGTTTGACAAAACTTAGAACAGAAGCTCTTATAAGCTTAACAGACAACACCTTCATTAACGAAAAAGAATTCTTCTAGTTTCCTTCAATGATAATAAAGACTAGCAAATAATATGAAATAGAAAATCTTCTCTCTACTACCAGGTTTGCTGGAATGTCGGTGCCTCAAAAGCACAGCGGAAAAATAAAATTTCGGCAATCCAAACCATAGATCCATGTGCGAGAAACGAATCAGGAAAAATGAAATTATAATAATGGTTTCGAAATTACCGAAACTTCAATCTGAGTAGACAGCGACGCCTCAGCAACCAGAATCTAATACCATTATCGAACCAAATCGTAACTTTTTAGATGCCGACCTCTACGTAATCCACCCATTTGACAATGAACAAAAGAAGTCCCCAAAACTATTTTTGAGAGATTTCTTTGCTTGACGGCTGCTAGACCACAAAATTAGGTTTCGGGGTAGTTTTAATCCTTGTATAACTCCCCTTTTAAATTTCTATATTTATATCGAATTTTAATTCACAAAATTTTAAAATAAATAAATATAATAATGTTTTAACCGAAAATTATAATTACATTAATTATAACAAAAAATTCGGTAACTATATTTATTTAAATTTATATATGAACCAAATTCATATATTAATAGAATTATGTTCTAATTATGTGTACAACATCCTTGTACATATAATATGTTCGATATTTGATTGCCCAATTAAATTAATTCTATAATTAATTTAATTCATGTGACAACCACACACAATACCAACTATGTTTTATTCCGATTATCTCAACCATATGGTGTGACCCTGTAGGCTATTGTAACGTTAGCAGTAATATTAGAACGATTCTAATGTTACATACAATGAGTGGCATCTAGCAACGCATCATTGCTACCTAAGTTACAAGAAGTCATGATTCGACATAACCTTTTGTGATTTACCTTTCATGCATTAATCCTTAAGTCTTTTATCTCTGGAATGAACACAAGACATGGAATAGTCACACTTGCATAGTCCATCTCATGTTTCTTGATATCTTAAGTAGACTATGATATAAAAATAAGTATGACATCTCATATCAACTTATTTCAGCATGGCCATGCATTTCTAGTCTCACTCAATCAAGTGGACTAAGATATTACTCCCATTATGTAGGAGGGACTTATTCTATATTGATCAACCATATTCGTCTACATAGATTGTGGTATATCCAACATCAACCTTTATAGAACAACCAGTTATGGTGTACATTTGACTGTATCAAAATATACAACTCACGATGTTGGGATAATGATGATCTTAAGTCTAAGGATCATATACATATTAATCACTATGAGTAATGTTGTGACAATTACATAATAATCCAAGAAACATACTCATAGCGGGTCAGTCCAATATGTTGTTCTCTAATACACATATTCCGGCATTGATTTTGACACTCCATATCAATGACAACTCTTTATCATCAATCAACTACATGTTAGTCTTAATGCATTATTGTCGTCCTAGTCAACAATAATACTTGACTAAGGATCTTTTAAGAACAATCAGATTATTCTCAGGACATTATTATAAAATAGTTTATTTATACACACAGAAAAAAACTAAAATAATAATGGAAACGCCTTATATTAAAAAACATGGTAAATCAAGTATGCTATTACAACTATCTCATGATTGATCTTTGGGCATACTCTTACAATCTCCCACTAAGACCAACCACTTATATATCTAATACCAAGCGGCTTAGTGTGACGATCATGCTTCTATTGTGTCAGAGGCTTGGTCAGGGGATCAGCAATGTTATCATCTGTAGGTACTCTGCATATCTTTACATCCCCTCGATCGATAATCTCTCGAATAAGATGGTAGCGCCTAAGTATATGTTTGGATCGCTGGTGACATTTGGGTTCTTTTGCTTGTGCAATGGCTCCATTCTTATCACATCAGAGTTCTATAGCATCTGATATGCTAGGCACAACCCCTAGTTCAATAATGAACTTTTTGATCCAAACCACTTCTTTTGCTGCCTCACTGGCTACAATTTACTCGGCCTCTGTTGTAAAATCAGCCGCTGTACTTTGCTTTGAACTCTTCCAACTCACAGCACCACCATTAAGGCAAAACACAAAACCTGATTGCGATCGAGAATCGTCCTTGTCAGTTTGGAAGCTAGCATCAGTGTAACCTTTTACACTGAACTCTTCCTCACCTCTATATATTAGGAACATATCCTTAGTTCTTCTTAAGTACTTAAGGATATTCTTGATTGTGGTCCAGTAACCTTCACCGGGATCTATACTTAAGGCATAGGAAACATCTAGACAAGTACATAACATGGCATACATGATAGATCCAATAGCTGAAGCATATGGAATTTTACTCATGCGTTCTCTCTCTTGTGGAGTTGAAGGACACATTTCCTTCGAGAGCGAAATACCATGTCTCATAGGTAGGAATCCTCTCTTAGATTCTTCCATATTGAACCTTTTCAAATATCCTTTAGTTTCTTTCGAATACCCTACAAAAATACACTTTTCAGATTTGGGTTCAAGCTTAGTAGACGTCTGACATTTAACATAAGCTTCACAACCCTAAATTTTCATAAAATTTGTATTGGGACGTTTCTCAGTCCACATCTCATATGGCATCTTTTGAACCGATTTAGATGGAACACGATTTAGTGTGAAAGCAGTTGTCTCAAGTGCATTTCCTCAAAAAGAAGTCGATAGATCAGCATGACTCATCATGTATCAAACCATATCTAACAGAGTTCGATTTCTTCTCTCAGAAACTCCATTCTATTGAGGAGTACCAAGAGGAGTAAGTTATTCGACAATCCCACATTTCTTTAAAAGATTATCAAACTCTAGGCTCAAATACTCCCCACCTCGATCAAATCGAAGTGTCTTGATAGTTTTTCCAAGTTGATTTTGTACTTCATTTTTGAATTCCTTGAACTTTTCAAAGGCCTCTGACTTATGGCGCATGAGATAAACATATCCATATCTACTCAAATCATCAGTGAAAGTAATAAAGTAGTGAAAACCACCTCTAGCCTGTGTATTTATTGGTTCACATACATTAGAATGTATTAAGCCCAATAAATCACTAGCTCGTTCACTTTGACCAGTAAAAGGAGATTTAGTCATTTTTCCCAATAAGCAAGATTCACATAGTTTAAATTATTCAAAAACAAATGAATCCAAGAGACCATCTTTATGGAGTTTGGATATGCATTTCTCACTTACGACAATGCCAAAGATAAGTTTGATTTGAGTCATTTATTTTAGATCTTTTAGTATTTATGTTGTAAACGGGATTCATTTGATCTAAAATATAGAGGCCATTTATCAATTGTGCTGAACCATTGAAAATATTATTGAGATAAAAGGAACAACAATTATTCTTAATAATTATTTCAAAACCAATTTTGTCTAAGCAAAAAATTGAAATAATGTTTTTAGTCAAACTGGGCACAAAATAACAATCCTCTAAACATAAATCAAATCCACTAGGCAAAGATAAAATGTATGTACCCACAGCTAATGCAGCAACCCTTGCTCCATTTCCAACTCGCAGGTCCACATCTCCTCTAGCCCAAGTCCTACTCCTTTATAGTCCCTGTACAGAAGTACAAATATGAGAACCACAACCAGTATCTAATACCCAAGAAGTAGTAGTTGATAAATTAATATCAATAACATAAATACCTGAAGCAGACGTTCCGCTTGTTTTGGCCTTCTTGATTTCCTCAAGATAGATAGGGCAGTTCCGCTTCAAATGTCCAGTCACACTACAATGAAAGCAGTTTCCTTCCTTAGATACCCCACTTTTAGGTTTCAGTACAGCCTTTCCTTTTCCAGGCTTGGGCCTACCCTTCCCCTTGGGCTTTGTCTGAACTTTTGCCTTTCCCTTGCCCTTGTTGTTACGGACCATCAGTATGGGCTTGGGTCCAACCTTTTTCATGTTGCCTTCAGCAGTTCGTAACATACTGAGCAACTGTGGCAGAGTCTTGTCAATTTCATTCATATTGAAATTAAGGACAAACTAGTTGTAGTTATCCGGCAACGATTACAGAATAACATCAGTGGCCAACTCTTGGCTCAATGGAAACCCAAGCTTAGAAAGGTTTTTAATATAGCCAATCATCTTAAGGACATGAGGTCTTACTGGGCTTCCTTCAGCCAGCTTACATTGGAATAGGGCCTTAGAGATATCGAACCTCTCTTGCCATGCTTGCCCCTGATAAAGTTCTTTCAGGTGCTCGATCATATCATAAGCAACCATGTCCTCATGTTGCTTCTAAAGCTCAGGATTCATAGTGGCAAGCATAAGACATCCAACATCTATCATGTCATCGAGATGCTTCTTGTGAGCATCTCTATCAGCTCTCGAGGCATTACCGGATGGTTCATTAGGAGGTGGTTGTTCAATGACATATAATTTTTGTTCTTGTTTGAGGACAATTCTCAAGTTACGGAACTAGTCAAGAAAGTTCAAACCATTCAATTTGTCCTTCTCAAGAACCGATTGCAATAAGAGTGTATTGTTTGCAGCCATAATATATCTATAACAATAAAATATGCATGTGAATAGGTTTACCATGTTTATATCAATCGTTAAAAGGACTTTATTAAACATGTTCCCACTATTTTATTTCAAAATTAATAACCTCATATATTAATTTCGAAAAAAATTTCTTAAAAGTATTTCTAGTGGGTTAAGGATCCATATTTCACCTCTTCTTAAGTCAGCTTTGGCTTTACTCTCAAGATTACGGTTATTTAGGTAATCAATCATTTGCTAATTACATCATATGTAACTCCTACAATTTGGTGAACAACTCTTGTTCTAATCATCTTATGATTTATCCAAATTACTTGCCTCTAGGTTTCTAATCCTATTAGAGTAACCTAGTTAAGTCTTTTACCAATTTTTAACCAGCGAATATCACTTGTTTATTCTTCACTTTTAACCAAGATAAATACTAGTACTCTACTTTGGCATAACCTACATACTATTGATTGAGGCCTTAACGAGGGCAAAAATTGGAAGGCCATGATGACTTAATATTTTAATAGAGGGATTTTATTAAAGATGTTGCATCTCACCAATTATGGTCTACTTCAGTCCATTTAATATTTTAATTGATCTCATCAATTAATGAGGTTTATTATTACCTAATTTGCATGCTTTAGACATCCATAGCATCTCATATATAAATAAATAAAGCAATAAATAAATGCAATAGTTATAGCCCAAAAACTATGGTGGTTCAACCCAAGCCAATGGGAGAACCAAAAGGAAATCTAAAAGTGTAAGCCGTCTCACAAGCTGTCGATCCACACTAATTGGCCCATTTTCCTTCTCGTCAACCCACAGTAACTTTTGCAAATTACAATATGTAGAAACTCGTTTTACAACGAGGGAGTAAGATGAGAAGAGAAATACAAGAGAATAATAATAAGGCACGACATGCAGGCCGTATTTTATAAAATTACAACCTTTTATCAAATGGATCGTCGGGCTATAACTATGCATTTCAAACTCCGTGCATGTCAAAAACAACATACATCATTCAACATTTTGCTAAGTGAATTATAAAATATCTTTTCCATCTTTTATGGCCCATCAAGATTTATTTCTTATCCATTTTTACAATATTAAAACAAGATCGAATAATTAAAAATAACTTTTAACAAAAGACCAATAATATATATATTTTTAGTAACAATAAGAAAAATTGAAACCAAAGCCAAAAATAAATTTAATTCCCACTTAGCGCACACAAGTATTCGAACCCGAGACATAAAGGAAAACTAACGCTTCACCACTAAACCACTAAGCTCATCGTTGTGTCTAAAACACAAAAACTCAATTAAAGGTCCATCCAAACCACTGACCCTAACCAACAAACCATAATTCTTCTAACCTCACTTTCGAGGTGTTATAGAAGAGGCTTGGCTAAGTGAGCCATTTTAGTATTTTAGGGTTTTTAGTTGAGTTTTTATTTCTTTTAAATTTAGTCCTTTTTTATACTTTTTTACTATTTTAATTTGGATTTGATTTCAATCAAAGGCTTTAATATATTTATTTTTCATTATTTCGGTATTGATTCCAATTGCAATCGATGAGATCTCCACAACTATTAAAGGAGATTTCTCTTCTGAGCTTAAATTAATATAAAAAATAGATTCATTTCTCTACTCCTTACTTTTATTTAATTTGTTGTTTTGCATGTTAAATAAGAGTTTAGGAATCATTGTATCTAGATCTATGAGTAGCTAATTTCCTGAAGGAGATTAATGGACAGAAGTGTGAATAATTAGCGAATGAACGAGGGTTGAAATCCGTGTTAGTTGGCTTAAATTATGTGGGATTAAGCCCTAAAAAGTGACGCCCCTAGGAAGTAATTTAGGATAAACTAGATCTAGAGATAAGTTTACCTAATAAATCATAATTTATCCCAGTCAAGAAAGTGAGGCCAAGAGGTAAGCATGTATTGGTCGACTAGTTAATTAGTTAGAGGTCGAGAGGTAATAACCAGTTAATTAATAGCTAACTCGATAAAACTCGAGTTCTGAAGTTAATTAGGATCACTGAAGTGAGTTAATCTCCTACCTGTTTTAATAGATTATTTTCTATTTTTAAATTAGTTGACTTTAGTGTAATTAATTTTTATGTTAATTTGATTAATTGATGTTAATTTAATTTTTCATAATATAATTTTAAATCGGTACTACTTAGACTTATTAGTATAGAAAATTAATTTAGTTTAGTTCAGCCTCCCTTGGGTACAATCCTCAAAATGCTTCCCAAAATGTTTCGTTGTAACACTAATCTATATTATAATTTGACCTATATACTTGCGGACACCGCTGCTTAATTTTATATTTTTTTGTTGCAATATTTCTAGTCTAGACATTCACACGTCTGGCGGCGGTTAGACACAACTTAGAACAGAAGATCTTATAAGCTTAACAGACAACACCTTCGTTAACGGCAAATAATTCTTCTAGTTTCCTTCAATGATAATAAAGACTAGCAAATAATATGAAGTAGAAAATCTTCTCTCTACTACCAGGTTTGCTGGAATACCGGTGCCCCCAAGGCACAGCGAAAAAATAAAATTTCGACAATCCAAACCATGGATCCATGTGCGAGGAACGAATCAGGAAAAATGAAATTATAATGACCGAAACTTCAATCTGAGTAGACAGCGACGCCTCGGCAACCAGAATTCAAAACCACTATCGAACCAAATCGCAACTTTTCAGATGCCGACCTCTACATAATCCACCCAGTTGACAATGAACAGAAGAAGTCCCCAAAACTATTTTTGAGAGATTTTTTTGCTTGATGGCTGCTAGACCACAAAACTAGGTTTTCGGGGTAGTTTTAATCCTTGTATAACTCCCCTTTTAAATTGCTATATTTATATCGAATCTTAATTCACAAAATTTTAAAATAAATAAATATAATAATGTTTTAACCGAAAATTATAATTACATTAATTATAACAAAAAATTTGGTAAACTGTATTTATTTAAATTTATATACAAACTGAATTCATACATTAATAGAATTATGTTCTCATTATGTGTACAACATCCTTGTACATATAATATGTTCGATACTTGATTACCCAATTAAATTAATTCTATAATTAATTTAATTCATGTGACAACCACACACAATACCAGCTATGTTTTATTCCGATCATCTCAACTATATGGTGTGACCCTGTAGGCTCTTGTAACGTTAGCAATAATACTAGAACGATTCTAATGTTACATACAATGAGTGGCATCTAGCAATGCATCATTGCTATCTAAGTTACAAGAAATCATGATTCGACATAACCTTTTGTGATTTACCTTTCATGTATTAATCCTTAAGTCCTTTATCTCTGGAATGAACACAAGTCATGGAATTGTCACACTTGCATAGTCCATCTCATGTTTCTTGATATCTTGAGTAGACTATGATATACAAATAAGTATGACATCTCATGTCAACTTATTTGAGCATGGCCATGCATTTCTAGTCTCACTCAATCAAGTGGACTAAGATATTACTCCCATTATGTAGGAGGGACTTATTCTATATTGATCGACCATATCCCTCTACATAGATTGTGGTATATCCAACATCAGCCTTTATAGAACAACCAGTTACGGTGTACATTTGACTGTATCAAAATATACAACTCACGATGTTGGGATAATGATGATCTCAAGTCTGAGGATCATATACATATTAATCACTATGAGTAATGTTGTGACAATTACATAATAATCCAAGAAACATACTCATAGCAGGTCAGTCCAATATTTTGTTCTCTAACACACATATTCATGCATTGATTTTGACACTCCATATCAATGACAACTCTTTATCATCAATCAACTACATGTTAGTCTTAATGCATTATTGTTGTCCTAGTCAACAATAATACTTGACTAAGGATCTTTTAAGAATAATCATATTATTCTCAGGACCTAAGGATCTTTTAAGAATAATCATATTATTCTCAGGACATTATTATAAAACAGTTTATTTATACACACAGAAAAGAAACTGTTATAATAATGGAAATGCCTTATATTAAAAAACATGGTAAATCAAGTATGTTATTACAACCATCTCATGATTGATCTTTGGGCATACTCTTACAAGGTTATCCTATTTATAGCTAACTCACATCCAAAACTCACTTAGGATTAGCTCTAATAAGTACTTATTCTCACACGCTTCCACTAATTAGTCACATCCTACAAGGCTCCCCAAGTATCCTAATTACAATACGTCACCTCCACTAGGATACTAGATGACTAAAATGTCTCACTAACTACTATACTTACATTAACAGTGACACAAAAACACGAGTGGTGGAATTATTAGCAAAAAGTCCACCTAATAAGGTTCTCACTATAATAAGGAATTCGCCATTCCGCGAAGTAAGATTCCACGGGTTCGACTAATTTTAGCGAATACTTTGCCACGATATTACCAACCTTAACCTGTCTAAGACTCATGACTTAGGCGGTCTTCGCCAATGTAGTCTCCCAAACAATACCTGCTCGCCAAATGAGGGTGTGACAAATTGTCACGAGGCTAGAACTTTAGTCTAGCAAATTACGAGACCTTAGACAATTTCTTGGGTTCAAATCCGCCTAAGTCAACCTTACTCTTTAAAAATGAGAATTCTAGCAGATATTCTCTAAGGCATCGAAGCAAAGAAAAAGCAAACACGAAAAAGAAAGAAGCCACAAATGAACAGAAAAGAAACAGAAAATTAGCGCACACCAACTATTTGAGTAAATTGTCTCAAAAGTATTCTATTACTTTGAAGGTTTATAAGTGAGTGATTACAAATAAAGGGGAAGGCATGTATTTATAGTTGATCTCCCCTAAATCTAATGATACAAATCGAATTACACCGATAGATAGGATTAGTGCCTACTTACAAGATAAGATTCCTAAGAGAGTTAAACTCTATTCATCTTTATCCCTTATGATTTAGAATAATTACCCTAGTAACTCTAGTTCTACTAGAGCATTTCACTAGACCACCAAGATTTGGAGTAGATGGGCTTTTTCCATATGTTCTATGAATCAGGCCAGGTCAAACTAGTCTCATTCCAATAGTTGACCTCCACGGGATGTTTCGTACACATTCGTCACGACTTAGATCCACGGCCCATGACACTATGACCTAATTAGGCTAACTGATGTGACATTTAGTTACTCAAAAAGATTAATAAAACTATAAACAATTGATTGAAATCTTGATTCTAGGAGTCCTAGATGACAATGAAAAATCTTCCTTTGAGGTTGTTGAGACTTGGTGATTGCCTGATATGGGCCACTCTTAAATATAAAGTTTGGGAAACCCCAATCTACAACATATTTAAGAGCCACGATAATCACATTTTATCTCCACTGTGTTTGAGCTCACCAAGCCCAACAATTTTTTGGCACGACCCTCTACCACAAACCCATCACGGTCTTTGACTATAACGGATCCATTCAGCTCATTAAAGGCTCCATTAGTATTAAATTTTACCACATCACCCTTAAGGGCCTTCCAACGCAACTATCTTGGTCGCAATGTAATTAACTAGAATCACTACTTAAAACAATTACTTGTTTATGTAAAAATCCAATAAAATTATGGGTAAACTACAAAAATAGTTACTTTTATTTGCCTCACATTACAGTTTAGTCACTTATGTTTGAAATATTACGTTTTAGTCACTTACGTTATCGTTTTGTTACGAAGTGATCGCTCTACCATTAAACCCCGTTACCTCTCTAATGACAGTCCTACGTGGCAGTCCAAATGGGTTTTAAATGCCAACTTGTATATCCGGTTGTTAGGACGAACATAAGTTTTTGATTAAATAAATTTAATTTGGGCTACCACGTAGTACATCTAGGTTGACATTTAAAACCCATTTGGATTGACACGTAGGACTGCCGTTAGGGAGGTAACAGAGCTTAACGGTAGAGTGACCACTTCGTAATAAAATGATAATTTCAAACATAAGTGACTAAAATATAATTTAAAGTAAACAAAAATGATTATTTTTATAGTTTACCATAAAATTATTTATTTATTATTTTAAAAACATACATTTAATACATTAATTTTAAAAATAAGATTATTAACTGTTATGGATGACAAATATATTTTTTAATTATTTATTTCATTAGTGGAGGCAACAGAACAGGTAAAGTGGATGGACGGCCCATGAGAATGAGATAGAGAAATTTCAGCAGCGTGTCAAAGTCTCCCATTCTTTGTGGGTGGAAATGTCTTTCAGTTCTCTTTCTTTATTTTAATTAAGTTAATATATCGAATGGTTCCTGATATTGTTTCGAATTTTAACGTGGTATTCCACCTTTTTTTTAACCAATTATGTACTTAACTTTGAATTCGGTTGCTCAAACCAGTATCTAAAATTAATGGTTCGGAGTTGGGAGAAATATTGGCAAATACAGTTTTGTTGTGTAGGCTGAACTTTGAGTTATCTATAATAAATTCGGTTTGATCTGAGAGAATAGTTAAGTTAATATTATGGTTGAAATAGACTGTGCACAAGTTGTAGAAATTATCTTAGACAGGTCTTGTGGGTAATTGTACAATGACCTAATTTCGAGAATTTAAAAGCTTTGTAGAATGCAATGGAGGGTGATCATTAATAAGATTCTATGAGAAGTCAATGTAACTGCATATTCATTGACTGAGAAGATGAAAGTGTTCTCTTATACTCCAATAGTTTTCTAAGAACCTTTGAAAGTGATTGTTGATCAATTACGACTTGGTAGTAAGTTTATCTGTGAAAATACTAAAATAATGTTGTAATTATTAAATAAATAATAATTTTACAAAATAAAAAGTCTGAGTTAAGTTTATAATTCAAATATAGATACTAACTTTAACAAAAATCAGCAGTGACCATATTAGTTTTGTAACGAGCCAGTATACAAATCTTGGAGGTGTAGTAAATTTCGATTAAGTATCCCTAATGATTTGTAAAAAACACCAGAAAGAGAGAAAAGTCAAAGTTAAAAAACTATCCTTTGTAAAATTCAAGTTAAAAAACTATCTTTTGTAAAATTCAAGACTAGTTTCTCTAAGGTAAAAGAAGGTTTTTATTTCATTTTATTTTATGGATTTGGAATTACATGCAACGCTTTTTGTTAAAATAATAAATTATATTAGAATGATCCTAAAATTATATAATTTTTAGGTATCAATAAAATAGTGTCAAGTTATTAAATTTTAGGGATAATAAAAAATTGTTATACACTCATCTATATCTAATATCTTCTCCAACTTAATTTAATTTTAATTAAAATTACTTAAAATAATTAATTTTTTAGATTATAAACAAACATCTTTTCTTCTTTTACAAATTTTAATCATTTTATTTTATTTCCATAAGTTAATATTTTTTATTGTTGTGCAACTAACTTAAAAAAAAAAGACTAATTTTTGTGTAATTTTTTCCATGTAATTGACACATAATTTTGGTAATTATTTTACCCTAAACCCCAAACTCAAAACCCCAAACTTTAAACTCAAATCTTGAACTATAAACCCTAAAACTCGAGGTTCAAGATTTAGATTTGAGATTAAGGTTCAGTGTTCGGGTTTGTGTTTTTGATTTGAGGTTCAAGGTTTAAGGGTTTGGGGTTACAAATTTCGTGTTTGAATTTAAGATTTGGGGTTTTAGATTTTGGGTCCAAGGTCTAGGATTCTAGATTTAGAGTTTAGGGTTTTAGGGTTAGGATTCAAAGTAAAAAAATTACCAAAATTCTAAGTCAATGACATGGATAAATTGTTGGAATATTATGAAATAACTTGATAGTGACCATGAATAATGTATTGGGAAGGGTTCATAAAATAATTTCTCTATGGAATTTTCTTGATGCCTAAAAACCTTAGTTTTTAGGATCATTCTAACGAAAGTTATTCCCCTAAAAAATTATTTAAGCATAGCTTTTTTTTTAAAAAAATTTAAAATATTTTATAACTTTTGGATTTAAGCCTTCGAAAAATAGATGTAAAGTATTTTTTTTAAAAAAAGAAATATGAAGAGATTTTGAAAAAAAAATAAACTGCATAATTTAAATAAAATAATTTTTAATTTAAAATTTAATTGTAAAATGTATAATTGAGCATAAAATAATATATATTAATTTTTTTATTATTTAATGGATAAATATCAAATTTATATATGAACTTTGGTCCAATGGGTAAGTTAATATGTGAACTTTGATTTGGTGCAATCATACATATGAAATTTGAATTGTGGTCCATATGTATATATTAAATTTTGATTTTGATTCAATTGAAGACATTTAAAGAAATGGATATATATTCATATTGAATTAATAGAATTATTTGTACGCAATATACCAACATAAAATGGTGTTAGTTCGATAATATTGTTAGTGATTTTGTGAAAATTGAATCGAATTAAAATTTCATGTATAAAATTATACAAAATCAAAATTCATGTATGACAATACACATTGGATCAAAATTTATATATAACTTTGATATTTATCCCTTTATGTATAATATTTGGGCTGAGCAGGATACTTATCAAATGTTTATAAAATAAGTTATTTTTTAAATATAAATTTCACATTATATTTTTTGACATAATGATAAAATTTGGCACATGCCTTTACATATTTTGTCATTTTAACGTAAATTCTTTTTTATTAGAGGATTTTGGCCCTTAAGGTTAATTCGAGTCAAATTATTTTTTTTAAGAAAAAAATGTTGATTAGGCTATTAAAAATTAATGCTGCTGGCAATTTGGTGTGCAAAATTTTAAATGATTTGGTTAAAACTACGTTATTTTGGAAGAAAAAAATAAGAGAAGATTATATGAAGTAGAGATATTATCATTTCTCAATAGTTTTATGTCACATCACTAATTTCTTCTTGAATTTTAATATTTTAATTTAGATTTGATTTCAAGATGAAAATGCTGAAATTCAAGATAAAAATATTGATCTGGCATAAAACTATTAAAAAATAAATACAGATGACGTGATGTCTATGTTTCATACATTCTTTTTCCTTTATAGAATAAGCACTAAAATATGACGTTTTAAAAAAAGAATAATAATTAAAAAAAGCTTATCGATCTTACAACTAAAGTCTCAAGCACAGCTTTAATACATGAAAATCAGAAATTTAAGTTTGAAACTTTGAATAACCATGATCAATAGGATTAGTTTGGGAAGGCGATGGTCGTGTTTATTGTAAAGCCAAACCTCATTCTCTTTCATTTACCGAACCGTGAAGCAGAAATCGCATAGTGGGTAGCCATTGGTTTGAATCGAAGATAATGATTTTTGCTTAAATAGGTTGTGTATTGTTTTATTTTGGTTTAGGGTTTCGACAATTTGTTTGGAATCCAAGGTTTATAATAAAATGTGTGCTAAAGGGTTTCAAAATCCCGCTTGAATTTGTTTCAGGTTTGTACATGGTTTCGATATCTTTTTTTTTCAGTTAAAATTCTCAGTTATAGTTCCAATAACATTTAGTTTTCAGTTAAAGTAATTTGATTATAACTAACGACTAATTTCCCATTACCTTTGTAGTTGAAAAGTTTCTTTTTAAAAATTATTTTAGAAAAAAAAGTATTTTTGAAGTGTGGTAGAAAATTGTTTTGAGAAAGTGTATTTGTAAGTTTGTAGTGTTATTCATTACTGCTAAAAAGTTAAAACATCATTTTTAGAGGTAGGAAATAAAAAATTAATTAAATTATATGATATTTAAATAATTTAATATAATTATACATGAAATATAAATTTTAAATAATTTCAAAGTAATTAATACAAATCATTTGTAAAACTTATGATATATAAAATATTTTTAAAAAATTAAACATAATAATTAAGATTTAAAATTTTTTAATATAATGATAAATTATATTTAAATAATTTAATATAATTATAAAGTGTGATTCAAAATTAATTGACCAATTATCTTATAAATGTCATACGTATTAAAGTATCATGGAAAAATATATAAATACCATAAGTAGGTTTTATAATTTGACAAGGAGCCAAATTATAAATAGCCAAAATTAATTTAATAACCAGTTATTTTAAAAAAGAGGTAGTGGTCCCCAAGAAATAAATATATATCTCATATTTCTTTTCTATCCCCATTAGATAGAATTATACAAAGGGAAAAACTATTTTCTTGGAAGATTAAAAACTTTCTGGGTAATCTTCAACAATGGATTCAGATATACTTCCGTATTTAGTTTTATTCTTAACGATCTAACATGACAGATATTGCTTTATTAAGTTTTATATCAGGGTTCTATGGTTCTAACAATTGGTATCCGAGTCTTGTCATTTTGAACCATTGAGAATTGATTAAGTTTCTCTTCTTTTTGGAATGATTGATTAATGAAATTTCATGGGTTTGATATTTTGATTATATATATGTTCAGTCTTTGAGATTCATGATAAATGTTTTAAGTTTTATTTTTTTTTATAAATTTAATTTTTAGGTATTTATAAATCAAATTAGTATTCACATATCAAATTAAAAGAAAAAAGAGATAAAATCTATTCATAATTTCTTTCCTTATTATGCGTGAACTTGGGAGATAATATTTGCACAAACTGTTAATCCATTAGTGGATTGATATTGAATTCATGCTTTGCTTGAATTGATGCAAATAAATATTTGTTGAATTTTCGCATAACTCAAGGAAAAGTTATTGATTCATATTTTGTTGGTTTTTTAAAGTGATTACTTTTAAATTGATTCTATGCTTGCAGTTTGGTTTTAATCGGCTATTAAATTCTTTAAAAATATCTCAAGCACATATATTTTGAATATATACATATAGAATTTTTCTCTATAGAGACAGGGAACGCAGTGATATTATTTTTTTCCCTTTAAATATATAATTATGGTATTAAAAAAAAGTATATATGGTTCGTGGAACATCGCATGATTATATTACACATGAATTGGATGATATTGGATCCATAAAGAGTTATGTTTTTAAGTTTGTGTGTATTTATGTTAAGATTATTGATAAATTTGAATGGATTTAATTATGAATTTTTGTCAAATTGGTTTGCTAGATATTCATTGAAGTTGTTATCTTTCTAATATTAATATATATTTAGTTTTTTAAGGTGCTTTTGACAATACATGTTGATTTTAAGTTTGGTTTAATTAGATTTGGTTTTGAATTTTAATTGTAAAATTGTAATGCTTTCTTGTTTAAATATATATAAAAAAATCAAAGATTAAGGTTTTTTGGTTTCTAATTGTGCCATTTAGACAATCTTATTTTGGGCTATTTTGGAAACCATAGTGTGATTAGAAATTTCAATTCTAACCTTGTTTGTTATGAAAATTCTAAATTTGAATATCAATATGTTTATATATATATTTAAATATATTGTTATCTTTTAATTTGATTGAAAGATGAAATTAAGAGAAATATTTTGAAACAAATAAATTTAGATTTTGGCTTTGGGTTTTAATTAAGGATTCTAATATTTTAAATAGATTAGTTAAAACAAAATGCCACCAAAGTAACCTCTTTTGTGTAGATTAGTTTATTAAAATATCAAGATGATTATATATATTTCTGATTCGTGCATTTATTAATTTACCCAAGGTAAGTTAATATTTGGCAAAATTTCAACGACATCTATGGTGATAAATGTGTGACAATTATAAGATAATCTATATGAGCAATATGTTTGTCCAAATATTGATTTATTGTTTGACATAATTTATTCTCAATTTTAGATTGCTACAATAAGAGGATCGCTTACCGTTAATATTACTGTCTAAAGACTTGATACTAATGTCGTGTTTGATATCTTGAGATGAAATTAGCCATTATTTTGAATTTATTGTTTACTTATGAATATTGATGTGAGTTGTTTTTATTTATTTTTGTTCTATATTCAGCTAGTTCATCTTCTACTGTTACAATATCTACTAATATCAATTTTATCAATTCTATATCATGCTTAATGGGACCAATTTCAAGGAATGCAAAATGTACTTACTTATAGTGTTTCGTTATATGGACATAGACCTTGCACTAAGGGAAGAATCACTTACACCTTTCACTACGACAAGCACCCCTGATGCTAAAAGGGATTTTAAGAGGTGGGATAGTTCAAATTGCATGAATCTAATGATTATGAAGCACAACATTCTAGAAGCCTTTAGGGGGACAGAATTTGAAGAGATTAGTAAAGCCAAGAGTTTACTTGACAAAATTGAGAAACGTTTTAACAAAGACGATAAGGTTGAGATGACATCACTTCTGACTTCTTTGATGTCTATGAAGTATATCGGTCAAAGAAATGTGAGGGAGTACATTATAGAGATGTTCCATGTTGCTTCAAGACTTACTTAAGATTTAACTTTCTAAGGAATTGCTTGTTCCTATGGTTTTGGTATCACTTCTTGCATAGTTTAACCAATTTAAGATTAGTTACAACTATCAAAAGGAGAAATGGACTCTAAATGAGCTCATTCCACATTATGTGTAAGAGGAAGATATGTTGAAGCATGATAAGTCTAAAAGAGCTCATTTGGCCAGTGTCTCTAAAGAGAAGGGCAAGAAAAGAAATTGAACTCTTAAGGATATGGTAAGGAGAGTGATTACTCATTCTACGTTACCTGTGTCGCTCGAGGGAGAAGCATTAAAGAAAACAACTTACATTCTGAATAGAGTACTCACTAAAACAGTTGCAAAAAAACCATATAAGCTTTAGTCGAAAGCCTAGTCTAAATCACTTTCACATTTGGGGGTGTCCAACTAAGGCAAGACCTTATAGGCCACATGAAAAGAAATTGGACTTCAAAACAGTGAGTATGTAATATCACGTTTTTCAGTGGTGTCAAAAACAATGGTTTCGAGACCACAATTCTGATATGTGAAGTCATATTTTATTTTTTAATTGATTTTTATTAAGTTACATTAGGGTCGTATTAAATTTTGGTAAAGAAATTTTAATGTTGAGTTAGTTAATTGAATAAAAGAACTAAATTGTAAAAGACACAAAAATTAGTAATTATTGAATTGCATTGACTTGATAGTTTAATTATTTAATGAAAGAGGGCTTATGAAATAAGTAAGCCATAAGGTTAATAGGTGGATGATTATGGGCCTATTAATTGTTAAACTTGTAAGGTTAGAATTAAGGATAAAATTGTAATTATAAAATAAAACTAAAAGAAATAAAATACAAATGATGAATCATTATCTTTCTCTAGTAGCAACCGAAATTAAGGGGTTAAAACACCATTTTTATCAAGCTTGAGGTTCGGCCATAGCTATTGCGTTGCATGTAAGCTCATTTTAAATCTATTTCTTGTAATTTTTATATATTTGAAATCGTTGCAACTAGGTCTAGCTAACCCATAGCTTCGTTTTTGAAACTGTCAAGAATTTTGAAATGTACCATTGAAGAATTCTTAATGTTTATGATGTTAAATAGAGGATCTGAGGTCTTAGTTGTTAATTAGAAGTAGTTTATTAAGTAATCTTGTCAGTTTTTGAATTAAGGATTTATTTGTTGAAATGTTAAAATTTACATAATAATATTGTGAATTTTGAATAATTATGGATTCTACTAATATGGAAATAAATCTGGCTAGCTTGGGTATCTGGCAAATTTTGTTAAATTTGGGAGATTTTAAGTTAGGGACTAAATTGTGAAAAATGTAAAAGTTTAGGGAAAATATGTAATTAAGGAAAATTTAAAGGTCTTATGTATTAAATTGAGTGTGAAATGTATGTGAATTTAATAGAGGAAAATTTAAAGGTCTAATATATTAAATTGAGTGTGAAATGTATGTGAATTTAATAGAATGTATTTAATTACTATATAGATCAAGACACAAGTCATAAAAATAATAACCGAGGAAAGGGAAAAGTTGCAGAGTAGTCCTTGCATTTGAATCGAGAGTGGATTATAGGTAAGATCATATTGTTTTGTTTTAGGTTTGTAATTAATTTTTGTTTTAGATTACTGATTTCTATTTAATTGATTTATATATAAATATAAAGTTATATTGGTTATTTATATAATCATGTGAATTGCAAATACTTATATATACACTTCGGTGTCCCTATTCGCACATCCGTGCCCCTATTTTGCATCTATTATGCCTCTAAAAATGGAGTGATTACTGAGTATGTAAATTGAGTACTAGTGATTTAGACTAAATGTTATAGAGTCCTACAGACTAGTTACATACATGTATGTAAGGTTTATTTATGGATTGTTACTTGGAATAGGCATAATCCTATTATGATAAATTTCCAGAGAAGATGTCCATTTCGATTTGATGGATTGTGAAAATAAACGTGCTATGTATTTAAAGAGTAGGATGTGTATGTTAGAACTTTAAATTGTTTATTTTAATTAAGTTACGTTTAGTAGATGTTATACTATGCTCTTATTAAGCTATTTAAGCTTATTTGTTTCTCTTATGTTATTTTGTAGTTATCAGTTGCAGACTATTTAGACAGATCAATTGAGTAGCTTACACTATCCAGTCATTTTTGGTAGCTTTTGTATCTCTTTTTTGGTTATGTCATGTGTATATAGGTTTTGTTTGTAAGTTGTTAATGTTAATAGTTGTAACAACCCTCACCCGTATCCGTCGTCGGATTAGGGTTGAAGGCATTACCGGACAAATCGAAACATTTAGCATTCATTTCATAAACTACATAGCATCATAATTCAAACATCAATATTAAGTCCCTTACATAGGTCATCAAGACCTTAAACATGCCTTAGAAAGGGGTCGGGACTAAACTGAGCTCATACAAAATTTTTCGAAACTTAAACATTTTTCAAAGATGTACAGGTCACACGCCCGTGTGCTTTGGCCGTGGTCGAGACTGACTTGGGTCACACGGCTAGCCACACGCCCATGTGCCTTGGCCATGCCTAAGCCTGACTTAAAATCATAGGGTACCCCAGGGGACACACAGCCGTGCAACATAAACGTGTGTCGCACATGGTTGAGACACACGCCCGTGTCTCTGCCCGCATGGATAAAAATAAGCCATTTAAATAGCCGATTTGCCACCCCATTTGGATCAAACCTACAAGCATCAAACCAAGCATATTTGCACTATAATTTTAACCAATTTCAATACCAAAACATATATCATTCATGTCATACCATTAACAACAAATTCATGCTTGAAAATCATACCAATTCATATCATTCCATAAGCCAAAAACATACCAAAACATATGATTTCATAATCTCTGAACATACAATCAAATATCATACCAAAACCTTACCTAATTTACCATTTCCTTTAGCCAACCAAAAACACATCATAATGGCACATTTGTATCACATACCATATATCATTATCCAACCATAAGTTCAAACACAAGCTAGCCATATCACATGGCATGATATAAATACATTACAAAACATATTCAAAACTCCTAGCCTATACATGCCATACTTCAATATATACATTTTCAAAAGGTACCAAAATATAGTTTGATAGTGTGACGATCCTTGATGATCCCTGAGCTCTCAGTAGCTACTATATCTATAAAATAGTTGAGAAACACACATAGTAAACTTTCAAAAGCTTAGTAAGCCATATACAAATAAACTTAACAACTTAAGCATATAAACATCATAAAATACATATACTTCATGGAAAAATTACTAACATATACCACATGGTTCACATATAATTCATATATTTCCAATCCATTTGCTCATATAACATATTTTCTCATAATTATATCATAGGTTCACAAAAGTACATATACTTACCTTTCATTCTAAACATAGTATACAATTCAAACATACCTGAATCGAATACGTATTTCATATAATCATTCTATATCAGAATGCCCGTTGAACCGTTTGGAATAATAAGGATACGTGGATAGCTCAGAAAGCATATACAATGCCAACGTCCCAAACGTGGTCTTAAATACAATCAAACATCGATGCCACTGTCTCAAACAGGGTCTTACGCGAAATCAAGTACTATGCCAACGTCCTACAGGTGGTCTTACATGTAAATCATAATTCGATGCCAACGTCCTAGACATGGTCTTACACGATAACACATAACAAATCCTATGTCATGACATATGTATCCTAACTATTCCTAAGGTTCGTGCAGGGCTTTTCGGATGTCAGAAATTTGTCGATACTTTCTCGGATAACACATATTGAGCTTGAATATTCATTTATCACAATTCAATATCATATGAACAATAATAATTCAATTCAAACACATTTATTTGTATATCGAATTTGTAACTGCCTGATTTAGGGCCTAATCGAAACAGTGGTCTCGAGACCATAAATTCAAAGTTAGAAACTTTATTTTATTATTATTATGAAGTCATGACATAATTATATTAGTGTATGAAAAATTTGGTGAGTCAATTTTGATGTTTGTGAGCCCGATTGCGAAAAAAGACTAAATCGTATAAAAGGTAAAAGTTGCATTTTAGTGCCTAAATGTGTTAAATAACTAGAGAATTAAAATTGGAGGTCTTTAAAGGGAAATTAGACCCTTTTTAAAGTGCTTGGCCGGCCATAGAGTCAAAGGGGGACAAAATTTTTGTGTTTGGTATGTTAGGTGACTTATTTGGACTAAAATAAAGAAAAAAAAATGATATCATCTTCTTCCCATTTCTTTCTCCACTGAAAATATCAGCAAAAGAGGGGTTTTGAAGCTTTGAAATTTCAAAAATTTATGACCTCAACAAGTAAGTGATTTCCATGTCCATTGTTGATGATTTTCTCATTTTTGAACTCCTTGAAGCATAAACTTTCAAATGAAGGGTCTATTTTGCAAAATTATTAAGAGTTTAGGGTTTTTCCATGAATGGATTTATCATAGTTGCTGAGTTCTTATGGAAGAATATGAGTCCTATTTGAGTTATAAACAACTTTTATGAAAGGTGTTAGCATGAAAAAACCTAAAGGGGCTATTATGCATAAGTTGTAAAATAGTTGATAAACATGTGAAATAGTGAGAATTTGAAGTTGCTATAAGAGTAAAAAGGGTTTGGCTAGGCTTGAGATACGAAGAAATTTGATAAAAATTGATTTTCAAGCATAGGGGCAAAATGGTTATTTTGTCAAGGTCTAGGGGCAAAATGGTCATTTTACCTAAGTCATAAATTTTGGATTTGCCTAATTTTATTTAGTGACTAAATGAGTGTATTTTTATAATATAGATCAAGAATTACCAAATCTAAACCTAGACCGGGGAAAAGCCAAGCAAATTGACTAAACCGACTAGTCGCGTGTATTTTGTAATCCGAGGTAAGTTGTATTTAAATAATACAACTACATTGTTGATGCATGTGTTTGATTTGTTATTGGTTTGATATAGTATGAATTGCTAGATTGTGAACTGAGAATGCATATTAATGATTGAGATAATAGAAAGATCCCGTCGGAACCCTAGGAAACAAACCGGATATTCATGCCATGACATTCGAGTTATTTGTGCGCCAGTGTAAGACCATGTCTAGGACATGGCCTCGGCATTGAGACGAGTGCTAGTGTAAGACTTGTCTGGGACATGCATCAGCCTCGAAGATGATAGCTAGTATAAGACATATCTGGGACATGTATCGGCTAAGAGTTGTGCTAGTGTAAGACCATGTCTGGGACATGGCATCAGCCTCGATGAAGATAGCCAGTGTAAGACCATGTCTGGGACATGGCATTGGCAACTTATCCCATGTTTGAGGCTTATAGAATATCCAGTAGTATTCCGAAAGGTTCAACATTAAAAGTTACGAAAATGAGTTAATAAAGGAGGTATAATAATGTTGTGAGTGGTACAGGTACCTATTTGGTATGCTTGAGTAACGAGCTCAAAATAGAAAAATATGACTTGAGTAGACGGTAATGAGTAAGTCAAGCTTATGCTTACCCTTGTGCTATGAGGATGACGATTAGTGAAAAGTTATTGTTGTATATTTATTTATATGCAACTTACTAAGCTTTTATGGTTACTTTCTCTTTCTTTCCATATTCTTGCAGTACCGCCTAATTAGCATAAGGATCACCCGAAGTTAGAGATATCGATCACACTATTAGCCGAAATACTCGATATAGTTGGATTTATATTTTTGATTATGGCATGTATAGGGCTAGACCTTATTATTTTGTGTCTTGAGAATTGGCCAAATGTGTTGGTCTAGAATAGATTCCACTCTCTATGTTAAGCCTTGAATGAGGGCTAACATCCATTTTGAATCTATAAAAGATGCATCTTCATGGTTGAATGAATGTATATTATGCTTGTTTTGGTATTGGTTGTTATTGACATGAGAATAGGTATACTAGGGTGGCAATAAGGCTTGGTAGATAGCCTCATATTGTCCACACAGGTAGACACACGGGCGTGTGTCTAGGCCGTGTGTGACACAAGGATAGCCCCATGGGTGTGTGAGAAGGCCATGTGTCCCCTGCACTTAGAGATTCCAAGTCAGAATGCATGGAAATCAACACACAGGCAGAGACACAGCCGTGTGTCTCAGCTGTGTGGGAGGGCACAGCCTAGTACACGGGCGTGTGCCATGGTCGTGTGATGCTGACATCAGAAACAGAATACCCAGGTTTTTGCACACGAGCTACGCCACGGGCGTGTCAAGGCTATGTGAAAGGACACGGGCAAAGGACATAGGCGTGTGTCCAGGCCGTGTGAAGTCTGCACTTGTTTTATGAAAAATTGTGAAATTAAATTGGCCATATGGGTACGGGGGATGGGCGTGTCACTGGCACACAGGCGTGTGCTCTATACCCACACGGGCGAGTAGAGCCTTAAAGTATGAAAATTTTTCCAAGTTTTTCTTAAGCCCTCGGTTTAGTCCCGAGTCACCTCAAATGTATGTTTTGGGCCTCGTGAGCCCGTTTAAGGGACAAATTGTATGTGAAACAAAAAAGTTTTAAATTGATCAAAAATTTTATGGCCCAATTTTATATAGTTGGTTGAGTTTGAGTCTGGTAGCACCTCGAACCCTATCCTGGCATAGGATACGGGCGAGGGGTGTTACAGACTTACCTTGTACGGATTCGGATAGACAGAATCGGCTACTCAACGACTTTCGACTTTTCCCGATCTAATTTTTTTCTTTAATTCTTGATCTATATAAATTCAAATTTGATTTATTCAATCACACAGTCATTCAAACCAATCCATAAACACACATTTAGGGCATTTTATAAATTAGCCCTCACATTTTCATATTTTGACACTTTAGTCCTTATTTCATAAAATCACAAAATACACATAATTTCTTTAAACATGTGCTTGGCCGAATATTTATTGTACTCATACAAGTCCACAGATTTCATTTATTTCAAATTTTAGTCCCTTAATTTACAAATTTTACAATTTAGCCCATTTTACTCAAATTCATCAAAAATTCAAAAACAAAATATATTAACCCAACATCAAGCTTTCATATTTCATTATATAACAACACAAAACTCGTGAATTCATCCATGCCATATTTCAAAACCATCATCAAAATAAAAACGATTACAAAAATGGATTAAAACATATACCGTAATCAAAGAAATCAATGGCCGAACCCTAGTGCTCTTTTTCTTTTTCTTTTTCTTGAATTTTCGGTCATGGATGATAGAAAATAAGCTGATTTTAACTTTGGTTTTAACTAATGTAACATTAATATGCATTTTACCAATTTAACCTTATTATAAATAATTAAAATTCCACCAACTAGTACCCATTTATGTCATTTAATTCATTCCATGGTCAAATAACCTTATAAGGACCTCACAATCATAAAGCCAAATTAAATAGGCACTTTTAACATATAACAAGCAACTTTTACATTTTACACGATTCGGTCCTTTTATCAAATTAAGCACATAAATGATTGAATTTTCATACGAGACTTTCATACGTGCTAATTCACATACCATAAACACGAAAATAATATTTGATTAGTTTTCTGACTTGAATTTGTGTTCCCAAAACTACTATTCTGACTAGGGTCTAAATCAGACTGTTACAATTCTCCCCCTTTAGGGATTTTCGTCCTCAAAAATCTTACCGTTGAACAAATTTGGATATTGCTGTCTCATAACATCTTCAGGCTCCTCATAGCCTCTTCAACACCGTGTCGATGCCATATCACTTTTACTAATGAAATTTTCTTGTTTCGTAGTTCTTTAATCTCACGAGCTAAGATACGGATCGGTTCTTCTTCGTAGGTCATATTAGACTAAATTTCTATCTCAGAAAGAGGAATTATATGCGAAGGACTGGATTTGTATCGTCGAAGCATCGATACGTGAAACACATTATGAATCTTTTCTAACTCTTGTGGCAACAACAAACGATAAGCAACTGGCTCGATTCATTTAATAATCTCATACGGTTCGATGAACCTCGGGCTTAATTTTCCTTTTCTGCCGAACCGAAATACTTTCTTCCACTGAGATACTTTCAAAAACACTTTTTCACCGATCTCAAATTCAATGTCTTTTCGTTTCAAGTCTATCTCAGATCACTTTTACTTTCTGCTTAGTCTCTTTTATCAAATTGACTCCGTGAATCTTATTCTCACTTAGCTCAGTCCAATACAAAGGTGTACGGCATTTACGACTATATAAAGCTTCGTACAGTGCCATTTTGATGCTCGATTGAAAACTATTATTATAAGCGAATTCAATCAAAGGTAAATACTATTCCCACGTACCTTCAAGGTCAAGAATGCAACATCTCAAGATATCCTCTATTATCTGAATAATCCGCTATGATTGACCATTCGTTTGCGGGTGAAAAGTAGAACTGAAGCGCAAATTAGTACCCAGAGCATCTTGCAATTTCTTCAAGAATCATGATGTGAATCTCAGATCTCTGTCTGACACAATAGACAATGGCACACTATGCAATTTCACAATATCGAAAATGTATAATTTCGCTAACTTATCAAGTGAGTAATCGGATCGAAATAAAATGAGCTGATTTCGTCAATCGATCAACTATAACCCATATTGCATCTTTCTTTCTTAAAGAAAGGGGTAAACCCGAAACAAAATCCATTGTCACTCTATCCCATTTCCATTTTGGAATCAAAATCGGTTGTAACAAACTAGATGGCACCTAATGTTCAGCGTTAACTTGCTGACAGATCAAACATTTCAAAACAAAATCGGAGATATCTTTTTTTTCTAGACCACCAGTAATGTTGTTTAAGATCATTATACATTTTCGTACTAACCGGATGCACAGATAAACAACTGTTGTGAGCTTTATTCAAAATCATTTGAATTAACTCTGGCTTTCTCGGAACACAAATTCTATCTCAAAATCTCAGACAATCATCTTTATCAACTTTGAATTCTGAATCAGAATCTAAATCACACTGAGCTCATTTTGCTAAAATCTCATTATAAATCTTCTGAGCTTTGATAATCTACTATAAGAACAAAGGTCTCGCTTTTAATTCGGCTAAAAATAAACCATCATCTGACAGAACCAAATGAGCTTTCATC
Organism: Gossypium anomalum; assembly: GCA_025698475.1. Lineage (NCBI taxonomy): Eukaryota > Viridiplantae > Streptophyta > Magnoliopsida > Malvales > Malvaceae > Gossypium > Gossypium anomalum. The sequence continues at coordinate 47,848,345 of CM046965.1, forward strand.
GCACGCAGAGCAAACAGTGATTTTTGACTCAAAGCGTCAGCAACAACATTTGCTTTACCTGGGTGATAATCAATCACAAGGTCATAGTCTTTTAGAAATTCTAACCATCTTCGTTGTCGCAGATTCAAATCTTTTTGAGTCATCAGATACTTTAAACTCTAATGATCAGAATATACATGACATTTCTCACCAAACAAATAGTGGCGCCAAATCCTTAAAGCAAATACAATAGCTGTCAATTCCAAATCGTGAGTCGGATAGTTCTTTTCATGTGGCTTTAACTGTCTCAAAGCATAAGCAATGACTTTACCTTCCTGCATCAAAACACATCCAAGATCGATCAATAAAGCATCACTATAGATCACAAATTCTTTACCCGATTTGGGTTGCACCAATACCGGAGCTTCTACGAACAAAGTCTTCAACTGATCAAAGCTTTTCTGACATTTTTTGGACCATTCAAACTTCACATCTTTTTGAAGCAATTTCATTAATAGAGTCACAATCATCAAAAAGCCTTTTACGAATCATCTATAATAACCGGCAAGTCCCAGAAAACTGCAGACTTCAGAAACATTTCTCGGAGGCTTCCAATCTAGAATAGCTGAAATTTTGTTCGAATCAACTACAATACCAGATGCTGACACTATATGGCCCAGAAAACTGACCTATCGCAACCAGAATTCACATTTACTAAATTTTGCATACAACTGCTTTTCTCTCAAAGTCTGTAACATTATTCTCAAATGCTCAGCATGTTCAGATTCATCATGCGAATAAACCAATATGTCATCAATGAATACAACAACAAATTGATCTAAATATGGTCTAAAAATTTTGTTCATCAAATCCATAAAGATAGCAGGTTCATTCATTAATCCGAAAGGCATAACTAAGAATTCATAGTGGTCGTACCTCGTTCTGAAAGCAGTTTTCAGAATGTCTGAATCTTTTACTCACAACTAATAATAGCCTGATCTTAGATCTATCTTTGAAAACACAATAGCTCCTTTCAAATGATAAAACAAATCATCAATTCAGGGCAGAGGATATCATTCTTGATAGTCACTTTATTCAACTGACGATAATCTATACACATTCTCATCATACCGTCTTTCTTTTTCATAAACAGAACTGGTGCACTCCAAGGTGAAAAACTTGGTCTAGCAAACCCTCTAGCGGTAAACTCTGGCAACTGAGACTTTAATTCTTTTAGTTCGGTCAGAGCCATTCTATATGGAGCTATCAAAATCGGAGTAGTTCCGGGTACTAATTCAATGCTAAATTCAACTGGAGGTAATCCTGGAAGTTCCTCAAGAGATACATCAAGAAATTCACAAACAATAGGCACTGATTCAATTTTCTTTCCTGACATTTTTGAATCAATCACATAGGCAAAGTAAGCTTCACCACCTTTTCTCACAATACTCAAAGCTTTCATTGACGAAATCATGGCAGGCAATCCATTCAAATCACTAGATTCAATTCAAACTATTTCATTATTCGTGCATTTCAAATCAACAGTTTTCCTTTTACAATTCACAATAGCATCGTGCAAAATTAACCAATCCATACCCAAAATTATATCAAACTCATCAAAAGGTAACAACATCAGATCAGCCGAAAAAAAAATGTCTCGAAACGTTAACAGATAGTTCTTGCAAACTTTATCAACCAAAACAGATCTGCTTAGGGGGTTTGAAACTTTAATTACAAATTTAGTAGACCCTACAGGCAAAGTCTTACTGTTCACTAGGTTCATACATATATAAGAATACGTTGATCCAGGATCTATCAAAGCAATCACAGAAGTATCATAAAGTGTGAAAGTACCCATAATCACATCCGAAGATGAAGCTTCCTCACAAGCTCGAATGGCATAGGTTCTAGCAGGTGCATGAGCCTCGGATCTAATAGTTGTGTCTTTCATTTTTCTCTAACTGCCACTTACATTTCCCATATTTCTAGGAGGTCTACCACAAGATGCATTGCCACTTGGCTTCGAATTTTGCACAATCTCTTGCTTGACAGATTCTGAGAAATCACGGATAAAATGATCTAATGATCTACATTTGAAACAAGCCCGATCATACAATCTACAATTGTTGGGATGTCTTTTACCACAATGTTTGAACTCAGGGCGATCAGATCTAACATTTCCAACACTAGCAACTGATGTAATTGGAGCTTTGAAACTTGAATGTGATCTAGCACAATCTCTACTCGAATGTCCCACATTAGCCTTTGAACGGTTATTATCATCTCGAAATTTCTTTGTTACAGATTGAATTGACTTGTTGGATGTTCTCTTTCACACGTCTCTAGCTTCTAAATCAGTTTTTTTTTCTCTTTCCCAAGTTCTTCAGCTTTCCATGCTCGTCCAACAAGCACAACGAATTCTTTGATTTCTAAAATCCCAACTAACAACGGATATCCTTGTTCAAGCCATCCTCGAATCTTTTGCACATTATTGCCTCAGTAAATACACATTCACGAGCATACTGACTCAGTCTTACAAATTCTCGCTCATATTCTGTAACAGACATACGGCCTTGTTTAAGCTCAAGAAAATTTTTACATTTCTGATCAATGAATCTTTGACTGATGTTATTTCTTTCAAAATTCAATTTGGAAGAAATCCTAGTGACTCGCTTAATCGAAACCACGAATATCAAAGTCTTCCACTAGTGGTACGCTATATCTCTCAGAAGTGAAACAACACATTTTATGCATTCATCCGGATTCAAAGACAATTATCGAACAATCGTATTGTATTCTCTAACCAGAACTTGGCTCTTTCAGCATCATCATTCGTAGTAGCGCAAAATTCTTCGGCCCCATATTTTCTAATTTTATCGACTAGAGGCTTACTCAATTGATTCAGATTCACTTGGGGCATAGCAAGGGCTTACGGAGGATTGACCGGGGGTGGAGGTTGTTGAACAGCCGGAGTAGTCCTAATGTACTAACTACACCAATCATTCATCATTTGATAGAAGGCTTGTCTAGCCTCACCATCATGGCTACTCGTAGTCGATCTAGAATCAGATGGCGCTGTCTCTTGCGTGGGAGCAGGCGCATTGCTTTCTACATCGTTAGCTATGACTCATTCGGGGTCCATTTACTATATAAAAACACATTTTTATTGTCGCGATCCATCACACTATTGCAGTTCATAAATATGGCATGCATAGCTAGACTCACTTATGCTATGGTAGTCCTAGAACCGACTAAACCATAGCTCTGATACTAATAAAATGTAACACCCCTAAGCCATATCTGTCGTCGGATTAGGGTTAAAGGCATTACCGAACAAATCAGAACATTTAGCATTCATTTTATAAACTACATAACAGCATAATTCAAAAATCAATATTAAGTCCATTACATAGGTCATCAAAACCTTAAACATGCATTAGAAAGGGGTCGGGACTAAATTGAGCTCATATAAAATTTTTTGAAACGTAAACATTTTTGAAAGATGTATAGGTCACACGCCCGTGTGAACAGGCCGTGTGCCTCACACGGCATTAGACATGCCCATGTGCCTCACACAGCATTAGACACGCCCGTGTTTCTAGGCCGTGTCAAAATAGGGCATACATACTGGCTTTCACACATGACCACAAGACACACCCGTGTGCCTTGGCCGCGGTCAAGATTGACTTGGGTCACATGGCTAGCCACACACCCATATGCCTTGGCCGTGCCCAAGCCTGACTTAATATCGTAGGGTACCCTAGGGGACACACGGCCGTGCAACATAAATGTGTGTCGCACACGATTGAGACATACGCCCGTGTCTCTGCTTGTGTGGACAAAAATAAGCCATTTAAATAGCCAATTTGTCACCCCATTTGGGTCAAACCTACAAGCATCAAACCAAGCATATTTGCACTATAGTTTCAACCAATTTTAATACCAAAACATATATCATTCATGTCATACCATTAACAACATATTCATGCTTGAAACTCATACCAATTCATATCATTCCATAAGCCAAAAACATACCAAAACATATGATTTCATAGTCTTCAAACATACAATCAAAAATCATACCAAAACCTTACCTAATTTACCATTTCCTTTGGCCGACCAAAAATACATCACAATGGCACATTTGCATCACCTACTATATATCATTATCCAACCATAAAATCAAACACAAGCTAGCCATATCCCCTGGCATGATATAAATACATTACAAAACATATTCAAAACTCCTAGTTAAAATAAACTAGGAAGAAAACCGATTATTTATTGCAAGGTTCAAAAGCGATCACCATTGCCACTCTGAATCCCCTCCGGCCCTAAGTCTCCACATCAAGGCTCACTTGCAAAGATAAGGAAAGGGGGGTGAGTTTGGAAACTCAGTGTGCAACAAGCCCCTTTCAGAGCCCAAACTAAAATCAGCATGCTGAGCCTAAGCCCAAATTCAGTCTCGACATATACTGGGCCGAATCCTTTCGTTTAACGGTTATTGGGCTGAAGCCTTTTCATTAATCATATCATTGGGCCGAAGCCTTTACTGTAACGGTATGACCCATAGGCCCATTTCAATATCACATGTAATATCAATAAATGTATGCAACCCATTTGGGGAGACTACTCAACCCACCATCCGCTACTCTCCACTCGTACCAGCCAACACACCATGTGGGGAATAACTCAACCCACCCAACCAAACTCTCCACTGGCAGCATAGCTGCTTTTTCATATAACTGGAGGCCTAGCCTCTTTTTTTTTAATAATCGGGCAAAGCCCTTTTTGCACTTCCTCCATCCATATAAAAACCCAACCCATGCATAATAATGAATATATCATAGCATATCATGTGCATCACATAACATCTCATGCGCATATCATGTCATATCAATATCTCATGCATCACATTCATAAATAAACCTTAGGGGTATTATAGTCATTTTTACCTAGGGGCAAAACAGTTATTTTTTATATTCTAAGGGTAATTTCGTAAATTTACCAAATATTACGAGTTTTCCATGTTCATTAACAACTATCAATACTTCCAAGTGTTTAAACAATAATTTTAACGCACTTTATCAAATTCGGGCTTTTGGGCCCAAAACCCCTAATGGCCCTATGAATGCCGATTTAGCCCTTTAAGCCCACTTAACCCAATTTTTACAACAGTTCTATCCGTGTTAACAAGCAATTTGTCCAATTTCCACCTTCTATCAATTTTACCCAAATGGACCCGAAAGCCCATTGGGCCCAGTTCCAGCCCATCGAGGCCCAACTTACCATCGCGCACAAATTTGCGCTCTTACCTGTACCGTCGATCCAACACTGATTATTTCACATTTATCGTATCAAAAACCACATGCAAAATCTCAAGTTCCCCAAATTGCCAGATTTTAACCATTTCGACTTTTCAGCGATTATTAGTCTAAGATCTTACAGAGGTTATTACACACCTGTTTTGTGACGTTTGTTAACAAACTCTCCCATGACAACCTACAATTAAATAGTCAGCATTCTTAGTGTACAATTCATGCTTACCAACCCAAAATCCACCTTACCACATTCGGCCAAAGAACCCCTAATGGCCATCAGTCACTCACCTTCACAGGATCCGACGATACGATTTAAGCTCATCCAAGTCGATACCCCAAGCCTTGCTGCTCCTCCAAAGCTATCTATTTCTCTACACAAACCATAAAAATCAAAAGAAAAAGGCCTAGTAAGGCCAATGCCTCAATTCGATAGCCTTTCTAAACTATAGGGGGTTTCGGCTTTTCTAAATATTTGTACAACTGATTCAGTTGGAGTATGAATACTTACCTCAGTCTTCCTTGTGTACTGTTTAAAGTTTAGCAGAAACAGAAATCAGCCACAACAAGTGAAGAGAAAAGAAGGTTCAGCTCTTGTGGCTATTTGGTAAAAGTGATGAAGAGAAAAAAAAAGGAATAGTAGATTGGTTTCGCAAAAGAAAAAGAAAGAAAGATGGATGGAAAAAGGGTGATAATTTCGACTAAAGAAGAGAAAGGGAAGAAAAGAATAGCCTAAGATGCTGAAATAGAAGAAAACGGCACAACTAAAGTCCCTATTGCTGAAAATACTACCCTAAAACCCCTCAGCGAAATCCCCTCTCTAATTCCTACTATTCGGCCAACTCTCAACTTCTCTCCAAATCCCCAAAATCTCTCCCCTTATCACTCCTTAATCCATGCGTTTGGCTGATTCAAGCTCTCCCCAACAGAGTTCCATTCAACTTCCAACTCCTGCCTGCTCAAGACATAAAAAGGACACCACAATTGCCAGCTTGGAGAATCGAACCTTGGCTCTCCCCAACCTCTTACACGCCACTTTTTAGCTCTTTAATGGCGTCACTTAGCCACTTTGCCAGGGGCTCTTTTATGTTACATTTTACCCACATCTTTTAATAATGCCACCTATCTAAAGCCCCTAACTCCCTAAGTCCAAAATTCAAAAATTCTATCGGGTTTTGGCCAACTCGTGGGCCTTTCATAGGCCCATTTACATATTCTAACTATGAATTTCACTACCAAATACCAAAATTTAAAAACCTTACTAAGTTCTCAAAAATTACGAAAAACCCAAAAATTAGGATGTTACACCTTGTGCATGGATATGTGTGGAATATGGGGGTATTTTATTCAGAGTATTTGTGAATAAGTATATGCCATTAAGAGTCCACCAATATTGGTTGTGAGAAAGTGGGACGATTCTTTAAATTTTAATTCTAAGTATTTATTGGTGAAAAGGACGCTAGAAAAGGGAAAACCGCTAAAGACTATCTTAGGTGGAATGTCCACCAAGGATTTACAAAGGAAGAGGGTGTTCGTTGGGACTATCTAGTGTTGAGAAGCCCACTAAGGACTATCATATAAATGGAAAGTTTGTTGCTCATGATCTAGCTAGGAGATAGTCCGCGGGGGACTATTTGTTGCTGGGAAGTCCATTAGGACTACTTGATTAAGGAAATATATGTTCGGACTATCATGAAGAAAATAAAGTCCAATTGGGACTATCTTATAGGTACATTTTTACATGGAAAGAGTAGTGCTTAATTACCCACCGAATCTTATAGTTGATGACCATATATGAAGATGGAAGTAAATGAGTTTCCCTTTCAAAATAGATTACGCACAAGCTAAGTTATAAAGAAGTGGAAGAAAACATAATATAGTAAGTAGAATTTGGATTTTATGCAAAATGAAAGAATCATCCATTTTAGTGAAACATCTGTAAGTCCATCAAAATCAGTCGAAGACCTGTACACCTGTTTACGTGGTTATCTTTTGATTAGTTAAACTAGTAAGATAGAATAGAAGTCTGAGTTGGAGTTTGACAAGACATGTCTCAGAAGAGGGTTGTTGAAAGAGAATGATTTTGTCCAAATATGTACTGATATATCCGCTAGCGACATGTTCAAGAAGAATGTGTCAGTGTCGTCTACGCCAGTCAAATTGTGGGATCTTCTATGTTACTCAAGGATTTTAATTATGTGCACAAATTCTCATTTACCTGAAAATTTGAGAGTACTTTATGAATGCAAGTTTAGGAATGAATTGAGAATTGTGTGGAGGGACCAAGCCAAGCACTGCTAAGCCCATGTGAGTGGCATCACAATTGTATCCTTCATATAGAGCGGCACTTTTAGAGGCTGTGCCTCGAGCTACAAGTAAGTAAATTTTCATATAAATTTTAAGTTCTAAGTCACTGTAAATATATGTACATGCTCAGTAAGGCCAAATTATTGTAATAACCCAACACCTATATAACAAAAAAATTATTCGAAGTTTAAGTTTTGAAACATGTTGATTTCTAAGAGTTTAGGATAAAGTATTGTGGTAAATATGAATAAAATTTGGTTTTGTTAAATTTTATAAATAAATCAAGTTAGTAATACGATTTAATTATGACAACAAGATATAGGATTGTGAAATGGAGGAATAGATGGAATGAAAAGGGAAAAGTAAAGATCATGGCTAGGCCATGGGACTAATCGGAGGCTATATGCCTAAAATGAGTAAGACTATAGTTGAAAGATGTTATGGCATCATGATATAATTGTGTAAGACCATATCTGAAAGCTTCTATGGCATCATGACAGAAATGAGTAAGACAATGGCTGAAAGATGCTATGGCATCATGATAAACAAGACTAAGACCATAGCTGAGAGACACTATGGCATCCTTTGATAGTTTGCTGAGATAGTAAACACGAGGTTAAACTGTGTAAGACCTTAGTTGAAAGACATTATGGCATCATAGATAGCCCAACAGGATGTTAAACATAAGATAGCCCAACAGATGCTAAACATGAGATAGTCCAATAGGACATTAAACACAGAGTGATCCACTGGGATAGTAAACACGAGGATTATAGGGGTAAGACTATAAGTTAAATATGAAAACATAGAGTCTGTCGGGACAATAATTATAGGTGGGAAATCAGAACAAAAATTGTGGGATAACCCACAAACAAGGAAAAAGATTGGAAGGAAAATGAAAGTATGGACTTACAATAGATGAGCAGTGAGTCGGAGGAATCCACCAATAAAAAGGGAACGTAATGGAAACGAATAAGGATTGCAAGAAATATAGTCATGTAAACCAGCATGGCATAAAGATGTTAATCTAGCAGAACATAGTCATGGAAGTTGACGTACCAGTGTTGCCTAATATATAGTCGAACGAGAAATGGTTGAACCAAGGATCGTAGATAAGGACATGCCAATAAGTGCCTCCAGTGGACGCCCAGAGAAACCCTATATGTTAGGGGGTTATTATGAAAACACAGGTTAGTTCATAAGCAAATGAGGGGTTAGACAACTTTTTCACGAAGCAGAGTATGTAAGTTGATGGTTATGTCTGTCAAGACTAATTCTTCATATGGGAAACCATTAATGGTGTAACATCCTTCACCCGTATCCGACTCCGGGACAGGGTTCGAGGCATTACCAGACTTAAACATTCACAAACATATAAAATCGGGTCACCAAGTTCTGCCCAAAATTTAAAACTTACAAACCACAATGAATAAAGACCACATCTCATGGCCATATACAAAAGCTCAATGTAGGCCAATACGTAAACCAAATCATAATAATAATACATGTCATGAAACAAACTTGCTATACATGCCACTCACATGAAAATATTTAACATATACTAGCCAATACTCCAAGGATAATGGCTTGATAGTGTGATGCTGCCTCCGACGATCTCCAACCCCTGAGCTGGCCTGACAAACTAAAAAAAATGGAAAGAAGGAAGTAAGCTTTATGCTTAGTAAGCAAGTATATAAATAATGAATAAAGAATTTAGTATGATTACATAATAACTCAAGTGTATCTACGTTTAATTTCACTATTTATTCCACTTTGGTCAAGCTGTCTCTCCTGCGTCATGTTCACTAAATAAATCATAACTCGAGTTACAAAACTCAAAATCCAATTCCGTAAATTTTCCTTGAAACTAGACTCATGTATCTATTCACTAATTTATTTCTAGAATTTTTGGTCAAGCTAATTAGTGCAGTTTATTAGTTAAAGTTTCCCCTATTACACAGCTTGACTGATCTGACATCTGTTCACTACGAATTGAATTTCTCCCAGTACACAATTAAAATGACCATGAAACCTACTTCATTTAAAACTAGACTCAATAAGGAATTTATGAATATAAACTATATTTCCTAATTTGTTTTGTACAATTTTTAATGATTTTTAAAAGTTGGAACAGGGGTCACATAGTCATTCTGAGCAAGTCACACAAAATTATAAATATCTCAAAATACAAAATTCCTTTACTTCCTCCGTTTCTTTTATATGAAAATAGGCTCATTAAGATTTAATTTTACGTCTCATTCAGCCTCTAATTAAATTATTACTATTTTTGGTGATTTTTCAAAATCACGTCACTGCTACTGTCCCACAACAGTTTTAGTGCTAATTCACTCTTTCACACTTTCTTTGTATTAACCTCATTTTAACTTATATATATATATATATCACAAATCATTTTCACCACATTTCATACATCACAAGTATAGGTCCATAATTACAATGTCACCATAAAGCCATCCCGTTGAACAATTCGGATCAATTCCCGATACTTGATGGTTTCAAAGACACAGCCCACCATCATCATATTTCATATAATTCGGCTCTCTTGTACACATGGTGAACACTTAGTACCACCCATGTGACCTAGCCAATTTATTACGTAGCTCTCTTGTCCACATGGTGTCCTACACTTGGAATCACACATGCGACCTAGCTACATTTATCTCTCCTGTAGCTCTCTTGTCTACATGGGATACTTCCCGTATCACACATGTGACCTAGCTACATTTATCTCTCTCCCGTAGCTCTCTTGTCTACATGGGATACTTCCTGTATCACACATGTGACCTAGCTACTACATAGTATCGTGTAGCTTTCTTGTACACATGATGTGCACTTGGCATCATACATGTGACCTAGCTACACTCCATCTATATTATTCAATTCTTTCGAAAGTTCAACCGGGATTTCTCTCTCTATTACTTATTTCCATTCTTCCAATAATCAATTTATGCTTCAAAATCGGCTAAAATATATATAATAGGCTGAAATATAAAAATGTAAATGAAGTTAATGTATTATTTACATACAAACTTACCTCGGTGCAAAATATGGAAATTTTGCAATTTAATCCAAAACATTTTCCTTCCCCCGTCGAGATCGATTCCACGCCTTTCTTGATTATTGAGCTTAGAAGTTGAAGAAACCCTAGCTATGGTAGCAAGTAAAATTCGGCAGCAACATGAAGAAGATGAATGGATTTTTGCTTGATTTTTCCCATTTTATTTCATTTAATATCCAAATGACCAAAATGCCCTTACTTACTAAACTTTCAAAAATTCCATCCATGTCCAATTTTTGTCCATAACTTAGAAATTGGTCAAATTCCTATTTAAGACCTCCTAATTAATATTTTAAAGCAATTTCATACTAGAAACTTCTAGAATGCAAGTTTTGTAACTTATTCAATTTAGTCCCTAACTTCAAATTAAGCACTTTATGCATAGAATTTCTTCACGAAATTTTCACACAATCATGCAATCATATCATGGTCCTCAAAATAATCATAAAATAATTATTTCTATCTCGAATTTGTGGTCCCGACATCACTATTCCGACTAGGCCCAAAATCAGGGTGTTACAAATGGAGTACCTGTCAAATGGAAAGTTATGAAGGAATGCAGTAGGAAAGAGAAATCATGAACTCAGATGGATGTACAATGGCATTTGTTGAGTACTAAAGGTCGTTGTGGATAGTAGCAGAAGGGCGTACTATGATTAAGGGTATAGTATTTCGACTTATAAGATTTCAAAGAAGTAATCTTACCACTGATTAAATTAGGCAGGATTTAGTTCGCTAGAGTGGCATAAGACCTTATTAGCCATACCAAAGGATGGGAAGTGAGCAAGTCACTCAGAAGTAATATATAGAAAGATTTTGCCAAAGACCAAATAGAATGAGGATATTTATCGAGGAATTTTAGGAAGGTAAGCTCGGAGGTCACATTAATAATGCATAATGGTGAGAAATTGAGAGCCATTTAGGCATAAGTAAGAGAAAAGAAAAGAGAGTTCGCAAAAATGACAAGAAATGTGGAAGAACTATCAAGGTGGATCGAAGGCCGATAGAATGGCCGGGGGGAATAAGTTCAATAATCTATTCACCAGAGGATAAGATCAGGAATAGGAAACATGTAACACCACTCACCCGTATTCACTATCAGAATAGGGTTATGAGGTATTACCGATCAATACACGTCATTTAACATACATTTAAGCATCCAAATTCAAATACCATTGAACACAATCACATTGTCCCTTATAAGGGCCTACGAGGCCTTAAACATGGTTTAGAAGTGGTTCGAGACTAAACCGATAACATATAAATATTTTGGAAACTTACAAATTTTTCATCAATACAGGGGTCACACGCTTGTGTGAAGAGATCGTGTGCCTCACACGCTCCAGACACGCCCATGTCTCAGGTTGTGTAAAAACAGGGCATACATAATGATTTGGGTCACACGGCCGGCCACACGCCCATGTGTCTAGCCCATGTGCTGTTCGAAGTGGCCATACACGCCTGTGTGCCAGGCCGTGTACTAGGCCATGCCAATCCTGGAGGGTATATTGACTATGCAACATTGCCAAGTCACATGCCCGTGTGCCAGGCCGTGTGCCACTTAGGGGTATAGTGGCTTGTGCCACACGGGTCGTGTGGAGCATAATGACTTCAATTTAATTTAAACACTAGGGGACACATGGCCGTATAGCATGACCGTGTGTTCTACACGGCTGAGACACACGCCCGTGTTCCTGCCCGTGTGGACAAAAATAGGCCATTTACAAGGCCAATTTGCCACCCTTTTTCATGATCACGTAAACAACCAAAAACGGTACCAATTCATCATACAATAGGTAGCCAAATCATTATCAATATACACGATTCATACCATAATCATTTCAACAAAATTAATACTCAAATCAATGCCAATTACCTATTCAAATACTTATATCATCAAGCATTAATTCACAAGCACATAACTTCGCAATTTAATAACTTAAATTACACTATATAGATCATTTACCAAACTCAAAATATAGCCATTTGAGCAACTAAGAAACCATAACCATATGATCGTGATTTTCCCGTGGTAAGTTTTATAAATTTATAATGAATTATTCTTGAAACTAACTATTATCACGATGTAGGCAATTGTACCTATCTAAAAGTAGTATAGCTTTGGCAAGACCGGATTGTCGAACCCAAAGGACCGGAGTACTAGTAATAACTGCCTTCTTATTATCTAGCCAAAAAAAAGAGACTTGTTTTAACTAACTAATTAATTAAACTAAGAACTTGCAGAAAATAGAAGTTGGGAAATTACTTTTGGGGAAAGCAATTGATTGAGACAACACCTAAGGAAAAATCCACCTAGACTTTTACTTGTTATTTTGGCTCCGAACCGAACGATTTATTCATTTAACTTGTTTCGTAGAAATCCCTACTGTATATTATTATCCCTCTCGAGACTAACAATGTCTAATCCCTAGGTTGAATAACTGAAGTTATCTCTAATTAACACTTTAAGGTTGCATTAACTCGATTTATGGATTCCTTAATTAGGTTTCACCCTAATTCGGCAAAATCTTGTCACCCTATCTCTAGGCGCGCAATCAACTCTACTTAATTATGACAAAGTTACTCCTAGTCAGGATCTATTCCTCCTCCAACTAAGAGTAGTAACTTGAAGTGATATCCTAAAATACCAAAACAAGAATTAAGAACACATAATTAAGAACAAGTCAAATATTTATCATATGATTTAGAAATAATAACAAGGTTTCGTCATAGGTTTCATCCCCCTTAGGTATTTAGGGGTTTAGTTCATAACTAAACAAGAAAACATTTCAGAATAATAAACATTTCAGAATAATAATAAATACAAAACAATAAGAAAGCCCAAAACTCTTGAAGGGGAAGTTGAGGAGAGATCTTCAGTCTTAATAATGGCTTCGGCTTCTGAGATGGATCAATCGGCTTCTTTGGAGTAATTCCTTACTTCCTATTCTCTGTCTCCCCTTTTCTTCCTCTTTTAGGGTGTATTTATAGGCTTTGGAATGCCTAAGAACCCTTAAAAGTGGCCTTTTCCGAATGGGACTCAACTTGGGCTCGGCAGGGACACGCCCGTGTGAGATAACTTTAGGCCGTGTTCGAGGTACACGAGCGTGTGTTATACCCGTGTGAATCGTGCTTCAATTCTGCCAAATTAACACGGTTGTGTGATCTGCTCGTGTGAGGAGCTCCAGGCCATGTTAATTTCGTGCTTTGGCCCATTTTCTCCATTTTCGGCCCGTTTCTCGTTTCTTTCATTCTCCTATGCCTACCTGAGAATAAAACATGAAATGAAGACATTAGGAGCATCGAATTCACCAAATCTAAGGACAAATCATTCATAAAAGGCGTGAAGCATGGGTTATAAATATGTATAAATTATGGTTTATCAAATACCCCCACACTTAAGCATTTGTTTGTCCTCAAGCAAAATCCTCGAATCACAATTAAAATTTCCTTTTCCTCAACTTATAATTCCTATCAATATTATCTCAAACCATCTCATAAGTAATCATACATTGTGAATTCAACTAAAAGAACATTAGAGCTTCAAATATTCTAAATTGAGTATTTTAATCATGAAAAACTTAAGTATCTCCCTTGCTCTAAGTAGTTATCATTGATTTGGAACCTCACAGAGTTTAACAACCTCACTAAAGATTCACTCCAATCACTGGAAGTGTTTAAGGATAATGAAATTAACACTCATCAGTCAATATGAAAAGTTATTACCATAGGCTTGCATAAAAATCAAATCTCCACCACTATAAATCGAGATGATACATCAATCCAAAGGTCTTTAAAGGGTTGTAACAAGGTTTGGTTAGGGGGTATGGTCACAGGCTGAAAGAAAGGGTTAGAATCGAGATTGTCTTGAAAAATTTCTTAACTAGAAAAATATTTAATCATCACTTGTGTACAATAAAGCTTTCTTCTTTGACTATGGAATGGGACTTACAAGCAAAAGATAACTACTGACATGTATACATGGGTTTATATATATATATAAATTTTAAGAACAAGTCAAATAATCATAAATTAACTATTAATAACAAGACATAATTCTCGAAAAAAATGAGGATCAAATTAATTTAAGGGGATTTCAATAATAACGGGTTAATGGTTAATATCGAGGGTGATACAAGGAATGGCTTGTTAGGCTCAAAGGGGTTCACTAATTGTTAATCGTGGAGATAGGCTTTTCATGGCATGAGTGGGTTAATCCTAAGTGCCTCTATCATCTTGATATATCAAATCAAATAGTGTGGTCTTGACATGCATAATCAGGCAAGTTCTAGAATAACAATTCAATATTGGCACACTCAAAGCAATAATAAAAGTGAGCATGAAAGAATTAAAAAATGCTCAAAAGGCTCAAAAATCTCACATTGATGTTTCAATCTGTGGGATTTAATTCAAAATAATACCTAAATTTGGGGAAACAACCTAAACTTTTAAATTCTTAAAAATCAACTTATCATGCTTGATTTTCTAGTGTCTTAGAGTTTAACAATCAATGCATGAATGCCTATGTTTTAATTTAAGATATATCAATCAAAATTATCAGTCAATCAAAAATCAATTTAAACATGATATGAGAGATTCACAATAGAACAAAGCACTATTCAAGGATTTTTAGATAATGAAATGATTACCCCCTACACTTAAGATATACATTGCCCTCAGTGTACAAGGTTAGAGATATAAGAAAATAAAAGATCATGAGAGAGGGAGAGAATTGAAACTTCCTGAGTGTCCTAGTTCGGAGTTATAGAGGTGGAGGAGGATACTCCGGTGGTGGTAGAGGTTGGGTACCACAAGTGCTGTGCCAAAAGAATATTATATCTCCTTATTGAGCAGGGCATGGTAACCGTGGCGAACCTTTTCCATCAGAGTTTGAAGTTCCTAAATGATTGCGAGCTTTTGGAGCTCTTTGAAAACTATGATAAAAGCAGGAACTATTTAGGGGATATTAGGAAAAATGATTTACTTGTAAAAGATAAGCTGAGATTAAAAATTATTAGATAAATATTATGGATCCTAATAAAAATAAAATGAAAGAAAAATAAAAAAATGCCTTAAATGAAAATAAAAATAAAAACATAAAATAAGAAATAAAAAATAAAAATTTCTAAACATCTTCGTCGCTAGATGGTTCGCGAGGTGGGACTGGCGATGAGAAGTGGAGGTGTTGACAAATCGGCTGTAGAGTAGCATCAATGTTGTCAAATCTGTGAAAACATTGATGTTCGAATCTATTAAGACACTCAGAGATGTCAGCGTATGAAGCCGCCGCATGAACTGGCCGAGAAAGCGGTGGTGGTGGGTGGAGAAGTGGGTCCTCATGTTGGGTAGGGACATCATCAGAAATGTCCTCAGGAACCTCCTCCTCAGTAGATTGAGCGAGACGATATTGGGGAGAGTAGGTTCCCGGCGCCTCTCAATCATCTTCATGCTCAGTATACTCGAGATGCCTTGTGGAGACATCTGGCCAATAAGGGTCAAGGATGATTCTTGGGCTGCGGTTTTGAGGATCCGAAGTGTCGTGCCAGTCGAGTCACATAGAGGCCAATGGAGATGACCCCCTTCCGATGTTGCTCTGTCTGGTGGCATATGGCAAGGGCGATGAAGTAGGCAAGGTCGATGATGTGCTCGTTGGACATACACCATAAATAATAGACGTCGTGGGTAGTGACGACGCCGGTGCTTTCTCTTCGTCCTGTCAGAGTGTGAGATAAGATAGAGTGAAGGTACCTTAGGGATAGAGGGAGAGATGATGCCTTGGTGCTACTGGGGTTGTAGGTGGCCGAACGTAGGACTAGGGCATCCCAACAACGTGAGGGAGAATGATGGATATGGCGATCAAGAGCGTGTAAGTCATTCTCCTCTCTGAACTCCTCAGTATAAAGATCCAATGCGGTACCGAACTTGGGAACTCTTAGTTGGCGGACTAATCCGCCTAAGCGAAACTGTACTATGCCGGGATCATCATAGTTTGTCATCACGGTTCGAAGATGAAACGTGGAACATAGCTCCATCATCAGCTCTAAATATGTTGGCTTGATGATCCCAAAAAATAACTCCCATGGATCGGTAGTAAGGAGGGCCCAGATCGCGTCAAGAAACTTGACTTGTTCGATAGCAGCCCAGTCGATGCAGCGGCCTGCTGTGAAAGGTCGGGCCCGTAGTATCTGAAAAAGTTCCTCTTGAGGTCCGTTGGGAAACTGGAGGAGAGGGTGACAGATTTTTGCAGTAGGGCCCGCAAAAGATGATGCTCCCTTCCTTTTCTTCGAAGCGGGGATGGCGGCTTTCTTGCCTCGTGAGGACAACATTGTATACCTATAATTAATGAAAAAAATAGTAAGTACATGAATTTAAAAAGCCATGCTTTTGAACTAACAATTTCAACCAAAATATGAACCAAAACACAACCAACACAATCTCTTTTGTTAGTATAATTTTGTGACATTATCATTGTAAGGGCATGAGGATGGTTATAGTAATGGCATGTGAATGACAAAAGAATGAAGCTTTCCTAACAACTTACATAAACATAAAATGCATGATAAAAAATCTAATAATCTATTAATCTAATAATGTAGAAAAGAATAAACAAAATGGACATATTATGATAAAAATAATAGTTATTTCAAGAATAAGCATTAAAAATGAGTAGAATAGAAGTGAAAAGAGTAAACAAACGCTAGGGGGATAGGATTGAGCGTCTAAAACAAAGTTAGAGGCGGTGCACGGGTGTGGCGTGGAGGCCGTATGGACTTGCAGTAGCTAGGGTTAGGGTTTTTGAGTGGGGAAGACAATAAATAGTGCAGGGTATTTATAGATTTTGGGGCACACGGCCAGGGGACACTCCCGTGTGTCCCAATTTCAGGCCGTGTGTTTCGTGTTTTTCCCATATTGGCGCGTCTGAAATTCAACACACGCCCATGTTTCTAGGGTGTGTTGTTTAACACGGCCGTGTTGCACAACCGTGTTTTGCCTTGTTCGCTTCTCCCACGGCCATGTATACGATCCCCACGCCCGTGTTAATTTAGCAGGTTCGCTCAAGTGTGTTAGGCACGGGCGTGTCGAAAGCCCGTGCTAACTTCTCATTTTGACCACGGTCTTAAGGCACAGGCGTGTCGTACGCCCGTGTTGTTTTGGCAGGTTCGCCCATGGCCATGTCCCACGGTCGTGGCGGTTTATCGTTGCCCGTGTTTTGGGAAAATCTTACCCTGTTTCTACACGGTCTTACACACGACCGTGTGCTTGGCTGTGTCCCTGTGGTAAACCTATTTTAAAGAGCTTTGTTAGTCATGGCAAGTGTTAAACTCTAAAATTTAAAGAATTTAGTGCAATTAGTGCTCGGGTTGCCTCCCGAGAAGCGCTTATTTATAGTCTAAGCTCTACTTACCTCTTTGTTTAATGGTCAAGGTGGTTTAAGTAGTTTGTACTTCTCATTCCTGCTATCATTCTTATCAAAATAAAGCTTTAGCCGGGAATTGTTTACCTTCAAAATGCCGAACTTAGGATGACTTACCTCTACTGTACCGAATGGGAAAATATTAAGTACCGTAAGAGGGGTTTCTTCATTCGGGTTAGGAGTGACAATGTGAGGGTCTGCGGCATCTAGTAAGACTTGATCTCCATCCTTAAGTTTATTTAGAGAGGTATCAAGCTTGTTTTGGCGTAGTTTTGGTTTGTCGGGTGTTCTCAATTTATGTGCTTGCCATTCGTCTAGCTCCTCTATCTGTAGCCTTCGTTCTTCATGAATGGGTCCTCTATTGTTGCTGGAACATGGCTCATGTACTTTTTTCAAACTTAATTTCTACACAGTGGATTGTGTCATATTATCAGTTTTAGTAGGATGGTGTGGATCATTACCTTCCATGTTCGATGTGATGCTAGAATTACGAGCTTGAAGGGTGATCGTTTTGTCTCCCACACGAAGTGTAAGTTCACCTGTGCCAACATCAATAATTTTTTTAGCAGTTGCTAAAAAGGGCCTCCCTAAAATCAAAGGGGTGTTGGTCTCCTCCTCTATGTCTAAAACAACGAAATCAACGGGAAATATGAATTTATCCACTTTCACTAGTACATCTTCAATGATACCCCTAGGAAATCGTATAGTTTTATCCGCCAATTGAATGCTCATTTTAGGTTTCCCAAGACCTAGTTGCTTAAACATTTTGTAAGACATGACATTGATACTTGCCCCTAAGTCAGCCAATGCATTATTCACATCTAAACTACCAATTAAGCAAGGAATTGTAAAACTCCCTGGATCTTTCAATTTATTAGGTAGCTTTTTCTGTAGAATAGCTGAGCAAACTATGTTTAGCTCCACGCGATGCTTCGTCCAACTTCCACTTATTTGCTAAAAGCTCTCTTAAAAATTTCATTGCATTTGGCATCTGTGACAGAGCTTCAATAAACGGTAAGTTGGTATGTAATTTTTTTAAAAGTTTAAGGAATTTACCAAATTGTTCATCTGAGCGGTCTTTCCTTGTCGCGTTAGGGTATGGCACATGAGGTTTGTATTCTACATTCACTATTTTATTATGACTTACCTCACCATCACATTTGCTTTCCATATTTTCTTGCCTTGGTTCTGGCTCAATCTCAACGCATCTTTCTTGAGCATCAATTGCATTGAGCTGTTCCCTTGGGTTTGGTTCAGTATATTACATGGCAAGCTACCTTGTGGTCGTTCAGAAATTAATTTGGATAGCTGACCTATCTGAGTTTTGAGTCCTCAAATTGATGCTTGTTAATTTTTGAGTGCTGTCTCGACATTCTGGAAATGAGTTTCTGACACCAAGATGAATTTGGATAGCATCTCCTCAAGGTTCAACTTCTTTTCCTGTTGATAAGGTGGCTATTGAAAACCCTGAGGATTCTGTGGCCTTTGATTTCCTTGACCGCCCCAAGAGAAATTTGGGTGGTTCTTCCAACCTGCATTATAAGTATTACTATATGGGTTATTTTGAGATCTAAAATTATTGTTACCCATATAGTTGACTTGTTCCTCTTCGGTTGTAGGATTGAATGGTGGGTATTATGTAAGCACACCTCCTCCACTTGAATCACACCTCATTGCTGGATGTACCTGCGTAGAACCAAGTAAACCATCAATTTTCTTATTCAGAAGTTCTACCTGATTTGACAACATAGTGACCGAATCGACGTTATAAATGCCTACTATTTTCGTTGGCTTAGTCCTCATGACTTACCACTGATAGTTATTCAGTGACATCTCTTCAATAAATTCAGAAGCCTCTTTAGGTGTTTTGTTTTTGATGGTCCCACCAGCAGCTGCATCAATCATTTGTCTTGTCGAAGGGTTCACACCGTTGTAGAATGTTTGAACTTGCAGCCATAGAGGTAATCCTTGTATCTCTCCCATGCATCATAAAGTGTTTCTAAGTCCATCTGGACAAAAGAAGATATATTATTATGCAACTTAGCTGTTTTTGCCGGTGGAAAATATTTTAATAAAAAATTTTCGATCATTTGTTCCCAAGTGGTAATGGACCCTCGTGGTAGTGAGTTCAACCATTGTTTAGCTTTATTCCTCAGTCAAAAAAGGAATAACCGAAGGTGAATGGCATCATCAAAAATACCATAATTTTGAAAGTGTCGCACGGTTCTAGGAAATTTGCCAAGTGAGTGTTGGGGTTCTCATCCTGCAAACCATCAAACTGAATAAATTGCTGTATCATCTAAATCGTGTTAGGTTTCAGTTCAAAACTATTTGCAGCAATAGCAGGCCTAGCTATACTTGACTCAGTTCCTGTAAAATTAGGTTTAGCATAATCTACATAGGACGAGAAGTAGGATTCTGATTTGCTAATTCAGCGAGTATGGTTGGAGGTAGTGGATTGTCCTGATTTTCAGCCATCTCATCTGCTGTAGTTGAGATATCGTCCTCTTGCTCTTCCTCTATGTATCTTAAGCTGCGCTTGATTTCTCATCGATTTCTATGAGCTATACGATCAATTTCCTCATCAAAAAGCAATGGTCCTGACAGGTTTCCTCTAGTCATAAACTACAAGAACTATCAGGAGAAAAAGAAAGAAAATTAGTAAAATAAAATTAAAGATAATTTGCAAGAAAATAAATGGCTAAAGTAATAAAAATTGAGCGTTCCTAATATCTTAGTCCCTGGTAACGGTGCCAAAAACTTGATCATGATTTTCCCATGATAAGTTTTATAAATTTATAATGAATCAGTTTTCAAACTAACTATTATCACGACGTAGGCAAGTGTACCTATCGAACAATAGTATATCTTTAGCAATACCGGATTGTTGAACCCAAAGGACTAGGAGTACTAGTAATGACTGTCTTCTTATTATCTAGCCGAAGAAAAGAGATTTGTTGTAACTAACTAATTAATTAAACTAAGAACTTGTAGAAAATAGAAGTTGGGAAATTACTTTTGGGAAAAGCGATTGATTGAGGCAATACCTAAGGAAAAATCCACCTAGACTTTTACTTGTTATTCTGGCTTCGAACTGGACTATTTATTCATTTAAATTGTTCTGTAGAAATCCCTACTGTATAATATTATCCCTCTCGAGACTAACAATGTCTAATCCCTAGGTTGATTAATCGAGAGTTATCTCTAATTAACACCCTAAGGTTGCATTAACTCGATCTATGGATTCCCTTATTAGGTTTCACCCTAATCCAGCAAAATCTTGTCACCCTATCTCTAGGCGCGGAATCAACTCCGCTTAATTATGACAAAGTTACTCCTAGTTAGGGTCTATTCCTCCTCGAACTAAGAGTAGTAACTTGAAGTGATATCCTGAAATACCAAAACAAGAATTAAGAACACATAATTAAGAACAAGTCAAATATTTATCATACGATTCAGAAATAATAACAAGGTTTCGTCATAGGTTTCATCCCCCTTAGGTATTTAGGGGTTTAGTTCATAACTAAACGAGAAAACATCTCAGAATAATAATAAATACAAAACAATAAGAAAACCAAAAACTCCTGAAGGAGAAGTTGAGGAGAGATCTTTAGTCTTGATAATGGCTCCGGCTTCTGAGATGGATCAATCGGCTTCCTTGGAGTAATTCCTTACTCCCTATTCTCCATCTCCCCTTTTCTTCCACTTTTAGGGTGTATTTATAGGCTTTGGAATACGTAAGAAACCTCAAAAGTGGCCTTTTTTGAATTGGACTCAACTTGGGCTCGGTAGGGACACGCCCGTGAGACACGTCCGTGTGCAATAACTTTAGGCCATGTTTGAGGTACACGGGCGTGTGTTATACCCGTGTGAATCGTGCTTCAATTCTGCAAAATTGACACGTTAGTGTGATCTGCCCGTGTGAGGAGCTCCAGGCCGTGTTGATTTCGGGCTTTGGCCCATTTTCTCCGTTTTTTACTCGTTTCTCGTTCCTTTGGTTCTCCTATGCCTACCTGAGAATAAAACATGAAATTAAGACATTAGGAGTATCGAATTCACCAAATCTAAGGAGAAATCATTAATAAAAAGTGTTAAGCATGGGTTATAAATATGTATAAATTATGGTTTATCACTACATTTATACTAAAACGTACCAAAATAAGCCCTCAATCATGGCTATATATACAAAACAAACATATACATTTACAAGCCAACTCTCATGGCTATATTCACAACGAAAGTATCACAACTAGCCTATTCATGCCATATACCAAATATACATAACTCAAAAGTACCAACTTAGGTGTTTGATAGTGCGATGATGTTTCCGAGGAATCTCGTATCCGAGCTAGCTTTAATTCTTTATAAAACATAAACAAATAACACAAAGTAAGCTTCATAGCTTAGTAAGTTCGTAAGTGAATAACTCAATTCATCAAATAAATTTAGTTCAATCAATTACACATTACCAAATCATAACCATATTAACTACAAACCTTTCTCATGTCTCAAAACATGATTAAGTACCATCTCATTGAACTTTCTCTATTTAACACTCGAATAGGTTTCGTACGTACCTGTGTCACCTCGTACTAACCTTTTTCTCAATCACATCATTCATTTACCCATTGAACCATTCAGAATAAAAGCCAGATACTCAAGGATCACAATCAATAAATACCTATACCATGGCCCACAGCCAAATCAAGGTAACTTATCTGGAGTACTTATACCATGGCCCATAGCCAAATCAAGGTACCATTCGCATCCGAAGAGCCGATATCATGGCCCAAAGCCAACACAATAGTCTAATGACATGTCACTAGCATCTTAAACTATTCATAAGGTTCAATCGGGAAGTTTCACTTGTCGATTTCATCGTCGAACACATCCATAGAGTTGTATTCACAATTCAATCATTATCAGTAATCTCATAACCACAGTTCATGCAATATCAAAGCATATAGCATACATTTATAATGAAATTTCCACAAAAGAACTTACCTCGTAATCAAAACTAACGGATTGGATCGACTATTCAATAACCTTTCTTTTCCCCCGATCTAAATTCAAATTCTTTCTTTCTTGATCTATATGAATCCAAAATTAACTCACTTATTCATTGATTCATTCAATTCAATCCACAAGCACATATTTAGGCATTTTTACACTTTAGCCCCTAAAGTTCCACATTTTAACAATTTAGTCCTTAGCACATAAAAACACAAATTACACAATTTCTAACTAAATTCATGAGAGGCGAATTTCTATAGGGTCCTTAGCAGCCTTAAACTTTCATTTATTTCACATTACAACCCCTCAATTTACACTTTTCACAATTAAATCCTTAAAATGCATTTTTACCTAAAGTCACTTAACAAAACATTTAAATCTATCAACAAATAGTCATTTTCCATTATCAAAATTCAAATGCTGAAATATTCATCAATGATACTTCACAAAATTATGAACAAATTCGAAAATTAAGGCACAGGCTAGTTAGAATACGAAGCAACGATTACAAAAACATAGAAATTATAAAAAACCAAGCTAAAACCATACCTTAATCAAATCAAGAATGTGTCGAACCCTAGATGGACATGGAAGCTTTCCTTTTCTTCTTCAAAATTTAACTAGATGATAATGAGAGAATAAAAATGGCTTTTTTTATTAATAATACTTTAATAACCAAATTACCATACTAACCTTTAATAAAAACCATTAAAATCATCATATTAATGTCCATCTTTGTCCACTCACAATTAAAATGGTTTAATTACCATTTAAGGCCATAATATTTAAAAGTCAAAGCTATTTGAAACTTTTAACTAATAGAATGCAACTTTTGCATTTTACGCGATTTAGTTTTTTTCTCAAATTGAGTTGTTAAACGATAAGATTAGCTCGCGAAATTTTCACACATACATGCTATCATGCTGTAAATGCATAAAATAATATTAAAATAATTTTATAACATCGAATTTGTGGTTCCAAAACCACTATTCTGATTTAGCTAAAACTGGGCTGTTACAACTCCCCCCTTTGGAATTTTCGTCCCCGAAAATCTTACCACTAAATAGGTTCGGGTATTGTTTTCTCATAGCATCCTTGGGTTCCCACATAGCTTCTTCAACCCAGTGTCGATTCCATAATACTTTCACTAATGAAATTTTCTTATTTCTCAGCTCTTTGATCTCACTAGCTAAAATTAGAATCGATTCTTCAGCATATGACATATCTGACTGAATTTCAACTTTAGTCGGGGAAATGACATGCGAAGGATTGGATCGATATTGTCGAAGCATTGACACATGAAACACACTATGCATTTTCTCTAACTCAAACGGTAAAGATTGTCAATAAGCAACTGGCCCGACTCACTCAATAATCTCGTATGGTCCGATGAATCGCAGGCTCAATTTCTCTGTTCGACCAAATCGCAATATCTTTTTCCACGGTGACACTTTCAAAAACACTCTATCCCTGATCTGAAACTCAATATCTTTCTATTTCAAGTCTACGTACGATTTCTGTCGATCCAAAGCTACTTTCAGACTATTACGAATTACTTTTACTTTTTCTTCAATCTCTCTGAGCATATCAACCCCGTGAATCTTGCTCTCACTAAGCTCAGTCCAATACAATGGTGTTTGTCATTTACATCTATATAGAGCTTCGTATGGTGCCATCTTTATACTCGATTGAAAGTTATTATTATAAGCAAATTCAATCAGTGGTAGGTATTTCTTCCAACTACCTTCAAACTCAAGAATGCAACATCTCAACATATCCTCAAGTATCTGAATAACTCGCTCGGATTGAACATCCATTTGCGGGTGAAACACAGTGCTAAAATGCAGCTTTGTACCTAAAGCTTCTTGCAATTTCTTCCAAACTCGCGATGTGAATCCCAGATCTCTATCTGAAACAATAGATAATGGCACTCTGTGCAATTGAACAATCTCTGAGATATACAACTCAGCCAATTTATCAAGCGAGAAATCTGTACGTACTGGAATGAAATGAGTTGAGTTCTTCAATTTGTCAACAACAACCTATATCGCATCTTTCTTTTTCAGAGATAAGGGCAAACCTGATACAAAATCCATTGTTACTTGATCCCACTTCCACTTGGGAACCATAATAGGCTGTAATAAACCTGACGGCACTTGATGCTTAGCTTTGACTGGCTGACATATCAAACATTTCAAAACAAATTCTGAGATATCTCGTTTCATGCCATGCCACCAGTAATGTTGTTTCAAATCATTATACATTTTCGTGCTTCCTGGATGCACTGATAAACAACTACTGTGTGCTTTATTTAGAATTCTCCGAATAAGCTCAGAATTTCTTGGTACACATATTCTATCACGAAACATCAAACAGTCATCAGACCCTATTCGAAACTCAAAATCAAAAGTCAACTCACACTGAGCTCACTTTGCTTGCAATTAATTATCAAATTTTTGAGCCTCACAAATCTACTGTAGATATAACGGTCTCGCTTTTAATTTAGCTACTATCGAACCATTGTTAGACAACACTAATTGTGTGTTCAAAGCATGCAAAGCAAATAAGGACTTTTGGCTCATTGCATCAGCAACTACATTTGCTTTCCCCGGATGATAACCAATCACTAATTCATAGTGTTTTTAGCAATTCTAACTATCTTCGTTGACGTAAATTCAATTCTTTCTAAGTCATCAGATATTTCAAACTTTTGTGATCGGTATAAATATGACATTTCTCACCAAACAAGTAATGACGCCAGATTTTGAATACGAAAACTATTGCGGCTAACTTAAGATCATGCTCAGATAATTCTTTTCGTGTGGCTTCAATTGTCTCAAGGCATGAGCTATAACTTTGCCTTCCTGCATCAAGACACAACCTAGGCCATTTAATGATGCATCACTGAAAACTACAAATTCTTTACCCGATTTAGGCTGAACTAACACTGGTGCCTCTGTCAACAATGCCTTCAACTATTCAAAACTCTGCTGACACTATTCTGACCACTCAATTCCAACATCTTTTTGAAGCAATATCATCATCGAAGTCGTAATCATCAAGAAGCCTTTCACAAATTGTCTATAATAGCCGGCTAGTCTTAGAAAACTTCAGACTTCAGATACATTTCTCAGAGGCTTCCAATCTATAATCGCAGAAATTTTGTTCAGGTCTACTCAGATACCGGTGGCTCAAACTATATGTTCCAGAAAACCAACCTCTTTTAGCCAAAATTTACATTTGCTAAACTTTGCAAACAATGTTTATCTCTCAAAATTTGTAACACAATTCTCAAATGCTCAGCATGCTCAAATTCATCATAAGAGTAAATCAAAATATCATCAATAAACACAACGACGAATCGGTCTAAGTACAGCCTAAAAATTCGGTTCATCAAATCCATAAAAACACAAGTGCATTCATTAGTCTGAAAGGCATAACAAGAAATTCGTAGTGTCCATACCTTGTTCTAAATGCAGTCTTTGACACATCCGAGTCTTTCACTCGCAACTGGTAATAACTTGATCTCAAATCAATTTTTAAAAATACTATTGCCCCTTTTAATTGATCAAACAAATCATCAATCCATGGTAGAGTGTATTTGTTCTTTATGGTCACTTTATTTAGCTGCTATAGTCAATACACATTCTCATTGTGCCATCTTCCTTTTTCACAAATAATACCGATGCACCCTAGAGAGAGAAACTCGGTCTAGCAAAACCCTTATCTGTCAACTCTTGCAACTGAGTTTTCAATTCTTTTAACTTTGTCAGGGCCATTCTGTACGGAGCTATTGATATTGGTGTTGTTCGCGGTACTAATTCAATACCAAATTCAACTTCTTTGATATGTGGTAAGCTCGATAACTCTTTGGGAAATACATCTGGATACTCGTACACAATTGGTATTGATTCAATCTTTGTTTCTGTCACTTCCGTATCAAGTACATAAGCAAGGTAAGCTTCACACCCCTTTCTCACAAATCTCTGAGCTAACATAGATGATATTACAACTGGCAAACTGTTCAGATCATCAGATTCAATTCTGATAGCCTCATTATTCTGACACTTCAATTCAATTGTCTTTCATCTACAATTCACTATAGCACCATGCATCATTAGCCAATCCATTACATCAAATTCATCAAATGGAAACAACATCAGAGTAGCAAAAAAATAGAAATCCCGATGTATTAATGGAAAATTCTTGCAAACTTTATCAACTAAAACACATTTGCCTAAGGGGCTCGATACTCTAATCATAAATTCAGTAGACTCTATAGGCAAAGTCTTACTAAGTACTAAATTCACGCATATATCTTGGATCTATCAATACAATCACATTAGTATCATAGAGAGTGAAAGTACCGGTGATAACATCTGGTGATGATGCCTTCTCCCGTGCATGGATAACATAAGCTCGGACAGGTATTCTAGATCTCATAGTAGAGTCTTTTGTCGCCCCTCGACTACCACTCACATTCCCAGAATTTCTTGGTTGTCTTCCTCTATTCGATGTATTACTCGGTCTCACATTCTGAAGTCTATCTTTCTCACCCATATCAAGACAGTCTTTAATGAAATGATCCAGCGAGCCACATTTGAAGCAAGCTTTATTACCTTTATTCCAACATTCTCAAAAATGTTATCTTCTACAATGCTGACATTTAGGTTTATTATCTCTTACACTGCTAACACTAGCTATTGATGTAGCTTGAGCTATAGAACTAGAGTGTTGTTTTCTACTATCTCTGTTTGAATATTCATTTGAAGCATTTGGGTAAGTTTACGGATCTCTGGATTTCTTCGATGAAGATTGATATGGCTTATTCATTGATCTTTTTCTCAAGTCTCTAGCTTCTGAATCTGCTTTTCTCTTTTATTTTCTAAGATCCTCAGTTTTACAAGCCATTTCAACCAGAACGATAAATTCTTTCAATTTAAGAATCCTGACTAATAGTTTTATATCCTCGTTCAACCCATCAACGAACCGTTTATACATAATCTCCTCAGTAAACACATACTCTTGAGCATACTTGCTTAAACGTACGAATTCTCTTTCATACTCAGTGACAGCCATCCGGCCTTGTTTCAACTCTAGAAACTCTTTATGCTTCTGATCGAGAAATCTTTGACTGATGTACTTCTTTTGAAATTCAGATTGAAAGAACTCCTAAGTAACTCGTTCTTTAGGAACCACAGATATCAATGTTTTCCACCAATGCTACGCATTATCTCTCAGCAAAGATACAACATATTTGATACATTCATCAGAAGTACAAGACAATTCATTAAATACTCGAATGGTAATTTTGAGCCAGAACTTAGCTCTCTTCGCATCATCATAACAGTAGCCCGAAACTCTTCAGCCTTATGTTTTTGAATCTTATCTATTGGCGGTTTGTCCAATCATATCGGTCTATAACTTGAGAAATAATAGGGATTTGTTGAGGAATAGATGGAGGTGGAAGTTGTTGAGTAGCCAAATTCATTCAAACAAACTCTGTAAACCACTCACTCATCAACTGGAAAAAGGCTTATTTAGGTCTAGAGTCTAATGGCGCTGCTCCATGAGCAGGTGCGGGCCCATTACTCTCTACGTCATCAGCTACAACTCGTTCAAGATTCATTACTCTACGAAAACACAATTTAAGCTGTTAGGAATCATCACACTATTGTAGAATATATATAACTGGTTATCTCTCAAGGTTTGTAAAACTGTTCTCAGATGCTCTGCGTGTTCACTCTCATCACGTGAGTAAATCAGTATGTTGTCGATAAAGACCACCATAGACTTATCCAAGTACGGCAAAAAATGTGATTAATCAAGTCCATAAACACCGCAGGGGCATTTGTTAAACCGAAGGGCAGAATAAGAAACTCATAGTGCCCATACCTTGTCCTAAACGCGGTTTTCGGTACAATTTGCTCCTTAACCCTTAGCTGGTAGTAGCCAGACCTTAAGTCGATCTTAGAAAACATGGTGGCTCCCTTCAACTGAACGAACAAATCATCGATCCTTGGCAAGGGATACTTGTTCTACACAGTCACCTTGTTGAGCTGTCTGTAGTCTATACATAAACTCATCGATCCATCCTTTTTCTTCACAAATAGTACTGGGGCACCCCATGGAGAAAAACTCGGTCTCAAAAAACCCTTGTCAGTTAACTCTTGTAGTTGAAATTTCAACTCCTTTAACTCCGTAGGAGCCATCTTGTACGGAGCAATTGAGATGGATGTTGTACCAGGGACTAACTCAATTCCAAATTCGACGTCCCTCACTGGAGGCAATTCGAGCAATTCTTTCAGAACATACCACTGGCACTGATTCGATCTTCAATTCAGACGCTTGAGTATTCAACACTAAAGCAAGGTAAGCTTCGTACCCTTTTCTCAAATATCTCACTGCCGACATGGACGATATCACTATAGGCAAAATGTCTAATTCACCCATTTCAACTCGAGGAACATCACCGTCTTCACATTTCAACTCAATAGATTTCCTTCCATAGTCCACTATAACACTATGAGAAGTTAACCAATCCATCCCAAGGATTACATCAAATTCATTAAATGGCAATAACATAAAGTTAGCCGGAAAACAATGACCTCTAATTGTTAAAGGACAATTTCTACACACTTGGTCAAATAACACATGTTTGCCTAAAGGGTTTGACACTTTTACCACAAATTCAGTGGACTCGACTAGCATGTTCATACGGGGTATCAATTCCATACGAATATAAGAATGGGTAGACCCCACGTCAATCAAAGCAACAATAGATATATTTTGGATAGAAAAGGTACCCGTAATCACATCGAGAGAGACTCCGCCTCTTCAAGGACACGTATA
Source organism: Gossypium anomalum (assembly GCA_025698475.1). Classification (NCBI taxonomy): domain Eukaryota; kingdom Viridiplantae; phylum Streptophyta; class Magnoliopsida; order Malvales; family Malvaceae; genus Gossypium; species Gossypium anomalum. The sequence continues at coordinate 47,878,307 of CM046965.1, forward strand.
GCATAAGTCCTTGCTGGCGATCGGCCCTCGAACCTCACAGTTGAATCTCTAGGAGTACCTCTACTGCTAGCCCCACTGCTCGGATTCTTCTGTGGTCTACCCCTCGAAGAGTACTACTCGCCCTCACATCTTGCTTTTTCTCTTTATCATCTGATTCGGGACACTTTCGGATGAAGTGGTCTAGTGATCCACATTTGAAGCAACCTCTCTCATTCCCTTGGCACTCGCTGGAATGACACCTACCACATTGTAGTCACTCTGGCCTATTTGGCTGAGCACTGCCAACACTCGCGATAGAAGAGGTTTGAGCTTTAAATGTCGTGTGCTGCTTGTTCTTCTTTCTACCTAAAAACTCCACTGAAGCATTCAATCGGGTAGTGAACTCTCTTGATCTTTTAGATGAGGACTGATGTGATTTCCCCATCTATCTTCTCTTTGAGTCTCGAGACTCAATATCGGCTTTTCTCTTTTCTTTGGCTAACTTCTCTGCCTTACATGCTCTCTCTAGTAGTACCACAAGCTCCTTCAATTCTAGGATGCCCACCAGAAGTCGAATATCTTCATTCAACCCATCCTCGAATCTCTTGCATATTATGGCTTTTGTAGATATGCACTCCCGCGTATATTTACTGGGTCTCACAAACTCATGTTCATATTCTGTCACTGTCATACGACCTTCCTTCAATTCTAAAAAATCTTTCCTTTTTTGGTCTATAAACCTCTGGCTAATGTACTTCTTTCGAAACTCTTCTTGGAAGAATTCCCAAGTTATCCTCTCTCTTGGTACAACAGACAATGAGAGTATTGGTAGGCCGAGTCTTGTAGGAGTGACACTGCACACTTCACGCACTCCTCAGGTGTGCACGATAGCTCATCAAATACCCTAATGGTATTTTCCAACCAGAACTCTGCTATTTCTGGGTCATCATCAATATTAGCTTGAAATTCCTTGGCCCTTTGCTTTCAAATTTTGTCTACCGAGGGTTTCTCTCTCCTAACCATATCCACTCCTTGCGGGGCTACAGGGGCATGCTGAGAAATCGGAGGAGGTGGGGAAGGTGGAGTGTTCGGATTCACACGAACAAACTCTATGTACCAAGCGTCCATCATGTGGAGGTAGGCTTCTTTAGCCCCTCCTCCCTGACCCATTGTTACGGGCTCACTTTCGACTGGTGCGGTCCCTTCGGTGGGAGCCGGTACATTAGTCTCCACATCATCTGTCGTAGCCACATCAGGATCTATTTACTATATAAATAAAAACACAGTTTATCCCATCAGGAGCCGTCACACTATCAATATACAATTATGGAATGTATAGCTAAACTTGTACTCACGCTAGGTTAGTCTTAAAATCGACTAAACCATAGATCTGATACCACTAAATGTAACACCCCACACCCGTGCCCTACGTCGGGACGGAATATAGGCGCTACTAAACTTAAACATGTACATACCACATTTTTGAGTCCCTAAGACTTGCTCAAATTTAAAAATTTTTTGAACTATGTTTAAAATTCCTTAACATAGACTTATAAGACCCCAAACATCCATTGGAAACCACTTAGACCAACTCGGGCTCTTTAACTATCTATTTAAAAATGACCTTTGAAACAGGGCAAACACCCCTGTGGAATTTGAACTTGGTTGTGCTGAAATTCCATGTGGTTCACACAGCCTAAGCATGAGGGGACACGCCCATGCCCCGAGCCCGTGTGAATTAAATTCTAAATTCGAACCTATAGGGGTTTTCACACGGCATGACACACACCCGTGTCCCTTACACGGCCATGACACGCCCGTGTCTTAGCCTGTGTCTAAAAACCTTGGCATTCTACTTCTGACATCAGCATCCAATTAGGGGCACACGGCCAAGGCACACGTCCGCGGCCAAAGGTCGTGTCCTCCACACGGCTGAGACACACGACTATGTCTCTGCCCGTGTGTTTACTACCATGCATATTGACTTGCAAATTTTACGTGCAGGGGACACACAGCCGAACAACACACCCATGGGGTTAACCGTATGTCACTCGCGGTCTAAACACATGCCCGTCTGTCTACCCGTGTGGACAATATAAGGCTATCTACCAAGCTCTTTGCACCCTGAAACACAATATAACAACATCCACCATACTAAAGTCTACTATGACGTGATTCCTCAATCCAACAGCCACAACTAAGACCTCCACACAGTTCGTATATGCTTAAGAAATCAATTCAAGCACTTTGCTATCCAAACATTGAGATTCATACGTTCAACCATACCAACAAATTTCTCATTCATGAAAGACCTTCTTGTATTCATAAAATAATTTTATTAGCCACTTTTCATAGCCTTATACAAAATGAATCAATACTAATACAAGCCAACACATTTGGCCGTCGAAAAATGTGACACTAAAACAAAATCAAAAGTTCCTATACATGCGACAATCAAAATAAAAGGACTAACTATACCAAGTGCTTGAGACGATAGTGTGACTGGCTTCTCTGATGTAGGCGATGATCCTCGAGCTACTTTGGTGGCACTATAAGAAAATTGAAAGGAAATAGAGTAAGCATAAAGCTTAGTAAGTTGCATGAAAATAAGCATCAACTAATTATCATAAAACAATATGCTCATGACCTTTCATAGCTTATTCATGCATACCATAAATAGACGTAAGTACAACTTACTCATCACCATTCAATACACTTCATATTGCATATATTGAGCCCAAATCTCATACATTTCAAATAGGTACCTGTACCACTCATCATGATTATACTTTTCTCTTTACGATATAAATTATAAATCTTTTGTTGAACCATTTGGAATACTACCAGATATTTTATAGCTCCGAACATGGGATAAGATGCCGACGCCATGTCCCAGACATGGTCTTACACTGGCTTTCATATAGCAAGGCCGATGCCATATCCCAGACAGGTCTTACACTGGCCCTCATCTATCGGTGTTGATGCCATGTCCCAGACAAGTCCTCCACTAACACACAACAAGCTGACGCCATGTCCCAAACAGGTCTTACACTAACACACAACAAGTTGACGCCATGTCCCAGAAAGGTCTCACACTAGCTTGTATATCGAGAGGCCGATGCATGTCCCGGATATGTCTTACGCTAGCTCTCGTCTCAACGTCGATGCATGTCCCCAACATGTCTTACACTGGCTTAAATATCTCGAGGCTGATGCATGTCCCAGAAATGTCTTACACTGGCTCTCATACTGTGGCCGATGTCCTATACATGTCTAACATTAGCACACATATCACCCAAGTGTCACGGTATAAATATCCAAGTCTATTCCAAATGTTCAACGAAAGTCTTTCTACGTTAATTTCTTAACATGCATTCTCATATTCACAATCAAAATAATTTATGCAATATCATGTCAATTACACATCATAAGGATATAGCTGCATTATTAACACACAACTTACCTCGGATTAGAAAATGTAGACGACTAGTTCGGCTTAGTCCACTAGCTTTGCTTTTCCTCGGTCTAGGCCCAGATTTTGTAATTCTTGATCTATAATGATAAAAATTCACAAATTTAATCATTTTATCAATCTAGGTACTAAAAAATTTATAATTGGGCAAAATAACCATTTTGCCCCTAGACTTTCACAAAATGACCGTTTTACCCTTAGACCTGAAAATTGATTTTTATTACATTTTCTCATTACTCAAGCCTAGCCGAATACTTTTATACTAGGAGTAGCCCACAATTCTCATTATTTCTCACATTTATCACCTATTTTACAACTTATGCAAAATGGTCCTTAGTTAGGGTTTCCATGAAAACTACTTCACAAAAGTTGTTTATTTCACAACCATGATTCATTTTCTTCCATAAAATTTTAGAAAACAACATGAACACTCTCATGGTAAAACCCTAGACTTTCAACCATTTTGCAAAATAGTCCCCTCATTTGAAAGCTCATGCTACATGGGTTCTAAAAATACAAAAATCACCAAGAAAGACCATCAAAATCAATTACTTGTGAGGGTTACAAGTTGCTAAAATTTTCAAGCATTCAAACCCCTATTTTTCTGGTGTTTTTCTTTGGAGAAGAAGATGAAAAAGGGATGATATCATCTTTCTTTTATTTTATTTTCTTTTTGGTCAATTAAGTCACCAAATTTCACCTATCATTTGACTATTTTATTTTCCTTGTCTCATGGCTGGCCAAGCACCATCCTAGGGTCTATGCATTTTAAATACCCCAAATTTTATAATCCATGGCCATTTAACACTATTTGCTAGCAAATCACAACCTTTTCCCTTTATGCGATTTAGTCATTTTTCAAAATTAAGTGTCCAATCGTTAAAATTAATTCACCAAAATTTTCATACACTCATATAATCATACAATGACACCAGAATAATAATAAAAATAATTTCTTGGCCTCAAATTTGTGGTCCCCAAACCACTGTTCTAACTAAGCCCGAAATCAGGCTGTTACACTAATAACTCATTATTGAATTAAAATATAGAAATAAAACAATAGGTGTGTAGAACATTAAAGAACAATTCAAAGTAAGAATTTAGTAATTCTCATGATAAAGTGTTACGAATCAAGTGTTTATCCAGAAATTATAGCTTGTCAATCTCCAATTGACTACTAGGTAAAAATATCTAATATAAGAAATTACAAAAGAAAATGAAATCTAGCTCTAATTACAAAGAATCTAGAGTCGCCCTTTTAGGGGCCCAATTGGCTATTGAAAATGAAGAAACGGATACAAATTTTAATTATCTTTGGGCTATTATTGATTTATAGGATATGGATTTCTCTACGGCCTAGAGAGTATGATAAAGGAATAAGATGTGCAGGAGTGAAAGGTATTTATGGAAATGAGTTTCTTCCTAACAAAGAATCTAGTCCTTGTAACAAATGTGATTTGAGTTGGAGTGAAGGTGAATATTATTCCTAAAAAAATCAAAATTAGGAAAAGTTAAAATATTTTTTGAAATTGAAGAAAGGTAAATTGAGGAGATCGAGTTTAGAAAGGGGAGAAGTAGGAAATGTCAAAGTAAATTTCCAAAACATTTCTCGTCAAGGGAAACTATTGCAATTGGATCTTTATTTGATTCTAAATTTCTTAATCCAAAAAAGAAGTTATGGGAGGGAGTAATAGACGTATAAGAGCTTGGGAAAAAGTTGGGTCTTAGGGTCATCGGTAATAAAAATCAAGCCATTGGAAAATTGGTGGATATTAAAGAGAGAAGATTAAACTAGGATTTTTAAACGGCTAATTTTTTCCCTTTTTTAAGGTTTTGATCTTTGGTCCTTATATTATTGGGTTTTTCTGGCATAAGTTATATTAAATAGTTGTAACATCCCAAAATTGGGCCTAGTCGGAACAGTGGTTTCGGGACCCCAAATTCGATGTTAAAATATTTGTTTTATGATTATTATGAGGTCTAGGATATGAAAATAAGTATGTGTTAAAGTTTCATGAAGAAATTTTAAGTATAAGGTGTCCAATTGGAAATTAGGGACCAAATTGAATAAATTGAAAAAATTGGGTTCTAGAAGTAATTTGTACGAAATTGCTTTGAATTATTAATTAGAAGGTCTTAAAGAGTAATTTTCCCAATTTCTAAGTTTTTGGACAAAAATGGGCATGCATGGAAAATTTTGAAAGTTTTGTAAGGAAGGGCATTTTCGTTATTTGGTAATAAACTAAATAGAAAGGGAAAATGAATGTAAAAATTAGACATTCTTCTTCTCCATGCTGTCGAAAATTGAAGGGTCTCCATAGCTAGGGTTTTCAACATTTTCAAGCTCAATAGTAAGTGTTCCCTAACCCCGTTTTTAATGTTCTTTGTATTTTTGAAATTCTCGTAACATGTTATGGAGGATTACGGAAGTTAAATGTTGGATAAACATATTTTACTAGGTGATTTTTCATGAAAACACCAAAAAGAGACCTAATTTGAAAAGATATGAAATGTGTGGTAGAAATGTGAAATAGAGGAAAATGTGGACTAGTATGAGCTTAAGATACATTCGGCTAGGCTTGGGTACCTAAGGAATTACATGCATTTCATTATACGAGCCTTAGGACTAAATTGTAAAAAGTATGAAAGGATAGGGGCAAATTGGTCATTTTTCCCGAGGGTGAGTCTTAAGCCGAAAATGAACAATGTGAATATTAATAATTTATTTTTACTGATATAGACCCCGAGGAACCAATTCTAGAGGTCGACCGTGGAAAACAAAAGGTTTCGAAATAACCAAAATACGAACTCAAAGCAATTGCCAGGTAAGTTCATGTAACTCGAATGTAAACTATTTTAAATACATTAAAACTGCATGTTCATGTATGAATTAATAGTGATATTCAACGGATGATAATTCATGAAAAATTGATGTTGTGAGGAAATGTCCTGGTTGAATAAAAAGGATATCTGATGGACTTTTCGAAAATGAATTGATGGTGAAAAGGATATAGCTCGGATGGGTGATCCTATAGTGATCTAGCCTCCTGAAGAATATATGTGCTGAAATGGATTTAGCCCGGATGGGTAATCCGATTTGGATCTGAATTGAGCCTGGACTGGTAATTCAGATCCGAACTCATAGGAGTATATGTCAATGTAAGGGATTTAGCCTGGACTGGTAATCCCGACATTGCTCTATGAGTTTATGTAGCCTGGACTGGAAATCCTGCCGTAAGAGCGAGGTTTACGAGAGTGCGTACTTAAAATGATCACTTGCATGATTTGACGGTAAATGGAATATCCATCGAGATTTTTGCGAAAATTCAACGGGAATAAAATGAGAAATGAAAATGGAAATGTTTGAATTGATGAGCTCACCTAAAACTAATGTTATAATGTTTTGGCATGAGACTAACTTGATGGTTAAGTATTTGTGATAGGGAAATTATACTATGCATGTTTGGCATGAATATCTTTTATGGTTCTATGCTAAATAACCGATAAGTTTACTTTCTCGTTATCCGAACTTACTAAGCATGTTAATGCTTACCCCCTTTCATTTCCCTTGTCTTATAGGGCTCGTGGACTCGTGAAGATTGGAAGACAATTGGAGCATTGTCACCACTATCAACTTGTCTTGCCTTAGTATATAGAAACTCTTATTTTGTTATAATGGCATGTATAGGATTCTTGGTTATTTTGTTATATGTGTCATTTGGCTAGCCAATGTAAAGGCTTAAATGATATGCTTATTCATTTTGTATATGGCCATGAGGCATGGCTCATTTTAATGTAGGTTGTAAACCTACTAATTGTGCATGTTTATGCTTGAACGTTTCATGTTATAGTAAATGTGATATATCATGAATAGACATGTGAAATGTGGCCAGATCACTTGGGGATGATTTAGGTCATAATTGGCATAAGTTATAAAATGAGCCAAATGATAAAATGTGATTGTTAAATGGTAACCCTAACAAAAAAAAAAGGTAATATCAATATAGGATTAGAAGGGACATGAAGCAACATGCATGACCATGGCTAAGGAAGTTTAAGGGTACAATTATACCATGATAGATGTCCAAGGGGCATATTAGTATGTATGGTTGGTTAAGGGTGACCAAAGGATTGGAAAATAGCCTCTAAAATTATCCACATAGGTAGACACACAGGCATGTGTCTAGGCCGTGTGTGACACACGGTCAGCTCCATGGGCGTGTTGTACGGCCATGTGTCCCTTGCACCTACAATTTTTAGGTCAATATGCATGGTAGTAAACACACGGGCAGAGACACGTGTGTCTCAATCGTGTGGAGGACACGACCTAGTACACGGGCGTGTGTCTTGGCCGTGTGCCCCTAGATGAATGATGATGTCATAAACAAAATGTCCAGGTTTTTGGACAAAGGCGACAACACGGGTGTGTCTAGGCCATGTGAGGGACACGGGCGTGTGCTCGGCCGTGTGAAAACCTTTATAGGTTCGAAATGGAAAATAAATCCTAATAATTCTACACGGGTAAGGGACACGGGCGTGTGCATTGCCTCCATACGGGCATGTGGGGCTTAAATCTAGAAATTTTCTAAAAATTTTCTTAAGATTTTGGTTTTGTCCCAAATTGCTTTTAACACATGTTTTGTACCTCGTAGGTCCGTAATAGGGACAATATGATTTTGTTTGATTGGTTTTAATTTGGAAAGAAATTTTATAAACCATATTTTTTGAAAATTTCCTGTTTATGTACGATAATGCCTCGTACGTTGTCCCGGTCTCGGGTATGGGTAAGGGGTGTTACAATAGTGATGGTTTTACTGCTCAAGTTTTCTTGTTTTGAATATAGTTGTTGGTATCATAAGGTCCAGTTGTGTTTCATCGACTTGATAAGGTTTTCGATTGGTATATTTTATTATGGGGATAAATGCTGTCAAGAAATTGCAGGAGAGGTGTTATATTGGGGGCTACTTTATTGTTGGTTCTATGTTGTTTTTTTAATGTTGTTTTAGGTGTTATTAGAGTATAGTAGGAGTTTATTGTGTTGGAAAAATTTAGTTTAAATAGTTGAAAATAAAAATTTTGAGAACTGATTTGATTTCTGATATTTATAACAATAAATACTAGAGCAAAATTGTATCTAAGTTTTCGGATAGATGAATCTTTGTCGTTCCTGACTTTCAACCAAACGATCTTTTCTACTATTTTCGTACCACGGATTGTCTCGAATGTCAGCTCGATCAAATCAAATCAAACACAAAAACGAGAAATAATTTTCTCTTCTTTTGGAGTGAAAACAAAAATTTTCTTCTAAAACAAAATTGTTATTCTGCAAAAATATATCTATAGTTGAGAATAAATTCTCTCTACTTTTCGATAGAGTAACAATATCTTCAAGTTGTGTATATAACCTTACTGATCTCATCTATTTATAAGGAGAGAAGATAAACCCTTATTGAATTAGAGAAGTTTATTTCAACTGGAAAAACAAAATTCTGGCTCAACAAGGATGTAGGGGGTAGCACCCCTAGTTAAATATATTAGGCCTTGTCACCCACTTTGTAACACCCCATTCCCGACCTAGTTGCCAAGCCCAAATATCAAGATGTCACAACATCGTCACATATCAAACTCATAATAAATTGTTACATTATTAAGAAATCATCCTCTTTATTAGTGATTTTATGAATTTTCATTCAAACATATATTAATAATCATTAGAACATGCCAAACATACTTTAAATAAATTTATAGTAATAATTAGACATGCACTAGGACCACTTAGCAAAATTTACAAGACGATCACGTAGGTATTGATACTGACCCTAGGGTATCCATATTTTCTTTAAGTGGCATTGATACCACCTAGAAAATCAATATCAAACTTGCATTTTGTTTCTTGCACAAAAATAAAATTCTAGAAATTATTAGTACCTTTCGAAACATATCGGTACCAACCTACAATTCTGACTTACTATACATTTGAAAATCACAGAGGTATCGTTTTTAACTCAAGAATATCGATACCTTTGATCCAAAATAGAAAATTATAACAGTTCAAAGCATGCAAACCATTCCAATTCAAATCTAATCAACATGCATCTTGTACCATATCAAAGAAACCTTAAAACATCCATAATAATAGTTTCAAACATCGAGAATAAGTTCTAATGATACTCAGCATAATACTGTTAAATTTTCAAAATTCTAAGAGCAATTAAGTTATGGAACTTCCAGAACATCATGACAAATATCATTAAAAGTCTACTAGATTGGCTTATTCCCAAAACATAAACAAATAACAATAACACCTACGAAATAATGGAAAAGGACCTATTTGCATCACCCCTTGGAACCACACCGCTCACACTGGCACACTACTAATCTGCAATGGTTTTAAAAAGAGTGGGTGAGCTTAACAAGCTCAGTGAATGCCTAGAGCAACCACCATGCAAAAATTCATCAAGCATTAATGAAATAACCATATAGCACAATCTCAATAGTTCCAACTCTAGTGTTCTTTTATACTTACATGTGCATTATTTACTAGTTCATTTACATGGTAATCATATTCACTTTTAAGCATATATCACAATACTTATATAATCACATAACATTCAAGCATATATCATAATTCTCAAATAATCACAAAACATTCAAGCATCTATCACAATACTCAAAAACATGTTTATAGATAAATTGATGCTTGAGCTATAAAACATAAAAGCGAGCCCTATTATCACTCATCGGATACACGGATCTCTAAAACTCCACATAGACTCATAGAGTCAAACATGTCCCAAAAGTGAAGCATAAAGCTAACACTCTCCTTATTTCCCCTCAGATGTCCCATTGAATGGTGGTTAGCTCACATTCCCTTATCCCTCCAACATGTCCGAGGGCCTCAACGCCCAAAATAACTGTACATATAGATGAGTACTCCAACGGTTTCAAGATCACAAGGCTAAAATATTCGAAGTCAAACACATATCACTTATCGATTATCCATGCACTATCATATCATATTTGAATATTTAGCAAAACACTATCACCAATATTTAACATATACATACATGTACACATTTGTACTTCCGCAAAAATTATCATAACCACATATCACATGTTATAGCATCTCATCTCAATTCACATATTCACAAACATATAAGCGCATAGTTCACAAGATAACATAGGTATGAGAAAGCTTCCAGTCGTAATTTAGATTAGGGGTTTAGGCTACTACTAAATTCCCAAATAATGCATTGAATAATGTCCACAAACAATTATTGCAAACATTTACCAATTACGCTTTCGTCGAAAAGTCGAAAGCTCGAACCAGCTTTTCATTGCCTTTATCATTACTCGTAGAAGGTCCTATCGAATCTGGAACACAACAATCCACACAATAATGCATTCAATAATCAGCTAAGAACTCACAACAAGTAATCAAAAACATAAGCCTAAACTAAGTTTTCATGTAACCGAAACCTTTAACATAGCAAACTTAAAACTCTAATATCTCGATCTATCAAGCCCATACCCATACCCAGTCTCTAAGCCTGAATATCAAGATGTCACATGTAACACTCTTAACCCGTACCCGTCGCCGGAATAAGGTTATGAGGTATTACTTGACCGAACAAAACTTCTATAAGGTCAAAGATACTTACCAGACATAAATTATCAACAATGCAAACATGTCTCATTCATTTTCCATAAGAGCTCTTATAAATTTTCAAAATGACTCACTATCAAAACATAACCGAATATCTAATAACAATTTAACTACTATCAAGTTATAACTAAAACCTTTCACCACATTAGTTCAATTATAAGGCTTCTCTAAACAAAATGAGCAAGCCATCTTCGCATGGCTATAATGTATACAAAGTCGAAATATCATTCTACCTATAGTCTATCCTATACATGCCTTAAACCATGATGATATACAATCTTCTCAACTCACATAAAGACTCGATAGTGTGATGATATCTCCGGCCTTTCCAACTCGAGCTAAAGTATAAACCTATAAGAAATGGAAAAGAGAACACGGAGTAAGCTTCAATGCTTAGTAAGTTTTAAGCAACGCAAACAATTAATTTACTTATAGATCGATTATTCAAATTTTCAAGAAATCATTCCTAGATAATTGCCATTTTGGCTAAGTATCCATGAACATAATGCATATTTAGCAAATTCACCTCACTTGAATCTGAAATCAATTAAAACCAAATATTAAAATCATAAATAAGATCATGAAAACTCAAAAAGCATCTCATTAACAAGTTTTAACCATGTTTGCAACAAAATCACAAATTCACTACAAGTTGTCTTCCTGAGAAATAGTCACTAAATTATTTATAACTGGAGCTAAGAAACTTTAAATCAAGTGCCGTTAATTTTCCCTTAAAATAGACTCATATATCTTCCATCCATCAAATTTTCAGAATTTTTGGTTTGACCAATCAATACCAGATTTTTATTGAAGTTACCCCTGTTTCACTGTTTGACTATTTTGACCACTCTTCACTACGAATAAAATTTCTCATTATACAGAATTTGAAATATGTTATCGTTTATTTCATTTCAAACTAGACTCATTAAGGAGTCTAAGAATATAAATTTTATCTTATAACCATTTTTTTACCATTTATAATGATTTTCTGAAAACAGGACAGGGGACCTCGAAGTCATTTTGACTCTATTCCACGCCACTTCAAATATCTCATTATTGGCAATTCTTTTGCTCACACGGTTTCTTTTATAAGAAACTAGACTCATTAAGATTTCATGAAATAATTTATTCAGCTTCTAACTCAACTCCCACAATTTATGGTGATTTTCCGAAATCACGTTACTACTGCTGTCCCAAGCAGATTTATTACCCATTCTTGCATTCATTTTATTTAACATGTATATCACCAAATCAATCTCATATAACCTTTCACCATAACCGAATACACACATACACATATGAGATTTTCACATATACTTCTCATTTTGCATTCATGATTCAATTCCGATCAATCTAACATATAAAAGTATATAATACATACCTGACCAACTTAATGTAGTTGACATATTCAATGGTAGTTTACTACGAGCATTCGAAATCATAATCTTACTCCAATCATCGGCATTAAGTCTGCTAGGTTTAAAACCCAAATCCAATCACCACCACAAAGCATGCGGGACATTAAGCCCGGATATAATACCAGCACAAAGCCTACGGGACTTTAGCTCGGATATAACACCAGCATGAATGCCTTCGGGGCTTAGCCCGGATATAACACCAGCACGAATGCCTTCGGGACTTACCCCGGATATAACACCAGCACGAATGCCTTCGGGACTTAGCCCGGATATAATTCTCCATTATCATGCATGTATATATATCATAACATATTAGCATTTCATTGACATTACTTGAACACAAGCACAACGTGCTTATCAACCATTCCACTTTCGGCTCAATAGCCACATACAAAGAACACGATTTCGTTTCGCTATCCAACATGATTTCTATAACCATTCGGCTACAAGTCATATGCACAAATTATTTATCCCACTACGTAATTCAAGTAGAACCAATAGGTCACAATTTATTTATTATGCTTATATACCATGATTTTATCAAATCATAAGCTAAGTTTCATTACTCAAAGACTTACCTAAGATATTTTTGAACAGTGGCGAATAGGCTATTCGATTGCTTTCTCCTTTCCCTTATCAGATCTAGATCCTCTTTGCTCTTGAGCTTAATTTAAAACAATTGAATTCATTCAATTTCTGATCAAATAGGCGATTTAATATAATACATGTATATTATAAGGTTGAGGTACATATGACTTAATGATTAACTATCAAACACCATATGCATATATATATATATTCTCTAGTCAGGCACAACCAAACATCTTACTTAGGCATTAACAACTTTATAGTTATATGCATATCTATGTTAAGACCAATTATATATTTAATAAATTCTACAAATATGGTTATTTATAATGACTAAATACCATTATATCTCAAGTTATACTTATAAGCACATCCACCTAAATACATTCGTACTTAAACATCATTCTGACCTAATACTCATATAGTCACTAACATATTATTAATTACTTCCAAAGCCAAGAAGACATATTTAAACTTAGTACATTTTCACTCAAATGCAAAACTCATGTATCGAAATAATATTTCACATACATATACTAATCATTTAAAGAATATATTTCATTGTATATACGCATATATATAAGAACCATTCATAACATACTTATTACTCATTTACAAAGCAAAATACTCATATCACATTTATAAAATTACAAGCCGAATGTACCTATACTTACATCACTTAAACATCAACACTCAATTTCTTTGACAAAGCACATTTTCGAAAATGACAAGGCAATATAACAGTCTTTAATCCAACTTATAATTCATGCATATCGCATTCCAAGCATTCACTCTATTCTATCGTTTAAAATACAAACATTATTCAATAATTTCCTAGTTCAAATTCGGCAATTACACCAATACACAAGATGATTTATTATTATTATTGTTCATTCATTTAAACTACTTACAAATACCTTAAACTATCTCAATTATCAACCATTTGTAAATTATTCATTAAACTTGAAAACAACCATATACCTCTTTCATTTTCTACCATGGCCGAATGCTCAAGACACCACACAATTCCAAATTTGGTCATGGGTAATAACTAACTCAAAACATGCTAAAAATCCAAGAATTATCATTGAACTTACCTTAATTTAGCTAACCACCATAGCCGAATTTCTCAAAGCTTTCCTTCTTCTAGATACGGCAATGAGGAGCAAAATGGAGTAACTTTGGTTTCTCTTCCCACTAATCAATATTTTACTTTTCTTTATTCATTATTTCTTTTTTTTGTAATCTAAAATATTAACATAAAATAAATATAATATGTTTTGATCAATAACATGGCCGGCCACTATCTAAAAGAATTTGCTAAATTGACATGCAAGTCCACCTTTTTAATAACATGCATAAATAGATCACCTTAAAAATTACCCATCACATTTCACAAATGTCTCACTTAAGTCCTATTTAAAATTTTCACATACAATTGACAAAATCAAAGCATGAGATTTTCACAAATGCATTTACACATATAAGAGGCATAGAATTTAACAGTTAATTATTTTTAAAAACTCAGTTTTGTGGTCCCGAAACCACTTTCCGACTAGGGTCAAATTAGGGCTGTCACAACTCTCCCCCCTTAGGGATTTTCGTCCCCGAAGATCTTATCAACAAAAATATTTTCCATTCTGAAAATGTTTTCAAAAATTTCATAATCACAAATTTCCATTCATCACATGTATCTCTTTTTACCAACAATCTCTAAACTTTAATTCACACTGACAGATCACATTGGCAGACTATATTATGAATATCTCAACAACTTTGTCGACCGGAATTTTGTACATACTAAACTGAAGACACAGATTCTTCCTTGTTAAAAGATCGATCATGACCCAATGACATTTCTTTTCGTAAGACAAATAAAATTTTTATTTGGTTTGAAATCAATTGCCTCATAACCACTTCTATAACATCACTGATTGCTTTTATTCCATATACACAAAATTTCAACTCTGACAGATAGCAACTTGTCATCTGAATATAGTTCTGAAATACGCTACAATACACAGTCACTTATACACCTGATCCATATATTTGTATTATTTATTTTAACTCAGATAAACAAACATTTCACAGTCGGAGCTCATATAAAAATCCTTTAACCCATCTGAATACCTATTCCATATAAGAACAATAATAACATTAACAAAAATTTTATATGTCCAGACATCCATAATCGAATAACTGTTACTCTGAACTCATTTTGAACTATCACATCTCAATATACTTTTATACTTCTCAATTTCACTAGAAGAATAGACCTTGCTTAACGTTCAATACTTTTATTCCTTGGTTCAAGAAACATTCAAATTTTTCCTCGAATATTCAAATCACAAATATGCAACACTGACTCAACCACAATCATCTCTAATCATCAGCCGAATAGTTCTTTTTATAATAACTTTAACATTTGTCTCTGAATCTTTAACAAATTCAATCATACTTATAATCCGAGTTAAACCATACAACTGAATCAGTCTTGTCTAACAAATAATAACTTTTCAAGACCACTTTTCTTTGTGCATGTCGTAACTCTTCAAATATACATTCTATTAGATCTCTTCAGATAACTAATCAAAATTCATTATCACTGCATAACTCGAAAGAACGTAACACTCAATCTTTAACTCACTGATATATAAGATAAAACCAATCCACAGTTCTGAGCTGAATTTTCTATCATTCAGACGCTTATTTATGGCCATTCCTTTCATAAGAATCAGAGAAATCCAAATATATAATCATTATAAACATAATTGTTTCAGATAAAAATATATATATATACACTTTAGAACTGAGCCATATCTAATTATTCATATAAGAAAAATGAAAAGAAAACCAGAATACAGAAATCCAAAATACAATGTTGTATCAGAAATCCTAGAATAGAATCTCCCAAAACATAGAAATAAAGATCAAAATAACTCCTCAAAGAATACCAGAAGAAGACTATAATTAATAACCTTGAAATTTCCTCTACAACAGAAATAACACATTCTTCAACATTTTTATAAGATGGAATGCAAATCAATAGAAACAGAAGAATAACATCATATGAATTTATCCCCGAATTCATTCCGATCATACTACAATGAATTCTCAAACAGAGGAATATGATGATACCAATTATAAACCAATCAAAATAGCAATACTTTTATTAAACATCAGAGTCAGATAACATTCTCACTTTATAGCATTTTTATCAGAAAAAGGAACAATCACACATGTGTCTCTGAGAATAAGAAATATACAGAATATTCAAAAGAAATCATCGAAATTCACTTAACTGTAATTATCCAATTCAGACACTCTTACTATTCATTCGTCATTTCGAATTCCATTCTATTTCATTCACTAATGAAAACCACTCAGAAAGAATTCCCAACAGATACATACTTAGACATCATATCTGATTGAATTAAATTACCAGACCAACTTTCTTTTACTAATGACAATATTCAATCTGAAGAACTTTCGGGACATTGTACAAGTCCTTCCAGCCTTAATTCATTGCCAAATCGCTCTGAACTTTGCTTACTTTATCATTATCTCACTATTTAACTCTTTAATCTTTCTTTGCAAACTCATTTTATTTCGTTCCATTGAAACCTTATAATCATATCACTGGTAAGGGGGTGAGGTCGTTAAGCCTCGAAAGGGAGTTTCATAATCGAATACACAGATAAATTCATCACTCATCATCATAGTATTACACACTTTGATTCAAACGCTTCATTCAAACATTTCAATTTTTTTTTTATCTTGCTACAAACACATTTTCACATATCTCAGTTTCACATGCAACTTTATTTCATGTGAGTATTAACAAAACATAAGTGAAATTATCACGATTCGAACTTTCATTTCTATTACTCAAATTACCAAGAAATTTCTTATCAAATTTCCACATTTAGTCTTGATCATTTGTCAATATTTATCCCATTGAAAAACGTCTTACGGTTTTGAGTACGTCGCTTACTTGATGCCATAGTCCAACTGTGGTCTTATACTAACTTTGCTCTGCCTATGTTGATGCCTATTTCCGATAGGTCTTACACTAGCTCATCTGTCTCATGTATTGCCATGGTCCAACCATGGTCTTTTCCGTCAATTCATTATTGAACGATCGTACTCATTCCCTGCGTTCTACCCAATTTGATCTTTCATTACCATTTACTTTATACAATCTCATACATATCTTTACACTGATGCACACATATCATAAAATTCTTTTCATACCTTTTCAATTCCATCATATCACATATATATTACAATCAATTTAATATCAATTTCAGATCAATTAATAATAACTCGGTTGGAACACATCACTACCTGAGCAAAACAATTTATAAGAGCCGGGAGACCTCACACTATCACACTTTACTTACGGCATGTATAGTTAGACTCTTACACTTGCTATGTTAGTCCGAGAACTGACTAAACCATAGCTCGATACCACTAAATGTAACACTCCTAACTCAGTATCAGCTGTTTTAATAAGGTTATGAGGTATTACTTGACTGAACAAAACTTCTATAAGGTCAAAGATACTTACTGACATAAATTATCAACAATGCAAACATGTCTCATTGATTTTCCATAAGAGCTCTTATAAATTTCCAAAATGACTCACTATCAAAACATAACCGAATATCTAATAACAATTTAACTACTATCAAGTTATAACTAAAACCTTTCACCACATTAGTTCAATTATAAGGCTTCTCTAAACAAAATGAGCAAGCCATCTTCGCATGGCTATAATGTATACAAAGTCGAAATATCATTCTACCTATAGTCTATCCTATACATGCCTTAAAACCATGATAATATACAATCTTCTCAACTCACATAAAGACTGATAGTGTGATGATATCTCCGGCCCTTCCAACTCCAAATAAAAGTATAAACCTATAAGAAATGGAAAAGAGAACACGGAGTAAGCTTCAATGCTTAGTAAGTTTTAAGCAATGCAAACAATTAATTTACTTATAGATCGATTATTCAAATTTTCAAGAAATCATTCCTAGATAATTGCCATTTTGGCTAAGTATCCATGAACATAATGCATATTTAGCAAATTCACCTCACTTGAATCTGAAATCAATTAAAACCAAATATTGAAACCATAAATAAGATCATCAAATCTCAAAAAGCATCTCATTAACAAGTTTTAACCATGTTTGCAACAAAATCACAAATTCACTACAAGCTGTCTTCCTGAGCAACAGTCACTAACTTATTTATAAATGGAGCTAAGAAACTCCAAATCAAGTGCCGTTAATTTTCCCTGAAAATAGACTCATATATCTTCCATCCATCAAATTGTCAGAATTTTTGGTTTGACCAATCAATACCAGATTTTTATTGAAGTTTCCCCTGTTTCACTGTTTGACTATTTTGACCACTCTTCACTACGAATCAAATTTATCATTATACAGAATTTGAAATATGTTATCGTTTATTTCATTTGAAACTAGACTCATCAAGGAGTCTAAGAATATAAATTTTATCTTATAACCATTTTTGTACCATTTATAATGATTTTCTGAAAACAGGACAGGGGACCTCGAAGTCATTTTGACTCTATTCCACGCCACTTCAAATATCTCATTATTGGCAATTCTTTTGCTCACACGGTTTCTTTTATAAGAAACTAGACTCATTAAGATTTCATGAAATAATTTATTCAGCTTCTAACTCAACTCCCACAATTTATGGTGATTTTCCGAAATCACGTTACTGCTGCTGTCCCAAGCAGATTTATTACCCATTCTTGCATTCATTTTATTTAACATGTATATCACCAAATCAATCTCATATAACCTTTCACCATAACCGAATACACACATACACATATGAGATTTTCACATATACTTCTCATTTTGCATTCATGATTCAATTCCGATCAATCTAACATATAAAAGTATATAATACATACCTGACCAACTTAATGTAGTTGACATATTCAATGGTAGTTTACTACGAGCATTCGAAATCATAATCTTACTCCAATCATCGGCATTAAGTCTGCTAGGTTTAAAACCCAAATCCAATCACCACCACAAAGCATGCGGGACTTTAAGCCCTGATATAATACCAGCACAAAAAGCCTATGGGACTTTAGCCCGATATAACACCAAAGATGAATGCCTTCGGGCTTAGCCCGATATAACACCAAAGACGAATGCCTTCGGGACTTACCCCGGATATAACACCAGCACGAATGCCTTCGGGACTTAGCCCGGATATAACACTAGCAGGAATTCCTTCGGGACTTAGCCCGGATATAACACCAAAGACGAATGCCTTCGGACTTACCCCTGATATAACGCCAAAGATTTAATGCCTTCGGGACTTATCCTGATATAATTCTCCATTATCATGCACATATATATATATCATAACACATTAGCATTTCATTGACATTACTTGAACACAAGCACAACGTGCTTATCAACCATTCCACTTTCGGCTCAATAGCCACATACAAAGAACACGATTTCGTTTCGCTATCCAACATGATTTCTATGACCATTCAGCTACAAGTCATATGCACAAATTATTTATCCCACTACGTAATTCAAGTAGAACCAATAGGTCACAATTTATTTATTATGCTTATCAAATCATAAGCTAAGTTTCATTACTCAAAGACTTACCTAAGATATTTTTGAATAGTGGCGAATAGGCTATTCGATTGCTTTCTCCTTTCCCTTATCAGATCTAGATCCTCTTTGCTCTTGAGCTTAATTTAAAACAATTGAATTCATTCAATTTCTAATCAAATAGGCGATTTAATATAATACATGTATATTATAAGGTTGAGGTACATATGACTTAATGAATAACTATCAAACACCATATGCGTATATATATATATATTCTCTAGTCATGCACAACCAAACATCTTACTTAGGCATTAACAACTTTATAGTTATATGCATATCTATGTTAAGACCAATTATATATTTAATAAATTCTACAAATATGGTTATTTATAATGACTAAATACCATTATATCTCAAGTTATACTTATAAGCACATCCACCTAAATACATTCGTACTTAAACATCATTCTGACCTAATACTCATATAGTCACTAACATATTATTAATTACTTACAAAGCCAAGAAGACATATTTAAACTTAGTACATTTTCACTCAAATGCAAAACTCATGTATCGAAATAATATTTCACATACATATACTAATCATTTAAAGAATATATTTCATTGTATATACGCATATATATAAGAACCATTCATAACATACTTATTACTCATTTACAAAGCAAAATACTCATATCACATTTATAAAATTACAAGCCGAATATACCTATACTTACATCACTTAAACATCAACACTCAATTTCTTTGACAAAGCACATTTTCGAAAATGACAAGGCAATATAACAGCCTTTAATCCAACTAATAATTCATGCATATCACATTCCAAGCATTCACTCTATTCTATCATTTAAAATACAAACATTATTCAATAATTTCCTAGTTCAAATTCAGCAATTACACCAACACACAAGATGATTTATTATTATTATTGTTCATTCATTTAAACTACTTACAAATACCTTAAACTATCTCAATTATCAACCATTTGTAAATTATTCATTAAACTTGAAAACAACCATATACCTCTTTCATTTTCTACCATGGCCGAATGCTCAAGACACCACACAATTCCAAATTTGGTCATGGGTAATAACTAACTCAAAATATGCTAAAAATCCAAGAATTATCATTGAACTTACCTTAATTTAGCTAACCACCATAGCCGAATTTCTCGAAGCTTTCCTTCTTCTAGATACGGTAATGAGGAGCAAAATGGAGTAACTTTGGTTTCTCCTCCCACTAATCAATATTTTACTTTTCTTTATTCATTATTTCTTTTTTTTTTTTTGTAATCTAAAATATTAACATAAAATAAATATAATATGTTTTGATCAATAACATGGCCGGCCACTATCTAAAAGAATTTGCTAAATTGGCATGCAGGTCCACCTTTTTAATAACATGCATAAATAGATCACCTTAAAAATTACCCATCACATTTCACAAATGTCTCACTTAAGTCCTATTTAAAATTTTCACATACAATTGACAAAATCAAAGCATGAGATTTTCACAAATGCATTTACACATATAAGAGGCATAGAATTTAACAGTTAATTATTTTTAAAAACTCAGTTTTGTGGTCTCGAAACCACTTTTCGACTAGGGTCAAATTAGGGTTGTCACATCACACCATCGTCACAAATCATACTCATAGTAAATTGTCACATTATTAAGAAAGTATCCTCTTTATTAGTGATCTTATGAATTTTCAGTCAAACATATATTAATCATCATTAGAACATGCCAAACAAACTTTAAATAAACTTATAATTATAATTAAACATGCATTAGGACCACTTAGCAAAATTTACAAGACAATCACGTAGGTATCGAAACTGACCCTAAGGTATCCGTATTTTCTTTAAGTGGTATCGATTCCACCTGGAATATCGATACCAAACTTGCATTCTATTTCTCACTTAAAAATAAAATTCTAAAAATTATCAATACCTTTCGAAAAGTATCAGAAATTTTACCCTAAGTATCGATACTCGTGATATGGTATTGATACCAATCTACGATTCTGACTTCCTGCACATTTGAAAATCATACAAGTATCATTTTTAACTCAAGAATAATGATACCTCTACTCTAGACTAGAAGATTACAATAGTTCAAAGCATGCAAACCATTTCAATTCAATTCTAATCAACATGCATCTTTTACCATATCAAATAAACCTCAAAATGTCCATAATAACAATTTAAAACATCGAGAATAAGTTCTAATGATACTCGTCATAATACGATTAAATTATAAAAATCCTAAGAGCAATTCAACTATGGAACTTCCAAAACATCATGACAAATATCATTAAAAGTCTACCACATTGGCTTATTCCCAAAACATAAACAAATAATAATAATACCTACCAAATAACGGAAAAGGACCTGCTTGCATCACCCCTTGGAACCACACCGTTCACACTGGCACACTACTAATCTGCAATGATTTTAAAAGGAGTGAGTGAGCTTAACAAGCTTAGTTAATTCTTAGAACAACTACCATGCAAACAATTCATCAAGTATTAACGAAACAACCATATAGCACAATCTCAACAGTCCCAACTCTAGTGTCATATTATACTTACACGTGCATTATTTACAAGTTCATTTACATGGTAATCATATTTACATTTAAGCATATATCACATTACACATTTAATCACATAACATTTAACCATATATCACAGTACTCATATAATCACATAACATTCAAGTATATATCACAATACTTATGTAATCACATAAAATTCAAGCATATATCACAATACTCATATAATCACATAACATTCAAGTATATATCACAATACTTATATAATCACATAAAATTCAAGCATATATCACAATACTCATATAATCACATAACATTCTAGCATATATCACAATACTCATATAATCACATAACATTCTAGCCTATATCACAATACTCATATAATCACATAACATTCTAACATATATCACAATACTCAAATAATCATGTAACACCCCTAACCCGTTTCCGTTGCCGAAACAAGGTTACGGAGGATTACCAGATTAAACAGATCAAACACAGACATTTCATATTATTTAACATTCATGTCAGATATTATTCATAAAATCCCTTATATGAGCCTTTGAGGCCCAAAACATACATTAGAAATAAGTCGGGACTAAACTGGGTACTTAGAGAATTTTTCGCAGAATTTCAAAATTTTTCCTAGGTGTAGGGTATACACGCCCATGTGGTCAAGCCGTATGGCTCACACGATCAAGAGACACGCTCGTGTCTCAAGTCGTGTGGGCATTTGAAATGAGGCACACGACCATGTCCCAGCCCATGTCTGTACCCGTATAACTCTCTGACTTGGGTCACACAGCCAAGTCACACGCCCGTGTGCTAGGCCGTATGTAGGTGCAGGGGTCACACGGCTAAGCCACACACTCGTGTGCCAGGCCGTGTGATCAATTCTGAGCATTCTATTTTGAAATTTTTAAGATGTAGGTGACACACGGCCAAATCACACGCCTATGTGCTAAGCCATGTGTCACACACGGTTGAGACATACGCCCGTGTGTTGCCCGTGTGGACAAAAATAGGCCATTTCCAAGGCCACATTTCTCACCCGAGCTTGGCATCACCTAACCAAACATTTTTGAACATCAATAGACCATAATAAGGAATTCAACCAAACCAAAATTAAGTTTTATACTTTACATATTACCATAACCATTTAAAAATCTTTACTTACCAATTCTAATCCAACCATCAATATGTTTGTAAATTATCCATCATTCAACCATATTAACTCACATTAGACATGATAAGGCCATTACTTACACATAAAAACATATTTATCAAGCCATTCCAATGGCTAGTTACAACACTTGTAAGCCTACATTGGCCAAATTATACTATACATGCCATTATAGCCAAAAGTAATTTACTATTTATACTGAAATGAGCCAAAGGATAGTGTGACGATGCTCTAACCAACCGCCAACCTTTACGAGCTTCCAAGTACTATAAAATAGGGAAAATAAAACATAGTAAGCATATAATGGTTAGTAAGTCCGTATAACATGGAATTTAACTTACCATATAATCACTTTAAAGGTAAGCACACCAAAACATATTCCAAACGACTTGGCCAAAAGCCTAAACACATATCCTCGACAACATGTTAGTCATGTATTTCATAGAAATACCAAGGGACATATATGAGCTCATAACAATAGAATTGCCATGTACATATACTTTCCATATCATGAATTCATATCACATGTACAAACCATTTCCATGAATTTCAGATATATTTAGTAATAATTCATTCTGAATCCATATTATCTCATATCATAACTTTGCTTGTTGAACCATTTAAAATCTTGATGGATACAAGGGTAGTACACACAAAGTGTACAAAACTATAATCTGTTAATTCATATTCGAAAATGCTCATACGAGCACATAAACGGGGAGCTCTCTCTCGGGCCATATAACGAGAAGCTCATGTGAGCTATGTAACGAGAAGCTTATCCGGGCTATATAACGGGAAGCTTATGAGAGCTATAACCAGGAAGCTCATGTGTGCCAACAACGAGTAGCTCCGAAGAGCCATTAATCAGGAAGCTCCAACTAGCCATATATCAGAAACTTCAAGCGAGCCATATCGGGAAGCTTCGGAGAGCCATTAATCAGGAAGCTCATGAAAGAGCCTTTAATTGGGATGCTCATGAAGAGCCATATAATGGGACACTCATAAGAATTACAACCAATCGGGATGCTCCGAAGAGCTATTAACGGGAAGCTCGTAAGAACTATATAACAAGAAGCTCGAGAGGGCTAATAACGGGACACTCTTTCGAGCTATGGTGTGTCCACAACACATGTAGAACCACAACCAATACGAGAACCCAGTATCCATCAAATTTCATTTATTCAAACAAGACTTTATATTTGTCAGACATTATTGGATATGTGATCAATTTCATATATATATGGCATTTACACAATTCACATATACATCATTCAATTCAACCATATAAATATACAAAATTTAGTTACACGAACTTACCTCGATAATTGTTCGTGTATGCAAAATCTACTAATCCGACACTTTTTCTTTTCTTCGATCTAACTCCATATTTAGTCTATCTGGATCTATATGAATGAATTTAACATCAATTTAATACAATTCATACTCAATTCAATCCAATTCAATCTTAGGAAAAATTACCATTTTGCCCCTATACTTTTAATTAATTCTGATTTCGTCCCCTAAGCTCAGAAAATAAATTTCATACAATTTAATCCTTATTCTAAGCCTAATCGATTTTTACATATAAAATTAGCAGCCCATGTATTTCATAAAATTTAGAATTTTTCCATGAACTTTACATCTTTACAATTTAGTCCCTAAATCACAATTTCATAAAAATTCACTTTACAAAAGTTGTTTATCTATCAACAACCTTTTATTTTCTACCATAAATTTCATAATTCATGCATATTCATCCATGGAAAAACTTGAATACTTTGATAACTTTGCAAATTAGTCCCGAGATAGCTAAATTAAGCTATTACGATCTCGAAACATAAAAATTACTAAAAACGGGACAAGATTACTTACCCAACTAAGCCGAGTAAGCTTGCTTGAGTTCTCTTCTCTTAGCTAGGGTTTCCATGTCTTTTATTTGGGAAAGATGATATAAAATGATGATATTTCTTATTTAATTAAAATATCATCTTTTAATTTGGTCCATGGATGAATCATCATACTTATCTACTAACTCCTTTTAATGGTCTATTTGCCATATAAGGGCTTCAATTTTGAATTCCATAGCTATTTGATACTTATAGCTACTAGAACTCAACTTCTGCATTTCATGCAATTTGGTCCTTTTATCAATTAAACATGTAATCGGTAAAATTTTCCTAACGAAATTTTTATACGATATTTCTATCATAATTTAGACCATAAAATAATATTAAAATAATTTTTCTTTTCGAACTCAGATTTGTGGTCCCGAAACCACTGTTCCGATTTCATTAAAAATAGGCTGTTACAACTCTCCCCCTTAAAGAATTTTAGTTCTCGAAGATCTTACTAGTAAAGAGGTTCGGATATTTCTTTCTCATTGTTTCCTCACGTTCCCAGGTAGCTTCTACTATACCATGTCGTTGCTAGAGAACATTTACTAAATCCACCTTTTTATTTCTCAATTTTTTCGTGTCACCTGCCAAAATTCTGATCGATTCCTCACTGTAAGTCATGTTTGGCTGAATTTCAACATCTGTCGGAGAGATAACATGTGAAGGATCTGACCGATACCGTCGTAACATAGACATGTAAAAGACATTGTGAATCTTTTCTAATTCCGGTGGTAAAGCTAATCGGTACGCAACAGGTCCGATTCTTTCAGTAATCTCATATGGCCTGATAAATTGTGTACTTAATTTTCCTTTACGACCAAACCAAATAACTTTCTTTGTAACACCCCTCACCCATATTCAATGCAGAAATAGGGTTACAGAGCATTACCAGACTTATATCACATTTCAAACTTACATTTCATACATAATTTGTAACACCCTGAATTTGGGCCTTGAGCATGGGAGCGGTTGAAAACAGCTTATAATATTTTGTTATGCATGTAAATTTCGTTAATGAAGGCTTGTTTTAGTGGTTAAGTGTGCTAAGAAGTGTTGGAGAAGTCTTGGGTTCAAACCTGGACTCTAGCAAAAATTTTGGTTTAAGGTGAATCAAACCCTGGGTGTAGTAGGTAGGCCTTAAGAATATTGTTGGAGAAAAGATGACACAAAAAGGAGTGTGGTGTAGTGGCAAGGTGGCGCCACTTAGGGGACAAGGAAGTGACGCCATAGAGGAAGCAAGGGGTCCAAGGTTCAAGTCTTGGCTTTTGCAATATATTTTGGTTTTTCTTTTCAATAAATTTGGAAGCAAGTTGGTGCGTTTTAAAGTTTAATGTGTTGGATTTATGACACAGATGAGTTGATGGCCTAGTAGTGGTGGCGTGAGTTGGCATGTGAGAGGACTTTGGTTCGAATCCCTTGGCATGCAAAGGTTGATTATTTTGCTATGCGGGGACGGCAAGAGTTGGTGCTGGTTTTAAACTCTGGTGATGGAAGGATCCCAAATCGGGAAGCTAGCATAGGAGTGGATGCGAAGCTGGCTTTAAATAGAGAGAACCATGAGGAGAGTAAAGGTACCTTTCTTGGCTGATCCCTTTCGCTTTATGTGCTCGTTTGGGTTGGGCGTCGGCTAAGAATGCTCGGAGTGCGTATTAACTCCGGTCTCCTATCAGGTGTGAATTTCTCACTACTCTAGCTGTAGGATGGCTACTTCGGGCTGCGATGGGCCGAAAGGGGCCATGTGGGCCAATGGGCCTACGGGCCCAATTGGATAAGTTGTTTGATGGTGTAGTAAATATTGGACTAGGCTAGGTGAATCTCATATCTGTGGCTAGATTTGGGCTAAAAGGGTCGCACGAGCGTGTGGGCCCATCTAGGCCAAGAAAGGGCTTTAGGCTCCTTCGTATTGTTATCCATGTTTAGAATACTTTAGTTTACCAAATTACTAAAACACCCTCGACTTGTAAAATTACCAAAGTACCCCCGATTTATAGAATTATCGTTTTACCCTCGATTTACAAAACCATTGAAATACCCCTGTAGGGTAGAATTACCGAAATAACCTTATAGGGTAGAATTACCGAAATACCCCGTAGGGTAGAATTACCGAAATACCCCTGTAGGGTAGAATTACCAAGATACCCTTGTGGGGTAAAATTACCATTTTGCCCCTAGGGTGTTAAATGACCGTTTTGCCCTTGTGGGCAAGTGACTGACTTAGACTGTGTGGTTGACGGATTTGATTATGGATATATGTTGGTGTTATGAATGACTTGACTGTGATTGTTTGATTCAAATATGGGCATGATATTCTGATTCTGTATGTTGTATGCCATGACATGTATATCTGTTACATGGGATATGGGTTATATTGATGGAGGAAGCGTTCTGGTGGCTATGCCACAAATATCTGTAATCTGGTGGCCTCGCCACATATATCTGTTCTAGTGACTTTGTCACAATATCTGGCAGCCTCGCTGTAATCTGGTGGCTTCGCCACATATATATATTTGTTCTGGTGGCTCTGCCACAATATCTGTATCTGGTGACTTGGTCACAATATCTGGCAGCTTCGCTGCAATTTCTGTGGTGTGTAGCGGTTGGGTGGGTCGAGTAGTCTCCCCACATGGTGTAAGGCTGGTACGGGGGTGTATACAGATGGATTGGGTTGGGATTGCATTCACATTCTGATTCTGATTCTGTCACTTGATTTTGATTTTGATTCTCATTTTGATTCTAGTTCTGATAATGTTTCCTATTCTGTAATGGGCTAAGGCTCGTCTGGTACTGTCTATTATAATGGGCTAAGGCCCAATTGATACTCAAATCGTAAGTAGGTCAGCTGACTTTTAATTCTTTTATATGACCGATCATTACTTTTATAAAGTAGGGGATTACACATCGAGTTTTCGTAAACTCACCCGCTTATTAACCTTTCGTAATTTCCAGCCTTAGACGGATCGGAGCTGCGAGGGGCTCGGAGGGAGCCAGACACACTGTTTATGTTACAATTTTGATTATTGCTTTTAAATTATTTTATGTGGGTTGTAGTAAAGCCGTTGTAATTTTCTAGCTCTCTAATTTAGAATTTTATTTATTATTCTTATAATTGCTAGTGTTGGAACATGGTTTTCTAAAGAAACTACTGTTTTCAAAACATCACGTATCCACAATTGTTTTAAATTAAGCTTCCGCAACTGCCAAGATTTTTTACAAAGTTATTAAGAATGTTATTCAGCTGAGGTTTTCTAACAAGGTTTAGAAAGGGTATAAGTTTTTAATAATTAAGAAGGGTTTTTAATGGAAACATGATTTTCGAAAAACACTTCAATGTGACACGCCAGATTCGAGCCAAACTTCTAGGCCGGGTTTGGGGTGTTACACAATTAATCAAATCATATACATCTCATTCACAAACAATCATTTTGTCCCTAATACGACCCTACGAGACCCTAAACATGCATTTAGGGTGGTTCGGGACTAAACTGATAACTCAAGAAATTTTTCCACACTTAGAAATTTTTTCCATAAAATAGGGGACACATGTTCGTGTGACCCGACTGTGTGTCTCACACGGCCAACAGACACGCCCGTGTCACAGACTGTTGAACATTCGAAACGGGAGCAGATGGTCGTGTCCTAACCCGTGTCTGACCCGGTGTAACTCTTTGACTTGGGTCACACGGTCAAGACACATACTTGTGTGCCCTAAAAATGGCCATACACGCTGTGTGCCAGGCCGTGTGCTAGGCCGTGCCAAACCTGTAGGGTATGCTGACTTATGCCACACGGCCAAGTCACATGACCATGTGTGAGGCCGTGTGGAGCATACTGACATGGTTTCAAAATCAACACCAGGGGACACACGGCCGTGTAACATGACCGTGTGTCACACATGGCTAAGACACACGCCTATGTCTCTACCCGTGTGGACAAAAATAGGCTATTTACCAAGCCATTTTGCCACCCCAAATTGGCACACACCTACTTCAAATCAGTTACACAATTCATAACATTTACAAGCAACCAAAACAATCATATCTAAGACCAAAATACATATACCATTTCAGTGCCAACATCTAACATGCTTATAATACCATACTATGCCTACTCAAATCATGCCAATTCACAATTTCAAAGCAATTATATGTACCATTTCAACTAAGCATTTCTTTGCCTAAAACTACAAGCACAACCATTCCCAATTCATCAACCATTAGCTACCTTAAAAATTGCATTCAACAATTCATTCCCAAGCAATTATGAACAACATCACTAAGAGGCATTAATACATATGTACATACACCACATAATTGCCAAAATAAGCTAACTTACATGGCTAACACAAACCAAACACTTTATATTCACAAGCCAATACAAATGGCCAAAATCATGCTACATATACCAAATGACTGAAAGTCCCTATACATGCCATATACTTAAAATACCAAAGTTCATAGGTATCAAGTGATAGGTGAATAGTGTGAAGCGATCTCCGATGATCCCCGAATCTGAGCTAGCTTGATAACACTATAAAATATGGGAAAAATAAACAAAGTAAGCTATAAAGCTTAGTAAGCTCATATTCAATAAAATTAATTCAATCTCAAGATTATAATATAACATTTTGAATATACCAACATTTAGCATATATTAGCTAACAAACCTTTCATATGCACAATTATGATATCAATCACATTCTTCACAAGTTTCTTCAAACCAAAGCTTATACATGTCACGTACGTACCTGTACCATCTCATATCATTCTCATACTCAATCACATCTTTTTTTTACCCGTTGAACTATTCAGAAAAGAAGTTGGATACTCAAGAGTCTCGCACACTAAGTACCTATACAAGCCAAATCAAGGTAGCTTATATCCAAAGTACTGATATCATGGCCTGAAGCCAAATCAGCTGATATTCTTGGCCCGAAGCCAAACCGGTATAACATGCACCCGAAGTGCTACTATCATGGCCTGAAGCCAACTCAATGTATCCTCTAATGACATGTCACTAGTATCCTAAACTATTCCTAAGGTTCAACTGGGATTTCGAATGTCGAATCATCGTCAAATCACTATCAATCATATCCTTAGTCTTGTATTCACAATTTATGCAATATCAAAACATATGAACTACATTTGTATCAAAACTTATAATATACGAATTTACCTCAGACATAAAGACGATGAAATAGATCGACTAATCTAAAACTTTGTTTTTCCCTCGATCTAGATCTGAAATTCATTTTTATT
This sequence comes from Gossypium anomalum, assembly GCA_025698475.1. Classification (NCBI taxonomy): domain Eukaryota; kingdom Viridiplantae; phylum Streptophyta; class Magnoliopsida; order Malvales; family Malvaceae; genus Gossypium; species Gossypium anomalum. The sequence continues at coordinate 47,908,966 of CM046965.1, forward strand.
GATCTAAATATAATCAAAATTAACTTATTTAATCATCTCTCAATTCAATTTAACCCAAAATTCACATTTAAGTAAATTTACACTGTTGCCCCTAATATTTCATATTTTTTTACAATTTAGTCCTTATTTCATAAAATCATAAATTCATGCAATTAACTATTAATCCATGCTAGCCGATTTACCAATTAGTCCCTAGCAGCCAATATTTTTCATTTATTTCACATTTTAACCACTAAATTTCCACATTTCAGAATTTAATCCCTAATTTGCATTTCACTAAAAATCATTTAACAAAACTTGTATATCTATCAACAAGCATTCATAATCTATTAAGAAACTTCAAAAATCATGCTTATTCATCAATGGAAACATTCAAAATCTTTAAAAGTTTTTCAAAATAGTCCCTGGGCTAGTTAGACCTAGTTGCAACGATCTCAAAAACATAAAAATCATTAAAAACGGGACAAAAATAGACTTACATGCACAAGGAGAAGTGACCGAATGTTCAAAGCCCTAAAATGGTGTTTTTTCTCATGTAATTTCGGTAATAGAAAGAAGATGAAGCAAATTTTGGCTTTGTTTTAGTTATTTTAACCTTAATAATAAATTTACTATAATAACCTTAATAATAAACCTTTAATTCACTTAATTTAATGGTCATACTTGTCCACTCACAATTGAAATGGTCTAATTACAACATAAGGACATTAACTTTAAGGTTCTATAACTATTATACACCTTTAGCTATTAGAACTCAAGTTTTATGCTTTATGCGATTTAGTCCTTTTTTATCAAATTGACCAATCAAACGATAAAATTTCTTAACGAAATTTCCACACCAACATAATACCATACTATAGACATTAAAATAATAATAAAATAATTATTCTGACTTCGAACTTGTGGTCCCGAAACCACTGTTCCGATTTGACTCAAAATGGGCTATTACATTCTTCCAAGGCAATACTTTCAAGAATACCTTGTTACCAACCTGAAATTCTATTTCGTTTCGTTTAATATTTGCATAAGATTTTTGACGATCAAAAGCTGCTTTTAAACTATCTCTGATCACTTTCATTTTTTCTTCGGCTTCATGAATCAAATCAACCCTTTGTATCTTTTTCTCACTTAGCTCAGTCCAGCACAATGGAGTTCTACATTCACGACCATACAGAGCTTCATAAAGTGTCATTTTTATACTTGTGTAACACCCTCATGCCCGAGACCGTCGCCGGAATTGAGCTTGAGGTGTTACTAAACTTAATTCATTAATTAAACAGCTCAAACAATTTTATTTTTAAATTTTCAAACAAGCTGGCTAACTGCATCACAGTCGCTTAAAAATTCATATCTCAAGTTCCAAAACTAGAAATTAAGATCCGTAAATGTTTCCTGAAACTAGACTCATATATCTATCTAATGATTTTTTTCTAGAATTTTTGGTTGGGCCAATTAGTACAGTTTATTAGTTAAAGTCTCCCCTATTTCAGGGTTTGACTGCTTCGACCCTTTTGTATTACGAATTAGATATCTCACTATACAGAGTTTCAAAGATTATTACATTTGTTTCTCTTAAAACTAGGCTCAATAAGGAGTCTGTACATATAAATTATGGCTTCTAATTATTTTTGTACAATTTATGATGAATTTTTAAATTCAAAACAAGGGATTCAGACATCATTCTGACCCTGTTCCACCAAAACTTAAATATCTCATAAAATATGACTCATTTACCTATTTTGTTTTTTCCAAATGAAAATAGATTCATTAATCTTAAATCCCATATTTTATTCATCATTTAATTATATCTCTACTATTTTTAGTGATTTTTCAAACTCACATCACTGCTGCTGTGAGATTCTGTTTTATAGCAAATTTCACTTTACTATAGATTTTGAAGAACTAAATAGCATCTTAAACATACATGACATCAAATATGATTTAGATTGGCCATGCCAATCGCTAATCATTTACAAACCCTTTTCTTACCAAACCAAAACCTTATCATAAGATCATTTACACAAAGTAAGTATATTGCTGTACATGCCACTCTTAAAATATACAAGTCAATTTACCAATTTAAGTCTTCGGATAGTGTGAACGAGTCTTCGATCTATCCCGATTCTCAAGCCGACTTGTCAAAACTACAATGAATAAAAAGGAGGGAGTAAGCATAAATTCTTAGTAAGTTCACATGCAAATAATAAATAACATGATCATGCAATCCAACATAAACATCATTAAGACACCCATAACATAAGAATACTTACTATTTTACCACAATTTTGTCTCACCAACCAAGGATTAAACTCATACCTGTCCATTTTCACTTCTGCAACACATTCATCATCGAATCACTTTCGTTTTAAGTATTCTCCATATTCTCTTAGAATTCTCCCGTTGAACACATCGAAATATAATTTCGGATACGCGGATAGTGTGCATGTAAGTGCTATACTCATAGCTAAACAAGCTCAATAGCTTTGGAAATCTGTGTAGTCAAGCTACCATGTAACCCGCCCATAAACGAACTCGGACTCAACTTAACGAGCTCGGGCGTTCGCATCCATAAATGAACTCGGACTCAACTCAACCAGCTCGGATGCCTAGTTACGTCTCATGAACTAGGACTCAACTCAATGAGTTCGGAACTCAACCATCCTAGTGACATGTCACTTGCACCCTAATCTATTCCCAAGGTTCAAACGGGATTCTTCTCAATTACACATTTTAATTGTCTTCTTCGAAATATAGAAACCGATACTTGCTAGCATCTCATACTTATCAACTTGTTCACATAATTTGCATATTACCAAATAATAATTCACAAAGCATAATATTTCATGATAATAAGTATCGTATCACATAAATATAGTTAAATCACTTAAAATAAAAATTATGTTACCTTATTTACACATGAACTTACCTCGATACCAAATATTAGCAATCGAGCCTATTCCTCATAAACTTTATTTTTCCCTCGATCACGACTTGAATCTTGTTTCTCTTGATCTATAATACCAAATTAATTTATTTAATACATACATTCATCAAAACAAATTTCTAGTACTGAACTTTGGAAAAATTACCATTTTGCCCTAAACTTTCACATATTTGCACTTTTGCCCCAAGGCTCGTAAATTAAACCTCATCCTATTTTCTTATGTTTTATGACATGCTGATCATTTTTCCCTTCTATGGCAACAGTAAATCCACACTCTAACATGTACTTATGAATATTAGGTATTTTTACCGATTAAGCCCTTTTACTCGTTTCCACTTAAAACCGAGTAACACAAGTTGTCTAACATAATTTAAAACCTAATATTCTAACATAAAACACCAAAATACACAAATTTCACCTATGGGTATTTTTCCAAATATGAACCCTAGGTTAAATTATTGCTAGAATAAGCTTAATCAAGTTACCGGGACTCCAAAAACGTAAAGAACATTAAAAACGGGGCTTGGAATCACTTACTATGGAGCTTGGAAGCTTGAAACGAACCCTAGCTATGGAAAACCCTTGAAATTTCAGCCTAATGAAGAAGATGGACAAAAATTGGCTTTTAATTTTGTTTTTAATTCATTTTAATAACTAAATGACCAAAATGCCTTTAATTAAAAACTATGGTGTTTTATTTTCCTTTAGGTATTTTTGTCCAAACTAGTATAATGGTCTAATTACTATCCAAGGACCTCCACTAGAAAAACCCATTACTCACAAGTACTTAATACCTTTTTGAACTAGAACACACATTTTACAACTTTTGCAATTTAGTCCTAAATATCAAATTGGACCCTTTATTGATAAAATTTCTAAACAAAATTTTCACACAATCATGCAATCATGCCATAGACCTTAAAATGATAATAAAATAAATTTTTCTACCTCAAATTTGTGGTCACGAAACCACTATTCTGATTAGGCCCTAATTCGGGATATTATAACTTGACTAATAACTGTTATTATATGTGAATTCGACTAATGACAAATAATTTTCCCAATTACCTTCGAATTCTAATACACAGCACCAAAGTATATCTTCAAGAATCTGAATCATACGTTCTAATTGACATCAGTTTGAGGATGGAATGTAGTACTGAAATGTAACTGCATACACAGAGCTTTTTGCCACTTGTTCTAGAATCAGGATGTAAACCGAGGATCTGTATCAGAAATAATGGAGACCGGCATTTCATTTAATCTAACAATATCAGAAACATATAACTCTGCTAATCTGTCTAAAAAGAAATCCATACGTACCGGAATAAATTGTGTAGACTTCGTCAAATGATCGATAATTACCAAAATGGCATCTTTCTTTTTAGGAGATAGAGGTAATCCCGACACAAAATCCACGGTAACTCTATCCCATTTCCATTTCGATATCATAATTGGCTATAATAGTCCCGAAGGTACCTGATGTTCAGATTTAACTTGTTGACATATCAAGCATCTAGATACGATTTTAGAAATATCACGCTTCATTCCCGACCACTAGTACATTTGTTTCAAACTGTTGTACATTTTATTACTCCCCCTACTCAGAGCATCTGCGACCACATTTACTTTTCCTGGATGATAATCGATAACCAGATCATAATCTTTTAATAATTCAAGTAACCTGCATTGTCTCAGATTTAAATCTTTTTGCAACATCAAATACTTTAAACTTTTATGATCAGTGAATATATGACATTTTTCATCGAACAAATAGTGTCGCCAAATTTTCAGGGCAAATACAATAGCTGTAACACCTCTAACCCGTATCCGTTGCCGAAATAGGGTTCAAGGCGTTACCAGACATATCAAAACATTTCGGACACATTTCATAATCAACATAGCATCATATTCAAACATCAACATAAAGTCCCCTTCTTATGTAAACGAGACCTTAAATATGCATTAGAGAAAGGTCGGGACTAAATTGAGCTCATCCAAAAAAATTTTGAAACTTAAACATTTTTCAAAATTAATAAGGTCACGCGACTGTGTGAACAGGCTGTGTGCCTCACACGACATTAGACACGCCCATTTGTCTAAGGCATGGCGAAACAGAGCATACATACTGACTTATCCACATAGCCGGAGACACGCCCGTGTTCCTTGGTCGTGGTCGAAACTGACTTGGGTCACACGGCTGACTAGATGCCCATGTGTCTAGCCGGTGTACCCTTTGAAATGGCCACACACGCCCATGTGCCAAGACTATGTGCCTTACATAGCCACTAGACACGCCTGTGTGTTTAGGCCGTGCTCAAGACTGACTTAAAATTTTAGGACTACCCTAGGGGACACATGGCCGTGTAACAAGACTGTGTGTCGCACACGGCTGAGACACATGCCCGTGTCTCTGCCCGTGTGGATAAAAATAGGCCATTTATAAAGCCAAATTGCCACCCCATTTGGGTCATCCCTACAAGCATCAAACCAAGCACATTTGATACCAAATTTTCAACCATTCACAACCAAAACATACACATTCCATGCCATATCATTATCAACAAATTTCATGCTTATAACATTTATTCAACATCTCAAATTACCATATCAATCTCATACCAAGTTTATACCAAATCCATAACTAAATCATTACTCAACCAAAACATGTAACCAAAACACCATACATACATATCATGAAACATACTTCTCAAAATGAGCTTATACCATGCCTGATTATACACAAACATTAATATCATTAATAAGCCATTTTTGCATGGCTACATATATACAAATCAAAATGAACCATATCGAAACTAGCCTATACATGCCACATAACCAAAAAACTTAAAACTTTTATTTACCTAAGCGATAACCGGATAGTGTAATAAGGTCTCCTGCGACTTCCAACCCGAACAAATCTTTGAAACTCTAAAAACATAGGAAAAACACATAGAGTAAGCTTTTAAGCTTAGTAAGCTCGTATCTTAATAAACTTAACATAATAAATACTTTCATTACAATGCCATAAGCATAATATGCTTCCTCACACAATTTTTTTAAATTTTAAAACATATTCTCATATCAAATTATCATCATTCAATATTATACTTATTCACTTAACTAAATTTAGCTTTCACAAGCTTATTCAATTCAATTCTCATATATCATTCAATTCACACTTTCATATAGCCAAATGAGCACATTATGGGAAATAACACATTTAATCCTATATCTTTCTCATATGAATCTCATATCATCATTTATACTCAAATTCACCTTTCAATCATATAGCATCTGGCAATTTCACATATACAACTTTATAAATCACATCTTATTCATTTGTTCATGTTTTATTGGCACATATTCACATCTCATTTCCATATACATTACATATCATTCTTTGCACATATACTTACCTTCCATTTTCAAACATTGTATATATTTCAACATACCTGAATCGAAATGTCATTCACTTTATCATTTATTTCTCAGAATGCCCGTTGAACCGTTTAGAATCAATAAGGATACTCGGATAACTCAAAAAGCTTGTACAATGCCAACGTCCCAGACGTGGTCTTACATGTAATCAAATATCGATGCCACTATCCTAGACAGGGTCTTACACGAAATCATATACGATGCCAATGTGGCAGACATGGTCTTACACATAAATCTCAAATCGATGCCAATGTCCCAGACGTGGTCTTACACGATAACACATATCGGAGTCCTATGTCATGACATATGTATCCTAGCTATTCCTATGGTTCGTATGGGGCTTCCAAATGTCATCACATTGTCGATACTTTCTCGTATTCATATATTCTGCTACTCGAACAATTCAATATCATAATAAAATATATAACTTATTCAAAATACATATATAATTACATTACCGTTTGGCATTAAATTCATTCACAAATAATAATATGCATTTATAACATGATTTCATAACGTCTATTAAAATACGAACTTAACTCGTTCGCAGTAACGACAAATTAAACCGTCTAATTCGATACTTTGACTTTCCCTCGATCTAGATCTGAATTCCGCTTTTGCCAATCTAATTAATATCAAAATTATATTACTTATTCAACAATTCATTCAATTTCAGCCAAGAACACATAAATGGGCTAATTACACTTTTGCCTCGACATTTCACATTTTTCACAATTTAGTCCCTAATTCACAAAATCAAAAAATACTCAAAATTTCCTTTTACACAAGCTTAGCCGAATTTTCATAGTATTCATATAAGTTCCATTTATTTCACATTTTAGTCCCTCAAAATCTCTGTTTTACAATTTAGCCTAAATTACTCAAATTCATCAAAATTTTAAAGACAAAACATGTTAGCCCAACATCAAACTTTTATATACTATCATCAGACTTCATAAAACTCATAGTTTCATCAATAGCTCAACTCAAAATCATCAACAATTTCAAAAATTGAGACATGGGCTTTATAAAACACTAAGCCACAATCACAAAAACGTAGAAATTATCGAAAACGGAACAAAACTCATACCTTAATCAACAATCAAAAGTGCCGAACCCTAGCTGTTCTTTTTCCTTTTCTTTTCTTGTGATTTTCGAGCATAAATTAGTTGAATTTTAATTAACATTAATGTTTGTTTTACCATTTTACCCTTGCATTATAACATTTAAAACATTAATATCAAGGTCATAAATGTCCACTCAAACTTTAAATGGTCAAATATCAACATAAGGACCTGTCAATTAAAAAGACATAGCAAATAGGCACTTTAACAATTAGAAGACCACTTTTACATTTTACACAATTAGGTCCTTTTATCAAATTAAACACACAAATGATAAAATTTTTGTACGAAATTTTCACACATACTAATTCACATATAATAAGCATGGAAAATAATATTTAAATATTTTTTTGACTCGAATTTGTGGTCCCAAAACTACTATTCTGACTAGGGTCTAAACTAGACTATTATAATAGCGGCCAGTTCTAAGTCATGTATCGGGTAATTATTTTCATGTGGTTTTAGCTGTCTAGAAGCATAGGCTATTACTTTACCTTCTTGAATCAAAACATAGCCTAAACCATTCAATGATGCATCATTGTAAATTAAAAATTCCATTCTCGATTCAGGATGAACTAAAATTGGTACTTTATGCTTAGTTTGGATGGGCGGTGTGTTTACCTCCGGTGAGGTTAAAAACAGCAGTGGCGGTGAGATTAGTTACTGTAGCAGTGAGATTAGAAACAATGGTGGAGAGTGTGTTTGGATTCAAACGCAGCTGTAGCGGTGAGTTGAGAATAAAAAATGACTATTAAGGACATGAGATTAGAATTGATATATAATAGAATTATTTTAAATTATTTTAATTTTTTAAAATTATTAAAATATGTGAATTTATAAATTCATTTAATAAATATTAAAATGTATCTTCCAATATTTTATTATAAATATTTTAATGAATTCTATAATCAATTTAAATTATTTATTAGAAAAAATGATAATTATTTTTATTTTTTATAGTTAAATATTCTTTTATAACAATGATAAATATTATTTTCACAAATAGTAACATTATAATTCGATCAAATTTTGAAGTATTTAAACGGATGATTTTTAATTAAAAAATATAGTAACATAAGAAATAACAAGTTTCATTATTAATAGAAATTAGGTTATGATACAAATATTTTTACAAATATGGACTCATTAAACTAGTTGCAATGGTTTCCCTCAACATCACGATTTCAAGGTCACTTTCACTGTTAGAAGAACTCGATTCATCTCTATCAAAATAGCCTGAAGAGACTGGCATGTCGGGTATATTCTCAAATTCTCGAAAATCCTCATCATTTGACCAAGCATGTCTTTGAATGTAATTTTGCAAAACCATTGTTTCAATAACTATTAAAACTTGCTTGTTGAATGAATAACTTGGACTATCTCTTAATATTGGCCATTTTTTTTCCACACTCCAAATGTTTGTTCAATCACAAGCGTAACGAAGAATGGGCATGATTAAAGATTTCTTTTTTTCTAGATACTTGATGATTACCTCGACGAAAATCAGGTAAATGATATCGTTCCCTCCTATATGGACCTAGAAAACCTACCATTTGTGGATATCCTAAATCCACAAGATAATATTTTCCTACAAAAAAGTAAAACATAATATCAAGTTTAAAAATAAATTAAAAATTTTAATATTTTTTATGTAAAGATTAATTAAAAAATTAAAGTTCAACCTGGTGGAGGGTGTGGAAACTTTAACTCTTGTTTTCTAAGTGCTTGCAAAAAATTTCTACTATCATGTGTTGTTCCTTCCCAACCCAGAAATGCAAAAATAAAGCACATATTGAAGTCACAAACTGCCATAATATTTTGAGTTGGTTCACCTTTCTGTCCGATATAAGGTATTTGACAAGAAGGCGAAATGCATGCTTTTATGTGTGTTCCATCTATGGCCCCAATACAATCCTTTAAAATAAATACAAGTAATGAGATAAAAGTTAGAAATAATTTATATTTTAAATATATAAAGATTGTGTAAATTATACCTTAAAGTGAGGCCAATATCTTGTATCATGTTGAATATGGTTCGGTACTTCCTCGAATTGACCTTCAGTGGGTTTAATCGTGTCTAATTGTGTCTATTCCTATTCGAGAAAATATATGTAACATATCAGTAAAAATTCGACTAACAGTTTCCCCAGATCGTTGAAATCACTCTGTTGCATTTGAATTTGATTCTCTATTTCCAAGAATGTACAATGATAATGCTAATTTCTCCATCGCCGATACTTTCCCATGCTTTAAGCCATAATTTGTTTGCAAATCATGCAACAAGCTGTAAAATATATTTTTTGGCATCCTAAAACTATTCATGTAACGATCATCATGCCCATTTAATACTTCGTCCACCCATATTTGACCTGTATAATTTGAATCCATATGCGGTTGCATAGTGAAATAAGTTTCATGATGTACCAATACACTGCTTAACACATATTCTTCCTCTTCATGATAATTGTTGTTCTCAACTTGGGTAACAATTGTGGCTATTCTTCGTTGAGCTTCTTCACTCAATTCAGGGGTATCATAATTCATACAAAAACTATTATACATATTGTTAAATTCATCCATAACCTGAAAAAGTAATGAAATAAAAATAAATTAATATTTTGTGACATTCTATACAGCACAGAAACTTGAATAAAAGCATAGCATAAAAATACCAAACATAAAAAATATCATACATTAGTTTTACATATAAAAAAGTTAGTATAGTTATATTACAATAATAATTCTAAGGAGCTTATGGTGGAGGTGGTTGATGGTATGGTTGGAAGGGAAATGAGGATGTTGCTACCAAGGATAAAAATGATGCAATTGGATTTTGTTCAGCATACTCATGTCGAAGCCACCAAACCCTAACATCTGGATCTAAGTTCAAAAACACTTCTCGTTTCACCGGTATTTGGAACATTTTGATGGAAAAATAGTAAAGTTCATCTTTTTTTGGAATTTCATCTCCCAAAGCATGCAAAGCATCCATTGCATTTGAAATAGTATATTGAGAGTAAGGAAAAATAATTTCATTCACTAACTTCCTTGGACTAGCCATACTGTCACAAAATTTCTCAATCTGAGTAGTTAATGTATTTTTTGATGATTTTCTACTTGAACTTGATTTTTTTCTTTACCGTGTACAACCCCAAGTGTTTTCTTTCTTTGATTAGGAGTTTCTTGAGAAGGATTTGATGGTACCTCATTAGGAGGAATACCTTCATTCTCATTACTGTGTTCATCTGAATCACCAAATCCCTCATTAGGTGTATCATCTCCCATAGAAACCCACTTGGAAGAACACCAGATGAAGGTGCCCATGCATTCTCTCCGGTGGCTACAATGCCACCAAACATTTGCCATATTAACTCATTCAATCGTGGTTCAATTCATTTCTTATTAAATCCTTTAAAATCAGGATTTTCATACATAACATATTAAATGTTAAATGTTATACTAAGATTTTTATAATTCTAACTCATTAATTTCAATAAACTTTATGCATTAAAATAATGATAAATTAACACTAACCTGTATTTTTTCAGCCCACCATTCTTCGGTAGCATCGACCATCTTTTTAGATGGACATTATCCAATACATGTAGATTCCTTAAGCAACTCCCTTCATAACCTCCATTCCTTTTTTAATGTATCCCACTTATTTTTCAATTGAGGTTTTCCATATTTTTTTTTGTGTTTTTGCTTGAAAAAGAGTAATGACATTTTCCCATCCTTTTGAGTTTAGATGAGTTGTCAGTCTATTACCAACATTGACTTCATTCAGGCAAAGTTCACAAAATATCAACGTTAGCTCATCATCCCAAATAGCTTTTATTGCTAAGGTACTATCTCCCTCCACAAAATTTCATGTCTTTACCATCTATTATTATTATTTTAATTTTAAATTTCAACTGACATAAAACCATAAATATATAATTATAAATAATAATATAGTTTCATAAAAAATAACAATAATACATCATGAATGGATGAAAGCCATAAGATGAACACTAAAGAAAAAATTCTCAAAGATCCATGGTAAACAATAATGAGGATATAGAAAGGATAATTGATTATGACTATCTTTTCAAAATAAATAAAGGCATTTTTAGAGACATTAAATTACCTCTTGCTTTTGGATAGATTTAGATAGATGCTCTTGTCGCTATAGACATTAAAATCAAAAAGGGGAAACATTAGGATAAATAAAGAAGAGACAAGAATCACTAACAGATGTACCATGTAACAATAATAGATTTAGCAAAATATGATCACTACAATTACAAGTTACGATACTCTTTGGTTTCTTTTTTTTTCAAAAGAATATTTATTAATTCTAATTTCCTCCTTGCTTACTTAAATTGGATCAGCTTTGAAATTTTTGGAAGGTAATAAATGAGTTTGAGAAAGCATGAAAAGACTTGATGAATCAAATTAAGCATTCGGCTAGGGAGAAACATGAATAAGATTCGGTAGTGTTGAAGCAGTGTTAATATTGTACAAGGAAAGCATTTTTATTGAAAAAAGGAATTGCATGTGCATGCACGTACTTGTCATTTTCTGCAAAAAGAAAAAAAGGGTTTGCTAAGTTGAATTTATAGTTCAAGAAATTAATATGAGATGGCAAGTCTTATCTTGGAGATGGTTTTCAAACTTTTGAGCCAATCCGTCAATAGTAGGGAAACCTCCTCTACTTCAAACTTCAGTAGCAAGGGGCTTCATAACTATATGAAATATAAATTAATTATTTTGGTTAAAAAACCCACTTTAAATTCATAATATTTGAAAATCTAAATAACATATATGGAGGAATAATATAATAAATAGTAGTGGAGGAAAAATATGGAGATATGATTTGAAAAGAAATGACTCCTTTGGCCATAAATATTCCAAGTCCTAGAAAATGCCAATTGGAATTCTCACCTTCCAGAATCTCACTTTGTTTCAAATGCTCCCTATCAACTTCCAAGTTTGAGAAAAGTCTGTTGTTTTTTTTTTTCAATATTTTCTTCAATATTAAAATAAGCTATTGGCATCATCTTTACGAGGGGGGGTAAGAAACATGCAGAAGAAGAAGAAAGCACCCTTTTGTGCATGCTTAAACCCGCAACTAAAGGAGATCATAAATATATACCTTTCTAGTTTTGTTGTTTCACATATTTCTTTTGTTACAAACGCTTCGTTCTATACTCATAGATTATACCAATCTCAGAGAAAGAGGAAAGAACTAATTCGTTACCTGGACTCGGTAGTTTTGATGGATTCCAACACGGGATACAAATCAGATCCGGCAAAAAATGGTGGACACGGTGGTGGCTGATAACTGAAGAGAATAAGAAAAAGAAATCACAGAGATGAAAGAGAAGAACCTACATAAACACCCCATACAATGGTAAAATAAACGGTTGTTTTCTTCCTAAATTTGTAAACAAATGAGGTTGGTAAAGAAATTAGTTTAACTTTCAAGAATAAAACGGTAAAATAATAAATAAAAGTATGCGTATTTTTGTCTGTTAAAAAAACCCACTGCCCCAATGCCCTTAATTGCTGCTGAAGTCTCCAGCCCCTTTTCAGCACAGCAGTAAGGTTGAAATTAATTTTCACTGAACTGTAATATTGAACCAAACAGCATATCAGTGAGATTAAAAGCATAAACCTACCCCAACTACACCTCACTGGCTAAAAGCCAACCAAAGGAGGCTTTAGTCAACAAGGTTTTCAATCTGTCAAAACTCTACTGACATTTATCGGTCTATTCAAATTTTACATCTTTCTGCAACAACCGTGTCATCGGAGAAGCTATCATCGAAAACCCTTTTACAAATCCCTGATAGTAACTAGCTAATCCCAGAAAACTTCTGACTTCAGACACATTTTTCGGTGGTTTCTAGTTAACAATAGCTGAAATTTTATTCGGGTCAACTCTAATACCTTCACCCGATACTATATGTCCAAGAAAACTAACTTCCCGAAGCCAAAATTCACATTTTCTAAATTTAGCATATAATTATTTTTCACGCAGAGTTTGTAGAAAAATTCTCAAATGGTTAGCATGTTCATTTTTATCTCAGGAATATATCAGGATATCATCAATGAATACCACCACAAATCTATCCAAATACAGTCTAAAAATTCTATTCATTAAATCCATAAATATCGCAGGTGCATTAGTCAAGCCAAATGGTATCACAAGGAATTCATAATGCACGTACCTAGTTCTGAAGGCTGTTTTTTGTACATCCCAGTCTTTCACTCATAATTGATAATAACCAGAATGGAGATCAATCTTTGAAAACACTGTAGCACCTTTCAACTGGCCAAATAAATCATCAATGCGTGGTAGTGGATACTTATTCTTGATTGTGACGTTGTTTAACTTTCGGTAATCAATACACAATATCAAGGACCATCTTATTTCTAAACAAACAAAACTGGTGCACCCCAAGGTGGAAAACTAGATCAAGCAAAACCCCTATCAGTCAGTTCTTGCAACTATGCTTTCAATATGTAACAACCCGTTTTGAGTCAAATTGAAACAGTGGTTTTGGGACCACAAATTTGAAGTCAGAATAATTATTTTATTATTATTTTAATGTCTACAGTATGATATTATGTTGGTGTGAAAATTTCCTTAAGAAATTTTATCATTTGATTGGTCAATTTGATAAAAAGGACTAAATCATATAAAGCGTAAAACTTGAGTTCTAATAGCTAAAGGTGTCTAATAGCTATAGAACCTTAAATTTAATGTCCTTATGTTGTAATTAGACCATTTCAATTGTGGGTGGACAATTATGGTCATTAAATTACATGAATTAAAGGTTTATTATTAAGGTTATTATAGTAAATTAATTATTAAGGTTAAAATAACTAAAACAAAGCCAATAAATTGCTTCATCTTCTTCCTATTACCGAAATTACATGAGCGGAAACACCATTTTAGGGCTTTGAACATTCAGTCACTTCTCCTTGTGCATGTAAGTCCGTTTTTGTCTCGTTTTTAATGATTTCTATGTTTTTCAGATCGTTGCAACTAGGTCTAGCTAGCTCAGGGACTATTTTACAAAACTGTTAAAGATTTTGAATGCTTCCATTGATGAATAATCATGAGTTTTAAAGTTTCTTAATAGATTATGAATTCTTGTTGATAGATATACAAGTTTTATTAAGTAATTTTTAGTGAAAATGCAAAATAGGGATTAAATTATGAAATGTTGAAATTTAGTGGTTAAAATGTGAAATAAACGAAAAATATGGGCTGCTAGGGACTAATTGGTAAATTTGCTAGCATGGATTAATGGTTAATTGCATGAATTTGTGATTTTATGAAATAAGGACTAAATTGTGAAAAATGTAAAATATTAGGGGCAACAGTGTAAATTTGCTTAAATGTGAATTTTGGGTTAAATTAAATTGAGAGATGATTAAATAAGTTAACTTTGATTATATTTAGATCAAGAAAAGTGAAGTTCGAATCTAGATTAAGGGAAAAACAAAGTTTCAGATTAATCGATCTATTTTATCATCTTTACGCCCAAGGTAAGTTCGTATATTATAAGTTTTGATACAAATGTATTTCATATGTTTTGATATTGTATAAATTGTGAATATGAGACTAGGGATATGATCGATAGTGATTTGATGATGATTCAACATTTGAAATCTCGATTGAACTTTAGGAATAGTTTAGTATACTAGTGACATGTCATTAGAGGATACATTGAGTTGGCTTTGGGCCATAATATTAGCACTTCAGGTGCGAGTTATACCGATTTGGCTTCAGGCCATGAATACTGGCTGATTTGGCTTTGGGCCATGATATCAATACTTCGGATATAAACTACTTGATTTGGCTTTAGGCCATGGTATAGGTACTTAGTGTGCGAGACTCTTGAGTATCTGACTTCTACTCCAAATGGTTGAATAGGTAAATGGAAGATGTGATTGTGTATGAGAATGATATGAGATGGTACAGGTACGTATCTGGCATGTATAAGTTTTGGTTCGAAAAAACTTGTGAAGAATGTGATTATATTATAATTATGTATATGAAAGGTTTGTTAGCTAATATATGCTAAATGTTGATATATTCAAATTGTTGTATTATAATCTTGAGATTGAATTAAGTTTATTGTATACGAGCTTACTAAGCTTTATAGCTTACTTTGTTTATTATTTTCGTGTTTTATAGTGTTATCAAGCTAGCTCAGATTCGGGGATCATCGGAGATCACTTCACACTATTCACCTATCACTTGGTACCTATGAACTTTGGTATTTTAAGTATATGGCATGTATAGGGACTTTGAGTCATTTTGGTATATGTAGCATGATTTTGGCCATTTGTATTGGCTTGTGAATATAAAGTGTTTGGTTTGTGCTAGCCATGTAAGTTGATTTATTTTAGCAATTATATGGTGTATGTATGTATGTATTAATGCCTCTTAGTGATGTGGTTCATGATTACTTGGAAATGAATTGTTGAATGCAACTTTCAAGGTAACTAATGGTTGGTGAATTTGGACTGATTGTGCTTGTGGTTTTAGGTAAAAAAATGCTTAGTTGAAATGGTACATATAATTGCTTTGAAATTGTGAATTGGTATGATTTGAGTAGGCATAGTATGGTATTGTAAGCATGTTAGATGTTGGCATTGAAATGGTATATGTATTTTGGTCTTAGATATGGTTGTTTTGGTTGCTAATCAAACCCAAAGTCCACCTTACCATAATCAGCCAAAGAACCCTAATAGCGATAGATCACTTACCTTTACAGGGTCCAACGATTCGATCCAAGTTTATCCAAAACTGATACTCCAAGCCTTGCTGCTCCTCCAAAGTTGTCTATATCACTACACAAATCATAAAAGTCGAAAGAAAAAGGCCCAGTGAGGCCTAAACCACAAATCGATAACCTCCCTAAACTATAGGGGATTCGGCTTCACTTAATATTTACACTACTGAATCGATTTGGAAAAATGAGTACTTACCAGATGAAGGGATCGGTCACCACAAATAAAAAGAATAGGAAAGGTGCTAGTCTAAATGCAATCGGCACAACCAATCTTTAAAGATTTCGTCTTTTGTGGCTATTCGGCAAGGGTGAAGAAAAGAAATGAAGTAGTAGATGAGAAGAAAGGGAGTAGTGGTTAGGTTTTGGCAATAAAAGAGAAAGAAAACTGGATGAAAAGAGTGGTGATTTCAGCTAGAGAAGAAAAGGGAAGAAAAGAATAACCCTATGATGTTTAAACAGAAGAAAAATGGCACAACTAAAGCCTCTAATGTCAAAATACTAACCTAAAACCCCTAAGTCGATTTCTCCTCCCTAATTCCCACTATTCGGCCAACTCTAAGCCTCCCTTCAAATCCCAAAATCTCTCCCCTTATCACTCCTTAATCCATGCATTTGACTGATTCAAACTCTCTCCAACAGAGCTCCATTCAACTTCCAGCTCCTACATGCCCAAGACATAAAAATAACAACACAATTGCCAGCTTAGTGAATCAAACCTTGGCCTCCCCCAAACCACTTACACGTCACTTTTTTAGCTCCTTAGTGGCATCACTTATCCACTTTTCCAGGGGCTCTCTTGCGTTATATTTTATCCACATCTTTTAATAAGGCCACCTATCCAATGCCCCTAACTCCTTAAGTCCAAAATTTAAAAATTCTACTGGGTTTTGGCCAACACATGTGCCTTCCATAGACCCATTTACACACTCCAATTATGAATTTCACCACCAAATACCTAATTTTAAAAATTTTACCAAATTCTCAAAAATTACTAAAATCCCAAAAATTAGGGTGTTACAAGCATCGGAATCGTACCAGGTGTGTACCCGAAATGCATAAATCAAGCTTTTAGCAAAAGCCAAAAAAAGCCACTGTGGATGCTACACGGGTGTGTGGTCACCCGTGTGGTAGGCCGTGTGTGACAACACAGCCGTGTGATCAATGAAGGCCAGGCCGTGTGCAAGACAGGACCGTGTAATGGCCGGGGTGTGGCCTTATGCGCCACACGGGCTAAACTGAACTGGGCTTATGGGCCCACACAGGTAGTCCACATGGTTGTGTGGAATTTGGGCCAGATCATAGGGCCAAGCCATTCTAGGCATATGGGTGACACGGGCATGTCGGCCCACACGGGCAAACAACATGGGCGTGTAGGCCCATTTAGGTAAAATGTTTCCTAGGGTTGCATGGGTCGCCCTGATCGACTGTGAACCTACAGTAAGGTTGGTAAGCGCTATTTAGACCCTAAATCGTGTGATCTGAATATACAATATATGTATTGAACATGTTAAATCTATGCATGTTTACTGATCTATATGTATGATTGATAACTGAATAATAGCATGTAAGCATGTATTTCTGTATATTTGCATTGAGCATGTTTAGTTGCATCTGCATTGGGGTGGGATGATTGATTATTGGAGGAAGTGTACTGAAAGGCTTTTATGCCTATTATCTGGCAGCTCAACTGCAATATTAGTGATATGTACCGCTTTTGGTACGACTTGGTGTGTAGGGCTGGGTGGGTGTTTTAAACCCCACATGATGTGTAGGGATGGTCGGAGATGGTGGGTAGGATATTAAATTCTGTTACTGTATGCATACTGTATCTGAGATGGGCTAAGGCCCTAATTTAAATTTGAGATTTTATCTGAATAGGCTAAGGCCTAGACTGTATCTGAATCTATAATGGGCTTAGGCCCAGATTGCATTTGCCTGTATGTATGTCTTCTGTGGGGATTACACACTCAGTTTACGTAAACTCACCCCTTCTTGTTTTATCTGTACAGGTAATCCCTAGACTTAGACGGATCGGTGCGGCGGAAGGCTCAACGGTGACCACATGATTGTTGAACTATTCTAAATTTAGTTATGGTATTTATTTCCTATTTGTTTTCCGGGGTATTTTGATGTAATTTGGGACTTTTGGAATTTTTGCCTTTTTTTTAGATTTTAACTGTTTTCATGAACTTAAGAGCTGCAATGAAAACTCAATTTTATTAAATAAACATTTTTCCTAAAACGCAAACGATTTTCTTTAAATATCACGGTTTTAAAAGCTTCTACTACAGAATATTTATTTAAACGAATCAAATTAATGAGAAATAGTTTTGAAATTAACGAAAGAAAAATAAAAGCTAACAAACAGAAACGATTTTAACTTGATAAACTCAATTTCAAATTACGTTCCATGTGACATCGCCAGATTCAGCCGTAACATCTAGGCCGGGTTTCGGGTGTTACAAGAAGAATATACAACCACTCCCAATAATCAATCTTCACAAAACGAAATATAGATTACTTCTTCGTAATAATTACACTTTTATTTCCAAAAGTCTGAAAAGAACAACTAAGACTATTGATGATCTAAATTGGTATGAGAATTTAGTCATCAAAAAGAAAGAAAGAATTAATCAAATAGAAGTTGTTATTTTAAAAAAATAAGTTGAAAAGAAAAGAGAAAAGAGAAAAGGTAATTAAAATACGATAGTTGGCAGTGATGATCCATGGCGGCGAATGGTGGCGCATAGTGGTTGGTAATGGTGATGGTTCAAAAAGATGTTGCGTAAAGAAATAATAGTCTATTATTTCAATCAAAATAAGAGAAATGAAATGAAAAGAACAACAGGAAAAGAGAAAAGAAAGAAAGAATAGATAAGAATGGTGGTGCAAAATGAAAAATGTTGAAAACTACAAGGTGGCTTTCGTGTTAGTGGTATGGTGGTTATGAGAGGAAAGTGGTGGCAATATGGCGGAGGAGAAGCATTGATCAACACACAACAATAGAAAAATAACATAAAAATGATGTAGAACTTACAAAGAAGAGTGGCTCACAGTGGTTGATAGGGAAGAGAAAATGAGAGAATTTAATGACAAAACAAAGAATATCTTAGCCAAAATGCTACCAAGGGATAGCATCAACTTGCAACCCAATTCAAAATCCAAAATTCAAACCCCCAACATCTCATTCATAAAGAGACAAGGGAGTTGGAATGGATTGATGGTGAATAATCATAAGAGTTACATCCATGCACACCATGGACGGTTTGCATGGCTAGGTTGACCAACATTTAATCAAAATATTTTTTAAACAAACAATGAGAACATGGAGGCTTTAACTTAGTTCACTAAGGAATTACTTAAGGTACATAACCACTATGTCATTCCATTTACTTGTTAATGAATTAACAAGAATAATTAAAATTTTGGGATGTGACAACTCTACCATCCTAAATTATAAAAAAATTTAAATACAATTATATTATGTGAACTTACCTGGTCAAAACAACAACAAAATAGATCTCTAAGGGCTAATCAACAAAAAATTTCATTTCCTCAATTTTCTTCAATTTGGTCCAATTTTTGATCTATTCAATAATTCAATTCAATTTATAATTACAAATATCTTATTTCATCCTATTATCAGCATATATTAGTTTAATTTTATTATTCAAATTCCCCATAAACTTTTTCATTTTATTCAAATTAGTCCCTAAAATCGAAATTATCATAATTTTCACATTTAAGCCCCATTTTTCATTTTGATATCCATTTTATCCCTATACAGCCCTCTAAATTCAATAATTATAGAAATTTCATGCTAAATTTAAAATTATTACCTTTTAGTCCCTAAGTTTAAAACTAACAAATTTATTTACAATTTAGTCCCCCTTTTAAATTGTAAGCTTAAAAACAAGCCATTAAACACCAAAAGCTTCAAATTTCATCAATGGAAACATTTTAAAACTTTAACAATTTTGAAACAGAGATACAAATTAGCTAAATCGAGTTACAATGATCTCAGAATACAAAAATTACTAAAAACGAGCTTGAAAAACCTTACCATGCAAAGATCCTAAGCTTGGCCAAACCTTTGATGTTCAAAAATAGAGTTTTTTGTGTTTTTGGTTTCAAGTTCGGTGGTGAAATAAAATGATGACATGTTTTTATGTTTTTATTTTTTAACCTTTTCTTATGTTAGAATTAAGTGACTCGAATCCTTATTTAGATAAAATATAGTAGTAAAATAAAAGAAGAATCCATATAGAATTACACTTCTTTTATTTTGTTTTAGAATAAGGTTTTTTAAACCTTATTAAATTCCATCTATTTGATATTGATTAGAATAAGGTGTTTCAGTCTTACTAGAATATGGCTTTACAAGCCTATAAAATAGACATAGTCTATTCCTCTTATAATAATTCGAATTCGACATAGTGAATTTTCTTCTCCTCTGCCCGTGGTTTTTTCCTGTAAGGGTTTCTACGTAAAAATCTATGTGTTCTTTTTTTATTTTTCACAAATTTGTATCAGAGCTTTCGGGTTGCTCATCTCGATCACGGTAATGGTGTCTTTGAAGTATGAAATTCTGCTGTTAGATCGCAACACCAGATTTACGTTGTGGTAGATTAAGATGCAAGCAGTTCTTGCACAGATGGATCTGGAGGATGCCCTGCTAGGGATAGATAAGATGCCTTCGACTTTAACAGATGAAGAGAAGAAGCATAAGGATCGAAAGGCATTAACACAATTACATCTTCATTTGTCCAACAAAATTTTGCAGGATGTGATGAAAGAGAAGACCGCCGCTTCATTATGGAAGAGGCTAGAACAAATATGTATGTCGAAAACTCTAACAAGCAAGTTGCATATGAAGCAGCATTTTTATGCTCATCATTTGGAGGAAGGTGCGTCTGTACACGAACAGTTAATAGTGTTTAAAGAAATTCTCTCAAACTTGGAGGCCATGGAGGTTTAGTATGATAAGGAAGATCTAGGGTTGATTCTACTTTGCTCTTGTCCCCGTCTTATTCAACCTTTAGAGACACAATTTTATATAGCCACGAGTCTCTCACAGTTGATAAGTTTTATGATTCTTTGACCTCTTATGTTAAGATAAAACATCTTGTGGTTAAACCCGACTCTCAGAGAGAGAGTCTCATTGCTCGTGAGACAAGATCGAAATGCTGATAATGATCGTGGAAGGACATAGGAACGGAATCCTCGCGGTAAATCTAAGGGTAGATCAAAGTCTTCAAATAGAGGTAAACTTGTAACTTCTGCAAGAAGAAAGGGCACATTAAATCTGAGTGCTATAAGCTACAGAACAAGATTAAAAGGGAGGCTGCGAATCAAAAGGGAAAACAACCAGAAAATTTTGGTGAAGCTGATATTGTAGAAGACTACAACGATGGTGAACTTCTAGTCGCTTCTGTCAATGATTCTAAAGTAAGCGAAGAGTGGATACTTGATTCAGGTTGCAACTTCCACAAAAGTCCCAATTGGGATTGGTTTACAGCTTACAAAATAGTATCTGAAGTGTTGTTTTGATAGGAAATAATGCTTCGTGTAAAATTGCAGGTGTTGAAACAATTAAAGTTAAGATGTTTGATGGAGTTGTCAAAACAGTTAGTGACGTGTGACATATTCCAGAATTGAAGAGAAATTTAATTTCGTTGAATACTCTTGATTCAAAAGGGTACAGATACATAGCTAAAAGTGGGGTTTTAAAGATTTCCAAAGGTTCCCTTATTGTGATGAAAGGGCAAAGAAAGACTGCCAAGTTATATGTTTTGCAGGGTTCTACTGTTACTAGTGATGCAACTGTCGCTTCCTCTTCCTTGTCAGATGATAATATTACTAAAATTTGGCATATGCGCCTAGGTCATATTAGTGAAATGACATGGTAGAATTGAGCACAAGAGGACTTCTTGATGGGCAAGGAATTTGCAAACTAAATTTCTGTGAGCACTGTGTTTTTGGGAAGCAAAAGAGAATTTGATTCACCAGAGGAATCCATAACACGAAGGGAACATTGGAGTATATTCATTCTGATCTATGGGGGCCATCCAGAGTGCCTTCGACAGGTGGAGCTAATTATATGCTAACCTTTATTGATGATTTTTCCAGAAAAGTTTGGGTGTTCTTCTTGAAGCAGAAAAGCGATGTGTTTTCTGCATTTAAGTCTTGGAAAATTATGATTGAAAAATAGATGGGAAAACAAATAAAATACCTCCGCACAGACAATGGCTTAGAGTTCTATTTTGATGAGTTTAATAGTTGTGCAAGTCAGAAGGGATCATGAGACACTTGACAGTTTGTCATACTCCACAGCAAAATGGCATTGCAGAATGAATGAATAGAACAATCATGGAGAAGGTTCGATGTATGTTATCAAATGCCAACTTACCAAAGTCGTTTTGGGCAGAAGTAGCCTCTACTACATGTTTTTGTATCAACCGATCTCCATCCGTTGCCATTGAGAAAAAGACTCCACAAGAGGTATGGTCTGGTAATCCTGCTAATTATTCTGATTTAAAGATCTTTGAGTGTCCTGCGTATGCTCATGTTGATAATGGAAAATTGGAACTGAGGTCCATTAAACATGTTTTTCTTGGTTATAAAGCTGGTGTAAAAGGGTATAAGTTATGGTGTCCTAAAAATAGAAAAGTTGTGATTAGCAGAGATGTTGTTTTTGATGAAACTGCTATGCTACCTAACTTATCTCTTAAAGACTCTTCCAATAAAGAAAATCAAAAGCGGGGGGAGCATCAGTAATACAGAGTCGACTCCTCAAGCCACAGTACAAAAATTGAGAATAGAGTTGCTTCTTCACCGCAATACTCTATCACCAAAAACAGAACTAAAAGAGAAATTAAACCTCCAAAGAAGTATACCGAGGCTGATCTAGTTGCTTATGCTTTAAATGTAGCTAAAGATATAGATGCAAACCGAGAGCCATCTAATTATTCTGAGGCAATTAACTGTGTGGATGTTTTCTATGCAAGAGGAGATGGAATCACTTCACAAAAACAGAACATGGGATCTTGTGAAACTTCTTAAAGATAAAAATGTTGTTTGTTGTAAATGGGTGTTTAAAAAGAAAGAAGGGACTCTAGGAGTTGAAGAACCCAGATATAAAGCAAGGCTTGTTGCAAAGGGTTACAGTTAAATTCCAGGAGTGGACTTCATAGACGTGTTCTCCCCAGTTGTTAAGCATAGTTCAATTCAAACTTTGCTTGGTATTGTGGCCATGCATGATTTGGAGCTTGAGCAGTTAGATGTAAAAATTGTATTTTTTCATGGAGAACTTGAGGAGGATATTTACATGCAACAACCAGAGGGTTTTATAATCTCAAAAAAAGAGGATTATGTTTGCTTGTTGAAAAAGTCCCTTTACGGTTTGAAACAGTCACCAAGACAGTGGTAGAAGAGGTTTGATTCCTTTATGACTTCTCATGATTTCAGAAGAAGTAGTTTTGACAGTTGTGTTTACTTTAAGAAAAATAGTGATGGTTCTTTTGTGTATCTACTTCTTTATGTTGTTGATAGCAGCAAAAGATAAAACAGAGATAAGAAAGGTCAAAGCCCAACTAAGTGAAGAATTTGAAATGAAAGATTTAGGACCAGCAAAGAAGATACTTGGTATGGAGATTCTCAGAGATAGAAAAGTGAGTAAATTGTACCTAAGTCAGAAGGGGTACATTGAGAAACTTCTTTGCAGGTTCAATATGCAGAGTGCTAAGCCTATTAGTACTCCTTTAGCAGCCCATTTTAGACTTTCATCGGCTTTGTCTCCACAATCAGATGATGAGATTGAGTACATGTTACATGTTCCATACTCTAGTGCAGAGGGATCTCTCATGTATGCTATGGTTTGTTCACGTCCAGATTTATCATATGCAGTCAGTGCAGTTAGCAGATACATGGCGAATCCCGGTAAAGAACACTGGAAAGCAGTTTAGT
Source organism: Gossypium anomalum (assembly GCA_025698475.1). Classification (NCBI taxonomy): domain Eukaryota; kingdom Viridiplantae; phylum Streptophyta; class Magnoliopsida; order Malvales; family Malvaceae; genus Gossypium; species Gossypium anomalum. Next base: position 47,933,235 of record CM046965.1, read on the forward strand.
GGATTTTGAGATACTTACGAGGTACTACTGATGTTTGCTTACAGTTTGGAAGAACTGAAGATAGATTTATTGGGTATGTTGACGCTGATTTTGCTGGAAACCTTGATAGAGGAAAATCTCTCATAGGTTATCCCTTTACAATCGGGGGTTGTGCAATCAGTTGGAAAGCCACTTTGCAAACTACAGTCGCCTTGTCTACCACTGAAGCTGATTACATGGCGATTACTGAGGCTTGTAAAGAAGCTATTTGGTTGAAAGGACTCTTTAGTGAACTCAATGAAGACCTTCAAATCAACACAGTATTTTGTGACAGTCAGAGTGCTATCTTTCTTACAAAAGATCAAATGTTTCATGAGAGAACAAAACACATTGATGTTCGGTATCATTTTGTTCGTGATATTATTGCTCGTGGTGATATTGTTGTGAGCAAAATTAGTACTCATGAAAATCCTGCAGATATGATGACTAAGTCACTTCCTATAACCAAGTTTGAGCATTGCTTAAACTTGGTTGGTGTTCATTGTTGAAGTTAAACCCTTAAGGGGTTTTATGGAAGAGATGGAGAACTTGTTCGTTGAGAGTTCGCGATGAAGAACTTGTTCATTGAGAATTCGTGTCAAGGTGGAGATTGTTAAAATTAAGTGACCCGAATCTTTATTTAAATAAAATACAATGGTAAAATAAAAGAAGAATCCATATAGAATTACACTTCTTTTATTTTATTTTAGAATAAGATTTTTTAAACCTTATTAAATCTCATCTATTTGATATTGATTAGAATAAGGTGTTTCAGTCTTACTAGAATATGGCTTTACAAGCCTATAAATAGACATAGTCTATTCCTCTTGTAATAATTCGAATTCGACATAGTGAATTTTCTTCTAGTCTGCCCGTGGTTTTTTCCCGAAAGGGTTTCCACGTAAAAATCTGTGTGTTCTTTATTTTTATTTTATTTTATTTTTCACATCTTATTTACTATTTTAACCTTATCCAACATATAATTAAATCTAAAAAACATATGTAAACTTTCCACACTTAATTAAAATGATTTAGTAATCCCTTAGGCCCTTGAATAATTTTTAGTTAAGCTTTTTAGCTAATAACAATCAATAATGATTAACTTTTGTGGTTTTTATGATTTAGTCATTATACCCTAATTGACCATTCGATCAATAAAATTATCGAACTGAAATTTAACTCACCTACAAAATAACTCTGTAAATATTCAATAATATTGTTTATTGGCTTGATTTATGAAAATGAGGTCCCGGTTCCTCATTTTCCCAAACACTGACTTTTTGTACGCACCACTTGTACCTTGAATAACTAACCAATTAATAAAATCTATCAAATTAAAATTCACCATAATACTATATTTAACTCATAAATATTAACTACTAATGTCTAAGAACTCACTCGTTAGAATTATGATCCCGAAATCACTACTTCCAACGCCATTGAAAAATGAGTTGTTACAATGTCTATTTCATATTTATTTCTACATTGTGTCAATTAATTTAATTCTTCATAAACTTTCAGCCAAGATTCCAAAATCTCATCAATTAAGAATTATTCATTTATTATTTTATCCATTTATTCAAACGTTCTCACATGTATTAGTCATTCCTTGACTTATAACCATTTTGTAACATTTCAAATTCATCTACTATTTTTTTTCCTTTTCCACTCGATTCCACATCCTTTATGTGTATATATTAGAATCTTTAGCTTTTAGTATGACATGCTTATATGTAACATTAACTATAATTCCACTATTTACTTATGTGTTCATATCAAATTTGTCCACTTGTGTCATAGTCTCTAAATTATTTATATCTTGAGCTACAAAATTTGAAATTAGGATCCATGAATTGTATTTGAAATTATACTCAATGAATTTTTTACCATTAAAATTTTTACCAATTAATACATTTTACTTTTCAAATTTTCCCCTATTTTGCTGCTTAACAGATTCAACCCTTCTTCACTAAAAATTATTTATCTTTTAGTTAGGTATTCGTATCATGTTACCATGTGCTTCACTTGAAAATAAACTCATTAAGATCTTTGAAATATAAATTTAATCTCCTAAACATTATTTTACAATTTTTAATGATTTTCTAAAGTCAGAATTGGGTAACTCAAATCTGTTATGACCTTGTCATACAAAAACTAATATATCTCAAAATCTACAATTTAGTTTCTTACACCTTTTTGTCCATGCAAAACTAAACTCAATAATCTTTAATTTTATATTTAATTCAACCTCTAACTAAGTTTTTATGATTTTTTGTGAATTTTCTAATTAAGCTACTTTTTGTTACACTACTTCTTCCATGGTTCTTTACACTATCATTCATTCAATCATACATAACCACCATACTTTTGATTAATATTCAATCTAATCGCTTATGTTTATATGTAGATTACATATTCATTTCTTAACCTTAGTAATTTTCCTAATTCAAATCACATTCTCTCCCACTTATCAATTTAGTGTTTTAAGTCTCTATACTTTGTCAAATACTTTATATTTCTAGTATTTAGATTAAAACAAATGTTTCATACATCTCATTCACAATATATTTAACTCAATATATTTAAATACAAGTAGGGTTAGTTTGAAACTTACCTCCTTTGTCAAGAATTTCTTCTTTTCTTCTTCATTTCCATTCCTTTCTCATCGTCACCATTTTCCTTCCCTTTTCTTCTCACTTTCTTCAATTTCATCTACTATTTTCTTTCTTCTAAGTTGATGAAAATATTCTCTAGAATCTCTACTTTATCTTTTCTCTTTGGGGCCTAAGGAAATTTTCAAGAATTTTGGATGAAAAAGTGGGTTTTCATGGAAAATGACCAAATTACAAGAAAATTAAAACTTTCTCTTTTCTAGCTCTCTCTCACGTTGAAGCATGGAAGGATAATGATTTCTCTTCATCTTTCCTTCCTTTTTATACTAATATTTTCATAATAAAATATTAATAAAAATCTAACTATTTAATTTAAAATATCATTAAAATATCTTTCATGTCATCATTACACTCTAGAATTCTCTCTCATGCTAATTGACCATTTTTCCCTTTATAATTCTTAAAAATTCTATCCTTGAATTATCACTTAATTTGGTTGAATTATGATTTAATCCCTCATAATTCTCTATTTATTTAATTTAGTCCTTATTCATCCATTTCCCTTATTTTCTAGACTCTTCCACTCTTAAGATATTTAAATTATTGGCCCTTTAACTTTTCCATATTTATACTTTAACCCTTCACATTTTAAATATTTACACTTAGACCACAAAACTTTTCGTATCTTTATGATTTAGTCCCTAACACAAATTAATATTTCACAACATTCTCTTATTTAATTTTTCTCTAACAACCCTTATCCTTTACTTTATATATATTTTATTTCACTAAGAATTTATCTCATATTATCTTCTGCCAAGTGGGTTTTGAGGATGTGACATAAGATTACTTTCCATATTTACCAATGTAGCCCTAATTTCCCTTAAATGCTTCATTGGGCCACCAAGGCTTCAAGTAGATGGACTTCTTCACATGTTCCACAAATCGGGCCAGTTCTAGTGGGTCAAATGATCCTCATTTAATCGATTGACCTCTATGGGATGTTCTTTGTGTATTAGTTATTGACTTTGATCCGCGACCCGTGCTACTAGTTATGAGTGTAATAACAAGAGGAAAAAGTTAATTTGTTACATATATATTACAATAGTTATACATAAAATAAATAATAGTTAGTAAAAATTTAAACTTAAAACTGGAAAGATGAGTAAAAAAAATTATAAAAAAAAAATTTCTTTAAAATAAGAAAAAAAATTCTTCTCTTTTATCCAAAACAAGTCATGTGAATGGTTACAAGTTAGCAATTGAAATTAGTTTATTGCTAACTCATATACTAAAACATAGTGTATTACTACCTACAGTTGTTTTGTATTAAATATCAAAACAATTAACAAATGTGCTTAATTGTAGTGGCCACTACAGCTTAGCATTGCTAAAAATTGTGCAAACAAAAACAAAGAACACCAAGGATTTATTTATATAGTTTGGTTTCCCTACGTTTGTGGAGCCTAGCTCAATGAGTAATTCAACTATCGTTAATCTAAAATACAACAAGTGAGCCACACTCTATCACACCTCAAGTATAAAGATCTCACCTTTGTACTTAAATACTAGAACATTCACTTCCAAATTCTCCCTCAGAAAACTTGGGCAGCAAACACTCAATGTTTACAAATGGTTTTCAATTCTCTCACAAAAATAGTTCCTCAATGAATAGATACAAGTTCTCTCAAAATGCTCTCATAAATAACCTAGACAAGCATATATCAATTTCAATTTGCTAACATAGAATTTAAGTGAATACGAAGTAGCTCTTTGAAAATAGCTATTATAACATAAACAATCAAAGCATGATGTGTCGAAGATAGGATCCCATAAAATCAACAACACAACCTTGATCAAATACCCTCAAGGCAAGGTTTAAATTTATTCACTCGAGACAAATTGGTTTCCATTGATGGACCATAGTATTTTCAAAATATAAACACATTAACTAGTCCAAAGATTTTGTTTCATTAAATTGCCAAATCAAATATGGAAAGTAACCTTATCACCTTACTGGCAACTTGTGTGGGCACTACCTAGTGCCACTCATCTCAATTAGTACACCTTGCCTCAACAATCTGCCCCCTTGGCAATTTATTGAACAAAACAAAACAAAACAATATAAAAATCTAATCATCAAAGTCATCTATAGGTCCCCCTTAGCACAAACCTTACCTACCATACTTATCTTAGAACATAACAAAGTAATTCAACTATTAATGCATTGTGTAGAATTTGTAACAACAATTAAAATACTCAGTTATATTTAAGTAGTAGATAGACATAGTGCATCAAAGTTATCAAAAACCAAAATATATCATGGTTTCATATAAGTTCAATAGCAGTATCAGCATCATATTAAGTCTCCAAACAAACCAATAAAAATAAAAGTTCAATTTAGAAGAAATATCACTAGATCAAATAAAAAAAAAAACCTTTAGGATCACAATCATCTTTAGGAAACATAATTAGCTTCAAATACAACTTCTAATGGGCATATACTTCCCATATAAGCACATAACAACACTTGACTGGTTCAAGGCTAAATGAATGTTGAAGAATATTAGCATTAAAGCTAGTCCATCTGATCAAAAGTAAAGTCAGTCCATCCAGTCAGGACTACAAAATTACTAGACTAAGAGAACAACTGTGTAAGGATCAATTGCGTTGTAGATCATTCCTCAATAATATCTCTCTATCTCAGATTTGTTGTATCAACTTGATCTTAGCTCGCAGTCTAGTAATCACATGATTGTGAGACTCAATAGTAGATGTCAGATTATCAACCATCCTCCTATTGGATCTTGTAATATTGCTTGAAGTGCTACTGGGAGTGAGCACTTTAGCCTCCCCTATGGTAGCTGTTGCATCATGGTTTGCTTCCCTTTCAAATATTTGCTCAACTGTCTTTTCTGTAACATGCTTACCCTCCAACCACTTAGTAGAAAACTTAAGCTCAGGGAAAACCCTTTCACATCTTTCAGTAACTCAAGCCAACTTTGGATTTTGCATTGTTAGTACTTGAGACAACAAATACTTGCATTCATATTCAAATCATACTAATACCTCATCACAAATAATGCCATTCAAACTTAACCAACACCATCTCATTACCATGTATCAAGTAGGTGCTAAGCACTTATTACATCAAAGTTTCTATATTCTCATTCAAAACCAAATTACCAAAACATGTTCATTAACTTGCAACATAAACACCATATACACATGCCATAAATAACCATCTTTTAAACTTCAAAAACCTACTGAATCGAGTGATGGTAGGTGTGAGATTCTCGTTGATCCAATCGACACGTTACGAATGTCCAGAATCTATAAAAAGATAGTAACACGAGTAAGTATATAAAATACTTAGTAATCTCATACAATATAAACATTCACTTACCTAAAACTTCTTATCACATATAAATTCATTAGGAAATACAAATAAACCTATAAAAATTTTAAACCACAAGATCAATATAAATAATGCTTTCAGCTCAACCATATGAATTACCATAACTATGTTCATTTCCAAACAAGCCAACCTTGTCCTCATGATCAAAACATATTAGTTACTAGCCAAACTCAAATAGTATATCTCCAAGATCCAATAACAAATCTCCGCAATGAAATTTCGTAAAATATCTTAGTATACAGTTGAAAATAATAGTGTCTCACTACCCATTAGGTTTAAACCTACATGATAAATTGCCTGGCCATGACGTAATATTCTTGTATTTTTTGGTCTGAAACATATGCAGGAACTCAGAACCTACGTATTCTCGAGTCCACAACATAAGAAAGAGCTCAGAACCTAATCTTGTATTCTCAAGTCTGCAACATATCTAGGAGCTCGAAACCTATTCTTGTATTCTTGAGTCCGCAACATATGCAGAAACTTGAAACTTGGGCAAACTGACTAGCTTGTATACGATAATTTATTAATTTCATCGGGATATATCTTAGATTATACGTAGTCTCAATCCCCCAACAATCAACATTAACAATATTAATGTAAAATATAAGCATAAATAAGTAGATTCATAATGTATGAGCTTACCTGTCGAAATGGTAATGGTTTAACTATCAGGGACTAATCAATAATTTTTTCTTTTCTCATATGTCCTTCAGTCCTTGAGATTCTTGATCTAAATTATAATTTGATTAATCATTCCAAACAACATAAAACACCATATGAGAATCATGCTCTAACTCAATTTCATCTATATCAAAATTCTTCAACTTTTACATTTATCACAAATTAGTCCCTAAAATAAAAACTCTTATAATTCTTTTGAGTTTCGATTTTGAAATCAACCTCAATTTAATCCTCCATGTAATGACCCAAAAGTCAGTGGATTCAGAAACGATGGTTTCAGAATGCTATTTTTTTGATGATAGAATCAATGAATATGTAACACCCCAAACCCGGTTTGGAAGTTTGGCTCGAATCTGGCGTGTCACATTAAAGTGTTTTTCGAAAACCATATTTCCATTAAAAACACTTCTTAATAATTAAAAACTTTTAACCTTTTTAAACCTTGTTAGAAAACCTCAGCTGAATAAGATTCTTAACAACTTCGTAAAAATCTTGGCAGTTACGGAAGCTTAATTTAAAAATAACTGCGGATACGTGATGTTTTGAAAACAGTAGTTGTTTTGGAAAATCATGTTCTAATACTAGCAATTATAAGAACAATAAATAAAATTCCAAATTAGAAATCCAGAAAATTACAACGGCTTTACTACAGCCCACATAAAATAATTTAAAAGCAATAATCAAAATTGTAACATAAATAGTATGTGTGGCTCCCTCCGAGCCCCTCGCAGCTCCGATTCGTCTAAGGCTAGAAATTACCTGAAAGGTTAATAAACGGGGTGAGTTTTTGAAAACTCAGTGTGTAATCCCCTACTTTATAAAAGGAACAGTTAGTCATATAAAATAATTAAAAGTCTGGCCCCAGCCCTACTTACAGTTTCAGTATCAATTAGGCCTTAGCCCATTATAATAGACAGTACCAGATGGGCCTTAGCCATATACAGAATTCAGAATGAAGCCATAGGCCCACAACAGATACAGAATAGATATTTCATGTATGCAGAAACCCAACCCATATCCATCCGTATACACCCCCGTACCAACCTTACACCATGTGGGGAGACAACTCGACCCACCCATCCGCTACACACCACAGAATTTGCAGAATGGCTGCCAGAACAGATATTGTGACAGAGTCACCAGATATAGATATTGCGGCAGAGCCACCAGAACAGATATTTGTGGCATAGCCACAAGAACAGATATTTGTGGCATAGCCACCACAACGCTTCCTCCATCAATATAACCCATATCTCATGCAGCAGATATACATGTCATGGCATGCAACATACAGAATCAGAATATCATGCCCATATTTGAATCAAACAATCACAGTCAAGTCATTCATATCACCAACATATATTCACAATCAAATCTATCAACCACACAGTCCAAATCAGTCACTTGCCCACAATGGTAAAACAGTCATTTAACACCCTAGGGGCAAAATGGTAATTTTACCCCACAAGGGTATCTTGGTAATTCTACCCTACAGGGGTATTTCGGTATTTCTACCCTACTAGGTTATTTCGGTAATTCTACCTTACAGAGGTATTTTAGTAATTTGGTAAACTAAAGTATTCTAAACAGGGATAACAATACGAATGGGCCTAAAGCCCTTTCTCGGCCCAAATAGGCCCACACGCTCGTGTGGCCCTTTTAGCCCAAATCTAGCCACAGATATAAGATTCACCTAGCCTAGTCCAATATTTACTACACAATCAAAGAACTTATCCAATTGGGCCCATAGGCCTATTGGGCCCACATGGCCCCTTTTGGCCATCGCGGCTCGAAGTAGCCATCCTACAGCTAGAGTAGTGAGAAATACACACCTGATAGGAGACTGGAGTTAATCCGCGGTCTGAGCACTCTTAGCCATCGCCCAACCCAAATGAGCACGCCATAAAGCGAAAGGGGTCAGCCAAGAAAGGTACCTTTACTCTCATCATGGTTCTCTCTATTTAAAGCCAGCTTCGCATCCAGTCTTATGTTAGCTTCCCGATGTGGGATCCCTCCATCATCAGAGTTTAAATTCAACCCCCAACTCTTGCCGCCCCTTGTTATAAAAATAAATGCTCTTTGATTGCCATGAGTTTTGAACCCTGGACCTCCTTGCCAACTCTATGATGCCACCTTCCTGCCTCTTATGTGGCGCTACTTTGCCACTAGACCACAAGGTTTTTTGTGGCATAATTTCTCCAACAATATTCTTAAGGCCTATCTACTACACCCAAGGTTTGATTCACCTTAAACCAAATTTTTTGCTAAAGTCTAGGTTTGAACCTAAAACTTCTCCAACACTTCTCAGCACACTTAACCACTAAAACAAGCTTTCATTAACTAAATTTACATGCACAACAAAATATTACAAGCTGCCTTCAACCGCTCCCATGCTCAAGGCCCAAAACTTCTAGGCCCAAATTTAGGATGTTACAGAATACTTTTTGTTAACATTTACAAGAGTATTACAGTATTATATTGAAGTTTGGTTTAATAATTTTAGTTATTTGGAAAGTTAGATAAGGTACAAGTGTATCGACTCTAATGTCAGTGGTTTTAGAAACTGAGGTATCGGGACCTCGTTTTCGTAAACCAAACTCATAAATATTCTTATTAAATACATACTGAGTTATATTAGAAGAGAATTGAATTTTGATTAGAAATTTTTGTTGAATTAGTTTTTAATTAGAGCACATGGACTAAATCATGTAACTGAATAAAGTAAGATTTATAAAGAAATTAAAAAAGAAATTGAATATATAGGACTTGTAAAATAAATAGACCATTTTTTATATGTTTTAATTGTAACATCCCAAAAATCAGGGGTTAGTATAATCAGGTTTGTGAATCGAGAGAGAGTGATCATGCCTTAATTTTTTAAAATTATTTATGCATTTTTAAGAAATAAATGAGGTATTGGTTTGTTGGTTAAGTGTTAGTGTAACGTTTCTTGAAACCCAAGTTCAAATCCCTTCTCTCGCATCATTTTTATTTTTTGCAAATTTTGCCTTAAACCCTAGCATGTGACATGGCTTGTTTTTAAAAATAAATATTTAAAATTATATCAAGAATGAGTTATTAGTTTGATGGTTAAATATTAGTGAATTTATCCTTGAGGTCTTAATTTCAATTCCCTTCCCATGAAAACAATTTAATTTTTTGACAAAAACCTCTTATTTTAATGTGTGGGCCTTCCAAGCCTAGTTAACCTAGGTATAAATATTAATTTTTCACTAATAATAAGCAATTAATCATCCTCCTCATTTCCCTAGTCATTCCTCTCATTCTCTTTGATTTTAATTTTTTTTCCATTCCTCCATTGTTGTCGTCGCCTACACCTAGTTTTACCATCTCTTTCTTTTTCTCTTTCTTTTTCTTTTCACCATAAGATTTGTTAACATATTCTACACCATATTTTTGTCATTTTTCTCATTAAAATCAACCCCAAATCAGAAATCTTGAACTTTAAGATCGATCCCGAACATTGCCATGAAAGTGACATTGCCGTTTCTCTTGACTAGCTTGGGTAAGGTCTCTTCTCTCTTCAATTTCTTAATTAATATTATCCATTAAAAAAAATTTTCTTTATATGGAATTTGGGGGATTTTAAATGATTTCAAAGGTATTTTTCCAAAATTTAATGAGATCTTAAACCACTTTAAAATTCAGCCCTAATTTTGGCCACCATGGGTGGTGGTGCGTGCGCCTATGTGCAAAAAAGGGGGTTGTTTTGTTTCTTGGTTCTTGCTTATATTTTTCCAGGATTAATTTGAGTTCTTGAACCCTTACAATCAGATTTTAAACCCGTTTAAGTTAGGTAAAAATGTTATTGATCGATTGGCCATTCAAAACATACAAATCGTGAGCGTAAGTGAAATTAAGGGTAACTAGTTTGTTAGTTTGACATAGTTGTCGGGTAGAGGTTATGAATTGATTAAATAAAGGGATTTAATAATTAATTAGCTATTTTTTTTTCCAGTATATTATTGAATTAGGTGCTGACCCAAATGCCCAAATCATCCGTGAAGGTGAAGAACGATTGTACGTACGGTTCACATCGATACAATGTAAGGAATCTAACTAGTTTAGATTCATAAAATAGTTATAATTTCAATGATTGATTTGAACTCATAAGTGGGTGTTTGGGGGCTGGTTTAATGGTAAATTGATTGAATTTATACTGAATTTTGGTTTAAGTTCATTTAAGGAATTATTAAGGAAAATTGGAAGATTCGCTAGTGTGCTGCGAGGAAACGAAAAATAAGCTGTGGGTCCTAAACCCATAAAATTGTTTGAAAATGTTAATATCATGTTATATTTGATAAATTAGATTTCTGAATGGATTGGCTTAATAGCCAAATTATTGATTTTGTGAGTGGCCAAACCGGGTATGTTTCGAGCTTTAAAATATTGACATGTTGGCAAAATTGCTAGTTTAATAGTATGGATGTTTGATTAAGTTTGTAATTGCATTTTTGAGTTATGAAATATGAGAATGTTTGGCTGAATGATATAATGTGTTGAGATATTAAGCTTATGTATGATTTAAACACATGAGATATTTGTTATATTGTGTACTGAAAAGGGTGCTATTTATGCACAATGAAAATCCATAAAGTATGTGAAACTGAACAATATTGATTGATACCAACACAATGGTAATTTCAAAGACTGGAACACTGTTTCCATTTACTGAAAGTATGTGATTATTGAGGACATGCTGAGCATGTCAAATGAATGTGAAAATTATTGAGATATGATTATGTATAAGATTGTGTGACATATTGCATATGCATTGGGTTGGGATTTTGTGGTTGACGGAGGAGTTCCGTAGAGTACCGGTGACATATTTAGTCTGCATTTTTCATAGTCCGTGCACTGTACCTGAAGTACCGAGGGGATTGACGATTTTATTGCATATTATATGTTAGTGTCAATTGTATCGCACTATTTGATATCCGACAGATTTTCTGCATTACTGATTATTCGGTGGTTTTACCACATTGAGCTATGCTCATAATGTTTTGGTGTTTGGCAGAAGGGTTCTGGGGAATTCGTGGTGTGTAGCAGATGGTATGGGTAGGAATCTTTTTGCATTGCATCATGTTCACAACATATTTGAATGTTATTGATTTATGCTACGCATTGTATTTTGTTGTATTGAATGGTATCAAAATTAATGATTGTTACTCGAATGAATGATGACCTATACTCATACACCGTTTGACATCAATTTGATAATGGTTATGTAATGACATGAAATTCCTATGATGGTTCTGTTTTCTTCTGTTAATGCTAATATGTTTCATTGTATTTGATATTTTTGCCCGTTTATATAATTGTTCGACTCACACTGAGCTTTTCATAAGCTCACCCCCAATAGTGTTTAACTTTTTAGGTAAACCTCAAAATTAGGACCAGGTTCGGCATTCGAAGAATAAACTTGGACCTTGGATTATTATTTTTTAATTAAGTATTTATTGGTTTTGGCTTGTAATTTTTAATTATTTTTGGTCTGTGGCTTGGTAACTTTTCTTTTGGGGATTTTTGCATGCATTTATTACTCAAGCATGATAATTGGATAATGCATGATATCAGGCTTAAGTAAAATTTGATATTGTTCCCTAGTTTCGAGTACATTGCAAAGGAACTGTTTTTGAAAAACAAATTGATAAGGTAACTAATTTTCCTAAATGACTTGAAAAATGGTTTTTTCGATGCATTAGTTTAACTTTGAGTTTTTTTTTAAAGAAAAGCGACAAGCAAACGGGTTTTCTAAAACAACATTGTCAGTAATAAAATGAATCCTAAGCGTACATGACCTAATGAATGAGTGCTTTTAATCTAACTCAAATTAAAACTATGATTTTCTCTAAAATGAGTTTATTTAAAGTTTTAAAAAGAAACGTAAGTTAGCTTAGCCATTTCGGTGGCTAATGTAGCCTTCACAATCTAGCCATAATGTCTAGGCCGGGTTTGGAAGGTTACATTAATGATGGCCGGTTATGTTTTGTAGGATATGTAATATATGTTATATTACAATACTTAGTTATAATAATAAGTAAATAAAATAACGATGATAAAAAATAAAATAAAAACAAGTAGCATAGTGGGGAGAAAGAGAAACAACTTAACATTTTTCCATTTTCTTGCATTCCTAATATGGGAAGAAGAACAAAGGAGAAATGAATTAGGGTCTTGATTTTTCAAGGTTCAATTGGTTAGTCAATTTAGTCCATTTTCTTATAATTTTTATGTTTAAGGAATCTCGATACTTTGAGCTAGATGACCCATGTCTAATTTTTCAATACTGCTTAAGATTTTAGATGTTACCATTGTTGAGTAGTTAAAGCTTTAGGGACTAATTTGATACGTTTTTAGGTTAGAAGTAAAAAAGGACTGAATTGTGAAATTAATTGATGATTTTGAGAATAGGGAACAAATTGTGAAATTTTTGAAATCTTGGGGTAGAAATAAGAATTAGGGAATTAAATTTGGCTTAGAGTGAATTTGATATTAAAATTTGGGGTTAAATGTGGAATAAGTTAGTCTCAGCTTTAGGGACTAAATTGAATAAAGTGTAAAAGTTTTACAAATTAATAACTTAATGAGAAATTATTTGTGTATTAATGATTTGTATGGTTTATTTATTTCTGTAGCTATTGTCAACTCAAATTCCTCAAAAAATAAGGGAAAAGGCAAAGTCATTGGCAAATAGCTCGGAGATTACGGTTTGTGTTTCTATAATCTAAACTATTTAAAAATGTTGCTTTTATACATTTCATTATTTGGTAAGTATATATATAAGGTGAGTTATTCGTTTGAAATAATTTCATGAGATGTGGATTTGATATGAAAATGATATGGTAGGATCTACATGTCCAAGTCCAAGTCACATTAATGAGGGAAGTAAACGGTAAACTTGAGATAATGACTTGAGATAGTAATGATTTGAAAATGGCAATGCTATTGAATAAAAAACCGTGATAGAATAAAGTGAAATATAGAGTAAAATGTGAATTTGAAACTATAGTAGTGAATAGATATGTATTTAAGGAATAATGTTTAATTAAGTGTGAAATGAATTGAACTATGATTCAGATAATATTGCATAGCATTTTTTTAAATTGGTACATATAATTGTATTTTATTTTACTTTTATGTTCGGATTATAGAAATACCGTTGAGTTGTACTCAGTGTAACACCTTTAAACTGTATCCGTCACCAAAATAGGGTTACAAAATATTATCGAAGTTTACGATTCAAAACAATCAAATATTTTAAACGTTTAACAACACATCATCAATCATAGCAAAACCAAAACATGCATATTGTCCCTTATTCGAGCCCCCCAAAGCCCTAAAAACACGTTACAAACAAATCAGGACTAAATCAAAAACTTATGGAATTTTTTGGAAAAAGTTAAAAATTTTCAAACTATAAGGGTCACATGGCCCTGTGGCCAAGCCGTGTGACTCACACGGCTGAGAGATATGCCCGTGTCTCAGGCCGTATGGACATTCAAAGTAGGGACATACAGCCATGTCCCAGCTTGTGTCTGTGCATGTGTAACTCACTGGCTTAGGTCACACGGCCAAGCCACACGCCCGTATGCTAGGCCATATACCCTTCGAAATGGCCTCACACGCTTGTATGCCAGACCGTGTTCTAGGTCGTGTAACATCTTAACTTGCAACCCTTTATAAGCTATAGGAGTCGTGTATCACACACGGTCGTGTTGCCTAGCCATGTGTCACACACGGCTGAGGCACATGCCTGTGTCTTTGGCCATGTGGACAAAAAATAGGCCATTTACAATTCATTTTTTCTCACCTAATGTCCATCCACCTATACAAACCAAATGCACCTATTTTCATACATTCAAATCACACCTAACATATGCATATCCAAGCTAGAACATCATAGTAACTAACCATATAACCAATATGCCAAAATGGCACCTCAATATCAACAATTAAACTTAATTAAACACTTGCTAAATTTATTCATAAATCAATCACCTAATTGAACAACTTAAATACTACGTTTACCGTAATGCTCATATACCAATCTCATGCTCAACAAATACCACTATAACCATTTCCACATCTATCATTTACCTTAGCAAATTGACCAAATGCCAAATACTTCCAAAGCTATCAAAACTATCCATTTAACAACTTAATGCACTATCTTATTCCATACCAACCAACATTTCATAGCATACCTTTGTGATCATTATTTCAACTACCATCATTAAGGTACTTAGATGACAACATATCAACCATTAAACATACTACATAAACATGATAATAAGACCACTATATCATCACCCAAAATACCATATATATACAAGCCAAACATAATGGCTAATTTCATCAAACCAAAAACACCTATATATGCCATTATAACCAAAACTTAGAAACACCAAAATCTACCGATTTAGTCGATGGATAGTGTGATATACCTCTAACAAGCTTTCAACCTGAACGAGATTCCAATTATCTAAAAACATGAGATAAATAACACAAAGTAAGCATTTAATGCTTAGTAAGTTCGAAATTCAAAAACTAAGCTTACCATTTCAATATAAAAGCATAAAAGCAAGTTTGAATTAATCCAACATAGCTTGGAACAAGCCTAAGCACCAACCACAACTCAAATTAGTGATAATCACATAACTTAATCAAGTTATTCTCACTAAATTTAAGCTTTCATGTACTTAGCATATAAGCATACATGCTATTATGAACATAGCTAAGCAATAACAAATCACAACCATATCATACCTTGTTCATGCTTTCATGGCATTTCTAATTGAAGCATTTATCGATCCTTCCCTTTGTATGCTCGTTGAACCACTAGAATAATATTGGATATGTGGGAATCACACACATTTTGTGCAACATATGGTTGAAGCCATTACTTTCTCTTTTCTCATATATATACTCTCTTTCGAGCCATAAGTGGGTCTGATCAGACAAGCTGTCAGTCGAAACGTAGCTACACAGTGCTGCTCACACAAGCTATCAAGTAACTGCAACACATGCCGAAAACTCATCCACCAATAGGAAGTTCAGGACCAGTACCTGAAACACAGTAACCTTAATGACATGTCATTTTTATCCTATTTATTCCTAAAGTTCAAACGGGATCTGAAAGTCATCAAAACTTTGTTGGATAATTTTGTAGAGTCATAATATTATAATACAACATAATAGTATTTAATTCAAATATATTAAAATACTAATTAAACATAAGAACTTACCTCTACCACAAACAAAGAAATATGATCGGCTAATCCAACAATTTTTCCTTTCCCCGATCTAAATTTGTACTATGTTTTTCTTGATCTAAAAAATTAAATTCAACTCATTCAAAAATCATTCTATTCAATTCAATCCAAAAATCATATTTTGGAAAAATTATTCTTTTGCCCCTATAATTTTGAATTCATTACAATTTAGTCCCTAGGCTTATAAAATGAAATTCATGAAATTTTAAAGCTAACCCAAGCTAGCCAAATTTCATGTAATAACCCGATTTTAGCTAAATTGGAACACTGGTTTTTGAACCACAAATTTGAGATCATAAAATTATTTTAATATTATTTTTGTTGTTACAGCATGTGAATATATATATGTGTGAAATTTTTGTGAGTTAATTTTATCGTTTAATAACTCAATTTAAGAAAAAGGACTAAATCGCGTAAAATGCAAAAGTGGCATGTTATAAGTTAAAAGTGTTTATTAGCTATGGTTTGTTAAATATGAGGTCCTTATGATGTTATTATACCACTAATAGCTTGAGTGGACCATTATGGACATGTATTAATTAGTTTTCATGTTTTATAACTAGGGTTAAAATGGTAAAATGGTTATTAAGGTTAATATTAATAAAGCAAAATGAAATAAGCTCCATTATCATCATCCATAATCGATTTTGAAAAAGGAAGCTTTTACATTCAACTAGGGTTCGACAATATAACACCCCAAACCCGGCCTAGATGTTATGGCCGAATCTGGCGAAGTCACATTGAAGTGTTTTTCGTAAAGTGTGATATCATTTGAAAAGCCCAATGTTTATTTAGCCTCTTTGTGTGATCTAGAAAATGATTTTAAAACTTGCGTCACTATCAAAAAGTCTTTACTTTAAAACGTTATTAATTTCAAAATCTCGTTTATCGCAGAAGCTTTTGAAACGGTTTTGCATATTCGTGGTATTTTGGTAAATCATGCATATCTTTTAAAAACTCACATCCTACCACTAGCAGATATAAATCAAAATAAATAAAACCCCAAAATTAAATATTAAAAATTATAGAGGCCTTATTATATAAAAATACCTAAATAAATCAACTTATAAATTAAAAGTCAAACATGGAAGCGTAAGCTGTTATGTGGCCACCTTCGAGTCCCTCTCCGCCTAAGGATTTCCTGCGCAGATAAGCAGAAGGGTGAGTTTACAAAAACTCAGTGTGTAATCCCTTACCAACAGACAGTCAGACATACAGTGCGCAAATACAGTCTGGGCCTAAGCCCTTTTTAGTGATAGTGGCAATATCAGTTTGGGCTTTAACCCATCTGAATATAGAAGCAGTCATATATTCGAGCCTTGGCCCATTACAGTAACAGTAAATAGTACAGTAACAGTAAACAGTATGCAAGTCCTACCTATCCAGCCTCTACACACCATCTTCATCCAACCCTACACTCCATGTGGGGATATAATCAACCCACCCATCCTTACACACTAGAATTAGCACCTGTTGCGTCACTAAACAGTATTTGTAGCAAAGTTGCCAGTATAATAGGCTTAGAGCCATCAGTGATTTGCAGCAGAGCTGCCAGTACAGTACACTTCCTCCAATCATATAAAAGCCCACCCCCATGCAATGTATCATGCCACATGTCATGTCATATCATAATATTATACATGTACTCAACATAGTTACAATAGCATGCTAAAATCTAAACATATATCACATAGGGGCAAAATAGTCAATATACCATGTAGGGGCATTTCAATCATTTTACCACATAAGGGCAAAATAGTAATTTCACCACATAAGGCCAAAATAGTCATTTTACCTCATAAGGGCATAATAGTCAATTTACCATATAAGGGCAAAACTGTCATTTTACCTCATGAGGGTAAAACAGTTATTTTACCACATAAGGGCAAAATAACCATTTCCCCACATAAGGGCAAAACAGTCATTTATCAATTTAGGGTTTAGGTATACTTACCGACCTAACAGTAGGTCCACAGTAGTTTCGAGCGACCAGTGCAACCTTAACAGTCAAACAGTGATAATGGGCCCAAGGCCCATAATACGGGCCCATGTGGGCCCATATGCACGTGTGGCCCACAAAGCCCAAATATGGCCTTGGCCGTGTGTATTTCACGGCCTAACCCAATATTCTCCATATGTTCGTGTGGTTTTCCCGTGTGAGGCCCACATGGCCCATTTCAGCCCAACGTGGCCCAAAACGGCCTAAGCCCATGAAATAGCTCATGGTGGCCTCTACGATCAAATGCTCACGTTTATGCATTCGGTTTACCACACGAGTGAGCGCACGCTCATGTAGCATCAATGGTCACATTTTTCGGCTTTTGCCGATTTATGATTTGAACAGTGTTTACACACCTTATTTGCAAAAATGTGCAACTAGCCCACGAGCACTCCAAGCCTATATTCAAACAGAAGCTTCGATTAATAGACTAACAATCGAGTAGAAGTGAACTCTAATCAAACATTTATTCAAAAGATTACCTATCACTTGTCCCAATCGATCACACACTAAAATCATTGTAAGTGATCGTTTGGCATCCTTAAATACTACCTGCATCCCAATCGTTATTTGTTAACTAAGACCATACACGCAAATAATCAAACTATGTGAATAGCAACTTACCGAGAGCGTAGACTAAGAATAGAAGATAGTAGTATTGAGCCTACCCCCAAAAGCCCACACTTAAACCGAGGCACAAGATGTATCAATCGTACCCCTAGCAGTATTTGGTAGAGAAAAGAAGATGTTAGGTATAAGATTATGATGGCAGAAAAAGAGAAAAAACATTAACTGTGCACTCGAACCTGAGATGGAATGTTCGGCTAACACAAAAGGTGAAAGGAGAAGAGAACCGAATGAAGGAATAAGAGGGAGAGTATTCGGTCAAAGCTAAATGATTGAAACTTCACTAAGGGGCGAAGCCAAGAAATAAATTGGGACAGTAGGAAAACTCAATATGCGGCATGTAACATCCCAAAATAGGGCCTAGTCGGAATAGTGGTTTTGGGACCACAAATTCGACATCAAGATATTTATTTTATGATTATTATAAGGTCTAGAATATAAGAATATGCATGTGTTAAAATTTCATGAAGAAATTCTTTGAGTAAAATGTCCAATTGGGAATTAGGGACTAAATTGAATAAATTACAAAACTTGGATTCTAGAAGCAATTTGAATGAAATTGCTTTAGATTATAAATTAGAAGGTCTAGGAGAGAATTTTTCCCAATTTCTAAGTTTTTGGACAAAAATGGGCTTGCATGGATGAAATTTTAAAGAAAGGGTTTAAGGGTATTTTGGTCATTTGGCATTTTAATGAAATAAAATGGGAAAAATGAACCAAAAATCAGCCATCTTCTCCCTTCTACCAGCCTAAATTCTCAATCCCTTCATAGCTAGGGTTTTCAAGCTTTTCAAGCTTATTAGTAAGTGCTCCCAAGCCCCGTTTTTAATGTTCTTTGTACTTTTGAGATCTCGGTAGCTTACTCTCTCCATTTCTACCCATATTTCATGCTAGGGTTCATGTTTAAAAATTTACCCATGCATGATTTACTTGTATTTTGATGGTTTATAGAGGAATATGAAAGTTGGATGTGTGTTAAACATCTTTTCCTTGGTGATTTTCATGAAAAACCCCTAAAGGGACCTTTTTGCAAAAGTTGTTAAATGTGTGGTAGAAATGTGAAAATTATGGAAAATGTGGGCAGCTATAAGAGGGAAAAGTGTTCACCTAGGCTTGGATAAGATAGAAATTGCATGTGTTTTATTATACGAGCCTAAGGACTAAATTGTAAAAATGTGAAAGGTTAGGGGCAAAACGGTCATTTGGACGAGGGTGGAAATCTAGAGTTGAAAAGTATAATGTGGAGTGTTAATGATTTAATTTTGTTGTTATAGGCCCCGAGGAACAAATTCTGGAGGTCGATTGAGGAAAGCGAAAGGTTTCAGAATAATCGAAACACAACACCGAAATGAATACCAGGTAAGTTCGGGTAACTTAAAGTAAACTCCTAATATGCCTGATTACATGATTTGTGAATGAATGACGTTTGCATTTATTGATGACAAAAAAACTTCATGAAATGTATCTTTGATAATGATATGTTGAAAAATGTCTCGGTTGAGGTTTAAAAAGGAAATTCGATGGATAAACCATGTTTTACATGTGTAATGAGGTTCTACATGTGTTGCAGAAAGGATTTAGCCTGGACAAGTAATCTGTTGATCTCAAATATGAAAAGTATCTAGCCAGAACCGGTGTTCCTTTAGATGATCGAGCCCCCTGAAGAATACATGTGCATTATGGATTTAGCCCAGATGGGTAATCTGTTAAGGGTCTAAATTTATACTGGACTGATAATTCAAATCTGAACTCAATAAAGGTTTTTGTCGTTATAAGGGATTTAGCCTAGACTGGTAATCCTGACATCACCTCATGAGTTTATAAAATAGGGGATTTAGCCTGGACTGGTAATCCTGCCATAATATGTTAGGTTCGTGGGAGAGCATACCTGAAATGATCATCCTTATAAATTAACGATTAATGGACTTTCCATCAAGATCTCCTAGAAACTCAGCGGGATTAGCATGAGAATGATGTATAAATGAAAGGATGTATGATGAGCTCATTTAAAATAAACTACATGGTGTTTTGTTATGTGACTAACTCATTGATTGAGTGCATGTGGTAGGGAACCATTTCATACTTGTTGGTTTCATTATCTATTATGGATGTATGCTAATTACTTAGTAAGTTTACTTTTCGGTTATTCGAGCTTACTAAGCATGTGAATGCTTACCCCTCTCTTTTCTTTACTTTTAAGAGCTCAAGGACTCATAAGGATTGGAAGACGGTTGGAGAGTCAACACACTATCAAATACCCCTAATTGTATGATGAGGTTATAGTCAGTGTCACACATGGGCTGAGGGCACAGGCGTGTCCCAAGCCACACAGGCGTGTGTGACCACACGGCCCCACCCACACGGGCATGTGACTATTCAAAGTAAGGGAATTTTTCTAAGGTGCCCAAAGTTCATTAAATGTTTTTAGTTTTATCCTGGATCGGCCTTATGTACGTTTTAGGCCTCAAAAGCTTGTATATGGGATGTCATGTACATGTTTGAAAAGTTTTAAATTTGGACGAAACTTGGCGACCCGATTTGGTATGTTTGTAAATGTGAAATCCCGGTAACGCCTCAAACCCTATCTCGGCGTCGGATACAGGTGAGGGGTGTTACATTTAGTGGTATCAAAGCTACGGTTTAGTCAATTCTAGGACTACCGTAAAGGATATTAAGGTTTGCTATACATGCCATTATTTAAATATTGATAGTGTGATATCTTCTAACTGTTTAAATTGTTTTGAATATAGTAAATGTCTTCCAATCAAGCACAAGATGAGTCCGAGGGAGCCAAGAGCCATGCTCCAGCTTCCGTACAACGAGCTGTATCTATTGGTAGTAGAAGATTTATGTCGAAAAGCCAGGAAGAGGCCCCAGCCGCCCTCTTTGATATGATGGATGAATGGTTTGGGCATTACCTGAGGAGTTGCCCCAACATACCAAGACCACCCTCGCCCCCTAACCAACCTAATGAGGATTTACCACGAGGTATGGCATCGGTAAGAATTGATAAAGCCCTTGTAGATAAGCTTAGAAAGTATGGAGCTGAGGAATTTAGAGCTAAAATCAAGGATGATACTGAAAGAGTCGAGTTCTGGCTCAAGAATACTACGCGGGTGTTAGATGAATTGCCGTGCACACCCGAGGAGTGTTTAAAGTGTGCTGTGTCTGTCCTAAAGGATACTGCATACCATTGGTGGAAGACTGTATCCTCGATAGTGCCAAAGAAAAATATCACTTCGGATTTCTTCTAAGCAGAGTTTAAGAAGAGATACATTAGCCAAAGGTTTTTAGACTCGAAGCAAAAGGAGTTCCTGGAACTCAAACAAGGGAACAAGACTGTAGCAGAATATGAAAGAGAGTTCGTAAGGCTAAGCCAGTACGTAACTGAATGGGTTCAAACTGAGTAAAAAATGTGTAAATGCTTCGAGGAAGGCCTGAATGAGGAAATCAAGTTGTTGATTGGGAATCTTGAAATACGGGAGTTTGCGGTATTGGCTGATGGGCCAAGAAGCCCGAGGAGCTTAATAATGAAAGAAAGCAAGCAATGAGAGAGGCTCGAGTTTCAAGAAAGAGGTCCACCGGTAAAACAATCTTGTTTCCCACAAAGAAATCAATGAGCCAACATGAACGCTCCACTTTATCGGTAGGATATTCGAGTAGAGCGAGAGGCTCTAAACGACGAAGTTAGAAGTCTTCCTCCCCAATGATGACTAGTGTGGGGAGTGTAGATGACTAAAAGCCGAAGTGTAAGAGTTGTAACAAATTTCACTTCGGAGAGTGCCGAATGAAGAGTGGTGCATGTTTCAGATGTGGTTCTCTTGACCATTTTCTCAGAGATTGCCCAAAACGAGTCGAAAAAGAGGTGGAAGCAGCCCCAAAGTCGAGTACTCCCATTTCATGGGGTAGACCTCTGAGATACCCCAAAAGTGCTAGTGATAATCGAGTTGCGGCTAAAGATGCTGCAAAACTAGAGGCTCGAGCCCCGGCAAGAAGTATGCGATACGCACTCGAGAGGAAGCCTCTGCATCATTATGGGTACTTTTTCTCTTTTTAATACATGTGTTATTGCCTTAATTGACCTAGGATCGACGCATTCATACATTTGCATGAGATTGGTATCTAGTATGAACATACCCATTAAGCCTACAAAATTTATTATTAAAGTGTCAAACCCACTAGGCAGGTCAATCCTGGTTGATAAAGTTTGTAAGAACTGTCCTTTGATGATTCAGGGTCACTGTTTTTCGGCTAACCTTATGTTGTAACCATTTGATGAATTTGATGTAATACTTGGTATGGATTGGTTAGCCTTGCATGATGTAATTGTAAATTGTGGCAGCAAGTATATTAAATTGAAATGCCTGGATGGAGAGATTCTGCGAGTCGATTCAAGAGAATTGGGTTCGCTGTCGGTTATAATCACAGAAATGGTTGCTCAGAGATATATGAGAAAAGGGTATGAAGCGTACCTTGCATTTGTATTGAACGCTAAGGAAACAAAGTTGAAGATTGAGTCTGTGTCGATAGTATGTGACTATACAGACGTGTTCCTGAAAGAATTACCCAGATTACCTCCTGAAAGGGAGATAGAATTTGGTATTGAATTGGTGCCAGGGACAGCTCCCATTTCTATTGCTCCGTACAGAATGGCGCCAACTGAGTTGAAAGAGTTAAAAGCCCAGTTGCAGGAGCTGACGGATAAAGGATTTGCAAGGCTAAGTTTTTCACCTTGGGGTGCCCCCGTACTATTTGTAAAGAAGAAAGATGGTTCGATGAGGCTATGTATAGATTACCGACAACTAAACAAGGTAACTATCAAGAATAAGTATCCTTTGCTAAGGATCGATGATTTGTTCGACCAATTGAGAGGAGTCACCGTATTCTCTAAGTTAGACTTGAGGTCTGGCTACTATTAGTTGCGAGTTAAAGAATCAAATGTGCCTAAGACAGCTTTTAGGACGAGGTATGGTCATTATGAATTTTTTGTCATGCCATTTGGGCTAACGAATGCACTGGTTGTATTTATAAACCTAATGAATAGGTTGGATAAGTTTGTCGTTGTGTTCATTGCTGACATCTTGATTTATTCCAAAGATGAGACAGAGCATGCAAAGCACTTGAGAATTATGTTGCAGAACTTGCGGGAAAAACAACTATATGCTAAGTTTAGTAAGAGTGAGTTTTGGCTCCAAGAAGTTAGATTTTTGGGTCATATTGTTTCGGGTGAAGGCATCCGAGTTGATCCAAGTAAGATTTCTGCTATCGTCGAATGGAAACCGCCTAAAAATGTAACCGAAGTTTGAAGCTTTTTGGGTTTAGTCAGTTACTATCGAAGGTTTGTGAAAGGATTCTCTATGATAGCGACTCCGATGACGAGGTTGCTACAGAAAGATGTTAAGTTTGAATGGACGGAGAAGTGTCAATAAAATTTTGAGAAGTTAAAAACATTTGCTGACTGAAGCTCCTATTTTAGTACTACCTGAATTGAGAAAAGAGTTTGTGGTCTACAGTGATGCATCTTTAAATGGATTGGGTTGTGTACTTATGAAAGATGGCAAGGTGATAGCCTATGCTTCACGACAATTGAAACCACACGAGAAGAACTACCTGACACACGACCTAGAGCTTTCCGCCATTGTTTTTGCCTTGAAAATTTAGAGGCATTATTTATATGGCGAGACTTGCCGCATATTCACAGACCACAAGAGTTTGAAGTATTTGATGACTCAATAAGAATTAAATCTGAGACAGCGGAGATGGTTAGAATTAATTAAGGATTACGATCTGATTATCGACTATCGCCCAGGAAAGGCGAATGTGGTTGCCGACGCGTTGAACAGAAAATCCTTGTTTGCATTAAGGGCCATGGATGCTCAATTAGCATTGCTTGATGATGGTTCAGTTTTGGCAGAGCTAGAGGCTAGGCCGACATTTCTGCAGGAAATTTACAATGCTCAATCTAACGATAGAGACCTTTAAGCTAAAAGAACTCAATGTAAGTCGGGTATTGAATCTAATTTTTGAAATGGTTCTGATGGATGTTTGATGTTCAGAGATAGGGTTTGTGTACCCAAAGATGATGAGCTTCTTCGAAAAATCTTGCAAGAAGCACATAACAGTCGTTTGTCAATTCACTTGGGAATTACCAAGATGTACAACGATTTGAAGAAAATGTACTGGTGGAATGGCATGAAAAGAGATATTTCTGAATTTATATCAAAATGCCTGGTATGTCAGCAAGTTAAAACTGAACATCAAGTACCTTCAGGTTTGTTACAACCTGTGATCGTCCCCGAATGGAAGTGGGACAGAGTTACTATGGACTTTGTGTCAGGATTGCCATTAACTCCGAAAAAGAAAGATGCCATATGGGTTGTAGTAGATGAGTTGACGAAGTCGTCTCATTTTATTTCGGTAAATACAGATTACCCTCTTGATAAGTTGGCCGACTTATGCATTTCTGAGATTGTAAGATTGCGTGGAGTACCACTGTCGATTATTTCAGAGAGAGACCCGAGGTTCACTTTGAGATTTTGGAAGAAGTTACAAGAAGCCTTGGGCACAAAGTTGAGCTTTTGTACAGCTTTTCACGCTCATCATGATGGCTAGTCTGAGCGGATGAGATTGTCAAGGATATGTTACGATGTTGCATCCTCGAATTTTAGGGTAGTTGGGAAAATATTTACACTAGTAGAGTTTGCCTACAACAACAGTTTTCAAACAAGTTTGAAGATGGCACCTTATGAGGCCTTGTATGGCAGGAAGTGCCAAACTCCGTTTTATTGGACAAAACTCAAGGAAAGACAGATTCATGGGGTTGATCTGATTAAGGAAACTGAAGAAAAAGTTAAAGTGATATGAGATTGTTTAAAAGCGGCATCGGACAGGTAAAAGTCATATGCTGATCTGAAAAGAAAGGAAATTAAGTTCCAAGTTGGAGATAAAGTATTCTTGAAAGTATCTCCATGGAAAAAGGTGTTGAGATTTGGTCAACAAGGCAAACTAAGTCCGCGATTTATCGGACCGTACGAGATCATCGAAAGAGTTGGACCGTTAGCCTATCGTTTGGCATTGCTACCCGAACCGGAGATGATCCACGATATGTTCCATGTATCTATGTTAAGGCGATACCAATCAGACCCCTCTCATGTGATTTCGCCAACGGAGTTTGAAATTCGACCGGACATGACCTATGGAAAGGAACCGATTAAGATTTTGACCCGTGAGATTAAACAGTTGAGGAATAAAAACGTGGCTTTAGTAAAAGTTTTATGGAATCGACATGGTGTGGAAGAGGCTACATGGGAGCTGAAAGAAACCATGAGAAGCCAATATCCGAACCTGTTTACTGGTAAGACTTTCGAGGACGAAAGTCCCTAAGGGTGGAGAAATGTAACATCCCAAAATAGGGCCTAGTCGAAATAGTGGTTTCGGGACCACAAATCCGACATCAAAATATTTATTTTATGATTATTATGAGGTCTAGAATATGAGACTATGCATGTGTTAAAATTTCATGAAGAAATTCTTTGAGTAAAGTGTCCAATTGGGAATTAGGGACTAAATTGAATAAATTGCAAAACTTGGATTCTAGAAGCAATTTGTATGAAATTGCTTTAGATTATAAATTAGGAGGTCTTGGAGAGAATTTTGCCCAATTTCTAAGCTTTTGGACAAAAATGGGCTTGCATGGATGAAAGTTTAAATAAAGGGCTTAAGGGCATTTTGGTCATTTGGTATTTTAATGAAATAAAATGGGAAAAATGAATCAAAAATCAGTCATATTCTCCCTTGTACCAGTTAAAATTCTCAAGCCTTCATAGCTAGGGTTTTCGAGCTTTTCAAGCTCATTAGTAAGTGCTCCCAAGCCCCGTTTTTAATGTTCTTTGTACTTTTGAGATCCCGATAGCTTACTCTCTCCATTTCTACCCATATTTCATGCTAGGGTTCATGTTTAAAAATTTACCCATGCATGAGTTACTTGTATTTTGATGGTTTATGGAGGAATATGAAAGTTGGATGTGTGTTAAATATCTTTTCCTAGGTGATTTTCATGAAAAACCGCTAAAGGGACATTTTTGCAAAAGTTGTTAAATGTGTGGTAGAAATGTGAGAATTATGGAAAATGTGCGCTGCCATAAGAGGGAAAAGTGTTCAGCTAGGCTTGGGTAAGATAGAAATTGCATGTGTTTCATTATACGAGCCTAGGGACTAAATCGTAAAAATGTGAAAGGTTAGGGACAAAACGGTCATTTAGACCAAGGGTGGAAATTTAGACTTGAAAAGTATAATGTGGAGTGTTAATGATTTAATTTTGTTGTTATAGACCCCGAGGAACAAATTTCAGAGGTCGATCGACGAAAGCGAAAGGTTTCGGAATAACCAAAACACAACATCGAAACGAATACCAAGTAAGTTCGGGTAACTTAAAGTAAACTCCTAATATGCTAGACTATATGATTTGTGAATGAAAGACGTTTGCATTTATTGATGACATAAAAATTTCATGAAATGTATCTTTGATAATGATATGCTGAAACATGTCTTGGTTGAGGTTTAAAAAGGGAATTCGATGGATAAACCATGTTTTACATGTGTAATGAGATCCTGCATGTGTTGCAGAAAGGATTTAGCCTGGACGGGTAATCCGTTGAACTCAAATATGAAAAGGATCTAGCCCAGATGGGTGTTTCTTTGGATAATCGAGCCCCCGAAGAATACATGTGCATTATGGATTTAGCCCGGACGGGTAATCTATTGAGGGTGTAAATTTAGCCTGGACTGGTAATTCAGATCCAAACTTAATAAAGGTGTTTTTCGTTATAATGGATTTGGCCTAGACTGGTAATCCTGACATCACCTCATGAGTTTATAAAATAGGGGATTTAGCCTGAACTGATAATCCCACCATAATATGTGAGGTTCGCAAGAGAGCATACCTGAAATGATCATCCTTATGAATTGACGATTAATGGATATTCCATCAAGATCTCCTAGAAACTCAATAGGATTAGCATGAGAATGATGTATAAATGAAAGGATGTATGATGAGCTCATCTAAAATAAACTACATGGTGCTTTATTATGTGACTAACTCATTGATTGAGTGCATGTGATAGGGAACCATTTCATACTTGTTGGTTTCATTATCTATTATGGATGTATGCTAATTACTTAGTAAGTTTACTTTCCGGTTATTCGAGCTTACTAAGCATGTGAATGCTTACCCCTCTCTTTTCTTTACTTTTCGGAGCTCGAGGACTCATAAGGATTGGAAGACGGTTGGAGAGTCAACACACTATCAAATAGACCATCTTTGGTATAAATACATTTCTATTTTGCTCAATGGCATGTATAGAAAATTTGAGTATTTTGTTGTATATGTCATTTGATTTGCCAAATGAGGGCATGTAAAGATATATCTATCTTTTTGTATATGGCCATGGGAATTGGCTTAATTTGAAGTAGGCTATGACCTACAAATATATTCATGTTTATACTTCATATAATGGTTTGTTTTTAATTAGAAATGATTCACAAGAATGAGCCAATCTCAAACATGTCATTGAGACAGGAAATCTCCTTAAATACAAGATGGGAATTAACCTAGCATGTGTAAAACCAATGATATGAGGTTTACATGTAATTAGATTCATCAAAGTGTCGAGTAAGTGTATAAATTAGGTTTTAGTATTTATTAAAGTAACCTATATTTATGATTGGTTGATAAGAGGGTGATCAAATGCTTGAAAAATAGCCTAATGGGATCCACACGGTTAGACACACGGGCGTGTGTCTAGACTGTGTGTGACACACGGCTCACCCCCATGGGTGTGTGGTATGGCCGTGCGTCCCCTGAACCTAAAATTTTAAGTTAGTGTTGTACAAGGGCTAGGCACACGGGCGTGTGTCTTAACCGTGTGTCCCTAATTGTATGATGAGGTTATAGTCAGTGTCGTACACAGGCTGAGGGCAAGGGCGTGTCCCAAGCCACATTGGCGTGTGTGACCACACGGCCCCACCCACATAGGCGTGTCTGACCACACGGCCCCACCCACACGGGCGTGTGACTATTCAAAGTAAGGGAATTTTTCTAAGGTGCCCAAAGTTCATTAAATGTTTTCGGTTTTATCCTGAATCGGCCTTATGTATGTTTTAGGCCTCAAAAGCCTATATATGGGATGTCATGCATGTAACGCCCCAATTTTCAGGATTTTTGGGATTTCTGTAATTTTTGATGAATTTTAAAATTTTTGTGTTTTGACTATATAATGTAGGTCTGAGTATGTTAGTGGGGAGTAAATTTAACCTGAAGCAATTTCAGAATTTACAATTTTAGAGAGAGAGGGTTCTGGCATTATGGGCTTTCAAAATAAAGGTGGTAAAATAAGCCATAAGAAGATCTGTGGTAAAGTGGCATGTGACATCACATAGGTGCTTGGGGAGTGGCGTGTGGATGTTTAGGGGGAGCCAAAGTTCAAGTCGCAAGGTAAGTTAATTAGGGTATTTATTTTTGTGAACAGGAAAGGTAGCTATTGGAACATAGGTGGAACTCTGTTAGGAAGAGTTTGAACCGTTCAGGACATTGGGTAAGGGAGAGATAAGGGAAGAAATTTAGGAGCTGATCAAGGAGCTTGGTGTTGGACGAATGTTAGACTCTTGTGGTGCAAGAGTTGGCCGGCCAAAGGTCTCTTGTATAGGCAAATTCGGCTAGGTCTTTGAAGTAGCAATTTCAGCATTAGTAAAGTTT
The DNA here is from genome assembly GCA_025698475.1 of Gossypium anomalum. Classification (NCBI taxonomy): domain Eukaryota; kingdom Viridiplantae; phylum Streptophyta; class Magnoliopsida; order Malvales; family Malvaceae; genus Gossypium; species Gossypium anomalum. The sequence continues at coordinate 47,962,642 of CM046965.1, forward strand.
TGTGCCTTTTCTTTGTAACTTTTCCTTTGGGTTTCAGTTTAGTCTTCTTTTGGCTTGCCAAAATAAGGTATTGTGCTTAGGGTTTTTCTCTTTTCCCTTCCATTTTGCTAGTATCCGAAACTTGGAACACCTCATAACACTTTGTGCCGTTTTCCCTTGCCATACCCGAATACTACTTTCCCTTCTCACCTTTCTTTCTTTCATCTTTTCGTTTTCCTCATAGTCGAACCTATACTCTCCTATCTTTTGTTTCTTTCATCATTTTCTTTTCTCCATTATTCCTCAATTGGCCAAATCTACTATCCCTTTCCTTCTCTTCTTCTCTTCATTTATTCCCCTCACATCTAGGAGACCGAATCTCACAATAGCTGAACCTCTTTCACTTTTTCTTTAAAAAGTCGAAACCTTCATACCTGTGGTATAGGAAGTCGAATCTTTGGCTACTTAAACCTGTTCCTTCTCGTAACTATGGTAGATCGGGGTTAATATCATAGATAGGAACACTCTTTTAGGCAGAACAACAATTGGTAAGTATTCGAACAACTTTCGTTAGTTACTTATGCCTAAATGAAAAGCTGAAACCCCTTAAGGGTGGCTAATGTTTGGACTAAGGGCAAATTGGTCTCTTTCTTTTGGTTTTCTGTGCACTAGTGTGGACAAGGGGGGCGTACAGCAAAGGGCTTTGAAGGCTAACACGGTTGGACATCTAGATCTAGTCCATATTTCGGCAGAAAGGTAAGAACTTTAGGGACTAAGGCAATGTTGGCGGAATATGGTAAGGAGATTAGTACGTATTTCATTTCTGATATGTAGTCTAACATTTTAGTAACTCGATTGTAGGCAACTCGTGTGTGGATCTCGCCAATGTATCGTTATAGATCAGGTGTGTAAACGACACCCATTTATAGACTAGATCGGCAAAAGCTGAAAAGCTGAAATACCGAAGACCTGGCATTTTATGGACTTGCGAGCGTGTGAGCGCTCGTGAGATAGTTGTTTGTTAATCTTGGTAATCTCAAGTGGTAAGATTGTAGAGTGCGCAATTTTGTGCACTTCAGTATATTTGGGCTTAACAGACTGAAATAGGGTTAATGGGCCAATAGGCCCAATTCGGTAACAACGCTTGGTAAGTGTTTCTGGGAATATATTAATGGCTGTAATATGCATGAAAACCCTATAATAGTAAATTTACTAAAAATACCCCTAAGTACGAAAATTACCATTATACCCCTAAGTGCAAAGTGACCGTTATACCCCTAGGGTTAACTTTGACTGAAATGCATGATATTCTAATTCTGTTTGTTGTATGCCATGACATGTATATCCGTTGCATGGGATATGGGTTATATTGATGGAGGAAGCGTTCTGGTGGCTATGCCACAAATATCTGTTCTGGTGGCTCTGCAACAATATCTGTATCTGGTGACTCTATCACAAAATCTGCTCTGGTAGCCATGCTGCAAATTTTGTGGTGTGTAGCAGATGGATGGGTCGAGTTGTCTCCCCACATGGTGTAAGTTTGGTACGGGGGTGTATACGGATGGATTTTCTGCATACATGAAATATCTATCCTGTCTTTGTTATGGGCCTATGGGCTTCATTCTGAATTCTGTATAGGGCTATGGCCCAGCTTAATCTGTTTCTGTGGTTTGATCTGATTTGGACTATGGTTGGGTTATTTTACACACTGAGTTTTCCAAACTCACCCCTTAATTTCATCCATGCAGGAAATCCCCAGCCATAGTGGACTTGGAGCTGTGAGGGATCCGGAGTGGCCATATGTTCTGCAAATTCAGTTTTCTTCATGTGGTTTGACCAGCCTTTACTTACTTTAAATGTTTTGGGGTTTAAGTTGTAATAAGGCTACTCGTAAATTTTATGGTTTTATTTACTGTTTCACGTATACTCGATTTAAACTGTTAGATTTAGGCTGTGTGGGTTTTTGTTCAAAATTAACAAACGAATTCATAACACACGAGCGTTACAAATGGATAACCTAAAGATTTAATTAATCGGTGTTTTTCTTTCTTAGTTAACAATTAACCATCATTTTACAAAATCACCCTGATTACCATAAACAAAGAATACAATCAACTGTAAGTCAATGTGACACATCAGACTTGGCCATAACGTCCAAGCTGGGTTTGAGATTTTATATTTAGTGGTATCAGAGCCAAGTTGCAACAACTTGGCTGTGGAATGGGTCTAAAAAACAAAAAAAAATAATGATTTTCAAAAATAGCTTTGGGATTCAGTTTTTTAAGATTTTCTTTCTACAATAAATGATTTCAAAGATTGCAAATTCAGTTTTCTAAAATTTGGATTCTGAGAAGGTGGCACACCGAATCTCCAGCCCAATTCTGTAAGTATTATTATGAATTTTTCTGAGTGTTTTTGAATTATTAGCTAAATGCTTGTACCCTATTATGATACTCTAGTTAGGGTGATACTGAAACTGTAGGAATTTTGATAAGTAGACTGAGACTGCAGCTAGGCTACAATTCCCCGAAAAACAAACTCTTAATTACTGTCTGTTCATAAAACATCTATAATAAATACTAAAATATTTAATTGACGCATAAATTTGTAATCAGATAATACGATATGAGTACGAGAGCAGCTAGTGGAAGAGGCCGCGGACGTGGCCGAGGTAGTGCACGGGCTAGATCTTCGTCTTCAGGATATATGCCAGCGGCAGATGCACTGGTACCACCAGCAACAGAAGGGGAGTGTCATGATCGAGGTGCCGGGGATGACGTTCTATCTCAGGCAATGCTTCGTGTTCTGGAAATGGTTGCCGGGGCAAGTATGGGTAACGGATTTCGAGGATCTATTTCTGAGCGACTCTGGGCTAATGGAGCGGAGATCTTTAGGGGCGTATCTAGTGTAGCCCCGAATGTGGCTGAATATTGGTTAGAGGTCGCGGAACGAATTATGGATGATTTGGACTGTTTCGTGGAGCAGAAGCTGAAGGGAGCCATATCATTGCTACGAGATAAGGCTTATTAGTGGTGGCTCACTGTGAGAGATGGGACCCCAGCTGACAGGGTGACTTGGGAGTTGTTTAAGATGGCCTTCAAGGGAAAATATGTTGGGGCGAGTTATGTGGACGCCCGCAGGAAAGAATTTCTGAATCTGGTTCAAGGGGTAAGACAGTTGCTGAGTACGAGGCTGAGTTTCTAGGGCTGAGCCGGTATACCGTTGGGATAGTCGCTACATAGTATGAACATAGTGTGAGCTTCGAGGATGGTCTTAGAGATGAACTTAGGGTGCTGATTGCTCTGCAGAGGGAGCGTGACTTTGCTACTTTGGTGGAGAAAGCTAAAATAGCTGAGGAGGTAAAGCGTACTGAAAGGTAGAATCGTAAGAAGGTTTGAAATCGGTTTCGGAGGGATTCAGGACGTTCGGGTGGTGCTGTGACAGCCCTATTCTGACCCTAGTCGGGAAGTGGTTTTGGGACCACTAAACTGAGTCACAGAAATAATTGAATATAATATTTTATGTCTAAAATATGTGATCATGCATGTGTGAAATTTGAATGCCTTGATTTTTGTCAATTTGAATGTGTCTCTAAACAAAAAGGACTTATGTGAGAAGCTTTGAATATATGTGTGGCTTATTTTAAGTGATTAATTATTGAATAATGCAAATAAGTGGGTTTGCATGTCAAATTGCTACTTTTAATGTTAGTGGCCGGCCATGATGGTTTTGGTGAGCAAAATAAGCATATTTTATGTGTATAATAATGAATTGATATTTTTTTTAAGTAGTTTATTGATATATTCATTATTATATAGTTACTGATAAAAATAAAATAAAAATTGGGTGAAGAAAACAAGAACTCATCTTTGTTTCTTCACCTAGCCGAAATTCATAAAAAGAAGAAGAGTGAAGGATGGTTTTGGGACCGTTCGGTCAATTGGAGGCAAATTTGAAGGTAATTTGATGTGGTTTTGTAAATTATTGATGAATTTGTGTTTCTCTTCTTTTTCTAGCCAAAACCCACTTGATAAATTTGGTTTATAAGGCATTTTAGATTCGACCTTAGTGAAAATGAGTGAGGAAATTTGAGTTGAGGATAGAAGATAGTTAACGAATGTTCAGTGGACAATTTGATACCAAAATTCATATGTTTATGAGCTTGTTTTTGAAAAGTATGTTACATGTGAGTGATTAGTTCATGAAGGGATTTTCGGTTATGTTTGTTTTGTATGAGTAATGGATTGTTGAGTTCATGTTATTATGAATAAAATTGATTAAGAGAGGCTTGAGATAATTAAATATGCATGTTGGTGGTAAGATGAGCATTCAGTTTTTATCATGGAAGCATAGGGAGCTTGTTAAAAGTTGAATTTTATAAAAGTTAAATGTATGTGTCCTTGTGCTAGTGCCGAATGTGCCTCGGGTGATTTAGCATTGAGTTTGGTGTTATATGAATTGAGTTTTATGGTTTTTGGATTTTTAAGTGTTGTTAAATACTTTGAATAATTCATGGCACCTCAACCAAATTAGTTTTAGATGTTATTAAATATTGAAGATTATTTAAGCATATTACCAAATGTGATTTTAGTTAATGATTCGGTTATGAGTGCTGATTTTGTTTTATAATTAGCCGAATGTGTATATGTATGCTATGAGGTGGTTTAGCTTAAAGAAAAATAAGGTGCTCGGAAAGTGATTGTCGTGGATAGTTTAAGTAATGAAATTTAATTTCTATTATGTAAAGTGATGACATTGCCGTTTGTAAATTTGAAGTTCAAAATTGTTGATTGAGCATCAAGAGCTTAAGGGGACAAACTCGGATCGAGGAAAAAAATGAAGGTAGTCATGTAGTCGATATAGCCGTACGATAACTTTTGAGGTAAGCTCTTAAACGATTAAGTTGAGTTTATATGTGTAAATATTAAATGAATATAGAGTAAAGTTTTAGTATATGTGATATATAAATATATATATTTTCAAATGATTAATAATGTTCATAATATGAGCCAGAAATGGCTAACTTACTCGATTTAATTGTGCATGGAAATGAGGTATATGCTAAAAGAGTTTTAGAGAATGATATATGATCTATGTGTTTTGGTTAAGTAATGGTAAATAGAATGAGTATGCATTTAGTGAGGACTTTGTGTGATAGCCAAATGTCTTATGAACTAATATCTGTGAATGGTATTTTGAATACATGGGATAAGATGGAGTAACTGAAAGCATCATGAGTTAAGATGTGAATAAAATACTATGAATTTCTTGTAAATGCTAGATAATGATTACATTTAGCTATGAAATTATGCTTTAAATTCTTGAATGTATTTGAAATCAATATAAGGAAATGGTATTTTAATAAATTATGTGATGAAATTACCGAATGAATTAGGAGATGAATTGTGGATTAATGTTACAAAGTAAGTACAACTACTCATGTGATTAGGAAATTGAAGAAAGGAAATTCAGATCTTAGTAAGTTCTTAAGTATTTGAACTTTTGGAAATTTAAGAGTAAATTGTAATAGATTTGCTTGGGACAGCAGCAATAGTGTGGTTTTAGAAAATCACCATAAATTGTTGGAGTTGAGTTAGAGGCTGAATAAATTATGAAATTAAAGCTTGATGAGTCTATTTCTATGGAAAATTAACGGAACTTGATTAGGAGTTTCGTAGCTCCAGTTATAAATAATTTAATGACTATTGCTCAGGAAGACAGCTTGTAGTGAATTTGTGATTATGTTGTAAACATTGATAAAACTGTTTGAGTTGCTTATAAGATATTGATTAAAACCATATGTGAATTTTGAATTGTGACGTTAGGAAATGATATATAAGTGGTTTTGATATGATGAAATTGATGTACAAGACAAGTATATGTGGTGAGGCCGAAATGGCTAATATCAAATGTGTGCAAGTTATCTGAATGGCCTTTATGAAAATGTGTGCTATCTTATTTGTATAGTGAGACCGAATGGTTACTTAGAAATGTAATATGGCTGAGTGGTTATTTAAATGAAAGCAAAGTATATGATGTATTAGCAAGTAATGATAAAAGCATTATCTTATATATGTGCTTGTGTATGTAATGTGACCGAATGGGTAAGTGTGAAATGTACATATGTTTATGTGTATATAATGTGGCCGAATGACCAATTGTGAAAGGTGGGTATTATTAGATATTTGATGAGACCAAAGTTAGTAAAAAGTGTATAAAATAAATTGTACTGAGATTGTATCCGGGTTTAAAGTCCCATAGGCTTCGTGCTGGTGTTATGTTCGGATTTTATACCTCGCAGGCCAAATGCTAGTGAATTCGATAAAGTATATGACTACGAGATCCTATGCTATGATGATAAATTGAACTCGTATTACACATTAAGTGATTCAGGTATGTGATATATATATTATATACGTGAGATTGATCTGACGGGAATTAAGAATATATAATGAGAAGCATATGAAAAGATGTTGTAAATTAATATGTATATTTGTATATGTGTGCATTCAGTTATTGTGCAAAGTTACAAGATAGTTTTCGATACGCCACTTAACTATGAATGTTGAAAGTAAGTGTGGGTAAGAAATGATACACTAGTGAAATTTGAAAGAATTAAAGTTAATCTGGAAGCTTGTAAATATCATGTTTATATGAGTTTGAGTATAAACGAAGTAAAATGATATGTGTTTGTGCATAATTGGCCAAATAGTATTGTACTCAGAAAGTGTTATGTGATTTCGAACATTTGGTTTGTTTTTAAGTTCAACTGTTTAAATTGCTTAAGACTTATTAAGGTTTTGAAAGCTTACTTCGAATGTTATGTTTCTCTGTTTATTTTTGTAGATCGTTGACTCTTACTATTAGCTCGGGGATCGTCAGCACTTCGTCACACTATCTACTATTGTGGTAATCATGTGATTTGGACTTAGCTTATGGCATGTATAGGTTAGACTATAAGTAGAATGATATTTTGACTATTGTATATAAGCCATGCAAATATGGCATCTTATAGAAGTTTACTTTTATAAGTTTTAAATTCGATCTTTGTTTGTGTCTATTAGTTATAAAATAAATGATCTTTTATTTAAGAAAAGGTTCAAAGTTTTTCTGTTCTAATCCGATTCCTAATTTTTGGTAACGTCTCGTCCTATTCCGGCGACGTTTACGGGATAGGGTTGTTATAGGTGCAAAAAGGAATGTTAAAATAGCAAGGGTGGAAGAGCCAGTTCGAGTAGTTTTGATGAATGTTGTTAGACCGCAAGGCTGTGGGGACTGTGGTAAGGTACATCTGGGCGAGTGTAGGAGACGTTCTGGTGCTTGTTTCTGGTGCAGATCTATGGAGCATAAAGTCAATGACTGTCCTCAGAAGACAGATCTGGTTCAAGTTGTAGAACAGAGGGTTGCTTAACCAGTGAGAGGTGGACTGCAACCACCGAGAGGACATCGACAAGGTAGGGGCAGTAATGGAAATGGTCGGGGTCGACGAGCACCTGGCAGGGGTGCCGAAAATGCTGAGGCTCGTCAGCCAGAGTTGGTGTATGTAGCTCGTCATCGAGAGGAGGGTGATGCACCCGACGTCTTAACTGGTACGTTCTTGATTTCTAGCATGCCGTACACTGCTTTGATAGATATTGGATCTACTCATTCATATGTTGTATGTGCCATATTTGGGTCATTGGGTGTGCACTCTGAGGAGACTGTGAGTGGGGTATCGGTATTAAGTCCTTTGGGCCACTCAATTAGGGTAGATAAACTGTATAGAGACGTGCCTTTTGAAACTCAAGGTAAGATTTTCTCTGGAGACTTGATGGAGTTACCGTTTGAAGAATTCGACCTCATTCTGGGAATGGACTGGCTTGTTAAGCATAAGGTAACTCTGGATTGTGCTGCTAAGCGAATGGTGTTAAAGACCGCGGAGGGTGAGGAGGTTATGGTGATAGGTGAGTGAATGGATTATTTGTCCAATGTGGTGTCGGCGTTGAGAGCCGAGAAGTGGATTCGTAAGGGTTGTGAGGCTTATTTGGCATTTGTAAGTCAGTTGAAGGCTGAGGGACTGACGGTGGATAAGGTTAGAACCGTTAAGGAATTCCAAGATATTTTTCCAGAGGAGCTTCCGGGATTGCCTCCGAACTGAGAAGTCGAGTTTGGAATCGACTTGTTGCCTAGAATGGCACCGGTGTCCATCGCACTGTACAGGATGGCACTGAAGAGTTAGTGGAGCTGAAAGCACAGATACAAGAGTTGTTGGATAGAGGCTTTATTAGGCCGAGTGTGTCTCTGTGGGCAGCACTAGTGTTATTTGTGAAAAAGAAGGATGGGATGATGCGAATGTTCATCGATTATCGGCAGTTGAACAAACTGACGATTAAGAATAAGTACCCTCTGCCAAGAATCGACGATCTGTTTGTCCAACTTAGAGGAGCTTCAGTATTCTCCAAGATCGATCTTCGATCTGGATATCATCAGTTAAGGGTCAAGGAGGTAGATATTCATAAGACGGCATTCAGGACTCGATATGGTCATTACGAGTCTCTAGTTATGCCATTTGGACTGACGAACGCTCCTGCAGCATTCATGGATCTAATGAATCGTGTATTCCAACCATTTTTGGATCGATTCGTAGTCGTTTTTATTGATGATATTCTAGTATATTCTGAAATTGAAGAGAAGCATGTAGAGCATCTCCATATTGTGCTGCAAGTGTTGAGGGAGAAGGAACTTTATGCGAAATTCAGTAAGTGTGAATTCTGGTTGAGGGAGGTAACCTTCTTAGGGCATGTTGTCTCTGCTGAAGGGATCAAGGTGGACCCTCGAAAGATTGAAGCGATTCTGGAGTGGAAGCCACCTAGGTCGGTGTCGAAAATTTGGAGTTTCCTGGGTTTGGCAGGGTACTACAGAAGGTTTGTGAAAGGTTTTTCTGTGTTGGCAGCACCATTGACAAAGCTTATAAGGAAAGGAGCACCATTTGTTTGGACCGAGAAGCAACAGGAAGCTTTTGAGAAATTGAAGAAAGTTCTGACTGAGGCACCTGTATTAATTCAGCCGGAGTCTGGGAAAGATTTTACCGTGTACAGTGATGCATCACATGTGGGTTTGGGCTGTGTGTTGATACAAGAGGGTAAGATGGTTACTTATGCATCGCGACAGCTTAAGCCTCACGAAGTAAACTATCCTACTCACGATTTAGAATTGGCAGCAGTAATCTTTGCACTTAAGATTTGGAGACACTACTTGTATGGAGAAAGGTGTGTCATATACACGGATCATAAGAGTCTTAAGTACTTGCTGACTCAAAAGGAGCTAAACCTTAGGCAACGAAGATGGATAAAGTTGCTTAAGGATTATGACTGTTCGATTGAGTATCACCCAGGCAAGGCTAATGTGGTAGCCGATGCCCTAAGTCGTAGAGCTGTATCTGATCTAAAAGCAATGTTTTCTCGTTTGAGTCTGTATGATGATAGTAGTTTGTTGGCTGAGTTACAAGTAAGGCCAACCTGGGTGGATCAGATTAGGGAAAAGCAGTTAAGGGATGAGTCTTTAGTTTCTCGATTCCAACAAATTAAGAAAGGGGAAACTTCTGAGTTTGGGTTGAATAGTGAAGGAGTTCTGTGTTTCCGAGGAAGAGTTTGCATTCCGAAGGACTCTAACTTAAGGCAGTCAATACGGAAAGAAGCTCATGAAGGACTTTGTGCTATGCATCCTGGAGGGAATAAGTTGTATCGCGACTTGCGAGAATTGTAATGGTGGCCTGGGCTTAAACGAGAAGTAACGGAGTTTGTGGGGAAATGTCTGACATGCCAGCAAGTGAAAGCTGAGCATCAACTACCTTCTGGACTTTTACAGCCAGTGAAGATACCACTTTGGAAGTGGGAGAAGGTAACCATGGATTTTGAGAGTGGGCTACCCTTGACACCGATGAAGAAGGACTCAGTTTGGGTGATTGTGGATAGGTTAACCAAGTCTGCTCATTTCATACTTGTCTGCACTAATTATTCACTTCAAAAGTTAGCTAAGTTGTATGTGGCGGAGATCGTTCGACTTCATAGAATCCCGGTCTCAATTATTTTTGACCGGGATCCTTGGTTCACATCTCGGTTCTGGTAAAAGTTACATGAGGCGTTGGGAATGCGATTGAACTTTAGCACGGCTTTTCATCCTCAGACTGATGGTCATCGAAAAGGGTTATTCAGATTTTGGAAGACATGTTGAGGGGATACGTTATTGACTTTCGAGGTAGTTGGGAGGATTACTTGCCGTTGGCAGAGTTTGTGTATAACAACAGTTATCAGGCGAGAATCCGAATGGCACCATATGAAGCGTTGTATGGATGTAGGTGTCGTACACCTAGTTGTTGCACTGAATTGGGTTAACGATAGGTCCTTGGACCTGATTTGGTAGTGAATACCGAAGATAAGGTCAGAATAATTAGATATAGGTTAAAAGAAGCATTTGATAGGCAAAAGTCATATGCAGATTTGAAGCGTAAGGAGATTGAGTACTCAGTGGGTGATATGGTCGTCTTGAAAGTTTCTCCTTGGAAGAAGGTATTAAGGTTTGGTAAAAAGGAAAAGTTGAGTCCGCAGTTCATCGGGCCTTATCGGGTTCTTAAGCGAGTAGGTCCAATGGCTTACCAATTGGAATTACCTCCGGAGTTAGACAGGATTCACGATTTTTTCACGTCTCCATGTTAAGGCGATATCGTTTTGACCCTACTCATGTCGTGTCGGTTGCAGAGTTTAAAGTGCAGCCTGATTTGACTTTTGAGGAAGAGCCTGTGCAGATATTGGATCGAGATGTTAAGGTTCTAAGAAAGAAGTCAGTTCCATTGGTAAAAGTGCTTTGGCATAACCATGGTAGAGAGGAAGCTACTTGGGAGCCAGAGGAGGCAATGCGACAACAATACCCTCATTTATTTGAATCAGGTAAATTTTGAGGACGAAATTTCTTTAAGGAGGGTAGAGTTGTAACGCCCCAATTTTTGGGATTTTTGGGATTTCTGTAATTTTTGATGAATTTTAAGATTTCTGTGTTTTGACTATATAATGTAGGTCTGAGTATGTTAGTGGGCCTTTAGAAGGCCCAAGAGTAAATTTAACCCGAAGCAATTTCAGAATTTTCAATTTTAGAGAGAGAGGGTTCTGGCATTATGGGATTTCAAAATAAAGGTGGTAAAATAAGCCACAAGAAGATCTGTGGTAAAGTGGCATGTGATGTCACATAGGTGCTTGGGGAGTGGCGTGTGGATGTTTAGAGGGAGCCAAGGTTAAATTAATTAGGGTATTTATTTTTGTGAACAGGAAAGGTAGGTATTGGAACATAGGTGGAACTCTGTTAAGAAGAGTTTGAGCTGTTCAGGAGATTGGGTAAGGGAGAGATAAGGGAGGAAATTTAGGAGCTGATCAAGGAGCTTGGTGTTGGCCGAATGTTGGACTCTTGAGGAGGAAGAGTTGGCTGGCCAAGGGTCTCTTGTATAGGCAAATTCGGCTAGGTCTCTGAAGTAGCAATTTCAGCATTAGGGAAGTTTTGTGCCGTTTCTTTGTAGCTTTTCCTTTGGGTTTCAGTTTAGTCTTCTTTTGGCATGCCAAAATAAGGTATTGAGCTTAGGGTTTTTCTCTCTTCCCTTCCATTTCGCTAGCATCCAAAACTTAGAACACCTCATAAATTTCTGTGTCGTTTTCCCTTGCCATACCCAAATACTACTTTCCCTTCTCACCTTTCTTTCTTTCATCTTTTCCTTTTCCCCATAGCCGAACCTATACTCTCCTCTCTTTTGTCTCTTTCATCATTTTCTTTTCTCCATTTTTCCTTAATTGGCTGAATCTACCATCCCTTTCCTTCTCTTCTTCTCCTCATTTATTCCCCTCACATCTAGGAGGCCGAATCTCACAATAGCTGAACCTCTTTCCCTTTTTCTTTAAAAAGCCGAAACCATCATACCTGTGGTATAGGAAGCTGAATCTTTTGCTACTTAAACTTGTTCCCTCTCGTAACTATGGTAGATTGGGGTTAATATCATAGATAAGAACACTCTTTTGGGCAGAACAACGATTGGTAAGTATTCGAACAACTTTTGTTAGTTACTTATGCTTAAAGGAAAAGCCGAAACCCCTTAAGGGTGGCTAATGTTTGGACTAAGGGCATATTGGTCTCTTTCTTTTGTTTTTGTTTGCGCTAGTGTGGACAAGGGGGCGTACAGCAAAGGGATTTGAAGGCTAACACGGTTGGACATCTAGATCTAGTCCATATTTCGGCAGAAAGGTAAGAACTTTAGGGACTAAGGCAATGTTAGCCGAATATGGTAAGGAGATTAGTACGTATTTCATTTTTGATATGTAGTCTGACGTTTTAGTAACTCAATTGTAGGCAACTCGTGTGTGGATCTCGCCAACGTATCGTTACAGATTAGGTGTGTAAACGGCACCCACTTATAGACTAGATCGGTAAAAGTCAAAAAGTCAAAATGTCGAAGACCTGGCATTTTTTGGACTTGCGAGCATACAAGCTCTCGTGAGATAGTTGTTTGTTAATCTTGGTAATCTCAAGCGGTAAGATTGCAGAGTGCGAAATTTTGTGCACTTCGGTATATTTGGGCTTAACGGGCCGAAATCGGGTTAATGGGCCAACGGGCCCAATTCGGTAACAACGCCTGGTAAGTGTTTCTGTTAATACATTAATGGCTGTAATATACATGAAAACCCTATAATAGTAAATTTACTAAAATACCCTTAAGTACAAAAATTACCATTATACCCATAGGTGCAAAGTGACCGTTATACCCCTAGGGTTAACTTTGACTAAAATGCATGATATCCTGATTCTGTATGTTGTATGCCATGACATGTATATCTGTTGCATGGGATATGGGTTATATTGATGGAAGAAGTGTTCTGGTGGCTATGCCACAAGTATCTGTTATGGTGGCTCCGCCACAATATCTGTATCTGGTGACTCTGTCACAAAATCTGTTCTGGAAACCATGTTGCATATTCTATGGTGTGTAGTGGATGGGTGGGTCAAATTGTCTCCCCACATAATGTAAGGTTGGTACGGGGGTGTATACGGATAGATATGGGTTGGGCTTTCTACATACATGAAATATCTGTTCTGTCTTTGTTATGGGCCTATGGGCTTCATTCTAAATTATGTATAGGGCTAAGGCCAAACTTAATCTGTTTCTGTGGTTTGATCTGATTTGGACTATGGTTGGGTTATTTTACACACTGAGTTTTCCAAACTCACCCCTTAATTTCATCCATGCAGGAAATCCCCAACCATTGTGGACTTGGAGCTGTGAGGGATTCGGAGTGGCCACATGTTCTGCAAATTTGATTTTCTTCATGTGATTTGACCAGCCTTTATTTACTTTAAATGTTTTGGGGTTTAAGTTGTAATAAGGCCACTCATAAATTTTATGGTTTTATTTATTGTTTCACGTATACTCGATTTAAACTGTTAGATTCAGGCTATGTGAGTTTTTGTTCAAAATTAACAAACGAATTCAAAACACACGAGCGTAACAAATGGATAACCTAAAGATTTAATTAATCGGTGTTTTTCTTTCTTAGTCAACAATTAACCATCATTTTACAAAATCACCCTGATTACCATAAACAAAGAACACAATCAACCGTAAGTCAATGTGACAGGTCAGACTTGGCCATAACGTCTAGGCTGGGTTTGGGGTGTTACAATGCACATGTTTGAAAAGTTTTAAATTTAGGCGAAACTTGGTGACCTGATTTGGTATGTTTGTAAATGTGAAATCCTGGTAACGCCTCAAACCCTTTCTCGGCGTCGGATACGGGTAAGGGGTGTTACACTGCAATGGGAGAAGGGAAAGAAAAATAGTAATGGGACTGCCACTGGATGATAATGACGGTAACAAAATGGACCAAGAAGGGAAGGGACCAGTTAAGATACGGTTAATCGACAGCAACCAATCCAATGGCACAATCGACAAAAAGAAAAGGGCTTGAGGAAGAGGGAAGAGGAGGGAAATGACAAAATTAGCAAAAGAATTCGGCAAGGGAGAGAATAGGTGACCGAATGTTGGGAGAACAAGAGCCAAATTGAAATTTTGAGGAAGAATCCCAATTTAGCACCACTACTCCCTAAATCCCTTGATCCACTCCTCAAATTTCTCCTGCACTCAACCATCCAATTTGAATCCCTTTCAAACTCCTCAAATTTCTCCTCTAGTCCCTCAACCATCCAATTTGAATCCCTCAACTACTCAATTCAAATTCCCTTCAATAACTTCAGTATTTCGATCAAACCATAACACTCCCATGGCACAGCAGCAAAATAAAACACTCCACTACGCCCACCAAGATTCGAACCTCATACCTCAAGTAACTACCATATGCCACTTAACCCCCAAGCCAGCAGGCTTTTTCTGTCATGAAATACCCACATTTATTCAAAAAGCCTACAGTCTCAAGTCAAGGGTTTAACTAATTAAAACAAATTTTTTGCACATGCCCAGGCTTGAACCCAAGACTTCTCAAACACTTCCTAGAGCACTTAACCACTGAAGCAGACATGCATTTGAGTCACTTTCTTGCACAACTATACCTTTATGTGCAGCCTCCTAACTGTTCCCACGCTCAAGACTTAATACTTCTAGGCCCAAATTCAGGGCGTTACATCCATTATCATCATCCATAACCGATTGTTGAAGAAAAAAGAAGCTTTTACATTCAACTAGGGTTCTACAATATAGATCTTTGATTAAGGTATGTATTTTGCTTTATTTTTTATGATTTCTACGTATTTGTGATCGTTGCTTTGTGTTCTAGCTAGCCGATGCCTCAATTTTTGAAAGTATTGATGATTTTGAAAGTTTCCATTGATGAATTCATGCGTTTTTGGATGTTTGATGATGATTTATGAAAGCTTAGCGTTTGATATACATGTTTTGTAAAGTGATTTTTGATAAAAATGTCAAATAGGGATTTTGTAACACTCGTGTAGCATGCGAAAATTTTTACAATCATACAGACCCTCGTATAAGTTTCTTGTTCACGAGTGAGCTAAATAAGAAAGAGAATTCATTTAAAAATTTGCTAGAACGGTACATTACATATACACATATATATGAATCCATTTCGATACTCAATCGGCCGAACCACAACTTCATAATCACTTACATAAATACTTAATTATACTTCTAAGACTATCTTTATGATTTCGTATTATCATACCCTAGACATGTTCACTAAACAATAGTTACATAAGTATAACACTTCACATTTGATTCCATGCCAAAACCGAATCTAAATGTATACATATCTAGCCATTTTCACATGGCTTCGGTTACATAAACAAAATATACACTTCAAAACATATATTCAAGCCTATACATGCCGTAATGTTCACCTAAGTAACTAAGAAAAGATACCAAAATGTGGCACACGGGCGTGATGGCTTTGACGATGATCCGAACACGCAATTGATTCAGGAAATCTATGTGGATAGCAACAAAAACACAAAGAAAGATAGAATGAGTATACAACCCAAAGAAGTCATAAGTAATTTTCACACATATCATTGATATAAGGAGAGAAAATGTATAGAATTCACCTGTTTAGGTCATGCCGAACCATTTTACAATCATATAATTAAGTAAACCATCCACATGCCCGGGACAATTAAAAATCATCTATCAACCAACCAAATAACTTTAAAGCATCACTCAATATACGTACAACAATGTCAACCTTATACGTACACACATATTCATTTTATATCTCAACTTGATACCTCGAATAACAATACAACACCATGTGTCTTCCGTATACTACTTAGACCATTAATCACGATGCACACATATAGTGCACAAGGATTTTCCACACACATAGTGCCAAGATACATCGCACACTTAGTGCCTCAAAACTCACTCACGAATTGGCATTCAATTCAAAGACACATAGTGCCCCTTCGATTTTGCACACGTGTAGTGGTAGTATTGAATACTTGCAAGAAGACAACTTAATTAACTACATTAGCATACATGGCCACGAATTTAAGTACATATATATTTATATATGAGTCTATAATCACTCTCATATAAAAGAAACTTATGGACTTACATTATGTCGGAAGAAACGATTCCCGATCGATTACTCAATCTCCTTTGCTTTGCCTTTGTTCAATTCCCCTCCTTTGGATTCTTGAGCTAGAATAAATAAATTTAATATTTTAATCACCTTGTTAGTTAATTATCCCATACTATAATTAGTTTCACATAACAAGAATCACACGACATCAATTTGATTTTTATCCTCCTTATGCTTTTATCAAAACCAAGCCATTCGGCTATTGACCACCTATTATTCAGTTACTATCGATAACCAATCAGTACTTCCTTGGAATACATTTATATACATATGCATATATCTATACGGCAACCACACTTGGCTAAGTACTCACCTATACAAATTTAATAATTTTCCACATCATCTTACAATTATCCTTGTTCATTATTTTAAACCTTCAATTTATGCCTATATAAGGTCTCAAGGCCGAATGCAATTCATCATTTTAATACCTAGTTTCACTTCACAACCATTTTGGCCGTGTACTTCTAATTTGGCCAAAAGCCTTCCATTTATTCGTACCTTCTTGTAGACATTATCTAGCTCATCTACTTCTAATTCCATAAGTTCAACACTTATATTGTTCATTACAACCCTCATGGTCTAAGTTTAAAGATTGACAAACACACACATGTTTCAACTCTCTTAGCCGAATTCTCCACAATACTTAGACCTAAGTAAGTACACTAAACTTTATCTTTTTGCATTTCAATTAATCCAACAAGAGCATTCGGCTGTACCAAAATACCATTTCTTTCCTAAAATGACAATTTAAATCAAATAAGCATTCAATTAAAACTCCATATAACCGAATACCCAAATATCATCCAAGTATAAATTCAACAATTTCATATCATCCTATCATCTAATTCTTCAACAATGCAAGAAAACAATCACAAATCATAGCAATTTGTACACGGCTTAGTGCCCAATCACTACAAAAAAAAATTTATAATTTCCTTAACATTTCTAAGATATATTGCAATTTAATTTAAACATGTGAGAAGATATAACTAATAATTCAAAACTCACCTCCTCTTAGCAAGTAGCCAAAGCCGAATTTTCTTAGTGAAAATTTCCTATTTTCCTCTCTTTAGTTTCGGTTCTTGGAGGTAGAAGAAGATGAACATCTTTCTCTTTTCTAAATTATTTTCTTTAGTCTTTTGTTTTACTATTTTTATTATTATTTTATAATAAAAAATTATAAAAAATTAGGCTTAGTGGAGAGCCATCATAACTTGGCCGGCCACTTAATGGAATTTGGGAAAATTGACATGCAAAACCACTCATTTCCATGCATGCACTAATAGACCATTATAAGATTAACCTAGTACATTTTACAATGTTTCATATAAGTCCTTTCTTTATAAATTCACTTAGAGATGATCAAATTAATGCATGAAACTTTCACTCCCGTATCTACTCACATTGTAAACACCAAAATAAGTAAATTTTAATTACTTAATACTCGGCCTCGTGGTCCCGAAACCACTTCCCAACTAGGGTCAATCTAGGGCCGTTACAATTCTCCCCCACTTAAGGAGTTTTCGTCCCCGAAAATCTTACCAGTGAAAAGGTTTGGGTATCTCTCTTTCATTGAGTTCTCGGTTTCCCAAGTAGCTTCTTCAATCCCATGTTTGAGCCATAGTACCTTTACCAACGGCACCTTTTTATTTCGCAACTCTTTCACTTCGCGAGCTAGAATACGGATCGGTTCCTCTTCATAACTCAAGTCGGATTTAATTTCAATCTCTGCTGGACTAATAATGTGTGATGGATTGGATCTATAACGTCGAAGCATCGAAACATGAAAAATGTTGTGAATCTTTTCAAGTTCAGGGGGTAAAATCAATCTGTATGCGACCGATCCAATTCGTTCGGATATCTCATACGGTCCGATAAACCTCGGACTTAATTTGCCTTTACGGCCAAATCTGAGTACTTTCTTCCAAGGCGAGACTTTAAGAAATACCTTGTCTCCGATCCGATATTCAATGTCCTTTCTTTTCAATCATGCGTATGACTTACGCCGATCCGAAGTTGCCTTCAAACTTTCACGATTATCTTTACTTTACGCTTTCAGCGTCTTTGATCAAATCAACCCCGAAGATTTTACTTTCGCTAAGTTCGGTCCAAAACAATGGAGTACGGCATTTTCGACCATATAAGGCCTCGTATGGTGCCATTTTAATGCTTGATTGAAAACTATTATTATAAGCAAATTCAATCAAAGGTAAATATCGTTCCCACGAACCACCAAATTCAAGGATGCAACATCTCAACATATCCTCGAGTATTTGAATAATCCGTTCCGATTGACCATCAGTCTGGGGATGAAAAGTGGTGCTAAAATGCAACTTAGTACCCGAAACTTCTTGTAGCTTTTTCCAGAATCGCGATGTGAATCTTGGATCTCTATCTGACACAATAGAAATAGGTACTCCATGCAATTTCACAATCTGAGAAATATACAACTCGGCTAATTTATCAAGTGAATAATCCATGCGCACGGAAATAAAATGAGCCGACTTTGTCAACCTATCTACAATAACCCAAATCACATCTTTCCTGCTTGACGACAACGGCAACCTAGCTACAAAATCCATCGTTATTCGATCCCATTTCCACTCGGGTATAGTGATCGGCTGAAGTAACCCTGAAGGTACTTGATGTTCCGCTTTCACTTGTTCACATACCAAACACTTCGAAACAAAATCGGAAATGTCTCGTTTCATACCAGACCACCAAAACTGACATTTTAGGTCGTTGTACATTTTCGTGCTACTAGGATGGATCGACATTCGGCTATTATGAGCTTCATTTAAAATCATCGAAATAAGTTCTGAATTTCTTGGAACACACAATCGGTTTCTGAATCTTAAACAGTCGTCATCATCAATTTGAAATTCTGATTCCATACCCGTGGCACATTCAGCTCGTTTAGCAACCAACTCACCATCGACTTTTTGAGCTTCACTAATTTGATGAATCCACAATGGTCTAGCCTTTAATTCTGTTACTAACGCACTATCGGATAGAGTGGACAAGTGTACGTTCATTGCTCGTAAAGCAAACAGTGATTTGCGACTTAACGCATCAGCAACTACGTTAGCCTTTCCCGGGTGATAGTCGATGACCAGTTCATAATCTTTCAACAACTCGAGCCAACGTCTTTGTCGCAAATTCAATTCTCTCTGAGTCATCAAATATTTGAGGCTTTTATGATCCGAGTATACATGACACTTCTCGCCAAACAAGTAATGTCGCCATATTTTCAAAGCGAAAACAATTGCAGCTAACTCGAGATCATGAGTCGGATAGTTCTTCTCATGTGGCTTCAACTGTCTTGATGCATATGCTACCACTCGACCTTCTTGCATCAACACACAACCCAGCCCAAGCAAAGACGCATCACTGTAGATGACAAACTCTTTACCGGATTCGGGTTGCACTAGCACTGGAGCTTCAGTTAGATAAGTTTTCAGTTGATCGAAACTTCTCTGACATTTTTCTGACCAAACAAACTTAACATCTTTCTGAAGTAGTCTTGTCATTGGTGTGGCTATCTTTGAAAAACCCTTTACAAAACGTCTGTAATAACCGGCAAGTCCCAAAAAGCTCCGAACTTCAGTAATATTCCTCGGAGACTTCCAATTAAGTATGGCTGTAATTTTACTCGGATCAACTCGAATACCCAATGCAGACACCACATGACCCAGAAAGCTAACTTCTCTCAACCAGAACTCACATTTACTGAACTTAGCATACAATTGCTTGTCCCGCAAAATTCGTAACACTAATCTCAGGTACTCAGCATGTTCAGTTTCGTTTCTCGAATAGACCAAAATGTCATCGATAAACACAACTACAAACCGATCCAGATATGGTCTGAAAATTCGATTCATCAAATCCATAAATACCGCAGGGGCATTAGTAAGCCCAAACGGCATTACTAAGAACTCATAGTGTCCATATCTCGTTCTGAAAGCAGTTTTGGGTATATCTGAGTCTCTAACTCGTAACTGATAATATCCCGATCTCATATCTATCTTCGAAAATACAGAGGCCCCTTTCAGTTGATCGAATAAATCATCAATACGTGGTAATGGATATTTATTCTTTATTGTCACTTTATTCAATTGACGATAGTCGATGCATAATCGCATGATTCCATCCTTCTTTTTCACAAACAACACTGGTGCACCCCAAGGTGAGGAACTTGGACGAGCGAAACCTCTATCCCTTAACTCTTGCAACTGAGTTTTCAATTCTTTCAATTCCGTTGGTGCCATACGATACGGAGTGTAGAAATCGGTGTAGTCCTGTACAAGTTCAATGCCAAACTCTACCTCCCGAGCAGTGTGGTAACCCCGTGAGTTCCTCGGAAAAACATCCGGATAATCACGGACCACCGCACCGATTCAAGCTTCTTTTCTAACTCTTTGTCGTCAAACACGTATGCCAGGTATACCTCACACCCCTTTCTCACATGTTTTTGAGCCATCATCGAGGATATAAATGCTGGTAACCCGATCCTATCGTAAGACTTGACTCGGATTATCTCACCGTTTGCACATCTCAAATCAATAGTCTTTCTTTTGCAATTCACTCTTTTGCATCATGAATAGTCAACCAATCCATACCAAGGATAACATCAAATTCATCAAACGGTAAGAGCATCAAATCACCGAAAGCGAGAGCCTCGACTACTAGAGGACATTTCTTACACACTTTGTCCACAAGTACATAACGACCCAAGGGATTTGACACTCGGATTACAAACTCGATGACTCGACGGTGAGAGTCTTACTAGATACTAAAGTCTCACATATATATGAATGAGTAGAACCAGGGTCAATCAAAGCAATGACATCAGTATTAAAGAGAGTAAATGTACCAGTGATAACATCAGGAGAAGATGCTTCCTCTCGTGCGGATGGCATAAGCTCCGCGAGAGCACGAATCTCAAATCGATCACCGTGACGTCAATCCCTCTGTCCCCTACTTCTACCTCCGGTATTTCTCGATGGTCTACCTCTAACTGCTGCGCCGGTCGATCTTGTACCTTGTACCTTATTTTTCTCATCAGGTTCCGTACAATCTCGAATAAAATGATCCCGCGATCCGCATCTATAACAGGCTCGGTTAGTAGACTTACCCCAACATTCACCTACATGTCGTCTTCCATATTGGGTGCATTCAGGTTTCTCTTGTCGGCTGTTACCAACACTAGCAACCGAAGTAACTTGAGAATCCGATGGCGGTCGCTCCCTAATAGAAATTCCTGTAGCCGCCTTTGATTTGTTAGTATCGTCCCTGAATTTCTTTGGAGTCGAGAAAGTAGTTTTACCCGCCATTCTTTTACGAAAATCTCTGGCTTCAGATTCAGCTTTCTTTTTCTCCTTGCCGAGCTCTTCAGCCTTGCATGCTCGTTCAACCAGTGTTACAAATTCCTTTATTTCTAAAATACCCACCAGTAGTTTTAAATCTTCATTCAATCCTTCCTCAAATCTTTTACACATAGCGACTTCATCAGCTACACACTCCTGAGCATATCGACTGAGTCTTACAAACTCGCGCTCGTATTCAGATACTGTCAAACGACCTTGTTTGAGCTCCAAAAATTCTTTACGCTTTTGGTCAGTGAATCGTTGACTAATATACTTCTTTCTAATTACATGCGAAAGAAATCCCAAATAACACGCGTTCCTTGAACAACAGAAATCGAGTTCTCCACCAATAGTAGGCCGAGTCTCGCATTAAGGATATAGCATACTTTAAACACTCTTACGGTGTACACAGCTCTTCAAAAACACGAATGGTGTTATCAAGCCAAAACTCGGCCCTTTTCAAGATCATCGATGTTTGTAGCTCGAAATTCCTCCGCTCCGCGCTTTCTCACTAAATCTACAGGAGACTTACTCAGCCTCAAAGGATCAATAGTCGTTGGTATGATAGGAACCTGAGGCGGATTATTTATGTTCGGAAACGGTTGAGCAGCCGGGTTAGTCCGGGCATATTATGCGACCCATTCGTTCATTATAGAAAAGAGGGCTTGTTTTGCCCCATCATCTTGATTATTTGCAGAGGACTGAGGTTCAGCAGGCGGGGTTCCTTGTGCAGGAGTAGCCGCTACACTTTCAACATCATCCGCCAAGGCTCTCTCAGGATTAGGTTCCATTTACTAATCAAAACAATAATTTCAACCGTCAAAAGCCATCACACTATCATATACTAACATTAAGGCATGTATAGCTAGACTCGTACGCTCTACGGTAGTCCTAGAACCGACTAAACCTGGCTCTGATACCAATTAAATTGTAACACCCGTGTAGCATGCGAAAATTTTTACAATCATACAGACCCTCGTATAAGTTTCTTGTTCACGAGTGAGCTAAATAAGAAAGAGAATTCATTTAAAAATTTGCTAGAACGGTACATTACATATACACATATATATGAATCCATTTCGATACTCAATCGGTCGAACCACAACTTCATAATCACTTACATAAATACTTAATTAAACTTCTAAGACTATCTTTATGATTTCGTATTATCATACCCTAGACATGTTCACTAAACAATAGTTACATAAGTATAACACTTCACATTTGATTCCAAGCCAAAACCGAATCTAAATGTATACATATCTAGCCATTTTCACATGGCTTCGGTTACATAAACAAAATATACACTTCAAAACACATATTCAAGCCTATACATGCCGTAATGTTCACCTAAGTAACTAAGAAAAGATACCAAAATGTGGCACACGGGCGTGATGGCTTTGACGATGATCCGAACACGCAATTGATTCAGGAAATCTATGTGGATAGCAACAAAAACACAAAGAAAGATAGAATGAGTATACAACCCAGTAAGTCATAAGTAATTTTCACACATATCATTGATATAAGGAGAGAAAATGTATAGAATTCACCTGTTTAGGTCATGCCGAACCATTTTACAATCATATAATTAAGTAAACCATCTACATGCCCGGGACAATTAAAAATCATCTATCAACCAACCAAATAACTTTAAAGCATCACTCAATATACGTACAACAATGTCAACCTTATACGTACACACATATTCATTTTATATCTCAACTTGATACCTCGAATAACAATAAACCACCATGTGTCTTCCGTATACTACTTAGACCATTAATCACAGTCGCACACATAGTGCACAAGGATTTTCCCTGTAACACCCAATTGTCCGTGTTTTACTAATATATGTTCATATATCACAATTTACTCATTTGTACAAGGGAACGTTTAAGGTTCGATAGAATTTTAAAAGTAAAATTTAAAACTTAACAAGTATCGTTACCCAACTAAAATCCTGATTTTTAGTGTAGTGATTTAACCACTATTGACCGTGAACACATTCATAAAAAAAAAATTAATTTAAGGCATCTCACAAGTACCACATTCTAATTCGAGTTGATTAATCTATAGGATTGATAAGTTAAAACATTTAAAGATTTATATATGAATATACATAAACTTTAGCCATATTCGTATGGCCTAAAATACAAAATATATATCAGATTTACGAACTTCCGAAAATTTCTAAGCTATACATGCCATAATGTCTACTAAGTTTTAAACAAAAGTACAAAGAGGTTCGACAAAAGTGATGATGACTTCTTGATGGTTCCCAAGCCTTTCTTGAATAGTCGATCTATGTCAAAACATAACAAAACAAGCCAAATCAAGTGAGTTGTTAACTCAGTAAGTCCTAAGAAAATTTTACACTATGATAAATCAACCATTTATAAACTAAATGATTAACTAGATAATAACCGAATTCAACCAAGGTGTTCACAAAGAAACATTAAGTTATAAACATACCCTTTTATCTTTTGTTTCATGCTTACCGAATTCACCATGCATAACTACTCTATTTACACATAAATAAAATACCATAGCCCTTGCCATATACTACCATTGCCGTATATATGTATATGTATCCATACTTAGTGCTTGATTTGCAAGTTTGCACACATAGTGCTTTGGCCTATTCGCACACATAGTGCATTATTTTTCTCGCACACACAAAGTGCCACTTAACCTCGCACACATAGTGCCGTAATTCTTTATCTTTAGTCATCTCATTATCATAGATTGATCAAAGATTTAGCAATCTATTCCCAATGATTTAAACATACTATGTTATCCTATCTAACATAATTTACTTAAGGACTTACCTTTTTACTCGGATGAACAACTTCGATCGGTTACTCAATTGCTTTTGCTTTCCCTTTTTTCGAACTTGGCTCCTTTTGATCTTGAGCTCCAACTCCAGCTTCAAATGACCATGAGTGTGTGCCGAATTGCCCTAATGAGCTTCCCTCTCTTTTTTTCTCCCCCTTTTGTTTCGGTTTTCACTCAAGGAAGAAGATGAACACCTCCCCTTTCATCTTTTATTTTATTAATCTTTTTATTCCCAATATTTTATTTCATTACAAATTAAATATACTAAATTAACTTAAGTTAGTGGAATGTATCATTGTTTGGTCGGCCACTAAACATAAAAATGGATATTTGACATGCAACTCCATGTCTTCCACTTTATTGTCATTTAAGCCTTACAAATTGGCCTATCATCTTTCCTAAATTTTTCAATTAAGTCATTTCAAGCAAATTCTCATGCCTAAGGCTAATTTTAAAGTATGTAATTTGTCACATTTATATTATCATACATAAATATGTGCAATTAAGTCAAAAGTAAATTTTTATGACTCAGTTTTGTGGTCCCGAAACCACATTCTGACTAGGGCCTAATTAGGAATGTTACAACTCTCTCCCACTTAAAGAATTTTCGTCCCCGAAAATCTTACCAATGATTAAATTCGGGTATCGTTCTTTCATAGACTTCTTGGTTTCCCAGGTAGCCTCTTCAATCCCGTGTTTAAGCCATAACACCTTTACTAAAGGAACCTTTTTGTTTCGTAACTCTTTCACCTCGCGAGCTAGGATACGGATCGGTTCTTCTTCATAACTCAAATCGAATTTAATTTCAACCTCTACTTGACTAATTATATGCAAAGGATCGGATCTATAACGTCGAAGCATCGAAACATGAAAAACGTTGTGAATCCTTTCAAGTTCAGGGGGCAAAATTAATCTGTATGCGACTGGTCCAATTCGTTCAGATATCTCATACGGTCCGATAAACCTCGGACTCAATTTGCCTTTTCGACCAAATCTGAGTATTTTTTTCCAAGGTGAGACTTTAAGAAATACCTTGTCTCCGACCTGATATGCAATGTCTTTCCTTTTCAAATCCGCGTACGACTTCTGTCGATCTGAAGCCGCTTTCAAACTTTCACTGATTATCTTTACTTTTTGCTCAGCGTCCTTGATCAAATCAACTCCGAAGATTTTACCCTCACTAAGTTCAGTCCAAAACAATGGAGTACGGCATTTTCGACTATATAAGGCCTCGTATGGTGCCATTTTAATGCTTGATTGAAAGCTATTGTTGTAAGCAAATTCAATCAAGGGTAAATATCGTTCCCACGAACCACCAAATTCAAGGATGCAACATCTCAACATATCCTCGAGTATTTGAATAGTCCGTTCCGATTGACCATCAGTCTGGGGGTGAAAAGCGGTGCTAAAATGCAACTTAGTACCCAAAGCTTCTTGTAGTTTTTTCCATAATCGCGATGTAAATCTTGGATCTCTATCTGACACAATAGAAATAGGTACTCCATGCAACTTCACAATCTGAGAAATATACAACTCGGCTAGCTTATCAATTGAATAATCCATACGTACGGAAATAAAATGAGCCGACTTTGTCAATCTATCTACGATAACCCAGATCGCATCTTTCTTGCTTGATGATAACGGTAACCCAGATACAAAATCCATCGTTATTTGATCCCATTTCCATTCGGGTATCATGATCTATCAGAGTAATCCTGAAGGTACTTGATGTTCCGCTTTCACTTGTTGACATACCAAACACTTCAAACAAAATCGAAATGTCTCGCTTCATACGAGACCACCAAAACTGGCATTTTAGGTCATTGTACATTTTCGTGCTACCAGGATGAATCGACATTCGGCTATTATGAGCTTCATTTAAAATCATCGAGATAATTTCCGAATTTCTTGGAACACACAATCGGTTTCTGAACCTTAAACATCGTCGTCATCAATTTGAAATTACGATTCCATACCCGCGTGGCACATTCAAATCGTTTAGCAACCATTTCACCATCGACTTTTTGAGCTTCACTAATTTGATGAATCCACCGGTCTAACCTTTAATTCTGCTACCAACGCACTATCGGATAGAGCGGACAAGTGAACATTCATAGCTCGTAGAGCAAACAGTGATTTGCGACTTAACGCATCGGCAACTCGTTAGCCTTTCCCGGTGATAGTCTATGACCAGCTCATAATCTTTCAACAACTCGAGCCAACATCTTTGTCGCAAATTCAATTCTCTCTCGAGTCATCGATATTTGAGGCTTTATGATCCGAGTATACATGACACCTCTCACCAAACAAGTAATGTCGCCATATTTTCAAAGCGAAAACAATTGCAGCTAACTCGAGATCGTGAGTCGGATAGTTCTTCTCATGCGGCTTTAGTTGTCTTGATGCATATGCCACCACTCGACCCTCTTGCATCAACACACAACCCACCCAAGCAAAGACGCATCATCAGATATGACAAACTCTTTACCGGATTCGGGTTGTACTAGCAGCTTTGGAGCTTGATTAAATAAGTTTTCGAGTTGATCGAAACTTCTCTGACATTTTTCTGACCAAACAAACTTAACATCCTTCTGAAGTAGTCTTGTCATTGGTGTGGCTATCGTCGAAAATCCCTTTACAAAGCGTCTGTAATAACCGGCGAGTCCCAAAAAGCTCCGAACTTCAGTAATATTTCTCGGAGACTTCCAATTAAGTATGGCTGTAATTTTACTTGGATCAACTCAAATACCGTCTGAGACACCACATGACCCAAAAAACTAACTTCTCTCAACCAGAATTCACATTTACTGAACTTAGCATACAATTGCTTATCCCGCAAAATCCGTAACACTACTCTCAGGTGCTCGGCATGTTCTGTTTCATTTCTTGAATAGACCAAAATGTCATCGATAAACACAACTACAAATCTATCCAAATATGGTCTGAAAATCTGATTCATCAAATCCATAAATACCGCCGGCATTAGTAAGTCCAAATGGCATCACTAAGAACTCATAGTGACCATATCTCGCTCAAAAGCGGTTTTGGGTATATCGAGTCTCTAACTACATGGCGATAATAACCCGATCTCAAATCTATCTTAAAATCAGAGGCCCTTTTTCAGTTGATCGAATAAATCATCAATACGCGTGTAACGGATATTTATTCTTTATTGTCACTTTATTCAATTGGCGATAATCGATGCATAATCGCATTGTTCCATCCTTCTTTTTCACAAACAATCTTGGTGCACCCCCAAGGTGAGGAACTTGGGCGAGCGAAACCTCTATCCGTCAATTCTTGCAATTGAGTTTTCAATTCTTTCAATTCGGTTGGTGCCATACGATACGGAGTCTGCGAAAATCGGTGTAGTCCCGTACAAGTTCAATGCCAAACTCTACCTCCCGAGCAGTGGTAATCCCGTAGTTCCTCGGGAAAAACATTCGGATAATCACGGACCACCGATGCGACTCAAGCTTCTTTTCTAACTCTTTGTTGTCAAATCACGTATGCCAAGTATACCTCACCCCCTTTCTCACATATTTTTGAGCCAATATCGAGGATATAACTGTTGGTAACCCAATCCTATCAGTAGACTCAACTCGGACTATCTCACCGTTTGCGCATCTCAAATCGATAGTCTTTCTTTTGCAATTCACTATTGCATCATGGACGGTCAACCAATCCATACCAAGAATAACATCAAATTCATCAAACGGTAAAAGCATCAAATCAGCTGGAAAGGAGGAGCCTCGACTACTAAGGGACATTTCTTGCATACTTTATCCACAAGTGCGTGCGACCCAAGGGATTTGACACTCGGATTACGAACTCGATGAGCTCGGCGGTGAGTCTTCATCGATACTAAGGTCTCACATATATATGAATGAGTAGAACCGGGGTCAATCAATGCAATGACATCGATGTATTAAAGAGAGTAAATGTACCAGGTGATAACATCGGAGAAGATGCTTCCTCCCGTGCACGGATGGCATAAGCTCGTAGAGCACGAATCTCGGATCGATCAGCGATGATCGTAAATCCCTCTCGACCGCCACTTCTACCTCCGGTATTTCTCGATGGTCTACCTCTAGTTTATTGCGGTCGATCTTGTACCTTGTACCTTATTCTTCTCATCGAGTTCCGTATAATCTCGAATGAAATGATCCCGCGATCCGCATCTCTAACAAGCTCGGTTAATAGACTTACCCCAACATTCACCTACATGTCGTCTTCCACATTGTGTGCATTCGGGTTTTTCTTGTGTGTACATTATTACCAACACTAGCAACCAAGTAACTCGAGAATCAGTTAATCAGTCGCTCCCTAATAGAAATTCCTGTGAGCCGTCTTTGATTTGCTCGTATCGTCCCCTGAATTTCTTTGGAGTCGAGAAAGTAGTTTTACAGCCATTCTTTTCGAAAAGTCTCTGCTTGATTCACTTTCTTTTTCTCCTTCCCGAGCTCTTGACCTTGCATGCTCGTTCAATCGATGTTACAAATTCCTTTATTTCTAAAATACCCACCATAATTTTAAATCTTCATTCAATCCTTCTTCAAATCTTTTACACATAGCGACTTCATCATTACACACTCTCGAGCATATTGACTGAGTCTTACAAACTCGCGCAGATCGTATTCGATATCTGTCAAACGACCTTGTTTGAGCTCAAAAAATTCTTTACGCTTTTGGTCGTGAATCGTTGACTAATATACTTCTTTCGAATTACATGCGAAAGAAGTCCCAAGTAACACGTTCCTTCGGAACAATAGAAATCAGAGTTCTCCACCAATAGTAGGCCGAGTCCTGCATTAAGGATATAGCACACTTTAGGCACTCTTCTGGTGTGCACGAAAGCTCTTCGAAAACACGAATGGTGTTATCAAGCCAGAACTCGGCCCTTTCAAATACATCGATGGTCGTAGCTCGAAATTCCTCAACCCCGTGCTTTCTCACTAAATCTTCAGGAGGTTTACTCAGTCTCAAAGGATCAATAGTCGTTGGTATGACAGGAACTTGAGGCGGATTATTTAAGTTCAGAAATGGTTGAGCAGCCGGGTTAGCCCGGGCGTATTGTGCGACCTATTCGTTCATCATAGAAAAGAAGGCTTGTTTTGCCCCATCGTCTTGATTATTTGCAGATGATTGAGGTTCAAAGAGTGTTCCTTGTGCAGGAGCAGCCGCTACACTTTCAACATCATCCGCCAAGGCTCTCTCTAAATTGGGTTCCATCTACTAATCAAAACAACAATTTCAACCGTCAAAAGCCATCACACTATCATATATTAACATTAAGGCATGTATAGCTAGACTCGTACACGTTACGGTAGTCCTAGAACCGACTAAACCGTATCTCTGATACCAATAAAATGTAACACCCAATTGTCCGTGTTTTACTAATATATGTTCATATATCACAATTTACTCATTTGTACAAGGGAACGTTTAAGGTTTGATAGAATTTTAAAAGTAAAATCTAAAACTTAACAAGTATCGTTACCCAACTAAAATCCTGATTTTTAGTGTAGTGATTTAACCCCTATTGACCGTGAACACATTCATAAAAAAAAAATTAATTTAAGGCATCTCACAAGTACCACATTCTAATTCGAGTTGATTAATCTATAGGATTGATAAGTTAAAACATTTAAAGATTTATATATGAATATACATAAACTTTAGCCATATTCGTATGGCCTAAAATACAAAATATATATCAGATTTACTGAACTTCCAAAATTTCTAAGCTATACATGCCATAATGTCTACTAAGTTTTAAACAAAAGTACAAAGAGGTTCGACAAAAGTGATGATGACTTCTTGATGGTTCCCAAGCCTTTCTTGAATAGTCGATCTATGTCAAAACATAACAAAACAAGCCAAATCAAGTGAGTTGTTAACTCAAGATAAGTCCTAAGAAAATTTTACATTATGATAAATCAACCATTTATAAACTAAATGATTAACTAGATAATAACCGAATTCAACCAAGGTGTTCACAAAGAAACATTAAGTTATAAACATACCCTTTTATCTTTTGTTTCATGCTTACCGAATTCACCATGCATAACTACTCTATTTACACATAAATAAAATACCATAGCCCTTGCCATATACTACCATTGCCGTATATATGTATATGTATCCATACTTAGTGCTTGATTTGCAAGCTGCACACATAGTGCTTTGGCCTATTCGCACATATAGTGCATTATTTTTCTCGCACACACAGTGCCACTTAACCTCGCACACATAGTGCCGTAATTCTTTATCTTTAGTCATCTCATTATCATAGATTGATCAAAGATTTAGCAATCTATTCCCAATGATTTAAACATACTATGTTATCCTATCTAACATAATTTACTTAAGGACTTACCTTTTTACTCGGATGAACAACTTTGATCGGTTACTCAATTGCTTTTGCTTTCCCTTTTTCCGAACTTGGCTCCTTTTGATCTTGAGCTCCAACTCCAGCTTCAAATGACCATGAGTGTGTGCCGAATTGCCCTAATGAGCTTCCCTCTCTTTTTTTCTCCCCCTTTTGTTTCGGTTTTCACTCAAGGAAGAAGATGAACACCTCCCCTTTCATCTTTTATTTTATTAATCTTTTTATTCCCAATATTTTATTTCATTACAAATTAAATATACTAAATTAACTTAAGTTAGTGGAATGTATCATTGTTTGGTCGGCCACTAAACATAAAAATGGATATTTGACATGCAACTCCATGTCTTCCACTTTATTGTCATTTAAGCCTTACAAATTGGCCTATCATCTTTCCTAAATTTTTCAATTAAGTCATTTCAAGCAAATTCTCATGCCTAAGGCTAATTTTAAAGTATTTAATTTGTCACATTTATATTATCATACATAAATATGTGCAATTAAGTCAAAAGTAAATTTTTATGACTCGATTTTGTGGTCCCGAAACCACATTCCGACTAGGGCCTAATTAGGAATGTTACATTCCCGCACACATAGTGCCAAGATACATCGCACACTTAGTGCCTCAAAACTCACTCACGAATTGGCATTCAATTCAGTACACATAGTGCCCTTCGATTTTGCACACGTAGTGGTAGTATTGAATACTTGCAAGAAGACAACTTAATTAACTACATTAGCATACATGGCCACGAATTTAAGTACATATATATTTATATATGAGTCTATAATCACTCTCATATAAAAGAAACTTATGGACTTACATTATGTCGGAAGAAACGATTCCCGATCGATTACTCAATCTCCTTTGCTTTGCCTTTGTTCAATTCCCCTCCTTTGGATTCTTGAGCTAGAATAAATAAATTTAATATTTTAATCACCTTGTTAGTTAATTATCCCATACTATAATTAGTTTCACATAACAAGAATCACACGACATCAATTTGATTTTTTTATCCTCCTTATGCTTTTATCAAAACCAAGCCATTCGGCTATTGACCACCTATTATTCAGTTACTATCGATAACTAATCAGTACTTCCTTGGAATACATTTATATACATATGCATATATCTATACGGCAACCACACTTGGCTAAGTACTCACCTATACAAATTTAATAATTTTCCACATCATCTTACAATTATCCTTGTTCATTATTTTAAACCTTCAATTTATGCCTATATAAGGTCTCAAGGCCGAATGCAATTCATCATTTTAATACCTAGTTTCACTTTACAACCATTTTGGCCGTGTACTTCTAATTTGGCCAAAAGCCTTCCATTTATCCGTACCTTTTTGTAGACATTATCTCGCTCATCTACTTCTAATTCCATAAGTTCAACACTTATATTGTTCATTACAACCCTCATGGTCTAAGTTTAGAGATTGACAAACACACACATGTTTCAACTCTCTTAGCCGAATTCTCCACAATACTTAGACCTAAGTAAGTACACTAAACTTAATCTTTTTGCATTTCAATTAATCCAACAAGAGCATTCGGCTGTACCAAAATACCATTTCTTTCCTAAAATGACAATTTAAATCAAATAAGCATTCAATTAAAACTCCATATAACCGAATACCCAAATATCATCCAAGTATAAATTCAACAATTTCATATCATCCTATCATCTAATTCTTCAACAATGCAAGAAAACAATCACAAATCATAGCAATTTGTACACCCGCTTAGTGCCCAATCACTACAAAAAAATTTATAATATCCTTAACATTTCTAAGATACATTGCAATTTAATTTAAACATGTGAGAAGATATAACTAATAATTCAAAACTCACCTCCTCTTAGCAAGTAGCCAAAGCCGAATTTTCTTAGTGAAAATTTCCTATTTTCCTCTCTTTAGTTTCGGTTCTTGGAGGTAGAAGAAGATGAACATCTTTCTCTTTTCTAAATTATTTTCTTTAGTCTTTTGTTTTACTATTTTTATTATTATTTTATAATCAAAAATTATAAAAAATTAGGCTTAGTGGAGAGCCATCATAACTTGGCCGGCCACTTAATGGAATTTGGGAAAATTGACATGCAAAACCACTCATTTTCATGCATGCACTAATAGACCTTTATAAGATTAACCTAGTACATTTTACAATGTTTCATATAAGTCCTTTCTTTATAAATTCACTTAGAGATGATCAAATTAATGCATGAAACTTTCACTCCCATATCTACTCACATTGTAAACACCAAAATAAGTAAATTTTAATTACTTAATACTCGGTCTCGTGGTCCTGAAACCACTTACCGACTAGGGTCAATCTAGGGCCGTTACGGATTTATTTGTGAAAATGTGAAAATGTGTGGTTAAATGTACGAATAAATGATAAATATGGGCTATTATGTACATTAGGAAAATTTAGCTAGCATGAAATTAAAAAGAAATTTTGTAATTTGTGTTTTTATGAGATAAGGACCAAATTGTAAGAAATGTGAAAGTGTAAGGCCAAAGTGTAAATTAGCTTAAATATGTGTTTGTGGACTAAATTGAATGTGTTGATGAATAAAAGAGTTAATTTTGAATGTATATAGATCAAGAACGAAAGAAACCGGATTTAGATCGAGGGAAATTGAAAGTTACCGAATAGTCGATCCGGTTCCTCTATTCCAACTACAAGGTAAGTTCATATGCAAATAAATGTCTTTAAATTGAATTATATGTATTTACTTGTCAATTAAATGTTATAAATGTTGAATGAGCAATTACGAGCAAGAATCGACACAGTTACGACATTTAAAAGTCCCGTACGAGCCTTTGGAATAGTATAGGATATGAATGTCATGACACTAGGTTACCGAGATGTGATTACATGTAAGACCATGTCTAGGACATTGGCATTGTATTGTGGTTACATGTAAGACCATGTCTGGGTCATTGGCATCGTTAATCGATTTCGTGTAAGACCCTGTTTGGGACAGTGGCATCGATATGTGATAACATGTAAGACCATATCTGGGATATGGCATTGTACGAGCTTAGGTGATTTCCGAGTATCCTTAATGATTTCGAATGGTTCAACGAGAAAATTCAAGTCGAGAAAGAATGTGTGAATGAGTTAAATGACTCAAGTATGTACGAGATTCATATGAGTATTGAAAAGTAAAGTAAATGATGAATTTGATTAAGATGTTGAATATATGTTTACTGAGAAAGGTTTGTGTATTTGAATGTGAATAGCTATGTTTAACATATTAGTATTGTTATGCAAATATTCATGTGAAGACTTGTAACACCCCTTACACGAACTCAATGCCGAAACAGGGTACGAGGCATTGTTGTACTTGAACGCAATCAAACACACAAAATCAGACTAGAAATTTTTTTTCTAATTTAGGGTCATTGAAACATATACTTAACATCCCTTATACGGACCTACGAGGTCCAAAACATGCATCAGGAGAGATTTGGGACTAAACTAGGAACTCTCAAAACTTTTACAACACTAAGAAAATTTTCATGTTTTGGAGAGTCACACGCTTGTATGGGTAGGTCGTGTGGTCACACAAGCCCGCGTGGCTTGGGACACGCTCGTGTCCTCAGCCCGTGTAACTTTGTAACTATGACATCATCAACCAAATAAGGTCACACGACCAAGGCACACGCTCTTGTCCTTAGGCTGTGTCGCAAATTAAATTCCAAAATCAGGTGCAGACTTCACACAGCTGGGCACACGCCCATGTTCTAAGATCGTGTCTCTCACATGACCGAGACACACGGCCATGCCTCTGTCTATGTGTTTACTACTAGGCATTCTGTTTTGCATTAATTAGGGTGCAGGGGACACAAGGCTGGATTACACGCCCATGAGGCAAGCCGTGTGTCACACACAGTCTAGACACACGCCCGTGTGGGCCATTTTAAGGCTATTTTCCAAGCCAAATGCCACCCTTATTTGTTCAAACACATATATATACAAATGAGTAATGTTTCTTAGGCTTGCATGCATGCATTTTTCACACCATCTTATACACACACATGACATTCATCAACATTCAATCATCAATAACCATAGGCCATATCATTATGGAATTGGCATATACATAGACGAATAGGTTTACAACCTAATAATCATTATGAGCCATATCTCATAGCCATACACAAAATGAATCAACTAACATTATAAGCCAACACATTTGGCTAGACCAATATGACATATAACAAAAAGTCTAGGTCCCTATACATGCCATACTCAAAATGTTGAGATTAACTGTACCAAAATAATCCAAATTGATAGTGTGAATGTGCCCCCGACATACTTTGATCCCCGAGCTAGCTTGACGATACTATAAGAAAATGGAAAAGAGAGAGAGTAAGCATAAAGCTTAGTAAGCTTGCATGTAATTAATAAGTAATAAGAATATGCATTTCCATACACATACATAACATAACTTGACTCATCTCATTCTCAATAATCATTGTAGCCATACCCTACCTCATTCAATTTACATAATATTCAATAGAACTCAATATCATAATTTCTTTATTCTTCTCTTACCGAAGTTTTATCATTTTGTAATCTCAATACTACGAGCTTGGCGTGCATACCTGTACCCTTTCAACATGATCATACCTCGTCATTTCTCTGACATATCCTTAGACTGCCCATTGAACCCTTTGGAATACTAACGGATACTCTGGAAACCCTGTTCACATAATAAGATGCCAATGCCATATCCCAGATATGGTCTTTATGAGATCACCACTCGATGCCAATGCCATGTCCCAGACGGGGTCTTACATGGAATCTCATATCAATGCCATATACCAGATATGGTATTTCATGATAACACATATCGATGCCAATGCCATATCCTAGATATAGTCTTATACGGGATCTCATCAACCCAAAAGTCATGATATTTGTACCTTAAGTATTCCTAAGGTTCAACTGGCTTTCAACACTTCAACTCTTTGTCGGTCAACATCAATAATATCCACAAAGACAAATATACAATTCATGTAACATTAAATGTTAAATACATGAGAGAATGCTATATCAGTTACACACTAACTTACCTTGGTACAAAAATATGGACAATCAATTCAATTTAGTCCAAGATTTTCCTTTTTCTCCAATCTAGGCCCGGACTCCATTTTTCTTGATCTATAATAGCAAATTTAACTTATTTAGTTACCACATTATTCAAAACAGCCCATAAAACATATTTTAGCAAAATTACAATTTTCCCCCTAAACTTTCACATAATTACAATTTAGCCCTTATGCTCATAAAATGAAATGCGGCCAACTTCTTGGTTACCCAAGCATAGTCGATTCATATTCCCTCTTATAACATCCCTTTAGGTGTTTTCACGAAAAATCGCTTAGAAAAAGATGTCCGTCTATCACCAAACTTCCATATTTCTCCATTAATCATCAAATATATGCATGACACACATGGGTAAATTTTTGAACATAAAATTTGGTTCAAAATAATGGTAGAAATAACTATATTATGCTTCAAGGATATCAAAATCATCAAAAACATCAAAAACTATCACCAAAATTACTTACATGTAGAGGGTTTATTGTGCTAAAAATTTCAAGCGTCCATGGGGTTTTTCTCCTTAAAATTTCAGCGGAAAAGATGGAAAAGAAGATGACCATTTGATTTTTTTTTATTTTATTAGCTTTTGCTTTTGTCATCAAATACCAATCCGTACCCAATTTTTGACTTTTTGACTTTTCATTTGTTATACTTCATGTACAGCCATACACATATATAATGGCCTAATTACTCATTAAGGACTTCAACTTTTAAGTTCTACAGCTATTTAACACCTTTAGCTAATGGAACACAACTTTCGCATTTTACGCGATTTGGTCCTTTTTCACAAATTAAGCATTCAAATGGTAAAATTTCTTAAAAAAACTTTTACACAATCATATTATCATGTTGTAGACCTCAATGAATATTAAAATAAATTTTATAACCTCAGATTTATGGTCCCAAAACCAGTGTTCCGACTAGGCCCAAAATCGGGATGTTACAAGACTTTATTTGTATATGGCTTACTAAGCTTTTAAACCTTACTTTGTGTGTTCTTTCCATGTTTTATAGATTATCAAAGCTAGCTCAGACTAGGGAATTATCGAGAAACGTCATCACACTATTGGTCATCTCATTGGTACTTTTGGGAGCTTTGTATATATGGTATATGGCATGTATAGGCTAGTGTTGGTATGTTTTGAGCTATGATCATAGTCATGAGATTTGGCTTGTAAATGTTGGTGTGTATGGCCATTAAGTTGGCTTAAACTATGTGCTTGTTAAGTGATATATGTGAATTATAAGTTACCTTGTATTTTAATATGTTTGACATAGTTATGGATATAGCTAAATGGTTGCTCATTTGATTGGTTATTGATTGATGTACTAATGCTTGGAAGTTGGCATATTGTGGTTTGATTTGAGATGATGATATGGTGTATTAAGTGACTTGAAATAGAGGATAAGTTGATAAGTTAATGCATTTAGAAATTAGGTAAATTATGATGGTTTTGGCATAATGATTTGGCATGTTTTGAATATGGAATTTAGTAGTTGAATTGATTGATGATAGATGGCATAATATGTGTGTGAATTGGCATGTTTTGGCTGCCTATATATGTGTTTAAAATGATACCATTTTGATGGCTAGGTGTGCATGAGAAAAGGGTGGCAAATTGGCTTTGCAAATAGCCTAATTTTGTCCACACAGGTGTGTGTCTCATCCGTGTGCGACACACGGTCATGTTACACAGCTGTGTGTCCCCTGGGGTACCCTTTCGAATTAAGTCAGTATACCCTACAGGTTTGGCACGGCCTAGAGACACGGGTGTGTCTACTGGCCCTATAATGCATAAAGCCTTGGCACATGGGCATGGGTGGCCATTTTGAAGGGTACACGAGCTAGACACATGGGCGTGTGGTTAGCCATGTGACCTAAGTCAGTAACCCCCTTAGATTTCACACGGCCTAGCACACGGGCGTGTCCTCAGCCGTATGGTGCAAGTCAATATGTATGCCCTATTTTCATATGGCCTGTGACACGGGCGTGTCTGATAGCTGTGTGAGGCACACGGCCTGTTAACACGGGCTTGTGACCCTTAAATGTTGAAAAATTTTATATGTTTCTCAAAGTTTGCAAATATTATCTGTTTAGTCCCAAACCTCTTTTAAGCATGTTTTAATGTCTCGTTGAGCCTTATAAGGGGCATTGTGAATGTGTTGAATGGATTTTGATAATGAATGTATAATTGTATGTGAATGTTGTGTTCATTTAGTAATGCCTCATAACCCTAATCCAGTGACAAACATGGGCTAGGGGTGTTACATTTCACTTAAGTCATTAATAGCTCATATTTTTCATTACTTTCACAATTTCCCATGTATATTATACATTTTACAATTGAACCCCTAATTGACAAATTTACCAAAAATAACTTAACAAAAGTTGTGTAACTAACAACAACCATTCATTTTCTTCCATCAAACATCACAAAAAATACAAATACATTCATGGTAAAACCCTAGACTTTTAACAGTTTTGAAAACTTTGTCTCCGGGCTAGCTAGATTAAGATAGGACTCCAAAAACATAAAAAAACATTAAAAACAGAACAAAAATGCACTTACATGCATAGATGGAGCACGATCTAACCTTGAAAGGTTATTACTGGCTTCATTAGGTGCTAAATTCTGTTGATGAAGAAAAAGAAAGATGATTTCTTTCTTTTACCTTTTTCTTTAAGTTGTTTTATTAATTTACAAAATTAACCTTAAGTAATAACCTTTAAATCTATTAAAAGGACGTCCATATTTGTCCACTATTATTATTAATGGTCTAGTTACCATTTAAGGCCACTCCTATTCCAATTTCATAGCAACCCAATACTTTTTACTTATAGAACTCAAATTTTTCACCTTATACAATTTAGTCCCTTTTTGTCAAATTAAGCATGCTAACGATAAAATTTCTTAATGAAATTTTTATACAACACTATTAACATGCTGTAGACATTAAAATATTTATAAAATAATTATTTCAATGTCATATTTGTAACACCCCTAACTTGTATCTATCGTCAAAATAGGGTTTCAGAGCATTACCGAAACTTTCAAAAACATTTACAGATAAATCATGCAAGTTACTATTCAAATTCTGAAATCATTCATAACGTCCCTTAAATGGGCCCTCAAGGTCCAATGCGAGCAATAGAATTGAGTCGGGATTAATCGAAACCTCTAAGAATCTTTTTGCGAAATTTTAAAAATTTTCCAAGGTGAAGGGCTCACACGCCTGTGTGGTCCAAGGGATACGCCCGTGTGACCCTAGGACACGCCCTTGCTGGAGGCTTTGTTTGACCCCGTGTAACTCTCTAACTTGTGCACACAGCCATGCCACACGCTTGTGTGCTAGGTTGTGTGGTTAATTAATTCAATTCAAAATTAGGTAAAGGTTTCACATGGCCAAGACACAAGCCCGTGTCCTAGGCCGAGTAGCACACACGGCTGAGACACATGCTCGTGTCTCTGCCCGTGTGCTCAATTCTGAGCATTCTGTTTCTCAAATTTAAGGTGCAGGGGACACACGGCCTACCTACACACCCATGTACCCGGCCATGTATCACACACGATCTAGACATAGCCCGTGTGTCTGCCCTTGTGGACAAAATAAAGCCATTCGTAGCTTCATTTCTCACCCAAATCACACCCATGACCTGCACTTGAATCACACATCCAACTACCAACCATTTCAATCATTCAAATCAAGAAAATTCCATCATTCATCGTGGCATATCAATTCATGCTGTCTATAATCTTACCTTAATCAAGTCCTCAAGTTAGACATAATTTAATTAACTACTTAACATGTATGTAGCTACTATAGTTTGACATTACAAGTATATTAAAACAAACCATTACTAGCCATTCCAATTTCTAGATTACAAGTATCATTTACATTTACACTTACATGCTAATATGATCAATATATCCTATACATGCCATTACAAACAATATTGATTTACCATATTTTACCGACATGGGCAGATGGATAGTGTGAGTCATCTCCGCCGAGCTTCCAATCCAGCGAGCTTCTAATTTACTAAAAAATAGGAAAATAAAACTAAGTAAGCATAAAATGCTTAGTAAGTTCGTATAACATGGTACTTAACTTACCAATCATTCTATTTTGAGGTAACTATGTAAGGTATTTTCAATCAATTTGCCATCAAGCCCTACACATATCCTCATTGCCCTTGTTAGTCATATATTCCATAATAACATCTCAAACATATATGGGCTAAACAACAATCAAGTTTTCAGGCACATATGCGTTCCGCAACTTGTATTCATTTAACGTGTATAAATCATCTCTTTATATTACAAGTAAAATTTCTTAATAGTTCATCTCGAGTTCAGATTATTTCATATTAGAACTTTACCTATATTACTCAGAATATCAAGGTCACGATTAGTACACTCAAGGTGTACAAGTCCATAATCAAGAATGAACATATATTCATCAAATAAAGTCCATATACAAATATCATCATCTCACGTTTTCATATATCATTGTCATGTATCATCATTTTCTTATATTTCAGACAGATACGTGTAATAACTCATTTTATCATTCATATCTTCTCATGTCTGGGATTGTCACCCATTGAACTTATTCAAAATATCAATGGATACGGAGGTAATACACTCGAGGTGTATGAATCAGGATCCATCAAATCATGTTCAATGGTACCCATAAGGTACTATATCAGAGAGTACACTCTCGAGCCACACATGTTGTAACATCCCAAAATAGGGCCTAGTCGAAATAGTGGTTTCGGGACCACAAATTTGACGTTAAATGTTTATTTTATGATTTTTATGGGGTTTAGAATATGAGAATATGTTTACATTAGAGTTTTATGAAGAAATTTTAAGTATAAGATGTTTAATTGGGAATTAAAGACCAAATTGAATAAGTTTCAAAACATGGATTTTAAAAGCAATTTGTATGAAATTACTTTGGATTATGAATTAGAGGTCCTTAAATAGTAATTTGACCAAGTTCTAGAAATTTGGACAAAAAAATGGGCTTGTATGGATGAATTTTAAAGAAAGGGTCTAAGGGCATTTTGGCCATTTACCATTTTAATGAATTAAAAAGGGAAAAAAAAGCAAAAATCAGCCATCTTTTTCCCCATAGCTGCCGAAATTTTGGGATCTCCATAGTTAGGGTTTCTTCAATTTCCAAGCTTAATAGTAGATGCTCTCAAGCCCCGTTTTTAGTGTTCTTTGTATTTTTAAGATCTCGGTAACTTGTTCTTTCCATTTCTACCATATTTCATGCTAGGGTTTATGTTTAAAAATTTACCCATGCATGACATGCTTGTATTTTGAGGGTTTATGGAGGAATATGAAAGGATGTTGTATGTTAAATATCTTTTTCTAGGTGATTTTCATGAAAAACCCTTATAGGGACTATTTTGTGAAAGTTATAAAATGTGTGGTAGAAATGTGAAACTAATGGAAAATGAGAGTTATCATAGGAGAGAAAAATATTTGACTAGGCTTGGGTAAGGTAGAAATTGCATGAGTTTCAATATACGAGCCTACGGACTAAATTGTAAAAACATGAAAGGCTAGGGGCAAAATGGTCATTTTGACCGAGGGCAGAATTTAGACCCGAAATGGATTAAATGAATGGTTAATAATCTATTCTTATTGTTATAGACCCCGAGGAACAAATTTCAGAGGTCGATCGAGGGAAACGGAAGGTTTTAGAGTGACCGAAACATTAAACAAACGAATACCAAGTAAGTAAATAAATGTATATGTTATGCTAAATTGTATATGTAAATAAATGTATGATGATGAATTGCATTTATTCAAAATATGTAATTGTATAAAATACAATTGTATAATGAAATGATGAAAAATGTCTCGGTTGAGGTTGAATGGGAAATCCGATGGAGGAACCCTAATTTACATGAAAAATGAGATCCTGCATGTGTTGTAGTAAGGATTTAGCCTGAATAGGTAATCCATTGATCTCATCTCTGAAAAGGATCTAGCCCGGATGGGTGTTCCTTCCGAATGATTGAGCCTCCCGAAGAATAAGTGTCCACTTTGGATTTAGCCCGGACGGGTAATCCAAATAGGGTCTGAATTTAGCCTAGATTGGTAATTCAGATCCTAGCTCATTAAGGATGCTTACGATGAATGGGATTTAGCCTGGACTGGTAATCCCGGAATCACTTTATGAGTTTTCTGAATGGAGGATTTAGCCTGGACTGGTAATTCCACCATAAGAATGTGAGGTTCACTGGAGTGCATGTCTAATATGATCATTCATATGAATTGACGGATAATGGGTATTTTCATTAAGATTGCCTATAAACTCAACGAGACTAATATGATACAGCTGTATAAGATGAATTGTAAAGTGATGAGCTCATCTAAGTTAAATTCCATGGTGTTATTGATTTATATATATATGTATCTAACACATTGATTGAGTGCATGATTAGGAAAAACATTTCATGCTAATTGAGTTTACTAATCAAATATGGTTGAATGCTAAATTATCTGGTAAGTTTACTTTCCGGTTAATCGAGCTTACTAAGCATGTGAATGCTTACTCCTCTCTTTTCTCCTATTTTTCAGAGCTTGTGGACTCATAAGGCTTGCAGGACGGTTGGAGATTACAACACACTATCAACTAGGTCCGCTTTGGTATATGAATACTTTTATTTTGTTAATTTGGCATGTATAGGTGCTTTTGAGTTATTTTGTTAAAAGCCATTTGGCTAACCAATGTAAAGGCTTGGATTCCTAAAACAAAGTTGAGCTTTAATTTTTATCACTTAGCCGAAACTAAAGAAAACAAAAAGAAGAAGAGAAGCTCTTGAATATTCGGTCGTTTAGGGAGATAAATTCAAGGTAAGTTCATAGTAGTTTGCTTATATCTTGATGTTTATGAGTTCCTTTCTTGGTTCTACCTTAAACCCATGAAGTATATTTTTGATTTTTGGTGTTGTTGGAGGTTTCGGTCATGGGTAGAAAAATTATAGATTTTGAGATTTATGATAGAAGTTAATGAGTGAGAGTTGGATAGATATTATGATGTAAAATTATGATGAAGTAATGTTAAATGCTTTGAATATTGAGTATATATTGTTATAAATTGAATTTAAGGTTTGTTAAATTGCCTTTGTCATTGCCGAATGTGTGTATAGTTAAAGAAAATTTGTTAAAGTGCTTAGTTAATTGATATTTGGTTAATGGTGTGTGTATAAATTATTTAAAATATAATTTTTTTATGAGTATTAAAGGTTGTA
The DNA here is from genome assembly GCA_025698475.1 of Gossypium anomalum. NCBI lineage: Eukaryota > Viridiplantae > Streptophyta > Magnoliopsida > Malvales > Malvaceae > Gossypium > Gossypium anomalum. Next base: position 48,005,740 of record CM046965.1, read on the forward strand.
TATGAATTCGGCCTTGGGAGAATTTTTAGTATAAAATGCTTGAATGTTAAATAGGTTATTGCTTTAATGACCGAATGTGCCAAAGGCTAATGCATGGACTAGTTGATTAATATGTGTTAAGGGAATATGAATAAATATCTATTTCATGAGCTATATATTCGGCTATATGGTTAAGATATGTATATGAAAATATGATAAGCCATATGAGTTTTGTGTTTGTGTATGTGAACTAGGAATACAATGAATATTCGGCTAAGAAGGTTAAAGGTTAAGTCATAGGAATTTTGGTGATATACATATTCGGTCATTAGGGTTATATGTACTTTGGCTATGTGGGTTATGTATTAAGGTAAGTTACTTATTTGATATGTGTATTCGGTCATAAAGGTGTACATGAGGAAATGTTAAATTAATTGTATTAAATTGCTTAATGTGACTAAAAATGTGTATAACCATTTTGTATTTGAGCTAAAAATAGCTATATGACCTATTAAATTTCTTGTCATATTCGGCCATAAGTTAGCATGATGGGACTTTAATAAGTTAAATTTGTTTGAATTAGCTCAAGAGCATAGAGAACCAAGGTTGGACAGGGGAAAAGAGAAAGTAGTTGAATAGCCGATCCGAGACTGTTCGAAAATATCCGAGGTAAGTTTTAAGTAGTTAAACATAAATAATATTCGATAATGACATGACATATTATGAGAATTAAGTATTACTTGTAATGTATGTATATGGCCGAATGGAAAATATAATATGGAAGTAATGTAACACCCTGAATTTGGGCCTAGAAGTTTTGGGCCTTAAGCATGGGAGCGGTTGAAGGTAGCTTTTAATATTTTGTTCTGCATGTGAATTTCGTTAATGAAGGCTTGTTTTAGTGGTTAAGTGTGCTGAGAAGTGTTGGAGAAGTTTTGGGTTCAAACCTGGACTCTAGCAAAAATTTGGTTTAAGGTGTATCAAACCCTGGGTGTAGTAGGTAGGCCTTAAGTATATTGTTGGAGAAATTGTGCCACAAAAAGGAGTGTGGATTAGTGGCAAGGTGGCACCACTTAGGGGACAAGGAAGTGACGCCATAAAGGAAGTAAGGGGTCCAAAGTTCAAGTCTTGGCTCTTGCAATATATTTTGGTTTTTCTTTTCAATAAATCTGGAAGCAAGTAGGTGCACTTTAAAGTTTAATGTGTTGGATTCATGACATAGATAAGTTGATGGCCTAGTGGTGGTGGCGTGAGTTGGCATGTGAGAGGACTTTGGTTCGAATCCCTTGGCACGCAAAGGTTGATTATTTTGCTATGTTGGGATGGCAAGAGTTGGTGTTGGTTTTAAACTCTGGTGATGGAGGGATCCCACATCGGGAAGCTAGCATAAAAGTGGATGCGAAGCTGGCTTTAAATAAAGAGAACCATGAGGAGAGTAAAGGTACCTTTCTTGGCTGATCCTTTTCGCTTTATGGCGTGCTCGTTTGGGTTGGGCATCGGCTAAGAGTGCTCGGAGCACGGATTAACTCCAGTATCCTATCTGGTGTGTATTTCTCACTACTCTGGCTGTAGGATGGCTACATCGGGCCGCGATGGGCCGAAAGGGGCCATGTAGGCCCAATGGGCCTACGGGCCCAATTGGATAAATTGTTTGATTGTGTAGTAAATATTGGACTAGGCTAGGTGAATCTCGTATCTGTGGCTAGATTTGGGCTAAAAGGGCCACACGAGCGTGTGGGCCCATTTGGGCCGAGAAAAGGCTTTAGGCCATTCGTATTGTTATCCTTGTTTAGAATACTTTAGTTCACCAAATTACTGAAATACCCTCAACTTATAAAATTACCAAAATACCCCTGGTTTGTAAAATTACCAAAATACCCCTGGTTTGTAAAATTAACAAAATACCCCTGGTTTACAAAATTACCAAAATACCCCTGGTTTGCAAAATTACCAAAATACCCCTGGTTTGCAAAATTACCAAAATACCCCTGGTTTATAAGATTACCAAAATACCCCTGGTTTGTAGAATTACCAAAATACCCCTAGTTGTAAAATTATCGAGATACCCTTGTGGGATAAAATGACCCTTTTGCCCCTAGGGTGTTAAATGACTGTTTTGCCCTTGTGGGCAAGTGACTGACTTGGACTGTGTGGTTGACGGATTTGATTGTGAATATATGTTGGTGATATGAATGATTTAACTGTGATTGTTTGATTCAAATATGGGCATGATATTCTCGATTACGTATCATGTATGCCATGACATATTATTTCATTGCATAGGACATGGGTTTATATTAATGGAGGAAGCATTACAGCGACCTCATTTATGTCTGGTGGCTTCGCCACATATATATATATATATATATCTGTTCTGGTGGTCTAGCCACAATATTTGTATCTGGTGGCTTCATCACAATATCTGGTAGCCTCGCTGTAATTTCTGTGGTGTGTAGCGGTTGGGTGGGTTGAGTAGTCTCCCCACATGGTGTAAGGCCGATGCGGGGTTATTACGGATGGATTGGGTTGGTTGATTGCATTCACATTCGATTCTCGATTCTGATTACATTACGATTCGATTACGATTACATTACTGATTCGATTCTGATTCACACCGATTCTCGATTCGATTAAGGCCTATCTGGTACTATCTGTTATAATAGGCTAAGGCCCAATTGATACTGAAACTGTAAGTAGGGCTGGGGCTAGACCTTTAATTCTTTTATATGACTGACTGATCCTTTTATATAGTAGGGGACCTCACACTGAGTTTTCGTAAACTCACCCCGTTTATTAACCTTTCAGGTAATTTCCAGCCTTAGATGGATCGGAGCTACGAGGGGCTCGGAGGGAGCTACACACACTGTTTAAGTTACAGTTTTGATTATTGCTTTTAAATTTCTTTATGTGAGTTGTAGTAAAGCTGTTGTAATTTTTTGGATTTCTAATTTGGAATTTTATTTATTGTTCTTATAATTGCTAGTTTTAGAACACGGTTTTCCAAAGAAACTACTGTTTTCAAAACATCACGTATCCGCAATTGTTTTAAACAAAGTTTCCGCAACTGCCAAGATTTTTACAAAGTTGTTAAGAATGTTATTTAGCTGAGGTTTTCTAACAAGGTTTAAAAAGGGTATAATTTTTTAATTATTAAGATGGATTTTTAATGGAAACATGGTTTTCGAAAAAAAAACACTTCAATGTGACACGCCAGATTCGAGCCAAACTTCCAGGCCGGGTTTGGGGTGTTACAAGTAAAATGTGATATGCTTTTATGATCAAATGATAAGTGTTAGATGAATAAGAGGGAGATGTTATTTGTAAACTATCAAACGATAAGTGTGAATGATGAAATGAAATAAAAGTGAATAAAATGTAGGATGATATATTCGAAAGATGCTAGTACCATATTTGGTGTGATTGTGTTATAGGAAACTTGTTGCTTTGAATATTGTATGGTACTATTCGGGCCTTTGAGCCTAGCAGGCTATGATGCCGGTGAGATATTATTCGGGCCTTTGAGCCTAGCAGGCTATGATGCTGGTGAAATACTATTCGGGCCTTTGAGCCTAGCAGGCTATAATGCCGGTGAGATACTATTCGGGCCTTCGAGCCTAGTAGGCTATAATGCCAGTGAAATGATATCGGGCTTCGTGCCTAGCAGGCAAAATGCCGGTGATTTGATAAAAGTCTAAGACTAAGATACCTCATGTTAGAATGACAAATGAATACATTCAATACGTTAAGTTGGCCTGGTACGTATTATGTACTTATATGTGAGTTTGAGTTGAATTGAATCATAAGTGTATAATGTGATACATATGTGAATAAATGTTATAACTATATCTATGATCATGATACATTCAGTCAAGGTGTGAAAGTATTTGATTTATTTATGTTATATGAATTCAGAGTAAGTGAAATAAGAATGCTAAATGTGCATTATGTGCTTGTGTATATTCGGCCAAATGGTAATCTACTTAGAAAATGGCCTCTTGAGAAATTGAATGATCAAAGTATAATTGAGTTTATTTGTTTGCAATGCTTAAAACTTACTAAGCTTATAAAAGCTTACTCTGTTTGTTATGTTTCTCTATTTTATATATGGTTGACTCCAGTCACTTGCTCGAGGATCGTCAACAACTCGTCACATTTTCTATCGTTTTGGTACTATTATGTTTTGGAATTCGTATGGCATGTATAGAATAGACTTAAGTGAATGATATTTTGAGATGTTGTTGTATATAAGCCACGTGAATATGGCAACTTTTGAATGTCGGTATAAGTCTGAATTTCGATCTTTGATTGTGTTTGGCTATGCATGTAATTGCTAATGAACTTATGTGAATGTGAATGTACAAATGTAGTGTTTTGGTTTGGTAACTCTTCATAACCCACTCCGGCGACGGATACGGGTTATAAGGGTGTTACACGGCATGCTCAGATTCATCCCAGGAATAGATCAGAATGTCATCAATGAATACAACAATAAATTTGTCCAAATACGGTCTAAAGACTTGATTCATCAAATCCCATAAAAATTACAGGAGCATTAGTTAATCCGAAAGGCATAACAAAAAATTCATAATACCCATACCTTGTTCTGAACACAGTGTTTGGCACATCCAAATCTTTAACTCTTAACTGATAATAACAAGACCACAGATCAATCTTCGAAAACACTGTTGCTCCTTTCAACTGATTGAACAAATAATCGATTCGCGGAAAAGGATACTTGTTCTTTATCGTAACCTTGTTGAGCTGACGATAATCAATACAAAGTCTCATTGATCCATCTTTCTTCTTTACGAACAACACTGGTGCACCCCATGGAGAAAAACTAGGTCTTGCAAAACCTCTATCGGTTAACTCTTGCAACTAAGCTTTCAATTCTTTCAATTTTGTCAGAGCCATTTTATACGGAGTTATCGATATCAGTGATGTTCTCGATACTAATTCAATGGAAAACTCAACCTCTCTGATTGGTAGCAACCCTGGTAACTTTTCTGGAAACACATCCAAATACTTACAGACTACTGGCACTGATTCAATCTTCGATTCAAACACTTTTGTATCTAGTACATAAGCAAGATAAGCTTTGCAACCTTTCCTCACATATCTCTGAGCTGACATCGACAGAATCACAATAGGTAATCCACTTAACTCATCAAATTCAATTTGAAGGATTTCACTATTCTTACATTTAATTTCAATAGCCTTTCGTCTACAATTCACAATAGCATCATGCAGAAATAACCAATCAATACCCAGTATCACATCAAATTCATCAAATGGAAAAAGCATCAAATCAGCCAAAAAACAGTAACCTCGAATCATCAAAGGATATCTCTTACAAACTTTATCAACTAAATCATATTTGCCTAAGGGGTTCGACACTTTAATCACAAATTCGGTAGACTCAACAGAAAAATTCTTACTAGACGCTAAATTCATAAAAATATAGGAATGAGCTGATCCAGGATCGATTAGTGCAATTATGTTAGTGTCATAAAGAGAAAATATACCGACGTAACATCTGGTGATAACATATCTTCACGAGCGCGAATAGCGTAAGCTCTGGCAGGTGCTCTAGCCTCTAATCTCACAACTGATTCTTTTGTCGCATATTTACTATTGGTTACATTCCCCGTATTTTTGGGAGGCCTCCCTCTAGTAGCTGTGTTGCTTAGTCTTGCATTCTAAAATTTATCTTTCTCGGCTAACTCCGGGCAATCTCGAATGAAATGATCTTGTGAGCCACATTTAAAACAACCTCTATTATTCATCCAGCATTTACCAAAATGTCGTCAACCATATTATTGACACTTGGACTTATTGTTTCTCACACTGCCAACATTTGATACTGATGTAGCCTGAGCTTTAGGGCTCGAGTATTGCTTTCCACGATCTTTATTTGGATACCCTACTGGAGCATTCAAACGACTGTACGAATCCCGTGATTTCTTTGACGAGGATTGATAGGGTTTACTTATCGATCTCTTTCTCAGATCTCTAGCCTCGAAATTAGCTTTTCTCTTTTCTTTGCTCAATTCCTCAGCTTTACAAGCTCGGTCAACTAGCATAACAAATTCTTTCAACTCTAGAAACCCAACCAACAATCTGATATCTTCATTCAATTCGTCTTTGAATCTTTTACACATAATTGCTTCTGTAGAAACACATTCTTGAGCATACTTACTGAGTCTAACAAACTCTCGCTCATATTCAGTCACAGACATACTGTATCAATGTATCAAAGATAATCACATATTGACATATCATGATAAATATCATTCTCTTGCCATTTCTTCATAAACATAAATCAGGTAATTCATTATATCGATATTTCATGCATTTAAAAATAAAATTCTTGCAATTTAATCCTTATTTCTAGCCGCTATTCTCATACAAATTGAGAACAACCCATGAATTCTATAAAATATCAGAATTTTTCATAATTTCAACACTTTTCAATTTAATCCTTAAAACGTGTTTTTCCCCGATCTTGAACTAAATTAATAATTTTATTCAATTTTGTAATTTTAAATAATAAAATAATCCACTTCATGCAAATTGGTCATTTCTAACATTTTTACAAAATTACCCGTAAAGTTTTACTTTTATTCAATTTAGTCCCTGAGCCTAAAACATGCAAATTAGCTATGCTAGCTGAATATTCATACATATTTTCCTCCTCATCCTCTTCATTGCACATCCTTAATTTATATAATATGCTTATAAGCAACATTATCTATAATTTCACTATTTACTTATATGTATATTCAAAGCTGTCCATTTGAGTCATAGTCACTAAATTATTTATATCATGAGCTACAGAGCTCTAAATTAAGATCTGTTAATTTTTCCTAAAACTAGACTTACATATCTTCTTACCATAAAATTTTTAGAATTTTTGGCTTAGCCAATAAGTACATTTTATTCTTTAAATTCACTTCTATTCTGCTGTCTGACAGTTCTGACCCTTCTTTACTAAAAATTATTTATCTTCTCGTACAGGATTGAAATGATGTTTCTGTTTGTTTCTATTGAAGATAGGCTCATTTAGGATTCTAAACTTATAAATTTAATTCCCTAATTATTTTTCTCCATTTTTTTATTATTTTCCAAAGTCAGAATAGGGAAACCCGAAATCATTCTAACCTTGTCTCACAAAATTTATCATATTTCATGATTCACAATTTCATTGCATACACCGTTTATTCTATAAGAAACTAGACTCAATAAGATTTAAATCCATATTTTTTTCATACTCTAATTCGATTTTTACAATTTATGGTGATTTTTCAAAATTAGCCTACTACTGTTGTCCAAAACTGTTTTAGTGTAAGATGTTTATTTACCATGTTTATAACACCCTTATTTTCTTTCTCTACACTATTTCTCTTTACTTTCTCTTATTTTATCTTCACTAATATATCAAGAACATAAGACCATATATAAGAAAACTCTACATTAACATCAATTCCATGCTTTTTCAATAGTATTAATCTTAAAAATATATTAAAATCTTGATGTTCTTACCTTGTTCCATTGATTTCAATCTTTAACTTGATTTTCTCTCTTCTCCAGCTTCTATTTCTCGAATCTAAATTGGTATTCTAACTCCCCATAGTCTTCTTGTCATCTTTCTCTCTTGATGGCTATGGAAATTCTTTTGATTTCTTGGTGAAAATGGTGAATTTTTGGTGGAAGGACCAAATTGTAAGAAAAGGAAAACTTTCTTTCTTCTTCTTCTTCTCACGTTAGTTGCAAGAGAAAGGTGGATGAGAATTCCTCATCTTTCTTTCTTTATATACTAATAAAATAATAAAATAATAAAAATAAAATATCTTATTAAAATATTAACAAAATAATATTTATCTAATTAAATAATTATAAAATATAAAAAATATCTCTAGCATCATTATTAATTTCTAGATTTCTCTCTCTTCCAATTGACCATTTTGCCCTTTATTATCTTTTAAAATTCCATCCTTGACTCATCATTTAATTTGGTAAAATTGCAATTTAGTCCTTCATAGTTCTTCATCTATTCAATTTGGTCCTAATTCATCCATTTTCCTTAGTTTCTAGATCATTCCACCCTTAAAATATTTACATTACTGATCCTTTAACTTTTTCATATTTACACTTTAACCCCTCAATTTTGGAGTATTTACTCTTGTGTAACAAAACTTTTCTCACTTTTACAATTTAGTCCTTTCTTGAATTAATATATCATAATATTGTAACACCCTGAATTTGGGCCTAGAAATTTTGGGCCTTAAACATAGGAGCGGTTGAAGGTAGCTTATAATATTTTGTTGTGCATGTAAATTTCGTTAATGGAGGCTTGTTTTAGTGGTTAAGTGTGCTGAGAAGTGTTGGAGAAGTCTTGGGTTCAAACCTGGACTCTAGCAAAAATTTTGGTTTAAGGTGAATCAAACCCTGGGTGTAGTAGGTAGGCCTTAAGAATATTGTTAGAGAAGTTGTGCCACAAAAAGCCTTGTGGTCTAGTGGCAAAGTAGAGCCACATAAGAGGTAGGAAGGTGCTGTCATGGAGTTGGCAAGGAGGTCCAGGTTTTGAAACTCATGGCAAGCAAAGAGCATTTATTTTGCTAACAGGGGGCAGCAAGAGTTGGTGTTGAATTTAAACTCTGATGATGGAGGGAACCCACATCGGGAAGCTAACATAAGAGTGGATGTGAAGCTGGCTTTAAATAGAGAGAACCATGAGGAGAGTAAAGGTACCTTTCTTGGCTGATCCCTTTCACTTTATGGCGTGCTCGTTTGGGTTGGGTGTCGGCTAAGAGTGCTCGGAGCGTGGATTAACTCCAGTCTCCTATCAGGTGTGTATTTCTCACTACTCTAGCTGTAGGATGGCTATTTCGGGCAGGGATGGGCCGAAAGGGGCTATGTGGGCCTAATGGGCCTATGGGCCCAGTTGGATAAGTTGTGTGATTGTATAGTAAATATTGGACTAGGCTAGGTGAATCTCATATCTGTGGCTAGGTTTGGGCTAAAAGGGCCACACGAGCGTGTGGGCCCATTTGGGCCGAGAATGGGCTTTAGGCCTATTCGTATTGTTATCCCTATTTAGAATATTTTAGTTCACCAAATTACTGAAATACCCTTAACTTGTAAAATTACCAAAGTATCCCCGATTTATAGAATTACCGTTTTACGCTCGATTTACAAAATTACCAAAATACCCCTGGTTTACAAAATTACCAAAATACCTCTGTAGGGTAGAATTACCGAGATACCCTTGTGGGGTAAAATTACCATTTTACCCCTAGGGTGTTAAATGACTGTTTTGCCCTTGTGGGCAAGTGACTGACTTGGACTGTGTGGTTGACGGATTTGATTGTGAATGTATGTTGGTGATGTAGACAATTTTAGAGGAGCAGCAAGGCTTGAAGTATCAGTTTGGGTAAACTTGGATCGAATCATCGGACCCTGCAAAGGTAAGTGATCTATGGCTATTAGGGATTCTTTGGCCGAATATGGTAAGGTGATTAATTGTTAGCGAACGTCACAAAACAGGTGTGTAATAACCCCGTAAGATCTTAGACTAATATTCGCTGAAAAGCCGAAATGCCTAAAATCTGGCATTTTGGGGAACTTGAGATTTTGCATGTGGTTTTAGATGCGATAAACATGAAATGATCGGTGTTGGATCGACGGTACAAGTAAGAGCGCAAATTTGTGCACGATGGTAAGTTGGGCCTCGATTGGCTAAAATTGGGCCCAATGGGCTTCCAGGCCCATTTAGGAAAAATTGATAGAAAATGGAACTTGGAAAAAAATTACATGTTAACACGGTTAGAACTGTTGTAAAAATTAGGTTAAGTGGGCTTAAAGGGCTAAATCGGCATTCATAGGGCCCATTAGGGGTTTTGGGCCCAAAAACCCTAATTTGATAAAGTGTGTTAAAAACACTGTTTAAACACTTGAGAATATCGATCATTGTTAATGAACGTGGAAAACTCTTGATATTTGGTAAATTTATGAAATTACCCTTATAATATAAAAAATGACTATTTTGCCCCTAGGTAAAAATGACTATTATATCCTTAGGGTTTGATTATGAATGTGATGCATGAGATATTGATATGACATGATATGCACATGATATGTTATGATATTCACATGATATGCTATGTTATACTCATTATATGCATGGGTTGGGTTGATATAAATGGAGGAAGTGCAAAAGGGCTTTGCCCCAGTTATTAAAAAAGGCTAGGCCTCCAGTTATATGATAAAGCAGCTATGCTGCCAGTGGAGAGTTCGGTTGGGTAGGTTGAGTTATTCCCCACATGGTGTGTTGGTTGCTACGGGTGGAGAGTAGCGGATGGTGGGTTGAGTAGTCTCCCCAAATGGGCTTGCATACATTCATTAATATTATGTGTGTTATTGAAATGGGCCTATGGGCCATACCGTTTACAGTTAAGGCTTCGGCCCAGTGATATGATTAATGAAAAGGTTTCGGCCCAGTAACCGTTAAACGAAAGGCTTTGGCCCAGTATGCTGATATTAGTTGGGCTCTAAAAGGGGCTTGTTGCACACTGAGTTTCCAAACTCACCCCCTTTCTTAACCTTGCAGGTGAGCCTTGATGTGGGGACTTGGAGCCGGAGGGGATTCAGAGTGGCCATGGTGATCACTTTTGAACTTTGCAATAAATAACCGGTTTCTTTTTAGTTTTATCTTATCTACTATTATTACTTGGTTTTGGGGTTGTAATAAGGCCATTATAATTATTTTTCTGGAACTATTTTATACTCTATGTTTTACTGAGAATAATCTAAAATGGGCTAGGCTTAGGGTGCGTTTTCAAAATGATACTTGTTTCTAAAATAACACAAGGTTACCATTAATCAGTTTAGCAAAACGACTTAAATGAATTCCAACTCGATTTTCTTACAAAACCTAATCTCGCACCAAGGTGTGGCAATGGTTGTAGGCATGTCTAAGATTGGATCCATTCGAGAGCTTGGTACTTAAGCAGCCTTCATGGCTCACCTCCTCTGTTTCGGATACCTACCTGGTGCACAACTTCCATTCACTTTGTTAACTTAGTAAAGACGATCTTTTAAAACACTAAGAAAGGGTTGAAAAGGCATGGGTTTTTAAAACTTCAATGTGACACGTCAGATTCGGCCATAACTTCTGGGCCGGGTTTGGGGTGTTACAAATATACTTCCCAATATTGAGATAACTCAAAATTTCCCTTTCTGTCACTTCATTTTCTTATTTTACTATATCACAGATAATATTTTACTATAAAAATTTTTGGGGTATTACACATACAGTCCTGTTTCAACTCTAGAAACTCTTTGTGCTTTTGATTGATAAATCCTTGGTTCAGCTTGAAAGAATTCCCAGGTAACCCTTTCTCTCAGCACCACTGATACTAGAGTATTCCACCACTGATATGCTGTGCCCGTCAAAAGTGATACAGTACATTTTAAACACTAAGCCGATGTGCAAGAAAGCTCATCAAATACGCAAATAGTATTTTCAAGCCAAAACTCGGCTCTCTCACGATCGTCACCAATAGTAGCTCTAAATTCTTCAGCTCTGTGTTTACGAATCTTATCAACTGGCAGATTATTTAATCTTAAAAGTTCCACACCTTGAGGAGCTACGGGAACTAGTTGGGGATTAGGTAAGGGTAGAGGTTGCTAAGCAGTTGAATTTGTTCGAACAAACTCTGTAAAAGCCTCTCCTCCCTAGCTACTTGATTCGAGTCTTGACTCTAATTGCGTACTCCGTGAATGGGGGCTAGTGCATTACTTTCAACATCATCAGCTACAGCTCGATTGGGATCCATTTACTATACGAAAATATGATTTAAACTGTTAGGAGATATCACACTATCACAGTTTATATATGACATGTATAGCTACACTTTCACATACGCTACGTTAGCCCAAGAATTGACTAAACTGTAGCTCTGATACCAATAAATGTAACACCTCTAACCCATATTTAATGCTTGAATAAGGTTACGGAGCATTACCAGACTTATAACACAATTAAACATACACTTCTCATATATTTTTCAACTTCATGTAATCATCATTCAACAACAAACACATTGTCCCTAATTCGAGCTTGCAATGCTCTAAACATACATTCGGTGAGGTTCGAGACTAAACTATTAACTCAAAAAATTTTTACAAAACTTAGAAAAATTTTCAAACTAAAGGGGACACATGCTCGTGTGGCCCGACTTTGTGTCTCACACGGCCAAAGACACGCCTATGTCATAGGCCATGTGGACATTCAAAATGGAATCACATGGCTGTCTCCCAGCCCGTGTTCTACCCCACGTAACTTTCTGACTTGGGTCACACGACTAGCACACACGCCCGTATGGCTAGCCCGTGTGCCAGGTCGTTCGCTAGGCCGTGGCAAACCTGTAGGGTATACTGAATTATGCCACACGGCCAAGTCACAACCCTATGTAACACCCCAAACTCAGCCCGGATGTTACGGCCTGATCTGGGGTGTCACATTGAAGTGTTTTAGCGAAAACTGTGTTTTCATTGAAAACCCTTCTTAAAATAAGAGAGAATGTTAACTATATATAAAAAAAAACTTGTTCAAACTTAAGATTGGATGAAAATAAAGCACTTAGAAATTTACTTGCGGAAGCGTAGAAAACATACTAAAATTTAATAAATCCATGTTCAACTTCTAGTAGTTACAATGAAAATAATAATAATAATAATAATTCAAGTAATAATAACATAATGAAACCTTATTACAATCTGGTCTGAGCATACTTAAAAAGAAATAAAAACTTTAATGCTTAAAAAAAACCAAGCCTGAATTATCTTGCTAGTTAGCCATCTAGAGTCCCTCCAAACATCAAACCTTCTACTGAGCATCACCTGAAAATAAAATAAAAGAGGGAGTGAATTTTTGCAAAATCAGTGTATACAACCGTCGATGAAAAACAAGCATTCAAAGAAGAATCATCAAACATGCAATGCAATACCATCCAAACTATCTATCCGCTACACACCAGCTTCGTCCCCTGTTATACCATGTGGGGATATAAATATTGACCCACCCAGCCCATACACTAATGTTAGCCCGGTTGCGGTACTACCCTCATTTACATATTGGGCTTTATAAGCCGTCGGTGGATCCACGATTGTCAGGCAACCATGCAACCTAAGCAGAACATCATAAGTATGCATGCCACATCCATAAAACTTACACTCAACACCTAGGGGTATTTTGGTCATTTTTGCCCTTAGGGGCATTTCGATAATTTTCCCTTAATTATGATTTCCACTTACCTTGGCCCGTTAACAAGTTTCGCGAGCTAAGGTGAATGACTACTATGCACCAGGTAGGATTCCAAGGAAGAGGAGGTGGGTCATTAAGACCGCTTAAGTACCAAGCTCTCCCTAGATCCAATCATAGACATGCATATACCTGTTGCCACACCTTAACCCTTTGACCTGTCCACGGTCGTAAAATATTGATTAAGTCTTATGTAGTTATCTAGGCCCGAAACCCCTTACAAAGCCCAAACAACTTCACTTACTTGTATCTGGCCCATTAAGCCCAATCAAATTCATATGACCCATTAGGCCCAAATCACCTATATATGGCCCATTAGGCCCAAATCACATTTATATGGCCCGTTAGGCCCAGTCATATTCATATTCATGCTCACATACAAATTCCCATCACATAGCATCAATATTCTGTTTTTGCCTATTATGGTCCCAACCCATCGGGCCCATTTAGCCCATTTCGGCCCGTATGGCCAAATCACAACCCAAGTCCACAGAATCGCCCGTGGGTCTCAAGAAACCATCGGTCTCTCCCTTACGAATGTTTGTGCACTCGCAAGACTACTATAGCGACACTTTCAGTATTTCGGCATTTCGACATTTCGGCTTTTACCGATTCATAGTGTGTGTGCAGTGTATGTACACACCTCGTAAGCAAGCGTGATACGATCTCCTTAGGCCCAAATCTACAATCGATATCACCCTTCGATTAATTGCATGTTTAATATATAACTTTTCCAAAAACCGAAGCCTCACCTTAACCTTACCTTGAACACCAATCCCTAATAGTTTTTCCTTGATCATGTACTCCTTAGATCTGCATTAAACTTATTTATTAAAACTAGAATAGTAGGTGACTTGTATCCAACACAAGTTCGCTTACCCTAACTATGAACATTCGGCCACCTAAGCCAATAGGAGAGAAATACTTACCAAAACTACAGTCACCTAAAGAGCAATTTCGGCAGAGAGCTAAGATCCGAGATCTGATACTAATTCCCTACCAAAGTCGATTAGAAAGAGTGAGAGAGAGGAGTAATCGGTATTAACAATATTAGCCAAAAAAGACATAAGGTACTTACACTAAAAGAGCAATCGGGCCAAGGGAGATTCGACTTTTCGGCTTTTAAACTAATATGGTGAATAATGTTTATTTGGCACAAATTAAAGAAGAAGAGTAGAAGAAGGAATCGGCTAACCTAAAGGGTAAATCAAAAGAGAATTGAGGAGAGAAAGAATGGAAAAAGAGTCAGCTAGCAAAGATGGAAAAGCCAATCGGCACTAAAAAAAATGAAGAAATTGGCATTAGCCTAGGATCCCAAACGCAGGACATATTTATAGCCTTTAGCCAAGTTGCCTGATCCTCAATTCCCAATTCAGCTCCATCACTTCCCCCTTCTCATTTCCTCATTTTTCTCCCTGATAACTCCCCAATCTATTTTCTAAATTTTCTCTCCTGAACACTCCCTTTAGAGTCCATCTTCACGCCACTTCCAATCTTCTAGAAGGCCAAAATTGAACTCTATACTAAGCTAGGATTCGAACCTAGGATCTCCTTGCTAGACACTAATGCCACCTCCCCACACCCTAAGTGGCGTCACTTAGCCACTCCACCACAAGGCTTTTTGATGCCATTTTCCCCTATTTTTATTTAAAAGCCCAACTACTCACAACCCTGGTTCTTTTAATAATTAAATTAAAATTCCTCCACCACAAAACTCGAACCCAGAACTTCTCCAACACACTTAGACACTCCAAATTCATTAAACCCTTAAAGCCAACATATCATTTGTCATTTTCTTGCTCACTTAAAAATTTTATGAGACCTAAAACCCAAAGCCCAATTCCTCTAGGCCCAAAATTTAGGGCGTTACAGCCTGTGTGCTGGGTCATGTGGAGCATACTGACTTGATTTCTAATTTAACACCAGGGGACACATGACCGTGTAACCTGACCATGTGTCACACACGGCTGAGACACATGTTTGTGTCTCTGCTCATGTGGACAAAAATAGGCTATTTACCAAGCCATCTCGCCACTCAAATTTGCACAAACCTAAACCAATTAAATTGGCATGTAAACATGGCATATATAGGTATTCAAACAACTAAATCAAGCCTAATTCATGCTAGTTCTATACCATCATCCACAATACAACAAGTCACAAACTAGGCCATTCCATTATACCAAAACTCATAATCTCAAATCAAAAATATAATCACTTTCAAACATGCATCATTTAGCTTAATCTCATAAACATACCAAATTCAATTTTCAACCATTTAGTACCCCTAATTACCAAATACCAACTAGCATCACATATCCATAATCAACCACATAACAAGAGCCATTTGCACAATTATATACACAACCAAATCAACCAAAATTAGCCAACTCACATTGCTATATACAAAACCAAACACTTAATAATTACAAGCCATTTCAAATGACTAAATTAATTACCAAAACATATACCAAAATGACCAAAGTCCCTATACATGCCATATACTCAAAATACTTAAGTTCAAAAGTACCAAAGTGATAGTTGGATAGTGTGATGAAGTCTCTAATGCTTCCCGAATATGAGCTAGCTTTGATTTCACTATAAAATACAGAAAATAAACAAAGTAAGCTATAAAGCTTAGTAAGTTCGTATAGCAATAAACTTAACTTATCAAATATGCACAATTTAAGCAATTGAAACATATCATAACACATTTCAATTTAAACCATCAACCTACCACAATTTTCATTCACAAGATTAGTTATACATTTCACAAGTTTCTTCGATTCAATACTTGTACGGTTTATGTCCATACCTGTGCCATCTCGTATCAGATACACACTCATCCAAATTATTGATTTACCCGTTGAACCATTCAGAATACTATCGGATACTCAGGAATCTCGCACCATAAGTGCCACAAATATAGCCAAAGCTATCACAATCTCGTATCACAAATAATGCTCATACTAGAGCTATCAACGCGTCTCCTCACACAAGCTGACAATCATGACAAAGCTACACGGTGCTACTCACACAAGCTGACAAGTATCCGTAACACATGCCAGATAACTCAGCCACCGGTAGGACGTACGGACCAGCACCCTAATCACATAACCCTTAATGACATGTCATTCGTGTCCTAATCTATTCCTAAGGTTCAACCGGGATTCCTCACTTGTCGAATCATCGTCGAACATGTCCGTAGGGTTGTACTCACAACTTATGCAATATCAAAACATTTAAAATAAAATTATAACTAAGGTTATTACATACGAACTTACCTCGAATGCAAAAATAGCGTAATAAGTCGATTAATCCGAAACCTTGTTCTTTCCCCGATCTAAATCCATATTTCACCTTTCTTGATCTCAATAATATCAAATTTAGCTTATTTAATTATCATTCTATTCAATTTAGTCCAAAATACACATTAAGGGAAATTTACACTTTTGCCCCTAACATTTCAACATTTTTACAATTTAGTCCTTATTTCATAAAATCATAAATTCATGCAATTCAACCATAACCCATGCTAGTAGAATTTCAATTAAGTCTCTAGCAGCCCATATTTTTCATTTATTTCATAATTTAACCACAAAATTTACACATTTCACAATATAATCCTTTAATGACAATTTTGTCAAAAATCACTTTACAAATGTTGTTTATCTAACAACAAGCATGCATTTTCTATCATCAAACATCAAAACGTACATAGATTAATTAATGAAAAAACCTTAAACATTTAATAGTTTTGCAAATTAGTCCCTGGGCTAGCTAGATTATGCTACAACAATCTCAAAAATAAAGAAATCATTAAAAACGGGACAAAATTAGACTTACATACATAGATGATAGCTAGTCAAACCTTGAAGCTATTTTAATGGCTTTGTTTTCTTTAATAGATGGTTAGGAAGATGATGAATGAAAAAAATAACCTTTTATTTTATTAATTTATCTTTTAAATCATCTAATTACTATTATAACCTTTAATTAAACATTAAAAATCATATAAATAATGTCCAAGAATGTCCACTCACTTTATAATTGGTCTAATTACCCATTAAGGACCTTTACTTTAAGATTCTATAGCTATTTGACACATTTAACTATTAGAACACAAGTTTTACACTTTACGCGATTTAGTCCTTTTTATCAAATTAAACACTCAAACAATAAAATTTCCTAACGAAAATTTTACACAATCATAATATCATGTTGTAGGAATTAAAATAATAATAAAATAATTGTTTTGACTTTAGATTTGTGGTCCCAAAATCACTGTTCCAATTTGACTAAAAACGGGCTATTACAATATGCAAGCATGTCATTCATGCTACGTAACAGTGATAATATTGTACAAATGATATAAATGTGTAGTGATAGTAAACAAAAATTGGTAAGTAATACGTTTGTTTGAACATGGATGTTTTGGCCTTGTGATACTTGAGACCATTTGATAAGTTATAAAAGTAACATGTTCTTAATCCCATTCTTGATGCATTTCTAGAGGATTCATTATGTAAATTAGTGAATTTGATCCTTCTAACCCTTTAAGTTCATGTTTCTATAATTAGGTGAGCATAGGGGAGCGAGAAGAGTGAAAAATATGCCAAAATTGAACAAAATAGTTATTTTCAGGATCCACACGGCCTGAGCATTTTCCACACAGGCTGGCACACGCCCATATGAGCCACACACCCGTATGCTAGCCTGTGTTGATATCGCTCCTTATTTTTTATACACACGAAAAAACCTAATTTTCAGGCTTTCTGATCATTCTAAGGTCTATAAATACCCACTAGAAAAGGACCTAAGGGGGCACGCAGAGAAGAACGAAGAAAAGTCTCGAAGAACGCCATCAGATTCATTTCAGAAGTGGATCTCTTTCAAGATTGAAGATCTCCATTCAATTTCTTTAGAAATTTTATTGTGTTTCTTTATGTCTTGTTGTTTTCCTAACTTTGAGATGATGTTATTCCAGATTATGAACTAAATTCCCTAGATACATAGGGAAGATAAAACCTATATGAATCTTATTATTTTATTTTTAAATTACATGATAAATACTTGATTCTTATTCTCAATTTTGTATGCTTATTTCATGTTTTAATACTTTTAGGATATTAACTCATGCTTAATGTGCTTATTTCAGTAGAGCAAAAGTCCCTATTTAAGAGTAGATTTAGCATAATTTAGTGGAGTTGCGTGCAATCTTAGAAATAGAATGACATAAATCTACCGGCTTAGAGTCAAATCTAATAGGGGAATCCATATATCGAGTTAATGTGATAATAGGGGTTTCAATTAGAAAGAGATTTCAATTAATCAACCTAAAGTCTGTTGTTTTTACTCTAGAAAGAGATATTAACATAATTTAAGGATTTCTACGGATCAAGGCGCAAGTGAATAAATTGTTTAATTCAGATTCAGAATAATAAGTGAAGTTAGATGGATTCTTTCCTGGGTATTGTCTATCTCATTGGTTTAATTTGACTATTTTCCTACTTCATTCTCTGTCACATTCTTAGTAATTAGTTTAGTTAATTTTAGATTAAAAACAATTCCTTCAATTTATCTGCTAGATAATAGAAAAATAGTAAGTACTAGTACTTTTAGTCCTCGCGGATACAATATTCCCGACTCACCATAGCTATATTATTATTCAATAGGTGCGCTTGCCTTTGTTGTAATTTTAGTTAGTTTAGTGACCATCACCATTGGATATAGTTGGCATGCCATACGATTGGCAGTACTCACTTATATGTTATACAATTTGGGCGTTGAGGCCTTAGGACATGTTTGGAGAGATAAGGGAATGTGAGCTAAGCTCCATTCAACAGGACATGTTTGGTGTGTTGGATAGCTCTATTCTTCACTTTTGGGACATGTTTGACTCTATGAGTCTATGTGATGTGTTGGAGATTCGTGTATCCAATCAGTCGTGATAGTTCCCAGTTTTACCTTTCATAGCTCAAGTGCCAAATTATCTCAAACTATCATAAAATATGAATATGTGTGTGTTGTGATATGTATTTATATGATATATGACTACTGAAAATTATATATAACCATGTTTGTGTGTATTGTGATGTATGCATGAATACGTATGTATTGACTCTATAAATAAACTATCAAATATGCATGTGAGTTAAAATATGTCAACAAAGTTAAGGCTGCTATAATTATGCTACATATATGTTTCACTAATGCTTGATGACTTGTTTGCACTGTAGTTGTTCTAGGCATTCACTGAGCTTGTTAAGGTCACCCACTCCCTTCTTAAACCATTGCAGAGTAGTTAAGTACCGGTGTAAGCGGTGTGGCTTCCGATGGGTGATCCAAGCAAGTCATTTTTTGTTATGTCGTAGGTGTTATTGTTATTTGTTTACATTTTGAGAACAAGGCAATGTAGTAGACTTAGAAATGGTATTTACAATAATATTTGGATGTTTCCATAGTTTATTTATTCCTTAGGATCTAAAGGACTTGATTCGTATTAAGTTGATTATTGCTTGGACTTAATTTTGATGTTTGAAACTGTTATTATGGATGTTTTGAGGTATATTTGCTATGGAAGAAGATGCATGTTGATTAGACATTAGTTGGTATGAATTATATGCTTGTAATTGCTGTATTTTTTTTAGTAACGTAATTTGGCATCGATACCTTATCACGAGTATCGATACTTGGGTAAAATATTTGATATATTTCGAAAGATACTGATAATTTTTAAGACTTTTAATTTTAGAAGAGAAAAAGAATATTGATTTGGTACCGATTTTGCAAGTGGCATCAATACAACTTAAGAGAAATATCGATACTCATATTCTAGTATCAATGCCTACGAAGTTAGTTTTGAGATTTTGCTAAATGGACCTTATACATGTTAAACTATTGTTATAAGGATATCTGATGTATGTTTAGCATGTAACAATGATAACTTAAGAGTAAGATTCACTTAAAACCTATACGAATACTAAAATGGAATATGTCTCTTTTAGAATGAGCTTTTAATTGTTATGTTTGACATGAGGTGGTGGTGTGGCATCCTGATATTCGGGCATAGTGATCGAGATGGGTATAAGGTGTTACATTTAGTGGTATCAGAGCCTTAAGTTATTTAACACTAGAACCTAGATGATTATTGATGCGCTAATTTGTGTTTTGCAACCCATGAATCTAGAAACCTAAGTGTTTAAGTTACTTTGATTGTTTGGACTATTTGAAATATATCTAATTTTGTTGCATATGGGGTAGAAATAAATATGCATTGCCTTTAATCCTAAAGTTTGCTTGGAGGAATGAGACTTTGATCATCTCTTTGCCACTTACACCATTTATTTGTTTGTTTGTATACTAGATCATTTGATATGCCTTTTAGACGTGTTAATGCAAGAGCTAATGCTCAAGAGGATGGTACATCATTTACACCTCATGTGTCGCCACGTAGAGTGAACATATGTGATGAGGTTGTAGGTTCTCTGATTGAAGCTATGGTAGGAATGTTTCAGTGGATTATTGTTGCTAACCCTGCTCCTGTACATGCCAATCCTGCACCTGTTAACCATGGGTTGTCACTTGAACATCTTCACGCGTTGGGTGGTAAAGAGTTTTTTGGAATGAAAGGTATTGGTCTGACCATTATTGAGTATTGGTTGGAAGGAGTTGAAAGGTCCTCGAGCAGATTTCCTACTCTGATGAGGAGAAGTTGGGTTGTGTTGTATCCTTACTTGACAGTGAGGCTCATCGTCAGTGGAATATGGTTAGGAGAGGTACGAATTTCTTTCCTGAGGTCTTTAAGAGGAAGTTTATGGGCGAGCAGTATATAGAGGCTCATAAGCATGAGTTTTTAGATTTGGTTCAAGGTGACTTGTCAGTGGCTGATTATGAGGTAGAGATTGTGTGACTTAATTAGTATGCTCCTAAGATGATACTTTTTGAGAGGGACCATTGTAAGAGGTTTCGATTTGGGCTTAACCATGAGATTGAGGTTTACTTGGTAGCTCAAAATGTAGAGATGTAAGATGAGTTAGCGGAGAGAGCTAAGATAGTTGAGACTTTAGCTGAGCTACCTTGTTTTGTGGTTATTGACTGGTAAGAGAGCTTCTAATGGTGCATTTGGTCGACCACCTAAGAGAGGGTCTGATAGTCATAGTTTTGGTAGGGGTACGAGACGTGGGCTTCAGCTGAGTCAGTCTAGGCAGTAAAGTAGTGTCGTGGTTAGTACTGGTGGTTCAACAGGTGGTTTTGGATGGCCAATTTTGTGCATATTGTGAGTGTTGGCATTCTGGTGAGTTTCGTAAGTTGATGGGTGGTTGTTTTAAGTGTGGTTCGAAGGAACATTTTTTGAGGGATTACCTGAATAGAGTAGAGGTTTCGTAAACTCAGAGTTCGACATGTGCTTCTGTGCCTACTAGAGGTCATGGTCGTAGTAGAGGTAACGAGAAATTAGTTGGGCAACAAATTT
Source organism: Gossypium anomalum (assembly GCA_025698475.1). Lineage (NCBI taxonomy): Eukaryota > Viridiplantae > Streptophyta > Magnoliopsida > Malvales > Malvaceae > Gossypium > Gossypium anomalum. The sequence goes on from CM046965.1 coordinate 48,027,516, forward strand.
TTGCTCATACTGTTGTTTCACAGGTTGAGCCTAGAGATCTAGCTTGGGTTTATGTTGTTAGGGAGTTAGAGGATCAGGATTCGCCTGAGGTTATTACAGGTACTTTCACTTTATAGTCTACTCTATTATTTTCTTTGGTTGATTCCGGTTCTACGCATTCATATATCTTTAGTGAATTAGTTTATAAGTTAGGAATTCCAGTAGAGACTATGGATTTGAGTATGACTGCTATTAGTTCTTTTGGCGACAGTGTGATAGTGAGTAAAGTGTATTGTAGATGCCCCTTATGATACAAGGGCATGTCTTTTCTGTTGATATTATGGAATTGTCGTTCTATAGTTTTGATGTTATTCTTGGTATGGACTAGTTAACAGAACATAAGGCTAAGGTAGATTTTGAAACAAAGCGAATTAGTTGAAAGAATAGTGATGGGTTAGAAATTGTTGTTGTTGGAGAAAGACCGAGCTTTCTATCTAATGTGGTTTCAGCTATGAAGGTTGGAAAGGTGATGGTAAAAGATTGTGAGGCTTATTTACCTTATGTAATAAATTTGGTTAGTAAGGAGTTGAGAGTTTAGGATATTCATATTGTTAGGGATTTTCATGACGTGTTTCTTGAAGAGTTGCCTAGTTTGCCACCGGATCATGAAGTTGAGTTTGGTGTTAAGCTTTTTCCTAGTATTGTATCAATGTCCAATGCACCTTATCGCATGGTACCAAAGGAACTTAAGGAATTAAAGATTCAGTTGCAAGATTTACTTGATAAAGGGTTTATTCACCGAGTGTATCTTTGTGGGGTGCACCGATTTTGGTTGTGAAGAAGAAGGATTGTACGATGAGGAAGTGTATTGATTATAGGCAGTTGAACAAGTTGACTATTAAGAATAAGTATCCTTTTCCTCAAATTATTGACTTGTTTGACCAGTTCCGAGGTGAAACGATGTTTTCGAAGATTGATATTAGATTTAGGCATTATTATTTGAAGGAGAAGGAGTCTGATGTTTTGAAAATTACTTTTAGGACTCATTTTGGGCATTATGAGTTTTTGGTGATGCCATTTGATTTAACTAATGCCCTTATTGCATTTATCAATTTGATGAACTGAGTATTCCACTCATACTTGGATCAATTTGTGGTTGTCTTCATAAACGATATTTTGATATATTCTCGTTCTGAGAAGGATCACGATGAGAATGTAAGGGTTGTTTTTCAAATTCTTCGGGATAAGCAGTAATATGCGGAGTTAAGTAAATGTGTATTTTTTCTTAAGGAAGTGGCATTCCTGGTTATATTTTTTCGGCGGAAGGGATTCAAGTGGATCCAATGAATATTGAGGCGATTTTAGATTGGAACCTGCCTAGGAGTGCTACTAAAGTTAGGAGTTTCTTAGGTTTAGCTGGCTATTATCATAGATTCATTGAAGGGATTTCTCTTATTGCTGCACTCTTAAAGAAACTACTTCAGAAAGATGTGGTGTTTAAACAGACTGATGCAAGGCAGAAAAGTTTTGAACAGCTTAAGGCAGTTTTTAGTAAAGCAACAGTGTTGATTCAACCAGAGCCTGGAAAAGATTTTGTGATTTATAGTGATGTTTTGCATTCAGGTCTCAATTGTGTGTTGATGCAAGAAGGTAAGGTAGTGGGTTATGCTTTGAGACAGTTGATGTAACAGCCCGATTTAGACCCTAGTCAGAACAGTGGTTTCAGGACCACGAATTCGAGTTAGAAAAATATTTTTTAAAAATATTTTTGGTATTTATAATGTGTGAATTTGTGTGTCCTAAATTTTCGTTTTAAAATTTTATCGTTTGGATGCCCGATTTAAAGAAAAGGCTTTTAATCGCGTAAAATGAAAAATTGATAGTTTAATTGACAATGGCCGAATTGAATATGTCTTTTTAATATGGAGTATTTAAGTGGCAATTTGATCATATTTAATTAGATGGACGGTAGTGGCCATATTTTATAACGGTTGAATATTTTTTTATAAAGGTTACTTAGGTAATTTAATAAAACATTATAAGTTATAGTATAACAAAACATAAAAAAAAGAAAAGAAAACAAAACATGCATGTGCTCATATTTATTTGACCGAAACTAGTAAAAGAAAAGAAAAAGAGAAAGAACATGATATTCGGCCATTGTTGATCCAAATTCAAGGTTAGTTTGGTTTCAATTTTTGATAATTTTTACGTTTTTGAGACCGTTGCTTCGGGTACTATCCAACCCATGCTTAAATTTTTTTATTTTGATGAATATTTTGAGTTATGCCATTGATGAGAGTTTGTGATTTTTGTTGTTTGATGATGAAATATGAAAGATATGTTTTAGATTAACATGTTTTGTATCGGAGTTTTTGATGATTTTGAGTAATTAGGACTAAATTGCAAAAATAATAAATTAAGGGACTAAATTATGGAATAAACAAAATGTGAGGACTTGTATGTGTATGGGGAGTATTCGGCCTAAGCATGGCATGGGCAAAATATGCTTGTTTTGTGTTTTGTGAATTTTGGATTAAATTGCTAAAAGTGTAAAATGTTTGGGGAAAAAGTGCAATTTTCCCATTTATGTGTTTTTGAATGAATTTGATTGAAAATTTGATTAAATAAGTTTAATTTATATCAATTTAGATTAAGAACAAAGGAAATTAGATTTGGATCGGGGGAAGACCAAAATAGTCGAATAATCGATTAATACTGTGCGTCGATATCCGAGGTAAGTCTTTAAGCAATTAAACATCGTTAATTTTGGATGTAAATTAGTTTGATATGCTGATTTGGAATTCATAGATTTATAGTAGAGTTAGCCAAATATGATTAAGTATGGAAATAATGTATTTGAGTTTAATTCGACTAAGTTATAACATTTGAAAGTTCATATGAACTATATGGAGTATCTAGAATTTTTGATGTATGAATTATTTATGAGAAGCTTAATAATTGTGATATTCAGGCTTTGAGCCTAGCAAGCCTTGTGCTGGTGAATTAAATTGGGCTTATGCCTAGCAGGCTTATTGCCGGTGTATAAAATCAGACTTTGAGTCTAGCAGGCCTTGTGCCGGTGTGTGATACAGGCTTAGGCCTAGCAGGCTTTATGCCAGTGAATTATTGTAAGTTTATGTGTAAAAGACTTTATGCTGATGTGGAAATTGAATAAGTTAAACGAGCTAAATGATCAGGTATGAGTTAGCTTGTTGTTTACTTGAGATAAGGTAAATAAGTAACTTGATATTTGTTACTAATTATGTATGATACAAATGAAGATTTCATGTGAGTTTAGTATGTGTATTCGGCCATATAAGTGTTAAATGTACATGATGTTATATTATGGTTCTTGAGCTTATATAAATGCGTATGTGTATGTTTGATTATATTAAGACATTTTGTAACACCCCTTACCCATACCCGAGGCCGGGATAAGGTACAAGGCGTTACCGGACAAAGATAAAAACATTAAACTAAAATACGGGCCATAAAATTTGTATCAAATTCAAACTTTTTGCATTTAATCATAAGGTCCCTAATACAAACCTACGAGGCCCAAAACATACTTTAGAAAGGGTTCGGGACTAAACCAGGAACTTACGAAAATCTTGGAAATTTCATGCTTTAAGGCTCCACATGCCCGTGTCCCAAGTCGTGTTCCATACACGGCTGAGACACATGGTCGTGTCTCACATGTGGAATATACCTAGGCTATTTTCCAAGCTTTGGTCAACCTTAATCTCTTACCCACTTATACAAAATCACAAGCATATAACATGGTATTCATTTAATGATTAAACAATCTCAATTTAAACCACAAACATAGCATTTGTATGTCATCATACATGTGTCTCTCATAGTTATTTTACCTTGTCTATTATAGTACCACTTATACATTTACACCAAGATTATCATCTTACCACTTCAGCTTAATCATCAAGCATTCATATTTAAAGCTAGATCATATCTTTATAAAATACCACAATTCAGATGCGCAGAATAACATGTTTGCCTGAAACATTTCAATTCAACTTCATACCCAACAAGCATTACATTAAGACTAGTCATATATTTATATATATATATATATACATGTCATGACACATATCATTCTCTTTCTATTTTCTTATAAACACATATCATTTATTTCATTATATCAATATTTCATATACCATAGTTTCCATGTATTCCACATATATTTATTTTCCTCCTCCTCCTCTCCATTCCACATCCTTAATGTATAGAGCATTCTTGTAAGTACGATTTCACAATTTACTAATAAATGCTCACATCAAACTGTCCACACGAGTCATAGTCACTTACTTATTTATAATTCGAGCTACAGAGCTCAAAATTAAGATCCGTAAATTTTATCTGAAACTAGACTCACATATCTTTCCACCATAAAATTTTCATAATTTTTGGTTTAGCCGATTAGTACAGTTTATTAGTTAAATCCTCCCCTATTTCAGAGTACGACTACTCTGACCTCTGTGTACTACGAACCAAATTTATCCCTGTAAATAATTCCAACGACCATGCCATTTATTTACCTTAAAAATAGACTCAATAAGGAATCCATGCATGTAAGGTATGACTCTTAATAATTTTTGTACAATTTATGGTGAATTTATAAAGTCAGAATAGGGGATCTCGAATTCATTCAGACCCTGTTTCACAAGAATTCAAATACCACACAATATAGAACTATTTTGCTTCCCCAGTTTATTTCATGTGAAAATAGACTCATTAAGCTTTATTTTCATATATCATTTACATTTTTATTCAACTTCCACAATTTTTAGTGAATTTTCAAAGTCACGCAACTGCTGCTGTCCAACACTATTTTACTACTAAAATTCATTCTTACATAATTCCACTTAATCTGTTTTGTCTTATCAAAGTTCACCAAACTATCGAGCACATTGCTCATAATTTTCATAAACATATACCTACACTATTTCATCACAAAACTCACAAAGCAGTACATAGTAAGTCTCCCGTTGAACACTTCGGATCAATACTCGATACTTGGTGGTTTCAGCACATAGCTCCACCCATCATAAAGTTCGGCTCTCTTGTACACATGGTGAACACTTAGTACCACCGATGTGACCTAGCCAGTTTATCTCGTAGCTCTCTTGTCTACATGGTGTCCTTCACCTGGAACCACGCATGCGACCTAGCTACATATATCCCGTAGCTCTCTTGTCTACATGGTGTACACATAGTATCACCCATGTGACCTAGCTACATCATAATGTCTCGTAGCTCTCTTGTACACATGATGTGCACTCAAGCTACATACATGTGACCTAGCTACATACCATCTGTATCATCCAATCTTTCCGAAGGTTCAACAGGGATTTCTCTCTCTTTTCCAACAATTTCACCAATCAAATAATTATCCACAAACATATTTCCAATATTATTATAAAATATCATAATACAAGTAATATTGATGTATTACTTACATATAAACTTACATCTCATTTAATATCAAGGCAATAACATTAAATTACACATTGCCTTATTAAAAATCATATGAACTTACAATTTCGCATAATATCCATAATCATAGAAATCACATTTATGTATGATAATTCAATGCACTTCATGTACCATAGACATATTTTTAAATAAATTCATAAACTTGGCACCATAATCATTTAATTTAACATAATTCAATTAATTCACTAAATTTAACTTTCAAATATAAATTACAGCATTATTGCTTTATTATTATCATACCAACTTACATACTTTCAACACCTCGGATATCATAGTAAATATATCAATTTTACATTGAAACATGCATAAATTAATGCTTATTATACATATTAACTTACCTCGATACTAAAACGGCCATTTTACCAACTTTCTCAATTTTTAATTTTTCTCTCATTCTAGGTTCAAATCTCATTTTCCGGGATCTAAAACATCATATTTTACTTATTTAACTAATGTACTATTCAAAACAGTCCTTAACTCAAACTTTGGAAAAATTACAATTTTGCCCCTAAACTTTGCATATTTACACTTTTGCCCCTAGGCTCGGGAATTAAACTTCATCCCTTATTCTTATGTTTCATGACATGCTGATCACTTTTCCCTTCTATGGAAACATCAAATTCTCACTCTAACATATACTTATAACTATTAGGTATTTTTACCGATTAAGCCCTTTTACTCATTTTCACTCAAACCGAGTAGCACAAGTTGTTTAACATAATTTAAAACCTCATATTCTATCATAAAACATCAAAATAAACACATTTCATCTATGGGTATTTTTCCAAATATGAACCCTAGCTTAAATTATTGCTAGAATAAGCTTAATCAAATTACCGGGATTCTAAAAACGTAAAGAACTTGAAAAACGGGGCTAGAACGGACTTACTATTGAGCTTGGAAAGCTTGAAAACCCTAGCCATGGCTTCCCCCATGCTAATTTCGGCCTCCATGAAGAAGATGAGTAAATTTTGGCTTTATTTTCCCTTTTTATTTCTTTTAATTACCAAATGACCAAAATGCCCTTCCTTACTAAACTTTCAAAAATTCCATCCATGTCCAATTTTTGTCCATAACTTAGAAATCGGTCAAATTGCTATTTAAGACCTCCTAATTAATATTTCAAAGCAATTTCATACTAGAAACTTCTAGAGTGCAAGTTTTGCAACTTATTCAATTTAGTCCCTAACTTCAAATTGAGCACTTTATGCATAGAATTTCTTCACGAAATTTTCACAGAATCGTGCAATCATATCATAGACCTCAGAATAATCATAAAATAATTATTTCTATCTCTGATTTTGTGGTCCCGAAACCTCTGTTCCAACTAGACCCAATTTTGGGCTATTACACATTTTGGCTTTGAAAATTGAATAATACTAGGTCAAATTGATTAAGTGAGAATTCAGCCAAGATAGATTTTGTGTATGAAAATGTATTATTTATCTCATTCGTAGGTTTGAGGTTAAGCTTGATAATGATAATCAAATTTGGATTAGTTTAAAATGAGTTGATTATATCATTGGGATGTTTATTTGCTTATGACTTACTAAGCTATTGTAGCTTACTTTGTGTTTTCATGTTCATTCTGTTTTATAGATTTTGGATTCAATTTACAAGCTTGGGGATCGTCAGCGAAGTCTATCACACTATCGACCGTCTTCGGTATTTTATAAGTTGCATTTTGGAACTATGGCATGTATAGGTTGGAATGCGTTTTGGAATGTTGTATTTTGGTTTATTTATAAAGGCCATGCGAAAATGGCTTAATCTCTATGCTTGAGTATGTTTAGGCTAAATAATGGTTTGAGTCTATTTTAGATGTTTAGGCTAAATAATGGTTTGAGTCTATTTTAGTTATTATGCCTTATACCTTGAATGATTAGAACTTGTGTTGTGTGTGTGCATATTGAGATTGGTTGATAAATGAAATGGTCATAATACATGTAAAAATATGTTTGCTCAACTTGGACGCGGTTTATATTAGGAAAAGTTTTATATGAAATTTAGGTTATTATGATAGGTTAACGTTGTATAAATGAGTTGATAATAAAGGATATATTATAATGACTGAATATGATGGGAGATATATTGTATGTTTCTTTTAAATATGGTTCGTGAAATTTGTGTCTTAGATATACATATGTATCCATAATCGATGATTAAATTATCTTTGAAAAGTATAATTTATATCATGTTTTGGTATTAAAATGTATTCGACTATATTTTCATATGACTAGAACTTATTTTGGTATATGTGTATTATTTAATATGCTTGTTTTTGGAGAATGGTATACAAATTTCGGTTAGCATTGAAGTGAAATCATTATGAAATGTATGTAAATGTGAATAGGCATTCGCTTTTTAAATTCAGTTATAATAGCAATGGATGATTATGCATATATACATGTATAAGTCACGGTTATTAGTGTAATGAATTGGCTAAGTGGTGACAAGTTAGATAGGCTAATTCGACTTATTCATGTATTGCTTTATAGTTCAGTAAACATGATAAAAATAGGTCATTATATATTTATTTATATGCTCATGTTATTATTATGGAATAAAATACTTGTGGTTAAATAGTGTTTGTTATAATGTTAGGTAAAATTTGATAAATGAAAGGGAATTTGAGATATATGCTACTTATATTAAGTATGATAATTTGTAACTTTATAAATTTGAGTTGGTGAATATAAATTTGCAAGTTGACAGATCCATTTATTTATAAACTATTAGTATGCCTTAAATGTTGAGTTTACATATTCCATTTGAATATGAAATGAATTGTATCGGGTTATAAGTTAAGCATTAGGTCTCTATATAAATATTTTTGAATTGAGTAATTGTAGCGAACTGTGTTATGTCCAGTAATACCTTATAACCCTAATCTGGTGACGAATACGGGTTAGAGGTGTTACACTTTATTGGTATCAGAGCTGTGGTTTAGTCGATTCTAGGACTAACGTAGCATGTGTGAGTCTAGCTATACATGCCATAATATTTACTGCGATAGTGTGATGACTTTTGACATTTGGAAATGTGTTTTCATATAGTATATGGATCCCAACAGAGCTGTAGCTGATATGTCCAGAGCATAGCGCCTGCTCCCGCATAAGGGACAGCGCCAGTTGATTCTCGGCCGACCTCGAGTAGCCATGAGGGGGAGGCTAAACAAGCCTTCTATCAAATGATGAATGATTAGTTTACTCAATATATCCGAACTAACCTATCTACACAACAACCTCTACCCCCAATTAATCCATCTTTGATATCTGTTATACTTCAAGTAAGTGATTCGTTGAGATTGCTTATGTCAGCTATTGATAAAATCAGAAAACACGAGACTGAAGAATTTAGAGCTACTAATGATGATGATGCTGAGCGAGTTGAATTCTGGCTTGATAATACTATTAGTGTGTTTGATGAGTTATCTTGTACCCAAGTTGAGTGCTTAAAATGTGCCATATCCTTGTTACGAGACAGTGCATATCATCGGTGGAATACACTAGTATCGGTGGTTCTAAAAGAGCGGGTGACCTGGGATTTCTTTTAGACTGAGTTCTGTAAGAAATATATCAGCCAGAGATTCATTGATCAGAAGCGCAAGGAATTTCTCGAATTAAAACAGGGTCGTATGACTGTGACAGAATATGAGCGAAAATTTGTGAGACTCAGTTGATATGCCCGTAAGTGTGTTTCAACTGAAGCTATCATGTGTAAAAGATTCGAAGACAGTTTGAACGAAGACATTAAATTGCTGGTTGGTATACCCAAAATCAAATAGTTCGTGGTACTTGTTGAGCGAGCTTGCAAAGCCGAAGAGCTCGAGAAAGTGAAAAGAAAAGCTGATTTTGAAGCTAGAGATTCCCGTAAAAGATTATCGGGTAAGACTTTTCACTTAGAATTGAAGAAGTTCAGAGATGATTCTAGTCGATCTAAGGATATTGCGGGATTTTCTAGACAAGATTGAGACCGACCCTTGAGTTCACGAACCACTTCGATAGCTAGTGTTGGCAATGTTCGGCAAAATAGAGTCGAGTGCAAGCATTGTGGTAAATGGCATTCTGGAGATTGCAGATTGCATGATCGGTCTTGTTTTAAATGTGGGTCGATGAATCATTTTATCTGAGATTACGCAATTTTAGCCGAGCAAAACACTGTTCAAAATGCGAGACTGAGTAATATGTTAGTCCGAGGCAGACCACCCAGGCATTCGGGTAATATGAGTGGTAGTCAGAGAGAGTCGAAAGATATAGTAGTTCGATCTGAGGCTCGTGCACCTGCCAGAGCCTATGCTATACACACGCGCGAGGAGGCTTCATCCCTAGATGTTATTACTAGTACATTCACTCTATATGATACTAGTGTAATTGCATTGATTGATCCTGGTTCGACTTATTCTTATGTGTGTGAGACTTTAGCATTCAGTAAGACTTTACCTGTTGAGTCTACTGAGTTTGTGGGTGTTATGGTTGATAAAGTATGTAAGAATTGCCCCCTGATGATTCGAGATTCGTGCTTTCCGGCTGATCTGATGTTGTTGTCATTTGATGAATTTGACGTAATTTTGGGTATGGATTGGTTGACTTTGCATGATGATGTTGTAAACTACAAGAGAAAGACTATTGATTTACGATGCCAAAATGATGAGATTATTCGGACTATATCTAATTATTTGAATAGTTTATCAGCAGTGATTTCCTTGATGTTAGCTCAGAAATATGTAAGAAAAGGTTGTAAAGCTTACTTTTCATATGTGCTTGACAATAAAGTATCCGAAAGAAAGATAGAATTAGTACCTATTGTGTGTGAGTATCCAAATGTGTTTCCTGAAGAATTACTGGGTTTGCTACCTATTCGAGAGGTATAGTTTGGTATTGATTTAATGCCTGGGACGACTCCGATATTGATAGCTCCGTACAGAATGGCACCTATTGAATTAAATGAGTTGAAAGCTCAGTTGCAAGAGTTGACAGATAGAGGTTTTGCGCGACCGAGTTTCTCCCCCTGGGGTGCGCCTGTGTTATTTGTGAAAAAGAAAGACTAAACTATGAGAATGTGCATCGATTATAGACAGCTCAATAAGGTGACCATAAAGAATAAATATCCTTTACCACGGATTGATGATTTGTTTGATCAGTTGAAAGGGGCTACAGTGTTTTCAAAGATAGATTTGAGATCTGGCTACTATCAGTTACGAGTTAAAGACTCCGATGTGCCGAAAAGTGCTTTCCGAACGAGGTATGGACATTATGAGTTTCTGGTTATGCCTTTTGGACTTACTAATGCACTTATTATTTTTATTGATTTGATGAATTGAATCTTCAGACAGTATTTGGATCGGTTTGTGGTTGTGCTCAGTGATGATAAATTGATCTACTCCCGTGATGAAACCGAACATGCCGAGAATTTGAGACTTGTGTTATAGACTTTGCAAGAAAAATAGTTACATGTGAAGTTTAGTAAATGTGAGTTCTGGTTACACGAAGTTAGCTTTCTGGGACATGTTGTTTCAGCATCAGGTATTCAGGTTGATCCGAGTAAGATTTCAGCAATACTTGACTGGAAACCTCTGAGAAACGTTTCTGAAGTCCAAAGTTTTTTGGGACTTGCTGGTTACTATAGACGATTTTTGAAAGTGTTTTCGATGATTGCAACCGCAATGACCAAGCTATTGCAAAAAGATGTTAAATTTGAGTGGTCATAAAAGTGCCAGAAAAGTTTTGATCAGTTGAAAGCCCTTTTGACCGAAGCTCCAGTGCTAGTTCAACCAAAATCAGGTAAAGAATTTGTTATTTATAGTGATGCATTTTTAAATGGTTTGGGATGTGTTTTGATGCAAGAAGGTAGAGTTATAGCTTATGCCTCGAGACTGTTAAAGCCACATGAAAAGAACTATCCGACGCACGATTTAGAGTTGGCAGCTATTGTGTTTGCATTGAAAATATGGCGCCACTATCTGTTCGGTGAAAAATGTCATGTTTATTTCGATCATAATAGTCTGAAGTACTTAATGACTCAGAAGGATCTGAATTTGAGACAACGTCGATGGTTAGAGTTGCTAAAAGATTACGAGCTAGTGATTGACTATCATCCGAGAAAGGCTAATGTTGTTGTTGATGCTCTAAGTCAAAAATCCCTATTTACTTTGCGTGCAATGAATGCACATATGGTTATGTCAAATGATGGTGCGATAATAGCTGAGTTAAAAGCAAGACCATTATTTATTCAGCAGATTTACGAAGCTCAGAAGGTCGATAATGATTTGATTGTAAAGTGGGCTCAATGTGATTCGAACGTTGATTCAAAATTTAAAGTGGATGTTGAGGGATGTCTGTGGTTCAGAAACTGAATATGCGTTCTGAGAAATACAAAGTTGATTCATATGATTTTGAAAGAAGCTCATAATAGTCGGTTATCTGTTCACCCGGGTAGTACGAAGATGTATAATGATCTTAAACAGTTTTACTAGTGGCACGGTATGAAACGAGACATTTCTAACTATGTTTCAAAATGTTTAGTTTGTTAGCAAGTAAAAGCCGAGCATCAAGTACCTTCTGGATTGCTTCAGCTGATCATGATACCTGAATGGAAATGGGACAGAGTCACGATGGATTTTGTATCTGGTTTACTGTTAACACAGAGCAAGAAAGATGCAATCTGGGTTATTATAGATAGATTGACTAAATCTACTTCCTTTCTTCTTGTTCATACAGACTACTTGCTTGATAAGCTGGCTGAATTGTATGTTTCTCAGATCGTGAGGTTACATGGTGTGCCTATATCTATTGTTTCAGATAGAGATCCGAGATTTACATGCAGTTTTGGAAGAAACTGAAAGATGCACTAGGTATGAAATTACATTTCAACACTGCTTTCCATTTGCAAACAGATGATCAGTCTGATTGAATCATTCAAATACTTGAGGATATGTTGAGATGTTGCATTCTCGAGTTTGAAAGTACGTGGGAACGATATCTACCTCTGATTGAATTTGCGTATAATAACAGCTTTCAATCGAGTATCAAAATGGCACCTTACGAGGCTTTGTACAGTCGTAAATGTCGTACACCCTTATGTTGGACTGAGCTCAGCGAAAACAGGATACACGGAGTTGATTTGATCAGAGAAACTGAACAAAAGTGAAAGTGATCCGTGAAAGTCTAAAAGCAGCATCAGATCGTCAGGAATCATATGCGGACTTGAAACGTAAAGATATAGAGTTTCAGATTGGGGATAGAGTATTTTTGAAAGTCTCACCGTGAAAGAAAATACTCATATTCGGTCGTAAAGGCAAATTGAGTCCGAGATATATTAGGCCGTATGAGGTTATAGAGCGGATTGGGCTAGTTTGTATAGACTATTGTTGCCACTTGAGCTAGAAAAGATCCACAATGTATCCCATGTTTCAATGCTTCATAGATATTGATCTGATCTTTCACATGCGATTAGTCCATCTAAGATTGAGATTAAGCCCGATATGACATACGAGGAAGAACCGATTCGTATTCTGGCTCGTGAGATGAAAGAGTTGCGAAATAAGAAAATTTCCTTGGTTAAAGTACTGTGGCATAAACATAGAGCTGAGGAAGCAACATGGGAGACATAAGATATAATGAAAGAGCGTTATCCAAACCTATTCGCCGGTAAGATTTTCGAGGACAAATATCCCTAAGGGGGGAGGGTTGTAACAACCTGATTTAGACCTTAGTCGGAACGGTGGTTTCGAGACCAGAGTTTGAGTTAGAAAAATATTTTTTAAAAATATTTTTAGTATTTATAATGTGTGAATTTGTGTGTGCTAAATTTTCGTTTTAAAATTTTATCGTTTGGATGTCCGATTTAAAGAAAGGGCTTAATCGCATAAAATGAAATTTTGGTGGTTTAATAGACAATGGCCGAATTGAATATTTTTTTTAATATGGAGTATTTAAGTGGCAATTTGAACATATTTAATTAGATGGACGGTAGTGGCCATGTTTTATAATGGTTGAATATTTATTTATAAAGGTTATTTAGGTAATTTAATAAAACATTATAAGTTATGATATAATAAAACATGAAAAAAAAAGAAAAGAAAACATGCATGTGTTCATATTTATTTGACCGAAACTAGTAAAAGAACAGAAAAAGAGAAAGCACATGATATTCGGCCATTGTTGATCCAAATTCAAGGTTAGTTTGGTTTTGATTTTTGAGACCGTTGCTTCGGGTACTATCCAACCAATGCTTAAATTTTTTATTTTGATGAATATTTTGAGTTATGCCATTGATGAGAGTTTGTGATTTTTGTTGTTTGATGATGAAATATGAAAGATATGTTTTAGATTAATATGTTTTGTATCGGAGTTTTTGATGATTTTGAGTAATTAGGAATAAATTGAAAAAATAATAAATTAAGGGACTAAATTATGGAATAAGCAAAATGTGAGGACTTGTATGTGTATGGTGAGTATTCGGCCTAAGCATGGCATGGGCAAAATATGCTTGTTTTGTGTTTTGTGAATTCTGGATTAAATTGGTAAAAGTGTAAAATGTTTGAGGCAAAAGTGTAATTTGCCCATTTATGTGTTTTTGAATGAATTTGATTGAAAATTTGATTAAATTAAGTTTAATTTATATCAATTTAGATTAAGAACAGAGGAAATTAGATTTGGATCGGGGGAAGACCAAAATAGTCGAATAATCGATTAATACTGTGCGTCGATATCCGAGGTAAGTCTTTAAGCAATTAAACATCGTTAATTTTGAATGTAAATTAGTTTGATATGCTGATTTGGAATTCATAGATTTATAGTAGAGTTATCCAAATATGATTAAGTATGGAAATAATGTATTTGAGTTTAATTTGACTAAGTTATAACATTTGAAAGTCTGTATGAACTATATGGAGTATCTGGAATTTTTGATATATGAATTGTTTATTAGAAAATTTAATAATAGTGATATTCAGGCTTTGAGCTTAGCAAGCCTTGAGCTGGTGAATTAAATCGGGCTTATGCCTAGCAGGCTTATTGCCAGTGTATAAAATCAGACATTGAGTCTAGCAGGCCTTGTGTCGGTGTGTGATACAGGCTTAGGCCTAGAGGCTTTATGCCAGTGACTTATTATAAGCTTATGCCTAAAAGACTTTATGCTGATGTGGAAATTGAATACGTTAAACGAGCTAAATGATCAGGTATGAGTTAGCTTGTTGTTTACTTGAAATAAGGTAAATATGTAACTTGATATTTGTTACTAATTATGTGTGATACAAATGAAGATTTCATGTGAATTTAGTATGTGTATTCGTCCTTGTAAATAAATGGTATGAATATTGTAGAATTGATTCTTGGATTTGTGTATATATGTGATCATGTATATTCGGCCATATAAGTGGTAAATGTACATGATGTTATATTATGGTTCTTGAGTTTATATAAATGCGTATGTGTATGCTTGTTTATATTAAGACATTTTGGCTTTGAAAATTGAATAATATTAGGTCAAATTGATTAAGTGAGCAATCGGCCAAGATAGATTTTGTGTATGAAAATGTATTATTTATCTCATTTGTAGGTTTGAGCTTGAGCTTGATAATGATAATGAAATTTGCATTAGTTTAAAATAAGTTGATTATATCATTGGGATGTTTATTTGCTTATGACTTACTAAGCTATTATAGCTTACTTTGTGTTTTCATGTTCATTCTGTTTTACAGATTTTGGATTCAATTTACAAGCTCGGGGATCGTCAGCAAAGTCTATCACACTATTGACCGTATTCGGTATTTTATAAGTTGCATTTTGGAAATATGGCATGTATAAGCTGGAATGCGTTTTGGAATGCTGTATTTTGGTTTATGTATAAAGGCCATTCAAAAATGGCTTAATCTCTATGCTTGAGTATGTTTTGGCTAAATAATGGTTTGAGTCTATTTTAGTTATTATGCCTTATACCTTGGATGATTAGAACTTGTGTTGTGTGTGTGTGCATATTGAGATTGGTTGATAAATGAAATGGTCATAATACATGTATAAATATGTTTACTCAACTTGGACGTGGTTTATATTAGGAAAAGTTGTATATGAAATTTAGGTTATTATGATAGGTTAACGTGCTGTAAATGAGTTGATAGTAAAGGATATATTGGAATGACCGAATATGATGGGAGATATATTGTATGTTTCTTTTAAATATGGTTCGTGAAATTTGTGTCTTGAATATACATATGTATCCATAATCGATGATTAAATTATCTTTGAAAAGTATAATTTATATCATGTTTTGGTATTAAAATGTATTCGGCTATATTTTCATATGACTAGAAATTATTTTGGTATATGTGTATTATTTAATATGCTTGTTTTTGGAGAACGGTATACAAATTTCACTTAGCATTGAAGTGAAATGATTTTGAAATGTATATAAATGTGAATAAGCATTAGCTGTATAAATTCAATTATAATAGCAATGTATGATTATACATATATACATGTATAAGTCACGGTTATTAGTGTAATGAATTGGCTAAGTGGTGACAAGTTAGATAGGCTAATTCGACTTATTCATGTATTGCTTTATAGTTCAGCAAACATGATAAAAATGGGTCATTAAATATTTACTTATATGCTCATGTTATTATTGTGGAATAAAATACTTGTGATTAAATAGTCTTTGTTATAATGTTATGTAAAATTTGATAAATGAAATGGACTTTGAGATATATGCTACTTATATGAAGTATGATAATTTGTAACTTTATAAATTTGAGTTGGTGAATATAAATTTGCAGGTTGACAGATCCATTTATTTATAAACTATTAGTATGCCTTGATTGTTGAGTTTACATATTCCATTTGAATATGAAATGAATTGTATCGGGTTATAAGTTAAGCACTAGATCTCTATATAAATATTTTTGAATTGAGTAATTGTATCAAACAGTGTTATCTCTGGTAATACCTTATAACCCCAATCCAGCGACAGATACGGGTTAGAGGTGTTACAGTTGAAGACACATGAGCGCAATTACCCTACTCATGATTTGGAATTAGCTATTGTGGTATTTGCACTTAAGGTTTGGCGCCATTACTTGTATGGAGAGAGGTGTGTGATTTATACGGATCATAAAAGCCTTAAGTACCTCTTCACCCAAAAGGAGTTAAATTTAAGGCAAAGGTGTTGGATTGAGCTTTTAAAGGATAATGATTATGTGATAAAGTAACATCCTGGTAAGGAAAATGTTGTTGTTGATGCTTTGAGTGGGAAGTTGATGTCGGAATTGAGAGTTATGTTTGCGTGTCTGAGTTTGGCTAATGATGGTGGTTTATTGGCTAAACCTTAAGTGAGGCCGATTTTGTTGCGACAGATTAATGAGAAGCAGCCTTAAGATGGAGAGTTATTAAAGAGGATTCGACAGGTTGAGCAAAGTCTTAAGGAAAATTTTGATGTAGAAAGTGATAGGGTACTGAACTTTCGAGGTAGGTTATACATGCCATGATGTGGACTTGAGGCAAGAGATTCTTACCGAGGCACATAGTACCCTTATGCTCTGCATCCCGGTATTGGTAAAATGCATCATGATCTTAGAGAGATTTATTGGTGGCCTAGTTTAAAGCATGATGTTATGGATTTTGTGACTCAATGTTTGGTTTCTCAAAATGTGAAAGCCGAGCATCAGTTTCCTTCGAGGTTGTTGCAACCAATTACGGTTACTGAATGGAAGTCGAAAAGGGTTACTATAGATTTTGTTTCAGGTTTTCCTTTAACTCCGATGAAGAAGGATTCTGTGTGGGTTATAGTTGATTGATTTTTGAAGAATGTGCATTTTTAGCTATTTATACCAACCATTCTTTGCAGAAGTTGGCAGAATTGTATATCCATGAAATTGTTCATCTTTATGGGGTTCCAGTTTTGATTATTTCTGATAGGGATTCGCGGTTTACATCAAGATTTTAGAAGAGTTTGCAAGAGGCTTTGGAGTCAAAGCTTACTTTCAGAATAGCTTATCACCTCTAAACTAATGGTCAATCTGAGAGGGTGCGAAGCTATGTGATTGAGTACTATGATAGTTGGGAGAGATATTTGCCGTTAGCAGATTTCTCTTACAACAACAATTTTCAAGCGAGTATTCGTATGGCACCATTTGAAGCATTGCATTGTAGGAAGTGTAGAACTCTTTTGTGTTGGACAAAATTAGATGAGAAGCGAGTTGTTGGACCGGATTTAGTTCGTGAGACTAAAGATGAGGTAAAGTTGATTTGTGATCGTCTAAAAGCAGCGTTGGATAGGCAGAAATCTTATGCAGATTTGAAACGTTGAGATATCGAGTTCCAAGTTGGTAATAAGGTATTCTTGAAAGTTTCGCCTTGAAAGAAAATTTTAAGGGTTGGAAGGAGGGGTAAATTGAGTCTAAGGTATATTGGTCCTTATGAAGTAGTTGAGAGGATTGGTTCGGTAGCTTATCGTCTCAAGTTGTCGCTGGAACTTAAACAAATTCATGATGTTTTTTGTAATAGCCTATTTTTAGTGGTATTGGAAATAGTGGTTCAGGACCACAAATATGATGAGTGAATTATTATTTTATTATTTATTCAGTGTCTTTGGGGTATTATTAAGGTCGTATTAAAGTTTTGTTAAGAAATTTTGATGTTTGAATGGTTAATTGGGTAAAAAAATCTAAAGTGTAAAAGGTGTAAAAGTTGAATTCTATTAGTTAAAAGGGCTAAATGACTATGGAAAGGAATGTTAATGGACTTGAATTTTAAATGTACCAATCATTAAGTTAGTGTATATGCATAGATAGGTTTAAATGAAATTTCAATGAATTTTTAAGGTTAAATTAGTAATTTGATAATTAGGTTAAAATATTAAGTTAATTAAAAGTAAATAAGGTATCATCTTCCTTCTTTTCTTATTTTTGGAATCGAAATCACCATTTGAGGAGCTCCAAGCTTCGGTCATCTTTTCATTGTGCATGTGAGCTAATTTTTCACCTAATTCTTGTAATTTTATGTTTTTAAGATAGTTACAACTAGGTCCAACTAGCCTGTACCTTCGTTTTGTAATCTGTTAAAAATTTTAGAAGTTTCCATTGATGAATCTTGAATATTTTTTTATGAGGGCTATGTGTTTGAAGCTTTGATTGTGGTATTTGGTTGTTTTGTAAGATGATTTTTCTTAGATTTTAAGTTAAGGATTTAATTGTTAAAATGCCAAAATTACAAGGTCTGATACTAAATTTAATGTATAGTATGGACAGTTAAAGGGTATAGCATATTCGGCTATAATTTGATTCTTAAGATATGGTTAATTTGATGATTTTCAGGTTAGATGACTAATTGCAAAAGATGTAAAAGTTTAGGAAAAATGTGTAATTAATGAAAATTTAAGGCTCATATACATTGAATGTAATGTGAAATATGTATGAGATTAAAATATTATTTTTTTATTATTATATAGATCAAAATTTGAATAAAAAAGATAATAACCGAGGAAAAGGGAAAATAACAGATTAGCCCCTGTGTGTTGTTCAGAATCGAAAAGCAGGTAAGTTCATAGTGTTTCAATACGTAAATGAATTTCTACTTGTACTTTTACATTATAGTTCCTTAGTTAAATGTCGATATTTAATTATTGAATGAATAGCACATATGTGCCCCTGTTTGTACTTTAGTACCCCTAAATGCATTTACGTGTGTTGCTTACACCCTGGTAACCCTAAAATTTATTAGTATATGAATTATATCTAATTGAGTTAGATTGAATGTAATACTATGATCTTACTAAGTTATCTAAACTTATCGGTTCTTGTGGATTGTTTTGTAAATAATTGTTGCTGACATTTTGGAAGGATCAAACAATCGGCTCACACTATCCATCGAAGTTGGTAGTTTTTGTGTCTCTTAGGGTAGTGGCATGTATATGTTGCTAAATATGTTAGTTTGATACAATTTGATACTTTACTAAACTATGTCAATTGGTATTTTAACTTGCTTGTAAATAGGTTTCTTTTTGGTGAATTTAGAAAGGTATGAAAGTGAAAACTTGTGGTATGTTTTGATATATGTTTGAACTAAGTTACTATGCATGAAATTAATCAATGTTGATATGTTTTAATTGTTGATGTTTTGATATAATTGTGGTGTCTATTAATGGCACATTGGTTGGTTGATTTTAGGACATTAAAATGGCATGTTTGTGTAGTGGTGAATGATGTTTATGGCCATCGCGTGCATGCTTAATTGGTTAGATTGGTTAGGTGTGAATTAATTGTGAATGACTTGATTATAGGTAAATTTTGGGTTCACACTACTTGAGACACGTGTGACGTAGCCGTATGAGACACACGGCCTGAAGACATGGTCATGTGTCATCTGAAGGTTTCAAAGGGTTCAAGTTAATGAGTTACACGGCCTAACACACAGCTTGGCACATGGGCGTGTGACACGGCCATGTGACCTTACTTAGAGAGTTACAAGGGTAAGGACACAGTTTGGGACACGACCGTGTTCCCTAGTTCAAAGGTTATCGAGACTGAGACCCGGGCATGTGTCTCAACCGTGTGAGGTACACGGCTGTGTGACCCCTATTTTTCAAATTTTGCATATTTTTACTAAACTTTTCGAATTGTTTTCAATTGGTCCCGATTTGTTTTAAGATATTTCTAGAGCTTCGAGGGTTCGATTTAAGGATAATATGCATGTATATGAATGCTTTATGATATTCTTAAATTATTGAATGGCATTAAGTATAAATGTTTTCATTTTTTTGGTAATACTCTGTAACCCTAATTCGGCAACAAAGATGGGTTAGGAGTGTTACAGTTTCCATGTGTCTATGTTGTCGAAGTATCGTTCAGATAAGTCGAACATTGTACAAGTAGAAGAGATTGAAATTCAAACTAATCTTACTTATTAAGAGGAACCGGTTGAGATTCTAGCTCGTACGAGAAGCTTTTGCAAAATAAGAGGGTTTCATTGCTTAAAGTTTTGTGGTGCAACCACAAGACTAAAGAGGCTACTTCGAAAGCTGAAAAGGCTATGAGACAACAATATCCTTATTTGTTTAGCACAGGTAAATTTCGGGGACAAAATTATTTTTAAAGGAGGAGAATTGTAACACCCCCAAAATAGGGCCTAGGCGTTTTAGGTGTATTTTAGGAATTTTAATCTTAGAGTGTTCGAAATTTTGTGACATGGTATATTGGTAACATTTTCGACTATGATTTTTAGAAAATCAAATCAATTTGTAACAATGAGTTTTAAAGACCTTTAATTTTAGAAAAAGGATTGATTTGTTATAAGGTCAAAGTTGTGAGCATTTATACTACGTTTTACCAAATTTTAAAATTGAACCTAAAAATCCCCACCTATAGCTTATTTTTCACAAAAACTTTTCCCCAATACATTGCCTTGACGTCCCTTGCTTTCCCTTACTCTTCCAATTGAATTTTGATTGCCAAACTATATGACTTTGATTCCCATCATCCCCAAATCATTAGACCTTCATAAATTTTCAAGAAAACACCCTAAAATCTCATTGAATTCATCATCTTCTTCACTTGTAGGTTTCTCGAATTTGCATCAAAAACTCGTTTATTCTTCCATCAAAGGTAACCATTCACTTTCTTATTAGTTTTTAATGTTATTAGGCCTTTGAAACTGAGTTTTGAGTTATTAAATTGCATGTTTGCAATAAAAGCCGAAAATAAAGTTGTTAATGGTGGTTTTCAGATTTTTGAGTAAAAATGTTATTTCAAAGTGTTAATCTACAGGTTTTGATATGATTAAGAGGTTTCTAAATTTATTTTGAAGTATCATTAAGGATTTCTCGGGATTTAATGAATTTCTGGAAAAATCGCCATAAACAAGTCAAAAAAGTCAATACTATGAACTGAGTATTTTAGTGTAGTTTAAAGGTTGGCAATTAGTTGTAGGTGAATTAAAAAGATGAACAGAATTGGTTTTAGGCGAAAAGATTGTGTATAGACCAAAATATTCGAATGTAAAGATTGTTATGTTAAAGGTTTCAATTATAAGAGAACATAGCTTAGGCTTATGTTTTTTATTGCTTGTGGTCAGTTCATAGTTGATTTTTGAATGTATTGTTGTGTGAATTGTTTTGTTGAAGTTTCGGATTTGCTAGGACCATCTACAAGCTAGGAAAGGCTAGTTTGAGCTTTTGGCATTTTAGCAAAAGCGTAGTGGTGAGTGTTTAGATTAACTACTTGTAGACATAATTCAATATGTTATTTGGGAATTTAGTGGTAGCCTAAACCGTTACTCTAAATTCTGAGTGTAAGCTTCCTTGTACTCATTTTTATCTTCAGCGATTTGTTCTTGTGTTATTATGAAAATGTAAACTGAATGAGATGCTATATATCTGTTGTATGTTCATGATTATTGTTGAGAAAGGGTATATGCAAGCATGTCATTCATGCTAAGTGATAGTGATAATATCGTGCAAATGATAAAAATATGTACTGAGAGTAAACGAAAATTGGTAAGTAATATGTGTGTTTGAATACGTATATTTTGGCCTTTTGATACTTAAAACCATTGGATATAGTTGGCATGGCATAGGATTTTGAGTACTAACTTATATGTTATATGATTTAGGTGTTAAGGCCCTGGGACATGTTTGGAGAGTTAAGGGAATGTGAGCTAAGCTTAATTCAATAGGACATGTTTGGTGTGTTGGAGAGTGTTAGCTTTATGCTTCACTGTTGGGACATGTTTAACTTTATGAGTCTATGTGGTGTGTTGGAGATTTGTGTATCAGATCAATGGTGGTAGTGCCTACTTTTACATTTCATAGCTCAAGTGTCAAATTATCTCAAACTATCATAAAATATGAATATATGTGTGTGTTGTGATATGTGTTTATATGATATGTGACTATTATGGAATTATCTATAACTATGTTTGTGTGTAGTGTGATGTATACATGAATATGTATATATTTGTGTGTAGTGTGATGTATACATGAATATGTATGTATTGACTCTATAAATAAACTATCAAATACGCTTGTGAGGTAAAATATGTCAATTGAGTTAAGGTTGCTATAATTATGCTGCATATACGTTTCACTAATACTTGATGACCTGTTTGCATGGTAGTTGTTATAGGCATTCACTGAGCTTGTTAAGCTCAGTCACTCCATTCTTAAACCATTGTAGAGTAGTTAAGTGCCGGTGTGAGTAGTGTGGCTTCCGATCGGTGATCCAAGCAAGTCTTTTTTTGTTATGTCGTAAGTGTTATTGTTATTTGTTTCTGTTTTGGGAATAATGCAATGTGGTAGACTTAGAAATGGTACTTGCCATAATATTTGGATGTTTCAATAGTTTATTTATTCCTTAGATCTTAAGGACTTGATTCGTATTAAGTTGATTATTGCTTGGACTTAATTTCAACATTTAAAACTGTTATTATGGACATTTTAAGATATATTTGCTATGGTACATTTTAAGGTATAATTGATATTTTTTGAAAGGTACCGATAATTTTAATGACTTTGGATTTTAGATGAGAAAAAGAATGTTGATTTGGTACTGATTTTGCAAGTGGTATCAATACCACTTGAGAGAAATATCGATACCCATATTATAGTATAGATACCTACGTAGTCAATTTTGAGATTTTACTAAATGGACCTTATGCATGTTAAACTATTGTTATAAGAATATTTTATGTATGTTTAACATGTTACAATGATAACTTAAGAGTAATATTGACTTAAAACCTATACGAATACTAAAATGGAAGATGTTTCTTTAAGAATGAGCTTTTAATTGTTGTGTTTGACACGAGACGGTGGTGTGGCATCCTGATATTCGGGCTCGACGACTGGGTCGGGTATAGGATGTTACATGGCGACAATGGCAGGCCATATTGAAGCTAATTTCCTTAGATGACACTTTTGGGATATTTCCATATTTGGACCCTAGCTTTTAGCAAAATATTTGATTTAGTTGTATCTAAGTGTTTCTCAAGTTGAGTGGTCACCAAGTAGACTGTTGCCTATATAAGAAACCTTAGAATCACTAGAATTGCAAGCAGATGTAGGCAGTTTTGGATGGAGACACTTTTACACAGTTTTTAGTTTTTTTTCCTTTTTATGTTCGTATAGTTAGAACTTTTCTATTCCTATGTGAAGACAATCACAAATGAAGATTGCAATGGCACCGCACTTCAAATATATTCATGAGCTTTCTTTTATCTCTTATTCTCATATTCATTTATTTATCTTTCGATTAATCATTGTATAAATATTAGAATAGATTATTGTGCTTTATGTCATATCCTGCATGATTAGCTTAATAAACTAATTTATTTGTTAAGTGATTAGTTATCTAAAATTGGTTGTTTATTGAAGTGTACTTAGTATATTAGGGAGTAATGCCCCTAATAGAATATCAAAACAAGTGAGACCGAAAGGGTATCCTTTCGTTTATAACTTGTGCTAAACAGTGAGACTAGAAGAGTATCTGTATGCCTAGCAAAAGACCAAAAGGGTGACTTAAGTGGTAATTCTTAGTGAAGATGAACCTGTAGGATAGTTGTGACAGCCCTAATTTGACCCTAGTCGGAAAGCAGTTTCGGACCACAAAATCGAGTCATAAAAATAATTAACCGTTATATTCTATGTTTATTATATGTGTAAATGCATGTGTGAAAGTTTCATGCTTTGATTTTGTCATTTGTATGTGAAATTTATAAGATAGGACTCATGTGATAAGACTTGAAAATGTGATAGGTAAATTTTAAAGTGCCAAATAATGCATGAATTATTGACATGGGGGACTTGCATGTCAAATGGACCACTTTTAATATAGTGGCCGGCCATAATGATGGTTGATGGATAATTTATGTTTTATTTAAGTATTATAATAAGTAATGGCAATAAAAATAATTAGTAAAATAAGAAAAAGATGATAAAATATTGGATGTTCATCTTTCTTTCTTCATTGCCGAAATTGAGAAAGAAAAATATTGAAGAAGAAGCCAAGGCATTCGGTCACGGTTATCTCAATTTAAAGGTATGTAATGTATTTTTTTTTTTGTAATTGATTATGAAATTAAATTGATAAGTACATAGTATAGTTAACCTATGGTTTAAATTCATGAATCAATGAACATATATCCATTCGGCAAGTACTAAATTTGTGTTATTTTGATAAGTTTTTTTTGGGAAGATGTTATTTATATGCTAAAGTAGCTTAAATGATGGTTGAATAAGTTGAGTTCATTGTTGAAAGGTATGAATTGAAGTTGCCGTATATATATATATGCATTTTGGAAAGAAAATTCTTTTGTTAATTGAGTTTTTATATATATATGCACATTCGGTCATGGGGGGGATAAGATGAATTTAAAATGTTAAAGATTGTTTTTAAGATTTGTTAAATTGTTGTGGTTATTGCCGAATATATGTTTAGTTAAAGAATATTTTTAAAGTGTTTGTGTTTGTGTATGTGAACTAGATATTTAGTGGATATTCGGCAAATAGGGTTATATGTACTTTGGCTATGTGAGTTATGTATTAAGTAAGCTATTTATTTGATATGTATATTCGGTCATTGTTTGGCATGGGTGAAACCTATGTGCAATTTGCTACATTTGATCATGAAATGGAAATTGAATATGAAGGTGAAGTTTGAGTGGTTAGGGCTGAATGGGGTATATAAAATATTAAGGCATGCTATAAATATATATATGTGTATACGTGGTTGTTCATAAAATGAGTAATCGATTAAATTGTGATAGTCACACATAGGTATATATATATATATGCCTTATGTATGTACCTTGTGACATAGAGACATTCGGATATACATATATATATATATTAAATATAGTTAAATTCATGTATATGAAAGCATGGTAAGTTATGTGAATCTTTGTTTGTGTATGCGAATTAGATATTGATATAATAAGCATGAAATCGAGTCATGGCACATTTTATAAAACATAATATGCATTGAAGTTATATGATTCTCAAATGTGACTATTAAAGAATTAAACTTAAGTAAGTAATTAAACAAATTCATTTGTTTAAATTTAAAGCTCAAGAGCAAAGAGGAACTAAATCAGATAGGGGAAAGGAGAAAGCAGACGAGTAGCCTATCCGTAACTATTCAAAATATCTGAGGTAACTTTTGAGTAATCACCTTTAATACAAAATTGATGATGTCTTGATATATATATATATCTATATATATATATATATACTAGATGAATTTTGATCTTTTTGGTTCTATTTGAATTAAGTTGTGTGGTAAATAATCTAAGTATATAACTTATAGTTGAATGGTCAACGGGTTAAGCTGGATTGATGAAAGGTATATCTGATATTTATGTATGATTTTTAAACCGAAATGAAAATGATGGTATTCATATGAAGCTTATGTCCGAATGTAGCAAATGGCTACTAATATGAAATGTTCCATAAGATGTGTTAGTATATGATTAAATAGGCATGATATTTGATGTGTGCATCCGGGCCTAAAGACCCGCAGGCTATATGCTGGAATTGTATCCGGGGCTTAAAGACCCGTAGGCTTTGTGTTGGAATGGTATTCGGGTTAAAGACCCGCAGGCTTGTGCTAGAAATGTGTTTCGAGTTTTAAGACTTGACAGGACTGATGCCAGTAAGTTAAGTAAGATTACGACATTGAATATCCGTGGTAACCATCGTCGAGTAAGTACTATATATATATTTTACATGTTAAGGTACGTATTATGTACACATATGTGAATTGATTTCAAAGTGAATTATTAGTATCAAAGAACGATATATATATGTGTGTGGATGAATACGGTATTTAAGAATAAGAGAATGTCCTATTCGGTCAATGTATGTCATTATATGAAAGTATGTTACTTATAGTAATTGTATGAGCCATATAATATAGTGAAATATGTGCTGGAAATTTCTTGTGTAATCATATATATATATTCGGCCAATAGGCTTTATAACTAGTGTACTGGCGTATATTCGGCCAAGTGAAGTATAATTAGAATTCGAGTTTTGTGATACTCAATGTTCAATTTAAATGACAAGCTTTAATTGTATGAAATGCTTAAAACTTACTAAGCCTCGATAGCTTACTCTGTTTCTTATTTCTCTGTTTTATAGATTGTTGATTTTAGCTGCCGACTCGGGAATCGTCAGCAGTTCATCATACTATCGATCTTGTTGGTATAGTTATATTTTGGATTCGATGTGACATGTGTAGGTTAGGC
This sequence comes from Gossypium anomalum, assembly GCA_025698475.1. Taxonomy (NCBI): domain Eukaryota; kingdom Viridiplantae; phylum Streptophyta; class Magnoliopsida; order Malvales; family Malvaceae; genus Gossypium; species Gossypium anomalum. The sequence continues at coordinate 48,054,245 of CM046965.1, forward strand.
TGATGATAACTATGTTTTGAAATTGTAAATATTTTGGCCATACGAAAATGGCGTATAACTTAAATAGTAGTATGTATTTTAGCTCGATCTCTGTTTATGTTTATTGACTATGTGAATGAGATAAGTAAATGTTTAGTTCGGTAATACCTCTTAGCCTTAATCCGATGATCGGATTCAGGTTAGAGGTGTTACATTTTATTGGTGTCAGAGCTACGGTTTAGTCGATTCTAGGACTAACGTAGAGTGTTTGAGTCTAGCTATACATGCCATATAGTATTAATACGATAGTATGATGAATTCTGACAGTTAAAAATGTGTTTTCATTTAGTAATGGATCCCAATCCCAATCGAGCGATAGCTGATGATGTAGAGAGTGTAGCGCCTACTCCCGCGCATAGGACAGCGCCGATGGACTCTCAACCTATCGCAAGCAATCAGAACGATGAGGCCAAATAGGCTTTTTATAGCGTGATGAATGATTGGTTCAACCAATACATTCGAACTAATACGGCTGTTCCACAACCCCCACTCCCGAATAATACACCCCCTGCACCTTCGATACCTCCGATAATTGACTAGATGAGGTTGAATAAGCCCCCGATTGACAGAATCCGAAAGCACAGGGCTACTAAATATAAGGCTACCGATAGTGATGAGGCTGAGCAAGCTGAATTTTGGTTGGACAATACTATCCGAGTGTTCGATGAATTGTCTTGCACACCCGATGAATGCCTAAAATGTGCTATATATTTGCTACTTGATTTTGCCTACTATTGGTGGAATACATTGGTTTCTGTTGTGCCTAGAGAGCGAGTGACTTTGGAGTTTTTCCAAATCGAGTTTCAGAAAAAGTATATTAGCCAGAGATTCACCAATCAGAAACGGATGGAATTTCTTGAACTTAAACAGGGTTTCATGTCAGTTACTGATTATGAACGAAAATTTGTGAGGCTTAGCCGGTATGCTCGAGAATGTGTTTCTTCAGAAGCTATAATGTGTAAACATTTCGAAGATGGATTAAACGAAGATATAAAACTGTTTGTTGGAATTCTTGAAATCAGAGAGTTTGTAGTACTTGTCGAGCGAGCTTGCAAAGCCAAAGAGCTTAGTAAAGAGAAAAGAAAAGCTGAAGATGGAGTCAGAGAGTTCCGTAAAAGATCTTTGGGAAAGCCCTTTCGGCAGTCACCGAAGAAATTTCGAGATGATTCGGACCGATCTAAGAACACTTCGGGCTTTTCCAGAAAAGACCGTGATCGACCTTCTGTGAGTACGTGAGCTACTTCATTGCCAGTGTTGGAAATGATCGTTGAGACAAGACTGATTGTAAGTATTGTGGGAAATGGCATTCAGGGAGTTGTAGATTTCATGACCGCTCCTATTATAAGTGTGGATCAGTTGACCACTTTATCAAGGACTGCCCGAGACTGTCTGAACAGAATGTGAATCAGAATGGTAAACTGGGTACTACTAGAGCTTGAGGTAGACTCTCTAGGAATACAGGGGAATGCTAGTGGTGGTCAGAGAGGGTCTAGAGATGCTACGACTAGATCTGAGGCTCGTGCTCCTACTAGAGCTTATGCTATACGCGCATGCGAGGACGCTTCTTCGCCTGATGTTATTACCGGTACTTTCACTCTCTTTAATACTAATGTGATTGCATTGATTAACCCTGGTTCTACTCATTCATATGTATGTGAGATTTTAGCATCCAGTAAGACTCTACTTGTTGGGTCTACTGAGTTCGTGATTCGAGCGTCGAATCCCTTGGGTCGATATGTGCTAGTCGACAAAGTGTGTAGGAAATGTCCCCTAATAATCCTAGGTTCCTGTTTTCTGGCCGATTTGATGCTTTTACCGTTTGATGAATTTGATGTTATTCTCGGTATGGATTGGTTGACCATACATGATGCAGTTGTGAATTGCAAAAGAAAGACTATTGATTTGAGATGTACAAATGATGAGATAATACGAGTTGAGTCTACTGGCTTGAACGGATTACCCGCAGTAATATCCTCGATGTTGGCTTAGAAATATGTAAAAAAGGGGTGTGAAGCATATCTTATGTACGTACTTGATAGTAAAGAGTCAGAAAAGAAACTTGAATCAGTGCCAGTGGTTTGTGATTATTCAAATGTTTTTCCTGAGGAGTTACCGGGATTACCACCTGTTCGAGAGGTAGAGTTTGGCATTGAACTTGTACCTGGGACTACACCAATTTCGATAGCTCCATATCGTATGGCACCAACGGAATTGAAAGAATTGAAAACTTAGTTGCAAGAGTTGACGGATAGAGGTTTCACTCGACCGAGTTTCTCACCTTGGGGCGCACCAGTATTATTCGTGAAAAAGAAAGATGGAACCATGGGAATGTCCATTGACTATCGTCAATTAAATAAGGTAACAATAAAGAATAAATATTCGTTACCGCGTATCAACGATTTGTTTGATCAGCTGAAAGGAGCCTCAGTGTTTTCAAAGATAGACTTGAGATCAGGTTATTACCAGTTGCGAGTTTGAAACTCTGATATACCTAAAACTGCTTTCAGAACGAGATACGGTCACTACGAGTTCTTAGTGATGCCGTTTGGGCTCACTAATGCCCCTGCGGTATTTATGGACTTGATGAATCGAATTTTTAGACAGTATTTGGATCGGTTTGTAGTGGTATTTATATATGACATCTTGATTTATTCATGCGATTAATCTGAACATGCCGAGCACCTGAAATTGGTGTTACAGATTTTATGAGACAAGCAGTTATACGCGAAAGTCAGTAAATGTGAGTTCTGGTTGAGAGAAGTTAGCTTTTTGGGGCATGTGGTATCCACATCGGGTATTCGAGTTGATCCGAGCAAAAATTTAGCCATACTCGATTGGAAGCCTCCGAGAAATGTTACTGAAGTTCAGAGTTTTTTGGGGACTTGCTGGTTACTACAGACGGTTTGTAAAGGGTTTCTCGATGATAGCCACACCAATGACGAAACTACTTCAGAAAGATGTTAAGTTTGAATGGTCAGAAAAATGTCGAAAAAGTTTGAACAATTGAAAACTTATTTGATCAAGCTCCAAGTGCTAGTGCAGCCCAGATCCCAGTAAAGAGTTTGTCATTTACAGTGATGCATCCTTACTTGGGTTGGGTTGTGTATTGATGCAAGAAGGTCGAGTTGTCGCTTACGCGTCGAGGCAATTGAAGCCCCATGAGAAAAACTATCCAACCCATGATCTCGAATTAGCTACCATCGTATTCACTTTGAAAATATGGTGACACTACTTGTTTGGAGAGAGGTGTCATGTATATTCGGATCACAAAAGCCTCAAATATTTGATGACTCAAAGAGATTTGAATCTGAGACAAAGAAGTTGGCTTGAATTGTTGAAAGATTATGAGCTTGTGATTGACTATCACCCGGGAAAGGCTAACGTAGTTGCCGATGCTTTAAGTTGCAAGTCACTATTTACTTTGCGAGCGTTAAATGTACACTTGTCCGTTTCATCCGATATTGTGTTAGTAGCAGAATTAAAAGCCAAACCGTTATTGATTCATCAAATACGTGAATCTCAGAAAGTCAACGATGAATTGGTTGCTAAACGAGCTGAATGTGTTTCAAATGTGGAATCAGAGTTTCAGATTGACGACAACGATTGTTTGAGGTTCAAAAGCCAATTGTGTGTTCCAAAAAATTCAAAAATTATTTCGATGATTTTGAGTGAGGCTCATAGTAGCCGGATGTCAGTCCACCCGGGTAGTACGAAAATGTACAACGATCTGAAACATCAGTTTTGGTGGCCTAGTATGAAGCAAGACATTTCTGACTTTGTCTCGAAATGTTTGATATGTCAACAAGTGAAAGCGGAACATCAAGTACCTTTGGGATTACTTCAGCCGATCATGATACCCGAATGAAAATGGGATCGAATTACGATGGATTTTGTATCTGGGTTGCCATTGCCGTCAAGCAAGAAAGATGCGATCTGGGTTTACGTACGGATTATTCACTTGACAAGATAGCTGAATTGTACGTTTCTCAGATTGTAAGGTTACACGGGGTACCTATTTCTATTGTGTCGGATAGAGATCCGAGATTCACATCACGATTTTGGAAGAAATTGCAAGAAGCATTGGGTACCAAGTTGCATTTTAGCACTGCTTTTCATCCCCAAACTGATGGTCAATCCAAGCGGATAATTTAGATACTCGAGGATATGTTGAGATGTTGCATCCTTGAGTTTAGTGGTTCATGGGAACGGTATTTGCCTTTGATTGAATTCGCTTACAACAGTAGTTTTCAATCAAGCATTAAAATGGCACCTTACGAGGCTTTGTACGGTCGTAAATGCCGTAAACCGTTGTTTTGGACCGAGCTTAGTGAAAGTAAAATCTTCGGGGTTAATTTGATTAAATATCCTGAGCAGAAAGAAAAAGTGATCCGTGAAAGTCTAAAAGCAGCTTTAGATCGTCAGAAGTCGTATGCGAATTTAAAATGAAAAGACATTGAATATCAGGTCAGAGACAAAGTGTTTCTTAAAGTTTCACCTTGGAAAAAAGTGCTCAGATTTGGCCGTAAGGGCAAATTGAGTCCGAGGTTCATCGGGCCGTCTGAAATAATCCGAACGAGTTGGGCCAGCCGCATACAGATTGATTTTACCCCTTGAACTTGAAAAGATTCACAACGTTTTTCATGTCTTGATGCTTCGATGTTATAGATCTGATCCATCGCACATAATTAATCCATCAGAGGTTGAGATTCAATCTGATTTGAGTTACAAAGAAGAACCGATTCGTATTTTGGCTCGTGAAGTGAAAGAACTACGAAATAAGAAAATCTCATTAGTGAAGGTACCGTGGCTTAAGCATGGGGTTGAAGAAGCTACATGGGAACCTGAAGACTCTATGAAAGATCGATATCCTAACTTATTCACCGGTAAGATTTTCGGGGACGAAAATTTCTTATGTGGGGGAGAGTTGTGACAGCCCTAATTTGACCCTAGTCGGAAAGTGGTTTCGGGACCACAAAATCGAGTCATAAAAATAATTAACCGTTATATTCTATGTTTATTATATGTGTAAATGCATGTGTGAAAGTTTCATGCTTTGATTTTGTCATTTGTATGTGAAATTTATAAGATAGGACTCATGTGATAAGACTTGAAAATGTGATAGGTAAATTTTAAAGTGCCAAATAATGCATGAATTATTGACATGGGGGACTTGCATGTCAAATGGACCACTTTTAATATAGTGGCCGGCCATAATGATGGTTGATGGATAATTTATGTTTTATTTAAGTATTATAATAAGTAATGGCAATAAAAATAATTAGTAAAATAAGAAAAAGATGATAAAATATTGGATGTTCATCTTTCTTTCTTCATTGCCGAAATTGAGAAAGAAAAATATTGAAGAAAAGCCAAGGCATTCGGCCATGTTTAACTCAATTTAAAGGTATGTAATGTATTTTTTTTTTTTTTTGTAATTGATTATGAAATTAAATTGATAAGTACATAGTATAGTTAACCCATGGTTTAAATTCATGAATCAATGAACATATATCCATTCGGCAAGTGCTAAATTTGTGTTATTTTGATAAGTTTTTTTTTGGGAAGATGTTATTTATATGCTAAAGTAGCTTAAATGATTGTTGAATAAGTTGAATTCATTGTTGAGAGGTATGAATTGAAGTTGCCGTATATATATATATATATATATATATATATGCCATTTTGGAAAGAAAATTTTGTTGTTAATTGAGTTTTTATATATATATGCACATTCGGTCATGGGGGGATAAGATGAATTTAAAATGTTAAAGATTGTTTTTAAGATTTGTTAAATTGTTGTGGTTATTGCCGAATATATGTTTAGTTAAAGAAAATTTTTAAAGTGTTTGTGTTCGTGTATGTGAAGTAGATATTTAATGGATATTCGGTAAATAGGGTTATATGTACTTTGGCTATGTGAGTTAAGTATTAAGTAAGCTATTTATTTGATATGTATATTCGGTCATTGTTTGGCATGGGTGAAACCTATGTGCAATTTGCTACATTTGACCATGAAATGGAAATTGGATATGAAGGCTAAGTTTGAGTGGTTAGGGCCGAATGGGGTATATAAAATATTAAGGCATGCTATAAATATATATATATGTGTATACGTGGTTGTGCATAAAATGAGTAATCGATTAAATTGTGATAGCCACACATAGGTATATATATATATGCCTTATGTATGTACATTGTGACATAGAGACATTCGGATATACATTTATATATATATTATATAGTTAAATTCGTGTATATGAAAGCATGGTAAGTTATGTGAATCTTTGTTTGTGTATGCGAATTAGATATTGATATAATAAGCATGAAATCGAGTCATGGCACATTTTATAAAACATAATATGCATTGAAGTTATATGATTGTCAAATGTGACTATTAAAGAATTAAAGTTGAGTAAGTAATTAAACAAATTCATTTGTTTAAATTTAAAGCTCAAGAGCAAAGAGGAACTAAATCAGATAGGGGAAAGGAGAAAGCGGATTTAGTAGCCTATCCGTGAATCGCTCAAAAATATCCGAGGTAAGTTTTGAGTAATCACCTTTAGTATAAAATTGATGATGCCTTGATATATATATATATATATACTAGATGAATTTTAATCTTTTTGGTTCTATTTGAATTAAGTTGTGTGGTAAATAATCTAAGTATATAACTTATAGTTGAATGGTCAATTCAGGTTAAGCTGGATTGATGAAAGGTATATGTGATATTTATGTATGATTTTTAAACTGAAATGAAAATGATGGTGTTCATATGAAGCTTATGTCCGAATGTAGCAAATGGCTACTAATATGAATTGTTCCATAAGATGTGTTAGCAAATGTAGTATATGGCTACTAATATTTATGTATGATATTTGATGTGTGTATCCGGGCTTAAAGACCCGCAGGCTATATGCTGGAATTGTATCCGGGCTTAAAGACCCGCAAGCTATATGCTGGAATTGTATCCTGGCTTAAAGACCCATAGGCTTCGTGCTGGAATGGTATCCGGGTTAAAGACCCGCAGGCTTGTGCTAGAAATGTGTTTCGAGTTTTAAGACTTGACAGGACTGATGCTAGTAAGTTAAGTAAGATTATGACATTGAATATCCGTGGTAACCATTGTCGAGTAAGTACTATATATATATTTTACATGTTAAGGTACGTATTATGTACACATATGTGAATTGATTTCAAAGTGAATTATTAGTATCAAAGAACGATATATATATGTGTGTGGATGAATACGGTATTTAAGAATAAGAGAATGTCCTATTCAGTCAATGTATGTCACTATATGAAAGTATGTGACTTATAGTAATTATATGAGCCATATAATATAGTGAAATATGTGCTGGAAATTTCTTGTGTAATCATATATATATTCGGCCAATAGGCTTTATAACTAGTGTACTTGTGTATATTCGGCCAAGTGAAGTATAATTAGAATTCGAGTTTTGTGATACTCAATGTTCGATTTAAATGACAAGCTTTAATTGTATGAAATGCTTAAAACTTACTAAGCCTCGATAGCTTACTCTGTTTCTTATTTCTCTATTTTATAGATTGTTGATTTTGGCCATCGACTCGGGAATCGTCAGTAGTTCATCATACTATCGATCTTGTTGGTATAGTTATATTTTGGATTCGATGTGGCATGTATAGGTTAGGCTGATGATAACTATGTTTTGAAATTGTAAATATTTTGGCCATACAAAAATGGCTTATAACTTAAATATCAGTATGTATTTTAGCTCAATCTCTGTTTATGTTTATTGACTATGTGAATGAGATAAGTAAATGTTTAGTTCGGTAATACCTCTTAGCCTTAATCCGACGATCGGATTCGGGTTAGAGATGTTACAGTTGTCGTAGCTAAAAGTGATAAATAAGTTAATTAAGGCTAGAGGCTTGATCATAGGCTAGAGGCTCGCATTATCACCACTAGGAATAGGAAAGTCCATTAGGTTAATTTAGGTTAGTTAATTTAATTAGTTTAATTAAAATATTAATTTGGATTCATAGTACTAATTCGTGATGCGATAAATTAGTAATTACTTTCTGTAATTAATTTAATATTAATTTATCCAATATGCAATCTCTCGGGTATGACCCTCAAAATATTTACCAGTGTTTAGTCGTAAACATTACTATATTACAATTTGACTCATACACTTGCGGACACCACCGATTTAATTTAATTTATCTTTAATGTGAGATTTAATTATAAACGGTAACATGTTTATAGGCAGTCACTCTCCACAACAAAGAAATCATCACCCAGTGAAGTGGAACTTCGCAGTATAGACAAAGTTCAACGAAGTACTTTGCCACGAAGTTACCAACCTTATCCCTTCTAAGTCTCATGATTTGGACGATCTTTGCCAGTGCAGCCTCCCAAACAGTACCAGCTCTGTAACACCCCTAACCCGTATTTGTCGCCAGAACAGGGTGACGGAGCATTATCAAAACTTTCAGAACATTTTCAGATAATTCAAACGTTTACTATTCATTCCTTGATATTTATTCATAACATCCCTTAAATGCACCCTCGAGGCCCAAAACGAGCATTAGAATCGAGTTGGGACTTAATTGGAAGCTCTAAGAATTTTTTGCAAAATTTTAAAATTTCGAAATTAAAGGCTAGTTTCACACGGCTAAGACACACGCTCGTGTCTCTGCCCGTATGCTCAATTCTGAGCATTCTGCTTCCTCGAATTCAAGGTGCAAGGGACACACGGCCTAAACACACGCCCATGTACCAGGCTGTGTGTCACACACGGTCTACACACACGCCTGTGTGGACAAAATAAAGCCATTCCTAGCTTCATTTCTCACCCAAAATCATACCAAATTCTTGCACCAAACTTACATCCAAATACCAACCAACCCAAGCATTGAATTCAAGCAATTTATAACATCTAACATGATATATTGTTACATGCATTCATGCTTAAATCTTACATTTCTCAATCAATCAATGAGAAACACTTTTGTTATCCCATAAAGTAAACTTAAATACATATATATACATGTACCAAAACATAATCATCACTAGCCATTCCAATGGCTAGATTACAATAATCATTTACATTTACTTGCCAATATGACCGATATAACCTATACATGCCATTGTAACCATAATTGCTTTACCATATTGTATCGACATGGGTGATGGATAGTTTGAGTGATCTCCGCCAAGCTTCCAATCCAACGAGCTTTCGATTTACTATAAAACAGGGAAATAAAACTAAGTAAGCATAAAATGCTTAGTCACTTCGTATAACATGGTACTTAACTTATCATTCATTCTATTTTTGAGGTAACTATGTGAGGCATATTCAATCAATTTGACCTTAAGCCTTACACATATCCTTATTGCCCTTGTTAGTCATATATTACATAATAACATCAAAACATATATAGGCTCAACAACAATCAAGTTTCCATGTACATATGCTTTCTACAACATGTATTCATTTAACATGTATAAATCATCTCTTTATATTACAAGTATAGTTTCATAATAGTTCATCTCGAGTTCAGATTATTTCATATCCGAACTTTACTCATATCATTTGAAATATCAAGGTCACACAAGTTGTAGTACACTCAAGCTGTACAAGTCTATAATCAAGGGTGAACGTTCTCATCAAATAATTTCCATGTACAAATATCATCATCTTATACTTTCGTATATCACTTGTCCTGTATCATTATTTTCTTATATTTCAGACGGATATGTGTAATAACTCATTTTATTATTCATATCTTCCCATGTCTAGATTGTCACCCATTGAATTTATTTGAAATATCGATGGATACACAGGTAGTACACTCAAGGTGTAAAAATCAGGATCAATCAATTCATATTTAATGGTACCCATAAGGCACTATTTTAGAGAGTACACTCTCGAGCCACACATGTATACAATAGGATTACTAGTCCAGGCTAAATCCTTTTTATGACATATGCTCTAAGGAGCTTGATCTAGATTACCCGTCCGGCCTAAATCAAATCCATAACATATGCTTGAGAGGACTTATATCAGGATTACTCGCCCGAGCTAAATCTTTTCTGTAATGAGTTCAATAGGATTACTCGTTCGAGCTACATCCTGTAAGCAGCAAATGCAGGACCTCATTCATTTCGGGAAATCACATATCCATCGATTTTCCATTTATTCAATCAGGATTTGAACATTTTTCAAGCATTTTCGGGCAAGTGATTATTTCATACTTCCATAACATTCATATAATTCAAGTGAACACATTCCACATTCATTTCAAGCATATAAGTAACATTTTTATCATTTATCATTTATCAGGCATTATTATTGATCGGGCTTTGTTAGATATATTTTCAATTTCATATATATATATGATATTTATACAATTCAAAAACACAACATTTAATTCAAGCATATAAATATACACAATTTAGTTACACGAGCTTACATCGACAATGTTCATGTACATAATATCTACTAATCTGGCATTTTCCTCTTTCCTATTTCTAGCTTTGAATTTGGTCTATCTGGATCTATACGAGTAAAGTTGACACCAATGTATCACATTTCATATTCAACTGGACTCAATTTACAATCTAGGCAAAATTATCATTTTGCCCCTAACTTTTCCATAAATTTTTATTGTCCTTAGGGTCGAAAAATGAAATTTGTGTAATTTACTCCCTATTCCAAGCCTAACCAAAATTCCACCATAAAATTTACAGCACATATATTCTACAAAATTCAGAATTTTTCTTCAACTTTCACAACTTTACATTTTAGTCCCTAAATCATGTTTTCCTTAAAAATCACTTTGTAAAAGTTGTTTATCTATCAACAACCTTTCATTTTCTACCATAAATTTCAAATTTACAGCATATTCATCCATGACCCAATTTCCATACCTTGATAACTTTTCAAATTAATCCTCCAAATAGATAGATTAAGTTATCTCAATTTCAAAAATATCAAAATTACTAAAAACGAGACAACAAAACTTACCCAATTTGGCCAAGAAAACTTGCTTTATCTTTCCTAGGGTTTCCATGTATTATTTTGGGGAAGAAGATGATACAAATGACTTTTATTTCTATTTAATTAATTTGTCATCTTTAATTATTTTGATTTCCAATTTAGTCGTTAGCGTTTTTCTAATTTTCCATGGATGAATCATCCAAAAATATCTACTAACTTTTTATTAATGGTCTAATTACCATATAAGGACCTCAAGTTTTGAATTCCATAGCTATTTAATCCTTATAGCTACTAGAATTCAACTTTTGCATTTTATGTGATTTAGTCCTTTCCATAATTAAACACATAATTGATAAAATTTTCGTATCAAAATTTTCACATGACATTTCTAACATATTATGGACCATGTAATAAAATAAAAATAAATTTTATTTTCAGATCAAATTTGTGGTCCCAAAACCACTGTTTCGATTTCACCGAAATTGGGCTGTTACAACTCTCCCCCTTAAGGAATTTTCGTCCTCAAAAATTTTACTAGTAAAGAGATTTAGATATTACTTTCTCATAGTTTCCTCCAGTTCCTAAGTAGCTCCTCTATATCATGTCATTGTCAGAAATTTTTTTCTAAAGCTACCTTTTTATTTCTCAATTTTTGTCTTCAAATGCCAGAATTTCAATCAATCTCTCACTATAAGTCGTGTCAGACTGAATTTAACATTTATCAAAGCAATAACAGATGGTGGGTCTGATCAATACTATCATAGCACATATACTCATAAAAACATTGTGAATTCTGTAGAACTCTGATAATAATACCTATCAACACGCAACAGGTCCAATTCTTTTCAATAATCTTATAGACTTGATAATCCACAGACTTGATTTACCTTTACGGCCAAACTGGGGAACTTTCTTCCATGGCAAAACTTTCAAAAATATTTTTTTGCCAATCTAAAACTCTAGTTCTTTTCATCTTAGGTTCACATCAGATTTCTGATGATCAAATACTGTTTTTATACTGTCTCAAATCACTTTCACCTTTCTTTGGTTTCAATGAATCAAACCAACTACATGTATCTTTTCTTACTAAGCTCAGTCCAAAACACCGGAGTTTTACACTTGTGACCATATAAAACCTCATGCAGTAAAATTTTATACTTGACTGTTAACTGTTATTATATACGAATTCAACTAAAGGCAAATATTTCTTTTTCAATTGCCTTTGAATTCTAAAGTACAGCACCGAAACATATCTTAAAAAATCTGAATTATATGTTTAGATTGATCATCCGTCTGAGAATGAAATACAGTACTAAAATGTAATCATATATCCAGATTTTCTTGTAACTTGTTTCAGAATTGGAATTTAAATTGTAGATCTCTATCAGAAATAGCAGAAACTAGCACATCATATAATCTGACAATCCCAAAAATAGATAATTCAAGCAATCTATCAAGTGAGAAATCTGTTCATGCTAGGATAAAATGTATAGGCTTTGTCAAACAACCAACAATTACTCAAATAGTATCTTTCTTTTCATAGACAGAGAGAATCCTGATATAAAATTCATAGTAACTTTGTCCCATTTCTATTTCGGTATTTTTACCGACTATAACCATCTTGAAAGTATCATCTCTATCTTGCTATACATCTAGCATTTAAATATAGATTCAGAAATACCACATTTCATTCTGGGCTATCAGTATATCTCTTTTTTTTTTTTCAAATCGTTGTGCATTTTATCATTTCCAAGATAAACAGACATAGTACCACTATGATCATGCATGTAAAATTTTCTATAAAAGTTCCAAATTCTTCAGTACACAGGCTCTATCTCAGAATAACAGACAATCATCAGATTCAAATCTGATATCCTGATTCAATAATTATTTCATTTAGTACCTGTTTATCTTACAACTCATTATCACTTTTCTGGGCTTCACAGATCTGTTGTAGAAACATCAGCTTATCTTTAAGCTCAGCTAAAATTATTCTTTCATTAGACAATAACAATCGAGTATTTATTGCTCATAAAGCAAACAAACAATTTTCTACTCAAAATATAAGCAACTATATTTACTTTTCCTGAATGATAATCAATTACCAAATCAGGGTCTTTCAATAATTCAACCATCTACTCTATGTCAAATTCAAATCTTTCTATACCATCGGGTGTTTTAAAATTTACGATCAGTATATACATGATATTTTCACCATTCATATACTGTTACCAAATTCTCAGTGCAAATACAATAATTGTCGATTCAAGATCATATATCGGGTGATTCTTTTTCCTATAGCTTTATCTGGCTGGAAGTATAGACCATTACTTTACCTTTCTTGATCAAAATACAGTCTAATCCATTCAATGATGTATCACTGTGATAATAGTTCCTTACCCAATTTGGACTTAACCATAACTGATGCTTCGTTCATCAGGGCTTCCAACTGATCAAAACTTTACTAACATTGGTCAGTCCATTCAAATCTTACATCTTTCTGTAATATTCATATCATTGATGTAGCTATCATAGAAAACACTTTCACAAAAATTAAAAAGGATATCGAAGATTTAATGATTCTGAGGTCACAATCATCAAATAGGTTAAAACCATAATACCATAATAGATCTAACGTTTCCACAATATAAATGGAAAAATACCTCAACCTCAATAATATTTTTCAAATAAAAGAGGAAAACCAAGGGTGTCTTCAATATCAACCAGTGCAATAATACAGTCTCTATAATCTGTGTTCCGTATTACCAAATTCTCATGCTCAAGTCAAAATTCATAACAGTTGTAACACCCCAAACCCGGCCTAACGTTATGATCGATTTCGACGTGCCACATTGAAGCGTTAAAAACATTTTATATTATTGATCTAGAAAAACTTACTTAGTGTTTTAAAGGTTAATCTTATTATAGGTTAAAGTGAATAGAAGCTGTGCACCAGGTAGGAAACTAGAAAAAAGGAGGTGAGTCCATCGGACTGCTTAAGTACCAAGCTCCCTTTGGATCCAATCCTAGACATGCACACTACCAATGCCACACCTTAACTTGGTGTATATTCTTAGGAAACCAATTCGACTAAGTCCATTTTAAGAAAAGTGATTAATTTTGGAAAACGTTTTCATTGCAGAAGTTTTGCTTTGTTGTCGTGATGTTTTGAAAGCATCTACTATTTTTGAAAACGCGCCCTAAAGTTACTCAATTTCAACAGTTAAAAATAAAACATATCTATTCTAACAAAACATATCAAAACCATTAAAAATAATTAAAGCGGCCTTATTACAATTAAAAACCCAGACCACAAAAGTAAATAAAAAGATGTCCAATTCACCAACAGAAAATCAAAATTTGCAGAACGTGTGGCCACTCTGAATCCCTCACAGCTCCAAGCCCACTATGGTTGGGGATTACCTGTGTGGATGGAAACATGGGGTGAGTTTGGAAACTCAGTGTGTAACATAACCCAACCATAGTCTATATCAGCTCAAACCACAGAAACAGATTATGTTGGCCTTAGCCCAGAACAGATTTCAGAGTGAACCCCATAGGCCTATAACAGAACAGAACAGATATTACATGTTTATGCAAAAACCCAACCCAAATCCAACCATATGCACCCCCGTCCAAACTTACACCTAGTGGGGAGACTACTCGACCCACCCAACCACTGCACGCCACAGAATTTGCAGCATGGCTGCCAGAAAAGATAATGTGACAGAGTCACCAGATACAGATATTTGTGACAGAGCCACCAGAACAGATATTTGTGGTAGAGCCACCAGATCAGATAATTGTGCCATAGCCACCAGGATGCTTCCTCCATAATATAACCCATTTCCCCATGCAACAGATATACAAATCATGACATACGAAATCAGATCATCATGCATTTCAGTCAAAATCAACCCTAGGGGTATAATGGTCATTTTGCACCTAGGGGTATAATGGTAATTTTTCATACTTAGGGTATTCTAGTAATTTAATTATTTTAGGGTTTTCATGCATATTTCTACCATTTACGTGTTAACAGAAACACTTACCTAGCGTCCTTACCGTATTGGGCCCGTTGGCCCATTAAGCCGAAATATATCGAAGTGCACGAAATCGCGCTTATTGCAGTCTTATCACTTTAGATTACCGAATATGTTACTTAATCTATCTCACGAGCATTCGCACACTCGTAAGTTCACAAAATACCAATTTTTCGGCATTTCAACTTTTTGGCTTTTGCCGACCTAGTCTATGAGAGGGTGTCAGTTACACACCTGTTTGGCGACGAAATGCTGACGAGTCCCATACACACGAGTTGCCTACAGTCAATCACTAATATGTTAACTATGAATCCAATCGCAACTTATATGCAGAACCCCTTACCAAAATCGGCCATTAACACTTCAGGCACTAGAGATCCTACCTTTGCCGAATCTAGCGACTAGATCAAGATCCAGTCGTTCCGCTTGTTCAAGCCTTTGATCAGCAACCTCTGGATCACACTAACACCAGAACAAAACAATTATCACAACCCTTAGAGCTTTAAGCTCCAATCGACAGCCTCCCTAAGCCTTTAGGGATTTCGGCTCTTCTAAATCCCAAAATAAGAAATAGATTTGAGTACTTACCACCGTTTGTCTCAGTCAACGATTCCACTTTAGTTCTTACGCAATTCTAATGCAATCAATCCCTCAAATATAGGCAAAAATTGAATCTCTAAAGGTCTAAAGATTTGGCTATGCCCCAAAGACTATGGTGTTTTCGGCTTTTGAAACTGTGAAATAAAAGATGATTTGATAAGGAGGTTTTTGCAATGTTGTAGTCGACAGAGGTTGGGGTTTAGAGAGTGTAAAAATCAGCCAGGAAAGATGAAAGAAAATTAGTAGAGGTTGGCTAGGAGAAATCGACACAAGCAACAGGTTTTCGGGATTTTGGCTTTTATGGCAATCGGCTATAAGGGCTTAGAAATGAATGGAATGGAAAGATACAATGGTAAGAAGGTTTTGGCTAGAGAAGAAAGGAAGAAGAAAAGAAAATATAAGAAGAGAGGAGAAAATAAGAAGAAAAGAGAATGGTCAGAAACGACACTACGCTCCCCCAAATGCCGAATTTATAACCATTAGGAGACCTAGCTAAATTTTGCCCTTACAGAATCCCTTGGCCGGCCAACTCTTGCTCCTTAAGAGTCCACCATTTGGCCAACACTACACTCCCTAATCAGCTCCTAAATCTTCTCCCTTATCCCATCCTTACTCAATCTCCTGAATCCCTTAAACTCTTTCTGACAGAGTTCCGCTTAAGTTCCATCACATCCCCTTTCTGTTCATAAAAATAATACCACAATCTGCTTACCTTGTGACTCGAACCTTAGCTCTCCCTAATTATCCACACGCCACTTTTTAAGCACCCCAGTGGCGTCATATGCCACTTTGCCACATGCCTTCTTGTGGCTTATTTTACCCATTAAAATTTAAAAGCCCAAACTACCAGAACCCCTTTTTCCTTTAGAATTAAGATTAGTTAAATCTTCTAGTTTTTAACTTAGACTTGGGCCTTTTAAAGGCCCACTAACATACTCAGACCTACATCAAGTAGTCAGAACACAGTAATCCTAAAATTTGCTAAATGTTTAGAAATCCTGAAAATCTCAAAAATTGGGGCTTTACAACTCTACCCTCCTTAAAGAAATTTTGTCCTCAAAATTTACCTGATCCGAACAGATGAGGGTATTGTTCACGCATCGCCTCTTCTGACTCCCAAGTAGCTTCCTCTCTGCCATGATTATGCCAAAGCACCTTCACTAAAGGAATAGATTTCCTTCTCAAAACCTTAACCTCTCAGTCCAATATCTGCACAGGCTCCTCCTCAAAAGTCAAATCAGTTTGCACCTCAATCTCTGCAACCGGCACGACATGAGTAGGGTCAGAACGATAATGCCTTAACATGGAGACGTGAAAAAGATCGTGAATCCTGTCTAACTCTGTAGGTAACTCCAATTGATATGCCACTAGTCCTACTCACTTCAAAACCCGATAAGGCCCAATGAATCGTGGACTCAACTTGCCCTTCTTACCAAACCTTAATATCTTCTTCCAAGGAGAAACCTTCAAGAAGACCATATCACCTATTGAGTACTCAATCTTGTTACGCTTCAAATCCGCATACGACTTTTGCCTATCAGATGCTTCTTTTAAACGATCTCTAATTGCTTTGACCTTATTCTCAGTATCAACTACCAACTCTGGTCCAAGAACCTGTCGTTCCCCCAGTTCAGTCCAACAACTACGTGTTCGACACCTTCGTCCATACAGCGCTTCATACGATGCCATTCGAATACTCGTCTGATAACTGTTGTTGTACGCAAACTCCACCAATGGCAAGTAATCCTCCCAACTACCTCAGAAATCAATAACGCATCCCCTCAACATGTCCTCCAGAATCTGAATAACCCTTTCCGACTGACCATCAGTCTGGGGATGGAAAGCAATATTGAAATTCAATCGCGTTCCCAACGCCTCATACAACTTTTGCCAAAACTGAGATGTGAACCTAGGATCCCGGTCAGAAATAATCAAAATTGGGACACCATGAAGTCGTACGATCTCCGCCACATACAACTTGGCTAACTTTTGAAGTGAATAGTCAGTGCGGACAGGTATGAAATGAGCTGATTTGGTCAACCTATCCATAATCACCCAAACCGAGTCTTTCTTTGTTGGTGTCAAGGGTAACCCACTCACAAAGTCCATGGTTACCCTCTCTCACTTCCAAAGTGGTATCTTTACTGGCTGCAAAAGTCCAGAAGGTAGTTGATGCTCAGCTTTCACTTGCTGGCATGTCAAACATTTCCCCACAAACTCCGTCACTTCTCGTTTCAACCCAGGCCACCAATACAATTCTCGCAAGTCGTGATACAACTTATTCCCTTCAGGGTGCATAGCACAAAGTCCTCCATGAGCTTCCTTTAATATTGACTGCCTCAAGTTAGAGTCCTTCGGAACACAAATTCTCCCTCGAAAACACAGAACTCCTTCAATATTCAACCCAAACTCAGAAGTTTCCCCTTCCTTAACTTGTTGGAAACGAGCAACCAAAGACTCATCTCTCAACTGCTTTTCCTTAATTTGATTCACCCATGTTGGCCTTACTTGCAACTCAGCCAACAGACTACCATCATCATACAGACTCAGACGAGCAAACATTACTCTCAGATCAGATACAGCTCTTCAACTTAGAGCATCGGCTACCACATTAGCCTTGCCTAAGTGGTACTCAATTAAACAATCATAATCCTTAAGCAACTCTATCCATCTCCTTTGCCTAAGGTTCAGCTCATTCTGAGTCAACAAATACTTGAGACTCTTATGGTCGGTGTATATAACACACCTCTCTCCGTACAAGTAATGTCTCCAAATCTTAAGTGCAAAGATTACTGCTGCCAATTCCAGATTGTGAGTAGGATAGTTCCCCTCATGAGGCTTAAGCTGTCGTGATGCATAAGCAACCACCTTACCCTCTTGCATCAACACGCAGCCCAAACCCACATGTGATGCATCACTATACATAGTAAAATCCTTCCCAGACTCTAGTTGAATTAATACAGGTGCTTCAATCAGAACTTTCTTCAACTTCTAAAAAGCTTCCTGCTGCTTCTCAGTCCAAACAAACGGTACTCATTTCCTTATGAGTTTTGTCAAAGGCGCTGACATCACAGAAAAACCTTCCACAAACCTCCTCTAGTATCCTGCCAATCCTAGGAAACTCTGAATTTTTGACACCGACCTAGGTTTTCTTCCATTCCAAAATCGCTTCAATCTTTCGAGGGTCTACCTTGATCCCCTTAGCAGAGAAAACATGGGCTAAGAAGGTTACCTCCCTCAACCAGAATTCACATTTGCTAAATTTCGCATAGAGTTCCTTCTCCCTTAATAATTGCAGCACAATGCGGAGATGCTCATCATGTTTCGCTTCCGTTTCAGAATATATCCGAATATCGTCAATAAAGACGACTACGAATCGATCCAAGAATGGTTGGAATACATGATTCATCAAATCCATAAATGCTGTAGGAGCGTTCGTCAGTCCAAATGGCATAACCAGAAACTCGTAATGTCCATACCGAGTCCTAAATGCCGTCTTATGACTATCTGCCTCTTTGACCCTTAACTGATGGTATCCAGATCGAAGGTCGATCTTGGAAAATACAGAAGCTCCTCTAAGTTAGTCAAACAGATAGTCAATTCTTGGCAAAGGGTACTTATTCTTAATCGTCAGTTTGTTCAACTGCCGATAATAGATACACATCTGCATTGCTCCATCCTTCTTTTTCACAAATAGCACCGGTGCTCCCCACGGAGACACACTCGGCCTAATAAAGGCTCTATCCAACAACTCTTAAATTTGAGCTTTCAGCCCCACTAACTCCTTCGGTGCCATTCCTATACAGTGCAATGGACACTGGTGCCATTCCAAGCAACAAGTCGATTCCAAACTCGACTTCTCAGTTTGGAGGCAATCCCGGAAGCTCCTTTAGAAAGACATCTTAGAACTCTTTAACGGTTTTAACCTTATCCACTGTCAGTCCCTCAGCTTCTGAGTGATTTACAAATGCCAAATAGGCCTCACAACCCTTACGAATCCACTTTTCGGCTCTTAATGCCGACACCACATTGGACAGATAATCCCTTCGCTCACCTATCACCATAACCTCCTCACCCTCCGTGGTCCTTAACACCATTTGCTTAGCAGCACAATCTAGAGTTGCCCTATGCTTAACCAGCCAGTCCATTCCTAGAATAAGGTCGAATTCTCCTAACGGTAACTCCATCAAGTCTCCAGAGAAAATATTACCTTGTGTTTCTAAGGGCACATCCCTATACAGTTTGTCTACCCTAACCGAGTGACCCAAAGGACTTAGTACAAATACCCCACTCACAATCTTCTCAGAGTACACACCCAACGACTCAGATATGGCACATGCAACATACAAATGAGTGGATCCAATATCAACCAAGGCAGTATACGGCATGCTAGAAACCAAGAACGTACCAGTTATGACGTTGGGTGCATCGCCCTCCTCTCAATGACGAGCTGCAAACACCAACGCTGGCTATCGAGCCTCAACATTTCCAGCACCCCTACCAGGTGCCCCTCGACCTCGACCATTTCCATTTCCTCCCCTACCTTGTCCACGTCCTCTCGATGGTTGTGGTTCACCTCTCACTGGTTGAGCAACCCCCTGTTCAGTAATTTGAACCTGATCTATTTTCTGAGGAGAGTCTTTGACTCTATGCTCCATAGATCCACATCGAAAACAAGCATCGGAACGCTTCCTACACTCGCCCAGATGTACCTTACCACAGTCTCCCCAAATTAGTGGTCTAACCACGTTCATCGAAACTGCTCGAATTGGCTTCTCCACCCTTGCTCTCTTGACATTCCTATTTGCACCCCCCGAAGGTCCTGAATCCTTCCAGAAATAGTCCTGATCCTTCTCACGATTCTGCCTCTCAGCACGCTTCACTTCCTCGGCTATCTTAGCTTTCTCTACCAAAACCGCAAAGTCACGCTCCCTCTACGGAGCAGTCAGCACCTTAAGTTCATCTTTAAGACCATTCTCGAAGCGTACACTACACTCATACTCTGTAGCGACTATCCTCACAGCATACCGGCTCAGCCTCAAAAATTTAGCCTCGTACTCCGCAACCGTCTTACCTCCTTAAACCAGATTTAAGAATTCCTTCCTGCGGGCGTCCACATACTTGGCCCAACATATTTCCCTTTGAAGGTCGTCTTAAACAGCTCCCAAGTTACCCTATCAGCTGGGGTCCCATCTCTCACAATGAGCCACCACTGATAAGCCTAGTCTCGTAGCAACAATACGACTCCCTTTAGCTTCTGCTCCACAGAGCAGTCCAAGTCATCCATAATCTGTTCCGTAGCCTCCAACCAATATTTCGCCACATTCAGGGCTACACCAAATACGCCCCTAAAGATCTCCGCTCCGTTAGCCCAGAGTCGCTCAGAAATAGATCCTCGAATTCCATTACCCATACTTGCCCCGGCAACCCTTTTCAAAACACGAAGCATTGCCTGCGACAGGGCGTCATCCCTGGCACCACGATCATGAGAATCTACTTCCGTTGCCGGTGGTACCGGTGCATCTGCCACCAGTATATGCCCTGAAGACGAAGATCCTGCTCGAGCACTACTTCGGCCACGTCCACGGCCTCTTCCACAAGTGGCTCTCGTACTCATATCGTATTATCTGATTAGGAATTTTTATGCATCAATTAGATATTCCAGTGTTTATTACAGATTTTTTATGAATAGATAGTAATTCAGAGTTTGTTTTTGCAGAATCGAAGTCCAGCTACTGTCTCAGCCTCTTACCAAATCTTCCTACAGTTTTCAGTACCATCCTAACTAGGGTATCCTCGAAGGATTCCAGTGCAGACAGATAATTCAAAAAAATATTCAGAAAAGTTCAGAATGATACTTACAGACATGGGCCAGAGATTCGGGTGCCACCTTCTAAAGATCCAGATTTTGAAAACCGAGTTTCGTAACTTTGTAAAAAAAATTATTTTCAAAAAACCTTCATTTTTATAGACCCATTCCACAATCGAGTTGTTGCAACCGGGCTCTGATACCATAAAATGTAACACCCCAAACTCGACCTAGATATTATAACCGAATCCGACGTGCCACATTGAAGCGTTAAAAACATTTTATATTATTGATCTAGAAAAACTTACTTAGTGTTTTAAAGGTTAATCTTATTATAGGTTAATGTGAATGGAAGTTGTGCACTAGGTAGGAAACCAGAAAAGAGAAGGTGAGTCCATCGGACTGCTTAAGTACCAATCTCCCTTCAGATCCAATCCTAGACATGCAAACTACCATTGCCACACCTTAACTTATTGTATATTCTAAGGAAACCAATTCGACTAAGTCCATTTTAAGAAAAGTGATTAATTTTAGAAAACGTTTTTGTTACAGAAGTTTTGCTTTGTTGTCGTGATGTTTTGAAATCAACTACTGTTTTTGAAAACGCGCCCTAAAGTTACTCAATTTCAATAGTTAAAAATAAAACATATCTATTCTAACAAAACATATCAAAACCATTAAAAATAATTAAAGCGGCCTTATTACAATTAAAAACCCAGACCACAAAAGTAAATAAAAAGATGTCCAATTCACCAATAGAAAATCAAAATTTGTAGAACGTGTGGCCACTCCGAATCCCTCACAGCTCCAAGCCCACTATGGTTGGGGATTACCTGCGTGGATGGAAACATGGGGTGAGTTTGGAAACTCAGTGTGTAACATAATCGAACCATAGTCTATATCAGCTCAAACCACAGAAACAGATTAAGTTGGCCTTAGCCCAGAACAGATTTCAGAGTGAAGCCCATAGGCCAATAACAGAACAGAACAGATATTACATGTTTATGCAGAAACCCAACCCAAATCCAACCATATGCACCCCCGTCCAACCTTACACCTTGTGGGGTGACTACTCGACCCACCCAACCGCTACACGCAACAAAATTTGCAGCATGGCTGCCAGAAAAGATAATGTGACAGAGTCACCAGATACAGATATTTGTGACAGAGCCACCAGAACAGATATTTGTGGCAGAGCCACCAGATCAGATAATTGTGGCACAGCCACCAGGACGCTTCCTCCATAATATAACCCATGTCCCCATGCAACAGATATACAAATCATGTCATACAGAATCAGATCATGATGCATTTCAGTCAAAATTAACATTAGAGGTATAATTGTCATTTTGCACCTAGGGGTATAATGGTAATTTTTCATATTAGGGTATTCTAGTAATTTAACTATTTTAGGGTTTTCATGCATATTTCTACCATTTACGTGTTAACAGAAACACTTACCGAGCGTCCTTACTGTATTGGGCCCGTTGGCCCAATAAGCCGAAATATATCGAAGTGCACGAAATCGTGTGCATTGCAGTCTTATCAATTTAGATTACCGAACATGTTACTTAATCTATCTCATGAGCATTCGCACACTCGTAAGCTCATAAAATACTAATTTTTCAGCATTTAGGCTTTTTGGCTTTTGCCGACCTAGTCTATGAGAGGGTGTCAGTTACACATCTGTTAGGCGACGAAATGCTGACGAGTTACACACACACTAGTTGCCGACAGTCAATCACTAATTTGTTAACTATGAATCCAATCGCAACTTATATGCAGAACCCCTTACCAAAATCAGCCATTAACACTTCATGTACTAGAGATCCTACTTTTGCCGAATCTAGCGACTAGATCAAGATCCAATCGTTCCACTGGTCCAAGCCTTTGATCAGAAACCTCTAGATCACACTAACACCAAAACAAAATAATTGTCGCAACCCTTAGAGCCTTAAGCTCCAATCGACAGCCTCCCTAAGCCTTTAGGGATTTCAGCTCTTCTAAATCCCGAAATAAGTAGTAGATTTGAGTACTTACCACTGTTTCTCTCAGTCAATGATTCCACTTTAGTTCCTATGCAATTCTAATGCAAATCAATCCCTCAAATATTGGCACAAATTGAATCTCTAAAGGTCTAAAGATTCAGCTATGCCCCTAAGACTATAGTGTTTTCGGCTTTTGAAACTGTGAAATAAAAGATGATTTGATAACGAGGTTTTTGCAATGTTGTAGTCGACAGAGATTGGGGTTTAGAGAGTGTAAAAATCGGCTAGGAAAGATGAAAGAAAATTAGTAGAGGTTGGCTAGGAGAAATTGACAAAGCAATAGGTTTTCGAGATTTTGACTTTTATGGCAATCGACTATAAGGGCTTAGAAACGAATGGAATGGAAAGGTAGAATGGTAGGAAAGTTTCGGCTAGAGAAGAAAAGAAGAAGAAAAGAAAATGGAAGAAGAGAGGAGAAAAGAAAAAGAAAAGAGAATGGTCAGAAACGGCACTACACTCCCCCAAATGCTGAATTTACAACCATTAGGAGACCTAGCCGAATTTTGCCCTTACAGAATCCCTTGGCCGGCCAACTCTTGCTCCTCAAGAGTCCACCATTCGGCCAACACTACACTCCCTAATCAGCTCCTAAATCTTCTCCCTTATCCCATCCTTACTTAATCTCTTGAATCCCTCAAACTCTTCCTGACAGAGTTCCACTTAAGTTCCATCACATCCTCTTTCTGTTCACAAAAATAATACCACAATCTGCTTACCTTGTGACTCAAACCTTAGCTCTCCCTAATCATCCACACACCACTTTTTAAGCACCCTAGTGGTGTCACATGCCACTTTGGCACATGCCTTCTTGTGGCTTATTTTACCCATTAAATTTTAAAAGCCCAAACTACCAGAACCCTTTTTTCTTTTAGAATTAAGATCAGTTAAATCTTCTGGTTTTTAACTTAGACTTGGGCCTTCTAAAGGCCCACTAACATACTCAGACCTACATGAAGCAGTCAAAACACAGTAATCCTAAAATTCTCTAAAATTTTCAAAAATCCCAAAAATCCCGAAAATTGGGGCGTTCAACTGTAGTAAGTATAGTTACCATTGACTGATGAATATCTTTCACAAATTAACCATGTTTGAATAATAAAAACACTGATGGTATCTCAAAGAAAATTCAGAAGAGTAATATCACGCATACTCAGTAGAATTAATTATGACAAAGACAATATAATTTTGCATATTGGTAATTCAGGGCTTCAATCAGTAGAAGTAGAAAATGGTATCATATGAACCTTGTCATCCAATCTTATATCAATCATGATGAATTAGAAAGCCCAAGTAAGATAGAGCAAAACCGCTCATGAATCAACCAAACTTACAGTAATTCCATCTAATATAATTAGCCAACTTTGAAATATGATAAATATTGCATCTGAAAAAGAACAATTTCATATCCCTTTGGGAATAACAAAACTTATAGAGTACCCAGAAGATATTGCTGTAATACCCCTGATTATAACAGCTGCATTCAAATATCAGTGCAATTTCATCACTATTCCACAACTAATAAAGTCATAAATAATCTTACATTATTTAGTTCACTGAAAGAGTCAATTCGGAAGATTTTTTGACTAATCCATTCTGCAAATATCATATCTAAATAAGTCGTTTCCTCATGAATAACTTCTTCCTTAACAATGACATCACATATTCAAAATAATCCTCAGAAAAATCTGATATCTCTTTTAATACCGTCTTTATTTATTAACCCATTCTCAATGTTGACTACATTATTAATCATTCAACCTTTGAACCCTTCTTTCACACTTATGAACTTAATCAATATAAATCTTGCGAATTTCATTGTATAAAACTGTACTGGTGAGGGGGTGGAGATCGTAAGCCTCAAAATTTAACTTTCATATATATACTCATATAACATAACATTTATCATTCTCATGTACTATAAAACATTTATCCATACCTTTTCAAATTTTGTTTCATCATAAGTAACATTTTACTCAGATACTTGAGTATCTCTTTTGAAATCATCGAAATTAGCTCGATTGGAAAGCATCTCTGTCTATTTGTGAAACAATTTTCATTAGAGTTGGGAGATATCACATTATCACAGGTTATATAATGGCATGTATTTCTAGACTCCACATATGCTAGGTTCAGTCTGAGAACCAACTAAATCGTAGATCTGATACCACTAAATGTAACATCCCTAACTCGTATCCATCGTCAAAACAGGGTTACGAAGCATTACTAAAACTTTTAGAACATTTTCAGACAATTCAAACATTTACTATTCATTTCTCGAGATTTATTCATAACGTCCCTTAAATGGACCCTCGAAGCCTAAAACGAGCATTAGAACCGAGTCGTGACTTAATAAAAACTCTAAGAATTTTTCACAAAATTTCAAAATTTTTCCAAGGTGCAGGGCTCACACTCCTCTGTGGTCCAAGGGACACCCGTGTGACCCTAGGACACGCCCGTGCTATAGGCCGTGTTTGACCCCGTGTACCTCTCTAACTTGTGCACATGGCGATGCCACACACCCATGTGCTAGGTCGTATGGTTAATTAAATTCTTTCGAAATTAAGTGCAAGTTTGACACGGCCAAGACACGCCCGTGTACCACATACAGTTGAGAGACACGTCTGTGTCTCTGCACGTGTGCTCAATTTTGAGCATTCTGTTTCCTTGAATTTAAGGTGCAGGGGACAGACGGCCTAACCACACATGTAACACCCCTATCCCATAACCATCGCAGGAATAGGTAAGGGGCATCACCGGACGGACAGAGCATTTTAGAACAATACAGAATGACAAATATCAAATAACATTAATACATAAGCATTCAACCACAATTCACACTTTAAGATGGTCTACGAGACCAAAAACATACATTTAAGAAAGGTCGGGACTAAACCAAACCCATTCAGAATTTTCATAACTTAATCAAACTTTTCAAAACTGACAAAGTCACACGCCCGTGTGCCAAGGCCATGTGACCCACACGGGCACAAGACACGCCCATGTGGTCAAACCGTGCCAAAAAAAGGTCCTATACTAAATTTTTCACACGGCCAATAGGCATGGCCGTGTGCCATGGCCGTGTAAAATTTAGCTAGCTACTGACTTTTTCATACGGCCACAAGGCACGCCCGTGTTCCTTGACATTATGACACAAGGCAGGCATGGTTTAAGCCAATTTGCCACCCCATTTGGGTCCAATCCTACAAGCAACAATATACAACATTCATATCATCATTCTCAACCAATTTCATACTTAAAAATGACCATTTCACATTAGAACATGGCACATTACAAACATACATCAAAACAATGCACAAACATATCATTTGCTAGCCAATTGACATGGCATAACATATATATACATATCAAGCTTACATTTTTAAACCTTCTAGCCTATACATGCCATACTTATAAATATGTACATTTCCAAAAGTACCAAAATGAGCTTGATAGTGTGGTGACAATCCTCGACTATCCCGAGCCTTCCGTAGCTACGATAACTGTAAAACAGAGAGAATTCACATAGAGTAAGCTACAAAGAGCTTAGTAAGTCAAATACAATTACACAACTAGTATAACCTATAAGTAACAGTTAATGGCCAGAAATCACCACCGTCTCATAGAATATTTCCTTACTTCACAGAAACATAGTCTTTTCTATTCAGAAATCTAGTACGATACAAACATACTTGTATGAATTATACATTCCATATTTTATTCCTTATCTCATACTTTATCATCGGACAATTTAGAAATAGAATGGAGATTTACAGACGGGTACAATGCTGACGTCCCAAACGTGGTCTTACATGTAATTTGATATCGAAGCCTCTGTCCCAGACAGGGTCTTACACAAACTATCAGATTGAGGCTTGTGTCCCAGACACGGTCTTATACGATATCTCAGATCAATGTCAACGTTCTTCCAGGAACTTACAGAGCTTCTTATACACCGGCATATTATCAGAGTTTATTCATCAGGCTCTCAAGGCCTTCCAATGCAGATCACAGTTTATATACGCAGAATTTAACCATCTGAACTCGTAAGTGTTGTTTGACTTACCTCGTACGAATTTCGGACGAACCGAGTCAACTATTCAACTACTTTAGAATTCCCTCGATCTAAATTCGATTTTCTTTGTTCTTGATCTAATACAATTTAAATTCAACCATTCAATCATTCATTTCATTTCATTCAAAATATTAACATATTAATCAATTTCCCATTTTGCATTTTATTAATTAACATAAAATTTTACCTAACACATGTCCAAAATTGTCCACCATTAACATAAATGGTAAATTCAACATGCAAGGGCCCTTATTTTAAAAGCCAAGGCCAAATAGCCCCATTAACAAATAGGATGCAACTTTTGCATTTTATGCGATTAAGTCATTTTTCATAATTAAGCACAGAAACAGACAAATTAAATCACAAAAATTACACATATGCAAATTTACATATCACAGACACAGAAAATAATATTAAAATATTTTTTGGACTCGGATTTGTAGTCTCAAAACCACTATTCTTACTAGGGTCTAAACTGGACTGATACAATTCTCCCCCTGTAGGGATTTTCGTCCCCGAAAATCTTACCATTAAACATATTTGGATATTGTTATTTCATTGCATCTTTAGGCTCCCATGTAGCCTCTTCTACTCTGTGTCTATGCCACAGTACTTTGACTAACGAAATTCTCTTATTAAGTGATTCTTTAATCTCACGAGATAGAATTCGAATCGGCTTTTCTTCATAAGTCATATCAGAATGGATTTCAATATCAGACAGAGAAATTACATGCGAAGGGTTAGATCTGTATTGTCGAAGCATCGATACGTGAAATACATTGTGAATCTTTTCTAATTCAGATGGTAGTCTCAATCTATAAGCAACCGACCCAACCCGCTCAATGATTTCATACGGTCCGATGAACCTCGGACTCAACTTGCCCCTTTTTACCAAATCAGAACAGTTTCTTCTATGGAGATACCTTCAAAAATACTTTATCACCGATCTCATATTCGATATCTTTTCATTTTAAATCTGCATAAGACTTCTGACGATCAGAGGCAGCTTTCAGACTATCTCGAATTATTTTCACATTCTGTTCTATTTCTTTTATCAAATCAATACCGTAAATCTTATTCTCACTGAGCTTAGACCAGTATAACGGAGTTCTACACTTTCTACCATATAAAGCTTCGTACGGTGCCATTTTAATGCTCGATTGAAAACTATTATTATGAGCTAATTCAATCAAGGGTAAATGTTGTTCCCACGTGCCTTCAAACTCAAGAATGCTACATCTCAAAATATCTTTCAGTATCTGAATAACCCGCTCAGATTGACCATCTGTTTGCGGATGATAAGCAGTGTTGAAATGCAATTTAGCACCCAGAGCATCTTGCAATTCCCTCTAGAATCGCGATGTAAATCTCGTATCTCTATCTAACACAATCGACAATGGCACACCATGTAACCTTACGATATCAGAAATGTATAACTCCACTAGTTTATCGAGTGAATAATCAGATCGAATCAGAATAAAATGAGCTAACTTCATCAATCTGTCAACTACAACCCTGATTGCATCTTTCTTTCTCAGAGACAAAGGCAAACCCGATACAAAATCCATGGTCACTTGATCCCATTTCCATTCTGGAATCATAATCGGTTGCAACATACCTGATGTTCAACTTTAACTTGCTGACAGATCAAGCATTTAGAAACAAAATCAGAAATATCTCTTTTCATTCCCAGCCACCAGTATAGTTGTTTCAAATCATTATACATTTTCGTACTCCTCGGATGTACAGAAAATCTACTACTATGATCCTCACTCAAAATCATCTGACTTAACTCTAGATTCCTTAGAACGCAAAGTCTATTTTTGAATCTCAAACAATCATCAATGTTAACCCGGAATTCAGAATCACATAGAGTTAGTTTAGTTATCAATTCATTATCAGATTTCTGATCCTCGGAGATTTGCTGTATAAACAAGGGCTTTGCTTTCGTTTCGGCACAAACCAAGGTATCATCAGACAGTGCTAAATGAGCATTCGTCATTCGCAATGCAGACAATGATTTATGACTCAAAGCATCAATAACTTGCTTGTAGTCTTTTAACAATTCTAACCATCTTCTCTGTCGCAGATTCAAATCTTTTTGCGTCATTAACTATTTTAGACTTTTATGATCAGAAAACACGTGACATTTCTCACCGAACAGATAGTGATGCCAGATTTTCAAGGCAAACACAATAGCAGTTAACTCAAGATCGTGTGTCGGATAGTTC
The DNA here is from genome assembly GCA_025698475.1 of Gossypium anomalum. NCBI lineage: Eukaryota > Viridiplantae > Streptophyta > Magnoliopsida > Malvales > Malvaceae > Gossypium > Gossypium anomalum. The sequence continues at coordinate 48,084,072 of CM046965.1, forward strand.
TTTTCATGTGGCTTGAACTGTCTCGAAGAATAAGTAATGACTTTACCTTCTTGCATTAACACACATCCCAGACCAATCAACGATGCATCACTGTAAATTACAAATTCTTTTCTCGATTTAGGTTGTACTAATACCGGAGCTTCAGTCAACAAATCTTCTAACTGCACAAAACTATTCTGACACTTTTCTGACCACTCAAACTTCACATCTTTTGAAGTAATTTTGTCAATGGAGTCACAATCATCGAGAAACCTTTTACAAAACTTCTATAGTAACTAGCAAGTCCCAGAAAACTACAGACTTCAGATTCATTTCTCGGAGGTTTCCAATCCATAATAGCTAAAATTTTACTCGGGTCAACTCAGATACCAGAGACTGATACAATATGGCCCAGAAAACCAACTTCACGCAACTAGAATTCACATTTACTGAACTTTGCATACAACTGTTTATCTCGTAGTGTCTGTAGCACTATCCTCAAATGCTCGACATGTTCCGATTTTTTACGTGAATCAATCAATATGTCATCAATAAATACAACAACAAATTGATCTAAATACTGTCTGAAAATCCTATTCATCAAATCCATAAAAATAGCAGGTGCATTCGTTAATCCAAAAGGCATAACTAAAAATTCATAATGCCCATACCCTGTTCTAAAAGCAGTTTTCGGAATGTCGGAATCCTTTACTCGCAACTGGTAGTAACCTGATCTCAGATCAATCTTTGAAAACACAGTAGCACCTTTAATTGATAGAATAAGTCATCAACCAGGGGCAGAGGATATTTGTTCTTTATAGTCACTTTATTAAGCTGGCGGTAATCATTACACATTCTCATTGTGCCATCTTTCTTTTTCACAAACAGATCAGGAGCACTACAAGGTGAAAAACTCGGTCTAGCAAATCCTCTATCGGTCAATTCTTGCAACTGAGATTTCAATTCTTTTAGTTTAGTCGGATCCATTCTATACGAAGTTATCGATATCTGAGTAGTACCAGGTACCAATTCAATGCCAAACCCAACTTCTCGAATCGGAGGCAAACCAGGTAATTCTTCAGGAAACACATCAGAAAATTCACAGATAACAAGCACTGATTCAATTTTCTTATCATCCATTTTCGAGTATAACACATAAGCTAAGTAGGCTTCATAACCTTTCTTTACTTAATTCCGAGCTTTCATTGCAAATATCACAACTGGTAGCCCATTTAGATCACTAGACTCAATTTGAATTATCTCATCATTCTTACACCTTAAGTCAATGACTTTTCTTTTGCAGTTCACAATAGCATCATGCAAAGTTAACCAATCCATTCCTAGGATTATATCAAATTTGTCGAAAGGCAAAAGCATCAGATCAACAGGAAAACAGATATCTTGAATCAATAACGGGTAATTCTTGCAGACTTTATCGACCAAAACACTTTTGCCTAAGGGGTTCGATACTTTAACTACAAATTCAGTAGACTCTACAGGCAAAGCCTTACTATGTACTAAAATCATACAAATATAAGAATGCGTTGATCTAGGGTCTATCAATGCAATCACAGAAGTATCATAAAGAGTGAAAATACCAGTAATCACGACAAAAGACGAGGCTTCCTCACGAGCCCAAATTACATAGGCTCTGGCAAGTGCTCAGGCCTCAGATCTAACCGCAGTGTCCCTAGTAGCTCTTTAATCACCACTTGTATTTCTCGTATTTCTAGAAGGTCTACCTCTAGCTAAGGTATTACTCGGTCTTAAATTCTATACATTCTCTAGCTCAGTAGGTTTAGAACAATCTCTTACAAAATGATCCAGAGATCTGCATCAGAAACAGGCTCGATTATTCAATCCACAATTTCTCGGATGTCTTTTACCACAGGGTTTACACTCAGGTTTCTCAGATCGGACATTCTCGACACTGCAGTAGAAGTAGTAGGGGCTTTGGTGTTCGAATACGATCTAGCTCGATCTCGATTCAAATGTCCCACATTAGTATTTGAACAGTTCTGATCATCTCAGAATTTCTTTGACCCAGACTGAAATGATTTACTCAAAAATCTCTTTCCAGCATCTCTAGCTTCAAAATCAGCATTTCTTTTCTCTTTACTTAATTCTTCAGCCTTACAAGCTCGCTCAACGAGCACCACCATTTCTTTAATCTCTAAAATCTCGACTAGTAGACGAATATCTTCATTTAATCCATCCTCAAACCTTTTTCACATTATTTCTTCATTCGATACACATTCCCGAGCATACTGGCTGAATCTCCCAAATTCACGTTCGTATTCAGTAACTGACATACGACCTTGTTTAAGCTCGAGAAACTCTTTACGTTTCTGATCAATGAATCTTTGACTAATGTATTTCTTTCGAAATTCAGCTTGAAAGAAATCCCAAGTAACTCTTTGACTTGGAACCACAGATATTAAAGTTTTCCACTAATGGTACGCTGTGTCTCTCAAAAGTGAAACAACACATTTAACACATTCCTCTGGATTCAGAGACATTTCATCAAATACCCGTATCATATTTTTTAACCAGAATTCAGCACTCTCAGCATCATCATTCATTGTAACTCAGAATTCTTCAGCCCCATACTTTCTAATCTTATCAACTGGTGGTCTACTAGACTGAACTGGATTCATGGAAGTTATAACAGGAATTTGAGAAGGATTAACCGGGGGTGAAGGTTGTTGTACAGCTGGGTTGGCTCTAATGTATTGGGTGAACCAATCATTCATCATCTGATAGAAGGCTTGCTTAGCCTCGCTATCACGGCTACTCATAGCCGGTTGAGAATTATCTTGCACCGTCCCTTGCGCGGGAGCAGGCGCAACATCATCAGCTACGGCTCTATTGAGATCCATTGCTATATAAAAGCACACTTTAATGTCAGGATTCATCACACTATCACAATTTCAGACATATGGCATGTATAGCTAGACTCACACACGCTATGGTAGTCCTAGAACTGACTAAACTATAGCTCTGATACCAATAAAATGTAACAGCCCTATCCCGTAACCGTCGCCAGAATAGGTAAGGGGCATCACCAGACGGACAGAGCATTTTAGTACAATACAAAATCATAGATATCAAATAAATTAATACATAAGCATTCAACCACAATTCACACTTTAAGATGGCCTACGAGACCAAAAACGTACATTTATGAAAGGTCAGGACTAAACTGAACCTATTCAAAATTTTCATAACTTAATCAAACTTTTCAAAATTGACAAAGTCACATGCCCGTGTGCCTAGGCCGTGTGACCCACACGGGCTCAAGATACGCCCATGTGGTCCAACTATGCCAAAAAGAGGTCCTATACTGACTTTTTCACATGGCCAATAGGCATGGCTGTGTGCCATGACCGTGTAAAATTTAGGTAGCTACTGACTTTTTCACACGGCCACAAGGCACGCCCGTGTTCCCTGACCGTGTGACACAAGGCAGGCTTGGTTTAAGCCAATTTGCCACCCCATTTGGGTCCAATCCTACAAGAAACAATATACAACATTCATATCATCATTCTCAACCAATTACATACTTAAAAATGACCATTTCACATTAGAACATGGCACATTACAAACATACACCAACACAATGCACAAACTTATCATTTGCTAGCCAATTGACATGGCATAACATATATACATATCAAGCTTACATTTTTAAACCTTCTAGCCTATACATGCCATACTTATAAATATGTACATTTCCAAAAGTACCAAAATGAGCTTGGTAGTGTGGTGACAATCCTCGACTATCCCGAGGCTTCCGTAGCTACAATAACAATAAAACAGACAGAATTCACACAGAGTAAGCTACAAAGAGCTTAGTAAGTCAAATACAATTACACAACTAATATAACCTATAAGTAACAGTTAATGGCCAGAAATCACCACCGTCTCATAGAATATTTCCCTACTTCATAGAAACATAGTCTTTTCTATTTAAAAATCTAGTACGATACAAACGTACCTGTATGAATTATATACATTCCATATGTTTATTCTATATCTCATAATTTATCATCGGACAATTCAGAAACGGAATGGAGATTTACAGACAGGTACAATGCCGACGTCCCAAAAGTGGTCTAACATGTAATTCGATATCCAAGCCTCTGTCCCAGACAGGGTCTTACACAAAATCTCAGATCAAGGCCTGTGTCCCAGACACGGTCTTACACGATATCTCAGAATAATGTCAACATTCTTCTAGGAACTTACAGAGCTTCTTATACACCAGCATATTCCCAGAGTTTATTCATCAGGCTGTCAAGGCCATCCAATGCAAATTACAGTTATATACGCAGAATTTAATTAACTTAACTCGTAAGTGTAGTTTGACTTACGTCGTATGAATTTTGGACGAACTGAGTCAACTATTCAACTACTTTAGACTTCCCTCAATCTAAATTTAATTTTCTTTGTTCTTGATCTAATACAATTCAAATTCAACCAATCAATCATCCATTTCATTCAAAATAATCCTTCAACACATATTTAGGGCACTTTGCATTTTAGTCCTTTAATTTTCACACCTTGACAATTTAGTCTATTTTTCACAAAATCACAAATTTGCAAAATTCACCCAGACTATAGCTTGGCCGAATATACACGGCTTCCCTACAAGCCCGAATAACACATTAAATTCATAATTTAGTCCTTCAAAACCTCATTTTCACAAATTAGCCCAATTAGCTCTATTTCATAAAAATTCAAAGATAAAGCGTATAAATTATCTACCAAGCCTTCTTAATTCTTCCAAGAACATCACAAAACTCATGAGAACAACAATGGCATTCCATGAAATCTTTAACAGAAGTAGAAATTCAGACATAGGCTTTGAAGAACATGAAGCAACGATCACAAAAATGTACAAATTATCAAAAACGGACGAAAATTCGTACCTTAATGAAAGAAATTCATGGCCAAACGAAATGAAGCTTAAAACCCTTTCTTCGTTTCTAATTTTGGTAGAGAAAGATGAATAAAATGGCCACATTTTGTTTTGTTTTTGATTAATATTAGCATATTAATCAATTTCCTATTTTGCCCATTATTAATTAACATAAAATTTTACCTAACACATGTCCAAAATTGTCCACCATTAACATAAATGGTAAATTTGACATGCAAGGACCCTTATTTTAAAAGCCAAGGCCAAATAACCCCATTAACAAATAGCATGCAACTTTTGCATTTTACGCGATTAAGTCCTTTTTCATAATTAAGCACAGAAATAGGCAAATTAAATCACAGAAATTTCACAGATGCAAATTCACATATCACAGACACAGAAAATAATATTAAAATATTTTTTAGACTCGGATTTGTAGTCTCGAAACCACTATTCTTACGAGGGTCTAAACTAAACTGTTACAATTCTCCCCCTGTAAGGATTTTTGTCCCCAAAAATCTTACCATTAAATAGATTCAGATATTGTTGTTTCATTGCATCTTCAGGCTCCCATGTAGCCTCTTCTACTCTGTGTCTATGCCATAGTACTTTGACTAACAATATTCTCTTATTACGTGATTCTTTAATCTCACGAGACAGAATTCGAATCGGCTTTTCTTCATAAGTCATATCAGAATGGATTTTAATATCAGATGGAGAAATTACATGCGAAGGGTCAGATCTGTATCGTCGAAGCATCGATACCTGAAATACTTTGTGAATCTTTTCTAATTCAGATGGTAGTTTCAATCTATAAGCAAACGGCCCAACTCGCTTAATGATTTCATACGGTCTGATGAACCTCGGACTCAACTTGCCCCTTTTTACCAAATCGGAAGAGTTTCTTCCACAGAGATCCCTTCAAAAATACTTTATCACCGATCTCATATTTGATATCTTTTCATTTTAAATCTGCATAAGACTTCTAACGATCAGAGGCAGCTTTCAGACTATCTCAGATTATTTTCACTTTATGTAATAGTTTCTTTTATCAGATTAATACTGTAAATCTTATTCTCACTGAGCTCAGACCAGTATAACGGAGTTCTACACTTTCTACCGTATAAGGCTTCGTACGGTGCCATTTTAATGCTCGATTGAAAACTATTATTATAAGCAAATTCAATCAAGGGTAGATGTTGTTCCCACGTACCTTTGAACTCAAGAATACAACATCTCAACATATCTTTCAGTATCTGAATAACCCAGTCAGATTGACCATCTGTTTGCAGATGAAAAGCAGTGCTGAAATGTAATTTACTACCCAGAGCATCTTGTAATTTCCTCCAGAATCGCGATGTAAATCTTGGATCTCTATCTGACACAATCGAAATGGCACACCATATAACCTTACGATATCAGAAATGTATAACTCAGCTAGTTTATCGAGTGAATAATCAAATTGAATTGGAATAAAATAAGCTAACTTCATTAATCTATCAACTACAACCTAAATTGCATCTTTCTTTCTCGGAGACAAAGGCATACCTAATACAAAATCCATGGTCACTTGATCCCATTTCATTCCGAAATCATAATCGGTTGCAACAGACCTGATGGTACCTGATGTTCAGCTTTAACTTGCTGATAGATTAAGCATTTAGAAACAAAATCAGAAATATCTCTTTTCATTCTCGGCCACTAGTATAGTTGTTTCAAATCATTATACATTTTCGTACTCCCCGGATGTACAGAAAATCTACTACTATGATCCTCACTCAAAATCATCTGAATTAACTCTGGATTCCTTGGAATACAAAGTCTATTTCTGAATCTCAAACAATCATCAACGTCAACCCGGAATTCGGAATCACATAGAGTTCGTTTAGCTATCAATTCATTATCAGATTTTTGAGCCTTGGAGATTTACTGTATAAACAAGTGTTTTGCTTTCATTTTGGCACAAACCAAGGTATCATCAGACAGTGCTAAATGAGCATTCATCGCACGCAATGCAGACAATGATTTTTGACTCAAAGCATCTGTTACGACATTTGCTTTGCCAAGATGATAATCAATAACTAGCTCGTAGTCTTTTAACAATTCTAACCATCTTCTCTGTCGCAGATTCAAATCTTTTTGCTTCATTAAATACATCAGACTTTTATAATCAGAAAACACATGACATTTCTCACTAAGCAGATAGTGACACCAGATTTTCAAGGCAAACACAATAGCAGCTAACCCAAGATCGTGTGCTGGATAGTTCTTTTCATGTGGCTTCAACCGTCTCGAAGCATAAGTAATGACTTTACCTTCTTGTATTAACACATATCCCATACCAATCAACGAAGAATTGCTGTAAATTACAAATTCTTTTCCTGATTCAGGTTGTACTAATACAGGAGCTTCAGTCAACAACGCTTTCAACTACAGAAATTTGTTCTAACACTTTTCTAACCACTAAAACTTCACATCTTTCTAAAGCAATTTTGTCAATTGAGTCACAATCATTGAGAATCCTTTTACAAATCTTCTATAGTAACCAGCAAGTCCCAGAAAACTATGGACTTCAGATACATTTCTCAGAGGTTTCCAATCCATAATAGCTAAAATTTTACTCGGGTCAACTCGGATACCAGAGACTGATACAATATGGCCCAGAAAACCAACTTCACGCAACCAAAATTCACATTTACTGAACTTTATATACAACTATTTATCTCTCTGTGTCTGTAGCACTATTCTCAAATGCTCGACATGTTCAGGTTTGTTATGTGAATAAATCAATATGTCATCAATAAATACAACAACAAATTGATCTAAATACGGTCTAAAAATCCTATTCATCAAATCCATAAAAATAGCAGGTGCATTCGTTAACCAAAAGGCATAACTAAAAATTCATAATGCCCATACCCTGTTCTAAAAGCAGTTTTCGGAATGTCAGAGACCTTTACTCGTAACTTGTAGTAACCCGATCTCAGATCTATCTTTGAAAACACAGTAGCACCTTTCACTTGATTGAATAAGTCATCAATCCGGGGCAGAGGATATTTGTTCCCTATAGTCACTTTGTTAAGCTGGCGGTAATCAATACACATTCTCATTGTGCCATCTTTCTTTTTCACAAACAAAATAGGAGCACCCCAATGTAAAAAACTCAGTCTAGCAAATCCTCTATCGGTCAATTCTTGCAATTGAGATTTCAATTCTTTTAGTTCAGTCGGAGACATTCTGTACAGAGTTACCGATATCGGAGTAGTACCAGGTACCAATACAATGCCAAACTCAACTTCTCAAATCAGAAGCAAACCAGGTAATTCTTCAGGAAACACATCACAAAATTCACAGACAACAGGCACTGATTCAATTTTCTTATCATCCATTTTCGAGTCTAACACATAAGCTAAGTAGGCTTCACAACCTTTCTTTACATAACTCCGAGCTTTCATTGCAGATATCACAGCTGGCAGCCCATTCAGATCACTAGACTCAATTCGAATTATCTCATCATTCTTACACCTTAAGTCAATGACTTTTCTTTTGCAGTTCACAATAGCATCGTGCAAAGTTAACCAATCCATTCCCAGGATTATATCAAATTTGTCAAAAGGCAAAAGCATCATATCAGTAGGAAAACAGATATCTCAAATCAATAACGGGCATTTCTTGCAGACTTTATCAACCAAAACACTTTTTCCTAAGGGGTTCGATACTTTAACTACAAATTTAGTAGACTCTACAGGCAAAGTCTTACTATGTGCTAAATTCATACAAATATAAGAATGCGTTGATCTAGGGTCTATCAATGCAATCACAAAAGTATCATAAAGAGTGAAAATACCAGTAATCATGTCAGGAGACGAGGCTTCCTCACGAGCCCGGATTACATAGGCTCTGGCAAGTGCTCATGCCTCAGATCTAACAGCAATGTCTCGAGTAGCTCTTTGATCACCATTTGTATTTCTCGTATTTCTGGAAGGTCTACCTCTAGCTGAAGGATTACTCGGTCTTGAATTCTTTACATTCTCTTGCTCAGTAGTTCAGAACAATCTCTTACAAAATGATCTAGAGATCCGCATCAGAAATAGGCTCAGTCATTCAATCTACAATTTCTCGGATGTCTTTTACCACAGGTTTTACACTCAGGTTTCTCAGATCGGACATTCCCGACACTTGTAGCAGAAGTAACAGGGGCTCTGGTGTTTGAATACGATCTAGCTTGATCTCGATTCAAATGTCCCACATTAGAATTTGAACAATTCTGATCATCTCAGAATTTTTTTGACCCAGACTGAAATAATTTACTCAAAGATCTCTTTCTAGCATCTCTAGCTTCAGAATCAGCATTTCTTTTCTCTTTACTTAATGCTTCAGCCTTACAAGCTCGCTCAAGGAGCACTACCATTTCTTTAATCTCTAAAATCCCGACTAGCAGACGAATATCTTCATTTAATCCATCCTTAAACCTTTTTCACATTATTGCTTCATTCGATACACATTCCCGAGCATACTGGCTCAATCTCCCAAATTCACGTTCGTATTCAGTAACTGACATACGACCTTATTTAAGCTCGAGAAACTCTTTACGTTTCTGATCAATGAATCTTTGAATAATGTATTTATTTCAAAATTCAACTTGAAAGAAATCTTAAGTAACTCTTTGACTCGGAACCACAGATATTAAAGTTTTCCACCAATGGTACGTCGTGTCTCTTAGAAGAGAAACAACACATTTAACACATTCCTTTATATTTAGAGGCATTTCATCAAATACCCGTATCGTATTTTCTAACCAGAATTCGGCACTTTCAGCATCATCAATTATTGTAGCTCGGAATAATTCAGCCCCATACTTTCTCATCTTCTCAACTGGTGGTCTACTAGACTGAACTGGATTCATGGAAGTCATAATAGAAATTTGAGAAGGATTAACCGGGGGTGGAGGTTGTTGTACAGTCGGGTTGGTTCTAATGCATTGGGTGAACCAATCATTCATCATCTGATAGAAGGCTTACTTAGCTTCGCTATCACGGCTACTCATAGCCGGTCGAGAATCATCTTGCACCATCCCTTGCGCGGGAGCAGGCGCAACATCGTCAGCTACGGCTCTATTGGGATCCATTGCTATATAAAAGCACACTTTAATGTCAGCTACGGCTATTCACACACGTTATGGTAGTCCTAGAACCGACTAAACCGTAGCTCTGATACCAATAAAATGTAACACCTATATCCCGTAACCGTCGCCAGAATAGGTAAGGGGCATTACCAGATGGGCAAAGTATTGTAGAACAATACAGAATCATAGATATCAAATAACATTAATACATCAGCATTCAGCCACAATTCACACTTTAAGATGGTCTACGAGACTAAAAACGTACATTTAAGAAAGGTCAGGACTAAATCGAACCTATTCAGAATTTTCATAACTTAACCAAACATTTTAAAACTGGCAAATTCACACGCCCATGTTCCCACACGGGCACAAGACACGCCGATGTGGTCCAACTGTGCCAAAAAGAGGTCCTATACTGACTTTTTCACATGGCCAATAGGCATGGCTGTGTGCCATGACCGTGTAAAATTTAGGTAGCTACTGACTTTTTCACACGGCCACAAGGCACGCCCGTGTTCCCTGACCGTGTGACACAAGGCAGGCTTGGTTTAAGCCAATTTGCCACCCCATTTGGGTCCAATCCTACAAGAAACAATATACAGCATTCATATCATCATTCTCAACCAATTTCATACTTAAAAACGACCATTTTACATTAGAACATGACACATTACAAACATAAACCAAAACAATGCACAAACTTATCATTTGCTAGCCAATTGACATAGCATAACATATATACATACATATCAAGCTTACATTTTTAAACCTTCTAGCCTATACATGCCATACTTATAAACATTTAAATTTCCAAAAGTACCAAAATGAGCTTGATAGTGTGGTGACAATCCTCGACTATCCTGAGCCTTCCATTGCTACGATAACTGTAAAACAGACAGAATTCGAACGGAGTAAGCTACAAAGGGCTTAGTAAGTCAAATACAATTACACAACTAATATAACCTATAAGTAACAGTTAATGGCCAGAAATCACCACCGTCTCATAGAATATTTCCTTACTTCACAGAAACATAGTCTTTTCTATTCAAAAATCTAGCACGATACAAAAGTACCTGCATGAATTATACATTCCATATATTTATTCCATATCTCATACTTTATCATCGGACAATTCAGAAACGGAATAGAGATTTACAGACGGGTACAATGCCGAAGTCCCAGACGTAGTCGTACATGTAATTCGATATCGAAGCCTCTGTCCCAGATAAGGTCTTACACGAAATATCAGATCGAGGCCTGTGTCTCAGACACGATCTTACACGATATCTCAAATCAATGTGAACGTTCTTCTAGGAACTTACAGAGCTTCTTATAAACCAGCATATTATCAGAGTTTATTCATCAAGCTCTCATGGCCATCCAATGCAGATCACAGTTTATATACGCAGAATTTAATCAACTTAACTGGTAAGTGTAGTTTAACTTACCTCGTACGAATTTTAGACGAACCGAGTCAACATTCAACTACTTTAGACTTCCCTCGATCTAAATTCGATTTTCTTTGTTCTTGATCTAATACAATTCAAATTCAACCATTCAATCATTCATTTCATTCAAAATAATCCATGAACACATATTTAGGGCACTTTGCATTTTAGTCCTTTAATTTTCACACTTTCACAATTTAGTCTATTTTTCAAAAAATCACAAATTTGCAAAATTCACCAGGACTATAGCTTGGCCGAATGTACATGGCTTCCCTACAAGCCCAAATAACACATCAAATTCACAATTTAGTCCTTCAAAACCTCATTTTTACAAATTAGCCCAATTAGCTCTATTTCATAAAAATTCAAAGATAAAGCTTATAAATTATCTACCAAGCCTTCTTAATTCATCCAAGAACATCACAAAACTCATGATAACAACAATCGCATTTCATGAAATCTTTAACAGAAGCAGAAATTCAGACATGGGCTTTGAAGAACATGAAGCAACAATCACTGAAACGTAGAAATTATCAAAAGCGGACGAAAATTTGTACCTTAATCAAAGAAATTCATGGCCGAATGAAATGAAGCTTAAAACCCTTTCTTCTTTTCTAATTTCGGTAGAGAAAGATGAATAAAATGGCCACATTTTATTTTGTTTTTGATTAATATTAACATATTAATCTATTTCCCATTTTTTCCCTTTTTTAATTAACATAAAATTTTACCTAACACATGTCCAAAATTGTCCACCATTAACATAAATGGTAAATTTGACATGCAAGGACCCTTATTTTAAAAGCCAAGGCCAAATAACCCCATTAACAAATAGCATGCAACTTTTGCATTTTATGCAATTAAGTCCTTTTTCATAATTAAACACAGAAATAGACAAATTAAATCACAGAAATTTCACAGATGCAAATTCACATATCACAGTCCCAAAACCACTATTTTGACAAGGGTCTAAACTGAATTGTTACAACACACCCATGTACCAGGCCATGTGTCACACACGGTCTAGACACATGCCCGTGTGTCTGCTCGTGTGGACAAAATAAATCCATTCCTAACTTTGTTTCTCACCCAAAATCATACCAAATTCCTGCACCAAACTTACATCCAAATACAAACCAACCCAAGCATTGAATTCAAGCAATTTATAACATCTAACATGATATATTTTTACATGCATTCATGCTTAAATCTTACCTTTCTCAATCAATCAAAAAAGAAACACTTATGTTATCCCATAAAGTAAACTTAAACACATATATATACATGTACCAAAGCATAATCATCAGTAGTCATTCCAATGGCTAGATTATAATAATCATTTACATTTACATGCAAATATGACCAATATAACCTATACATGCAATTGTAACCATAATTGCTTTACCATATTTTACCGACATGGGCCGATGGATAGTGTGAGTGATATCCTTCAAGTTTCCATTCCAACAAGCTTCCGATTTACTATAAAATGGGGAAATAAAACTAAGTAAGCATAAAATGCTTAGTAAGTTCATATAACATGGTACTTAACTTACCATTCATTCTATTTTTGAGGTAACTATGTGGTGCATATTCAATCAATTTGACCTCAAGCCCTACATATCCTCATTGCCCTTGTTAGTTATATATTCCATAATAACATCAAAACATATATGGGCTCAACAACAATCAAGTTTCCATGTCCATATGCTTTCCACAATATGTATTCATTTAACATGTATAAATCATCTCTTTATATTACAAGTATAGTTTCATAATAGTTCATCTCAAGTTCAGATTATTTCATGTCCGAACTTTACTCATATCATTCGAAATACCAAGGTCACACAAGTAGTAGCACACTCAAGGTGTACAAGTCTATAATCAAGGGTGAACATTCTCATCAAATAATTTCCATGTACAAAAATCATCATCTCATACTTTTATATATCACTTGTCCTGTATCATCATTTTCTTGTATTTTAGACGGATACGTGTAATAACTCATTTTGTTATTTATATCTTCTCATGTTTGGATTATCACTCGTTGAATTTATTTGAAATATCGAAGGATACACAGGTAGTATACTCAAGGTGTAGAAATCAGGATCCATCAATTCATATTCAATGGTACCCATAAGGCACTATTTCAGAGAGTAAACTCTCGAGCCACACATGTATACAACCAGATTATCAGTCCAGGCTAAATTCTTTTTATAACATATGCTCTAAGGAGCTTGATTTGGATTACCCATCTGGGCTAAATCTAATTCATAATATATGCTCGAGAGGACTTATATCAGGATTACCTATCCAAGCTAAATCCTTTCTATAATGAGGTCAATAGGATTACTCGTCCGAGCTAAATCCCGTCAGCAACAAATGTAGGACCTCATTCATTTCGGGAAATCACATATCCATCATTTTCCATTTATTCAATTGGGATTTGAACATTTTTCAAGCATTATCTAGCATGTGATTATTTCATACTTCCATAACATTCATATAATTCAAATAAACATATTCCACATTCATTTCAAGCATATAAGTAATATTTTTATCATTTATCATTTATCAGGCATTATTATTGATCGTGTTTTGTCAGATATATTTTCAATGTCATATATATATGATATTTATACAATTCACAAACACAACATTTAATTCAAGCATATAAATATACCCAATTTAGTTACATGAACTTACATCGACAATGTTCGTGTACGTAATATCTACTAATCCGACATTTTCCTCTTTCTTCGTTCTAGCTCTGAATTTGGTCTATCTAGATCTATACGAGTAAATTTTACATCAATTTATCACATCCCATATTCAAGTGGACTCAATTTACATCGTAGGTAAAATTACCATTTTGCCCCTAACTTTTCCATAAATTCCCATTTTGTCCCTAGGCTCGGAAAATGAAATTTGTGTAATTTCATCATAAAATTTACAGCACATATATCTACAAAATTTATAATTTTTCTTCAAATGTCACAACTTTACATTTTAGTCCCTAAATCATGTTTTCCTCAAAAATCACTTTGTAAAAGTTGATTATCTATCAACAACCTTCCATTTTCTACCATAAATTTCAAATTTACAGCATACTCATCCATGACCCAATTTCCATACCTTGGTAACTTTTCAAATTAATCCCCCATATAGATAGATTAAGCTATCCAGTTTCAAAAATATCAAAATTACTAAAAACGAGACAAGAAAACTTACCCAATTTGGCCAAGAAAACTTGATTTCTCTTTCCTAGGGTTTCCATGTATTATTTTTGGGAAGAAGATGATATAAATGATTTTTATTTCTATTTAGTTAATTTATCATCTTTAATTATTTTGATTTCCAATTTAGTCGCTAGCCTTTTTCTAATTTTCCATGGATGAATCATCCAAAAATATCTACTAACTTTTTATTAATGGTCTAATTATCATATAAGGACCTCAAGTTTTGAATTTCATAGCCATTTAATCCTTATAGCTACTAGAATTTAACTTCTGCATTTTATTTGATTTAGTCCTTTCCCTAATTAAACACATAATTGATAAAATTTTCATATCGAAATTTTCACATGACATTTCTAACATATTACAGACCATGTAATAAAATAAAAAAAATTATTTTTGGATCAGATTTGTGGTCCCGAAACTACTGTTCCGATTTTACCAAAATTGGGGTATTACAAGCTCGCCAAAAGAGGGTATGACAATATTATAGTGGAATGAATTTGTGACTAAATGAGTTTATAATTAATAGACGAAAAGCTGAAACTTAATTATAAATCATTTGAGCATCAATTGCATATGCCCAATCAGTCCCTTATCTAAGTCACTTAAACTAGAAATGAATTGCATGTTGAATTAAAATTATCAGAATGAATAGAAATGGAGAAATGAAAAACATTTAGGAAATGCTTATCATTTTCTCCAAAATAAAATTGAGAATGGACAAAATGGAATCATTTGGATATAAATGTAGTTTCCTCAAAATGGAAATGAGAAACGAATTCATTTAAAAATGAATAAGGAATTCTCAAAAATGATCAGAAGATTGAGTTCATGTTTTTGAGCTATTTTAATGCTCAAAGATAAAAATAAACCATACGATCATAGTGAACGAGTTGAATGGTGAAATATTAAATATATTTTCTCGAAAATTTTATCAAAGGTAAAATCATCATAATTTTACTGTGGGTAAATTTTGGATGAGAAAATTATTTAATATAAATATTAAAGTTTATTTTGAAAGATGGAAAAAAACTGTGTTGGATCAAATTATAAAATACTAGGTCAAAAAGTACAAGAAGTCCTTGTAATTAGACCCGATATGCAAGAGACCTTAAAGCCCCTTACGTAATAAAGGAGGATGCCAAACCCTAGTATTTTAACAAGGGTTGCTACCCCCTACACCCTAGTTGAATGAGGATTTTATTTTTCTAGTTGAAATAAACTTCTCTAATTCAATAAGGGTTCTACCTTCTCTCCCTATAAATAAATGGCATCAGTAGGACAATTTAGACAAATTTAAGATATTGTTACTCTACCGAAAATAAAGAGAATTTATTCTCAACTATTAAATATATTTTTCTAGAACAACAATTCTACCTTTTTTTATTTGAGAAGAGAATTTTTGTTTTCACCCAAAAGAAAAAAAAAATACTTCTAGTTCTGTGTTTTGATTCAATTTGATCGAGCTCACACTCGAGGCAATTCATGCTACAAGAATAGTGGAGAAGATCATTTGGTTGAAAGCCGAGGATGACAGGGATCCGTCTTTCTAAAAACATAGGTACTATTTTGGTCTAAGGTTTATGACTATTAATATCACAAATCGGGTCAATTTTTAAAATTTTTAATTTTCGTTGTGCAAGAAAATCGTTTTCAAAAAAGAAAATTTCCCAAAAAAATTTCATGATAGTGGATCCGCTCACGAAAGGTTTACCACCCAGGGTCTTTCATAAGCGCACTTCTTATATGGGTGTTATATTATTTGAGGACATCATGGTTTAGTGGGAGTTTGTATTTTATTTGTTTTATGTTAGTTTTCAAACATTTATGTATTTGGTTATTATCTGGTCAAAAATGAAGTTTATTCACTATGTTTTGTTATTTTGATATTGACCTCACTTAAGTTTAAGGAAGACTAGCTTGAAATAGGCATGTTTAGTTCACTTTGCATGTAATTTCCATGCTACGCATCATGATTGATATTTGTCATTTGAATATATTTGTCTATGTGACCATTAATGAGTTTAGTCATGATTAATATGGCAAAGACTGCTTTAATCCTATATGAATATTGTTGATGGATGAGATTGTTATAGAATACCTGTTATATGATAGGAAATATTGAGCTCAGAAGTTTGTACATTTGTCAAGAAACATATGTTGCCCAAGTGGGAGATTCTTGGATTAAAATTATCTGTTATGGGCACATATGTAAAATGTATAACGCTATTATAAAGTGTGATACAAAATTAAGTGACCAATTATGTTATAAGTGTCATAGGTATTAAACTGTAATGAAAATAATCTATAGATACCATAAATAGTATTTATAATTTGATGAGGGACATAATTATAAATACCCAAAATTGATTTAATAATCAGTTATTTAAAAAAAGAGGTAATAGTCCACAAGAAATAGATATGTATATATATATCTCGTATTTTTTCAATCCCCATCAAAAAAAAAAAATTATACAAAGAGAAAAACTATTTTCTTAGAAGATCAAAAACTTTCTAGACAATCTCCAACAATGGATTTAGATGCATTTCTAGTTTTAGTTTTATTCTTGATTTATTATTGATGATCTAACATGACAAATCTTGGTTTATTAAATTTTATATCAGAGTTTTATAATTCTAACTAATAATATATAAAATATAAATTAATCTAATTATTTATATTCATTTTAAATAGTTAGATATAAATAATGGTATTTTGATAATTTTCAGCTTCAAATGTAAAAGCAAAAAGTCAAAAGCACCTAAATTTTGATAATTTTCAACTTCAACTGATATAAAAAAATTTAACCGCATTTTTCATTATAAAAATATTGTTCTTTATTATTTCTACGATGAAAATACACTTTTTAATTCAAAAGTACATTTCTACTACAATAGATAGAAGTGCTTATTCAATTTGGCTAACCTCTAAAACGTAGTCTATGAAAGATTGAGGCGATTAAAATTTATTACTTTTCGAAAGGATAACCAACTTACTAAACAATTGGAATGCTTTAAAGGATTATTTTGAGAAGGATATGATGGAAGAATACCGAACTAATAAAAAATTCATAGATTGTTGGATATCTGTCACAAACACATCATGCAAATTTCTCATCCTATCTGTAGTTTTTAATTATAGCAATGATATAAATAAAGGTCTTAGATTTTGTCATATAATTTTGCAAAAAATTGATATCCTGAATTATCATGCTTAAGTAAAAGTTTAACTATAACTCTACTTACTAGTATAGATAATTTCGTAATCAGCCTTTTTTTTCTAATTATTTTATTAAGGGTTAAATATAATATTAGTACCCGAACTTGTCCACTTCTCTCATATTGACATTTATGGTTTTTTTTTATCCCAGATTAGTACTCGAATTTTTTGTCCGTTCACATATTAGTACTTGAGCCTAACACCTCATTTTCTTTTTTATTTCCCTCATTTTCTTTTATTTTCTTCCTTTTCTTTTACTTTTTCTTATCTTTGTCTTCTTCACCTTTCTTCTTCACTCTTCTTTTCTCTTTTTTTCCATTTCATTCTTCTTTTTCCTACCAATTTGGGATAGATCAACCTTTAATCTCCTAGCCGTATCTTTGTTCTACCGACACCGTTTGACTTATCGGCCCACTACTCCCTTATAAAATGATCATCACCTTCCCGTTTTCCTTTTAATTAGACTAGATTTCCAAGGAACTCTCCCAAATCCATCTAATTTCTAACCCAAAACCTATGATTGAACATCTTCTTCCACCATAAGTGGCTTGTCAAAGAAGATACATTTCCAACAAAATCTTCATCAATTGACAGTGGGTGAGGCATTGTTTTTTTATTTGCTTATCTTCTTTCTTTTTTGTTTTTTCAGTAGTTTCTGTAACGCCCCAAATTTTATAATCCTGCTTCTGTAGTTTTGACACAAATTTGTATCTACTTCAGTGGTTAAGTGTTCTAGGTGTGTGTGAAAGGTCCCAAGTTCAACCTTTACCTTTGGTAAATTTTGGTATTTTCCTAACTTAAACCTTAGACTTGTTCAACGGGCTTATATTAAATTATTTGTAAAACCATAACAGAATGGGCCGCCTGGTCTGGTGGTTAAGATATGTGTTGGTGTGTTAAAGGTCTTTTGTTCGGATCCCTGCATGAGTGTAGGAGATTGTTTTTACTCTGTTAATGGTGAGAGTTTCAGTTGAGTTGAAATTTTGTGGAAGTTTTGCAGTAGTGGGTTTGAGGGAGAGAATTTAGGGATGTGAATCATACCTGTTATCTTTTCCTTTTGTTTCATTTTTTTTCAAATTTCGATTTCTTTTCCCAAAATTCTAATGCCAGTTCTTGTTTCTTTGCCGTTTCTTTTTCCCTTCCATTGTCGATTTTATTTTCTTTTTGTCGACTATCCCACCTTCGTTTTGGGTATTTCAGTTTTTATAACACGTTCAGGCAAGTGAGGTTTTTCCTTTTTTGTAACTTGCTTTATTTCCATCTTTTGATTGGGATTATATGGTTGTTTTGGCAACAACAAATCGTGAAGGCTGTGACTTTACTCTCACTAAATCGTAGTTATTCGTTCGGTGTGTTGGGGTAAGTGTAGAACATTCGAATCGAAGGCTTGCCAATTTCATGATTTTGAATTATTAAAATTTAAGACTGAGTTGGGATTTTGATTTGATGGTTATAGGTTCTAGTGGTCTTGGGAGTGCATTTATGTAAAAAACGAACCAGGTGTGTACCCGAAAACACAAAAAATGAGATTTGGCGAAAGCTAAAATTGTAAATTGTCGATGCCATACGGGAGCGTGGTTGCCCGTGTGGTAGGCCGTGTGCGACAATACGACTGTGTGATCGATGAAGGCCAGGCCGTGCGCTAAACACGGGTGTGTGATGGTCGGGGTGTGGCCGTGTGGGCCAATATGGGTAATCCCCACAGGTATGTGGGAATTTGGGCCAGGTTATGTGATCCACATGGGACAAGGCCAATCTAGGTGTGTAGGCCCACATGGGCAAACCACATGGGTGTGTGGGCCCATTTAGCTAAAATGTTTCCTAGGGTTGCATGGGTTGCCCGAGTGGACTATGAACGTACTATAGGTTGGTAAGTGCTACTTAGACCCTAAATTGTGTGATCTGAATATACTATGTATATACTAAGCTTGTTAGATCTATGCATGTGTACTGATCTGTATGTATGACTGATAACTGAATGTTAGCATGTACGCATGTATTCTGTATATCTGCATTGAGCATGACTAGTTGCATCAGCATTAAGGTGGGATGATTGATTATTGGAGGAAGTGTACTGAAAGGCTTTCATGCCTATTATCTGGCAGCTCAGCTACAATATTACTGGTATGTGCCACATTCAGTACGATTTGGTGTGTAGGGATGGTCGAAGATTGTGTGTAGAGGCTGGTAGGTAGGATATTGATTTCTGTTACTGAATGAATACTGATGGGCTAAGGTCTTAACTTATATCTGGAACGATATCTGAATGGGCTAAGGCCTAAACTGTATCTCAAACTGTAATGGGCTTAGGCCCAGACTGCATTTGACTAATAGCTGATGTTTGACTGCTTGCATGACTACTGTGGGGATTACACACTGAGTTTATGTAAACTTACCCCTTTCTGTTTTATTTGTACAGGTAATACCTAGACTTAAATGGATCGATGCAGGGGAGGACTCGACGGTGACCACACGATTATTAAACTGTTTTAATTGCAGATATGGTATTCCTTTTCTATTTATTTTCTGGGGTATTTTTGATGTAAATTGGGACTTTTAGACTCTTTGCTTTTGGATTTGGATTTTAACTATTTTTATGAACTTTTGAGCTGCAACGAAAACTCAGTTTTATTAAACACAACATTTTTCCTAAATGCGAGTGATGTGCTGAAAATATTATGATTTTAAAAGCTTTCGCTACAGAATATGTAATTAAACGAATCAAATTAACAAGATAAATAGTTTTGAAATGGATTAAAGATAAATAAAGGCTAACAAATGGGAATGGTTTTAACTTGATAAGTTTGATTTCAAATTTCAGTTCATGTGACATCGCCCGATTCAGCCATAACGTGTAGGTCGAGTTTGGGGTGTTACATTTAGTGGTATCAGAGTCAAGTTGCAACACTCAACTGTGGATTTTGGGTTTTAAAACTTGATTTCTAAGAACTGATTTTCAGATAATTTGAACTGATTTGACTGAGAATGTGGTACACCGAGTCTTTGGCACCGATCTTGTAAGTATTTTGATAAACTGTTATGGTATTATAGATAGGCTGCTTCGAAAACACTCTAGTTAGTGTATACTGAAACTGTAGTGAAACTAAAACTGATAGAGACTGTGCTTACAAAAAACAAACTTTGAATTTATGATACTACTCTACATAAAACATCTGTTAATAAATACTGAAACTATAACTGATTCATAAAATTTGTAATACAGATAAATTTGAATAGACATGAGCGCACAAGGTATCCGTGGACGAGGGTACTAGAGGCCGAGGTAGAGGCCGTAGGGGGCTCGAGCTGAGTCTTCTTCTCTGAGTAGGATGCAGAACCTAGGCACTAGTGAGACGCCGGTGTCACCTGCTACTGAGACTGGGTCTCAAGATCACATAGCTGGGGATGACGTATTGTCCCAAGCTATGTTAAGGATATTGGAAAAGGTTGCTGGGCCTAATACTGGATCTGGAGGCTGAGGGTCAGTTACGGAACAACTCTGGTCCAATGGAGCTGAACTTTTTAGGGGTGTTACTAGAGTCACCCCTAATGTAGCTGAGTACTAGATGGAGGCTAATAAGTGGATAATGAACGATTTAGACTGTAGCCCTGAGCAAAAATGGAAAGGGTGCTGTCTCGTTTCTTCGTGATGAGGCCTATTAGTGGTGGCTGACTATTAAGGAGGGAACACAGCCCGACCACCTATTTTGGGAGTTCTTTAAGTCTGCCGTCCAAGGGAAGCATGTGGGAGCAAGTTACATCGATGCTCGTAGGCATAAGTTTCTAAACCTCACTCAGGGAGACCGATCAGTGGCCAAGTATGAGGCCGAATTCTTAAGACTAAGTTGCTATGCATGAGGAATGGTGGCATCTGAATATAAGAGATGCGTTTGTTTTGAGGACAGCCTTAGAGATAATCTAAGGGTACTGACAGCTCCACAGAGAAAGCGAGAGTTCTCCATTCTGGTAGAGAAAGTAAAGATCACCGAAGAGGTTAAACGCGTTGAGTGCCAAAATAGAGAACATGAGAGGGGTAGGAACAAGAGGGATTCAGAGCCCTCGAGTTCGGTACAAAGCCCTAAGAAAAAGGCCAAGACTGAGGGCCAATTAGAGCTGGGCCCCTTGTTGCTCCTACTGGATTGTAATTGTGTGGAGATTGTGGTAGACGCCATCAATACAAGTGTTGGAGGAAGACTGGGGCGTGTTTGAGGCGTGGGTCATTAAAGCACCACATTCGGGAGTGTCTGCTGAGGGTCGATCAGATGCAAGCTCTGGGTCTTGGTACTACACAGCCACAAGGGGTAGTTCAGTAGCCACCGAAGGGTCATGGTCAGGCTAGGGGTAGTAATAGTATGGATCGTGAACAGATAGCATGAGGCAGAGGTACTGGACAGACTGAGGTAAGGCAGTCTGCTCTTGTTTATGCTGCTCGTTGTCGAGAGGACAGAGATGCTCCAAACATTATTACCGATACGTTCTTAATTTATGTTGTACCATATTTTGCTTTGATAGACATAGGTTCTACACATTCCTATGTAGCTAGCACTGTGTCTGGAAACTTGGGGATTTTGGTTGAGAGTACTTCTAATGAGGTGACTGTACTAAGTCCACTGGGGCAATCGGTTCGGGTTAGCAAACTATATAGAGAGGTTTCACTAGAGGTTTAAGGGTCGGTAGTTTGGCTAAACTGATGGACCTTCCGTTTGGGGACCATGTCAGTCTAGATTGTGTAACTAAGAAAGTCATCTTGAGAACTGAGGCGGTTAATGAGGTAGTCATGATTGGGGAACGTCGAAATTATTTAGCTAATATGATCTCTACACTGGTGGCTGAGAAACTGGTTCGTAAGGGATGTGAGGCGTTCTTGGCCTATATTAGTGTTTCCGTTTCTGGGACTCTACTGTAAAGGACATCCAAACTGTAAGGGATTTTTTGGACGTCTTTCTTGAGGAACTACCGGGTTTACCTCTGAATCGGGAAGTGGAATTTGGGATTGAGCTTCTTTCTGGTATAGCTCTAGTGTCTATCAACCCTACTATATGGCATCAAAGGAGCTTACAGAGCTTAAGACTTAACTGCAGGAACTTTTAGACCATGGTTTCATCCAACCTAGTGTGTCTCCATGGGGAGCACCAGTTCTGTTTGTTAAGAAGAAGGATGAGACCATGAGGATGTGCAT
Source organism: Gossypium anomalum (assembly GCA_025698475.1). Classification (NCBI taxonomy): domain Eukaryota; kingdom Viridiplantae; phylum Streptophyta; class Magnoliopsida; order Malvales; family Malvaceae; genus Gossypium; species Gossypium anomalum. Next base: position 48,107,183 of record CM046965.1, read on the forward strand.
AAATTATCCGCAGTTGAACAAGCTTACCATTAAGAACTTTCAAGGATTGACAACCTGTTTGATTAGTTCTGAGGGGTTTCTGTATTCTCCAAGATAGATCTCCGTTCAGGGTATCATCATTTGAGGGTTAAGGAAGTGGATATGCATAAGATGACATTTAAGACTCGGTATGAGCATTATGAGTTCCTAGTCATGCCATTTGGGTTGACGAATGCACTAGCCGCATTCATGGACCTGATGAACCGAGTGTTTCAGCCTTAACTGGATCAGTTCATCGTGGTCTTTATCAACGACATCCTAGTATACTCTAAGACTGAAGATGAGCATGACGAGCATCTTAGAGTTGTGCTCTAGGTTCTGCATGAGAAACAGTTGTACGCTAAATTTAGTAAGTGTGACTTTTGGCTTCGTGAAGTCACTTTTTTGGGGCATGTAGTTTCTGCTAAGAGGATTCGAGTTTATCCTCGAAAGATTGTGGCTGTACTGGATTGGAAAAAGCCTAAGAATGTGTCAGAAATCTGCAGTTTTCTGGGTTTGGCGGGCTATTATCGACGGTTTGTGGAAGGTTTCTTACTGATTGCAGCTCCCTTGACTAAGCTTCTGCGTAAGGGTGTCCCTTTCGTCTGGACTGATGCATAGCAAGAGAGCTTTGACAAGCTTAAGTCTGTTCTGACTCAAGCTCCTATTCTGATACAGCCTGAATCTGGAAAGGAGTTTGTAGTGTATAGTGATGCATCGCATGTGGGTTTGGGTTGTGTTCTGATGCAGGATGGTAAGGTTATGGTATATACGTCTCGTCAGCTCAAGACGCATGAGGCAAACAATCCGACACATGATTTGGATTGGCCGTCGTAATCTTTGTCTTGAAAATTTGGAGGCACTATCTGTACGGTGAGAAGTGCATTATCTACACTGATCACAAAAGCCTTAAGTACCTCCTGACTCAGAAGGAGTTGAATCTTAGGTAGCATAGATGGATTAAGCTGCTTAAGGACTATGACTGTACTATTGAGTACCATCCTGGCAAGGCCAATGTGGTGGCCAATGCGTTGAGCCATAGGATAGTGACTGATCTGAGGGCAATGTTCACTCGACTTAGTTTGTTTGACGATGAAAGTCTATTGGCCGACTTGCAAGTTAAGCCAACTTGGATAGGACAGATTCAGGATAGGCAGTTAGAGGATGAATTATTGGGTCTTCGGTTCCATCAGGTTCAGAGAGGCAGTACTACGGAATTTAGGCTGAATAATGATGGGGTACTCTATTTTCGTGGTCAAATTTGTGTACCGAATGATACTGATCTAAGGCAGTCTATTTTAAGAGAGGCGCGTAGTAGCCTTATGCTATGCATCCCAGTGGGAATGAGATACACCGAGATCTTTGAGAACTGTACTGGTGGTCAAAATTGAAATGGGAGGTTACTGATTTTATGGCACGATGTTTGACATGCCAGCAGGTTAGGGCTGAGCATCAGTTACTTTTGAGTTTGCTATAGCCGGTTAAGATTCCACTATAGAAGTGGGAACAAGTAACGATAGACTTTGTTAGTAGGTTGCCATTGACACCCACTAAGAAGAATTCTGTTTGGGTCATCGTGGATCGATTGACCAAGTCTGTGCACTTCATTCTGACTAGGACCGACTATTCTCTTCAGAAGTTGGGAAAGCTCTACATTTCTGAGATAGTGAGACTGCATAGGGTATCGATTCTGGAAAAAGTTACATGAGGCTCTGCGTTCAAGATTGGACTTCAGTACTACATTCCATCCTCAGACTGATGGTCAATCTGAGAGGGTGATTCAGATACTGAAGAATATGTTGAGGAGTTGTGTTATCGATTTTTGAGGCAGTTGGGAGGATTATCTACCGCTAGCGGTGTTTGCTTATAATAACAGCTTCCAGTCTAGCATTCAGATGGCATCTTATGAGGCTCTGTATGGTCATAAGTGTCGCATTTTGCTATGTTACACTGAGTTGGGTGAACGTCGAGTTTTGGGTCCTGAGTTGGTTTCCGAGACTGAAGATAAGGTTCGACTGATTAAGGATTGTCTGAAGGCGGCTTCTAATAGACAGAAGTCCTATACAGATTTGAAGAGGCATGAGATTGAGTATTCTGTAGGGGACTTCGTGTTTCTCAAGGTCTTACCATGGAAGAAGGTTCTGAGGTTCGGTCGGAAGGGAAAAATGAGCCCTAGGTTTATTGGGCCTTACCGAATTCTGAAGTGATTGGGACCGGTCGCTTATCAGTTGGAGCTACCTCTAGAGCTAGACCATATTCATGTCGTATTCCACGTCTCGATATTGAGGCGTTACCACTTTGATCCTAGTCATATTGTTCCTGTTGAGGAAATTGAGGTTAGGCCAGATCTGACCTTCGAGGAGGAGCCAGTTCAGATGCTGGATCGCGATGTAAAGGTTCTTGGGAAGAAGTCTATCCCTTTAGTGAAGGTGCTGCGGCAGAATCATAGCACTGAGGAGGCCACGTGGGAGCCTAAGGATACGATGCGTCAGCAGTATCCTCATCTGTTCTGATTAGGTAAATTTTGTGGTTGAAATTTCTTTTAGGGGGTAGAGTTGTAACGCCCCAAATTTTATAATCCTGCTTCTGTAAGTTTTGACACAAATCTGTATTTGCTTCAGTGGTTAAGTGTTCTGGGTGTGTGTGAGAGGTCCCAAATTCAAGACTTACTTTTGGTAAATTTTGGTATTTTTCTAACTTAAGCCTTAGACTTGTTCAGCGGGCTTATATTAAATTATTTGTAAAACCATAACAGAATGGGCTTGTTGGTCTGGTGGTTAAAATGTGTGTTGGTGTGTTAGAGGCCTTGTGTTCGAATCTCTGCGCGAGCGTGGGAGACTATTATTGCTCTGTTAACGATGAGAATTTCGGTTGAGTTGAAATTCTGTGGAAGTTGTGCAGTAGTGGGTTTGAGGGAGAGAATTTAGAGATGTGAATCATATATGTTATCTTTTCCTTCTGTTTTAGTTTTTTTTTTTAATTTCGGTTTCTTTTCCCAAAATTCTAACGCCAGTTCTTATTTCTTTGTCGGTTCTTCTTTCCTTCCATTGTCAATTTTATTTTCATTTTGTCGATTGTCGCACCTTCATTTTGGGTATTTCAGTTTTCATTATACGTTTGGGTAAGGAAGTTTTTCCTTTTCTGTAACTTGCGTTATTTCCATCTTTTGATTGGGATAATATGGTCATTTTGGCAGCAGCAAATTGTGAAGGGCGTGACTTTACTCTCGCTAAATTCTAGTCAACCATTCCGCGTGTTGGGGTAAGTGTAGAACACTCGAATCAAAGGCTTGCCGGTTTCGTGATTTTGAATTATTGAGATTTAAGGCTGAGTTGGGATTTTTATTTGACAATTATAGGTTCTGGTGGTCTTGGAGTGCATTTACGTCAAAAACGAACCAGGTGTGTACCTAAAAATGCAGAAAATAGGATTCGGCAAAAGCTAAAATTGCAAACTATCGATGCCAGATGGGCATATGGTTGCCCGTGTGGTAGGCCGTGTACGACAACACAGTTGTGTGATCGATGAAGGCCAAGTCATGTGCTAGACACGACCGTATGATGGCCGGGGTGTGGCCGTGTGGGCTACACGGGCTAAACCGAACTAAACATGTGGGCCACATGGGCGTGTGGGAATTTGGGCCAGGCCATGTGATCCACACGGGCTAAGGCCAATTTGAGCGTGTGGGCCCACACAGGCTAAAGCCAATCTGGGCGTGTGGGCCCACACGGGCAAACCACATGGGCGTGTGGGCCCATTTACCCAAAATGTTTCCTAGGGTTGAACGGGTCGCCCAAGTCGACTGTGAACCTACTGTAGGGTTGGTAAGCGCTACTTAAACCGTAAATTGTGTGATCTGAATATACCATGTATATACTGAGCTTGTTAGATCTATACACGTTTACTGATATGTATGTATGACTGATAACTGAATGTTAGCATGTACGCATGTATTCTGTATATCTGCATTGAGCATGGCTAGTTGCATCTTCGTTAGGGTGGGATGATTGATTATTGGAGGAAGTGTACTAAAAGGCTTTCATACATATTTTCTGGCAACTCAGCTGTAATATTACTGATATGTGTCGCATTTGGTACGATTTGGTGTGTAGGTCTGGGTGGGTGTTTTAAACCCTACATGGTATGTAGGGATGGATGGAGATGGTGTGTAGAGGCTGGTTGGTAGGACACTGATTTCTGTTACTAAATGCATACTGATGGGCTAAGGCCCTAACTTATATCTGGAACTGTATCTGAATGGGCTAAGGCCTAAACTGTATCTGGAACTGTAATTGGCTTAGGCCCAGACTACATTTGACTAATAACTGATGTTTGACTGTTTGCATGACTACTGTAGGGATTACACACTGAGTTTACATAAACTCACCCCTTTTTGTTTTATCTGTACAGGTAATCCCCAGACTTAGATGGATCAGTGCGGCAGAGGACTCGACGGTGACCACACGATTATTGAACCGTTGTAATTAAAGCTATGGTGTTCCTTTTCTATTTATTTTCTGGGGTATTTTTTATGTAAATTGGGACTTTTAGACTCTTTGCTTTTGGATTTGGATTTTAACTATTTTCATGAACTTTTCAGATGCAATGAAAACTCGGTTTTATTAAACACAACGTTTTTCCTAAACGCTAGTGATTTTCTTAAAATATTACAGTTTTAGAAGCTTCCGCTACAAAATATGTAATTAAACGTGCAACACCCCACATCCGTGCCCTACACTGGGACGGAATACGAGGCCCTATAAAACTTGAACACGTACATACCACATTGTCGAGTCACCAAGACTTGCTCAAATTTAAAACTTTTTCAAACTACATCTGAACTTTTTTAACATGGGCTCACGAGACCCCAAACATCCATTGGAAACCACTCGAGACCAACTCGGGTCTTTTAACCAACTATATAAGAATGGCTTTTGAAACAGGGCATACGCCCGTGTGGAAGTACGCCCGTGTGGCCATTATGACATTGTCGTGCTGATGGCCCATATGGTTCACACGGCCTAATCACAAGCGGACATGCCCGTGCCCCGAACCCGTGTGAATTAAATTCTAAATTCAAACCTACAGGGGTTTTCACATAGCCTGACACACGTCCGTATCCATGGCCCATGTCCCTCACACGGCCATGACTTGCCCGTGTCTAAAAACCTTGACATTCTATTTCTGACGTCAGCATCCAATTAGGGGCACACGGCCAAGGCACATGCTTGTGGCCAGAGGCAGTGTCCTCCACATGGCTGAGACACACGGCTGTGTGTCTGCCCGTGTGTTTATTACCATGCATACTGACTTGAAAATTTAACGTGCAGGGGACACACGGTCGAACAACACGCCCGTGGGTCTAACTATGTGTCACACATGGCCTAGACACACCTGTGTGGACGATATAAGGCTATCTACCAAGGCTTTTGCCACCCTGAAACACAATATAACTCCATTCAACATACCAAAATCTTACATAACATGATTTCTAAACCAAGTAACCATACCAACAACTTCACATTCATGAAAGATCATCTTGTATTAATATAGAAACATTTGATATTAGCCAATATTCATGGCCTTATACAAAATGAGTGAAATACTAAAGTAAGCCAACACATTTGGCCCCAAAACAATGTGACACTAAAATAAAATCAAAAGTTCCTATACATACCATAATCAAAATAAAAGAACTAGCTATACCAAGTGCTTCAGATGATAGTGTGACTGGCTTCTCCGACGTAGGCCAGGATCCTCGAGCGACTTTGGCGACACTATAAAGCTTAGTAAGTTGCATGAAAATAAACATCAACTAATCATCGTAAAACAATATGCTCATAACCTTTCATAGCTTATTCATGAATACCATAAATAGACGTAAGTACAACTTACTCATCATCATCCATTACAATTCATATTGCATATATTGAGCCCACATCTCATACATTTCAAATAGGTACCTGTACCACTCATCATAGGATCATAACTTTTCTCATTTTGATATAAATCACAAATATTTTATCGAACCATTTGGAATACTACCGGATATTCCATAGCCCTAACATGGTTAAGATGCCAACGACATGTCCCAGATAGGTCTTACACTGACACACAACAAGCTGAAGCCATGTCCCAGACAAGTCTTACACTAGCTTGTATATTGTGAGGCTGATGCATGTCTCAAAAATGTCTTACACTAGCTCTCGTCTCAATGTCGATGCATGTCCTAGACATGTCTTACGTTGGCTTAAATATCTCGAGGCCGATGCATGTCCCAGACATGTCTTACACTGGCTCTCATACTGTGGCTAATGCATGTCCCAGACATGTCTTACACTAGCAAGCAAATGACCCAAATGTCATGTCATGAATATTCGATGATTCCTAAGGTTCAACCGAGAGTTCTACTACCTCAATTCTCAACATGCTTAATCATTTCCACTATCAAATAATTTATACTATAACAATTCATTTACACAAGAAAACAATGTAGTTGCATTATTTACATACAACTTACCTCGGCATTCAAAATGTGGCGACTATTTCGGTTTAGTCCACTGGCTTTGCTTTTCCCCGGTCTAGGCCCAAATTTTGTAATTCTAGATCTATAATGAAAAAAATTCACAAATTTAATCATTTTATCAATCTAGGTATTCAACAATTTATAATTGGTCAAAGTGACCATTTTGCCCCTAGACTTTCACAAAATGACCATTTTACCCCTAGACCCGAAAACTGATTTTTATCGAATTTCCTTATTAGCCAAGCCTAACCGACCATATACTACTGTTATGACAACCCCAAATTCCCAATATTTCACAACATTACTATCTATTTTACAAACTTTACAAAATAGTCCTATTAGGGTTTTCATGAGAAGTCCTTTCACAAAAGTTGTTTATTTCACAACCATGATTCATTTTCTTCCATAAAATTTTAGCTAACCTCATAAACACTGTCATGATAAAACCCTAGACTTTCAACCATTTTGCAAAATAGTCCCCTCATTTGAAAGCTCATGCTACAAGGGTTCTAAAAATTCAAAAATCATCAACAAGGAGTATGAAAATCATTAACTTTTAAAGATGATAAGTTGCTGAAATTTCAAGCTTCCAAAAACCCCATTTTTTCTAAAAATTTCGATGGAGGAGGAGGGAGAAATGAAAAAAGATGATGGCTAGACACTAGGGTAATATTTTACTAGATATTAAATCACCTACCCATTTGACCATTTGGATATCTTGTCCCCTATGGCCGGCCATCAGCTTCTAAAGGGTCTATTTGCCCTTTAAAGAGCCCCAATTTTGGTTCTCTAGCTGTTTGACACCCTTAGCTATCAAAATAGGACTTTTGCACTTTATGTGATTTAGTCCTTTTTCGCAATTAAGCATGCAAACGCTAAAATTAATTCACCAAAATTTTCATGCACCTTTATAATCATGCCATCACACATAAAATAATATTAAAAACAATTTCTCCAGCTTCGAAATGGTGGTTTCGAAACCACTCTTCCGACTAGGCTTAAAATCAAGCTGTTACAATTCTCCCCCTTAGGGATTTTCGTCCCCGAAAAGCTTACCGATGAATAGATTCGGGTATTGGTCTCTCATAGCCTCCTCGGTTTCCCATGTGGCCTCTTCAACTCCATATCTATGCCATAAGACTTTCACAAGTTCCATACTCTTATTCCTCAACTGTTTAACCTTTCAAGCCAAAATCTTAACCAGCTCTTCACCATGAGTTATATCCGGCTGAATCTCAACCTTAGTTGGCATGATCACATGCGAAGGATCCAATCTATATCGATGTAACATGGACACATGAAACACATTGTGAATCTTTTCCAACCCTGAGGGCAAAGCCAATCGGTAGGCAACAGGTCCTACTCCCTCAGTAATCTCATAAGGTCCTATGAAATGAAAACTCAGTTTGCCCTTTCTACTGAATCTGAGGACTTTCTTCCACGGGGATACCTTCAAAAACACCTTATCACCGACTCGAAACTCTATTTCCTTTTGTTTCAAATCCGCGTAGGATTTTTGTCTATCCAAAGTGGCCTTTAAACAGTCGTGAATAACCTTAACTTTGTCTTCAATTTCTTTGACTAGATCAACCCTGTGAATCTGATTTTCTTTGAGTTCGGCCCAATTCAAGGGTTTTCGACACTTGCCTCCATATAAAGCCTCATAAGGCACCATTTTCAGACTTGAGTGATAAGTATTGTTGTAGGTGAATTCAACCAGCAGTAAGTACTTTTCCCAACTGCCTTGAAACTCGAGAACATAACACAGCAACATATCTTCTAAGATCTAAATTACTCTCTCCGATTGACCGTCGGTTTGCAGGTGAAATGCTGTACTAAAATTCAGTTTCGTTCCCAATGCCTCTTGTAACTTCTTCTAAAATCGCGAAGTAAATCTCAGGTCTCTAGCCGAAATAATCGACAAAGGTACTCCATGAAGTCTCACGATCTCGAAAACATACAATTCAGCCAATTTCTCAAGCGGATAATCGGTAGACACCGGTATAAAATGTGCCGACTTGGTAAGCCTATCAATAACAACCCAAACAGAATCCTTTTTCCTAGGCGTCAAAGGCAACCCTGATACAAAATCAATGGTTACACGGTCCCATTTCCACTCGAGAACCATCACAGGTTGAAGTAAACCCGAGGGTACTTAGTGTTCAGCTTTCACTTGCTGACAAACTAGACACTTAAAAACAAACTCAAAAATGTCTCTTTTCATTCCCGACTACCAGTACATTTTCTTCAGGTCGTTTTACATTTTCACACTACTTGGACGGGTAGACAAGCAACCACTATATGCCTCTTGTAAAATCTTCTGAATGAGCTTATTATCCTTGGGTACACAAATTTTGTCTCGATACATCATACAACCGTCGGCACCAATACAAAATTCTGATTCATTTTCCGTCTCACACTGAGCCATCTTAGCTTGCAAGTCCTTATCACCTTTCTGAGCTTTGCAAATCTCTTGAAGGAACATCGGTCTAGCTCTCATCTCAGCTAGAATCAAACCATCATCAATCACGGTTAATTGAGTATTCATAGCCCTCAATGCGAACAATGATTTCCTACTCAAAGTGTCAGCGACTACATTTGTCTTCCCCAGGTGGTAGTCAATCACCAATTCGTAATCCTTTATCAACTCTAACCATCTTCGTTGCCGTAAATTCAGCTCCTTTTGAGTCATCAAATACTTTAGACTCTTATGGTCAGTAAATACTCGACATCTCTGGCCAAACAAATGGTGCCTCCAAATTTTTAACGCGAACACAATGGCGGCCAACTCTAAGTCGTGTGTCGGGTATTTTTTTCTCGTGTGATTTTAGCTGTCTCGAGGTGTAGGCTATTACTTTACCTTCTTGCATGAGCACACACCCCAATCCATTCAAGGATGCATCACTATACACCACAAACTCCTTTCCCAATTTTGGTTGCACTAAGACTGGGGCTTCGGTCAACAAAGCTTTTAGTTGTTGGCACTTATCATTCCATTCGAACTTGACCTCTTTTTGTAGCAGTCTAGTCATCGGAGTAGCTATCATCGAGAATCCTTTAACAAACCATCTGTAGTACCCAGCTAAGCCCAGAAAGCTTCTGATCTCTGACACATTCTTCGGCTGTTTCCACTCAACAATAGCCAAGATCTTACTCGGGTCAACTCTGATCCCGTCACCTGACATGATGTGTCCAAGAATCCGACCTCTCAGAGCCAAAACTCACTTTTGCTAAAATTAGCATACAATTGCTTATCTCTCAAGGTTTACGAAACCGTTCTCAAATGTTTCTCATGCTCACCCCCATCACACAAGTAAATTAATATGTCATCGATAAAAATGACGATGAACTTATCCAAATATGGTTGGAAAATACGGTTCATTAAGTCCATAAATACCACAAGAGCATTCATTAAACCAAAGGGCATGACGAGGAAATCATAATGGCCATATCTTGTCCGAAAAGTAGTTTTTGGTACATCTTGTTCTTTTACTCTGAGCTGGTAATAACCGGACCTCAAGTCTATCTTGGAAAACATGGTGGCTCCTCTCAATTGGTCAAACAAATCATTGATCCTTGACAAGGGATACTTGTTCTTCACTATCACCTTGTTGAGTTGTTTGTAGTCTATACATAATCTCATTGATCTATCCTTTTTCTTCACATATAGCACTAGGGCACCCCATGGAGAAAAACTTGGTCTCGCAAAACCCTTGTCAGTTAACTCTTGTAATTGAACTTTCAACTCCTTCAACTCCGTAGGAGCCATCCGATACGGAGCAATCGAGATGGGTGTCGTATTAGGGACTAACTCGATTCCAAATTCAACTTCCCTCACGGGAGGTAATCTGGCCAATTCCTCTAGAAACACATCTGTAAACTCACAAACCACAGGTACCGATTCAATATTTGACTCAAACACTTGAGTATTCAGAACAAAAGTAAGATAAGCCTCATATCCTTTTCTTATATATCTCACTACCGACATGGATGATATCACCACAGGCAAGTTATATGTTCTACCTGATCTAACCCGAAGAACATCCTCACTTTCACACTTCAACTCAATAACTTTTCTCCCACATTCCACTACAACACTATGAGAAGTAAACCAATCCATCCCAAGGATTACATCAAATTCATTAAACGACAATAACATCAAGTTAGCTGAAAATAATAACCTCTAATTGTCAAAGGACAATTTCTACACACTTGGTTAACTAGCACATGTCTGCCTAAAGGGTTGGACACTTTTATTACAAATTCAGTGGACTCCACTAGCATGTTCATATAGGGTATCAATTCCATAAAAATATAAGAGTGGGTAGACCCTGGGTTAATTAAAGCAACAACAGAAATATCGTGAAGAGAAAAAGTACCCGTAATTACATCTGGTGAAGATGCCTCTTTATGAGCGTGAATGGCCTCGCACCTCATAGCTAAATCTCTAGGAGCACCTCTACTGCTAGCCCCATTGCTCCAGTTCTTCTATGGTCTACCCCTCGAAAGAGCACTACTCGCCCTCACATCTTGCTTTTTCTCTTTGTCATCTAATTCGGGACAGTTTTGAATGAAGTGGTCTAGTGATCCACATTTCAAGCAAGCTCTCTCATTCCCTCGGCACTCGCCGAAATGACACCTACCACATTGCGAACACTCCGGCCTATTTGGCCGAGTACTACCAACACTCGCGACAGAAGTGGTTTGAGCTTTAGACGTCGTATGCTATTTGTTCTTCTTTCTACCCGAAAACTCCACTGAAGCATTCGATCGGGTAGTGAACTCTCTCAATCTTTTAGATGAAGACTGATGTGATTTCCCTATCTATCTTTTTTTTAAGTCACGAGACTCGATATTGGCTTTTCTCTTTTCTTTGGCTAACTCTTTCTCCTTACACGCTCTCTCCACCAGTACCACAAACTCTCTCAACTCTAGGATACCAACTAATAAACGGATGTTCTCGTTAAGACCATCTTCAAACCTCTTGCACATGATGGCTTCTGTAGATACACATTCCCGTGCATATTTGCTGAGCCTCACAAACTCGCACTTATACTCTGTCACTATCATGCGGCCTTGCTTCAACTCTAAAAACTCTTTCCTTTTCTAGTCTATAAACTTCTGGCTAATGTACTTCTTTCGGAACTCTTCCTGGAAGAATTCCTAAGTTATCCTCTCTCTCGGTACAACAGACATAAGAGTATTCCACCATTGGTAGGCCGAGTCTCGTAAGAGTGAAACTACACACTTCATACACTCCTCGGGTGTGCATGATAGCTCATCAAATACCCTAATTGTATTTTCTAGCCAAAACTCTGCTCTTTCTGGATCATCATCTATGTTTTCCTGAAATTCCTCGGCCCCGTGCTTTCTAATTCTCTCCACTGAAGGTTTCTCTCTTCTGGCCATTTCTGCTCCTTGAGGAGCTATAGGGATGGGTTGAGGAATTGGGGGAGGTGGAGGAGGTGGAGTATTTGGATTCGCACGAATACATTCTGAGTACCATGCATCTATCATGTGGAGGTAAGCTTCTCTAGCCCCTCCGCCTTGACTCATTGTCACGGGCCCACTATCTATTGGAGCGGTCCCTTCAGCGGGAGCCGGCCCATTACTTTCCACATCATCCACGTCAGGATCCGTTTACTATATATAAAAACACAATTTATCTCGTCAGAAGTCATCACACTATCAATATACAATTATGGGATGTATAGCTAGACTCGCACTCACACTAGGTTAGTCCTAGAATCGACTAAACCATAGCTCTGATACTACTAAATGTAACACCCCACGCCCATGCCCTATGCCGGGATGGAATACGAGGTGCTACAAAACTTGAACACATACATACCAAATTGTCGAGTCACCAAGACTTGCTCAAATTTAAAACTTTTTTTAACTATATCTAAACTTCTTTAACATGGGCTCACGAGACCCCAAACATCCATTGGAAACCACTCGGGACCAATTCGGGTACTTTAACCAACTATATAAGAGTGGCTTTTGAAACAGGGCACACGCCCGTGTGGAAAGGCAACACGCCCTTGTGGCCATTATGACATGACCGTGCTGATGACCCGTGTGGTTCCTAACCACAAGGGGACATGCCAGTGCCCCAAACCTATGCGAATTAAATTCTAAATTCAAACCTACAGGGTTTTCGCACGGCCCAACACACGTTAGTGTCCATGGCCCATGTCCCTCACACGGCTATAACACGCCCGTGTCTAAAGACCTTGACATTCTGTTTCTGAAATCAGCATCCAATTAGGGGCACACGGCCAAGGCACACACCCATGGCTAGAGGCCGTGTCCTCTACACGGCTGAGACACAGGGTCATGTCTCTGCCTGTATGTTTACTACCATGCATACTAACTTGTAACACACGGTCAAACAACACGCCCGTGGGTCTGACCGTATGTTACACATGGCCTAGACACACGCCTGTGTGCCTACCCGTATGGATGATATAAGGCTATCTACCAAGCTTTTTCCACCCTAAAACACAATATAACTCCATTCAACATACCAAAATCTTACATAACATGATTTCTAAACCAAGTAACCATACCAACAACTTCACATTCATTGAAAGATCCTCTTGCATTAATATAGAAACATTCGATATTAGCCATTATTCATGGCCTTATACAAAATGAGTCAAATACTAAAGTAAGCCAACACATTTGGCCCCAAAATAATGTGACACTAAAATAAAATCAAAAGTTCCTATACATTCCATAATCAAAATAAAAGAACTAGCTATACCAAGTGCTTCAGATGATGGTGTGATCGGCTTCTCCGATGTAGGCGATGATCCTCGAGCTACTTTAGCAGCACTATAAGAAAATGAAAAGGAGAATAGGGTAAGCATAAAGCTTAGTAAGTTGCATGAAAATAAACATCAACTAATCATCGTAAACCAATATGCCCATAACCTTTCATAGCTTATCCATGAATACCATAAACAGACGTAAGTACAACTTGCTCATCATCATCCATTACAATTCATATTGCATATATTGAGCCCACATCTCATACATTTCAAATAGATACTTGTACCACTCATCACATGATCATAATTTTTCTCATTTCGATATAAATCATAAATCTTTTGTTGAACCATTTGGAATACTACCGGATATTCCATAGCCCTAACATAGGTTAAGATGGCAACGCCATGTCCCAGACAGGTCTTCCACTGGTTCTCATCTATCGGTGTCGATCTCATGTCCTAGACAGGTCTTACACTAGCTTGTATATTGCAAGGCCGATGCATGTCCCAGACATATCTTACACTACCTCTCGTCTCAATGTCGATGCATGTCCCAGATAAGTCTTACTTTGGCTCTCATACTATGGCTAATGCATGTCCTAGACATGTCTTACACTAGTACGCAAATGACCCAAATGTCATGGCATGAATATCCGATGATTCCTAAGGCTCAACCGAGAGTTCTATTACCTCAATTCTCATCATGCTTAATCATTTCCACAATTAAATAATTTATGCTATAACAATTCATTTACATAAAAAATAATGTAGTTGCATTAGTTACACACAACTTGCCTCGGTATTCAAAATGTGGCGACTATTTCGGTTTAGTCCACTAGCTTTGCTTTTCCTCGGTCTAGGCCCAGATTTTGTAATTCTAGATCTATAATGATAAAAATTCACAAATTTAATCATTTCATCGATCTAGGTATTCAACAATTTATAATTGGGCAAAGTGACCATTTTGCCCCTAAACTTTCACAAAATGACCATTTTACCCCTAGACCCAAAAATCAATTTTTATCGAATTTCCTTATTAGCCAAGCCTAATCGACCATTTACTACTCTTATGAAAACCCCAAATTCCCAATAATTCACAACATTACTATCTATTTTACAAACTTTACAAAATGGTCCTATTAGGGTTTTCATGAGAAGTCCTTTCACAAAATTTGTTTATTTCACAACCATGATTCATTTTCTTCCATAAAATTTTAGCTAACCTCATAAACACTCTCATCGTAAAACCCTAGACTTTCAACCATTTTGCAAAAGAGTCCCCCTCATTTGAAAGCTCATGCTACAAGGGTTCTAAAAATGTAAAAATCATCAACAAGGAGTATGAAAATCATTAACTTTTAAAGATGATAAGTTGCTGAAATTTCAAGCTTCCAAAAACCCCATTAGGGATTTTCGTCTCTGAAAATCTTACTGATGAATAGATTCAGGTATTGGTCTCTCGTAGCCTCCTCAGTTTCCCATGTGGCCTAAAATTACTTGTGGAGGCCTAAAATGGTTCCCAAAAAAAATTAGGGCAAAATAACAAAAGTTGTAAAGGTTAGTAGCTATTTTTGTCATTATGCCCTTTTTTGTTCATTTTTTGAATTTTTTTATTTACGAAATGTTGAAAAATTTGTACAAAAAATTTAACAAATAAATATAACATATTTTAATAAATACACACAATCAATTCGTACGCTCGGTTAAAAAAAATCTATTAAAAATATAAAATACTATTACAATATTAAAATAAATTTGTTAATGATAGAGTTATTTTAAATAATAAACGATAAAATTTTTAAAAATAAAAAATTGTTAAACATATTTTAATTATAATATTCTTTAAAATTTTTATAGTGTTTAAAACTTAAAAAAAAAGTTTATTGTTTATAAACTTAAAATTGTGACATAAAAAATTAAAGTTGTATAATATTTTAATATTTTATTTTATTACCCTCGAAAAATTTGCTACTATTTTAAAACAAATTTTAAAAAATCCATGGTGATTGAAGTAAATATAATTTAATTAGAAAAGTTTAGGGATGATAAGAGCGAATATGTATGATAATTGATGCGATCTCATACTCGTTGGACGAATCGAGCCGCTTGTGTTCCCGATCGTAAAATTAAGTAGTATGTGCCGAGTTCTTGAAAGGGTTGTAATCGAACAAGTTTGGTTTTAACAAAATGTTGTTTAGTTTGTAAGGAGGGTGGATGATTTAAAGTTGGGCTTAAAGTTTGAAGAACGAACCAACATTAAAGGGAAAATTGACCCAATTCTTATGTTAGCTCTTAGGTGGAAATAGAATTGGTAGCTTGATAATCATGACCCTCTATCTATAAGAGATAGGAACCAATCGGTATATGCTGAACATCACACTCGTGAAAGTGATAAGTTCACAAAGGATTAGATTGACGCCACTAGACTAGCTAGATAAGTCAATTTGAGTCACAAAAGAATGAGAGTTAAATAATTCACAAATAGATATAAAATTCAAAGGTTCAAAAAGTTCCAATTACATATTTTAAGCCTAATATTTATAGGTTGTACAAAGGTCCAGCCGAATGGACATGATTTAAATCAGCTTAATTGAGCTGAATGCCCATTGAACTATCCAATAAGGCTCTTGAAGACTCCTATGCATGGAAGACGCCAACAGCCATGTCAATTGCAATTCCCTAACAGCCAAACCGTGTGGACTTTAAGTTGAGCTGAATGTTCAAGTAGTTGATTGATTTAGAAGGTGTGAACATGGGTTGATGCCTTCTTGGGAAGCCGAACTTACATTCTTCATTTTAATGCTGCTTGTGGCGCACGAACAGCCTTCAAGTGTGAATAGCCAAAATTGGACGGTCACTTGGTGTGAACTTAGCAACTAGCTGATTAGACAAGTGTGAAAACACTTGTGTCCATTGCCTTCCACGAAAAGTTGCTTGGAAGAGAGAAACCAGTAGCTCCCTCATGCATGCACGTCCAAATGCATGTCCCCCTCTCTTAAATGCCGTCCATTGAATAGGCTTGTTGGGCAGCCAATGTGAACAACCTACAAGACACATTAAAGTCGGCTTAAATACACTAATAACGAAATTTAATTTGTTTGAACTAAAAACATGTGTTAAAGATGTCTGAACTAAGACATATTTAAAACATATATTAAAGATGTCCTAAACTATGACATAATTAAAAACCCTTATTAAAAGATGTTCATATTATGACATAATTAAAACTCATATTAATGATGTTCAAATTATGACATAATTAAATACTTAAACCAGTTTAACTAAAATAACTAAAACTAAATTTAATTCTTTATTTCAGCAACTAAATTCAGAAGTTGAAGAAACTAAAGTTTAGCTTCAAGCAAGTTGCATGGCTCCGCAACGGTTTCTTCCCAAATTCGATCAATGAGGCCCGCAACAGCTTCCTTAAACCTCTTAGCTCGAGCACGAGTAACCGGCCCCGTTGGTAGCTCCATCGGTTCTTCGACAGCCTTGGTTGAGTCTTGAACCATGATCGCATCAATAATAAACTTAACATTATCGATCATTATTTTTATATTTTTATTATTTAGTCTAAATAATTATTTTCAACAATATTTATACAAGTAATATATTTAGAATATTACAAATTATATATAATTTATATACATATTAAACTCGTACATTGCAAACAAATATACAAATAAAAAAATTAATTTTAAAAAATAACAGTGGTTAATCTTTTAAAAAAATTTAAAAATCACATGTTGTATTATTTTTTAGAAATTGATTTCATTTCTATTTTTCTATTCAAAAAATACTAAAGAAATTAACAAATGTTGGGTTCAATAATAAATTATGTTGTGTTTCAAAGGAGAGATGTAAGTTCTATCTTTATTGATGACATTGTCACAAGCTTTGAACATGTATACTTTCAAAAGGACATAAAAAATAAAATATTTAACTAATTTTTTAAATTAAAAAATATTTTAAAAATTTAAATAGAAAAAATTCACCAACATTTGCTGTCAATAGATCCTGGCTACCAACTAATGCCAGTAAACTCCTCCAACACCACTAGATGTTGGTTAACACGCGTCAAAATTTTCTTTTATTTTAAAATATTTAATTTTTAACTTAATTTGATATTTTAAATTTATTTTCAATTTCATACGCATTTTTAAAAGTATAAGCAATTTTTTAAAATTATATATATTTTATAATCAGTGTACATAAACTTTTTTTTTTACTTTTCGTAATTTTTTAAAAATTGAAATTATTTTTATTTAAATTAATAAGCAATAAAAATGGATGTATTGCATTTTCATTAGCTTGATTTTAGTGGAAAATTTGTTAATTCATTAAATGAATGAGATCATACAATTTGGGGGAAGTACGCATTAAAGGATAAGTTTTATCAACACAACAAAAGCTTCAGCTTCAGCATCAATAGACCATTATGGCACATTGACAATTGATTTTGTCACAACTTATGCACAACATATCATGAGTGATTGCAAGCACTTAATACAATAAGGAAATTAGCCCAGGATGGTCCAAAGCGATAGGCATAAATCTGCAAAAAAACTGAGCATCCACTAACTGGAGAGGACGACAACAAAACCAACACTAAAATCACTTGCAAAAACAAGACTACATGCATAAGAAACAAAAAAGCATACTACAAGAGTAGATAAAAACTTCTAAAATTGAAGACTTATTAAACAATGAAAAAACAAATAAAAACATATAAACTTAACAACACGAGTCCAAACCGACTCATTAAATTATTTATTATTCTAAAATATTCTTAAAATAGAAACATATTAAGAAATCAACGAAGAGCTATCCACTTTCTAAAAAAAATTGTCGATGGTGTTTCAATGATGATAGATAACATCATCTATTCATCACAACTTATGAAATACCTAAATAATATATTTGCAAACTAAAAAGAGAGAATATACATGGAGTAAAAAAAAAAAAAAAAAAAAAAAAAAGTTTGGTGGGCAGGAAAAAATGGTGGGTGGTAATTAGCTTTGAGACTAACATCGCCCTAAGACAAAAACAAAAAGATAAAGAACAAATGACTAGGACTAGGAGTGAGTAGCTTGATTTTAAACAATCAATACCCATCTTAAGCAACAGGTATTTAACTAGAAAATAAATCCAAAATTAGGTATTTAATTTTTACAAAATCCAACTTTTAACAAATGAATGTGTAACAAATCAATTGGTATATTATACTTTCAAATTTTATTGTTATTTATTTTTTCAGTAGATTTTGAGTTCATCCTCATACTGTTTTTGGACCATCTCTTCCCAACAATGAGCTCACTTCTTGTTGCTTTCATCTGCCAGTGAGACAGCATAGATGTCGAGATTGCCATAAAGTATAAACATGTCACAATCTTTTTATAAATTTCATTATTTATATAATAGGTTAAATGATAAATTTAGCCACAAACATTTATATATTTTGTTAAAATAATTTTAATATTATTTTTAAGCTTTATTTAGTTATCAACTTGTTTTTTTCAAACAATTTTTTAATAGATTTGACAAAAATATCATTAAAAAATTTAACGTGGAAGATGTAAAATATTTTTAATGAGACGTAATTTATTGCTTAAATAACTCAATAAGATAATTACATGTGAAAAATAATAAAATAAATCATATATGAAATTTAAAAAATAACTATTAATTTAAAGAAAATAAATGTAATTATCTAAAAAAAGGTTTCAAAATGAATGCATTCGTTTGTTTACGGAGAGGTTTCAAAAAGACAATCAATAAATCAAACAAAAAATTTTGAATGTGTGCATTTATTTTGAAACTTTGTTTAGATAATTATGTTTATTTTCTTTAAATTAAGAGTTATTTATTTTATTATTTTCCACGTGTAAATATTTTATTGAGTTATCTAAGTAATAAATTACATCACATTAAAAATATTTCAAGTATAAAATTTCACATCATCTCGTTAACTTTTTTAACAGTACTTTCATCAAATTTGTTAAAAAAATTTGAAAAAAAAAAAACTAAACTGAATAACAAAAAAAAGTTTAAAAATACAATTAGAGCCATTTTAACAAAACGTTAGTAATCAAATTTATCATTAAGCGTATATAATATATTATAACTTCCTTCGGAACATCTCACCTGAAAATTATTGAAGGAACTTAGCTTAAGTTTCCCGGACTCCAATTGTTTATAAGTTTTGGAGAATAATATCCATTTCTTAATTCATAACCTAGGCTCACCTACTTCCCTAGCCGAATAGCTTCACTATTTTGGTTCCCTACAACACTAGTAACATGGAGACCTAAGAATATAAAGGACAATTCGCTTCGTTTGCATTCAATAGTGGGTGCCAGTTAGCACCATATACATAAATAATATATAGGACAATACCTTGCGAGACTAGATCTAATAATGAATCAGCAAAGAATAAATCCCCGTAGTGGATTTGACTAAAATTAAAATAAGACAAAACATCTTAACAGCATGGAATACGACAGAGATTAGCTTAGTTCATTTCAGAGTATATAAATTATGCAACTGGAATAATTTCAAGTGGAACATCTTCAATTCAACACTACGACCGGATAGCAATATATGCATGATTGCACTCCAGAATGAGAATTGAAATTTTAAATTGTTTACATGCATTTGGATTATCAGGATCCGATCTCTAACTCCACATCCTCCTGTCTGATATACATAAAAAATTTGTATTTTAAGAGAAAAATAAATATTATTTGATTCTCACAGCCAGCATATGAAACAGTAACTTAAAACACTACGCAGCAAATTAGCTCTTGACAGACAAATAAATCTAGTCACACTCAGTGTAAAATTGGTGGTGGCGAAGTGAGTGGCCATACTCTTAACCCCTAAACCCTAATTACAGTAATTTGTATATAATAAGAAAAAATAAATTTACGATGCAAGTGAAAACAATAACACCTAAATATATATTTTTTTTGAATTGTGATGCCACTGAAAACATCTCAATGATGGCAGTTTAAATCTTAGTTGCGTTAGTCTTTTCCCTATATTGACCTAGAACTTGTTTGATGACAAAGGCAACGGATTCAATGCTGTTAACTTATTGCATGAAGGCAGTGGGATCAACCACCACGACCATTCACTTGTTCTCTTTCATTTGAAGTTCTCCATCAGAATAAAAGTTATTTCTATAAGCATATGATCTATTCTTGGGACTTTTCAAGTTTCAAATACTTAATAATGTTAAAGTCCACATAGATCTTTTCCTTTTTATAATCAAATGAGGTTAATGGCCGGAGATGCTGAGAAACAGTTGTTCCAACAACTAATATTTGAAGGGTATTTTCCCACATGGTCTGCCCGCAATGTTATGGACAACAATCTGTGTTATTTCGTTGACTCCCTTTCTATTATTGAAACCATTTCGACGTCATCTAGATTTTAAAATAGTGCAGTACAGGTCGACCAAATCACTGATGTTGTGAAAAAAACCTTGCGTTGGTTTCGACTTGATAATTGGTGTTGTCATAAAAGGTTTATGTTGCTTTCAACTCTTAGTTGATACTAATGTAAGGTTCGAATTTCCACTTCCTTCCCTTACCTTGATAAAAAGTATGGAGGAGTTCGGATCTTGTGCTGCCAATAGGACTTCATTAAGAGCCAAGCATTTCTGATCAAACAGTAAATTTAGGAAAATATTTGTCTGATTTTAGAGAACTAAAAATATAGTGGTGTATAATTTTTGACTTGAATCCAAATGCAATATGGCACCCGCCATTTCCTACTTCACTTCGAAAACTACATAACATGTGAAATATCTTGATTTCTGTTCTACTCATCCGCTCACAAATTAATGATTTCGGTTTCCATGAAATAATATGAGAGAATAGATGTGTCAACTTCGATCAAATTAGTTTTTTACTATTAAATGGATTAATTTAGTTCTTATACTATTATACAGAATTAAAAAAAAAAATTCAAACTTCACCTTATTTAATATTTATTGTTTTAAAAAAAGTCATTTATTGGTTTACAAAATGATACTATGAAAGCTTTTTATGATTTGGTAGGTGTAATATTTTGTTTGGAGTTGAGCTTTAAATAATAATAAAAAACTAATTTTCATATAATTTTTAAATAGTAAATATTAACTCTGTTTCAATTTAACTTTATTTAATTCTTTTTAATAATATAATACGTGAATGTGAAATATCTTCATTTCTATTATACTTATCCACTTACAAGTTAATGCTTTAGGTGGAATAATATGGGTGAATGTATCTGGCAGGCCCTTCAATTATAGAGACGATATTAAACTAATCTCTCTATTCTTAAATTGATCAGATTTATCCTTATACTATTAAAAAATCAAATAAGGCCAAATTTCAATAGAGTTAATATTTACTATTTAAAAGATGTCATTATTTAACAAAGTTATATTTTGAAAGCACTTTATGATTTTCTATATGAAATATTTTGTTTGAAGTTAAATGTAAATTAAAAAAAAAAGTAATTTCTTGTCATTTTTTAAATAGAAAATGTTAACTTTGTTCCAATTTGATCTTATTAAATTTTATTTCTAATAGTACATTGATTAAATTGATCCATTCAATATTAGAAGGATTAATTTGATCTAGTCCTTATAAAAGAGGGACTTCATAGATACTTTCATCGTATATTATGTTTTCTCGCTACGAAGGAAATCTCATAGATTTTTTTAAATAATTACAGGTATATTCATTCGTTTAATATAAGCATTTTTCAATCATCATTATCCCTTATCACCAATTCAAAGGCACAACTCATCCTTCATTCAAAATGTAACACCCTTAACCCATATCTGTCGCCGGACTAGGTTTAAAGGCTGTAACGCCTCAATTTTCGGGAATTCTAAAATGTTGGCAAAATTTAAAATTTTCTGTGCTCTGTCTGCTAGGTGTAGGTTTAACTATGTAAGTGGGCCTCTAGAAGGCCCAAGCTTAAGTTAAAACCTGGTAATTTTAGTTAATTTTAATTCTATAAGAAAAAAGGGGTTCTGGTAAGCTGGGCTTTTAAGTATTAATTGTGTAAAATAAAACACAAGGAAGCAGGTGGCAAAGTGGCATGTGACACCACTGAGAAGGCTATAAAGGTGGCGTGTGGATGTTAGTGAGGACCTAGGTTCAAATCACAATGAAAGCATATTAAGGGAATTAATTTTTATGTGCAGAAAAGGGAAGTAATGGAACTCAAGTAAAAGTCTGTCAGGATTTGCTCACGAGATTGAGCAACGAGGGGATAAGGGAGAGAATTTAGGAGCTGGTTAGAGAGACTAGAATTGGCCGAATGGTGGACTCTTGAGGAGCAAGAGTTGGCCGGCCAAGGGTTTCATTAGAGGGAAACATTTGGCTAGGTCATTTGACAGTTATAAATTCGGCAGAAGGGGTAAGTTGTGCCGTTTTCTGACTATTCATCCTTTACTTTTTCCTTTCTCGTCTCTTCATCTACTTTCTTTTTCTTCTTCTTTCCACCATAGCCGAATCTTCCTACCATCCTGTTCATCTCCATCTTTTATCAGTTGTTTCTAAACCCTCATAATTGTTCGCCATAAAAGTCGAAATCCCGAAAGCCATATTTCTCTTTGTGCCGAATTCTTATAGCCAAAACCCTTTACTTTTCTTCATCATTCTTGACCGATTCTTTAGTCCTCTAAACCCTAAGTGTCTATCGACAAAACCATTACAAATCTTCATCTTTTCTTCACTGTTACAAAAAGCCAAAAACGCATAGCCATAGGGACATAGTCGAATTCTAAAGATCACTGAAGGCTCGACTTTTGTTATCATTTGAGGTCTTAGAACTGCATCAGAATCGAGTAGGAACTAAGGGGAATCATTGACTAAAGGAATTGGTGGTAAGTCTTTCCAACATTAGTCTTTTTTTCGTAGTTTAGAAAAGGCCGAAACCCCTAAAGGTTAGGGAGGCTGTCGATTTGGACTTGTAGCCCTAAGGGGTTGTGGTAACTGTTTTACTTTGATAATGGTGTGATTTAGAGGCTACTGATCAAGGTCTTGGACAAGTGGAACGATTAGATCTTGATCTAGTCACTACTTTAGACAAAGGTAGGATCACTAGTGCCTAAGGAGTGGTTGGCCGAATATGGTAAGTGGTTAATATGAAGTTCATTTCGGTAGTTAGAATTAACATGGTAGTAATGTAATTGTAGGCAGTTCGTGCGTTGTCCTCGTCAATGAAACGTCATAAAACAGGTGTGTAACTGACACCCTCTCATAGACTAGATTGGCAAAAGCCGAAAAGCTGAAATACCAAAAAGTCGATATTTTGGGAACTTGCGAGTGTGCGAGTGCTCGTAAGATTAATATTTTGACGTGTATGATAAATTAAAGTGTTAAGACTGCAGAGTGCACATTTCTGTGCATTTCGATGTTTTTTTGGGCTTAATGGGCCAAAATTGGGGAAATGGGCCAACGGGCCCAATTCGGTAAGAACACTCGGTAAGTGTTTCTGTTAGTACGTAAATGTCTTTGATATGCATGAAAACCCTAAAAGCAGATAAATTACTAGGATACCCCTATGTATGTAAAATTACCATTATACCCCTAGGTGTAGAATTACCTTTATACCCCTAGGGTTAACTTTGTCTGAAAAGCATGACAATCTGATTTTGTATGATGTATGCCATGATTGTATATATATCTTGCATGGGGACATGGGTTGTATTATGGAGGAAGTGTCCTGGTGGCTATGCCACAAATTATCTGTTCTGGTGGCTCTGCTACATATATCTGTTCTGGTGGCTCTGCCACGATTATCTATTTCTGGTGACTCTATCACACTATCTGTTCTGGCAGCCATGCTGCATATTTCTGTGGCGTGTAGCTGTTGGGTGGGTCAAGTAGTCTCCCCACATGGTGAAAGGATGGTATGGGGGTGCTTGTGGTTAGATATGGGTTGGGTTTTGCATAAACATGTAATATCTGTTCTGATCTGTCATGGGCCTATGGGCTTTATTTTGAATTCTGTTCTGGGCTAAGGCCAATCTATTCTGTTTCTGTGGTTTGAGCTGATATAGGCTATGGTTGGGTTAATTTACACACTGAGTTTCCCCAAACTCACCCCTTTTTTTTCATCCACGCAGGTAATCCCCAACCATAGTGGGCTTGGAGCTATGAGGGATTTGGAGTGGCCACACTTTTATGCAAATTCGGTTTTCTTCTGGTGAACTGGACCTTCTTTTATTTACGTTTGAGGTTTTTGGGTTTTTAATTGTAATAAGGCCGCTTTAATTATTTTTAATGGTTTTGTTAGGTTTTATTAAGATAGATATAATTTATACTTAATCGTTGAATTTGATTAAGCTTAGGGCGCATTTTCAATAATAGCATTTGATTTCAAAATAACACGACAACAAGCAATGCTTCTGCAACTAAAATGTTTTCCAAAATTAAACACTTTTCTTAAAATGGACTTAATCGACTTGGTTTCCTAAAAAAATACACTCGACATTAAAGTGTGGCAATGGCGGTGTGCATGTCTAGGATTGGTTCCGGGGAGAGCTTGGTACTTAAGCAGTCCGATGGACTCACCTCCTCTTTTTCGGTTTCCTACCTAGTACACAGCTTCCATTCACTTTAGCCTATAATGGAAGTATCTTTTAAAACACTAAGATAGTTTTCTAAACCAATAAACGTTTTGAATGCTTCGATATGGCACATCGGATCCAGTCATACTGTCTAGGCCGGGTCTGGGGTGTTACAAAGGCATTACCAGACAAATCGGAACATTTAACATTTATTTCATAAACATCAAAGCATCAGAGATCAAACATCAATATAGAGTCCCTTACATAGGTCATCGAGACCTTAAACATGTATTGAAAGGGGTCGTGACTAAACCAAACTCATACAATTTTTTTTCAAAACTTAAACATTTTCAAAGAGGTACAGCTCACACGCCCGTGTGAATAAGCCATGTGCCTTACACGGCATTAGACACGCCCGTGTGTCTAGGCTGTGTCCAAATAGGGCATACATACTGACTTGCTCACACTGCCACAAGACATGCCCGTGTGCCGTAGCTGTGGTCGAGCTTGACTTGGGCCACACGACTAGCCACACGCCCATGTGCCTTGGTCGTGCTCGAGCCTGACTTATAATTGTACAGTACCCCAGGGGACACATGGCCGTGCAACATAGCCGTGTGTTGAACATGGTTGAGAACCATGTGGACAAAAATAGGCCATTTGAATAGCCAACTTGCCACCCCAATTAGGTCAAACCTACAAGCACCAAACCAAACATATTTGTACACCAATTTCAGCCACTCTCTACACCAAAACATACATTGTTCATGCCTTTACAATATCAATAAAATCCAACATCAATTCATCAACCAAATCATACCAAAACCTAAACTAATATCATACCAAAACATATGTTTCAATACATCATTCAATCTCATGCTCAAAACTTACCAAAACTCATCAATATTGACCATTTCATTTGGTCATTCAAAACATACCATGTAACAATTCCAACCATAAGGTTAAACATAAGCTAGCCATATCACATGGCATAATATATACATTACAAAACTTAACCAAGTACTTCTAGCCTATACATGTCATACTTTACTATATACATTTTCAAAAGGTACAAAAATGAGTTTCCAGTGATGATGATCCTCGACGATCCTCGAGCTCACAGTAGCATCGATATCTATAAAACAATGCAAACACACACAAAGTAAGTTTCATAATCTTAGTAAGCTCATACCAAATATCATCAACAGTTTATAAAATATAAAACATCAACACATAAGTATTTATTAGTTTCCAATTAATCTATCAATTTTACGCCAACACAATTCAAAGGTTCATACCAATTCAATAAACTTCATATACATAATATCATCTACCACATAGGTATTGTACATACCTGAACCTTTCCGTATTTATTCATATTCATTCTTACCTCTCATTCGGATATTTTAAGATTTCCTGAGGATTATTCATGCTTTAAACATCCGCACACTTAGTGATACAAACTCGTTCCGTGATGATTGGAGTCGTATTGTTGCTCGATCGTGAATTTGAGTAAATCTGAATAGTTGGTAAAATATGGTTTGAAATTATAAAAGATAGCCTCAAATGGAATGGTTTCAAAATGGTTATGGAATTAAAGATTAGGATTTGGCTAAGGCTTAAGAGTGAACCAAAAATTATTGGATTGTTGACCCAAAACTTAGACAAGCACTTAGGTTGAAATCAGTGGAAATGATAAGAGATAATTGGATAAAAACCTTGACCTACTATCTATACAAGATAGGAACCAAAGGTAAGGTTGAAAGCCACACTTACAAAAGTGATAAGTTCGGTTTAACAAGGAAAAGATAGACGCCACAAGCAATGCTTGATAAGTTAGATTAGTTCCAAAAGAACAAAGAGAATTGGATAACTCACAATACTCAAGTTTATCCTAAATTCAGCAAAAGGTCCCTTACAAAAGGCTGATTACACATATTTATAGTACCAAAGAGGTCTAGTCGAATAGTCACATATGATCATCTTAATGAGCTAATAATGAGCTGAAATAAAGCTCAAAAACTCTTGAAATGCTGAACTAAGTAACTCCATCCTTCAATACTCTTGAATTCAGCTGAAACAATAGACTTGAATGCTTAGGAAAAACCTTTGTCCTTGGTCAACCTAATGGACACCAGCAACTTTAATAAAAAATTAACTCATGAAATGATCATTTTAATCAACAATCAGTTATGGAAGATGGAAGAGGCTGCTGCTGAATTTAAAGATGTATAATGCTCCCTTTAATGGATGATAACACCTCCTTTTAATGAAGAATAATGCTTCCCCTTGAATGTAACCGAAATTCACTTGAAAAGTCTCTTTAATAAATTTGTAACAGCCCTTGAATGTAACGGTTTCTAGCTGAAAAGACACCTACAATTAACACATTAAAACAGGCATATTAAACACATTTAAACACATAAAACACTCAACTTAAATAAATGAACGTAAAACTTAAAAAAAAAACATGCATCATTAAATTATTCCAGCAACTAAATTAACTAAGATGAACTTAATTAACTAACATGAATAATTTATTCCAGCAACTTAATTAACTAAGATGAACTCAATTATCTAAGATGAGTAATCTATTCCAGCAACTTAATTAATTAAACTAAGTATTTTAGCAATTAAAACAACTAAATTAATTAACTAAACATATTAAAAATTCAATCTAGCAATTATTTAGCTCAAAACACTTAAACTAAATAAAACTAAAATTGAGCTGAAACCAAATTAAATATTCCAGCAAATTGATGTACAAGCTAAAACCAAATAATGTTGGGCTCAATAAACTTGAATGAGCTATGAACGAGCTAAATGAGCTCGTAGCAAATTGCATGGAGCACTTGCACCGAACATCCTTGATCGTTCGATTAGTCCAGCAATGGTTTCCAACCCAAGTTCACTTAATTAAGACCTGCACACACATTAACAAACTGAAATTAGAATTTATTTTGCACTTGGGTCCCTCGCGTTTAGGCCAATCTCAATGTTGTCGAAGTGTGTCGAAGCATGATGCAGTCGAGATCTCATCATACCCTCCCTCTTGAAAATGATTTGTCCTCAAATCAGGCCATTTGCTCGCAAAGAATCTTTCAGGATCACAAACACGTTTGTTCATGAACCTGACAAAATTGTTTCCAATATCTTGAGAACCATAAATGGTTCACAGGGGAAGACCCTCCCTCTTTAGGAGGATACCATTTTGGCTTGTCACCTACACAAGAATGGAACCAATTAGTGACAATACAAGTTATAAACTCAAAAGAACTTTCTGAATTGTTATTCAAAACCTGAACATATAAACCAATGCCGGGATCAAAAATGGAACTCGGTCTTACCTCTCCATAATGAATCAAAAAATTCATAGATGGCATCAAACCAGAACCACAAAATATTCGAAAGATATAATCTTGCAAAACAAAATCACTTCGCTTAAACCCCTTGAACAATAGTATAGAATGATTATCTTCGAGATTAAAAAAAAAGTTTTTCCTTACCATTTCAACTTGACTTGGAAATTCCTTGTATGGCAACATGGTAGGAATACGAAGCACACTAAAGTTATAATCATGCGAATCATGTTTGAATCTTTTAATCCACAATATTGAACAACCTTCGCTTAATGATAACTTAGAAAAACTTGGTCCCAATTTAAACACATGGTTTTGATCACTTGTTCCAAAATACAGCAAAAAGTTTTCTTTCATCGATAATTCACACATGTCAAATAAGCAAAATTTAGACATATAAACTTTCGAACAATCAAACCTCTCAACTTTCATCCACACAAGAATATACTTACTTGAGGTTTTTGCACAAAGACTTAAAGAATTCTCATTACCATCGTGACTAAACAGATTGAACGCTTCACACGAAAACTCTTTCTCACAAATAATCAGGCTTTGCACATGCCGACTTAGCCTAATTACATCAACAAAATTGCCATCACAAAACTTATCATAGGTAAGACTTTCCATGGCACTAGTTGGAGTTAAATCATTAACAATCAAAAAATGACAGTTAATCGAATCAAGATGAGGAGTTCTTTCAAAAACTAAGTCTTCAGCAATTTTCTCAACAACATTCAAATGTGATTACCATGATTCAATAGCTAAAAACTCCTTACCTTGCTTACCTTTAAGTACTTGTGGTTTAATGTCAACTTTGACCTTACCTTTCTCAATTAATTGAAACCGTCTCTCATCGGGAAGGTAATGGAGTTGGAACTTGTCAAATGAACCTTGAGAAACCTGAAAAAAAGACAAAATACAAGGAGAACTAATAGGATGGTTATTAAAAATATTCCTCACTTTGTTTTGTCCGCTTGCATCTTTCTCACTCGTTTCTTGTTCTAACTCGTTTTCAAACTCTTGTTCTTTTACCACATTATCTTTTAATTTTGAAAACTTGTTGACACTCGCTTCTCGCTCATTTTCTTTTCTTTTTCTAAACTCACTTTCTTTTGAAATCTCACACTCACTCCTTATTTCACTTTCTTTTTCAATAATATCAATCGCTCCACTCACACTTTCATTTATTTCTTCAATCTCACTCTCCTTTTCAATTTTCTTTTCTTTCTCACAATCTTTCTCTTTTTCGTTTTCTTTTTCTTTCATATCTCTTTTTCTTCTTTCAATTTCATTACAAGATGAAGGTAACATGAAAGATTCAGAATGACAAGTTTTCCGACAGAAAGAAGGGAAGGAATCTACATAGGAATCAAGATCACTTCTTCGTGAATGTCCCTCCATGGGCGGGTACTTTGATGCTTTCAAAACACGTTCGCCTTTTTGTAAGTGATCCTCCTTGGATGAATGACTTGATGCACTTGTAGAGATTTATCTACCTTATCGGTTGTCATCTCGGAAGGACTCAAACTCGAAGTTTGCTTTACTTCGACTCAAATTCCTTGGGGAATAGGAATCTCGATAAGGATCTCTTTTCACACATTCGTTGGATGATCGTCTCCTTGGCAATCTCATTTCTATCCTTTCGCTTGGAAAAATTTACTCTCGTTGGGTTCTTGCTTGATGGCTCCGCTCTTCGACACGAACCAATCGTTCTTGTAGAGGTTTTAGTTTCCTATCGAACAATCGATCCATTTCTTTCATCACACATTGAAAATCTAATTTTAAAAGCTCTTCTTGAAACATGATTTTATTGATGAAAAGAAAAGTGAGTAAAATAGAAAACGAATTCCTCACCACTACAAACCTCACGTTTCACTCACAAAGAAAAAGTAGACGGTACTCCGCTCGTGTTTTCACTCGTTATTTATCTTTTCCTTTGCTTTAATGCTCTCACAAACTATCTTGCCTTTTTCCATTCAATCCGCCTCCCTAAGTTCTTAAAAAACTATTTTGAACTTAAAAAATAGTTGATGTGGGTCGGTTGCAAGATTAATGTTCGGGTTTGGTAGGGAGTGTTGTAGGACTATAGGTAGGCTTGAAAAAGGAAAAGAAAATAATAAGTGTGGCCAGAAGGTAGGATGTTAATTGGGTATTTCTGGGCAGGGAACAGAATTTTAGAAGAAACTCGGCAATGAATAACTTGAAAGATTTTTTTTTCACGATTTTTTTTTACTTGCGAAGATAAATATTCACTCTTGAATTTTGAATAGAGACTAATAATTTTTTTTTCAAATTTTTTTTTCAAATTTTTTTCAAAAGAAATACTATACCATAATGCAGGGAATGTCGATTCTTACTCCAAATTTGCTAGCTCTGTTACCAATTTGATAGAACTTGTTTCATGATAATTCGAGTCGTACTGTTGCCCGATCGTGAATTTGAGTAAATTTGAACGGTTGGCAAAAAATGGTTTGAAATTATAAAAGATAGCCTCAAATGGAATGGTTTCAAAATGGTTATGGAATTAAAGATTAGGATTCAGCGAAGGCTTAAGAGTGAACCAACAATTATTGTATTGTTGACCCAAAACTTAGACAAGCACTTAGGTTGAAATCAGTGGAAATGATAAGGGATAGTTGGATAAAAACCTTGACCCGCTATCTATGCAAGATAGGAACCAGAGGTAAGGTTGAACGCCACACTTAGAAAAGTGATAAGTTCGGTTTAACAAGGAAAGGATAGACGCCATAAGTAATGCTTGATAAGTCAGATTAGTTCCAAAAGAACAAAGAGAATTGGATAACTTACAATGCTCAAGTTTATCATAAATTCAGCAAAAGGTCCCTTACAAAAGGCTGATTACACATATTTATAGTACCAAAGAGGTCTAGCCACATAGTCACATATGATCATCTTAATGAGCTAATAATGAGCTGAAATAAAGCTCAAAAACTCTTGAAATGCTAAACTAAGTAACTCCATCCTTCAATACTCTTCAATCCGGCTGAATCAATAGACTTGAATGCTTAGGAAAAACCTTTATCCTTGGTCAATCGAATGGACACCAACAACTATAATAAAAAATTAACTCATGAAATGATCATTTTAATCAACAATCGGTTATGGAAGATGGAAGAGGCTGCTGCTGAATTTAAAGATGTATAATTCTCCCTTTAATGGATGATAACACCTCCTTTTAATGAAGAATAATGCTTCCCCTTGAATGTAACCGAAATTCACTTGAAAAGTCTCTTTAATCAATTTGTAATAGCCTTTGAATGTAACGATTTCTAGCTGAAAGGACACCTGCAATTAACACATTAAAACAGGCATAATAAACACATTTAAACACAAAACACATTAAACACTCAACTTAAATAAATGAACTTAAAACTTAAAAAAAAAACACATGCGTCATTAAATTATTCTAGCAACTAAATTAACTAAGATGAATTTAATTAACTAACATGAATAATTTATTCCAGCTACTTAATTAACTAAGATGAACTCAATTATCTAAGATGAGTAATTTATTCCAGCAACTTAATTAATTAAACTAAGTATTTTAGCAATTAAAACAACTGAGTTAATTAACTAAACATATTAAAAGTTCAATCCAGAAATTATTTAGCTCAAAACACTTAAACTAAATAAAACTAAAATTGAGCTGAAACCAAATTAAATATTCCAGCAAATTGATGCACAAGCTAAAACCAAATAATGTTGGGCTCAATAAACTTGAATGAGCTATGAACGAGCTACATGAGCTCGTAGCAAATTGCATGGAGCACTTGCACCGAACATTCTTGATCATTCGATTAGTCCAGCAATGGTTTCCAACCCAAGTTCACTTAATTAAGACCTGCACACACATTAACAAACTAAAATTAGATTTCATTTTGCACTTGGGCCCCTCGCGTTTAGGCCAATCTCGATGTTGTAGAAGTGTGTCGAAACATGATGCGGTCGGGATCGTATCACTTAGTGCTTTAAATATTACCCGAAGCTAAAATGATTCCGCACACTTAGTGCCATCTCAATTAACCGATGCTATTTCGGTATTGCACACTTAGTGCCTCATATAGCCGAAGCTATCTTGAATCGCACACTTAGTGCCTTATATAGTCGAAGCTATTTTGAATCGTACACTTAGTGCCAAATACAGTTGATTTATCATTGTATTCAGCCATAATAAAAAATATATACAATCTATGTATAATCAAAGCATCAAAAATATACTTGTAATATCATGTTTTACATACGAACTTACCTCATACTAAAAATTGTCGGCTCGGATTGTCTACTCTATAACCTTCGACTTCCATCGGTCAAAATCCGAATTCCACTTTTCTTGATCTATATGTATTCAAAATTAACCCTTTTATTCACCAAATAATTCAAAACAATCCATAAACATTCATTTAGGGAATTTTACAATTTAGCCCTCATATTTTCATATTTTGACACTTTAGTCCCTAATTAACAAAATCACAAAATACACTTAATTTGCACATACTTATACTTGGCTGAATTGTCCTAGTACTCATACTAGTCTACACATTTCATTTATTTCACATTTTAGTCCCTCAATTTACAATTTCCACAATTTAGCCCATTTTACTCAAAATCATCAAAACTCCAAAGACAAAACATATAAACCCAACATCAAACTTTCATATTTCATCATGTAACCATAAAGCTCATGAATTCATCCATGGAACATTTCAAAATCACCATCAAAATCAGAAATTGAGACATGGGCTTGATAGTATACGAAGTAACGATCACAAAAATGTAGAAATTATTGAAAACTGATCAAAACACATACCTCAATCACCAAAATAAGCATCTAAACCCTAGCAAGCTTATTTCTTTCTTTTTTTCTTTTGAATTTCAGCAAGGAAGAACACCAAATGACTTATTTCATGCCTTATTTTAATTATAATTCACTTAATAATTAGTTTACCATTTTGCCTTTTTATAAACCATTATAAAATCACTTAATGGATGGTTATTAATGTCCATTCAAACTTATAATAGTAAAATAACCACATAAGGACCTCTCATTTACAAAGCCATATCAAATAGACACTTTTAACAAGTACCAGGCAACTTTTACATTTTACGCGATTAGGTCCTTTTTCAAAATTAAGCACACAAACATTCAAATTTTCATACGAGACTTTCACACATGCTCATGCACATGTCATAAACACGAAAAATAATATTTGAATATTTTTATGACTCGAATATGTGGTCCCGAAACCACTATTTCGACTAGGGTCTAAACTGGACTGTTACACAAAAATGTTGTTTTATCTACCTTATCTTCATTTCGAGATAATGACCAAGACTTTCAACATCATAAGACTCTTATTTCCTCGACCATCATAGTCTTTGATTGAGACACAACTCTCTTGTGTTGAATATCTTCTAGAAACTTGAGGAGTCTTCACACATATCTTAATCTAAGTTTAATTACATAATTTTGTTGCATTTTATAATATAGAATAATTTGAAAACAATGTCAAATACTATTAACTAAAACTCCATGTTGTGCCAAACTATTTTGGTATTTTATTATAACATCACTTACTCGAGTCAAATTTCTAACTTGAGTAAAAGATGTCGTATAACGCTTCTACAGTTCCACACATGTTTTAGCTTTATTTTGGTTTATATGACACTTAAAACCATTCTCGAGGGTCTTATTATGAAGAGAGAGTATTTCAGGGTCATTTGAAGGGCTTTTGAGGCTTAAAAATAACATTTTCTTAGTGCAAGGCAACAAGTCTCTAAAACGTGCACCTTAATTACTGAGAGTTGGTCTATCATTATAAATTTTTAGGTTCGAAGTTTGCAAGTATCATTACTTAGACGCCAAGTATCAAGACTTTGATGCAAGGGAGTTATAATCAAGCCTAAAAACACCTCACAACATGCCATGACTTACTCTAACAAATCCCAATTATTCACAGTCATTCTTAGACCTTAAAATACCTCAAAATATCATTCAAAACATCATACCTCTCACTCATGTCCATTCAATAATTAATAAACCACAATGTTCTTTAATAGTTTCCACTTAAACCATTACATAACTTGAATCATACACTATTTATTTGAACACTTTCATATCAATTGAACACCTATGGACATGCCACACTTATAACAACCCATTTTTAGTCAAATCAGAACAGTGATTTTGGGACCACAAATTTGAGGTCAAAATATTTATTTTATTATTATTATGAGGTCTATAATATGATTGTATGATTGTATAAAAATTTTGTTAAGAAATTTTAATGTTTGCATGCTTAATTTGATAAAAAAGACTAAATTGCTTAAAGTGTAAAAGTTGTGTTCTAATAGCTAAAGATGTCTAATAGCTATAGAACCATAAAGTGGAGGTCCTTATGTGGTAATTAGACCACCAATAATATTAGTAGACAAATAAGGAAACTTATTAACAGATTTAAAGGTAAACAATTAAGGTTAAAATTGTAAATTAAGAAATATATGTTAGTAAAATAAAGAAAAGATAAAAACTATCATCTTTTCTATCTTCTTCCACTAAAAAATCAAAGATAGAAACCTCCATGGATGCATGTTAGGGTTCAGCTACTTTAAGGCTTAATTGGTGAGTGATTTTATTCCCATTTTTAATGATTTTTATGTTTTCAAGTTTGTTGTAGCTTAATCTAGCTAGCCCAGGGACTAATTTTCAAAATTGTTAAAAGTCTAGGGTTTTACCATTGATGAATATGTATGTGTTTCGATGTTTGATGATAGAAAATGAATGGTTGTTGTTAGATAAACAACATTTGTTAAGTGATTTTTGATAAAATTGTCAATTAGAGATTAAATTGAGAAATGTGAAAATAATGTGGTAAATGTGTGAAATAATGAAATGTGTGGGCTGCTATGAGCATAGATAAAATTTGGCTATCATGAGTGTGAACTTAATTGCATGAATTTGCATTTTTATGAGCTAGAGACTAAATTATAAAGACGTTAAAATATAAGTGGTAAAAATGTAAAATTATCATAATATAAATTTTGGATTAAATTGAATAGAATGTATTTTGAATAAGTTGAATTTGATTATATAGATCAAGAAAAGCAATGTACGGATATAGATAAGGGGAAAAATAAAGTATTGGATTAGTCGATCCTGTTTCGTCATTTTTGTGATCGAGGTAAGTTCATATGTTAATAAGCATTAATATAATTGTGCTTTAAATTCTTGATAATTGCATTATTGATGAATACGACTTTACAAAAATGTTCGACAAAGAGTTGGTGCTGTGTGAAATCCCAGTAGAACCTTAGGAGTAGATAGACACAAATGACATGCCATTAAGGGTGGCTGAGTTTTCCAGCATGTGTTACAGATACTCATCAGCTTGTGTGAGCAGCACCGTGTAGCTACGTCATGAACGTCAGCTTGTGTGAGTAGACCCGGTGATAGCACGAGATGAGCATTTGCATATGAGAGATGAGATTTAGATGGTTTCAACCATGTATTAGCACTTAGGGTGCAAGATTCCTGAGTATCCAATATTATTCCAAATGGTTCAACGGGTATATTAATGATATGAAAGGGTAAGAGATTGTTACATATCGGTGTAGGTATGTACATAAACGATATAAGCATTGAATCTATGAGATTTGTGAGTTTCATGATTTACTATGTGGATGAATATATGTTAGTCTTGTGATTAAGTTGAGTTGAAGTATATTATGTTTAGGTTACTTAAATTGCGCATGAACAGTAAGTTTTACTTATTAGTCATACGAGCTTACTAAGCTTAATAGCTTACTCTCTTTACTTTTCTGTGTTTTATAGTGATTCAAAGCTTGCTCGGATTGGGAGTTGTTGAAGATCTCATCACAGTATCCAGCCATTGTTTTGGTACTTTTGAACTTGTGTACTTGGTTATATGGCATGTATAGGAGTTGTAGTTAATATGTTCTATATGTTTGTAATGTTGTTAGCCAATCGATTTGTCTTGTAAATGATATATGATTTTGGTTATGTGTTTAACCAGTGAATTGGCTCATTTTGGTATACTTGGTTATGTATATATGTGTAAATGGCCTTTTTTTATGTGGTTTACATTTCTATATAAATTTTTGGTTGAGGTTTGGTATTGAAGGTAGCAAATGGTTGAATTTGTGAATGTGGTATACATATTGATTTAGGCACAAAGTCTAATAGGTGAGTTTGACCGTTTAGGTGATTTTTGGATGTGAAATTGGTATGAAATTGGATGTCTATTGGGATGCTTATGAGTATTTTGGTTGTTGGTATGGATAGTATATGATTTTGGCTTGAAATTGGTTGGATATAAGTTCTTATTTATGCATTGGTTGATTGTGCATTGTTGAACCTAGGTTGACAACATTTTGGGTGAGCAATGCGCTTTGAAACATAGCCTATTTTTTTCCATACCGGTAGAGACATGGGCATGTGTCTAAGTTGCATGTGACACACAGCTTGGTGACACGGTCGTGTGTTCCCTGGTACTTATTTAGAAACCAAGTCAGTAGCTCCACACGGCCCAGCACACAGGTATGTGACTTGGTCGTGTGGCATAAGTCAGTATACCTTCCAATTTTCACACGGCGTAGCACATGGCCTGGCATACAGGAGTGTGAGGCCATTTCGAAGGGTACATGGGCTAAGCACATAGGTGTGTCATTGGCTGTGTAACCCAAGTCAGAGAGTTACATGGGGTAGGACACAGTTTGGGACACTGCCATGTGATCCCATTTCAAATGTCCACACGGCCTGTGACACGGGCGTGTCTTTGGTCCTATGAAACACACGGTCGGGCCACACAGGCGTGTGTCCCCTGTACTTTAAAAATTTTCTATGTTTTTCAAAAATTTCTCTGAGTTCTCAGTTTAGTTTTGAACCACTTTAAATGCTTGTTTTAGGCCTTGAGGGCTCATATTACGGACTATATGATTGTATTTGAATGATATTTGTTTCGATATGAGAATTGTATGATTGATTAATTGATAAGTTCGGTAATGCTTCGAAACCCTATTCCAGCGATGGATACGGGTTAGTGATGTTACAACACTAATTCAATAATTTAAATTCACACATCATAGTCTAGACCTTGTTGATCAGATTTGATTTAGCATGCCATACTCGTTCTTTATCCACATGATCACTTTTTGCATACTATGTGTTTAAAAATGTGTTAAGCTTCATAGAAGCTTAGTAAGTACTTGTGCGAATCCTATACCTAAGTATTTAATATTAATTTCATTACAATACACTAATTCATTTTATGTTCATTTAATCATAGTGTTTTGTTTTAATCATTTCACTAACAAATTATCAAGTGTTTTAATAATGTAACACATCTTGAATATAAGGCTTCCACTTACTACATACTTCACTTAGCACTTACTTCGCTCGCTTCACATAGCACATACACTTCATGTAAAACTTTATTCATGATGGAGAATCGAGAAAGATACATGAAATAACACGAGCATTGAAGTCAAAATAACATGGGCACAAAAGTGCAAATATCA
This sequence comes from Gossypium anomalum, assembly GCA_025698475.1. Classification (NCBI taxonomy): domain Eukaryota; kingdom Viridiplantae; phylum Streptophyta; class Magnoliopsida; order Malvales; family Malvaceae; genus Gossypium; species Gossypium anomalum. Next base: position 48,144,992 of record CM046965.1, read on the forward strand.
CTAAACACAGAAGCACAAGAAACATGGGAGCGCTCAAGTATTCTTATAGCATACCAATTATATCTCATTATTTTTACCTTGTTTACTACGACCCTTGCACAATTATTCACATGTGTACATTTCTTTTAAGTTCAGGCCATGTTTGTACTTCAAATTCAATTTCATATTTTGACACAACACAAATGTTTTGCACGTTTTACATTATTTCACACTTAATTCACTGATGAAATATATATTCTTTCACTAACTTCATATATCACTTAACATATATCACATTCATGAAATTCTCTCACTATCATCTATATCATCACTTATTCATACTTTATTTTCACTTACTATTTTTATTTTACTAAATTCATTACTTAATAATTATTTCACCTCACTTAAAGATTCCTTAAAAGCTACATCTGATAGAAAGAAATCTTATGCCAACCTGAAAAGAATTGATATCAAATTTCAAGTTGGCGATAAAGTTTTTCTAAAAGTTTCACCTTGGAAGAAAGTGTTGTGATTCAGAAGAAAAGGGAAACTCAGTTCGAGGTTCATTGGATCGTACAAAATTCTCAAAAGAATTGGGCCTACAGCATATCCATTAGCTCTACCTCTGAAATTGGACAAGATTCACAATGTTTTTTTATGTGTTGATGATGAGAAAATACAGATCCAATCCCTCTCATGCTTTAACTTCTGACGACATCGAGTTGCAAAGTAAATTGACCTATGGAGAGGAACCTGTAAAAATATTATCTCAAGAAATGAAAGAATTGAAAAATAAACATGTGACCTTGGTGAAAGTTTTGTGGCATAGTCACAACATTGACTAAGCTACTTGGGAGATAGAATAAACTATGAGGTCTTACCCTATCCTTTCTTAGGTAAATTTTGAGGACAAAATTTCCTAAGGGGGGAGAATTGTAATGACCCGATTTTCAGTGGTATCAAAAGTACAGTTTTGAAACCCTATTTCCAAAAATCGTGACTGTAAATATTAAATGTTAATATTAACATGGATAATATATTAGGCTTAGGGAGTAAATCGTAAAGTCCAATTATTATAGGTTTTTAATTGGCCAAAGGCTTAGGGACTTAAATTGTAATTAACCAAAGGTTCAAAATGGTAAATTAACCATTTTTCAATAGGAGTTTGTGGTTGATGATGACATCTTCCACTATTGATAATTAAAAGATAATTATGTTAATTAAGTTATGTTAAAATAATTAATCTAAGTTAATTAAAGATTTTTTTTTAATTTCTTAAGGTATCTACTGGAGCGAGCCCAGTAGCTAATCCTTCGCATTCTATAGGCCCATTAAGGGGTAAATGCTAGCCACGAGTTTTAAAGCTGCTTCATACCCAGGGCGAGTTAAGTTAATTAAATATTAACCAAGGTATAAATGATTAGAATAGTGGAAGCTTTTCATCTTTTTCACCTCTTTAATCGTCTAAAGCCATTGAAACCAAAAGATAAAGGTTTTAGTGCCAAAAGCATTCAACCATAAACTTTAAGGTAATTTTAAGTCTACTTCTTGTAATTTTTATGAATTTGAGGTCATGAGAGCTTGATTTAGTTTGCTCATGTACCAATTTCTAAAACTGTTAAAGTTTTAGAAAGTTACCATTATTGATTTCTTGAAGAATTGGGCCTAAAATTGATAGATTTTAATCTTAGATTATGAAAAGAATTAGATTGTAAAGTTAGTTTAGCTTATTGTTAACATTGTTATATTAGATACCAAATTGGATAAATTCAAAACTTGACATGAAATTATGTTAGAACAGGTATCTAAGCTTGGCAATGTGGCCCTAAAAAAAGGAGTTATTTTGGTGAAGTTTGGCAACGTGGAATATAGGAAGAGGATACTGAACCTTTCTCCTTGGTAGTTCGAGCAGTGCCAATTCACAATGGTACCCTATGTCAAAGACAAGATGTGGAGTCTTATGCCTTCAACCTTACTCATTTTTGGGCAAGAATCTTCAATATACCTCTGGAGTACATGGACAGCCAAGTTGTTATGGTTGTGGGCAAAATGATTGGGGAAGTTGTTGCCATTGACTAACGAGACAGAGAGGGTGGATGGACAGAGTACATTAGGCTAAGGATTATAATAGATGTCCTCAAACCTCTGCGAAGGGTAGTTCAATTTGTGAATAGTAAGGCTACTGGATTTGTTTGTGCTATTAAATACGAAAGCCTGCTGAGTTTCTATTACATTTGTGGTCTTATTAGTCATTCCACCTAAAAGCCTGATAAGAAAGAGGAGCAAATAAAGTCAAACAACATAAGTTTCCAATATGGAAACTGGCTTAGAACTCTTATAGAAGTGTCAAATAAGAACCGTGGGCTCTAGAGGAATGGGCTAGAAGTTATTTTAGACAAAAAAGTTATGGAAAGTGAATCGAAAGGAGAGAATCAAGGAAACATGGCGGTGAACGAATCAACAGTTCTGATGGGAAAAGAAAAAACCAAACATATAAAAGAAGAATCAAAATCGAGTTCCCATCCTACTAAGTTGAGTCCTAAAGGTTTTGGGAAAATAAAAAGTAAAAGAAAGAGGTAAAGAGGAAGCAGTGGGGAATTAATGGAAGAGAGCCCAAACAAAATTGTTCGTAGAAAGCTGATGGAATGTTTATCACCTTCAAAGGCGGTGGCTGGCGACTAGCCCCACCAGGAACAATGAAGTTCCTATGTTGGAACTGTCGCAGGTTGGGGAACCTCGCGACAGTTCGAGAGCTGAAGCAACTCCTAGTTGCGAATAACCCTAACATTATTTTCTTTAGTGAAACAAAGATGAGTACTGATGTTTTCTATCGTGTTCAAAATAAGTATAGGATGCAGAATGATTTTGCTGTGAGCTCTAAGTGTCGTAGTGGTGGCCTAGCGTTGATGTGGATGGATGGGGTGGATATGGCCATTCAAAGCTACTCTAAACACCACATCGACTCCTTAGTTTGGTTGGAGAATCATAGCAATATTAGGTTTACTGGCTCCTACGAGCATGTGAATCCAAACCTTATATGTAGCTCGTGGATATGTTGAGAAGTGTTGGTGGCTTGGTTAGGTAGGATTAAGTGGTTGGGGTGACTTTAATGCTATTCTAAATGAATTAGAAAAAGTTGGTGGTCGTAGGAAAGTGCTGGTGCAGATGAATGAGTTTAAATACATCATGGATGATTTGGCTCTTGTGGACATTAAACCCGAGAAAGGGTGGTTTGCCTGGGTTAACAATAGGAAAGGAAAGGTTAGATTGGTTCTTAACATCGATGTCTATGATTGAGAAGTTTCCTTTTACGACTACCAGTGTGGTGCTTTAAACTAAGCCTGACCATGATGTAATTCTTATGGACATGTGGGGCTGTAAGCCAAAAAATTATCCCAAAGACCCTTGGCTGTGTTTAAAGTTTGATGACTATTGAGCTACTAACAGGAAGGCTAAAAACATTATTAGTAGTGCTTGGAACAGGGGTGTTTTAAGCTATGTGGAAAAGCTTCATAATGTTCGCTCGGTTCTTGGCCTATGGCTGCGTAATAAATATGGTAAAATGAAAAGACAAAATCATAGGCTTGAGCAAAAGATTGACATGGTTATTGATTCTTTTCAATGGGTCGATAGTGCGGATGCCTTGAAGGAGACTCGATGTAGGCTTGGCGATCTGTATGCTAAAGAAGAAAAACATCAAGCTCAAAGGTCTCAGTCTCAATGGCTTAGGGAGTGGGATAAAAATACGCGGTATTGTGATGCGAGAGCCACTGGTCATTTCAAGAAAAATAACATTGACAAGCTTAAAGACTTGAACGGGACTTGGGTGATTGACAATAAAGACATTTGCAATGTGGCTAAAGACTATTTTCATAGGTTCTTTTGGTCAAACATTCAAAGCATAAACAACCATGAAATGGATTATATACAGGAGTGTGTCACTAAGGAGACAAATGAGTGGCTTATTACGGACTATACGGAGAGTGAGGTTACTCAAGCTATCAAACAAATGGATCCGAGAAAATCCCCTAGCATTAATTGCCTTTCGGGGAGCTTTTTCAAGCATAATTGGGATACTGTGAAAATGATACTATTCGATTCTGCTTGGATGTTCTCAATGGAAATAAAAATATCTATGGCCTTAATGATACTATAATCATTCTTATTTCTAAAATTTGGGACCCTTGTGATATTACTAATTCTCGCCCTATTAGTTTATGTATGTTTATCTACAAGATCACTTCTAAGGTTCTCGCAAATCAGCTTAAAGTCACCCTCCCTAGTTGTATCAGTTAAAATTAAAGCGCTTTTGTCTTGGAAAGAATGATACATGACAATATCTTGATTGCACACGAACTTTTATACTACCATCAAAGCTCTAAGAACAACCCTAATAAAGGTCTTGTTATCAAGCTCGATATTAGCAAAGCATACGATCATGTGGAATGAAATTTTATTGAGATGGTCATGAAGAAAATGGGCTTCGTTGACAAATGGATTGATAAAATAATGTGTTGCGTTCATTCTGTAAGATATATGGTTAAATACAATAATAATTTGTCGGATGTTAATATTCCCGAGAAGAGACTCCCTTAAGGGGACCCCCTCTCCCCTTATTTGTTCTTATTTTGCATGGAAGCATTTTCGAGGATGCTTATTCATGCATAAGGAAATAATATTTTAAGAGGGATCCAGGCCAATAGAAATGGCCCTATGATAAATCACCTTTTCGTCGCCGACGATGCCCTTCTTTTTGTGAGAAATAAAAAAAAGTGATGTTGAGGGTCTTGTAAACATTCTAAAGGTTTTTGCTAATGCTTCAGGTCAAGAGATAAATTTTGAAAAGTCAATGGTTCTTTCTAGTCCTAACACTCCTAGGGGACAAAGACAAATTACTTTCATCCCATTATAAAGTGTTGAGTTCAAAATACTTTCCCGAAGGTGATATCTTTCATCCCAAAAGAGTTGACAAAGCTTCTTTCACTTGGTCTAGCATTGCAGCTGTGGCTATCATAACATTGCCTACATAAGAGTATAGGGGCCTAGTAAGCAAAGCTAGACACAGAAGGACTAAATTACGTAGAGTCACTACTAACCAATTAGGGCTAGGTTGGTTAGCCACCTATCGTCTAAAAATCTAGAACTAATACTATAGAAAAATCCTAAAAATCTAGACTCAATCTTATCACCAAATTTTGGGTTCGGGAGTACGGTTATGTGGGGAAGGTTATATCACCCCCACAACGCCTATCCAGGGATAGTCCTACGGGTCTTAAGAGCTAGATTTTTTTTATTTAAGCATATTAATTGTAACACCCCAAACCTGCCCTGGGACGTTATGGCCGAATTTGGTGATGTCACATTGAAGTGTTTTTCTCAAAGTGTGATATCGTTGAAAAACCTTTACCATATTTTTTTTCGTTGAGTGATCTTAGTGATGATTTTAAAACTTGTTGTTCATTTTAAACTTGCGTCCCAAATAAAAGGTATTTACTTTAAAGACTGTTTGAATGCCAAGATATCATTTTAAAGCGGAAGCTTTCTAAATCAATTGTGTTCTTGCGTTTACTTTGAAAAAAAAACGTTGTTTCTTCTTAAAACTTGAGTTCCTAATACTAGCAGTTATAACCAAAGCAAATTAAAATCCAAAATTAAAAATAAAATCCAAAGAGGCCTTATTACAGTAAAAATACCCAAAATAAAATTACTTATAGTTTAAAAATTAAAAACAAAAATACATGCGGTTGTGTGGCCACCTTTGAGTCCCTCGTAGCACCGATCCGCCTAAGACTAGGGATTACCTGTACAGATAAATAGATGGGTGAGTTATGAAAAACTCAGTGTGTAATCCCATATCAAAAAGACAAACAGTGTGCACACAGTCTGGGCCTAAGCCAAATCCAGTGATAGTTCAATATCAGTTAAGGCCTTAGCCCACTATAGTACCAGTATCAGTTTGGGTCAGAGCCTATCTCAGTGGCAGTACAATATAGATATGCAATCAAGAGATCCTACCCAACCAGCCTCTACACTCCATCTCCATCCAACCTTGCACTCCATGTGGGGATATGATCAACCCACCCATCCCTACACTCCAAGTAGTACCAGTTGCGGCACTAATCAGTATTTGCAGCAAAGCTACCAGTATAATACACTTCCTCCAATCATAATAAAACCCATCCCTATGTAACATATCATGCATCATGTCATGTCGTGTCATAATATCATACGTGTAATCAATATGTTTAAAGTGCCATGTTCAAATATAATCATACATCTTATAGGGCATAACAACCATTTTATCACATAGGGGCATAATAGTTATTTTATCGATTAGGGGTCCAGGTACACTTACCGACCCAACGGTAGGTCCACAGTCGTCTCGGGCGACCCGTGCAACCTTAACAGTCAAACAGTGAAAATGGGCCCAAGGCCCATAGTGCGAGCCCATGTGGCCCACACGCCTGTGTGGCCCACACAGCCTAGAAATGGCCTTGGCCGTGTAGATTACATAGCCTGGCCCAATATCCTCCACATGTTTGTGTGATTTATCTGAATGGGGCCCACACGACCTAGTTCGGCCCGAAATGGCCCACAACAGCCTCGGCTCATGAAATCGCTCATGGTTGGCCTCGACGATCATACGCCCATGTTTAGTCACATGGGTTACCACACGAGCGAGTGCACGCCCATGTAGTGTCATGGCTCACGTTTTCCGACTTTTGCCGATTTCCAAGATTAGGATTGTGTTTACACACCACCTTGTTTGAGAAAATGTGCAAATGACCACGAGCACCAAACCTATATTCAATCAAGTCACTTCGTCAATCCTTTAACCAATAGGGTTAAACAACCCCTTTTAACATTTAACCCAATATAATAATTATTACTTGCCTTGATTGAACGAATGCGACTTAGCCAACTTAAACCACTGACAAAGATTGATTACAAGCTCCCTGACAAATATCTACACTACAAGCAAATTCTCTTAATCATGATTGCTCATACACATGGCTTGAATCAATGCATACTACTTACAGAAAACACAGAACCAAAAATAGGGGATGTAGCAATTGGCCTACACCCAAGAATGCAAGCCAAAGCACTCGAGTTATTCACGTGACGACTAAGGATAGAGTTACCTTTAATCGAGTGATGAGAGAGGGGTTTCGATCGCTCCAATATCAATGAATAATCCTTCACTCCTCGACAAGTTCCAAAAACCAAGAGGAACACAACAATAAGAAAGGGAGGATGAAAGTCAGCAATAGAGGAGAAGGAAACTTGAAAACAACTAAAGAAAAGAGCAAGAGGGAAGAATCGGCCAAAGGATGGACAAGATTAATGAAAAGGGGCAAGGGTTCGGCCACTAGAAAGGAGGGAGGAAAACTGATTGCAAAAAGAGGAGAAGAATACTAGAGAATCGGCTAACAAGCGCAATAGTCGAAAACAGAAACAATGTCAAAAACAGAAAAAAAGGATGATACCCGAAAGAACCTTGACAATATTCGGCTAAAGTTTAGAGAGGTAGAAGAGAAAAAGAATCGGTAGCCAAGAAGGTTGTAGGGAAAGCAAAGTCGAAAAACAAAATGAAACCAAATGGTACCCGAAATAAGCAAAAATAAAAGAACTTCCAAAACTCCTTAGCACAATTCGGCCTCCAAAGAAAAGGAAAAAAGCCACAAATGCTCCCAGCAACAGAAATGGAAAGCAATACCAACCAAGGCTAAATTCTGAGTGCTTAAAATTTAAATTCGGCACAACACTCCCCTAACTTTAAAACCCCATATTTTTCTCCTACAATCCCTCCAAAAACATCTCCTCAACCACCAAATTCAAACCCCACTCAACTCTGTAGTGTTTTAGTTAACCTCTATACCCACATGGCAAAGGCAGCAAAATAAAACACCCTACTATGCCCACCAAGATTTGAACCCCAGACCTCAAGTAAACATCACACGCCACTTATCCCCTAGACCAACAGGCCCTTTCTAACATAAAATACCCACATTTATTTAAGAACCTACTGACTAGGGATAGGGCTTACTCAAAATAAAAATAAAACTTTTGTACACGCCAAGGCTTGAACCCAAGACTTCTCAGACTCTTTTTAGGACACTTAACCACTAAAACAAACATGCATTTGCATCACAACCATACAAAAATAAATACTTAGGATTTTGGGACATTACAACTCTACCCTTTAAAAGAAAATTTTGGCCTCGAAATTTACCTGATCGAAACAGATGAGGGTATTGTTGTCGCATCGCCTCCTCGAGTTCCCACATGGCCTCCTCAAAACTGTGGTTACGCCAAAGTACCTTAACCAGTGGGATAGACTTCCTCCTCAAGACTTTTACATCTCGATCTAAAATTTGAATCGGCTCCTCCTTGAAAGTCAGATCCGGTCTAACCTCAATCTACTCAACCAAAATAACATGCGTGGGATCAGAGCGGTAGCGCCTCAACATAGAGACGTGGAACACATCATGAATCTGGTTTAACTTTGGAGGTAATTCTAGCAGATAGGTAACCGGTCCCATATGTTTCAGTATGCGGTAAAGCCCAATGAACCTAGGCTTAACTTGCCCTTCCGTCCAAACCTCAATACCTTTTTCCATGGCGAGACTTGAGAAAAACGAAGTCCCCCATAGAATACTCAATCTCCTTATGTTTCAGATCCGCATACGACCACTGTATCAGAAACCAATTCAGGCCCCAGAACACGCCACTCGCCCAACTCAGTCAAACACAAAAGAGTACGACACCTACGACCATATAATGCCTCTTAAGGTGTCATCTGTATGCTAGACTGATGGCTATTGTTATAAACAGATTCTATTAGCGGCAAGTATTCTTCCCAACTGCCTCAGAAATCAATCACACAACTCATTAACATGTCTTCCAGTATTTGAATCACCCTCTCAGACTGACCATCTATCTGAGGATGGAACGCAGTACTGAAGTTTAACCTTGTACCCAGAGCTTCATGCGACTTTTTCCAAAACTGAGACGTGAAGCGAGGATCCTTATATGATATTATAGAAACTGGTACTCCATGTAGTCTCACTATCTCAGGCACATACAGTTTATGTAACACCCCAAACCCGGCCTGGATGTTATGGCCGAATCTGGCGATGTCATATTGAAGTGTTTTTCATAAAGCATGATATCATTTGAAAGGCCCATTGTTTATTTAGCCTCTTTATGTGAACTAAAAGAATATTTTAAAACTTGCATCACTATCAAGAGTATCTACTTTAAAATGTTATTAATTTCGAAATCTCGTTTGTAGTGGAAGCTTTTTAACACAGTTGCAAACTAGCATTTACTTGTAAAACTTTGTTTTCTTGCAGTAACTCTTAAAACCATTTACGTATTCGTGGTATTTTTGAAAAACATTTATCATTTTGAAGATCCACGTGTTTTTCCTACTGCTAGCAGTATTAACGCAAAACAAGTATAAATCCCCAAATTAAGTATAGGCCTTATTACATAAAAATACCCAAATTTAAATTGCTAATAAATTAAAAGATAAACACAGAAGCATAGGCTATCGTGTGGCCATCTTCGAGTCTCTCAAAGCACCGACCCACCTAAGGTTTCCCTGACATATAAGCAGAAAGGTGAGTTTATGAAAACTCAGTGTGTAATCCCATATAAGCAAACAATCAGAGTAAACACAATTTGAGCCTAAGCCCTTTCAGTTTCAATTAGGGCCTTAGCCCATTTCAAAATCAGAAACAGTGTGGGCCTGAGCCATATCCAGTAACAGTATCAGTGGGGCCTAAGCCCATTACAGAATCAGTACAATATGCAATTAGAAAATCCTACCCAATCCAGCCTCTACACACCATCTTCGTCCCAAACCTACACACCATGTGGGGATAAAATTGACCCCCCATCCCTACACACCAAGTAGTAGGTCCACAGTCATCTTGGGTGACCCGTGCAACCTTAGGTCCACAGTTGTCTTGCGTGACCCATGTGACCATATCATTACAGTACACTTCCTTCAAAAATAACAATCCCAACCCCTTGCAACATGTCATGTATCGTATCATAATAATTTACATAGATGCAACATACATATAACGTAGCATGCTCAAATACAGTCATACACATCGTAGGGCAAATCAGTCATTTTACCTTACAACGGTATTTCAGTCATCTTACCTTACAGAGGTATTACAGTCATTTTACCCTATGGGGGTATTTTGGTCATTTTACCCTATGAGTGTATTTCAGTCATCTTATCAAATAGGGGTCTAGGTATATTTACCGACCCAACAGTAGGTCCACAGTTGTCTTGGACGACCCGTGCAACATTAACTGTCAAACAATGGAAATGGCCCAAAGCCCACAATCGGCTCATGTGGGTCCACACGCCCGTGTGGCCCAATAAGCCCAAGAATGGCCTTGTCTGTGTGAACTACAATGTCTGGCCTAATAATCTCCACATGTCTGTGTGATTTACCTGCGTGGGCCCACGAGGTCGTGGGGCCCACACCGCCCAATTCGGCCTAACATGGCCAAAAACGGCCTAAGCCCATGGTATCGCCCATGGTGGCCTATCGTAATTCAGTACTCACGTTTTTTCGTTCGGGGTTACCACACGAGGGATTGTACGCCCATGTGGCATCAACGGCCTAATTTTTTGGCTTTTGCCGATTTACGGTTAAGACAGTGTTTTACACACCTATTTACGAAAACTCGTCGAAAAGTCAAGGAGTACTCCAACTTACACTCATTCACAATATCCAGTTATTCTCATACCAACTGATCTATCCAAAACTCCCACCAAGATAACTTGCCCAAAAACTTACCCCTCACTAGAACCAATCAATCCGATTATGGCTCACTCCTCTGCTCCGCTGTAAAAGACCAATCAAAAGGCCTTAGGGCTATCTGCAATCCAAACCACACTTATCAACTATCAATCTCTGAACAGTTGTACTAGTCGAGAAGTCACTTACCGAAACCGCAACGTCCAGACTAGAAGGAAGAATATTCGGCCTACACCTACAAAAGCCGAAAGCACTCAATTGATAGCGAAAAAATGGAACATTTGTACCTCTTTAAACAATGGCAGCATAGAAAGACATTAAATGAAACTATAAGTGCGACACAAGAGAGAAAGATAGAGAGAAGGAATAACCATGCACCCTCACACCTAATTAGTCGAATAACAATAGTCCAGGACCGAAGGTAAAGAAAGAGAGAATAGGGTATTCAACTACCATAACTAAGATAAAGAGAGGAACATGTGCCAAAAGACATTGGTCAAGGTAGCAATGTGAAAAGAGTGGGTATCCATAAATACAGAAGAATCAAATAAGGGGAAGGAGCAAAGATGAGAAGGGAAAAGGTTAACCTAAAGCAAACTGATTTTAAAGCGAGGAAGAAGAAGAGTGTTCGACCAAGGCTTGAGAGAGGAAGAGAAGAAAGCAATTAGTAGCAAAAGACTTTTGGGAACAACTAACCGGAAATGAATCAGTTTTGAATAAACCCCGACTGGTCTCTAGAAACAATTCGCCCCCAAAAGAAAGATATGAAAGATATTAAGCAGAAAAACCAAAAGCAACAATTTGGCACCAAAAGCAGAAATAACTGAAACACCCAAAATGAAAAGAGCATCCAAAACCAAAAATTTTAAGAGAATGGATAACTCAGCTGAAATTCTTGAGTAGCCACATGCCAAAGTTGAATTCCCCTTGATCAGAGTACCAATTCGGTACAACTCTTCCACCAAATTCGAATTCCCCAATTTCCTCCTAAAAACCCTCTTGCTCACAAACCTCAACAACCGAAAATCCCCCTTTTCACTCCCCAAATTCGGCCAACAACAACTTTATTCAAACTTATTCAACTCTTGGTGTTTCAGTCAAACACAACTTCCTCCTATGGCCATCGGTAAAAATAATCTCCATTTGTACAAGCAGGGATTCGAACCTCAAACCACTAGCACACTCCACATGCCACTATCCACTAGACCAGCAGGCCCATTCTGTCATGTTTTTACCAAAATAAACTTATAACCCTATTGGCCAAAGATAGGGGTTTTATCCTTAAAAAGCAAAAATTTTGTGGAAGCCAAGGCTTGAACTCATGACTTTCCAGACACTTTCAAAGCACACAACCACTAAGCTAAACACTCAATTGTGTCACTTCCTTGCATAATAAAATATTTATGTGCAACCTCCAAATTGTTCCCATGCTCAAGACCTAATACTTCTAGGCCCAAATTTGGGGCATTATAGTTTAGCCAGCTTCTGCAAAGAGTAATCGGTACGAACTAGTATGAAATGGATAGATTTGGTCAATTGATCCACGATGACCGATACTGAATCCTTCTTAGTAGGCGTTAAGGGCAGCCCACTAACGAAGTCTATAGTCACTCTCTCCCACTTCTAAAGTGGAATTTTAGCTGGCTGAAGCAACCCTGAAGGTAACTGATGTTTAGCCTTAACCTACTGACAAGTTAGACATTTACTCACATAGTCAGTAACTTCACGCTTAAGACCCGACCACCAATATATCTCACGAAGGTCTGGGTACATCTTATTCCCATTAGGATGCATAGTATAAAGACTACTATACGCCTTATGCAATATAGACTACCTCAAATCATTATCCCTTGGTATACAGATTCTCCCACGGAAATAGAGCACCCTTTCGCTATTCAGTCCAAAATCCACTGTATCACTACTCTCAACCTGACGGAAACGATGACCCAGTGACTCATTCTCTAACTGTTTACCCTTAATCTGCTCAATCCATGTCGGTTTAACTTGGAGCTCGGCCAATAAGCTACCATCATCAAATTAATTGAGGCGAGCAAACAACACCCTCAGATCAGTCATTGCTCTCCGACTTAGTGCTTCTGCCACCACATTGGCCTTCCCAGGATGGTTTTCGATTGTAAGTCATATTTTTTAAGTAGCTCAATCCATCTACGCTGCCTAAGATAGCTCCTTTTGAGTGAGGAGATACTTCTTACCGTACAGGAAAGCCTCCAAATCTTTAGTGCGAATACCACTACGGCCAACTCCAAGTTATGCGTCGGATAATTCACTTTATGCGTTTGAAGCTGACGAGACGCATATGCTACGACCTTACCATCTTGCATCAACACACAACCCAAACCGACATGTGATGCATCGCTATAGATAGTGAAATCTTTCGCAAACTTTGGTTGAATCAAGATAGGAGCCTCAGTCAAAACTTTCTTAAGCTTCTCGAAGCTATCTTGTTGCGCATCAGTCCGGTTAAATGACACCCCTTTACGCAACAACTTAATCAAAGGAGCTGCAATCAGTGAAAACCTCTCAACAAATCGTCAATAATAGCCTACCAACCCCAGAAAACTACAAATCTCAGATACAGTCTTAGGCGGCTTCCAATCCAGAACAGCTTCAATTTTTCGAGGATCAATGCTAATCCGTTTAGTAGATACCACATGGCCTAAAAATATTATCTCCCATAACTAGAACTTACCCTTACTGAACTTGGCGTACAGTTGTTTCTCCCTCAAAATCTACAGAACAACTCAGAGATGTGCATCATGTTCATCTTCAGTTGTCGAATACACCAGAATGTCATCAATAAAAACCACCACGGACTGATGCAGATAGGGCTAGAACACTCGATTCATCAGACCCATAAAAGCCACTAGTGCATTTGTTAGTCCAAACGGCATCACTAGGAACTCGTAATGACCATAACGAGTCCTAAACGCTGTCTTATAAACATCAGTCTCTTTAACCCTCAGTTGATGGTACCCCGATTGGAGATCAATCTTAGAAAATAAAGAAGCTCCACGAAACTGATCAAACAGATCATCTATGCTTTGTATGGGGTACTTATTCTTAATGGTTAATTTATTCAATTACCGGTAATCGATGCACATACGCATGGATCCATCCTTTTTTTTCACAAATAAAACTGGTGCTCCCCACAGAGACACACTAGGGCGGATGAACCCACGGTCTAACAACTCTTGAATCTGAGCTTTAAGCTCTACAAGCTCTTTCGATGCCATTTTATAAGGGGCGATGGACACCGGAGCTGTACCAGACAGAAGCTCAATCCTAAACTCAACTTCACAGTTTGGTGGTAACCTAGGCAGTTCATCAGGAAAAACATCCGAAGTGTCTTTGACTGTTCTGATATCCTTAGTAGAAAAACCCCAGAATCAGAAACATCGACTTAGGCTAGATATGCCTTACAACCCTTATGAACCAATTTTTGGCCCTTAATGCAGAAATCACATTTGACAAATAATCTCGATGCTCCCCAATTACCATTACCTCGACATCCTCCGCAGTTCTCAGTACCATCTGTTTAGTAGCACAATCTAAGCTCACTCGATGCTTAACCGGCCAGTCCATTCCCGAAATTAAATCAAATTTTCCAAAATAAAGTTTCATCAAATTCACCGAAAAGATAACCCCTTGAACCTCTAAAGGTACATTTCTAAACAGTTTATTTACCCTCACTGACTACCCCAATGGACTCAACACAGTCACCTCACTCGTAGTACTGTCAACCAAGATGCTCAAAGTCTCAGACACATTACAAGCTATATAGGAATGAGTAGATCCTATATCTATCAGTGCAGTATAAGGTACATTATAGATAAAGAACGTACCTGTGATAACATCTGGAGCATTTCCATCCTCTCAGTGACGTACAACATCAACTAGAGCTGGCTGCCTCACTTCAGTGTGACCAGCACCTCTACCCGGTGCTCTCTGGTCGTAGCCCAAACCATTACTGCCCCTTGCCTGACTAAGGCCCCTCGGTGGCTGCTGAACACCCCTCGGCGGCTGTACAGTACCCATACCTATAGCTTGCATCTGATTGGGCCTCTGTGGACAATCTTTGATACGATGCTCCAATGATTTGCATCTCAAACATGCCCCAATCCTTTTCCAGCACTCACCCTGTTGGCGTCTCCCACAATCAGCACAGGGCTGCGGTCCCGTAGCAGAAATAGGGGCGCCAACTCTGATCGGTCCATCAACTCTGGCCTTTTTCTTAGGCCTCAGAAAGGAACTTGAGGTCTGTGAATCCCTTTTGTTCTTACTTCTCTCTTTCTCATGATTCTGGTGTTCCGCGCGCTTCACCTCTTTAGCGATCTTTGCCTTATCTACCAAAGCAGCAAAATCTCACTCCCTCTGTGGAACTATCAAAACCCGTAGACTATCCTTGAGGCCGTCCTTAAAACGAACACACCGCTCGTACTCAGTTGCCACCATCCCTCAGACATAGCGGTTTAATCGTAAAAATTCAGCCTTATATTCAGCCACTAATTTATCCTCCTGAGCCACATTCAGAAACTCTCTCCTCCGAGCATCCACATAACTAGCAACCATATACTTACTTTGAAAAGTAGTTTTGAAAATTCCCAGGTCAGTCGATCGGGCTAAGTGCCCTCTTTAACCGTAAGCCACCACTGGTAGGCCTCATCATGTAGTAGTAACACTACACCCTTTAGTTTCTGCTTGGGGGTACAGTCGAGATCATCCATAATCCTTTCTGTGGCCTCAATCCAATACTTAGTGATGTTAGGGGCAACTCCAACAATACCCCTAAAAATCTCAGCTCCATTAGATTGGAGTTGTTCCGTAACTGACCCACGACCTACAACACTAGTATTGGGCCCAGTGACCCTTTTCAGAATTCGTAGCATAGCTTAAGACTGTGGGTCATCCCCAGCCGAACGATCATGAGACCTAGTCTCAGTCAGAGGTGAAGCTGATGCCTCTCTAATCTCAACATTAGGCATGTGGCCATATGACGAAAACCTAGCTCGAGCACCTCCTCGGCCTCCTCTGCGGCCTCTTGTACCCCTTCCACGAGTACCTCTAGTGCTCATTATTGAATTTTGTTTTATCTATTTTAATAGTTTTATGTATCAGTGTTACAGTTCCAGTGTTTATTAACAGATATTTTATGGAAAACAATATCAGTAATTTAGAGTTCGTTTTCGCAGATCGCAGTCTTACTATAGTTTTTACTACACCCTAATTGGAGTATTTCAGTACAGTCTACTACCTATAGTAGTCTTAATATTTCAATTTAAACAATCAACAGTTCCAGAAGACTTACAGAATTAGCGCCAGAGGCTCGGTGTACCACACATTCAGTAAAAACATTTCAAAATACTTTCAAATCATTTGAAAATAGTTCTTTTTGCAAATTCTAAGTTTTAGAAGAACCCACATCCATAGTCGAGTTTTGCAACCTAACTCTGATACCATTAAATGTAACACCCCAAACCCGACCTGGGACGTTATGGTTGAATCTGACGATGTCGCATTAAAGTGTTTTTCTCAAAGTGTGATATCGTTGAAAAACCTTTACCATATTTATTTTTGTTGAGTGATATTAGTGACGATTTTAAAATGCATTATTCATTTTAAACTTGAGTCCCAATCAAAAGGTATTTACTTTAAAGACTATTTGAATGTCAAGATATCATTTTAAAGCAGAAGCTTTCTAAACCAATTGCGTTCTTGCATTTACTTTTAAAAAGAAACAATGGGTATATGCATGTCTAGGATTGGATCTAGGGAGAGCTTGGTACTTAAGCGGTTTTATTGACCCACCTCTTCTTCTCTGGATTCCTACCTGGTGCATAATATCTTTTCGCTTTAGCTACTGAGGACCTGTTAACGGGCCAAGGTAAGTAATAACCCATAATAAAGAGAAATTACCGAAAAGCCCCTAAAGGCGAAAATGACTAAAATACCCCTACGTGTTGAATGTAAGATTTATGGATGTTACATGTATACCTGCTGCATTCATATGATATTCTATTTAGGTTGCATATGAGTTGGGAATTATGGAACGGAGGAAGTATATAAGGATCGCATGGTTGCTTGACGACCGTGGATCCACCGATGGCTTTTTAAGCCCAATATATGATTTGCAGCTTTGCTGCAACATTAGGTAGTACGGTAACTGGGCTACCATTAGAGTGTACTAGATGGGTGGGTTGATATTTATATCCCCACATGGTGTGTATCAGGGGATGGAGATGGTGTGTAGTGGTTGGATAGGTGGGATCTGTGCATATTTGATTGCCTTACATCTATTCTGATATTGAATTGGGCTCAGGCCCGAAAAGATTTGCTATTGCATGCTTTTCTATTTGCCTAGGGTTGTACACACTGAGTTTTTGAAAACTCACCCCCTCTTTTATTTTTCTCAGGTAATCCTTAGTAGGTGGTTCGACAGTAGGAGGGACTCCGAGGTGGCCAGCTAGTAAGATGACTTGGACTTGTTTTCTTTAGCATGTAATTTCTAGTATCTTAAGTTATTTCAGTCTGGATTGTAATAAGGCCTTTCCTCTGGTTATTATTTCAAATTAGGATTAATATTTTTTTATTGGAAGTAGAACATAGTTTACCTAAACCATAACTATTTTAAATACCACGTTTTTGCAACTCAATTTTTAAATGACAAGCTTTCGTAGATCATCTGTTTTAAATAAAGCTTCCGCAACTGAAAAGAGATTTTACAAAGTAATTATTATCATACAAGAAGGAATAGTTTTATTTAAAGAAGGGTTTTCAATGAAAACAAGGTTTTCGATAAAACACTTCAATATGACATGCTGGATCTAGCCATAACGTCCGGGCCTAGTTTGGGGTGTTACATTTGTGATGTTGATTGTAAAATTGAAAAAATAAATGTGTTAATGATGAATCATAGTCAGCCATGAAAGTAGCTCATTTTGGATGTATGATTTGTGGTATATTTTGTAAGGTGATTGATTATAAAATTTGGCTTAAGTAAGGTTAATATGGTTGATAGATGTGAATAGGTATGATGTTTAAGTACAACCAAGTTTCAGTTTTGATGTATATGTGTTAAGTGGCTGGCACATTTGGTAATGGTTGTCTAAATATGGATTTTGTTTAAATCTATTCTGAAAACATCGATCATGCCATATGTAAATGGAATATTTGGTTTGAATGAAATTGTAGGTGTATAGTTTTGAAGAGTGGATGTTCGTCTGTGTAATGGAAAAGATATAAATACAAGTTTATTATCTTAAATCATTGTTTATAAATGAGATGTTAAGCATAATAAATAGTTTGTGAGATGACTATGTTTAAATTTGGCAAACAAGGTGAATTAACTTTCAGCGGTTGTATAATAATTGAGATATCATGTATTTGTTGAAAAGTTGGATTGTTTTGGTTATATGGATTTATATATAAACTTAGCCGAAAATATGGCTATTAAATTAGTCTGAGTATGACAATTGTTAATTTAATTGATATGTGCTAGTAGCATGTCAAAATTTGAGTTGGAATGCTATATTTGTGCTGGATGAATAATTAATAATTAATATGTATATATATATATAAAATGATGTGTTGGTGTGAAGGATAAAATAAAATGTTTGATTATTCAGTCAGGTAATTTGGCAAATGTTTCATATGTATAAAGTGATACAGCGTAATAGAAGTAGACAACAAATAGGGCATATCTGTTTGCATGTTATATATATGTTTGGTTAAAGATTTAACAAATGACCATATAAATAATAACTTTGGTTTTTAATAAAGTTGCATGTAAGTCTGATCTAAGTAATTAATAATGAAATGTTTATTTCCATGTGCTTATATCCGACCATTTGATAATGATTAAAGTTGTATGTTATCTAATTTATCTGTAACTTGTAGATTTGGTTTGATGTTCAGTTGTGATAATTTAAAATGAATAATTTCTATGTGTATTTATAATTATCCGAAAGTTGTGTTTAGTTAGTGATACTTTGTAATCCTTTCCAACGAGGTTACGGGTGTTACACAAAACCTCACAAAATGTCCTCGAACGTGGAGGGTGATCCTTTGGCATGGGTCAATTTTGAACAAACAATATGGCCTAAAGTGGTTAACAGAGGATGAAATTTTCTTCAAGTGAAGGATATTTCAAAAATGTCATTTGTCACTTTGAACATGGCCAATTTATTAAGTAATTAACCTTAAGGGGAATGCAAGATTCCAAGGTAAAACATAACATCAAACATGACAAACAAATAAAAGAAAAACAGAAAAAGCCATTGTTACTCAATGCGAATAACTCTTTAAGAACAATCAAGCCTAGTTTTTAAGCAAAGTATTTTTTCACTGCATTAGAATTTACAGGGTTCGACATCTCGTCTCCATCTATTTAAGCAAGAATCAATGCTCCACCAGAGAAAGCTTTCTTTACCACATATGGTCCCTCCCATTTTGGTGTCCATTTTCCTCGATGATCATGAACGAATCTTTTTTAGCACCAAATCCCCTTCTCTGAACTGCCTTGGTCGCACCTTCTTGTTATATGCCTTCATCATTCTTTGTTGATACAATGAGCCATGACATAAAGCTACTAATCTCTTTTCCTCAATTAAATTCAACTATTCATATCTTTCTTGCACCCATTTAGCCTCCGCTATTCGCACCTCCCTCAAAACTCGTAGAGATGGGATTTGAACCTCGATAAGTAAAACTACCTCCATGCCATACACTAATGAAAACGGAGTAGCTCTAGTCGAAGTTCTCACTGATGTGTAGTATGCATGGAGAGCAAAAGGGAGTTTCTTGTGCCAATCCCTATACATTTTTATTATCTTGAAAATGATCTTCTTGATATTCTTATTTGCAGCCTCGATTGTCCCATTCATCTTTGGGCGATATGGGGCAGAATTGTGATGCTTAATCTTAAATTTTGTGCAAACCTCTTCAATCAAGGCATTGTTCAAGTTCTTGCCATTATTTGAGATGATTTTTTCTGGTAAATCGTACCAACAAATGACCTCTATTTTTAGAAATTTACAGATCACTGATCGAGTTACATTGACATATGAAGCGACTTCGACCCACTTGGTGAACTAATCAATCACTACAAAGATGAAGCAATGCCCGTTTTATGCTTTCAGTGAGATGGGGCCAATGACATCCATGCCCACATTAAGAACGGCCAAAAAGGCCCCAAGACATGAAGATTGGTAGAAGAAGCACTAATACTATCTGCATAAATCTGGCATTTATGACATTTCTAAGCATAATTTAAACAATATCGTTCCAATGTCAACCAAAAATATCCCGCCCTCATGATTTGCCTTACCATCATATTCCCGTTACTATGTGCTCTATAACAGCCCGTTTTTAGTCAAATCAGAACTGTGGTTTTGAGACCACAAATCTGAAGTTAAAATATTTATTTTATTATTATTTTAAGGTTTACAGTATGATAGTATGATTGTATGAAATTTTCGTTAAGAAATTTTATCGTTTAAGTGTTTAATTTGATAAAAAAGACTAAATCGTATAAAGTACAAAAGTAATGTTTTAATAGCTAGAAGTATTAAATGGCTATGAAATTAAATAGTGGAGGTTCTTATGCTATAATTATACCATTAATAGCATGCGTGGACAATTATGGACATAAATTAAATTTTTTATAATGTTTTTGTAACGGCCCGATTTTGGGCCCAATCGGAACAGTGATTTCGGGACCACTAACCTGAGGTTAGAGAAATTATTTTTGATATTGTTTTATGTGTTGTGGCATGATTTTATGAGAGTATTAAAATTTTGGTGAATTAATTTTAGTGATTGCGTGCTTAATTGTGAAAAAGGACTAAATCGCATAAAGTGTAAAAGTCCTATTTTGATAGCTAAGGGTGTCAAATAGCTAGAGACCCAAAATTGGGGGTCTTTAAAGGGCAAATAGACCCCTTAGAAGCTGATGGCCGGCCATAGGGGACAATGAATTCAAATGGTCAAATGGATAGGTGACTTAATGTATAATAAAATAGTACCCTAGTGTTTAGCCATCATTTTTTTCATTTCTTCCTTCTCTTCCACTGAAATTTTTAGCAAAAAAGTGGTTTTTGGGAGCTTGAAATTTCAGCAACTTGTAACCTTCACAAGTAAGTGATCTTGATGGTTTTTCTTGATTATTTTTGTACTTTTAGAACCCTTGTAGCATGAGCTTTCAAATGAGGGGACTATTTTGCAAAATGGTTAAAGTATAGGGTTTTACCCTGAGTGTGTTCATGTTTTTTTCTAAAATTTTATGGAAGAAAATGAATCATGGTTGTGAAATAAACAACTTTTGTGAAGGGACTTCTCATGAAAACCATAATAGGACCATTTTGTAAAGTTTGTAAAATAGATAATAATATTGTGAAATATTGGAAATTTGGAGTTGTCATAAGAGTAATAAATGGTCGATTAGGCTTGACTAATAAGGAAATTTGATAAAATTTAATTTTCGGGCCTACGGGTAAAATGGTCATTTTATGGAAGCCTAGGGGCAAAATAGTCATTTTGCCCAATTGCAAATTGTTGAGTATCTAGATTAATGTATTGACTAAATTAGTGAAAATTTTATCATTATAGATCAAGAATTACAAAATTCGGGCCTAGACCGGGGAAAAAACCAAAGCTAGTTGACTAAGCCGAAATAGTCACCACATTTTAAATACCGAGGTAAGTTGTATGTTAATAATGCAACTATATCTTTATGATGTGTAATTGAATTAATATGCCATAAATTGTGTGGATCTTGAATATGAGAATACATGTTGAGAAATTAATATAGTAAAGACTTAAGTTGAACATTTAGAATAGACTTGGATATTTGTACTGTGACATTGGGTGATACGTATGCTAGTGTAAGACATGTTTGGGACATGCATCAGCAACAATATGAGAGCCAGTGTAAGACATGTCTGGGACATGCATCGGCCTTGAGATATTTAAGCTAGTGTAAGACATGTCTGGGACATGCATCGGCATTGAGACAAGAGCTAGTGTAAGACATGTCTGGGACATGCATCGGCCTTGTGATATACAAGCTAGTGTAAGACCTATTTGGGACATGGAGTCAGCTTGTTGTGTGTTAGTGTAAGACCTGTCTAGGACATGGCATCGACCTTGTTATATGAAAGCCAGCGTAAGACCATGTCTGAGGCATGGCATTGCATCTTAACCCATGTTAGGCTATTAAGTATCCGGTAGTATTCCAAATGGTTCAATAAAAGATTTATGGTTTACATCTGTAGCACCCCAAACCCGACCTAGACATTATGGCCGAACCTGCGATGTCACATTGAAGTGTGTTTCGGAAAACATAGTTCCGTTGAAAAATCCATTCTATATTAAAACCTTGTTGTGATCATTAAGAAAATTTAAAGTATCTTGTTCATTGTTAAACCTCAAGTTAGTTTATCAAAGTGTTAATCATATTAGGTTTTATTGCACTTTAAAAACAATGTTTGTTTGCGGAAGCTTTTTAAAATATGTTGCAATAGCGTGGTGTTTTGAAAGCTTATATCTTTATGAAAAATTGCGGCCTACTTCTAACAGATATGATTCAAAGTAAGTAAACCCCAAATTAAAAATAAAACTTTAAGAGGTCTTATTTCATAACAAATGCCCAAATTAAACTACTTAGAAAATAAAAGTTAAAAAGTGAAAGCAAGTGCAGTTGTGTGGCCACCATTGAGTCCATAGCAACACCGATCCGCCTAAGGGTTACCTGAGCAGAAAAACAGAAGGGTGAGTTTATAAAAACTCAGTATGTAATCCCTTATCTATAATTAGTCATACAGTAGGCAGTTATAGTCTGGGCCTAAGCCCGTTTCAGTAGCAGTTTAATCTCAGTTAGGGCCTTAGCCCATTACAGTATCAGCATCAGTGTGGGCCTTAGCCCATTTCAATAACAGTAACTAAATGCAATCAGAAATCCTACCCATCCATCCTCTACACTCCACTCCGTCCAGCCCTGCACTCCATGTGGGGATAAAATCAACCCACCGATCCCTACATCCAAAATATAGCACCAATTACGACACTAAATAGTATATGCAGTAGAGTTGCCAGTACAGTACACTTCCTCCAAAATATAGTAAACCATCCCCATGCAATATGTCATGTCATAATATCATATGTGTATGCAACATGTCATGCTCAATTACAGCCATACATATCATAGGGGTATATCAGCCAGTTTACCTCATAGGGATATAATAGTCATTTCATCAAATTGGGGTCTAGGTATACTTATCGACCCAATAGTAACTCCATAGCCGTCTCGGGCGACCCGTGCAACCTTAACAATCAAACAGTGAAAATGGGCCTAAGGCCCATAGTGTGGGCCCACGTACCTGTGTGGCCCGTTTAGCCCAATAATGGCCCAGGCCATGTGAACTATATAGCCTAGCCCAATATTCCCCATGCTTTCGTGTGGTTTACCCATGTGGGACCCACGAGTCTATGAGGCCCACACGGCCCATTTCGCCCCAACGTGGCCCAAAACGGCCTAAGCCCATGGGGCTGCTCATGGTGGCCTCTACAATTAAATGCCCACGTTTTATGCGTTCGGTTTACCACATGAGCGAGCGCACACTCGTGTAGCATTAAAAATCATATTTTTTTAGCTTTTGTGGATTGAAGTTTATAGCAGTGTGGTTACACACCTGTTTGGATTCTTGGCACGAACGTTCTTGGAATAATTCACACCTAGAACATAGGACAAGTTCATGACCAACATTAGTCATGCTTAATATAAAAACAGTTCCTAAACAAATTTGTTACTGTCACTTACTTCTACTGCTTCAACCGATGTAGTCTTACTAATCTGTAGATAAATCGAGTTTAATACAATTGGATGCTACCAAACAATGCGACGTGATCACATGTTAGAAACCTTAATAGATTACTAAATAAAAACACTACTTACAACGCTTGCGACGTAACTTTTGTTCTTACCAAAATACCTATCAACCAAGAGCAACCCGCGATGGACAGAACCAACTACTAAGAGAAGGAAAGTCGACAGAAGAGGGAGGATGGCAAGACCAATATTCAGCCAAGGAGCAGAGAAACACCAAAGCAAGTTGCCCCCCTTTTTAGAAAAAACGAAAGCAGGAGAGGGGTTGAGAAGAAAGTATTTGGTTAAACAATGCAAAAGGGAAACTTGATAAAAGCCGAATGAATAGAAAGAGAAGAGAAAAGGTATTCGACTACAACCACCTAAGATGAAGAGAGGGAAGGACAACAAGAAGTAATAGGTCAAAGTTTTAGAAAGGGAGAGATGGAGAGCATTCGACCACAGAGTAAAAAGGAAGAATAAGATTGCAAAAATAGAAGAGGAGATACCCAAATGGTCTTTTGCTATGTTCGACCCCAAGAAGAGGAGTAAACACTCAAACCAAAAATGCATAGATGAAAACTAACCCTAATCACCCTAACACTAGTCGGTTTCCAGAGAACAAAAGAAAAAGAGCCAAAATGCTCACCAAAGCCCGAAATAGAGTACTTCACTTACCAAAGCTGAAAGTCTAGAGTGCCACAGTTCAAATTTGGCACACTACTCTTTCTCCCCTAAATTTCCATAATTTTTTCCACAATATCCTCTTAGAACTCGGCTACACACTTCCCCACACCGCTTAAACACTCCAACCGCCCCTAAGAATCAGAAACCCACTGACATACAACCTCTTACACGGTACAGTAGCAAAATAAATACTCATTTGCATCCCACAGGACTTGAACCTTAGTCCTCAGGCAAACACCACACACTACCTATCCCTTAGACTAGCAGGAATTTTATGACATGTTTTCCTGAATTTATTTTAAAAACCTACTGACTAGAGATAGGGTTTAATCAAGTAAAAACCAAAACTTTTTACAATCCAAGGCTTGAACTCAGGACTTCTTCAACACTTCTCAGGACACTTAACCACAGAAGCAAGCATGCGTTTATGCAACAAAACAAAAAAAATAAATGCTTAAATTTTAGGGCGTTACAACATCGATATGAGATAACTTATGACCATGTGATAAGTGGTACAGGTAATTAAACGAGAATCTCAAAATACGAGCTTCAATTACATGGTATGTCTAATGAGAAAGGAAAGTGAGTAAGTCATGATTATGACCACTTGTGTATGTTATATGAAGTATGAGATCTGAGCTTGATATATGTTATGTAAATTGTATGGGATAGTGATGAATAAGCTGTATTTATGTTCATCTGTGTGTTATGAAAAAAAAGATGAATTGTTGTGAGCATGTTGTAATATGGTAAATTGTTGTTGTATATTTACATGCAACTTACTAAGCTTTATGCTTACCCTATTTCCTTTCCACTTTCTTATAGTAGCATCGAGGATCATCACTTACGTCGGAGAAGCCAGTCACACTATCATCCCAAGCACTTGGTATAGTTAGATCTTTTATTTTGATTATGGCATGTATAGGAACTTTGATTTTGTTTAGGGACACATTATTTTGGGGCCAAATGTGTTGGCTTGATTTAGTATTTGACTCATTTTGTATAAGGCCATGGAAAATGGCTAATGTTGAAAGTTGTTTTATGAACACAAGAAGCTCTTTCATAAATGAGTAATTTGTTGGTTGCTTAAGTATATATGAAATGTGTAAAGGCCTTAGATATGGTTGCTGGATTGAGAAATCATGTTATGATAGTTTTTAGCATGGTGGATGTTGTTATATTGTGTTTCAGGGTGGCAAAGGGGTTGGTAGATGGCTTAAATTGTCTACATGGGTAGATACACGAGCGTGTGTTTAGGCTGTGTGTGACACATAGCCAGCCCCATGGGCGCGTTGTCTGGCCGTGTGTCCTCTGCATATAAAATTTTCAAGTCAAATGCATGGTGGTAAACACATGGACAGAGACACAGCCGTGTGTTTCAGCCATGTGGAGGGCACGACCTCTGGGCATAGGCATGTGCCTATATTGGATGCTGATGTCAGAAACAGAATGTCAAGGTTTTTAGACACGGGTTAAGACACAGACGTGTCATGGCCGTGTGAGGGACATGGGCATATGTCAAGCCGTGTGAAAACCCCTGTAGGTTCGAATTTAGAAATTAATTCACTCGGGCCACGGGCATGTCCCCTTGTGCTTAGGCCATGTGGACCACACGAGCCATTAGCACTGCCATGTCATAATGGCCACACGGGCGTGTTGCCCTTCCGCATGGGCGTATGCTTTGTTCCTATGGTCATTTTTATAAAGTTTGTTTAAGGACCCGAGTTGGTCCCAAATGGTTCTCAATGGATGTTTGAGGCCTCGTAGGCCCATATTAAAGAGTTTAGATAAAGTTCAAAAAGGTTTTAATTTGGATCAAGTCTTGATGACTCAAAAATGGGTAAATGTATGTGTTTAAGTGTAGTAACACCTCGTATTTCATCCTAGCGTAGAGCACGGATGTGGGGTGTTATAGTTTTTATTAAAGGTTAAAAAGGTAATTTAGTGAAATAAATAAGTAAAATTATAAAACAACAAAGTTGTCATCTTTGTTTAGACTCCTCCACTGAAATTAAGAAAATAGAAACTCCATGGATGCATGTTGTACTCGGCCAAGCTTCCTAGCTCAATAGGTGAGTGATTTTTGTCCCATTTTTATTAATTTCTATGTTTTTGATATTGTTGTAGCTTAATCTAGCTAGCCCAGGGACTAGTTGAAAAATTGTTAAAGGTTTAGGGTTTTTCCATTGATGAATGTTGATGTATTTTGATGTTTAATGGTAGAAAATGCATGGTTGTTGTTCGATAAACAACATTTGTTAAGTGATTTTTAGTAAAATGTTCAATTAGGGATTAAATTATGAAATAAATGAAAATTATTGATTGCTAGGGACCTAATTGAAATTCATCTAGCATGGGTTTTGGTTGAATTACATGAATTTGTGATTTTATGGAATAGGCAAAAGTGTAAAAGTGCTTTAATGTGTATTTTGGACTAAATTGAATAGAGAGAGTATTAAATAAGTCAATTTTGATTACATTTAGACCAAGAAAGGCGAAATACGAATTTAGATCGGGGAAAGAACAAAGTTTCAAATTAATTGACTTAATTCGCTGTTTCTATATCCGAGGTAAGTTTGTACGTAATAAGCTCTATTTTAACTGTATTTTAAATGCTTTAATATTGCATAAATTGGGAATACGACATTACGGACCTATTCGACGAAGATTCGACATTGGAAATCCCGGTTGAACCTTAAGAATAGATTAGGATATGAATGACATGTCATTAGAGGTTATTATTGTTTTGGGTGCTGGTCTGTACGTCCTACCGGTGGTTGAGTCATCCAGCATGTGTTGCAGATTCTTGTCAGCTTGTGTGAGCAGCACCGTGTAGTTACGTCATGACCGTCAGCTTGTGTGAGCAGACCCATTGATAGCTCGAGAGTAAGCATTATTGAGATATGATATTGAGATAGCTTCTGCTTTGTATTGGCACTTCGATGCAAGATTTATTGAGATAGCCTCGGCTATATATATATATTGGCGCTTAGGGTGCGAGATTCCCGAGTATCCTGTATAATTCCAAATGGTTCAATAGGTATATCGAGATATAAAATGGTGAGAATAGATACGTATCAATACAGGTATGTACAAAAACTAAATATGTATCGAACATATGAAAGAATTGAGTTCATGGTTAAATAGATGATGGAATACATGTTAACATTGTGGTTAAATATCTTGTAGTATGTTATACGTATATTTTGTATGGTAAATAAATGGTGAGTTTTGTTTATTATTTTCATACGAGCTTACTAAGCTTTATAGCTTACATCGTTTATTTTTCCATGTTTTATAGTGAAATAAAAGCTAGCTCGGATTCGGGATTCTCAGAGACTTCATCACACTATCCTACTATCACTTTGGTACTTTTAAACTTAAGTATTTTGAGTATATGGCATGTAT
This sequence comes from Gossypium anomalum, assembly GCA_025698475.1. Taxonomy (NCBI): domain Eukaryota; kingdom Viridiplantae; phylum Streptophyta; class Magnoliopsida; order Malvales; family Malvaceae; genus Gossypium; species Gossypium anomalum. The sequence goes on from CM046965.1 coordinate 48,172,730, forward strand.
AGGAGTTTGGTCATTTTGGTACATACGTGTTAACTATGAATTTAGCTATTTGAGTTTGCTTGTAAATGTTCAATATTTGGTTTTTTATATAGCTATGAGAGTTGGCTTATTCTAGTTGATTTGGTTGTGTAAATGGTTCTTGTTATGTGCTTGATTATGGATATGTTATGCTTGTTGATATTGGTAATTAGGGGTATAAAATAGTTGAGAATTGAATTTGGTATATTTGTGAGATTAGGCTAAATGATGCAAAAATTGAAGTGTTCTTATTGATGATTTGAGATTATAAGTTTTTGTACGAAATTGAATTAAATATTGTGGTATTGATGTGTTTTCTATTGGTTGGTTTTGAAATGGTATAATATATGCTTGGTTGAGAGTAGATGAATGCCAATATATGCCATGTTTTGATGTTAAATGGATTTTATTAGGTATGTGTAAAGTTGGGTGGAAAATTGGCTTGGTAAATAGCCTATTTTTGTCAACACAGGTAGAGACACGGGTGTGTGTCTTAGCCGTGTATGACATACGGTTATGTTATACGGCTGTGTGTCCCCTGGTGTTGAATTAAAAATCAAGTCAATATGCTCCACACGGCTTAATGCACTGGCGTGTGACTTGGCCGTGTGGCATAAGTCAGTATACCCTACAGGTTTGGCACGGCCTAGAACATGGCTTGACACACGAGCGTGTGTCCCCTATAATTTGGAAAATTTTCTAAGTTTTGTAAAAATTTCCTGAGTTATCGGTTTAGTCCCGAACCACTGCTAAAGCATGTTTTGAGCCTTGTAGGCTCGTATTTGGGACAATGTGAATGATGTTGAATGATAATTACTTGGAATCTAAAAATGTATGTGAAATGATTGTTTAATTGTTTAATAAGTCTGGTAATGCTCCGTAACCCTATTTTGAAGTTGAATACGGGTGAGGTGTGTTACATTTATTGGTATCAAAGCTACGATTTAGTCGATTCTCGGACTGACGTAGCGTGTGTGAGAGTCTAGCTATACATGCCATATATAACCTGTGATAGTGTAATATCTCTTGACAGTTTAAACCGTGTTTTTATATAGTAAATGGATCCCAATCGAGCTGTAGCTAATGATGTTGAAAGTAATGCGCCAGCCTCTATTCATGGGTAGCACAATCTGAGTCAAGACCCTTATCGGGTAGCCAGGGAGGAAAGGCTAAAGAAGCATTCTTCCAGATGATGAATGAGTGGTTTACAGAGTTTGTTTGAACAAATCCGGTTGCTCAACAACCTCCACTTCCACTTAATCCTCAACTCATTCTCATGGCTCCTCAAGGTGTAGAGTTTTTACGACTGAATAAGCTACCGGTTGATAAGATTTAAAAATATAGAGCCAAAGATTTTAGAGCTAATGTTAACAACGATCTCGAGAGAGCCAAGTTTTTGGCTTGAAAACACTATCAGAGTATTTGATGAACTTTCTTGCACACCAGCTGAGTGTTTAAAATGTGTCGTATCATTTCTAAGGGACTGCATATCAGTGGTGGAATATTCTAGTATCAGTGGTACCGAGAGAAAGGGTTACCTGGGAATTTTTCCAAGCTGAATTCAAGAAGAAATATATCAGTCAATAGTTTATTGATTAAAAGTAAAAAGAGTTTCTAAAGTTGAAACAAGGTCGTATGTCTATAACTCAATATGAGCAAGACTTTGTTAGATTCAGTAAGTACGCTCAAGGATGTGTTTCAACTGAAGCGATTATGTGTAAAAGATTCAAAGACGAGATGAATGAAGATATTAGACTGTTGGTCGGGATTATAGAATTGAAAGAATTTTTTGTTTTAGTTGATGAGCCTGTAAAGCCAAAAAACTTGGCAAAGAAAAGAGAAAGACGAATTTCAAAGCTAGAGATTCGTAAAAAAGATTGATGAATAAGCCATATTAATCTTTGTGAAAGAAATTAAGAGATTCATACACTCCTTCGAATACTTCAATCGGGTATCCAAACAGAGATCGTGGGAAACAATACTTAAGTCTTAAGACACAAGCTACATCAGTATCGAGTGTTGGCAACATAAGAAACAATAAACTTGAGTGTCAACAGTGTGTCGACAACACTTTAGAGATTGCTGGATGTATAATAATAAAGCCTGTTTCAGATGTGGTTTGCAAGAGCACTTTATTCGTGATTGTCCTTAGTTATCCGGGAAAGATAATCTTCAGAATTCAAGGCCGAGTAATACAGTTTCCAGGGATAGACCACCTCGAAGTGCTGGAAATGTGATTAGTAGTAAAAGTGTGACAAAAGATTCAACTGTAAAATCAGAGGCTAGAGCACCTGCTAGAGCTTACGCGATTCACACTCGCGAAGATGCGTCGTCACCTGATGTTATCACTGGTACATTTTCTCTCTATGACACTAATGTAATTGCGTTAATTGATCCTGGATCGACTCATTCATATATTTTTCTGAATTTGGTGTCTAGTAAGAATTTGCCTGTTAAGTCTATTGAGTTTATGATTAAAGTGTCGAACCCCTTAGGCAAATCTGTTTTAGTTGATAAAGCTTGCAAGAATTATCCTTTGATGATTTGGGTTTACTGTTTTCTGGCTAATTTTATGCTACTACCGTTTGATGAATTTGATGTGATATTGTGTAATAGCCAAAATTGGGTCTAGTTGGAACAGAGGTTTCGGGACCACAAAATCAGAGATAGAAATAATTATTTTATGATTATTCTGAGGTCTATGATATGATTGCATGATTCTGCGAAAATTTCGTGAAGAAATTCTATGCATAAAGTGCTCAATTTGAAGTTAGGGACTAAATTGAATAAGTTGCAAAACTTGCACTCTAGAAGTTTCTAGTATGAAATTGCTTTGAAATATTAATTAGGAGGTCTTAAATAGCAATTTGACCAATTTCTAAGTTATGGAAAAAAATTGGACATGGATGGAATTTTTGAAAGTTTAGTAAGGAAGGGCATTTTGGTCATTTGGTAATTAAAAGAAATAAAAGGAAAATAAAGCCAAAATTTACTCATCTTCTTCATGGAGGCCGAAATTAGCATGGGGGAAGCCATGGCTAGGGTTTTCAAGCTTTCCAAGCTCAATAGTAAGTCCGTTCTAGCCCTGTTTTCAAGTTCTTTACGTTTTTGGAATCCGTGAATTTGATTAAGCTTATTCTAGCAATAATTTAAGCTAGGGTTCATATTTGGAAAAATACCCATAGGTGAAATGTGTTTATTTTGATGTTTTATGATAGAATATGAGGTTTTAAATTATGTTAAACAACTTGTGCTACTCGGTTTTGAGTGAAAATGAGTAAAGGGCTTAATCGGTAAAAATACCTAATAGTTATAAGTATATGTTAGACTGAGAATTTGATGTTTCCATAGAAGGGAAAAGTGATCAGCATGTCATAAAACATAAGAATAAGGGATGAAGTTTAATTCCCGAGCCTAGGGGCAAAAGTGTAAATATGCAAAAGTTTAGGGGCAAAATTGTAATTTTTCCAAATTTTGAGTTAAGGACTGTTTTGAATAGTACATTAGTTAAATAAGTAAAATATGATGTTTTAGATCCCGGAAAATGAGATTTGAACCTAGAATGAGAGAAAAATTAAAAATTGAGAAAGTTGGTAAAATGGCCGTTTTAGTATAGAGGTAAGTTAATATGTATAATAAGCATTAATTTATGCATGTTTCAATGTAAAATTGATATATTTACTATGATATCCGAGGTGTTGAAAGTATGTAAGTTGGCATGATAATAATAAAGCAATAATGCTGTAATTTATATTTGAAAGTTAAATTTAGTGAATTAATTGAATTATGTTAAATTAAATGATTATGGTGCCAAGTTTATGAATTGATTTAAAAATATGTCTATGGTACATGAAGTGCATTGAATTATCATACATAAATGTGATTTCTATGATTATGGATATTATGCGAAATTGTAAGTTCATATGATTTTTAATAAGGCAATGTGTAATTTAATGTTATTGCCTTGAAATTAAATGAGATGTAAGTTTATATGTAAGTAATACATCAATATTACTTGTATTATGATATTTTATAATAATATTGGAAATATGTTTGTGGATAATTATTTGATTGGTGAAATTGTTGGAAAAGAGAGAGAAATCCTGTTGAACCTTCTGAAAGATTGGATGATACAGATGGTATGTAGCTAGGTCACGTGTATGGTCTTGAGTGCACATCATGTGTACAAGAGAGCTACGAGACATTATGATGTAGCTAGGTCACATGGGTGATACTATGTGTACACCATGTAGACAAGAGAGCTACGGGATATATGTAGCTAGGTCGCATGCGTGGTTCCAGTGAAGGACACCATGTAGACAAGAGAGCTACGAGATAAATCGCTAGGTCACATCGGTGGTACTAAGTGTTCACCATGTGTACAAGAGAGCCGAACTTTATGATGGGTGGAGCTATGTGTTTGAAACCACCAAGTATCGAGGATTGATCCGAAGTGTTCAACGGGAGACTTACTATGTACTTGCTTTGTGAGTTTTGTGATGAAATAGTGTAGGTATATGTTTATGAAAATTATGAGCAATGTGCTCGATAGTTTGGTGAACTTTTATAAGACAAAACGGATTAAGTGGAATTATGTAAGAATGAATTTTAGTAGTAAAATAGTGTTGGACAGCAGCAGTTGCGTGACTTTGAAAATTCACTAAAAATTGTGGAAGTTGAATAAAAATACAAATGATATATGAAAATAAATCTTAATGAGTCTATTTTCACATGAAAGAAACAAGGGAAGCAAAACATTTCTATATTGTGTGATATTTGAATTCTTGTGAAACAGGGTCTGAATGAATTCGAGATCCCCTATTCTGACTTTATAAATTCACCATAAATTGTACAAAAATTATTAAGAGTCATATTTTACATGCATGGATTCCTTATTGAGTCTATTTTTAAGGGAAATAAATGGCATGGTTGTTGGAATTCTGTACAGGGAGAAATTTGGTTCGTAGTACACAGAGGTCAGAGTAGTCATACTCTGAAACAGGGGAGGCTTTAACTAATAAACTGTACTAATTGGCTGAACGAAAAATTATGAAAATTTTATGGTGGAAAGATATATGAGTTTAGTTTCAGGGAAAATTTACGGATCTTAATTTTGAGCTCTGTAGCTCGAATTATAAATAAGTAAGTGACTATGACTTGTGTGGACAGTTTGATGTGAGCATTTATTAGTAAATTGTGAAATCGTACTTACAAGAATGCTCTATACATTAAGGATGTGGAATGGAGAGGAGGAGGAGGAAAATAAATATATGTGGAATACATGGAAACTATGGTATATGAAATATTGGTATAATGAAATAAATGATATGTGTTTATAAGAAAATAGAAAGAGAATGATATGTGTCATGACATGTATATATATATATATATATATATATGACTAGTCTTAATGTAATGCTTGTTGGGTATGGAGTTGAATTGAAATGTTTCAGGCAAACATGTTATTCTGTGCATCTGAATTGTGGTATTTTTAAAGATATAATCTAGCTTTAAATATGAATGCTTGATGATTAAGTTTGAAGTGGTAAGATGATAATCTTGGTGTAAATGTATAAGTGGTACTATAATAGACAAGGTAAAATAACTATGAGAGACACATGTATGATGACATACAAATGCTATGTTTGTGGTTTAAATTGAGATTGTTTAATCATTAAATGAATACCATGTTATATGCTTTTGATTTTGTATAAGTGGGTAAGAGATTAAGGTTGACCAAAGCTTGGAAAATAGCCTAGGTATATTCCACACAAAGTGAGACACGACCATGTGTCTCACCTGCAGTGTATGGAACACGACTTGGGACACGGACATGTGGAGCCTTAAAGCATGAAATTTCCAAGATTTTCGTAAGTTCCTGGTTTAGTCCCGAACCCTTTCTAAAGTATGTTTTGGGCCTCGTAGGTTTGTATTAGGGACCTTATGATTAAATGCAAAAAGTTTGAATTTGATACAAATTTTATGGCCCGTATTTTAGTTTAATGTTTTTATCTTTGTCCGGTAATGCCTCGTATCTTATCCCGGCCTCGGGTACGGGTAAGAGGTGTTACATATTGGGTATGGATTGCTTGACATTGCATGATGTTGTTGTGAATTGTAGATGAAAAATTATTGAATTGGAAAGTCAAAATAGTGAAATCATATGAATTGAATCAGATGAGTTGAGTGAATTGCCTGTTGTGATTTCGTCTATCTCAGCTCAGAGGTGTGTGAGAAAAGGTTGTGAAGCTTATCTTGCTTTTGTTAATGTCTAAATCAAAAGTTGAATCAGTACCAGTAGTATGTGAATATCTGGATGTGTTTCCAGAAAAATTACCAGTGTTACCAACGATCAAGGAGGTCATGTTTGCTATTGAATTAATACTGGAAACATCACCGATATCTATAGCTCCATATAGAATGGCTCCAACAGAGTTGAGAGAATTGAAAGCTCAGTTGTAAGAGTTAACAGATAGAGGTATTACATTACCTAGTTTTTTGCCCTGGGGTGTGCCGATGTTGTTCGTAAAGAAGAAAAATGGATCAATGAGACATTGTATTGATTATCGATAGCTCAACAAGGTTACGATAAAGAACAAGTATCCTTTTCCAAGAATTGATGGTTTGTTTGATCAGTTGAAAGGAGCAAAAGTGTTTTCGAAGATTGACTTAAGATCTTGTTATTATCAGTTACGAGTGAAAGATTCGGATGTGCCGAAAACTACATTTAGAATAAGGTACAGGCATTATGAATTTCTTGTTATGCCTTTCGGATTAACTGATGCTTCTGCAGTTTTTATGGATTTGATGAATCAAATTTTTAGGCCATATTTAGATAGATTTGTGGTTGTATTCATTGACGACATTCTGATCTATTCACGAGATGAGTCTGAGCATGCCGAGCATCTGAGGATTGTGTTAAAAACCTTGAGAAATAAGCAACTGTTCGCTAAATTTAGCAAACGTGAGTTTTGGCTCGAGATGTTGGAGTTTTGGGATATATTGTTTCAGCTGAAGGCTTACGAGCTATTCGAGCAAGATTTCAACCGTTGTTTACTGGAAACCACCAAGAAATGTATCCAAAGTTAAAAGCTTCCTGGGGTTAGCTAGTTTTTATCGATATTTTGTTAAAGGATTTTTGATGATTGCTACACTGATGACTAGATTGCCACAGAAAGATGTGAAATTTGAGTGGTCTAAAAAATGTCAGCAGAGTTTTGAACAGTTGAAAGCATTGTTAATCGTTTGAAGAAACCTCTTACCTCCTTTTGAGTTTTAGGGGGTGTCAAATATTTAATTGCTTGAACCTTATCCAGATCTATTTCAATTCCTCGTTCACTCACTACAAAACCTAACAGCTTCCCTGGCTTTAGCCCAAAAGTACATTTTGTTGGATTTAATCTCAATTTGTATTTCCTCAATATTTCAAATAGTTTGTGGAGGTTTTCCACATAACTTTCCTCCCTAGTAGACTTTGCTATCATATTGTCAACATAAACTTCAATTTCTTTATGCATCATGTCATGAAATAGTGTCATCATTGCTCGCTGATATGTGGCCCCAATATTTTTTAGACCAAACAGCATGACCTTGTAACAAAAAGTTCCCTAGGTTGTGATGAATATTGTCTTTTCCATGTCTTTCTCGCCATTTTGATTTGATTATACTCCAAGAATGAATCCATGAAAGAGAAAACACAATGTTTAGCAGTGTTATCCACCAGAGTGTCTGTATGAGGTAACAAAAAATTATCCTTGGGGCTGGCTCGAATCAAATCTCTATAATCGACGCACATTTTGACTTTCCCATCCTTTTTAGGCACTGGTACAATATTTGCCACCCACCCTGGGTATTTAGCTACTTCCAGAAATCCCGCGTTGAATTGTTTCTTCACCTCTTCTTTAATCTTCAATAGCATTTCAGATTTCATCCTTCTCAACTTCTAGTATATGAGTTTGCAATCTGATTTCTAAGGCAGCCTGTGTTCCATGATATTAGTGTCCAAACTCGGCATATCATGGTATGACCATGCAAACGCATCCAACAACTCAATGAGTAGATCTTTCAACAATTGACTTTGCTCTAACATGAGAGTGGTTCCAATCCTAATTTCCTTTCTTACCTCATCATCACCCAGATTGATCAAATATGTTCCCTCCAAGTGGGGTTATATAAGCTTCTTTTCTTGTTCAACTGGCCTCAAAAACTCATCTGGTACAACTTTCTCCTCTTCCTTCTTATGATCATTACAGTGAACATAATTATGAGAATTTGATTCAAAGATGTCATTTGGATCATTTATCAATTCATGAGGTATATTCTTGACATAATTATGAGTATGTATATTGGTATATGAATGAAAATGATTGAATGAATAAAAGTGACTAGGGACATGATCCAAATCTGATTTCATTAAAAAGAAAATAGTTTTACATGGACTTTTTGAAGGAAATTAAATTAACTGAACGGTATTAAACTTTATTATAAAAGCTCTTAAAAATGATGACATCCTAGAGGACTCAATGATAGCTGGTAACGATATGAGCTGCTAGTTGTCCAAGGTGGAAAGTTCATAGTGAACCCAGTCTCTTGACATCAGCAGCCTAACACCAATCATGTTTAGATCCACTATATCTCCATTAATCATTAACTTGACTGGGGTCCTTTCCTAGTGCTTGAATCCCATTGAGTAAAAAGTCTCAGATAGTGGAGGACAAATCAAAGGAGGTTCCACCACCTTCTTTCCAACCATGCGGGCCAAACTCTTTGCTCTCTACTCTTTACACATCCTCTCGACATCCTCCCTTTTGGGCTTATATCCCAACCCTCTTGTATCATTTAGAGTGGGAACAAAACGGGCTTTGAGATACCTTGTACGCCTTCTCCCAAACCCAAGTGGATTTGCCAACCTTTCCCTGTTGTCTGGGCAAATAACATGTTCTCTATTCATGGCACATGAGGCTTAGGGGCTCGCATTCCCTCTACCATGTAAGACGCAGTGGCCACCTCAAAGGTCTGGAAAGAACTCTCTATTGCATCATCATCCACTTCAATAAAGGGAGAATTTGGCAAGCTAGCTACTAATAGGTCCTCTTCACCTTGCACGATGTACAAATTTTGATCGACTACAAATTTAAATCTTTGGTGGAAGGACGATGGTACCACCCCAGCCGAATGAATCTAGGGGCATCTCAATAGCATAATGTAAGAAGGCGTTATATCCATCACCGGAAAGCGAATAAGGAAATTAACGACTCTTACCAGCAAGGGAATCTCTATTTCACCAATCACGCTTCTTTTGGTGCCATCAAAAGCTCGAACCACTAAACGACTTGATACCATGTACAAGGTGTCCACGGGCAGCTTAGATAATATTGATAAAGGTAGGACGTTGACCGATGACCCATTATCGATCAAGACCCTAGCCACAAAATAGGCTTTACACTTTACTGAGATGTGTAGTACCTTGGTACTTTCTTTTCCATCTAGAGGTATTTCATCATCATTGAAAGATATGCAAATTGGGGAAAAAATGCTCCCTGCTAAGTGACTGGCATTATCTACTGACACGTTGTGAGCGACATAAGCTTGCTTCAGAACTCGTACAAGAGCCTCCCTGTGTCACTCCAAGTTCAAAAGTACTGATAGTAGAGAAATTCTTGCTGGTGTTTTGTTCAACTGATTGACCACACTATACTCGCTGTGCTTTATCAGACGCAAAAATTCGTTAACTTCATCATTCTTAACTTTTCTCTTTTGGTCGTCCCTTGTTTCCTTATTGGTTTCTTTATCGTCAATTTCTGGTTGATTTTCTAAAATCACTTCCTTACCGCGAGGTTCTTTCCCCATTGTGTTTGGCTTGTAACAACACCCACTTCGAGTTATGCCACTGAATCCTGAGACGTTGGAGGCATCAGATCCAACCACCTCATAATCATATATCCAAGGAACTCGTTGGTCGTCTCCATACTTAAAAGGGTCAGGAACCCTAATGACCAACACATCATCTTGTACTGCCTTTAACGTAGACTCTTTTTCAATAGGGTTTTTCTTTCCATATACTATGGTGATAGGTTTTGCATCTAACATGTTTATCTCATTGGTCTTAACACCCTCTCCGTATCTCTAGCTTGAAAGAACCCAAGAGACACTGTATATGTTCCCTAACTATTGTACAAACTTGGGTAGAGTGTCCTCGAGCTCCTTAGTGGAATTTACAGATTTGATCCATGTCAATTCCCATTACAGACCTGGGTGGCTCGGCATGAATTATATTTGACTTCCTCAAGATGTTGAAGAATCGTTCGAGCGGGGTTGTGATTTCTTCCACTCTTCTCCTTTGAAGGCTCTTTTCTTTTGTTATAGCATTAACTATTTGGTTATGGTTTGGTAACAGAGTCGTGTTAACATCTGGTGTATTCTCTCCCTAAAAATTTATCTTTCCTGCCCTTATGAGTTCTTGCACCTTATATTTCAATACTAAGCAGCTCTCGATGGTATGACCTGGATTGCCAGAGTGATACTCATATCAAGCTTTAACATCATACCACTTTGGAAATGGTGGTTGCATTGGTTCCTTGTGTGCAGGTACAAGAAGGTACTTCTCCACTAGAATCGAAAAAAGTTACGCGTAGGGGATAGGAGTTGGATCAAACACAGGCCTCTCCCGCAGTGGCTTTGGGGCTTGGGTCTATGGGGACCGTGTTGGCATAGTTAACATGGGGGGATTCATAATGGGTACAGGTGGATGATACATAAACGGTGAAGTGTTGGTAGCATTTACAGCCAGGTATTGGGGGTGTAGAGGTATTGGGCTCGGGTATAGAAAGTAAGAGTATTGGTATCCACTCGGTGCGATTGTTTGCATTTCAACTGTCTTTTTCTTCCAAATGACACCTCTCTTCGCACTCAAAGGTTCATTTATTTTGCAAGACTTCAATGCAATTTCTATCATTTCTCCGGATAATACCATATTCGCGAAGGTCTTAGAGACATTTCCTACCATCTTGTTGTAGTATATGCCTTTTAGTGTACTAACGAACAGAACAGTGGTCTCCTTTTTCATGAGCGGGGCTGTACTTGCGATGCCAGGTCCCTCCACCATTGTGCGTATTCCTTAAAACTCTCATTTAACTTCTTTTCCATGTTCTGTAGAGTTAGGCGGTCTAGGGCCATGTCTATAATATGTTTGAATTGAAAAATAAATGATCGTGCGAGCTCTCCCCAAGTTCGAATCTGGCTCCTGTCCAACTTTACATACTAGCAAGCCGTAGATCCGGTAAAACTATCTTGAAACTTTGGAGTAAGCAACCATTTCCCTACAGTACAAAGCGATGTGAGTAATGGGGCAACTGCTACCATTGAATTTTTCAAAGTCAGGAACTTTGAACTTTGGTGGGATTACAACATTTGGTACCAGACACATGCCTTCTGGTTCTACAAATCCTAACGTGTCTAATCCTACAATGGCTTTCAAACGTTCCTTTATTAGGCTGAATTTATGGGCTTCTTGGAACAACCCATTTTTAGTCAAATCGGAGTAGTGGTTTTGGGACCACAAATCATTTTATTATTATTTTAAGGTCCATAGTATGATAGTATGATCATGTGAAAATTTCTTTAAGAAATTTTATCGTTTAAGTGCTTAATTTGATAAAAAAAGGACCAAATCGCGTAAAGTGTAAAACTTGTGTTCTATTAGCTAAAGGTGTCTAATCGCTATGGAATATTAAAGTGAAGGTCCCTATGTAGTAATTAGCCCATTGTTAATATGAGTGGAAAAATATGGGCATTAATTAGGTGATTTTAATGGTTTATTAATAAGGTTAAAGAGGTAATTTAGTAAAATAAATAAGTAAAATAATAAAACAACAAAAGCTATCATCTTTCACTCATCTCTCCCACCAAAATTAAGAAGATAGAAATCTCCATGGAAGCTTTCTAGGGTTTGGCTACTTCATTAAATTATTGAGTGATTTTTGTCCATTTTTTAATGATTTCCATGTTTTTGAGATCGTTGCAGCTTAATCTAGCTAGCCCAGGGACAAATTTGCAAAACTATTCTAGGTATGGATTGGTTGACTCTGCATGATGCTATTGTGAATTGTAGATGAAAGACTATTGAATTGAAATGTCAGAATAATGAAACTCTTCAAATTGAACCTGATGAGTCGAGTGAATTGTCTTTTTGATATCAATGATGTTAGCTCAGAAATATGTGAGTAAAGGTTGTGATGCTTACCTTGCGTATGTGCTGGATAAAAAAAGTGTCTGAATCGAAGATTGAATCAGTACCAGTGGTTTGTGAGTATTCAGACGTGTTTCCAGAAGAGTTACCTAGATTGCCACCGATCAGAGAAGTCGAGTTTGCTATTGAATTAGTACCAGAAATATCACGGATATCGATAGCTCCATATAAAATGGCTCCGACAGAATTGAAAGAGTTGAAATCTTAGTTGCAAGAGTTAACAGATAGATGTTTCGTGAGACCTAGTTTTTTCACCCTGGAGTGCACTAGTGTTGTTTGTAAAGAAGAAAGATGGATCGATGAGGCTGTGTATCAACTACTGTCAGCTCAATAAGGTTAAGATTAAGAATAAGTATCCTTTGCCAAGAATTAATGATTTGTTTGATCAGTTGAAAGGAGCAACAATATTTTTGAAGATCGATCTAAGATCTGGCTATTATCAGTTGTGAGTTAAAGATTTGGATGTGCCAAAAACTGCATTTAGAACAAGGTACAAACATTATGAATTTCTTGTTATGCCATTCGGATTAATAAATGCTCCTGTAGTTTTTATGGATTTGATGAATCGAATCTTTAGACCATATTTAGACAAATTTGTTGTTGTATTCATTGATGACATTCTGATCTATTCCTGAGATGAGTCTCACCATGCTGAACATTTAAAGATTGTATTACAAACTTTGAGAGATAAGCAACTGTTTGCTAAATTTAGCAAATGCGAGTTTTGGCTCCGAAAGATTGGATTTTTAAGACATATTGTTTCAGCGGAAGGTATACGAGTTGATCCGAGTAAGATTTCAGTAGTTGTTGACTGGAAACCACCAAGAAATGTGTCTGAAGTCAGAAGCTTTTTGGGATTAGCTGGCTACTATCGGCATTTTGTAAAAGGATTTTCGATGATTGCTACACCGATCACTAGATTGGTACAGTAAGATGTGAAGTTTGAGTGGTCCGAAAAATGCCAACAGAGTTTTGAATAGTTGAAAGCATTATTAACTGAGGCACCAGTTTTAGTTCAGCCTAAATCGGGTAAAGAGTTTGTGATTTTCAGCTATGCGTCATTGAATAGTTTGGGATTTGTTTTGATGCAAAAGGGAAAAGTGATAGCTTATGCTTCCAGACAACTAAAGCCGCATGAAAAAAATTATCCGGCGCATATTTAGAATTGGCCGCTATTATTTTCGCTTTGAAAATTTGGCGACATTATTTATTTGGTGAGAAGTGCCACATCTTTACCGATCACAAAAGCTTGAAGTATTTATTGTCTCAGAAAGATTTGAATTTGCAACAACAAAGATGGCTTGATTTGTTGAAAGATTATGAGTTAGTGATTGATTATCATCTGGGTAAAGCGGATGTAGTTGCAGATGCTTTGAGTAGAAAATCTTTATTTGCTTTGCGAGCGATGAATACATAGTTAACTTTGTTTGAAGATGGTTTGATTTTAGGTAAGTTAAAAGCTAAAACTTTATTTCTATAGAAAATTTACAGAGCTCAGAAATGTGATAACGAGTTACAAGGTAAAAGAGTACAATGCGAATCGATTGCTGATTCAGACAATCAGATCAGATCCGATGATTGTTTAATGTTATTGTAACACCCCTCGCCCGTATCCCTCGCCGGAACAGGGTTCGAGGTGTTACCCGATTTAAACTCAGTCAATCACACAAAAACCGTGCCAAAAAAATATTCAATCAATTTATGGGCTTATGAGGCCCAAAACATCACTAGCCAACATAGGCCAATTCACATGGCCAAAACACTTTATCAATACAAGCCAACACCTTTGGCTAAATTATAAAATCACATACTCAACATTAAAACCCTATACATGCCATAGACTCGAAATACTAGGATTTACTTACACCAATAGCGTGAGCTCGACAGTGTGATAATATCTCCGGCTAACTCCAACCCGAGCAAGTAACTGAAGCCAACAATCTATAAAACAGAGGAATGTCACAACGGAGTAAGCTTTCATAAGCTTAGTAAGTTTTAAGCAATGCAAACAAGTAAACGCAATTATACTTCGATTATTCAATTTCTCAAGAGGCCATATTCTAGGTATATTGCCATCTGGCTGAATATACACAAGCACATAATGTACGTTCAGCATTCTTATCACACTTAATCTGAATTCATATAACATAATTAAATCAAATACTTTCACGTACTTTCACACCTTAACCGAATATATCATGGTCATGGATATAGTTATAGCATTTATTCACATATGTATCACATTATACACTTGTGATTACATTCAAATTGAACTCACATATGAGTACATAGTGCGTACCTGGCCCCCTTAACGTATTGAATGTATTCATTTGTCAATCTAATATGAGGTGCCTTAACCTTAAACTTTTATTCATTCACCGGCATTTCGCCTGCTAGGCTCGAGGCCCGATATCATTTCACCGACATTATAGCCTGCTAGGCTTGAAAGCCCGATTAGTATCTCACCGGCATAATAGCCTGCTAGGCCCAAAGGCCCGTATAGTGTCTCACCGGCATAATAGCCTGCTAGGCTCAAAGGCCCGTATATCGGACCAAAGACGAAGCTCGGGATTTAACCGGATATAAGACCAAAGACGGAAGCTCATGGGATTTAACCCGGATATAAGATCAGCACGAACCTTGCGGGTCTTTAAGCCCGGATACACATCAAATATCATGCATATTTAATCATATATTAACACATCTCATTCAACATATCACATTAGTAGTCATTTGCTACATTCAGATATAAACTCCATATGAACACCATCATTTACATTTCGGTTCAAAAGTCATACATAAATATCACATATCCACTTCACCATTCAAACTTAACCCATAGTGACCATTCGACTATAAGTCATATACATAAATTATTTATCGCACAACTTGATTCAAGTAGAACCAAAAGGTCACAATTCATCTAATATATATATATTGCTCACTGATTCGCACACAACCTTTCAAATTAGCAATTATAAGATGATTTCACACATAGCCCATCCTTATCGATAATTTACAATGGTTTTACCCTTACTCACATATATGACATAGGCATTTTTACCTATGCTTCTCAATTCACATTCATGATTCAATTCCAATCGATTTAACATGCATAAGTACATATCACATACCTGACCACCTTATTGTATTGAACAAAATCGATTGTCGATTTAACACAAGGTCTCATAGTTGAACATAAACATGAAACCATTTCTTATATGTTCGATTCACATCATTCATCAAATTCATTTAATTCACATGTACTTAATTAGGTTGTTCGTACCTGAATAATTTACTTTACGGAACGAATCCACATATCGTATTAGCCCATAGTTTATAGCACCACACTTTTAATAGTTTACCTCATCGAAGTTCACATTTAATCACTTTAGTGCCAAGCCATATTCGGCTACCACAAAGGACTAATAATAATAATTTTATACACATCATGGTTTCCTTTAGATATTTAATAATCACAAATCGTGATATCTCTACCAACACATATACGGCATAGTTTATTCATTGTAACACTCATTTAGGGCATCAAATTGCCAAATCCAATTCAACTTAAGCCTAATAGCCATAATCGGCTTATAGCCTTAAATCATTACATATTTGGCACATTAACTAAATAAAATTTACATTCTCTTTGCCATATTAATTTAACTCTTAGGCATATATAAAAAAAATCAAGCTTAAACACTTAAGAACTTACCTCGAATGTTGCCGAACGATTACAACGGCTATTCGATTACTCTCTCTTTTCCCTTATCCGAATTTGCCCCTCTATGCTCTTGAGCTTGGATTCAAAGATTTTAAACTAGTCATTATTCGACTATTCAAGCATCACTTTCAAAATATAATATATATATTCGACTTTCACACTTACTGATCATAGTAAGCTTATAAGAAATCAATAAGCAACTCATTAACAAATTTTTGTCAATGTTTACCACATAATCATAATTTCACTGCAAGCTGTCTTCTTGAGCAACAGTTACTAAATCATTTATAACTAGAGATACGAAACTCAAAATCAAGTGCCGTTAATTTTTCCTGAAAATAGACTCATATATGTTTTATTCATAAAATTTTCAGAATTTTTTGTTTAGCCAATCAATACCAGATTTTTCTTACAGTTTCCCTTGTTTCGCTGTTTGACTAATCTGACCACTCTTCACTACGAATCAAATTTCTCATTGTACAGAATTCAAAATATGTTCTTGTTTATTTCATTTGAAACTAGACTCATTAAGGAGTCTAAGAATATAAACTTCATCTTATAAACATTTTTTTTACAATTTATAATGATTTTATAAAAACAAAACAGGGAATCTAGAAGTCATTTTGACCCTGTCCCACATCACTTCAAACATCTCATTATCGGCAACTCTTTTGCTTACACGGTTTCTTTTATAAGAAACTAGACTTATTAAGCTTTAATTACATATTTTTTCAGCATCTAACTCATCTCCCACAATTTATGGTGATTTTCCAAAATCACGTTACCGCTGCTGTCCCAAGCAGATTTATTACCAATTCACTCTTTCACACATAACTTGCATGCATGTTATTTAAACATGCATATCACAAATCAATCATCACATACCTATAACTTCACTTAAGCATAAACTCCATTTCATCATTTTAAAGCACAAACATTACTCAATATTGTCCAAGTTCACATTCAGCCATAATACACACAACATGTTAGCATATTTCCCCCCTTAGCATCTAAGGCACATGCATGCTCATTTGCTTGGCTCAACTTCACCTATCTTCAATTTTTCATCAAAAGAACATGAAACAACAACCATTTCCCTCATTTCAATTCATGATTGAATGCTCACAACACAACCAAAAATCAAAATATGCTTCATGAGTTAAGGTAGAATCAAGAAGAACCCATGAACATCAAGATAGAAGCAAAATACTATGGACTTACCTTGGATTTTTCTTCCCCAAGTGACCGAATATTCAAGAGCTCTCCCCTCTCTTGCTCTCCTATTTTCGGCTATGAAGAACCAAGCTGGACAAACTTTTCCCTTCCATCCTTTTGTTATTTTTTTTTCTTTATTTTATGACATAAAATGACACCTATCAATTAGTACCATAACTTCATGTCTTAAATTATTATTATCTAATGCACATGTTGCTTCCCACCAACATCATAGTCGGCCACTACACATAAAATGGGGAATTTGACATGCAAATCCTCCTATTTTGCACTACCATTTATTTGGCCACTACAAATTAGCCTAAGCATTTTCAAAAATTTTCACATAGGTCCTATTTCATAATTTCACTCACAAATGACAAAATCAAAGCATGAAATTTTCACACATGCACTTTCACATGTAATAATCACAGAATATAACATTTAAGTATTTTTGTGACTCGGTTTCGTGGCCCCGAAACCACTTTCTGACTAGGGCCGAATTAGGGCTGTCACAGTTATGAGGTAGAATTTGTGTACCGAAAAAACTCCAAGCTTATTCAGAAAATTCTACACTAAGCACACAGTGGTTGTTTATCTGTTCATCCGGGAAGTACTGAAATGTACAATGATTTGAAACAGTTGTATTGGTGGTCAGGTATGAAACAAGACATTTCAGATTTTGTGTCGAGATGCTTGGTATGTCAACAAGTTAAAGCCGAACATCAAGTGCCTTCAGGACTACTACAGCCAGTGATGATACCGGAGTGGAAATGGGATAGAGTTACGATAGGTTTCGTATCGAGATTACCTCTATCTCTGAAAAATAAAGATGCTATTTGGGTTGTCATTGATCGACTGACGAAGTCTGCACACTTCATTCCGGTACGTGCAAACTTTTCACTTGATAGATTAGCTGAGTTGTACATCTCTAAAATTGTCAGAATGCATGGGGTGCCAGTTTCTATTATTTCGGATAGAGATCCGAGGTACACATCGCGATTTTGGAAGAAATTACAAGAAGCTTTAGGTACATAGTTACACTTTAGTACTGCATTTCATATGCAAGCTGACGGCCAGTCTGAGAGAGTGATACAAATACTCGAAGATATGCTTTGTTGCTGTGTTTTAGAGTTTGGAGGAAACTAGGAAAATTATTTACCATTGGTTGAATTTGCGTATAACAATAGTTTTCAATCGAGCATAAAGATGGCACCGTATGAAGCATTATATGGTCATAAATGCTGAACTCTGTTATACTGGACCGAGCTTAGTGAGAAAAAGATTCACGGGATTGATTTGGTTAGAGAGAACGAAGATAAAGTGAAAGTAATTCATGACAGTTTGAAAGCAGCTTCTGATCGACAAAAATTGTATGCAGATTTCAAGCGTAAAGACATTGAATTTCAAATTGGCGACAAAGTACTTTTGAAAGTATCTTCGTGGAAGAAGATTCTTCGATTTGGTCACAAATGCAAATTGAGTTCACGATTTACCTGGCCGTATGAGATTATCGAAAGAATAGGGCCAGTGGCATATCGACTAACCTTACCATCAAAATTAGAAAAGATCCACAATGTATTTCATGTTTTGATGTTGCGTCGATATAGATCAGATCCGTCACATGTAATTTCTTCGACAGAGATTGAAATTCAACCTGATATAACGTATAGCGAAGAACTGATCAAAATTTTAGCTTGAGAAGTTAAAGAGTTGAGAAATTAGAACTTAGCTTTGGTAAAGGTTTTGTGGCAACATCACGGGATTGAAGAAGCTATGTGGGAACATGAGGAAGCTATGAGAAAATAGTACCCTAACTTATTTTCTAATAAGATTTTTAGGGACGAAAACTCTTATGGGGGGAGAGTTGTAACAGCCCGTTTTTAGTCAAATTGGAACAGTGGTTTTGGGACAACAAATCTGAGGTCAAAATAATTATTTTATTATTATTTTAAGGTCTACATCATGATAGTATGATCGTGTGAAAATTTCATTAAGAAATTTTATCGTTAAAGTGGTTAATTTGATAAAAAGGACTAAATCGCGTAAACTGTAAAACTTGTTTTCTATTAGCTAAAGATGTCTAATAGCTAGGGAATATTAAAGTGAAGGTCCTTATGTAGTAATTAGCCCATTATTAATATTAGTGGACAAATATGGGCATTAATTAGGTGATTTTAATGGTTTATTAATAAGGTTAAAATGGTAATTTAGTAAAATAAGTAAAACAATAAAACAACAGAAGCTATCATCTTTCACTCATCTCTCCCACCAAAATTAGGAAGATAGAAACCTCCATGGAAGTTTTCTAGGGTTCGGCTACTTCATTGTTAAATTGGTGAGTGATTTTTGTCCTGTTTTTAATGATTTCTATGTTTTTGAGATCGCTGCAGCTTAATCTAGCTAGGCCAGGGACTAATTTGCAAAATTTTTAAAGGTTTAGGGTTTTTCCATTGATGAATGTATATGTATTTTGATGTTTGATGATAGACAATGTATGCTTTTTGTTAGATAAACAACATTTGTAAAGTAATTTTTTGTAAAATTGCCATTTAGGGATTAAATTGAGAAATGTGTAAATTTTGTGGTACAAATGTGAAATAAATGAAAATTTTGGGCTGATAGGGACTTAACTGATATTTGGCTGTGATGGGTTGAAATTGAATTGCATGAATTTGTATTTTTATAAGATAAAGACTAAATTGTAAAAAAGTTGAAATATTTGGGGCAAAAGTGTAAAGTTGCCATAATGTGATTTTTGGGCTAAATTGAATAGAATGATAATTAAATAAGGTAAATTTGATTACATATAGATCAAGAAAAGTGAAGTTCGAATCTAGATCGAGGAAAGAATAAAGTATCAGACTAGTCGATTCGTTTTATTATTTTTGTGAATCGATGTAAGTTCGTATGTTAATAAGCATTGATATATTTGTATTTTAAAAGCTTTATATTTGAATTGTTGATGAATACGATGGTACGGAAATGTTCGATGAAGATTCAAAAATGAGAAATCCCGGTTGAACCTTAGGAATAGATTAGGATACAAATGAAATGTCATTAGGGGTTATGTGATTTGGGTGCTGGTCTATACGTCCTACCCGTGGATGAATTATCTGGCATGTGTTGCGGATTCTCATCAGCTTGTGTGAGCAGCACCGTGTAACTACGTCATGACCATCAGCTTGTGTGAGCAGACCTATTGATAGCTCGAGAGTGAGCATTATATGAGATATGAGATTGAGATAGCTTTGGCTATGAATTGGCACTTAAGGTGCGAAATTCTCGAGTATCCGATAGTATTCCAAATGGTTCTATGGGTATATCAAAGATATGAAAAGGTGAGAAATAGATACGTATCAGTACAGGTATGTACAGAAACTATATGATCATTGAATCTATGAAAGTTGTGAGTTTATAGTAGCTTATGTGATTGAATATATGTTAACCTCACGATTTGATGATTTTGTAGTATATTATGTTCATACAACTTGATTTGTGAATTAATGATGAGCTTTACTTATCAACTATACGAGCTTACTAAGCTTTATAGCTTACTTTGTTTTCTTTTCCATGTTTTATAGTGTTTATCGAAGCTAGCTTGGATTGGGAATCATCGGAGATCTCATCACACTATCAAGCTTTCACTTTGGTACTTTTGAACTTATGTATTTGGTTTTATGGAATGTATAGGAGCTATGGTCATTTTGATATATGTTAGCAATGGATTTAGCCATTTGAGTTGGCTTGTAATTGATGAATAGTTAGTTATATGTATACCCATGTGACTTGGCTTATTTTGGTTGATTTGGTTGTGTATATATATATATATATGCAAATGGCTTTTGTTATGCATTTGGTAATTGCTATGTAAATGCTTGTGGTGGAAGGTTGTTTATGAATTGGTAATTTGAGTATCAAATAGTTGATAATTGAGACTTGGTATGCTTGTGATTTTAGGCAAAGTGATGTATAAATTAAAGTGACCATTTAGGTGATTCGAGAATGTGAAATTGCATGAATAGAATAGCATATTGTGGTACTTGTGCGCCTTGTAGTTTTTGGTATTGATATAGCATGAATTGAACTCAGTTTAGATGAGTTTAGATGCCATTTAAAGTTGTGGTTATATGCAAATTTGGTTGGTTTAGGTGTATGTAATTTGGGTGAGAAAGATGGCTTGGAAAATAGCCAATTTTTTTCCACACGGGCAAAAACATGGCCGTGTGTCCCAGCCATGTGTGACACAAGGTCAAGTGACATGGCCGTGTGTCCCCTGGTGTTTAATTAGAAACCAAGTCAGTATGCTCCACACGGCTCAGCACACGGGCGTGTGCATGGCCTTGTTGTATAAGTCAGTATAACTTACAGGTTTAGCACAGCCTAGCACACGGGCGTGTGAGGCCATTTCGAAGGGCACACGGGCTGGTCACATGGGCGTGTGGTTGGCCGTGTGACCCTAGTCAGAGGGTTACATGAGGTCGGACATAGGTTGGGACACGGCCATGTGATCCCATTTTGAATGTCCACATGGCCTGTAACACAGGCGTGTCTTTGGCCGTGTGAGACAGACGGCCAGGCCACCGGGCGTGTGTCCCCTATATTTTGTAAAAATTTTCTAAGTGTTTAAAAATTTTCCTAAGTTATCAGTTTAGTCCCAAGCCACTCCTAAAGCATGTTTTGGGCCTCATAGGCTCGTAATAGGGATGATATGAATGATTATTTTTGAAATGGAAAAATATATGAGAAATGTATGTTTATTTGTATGATTTTTTTTGAAATGGAAAAATGTATGAGAAATGTATGTTTATTTGTATAATAAGTCTGGTAATGCTCTGTAACCCTACTCCAGCGTTGAATACGGGTGAGGGGTGTTACACTTCTTCATCAATAATTGACTTTACCTTTTCCACTTCTCTCGGCTCCTGGCTTGCAGGCAACTCGTTTACTCTTGGGATCTGAATGGTCACACCTAGCACTTGAAGCGGTAAATCTTCGCCACATTTCCCTGTATCACTGTAAAAAGGGATTGGATTGTGCAAAGTGCCACTTCCTTCTCCTACCTTGGCCTTGCCTTTGACCATTGTAGTAATCATTTCCATCACCCTTTCCATATATTCCTCTAGTTTGAACATGCGTGCTAATTCTTCTTTCGTCATCTTTTTGGCTTTTGAGCGAGTGTTATACTGGTGAGCTATCCTTGGTCCTTTTTCAAATGACACTTATTTCCAAAGAAAATCATTTGGATTTGTCATAAAAATGTTCTCCTTTTATTTATTTTTTTTAAAATGATGTTTTTGAATAAACAAATGAATGAATGAGTGAACGAACGAACGAAAGAATGAATGAATGAAATTGGGGCACATTGTCATAAATATACTTGAATATAAACATTTTATTTCATAGAAGGTTCAAAAACTGTTCGGCTTACAAAGTTGTTTTTTTCATTTTTCATTCATACGTAAAGAAAATCCTAATCGATCCTATTACCATAGGGCAAATCACTACTCGTCATTCTCATCTCGGAAGCGCGTTTTCTTAGCCTCGTCCCATGATTTCCATATTCCTTTTAACTCATCTTCGTGATTTCTTCTATAGTCTATGCGGACTATTTGAGGTAGGCTCGAGTCAAAACTAGCTATCTAGCAATCACCTTCTTTGCTCTAAGTATCCTCTGACATTCTCGCTATTATCCCTACATTTTCTACCTTATGCCAAACAACTAAATCTTATCGAAGTGTGTTCATGTTGAATACAGATGCGAAACTGTGCCCCAAGTATTTAAATAATGCATGAATAATGCCATGGAGAGACACATACATAAGAAAAACAAAGTCAGTAAAAAACAAAAAAGTCAAATGAAAAAAAATGCAAAATTAAATCATAAAGTATTGCGAAAAAAATTCAAATATAATACATAAGAATAAATGCTCATGAAGTCCTATAGGGTATTATTATGAGGGGTAAGGTGCAACTCTTATGTCTAGGCTTCACTTTTAAAATAGTCATTACATGCTGGCTTACGACTGACTCTAATGCATGGGGAACCTAAGACTTAAATATGACATCCACAGGGATGTGTTACCATTTAAAAAGGGTTGGCCATTGGGTGGTAAGACTTTCATATCGTACACGGTAACATATGCTACACGAACATCTATGTCCATCTTAACCATAGAGTATGCGCTGTCATATTGCCACACGAAAGCCTAAGGCTACTCCTCCTAAACGGGTTGGACCCGGACGTAGGACCGAAAGTAGGATGCAACATGAATGACAATTATAGCTGCCCCACGATAGTAGAGTCGACATACAAATTAATCGATTTCATCGATAAAAAAATAAACAAACACATTTGCATACAAATCAAAATAGGATAAGTAAATGAAGTGAGCAAATAAATCAATATTTAACACATATTCAGCAATTTAAAATGACATTAGACAATTAAATAAATTAATACATGAATAAATAAATCTAATATGAACAAATACTACAAAACCTAGCTCTTAAACCTAAGTAAGTCGACTCACTAACATCCCTAGTGGAATCGCCAAGCTGTCATATCGTTGCCTACATAATAGTAAGGGGGCCTAGTAAGCAAAGCTAAATACGAAGGGACTAAATTATGTAGATTCACCACTAACCAATTAGGGCTAGGCTGGTTAGCCACCTATCGTCTAAAAATATAGAATTAATACTAAGGAAAAATCCTAAAAATCTAAATCGATCTCATCACCAAATTCCAGGTTCGAGAGTACAGTTACGTGTGGGGAAGGTTATAATACCCCCACAACGCCTATTCGGGGACAGTCCCACGGGGTCTTAAGAGCTAGATTTTTTTTATTTAAGCATATTAATGTCTTAATCTAAGCTAAAATCTTATGGAAATCTTAAATAAAAAGTCTAAAGGAAAGGCCTCCAGTTTACTTGTAGTTCGATTAAGATGTGTTCACCAAACTTATCTAATTTGAAACTTAAATTAGAGATTTTTACTTTTAACGGGAGCCTTAAAGGATACCTAAATAATTCTAGTAAAATACCTTCAATTCCTAAAATTAATTCTATCTTAGACTTCTTAAAAAAAACCTAAAAATTACCAATGAATTAAGAGAAATATTAAAATACATCAACAACTTATTCAATCTTTTTATTATTATTATTATTTTAAATGGATTAATTAATAATGTTGAACCTATCAAGATCTTACGAAGTATCCTATGTCGGGCTTATGATTTATCTTACTTTAAAATTCTTGATCTAAGATTTAAATTCGTAAAAATCCTAAAATAATAAATCTTAAATAACATTTATTAGCTTTCTTAAAAAAGTTTCTAAAATAAAATACTTAGAAAGACCTACTCATGTAACACCCATATGACCGAGTCTATTACTGAAGTAGGTTCGTATAACAAGATTCAAATAAAACCCTTCTTTTCATTTAGTGATTTATCCCCTATCAGCCAAATACATATACATAATATATAGTCAAATGCTAACTCACAAATTAATTAAAACAACTAAACATGTTGTTAGTTTATAACAAATTATCAAAGCGATTTTATGTTATGCTTGTAATTAACCAGACCACTTATAACGCTAACTCAAATTAGAACTATGACTAAATACAATAGCCAATTCCAAAAAAAAAAAAATGAAATCACAAATCATAGGTAACATTCATTAGTAGCAGATGACCTTATAACCAAAATGAATTAAACCATAACTAAACATGACCAAATTTAAGCTTAGTAGTTAAACCATATTCGCATGGCTGAAATTTAGATATATAAGTTTAGACAAAATACATATTAACCTATACATGTCGTAATGTTCACTTAAGTTCAACTAAGAAGATGATACCAAAACATTGCAGGTTGGTGTGATGACTTCGAGGATGATCTCGAGCACACAAAATGGATCGTAAAAATCTAAATAGGAGACAAGTAAACACCCCAAATGAATATTCAACTCAGTAAGTCATAAGCAATATAATACAGGCCATTAATATATGATTATAAGAAAATATTGTAAGATCAATCACTCCTGCAATGCTGAACTATGCCACAATTACTTAGATTATCAGTCCAACACAATCCAAGTCCTACTATCCAATTAAAAATCAAAACAATCAAATGATTTAGATTCATATCTCAAAGTATGAAATAATGATGAACTAGACTAATTCATGCATTAACGTTTCATGTCTCAAATTCGATACTTCCGTTAATAATTCTATCCCTTTATTCTTTTCCTACACATATTATAATATCAATCAAACTCGCACACATAGTGCTAATCAAATTCGCACACATAGTGCCATACTAGACCGCACACATAGTGCCTAGAAATTTCCCCCATGTATCGCCATTCAAATCAGCACACCTAGTGCCATTCAATTCCGCACACATAGTGCAAATTTTAACTCATTATAAGATGGCTATTTACTTAATCCAAATAGCATATATGGCCACATTAATAAATATGCATAACACTAAAAAAAATATATCTAGCAAAAGAAATTCTTTCATGATCCAATAGTATTATTTATATACCAACTAATCAATTTTACAAATGCTTAAGGACTTACCTTTTTAATCGGATGAACAACTCCGATCGGCTACTCCACCGCTTTCGCTTTCCCTTTGGCCGAACTTGGCTCCCTTTGATCTTGAACTTCAACTCCAGCTAAGCAAATAAAATGACTCAATAATCATAACCCCAATTTATACTTCTTCCTCATAGTCACACATAGAGATTCGGTATTTGCCCATACATAATTTAAAATTTAACCTTTAAACTTAATGCATATCCAAACATACTTTTCATCTATTCTAATAATTCGATACATTACAAGTTCAACTTCGGCAATTCACGTTTCCGTATTTTATTAGCTAAATTCATTTTCGGTTAGCAATCATTTAACATCTATCGAGCTCGTAAACTTCACGAGTTCAACATCCTAATGCCCATTGTAATTATTCAAACAAAATTTCAAATACAAAAATTTGGTTACTTAAGCTATCTTGGTAAAAAAAAAATAATCGGCAAACTCACACATATATCAAGCTATTTTAACCAAATTTTACTTAACACTTAAACTAAAATATGCATTTAAATTTACTATATCCTCATTATGCCTTTCACTCTTAAGACATAAAAATATTAACCACATTTCTTCTTCTATGTCTCGGTCAACTAGTTAATTTATCACATAACATGAATTTTACACTCTCCTATCCATCATAACTCATTCAGCTTTAACATTGACCCATTTCTTTTAAAAGGAATGAACAATTAAAATGAACATTCCATTAAACCCATATGGCCGAATGTACCAAACATTACCTAACTAATAATTCAACAAATTTCAACCTCATAATAATCTCTACTTATTCACTATAACATGAAAACAACCTCTACTCCTAACCTCTTGATATACGGCTTAATGCCCCAAACCACCATAAAAAAAATTGATTTTCATGACATTACCGAAATGCATTTAACAATTAGCTTAATATATAGGAGAAGTTAAAACCAACATTTCAAAACTTACCTCCAACTAGAATAAGGGTTGCCGAATTGCCTTAGTGTGAATTTCCCTATTTCTTTCCTTTTTGTTTCGGTTTTGGCAAGGTGGAGAAGAAGATGAACACTCCCCTTTCTTTTTCTCTTTTATTCATCTTTATTTAGGATATATTTTAAATCACTTACCAATATTAAACTTAGTGGAAAAATCATTGTTTGGCCGGCCACTTATTAAAAACTTGGCATTTTGACATGCAAACCCAAGTTTTCCTATTTTAATACTATTTGGTCCTTACATATTCACCTACCATATTTTCATAAGTTCTCAACTAAGTAAATCAAATGAAATTTACATTCATGAGACTAAATTAACAACCTCAAATTTTTTGCACATGCACTTTCACACATAAAGATATGCAAATTAAATTTTAAAATAATTTTTGACTCGGTTTTGTGGTCCCGAAACCACATTCCGTCTAAGGTCAAATTAGGGCTGTCACAACTCTCCCTCACATAAGGAATTTTCGTCCCCAAAAATCTTACCAGCGAATAGATTAGGATATCGATTCTTTATAGTGTCTTCAAGTTCCCAAGTAGCTTCTTCGACCCCGTTCTTAAGCCACAGTACTTTCACTAATGAAATTTTCTTGTTTTGCAGTTCTTTTTCTTCACGTGCTAAAATACGAACCGGTTCCTCTTCATAACTTAAATCAGATTGAATTTCAACCTCTGATGGATTAATTACATGCGATGGATCGGATCTATAACGTCGAAGCATCGATACATGAACAACGTTGTGAATCTTTTCAAGTTCAGGGGGTAGAATCAATCTATATGCGACTGGCCCAATTCGTTCGGATATTTCATACGGCCCGATGAATCTCGGACTCAATTTGCCCTTACGGCCAAATCTGAGTTTTTTTTCCAAGGTGAGACTTTAAGAAACACTTTGTCTCTAACCTGATATTCGATTTCTTTTCTTTTTAAATCCGCATACGACTTCTGACGATCTGAAGCTGCTTTCAGACTTTCACGGATTACTTTTATTTTCTGCTCAGCATCTTTAATCAAATCAATCCCGAAGATTTTACTCTCACTAAGCTCGGTCCAAAATAACGGTGTACGGCATTTACGACCATATAAAGCCTCATAAGGTGCCATCTTAATGCTTGATTGAAAACTATTGTTGTAAGCGAATTCAACCAATGGCAAATACCTTTCCCATGAACCATAAAACTCTAGGATACAACATCTCAACATGTCCTCGAGTATTTGAATTATCCGCTCGGATTGACCATCAGTCAGGGGATGAAAAGCGGTGCTAAAATGCAACTTGGTACCCAAAGCTTCTTGCAATTTCTTCCAAAATCGTGATGTGAATCTCGGGTCCCTATCCGACACAATTGAAATAGGCACTCCATGTAATCGAACAATTTGGGAGACATATAATTCTGCCAATTTATCAAGCGAGAAATTCTTACGGACAGGAATAAAATGAGCAGACTTAGTTAATCTATCAACAATAACCCAGATTGAGTCTTTCTTACTTTGCGTCAACGGCAAACCAGATATGAAATCCATCGTGACTCGATCCCACTTCCATTCGGGTATCATGATCGGCTGAAGTAATCCCGAAGGCACTTGATGTTCTGCTTTCACTTGTTGACATATCAAACACTTCGAAACAAAGTTAGAAATGTCTCGTTTCATACCAGGCCACCAAAATTGATGTTTTAGATCATTGTACATTTTCGTACTACTCGGGTGAACTGACATTCGACTACTATGAGCTTCGCTCAAAATCATCGAAATAAGTTCCGGATTTCTTGGAACACATAATCGATTCTTAAACGTCAAGCAATCATTATCGTCAATCTGAAATTCTGATTCCACATTCGAAACACATTCAACTTGTTTAGCAACCAATTCATCGTCGACCTTCTAGGATTCAAGTATTTGATGAATTAATAATGGTTTGGCCTTTAATTCTGCTACTAACACATTATCGGACGAAACGGACAAGTGAACATTCATCGCTCTCAAAGCAAACAGCGATTTACGACTTCAAGCATTGGCAACCACGTTAGCCTTTCCCGGGTGATAATCAATGACAAGCTCATAATCTTTCAACAACTCAAGCCAACGTCTTTGTTGCAGATTCAAATCTCTTTGAGTCATCAAATATTTGAGGCTTTTGTGGTCCGAGTAAACATGACACCTCTCTCCAAACAAGTAGTGTCTCCATATTTTCAAAGCGAAAACAATGGCCGCTAATTCAAGATCATGGGTCGGATAGTTTTTTTCATGCGACTTTAATTGCCTCAACGCGTAAGCCACAACTCAGCCTTCTTGCATCAACAGACAACCCAGCCCAAGTAAAGATGCATCACTGTAAATAACAAACTCTTTACCAGATTCTCATCAGTACTAGTCTTTGAGCTTCAGTTAAACAGGTTTTCAGTCGGTCGAAACTTTTCTGACATTTTTCCGACCATTCAAACTTAACATATTTTTGAAGTAGTTTCGTCATCGGTGTGGCTATCATTGAGAAATCCTTTACAAACCGTCTGTAGTAACCGGCAAGTCCTAAAAAGCTCCTAACTTTAGTAATATTCCTCGGAGGCTTCCAATCAATTATGGCCGAAATTTTGCTCGGATCAACTCAAATACCCGATGCGGATACCACATGTCCCAAAAAACTAACTTCTCTCAACCAAAACTCACATTTACTGAACTTCGCGTATAACTGCTTGTCTCGTAAAATCTGTAATACCAATTTTAGGTGCTCAACATGTTCAGATTCATCGCTCGAATAAATTAAGATGTCATCTATAAACACCACTACAAACTGATCCAAATACTGTCTAAATATTCGGTTCATCAAGTCCATAAATACCGCAGGGGCATTAGTGAGCCCAAACGGCATCACTAAAAACTCGTAGTGACCATATCTCGTTCTGAAAGTAGTTTTAGGTATATCTGAGTCTCGAACTCGCAACTGATAATAACCCGATCTCAAATCTATCTTTGAGAACACTGAGGCTCCCTTCAGCTGATCAAACAAGTCATCAATACGCGGTAACAGATATTTATTTTTTATTGTCACTTTATTCAATTGACGATAATCGATGCACATCCTCATGGTTCCATCTTTCTTTTTTACGAATAATACTGGTGCACCCCAAGGTGAGAAACTCGGTCGAGCAAAACATCTATCTGTCAACTCTTGCAACTGAGTTTTCAATTTCTTCAATTTCGTTGGTGCCATACGATACAGAGCTATCGAAATTGGTGTGGTACCAGGTGCAAGTTCGATGCCGAATTCTACTTCTCGAACGAGTGGTAATCCTAGTAACTCCTCAGGAAAAACATCTGAATACTCACAAACCACTGGTACTGATTCAATTTTCTTTTCTGACTCCTTGCTATCTAGTACGTATGCAAGATATGCTTCACACCCCTTTTTCACATATTTCAGAGTGATCATTGAGGATATTATTGCTGTCATTCTGTTCAAGTCAGTAGACTCAACTCGAACTATCTCATTATTTGCACGCCTCAAATCAGTGGTCTTTCTTTTGCAATTCACAACTGCATCATGTACGGTTAACCAATACATACCAAGGATAACATCAAATTCATCAAACGGTAAAAGCATCAAATCAGCAGGAAAACAGGAATCTCAGATTATCAAGGGGCATTTCTTACACACTTTGTCGACAAATACATATCGACCCAAAGGATTTGGCACTCGAATTACGAACTCAGTAGACTCAACTGGTAGAGTTTTACTGGATGCTAAAGTCTCACATACATGTGAATGAGTAGAACCAGGGTCAATCAATGCAATCATGTTAGTATCAAAGAGAGTGAAAGTACCAGTGATAACATCAGGGAAAGATGCCTCTTCTCGTGCACGGATGGCATAAGCTCGGGCAGGAGCACGAGTTTCAGATCGAACAACCGTATCAGAAACCCCTCTCTGACTACCACCCCTACCTTCTGTATTTCTCGGTGGTCTACCTCTAGTCGTTGCACCACTTGATCTCATACCTTGCACCTTATTCTTTTCATCAGGTTCCATACAATCTCGAATAAAATGATCCCGCGATCCGTATCTATAACAGGCTCTGTTAATAGACTTACCCCAACATTCACCTACATGTCGTCTTCCACATTATAGACATTCAGGTTTTTCTTGTCGATTGTTACCAACACTAGCAACCGAAGTAGCTCGAGATTCTGCTGATGGTCGCTCCCTAATAGAAATTCCTGCAGTAGTCTTCGATTTATTAGTATCATCTCTGAATTTCTTTCCAGCTGGGAAAGAAGTTTTACCCGCCGATCTTTTACATCAGATTCAACATTCTTTTTCTCCTTTCCAAGCTCTTCAGCCTTGCAAGCCCGTTCAACTAGTGTTACAAATTCTTTTATTTCCAAAATACCCACCAGTAGCTTTAAATCTTCATTCAATCCTTCTTCGAATCTTTTACACATGGCGACTTCATTGGCTACACACTCCCGAGCATATCAACTGAGTCTTACAAACTCTCGTTCGTATTCAGATACTGTCAAATGACCTTGTTTGAGTTCCAAAAATTCTTTACGCTTTTGATCCATGAATCGCTGACTAATATACTTCTTACGAAACTCTGCCTGAAAGAAGTCCCAAGTAACTCGTTCCTTCGGAATAATAGAAATCAGGGTTCTCCACCAATAGTAGGCCGAGTCCCGTAACAAGGATATGGCACACTTTAGACACTCATCAGGTGTACAAGACAGCTCTTCAAAGACACAGATGGTGTTATCAAGCCAAAACTCGGCCCTTTCAAAGATCATCGTAGAGCTATGGCTCTAATTCCTCGGCCCCACGCTTCCTAATCAAATCCACAGGAGGTTTACTCGGCCTCAAAGGATCAGTAGTTGCTGGTATTATAGGCACCTGAGGTGAATTATTTAAATTCGAAAATGGTTGAACAGCCGGGTTAGTTCGGGCATATTGTGCGACCCACTCATTCATCATGGTAAAGAAGGCTTGTTTTGCCACATCATCTTGATTATTCGCAGATGATTGAGGTTCAACAGGTGGTGTCCCTTATGCAGGAGCAGCCGCTACACTCTCAACATCATCCGCTAAGGCTCTCTCTAAATTAGGTTCCATTTACTAATCAAAATAATAATTTCAACTATCAAAAGTCATCACACTAACATGTACTAACATTATGGCATGTATAGCTAGACTCATACGCGCTGCGGTAGTCCTAGAAGAGACTAAACCGTAGCTCTGATACCAAAAAAATGTAACACCCATATGACCGTGTCTATTACTGAAGTAGGTTTGTATAACAAGATTCAAATAAAACCCTTCTTTTCATTTAGTGATTTATCCCCTATTAGCCAAATACATATATAGTCAAACGCTAACTCACAAATTAATTAAAACAACTAAACATGTTGTTAGTTTATAACAAATTGTCAAAGCGATTTTAAGTTATGCTTGTAATTAACCAGATCACTTATAACGCTAACTCAAATTAGAACTATGACTAAATACAATAGCCAATTCCAAAAAAAAAAAAAATGAAATCACAAATCATAGGTAACATTCATTAGTAGCAGATGACCTTATAACCAAAATGAATTAAACCATAACTAAACATGACCAAATTTAAGCTTAGTAGTTAAACCATATTCGCATGGCTGAAATTTAGATATATAAGTTTAGACAAAATACATATTAACCTATACATGTCGTAATGTTCACTTAAGTTCAACTAAGAAGATGATACCAAAACGTTGCAGGTTGGTGTGATGACTTCGACGATGATCCCGAGCACACAAAATGGATCACAGAAATCTAAATAGGAGACAAGTAAACACCCCAAATGAGTATTCAACTCAGTAAGTCATAAGCAATATAATACAGGCCATTAATATATGATTATAAGAAAATAATGTAAGATCAATCACTCCTGCAATGCCGAACTATGCCACAATTACTTAGATTATCGGTCCAACACAAGCCAAGTCCTACTATCCAATTAAAAATCAAAACAATCAAATGATTTAGATTCATATCTCAAAGTATGAAATAATGATGAACTAGACTAATTCATGCATTAACGTTTCATGTCTCAAATTCGATACTTCCGTTAATAATTCTATCCCTTTATTCTTTTCCTGCACATATTATAATATCAATCCAACTCGCACACATAGTGCTAATCAAATTCGCACACATAGTGCCATACTAGACCGCACACATAGTGCCTAGAAATTCCCCTCATGTATCGCCATTCAAATCAGCACACCTAGTGCCATTCAATTCCGCACACATAGTGCAAATTTTAACTCATTATAAGATGGCTATTTACTTAATCCAAATAGCATATATGGCCGCATTAATAAATATGCATAACACTAAAAAATATAT
The DNA here is from genome assembly GCA_025698475.1 of Gossypium anomalum. Lineage (NCBI taxonomy): Eukaryota > Viridiplantae > Streptophyta > Magnoliopsida > Malvales > Malvaceae > Gossypium > Gossypium anomalum. The sequence goes on from CM046965.1 coordinate 48,205,895, forward strand.
ATATCTAGCAAAAGAAATTCATGATCCACTAGTATTATTTATATACCAACTAATCAATTTTACAAATGCTTAAGGACTTACCTTTTTAATCGGATGAAAAACTCCGATCGGCTACTCCACCGCTTTCGCTTTCCCTTTGGCCGAACTTGGCTCCCTTTGATCTTGAACTTCAACTCTAGCTAAGCAAATAAAATGACTCAATAATCATAACCCCAATTTATACTTCTTCCTCATAGTCACACATAGAGATTCGGTATTTGCCCATACATAATTTAAAATTTAACCTTTAAACTTAATGCATATCCAAACATACTTTTCATCTATTCTAATAGTTCGATACATTACAAGTTCAACTTTGGCAATTCACGTTTCCATATTTTATTAGATAAATTCATTTTCAGTTAGCAATCATTTAACATCTATCGAGCTCGTAAACTTCAAATTTCATGAGTTCAACATCCTAATGCCCATTGTAATTATTCAAACAGAATTTCAAATACAAAAATTTGGCTACTCAAGCTATCTTGGTAAAAAAAAAATAATCGGCAAACTCACACATATATCAAGCTATTTTAACCAAATTTTACTTAACACTTAAACTAAAATATGCATTTAAATTTACTATATCCTCATTATGCCTTTCACTCTTAAGACATAAAAATATTAACCACATTCCTTCTTCTATGTCTCGGTCAACTAGTTAATTTATCACATAACATGAATTTTACACTCTCCTATCCATCATAACTCATTCGGCTTTAACATTGACCCATTTCTTTTAAAAGGAATGAACAATTAAAATGAACATTCCATTAAACCCATATGGCTGAATGTACCAAACATTACCTAACTAATAATTCAACAAATTTCAACCTCATACTAATCTCTACTTATTCACTATAACATGAAAACAACCTCTACTCCTAACCTCTTGATATACGGCTTAATGCCCCAAACCACCATAAAAAAAATTGATTTTCATGACACTACCGAAATGCATTTAACAATTAGCTTAATATATAGGAGAAGTTAAAACCAACATTTCAAAACTTACCTCCAACTAGAATAAGGGTTGTCGAATTGCCTTAGTGTGAATTTCCCTATTTCTTTCCTTTTTGTTTCGGTTTTGGCAAGGTGGAGAAGAAGATGAACACTCCCCTTTCTTTTTCTCTTTTATTCATCTTTATTTAGCATATATTTTAAATCACTTACCAATATTAAATTATAAATAATATACCTTAGTGGAAGAAATCATTGTTTGGCCGGCCACTTATTAAAAACTTGGCATTTTGACATGCAAACCCAAGTTTTCCTATTTTAATACTATTTGGTCCTTACATATTCACCCACCATATTTTCATAAGTTCTCAACTAAGTAAATCAAATGAAATTCACATTCATGAGACTAAATTAACAACCTCAAATTTTTCACACATGCACTTTCACACATAAAGATATGCAAATTAAATTTTAAAATAATTTTTGACTCGGTTTTGTGGTGCCGAAACCACATTTCGTCTAAGGTCAAATTAGGGCTGTCACAACTCATGGTTTACAATTCACCTTAAAAACTCTTTAGTTTTAATCTTGAATAAAGTTCTAAAAGATATTTACATATGAACTTAATATTCTAATCCTGTACGATATTTAAAACTAATTTAAAACCCTAAAAAATATCTTACATATTATTTATAATTTTTCTAAGGTAAATGGTAGGTAAGATCTTAAGGACTAACCTAAATCCAAATGTGAAAACCTTATGGCTTCATTAAAATATAACACCTACTTAACTAACTTCATGTCAACAACTATAGGATGGGAAAATGACCTAAGGTTCCATCTTTTAAAACGAATAGGAATAAAATAGGAAAATTAATTAAATTGGCTGAAGTTAATGAAAAGTTAAAACTCTTACAAAATGACAATAATTGTAACGCCCCCACGCCCGAGACCGTCGCCGGAGTCGAGCTTGAGGTGTTACCGAACATAATTTATCAAATTAAGAACTTCGAATCATTTGTTTCTGCATTCACAGCTTTCTAACTACCTGCATCATAGTTACAAGAAAAATCATATCTCAAGTTACGAAACTCAAAATCAAGATCCATAAATTTTCCCTAAATCTAGACTCATATATCTATTTACTAATTTTTTTATAGAATTTTTGGTTGGGCCAATTAGTACAGTTTATTAGTTAAAGTTACCCCTGTTTCAGAACTTGACTGGTCTGACCTCTGTTTACTACGAACCATATTTCTCTCTGTAAAAAAATTAAATGACTATTACGTTTCTTCATAATAAAAGTAGACTCAATAAGGATTCCAATAATATAAAATACACCACCTAATTATTTTTTTATGATTTATGGTGAATTTCTAAAGTTGAAACAGGGGATCCAAAAATTGCTCTGGCCCTATTTCACTAAAACTCAAATATCTTCTAACATATAATTTCTTTTCCCGTTTCGTTTGTTTCATGTGAAACTAGACATATTAGGCTTAAATTTCATATTTAATCCATCACCAAATTCAATTTCTATGATTTTTAGTAAATTTTCAAACTCACATCAGTGTTGCTGCAATGTTCTGTTTATGGCAAATTTCATCTTTTCATGAGTTTTTATGGACTAGATAACCTATTAACCTTCCGTGACATCAAACATGATCTAAATTAGCCATTTCCATTACTTATCATTATCAAGTATTTTCTTAACCAAATCACCACCATATAACAAAATTATTTACACAAAATAGGTATATTGCTGTACATGCCATACTTAAGTTTTACAGGCCATTTACCAAGAAAAAGTCCTTCGGATAGTGTGATCGAACCTTCGACCTGTCTCGATTCTTGAGCCGGCTTGTTCAAAACTATAGTGAATGAAAATGAGGGAGTAAGCATAAATGCTTAGTAAGTTCATATGCAAATAACAAGTAACATAACAATACAATTATAACAAACAACCTTAGCATGGTATCACCAAAACATATTTCACATTTCTAAACAGCATTCATCATCTTATCATCTTATCGTTGTTGTATCTAACTTCAACCCGAGGGTTAAGTACATACCTGTCCAAAGTGTCCATTTCGTAACACTTACCAAAACGTCACTTGCATCTATGTGTTCTTCCATTTCACTAGAAATTTTTCCCGTTGAACACATCGGAATATAACTCGGATACATGGATAATTTGCACATAAGTGCCACATAACATATGTAATCAATCAATCATGTAACCCGCCCATAAGCGAACTCGGACTCAACTCAATGAGCTCGGGCGTTCGCATCCATAAGTGAACTCGGACTGAACTCAACGAGCTCGGATGCTTAGTTACATCTCACGAACTCGGACTCAACTCAACGAGTTCGGACATTCGCATCCATAAGTGAACTCAGACTCAACTCAACGAGTTCGGATGCTCGGATGCTCAAACATCCTAGTGACATGTCACTTGTATCCTAATCTATTCCTAAGGTTCAAACGGGATTTTCCTCGAACACATATCCTTGCCATCTTCCGTAAAATACCAAACCAATACTTCTAGAGCACTTTATATTTAACAAATAATACAAATAATTTGCATTTTATTCGAAAATAACCACAAAGCATATATTTCATGATAAAATCAGCTTATCATATAATTAACATCAATAATTTAAAAATAACAATTTACTACATTATTTACACATGAACTTACCTTGGTACCAAAATATCAATTTAGTCCACAATCTTTTCTTTTCCTCGATTGGGGTCGATTCCACGTCTTTCTTGATCTAAAATAACACATTTAGCTTATTTAATACTCACATTATCAAATTAGTCTTTAATTCAAAATTTAGCAAAATTACAATTTTACCCCTAAACTTTTACATATTTACACTTTTGCCCCTAGGCTTAGGAATTAAACTTTATCCCTTATTCTTATGTTTTGTGACATGCTGATCATTTTTCCCTTCTATGAAAACATCAAATTCACACTCTAACATGTACTTATGGCTATTAGGTATTTTTACAGATTAAGCCCTTTTTACTCGTTTTCACTCAAAACCTAGTAGCACAAGTTGTCTAACATAATTTAAAACCTCATATTCTATCATAAAACATCAAATTTCACAAATTTCACCTATGGGTATTTTTCCAAATATGAACTCTAACTCAAAATATTACTATCATAAGCTATACCGAGTTATCGGGATTTCAAAAACATAAAAATCATTAAAAACGGGGCTTGGAATCACTTACTATGAAGCTTGGAAGTTGAAGAAACCCTAGCTATGGAGAGAGCAAAATCCGGCAGCAACCATATGAATAAGATGACTATTTTGTGTTATTTTTCCCTTTTTATTTCATTTAATATCCAAATGACCAAAATGCCCCTCCTTACTAAACTTTCATGTCCTAATTTTTGTCCATGAACTTAAAATTGGTCAAATTTCTATTTAAGACCTCCTTATTAATATTTCAAAACAATTTCATACTAAAAACTTCGAGAATGCAAGTTTTGCAACTTATTCGATTTAGTCCCTAATTTCAATTTAAGCACTTTAGGCATAAAATTTCATCACAAAATTTTAACATAATCATGCAATCATATCATAAACATCAAAATAATTATAAAATAATTATTTCTATCTCGAATTTGTGGTCACGAAACCATTATTTCGATTAGGCCCTAATTCAGGATATTACAATAATAAAAATAAAAATTAAATAAATGAAATAAATAAGACCTTAACATGATAATGATAATAATAACAATAATACACCTTATTCATAATACAATAAAAGAATCAAAGTAACATAAATAAATAATATTAAAATGTATGTAAGGGGAATGTGTAAAAAAAGTATAAATAAACATGAAAATAAATAAAAATTATACAAGTGTGAATAAATATAAAACATTAAAATAAAGTGCATAATTAACATTAAATATATAATGTATAAATGCAAGTGAAATGGAAGATATAAGTATAAATTACTTATTAAAGATGGAAACAAAATGACATAGCTTGAATTTAGGACTAAAAGATAAAAAATGATGAAGACAGAGGACTGATGTAGCAAATAATTTATTTTTAATTTTTAAATTTCAGATTAAATTGAATGTTTAAATAAATAAAAGGGTTACAAGTGTAAATAGGTTAGAGAGCGAGGGCGGTGCTGTAAAAAATGGGTATTTTTTTGTAAATTTAAAATGTAAGGGGTGGGAATAAATTACCTATTTTTGACACCTATAAATAAAAAAACTATTCATTCTTTTATTTTAACCTCATTGTTTTCAAAAAAAAAAAAAAAAAAAAAAAAACAACTCTTCCTCTTTCTCTTCCAACTTCTATGTCGGCCATGGTTCCACAGAGCCCAACAGTTCACCGGCCTCTAATGGTGGAGCCGTTGTGTACGATGGTCGGATTTTTTATTTTTTTTTGCAAAATCAAAGTTTTATTTAGAAAAAAATATTACTTTTCTTAAAAATCAAAACCTTATTTTGAAATTGTTAAAAAAACTCAAAACTTTTTTTAAAAAAAATTTAAACTTTCCTTTAAAATGACTTTAAAAAACAATTTTTTTTAATATGTAAACTTCTTTTTTTAAAAAAAGAACACTATTTTTATTAAAGATTAAAGCTTTTATTTTGAAGTAGTTGAAAAAAAATCAAAACTTTGTTTTAAAATTTTGAACATTCCTTTAAAATGACTAAATTTTTTTTTTATTTTTCAATATTTAAACTGTAACGTCCCAAAAGTCTTAAGTTTTGATTTGTTAGTTTCCTTCATAAATAAGTGTCTATTTCAGTGGTTAAGTGATTTAAGTGTGTGTTTGAGGTCTTGGGTTCGAGACTTTGTGTGTTCAAGAGGGTATTATCTTTTTGTTAACCATTATTTGTGGCCTATCAAGAGGTAGTTGGATTAAAATAATATTGTGTTAAGCGAATCTGTTAGTTGGGGATTAGAGGGGAGTTGGTTTTATTTTGACTTTGTTTTATTAAAAAATTTCCATTTTATTATTTTTTTTATTTTTCCCAAAATCCCTCATTCCCACGTTTCCCATTTGTTTTTCATGTCAGTTCTTTCTTCTTCATTGTTTTTCCCTTTTTCTTTTGGTTGTTCTTGGTTCCTTGTTATCTCCTTATATTGATGGTGATTCTTGCCTCGTTTTGATTCCAATTGTGCTTTTGCATTGTGGTGGGGGTCTTCTTCATCTCTTTTTCAATTTGATTTTCCAAGTAGTTGTTCGTAAGTGCTCTTAAGATTCTTGTAAAGGTTACAAGACAGTTGTTTATTGGTGAATTTGTTCTTTAGGTGTGCTAATTTTGTGAGCTTTCGTGATAGGTGTTAATCAAGTGGGGCAAGAACTCATTTTCTACAGTGTAATTGTGATTGGGCTGTCGATTCTGACCCGATAAATTTTTGAGCATTAGAAAGTTTAATTTCAGATTGTTAGGGATTAAAGCTAGCAATCATGTCGGTTGGTTTTTTTGGTAAATCAGTGATTCGGTACTAAGAATTGATCTTTTGAAAGTTGGTTCTAGGATCTGAAGGTTTGGTTCTAGGATCTGAAGGTCTCGTGGTAGTTCTCGTGTCATAAACGAACCAGGTGTGTAATGAGAAACTCGAAAAATAGCAAGCGATGAAAGCCAAAATTGAGGCTTATCGACGCCACACGGCCGCGTGCCAGGCTGTGAGGTAGGCTATGTGCAAGACCGTAGGGTAGGTCGTGTGTGGGGCCATGTGGAACACACGTGCAGGGCAATTTAGGCTGTGTAGGCCTCACGAGCATGGCAATTTGGGCCGTATAGGCCACATGAGCATGGCAATTTGGACCGTGTGGGCCCAAAATTTCTAAAACTTTCCTTAGGGCCGTACACGTCAACTTGATCGACTGTTAGCCTCCCATGGGGTCGGTATGTGATTGTACATGTTATAAAACACAAAATCAATTAATTTGTTAGTATAAACTTGACGTAGTTATGTGTATAGCATGTATGATACTCATGTAGAGTCATACGATAAGTATGATCTACTATGTATAAACATTGTTCTATGTCTGTTATACGAGCATGCATGAGATGTAAGTTCTGGTATCTATTAACTCTATTTGTATCAGATTATGGGGTAGGACATATATTATGTGGAGGAAGTGTTCTGTGTGAGGTGATATCTCAACTTTATACTAATAGCACTGCTGTGATTATTTTGAAAAGTGTCGTAAGGACACTAAATGGTGTGTTGGGCTAGGTGGGTGTTTTATGCCTCACATGGTGTGTTGGGATAGTTGGAGTTGGTGTGTAGAGGATGGAGGTAGGTGTAACAGCCCGTTTTTAGGTCAAATCAGAACAGTGGTTTCGGGACCACAAATTCGAAGTCAAAATATTTATTTTATTATTTTAAATAAGGTTTATAGCATGATAGTATGTGAAAGTTTGGTAAAGAAATTTTATCGTTTAAATGCTTAATTTCAGTAAAAAGGACTAAATCACGTAACGCGTAAAAGTAGAGTTCTATAGTTTAAAGGTATTAAATAGCTATGGTTTATTAATATAGAAGTCCATATTATGTAAATAGCCCATTTAGAATGTAAGTGGACATTTATGGACATTGTTTTAATGATGTTCAAAGTTTTATTATAAGGTTTTCAAGGTAAATTATGTATTTAGTTAATAATAATAAAACAAAAAAAAAAACAAATTTTAGTGCTACCATCTTCACCTAGCCAAAATTTAGCAAGAAGAAAAGCCATTCTCATAGCTTCCATATTCGTCCATGGTGTTTTGAGTGCATGTGTTCATTTTTTAGGTTAGTTTTTAATGATTTTTACGTTTTTGAGCTCGTTGCAGCTTAATCTAGCTAGCCCATATCTTCATTTTCGAAACTGTTATAGATTTTGAGAGATGCCATTATTGAATACTTAGGTATTTTGAAGTCTCTTGTTAGTTTATTGATGGTTGTTAATAGATATAGAAATTTTATAAAGTGATTTTTTTGACGAAAATGAGAATTAGGGATTAAATTGTAAAAGATAGAAATGTTAGGGTTGAAAATGTGAATAAAATGAAAATATGGGTTGCCATGTGATTATGTGAAATTCAGATATACATGGGTTAAGGGTAAATTGCATAAATTTTTCATTTTGTGTATAAATGACTAAATTGCAAAGTAGTTAAAACTCAGGGGGTAAATTTATAAATTAGCGAAAATGAATGCATAGGTTAAAGGTAAATTGCATAAATTTCCCATTTTGTGCATAAAGGACTAAATTACAAAGTAGTTAAAAGTTTAGGGGTAAATTTATAAATTAGCCAAAATGAATGTTTTAGGCTAAATTAAATTGAATGAAAGTTTAAATGAGTTAATTTGATATCATCTAAATCAAGATAAGCAAATACCAGAATTAGATTGGGGGAAACGAAAGGTAGACGAGTAGACGATAGTTTTCATCTGAGCAACTCAAGGTAAGTTCGTATAATTAGAATTGAACTTTTCTATACTTATGAATATTGAAATGAATGTGTATAATTGAGATATTTAAAGTATAAATGTCTTATTGTTATATTGTATGTGTTATTGAGCCCCGTTTGAACTATTTGAATTCATTGGATACGAGTGACATGTTACTGGAATTACCATAATAGTCGAGCTCCTGCATTTGTTGCGGACTCACCATAGCTTGAAAGAGCTTACTGTTTCAGCTCATTGGAGCTTACCGTTTTCAGCTCAATAGAGCTTATTGTTATTCAGCTTAGTAAGAGCTTACCAACCATGACTCAAAAGAGCATGTATGATGATGAATTGACGAATTATTGACATTGTTCACTCGATTATCCTTTGAAGTTCTAATAGTTTCAATTGGCCTAAATAATGTTTTATAAACAAGTTATGGTTTATGTATTAGTTAATTGACTAACATGTGATGATTATGTGTTTTTAGGTGATGGATAAATTGAATTGTTGGTATTATCTTATTACTTTGATTACTTTAAATGGTAAGTTTAATTCTGAATTATATGGGCTTACTAAGCTTAGAAGCTTACTTTGTTTCTATTTCTATGTCTTATAGAGGTTCGTTAGCTCGCTCATTCTGGACAAGTCAGAGTTGCACGTCACACTATCCAAATTTCCATTTGGTATTTTGAACTTATGAACTTATGTAAATATGGCATGTATAGGCTAGTTTAAAAGTTATGTTTTGGTATCATGGTTTGAGAATGAATTTGTATATAAGTTAAGCCATGTGATTTGGCTTATTTTGGTATCATTTGGATTGCATATATGTGCTTAATGATGATATGTTTTGGTATGGTAATATTTGAATGAAAGTATGCAAAATTAGTCTTAATAGATGGATGCTAGATGAATGAATTGTATATGTAGTTATATAGGTATATGGACATGTAAATGGTAAGTTTGAATATGGCTTATAATGTGTATTGAAATGGTTAAATTGGTTGCTAATTGAGTTGTTTAAATATGGTCAAATATGAATGTTTATGCTCATGTTTTAGGGTGGCAAATTTGGCTTTTCGAATGGCCTATTTTTATCCACACGGGTAGAGACACAGATGTTTGTCTCAACTATGTGAGACCCACGATCATGTTGCACGGCCATGTGTCCCCTGCGGTACCCTACAATTGTAAGTCGGGTTTGAGCATGACCAAGACACACTGGCGTGTGGCTAGCTGTGTGACCCAAGTCAGTTTCGACCACGGCCAAGGCACACGGGCGTGTCTTGTGGCCGTGTGAGCAAGTCAGTAAGCATGCCCTATTTGGCCATGACTTAGACACATAGGCGTGTCTAATGCCGTGTGAGGTACACGACCTGTTCACACAGGCGTGTAACACTTTAAAAGTTAGAAATTTTCTAAGTTTCTGAAACTTTTCTATGTTATCAAATTGGTCCCAAATGCATGATTAAATCTTTGTATGATTGGTTTAAACACATTTGAATGTGAATGATTAATAGTTACTGAAATGAGATGGAATTTGTTAAATGGTTGTTTTGAATTGAATTACATGTCTGGTAATGCCTCTTAACCTGTTTTGGCTATGGTTACGGGTTAGGGGTGCTACATTTTATTGGTATCAGAGTTACGGTTTAGTCAATTTTAGGACTAACGTAGTGTATGTGAGTCTAGCTATACATGCCATATATAAAATTGTGATAGTGTGATGACTCCTGACGTTCTTAAATGTGTTTTTATATAGTCATGGATCCCAAACAAGCTATAGCGGACGACGTAGAAAGTAACGCGCCAGCTCCCACTCAAGGAGCAGCACCTACTGAATCTAGACCTGTGACGAGTAGTCACGGGGGTGAGGCTAAAAAAGCCATCTTTCAAATATTAAATGAGTGGTTTACAAAGTATATACGTATGAACCTAGCTGTTCCGCAACCTCTACCCCTACTTGTTCCCCAACAGATTCCAGTAGTTCCTCAAGGTATCGATCCTTTGCGATTGTATAAACTACCTGTTGATAGAATACGGAAACACGGGGTTGAGGAATTTAGAGCTACAGCTAATGATGACCCTGAAAAGGTTGAATTTTGGCTTGAAAACACGATTCAAGTGTTTGATGAATTGTCTTGCACACCCGAAAAATGTATAAAATGTGTTGTATCGTTACTGTGAGATACTGCGTATCAGTGGTGGAATACCTTGATATCCGTAGTTCCGCCAGAGTGAGTCACTTGGGATTTCTTCCAAGTTGAATGTAGAAAGAAATACATTAGCCAAAGATTCATCGACCAAGAGAGAAAAGAATTCCTTGAATTGAAGTAGGGTCGTATATCAGTCACTGAATATAAAAGAGAGTTTGTATGACTCAACAAATATGCCCATGAATATGTATTGTCTGAAACTATAATATGTTAATGATTCGGGGATGGATTGAATGAAGAAATCAGAATGTTGGTTGGAATTCTTGAGCTTAAAGAGTTTGTTGTCCTGTTTGACCAAGCCTGTAAAGCTGAAGATCTTTGTAAAGAGAAAAGAAAAGTTGATTCTGAGGCTAGAGAGTCTAGAAAAAGATTTACGGGCAAATCACATCAGTCAGTATCAAAGAAATTTAAAGAATATCACCCTCGTTCTACAGCCTCTATGGGAATTTCTATCAAAGACAGAAATGCAAGACAATCAAGTTCAAAACCTCAGGTAACATCTGTGGCCAGTGCGGGAAGTGTTAGAAACGTTGTATCTGAATGTAAACATTGCAATAAGTGACATTACGGTGAAGCAGATTTATGAGTGGAGCTTGTTTTAAATGTGGATCTTTGGATCATTTTCTCTGTGATTGTCCAGAAAAGTTCACAGCTGAAAGAGAACAACTAATGAAAACAAGTAACATGACTGCTAGAGGGAGACCACCTCAAAACACTAGAAATGTGAGTGGTAATCGAGGTGCTACGAGAGATTCGACTGTGAGATCTGAGGCACGAGCACCTGCCAGGGCTTATGCTATATGTGCACGAGAGGAAGCATTATCACCAGACGTTATCACCTGTACTTTTTCTCTTTTTAATACTGATATAGTTGCACTGATAGATCCTAGATCAACTCATTCATATATCTGTATGAATTTAGCATTTAAAAAGAGTTTACATGTCAAGTCTACAGAATTTGTAATTAAAGTATCGAACCCCTTAGGCAAGTTTGTTTTAATTGATAAAATTTGTAAGAATTGTCCTCTGATGATCTGAGGTTACTATTTTCAGGTTGATTTGATGCTTCTACCATTCAATGAGTTTTATGTGATTCTGGGTATGGACTGGCTGACTATGCACGATGCAGTTGTGAATTGTAGACAAAAGATAATAGAATTGAAATGTCAAAATGTTGAGATCATGTGGATTGATTCTAATGATTCAAATGAATTACCTACTGTGATATCGTCTATGTTAGCTCAGAAATACTTAAGAAAGGGTTATGATGCATATCTTGCATATATATTGGATACAAAAGTCTCAGAATCAAAGATTGAATCCCTACAGGTTGTGTTCTTGGATGTATTTTAGAAGAATTACTGGGTTTACCGCTGATCAGAGAAGTTGAATTTGGTATTGAGTTAATACCGGGAACAACTCCAATATCGATAGCTCTGTACAGAATGGCTATAACAGAATTAAAAGAGTTAAAAGTTCAGTTGCAAGAATTGACAGACAGAGGTTTTGTACAACCGAGTTATTCTCCTTGGGGTGCACTAGTATTGTTTGTGAAAAAGAAAGATGGCACGATGCGCATGTGTATCGACTATAGACAGTTGAATAAAGTGACTATAAAGAACAAATACCCTCTCCCCTGGATTGATGACTTATTTGATCAGTTGAAAAGGGCTACAGTCTTTTCAAAGATTGATCTGAGATCAGGTTACTAACAGTTGCGAGTTAAAGAGTCGGATGTACCGAAAACTACTTTCAGAACAAGGTATGGTAATTATGAATTCGTTGTTATGCATTTCGATTTAACTAATGCTCCTGCCGTTTTTATGGAATTGATGAATAATATATTCAGATCGTATTTAGACATATTTGTTGTAGTATTCATTGACGATATTCTAATCTATTCACGAGATGAATTTGAGCATACCGAGCACTTGAGAATTGTGTTACAAACTCTACATGATAAGTAGTTATTTGCAAAATTCAGTAAATGCGAATTCTGGCTAAAAGAGGTTGGATTTTTAGGACATATTGTTTTAGCCGATGGTATTAGAGTTGATTCAAGCAAGATTTCTGCTATTGTTGATTGGAAACCTCCAAAAAATGTGCTAGAAGTTCGTAGTTTTCTAGGATTAGCGGGTTATTATCGAAGATTTGTGAAAGGCTTCTCAATGACTGCTACACCAATGACTCGACTGCTACAAAAAGATGTGAAGTTTGAATGGTTAGAAAAGTGTCAGTAGAGTTTTGAACAATTGAAAGCACTATGAATAGAGGCACCAAATTTGGTTCAACCTGAATCGGGTAAAAAATATGTGATTTATAGTGATGCATCGCTAAACAGATTGGGCTGTGTTTTGATGTAAGAGGGAAAAGTTATAGCTTATGCTTTCCGACAGCTAAAACCGCATGAAAGGAATTATCCGACTCATGATTTAGAACTGGTTGCGATTGTTTTTACATTAAAGATTTGGCGACACTACCTATATGGTGAAAAATGTCACATTTATACGGATCATAAGAGCTTGAAGTATCTGATGTCACAGAAGGATATGAATTTGAGACAATGAAGATGGCTTGAGTTCTTAAAAGATTATGACTTTTTGATTGATTATCACCTGGGAAAAGCTAATGTAGTTGCTGATGCCTTGAGCCAAAAATCATTGTTTGCGTTACGAGCCATGAATACCCAATTGATGATATGTACTGATGGGTCTATTTTAGCTTAATTGAAAGCTAAACTGGAATTTCTGCTGTAAATTTGTGAAGCTCAGAAAATGATCGTGGACTGCAAGCTAAACGAATTCAATGTGAGTCTATTTCTGATTCAGAATTTCATATTGGAACTGATGATTGTTTAATGTTCTGAAATAGGACTTGTGTACCGAAAAATACAGAGCTTATTTAGAAAATTCTATATGAAGCACATAGTAGTTGCTTTTCTGTTCATCTGGGTAGTACTGAGATGTATAATGATTTGAAACAGCAGTATTGGTGGCCGGGAATGAAAAGGGATATATCGAAGTTTGTATCGAAATGTTTGAGTTGTCAGCAAGTGAAAGCTGAACATCAAGTACCATCTGGTTTACTGCAGCCTGTATTGATTCCTGAGTGGAAATGAAATAAAGTCACTATGGATTTCGCGTTGGGAGTGCCCCTAACTCTGAAAAAGAAAGATACTATTTGGGTTGTCATTGATCAACTAACAAAATCTTCTCATTTCATATCGGTACGTACAGATTACCCTCTGGATAGATTAGTTGAATTGTACCTATCTAAAATCGTATGATTACATAGTGTGCCACTGTCTATTATCTCCGATAGAGACCCAAGATTTACGTCAAGATTCTGGAAGAAATTACAAGAAGCTCTTGGAACGAATTTGAATTTCAACATAGCTTTTCATCCCCAGAAGGATGATCAGTCTGAAAGAGTTATACAAATACTAGAAGATATGTTGCGTTGTTGCATTCTCGAGTTTGAAGGTAAATGGGAGAAATACTTGTCTCTTATTGAATTTGCATATAACAACGTTTTTCAAACGAGTATAAGGATGGCACCGTACGAAGCTTTATATGGTCGCAAGTGTCGAATACTGTTATACTGGACTGAATTGAGTGAGAAAAAGATTCATGGGGTTGAATTAATTAGAGAAACAGAAGAAAAAGTGAAAATGATTTGAGCTAGTTTAAAAGTAGCTTCAGATCGATAGAAATCCTATGCAGATTTGAAATGTAGAGAGATTGAATTTTAAGTCGGAGACAAAGTGTTTCTAAAAGTGTCACCATGGAAAAAGGTTCTTCGATTCGGTCGTAAAGGGTAGTTAAGTCTGCAATTTATCGGGCCATATGAGATTGTTGAAAGAATAGGACCTGTAGCATATCGACTTGCTTTACCGTCAGAACTTGAAAAGATACATAATGTTTTTCATGATTCAATGCTACGTCGGTATAGATCAGATCCGTCACATGTGATTTCTCCTGTTGATGTAGAGATTCAGTCTAATTTATCGTATTTGGCTCGAGAGATTAAAGAATTGAGGAATAAACGTATAACTCTTGTGAAATTTGTTTGGCATAAACACAGAATTGAATAAGCTACATGGGAACCCGAGGAAGCTATGCGAAAACAGTACCCTAACCTCTTTACCGGTAAGATTTTCAAAGACAAAAATCCCTAAAGGGGGAGAGAGTTGTAACAGCCATTTTTAGGTCAAACCAGAATAGTGGTTTCGTGACCACAAATTCGAAGTTAAAATATTTATTTTATTATTGTAAATAAGGTTTACAGCATGATAGATTAATTATGTAAAAGTTTCGTGAAGAAATTTTATCGTTTAAATGCTTAATTCAGTAAAAAGGACTAAATCGCGTAACACGTAAAAGTAGAGTTCTATTGTTTAAAGGTATTAAATAGCTATCGTTTATTAATATGGAAGTCCTTATTATGTAAATAGCCCATTTATAATGTAAGTGGACATTTATGGACATTTTTTTAATGATGTTTAAAGTTTTATTATAAGGTTATAAAGGTAAATTATGTATTTAGTTATAATAATAAAACAAAAAAAAAAAAACAATTTTAGTGCTACCATCTTCACCTAGCAAAAATTTAGCAAGAAGAAAAGCCATTCTCATAGCTTCCATATTCGGCCATGGTGTTTTGAGTGTATGTGTTCATTTTTTAGGTTAGTTTTTAATGATTTTTATGTTTTTGAGCTCATTGCATCTTAATCTAGCTATCCCATATCTTCATTTTCAAAACTGTTATAGATTTTGAAAGATACCATTGTTGAATACTTAGGTAGTTTGAAGTCTCTTGTTAGATTATTGATGGTTGTTAATAGATATACAAGTTTTATAAAGTGATTTTTTGACGAAAATGAGAATTAGGGATTAAATTGTAAAAGATAGAAATGTTGTGGTTAAAAATGTTAATAAAATGAAAATATGGGTTGCCATGTGATTATGTGAAATTTGGCTATACATGGGTTAAGGGTAAATTGCATAAATTTTCCATTTTGTGTATAAAGGACTAAATTGCAAAGTAGTTAAAAGTCTAGGGGTAAATTTATAAATTAGCCAAAATGAATGTTTTAGGCTAAATTAAATTGAATGAAAGTTTAAGTGAGTTAATTTGATATTATCTAGATCAAGATAAGTAAATACTGGAATTAGATCGGGGGAAACGGAAGGTAGACGAGTAGACGATAGTTTTCATCCGAGCAACTCAAGGTAAGTTCGTATAATTAGAATCGAACTTTTCTATACTTATGATTATTGAAATGAATGTGTATAATTGAGATATTTGAAGTATGAATGTCATATTGTTATATTGTGTTTGTTATTAAGCCTCGTTTGAACTATTTGAATTCATTGGATACGAGTGACAGTTACTGGAATTACCGTAATGGTCGAGCTCCTGCATTTGTTGCGGACTCACTATAGGTCGAAAGAGCTTACTGTTTCAGCTCATTGGAGCTTACCATTTTCAGCTCAATAGAGCTTACTGTTATTTAGCTCAGTAAGAGCTTACAGACCATGACTCGAAAGAGCATGTATGATGATGAATTGACGGATTATTGACATTGTTCACTCAATTATCCTTTGAATTTCTAATAGTTTCAACTAGCCTAAATAATATTATATGAAAAAGTTATGGTTTATGTATTAGTTAAATGACTAATATGTGATGATTATGTGTTATTAGGTGATGATTAAATTGGATTGTTGGCATTTTATTATTGCTTTGATTACTTTAAGTGGTAAGTTTAATTCTAAATTATACGGGCTTACCAAGCTTAGAAGCTTACTCTGTTTCTGTTTCTATGTCTTATAGAGGTTCGTTAGCTCGCTTATTTCGGACAAGTTGGAGTTGCACGTCACACTATCCAAATTTCCATTTGATATTTTGAACTTATGAACTTATGTAAATATGGCATGTATAGGCTAGTTTGATATTAAAAGTTATGTTTTGGTATCATGGTTTGAGAATGAATTTGTATATAAGTTAAGCCATGTGATTTTGCTTATTTTGGTATCATTTGGTTTGCATATATGTGCTTAATGATGATATGTTTTGGTATGGTAATGTTTGAATGAAATTATGCAAAATAAGTCTTAATATGTGGATGTTAGATGAATGAATTGTATATGTAGTTATATAGGTATATTGACATGTAAATGGTAAGTTTGAATATGGCTTATAATGTGTATTGAAATGGTTAAATTGGTAGCTAATTAGTTGTTTAAATATGGTCAAATATGGATGTTTATCCTCATGTTTTAGGGTGGCAAATTTGGCTTTTCGAATGGCCTATTTTTGTCGCATAGGCAGAGACAAGGGCGTGTGTCTCAGCCGTGTGCGACACATGGTTATGTTGCACGGTCGTATGTCCCCTAGGGCACCCTACAATTGTAAGTTAGGCTCGAGTACGGCTAAGACACACGAGCGTGTGGCTAGCCATGTGACCCAAGTCAGTTTCGACCATGACCAAGGCACACGGGCGTGTCTTGTGGTCGTGTGAAAAAGTCCATATGTATGCCCTGTTTGGCCACGGCTTAGACACACGGGCGTGTCTAATGCCGTGTGAGGCACACAGCCTGTTCACACGGGCGTGTGACACTTTAAAAGTTGAAAATTTTCTATGTTTCTGAAACTTTTATATGTTATCAAATTGGTCCCAAATGTATGGTTAAATCTTTGCCTGATTGGTTTAAATACATTTGAATGTGAATGATTAATAGTTACTGAAATGAGATGGAATTTGTTAAATGGTTGTTTTGAATTGAATTACAAGTCTGGTAACGCCTCTTCACCTATTCCGGCAACGGTTACGGGTTAGGGGTGTTACAGTAGGATTATATATATTTGCATCTGTACCACTTTGATTTGATTCTAAATCTGTATAAGATGTATTTCTGTATCTGTTATGCCATGTAGTTAAATCTAAAATTCTGCTTTCTTGTGAGTTACACACTGAATTATATAAACCCACGCTCTGTTTATTTGTTAGTCTCAGGTAACCCTCAGACTTAGGCGGGTCGGTGCGACAGGAGCTCGGTTATGTCTATTCCTCCATAAACTGCAATTACTTAAAATTTGATTATTTAAATTTCTGTTTTGAGATTTTTTTATATTTTGGACTCAGTAGACTTTTGGGATTTATTTCTAGGTTGGATTCTATTTTGGGATTTCTAGCATGACAGTTGATAAAACGACTCTATGAAAACGACAGTTTTTCTACAATCAACTATTTTTGAGAAAACAAACTCTGTTTACCAAAATACAACGTTTTAAGAAACTCCACTGTAAAATATTCGATTTATTTGAAAGATGTAAACAACCAACTTAAATAAGTACGATAAAGACTTTTTCAAATAAAACGGGTTTTCTGAGAAGCAAAGGTTCATGTTGAGTGCAAATAGGTGGAAACTAGTTTCAAACCTTTTTATCGTAATCATTCCAGATTCGGCCATAACGTCCAGGCCGAGTTTGTGGTGTTACATAAACTTTCTCCTTTTTTTTTAAAAAAAAAACACACTATTTTTCTTGAAGATTAAAGCTTTTACTTTGAAATAGTTGAAAAAAATCAAAACTTTGTTTTAAAAATTTTAACTTTTCTTTAAAATAACTAAAAAAATAGATTTTTATTTGTTAAAATCTAAACTTTATGTTTTTTTTAAATCAAAACTTTTCCCAAAAATCAAGCCTTTTTTTAAAAAATATTTATTTTAGAAAGGGAAGGGAAAAAAATAAGATTTTTGGGGGCTCCTAGGGGTGGAGGACCGACGGTCCGGTGACGTCCCCTTCATCGGAACCCAAAATCCGATCCCTCATGACATGCCTATGGCAAAAAAAAATTGATAGAAGAAAAGAAAAAAAAAGAAATAGAATGCTTGTAGTTGTACTTTTTTTACCTTTTTTTTTAAGAACAAAAATAATGAAAAGCCTCCTCATTTTTTTATTTTCCTTTCATGTTTATATTTTATTTTTTTAATCTTGCTTATTTGTAAGACATGATAATAATAATATTTAATAATAGTAATAGTAGTGATAATAATAATTTGGACTTTTGACAAGCCCAAAAAGGAAAGAAGAAAAAAAGAAAATAAAAATAAATGTCTCAAATAGACCAAAACCAGGTGGGCTTCAAATGGCCCGAGAGAGAACAAAAATTTAAATGGGCCCCTAATCGAGCTCGGACAAAAATGGGTGTCTATAGCAGCGGATGCTCTTAAGGATGGGTTTGGTTGGCAAGTTGGGAGTGGTAATCGTACCAACATTTGGATCGACAATTAGGGGTTGGAAGGTTTAAACAGTGGGGTTCTTAATACTAATTTGCTTAACCCAAATAAGTGTTGTGTTAAAGATCTTTGCCTCGAGGATTGTAGAGTTGGAACATCGGTAGAGTTCATGAGCTTTATGGGCAAGATTTGGGAGACAAAATTTGTAACTTACCGATTGGGGGTGAGGGCTATTGCGATAGAACTGTATGGTTTCACAACCCACATGGCTTCTTCACATCGAAGTCAGGTTATTCTTGGTTGTTTTTGAAGGAAATGGGGTTTGGTACTCATAGGTTCTTTTGGAAAGCATTAAGGAAGCTCGACACTATCCCTAAGGTTCGGGTGTTTACGTGACGTGTAGGACACGTGATCCTCCCTACTATTGTTAAAATTGCTTCCATTCAACGTGGCTTTGGGCAAAGATGTCCTAGGTGTAGGATTGAGTATGAGACCCTCATTCATGCACTTAAAAATTGCCTACATCTTGGGCGATCCTCTCTATTGGTGTGTGGAATGATAGCACCATTTCAAAAGATTATAAGTGTTGCATCGATTGGCTGGAAAATATGATGAGAATTCTTGATAAAAAAAAGCTATGGCAGACCTTATGACTACATTATGGAATAGCTGGAATAATAGAAACAATTTCATCTTCAGGGGAAAGGAAGAGGAGGTGCAGGTCATTTGGGATAGGGCCAGCACCCTTAGTCAAGACTTTCGCATTTGTAATCTAATGAATGAGTCGTTGCTTTCTCCTAACCTTGCTGTTAAGAAATAGGAAAAACCTCTTAAGGGTTTTGCTAAAATAAACTTCGATGCATCAGTTTGTGATAACAGAGTTGGATATGGTGCAATTGCAAGTGATGATGACGGCTTTGTGCTGGGCAGTGGAGGGGGCTTTATAGAAAAGTCAATGTTGGTGAAGAAGTCGAGTGTCACACTTTTGAGGCAAGCACCAAGATGGCGTGTCTGCTGAACATTAAAGGTGATGTACTTTTTGAGACGGATAATGCTTGCCTTGTCAACAAATTGAAGAACTATCGTACAAACATCATAATTAGTGGCGCATGAATTAAGGCGTGCAAAGAAGCTTTTGTAAACTTTAAGTCAGATGATTTAGTTTGGACTAGTCAGTCATGTAATGTAGTAGCTGATTTAATTTGTACGAAACTGTGTAAGGAGGCTGGAACTTGGTTTTTTGACATCGACTATCCTTTGGATATCCATGATGCTGTAATTTGTGATGCATCTTAATAAATTGATTGACCCTTGTGGTCATTTTTTTGTTCAAAAAAAGAAAAGAAATCATATTTAAATCTGAAGCTAGAAATCAAAGGTTAAACTTATCTCGAGTTTAAGGACTAAATTGAATAAAATGAAAAGTTGGAGGAAATTAAAAAGTAATTTTATATAGGATCATGCATATCATACTATAGTATAAGAATGTTTGGTATTGATTTGTGATATAAAAAAATTGTTTAGATCAAGAATTGGATCGAAGTGAAGTTAATTAGGGAAAAGCTAAAATTATTAATTAATCCCTTAAGTATCCACTCTTTTCACATTTTGAACAGGTAAGTTCATACAGAACTTACTGGCTTATATTTTATTACATGTGTATTGTGTTTGACTTCATTTATATGTTTAGTTATAATTAGAATTTAGTGAATTTGACATGTGTGGCTTGAAACAAATTGAATTGAAAAGTAATGTGAATATTGGCTATTATGAAATAGTATAGGGTGAAAAATGTGAAAGTTAATTGATTACAAAGCTTATGTAACCTGGTACAGGGATTGATAATGACTTATATACAAAAATGAGGCCCATGTGAACTTAGAAAAAGGTTAGGATACATATCGCATGCCATTAGGATTATACGCATGCTTGATCAGGGATTTTACATGTTATAACGAGGGCTAGCATTTGTTGCAGGTTCTTGAGTTTTATATATATTGTAGTTTTCACTCAGACAGGTAACCTTATAATGTCAGCTTGTATAAGTAACTATAACGCCCCAAAAATCCAGAAATCCCGAATTTTTTTTAATTCTGATAAAAAAATGTGTGCTTAGTATGCCCGGTTAAGTGTCTATTATGTGATAGTAGGTCTCGATTAGTTTTAGAGTTAGAACTAAGAAGTGAAGGAAATTATAGATTAATTATTAAAAGAACCCTAATGGAAAATAGGCGGGCTTTTGAATAAATGAAGGAAGAATTGGACAGAAAAGAGCTTGCTGGCCCAATGGATAAGTGGCGTGTTGCTAGTGTCAGAGGTCTGGGGTTCGAATCCCTCCTTACTCAAAAGGGGGATTTATTTTTGCTTAAGAGATGGACAGAGGTGGCGTTGGGTATGAACTCTGTAAGGAGTGATAAGAGGAGAAATTTGAGGAGGGGATTAAGGATTTATCAGGGAGAAAAACTAGGAAATGAGGAGTGAAGAAGTGGTGGAGCCGAAATGGGAATTTAGGCATAGGAAATTCGACTATAGAGGCTATATATAGGTGTCGAATGTGTGGTTGCCAGGCTAATGCCGAATTCTCCTTCACCTTGTTTCCAGAAACCCTTTTTTCTCTCCAAGATCTAAAAGCTGAAAACTGTTGATCTTCTTTCCTTCTCTTTGTGCTGATTTTCCCTTCTTCATTTACTCAATTCTCTTTGATTCACTTTTAGTTTAGCCGACTTCTTCTTCTCTTTCCCTTGGTGTCGAATAACCCCTTTTGCCATACAAATCGCAAGGGCCAAACACCTCTTTAGCTGAATACCCTTGGAGCCGCCACTACTCTTTCTGGTCGGTCAGTCTAGTGTAAGTGTTTTGGTTCTTCCAATCGGTTTTGCTAAGTATCGAATACTCTATTCCTTACTTCTTCTAATCAGTTTTGGTAGGATTAGTATCAAATTCCAGTCTTTTGGATCTCTGCCGAATTACTCCCTAGGTGTTGGAACTTTGGTAAGTGTTCTTCACTTCGGTACGGGTTGGCCGAATAGGCTTTAGTAAAAAGGGTGACGTACGTTGGATACAAATCACCCATTATGTTTTAACGATAAAAATTAATGTAGATCTGAGAAGTACACGTGATTAGTGATCAAAGGAAAAGCTATTAAGGCTTGGCGTTTCAGGTAAGGTTAAGGTGAGATTTCAGCTTTCGATAAAGAATTCGATAGGTGTATGTAATTAATCATTGAGTGATATTGGTTGTAGGTTCGTGGAAAGGGGGATTGCAGCACACATTATTACCAGATGTGTACATACACTGCACACACAAGTAGATCGGCAAAAGCCGAAATGCCGAAAAGCTAAAAGTTTGGCTACGGTAGTCTTGGGAGTGCGCGTACACTCGTAAAGGGGAAACCGATAAGTTGTCTGAGGCCTATGGACGATTCCATGGACTTGGGCTATAAATTGGCCAATCGGGCCAGAATGAGCTAAATGGGCCCGATGGGCTGTTGAGCCCATAATAGGAAAAAATTGATAATTGATGCTATATGATGGAAAATTGTATGTGAGCATGACTGTAAAAGTGATTTGGGCCTAAAGGGCCACATCAATGTGATTTGAGCCTAATGGGCCATATGAAAGAGATTGGGCCTAGTGGGCCATATACAAGTATGTGGATTTGTCTGGGCTTTGTTAGAGGTTTTAGGCCTAATATATGATGACTGCATAAAACTTAATTAATTTATTAAGACCGTGGACAAGTCATAGGGTTAAGGTGTGGCAACAGGTATATGCATGTCTAAGATTGGATCTAGGGAGAGCTTAGTACTTAAGCGGTCTTAATGACCCACCTCCTCTTCTCTGGAATCCTACCTGGTGCATAGTATTCGTTCATCTTAGCTCACGGGATTTCTTAACGGGGCAAGGTAAGTAAAAACTCGTAACAAAGGAAAATTATCGAAATACCCCTAAGGGAGAAAATGACTAGAATACCCCTATGTGTGAAATGTAAGTTTTATGGATGTTACAGGTGTGCCTGCTGCATTCATATGCATTCATATGATATTATGTTTAGGTTGTATATGGGTTGGGTATTATGGAACAGATGAAGTATATGAGGATCGCATGGTTGCTTGACAACCGTGGATCCACCGATGGCTTTTAAGCCCAATATGATTGGCAGCTTGCTGCAACGAAGGTAGTTCTGCAACCGAGCTACCACTGATGTGTATCGGTTGGGTGGGTAGATATTTATATCCCCACAGGATGTGTATCGGGGGGCGGAGCTGAAGTGTATCGGTTGGATTATTGGGGTGGGTTGCACTGGATTGCATTGCATGTATATTGTATGGTGATTGATGTATGCTTGTATCTCGTCGAGGGTTGTACACACTGAGTTTTCGAAAACTCACCCCCTTTTTTATTTTTCTCAGGTGATGCTCAGTAGGAGGTTCGATGTCTAGAGGGACTCTGAGGTGGCCGGCTAGCAAGACAACTTGGACCTGTTTTTCTTTTAAAACATATAGGTTTCTTAAGTGAGTTTCAGTTTGGAATGTAATAAGGCCTTCCCTTTTGATTATTCGGATTATCATTGTTATGCGTTGTAATAACGAGAAGTTGAACACAGTTTTCTAAATCATAATATGTTTTTCTACGTTTTCGCAACTAAATTTTTAAATGATAAGTTTTCTTAAATCGAATGTTTTAAACAAAGCTTTCGCAACTGAAAAGAGAATTTACAAAGTAAATGAGATGTATCATTTTAAGGAAGGGTTTTCAATGAAAACAAGGTTTTCGCTAAAACACTTCAATGTGACGCGTCGAATTTGGCCATAATGTCCAAGCTGGGTTTGGGGTGTTACAGTAACCCTCCTATAATATCCACTTATGTGAGCAACCCTGATATACTATCACCTTGTATAAGCAACTTATTCCTATGCATCTAAGTCCATTTTACTATAGTTCCATCGGGTGATATTCAATTGATTAAAAAATGGAAACTTAAATGCGAATTGGAAATAAGATAGTAGTTTTTGATGTTTGTTATGTGATTTGCTATGTGATTCCATTACGATATTGATATTATTTATGATTTGGGAACCTGACTAACACATTTAACTGATAATGTTGTTATATGACTAGCTATGCCATCATGTGCCAAGGATAGACATGTTAAATGCAAAAATGATTAGTTTAACTTATGCTTAAAATGGTCAAGGAAAGTTTAGTGATTCCATTTGAACTTACTAAGCATTCTTAATGCTTATTTCAGTTGTTTTTCTTCCCTATAGATTGTCACCTTTTGGAACTTGTTGAATCGGATCAATGGAGGAGCAAACATTTTCAAAAGATGGTAGATATATGGTCATTTTGAGTCTAGATATTGTGGCATGTATATAAAAAGCACCTTGGTTTGCAAGTGGTCATTTTGAGTTGTAAATTATGTGATAAATATGTAAATGTTCATCTTTGATGTTAAGCTTAGCTTATAATTTAGTTGATGCTTGAATTGATAAAAATTTGATACTAGGAAAAAGCATGATCAAGAACATAATTGAGTTTAGTATGTTCGAAGTTATATAATGAAGAAGATAAGTTTGGTGAGTTGGTGAAGGATTAGGAAATGGTAAAGATTTATTGTTGATCATAATATGTGTAACACGCCAACAGTCGGGTAGACCATGGTGTGGGTACCTTTGGATTAGCATTTTAAAATACTCTCAAGCTTTGTTAAAGCTCTCTCCTTTTAATTGCTTGATTGTGGTGCTTTCTCTTCTTAGTTGGATTGCCTTGTTGATAGGAAAGAACTTGTGTAAAAACTTCTCTGCATGTTTGATCCATGTCGTGATAGATCCTGGTGCTTGTGAGTCAAGCCAAGAAAAGGCATTATCAATTAAAGAGAAGGGTAACAGTCGAAGATGAATAATGTCATCGGTGACCCCCTTAAACTTAAATGTATCACAAAGTTGAGGGAACTATTTCAAATGTTGGTTTGGATCCTCCATCATAGTTCCTTTGAACTGCAGATTATTCTGGATCATTTGGATCATGGCCAATTTTATCTTAAAATTGTTAGTCGTAATGGCCAGCCTTGTAATGCTACCTTGGACCATATCCAAATTTGGTAGCGAATAGTCCCTTAGGGTTCTTTATTCTCGCACCATCTATGGGTTTGCTGGTAATTGCGGTGGTGGTGGTGGTGGTAAATCTTGTAGGCTAGCTTCATTAATCTCATTTAACAACAAGTTCTCTTATGGTGGGTTACTTATAGCAGGTGGTTAGTTTTGCATCTATTGTTGTTGTTGCTGTTGTTGTCGATGATTTGTATGGGTTAGTCTTTTGGATTAGTAATCAACTCGATAGGTGTGTCCTTACTTCAAGTCATACACTGAAACCACAAAAGAAAATAAAAATGTTACTAAAAAAAATAAAAATCATAGCTATAGCTTAAAATTTTCCTAACTATTCTATTAACGTAAAAATTAAAATTAATCTTGTAACGTTGCCTCACGGCAATGGCACCGACAACTTGATCGTATCTAGACGTACTAATGTCCAGAGTGTGAATATTGCAACTAAAGATATGAAATTTGAGGCGATGTCTGCAAGTATATAGATACAACGAGTCAGTAAGTACTCTGAGTATCGTACCCAAGTGATATGAGCACGCCCCGCGAACTTTGTCGAACAAGTCTGTCAAGCCGAGCATTGACATGTTGGCAAGCTGATCCCAGCTCGTTTCCAGCTCCATGAGCTCCGTCCAGCTCAAATCCAGCTTATTCAAGCTCAATCCAACTTGCCTGAGCTAAACTGAGCTCACTCCTAGCTCATATTCACTCTCACGAGCTAAACCTTAGCTCAACTTCACTTAGAGTTTAATCTCACTCAACTTTAGCTTAAGGGCTAAAGCTTAGCTCATTTTAGTTTAAATCTGGTTTTGTCTTTAATGCATTAAATAAAATTTGCACATATTTATTTAAGCATTAAACTTGTCTTATATTAATATTTGTTATTAATATGTCATAGTCATTACATAAATTGATTATGTTCACATAGTCGAATTAATGCATGACATTAATGTGATCACATCATGCCGAATTTATGAGTGTTCATGAGATGTCTTAATGACTTGTTTTATTTTTTTTGTAGATACAATGATCAAGGATGGCACAATGTATGGATGAAGAAACATCTCTTTTGGGCATTCCATACTCATGAATGAAGAAGTATTAAATGCTGGTGCATGTACGGCTAGATGCAAGGTTTCTACAAATCCATGCATGTGTCGAATGCATGTATGGACATTAAAGGCTAGTCCATGAATGGATCAAATGCATGGGATGATAGAATGCATGAATGGCTTAAGTGCATGTATGGTGGCTGTCTCCTAACTTTCCAAAGCACTTATTCGGCCAAGAAGTAGCTGCCAACTAATTCTATGTTGACCATAGAGCTCCTTGAACATGTTCACACTTTGAATTGACCTATAAGCTACTACACATACATGGATGGGTTCAAGAACGTCCAAGGGAAGGAATTAATTCAATAATTCAACACATTGATTGAATTAAGTGTATGCACAAAGGGGAGAACGAATTTACTGGGTTCATGTTGTCATTTATGAACCTACATGACATTAAAGTGTTTAATTATGAATATACATGTTCTATACAAGTGCATGAACGTCCCAAGGAGATGAATGCAACCTTTGGTGCACATACAAGTCACTTGAAGCCTTCCTTTATGACTAAGCATTCATGCACACACTTTGGGGGAAGAAAGTGTCCATTCAACTAGTGCATGAATCTGTCGAATTTATGAACATGTTAAATACAAATGTGAACAGAATTTAAATTAGTGTGAACATCATAGATGTCGAATATCAATAGACATCTTAGGCTTATAAATAGTTTACTCATTTCTTTGTAAAGGGGACTTTTTGCCAAATTATTGAATGAACATTGTTCTTGTGAGGTTGTTTCTTTTCATATCTCGTACAAGTTTCGAAGACTTATCTACCTTGTGCTAGTGGCATCTACCGTTCTTGTTTGAACTTATCACCAATCTTGGTGTGGCGTTCACCTATCCTTCTATCCATCCTTTTCACCTTAACAATATAGGAACCGGGTTGACACTTTTTAGTGTTGAATCATTCCTGACGTTAAGTTCGATTTCCATACCCATCTTTTAAATTTCTTTTTATTAACCAAACCGAGCCACTTATCCATCATCCATCTTTGCTACCCTTAGCCGAACCTATTGCGAGTTCTAAACTTCTTGAAACCTTCTGCTTATCCTAACTTATTCTTTTACTTCTATTGCTAAAATTTGAGGCACGGACAATTCTCTCGTCTACGATCGGGCAACTACGTGAATTCGACTCAACTTCTCAGGCCTGATCACATCACCAAGAGAGGCGAGTACTAAATCAATATTAACCTAAATGAAAATAAATGTAAGTAGTACTTTAAATAAATTATATTACGATCAAACATAAATAAAAGAATTTGGGTTTTATAAGAAAAGAAATAAAAATAAAGAGAACATGGAAAACTAAGATGTAAATCAACCAAATCTAAGGCATGGGTGATTAGCTTGCCTTGGTGGTCATAGCTAATTCCTCTTTTGGGTTTCTACTCAATCAACTAGTTTTTACCTTAGCAAGTCTCTTGATCTTCCATTGAACTAATGAGTCAGCAAGAACTACTTATCTCTTGACCTCACTGTCTAGACCGAATAGGGGTAAGGGGTTCACGGATAGTCAATACCATTTTTAGGTTAATTTCCACCTAGATGACTTTTTATGATTGTCAAGCCTAGGGTTTAAGTCCTTCCTATGCCAAACAACTAATTCACTAAGAAAATCCTACATAGAAATTAATTAATCATACTTCGACTCACTAATCCCCCATAAGAGGATTAGTTCCTCATGGATTCCAAAAACACGGTAACTTGATAAATAAGATAAACATAAAGAACAAATTAAGAGTAAAGGTTTAAGAATAATCATGAAATGTATTTAATAATTGATGCATAGAAATCCACAGAGTTTGTGCTAGATTTAAAAATCAGATCTTCCGATGATGAACCCAAACGAAACAACTGAAAATAAATCCTAAGCCTAAAAAAAACTGAAAACTAAACACTAATTACAAAGAAAATTCTAAGATATTAAAGTTGTCCTTTCTCAAGTTTCTTATTAGTCTATTTATAGTGTTAGGGTCGGCCGTCGTCTTTAGCCCTAGGTCGGCTAACGTTTTTAAGTTAATTTACATTGTGTGGGCCAAAATGCCCTTTACTCGTAATTCTTCCAGTCTAGGGCTGGTGTCGCAACATCTAGTGCTTGTGTCACAAAATTGAAGGCAAGTTGCTTGACTTCAGGTTTAGCTTCAAGGGTATGTCACGGCCTCCATTGGCTGTGTCGCGACACCAAAGGCAATCTTGGAATTTTGGCACTCTATTCACTATGTTGCGACATTAGACTCCCATGCAACATGGCGACCAGCCTTGAGCTCTCATGCCTTTGAATGATATTCTGCGCACTCCCTAAGTATGTTAGTCCTCCCTTAGGCCTCTTTCAGACCTTAAGGTCATAAAACAACTCAAATTACACTTTTTTTTAATTTGAAACTAAAATAGAAAGACTAACTAAAATATGATAGAATTGCTCATATTTAAGCTCCTTAAGTATGAAAACTAGTATAATCTACTACCATGAATTACGATAGATCAATCGTCACCATATACCATACTGGCTTTCATGATTATTGTTTCGGTGGATCGTTTCCCCCTTTTCCATACCTTTTCCTTGCTTGGCGAATTCCTTAATATCTGCTTGTCAACACTTGCATTATTCTTCCAACTCTTTTTCCTTAGCTCTGATTCGCCATAATTACTATCCAAGTAGTCTACCCTGTATTTAGTGTCCCAATGGACTTTGTTGGTTATCATAATGAAGCCATGGTCTTACACCCTTTCACCCCATGTTTAATGTCCTAATAGACGTCCCCATGTTTACTATCCCTATAAACTACCCCGTGTTTACTATCCCGGTGGACTATACTGGTTGGCATAGCTAAGATATGGTCTTACATGTTAGACTTCTATTGAGGTGTCACCCTATAAGGCCTTACCGTCGTCATGTGTCGGCTATTAGAGCCTACTAACTGTCATTGTGGTGTTTCTCTAGGGAACCTTATAGCTATTGATATCTACCTTGATGTTCGAACACAAAAGTGTTTCCCCCAAGGCATGGAGTTTCGCATATCACAGGTGCACTTAGCAACACCGTATGGTCGAATTTAATAGGAACTTCATTTTCTCCTATTCTTCTATTCCTTCATTCCTAACCTTGATGCTTGAATACCGCAATGTTCCCTCTACAAGGGCCAGAGCTTTGCACATCACAAGTGTACTCAACAACACCGTATGGTGATATTTAACAAATTAACCCTTTTCAAATCCTAACATCATCTAACTTGTTGATATTTCCCATACGTATTCTAAAACACATACAAACATGCATTACACACAATTCATAATAATTTGAACATGAAGTATGCTGCTTTTCAAGCATAAGGCTATAACCATCTCTTTCATAATGACACCTTGGAGGATACCTATAAACCAACTCATGCTAAACAAAAAGCATCCCAAAGTTAGAGCATAGAAACTCAACTAGTGTTTCTTTACCTCTTTAGCTTAGCCTTTCCTAAGTGCCAAAGCTTCCATTCTCCTGGCAGCTAAGCATTACAACTAATACCAAAAATTAAAATCAGCATTTTTCAACGTAAAATTCAATTTTCCAAAAACATGCAAAAAGTTACTGGATTCTCTACTTTTTCAACTCAAATCTCATAATCACCACTCCATGTAGAGCTTCCCATAACTATTTCTTCTTCAAAGAAACTAAGGGAGAAGATGAAGAAGAGAGGAAAATGAATCAGAACGGAGATGAATCCTCCTTAGTAAGTCACTTCTAGTTATATATAGCTCTTTCCGCTCAATTATTGACCCTATAGAGACCATCCGTTGATTCATTTTGTCTCCCAGTAAGAAACCATCTAGTTTTAATCTAGTCGAACCATAATTGGATTTCAACCATATCCAATTCCATTTCTAACTTTTCCTGATTTTTCAATAGAGACCGTTGACTTATGGTCTCTTTGAATTTAACCTAAAAGTTGTTCCTAATTTCCTGGTTTATAGGAAACTGGGTGTGACATCAAACCCCTAAGGTCTTATTTATAGGAGTGATGGTAGCCCGAATTAGGTCAGCACGTCTTAAGTCTTCGTATAAAGCCAATTATTTGGATAAAAATAGTCTTGATGTACTTGGGAGCAAGTTGACCTATGTCACGCCATACATGGTCTGTGGTGTGACACAACAATCAATTTATGTCTTGTATGGTTTGTTTTATGCGTTGACAACTCGAAAAACTTGTGCATCACTCGTCCCTTGATTTCATATCAACTGGGCCTGTAAATCATCATCCTGCACACTCAATTACACATATTAGCACTACTTAAGGCTCGTGTTGGCCTAATAGGTCACAACACTCATAATATGTGTTTAAAATAATTATTTTACTAATATTTAATCATAAATACTAAATACCAAAAATATAATATAAAAATATTAAATTGGATAGAAAACAAACTCCTTAAGTGTAGAAATAATCAGAATTAACTACTGCATTTGATGGCAAGTCAAATACCCATACAGTTAAGTCTTTGTTTGTCCTCAAGAAAACTAAGCAAAATTTAAAAAAAAAGAAATAAACATGTGAGAAAAGAAAATGTACTTGAGCTAGCTTGATACAAGGAATTGGTTAAAAATATGTTGAGATCGAAATACACCAAGAGAGGGTGAATTGGTGTATTAAAACGTTTTCTAGAAATGGAAAAAATAAAACGACTCAAGTATTTATAGTGGTTTGGCATCAATTGCCTATCTCCACTAATTTAGCTTTCCTTAACTAAGGATTTTCCAAATCCACTAGATTTTAACCTTTAAGGACAAAGTTTAAACTTACAAATTCCTATCTTTTCAAAGGTAAGATAAAACCACTTCTCCTTAAGGTTTTCTACCCAAAACCTTAAGTAACACTTTAGAAATGAGAGAAAATAATGGTGAATATGATGATGCCTCTAAAAGGTGGATAATCAACAATTAAGCATTCCCACACCAAGTTACAACACTTGAAAGAATGATAGAAAACTTAACTTACAAGTGTGTACAGGAAATATTTAGTAAAAGATTGAGGAAAATTGTAAAATTGAGTTCTTGGAATTTAGGCACTTGTTTCTATCTTAATGAGGAGCCTTGACCTTGTATTTAAGTCCTTTAACAACCTCGTGGATGTTTGTAGCCGTTAGAAACAAAATAGAGTCATTGCAGCCATAAAAACCAGTATTAAATGCAGTCTTTAGATTTGTTGTTTCGATAGAATGGGACTTGTATAGGTAGAAATCCTTTCAAAATATGACTATTGGGCTTGTTGTATCTGTAGAACTCTAAAGGTTTCAATTGGTATCAGTAGAACCTAGCAGAGTATCAGTAGAAGTGCAGGGGAGGTTGAACTTTGGCTACTGCCTTGACTTGTTTCAGTAGAAGTTCTCAAGGTATTGGTAGAACTCTGGTTGTATCAGTAGATCAGACTAGGGTATCGGTTGAGATCCCAAGCCAAAACTACCTTACACACTGGAGCGTGTTCTACTGATAGAAGTTTGGGTTGTATCGGTAGAACTCTCAGTTCTATTAGTAGAATTCTGTAGCCTTTTTAAGGTCTTTACATCTTGATTTCTACAGATACTTGTCCACCTAAATATCGGTAGAAGTTCTTCAGACTTCAAAAACTTGTTAAAAATTAAGTTGTTCAAGGCTTTTTAAAAGTTTATTCTGTCCAACAGTTTGAAAATAATTTTAAAGACTTAAATACAATTTTTGCAAATTTAAGTAGGGAATTTTTAATAAACTTTTTGTTATATCAAAACACTTGAAAAACTAGAGGTAACAAAATATATTAGCAAGATAATGTAAATAAACAAATAATTAATGATATACAATTGACTTACAATTTCTAAAATTAGATGGGTTAGGTCAATAAATTACAAAGCAAATAAATAAAAGAATGTTAAGTATAGGTTTGCATCAAAACAAATATACAAATATACACATATGTTCAAATGAATATAAGATGTAAAAACATCAAAATTCTACTAACATATGACTTTTTGGCTTGTAACGTTCTGTGACTTTTGTTGATTTGGAATTCAAATAACAGGCTAGGCAAAATGGCTAAGCATAAAAGTAGTTTGGCACATGATATTGTCCTCGATACTCCCTCGAGTATACATATAGCTCACCACCTTATATCCACTTCCCTCACCTACCTTATTTCTCCCTTTACTAAGGCTATGTATAGTATTCACGAGTACAATCATCTGAGCTATTAATATATATATTTTTTGGAACAAATGTGAGCATTTTTTTTCCAACTCACTTTGCTTTTATTTCTTTTTCATCGAGATTTTCTCAATGGACATTTTGCCTTATTTTTCTACAAGTTCAAGAAATGTTATACTCATGATACATACAATTCCTTAATTCACTCATTTTTTTCTCTTTTGAAACAATCATGATGTATCTACCTAATCCCTCAATATCAATGGCCGGACGTCTAAATCTATACAAGGACCAAGAAATAAAGAATCAAATAGAATATAAGTTAGGCTTTGGGTTTCAATTATGGTTCATCAAGAAAATGAATACAGGGAGAATATTTATGAGGTAGCTTTTTGGCTTGAAAAATTATCTACCAAACAATACCTTAGGTCGTCCCTAGGTAATTCTATACATGGATTAAATTGACCAAGTCTATCAATTTCTACAACCTATAATTCAATTAACCATGCATGTTATTTCTATACCTATTTATCATGTGGTATACTTAACACAGTGAATTTATTCACAATGTAATAAATTGAATTAAGTAGTCTAAAATTAAAAATTTAGAATCAATTATTATCAAACTAAATTTACAATTTATTCACAAAATCTTATTAACATGCTACTAACCAATCACCTATATTTTTACAAGCTCAAGCACATAGAATACATGTAAAATTAAAAACTTAAAAACTACTAAAAACAATGGAAAATAAAATTAAATAACTTAAAATTTAACATTTTCCTAAGTCACCCCTCACTTTATTCCACACATTGTTCCTAATGTGCAATGAAAGGTAAAGGAAAGAGGTTATCCGATTAGTGTGATATGTAGAACTCAATTGGTGGGACTACTACTTATGATTTTGCTTGTACTTGTAATGCAGTAAAAAAAATGGGATTCCTACAAATAAAAACTAAATAGAAACTATATATGTATATAACAAAATGAAATCCTAATTAATTTAAAAAAATTAAAATATGCCTTAAAATACTCATTCATAATCCAGTGGCACGATTGGGGTCTCTTGTTCCTCCTCCTCATCATCTTCATCATCGTTGGCGCCCTCCTAGTCCGATGATGGGAGTCCCTTGAACATGTTCGGGATTGACATTGGCATTGGCAATCCATTTTGTTGCGCAAGGTGAATTGGGATATCGCCCATATCTTGCATCCATAGCATTTTCCATTTAAAAAATTTGCATGTCTGTCAGTCCCTTCATTCATGATGTTTGTGCTTTTGTCTTCCTCTTACCAGGACTTTGGATATCTCTCCTATGCTTTGATTGTTGTTCGACTTCCTAATTTTGCTTCTATTTTTTTAGCTTAATGAATTGGTTGTACATGTTGTCTCTAGTCACATTCCTTGTCGGTCGTGTGAATGGTTTGACGGAAGACATGGAAACATCCACTCATCTGCATAGGGCTATGATTAAATGCAAAAAACACATACTTTGCTTGCGTCTCCGTATCCCTTTTAGCATCTCCTAATAGATCTAATGGTCGATGCATATATGATATTTCTTGGATTTTTACCGACAAAAATTATTTTACAAATGTAGAATTCAGAGGTCGAAAACGTGAAAAATTGAAGCTAGACCCTATAGGCAAGGTGCCACGGCTAGAGGGATCTTGCTAATCTTTTTTGGGTGTTTAAAAAGGTGTGTTTTTTAGGTTATAACTGGTGGGTATAAATAGAAATTCCAACAAGCTTTTAGCCTGAAATGAGCCAAAACACATTGGAAAACACAGGCGTGCGGTGCCATAGCTTATGTGTGGTGCGACATGACATGAATTTTATCTGTTCTATATTCCACAAGAGTCATATCGCACCATAGCATTGGTATGTTGTGACACGACCTAGCTTCTACTCTTTCAGAGTGTGTCAAAGTCCTCTGTTCATCTATTTTTGTCCTATATTAGCTTCTATCTTTCTTGTTGTGCCCGAAAACCTAATTTCTACCAATTCTAAAATACAATTAAAAGTACGAATTCTAAAATCTAACTACAACTAAAAATTAAAACTACTTTACAATATGTACAAATTAATTAAAGATTGATGGTCAAAAAATTATGTCACGCGACTAGACTTGTTCGATAGTTCTTTGAATTTAACCATCGGTTTCCTCCATCTCTTGTGGCTATCATTGGCCTTCTAGAAACATGAAAATATTCACACTTTTTCATGCCCTTTTTAACTCAAATTCATGCAAGTTCGGTAAAATTCTTGTCGAAAAATATAGAATTATTATAAAATAATTTTGTACTTAAATTATTAACAAAATGAATTTTAATTAATTTAATAAGTAATTTTGATTAATTTTTACTATTTTTGACAGAGTTTCACAAATGGTGAAAAGCAACTCGGCAAACACTGTTGGAAGTGCAAAACCGAGAAACAATTTTGAAGCATCAAGGCGAATTAATTTTTCAGCCTAAGATGGTTCAAATTATGTGTATTAATTCATAATATAATTTATTTTAATTTATATCCAATTTAATTTGGGTTAAGTAAATTATTATTAATTAATTATGAAAAGTGGCCCAGTTGAGCTGAACTGAGAAAAGCCGAACCAACCAAGTACTGGGCAGCCCAAAATCGTCCCACATGCTGACCCAATTAGCTTGCTTGGCTGATTAATTAGCTTGCAAGATGGCCCTTTAAGACTTCTTCAAATTGTAAAGAAACCCCTCCACTATTTATGCCTTTCTAGATTTGCCCCTACCTTAATATAGCAAGTTTGAAAACTTCAAACTTCCCACATGCGTGGCCTGCCATGGGAGGGCTCTTTGGCTGCTGATTTTGTCTATTTTTAGCAGCCCTCTCAACCTATAAAACCCCCCCTTGGCTGCTCATTTGAAACACACCTCAACTTTCCTCATCTCTTCTCTTCTCTCTCAATTTTCTCTCTTCATTTCCCATCTATTTTTCTTTATTCTCTTGCGAATTTCACCTCTTGAAAAAGAGTCATTCATCCACCATTTGAAGTAGCATTAAATTGTTCATAGCATCCTCGGTTCGACAAGAACAAGCAGAGAAGAAAGAGTGGAACAAACCAGTCAAGCCACAGAGAAACACCAGATTTGATTCTTGTTCCCTATCTTTTTAATTTTTGTTGTTGTTATGATGAACATTTCTATGAATATTTGTAATGTTGAAATGTTTAATTTAATTGATATGGCTTAAATTTAATTCGTGTTAGGTTGATTGCATTTCGTCTACTAAATTTATTAAAATTGTGTTTGTGTTGTTATAGGCCTCGGTAAGATGTTTGTTTAAGTAAAACCATGACTAAGTTATTCTTGCATTACAATTGTAAGGTAAATAATGAATTAATTATTTAAATAGATTTAAGTTGTAATTAATTGACATGATACTTAATCAGTGCATGTTTAATCATCTAAGGTAACTGAGGGTTAAATTAGCAACGGTATCTAGCGATACATTAGCCTTGCATAACTTGCAAGATTATTGTGATTAAATTGTTTCAAGGTAGAAATACACTGTTACCTCACATCATCTTTTATGTTCTTATGAGATTGAATTAATTGTTTGAATGGCATACAGATATGTGCAAGAGATTTTTTTTAATTTCATAAGTATGTATGTGCATTAACATATTTGCCTATTAAAATTTGTTTAATCGCTTGAATTGACATAGAGATATAGTCAAGAGATGAATGGATTTTGGTAGGCGAGTATGTTCATAAGTTAGTAAATTACCAAGTTGCCGTGAATTTATTCGTAACAACATAAACAAGAGTTTAGTAATTCTAACTTAAGAAATGTAATTAACCTAGCACAATTATGTCATCTTGATTAAAATCATCTTTTGAAATCGTGCATTG
The DNA here is from genome assembly GCA_025698475.1 of Gossypium anomalum. NCBI lineage: Eukaryota > Viridiplantae > Streptophyta > Magnoliopsida > Malvales > Malvaceae > Gossypium > Gossypium anomalum. Next base: position 48,242,078 of record CM046965.1, read on the forward strand.
GAACTTTATTACATTTTAATTGTTTTACTTTGTTATTATTCTAATTTTTAATCACCTCTTCAAATCAAAATATTTTTCTTCACCAAAGTGTTTTAATTGCATTCATAAATAATTCTTTTCACAGTCCTTGTGGGTACGATAACTTAACATTTACTTGTCACTTTATTACTTGTTACGATTCTGTACACTTGCACATTTTCGTCGTTCCACCTTCCAACCAATTCTAGTCCTTCTGGGATACCTCCCTTTGTCCAGTACTCTCCTATTTCGCTTACCTGCACTAACACAACGCAAAAAATACCTTTGATCAAAGCTGTTAGGGATTAAATCGAATAACAAACAACATTCGTCCCTAACTTATCCTTCACTTTGGGAGTCATGACTACACTTGAACACTTCTATTTCACCATTTATTTTCTTTAATAGCTCATTCTGTTCGAGATCAATGGTCAACTTAGATGTGGAAAGGAATGGTTTGCCTAATAGAACAGGGATGTCTTGATCTTCCTCGAAATTGAGGACTACAAATTTGACAGGGATTATAAACCCTCGTACCTTGACCCGTATGTCCTTGAGTACACCTTTTGGATATACCAAGGATTTATCGACTAACTATAATGTTATAGAAGTGTTCTTTAACTCCCCGATTCTGCGTTTCCAATCAATTGATAAGGACATGAAGTTTATACTTTCCCCTAAATCACAAAAGGCCCTACAAAAATACCAATCCCCTATCTATATTTTAATCGTAAAACTACCCAGGTATTTTAATTTCAAGGGTATCTTTTTCACAATTAACACACTACACGAGGTATTAATGTCAACTTGTTCTCCTCTTTCCATTTCTTTATGCCATGCCATTGTTTTCTTGGCATATTTAGAGATTTTTTCAATACGTTCTAGTAGTGGCAAATTGATGGGATTGACATTTTTGGCATGTTTATTTTTTAGACTTACAAAATCAGCCTCGTCCCTCCTTTGTTTATCCTCTAGCCTTGAAGGGACTAGTATATTTGCCCTGTTGGCTTTTGAAATCTCTGGCTTAGCTATTGATACGGTTACTTCCTCCATGGGCCTATTCGCATTAGTGGTGGCATCTAAATATTTTCAATTTCATCTTTTTCTTACTCATTTCCATTCCCTCGAGGATTAATTTCCGCATCAAACTCATCATCTGGCTCAGTTGGTTTTGGATGTCATCCAATCGATTATGATTGTAAGTGCAATTGAACTGTACTTGTTAAATGTCTTCCCTTGTTAACTGTATTTCTCCTTATATTTTTTCTATCCTTTGACCACATACAGTATGGTCATTCATCGTAGGCCTCTTTTGACCTCTATACATATGTAGAGGTTGATAAGGATGATTTCGTTGATTTCGCGGATAGTTCCCATCTCCTTGATTTTCGCCCCACTTTAGATTTTGATGATCTTTCCAATCCAAGTTAGAATAGAGATTTCTGCTTATATTCCCTATAACAGTCCGGTTTAGACCCTAGTCGGAATAGTGGTTTCGAGACCACATATCCTAGTTAAAAAATATTTAAATATTATTTTTCGTGTCTATGATATGTGAATGTGTATGTGTGAAAGTCTCGTATGATAATTTGAATGTTTGTGTGCTTAATTTTGAAATAGGACTTAATCGCATAAAATATAAAAGTTTCCTACTATATGTTAAAAGTGCCTATTTGATAGCTACTGACTTGGCCACACGACCATGTAACGTGACTGTGCGTCGTACACGGCTGGGACACATGCCCGTGTCTCTACCCATGTGGAAAAAAATAGGCCATTTGAATAGCCAATTTGCCACCCCAAAATGGGTCAACCTACAGGCAAAGAAACAAGCATATTTGCACAACCAATTTAGCCAAATTCCACACCAAAACATAAGCCATTCATCTCATATAATAGTCACCCAAATCCATACTCATAAGCCTTACTAATCTTTGTCAAAACATATATCAAAAGCATATCAAAGTATTTCTTTCCATACATCATTCAATCTCATGTTAAAACTTACCAAAACTTATCAACATTTACCATTTCTTTTGACCAACTAAAACATACCACAATTGCACATTAACATCACATACCATAAGCCATTATCAACTATGAATGTAAACATAAACTAGCCATATCACATGAATAAAAATATATACATCACAAACATAATCCCACAACTACTAGCCTATACATGCCATACTTCAAAATATACATTTTCAAAAGTACCAAAATGAGGTTCGATAGTGTGATGTCGATCCTTGACGATCCCTGAGCTCACAGTAGCTTCGATATCTATAAAATAATGCAAATACACACAAAGTAACCTTTCGAAAGCTTAGTAAGCTCGTACTAAAAATCATCAACAGAGTATAAAATATAAAACATCAACACATAAGTATTTATAAATTCTCAAATCATCCATCCAATTATACCAACACCATCCACATGTTTACACCATTTCAATAAACTTTATAAACACAATACCATCTACGACATAGGTATTATATGTACCTGAACCTTCCCGTATTCATTCATTTTCATTCTCACCTCTCGTTAGGATATTTTAGACCTTCCGAAGATTATTCATGCTATAACCATCCGCACACTCAATGCCTTAAGGGTTAGCCAAAGCTATAATAGTTTCGCACACTTAGTACCAACTCAATTAACCGAAGCTATTTCAGTATCACACACTTAGTGTCTCCTATAGCTGAAGCTAGTTTAAATCGCACACTTAGTGCCAAATACCATTAATTTATCATCGTATTTGTAACAGCCCGATATAGACCCTAATCAAAACGGTGGTTTTGGGACCATGATTCTGAGTTAGAAAAATGTTTAAAAATTATTTTCCGTGTTTATTTTGTGTGAATTTATATCTGTGAAATTTTCGTGATTTAATTTTGTCGTTTAGGTATCTGATTAAATAAAAGGACTTAATCGCGTAACTTAAAAAAATTGGTAGTTTAATGTATAAAGGGCTGAATTGCTATTGGCTTTACAAATGGATGCCTTTAAGTGGTAAATATCCCATTGACTTATTAAATGGATGATAGTGTACATATATTATATGGTTTTGTTATAATTTTAGTAAGGTTAAATAAGTAAATTAAATCATAAGTTAATAAAATAAATATTATAACATAAAACATAAATAAAAAAAGAAAGCCATGTTCATATTATTTATTCATTTCAGAAACTAAACAAAAGAAATAAAAAGAAAACAAAGCTAGGGTTCAGTTAATTCTAAGCTCAATCAAGGTAAGTGTTTAGCTCGGTTTTTGATAATTTTTATGTTTTTTAGATCGTTGCTTCGAGTACTAGAAAACCCATGTTTGAATTTTTTATTTTGATGAATATTTTGAGTTATGCAATTGATGAGGGCTTGTGAAGTTTGTTGTTTGATGATGAAATATGAAAGATATGTTTTAGATTAACATGTTTTATATTGGAGTTTTTGATGATTGAGTAATTAGGACTAAATTGCCAAAGTAATAATTTAAGGGACTAGAATGTGAAATAAATGAATTATATGGGCTTGTATGGATATAGGTAATATTTGGCCTAGCTTGGGTATGGAGAAATTTTGTGTATTTTGTGTTTTGTGCAATAGGGACTAAATTGTAAAAATTGTAAATGTCAAGAGTAAAATGGTAATTTATCCATTTATGTGCTTTTGGACTAAATTGAATGAAAATATGTTTGAATCGGTTTAATTTTAATATGTTTAGATCAAGAACTAAAGAAATCGAATTTGGATCGGGAAAAAACGAAAGTTGTCAACTAGCCGCTCCGTTTCGTTTTACATCGTCCGAGGTAAGTTTATAAGCAAATAGACGTGTTTAATTGTAGTTAAATGCTAGATATATATGTTATTAGAAATGTATAAATTTATATTTTTATGGCCGAATATGAAACGGCTTGACTACGACATTTTCGAATTCGTTTCGATCGAGTTACCACATCTGAAAGCCCCGTATAAACCTTAGGAATAGTTAGGATACATGTGTCATGAAATAGGATTTTGATTTATGTGTGCAAGTAAGACCATGGCATCGATATGCGATTCCGATATATGTATGCGAGTAAGACCCTGTCTGGGACAGTGGCATCTATATGTGATTACATGTAAGACCACGTCTGGGACGTTGGCAATGTACGATATATGTGCGATTATTCGAGTGTCGTACCCATTTCCAAATGGTACATCGGGCAAAGGTAAATTGAGTTCGAAGGTGTAAAATAAGCTATATGCCAGGTATGAATTAACTTATTACCTACTTAAAAAAAAAAAGTAAGTAAACACCTTAGCTATTTGTTACAAATCTTGTAAAATGCAAATAAAGAAAATATGTGTATGTGATATGTGTATTTGGTTTTATGGATGAGTAGTAAGTATGTTATGAATAGTTCTAATATATGTGTATATATGGTGAGATATATTTGGTTATATGATTAGTATGTGTATATGAAACTATATTGTGACATATGAGCTTTTGTGTTTATGGTATGTGAACTAGGTTTGTGATGATTATTTGGTTGTGAAAGTTAAATGGTGAAATGATAATTTAGTTACATGAGCATTCGGCCAAAGTGATATTTAAAAACGAAGGTATATATAATATGAGCTTTATATGTTTGGATTCAAATATGTTATAATATTATAAGTTGTCTTGGTTTAATTTGGTTGATAATGTTATTGAGTTGTTTATTTGCTTATGAATTACTATGCTTTAAAAGCTTACTCTGTGTTTTTATGTGTGTTTCTATTTTATACATTTTGGATTCAAGTTACAAGCTCAGGGATCGTCAGCAAAGTCTATCACACTATCTACTGCTTCGGTATTTAAATAATCAAACTCGAATTATGGCATGTATAGGCTGGAATGTGTTTTGAAATGTTGGATTTTGGTTTTGTATAATTTGAGCCATATGAAAATAGCTTAATTTCCATGTTAATTTCGGTTATGTTTGCTTATGTTTTGAGTTTATTTTGGCTATGGTATCTTATGCTATGGATGAATAATATTTGTGATATGTGTTTTGTGGTGCATTTAAGCTGATTAGTAATTTGGATGTGTTTTGAAAGATTCAGTTATAATATACCTATAAGTATGAACTATATTTGCTATGTTACTCTTGATTAAAGCGATTTGGCTATGACTTGTAATAATAATAATAATTCCATTTGGTTGACAAGTACATTGGGTTGACTGTTGAAATGAAATAATGAATATATGTTTGGATATTAATTCGGTACGTATATACTTGTGAAAGGTGGTTGATTATAATGCTAATGGTTGTTTGTACAATTGGTCTTGTAAATTTTGGTATTCTGTTATTATTTTCATGTGATATACACTTTGGAGTTGGTTGATGATTACGGGTATATATATATAATTATTTGTAGATGAAAAATCGGCTATGGTATACATATATGCATATTCATAGGTGTATTTAATTCACTCAACCATGTTTCATGATAACAAAAATTATATATATGTGTACTTATAATATGGATGATATGTTTATGGGTTTAGCTATATAAATTCGTTGGTTACTTGTAAGATTTATGTTTGAATATATGACAACTTGTGATTCGGTATTTGTTTATATAAATATTATGCACATGATGAATGGATTATATATATATATAACTCACCTTAAGGTATATATTTATATAGGTAAACTTTGTTATCCGAATAAACAAAAGATAAATATGGTTTTTGTATCGAACATAAATATGGTTTTTGTATCGAACTCTAATGGTATATTATTTTAAAATTCTAGTTAGTTTATTTGAGTGGTATACTTTTGTTGGTAAGTACATTAAATGGAATGTGAATTTAGGTAATAAAAAAAGTTGATTAATGATTTGACTTTTGCAGTTATGTAATTAAGTATACAATGTTTCAGTTTGATATATATAAGTGTATAAATATGATGTTGAATATATGTATTTAGTTTTAGTGAATAAAATATGGTTGTTCGAGGTATTTTAGTTGAGGTTCATTATTGACTTATATTTTAATATGATTTGTATATTATATTATGGTTAATAAAATCATTCTTATTATTTTAATTGAACTTATATTTTATATATATATGAATATGGCCTGTGTAAATGTGTGGTTGTTTGAAAATGTGTTTTTGTTCGTTAATGCCTCGTAATCCTAATTCGACGATGGATACGGGTTAGGGGTGTTACATTTTATTGTTATCAGAGCTACGATTTAGTCAGTTCTAGCACTAACATAGCGCGTGTGAGTCTAGCTATACATATCATATTATATACTGCGATAGTGTGATGACTTCTGACATTTGAAAATGTGATGAGCTGATTAAGTTTGTTGAATGGTTTGGATTGGATTCGGGCCTAATGGGCCATATAAGTGTGATTGAGCCTAATGGGCCGTATAAATGTCATTGGGCCTGATGGGCTATATGAATGTATGGAAGCCTATAGACTTGTAGGCCTAGTTTCTAATAAATCCTTAAGCAGCATAAAACTTAACTAATTTATCAAATTCGTCTGTGGACACGTCATAAGGGTAAAGTGTGGCAATGGGCATATGCATGTCTAGGATTGGATCTAAGGAGAGCTTAGTACTTAAGCGGTCTTAATGACCCACCTCCTCTTCTCTAGAATCTTACCTGGTGCATAGTGTCTGTTCACTTTGGCCAACGAGGACTTGTTGACGGGCCAAAGTTCGTAATTAAGACCCATACTGCTAAGAAATTACCAAAATACCGCTGTAGGGTAGAAATTACTAAAATACCCCTATGTGCTATGAGTATGATCTATGTATGATATATGCTGCATCCATACATTATTATGCTGCATATGGGCTAGGTTTATGATTGGAGGAAGTGTATAAGGATCGCATGGTTGCTCGATGACAGTAGATCCACCGAAGGCTTTTTAGCCACCGAGCAGCTTTGCTGCACCGTTAAGTAATGTCGTAATCGGTGGTACACCGTTCATAAGCAGCTATGCTGCACCGTTAAGTGGGGCCGCACTGGTTCCACACCGGGTTGTAATAAGGATGGGTGGGTCGAGTATCTCCCCACAATAAGTGTTGGTTGGAAAGGGGGTGTACAGGTTGGATGGGGATATAAGCATTTGCATACATATGTCATGATTGGATTATGAAAAGGGCTTGGCCCAGTTAAATGTGATATGTGCAAATTAACATGGGTTCAGGCCCTAATGAGGCCAAAATGGGCTAAGGCCCAAAGGCCACCGTATTTGAATTGGGCTTAGGCCCAAAATGATTTATCTGTTGCATGTTTGTTTGATGAAGGTTGTACACACTGAGTTTTCGAAAACTCACCCCCTCTTTTATTTTCTTAAGTGATGCTCAATAGGAGGTTCGATGTTTGGAGGAACTCAGGGTGGCCAGCTAGTAGGACAACTTAAAAAGCATTTAAGTTACTAGTTTATTAAGTAATTTCCTTTTCTTTAGTCTGAATTGTAATAAGGCCTCCCCTTTTTGCTATTATTTGGTTTATTATTTTTATGTGATGTAATCATGGAAAGTTGAACACGGTTTCCTAAATCATAGAATATTTCCCACGTTTTTGCAACTAAATTCTAAAATGACAATTTTTCTTATATCAAATGTTTCGAACAAGCTTTCGCAACTGAAAATAGATTTTATGAAGTAATTGAGATGTATTGTTCTAGGGAAGGGTTTTCAATGAAAACAAGGTTTTCACTAAAACACTTCAGTGTGACATGCCAGATTCGGCCATAACGTTGGGGCCGAGTTTGGGGTGTTACATTTAGTGGTATCAGAGCCTAACTCAGGCTGTGAAGTGGGCCTTATTATTTGGTTTCATTTCCTTACGAAATTTTTTTTGGATCACACCGTTTTGGAAAAAGGGAAATCTTTCTGAGCAGCACACCGAGTCTTCGACGTCGAACCAAGTAATTTCTTCTATTTTTAAGCTTGTTTAAATTATTATACAGTAGATAGTTAGAGGGCTACTTTAAATGATTTTGTTAGAGTGGAACCGAAGCCCGTAAGATCTTGAAACTGTAGAGGATTTTCGAAAACAATCTTCTCTTTAAATATTTTCATAAAACATCAGTTTAATTATTAAACTAACTAAAACTTCATAAAATTTTTAATCCAGATAATACGCGAATCCGCGATAAGTGCTAGAAGAGGTGCAAGAGGCTGTGGCCGAGGCCACGGGAGTGTTAGGGCTGAATCGTCGGCATCAGACCATATACTCGATGTTGGAGTAGAAAAGGCTCCGGCCGCACTTGTGGCTGAGACTGGGCCGTATGATCGGGCCGCTGGAGAAGAAGCATTGTCACAAGCAATGCTGAGGATTTTGGAAAGGGTCAATTTCGGAGCAACTTCAATCTAATAGAGCTGAGATCTTTAAGGGTGTGGCTGATGTGGCTCCGAATGTAGCTGAGTACTGGATGGAGGCCACTGAAAGGATAATGGATGATTTGGATTACACGCTGGAGCAAAAGTTAAAACGGGCAGTATCGCTGCTTAGGGAGGAAGACTACCAGTGGTGGCTAACAGTGAAAGAGGGCACCCAACCTGAGCGAATCACTTAGGATTTCTTAAAATCTACATTCCAGGGGAAATATGTGGGTGCAAGCTATATGGATGCTCAAAAGAAGGAGTTTCTAAACTTGTCGCAAGGAGAAAAGTCTGTGGCTGAATATGAGGCAGAGTTTTTACACCTTAGTCGATATGCAAGAGTGATGGTGGCAACAGACTATGAGCGTTGCGTAAGGTTCGAGGATGGCATCAGGGATAGCCTCAGGTTGCTGATAGCCCTGCAGAGAGAGCGAGACTTCGTGGCTTTAGTGGAGAAGGTGAAGATAGCAAAGGAGGTAAAGCGCACTAAGCGCTTAAATCAGGAAAAAGAAAAGGGCAAGAATAAAAGGGATGCAAAGTCTCCTAGTGCTGGACAGAGACCTACAGCTAGGACCAGAGTGAATGGGCTGGTTAGAGCGGGACCCCCTGCTGCTAATCCGGGGATGCGAATTTGTGCTACCTGCGGGAAAAGTCATTTGGGTGAGTGTTAGAGGAGGAGAGGAGCTTGTTTGGCTTGTGGATACATGGAGCATAAGGTTAAGGATTGCCCTAGGAGGTCAGATTTGGGTCAAGCTGTGGGCCGAAGTAATGATCAACCACAAAAGGGTGGTTAACAGCTGCCAAGGGGCTGAGGTCAGGCCAAGGGTGGAAATGGTAATGAAGGCAGTCGTGGAGCACCAGGCAGAGGTGCAGGTTATGCTGAGGCGAGGTAGCTAGCTTTGGTCTATGCAGCACGTCGCCAAGGGGACGAAGATACTCCAGATGCGAATACTGGTGCATACCCTACCATAGTGTACTGAGTGTTTATTTTGGATTTAGAATTAGAGTACGCAGCGAAAGCATAATGGTGAGACTTGGGTAGCACGATTAATGGTTAGGTTGAAATTTCGAGGATAAAATTTCTTTAAGGAGGTAGAGTTGTAACGCCCCGAATTTTGGGCCTAGGGGAATTGAGCTTTGGGCTTTAGGTCTCATAAAATTTTTAAGTGAGCAAGAAAATGAAAAATGATATGTTGGCTTTAAGGGTTTACTGAATTTGGAGTGTCTAGGTGTGTTTGAGAAGTTCTAGGTTCGAGTTTTGTGGTGGAGGAATTTTAGTTTAATTATTAAAAGAACCAGGGTTGTGGGTTGTTGGGCTTTTAAATAAAAATAGGGGAAAAATGGCATCAAAAAGCCTTGTGGTGGAGTGGCTAAGTGACGCCACTTAAGGTGTGGAGAGGTAGCAATAGTGGCTAGCAAGGAGATCCTAGGTTCAAATCCTAGCTTAGTATTTTTAGGAGTTTAATTTTGGCCTTCTAGAAGGTTGGAAGTGGCGTGAAGATGGACTCTAAGGGGAGTGTTCAGGAGAGAAAATTTAGGAAATAGATCGGGGGGTTATCAGGGAGAAAAACAATGAGATGAGAAGGGGGAAGTGATAGAGCTAAATTGGGAATTGAAGGTTAGGCAATTTGGCTATAGGCTATAAATATGTGCTGAGTTTGGGATCCTAGGCTAATGCAAAACTCTTCATTTTTTTTTAAGTGCCGATTGGCTTTTCCATCTTTGCTAGCTGATTCTTTTCCATTCTTTCTCTCCTCAATTCTCTTTTGATTTACCCTTTAGGTTAGCCGATTCCTTCTTCTACTCTTCTTCTTAATTTGTGCCAAATAAACCTTATTCACCATATTAGTTTAAAAGTCGAAAAGCTGAATCTCCCTTGGGCCGATTGCTCTCTTTGTGTAAGTACCTTATCTCTTTTTTGGCTAGTATTGTTAATACCGATTACTCCTCTCCCTCACTCTTTCTAATCAACTTTGGTAGGGAATTAGTATCGGATCTCGGATCTTAGCTCTCTGCCAAAGTTTTTCTTTACGTACTTGCGGTTTTGGTAAGTATTCCTCTCCCATTGGCTAAGGTGGCCGAATGTTCATAATTAGGGTAAGGGGACTTGTGTTGGATACGAGTCACCTACTATTCTGGTTTTAATAAATAAGTTTAATGCATATCTAAGGAGTACGTGATCAGGAAAAATGATTGGGGATTGGTGTTCAAGGTAAGGTTAAAGTGAGGCTTCAGTTTTTGGAAAATTTCTGTATTAAACATGAGATTAATCGAAGGGTGATATAGATTGTAGGTTTGGGGCTAAGGTGATCGCACCACGCTTGCTTACTAGGTTTGAACACACATTTCGCACACACAGTAGATCGGCAAATTCTGAAATGTCAAAAAGCGAAAAGTTTGGATACGGTAGTCTTGCAAGTGTGCGAACACTCATAAGAGGGTATTCGATACAATACCAGAGACCCCATGAGAGATCTCATAGACTTGGGTCACGTTTTGGCCAACTGGGCCAGAATGGGCCAAATGGGCCCGACGGGCCGGTGATCCCAAATAAGCGAAAGTTGATAATTTGGTAATATGTGATGAGCTGATTAAGTTTGTTGAATGGTTTGGATCAGATTCGGGCCTAACGGGCCATATAAGTGTGATTGAGCCTAATGGGCCGTATAAATGTGATTGGGCCTGATGGGCTATATGAATGTATGGAAGCCTATAGACTTGCTAGGATTTTGTCATGGACTTGTAGGCCTAGTTTCTAATAAATCCTTAAGCAGCATAAAACTTAACTAATTTATCAAATTTGTCTGTGGACAAGTCATAAGGGTAAAGTGTGGTAATGAGCATATGCATGTCTAGGATTGGATCTAGGGAGAGCTTGGTACTTAAGCGGTCTTAATGACCCACCTCCTCTTCTCTGGAATCCTACCTGGTGCATAGTGTCTGTTCACTTTGGCCAACAAGGACTTGTTGACGGGCCAAAGTTCATAATTAAGACCCATACTGCTAAGAAATTACCAAAATACCCCTGTAGGGTAGAAATTACTGAAATACCCCTATGTGCTATGAGTATGATCTATGTATGATATATGCTGCATCCATACATTATTATGTTGCATATGGGTTGGGTTTATGATTGGAGGAAGTGTATAAGGATCGCATGGCTGCTCGACAACTGTGGATCCACCGAAAGCTTTTTAGTCACCGAGCAGCTTTGTTGCACCATTAAGTAGTGTCGTAGCCGGTGCTACACCGTTCATAAGCAGCTATGATGCACTGTTAAGTGGGGTCGCACTGGTTCTTTAACACTCCTAATCCCGTATCCGTCACCGGAAGGATTTAAGAAGTATTACCAAACAAGTAGATAATTCCATTTGAATACCAATAGACAATAAGTCATCGTAAGTTAATAATTATCTCGATTCCTTCATAAGTTCCATTCGATCAAAATATTTAAAACATTAATTACATATCAACTACACATACATACTAACTAGATGGAACTTATATAATAACTTAACAAGCCATTTTCGCATGGCTATATATATATACACATCACCAAAAAGATACGTATTTAACATCAAAAGTCAATCCTATACATGCCACTTTTAAAGTTCAACTACAAGGTACCAAATGGGCTTAGATAGTGTGGATGACTTTGTCTTTGAAATCCCCGAGATCGATAGCTAACGAACGAGATCTATAAAACAGAGAATTTAAACGACAGAGTAAGCATTTCGATGCTTAGTAAGTTTAAGTAATGAAATCATTTACAACTAAAACATAACATTCATAAGATAAATAAATACATAAGCATAAAACTCCATGATCATGTTACCTCACACTTCAATCATTATATTCATACGCATACGAGTCAAATCGACTAAATTTCATTTAAGTCAACAATTTCAGTACTTGAATAAGCTAAATATTTCATAAAACCCTAAGATCCAACCCGGAGTTCACTAATCCATTTAACGAATACATTTAAAACCAAATCAACCTTTACAATGTATATATATATATATGAAACATACCTTATCATCTTAGAATTTCGAGCGCACTTATTTGGTGTAACACCCCTAGCCCACCTCCGTCGCCGGAGGAGTTAAGAATGTTACTAAGTAAGCCTTAATTTCGTTTCTAAATATCAACCATATGAATAAAACATTCAAGCATTTTCAATCACATTTATGAACACTTTCATCATATATATATATAAAATGCAAGTTGACTAGATAAGCCATTTATGTATGGCTATTCATATATATACATCACCAAAAGGTACTAGGTCAAATTACAAAGTCGATCCTATACATGCCATTATCACAACTAAATCAAAATGTACCAAAAAGCTTAGATAGTGTGGTTGACTTCGACTTTGGAACTTCCGAATCCGATGGATGATGAGCAAAATCTATAAAACAGAGAAGCAAAATAAAAGAATAAGCATTTCAATGCTTAGTAAGCTTTAAGTAATGAAATCATCTAAGAAATTTGCATATTAATATCAAGTCTATATGAATCAACCTTGGGCCGAACCCAAACATAACGAAGGTGCTTCCTTATCGATCATATCACAAAGGAAAAATTCAATACGTTCATCTATTTCTTTAATTTATAACCGAATACGATCTTCCCTAGTTTTCGAGACAACTCTCATGCATATATATAGCCTACTAGTGATGTTGAATTCGCCTAAGTTAGTACTCGTATCCTTCCAATCCAATCATATACATTCAAAGGATTTTAAACGCTAGTCTAAGCATAATTGACGACTTTCTTTCAAACACGAAATATAACAATCAATCATATCTTTAACGAAAGCATTTACTTACTTGATCACTTCACGTTAAATTGTACTTATGCTTGGAATTAACTTGACATGCATTATATAATTTTTCTTGTGCATACTTACGGTTTAATCACCCAATTAATAGGCGGCGAAGACGCCCTTGAACTAAACCCGAATCTTAGAACTGGCTCGAAAGCCCTTCGAGACTAAGCTCGGTTTGCATTGCTGGCTTAAAGGCCCTTCGAAACTAAGTTCGGCAATAACACTGGCGCAGAGCCCTTCGGATCTAAGTCCGGCTTTAACAATGGCTTTAAGCCATTCGGAACCAAGTCCGGTTTTTAACACTGGCTTATAGCCCTTCGAGACTTAGCTCGGTTTCAAACCTTGATCAACATTCATACATTCACACATTTAAACAACACTTTGATACTTGAATACAGTTTCAGCATTCTTTCTAACCATTTTACAATTTATTCACTAGTCATAACAAATGACATGTTCTCGTTTCTTTATTCCGGAAACTTTCTATTATCATACGATTACAAACAAGTATTTTACCTATTCATTTGGTCATACGATGCAAGCAAGACCATTACGTCATAATTTATTCACCGCAATCATAATTTGATAATTTCTATGTCTAAACATAAGTTATATTCCATTACTCAAAGACTTACCTTGTATTTTTTCTGAGCAAGTTCGGGTTGGCTATTCCGCGACTTTAGCTTTTCCCTTATCCGAGGTTGCCCCTCTATGCTCTTGAGCTTAATCAATAAGTTTTAAACTAAGCATTAATCAATTACTCAAGTATTACTTTCATAATATAACACACATATATATATTTGAATTTCACACATACATCTTATAGTAAGCTTATAAAAATCAATAAGCAATTCATTAGTAAATCACAACTTCCCTATAAGCTGAGTTACTGAGCAACAGTCATTAATTTACTTATAACTTGAGCTACGAAACTCCAAATCAAAGACCGTAAATTTTCGTCGAAAATAGACTAATTTATCTTTTAGCCATAAAATTTTCATAATTTTTAGTCTAGCCAATCACTACCAGATTTTTCTTAAAGTTCACCCTGTTTCACTGCTTGACTAAACTGACCATTCTTCGATACGAATCAGATTTCTCATTGTACAAAATTCAAAATGTGTTCTCACTTATTTTATTTGAAACTAGACTCATTAAGGAATCTAAGCATATAAATTTTATCTTAATGCCATTTTTGTACAATTTATACTGATTTTATAAAAACAGAACAGGAAATCTATTAGTCATTTCGACTCAACCTCACAATACTTCAAATATCTCAAAATCGGTAACTCATTCATTTCTATAGCTTCCTCTATAAGAAACTAGACTCTTCAAGCTTTAAAGACATAATTTATCCAGCTTCTAACTCAACTCCTACAAATTATGGTGATTTTCCAAAACCACCTTATTGCTGCTGTCCCCAAGCAATTTAATACTTGTTCACTCTTTCAAACATTCCTTGCATACATTTTATTTAAGCATGTATATTAACAATTGAATTCATCAATTAATTATCTACCAATTCACTTCAACATTCTCAATACAACACATGATGTTCAAGCCATTTTTCAAGTTCAAAATTCGGTTAATACACATATATATATACACTAGCAATCAATTACTAACATTTGCATTTCACCTTAATAACTAGCCTAGCAACCTTATTTTAACATACAATTTTTTTTTCTTAACACAATTAAAGCATCCTCTTCATTCCATCCATTAAAACACATATATTTCCCAAACATCTCAAAACCATATTCGGCCATATATACAACTAACTAGCCTATTCCTTTCCCTAATGCACTTCCAACAATGAAATCAACTTCTTCAACTAGGCTACCCTAACATATCAAACAACCTTCAAAATTCATCAATTAAGCAAATTTATCTACTTGCCAATAGGTTATATATATATACTCAAGAATTCACAAATCTTAACTATGGGCTAACTAAACCATACTCTTAACAACTTAATCTCATCATCAATCCAAAGAAATAACACAAGGCATACCTTTAAATGGAAGTAGCTATGGCCGAATGCCTTGTTTCCTTTCAAGCTTTTCTTTCTCAATTTTCGGCAATGAAGGAGAAAAGATGAGCATTCTTTCTTTTTTTTTTACCTTATTTTACTAATTATTATTTTATTTCAACCATGTAATTTCTTATTTTAATAATTAATTTGGCACATTTTACCCACAATCCATCATCATGGCCGGCCACTAGGCATAAAAAGGTTCATTTGACATGCAAACCCAATTTTTTTAATATAAGCTTAAATAGGTCCTTATGGATTTACCTATCACATTTAAAAAGTGTCACACATAAGTCCTATTAACTAACTTCACATGAAATCGACTAAATCGGAATTTAAAACTTTCACACATATATATTCACATATAATAAACATGAAATATAACGGCTAATTATTTTTATGACTCGGTTTTGTGGTCCCGAAACCACTTTCCGACTAGGGTCAATTTAGGGTTGTTACAATTGGAATTATTACAGCCGTACCACAATTTCTAAATCAACATGAATGTCTTCGGGACTTAGCCCGGATGTAGCAACCAGCACGAATGCCTTCGGGACTTAGCCCGGATATAACAACTAGCACGTATGCCTTCGGGACTTAGCCTGGATATAACGACCAGCATAAATGCCTTCGAGGATTGACCCGGATATAACACTCACACAAGGCTCAAGTGGTCTTAGCCCTGTTAAAATCCCAATTTATCATGCACATGTCTTATCATCATAACACATCGGTATTTCATTCACATTACTAGAACACAAGCACAACAAGCTTAATAACCATTCCACTTTCGGTTCAATAGACACATATAAGGGCACGATTTCGATTTGCCATTCAACACAATTTCAATAACTATTCAATTATAAATCATGAGTACAAGCTATTTATCTCACTACATAAATCAAGTAGAACCATTATGTCATAGACTAATTGTTATGCTTAAATATGATCATGATTTATCAACTCATAAACTAAGTTCCAATACTCGAAGACTTACCTCGGATATACTTGAATGGTTGCGGAGTGGCTACTCGGCTACTTTCTCTTTCCCCTTATCTGAAATTGCCCCCCTATGCTCTTGAGCTTAAGTTCAACAAATTTAAACTAGTCATTAATCGATTATTAAAGTATTACTTTCAGAATGTAATACATATAGATTCGGCTTTCACACATATAGATTATAGTAAGCTTTATAAAAATTGATAAATAATTCATTAACAAATTTTCTTTAATGCTTACAATATAATTACAATTTCCCTATAAGCTAATTTCCTGAGCAACAATCAGTAAAGTATTTATAATTGGAGTTACGAAACTCCAAATCGATTGCCATAAATTTTTCTTGACAGAAGACTCATTTATCTATTATCCATAAATTTTTTATAATTTTTAGTTTAGCCTAACAATACCAGATTTTTCTGAAAGTTCACCTTGTTTCACTACTTGACTAAACTGACCACTCTTCACTACGAATCAAATTTCTCATTGTACATAATTCAAAATATGTTCTCACTTATTTCATTTGAAGCTAGACTCATTAAGGAGTCTGAGCATATAAAATTTATTCTAAGACCATTTTTATACATTTTATAGTGATTTTATAAAAACAGAACAGAGGATCTAGAAGTCATTTTGACTCTGTCCCACATTACTTCAAATATCTCATGATCGTTAATTCTTTTACTTTCACGGTTTCTACTATAGAAAACTAGACTCATCAAGCTTCAATTACATAACTTAGTCAGCATCTAATTCAACTTCTACAATTTATGGTGATTTTCTAAAATCAGCTTACTGCTGCTGTCCCAAGTAGATTATCACTAATTTACTCCATGCATTTATATTACCCTAGTGCTATACATTCAAATCTATATAACCGATTGTACATGTATCCATGGTGTATATGTATTTTATGACTACATCCTTAATATAAGTCTAATATAAACTTTGCCCTTTATATTCGGCCATCTCAAAACATAGCTACGCACATGATATACACTTACTCGTATACCAAAGATATACTTAACCTTAATGAAACAAAACACATTACTTAGTCACTTAAACTAATCATAACCCACATACGACATTGATCACTTAATAAAATAAAAATCATATTTACCAATACACTTCTAATCATTATTATTTATCACCTTATGTAATGTTAGCAAAATGGATTAATTACACATCAATATACCATCATAGCCTAACATAATGTTTTCACCCATGCCTCAACATTATTCACATTCTATTTCTTGCATTATTCAAAATCATACCATTGGAGTTCATGTATAATACCAACCTCTAGACATTCAAACTTTTACCTTTTCTTTTCAAATCATCTAAATGATAATACTCACCTTCTAGTATTTAAACACAAAACATTTGTGCAAATAACTAAGCAAATCCAATTTCGGCTATTACACATATAAATCCTATCAAATTAAATTCTTACTAGTTCAAACTTCTCTCATCAACATTTATTCATCTAAACATAAAGAAAGTGATCATATCTCTTCATTATCCACTATGACCGAATGCTTCATTCACCATCCAAATCCAAAATTTCAACATGGGCTAAACAAAGAACTTAGTAACTAACTTAAAATAAGCTAAAATTTCAAAATTTAACATGAATTACTAACCTTCTTTTGAGCTTAAGATGACCGAATGCTATATCCCCCTTTCTTCTTTAACGTTCAGCTCCTAAGGGAGAAGATGAAGACCAATACTTTTGTTTTTCTTTTGCTTTTCTATTACTCTTTCTTATTTTACTAAATTTCTTTATTTCATAAATTAAACCATTATCATAAAATTTTATTAAACAATACATATTTTGCTTGCCATCATTAACATGGCCAGCCACTACCACTAAAGTGGGATATTAGACATGCAAACCCATTTATTTACACTATCTATTATTTGGCCACTACAAAATGACCAACCATATTTCAAAATATCTCATATAAGTCCTATTTAATAAATTTCACATGAAAATGACAAAATTATAGCATGAAACTTTCACACATACTTTTACACATATAATAAGCATAGAATGTAATGGTTAATTATTTTTGTGTCTCGGTTTTGTGGTCCCGAAACCACTTTCCGACTAGGGTCAATTTAGGGTTGTTACAACTCTCCCCCACATAAAGAATTTTCGTCCCCAAAAATCTTACCAGTGAATAAGTTAGGATATCGCTCTTTCATAGAGTTCTCGGGTTCCCAAGTAGCTTCTTCCATCCCGTGTTTGAGCCATAATACCTTTACTAACATAACCTTTTTGTTTCGTAACTCTTTTACTTCGCGAGCTAGGATACGAATCGGTTCTTCTTCATAACTCAAATCGGACTAAATTTCAACCTCTGTTGGATTTATTATGTGCGACGGATCGGATCTATACCGTCAAATTCAGGGGGTAATATCAATCTGTATGCGACTGGTCCAATTCGTTTAGATACTTCATACGGACCGATGAACCTCGGACTCAATTTGCCTTTACGACCAAATCTGAGCATTTTTTTCCAAGGTGAAACTTTAAGAAAAGCTTTGTCTCTGACCTGATACTCGATGTCCTTCCGCTTTAAATCGCATACGACTTCCGACGATCCGTCGCTTTCGACTTTCACGGATTACTTTTACTTTCTCAGCATCTTTAATCAAATCAACCCCAAAATTTTACTATCACTGAGCTCAGTCCAAAATAACGGTGTACGGCATTTACGACCATACAAAGCTTTATAAGGTGCCATCTTAATGCTAGATTGAAAACTATTGTTATAGGCAAATTCGATCAAAGGTAAATATCGTTCCCACGAACCACTAAACTCAAGAATGCAACATCTCAACATATCTTCGAGTATCCGAATTATCCGCTCGGATTGGCCATCGATCCGAGGATGAAAAGCTAGTGCTAAAATGCGGTTGGTACCCAAGGCTTCTTGTAATTTCTTCCAAAATCGCGATATGAATCTCTGATCTCTATCCGATACAATAGAAATAGGTACTCCATGTAACCTTACAACTGAGATACATACATTTCAACTAGCTTGTCAAGGGAATAATCCGTGACGTCACAGAATAAAATGAGTCGACTTCGTCGATCCTATCAACAACAACCCGGATCGCATCTTTCTTGCTTGATGACAATGGCAACCCCGATACAAAATCCATCGTGACTCGATCCCACTTCCATTCCGTATCATGATCGGTTGAAGTAATCTCGAGGGTACTTGGTGTTCCGCTTTTACTTGTTGACATATCAAGCGATTCAAACAAACTCAGAAATGTCTCTTTTATACTACGCCACCAAAACTGACGTTTCAGGTCGTTGTACATTTTCGTACTCCCCGGGTGAATTGACATTCGGCTACAGTGAGCTTCGTTCAGAATCATCGAAATAAGTTCTGAATTTCTTGAACGCACAATCGACTTCAAACCTCAAACAATCGTCATCATCTATTTGAAATTCAGATTCCATATTCGAAACACACTCAGCCCGTTTTGCCACCAATTCATCATCGACTTTCTGAGCTTCACAAATTTGATAAATCAACAATGGTTTGGCCCTTAATTCTGCTACTAACACATTATCAGATAAAACAGACAGGTGTACATTCATCGCTCGTAAAGCAAACAGTGATTTACGACTTAAAGCATCCGCAACCACATTAGCCTTACCCGGGTGATAATCAATGACAAGCTCATAATCTTTTAACAACTCAAGCCAACGTCTTTGTCGCAGATTCAAATCTCTTTGAGTCATCAAATATTTGAGACTTTTGTGATCCGAATATATATGGCACTTCTCACCAAACAAGTAATGACGCCATATTTTTAAAGCAAAAACAATGGCAGCTAGCTCGAGATCATGAGTCGGATAGTTTTTCTCATGCGGCTTCAATTGTCTTGAGGCATAAGCTACCACCCGACCTTCTTGCATCAATACACAACCCAGCCCAAGCAAGGATGCATCACTGTAAATGACAAATTCTTTACCGGATACAGGTTGTACTAATACTGGGGCTTCAGTCAAATAAGTTTTCAATTGATCAAAACTTTTCTGACATTTCTCTGACCAATCGAACTTAACATCTTTCTGAAGTAATCTCGTCATTGGTGTGGCTACCATCGAGAAACCTTTTACAAAGCGTCTGTAGTAACCGGCAAGTCCCAAAAAGCTCTGGACTTCAGTAATATTCCTTAGGGGCTTCCAATCAAGTATGGCTGAAATTTTGCTCGGATCAACTCTAATACTCGATGCAGATACCATGTGTCCCAAAAAGCTAACTTCTCTTAACCAGAACTCACATTTACTGAACTTAGCATACAACTATTTATCCCGTAAAATCTGCAACACTAATCTCAGGTGCTCGGAATGTTCGGTTTCATCGCGTGGATAAATCAAGATGTCATCTATAAACACAACCACAAACTGGTCCAAATATTGTCTAAAAATTCGATTCATCAGATCCATAAATACCGCAGGGGCATTAGTAAGTCCAAACGGCATCACTAAGAACTCGTAGTGACCGTATCTCTTTCTGAAAGCAGTTTTGGGTATATCTGAGTCTCGAACTCGCAGTTGATAATAACTCGATCTCAAATCTATCTTTGAAAACACTAACGCTCCCTTCAACTAATCAAACAAATCATCAATACGTGGTAACGGATATTTATTCTTTATGGTCACTTTATTCAATTGACGATAGTCGATGCACATTCTCAAGGTTCCGTCCTTCTTCTTTACAAACAAAACTGGTGCACCCCAAGGTGAAAAACTCAGTCGAGAAAAACCTCTATCCGTCAACTCTTTCAACTGAGTTTTCAATTCTTTCAATTCCGTTAGTGCCATACGATACGGAGCCATTGAAATTGGTGTGGTACCAGGTACTAGTTCAATGCCGAATTCAACTTCTCGAACGGGTGGTAATCCTGGTAACTCCTCAGGAAAAACATCTGAATACTCGCAAACCACTGGCACCGATTCAAGCTTCTTTTCTGGTTCCTTACTATCAAGTACGTACGCAAGATATGCCTCACACCCCTTTTTAACAAATTTTTGGGCCAGCATCGAAGATATAACTCACGCAACCCGCTCATATCCATTAGACTCAACTCGGATTATCTCGTTGTTTGCGCATCTCAAATCAATAGTCTTTCTTTTGCAATTCACAACTGCATCATGGATGGTCAACCAATCCATACCGAGGATAACATCAAATTCATCAAATGGTAAAAGCATCAAATCGGCCGGAAAATAGGAACCTCGGATTTCTAGGGGACATTTCTTACATACCTTATTAACAAATGCATAATGACCCAAGGGATTTGACACTCGGATTACGAACTCAGTAGACTCGATAGGTAGAGTCTTACTGGATGCTAAGGTCTCACATACATATGAATGAGTAGAACCGGGGTCTATCAAAGCAATCACATCAAGATCAAAGAGAGTAAAAGTACCGTAATAACATCCGCGAAGAAGCATCCTCGCGTCGCGCGCAGATAGCATAAGCTCTAGCCGGAGCACGAGCCTCGATCTGGTTGTAGCATCTCTAGATCCTCTCTGACCGCCAAGAACATTCCCGCATTTCTAGATGGTCTACCTCGAGCAAAGAGCAAAGACCCGGTTTCCCACTCGCTTTATATTCTCTTCGATACGGTCTGGGCAATCCTTGATAAAGTGGTCACCGATCCACACTTATAGCAGAGCGGTCATGGAATCTACAACTCCCCGAATGCCATTTACCACAATATCGACACTCATCCCGTCCCCCGACGATCATTTCCCACACCGCAACCGAAGTGACTTGCGTACTCACGCGGGGTCGATCGCGATCTCGTCTGGAAAAACCGAAGTGTCTTTGGATCGCCAGAATCATCTCTAAATTTCTTCGATGATCATGAAAAGGCTTTCCAAGACTCTTACGAAACTCTTTGGCTCCCATTTCACTTTTTCTTTTCTCCTTACACGAGCTCTTGGCTTTGCAAGCTCGCCGACAAGTACTACGAACTCTCTGATCTCTAAAATGCCAACATACAACTTTATATCTTCATTCAAACCATCTTCAAAACGTTTACACATTACAGCTTCTGAAGAAACGCGTTCTCGAGCGTACCGGCTAAGCCTCACAAACTTTCGTTCATAATCAATAACCGTCATGGAACCTTGTTTAAGTTCAAGAAATTCTTTTCGTTTTTGATCAATGAATCTCTGGCTGATATACTTTTTCCGAAACTCGGTTTGGAAAAACTCTCAAGTTACCCACTCTCTGGGCACAACAGAAGTCAACGTATTCCACCAATAGTAGGCAGAATCACGTAGCAAAGAGATAGTACACTTTAGGCATTCCTCGGGTGTGCAAGATAGTTC
This sequence comes from Gossypium anomalum, assembly GCA_025698475.1. NCBI lineage: Eukaryota > Viridiplantae > Streptophyta > Magnoliopsida > Malvales > Malvaceae > Gossypium > Gossypium anomalum. Next base: position 48,264,718 of record CM046965.1, read on the forward strand.
ATGAAGTACCCGGATAGTGTTGTCCAACCAAAATTCAGCTTGCTCGGCATCATCATTGTCATCTGTAGCTTTAAATTCGTGAGCCCTGCTTTCGGATTCTCATCAATCGGGGCTTGTTTAACCTCATCCGGTCGATTACGGAGGTACTGCGGTGCGAGGGATGTATTAGTCGGGAGTGGGGTTGTGGAACAGCCGCATTAGTTCGAATGTATTGGTTAAACCAATCATTCATCACATTATAAAAGGCTTGTCTAGCCTCGTCATTTTGATTGCTCGCAACAGGTTGAGAGTCCATCGGCGCCGTCCCGTGCGGGAGCAGCGCGCACACTCTCCACATCATCGCCTATCGCCGATTAGGATCGGGATCCATTACTAACAAAACACACATTTTAAATCGCTGTAAATCATCACACTATCGTATTAACACTTAATGGCATGTATAGTTAGACTCACACATGCTACGGTAGTCTTAGAATCGACTAAACCGTAGCTCTGATACCAATAAAATGTAACACTCCTAATCCCGTATCCGTCACCGGAAGGATTTAAGAAGTATTACCAAACAAGTAGATAATTCCATTTGAATACCAATAGACAATGAGTCATCGTAAGTTAATAATTATCTCGATTCCTTCATAAGTTCCATTCGATCAAAATATTTAAAACATTAATTACATATCAACTACACATACATACTAACTAGATGGAACTTATATAATAACTTAACAAGCCATTTTCGCATGGCTATATATATATACACATCACCAAAAAGATACGTATTTAACATCAAAAGTCAATCCTATACATGCCACTTTTAAAGTTCAACTACAATGTACCAAATGGGCTTAGATAGTGTGGATGACTTTGTCTTTGAAATCCCCGAGATCGATAGCTAACGAACGAGATCTATAAAACAGAGAATTTAAACGACAGAGTAAGCATTTCGATGCTTAGTAAGTTTAAGTAATGAAATCATTTACAACTAAAACATAACATTCATAAGATAAATAAATACATAAGCATAAAACTCCATGATCATGTTACCTCACACTTCAATCATTATATTCATACATTGCAGTCAAATCTAACTAAATTTCATTTAAGTCAACAATTTCAGACTTGAATAAGCTAAATATTTCATAAAACCCTAAGATCCAACCCGGAGTTCACTAATCCATTTAATGAATACATTTAAAACCAAATCAACCTTTACAATGTATATATATATATATATGAAACATACCTTATCATCTTAGAATTTCGAGCGCACTTATTTGGAATTATTACAGTATTACCACAATTTTCTAAATCAAAGACGAATGTCTTCGGGACTTAGCCCAGATGTAGCAACTAGCACGAATGCCTTCGAGACTTAGCCCGGATATAACAAATAGCACGTATGCCTTCGGGACTTAGCCCGGATATAACGACCAGCATAAATGCCTTCTGGATTGACCCTGATATAACACTTACACAAGGCCTGCATGGTCTTAGCCCCCTGCTTAAAATCCCAATTTATCATGCACATGTCTTATCATCATAACACATCGGTATTTCATTCACATTACTAGAACACAAGCACAACAAGCTTAATAACCATTCCATTTTCGGTTCAATAGACACATATAAGGGCACGATTTCGATTTGTCATTCAACACAATTTCAATAACTATTTAATTATAAATCATGAGTACAAGCTATTTATCTCACTACATAAATCAAGTAGAACCATTATGTCATAGACTAATTGTTATGCTTAAATATGATCATGATTTATCAACTTATAAACTAAGTTCCAATACTCGAAGACTTACCTCGGATATACTTGAACGGTTGCGGAGTGACTACTCGGCTACTTTCTCTTTCCCCTTATCTGAAATTGCCCCCCTATGCTCTTGAGCTTAAGTTCAACAAATTTAAACTAGTCATTAATCGATTATTAAAGTATTACTTTCAGAATGTAATACATATAGATTCGGCTTTCACACATATAGATTATAGTAAGCTTTATAAAAATTGATAAATAATTCATTAACAAATTTTCTTTAATGCTTACAATATAATTACAATTTCCCTATAAGCTAATTTCCTGAGCAACAGTCAGTAAAGTATTTATAATTGGAGCTACGAAACTCCAAATCGATTGCCATAAATTTTTCTTGACAGAAGACTCATTTATCTATTATCCATAAAATTTTTATAATTTTTAGTTTAGCCCAACAATACCAGATTTTTCTTAAAGTTCACCTTGTTTCACTGCTTGACTAAACTGACCACTCTTCACTACGAATCAAATTTCTCATTGTACAGAATTCAAAATATGTTCTCACTTATTTCATTTGAAACTAGACGCATTAAGGAGTCTAAGAATATAAAATTTATTCTAAGACCATTTTTATACATTTTATAGTGATTTTATAAAAACAGAACAAAGGATCTAGAAGTCATTTTGACTCTGTCCCCTATTACTTCAAATATCTCATGATCAGTAATTCTTTTACTTTCAGGGTTTCTACTATAGAAAACTAGACTCATCAAGCTTCAATTACATAATTTAGTCAGCATCTAATTCAACTCCTACAATTTATGGTGATTTTCTAAAATCACCTTACTGCTGCTGTCCCAAGTAGATTATCACTAATTTACTCCATGCATTTATATTACCCTAGTGATATACATTCAAATCTATATAACCGATTGTACATGTATCCATGGTGTATATGTATTTTATGACTACATCCTTAATATAAGTCTAATATAAACTTTGCCCTTTATATTCGGCCATCTCAAAACATAGCTACGCACATGATATACACTTACTCGTATACCAAAGATATACTTAACCTTAATGAAACAAAACACATTACTTAGTCACTTAAACTAATCATAACCCACATACGACATTGATCACTTAATAAAATAAAAATCATATTTACCAATACACTTCTAATCATTATTATTTATCACCTTATGTAATGTTAGCAAAATGGATTAATTACACATCAATATACCATCATAGCCGAACATAATGTTTTCACCCATGCCTCAACATTATTCACATTCTATTTCTCGCATTATTCAAAATCATACCATTGGAGTTCATGTATAATACCGAACCTCTAGACATTCAAACTTTTACCTTTTCTTTTCAAATCATCTAAATGATAATACTCACCTTCTAGTATTTAAACACAAAACATTTGTGCAAATAACTAAGCAAATCCAATTTCGGCTATTACACATATAAATACTATCAAATTAAATTCTTACTAGTTCAAACTTCTCTCATCAACATTTATTCATCTAAACATAAAGAAAGTGATCATATCTCTTCATTATCAACTATGACCGAATGCTTCATTCACCATCCAAATCCAAAATTTCAACATGGGCTAAACAAAGAACTTAGTAACTAACTTAAAATAAGCTAACATGAATTACTAACCTTCTTTTGAGCTTAAGATGACCGAATGCTATATCCCCCTTTCTTCTTTAACATTCGGCTCCTAAGGGAGAAGATGGAGACCAATACTTTTGTTTTTCTTTTGCTTTTCTATTACTCTTTCTTATTTTACTAAATTTCTTTATTTCATAAATTAAACCATTATCATAAAATTTTATTAAACAATACATATTTTTCTTGCCATCATTAACATGGCCGGCCACTACCACTAAAGTGGGATATTAGACATGCAAACCCATTTATTTACACTATCTATTATTTGGCCACTACAAAATGACCTACCATATTTCAAAATATCTCATATAAGTCCTATTTAATAAATTTCACATGAAAATGACAAAATTATAGCATGAAACTTTCACACATACTTTTACACATATAATAAGCATAGAATGTAACGGTTAATTATTTTTGTGTCTCGGTTTTGTGGTCCCGAAACCACTTTTCGACGAGGGTCAATTTAGGGTTGTTACAGTTTCCACACTGGGTTGTAATAAGGATGGGTGGGTCGAGTATCTCCCCACAGTAAGTGTTGGTTGGAAATGGGGTGTACAGGTTGGATAGGGATATAAGCATTTACATACATACGTCATGACTGGATTATGAAAAGGGCTTGGCCCAGTTAAATGTGATATGTGGAAATTGACATGGGTTCAAGCCCTACTGAGGCCAAAATGGGCTAAGGCCCAAAGGCCACCGTATTTGAATTGGACTTAGGCCTAAAATGATTTGTCTGTTGCATGTTTGTTTGATGAGGGTTGTACACACTGAGTTTTCAAAAACTCACCCCCTCTTTTATTTTCTCAGGTGATGCTCAATAGGAGGTTCGATGTTTGGAGGAACTCAGGGTGGCCAACTAGCAGGACAACTTGAATTTGTTTAAAAAGCATTTAAGTTACTAGTTTATTAAGTAATTTCCTTTTCTTTAGTCTGAATTGTAATAAGGCCTCCCCTTTTTGCTATTATTTGGTTTATTATTTTTATGTGATGTAATCATGGAAAGTTGAACACGATTTCCTAAATCATAGAATATTTTCCACGTTTTTGCAGCTAAATTCTAAAATGACAGTTTTTCTTATATCAAATGTTTTGAACAAGCTTTCGCAACTGAAAAGAGATTTTACGAAGTAATTGAGATGTATTGTTCTAGGGAAGGGTTTTCAATGAAAACAAGGTTTTCGCTAAAACACTTAAATGTGACACACCAGATTTGGCCATAAGTCCGGGCCAGGTTTGGGCTAGCAAGGAGATCCTAGGTTCGAATCCTAGCTTAGTTTTTTTAGGAGTTTAATTTTGGCCTTCTAGAAGGTTGGAAGTGGCATGAAGATGGACTCTAAGGGGAGTGTCCAGGAGAGAAAATTTAGGAAATAGATTGGGGAGTTATAAGGGAGAAAAATGAGTAGATGAGAAGGGGGAAGTGATAGAGCTGAATTGGGAATTGAGGGTCAGGCAATTTGGCTATAGGCTATAAATATGTGCTGAGTTTGGGATCCTAGGCTAATGCCAAATTCTTCATTTTTTTTAAGTGTCGATTGGCTTTTCCATCTTTGCTAGCTGATTCTTTTCCGTTCTTTCTCTCCTCAATTCTCTTTTGATTTACCCTTTAGGTTAGCCGATTCCTTCTTCTACATGGGTAGACACACGGGCATGTGTTTAGGCTGTGTATGACACATGGCCAGAGCCATGGGCATGTGATTCGGCCGTGTGTCCTTTGCACCTAAACTTTTTAGGTCAGTATGCATGATAGTAAACACACAGGTAGAGACACAGCCGTGTGTCTCAACCGTGTGGAGGGCACGGCCTAGCACACGGGCGTGTGTCTTGGCCGTGTGCCCCTAAATGCATGATGATGTCATAAATAGAATGCTCAGGTTTTTTGACACGGGTGACAACACGGGCGTGTCTAGGCCGTGTAAAGGACACGAGCGTGTACTCGGCTGTGTGAAAACCCCTGTAGGTTCGAAATGGGAAATAAATTTAAATAATTCCACATGGGTAAAGGACACGGGCGTGTCCCAAGCACACGAGCATGTGCATTGCCTCTACACGGGTGTGTAAGGCTTAAACCTAGAAATTTTCTTAAGATTTTCTTGAGTTCTTGGTTTAGTCCCGAGATGTTTATAATGTGTGTTTTTGACCTCATAGGGCCACAGTAGAGTCAATATGACTTTATTTGATTGGTTTTCAATTTCAATGAAAATTCATAGCCCGTATTTTCTGGAAATGTCATGTTTGTGTGCGGTAATGCCCCGTACCTCATCCCAGTCTCGGGTACGGGTAAGGGGTGTTACAAGTTCTTTTTCAAAATTTTAAGTTTAAAAGAAACCCAAATCCACAGCCGAGTTTTGTAACCTGACTCTGATACCACTAAATGTAACATAATTTCATTGGAAAAAAATCTATTCTATATTAAGACCTCTTTGTGATCTTAACGAAAATTTAGGATATCTTGTTCTTTGTTAAAACTCAAGTCGTTTTAGCAAAATGTTAATCATATTAGATTGTCATTACACTTAAAAACAATGTTTGTTGCGGAAGCTTTTAAAATCTGTTGCGTAAACGTTGTGTTTTGAAAAATATTTATCTTTTTGAAAATTCACGGCCTATTACTAACAGATATGGATCAAGTAAATAAATACCAAATTAAAATAAAAACTTAAAGAGGCCTTATTACAAAACAAATAGCCAAATTAAATTACTTATAAATCAAAAGTTAAAAATGAAAGCTAATGCGGTTGTGTTGCCACCATTGAGTCCCTCGCAGCTCCGATCCGCCTAAGGATTACCTGCGTAAAAAAGCAGAAGGATGAGTTTAGGAAAACTCAGTGTGTAATCCCTTAACAATAGTCAGTCATACAGTAGGAGAATACAATCTGGGCCTAAGCCCATTTTAGTAAAAGTCCTATATCACTTAGGGCCTCAACCCATTACAGTATCAGTATCAGTGTGGGCCTTAGCCTATTTCAATAACAGTAACAGAAATGCAATCAGAAATCTTACCCATCCATCCTCTACACTTCACTCTGTCTAGCCCTACACTCCATGTGGGGATAAAATCAACCTACCCATCCCTACACTCTAAAATATAGCACCGGTTATCACACTAAATAGTGTTTGCAGTAGAGCTGCTAGTACAGTACACTTCCTCCAAATATAGTAAACCCATCTCCATGCGATATGTCATGTCAGAATATCATACATGTATGCAAATATGTCATGCTCAATTACAGTCATACATGTCATAGGGGCATATCAGTTGTTTTACCTCATAGGGGTATAACAGTCATGTCATCAAATTGGGGTCTAGGTATACTTACCGACCCAACAGTAGGTCCACAGCGGTCTCGGGCAACCCGTGCAACCTTAGCAGTCAAACAGTGAGAATGGGCCCAAGGCCCATAATGCAGGCCTATGTGGGCCCACAAAGCCCAAAAATAACCTTGACCATGTGGACTACATAGCCTAGCATAATATTTACCACACGTCCGTGTGGCTTACCCATGTGAAGCCCACACAGCCCATTTTGGCCCAACGTGGCCCAAAATGGCCTAAGCCCATGAAATCACTCATGGTGGTCCTTACGATCATACACTCTCATTATTGCGTTCGGATTACCACACGAGTGAGCGCACGCCCATGTGGCATCAATGGTCACATTTTTCAACTTTTGCCGATTTAGGATTTGAATAGTGTTTACACACCTGGCGTGATTTGAAGTTAATCCGCGCTTCGAACACTCTTATTCCTGAAGAAAAATCAATATGACATCTGATTAGTTACTTAACCCATGTTACAAATGAGATCTAATAGAGTTCCAAACTGATCACAATCTTGTTACCAAAATCAATAGTAATTGCACCCTTGGTTCTCAGGAGATGTGCCAATCAACCTCGACCACCACCTCCACAAAAGTCACCACCTTTTTATTAGACTCACAACTGAAGTATAATACCATCTCAACTACACCCCAGTTACCACCCAATACTATGTTCATCATAACAACAACAGAATTTAAAAAGATAGGGAACAAGAAGCAAATCCGGTGTTTCTTCGTGGCTTGGCTGAGTTGCTCCACTTTTCATTCACTTGTCCTTATCGAACCAAGGCTTTTATGAACACTTCAATTCTACTCCAAATGATTGATGAACAAATATTTTTCAAGAGGTGAAATCGGCAAGAGGACAAAGGAAAATAGATGGAAAAATAAAGAGAGAAAGTTGAGAGAGAAGAGAAGAGATGAGAGAGTTTTGGTGTGTTGAAACGAGCAGCCAGTGGGGATTTTTATAGGGTGAGAGGGCTTCTAAAAATAGCAAAAATCAACAGCCAAAGATCCCTCTCATGGCCGGCCACACATGTGGCAAGTTTGAAAACTTCAAACTTGCTATATTAAGGCTAGGGAAAATTTAGATAGGCACGAATAGTGGAGGGGTTTGTTTGTAGTTTGACAAAGTTTTCAAGGGCATTTTTTGAAAGCCAATTAATCAGCCAAGCAAGCTGATTGGGTCAGCTTTCTGGATGGTTTTGGGCTGCCCAAAGCTTGATCAGTTCGATTCTCTCGGTTCAGCTCAATTGGGCCGCTTTTCATAATTTAATTAAAAATAATTTATTTAACCCCTATTAAATTTTATTAAAATTAAATTGAATTATATTATGAATTAATACACATAATTTTGACCGTCTTTAGCTAAAAAATTCATTCATCTCAATGCTTTAAAAATCACTTCTTGATTTTGCGCTTCTAGCAGTGTCTACCGAGCCAATTTTTGCCCTTTGTGTAAATCTATCGAAAATGATCAAAATTAATCAAAATTTATTATAAAATTATTTAAAATTCATTATGTTAATAATTTAAGTCCAAAATAATTATTTTATAATAATTATATAATTTTCAACAATAATTTTACCGTGAGTTAAAAAGGGCATTAAAAAGTGTGTATATTTTCGTGTTTCCAAGCATACGATTCTCTTGTGGAAGAATGAATGGTTTTAAGATATATTAAAATTAGATTCATGACCCCATGAATGGTTTTTAGATTTTTGTTTCAATCATTCCTCACTTGTGTAATCTTTTTGAGCCACTTTATCGAAATCAATAAAAGTCTAAAGCTCTAAAATCTCAGTGATATTTTCATTCAACCCATTTACAAATTAAGCTATAGTATCTTCCTCCTCCTCATCCTTATTAGCTTGTTGCAACAAAATCTCCATCTCATGCAAATTTTCCATCACAAATTTATTACCATAAACATGATTTTGAAGATTTCGTTTGTTGTCCCTATAGTAACGAGGTCGAAAAAACCATTTTCACATGATTCGCTTTAAATCATCCCACAATTCAATCGATCTCTCATGGTTCATTCATTCGAATCGTAATAATTGAGCGCACCAACTTAAAGCATAGTCAGAGAATTCTAATGTAGCTAATGAAACTTTCTCTTCCTCTGAACAGTTGCAATATTCAAACAACAACTCAATTTTATTCTCCCAATCACAATAGGCTTTAGGATCATGCTTGTTGTTAAATGATGGAACACTAAATTTTGATTTATTCACAGAAAAAAAAAAGGCTACGAGCATTAGTATAGGAGGTTGCATCATAAGTACACAAGCCATGTTTAATATGTCCCAAAGACTGTCGCAGCTCATAACCATTATCATAATCATCAATCTTATCACCATAGTGAAGAGGCTACTCATCATCATCATTGTTAGCTTCCATTTGAGCTAAAGTTTGACTAAAATTTTGTTGAACCACTTCATGATGAAGGACTTGAGCTTATAATGTGTCGAACTTATTTTCCAAATGTTGTTGTGCCTCTTTGAATTCTTTCCGAAGTTAGTCGAGCATTGTTGTAAGTTGGTCAATGGTAACCATGGATGGATCATGCTCCCTGTCCCTACTACATGTATGTACCATTATTAGAGGCTAGAATAAAAAGCACTCAAAAAATTGAACACAGAAAATTAAAACTCAGTGTTATACGTTCAGAAACAAAAATCGAATCCTCAATGAGGTAACAATTAATCTTGTGAGTCTTTTAAGTGTTTATATCAACTAATCAGAATGTATTAGAATCAAACTAAAAAAGCAAACCTAGTAGCACTATGACTCTAAAACGAGCTAGACACCAAAGAATTGTGTTACACGGAGGAAGGAATGTGCAACGTGCTTTAACCTACTAACACAAGAAACAACAAAGTGTTAGAATGCGTAAATGAATAATAAAAAACAAAAACAAATGAAAATCTAAGGCTAAGAGTCAATGAAAATCCCTGAAACCTGAAAACCCAAAAAATTGCAAAGTAACATGATAAACTTTGTTCAAGTTGTTCCCAATTTCCAAAAATCAGAAAAATCTAAACTGAAGCCTCCTCAAGTAATGTATATTTGATCTAAAAGTTTTCATCATGAAATTTAACCCATGAAATATTTTTTTATTTTTGTTTTTTGGTATTTTTCTTTTTTCATACTTTTTCAGTCACTTTTTTTGTGGGAAATTTTTTTTTACATTCTAAAATAGTACTAAGAAATAGTATGCAAAATTTCAAATCATTTGAAAAACGTTTGCCCACTGAAATATATTTTTTTCCAAAAACTTTCTTGGTAAAACAAAATTGTTTGAGGCTATTTTCTAGAAATCAATTAATATGAACACAAAGAACACCTAAAACACTAGAATCTGATACTAAATGATACAGATGAGTGCAGATGAATGGGGAAGCGAATCAAAAAGTTTGTTCAAATCAAGGATTTAATTTAGGGCTCTAGATGTTTGTAAAGAAACTTGAATTTTGACACAACTTGAAACACAAATGAATCTAAGTTAGATAAAAAAATTGAAGAAAAACATTTGAAATAAATAAGATTAGAAAAATAGAACAATAAAGAAAAAAATAAGGAAGATAGATGGAAAAGATAAAACGTGGTGTGTAGAAGTCCTAAGGAGCCATGGAAACAAGAAGAATCCACAAAGATGATACACACAATCTGAAAATATTGTTAAAACTCTTCTAAAAGAAAACTCAAGGGAAATTCTTGAAAAGAAAATCTTAAAGAGAATTTATTAACTCAAAAGAGAAGTTGAATAATAATGAATTAATTGATTTGTATACAATGCAAAGGCCTATATATAGGCTAGCTAAATAAATCTAAATAAAACATTTAAGTATACTAAAACTCTAATTAATCTAAATAAGAAATAGTTTTAAACTAAACTTTATTGTTGACATAAAACTCCTAAATAACTTAAACTACTTAATAATTATTAAAAATTCAGAATAATAAAATAATAATAATAAAATGACAATAGTTGATAAATACAGTATTGGGCTCATATATAATAAAAATCAAGCTCAAAACCCGAACCTAATATGATTTAGACTCAAATTAAAAGCCTGAAACTTGTAATTCCCTTCATAATCTCGTCTAGAAATTCTGCTCGCATAGTCTTCACTAAAACGATCATAACTTGAGCTACCGAACTCAAAATCAAGTGATTCAAAGTGTGTTTTGAAGCTAAGAGATATATATTCGAATGCCATAAGACATTTAACCCATAAAGGCCCGAATTCCATTCAAAAAGTCATTACAAGTCTACTGATTTCTCAAACTTGAAAATTGACAACTTCGATGAATGGAATTTAATAAATTTCACCCCATCCATCCATGTATCATTGCCCCTTACCTCGAAAATATTCATCCTCAAATATTGGTTTGATTTGCTTGGCCTTTGACATTATTTTTGGGCCTTAAGGTAGTGTGAGCCCATCACATCCATGGGTCTAAAATTGGGCCTTAAAACTCACATCAGTGCCCCTTCCTCAAGAAGATTTGTCCCCGAATCTTTAGGTGCACAAAAAGAAAAAGGACTAGAATAAATAGAAATAGAATGAAAAAAATACTTACCTAATCTTTTTGTGCGGCGAAACTATCTCCAGAATCAAAGATATGATTTTGATCTCGCAAATTAGCATGGATCAAGTATCTCTCCTTCAGTAACAAACCATCACTAAACAAAGAAATATTAGACACATGAGTGTTCAAGTAAAAAATAATATGTAACTTTCTTTGAATATACATGATCATCCATAAGAATTTCAACGATGAATCAAGAATATCACATAATTATAAAAATCAAGAAGGTTAATATTATGTAAAAATTCGTCATTTTAGGTCAAGATATAAAATTTTGTTGCAAGAACAAATATATAAAATGCTTAAATAAACATATCTAGCGCAACAAAATTACTATTTTTAACCTTTAGAAATCTAGATAAACCCATAAAATCAATTAAAATTTCAGACCAAGGTTTAATAATATTCGACCAATGAAAAGACATGTTGTAAGGAAAAACAAAATCAATAGCCTACTTATAAAAAAATTCAAGGTATGCCTTCTTAAATCAATTTCTAATGTTTGCTTATCTTTCTTACCTTGTAACACTTGTGGGGAATTATCAATATTCAACTTACCTCTTTCCCACAAGTAAAATCGTCTATCAATGGTAGAGTAATATAATTGCAAAAGTTCGTCAATGGATCTTTGAGTCCTGTAATGAAGAAACACCACATAACAAATTTGAGTTAGGGTTAGTTAAAACATAATCATTCCTCACTTTTGTATGGGTATTTTTCTACTTTTCATTTTACTTTTCCAGTGAGAGCTCTCCAATTTTGCCTCATATGGATTTTCACTCACCAAATTTGGACCATCAAGTAGACTTTTATTGCTTAAGGTTTATTTTCTCTCTGTCTTTCCACATGATTCTTCCTCACTTTCCATATCCCCTCAAAATTCCCATATCCCCTCAAAAGTATTATGAATATTCAATTCAGTATAATATATCTTAGTAGGAGAACCTAATGTTTGTATATTATCTAACTCTATAGATTCAACAAAAAAAATTCTCATTATCATCTATTTTCGGTTAACAAAGGTCGTCAACAGAAACCACTTTTCCACTAGAGTAAGAGCCAATAAAAGGATCGAAGTCATACTTACTTTCTTCTTTAATTGAATATTTAATTGGACATTGGAAACCATCATGATCTTTTGAAGTACACCGATAGCATTTCACAACAGGTGAGAGATTAGTTGTACTCCTTTCATTTGGTAATCTCTTCTTGAAGTACTCATCAACTGATCGGTTAACTTGAACATAGTGCTGACATTTCATTTTGACCTCTCTGTAGTAATGAGAAGGAGTGTAAAGCTTTTGCATCATTTGCTTCAACTCGTCCCATGTTTAAATTACCCTTTCATAGCTTCTTTGATGATTAATTCCAAGTTGAATCCACCGACTCAACGCATACTAATGAGACTTTTTCTTTTTTCGGGCATTTATAGTAACAGAAAATAAGTTTAATTTTTCATTCCCACTCACAATATGATTCAGGATCATGCTTTCCTTCGAATGACAAAATGTTGAACTTTGGTTTAGCTATAGAAAGCTGGCCTCAATTAGGAATACCTAAAGTTTCAGTAACATGGCGGTATCCTCATCTACCATTATTAGAATGAATACGAAGTTGTTGAATTTCTCCATCATCATCACTATCACGAGCATGAGACCGTCGTTTCGAAGAAGTCTATAAATGAGCAACAAATTGAGTAAGCCTTTGAATTTGATTGGCAGGTTGATTAATGTTCTCTTTTTGTTCCATTCAAAACTTAGTCAAATTTGCCTCAACTGTATCACGTAACTTGTTCAATTGTTGATGTCAATAATTTACCATCCCCACAATATTCTCAAATGCAACATCTTGTTCTTTGTCATTGGGTGGTGTCTAATCATGGTTTTTATGGTTACAAGTGTCACGAGTCACTGTGAAAGCTTGGAAAAACACAACACTCAAAAGAAAAATTAAGCAAACCTCACCTTATGCACTCAGAAATAAAATTAAATCCTTAATGAGGTAAGAATTAATCTTGTAAGTATTTAAAAGTGTTTATATCAATTAATCAAACTGTATTAGAATCAAACTAACAAAGGAAAACTAGCAGCAATATGAGTCCAAAATCGACTTGACACTAATGAATTAAGTTGCACGAAGGAAGGAATGTGCAACATGCTTTAACCTACTAACATAAGAAACAATAAAGTGTTAGAATGCATAAATGAACAATAAAAAGCAAAACAAATAAAAACCTAAGGCTAAGAGTAAATGAAAATTCATGAAACCCGAAAACCCAAATAATTGTAAAGTAAATGGAAAAACTTCATTCTATGTGTTCTTGATTTCCAAAAATCACAAAATTTAAATTGTAGCCTCCTAAAATAATGTAGATCTACTTTGGAAAGTTTCAACATAAAATTCAATCCACATAATATTTTTTTCATATTTTTCTATTTTTTTCACTTTTTCAATAACCTTTTTTGTGGGAAATATTTTTTTTATATTCTAAAATAGTGCCAAGAAATAGTATGTAAAATTTTAGATCATTTAAAAAACTTTTACCCACTAAAAAATATTTTTTTTGGAAAACCATTTAGGTAAAAAATTTGTTTTGAGGCTATTTGTTGAAAATTAATTGTATAAGAACACAAAGAACACCTAAAACGCCCAAATCTGATACCAAATAACACCAGTATTATTTGTGAAAAAGAAAGATGGCTCTATGAGACTTTGCATTGATTACCGACAACTCAATAAAGTGACCATAAAGAATAAGTATCCTTTGTTAAGAATAGATGATTTGTTTGATCAATTGAAAGGGACACATGGTTTTTGAAGATAGACTTGAGGTCCGGTTACTATCAGTTGAGAGTTAAAGACTCAGATATGCCGAAAACTGCATTTCAGACGAGGTATGGTCATATTTAATTTTTGGTTATGCCTTTTGGTTTAACGAATGCTCCACTTGTTTATGAACTTAATGAATCAGATTTTTAGACCATACTTAGATAGGTTTGTGGTTGTGTTTATCAATGATAATTTGATTTATTCTTAAAATGAGTCCGAGCATGCTGAGCATTTGAGAACTATTTTACAAACTTTGAGAGATAAATAGTTGTATGCTAAGTTTAGTAAAAGTGAGTTTTGGCTTCAAGAAGTTAAATTTTTGGGGCACATTGTTTTAGGTGGTGGTATTTGAGTTGACCCGAGTAAGATTTCAATAATTGTTGATTGGAAATCGTCGAGGAATGTATCCGAGGTTAGAAGCTTTCTAGGCTTAGCCGGTTATTACAGACATTTTGTTGAAGGATTTTCCATGATTACTACTCCGATGACAAAGTTGCTACAGAAGGATGTCAAGTTCGAATGGTCAGAAAGGTATCAACAGAGTTTTGAGAAGTTGAAGGCATTATTGACTGAGGCACTAGTTTTAGTACAACCTAAGCCGGGAAAAGAATTTGTGATCTATAGTGATGCATCCTTGAATGGATTGGGTTGTTACTTATGCAAGAAGGCAAAGTGATAGCTTATGCCTCGAGGCAATTGAAACCGCATGAGAAAAATTATCCAACACATGATTTGGAGCTAGCTGCTATTGTGTTTGCGTTGAAGATTTGGAGACATCATTTGTATGGTGAAAAATGTCATGTTTATACTGATCATAAAAGTTTAAAGTACTTAATGACAAAAAAGGATTTGAATTTATGAAAAAAAAGATGGTTGGAATGGTTAAAGGATTACAAGTTAGTGATTGACTACCATCCGGGAAAGGCAAATGTGGTCGCGGATGCTTTAAGTAGAAAATCATTGTTTTCTTTGAGGGCTATGAACACCCAGTACAACTTTAACCAATGATGGTTCAATTCTAGCTGAGCTGAGAGCTAGACTGACATTTCTTCAGTAGATTTGTGAAGCTTAGAAATGTGACAGTGATTTATAAGCTAAAAGATTCTAGTGTGAATCAGGTATTGAATCAGATTTTCAGATTGGTTTCGATGAGTGTTTGATGTTCCGAGATAGGATTTTTGTTCCTAAAGATATCGAGTTGATTTAGAAGATTTTGCATGAGGCACACAGTGGTTATTTGTCAGTTCACCCTGGTTGTATGAAAATGTATAATGACTTGAAGAAATTGTATTGGTGGCCAGGTATGAAAAAAAATATTTTCAAGTTTGTTTCGAGATGTCTGATTTGTCAGCAAGTAAAAGTTGAACACCAAGTACCTTCGGGTTTACTTCAGCTGTGATAGTTCCCGAGTGGAAATGGGATAGAATCACTATGGACTTTGTGATGGGTTTGCCCTTGACACCGAAAAAGAAAGATGCCATTTGGGTGGTGGTTGATACGTTAACGAAGTCAGCTCATTTTATTCTGGTACGTATCGATTACTCACTTGATAATTTAGCTGATTTGTACATTGGTGAAATTGTTAGATTGCATGGAGTTCCTATTTCGATTATATCGGATAGAGATCCCAGGTTCACTTTGTAATTTTGGAAAAGTTACAAGAAGCTTTAGGTACAAAGTTAAACTTTGGTACCGCTTTTCACCCGCAAACTAACGGTCAGTCTGAGCGAGTAATTCAAATTCTTAAGGATATGCTTCGGTGCTACGTTCTTGAATTCAAGGGTAGTTGGGAAAAATATCTACCTTTGGTAGAATTTGTTTACAACAATAATTTTTAGTCGAATTTGAAAATGGCACCTTATGAGGAATTGTACGGTCGTAAGTCTCAGACACCATTGTATTGGATGACAATCAGATCCACAAGATCATTTTAGCAGAGAAACCAAAGAAAAAGTGAAGATAATTCTGATTTTTTGAAAGCAGCTTCAGATAGAAAAAATCCTATGCAGATTTGAAACGGAAAGAGATTGAGTATCAGTCGGTGATAAGGTATTCCTGAAAGTGTATCCGTGAAAGAAAGTTCTTAGATTTGGCCGGAAGGGCAAGTTGAGTCCTCATTTTATTAGACTGTATGAGATTACCGAAAGGATAGGTTCAGTAGCATATCGGTTGGCTTTACCATCTGAGCTGGAAGGATTCACGATGTGTTCTAAGTGTCTATGTTGCGCCGATACCAATCAGATCCTTCACATGTAATTTCACCAGCAGAGGTTGAGATTCGACTGGATATGACTTATGGCGAATAGCCGGTTAAGATTTTGGCTCGGAAAGTCAAACAGTTAAGGAATAAAAGTATAGCCTTCGTGAAAGTATTGTGGAAAAGGCATGGGGTTGAAGAGGCTACATGGGAACCCAAGGAAACCATTAGAAAACAATACCCAAACCATTTTACCGGTAAGATTTTCGGGGATGAAAATCCCTAAGGGGGGAGAGTTGTAACATCTTGATTTTGGGCCCAGTCAGAATAGTGGTTTCGAGACCACAAATCTGGAGTAGAAATAATTATTTTATGAATTTGTTGAGGTTTATGGTATGTTTGCATGATTGTATGAAAGTTTGGTTAAGAAATTTTGTTAATAGAGTGTCCAATTTGATTTTTTGGACTAAATTGTAAACGTTGCAAAATATGTGATTCTAGAAGATTAAAGCATGAATTAGCAATGGATTACTAATTAATGGTCCTCAAATATCAATTTGACCAATTTCTATTTTTATGGACAATAATGGACATGAATAGGTAAAATTTCAAAGTTTAGTAAAAAGGGCATTTTGGTCATTTGGTTAATAAAAGACTAAAAAGGGAAAATTAAGTCAAAATTTGCTCATCTTCTCCATGCCATAGCCGAAATTCCCAAGGTTACCATAGCTAGAGTTTCTTCAACTTTCAAGCTTGATTGTAAGTGCATTCTAGCCCCATTTTTAATGTTCTTTACATTTTTGAAGTTGTTATCAACCAATCTAGCCATTTCTACCATTTATTTGAGCTAAATTTGATGTCTAGGGTTTGACCCATGTGTGACATGCATGTATTTTGATGTTTCATGGTAGATTATGAATGTTTGATGTGTGGTAAACCTCTTTTCCTAAGTTGTTTTCAATGAAAACACCTAAAAAGGTCTTGTTTGTAAAAGTTGTAAAAATGGGTGCTAGAAATGTGATTTGATGAAAAATGTGGGCTCGTATAAGCATGATATAGTTTTGGCTAGGCTTGAGTGACAAAGAGAATGAGTACATTTCATTTTACGAGCCTAAGGACTAATTTGTAAATATGTGAAAGTTTAGGGGAAAAATTATAATTTTGCCAAAGTATGGCTTTTGGACTGATTTGAACAATGTGATAGTTAAATGAGCTAAATTTTCTATTATAGATCGAGAAAAAGGAGTCCGAACCTAGACCGGGGAAAGAACAAAGTTGTGGACTAAATTGAATTAGCTAGCCATATTTTGTACCGAGGTAAGTTCGTGTAAATAATTCAACTTATATTATGTATTTAATATTTTGTTATTGCATGATTTGTACAATTATGATTATGGATTCATTTGGCAAAGATTCGATACGACGAAATTCTCGGTTGAACCTGTAATGCCCCAAAAGTTATATTTTTGCTTCTGTGAATTTATGACACAACTGTGTATCTGCTTCAGTGGTTATGTGTTCTGGGAGTGTCTGAGAAGTCTTGAGTTCAAGCCTTAGCTTAGGTAAAATTTTGGTATTTGTCTGATTAAAGCCTTAACCTTGTTCAACAGGCTTATATTTAAGTATCTGTAGAAGTATATCAGAATGGGCCTGCTGGTCTGATGATTAAGTGGAGTGCTGGAGTGCTAGAGGTTCTGTGTTCGATTCTCTGCATCGGCTTTATTTTTGTGTGGTTACGGGGAAGAGTTTGAGTTGGTTCAGAAATCTGAGTAGTAGAGAGAATTTAGGAGAAAATCACTGGGGGGTTATCAGTTTTAAGTTTAACTGTTTCCTTTTTTGCAATTTCGGCTACCCCCTTCTCCCTTTCCTCTCTTTTTGCTATTGATTCCCCTCCTTTTTCTCTTCGTGCTGCCAAAATTCTTTGTTTTCCCTCCTTATTTGACTTTACATTCTTCCTTGTTCGTAATCATCCTGTTTTCTCACTGTTGGGGCGCGGGTGGTAAGTTTTCAGTTCATTAACTCGTTCGTTACGCTGACGCTAATTAAGTGCTTAATGGGGTTTTGGTTGCTGTTTAGGAGTCACTCGGGAGGTTGGTATTAGTGTTTCGTCGATTTGACTCAGCGTAGTGTTCGTTCTGAAGTGATAAGCTGACTTTTCATTTGTGCGAGTAATAATTTTAGACTCATTTTTGGGTTTCTTAAAAGATGAAATATACTGATTTTAGGTCTCTCGAGGCTCGGAAGTGTTTTGCAGCAAATCGAAACCAGGTGTGTACTCGAAAGCTCAGAAAATGAGAATCGGCAAAAGCTAAAAAATGAAACTTTCGACGCAACACGGGCGTGTGGTAGGCCGTGCGATAACACACGGGCGTGTGATCGACAAACTAGGCCGTACGCGCGTGACATGTGTAACACCCTAAACCCGGCCTAGACGTTAGGGTCGCATTTGTGACGTCACATTGAAGTGAGTCTTGAAAATCGCAGATTACATAGAAAAGCTCGGTTGTGTTAAAACCTTGTTTGTGATTCTTGCGAAAAGCTAACTTGTTTAATCCATTTGCCAAATTACAGCATTTAGTAAAACATGTCTCGTACTAGGTTGTTATTATACTTTAAAACATTTTCGTTGCAGAAGCTTTTAAATCAGGTTACGTAGCTTGATAGTTGAAAATCATTTGCTTTTTGAAAACCCGAATCCTACGACTAACAGATATAAATTTATTTAATAAAATCCCAAATAAAAATAAAAACTTAAAACGGCCTTATTGCATAAAATACCCCAAATAAATCTACTTTTACTTAAGTCAAAACAAAATTATAGACAGTGGTGTGGCAGCCTCCGAGTCCCTGGTAGCACCGACCTGCCTTAGGATTACTTGCACAGTTAAGCAGAAAAGGTGAGTTATGAAACTCAATGTGCAATCCCTATTTAATAAACAGTCAAACATACAGTGTTGAACAGTCTGGGCTTAAGCCCATATCAGTAGCAATATCAATGTGGGCCTTAGCCCATTACAATAGTAGTAACAGTGTGGGCCTTAGCCGAATTCAGTACAGTATCAAAAATGCATAAAGAAATCCTACCCAACCATCCTCTACACTCCACTCCGTCCACCCCTACACTCCATGTGGGGAATAAATTGACCCACCTATCCCTACACTCCAGAATAAAGTATTAGTTTCAGCACTAATAGTATTTGTAACAGAGCTACCAGTAATAGGCTTATAGCCTTTCAGTAAACTTCCTCCAATAATATATATCGCACCCCATGCAATGCAACATAATATAAATGCACATACGATAAAAATGGCATGCTCAAACAGTCATACATCACATAAGGGTATTTTCGTCATTTACCTCATAGGGGTATAGCAGTCATTTCATAAATTAGGGTTCAGGTATACTTACCGACTCAATAGTGTACAACAAAATAAATACTCCCTTTATCAACCCCAAGCATCGAACCTCAGACCTTAAGGCCACTCCCCATGCCACCTGCCAATATGCCAGCACACTTTATATGCCATGAATTCCCCCCAATCCTTTAAAACCAACCGCCCAAAGTCAAAGGTTTCCTTTAAGCCAAAAACAAAAACTTTTTGCTCCACCCAGGACTTGAACCTTAGACTCCTTAGACACCCCTCCAGACACCAAACCAATGAGATAGAAACACAGTTACACGACACACAGAAAAAATAAGTACTTATATTTTAGGGCGTTACAACTCTACCCCCCTTAAAAGAAATTTCGGCCTCAAAATTTACTTGATCAAAATAGATGAGGATATTGTTGCCGCATCACCTCCTCGGGTTTCCACGTGGCTTCCCTAGAACTATGATTACACCATAGCGTCTTAACTAGTGGCATAGTCTTTCTCCTCAGAACTTTTACATCATGGTATGTAATCTGAACTGGTTCCTCCTCGAAAGTTAGATCTGGCCTAACCTCAATCTCTTCAGCCGAGACGATATGCGTAGAATCAGAGCAATATTGCCTTAGCATAGAAATGTGGAACATATCATGGATCCGGTCCAACTCTGAAGGTAACTCAAGCTGATAGGTAACTGGTCCTACACGCTTTATTATATGATAAGGCCCAATGAATCTAGGGCTTAGCTTGCCCTTCCGCCTAAACCTCAATACCTTTTTCCAAGGTGAGACCTTACGAAACACTAAGTCCCCCACTGAATATTCAATCTCCTTACGCTTCAGTTCCGCATAAGACTTCTGTCTATCTAAAATCGCCTTTAGCCGATCCCAAATTTAACTGACCTTATCCTCGGTATTAAAAATCAACTTAGGGCCCAAAATATACCGCTCACCCAACTCTGTCCAACAAGAAGGAGTACGACACCTACGACTATATAATGCCTCATAAGGTGCCATTTGTATACTAGACTGGTAGCTATTGTTGCATGCAAACTCTGCCAACGGTAAGTAATCCTCCCAACTGCCCCAGAAGTTAATCACACAACTTCTTAACATGTCTTCTAGTATCTGAATCACCCTCTCTGACTGACCGCCTGTCTAAGGATGGAACGCAGTACTGAAGTCCAACCTTGTACCTAGTGCCTCATGCAATTTCTTCCAGAACTGAGATGTAAAGCGAGGATCTCTATCAGATATATTAGAAACTGACACCCCATGTAGTCTCACAACTTCAGATACATACAACATAGCCAGCTTCTGTAATGAGTAATCAGTATGAACAGGGATGAAGTGAGCCGACTTGGCCAATCGGTCCACGATAACCCATACCAAATCTTTATTAGAAGGCGTTAGGGGTAGCCCACTAACAAAGTCCATAGTTACTCTCTCTCACTTCTAAAGTGGAATCCTAACCTGCTGAAGCAAGAAGGCAACTGATGCCTCGCTTTAACCTGCTGGCAAGTCAAGCACTTACTCATAAAATCAGTAACTTCACGCTTAAGTCCAGGTCACCAATATAACTTTCAAAGATCTCTGTACATATTATTCCCGCCAAGATGCATAGAGTAAGGACTACCATGCGCCTCTTGTAGTATAGACCGTCTCAAATCAGTATCCTTCAATATGCAGACTCTCCCACGGAAACAAAGTACCCATTCGCTATTCAACCTAAAATCTAAAGTTTCCCCATTCTCTATCTGTAGGAAATGAGAACCCAGTGATTCATCCTCCAACTGTTTACCTCTAATCTGCTCAATCTACCTCGGTTTAACTTGAAGTTCGACCAGTAAACTGCTATCATCAAATAAGCTAAGACGAGCAAACTCGCCCTCAAATTAGTAACAGCCCTACGGCTCAGTGCATCGGCTACCACATTAGCCTTTCCACGATGGTATTCAATCGAGTAGTTGTAATTCTTACGCAACTCTATCCACCTACGCTGCTTAAGGTTTAGCTCTTTCTGAGTGAGGAGATACTTTAAACTCTTATGGTCCGTGTAAATGATACACTTCTCGCTGTACAGGTAATGCCTCCAAATTTTCAGTACGAATACCACCGCGGCCAACTCCATCACCTCATGCGTTTTAATCTGCCGTGATGCGTATGCTACCACCTTGCCCTCTTGATCAATACTCATCCCAAGCCAATATGTGATGAATCGCTATACACAATAAATTCTTTCCCAGACTCTAGTTGTATTAAGACAGGGGCTACCTTCTTGAGCTTTAGAAAGCTCTCCTACTGTACATCAGTCCAATTAAATGGCACACCCTTATGTAGCAGCTTAGTTAAGAGCGTGGCAATCAGTGATAAGCCCTCCACAAAACGTCTATAATACCCTGCCAGACCCAAAAAATTCCAAATTTTTTATACCGACCTAGGCTACTTCCAATCCAAAACGGCTTCAATTTTTCGAGGATCAACCCTAATCCCCTCAGTAGATACCACATGACCAAGAAACGTTACCTCACGTAACCAGAATTCACACTTGCTGAATTTAGCATACATCTACTTCTCCCTCAACATTTACAGAACAACCTGAAGATGTGCATCATGTTCCTCCTCAATCTTCGAATACACCAGAATGTCATCTATAAACACCACTAGGAACCGATCTAGATAGGGCTGGAACACTCGGTTCACTAAATCCATGAAAGTCGCTGATGCATTTGTCTGTCCAAATGGCATCACTAGGAACTCATAATGACCGTAACAAGTCCAAAATGCTGTCTTGTATACATTAGCCTCTTTAACCCTTAGTTGATGGTACCTCGATCGGAGATCAATCTTAGAGAATATCGAAGCTCCTCGAAACTGATCAAGTAGATCATCAATCCTCGGTAGAGGTACTTATTCTTAACTGTCAATTTGTTCAGTTTCCATAGTCAATGCACATACGCATAGTTCCATCCTTCTTCTTCATAAATAAAACCGATGCCCCCTACGGAGACATACTAAGGCAAATGAACCCTCGATCCAGTAACTGTTGGATTTGAGATTTAAGCTCCAAAGCTTTTTTGGTGCCATTCTATACGGGGCAATAGACACCAGAGTTGTACCAGGCAATAACTCTATCTCGAACTCAACTTCACGGTTAGGAGGTAACCCTGGTAAATAATCGGGAAAGACATCCAAAAACTCTTAACCGCTCTGATATCTTTCACAGCCAAAACCTCAGAACTCGAAGTACTAACGTAGGCCAAGTACGCCTCACAACCCTTAAGCACCAAATTCTTAGCCCTAAGTATAGAAATCACATTTGACAGATAATTTTGATGCTCTCCAACCACAATTACCTCATCCTCATTTTTAGTTCTCAAGATCATCCGCTTTGTAGCATAGTCCAAATTTGCCTGATGCTTAACCAGCCAGTCCATGCCCAATATTACGTCGAATTCCCCAAAAGGAAGCTCCATCAAGTTAGCTAAAAAGATCTTTCCTTGAACCTCCAAAGGTACATCCTTAAACGATTTGTTCACTCTTACTGGCTACCCTATTGGACTTAACACAATAACCTCGCTCATAGTGTTTTCATAGATCACACCAAAAGTCTCAGATACATTCTATGCTATATAAGAGTGCGTAGACCCCACATTAATCAATGTAGTCTAAGGTACATAATGAATAAAGAACGTACCCGTAATAACATCTGGGGTGTCTCCGTCCTCTCAGCGACGTGCAGCATAAACCAGTGCTGGCTACCTCGCCTCAGTATGACTAGCACCTTTGCCCGATGCTCCACGACCACGGCCCATACCATTTCCACCTTTGGCTTGACCACGACCTCTCGGTGGCTACTAAAAACCTCTCTGCGGCTAAATAGTATCCCTACCAATAGCTTGCATCTGATCAGGCTTCTGGGGACAATCTCTAATACGGTGCTCCATAGATCTGCACCTAAAACATGCCCCAATCTATACCCAGCACTCACCCTAATGGCGTTACCCACAAACTGTACAAGGCTGTGACCCAAAAGTAGCAACAAAGGGTCCAACTCTGACTGGCCCACCAACCTTGGCCTTTTTCTTAGGCCCCATTGCTGAACTTGAGGGCTCCTAGACCCTCTTGTTTCTCCCCTTATCCTTCTCATGATTCTGGCGCTCAGCGCGCTTCACATCCTCAACGATCTTCACTTTCTCTACCAGTACAACAAAATCTCGTTCCCTCTGCGGAGCTATCAAAACTCACAGATTGTCTCTGAGGCCGTCCTCGAAATGAACACATCGCTCGTACTCAATACCTACCATCTCACGCGCGTAGCGGCTAAGTCACAAAAACTCAGACTCATATTCATCTATTGTCTTATCCCCTAGAGTCAGATTCAGAAACTCCCTCCTCTGGGTAACCACATAACTAGCACCTACATACTTCCCTAGGAAAGCATTCTTGAAAAACTCCCAAGTCAACTGATCAGACTGAGTACCCTCTTTCACTGTAAGCCACCACTAATAGGCTTCATCTCTCAACAATGACACTGCACCTTTTAGTTTCTTCTCTGGGGTGCAATTGAGGTCATCCATGATCCTCTTCGTGGCCTCTATCCAATACTTAGCCACATTAGGGGCAACTCTGGTGATACCCCTAAAGATCTTAGGCTCATTAGACCTGAGTTCCGTTACTGACCCACGGCCCACAGTACTAGTATTAGGCCCAGTGACCCTCTCCAAAATTCGCAGCATAGCCTGGGACAGTGTGTCCTCCCCAGCTGCACGGTCGTGTGATCCAGTCTCAGTCACCGATAAGCATATGACCCGATGCCGAAGACCCAGCCTGAGCACCCCCATGGCCTCCGCCGCGGCCTCTTGTACCCCTTCGACGAGTACCTCTGGTGTTCATAATCGATTTGAGTATTATCTGTATTAACAGTTTTATGCATCAGTTTTACAGTTCCAGTGTTTCTTAATGGATGTTTTATTAAAAAAACAACATTAGTAATTCAGAGTTGTTTGTTTTCACAGATTGTAGGCTTACTACAGTTTTAGGTTACCCTAATAAAGGTTTCAGTATAGTCTACCGTCTACGATAATCTCAGTATTTCAGTTAAGTCAAACAGTAGTTTTAGAGGACTTACAAAATCGACGCCGGAGACTCGGTGGACCACACATTCGAAAATAATTACCTCAAAATATTTTTCCACCATCTAAAATAATTTTTTGAGATTTACGTTTTTAGAAAAAACCCAAAATCCACAGCTGAGTTTTGCAACTTGACTCTGATACCACTAAATATAACATCCCAAACCCAGCCAAGACTTTACGGCCGCATCTGTGATGTCACATTGAAGTGAGTTTTGAAAATCACAGATTACATAGAAAAGCTCATTTGTGTTAAAACCTTGATGTGATTCTTTCGAAAATTTAACTTGTTTAATCCATTTACCAAATTACAGGTTTGTTTAGTAAAACATGTCTCGTACTAGGTTGTTATTATACTTTAAAACATTTTCATTGCAGAAGCTTTTAAATCAGGTTACGTAGCTTGATAGTTGAAAATCATTTACTTTTTGAAAACCCGAATCCTAAGGCTAACAGATATAAATATCTTTAATAAAATCCCCAAATAAAAATAAAAACTTAAAACGACCTTATTACATAAAATACCCCAAATAAATCTACTTTTACTTAAGTTAAAACAAAATTATAGACAGTGGTGTGACCGTCTCCGAGTCCCTCACAGTACCGACCCGCTTAAGGATTACCTGCATAGTTAAGTAGAAAAGGTGAGTTATGGAACTCAGTGTGAATCCCTATTTAATAAACAGTCAAACATACAGTGTTGAACAGTCTGGGCTTAAGCCCATATCAGTAGCAATATCAGTGTGGACCTTAGCCCATTACAGTAGTCGTAACAGTGTGGGCCTTAGCCCAATCGATGCGATGTCGTAAATGAATAAAGAAATCCTACCCAACCATCCTCTACACTCCACTCCGTCCAGCCCTACACTCCATGTGGGCGATAAATCGACCCGCTCATCCCTACGCTCTAGAATAAAGTATCAGTTTTGGCACTAACAGTATTTGCAGCAGAGTTGCCAATAGGCTTATAGCCTTTCAGTACACTTCCTCCAATAATATATATCCCACCCCATGCAATGCAACATAATATAAATGCACATACGATAAAAATGGCATGCTCAAACAGTCATAAATCACATAGGGGTATTTTCGTCATTTACCTCATAAAGGTACAATAGTCACTTCATAAATTAGGGTTTAGGTATACTTACCGACTCAATAGTGGGTCCACAGTCGTCTCGTGCGACCCGTGCAACCTTAACAGTTAAAAAGCAAAAAAATAGGCCCAAGCCCATAATACGGCCAATGTGGGCCCACAAGCTCGTGTGGCCCAATAAGCCCAAATAATGGCCTTGGCCGCGCAACTACACAGTCGGCTTAACAGTCTCCACAGATCTGTAGGATTTTCCCGTGAGGGGCCCACGAGCCCGTGGGGCCCACACGGCCCATTTCGGCCTATCGTGGCCCAAAATTAGCCTAAGCCCATGGAAACGTTCATTGTGGCCTCTTCGATCGAATGCCTACATTTCGTGCATTCAGTTCACAACACAAGTGAGCGTACGCTCGTGTAGTGTCAACAGTCATACATTTTTGGCTTTTACCGATCTATGCTATCCGTAATATTATTACACACCGGTTTACGAGAACATGTCAAAGTCTACAACCACCAACCGGTATTCACCTTAATTGAATGAGTGTTGTTTCAGCCCACCCAACGCTGCTAAAGATTACCAACAACCCCCTTGATGGTTATCTGCACATAAAGGAGATTCATTACCCATGCTGCCAAAACTTATGAGTAAAATCCACGTATATTAGCCTATAAAAAACGTAAGTCCAAAGCGAGGAACAGGGACATTTGGCCAAAACCAACCCATGCCAGCATAATCTTGTTCAGATCAATCACGATGACAAGTATTACCTTCAATCCAAAACGAGCAAAAAGGTTCCTATCGAATTTGCAACATAAAGGACTCCTTCTGTAACACTCCTAACCCATATCCGTCGCCGGATGAGGGTTATGAGACATTACTGATCATAATACATATCTTACAGGTTTGCAAAACATATTACAATTTGAAATTTTTAATTACATTAATATACAATCTAAATCAGAGATTCAATATTATTATGTCATTTTTATTAACGTGACATAATATAAAACATAATCTATGTCTATTAAACAATTTAGCTATATACTGAACATACATCAAATTAATAGCTTGATTAATAGAATGTAAAACCAATATATACAATTCATGCGTACGTACATCATCAAACATTATTAGAAACTATTTCCAATACTTTTATTTTATTTATTTATGTGACATTACTTTATTAATATAAATATATAGTTCATAAGTCAAACATTAAGGTTACCTAACACACCCATTTAATAAATATAAACTCATAAGTGGAAATAATTAGGCATAATCGAATGAAGCTTTTAATATAACTGATTAAAACATATTACCTAATTTAATAGTCAATCACGTATGTAACCTTATTATGACATAACATGGCCGAACATGCTTTTTGCTCATATACATACTGTGCTTTTTTACTTTAAATTGAACACCACACTTCACATTTTATTCCATACAAACAAATGATTAAAATATTCATAGGACATTTTATTTATTATTATTCGCGTTACATAACTGAATTCCACTACTAACGGCCATGAACATATCCATAGATTTCATTACCGATATTACTGAAATTAATTTCACTAAACATTACAACTAGAACATATAAGGCTAAGACTAAATATGGTGATCAAATGCACTTATTCACTAAATAAATTAGTATAAAACACATCCAAAGTAGCCAAACATGCTTAAGACAGATTTCTCCATACCTCATGCAAAGTCATTAACTAAATTCAACATTCAAACAAATAACTCATGTTATATCCATTCATGGCACACAACATATTAATCAAAATGAACTTATACCATTATCAAACCAGAACCGAACACAAGCATAGAAATAAGCCATATTCGCATGGCCTTAATACAAAATCAAAGCTCAATATTTCCCAAACCACATTCCAGCCTTTACATGCCATAATTCGAGTTTAACTTATAAAGGTGCCAAAATAGCTGATAGCATGATGAACTTTGCTGGCGGTCCCTGAGCTTGTAGCTTGACTCCAAAATCTATAAAACAGAAACAAATATACACAGTAAGCTATTATAGCTTAATAAGCCATAAGCAGTTAATAATTCAATAATACATTCAACCTATCTTATTAACTGGAATTATAGTATCATGATCAAAGCTTATCCTTAACCCACATATGAGATATAATGGTACACTTCCATATACCATTTCTTTTACTTGATCGAATACTTACATAAACAAATTAACCATCATCAATCAACATTTCGGGTCCAAAATGTCACCAAATAATCAAGCATGCATAACATTAAAACAAGTTCAAGAATCGATATGACATTGTGCACACATAGTCCTTATTTGGCCGAATACTCACATAGGCACTTATCATGTTAGTAAACAATTTCCAAAGGCAAATAGTCATATTAAAATTTAATACATATTCATCCAAATGTAAAATTTCGTATATCGAAATAATGATATTGCATAAACATATATTAATTACATAACCGAGAATACCATATCATACTTACACATGTATATAGGTTATTCATGACATACTAACTATCCATTTAGTAAGCCAAATACACATAGCATACACATTTTCTACTTTATTTGCACCATACAAGATTTATAATATATAGTCATGGTGTTTACGTATCTTACCTCAAGTAAGTAACATATTAGTTCAACCTGGTATATAGCTCAATTAACACATTTGAACTCGAGTTACCCTTGCCCGATGAACCATTCAGAATTTGATAGGACACTCAAATAATTGCACAATCATACATTGCCAACGTCCTAGACGTGGTCTTACATGTAGTCACATATCGATGCCACTGTCCCAGACAGGGTATTACTCGTAAACACATATCGAAATCACATATCGATGCCATGCTCTTACTCGCACACATAATTCAGAATCCTATGTCATGACATATGTATCCTAACTATTCCTAAGGTTCATAAGGGCTTCTAGACTTCGTAACTCGGTCGAAACAATTTCGGAAACATAGTAATTAAGCTAAATCATATTCGACTATAGCTTAAATAAAATCATAAATTTCATTTTAGCATGTATATTTTGTATTTATTTAAAACTAAATATGCCTATTTGCTTATAAACTTACCTCGGACGTAGTAAAACGAGACGGGGTTGCTAGTCGACAACTTTTGTTTTTCCCCAGTCCAAATCCGATTTCTTTGGTTCTTGATCTAAACATATTCAAATTAAGCTCATTCAAACATATTTTCATTCAACTTAGAACAAAAACACATAAATGGAAAAATTACCATTTTACCACTAACATTTACAATTTTTACAATTTAATCCCTATTGCACAAAACACAAAATACACAAAATTTCCAAGTACCCATGTTAGGTCGAATGGTACCCATATCTATGCAAGCCCATA
The DNA here is from genome assembly GCA_025698475.1 of Gossypium anomalum. Classification (NCBI taxonomy): domain Eukaryota; kingdom Viridiplantae; phylum Streptophyta; class Magnoliopsida; order Malvales; family Malvaceae; genus Gossypium; species Gossypium anomalum. The sequence goes on from CM046965.1 coordinate 48,294,105, forward strand.
TATTTCATTAATTTCACATTTTAGTCGCTCAAATTATTATTTTTGCAATTTAGTCCTAATTACTCAAAATCATCAAAAAGTCCAATACAGAATATGTTAATCTAAAACATATCTTTCATATTTCACCATCAAACAACAAAAATCACAATTTATCAACAATGGCATAACTCAAAATATTCATCAAAATCATAAATTAAAGCTTGGGTTTTGTAGTACTCGAAGCAACGATCTCAAAAACATAAAGATTATCAAAAACTGACTAAGAACGAACCTTGATTTAAGCTTGGAAGATGGCCAAACTAGGTTTTCGAACTAGGTTTTCTTTTTCTTTCTTTCTTATTTAGTTTTGGCAATGGTGGATTAAAATATGAGCACTATTTTTTATGATATATTTTATATTATACTAACTTATTTTATTATTTTACTAATTTAACCATATTAAACTTATAACAAAGTCACATAATATAAGCCTACTGTCATCCATTCAATGTGTCAATAGGGTATTTACCACTTAAATCCTTCAATCTAGGAAGCCATTAAGAATTTGGCCATTTATACGTTAAACTACCAAAATTTTAATTTATACGATTAAGTCTTTTTTTTAAATCGGACACCCAAACGAAAAAATTAAATCACGAAAATTTCACAGATATAAATTCACACAAAATAAACACAGACAATAATTTTCAAGTATTTTTTTGACTCGGATTTGTGGTCCCGAAACCACTGTTTCAATTAGGGTCTAAATCAAACTGTTACACCTTCTCTCCTCGAGGGTTACTTAAACCCAAATGAACACCTTAATCAATAAAAGAAGAATTTAAGAATCGGCCTTAGAGAAAAATAGGGGATAAGCCAAATTAAGCAGAGTCAAACTGAGACTTACCAGTCAGCGCTGGGCCACCAAAGATAAAGACTTGAGACAGAAGAATAGAAGAAGAGAAGAGAGAAGAAGAGATCAAGAAATCGCCCTTGGAGCACAATCGACTAAGGAAGAGACGAGAAAAAGGGATAGCAACAATCGGTCAAAAAGGGAAAAAAATCGAATGAGAAGAAGGGCAAATAGAAAATCACTCGCTTAGAAGAAAAGAGGTCTGAAAAAAAGCACATAAAACGCAAGGCACAAAAGAGAAAAACCCAAAAGCAAGCACTAATCGTCCTAAACAGTCAAAAATACCGCACACCAAAACTAACCAAAATTGGCAACCAACACAAAAGGAGAAGCTAAAGCCAAATTTTGCCAAAAGAACTCCCAATTCGGTAACTTCCCTACCCTTATCCACCTTAGCTGAAACACTTTCGAACAAGAGTTCAAATTCGGCACAACCTCTCCCTTTTTCAAACCTTACATTCCCCTCCTAAAATCCCTCATCCATTATCTCCCCAACTGCCCATTCAAAACTCTTCAAACTCCTCAGTTTTAGTCAACCTAGGACACCTCCTCAGTACCTGCAACAAAATAAATACTCCATTTATCAACCCCAAGCGTCGAACCTCAGACCTTAAGGCCACTCCCCATGCCACTTGCCAATATGTCAGCACGCTTTATATGCCATGAATTCCCTACATTCCTTTAAGATCAACCACCTAGAGTCAAAGGTTTCCTTTAAGCCAAAAACAAAACTTTTTGCTCCACCCAAGACTTGAACCCTAGACTCCCTAGACACACAGTTACACAACACACAAAAAAAATAAGTACTTATATTTTGGGACGTTACAAGATGGGCGCATGACATGGCCGTGTGAGGACAGGCGAGGCCGTGTACTAGACACGGGCTCAACCAATTGGGCCTTGTGGGCCACACGGGCCTGTGGGCCAACACGGGTGAACCACACGAGCGTAATTTAGAATTTTGAGATGTTTTACAGTTTTTACTGCTAGTAGTAGGGAAAATTCGAGTTTTTAAAATGACCGAATGTTTTACAAAACTACCACGCATACGAAAATGTTTTTAAAAGCTTCCGCATAAAAGTAATGGTTTAAGGTCAATGCAGTTTCAAAAACACTCTCATGTGACATTGCCAGATTTGGCCATAATGTCTAGGTCAGGTTTAGGGTGTTATATTTAGTGGTATCAGAGCCAGGTTACAAAACTCAACTGTGGATTGGGTTTTAAACTTGATTTTAAAAAAAATAATTTTCAATGGGTTTAAATATTTTTGACTGAGAATGTGATACACCGAGTGAGTCTCCAGCGCCGATCTTGTAAGTTTTCTAAAATTTGTATTGTTTATTTTGCAATACTATAGATAGTATAATTTGAAACTACTATAGGTACTAAACCGCACCGGAAACACTCTAGTTAGTGTATACTGAAACCTGTAGTGAGATTGCGACTTACGAAACCAAACTTTGAACTACTGATACTTTTGCATAAAACATCTGTTAATTAATACTGAAACTATAACTGATCCATAAAACTTGTAATATAGATAAATTATAAAATTAACGATAAGCGCACGTGGTACTCATGGATGGGGTACTAGAGGCCATGGCAGAGGCTGTAGAGGGGCTCAAGCGGGTCCTCATCATCAGGAAATCAGCCTAATTTGGATACTAGCGAGACGCCAGTATCACCTGCGACAGAGATTGGGTTTGGGACTCATGATCGTGTGGCTGGGGACGATGCACTGTCCCAGGCAATTCTACATATTTTAGAGAGGATCGCTGGACCCAACACTGGATTTAGGGGCCTAGGGTCGGTTACGGAACAACACCGGTCCAATGGGGCTGAGTTATTTAGGAGTGTCGCTGGAGTCGCCCCTAACGTGGCCGAGTATTGGATGGCAGCCACGGAGAGAATTATGGATGACTTGGATTTTACTGCGAAGTAGAAGCTTTAGGGGGTTGTTTCTCTGTTACGTGACGAGGCATACGAGTGGTGGCTTATGGTTAAGAAGGGCACTCAGCCCAACCAATTGACTTGAGATTATTTTAAGACTATGTTCCAGGGTAAGTATGTAAGGGCCAGCTACATTGATGCCAGGAGGCGTGAGTTCCTTAGTCTCACCCAGGGAGACCGTTCAATGGCTGAGTATGAGGCCGAGTTCTTGAGGTTGAGTCGTTATGCGCGAGGCATGGTGGCGATAGAGTATGAGCGCTGTGTCTAGTTTGAGGATGGTCTTAGGGACAGTTTGTAATTTCTGATAGCTCCACAGAGGGTGCGTGAGTTTGTTGTTCTGGTCAAGAAGGCCAAGATTGCTGAGGAGGTCAAGCGCGCTAAGCGCCAAAACTGAGAGAAAGGTAAGAATAAGAGGGAACTGGAGCTCCCGAGTTCTGTGATGAGGCCTAAGAAAAAGGCCAGACCTGATGGGCCAGTCAAAGTTAGGGCCCCTGTTACACCTACTAAGGTGGCGTTGTGTGGGCACGTTGGTAGACGCCATCCAGGTGTGTGTTGGAGGACTACTGAGGCGTGCTTGAGATGTGGGTCAATTAAGCACCGTGTTCGAAATTGTCTGTTAAGAATTGATCAAGCGCAAGCTCCGATTACTGGACTGCACAGCCACCGAGGGTAGTTTAGCAGCCACCTAGAGGTCGAGGTCAAGCTAGGGATCGTAACGGTATGAGCCGAGGATAGAGAGCACCGGGTAGAGGTGCTGGATTGTCTGAGGCGAGGCAGCCTGCTTTGGTTTATGCTGCTCGTCGCTGTCAGGACCGAGATGCTCTAGACGTCATTACGGGTACATTTTTAATATTTGATGTACCTTATCTTGCACTAATAGACATAGGCTCTACACACTCCTATGTAGCTAGCACTGTGTCTGAGACTTTAGGGATTTCAGTTGAGGATACTTCTAGTGCGGTGACTGTTGAGTCCTTTGTGGCAATCCGTTTGAGTTAGTAAATTTTATAAGGACGTTTTGTTAGAGGTTAAAGGGACAATATTTCTAACTGATCTAATAGAGCTTCCGTTTGGGGAGTTCGATCTAATTTTGGGAATAGATTGGTTGGTTAAACACCGGGTGAGTCTGGATTGTACGGTGAAAAGGGTTGTCTTATGAACTAAGGAGAATAGTGAGGTAGTGGTGATTGGGGAACGACGTGACTACCTAACAAATGTAATCTCAGCTTTGGTAGTGAAAAAGTTAGTTTGGAAAAGATGTGAGGCATTCTTAGCCTACATTAGTGTTTTTAATTCTAGGGACTCTTCGGTCAAGGACATCAGAACTGTGAGGGATTTTTCATATGTGTTTCCAAAGGAGCTACTAGGATTACCTCCAAACTGTGAGGTGGAGTTTAGGATTGAGCTGATCCCTGGTACAACTCTGATGTCTATCGCCCCTTACAAAATGGCACCGAAAGAGCTGACAGAACTTAAGGCTCAGATTCAAGAGCTGTTAGACCGTGTGTTCATTCGTCCCAATGTGTCTCCGTGGGGAGCACTTATTCTATTTGTAAAGAAGAAAGATGGGACGATGAGGATATGCATCGATTATTGACAGCTGAATAAGCTAATGATTAAGAACAACTACCCACTTCCGAGGATAGACGACTTATTCGACTAGTTTAGAGGGGTTTCTATGTTTTCTAAGATCGATATGCATTCGGGCTATCATCAGTTGAGAGTTAAGGAGGCCGATGTGCATAAAATGAAATTTAAGACTCGTTATGGACATTACTAGTTCCTAGTTATGCCTTTTGGTTTGACTAATGCACCAATGACATTTATGGATTTGATGAACCGAGTATTTCAACCCTACCTAGATTAGTTTGTGGTGGTGTTCATCGACGACATCTTGATATATTCTAAGATAGAGGACCAGCATGATGAGTATCTCAGAGTGGTTCTATAGATTCTACGTGAGAAACAGTTGTGTGTGAAATTCAGCAAGTGTGAGTTCGACTTTGGGAAGTGACATTTCTAGGACATGTAGTTTCTTCTGAGGGGATATGAGTCGATCCTCATAAGGTTGAGGCTGTGCTGGATTGGAAGCAGCCGAAGAATATGTCTGAGATCCGCAGCTTTCTAGGGCTGGTAGGATATTATCGATGTTTCGTAGAAGGGTTCTTCTTGATCGCAGCTCCAATGACTAAGCTACAGCGTAAGGGAGTTCCTTTCGTTTGGACTGATACTTAGTAGGAGAGTTTTGATAAGCTTAAAACTTTTTTGACACAAGCTCCTGTTCTGATACAGGCTGAGCCTGGTAGGGACTTTATGGTTCATAATGATGCATCGCATGTGGGTCTGGGTTGTGTTTTGATGCAAGATGGGAAGGTAGTTGCTTATGCATCTCGACAGCTCAAAACTCATGAGGCTAATTACCCGTTGCACAATTTGGAATTGGCAGCAGCTGTCTTCACTCCAAAAATTTGGAGGCATTACTTGTATGGGGAAAAGTGTATCATCTACATGGATCACAAAAGCCTCAAGTATCTCCTCACTCAGAAGGAGTTGAATCTTAGGTAGCGTAGATGGATTAAGCTGCTTAAGGATTATGACTGCACTATCGAGTACCATCTCGATAAGGCTAATGTAGTGGCCGATGCCTTAAGTCGTAGGGCTATGACCGATCTAAGGGCGATGTTTGCTCGCCTCAGTTTATTTGATGATGGTGGTTTGCTGGTGGAGCTTCAGGTTAAGCCGACATAGATTGAACAGATTCGAGGTAAATAGTTACGGGAGAAGTCTCTAGACTTGCGGTTTCATCTGGTTGAGAATGGTGGCACTACTGATTTTAGGATTAATAAGGATGGGGTATTGTGTTTCCGCAATTAGATTTGCATACCGAATGATGGGGATTTGAGACTGTCGATTCTAAGAGAGGCGCATAGTAGCCCTTGTGCTATGCATCCTGGCGGAAATAAAATGTACCAAGATCTATAAGAGTTGTACTGGTGGCCAAGGTTGAAACGTAAAGTTACTGACTCCATTTGATTCAAGATCGACTGAAAGCAGCTTCTGATAGGCAAAAGTCTTCTACAGATCTAAAACGATAAGAGATAGAGTATTTTGTGGAGGACTTCGTCTTTCTCAAGGTCTCACCATGGAAGAAGATTTTAAGGTTCGATCGTAAGGCAAGCTGAGCCCTCGATTTAGTGGGTCGTACCAGATTCTGAAACGAGTAGGACTGATTACTTATCAGTTAGAGTTACTTCTAGAGCTTGACCGAATTCATGACGTGTTCCATGTCTTGATGTTGAGACGCTACCACTCTGATCCCACGCACATTGTTCCTGTGGAAGAGATTGAGGTTAGACAAGATCTAAAGTTTAAGGAGGAGTTCAAATTCTAGATCATGTTGTTAAGGTTCTGTGAAGGAAGTCTATCCCCTTAGCAAAGGTGCTTTGGCAGAATCATAGCACTTAGGAGGCTACGTGAGAGCCTGAGGATGCGATGCGTTAGCAGTATCCTCATCTGTTCTGATCAGGTAAGTTTTGAGGCTGAAATTTTCTTTTAAGGGGGTAGAGTTGTTACACCCCAATAGTTATATTTTTGTTTCTGTGAATTTATGACACAACTGTGTATCTGCTTCAGTGGTTATGTGTTCTAGGAGTGTTTGACAAGTCTTGAGTTCAAGCCTTAGCTTAGGCAAAATTTTGGTATTTTTCTGATTAAAGCCTAAACCTTGTTCAATAGGCTTATATTTAAGTATCTGTAGAAGCATATCAGAATGGGCCTGCTGGTCTGATGGTTAGGTGGAGTGCTAGAGTGCTAGAGGTTCTGTGTTTGATTCTCTACGTCGGCTTTATTTTTGTGTGGTTGTGGGGAAAAGTTTGAGTTGGTTCAGAAACCTGAGTAGTGGAGAGAATTTAGGAGAAAATCACTAGGGGTTATCAGTTTTCAATTTTATTGTTTCCTTTTTAGTAATTTCGGCTACCCCTTTCTCCCTTTCCTCTCTTTTTGCTACCGATTCCCCTCTTTTTTCTCTTTGTGCTACCGAAATTCTTTGTTTTCCTTCCTTATTCGACTTTACATTCTTCTTTGCTTGCAATCATCCTGTTTTATCACTGTTGGGGCGCGGGTGATAAGTTTTCAGTTTATTAACTCGTTTATTATGTTGATTAAGTTTTCGGCCCACACGGGTGAACCACATGGGCATGTGGGATCTTAGGCCAAGCCGTGTGATCTACACGGGCAGGCCACATGGGCGTGTGAGCCCATTTTTATGAAATGATCTGTAAGGTTGTACGGGCTATCCAAGTCGACTATGGACCTACCGTAGGGTCAGTAAGCGCTACATAGACCCCTCATTAGGTATTCTGACTATCTGATTTCTGTGTCGAGCATGAACTGAATGTATGATCTGATATATTGCATAATAGCATGTCATTATTGTATGTTTCATTGCATCAGGGTTGGGATAATTATATTTGGAGGAAGTATTCTGAAAGGTTTCTAAGCCTGATATCTGGCAGCTCAGTTGCTACTATTTTCCTTATGAGCCGCATTTCAGTACAGTATGGTGTGTAGGGATGGGTGGGTTGATTATATCCCCACATGGTGTGTAAGGCTAGACGGAGATGGTGTCTAGAGGCTGGTGGGTAGGATTCTGATATGCTGATCTGCATTCTGTATTTGATTGGGCTGAGGCCTAATATGTTTCTGACTCTATATCTGAGCTGGGCTAACCTGTTGTAACAGCCGAAAATTAGGTCTAGTCGGAACAGTGGTTTTGGGACCACAAACCCGACGAGAAAAATTTTATTCTTATTATATTTTTATAGTCTATAAATTTATGAAAATATTTCGTAAAAATTTCGTTCGAAAATTTTGACGTTTGGGCACTCAATTTAGTCAAAAGGACTAAATTGTAAAAAGTGCAAAAGTTGAATTCTTTATATATGAGGTGCCTAATTGTTATGAGCTCTAAATTGAAAGTCCTTATGTGACAATTAGTCCTTTAATAAGTTAGTGGATGGATATTTGTTTGGTATTTTTGAAATTTGGTTGAAATTAAAAGGGTAATTTTGTAAATTAATTAAAATGACCTAATAAGACAAAAATGATAAAAGCTATCATTTTTTTTCATTCTTTCTTCTTGAACCGTGGGAAAGAACCAAAAATGGCAGCCATGAGCTCCATTCGGCCAAGCTTCTATGGCTTATATAGGTACGATTTTTGTCCCGTTTTTAATAATGTTTATATTTTTGAGATCCCCGAAGCTTAAATTTTCTATTTCTACCAATTGATTAAAGGGAAATTAGAGTTTAAAAATTTACCCATTCATGATATGGTTGTGTTTTGATGATTTATAGTAGATAATGAATGTTTGATGTGTTAAATACGAGTTTTATTCAATGAATTTCGGTAAAAATGTCAAAAAGGGGTTAAATTGTAAAAGTTATAAATTGGTCATAAGTATGTGAATTAGTGAAAATTTGGAGTTGTCTAGAAGAGAAAAATGTTCAGCATGTCTTAAACCTTATAGAAATTGAATAAAAATTATTTTACGAGCCTAGGGATAAAAGTGTAATTTTTGAAAAGTTAGGGGCATAATTGTAAATTTTACAAAACTTGATATATGAATTGAATTGGTTAGTGTGTTGATAAAATGTGTTAAATAAGTGTTATTTGACATGTTAGATCAAGAAAACATGAAATTTTGGTTTAAGATCGGGGAAGAACAAAGTTGTGTGCTAAGTCAAGAAAGTTAGCCGTTTCGGCATTTGAGGTAAGTTGGTATGATAATAATACTGCAATAATGTTGTAATTTATATTTGAAAGTTAAATTTAGTGAATTAATTGAATTATGTTAAATTAAATGTTATGGTGCCAAGTTTATGAATTGATTTAAAAATATGTCTATGGTACATGAAATGCATTGAATTATCATACATAAATGTGATTTCTATGATTATGGGTATTATGAGCAATTGTAAGTTCATATGATTTTCAATAATGCAATGTGTAATTTAATGTTATTGCCTTGATATTAAATGAGATGTAAGTTTATATGTAAGTAATACATCAATTTTAATTATATTATGATATTTTATAATAATATTGAAAATATGTTTGTTGATAATTACTTGATTGGTGAAATTGTTGGAAAAGAGAGAGAAATCCCGGTTGAACCTTCAGAAAGATTGGATGATACAGATGGTATGTAGCTAGGTCACATGTATGGTGCTGAGTGCACATCATGTGTACAAGAGAGCTACGAGCCATTATTATGTAGCTAGGTCGCATGGGTGATACTATGTGTACACCATGTAGACAAGAGAGCTACGGGATATATGTAGCTAGGTCGCATGCGTGGTTCCAGGTGAAGGACACCATGTAGACAAGAGAGTTACGAGATAAACTGGCTAGGTCACATGGGTGGTACTAAGTGTTCACCATGTGTACAAGGGAGCCGAACTTTATGATGGGTGGAGCTATGTGCTGAAACAGCCAAGTATCGAGGATTGATCCGAAGTGTTCAACGGGAAACTTACTATGTACTGCTTTGTGAGTTTTGTGATGAATAAGTGCAGGAAATTGGTTATGTGGATGATGTGTTCATTAAGTGACCGGGATGTTGTAAGGTTATAAACAAATAAGTTATACATGAGGATGATTTTATGGTGACCTTGTAATCATGGGCCTATACTTGTGATGTATGAAATTTGGTGAAAATGATTTGTGATATGTATGTTAAAATGAGGTTAATACAACGAAAGTGTGAAAGAGTGAATTAGCAATAAAATTGTTTTGGACAGTAGCAGTGATGTGAATTTGAAAAATCACCAAAAATAGTAGGAATTTAATTATAGGCTGAATGAGATATGAAATTATATCTTACTGAATCTATTTTCATATAAAAGAAACAAAGCAAGCAAAGAAGTTCTATATTTTGAGATATTTATATTTTTGTGAGACTGGTTCAGAATGATTACGTGATCCCCTGTTCTGACTTGGTAAAATCATCATAAATTGTACAAAAATAATTATGGGGCATGGTTTATATTCTTAGAAACCTCAATGAGTCTAATTTTTATTGGAATAATCAAAAATATTATTTGAATTCTGTACAATGAGATTACTGAGTTTTTATATAGAGAGGTCAGAATTTTCAGACAGTGAAATAGAGAAAACTTTAAGAAAAATCTGGTATTGATTGGCAAAACCAAAAATTCTGAAAATTTTATGGGAGAAATTTATATGAGTATAGCTTCAAGAAAAATTTACGAAACTAAATTTTGAGTTCTGTAGCTTAAGAAATAATTAAATTAGCGACTATGATTATGGAAAACAGCCTTAGCTGATCTTATGTAAAAAGATGAAATCATGTGATTAATGATTCTATTTTCTTGAGCATATTTATTGAGGAATGGGATAATATTGTTAATTAAATTGCTTATTATTATTAATATGCCAACTAACTAAGCTTTTAAGCTTACACCATTTTCATATTTCTCTTAGTGTTGTCAGGTTGGCTCGGGGTTGGAGATCGTCGGAAGTATCATCACACTATTAGTTTATCAAATTAGAATAATGGTAATTCTTATTTATTATCAAATAAGTGGCATGTATAGATAATTAGTTATTGATATTAAGTAATATTATGATTTGGCCAAATGTATAGGCTCATTTTTGCTTCATTGTATATAGCCATAAGATTTGGCTCATAATGGTTAAAGTTATGTAAACCTATTTTATGTATGTAAAATAAAACAAAATAAAATAAAAAAATTTCTAAGTGTCTGAAAGATTTCAGTTTGTTCCCGAACCAATTTCAATGATTGTTTTGGGCCCCGTAGGAATTTGACGAAATTTTATGTCTCGGTTTTAAAAGATTACAAGTATTCAAGTCCGGTAATATCTCGTAACCTGTTCCGGCATCAGATACGGGTAAGGGGTGTTACATTTAGTGGTATCAGAGCATGGTTTAGTCGATTCTCTAACTAACATAGCAAGCGTGAGAGTCTAGTTATACATGCCACAAATATGTGATAGTGTGATGTCTCCCGGCGCTAATGAGGACCATTTTGTTTAAAATGAAGTATCCTCCAACCGAGCTACATCTGACCATTTGATAGCGATATTGAAGTATTTGAATAAAGTGTAGCTATGATGTGTTAAACTCGGAAAGGTATGAATAAGAATTCGTGATATATGTATATGTGATAATATGTGAGATGAAAGTTTATATAGTGATATATTTATTCATATTTGTTTGGCCTTCATATGTTGTTGCATGCTTGACTAAATTGATTAGTAAATGTGATGACTAAAGTTATTCAAAATTTATAGAATGTATGAGTGAGTGCACTTGTTTGAAATGAGATAATTGGAAATTTTGTGTAAGACAGATATGAATAATAAATTGTTTGAAGTGGATAGTATAATTATAATGACATATGTGGATAATGAAAAATGTGTCATATAGATATATGTGAGAATTGAGTTAGGGGCTGTACGACCTCACCCCCTTACCGATGAGGTGTTTATAACGGAAATTCATGAGAATCATGTTGATTAAGTTCCTAAGTGTGGAATCAAAGAGTTCAGTGATAAAATAATTATAGATATGACCAGAGGCTGAGAATGGTTGACAAGTGAAGGACAGAGTTAGAGAAATATCAGAGTTGACTGAGTTATCTTGGGATTCAAATTGATGATAGAGTGTTTCTGAAAGTATCGTCTTGAAAACAATTAGTTAGTGATGCTGGAAATTATGAGAAAGATACTAAACCTCACTCAGGTAAGATTTTCGAGGACAAAAATCTCTAAAGGGGGGAGAGTTGTAACAGCCCAAAATTGGGTCTAGTCGGAACAGTGGTTTTGGGACCACAAACCCGACGAGAAAAATTTTATTTTTATTATATTTTTATAGTCTATGAATTTATGAAAATATTTCGTAAAAATTTCGTTCGAAAATTTTGACATTTGGGCACACAATTTAGTCAAAAGGACTAAATTGTAAAAAGTGCAAAAGTTGAGTTCTTTATATATGAGGTGCCTAATTGTTATGAGTTCTAAATTGAAAGTCCTTATGTGATAATTAGTCCTTTAATAAGTTAGTGGATGGATATTTGTTTGGTATTTTTGAAATTTGGTTGAAATAAAAAGGGTAATTTTGTAAATTAATTAAAATGACCTAATAAGACAAAAATGATAAAAGCTATCATTTTTTTTCATTCTTTCTTCTTCAACCGTGGGAAAGAACCAAAAATGGCAGCCATGGATGAGCTCCATTCGGCCAAGCTTCTATGGTTTATATAGGTACGGTTTTTGTCCTGTTTTTAATAATTTTGTATTTTTGAGATCCCCGAAGCTTAAATTTTCTATTTCTACCAATTGATTGAAGAGAAATTAGAGTTTAAAAATTTACCCATTCAAGATATGGTTGTGTTTTGATGATTTATAGTAGATAATGAATGTTTGATGTGTTAAATACGAGTTTTATTCAATGAATTTCGGTAAAAATGTCAAAAAGGGGTTAAATTGTAAAAGTTATAAATTGGTCATAAGTGTGTGAATTAGTGAAAATTTGGAGTTGTCATAAAAGAGAAAAATGTTCAGCATGTCTTAAACCTTATAGAAATTGAATAAAAATTATTTTACGAGCCTAGGGGTAAAAGTGTAATTTTTGAAAAGTTAGGGGGCATAATTGTAAATTTCACAAAATTTAATATATGAATTGAATTGGTTAGCTTGTTGATAAAATGTGTTAAATAAGTGTTATTTGACATGTTAGATCAAGAAAACATGAAATTTTGGTTTAAGATCGGGGAAGAACAAAGTTGTGTGCCAAGTCAAGAAATTTAGCCGTTTCGGCATTTGAGGTAAGTTGGTATGATAATAATACTGCAATAATGTTATAATTTATATTTGAAAGTTAAATTTAGTGAATTAATTGAATTATGTTAAATTAAATGTTATGGTGCCAAGTTTATGAATTGATTTAAAAATATGTCTATGGTACATGAAGTGCATTGAATTATCATACATAAATGTGATTTCTATGATTATGGATATTATGAGCAATTGTAAGTTCATATGATTTTTAATAATGCAATGTGTAATTTAATGTTATTGCCTTAATATTAAATGAGATGTAAGTTTATATGTAAGTAATACATCAATTTTACTTATATTATGATATTTTATAATAATATTGAAAATATGTTTGTTGATAATTACTTGATTGGTGAAATTGTTGGAAAAGAGAGAGAAATCCCAGTTGAACCTTCGAAAAGATTGGATGATATAGATGGTATGTAGCTAGGTCACATGCATGGTGCTGAGTGCACATCATGTGTACAAGAGAGCTATGAGACATTATGATGTAGCTAGGTCGCATGGGTGATACTATGTGTACACCATGTAGAAAAGAGAGCTACGGGATATATGTAGCTAGGTCGCATGCGTGATTCTAGATGAAGGACACCATGTAGACAAGAGAGTTACGAGATAAACTGCCTAGGTCACATGGGTGGTACTAAGTGTTCACCATGTGTACAAGAGAGCTGAACTTTATGATGGGTGGAGCTATGTGCTGAAGCCGCCAAGTATCGAGGATTGATCCGAAGTGTTCAATGGGAGACTTACTATGTACTGCTTTGTGAGTTTTGTGATGAATAAGCTATTAGGTCCTTTTTCAAAATTAAGCACACAAATAGTTAAATTTTCACACGAGACTTTCACACATGTCAATTCACTTATAGAAGGCACGGAAAAATAATATTAAAATATTTTACTGACTCAAATTTGTGGCCCCGAAACCACTATTCTGACTAGGGTCAAAACTGTACTGTTACAATTCTCCCCCCTTAGGGATTTTCGTCCCCAGAAATCTTATTGTTAAACAAATTTGGATATTGCTGCTTATAGTATCTTTAGGCTCCCACATGGCCTCTTCAATACCTTGTCGATGCCTCATCACTTTAACTAACGAAATTTTCTTATTCCGTAATTCTTTAACCTCGTGAGCTAAGATACGGATCAGTTTTTCTTCGTAAGTCATATCTGACTGAATCTCAATTTCAGACGGAGGAATCACATGCGAAGGATCGGATCTATATCGTCGAAGCATCGATACATGAAACACATTATTTATCTTTTCTAACTCTGGTAGAAACAACAATCTATAGGCTACTGGCCCAATACGCTCGATAATCTCATACGGCCCGATGAACCTCAGACTCAATTTGCCTTTTCTACCAAACCAAAGCACTTTCTTCCACGGAGACACTTCCAAAAACACTTTATCGCCGATCTCAAACTCAATGTCTTTTCTTTTCAAATCCGCATATGATTTCTGATGACCGGAAGCTGCTTTCAAATTATCTCGGATCACTTTTACTTTCTGTTCAGTTTCTTTTATCAAATCAATCCTGTGAATCTTATTTTTGCTGAGCTTAGTCCAATACAAAGGTGTACGGCATTTGCGACCATATAAAGCTTTGTATGGTGCCAGTTTAATGCTCGACTGAAAACTATTATTATAAGCAAATTCAATCAAAGGCAAATATTGTTCCCACTTACCTTCAAACTCAAGAATGCAACATCTCAACATATCCTCGAGTATCTGAATAATCCGCTCAGATTGACCATTTGTTTACGGATGAAAAGCGGTACTAAAGTGCAATTTAGTACCCAGAGCATCTTGCAACTTTTTCTAGAATCGCAATGTAAATCTCGGGTCTCTATCTAACACTATCGACAATGGCACACCATGCAATCTCACGATATATCAGAAATGTATAACTCAACTAATTTATCAAGTGAGTAATCAGATCGAACCAGAATAAAATGAGCTAATTTCATCAAACGATCAACTACAACTGAAATTGCATCTTTCTTTCTCGGAGACAGGGGCAAACCCGAAACAAAATCCATGGTCACTCGATTCCATTTCCAATCTGGAACCATAATCGGTCGTAACAAACCAGATGACACCTGATGTTCAGCTTTAACTTGCTGACAGATCAAACATTTAGAAACAAATTCAGAGATATCTCTTTTCATTTCAGACCACCAATAATGTTGTTTTAGATCATTATACATTTGCGTACTACCTGGATGCACAGATAAACGACTACTGTGAGCTTCACTCAGAATCATCTGAATTAACTCTGGATTTCTCAAAACACAAATTCAATCTCGAAATCTTAAACAACTATTTTTATCAATTTTGAATTATGAACCAGTCTTTATATCATACTGAGCTTGTTTAAATGAAATCTCATTATCAATCTTCTTAGCTTCGATAATCTACTGGAAGAACAAAGGTCTTGCTTTTAATTCAGCTAAAACTAAACATCATCGGGAAAAACCAAATGAACGTTCATCGCACGCAGAGCAAATAATGATTTTCGACTCAAAGCATCAGTAACAACATTTGCTTTTCCTGGGTGATAATCAATCACAAGTTCGTAGTCTTTTACCAGTTCTAACCATCTTCTCTGTTACAGATTTAAATCTTTCTGAGTCATCAAATACTTCAAACTCTTATGATCAGAGTATACGTGACACTTCCCACCAAACAAGTAATGGTGCCAAATCTTTAGAGCAAACACAATCGCAGCTAACTCAAGATCATGCGTCGAATTGTTCTTTTCGTGCAGCTTTAACTGTCTCGAAGCATAAGTAGTGACTTTTCCTTCTTGCATTAAAACACATCCCAGACTGATCATGTAATATCCTAGTTTTGGGCCTAGTCGAAATAGTGGTTTTGAGACCACAAATCTGAGATAGAAATAATTTTTTTATAACTATTTTGAGGTCTATGATATGATTGCATGATTGTGTGAAAATTTCGTGAAGAAATTCTATGCATAAAGTGTTTAATTTGAAATTAGGGACTAAATTGAATAAATTGCAAAACTTGTGTTCTAGAAGTATTTTGCATAAAATTGAATTATATTATTAATTAGAGGTCCTTAAATAGAAATTTTACCAATTTTTAAAAAAATTGGACAAAAATGGGCTTGGAAGGGTAAAAATTTAAAGAATAGTAAAAAGGGCATTTTGGTCATTTAGGGGTAAAATGAATTAAAAGACAAATTTTAAAGCCCAAATGTGTCCATCTTCAACCCCATGGCCGAATATAGCAAGGAGAAACCATGGCTAGGGTTTTTCAAGCTTCCAAGCTCGATTAGCAAGGAAAACTGAAATTCGGGCTAAAATGGGGAAAATACCAAGTTGTGGATGAAATGGTAAAAGTAGCCATTTTCGCATACGAGGTAAGTTCATATGTAAATGTTGGTAACATAGTTATTATTTTAAATGTTTTTATGTTATTTAAATGATATGATAATTATTATGAAATATTATACTCGTGATAAGTGTTTGATAATATGTCAAATTATGTGATATACTTGGAAAATGTGAAATACTACCGAGTATCGATATCGGCAATCCGTAGGAGATGGTTGAGACACATGATTGGGAAAATGGTCCCGTTGAACCTTAGGAATGGATTAGGATACAAGTGACATGTCACTAGGATATTTGGGCATCCGAACTCGTTGAGTTGAGTCTGAGTTCACTTATGGATGCGAATGTCCGAACTCGTTGAGTTGAGTCCGAGTTCGAGAGATGTAACTAGGCATCCGAGCTCGTTGAGTTGAGTCCGAGTTCACTTATGGATGTGAATGTCCGAACTCGTTGAGTTGAGTCCGAGTTCCAGAGATGTAACTAGGCATCCGAGCTCGCTGAGTTGAGTCTGAGTTCACTTATGGATGCGAACGCCCGAGCTCATTGAGTTGAGTTCGAGTTCACTTATAGGTGGGTTACATGGTAGCTTGGCTACATATGTGGCACTTATGTGCAAACTTTCCATGTATCCAAATTATATTCTGATATGTTCAACGGGTAAAAGTCTACTCAAATGGAGGAATACTCGAGATGAAAGGGATGTACTGGTAAGTGTTGTGAAATGGATACTTTGAACAGGTATGTACTTAACCCTCGGATTGAAAACTCGATATAATAACAAAATGGTAAGATGATAAATGAAAATGTGATATGAATGTCTTGGTGATGATTATGCAAATGATGTTTTATGTTTGCTTATATAGTTGTGTTACTTGCTATTTGCATGTAACTTACTAAGCTTTTATGCTTACTCCCTCCTTTTCATTCCTTGTAGTTTTGACAAGCTAGCTCAGAAATCGGGAACGGTCGGAGGCTTGCTCACACTATCTGTAACACCCCAAACCCGGCCTAGATGCTATGGCCGAATCTGACGTGTCACACGTGTTTAAAAATCCATGTTTCGTTTGATTGACTAGAAAACCGCCTAAAGCTGGCTAACCAAAGTAAATGGAGGCTGGGCACCAGGTAGGTATCCGAAACGGAGGAGGTGAGCCATGAAGGCTGCTTAAGTACCAAGCTCCCGGATAGAACCAATCCTAGACATGCACACAACCATTGCCACACTTTGGTAAACGAGTTGAAATCTCCTCTAAGTGGTTATCTTTGTTAAACCAATTATGAGTGTCATTGTGTTATTTTGAAAACAGGTATCATTTTGAAAATGTGTCCTAAGTCTAGCCCATTTTGATCATTATCAGAAAATATAGAGTTATTCAAAAATAATCCCAAATAAATAGTTAAAATGGCCTTATTACAACCCAAGTATAAATAATATTGAAAGTGAAGATAAACTGAAAGAAAACCGTTTATTTGTCGGTAAGTCCAAACGTGATCATCATGGCCACCCCAAATCCCCTCCGGCTCCAAGTCTCCACATCAAGGCTCACCTGTAAGGATAAGGAAGAAAAGGGGGTACTTTGGTAATTTTACAAGTCGAAGGTATTTCAGTAATTTGGTGAACTAAAGTATTCTAAACAGGGATAACAATACGAATGGGCCTAAAGCCTATTCTCGGCCCAAATGGGCCCATATGCTCATGTGGCCCTTTTAGCCCAAATCTAGCCACAGATACGAGATTCACCTAGCCTAGTCCAATATTTACTACACAATCAAACAACTTATCCATTTGGGCCCGTAGGCCCATTGGGCCCACATGGCCCCTTTCGGCCCATCGCGGCCCGAAGTAGCCATCCTACAGATAGAGTAGTGAGAAATACACACCTGATAGGAGACTGGAGTTAATCCACGCTCCGAGCACTCTTAGCTGACGCCCAACCCAAACGAGCACGCCATAAAGCGAAAGGGATCAGCCAAGAAAGGTACATTTACTCTCCTCATGGTTCTCTCTATTTAAAACCAGCTTCACATCCACTCTTATGTTAGCTTCCCGATGTGGGATCCCTCCTCATCAGAGTTTAAATTCAACGCCAACTCTTGCCGCCCCCTGTTAGCAAAATAAATGCTCTTTGCTTGCCATGAGTTTCGAACCCTGGACCTCCTTGCCAACTTCATGACGCCACCTTCCTGCCTCTTATGTGGCGCTACTTTGCCACTAGACCACAAGGCTTTTTGTGTCACAACTTCTCCAACAATATTCTTAAAGCCTACCTACTACACCTGTGGTTTGATTCACCTTAAACCAAAATTTTTGCTAGAGTCCGTGTTTGAACCCAAGACTTCTCCAACACTTCTCAAAGACACTTAACCACTAAAATAAGCCTTCATTAATGAAATTTACATACACAATGAAATATTATAAACCGCCTTCAACCGCTCCCATGCTCAAGGCCCAAAACTTCTAGGCCCAAATTCGGGTGTTACAACTCTACCTCCTTAAAGAAATTTCATCCTCGAAATTTCCAACTATCAACTAACCAGTATTACTCAAGTCAAACCATCATGCTACTATGCTACATTGCACACTCTGATCTAAATAATTTTAATACACCCCGTAACATCTAATTACCGAAATAAAGAAACGTTTATCAAGCACGCATACAACTCGTAACACATATTCAAATAGAATAAACTTGGCAATCCCGAGCTCGATGCTCCTTGGACCCACATCTAAAGCATGCTCCCGTCTTCCTATGGCATTCACCAGGATGACGCCCATTATAGTTCTTGTAGGTTGGAAAGTTGGTCGTGTCTTAACATGTTTCACAGAACGAGGCTTGGTTTTCTGAGAACTAGAATCCTTCCTCTTCAGACACTCCAAGCACCCTACTTGAAGCGTTTCCCTAATTTCCTTAACCTTGGTCTCCAGTACTTCTTCTACCACTTTCCTTACTAACTCGGCCAGTGCCTCAGTCCTAAGCTCCGAGTTACCGCTACCCGAGGTTGGCAGACTTTACTTACCCTCAGAATCCATATTAATACTCTACATTACCAATACACATATCAAATAACTATAAAGATCTTTAAAAAAAAATTTCTATTTATTCATATGTCTTATGCAGAGATAGTATCTTAAAGTTTCTATTTTCACAGAATCATAGCCTAGCTACAGTCTCGGTATTCTAGAGTTTTACAGCTCTACCCTATCTAGAGTATCATAGTAGGGTCTCAGTTCTATTCATAGCATCACATCATTATCACATAATGTAAAGAGAATGTACTTACAGACTTGGTGTCGGGGATTCAGTGCGACACTTCTTTATCATTCCATTTAAAACTCAAAAACCATTTTTTGATCACCGAAAATAGAAATTTAAAAAAAAAAATTTGATTTGAAAACACCTTTATTTTGAAACTCTTGATTTTAACCCCGTTTAAAAACAGAAAAAACTTGAACCATTTTAACATATATACCTTGTAAAACATCTTTGAAAAAACTTCCCAATACCATTTCCAAAAATACCCTTCTTAGGCCTAAGTTTACGAAAAAAAATTTTAGACCCAATCCACAGTAGAGTTGTTGCAACTGGACTCGATACCACTAAATGTAACACCCCAAACCCGCCTAGACGCTTATGGCGAATCGACGTGTCACACGTGTTTAAAAATCCATGTTTCGTTTGATTGACTAGAAAACCGCCTAAAGTCGGCTAACCAAAGTGAATGGAGGTCGGGCACCGGTGAGGTATCCAAACGGAGGAGGTGAGCCATGAAGGCCATGCGCTTAAGTACCAAGCTCCCTGGATAGAACCAATCCTAGACATGCCCACAACCATTGCCACACTTTGGTAAACGAGTTGAAATCTCCTCTAAGTGGTTATCTTTGTTAAACCAATTATGAGTGCCGTTGTGTTATTTTGAAAACAGTATCATTTTGAAAATGTGTCCTAAGTCTAGCCCATTTTGATCATTATCGGAAAATATAGAGTTATTCAAAAATAATCCCAAATAAATAGTTAAAATGGCCTTATTACAACCCAAGTATAAATAATATTGAAAGTGAAGATAAACCGAAAGAAAACCGTTTATTTGTCGATGAAGTCCAAACGTGATCATCATGGCCACCCCAAATCCCCTCCTACCCAAGTCTCCACATCAAGGCTCACCTGTAAGGATAAGGAAGAAAAGGGGGTACTTTGGTAATTTTACAAGTCGAAGGTATTTCAGTAATTTGGTGAACTAAAGTATTCTAAACAGGGATAACAATACGAATGGGCCTAAAGCCTATTCTCGGCCCAAATGGGCCCATATGCTCATGTGGCCCTTTTAGCCTAAATCTAACCACAGATACGAGATTCACCTAGCCTAGTCCAATATTTACTACACAATCAAACAACTTATCCATTTGGGCCCGTAGGCCCATTGGGCCCACATGGCCCCTTTCGGCCCATCGCGGCCCGAAGTAGCCATCCTACAACTAGAGTAGTAAGAAATACACACCTGATAGGAGACTGGAGTTAATCCACGCTCCGAGCACTCTTAGCCGACGCCCAACCCAAACGAGCACGCCATAAAGCGAAAGGGATCAGCCAAGAAAGGTACATTTACTCTCCTCATGGTTCTCTCTATTTAAAGCCAGCTTCACATCCACTCTTATGTTAGCTTCCCGATGTGGGATCCCTCCTCATCAGAGTTTAAATTCAACGCCAACTCTTGCCGCCCCCTGTTAGCAAAATAAATGCTCTTTGCTTGCCATGAGTTTCGAACCCTGGACCTCCTTGCCAACTTCATGACGCCACCTTCCTGCCTCTTATGTGGCGCTACTTTGCCACTAGACCACAAGGCTTTTTGTGTCACAACTTCTCCAACAATATTCTTAAAGCCTACCTACTACACCCAGGGTTTGATTCACCTTAAACCAAAATTTTTGCTAGAGTCCAGGTTTGAACCCAAGACTTCTCCAACACTTCTCAGCACACTTAACCACTAAAATAAGCCTTCATTAATGAAATTTACATACACAATGAAATATTATAAACTGCCTTCAACCGCTCCCAAGCTCAAGGCCCAAAACTTCTAGGCCCAAATTCAGGGTGTTACACTATCCGTGTATCATCTTGGCATAATGGCTTGTATATTTCGAGCATGACATGTATAGCATTATAATATTTCGAGCATGGCATGTATAGCATTATAATCATTTTATGTATATGGTCTTATGATATGGTTATTGAGTGGTATGGAAATGCTTGGTAATGATTAGCCATTGGAATGGCTAATCATGATCATATTTGGTGTTTTGTATGCTAAATTGCTAGCTAATCCATGGAAACCATGAAATAGGTAAAATTTACCATAAAATAAATTTAGACACCAGCAGTGATGTGAGTTTGAAAAATAATTAAAAATAGTATAGATATAATTAGATGATTAATAGAATATGGAATTGAAGAATTATGAACCTATTTTCATATGGATGGAACAAAACAGGTATATGAGTTATATTTTATGAGATGTTTAAATTTTTGTGAAACAGGGCCAGAGCGATTTCTGGATCCCCTATTCTGACTTTGGAAATTCACCATAAATTTTACAAAGATAATTAGAAGTCATGCTTTATATTTACAGATTCCTTATTGAGTGTAGTTTTATTAGAAACAAACGGCATAGTCATTGGAACTCTATACAGGGAGATATCTGATTCGTAATTCACAGAGGTCAGAGCAGTCAAACCCTAAAATAGGGGATAGTTTAACTAATAAACTGTACTAATTGGTCTGACAAAAAAATTCTAGAAAAAAATTAGTAGATATATATATGAGTCTAGTTTCAGGGAAAATTTACGGATCTTGATTTCGAGTTTTGAAACTCAAGATATGAATTTTTAAGCGACTGTGATGCAGTTAGCCAGCTTGTCTGGAAATTTTAAAATAAGTTGTTTGAGCTATTTAAGTAATGAATTAAGTTTAGTAACACCTCAAGCTCGACTCTGGCGACGGTCTCGGGTATGAGGGCGTTACATTTTGTGGTATCAAAGCAGGTTTATTCGATTCTCGGACTAATTTAGCATGTGTAAAAGTTTAGCTATACATGCCACTGATCTGTGATAGTGTGATGTCTTCCGACGCGTATAAGTACTGTCTTATTTAGACAGGGTACTCTCCAACCGAGCTACACTGACCATGTTCAATGTTATGTGAAGGTATTTGAGTAAAGTTATGATTATGATAAGTCTCGGTTCAGAAAAGTATGAATAAAAGTTTATGATACATATGTGATAATATGTGAGATAAAAGTTCATGTTGTGATAAATATCCATATTTGCTTAATGCTCATATGATGTAGTGTATGTGGCTTACTTGATAAGATGAACGGAATAAATAGAAAGTAGTCGAGGTATGATTAAAGGTCATAATATCACGATACGAATGAAAATGTCCTTGTCTTGATTTGATGTTGAATGTTGATGAATGTTAATGATATATAATTTTTATGAGATAAAGGATTATAATGAACTGAACTTATCTATGTTAAATTGTTGGACTGAATTATATGATTGTAATGATATGTACATGATGATGCACGAAATGAAAGTTGTGATTTTGATGCAAATATCTATGTTTGTTTGGCCTTATATGATGTCATGAGCATGAATTAATTTAATTAAATGAATGGATAAGTAAAGCTATCTAGAAAACATAGAATGTATGCATAAGTATATTGTCTAAATGGCACAATAGGAAAATTTGTGTAAGCCAACATGAATGTTGCATTGCCTGAATGAATGACATGATTTTGATAATGTTGCTATAATGATAGAAGTTGTGTCATATGTGTATGTATAAGAAAGTCGAGTCAGAAGTCCTACAACCCCTCCCCCCACAAAGTGGTACTTATAATGGAATTTCATGAGATTTGTATTGAATAAGTTTTCGGTTGAGAACCCAAAGAGTTCAGTGATAGAATAATTATAAGTATGATCAGAGGTTGAAAATGAGCTGATAAGTAAAGTCAGAGCTAGTAAAGTATCGGATTGATATAAAGATTATTGGAATTATGCACTATCCCAGTTAGAGAAGGAATTCTCTTTGGTAAATCGAATTACTCAGGTGCAAGGTCGAGAAAAGTGTAAATCGAAATTTATTAAGAACTAGCCTTCTTTAGTGAATGGTTTAATATGAAATTTGTGACGGCAGAACTAGTTAAGGAAATGATATTTGAAATGTGAACTATCTGAGTGTGATAGTTATGACTGGACAGATTTAGCAGTCTCTTTTGAGATGTTCTATGTGTTTACCCGTTCTCAAAAATATTTCTATGGCTATTGATCTTACAAAGAAATTCTTGTTATATGGGAATGTCTTTTAATCACGTGTTGGATAAAAGCATTGGTAGTCCGACCCAGTTTATAATTCATATTGCTCTATTTCATCGGTATTCTATTTCATTTCGTCTGATAAGAATTGATGAGAGAATACGTATGATATTATGATTCTGTTTCTTCTACTTGATGCTTCATCTGATATATATATATGTATGGGAAGATATATTGTTCTTGTTATATTTGATTCCAGTGGGATTAAATGATGTTTTCTTTTGGACTTTCTTTCTTTGAAGAATTATCGGGGTATTCTGTATTTTCTCTATGAGTTTGGTTTTCGATTCTCTGGCATAGTATCGTATCTTGGGTTTCTTTATCATGGATCTCTTTATTCTGGATTTTTTTATGCTGGGTTTCTCTATCTTAGATTTCTTTATTCGGTTTTCTTGTTATCTTTGTTCCATAATTTGTCAGTTATGACTCATGTTCAAGTCGTTCTTCACTCATGATAATCATGTCAAGTATGACTATACTTACGATTTGATTTGGGTAATGTGGTGATTTCAGTATTGGGATTTTTCTAATTTTCGTGTAAGGTTTGACAACAGTAAAGGCATAAGTGATAAAAGTGCGAGTTTCAATCGGTATGGTGGATTACTTCTCTCAAGTCTCTTTGATTGTTGGATTTCTTGGAATTCCGGTCTCCATTAAATCAAGTTGAGATCCGGGTTTTATGTCATGATGTCATGGGAAAATGAGAAGGGTTGAAAATTTAAGAACAGTTGAGAGTTGAGACTGTAAGCTTTTAGATCATATGGGAAATTAAAGAGATGTATTGGAGGTACAGCCTAAGTGAAAGTTCTTCGGCTCCAAATATGCGATTAAAAGTGAAGACCACTTTTCCGGTAAGATTTTCGGGGACGAAAATCCCTAAAGGGGGGAGTGTTGTAATATCCTAGTTTTGGGCCTAGTCGGAATAGTGGTTTTGAGACCACAAATCTTAGATAGAAATAATTTTTTTATAATTATTTTGAGGTCTATGATATGATTGCATGATTGTGTGAAAATTTCGTGAAGAAATTCTATGCATAAAGTGTTTAATTTGAAATTAGGGACTAAATTGAATAAATTGCAAAACTTGTGTTCTAGAAGCATTTTGCATAAAATTGAATTAGATTATTAATTAGAGGTCCTTAAAGAGTAATTTTATCAATTTCTAAAAAAATTGGACAAAAATGGGCTCGGAAGGGTAAAAATTTAAAGAATAGTAAAAAGGGCATTTTGGTCATTTAGGGGTAAAATGAATTAAAAGACAAATTTTAAAACCCAAATGTGTCTATCTTCAACCCCATGGCCGAATATAGCAAGGAGAAACCAGCTTCCAAGCTCGATTAGCAAGGAAAACTAAAATTCGGGCTAAAATGGGGAAAATACCAAGTTGTGGATGAAATGGTAAAAGTAGCCATTTTCGCATACGAGGTAATTTCATATGTAAATGTTGGTAACATAGTTATTATTTTAAATGTTTTTATGCTATTTAAATGATATGATAATTATTATGAAATATTATACTCGTGATAATTGTTTGATAATATGTCAAATTATGTGATATACTTGGAAAATGTGAAATACTACCGAGTATCGGTATCGGCAATCCGTAGGAGATGGTTGAGACACATGATTGGGAAAATGGTCCCGTTGAACCTTAGGAATGGATTAGGATACAAGTGACATGTCACTAGGATATTTGGCGATCCGAACTCGTTGAGTTGAGTCCGAGTTCACTTATGGATGCGAATGTCCGAACTCGTTGAGTTGAGTCCGAGTTCGAGAGATGTAACTAGGCATCTGAGCTCGTTGAGTTGAGTCCGAGTTCACTTATGGATGCGAATGTCCGAACTCATTGAGTTCAGTCTGAGTTCACTTATGGATGCGAACGCCTGAGCTCATTGAGTTGAGTCCGAGTTCACCTATGGGCGGGTTACATGGTAGCTTGGCTACATATGTGGCACTTATGTGCAAACTTTTCATGTATCCGAATTATATTCCGATGTGTTCAATGGGTAAAATTCTACTCAAATGGAGGAATACTCGAGATGAAAGGGACGTATTGGTAAGTGTTGTGACATGGATACTTTGAATAGGTATGTACTTAACCTTCGGGTTGAAAACTCGATATAACAACAATATGGTAAGATGATAAATGAAAAGGTGATATAAATGTCTCGGTGATGATTATGCAAATGATGTTTTATGTTTGCTTATATAGTTGTGTTACTTGCTATTTGCATGTGAACTTACTAAAATTTTATGCTTACTCCCTCCTTTTCATTCCTTGTAGTTTTGACAAGCCAGCTCGGAAATCGGGAACGGTCGGAGGCTCGCTCACACTATCCGTGTATCATCTTGGCATAATGGCTTGTATATTTCGAGCATGGCATGTATAGCATTATAATTATTTTATGTATATGGTCTTATGATATGGTTATTGAGTGGTATGGAAATTCTTGGTAATGATTAGCCATTGGAATGGCTAATCATGATCATATTTGGTGTTATGTATGCTAAATTGCTAGCTAATCCATGGAAACCATGAAATAGGTAAAATTTACCATAAAATAAATTCAGACACCAGTAGTGATGTGAGTTTGAAAAATCATTAAAAATAGTAGAGATATAATTAGATGATGAATAAAATATAGAATTGAATAATTATGAGTCTATTTTCATATGGATGGAACAAAACATTTATATGAGTTATATTTTATGAGATGTTTAATTTTTTGTGAAGCAGGGCCAGAGCGATTTATGGATCCCCTATTCTAATTTTGGAAATTCACCATAAATTTTACAAAGATAATTAGAAGTCATGCTTTATATTTACGGATTCCTTATTGAGTTTAGTTTTATTAGAAACAAACAGCATAGTTATTGGAACTCTATACAGGGAGATATCTAATTCGTAATTCACAGAGGTCAGAGTAGTCAAACCCTGAAATAGGGGATACATTAACTAATAAACTATGCTAATTGGTCTAAAAAAAAATTCTAGAAAAAAATTAGTAGATAGATATATGAGTCTAGTTTTAGGGAAAATTTACAGATCTTGATTTCAAGTTTTGAAACTCAAGATATGAATTTTTAAGCAACTATGACGCAGTTAGCCAGCTTGTCTGGAATTTTTAAAATAAGTTGTTTGAGCTGTTTAAGTAATGAATTAAGTTTAGTAACACCTCAAACTCGACTCTGGTGACGGTCTCGGGCATGAGGGCATTACAGATCAACCAAGCATCACTGTAAATCACAAATTCTTTACCCGAATCAGGTTGTACTTAAATCGGGGCTTCAGTCAACAAGGTCTTCAACTGACCAAAACTGCTCTGACACTTTTTAGACCATTCAAACGTCACATCTTTCTGTAGCAGTTTTGTTAATGGAGTTCCAATCATCGAAAAACCTTTCACGAATCTTCTATAATAACTAGCAAGTCCTAGAAAACTACGGACTTCAAAGACATTCCTCGGAGGTTTCCAATCCAAAATAGCTGAAATTTTGCTCGATCAACTCGGATACCAGATGCTGATATGATATGACCCAGAAAACCCACTTCTTGCAACCAGAATTCACATTTACTGAACTTCGTATAGAACTGTTTATCTCGCAGAGTCTGTAACACTATTCTCAAATGCTCGGCATGTTCGGATTCATCACGTGAATAAGTCAATATATCATCGATGAAAACAACAACAAATTGATCTAAATACGTTTTGAAAATTCTATTCATCAAATCCATAAAGATAGCAGGTGCGTTAGTTAGTCTGAAAGGCATAACTAAGAATTCATAATGGATATACCTCATTCTGAAAGTAATTTTTGGAATATCTGAATCTTTCACTCGTAGCTGATAATAGCCTAATCTCAAATCTATTTTCGAAAACATAGCAGCTCCTTTCAATTAATCAAACAAATCATCAATTCGGGGTAGAGGATATTTATTCCTTACAGTCACTTTATTCAACTGACGATAGTCTATACACATTCTCATCGTACCATCTTTCTTTTTCACGAATAGAACCGGAGCACCCCAAGGTGAGAAACTCGGTCTAGCAAACCCTCGATCAATCAACTCTTGCAACTGAGACTTTAATTCTTTGAGTTCATTCGGAGCCATCCTGTATGAAGCTATCAAAATCGGAGTAGTACCAGGTACCAATTCAATGCCAAATTCTACCTCTCTGACCGGGGTTAATCTCGAAAGTTCTTCAGGAAACACATTAAGGAACTCACAGACAAGAGGCACAGATTCAATTTTCTTTTCTGACACTCTCGAATCAATCACATATGCAAAATAAGCTTTACAACCCTTTCTCACAATACTCAAAGCTTTCATCGAAGATATTACAGCAGGCAATCCATTCAAATCACTAGATTCAATTCTGACTATTTCATCATTCTTGCATCTCAAATCAATAGTTTTTTGTTTGCAATTCACCACAGCATCATGCAAAGTTAACCAACCCATACCCAGAATTATATCAAACTCAGAAAAAGGAAATAACATCAGATTAGCTGAAAAGCAATTATCTCGAAACATTAACGGACAATTCTTGCATACTTTATCAACCAGAACACATCTTCCTAGGGGGTTGGAAATTCTAATTACAAATTCAATAGACTCTACAGGCAAAGTGTTACTGTTCACTAAGTTCACACATATATACGAATGCATTGATCCAGGATCTATCAAAGCAATCATAGAAGCATCATAAAGAGTAAATGTACCCATAATCACGTTTGACGATCAGGCTTCCTCGCGAGCTAAGATAGCATAAGCTCTGGCAGGTGCACGAGCTTCAGATCTAACAACTGTGTCTTTTGTTCCTGTTTGACTACCACTTACATTGCCCAAATTTTTAGGAGGTCTACCACGAGAAGCATTACCACTCTGCCTCAGATTCTGAACATTATCTTTTCAGCTAAATCTAGGCAATCTTTTATAAAATGATTTCTTGAACCACAACTATAACAAGCTCAGTTATTACTTTTTCCCTGGCATTCACCAAAGTGTCATCTTCCACATTGATCACACTCAGGCTTTTCATTCTTTGCATTATCAACACTGGCAACAGATGTAGCTAAAGATTTGAAATTCGATTGCGATCTAGCATGGTCTCTGTTCGAATGTCCCACGCTAGTCTTTGAACAACTGCTATCATCTCTAAACTTCTTTGATCCAGATTGAAATGAATTGGTCAATGATCTCTTTCGACCTCTCAAGCTCCAAAATCAGCTTTCCTTTTCTCTTTCCTGAGATCTTCAGCTTTACATGCTCGTTCAATAGATAATACAAATTCTTTGATTTCCAGAATCCTTACTAACAGATGAGGAAGTACTGTACTAGTGACTATGTCACATTCACTGTTACTGGTGGCTATGCCACAATTACTGATACTGGTGACTTTGCCACATTTACGGTTTCTGGTAGCTATGTGGCATTATTATTACTAGCAGCTTTGTTGTGATATTGGTGTGCTGGTTGGGTGGGTCGATTTATATCCCCACATGGTGTGTTGGTTGGTATGGGTGGTGTGATGGCTGGATTTGGGTGGGATGCATAATTGCATTACACTGACTGATATTGTATTGGGCTTAGGCCCACACTGTTACTGTATAGGGCTAAGGCCCAGACAGTACTGATACTAAATAGGGCTCAAGCCTAGACTATTACTGCAAGCACTATTTTCTGTTTGACTGATAGAGGGCTACACACTGAGTTTTCATAAGCTCACCTTTTCTTTTTAACTGTACAGGTAATCCCCAGCCTTAGATGATTCGGTGCTACGAGGGTCTTGGAGGTGGCCACACGAGTGCTTTATCTTGCATTTGACATTATTTAATTTGAATTTTACTTTTGGGTTTTTAATTGTGTAATAAGGCCGTTTGTGGGTTTTAATTTTTAATTGGGCTTTGGACTATATATTTTTAAACTGCTAGTCTAGGTAAAGACGAGTTTTTAAAACAATTACTGTTTTCTAAAACACGCGTTTACAACTTCATCGACTTAAAAAGCTTCCGCGTTTTTAAATAAATTTAATATAACAGTGATGGTTAATAAGGTAAACGTTTTGACAAAAAATTTTGTTAAATATTAATAAAAGGATTTAAATTCAGTAACGGATTTTTACCAAAAAGATCAATTTTTGAAAAACACTTCAATGTGACATGCTAGATTCGGCTATAACGTCTTGGCCGGGTTTAGGGTGTTACATTTAGTGGTATCAGAGCCAGGTTACAAAACTCGACTGTGGAATGGGTTTTGAAAATATTAGGAATTTTTGAAAAACTGTTCTTGAAATATTTTTGGAAGGTTTACCAGTGTGGCACACCGAGTCTTCGGCGCCGAATCTGTAAGTTTTTCTTTTATTGTAGATTGCTTGAACTAAAAGGTATTACTGAGGGACTACTATAGGTAGTAGGACTATACTGAAACACTTTAGTTAGACTAGACTAAGACTATAGAAGACGGAAAGCTATAGTAAGATCTTGTTCTGCGAAAACAAACCTTAATTATTGTTGTTTTGTAACAGTCTGATTTAGGGCCTAGTTGGAATAGTGGTCTCGAGACCACAAAATTGAAGTCAGAAAAAATTATTTTAATATTATTTTTGAGTCATAGCATGTTTAAAATATAGTGCATGAAAAATTTGGTAAGTTAATTTTGACGTTTGTGATCCCAATTGCGAAAAAGTACTAAATCGCATAAAGTATAAAAGTCCTAATTTGATAGCTAAAGGTGTTATATTGTTAGAGAATCAAAATTAGGGGTATTTAAAAGGCAATTAGACCTTTTTTCTATAGGCTGGCGGGCCATAGGAGACAATTTGGTCCAAATTTGGTTGGGTTTGGTGGCTAATTTGACTAAAATAGAAATAAAATAAGATGAAGATGATATCACCTTCTCATCTTCTTCACTACCACTGATTTTTAGCCATTTTTAGGGGTTTTTTGAGTTCAAAAATTTCAGCAACTTGAAGCACTCTCATGTAAGTGATTTAGATGTCTATTTTTTATAATTTTTGTACTTTTAAGCCCTTGAAGCATGAGCTTTCAAATGAGGGGTCTATTTTGCAAAATGATCAAGAGTTTAGGGTTTTACCATAAGAGAATTTGGGGTTTTTTCAAAATTTATGGAAGAATATGAGTCCTAGTTGTGTTATAAACAACTTTTGTGAAAGGTGTTAGCATGAAAACACCTAAAGGGACAATTTTGCATAAGTTACAAAATAGGTGATAAGTATGTGAAATAGTGAGAATTTGGGGTTGCCATAAGAGTAAAAAGAGTTTGGCTAGGCTTGAGATACAAAGAAATTCGATAAAAACTGATTTTCGAGCATAGGGGCAAAATGGTCATTTTGCCAAGGTCTAGGGGCAAAAAGGTCATTTTACCTAAGATGTGAATTTTAGATTGCCTAGTTACGTTTAGTGACTAAATGAGTGCATTTTGCTATTATAGATCAAGATTTGCCAAATTTGAACCTAGACCGAGGAAAGGCCAAGCGAACCGACTAGTCACGTGTATTTTGTAATCCGAGGTAAGTTGTATATAATTAATACAGCTACATTGCTAGTATATGTGCTTGAATTGTCATTGAATTGATATAACTTGAATTTCTTGTTTGTGAATTGAGAATGCATATTAATAATTGAGATAGTAAAAATTCTGTTGGAACCCTAGGAAATAAACCAGATATTCATGTCGTGACATTTGGGTCACTTGTGTGAGCTAATGTAAGACATGTCTAGGACATGCATTGGCCACATTATGAAAGCCAGTGTAAGACTATGTCTGGGACATGGTATCGGCATTGAGACGAGTGCTAGTGTAAGACGTGTCTGGGACATGCATCGGCTACGAGATGTGTCACTGTAAGACCGTGTCTGGGACATAGCATCGGCCTCATTGATGATAGCTAGTGTAAGACCATGTTTGGGACATGACATCGGCACCTTACCCCATGTTTGAGGCTTATAGAATATCCGATAATGTTTCGAAAGGTTCAGGGTAAAAAGTTATAATTGTGAGTTAATAAAGGAAGAATAACCTTGTTGTGAGTGATACATGTACCTAATTGGTATGTATGAGAAATGAGCTCAATATAGAGTATGTGAATTGTATGGATGGTAATGAGTAAGTTATGCTTATGCCTACCTTTGTATTATTAGCATGATGATCGTTGATGAATTGTTGTTGTATATTTATTTATATGCAACTTACTAAGCTTTTATGCTTACTCCCTTTTCTTTCCATTTCTTATAGTGCTGCTTACTTAGCTCAAGGATCACCGGAAGTCAGAGATATCGATCACACTATCATCCAAAGCATTCAGTATAGTTGGATTTATATTTTTGAATATGGCATGTATATGGTTTAGACTTTAATATTTTGTGTCTTTAATAATTGGGCAAATGTGTTGGCTTGGGTTAGAAACCCCTTCATTTTGTATTAAGCCTTGAATGATGGCTAACTTTCATTTTGAGTTTATAAAAGATGGAATTTCATGGATAAATGAATGTCTATTGTGGCTGATTTAGTTGTATGAATTGTACTTATTTTGGTATCGATTGGTATTTGGATGGAACTAGGTATGTAATTGTGGCAATGAGGCTTGGTAAATAGCCTTATATTGTCCATACGAGTGTGTGTCTAGGCCGTGTGTGCCCCATGGTCTTCCCCATGGGCGTGTAGTCTAGCCGTGTGTCCCTTGCACGTAAAAATTTCAAGTCAGTATGTATGGTAATAAACACACGGGCAGAGACATGACCATGTGTCTCAACCGTGTGGAGGACACGGCTTAGCACATAGGCGTGTGCCTTGGCCATGTGACATTTTTAGTATGCTGATGTCAGACACAGAATATCCATGTTTTTGTACACGGGCTAGGACACGGGCGTGTCATGGCTATGTGAGGGACACAAATCATTGACACAGGCATGTGTCTGGCTGCGTGAAAACCCCTGTAGGTGCGAACTAGAAATTAATTCTACATGGGTAGGGGACACGGGTGTGTCCCCATGTGCGTAGGCCATGTGAACCACAGGCCGTCAGGACAACCATGTCGAGATGGTCACACGGGTGTGTTGCCCTTCCCCACGGGCGTGTTCCCTGTTTTAAAGATCTGAAATTTTCATAGTTGGTTTAAGGACCCGAAATTGTCCTGAATAGTTCCCAACGATCAATATGGGGCTCGTAGGCCCACAATAAGAAGTTTAAGGTAGAAATTGAAAAAGTTTTATTTTGAACCAAGTCTTGGTGACTCGAGATTGTTTGTGTGCATGAGATTAAGTAAGGTAATTCCTTGTACTCCGCCCAGGCGTGGGTTACAGGTATGGGGTGTTACACATTCATAACACATTCGTTAACAATTACTGAAATTACAAAATGATACATAAGACTTTTAAATAGATAATTTGTTATCGAAATGAGCACTAGAGGTACTCATAGAAGGGGTACACGTGGCCGCGGTAAAGGCCGAAGAAGTGTTAGGGCTGGGTCTTCAGGATCGGGTCACATGCCTGCTAAGGAGGCACTAGCTTCACCGAAACATGAGATGGTTCAGGAGACGAAAGTCAAGATAAGTCTGCCAACTTCGGGTAGCAATAACCCAAAGCTTGGTACTAAGGCGCTAACCCGGTTATTAAGGGAAGTGTTGAAGGAAGTCAAGGAGATTGATGAAACACTCTAGGCTAGGAGCGTGGACTACAAGAAGAAGAGAGGTCGTAGTTCTCTAGGGCTGGAGCCTTGTTCTGTGAAGCATGTTAAAATTCGTCTGAACTTTCTAACTTGCGAGCATTGTAGAAGGCGTCATCCGGGTGAATGTTGGAGGAAGTCAGGAGCATGTCTCAGATGCGGGTCTAAAGAACATCAGGCTCAGGATTGCCAAGTCACGTTTAAGTCAGGTGTGTTTTGTTTAAGTGTGATGATTTGGACATAGAAATTGTAAACATATGATGTCTATCTGCTTCAGTGGTTAAGTGTTTTGGGTGTGTGTAAGAGGTTCCAAGTTCAAGTTAAAGTGTGTTAGTGTCATTGGGATTAGAGTGCGTAGCAAGAGCGTAGTGGTGTAGCCTGGATGGTGCAACTTCTTTGATAGTTGGACATTTTGAGGATGAAATTTCTTTAAGGAAGGGTGAATTGTAACGCCTCGAAATTGGGCCTAGAAGTATTGGGCCTTGAGAATGGAAGCGGTTAGGATATTGCTCATAAATATTTTAGTTAAGCAAGAAAGTGACACAAATTGCATGTTTTCTTTAATGGCTAAGTGATTTGGGTATGCTTGGGAGTGCTTGAGAAGCCTGTGTTCAAGTCTGGGCTTTAGTAAAAATTTTAGTTTTTCCCCTTAAGTGAACCTTGGCTTTAGCTTGTAAGCCTTATAAATATTTGAGGGTAAAATGTGTCACAAAAATAGCCTTGTGGCTTGGTGGCAAGTGATATGTTGAGCAACTGAGAGAGCTTGGGTTCGAATCCCATTGCATGCAAAAGGATATTTATTTTGCTACTAGGGGTGGCAAGTGTTTGTGGTATACTAAAACTCTATTGAGTGGTTGTAGACATGGTAAAAGGGGAGGGGATCAAGGGATAGGATGTTGGTTGTTCGGGATTTGAAGAGTGGATTATGGAGAAAATGGTGGAGTGAATCAAGGAATTTGAAGCTTGGAGAGTTGTAGCCGAATTAGGTAGCTTATATCTGCAAGCTAAGGGGTCTGGGGGAGTGCATGTACGACAACTTGAGAGTGTATAGTGTCGAATTCTCTTTTGGCATTTCGGGTTGTTTTTTCCTTTTTGCGTTTTGGTTTCTTTCTCTTCTTTTGGCAATTTCTTGCATTACCTTTGTGACCATTTGGACATTTTTCTTTCTTTACTTTCTTTTCTAAAAGTCGAATCTGGTATTCCCCTCTCCTCAAGTTTAGTTCACCATTCGGCCGAACTTTGCCTTTCTTCTCCTTCCCCTCTTTTGTTCTTTCGATTTTACTCTCATAGCCGAACCTTTTATTTCCTTTTCTCAACAATTCTTCCATGGTTCCTAAGGTTTGACTAGGCCGAATTCAATTTCTTCTTCACCCTTCTACCATTTCTCTTTTTTTCAAGTTAGCCGAATACCTCTCCCTTTTCAATGCATTGGGTTTGTGTCTGTTTAGGAATTTAAGCTCTGACAGTGGCCGGCTATTACTTCGTTATTTCGTTCCTATCAGTTGAGTTTGGGTAAGTATTTCTTATTCTTCATTCAATTCTTGGTCCTTTTATGATGGTTTTCTTCTTTGTTGAAGCCGAGTGTTTCGATTTAGGGTTACTAACTCCTTGAACCTTCTAATGTATTTGGGTGCTCAAATGTTCGTAGGCATTTAAGTCCTTCTTTTGGCATTCAATCAATAATCGGGGTAAGTGGACTTATTTTGGCCGAATGGTCATTCTTTTGTCTATAGTTTTAAGATTTCTTTAAACAAGTGGATACCAGAATAAACCTCCTGCCTACTCGTTTCATGTTAAAGGATTATTTTGGTCAATACAGCCTTTCGGCAGGAAGGGTGTAGATATCTTCCAATTAACATCATAAGTGGATTAAATCGCATACATGGGTGAAGGTTCGACATTCGTGGATTAATCATATGAGCTACGAAAAAGATGTGTAACCACACCCTTCCTTACTGTAGATCGACAAAAGCCGAAAAGCCAAAGTGTCGAAACTTTGACATTTGATGCCTCACAAGCGTGCGATCGCTCGTGGGGTAAATCGAGCCCACAAATAATGGGCGATAGACTGTAAAGGCCACCATGAGTGTATCTGTGGACTTGGGCCGTTATGGGCCACGTTGGGTCGAAATAGGCAATATGGGCCCAATAGGCTCGTGGGTTCCACACAGATTAAGTCCATGGTAAGTGATAAATATTTGACTGGGCTATGTAGGTCACATATCCGTAACTGAATTTGGGCTAAATCGTATGGGCCCACTTGGGCTGAGTAGTAGCCTTGAGCCCATTTACACCGTTATGATCATTTAGGTTATCTGTGTCACTCGAGGCGACTGTAGACCTTCGGAGAGGTCATTATCTGAGCTGAAACCCTAAAATAGGTAAAATGACCGTAATACCCTTGTATGGTAAAATGACGATTATGCCCTTATGTTCCGTATGACTGATGTGCTTATGATTTACATATATGATTGTGCTGAGTATGAATTTGCATACACATAATATTTATGACATGACATACTGCATGGGGATGGGATTTTGATATGGAGGAAGTACTGTACTAGTGACTATGTCACATTCACTGTTACTGGTGGCTATGCCACAAATTTACTATTCTGCGGCTATCTTTGCATTATTATCTTGTGACTTTTGCTTTGCAATATTGAGTGTCTTTGGTGGGTGGGTCGATTTATATCCTATATGGTGTGTTGGTTGGTATGGGTGGTTTGCTGGCTGGATTTGGGTGGGATGCATAATTGCATTACATCATCGATCTTCAGATTGGGCTTAGGCCCACATCATTCTCAGATAGGGCTAAGGCCCAAACTGTACTGATATTGAATAGGGCTCAGGCCCAGACTGCTACTTCATGCAATCTTCGTTCAAACCGTCTTCAAATCTCTTACACATTATTGCTTCCGAAGGTACACATTCACGGGCATACTGACTCAACCTTACAAATTCCCGCTCGTATTCTATGACAGACATACGGCTTTGTTTAAGCTCGAGAAACTCTTTACGTTTCTGATCAATGAATCTCTGATTGATATATTTCTTCCAGAATTTAGCTTGGAAGAAGTCCTAAGTAACCCGTTCACTAGAAACCACAGACGTCAAAGTTTTCCACTAGTGATATGCCGTATCTCGCAGAAGTGAACCAACACACTTTATACATTCCTCGGGATTCAAAGACAATTCCTTGAATACTTGTATTGTATTCTCTAACCAAAATTTGACTTTCTCAGCATCATTGTTTGTTGTACCTCGGAACTCTTCAGCCCCATATTTTCTAATCTTATCAACTAGTGGTCTATTTAACTGTACCAGATTCACTGGTGGCATAACAGGAGTTTGAAGAGAATTAACTGGGGGTGGAGGTGGTTGTACAGCCGGATTGGTTCTGATGTATTGAGTAAACCAATCATTCAACATCTGATAGAAGGCTTGTTTAGCCTCACCATCACGGCTACTTGTCGCCGGTCGAGAATCAGCTTGCACCGTCCCTTGCGCGGAAGCAGGCGCATTACTTTCAACATCATCTACTACAGCTCTTTCGGGATCTCTTTTCTATATAAAATCACATTTCAATGTCAGGATTCATCACACTATCGCAGTTCATAAATATGACATGTATAACTAGACTCACAAACGCTATGGTAGTCTAGAATCGGCTAAACCATAGCTCTGATACCAATAAAATGTAACACCCCTTACCCGTATCCGTCGCCTGAATAGGTTAAAAGGCATTACTTAATCCATAACACAATTCAGAATAATCGAATAAAAAATATCATCTCACTGTAGTAATTTTCGATCATTCATATTTATTAA
This sequence comes from Gossypium anomalum, assembly GCA_025698475.1. Taxonomy (NCBI): domain Eukaryota; kingdom Viridiplantae; phylum Streptophyta; class Magnoliopsida; order Malvales; family Malvaceae; genus Gossypium; species Gossypium anomalum. The sequence goes on from CM046965.1 coordinate 48,331,090, forward strand.
GATCATAAAAGCGACTATACAATACTTAAACATACATTCGGGACCAAATTGACAACATATAAAAGTTCTAGAACTTATAAAAAAATTTAACTTTTAAAAGGTCACACGCCCGTGTGAATAGGCGTGTACCTTACACGGCCGTAGACACACCCGTGTGTCTAAGCCGTGGCAAAATAGGGCATAGCTACTGACTTGCCCACACAGCTACAAGACACGCCCATGTGCTTTGGTCGTGCTCGAGTTTGACTTACAATTGTAGGGTACCCCACGGGACACACGACTGTGCAACATGGCCGTGTGTCGCACACAGCTGAGACACACGTAGGTGTCTCTGCCCGTGTGGACAAAAATAGGCCATTTGAATAGCCAATTTTCCACCCCAAATTAGATCAACCTACAAGCAAAGGAACAATCATATTTCTACCACCAATTCAGCCAATATTTATGCTAAAACATTAATCATTTATAACATAACAATATCAACCATTTTCCTACTCATAAACCTTACCAATTCATACTAAACATAAGGTAAGTTCAAACCAAAACATTTCTTTCCATACATCATTCGATCTCAAGTTAAACTTACCAAAACTTACCAACTAAAACATACCACAATTGCATATTGCCATCACATACCATAAACCATTATTAACTATGAGTTCGAGCACAAATTAGCCAAGTCACATGGCTAAGTATATACATCACAAAACATACTTCCACAACTACTAGCCTATACATGCCATACTTCAAAATATATATTTTCAAAAGTACCAGAATAAGGTTCGATAGTGTGGTGACGATCCTTGACGATCCTTGACGATCCCCGAGCTTGCAGTAGCTTCGATATCTATAAAACAATGTAAACACACACAAAGTAAGCTTTTAAAAGCTTAGTAAGCTCATACCAAAAACATCAACACATAAGTACTTATAACTTCTCATCTCATCCATCAAGTCCATGCCAACATCAACTATATGTTTATACAAATTCAATAAAATTTTATGCATTTTACCACCTACCTCATAGGTATTATACTTACCGGAACATTTTCATATTTATTCATTTTCAATCTCACCTATTGTTCGATTACTTTAAGACTTTTCGAAGATTATAAATGCTTTAAACATCCGTACACTTAGTGCCATCTCAATTAACCGAAGCTAAGTAGGTATCACACATGTAGTGCCTCGAGTAGTCGAAGCTAGTTTAAATTGCACACTTAGTGCCAAATACCATTGATTTATCATCGTATTCATCCAAACTAAATAAATATACAATCCATGTATAATAAAGGCATCAAAACCTACTTATAACATCATATTTTGCGTACGAACTTACCTCGTACTCGGAATTTGTCGACTAGGACTGTTTATTCTACAATCTTCGATTTTCCTCGGTCTAAGTCTGAATTCCTCTTTTCTTGATCTATATGTATTCAAGATTAACCCTTTTATTCACCAAATCATTCAAAAAAATCCATATGTAGGGCATCTTACAAAATAGCCCTTACATTTTCACATTTTGACAATTTAGTCCTAATTCACAAAATCATAAAATACGCAAAATTTACTTGTACACAAGCCTAGCCGAATTCTCCTAGCTCTCACAAAAATCCACACATTTCATTTATTTCTCATTTTAGTCCCTCTATTTACAAATTTCATAATTTAGTCCAAATTACTCAAATTCATCAAAATTTCAAATACAAAATATGTTAACCCACAACATATCTTTCATTTACCATCAACTATCTTCACAAAACTCACATTATCAACAATGGCAGAACTCAAAATCATCAACAAAATCAGAAATTGAGATATGGGCTTGATAGTATATAAAGCAACGATTACAAAAACATAGAAATTATCAAAAATCGAGTCAAAACCATACCTTAATTATCAAATCTCCTAGCCAAAACCCTAAAAGCTTTTATTTCATCTCTTTTTCTTTGATTTTAAACATGCATAGTTGATAATGGTCTAATTTTTAACTTTATTTTTATTTAATATAATATATTAACCAAATACCTATTTTAACCTTTGTTATAAAACCATTTATTCATTAAAAATAATGCCATTTATGTCATTTAATGCATTCCATGGTTAAATAACCACATAAGGACCTCCTAATTATAAAGTCAAATCAAATAGCCACTTTTAACATCTAGCACACAGCTTTTATATTTTACGCGATTAGGTCCTTTTTCAAAATTAAGCACACAAAAAAGTTAAATTTTCACACGAGACTTTAACACATGTCAATTCACTTATAAAAGGAATGAAAAAATAATATTAAAATATTTTACTGACTTAAATTTGTGGTCCCGAAACCACTATTCCGACTAGGGTCAGAACTAGACTGTTACAGGTAGTAATCTTGCATGTGTTACGGGCTACCGCAGCTCTTTTTAAGTGTCCTGTTATATGATCGGTAGTGATATTGCATGTGTTGCGGACATACCGCAGATCTTTATGAGCATCCTGTTATATGGCTCTTCAGAGCTTCTCGATATTGCTTGCTTAAACTTCCTGACATATGGCTATCCGGAGCTCCCGTTACATGGCTCTTCGTCAGCTTCCCATTTAAAGGCTCTTCGTGAGCTTCCTGATTAAAAGTTCTTTGTGAAATTCCTGATTATGGCTCTTATAAACTTCCCATTATATATCCCATATAAACTACTTGATATGATTTTTGTGACTTCCAATTATATGGCTCGAGAGAGTGCTTCCTGATTTTGTGCCCTAGTGGGTACCCCTGAATATGAGTTGACGGATTATTATTTTGTACACTTCGAGTGTACTACCTGTGTATGCATCAATGTTTTCAATGATTCAACGGGTAAAATCCTAACATGAGAAAATATGAACATGAAATGAATTAATACATGTATCTACCAGAAATACATGAAAAATGATGATACATGATATATGGAAATGATATCACTTGGTATATTAAAGAATGATATGCTTGGTACATGAGTGTGGAACATGCTTAATGACTTTGTTTATCCTTAATCTGGTATATGTCTGAAATACATGAAACTGATGTTACAAGAATGTCGAAATATGAGAGGATAATATATGAACATGGAATTTGTTTGATGAATATGTACATTCAAGATTATAAATTTGTACACCTTGAGTGTATTACCCGAATGACACTGACATTTCAAATGATTTAATGGGCAAAGTTCTGACGTGAAATAATCTGAACTCGAGATGAACTGTTATGAAAATGTACTTGAAATACAAGGATATGATTTATAAATGTTATATGAATACATGATGTGGAAAGTAAATGTACATAGAAATCTAATTATTGTTGAGCCCATACATGTTTCTTGATATTTATATGAAATATATGACTAACAAGGGTGATGAGGATATGTGTTAGGGCTCGCCATCAAATTGCTTGAATGTGCCTTGTATGTTTATCTTGAATTTGAATGAGTGGTAAGTTAATTACCATGTTATACGAAAACTCTATTTTATTTTTCCCTGTTTTATAGTAATTCGGAAGCTCGTTGGATTGAAAGCTTGGCGAAGATCAATCACACTGTCCATCGGCCCATTTTGATATATATATATATATATATATATATATGGTAAGTCAACTATGGTTATAATGGCATGTATAGGTTATTTAGCCAATAATGGCATGTAAATGTTTTGAATGAAACTAGCTGTTGGAATGGCTTGTGTTTAACATATTTTGATATGTTTATAAGTGGATCTATCATGTCTGAAGAATGAATGTACTCATGTATATATGCATTTGGTAGCTACACAAGTACGAATGATAGATTAACATGATAATAAATTATCATCTGGGGCACCTAAGAGTATATTGGTTGTATGTGATAATCTTGATTTGGACTTGTTTTGAATGCTTTGATATGGTTTGTAAATGTGTTTAAGTGTTGGTGTAGGTGAAAGATCAGATGGGTGAGAAATGTGGCTTGGAAAAATTTCCTATTTTCGTCTATACGGGTAGAGACACGGGCATGTGTCTCAACCGTGTGTGACACAAGGCCTAACACATGGGCGTGTAGCCTGGCCGTGTGTCCCCAGCATCTTAAAAATTCAAAGCAGAATGTTCAGGATTTTTCACACGGCCTGGTACACGGGCGTGTAGCTTGGCCGTTTAACCCCTACACCTACACACGGCCTAGCATACGTACGTGTAACTTGGCCATGTGACCCAAGTTAGAGAGTTACACGGGTACGGACACGGGTTGGGACACGACCATGTGCCCTATTTCGAATGTCCACATGGCCTAACCATACAGGTGTGTGTACCCTATAACTAAGAAAAATTTTGAGATTTTGTGAAAAATTCTCTGTGTACCCGGTTTAGTCCTAACTCATTTCTAATGCATGTTTTGGACCTCGAGGGTTCATTTAAGGGACTTTATGTTTAATTTCTAACATGAATACTGTATAAAATGAAATATTTGTTTACTTGATCTATATATTCCGGTAATGCTTCGTAACCCTATTAGGGTGTTACAAACCCGATGAGAATTTCAATTGAATTCTCTCTTGAAACGGGCAGCTTGGAGTTTGGTCCACTTAATGAACTCAAATGCACTTCAATCATTCTCGTGCATGTATCACTAATAATAGAGAAAACTTAATAAAATAAAGGATAAATATTCAAAATAATAACTAAATAGTGAAAATATAGATTAAAGAAAAGTGGAAGATGGAACGATAAACTGATGGATATGATGAATAGAAGGATAAATGTCCAATAAAACCCTTCAAGATATAAATCCCAACAAACTCAATTACTGGCTCTGATCAATCTTCCAAAAATTAATCCCTGGCAAATTGAAGGATGAAGAATGAATTCCTATAACTCCATGAAGAAACTCAAGAAGAAAACTACTTCTGAAAACCAGAAGAAAGAAATCTTGCAGAAAGAAATAAACTCCGAGAGTTGAAAATTTTATAAATGAAAACAATTGTCTCCCAATTAAACAATGAAGAAGCCTTTATAGAGGCTAGCTAAGTACATCCAAATAAAACTCTAAAATTTATTGAAACTTTAATTAATCTAAAAAAGAAATAGTTTTAAACTAAATTTTCTTGTTTCACTAATAAAGAAAAACTCCTAAACAACTTAAAATACTTAAACAATATCAATATTTTGGAATAATTAAATAATAAATAATAAAACCTAATAAATACAATATTGGACTCTCATATAACAATAATTAAGCCTAAAAATCAAACCAAATATGGTATAAACTTGAATTAAAAGCTTTAAACTCATAACTCCAATCCTAATCTCATCCAAAAATTTTGCTCACACAGTCTTCACTAAAACGTTCTAACTTGAGCTTCCAAACTCGAAATTGAGTGATTAAAAGTGTGTTTCAAAGATAAGAGATAGATATTTGAACTCCATGAGACATATAAACCCATAAATTTCTAGATCCAATCTAAAAAGTTGTTGCAAGTCTAATGATTTTCCAAACTTGAAATTTGGCAGCTTCGGTGAATGTAATTTAATACATTTCACCCTATTCGTGCATGTATCATTCCCCCTTTCCTCGAAAACATTCGTCATTGAATCTTATCTTTGGTTGAATAAGAAAAAATCTTTATCATAGGTGGAATGATTTAATAGAGCTACTCACAAATGATCAACAAATTCTTGAAAGAATGGAGCAAGTCTACCAGACAAATTCAAGTTAGGGTTAGTGAAAACATAATAATTCATCTCTTTCAAATAGGTTCTCTCTCTTTTTTTCCATTCTTTTTTTTAATGTGAATTGAATTCTTTAATTTTACCTCATGGGAATTTTCACTCACCAAAGTTGGACCATTAAATTGACTTTGATCGCTTAAGATCTCTTGTCTCTTAGTCTTTTTACATGAATCATCCTCACTTCCCTTTAACCCCTTTGAAAAAAATTGTAAATTGAATTCATCATAATACAACTCTTTAGGAAAATAATTAAGGTCTAAATCATCCCAATTCATAGGCTCCACGAAACAATTCTTACTATCAACTTTTATCAGTTCACAAAGTTCAAAATCACTATTATTATTATTCGCACTATTACTATCAACTTCTTCGACATCAACTTTAAAACAAGGTACAATGTTAAATATAGACTCAACAGTAGGCACAAAATCACACTTACTATTTTTACAAACAGTCTCACTTGAAGTTTCTCACTCATTTATATCATCATCATCAATGATATTAGTAGACAAAGTCTCTTCAATACGCTCTGTGTCATACTTACGTTCCTCGACTTGCAAGGATGTTTTCTTAAATGACTATGCTGGACATTTTGAGGCTTTATGATCCTTCGCATTACACCACATGCACTTTCTAGCTCGTTCTCTTTGTTATACCATAAGTCGTTTAAGCTTGCAAAAGATGTTATGTTTTTTGTACCAATGCCTTTCTTGACAAGTCCATGAACAATAGAAGGTTGAATGACATTGGAAACAATATGTCCATATGGGTTTTTTACAAACATGACATATATGCTTTGCCCAAGGTTTATCATTGTTAGTTTCCATTCGAGCCAAGGTTTGGCTGAAATTTTGTTGAACCACCTCGTGATGAAGGACTTGAGTTTGTAATGTGTCGAACTTATTTTCCAAACACTCATGCACCTCTTTCAAATCTTCCCGAAGTTTGTCAAATAATGTTGTAACTTGGTCCATGGTAACCATGGATGGATCATGCTCTTTGTTCTTACTATGTGTACGTACCATTATTAGAGGCTGAAATAAAAAACACTCAAAATAAAATTGATCAAAGAAAATTAAATATACTCGCAATAAAAAAATAAACTCTAAGAGAAAAAGAAAAGAAGTTAAGATTTTATCGCTTGTAACTTTTAAAGAGTAATCAAACTCAATAATATACGAAAAGATGTGGGACCACTTTTTTCACTTTTTTATTTTTCTTACTTTCTTTTTGCACTTTTTTAATCACTTTTTTGGGAAATTTTTTTTATATTCCAAGAGAGTGCCAATAATCAGTATGTAAAATTTCAGATCATTTGGAAAATGTTTACCTATTGAAAAATAATTTTTTTGAAAAACTATATGGGTAAAAAAATTGTTTTTGAGATTGTTTGCTGGAAACCAATTTGTAAAAACACAAAGAACACCTAAAATGCCCAAATCTAATACCAAATGATAAGAACCGAATGAAGTAGTAGAAGAATCGAATTCAAGTTGTTTGACTTAAGAAGGAAAGGTTTGGATGTGACCTAAAATGAAGAAACCAAATAAATTTAGAAAATAACAAAAGGGATAATAAAAAAGAAGAAAACTTAAAAAATATAAAGGATAAATATTCAAAATAATAACTAAATAGTGAAAATATAGATTAAAGTAAAGTGGAAGATGGAATGATAAACCGATGGATATGATGAATAGAAGGATAAATGTTCAATTGAACCCTTTGAGATATAAATCCCAACAAACTCAATTAATGGCTCTAATTAATTCTCCAAGAAATAATCCTTGGCAAATTGAAGGGTGAAGAATGAATTCCCAAGACTTCCTTAAGAAAATCAAGAAGAAACCTACTTCTAAAAATCACAAGAAAGAAATATTGCACAAAGAAACAAACTCCTAGAGTTGAAAACTTTATTAATGAAAACAATTTTCTCCCCATTGAACAATGAGGAAGTCTTTATATAGACTAACTAATTACATCCAAATAAAACTCTAAAGTGTACTGAAATTCTAATTAATCTAGACAAAAATTAGTTTTAAACTAAACTTTGTTGTTTGACTAAAAAACAAAAACTCTGAACTAACTTAAAATACTAAAAAAAATCCAAAATTCGGAATTAATAGATAATAAAATAATAAAACCTAATAAATACAATATTGGGCTCATATGTAATAAAAATTAAGCCTAAAAACTAAACACAATACTATTTAAATTCGAATTAAAAGCCTGAAACTTGTAATTCCCATCATAATCTTGTCTAGAAATTCTGCTTGCACAATCTTCATTAAAATGGTCATAGCTTAAGCTCCCAAACTTAAAATTGAGTGATTCAAAATGTGTTTCAAAGCTAGGAGATAGATCTTCAAGCACTATGAAGACATATAAATATAGAAATGTCTAGATCCCACCTAAAAAGTCATTTCAAGTCTAATGATTTCCTAAACATGAAAATTGATAGCTTCGATGAATGGAGTTTAATATATTTCACCCATCCATGCACGTATAAAATACATCACAAGATAATGAAGCACATAGACATTTGTTATCATTTTGTTTGAGAGGTGATTATTCAAGGGAATGATCATATTCTTAAAATTGGCATAGAACACAATTAGACCGACGTGTTGACAAAGAGCCTTCTAGTTTCAAAGTTCAAGCATTGCTTGGACTCGGTAAGTATCCAACGAAGAATAAGTTAAGCCCGTAACAGGGCTCAAAAAGGAAGTTAGTCCAAATACGAGTCAAGGTGGAGATTTGTGGGAGAATGCCTCTTATTTTGACCAAAGTTTATTTTGGTTTTTCTTCTCCTAGTTAAACTATAACAGCTCATTTTTCAATAGTGTCAAAAATAGTGGTTTCGAGGCCACTAATCCTACGAGTGAGTCCATAAATATTATTCTTTAATATTTATGAGTCAAAAATAGTATTATAATAAATTTTGATTTGATAATTTATGTTGTTTGAACTAAAGTTTAAGTGCAAGTGGTTTGTTCCAAAAGTCAAGTAGTTTTGGAAAATGAGGTATCGGGACCTTGTTTCTATGAATCGAGCCCGTAAATATTTTATTAGATAATTACGGAGTGCTATTAGGGTTATATTAAAATTTGGTTAAGAAATTTTAACCTGATCATTCTAGATCTATTCTTGTTTAGCAAACAATTTCGTATCTTTTCTTTGCATCTCACAATTCCTTTGAAGAATTAACGATTTAATTCTCGAGTTTGTAATAATCGAACTAGTATAATTTGAGATCATCTGAGTGAAACATCACTGTAATTAATGAATTCTTCTCTGGCTTAAGCTGACGTAGTTACCTAACTTGACTAAACAAATTTTGATGTTTTCCTGTAATAATTTCATCATTAGCAATGAAATTGTCGAGGAATTCTTAATAAATCGTCTATAATACATATTTCTAGATACTGAGCATGCTCTGAATCAGTTTTACAATAGATCAGTACATCATCAATACAAAATATCAATGAATCTGTCAAACTATGAATAGAAAGAAACTTGATTCACCAAACTTCAAATGCTGCAAGGCATTATTAAATATGAAAGACATAACTAGAAACTCGTAATGCTCATAATGGATTTTGAACATTGTTTCTGGCACATTTACATCTATAACTCACAACTGATAGTAGACATATCGTAATCTATCTTCAAGAACACTATAGCACTTTTCAACTACTAGCAATTTATATACAGACTCATTGACTCAACTTTCTTTTCCACAATACAGTATAAGCGTATCCCAAAGTGATACTCTCAGTCGAATATAACCTCTATCAATTAATCCTTGCAACTGAACTTTTAATTCTTTTAATTCATTTAAAGACATTTTGTATAACATAATTGAGATTGAAACAGTTCTTGGTGTTAATTTAGTGACAACTTGATGTATCGCTCTGGTAGTAAACTCAGTAATTCTAAAAGAACATATATAATTTTCATACAGTCGATAACTGATTAACTTTCATTTTAGGTACTCTTAAATTTGGGATATAAATTAAAGCATATCACAGCCTTTTTATAGAAACTTCTATACAGATATCTTTGAAATCACATTTGAATCACAATCATACTTAATGTAAATTAGTTTACAACTCTGACATCTCAAATCAATTAGTTTTTATCGACAATTCACTACAATAACATCAGGAGTTGATGCCTACTCGCGTGCCCAAATCACATAAGCTTTGGTGGGGAGCTCAAGCTTCAGATCGAACCACTATGTCTTTTGTTTCGCTTCTACTAACTCTATTTGTACCTCAAATTCCTGGTCGTCTGACTCTCATAGAAGTAACAACAAATCTTACATTCTGATTTCTAAAATAGGACTCGTCTTTCTATCTACATATCTTAGAACAATTCCATCCACAAAGGCTACATTCAAGTTTAATTACATTTCTAACACTACCCGCACTAGCTAATAAAGTCATCTATTGTCTCACATTAATCTGTTTCTTATGATATCAAATTTCTTCCCTTCTCTGAGCCCGATCAAATAAAAATTACGAACTCATAAAATTCCATAACACTGACATATATTTTAATCTATTTATTCAATCCATACCTAAAACAAATATAAAATTTCTCTTCTATTGATACCATCATAAAAACATTTTACTGAGCTAAACTACTCTCACCCAAAATCCATAACGGATTTATTTCCCAGCATCAATTCATTTTTTTTCTTGTCTAGATATCGTTTGCTGACATAATTCTTTACAAAATCAATTTAAAAGGAATCTCAATTTATTTGTTCTTTCAATACTATAGTAGTTCAAGTCAACTACCAGTGAGAAACCTCCTCTTTTTAACGGTGGCACGATACATTTTAGAAAATCTTTTGAAAGACATAAGATTTTTTTAAAACTCTCTGTGGTTGCTAACCAGTACTTGGCTTTGGCGGAATCACCATTCACTTTACCTCTAAACTCTTCGACCCCGCATTTTCAAACTTTAATCAATAGGAAGCCTATGAATATTCTATTGTATAAAGCTTTGAGAACGAGGAGGTGAAGGTCGTTGAACCACTAGATTGCTCTCAAATGTGCTTAAAACATATAATTCATTAATAAGAAAAGTAATATGAACCTCTTCTCTAGAATTTTGAATTTCAACATATAATAAGCTGTCATTAGATCGGAAACTTGAGAATTGCTCTCAACTTTATCAGAATTAGCTCAACTAGAAGACATCCTTTATCTATAAAGAAATGAAATCACTTTAGGTTTGGAGACATCACACTATCAAAGTTTATAAAATGACATGTATTTCTAGACTCCACACATGCTACGTTCAGTCCAAGAACTGACTAAACCGTAGCTCTGATATCACTAAATGTAACACCCTAATTTGTCTCTGTCGTCAAATAATGGTTACGGGGCATTACAGTGCAAAATAGAACCTTAAGCATCGAAACAAGGATCAACATGCAATTCACATATTTATTTTTAATAACGTATTTTAAATATGATAAAAAATTCTTTTACATGCCTTAAATCAAGCTTGATTGGCCCTAAAAATAGTTTAGAAACAATTAGGGACTTATTCGAAGCAAATCAGAAATTTCAGGCGAAACATGAAAAAATTGTGAAACAGGGGTCACACGGCCGTGTGTCTAGGCCATGTGACATAGTCCAGACCATCTGGACATTAGAAGTAGGGCTACACAGCTATGTCATGGGCCGTGTGCCAAACCGTATGCATATTTGAAGTTGGGTCATACAGCCATGTAGCAGGCTGTGTGCCAAACCGTGTAACTAACTATTTTGGGAGACATGGCCATGTCACAAACCGTGTCTCAGACTGTGTGAAACCTGCATTTAAATATAATAATGATACACGGTTGTGCGAACAACCCGTGTCTTACGCTGTGTGTACCAAAATGTGCCTTGAAAAAATGCTTTCTTAAACCACAAGCATACCATTTGCTAACCTTTTAAACCTTATTAAAGCGCACTTAAATGAGACCAAATCATGTTAAAGTCATCATATATGCAACATATTTTCATCATTCAACCAATGTACTCCTATTGGTACCACAAAATATACATCCAAGTAAATTCATCTAATTGACATGGACTAAGCTTAAAATCTACACCATATACCTATCATTCATCCATTTCAACTTCAAATAAACTAAATCAAGTCAAGAATCATTCAACATATACCTACCAACATGCCAATCAAAGACACCAGATTTTACACACCAAATTTAGAGCCATAGCACATCTCAAAGTTCTAGTTTGAACCTATGTCAACCATGCCAAATACCCATTCCAAAGTAGGCCATTATATCTTATAATACCTAATATCTATAAAGCATGCATAAAATTCATCCACACATACTTGTACCTATTATTCACATGGCATCATTTAATATCATTAACCATAACAAACTTAGCACAACCTAATCAAGCCAAATCACTGGAATAACCTTTTTAACCCTATTACATGCTATTTATAACCATTAAGAAAAACCAAAAAAACTACCAAAATGATGAATGGATAGTGTGATGATGCTCTAATAAGATTCTAACCGGTCAAGTTTTTCCGATGATCTACAAAACAGAGAAAACAAACTTAGTGCTTAGTAAGTTCGTATAAAGGAAACTTAAACTTACCTAACATATTAAACTAAGCAATCAATCACACTTTCATCATGTCATATGCCAAACTTCCTTTCCTATACACATCACCTCATAAGGTTAGTAAGTATAACATTACATGTAACTTCCAAGTAAATCATGGCATATACATAATAAGAATTTAGACTTTATATATCATCCATCACATATATATCCATTACACATTCTTCTCATTTAAATCAACATAGTTAGTAGATAATAAGTAAACATGACATCTATGAAACATAGCATATACTAAGAAATGAATTCCATGCGTATTTCATCCATCACATGATAAATTCTCATCCTTTTTATTTCATATATGCATATTTATCTTTTCATTTCATATTAACATTTGTAACATTAAGTTTAATGCATGCCTTTCCAACAACCTTTACTTACCCATTGAACCATATATAATCACATCGGATACTCGGGAATGCTCACACAAAGCTTGCCTTTTCATATAACCATAACCTTTCCAATAGTGCTTACACGAGCTATGAAATGAGCCTACTCACATGAGATGTGGGTCAGGATGTTAGCTACACAATGCTGCTCACACGAGATGTGGAGAATCCACAACAAATGCAGGACCTTAACCATTGGTAAGATATCTAGGACCAACACTCGAAACCATATAATCCCTAATGACATGTCATTTGTATCCTAAAAATTCACAAGGTTCAAACGAGACCTTTATACATATCCAATTCTTTAAATTTCATTATATTATATCATTTTGCACATGCTTCATGAAATACACACTTTCCATTCATTTCATTGTACCATTCCATTACACATTAAATGACGTTCATATTTTTCATATATAGACTTTAATTTTAATTATCTTCACAACTTAATCCATTATACCAAAATTAATACACAACTATCAATCTAATTATGCATATCACAAATATTAATTAATATTCCATATAAAACAACAATAGCAAATTTAATCCTTATACGAACTTACCTCAATTAGAATGATTACTAAAATAGAGTCAACAACTAGTTCGGAACCTTATCTTTTTCCTTGTTTTATATATAATTGTAGCGTTTCTTAATCTAAATAATATAAATTCATTTAATTAAATAATTCAAATAGCTTAAAATAATTAATTCAAGCATATAACACATTTTAATGTGAATTTACAAAATTTCCCAAACATTTTTCCTTTTATTCAATTTAGTCCTTAGACCCATAACTTGCAAATTTACATCTTTTAAAAGAGAACCCATGTCAGGCGATTTTCTTAGGAATTCTAAACAGCCTATTTTCATCAAAATTTTACATAAAATCCCATGAATTTTACTCTTTTAACAATTTAATCCTTTAACATTAAAATTACTAAAAATCACTTAATAAAATACTTCTATTTATCATCCAAGCTTAATAATCTATCAATTAAATCTACAAACACACTTAAGCCATTCATCGTAAGTCCATAAACTTTTAACAGTTTTACAAATTGACCCCTGAACTAGCTAGATTAAGCTAAATCGATCTAAAAAATATAAAACTTTTGTAAAACGGGTGGAAATTAAGCTTACATGCCAGAACCTTACTTGGCCGAAACTTCCTTGATGCAAAAATGGTGGTTCAGTTGAGGAATTGAAAGAATGAAGAAGATGAATGCCCTTTTTCCTTTTGTTTATATTATTTTATTAACCTTATTAATTAATTTAACTTATATAACATATAAAATACAATAAAAATAAATAAATAAATGTTTACCGTCCACTATAACTTAATCTGGCCAATTTACCATTTAGAACCATGCAACATTGATAGTACTAGAAAGAACATATTTTTCTCCTTACTTATTGGTTAATTTGTCCCCATTTAGTTATCTTTAGCACATATTTTAGCATTTCCAATTCAGTGAATTGCATTTTATAACTCAGTGGATCTTATCCTATTTATCCTTAATTTTCTCATGTTTTGGTATCAATGTCACTGCATTAGTATTTTCAGATTGCGCCTAGAATTGTCGTCGCTCCTGACTGTTGTCCGGATAAGAACAAAAATGTGTGCGCTCTCCAGTCTAGTATAACCAACTTGTATGTACAGAGGCAGCATGATTCTGATGAAAGGACACCTGGGATATTTGGGAAGAATATAAATATTCATGTGAAAAGAAAAAAAAAAGATTTTTTGGATTATCATCTTCTTCAACCTACCCTTTGAAGCTTTTCGGTTATGGCGGCTTAAGTCTCCAACGGGTGAACAAATGTGAAAGGGATGCAGACCAGCTCTTGATAAGAAGCCATGAGTGCGACACAAGAGGGAATAGAGAGATTTAAGCCGAGTTGTCTAGGAATAGTATTCTCGACTTGTTTCTTTTATTTTTCTTTTTTAAACGTTGGTGATTACTTTCTATTTCATGTTAGTATGGAAGTACACATGATTTCTGGGTTAAATGTTATTTTATTCAATCTTGCTTCTACTATTTAATCCTTGGGTTTGAATGTTTTTAGCATGGAAGTGTTATTGCAATCATTGACACTAGAAGGAGCAACGACAGTTGAAGTTAACAAGCATGACAACGGAAGTTGCTTGAGGATTAGAGGAATTTAATCTACTTGTTCTTCATAGTGTTCCATTGCCATCATCAGAAGGTGTGGTTAATGTTCATGTTTAAGTCTTAGATTAAATATAGAAGTTAAGCTTGGTAACATATTCATTGCAAATTATTGCATCGACAATCACCTATCCTTTTATACCTTGTGAGCATTTAGTATCCTGTTGAATATTCATGTTGGGAATCCAAGTTTATCATTATCATATTTTATCTTGTTTTTTCAAGTTATTGCTTCAACAACTACTCTCACAATTTATCTCGTTTCTATCTATTTATTGCACTAACATTGATAGACAAAAGACAACCATCCTCGTGGGATCGATATCGGAAAGACTCATATCTGTCTACTATACTTGCATCGATAGTGTACGTTTGCACATTATTATTGTGATGTTAAACAACCGATTACTATAACAAAATAAATAAATTTTTACCGTCTACTATAACTTAATATGGCCAATTTATCATTTAAAACCATGCAACATTCACTTCTTACCCATTTGGCCCAAAATAACAATAATTATTGACTTTTGCACTTTTTACGATTTAGTCCTTGTTACTTAATTAACAATCTAAACATTAAAATTAAAGTATATATATGAAAAATATGAACTTCATTTAATGTGTAATGGAATGGTACAATGAAATGAAGCAAAAGTGTTTGGATGAGTATATTAAAAATGTGTATTTCATGAAACATGTGCAAAATGATATAATATAATGAAATTTAAAGAATTGGATATGTAAAAAGGTCCCATTTGAACCTTGTGAATTCATAGGATACAAATGACATGTCATTAGGGATTAAACGGTTTCAAGTGCTAGTCTTATATGTCCTATAAATGGCTAAGGTTACACGATTATTGCGGGTTCTCCATAGCTCGTGTGAGCACTATTGGAAAGGTTATGGTTATATGAAAAAGAACACTATGTGTAAGCATTCCTGAGTATCCGATGTGATTCTATATAGTTCAACGAGTAAGTAAAGGTTATTGGAAAGGCATGTATTAAACTTGATGTTACTAATGTTTATATGAAATAGAAAGGATGAGAATTTATCATGTGATGGATGAAATATGCATGGAATTCATTTCTTAGTATATGCTATGTTTCATAGATGTTATGTTTGTAACGCCCCAAATCCCCAAACCCCTGTTAAAATTATTCTTGTGTGTTTGTGATGTGAATGTATGTTTGGCTTAGTGGTTGTGTGCTCTGGAAGTGTCTAGAAAGTCATGGGTTCAAGCCCTGGATTCCACAAACTTTTTGCTCAAGTCAAGGATAAAACCCCTATCTTTGGCCAGTACGGTTATAAGTTTATTTTGGTAAAAACATGATAGAAAAGAGCCTGCTGGTTTAGTCGATAGTGGCGCATGAAGTGTGCTAGTGGTCTGAGGTTCGAATCTCTGCTTGTGCAAATGGAGATTATTTTTACTGGTGGCCATGGGAGGAAGTTGTGCTTGACCGAAACACCAGGAGTTTGAACAGATTTTAATGGGCTTGTTGTTAGCCGAATTTGAAGAGATGGATAGGAGGAAATTAAGGAGAAAATTAAGCAAGTTCAAATTTGGAGAAGAGTCTTGCCAGGTTTGAACTCTGGCACTTAGTGTTTCAGTTGTGTAGGGATGTTGGGGGAGGTTTTTAGTGTGTGGAAGGCTGAAAGAAATTGGGGAGTTCTTTTGGGGTAAAATTCGGCTATGTATTGGTAATTGGTCATTTCATTTCGGTATTTCACCAAATTGTGGTTCTGCTCACTCTTTATTTTCTGAAGCCGATTTGTGCTAGAAAGTCTTTCAGTATCAGTTGTTTTTGGCTAGTGCTTTCGGGTACTTTCATTTTGGGACTATCTCAGTTGTTATTCTTCTCCTTCTACTCTTTGACAACTATTTTCCCTTGATACCTTTTGCAGCCGAATAACATCCTTTCTTTTCTCTCTCTGACCCTTTCGATTTTTAGCCTTAGTCTTGATTGGATCTCTCATTCTTCCGCCTAACTCAATTGATTACCTCTTTGATCGATTACATTTTTTCTTCCCTCTCTTCTTATTTTGGTATTTTGGCCGAATTTTGTCTCTCTCTGTTTTAGTTCGATTTTTGCAAGTAGTCTCTGGAAAATTGATAAGCACTCGACTCCTTCTTGATCTCTCTTACGTTTATCAAGGCTCCCTTCTTTTGCACTGTTAAAGTTTATTATTTCTTTTGTTATTGCCAAATCTTATTCCCCTTTTCTTGTGTAGTGTTTATTGGTTTCTAGATTCTTGAGGAGTGTAGGAGTTGCAAGCGATACTGAAGCAGTCTAAACCTTTCCTTCATCACTCGATCAAAGGTAACCCTATTTGTAGTTATTGTGATACTGGGGTTGTTGGCTTGCATCTTTTGATGTTGGCCGAATGTTACTTTCCCTATGATGGGGTTTATTTATTTTTAATTAGTATAGGTTGATATGACTCACGAGTTTTAGCAATCGTTACTAATGGATTTCACTGGTAATGTAGATATTCGACAAGAAGCGTGTGGTCAATTTTAGTCAGCGGTCTAATAGGACTAAGCCACTTTTGTTCAATCAAAGGTAGGTATTATGATAAGTTGGGGTCGTATAAAGGGAGGTGGTTAACCCTATTGTCAATTAACTAATAGGATACCTTGATTGAATGTAAGTTAGTGCTCGTGGGCTATTTGCACATTTTTGTAAGTAGGTCTGTGTAACACTACCATTAGATGTGAAACGGCAAAAGCCAAAAAGCCGAAAAGTAAAAAAGTGGGCTGTCGACACCACATGAGTATATGGTCGCCTGTGTGGTAGGCCGTGTAACAAAACATGGCTGTGTGGTCGATGAGATGGCCTTAAGTGTTGTCATGGGCCGGAATGATATTGGGCCATTTTGGGCCGACCTCGGCCATGTAGGCCCAATGGGCCTGTGCGCCCTCACGAGAAAATCACACAAAAGTGTGGCAAATGTTGGGCCAGGCTATGCGAACCACATAACTAAGGTCATTTCTGGGTTATGTGGGCCACATGGGCCCGCAATATGGGCTGTGGGCTCGTTATCACCGATTGAATATTAAGATTTCACGGGTTGCCAAAGACGACTTTGGATCTACTATTGGGCCGATAAGGATACCGGGACCCTTATCTTGTAAATAACTGATATACCCCTATGTGATGTATGACTATTTGAGCATGCTATTTTTACTTTATATACATTTATATTATGTTGCATTGCATGGGGTGGGATATATGATTTTGGAGGAAGTGTTCTGAAAGGCTATAAGCCTATTACTGGAAGCTCTGCTGCAAATACTATTTTAGTGTTGCAAGTGGTGATACTTGGTGTGTAGAGATGGGTAGGTCGATTTTATCCCCACATGGTGTGTAGGGTTGGTACGGAGATGGTGTATAGAGGCTGGATTGGGTAGGATTTTTCTAATTGCATCTTTGTCACGATCGACA
Source organism: Gossypium anomalum (assembly GCA_025698475.1). Classification (NCBI taxonomy): domain Eukaryota; kingdom Viridiplantae; phylum Streptophyta; class Magnoliopsida; order Malvales; family Malvaceae; genus Gossypium; species Gossypium anomalum. The sequence goes on from CM046965.1 coordinate 48,349,479, forward strand.
TCAGAATGGCTTTCAGCCACCATGATACTATTTCAGAGATAGGCTCGGACCCGGACTATCTTTATCGTTGTCGCTAAGGGCAAAGGCCCTAACTGAAACTGAAAGGACTTAGGCCCAAATTGTGTTTACTTTGATTGATTGCTATTATGGGATTTCATACACTAATTTTTTGCAAACTCACCCATCTGTTAACTGTGCTGGAAATCCCCAGACTTAGACAGATCGAGGCGACGGAGGACTCAGTGGTGGCCACTCGACTTAGTTAATTTTTAATATTATCATTAAGGTTTATTTTGGGTTTTGAATTATGTAATAAGGCCTCTTGGGTTATTTTTGTTTTTGGTATTTTACTTATATTTATTTATGATTTACAACTGCTAGTAGTAGGGAAAAAAATGCAAGTTTTCAAAACCACCATAGATACATAACTCATTTTGAAAGCTTCTGCGAATGACAAACCATTTTCAAAATTAATAACATTTTATTAAAAGCAACCTTTAAAAAGTACAACCACATTATGAAAGAGCAATAAGACTTTAAATCGGCTTTCCAACCTATACAAAGAGGCTAGTTAAAGAAAGGGTTTTAAAATGACGAGTCTTAGATTTCGAAAAACACTTCAATGTGACATCACCAGATTCGACCATAACGTCTAGGCTGGGTATAGGGTGTTACATTTAATGGTATCAGAGCCAAGCTGCAAAACTTGGCTGTGGATTTGGGCTTTTGTAAAAATGTGGAAATTTTAATAGAATTGTTTTCAAATGGTTTAAAGTGATTGATATAATTTGGAAACGTTTTATTGAAGGAGTGGTACACCGAGTCTCCGCGCCTATCCTGTAAGTCTTCTGACTGTTTATATTGAAAGGATTATATTGGAATTTTTATAACTGAGACTACTTTAGGTACTAAAACTGTACTAAAACTCTCTTGTTAGAGTAAACTACAAACCGTAGTAAGACTGCGTGTAACACCCCTCGCCCGTATCCAACGCCAGAATACGGTTCGAGGTATTACCTGACTTAAACTCAACCAATATATAAAACTGGGCCATGAAATCTCAAACAATTTAAAAAATTTTCCTTTCTCATGTAATTTGTCCCAAACATGGGCTTACGAGACCCAAAATATACATCCGGGGTGGTTCGGAGCCCAACTGAGAACTCATTCAAAACTTAAAAAAATTTCATGCAACAAGGCTCTACACGCCTGTGTGGTTATAGAGCACACGACCCTATGCTTGGGACACGCCCATGTCCTGTACCCGTGTCTGAAGACCTGGGCATTCTACCAAAACCACACGGCCCAAGAACACACCCGTGTCCTTCACACGGTCGAGACATATAGTCGTGTCTCTTGCCCGTGTACTACTAGCATGCATACTGACTTTATGACACGGCATGGACACACGCCCGTATGGCCTGCCTGTGTGCTAAAATGACTCCAAAATTTTAAGTGCAGGGGACACACGGCCATAACACACACCCATGGGAGTAAGCCGTGTGTCACACATGGCCTAGACACACGACCGTGTGTCTTACCCGTGTGGACAAACTAGGTTATTTCCCAAGCCTATTTGTCACCCTTTTTGCACAACCTACACAAGATCATTTCAATATACAAATCTCATCACAATGGACACTAATTCATCCATAGAAAGAACATCATACGCATTCATCAAAATGAATAATAGCCATTATTATAGGCTTGATACAAAATAAAGGGCTTTTGACTTAAGCTAAAATACATGAATCATTCTCTTAATTCTACATCCTAGCCTAGCCCTATACATGCCACCTTCAAAAATATAAATCAAACTATACCGAATATTGTGGCCGATAGTGTGGTCGATATCTTTGACTTTAATGGATCTTTAAGCTAGTTTGGCGACATTGAAAGAAGAGGGAAAAGAAAGAGGGTAAGCATAAAGCTTAGTAAGTTACACATAAATAAATATACAACAACAATCTCACCAGTAGTCATCATACTTATAGCTCAAAGGTAAACACAATTTAACTTACTTATTACCCTCTACTCGAGTCACATTTTCTAAATTAAGCTCGTTACTCATGCTTACCATATAGGTACCTGTAACACTCACAACATGATTATTCTTTCTTTATCAAAATTGATTTATAACTCTACCATTGAAACGTTTGGAATACTACTGGATATTCTATGAACCTTCAACATAGCATATATTGCAAATGCCATGTCCCAGACATGGTCTTACACTGTCTCTCATATATATGTGATGATGCATGTCCTAGACATGTCTTACACTAGCACAACTCTTAGCCGATGCGTGTCTTAGACACGTCTTACACTGGCTATCTCTATCGAAGCCGATGCATGTCCCAGACATGTCTTACACTGGCACTCATCTCTGTGCCGATGCCATGTCCCAGACATGGTCTTACACTGGCTATCATAGTATGGTTGATGCATGTCTCAGACATGTCTTACACTGGCTATCATATTATGGTTGATGCATGTCTCAGACATGTCTTACACTAGCCCTCATCTAGAAGCCGATGCCATGTCTCAGACATGGTCTTACACTGGCTCTTAGAATGTTGCCGAAGCATGTCCCAAACATGTCTTACACTGGCGCACAAATCAACCAATGCCTTGGCACGAATATCCAGTTCGTATCCTAATGTTTCAACGGGATACTTCTATTATCTCAAATATTACTATGCATTCTCAACTTATAACTTAACAACTCATACAATATCAATTCAATGGCTATATGGATACAAGTATTAACAGTGTAGTTGTATTATTTACATACAACTTACCTCGATTTACAAAAAAAAGTACTTGACTATTCGGTTTAGTCAGTTTACTTGGCCTTCCCCCGATCTTGGTTCGGATTTGGTAAATCTTGATCTATAATGACAATGTGCACTCACTTAGTCACTAATTAGGATTAAGCAATCATAAATTCACATCTTTGGTAAAATGGCCATTTTGCCCCTAAACTTTAACAAAATGACCATTTTACCCCTATGCCCGAAAATCGATTTTCATCAAATTTCTTTGTATCATAAGCCTAACCGAACTATTTTTACTCTTATAGCAACTTTAAAATATCACTATTTCACATACTTAATAACTATTTTACAACTTATGCAAAATAGTCCCTTTAGGTGTTTTCATGCTAACACCTTTTACAAAAGTTGATTATAACCCAACTAGGACTCATATTCTTCCATAAAAACTCAATAAACATCTCAAAAACATCCATGGTAAAATCTTAAACTCTTGACCATTTTGCAAGATATCACCCTCATTTGAAAGCTCATGCTTCAAGGGTCTCAAAAATACAAAAATAACTAAAAGAAACTATCAAAGTCACTTACTTGAGAGGCTTAATGTTGCTGCAAATTTTTGAAGCTCAAAACCCCAATAATGGCTAATAAAAATCGGTGGAGAGAAGAAAAATAGAGAACAAATGGCCTTTGTTTTATTTAATTTAAAACTAGTCAAATTTGATGACCTCATCTTCACCTAATTTTGACCTTCTCCTTAATTTGTCTCCCCATGGCCGGCTATGCTATATCACAAGGGCCTAACTGCCTTTTAAAGATGCTAAATTTTGATTCTCTAGCTATTTAACACATTTGGGTACAAAAATGCAACTTTTGCCTTTTATGCGATTCAGTCCTTTTTCAAAATCGGGTTGGAAAACATTAAAATTAGCTCACCAAATTTTCATGCACAATAAAATCATACTATAACCTCATAAAAATAATAAAATAATTTTTTTTTCTAACTTCATATTTGTGGTCCCGAGACCACTGTTCCGACTAGGCCCTAAATCGGGCTGTTACACTGCGAACTACGAAAACAAACTCTAAAATAATATTGTTCATCAAATATCTGTAATAAACACTAGAACAATAAAATGACTGGCATAAAACTGTTGACAGAGACAAAGCGCATTCGATAATGAGCACTAGAGGTACTCGTGGAAGAGCCGCGGCAAAAGCCATGGAGTTGCTCGGGCTGTGTCTTCGTCAGCTGGACACCAGCCTAGTGAGGAAGCTAGGGAGGCACCATCTTCACCTATGACTAAAACAGGGTCTCAAAATCGAATGGCTAGGGACGACGCACTGTCCCAAGCAATGTTGATGGTTCTGGAAAGGGTCGCTGGGCCTAGTACTGGTACTGTAGACCGTGGGTCGGTTATGGAACGACTCAGGTCTAATAGGGCTGAGATATTCAGGGGTATTGTTGGAGTGGCCCTTAATGTGGCTGAATATTGGATCGAGGCCATAGAGAGGATCATGGATGACCTCAACTGCACCCCCGAACAGAAGCTAAAGGGTGCAGTATCACTGTTGAGAGATAAGGCCTACTAGTGGTGGCTTACTGTCAAAGAGGGCACTCAAGCCGATCGATTGACCTGGGAATTTTTCAAGACTGCATTCCAAGGAAAATATGTAGGTGCTAGTTATGCGGATGTCCAGAGGAGAGAGTTTTTGAATCTGACTCAAGGGGATAAATCTGTGGCTGAATACGAAGCTGAATTTTTGTGACTTAACCGCTATGCGCGTGGGATGGTGGCAACTGAATATGAGCGATGCGTTCGTTTCAAAGACAGCCTCAAAGATAGTCTACGGGTTTTGATAGCTCCACAGATGGAGCAATATTTTACTGCTTTAGTGGATAAGGGCGAAGATCGTCAAGGATGTAAAGCGCGCTGAGCGCTAGAACCGTGAAAAGGAAAGGGGTAGGAACAAGAGGGATTCGGAGCCCTCAAGTTCATTAATGAGGCCTAAGAAAAATCCTAGAGTTGATGAGACTATCAGAGTTGAGGCCCTTGTTGCTGTTACTAGATTGCAGCCCTGTGCTGATTGTGGGAGGCGTCATCAAGGCAAGTGTTGGAAAAGGATTGGGGCATGTTTTAGGTGCAGATCTTTGGAGCACCGTATCGGAGATTGTCTATAGAGGCCCGATTAGATGCAAGCTACTGGTATGGATATTGTTCAGCCACCAAGAGGTGTTCAGCAGCCACCGAGAGGCCGTGGTCATTGACACTGAAAGGAGCAGCGACAATTCAAGTTAACAAGCATGACAACGGAAGTTGCTTGAGGATTAGAGGAATTTAATCTACTTGTTCTTAATAGTATTCCATTGCCATCATCGGAAGGTGTGGTTAATGTTCATGTTTAAGTCTTAGATTAAATATAGAAGTTAAGCTTGGTAACATATTCATTGCAAATTATTGCATCAACAATCACCTATCCTTTTATACCTTGTGAGCACTTAGTATCCTGTTGAATGTTCATGTTGGGAATCCGAGTTTATTATTATCATATTTTATCTTATTTTTTCAAGTTATTGCTTCGACAACTACTCTCACAATTTATCTCGTTTCTATCTATTTATTGTACTGACATTGATAGACAAAAGACAACCATCCTCGTGGGATCGATATCGGAAAGACTCATATCTGTCTACTATACTTGCATTGACAGTGTACGCTTGTAGATTATTACTGTGATATTAAACAGCCGATCACTTTAACAAAATAAATAAATGTTTACCGTAACTTAATATGGCCAATTTACCATTTAAAACCATTCAACATTCACTTCTTACCCATTTGGCCCAAAATAATAATAATTATTGACTTTTGAAGTTTTTACGATTTAGTCCTTTTTACTTAATTAACTATCTAAATATTAAAATTAAAGTATATATATGAAAAATATGAACTTCATTTAATTTGTAATGGAATGGTACAATGAAATAAAACAAAAGAGTTTGGATGAATATATTAAAAATGTGTATTTCATGAAGCATGTGCGAAATGATATAATATAATGTTATTTTTTTTATTTTTTTGAAAGAACATAAAACTGTTATTCATTAGTTAAAGAATAGCTAAAATATAAAATTGTAAAATGTATTCAATAAACAAAGAATTAAAATTGCGTCACGTAAAATATCTTTCTTTTTTTCTTTAAAAATTTTTAAAGTTCTTTCTTATACTTTTTAACTGCATGAAATAGGTTTCTTTGAAGCTGGTTGACTTTCATCTACAATACTGACAATATTTGAAATCAATTAAATGTTGAGAAAATTAATGAGAGCGAAATTGTATTTATAATATAATATAATTATACATGAATAATAAAAGCAGTTTTATATACTCACGAAAAATGTATGTCTACAAAATGAATACATTTTATAAAAATTTCAGATCTAGTTATTCATGAAGAATTCCAACCTTCTATTCACCTTTTATAATAAAAAACTTGTAAAAATTACATAAAAGAAGATCGGAGTTAATGTCTTATTATGAATAAAAGATATCATTAAAAAATAACAAAATACTTGGGCAATATTTTTTTTTTTTGGCTGCAGATTTTTGATGATTTCAAATGATTTGTTGGCCACCATTCTAGGCCTAAAGCGGTAAGGCTTTTGGACTTTGGTGGTCAGTTACTTACGCGGTGCCTTTCCTCTCATTGGTTTTCATACTATTTGCTTCGTGCAAGCCATTGATTAACGGGCATACTTGGAAAATTCTAAATGAAAAATGAAGCCAGTTTTTTATTGCAGTGAAAATTGATAAAAATTTATGATTGATGAGAATGGAAAATGAATTTTGGAGCATATATAAAGAAATTTATCTTGTATATAACGATAAATTTGAGATATGACAGTGTTCTCAAGTAAATGTGAGATTAAAATTATTTTTTTATTGAAAAAGTAAAGAAAATGTCACTTATTTATGAGAGTATTCTCTAGTTAAAGTGGGATTTAAATTAAATTTTAATAAAAATAGTGAATAAATTGTCACTTATAATTTATAAGATAAATGTCAGATACGAGAGTGTTCTCTTGTAGATTTGGGATTAAAATTAACTTCTTAATAAAATAGTAAAGAAACTAGACATATTTATAGGGCAAGTGTGAGCATGGCTGTGTTCTCCAACCAATGTGAGATTACAATTAACATTTCAATGGATTAAAATTAAGTTTTAATGAAAAGAAGAATTAAAATTAACTTTTCATTAAAATAGTGAAGATGTGAGCTATAAGAGTATTCTCTAGTTGATAACTCAAAATTATATAGACATTTATAACACCTTCTAACTAATAATCCATGCAAATTATGAGTATTTTAACAACAAATTTTGTAATTTTATTAGAAATTTGTAAAGTAGGACAAAATTAAAGATAAATTTGTAATCTTCCTTATTTACATGCTAATTTGATATATTTTTTCCTATTTGACGTAGTTTGGCGCAATACGAGAAAAATTAGTTTTGAAGCTTACCTATTCTATGTTCGATGCAATAACCTTACCAATAGCAAAAGCCATGCAGATGTGGGTTGATGGTTGATCAGCATAGGACGTCCTAAAATTATTTATTGGACTTCCAAATTCAATTTAACCCAACTCGAAATTGGAACGCTGAAGTGGACAAGCCTTTTGCTTAATTTGAAGCTCAAATCATCCATGAAGGGAGGAAAAGAGCCCAATTCAGCTATGGAAGCCCAACCATCCATAAAATAATTTGATTAGGAACCTAAGACTCGTTAAAAATAAAAAAATCAGCCACAACAAATTTCCCATGTGATCGTTTAGCTCTTTCCCATGAATCAAGTTTTGATAAACTAAATTTAGCAAAGAAATCCACCTTCCATCCTCAACTCAAGGGCCCAGCCATGCATGAGAGAAAAAGGGGGATTGACATGCTAGTTATTGTAAACTCAAGGGGTCGAGCATGCATGAGAGAAAAAAGGAGGATTGACATGCTATTTTTAGTAAAATCAAGAGGCTTCTCACAAGTATAAATACCCTAGCCATTCACCCATTTCAATCATCCCTCACTCAGCATCTCTTCTCTCTTTTCTCTCTTTTCACTTTCCATTTTCCATTTTCTTCAAGAGAGTTTTGCAAGGCTTTGGGAGCAACTCCATTCGACCATATTAGGAGCATTGAGCTTGGTAGTCACTGCAAGAGGCAAAGAACAAAAGAGGAGCAAAGTGAGTGGTGCCTCAAAGAACCACCAAAAACGACTTAGAATTTCTTATCCCTTCAATCTTTTATTTTTTTTCAACTCAAGAAACATGATTGCAACTAAAATTTTTGCTTTTAATATAATCATGGTTTCTTAATTTTATTGATTTGATAATGATTTAAATTTTGTAGCTTAGATTATTTAATTCTATTAAGAGGTGTTCTGTGCATTTGATCTATTTATTTATTAAGATAAAATCATGAGCATGTTGTTTCTGCATTATAAATGTAGGGATGCAATTGAATTAATTATTAAATCAGAACCAGATTGTAATTAATGGAGACAATATCTGAATGGTGCATGTTTGATCTTTTTATGATTAAATTAGGACAAAATAGTAATAATATCGAAATAACTTTATTACCTTGAATTACCCTAGGGTTAATGTGATTAAACTATTTCAGTATAGAAATATTATTGCTACCTCACATAATATGTTTTCTTCTTATTAAAACACTAAGTTAATTGACATAGACATATGCTAGAAAACTTAATATTTTACTAAGTGCGATTCCTTAGATGATGCCTAGAAAAGTAATCTTGAAGTCGGACTAGACATAGAAATATGCATATTAGAAGGTTAAGCTTAAGTCTACAAGAAAAGCAAAAGCACTTGTAAAATCAGGGTTAGTAAATTATCAAAATCCCACGGAATCTCCGTGACATCTCTTAACATTGTTTAAATAATTCTAAGATAGGAAGGGAAATTATTCTAACACATGCATGTTGTGATTACTCTTAAGAACATGCATACTTATTTCTTTCTGTGTTTATTTAAATTATAAGCATTCTTAGGATAGTTTATAAGAGAGAAAATTTTGTTTCTTACATTTTGGTCCTTCATTAAATAAGCAAATCTCCACCCAAAACCTTTATTTTTAAGTGGATTTTCAAGTAAAATAAAGTCCCCAACAATATAACAGAATTCATGGGTTCATGGATGGAAGTGAGAGGAAGTTACGAAAGTGTGAATAAATCAAGGTGACATTGTAAGAATTCAAGTGATCTTTTATGAATTTTATATCTTATAGAATTAAAAACAAGAGATAGTGATTTTTTCTACACGTTTTGATTATGTTCATCTTGTGTTCATGAAGAGAAAAAGAAAAAAAAAAGGTGATAAATGTGTTGTAGGCAAAAGGAAAGGAAGTGATAAAAGAGTGAAGAGAAGAAAAGGGAAGCAAAACAAGTGAAATCTAGGAAAAATATGTATGTACTCCTATGAATCTATTTATTTTTCAAAGGATTAAATTGAAGCATCTAAAAAATTAAGTGTACTGAATATGAAATATATTAAAAATGATATTAGTGTGAAATAATTTGTGAAATATAATAGTAAGAAATTATAAGAATTAAAAGGTAAGAAAGTAAAATATTAAGTGAAATGGAAGTTTGGAAGTGCAAACAAGTTTATGTGTACATGATATTGTAGCTTGAGTAACTAAATTGAAGAATATTTAAAACTCTACTACGATTTGAAAATAAGTGATCTTGTAATAGAAATCATTATGTGATAAGTGAAATAATGATTGAGTAATGAAATTAGTAAAATAAAAATAGTAAGTGAAAAAAAACATGAATAAGTGATGATATAAAAGATAGCGAGAGAATTTCATGAATGTGATACTTGTTAAGTGATAAACAAAGTTAGTGAAAGAATATATATTTCATAAGTGAATTAAGTGTGAAATAATGTAAAGCGTGTAATACATCCATGTCATTTGAAAATGTGAAATTGACTATTAAGGGCAAACGTGGTGTGAACTTAAAAAAAATGTTCAAAAATGAATAATCATGTAAAGGCTCTAGTAAACAAGGTGGAACTAGTGGGATATAATTGGCATGTCATAGGAATAGGTAAGCACTTCTGTGTTTCATGCACTTTGGTGCCCTTATTATTTTCACTTTAGAGCATACGATACTTACACTTCGATACCTGTTTTATTTTGTGTATCCTTGTTGGTTCTCCAATGTTTACTAAAGGCTTCGTGAAATAAAAAAGTTTTACATAAAACAAAGTATTACATGAAATGTACTTGCTATGTTAAGTGAACAAAATAAGTGGTAAGTGAAGTAAGTTTTAAATGTTGGAATAATTGGTTTAGAAAATAATGTTTTTAGACATAGTGGAATTTTAAAATTTTCTTAAAACCAAGCCTTTATGATATTTATAGTAATTTCCTTTCAGCTAAAATTATACATGTGTTTTGCACAAAGGAAATTTAGGTTGGCTCTTAGCTTTCAACTAAATTATACATCACTACAGCAAAACGGGTTTTTAGCAGCCTTTTTTTGGGCCTAAGCACCACTAAAACAATTTGCGGCGTTTTGATAAGCATAGCAAAAAAAGGCCGCTATAGATAACGCCGTTAAATTTTGCGGCATTTATGTGGAAAAATGCTACTATAGAACATGACCTTTAGCGGCGTTTCTCACAAAAATGCCGCTATAGAACATGACCTCTAGTGGCACTTTCCCCATAAATGCTGTAAAAGTACATGACCTTTAGTGGCGCTTTGCCCAAAAATGCCGCTAAAGGTCATGTTCTTTAGTGGCATTTTTAGTAAAAACGCCACTAAAAGTCATGTTCTTTGGCGACGTTTTTGGAAAAATGCCACTAACTTTAGTAGATTTTTACAAACCCATTTTCATTCATATAGAACCCAAATTGTCAACATAATTTCCTGTAACATCAAATCCAACCAAAAAATGCAAATCTAAATGATACTTCAAATCCAACGAAAGAAATATGTATATGATCTAAATTAATAAATGAAATAACTAAATATATTATATTCAAAAGTTATATTGTTAAAATATTCTCACTATAAGAAAACAAACGTTTAAGATGGCGGATTATAGGACTACTGAAACATCCTCATCATATTCTGAAGCTATTACTCGAATTCGTCATATTTTTTGCTTGCCTCTGCTTCCCTCGCTGCTGCCTCCGTTTTAAGTTGTAAATGGAGTTCTTCATATTTTCTTTGAGCCTTTGCTTCTCTCGATGTTGCCTCCACTTTAAGTTGAGCAATTTGCTCAACTGTTCTCACTTGCATCTGAGCCATCTAGTCTATAAACCTCTGAACTTTAACTTGAGCCTGATTCCCGAAGGCATGTATTGTTGTAACAGCCCGATTTTGGGTCTAGTCTGAACAGTGGTTTTGGAACCACAAATCCGACACAGAAAAATTATTTATCTTATATTTTTATGGTCTACAATTTTATGGAATGATTCTGTGAAAATTTTGTTCGAAAAATTTGACGTTTGAGCACTCAATTTCGTAAAAAGGACTAAATTGTAAAAAGTGCAGAACTTGAGTTCTAGAAGCTAGAGGTGTCTAATTGCTATGAAATTTTAAATTAAAGGTCCTTAGATGGTAATTAGACAATTTGATAAGTTAGTGGACAAAAATGGACATGAAGTAAGAGAAATTTTAGTGTTTTAAGAAAAGGGCATTTTGGTCATTTGGTAATTAAATGAATTAATAAGGAAATTAAAAGTCAATTTTTTCTCATCTTCTACCCCTTGGCCGAAATTTACAAGAGGAAGACATAGATAGGGTTTTTCAAGCTTTAAAGCTCGATTGTAAGTCTGTTCTAGCCCCATTTTTAATGCTCTTTACATTTTTACAAGTTGTTGTAACTCGATCTACCTATTTCTAGCTCTAATTTGAGGTATGATTAAGGTCTATGGTTTGACCCATGTTAGACATGTGTGTATTTTAATGGCTAATGGTAGAAAATGCATGTTTGATGTTAGAAAAATAACTTTTGCTAAGTGATTTTCGGTAAAAATGTCAAAAAGGACTTATTTGTAAAAGTTATAAAATAAGTGGTAAAAGTGTGATTAAGTGAAAAATGTGGGTCGGTATAAGTATGAAAATGGGTCGGCTAGGCTTGGGTTTTGAAGAAATTGAATACATTTCAATTTATGAGCCTAAGGACTATATTTTAAAAATGTGAAACATTCGGGGCAAAAATGTAATTTTTCCATAATATGATTTTTTGACTGAATTGAACAATGTGAGTATTAAATAAGTTAAATTTGTTATTATAGATTAAGATAAAAGAGGTTCGGACCTAGATCGGGGGAAAAACAAAATGTTTGACGATTAGGTCAAATTCTACTATTTTTGTACTGAGGTAAGTTCATATGTAAATAATGCATTGCTATATTTATGTTTTAAATGCTTTAATATTGTATGAATTATGATTGACTCTTTGGACGTATTCGAAAAAGTTTCTACAAGTGAGAATTCCCTATTGAGCCTTAGGAATATAATAGGATACGGGTGACATGTCACTAGGAACCCATGTGTTTATGTGATCCGAGTGCTGGTCTCGTACGTCCTACCAGTGGCTGGGTAGGCCGGCATATGTTGTGGATACCAGACAGCTTGTGTGAGCATCACTATGTAGCTATGTCCTGACTGACAGCTTGTGTGAGCAGGCCCGTGAGTAGCTCAAAAACCAGTCTATATGTACTATAAGATATGTGGTAGCTTTGGCTACATATGTGGCACATATGTGCAAGATTTCTGAGTATCTGTTAATATTCTGAGTTTTTAACGAGAATGTTAAAGTTGCGAAAGACTATGTACCACAACAAACCCGGCCTGGATATTATGGCCAAATATGGCGATGTCACATTGAAGTGTTTTTCGTAAAATATGATATCGTTTGAAAAGCCCAATGTGTATTTAACCTCTTTGTGTGATCTACAAAATAATTTTAAAACTTGCGTTACTATCAAAAGTATTTACTTTAGAACGTTATTAATATCAAAATCTCGCTTATCGCGGAAGCTTTTGAAACGGTTTTGCACATTCATGGTATTTTGGTTCATGCATACCTTTTGGAAACCCGCATCCTACTACTAGCAGATATAAATCAAAATAAATAAAACTCGAAAACTAAAAATTATAGAGGCCTTATTACATAAAAATACCCAATTAAAACTACTTATAAATTAAAAATCCAATAAGGAAACAAGAGCGGTTGTGTGGCCACCTTTGAGTCCCTCGCAGCACCGATCCGCCTAAGACTGGGGATTACCTGTACAGTTAAAACAGATGGGTGAATTTACGAAAACTCAGTGTGTAATCCAATATAAGTAAACAATCAGATTAAACACAATTTGGGCTTAAGCCCCTTTTAGTTTCAGTTAAGGCCTTAGCCCATTTTAGAATCAGAAATAGTGTGGGCCTGAGCCCAATCCAGTAACAGTAACAATGGGGCCTACGCCCATTACAGAATCAGTACAATATGCAAGCAAAGAATCCTACCCAATCCATCCGCTACACACCATCTCCGTACTAGCCCTACACACCATGTGGGGATTAAATCGACCCACCCAACCCTACACACCAAGTTGTACCTATTCCGGTACTAAAACAGTATTTGCAACAAAGCTGCTAGTAATAGGCTTATAGCCTTTCAGTACACTTCCTCCAAAATCATATATCACACCCCATGTAATGCAACATAATATCATACGTATATGCAGAAATGTCATGCTCAAAAATAGTCATACATAATACAAGGGTATTACAGTCAATTTACCTCATAGGGGTATAATGGTCATTTTATCAGTATGGGGTCTAAGTGTACTTACCGACCCAACCGTAGGTCCACAGTTGTCTTGAGCGACCTGTGCAACCTTATCAATCAATCAGTGTAATGGGCCTATAGCCCATATTGCGGGCCCATGTGGGCCCACACGCTCGTATGGACCACATAACCAGAAATGGCCTTAGCCGCGTGGTTTACCCAGCCTGGCCCAATCATCTCCACACGTTCATGTGGTTTGTTCATGTGGGGCCCACACGACCCGTTTCTACCCAATATGGCCCAAAACGGCCTCGGCCCATGAAATCACTCATGGCCGGCTTTAACAATCTTACACCCACGTTTAGGCGTTCGAACTACCACACGAGTGAGCACACTCTCCTGTAGTGTCGGTGGTCACCTATTTTGGGTTTTGCCGATTTATGAGTAGAGGCAGTGGTTTACACACCTGTTTTTGTTTCACCGCCAACGTAGTCCCAAGAATACCTTAGTCGATTCGATGCACTGCCCCCAACACATAACACGTCGAGGAACTGGGTGTTTAAAAATATTCACCTATACCAACAAAAGAATTAACAGTCATCTCTACAACTGAGTGATTACAATCGAACTTAAACAACCGAAGAGGTCAACACGAAACAGCATCAACCTTTAATATATGAACAAAATCTTGCACCCAAATAAGTCTCCGATTGATGCCCACAAGTGCTTGAAAACCTCTCCAAGAACCGAAAAGGAGAAAACAGACATTCCTCAAGAAGAGAAAAGGTTCGGCAATATAGAAAAGAAAGAGAGGGGGTAGAGAACAGAAAAGGTTCAGCCAAAAAGAGCAATGTGGGGAAAACTTGTCCACAACACAATACAGTAAAAGGGATCGAACAAATATTCAGCAAAGAAAGAGGAAAAAGAGACTGGCGTGAAAACCAAATGGCAACACTGAAAGAACAAAGGTCCACCAAAACACACACTTCACAAATTCAGCAAGAGAAGAAGAAAGAAATGAAAAAGGGACAATAGAAGAAGCATTCGACTAAGAGAGAAAATGCTTTCAGGAAATTTTTTAGAGAGAAAGATCAAGTAGAAAACCAAAAACGAAATTTTGAGTAATCCCCCCTTCCACATTCGGCACCACACCCCTTCCACACTCAAATTCCTTCTTTTCCTCCCCAAAATCCTCAACTGATATTCCATCTATCGAAATCCCTTCACCACCGAAAAATCCCCCCAATATCCTCCCAAATATTCCGCCACAACAACCCCCATTCAAACTTATTCAAACTCTTGGTGTTTTGGTCAAACACAACTTCCTCCCATGGCCATCAGTAAAAATAATCTCCATTTGCATAAGCAGGGATTCGAACCTCAAACCACTAGCACACTCCACACGCCACTATTTTTGTCAACAAGGGTAGACACACAGGCATGTGTCTAGGCCGTGTGTGACACATGGCTTTCCCCGCGGGCATGTGTTTAGGCTGTGTGTCCCCTGCACTCTAATTTTTGCAAAATAAAATGCTCAGAATTAAGCTGTAACAACCCTAACCCGTAACTGTCACCGGAATAAGTTAAGAGGCCTTACCGAACTCGTAACTCAGATCAGAACAATCAAATATCAAATATCATCTCATTTCAATAAATACAAGTCATTCATATTCTATATGAATTTGAACTGAGCATACAAAGTCTAAACCATACATTTAGGACCAAATCGATAACATATGAAAGTTTCAGAACTTAGAAAATTTTCCAACATTTCAAAGGTCACATGCCCATGTGAACAGGTCGTGTGCCTCACACGGCATTAGACACGCTTGTGTGTCTAAGCCGTGGCAAAACAGGGCATACATATTGACTTGTCCACATGGCCATAAGACATGCCCATGTGCCAGGCCCTGTGAAAATTAGTGAGGCTACTGACTTGGCCACACGGCCGACCACACCGGCGTGTGTCTCAGCCCGTGTGCCACACACGACCAATAGACACGCCCGTGTGTTTAGGCTGTGTTAAAACTAGAGGGTATACTGACTTTAATTCATAGGGTACCTTAGGGGACACACAGCCGTGTAACCGTGTGTTGTACACGGCTGAGGCACATGCCAGTGTCTCTGCCCGTGTGGACAAAAATAGGCCATTTGAATAGCCAACTTGCCACCCCAATTGGGTCAAACCTACAAGCAATTAAACAAGCATATTTGCACACGAATTTCAGCTAATCTCAATACCAAAACATACATTATTCATGACTTAACATTATCAACAAATTTCAATCTCAATTCATCAATCAATTCATACCAAAACTTAAACTAAAATCATACCTAAACATATGTTCAATACCTTATTAAATCTCATGCTCAAAACTTACCAAAACTTCTTAACATTGACTATTTCTTTTGGTCATTCAAAACATACCATATAATTTATAATACCACACATATCATATAACATTTCCAACAATAAGATCAAAAATAAACTAGCCATATCACATGGCTTAACATATACATTACAAAACCTAACCAAAACACTTCTAGCTGATACATGCCATACTTCAATTTATACATTTTCAAAAGTACCAAAATAAGGTTCAATAGTGTGGTGACGATCCTCAACGATCCCCGAGTTCACAGTAGCTTCGATATCTATAAAACAATGCAAACACACACAAACTAAGCTTTCAAAAGCTTAGTAAGCCATATACAAATAAACTTATCAACATAAGCATATAAACACCAATAATACATGTACTTTATAATCAAGATACTAACATATATCACATGGTTCATCTATAATTCATATGTTCTGAAAGATACATATACTTACCTTTCATTCTCAACATAATGTGCAATTCAAATGTACCTGAATCGAATATGCATTTCACAAAGTCATTCATTTCTCGGAATGCCCGTTTGAACCATTCAGAAACGTAAGGATACGTGGATAGATCAAAAAGCATATACAATGCCGATGGCCCAGACGTGGTCTTACATGTAATCAAGCATCGATGCCACTGTCCCAGACAGGGTCTTATACGAAATCAGATATGATGCCAATATCCCAAACATGGTCTTACACACAAAATAGAAGTCGATGCCAACATCTTAGATGTGGTCTTACATGCAGAACAGATATAAAATATCATATGTCATGACATATGTATCCTAACTATTCCGAAGGTTCATACGAGACTTTTTCAGACGTCGAAGCTTTGTCGATACTATCTCAGATAACACAAATTTAGCTTGAACGTTCATTCATCACAATTCAATATCATATGAATAATACGAATTCAATTCAAACACTACCTCATACAGATTTGGATGGATGGAATCGGTTACTCGACGACTTTCGACTTTCCCCAATCTAATTCTGTTTTCTTTAATTCTTGATCTAATTCACTAAATCAAAGTGCCAAACCCTAGCAAGCCTTTCTCCATTCTTTTCTTTGATATAATCAGTCAAGTGATGAAAATATGAAGCAAATTTTATGTTTTCTTTAATTAATAATATTAATTCATCTTTTACCATTTTAACATTTTATAAAATAAACATTTAAACACATAATGGATGTACAATAATGTCCATTTAACATACTAATGGTCTAATAACATAAGACCTTTTAACAAAGACAAATGAAATAGACACTTAATCAAATAGAAGGCCACTTTTGCATTTTTTGCGATTAAGTCCTTTTTCAAAATTGAGTAGACAAACATTCAAATTTTCATACGAAACTTTCACATATGCTAATTCACATATCATAAGCACAAAAAACAATATTTAAATATTTTTTTGACTCGGATATGTGGTCTTGAAACCACTATTTCGACTAGGGTCTAAACCGGATTGTTACAATTCTCCCCCTTTAAGGATTTTCGTCCCCAAAAATCTTACCGTTGAACAGATTCAGATATTACTGTCTCATAATATCTTTAGGCTCCCATGTGGCCCTTTCAATACCGTGTCAATGCCACATCACTTTTACTAATGGAATTTTCTTATTTCGTAGTTATTTAACTTCACGAGCTATGATACGAATCAGTTTTTCTTCTTATGTCATATCAGACTAAATTTCAATCTCATACGAAGGAATCACATGCGAAGGATCGGATCTCAAAAACACTTTTTTGTCGATCTCAAACTCGATGTCTTTTCTTTTCAAATCCGCATAAGATTTTTGACGATCAGAAGCTGCTTGTAAGCTATCTTGGATCATTTTTACTTTCTGCTCAGTTTCTTTTATCCAATCAATCCCATGAATTTTCTTCTCATTGAGCTTGGTCCAATACAAAGGTGTACAACATTTGCGACCATATAAAGCTTCGTATGGTGCCATTTTAATGCTTGACTGAAAACTGTTATTATAAGCGAATTCAATCAAAGGCAGATATTGTTCCCACGTACCTTCAAACTCAAGAATGCAACATCTCAACATATCTTCGAGTATCTGAATAATCTGCTCGGATTGACCGTCCGTTTGCGGGTGAAAAGTAGTACTGAAATGCAATTTCGTCCCCAAAGCATCTTGTAATTTCTTCCAGAATCGTGATGTAAATCTCGGATCTCTATTTGATACAATAGATAATGGCACATCATTCAATCTCACAATATCGGAAATGTACAATTCAGGTAACTTATCAAGCGAGAAATCGAATCATCCTGGAATAAAATGAGTTGATTTCGTTAATCGATCAACTACAACCCAGATTGCATCTTTCTTTCTCGGAGACAGGGGCAAACCCGAAACAAAGTCCATTGTCACTCTATCCTATTTCCACTCCGGAACCATAATCGGTTGTAACAAACCAGATGGCACCTAATGTTCAACTTTAACTTCCTGACAGATCAAACATTTAAAAACAAATTCAGAGATATCTCTTTTCATTCTGAACCACCAGTAATGCTGTTTTAGATAATTATACATTTTCGTACTACTCGAATGTACAGATAACCGACTATTGTGAGCTTCCCTCAAAATCATCTAAATTAACTCTGAGTTTTTTGGGACACAAATTCTATCTCGAAATCTCAGACAATCATCTTTATCAACTCTAAATTCTAAATTAGATTCTAAATCACACTGAGCTTGTTTAGCTAAAATCTCATTATAAATCTTCTGAGCTTCAATAATCTGTTGTAAGAACAAAGTTCTTGCTTTTAATTTAGCTAAAACTGAACCATCATCGAATTGAACCAAATTAGCATTCATTGCACGCAGAGAAAATAATGATTTTCGACTTAAAGCATTAGCAACTGCATTTGCCTTGCCCAGATGATAATCTATCACAAGTTTATAGTCTTTTAGCAGTTCTAACCATCTTCTCTATCGTAGATTCAAATCTTTTTGTGTCATCAGATATTTCAAACTCTTATGATCAGAATATACGTGACATTTCTCAGCAAACAGATAGTGGCGCCAAATCTTTAGAGCAAACACAATCGCAGCTAACTCAAGATCGTGTGTCGGATAGTTCTTTTCGTGTGGCTTCAACTGTCTCGAAGCATAAGCAATGACTTTTCCTTCTTGCATCAAAACACATCCCAAACCAATCAATGAAGCATCACTATAGATCACGAATTCTTTACCTAATTCGGGTTGTAACAATACCGGAGCTTCAGTCAACAAAGTTTTCAACTGATCAAAATTGTTTTGACACTTTTCTAACCACACAAATTTAACATCTTTTTAAAGAAACTTTGTCAACGAAGTCACAATCATAGAAAAGCCTTTTACGAATCTTCTATAATAACCAGCAAGTCCCAAAAAACTACAGACTTCAAAGACATTCCTCGGAGGTTTCCAATCCTGAATAGCTGAAATTTTGCTCGGATCAACTCGAATACCAGATGCTGATACAATATGACCAAGAAAATCAACTTTTCATAGCCAGAATTCACATTTACTGAACTTCGCGTATAACTGTTTATCTCGCAGAATCTGTAGCACTAATCTCAGATGCTCGACATGTTCGGATTCATCACTTGATTAAATTAATATGTCATCAATAAATAAAACAACAAAATGACCTAGATACGGTCTAAAAATTCTATTCATTAATTCCATAAAGATAGGAGGTGCATTAGTCAATCCAAAAGGCATAACTAAGAATTCATAGTGGCCATACCTCCTTTGGAAAGCAGTTTTTGGAATGTCTGAGTCTTTTATTCGCAACTGATAATAGCCTGATCTCAAATCTATTTTCGAAAACACAGCAGCTCCTTTCAATTGATCAAGCAAGTTATCAATTCGGGGCAGAGGATACTTATTCTTGATTGTCACTTTGTTCTATTGACGATAACTGATACATATTCTCATAGTATCGTCTTTCTTTTTCACAAACAGAATCGGAGCACCCCAAAGTGAGAAACTCGGTCTAGCAAACCCTCTATCGGTCAACTCTTGCAACTGAGACTTTAATTATTTTAGTTTGGTCGGAGCCATTCTATATGGAGCTATCGAAATCGGAGTAGTACCAGGAACCAATTCAATGCCAAATTCAACTTTTCTAACCTGAGGTAATCCCAGAAGTTTTTCAGGAAACACATCAAGGAACTCACACACAATAGGCACAGATTCAACTTTCTTTTCTAATACTCTCGAATTGATTACATAGCAAAGTAGGCTTCACAACCCTTTTTCACAATACTCAATGCTTTCATCGGAGATATCACAGCAGGCAATCCATTCAAATCACTAGATTCAATTCTAACTATTTCACCATTCTTGCATCCCAAATCAATAGTTTTCCTTTTGCAGTTCACAACAACATTATGCAAAGTTTACCAATCCATACCCATAATTATATCAAATTCATTACATCAGATCAGCCAGAAAACAAGTGTCTCGAAACATTAATGGACATTTCTTATAGACTTTATCAACCAAAACACATCTGCCTAGGGGGTTCGAAACTCTAATTACAAATTCAGTAGACTCTACAAGCAAAGTTTTACTATTTGCTAAGTTCATGCATATATACGAATGTGTTGATCGAGGATCTATCAAAGCAATCACAGAAGTATCATAAAGAGTAAATGTACCCGTAATCACGTCTGGCGATGAAGCTTCCTCACGAGCTCGGATAGCATTGGCTCTGGCAGGTGCACGAGCCTCGGATCTAACAGTTGTATCTTTTGTTCCCCTCTGACTGCCACTCACATTTCCCGTATTTCTGAGAGGTCTACCACGAGAAGCATTGCAACTTGGTCTCAGATTTTGCACACTTTCTTGCTCGACAGATTTGGGGCAATCACGGATAAAATGGTCCAATGATCCACATATGAAACAACCCCGATCATACAGTCTACAATTATTGGGATGTCTTTTACCATAATGTTTGCATTCAGGGCTATTGAATTTAACATTTCCAACACTGGCAATAGACGTAGCTGGAGCTTTGAAGCTCGAATGCGGTCTTGTACGATCTCTATTCGATTGTCCCACATTAGTCTTTGAATGACTATTATCATCTCTAAACTTCTATGATGCAGACTGAAATGATTTGCCCGATGATATCTTTCGTACTTCTCTAGCTTCAAAATCAGCTTTTCTTTTCTCTTTCCTAAGATCGTCAGCTTTACATGCTTGTTCAATAAGCACAACAAATTTTTGATATCCAAAATCCCAACTAATAGATGAATATCTTCGTTTAAGCCATCTTCGAATCTTTTACACATTATTGCCTCAGAAGATACACATTCACGAGCATACTGACTCAGCCTTACAAATGCCTGCTCGTATTCTGTAATAGACATACGACCTTATTTTAACTCAGGAAACTCTTTGCGTTTCTGATCGATGAATCTCTGACTGATGTATTTCTTCAAAAATTCAGCTTGGAAGAAATCCCAAGTAACCCACTCACTCAGAACCATGGATGTCAAAGTCTTCCACCAATGGCACGCCGTATCTCTCAGAAGGGAAACAACACATTTTATGCATTCTTCAGGATTCAAAGACAATTCATCAAACACTCATATCATGTTCTCTAACCAGAACTGGGCTCTTTCAGCATCATCATTCGTTGTAGCTCAAAACTCTTCAGCCCATACTTTCTAATCTTATCTACCGGAGGCTTACTTATCTGAACCAGATTCACTAATAGCATAACACGAGCTTGTGGCGAATTAACCTGGATGGAGGTTGTTGTACAACCGGATTGGTTCTAATATATTGGGTGAACCAACCATTCATAATCTGATAGAAGGCTTCTCTAGCCTCACCATCACGGCTATTCGTAGCTAGTCTAGAATCAGATGGCACCGTCCCTTGCACGGGAGCAGGCGCATTACTTTCGACATCGTCCGCTACGGCTCGTTTGGGATCCATTTGCTATATAAAAGCACATTTTCAATGTCAAGATTCATCACACTATCGCAGTTCATAAATATGGCATGTATAGCTAGACTCACATACGCTATGGTAATCCTAGAACCGAATAAAACATGGCTCTGATACTAATAAAATATAACAACCCTAACTTGTAACGGTTATTAGAATAGGTTAAGAGGCATTACCGGAATCGTAACTCAGATCAAAATAATCAAATATCAAATATCATCTCATTTCAATAAATACAAGTCATTCATATTCTATATGAATTTCAACTGAGCATACAAAGTCTAAACCATACATCCAGGACCAAATCGATAACATATGAAAGTTTCAAAACATAGAAAATTTTCCAACATTTCAAAGGTCAAACGCCCGTGTGAGCAAGCTGTGTGCCTCACACGGCATTAGACACGCCTGTGTGTCTAAGCCATGGCAAAATAGGGCATACATACTGACTTGTCCACACGACTATAAGACACGCCCATGTGTCAGGCCGTGTAAAAATTAGGGAGGCTACTGACTTGGCCACATGGCTGACCACACGGGCGTGTGTCCCATCCTGTGTGCTACACACGACCAATAGACACGCCCGTGTTTCTAGGCCGTGTCAAAACTGGAGGGTATATTGACTTTAATTTGTAGGGTACCTTAGGGGACACACAGCCGTGTAACCGTGTGTTGCACACGGCTGAGGCACATGCCAGTGTCTCTGGCCGTGTGGACAAAAATAGGCCATTTGAATAGCCAACTTGCCACCCCAATTGGGTCAAACCTACAAGCAATAAAACAAGCATATTTGCACACCAATTTCAGCCATTCTCAATACCAAAACATACATTATTCATGACTTAACATTATCAACATATTTCAATCTCAATTCATCAATCAATTCATACCAAAACTTAAACTAAAATCATATTTAAACATATGTTCAATACCTTATTAAATCTCATGCTCAAGACTTACCAAAACTTCTTAACATTGACCATTTCTTTTGGTTATTCAAAACATACCATATAATACATAATACCACACATATCATATAACATTTCCAACCATAAGATCAAACATAAACTAGCCGTATCACATGGCCTAATATATACATTACAAAACCTAACCAAAACACTTCTAGCTTATACAATTCATACTTTAATGTATACATTTTCAAAAGTACCAAAATAAGGTTCGATAGTGTGGTGATGATCCTCAACGATCCCCGAGCTCACAGTAGCTTTGATATCTATAAAACAATTTAAACACATACAAAGTAAGCTTTCAAAAGCTTAGTAAGCCATATAAAAATAAACTTATCAATATAAGCATATAAACACTAAGAATACATGTACTTTATAATAAAGATACTAACATATATCACATGATTCATCTATAATTCATATGTTCTCAAAGATACATATACTTACCTTTCATTCTCAACATAATGTGCAATTCAAACGTACCTGAATCTAATATGCATTTCACAAAGTCATTCATTTCTCGGAATGCCCGTTTGAACGATTCAGAAATGTAAGGATAGGAGGATAGATCAGAAAGCATATACAATGCCGATGTTCCAGACGTGGTTTTACATGTAATTAAACATTGATGCTACTGTCCCAGACAAGGTCTTACACAAAATCAGATATGATGCCAATGTCCCAGACATGGTCTAACACGCAAAACAAAAGCCGATGCCAATGTCTTAGACGTGGTCTTACACACCGAACAGATATAAAAAATCCTATGTCATGACATATATATCCTAACTATTTCTAAGGTTCGTACGAGACATTTTCGGACGTTGAAGCTTTGTCAATACTTTCTCGGATAACAAAAACTTAGCTTGAACATTCATTCATCACAATTCAATATCATATGAATAATAAGAATTCAATTCAAACATGTTTATTGTATATCGACTTACCTCGTACAGATTTGGATGGATGGAATCGGTTACTCGACGACTTTTGACTTTTCCCGATCTAATTCTGTTTTCTTTAATTCTTGATCTAATTCACTAAACCAAAGTGCCGAACCCTATCAAGCCTTTATCCTTTCTTTTGTTTGATATAATCAGTCAAGTGATGAAAATATAAAGCAAATTTTATGTTTTCGTTAATTAATAATATTAATTCATCTTTACCATTTTAACCTTTTATAAAATAAACATTTAAACACATAATGGATGTCCAATAATGTCCATTTAACATACTAATGGTCTAATAACATAATAAGGACCTTTCCTGAACAAATACAAATCAAATAGACACTTAATCAAATAGAAGGCCACTTTTGCATTTTTTACGATTAAGTCCTTTTTCAAAAGTAAGCACACAAATATTCAAATTTTCATACGAAACTTTCACAGATGCTAATTCACATATCATAAACATAGAAAAAAATATTTAAATAATTTTTTGACTAGGATATATGGTCCCAAAACCACTATTTCGACTAGGGTCTAAACTGAACTGTTACATGAGCACACGGGTAGAGACACGGGCGTGTGTCTCAGCCGTATGGATGACATGGCCTCAGGCACGGGCTTGTGTCTTGGGCATGTGAATTCTGCACTTATTTTATGAAAAATCATAAAATTTAAATTGACCACACGGCCTAGCACACGGGCGTGTGACCCCTGTTTAGTGGAAAATTTTCTAAGTGATGTGAACTTTTCTAAAGTTCTCAGTTTAGTCCCGAACTGCCTCTAAAGTATGTTTTGAGTCTTGCAGGCTCGTATTAGGGACATTGTGATTGTATATGAATGGTTTTAATTTGGACAAAATATTATGACTCGAAAATGTATATTTGTTTGTGTTTAAGTCTGATAATACCTCATATCCTATTCCGATGTCGAATACGCGTAAGGGGTGTTACATTTAATGGCATCAGAGCTACGGTTTAGTTGGTTCTTGGACTAACATAGTGTGTGTAAGAGTCTAGGCAGCGTCATCCGAAAATAGACCTCCCACGGTAGTCAGGGAGGAGGGGCTAGGGAAACCTTCCTCCACATGATGAATAAGTGGTATTCGAAGTTTGTTTGAACAAACCTAAATGATCAACATCCTCCACCCCTTCCTTATCCTCATCCAATTCTTGTAGTTCCTTAATGTGTGGATTTGGTAAGACAAAATAAGCCCCCTATTGATAAGATTCAGAAGTAAAGGGTTGAAGAATTCAGGGCTAATATAGATGATGACCCCAAGAGAGCTGAGTTCTAGCTTGAGAATACTATTAGGGTATTTGATGAATTACCATGTACACTCAAAGAATGTTTGAAATGTGCCATATCATTATTGAGGCACACAACATATCACTAGTGAAAGATACTAGTATGAGCGAGAGGGTTACATGGGAGTTCTTTCAAAAGGAATTCTAAAAGAAATAAATCAGCCAGCAGCTCATCGATCAGAAACATAAAAAATTTCTTGAGCTGAAACAGGGCCGAATATCATAGACAGAGTATGAATGAGAATTTGTCAGACTCAGTAAGTATGCCTGAGAGTGTGTTTCCTCCGAGGCTATTATGTGTAAAAAGTTTGAAGATGGGTTGAATGAGGACATCAGACTGTTAGTTGGAATCTTAGAACTAAAAGAATTTGTTGTGTTGGTTGAACGTGCTTGCAAAGCCGAAGAGCTAAATAAAAGAGAAAAGAAAAGCCAAGAGTGAGACTAGAGATACAAGAAAAAGGCCAACGAGTAAGTCATTTCAATCTCAGTCAAAGAAATCTAGAGAAATGAATTCTCGCTAGAATGTATCAGTTGGATATTTGTATAGAGACTGCGGGACGCAATATTTGAGTTTTAAATCTCAATCTACTTCCATGGCAAGTGTGGGTAATGTTAGGTCTAACAGACCCGAATGTTAGCATTTTTGGAAGAAGACATCCTGGCAAGTGTAGGATGAATGATCGAACTTGTTTCAAGTGTGGTTCCCAAGAGCATTTTATTCAAGATTGCCCTGAGATGGCTGAGAAAGAACAATTTTTGAGTGCAAGGCCAAGTAATACTACCAATAGAGGTAGGCCACTCAGAAATAGCGGGAATAGAGCTAGCAGTATAGGTGTGATGAAAGATACAACCATGAGATCTAAGGCTAGAGCACCTGCTAGAGCTTATGCCATTCGTACTCGTGAGGATGCATCATCTCCTGATGTGATTACTGGTACATTTTCTCTTTATGATACTAATGTTGTTGCATTGATTGATCCTGGATCGACTCATTCTTATGTTTGTGTGAATTTGGTATCTAGTAAGAATTTGCCTGTTGAGTCTACTAAATTTATGATTAAAGTGTCAAACCCCTTAGGCAAATATGTGCTAGTTGATAAAGTTTGCAAGAATTGTCCTTTGATAAATCAAGGTTACTATTTTCCAGCTGACTTAATGTTGTTGCCATTTGATGAATTTGATGTTATTTTGGGTATGGAATAGTTGACACTGCATGATGCCATAGTAAACTGTAGAGAGGAAACTATTAAATTGAAATGTGAAAATGGTGAGGTTCTTTGGTTGAAATCGATGAATCAAATGAATTGCCTATTGTGATTTCGTCTATGTCTGCTCAGAGGTACGTAAGGAAAGGTTGTGAAGCTTACCTTGTTTATGTAATGAATACAAAGATTTCTGAATTAAAAATTGAATCAGTGTCGATAGTTTGTGAATATCCGGATGTGTTCCCAGAAGAGTTGTCAGGGTTACCACCGGTCAAAAAAGTGGAGTTTGCTATTGATTTGTACCTGGGACTTCACCGGTATCGATTACTCCATATAGGATTGCTCCGACTGAATTAAAATAATAGAAAGCTCAGTTGCAAGAGTTGATAGATAAGGGTTTTGTGAGACCGAGTTATTCTCCCTCGGGTGCTTCAGTGTTATTTGTAAAGAAGAAAGACAGATCTATGAGCCTTTGTATCGATTACTGACAACTCAACAAGGTGACTATAAAGAACAAGTATCCTTTGCCAAGGATTGATGACTTGTTTGATCAGTTGAAAGAAGCAACGATGTAACATTCCTAACTAGTATTCATTGTCGGAGTAGGGTTATGAGGTATTATAGATCAATACAAAACGTATAGCACACATTTATCAACCATAAAGCATTCATTCTCATAAATCATTCAATACAATAACATTGTCCCTTATAAGGGCCTATGAGGCCTTAAACATGCTTTAGAAGTGGTTCGAAACTAAACCGATATCAGACTAAAATTTTAGAAACTTAGTAAAATTTTAACCATACAAGGGCCATACGCCCGTGTGAACAGGCCGTGTACCTCACACGGTTCCAGACACGCCCGTGCCTCAGGCTATGTGAAAATAGGGCATACATACTGACTTAGGTCACATGGCCAACCACACGCCCGTGTATCTAGCCCATGTGCCCTTCGAAGTGGCTACACATACTCGTGTACCAGGCCATGTACTAGGCCGTGCCAAATCTGTAGGGTATACTGACTTATGCAACACGACCAAGTCACACGCCCATGTGTGAGATCGTGTGGAGCATACTGACTTTATTTTAATAACAACACCAGGGGATACATGGCCCTGCAACATGATCGTGTGTCACACACGGCTGAGACACATGCCCGTGTCTCTGCCCATGTGGACAAAAATAGGCTATTTACCAAGCCATTTTGCCACCCCAAATTACCATCCACCTACACAGCTCACATGGCACATAATAATAGCATAATTGGGCATTCCAAGCAACCAAATCAAGATCAAAACATGCTTTCCTAATATCAACAATTCAAGTATCCAAATACCAAATTAGGCCATTCAAATTCATACCAAAAACTCATCATCATAATTCATCAATGTGGTCACCATCAAATATGCATTATTCACCTTGATTCACTAGCATATCAATACTCAAAATTCTACTTGATATCCATAATACCTATCATTAATAAGCAACACAATTTCATTCATCACTTCATAATATAAGCCATTTGCAAAAATATAAACACAACCCAATCAACCAAAATATGCCAACTTCCTTGGCTATATACAAACCAAACATAGATATTCATGAGCCAATTCAATGTGTAACAGTCCGGTTTTGACCCTAGTTGGAATAGTAGTTTTAGGACCACAAATCCGAGTCAGATAAATGTTTTAATATTATTTTTCATGTTTATGATGTGTGAATTAGCATGTGTGAAAGTTTCGTCCAAAAATTTAATCATTTATGTGCTTAATTTTGAAACTGGACCTAATCGCGTAAAATGTAAAAGCTATGTGCTAGATGTTAAATGTGCCTATTTGACTTGGCTTTATAATTGAGAGGTCCTTATATGGTTATTATGCCATTTACATGTATAATGGACAATTATAACCTTAATATATGTGAATTTATAAAGGTTTAATTAAAGGGCAAAATTGTCATTTAAATTATAAGTTAATTAAAATAAAATCAAAAGTATGAAAATGGCCATTAATCATCCATCTTATCGAAAATTGATGAACAAAATAAAAGAGAAAGAACACTAGGGTTCAACCATTGAGTTTCTTTGATTGAGGTATGTTTTTGTTTCGATTTTTGATAATTTTTACGTTTTTATGACCGTTGTTAAGTGCTCTAGCTAACCTATACTTAAATTCATGAAATTTTTGATGATTTGATGAGATGACATTGATGAATTCATGAGTTTTATGATGTTAAATGATGAATTATGAAATCTTAGTGCTTGATATCCATGTTTTGTAGGGTGATTTTGAGTAAAAATGCATATTAGGGATTAAATTGTAAAAATAAGAAATTGAGGGACTAAAATGTGAAATAAATGAAGTGTATGGACTTGTATGAGAGCTATGAATATTCGACTAGGCATGTGTGCAAAGAAATTATGTGTATTTTGTGATTTTGTGACTTAGGGACTAAAGTGTCGAATTGTGAAAATGTGAGCGCTAGTTTGCAAAATTCCCTAATTGTGTGTATATGGATTGTTTTGAATTATTTGGTGAATAAAAGGGTTAATTTTGAATACATATAGATCAAGAAAAGAGGAATTCAGATTTAGATCAAGGGAAGTCGAAGATTATAGAGTAGACGATCCGAGTTGACAATTTCGAGAACGTGGTAAGTTTGTACGTAAAATATGATGTTACAAGTATGTTTTGATACTTTGATTATACATAGATTGTATATATATTTGGTTTGGATGAATACGATGATAAATCAATGGTATTTGGCACAAACTGTGCAATTTAAACTAGCTTCGGCTATATGAGGCACTAAGTCTGCAATACTAAGATAGCTTCGGTTAATTGGGATAGCACTAAGTGTGCGGAATAATTATAGCTTCGGCTAACCTTTAAGGCACTAAGTGTGCGTGTAATATCCTAATTTTAGGCCTAGTCAAAATAGTGGTTTCGTGACCACAAAATCCAAGATAGAAATAATTATTTTATGATTATTTTGAGGTCTATGATATGATTGCATGATTGTGTGAAAATTTCGTGAAGAAATTTTATGCATAAAGTGCTTAAATTGAAATTAGGGACTAAATCAAATAATTTGCAAAACTTGCATTCTAGAAGTTTCTAGTATGAAATTATTTTGAAATATTAATTAGGAGGTCTAAAATAGCAATTTTACCAATTTCTAAGTCGATGGACAAAAATTGGACATGGATGGAATTTTTGGAAAGTTTAGTAGTAAGGGCATTTTGGTCATTTAGGGGTAAAATGAATTAAAATACAAAATTAAAAGCCAATTTTACTCATCTTCAAACCCATGGCCGAATATAGCAAGGAGAAACCATGGCTAGGGTTTTTCAAGCTTCCAAGCTCGATTGTAAGTCCGTTCTAGCCCCGTTTTTCAAGTTCTTTACGTTTTTGGAATCCCGGTAACTTGATTAAGCTTATTCTAGCAATAATTTAATCTAGGGTTCATATTTGGAAAATTACCCATAGGTGAAGTATGTTTATCTTGATGTTTTATGGTGGAATATGAAGGATGAAATTATGTTAAACAACTTTTGCTAAGCGATTTTAAGCAAAAATGAGTAAAACGGCTTAATCGATAAAAATTGTTATTGTTCATAACTATGTGTTAGAGTGAGAATTTGATGTTGTCATAGAAGGGAAAAATGTTCAGCATGTCATAAAACATAAGAAAATATACTGAAGTTTAATTTATGAGCTTTGGGGCAAAAGTGTAAATATGCAAAAGTTTAGGGGCAAAACTATAATTTTGCCAAAATATGATTTTGGGTTAATTTGAATAATGTGAGCCCTAATTAGACTATATTTTAAACGATAGAGCAAGGAAAACTAAAATTCGGGCTAAAATGGGGAAAATACCAAGTTGTGGACGAAATGGTAAAAGTAGCCATTTTCACATACGAGGTAAGTTCATATGTAAATGTTGGTAACATAGTTATTATTTTAAATGATTTTATGTTATTTAAATGATATGATAATTATTATGAAATATTATACTCGTGATAATTGTTTGATAATATGTCAAATTATGTGATATACTTGGAAAATGTGAAATATTATCGAGTATCGATATCGGCATTCCGTAGAAGATGGTTGAGACACATGATTGGGAAAAAGGTCCCGTTGAACCTTAGGAATGGATTAGGATACAAGTGACATGTCACTGGGATATTTGGGCATCCAAACTCGTTGAGTTGAGTCCGAGTTCACTTATGGATGCGAATGTCCGAACTCGTTGAGTTGAGTCCGAGTTCACTTATGGGCGGGTTACATGGTAGCTTGGCTACATATGTGACACTTATGTGCAAACTTTTCGTGTATCCGAATTATATTCCGATGTGTTCAACGTTTAAAATTCTACTCAAAATGGAGGAATACTCGAGATGAAAGGGACGTATTGGTAAGTGTTGTGAAATGGATACTTTGAACAGGTATGTACTTAACCCTTGGGTTGAAAACTCGATATAACAACAATATGGTAAGATGATAAATGAAAATGTGATATGAATGTCTCGGTGATGATCATGCAAATGATGTTTATGTTTGCTTATATAGTTGTGTTACTTGCTATTTGCATGTGAACTTACTAAGCATTTGTGCTTACTCCTTCCTTTTCACTCCTTGTAGTGTTGACAAGCCAGCTTGGAAATCGAAAATGGTCGGAGGCACGCTCACACTATCCGTATACCATCTTGGCATAAAGGCTTGTATATTTTGAGTATGGCATGTATAGCATTATAATCATTTTGTATATATGGTCTTATGATATGGTGATTGAGTGGTATGGAAATGCTTGGTAATGATTAGCCATTGGAATGGCTAATCATGATCATATTTGGTGTTATGTATGCTAATTTGCTAGCAAATCCATAGGAACCATGAAATGGGTAAAATTTACCATAAAATAGATTCAGACAGCAGTAGTGATGTGAATTTGAAAACTCACTAAAAATAGTAGAAATGGAATTAAATAATGAATAAGTTATGGAATTGAAGCTTGATGAGTCTATTTTCATATGGATGGAACAAAACAGGTATATGAGTTATATTTTATGAGATGTTTAAATTTTTGTGAAATAGGGCCATAGCAATTTCTGGATCCCCTATTCTGACTTTGGAAATTCACCATAAATTTTTCAAAGATAATTAGAAGTCATGATTTATATGTACAGATTCCTTATTGAGTCTAGTTTTATTATAAATAAACGGCATAGTCATTGAAACTCTGTACAGGGAGATATCTGATATGTAATAGACAGAGGTCAGAGCAGTCAAACCCTGAAATAGGGGAGATTTTAACTAATAAACTGTACTAATTTGCTTGACCAAAAATTCTATAAAACAATTAGTAAATAGATATATGAGTCTAGTTTCAGGGAAAATTTACGGAATTGAATTTAGAGTTTCGAAACTAGAGATATGAATTTTTAAGCGACTGTGACGCAGATTACTAGCTTGACTGAAAATTTTAAAAATAAATTGTTTGAGCTGTTTAAAGTAATGAATTAAGTCTGTTAACACCTCGTATTCGACTCCGACGATGGTCTCGGGTACGGGGCATTACATTTGGTGGTATCAGAGCAGGTTTAGTCAGTTCTCGGACTAACTTAGCATGCGTAAAAATTTAGCTATACATGCCACTGATCTGTGATAGTGTGATGTCTTCCGACGCATATGAGTACCGTCTTATTTAGACAGGATACTCTCCAACTGAGCTGCGCCGACCATGTTCAATGTTATGTGAAGGTATTTGAGTAAAATTATGATTATGATAAGTCTCGGTTCAGAAAGGTATGAATAAAAGTTTATGATACATATGTGATAAATATCCATATTTGCTTAATGCTCATATGATGTAGTGTATATGGCTTACTTGATAAGATGAACGAAATGAATAGAAAGTAGTAGAGGTATGAATAAAAGTCATAATATTGATATGAATGAAAATGTCCTTGTCTTGATTTGGACGTCGAATGTTGATGAATGCTAATAATATATAATTTTTATGAGGTAAAGGATTATAATGAGATGAACTTATCTATGTTAAATTGTT
Source organism: Gossypium anomalum (assembly GCA_025698475.1). Classification (NCBI taxonomy): domain Eukaryota; kingdom Viridiplantae; phylum Streptophyta; class Magnoliopsida; order Malvales; family Malvaceae; genus Gossypium; species Gossypium anomalum. The sequence continues at coordinate 48,381,930 of CM046965.1, forward strand.
GGACTGAATTATATGATTGTAATGACATGTACATGATGCACGAAATGAAAGTTGTGATTGTGATGCAAATATCTATGTTTGTTTGGCCCTATATGATGTCATGAGCATGAATTAATTTAATTAAATGAATGGATAAGTAAAGCTATCTAGAAAACATAGAATGTATGCATAAGTATATTGTCTAAATGGGACAGTAGGAAAATTTGTGTAAGCCAACATGAATGTTGCATTGCCTGAATGAATGACATGATTTTGATGATGTTGCTAAGATGATGGAAGTTGTGTCATATGTGTATGTATAAGAAAGTCAAGTCAGAGGTCCTACAACCCCTCCCCCTAACCGAAGTGGTACTTATAATGGAATTTCATGAGATTTGTATTGAATAAGTTTTCGGTTGACAACCCAAAGAGTTCAGTGATAGAATAATTATAAGTATGATCAGAGATTGAAAATGAGCTGATAAGTAAAGTTAGAGCCAGTAAACTATTGGATTGACGTAAAGATTATTGGAGTTATGCATTGTCCCAATTAGAGAAGGAATTCTCTTTGGTAAATCGAATTACTCAGTGCAAGGTCGAGAAAAGTGTAAATCGAAATTTATTCTGAGATTGGCCTTCTTTAGTGAATGGTTTAATATGAAATTTGTGACGTGAGAACTAGTTGGGGAAATGATATTTGAAATGTGAACTATCTCGAGTGTGACAAGATTATGACTGGATAGACTTAGCAGTCTCTTTTGAGATGTTCTATGTGTTTACCCGTTCTCAGAAATATTTCTATTGCTATTGATCTTCTGAGAAATTCTTGTTATATGGGAATGTCTTCTAATTCAGTGTTGGATGAAAGCATTGGTAGTCCGATTGGTTTATAATTTATATTGCTCTATTTCATCGGGTATTCTATTTCATTTAAATGCGATAAGAATTGATGAGAGAATACATATGATATTATAATTTTGTTTCTTCTACTTGATGCTTCATCTGATATATATGTATGGGAAGATATATTGATCTTGTTATATTTGATTTCAGTGGGATTAAATGATGTTTTCTTTTGGACTTTCTTTCTTTGAAGAATTATCGGGGTATTCTATATTTTCTCTATGATTTTGGTTTTCGATTCTCCGGCATAGTATCGTATCTTGGGTTTCTTTATCCTGGATCTTTTTATTCTGGATTTCTTTATTCCGGGTTTCTCTATCTTGGATTTCTTTATTCGGTTTTCTTGTTATCTTTGTTCCATAATTTGTCAATTACGACTCATGTTCGAAGTGCATTCTTCAGCTCGTGATAATCATGTCAAATATGACTATACTTCTAATTTGATCTTGGTAATGTGGTAATTTTAGTATTGGGATTTTTTTCTAATTTCTGTGTAAGGATTTGACATCAGTAAAGGCATAGGTGATAAAAGCGCGAGTTTCAGTTGGTATGGTGAATTATTTATTGAAAGATTTCATGTGACAATTATGTCAGGATTATTTTTCTCAAGTCTGATAATAGAATTTCATTTTTGTACTGATAAAAGAGTAAATAGTCTGAACGAGAAGTGTATATTTATTAGAAAGAGTTGGATATTATTTAAAGCCACTACGAATGATAAGGTTTTCATCTTATGAAAGCTGAAAAGTTTATTACATGTTGACAGAGTTCGGATAGATGAGAATATTGGTAACCGAAGTGTCTGAACTAGACCCGTCTACATTGAGCAAAGACTTTCTGACTTTCAGTAATGTACTGTTGTATGAATTGTGATGTGTTTCAAGACAGTGAGGTAATGTGATAGTTTAGAGCATTCGATGTTACATAAAATCTGAGTTGTTAAAGAGGTTAAAGCTGAGCATTGGGTTCTATCAAAATTATCCTTGTCAATGTTGATATTGGGATGGAAATGAGAAGGATTATTCTTGAGGCCATATTAGAATTATTTCTATGGCGAGAAGAGAGAAAATGTGATGTATCCTATTCTTAAATGTTTGGAGAAATCTATAAATCATATCGGTATTGAATGAATTCCTACTCATCGATTCATGGAATTTCAGTCTCTCTTTGATTGTTGGATTTCTTGGAATTCCTGTCTCCATTAATCAAGTTAAGATCCTGTTTTATGTCATGAAATCATGGGAAATCGAGAAGGGTTGAAAATTTAAGAACAGTTGAGAGTTGAGACTGTAAGCTTTTAGACCATATGAGAAATTAAAGAGATGTATTGGAGGTACAGCCCTAAGTGAAAGTTCTTCACACCGAATATGAGATTAAAAGTGAAGACCACTTTTTCCTAAGATTTTCTGGGGACGAAAATCCCTAAAAAGGGGGAGAGTTGTAATATCCTGATTTTGGGCCTAGTCAAAATAGTGGTTTCGTGACCACAAAATCCAAGATAGAAATAATTATTTTATGATTATTTTGAGGTTGATGATGTGATTGCATGATTGTGTGAAAATTTCATGAAGAAATTTTATGCATAAAGTGCTTAAATTGAAATTAGGGACTAAATCGAATAATTTGCAAAACTTGCATTATAGAAGTTTCTAGTATGAAATTATTTGAAATATTAATTAGGAGGTCTAAAATAGAAATTTTACCAATTTCTAAGTCGATGGACAAAAATTGGACATGGATAGAATTTTTGGAAAGTTTAGTAGTAAGGGCATTTTCGTCATTTAGGGGTAAAATAAATTAAAATACAAAATTAAAAGCCAATTTTGCTCATCCTCAACCCCATGGCCGAATATAGCAAGGAGAAACCATGGCTAAGGTTTTTCAAGCTTCTAAGCTCGATTGTAAGTCCGTTCTAGCCCCGTTTTTCAAGTTCTTTACGTTTTTGGAATCCCGGTAACTTAATTAAGCTTATTCTAGCAATAATTTAAGCTAGGGTTCATATTTGGAAAAATACCCATAGGTGAAATGTGTTTATTTTGATGTTTTATGGTAGAATATGAAGGCTGAAATTATGTTAAACAACTTTTGCTAAGCGATTTTAAGCAGAAATGAGTAAAACGGCTTAATTGGTAAAAATTGTTATTGTTCATAACTATGTGTTAGAGTGATAATTTGATGTTGTCATAGAAGGGAAAAATGTTCAGCATGTCATAAAACATAAGAAAATATGCTGAAGTTTAATTTACGAGCTTTGGGGCAAAAGTGTAAATATGCAAAAGTTTAGGGGCAAAACTGTAATTTTGACAAAATATGATTTTGGGTTAATTTGAATAATGTGAGCCCTAATTAGACTATATTTTAAATGATAGAGCAAGGAAAACTAAAATTCAGGCTAAAATGGGGAAAATACCAAGTTGTGGACGAAATGGTAAAAGTAGCCATTTTCACATACGAGGTAAGTTCATATGTAAATGTTGGTAACATAGTTATTATTTTAAATGTTTTTATGTTATTTAAATGATATGATAATTATTATGAAATATTATACTCGTGATAATTGTTTGATAATATGTCAAATTATGTGATATACTTGGAAAATGTGAAATATTATCGAGTATCGGTATCGGCATTCCGTAGAAGATGGTTAAGACACATGATTGGGAAAAAGGTCCCGTTGAACCTTAGGAATGGATTAGGATACAAGTGACATGTCACTGGGATATTTGGGCATCCAAACTCGTTGAGTTGAGTCCGAGTTCACTTATGGATGCGAATGTCCGAACTCATTGAGTTGAGTCCGAGTTCGAGAGATGTAACTAGGCATCCGAGCTCGTTGAGTTGAGTCCGAGTTCACTTATGGGCGGGTTACATGGTAGCTTGGCTACATATGTGGCACTTATGTGCAAACTTTTCGTGTATCCGAATTATATTCCGATGTGTTCAACGGGTAAAATTCTACTCAAATGGAGGAATACTCGAGATGAAAGGGACGTATTGGTAAGTGTTGTGAAATGGATACTTTGAATGTGTATGTACTTAACCCTCGGGTTGAAAACTTCGATATAACAACAATATGGTAAGATGATAAATGAAAATGTGATATGAATGTCTCGGTGATGATCATGCAAATGATGTTTATGTTTGCTTATATAGTTGTGTTACTTGCTATTTGCTTGTGAAATTACTAAGCATTTGTGCTTACTCCTCCTTTTCATTCCTTGTAGTGTTGACAAGCCACTCGTAAATCGGAAGCGGTCGAGGCACGCTCACACTATCCGTATACCATCTTGGCAGAATGGCTTGTATATTTTGAGTATGGCATGTATGGCATTATAATCATTTTGTATATATGGTCTTATGATATGGTTATTGAGTGGTATGGAAATGCTTGGTAATTATTAGCCATTGGAATGGCTAATCATGATCATATTTGGTGTTATGTATGCTAAATTGCTAGCTAATCTATGGGAACCATGAAATGGGTAAATTTTACCATAAAATAGATTCAGACAGCAGTAGTGACGTGAATTTTAAAAATCACTAAAAATAGTAGAAATGGAATTAAATAATGAATAAGTTATGGAATTGAAGATTGATGAGTCTATTTTCATATGGATGGAACAAAACAGGTATATGAGTTATATTTTATGAGATGTTTAAATTTTTGTGAAACAGGGCCAGAGCAATTTCTGGGTCCCCTGTTCTGATTTTGGAAATTCACCATAAATTTTTCAAAGATAATTAGAAGCCATGATTTATATGTACAGATTCCTTATTGAGTCTAGTTTTATTATAAATAAACAGCATAGTCATTGAAACTCTGTACAGGAAGATATCTGATTCATAATACACAGAGGTCAGAGCAGTCAAACCCTTAAATAGGGGAGACTTTAACTAATAAACTGTACTAATTTGCTTGACCAAAAATTCTATAAAATAATTAGTAAATAGATATATGAGTCTAGTTTCAGAGAAAATTTACGGAATTGGATTTCGAGTTTTGGAACTCAAGATATGAATTTTTAAGCGACTGTGACGCAGATTGCTAGCTTGACTGAAAATTTTAAAAATAAATTGTTTGAGCTGTTTAAAGTAATGAATTAAGTCTGTTAACACCTCGTGTTCGAATCCGGCGATGGTCTCGGGTACGGGGCATTACAGTGCAGATGGTTATAGCATGGAACATCTTTGGAAAGTTTTAAAATATCCTAACGAGAGGTGAGAATGAAAATGAATAACAGGAAGGTTCAGGTACGTATAATACCTATGTGGTAGATGGTCTTATGTTTATAAAGTTCATTGAATTGGTATAAACATGTGGATGGCGATGGTATAAAATTGATAGATGAATTGAGAATTTATAAATACTCATGTGTTAATGTTTTATATTTTATACACTGTTGATGATTTTTAGTACGAGCTTACAAAGCTTATGAAAGCTTACTTTGTGTGTATTTGCATTGTTTTATAGATATCGAAGCTATTGTGAGCTCGGTGATCTTCAAGGATCGTTACCACACTATCAAACTTTATTTTGGTACTTTTGAAAATGTATATTTTGAAGTATGACATGTATAGGCTAGTTGTTGTGGGATTATGTTTTGTAATGTATATGCTTAGCCATGTGATTTGGCTGTTTTATGTTTGAACTTGTAGTTTGATAATGGTATATGATATGTGATGCCAATGTTCAATTGTGGTATGTTTTGGTTGGTTAAAAGAGATGGTAAGTTTGAGAATGAGATTAAAGGATATATTGAAAAAAAAGTTTTGACAAACCTTTGTTTTATGTTTTGATATAAATTAGTAAGGCTTATGAGTATGTATTTGGTTGGAATTGATATGTCATGAGTAGCTTATATTTTGGTTGTGACTTGGCTGAAATGGTTGTGCCAATATGCTTGGGTTGACCCAAATTGGGGTGGCAAATTAGCTAATCAAATGGCCTATTTTTGTCCACACGGGCAGAGACACGGGCGTGTGTCTCAGCCGTGTGCAACACATGGACACATTACACGGCCATCTGTCCCCTGGGGTACCCTACGAATTAAAGGCAGTATACCCTCCAGTTTTGACATGGCCTAGACACACTGGCGAGTCTATTGGTCGTGTTTGACACATGGGCTGACACACAGACCTGTGGTCGGCCGTGTGGCCAAGTCAGTAGCCTCTTTAAATTTCACATGGCCTGCCAAACGGTCGTGTCTTGTGGCAGTGTGGACAAGTCAGTATGTATGCCCTGTTTTGCCACGGCTTAGAGACACGGGCGTGTCTAAGGCCTTGTGAGGTACACGGCCAGTTCACACGGGCGTGTCACCTTTGAAAAGTTGAAAATTTTTTTAAGTTCTGAAAAGGTTTACATGTTATCGATTTAGTCTTAAATGTATGGTTTAGACGTTGTATGCTTGGTTTAAGTTCATATTGGACATGAATGACTGGTATTTATTGAAATGAAATGAAATGATATTTGATTGTTTAATCTGAGTTACGAGTCTAGTAATGCCTCTTAACCCATTCCGGTGACGGTTACGGGTTATGGGTGTTTATTTTATTGGTATCAGAGCTACGATTTAGTTGGTTCTATGACTACCATAGCGTATGTGAGTCTAGCTATACATGCCATATTTATGAATTGTGATAGTGTGATGAATCCTGACATTGAAATGTGTTTTTATATAGCAAATGGATCCCGAAAGAGCCATAACAGACGATGTCAAAAGTAATGCGCCTGCTCCCGCGCAAGGGACGACGCCATCTGATTCTCGACCGGCTACGAATAGCCGTGATGGTGAGGATAGACAAGCCTTTTATCAGATGATGAATGATTGGTTCACCCACTATATTAGAACCAATCCGGCTGTACGACAACCTCCACCCCCGGTTAATTCTCAGCAAACTCCTGTTATGCCACCAGCGAATCCGGTTCAGTTAAGTAGACCACTAATCGATAAGATTAGAAAATATGGGGCTGAAGAGTTTTGAGCTACAATGAACAATGATGCTGAAAGAGCTGAGTTCTGGTTAAAGAATACAATACGAGTATTTGATGAATTGTCTTTGAATCCCTAGGAATGCATAAAATATGTTGTTTCCCTTCTAAAAGATACAACGTACCATTGGTGGAAAACTTTAACATCTGTGGTTCCTAGTGAACAAGTTACTTGGGACATCTTTTAAGCTGAATTTTGAAAGAAATACATTAGTCAGAGGTTCATCGATCATAAACGTAAAGAGTTTCTCGAGCTTAAACAAGGCCGTATGTCTATCATAGAATACGAGCAGGAATTCGTAAGACTAAGCCAGTATGCCCGTGAATGTGTATCTATAGAAGCAATAATGTGTAAAAGATTCGAGGATGGCTTAAACAAGGATATTCGTTTATTAGTCGGGATTCTAGAAATCAAAGAATTTGTTGTGCTTGTTGAACGAGCATATAAAGATGAAGATCTCGGGAAAGAGAAAAGAAAAGCTAATTTTGAAGCTAAAAAGGTACGAAAGAGATCATCGGGCAAGTCATTTCAATCTGGATCAAAGAAGTTTAGAGATGATAATAGCCGTTCAAAGGCTAGTGTGGGACATTCGAACAGAGATCGTGATAGATCATAATCGAACTTCAAAACTCTAACTACGTCTGTTGCCAGTGTTGATAATACAAAGAAAGAAAAGCTTGAGTGTGATTAATGTGGAAGACGAGATTTTGGTGAATGCTGGGGAAAAAGTAATAACCGAGCTTGTTGCAGTTGTGGTTCACGAAATCACTTTATAAAAGATTTCCCAGATTTAGCTAAAAAAGATAATGTTCAAAATCTGAGGCCGACTGGTAGTGCTTCTCGTTGTAGACCTCCCAAAAATATAGGAAATGTAAGCGATAGCCAAAGAGGAATAAAAGACACAACTGTTAAATCTAAGGCTCGTGCACCTGCCAGAGCCTCGCCAGATGTGATTACAGGTACATTTACTCTTTATTATACTTCTGTGATTGCTTTGTAGATCCTGGATCAACATATTTATATGTATGAACTTAGTGAACAGTAAGACTTTACCTGTAGAGTCTACTGAATTTGTAATTAAAGTTGCGAACCCCTTAGACAGATGTGTTCTGGTTGATAAAGTCTACAAGAATTGTCCGTTAATGTTTCGAAACACTTGTTTTTTAGCTGATCTGATGTTGTTATCTTTTGATGAGTTTGATATAATTATGGATGTGGATTGGTTAACTTTGCATAATGCTATTGTGAACTGCAAAAGGAAAATTATTTATTTGAGATGCAAGAATGATGAAATAGTTAGAATTGAATCTAGTGATATGAGTGGATTGCCTGCAGTAATATCTTCGATAAAAGCTTTAAGTACTGTGAGAAAGGGTTGTGAAGCCTATTTTGCATATGTGATTGATTTGAGAGTATCAGAAAAGAAATTTGAATCAGTGCCTACTGTGTGTGAGTCCCTTGATGTATTTCCTGAAGAACTTTCAGGATTACCTTCGGTTGGAGAAGTTGAATTTGGCATTGAGCTGGTACCTGGTACTACTCTGATTTCGATAGCTTCGTACAGAATGGCTCCAACCGAACTAAAAGAATTAAAATCTCAGTTGCAAGAATTGATAGATAGAGGGTTTGCTAAACTGAGTTTCTCACCTTGGGGTACTCTGATTTTATTCGTGAAAAAGGACGGTACAATGAGAATGTGTATAGATGATTGTCAGTTGAACAAAGTGGCTATCAAGAATAAGTGTCCCCTACCCCGAATTAATGATTTGTTTGATCAGTTGAAAGGAGCTACTATGTTTTCGAAAATAGATTTGAGATCAGGATATTATCAGTTGTGAGTGAAAGACTCAGACAGTCTGAAAACTGCTTTTCGAGCGAGGTACGGCCACTATGAATTCTTAGTTATGCCTTTCGGATTGACTAACGCACCTGTTATCTTTATGGATTTGATGAATAGAATTTTCACACCATATTTAGATCAATTTGTTGTTGTATTCATTGATGACATATTGATTTATTCACGTGATGAATCTGAACATGCTGAGCATTTGAGATTAGTGCTACAGATTCTATGAGATAAATAGTTGTATGTGAAATTTAGTAAATGTGAGTTCTGGTTGTGAGAAGTTGGTTTCTTGGGTCATATTGTATCAACATCTGGTATACGAGTTGATCCAAGCAAAATTTCAGCTATTCTAGATTGGAAACCTCCGAGGAATGTCTCTGAAGTCCGTAATTTTCTGGAAATTGCTGGCTATTATAGAAGATTTGTAAAAGGATTTTCGATGATTGCGACTCCGTTGACAAAATTGCTTCAGAATGATGTGAAATTTGAGTGGTCAGAAAAGTGTTAGAATAGTTTTGATCAGTTGAAAACTTTGTTAACTAAAATTCCATTTTTAGTACAACCTGAATCGGGTAAAGAATTTGTGATCTATAGTGATGCTTCGTTGATTGGTCTGGGATGTGTCTTAATGTAAGAAGGAAAAGTCATTGCTTATGCTTCGAGACAGTTGAAGCCACACGAAAAGAACTATCCGACGCATGATCTTGAATTAGCTGCGATTGTGTTTGCTCTAAAGATTTGGGGCCATTACCTGTTCGGTGAGAAATGTCACGTGTATTCTGATCATAAGAGTTTGAATTATTTGATGACTCAGAAAGATCTAAGTCTGCGATAGAGAAGATGGTAAGAACTGCTAAAAGACTACGAACTTGTGATTGATTATCATCTGGGAAAAGTAAATGTTGTTGCTGATACCTTGAGTTGAAAATCATTGTTTGCTTTGCGTGCGATGAATGCTCATTTGGTTCTGTCTGATGATGGCTCAGTTTTAGTCGAATTGAAAGCAAGACCTTTGTTCTTACAACAAATTATTGAAGCTCAGAAGATTGATAATGAGATTCTAGCTAAACGAGCTCAGTGTGATGTAGAGTCTGATTCAGAATTCAGAGTTGATAAAGATAATTGTTTGAGATTCCGAGATCGAATTTGTGTCCCAAGAAATCTAGAGTTGATTCAAATGATTCTGAGTGAAGCTTACAGTAGTCAGTTATTTGAGCATTCGGGTAGTACGAAAATGTATAATGATCTGAAATAGCATTACTGGTGGTCTGGAATGAAAAGAGATATCTCTGACTTTGTTTTTAAATGTTTGATTTGTCAACAAGTTAAAGCTGAACATCAAGTGTCATCTGGGTTGTTATAACCGATTATGGTGCCAGAGTGGAAATGGGATCGAGTGACCATGGACTTTGTTTCGAGTTTGCCCCTATCTTCGACAAAGAAAGATGCAATCTAGGTTGTATTTGATCGATTGATGAAATCAGCTCACTTTATTCCGATTCGATCCGGTTACTCACTTGATAAATTAGCTGAGTTATACATTTCTGATATCGTGAGATTGCATGGTGTGCCACTGTCTATAGTGTCAGACAGAGATCCGAGATTTACATCACGATTCTGGAAGAAATTGCAAGATGCTTTGGGTACTAAATTGCATTTTAGTACTATTTTTCATCTGCAAACGGACAGTCAATCCGAGTGGATTATTCAGATACTTGTGAATAGGCTGAGATGTTGCATTCTTGAGTTTGAAGGTACGTGGAAACAATATATACTTTTGATTGAATTTGCTTATAATAATAGTTTTTAGTCAAGCATTAAAATGGCACCGTACGAAGCTTTACATGGTCGCAAATGCCGTACACCTTTGTATTTGACAGAGCTCAGCGAAAATAAGATTCACGGGGTTGATTTGATAAAAGAAACTAAACAGAAAGTAAAAGTGATTCGAGACAGTTTGAAAGCAGCTTCTGATCGTCAGAAATCTTATGCAGATTTGAAAAGAAAATATATTGAGTTTGAGATCGATGATAAAGTGTTTTTGAAAGTGTTTTCGTGGAAGAAAGTGCTTCTGTTCGGTAGAAAAGGAAAATTGAGTTCGATGTTCATCGGGTCGTATAAGATTATCGAACTTATTAGGCCAGTAGTATATAGATTGTTGTTGCCACCAGAGTTAGAAAAGATTCATAATGTATTTCACATATCGATGCTTTGACGATATAGATCAAATCTTTCGCATGTGATTCCTCCTTTTGAAATTGAAATTCAGTCAGATATGACTTACGAAGAAAAGCTGATCTGTATCTTAGCAAAAAAATTCTATTAGTTAAAGTGATGTAGAATTGACACGGTATTAAAGAGGCCACGTGGGAGCCTGAAGATGCTATAAGGCAGCAATATTCGAGTCCATTCAACGGTAAGATTTTCGGGGACAAAAATCCCTAAGGGGGTGAATTGTAACAGTCTGGTTTTGACCCTAGTTGGAATAGTGGTTTCAGGACCACAAATTCGAGTCAGATAAATGTTTTAATATTATTTTTCATGTTTATGATGTGTGAATTAGCATGTCTGAAAGTTTCGTCTAAAAATTTAATCGTTTGTGCGTAAAATGTAAAAGTTGTGTGCTAGATGTTAAAAGCGCCTATTTGACTTGGCTTTATAATTGAAAGTCCTTATGTGGTTATTATGCCATTTACATTTATAATGGACAATTATAACCTTAATATATGTGAATTTATAAAGGTTTAATTAAAGGGCAAAATTATCATTTAGATTATATGTTAATTAAAATAAAACCAAAAGTATGAAAATGGCCATTACTCATTCATCTTGCTGAAAATTGATGAACAAAATAAAAGAGAAAGAACATTAGGGTTCAACCATTGAGTTTCTTTGATTGAGGTATGTTTTTGTTTTGATTTTTGATAATTTTTACGTTTTTGTGATCGTTGTTAAGTGCTCTAACTAACCCATACTTAAATTCATTAAATTTTTGATGATTTGATGAGATTCCATTGATGAATTCATGAGTTTTATGATGTTAAATGATGAATTATGAAATCTTAGTGCTTGATATCCATGTTTTGTAAGGTGATTTTGAGTAAAAATGCATATTAGGGATTAAATTGTGAAAATGAGAAAATGAGGGACTAAAATGTGAAATAAATGAAGTGTATGGACTTGTATGAGAGCTATGAATATTCGACTAGGCATGTGTGGAAAGAAATTATGTGTATTTTGTGATTTTGTGATTTAGGGACTAAAGTGTCAAAATGTGAAAATGTGAGGGCTAGTTTGCAAAATTCCCTAATTATGTGTATATGGATTGTTTTGAATTATTTGGTGAATAAAAGGGTTAATTTTGAATACATATAGATCAAGAAAAGAGGAATTTAGATTTAGACCGAGAGAAGTCGAAGATTATAGAGTAGACGATCCGAGTCGACAATTTCGAGTACGAGGTAAGTTCGTATGTAAAGTATGATGTTACAAGTATGTTTTGATGCTTTGATTATACATAGATTGTATATATATTTGGTTTGGATGAATACGATGATAAATCAATGGTATTTGGCACTAAGTGTGCAATTTAAACTAGCTTCGGCTATATGAAGCACTAAGTGTACGATACCTAGATAGCTTCGGTTAATTTGGACGGCACTAAGTGTGTGAAATTATTATAGCTTCGGCTAACCTTTAAGGCACTAAGTGTGTGGATGGTTATAGCATGAAACATCTTCAGAAAGTTTTAAAATATCCTAACGAGAGGTGAGAATAAAAATGAATGACGGGAAGGTTCAGGTACGTATAATACCTATGTAGTAGATGGTATTATGTTTATAAAGTTCATTGAATTGGTATAAACATGTGGATGGTGATGGTATAAAATGGATAGATGAATTGAGAATTTATAAATACTCATGTGTTAATGTTTTATATTTTATACATTGTTGATGATTTTTAGTACGAGCTTACTAAGCTTATGAAAGCTTACTTTGTGTGTACTTGCATTATTTTATAGATATCGAAGCTACTGTGAGCTCGAGGATCGTCAAGGATCGTCACCACACTATCGAACTTCATTTTGATACATTTGAAAATGTATATTTTGAAGTATGGCATGTATAGGCTAGTAGTTGCGGGATTATGTTTTGTGATGTATATACTTAGCCATGTGATTTGGCTGTTTATGTTTGAACTTATAGTTTGATAATGGTATATGATATGTGATGCCAATGTTCAATTATGGTATGTTTTGGTTGGTTAAAAGAGATGGTAAGTTTGAGCATGAGGTTAAGGGATATATTGAAAGAAATGTTTTGACAAACCTTTGTTTTATGTTTTGATATAAATTAGTAAGGCTTATGAGTATGTATTTGGTTTGAATTGATATGTCATAAGTAACTTATAATTTGGTTGTGAATTGGCTGAAATGGTTGTGCCAATATGCTTGCTTCTTTGCTTGTAGGTTGACCCAAATTGGGGTGGCAAATTGGCTAATCTAATGGCCTATTTTTGTCCACAAGGGCAGAGACATGGGCTTGTGGCTCAGCTGTGTGCGACACATGGTCACGTTACACGGTGGTGTGTCCCTTGGGGTACCCTATGAATTAAAGGCAATATACCCTCTAGTTTTGACACGGCCTAGACACACAGGCGTGTCTATTAGTCGTGTTTGACACACGGGCTGACACATAAACCTGTGGTCGGCCGTGTGGCCAAGTCAATAGTCTCCCTAATTTTCACATGGCCTGGCACACGGGAGTGTCTTGTGGCCGTGTGGACAAGTCAGTATGTATGCCCTGCTTTGCCATGGCTTAGACACACGGGCGTTTTTAAGGCCGTGTGAGGCACACAGGTTATTCACACAGGCGTGTCTAAGGGCGTGTGAGGCACACGACCTGTTCACACGGGCGTGTCGGCGTGTATATTTTGAAAAGTTAAAAACTTTTATAAGTTTTGAAAAGGTTCACATGTTATCAATTTAGTCCTAAATGCATGGTTTAGACGTTGTATGCTCGATTTAAGTTCGTATTGGACATGAATGACTGGTATTTATTGAAATGAAATGATATTTGATATTTGATTGTTTTGATCTAAGTTACGAGTCCGGTAATGCCTCTTAACCCATTTCGGCGATGGTTACGGGTTATGGGTGTTACACAATGGCTATAATCACAACCAAAATACCACATTTAGCCTATACATGCCATATACCATAAATATACAACTCAAAAGTATCGAATAGATGTCTGATAGTGCGATGATGTTCCCGACGACTTCTGGATCCGAGCTGGCCTTGATTCACTATAAAATATAGAAAAATAACATGAAGTAAGCTTCATAGCATAGTAAGCTCGTATGTAAATAACTTAATTCATCAAATAAATGTAAATCAACCAATTTCACATTAACTACAAACCTTTCTCATGTCTTAAAATATGATCAAATACCATCTCATTTAGCTTTCTCTATTTAATACTCGAATAGGTTCTGTACATACCTGTATCTCATACTAACCTCTTTCTCAACTACATTATTCATTTACTCGTTGAACCATTCAGAATAGAAATTGGGTACTCAATAGTCTTATTCGATGAATACCTATACCGTGGCCCGTAGCCAAATCAAGGTAACTTATCCGAAGAATAATTTTCATGGCCCAAAGCCAAATCATTCGATATGCATGGCCGAAAGCCAAATCAGTATAACTCGCACCCGAAGTGCTAATATCATGGCCCGAAGCCAACTGAACTTATCAACTAATAACAAGACATTAGTATCCAAATCTATTCCTAAAGTTTAACCAGGACCTCACACTTTCCATTTCTATCATCTAATGCATTCGTAGAGTCGTTTTCACAATTTGAACATAATCCATAATCTCATAATCACAGTTTATGCAATATCAAAGCTTTTAACATAATTTTATAATGAAATTACCACATACGAACTTACCTCGAGTATGAAAACGGCGAAATGAGTCAATTACTCAATAATCTTGCCTTTCCCCTGATCTAATTTCAGATTCCTCTTTTCTTGATCTAAATATATTCAAAATTAACTTATTTAATCAACCACTCATTCAACTTAGTTCAAAACATACATTTAGGCCTATTTCCACTTTAGCCCCTAAACTTTTACATTTTTAACAATTTAGTCCCTATTTCACAAATACACAAAATTTACATATTTTAAATAAACCCAAGCTTGGCCGAATTACATATAAGTCCCTAGCAGCCTAAAACTTTCATTTATTTCACATTTCAACCTCTCAATTTTTATATTTCACAATTTAATCCCTATTATGCAATTTCATAAAAAATCACTTTACAAAACATGAAAATCTATCATCAAAACTTCATATTACATCTTAAAACATCAAAGAACACATAAACTCATCAATGGAAACTCTTAAAATCTTTAACAATTTTGAAACCTAAGGTACGGGCTAGCTAGATTGAGCTACAACGATTACAAAAACATAGAAATAATTAAAAATCGAGCAAAAATTATACCTTGATTGAACAAAATAGCTTGGCTGAATACTCAAACTTCCATGGTTTTTTTCTTATGTATAACCAGTGGTGGAAGATGAAATAAGATGATAAAATGTTTGGTTTTATTTATTTTAACTTAATTAAATAATTTACCTTTTTAACCTTAGTAATTAACCATCAAAATACCTTAATACATGTCCATAAAAGTCCACTAACACTTAAAATGGTCTAATTACCATTTAAGGCTATCATATTTAAAAGACAAAGCTATTTGACAGCTTTACCAAGTAGAATGCAACTTTTGCATTTTACGCGATTTAGTCCTTTTTCTCAAATTGAGCAATTAAACGATAAAATTAGCTTACGAAATTTTCACACATACATGCTATCATGCTGTAAACACGAAAAATTATATTAAAAATAATTTTCCAATAATGGATTTGTGGTTTCGAAACCACTATTCCAAGTTAGCTAAAACCGGGCTGTTACAAACGGTATTCTCGAAGATTGATTTGTGATTGAGGGTTAAAGAGTCAAATGTGCCAAAAATCGCTTTGAGGACAAGGTATGGGCATTATGAATTTCTTATTATGCCTTTTGGATTAACTAATGCACCTGCTGTTTTTACGGACTTGATGAATCGAATTTTCTAACCATATTTAGATAAGTTTGTGTTTGTGTTCATCGATGACATCCTGATTTATTCTCGAGATGAGTCTGAGCATGCCAAGCACTTGAGAACTATATTGCAGACATTGAGGGATAAGAAATTGTTTGCTAAATTTAGTGAAAGTGATTTTTGGCTCCGAGAAGTCAGATTTTTGGGACATATTGTTTCAGGTGATGGTATTCGGGTTGATCAAAGTAAGATTTTGGAAATTGTTGATTGGAAATCGTTGAGGTATGTATCTGAAGTTAGAAGCTTTTTGGGTTTAGCCAATAATTTCCAACGTTTTGTCAAAGTATTTTCGATTATTGCTACTCTTATGACCAAGTTGTTGCAAAAAGATGTTAAATTTGAATGGTCCAAAAAATGTCAGCAAAGTTTTGAGAAATTGAAAACATTACTGACTGAGGCACCGATTTTAGTACAACCTAATTCGGGAAAAGAATTTGTGATTTATAGCAACACTTCATTGAATGGTTTGGGTTGTGTGTTGATGCAAGAGGGCAAAGTGGTTGCTTATGCCTTGAGACAGTTGAAACCACAATAGAATAATTATCCAATGCACTATTTGGGATTGGCCGCCAAAATTTGGCGTCATCATTTGTATGGTGAAAAATGCCATATCTTTACTGATCATAAGAGTTTAAAATATTTGATGACTTAGAAAAATCTAAACTTGTGACAACGGAGATGGCTCGAGTTACTGAAGGATTATGAACTAGCGATTGACTATCATCTGGGAAAGGCGAATGTAGTCAGAGATGCTTTAAGCAGAAAGTCCTTGTTTTCTTTGATAGCTATGAATACGATGGTGTAATTTTGGCCGAGTTGAGAGCTAGACCAGTATTTATTTAGCAAAATTGTGAAGCTAAAAAAAGTGATAGTGAATTACAAGCCAAAAGAGCTCAGTGTGAACCAGGTAGTGATATAGACTTTCAGATCGGTTCAGATGATTGTTTGATGTTCCAGGATAGAGTGTGTGTATCGAAAAATGATGAACTCATTCAAAAAATTTTACACGAGGCTCACAGTGGTTGCTTATTAGTTCATCCGGATAGCACGATAATGTATAATGATTTGAAAAAATTGTATTGGTGGTCAGGTATGAAACGAGATATTTTAGAGTATGTTTCGAGATGTTTGATTTGTCAACAAGTAAAAGTCGAACACGAAGTGCCTTCGGTTTACTTCAGCCTGTGATGGTACCTGAGTGGAAATGGGATAGGATTACAATGGACTTCGTAATATGTTTACCTTTGACTCCAAAAAAGAAAGATGCCATCTGGGTTGTTGTTGATAGATTGACGAAATCGGCTCATTTTATTCCGATACGTATTGACTACTCACTTGATAAGTTAGTTGAGTTGTACATTTCTGAGATTGTGAGATTGCACAGAGTGCCTATTTCTATTATTGCGGATAGAGATCCGAGGTTTACTTCGAGATTTTGAAAGAAATTACAAGAGGCTTTAGGTACGAAGTTAAATTTTAGTATCACTTTTCATCCGCAAACTGATGGTCAATCCGAAAGAGTAATTCAGATTCTTGAAGATATGCTCTGATATTGTGTTCTAGAATTCGAGGATAGTTGGGAAAGATATCTATCTTTGGTCGAATTTGCTTATAACAACAGTTTTTAGTCGAATATAAAGATGGCACCATATAAGGCATTGTATGGCCACAAATGTCAAACTTCATTGTACTGGACCGGGCTTAGTGAGAGACAGATTCATGAGGTTGATTTAGTTAGAGAAACAGAAGAAAAAGTAAAGGTAATCCGTGATTGCTTGAAAGCCACTTCAGATCGAAAAAAGTCATACGCCGATTTGAAAAGAAAGGAGATAGAATTTCAGATTGGTGATAAATTATTTCCCAAAGTATCTCCGTGGAAGAAGATTCTGAGATTCGACCGTAAAGGCAAGTTAAGTCCACATTTCATCGGGCCGTATGAGGTTATTGAAAGAATAGGGCTGGTGGCATATCAGTTAGCTTTACCGATAGAGTTGGAACGGATTCATAATGTGTTTCATGTGTTGTTGTTACGATGATACCATTCTGACCCCTCACATTTGATTTCACAAACAGAGGTTGAGATTCGATCGGATATGATGTATGGTTAAGAACCGATCAAGATTTTAGCTCGAGAAGTTAAACAGTTGAGAAATAAAAGTATAGCCCTAGTGAAAGTTTTATGGGTTCGAAGAGGCTACGTGGGAACCCAAGGAAGCCATGAGAAAATAGTACCCAAACCTATTTTTTGATAAGATTTTCAGGGATGAAAATCCCTAAAGGGGGGAGAGTTGTAATAGCTCAATTTTGGGTCTAGTCGAAATAGTGGTTTCGGGACCACAAATCTCACTCAAAAATAATTTTTTTTCTTATATTTTTATGGTCTAAAGTTTATGGAATGATTCTGTGAAAATTTTGTTCGAAAATTTTGACGTTTGAATACTCAATTTAGTAAAAATGACTAAATTTCAAAAAATGCAAAACTTGAGTTCTAGAAACTAGAGGTGTCTAATTGCTATGAAATTTTAAATTGAAGGTCATTAGATGGTAGTTAGACCATTTGTTAAGTTAGTGGGCAAAATTGGACATGAAGTAAAAAATTTTAGTGTTTTAAGGAATGGGCATTTTGGTCATTTGGTAATTAAATGAATTAATAAGCAAATTAAAAGCCAATTTTTGCTCATCCTCTATCCCTTGGCCAAAATTTACAAGAGGAAGACATAGCTAGGGTTTGTCAAGCTTTTAAGCTTGATTGTAAGTTCATTCTAGCCCATTTTTAATGCACTTTACATTTTTTAAGTCATTGTAACTCAATCTACCTATTTTTAGTTCTAATTTGAGGTATGATTAAGGTTTAGGGTTTGAACCATGTTAGACATGTGTGTATTTTGATGGTTAATGGTAGAAAATTCATGTTTGATGTTAAAAAAATAACTTTTGCTAAGTGATTTTTGGTAAAAATGTCAAAAAGGACCTATTTGTAAAAGTTATAAAATAAGTAGTAAAAGTGTGATTAAATGGAAAATATGGGCTGGTATAAGTATGAAAATGGTTCGGCTAGGCTTGGGTTTTGAAGAAATTGAATACATTTCAATCTACTTGCCTAAGGACTAAATTATAAAAATGTGAAACATAGGGGCAAAAATGTAATTTTTCCATAATATGATTTTTTGACTGAATTGAACAATGTGAGTATTAAATAAGTTAAATTTTTTATTATAGATCAAGATAAATGAGGTTCGGACCTAGATCAAGGGAAAACAAAGTGTTTGACGATTAGGTCAAATTCTACTATTTTTGTACTGAGGCAAGTTCGTATGTAAATAATGCATTGTTATATTTATGTTTTAAATGTTTTAATATTGTATGAATTGTGATTGACTCTTCGGACGTATTCGACAAAGTTTTGACAAGCGAGAATTCTCGGTTGAGCCTTAGGAATAGAATAGGATACAAGTGTCATGTCACTAGGAACCCATGTGTTTATGTGATCCGGGTGCTGGTCTCGTACGTCCTACCAGTGGCTGGCTAGTCTGGCATATATTGCGGATACCTAACATCTTGTGTGAGCACCACTGTGTAGCTACATCCTAACTGACAGCTTGTGTGAGCAGGCCCGTGAGTAGCTCGAAAACGAGTCTATATGTACTATGAGATATGTGGTAGTTTTGGCTACATATGTGGCACTTATGTGCAAGATTTTCAAGTATCTGTTAATATTTCGAGTGTTCAACTGGAATGTAAAAGTTGTGAAAGACTATGGTATGTTACAAGTTGGTACATGTATGTACGTAAAACTTATATGAAATGAGCTCGATATGTGATGAAACCTTGGTAAGGTTGTGATTGAGTAAGTTATGACTATAAGGTCTTAATAATATTCATGCCAATTTTCATTGTGATAATTATTTGTTAAATGTGTGGTTATGATGCTTATTATTTGCATAGGAAAATACTAAGCTTTATAGCTTAGTCCCCTTCATTTGCCTTGTCTTATAGTGTCACCAAGCTAGCTCGGGATCCGGAGATCGTCGAAGATCCACTCACACTATCAACAATTATTTTGGTACCAATGATTTCAACATTTTGAGTTATGGCATGTTTAGAGGACTTGGTCATTTTGATATGTGTCATAATTGATTTGGCCAAATGTGTTGGCTTATATTGGTTGAAAGTTCATTTTGTATAAGGCCATTT
Source organism: Gossypium anomalum (assembly GCA_025698475.1). Taxonomy (NCBI): domain Eukaryota; kingdom Viridiplantae; phylum Streptophyta; class Magnoliopsida; order Malvales; family Malvaceae; genus Gossypium; species Gossypium anomalum. The sequence continues at coordinate 48,402,021 of CM046965.1, forward strand.
GAAATTGGCTACTATTGGTATAAGTAATTTATATGATGATACCTTTCATGGATGTGGAAATTTACATGATATGGGTTATATGTTTGTGTATGAAAGGTGGTAGCATGTGAATGATGTGTTGATGTCTTGGTTGTGGCTAATTTGGTTGTATGTATGTGCTTGGATTGGTGCTATGTTATGTTGTGTAGGTATGTGCATTAAAGGGTAGCAAAATAGCTTGGTAAATAGCCTTATTTTTGTCCATATGGGTAGACACACGGGCGTGTGTCTAGGCTATGTGTGACACACGGCTTGCCCCACGAGCATGTGTCCCCTGCACCCTAATTTTTTTTAAAACAGAATGCTCAGAATTTAGTACACAGGCAGAGACACGGGCGTGTGTCTCAGCTATGTGGATAACACGGCCTCAGGCACAAGCGTGTGTCCTGGGCGTGTGAAGTCTGACCTATTTTATGAAAAATCATAAATTTTAAATCAATCACACTGCTGAGCACATGGGCGTGTAACTTGGCCGTGTGTCTTCAATTTGTTCTTGGGTGACAAATAGAGAGTTACACGGGGTTGGAACACGGGCGTGTGTGACCACACGGCCTGCCCATACGGGCGTGTCCCATACCCACACGGGCATGTGACCCCTGTTTAGTGGAAAATTCTCTAAGTGATGTAAAATTTTCTAAAGTTCTCAGTTTAGTCCTGAACTGCCTCCAAAGTATGTTTTGGGCCTCGTAGGCTCGTATTAGGGACATTGTGATTGTATATGAATGGTTTTAATTTGGACAAAAATTTATGACTTGAAAATGTATGTTTGTTTGTGTTTAAGTCTAGTAACGCCTCATATCCCGTTCCGGCGTCGAATATGGGTAAGGGATGTTACAATTGTTGCGAGCTAAATCCAAAATATTGGGTTGGGTTAACAAAAGATCCTTGAAATTGAACCCGACCATACCTTTCAGGACCCAAAACATTAGTAATAATTCGGTTATCAATGTCGTCAAGATTAACATAACTATCACTTGAAGCAATCGTTTCATACTCCGCCCTTTTATCCTTTAGTTTCTCCTAGTAAATCAATCAAAGAGTTAGAAGTGAAATATATAATCAAAACAAATGCAATGTAACTTAACATTATTTGCATTACAAACGACGAATTAAACCATTATAATTAAACATGATAAATATTTAAAATAATTCAAATTTTATTAAGTAAATATACCATAATTTCTGCAGCTTTAGTAGTCATAGGAGATCCATCTTTCTTTCTATGTGTAATGTCAAAAAGCTAAAGGCGTCCAACTTTTTGACCAGACGACAGTTCCTAAAATATAGCAAGAAAAATATTATTTAGTAGAAAGTAATTAATATTTGACACAATTAATAAATTCAAAATACCTCGGCATCAGTTACACAAGCAAAACTTTTCGACCCAGTTGTGTGCGTGAATTTTTGTTTTTGCCTACTTGTTTTCTTAGTCGCTCACGGTCCTACATTATGAAATTATTATTATGTATATAGTAAATACTATAAACCGAAATAATTATAAGAGTTTGAAAGTACGTAATACCTTTCCTTTCTTTGAATTCCAAAATTTAACTGCATCTTCCCACTAGTACCTCAGCATTGCCGGCCGGACATTTCGCAATTTCTCTTCGAGGATTATATTTTTCTTAAAATATTTCTTCACTATTTATTTCTTCCTAATTTGGAGGATTTTGTATAGTACTTAGATCTCGCAATCTTCTTCTAGGCATTTTATCTGCAATACACATAAAATAGTTGAAATATTAGTAACTAATTACAATAATAATAGTGCATATAAAATAGTTGAAATATTCAACAAGATCAAGATTTAAATTATAATATTACATATAATTAAGAAAATCGTAAAATCTTATTACATCATGATTCGTAAATATCTTCATCCACATCCTAGCGAACCTATTAAAATTGTGTACTAGTACTAGGGATAGTTTCATTTAAGTTTTGTTCTAGAAAAGACAACGTTTCTGATCTTTCGTCGATGTAATCTCTACTTCCATTGCCCATGTCAAACAAGTCTCTGGGGGTGTTACAGAGTACAACGTACCAACCTTCATTAGTTGGATCTTTTGAGTAAAAAACTTGTTTGACTTGAGAAGAAAATACATACGGCTCGTCTATCAATTATTGTCTAGTGTGAATTAATTAAAAGAAGTTCACCATTGTAAAACCAAATTAATCGTTTTTAATTCCACAAGCAGTATTAACATCAGCCCAATCACATCGAAATAAGACAACCTTCCATTTGCCATAGTAATCCAACTCAATAATGTTAGTAAGAAGTCTGTAATACTCCACATTTGTAGCACCTCTAACCCGTATCAGTCATCGAAATAGGATTATGGAGTATTATCGGAGTTTACAGTTCAATTATAGTTAATTTATGTCATTTACTATTCATTTTCAAAAATCAATCACAATGTCCCTCATATGGGTCCTCGAGGCCCAAAATACATATTAGAATCGAGTCCGGACTAAACCAAAATCACAAAAAAAATTTCGCGAAATCTCAAAATTTTTCTTAGGTGCAAAGGACATACACCTGTGTGGCTAGGCTGTGTGGCACACACGACTAATGGCACGCCGTGTCCCAGGCCGTGTGAGCATTCGATGTGAGGCACACGACCGTGTTCCAAACCGCATCCTTACCCGTGAAACTCTTTGACTTGGGTCACACGGCCAGCCACATGCCCGTGTAATAGACCGTGTGGACAAATTAATTTTCGAAAATTAGGTGTAGGGGTTACACAGCCATGACACAGGCCCATGTGCTGGGCCGTGTGTCTCACACGACTGAGACACGCACCCGTGTCTCTACCCGTGTGCTCAATTCTAAGCATTTTATTTCTCAATTTTTAAGATGCAGGGGAGACACGGCCAAACCACATGCCCGTGCACTGGCCGTGTGTTACACATGGTTGAGACACACACCCATGTGGACAAAATAAGGCCATTTTCCAAGCCTTATTTTTCACTCTTTTTACCTTGCACCTACATGAACACTTCCATATATTTAACAACCAATTCAAGGCATATAAATCAAACTAATATTTAATTTTTATCCATGACATGTTGCTCACACTTCCAAGTATTCATCTTACCCTTTTCTAATCATATATTTACCCAAGTGTGATTATATCTAAGTTACTAATCCAAGCATACTCACATACCAAACATGATATAACTTCATGGATAAATATATTAAATATTTTATCACTACCCATTCCAATGGCTAATTACAACCAAAACATTTACATACCCTTACTTGTCACCATTAGCCTATACATGCCATGATACCAAAGTAAGTTTCCTATTTTTACGAAAACGAGATGGAGGATAGTGTGATGATGTTCTGACCGATTTGCAACCTTTACGAGCTTTTGGGTACTATAAAACAGAGGAAAGAAAACGGAATAAGCATTTCAAATGCTTAGTAAGTTAGTATAATAGGAATTTAACTTACCATATATTTTCATTAAAGATAAGCACACAAAAATGCATCCAAGCAATTCGGCTAATAGCCTAAAACACACAACTTCACCAATCATGTTAGTCAAGTAATTCACATAATATCAAGAACATGGATGACCTCATCATTTAATGATTTTCATATATATATATATATAAATATTTTCCATATCATTATTCCATATTACATGTATATTTCCATGACAAATCATTTCAAGTTCAGTTTAGCCATGCCAGAACTTTACCCATTGAATTTATTTGAAATATCGATGGATACGCTCATGTTGTACACTTAAAGTGTACAAAACTGAAATCCGTCAATTCATATCTAAGGGTACCCAAGTAGGGCACATAATCAATAAGTACACTCTTAAGCCATATATCAAGATGCTAAGATGAGCCATGTAATAGGATGCTTATCTAGGCTAAACAAGAAACTCCTAAGATTTTAGAATAGGAAGCTCATTGAGCTTAACAGGTAACTCTGAAGAGTTATTAACAGGGAGCTCCGGGTAGCATAATAGGGAGTTCAAGCGAGCCATGTCAGGAAGCTCATAAGAGCCTATATCAGGACTGTAATATCCTGAATTAGGGCTTAATCGGAATAGTGGTTTCGTGACCACAAATCTGAGATAGAAATAATTATTTTATAATTATTTTGATGATTATGATATGATTGCATGATTGTGTGAAAATTTCGTAATGAAATTCTATGCCTAAAGTGTTTAAATTGAAAGTAGAGACTAAATCGAATAAGTTGCAAAATTTGCATTCTAGAAGTTTTTAGTATGAAATTGCATTGAAAGATTAATTAGGAGGTCTTAAATAGCAATTTGACCAATTTTAAGTTCATGGACAAAATTAGGACATGGAAGGAATTTTTGGAAAGTTTAGTAGTAAGGGCATTTTGGTCATTTAGTTATTAAAATGAATTAAAAACAAAATTAAAAGCCAATTTTTGTCCATCTTCTTCATTAGGACGAAATTTCAAGGGTTCTCCATAGCTAGGGTTTGTTTCAAGCTTCCAAGCTCCATAATCAAGAGAAACAGGAATCAAGTCGCGATCGAGGAAAAGAAAAGATTGTGGACTAAATTGCAAAATCTTTATATTTTGGTACCAAGGTAAGTTCACGTGTAAATAATGTAGCATAATTGTTATTTTTAAGTTATTGATGTTAATTATATGATATGCTGATTTTTTTATCGTGAAATATTATGCTTTGTGGTTAATGTTGAGTAATATGCAAATTATGTTTACTACTTGATAAATATGAATTGCTACCGAGTATCGGTTTCGATATTCTGTGGAAGACGGCTAATGTCAGATCGAGGGAAAATGCCCGTTTGAACCTTAGGAATAGATTAGGATACAAGTGACATGTCACTAGGATGGTTGAGCATCCGAACTCGTTGAGTTGAGTCCGAGTTCACTTATGGATGCGAATGTTCGAATTCGTTGAGTTGAGTCTGAGTTCGTGAGATGTAACTAGGCATCCGAACTCATTGAGTTGAGTCCGAGTTCACTTATGGATGCGAATGCCCGAGCTCGTTGAGTTGAGTCCGAGTTCACTTATGGGCGGGTTACATGATTGCTTGATTACATATGTGGCACTTATGTGCAAATTATCCGTGTATCCGAGTTATATTCCGATGTGTTTAACGGGTGAAAATTTCTATGAAATGGAAGAACACTTAAGATGCAAGTAACGTTTCGGTAAGTGTTGTGAAATGGGTACTTTGGACAGGTATGTATTTAACCCTCGGGTTGAAAATAGATACACCAATGATAAAGTGGTAAGATGATGAATGATGTTTAGAAATGTGATATATGTTTTGGTGATGCCATGCTAAGGTTGTTTGGTATAATTGTATTGTTATGTTACTTGTTATTTGCATATGAACTTACTAAGCATTTATGCTTACTCCTTCCTTTTCATTCATTGTAGTTTTGAACAAGTCAGCTTGGGAATCGGGACAGGTCGAAGTTTCGATCACACTATCCGAAGGATTTCTATTGGTAAATGGCTTGTAAAACTTAAGTATGGCATGTATAGCAATGTACCTATTTTGTGTAAATAATTTTATGATATGGCCATGTTTGGTTGAGAAAATGTTTGATATTGATAAGTCATGGTGATGGCTAATTAGATCATGTTTGATGTCATGGAAGTTTAATAGGTTATCTAGTTCATAAAAAAAAATTCATGGAAAGATGAAACTTGCCTTAAAACAGAATATTGCTGCAGCAATGACATGAATTTGAAAAATCACTAAAAATAGTATAAGTGGAATTAAATGATGAGTAAGTTATGAAATTGAAGCTTAATGAGTCTATTTTCATGTGAATTGAACAAAACAGGCATATAAATAATATTTTATGAGATATTTAAACTTTTGTGAAACAGGGCCAGAATGATTTTTGGACCCCTGTTCTGACTTTAAAAATTTATAATAAATTTTACAAAAATAATTATAAGTTTTTCTTTACATGTACAGATTCCTTATTGAGTTTAGTTTTAATAGAAACAAACCTCATAGTCATTGAAATTTTTTATATAGAGATATCTGATTCGAAATATACAGAGGTCAGAGCAGTCAAACCCTAAAACAGGGGAGACTTTAACTAATAAACTGTACTAATTGGCCCAACTAAAAATTCTAGAAAAAAATTAGTAAATAGATATATGAGTCTAGATTTAGGGAAAATTTACAAATCTTGATTTTGAGTTTTGTAACTCGAGATATGATTTTTCTTGTAACTGTGACGCAGATAGCTAGAAAGCTGTGAATGTAGAAACAAATGATTCGAAGTACTTAAATTGATAAATTATGTTCGGTAACACCTCAAGCTCGATTCCGGCGTCGGTCTCCGGCGTGGGGGCATTACAAGGACGCTCATGAAGAGCTATGTTTGTGTCCACAATAAATACTGGATAACAACTGATCGAATCATGTAACAGGACACTCAGAAAAAGCTACGATAGTGCACAACACATGCAGGATCACTACCGATCAGGATGCTCACAAGAACCATGTAACAGGAATGCTCGAGAAGGCTTTTAACAGGATTACTTGTCTAAGCTATATATTCTATCCGCAACATATGCAGGACCATAATCAATACAAGGAAAATGTTATATCCATCGAATTTCATTTTTCAAATGGAACTTATAATTTTCTGAACATTAACAGGAATGTGATTATTTCATACATTTATAAAATTTATATAGTTCATACAAACACATACCACACTCAATTCAAGCATAAAATTAAACACAATTTAGTTAAACGAACTTACCTCGATACTTGTTTGTATACAAAAATCTATTAATCTGGCACATTTTCTTTTCCTTGATCTAACTTCATATTTGAGTTTTCTGGATCTAAATAAATGAATTTAACATCAATTTAATTTGTTTCATACTCAATTGAATTAAATTCACTTCCTAGGCAAAATTACTATTTTACCCCTATACTTTTCATAAATGGCAATTTTGTCCCTAAGCTTGGAAAATTAAATTCATGCAATTTAATCCTTATTTCAAGCCTAACCAATTTTTACATGTTATAATAACAACCCATGAATTTTACAAAATCAAAATTTTTCCATGGGTTTTACCATTTTTCAATTTAGTCCCTAAATAATAATTTCATCAAAATTCTCTTTGTAAAAGTTGTTTACCTATCAACAACCCTTCATGTTTTACCATAAATTTCAAAATTTCATCATTTACATCCATGGAAAAATTTCAATACCTTCATAACTTTACAAATTGATCCCCAAAATAGCTAGATTAGGTTATTCTGATCTCAAAAATATAAAATTTACTAAAAACGGGACAAGATTGATTTTCTTTCTATTTCCTAGGGTTTCCGTAGAATTTGGTGATGAAGATGATATAAAATGATGTTATTAAACATTTATTTAATTTTTCATCTTTTATTTATTTCCATTTCCAATTTAATCCTTTTCTTTTTCTAATTTTCCATGGATGATTCACCAAAATATCTACTAACTTTTCTTAATGGTCTAATTACCATAGAAGGAACTCAAGTTTTGTATTCCATAGCTATTTGATACTTATAGCTACTAGAACTCAACTTTTGCGTTTTATGCAATTTGGTCCTTTCCACAATTAAACATGAAATCGGTAAAATTTTCTTATCTAAATTTCCATATGTCTTTCCTATCATAATATAGACCATGAAATATTATTAAAATAAATTTTCTTTCTGACTTGGATTTGTGGTCCCAAAACCACTATTCCAATTTCATTGAAAACGGGCAGTTACAACTCTCCCCCTTAAAAATTTTCGTCCTTGAAAATCTTACCAGTAAAAAGGTTCGGATATTGTTTTCTCATGGTATCCTCTGGTTCCCAGGTAGCTTCTTCAATCCCATGTTGTTGCCAAAGAATTTTTACGAAAGCTACCTTTTTATTTCTTAATTCTTTTGTTTCTCGTGACAAAATTTTAATTAGTTCTTCACTGTAGGTCATGTTAGGCTGTATTTCCACTTCTGTATACTGTCGTAACATGGACACGTGAAATACATTATGAATTTTGTCAAGTTCTAGTGGTAATGCCAGTCAATATGCAACAGGTCCAATTCTTTTTGTAATTTCATACGGTCCAATGAAATGTGGAAATTTTCCTTTACGGCCAAACCGGAGAACTTTCTTCCAAGGTGATACTTTCAAGAATACTTTATCAACGACTCGAAATTCTATCTCTTTTCGTTTAAGATCGGCATAAGACTTTTGACGATTAGAGCTGCTTTCAAGCTATCCTGAATCACCTTTTCTTCAGTTTCACGGTCTTTTTCTCACTAAGCTCTGTACAATATAGTAGAGTTCTAGATTTACGACCATACAGAGGCTCATATGGTGCCATTTTAATGCTTGACAGATAACTATTATTATATGCAAATTCAACCAATGGCAAATACTTTTCCCAATTACCTTCGAATTCTAACACACAGCACCGAAGCATATCTTCTAAAATATGTATTACACGTTCAGATTGGCCATCAGTCTGAGTATGAAATGTAGTACTGAAATGTAACTGCATACCCATAGTTTCTTACAATTTATTCCAAAATCAAGATGTAAACCGAGGATCTCTATCGGAGATAATGGAGGCTGGTACTCCATGCAGTCTGACAATCTCAGAAACATATAATTTAGCCAATCTATCCAAGGAAAAATCCATACGTACCAGAATAAAGTGTGTAAACTTTTTTAAACGGTCAACAATTACCTAGATGGCATCTTTCTTTTTCAGAGATAAGGGTAATCCCGATGTAAAATCCATTGTAACTCTTTCCCATTTCCATTATGGTATTGTAACTGGTTGTAATAATCCCGAAGGCACCTGATGTTCAGTTTTTACCTGCTGACATATCAAACATTTAGATACAAATTCAGAAATATCTCGTTTTATTCCTGACCACCAGTATATCTTTTTCAAATCAGTGTACATTTTATTACTTCCAGGATGAACAAACATAGTACCATTATGAGCTTCATGTAAAATCTTCTATATCAGCTCTAAATTCTTCGGTACACATATTCGGTCTCTGAATAATAGACAATCGTCAAAATCAATCTAAAATTCAAAATCAGAAGTTGACTCACATTGTACTCGTTTAGCTTGTAATTCATCATCATTCTTCTTAGCTTCACAGATCTATTGTAAGAATATGGGTCTAGTTTATAACTCAGCTATGATTGAACCATCATTTAACAATGACAACCGGGTATTCATTGCTCGTAAAGAAAACAAAGACTTTCTGCTTAGATCATCAGCAACCACATTGGCATTTCCCGGATAATAGTCAATAACCAGATCCTAATCTTTTAATAAATCTAGTCATCTACACTGCCTCAGATTTAAGTCTTTTTGTGACATTAGATACTTCAAACTCTTATGATTATGTGACATTTTTCACCCAACAAGTAATGCCGCCATATTTTCAAAGCAAATACAATAGTTGCTAACTCCAAATCATGTATCGGGTAATTTCTTTCATGTGGTTTTAGTTGTCTAGAAGAATAAGCTATTACTTTACCTTCTTGCATTAATACACAGCCTAAACCATTCAATGATGCATCACTGTAAATTACAAATTCTTTACCTGATCCAGGTTGAACTAACACAGGTGCTTCAGTCAACAAGGCTTTTAATCTCTCAAAGCTTTGCTGAGATTTATTAGACCACTCGAGTTTCACATCTTTTTGCAACAGATGAGTTATCGGAGAAGCTATCATTGAGAACCCTTTTACAGACCTCCGATAATAACTAGCTAGTCCCAGAAAACTTCTGACTCAAATACATTTTTAGGTGGTTTCCAATTAACAATTGCTGAAATTTTATTCGGATCTACTTTGATGCCTTCAGCAGATACTATATGTCCAAGAAAACTGACTTCCCATAGCCAAAATTCACATTTACTTAATTTGGCATATAATTGTTTCTCACACAGAGTTTGCAACACAATTCTTAGATGATCATCATGTTCATGTTCATCTGAAAAGTATACTAAAATATCATTAATAAAGACCACCATAAATCTATCTAAATACGGTTTGAAAATTCTATTCATCAAATCCATAAATATCGCAGGTGCATTCGTCAAACTGAATGGCATCACAAGTAACTCATAGTGTTTATACCTAGTTCTAAAAGCTGTCTTCGATACATCTGACTCTTTTACTCGCAACTGATAGTATCCAGAACGAAGATCTATTTTAGAGAACCCAGTGGCACCTTTCAGCTGATCAAATAGGTCATTAATTTGAGGCAATGGATACTTGTTCTTGATTGTAACCTTGTTGAGCTACTTGTAATCAATACACAGCCTCAACGATCCACCTTTCTTCTTTACAAACAGAATCGGTGCACCCTAAGGTGAATGACAAGGTCGAGCAAAGCCCCTATCTATCAATTCTTGCAACTGTGCTTTCAACTCTTTTAACTCTATTGGGGCCATTCTATAAGGAGCTATAGATATAGGAGTTGTTCTTGGAATAAGATCTATATATAATTCTACCCGCCCGTGTCTCTGCCCGTGTGCTCAATTCTGAGCATTCTATTTGTCAATTTTTAAGATGCAGGAGACACATGGCCAAACCACGCGCTAGTGCCCATGGTCATGTGTCACACATGATTGAACACACGACCGTGTGTCTACCCGTGTGGACAAAATAAGGCCATTTTCCAAGCCTTATTTTTCACCCTTTTTACCTCACACCTATATGAACACTTCAATATATTTAACAACCAATTCAAGGCATATAAATCAAACTAATATTTAAGTTTTATCCATGACATGTTGCTCACACTTTCAAGTATTCATCTTACCCTTTTCTAATCATATATTCACCCAAGTGTGATTATATCTAAGTTACTAATCCAGGCATACTCACATACCAAACATGATATAACTTCATGCATAAATATATTAAATATTTTATCACTACCCATTCCAATGGCTAATTACAACCAAAACATTTACATACCCTTACTTGTCACCATTAGCCTATACATGCCATTATACCAAAGTAAGTTTCCTATTTTTACGAAAACGAGATGGAGGATAGTGTTATGATGTTCTGACTGATCTGCAACCTTTACGAGCTTTTGAGTACTATAAAACAGAAGAAAAAAAATCGAGTAAGCATTTCAAATTCTTAGTAAGTTTGTATAACAGAAATTTAACTTACCATATATTTTCATTAAAGATAAGCACACAAAAATTCATCCAAGCAATTTGGCTAATAGCCTAAAACACACAACTTCACCAATCATGTTAGTCAAATAATTCACATAATACCAAGAACATGGATGAGCTCATCATTTAATGATTTCCAAATATATATTTTCCATATTATTATTCCATATTACATGTACATTTACATGACAAATCATTTCAAGTTCAGTTTAACCATGTCAGATTTTACCCATTGAATTTATTTGAAATATCGATAGATACGCTCATGTAGTACACTTAAAGTGTACAAAACTTAAATCCGTCAATTCATATCCAAGGGTACCCAATTAGGGTACATAATCAGGAAGCACACTCTCGATCCATATATCAAGATGCTCAGATGAGTCATGTAACAAGATGCTTATCCGGGCTAAACAAGAAACTCCTAAGAGTTTAGAGTAGGAAGCTTATTGAGCTTAACAAGTAACTCCAAAGAGTTATTAACAGGGAGCTCCGGGTAGCATAACAGGAAGCTCATAAGAGCCTATATCAGGATGCTCATGAAGAGCTGCGTTTGTGTCCGTAATAAATACTGGATCACTATTGATCAGCATGCTCGCAAGAACCATATAACAGGATTGCTTGTCTAAGCTATATATTCTGTCCGTAACATATGCAAGGACCATAATCAATACGGGAAAAATGCTATATCCATCAAACTTCATTATTCAAACGGAACTTATCATTTTCTGAACATTAACGGGCATGTGATTAGTTCATACATTTATAACATTTATATAATTCATATAAACACATACCACACTCAATTCAAGCATAAAAAAACACAATTTAGTTACACGAACTTACCTCGATACTTGTTCGTATACAGAAATCTATTAATCCGATACTTTTTCTTTTCTTCGATCGAACTTCGTATTTGATTTTTTCGGATATAAATAAATGAATTTAACATCAATTTAATATGTTTCATACTCAATTGAATTCAATTCACTTCCTAGGCAAAATTACTATTTTGCCCCTATACTTTTCATAAATGATAATTTTGTCCCTAAGCTCAGAAAATGAAATTCATGCAATTTAATCCTGATTTCAAGCCTAACTAAATATTACATGTTACAATAATGGCCCATTAATTTCACAAAAATCAAAATTTTTCCATGGGTTTTACCACTTTTCACATTAGTCCCTAAAGCATAATTTCATCAAAATTCTCTTTGTAAAAGTTGTTTATCTATCAACAACCTTTCATTTTCTACCATAAATTTTAAAATTTCAGCATTTACATCCATGGAAAAATTTCAATACTTTGATAACTTTACAAATTGATCCCCAAAATAGCTAAATTAGGTTATTCTGATCTCAAAAATATAAAAATTACTAAAAACGAGACAAGATTACTTACCCAATTAGGCTTGCTTGATTTTCTTTCTATTTTCTAAGGTTTCCATGGAATTTGGGGATGAAGATGATATAAAATCATGATATGAAACATTTATTTATTTCCATTTCCAATTTAGTCCTTTTCTTTTTCTAATTTTTCATGGATGATTCACCAAAAATATCTACTAACTTTTCTTAATGGTCTAATTGCCATATAAGGACCTCAAGTTTTGAATTCCATAGTTATTTGGTACTTATATCTGCTAGAACTCAAATTTTACATTTTATGCAATTTGGTCCCTTCCACAATTAAACATGAAATAGGTAAAATTTTCTTATTGAAAATTTCATACGTCTTTCCCATCATGATGTAGACCATGAAATATCATTAAAATAAATTTTCTTTCTGACTCGAATATGTGGTCCCGAAACCACAGTTCCAATTTCACTGGAAACGGGTTGTTACAAAATTTCCCTCAACATGATTACTGTCCCTAGCACTAGCATAACTTGTAATTGAATAATTAACAACTATTCCAGAATTTTGAGTCCTCCTTAATCTTTCACGAGATTTGTATGAAAACTGAATCCATTAATGAGGAAGGCAGTATATCTTTTTACTACTCTATTCGGACCTTGGGAAAGCCATTAACTTCGTCATTGACGTCCTTTCCACTCCAAACCTATTGAATCAAAAGTAAATTGATTAATTATAAATGTTTTACGAAAACATTACTATTTGTCAATGCAAGTTTCAGTTGCATACCGTTTGCCCTAACCATTCATGAAAAGATTCCGTGAATAACTTATGAATCTCTTGATGTTGTAACCTTCGAGAGCGTGAACGATATCCAAAGTTTATGTAAGTTATGTAAGTTATGTAACTTATGATATGATAAAAATTTATGTAAGTAATGTAAGTAATGTAATTTACGATATGATATACATTTATGTATTATGTAAGTTATGTAAGTTATGATCCAAAGTTTTTTTTTATTTATTCTTTAAATGTTTATGTAAGTTATGATTATCATCTTTAAATTTTAACTTTAAATTTTAACCTTTTAATTATACTATTTTAATTATATGTTAATAAAGTTAATAATTGTTAAATTTTCATCTATTTTGATTTAATATTTAAATTAAATTTCCATGAACTTTTTAACTTTATACTACACATTAAAATCGATCAATTTATTTTTATGATAATATTTATGAAAAATATTAAAATATTTTTAACATTAAGATAAATATTATTTTCCTTTAAAAAATTTATTTTAGTTAAATAATATTTATTTCTATGATAAATATTATATTATGTTTTGTTTTTGAAATTTAAACTTTAAACTTTAAACTATATACTTTTAAGGGTAAATAAAAAAATATTTTATTTAAATTAAATTTTCTATGAAAATTTAAACTTTAAAACTAAATATAAAAATTAATGAGTTTAAATTTAGAATTTAAAATAATAAGTTATAACACAATTAAAATCCAAAAGTTAGAATCAAGTTATCTTAAGTTTTAAAATAAAAATAAAAATATAGAATCAAAACTAAAATAAATAATAAAAATTGGATTAAATATAATGATATCAATAAAATAAGATATTATAATGAAGTTACTTAAATGAAATAAGGACTTAAATCATAACCATGTAAAATTTAAGATTTGAATATCCATTCCCATGTGAAATATCAACATTGATTATTTAAATTGATTATTTTCTTTTTTAATAAAGATATTAAAGATTTATTATTTCTTTTGTTTACTTCTTTTCATTTTGTTTATTTTTCCAGTACTAAAATTAACCATATTTAAACGATACGTGATAAGTACAAAGCAAATTATATTGTTTCTGAAATACATATATAATAAAAATTAAATAAAAAAAATGCATAATTGAACAAGCAGTTTTACTTTGTATAACAGAATAAATGGTTCTACTTAATATCAAAACTTAATTTAGTTGAACTAAATTAACCTTTTTTAAAACTCATAATTGAACAAATGTTTTTACTTAGTATCAAATTTCATTAAATCAAACTAAATTAAGCTTCTGAAAATGTATAACGAAATAAATGGTTTCGCTTAATATCAAAACTTAATAAATTGTGTCGAAACCATTTTTTAGGGAAAAATGGGGATCGACTTTGGTGTGAAAACGATAATTAAAATGGGAGTCGCCACCGATCTTTATTTGGTGTGATCGGATCACCTTTATTTTAGATAAAAATTTTAGTTTATTAAAACGGCATTTTGGTCTACAAAATTCAAGAGAACAAGTTCGGGAGTCGTTACGCGCGAGGAAGGGTTAGCACCCTCGACAGCCCAAAAATTGGTACCGGATTGATTAGTTAGTGTCTTAATGTCGAAAATTGAAAATCAAAAACGAATTTAAAATACGATCCTTTTTTATTAGCGTTGATTTTTTAAAAAAGAAAAAAACACTTGAATTAGCTTGAAATGATTGCTAAAGATTCCCTTGTCTTGAGGTATTGGAGTATCACATCCCGTAAGTTAGGACACAATACCATGAACTCCCGAGCGCAAGTTTGTCCTTAATTTTAATTGGATTTCCGTATGTTTTAAAACTCAAATGGATATTTGGCTATTTAGAATCAACGAGATAACCGAAACCCCGTAAGTTAGGGCACAATTCTTCGATGTTCCAAAACGCGAACATTGCCTTGTTTAGAAATTCTTTATTTTAAAATATGGCGAGTATAATATTTAACGATGTGCATTATTTTTATTTGGAGTAAAATAAAATGATCCATATTGGATAAGCATGTTGAAGCTTAATACACGATATAATTTGAACTAGATAAAACAAGAGTGTAAAATGGAGCATGGAGTAATGAAACTTGAATTAGATACAATATTTCCAAAGCAGATGCCAATAAATAATTTCTAATGCATGTAATGGCCATATTCACAATGTATATTATTTTTTATACCAATCAATAATCAAAGACAAGCGAAGTAATATAACATGCGAAAAAAACGATTCGAAGCAAATAGGGTAAAAGTTTAAAAATTGATAACCAATAAAAGAATTAAGATTTAAAACTCATAATACTAAAGAATGGTTCAAAATAAACGTGTATGAAAAGATTTAACATGAAAAAGATTTAACATAAATAAAATGTAAAACAATTTGAAATAAAATAATATATAAAGCAAATTACAAATAAACAATATGTTAAATGAATCAAGATGAATAATACGCAAAATAAAAAGGATCCTTTTAAGTAACTTATAAAAGAGCTAAAAATAAATAATATGTAAAAGGGAAATTTAAAATAAATATTGTACAAAAATAAATTAAATAAATATATATATATAAATAAAAAATGAATAATATATATAAAGGTTTAAAATAAGTAACATATGAAGCCTTAAAATAATAATAAAAGGTTTACGATAAATAATAAAAAGAATTTAAAATAGTTTTCATATAAAATAGTGTAACTAAATAACGTATAAAAATTTAAAATAGATAAGGTAGAAGATGATTTAACTCAAATGTAGTGTAAAATATATATTTAGAATGAATAATGTGAAAAGAGAAATTTGATGTAAGATGATGCATAGAAAAATAATATATATATATATATATATATATATATATGTATATGCATACATGTAATAATTTAAAATACCAAGATGTGTATAAGAATCTCGAAATAAATACTAAGTATGATGATTTAAAAGAAATAATATACGTAAAATATTTGAAATTGATAATGATTTAAAATACATGATATATTCTAAATAATGACAACAATAATAGTAATAATAATGCGAGATAAGAAATAAGAAGAAATAAAAATATATGACATGACAAAATTAATATGAAATTGATTAATTTAATTATATGATGATATTACTAGTGATAATACAATAATAATAATATAACAAGAACAAGAATAACACCCATATTAACAATACCGACAATAAAGTAATAATAATAAACAAGGAATAATGATAATAAAAACCATAATAAAACAATGATAGAAGCAGTAATAACAATAATAATAAAATATAAGAAATAATCGTAATAATAATAAATGGTAATAGTAGGATTAATAATAAAATAAAATCGATTACTTATTAATAAAATTGCGAAATAACTGAAAGGGGACTAGATCGAATTTTAGAACACAAATTTGGGGCGAATTCGAAATAAAAAGGAAGGGGAGGACCATATTGAAATGCGCCAAGAAAGCAGAGGGATCCCATGCGCAAATAGACTATTCGGTCAAAATGCTCAGATTCTCCGTGGGCGTGGGTCGGGTTATACGGGTCAGAGGTCCAAAACAGCATCGTTTTGGCCTCTGAACCCTAATCACTAAAACGGCGCCGTTTCCAGGGTTGTATTTAAACCCACATTTTTTAGAAAACTTCATTTTCAGCCTCCTCTCTAAAAAAAAAAATTGAGATTTCTCTAATTCTCTCCCACTCTTCTTGCGGCTAGGGTTTGAAACCCTTATGACCGCCATTACCATGGTGCCACCACAGGCGGTGGCCGACGACGCGAGCAGATGGGCTCGTTTAGCCCTGTTTAGATCCATATTCAAGGATCCATTTTTCTCCATGAAGAATCAAAAAGAAAACCCCCACCCTCGTCGGATCCGATTCAAACGGAGAAGAACTCCGACGGTATCGACGACTCGAGGCCCAGGTAAATGGCTTTCTTCCTTTCTTTTCTTCTTTCTTTGTTTTAAAACCGATTTAAAAAATAATAATAAATGAAATCAAAGATAAAAATTAAAGAAACAGAAATGAGAGAATGGAGTTCAACCCTTTTTTCTTCTTTTTTATTGCTTCGATCTTTTGATTTTTTTTTTCCCCTCCTGGATACACTGATTTTATCTCGGCTTTATAGCCGATTACAAATTAAGAAAAACATGCTACTTTTTCTCTGTTGTTGCTGCCATCTTTTGCTGTTTTTTCTTTATCCTCTTTTCTCACTGTTTGTAGGTCTAGACGAAGGTGATGGGACGGGGCAAGAATAGTCAGTCCTCGGGCGTTGGATGCACCGATAAGGCACGTGGGGTTGGAGTACGGTGTACATAGAGGAACGGCGCATAGGGACCTAGGGTTTCCTGGTCTACTGAAAACTTAGTTTAGGTTTTGGGCCAACGAGCCTATTTTGTATTTGGGTTAGGGTTTAATGATAAATTTGGTAATTTGGGTTTTGTAATTTTAGTCTTGGGTTTTGTTTATTATTTTGGTATTTCTGTTTGCGTTGATTGGGCCCGGGCGAATTTGGCCCGTTACAAATTGAACTAAATTAACCTTTTTAAAAACACATAATTAAATAAACGATTTTACTTGATAATTAATCAAACTAAACTAAACAAATTTATTCAATTACAATCAAGTTTTAGTGAAACTAATGCTAAACCCTAATTATTGAGTTAAATTAATCATTAAAATGTAAGAATTAATTTGAATGTCACAAAATATGTACAGGAATAAACTTGGAAATTTACAGACTGAAATGGAATAAAAAAACCCTTTCAAATTGATTGCAAAAAAGAAATGAATATTGAACCAAACTTTCCTAATAATCAACACCATGGAACATTATGAAACCAAAACCGATTTAATACCTAATGAGCAAAAGAGATCACATACATACTCCACGAGCATACAGGTTAAACATTCAGGCAAATAGTTTGCAAACAGCATATGAGAATGAAGGCTTTAAATATAGGACAATGAAGGCTTTAACAGTTTGCAAGTAGCATATCTAGAGAAAGGCAATAGCATGATCCATTCTCAACTCCATTTACAGCTAGACAGACTATTGAAATTCAACTCCATTCTCAAAGTATCTACCAGATAAAATGTGGGGTATTTAGCATATCACAATATTTCCAAGCATCAAATATAAAGTGAAGAAAAAGCAACATTTTTAAATATAAGGGTGAAATTCACTACTATTACCTTTACAAACTTTGGCCTGCTTAATTCGGTCTGACCAAAAAAGAGAAAGAATGTAACGCCCCAAAATTTAATTTTTGATTTCGTGTATGTGTGACACACAAGTGTGTATCTACTTCAGTGGTTAAGTGTTTTGGGTGTGTGTGAGAGGTTCCAAGTTCAAGACTTACTTGGGCAAATTTTGGTAGTTTTATAAATAAAGCTTTAACCTTGTGCAAAGGGCTTAAGTTTAATTGTTGGTAAGTTTATATCAGAATGGGCCTACTGGTCTGGTGGTTAAGTGGAGTGTTGGAGTGTTGGAGGTCCTGTGTTCAATTCTCTGTGATGGCGTGGAGACAGTATTTTTGCTCCAATTTCAGCTAAGAGTTGTGTTGGTGCAAAATTCTAAGTAATTGTGTTTTAGTAGTTTAATAGGGAGTGATTTTAGAAGATAATTGGGGAGAGGTTATCAAAAAATAATTTGATTATCTTTTTGTTGTAAAAATAATAATAATAATAATAATAATAATAATAATAGAGTTTCAATTTTCTCTCCAATTCCCCAAACTTTTTATGACGTTTTCTTTTTCTTCTTCTTCTTTTTTCTCTCCTCTGCCGATTCTTTCCCCTAGTTGCTGCCGAAATTTCCATTATTTTTTTACCTTCCGTTTCTTTCTTTTTTTTCCAATTGATTTGGTTGTTAATTTTTGGTTGCGCGTGTTCGGTAAGTAACGATTTTGTCTATTGTTAATCGTTCTTGGCTAATCTCTAAAAGGGGGATTCCTTTTTGGTATTTAAGAGTTAATCAAGGGGCTGGTGGTTTTGAATCGACACTGTGATTGTGTAAAGTCATGGTTACCCAAGAAAGGTAAGGGTTTTGTTAGGTTTTTAGTCGAGTTCCTTTTGAAATTGGTTGATTAAAAATGAATTAAGTGATTAATTTGGAGATATGTTGGTCAATTTTTATGTTCTGGAGGATTAAGGTGCTTACGCATCAGAAACAATACCAGGTGTGTACCTGAAGCGCAAAAAGTGGGATTCAATGAAAAGTCAAAATTGCTTACTGTTGAGAAATAAGAGAAAATGATGCAAAAAAAAAAAATTGTAGAGAAAGGAAATAAGAGTGTTATAAACTTGGAAATCAACATTTTGCACTAAAATAGTTTTGGACAGCAGCAGTAGTCTAACTTTGAAAAATCTTAAAAAATAGTATAAATTGAGTTAGAGGTTTAATAAAATATGAAATTAGATTTTATTGAGTCTAGTTTTCATGAAAGAAACTTTGTAAGCAATGGAATTGTAAATTATGAGATATAATAAAATTTGTTAGACAAGGTCAGAATGATTTCGGGTTCCCCTGTTCTGACTTTGGAAAATCATCAAAAATTGTAAAAAAAATTAGGGCCTTAAATATATATGTTTAAATCCTTAATGAGTCTATGTTCAAGAGAAACAAATCGAAACATCATCCAAATTTCGTACTAAGAGATAAATAATTTTTAGTAAGGGAAGGTTGAAGCTGTCAAATAGTAGAATAGGGATAAATTTGAAGATTTTACTATACTTATTTGATAAACTATAAGTTCTGAAAATTTTATCATAGAAAGGTATTTGAGTCTAGTTTCAAAAACATCAAGAGGATCTTAATTTGGAATTTTGTAGCTCAGATATAAATAATTTAGTGACAATGACTCAAGTAGACAGGTCTGAATGAACATATAAAAAAATAATTGAAACATATATGCATATTTAGCTAGCATGGGTTACATCAAAAATGGATCACACGGCCAAGGCCAATTTGGGCCGAGTGGGCCACATAGGTGTGTGGGCCCACATGGGCAGATCACATGGGCATGTGAGCCCATTTTTACCGAAATGTTTCTAAGGTTGCACGGGTTGCCCAAGTCGACTGTGATCCTACTGTAAGGTCGGTAAGCGCTACTTAGACCCCTAAATGTGTGAAATTGACTGAATGATATCTGTGCTAAGCATGTTAATATCTGAACTGAATATATGTACTGAAATTGCGTAATAGCATATCATCCATTGCATGTTGGGTTGCATTGAGTTGGAGGCTGTTATTCGAAGGAAGTGCACTGAAAGGCTTTAAGCCTAATTTACTGGCAGTTTAGGTGCAAACTACTATTTTGTGTTGCATTCGGTACTACTTGGAGTGTAGGGATGGGTGGGTTGATTATATCCCCACATGAAGTGTAGGGTTGGATGGAGATGGTGTGTAAAGGCTGGTTGGGTAGGATTTTACTACTGCATAACTGTTACTGCTACTAATACTGTGATGGGCTAAGGCCCTACTACATTTTTGACACTGTATAGACATGGACTAGGGCCCAAACTGTCACTGATACTAAAAAGGGCTTAGGCCCAAGACCGTTTAACTATGCACTGTGAATACTGATTGTTTGTTTGTTTCTGCGAGATTACACACTGAGTTTACATAAACTCACACTTTTTTTTAATGTGCACAAGTAATCCACAAACTTAGACGGACCGGTGCGGCGAAGGACTCAGCGGTGATCACATTAATTTTTGGACTTCATTGTTTTCAATTTAATATTTATAATTTGATTATTATTGATTATTTGGGTTGTAATTTAAGGACCCTCTGGGACTTTGGTTTTAAATTTGGGTTTTTATTTATTTATTTTACTTTATGGATTTATAACTATTGGTCGTAGGAAATTCGGTTTTCAAAAAGTTAAAGTATTTTCTAAATGCATGATCACTTAAATTGTTTTATTAAAGCTTCCACAATGAGGGGTGTTTCAAAACAAATGTTTTAAATGAATAAAGATGACTTCCTAAGTTCTAACAAAGGTTTACTAAAGATAATAACATGGAATGTTTTCATCTTAACAACGAAGTTTCAAAAACACTATCGTGTGACATTTCCAGATACGACCATAACGTCTATGCTGGGTTTGGGGTGTTACAAAGAAATAGATAATTTGGAGCTCAGTAATTGCCCTGCAAAACTGTGCTCTATATAAAAGACTTGCTGATGTAAAATCTCAACTATACTAGCCCTAGTGAACAAGGGAAAATGATTGTCTGCACTGATATGGACTAAACACAATTGTAAAGCACATATTTATCCATGGGAAGCCCCTAATAACTTAAAAGCATATCCGAGTGTCAGTAGGTAAAAATTTTAGCACACAATGGTCACCATCAATATATCACCCAAAATCACAAAATCATCTAACACAAAAAAAATTCATTACTTTGATTAATTCAAGTCAAGAACAAACAATAGTTGTGGATGAACAAATATCATAACCAAAGAAAAATGATGGATCAAAAGCTAAGATTTCTATCATAAAGTTTAATGTGGGTATAAGGCAAACTAGAAGGAGAGGAATAATTGAATTTAATAATTTAATCAATCTTCAATATTTTAAAGTTTTTATTCTAAGGATCTAGGCACAACATCTCATGACTCAATATTTAAGTAAAAAATTGCATGCAAGTATTGCAGTAAAAAGTGTTCATGAGCAAGGTGGCTCAGCCTATAATAGCCTGACCTGACCTAATTTTGTTGTAAAAAATTAAATAGGACAGATGCAAGCCTATAAGCACCTCCAATTCACTCTAACCATAATCTTACATAACACAAAATGAAAGAGTAAAATGAAAGACTTGGTCAATAGTAGCACTTATAATTAAAGCCACAACTCAATAAAAACAGATTCAACATAACAATGCAATAAATTATAGCGATAATATTGCATAAAACAATTACATCACATTAGCATAGGCCTTTTTCAATCAAATCATGCCACCTTATTGCATTTCTAAAAAAAAAGTTAATTATTTATTAATTCAATCATTAACGAATAGTTGAATTACTTTGTTATCATATAATTATCACAAGTAATGTATAACATGATATTTTTTTTAGTTTTTCAAGATATTTATTGAAGTGAGCCAATAAAATGATAGATTAATTTACTTCACAACATATTGCATTTTCCAGATGCATAAGAAAGACTCTAAGATTTTGATCTATTAAAAGGAAACTACTACAATTATCTTTCAATGTAAACTTGAGATAACTTTTATTTTAATTATGAAATGTATAAATTTAATAGAGAAAAGAAAAGATAAGAAAGATGAAATTATACCTGTTAACTTGTTATTGGTAAGAGAAAATGTTTGGAGAGAAGTCATTTTTTCAAAACGGAAGGATTTTCACATGAAACATATAATTAAATTAATCAAAATTTACAAATAAATAATCCAAAAATTGCAAACAGCAGCACAAACTTAAAAAGGGAGAGGAAGCTAGTTTTTTCCATAAAGTTGGGTTAATATTTTGATTGTAAGGAAAGGGTATAAGGCAAATCATGTTTAAGCTATAAGTTGGGATAATACATCCATTGGCAAGATAATGATCTATGATTGTTTAAGTCAAAAGAATTATATTAAGTAATTAAAAAAATTGTACACTAATTAAAAATATATAACAATTGAAAGTAGAAAATCATATTTATATGTTAAGTTGTTATTAGAAAAATCAATGAATTTAAGAGAAGTTATGTTTGGAATATTTATTGGAATTTCACCTAAAATATATAATTAAATTCATAGCTTACTGGTACAACGCATGTACTGTGTTTATCTTTTATTCAATAATAGGAACTATGGCTAAGAAAAATTAATTAAACAAATAAATAATAAGGCAAAGATTCATAGTTTCAGATTTTTTTCCCTCAAATCTTAGATTTTTTACCTTTGACTTATCTTTAGTTTGTTTATTATTGTTCAACACCTTCTTCACTAATACTAATCATCATCTTTCTTGTTATCTCAATTCTAAGTTTTGAAATATATAAAACAAACAAGATATATGGATACTATTAGTACTACATGTTTTTATATATATAGACATATAGTTTTGAAAATTGTACCACACAATTGTAACCATTAATATATCATCAAAAATCTCAAAATCATCAAACATAGAAAATTACTACTTCAATAAAATAACTACTTGACCATATTTTTAAAGGTATGATTAAGTAACATAATATATTCGAGTTTTAGTAGGGATAGGATTTTGTTAAATGAAATAATAGAAATAATTGTTAAATGAAATAATAAAAATTAAGCTAATAGAGACAAAATCAGAAAAGAAAGGACTTTTAAATGCAAGAACAAACAAGATGAGGAATGAAATAAAACCTGCTTATCATTCCTTTTTCCCATCAAAATCATAAATGAAATAAAACACTCAACTTTTTTTTTAATTTTTCTTGAGAAACAAAAGGAAAAACTTACCGATTGGTTGTGACAGAGGAGTGTTGACGGTGATGCAGCAGAACGGACAGTTGACGATAATGCAGCAGAGGGGACAATTGACGGCGATGCAGTAGATTGTCGAGGAAATATTTGGGGAAATTTTTTAAGGGAAAAAATAATGGATTTCGGGGATATGAGTCGGGATAAAATTGAGTAGAGCAAAACGACGTCGTTTCGTTTAAAATAAAATGATACTTTCTGGCATTTTTCTCATAGCGACACTAATGCTTGACATTTTGTGGCGTTTTTCTCATAGCACTGCTAATGCTTGACCTTTTGCAGAATTTTTCTCATAAACGCTTTACCTATTGTGGCATTTTTCTGTTAGTGCCACTGATGTATAATATTTGTAGCGTTTTTCAAAACGCCACTAAAACCTTAAATTCCTGTGGTGCATGTTATTTGTACAAAGGTGGTTTAGGTTGTTTCTTGGCTTTCAATCAATCGATCTTCTCTGCTATCCTCAAACCTCAAATTACATTGAATGTGATCTCAAAAAAATCAAATTAACTTATAGAATGAAAAATTTGATTAACTTTTAGTGGAAAAATTAGTTCTTGCTATTAACCAAAAACTATGAGTATTTTCTTGAAAAACAAAATTTATTATTTCAAAATAAATTTCCACTATTTTTCAACAGAATATTTATGCTCAAAAGTTATATCAATAGGTTAATTCATAATTCCTATTTATAGATAAATAGTACAAGACTTCTATTCGAATAAAATCTAACTAAATAATCATATGTTAATAGAAAATAAAATATTCTAGTACAAGTAAAATATAATGGGGCGATGGCAAACCCTTACCAGGATTAGGATTTTCCGCCTATCACACATGGGACTAAAATATCCTTATACATGAATGGGCATCATACTAAATACTTACATAAACGACTATTTGTATTTTGCTCAGATAATCAAAGTACTTGTATGATTTGTTGATGGATTCCTATAGGTGAGAACCTTAATACTTGTATATTTTCTAACATACTAAACTTAGATGTTTCTGATCAAAAGTGGTAAGTCAATTACTTATCATGTTGAAATTGTTAATAAATGTGAAATGTCTAAGTCAAAACTTGTACCATACCTCCTCTACAACACCCCTAACCCGTATCCGTCGCTAGAATAGGGTTACGAGGGATTACCAGACACATATCGGAACATTCACATATACTTAAGCATAAGATAATCAAAACATATATTAATCATTCACAAATGTCCCTTACATAGGTCTACGAGACCTTAAACATGCTTTAGAAAGGGGTCGAAACTAAACCGAGCTCATACAAAACTTTTTTCGAAACTTAAACATTTTTCCAAAGTTATAAAGATCACACGCCCGTGTGAGTAGGCCGTGTGCCTCACACGGCATTAGACATGCCAGTGTGTCTAGGTCGTGGCAAAACAGGGCATACATACTGACTAAACCACACAGCTGGAGACACGCCCATGTGCCTTGGCCGTGGTCGAAACTGACGTGGGTCACACGGTTAACCACACGCCCGTGTGTCTAGCTCGTGTACCCTTCGAAATGGCCACACACGCCTATGTGCCAAGGTTGTGTGCCTTACACGGCCACCAAACACACCCGTGTGTCTAAGCCGTGCTCGAGACTGACTTGCTTCTAAAAGAAACATTGAAGGACACGGTCAAGATAGACGCCCATGTGCTCAACCGTGTGGGCAAATATAGGCCATTTGCAAGGCCAAATTTCCACCCATTAAGGATCCTCCCTACAAGCATCAAACAGGCATCTAAAGTATCATATTTTCAACCAATTTCAAATCCAAATCATACATCATTCATATCATATATTCATCAATCTATTTCATTCATAATTCACAAATCAAAACATAACATTCATAAACCAAAGATATACCAAAACATATGATTTGTAACATCAATTTACCCCGTTCATTCTCATGCCAAATTCTTACCAAATCCACAATCAAACATATACCAAAAACTTACCAACTTGACCATTACTTTAGGCCAACCAAAAGCACCACATAATAGCAACATTGCATCACATATCATATACCAAATTCAACACATAAATTCAACCATAAGTAAGCCATATCACATGGCTAAATATACACTTCGCAAAACATATACAAAATCCTCTAGCCTAAACATGCCATACTCCAATATTTACACTTTCAAATGTACCAAAATAGAGTTCAATAGTGTACTGATGATCCTTGACGATCCCTGAGCTTCCGATAGCTACGATATCTGTTAAACTATGCAAACACACACAAAGTAAGTTTTCCAAAAGCTTAGTAAGTCATATACAAATAAAATTAACAAATACTATCAATCTAGATCAATTCATTCATATAATTCAATGCAAAGTACATTCACATAAACATATATCTCTTAATAGTTCATTTGTACATAATTCACATATACATATCATAACTCATTCTCATAGCAACTCATATATCATATGTTCACCAAGGTACATATACCTAACTTTCATTCTCAAACATGGTATACAATTCAAGCGTACCTGAATCGAATATAAATTCACATAGCATCCATTTTCTTGGAATGCCCATTGAACTGTTCGGAATCAATAAGGATACTCGGATAGCTCGGAAAGCTCGTACAATGCCAACGTCCCAGACATGGTCTTACATGTAATCAAATGTCAATGCCACTATCCCAGACAGGGTCTTAAACGAAATCAAATACATTGCCAATGTCCCAGACATGGTCTTACACGTAAATCGTAAGTCAATGCCAATGTCCCAGACATGGCCTTACACGAAAACACATACCGGATCCTATGTCATGACATATGTATCCTAACTATTCTTATGGTTCGTATTGGCTTTTGGGACGTCGGAACTTTATCGATACTTTTTCAGATATTACATCTTGAGCTCTTATATAACCACTCATCACAAATCAATGTCATATAAACATAAGTAAATCAACTTAAACACGTTTATTTGTATATTTACTTACCTCGTACGGATTCGAATAGACAGAATCGGCTACTCAACGATTTTCGACTTCCCCCGATCTAATTTTGTTTTCTTTTGTTCTTGATCTATATAAATTCAAATTTAACCCTTTTATTCACCAAATCATTCAAATTAATCCACAAACACACATTTAGGGCAATTTACAAATTAGCCCTCACATTTTCACATTTTAACACTTTAGTCCTTAATTCACAAAATCACAAAATACACATAATTTCCATATACCCATGTTAGGCCGAATTCTCATAGTATTCATATAAATCCATATGTTTCATTTATTTCACATTTTAGTCCCTAGAAATTTTCTTTTTACAATTTAGTCCAAATTACTTAAATTCATCAGAAATTTAAAGACAAAACTTAGTAATCTAACACACATCTTCCATTTACTATTATCAACTTCATAAAACTCATAGTTTCATCAATGGCTCAACTTAAAATCATCAAAAATATCATAAATTAAGACATGGGCTTGATAGAACTCTAAGCAACAATTACAAAAAACGTAGAAATTAGCATAAACCGAACAAAATACATACCTAATTCAAAGTGAACAATGGCCGAACCCTAGCTTGCTTATTCTTCTTCTTTTTCTTTTGTATTTTCGGCACAAAATGGATGATAATGGCCAATTTCATGTTTTTTGTTTTATTTTAACTATCATTTAATTATCAAGTACTAATATAACCTTTTTAATTCCATTATAAAATCACATATATTAAGGCCATTAATGTCCACTCATAAGTTCAATGGTCAAATAACAACATAAGGACCTCTTAATTAAAAAGACATAGCAAATAAGCACTTTAGCAAATAGAACACATCTTTTACATTTTACGCGGTTAGGTCCTTTTATCAAATTGAGCACACAAATGATTAAATTTTCATACGAAATTTTTACACATACTAATTCACATATAATAGTCACGGAAAATAATATTAAGATATTTTTCAGACTCAGATTTATGGTCTCGAAACCACAATTCCGGCTAGGGTCTAGACCGAGCTGTTACAACACTCCCCCTTAGGGATTTTCGTCCCCGAAAATCTTACCGTTGAACAGATTCGAATATTGTTGTCTCATAGCATCTTCGGGATCCTACGTAGCCTCTTCAAGACCGTGTCGATGCCACATTAGTTTTACTAATGAAATTTTTTTATTTCTTAGTTCTTTAACCTCGCTTGCCAAAATACGAATCGATTCTTCATCATAGGTCATATCGAACTGAATCTCAATCTCAGATAGAGAAATCACATGCGAGGAATCAGATCTGTATCGTCGAAGCATCAATACGTGAAACACATCATGAATCTTTTCTAGCTCTGGTGGCAATAACAATCTATAAGCAACCAGCCCAATACATTCTATAATCTCATACAACCCAATAAACCTCAGATTCAATTTGCCTTTTCTGCCAAATCGAAATACTTTCTTCCACGGAGACACTTTCATAAATACTTTTTCACCGTTCTCAAATTCAATATCTTTTTGTTTTAAATCTACGTAAGATTTCTGACGATCGGAATTGTTTTCAAACTATCTCAGATCACTTTTACTTTCTGTTCAGTCTCTTTTATCAAATCAACCCCATGAATCTTATTCTCACTGAGACCAATCAATGGCAAATACTGTTCCCATGTACCTGTAAACTCAAGAATGCAACATGTTAACATACCTTCAAGTATTTGAATAATCCGCTCAGATTGACCATCCATCTGCGAGTGAAAAGCAGTACTGAAATGTAATTTTGTACCTAAAGCCTGTTATAGTTTCTTCCAAAATCGTAAAGTGAATCTCGGATCTCTATCTGACACAATAGGTAATAGTAACCTGTGCAGTCTCACAATATTTGAAATATACAACTCAGCTAATTTATCAAGCGAGTAATCAGATTGTACTGGAATAAAATAAGCTGATTTCGTCAATCGATCAACTACAACCCATATCGCATCTTTTTTTTCTCGGAGATAGGGCCAAACTCAAACCAAAATCCCCCGCCACTTTATCCTATTTCCACTCCGAAATCATAATTGGCTGTAATAAACCAGATGGCACCTGATGTTCAGCTTTAACTTGTTGACAGATTAAACATTTCGAAACAAAGTCAGAGATATCTCTTTTCATTTCAGACCACCAGTAATGCTATTTCAAATCATTATACATTTTTGTACTACCCGGATGCACAGATAAATGATTGTTGTGAGCTTCATTCAAAATCATCTGAATTAAATTTGAATTTCTCAGAACATAAATCCTGTCTCTGAATCTCAAACAATCATCATTATCAACTCGAAATTCAGAATCAGAATTCAAATTATACTGAGCTCGTTTTGCTAAAATCTCATTATTAACTTTCTGAGCTTCACAAATCTGTTGCAAAAACAACGGCCTTGCTTTCAATTCGGCTAAATCGAACCATCATCAGTCATACACAACTGAGCATTCAGAGCATGCAATGCAAAGCAATGATTTCTGACTCAAAGCATCAGCTACATCATTTGCTTTTCCCTGATGATAATCGATAACAAGCTCATAGTCTTTTAACTATTCTAGCCATCTTTTCCGATGCAGATTCAAATCTTTCTGAGTCATCTGATATTTCAAACTTTTATGATTGAAATAAACATGACATTTCTCACTAAACAGATAGTGGGGCCAAATCTTCAAAGCAAATACAATCACAGCTAACTTAAGGTCATGTGTCAAATAATTCTTTTCGTGAGGCTTCAACTATCTTGAGGCATAAGCTATGACTTTGCCTTCTTCTATCAAAACACAACCCAAACCGTTCAACGAAGCATCACTGTAAATCACAAATTCTTTACCCGATTCTAATTGTACTAATACTGGACCTTCAGTCAATATAGTTTTCAATTGATCAAAGCTTTTCTGACACTTTTTAGACTAATTAAATTTCACATCTTTCTGAAGCAAATTCGTCAACAGAGTCGCGATCATCGAAAAGCCTTTTACAAAGCGTCTATAATAACCGGTAAGTCCTAAAAAACTGTAGACTTCAGAAACATTTCTTGGGGACTTCCAATCCAGAATAGCTGAAATCTTGCTTGGATCAATTCAGATACCTGATGTTGACACAATATGTCCCAGAAAACTAACTTCGCGCGACCAGAACTCACATTTACTAAACTTCGCATACAATTTTATATCTCGCAAAGTCTGTAGCACTATTCTCAAATGTTCCGCGTGCTCAGATTCATCACGCGAATAAATTAAAATGTCATCAATGAATACAATGACAAATCAATCTAAATACGGTCTAAAAATTCTGTTCATCAAATCCATAAAAATAGTAGGTGCATTCGTTAATCCGAAAGGCATAACTAAAAACTCATAATGTCTGTACCTCGTTCGAAAAGCAGTTTTCGGAATGTCTGAATCTTTTACTCGCAACTGATAGTAACCCGATCTTAGATCTATCTTTGAAAATACAGTAGCTCCTTTCAACTGATCAAACAAATCGCCAATTTTGGGCAAAGGATATTTGTTCTTGATAGTCACTTTGTTCAACTGACGATAATCAATACACATTCTCATCATGCCATCTTTCTTTTTTACAAACAAAACAGGAGCACCCCAAGGTGAGAAACTCGATCTCGCGAGTCCTCTATCGGTCAACCCTTGCAACTGAGACTTTAATTCTTTTAACTTGGTTGGAGCCATTCTATATGGAGCTATTGAAATCGGAGTAGTTCTCGGTATAACCCAATGCCAAATTCAACTTCTCGGATAGGAGGTAATCCCGAAAGTTCTTCAGGAAACACATCAAGGAATTCACAGACAACAGGCACTGATTCCACTTTCTTTTCTGTTACTTTTGAATCAATCACATAAGTAAAGTAAGCTTCACAACCTTTTCTCACAATATTCAGAGCTTTCATTGAAGAGATCATAGCCAGTAAACCATTCAAATCACTAGATTCAATTCGGACTATTTCATCATTCTTGCATCTCAAATCAATAGTTTTCCGTTTGCAGTTCACAATAGCATCATGCAAAGTTAACCAATCCATACCCAGAATTACATCAAACTCATCAAAAGGTAATAACATCAAATCAGTTGGAAAACAAATATATCAAAATATTAACAGACAATTCTTGCAGACTTTATCCACCAAAACACATCTGCCTAGGGTGTTCGATACTCTAATCACATATTCAGTAGACTCTATAGGAAAAGTCTTACTGTTCACTAAATTCATGCATATATAAGAATGTGTTGATCCAAGATCTATCAAAGTAATCACAGAAGTATTATAAAGAGTAAATGTACCCGTAATCACATCTAGAGATGAAGCTTCCTCACGAGCTCAGATTGCATAAGCCCTAGTAGGTGCTTTAGCCTCGGATCGAACAGTAGTATCTTTAGTCTCTCTTTGACTACCACTCATATTTCCTGTATTTCTGTGAGGTCTACCTATAACTGAAGTGTTACTAGGTCTCGAATTTTGCACAATGTCTTGTTAAATAGACTCAGGACATTCACGGATAAAATGATCTAAAGATCCACATTTGAAATAGGCCCGATCATACAGTCTACAATTACCAGGATGTCTTTTACCATAGTGCTTACACTCGGGCTGATCGGATCTAGCATTTCCAACGCTAGCAACAGAAGTAGCTGGAGCTCTGAAGCTCGAATGTAATCTAACACGATCTCTACTCGAATTCCTCACATTAGCCTTTGAATGGCTATTATCATCTTAGAATTTCTTCATTGTGAAATGAAATAACTTACTCGATGATCTTTTTCGTACTTCTTTAGCTTCTGAATCGACTTTTCTTTTCTCTTTCCCGAGTTCTTTAGCTTTACATGCTCGCTCAACAAGCACAACAAACTCTTTAATCTCTAGAATCCCGACTAACAATTTGATGTCTTCATTCAAGCTATATTCGAATCTCTTGCATGTAATTGCTTCAGTCGAAACACATTCTTGTGCATATTGACTCAGTCTTACAAATTCTCGCTCGTATTCTGTAACTGACATATGGCCTTGTTTTAACTCAAGAAACTCATAATGTTTCTGATAAATAAATCTCTGACTGATGTATTTCTTTCAGAATTCAGCTTGAAAGAAATCCCAAGTAACTCGTTCTCCTGGAACTACGGATATCAACGTCTTCCACCAATGATACACTGTATCTCTCAAGAGTGACATAGCATATTTTATGCATTCGTCCGGAGTCAATGATAATTCATCGAACACTCGTATCATATTCTCTAACTAGAATTCAGCTCTTTCAGCATCATCATTAATAGTAGCACAGAATTTTTCGGCCCTATATTTTCTAATTTTATCCACCGGAGGCTTGTTCAACTGAATCGGATTAGCTTGTGGCATGACAGAGACTTGCGGAAGATTTACTGGGGGTGGAGGTTGTGGCACAACCAGATTAGCTCAATTATATTGGGTGAACCAATCGTTCATCATTTGGTAAAAGGCTTGCTTAGCCTCTCCATCATGGCTATCCTTTGAGCGGGAGCAGGCACATTGCTTTCGACATCGTTCGCTACTGCTCATTCGGGATCCTTTTGCTATATAAAAACACATTTTCATTGTCAGGATTCATCACACTATTGCAGTTCATAAATATGGCATGTATAACTAGACTCACATACGCTATGGTAGTCCTAGAACCAACTAAACCATAGCTCTGATATGAATAAAATGTAACGCCCCTAACCTATATCCATCACCGAAATAGGGTTACGAGGCATTAGCAGACATATATTGGAACATTCACATATACTTAAGCATAACATAATCAAAACATATATTAAATCATTCACAAATGTCCCTTAACTAGGTCTACGAGACCTTAAACATGTTTTAGAAAGGGCTTGGGACTAAATTGAGCTCAGAAAATTTTTTTTTGAAACTTAAACATTTTTCTAAAGTTATAAAGGTCACACGCCCATGTGAGTAGGCCGTGTGCCTCACACGGCATTAGACACGCCCGTGTGCCTAGGCCGTGCAAAATAAGGCATACATACTGACTTAACCACACGGCCAGAGAAATGCCCATATGCCTTAGCCGTGGTCGAAACTGACTTGGGTCACACGGCTGACCTCACACCCGTGTACCCTTCAAATGGCCACACACGCCCATGTGCCAAGGCTGTGTGCCTTACATAGCCACCAGACATGCCTCTGTGTCTAAGCCGTGCTCGAGACTGACTTGTTTCTAAAAGAAACATTGAAGGATACAGTCAAGACACACGCCCTTGTGCTCAACCTCGTGGGCAAATATAGGCCATTTGTAAGGACAAATTGCCACCCATTAAGGATCCTCCCTACAAGCATCAAATAGGCATCTAAAGCATCATATTTTCAACCAATTTCAAATCCAAATCATACATCATTCATATCATATATTCATCAATCTATTTCATTCATAATTCATAAATAAAAAAAATAACATTCACAAACCAAAGACATACCAAAACATATGACTTGTAACATCAATTTACCCCGTTCATTCTCATGCCAAATTCTTACCAAATCCATAATCAAACATATACCAAAAACTTACCAACTTGACCATTACTTTAGGCCAACCAAAAGCACTACATAATAGCAACATTGCATCACATATCATACACCAAATTCAACAAAAATTCAACCATAATTAAGCCATATCACATGGCTAAATATACACTTCACAAAACATATACAAAATCCTCTAGCCTATACATGCCATACTCCAATATTTACACATTCAAAATGTACCAAAATAGAGTTCGATAGTGTGGTGATGATCCTTAATGATCCCTGAGCTTCTGATAGCTACGATATTTATAAAACAATGCAAACACACACAAACTAAACTTTCCAAAAGCTTAGTAACTCATATACAAATAAACTTAACAAATAGTATCAAACTAGATCAATTCATTCATATAATTCAATGCAAAATAGATTCACATGACTATATATCTCTTATAGTTCATTTGTACATAATTCACATATACATATCATAACTCATTCTCATAGCAACTCACACTTATATTATATGTTCACCAAGGTACATATACCTACCTTTCATTTTCAAACATGGTATACAATTCAAACGTACCTGAATTGAATATATATTTACATAGTCATCCATTCCTTGGAATGCCCATTGAGCCATTCAGAATCAATAAGGATACTCGGCCCATTGAACTATTCTGAATCAATAAGGATACTCAGATAGCTCAGAAAGCTCGTACAATGCCAACGTCCCAGATGTGGTCTTACATGTAATCAAATATCGATGCCACTGTCTGAGACAGGGTCTTACATGAAATCAAATATGATGCCAATGTCCCAGACATGATAGTCATCCATTTTCTTAAAATGCCCATTGAACCGTTCAGAATCAATAAGGATACTCGGATAGCTCAAAAAGCTCGTACAATGCCAATGTCCCAGACGTGGTCATACATGTAATCAAATATCGATGCCACTATCTGAGACAGGGTCTTACACGAAATCAAATACGATACCAATGTCCTAGACATGGTCTTACACATAAATCATAAGTCGATGCCAGCGTCCTAGACGTGATCTTACAAGAAAACACATATGGGATCCTATGTCATGACATATGTATCCTAACTATTCCTATGGTTCGTACGGGGCTTTTCGGATGTCAAAAATTTATCGATACTTTCTCAGATATTACATCTTGATCTCTTATATAACCATTCTCACAACTAAATGTCATACAAACATAAGTAAATCAACTTAAACACATTTATTTGTATATTGGCTTACCTCGTGCGGATTCGAATAGATAGAACCGGCTACTTAATGATTTTCGACTTCCCCCGATCTAATTCCGTTTTCTTTTGTTCTTGATCTATATAAATTTAAATTTAACCCTTTTATTCACCAAACCATTCAAATTAATCCAAAAACACACATTTAGGGCAATTTACAAATTAGCCCTCACATTTTTACATTTTAACACTTTAGTCCTTAATTCACAAATTCATAAAATGCACATAATATCCATATACTCATGTTAGGCTGAATTCTTATAGTATTCATATAAGTCCATATGTTTCATTTATTTCATATTTTAGTCCTTAAAAATCTCTTTTTTACAATTTAGTCCAAATTACTTAAATTCATAAAAAATTCAAAGACAAAACTTAGTAATCTAACACACATCTTTCATTAACTATCATCAAACTTTATAAAACTCATAGTTTCATCAATGGCTCAACTTAAAATCATCAACAATATCATAAATTAAGACATGGGCTTGATAGAACTCTAAGCAACAATTACAAAAACATAGAAATTATCAAAAACCGAACAAAATACATACCTAATTCAATGCGAACAATGGCCGAACCCTACCTTGCTTATTCTTTTTCTTTTTCTTTAGTATTTTTGGCACAAAATGGATGATAATGACCAATTTCATGTTTTTGTTTTATTTTAACTATCATTTAATTATCAAATACTAATATAACCTTTTTAATTCCATTATAAAATCACATATATTAAGGCCATTAATGTACACTCATAAGTTCAATGGTTAAATAACAACATAAGGACCTCTTATTTAAAAAGACATAGTAAATAAGCACTTTAGCAAATAGAACACATCTTTTACATTTTACGCGATTAGGTCCTTTTATCAAATTGAGCACACAAACGATTAAATTTTCATATAAAATTTTCACACATACTAATTCACATATAATATATTATTTTTTAGACTCAGATTTGTGGTCCTGAAACCACTATTCTGACTAGGGTCTAAACTGGGCTGTTACATCCTCAAGGGTCGCCATTTTTCATTTTTGTTTATGCTTCTTGAGGTCAAGCAATGACTTAAGTGTGGGGGAGTTTGATCTGCTATAATTCGATGTAGCAGATTAAACTAGCTTTCACATTTAAGGAGTTTAAATACAAGCATTTTCGTTATGTTTTAATTCAGTTTCTTTAGTTTTGTTTACAATTAATAAAATATGCACATCAAGTATTTTATTAACCGTAAGGGCTGAATAAGGCCTAAAGGAGAGCTAAAATACTTTAAGTGTGCAGGAGACCATTAGAAGGCATTTCTAGGCAATATTGGACGCTATGTCACAACATGGGGAATCCGATGTCGCAACATAGAAAGTAAAATAGAAAAAGTGAGGAATTGCCTTTAATGTCGCAACGCAGGCTGAGAGTGTCGTGACATATCCCTGAAGATGGCTACAAAGGGACATGCTGGTTACTACTTCACAATGCAGGTCCTAGTGTGTCGCGACATTGACTCTATGATGAGAATAAAACATGAAGCAGGGGCATTTTGGTCTGCACAGTTAAACTTTCAAGCTTGAGAACTTCTGCTACCCTAGGGCTAAGGACGATGGCTACTTGAAGGCTATAAATGGATCTCTTTGGCACAAGTTGGAGACACCATTTCGTTAGCTTAAACTTTCTCTTTAGATTTAATTTCATTTTCTTAGGTTTTCAGAGTTTCGTTTTCTTTTGTTCTGTATTTTATTTCAAGAGACTTGAGTTGTAAAGGAGATCGACTCTTGTGGATTCATTATCAATATTAATCAAAATTTTTTTAAACTCTCTACTATTCATTCACTATGACTAATTGTTATATCTACTCCATGTTGTTTATGAAAGCCATGATAAACCAATCCTTCTATGGGAGATTAGCGAGTGGAAGCATGATCTTTTAATTGTTGAATCAACTATTTGGGAATGTAACACCCCTAACCCGTATCCGTCGCTGGAGAAGGGTTACGAGGCATTACCTATCATAGAACAACTTAAACAAACATTCACTACATTCTATACTTTGAATTCATCTACACTAAAAAATTTACTTCAATTAGTAATTCCGAAACTTTAATACAATTTCAAATTCTATCACTTAATACTTACTCAACTTAATTACTACTCATATAGGCGGCATAGACATTAGTTAATATAAACAACATGCTTTGTACATTAATACAAGTTTAAAAAAAACAACCACACGGCAATAGTTATACTTTTTCATATACTTCATTTAAACACTTATTATTTAAAACTAATCATACTTCCTTTCTAGTCACAAAACCATGCGCATATTGACCCAAATAAAACATAAGTACCATAGTTGATTATACTGCATGAGCCTATTTACTAATATTAATAAACTATATTTAAACATAGTTACCAAATGCCCAAAAATATCTATTCTATTATTACAATTTATGCACATGTGACCAAAACAAATTGAAGCATTTTGAACACAAATATCAACTAAAGTACAACCCATGTTTATTACTATGCCTATAATTACATATTCACTATCAAACAATTAGTCAACATCTTGTCATTTGAAATAACACCAATATGACTTTTAAAAATTTTGTTCACTCATTGCCATTCACGACGAGACCTAAATAGCAAATTCATAGGTAAACATGTTCTAAGCATACACCTTTATTTTGACTAAGTTTAGCCGTATATAATTATGCATTAAACAATATACCATGAATACATATTTTCAATATAATCTAAAACATAACTGAATTATCACTATAATTGACATCATTAACAAGCCACAACCCAAATACATCCATTGTCCATATATCAAGCTTACTCAAAGCTATTTATAATTTATTCATATCATTAACCAAATATAGATATATAACCAAAACACAAATCTTGCATACCATATAATATGCATATCAAAATAAAATCCAACCATGATCGGATATAACTGAATATACTTTAATACCAAATCACATAATAACACCTTAACAAAACATAACAACCAAGTTCACATATATTTATCTATGTATAAACCTTAACTAAATCACTAAAATCACAACCAAACACAACCATAATTTGATCAAGTCTTGAACCAAACTTAACAAAATAATCAAGCCATTTTCGCACGGCTTATATATATATACACATACCAAAATCAAACATATCCAAATTTAATCTAGCCTATACATGCCATAGGTTCAAATTCAAACTTTTAAAGTACCGAAAACAATCGATAGTGTGATAAACTTTGCTGACGATCCTTGAGCTCGTAACTTGACTCCAAAATCTATAAAATAAAGGCAAATATACACACACAGAGTAAGCTATCAGAGCTTGGTAAGTCATAAGCAAATAAATAACTCAATGACAATATCAACTCAATTTAACCAAACTAATTCATGCTATCATAATCACATTTAGTTTCAAACTTACAATTTCATATACAACATATACTTCCATTTAGCCGAATATACATATATACAATATCAAAATATCATTCAATTTCAAAGCCATAATATCATTATTTAACCAAATATACATAAACTCATATACATATATTCATGAATCATTTCATAAATATTCACATTTTATATTAATAAGGTCGAATATAATAATTCATAAATGTTTGCACATAGATTACAAATATGATATCACTATACATAACCTTGGGCCGAATGTACTTTTCATATATACATATATTTTCATTTACATCATATATAATTTGCATCACATATCAAATAACCAACTTACCTTATTTTCAAATAGGTAATAAACTATCACATACCTGATCACTTTAGCTCGTTTTACACATTCAACCACAACTTATCATTGCCCGGTGAACCATTCAAAATTAAATAGGATAATCGAATAATCACACATATCGTACAATGCTAACATCCCAGACTTGGTCTTCCATGTAATCACATATTGATGCCACTGTCCCAGACAGGGTCTTACACGAGAACACATATCGATGCCAACGTCCCAGACGTGGTCTTACACGAGAACACATGTCAAAAATCCTATGTCATGACATATATATCCTAGCTATTCCTAAGGTTCATACGGGACTTTCGGACGTCGTAACTCGGTTGAATCGAACTCGTACACATAAATTTCAAGCTTATACATATTCGGTTTCCACATAAATATTATCGCATTATTAATTTCAGCATAAATAGTTCATATTTAATCAAATAAATAACATCTATTTGCTTATAAACTTACCTCAAACAACGATAATTGGAACGGGACGACTAATCGACAACTTTGGTTTTCCCCCGATCCAAATCCGATTTCTTTGGTTCTTGATTTGAACATATTCAAATTAAACTCATTCAAACATAATTTCACTCAATTTAGTCCAAAAACACATAAATGGGAAAATTACCATTTTACCCCTGACATTTTAGACTTTTTACAATTTAGGCCAAATTGCACAAAACACAAAACATGCAAAATTTGCACGCACCATGTTAGGCCGAATGCTACCCATACTCATACAAGTCCATACATTTCATTTATTTCACATTTTAGTCCCTTAATTTATTATTTTTACAATTTAGCCATAATTACTCAAATTCATCAAAAATTCCAATACAAAACATATTAATCCAAAACATATCTTTCATAATTCATCAACTAACATCACAAAGCTCAATTATTCATCAATGTCATAACTCAAAATATTTATCAAAATCATAAATTCAAGCATGGGCTTTGTACATTACACTGCAACGATCTCAAAAACGTAAAAATTATCAAAAATCGAGCTAGTTACATACCTTAATCAAGCTAATCTTTGGCCGAACCCTTACAGGCTTTGTTTTTCTTTCTTTATTTTTGATATTCGATCAACCAAAAAGATGAACACTTATGGCTTTTAATTTTATGTTTTATAATATATTAACTTATTAATCAATTTACATATTTAACCTTAATGATTTATTAATAAAACTATATAATGCATGCCATTACCGTCCATTCATATATTCAATGGCCTAATTGCAACATAAATGCTTCAAATTATAAAGACACATTCAATTCAGCCCTTACACAATAAACCGTTAAATTTTTATTTTACGCGATTAAGCCCTTTTTATTAAATCGGCATTCAAACGACAAAATTAAAACACGAAAATTTCACAGATATAAATTCACACATAATACACATAGAAAGTAATTTTAAAAATATTTTTTTGACTCAAATTCATGATCTCAAAACCACCGTTCTGAGTAAGGTCTAAATCGGGCTGTTACAAGGAAGGGGATAACACGAAACAAACCCTAGGCCTGACAAACTTGGGAAATCATCATGGTGGGAATTAACCAAAAATTGGTATTGCCCATCCGTGTACACTTTGACCCCAAACTAGTCTGGACTGTAAGGTTGGAAGATAAGTATTTCTTGTTGATTTGTTATGTTGGTGGAAGATTAGAAGATCATACTAGTGTAGCGACTAGTTGACTGACGAAGTACCCGAGACGATAGTTGATTGAGATTGCTGAAGTGAGGTAATCACACATCCTCAGACTTGATTCACTTTATCTATCTCTATCTCTTGCAATTTTAATTCTTTATTTTTTATTTTATTTTATTATTTTACAAATTCTAAAAATATTTCTTATTTTACTTTTGTACTATAACTAACTTAAACTATTAATTAGATCTTTAATTATTTAGGTTAACATTGATCTAGTACTTGCCTCCCTTGGGTACGATCCTCAGCGTACTCACCTAATTCATTGTTGTAACACCCCTTACCCGTGTTTGATGCCGGAATAGGGTACGAGGCATTATCGGACTTAATCACTAATCATCGTATAAAAATCGATTCATAATTTCACTTAATTTAAAAATTTTTCAAACATATTCAAGCTGTCCCTTAAAAAAAGCTTACAAGGCCCATATCATGCTTTAATTCAACCGCACACATTACCAAGCATACACATTCATAAATTGCATCATTTAATTAATAACATAATTAAGACTATCTTCATTTAATGACTTTATACAATAGAGACCTTCAGTTAACTTAGGTCAGTATTTTAGGCCATCACCTAGCAACTTAATAACAATTAAACGAGTCCCCATACATGCCAAAGACTAAAAAAAAATACTTTAAAACCTTTATATATCGATCAATAATTTGATAGTGTGATTTAACCTCCGGCAACCTCCAACTCGAGCTAACATTTGTGACACTATAGGAAAAAGGAAAGGAAGGGAGTAAGCATTATAGCTTAGTAAGTAAATATGTAAATATTAATAAACAATACATTATCATACTTTAAACAAAGTCACAACATGTTCCCAGAATATTACCATCACAAACACACATACTTTCACTATTACAATCATAAACAGGTTCAAAATAAGCTGTCTAGAAGAGTACCAGCAGCTAAATTATTTATTTTTGGAGCTAAAGAACTCCAAATTACAAACCGTTAATTTTCCTTGAAACTAGATTCACGTATATTATTACCATAAAATTTTCAGAAATTTTGGTCTAGCAAATTAGTGCAGTTAATTCATTGAAGTTACCCCTTTTTCACTGCTCAACTGCCCTGACCATTCTTCACTATGAATCAATTTTCTCCTCGTACAGAATTCAAACGAAGTTCTCATTTATTTCATTTGAAACTAGACTCATTAAGGATTTTAATAATATAAATTATATCCCATAATTATTTTTTTACAATTTTTAATGATTTTTTCAAGTCAGAACAGGGGATCATGTAGTCATTCTGAACCAGTCTCTCAAAAACTTAAATATCTCATAATAAATAACTCTTTTACTTGCTATGTTTCCGTTATATGAAAATAGATTCATTAAACTCTAATTTGATATCTCATTCAGTCTCTGATTCAAATTCTACTATTTTTGGTAAATTTTTATATTTTCATCATTGCAACTATCCTGAACAGTTTTATTGTCAATTTTGATCTTTCACACTTCAATTGTATTCATCACTTACCCGTAACAATCTTTCTAATTTCCAATCACATATCGAGCATATTGCTCCTAAGTTACACACGTATATGCTTACACTTATCATCACAAAGTCATACACAATTTCATTTAATCAATTTCCCAGTTGAACGCTTCGGAATAATAACAAATACGCTATGGTATCGCACACAGCCCACCTTTAAAATCGAAGCTCTCTTGTACACATAGTGGTCTTCACTTAGCACCACAAATGTGACCTAGCTCGAATGTACACATAATTTTGGCTCTCTTGTACACATGGTGAACACTTAGTACCACCCATGTGACCTAGCCAGTTTATCTCGTAGCTTTCTTGTCTACATGGTGTCCTTCACCTGGAACCATGCGACCTAGCTACATATATCCCGTAGCTTTCTTGTACACATGGTATACATCCCGTATTACACATGTGACCTAGCTACATACCATCCGTATCTTTCGATTCCGAAGGTTCAAACGGGAAGTATCTCACTATCTAATACTTTATTCCATCCTTCCAATAGTCAATTATAATTCAAAAATCAGCTACAATACATAAAATATGCTGAAATATAAAAACGTAAATAAAGATAATGTAATATTTACATATAAACTTACATACTTTCTCATTTCCATGTCGAATTAATTTTGAACATTTAATTCATCATAATTATATTTACTTTCAACACCTCGGCAATCATAGTAATTATATCAATATTACATTGAAACATGCATAACTTAATGCTTATTATACATATGAGCTTACCTCGATACTAAAACAGCCATTTTACCAACTTTCCTGATTTTCAATTTTTCTCCCATTCTAGGTTCAAATCTCATTTTTCGGGATCTAAAACATCATATTTTACTTATTTAATTAATGTACTAATCAAAACAGTCCTTAACTCAAACTTTGGAAAAATTACAATTTTGCCCCTAAACTTTTGCATATTTACACTTTTGCCCCTATGCTCGGGAATTAAACTTCATCCATTATTATTATGTTTTATGACATGCTGATCATTTTTCCCTTCTATGGCAACATCAAATTCTCACTCTAACACATAGTTATGAACAATAACAACTTTTACCTATTAAGCCGTTTTACTCATTTTTGCTTAAAACCGCTTAGCAAAAGTTGTTTAACATAATTTCAGCCTTCATATTCTACCATAAAACATCAAAATAAACACATTTCATCTATGGGTATTTTTCTAAATATGAACCCTAGCTTAAATTATTGCTAGAATAAGCTTAATCAAGTTACCGAGATTCTAAAAACGTAAAGAACTTGAAAAACGGGGCTAGAACGGACTTACTATTGAGCTTGGAAAGCTTGAAAACCCTAGCCATGGCTTCCCCCATGCTAATTTCGGCCTCCATGAAAAAGATGAGTCAATTTTGGCTTTATTTTCCCTTTTTATTTCTTTTAATTACCAAATGACTAAAATGCCCTTAAGGCCTTTCTATAAAATTTTGTCCCATTCATGCCCATTTTTGTCCAAACGAAATATAATGGTCTAATTAAAATTTAAGGGCCTCCTCTTTAAAACCCCATTTCAATCAAGTACTTGTGAATTAGA
Organism: Gossypium anomalum; assembly: GCA_025698475.1. Taxonomy (NCBI): domain Eukaryota; kingdom Viridiplantae; phylum Streptophyta; class Magnoliopsida; order Malvales; family Malvaceae; genus Gossypium; species Gossypium anomalum. The sequence goes on from CM046965.1 coordinate 48,445,230, forward strand.
ATACATATTTTGCAACTTTTGCAATTTAGTCCTAAAAGTCCAATTAAGCACTTTATCAGTAAAATTTCTTAATGATATTTTTACACAATATTTTAATCAATAAATAAACCTTAAAACTTAATCAGAATAAATTTTTTGACTTTGAATTCGTGATTCTAAAACCATTGTTTCGTTTAGGCCCTAAATCGAGCTGTTACAGCAACTTCTGCAAATAAGCTCTAATAGGCAAATTAAACATGCAATCTATAAAATTTCTTATCAATACTCTAACACATGCATCTAATCACTCGGTAAATCATAAAAATTAATCAAAATAAACTTTTCTATCTCAAATTTATGGTTTCACAACCACTATTCCATTTAGGCCCTATTTCGAGCTGTTACAATTGTAAAGTCTATATTACAACTCAACCTGTATACTTAAAGATATTGCCTTATAACTCTATATTTTATTGCAGTATTCACACTTTGGACGTTAGTACATTTGGAGGCGGTCAAGGTTCATCAATGTAACGCCCCAAAAATCTCAAGCTTTCCTTCTTTTTTGGTTTTGATAAAAGGTGTGTTTAATATTCCTAGTCGAGTGTTATTTATGTGATAATAGGCCTGGTTAAGTTTTGAGTTTGAACTTTGGGGTGAAGAAAATTATAGTTTCATAATTAAAAGAACCTTGATGGTAAGTAGTTTGGTTTTTAAATAAATGAAGAAGGAATTGGACACAAGGAGCCTTGTGTTGGAGTGGCAAGTAGCGTCACATGGGCTTAAAGGTGGCGTCACATGCATGGCAAGGAGGTTTGGGGTTTGAATCCCTCCTTGCTCAAAAGAAGGATTTATTTTTGCTCAATAAATAGCCAGTAGTGGCGTTGGATGTAAACTCTGAAGGGAGTTATCATAAGAGAAATTTAAGGAAGGGATTAAGGAGTTATCAGGGAGAAAAGTTAAGAGATGAGGGGTGTAGAGAAGTAGATCCGAATAGGGAATTTAGGGATAGGTAAATTCGGCTATAGTATATATAGGTGTCAATAGGTAATGTCGAAATTACTTCTCTTCCTTTAGCCAAATTCCTCATTTTTGTGTTGCCGAAACACTTTTCTCACTAAGTGCTCAAAAGCCAAATTCCTTGTTCCTTACTTGCCGATTTTTCATTCCTTCTCTTCTCAAACTCTCTTTTGATTCACCTTTGGTTTTAGCCGATTCGTTCTTCTCTTCTTCTTATTTGTACCGAATAACCCCTTCACCATACAAATCTTAAAAGCCGAATAACTCTTTGGTTGAAGACCCTCTGTGTCGCCACTACTCCCTCTACTTCGATCGATTCTTATGGGATTAGTATAGAATCTCGGATTCCAGATCTCTGCCGAATTACTCCTAGGCATTTTGAGGTTTTAGGTAAGTATTCCTCTTTTATTGGTTAAGGTTGGCCGAATGGCCATAGACGATTTGAGAGTGACTTAAGATGATTGTGAGTCACTTGTTGTTTAGTTTTAATGATTAAGATTGATGCAGATTTAGGAAATACTCATGATTAGTGATCAAGGAAGGGCTGTAAAGGCTTGTTGTTCAAGGTAAGGAAAAGGTGAGATTTTTGGCTTTTGGTACTTAAGCGGTCTTAATGACTCACCTCCTCTTCTCTGGATTTCTACCTGGTGTATAGTATTTGTTTGCTTTAGCCAACGAGGACTTGTTAACGGGCCAAGGTAAGTAATAACCCATAATAAAGAGAAATTACCGAAAAGCCCCTAAGGGCACAAATGACTAAAATACCCCAATGTATTGAATGTAAGATTTATGGATGTTACATGTATACCTGCTGCATTCATATGATGTTCTGTTTAGGTTGCATATGGGTTGGGAATTATGGAACGAAGAAAGTATATGAGGATCGCATGGTTGCTTGACGACTGTGGATCTACCGATGGCTTTTTAAGCCCAATATATATTAGCAGCTTTGCTGCAACGTTAGGTAGTACCGCAATCGAGCTACCATTGGAGTGTATCAGATGGGTGGGTCGATATTTATATCCCCACATGGTGTGTATCGGGGGATGAAGATGGTGTGTAGCGGTTGGATGGGTGGGATTCATGCATATTTGATTGCCTTACATCTTTTCTGATATTGAATTGGGCTCAGGCCCGGAAAGACTTGCTATTGCATGCTTTTCTATTTGCCGAGGGTTGTACACACTGAGTTTCCAAAAACTCACCCCTCTTTTATTTTTCTCAGGTGATCCTCAGTAGGTGGTTCGACGGTTGGAGGGACTCCAAGGTGGCCATCTAACAAGACGGCTTGGACTGGTTTTCTTAAGCCTATAATTTCTAGTATTTTAAGTTACTTCAGTCCGGATTGTAATAAGGCCTTTCCTCTGGTTATTATTTCAAATTAGGATTATTATTATTTTCATGCTTTATATTTATTAGAAGTAGAACATGGTTTCCTAATCCATAACTGTTTTTAAATACTACGTTTCCGCAACTCAATTTTTAAATGACAAGTTTTCATAGATCATCTGTTTTAAATAAAGCTTCCACAACTGAAAAGAGATTTTACAAAGTAATTATCATCATACAAGAAGGAATAGTTTTCTTTAAATACACCTCGCTTTGAAAGCAACAAATCCATGATGGCATAAAAATCCCTGAAATGTATCCTTAACAATGACATGTTGATAAATGTCCCAGTTAAGGTTAAAAAGAAAATTCGATGGATAAACCATGATTTATAGGTGACTTGAGATCCTGCATGTGTTGTAGAAAGGATTTAGCCCTGACGGGTAATCCATTGATCTTAAATACAAAAAGGATCTAGCCTGGATGGGTGTTCCTTGAGTGATCGAGCCTCCCGAAGAATATATGTGCATTTTGGATTCAGGACTGATGGGTAATCCGATTAGGGTCTAAATTTAGCCTGGACTGGTAATTCAAATCTGAGCTCAGTAAGGGTGTTTGTCGCTATAAGGGGTTTAGCCTGGACTGGTAATCCCGACATCACTCTCTGAGTTTATATTAAGAGGGATCTAGCCTGGACTGGTAATCCCGCCGTAAGAAGTGAGGTTTGTGGGAGCGCATACATGAAGTGATCACTCTTATGACTTGACAGCAAATGGATAATCCGTTGAGATTTTCGAGAAACTTAACGGGATAATGAGAGATATGTATATATGAAAATGTTGAATGATGAGCTCATCTAAGATTAACGACATGGTGCGTTGTTTTGTGACTAACTTGTTGATTGAGTGCATGTGATAGGGAAACCATTCTATTCTTGTTGGTCTTATTACCTAATATGGTTGAATGCTAATTAATCGGTAAGTTTACTTTCCAGTTATTCGGGCTTACTAAGCATGTAAATTCTTACCCCTCTTTTTCCCTGTCTTACAGAGCTCGAGGACTCGTAAAGATTAGAAGACGGTTGGAGAGTCAACACACTATCAACTAGTCCAGCTTTGGTATATAGACACTTTTATTTTGTTCAATGGCATGTATAGGGCTTTTGTTTATTTTGTTATACGTGTCATTTGGCTAGCCAATGTAAGGGCTTGAATGGTATTTTTATTCATTTTGTATATGGCCTTGGGATATGGCCTATATTGATGTAGGTTGTAATTCTACTAATCATGCAAGTTTATATTTTGAAATGTTCATGTGATGGTCAGTTGTAGTATATTATGAATGGACATGTGAAATGTGGCCAAATCACTTGGGATTGGTTGGGTCACAAATGGGCAATGAGTTATAAAACGAGCCAAGTCAAAAATGTGATTAACATGCAATTGACCAATTATAGTAGAACTTGAGCATATTTAGGCATGTAAGATATTATTGGAGTCTATAGTTGTGAGTGGATATTAGAGGGTGACCAAAGGCTTGGGAAATAGCCTAACAAGGTCCACACGGGTAGACATAAGGGCATGTGTCCAGACTGTGTGTGACACACGAATCGCCCCATGGGCGTGTGGTATGGCCGTGTGTCCACTACACCTAAAAATTTAAAGTCAGAATGCATGGTAGTAAATGCACGAGTAAAGACACGACCGTATGTCTCAACCATGTGGAGGGCATGGCCTAGCACATGGGTGTCTGTCTTGGCCGTGTGCCCCTAGGTGCATGCTGATGTCATAAACAGAATGCTCGAGTTTTTGGACACAGGCGACCACGCAGGCGTGTCTAAGCAGTGTGAAGGACAAGGGCATGTGCTTGGCCGTGTGAAAACCCCTATAGGTTCGAAGTAGAAAATAAATTCAATTAATTTCACACGAATAGGGGACACGGGCGTGTGCAATGCCTCCACGGGGGCGTGCGAGGCATTGACCTAGAAATTTTCTCAAATTCCTGGTTTAGTCTCGGGTCGTTCTCAAAGTTGGTTTCGAGCCTTATAGGCCCATAATAAGCTCGCTAAGATATTATTTGAATGGTTTTGGCTTGGACTGAAATTTTATAACTCGTACCTGGTCCCGGTCTCGGGTACGGTTAAGGGGTGTTACAATCATAGCTACAATATAAGAGACAAGAATGGACAGAGACAACATCCAATAAAATAGTACTTACTACTCAGATCGACAGAGAGGAATAACAGAAAGAATTGGTTCCTAAAAGGTCAATGCAAAAGCACTACTCGGCTTGCTAGAATTTGATGGCACTAAAGAGAAGGGAGAAGGAAAAGAATGACTCATTCACCACAAACCAAAACCGAATGAGATAGAGAGGAGAAGAGGGTACAATCAGCCAAGGGAAAGTTGATTGAAAGAAAAGGAGAAAAGAGGAAGGAAGTTCAGTTATGGCAAAGAAAACTAGGAGAAGGAGAAGAGATGGAGAGACGAATGTAGATTAAAGAAGGTACCAGTCGATAGAGCAGAGTCAAAGTAAATTAACACGAAGCATCTCCAAACGGTAACAAATAAGTTTCAGCTTCTAAACCAGCACAAACAAAAGAGAACGAAATGAAGCAAAAGGAGTCAGCTGCCGAAAAAGAGAGCAAACAATAGCCAAATTTTGCACTAATTGACTATGACCGATTTTGACACAAGAAGAATCCTATTTTCGGCAACCAACTCCCTCTCCCTTACTCCTTGATCCACTCCACGTTTTTCTCCTAAACTTTCTCCTGTCCACCAATTCAAACATTCAAAAATCTCCCTTTTTACTTCCCTAATTCCACTAACAACAAATCTATTCAAACTTGTTCAAATTCTTGGTGTTTCGGTCAAACACAACTTCCTCCCATGGCCTTTAGCAAAAATAACCTCCATTTGCTCAAGCAAGGATTCGAACCTTAGATCCCTTGCACACTCCACACGCCACTTACCACTAGGCTAGCAGGCTTTTAATGTCATACTTTACCAAATTTTATTTTTAACCCTACTGACCAAAGATAGGGGTTTTATCCTTAAAAACCAAATTTTTGTGGAAGCTAGGACTTGAACCCATGACTTCTCAGACACTTCCAAAGCACATAACCACTAAGCCAAACACTTAATTGTGTCATTTTCTTACACAATTAAATATTTATGTGCAGTTTCCTAACTGTTCCCCCGCTCAAACCTAATACTTATAGGCCTAAATTCGAGGCGTTACAATTCACCCCTCCTTAAATAAATTTTATCCTCGAAATTTCCAACTATCAAAATAGTTGCACAACTCAGACTACGCCATTACGCTCTTGCTGCGCAATTTGATTCCAACAACAGTTACACACACCCAAAACATCAAACCATTGGAGCATATAGATATCACCTGCATACAATTTCTATATCCCAATCATCACACCCAATTAAAACATACCTAACTTAAAAGTGACTAGGCAATCCCAAACCCGATGCTCCTTAAACCCGCGTTTGAGACATGTTCCTAACTTCCTCTGGCATTCATCCGAATGATACCCTTTACAATGCTCGCAAGCCGGTAGGTTCGGACACGTTTTAACATGTTTCACAGAATGAGGCTTCAGCATCAGAGAACTGTGATCCCTCTTCTTCTTACAATCCGAGTCAATGCCTGAAGCATTTCACCAATCTCATTAACTCTGGCCTCATACACTTCTTCTAGCTCCTCCCTTACTAATCGAGTCAATGCCTCTGTACCAAGCTCTGGGTTATCACCACTCGAAGTTGGTGAACTTACCTTGACCTCTGTCTTCTGAACAATTTCATGATCTGGTGAAATAGGCAATCCCTTGCGATCTTAATTACCTTCGAAACCCATATCAGTACTGTCGCTAACTTAAAAATCTACATTTCTAGAACACACACAGAATAAATACAAAATCTAAATTCCAGCGTTTCAGTTTACTCCAACTAGAGTGTTTCAATACAGGCTAATACCTAAAGAAATCACAGTATTCTTATTTACAGCATTTCAGTGCAAACAAGCAATAGTTTCATAATGACTTACAGAATCGGCGCTGAGACTTAATGTACCACACATTCAGTATAACTTTTCAAAACAGTTTAAATCGTTTTAAAATAGTTCTTTTAAAGAAACCCAAATCCACAGTCGAGTTTTGCAACCTGACTCTGATACCACTAAGTGTAACACCCCAAACCCGACCTAGATGTTATGGCCGAATCTGGCGGTGCCACATTAGAGTACTTTTCGAAAATTTGCTCTTGCTCATGTAAACCCGTTTGGGAATTTAAGGCCTCTTTGTTAGAACTCAAAACGAGATAGCTATCTGTTGTTCATTTTAAATTATTATTACTTTTAAAACACTTTTTGTTGTGGAAGCATTTCAAAAGTGTTGCTAAAACGTAGTGTTTTGAAAACAGTTATCCATTAGGAAAACTACGTTCTACTTCTAGCAGATATAAGTCATAATAAACATAAATACAAAATTAAAAGCTAGAAAATTAGAGAGGCCTTATTACATAATTTAAAACTCAAATCGAAATCTAATAGCAAATAAAATAAAATAGGAGTAGTAGTGTGGCCTCTCCGAGTCCCTCACAGCACCGATTCCCCTAAGGATTACCTGCACAGTTAAAACAGTGGGGCGAGTTTTCGAAAACTCAGTGTGTAATCCCCATAATAGACAAACAGTAAACAACAAGTCTGGGCCTAAGCCCATATGAGTAATAGTTCAATACAACAATGCAACCCATCCCAATCCAGCCAACACACCACTCCGCACCACCATCACACCATGTGCGAAAAAAGTCAACCCACCCAGCTAGTACACCAATAACGCAGCAAAGCTGCCAGTATCAGTATACGGCACAAAGCTATAAGTAACGGCACAAAGCCATCAGTAGCGTAGCAGTAATAGAGTATGTGGCAATGTCACCAGTACAGTATAGTAGGCTTACACCCATCAGTAGGTCCACAGTCGTCTTGCGCGACCCGTGCGACCATATCAGAACACTTCCTTCGTAATAGTATCCCAACCCCATGCAGAATGTCGTGTCATAAATCATACATGTATGCAGAATGGCATACAAAGTAAGAGTAGTTATAACATAGCACAAATCAGTCATTTACCCTCGAGGGGTAAAATAGTCATTTTACCCTATAGGGGTATTTTGGTCATTTTTATCAAAATGGGTCTAGGCACGCTTACCGACCCATCAGAAGGTCTAGAACTGTCTCGGATGACTCATGTAACCTCAACATACATAACAAAGAGAATGGGCTCATAGCCCATTATGCGGCCTATGTGGGCCCACACGCCCGTGGGGCCCACTAAGCCCAAAAATGACCACGACCATGCGAACTACACAGCCCAGTCCAGTATTTAATTTATTCATGTGAGGCCCACAAGCCCATTGGGCCCACATGACCCATTTTGGCCCATCGAGGTCTAAAACGGCTCAAACCCATGGGAACGCCCATGGTAGCCTTTACAGTCTTATGCCCATGATTCGTGGGCTTGGCTTACCACATGTGCGTCTGCACACCCATGTGACCAAAAGGCCATTCTTTCGGCTTTTCAGCTTTTGCCGTTCTACAATCTATTCAGTGTGTGAATACACACCTGTTGCGAAAAGAGTGCAGTTCCTTTGAACACCAACCTAAATTCAAACATAACCCCAATGTCAGTCCTTTAACAAATGGGTAACTAAACCCTATAATAATACTTATCCAAATCATGGTTCGACACTTACCTTGATCGAACACTTAAGGTTCCTCACCTCTTAGACATTACCAAAAATTGATTATAGATTACTACAGATCATCAAATAGAATTGTGACACCGATTCTAGAGGGTGAAAATAATCGATTCATAACCCCCAACAACGTAGCCGCTAATACGAGGTAGAACTAATGTCACCACTCCCCTAACAACGCCAATCAGAAAAGACAAGGTTAAAAGAGAATCATAGCTACGACAGAAGAGACAAGAATGGGCAGAGACAACATCCAATAAAATAGTACTTACCACTCAGATCGACAGAGAGGAATAAAAAAAAGAATCAGTTTCTGAAAGGTCAACGCAGAAGCACTACTCGGATTAAAGAGAAGGGAGAAGGAAAAGAATGACTCATTCACCACAAGCCAAAACCGAATGAGATAAAGAGGAGAAGAGGGTACAATCGGCCATGGAAAATTTGATCTAGAGATAAGGAGAAGAAAGGAGGGAAGGTTCAATGATGGCAAAGAAAACTAGGAGAAGGAGAAGAGATGGAGAGACGAATGTAGATTAAACAAGGTACCAGTCGGTAGAGCAGAGTCAAAGTAAATTAACACGAAGCATCTCTAAATGGTTACAAATATGTTTCATCTTTTAAACCAGCACAAACAAAAGAGAACGAAATGAAGCAAAAGGAGTCAGCTACCAAAAAAGAGAGCAAACAATAACCAAATTAAGCACTAAGTGCCTATGACCGATTTTGGCACAAGAAGAGTCCTATTATCAGCAACCAACTCCCTCTCCCTTACTCCTTGATCCACTCCACACTTTTCTCTTAAATTTTCTTCTGTCCACCAATTCAAACATTTGAAAATCCCTCTTTTTACTCCCCCAATTCGGTTAACAACAAATCTAGTCAAACCTGTTCAAATTCTTGGTGTTTCAGTCAAACACAACATCCCCCCATGGCCTTTAGCAAAAATAACCTGCATTTGCTCAAGAAAGGATTCGAACCTCAGATCCCTTGCACACTCCATACGCCACTTACCACTAGGCTAGCTGGCTTTTTATGTCATACTTTACCATATTTTATTTTTAACCCTACTGACCAAAGATAGGGGTTTTATCCTTAAAAATAAAAATTTTGTGGAAGCCAAGACTTGAACCCATGACTTCCCAGACACCTCCAGAGCACACAACCACTAAGCCAAACACTCAATTGTGTCACTTTCTTGTACAATTAAATATTTATGTGCAGTCTCCTAACTACACCCCCACTCAAACCTAATACTTTAAGGCCCAAATTTGGGGCGTTACATATTCGTTGAATAACATTGTTGATTTTGTCCCTAATAGTGTTTTAAAATGTTTCTCTCATGATTTGTTTCCTATTGATTCAAATAACTTTAAATTGCAAGATGATTTAGACATCGATGTCTTTGTTCCGACTATATGTCAACAAAATTTGATTGTCATATGTGATAAAGAATTTCATGTAAAAAGCTTAATTCATTGATTGTGATGGTTATGTGAATTCTTTAAATCTTTGTGCAAAATCTTCATGTAAGTGCATGCCTATTCGGATGAAATTTTAGAGGTTTTGTTGTTTGAACATGTGTATGCCTAAATCTTGTTTGTTTAACATGTGTGAATTGTTTTTGAAATAAAATTTTTTATTGTATTCAAAAATAAGTGATCAAAACTATGTGTTTAAACCCGGAGTATATTTTCCTAAGTTATTGTTAAGAGAAAGTGAGCATCATAATTTTATTTCGTATAAATGTGCTTTCATTTGCTCCATGTTTTATCATTATTTTCGAAAACAAAATATGTGAATTATGATGACTTACAAAGTTAAAATCAAATCTTTGATCCCAAAGATTATTGTTCTATATTATGGTTGAAAGGATTTGAGTGTTTTGCATAATTATAACTTTCAACTGCTTCATGTTTCTTCTATGTTGCTAGCCATGAAACTTTCAAGTCAGATTGAAATGGTAAGACAAAACATTGTTTTTTATCCTAAAGTTAACTTGAGTTTACAATATTTGGAAGGAACGCTTGATATTCATTATGTTTATATGAATTGCAATAGCTTTAAATTCTTCCAAGATCGTGTAAGTGATGGATTGAAAGAAATCCTTCATTCTAATTTTGTTTGTGAAAATGTTTTTGGTTTTCAAGTTCCGGAAAGAGTTGTGCTCAACTCAATGGAAATAAGATATAATTCAAGGAACTGTGATCAACAAAGATTTTTTTCAACCAAATGGTCTGATTTGAAGACAAATCGTTTTGAAGAGGGAGGGGATGATACATGCACGAGAACGATTAAAGTGCATATGTAACACCCCAAACCCAACCTAGACGTTATGGCCGAATCTGGCAGTGTCACATTGAAGTATTTTTCGTAAAACATGATATCGATTGAAAAGCCCAATGTTTATTTAGCCTCTTTGTGTAACCCAGACAATAATTTTAAGACTTGGTTCACTATCAAAAGTATTTACTTTAAAATGTTATTAATTTCAAAATCTCGTTTATCGCGAAAGCTTTTGAAATGGTTTTGCTTATTCGTGGTACTTTGGTAAATTATGCATACCTTTTGAAAACCTGCAACCAACTACTAGCAGATACAAATCAAAATAAATAAAACCCTAAATTTTACAATTATAGAGGCCTTATTACATAGAAACACCCAATTAAAACTATGTATAAATTAAGAAATCCAATAAGGAAACAAGAGTGGTTGTGTGGCCACCTTTGAGTCTCTCGCAACACCAATCCACCTAAGACTGGGGATTACCTGTACAGTTAAAACAGATGGGAGAGTTTATGAAAACTCAGTGTGTAATCCCATATAAACAACAATCAGAGTGAACACAATTTGTGTAACACCCCATACCCATATTCTAGACCGAAATAAGGTACGGAGCATTACCGTTCACGAAAACATGAATTCACACATTAACCTGACCTTACTCAATTTACTTACATTAGCTTAGACTAAAGTTGATAGCATTAACAGATATACATAGATACATGTAGATTTTAAAATTTAGAAAAGTGATACTTTAAAACAAATTAATTATGACATATAACAAAATGATTCGTCTCTCTCTATACATGCCATAATTCCAAAGTAGTGATTACAAAATACCAAAAAGTATTGATAGTGTAGATGAGTCTCCGACGATCTCCAAAATCCCGAGCTGGCTTAATAATTCTATAAAACAAGAAAAAGAAAAGATGGTAAGCATATAGCTTAGTAAGCAAGTACTAAATTGATATATAATTTATCAAAGTAAAACAATCATACTAGTATATGGTTACATATATTGATGACAGGCTGTTTTCTAGAGTCCCGGTTAAAAGAAAAATCATATCTTGAGCTACATATCTCAAAATTCAATTCCGTAAATTTTCCTTGAAAATAGACTCATAACTATATTTACTAATTTTTTTCTAGAATTTTTGGTCGGGCCAATTAGTACAGTTTATTAGTTAAAGTCTCCCCTATTTCAGGGTATGACTACTCTGACACCTGTGCATTACGAACAAAATTTCTCCCTGTACAAGATTCCAACGACCATGCCGTTTGTTTCCCTTAAAAATAGACTCAATAAGGAATCCATGCATGTATGGTATGACTCTTAATAATTTTTTACAATTTATGGTGAATTTCTAAAGTCAGAACAGGGGATCTTAAATTCATTCAGAACCTGTTTCACAAGAATTCAATTATCACATAATATAGAAGTCTTTTGTTTCCCCTGTTTCTTTTATATGAAAGTAGACCCATTAAGCTTTAATTCCATAATTTATTTGAGATTTAATTCTACTTCCATGATTTTTGGCGAATTTTCAAAATTATGCAACTGCTGCTGTCCAACATTGTTTTACTACAAAAATTCACTCTTACATAATTCGCTCAATCCTTTCCATTTTACCGAGGTTCGCTCACATATCGAGCATATTGCTCATAAATTCAAATAAACATATACTTGCACTTATTCATCACATAATCACTTTCACATGTATCTTCATTTAATCGATTGCCCGTTGAACTCATCGAATAACAACGAGATACACAACTACCCTGAACATTTTCCCATTTCCACACTTGTAGCCGAAGCTATATGATCGCGCATAGTAGCTTTGCACTTAGTACTACACATGCGACCAATAATCTGGTACACGTAGTAGCTTTGCACTTAGTATCGACACACGTGACCACGGTTTTTGGATACGCATAGTAGCTTTGCACTTAGTACTACACATGCGACCAATAATCTGGTACACGTAGTAGCTTTGCACTTAGTAGTACTACACACGTGACCACACAATAGTTCATTTGTATCGTTTTTATTAGAAAGGTTCAACAGAAATTTCTCACTTTTCCAACATTTTACTAAATTGTCCGAAATCAATTTAAATTCATAACTTACATCAAATAACCATTTGATAGGCAGCCATATTCCACATGTTATCAAAATACAATAACATAAAAGAAATCGATGATTTATTTACGTACAAACTTACCTCGGTGCAAAATATAGAAATTTTGCAGTTTAGTCCAAAGCTTTTTCTTTCCCCCGTTCGAGGTCGATTCCACGCCTTTCTTGATCTATAACAACACATTTAGTTCATTTAACACTCGAACTATTTGTTTCAATCCAAAAATCACATTATGCAAAAATTACATTTTTGCCCCCTAACTTTTACAAAATTACGATTTTGTCCCAAGGCTCAGAAATTTAATTTCAGCCCTTATTCTTATGTTTAATGACATGCTGGTCATTTTTCTCTTCTATGGTATCATCAAATTCTCATTCTAACACATAATTATGAACAATAGGTATTTTTATCGATTATGCCGTTTTGCTCGTTTTAAGCTAAAAATCGCTTAGAAAAGATCGTTCTCTAACTTCAAACATTCATATTCTACCATCAAACATCAAAATACATGTCTATCATTCATGGGTAAATTTTTAAACATAAACCCTAACTCGAAATAATAGTAGAAATAGGTAAACCGAGCTACTGAGGATTTCAAAATGTAAAGAACATTAAAAACAGGGCTTGAAATCACTTACTATGAAGCTTGAAAGTTGAAGAAACCCTAGCTATGGAGGAGAGCAAATTTTGGCAGCAACTAATGATGAAGATGACCAAATTTTGTGTTATTTTTCCCATTTTATTTCATTTAATATACAAATGACCAAAATGCCCTTACTACTAAACTTTCTAAAAATTCCTCCATGTCCAACTTCATCCATAACTTAGGAATTGGTCAAATTTCTATTTAAGACCTCCTAATTAATATTCCAAAGCAATTTCATACTAAAAACTTCTAGAACACAAGTTTTGCAATTTATTCGGTTTAGTCCCTAATCTCAACTTAAGCGCTTAATGCATAGAATTTCATTACGGAATTTTCACGAAATCATGAAATCATATCATAAACCTCAAAATAAATATAAAATAATTATAAAATAATTATTTCTATCTCAGATTTGTGGTCACGAAACCACTATTCCGATTAGGCCCTAATTCGGGTTGTCACAATTCTCCCCCCTTTAGAGATTTTCGTCCCCGAAAATCTTACCAGTAAAGAGATTTGGGTATTGTTTCCTCATAGCTTCCTCAGGTTCCCACGTAGCCTCTTCCATTCCATGTCTGTGCCACAATACTTTCACTAAGGCTATATTTTTATTTCTTAACTGTTTAATTTCCCGAGCCAAAATCTTTATTGGTTCCTCCTCATAGGTCATATCCGGTCGAATTTCAATTTCCGTCAGAGGAATTACATGTGAAGGATCAGAACGGTAGCGTCGCAGCATCGACACATGAAACACGTTATGAATCTTTTCCAACTCAGTTGGTAAGGCTAGCCGATAAGCAACTGGTCCAACTCTTCCAATAATCTTATAAGGCCCAATGAAACGTGGACTTAACTTGCCTTTTCGGCCAAACCTTAAAATTTTCTTCCACGGAGATACCTTTAGAAAAACTTTATCACCCACTTGGAAGTCGATCTCTTTTCTCTTCAAATCCAGCGTATGACTTTTGTCGATCATCGAAAGCGACTTTCGGACAATCACGAATCACTTTCACTTTCTCTTCAGTTTCTTTTATCAAGTCAACTCCGTGAATCCGTTTTTCACTAAGCTCGGTCCAATACAAAGGAGTTCGACACTTGCGACCATACAATGCTTCGTACGGTGCCATCTGTATGCTCGACTGAAAACTGTTGTTGTAGGCAAATTCAACCAAGGCTAAATATTTCTCCCAACTACCTTGAAACTCTTACACATAATAGCTTCGGTGGACACACACTCCACGAGCATACTTGCTAAGTCGACAAATTCACGTTCATATTACGCCACGGACATTTTGCCTTGTTTGATTCAAGGAACTCTTTCCGTTTTTGATCAATGAACCGCTTATATACTTCTTTCTAAACTCCTCTTGAAAGAAATCCCATGTAATCCTTTCTTTGAAACCACTGATATCAATGTCTTCCACAGGTGATATGCCGAATCCCTTAGCAATGATACGGCACACTTCAAACATTCTTCGGAGTACAAGAAAGCTCATCGAATACCCCGTAGAATTTTCAAGCCGTAACTCTGCTCTTTTTCAGGATCATCATCTATATTAGCTCTAAATTCTTCAGCCCCTTGCTTTCGAATTTTATCAACTGGGGTTTGCTCGATCTTACCATTTCGGCACCTTGAGGAACTACGGAACCGGTTGAGGAATAGGAGGAGGTGGAGGAGGCCGAGTGTTGGATTTGCCCGAACAAATTCGTATACCAATTACTCATCATACAGAGAAAGGCTTCCCGGGCCCTATCTCCCTGATCATGTGTCTCATGCCTACTCCCCATCAAGCGCAGCTCCCTTGCGCGGAGCCGGCACATTACTTTCTACATCATCACTCAGACTCGGTCGGGATCCATTTACTATAAAAAAACATGATTTAAAGTGTCAAGAGTCATCCCACTATCATAATATAATTATGGCATGTACAGATATAGACTTCCACACACTGATGACGTAGATCCGAGAACCGCCTAAACCAGGCTCTCGATACCAATAAATGTAACACCCCATACCCATATTCTAGATCAAATAAGGTGCGAGAGCATTACTGTTCATGAAAACATGAATTCACACATTAACTTTGACCTTACTCAATTTACTTACTTTAGCTTAGACTAAAGTTGATAGCGATTAATGAGATATACATAGATACATGTAGATTTTAAAATTTAGAAAAGTGATACTTTAAAACAAATTAATTATGACATATAACAAAATGATTCGTCTCTCTCTATACATGCCATAATTCCAAAGTAGTGATTACAAAATACCAAAAAGTATTGATAGTGTAGATGAGTCTCCGACGATCTCCAAAATCCCGAGCTGGCTTAACAATTCTATAAAACAAGAAAAAGAAAAGATGGTAAGCATATAGCTTAGTAAGTAAGTACTAAATTGATATATAATTTATCAAAGTAAAACAATCATACTAGTATATGGTTACATATATTGATGACAGGCTGTTTTCTAGAGTCCCGGTTAAAAGAAAAATCATATCTTGAGGTACATATCTCAAAATTCAATTCCGTAAATTTTCCTTGAAACTAGACTCATAATTATATTTACTAATTTTTTTCTAGAATTTTTGGTCAGGCCAATTAGTACAGTTTATTAGTTAAAGTCTCCCCTGTTTCAGGGTATGACTACTCTGACACCTGTGCATTACGAACAAAATTTCTCCCTGTACAAGATTCCAACGACCATGCCGTTTGTTTCCCTTAAAAATAGACTCAATAAGGAATCCATGCATGTATGGTATGACTCTTAATAATTTTTGTACAATTTATGGTGAATTTCTAAATTCATAACAGGGGATCTTAAATTCATTCAGAACCTGTTTCACAAGAATTCAATTATCACATAATATAGAAGTCTTTTGTTTCCCCTGTTTCTTTTATATGAAAGTAGACCCATTAAGCTTTAATTCCATAATTTATTTGAGATTTAATTCTACTTCCATGATTTTTGGTGAATTTTAAAAATTATGCAACTGCTGCTGTCCAACATTATTTTACTACAAAAATTCACTCTTACATAATTCGCTCAATCCTTTCCATTTTACCGAGGTTCGCTCACATATCGAGCATATTGCTCATAAATTCAAATAAACATATACTTGCACTTATTCATCACATAATCACTTTCACATGTATCTTCATTTAATCGATTGCCCGTTGAACTCATCGAATAACAACGAGATACACAACTACTACCAGAACATTTTCCCATTTCCACACTTGTAGCCGAAGCTATATGATACGCATAGTAGCTCGCACTTAGTACTACACATGCGACCAATAATCTGCACACGTAGTAGCTCGCACTTAGTACTACACACGTGACCACGCTTTTGGATACGCATAGTAGCTCAGCACTTAGTACTACACATGCGACCAATAATGCACACGTAGTAGCTTTGCACTTAGTACTACACACGTGACCACACAATAGCACATTTGTATCGTTTTTATTCCGAAGGTTCAACAGGAAATTTCTCACTTTTCCAACATTTTACTAAATTGTCCGAAATCAATTTAAATTCATAACTTACATCAAATAACCATTTGATAGGCAGCCATATTCCACATGTTATCAAAATACAATAACATAAAAGAAATCGATGATTTAGTTACGTACAAACTTACCTCGGTGCAAAATATAGAAATTTTGCAGTTTAGTCCAAAGCTTTTTCTTTCCCCCGTTCGAGGTCGATTCCACGCCTTTCTTGATCTATAACAACACATTTAGTTCATTTAACACTCGAACTATTTGTTTCAATCCAAAAATCACATTATGCAAAAATTACATTTTGCCCCCTAACTTTTACAAACTTACGATTTTGTCCCAAGGCTCGGAAATTTAATTTCAGCCCTTATTCTTATGTTTAATGACATGCTGGTCATTTTTATCTTCTATGGTATCATCAAATTCTCATTCTAACACATAATTATGAACAATAGGTATTTTTATCGATTATGCTTAGTTTTGCTCGTTTTTAAGCTAAAAATCGCTTAGAAAAGATCGTTTTCCTAACTTCAAACATTCATATATTCTACCATCAAACATCAAAATACATGTCTATCATTCATGGGTAAATTTTTAAACATAAACCCTAACTCGAAATAATAGTAGAAATAGGTAAACCCAGAGCTACGAGGATTTCAAAAATGTAAAGAACATTAAAAACGGGCTTGAAATCACTTACTATGAAGCTTGAAAGTTGAAGAAACCCTAGCTATGGAGGAGAGCAAATTTTGGCAGCAACTAATGATGAAGATGACCAAATTTTGTGTTATTTTTCCCATTTTATTTCATTTAATATACAAATGACCAAAATGCCCTTACTACTAAACTTTCTAAAAATTCCCTCCATGTCCAACTTTTGTCCATAACTTAGGAATTGGTAAAATTCCTATTTAAGACCTCCTAATTAATATTCCAAAGCAATTTCATACTAAAAACTTCTAGAACACAAGTTTTGCAATTTATTCGGTTTAGTCCCTAATCTCAACTTAAGCGCTTAATGCATAGAATTTCATTACGGAATTTTCACGAAATCATGAAATCATATCATAAACCTCAAAATAAATATAAAATAATTATAAAATAATTATTTCTATCTCAGATTTGTGGTCACGAAACCAATATTCCGATTAGGCCCTAATTCGGGTTGTCACAATTTGGGCCTAAGCCCTTTAGTTTCAGTTAGGGCCTTAGCCAATTTTAGAGTAAAAAATAATGTGGGCCTGAGCCCAATCCAGTAACAATATCAGTGGGACCTAAGCCCATACAGAATCAGTACAGTATGCAATGTAACATAATATGAATGTACATTCAGTAAAAATGGCATGCTTAAACAGTCATGCATCACATAGGGGTAAAACATTCATCTTACCAAATAAGGGTCCACGTACACTTATCGGCCCAACAATAGGTCTACAGTCGTCGTGGGCGACCCGTGCAACCTTAACAGTCAATTGGTGAAAATGGGCCCACAGCCTCATATTGCGGGCCCATGTGGGCCCACGCGCTCGTATGGCCCACATAGCCCAAATTGGCTTTAGTCGTGTAGTTCACACAGCCTAGCCCAATAGTAACCATGCTCTTATGTGAATGTTCCTATGTGGGGTCCACAGGCCCTATAGCACCCCAAACCCGACCCGGATGTTATGGCCAGATCCAGTGTGTCACATTGAAGTGTTTTATCAAAAACCTTGTTTTCATTGAAAACCCTTCTTTAAATAAAAACTATTACTTCTTGTATGATAATAATTACTTTGTAAAATCTCTTTTCAATTGAGGAAACGTAGTATTTAAAAAAAGTTATGGATTAGGAAAACCATGTTCTACTTCTAATAAATATAAAGCATGAAAATAATAAAAATCCTAATTTGAAATAATAACTAGAGGAAAGGCCTTATTACAATCCAGACTGAAATAACTTAAAATACTAGACATGATAGGCTTAAGAAAACCAGTCCAAGCTGTCTTGCTAGTTGGCCACCTCGGAGTCCCTCCAACTGTCGAACCACCTACTGAGGTTCACCTGAGAAAAATAAAAGAGGGGGTGAGTTTTCGAAAACTCAGTGTGTACAACCCTCGGCAAATAGAAAAGCATGCAATAACAAGTTTTTTTGGGCTTGAGCCCAATTCAATATCAGAACAGATGTAAGGCAATCAAATATGCACAGATCCCACCCATCCAACCGCTACACACTATCTCCATTCCCCGATACACACCATGTGGGGATATAAATATCGACCCACCCATCCAACACACTCCAACGGTAGCCCAGTTGCGGTACTACCTAACATTGCAGCAAAGCTGCTAATCATATATTGGGCTTAAAAAGCCATCGGTGGATCCACGGTCGTCAAGTAACCATGCGGTCCTCATATACTTCATCCATTCCATAATTCCCTACCCATATGCAACCTAAACAGAATATCATATGAATGCAACAGATATACATGTAACATCCATAAACCTTACATTCAACACATAGGGGTATTTTAGTCATTTTTTCCCTTAAGGGCTTTTCAATAATTTCTCTTTATTATGGGTTATTACTTACCTTGGCCCAGTAACAAGTCGTTGTTAGCTAAAGTGAACAGATACTATGCACCAGGTAGGAATCCAGAGAAGAGGAGATGGGTCAATAAGACCGCTTAAGTACTAAGCTCTCCCTAGATCCAATCCTAGACATGTAATACCCATTGACACAAATTAACCTTATGACTTGTCCACGGTCACAATTAATTAATTATTTAAGTTTTATGTCTATTTAAGAAGTTATCAGATACTAGGCCCAAAACCCCTTACAAAACCCAAACGAGTCTACATACATACATATGGCCCACTAGGCCCAATCTCATTCATATGGCCCATTAGGCCCAAATCACATTCGTATGGCCCATTAGGCCCAAATCACATTCATATGGCTTGTCAAGTCCAATCACATTCATAGTCATGCAATCACATGATTTTTCATCACTTAGTAACAAATTGCCAATTTTGCCTATTATGGGCCCTACAGCCCATCAAGCCCATTTAGCCAATTTTGGCCCGGTTGGCTAATACGCGGCCCAAGTCAACAGAATCGCACATGGGGCCTCTGATAACTTATCAGTTTCCCCTTACGAGTGTTCGCGCACTCGTAAGTCTATTGTAGCCAAACTTCCGGCTTTTCAGCATTTCGACTTTTCGACATTTCGGGATTTGCCTATCTACTATGTGTGTGCAGTGTATGTAAATACCTAGTACTAAAACATGCTGCGATCTCCTTAGCCACAAACCTACAAATGATGTCACACAATGATTAATCACACCCTTATCAAATACGATCACCAAAAGCTGAAAATCTCACCTTTCCCTTACCTTGAACAACAAGCCTTAACAGCCCTTCCTTGATTATTAATCACGAGTATTCCTTAAATCCAAAACCCCAAAATGCCTAAGGAGTAGATCTGAGAGTTGATCGTGGTTAGGGATTTAAGAAGGGGTTGTTATACTTATCACGCAAGGTTTGTGGCTAAGGAGATCGCATCACTCTTGCTTACCAGGTGTGTACACAAGTAGATCGGCAAAAGCCAAAATGTCGAAAAGTCGAAATGCCAAAAAGCTGAAAGTTTGGGTACGGTAGTCTTGCGAGTGCACGAACACTCGTAAGGGGGAAACTGATAGGTTGTCTGAGGCCTATGGGCGATTCCATGGACTTGGGTTGTAAATAGGCCAAGTGGGCCAGAATGGGCTAAATGGGCCCGAAGGGCTGTTAGGCCCATAATAGGTAAAATTTGATAAGCGATGCTATGTGATAGGAAATTTGTATGTGAGCATGAATATAATGTGAGTTGGGCCAGATGGGCCATATAAATGAGATTAGGTCGAATGGGCCATATGAACGTGAATTGGGCCTGATGGGCCATATGAATGTGAATCAGGCCTGATGGGCCATATGTATGAGATTGGGCCAAAAGGGCCATATGCATGTATGTAGGGGTTTTGGGCCTAGTATATGATAACCACATAAAACTTAATTAATATATTATGACCGTGGACAAGTCATAGAGTTAAGGTGTGGCAACGGGTATATACATATCTAGGATTGGATCTAGGGAGAGCTTGGTACTTAAGCAGTCTTAATGACTCACCTCCTCTTCTCTGGAATCCTACCTGGTGCATAGTGTTCGTTCATCTTAGCTCACAGGATTTGTTAACGGGCCAAGGTAAGTAAAAACCTGTAATAAAGGAAAATTATCGAAATGCCCCTAAGGGCGAAAATGACTAAAATACCCCTAAGTGTTGTGTGTAAGATTTATGATTGCTACATGCATTCATATGTATTCATGTGTTTAGGTTTCATATGGGTTGGGAATTATGGAACGGAGGGAGTATATGAGGGTCGGATGGTTGCTTAACAACCGTGGATCCATCGAAGGCTTAAGCCCAATATGTGATTGGCAGCTTGCTACAACTTGGGTAGTTCCGCAACTGGGCTACCATTGATGTGCATCGGTTGGGTGGGCCAATATTTATATCTCCACAGGTCGTGAAAAGGGGGACGGAGCAGAAGTGTACCGGTTAGATTATTGGGGTGGGTTGTACTGCATTGCATTGCATGTTTGATGTATGTTGACTTTTGAATGCTTGTTTTTGTTGAGGGTTGTACACACTGAGTTTGCGAAAACTCACCCCCTCTTTTATTTTATTTTCAAGTGATGCTCAGTAGAAGGTTCGATGTTTGGAGGGACTCTGGGTGGCTAGCTAGTAAGATAATTTGGACTTGTTTTTCTTTCTAAAGCTTATTAGTTTCTATGTTATTAAGTACTTTTCAAATTAGATTGTAATAGGGCTTACACTTTGTTACTATTTGGATTATTATTTTTATGTGATGTAATTATAAGAAGTTAAACATGGTTTCTTAAACTATAGTATGACTTTTCTATGTTTCCGCAACTACATTTTAAAAGGACATGTTTTCATAAAATCATATATTTTAAACAAGTGATTAAAAAGAGTTTTTTTTTTAAGGATAGTTAAGGTTTCTTTTATTTTAAGAAAGATTTTCAATGAAAACATGGTTTTCGCTAAAACACTTCAATGTGATGCGCCAGATTCAGCCATAACGTCTAGCCTGGCTTTGGGGTGTTATAATTCAGCCACGTTAGGAGCCACACCAGCCACGCCCTTAAAGATCTCAGCCCCATTTGATCGAAGTTGCTTCGAAATTGACCCCCGATTTCTCGAGCCATTATTGGGCCCTACGACCCTTTCCAAAATCCTCAGCATTGCCTATGACAATGCATTATTCCTTGTGGCCCGATCATATGGTTCGGTCTCAGCCATGACTGAGGCCGGAGCCTCTTCTAGTCCAACATTGGGCATATGGCCCGATGCCAATGATCCAGCCCTAACACTTCCGCGGCCTCGGCCACGGCCTCTTACACCCCTTCTAGCATTCATCTTTGATTCACGTATTATCTAGATTAGAAATTTTATGAAGTTTTAGTTTCAATAATTAAGCTGATGTTTTATGAAAGTATTAAAAAGAAAGTTGTTTTCATAAATCTTCTACAGTTTCAAGGTCCTACGGGCTTCAGTTTCACTCCAACTAAAAGCCTTAGTATAATCATCTAAAGTAGCCCACTAACTATCTACAGTTTATCAAATTAAACAAGCTTAATAATAAAAGAACTTACTTAGTTCGACGTTGAAGACTCGGTGTGCCGCGCAACAAGATCTTTTTTCCAAAACATTGTGATATAATAAAGCCCACTTCACAGCCCAAGTTTTTCAACCTAGCTTTGATACCACTAAATGTAACACGCCAAACCCAACCCAGACGTTATGGCCAGATCCAGCATGTCACATTGAAGTGTTTTATCAAAAACCTTGTTTTCATTGAAAACCATTCTTTAAATAAAAACTAATCCTTCTTGTATGATACTAATTACTTTGTAAAATTTCTTTTCAATTACGGAAGCTTTATTTAAAGCAGATGATCCATGAAAACTTGTCAATTAAAAATTGGGTTGCGGAAACGTAGTATTTAAAAATAGTTATGGATTAGGAAAACCATGTTCTACTTCTAATAAATATAAAGCATGAAAATAATAAAAATCGTAATTTGAAATAATAACCAGAGGAAAGGCCTTATTACAATCGAGACTAAAATAACTTAAAATACTAGAAATGATAGGCTTAAGAAAACCAGTCCAAGCTGTCTTGCCAGCTGGCCACCTCAGAGTCCCTCCAACCGTCGAACCACCTACTGAGGTTCACCTGAGAAAAATAAAAGAGGGGGTGAGTTTTCGAAAACTCAGTGTGTACAGCCCTCGGCAAATAGAAAAGCATGCAATAGCAAGTCCTTTCGGGCCTGAGCCCAATTCAATATCAGAACAGATGTAAGGCAACCAAATATGCACGGATCCCACACATCCAACCGCTACACACCATCTTCATCCCCCGATACATACCAAGTGAGGATATAAATATCGACCCACCCATCCATTACACTCCAATGGTAGCCTGGTTGCGATACTACCTAACATTGCAACAAAGCTGCTAATCATATATTAGGCTTAAAAAGCCATCGGTGGATCCACGGTCGTCAAGCAACCATGCGATCCTCATATACTTCCTCCGTTCCATAATTCCCAACCAATATGCAACCTAAACAGAATATCATATGAATGCAACAGGTATACATATAACATCCATAAACCTTACATTCAACACACAAGGGTATTTTAGTGATTTTCGCCCTTAAGGGCTTTTCGGTAATTTCTCTTTATTATGGGTTATTAATTACCTTGGCCCATTAACAAGTCCTTGTTGGCTAAAGCAAACAGATACTATGCACCATGTAGGAATCTAGAGAAGAGGAGGTGGGTCAATAAGACTGCTTAAATACCAAGTTCTCCGTAGATCCAATCCTAGACATGCATATACCCATTGCCACACCTTGACCTTATGACATGTCCACGGCCGCAATTAATTAATTATTTAAGTTTTATGTCTATTTAAGCAGTTATCAGATACTAGGCCCAAAACCCCTTACAAAGCCCAAACGAGTTTACATACATGTATATGGGGCACTAGGCCCAATCTCATTCATATGGCCCATTAGGCCCAAATCACATTTGTATGGCCCATTAGGCCCAAATCACATTTATATGGCCCATCAGGCCCAATCACATTCATAGCCATGCAATCATATGATTTTTCATCACTTAGTAACAAATTGCCAATTTTGCCTATTATGGGCCCTATAGCCCATCGGGCCCATTTAGCCCAGTTGGCCAATACGCGGCCCAAGTCTATGGAATCGCACATGGGGCCTCTGATAACCTATTGGTTTCCCCTTACGAGTGTTCGCGCACTCGTAAGTCTATTGTAGCCAAACACCCAGCTTTTCAGCATTTCGGCTTTTCGACATTTCGGGATTTGCCGATCTACTGTGTGTGTGCAGTGTATGTACACACTTGGTACTAAAACGTGTTGCGATCTCCTTAGCCACAAATCTACAAATGATGTCACTCAACGATTAATCACACCCTTATCAAATACGATCACCAAAAGTCAAAAATCTCACATTTGCCTTACCTTGAACGACAAGCCTTAATAGCCTTCCTTGATCACTAATCACGAGTATTCCTTAAATTCAAAACCCCAAAATGCCTAAGAAGCAATTTGGAATAGATCTAAAATCTGATATTCGATACTAAACCCACAAGAATCAGTCGATGTAAAGCGAGTAGCGGCGGTGTAGAGGGTCTTCAGCCAAAGAGGTATTCGGCTTTTGAGATTTGTATGGTGAAAGGGTTATTCGGCACAAATAAGAAGAAGAGAAGAAGGAATCAGCTAAAATAAAATGTGAATCAGAAGAGAATTTGAGAAGAGAAAGAATGGAAAATCAACAAGCAAGGAACAAGGAATTCGGCTTCTGAGCATTTAGAGAGAAAATTATTTCGGCATCACGAAAAAAATGAGAAATTCGGCTAAAGGAAGAGAAGTAATTTTGACATTACCTAGAATCCCCAAAATTAGCACCTATATATACTATAGCTGAATCTACCTATCCCCAAATTCCCTATTCGGCTCCACTTCTCTACACCTGTAATAGCCCGATTTAGGGCCTAGTTGGAACAGTGGTCTCGGGACCACAAATCCAAAGTTAGAAAAAAATTATTTTATTATTTGTATGAGGTTATAATATGATTCTATTAGTGCATGAAAAATTTGGTGAGCTAATTTTGATGTTATCAAGCCCGATTACGAAATAGGACTAAATCGCATAAAAGGTAAAAGTTACATTTTAGTACCCAAATGTGTTAAATAACTAGAGATTTAAAATTTAGGGTCTTTAAAGGGCAATTAGACCCTTGTGAAATAGCCTAGCTGGCCATGGAGTGAGAGGCAAAATGGTCATTTTACCAAAGATGTGAATTTATGATTGCTTAATCCTAATTAGTGACTAAATGAGTGCGCATTGTCATTATAGATCAAGATTTACCAAATCCGAACCTAGATCGGAGAAAGACCAAGCAAGCCGACTAAACCGAATAGTCAAGTACTTTTTGTAAACCGAGGTAAGTTGTATGTAAATAATACAACTACACTATTAATACTTGTACTCATATCGCCATTGAATTGACATTGTATGAGTTGCTAAGTTATAAGTTAAGAATGCCCAGTAATATTAAGATAATAGAGATATCCCGTTGAAACATTAGGATATGAACAGGATATTCGTGCCAGGGCATTGGGTGATTTGTGCACCTGTGTAAGACATGTTTGGGACATGCTTCGGCCATATTCTGAGAGCCAGTGTAAGACCATGTCTTGGACATCGCATCGGCTTTTAGACGAGGGCTAGTGTAAGACATGTCTGGGACATGCATCAGCCATACAGAGATAGCCAGTGTAAGATGTGTCTGGGACACGATCGATACAGAGATGAGTGCCAGTGTAAGACATGTCTGGGACATGCATCGGCCTCGACAGAGATAGCGATGTAAGGCGTGTCTGGGACACGCATCGGCTAAGAGTTGTGCTAGTGTAAGACATGTCTGGGACATGCATCAGCACGTATATATGAGAGCCAGTGTAAGACCATGTCTGGGACATGGCATCAGCAATATATCCCATGATGGAGGTTCATAGAATATCCAGGAGTATTCCAAAAGTTTCAATGGTGAAAGTTATATATCAATTTTGATAAAGAAAGAATAATCATGTTGCGAGTGTTACAGGTACCTATATGATAAGCATGAGTAATGAGCTTAATTTAGAAAATGTGACTCTAGTAGAGGATAATGAGTAAGTTCAATTATGTTTATCTTTGAGTTATAAGTATGATGACTGCTGGTGAGATTGTTGTTGTATATTTATTTATATGCAACTTACTAAGCTTTATGCTTACCCTATTTCTTTTCCCTCTTCTTTCAGTGTCACCAAGCTAGCTTAGGGATCCCTTAAAGTCAAAGATATTGATCACACTATCGTCTGCAACATTTGGTATAGTTTGGTTTGTATTTTTGAAGGTGGCATGTATAGGGCTAGACTAGGATGTTACATCATGAGAAGTGTTTATGTATTTTGGCTTAAGTCAAAAGCCCCTTATTTTGTATCAAGCATAGAATAATGGCTATTATTCATTTTGATGAATGCATATGATGTTCTTTCTATGGTTGAATTAGTGCCTATTATGATAAGGTTTGTGTATTGAAAGGATCTTGTGTGGTTTGTGCAAAATGGGTGACCAAATGGCTTGGAAAATAGCCTAGTTTGTCCACACGGGCGTGTGTCTAGACCGTGTGTGACACACGGCTCACGCCCATGGGTGTGTGTTATGGCCGTACGTCCCCTGCACTTTAAATTTTGAATTCATTTAGCACAAGGGTAGGCCACACGGGCTTGTGTCCATGCCATGCCATAAAGTCAGTATGCATGCTAGTAGTACACGGGCAAGAGACACGGCCATGTGTCTCAGCCGTGTGAAGGACATGGTTGCAAGGCACGGGTGTATGCTCGGGCCGTGTAGTTGTGGCAGAATGCCCAAGTTTTTAGACACAGGTTCGGGACATGGGCATGTCTTTAGCACACAATCGTGTGCTTTATACCCACACGGGCTTGTGGAACTTTGCTGTATGAGAATTTCTAAGTTTTTCATGAGTTCTTAGTTGGGTTCTTAACCACCTCGGATGTATGTTTTTGGTCTCGTAAGCCCATGTTTGGGATAGATTACATAAGAAAGGAAAAGTTTTTAAATTGTTTGAGATTTCATGAACTGGTTTTATATAATTGATTGAGTTTTAGTCAGGTAATACCTCTAACCCTATTTCGGCATCGAATACGGGCGAGGGGTGTTACAACACCCCTTATCTCCTACCTTTTCGCCCTGATAACTCCTTAATCCCTTCCTTAAATTTCTCCTCTGATCACTCCTTTCAGAGTTCACATCCAACCCCACTACTGGCTATTTATTGAGCAAAAATAAATCCTTATTTTGAGTAAGAAGGGATTCGAACCCCAAACCTCCTTGCCATGCATGTGACACCACCTCTAAGCCCCACATGTGACGCTACTTGCCACTCCAACACAAGGCTCCTTGTGTCCAATTCCTCCTTCATTTATTTAAAAACCAAACTACTTGCCATCAAGGTTTTTTTAATTATTAAACTGTAATTTCCTTCACCCCAAAGTTCAAACTCAAAACTTAACTAGGCCTATTATCACATAAATAACTCTCGACTAGGAATATTAAGCACAATATCAAAACTAAGAAAGAAAAAAAGTTTAGGATTTTTGGGCATTACAAGACTATTATGGCCTAGTTCTGCACAAAATGGCCTAGAACGGCCTAAGCCCATGAAAATGCTCATAGTGACCTCTAATATCAAACGCCTATGTTTTACGAGTTCGGATTACCATACGAGCTAGCGCACACTCGTGTAGTGTCAATAGTCGTGTTTTCCAGTTTTTACTGATCTACGAGTAGGGTAGTGTTTACACACCTGTTTCTGCAAAGAGCACAGTCTGTACAAACACCAAACCTAGATTCAAACATGACCCATGTCAGTCTTTTAATCGATAGGGTTTAAAATGCCCTCTTCTGAACATTTAATATCAAATATGGTAAATTACTAACCTTGGTTAAGCAAGTATAGTTTAATCCTTCCTTAAACCAGTGATCACCAATTCCTTAGCACAACCTGCATTGAACCCCAATCTCTTTAACTATCACCATGAACTAAATAACTAAAACCAAAAGAACGACATCTTACCGCCACACAGAACTAAGAATGGTTGATAGATAAAATTAGTCTACCCACACCAGAGTCGAAGGTACACAAGATATAGTGACCAAACGGAATGATTGTACTGATTTACCAGAGAACTCTTACAAAGCTGGAAACCAAAATCAAATAAAACAGTAAAAGAAGTAATCAGTCAGGGAGGAGATATTCAGAACAGAACCCAAAATGGAAGGATGGGGAAAAGTTGATATAAGAAAAAGGTGAGAAAGTTATTCGGCCCAAAGCAATAATCGATTTAAGGGAGAGATGCAGAGAAAAGAGGAGATGATCAACATTCGGCCAAAACATAATGAGGTAAAGAGAGGGGAAGGCGGGATAATCAGTCAAAAGGAGAATTGATTGGGGAAAGGAGAAGAAAGAATCGGTCTAGAAAAGTCACAAAAAGAACCAAAAATAGAAAGCGAAAAGAGAGCAAGTGAGTGAGAGTTCGGCCTAAAAAAGAAACTTAATCGCACGTGAGGAGAAATAATGCCAATTTTGAATAAGCACAACAACAAAATACCCGTATGGAACCCCTACCACATTCGGCCTTCAGTAGGAAAAAAAAGTAGCAAAACCACAAAATGAAAGCATAACCTCCAAAGCCGAATTCTTCTTGTGCCAACATTCAAATTCGGCACCCACTAAACCTATCCCCCAAGCTTCTCTACAATATTCTCCTAAAATCCCTCCAACATCCACTCCTCAACAATCGAAAATCCCCCTTTTTACTCCCCCAATTTGGCTAACAACAAATCTATTCAAACTTTCAATATTTCGGTCAAACACAACCTCCTCTTATGGCCATCAGTAAAAATAAAACACTCCCTTGCGCATTGTAGGATTCGAACTTCAGATATCATGAGACACTCCACTCGCCACTTCTTCTAGACCAGTAGGCATTTTATGTCATACTTTACCAAATTTTATTTAAGAGCCCTACTGACCAGAGACAGGGGTTTTATCCTTAAAAACCAAAATTTTTGTGAAAGCCAAGGCTCGAACCCATGACTTCCTAGACACTTCCCAGCACACTTAACCACTGAAACAAACACTCAATTGTGTCACTTTCTTACAAAACCAAATATTTATGAGCAGCTTCCCAACTGCTCCCACGCTCAAGACCTAATACTTCTAGGCCCAAATTTGGGGCATTACAGCATTCGAGTTCATTAAGAGGACCAAACTCCAAGCTACCCATTTCAAGAGAGAATTCAATTGAAATTCTCATTGGGTTTATAACATGTGGTAGACCAAAGAAGTTTAAAGAGGCGATGATGGGCCTGATTCAGCAAGTTTGGGCTAAACATGAGATGTCCAACCCCTATTGGACCCAAAATAACGTCCCAAGTCCATGCAATGTTTTGTATGTGGCTGTTAGTTTAGTTTAATTAATTCTATAGCTTTTAATTATATCTTTTTTATTATATGCATCTTTAATTAATGTCTTGTATTATTAATCTACATCTTTTAATTGTGACATGCACTATGTGTTATGCATTTAATAAAGTCATGCATTATGTAACTCTCATGATAGTTAAGTTTGCATAATAAATTATGGCATACATTATGTAACTCCCATGTTAGAGTTTGCATCATTAAATTAAGTCATGCGTAAGTAACTCATTTGTTCATTTAGTTTACGTCTTAAACCATGCATTTAAGCATATTAGTCGTTAAATATGTTTAAGTTTGTTTATATAAGTATGTTGTTTAATTTGGCTGTTACTTTTTAATGCATAAGTTATAGTATGTTTAATTTTTCTTAAATAAATTAATCGTGTGTTCAATAGTTTGTTGTAGGAAAGTCCAAAAGGCTGGTCACATATTTTAAAGCCACAATAGGGTTGTTCATTAGCCAAGAAGAATCAAACGCTGTCACATTTTCAAATGGTTGTTCAGTTTGGGCATAAAAGAGTGTGCATTTGGTCACTCAATTACTGTTGCATAAAGGGAACATCTTTGGTGGATATTAAAGCACTCAAAGCTCATTATTGGTTGTTCAAATGGACCAAGAATGACTCTTCAAGTTTGATAGGTTTCATACGCTCAAAGCTAGTTATGGTGCTAATAAAACAAATGAATACACAAGCATTAAGGCATTTGGTTAAGAGGGAAATGAAGGGACATCAAGTAGCACATTTAAAGGACCATTAAGCCTTCATCAAGTGAAGAGGCATGACTTTTTAGCACGCCTGAATCAAGTGGAAGGACATGACACTTTAGCTGCCCATCAAGAGTTATAACCAAATTTCAACATTTTGTTAATAGCTGGTATGAATGTCGAATTTGAATAGTCATATTAGTGCCTATAAATAGCTTGTAAAAGGACAATGTTAAGGTTATACTATGTTGAATGAATGTTGAATGAATATTTTTGAGTTATTGTGAGAATTCTATCTCATTGTTCTTGAAAGAACTTACTTAGACTTATTAAGGTACTCCTTGTGGCATCAAACCTTTTTCTTTTCTTTTGAACTTATAACTTCCTTTCTTTCTTTGTTTTGAAGTGTGGCATTCTAATTTATTGTTGGTTCCTATTTTGCTAAATAGTGGGTCATAGTTTACTTTTTCTTCTTCAAAGACTTGTTTGTTATTTCACTTTATAGAAATCGGGCACGATCTTTCATATCGTTGGTTCATTTTTAAGTGTGTAAGTCATCCATTCAACCTACTTTTTGTAACGCCCCCACGCCCGAAACCGTCACCGGAGTCAAGCTTGAGGTGTTACTAAACTTATCTTACCTTTTAAACAACTCTAAACTACTTATTTTAATTTTCGGAATAAACTGTTTTTCTGCGTCATAGCTGCTTAAAAATTTATTTCTCGAGTTTCAAAACACGAAATTAAGATCCGTAAATTTTTCCTGAAACTAGACTCATATATCTATCTACTAATTTTTTTCTAGAATTTTTGACTTAGCCAATTAGTACAGTTTATTAGTTAAAGTTACCCCTGTTTCAGAATTCGACTGCACTGACATCTACTTACTATGAACCACTTTTCTCCATATAAAAAATTAATATAACTATACTGTTTGTTTCTATTAAAATTATATTCAATAAGGATTCTAACCATATAAATTACACCACCTAATTATTTTTTTACAATTTATGGTGAATTTCCAAAGTTGAAACAGGGGATCTAGAATTTTCTCTGACCCTGTTTCACTAAAACTCAGATATCTCATAAAATATAATACGTTTACCTGTTTTTCTTATTCCATAAGAAAATAGACACAATAAGCTTTAATTTAATATATTATTCACCATTAAACCATGTCTCTAAGATTTTTAGTGATTTTTCAAAATCACATTATTTCTGATACTTGAATCTGTTTTTAAGTTACTTTCACATTTTTCTTAGTTTTCATGTGATAGTTACTACTTATTCATACATACAATTAAACATGTATATCATCAGCCATTCTATTAGCTAATCACTAGCAAGTATTTACACATCATTCATTGATCATATCATATCAAAAGAAACCAAGTTCCTATACATGCCATACACAAAACTAAACGTCTAACTATACCAATGTGATTTCTTCGATAGTGTGATCGGGTCTCCGACGTTTCCTTCGATCCCCGAGTGGCTTGATAAAAACTATAAGAAAAAGAAAATAAAGAGAGTAAGCACTAGGCTTAGTAAGCTTACAAGCAAATAAATTACAACATTCAGCATAATGAATGATTATACATAATGTCACCTAGCCTCATAAACTTTCTTTACTTCTCATTTTCTACCTTCTTCTTTACTTACTTACCTTCTTTCTTACCCGACCTTTCACTATTCATAAATATAATCTACCTTCCCTTTTGCTGATAATTCACTGTAATTTAACGTGTACAATGACCCATTGAACCACTCGGAATACTAAGGATACTTTGAGGTCGTTCTGCTCTATCAATATCTCGCCAATGCCATGTCTTCGACATGGACTTACATAAATTATTCCTGTCTCCAATGCCATATATATATCTAATATGGGCTTACATGGCTCATTCCTGTCTCCAAAGCCATATATCTGATATGGACTTACATGGCTCATTTCATCTCCTGTCCTCTGTCTGTCAACCCCAATATCCTAATATTCCTAAGGTTCAAACGGGACTTCCTAATGCTTTTTCTCTGTCACTACTTTTTAATTCGACTTCAAATATTCTCATAAAATAAGTATATAAATGCTGAAATTTACAATAATAATGTAAAATAAAAGAATATTGCATTCATTTCTTCAGAAAACTTACCTCGTATGCAAAAATAGCTACTTTTACCATTTCGTCCACAACTTGGTATTTTCTCCATTTTAGCCCGAATTTCAGTTTTCCTTGCTCTATCATTTAAAATATAGTCTAATTAGGACTCACATTATTCAAATTGACTCAAAATCATATTTTGGCAAAATTACGATTTTGCCCCTAAACTTTTGCATATTTACACTTTTGTCCCAAAGCTCGTAAATTAAACTTCAGCCTATTTTCTTATGTTTCATGACATGCTGGTCATTTTTTCCTTCTATGGCAGCATCAAATTCATACTCTAACAAGCACTTATGACTATTAGGTATTTTTACCAATTAAGTCCTTTTACTCGTTTTTGCTTAAAACCGAGTAGTACAAATTGTCTAACATAATTTAAAACCTCATATTCTATCATAAAACACCAAAATACACAAATTTCACCTATGGGTATTTTTCCAAATATGAACTCTAGGTTGAATTATTACTAGCATAAGCTTAATCGAGCTACCGGGATTCCAAAAACGTAAAGAACATTAAAAACGGGGCTTGGAATCACTTACTATTGAGCTTGGAAAGCTTGAAAACCCTAGCCATGGCTTCCCCCATGCTAATTTCGGCCTCCATGAAGAAGATGAGCAAAATTGGCTTTTAATTTTTGTATTTTAATTTATTTTACCCCTAAATGACCAAAATGCCCTTACTACTAAACTTTCAAAAATTCCTTCCATGTTCTAATTTTGTCCATGAACTTAAAATTGGTCAAATTGCTATTTAAGACCTCCTAATTAATATTCTAATTCAATTTTATGCAAAATACTTCTAGAACACAAGTTTTGCAATTTATTCAATTTAGTCCCTAATTTCAAATTAAGTACTTTATGCATAGAATTTCTTCACGAACTTTGCACACAATCATGCAAACATATCATAGACCTCAAAATAATAATAAAATAAATTTTTCTACCTCAGATTTGTGGTTTCGTAACCACTATTCCGTTTAGGCCCTATTTCGGGATGTTACATTTCTCCCCCTTTAGGATTTTCGTCCCAAAAATCTTACCGTGAAGAGATTTGGGTACTTGTTTTCACATAGCCTCTTCGAGTTCCCATGTAGCCTCGTCTACCCCATGTAGTCCGACTATCTCTCAAATATACAACTCGCCAACTTGTCAAGTGAAAAATCCATACGAATCGGGATAAAATGAGCCGACTTCGTTAACTTATCAATCACAACCCATACTGCATCTTTCTTTCTCGGTGTAACGGCAAACTGTCACAAAATCTATAATAACTCGATTCCAATTCCACTCGTGGACTAGCACAGTCGCAATAAACTGAAGGTACCGATGTTCGGCCTTTACTGTTGTGGATCAAACATCTAGAAACAAACTCTGAAATGTCCTTTTTATTCCTACCCACCAAAGACATTTTCTTCAAATCATTATACATCTTTGTACTACCCGGATGAATAGACAAAAAAACTACTATGTGCTTCTGTAAGATCTTTCAATAAGCTCATCATTCTTGATGACACACACACCCTGGGTGATAATCAATCACTAGCTCATAATCTTTAATCAACTATAGCCATCTTCTTTGCTTCAATTTCAAACTTTTGTGATCAAGTGAATATGTGGCACTTCTCACCGCATAAATGATGTCTCCAAATCTTCAACGCAAAAATAATAGCAGCTAGCTCTAAATCATGTGTCGGATAGTTCTTCTCATGTGGCTTTAGCCGTCTAGAAGCATAAGCAATTACCTTCCCTTCCTGCATAAGTACACAACCAAGTCCATTCATGGATGCATCACTTTGTAAATCACAAACTCCTTACTGGTTCTCGGTTGTACTAAAGCAGAGCTTTAGTCAACGATGCTTTTAACTTGTCAAAACTCGTTGACACTTCTCATCCATTCAAACTTGATATCCTTTCGCAGAAATCTTGTCAACGGGTAGCTATCATGGAAAATCCTCTACAATATCCTAAAAGACCAAGAAAACTTCTAACTTCGATATATTTCTAGGAGGCTTCCAATCAACAATGGTTGAAATCTTGCTCTGGATCAACCTTAATACCTTCACCTAGTCCGGAAAATGCGATCTTGGGACATCCGACTCTTTAACTCATGATCGATAGTATCCGGATCTCAAATCTATCTTGGAGAACACAAGAGCTCCCTTGTTTCAATTCCAGAATTCCTTTCTCTTACGGTCAATAAACCCACGATGATGTACTTTTTACGAAATTCCTCCTAAAAGAAATCCCAAGTGATCCTCTCCTTTGGTACAACTGATACAAGTGTCTTCCACCAGTAGTAGGTTGAGTCTCTAAGAAGTGATATTACACATTTCATACATTCCTCGGGTGTACAAGATAATTCATCAAAGACTCTGATAGTATTTTCTAACCAAAATTTTGCTCTTTCTGCATCATTATGTTTTGTTGCTCGGAACTCTTTTGCCCCTTGTTTCCCGATTCTATCAACTGGTGGCTTTTCTCTTATCATTGTACCTGTGACTGGGGAAGCTTGAGCTACATGGGTAGCTTGAGAGTCATGAGGGGGTGGAGGTCTAACTACTGGATTCGTACGAACGAACTCGGCAAACCAATTATTCAAAGCTTGGAAGAGAGCTTCTCGAGTCACTCCTCCCTGAATAACTGTTACTGGCCTATTCTCAGATGGCGCTACCCCTTCCGCGGAGCAGGCGCATTATTTTCTACATCATCATCACCAGCTCGCTCGGGATCCATTACAATAAAACAAAATATTTAAAAATCGTCAGGAGTCGTCACACTATCAAAATACAGGTATGGCATGTATAGCTAGACATTTACTCACACTAACTGCTCCGAGAACCGACTAAACCTGTTCGATACTGCACAATAAATGTAACGCCCCACGCCCGAAACCGTCACCGGAGTCAAGCTTGAGGTGTTACTAAACTTATCTTACCTTTTAAACAACTCTAAACCACTTATTTTAATTTTCGGAATAAACTATTTTTCTGCGTCATAGCTGCTTAAAAATTCATTTCTCGAGTTTCAAAACTCGAAATTAAGATCCGTAAATTTTTCCTGAAACTAGACTCATATATATATCTACAAATTTTTTTCTAGAATTTTTGACTTATCCAATTAGTACAGTTTATTAGTTAAAGTCACCCCTGTTTCAGAATTCGACTGCACTGACATCTACTTACTACGAACCACTTTTCTCCCTATAAAAAATTAATATAACTATACTGTTTGT
Organism: Gossypium anomalum; assembly: GCA_025698475.1. NCBI lineage: Eukaryota > Viridiplantae > Streptophyta > Magnoliopsida > Malvales > Malvaceae > Gossypium > Gossypium anomalum. Next base: position 48,480,693 of record CM046965.1, read on the forward strand.
TTCTATTAAAACTAGATTGAGTAAGGATTATAACCATATAAATTACACCACCTAATTAATTTTTTACAATTTATGGTGAATTTCCAAAGTTGAAACAGGGGATCTAGAATTTTCTCTGACCCTGTTTCACTAAAACTCAGATATCTCATAAAATATAATACCTTTACCTGTTTTGCTTATTCCATAAGAAAATAGACACAATAAGCTTTAATTTCATATATTATTCACCATTAAACCATGTCTCTACGATTTTTAGTGATTTTTCAAAATCACATTATTTCTGATATTTGAATCTGTTTTTAAGTTACTTTCACATTTTTCTTAGTTTTCATGTGATAGTTACTACTTATTCATACATACAATTAAACATGTATATCATCAGCCATTCTATTAGCTAATCACTAGCAAGTATTTACACATCATTCATTGATCATATCATATCAAAAGAAACCAAGTTCCTATACATGCCATACACAAAACTAAACGTCTAACTATACCAATGTGATTTCTTTGATAGTGTGATCGGGTCTCCGACGTTTCCTTCGATCCCCGAGTGGCTTGATAAAAACTATAAGAAAAAGAAAATAAAGAGAGTAAGCACTAGGCTTAGTAAGCTTACAAGCAAATAAATTACAACATTCAAAGCATAATGAATGATTATACATAATGTCACCTAGCCTCATAAACTTTCTTTACTTCTCATTTTCTACCTTCTTCTTTACTTACTTACCTTCTTTCTTACCCGACCTTTCACTATTCATAAATATAATCTACCTTCCCTTTTGCTGATAATTCACTGTAATTTAACATGTACAATGACCCATTGAACCACTTTCGGAATACTAAGGATACTTGACATCGTTCTCCTGCCTATCAATATCCTGCCAATGCCATGTCTTCGACATGGACTTACATGAATTATTCCTGTCTCCAATGCCATATATATATATCTAATATGGGCTTACATGGCTCATTCCTGTCTCCAAAGCCATATATCTGATATGGACTTACATGGCTCATTTCTGTCCTATCCTGTCCTGTCAACCCCAATATCCTAATATTCCTAAGGTTCAAACGGGGCTTCCTAATGCCTTTTCTCTGTCACTTCGCCTTTAATTCAACTTCAAATATTCTCATAAAATAAGTATATAAATGCTGGAAATTTACAATAATAATGTAAAATAAAAGAATATTGCATTTATTTATCGTAAACTTACCTCGTATGCAAAAATAGCTACTTTTACCATTTCGTCCACAACTTGGTATTTTCTCCATTTTAGCCCGAATTTCAGTTTTCCTTGCTCTATCATTTAAAATATAGCCTAATTAGGACTCACATTATTCAAATTGACTCAAAATCATATTTTGGCAAAATTACAATTTTGCCCCTAAACTTTTGCATATTTACACTTTTGCCCCAAAGCTCGTAAATTAAACTTCAGCCTATTTTCTTATGTTTCATGACATGCTGGTCATTTTTCCCTTCTATGGCAGCATCAAATTCATACTCTAACAAGGACTTATGACTATTAGGTATTTTTACCAATTAAGTCCTTTTACTCGTTTTTGCTTAAAACCGAGTAGTACAAATTGTCTAACATAATTTAAAACCTCATATTCTATCATAAAACACCAAAATACACAAATTTCACCTATGGGTATTTTTCCAAATATGAACTCTAGGTTGAATTATTACTAGCATAAGCTTAATCGAAGCTACCTGGATTCCAAAAACGTAAAGAACATTAAAAACGGGGCTTGGAATCACTTACTATTGAGCTTGGAAAGCTTGAAAACCCTAGCCATGGCTTCCCCATGCTAATTTCGGCCTCCATGAAGAAGGTGAGCAAAATTGGCTTTTAATTTTTGTATTTTAATTCATTTTACCCTAAATGACCAAAATGCCCTTACTACTAAATTTTCAAAAATTCTTCCATGTCCTAATTTTGTCCATGAACTTAAAATTGGTCAAATTTCTATTTAAGACCTCCTAATTAATATTCTAATTCAATTTTATGCAAAATACTTCTAGAACACAAGTTTTGCAATTTATTCAATTTAGTCCCTAATTTCAAATTAAGTACTTTATGCATAGAATTTCTTCACGAAATTTTCACACAATCATGCAAACATATCATAGACCTCAAAATAATAATAAAATAAATTTTTCTACCTCGAATTTATGGTTTCGCAACCACTGTTCCGTTTAGGCCCTATTTCGGGATGTTACACTTTTAGTCATTTTCATCTACCAAGTTTCCATTATTCAAAATTTCACCTTGAATGCTAAATCGAGATGATACAAAATTAGACGATCGGGAAAACTAGATATTGTAATCGAAATCATGACTACGAGCACGCATCAATTAGTTCTTTTGTTATTTTCTAAATTTATTTGGTTTCTTCCTTTTAAGTCACATCAAAATATTTCCTTCTTGAGTCAAACAGCTTAAATTCGATTCTTCTTCTGCTTCATTCACTTCAATTTCTTATCATCTTTTATGAGATGTATGGCACTTTGACTATCACAATATACGATAATTGACCTCTTCTCACTTACTAGTTCTCTAAATAAGCGCTTTAACCAAATTGCTTCTTTTACATCTTCTGTAATTGGCATGTATTCTGCTTCAGTAGACGACAAAACCAATGTAGCTTGAAGTATCGCTTTCCAACTAATGGCACAATTCCCAAAATCAAATAGGCAACCTATGAGATACCTTTTTTTTTATCTAAGTCTTCTTCGTAATTAGAATCAACATATCCGACTAAACCTTTTTGAGTTCTTCCAAACTTTAAGCACATGTTAGAGGTACCTAGTAAATATGTGAAAATCCACTTAACCACTTGCCAGTGCAACTTACCAAGTTGACCATGTATCGGGTAACAACACAAATAGCATGTTAAATATTAGGGCGAGCGCATACCACTGCAAACATAAAACTTTCAACTGCACTTGAATAAAATACTTTTCACATGCACCTTTCATCTTCTTCATTCTATGGGGAATATGGAATTGAGAGTTTAAACTGTGCAGCTAAAGGAGTACTTACCGATTTTGTATCTTGTATCTAAAATCGCTCAAGAATCTTCTTGATGTACTATTGTTGTGTTATAAAAAATTTCCCAAAATGTCTATATTTCAAAATTTCCATCCCCAAAATTTTTTTTGTTGCTCCTAAACCCTTAATCTCAACTTAAAGTTAAGTATGGTTTTAAGACGATCAATTTTAGATGGACTCTTTGTTGCAATTAACATATAATCAACACAGAGAAACAAATATATAAAAGAACCATCATCAAGACACTGTAGATAAGCACAACTATCATACTTACTTAGAGAAAACCAATATTCAACATGAACAAGTCAAACTTTTTATACCGCTACCGAGGAGACTGCTTCAAACTGTACAAAGATTTTTGTAAGAGACAAATATGATCTTCTTTACCTTCAAAATTTATGCCTTCCTATTGCTACATGTAGATGTCCTCCTCAAGGTCATCATGAAGGAAAATAGTCTTTACATCTAACTGCTCTAACTCGAGATTATTTGATGCAACAAGGGCCAAAAGTGCCCGAATGGACGTATGTTTCACAATAGAAGAGAAGACATCATTAAAATCAACTCTCTCCACTTGACCGTAGCACTTTGCAAATAGTCTTGCCTTGTACCTAGTGTCGTTAGGACTTGAACCTTCCTTCTTTTTAAACACCTATTTGCAACCAGCGATTCTTTAACGTATGGGTGGTTTAACTGTTAGTAATAGTGCCCTAGGCCTATTGTATGGATGTTTTATTTTGATTAAATGAATTTATTATTATTATAATTTGCATGTTTAATATATGATAATATCCTTGAATAATTTTATACTAAATGTCCCTAATGGATCGTTCGTTATAGGAACAACAATGAATTAAGATTAGTATAGAGTATGATAGATATTCATGTGATGAATATGTGTTTGAGAAACAAATCATATTCATATGTATTTGTTGAGAATGAATATTGGACTGGCCCATTTTGAGATTAATATATAGATCAAAGTTATAAATTAAATCTTTAAACAGTTGTGTCATTAAATTCGTTAGACCTGAAATCACTATAGTTCTCAATATGAGGAATCGTATGTTTTGACATAATCAAACGTTGTCTTTAACCAGACAACTATAAAAGTTATGCTTGAACATAGTTAGAATCATATTGTCAGATCTGAGTGATTAAGATGGAATTTGTCCCTCTTATTATAAGAGATCTCTAGGCCCCTCGATGATTGAGATTGAAAAATGCATGGCCGTGCTCAAATGAACTGATGGAGATCAATGTCAATCATTTTTTAGTCTAATTGGGTATCAATAAATTAAAGATAGAACGATATAAGGTTGACTTTATCCATGCCTTATACTCTATCTACATATCATGAGACAAAAGGATTTATGTCATGAGTTGTATTTAGGTTGTCTTGGATCATGAGCTTTCATTTAACTTGGGTAGTCATAATGTCTTGCTAGAGACCACTTATGACTTGTGGGTCTACTGCCAATGTTAATTGAACCTATAGGGCCGCACATTAAGAATGAATAAGATTGGTTAAGTTTATCACTCTGTTTAAGTAATTTAAAATGATAAGATTATTTTAAATTACGAGTAATAATCAGTTATTATTTTAATTCAAATTTAATTTTGGAAATTTAAATTTGTAGTCAAAATGATAAAAAATTGTAATTTTGTTACTATTTCCTGTTAAATTCAAAAATAATGATAAACAAAATAAAAATGGGATTTGATATATTCCTTATCAGATGAAGAAATAGAATTTAATTGTTATTTAAAACAGGTTTAGATAAATAATAATTAAAATTCAAAATCAAAACGATTTTATATATTCCTTATCAGATAAGGAAAGGGATTTTAAATTATTTAAAAGAATTTTAAATATTTATACAACTTCAAATCCAGTTTTACCCAACCCTATATATATGTGATATGAGTACACTTCTCCAGTAACACAAGTTTTTACCTATCAGCCGTTTGAGAGAATAAAAAAAATGTTTTGAGAAAATGAAGTTGGAACTAGCATTCCTTTCAACCGTTCATCATTTGTTCGAGTGTGGATAGTTGTAGAGGGTGGTCGTCTTCCAACAAGGAAGCACATTTGGAGATCCAATTTAAATCAAGTGTTAGTATTTGGAAGTTTAACAAAATAAGGTAATTTTTGTTATTCCCTTTTCGATTTGTACGTATTGCATGAGATCGTTGATAGTTTATGGGATACCAATTTTATTTTCCTCCGCGTTATGTTCGTATGAGATTCGAACTCTATCCTATATATCAACATTAACTAGCCTCCAAGTCTCGTTCTTTTGAAGCGATTTCATTTCTTCTTCCATTGCAACAAGTCATTTTCTAGAATCGGAGGCTTGAAATGCCTCATAATAATACAAAGGATCGGTTAAATCAATGCTCTTGGTAACACTTAGAGCATAAGCCACTAGTTTCCCTTTACAATATTTCTGTGGTGGTTAGATTTCACGCCTTTTCCTATCACGAGCCAATTTATAATTAGTTAACTGAGATGGTGAGGGTACCTAAGGGTTGAATGGAGCCCAAATAGATCTAAAATAGCTTCAAACTTGCAAGAATCAGAATTTTGTCATGTCATGTCATGGCGATGCCGTCTAACTCTTTGTCGAGACGAGACCTATGCTCGTAGCATCGTTGCGACGTTGTGAATTTTCTCGTCGAGTGTCGCCTGTTGTTTTGACTTTTGAATCCACCTTGCTCGAGACAATCTGATTTGTTGTGTCTTTGAAAGTAAAAGTCCCTTTTTTCTGATCAAAACATGACAAATTCATCAAACGTAACATCTCTGTTAAAAATTATTTTGTTAGATTTTGAATACCATAACTTAAAACCTTTTGTAGTAGTAAAGTGTCCTAGAAAGATACATTTAATGACACTTAGTTTGAACTTTCCTTGGCTAACTTTAGCATAAGTAGGACAACAAAAAATTTTAAGATTAGAAGAATTTGGAGGATTACCTGACCATATCTCATTTAGAAATTTACCATTCAATGCTCAATGAGGAGATCAATTTACCAAATAAAATGCCAGGTTTTCTACTTCGGCCCAAAATTCCTTCCTTAAGTCTTCATTAGAAAGCAGACATCAAACCTTTTATAACAAGGTTATATTCATTCTTTCTACAACTCAATTTTTTTGCGAAATTCCAACAATGATTTGATGTCTTTCAATTCTTTCTCATTTGCAAAAATCATTAAACTCTAACGAACAGAACTCAAGACCATTATCCGTTCACAACCACTTCACAGATTTTCTGGTTTGTTTTTGTAATAGTGTTTTCAACTGTTTCAAGATTCCGAAGAATTCGCTTTTCTGTTTCAAGAAATAAAACCAAACTTTTTTAAATTGATTATCAATAAAAGTTAGGAAATATATTTTACCTCCTTTTGAGATGTCAAAAGCTGGACCCATAAATCAGAATGAATGTACTTTAAAGTCTCTTTTGCTCTGTGCACTGTTGAATCAAAACTGACTTGGGTTTGTTTCCCAAAAATGCAATGCTCACAGAAACCTAACTTACCAACTCCTTGGCCTTTGAGAAGACCTTTATTCTCAAGAATTTTATAGCTTTCTTACTCATATAACCTAGTCGAATGTGCCAAAGTTTGGTTGAATGGAATTGGTAGAGAGAGTCACATCGTGTCATCGCGACATAGTGGCGATTTCATCTTTTCTTTGGTAATCGCAGCCACACCAGTAACTATTGACAAATGAAAAATGTATAGGCTACCCTTTTCTGCCCTCTAATCATAACAAGATCCCTACGAGAAACTTTTAAGCCATTTGACTTAATGACTATCATGTAATCTGTAGAATCCAAAATTCCCAATGAGATAGATTTTTCTTTAAATGAGGAACATACCTGACATCTGAAAGTGTCTGAATAATTCTTTCGTATATCCTAATTTGTACTATTTGATTTCAGATATTTTACATGGAGAGTTATTCCCTATTAGCACAACTCCACCTTCAACTAAATTGTACGTGGAGAACCAGTCCTTGTTGGGGCACATGTGATAGGAGCACCCTGGATCTTAGATCCATTCGAAAGTAAGGTGAGAGCTTTCACTCATTGACACTAATAATAAATCATCAACTCTATCCTCTACTACACTAGCATCAGCACCTTTGACTTTCTAGTTATCTTTCTTGCCATTTTCGGCATCCCTTTTGATTTTATTTTAAATTTTCTAACATTCTGCCTTAACGTGGCATACTTTTTTACAATAGCCATAGTATTTGTCACAATCTCTTGATTTGGACCTTACTTTAGACCTATTTTAATCTATCTTTCTAGTTTGTTATCTGCCTCTTGCAACTAGAACTGAGGCTTGCCCTTTTGATTTTTTGTTTTGGCCTAACCCATTGTCAAGTTTATCCGTACTCAGATGATTCCCCTTCATATCCTAAAATGAGAGGTGATCTCTCCCATAAATCAGAGTTTCCCTTAAAGTTTTATAAAAAGAGGCAAAGAGCATAACAACAACATAGCTTGGTCCTTGTCACTAATCTCTACTTCAAGATTCTTTAAGTCATTAAGAAGGATAACAAACTCACTAATATGATTTTGATGGACTCACCTTCGGCCATTCTGAATGTGTAAAGACATTATTTTAATACTAACCTATTGGCCAAAGATTTCGTCATATATAAGGCTTCTAGTTTCTTCCATAATGCAGATGTTGTTTTCTACTTCAAAACCTCCTATAACACATCATTTGTGAGTCATAACAGAATAGTGGATAAAGCCTTTTCATCGAGCTCTTCCCATTCTAGCTGATTCATATCTGCGGGCTTCTTTCCTATAACGATCTTTTTCAAGCCTTTCTAAACCAGTATTGTTGTCATCCGAACTTACCACAAACTAAAAATTTCAATTATGTCGAAGTTCTCAATATCAAACCTTGACGCTGTGATCTCTGAATGAGTTGACTGCGAAAATCGAACTAGCTCGGATACTAGTTTGTAGGGGATAAACCCAATTAAACAGTGAACAAAGTGAAGAAAATAAGAATCAAAAAGATCGAACACGCAAATTTTATGTGGAAAAGCTTCTCAAAAGAGGATAAAAAAATCACGGCAAAAAGGGGATTTCACTATAATAAATAAGAGTCCAAAACATAGAGAGAATCAAAAGACAAACCCGAAGCCCCATAAGAAATACCCTTTGAAAACAATGAACAAAATTGTCTCAATTTAAATATTTTTTGTTGTGTAAAACCTAGAGTAATTAACACTTATTTATAGGCTAAAATTCGTAGTGTATATGACCGTAAAAACTCTAGGTTAATTAAAGTTTAAGTGAGAATCTAAAAATAAAGTTTAAGTGAGAAAATAAGCCAAAATAAACTTTGGTCAAAATAAAAGCCATTGTTCCAAATTTAATAAAAAATAAGAAATAGTTGTTGTAATGTAATACATTAAATACAACCATTTACTAAATAATAACAAATCATTGTTATAATGTAATACATTTTAGCTTATATCAAATTTAAAATCTCAATCAAGTTTTTTTATTTATACATGCAAGTAACTTGTGCATTCTATGGGTAAATAAAACTAGTTTTATAAATATAATAAATACAATAAGTATAATTTTATTTCATCCAATGGTCCAAATTAATTCCCACTTAATAAAGTAAATCCATTGAATCAAACTCAACAGACATGTTCAAGGGTATTTTGATAATTTTACTAAAATATCTCACTTGAATAATAACCATTTCCCTTTTGTGGTCTCTAATATTCACTTTTGAACTATTTTTCACTTTTGATAAAATTCTGACTCTAGTCCTTTCAATTTTTCCCATTAATTCAATTTAATCCAATCATCTTTTGAATTTTACTCTTTTACCCTTTTACTTTTAACTTCACATTTAATCTAAACCCTAGATTAATACCTTACAATAAAACACTTGTTTTAACTTTCCCTAGTATACAATACTCATATCTACTATTATTCATATATGACATTTCATTTATCGAAGAAATTTATTATGCATATTCCCAATATAGTACCATTTATATATCTTAGTATGGTCATGGTTGTTAATATGACGATGAATATACCTTTAATATTGACAGAGTTGCCTTGAGACTATTGATCGCAAGAGAATGCATGAAAACCAAGCCATTCTTTGCATATGATTGTCCAAGATAGGTGCTCTTATTTTGTTTGCAGTTTGCCTCCAACTCTTTTATTGATCCCGATTCAATTGTGGGATTTGAGGCTTGCACTTTATGTTTATTTAACACATTTCATCATATAATTAACTATTATATATAAATTTGTATACTCAAAATATATAAACTATAAATTATAATTAAAATACAAGAAAAGGACAATCATAATTTGGATCTAAAAATGAATATTCTAAACTAAAATTTAAATTTAGTATTAAATGACAACTATTAAAAACAAATGTATATAAATCAAATGCAACCAATGTTTGAGAGATTATCAAATGACATGCAAGCGTACACAGTTGTAAATAAGTAATAAAGTAGTAAGTATAGAGTTATCGTCTTCATAGGGACTGTATATGTGAATCAATAATTTCAAAATTAATTATTAAACACTTTGATGAGTAAAGAAGATTTGGATGTGAGGATTTAATTAATGACTTAAATAAACTAAACTAAGATTGTAAAACAAATTAAATAACAACATAAAATAGAATGGCAATAGAAAAGTTTAACTCTAAATTCAACAACAATGACATGAAAGGCTAGAATAATCATTTCTCTTTCACATGCAATAATTGCAAACAATGCAACAAAATTTTACTATTAATTCGTGCCAATATGATGATTTATTAACCCAATTTCTTCAAGTTGTACCCTTGTCTCGAAGTCCTACATGTAACAGCGATTTAGACCCTAATTGGGACAGTGGTTTCGGGACCACGAATTTGAGTCAGAAAAATATTTAAAAATTATTTTCTATGTTTATTTTGTGTGAATTTATATCTGTGAAATTTTTGTGATTTAATTTTGTCGTTTGGGTGTCCGATTAAAAAAAAGGACTTAATCGCATAAATTAAAAATTTGGTAGTTTAATATATAAATGGCCAAATTGTTAGTGGCTTCCTAGATTGAAGGATTTAAGTGGTAAATAGCCCATTGACACATTGAATGGACGACAATAGGCTTTTATCATGTGACTTTGTTATAAGTTTAATATGGTTAAATTAGTAAACTAATAAAATAAGTTAGTATAATATAAAATATATCATAAAAACATAGTGCTCATATTTTAATCCACCATTGTCGAAACTAAATAAGAAAGAAAGAAGAAGAAAACCTAGTTCGGCCATCTTCCAAGCTTAAATCAAGGTTCGTTTTTAGTCGGTTTTTGATAATCTTTTTGAGATCGTTGCTTCGAGTACTACAAAACCCAAGCTTTAATTTTTGATTTTGATGAATATTTTGAGTTAAGCCATTGTTGATAACTTGTGATTTTTGTTGTTTGATGGTGAAATATGAAAGATATGTTTTAGATTAACATATTTTGTGTTGGAGTTTTTGATGATTTTGAGTAATTAGGACTAAATTGCAAAAATAATAATTTGAGGGACTAAAATATGAAATTAATGAAATATATGGGCTTGTATAGATATGAGTACCATTCGGCCTAACATGGGTACTTGGAAATTTTGTGTATTTTGTGTTTTGTGTAATAGGGATTAAATTGTAAAAATTGAAAATGTCAGGGGTAAAATGGTAATTTGCCCATTTATGTGTTTTTGGACTAAATTGAATGAAAATATGTTTGAATGAACTTAATTTGAATATGTTTAGATCAAGAACCAAAGAAATCGGATTTGGACCGGGGAAAAATGAAAGTTGTCGACTAGCAGCCCTGTCTCGTTTTACTACGTCCGAGGTAAGTTCATAAGCAAATACACGTATTTAGTTTTAAATAAATACAAAATATACATGCTGAAATGAAATTTATGATTTTATTTAAGCTATAGCCGAATATAATTTATCTTAATTACTGTGTTTCCGATATTGTTTTGACTGAGTTACGAAGCCCGAAAGCCCCATATGAACCTTAGGAATAGTTAGGATACATATGTCATGACATAGGATTCCAAATTATGTGTGTGAGTAAGACCATGGCATTGATATATGATTCCGATCTGTGTCTGACTACATGTAAGGCCACGTCTGGGATGTTGGCAGTGCACGATTATGTGATTATCCGGGTGTCCTATCAAATTCTGAATGGTTCATCGGGCAAGGGTAAATCAAGTTCGAATGTGTTAATTGAGCTATATACCAGGTATGAATTAATATGTTACTTACTTGAGGTAAGATACGTAAACACCATGGCTATATATTATAAATCTTGTATGGTGCAAATAAAGTAGAAAATGTGTATGCTATGTGTATTTGGCTTACTAAATGAATAATTAGTATGTCATGAATAACCTATATACATGTGTAAGTATGATATGGTATTCTCGGTTATGTAATTAATATATGTTTATGCAATATTATTATTTCGATATTCGAAATTTTACATTTGGATGAATATGTAATGCCCCGTACCCGAGACCGTCGCCGGAGTCGAACACGAGGTGTTAACAGACTTAATTCATTACTTTAAACAGCTCAAACAATTTATTTTTAAAATTTTTAGTCAAGCCAGTAATCTGGTCACAGTCTCTTAAAAGTTCATATCTCGAGTTCTGAAACTCAAAATCCAATTTCGTAAATTTTCCCTGAAAATAGACTCATATATCTATTTACTAATTTTTTTATAGAATTTTTCGTCAATCAAATTAGTACATTTTATTAGTTAAAGTCTCCCCTGTTTCAGGGTTCGACTGCTCTGACCTCTGTGTATTACGAATCAGATATCTCCCTGTAAAGAGTTTCAATGACTATGCCATTTATTTCTAATAAAACTAAACTCAATAAGGAATCTTTACATATAAATCATGACTTCTAATTATCTTTGAAAAATTTATTGTGAATTTCCAAAGTCAGAACAGGGGATCCAGAAATTGCTCTGGCCCTGTTTCACAAAAATTTAAACATCTCATAAAATATAACTCATATACCTGTTTTGTTCCATCCATATGAAAATAGACTCATCAAGATTCAATTCCACAACTTATTCATTATTTAATTCCATTTCTACTATTTTTAGTGATTTTTCAAATTCACGTCACTACTGCTGTCTGAATCTATTTTATGGTAAATTTTACCCATTTCATGGTTCCCATGGATTAGCTAGCAATTTAGCATACATAACACCAAATATGATCATGATTAGCCATTCCAATGGCTAATCGTTACCAAGAATTTCCATACCACTTAATAACCATATCATAAGACCATATATACAAAATGATTATAATGCTATACCTGCCATACTCAAAATATACAAGCCATTATGCCAAGATGGTATACGGATAGTGTGAGCGTGCCTTCGACCGTTTTCGATTTCCGAGCTGGCTTGTCAACTCTACAAGGAATGAAAAGGAGGGAGTAAGCACAAATGCTTAGTAAGTTCACATACAAATAGCAAGTAACACAACTATATAAGCAAACATAAACATCATTTGCATGATCATCACCGAGACATTCATATCACATTTTCATTTATCATCTTACCATATTGTTGTTATATCGAGTTTTCAACCCGAGGGTTAAGTACATACCTGTTCAAAGTATCCATTTCACACACTTACCAATACGTCCCTTTCATCTCGAGTATTCCTCCATTTGAGTAGAATTTTACCCATTGAACACATCGGAATATAATTCAGATACATGGAAAGTTTGCACATAAGTGCCACATATGTAGCCAAGCTACCATGTAACCCGCCCATAAGTGAACTCGAGCGCAACTCAACGAGCTTGGGCGTTCGCATCCACAAGTGAACTCGGACTCAACTCAACAAGCTCGGATGCCTAGTTACATCTCTCGAACTCGGACTCAACTCAACGAGTTTGGACATTCGCATCCATAAGTGAACTCGGACTCAACTCAACGAGTTCGGATGCCCAAATATCCCAGTGACATGTCACTTGTATCCTAATCTATTCCTAAGGTTCAAACGGGCTTTTTCCCTCGATCTGACATTAGCCGTCTTCCACAGAATGTCGGAACCGATACTCGGTAGCAATTCATATTTATCAAGTAGTAAACATAATTTGCATATTACTCAACATTAACCACAAAGCATAATATTTCACGATAAAAAAATCAGCATATCATATAATTAACATCAATAACTTAAAAATAACAATTATGCTACATTATTTACACATGAACTTACCTCGTATGTGAAAATGGCTACTTTTACCATTTCGTCCACAACATGGTATTTTCCCCATTTTAGCCCGAATTTTAGTTTTCCTTGCTCTATCATTTAAAATATAGTCTAATTAGGGCTCACTTTATTCAAATTAACCCAAAATCATATTTTGACAAAATTATAGTTTTGCCCCTAAACTTTTGCATATTTACACTTTTGCCCCAAAGCTCGTAAATTAAACTTCAGCATATTTTCTTATGTTTTATGACATGCAGAACATTTTTCCCTTCTATGACAACATCAAATTCTCACTCTAACACATAGTTATGAACAATAACAATTTTTACTGATTAAGCCGTTTTACTCATTTTTGCTTAAAACCGCTTAGCAAAAGTTGTTTAACATAATTTCAGCCTTCATATTCTACTATAAAACATCAAAATAAACACATTTCACCTATGGGTATTTTTACAAATATGAACCCTAGCTTAAATTATTGCTAGAATAAGCTTAATCAAGTTACCGGGATTCCAAAAACGTAAAGAACTTAAAAAACGAGGCTAGAACGGACTTACAATCGAGCTTGGAAGCTTGAAAAACCCTAGCCACGGTTTCTCCTTGCTATATTCGGCCATGAGGTTGAAGATGAGCAAAATTGGCTTTTAATTTTGTATTTTAATTCATTTTACCCCTAATTGACCAAAATGCCCTTACTACTAAACTTTCCAAAAATTCCATCCATGTCCAATTTTTGTCCATAGACTTAGAAATTGGTAAAATTGCTATTTTAGACCTCCTAATTAATATTTCAAAACAATTTCATACTAGAAACTTTTAGAATGCAAGTTTTGCAAATTTTTTGATTTAGTCCCTAATTTCAATTTAAGCACTTTATGCATAAAATTTCTTCACGAAATTTTCACACAATCATGCAATCATATCATAGACCTCAAAATAATCATAAAATAATTATTTCTATCTTGGATTTTGTGGTCACAAAACCACTATTTCGACTAGGCCCAAAATCAGAATATTACAACTCTCCCCCCCTTTTAGGTAGTTTCGTCCCCGAAAATCTTACCGGAAAAGTGGTCTTCACTTTTAATCTCATATTCGGTGCTGAAGAACTTTCACTTAGGCTATACCTCCAATACATCTCTTTAATTTCTCATATGGTCTAAAAGCTTACAGTCCTCAACTCTCAACTGTTTTCTTAAATTTGCAACCCTTCTCAGTTTCCCATGATATCATGACATAAAACCAGGATCTTAACTTGATTAATGGAGACCGGAATTCCAAGAAATCCAACAATCAAAGAGACCTGAAATTCCATGAATCTGATGAGTAGGAATTCATTCAATACCGATATGATTTATAGATTTCTCCAAACATTTAAGAATAGGATACATCACATTTTCCTCTTTCTGCCATTGAAATAATTCTGATATGGCCTCAAGAATAATCCTTCTCATTTCCATCCCAATATCAACATTGACAAGGATAATTTTGATAGATCCCAATGCTCAACTTTAACCTCTTTAACAACTCAGATTTTATGTAACATCGAATGCTCTAAACTATCACATTACCTCACTGTCTTGAAACACATCACAATTCATACAACAGTACATTAGTGAAAGTCAGGAAGTCTTTGCTCAATGTAGACTAGTCTAGTTCAGATGCTTCGGTTACCAATATTCTCATCTATCCGAACTCTGTCAACATGTAATAAACTTTTCAGCTTTCATAAGATGAAAACCTTATCATTCGTAGTGACTTTAACTAATATCCAACTCTTTCTAATAAATATACACTTCTCGTTTAGACTATTTACTCTTTTATCAGTACAAAAATGAAATTCTATTATCAGACTTGAGAAAAATAATCCTGACATAATTGTCACATGAAATCTTTCAAATAAATAATTCACCATACCGATCAAAACTCGCGCTTTTATCACCTATGCCTTTATCGATGTCAAATCCTTACACGTAAATTAGAAAAAATCCCAATACTAAAATCACCACATTACCAAGATCAAATTAGAAGTATAGTCATATTTGACATGATTATCACGAGTGAAGAACGCACTTGAACATGAGTCGTAATTGACAAATTATGGAACAAAGATAACAAGAAAACCGAATAAAGAAATCCAAGATAGAGAAACCCTAATAAAGAAATCCGAATAAAAAGATCCGGGATAAAGAAACCCAAGATACGATACTATGCCAAGAATCGAAAACCAAACTCATAGAGAAAATATAGAATACCCCGATAATTCTTCAAAGAAAGAAAGTCCAAAAGAAAACATCATTTAATCCCACTGAAATCAAATATAACAAGATCAATATATCTTTCCATACATATATATCAGATGAAGCATCAAGTAAAAGAAACAGAATTATAATATCATATGTATTTTCTCATCAATTCTTATCAGACGAAATGAAATAGAATACCCGATGAAATAGAGCAATATAAATTATAAACCAGTCAAACTACCAATGCTTTCATCCAACACCAGAATTAGAAGACATTCCCATATAACAAGAATTTCTTCAGAAGATCAATAGCCATAGAAATATTTCTGAGAACGGGTAAACACATAGAACATCTCAAAAGAGATCACTAAATCTGTCCAGTCCATAATCACACACTCGGATAGTTCATATTTCAAATATCATTTCCCCAACTAGTTCTACCGTCACAAATTTCATATTAAACCATTCACTAAAGAAGGCCAGTTCTGAATAAATTTCGATTTACACTTTTCTCGACCTTGCACCTGAGTAATTCAATTTACCAAAGAGAATTCTTTCTCTAATTGGGACAATGGCATAACTCCAATAATCTTTACGTCAATCCGATACTTTCATCGCTCTAACTTTACTTATCAGCTCATTTTCAATCTCTCGATCATACTTATAATTATTCTATCATCGAACTCTTTGGGTTCTCAACCGAAACTTATTCAATACAAATCTCATGAAATTCCATTATAAGTACCACTTCGGTAAGGGGAGGGGTTGTAGGACCTCTCGACTCGACTTTCTTATACATACACATATGACACAACTTCCATCATCATAGCAACATCATCAAAATCATGTCATTCATTCAGCAATGCAACATTCATGTTGGCTTACACAAATTTTCCTCTTGTCCCATTTAGACAATATACTTATGCATACATTCTATGTTTTCTAGATAGCTTTACTTATCCATTCATTTAATTAAATTAATTCATGTTCATGACATCATATAGGGCCAAACAAACATAGATATTTGCATCACAATCACAACTTTCATTTAGTGCATCATGTACATGTCATTACAATCATATAATTCACCCAACAATTTAACATAGATAAGTTCATTTCATTATAATCCTTTATCTCATAAAAATTATATATCATTAGCATTCATCAACATTCGACGTCCAAATCAAGACAAGGACATTTTCATTCATATCATAATATTATGACTTTTATTCATACCTCTACTACTTTCTATTTATTTCGTTCATCTTATCAAGAAGTAAGCCATATACACTACATCATATGAGCATTAAGCAAATATGGATATTTATCACATATGTATCATAAACTTTTATTCATACCTTTCTGAACCGAGACTTATCATAATCATAATTTTACTCAAATACCTTCACATAACATTGAATATGGTCGGCGCAGCTCGGTTGGAGAGTACCCTGTCTAAATAAGACGGTACTCATATGCGTCGGAAGACATCACACTATCACAGATCAGTGGTATGTATAGCTAAATTTTTACGCATGCTAAGTTAGTCCGAAAACCGACTAAACCTGCTCTGATACCACCAAATGTAACGCCCGTACCCGAGACTATCACCGGAGTCAAACACGAGGTGTTAACAGACTTAATTCATTACTTTAAACAGCTCAAACAATTTATTTTTAAAATTTTCAGTCAAGCTAGCAATCTGCGTCACATTCGCTTAAAAATTCATATCTCGATTTCTGAAACTCGAAATCCAATTCCATAAATTTTCCCTGAAACTAGACTCATATATCTATTTACTAATTTTTTTATAGAATTTTTGGTCAATCAAATTAGTACAGTTTATTAGTTAAAATCTCCCCTGTTTCAAGGTTTGACTGCTCTGACCTCTGTGTATTACGAATCCGATATCTCCCTGTACAGAGTTTCAATGACTATGCCGTTTATTTATAATAAACTAGACTCAACAAGGAATCTGTACATATAAATAATGACTTCTAATTATCTTTGAAAAATTTATGGTGAATTTCCAAAGTCAGAACAGGGGGTCCAGAAATTGCTCTGGCCCTGTTTCACAAAAATTTAAACATCTCATAAAATATAACTCATATACCTGTTTTGTTCCATCCATATGAAAATAGACTCATCAAGCTTCAATTCCATAACTTATTCATTATTTAATTCTATTTCTACTATTTTTAGTGATTTTTCAAATTCACATCACTACTGCTGTCTAAATCTATTTTATGGTAAATTTTACCCATTTCATGGTTCCCATGAATTAGCTAGCAATTTAGCATACATAACACCAAATATGATCATGATTAGCCATTCCAATGGCTAATCATTACCAAGCATTTCTATACCACTCAATAACCATATCATAAGACCATATATACAAAATGATTATAATGCTATACATGCCATACTCAAAATATACAAGCCATTATGCCAAGATGGTATACGGATAGTGTGAGCGTGCCTCGACCGTTTCCGATTTCAAGAGACATTCATATCACATTTTCATTTATCATCTTACCATATTGTTGTTATATCGAGTTTTCAACCCGAGGGTTAAGTACATATCTGTTCAAAGTATCCATTTCACATCAATTACCAATACGTCCCTTTTATCTCGAGTATTCCTCCATTTGAGTAGAATTTTACCCGTTGAACACATCTGAATATAATTCGGATACATGGAAAGTTTGCACATAAGTGCCACATATGTAGCCAAGCTACCATGTAACCCGCCCATAAGTGAACTCGGACTCAACTCAACGAGCTCGGGCGTTCGCATCCATAAGTGAACTCGGACTCAACTCAACGAGCTCGGATGCCTAGTTACATCTCTCGAACTCGGACTCAACTCAACGAGTTCGGACATTCGCATCCATAAGTGAACTCGGACTCAACTCAACGAGTTCGGATGCCCAAATATCCCAGTGACATGTCACTTGTATCCTAATCTATTCCTAAGGTTCAAACGGACTTTTTCCCTCTATCTGACATTAGCCGTCTTCCACATAATATCGAAACCGATACTCGGTAGCAATTCATATTTATCAAGTAGTAAACATAATTTGCATATAATTTGCATATTACTCAACATTAACCACAAAGCATAATATTTCACGATAAAAAAATTAGCATATCATATAATTAACATCAATAACTTAAAAATAACAATTATGCTACATTATTTACACATGAACTTACCTCGTATGTGAAAATGGCTACTTTTACCATTTCGTCCACAACTTGGTATTTTCCCCATTTTAGCCGAATTTTAGTTTTCCTTGCTCTATCATTTAAAATATAGTCTAATTAGGGCTCACTTTATTCAAATTAACCCAAAATCATATTTTGGCAAAATTATAGTTTTGCCCCTAAACTTTTGCATATTTACACTTTTGCCCCAAAGCTCATAAATTAAACTTCAGCATATTTTCTTATGTTTTATGACATGTTGAACATTTTTCCCTTCTATGACAACATCAAATTCTCACTCTAACACATAGTTATGAACAATAACAATTTTTACGGATTAAGCCGTTTTACTCATTTTTGCTTAAAATCGCTTAGCAAAGGTTGTTTAACATAATTTCAGCCTTCATATTCTACCATAAAACATCAAAATAAACACATTTCACCTATGGGTATTTTTCCAAATATGAATCCTAGCTTAAATTATTGCTAGAATAAGCTTAATCAAGTTATCGGGATTCCAAAAGCATAAAGAACTTAAAAAACGGGGCTAGAACAGACTTACAATCGAGCTTGGAAGCTTGAAAAACCTATCCATGGTTTCTCCTTGCTATATTCGGCCATGGGGTTGAAGATGAGCAAAATTGGCTTTTAATTTTGTATTTTAATTCATTTTACCCCTAAATGACCAAAATGTCCTTACTACTAAACTTTCCAAAAATTCCATCCATGTCCAATTTTTGTCCATAGACTTAGAAATTGGTAAAATTGCTATTTTAGACCTCCTAATTAATATTTCAAAACAATTTCATACTAGAAACTTCTAGAATGCAAGTTTTGTAAATTGTTCGATTTAGTCCCTAATTTCAATTTAAGCACTTTATGCATAAAATTTCTTCACGAAATTTTCACACAATCATGCAATCATATCATAGACCTAAAAATAATCATAAAATAATTATTTCTATCTTGGATTTTATGGTCACGATACCACTATTTCGATTAGGCCCAAAATCAGAATATTACAGAATATGTATGAAATTTTAATATGACTATTTGCCTTTGGAAATTGTTTACTAACATGATAAGTGCCTATGTGAGTATTCGGCCAAATAAGGACTATGTGTGCATAATGTCATATCGATTCTTGAACTTGTTTTAATGGAATGCATACTTGATTATTTGTGACATTTTGGACCCGAAATGTTGATTGATGATGGTTTATTTGTTTATGTAAGTATTCAATCAAGTAAAAGAAATGGTATATGGAAGTGTACCATTATATCTCATATGTGGGTTTAAGCATAAGCTTTGATCATGATACTATAATTTGAGTTAATAAGATAGGTTGAATGTATTATTGAATTATTAACTGCTTATGGCTTACTAAGCTGTAATAGCTTACTGTGTATATTTGTTTCTGTTTTATAGATTTTGGAGTCAAGCTATGAGCTCAGGGACCGTCAGCAAGTTCATTACGCTATCAGCTATTTTGGCACCTTTATAAGTTAAACTCGAATTATGGCATGTATAGGCTGGAATATGGTTTGGGAAATATTGAGCTTTGATTTTCTATTAAGGCCATGCTAATATGGCTTATTTCTATGCTTGTGTTTGGTTCTGGTTTGATAATGGTATAAGTTCATTTGGATTAGTATGCTGTGTGCCATGAATGGATATAGTATGAGTTATTTGTTTGAATGTTGAATTTAGTTAATGACATTGCATGAGGTATGGAGAAATCTATCTTAAGCATGTTTGGCTACTTTGGATGTGTTTTATACTAATTTATTTAGTGAATTAGAGCATTTGATCACCATGTTTAGTCTTAGTCTTATATGTTCTAGTTGTAATGTTTAGTGAAATTACTTTTAGTTATTTCGGTGATGAAATCTATGGATATGTTCATGGCCTTTAGTAGTGGAATTCAGTTATGTAAGGCAAATAATAATAAATAAAATGTCCCATGAATATTTTAATCATTTGTTTGTATGGAATAAAATGTAAAGTGTGGTGTTCAATTTAAGGTAAAAACGCACAATATGTATATGAGTAAAAAGAATGTTCGGCCATGTTGTGTCATAATAAGGTTACATACGTGATTGACTATTAAATTAGGTAATATGTTTTAATCGATTATATTAAAATCTTCATTCGATTATGCCTAGTTATTTCCACTTATGAGTTTATATTTATTAAATGGGTGTGTTAGGTAACCTTAATGTTTGACTTATGAACTATATATTTATATTAATAAAGAAATGTCACGTAAATAAATAAAATAAAAGTATTGGAAATAGTTTCTAATAATGTTTGATGAAGTACGTACGCATAAATTATATATGTTGGTTTTACATTCTATTAATCAAGCTATTAATTTGATGCATGTTCAGTATATAGCTAAATTGTTTAATAGACATAGATTATGTTTTATATTATATCAAGTTAAGAAAAATGACATATTAATATTGAATCTCTGATTTAGATTGTATATTAATGTAATTAAAAATTTCAAATTGTAATATGTTTTGCAAACTTGTAAGATATGTATTATGATCAGTAATGTCTCATAACCCTCATCCGATGATGGATATAGGTTAGGAGTGTTATATTTTATTGGTATCAGAGCTACGGTTTAGTCAGTTCTAGGTCTAACATAGTACGTGTGAGTCTAGCTATACATGCCATAATTATATACTGCGATAGTGTAATGACTTTTAACATTTGAAAATGTGTTTTCATATAGTAAATGGATCCTGACAGAGCTGTAGCTGATGATGTCGAGAGTGTAGCACTTGCTTTCATGCAAGGGACAGCGCCGGTAGATTATCGACCGATTTCGAGTAACCAGGGAGGAGAGACTAGACAAGCCTTTTTCCAAATGATGAATGACTGGTTTACTCAGTATATCTGGACTAACCCGGATGCATAACAACCTCTACCCCTGATTGATCCATCTTTGATGCCTGTTGTACCTCAAGTAAGTTATCCGTTGAGATTATATAAGCCACCTGTTGATAAAATCAGAAAACATGAGGCTGAAGAGTTTAAAGCTACAGATGATGATGATGCTGAGCGGGCTGAGTTTTGGCTTGATAATACTATCTGAGTGTTTGATGAGCTGTCCTGTACCCCCATATGAATGTTTGAAGTGTGCCATATCTGTGCTTCGAGACACAACATATTACTGGTGGAATACCCTAGTATCAGTGGTTCTGAGAGAGCGGGTGACCTAGGAATTCTTTCAAGCAGAGTTCCGTAAGAAGTATATTAGCCAAAGATTTATTGATCAGAAGCAAAAAGAATTTTTGGAACTGAAACAGGGTCGGATGACTGTGACAGAGTATGAGCGAAAATTTGTGAGACTCAGCTGGTATGCTCGAGATGTGTTTCCACTGAAGCCATAATGAGTAAAAGATTAGAAGATGGGCTGAATGAAGACATTAAACTGTTAGTTGGCATACTTGAGATAAAAGAGTTCGTAGTACTGGTTGAACGAGCCTGCAAAGCTGAAGAGCTCGAGAAATAGAAGAGAAAAGCTAATTTTGAAGCTAGAGACTCGCGTAAGAGATCATTCAGTAAGTCAGTCCAGTTAACACCAAAGAAGTTTTGAGATGATTTCAGTCATTCTAGAGCCACTTCGCTACTCCAAACGGGATCAGAATAGACCACCTGCTAGCTCGAGAGCTACCTCGGTAGCCAGTGTGGGTAATGTTAGATCTAATCAACCTTAGTGTGAGCATTGTGGTAAATGACATCCCAACAGTTGCAGATTGCATGATCGGGCCTGTTTTAAATGTGGATCAATAGATCATTTCATTCGAGATTGCCCAGGGTTAGCTGAAGAGAATCCAGTACCGAACACGAGATCGGGTAATACTGTAACTCGGGGAAGACCACCTAGAAATGTGGGTAACGCAAGTGGCAGTCAGAGAGGAATTAAAAATACAGCAAATAGATCTGAGGCTCGTGCACCTGCCAGAGCCTATGCTATACGTGCACGAGAGGAGGCTTCATCCCTAGATGTCATTACTGGTACATTTACTCTTTATGATACTAATGTAATTGCATTGATTGATCCTGGTTCTACTCATTCTTATGTGTGTGAGAAATTAGTATTCAGCAAGACTCTCCCTGTTGAGTCTACTGAGTTTGTGATTAGAGTGTCAAATCCCTTGGGCCGATGTGTTATGGTTGACAAAGTGTGTAAAAATTGCCCCTTGATGGTTCAAGATCTGTGCTCTCCGGCTGATTTAATGTTGTTGCCATTTGATGAGTTCGACATAATTCTTGGTATGGACTGGTTGACGTTACATGATGCTGTTGTGAATTACAAGAGAAAGACCATTGATTTACGGAGTCAAAATGGTGAGATTTTTTGGATTGAATCTAGTGATTTGTATGGTTTACCAGCAGAAATTTCTTCGATGCTAGCTCAGAAATATGTGAGAAAAGGGTGTAAAGCTTATTTTGCCTACGTGCTTCACAGTAAAGTGGCTGAAAGAAACATTGAATCAGTGCCTGTTGTATGTGAGTATCCAGATGTGTTTCTTGAAGAATTACTGGGTTTGCCTCCTATTCGGGAAGTAGAGTTTGTTATTAAGTTACTGCCTGGGATGACTCCGATATCCGTAGCTCCGTACAGAATGGCACCTATAGAATTAAAAGAACTGAAAGCTCAGTTGTAAGAATTGACAGATAGAGGTTTCGCATGACCGAGTTTCTCTCTGTGGGGTGCACCTATGTTGTTTGTGAAAAAGAAAGACGGAACTATGAGAATGTACATTGATTATAGACAGCTCAATAAGGTGACTATAAAGAATAAGTATCCTTTTCCATGGATTGATGATCTGTTCGATCAATTGAAAGGGGCTACAATGTTTTCGAAAATAGATTTTAGATCGAGCTATTATCAGTTGAGAGTTAAAGATTCAAACGTACCAAAGACTTCTTTTCGTACGAGGTATGGACATTATGAGTTTTTAGTTATGCCATTCGGACTCACTAATGCACCTGCTATTTTCATGGATTTGATGAATCAGATTTTCATACCGTATCTGGATCGATTTATGGTTGTGTTTATAGATGGCATTTTGATCTACTCCTATGATGAAATCGAACATGCCGAGCATTTGAGACTTGTGTTACAGACTTTGAGAGAAAAATAGTTGTATGCGAAGTTTAGTAAATGCAAGTTCTGGTTACACAAAGTTAGCTTTCTAGGACATGTTATTTCAGCATCAGGTATTCGGTTTGATCCGAGTAAGATTTCAGCAATACTTGATTGGAAACCTCTGAAAAATGTTTCTGAAGTTCGAAGCTTTCGCAGGCTTTCGGGTTATTACAGGCCGTTCATGAAAGGTTTCTCTATGATTGCAGTTCCGATGATGAAGCTACTGCAAAAGGATGTCAAATTCGAGTGGTCCGAAAAGTGCCAGAAAAGCTTTGATCAATTGAAAGCCCTTTTGACTGAAGCTCCAGTGCTAGTTTAGCCAGAATCAGGTAAAGAATTTATTATTTATAGTGATTCATCTTTAAATGGTTTGGGCTGTGTTTTGATGCAGGAAGGCAAAGTGATAGCTTATGCCTCGTGTAACGCCTCGAGCCTGAGGCCATTACTGGAAACGAACACAAGTTATTTATGGACTTATTTCATTTACTTACACGGTTCATTTTAAATTCGGACATGCTGGCTAACTGCATCACCGCCACTTCAAAAATCATATCTCGAGTTCCGAAGCTCAAAATTTTATTTCGTAAATTTTTCCTGAAACTAGACTCGTATATCCATCTATAATTTTTTTTCTAGAATTTTTGATCAGGCCGAACAGTACAGTTTATTAGTTAAAATCTCCCCTATTACAGGGTTCGACTTCTCTGACCTACATGCATTTCGACTTAGGTAACTCCCTGTACAAAGCTTCAAATCTTATGCCGTTTGTTTCTAAAGAAACTAGACTCAAAAAGGAATTCGTACATATAGGGAATGACTTCTAATTATCTCTGGTTAATTTATAGTTAATTTCCAAAGTCAGAACAGGGGATCCAGAAATCGCTCTGGCCCTGTTTCCCGAAAACCTAAATACCTCTTAAAATCAGACTCATATGGCCGTTTCGTTACTTCCATATGAAAGTAGATTCATCAAGGTTAGATTACATAATTTATTCACTATTTAACTCCATTCTTACTAATTTTAACGATTTTTCAAATTTACACCATTGATGCTGTCAGCATCTGCCTTTAGGGTAGACTTTACCTATTACATAGTTTCCATGATTTAACTAATCCTATAGCATACATAGCACAATTTATGATTGTGATTAACCATTCCAATGGTCAATCATTGCCAAACATATCCACACTTCTCAATAACCATATACATACACGATGATTATAACATTATGATCAAAATATAAACACAAGCCATTTTCGCATGGCTATCCAAATTTGTACAATTCCAAAAGGTGCATGACCAACATCAAAAGGGTAGTCCTATACATGCCATTTCAAAGTTCAACCAAAAATGTACCAAAAAGAAGCTTTGATAGTGTGGACGACTTCGATCATGACAATCCCGAGTCCGATAGCTAACGAACCAAAATCTATAAAACAAAAATCAAAGAAACGGAGTAAGCATTTAATGCTTAGTAAGATTGAGTAAGTAAATTATGCACAACCAAATGTAGCATTCATATGACTAAACAAATAATTTCATACTCACATATCCTCAAAATCATACCTACTTCACATTTCCAATCCTTATATTCATACATAAGAAATCAAATTAACTAAAAGCCTGAAGCTGATTAATCGATGGAGCGAATACTATTTAAACGGAATCAACTATTTCAATGCATATTCGAAACATACCTCATCCATTGGGACTTTTCGAGTGTATTAATTGAAATTATTACAAAGAAAAACCGTTCATTCCCAAACCATGTACCTTCGGATTTGATCGACATAGCTACTTGCTCAAATGCCTTCGGACTTAGCCCCGGTCATGGTAACTCACACAAATGTCGCTCGGATTTAGCCCGGATGTGGTAACTCCACACAAATGCCTTCGGGACTCAGCCCGGATATGGTAACTCGCACAAATGCCTTCGGGACTCAGCCCGGATATGGTAACTCGCACAAATGCCTTCGGGACTCAGCCCGGATATCATCCGAATATATATGCACATAGCAATAATTCATGACATATCTATATTTCGATTTCATAATTAGAACTCAAACACAAATCGCTTATCAGGCATTATCATTTTCGGCTCAATAGCTACATACAAGAGCATGATTTTGATTTACTTAAAACATGATCTAATTGAATCGTAACCTAAGCTCCATTACTCAAAGACTTACCTCGGATGTTGTCGAACGATTTCGACGGCTATTCGACCACCTTTTCTTTTCCTTTATTGGATTTAGCTCCCCTTTGCTCTTGAGCTTAAATTTAAACAAATAAATTTATTTAATTATTTTTCATTTGGGCAATTCCATTCAATACATGTATGTCATAAAATTTTAAGTACAATGATCTTGCTCAATACTATTTAAACACCATGCATTATCGAATTTCATCATCACTATCTAACTTCATATAGAAACACATATCATCCTAGGTTGGTACACAAGTCAAATGCATCATTTAAATTGTCAAGGTCCACAATTTAGTCATATTTCTCTAGCACAGTTTCTTCACTTAAATCAAATTAGCAAGCCCATATAGTCTTTGGCCGAATGCTCACATGGTTAAGTTAATAAATTAATGTTCAATTTTCAAAAGCCAAGATGTCATTATAAAACCTAATACACATGCATACATATACATAAGCTCATGAATCAAGATATAAATTCATATACATATACAAACTATGTGGCCGAATATACAAGATCATATATACACATTACTTCATCTCTACCGGTCACGTTTACTCTACTTAAGCCAAATAAACTTGCACCTAAGGTCCTTGGTCGAACCTCACTAAAAACAAGTCAACCAAAAACTTAGTATTTATCTTGTGTATAACCTCATTTACCTTCCAAAAATCACAAAAACATCAAACCCTTAATGTTTATGTACAAGGCCGAATCTTAACATGATCCAACCTCCAACTCATTCCTTTCAATCACTCACACGGCATTAGTTTCATTCTTTGGACAAATTTAAGCTTGACCATTGTACTCACAAACATTAAAATTTATAATTTGACTACTTAAACCTTTCTCTCTTCAACAATTACTCAAACCCAATCACATTCACATTCGGCCTTGGTACAATAATAAGGTAACCGATTCTTTTCCCTTAGCACCCAATGCTCATATATGATCTTTTGCATAATTCAAACACTCCTCTACCATTATTGATCTAAATTTAACATGAACAACCCCCATTACACTTATTAAGAATCATAGCCGAAAGCCCTAATCAATCCCACAATCACAATTCAACATGGGTCTCCAATATAACTTAGCATTTCATTCAAGCTTAACCTTAACTTCAAAAATTAACATAAATTCTTACCTTAATGTTAGCTTAGCACAACCGAATGCCCTTCTCCCCTTTTTCCTCTTCACATTCGCCAACAAGAAAAAGAACAACTCAACTTTGTTTTCATCACCCTTCAATTTCCTTATTACCCATTATCTTTTTCCTTTTTATTATTTTATAATATAGAAAGCCACTAACTAATAAATAAATACATATTATATGCACATAATCCATCATGGCCGGCCACTACTCTCATAAGTGGAAATTTGACATGCAAACCCTTGGTTTTTTTATAACTTGAACTAATAGATTCTTTTAGATTAACCTATCATATTTCAAAAGTGTCACTCATAAGTCCTATTAACTAAATTCACATTCAATCGACTAAATCGAAACTTAAAACTTTCACACATTCAATATTTACATATTTTAGACAATAAATATTATATTCAAATAATTCGGTGACTCGGTTTAGCGGTCCCGAAACCGCTTTCCGACTAGGGTCACTTTAGGGCTGTCACAACTCTTCCCCACTTAAGAAATTTTCGTCCCCGAAAATCTTACCGGTAAATAGATTTGGGTATCGCTCTTTCATAGAGTTCTCGGGTTCCCAAGTAGCTTCTTCCATCTCGTGTTTGAGCCATAACACTTTTACTAATGGAACCCTTTTGTTTCGCAACTCTTTCACTTCACGAGCTAGGATACGAATCGGTTCTTCTTCATAACTCATATCGGATTGAATTTCAACCTCTGATGGATTAATTACGTGTGATGGATCAGATCTATAATGTCGAAGTATCGAAACATGAAAGACGTTGTGAATCTTTTCAAGTTCAGGGGGCAAAATCAATCTATACGCAACTGGACCAATTCGTTCGGATACTTTATATGGCCTTATGAACCTCGGACTCAGTTTGCCTTTACGGCCAAATCTATGTATCTTTTTCCAAGGTGAAACTTTAAGAAACACTTTGTCTCCCACCTGATACTCAATGTGTTTTCGTTTCAAATCCGCGTACGACTTTTGGCGATCTGTGGCTACCTTCAGACTTTCACGGATTACTTTTACTTTCTGTTCAGCATCTTTAATCAAGTCAACTCCGAAAATTTTTCTTTCACCGAGTTCGGTCCAAAACAATGGCGTACGGCATTTACGCCCGTACAAAGCCTCGTAAGGTGCCATCTTAATAGTTGATTGAAAACTATTATTGTAAGCAAATTCAATCAAAGGTAAATACCGCTCCCATGAACCACTGAACTCGAGGATGCAACATCTCAACATATCCTCAAGTATCTGAATTATCCGCTCAGATTGACCATCGGTTTGTGGATGAAAAGCGGTGCTTTGAATGCAACTTGGTACCCAAAGCTTCTTGCAATTTCTTCCAAAATCGCGAGGTGAATCTCTGATCTCTATCCAACACAATAGAAATCGGTACCCGTAAATCTCACAATCTGAGAAACATACAATTCAAATAATTTATCCAATGAAAAATCCGCACGTCTCGGGATAAAATGAGCCGATTTAGTCACCTATCAACAACAACCCAAATTGCATCTTTCTTACTTGTCGACAATGCAACCTGTATACAAAATCCATCGTGACTTGATCCCACTTCCATTCGTGTATCATGATCGGTGAAGTAAACTCGTAGGCACTTGATGTTCCGCCTTTACTCGCGACATACTAAACACTTCAAACAAAATCAAAAATGTCTCGCTTTCATACCATGCCACCAAAATCGACGTTTGGATCGTTGTACATTTTCGTACTCCTCGGTGAATTGACATTCGGCTACAATGAGCTTCGTTCGTAATCATCAAAATGAGTTCAATTTCTTGGAACACATAACCGACTTCTGAACCTCAAACAATCGTCATCATCAATTTGAAACTCTGATTCCATATTCGGAACACATTCAGCCCGTTTTGCAACCAATTCGTCATCGACTTTCTGAGCTTCACGAATTTGATGCATCAACACCGGTTTGGCCTTTAATTCCGCCACTAACACATTGTCGGATAGAAATGCACAAGTGTACATTCATCGTTCAGTAAAGCAAATAGGGATTTATGACTTAAGGCATCCGCAACCACATTAGCCTTTCGGGTGATAGTCAATGACAAGTTCATAATCTTTTAACAACTCGAGCCAACGCTTTTGTCGTAGATTTAAGTCTCTTTGGGTCATCAAATATTTGAGACTTTTGTGATCCAAAAATACATGGCACTTCTCACCAAATAAGTAATGTCGCCATATTTTCAAAGCAAATACGATGGCAGCTAATTCGAGATCATGGGTCGGATAATTTTTCTCATGTGGCTTTAATTGCCTCGAAGCATATGCCACAACTCGACCTTCTTGCATCAATACGCAACCCAACCCAAGTAGGGAGGCATCACTATAAATGACAAACTCTTTGCCTGATTCGGGCTGCACTAAGATTGGAGCTTCAGTCAAATAAGTTTTCAGTTGATCAAAACTTTTCTGACATTTTTCCGTCCATTCGAACTTAACATCTTTTTGAAGTAGCTTCGTCATTGGTGTGGCTATCATCGAGAAACCTTTTACAAATCGTCGGTAGTAACTGGCAAGTCCCAAAAAGCTCCGAACCTCAGTAATATTTCTCGGAGGCTTCCAGTTAACTATGGCTGAAATTTTGTTCGGATCAACTTGAATACCCGATGCGGATACCACATGACCCAAAAAGCTAACCTCTCTTAACCAGAACTCACACTTACTGAACTTAGCATATAAATCGCTTATCCCGTAAAATTCGCAACACTAATCTCGTGTGCTCAAAGATGTTCGGTCTCATCTCTTGAATAGACCAAGATGTCATCAATAAACACAACTACGAACCGGTCCAAATACTGTCTGAAGATCCGATTCACCAAATCCATAAATACCGCAGGGGCGTTAGTGAGCCCAAACGGCATCACTAAGAACTCATAGTGGCCGTATCTCGTTCTGAAAGCAGTTTTGGGTATATCCGAATCTCGAACTCGCAGCTAATAATAACCCGATCTCAAATCTATCTTTGAAAACACCGAGGCTCCTTTCAGTTGATCAAACAAATCATCAATACGCGGTAACGGATATTTATTCTTTATTGTCACTTTATTCAGCTGATGATAGTCAATGCACAACCTCATGGTTCTGTCCTTCTTTTTCACAAACAATACTGGTGCACCCCAAGGTGAGAAACTTGGTCGGGCGAAACCTTTATCCGTCAACTCTTACAACTGAGCTTTCAATTCATTTAATTCCGTTGGTGCCATACGATACGGAGTTATTGAAATCGGTGTAGTCCCAGGTACAAGCTCGATGCCAAACTCTACCTCCCGAACAGGTGGTAAACCCGGTAATTCTTCGGGAAAAACATCCGGGTATTCACAAACCACTGGTACAGATTCAGGCTTCTTTTCTAACTCTTTGTCATCAAGTACATACGCAAGGTATGTTTCACACCCCTTTCTTACACATTTCTGAGCCAGCATCGACGATATTACCGCTGGCAACCTATTCGAGTCGGTAGACTCGACTCGGATTATCTCGTTATTTACACATCTCAAATCGATGGTTTTTCTTTTGAAATTTACAATTGCATCATGTACGGTCAACCAATCCATACCGAGGATAACATCAAATTCGTCAAACGGTAAAAGCATCAAATCGGCCGGAAAACAGAACCTCGGATTACTAGGGGACATTTCTTGCACACTTTGTCGACAAGCACATAACGACCCAAGGATTTGATTTGACACCGAATTACAAACTCGAGAGACTCAACGGTAGAGTCTTACCGGATGCTAAGGTTTCACATACATATGAATGAGTAGAACCGGGGTCTATCGAGCAATCACATCGAAGATCAAAGAGAGTAAAAGTACCCGTAATAACATCCGCGAAGAAGCATCCTCGCGTGCGCGAGATAGCATAAGCTCTAGCCGAGCACGAGCCTCGATCTGGTTGTAACATCTCTAGATCCTCTCGACCTCCGCTAGCATTCCCGCATTTCTAGATGGTCTACCTCGAGCAAGAGTAGCACCTGCTTCCCCACTGATGTACATTCTCGCCCACCCGTCTCGGGCAATCTTGATAAAGTGGTCACCGATCCACACTTATAGCAGAGCGGTCATGAAATCTACAACTCCCGAATGACATTTACCACAATGTCGACACTCGACTGCCCCGATGATCATTTCCCACACCGCAACCAAGTGACTCGTACTACTCACGGAGGTCGATCGCGATCTCGCCTTGAAAAACCCAAAGTGTCTTTGGATCGCCGAATCATCTCTAAATTTCTTCGATGACTATTGAAAGGGCTTTCCGATAATCTCTTACGAAACTCTTTGGCTCTCATTTCACCTTTCTTTTCTCCTTACCGAGCTCTTCGGCTTTGCAAGCTCGCCGACAAGCACTACAAACTCTCTCGATCTCTAGAATGCCAACATACAATTTTATATCTTCATTCAAACCATCTTCAAAACGCTTTACACATTATAGCTTCAAGAAACGCATTCTCGAGCGCACTCTGGCTAAGCCTCACAAACTTTCGCTCATAATCGAACCATCATGGAACCTTTTTAAGTTCAAGAAATTCTTTTCGCTTTTGATCAATGAATCTCTGGTGATATACTTTTTTTCAAACTCGGTTTGAAAAAACTCCCAAGTTACCCGCTCTCTCGGGCACAATGAAATCAACGTATTCCACCAATAGTAAGCGGAATCACGTAACAAAGAGATAGTACACTTCGCATTTCCTCGGGTGTGCAAGATAGTTCATCAAGTACCGGATAGTGTCGTCCAACCAAAATTCAGCTTGCTCGGCATCATCATTCGTCCGTAGCTTTAAATTCATGAGCCCCGCGCTTTCGGATTCTGTCAATCGGGGCTTGTTTAACCTCATCCGTCGACACGGAGGTACCGCAGGTGCAAGAGAGGTATTAGTTGGGAGTGGGGGTTGTGGAACAGCGGTATTAGTTCGAATGTATTGGTTAAACCAATCATTCATCACATTATAAAAGGCTTGTCTAGCCTCATCGTTTTGATTGCTCGCAACAGGTTGAGAGTCCATCGGCGTTGTCCCGTGCGTGGGAGCAGGCGCTACACTCTCCACATCATCAGCTACCGCTCGATTGGGATCGGGATCCATTACTAACATAAACACACATTTAAACTGTCAGAAATCACCACACTATCAAATAATCACATAATGGAATGTATAGCTAGACCCAAACGTATTACGATAGTCCTAGAATCGACTAAACCATAGCTCTGATACCAATATAATTGTAACGCCCTGAGCCTGAGGCCATTACCAGAAACGAACACAAGTTATTTACGGACTTATTTCATTTACTTACACGGTTCATTTTAAATTCAGACATGCTGGCTAACTGCATCACCGCCACTTTAAAAATCATATCTCGAGTTCCGAAGCTCAAAAATTTATTCTATAAATTTTTCCTGAAACTAGACTCGTATATCCATCTATAAATTTTTTTCTAGAATTTTTGATTGGGCCGAACAGTACAGTTTATTAGTTAAAATCTCCCCTATTACAGGGTTCGACTTCTCTGACCTACATGCATTGCGACTTAGGTAACTCCCTGTACAAAGCTTCAAATCTTATGCTGTTTGTTTCTAAAGAAACTAGACTCAAAAAGGAATTTGTAAATATAGGGAATGACTTCTAATTATCTCTGGTTAATTTATAGTAAATTTCCAAAGTCAGAATAGGGGATCCAGAAATCGCTCTGGCCCTGTTTCCCAAAAACCTAAATACCTCTTAAAATCAGACTCATATGGCCATTTCGTTTCTTCCATATGAAATTAGATTCATCAAGGTTCGATTACATAATTTATTCAATATTTAAATCCATTCTTACTAATTTTAGAGATTTTTCAAATTTACACCATTGATGCTGTCAGCATCTGCCTTTAGGGTAGACTTTACCTATTACATAGTTTCCATGATTTAACTAATCCTATAGCATACATAGCACAATTTATGATTGTGATTAACCATTCCAATGGTCAATCATTGCCAAACATATCCGCACTTCTCAATAACCATATACATACACGATGATTATAACATTATGATCAAAATATAAACACAAGCCATTTTCGCATGGCTATCCAAATTTGTACAATTCCAAAAGGTGCATGACCAACATCAAAAAGGGTAGTCCTATACATGCCATTTCAAAGTTCAACCAAAAATGTACCAAAAAGAAGCTTTGATAGTGTGGACGACTTCGACTACGACAATCCCGAGTCCGATAGCTAACGAACCAAAATCTATAAAACAAAAATCAAAGAAACGGAGTAAGCATTTAATGCTTAGAAAGATTGAGTAAGTAAATTATGCACAACTGAAATGTAGCATTCAAATGACTAAACAAATAATTTCATACTCACATATCCTCAAAATCATACCTACTTCACATTTCCAATCCTTATATTCATACATAAGAAATCAAATTAACTAAAAGCCAGAAGCTGATTAATCGATGGAGCGAATACTATTTAAACGGAATCAACTATTTCAATGCATATTCGAAACATACCTCATCCATTGGGACTTTTCGAGTGTATTAATTGAAATTATTACAAAGAAACCGTTCATTCCCAAACCATGTACCTTCTGGATTTGACCGGACATAGCTACTTGCTCAAATGCCTTCGGGACTTAGCCCGGTCATGGTAACTCACACAAATGTCGCTGGGATTTATCCCGGATGTGGTAACTCGCACAAATGCCTTCGGACTCAGCCCGGATATGGCAACTCACACAAATGCCTTCGGACTCGGCCGATATGGTAACTCGCACAAATGCCTTCGGACTCAAATGGATATGGTAACTCGCACAAATGCCTTCGGGACTCAAATGGATATCATCCGAATATCTATGCACATAGCAATAATTCATGACATATCTATATTTCGATTTCATAATTAGAATTCAAACACAAATCGCTTATCAAGCATTATCATTTTCGGCTCAATAGCTACATACAAAAGCATGATTTTGATTTACTTAAAACATGATCTAATTGAATCGTAACCTAAGCTCCATTATTCAAAGACTTACCTCGGATGTTGTCGAACGATTTCGACGGCTATTCGACCACCTTTTCTTTTCCTTTATCGGATTTAGCTCCCCTTTGCTCTTGAGCTTAAATTTAAACAAATAAATTTATTTAATTATTTTTCATTTGGGCAATTCCATTCAATACATGTATGTCATAAAATTTTAAGTACAATGATCTTGCTCAATACTATTTAAACACCATGCATTATCGAATTTCATCATCACTATCTAACTTCATATAGAAACACATATCATCCTAGGTTGGTACACAAGTCAAATGCATCATTTAAATTGTCAAGGTCCACAATTTAGTCATATTTCTCTAGCACAGTTTCTTCACTTAAATCAAATTAGCAAGCCCATATAGTCTTTGGCCGAATGCTCACATGGTTAAGTTAATAAATTAATGTTCAATTTTCAAAAGCCAAGATGTCATTATAAAACCTAATACACATGCATACATATACATAAGCTCATGAATCAAGATATAAATTCATATACATATACAAACTATGTGGCCGAATATACAAGATCATATATACACATTACTTCATCTCTACCGGTCACATTTACTCTACTTAAGCCGAATAAACTTGCACCTAAGGTCCTTGGTCGAACCTCACTAAAAACAAGTCAACCAAAAACTTAGTATTTATCTTGTGTATAACCTCATTTACCTTCCAAAAATCACAAAAACATCAAACCCTTAATGTTTATGTACAAGGCCGAATCTTAACATGATCCAACCTCCAACTCATTCCTTTCAATCACTCACATGGCATTAGTTTCATTCTTTGGACAAATTTAAGCTTGACCATTGTACTCACAAACATTAAAATTTATAATTTGACTACTTAAACCTTTCTCTCTTCAACAATTACTCAAACCCAATCACATTCACATTTGGCCTTGGTACAATAATAAGGTAACCGATTCTTTTCCCTTAGCACCCAATGCTCATATATGATCTTTTGCATAATTCAAACACTCCTCTACCATTATTGATCTAAATTTAACATGAACAACCCCCATTACACTTATTAAGCATCATAGCCGAAAGCCCTAATCAATCCCACAATCACAATTCAACATGGGTCTCCAATATAACTTAGCATTTCATTCAAGCTTAACCTTAACTTCAAAAATTAACATAAATTCTTACCTTAATGTTAGCTTACCACAACCGAATGCCCTTCTCCCCCCTTTTCCTCTTCACATTCGGCCAACAAGAAAGAACAACTCAACTTTGTTTTCATCACCCTTTAATTTCCTTATTACCCATTATCTTTTTCCTTTTTATTATTTTATAATATAGAAAGCCACTAACTAATAAATAAATACATATTATATGCACATAATCCATCATGGCCGGCCACTACTCTCATAAGTGGAAATTTGACATGCAAACCCTTGGTTTTTTTATAACTTGAACTAATAGATCCTTTTAGATTAATCTATCATATTTCAAAAGTGTCACTCATAAGTCCTATTAACTAAATTCACATTCAATCGACAAAATCGAAACTTAAAACTTTCACACATTCAATATTCACATATTTTAGACAATAAATATTATATTCAAATAATTCGGTGACTCGGTTTAGCGGTCCCGAAACTACTTTCTAACTAGGGTCACTTTAGGGCTGTCACACCTCGAGACAATTAAAGCCACATGAAAGAAACTATCTGACATACGACTTAGAATTGGCAGCTATTGTGTTTGCATTAAAGATATGGCGCCACTCTTTGTTCGGTGAGAAATGTCATGTTTATTCTGATCGCAAAAGCCTAAAATATTTGATGACTCAGAAAGATCTAAATTTGAGACAACGCCGATGGTTAGAATTGCTAAAAGACTATGAGCTTGTAATTGATTATCACCCGGGAAAGGCTAATGTTGTTGCTGATGCTTTAAGCTGAAAATCATTGTTTGCTTTGCGTACAATGAATGTACATATGGCCATGTCTGATGATGGTTCGATAGTAGCTGAATTGAAAGCAAGACCGTTATTTATTCAAAAAATTTATGATGCCCAGAAGGTTGATAATGAGTTGATCGCAAAACGAGCTCAGTGTGAGATGCATGTTAATTCAGAATTCAAGGTTGATGCTAATGACTATTTGAGATTCAGAAATCGAATATGTGTTTTGAGGAATTCAGAGTTGATTTAGATGATTTTGAATAAAGCTCATAGGAGTCGGTTATCTGTTCACCCAGGTAGTACAAAGATGTATTGTAACGCCCTAAAAATCCTGAACTTTCTTTTTTTTGGTTTTGATAAAAGGTGAGCTTAATATTCCTAGTCAATTGTTATTTATATGATAATAGGCCTGGTTAAGTTTTGAGTTTGAACTTTAGGGTGAAGGAAATTATAGTTTAATAATTAAAAGAACCTTCATGGCAAGTAATTTGGTTTTTAAATAAATGAAGGAGGAATTAGACACAAGAAGCCTTATGTTAGAGTAGCAAGTAGCGTCACATGTGGGGCTTAGAGGTGGCGTCACATGCATGGCAAGGAGGTTTGGGGTTTGGATCCCTCCTTGCTCAAAAAAAAGATTTATTTTTGCTTAATAAATGACCAGTAGTAGCGTTGGATGTGAACTCTAAAGGGAGTGATCAAAGGAGAAATTAAGGAAGGGATTAAGGAGTTATCAGGGAGAAAAGTCATGAGATGAGGGCTGTAGAGAAGTGGAGCCAAAAAGAGAATTTGGGGATAGGTAAATTCGGCTATAGTATATGTAGGTGTCAATTTTAGGGATTCTAGGTAATGCCGAAATTGTTTCTCTTCCTTTAGCTGAACTTCTCATTTTTTTTGTGTTGCCGAAACACTTTTCTCTCTAAGTGCTCAGAAGCTGAATTCCTTGTTCCTTGCTTGCCAATTTTCCATTCTTTCTCTTCTCAAATTCTCTTTTGATTCACCTTTGGTTTTAGTCGATTCCTTCTTCTCTTCTTCTTATTTGTGCCGAATAACCCTTTCACCATAAAAATCTCAAAAGCTGAATACCTCTTTGGCTGAAAACCCTCTGTACCGTCGCTACTCCCTCTTCTTCGGTTGATTCTTGTGGGATTAGTATTGAATCTCAGATTTCAGATCTCTACCGAATTGCTCCTAGGCGTTTTGAGGTTTTGGGTTAGTATTCTTTTTTTATTGGTTAAGCTTGGCCGAATGGCCATGGAGGATTTGAGAGTGACTTAAGATGATTGTGAGTCACTTGTTGTTTAGTTTTAATTATTAAGATTGATGCAGATTTAAGAAATACTAGTGATTAGTGATCAAGGAAGGGCTGTGAAGGCTTGTCGTTCAAGCTAAGGCAAAGGTGAGATTTTTGACTTTTGGTGATCGTATTTGATAAGTGTGTGATTAATCATTGAGTGACATCATTTAAAGGTTCACGGCTAAGGAGATCGCAGCATGTTTTAGTACCAGGTGTGTACATACACTGCACACACACAGTAGACTGGCAAATCTTGAAATGCCGTAAAGCCGAAATGCCGAAAAGCTAGAAGTTTGGCTACAATAGTCTTGTAAGTGCGTGAGCACTCGTAATGGGGGAACTATAGGCTATCAGAGGCCCCATAAGTGATTCCATGGACTTGGATCGTGTATTGGCCAACCGGGCCAGAATAGGCTAAATGGGCCGATGGGCTGTAGGGCCCATAATAGGCAAAACTGGCAATTTGATACTAAGTGATGATAATTTTATATGATTGCATGAATATGAATGTTATTGGGCCTGACAGGCCATATGAATGTGATTTGGGCCTAATGGGCCATACGAATATGATTTGGGCCTAATGGGCCATATGAATGAGATTGGGCCTAGTGGGCCATATGCATGTATGTAGACTCGTTTGGGATTTGTAAGGGGTTTTGGGCTAGTATCTAATAACTACTTAAACAGACATAAAACTTAAATAATTAATTAATTGTGACTGTGGACAAGCCATAAGGTTAAGGTGTGGCAATGGGTATATGCAGGTATAGGATTGGATCTAGAGAGAGCTTGGTACTTAAGCGGTCTTATTGACCCACCTCCTCTTCTCTGGAATCCTACCTGGTGCATAGTATCTGTTCACTTTAGCCAACGAGTACTTGTTAACGGGCCAAGGTAAGTAATAACATATAATAAAGAGAAATTACCAAAAAGCCCCTAAGGGCGAAAATGACTAAAATACCCCTATGTGTTGAAGGTAAGATTTATGGATGTTACATGTATACCTGCTGCATTCATTTGATATTCTGTTTAGGTTGCATATGGGTTGGGAATTATGGAACGGAGGAAGTATATGAGGATCGCATGGTTGCTTGACGACCGTGGATCCACCGATGGCTTTTTAAGCCCAATATATGATTAGTAGCTTTGCTGCAATGTTAGGTAGTACCGCAACCGAGCTACCATTAGAGTGTATCGGATGGGTGGGTCGATATTTATATCCCCACATGGTGTGTATCAGGGGATAGAGATGGTGTGTAGCGGTTAGATGGGTGGGATCCGTGCAAATTTGATTGCCTTACATCTGTTCTAATATTGAATTGGGCTCAGGCCCGAAAAGACTTGCTATTGCATGCTTTTCTATTTACCGAGGGTTGTACACACTGAGTTTTTGAAAACTCACCCTCTCTTTTATTTTTCTCAAGTGATCCTCAGTAGCTGGTTCAACGGTTGGAGGGACTCCGAGGTGGCCAACTAGCAAGATGGCTTGGACTAGTTTTCTTAAGCCTATAATTCCTAGTATTTTAAGTTATTTCAGTCCGGATTGTAATAAGTCCTTTCTTCTGGTTATTATTTCAAATTAGTATTATTATTATTTTCATGCTTTATATTTATTAGAAGTAGAACATGGTTTTCCTAATCCATAACTGTTTTCAAATACTATGTTTCCGTAACTCAATCTTTAAATGACAAGTTTTCATAGATCATCTGTTTTAAATAAAGCTTTCACAACTGAAA
Organism: Gossypium anomalum; assembly: GCA_025698475.1. Lineage (NCBI taxonomy): Eukaryota > Viridiplantae > Streptophyta > Magnoliopsida > Malvales > Malvaceae > Gossypium > Gossypium anomalum. The sequence continues at coordinate 48,520,072 of CM046965.1, forward strand.
AGAGATTTCACAAAGTAATTATTATCATACAAGAAGGAATAGTTTTTTTAAAAAATACACCTCGCTTTGAAAGCAACAAATACAAGCTGGGATTTTACTCAGGGTTTTTATTTTAAAGAAGGGTTTTCAATGAAAACAAGGTTTTCAAAAAACACTTCAATGTGACACGCTAGATTCAGCCATAACGTCTGGGTTGGGTATGGGGTGTTACATGTAGAATGATCTGAAACAACTTTATTGGTGGCATGGTATGAAACAAGACATTTCTGACTTTGTTGCAAGATGTTTAGTCTGTCAACAAGTAAAAGCTAAACATCAGGTGCCTTCCGGAATACTTCAGCCGATTATGATACCTGAGTGGAAGTGGGATAGGGTCACGATGGATGTTGTATATGGCTTACCGTTGACACCGAGCAAGAAAGATGCAATTTGGGTTATTGTGGATAGATTGACTAAATTGGCTCATTTTGTTCCGATACGTACAGACTACATGCTAGATAAACTGGCTGAATTGTATGTTTCCCAGATTGTGAGATTACAAGGTGTGCCTATATCTATTGTTTAGGATAGAGATCCGAGGTTTACATCGCGGTTTTGGAAGACACTACAAGATGCACTAGGTACGAAATTACATTTTAGTACTACTTTCCATCCGCAAATAGATGGTTAGTCTGAACGAATCATTTAGATACTTGAGGATATGTTGAGATGTTGCATTCTCGAGTTCGAAGGTACGTGGGAACGATACCTACCTTTGATTGAATTTGCGTATAGTAACAACTTTCAGTAGAGTATCAAAATGGCACCTTATGAGAATTTGAACGGTTGTAAATGTCGTACACCATTGTACTGGACTGAGCTCAGTGAAAATAAAATACATGGGGTTGACTTGATTAGAGAAACTGAACAGAAAGTGGAAATGATCCGTGAAAGTCTAAAAGTAGCATCAGATCGTCAGAAATCATATGTGGACTTGAAACGTAAAGATATAGAGTTTCAGATCAGAGATAAAGTCTTCTTGAAAGTCTCACCGTGGAAGAAAATACTTAAATTTGGTTGTAAAGGTAAATTGAGTCCGAGGTTTATTGGGCCGTATGAGGTAATAGAGCGTATCAGGCTAGTTGCTTACAAATTATCGTTGCCACCTAAGTTAGAAAATATCCACAATGTATTCCATGTTTCAATGATCCGTAGATAACGTTCTGACCCTTCACATGTGATTAGTCTGACTGAGGTCGAGATTAAGCCCGATATGACATACGAGGAAGAATCGATTCATATTCTAGCTCATGATATTAAAGAGTTGCGAAATAAGAAAATTTCGTTAGTTAAAGTACTGTGGCATAAACATAGGGTTGAAGAGGCAATGTGGGAACCAGAAGATGCAATGAGAGAACGCTATCCGAACCTATTCACCGGTAAGATTTTCGGGGACGAAAATCCCTAATGGGGAGAGTTGTAACAGTCCGATTTAGACCCTAATCGAAACGGTGGTTTTGAGACCACGAATCTGAGTCAAAAAATATTTAAAAATTATTTTCTGTGTTTATTTTGTGTGAATTTATATCTGTGAAATTTTTGTGATTTAATTTTGTCGTTTGGGTGTCTGATTAAAAAAAAAAGACTTAATCGCATAAATTAAAACTTTGGCAGTTTAATATATAAATGGCCAAATCATTAGTGGCTTCCTAAATTGAAGGATTTAAGTGGTAAATAGCCCATTGACACATTGAATGGACGATAATAGGCTTATATTATGTGACTTTGTTATAAGTTTAATATGGTTAAATTAGTAAACTAATAAAATAAGTTAGTATAATATAAAATATGTCATAAAAACATAGTGCTCATATTTTAATCCACCATTGCCGAAACTAACTAAGAAAGAAAGAAGAAGAAAACCTAGTTCGGCCATCTTCCAAGCTTAAATCACGGTTCGTTCTTAGTCGATTTTTGATAATCTTTATGCTTTTGAGATCGTTGCTTCAAGTACTACAAAACCCAAGCTTTAATTTATGATTTTGATGAATATTTTGAGTTATGCCATTATTGATAACTTGTGATTTTTTTTGTTTGATGGTGAAATATGAAAGATATGTTTTAAATTAACATATTTTGTGTCGAGACCATCTTTAAATCGAGTTTTTGGAAAATGGGAATCGACCTTAAGAAAAACGAAAACAGGAGTCGCCACCAATCTTTTTAGGTGTGATTGGATCACCTTTAAAACATTTTTGTTTTAAAATTGTTGGTTTTGGTCTACGAAATCAAAAGAACGGGTTCGGGAGTCGGTTACGTACAAGGAAGGATTAGCACCCTTGTAACGCCCAAAAATTGGTACCTACTTGATTATCAAGTGTCTTTAATGTTGGAAATTCAAAAGTTTTAAGATATAATCCTCTTTAAAATATTTTGATTTTGAAAATTGGAATTCACTTGTATCAAAGTATTGACACCAGGTTAGCTTTTGGAAATCCCTATCTCGAAACAACAAAATGCCACATCCAGTAAGTTAGGACATATTGCTTTGAAATTCCAAGATAGTTGCTCGCATTTAAAAAAAAAAACCTTCAAAAACTTAGAAGGGTACTTGATTATTCGAACTCAACGAGAAGAGTCGCAACCCAATAAGTTTGGACACTACTTTTCTCGAAATTTCCAAACACCAAACATTGCCTTTATGTTTTTTTGAAAACTTTGGAATTTTGTTTTAGTTAATACATGAGGAATCATATTATTGTTATGGAATAGAATATTGCAATAATAAGTGAACTAAACATGCATTTAAACGATACAATGGCAATAATACAAAAATCATATACTAGATACATACATGTTTAAAATTACACAACATCATATATACAAAGATACACATAGCTTATATTGAAAATGGATAAGCAAAACATACTCACATAGTAATAATTAAAAAATGATGCTTGATACACAATTAAAAAGAAATATAATATCGATGTACATGTTTACAAAATATAACATCATATAATAAATATAAAATAACATTTAACACACATGATACATACAATATAAAAATACATAAAAGAATCAATATATATAAAATATAAAGTGAATAATTGTTAACAAAATATTCATATAATACAAATAAAAATATGATATTTAATGATGATTTTAAAATAGTATTTAATTATAATATATGTAATAACAGAGTTTAAAAATATATTGTTTTAGAACAATAATGTATAGGAATTTATAATAAAATAATTATAATATAAGTTTAGCATAATATAAAATAAGTGATTAATGATGAAATATACATGTTATATAAATTATAATATTATAATATCCTCAAAATATGTAATAATAGAATATGAATAGAATAATTATTAATACATAAATAAAGATAAGTATGTAACACAAGTTAAAACCTTTAATGATAATAACATATAGATAAAAAATATATAATAGTACAAAAGATGACATAATAATATAGAATAATATATAATATGTATGTATAAATAATGTGTAGTATATATATACAAATAACTAATATATAATGTAAATAAAAATATAATAACCATATATATAAATAATAATGTAAAATAATAATAATATAATAGTATGTTGTTAAAATGAAAGATAATATAAAGATAAAGATATTTAAACATTAAGTAATAAAATATAGTATAGATATATATAGGAAAATAATTTATGATAAAAATATAAGTAATATTTTTAATAATAATATATATAGTTTTTTTTAAAAATAAATTATATATAAAATAAAATAACAAAATTTAACAAATAGTAAAACAAGGGTTAAAATTGAATTTAAATAGAATTATAAGGCTAATTTGCAAAATAATATAAGTTCTGGGCCTGATTTGCAAGAATTAAACGACAAAAGGACTCATTGGGCAATCCGCCTCAATCCTAAACGATATTGTTTCCAAGATGTAATAACCAATTAGGACTAAATTAAAATTAAAACAGAATAATAGGGCCAAATCATAAATAAAATAAAGTTTAATTGTAAACACAAAAAAGGGTAGAAGGATCAATTGGGTAATTAACCCAATTTTCAAAAACACGCGGATCCTCCCCGGGTAATCGGGTCAACACGCCGACCCTTGGGCCATGAAACGATGTCGTTTTGTCAAGGCTATATAAGCCAACTTCTCAGTTTTAAACTCATTTGAAACCCGAGTTTTAAAAAAAAACTTAAAATTTCCTCTGAAAGAGAGAGACAGAGGAGCTCCGGGTTCTGACCCCGTATGTCACGCTCCGGTCGTTGATCCTACACGCGCCCACGCGCCGTCATACACGGTGGTCTGAAGGTTTAAAAAACCATCGTCCTCCCATAGGTAACCCCCATTTTTTTCTTAGATCATTACTCATATATGCTAGAATAGTTCATATATAAATTCAAAATAAGCACGAGATACGCGATTAAATCACCTTGTTTAGAGACTGTTGGTACTTTTTTTGAACGAATATCTGTAAGTATATTTCTATTATCTTTCCCCCAAAAGAGCCCCCCTTTTACACTGTTTGATTTGGGCTTTTATAGCCACTGTTGCTATTACATGAACTTAGAAAGAAATCTTTTTATTTCTTTCCATCTTTGTTTTGGTTTACTGCTGTTGTGGTTCTTTCCCTTTTTTACAGATGCTCACGAAGAATCTGACGAAGACGAAGGCCTAACGGTGGTCTAATGGTGGCGTTAATCTCGGCATGACTCGGAGCCTTGGGATCGTGGCCTTGCTGGACTGACGCGTCTGTTGGGATGGCTTCTGGAATCTTCTGCTTGCGGCGAGAGAAGGCAGAAACCCTAGGGTTTCTGCTGCCTGGTGCAGAATGATTTTTGGGCTGTTGGGCCTCTTTAGTCTGGGTTTGTTTGTGGGTCTGTTGGTAGTAACCTTAGGTAAATGGTTTGTAGGCCTATTTGTGTGTAATGGAGTCCGAGGTATTTGGGCTTAACGGGCCTTGGTTGTAAATGGATCAGGGATCGTTTAAATAAATATTTATTTATTTATTGTTCTTTTGTTTTATTTAAGCCCGGTCAAATTTGGGCTACTACAGCTGCCCTTCTTTGCTCATTGCTGTGTGACGGGAATCGAGCAAAGACTCACAAAAAGACCAAATTTGCCCGACCTTATCAGATCATGGTATTCAATTTTCTTTATGACTTCCATGTTGATATCTTTGACAGAGATGCCGAATATGCTTCTTCAATTTGTAGGAATTGTGGCAGCCCTAATTAGACCCTAGTCGAAATGTAGTTACGGGACCACAAAATTGAGTCATAAAAATTTAATTTAAATTTAACTGCATATATTCTATGTGTGATAGTGTATGTGTGCAAATTTGATGTTTTAATTTAGTCTAAGAAATGTGAATTATCATAGAAGGACTTAGTTGAGAAACTTAGAAAATTTTGATAGGTAAATTGAAAGGATTAAATAATTCCAAAGTGTGAAAGCTTGGGTTTGCATGTCAAATTTGCCAAAAATTCAAGTAGTGGCCGGCCAAGTAATGATGCTTATTCCACTAAGTTGAATTTATTATAATTTATAGTGGTTAATAGTTAAAATAAAATAAATAAAATTAATTAATTAATAGGAAAAGATGAACAAAAGAAGAAAGGAGAGAGGGAGTATTCATCTTCTTCCTCTTGCAAATGCCGCAACCTAGGAAAAAGGAGGATATTCGGCCATCCTAAGGGTTGATTAAGGTAGGGTTCATGCTAACTCCATTAAACTTTATGAAAATCTAGTTAGTATTCAATGTCTTATTATAACTCACATGTTGATATTCTACTTAATTAGGTGACTAAGTAGGTATACGGTTAGATGGGGTAAATGCTAAGAGAATGGTACTTTTGATGTTGTGAATGGAAATAGTAGAAAGGTGAAAGAAAATTTAGCTAGATATATATATGTGGAGTTATATGATGATGTAAATAGATGTGAAGCTATGCTAGTTTAGGAGAATTCGGTCAAGGTGTTCATGAGATGAAATTATGTGTTTAAATGAAATAAAAATGATATTATATTTGACATTGTATATTTGGTCATCTAATTAAGTACATAGGTGATGTTGAATTTGATTGTTGCACATTCGGCTATATAGGTATGCACATTTGTGATATTATCTTTAATTTTATATAACCGACCAAATGAGTGATGTTGGCTTATAAGTTGAGTTTGATTCATGTTCATATATATTTGAATGTAAACATCTTTGAGATAATGTTGATTTGGGAAGTGATAATGCATTCGGCCTTGAGGCATTAGATGAATATTTGTTGAAGTTTTAATGTCTTGAACAATTACGATTGTAAAATGTAGTGAAAATCATTAAACTATATATGTGAGTAATTAGGAAGGGTGGTTGCCGTATATATATATATATATATACAAATATAAAGGTGTTTATATATGTGTGTAATTGAAGTATGGATTGGACTATTGTTAAATAAGTGATATTAGGTGGTTGATAGCCGAATAGCTTAATAGCATAAGGTAGAAAGATCAAAAATTTGTACCATGTGGTTCTTGTGGTATAAAATCGTTAATATTATTGGATATAAATAACTAGCAAGGCAATTAAACTAGTTAATCTATTTATGTCAAGCTCAAGAACTTAAATGAGGGGAAACAAGCAAGGGCACAGCGAAGAGCATCGAGTAGCTGATTAGAATCGTTTTATTCAAAACGAGGTAAGTCCATAAGCAATTGTAAAGTTGATTCATTTATACATAAATGGTATTAGCGTATCATGAAAGAATTTCTTTTGTTAGGTATTCTTTTGGAGTGATATATATTTATATATGTGGTCGTATATGCTATTTGAATTAAATAAATTGCCTTACTATAATGAAACAACATTGGCACTAAGTGTGCAGATTTGAATGGCACTATGTGTGCGGAAATCGAATGGCATTATGTGTACTGAACTGAATGTCAATACATGAGTGAATTTCCAAGGCACTATGTATGCGGTTTAGGATGGCACTAAGTGTGCGGATTTGGATAGCACTATATGTGTGCAATCGGTGGAGGATACAATAAGTGCAGGGATAGAATAAAGTGTAAGAGCTATTAGCTGAAATATCGAATTTGAGACATGAAACGTATATGCATGGATCCATCTAGTTCATCATTGTTTCATACTATAAGAAAAGGTTTTAAATCATCTGGTTATTTTGATATTGGTTTGATAGCAAGACTTGATTTGTAGCTGGATCGATAATCTCAATAAATTGTGGCATAGCTCGGTGTGGCAGAAATAGTTGATTATACATTATATTTTTTTTTATGATCTCATGTTAATGGTCTGTATTATATTACTTATGACTTACTGGGTTAGAATACTCATTTGTTGTGTTTACTTGTCACCTATTTAGATTTCTTTGATCCATTTTGTATGCTCGAGACCATCGTCGAAGTCATCACACCAGCCTGCAAGGTTTTGGTACCCTCTTCTAAATTGATCTTAAGTAAACATTACGACATGTATAGGCTAATATGTATTTTGTCTGAACTTATATATGTAAATTTCAGCCATGCGAATATGGCTTAACTACTAAGTTTGAATTTGGTTATGTTTAGCTAAGGTTTAATTCGTTTTGGTTATAAAATCACATGTGATGTATATATATATATACATATGTTTCGAGTTTTGAAATTGCATAACAAAGTTTGATTATGTGTATTGGGATGGTTTGATTAAGGTATTTATATATATATGTAAGAAGATTACATGTGTAATTATTTTGATTAACTTGATGATGATTAATGATGTGTTTCAGCTATGTATGAATAGGGAAAGTTTATGGTGTTATAATGAATCATGCATTATAAAAGAAAAAAAATATAGATGAACTTAATAAAATAAAGATGATGGAATGAATGGTTTATAAAAGCGAACAAGTATATGCATGTAAAGTTTCAAATAGGTGTTCTGTCTGGTAACACCTCGTAACCCAATACGGTCATGGAAACAGGTATGGGGTGTTACAATTTATTGGTATCAGAGCTACGGTTTAGTCAGTTCTAGGACTACCGTAGCACGTGTGAGTCTAGCTATACATGCCTTAATGTTAGTATATGATAGTGTGATGACTTCTGACAGTTGAAATTATTGTTTTAATTAGTAAATGGAACCCAATCCAGAGAGAACCATAGCGGATGACGTTGAGAGTGTAGCGCCTGCTCATGCGCAAGGTACGGCGCCTGTTGAACCTCAACCATCTGAGAGTAGTCAGGATGATGGGGCTAAGCAAGCCTTCTTTACCATGATGAATGAGTGGGTTGCACAATATGCCCGAACAAACCCGGCTACTCAACCATTTCTGAATTTAAATAATCCTTCTCCAGTGCCTATACCGCCATCAACTACTGATCTTTTGAGACCGAGTAAACCTCCTGTCGATTTGATTAGGAAGCGCGGGGCCGAGTAATTTCGGGCCACAATTACTGATGATGCTGAAAGGGCCAAGTTTTGGCTTGATAATACCATTCGCACTTTTGAAGAGCTGTCTTGCACACCTGATGAGTGTCTAAAGTGTGCCATATCCTTATTACGAGACTCGGCCTACTATTGGTGGAGAACCCTAATTTCTATTATTCCGAAGGAACGAGTTACTTGGGATTTCTTTCAGACGGAGTTTCGTAAAAGTATATTAGTCAACGATTCATCGATCAAAAGCGTAAAAAATTTTTAGAGCTTAAACAAGGCTGTTTGATAGTATCCGAATACGAACGTGAGTTTGTAAGACTCAGTCGATATGCTCGAGAGTGTGTAGCTGATGAAGTTGCCATGTGTAAAAGATTTGAAGAAGGATTGAATGAAGATTTAAAGCTACTAGTGGGTATTTTAGAAATAAAAGAATTCATAACACTAGTTGAACGAGCCTGCAAGGCTGAAGAGCTTGGAAAGGAGAAAAAGAAAGTTGAATCTGAAGCTAGAGACTTACGTAAAAGATCGGCGAGTAAAACTTCTTTCTCAGCTGCAAAGAAGTTCAGAGATGATACAAATAGATCAAAGATGACTGCAGGAATTTCTATTAAGGAGCGACCATCAACGGACTCTCGAGCTACTTCAGTTGCTAGTGTTGGTAACACTCGACAAGAAAAACCTGAATGCCCACAATATGGAAGACGACATGTAGGTGAATGTTGGGGTAAGTCTATTAACAGGGCCTGTTACAGATGTGGATCGCGGGATCATTTTAGTTGAGATTGCATAGAATCTGATGAAAAGAATAAGATACAAGGTACGAGGTCGAGTGGCGCAACAACTAGAGGTAGACCACCAAGAAATTTAGGAGGCAGAGGTGGTAGTCAAAGAGGGACTCACGATACGGCTGTTCAATCTGAAACTCATGCTCCTGCCAGAGCTTATGCCATCCGTGCACGAGAGGAGGCATCTTCCCCTAATATTATCACTGGTACTTTCACTCTCTTTGATACTGATGTGATTGCTTTGATTGACCCTGGTTCTACTCATTCATATGTATGTGGGACTTTAGCATCAAGTAAGACTTTACCTGTTGAGTCTACTAAATTCGTAATTCGAGTGTCAAATCCCTTGGGTCGATATGTGCTTGTCGACAAGGTGTGTAAGAAATGCCCCCTAATAATCTGAGGTTCCTGTTTTCTGGCCGATTTGATACTTTTACCGTTTAATGAATTTGATGTTATTCTCGGTATGGATTGGTTGACCGTACATGATGCAGTGGTAAATTGCAAAAGGAGGACCATTGATTTGAGATGTGCGAATAATGAGATAATCCGGGTTGAGTCTACTGACTTGAACAGATTGCCAGCAATAATATCATTGATGCTAGCTCAAAAATGTGTGAGAAAGGGGTGTGAAACATATCTTGTGTACGTACTTGATATCAAAGAGTTAGAAAAGAAACTTCAATCAGTACCAGTGGTTTGTGAATATTCAGATGTTTTTCCTGAGTAACTTCCGGGATTACCACCCGTTCGAGAGGTAGAATTTGGCATCGAACTTGTACCTGGTACCATACCAATTTCGATAGCCCCGTATCGTATGGCACCAACAGAATTGAAGGAATTGAAAACTCAGTTGCAAGAGTTAACGGATAGAGGTTTTGCTCGACCGAGTTTCTCACCTTGGGGTGCACCAATATTGTTCGTGAAAAAGAAAGACGGAACCATGAGGATGTGCATCGACTATCGTCAGTTGAATAAAGTGACAATGAAGAATAGATATCTGTTACCGCGTATTGATGACTTGTTTGATCAGCTGAAGGGAGCCTCAGTGTTTTCAAAAATAGATTTGAGATCGGGTTATTATCAGTTGGCGTTCGAGACTCAGATATACCTAAAACTGCCTTCAGAACGAGATATGGTCACTACGAGTTCTTAGTGAGGCCTTTTGGGCTCACTAATGCCCCTGTAGTATTTATGGGCTTGATGAATCCAATCTTTAGATAGTATTTGGATCGGTTTGTAGTGGTGTTTATAGATGACATCTTGATTTATTCGCGTAATGAATCTGAACATACCGAGCATCTGAAATTGGTATTACAGATTTTGCGAGACAAGGAGTTATATGTAAAATTCAGTAAATGTGAGTTCTGGTTGAGAGAAGTTAGTTTTTTGGGACATGTGATATCCGCATCGAGTATTCGAGCTGATACGAGCAAAATCTTAGCCATACTCGATTGGAAGCCTCCGAGAAATGTCACTGAAGTTTGGAGCTTTTTAGGACTTGCTGGATACTACCGACGGTTTGTAAAGGGTTTCTCGATGATAGCCACACCAATGACGAAACTACTTCAAAAAGATGTTAAGTTTGAATGGTCGAAAAAATGTCAGAAAAGTTTTGATCAATTGAAAACCTATTTAACAGAAGCTCCAGTGCCAGTGCGGCCCGAATCTGGTAAAGAGTTTGTCATTTATAGTGATGCATCCTTACTCGGGCTAGGTTGTGTGTTGATGCAAGAAGGTCGAGTTGTAGCTTATGCGTCAAGGCAATTGAAGCCGCATGAGAAAAACTATCTGACTCATGATCTCGAATTAGCTGCCTTGTTTGGAGAGGTGTCATGTATATTTGGACCACAAAAGTCTCAAAAATTTGATGACTCAAAGAGATTTGAATCTGCGACAAAGACATTGGCTCGAATTGTTGAAAGATTATGAGCTTGTCATTGACTATCACCGGGGAAAGGCTAATGTGGTTACCGATGCTTTAAGTCGTAAATCGCTATTTATTTTGAGAGCGATGAATGTTCACCTATCCGTTTCATCCGATAATGTGTCAGTAGCAGAATTAAAGGCCGAACCAATATTGATTCTTCAAATACGTGAATTCCAGAAAGTCGACGATGAATTGGTTGCTAAACGAGCTGAATGTATTTCAAATGTGGAATCAGAGTTTTAGATTGGCGACAATGATTGTTTGACGTTCAGAAGTCGATTATGTGTTCCAAGAAATTCGGGACTTATTTCAATGATTTTGAACGAGGCTCATAGTAGTCGAATGTCGGTCCACCCGGGTAGTACGAAAATGTACAACGATTTGAAACATCAACTTTGGTGGCCTGGTATGAAACGAGACATTTCTGACTTTGTTTCGATGTGTTTAATATGTTAACAAGTGAAAGCGGAACATCAAGTGCCTTTGGGATTACTTCAGCCGATCATGATACCAGAATGGAAATGGTATCAAGTGACGATGGACTTCGTATCTGGTTTACCGTTGACGTAGAGTAAGAAAGACTCAATCTGGGTTATTGTTGATAGATTGACAAAGTCTGCTCATTTTATCCCTGTCCGTACGGATTTCTTGCTCAATAAATTGGCAGGATTATATGTCTCCCAAATTGTTCGATTGTATGGAGTACCTAATTCTACTATTTCAGATAAAGACCCCAAATTCACATCTCGATTCTGGAGAAAATTGCATGAAGCATTGGGTACTAAGTTACATTTTAGCACAACTTTCCATCCCCAAGCAGATGGTCAATTTGAACGAGTTATTTAGATACTCGAAGATATGTTGAGATGTTGCATTCTCGAGTTCAGTGGTTTGTGGAAACGATATTTACCCTTGGTTGAATTCGCGTACAACAATAGCTTCCAGTCAAGCATTAAAATGGCACCATATGAGGCTTTGTATGGTCGTAAGTGCCGCACACCACTATATTGGACCGAAGTCAGTGAAAATAAGATATACGGGGTTGATCTGATTAGAGAAGCTAAAGAAAAAGTGAAAGTGATTAGTGATAGCTTGAAAGCAGCATCGGATCGTCAAAAGTCGTATGCGAATTTAAAACAAAAAGATATTGAATATCAGGTCGGAGACAAAGTGTTCCTTAAAGTTTTACCTTGGAAAAAGGTGCTTAAATTTGGCTGTAAGGGCAAATTGAGTCCGAGATTCATCGGGCCGTATGAAACTTCTGAACGAATTGGGCTTGTCGCATATAGATTGATTTTACCCCTGAACTTGAAAAGATTCACAACGTTTTTCATGTTTCGATGCTTTGACATTATAGATCCGATCCATCACACGTTATTAATCCATCAGAGGTTGAGATTCACGCTGATTTGAGTTACGAAGAAGAACCGGTTAGTATTTTGGCTCGTGAAGTAAAAGAACTACGAAATAAGAAAATCTCATTAGTGAAGGTACTGTGGCTTAAGCATGGGATTGAAGAAGCTACTTGGGAGCTCGGAGACTCTATGAAAGAATGTTATCCGAATTTATTTACTGGTAAGATTTTCGAGGACGAAAAATTTTAAGTGGGGGAGAGTTGTGGCAGCCCTAATTAGACCCTAGTCGGAATGTGGTTTCAGGTCATAAAAATTTAATTTAAATTTAATTGCATATATTCTACGTGTGATAGTGTATGTGTGAAAATTTGATGTTTTAATTTAGTCTAAGAAATGTGAATTATCATAGAAGGACTTAGTTGAGAAACTTAGAAAATTTTGATAGGTAAATTGAAAGGATTGAATAATTCCAAAGTGTAAAAGCTTGGGTTTGCATGTCAAATTCGCTAAAAATTCAAGTAGTGGCCGGCCAAGTAATGATGCTTATTCCACTAAATTGAATTTATTATAATTTATATTGGTTAATGGTTAAAATAAAATAAATAAAATTAATTAATTAATAGGAAAAGATGAATAAAAGAAGAAATGAGAGAGGGAGTATTCATCTTCTTCCTCTTGCAAATGCCGTAACCTAGGAAAAAGGAGGATATTCGGCCATCCTAAGGGTTGATTAAGGTAGGGTTCATGTTAACTCTATTAAACTTTATGAAAATCTAGTTAGTATTCAATGTCTTATTATGACTCACATGTTGATATTCTACTTAATTAGGTGACTAAATGGGTATACGGTTAGATGGGGTAAATGCTAAGAGAATGGTGCTTTTGATGTTGTGAATGGAAATAGTAGAAAGGTGAAAGAAAATTTAGCTAGATATATATATGTGGAGTTATATGATGATGTAAATTGATGTGAAGCTATGCTAGTTTAGGAGAATTCGATCAAGGTGTTCATGAGATGAAATTATGTGTTTAAATGAAATAAAAATGATATTATATTTGACATTGTATATTTGGTCATCTAATTAAGTACATAGGTGATGTTGAATTTGATTGTTGCACATTCGACTATATAGGTATGCACATTTGTGATATTATCTTGGATTTTATATAACCGACCAAATGAGTGATGTTGGCTTATAAGTTGAGTTTGATTCATGATCATGTATATTTGAATGTAAACATCTTTGAGATAATGTTGATTTGGGAAGTGATAATGCATTCGGCCTTGAGGCGTTAGATGAATATTTGTTGAAGTTTTAATGTCTTGAACAATTACGGTTGTAAAATGTAGTGAAAATCATTAAACTATATATGTGAGTAATTAGCAAGGGTGGTTGCCGTATATATATATATACAAATATAAAGGTGTTTATATATGTGTGTAATTGAAGTATGGATTGGACTATTGTTAAATAAGTGATATTAGGTGGTTGGTAGCCGAATAACTTAATAGCATAAGGTAGAAAGATCAAAAATTTGTAATCGTTAATATTATTGGATATAAATAACTAGCAAGGCGATTAAACTAGTTAATATATTTATGTCAAGCTCAAGAACTTAAAGGAGGGGAATCAAGCAAAGGCAAAGCGAAGAGCATCGAGTAGCTGATTAGAATCGTTTTATTCAAAACGAGGTAAGTCCATAAGCAATTGTAAAGTTGATTCATTTATACATAAATGGTATTAGCGTATCATGAAAGAATTTCTTTTGTTAGGTATTCTTTTGGAGTGATATATATTTATATATGTGGCCGTATATGCTATTTGAATTAAATAAGTTGCCTTATTATAATGAAACAACATTGGCACTAAGTGTGCGGATTTGAATGGCACTATGTGTGCGGAAATTGAATGGCATTATGTGTAATTGAATCAATGTCAATACATGAGTGAATTTCCAAGGCACTATGTGTGCGGTTTAGCATGGCACTAAGTGTGCGGATTTGAATAGCACTATATGTGTGCAATCGGTGGAGGATACAATAAGTGCAGGGATAGAATAAAGTGTAAGAGCTATTAACTGAAATATCGAATTTGAGACATGAAACGTATATGCATGGATCCATCTAGTTCATCATTGTTTCATACTATGAGAAAAGGTTTTAAATCATCTGGTTATTTTGATATTCGTTTGATAGCAAGACTTGATTTGTAGCTGGATCGATAATCTCAACAAATTGTGGCATAGCTCGATGTAGCAGAAATAGTTGATTATACATTATATTTTTTTATGATCTCATGTTAATGGTCTATATTATATTGCTTACGATTTACTGAGTTGAATACTCATTTGTTGTGTTTACTTGTCACCTATTTAGATTTCTTTGGTCCATTTTGTATGCTCGGGACCATCATCGAAGTCATCACACCAGCCTGCAACGTTTTGGCACCCTATTCTAAATTGATCTTAAGTAAACATTACGGCATGTATAGGCTAATATGTATTTTGTCTGAACTTATATATGTAAATTTCAGCCATGCAAATATGGCTTAACTACTAAGTTTGAATTTGGTTATGTTTAGTTAAGGTTTAATTCATTTTGGTTATAAAGTCACATGTGATGTAACGCCCCCACGTCTGAAACCGTCACTGGAGTCAAGCTTGAGGTGTTACTAAACTTATCTTACCTTTTAAACAACTCTAAACAACTTATTTTAATTTTCGGAATAAACTATTTTTCTGTGTCATAGCTGCTTAAAAATTCATTTCTCGAGTTTAAAAACTCAAAATTAAGATCCGTAAATTTTTCCTGAAACTAGACTCATATATCTATCTACTAATTTTTTTCTAGAATTTTTGACTTAGCCAATTAGTACAGTTTATTAGTTAAAGTTACCCCTGTTTCAGAATTCAACTGCACTGACCTCTACTTACTACGAACCACTTTTCTCCCTATACAAAATTAATATAACTATACCGTTTGTTTCTATTAAAACTAGATTCAATAATAATTCTAACCATATAAATTACACCACCTAATTATTTTTTTACAATTTATGGTGAATTTCCAAAGTTGAAACAAGGGATCTAGAATTTTCTCTGACCCTGTTTCACTAAAACTCAGATATCTCATAAAATATAATACCTTTACCTGTTTTGCTTATTCCATAAGAAAATAGACATAATAAGCTTTAATTTCATAGATTATTCACCATCAAACCATGTCTCTACGATTTTTAGTGATTTTTCAAAATCACATTATTTCTGATACTTGAATCTGTTTTTAAGTTACTTTCACATTTTTCTTAGTTTTCATGTGATAGTTACTACTTATTCATACATACAATTAAACATGTATATCATCAGCCATTCTATTAGCTAATCACTAGCAAGTATTTACACATCATTCATTGATCATATCATATCAAAAGAAACCAAGTTCCTATACATGCCATACACAAAACTAAACGTCTAACTATACCAATGTGATTCCTTCGATAGTGTGATCGGGTCTCCGACGTTTCCTTCGATCCCCGAGTGGCTTGATAAAAACTATAAGAAAAAGAAAATAAAGAGAGTAAGCACTAGGCTTAGTAAGCTTACAAGCAAATAAATTACAACATTCAAAGATAATGAATGATTATACATAATGTCACCTAGCCTCATAAACTTTCTTTACTTCTCATTTTCTACCTTCTTCTTTACTTACTTACCTTCTTTCTTACCTGACCTTTCACTATTCATAAATATAATCTACCTTCCCTTTTGCTGATAATTCACTGTAATTTAACGTGTACAATGACCCATTGAACCACTCGGAATACTAAGGATACTTTGGGTCGTTCTGCCTATCAATATCCTGCCAATGCCATGTCTTCGACATGGACTTACATGAATTATTCCTGTCTCCAATGCCATATATATATATATATATCTAATATGGGCTTACATGGCTCATTCCTGTCTCCAAAGCCATATATCTGATATGGACTTACATGGCTCATTTCTCATCTCCGTCTCCGTCTGTCAACCCCAATATCCTAACATTCCTAAAGTTCAAACGGGGCTTCCTAATGCTTTTTCTCTGTCACTTTGCCTTTAATTTGACTTTAAATATTCTCATAAAATAAGTATATAAATGCTGGAAATTTACAATAATAATGTAAAATAAAAGAATATTGCATTTATTTATCAGAAACTTACCTCGTATGCAAAAATAGCTACTTTTACCATTTCGTCCACAACTTGGTATTTTCTCCATTTTAGCTTGAATTTCAGTTTTCCTTGCTCTATCATTTAAAATATAGTCTAATTAGGACTCAAATTATTCAAATTGACCCAAAATCATATTTTGGCAAAATTATAATTTTGCCCCTAAACTTTTACATATTTACACTTTTGCCCCAAAGCTCGTAAATTTAACTTCAGCCTATTTTCTTATGTTTCATGACATGCTGGTCATTTTTTCCTTCTATGGCAGCATCAAATTCATACTCTAACATGCACTTATGACTATTAGGTATTTTTACCGATTAAGTCCTTTTACTCGTTTTTGCTTAAAACCGAGTAGTACAAGTTGTCTAACATAATTTAAAACCTCATATTCTATCATAAAACACCAAAATACACAAATTTCACCTATGGGTATTTTTCCAAATATGAACCCTAACTTAAATTATTGCTAGCATAAGCTTTATCGAGCTATCGGGACTCCGAAAACGTAAAGAACATTAAAAACGGGGCTTGGAATCACTTACCATGGAGCTTGAAAGCTTGAAACAAACCCTAGCTATGGAGAACCCTTGAAATTTCGTCCTAATGAAGAAGATGGACAAAAATTGGCTTTTAATTTTGTTTTTAATTCATTTTAATAACTAAATGACCAAAATGCCCTTACTACTAAACTTTCAAAAATTCCTTCCATGTCCTAATTTTGTCCATGAACTTAAAATTGGTAAAACTCTTTAAGGACCTCTAATTAATAATCTAATTCAATTTTATGCAAAATACTTCTAGAACACAAGTTTTGCAATTTATTCAATTTAGTCCCTAATTTCAAATTAAGTACTTTATGCATAGAATTTCTTCACGAACTTTTCACACAATCATGCAAACATATCATAGACCTCAAAATAATAATAAAATAAATTTTTCTACCTCGAATTTGTGGTTTCGCAACCACTGTTCCGTTTAGGCCCTATTTTCGGGATGTTACATTTCTCCCCCTTTAGGGATTTTCGTCCCAAAAATCTTACCGTGAAGAGATTTGGGTACTATTTTCGCATAGCCTCTTGAGTTCCCATGTAGCCTCGTCTACCCCATGTAGTCCGACTATCTCTCAAATATACAACTCGCCAACTTGTCAAGTGAAAAATCCATACTGAACCGGGATAAAATGAGCCGACTTCGTTAACTTATCAATCACAACCCATACCGCATCTTTCTTTCTCGGTAAACGCAGCAATCCTGCCGACAGATCAAACATCTAGAAACAAACTCAAAATGTCCCTTGTTTCCGATTCTATCAATCGGTGGCTTTTCTTTTATCATTGTACCTGTGGATGGGGAGCTTGAGCTACATGGGTAGCCCGAGAGTCATGAGGGGGTGGAGGTCTAACTCACTGGATTCGTGCGAATGAACTCGGCAAACCAATTATTCAAAGCTTGGAAGAGAGCTTCTCGAGTCACTCCTCCCGATTAATCATTCGGCCTATTCTCGGATGGCGCTACCCCTTCAGCGGGAGCGGTGCATTACTTTCTACATCATCATCACCACCGCTCGGGATCCATTACAATAAAAGAAAATATTTAAAAATCGTCGAGAGTCGTCACACTATCAAAATACAAGTATGGCATGTATAGCTAGACATTTACTCACACTAACTGCTTCGAGAACCACTAAACTGCTCTGATACCAATAAATGTAACGCCTTACGCTGAAACCGTCATCGAGTCAAGCTTGAGGTGTTACTAAACTTATCTTACCTTTTAAACAACTCTAAACAACTTATTTTAATTTTCGGAATAAACTATTTTTCTGTGTCATAGCTGCTTAAAATTCATTTCTCGAGTTTAAAAACTCAAAATTAAGATCCGTAAATTTTTCCTGAAACTAGACTCATATATCTATCTACTAATTTTTTTCTAGAATTTTTGACTTAGCCAATTAGTACAGTTTATTAGTTAAAGTTACCCCTGTTTCAGAATTCAACTGCACTGACCTCTACTTACTACGAACCACTTTTCTCCCTATACAAAATTAATATAACTATACCGTTTGTTTCTATTAAAACTAGATTCAATAATAATTCTAACCATATAAATTACACCACCTAATTATTTTTTTACAATTTATGGTGAATTTCCAAAGTTGAAACAAGGGATCTAGAATTTTCTCTGACCCTGTTTCACTAAAACTCAGATATCTCATAAAATATAATACCTTTACCTGTTTTGCTTATTCCATAAGAAAATAGACATAATAAGCTTTAATTTCATAGATTATTCACCATCAAACCATGTCTCTACGATTTTTAGTGATTTTTCAAAATCACATTATTTCTGATACTTGAATCTGTTTTTAAGTTACTTTCACATTTTTCTTAGTTTTCATGTGATAGTTACTACTTATTCATACATACAATTAAACATGTATATCATCAGCCATTCTATTAGCTAATCACTAGCAAGTATTTACACATCATTCATTGATCATATCATATCAAAAGAAACCAAGTTCCTATACATGCCATACACAAAACTAAACGTCTAACTATACCAATGTGATTCCTTCGATAGTGTGATCGGGTCTCCGACGTTTCCTTCGATCCCAGTGGCTTGATAAAAACTATAAGAAAAAGAAAATAAAGAGAGTAAGCACTAGGCTTAGTAAGCTTACAAGCAAATAAATTACAACATTCAAAGATAATGAATGATTATATATAATGTCACCTAGCCTCATAAACTTTCTTTACTTCTCATTTTCTACCTTCTTCTTTACTTACTTACCTTCTTTCTTACTCCGACCTTTCACTATTCATAAATATAATCTACCTTCCCTTTTTGCTGATAATTCACTGTAATTTAACGTGTACAATGACCCATTGAACCACTCGGAATACTAAGGATACTTGGGGTCGTTCTCGCTATCAATATCTCGCCAATGCCATGTCTTCGACATGGACTTACATGAATTATTCCCGCTCTCCAATGCCATATATATATATATATCTAATATGGGCTTACATGGCTCATTCCTGTCTCCAAAGCCATATATCTGATATGGACTTACATGGCTCATTTCATCTGTCTGTCCCGTCCCCACAACCCCAATATCCTAACATTCCTAAGGTTCAAACGGGGCTTCCTAATGCTTTTTCTCTCACACTTTGCCTTTAATTTGGCTTTAAATATTCTCATAAAATAAGTATATAAATGCTGTAAATTTACAATAATAATGTAAAATAAAAGAATATTGCATTTATTTATCAGAACTTACCTCGTATGCAAAAATAGCTACTTTTACCATTTCGTCCACAACTTGGTATTTTCTCCATTTTAGCTTGAATTTCAGTTTTCCTTGCTCTATCATTTAAAATATAGTCTAATTAGGACTCAAATTATTCAAATTGACCCAAAATCATATTTTGCAAAATTATAATTTTGCCCCTAAACTTTTACATATTTACACTTTTGCCCCAAAGCTCAGTAAATTTAACTTCAGCCTATTTTCTTATGTTTCATGACATGCTGGTCATTTTTTCCTTCTATGGCAGCATCAAATTCATACTCTAACATGCACTTATGACTATTAGGTATTTTTACCGATTAAGTCCTTTTACTCGTTTTTGCTTAAAACTGAGTAGTACAAGTTGTCTAACATAATTTAAAACCTCATATTCTATCATAAAACACCAAAATACACAAATTTCACCTATGGTTATTTTTCCAAATATGAACCCTAACTTAAATTATTGCTAGCATAAGCTTTATCGAGCTATCGGGACTCAAAAACGTAAAGAACATTAAAACGGGGCTTGGAATCACTTACCATGGAGCTTGAAAGCTTGAAACAAACCCTAGCTATGGAGAACCCTTGAAATTTCGTCCTAATGAAGAAGATGGACAAAAATTGGCTTTTAATTTTGTTTTTAATTCATTTTAATAACTAAATGACCAAAATGCCCTTACTACTAAACTTTCAAAAATTCCTTCCATGTCCTAATTTTGTCCATGAACTTAAAATTGGTAAAATTACTCTTTAAGGACCTCTAATTAATAATCTAATTCAATTTTATGCAAAATACTTCTAGAACACAAGTTTTGCAATTTATTCAATTTAGTCCCTAATTTCAAATTAAGTACTTTATGCATAGAATTTCTTCACGAACTTTTCACACAATCATGCAAACATATCATAGACCTCAAAATAATAATAAAATAAATTTTTCTACCTCAAATTTGTGGTTTCGCAACCACTGTTCCGTTTAGGCCCTATTTCGGGATGTTACATGTGATGTATATATATATATACATATGTTTCGAGTTTTGAAATTGCATAGCAAAGTTTGATTATGTGTATTGGGGTAGTTTGATTAAGGTATTTATATATATATAAGAAGATTACATATGTAATTATTTTGATTAACTTAATGATGTGTTTCGGCTATGTATGAATAGGGAAAGTTTATGGTGTTATAATGAATCATGCATTATGAAAGAAAAAAATATAGATGAACTTAACAAAATAAAGGTGATGGAATGAATGGTTTATAAAAGCGAACAAGTATATGCATGTAAAGTTTCGAATAGGTGTTCTGTCTAGTAACACCTCGTAACCCAATATGGTGATGGAAACAGGTATGGGGTGTTACAGGAATACCAAATCATCTTGATTCTAGCTTCAGTGAGATTGTTTGAAGGTGTGACATGCTATGTATCTGCTCCTCGTTGAAGTGAAGATGCCTGACTTCGATTTGCTCTCTGACAATACAGAGACAACAAATCATCTTAGATTTGTTTCATCGTAAAAACGTGAAAGCCAAATCAGCTATGTCTCGATTTGTTCCTTGTAAACACAAAGATGCCAAATCATCCTGAGTCTGTTTGAGAACATCTGAGAGTCAAACCTGCTATGTCCTCGATTTGTTTCTTATAAACACAAGAATTCCAAATCATCTTGGGTCTGTTTGAGAACATCTGAGAGTCAAATCTGCTATGTCCTCGACTCGTTTCTTGTAAACATAAGAATGCCAAATCATCTTAGATCTACTTCAGTATAAACATCTGAAGGTTAGATCTGCTATGCGTCTGTTCTCCATCGAAATGGAGATGCCAAACTTCGATTTGTTCTCTGACAATACAGAAACGAAAAATCATCTTAGATTTACTTCATCGTAAACACGTGAAAGCTAAATCAGCTATGTCTCGATTTGTTCCTTGTAAGCACAAGGATGTCAAATCATCTTAGGTCTGCTTGAGAACATCTGAGAGTCAAATCTGCTATGTCCTCGATTTGTTTCTTGTAAACACAAGAATGCCAAATCATCTTGGATCTACTTCAGTATAAACATCTGAAGGTTAGATCTACTATGCGTCTATTCTCCGTCAAAATGGATATGCCAAACTTTGATTTGTTCTCTGACAATACAGAGACGACAAATCATCTTAGATTTGCTTCATTGTAAACACGTGAAAGCTAAATCAGCTATGTTTTTGATTTGTTCCTTGTAAGCACAAGGATGTCAAATCATCTTAGGTCTACTTGAGAACATCTGAGAGTCAAATCTGCTATGTCCTTGATTACCTGTAGAATGATTATGCCTGATAATTAGGATGCTATGCTCGAAGTGAGTCGAATGTCCCTAATTAAACATGTTATGATGCAAAGTGCTGTGAATATGACCCCTATCCTAAGCGCCACCATTCATTCCTTCATTTGTCTTTTCTTTTCTCAAAATTTCATTCTTGCTCAGCCTGTAGGCCTTCCTCCAATACTACGATCTACTGAGGATATCTGTAAGAATTGAATCATTGGTTTTGTCCATTTTCCTTTTAGACTGGAAGGAAGAAATTCCTCAAGTTCCTTCATCCCTTACTTACGTGAATTTCTTGAACAATTGTCCTGTTTTAGTTTCTTGCATTATCTAGAAATTCCAAAGTAATGTGCAAAACTTCGTTTGTGAAAATATTTTAGTTCATCTATCATTATTTCAATGCAACATATTTAAAGAATAATAAAAGATGAATAAATCTTCAAGAATAATTGAATTTGAATGAATTGTCAAAAAATACAAAGGAAATAAATCTGATAGCATATCTTTGAGAAGAAATAGAATCTAAAGATAGCAAACAGGATATAGGTTAGATGCTCCAGATATCGCCGCTTGAGCGTCTATACACCAGCTCCATGAAATCTTTCTTGAGTTCGACATGTGTTTAAAAGACCCAAAATTTTTTGTTGATGCCCCAATATGCAACGTGCTTTACTTCTTTGTTGAGTCAAGTATAGCCAAATTGCTGTATGCCCTTCAAAATTTGAGCTGCCCTTTTGGGTTTTCAACTCAAAACCCCTTTGGTCACAAGGCGCCCTTTGCGGGTTTTCACCTTGGATTCTCCTCTCCTTTAGACAAAGTACTTTTTGACTGAGTCTGAGTTCACTGGATTGGGTAAGCTCTTCCCATCCATTTCTATCAAAATCAATGCACCGCCAGAGAAAGCTTTCTTCACAACGTACGGCCCTTCCCAATTCGGCATCCATTTTCCCCTAAAGTCTTTTTGAATAGGAAGGATCTTTTTCAGCACGATATCCCCCTCATGGAATTCCCTTGGACGAACCTTTTTATCATAGGCTCGTATCATATGCTTCTGATACATCTAACCATGTCGGATGGCTCTCAGCCTCTTTTCCTCAATCAAGTTTAACTGATCATATGGGGATTGAACCCATTCAGCTTCATCCAACCTTATCTCGGTCAAAATACAGAGAGAAGGTATTTCTACTTCAATAGGCAACACTGCTTCCATCCCATAAACTAATGAGAATGGGGTTGCCCAGTGAGGTTCTCGCGGATGTTTGATATGCCAGGAGTGCAAATGGTAGCTTCTCATGCCAATCTCTATAAGTCTCAGTCATCTTTCCCACTATTTTTTTAATGTTCTTGTTGGTGGCCTCCACTGCCCCATTCATTTTTGGACGATAGGGAGAAGAATTGTGATGCTTGATCTTAAACTGGTCACAAACCTCTACTATCGTTTTGTTGTTTAAGTTCAATACATTATCAGATATGATCTTCTAAGGCATTCTATACCGACAAATAATCTCTTTCTTCAAAAATCGACTTACAGCGGATTTAGTAACATTTGCGTAAGAAGCGGCATCTTCCCATTTTGTGAAGTAGTCAATTACCACAAAAATAAACCAATGTCCATTCGAAACTTTCGGCGATATTGGTCCAATGACATCCATGCCCTACATGGAGAAGGGCCATGGAGAAGTCATAACATGTAAAGGTGATGGTGGTACATGAATTTTGTCCCCATAAATCTAACACTTATGGCATTTCTTGGCATAGTTGATATAGTCCCCTTCCATGGTGGCCTAATAATAACCAAACCTCATGATTTTTCTGGCCATCATGAACCCATTTGCATGCGTCCCACATACACTTTCATGAACTTCTTCTAAAATCAGCTCAGCTTCCACAATATCAACACATCTCAAAAGTACTTGGTCTTTCCTTCTCTTGTACAGGATATCCCCGTCTAAGACATAGTCACAAGCTAACCTTCTCAAAGTTCATTTGTCATTTTCGGTTGCTTGTTCTGGATATTTACAATCTCTCACATATCGCAATATATCCTGCTACCACGGGTTATCATCCTTTTCTTCCTCTTCAATGTTACAACAGCTAGCTGGAGCCTCATAGACACTCATTTGAATTGGTCTCACCTCTTCCTCTTTATTCGCTTTAATCATTGAGGCCAAGGTTGCTAAAGCATCTGCCATCTGATTTTCGTCTCATGGGAGATAATTAAAGGTGATATCATCAAATTCCTTAAGTAACCCTAAAACTCCCTTTCGATAATTGATCAATTTAGGGTTCCTTGTCTCCCATTCACCTCTAAGCTGATAAATTACCAACGCAGAATCTCCATATACTTCTAGGGTTTTTATACCTCGCTCTATACTGCTTGAAGTCCCATGATGCATGCTTCATACTCAGCCATATTATTCGTGCAATCAAGTCCAACTTGCACGTGAATGGGTAATGATCGCCATTAGGGGATACCAAGACTGCCCCAATTCCATTTCCAACTGCATTAGAAGCCCCATCAAAATTGAGCCTCCATGGAGAATCTTCAGTCATTGCTATATACATTAACTCCTCATTTGGAAAACCAAAGTTCAATGGCTCATAATCCTCTAGAGCTCTACTGGCCAAGAAGTCAGCTACCGCACTTCCTTTTATAGCCTTCTGACTTACGTAGACTATATCAAACTCTGAAAGCAAAATTTGCCATCTCGCCATTCTCCCATTTAGAGCCGTTGATTCCATCATGTATTTCAATGGATCTAGCTTTGAGATAAGCCAAGTGATATGGTATAGCATGTACTGTCTTAATATCTGGGTAGTCCAAATCAGCGCACAACACAGCTTTTCAATTGGTGAATATCTCATTTCACAGTCAATGAATTTTTTATTGAGATAATAAATTACCTTTTCCTTTTTTCCCGACTCGCCATGTTCACCAAGCACACATCCCATAGAATTACTGAACACTGATAAGTACAGTATTAATGGTTTATTTGGGCTAGGTGGAGACAATATCGGAGCATTCAACAAATACTGCTTGATCTTTTCAAAAGCATTCTAGCATTCTTCATCCCAAGTACCTTGATTGTGCTTTCTGAGGAGGCGAAAGATAGGATTGCATTTCTCGGTCAATTGTGAAATGAACCGAGCGATGTAATTCAACCTTCCCAGGAGTCCTCGAACTTCCTTCTGAGTACAGGGTAGAGGTAACTCCCGTATGGCTCTGACCTTGTCTGAGTCGACTTCAATTCCCTTTTCACTGACTACGAAGCCTAATAACTTTCCCGATCTGGCTCCAAAGGTACACTTTGCTGGATTGAGTTTCAACTAAAATCTTCTCAATCTTAAAAATAATCTTCTTAAGACCTTAATGTGCTCTTTCTCTGTTCGGGATTTGGCAATCATGTCATCGACATATATCTCAAGGTCTCTATGCATCATGTCATGGAACAAGTTCACCATGGCCCGTTGGTAGGTTACCCCTACGTTCTTTAATCCAAACGGCATTACTTTGTAACAAAAGGTGCCCCACAAGGTTATGAAGGTAGTTTTATCCATGTCTTCTGGATGCATCTTTATCTGATTGTATCCTGAGAAACCATCTATGAAAGAGAACAACGAATACCCTACTGTGTTGTCTAATAAAGTATCAATGTGTGGCAAAAGAAAATTATCCTTTGGGCTTGCTTTGTTCAGATCTCTGTAATCAACACACATCCATACCTTCCCATCCTTCTTAGGAACAGGCACA
Organism: Gossypium anomalum; assembly: GCA_025698475.1. Lineage (NCBI taxonomy): Eukaryota > Viridiplantae > Streptophyta > Magnoliopsida > Malvales > Malvaceae > Gossypium > Gossypium anomalum. The sequence continues at coordinate 48,546,144 of CM046965.1, forward strand.
ATGTTAGCTACCTATTCGGAGTACTTTACTTCTTGCAAGAATCCTATGTCAAACTACTTCTTGACTTCATCCTTTATTTTCAGAACAATATCTGGCTGCATTCTCCGCAACTTCTATTGGACTGGTTTGCAATCTTGTCTTATCGGAAGACGATGTACTACAATGTTGGTACTTAATCTGGGCATATCCTGATAGGACCATGTAAAAATATCTTTGAATTCCCAAAGCAACTCAATCAAGCAACGCCTTGTGTCCTCGGTAATCAATGTTCCAATTTTCAACTTATTCCCTTCCTCTAGGGCTATATTCTCTATCGCCTCTTTCTCATGTGGCATGATTTGTTTCTCTTCCTGTTTTACCATTCTTAACAGATCGAGGGATACGTCACAATCTTGAACATCTTCAACATCCTGAAGTTCCTCTAAAAACGTGTCTTGCTCACAAGAGAAATCAAGAGCGGCAGTATCAGTGCTCATATCATTGATATCTAGGGACCTGTGGGGGTATGAAAAAATATACAAAGAATGAATGAATCTAAGAATGATTGTTTATGTGCTATGAATAAAAGAATAAGAATTTCCAAAATTTAAAAGAATATTGGTTGATAAAAAGTGAAACAATACTCGTTTAAATTAATGAAAGTTATGTCTTATTTAAATAATAATAGATGAACATAAGCTATTTTCACAAATGTAATCTTACTACTCCTAGGCTTTAGAGTAATAGACATGTTTCGAGCATTACTCTGAAAAATTCCTAAAGACTACAGGAAAGTCTTCCGCAGTCCAATTGTTCAGAGAACTCCCCGGTTCGTAAGGGCAAATGCCCTCAAGGTTTTCTTACTCCAATCTCTCATTATGTACAGCGTTGATCTAATAACTTTCTTCCATCAACAATCCTCCTGACTTAAAGGATTCGGATATAGGTGGGAATGTCATTGGTTCCCACTCCACTTCTCCCCCATTCAAACGTGCCTTTCTTCTTGCTTGGTGCTTTTCAATCTCTTGCCTCTTGTGTTTATGGTCTGGCTTAAAACCCAAACTAAAGCGATCATTCTTCTCCAACAATTTTGGGATTTGAATCCCTCCTTGCAACTATTTTCCTAGTCATTTTCCCGGTGACGCTCCCTTTCCTATCATCATTTGCAGGGCCATCCTTATAGCTCCAGACATTTTGGGTACTGGCACCTCACTTCTTTCCAGAATGAAGGTTGCATTAATAATTTCTAGGCAGGGAAAAGAACATTCTATAGCCTCTTCACTTACCTCGACATAAGGGGCCTTGCTAGTGACTGTTACTATAATGTCCTCCTCCGCATTGATGGTTATTAACCGTCCATCTGTCACTAACTTCAGTTTTTGGTGCAATGAGGAGGGCACCGCTCCTACCGAGTGTATCCATGGTATCCCTAATAAACAATTATAGGAAGGTTTGACTTCCATCACTAAGAAATCAACTTCATATGTATTTGGCCCAATTTCCAAAGGGATATCAATTCGTCCTATCACTTTTCTTTCAGTTCCATCGAAGGCTCTTACCACATTGAGACATGTCTTCATATGTGAACTATCAATGGGTAACCTGTTCAATGTGGATAATGGAAGGACATTCAAAGCAGACCCATTATCAACGAGTACACTTGGAAGCGTGTATCCCTTGCATCGAGTAGTGATGTGTAAGGCCTTAGTTGACCCTATGCCCCCAGGTGGAATTTCATCATCATTGAAGTAGATGAAATTGTCAGCACTGATGTTATTTACCAACCGGTCCAACTTATTAACAGATATATCATGAGTGACATATGTCTTGTTAAGTACCTTCAGCAATGCATCCCGATGCACCTCAGAACTCAGAAGTAAAGCTAAAACTGATATGCGCACCGGTTGCTTACGCAATTGCTCGACCACACTATATTCACTATGCTTAAGGAACTTTAGAAATTCCTTAGCCTCCTCCTCCCTTACTGGCTCATTAATGGATATTTCAGTCTTTTTCCCCTTTTCAATCTCAACATCCTTTGTTTTGGTGGGCTCTACTCTAATGCCCCCCGTCATAATGCTTCCCACTTCGTGTATAGGAACCTTCGTCTTACGTGCCTTTAAACGCACTAGCTACACTTTCTCCCTGAGGAACTGTTACACTGCAGTCATAGCTCCATGGCACCCTCTTGTCATCCTTATAGGAGAAAGGAGTGGGTTTATGGATGATGACCTTGGGCACTGCTAGCGTCCCCACCTCATTATTCCCCAGCAAGGAAATAATAATTCTTGGTCGGCTGGTTCCTTGTTGTTCACCTTCTAGCGCATTTATTTCTCTTTTATAAGAGCTACCTTCAAAAATTTGTAGCTCTTTATTATCAATGAAGCCTTGCACCAAGGCTTTGAATTCTTCACAATCTTGGGTCTCATGACCCTCTTTCCCATGGAACTCACAGTAGTTCACCGTTTCTTCTCTTTCCTTCTTAGAGGTTATCATCCCTCTCTTTGCCATCTCTTTCCAAATTACCCTTAAAGGCATCCTTATCTCAGCAACGTTTTCTTTCCCTTTTTTTCCACCAGCTTCACCAATGGCATTCACTCCTTGATTGTCATGGTTTGGCAAAGGGTTCTCAGTATTTAGGGTACTCTCAAATTTCAAAACCTCATTCTTGATCAACCTCTCTACGGCTTTCTTGAATCCAGTACAATTCTCAATTGAGTACCCCGATATCCCAGCATGATACTAACATCTGGCATTTGCATCGTACCATTTAGGATATGGAGGCTGTAATGGTTTCAAGTGGAAAGGGGCTATAGCATGCGCATCATATAAGTTTTGATAAAGCTCCCGATACGTCACAAGTATAGGTGTAAATTGCATCCTCTCATGCCTGGTGCTAGATTCCTGCTTTTGAGAGCCCTGTTGCCTAACTGTAGCTACTTTGGGCTGACTAGCCGTGAATGCTTTTGAATTGAAGCTACTGGTGTTGTTCACCTCATTGTCTTTTCTTCTTGGGGCCGATCTTTTAGCCACTTCCCCCTCAATTTTATCGCCCCTTATGGCATTCTCAATCATCTCCCCTGCCATAACTATATCCGTGAAACTTTTCGTGGTGCTTCCAATCATGTGAGTGATGAACGGTGCTTTCAAAGTGTTGATAAATAACATGGTGGTCTCCTTCTCTAACAGTGGTGTTTGAACCTGCATTGCCACCTCCCTCCAACGTTGCGCGTATTGCCTAAAACTCTCATTAGGCTTCTTCTCCATGTTTTGCAGAGTAATCCTATTGGGGATCATGTCAGTCACATGATTGTACTGCTGCATGAAAGCTTGGGCAAGATCCCTTCATGAATTTATTCTGGCCCGGCTTAACTAATTGTACCACTTGGCTGCCGCTGCTACTAAACTATCTTGAAAACAATAGATCAACAGCTGATCATTGTTTACATACCCCGTCATCCTTCTGCAGAACATTGTGATGTAGGCCTCCGGGCAAGTAGTACCATTGTACTTCTCAAACTCTGGATCTTGAATTTGTAAGGCAGCACTAGGTCTGGGACTAGGCTTAAGTCTTTGGCATCAATCCCATGATGATTGCCGGCGCTTTCCAAAGTTTTGAATTTTTCTTCCAGCCATCTACAGCGTTCATCTAACTGTCTTGCAGCTTCGGCTTTCAAATCCTCCTTTTCCACCATATCTAGATTAGGGACGAGATGATTGGTAGGGTTATCACCTAAATTGAATCCCAAGCCACTTGGGTAATTCATATGGATCCCAACATCAATTGGCCCATGTTAAGGCCTTACAGTGACCGATGGTCTTCTAGGAGGTGCTTTAGTTTGCAATGGCACATGAGGCGGAGTAAAACCTGGAGGAGGACCCTCATTTTCCTCTTCAGTGATGGCCATAGGAGCCTTTCCCTTATCAGTGGCCCTCAGTAACTGAGCCATTTCGGCTATCATGTTTCTTTGAGCTTCCAACATTTGCTCCCTCATTTCATTCTGCATTTTGGCTAACTGCTCTTGCAATTGGTCTTGCATATCCGTTTGCAATTGCTCAAACCTTTGATCCATGTTCTTAGTTTTAGTACGAGTACCGTAAGGATGTGTGATTTCCAGATTTTTTTAACCTTTATAAAGAAACTTTAACTAATGAGGGTCTTTCTATAACCTTAAATGTATATGATATGATGTAATGCAAAGGCATGAATGCAACAAAGGCATCGATCTCGATTCAATCTCATTTAGAAAACTTTATTTAGAAAAAGAATATCTTTACATATAAATGGATTGCAAGTATGCTTTCACCCTAATGCCCAAAGTTTTAACTCTATCTAATAAAAGGGCTAATTCTCGTCCTATATTTGACGACGACCCACACACCAGACTCAATACATCGGCTCGTACTGCCAAGTCCTGTACATATTCAGCAACCTCTCGAATCTGGGCTATGGCTTCTCCCATGACATGATCCCTTTCTTGGACCAGTCCTCTAGACTGATGAAGCTCTCCCTTTAGATAATCTTCTTGCACCTTGAGCTGCTCAATTCGAAGTTTACCATTATGCAATGCCACTTCCAAACCTTCAACCTTACTTTTTAGCTCTTTTAACTCGACCGTAGAGTCATGGTTTTGATGCCAATAAAGAGATTTTCCAAGCTCAGTTACCTTGGTCTTCAACCCTTTATTTTCTTCATCTAATGCCAAATTCTGCGACTGTATTTCTTGGAACCTTTTCTCCCAATACTTGGCCCTAGCTTTTTTCTCTTGGAACTCCTTCTGCAATTGATCTAAAGACCCTCCTACTCTCGCTCTTCTCAAGGATACTTGTGCCTTTTTGTAATGTTCTTTCAAATCATCTCTATCCTCCTCAATCTTCCTCTTTTCTTTCCTTTTTTTCTCGACCTCCATCTTTTGAACATCGACATCTAAGCTCAAGTACATCTTTTCTTCTTCAAGTTTTTCTATCCTCTTCTCAAGCTCCAATTTCCTTCTCTTGAACTCTTGCTTCATGATTTCTAGCTCTAAGGGTATCACTCGCAAATATTCTTCTATTGGTCGAGCTTCTCCTCTGTTTGGCTTAGGGATATTATCATTAATCCTTCTTCCTCTCCATTCGTCATATTCCGGTGTCGTAGCAGGGCTAATAGCTACTCCTTTCAACCGACAAGTTTTGTTCCAAGCACTAGAAACCTCACTAACCTTCCTCTTGTAATCAACTCCTTTGTATACAAACTTGCTTTGAGCCAATCAATGAGTCACTGGTATAAACTGTCTCAATCCATGCTGCCTTAGTACGACCAAAGAGGCATAGCCAATGGCACCCCATATTCCCAACAGAGGGACCCAATTGAAACTGCCACATCGGTAAAGAATCTCACCAGGAATCATCTACGGAGCCCTCCACTCGACATCTTTCGACTGAAGGTTCTGAAGTAGCGCTATCCAATTCTCTTCTGAAACATCAACTCTCCTAGTTGAAGCTACTATGTCCTTTAACGGTGAGTAATCCTCAAAGAAGACCCGACAAACCACCCTATCAATCAATCGGAAATGGCTGTAGAACCAAGCCAAAAGTAACTGAGCACACCCTATAAACCTGCCTGCACCAGCTTTCTTACACGCACCTAAGGATCTGAATGTCTCCGCCAAAATCGCAGGGACAGAAGTGACCCTTTTGCTGAGTCGATGAAAAAGATCAATGGTTGCCTCATCCACATAACCCAGAGCCCTAAGGAAAACCATCAGTCCATACAAACCTAAAGCAAAAACATCTATCGTCTTCGTCTTATCAGGGTGCGTCAAATTCAGATCCTTCAAAGCGTCCCACGAAATGCACTTGCACTCACCTTTTTCTTTAATTCTAGCCGTGATCCACTGCTCGCTCATCCCCGTAATAGTCATTAATTTCTTCCAAAAGGTAGGGACACAAGCGGCTCGAGAATAGATCCTATCCATCTGAAACCTGGGACAACGAAGTAAGGCCGTGTACTCCTCTACGGTAGGTACCAAGTCTACTTCCCCAAAAGTGAAACAGCTATACACTGGGTTCCAAAACTGAGCAAGAGCTCGGAACAAGTGCTTATCTACCTGAACATCGAGCAAGTAAGGTAAATCTCCATAATTACCGTAGAATAACTGTTTAGTATTATTGTCCCACTGATCCCAAATTTCCTTAAGCTCCTGGAAATTATTCTGTATGGCACTAATACGAGTATAATCTGACAGCTCCGAGATATATCCCATAGATATACTATCTCCCTTTTCTAATTGAGTTTGCTTAGACCATCTATGGACGTTGGTGTTGCCCTCCACTCTATCAAGAAGTCCGTTCTCCATAACAAAACTTCCTAACTTAGAGACTGACCGTGAACCGATACCTTTGTAAATGTAAAAAATGTCATGCAAACAAAAGAAAAGAAATAGTCAGTATCACATGATATCAATGAATCTCGACAATAATTTATAAGGGTAATATATAAAGTTTGACTCTAACTAAGTTGGGCTCTTACGGTTTTTCTATATGAAGTTGGTTCTAAAGTTTGAGGTATCTGAACCAGTAGATTCCTCGATCCTCACCCATTATAGGCTCATTTGAATCGAGTTCAGTTCAGGGGAATACATTTCCCTATGGCTACACGGAGATGAAAATCTCACGAAACCATTGGTACGAATATATCCCGAAAATGATCCACTATCCTGCACGGAGGCAAAAACCTCACGAAGGCGTAGCTTCTCACTCCCACTTAAGGGTGTGACCACAACGGTCATGCAAATGCAATGCGTATTAGAATATAGCAACACATGCAATAATACAAACACATGTAATGCAAAGAGGATTAAATTTTAAAATTTTAATTTCCGACATTAAGACAAGAGATAATCAATTACACGGCTTAACTCTCTTATTAGTCCCCATTGGAGTCGCCAAGCTGTCGAGACCATCTTTAAATCGAGTTTTTGGAAAATGGGAATCGACCTTAAGAAAAATAAAAACGGGAGTCGCCACCAATCTTTTTAGGTGTGATTGGATCACCTTTAAAACATTTTTATTTTAAAATCGTTGGTTTTGGTCTACGAAATCAAAAGAACGGGTTCGGGAGTCAGTTACGTACAAGGAAGGATTAGCACCCTTGTAACGCCCAAAAATGGTACCTAATTGATTATCAAGTGTCTTTAATGTCGGAAATTCAAAAGTTTTAAGATATAATCCTCTTTAAAATATTTTGATTTTGAAAATTGGAATTCACTTGTATCAAAGTATTGACACCAGGTTAGCTTTTAAAAATCCCTATCTCGAAACAACAAAACGCCACATCCAGTAAGTTAAGACATATTGCTTTGAAATTCTAAGACAGTTGCTCGCATTTTAAAAAAAAAACTTTAAAAACTTAGAAGGGTACTTGATTATTCGAACTCAACGAGAAGAGTTGCAACCCAATAAGTTTGGGCACTACTTTTCTCGAAATTTCCAAACACCAAACATTGCCTTTATGTTTTTTTGAAAACTTTGGAATTTTGTTTTAGTTAATACATGAGGAATCACATTATCGTTATGGAATAGAATATTGCAATAATAAGTGAACTAAACATGCATTTAAACGATACAATGGCAATAATACAAAAATCGTATATTAGATACATACATGTTTAAAATTACACAACATCATATATACAAAGATACACATAGCTTATATTGAAAATGGATAAGCAAAACATACTCACATAGTAATAATTAAAAAATGATGCTTGATACACAATTAAAAAGAAATATAATATCGATGTACATGTTTACAAAATATAACATCATATAATAAATATAAAATAACATTTAACACACATGATACATACAATATAAAAATACATAAAAGAATCAATATATATAAAATATGAAGTGAATAACTGTTAACAAAATATTCATATACTACAAATAAAAATATGATATTTAATGATGATTTTAAAATAGTATTTAATTATACTATATGTAATAACAGAATTTGAAAATATATTGTTTTAGAAAAACAATGTATAGGAATTTATAATAAAATAATTATAATATAAGTTTAGCATAATATAAAATAAGTGATTAATGATGAAATATACATGTTATATAAATTATAATATTATAATATCCTCAAAATATGTAATAATAGAATATGAATAATATAATTATTAATACATAAATAAAGATAAGTATGTAACACAAGTTAAAACCTTTAATGATAATAACATATAGATAAAAAATATATAACAGTATAAAAGATGACATAATAATATAGAATAATATATAATATGTATGTATAAATAATGTGTAGTATATATATACAAATAATTAATATATAATGTAAAAAAAATATAATAACCATATATATAAATAATAATGTAAAATAATAATAATATAAAAGTATGTTGTTAAAATGAAAGATAATATAAAGATAAAGATATTTAAATATTAACTAATAAAATATAGTATAGATATATATAGGAAAATAATTTATGATAAAAATATAAGTAATATTTTTAATAATAATATATATAGTTTTTAAAAAAATAAATAAATTATATATAAAATAAAATAACAAAATTTAAAAAATAGTAAAACAAGGGTTAAAATTGAATTTAAATACAATTATAAGGCTAATTTGCAAAATAATATAAGTTCTGGGCCTGATTTACAAGAATTAAACGACAAAGGACTCACTGGGCAATCTGCCCTAATCCTAAACGACGCTGTTTCCAGCATGTAATAACCGTTAGGACTAAATTAAAATTAAAACAGAATAATAGGGCCAAATCATAAATAAAATAAAGTTTAATTGTAAACACAAAAAAGGGTAGAAGGATCAATTGGGTAATTAACCCAATTTTCAAAAACAGCGGATCCTCCCCGGGTAATCGGGTCAACACGCGGACCCTGGGGCCATGAAACGATGTCGTTTTGTCAAGGCTATATAAGCCAACTTCTCAGTTTTAAACTCATTTGAAACCCGAGTTTTAAAAAAAAACTTAAAATTTCCTCTGAAAGAGAGAGACAGAGGAGCTCGGGGTTCTGACCCCGTATGTCACGCTCCGGTCGTTGATCCTACACGCGCCCACACGCCGTCATACACGGTGGTCTGAAGGTTTAAAAAACCTTCGTCCTCTCATTGGTAACCCCCCTTTTTTCTTAGATCATTACTCATATATGCTAGAATAGTTCATATATAAATTCAAAATAAGCACGAGATACGCGATTAAATCACCCTTTTTAGAGACTATTGGTACTTTTTTGAATGAATATCTGTAAGTATATTTCTATTATCTTTCCCCCAAAAGAGCCCCCCTTTTACACTGTTTGATTTGGGCTTTTATAGCCACTGTTGCTATTCTTTGTTTTGGTTTACTGCTGTTGTGGTTCTTTCCCTTTTTTTGCAGATGCTCACGAAGAATCCGGCGAAGACGAAGGCCTGACGGTGGTGTAATGGTGGCGTTAATCTCGGCATGACTCGGAGCCTTGGGATCGTGGCCTTGCTGGAACGACGCATCTGTTGGGATGGCTTCTGGAATCTTCTGCTTGCGGTGCGAGAAGGCAGAAACCCTAGGGTTTCCTGCCTGGGTCTGTAACTGTTTGGGCCAATTGGGCCTCTTTAGTCCTGAGTTTGTTTGTGGGTCTTCTGGGTAGTAACCGGGTAAATGGTTTTTAGGCCTGTCTGTGTGTAATGGGTCTGAGGTATTTGGGCTTAAAGGGCCTTGGTTGTAAATGGACTGTGGACTGTTTAAATAAATATTTATTTATTTATTTTCTTTTGTTTTATTTAAGCCCGGTCAAATTTGGGCTACTACATTTTGTATTGGAGTTTTTGATGATTTTGAGTAATTAGGACTAAATTGCAAAAATAATAATTTAAGGGACTAAAATGTGAAATTAATGAAATATATGGGCTTGTATAGATATGGGTACCATTCGGCCTAACATGGGTACTTGGAAATTTTGTGTATTTTATGTTTTGTGTAATAGGGATTAAATTGTAAAAATTGTAAATGTTAGGGGTAAAATGGTAATTTCCCCATTTATGTGTTTTTGGACTAAATTGAATGAAAATATGTTTGAATGAGCTTAATTTGAATATGTTTAGATTAAGAACCAAAGAAATCGAATTTGTACCGGGGAAAAATGAAAGTTGTTGACTAGCAGCCCGTCTCGTTTTACTACGTTCGAGGTAAGTTTATAAACAAATAGACGTATTTAGTTTTAAATAAATACAAAATATACATGCTGAAATGAAATTTATGATTTTATTTAAGTTATAGCCGAATATGATTTAGCTTAATTACTATGTTTCAAAAATTGTTTTGACCGAGTTACGAAGTCCGGAAGCCCCGTATGAACATTAGGAATAGTTAGGATACATATGTCATGACATAGGGTTCTGAATTATGTATGCGAGTAAGACCATGGCATCGATATGTGTTTACGAGTAAGACCCTGTCTGGGACAGTGGCATCGATATGTGACTACATGTAAGACCACGTCTGGGACATTGGCAGTGTACGATTGTGTGATTATTCAAATGTCCTATCAAATTCCGAATGGTTCATCGAGAAAGGGTAAATCGAGTTCGAATGTGTTAATTGAGCTATATACTAGGTATGAACTAATATGTTACTTACTTGAGGTAAGATACGTAAACACCATGACTATATACTATAAATCTTGTATGGTGCAAATAAAGTGGAAAATGTGTATGCTACGTGTATTTGGCTTACTAAATGAATAGTTAGTATGTCATGAATAACCTATATATATGTGTAAGTATGATATGGTATTCTCGGTTATGTAATTAATATATGTTTATGCAATATTATTATTTCGATATTCGAAATTTTACATTTGGATGAATATGTATTAAATTTTAATATGACTATTTGCCTTTGGAAATTGTTTACTAACATGATAAGTGCCTATGTGAGTATTCGGCCAAATAAGGACTATGTGTGCACAATGTCATATCGATTCTTGAACTTGTTTTAATGGTATGCATGCTTGATTATTTGGTGACATTTCAGACCCGAAATGTTGATTGATGATGGTTAATTTGTTTATGTAAGTATTCGATCAAGTAAAAGAAATGGTATATGGAAGTGTACCATTATATCCCATATGTGGGTTTAAGGATAAGCTTTGATCATGATGCTATAATTCGAGTTAATAAGATAGGTTGATTGTATTATTGAATTATTAACTGCTTATGGCTTACTAAGCTATAATAGCTTATTGTGTATATTTGTTTCTGTTTTATAGATTTTGGAGTCAAGCTACGAGCTCAGGGACCGTTAACAAAGTTCATCACACTATCAGCTATTTTGGTACCTTTATAAGTTAAACTCGAATTATGGCATGTATAGGCTGGAATGTGGTTTGGGAAATATTGAGCTTTGATTTTGTATTAAGGCCATGCGAATATGGCTTATTTCTATGCTTGTGTTATGTTCTAGTTTGATAATGGTATAAGTTCATTTTGATTAATATGTTGTGTGCCATGAATGGATATAGTATGAGTTATTTGTTTGAAAGTTGAATTTAGTTAATGGCTTTGCATGAGGTATGGAGAAATCTGTCTTAAGCATGTTTGGCTGCTTTCGATGTGTTTTATACTAATTTATTTAGTGAATAGGTGCATTTGATCACCATGTTTAGTCTTAGTTTTATATGTTCTAGTTGTTATGTTTAGTGAAATTAATTTTAGTAATTTCGTGATGAAATCTACGGATATGTTCATGGCCTTTAGTAGTGGAATTCGGTTTTGTAAGGAAAATAATAAAAAATAAAATGTCCCATGAATATTTTAATCATTTTTTTGTATGGAATAAAATGTGAAGTGTGGTGTTCAATTTAAGGTAAAAACGCACAGTATGTATATAAGTAAAAAGCATGTTCGGCCATGTTGTGTCATAATAAGGTTACATACGTTATTGACTATTAAATTAGGTAATATGTTTTAATTGGTTTTATTAAATGCTTCATTCGATTATGCCTAGTTATTTCCACTTATGAGTTTATGTTTATTAAATGGGTGTGTTAGGTAACCTTAATGTTTGACTTATGAACTATATATTTATATTAATAAAGTAATGTCACGTAAATAAATAAAATAAAAGTATTGGAAATAGTTTCTAATAATGTTTGATGATGTACGTACGCATGAATTATATATGTTGGTTTTACATTCTATTAATCAAGCTATTAATTTGATCCATGTTCAGTATATAGCTAAATTGTTTAATAGACATAGATTATGTTTTATATTATGTCAAGTTAATAAAAATGACATAATAATATTGAATCTCTGATTTAGATTATATATTAATGTAATTAAAAATTTCAAATTGTAATATATCTTGCAAACCTGTAAGATATGTATTATGATTAGTAATGTCTCATAACCCTCATCCGGCGACGGATATGGGTTAAGAGTGTTACACCTCATTAGTCTTTTAGTTACTTAACATATATATATGCCTAATTAAATCAAGATCACTTTCTCAGGCATCATTCATAAGGACTATTCATGCAGTAATTTTCTCTTGATATCAACACCAACATGCATCATTCAAGTTGTGTGTCTATCAACTATTACCCTTCTCAGATTTAATAATTAATTCATTTTACTTACCAATGATGCCATGCATTTTTAAGTTGAACATGTAATTACTGGAATGAATAAACAATCATATACACAAACATTAATAACAAAGAATCAACAATATCATATCAAAGATCCATAATCATTCTAGGAAAACAACATTAAGCCATAATCATTAAGTTGAACTTAAGAAGACTATTTGCAATCATGTTCATCAACATAATGACAAAACAAAAAATAAGGTAAAGGAAATATGAAAGATAAATAGCCAATGGTGGTTCTCTGAGGCTATTAAACTTTTAAGAAGAGATGATAACTGATTTTGGTGGTTCTCCCTCGCTAACTTCTGCTTGCTCTCTCACGGTGGATCTCCTCCTCTTCTAGGCATTGTTTCACCTTAATGCTCTCAAGCTTTTTCTTTTCTTCACTACTCTAAACTTTAAGTTGAACGCTTTCAAAATGTGGTGTGTTGTGGTATAGCCAGGGCCTCCTAGTTATACTTGTTAATCCCCATTAATCCCCTTCCATTTTTGGTGTTGGTTTTTAAGATCCGTGTTGGAGTTTGCTTGATTTCTTGTAATGTAAAAATATTATCATTGTAATTTGACCATTACAATATGATCATTGGAATATGACTATTACAATATGGTCATTGCAATCTAATTGTTACAATATGACCGTTGCAATATGGCCGCTAAATTTTTTGGATCACTTTGTCCCTGTGAGAATCATATAAATAGGAGGTCATTTCGCCTCATTTTTCACAAGTAACAAAATAAGAGCTTCTCTCATTCTTCTTGATTCTCTCATCTTTTTTTTTCTCTAAAATTTTGGCATCTTATTAAAATTACATTAGAGGATATTCTATTTAAAAGGTTGGATTTTAAGCGGGACTATCTGTGGCCCTACCAACCTTTCTTGGGAATTGAATTTAGTGTGATTTTTCTGGCCAAGTTTTTTCAACCTACTTTAAAGCTTTATTTTTATCTTATTTCCTGATTCCTCAAAGAATAGCAATACAAATTGTGCTCCACCTTCCTTATTTGGTTGTACAAATATTGAAGTTTTGTGTTAACCTTGGGGAGTACATCCCCTACATGATTACACTAATAAGGGTGAATTTGTTTCTAAGGTAGTGGTTCTTCCATGGCACAATAATTCTTTCTTTTATTTATGCTTGGTTTATTTCCAGTTAGTGCAAATGATTTTGTTTTACAGTTATATTTTCCAATAATTTAGAAGAAAATTTATTACTGTTTAAACATGAGAATCATTTTTGTTTCTCACTATTGGAACCAATAAAGGCTTCTACAAGAAACGAGATGGTGTGTACAATTGAGAATTGTTGAAACAAGTGAAGTGTCCTATTAAGGCAATTGGTTTCAGGGCACCTGAGTAGTGTAAGTGTTTGCCTAAGTAGTGTTGGAACGATTGCAAGCTCCATCTATGTTGGTTAGTGGGCCATTATGATCAAGATAGGCTTGGAACGTCTACCGAGATTGAATCGAGATGGGTTAGAGGACCCTTGAGTTTGAGTTATTCAGAGGACCTTGAGCGAATCGATGGATCCTTGTGTTTGGGATAGGCTTTACGATGCCCTTATCCATGATAAGCTAATAATACATAAGATTTATGGAGCTAGTCTAAGCATCACAGAGTTTTTAACTAAAGTAGACTTGAGGATTATCGAGTCTGAGAGCTTGAATAAGAGAACTAGTGGGGATGTCTTGTTCAGGCAACCTTTGAGATTGATAGAAGAAATGAGTGGCGTGCTAGAGTTTGTGTGAATAAGCATTAAAGTTTGAAAATGAGATTGAGATCGACGGTGACCATGGAGGAGCCGAGAGGGCCTAAGTTGAGGATGGCTAATGTGTCTAAACTTCCCATGTTAAGAAATTTTGTGTTGGTGCCAGAAGGGACGATTGGTTTAAACCATGTCAAGAGAAACACATCCAACGAGATACCGCAAGAGTGGGAATAGTACCACATCCAAAGGGATGTTTTTTAGTATTAAAGACATGGTAATATTCAGTCAACAAAGGGTAATACCATTAAGGGTTCCTCACAACTGTAACATGATAATTATGTGTTGTGTCATTGAGTCTGAGTGTTTGGTGGAGAAATGGCATAGACAAGACTACACCAACGATTGAGATGATATCAAGGTCAAGTGTATGTCTGATGCACATTGAATGGATCATACCTTGGGCCTTAAAGGCCCAAGGTGAACTTGAGACTAAAATGTCAACTTGATGCAACAAGGTTACTAAAAGTGTAACTTCATGTCAATGACGGCATCGACATAGTAAGTAGGGATTGACATGGCCCACAATTTACTATTCTAATTATCAAGGTTGAGATTTCCCCAAATGGTCCTAAGTGAAATTAATGTACATTAACATGGGAGTTAGAATTTTTTGGATACCTTGGAATCTTAGAGGGATGTTGTGATGGAAACTCGACAACTGCTAAAGTTAACTCTACAAGTAGGTATGTCTTTACTTTGGGTGGAGCAATTGTTTCTTAGAAGTCTTCTAAACAGACGTGTATTACTTCACTCCATGATGGAATCAGAGTTTATAACTCTTGACTGACTAGGGCAATAGGTCAAGTAGCTTAAGAATTTACTTTCAAAGACTCCTTTATGGGAGAATGGAGTACTTGATTTGAAGCACGTGATGTCTAAAAGAAACATAGTTCATCAACTAACCAAAGGGTTAAATAGAAAAATGGTTCTTGATTTATCAAGGGGGATGAGTCTTAAGCCCAGTTGATGTGAGCTCGTAATCAGTTTAGAATTACAAGTCACTCAAATGCCTAACTGTTTCTAAACAAGTACTTGATAAGTAACAAAATAAGATAGGAAACTTGAATCATTGACAGCTCAAAAGCTTGGTATCTGGATCAAACACAATGCTTTTTGGAATTCCATGTAATCTGACAATTTCTTTGAAAAACAAATTAGCAATATACTTAGCATCATCAGTTTTCGACAAGGTATAAAATGAGCCATTTAAAAAAAACGGTCCACCACAACAAAAAAGAATCTTTCCCACTACTAGACCTAGGTAATCTTAACACGAAATCCATTGAAATATCTATCCACTGTTTCATAGGTATAGGTAATGGGGTGTACAAACCATGGGGGTTTACTCACAATTTATCCTTTTGAAAATTATATAATTTTGACAAAGACGCTCGACATCTCGTTGCATATGTGGCCAAAAAAATTGTTCATGCAATACATCTAGAGTTTTTTCAACTCTAAAATGTCCCATTAGGCTTCCCCCATGGGCTTCTTTCACAAGTAGCTCTCAAACTGAACTCCTTGGTATACAAAGTTTATTTTCTCGAAAGAGTAATCCCTCATGCCTAAAAAACTTACCAAAAACTTCTTTTTCACAAGCTGTAAAGACATTGCCAAATTCAAAATCATGTTCATACACGTCTTTTATATGCTTAAATCCAAGCAATTTAGCATCCAAAGTAGTAAGCAATTAATATCATCAATATAATGCATCAACAACTACATTTTCCTTACCTTTCTTGTATTTAATGACATAAGGAAAAGTGTCAATAAATTATTCCCACCTGACATGTCGCTTGTTGAGTTTGTGATGGCTCTTTAAGTGCTTATGTGATTCATGGTCGGTGTGGATCACAAATTCCTTCGACCAAAGATAATGTTGCCAAGTCTCTAAAGCTCTAACCAAAGCGTATAATTCTTTATCGTATGTAGGATAGTTCAATGTAGCTCCACCCAACTTCTCACTAAAGTACGCTATTGGTCATTCTTCTTGCATCAAAATTGCTCCAATATCAATTCCTGATGCATCACACTCTATTTCAAAGGTTTTAGCAAAATCAGGTAACATAAGCAATGGCCCATTAATCAACATTTTCTTATGAAAATCAAAAGTTTTTTTTTGTGCCTTTTCCCACTTAAATCCCATAGTTTTCTTAATGATTTCAGTTAAAGGAGCAGCCATGCTACTAAAATCTTTAACAAACATACGGTAGAAGCTAGCAAGTCCATTGAAGCTTCTAACATTACTTACGCTCATGGGTGTTGGTCAATCCTTGATTACATAGACCCTTTCATCATCTACTTCAATTCCTTTTGAACTTACGACAAAACATAAAAACACCAACTTATCAGTATAAAAAGAACATTTCTTAAAATTCACAAAACAATTTCTCTTTTCACAGCACTTCCAAAATGAGCTTCAAATGATTAACATGCTCTTCTAAACACTTGTTGTAAATTAATATATCATCAAAGTAAACTACACAAAACATACCAATGAATGCTTGCAAAACATGATTCATAAGTCTCATAAATGTGCTAGATGCATTGGTTAAGCCAAACGACATTACCAACCATTCATACAAATTGTTTTTGGTCTTGAAAGCAGTTATCCATTCATCACCTTTTTGCATTCGAATTTGGTGATATCCACTTTTAGGATCAATTTTGGTAAAAATGCTTGACCTATATAGTTCATCGAGGATGTCACCTAATCGAGCGATAGGATGTCGATACTTTATCGTGATCTTATTTATAGGGTAACAATCAATACAAATTTGCCAAGTTCCATCCTTCTTTGGAACTAATAAAATAGGAATAACACATAGACTTAAACTTTGTCGCACATAACCTTTTTCCATAAGCTTGCAAATTTGCCATTGTAACTCTTTCGTCTCCTCTAGGTTACTTCAATAACCAGGTTGGTTTGGAATTGTAGCTCCTGAAATAAAGTCAATTTGATGTTCAATTCCCCTTAGAGGTGGTAATCCATCGGGAATCTCTTTGGGAAATACATCTTGAAAATCTTGTAAGAGAGAAACAATCACACTAGGAAGATTTTTGTTAAGTTTGTTAGTGCTGAAATATGAAATAGTGGCTAGTAAGTCAAAATAGCTATCCCAGGCTTTCTACTTTTTTCATAAAAATTCAATTTATTTTTTCCTTTACTCTCTTTTCTTACTAGAACCTTTTTTTTCTTGTTCTTTTAATTTTTCTTTCTCGCTTTCATTTTCTTTTCCCTTGTGCTCTTTTTCTTTTTCTATTTCCTCAAATCCTCTCATTTTTTTTCCTTTCTTTCTCTTGTTGTTACCTTATTCACTTTTTTTTTTTTTTGGTTTTCCACTCTCTTCCTTTAATCATACTTGAGCTTTATACACTTGTTTGGGTGTTATTGGGACAAGTGTGATGGGTTTTCCATTGAATTTAAAAGAGTAGTGATTGGTGAAACCATCGTGAATAACTTTTCGATCATATTTCCATGGATGTCCAAGTAGGATATGTCCCGCATGCATGCGAACAACGTCACATAACACGTCATCTTTGTACTTTCCAATGGTAAAGGACATCATCACTTGTTTTACCACATTGATCTCACCTCCATTATTCAACCATTATAGTTTGTACAGTTGTGGGTGTTTAGTCGTGGCCAATCCAAGTTTTTCCACCAAAGTCGACCTTGCTACATTTCTATAGCTTCCTCCATCAATAATCATGTTCCATTCTTTTCTCTTGATGTGGTAATGGGTGTGGAATATGTTCTTAACTTGCTCCACCTCTTCTTTAGCTTGTGCGCTTAATGTACATTTGATTACAAGTAGCTCTCCTTCAATTAGATACTTGACTTTATTCACATCTTCCATTGGTGACATGTCATTATCTATTTCACCCAATTTCAATCTCTCCATTTTCCTTGAGAATCATAACATTTTGATTTGGGCATTGGCTGGCAATGTACCCTCTCCCCAAGCACTTAAAACGTTCCTTGCTCTTATTTGAGACATAATTTCTTTTAGTATCTTTAAAAGTTTCAAATTTACCTTTCACTTAAGGCCTCACATCCTTTTTGTTCGCACTTTGGTTTCATGTTAAGGATGAACACGAATGATGTATCACCCTAAAAGAACCTTTCTTTTTAAGTCGTCTTTCCATCTTTATGGCCATGTGAACCATGTCAATTAATTCAACATAATGCTACAACTCAACAACATTGGCAATCTCTCGATTTAATACCACCAAAAACCTTGCCTTTGTGGCCTTACAATCCTCCCCGACATTGGCACAAATTATTGCAATTTCCATCTCTTTGTGATAGTCATCCACACTCTTATTCTCTTAGGTAAGAGTTTGGAACTTTGGTAATGCTTTTGAATGAACCTTTGTCTTATTATGGCTTTCATTGAATTTAGTGGCAGCCAACTTTACTTTTTTCAATTTAGAATAGTTGTGACAATCAAACACCAATTCAATCTTCTTCTCCACTCGAGATATGCTTTGGGATCATTTCTTCCTAAGAATGTCAAAATTTTCAATTTGATAGATCCAAGGTCACCATTAACCTGCCCTCGATCTCGTCTCTCTCTAGGCGTCATTCATTTCACTTTACACTTTGATCAGATGCGATTTCATCATCATTATCATAGTATCCATCATTATCATATCGGTTGGATGCTTCACCATCATTAACACTAGGTGTTCTTGGAGATCTTCCCCTTTGAAACCTTTCCCTTCGAGTCCTTTCCTTCATACAAACCACACGTTCACTAATCTGATCTAGACCCTCTTACATCATCATTCGAATCTCTCGCACCATGGCTTGCATTTGAAGGTGAGGAACTCCACCTCTTCCACCTCTATCACGTTCGTTACTAGACATTCTTTAAAATGCATGAAAAAATGATTAGTAACCAAAAGAATAGTTTTAAATAGTAAAATATGTACCTCACCAAATCAAACCTCATGGTTTTCACTCAGAAAGAAATATCACTCATATAGTGTTTGTGCACAATTC
This sequence comes from Gossypium anomalum, assembly GCA_025698475.1. Taxonomy (NCBI): domain Eukaryota; kingdom Viridiplantae; phylum Streptophyta; class Magnoliopsida; order Malvales; family Malvaceae; genus Gossypium; species Gossypium anomalum. The sequence goes on from CM046965.1 coordinate 48,565,560, forward strand.
AGGCTTTTACCACACGGTTGATCACACACGCTCTTGCATTTTTCTGCTCAACATCCTCTTAAGCTCTTCAAGAACATTGCAAATGAACTTAGCAAAACCCGTGACCTTGTGGACTTTGGTAGGATGTGACAACTTGAAGGAAATAAAGAAAAACAAGTGAAAATAAAGCAAATGACTCAAATACGAAAAAAATAAAAAAAATTAGGAAAAGGTTTATACTAATTTGACAAAGTAGATGCGACAAACTCAAAATGTTTAATGGAATGCAATTAGGATGATTTGGACAAACTTAATTTTTTTTACGCGAAAATTTTTTGCTATCGTCAAAACCTACCAAAATATGAAAGATAGGCTCAAAAGCACTAAATGATGAAGAAATTTTTTTATGAGTTCCCAGACTCTTTTTATTATTATTCTAAATCCTCTTTTCTTTTCCTTTTATTTCCATGATTTTTTTTCAGTTCGTATTATTACTATTTTTTCAAACCTTTTTTATATAAACTGAGAAAGTGAAATGTTAAAATGACACCTTGAAGAATAATACCTCTGATACCAAATGAGGTGAGCTCATAATCGGTTTAGAATTACATGTCACTTACATGACCGACCATTTCAATACAGGTATTTGATAAGTAACAAAATAAGATAGGAAACTTGAGTCAACGACTTGTACGAAAAAAGAACCAACGTTATTGAACATGGCCCGATTTCTATAAGACAAATAATTGAAAACAACAAATAGATTTGAACAAACCCTGACCTATTGTTTATAAAGAAAGAAGAACAAAAGGTATAGGAAACAAAAGAACGCCACAGGGCAAAATCCTTGATAAGTTCAGTTTGTATGTTCTTAATAACTTAATAGAAAATCTCACAAAATGTATATTCATTCATCAACTTTCAAATTAAAAAATCATCAACTATTTATAGACTATACTAGGTATATGAATAGTCAACTCATCCATGAAGTTTAAGGCCTTAATTATGCATGAATGCATGTAGTACACGAAAAGTCACATAACTCCCAACCTTAAATTTAGTCTTGATAAGCAAGGAAGAACTTCAAAAGTCACATTATCCCCTTTTTTAGACGGTGGAAAAGAATGTGCAAGGGAGTTACTGAATGATTACTTGATGTGCATAAATGCATTAAAATAAAATCTCTCCAAAGGTTATGAGGTTGCTGAAAAGTCATTTATCTTCCAAAGGTCATGTTTAGATCCTGTAACACCTTTTACCCGTATTTGACGCCGGAACAGGGTACGAGGCATTACCAGACTTAAACATACACATTCATACAAAATTGGGCCATAAAATTCCAACCCAATTTAAAATTTTTCAATCCCATGCAAATTGTCCCTTACAAGAGCCTACAAGGCCCAAAACATACATCAGAAGCAGTTTGGGGCTAAACAGAAAAATCTCAGAACTTCGGGATAACTTAGAAAATTTTCATGTTTTGGAGAGTCACACACCCGTATGGGTAGGCCGTGTGGTCACACAGACGCTCGAGTGGCTTGGGACACGCCCATGTCCTCAGCCCGTGTAACTTTCTAACTATGATGTCATTAACCAAATAAGGTCACATGGCCAAGTCCCACGCCCGTGTGGCGAATTTAATTCCAAAAATTTAAGTGCAGACTTCACACGACCTGGGCACACGCCCATGTCCTGAGGCCGTGTCCTTTACATGGCTGAGATACACGGCCGTCTCTATGCCCGTGTGTTTACTACTGGGCATACTGACTTGCATAATTAGGGTGCAGGGGACACACGGTCGGATCACACGCCTATGGGGTAGACCGTGTGTCACACACGGCCTAGACACATGCCCGTGTGTCTACCCGTATGGACAAATTCTAGGCTATTTTCCAAGCCATTTGCCACCCTTAAACACTCACATACTCAATCCTACTTCATAGCATGCAACATGGCACATTTGGCTATACAAGCACACACCATCATGTTTAATCCATGACTTCATAATATGGACATATCACCTACTTCAATCATCATGCTACTATAGGGCATTCCACACCAATTTCATATTTATTCATCTTTATAATTCTTCATTCAAGTTACTCAATTACACTATAATTATGGTCATGCCTATTAGTCGCCATTTATTCATTAAATACATATACCATTCATCTCACATTTCATTCACAAGAAACCAAATCACATCAAAACATAAACACATTTGCTTGCATGCATAAATGATTAGGGTTACAATCCAATAATCGATATGAGCCATCTCTCATGGCCATATACAAAATAATCTAATACCATCATGAGCCAACACATTTGGCTAATCAATATGACACATAGTAAAAGGATCAAGTCCCTATACATGCTATACTCAAAATAATAAGTCTAACTATATCCAATCCAATTGATAGTGTGATCGAGTCTCCGACGTTCCACGATCCCCGAGTTAGCTTGGCCGCACTACAAAAAAAAAGAAAGGAAAGGAGGGTAAGCTTTAAAGCTTAGTAAGTTCACATGCAAATAAAATGCAACTTAAACAAGCATTGGTCATACATTTAACATAATGAATATAATTTTTGCATTTTATGAAAATCTCTTAAACTTATTCTTCATATACATCTATATATAAATATATATTCATACCAAACATTCATCACATCTCATGTTATTCTTATGAGTTCAATGTACGTACCTATGCCCACTTGCATATAATAACTTACTTTCTCGTCTTCGACGTAATCATCAAGATTACTCATTGAACTTCCTTTAGAACTACCCATTGAACACTCGAAATACTATCGGATACATCAGAATCTCGCACCTAAGTGCCTCATATGTAGCCAATGCAACCTCACACCACATGTTGCTCACTTTCGAGCTATTCACGGGTCTGCTCATATAGGCTGTCAGGTATCTGTAACACATGCCAGACTACCCCGCCACTGGTAGAATATACGAGACCAGTACCCAGATGCCAAGACATGTGTCATATATATCACGAACTCAGACCACAACTCAATGAGTTTGGATGTAACGCCCCCACGCTCGAAACCGTCACCGGAGTCAAGCTTGAGGTGTTACTAAACTTATCTTACCTTTCAAACAACTTCTAAACCACTGATTTTAATTTTCAGAATAAACTATTTTTCTGCATCATGGTTGCTTAAAAATTCATTTCTCGAGTTTAAAAACTCGAAATTAAGATACGTAAATTTTTCCTAAAACTAGACTCATATATATATCTACTAATTGTTTTCTAGAATTTTTAACTTAGCCAATTAGTACAGTTTATTAGTTAAAGTTACCCCCGTTTCAAAATTCGACTGCACTGACCTCTACTTACTACGAACCACTTTTCTCCCTCTAAAAAATTAATATAACTATAAAGTTTGTTTCTATTAAAACTAGATTCAATAAGGATTCTAACCATATACATTACACCACCTAATTATTTTTGTAAAATTTATGGTGAATTTCTAAATTTGAAACAGGAGATCCAGAAATCGCTCTGGCCCTATTTCACTAAAACTCATATATCTTATAAAATACAAAACCTTTACCTATTTTGCTTATTCTATATGAAAATAGACACAATTATTTTTAATTTCATATATTATTCACCATCAAACCATGTCTCTACGATTTTTAGTGATTTTTCAAATTCACGTTATTTTTGATACTTGAATCCGTTTTTAAGTTACTTTCACATTTTTCATAGTTTTCATGTGATAGTTACTACTTAATCATACATACTATTAATCATGTATATCATCAGCCATTCTATTAGCTAATCACTAGCAAGTATTTACACATCATTCTTTGATCATATCATATCAAAAGAAACCAAGTTCCTATACATGCCATACACAAAACGAAACGTCTAACTATACCAATGTGATTCCTTCGATAGTGTGATCGGGTCTCCGACGTTTCCTTCGATCCCCGAGTGGCTTGATAAAAACTATAAGAAAAAGAAAATAAAGAGAGTAAGCACTAGGCTTAGTAAGCTTACAAGCAAATAAATTACAACATTCAACATAATGAATAATTATACATAATGTCACCTAGCCTCATAAACTTTCTTTACTTCTTATTTTCTACCTTCTTCTTTACTCACATACCTTCTTTCTTACCTGACCTTTCACTATTCATAAATATAATCTACCTTCCCTTTTGCTGATAATTCACTGTAATTTAACGTGTACAATGACCCGTTGAGCCACTTGGAATACTAAGGATACTAGGGTCGTTCCTGCCTATCAATATCCTGCCAATGCCATGTCTTCGACATGGACTTACATGAATTTTTCCTGTCTCCAATGCCATATGTATATCTAATATGGGCTTACATGGCTCATTCCTGTCTCCAAAGCCATATATCCGATATGGACTTACATGGCTCATTTCTCATCCGTCTCTGTCTGTCAACTCCAATATCCTAACATTCCTAAGGTTCAAACGGGGCTTCTTACTTTAATTCGACTTCAAATATTCTCATAAAATAAGTAAATAAATGCTGAAATTTACAATAATAATGTAAAATAAAAGAATATTGCATTTATTTATCAAACTTACTCGATACAAAATGTGACTAAACTTTACAATTTAGTCCTTTACTTTTCTTTTCCCGATCTACTCCCGAATTTCGCTCTTCTTGATCTATAATAGAAAATTTAATTTATTTAATATTCACATTTATCAAAACAGTCCTTTACTCAAACTTTGTAAAAATTACATTTTTGCCCCTAAACTTTTGCATATTTACACTTTTGCCCCAAATCTCGTAAATTAAACTTCAGCCTATTTTCTTATGTTTTATGACATGCTAATCGTTTTTCCCTTCTATATCAAAATCAAATTCTCACTCTAACATATACTTATGACTATTAGGTATTTTTACCGATTAAGCCCTTTTACTCGTTTTTACCTAAAACCGAGTAGCACAAGTTGTTGACCTCATATTATATCATAAAACATCAAAATAAACACTTTTCACCTATGGGTATTTTTCCAAATAGGAACCCTAACTTAAATTATTGCTAGCATAAGCTTTATCGAGTTACCGAGACTCCGAAAACGTAAAGAACATTAAAAACGGGGCTTGTAATCACTTACTATGGAGCTTGAAAGCTTGAAAGCTTGAAACAAACCCTAGCTATGGAGAACCCTTGAAATTTCGTGCTAATGAAGAAGATGATGAATTTTGTGTTATTTTTTTCTTTTTATTTCATTTAATATCCAAATGACCAAAATGCCCTTCCTTATTAAACTTTGAAAAATTCCATCCATGTCCTATTTTGTCCATGAACTTAGAAATTGATCAAATTGTTATTTAAACCCTCCTAATTAATATTCCAAAGCAATTTCATACTAAAAACTTCTAGAATGCAAGTTTTGCAAATTATTCAATTTGGTCCCTAATCTCAACTTAAGCACTTTATGTATAGAATTTCATCACGAAATTTTCACACAATCATGCAATCATATCATGAACCTCAAAATAATAATAAAATAAATTTTTCTACCTCAAATTTATGGTTTCGCAACCACTGTTCCGTTTAGGCCCTATTTCAGGATGTTACATCGGATGTCACATATCTTGAACTCAAAACAGAGCTCAATGAGTTCAGATTACATAGTTCTTGTAACACCCTCATGCCCGAGACCGTCGCCGGAGTCAAGCTTGAGGTGTTACTAAACTTAATTCATTAATTAAACAGCTTAAACAATTTTATTTTAAAATTTTCAAACAAGCTGGCTAACTACGTCATAGTTGCTTAAAAATTCATATCTCGAGTTCTGAAACTCGAAATTAAGATCCATAAATATTTACTGAAACTAGACTCATATATATATCTACTAATTTATTTCTAGAATTTTTGGTCAGGCCAATTAGTGCAATTTATTAGTTAAAGTCTCCCCTATTTCAGGGTTCAACTGCTCTGACCCTTTTGTATTACGAATCAGATATCTCCCTGTACAGAGTTTCAAAGATTGTGAAGTTTTTTTCTATTAAAACTAGATTCAATAAGGAGTCTTTAAATATAAAGTATGGCTTCTAATTATTGTTTTACAATTTATTATGAATTTTTAAATTCAGAACAGGGGATTCAGAGATCATTCTGACCCTGTTCCACCAATACTTAAATATCTCATAAAATATGACTCATTTACCTATTTTGTTTCTTCCACATGAAAATAGATTCATTAACCTTAAATTTCATATTTTATTCATAATTTAATTATATCTCTACTATTTTTAGTGATTTTTAAAACTCACATCACTACTGCTGTGAGATTCTATTTTACAGCAAATTTCACTTTACTATAGATTTTCAAAAACTAAATAGCATTTTAAACATACATGACATCAAATATGATTTAGATTGGTCATTCCAATGGCTAATCAGTTACAAACCCTTTTCTTACCAAACCATAACCATATCATAAGATCATTTACACAAAGTAAGTATATTGCTATACATGCCACTCTCAAAATATACAAGTCAATTTACCAATTTAAGTCTTTGGATAGTGTGAACGAGTCTTCGATCTATCCCGATTCTCAAGCCGACTTGTCAAAACTACAATGAATAAAAAGGAGGGAGTAAGCATAAATGCTTAGTAAGTTCACATGCAAATAATAAGTAACATGATCATGCAATCCAACATAAACATCATTAAGACACCCATAACATAAGAATACTTACTATCTTACCACAATTTTGTCTCACCAAGTTCTTAACCAAGGATTAAACTCATACCTGTCCATTTTCACTTCTACAACACATTCATCATCGAATCACTTTCATTTTAAGTATTCTCCATATTCTCTTAGAATTCTCCCGTTGAACCCATCGGAATATAATTTCGGATACGCGGATAGTGTGCACGTAAGTGCTATACTCACAGCTAAAAAAGCTCAATAGCTTTGGAAATCTGTGTAGTCAAGCTACCATGTAACCCGCCCATAAACGAACTCGGACTCAACTCAACGAGCTCGGGCGTTCGCATCCATAAATGAATTCAGACTCAACTCAACGAGCTCGGATGCCTAGTTACATCTCACGAACTCGGACTCAACTGAACGAGTTCGGAAGTCAACCATCCTAGTGACATGTCACTTGCACCCTAATCTATTCCCAAGGTTCAAACTGGATTCTTCTCAATTACACATTTTAATCGTCTTCTTCGAAATATAGAAACCTATACTTGCTAGCATCTCATACTTATCAACTTGTTCACATAATTTGCATTTTACCAAATAACAATTCACAAAGCATAATATTTCATGATAATAAGTATCGTATCATATAAATATAGTTAAATCACTTAAAATAAAAATTATGTTACCTTATTTACACATGAACTTACCTCGATACCAAATATTAGCAATCGAGCCTATTCCTCGTAAACTTTATTTTTCCCTCGATCACGACTTGAATCTTGTTTCTCTTGATCTATAATACCAAATTAATTTATTTAATACATACATTCATCAAAACAGCCCCTAGTACGAACTTTTGTAAAATTACCATTTTGCCCCTAAACTTTCACATATTTGCATTTTTTCCCCAAGGCTCGTAAATTAAACCTCATCCTATTTTTTTATGTTTTATGACATGCTGATCATTTTTCTCTTCTATGGCAACATCAAATTCACACTCTAACATGTACTTATGAATATTAGGTATTTTTACCGATTAAGCCCTTTTACTCGTTTTCACTTAAAACCGAGTAACACAAGTTGTCTAACATAATTTAAAATCTCTTATTCTAACATAAAACACCAAAATACAGAAATTTCACCTATGGGTATTTTTCCAAATATGAACCCTAGGTTAAATTATTGCTAGAATAAGCTTAATCAAGTTACTGGGACTCCAAAAACGTAAAGAACATTAAAAACGGGGCTTGGAATCACTTACTATGGAGCTTGGAAGCTTGAAACAAACCCTAGCTATGGAGAACCCTTGAAATTTCAGCCTAATGAAGAAGATGGACAAAAATTGGCTTTTAATTTTATTTTTAATTCTTTTTAATAACTAAATGACCAAAATGCCCTTAATTAAAAACTATGGTGTTTTATTTTCCTTTAGGTATTTTATTCCAAACTAGTATAATGGTCTAATTACTATGCAAGGACCTCCACTTGTCAAAACTTAACTCGATACAAAATGATAGAAACGGGTCTAATCCTCGTAAACCTTATTTTTCCCTAGATCAAAACCCGAATCACGTTTTTCTTGATCTACAATGCCAAATTTAACTCGTTCAATACATAGATTATTCATATCACCCATAACACATACTTTGGTAAAATTACCATTTTACCCCTAACTTTTTCACTTATTTACAAATTGGTCCCTAGGTTCGTAAAATGGAATGCATGCATTTTCTTGGTTACTCAAGCCTAGCCGATTCATATTCCAACTCATATTAGCCCATATTTCTCATTAAAACACATTTCTACTACCCATTTCTTCATCTTTTACACTTTGGTCCTTTTTAGGTGTTTTCATGCAAAATCACTTAATAAATGATGTTAAAAGACATCAAACTTTCATATTCTTCCATTAAACATCAAAACACAAACATGTCACACATGGGTCAAGTTTCATACATGAATCCTAGCTCAAAATAATGGTAGAAATACTGCATCGGTTGATGACAAATTTAAAAATGTAAAGAACATTAAAAACGGGACTAAGATGCACTTACTTTTGAGCTTGAAAGATAAACAAACCCTAGCTGTGGTGACCATTGAAATTTCGGCACAAGTAAGAAGAAGATGGACAAATTTTGCTTTCTTTTTCCTTATTATTCTTTTATTAACCAAATGACCAAAATGCCCTTAAGGCCTTTCTTTCAAATTTTTTCTATTCATGCCCATTTTTGTCCAAAATTTTAGAACTTGGTCAAATTGCTATTTAAGGACCTCTAATTAATAATCCAATACAATTTCATGCTTAAAGCTTCTAGAACACAAGCTTTGCAACTTGTTCAATTTTTGTCCAACCATCTTCGTTGCCGTAAGTTCAAGTCTTTTTGAGCCATTAAGTACTTAAGACTTTTGTGATCGGTATAAACATGGCATTTCTCACCAAATAAATGATGTCGCCAAATCTTCAACGCAAACACTATGGCGGCCAACTCTAAGTCATGTTTCGGATAGTTCATATCATGAGGCTTTAACTATCTTGAAGCGTAAGCTACGACTTTACCCTCTTGCATAAGTACACATCCCAAGCCATTTAAGGAAGCATCACTACAAATCACAAATTCTTTACCTGACTCGGGTTGTACTAGAATCGGTGCTTCAGTCAATAACATCTTCAATCTCTCAAAGCTTTGCTGACAGTCTTTCGACCACTCAAACTTAACATCTTTTTGAAGCAATCTAGTCATAGGAGTGGCAATCATAAAAAATCCTTTCACAAACCATCGGTAGTAACCGACTAAGCCCAAAAAGCTTCTAGCCTTGGATACATTCCTTGGCGGTTTCCATTCAACAATAGTAGAAACTTTACTCGGGTCAACAATAATACCATCACTCGAAACAATATGGCCCAAGAATCCAACTTCTCAAAGCCAAAAATTGCTTTTACTAAACTTGGCATACAACTGTTTATCTCTCAAAGTTTGCAAAACTGTTATCAATTGCTCGGCATGCTCTGTCTCATCTTTCAAATAAATCAAAATATCGTCAATAAACATGACAACAAACTTATCTAGATATGGTCAAAATATTCAGTTCATTAAATCCATAAACACAACATGTGTGTTTGTTAACCCAAATGGCATAACAAGAAATTCATAATGGCCATACCTCGTTCTAAAAGCAATTTTTGGCACATCCGGCTCTTTAACTCGCAACTGATAGTAGCCGGACCTCAAATCTATTTTAGAAAATCGTTTCGCTCCTTTCAATTGGTCAAACAAGTTATCAATCCTTGGCAAGGGATACTTGTTCTTAATTGTTACCTTATTGAGCTGCCGGTAATCTATACACAACCTCATAGATCCATCTTTCTTTTTCACAAATAATACTGGAGCATCCCACGGCGAAAAGCTTGGTCTCACAAATCCCTTGTCGATCAATTCTTGCAACTGTGACTTCAGTTCTTTCAATTCAGTTGGGGCTATCCTATATGGAGCAATCGAGATAGATACTGTACTAGGGACTAATTCAATACCAAACTCAACTTTCCTAGTGGGAGGTAATCCATGTAGTTCTTCTGGGAATACATCTGGATATTCACATACAACAGACACTGATTCAATTTTCAATTCAGACACTTTCATATTCAACACATAAGCCAAATAAGCCTCACATCCTTTTCTCATACATTTCTGAGCAGACATCAAAGAAATTACATTGGCAACCTATTTGACTCATCTGATTCAACCTGAAGAATTTCACCATTTTTACATTTCAATTTAATAACTTTCTGTCTACAATTAACTACAGCATCATGAAGTGCCAACCAATCCATATCCAAAATAACATCAAATTCATCAAACGGCAACAACATTAAGTCAACCAGAAAACAATGACCTCTAATCATCAAGGGACATTTCTTGCATACCTTATTGACTAAAACATGTTTGCCTAACGGGTTTGGCACTTTAATCATAAATTTCGTAGACTCAACAGGCATATTCATGCTAGATACCAATTTCATGCACACATATGAATGAGTAGAACCAGGGCCAATCAAAACAATAACAATAGCATCATAAAGAGAAAAAGAATCAATGATCACATCGGGAGAAGATGCGTCTTCGCGCGCACGTATAGAATAGGCCTTAGCCGGAGCTCTAGCTTCAGATCTCACCGCTATATCCCTCATTACATTTTTTCCACTAGCCCCATTACCAGCATTTCTCTGGGGTCTCCTTTTTGTAGCCGTACTACCCGGTCTTGTACTCTAAAATTTTTCCTTCTCGACCATTTCAGGACAGTCCTTGATATAGTGGTCTTGAGAACCACATCGGAAACAAGATCCATCGCTCACCCTACACTTACCAAAATGACCTCTACCACATTATTCGCACTCGGGTCTAAAAGGTCTAGCATTACCCACACTAGCCACAGATGTAGCCTGAGATTTAAAACCCGAATTTAGCTTATTACGATCTTTATACGAATGCCCAGCTGAAACATGAGAATGAGAATACATATCTTCAAATTTCTTAGACTGAGATGGAAATGACTTTCTCGTCGGTCTCTTCCTTATATATCTAGCCTCAACCTCGGTTATTCTATTTTCCTTGACTAGTTCCTCAACTTTACAACCCTGATCAATAAGTACCACAAATTCCTTCAATTCGAGAATATCCGCTAACACTCTGATATCCTCATTATGTCCATATTCAAACCTTTTACACATTTTCGCCTCAGAGGATACACACTCCTGAGCATATTTGCTGAGCCGGACAAACTCTTTTTCGTACTCAGTAACTGACATTCGACCTTGTCTCAAGTTAAGAAATTCTTTATGCTTTTGATCAATGAAGCGTTCACTGATGTATTTCTTTTGGAATTCTTCTTGAAAGAATTCCCACGTGACCCTTTCATTCGGAACCACTGAAATTAGTGTCTTCCACCAATGATATGCTGAGTCTCCCAACAAAGAAATAGCACACTTCAAACATTCCTCGGGTGTACAAGATAATTTATCGAATACCCAGATAGAATTTTCAAGCAAAATTCTGCTTTATCGGGGTCATCATCAGCATTGGCCCTAAATTCCTTGACTCCTGTTGAATTTTGTCAATCGGGGTTCTATAAAATCACATAAAATCCATACCTTGAGGCATTTGGGGTACGGGTTGGGGATTTAGAGGGGGTAGAGGAGGTTGAGCATTCGAGTTCGTGTGAACGAACTCCGTATACCAGGCATCCATCATATCGAGAAAGGCTTCTCTGCCTCCTTCTCCTTTACTAACAGTTGTGGGTCTACTATCAGACGACACTGCTCTTTTAGTGGGAGCAGGCGCGTTATTTTCAATGTCATCGGCCATAACTCTATCAGGATTCATTACTATATGAAAACACAATTTAAAAGGTTAGGAGTCGTCACACTATCGCAATTTACTTATGGCATGTATAGCTAGACACTACACACACTATGTTAGTTCGAGAATCGACTAAATTTGGCTCTGATACCACTAAATGCAACACCCCTTACTCGTATTCGACACTAAAACAGGGTACGAGGCATTATCGAACTTAAACATACACATTCATACAGAAGGAGGCCATAAAATTCCAACCCAATTTAAAACTTTTCAATCACATCCAAATTATCCCTTATAAGAGCCTACAAGGCCTAAAACATACATCGGAAGTGGTTTGGGACTAAACAGAAAATTCTCAGAACTTCAGGATAACTTAAAAATTTTTCATGTTTTGGAGAGTCACATGCCCGTGTGGGTAGGCCGTGTGGTCACACACGCTCGTGTTGCTTAGGACACGCCCATGTCCTCAGCCCGTGTAACTCTCTGACTATGATGTCATCAACCAAATAAGGTCACACGCCCACGTGCTTAAGCCGTGTGGTGAATTTAATTACAATAATTTAAGTGTAGACTTCACACGGCCTAGGCACACGCCTATGTCCTGAGGTCGTGTTCTTTACACAGCTGAGACAGACGGCCGTGTCTCTGCCGATTTGTTTACTACTGGACATACTAGCTCGCATAATTAGGGTGCAGGGGACACACGACCGGATCACACGCCCATAGGGCAGACCGTGTCTCACACATGGCCTAGACACATGCCCGTGTGTCTACCCGTGTGGACAAATTCTAGGCTAATTTCCAAGCCATTTGCCACCCTTAAACACTCATATAATCAATCCTACTTCATAGCATGCAGCATGGCATATTTGGCTACACAAGCACACACCATCATGTTTTATCCATGACTTCATAATATGGACATATCACCTACTTCAATCGTCATGTTACTATAGGGCATTCCACACCAATTTCATATTTATTCATCTTTATAATTTCTTCTTTCAAGTTACTCAATTATACTATAATTATGGTCATGCCTATTAGTCCCCATTTATTCATTAAATACATATACCATTCATCTAACATTTCATCCACAAGCAACCAAATCACATCAAAACATCAACACATTTGTATGCATGCATAAATGATTAGGGTTACAACCCAATAATCAATATGAGCCATCTCTCATGGCCATATACAAAACAATCATAATACCATTATAAGCCAACACATTTGGCTAATCAATATGACACATAGCAAAAAGACCAAGTCCCTATACATGCCATACTCAAAATGATAAGTCTAACTATACACAATCTAATTGATAGTGTGATCGAGTCTCCGACGTTCCACGATCCCCGAGTTAGCTTGGCGACACTAAAAAAAAGCAAAGGAAAGGAGGGTAAGCTTTAAATTTTAGTAAGTTCACATGCAAATAAAATGCAACTTAAACAAGCATTGGTCATATATTTATCATAATGAACATAATTTTTGCATTTTATCAAAATCTCTTAAACTTATTCTTCATATACATCTATGTATAAATATATATTCATTACACATGTTCATCATATCTCATGTTATTCTCATGAGTTTGATGTACATACCTGTGCCCACTTGCACATAATAACTTACTTTCTCGTCTTCGACGTAATCATCAAGATTACCCATTGAACTTCTTTCAGAACTAGCCATTGAACACTCGAAATACTATTGGATACATTGAAACCTCGTACCTAAGTGCCTTAATGTAGCCAATGTTACCTCACATCACATGTTGCTCGCTTTTGAGCTACTCACGGGTTTGCTCATATAGGCTGTCAGGTATCCGAAACACATGCCGAACTACCCCGCCACTGGTAGAATATACGAGACCAGTACCCGGATGCCAAGACATGTGTCATATATATCACGAACTCAGACCACAACTCAATGAGTTCGAATGTCACATATATCATGAACTCAGATCATAGCTCAATGAGTTCAGATTACATAGTTCCCAGTGACATGTCACTTGTATCCTAGACTATTCCTAAGGGTCAAACAGGATTCTTTGATACCATATTTCTGTTGAACTTACTCGTAATGTCGATTTCAATACCCATAGTACCAATCACTTATTCATGGAATAATCAAAGCATAATTCATGATAAAATTGAGGCAAGAAACACATGATACAACATCATATTAAATATGTATACATTTACCATACATGCAATATTAAGGCATTTAAAGTACGGTATATTAAGGCATTTAAAGTATGGTACATGTTGCATTATTTGCAAATGAACTTACCTCGATGCAAAATGATAGAAACTAGTCTAATTCTCGTAAACCTTATTATTCCCCAGATCAATACCCGAATCACGTTTTTCTTAATCTATAATGGCATATTTAACTCATTCAAACATACATTATTCATATCGACTCATAACACATACTTTCATAAAATAACCATTTTACCCCTAACTTTTTCACTTATTTACAAATTGGTACCTAGGCTCGTAAAATGGAATGCATGCATTTTATTGGTTACTCAAGCCTAGCCGATTCTTATTCCAACTCATATCAGCCTATATTTCTCATTAAAACACATTTCTACTACCCAGTTCTTCATTTTTTACACTTTGGTCCGTGTGTTTTCATGCAAAATCACTTAATAAAAGATGTTAAACACACATCAAACTTTCATATTCTTCCATTAAACATCAAAACACAACCATGTCACACATGGGTCAAGTTTCATACATGAACCCTATGTAACACCCCTAACCCGTAACCGTTACCGGAATAGGGCATTTCTAGACTCGTAACTCAGATCAGAACAATCATATATCAAATATCATATCATTTCAATATATATAAACCATTCATATTCAATATGAACTTAAATCAAGCATACAAAATTCTAAATCATGTATTCAGGACCAAATTGATAACATATGAAAGTTTTAGAAATTAGAAAAATTTCTAACTTTTTAAAGGCCACACGCCCGTGTGAACAGGCCGTGTGCCTTACACGGCAATAGACACGCTCGTGTGTCTAAGCCATGGTGAAATAGGGCATACATATTGACTTGTCCACACGACCACAAGACATGCCCGTGTGCCAAGCTGTGTAAAAATTAGGGAGGCTATTGACTTGGCCACACGGCCGACCACATGCCTGTGTGCCACACACGACCAATAGACATGACCATGTATCTAGGTTGCGTCAAAACTGGAGGGTATACTGACTTTAATTCGTAGGGTACCCTAGGGGACACACGCCCGTGTCTCTTCCCGTGTGGACAAAAATAGGCCATTTGAATAGCCAACTTGCCACCCCAATTGGGTCAAACCTACAAGCAATAAAACAAGCATTTTTACACACCAATTTTAGCCAATCTCAATACCAAAACATACATTATTCATGACTTAACATTATCAACAAATTTCAATCTTAATTCATCAATCAATTCATACCAAAACTTAAACTAAAATCATACCTAAACATATGTTCAATACCTTATTAAAACTCATGCTCAAAACTTGCCAAAACTTCTTAACATTGACCATTTCTTTTGGTCATTCAAAACATACCATAGAATTCATAGTACCACACATATCATATAACATTTCCAACCATAAGATCAAACATAAGCTAGCCATATCACATGGCCTAATATATACATTACAAAACCTAACCAAAACACTTCTAGCTTATACATGCTATGCTTTAATTTATACATTTTCAAAAGTACCAAAATAAGGTTCAATAGTGTGGTGACGATCCTCGAAGATCCCCGAGCTCACTGTAGCTTCGATATCTATAAAATAATGCAAACACACACAAAGTAAGCTTTCAAAAGCTTAGTAAGTCATATACAAATAAACATATCATTTAAAGCATATAATTATCATCAAATCATTTATACTTTGTAGCCAAATGCCAACACAAATCTCATATTCATATACTTAGATCATAGATCAACAATTGTTCATATGCTTAACTTTTATTCTCAAACATTATATACAATGCAAACGTACCTGAATCAGATACAATTTCAAAAAATCATTTACTTTCTAGGAATGCCCGTTTAAACCATTTAGGATCATAAGGATATGCGGATATCTTGGAAAACACATACAATGCCAACGTCCCAGATGTGGTCTTACATGTAATCAAATATCGATGCCACTGTCCTAGACAGGGTCTTACATGAAATCAAATACGATGCCAATGTCCCAGGCATGGTCTTACACGTAAAATAGAAGTCGATGCCAACATCCCAGACGTATTCTTACACGATAACACATATCGAAATCCTATGTCATGACATATGTATCCTAACTATTCCTAAGGTTTGTACAGGGCTTTTCAGACGTCGAAACTTTGTCGATACTTTCTCGGCTGTCTCATTTTCTCAACTCATATATTCATTCATCATAGCTCAATGGCAAATAAGCATAATTAAATCATTTCATATACATTTATTTGTATATAGACCTACCTCGTACAGATTCGGATGGATGAAATCGGTTACTCGATAACTTTGACTTTCCCCGATTTAACTCCGTTTTCTTTAATTCTTGATCTATATGAATTCAAATTTAACCTATTTAATAACAAATTCATTCAAAACAATCCATAGACACATATTTAGGAAAATTTACAAACTACCCCTCACATTTTCACATTTTTACACTTTAGTCCCTAATTCACAAAATCACAAAATACACATAATTTGCATATACTCATGCCTGGCCGAATTCTCCTAATACTCATACTAGTCCACACATTTCATTTATTTCACATTTTAGTCCCTCAATTTATAAATTTCACAATTTAGCCCATTTTACTAAAAATCATTGAAATTCCAAAGACAAAACATATAAACCCAACATCAAACTTTCATATTTTATCATATAACAACATAAAACACATGAATTCATCCATGGCACATTTTGAAATCATCAACAAAATCAGAAATTGAGACATGGGCTTGCTAGTATACGAAGCAACAATTACAAAAACGTACAAATTATAAAAACCCAAACAAAATCCATACCTTAATCAAAGAAATCAATGGCAGAATGAAATGTAACACCCCAAACCTGGCCTAGAAGTTTGGCTCGAATCTGGCATGTCACATTGAAGTGTTTTTGAAAACCATGTTTCCATTAAAAACCCTTCTTAATAATTAAAAACTTATACCCTTTTTAAACCTTGCTAGAAAACCTCAGCTGAATGACATTCTTAACAACTTTGTAAAAATCTTGGCATTTACGGAAGCTTAATTTAAAAATAATTACGGATACGTGATGTTTTGAAAACAGTAGTTGCTTTGGAAAACCATGTTCTAATACTAGCAATTATAAGAATAATAAATAAAATTCCAAATTAGAAATATAGAAAATTACAACAGCTTTACTACAACTCACATAAAAACATTTAAAAGCAATAATCAAAACTATAACATAAACAGTGTGTGCGGCTTCCTCCGAGCCCCTCGCAGCTCTGATTCGTCTAAGGTTGGAAATTACCCGAAAGGTTAATAAACGGGGTAAGTTTACAAAAACTCAGTGTGAAATCCTCTACTATATAAAAGGAACAGTCAGTCATATAAAAGAATTAAAAGTCTGGCCCCAGCCCTACAAACAGTTTCAGTATCAATTGGGCCTTAGCCCATTATAACAGAGAGTACCAGATGGGCCTTAGCCAATTACAGAATAAGAAACATTATCAGAACTACAATCAAAATGAGAATCAGAATTAGAATCAGGTGATAGAATCAGAATCAGAATGTGAATGCAATCCCAACCCAATCCATCCGTAACACCCCCGTACAAGCCTAACACCATGTGGGGAGACTACTCGACCCACCCAACCGCTACACACCACAGAAATTGCAGCGAGGCTGCCAGATATTGTGACGAAGACACCAAATACAGATATTGTGGCTAGGCCACCAGAACAGATATATATATATATATGTGTGGCGAAGCCACCAGATTGCAGCGAGGCTGCCAAATATTGTGACGAAGTCACCAGAACAGATATATGTGGCGAGGCCATCAGATTGCAACGAGGCTGCCAGAACGCTTCCTCCATCAATATAAACCCATGTCCCATGCAACAGATATAATATGTCATGGCATACGTATACAGAAACAGAACATCATGCTTTTCAGAAAAAAATAACCCTAGGGATAAAATCATAATTTTACATACATAAGGGTATTTTAGTAATTATTACCTATTGCTAAGGTTTCATGCCCATTCTAACGTTTACCAAGTAATCAAAAGTACTTACCTCGTCTTTTTACCAAAGTTGGCTTTTTGGCCCAGTAGCCCGTTTTCGGGCCATTAAGCCCAAAAATACCGTTGTGCACGAAAATGCACACTTTGCGCTCTAATCATCCAAATGCACCATATTAATTAACAACTGTCTCAAGAGCGCTCGCACGCTCACGAGTTCACAAAATACCAACGTTTCGGTATTTCAGCTTATACCGATTCAGTCTAAGGGAGGGTGTCATTTACACACCTAGTTGACAACGATTGATGACGATAACTCCCATGCGATAATCCTACACTCGATCACTAACACATCAGACTTACGAATTAACGATAACTAACATAAATCCTCGTCAACTAACCCAATCATCACAGAAGTTAGTCATTTACGCACGAGGGGCAAAATAGTCATTCTACCCTCTAGGGGTAAATCGGTAGTCCTACCCTACAGGGGTATTTTAGTAATTCTACAACTTAACCACTTGGGCCTACGGACCCATTGGGACCACATGGCCCATTTCAACCCATCGCGGCCCGAAATAGCCGTCCTACTGCTAGAGTAGTGAGAAAAACACACCTGTTAGGAGACTGCAGTTAATCCGCGCTCCAAACATTCTTAGCTAACGCCCAACCCAAACGAGCACGTCACAAAGCGAAAGGGATCAGCCAAGAAGAGTATGCCTACTCTCCTCATGGTTTGCTCTATTTAAAGCCAGCTCTCCATCTACTCTTATGTTAGCTTCCCGATGTGGGATCCCTCAATCACCAGAGTTTAAAACCAACACCAACTCTTGCCGTCCCAACATAGCAAAATAATCAACAGTTGCATGCCAAGAGATTCGAACCAAAGTTCACTCACATGCCAACTCCCGCTACCACCACTAGGCCATCAACTCATTTGTGTCAAAAATCCAACACATTAAACTTTAAAGCGCACCTACTTGCTTCCAGATTTATTGAAAAGAAAAACCAAAATATATTGCAATAGCCAAGACTTGAACCTTGGACCCCTTGCTTCCTTTATGGCGTCACTTCCTTGTCCCCTAATTGGCGTCACCTTGCCACTACACCACACTCCTTTTTGTGTCCTCTTTTACCCCTTTACTCTTGAAAGCCCAAACGCCAATTGCATCACCTGTTCATAAAATTAAAATTTCGAAGACTACCACGGATTTAACTTAGGTTTGGGCCTTCCAAAGGCCCGCTAACCTACTAAAATATATATTTTAACCAACCAGAACACACACAAATTTTAAAAATCACAAAAACACAGAAAACCCAAAATTTGAGGCGCTACAACTCTACCCCCTTAAAGAAATTTTGGCCTCGAAATTTTCATCTAACAGGGTAGTCGTGTAACATCTACCACACTATGCTACCGCTGCGCACTCTGATCCTACTTTCACTAACACACTTCAACTAGAACTTGAAACATCTCATACATACAACACTTATTCACTGAAGCAGACACATATTTATCACACATATATACAATTTCTATATCCAAACATCATATCCACATAAAATAAATACAACATTTAAATTTAGACCAATATCTAAGGAATCTACAGTATTTAAATTTCTAAATAGAGAAAACCATTCAGAAGACTTACGGATTCGGCGCCGGAGACTCGGTGTGCCACACTTTTTAAGAGAAATACTTCAAACAGACCATGTGGTTGAAAATAATTTTCTAAAATTTAACCTTTGAAAACCCAATCCATAGCCGAGTCGTTGCAACTTGGCTTTGATACCACTAAATGTAACACCCCAAACCCGGCCTAGAAGTTTGGCTCGAATCTGGTGTGTCACATTGAAGTGTTTTTCGAAAACCATGTTTCCATTAAAAACACTTCTTAATAATTAAAAACTTATACCCTTTTTAAACCTTGTTAGAAAACCTCAGCTGAATAACATTCTTAACAACTTTGTAAAAATCTTGGCGTTTGCAGAAGCTTAATTTAAAAACAATTGCGGATACGTGATGTTTTGAAAACAGTAGTTGCTTTTGAAAACCATGTTCTAATACTAGCAATTATAAGAATAATAAATGAAATTCCAAATTAGAAATTTAGAAAATTACAATAGCTTTACTACAACTCACATAAAAACATTTAAAAGCAATAATCAAAACTATAACATAAACAGTGTGTGTGGCTTCCTCGAGCCCCTCGTAGCTCCGATCCGTCTAAGGCTGGAAATTACCTGAAAGGTTAATAAATGGGGTGAGTTTACAAAAACTCAGTGTGAAATCCCCTAGTATATAAAAGGAACAGCCAGTCATATAAAAGAATTAAAAGTCTGGCCCCAGCCCTACTTACAGTTTCAGTATAATTGGGCCTTAGCCCATTATAACAGAGAGTACCAGATGGGCCTTAGCCCATTACAGAATAAGAAACATTATCCGACATAGAATCAAAATGAGAATCAGAATCAGAATCAGATGACAGAAACAGAATCAAAATCAGGTAATAGAATCAGAATCAGAATCAGAATGTGAATGCAATCCCAACCCAATCCATCCGTAACACCCCCGTACCAGCCTTACACCATGTGGGGAGACTACTCGACCCACCCAACCGCTACACACCACAGAAATTGCAGCGAGGTTGCCAGATAGTGTGACAAAGTCACCAGATACAGATATTATGGCTAGGCCACCGAGCAGTATATATGTGGCGGTTACCACGATTGCAAAGAAGGTCGCGATATTGTGACGAAGTCACCAGAACAGATATATGTGGCGAGGCCACCAAATTGCAGCGAGGCTGCCAGAACGCTTCCTCCATCAATATAAACCCATGTCCCATGCAAGAGAAATAATATGTCATGGCATACGTATACAGAAACAGAACATCATGCTTTTCAGAAGAAAACAACCCTAGGGTAAAATCGTAATTTTACATGCATAAGGGTATTTTAGTAATTATTACCTATTGTTAAGGTTTCATGCTCATTCTAACGTTTACCAAGTAATCAGAAGTACTTACCTCGTCTTTTTACCAAAGTGGGCCTGTTGGCCCATTAGCCCATTTTCAGCCCATTAAGCCTAAAAATACAGTTGTGCACGAAAATACACACTCTGCGCTCTAATCATCCAAATGCACCATATTCATTAACAACTGTCTCAAGAGCGCTCGCACGCTCGCGAGTTCACAAAATACCAACGTTTCGGTATTTCAGCGTATACCGATTCAGTCTAAGGGAGGGTGTCGTTTACACACCTGGTTGACAACGATTGATGACGATAACTCCCACGCGATAATCCTACATTCGATCACTAACACATCAAACTTACGAATTAACGATAACTAACATAAATCCTCGTCAACTAACCCAATCATCACACAAGTTAGTCATTTACGCACGAGGGGCAAAATAGTCATTTTACCCTCTAGGGGTAAATCGGTAGTCCTACCCTACAGGGGTATTTTAGTAATTCTACAACTTAACCACTTAGGCCTACGGACCCATTGGGACCACATGGCCCATTTCAGCCCATCGCGGCCTGAAATAGCCGTCCTACTGCTAGAGTAGTGAGAAATACACACCTGTTCGGAGATTGCAGTTAATCAGCGCTCCAAACACTCTTAGCTAACGCCCAACCCAAACGAGCACGTCACAAAGCGAAAGGGATCAGCCAAGAAGAGTATGCCTACTCTCCTCATGGTTTGCTCTATTTAAAGCCAGCTCTCCATCTACTCTTATGTTAGCTTCCCGATGTGGGATCCCTCAATCACCAGAGTTTAAAACCAACACCAACTCTTGCCGTCCTAACATAGCAAAATAATCAACCTTTGCATGCCAAGGGATTCGAACCAAAGTCGTCTCACATGCCAACTCCCGCCGCCACCACTAGGCCATCAACTCATTTGTGTCAAAAATCCAACACATTAAACTTTAAAGCGCACCTACTTGCTTCCAGATTTATTGAAAAGAAAAACCAAAATATATTGCAAGAGCCAAGACTTGAACCTTGGACCGCTTGCTTCCTTTATGGCGTCACTTCCTTGTCCCCTAATTGGCGCCACCTTGCCACTACACCACACTCCTTTTTGTGTCCTCTTTTACCCTTTACTCTTAAAAGCCTAAACGCCAATTGCATCACCTGTTCATAAAATTAAAATTCCGAAGACTACCACGTATTTAACTTAGGCTTGGGCCCTCCAAAGGCCCACTAACCTACTAAAATATATATTTTAACCAACCAGAACACACACAAATTTTAAAAATCACAAAAACACAGAAAACCCAAAAATTGGAGCGTTACAACTCTACCCCCTTAAAGAAATTTTGGCCTCAAAATTTTCATCTAACAGGGTGGTCATGTAACATCTACCACACTATGTTACCGCTGCGCACTCTAATCCTACTTTCACTAACACACCTCAACTAGAACTTGTAACGTCTCATACATACAACACTTATTCACTGAAGCAGACACATATTTATCACACATATATACAATTTCTATATCCAAACATCACATCCACATAAAATAAATACAACATTTAAATTTAGACCAATATCTAAGGAATCTACAGTATTTAAATTTCTAAATAGAAAAAAGTATTCGTAAGACTTACTTGATTCTACAATGAGACTCGGTGTGTCACACTTTTTAAGAGAAATACTTCAAACAGACCATGTGGTTGAAAATAATTTTCTGAAATTTAACCTTTGAAAACCCAATCCACAGCCGAGTCGTTGCAACTTGGCTTTGATACCACTAAATGTAACACCCCAAACCCGGCCTAGAAGTTTGGCTCGAATCTGGCGTGTCACATTGAAGTGTTTTTCGAAAACCATGTTTCCATTAAAAACCCTTCTTAATAATTAAAAACTTATACCCTTTTTAAACCTTGTTAGAAAACCTCAACTGAATAACATTCTTAACAACTTTGTAAAAATCTTGGCGTTTGCAGAAGCTTAATTTAAAAACAATTGCGGATATGTGATGTTTTTAAAACAGTAGTTGCTTTTGAAAACCATGTTCTAATACTAGCAATTATAAGAATAATAAATAAAATTCCAAATTAGAAATTTAGAAAATTACAATAGCTTTACTACAACTCACATAAAAACATTTAAAAGCAATAATCAAAACTATAACATAAACAGTGTGTGTGGCTTCCTCCGAGCCCCTCGCAGCTCCGATCCGTCTAAGGCTGGAAATTAACTGAAAGGTTAATAAATGGGGTGAGTTTACGAAAAATCAGTGTGAAATACCCTACTATATAAAAGGAACAGTCAGTCATATAAAAGAATTAAAAGTCTGGCCCCAGCCTTACTTACAGTTTCAGTATAATTGGGCCTTAGCCCATTATAACAGAGAGTACCAGATGGGCCTTAGCCCATTATGGAATAAGAAACATTATCTGACATAGAATCAATATGAGAATCAGAATCAGAATCAGGTGAAAGAAACAGAATCAGAATCAGGTAACAAAATCAGAATCAGAATGTGAATGCAATCCCAACCCAATCCATCCGTAACACCCCCGTACCAGCCTTACACCATGTGGGGAGACTACTCGACCCACCCAACCGCTACACACCACAGAAATTGCAGCGAGGTTGCAAGATAGTGTGACGAAGTCACCAGATACAGATATTGTGGCTACGCCACCAGAACAGATATATATATGTGCCGAAGCCACCAGATTGTAGCGAGGCTGCCAGAACGCTTCCTCCATCAATATAAACCCATGTATGTGGCGAGGCCACCAAATTGCAGCGAGGCTGCCAGAACGCTTCCTCCATCAATATAAACCCATGTCCATGCAACAGAAATAATATGTCATGGCATACGTATACAGAAACAGAGCATCATGCTTTTCAGAAAAAAATAACCCTAGGGATAAAATCATAATTTTACATACATAAGGGTATTTTAGTAATTATTACCTACTGCTAAGGTTTCATGCTCATTCTAACATTTACCAAGTAATCAGAAGGACTTACCTCGTCTTTTTACCAAAGTGGGCCTGTTGGCCCATTAGCCCGTTTTCGGCCCATTAAGCCCAAAAATACCGTTGTGTACGAAAATGCACACTCTGCGCTCTAATCATCCAAATACACCATATTCATTAACAACTGTCTCAAAAGCGCTCGCACGCTTGCGAGTTCACAAAATACCAACGCTTCGGTATTTCAGTTTATACCGATTCAATCTAAGGGAGGGTGTCGTTTACACACTGGTTGACAACGATTGATGACGATAACTCCCACGCGATAATCCTACACTCGATCACTAACACATCAGACTTATGAATTAACGATAACTAACATAAATCCTCGTCAACTAACCCAATCATCACACAAGTTAGTTATTTACGCACGAGGGGCAAAATAGTCATTTTACCCTCCAAGGGTAAATCGGTAGTCCTACCCTACAGGGGTATTTTAGTAATTCTACAACTTAACCACTTGGGCCTACGGACCCATTGGGACCACATGGCCCATTTCAGCCCATCGCGGCCCGAAATAGCCGTCCTACTGCTAGAGTAGTGAGAAATACACACCTGTTAGGAGACTACAGTTAATCCGCGCTCCAAACACTCTTAGCTAACACCCAACCCAAACGAGCACATCACAAAGCGAAAGGGATCAGCAAAGAAGAGTATGCCTACTCTCCTCATGGTTTGGTCTATTTAAAGCCGGCTCTCCATCTGCTCTTATGTTAGCTTCCCGATGTGGCATCCTTTCATCACTAGAGTTTAAAACCAACACCAACTCTTGCGTCCCAACATAGCAAAATAATCAACCGTTGCGTGCCAAGGGATTCAAACCAAAGTCCTCTCACATGCCAACTCCCGCCACCACCACTAGGCCATCAACTCATTTGTGTCAAAAATCCAACACATTAAACTTTAAAACGCACCTGCTTGCTTCCAGATTTATTGAAAAGAAAAACCAAAATATATTACAAGAGCCAAGACTTGAACCTTGGACCCCTTGCTTCCTTTATGGCGTCACTTCCTTGTCCCCTAATTGGCGCCACCTTGCCACTACACCACACTCCTTTTTGTGTCCTCTTCTACCCCTTTACTCTTAAAAGCCCAAACGCCAATTGCATCACCTGTTCATAAAATTAAAATTTCGAAGACTACCACGGGTTTAACTTAGGTTTGGGCCTTCTAAAGGCCCACTAACCTACTAAAATATATATTTTAACCAACCAGAACACACACAAATTTTAAAAATCACAGAAACATAGAAAACCCAAAAATTGTGCCGTTACAACTCTACCCCCTTAAAGAAATTTTGGCCTCGAAATTTTCGTCTAACAGGGTAGTCGTGTAACATCTACCCCACTATGCTACCGCTGCGCATTCTGATCCTACTTTCACTAACACACTTCAACTAGAACTTGAAACATCTCATACATACAACACTTATTCACTGAAGCAGACACATATTTATCACACATATATACAATTTCTATATCCAAACATCACATCCACATAAAATAAATACAACATTTAAATTTAGACCAATATCTAAGGAATCTACAGTATTTAAATTTTTAAACAGAAAAAAGTATTCAGAAGACTTACGGATTCGGCGCCGGAGACTCGGTGTGCCACACTTTTTAAGAGAAATACTTCAAACAGACCATGTGGTTGAAAATAATTTTCTAAAATTTAACCTTTAAAAACCCAATCCACAGCCGAGTCGTTGCAACTTGGCTTTGATACCACTAAATGTAACACCCCAAACCCGGCCTAGAAGTTTGGCTCGAATCTGGCGTGTCACATTGAAGTGTTTTTCAAAAACCATGTTTCCATTAAAAACTCTTCTCAATAATTAAAAACTTATACCCTTTTTAAACCTTGATAGAAAACCTCAGCTGAATTACATTCTTAACAACTTCGTAAAAATCTTGGCGTTTGTAGAAGCTTAATTTAAAAACAATTGCGGATACGTGATGTTTTGAAAACAGTAGTTGCTTTTGAAAACCATGTTCTAATACTAGCAATTATAAGAATAATAAATAAAATTCCAAATTAGAAATTTAGAAAATTACAACAGCTTTACTACAACTCATATAAAAACATTTAAAAGCAATAATCAAAACTATAACATAAACAGTGTGTGTGGCTTCCTCCGAGCCCCTCGCAGCTCAGATCCGTCTAAGGCTGGAAATTACCTGAAAGGTTAATAAATGGGGTGAGTTTACGAAAACTCAGCGTGAAATCCCCTACTATATAAAAGGAACACTCCGTCATATTAAAGAATTAAAAGTCTGGCCCCAGCCCTACTTACAGTTTCAGTATCAATTGGGCTTTAGCCCATTATAACAGAGAGTACCAGATGGGCCTTAGCCCATTACAGAATGAGAAACATTATCCGACATAGAATCAAAATTAGAATCAAGTGACGGAAACAGAATCAGAATCAGGTAACAGAATCAGAATCAGAATGTGAATGTAATCCCAACCCAATCCATCCGTAACACCCCCGTACCAGCCTTACACCATGTGGGGAGACTACTCGACCCACCCAACCGCTACACACCACAGAAATTGTAGCGAGGTTGCCAGATAGTGTGACAAAGTCACCAAATACAGATATTGTGGCTAGGCCACCAGAACAGATATATATATATATATGTGGTGAAGCCACCAGATTGCAGCGACGCTGCCAGATATTGTGACGAAGTCACCAGAGTAGATATATGTGGCGAGGCAACTAAATTGCAGCGAGGCTGCCAGAACGCTTCCTCTATCAATATAAACCCATGTCTCATGCAACAGAAATAATATGTCATGGCATACGTATACAGAAACAGAACATCATGCTTTTCAGAAAAAAATAACCATAGGGTAAAATCATAATTTTACATACATAAGGGTATTTCAGTAATTATCACCTATTACTACAGTTTCATGCTCATTCTAACGTTTAACAAGTAATCAGAAGTACATACCTCGTCTTTTTACTAAAGTGGGCCCATTGGCCCATTAGCCCGTTTTCAGCCCATTAAGCCCAAAAATACCGTTGTGCACGAAAATGCACACTCTGCACTCTAATCATCCAAATACACCATATTCATTAACAACTGTCTCACGAGCGCTCGCACGCTCGCGAGTTCACAAAATACAACATTTTAGTATTTTAGCTTATACCGATTTAGTCTAAGGGAGGGTGTCGTTTACACACCTGGTTGACAACGATTGATGACAATAACTCCCATGCGATAATTCTACAATCGATCACTAACACATCAGACTTACGAATTAACGATAACTAACATAAATACTCGTCAACTAACCCAATCATCACACAAGTTAGTCATTTACGCACGAGGGGCAAAATAGTCATTTTACCCTCCAAGGTTAAATCGGTAGTCCTACCCTACAGGGGTATTTTAGTAATTCTATAACTTAACCACTTGGGCCTACGGACCCATTGAGAACACATGGCCCATTTCAGCCCATCGTGGCCCGAAATAGCCGTCATACTGCTAGAGTAGCGAGAAATACACACCTGTTAGGAGACTGCAGTTAATCCACGCTCCAAACACTCTTAGCTAACGCCTAACCCAAACGAGCACGTCACAAAGCAAAAGGGATCAGCCAAGAAGGGTATGCCTACTCTCTTCATGGTTTGCTCTATTTAAAGCCAGCTCTCCATCTACTCTTATGTTAGCTTCCCGATGTGGGATCCCTCCATCATCAGAGTTTAAAACCAACACCAACTCTTGCTGTCCCAACATAGAAAAATAATCAACCTTTGCGTGCCAAAGGATTCAAACCAAAATCCTTTCACATGCCAACTCCCGCCACCACCACTAGACCATCAACTCATTTGTGTCAAAAATCCAACACATTAAACTTTAAAGCACACCTACTTGCTTCCAGATTTATTGAAAAGAAAAACCAAAATATGTTGTAAGAGCCAAGACTTGAACCTTGGACCCCTTACTTCCTCTATGGCGTCACTTCCTTGTCCTCTAAGTGGCGCCACCTTGCCACTACACCACACTCCTTTTTGTGTCCTTTTTTACCCCTTTACTCTTAAAAGCCCAAACGCCAATTGCATCACCTGTTTATAAAATTAAAATTCCGAAGACTACCACGGATTTAACTTAGGTTTGGGCCTTCCAAAGGCCACTAACCTGCTAAAATATATATTTTAACCAACCAGAACACACACAAATTTTAAAAATCACAGAAACACAGAAAACCCAAAAATTGGGGCGTTACAACTCTACCCTCCTTAAAAACATTTCGGCCTCGAAATTTTCGTCTAACAGGGTAGTCGTGTAACATCTACCCCACTATGCTACTGCTGCGCACTCTGATCCTACTATCACTAACACACTTCAACTAGAACTTGAAACATCTCATACATACAACACTTATTCACTGAAGCAGACACATATTTATGACACATATATACAATTTCTATATCCAAACATCACATCCACATAAAATAAATACAAAATTTAAATTCAGACCAATATCTAAGGAATCTACAGTATTTAAATTTCTAAACAGAAAAAAGTATTTAGATGACTTACGGATTCGGCGCCGGAGACTCGGTGTGCTACATTTTTTAAGAGAAATACTTCAAACAGACCACGTGGTTGAAAATAATTTTCTAAAATTTAACCTTTGAAAACCCAATCCACAGCCGAGTTGTTGCAACTTGGCTTTGATACCACTAAATGTAACACCCCAAACCTGGCCTAGAAGTTTGGCTCGAATCTGGCGTGTCACATTGAAGTGTTTTTCGAAAACCATGTTCCCATTAAAAACCCTTCTTAATAATTAAAAACTTATACCCTTTTTAACCTTGTTAGAAAACCTCAGCTGAATAACATTCTTAACAACTTTGTAAAAATCTTCGCGTTTGCGGAAGCTTAATTTAAAAACAATTACGGATACGTGATGTTTTGAAAAAAGTAGTTGCTTTGGAAAACCATGTTCTAATACTAGCAATTATAAGAATAATAAATAAAATTCCAAATTAGAAATTTCGAAAATTACAACAGCTTTACTACAACTCACATAAAAACATTTAAAAGCAATAATCAAAACTATAACATAAACAGTGTGTATGGCTTCCTCCGAGCCCCTCGCAGCTCCGATCCGTCTAAGGCTAGAAATTACCTGAAAGATTAATAAATGGGGTGAGTTTACGAAAACTCAGTGTGAAATCCCCTACTATATAAAAGGAACTGTAACAGCCCGTTTTTAGGGTTAATCAGAACAGTGGTTTCGGGGCCACTAAATCCGATGAGTAGGTTTGTAAATATTATATTTAATATTTATGAGTTAATTGTGAGTTTAAAAAAGGTTTTTGATATTGTGATTTTTGTTTTATAAGTAATTTATTAAGCTCAAGTGGTATGACCCTAAGGTCAAGTGGGTTTAGAAAATGAGGTATCGAGACCTCGTTTCTATAAAATGAGTCGTAAATATTTTTATAAATATTTACGGAGTGGCAATAAGATGATATTAAAGTTTCGTTGAAAAATTTTATTGTTTTGATAGTTAATTAAGCAAAAAGGACTAAATCGCAAAAGCGTAAAAGTTGTGTTCTATAAGTTAAAGATATTAAATAGCTATGGAATCAAATAGTGGAGTCCTTAAGTAGTAATTATTCCATAATTGTTGATAGTGGAATTCCATGGCCTGTATAATGGAAATTATTAATGTATATTAAGGTTAAATATGGTATTTGGTAATTATAATAAAATAAAATAAAACAAAAGCCAAATTACATGCTATCATCTTCATCAATAGCCGAATGTGAGAAAGAAAATAATGTTCTCAAAGCTTTGAAGGTTCGGCCATGGTTGTTCATGCATGTAAGTCCATGTCGTCTCGGTTTTTAATAATTTTTACGCTTTTGAGATCGTTGTTTCGTAATCTAGCTGGCCCGCACTTCTAATTTTAAAGTTGTTAAAGTATTTGGATGATGCCATTATTGAATGTTTGAGTATCTTGTTGTTTGATGATGAGTAATAAATCTTTGATGTTTGATTTTCATGTTTGATTAAGTGATTTTTGATAAAAATGTGTATTAAGGACTAAATTTAGAAATTTGTAAATTGAGGGGTCAAAACATAAAATAAATAAAAGAAATGGGTTGCTAGAGACCTAAGGTAAATTCGCCTAACATGGGTTTGATGAAATTTTGAGTAATTTGTGTTATTTTGAAATAGGGATTAAATTGTAAAATGTGAAATGTTAGGGGATAAAATGCAAAATGCCCAAATTATGTGTCTTTAGATAAAATTTAATGAAATGTTGAATAAGTGAGTTAATTTTGATATTAATTAGATTGGCAAAAGTAGAATTCGGATTTGGATCGGGGGGGAAATCAAAGTGGTCGATTAGTCGTCTCGTTCCGATTATCGCTTTCCGAGGTAAGTCCTTAAGTAATTATATTTGATTTGCTACGCGCTTAAGATTATATAATATGATAAGTAATTATTTGACGTTTATAAGTTCGATTTGCAATAAGTATATTGAATTTCGGCTATAAAGCCGAATATGAAATGGATGATTTATGTATATAATGTGGCCGAATGACTATTAAGTGATGATGTGAAAGTGTGTAATATGTGTATACAATTTTATTGTACTTGTTTGTATAAAGTCGAATGTGAATTGAATGGTATATATGTGGTGACAGAATAGCTATTATGAAACAAAGTCAAAGAATGGGATATTTGTATAATAGATGAATTGTTACTATTGTTCCTACTTGATTGAGGTTGTGTGTGAAATAATTTGTGAATATGGCATATAGCCGAATGGTTATTAAAAGTGAAACTAGGATAATGAAAAGATTATGAGTTCCTTGTGTATGATTATTGAACCGAAAGTTAAAGGGTAGGTGTACATTTTGTGCTTATATTCGAGTGAAGCAATTAAATTGCTAATGTGATATGTTATGTGAAATGTGTTAACATGTGAATAAATATGCAAGACACTGGAAATGTATCCGGGCTAAAGTCCCACAGGCTTCGTGCTGGAAATGTATCCGGGCCAAAGTCCCACAGGCTTCGTGCTGGAAATGTATCCGGGCTAAAGTCCCGCAGGCTTCGTGCTGGAAATGTATCCGGGCCAAAGTCCCGCAGGCTTCGTGCTGGAAATGTATCCGGGCTAAAGTCCCGCAGGCTTCGTGCTGGAAATGTATCAGGGCCAAAGTCCCGCAGGCTTCGTGCTGGAAATGTATCCGGGTTAAAGTCCCGCAGGCTTTGTGCTGGTAATATAATTTCGGGTTTTATACCTAGTAGGCCAAGTGCCGATGAATTTGATAAAAGTATACAATTACAAGATCCTACACTAAGTTGACAAATTGAAAGTGCATTACATATTAAGTTGGCCAGGTATGTATCATGTACTCGTATGCGATTTTGATTTGAATTAAATTATAAATATATAAAGTGATGCATCTGTGAATAAAGGTTATGACTATAAATGTGATTGTGATATATTCGGTAAATGTGTGAAGTTATGTGAAGTGATTCTATGTTTATATTCAAATATAAACACTTGGTCCTTGTGGAAAGGTTTGTGGAAGTATATGATTTTATTTTTAGGTGATTACGATCATGGAAAATTAAATGTGAATATGATATTGTATTTCATTCGTTTCAATTGAACTAAAGCTGATAGTGAAGCATTTTAATGCCTATGTTATATGATTTCGATCTTGAATGACATGATATACATGTTTAGATAATTTGAATGCAAGGAATGCGTGAAAGAGCAAATTTGTAATAAATCTGCTTGGGACAGCAACTGTAGCGTGATTTTGGAAAATCACCATAAATTGTGAAAATTGAATTAGAAGCTGAATAAATTATGAAATTAAAGCTTAATGAGTCTAGTTTCTTATAAAAGAAACCGTGTAAGCAAAAGAATTTTAGATAATGAGATATTTGAAGTGGCGTGAGACAGAGTCAAAATGACTTTGAAATCCCCTGTTCTGTCTTTAGAAAATCATTGTAAATTGTACAATGATGATTATAAGATAAAATTTATATTCTTAGACTCCTTAATGAGTCTAGTTTCAAATGAAGTAAACGATAACATATTTAGAATTCTGTATAATGTGAAAATTGATTTTTAGTGAAGAGTGGTCAGAATAGTCAAACAGTGAAACAGGGGAAACTTTAATAAAAATCTGGTATTGATTGGTCAAACAAAAAATTCTGAAAATTTTATGGATGGAAGATATATGAGTCTATTTTCAGGAAAAATTAACGGCACTTGATTTGGAGTTTCTTATCTCAAGTTATAAATAATTTAGTGACTGTTGCTCAGGAAGACAGCTTGTAGTGAATTTGTGATTTTGTTGCAAACATGGTTAAAACTAGTTAATGAGATGCTTTTCAAGTTCTTATGATCTTATTTGTGATTTCAATTCAAGTGAGGTGAATTTGATAAATATGCATTATGTTCATGGATACTTGGCCAAAATGGCAATTACCTAGGAATGATTTCTTGAAAATTTGAAATAATCGATCTATAAGTAAATTAATTGTTTGCATTGCTTAAAACTTACTAAGCATTGAAGCTTACTCCGTGTTCTCTTTTCCATTCCTTATAGGTTTATCCTTTAGTTCGAGTTGGAAGAGCCGGAGATATCATCACACTATCGAGTCATTATGTGAGTTGAGAAGATGGTATATCATCATGGTTTAAGGCATGTATAGGATAGACTATAGGTAGAATGATATTTTGACTTTGTATACATTATAGCCATGCGAAGATGGCTCGCTTATTTTGTTTAGAGAAGCCTTATAATTGAACTAATGTGTTGAAATGTTTTAGTTATAACTTGATAGTAGTTAATTTGTTATTAGATATTCGGTTATGTTTTGATAGTTAGTCATTTTGGAAATTTATAAGAGCTCTTATGAAAAATCAATGAGACAGGTTGCATTGTTGATAATTTATGTCTGGTAAATATCTTTGACCTTATAGAAGTTTTGTTCAGTCAAGTAATACCTCATAACCTTATTCCGGCAATGGATACGGGTTAGGAGTGTTACAGGAACACTCAGTCATATTAAAGAATTAAAAGTCTGGCCCCAGCCCTACTTACAGTTTCAGTATCAATTGGGCTTTAGCCCATTATAACAGAGAGTACCAGATGGGCCTTAGCCCATTACAGAATAAGAAACATTATCCGACATAGAATCAAAATGAGAATCAGAATCAGAATCAGGTGACATAAACAGAATCAGAATCAGGTAACAGAATCAGAATCAGAATGTGAATGCAATCCCAACCCAATCCATCCGTAACACCCCCGTACCAGCCTTACACCATGTGGGGAGACTACTCGACCCACCCAACCGTTACACACCATAGAAATTGCAGCGAGGCTGCCAGATAATGTGACGAAGTCACCAGATACAAATATTGTGGCTAGGCCACCAGAACAGATATATATGTGGCGAAGCCACTGGGATTGCAGCCGATGCAGGTCGCGGATATTGTGACGGTCACCGAATCAGATATATGTGGCGAGGCCACCGGTTGCAAAATGAGGCTACCAGAACGCTTCCTCCATCAATATAAACCCATGTCCCATGCAACAGAAATAATATGTCATGGCATACGCATACAGAAACAGAACATCATGCTTTTCAGAAAAAAATAACCCTAGGGGTAAAATTATAATTTTACATACATAAGGTTATTTCAGTAATTATTACCTATTGCTAAGGTTTCATGCTCATTCTAATGTTTACCAAGTAATCAGAATTACTTACCTCGTCTTTTTACCAAAGTGGGCCCGTTGGCCCATTAGCCCGTTTTCGGCCTATTATGCCCAAAAATACCGTTGTGCACGAAAATGCTCACTCTGCACTCTAATCATCCAAATGCACCATATTCATTAACAATTATCTCACGAGCGCTCGCACGCTCGCGAGTTCACAAAATACCAGTGTTTCGGTATTTCAGCTTATACCGATTCAGTCTAAGGGAGGGTGTCATTTACACACCTGGTTGATAACGATTGATGACGATAACTCCCACGCGATAATCCTACAATCGATCACTAACACATCAGACTTACAAATTAACGGTAACTAACATAAATCCTCGTCAACTAACCCAATCATCACACAGGTTAGTCATTTATGTACGAAGGGCAAAATAGTCATTTTACCCTCTAGGGCTAAATCAGTAGTCCTACCCTACAGGGGTATTTTAGTAATTCTACAACTTAACCATACGGACCCATTGGGACCACATGGCCCATTTCAGCCCATCGCGGCTCAAAATAGCCGTTCCACTGCTAGAGTAGCGAGAAATACACACCTGTTAGGAGACTGCAGTTAATCCGCGCTCCAAACACTCTTAGCTAACGCCCAACCCAAACGAGCACGTCACAAAGCAAAAGGGATCAGCCAAGAAGGGTATGCCTACTCTCTTCATGGTTTGTTCTATTTAAAGCCAGCTCTCCATCTACTCTTATGTTAGCTTCCCGATGTGGGATCCCTCCATACCAGAGTTTAAAACCAACACCAACTCTTGCTGTCCCAACATAGCAAAATAATCAACCTTTGCGTGCCAAAAGATTCAAACCAAAATCCTTTCACATGCCAACTCCCGCCACCATCACTATGCCACCAACTCATTTGTGTCAAAAATCCAACACATTAAACTTTAAAGCGCACCTACTTGCTTCCAGATTTATTGAAAAGAAAAACCAAAATATATTGCAAGAGCCAAGACTTAAACCTTGGACCCCTTGCTTCCTCTATGGCGTTACTTCCTTATCCCCTAAGTGGCGCCACCTTGCCATTACACCACACTCCTTTTTGTGTCCTCTTTTACCTCTTTACTCTTAAAAGCCCAAACGCCAATTGCATCACCTGTTCATAAAATTAAAATTCCAAAGATTACCACAGATTTAACTTAGGTTTGGGCCTTCCAAAGGCCCACTAACCTACTAAAATATTTATTTTAACCAACCAGAACACACACAAATTTTAAAAATCACAGAAACACAGAAAACCCAAAAATTGGGGCGTTACATGAAATGAAGCTTAAAACTCTTTCTTCTTTTCTAATTTCGATAGATAAAGATGAATAAAATGGCCATATTTTGTTTTGTCTTGATTAATATTAATATATTAATTAATTTCCCATTTTGCCCTTTTACTAAACCATAAATAAATTATGATATAATGCCCATTTAAGTCATTTAATTCATTCAATGTCAAATATCCTCATAAGGACCTCACAATCATAAAGCCAAATCAAATAAGCACTTTTAACAAATAGCATGCAACTTTTACATTTTACCCGATTAGGTCCCTTTTCAAAATTAAGCACACAAACGTTCAAATTTTCATACGAGACTTTCACATATGCTCATTCACATGTCATTAACATAGAAAATAATATTTAAATTTTTTTTGACTCGGATATGTGGTCACAAAACCACAGTTCTGACTAGGGTCTGAACCGGATTGTTACATCGTAGCTCAAAATAATGTTAGAAATAGCTAGATTGGTTGATGACAACTTCAAAAATGTAAAGAACATTAAAAACAGGGCTAAGATGCACTTACTTTTGAGCTTGAAAGATGAACAAACCCCAGCTATGGTGACCCTTGAAATTTCGGCACAAGTAAGAAGAAGATGGACAAATTTTGCTTTCTTTTTCCCTTTTTATTCTTTTATTAACCAAATGACCAAAATGCCCTTAAGGCATTTCTTTCAAATTTTTCCTATTCATGCCCATTTTTGTTCAAAATTTTAGAACTTGTTCAAATTGCTATTTAAGGACCTCTAATTAATAATCCAATACAATTTCATGCTTAAAGCTTCTAGAACACAAGTTTTGCAACTTGATCAATTTAGTCCCTAAAGTCAAATTGGACACTTTAGGCATAAAATTTCTTCATGGAACTTTCACACCATCATGAAAACATGTCATGGACATCAAATACATTCATAAAATAAATATTTCTACTTCATATTTGTGGTCTCAAAACCACTATTCTGACTAGGCCCGAAATCGGGATGTTATAGCTCTAACTTGAATAATGACAATTAAAGGGACTTTGGTTAATCGAATGGTCACTTAAGATGCATGGTTGTGAACCTTTTGGTATTCTTTCCATTAAATCTAAACAATGAATGCCTGAATCCTTAATTCTCCCTTCATTAAATTTGCCCATGAATGCTTGAATCCTTGAATCTTTGAATTCTGAATGGGAGATGAAAAGTCTTCATAGAAGGTGTATGGTGAACAAAGGTACCTAGAAAATAATATAAATAGGACTCATTTCACAATTCATTCATTCAATATGCATAACCTGAAATATTATGAGTGCAACAAAAATATTAAAATAAAACAAACAAACAAATACAATAGAAAAACAAGTTCTTTATTTAAAATACAAATAAACTTTATTTAAGATGTGAATACAAAACAATTATTGAGCAACAAATAAAACGTGGCAAGGTTGATGTTCCATATTAAGTCTTGAATGCAATGGGGATTTTTCCAACTCAACCCAAATGACTTGTATGAGAATATTGAGTGCCTCATAAGTACTGTTAAAATAAAATAAAATAAAAAACACATAGATTTTACGTAGAAACCCTTTCGGGAAAAAACCACGGGCAGAGGAGAAAAAAAATCACTTTGTCAAATTCGAATTATTACAAGAGGAATAGACTATGTCTATTTATAAGCTTGTAAAGCCATATTCTAATAGGAGTGTAGTAAGATTCAAACACCTTATTCTAATCAATATAAAATAGATGGAGTTTAATAAGGTTTAAAAAACCTTATTCTAAAATAAAATAAAAGAAGTATAGTTCTATATGGATTTTACTTCTATTTTATTTTACCACTGTATTTTATTTAAATAAGGATTCAAGTCACTTAATTCTAACAATCTCTACCTTGACACGAATTCTCAATGAACAAGTTCTTCATCACGAACAAAATGATACCGAACATCAATGTGTTTTGTTCTCTCATGAAACATTTGATCTTTTGTAAGGAAGATTGCACTCTGACTCTCACAAAATACTGTACTGATTTGAAGGTCTTCATTGAGTTCACTAAAAAATCCCTTCAACCAAATAGCCTCTTTACAAGCCTCAGTAATCGCCATGTACTCAGCTTCAGTGGTAGTCAAAGCAACTGTAGTTTGCAAAGTGGCTTTCCAACTGATTGCACAACCTCCGATTGTAAAGAAATAGCTTGTGAGAGATCTTCTTCTATCAAGGTCTCTAGAAAAATTAGCATCAACATACCCAATGACTTCATTTCTAGTTCTTCCAAACTATAAGCAAACATCAGTAGTACCTCTTAAGTATCTTAAAATCCACTGAATTGCTTTCCAATGTTCTTTCTCGGGATTCGCCATGTATCTGCTAATTGTACTGACTGCATATAATAAATTTGGACGTGAACAAACCATAGCACTAGAATATGGAACATGTGACAAAGCCGATGAAAGTATGAAATAGGCTGCTAAAGGAGTACTAACAGGCTTAGCACTCTGCATATTGAACCTGCAAAGAACTTTCTCAATGTACCCCTTCTGACTTAGGTACAATTTACTTGCTTTTCTATTTCTGAGAATCTCCATACCAAGTATCTTCTTTGCTAGTCTCAAATCTTTCATCTCAAATTCTTCACTTAGTTGGGCTTTCACCTTTCTTATCTCTCATTTATCTTTTGTTGTTATCAACATTTCATCAACATAAAGAAGTAGATACACAAAAGAACCATCACTATTTTTCATAAAATAAACACAACTGTCAAAACTACTTTTTTTGAAATCATGAGAAGTCATAAAAGAATCAAACCTCTTGTACCACTATCTCGGTAACTGTTTCAAACCGTAAAGGGACTTTTTCAGCAAGCAAACATAATCCTCTTTTTCTGAGACTGTAAAACCCTCTGGTTGTTGCATATAAATATCCTTCTCAAGTTCTCCATACAAAAATGTAGTTTTTACATCTAGCTGCTCAAGCTCCAAATCATGCATGGCCACAATACCAAGCAAAGCTCGAATCGAACTATGCTTCACAATTGGGGAGAACACACCTGTAAAGTCCACTATTGGAATTTGACTGTAACCCTTTGCAACAAGCCTTGCTTTATATTTGAGTTTTTCAACTCCTAGACTCCCTTCTTTCTTTTTAAACACCCATTTACAACGAACAGCTTTTTTACATTTAGGAAGTTTCACAAGATCCCATGTTCTATTTTTTTAGAGTGATTCCATATCCTCTTGCATAGCAAACATACACTTTTCTGAGTCTTCACAGCAAACCACCTGAGAATAGATGGCTCTTGGTTTACATCTATATCTTCAGCCACATTTAAAGCATAAGCAACTAGATCAGCCTCGGCATACTTCTTTGGAGGTTTATTTCTCT
Organism: Gossypium anomalum; assembly: GCA_025698475.1. Lineage (NCBI taxonomy): Eukaryota > Viridiplantae > Streptophyta > Magnoliopsida > Malvales > Malvaceae > Gossypium > Gossypium anomalum. The sequence goes on from CM046965.1 coordinate 48,604,251, forward strand.
TCTAGTTCTATTTTTGGCGATAAAGCATTGTGGTGAAGAAGCAACTCTATTCTCAATTTTTGTACTGGCTTGAAGATTCGAATCTGTATTAATCTGATGCTCCACTTGCTTTTGATTTTCTTTATTGGAATAATCTTTAAGAGATAAGTTAGGTAGTATAGCAGTTTCATAAAAAAACATCTCTGCTAATAACAACTTTTCTATTTTCAAGACACCATAACTTATACCCTTTTACACTATCTTTATAACCAAGAAAAACACATTTAATGGATCTCGGTTCTAATTTTCCATTATCAACATGAGCATACGCAGGTCACCCAAAGATCTTTAAATCAAAATAATTAGTAGGATTACCAGACCATACCTCTTATGGAGTCTTTTTCTCAATTGCAACGGATAGAGATCGGTTGATCAAAAAACATGCAATAGAGCCTACTTCTGGCCTAAACGAATTTGGTAAGTTGCCATTTGACAACATAAATCAAACCTTCTCTATGATCATTCTGTTCATTCGTTCTGCAATGCCATTTTACTATGGAGTATGGCGAACTGTCAAGTGTCTCACGATCCCTTCTGACTTGCACAGTCTATTAAACTTATCAGAATAGAACTCTAAGTCATTGTCTATGCGGAGGTATTTTGTTTGCTTTCTCGTCTATTTTTCAATCATAATTTTCCAAGACTTAAATGTGACAAACACATCACTTTTCTGCTTTAGGAAGAATGCCGAAACTTTTCTAGAAAAAATCATAAATAAAAGTTAGCATATAATTAGCTCCACCTCTCGAAGGCACTCTAGATGGCCCCCACAGATTAGAATGAATATACTCCAACATTCCCTTTGTGTTATGGATTCCTCTGGTGAATCGAACTCTCTTTTGCTTCCCAAAAACATAGTGCTCACAGAACTTCAGTTTCCAAATTCCTTGCTCGTCAAGAAGTCCTCTTTTGCTCAATTCTAACATGCCATCCTCATTCATATGCCCTAGGCGCATATGCCAAAGTTTGGTAATATTATCATTTGCCAAAGAAGAGGAAACGACAGTTGTATCACTAATAACAGTAGAACCCTGCAAAACATATAATTTGGTAGTCTTTCTCTGCCCTTTCATCACAACAAGGGGACCTTTGGAAATCTTCAAAACCCCACTTTTAGCTGTGTATCTGTACCCTTTTGAATCAAGAATACTCAACGAAATTAAATTTCTCTTCAATTGTGGAACATGTCATACATCACTAATTTCTGACAACTCCATCAAACATCTTAACTTTAATTGTTCCAACACCTGCGATTTTACACGAAGCATTATTTCCCATCAAAACAACACCTTCAGACACTGTTTTGTAAGTTGTAAACCAATCCCGATTGGGACTCATGTGGAAGGTGCAGCCTGAATCAAGTATCCACTCCTCGCTCACTTTAGAATTTTTGACAGAAGTGACTAGAAGTTCACTATCGCTGTAGTCTTCTACAGCATCAGCTTCACCGAAATTTTCTAGTTGTTTTCCCTTTTGATTCGCAACCTCCCTTTTAATCTTGTTCTGTAGCTTATAGCACTCAGATTTAATGTGCCCTTTCTTCTTGTAGAAGTTACAAGTTTTACCTCTATTTGAAGACTTCGATCTACCCTTAGATTTACTGCGAGGATTCCATTCTTGTGTCCTTCCTCGATTATCATCAGCATCCCGGTCTTATCTCCCACAAACAATGAGACCCTCTCCTTGAGAGTCGGGTTTAATCGCAAGATACTTCATCTTATCATACGAGGTCAAAGAATCATAAACCTCATCAACTGTGAGAGACTCGCGGCTATATAAAATCGTGTCTCTAAAGGTTGAATAAGACGGGGGCAACGAACAAAGTAGAATCAACCCTAGATCTTCCTTACCATACTGAACCTCTATGGCCTCCAAGTTTGAGAGAATTTCTTTAAACACTGTTAAATGTTCGTGTGCAGATGCATCTTCCTTCAAACAATGAGTATAAAGACGCTGCTTCATATGCAATTGCTTGTTAGAGTTTTTGACATACATATTTGTTCTAGTCTCTTCCATAATATAGCAGCAGTCTTCTCTTTTATCACATTCTGTAAAATTTCGTTGGACAAATACAGATGTAATTGTGTTAACGTCTTTCGATCTTACGCTTCTTCTCTTCATCTGTTAATGTCAAAGGCATCTTATCTATCCCTAGCAGAGCATCCTCCAGATCTATCTGTGCAAGAATTGCTTGCATCTTAATTTGCCACAACGTAAATCTGGTGTTGCGATCCAACGGTAGAATTTCATACTTTAAAGACGCCATCACCGTGATCGAGATGAACAACCCAGAAGCTTTGATACCAATTTGTGAAAGTAAAATAAAATAAAAAACACATAGATTTTACGTGGAAACCCACGGGCAAAGGAGAAGAAAATTTACTATGTCGAATTCAAATTATTACAAGAGGAATAGACTATGTCTATTTATAAGCTTGTAAAGCCATATTCTAATAGGAGTGTAGTAATTTTGAAATGTCTTATTCTAATCAATACAAAATAGATGGAGTTTAATAAGGTTTAAAAAAGCTTATTCTAAAATAAAATAAAAGAAATGTAGTTTTATATGGATTTTACTTTTATTTTATTTTCCTACTGTATTTTATTTAAATAAGGATTCGGGTCACTTAATTCTAATAGGTACTTGTAACGCATATGGAAGTGATGGAACCATCACATTTGGTCTTAATGTTGTACTCATGCTCACATCACCAATAGTTGAGGAATTCATGGTGGATACCCAACTTAGTTCTCTATGTTCAATGCGGTTAAACAAAACCATGGAAAGACTCATAATATACATTCTACCTATCCTATGGCAAACGATGTACATGTATAAGGTTAAGTTCTTACTCTTAATGGATTCATAGCGCAAGATTTGGGTGGTCCTATTGAGATGGATTTAATGAATTTACTGACGTGCGAGGTTGAGTTTATTACTCTTAATGAATTCATATCCTAGGGTTTGGGTGGTCCTATTGAGACGGGCTTGATGTATTCAATGAATTTAAATTTGAGAGGATAAGTTTAATAAATGCTCTTAATGATTTCATAATACTTATTGGGATGATCAATATTAAGATAGACTTGATGAAATCACCTACTAGTTCAAACCCACAAGATACTAGTGCTTAAACGACTAATTTCGTTGTTGCTCTTCTCATATTTTATCTTTTTTCGTGTTTATAAAAATTTCCAATTCTTTTGTATTAGTGGGGGAATGTTGATAATGCAAAAATATGACTGTTGGAATCTGACTGTTACAATATGACCGTTTCAATATGGTCATTGAATTTGCCCCTTTGAGAATCTTATAAATAGAAGGTCATTTCTCCTCATTTTTTACAACCAACAAAATGAAAGCTTATCTCATTATTTTTTATTATTTCATCCTTCTTTTCTCTAAAACTTTGGCATCTTACTAAAATTACATTAAATGTTATTCTTTCTAGGATATGGATTTTAAGTGGGACTGTCTGTGACCCCTCCAACCTTTCCTGAGAATTGAACCTAATGTGATTTTTCTGGCCAAGTTTTTTCGACTAGATTTAAAGCTTTATTTTTATCTTATTTCTCGATTCCTCAAAGAAAAGCAATACAAATTGTGCTCCACGTTCCTTATTTGGGTGTATAAATATTGAAATTCTGTGTTAACCTTGGGGGCAACATCCCCTACATGATTACATCGATAAGGATGAATTTGTTTCTAAGGTAGTGGTTCTTTCATGACACAGTGAATCTTTCTTTTTTTTATGCTAGGTTTATTTCTAGTCGGTGCTAACGATTTTGTTTTGTTGTCGTATTTTTCCAACATGATTTTCTCCATGTTGATTAGTGGTTATCGAAATTTCCTCCTTGGTGATTGATAGTTGCTTGATTTTCTCCCATGTAGTTAAGGTAGTTGTAGACCAAGTCTTCGTCCCCTTTTGTTGATGGTTTGGGCTGTACAAACTTAGTTTTCCTCGACAACATTGGGTTAAGGAGTATTCTGAGTCTAACAAGCCAATTTGGGGTGTCCAAAGATGAAAACATCTCAGCCAAATCTCGTAGGTTCTATGCTGCAGTTTTGCTACGACATTGAGCGTCAACATGTGGACTTCAACTTCTTCTTTCCTTTAAGTCCACTAGTCACCTTTATTTATGAAAATTTCTTATTCTAGCATATAAATCAACCAAAGTGCGTTATTCTAATAACAAGTTACAATTAATAGAAATTATAATAATTATAATAGAAATTATTATCAATCACCCTTAACTTGTATGAAATTGTAAGTTAAAAGGTATTAAAATAAATCTATAATTTAGAGTTATCAAAAAATTATTTTTATATAATCATTTCCAAAATGAAAACCTTAAAAAGTAATGGGTATATATATTTTGGGATTATAAGAATAATTAGATACTAGTATGGCCTATCCATATTTTCCGCTAAGTTGATTATTTGTTTGTTTTAAATTATAGAGAAAAAAATTGAAGATTAAATACACTCTAACCAAAGTTTTAAAACCAACACGGTGGTCGAATTGGTCAGATCATTGGGTCGTATGATTCAATTAAATAAATCATTAATAAAATAAAGTAATTTTAAAAAACCAGTTCAATCAGTTTTTTAACCTAGCCCGTACTTGTTCGCAAGTTAACCAGTCTGATGCCTCTCTTCTAACTAGTACTCGGCATGTTTGATCGATTCAAATAACCATGACTCTAAGTCTCTAAACTTCGCACAATTGAAATTTAGTACTCTAACTTTTATTTTCAAGAATTTAGTCTCTCAGTTTTATGGATTTAAAAAGTTGCTTCCAAATTATATATAACTACATAATATTTTAATTGAAAAACTAACGACATTAACTATTTGAACTAATTAATAAAATTATAAAAATATAGAAACCAAATTATATTAGAAATTAAAGTATAATGAGTAAATCTCAAATGTAAACATATTAAAAAAATCAAAACTAAAAATTAACTATTTTTTATACAAAAAGAAAAAAGAAAAAAAAGAAAAAGAGTTGGTAGGTATGTACCAAGGAAGTAATATATAGGCATATAGATGTACTTCCCTATGCATTGAGTGGGAGAAGAAAAATCTGAAGAAGACATATAATGGAGTGAAGGTTTCAACTGAGGCAGAAATCATCTTTGAGGAGTAACGTTGACAAGTATTCTATATTGCTCTTGGGAATTTAATCATTACCATGATCTGATCGTAGATACTACTTTATTGAACAGTGCTCAAGAAAGATCATTAAAACTTCCATTAGCCCTCTTTAAGTTTCGATTGTTTTTCAAACATGTTATGAGTTATTTTATCCGATAATATTGGACATGACACAAGGAAAATAATTAAAGCATAATAAGAAAAACAAGCATAAAGACAACACAAAAGAATGAATATTAAAAAAAATTATATATAAAATAGGGTAATTTATAAAAATAATCACTTTTATTTGCCTCATATTATAATTTAGTTATTTATGTTTGAAGTATTACGTTTTAGTCACTCATATTATCGTTTTGTTACAAAATAATTACTTTACTGTTAAATTTTGTTACCTCTCTAACGACAGACGTACGTGACAGTCCAATTAAATTTTAAATACCAATTTAAATGTTCAATTATTGAGATAAATTTAATCATTTTATTATGAACTTAATATAAATATACAAGTTGTCATATCTAAAGTATATTTAACATGTGGTGAAAATATGAAATATTTTCATTTTATAAAATAGCGACGAAATATTCGATGGGCAGAAAGTAACACGGAAATCCATGAATTATATCTTATATTCCACTTTGATTTTCTTACAGAAAAAAAAGTTGATCTGTTAAGTTAGATGAAGGAGAAAAATATCCATCTATTAAAGTTTGATAATTCAATTCTTATTTGTGGGTTATATATGTGATAGAATAATAAATTTATCAATTAACCTTTACATATTATTGTATAAAAATAAAAAATTATCATATAAAAATAAAAAAATTATCAATTAACCTTACATATATATTTATTTGGACCTTACTATTTTTATTTAGAATAAACTGGTTCTCAACCTTTTTAATGCCAGTTAAAGTAAGCTTTTTATATGACATTAATAATAAATTTTGAAACCATAAAAATTGTAAAAAAAATTAAAAAGTTAAAAAAAAATATTCTAGTCAATCTAATTCAAATTTCAGACTAAAACTCTCAAAGTCTCTTGATTAACTTGAATAAAAAAATATTTTATTTGATTTCATAAAAAGGCTATCCATTTTAAATATTAAACTACTTTTTTGTTGAAGTTTTTTTTTTTTTCCTCTCTTTGTTGTCCCTTTCACTTTCCCTCTCAATTTCTCTCTTTTTTCTTCCCTTTCTCACCATTGTTGAAGCCCTTAAACACTAGTTTTTGTTTTTCGCTTGTGTCGCCCTTCTATTCACCCATTGTTGCTACTTTTATTCTGTGACATCCCAAACCCGACCAGGATGGACATGCCTGAATTCAAAGCTCTACATTAGCCATCTAAGTGACTCTTCGGCTAACGACCACCCAAGACACACCCCGACCTTATAACACCTCAATCTTATCTGGATATTAGTTATTTATTAATGCGGAAGCAAATTATGAGTCGATTTTAAACTTTTCTTAGGTAATATCAATTTTAAACTTTTCTTAGGTAATTTCTCCTAAGGGCATTTTTGTCATTTTACCACCTATTGTAAAACTAACTCGAGTTTAGGTCTAAATGTTTACTGACCTTATTTTAGTTAAAATTATGCAAGCATAAAAAATTTAGCTTAAACTGAGTTCATTCACTATGTCTGATTCAATTTTTTTACTATCAAGGGCTAAATTGTAATAAATACCAACTATCAGGACCTATTCCATTTACAAATTAAGTGTGTTTCTATCGAGTTTTACCCATTATGAGACTAATTCTAAATTTTTACCAAGTTTCCTTATCATTTAGGGCTCTAATTAGAGTAATCAATTTTTAGGACTAAATCATAACTTAAACAAATTAGAATACCAATTTAAAAAGACAAAAGTTCAAACCCCCAAAAACCCATACGGCTGTGTCCCTGAGACCGTGTGTCATTAAATGCCCTTGTTTGTGTCATGAAAAACTGTTTGGCAAATCGCACACGCCTGTGTCACTTACCCAGACGCCCGTGTACAACTCCTCACACGCCCATGTGGACAGGCACACACCCGTGTGAAAATCACCGCACTTATTTTTGCGAAAAACTCATTTTAATTCTCGATTTTGCATATTTTAATGACCAATTAAACCCAATTTAACTACGATTAATTAACATATATATACAAACACCTCAATTGAATTTATGGACATCAATTAAGCCTTAATTAAATAGAATTAGGCAATCAATTTCATACATAACAAACAACGAGTCGCTAGTAAACCACTCTATGGAAGCTTCATTCAACCAATCGTTAGTAAAAATTTCATGCTTCACACATCGTGTTATCAATCACCATGTTTTCAAGCAACAAAATACCTAAATCATTCAATAATTAAACTCAAACATGCTTCAAAGTAATTATAAAACCATCAAAAATAAATATCCAATATCTAAAGTCCAATTACAACCAAAATCAACTAATTCCCAAGAGTTCCACAATGTCTGACTACAGTCTGTAAAATGCGTAATAAAGTCTCTACTAAGCCTAGATCTCTTGGAACTCTCTTGCTCGGCTCCTCAGCTCTTCAATCTTGACAATTATTTGCACAAATGTTAAGGTGTGAGCTTTAAAAAGCTCGGTGAATGTTAATGAAAATGACAAGTAAATTAACATCCAATTCATGCTTATTTCACAACCAATCGATCACTAATATTCTGCCAAAATAGTGTAACATGTCATTTAAATTTTCCATAAGAATTTACAATACCAAAAATCAATTATTCATGGCTATCAATCATCAATTGATATAGCAACAATCACACATAAATAGATCGGCATACACTTTTCATGGCTTAACTAGGTGATCATAGATCGGATAAATGGATCTCCAAAACTCCCACAAATATCAAATACAATCCACCGAGTTGAGCGGGCCGAAGCACGTGTGTAACACCCCTAACCCGTATCCGTCGCCGGATTAGGGTTAAAAGGCATTACCAAACTTTTCATATCAATTTACAAACATGTCACATACATGGCTTACACAATATCAAAACATATTCAACCTTATTCACAATGTCCCTTAAGTAGGTTTACGAGACCTTAAACATGCTTTAGAGAAGGTTTGAGACTAAACTGATCTCGTATAAAATTTCTCAAAACTTAACAATTTTTTTAAGTTACAGAGGTCATACGCCTGTGTAAACAGGTCGTGTGCCTCACACGGCAATAGACACATCCGTGTGTCTAGGCCTTGGCAAAACAGGGCATACATACTAACTTATCCATTCGACCATAAGACACACCCGTGTGCTAGGCTGTGTGAAATCTAAGGGGTATACTGACTTATGTCACACGACCAGTTACACACCCATGTGTGAGTCTGTGTGACACACACGACCAGTAGACACGCCCGTGTGTCTAGACCATGTCAAACCTATAGGGTATATTGACTTAATTCAAAAGGGTACCCTAGGGGACACACGGTTGTGTAACATGACCGTGTGTCGCACACGGCTGAGACACACGCCCGTGTCTCTGCCCTTGTGGACAAAAATAGGCCATTTGAAAAGCCAAATTGCCACCCTAAAAAGGGTCATCCTTATAAGCATCAACCAAAGCATAATTCAATCCACAATATCACCAACCAAATTCATACTCAATCTCATATCAAAGCATACTAATTCCATGTACTAAAATCATACCAATCCATTTGATTCATATCACATTTATAACCATTTCATTAGGCCATATATGTATACCAAATATACCATTTTTGCATCACATATCATGTACGAAAATCAAACCATAAGTTTAACATACCCATCTCAAATCATACCATATTAGTTCTAGCCTATACATGCCATACTTTGATATATACATTTTCAAAAGGTACCAAAATAATATTTGATAGTGTGATAACGATCCTCGACGTTTCCCGAGCTTCCGATAGCTTCAATAATCTAAAAAAAAATAATAGAAACACTCACAAAGTAAGCTTTCTAAAGCTTAGTAAGCCATATACAAATAAACTTATCACATAACATAATTATAAACCAATTCATTTATGAATCATGGCATAACACAATAGCAAGTTCATATTCTCATTTAGCTCAATTGTTCATAATCACTTACTTATAAGTACATCATATTTCCATGTAGTTCACATGTCAAAAGATCATATTCATACTCACCTTTCATTGCCAATTTCTATATAAATTTCATACGTACCTGAATCAGATATACATTCACATAGTTATTCATTTCTCAGAATGCCCATTGATTTGTTTGAAGTCAATAAGGATACTTAGATAGCTCAAAAAGCTCATACAATGCCAACGTCCCAGACGTGGCCTTACATGTAATCAAATATCGATGCCACTATCCCAAACAGGGTCTTACACAAAATCATATACGATGTCGATGTTCCAGACATGGTCTTGCACGTAAATCTCAAATCGATGCCAACGTCCCAGACGTGGTCTTACATGAAATCTCATATCAGAATCCTATGTCATGACATATGTATCCTAACTATTTCTATGGTTCGTACGGGGCTTTTCGAACTTTATCACATTATCGAAACTTTCCCGGATTTCACATATTCAGCTCTCATATCCGTTCAGCACAATTCAAATATCATATAAACAATAATAATTCAATTTAACACATTTATTTGTCTATCAACTTACCTCGTACGAGAATGAATGAAAACAACCGGCTATTCAACTACTTTCGTTTTCCCCCGATCTAATTTTGTTTTCTTTGGTTCTTGATCTAAACACATTGAAATTTGACTTATTCAATATCACATTCATTCAAATCAATCCATGAACACATATTTAGGGCATTTTACAGATTAGCCCTCATATTTTCACATTTTGACACTTTAGTCCTTAATCAAAAAAATCACAAAATATAAAAAATTTCCATATACACATGCTTAGCCAAATTTTCCCTTAGTTCATATAAGCCCATATATTTCATGTATTTTACATTTTAGTCCCTCCAAATATCATTTTCACAATTTGGCCCAATGTACTCAAATTCATCAAAAAAAAAAAAAACATAATTGTCAAACACATATCTTTCATTTTTCACCAAATAACATCACAAAGCTCACAATTTCATCAATGGTATAACTCAAAATCATCATCAATTCTAGAAATTGAGACATGGGTTTGATAGAACACTAAGCAACAATTACAAAAACATAAAAATCATTGAAAATGGATCAAAACACATACCTAAATTGTGCTTGACAATGACCGAATGAACAAAGCTTTAAAACCCTTTCTTTTCTTCTATTTTCGGTATGAAAAGATGAACAAAATGGCCACATTTTTGTTTTGTTTTAATTAATACATAGTAATACATCAATTACCATTTTATCGATGATTAATAAACATATAAAACATTAACATTAAGGCCATTAATGCCCACTCACCATGCAAATGGCATATTAACAACATAAGGACCCCTCATTTAAAGAGACATAGCAATTAAACACTTTAACAATTAAAAGACCACTTTTACACTTTCTAGGATTAGGTCCTTTTTCACAAATCGGCACACAAACAATAAAATTTTCATACGGAATTTTCACACGTCTTAATTCACATACTATAAGCACTGAAAATAATATTTCAATATTTTTCTGACTCGAATTTGTGGTCTCGAAACCACTGTTCTGACTAGGGTCCAAATCGGGCTGTTACAACTAGCTCCCTTATAGCGCCTCGAGTAACCCATTGAGTGCAGACTCATGCCCAACACTCCCTTATCTACTCCAAACAAATCATTCCACCTAGAGCTATATGCTCACAATGTCACAAATAAAGGTGAGTACCCACAAATCTTATGGCATGCCAACTATATCCAATGGATCCACCATGCATGTTGCCAATATGTTAGTCAAACATAGCATATAAATCAGTCATTATTGTGCTCAATTTAATGTGACAAAATGATTATGTATAACTTGTAACATAGCCATTTAGCATCCAATTAAATCAAGCAAATCATTTACCAATCTCCCATATTTAATTACCAATTATAACACAAACATATCATAATAAAAAATTTTAGTACACATGCTTAAAATCATCCTTAAAATTAATCTAATTAATTAGTACAACACCACCCAAAAATTCACTTACCATTTTTTTCAAAACAAATTCAAATTTTTGCACATTTAATACCAATCTTGCAAAATCAACCTTTCATCCATAATTAATTAATTTTAATCATTAATTAAGGTACTAATTAAACATAATTTAGAATCAATTTACCAAATTGCCCTTAGAAACACTTACCACACAATTTTATTCTATCACAAATGATCAACTAAGCAATTTCAAGCTTCAATTCTAGTTATCTCGGTCCCCTTCAAGATTCGGAGCTTCAACAGAGGTAAAGTAGACATTACCACCTTCCCAAAGTTATATAAAACATGAATTTTAATTAATTATACTAATAGAAATTCTCTCACAAAGATACCTTACCAGATTTGTAACATCAAGTCGAAAACTCGATTCCTCACAAAATCGATCTCTCCAGCCCTCCTAATCACTTCCAAACATCAATACTAGACCAAATAAACATAATAAGCATCAATTTTATATGTAAATCAATTTCACAAAAATCTAAAAAATCGGTTCATGAAGATGATGAAATTCAAATTTCTTTAAATTACCTCACAAATCATGTTTAATATTGATAAATAAGATTAAATTCCTTTTAATAGATCCATTTTGAGTTGGATCATCCATTGATTTGTGGATTTCCTCTTAAAATTCAAGATCCACCATTAAAGAACCATGTGTTCTTAGAAGAAGATGACATTAATAAAAATCCTTTAATGGACTCTCAAATCATGTAAAAATGTTTCTAATCATCATAAAAACAAGTTTAGGATTGAATATTACCTTTGATTCATTCTAAATTCGTTGATTGAAAATCATGATTGAAGAAACTTGAGAAATTTTAGAATATATTTGGCTACTTTTGAGAATAATTTCGGGTGAATTGAGAGAGTATTTTGAGAAGGAATTTAGTTGGATCTATTCTCTGATGATAGATCTTTAAAACCATGCAAAGAAAAATGAATTTATAGCTCTCTACTCTAATGTCAATGGTTAAAAAAGTAGGCTAGATGCATTGTGTTTAAAACTGAAACAACTCACCAGAATTTAAAAAATTAGGGAATTTGCCTAATGGCCACTCCCACATTTCCCTTACTTTACCAATTGATCCTTTCCCTCCAAAATTCTAAATTTTAAGGTTTATTTCTCAAATAAATACTCTAAATTTTCCCTTGTTTTACAATTGAACCCAATTTAATTAATATTTAAATTTAATTCAAATTAACCCCTAATAAAAATTATTTTACAATTCTTTTTTGACCCAAATTAATTATTTTCACTAATAATTATTTAATTACTTTAAAATTAATTTTTCAAAAATATTTTTATTTTTTGGATTGTTATTTAATCGATTTTAAATTAAATTAACGTCCTAAATTAAATTGAAAATTACTAGAAACCCAATAAATTCTTAGTTTCACACTCGGAACCCGAAAAATATACTCAAAACTACTAGACCCAATTTAGGAATATTACACATTCTTTTTTTCATCTTTTCTATTGATTTTTTTTGTTCCATCATTTTCAAAGTACTGGTGTTAATTTTTGTTTCATCATTGATGCATATCACTTCTCTTAGCGCAATCCCTTTTTGTTTCTCCATTGTGCCGCAACTTCTGTAGCCTTCTACTTATCTTTTTCATCCTTATTTCCATTAAATTTATTTTTTGAATAGCCTACTATTATTTCCATTTTTATCATCTTTGTTGCCTTTCTGCTATCCATTTATCCACCCTTGTCATTTCTCTCTCCTTGCTCCCTACACACAATTCTCCTTACTTTTTCTGTCATCTAGTGAAGCCTTCATCTCCTCATTTTGTTCCTTTTCTTTTTTTCTAGAATTTTTAAACCAATTTTTCCCATGGTCGAATGTATTGATTGCTCAAATCCCCATTGTCGCATCGTTTTTTATCTCTGATAGAGTAAGTTGAGGTTGTAACACTCAGTTTCCAATAAACCCAAAATTAATGAAGAATAAGGAACTAAATTGAAAGAGACCGTAAGCTAGCGGCCAAAATTGGAAGAAGCAGGAAATTTAGAAACCGAATTGGACATGGTTGAGATTGTAACAGCCCATTTTCAATGAAATCGAAACAGTGATTTCAGGACCACAAATTTGACGAGTAAATATCTATTTTGTTATTATTTTATGTCTACAGTATGTTACTAGTGTCGTATAAGAATTTTGTTAAGAACTTTTGACGTTTGCATGCTTAATTAAGTAAAAAAGACTAAATCGTAAAAGGTGTAAAGTATAGTTATAGTAGTTACAGCTATTAAATAGCTATGAAAATTTAAAGTGAAAGGAATTAGATGGTAATTAAACCATTTTTATGGTTAGTGGACATATATGGCGTGGTTTTAATGAAATTTCATAAGCTTTTAAAGGTTAATAAGGTAAATAAGTAAATAAGCTTAAAAATAAAAAGAATTAAACAACGTATCATCTTTATTTTTTTAACCTAAACCAATTTTTGAGGAAGAAAACCTCCATGGATGAATGCTCCATTCAGCCAAGCTTAGTTTGCATACATGTAAGTGGTTTTTGTCCCATTTTTAATGATTTTTATGTTTTCGGGACCGTTGTAGTTTAATCTAGCTAACTCAAGGACTAATTTGCAAAAATGTTAAAGGATTAGGGTTTTTCCATGAACATGTTTGCATGATATTTGAATTTTAATGAAAGATTATGAGTCCTTGATGTAAATAAACAACTTTTGCAAAATGATTTTTGATGAAATTATCATTTAGGGACTTAATTCTAAAAGTAATAAAATACCATGCTAAATTTGTGAAATATTGAATTGTATGAGGTTGTATAAGTCCTTAGGTAAATTAGCTAGCATGAAATGAGGTTGAAATTGCATAAATGTCAATTTACGAGCCTAAGGACTAAATTTTAAAAAAGTTAAGATATTAGGGGCAAAATGTAATTTTGTAAAACTATGACTTATTGACTAAATTGAATAGTATGAATAATAAATGGTCTGAATTTGATTATTTAGATCAAGGTAAACCTCGTATGGATCTAGATTGAGGAAAAGCTAAAGCCTCGAATTAGTAATCTCGTTCTTACATCTTTGTATTCATTGTTTAAATGACGTTTTAATGTTATTTGATATATGTATGCTATTGTGTTATTTATCATGTCATGAAACGATGGAGGTCCAATAACGTACAATGACTATTGAGCCCTGTTTGAACCTTAGGAATATATAGGATACAAATAACATGTCATTAGGGTTACCATGTTTCGAGTGCTGGTCCTGAATGTCCTACCGATGCATGAGTCTTGACATTTGTTGCGGATACTTGTCAGCTTGTATGTGCTGCATCGTGTAGCTACATTTCGACCGTTAGCTCGTGTAAGTAGACCCATTTATGGCTCGAGTGAGCAATGATGTAAAGGAAAAGGAAAAGGAATGGTTTCAACCATATGTTTAGCACACTTTATGTGAGCTTCCCATATATCCAATATTATTCTAAGTCATTCAACGGGGCATGTAAAGGGAAGGAACGGTAAGTGTTCCAGTCGAGTATATTATGAACCTGTCAAAAGGTATGAAATGTCAATGATCAATGTATGTATATTCATGATTATGGAAAGTATGAATTCAATGGTGATATGTTCATGTGACTTTACCTTATCATGTGATAATTCAAGTGAATTTTGTGCTAATGTACTAACAATTGTTGTTGATAATGCTTAGGCATGTACCAAGCTATTTGTTGGATTGTACCATGTTTAAATTTAAGGCTATGCGTTTGAAATGGTAAGTTTTGTTCATGTTATACGAACTTACTAAGCATTATGTGCTTACGTAGTTTTCTTTCCTATGTCTTATAGATTATCGAAAGCTCGATTGGTTTGGAAGCTCGTTGGAGACCTATCACACTATCCAGCAATTATATTGATAGATTTTGATGTTTTTGTCAAGGTTATAATGACATATATAGGTGAATTTATGTTTAATGGCTAGTTCATGTTTATGGCATGTAAATGTTGCTTTGAATTTGTGGTACTTTTGGTACCTTGTGGATTGGATGTTAATATGGTCAAGTGGATGCATGATTTTATGACCAGTTAGAGATAAGTTAGGTATAATTGCTTGTTTGTAATTGAGTTGCCTATATGGCATATTGGTTGGATGGATAAATGGCCTACTGAATAGATCTTATTATGCATGTTTTAGTATGTTTTAGTACTTTGATTATATATGCATACTACTTGTAGGTACATGCTTGAATGGGTGAAAGAAATGGCTTGACTTTGGCCAATTTCATGTCCACACGGCCTAAGACACGGGCGTGTGTCTCAGCCATGTATGACACACGGTCATTTGTCTCCTGTAGCTTTTAAAGGATGCAAGTTAGGCAGTTACACGACCTAGCACATGGCCTGGCACACGAGCGTGTGAGGCAATTTCAAAAGTTACATGACCTGGCACACGGGCATATGGCTTGGCCGTGTGACCCAAGTCAGAGAATTACACGGGGATGGACACGAGCTTGGGTACTATTATGTGTCCCTATTTCAATTGTTACACGGCCTGAGACACGGGTCTGTGTGTAACACCCCATACCCGGCCTAAACGTTATGCTCGAATCTGGTGTGTGACATTGAAATGTTTTTTGAAAACCTTGCTCTCATTAAAAACCCATTTTATTTAACACGTGGTACATTGAAAACTTATTAATATTATTATCAAAATTCTTTTTCGGTTGCGAAGCTAATTTTTAAAGTAATCGATTTACGAAAATGTGATGTTTAAAAGTTAAGTTGCAAAAATGTAGTGTTTTGAAAACAGTTATTGTTTTGGAAAACCGCGATCTACTTCTAACAACTATCAAACATAGTAAATAAAATCCCAAAGTTTAAAATAAAAACCAGAGAGGCCTTATTACAAACCAAACTGAAATTAAAGTACTCAGAAGCAAAAAAACGTAGTAGATAACAAAAGCATCTGTATGGCCATCTCCGAGTCCCTCGCAGCATCGATCCTTCTAATGTTGGGGATTACCTACACAGTTAAAAGTTAGGTGAGTTTACGAAAACTCAATGTGTAATCCCCTGGCATCCAAATAGTCAGTCAAAAATAGAATTTAGAACCAATCTGGGCTTGAGCCCTATTCAGTAACAAAATAGTCTAATTCAGAATATATGTGGGCCAAAGCCCATTCATTAACATTTGGGTCTCAACCCATCACAGTATCAATTGGGCCTAGCCTATCTCAGAATCAATATCAGCTGGGCCTAGCCCATATCAAAACCATTATCAGTTGGGCCTAGCCCATTTTAATGTCAAACCCATATGAATAATGCATGATAACCCATCCGACCCTCCACCTGCCTCCGTCCAACCCTGCACTACCTGTGGGGAATAAATCAGCCACGCTATCCCTACACTTACAATGTAGCACCGGTTGCAGCACTAGCTAGAGTCATAGCAAAGCTGCTAATATCAGAATATTTGGCACAACCACTAATACAGTTTCTTCCTCCATAACAGTATCCCAATCCCAAGCAGTATGTCATGTATGCAGAATGTCATGCACAAAATCAATACAAATCACAGGCAAATCAGTCATTTACCCTCGAGGGGTAAAATAGTTATTTTACCCTTTAAGGGTATTTTGGTCATTTTACTAATTTTGGGGTCCTAGTACAGATTACGACCTCATAGATAGTCTGTCGTTGCCTCAAGCGACACAAGTAACCTAGACAGTCACAATGGTGAAAATTGGCCCAAGGCCCATTACTCAACCCAAGTGGGCCTACAAGTTCGTGTGGCCCATTTAGCCCAAACTCAGTCACGGCTAAGTGAACACCATAGTCTAGTTCATTATTTTATACTTGCAGCAGATTTTTTTGTGTGGGGCCCACGATCCTATTGGGCCTACACGACCCATTCTGGCCCATTTCGGCCCAAGTCCACAAGAGCGCTCGTGGTGGCCTCTACAGCCTATCGCCCACGACTTGTGGGTTTAGATCGTCCCACATGCGTTTACACACTCGCGAGGCCTCGAATACTGACATTTTGGCATTTCAGCTTTTCGGCTTTTACCGATCTACAATAAGGAAGGATGTCGTTACACACCTATTCGTGGAATCACACGGTAAAAATCTCCAAGTCCCAACCTTAATTAGTGAGTGACTTTAACCTCTTAAGGCCTCCGATCAGGATTGATAACAAGCGAATGTCGAATATCTATATTAAAACAGATCTTATTAACCCATACAGTGATAAAATATGTGGCTTCAGTTTACAGAGGTTAACTTACCAACAACAGGAATAATCAGCCTAAAGAATAAGGTAGCGATCTTACCTTATACGATTAATGAGAGGCAGAGTTTGATAACTTGAATAATCCTTGCCCTTTTCCACTCAGGATTTCTTACCCCAACGCACCCCACCTTGCGGGGAGGGAACAAAAATCACAACCAATAAATATTAAGAAGCATTCAGCTGTCGACAATGATAAAAGAAGATAATAGAGTGCATACAGAATTGACAGAGAAATAAAAAAGGAACTTTGCAACCACTTATCGATTGTTAAATCTTTAGTAAAATTGAATCAGCACACCATAGTGCACCAAACGATCAACTAAACACTGAATAGAAGAGAAGAAACTAAAAACAAATAAGAGACGAAGGAGGGACAGTCGGCTCAGAAAAGATCAAAAGAAAAGATAAAATGTTTGGGAGAAAGGGAAACTATATTCGGTTATTTCCTTAAGAAAAGGGGAAGAGAATTGAAAACAAAGATGATCCATGAGAGACTATTCGACCATTGTTGAGGAAAGGTGAGAGAGGTAATATAAAAGACACAACAATTTCAGTAGAGAGGGGAATATGGAATATAGTAATAGTCAGGAAGAGGCTTGGCACTTATCACTTTTGGCAAAGGAAGATAGTAAAGCAAAAGGAACCCGAATGGAAAGACACATTCGGCTAACACTAAAATGTAACAGAGAACGATCCCAAAATGCACTATGTGGCCAAGTCAACAATGCAAAATGAATGCAAAAGAAACAACTATTGAAACCCTTAAAATCACTGACCAATTCGACACTAAGTTAATGACCAAATAGGCACTCATAGACTCCCAAACTCGTCCAACTCCTCCCACATTCAAGCTCCACGAGTTTCTCCACATAATCCTCCCCTTATCTCTTTATGATCCACTCCTAATATCACTCCTCAATTCTCTCCTCAACAACCTTAAAGAAATTTCGTCCTCAAAATTTCCAACTATCCAATAGTCTCACAATCCAAGTTACACCACTACGCTTCTGCTGCGCACTCTAATTCCAATTTTAAAATAGATAAATAGTACACTATGGATAAAGTACGTACCAATATTCGCATCTGGAGCGTCTTCGTCCTCTCGGCAGCGTACCACATAGACTAAAGCTGGGTGCCGCACTTCAGTATGACCAGCACCTCTTCCTGGTGCTCCACGACCCAAACCGTTCCCACCCCTAGCCTGGCCACAGCCTCTAGGCGGCTGCTGACTACTCCTCGGTGGCTGTACATTACCCAAACTAGTAGCTTGCGTAAAATTCAGCCTCCGTGGACACTCCCTGAAATGGTGCTCCAGCGACCTGCACCTTAAACAGGCTCCAGTCTTTTTCCAGCACTCACCAAGATGGCTTCTCCCACAATTTACGGGGCTATCAAAACCTGAAAACTATCTTTGAGGCCGTCTTCAAAACGAACACAGTGTTCATATTCTGTTGCCACCATTCCACAAGCATAGCGGCTAAGTCGTAAGAACTCTGCCTCGTATTCCGCCACAGATTTATCCCCTTAAGTCAAGTTCAGAAACTCCCTTCTTTGGGCGTCCACGTAACTAACGCCTACATACTTTCCTTGATATGCAGACTTGAAGAAATCCCAAGTTAACCGGTCAGGCTGAGTGCCCTCTTTCACTGTAAGCCACCACTGATAGGCTTCGTCTCGCAGCAAAGACACTACACCTTTTAGCTTTTGCTCAGGGGTAAAGTCGAGATCATCCATTATCCTTTACGTGGCCTCAATCCAATATTCAGCCACATTAGCGGCTACTCCAACAATACCTCTAAAAGTCTCAACTCCATTCGACCGAAGTCATTCTGTAATTGACCCACGACCCTCAGTATCATTATTGGGTGCCCAATGACCCTTTCCAGAACCTGTAACATAGCTTGAGACAGTGCATCGTCCCCAACTGCTTGATCGTGTAACCCAGTCTCGGTTACAGGTGAAGTCGGTGCTTCCCTCATCTCAACGTTGGGCATGTGACTTGATGCTAAAGATCTAGCCCTAAAACTTCCACGACTTCTGCTGCAGCCTCTTGCACCCCTTCTAGTGCTCATGATCACTTCGCGTATAATCTGGTTTAGAAATTTTATACAATTTAGCTCATAGTTTTAATATTTAAGCAGATGTTTTATGACAGTAGTAGTTAAGAGTTGTTTTCGCAATCCCAGGCTCACTACAGTCTTAGTTTCCTATGGTTTCATAGTTTACTCTAACTAGAGTAGTATGGTCAAATTTCTAAAGTAATCACAGTGTTTCCTATTGCATAATATTTTAAAAGTAGACAACATTATTCAGGAAACTTACGAATTTGGCACCGGAGACTCTATGAACTACACTTTCAGGAAATATCCAGTAAAATAGTTCAATTACTCCAAATCTTTTGAAACAATTCCTTCAGAAGTTCCGTTTTAAAATCCAATCCACAGTTGAGTTTTGTAATCGGGTTCTAATACCACTAAATGTAACACCCCAAACCCAGCCTAAACATTATGCCCGAATCTGGTGTTCCACATTGAAGTGTTTTTCGAAAGCCTTGCTCTCATTAAAAACCCTTCTTATTTAAAACGTAGTACATTGAAAACTTATTAATACTATTCCCGAAATTCTTTTTTAGGTTGCGAAAGCTAATTTTAAAAGTAACCGATTTACGAAAATGTTATGTTTAAAAGTTGAGTTGCGAAAACATAGTGTTTTAAAAATAGTTATTGTTTTGGAAAACCACGATCTACTTCTAACAACTATCAAACATATTAAATAAAATCCCAAAGTTTAAAATAAAAACCAGAGAGGCCTTATTAGAAACCAAACTGAAATTAAAGTACTCAGAAGCAAATAAACGTAGTAGATAGCAAAAGCATCTGTGTGGCCATCTCTGAGCCCCTTGCAGCACCAATCCTCCTAATGTTGTGGATTACCTACACAGTTAAAAATCGGGTGAGTTTACAAAAACTCAATGTGTAATCCCCTGGCATCCAAACAGTCAGTCAAAAATAAAATTTAGAACCAATCTGGGCTTGAACCCTATTCAGTAACAAAACAGTCCAATTCAGAATATATGTGAGCCAAAGCCCATTCATTAACGTTTGCATCTCAACCCATCATAGTATCAATTGGGCCTAATCCAACTCAGAATCAATATCAGTTGGGCCTAGCCTATATTAGAACCATTATCAATTAGGCTTATCCCATTTCAATGTCAAACCCATATGAATAATGCATGATAACCCATCCAATCCTGCACTACCTGTGGGGAATAAATTACCCACGCCATCCCTATACTTACAGTTTTAGCATCGGTTGCAGCACTAACTAGAGTCGCAGCAAAGCTACTAATATCAGGAAATGTTGTACAGCCACCAATACGATTTCTTCCTCCATAACAATATCCCAATCCCAAGCAGTATGTCATGTATGCAGAATGTCATACACAAAATCAATCATATAAATCACAGGCAAATCAGTCATTTACCCTCGAGGGGAAAAATAATTTTTTTACCCTTTAGGGGTATTTTGGTCATTATACTAATTTTGGGGTCCTAGTACAGATTACGACCTCAGAAGATCTACCGTCACCTCGAGCGACTCAAGCAACCTAGATGGTCACAACGATGAAAATGGGCCCAAGGCCCATTACTAGGCCCAAGTGGACCCACACCCTCGTGTGGCCCAAGTGGGCCCACACCCTCGTGTGGCCCATTTAGCCCAAACTCAGTCACGGCTAAACGAACACCATAGCCTAGTTTATTATTTTCCACTTACCACATATTTTGCCTGTGTAGAGCCCACGAGCCCATTGGGGCCCCTCGGGCCAATTTGGCCCATTTCGGTTTAAGTCTACAAAAGTGCTCGTGGTAGTCTCTACAGCGTATCGTCCATGCCTTATGGGTTCAGATCACCCAACGTGCGCTTGCACGCTCACGTGGCCTCGAATACTGGCGTTTCGGCATTTTGACTTTTTGGCTTTTACCGATCTACAGTAAGGAAGGCTGTCGTTACACACCTGTTTACGGAATCACACGGTAAAAATCTCCAAGTCCCAACCTTAATTAGCGAGTGACTTTAACCTCTTAAGACCTCCGATCAGGATTGATCACAAGCAAATGTCGAATATCTGTATTAAGACAGATCTTATTAACCTATACAGTGATAAAATATGTGGCCTCAGTCTATAGAGGTTAACTTACCAACCACAGGAATATTCAGCCCAAAGTAAGAATATAGAGTATAAGCCATGATATTTTTGGTTGTTAGCCTACTGCCTGGAGGATGGAAGCTCCAATGCTCGAAAGAAGGGATAAGTGATGGAAACAATGAAGTTTCAGGTGAGTTCCAAACTCCCAACCCACTATTATGGTTTATGTTGTTTAAGCATGAATGATGATTATATGAGCATGCACTACATGACTGTAGGAAAAACTAAAAGGGATAGATAAAGTTTTGGAATGGAACTGAGGAGAAAACCCATTAATTATCTCCTTGGGCGAAGCTTCGAACCTTGCAGAGGGAACACTGCAATGTTTGAGCATCAAAGTTATGTGGCGTTAAGGAGGTAATGGGGTAGGATTGGGCAATATGAATCATAGAATGGTATTTACCATGACAATGATATTGACTGATCCTTCAGGGCGACACCGTGACGATAGTATATGGCGTAAGACCATAGATGAAAGATGTTATAGCAGTCTAGTATAAGATATATGGCTTAAGACCATAGATGAAAGATGCTATGATAGTCTAGTATGTGGTATGTAGTGTAAGACTACATATGAGAGATGTCATGTAAGCATGGTATATGGTAAAATGGTTATAGTGTAAGACCATGGATGAAAAATGCAATAACAACAAGGTAAATGGTATAAGGTATGCAGTGTAAGACCATAGATGAAAAATGCTATAGTAGTCAGGAATGATGAGTAAGGTCATGGATGAAAGACCCCATAGCATCCATAAAGATAAGTCCACCAGGACAATAAACACAAAATAGAGTAAGCCCATCGAGACAGTAAACACAGGAAGCCCGTTGGGACAAGGGAAATAAGATGAGAAGGTATAAGATCGTAGTTCAACTATGGCAACCTAGAGTCCACCATGGAATAGATACGAAAAGTACACCAAAACTTCAAGTGAGGAGTACAGGCCTGGGTACCAAGTATGAAAATCCATGTAGGTGGAAGTAGAGCAAAGAAGGTGTAAGTATGGTAAGCGGGTCATAAGGAATTCGACAAAAGTGGTGATAGTGGTGAAAACCAAAAAGGCATGGGTTAGGAGCCAACTAGAATTAAAGAAAGATAGGTCGGATGATAGCTAGCCTTGTTAAGGAAGTATGGGAAAGGAAATTTTCCAAGGATTACAAAATAGGATCCGAAATCAAGATCCACTAGGAATGGTGAAATAAAGTGGTATGAGAGAAGTGAATGTCCTCGTATGGAGGAAATGTACAAGTGAAATAGTAGACTCATATAGTCATATAGGTGATAACTAGTTGGTCCAACAAGGTAGATCGTCTTTTAGGTATGAGATAGGTGAGTTTAAAGTAAAGGAAGAAATGAGAATAAGTTCGCCAGAGTGGCAAAGTCTGCTGAAGGTCAACATAATATGGATATGTCATTGGGACTTTCAGAACTAAGGTTGGCTACAAAGAGCCCGTGAAAGACTGGCACGATCAAGTTTGCCAAGGAAAGTATGCTATAAGAATCCTTTGGCAGATAGCTGGAAAGGCTACCACAAGGGTCCATGATGGGAAGCCGGTGAGCATTCAGGTCCAGTTCCTGTGTAAGGGGAAAGAGTAATGAAGAAAGGAAAGAACGATAAATAAGGATAGGTTTTGTCAATATAGCAAAGCAGCATGGGGTATTGTCATGTAGAGAATCCAACTAGAGAATGGTCTTATGGCTAGCTGAGTAGCTCGAAGAATTGGGTGGAATCTGCCACCCTTTCAAGGAACTCATTAAGTTTATACGAACTTTGTAACAACCCATTTTTCAGTGGTGTTAGAAACAGTGGTTTTGGGACCATAATTTTAATGTGTAAGTTCATAAATATTATTTATTTAATATTTACGAGGTTATTATAGTGTCATATTAAATTTTGGTCTTGTAATATTAATATTTGGTTAGTTAATTGAAAAAAAATGACTAAATTTGAAAGGTGGTAAAAGTCATTTATTAAGTGTTTAGTAGTGAAATTATTTATCAAAAGAAATCTAGATGGTCTAATGGGGTAATTTAACCATCCCTCAAGTAGTGGACGGTAGATATGCTTGTTTTAAAAGAAAAATAAATTAAATAATGGCATTTTTGTAATTCTAAATAAAAAAATAATCAAAAGAAAATGTTTGAAACCATCATCTTCTTTATTTTCTTTTGTGTTCAACTGAAGTCACCATTTTTGTAGGAAAAAGAATCGGCCAAGCTAGGTTACCTTGCATGTGAGTGATTTCTTTACTTGATTTTAGTGAATTTTATGTTTTTAACATCGTTGTAGCTTAATCTAGCTAACCCAGGGACGGATTTGTAAAAGTGTTAAGTGTTTAGAATGTTACCATTGATGAATTTGAGATGTTCCTGAAATTTTATGATAAATTATTAAATTTGATAATTATATAGTACCATTTTGTAAAGTGATTTTTGTTGATTTTTAAGTTTAGGGACGTAATTAAAAATAACAAAAATATGACTTTTTTTGTGAAATTTTAACATATGAGGACTGATTTGGGATGGTTATGAATTAGAATCAATGGGTACAGGGTTAAATTGTTAAAATAATTATGTTTTAGTCTTAAGGATCGAATTGAATAAAATGTAAAAGTTTGGGGAAAATGTGAAAAATTGTAAAAGGGAAGCTATATGCATTAAATTGAATATTATATAACGTTGAAGCTAATAAGTTGAAATAAACTATTTTATAGATTAAGAACAAGTAGATAATCGTGGAAAAGGGAAAGTTGCTGACTAGTCCCTAAAATCTTTAAGATCTTTGTAGTTTGGCCTTGGCTAGTTCGTTCAGTTTAGTTTAGTACAATTTGAAATGTCATATTGATTGTGAATTTGGTTGTTGAATTTTTTAGGTATAATTCATTTGTTATAAACTGTTATGAATTGAGAAAGTAATCGTTTTGAACATTATTAAGCGATGATGTGTTTTGAGCCGGATGAACATAGGATGGAATACAATTGGCATGCCAATAGGTTATGTTGTGCGTTGTAGGAGATTGACTTGTGAGGAGATGATGATTCCTGACTTGTGGTTATCCACTGAATATACTAAAGTTTAGCATTTGTTGCAGACTACCATGATATATTTACAATGATTATGGCGTGTTACCAGGGGTGGATGTAAAGCCTTTGGGCTTGGCACTTAGTGCCCAGGTGTGTTTTCGGAAGAATGATAGCCTACAGGCTAGGCACTTGGTCCCAAGGCATGTTTTCGGTTGGATTGTCTTGTTTGAACTTTTTGGCATGTTTCAGGTGGATAACTGCGTACTCGTATCTGTTATATCATTCATCAGGCAAATTTCTAGTGATAGTTGACTTATTATTGAATTGCATAATGGATTGCATGATTTCACGATATTATCGTGACTTGATATTGAATGATCTCATGTGATTGAACATATTATGCAACTCATATATGTATATGTATAAATTCACATGTTGAATGACTGTGGTTGATAGGATTTTTTGTTTGTTCATCTTGTTAATGTAATTGTTATGTTTATACGATAAGTTTTATCGTTTTAACCATTGAACTTAATAAGCTTTATAGAAGCTTACTCATTTTATTTTCTGATTTCATTATAAATATCACTTTGTGGAATTGGGCGATCGGATCAACCTGAAGATCGCACTATCCAGATACTTAACGGTAGTTTTTTACATGTTCACCTTTGGGTTATATGGCATGTAATAGGTTTGTTTTGCATATGTTTTGGATACTTATTTCATGTGTTTCATCTTAGGTTGGCTTTGGGTATATAAAAACCTTATGAAAGTCTTTGGAATATTGTAAGATTGAATGTGAATGGATTAGATGAAATGGTAAGTTTGGCATGTGTTTAATGTATGGACTTATGAACTTTGAATGCAAATTAGTTTGGTATGAAATGTAGATTTGATTTGATAATTGAATTGTGGTTTTTCGTCACATGGCCGGGTGTCTTTTTTATTTTAAGTGCAGGTTTTTCCACACGACATCAGGTAGTTACACGGTCGTGTGACCTTATTTTGAATACTCATACATTCTGGAACACGGCCTGCAACACGATCGTGTGATGTTATTTTGATTTGCACACGGGTGGGAAGAGAGGCTACGATAGTCGTATGACCTTTCTTTTGAATAGTACATGGTTTAGCCACACAACCATGTTCCTAAGCCGCACAGTCTGGGCTCTGTCACACGACTGTGTGACTGCTTTTTCGAAAATTTTTAATTTTTTTAAAATTTTTTTTGTTTTGTTTCAAATTAGTCCCTTGTTGTTCCCAAACTATATTTAAGGCTTCGTGAGCTCGACTAAAGGCTTGTGTCACAACCCAAAACCCAGCCTAGTAGTTTTGGGTTTGTAGAATTGGGTCATTAAACTGTGGGTTAAGTCAAGTATCAAAATTAGGGTCATAAATGAGTAATTAAAAAAATTAAAATTACATTTTCAGGTTTTTTTAACTACCATAAAACGAAATTCAATTTTAAGGTCTAATTTGAAAAAATATGGATTTTATTTAATTTAGAACCTTTTTGAAAAAAAAAGGAGAAATAATAAGTGAAAAAAGGGCAAATTGCCCAATTTTTTAAAATTGTTGTACTACTTGGAGTCATTCACGTTGATGCGATCATGGTCCAAGACCCAACTAAGGCTATCGAAGAGTCGATGGAGCTACCAACGGGGTCGATTGCGTAAATGGTTGTTTTATTTTACAACCAGGGATTGCCGCAAATGGGCCTTACAAATATCTCGGGAGGAAAGGTGACACAATGTGGCGTGGTAAGGTACGAGTGGTGTAGCTGAAGGGTAGGGGTTCGAGTTTGGTAAGTAGCAATATTTGGTTTTATTTTTAAACGAACCGGGACTGCAGCAAATAAGTCTTAAAATTAATTGTGAGTAGATTATATCATGAGAAGAGCTTCAGTGCAGCGGCAGCAGCGTGCTAGACCTACCGAGAGGTTATGGGTTCGATTCCAGGGGAAGGCGAATTCTATTTTATTTTTAAACGGGCCAGAACTGAAGCAGGTAAGGTTTATATTTAATTCTGAGAAGATTATGTCATGAAAGGAATTTCAGTGTAGTGGCAAGCAGCGTGTGTGTGGGGTTAGAAGGTCGCAGGTTCGAGAGGTATAGCAGGTGAAATTTCCTTTTTATTTCACAAGTAACCGAGGCTTCAGCAGGAATAGATTAAGATTAATTGTGACCCTATTATGGTGTAGAGGAAAGCTTAGAGTAGTGGCCAACAGCAGGATGTGGAGCGCAGGGACAGGAGAAGGTCTGGAGTTCGAGCTGCTATGTGCGAAGGACCAATTTTGCTGCTCACATGGGGGAGAGTCAGAGTTGACCGAAACTCTCCTAGCAGTAGCTTGAGTCGGTCAAGCGGTGGACTGCTGCTGATGGTGCAAGGAAGTTGGATGGGATTTAAATTGGTGGTGGCTGAAATTAAGGAGAAAAATATGGAATTTGAACTTGGGAAGGATTTTATGCCGAAATAGGATTCATGGTAGTACCAATTCGACTATAGGCAATTAAATGCCAAAAAACTCTTTAAATTTTGGTGTATGGGTTTTTTTTTTTTTTTTTTTTTTTTTTTTTTTTTAGTTTTGGGTATTTTTAAGTGATTAGTCGATTTAGGTTGGGGCCATTCACATCAACTATTATTTTTGAGATCGACATTCATTTTTCCATCTCTTCTTCATCAAGAACCGAGCCTATCTTCTTTTCTTCTCTAGTCGAACGATCCCTACCATTCTACTCATCCATTCCCAATCTTTCTAAACCTCCATAACCGATTGCCATAAAAGCCGAATTCCCGAAAACCTATTTTTTGTGTCGATTTCTTCTATCCAAACCCTCCTATCTTTCTTCATCTTTTTGGCCGATTCTCTCATCCTCTAGACTCCAACTTTTGTCGACAATATCATTGCAAGACCCCCATATCTAATCTACTTTTTCTTCACAGTTTTAAAAAGCTGAAAACACCATAGTCTTAGGGGCTTATAGCCGAATCTTTAGATCTCTAAGATTCAATTTCTGCTAGTGTTTGAGGGTTAGATGTGCATCAGAACTAAATAGGAACTGAAGTGGAATAGTGTTGGCTGAAAGAATCGTTGGTAAGTACTCAGATCTATTCTTTATTTCGGGATTAAGAAAAGTCGAAATCCCTAAAGGCATAGGGAGGCTGTCGATTGGAGCCTAAGTCTATAAAGGGTTGTAACAATTGATTTGTTTTGGTGTTACTGTGATCTAGAGGCTGCTGATCGAAGGCTTGGACAAGTGGAACGACCAGATCTAAACCTAGTCGCTAGTTTCGACAAAGGTAGGATCGCTAGCGCCTAAAGTATTAATGGCCGATTTTTGGTAAAGGGTTTTTATATATAAGTTGTTATGGATTAATAGTTTAACGTGTTAGTAATTGATTATAGGCAACTTGTGTGTGGAACTTGTCAACGTTCCGTCAAAAAATAGGTGTGTAACTGACACCCTCTCATAGACTAGATCGGCAAAAGTCGAAAGCCAAAATGCCGAAAAGCCAGTATTTTGCAAACTTCTGAGTGAGTGAATGCTCGTGAGATAGATTGATTAACATATTCGGTAATCTAAGGTGATAAGACTGCAGAGTGCGCGATTACGTGCACTTTGATATATTTGGGCTTAAAGGCCCAAATTTGGGATAATGGGCCAACGGGCCCAATTTGATAAGAACACTCGGTAAGCGTTTCTGTTAGTACGTAAATGACTGGAATATGCATGAAAATCCTAAAATAGTTAAATTACTAGAATACCCCTAAGCATGGAAATTACCATTATACCCCTAGGTGCAAAATGACCATTATACCCCTAGGTGCAAAATGGCCATTATACCCCTAGAGTTAATTTTTGATTGAAATGCATGATGATCTGATTTTGTATGTTGTTGGCCATGACTTGTATATCTGTTGCATGGGGACATGGGTTATATTTATAGAGGAAGTGTCCTAGTGGCTATGCCACAACTATCTGATCTGGTGGCCCTGCCACAATTATCTGTTCTGGTGGCTCTGCCACGATTATCTGTATCTGGTGACTCTATCACATTATCTGTTTCTGGCAGCCATGCTGCAAATTCTATGATGTGTAGCGGTTGGATGGGTCGAGTAGTCTCCCCACATGGTGTAAGGTTGGTATGGGGATGAATATGGTTGGATATGGGTTGGGTTCTGCATATATATATGATATCTGTCCTACTTCTGTTATGGGCCTATGGGCTTCATTCTGTAATCTATTTTGGGCTAAAGCCAACTTAATCTGTCTCTGTGGTTTGAGCTGACTTAGACTATGGTTAGGTTATTTTACACACTGAGTTTCCAAACTCACCCTTTAGTTTCATCCATTCAGGTAATCCCTAACCATAGTGGGCTTGGTATTGCGAGGGATTCAGAGTGGCCACACGTTCTGCAAATTTTGGTTTTCTTCTGGTGATTTGGACAGCTTTTCGTTTACTTAAATGTTTTGGGTTTTAAATTGTAATAAGGTCGCTTTAATTATTTTAATGGTTTTAATATGTTTAGTTAGGGTAGATATGATATGATTATAAACATTGAATTTGAATAGCTTGTGGGCTCGTTTTTAAAAAATAGTTACTTGATTTCGAAAGATCACGATAACAAAGCAAAGCTTCCGCAACGAAAATGTTTCCAAAATTAATAACCTTTTTAAATGAATCTAAACTAATGGGTTTTCTAAGAGCGTCCACTAAGTTAAGGTGTGGCAATGGTTGTGTGCATGTCTAGGATTGGATCCAAAGGGAGCTTGGTACTTAAGCAGTCTAATGGACTCGCCTCCTCTTTTCTGGCATCCTATCTGGTGCACAGCTTCCATTCACTTTAACCCGTAATGAAGTTATCTTTTAAACACTAAGTAAGTTTTCTTTTTTTGATAGAAAGGATAAAAATGTTTTAAATGCTTCTATGTGCACGTCGGATTCAGCCATAATATCTAAGCCAGGTTTGGGGTGTTACATTTAGTGATATCAGAGCCCGGTTGCAACAACTTGGCTGTAGATCGGGTCCGAAAAGCTTTTCGAAAAATTTTGCTAAACTTAGGCCTAAGAAGGGTATTTTGGAAACGGTTTTGGAAAGTTCTTTTCAAAGATATTTTATAAGGCATACATGTTTTAAGGTTCAATCTTAAAATGGTTTAAGCTTTTCTGGGTTTCTGAAATTTGATAACCGATGAAGTGGCACACTGAATCTCTTGCCCAAGTCTGTAAGTATTTCTATTACTCATACTACACTGTATTAAGATATTACTATAGATAGAACTGAGACCACATCATGACTAGACAATACTAAAGACCCTAGAATACTGAGACTATAGCTAGGCTATGATTCTATGAAAATAGAAACCTTAAAATACTATCTCTGCATAAAACATATGAATAAGTACTGAAATTTTTTAAATCGAGATCTTGGTAGTTATTGTTATGAATGCTGAAAATGTAGAGTGTTGATATGGATTCTGAGGGTAAGCGAAGTCTGCCAACTTCGGGTAGTGGTAACTCGGAGCTTGGGACTGAGGCATTGGCCGAGTTAGTAAGAAAAGTGGTAGAAGAAGTATTGGAGACCAAGGTTAAGGAAATTAGGGAAACGCTTCAAATAAGGTGCTTGGAGTGTAAGAAGAGGAAGGATTCTAGTTCTGAGATGATCGAGCCGCGTTCTGTGAAACACGTTAAGACACGACCAAACTTTCCAACCTGCAAGAACTGCAACGGGCGTCATCCGGGTGAATGCCATAGGAAGACAGGAGCATGCTTTAAATTTGGGTCTAAGGAGTATCGAGCTCAGGATTGCCAAGCTTATTCTATTTAAATGTGTGTTATGAGTTGTATGCGTGCTTGGTATATGTCTCTTTACTTTGGTAGTTAGATG
Source organism: Gossypium anomalum (assembly GCA_025698475.1). Classification (NCBI taxonomy): domain Eukaryota; kingdom Viridiplantae; phylum Streptophyta; class Magnoliopsida; order Malvales; family Malvaceae; genus Gossypium; species Gossypium anomalum. The sequence continues at coordinate 48,634,975 of CM046965.1, forward strand.
TTCTAGGTCATACCTAGAATTATTTTTAATCAGAGTGCGCAGTGAAAGCATAGTGGTTTGACTTGAGTAATACGGATAGTTGATAGTTTGAAATTTCGAGGACAAATTTTTTTAAGGGGGATAGAGTTGTAGCGCCCCAAAAATTGGGCCTAGAAAGTATTGGGCCTTGAGTCTGGGTTCGGGTAGAAGACAGCCTGAATAGTTTGGATGTTGTAATTAATTATTATTATTAATATTATGTTTAGTTTAGTTTAGTAATTAAATAAAATACGAAGGGATTATAGTGTGGGAAAAAGTCCAGGCTCGGCCCATAGCTTTCGCAAAATTCTTAATTTTTTTTTGCCTCTTAAGAGAATCTGGGCAGTAGGCCTTATTAATAATTTAGGCTGAGTTTTAGTATAAAAGGAGCACATGGCCCAGTGGCTAAGCACGCTAGGAAGGCGTGGGAGGTGCCTGGGTTCAAGGCACGGCGTGTGCAAATGGTTGTTTTATTTTACAACCAGGGATTGCCGTAAAGGGGCCTTCTAAATATCTCGGGAGGAAAGGTGACACAATCGAGCAAGCGGCATGGTGGTAAGGTACGGGTGGTGTTGCTGAAGGGTAGGGGTTCGAGTCTAGTAAGTAGTGATATTTGGTTTTATTTTTAAACGAACCGGGACTGCAGCAGATAAGTCTTAAAATTAATTGCGAGTAGATTATATCATGAGCAGAGCTTCAATGCACTGGCAGCAGCGTGCTAGGCCTGCCAAGAGGTTATGGGTTTGATTCTAGGGGAAGGCGAATTTTGTTTTATTTTTAAATAGGCTAGAACTGAAGCAGGTAAGGTTTATAATTAATTATGAGAAGATTATGTCATGAAAGGAATTTTGGTGCAGTGGCAAGCAGCGTGTGTGTGGGGTTTGTGACAGCCCTAATTTGACCCTAGTCGGAAAGTGGTTTCGGGACCACAAAACCGAGTCATAAAAATAATTAACCGTCATATTCTATGTTTATTTTATGTGAATATGAATGTGGGAAAGTTTCATGCGTTAATTTTGTCATTTGTATGAGAAATTTTGAAAAGGGGACTTATGTTAGACATTTGTGAAATAGGATAGGTAATTATAAAGTGATCTATTAATGCATGTATTCAAAGAAGTGGACTTGCATGTCAAAATACCCATTTTTGGGATAGTGGCCGGCCATGAGATTGTTTTAATTATAATATGCATTTTTATTTAACATTTTATAATACAAATGAATTAAAATAATAATAAGGAGAAATGAAATACTAGTTAGTGGGAGGAGAAACCAAAGTTGGTTCATCCTTGTCCTCCATTGCCGTAGCTTGAAGTAAGGGAGAAGAAATTTTCTTGTTGATTTTTTTGGTTTAGATGATGGTTAGAAAGAGGTATGTATTGTATAATTCTTGAAAATTTATGCATATTGGAGATGGTTAGTTCAAATTTTACTTAACCCATAGATTAAACTTAGGTTTTTAAGTTTGGGAATTTGGCTAATATGCTTGAAACTCATAGTAGATGTTTTTTTTTATGTGACTTTGAGATGGTTGGTTATATATTGGCTTGTAAGCTTTGTAAGTTGAAGGACATTGGTTAATTTGTTCATGTGGATATTCGGCCTTGTGAATATTTTGGAATAAATTCAATTATGTGCATATGTGATTAGTAAATAATCGGTCCTTTATCTAGTATATGTGCATAAAAAAAAATTGAAAACATGATTTGATTTGTGTTGCAACAAATAGAATGAATTGGTTGTCTTCTTAAAATGAGATAAGTGTGTGACTTGGAACTTATTTAAAACTATGTGTAATAGCCGAACATGTAGTGGTTTAATGTTTTGAACAAGTGCCGTTTAGGTGTTTTAAATTATCTAAATTAGATGTTTAATTATTCAAGGGTTCGGCATTGTGCATTTTGTTAAGAGTTTGATTAGAAATCATAAGATTTTGATGACTTGTGTTAATGTCATTCGGTCAAAGTCTATAGGTGTTTGCTAATCCGGTTTAAGTGCATAGGTGCTAAATACTTTGTATTTGAAATATTTAGGTATAAGTAGAAATAAATTAAGATGATATTGGATAAATTCTTAGCTTGGATGTGTTAAGTATTCGGCAATATCTATAGTAATGAATATGAGAGTGTATATATATATATACTTATATGAATGTTAATGCCTTACATATACACGTTGTGTCATTGGGACATTCCAGTATAAATATGCATTAAAGCTAAATGTATAATTGTTTGATGTGACTTACCAAATACACAAATTTGAAAACGAAATGGTGATAGACGTAAGTGGGCAATTGATTCAAGGGAATTGGTTTTAAAATGTATATGAATGCCGATGACTATGTTTGACTGGGAAGTAAATTTGTTTGATTTAGCTCAAGAGCTTAGAGGATCAAAGTTGGATAGGGGAAAAGAAAAAGTGATCGAATAGCCGTTGAAATCGTTCGACAACATCCGAGGTAAGTCTTTGAGTAATGGAACTTAGTTTATGATTTGATTAAATCATGATATATAAGCATAACAAATAAACGGTGATATAATGATTCTACTCGAATTATGTAGCGAGATAATTAGTTTGTACTTATGACTGGTAGCCGAATGTGTATAGAGATCATGTTATATAGTAAATCGAAATCGTGCTCTTTGTATGTGGCTATTGAACCGAAAGTGGAATGGTTGATAAGTGTCTTATGCTTGAATTCTAGTAATGAAAATGAAATACTGATGTGTTATGATATAATGATATATGTGCATGATAATTCGGGATTATAACCGGACTAAGGTCCGAAGGCATTCGTGCTAGTTGCTATATCCGGGCCAAGTCCCGAAGGCATTCGTGCTAGTTGCTATATCCGGGCCAAGTCCCGAAGGCATTCGTGCTAGTTGCTATATCCGGGCTAAGACCCGAAGGCATTCATGCTAGTTGCTAAATCCGAGCTAAGTCTCGAAGGCATTTGGGTTTGGGAATGAGCGATCTTGCTGTAATAATTCTAATTAATGCGCTCATAAATCCAAAACGATAAGGTATGTTTCATATATGCATTGGAAAAATTGATTCGTTTTAAATTGTATTCGTTCAATTAAATAGTGAGCTTCCGGCCTTTAGTTAGGTTTGATTCTACTTCCGGCCTTTAGTTAGGTTTGATTCTAAGTGTATGAATACATTGATTGAAGCGTGAAGAAAGTATGATTATGGAAATATGCGTATATGCAATTAATTATTTAGTCTTATGAATGTTATGCTTTAGTTGTAAATGATTTCATTACTTAAAACTTACTAAGCATCAAAATGCTTATTCTGTTGCTTTAATTCTCTGTTTTATAGATTTGTTCGTCAGCTATCGAATTCGGGAGTGTCAAAGTCGAAGTCGTCCACACTAGCTAAGCCTTTTGGTACACTTTTAGTTGAAATTTTGATAATGGCATGTATAGGATTGACTTTGGATGTTAATTTAGTATCTTTTGGTGATGTATATATGTATAGCCATGCGAAAATGGCTTGTTAAGTTACCATATGTGTTTCTCATAAGTAATGTGTATGTGTAGATGATAATCTATAAATACTTGAAATGTTTTAATGTGAATGAAACTTAGAAATGAATTAATGTACTTATTAAATTGTGATGACTCCTTTGTACTTAGTATAAACGAATTTTACTTTCTTAAATATGCCCTCGGGAATTACCTGAATATGATTGAATGAGATTAGTGTTTGTTAGTAATATTCCTTACCCCTCCGGCGACGGATACGGGCTAGGGGTGTTACATTTTATTGGTATCAGAGCTACGGTTTAGTCGACTAGGACTACCGTAATACGAATGGGTCTAGCTATACATGCCATTATGTGTTCATTTGATAGTGTGGTGATTTCTGACAATTAAAAATACGTTTATGTATAGTAATGGATCCCGATCCCAATCGAGCAATAGCTGATGATGTTGAGAGTGTAGCGCCTGCTCTCGCGCAAGGGACAGCACCGGTGAACTCTCAACCTATGGCCAGTAATCTGAACGATGAAGCTAGACAGGCTTTTTATAGCATAATGAATGATTGGTTCAATCAGTATATTCGAACAAATGCGGCTGCTCCACAACCCCCACTTCCGACTAATACACCCCCTGCACTGGTGATACCTCTGGTGATTGATTAGATGAGGTTAAATAAGCCCCCGGTAGACAGAATTCGAAAACACGGGGCTACTGAATTTAAAGCTACAGACAGTGATGATGCTGAGCAAGCTGAATTTTGGTTGGACAACACTATACGGGTATTTGATGAACTATCTTGCACACTTGATGACTGTCTGAAGTGTGATATATCCTTGCTACGTGATTCTGCCTATTATTGGTGGAATACGTTGGTTTCTGTTGTGCCCAGAGAGCGAGTGACATAGGAATTCTTCCAGATCGAGTTTCGAAAAAAATATATCAGTCAAAGGTTCATCAATCAGAAACGAAAGGAATTTCTGGAGCTTAAGCAGGGTTCCATGTCAGTTACTGACTATGAACGGAAGTTTGTCAGACTTAGTAGATATGCTCGAGAATGTGTATCGTCTGAGGCTATTATGTGTAAACGTTTTGAGGATGGGCTGAATGAAGATATAAAAATGTTTGTTGGCATTCTTGAAATACGAGAGTTCGTAGTACTTGTCGAGCGAGCTTGTAAAGCCGAAGAACTTAAAAAAGAGAAAAGAAAAGCGGATGTAGGAGCTGGAGAATTTCGTAAAAGATCTTCAGGAAAGTCTTTTCAGCAATCATCGAAGAAATTTTGAGATGATTCGGGTCGAGTAAAGAGCACTTCGGGTTTTTCCAGACGAGACCGCGATCGACCCCCAGTGAGTACGCGAGCCACTTCAGTTGCTAGTGTTGGAAACGATCGTCGGGATAGAATAGAGTGCAAGTATTGTGGCAAATGGCATTCTGGGAGTTGTAGATTTCATGATCGCTCCTGTTATAAATGCGGGTTAGCCGACCACTTTATCAAAGATTGCCTGAGATTATCTGAACAAAATGTGAACCAGAGTGAGAAACCGAATAATACTACAACAAGAGGTAGAACCCCTAGAAATCTGGGGAACGCTAGTGGCGGTCAGAGAGGGTCTAAAGACGCTACCACCAGATCCGAGGCTCATGCTCCTGCCAGAGCTTATGCTATACGTGCACGTGAGGATGTTTCTTTGCCTGACGTTATTACCGGTACTTTCACTCTCCTTGATACTAATGTGATTGCTTTGATTGACCCTGGTTCTACTCATTCTTATATATGTGAGACTTTAGCATCCAGTAAGACTTTACCTGTTGAGTCTACTGAGTTCGTTATTCAAGTATCGAATCCTTTGGGTCGTTATGTGCTTGTTGACAAGGTGTGTAAGAAATGTCCCCTAGTAGTCCGAAATTACCGCTTTTAACGATTTGATGCTTTTACCGTTTGATGAATTTGATGTTATCCTCGGTATGGATTGGTTGACCGTACATGATGCAATTGTGAATTGCAAAAGAAAGACCATTGATTTGAGATGTGCAAATGATGAGATAATACGAGTTGAGTCTACTGGCTTGAATGGATTACCCGCAGTTATATCCCCGATGTTGGCTCAAAAATATGTAAGAAAGGGATGTGAAGCATACCTTGCGTACGTACGTGATGGCAAAGAGTTAGAAAAGAAGCTTGAATCTGTGCCAGTGGTTTGTGAATACTCGGATGTTTTTCCCGAAGAATTACCGGGGTTACCACCTGTTCGAGAGGTAGAGTTTGGCATCAAACTTGTACCTGGGACTACACCAATTTTGATAGCTCCGTATCGTATGGCACCAACCGAATTAAAGGAATTGAAAGCTCAGTTGCAAGAGTTGACGGATAGAGGTTTCACTAGACCAAGTTTCTCACCTTGGGGTGCACCAGTATTGTTTGTGAAAAAGAAGGACGGAACCATGAGATTGTGCATAGACTATCGTCAGTTGAATAAGGTGACGATAAAGAATAAATATCCGTTACTGCATATTGATGATTTGTTTGATCAGCTGAAGGGAGCTTCAGTGTTTTCAAAGATAGATTTGAGATCGGGTTATTATCAATTGCGAGTTCGAGACTCTGATACACCTAAAATTGCTTTTAGAACAAGATATGGTCGATCTGAGTTCTTAGTGATGCCGTTTGGGCTCACTAATGCCCCATGATATTTATGGACTTGATGAATCGAGTCTTTAGATAGTGTTTGGATCGGTTTGTAGTTGTATTTATCGACGACATTTTGTTCTATTCGAGAGATGAAACCGAACATGCTGAGCACCTGAGATTAGTGTTGCAGATTTTATGGGATAAGCAATTATATGCTAAGTTCAGTAAATGTGAGTTCTGGTTGAGAGAAGTTAGCTTTTTGGGTTATGTGGTATCCGCATCGGGTATTCGAGTTGATCCGAACAAAATTTTGGCCGTACTTGATTGGAAGCCTCCAAGAAATATTACTGAGGTTCGGAGCTTTTTGGGACTAGCCGGTTACTACAGACGATTTGTAAAGGGTTTCTCGATGATAGCCACACCAATGACGAGACTACTTCAGAAAGATGTTAAGTTTGATTGGTCAGAAAAATGTCAGAAAGGTTTCGATCAATTGAAAACTTATTTAACCGAAGCTCCAGTGCTAGTGCAGCTCGAATCTGGTAAAGAGTTTGTCATTTATAGTGATGCATCCTTGCTTGGGCTAGGTTGTGTGTTGATGCAAGAAGGTCGAGTGGTAGCTTATGCATCAAGATAGTTGAAGCCGCATGAGAAAAACTATCTGACCCATGATCTCGAATTAGCTGCAATTGTTTTCGCTTTGAAAATATGGCGACACTACTTGTTTGGAGAGAGGTGTCATGTATATTCGGATCACAAAAGCCTGAAATATTTGTTGACTCAAAGAGAATTGAATTTGCGACAAAGACGTTGGCTCGAGTTGTTGAAAGATTATGAGCTTGTCATCGACTATCACCCGGGTAAGGCTAACATAGTTGCCGATGCTTTAAGTCGCAAATCACTGTTTGCTTTATGAGCAATGAATGTACACCTGTCCGTTTTATCCGATAGTGTGTTAGTAGCAGAATTAAAGGCTAAACCATTGTGGATTCATCAAATTCGTGAAGCTCAAAAAGTCGATGATGAATTGGTTGCTAAACGAGCTGAATTTGTCTCAAATATGGAATCAGAGTTTCAAATTGATGATGACGACTGTTTGAGGTTCAGAAGTCGATTGTGTGTTCCAAGAAATTCAGAACTTATTTCGATGATTTTGGATGAAGCTCATAGCAGTCGAATGTAAGTTCACCCGGGGAGTACGAAAATGTACAACGACCTGAGACATCAGTTTTGGTGGCATGGTATGAAACGAGACATTTCTGATTTTGTTTCGAAGTGTTTAGTATGTCAACAAGTGAAAGCGGAACACCAAGTGCCTTTGGGATTATTACAGCCGATCATGATACCTAAATGGAAATGGGATCGAATTACGATGGATTTTGTATCTGGGTTGCCATTGTCATTAAGGAAGAAAGATGCGATCTGGGTTGTTGTTGATAGACTGACAAAGTCGGCACATTTTATTCCTGTACAGACGGATTATTCCCTTGACAAGCTAGCTGAAATGTATGTATCTCAGATTGTAAGGTTGCATGGAGTACCCATTTCCATTATGTCAGATAGAGATCCGAGATTCACATCGCGATTTTGGAAGAAATTGCAAGAAGCTTTGGGTACCAAGTTACACTTTAGCACCACTTTTCATCCCCAGACTGATGGTAAATCCGAACAGATAATTCAGATACTCGAGGATATGTTGAGATGTTGCATCCTTGAGTTTAGTGGTTCGTGGGAATGGTATTTACCTTTGATTGAATTCGCTTACAACAATAGTTTTCAATCGAGCATTAAGATGGCAGCTTATGAGGCTTTGTACGGTCGTAAATGCCGTACAACGTTGTTTTGGACCGAGCGCAGTGAAAGTAAAATCTTCGGGGTTGATTTGATTAAAGATGCTGAGAAGAAAGTAAAAGTAATCCGTGATAGTCTGAAAGCAGCTTCAGATCGTCAGAAGTCGTATGCGGATATGAAACGAAAGGATATTGAATACCAGGTCGGGGACAAAGTGTTTCTTAAAGTTTCACCTTGGAAAAAGGTGCTCAGATTTGGCCGTAAGGGCAAATCGAGTCCGAGGTTCATCGGGCCGTATGAAATATCCGAACGAGTTGGGCCAGTTGCATATAGAATGATTTTACCCCCTGAACTAGAAAAGATCCACAACGTTTTCCATGTTTCGATGCTTTGACATTATAGATCTGATCCATCGCATGTAATTAGCCCATCGGAGGTTGAGATTCAATCTGATCTAAGCTATGAAGAAGAACCGGTTCGTATTTTGGCTCGTGAAGTTAAAGGGCTACGAAATAAGAAAATTCATTAGTAAAGGTACTGTGGCTTAAGCATGGGGTTGAAGAAGCTACTTGGGAACTTGAAGAGTCTATGAAAGATCGATATCCTAACTTATTCACTGGTAAGATTTTCGAGGGAAAAAATTTTTATGGGGGGAGAGTTGTGACACCCTAATCTGACCCTAGTCGGAAAGTGGTTTTGGGACCACAAAACCAAGTCATTAAAATAATTAACCGTCATATTCTATGTTTATTTTATGTGAATATGAATGTGTGAAAGATTCATACGTTAATTTTGTCATTTGTATGTGAAATTTTGAAAAGGGGACTTATGTTAGACATTTGTGAAATAGGATAGGTAATTATAAAGTGATCTATTAATGCATGTATTCAAAGAAGTGGACTTGCATGTCAAAATACCCATTTTTGGGATAGTGGCCGGCCATGAGATTGTTTTAATTATAATATGCATTTTTATTTAACATTTTATAATACAAATGAATTAAAATAATAATAAGGAGAAAGGAAATACTAGTTAGTGGGAGGAGAAACCAAAGTTGGTTCATCCTTGTCCTCCATTGCCGTAGCTTGAAGTGAGGGAGAAGAAATTTTCTTGTTGATTTTTTTGGTTTAGATGATGGTTAGAAAGAGGTATGTATTGTATAATTCTTGAAAATTTATGCATATTGGAGATGGTTAGTTCAAATTTTACTTAACCCATAGATTAAACTTAGGTTTTTAAGTTTGGGAATTCAGCTAATATGCTTGAAACTCATAGTAGATGTTTTTTTTTTATGTGACTTTGAGATGGGTGGTTATATATTGGCTTGTAAGCTTTGTAAGTTGAAGGACATTGGTTAATTTTTTCATGTGGATATTCAGCCTTGTGAATATTTTGGAATAAATTCAATTATGTGCATATGTGATTAGTAAATAATCGGTCCTTTATCTAATATATGTGCATAAAAAAAATTGAAAACATGATTTGATTTGTGTTGCAACAAATAGAATGAATTGGTTGTCTTCTTAAAATGAGATAAGTGTGTGACTTGGAACTTATTTAAAACTATGTGTAATAGCCGAACATGTAGTGGTTTAAGGTTTTGAACAAGTGCCGTTTAGGTGTTTTAAATTATCTAAATTAGATGTTTAATTATTCAAGGGTTCGGCATTGTGCATTTTGTTAAGAGTTTGATTGGAAATCATAAGATTTTGATGACTTGTGTTAATGGCATTCGGTCAAAGTCTATAGGTGTTTGCTAATCCGGTTTAAGTGCATAGGTGCTAAATACTTTGTATTTGAAATTTTTAGGTATAAGTAGAAAAAATTAAGATGATATTGGATAAATTCTTAGCTTGGATGTGTTAAGTATTCAGCAATATCTATAGTAATGAATATGAGAGTGTATATATATATATATACTTATATGAATGTTAATGCCTTACGTATACACCTTATGTCATTGGGACATTCGAGTATAAGTATGCATTAAAGCTAAATGTATAATTGTTTGATGTGACTTACCAAATACACAAATTTGAAAATGAAATGGTGATAGACGTAAGTGGGCAATTGATTCAAGTGAATTGGTTTTAAAATGTATATGAATGCCATATGACTATGTTTGACTAGGAAGTAAATTTGTTTGATTTAGCTCAAGAGCTTAGAGGATCAAAGTTGGATAGGGGAAAGGAAAAAGTGATCGAATAGCCGTTGAAATCGTTCGACAACATCCGAGGTAAGTCTTTGAGTAATGGAACTTAGTTTATGATTTGATTAAATCATGATATATAAGTATAACAAATAAACGGTGATATAATGATTCTACTCGAATTATGTAGCGAGATAATTAGTTTGTACTTATGACTGGTAGCCGAATGTGTATAGAGATCATGTTATATAGTAAATCGAAATCGTGCTCTTTGTATGTGGCTATTGAGCCGAAAGTGGAATGGTTGATAAGTGTCTTGTGCTTGAATTCTAGTAATGAAAATGAAATACTGATGTGTTATGATATAATGATATATGTGCATGATAATTTAGGATTATAACCGGACTAAGGTCCGAAGGCATTCGTGCTAGTTGCTATATCCGGGCCAAGTCCCAAAGGCATTCGTGCTAGTTGCTATATCCGGGCCAAGTCCCGAAGGCATTTGTGCTAGTTGCTATATCTGGGCTAAGACCCGAAGGCATTCGTGCTAGTTGCTAAATCCGGGCTAAGTCCCGAAGGCATTTGGGTTTGGAAATGAGCGATCTTGCTGTAATAATTCCAATTAATGCGCTCATAAATCCAAAACGATAAGGTATGTTTCGTATATGCATTGGAAAAGTTGATTCGTTTTAAATTGTATTCGTTCAATTGAATAGTGAGCTTTTGGCCTTTAGTTAGGTTTGATTCTGAGTGTATGAATACATTGATTGAAGCGTGAAGAAAGTATGATTATGGAAATATGCGTAGATGCAATTAATTATTTAGTCTTATGAATGTTATGCTTTAGTTGTAAATGATTTCATTACTTAAAACTTACTAAGCATCAAACTGCTTATTCTGTTGCTTTAATTCTCTATTTTATAGATTTGTTCGTCAGCTATCGGATTCGGGAGTGTCAAAGTCGAAGTCGTCCACACTAGCTAAGCCTTTTGGTACACTTTTAGTTGAAATTTTGATAATGGCATGTATAGGATTGACTTTGGATGTTAATTTAGTATCTTTTGGTGATGTATATATGTATAGCCATGCGAAAATGGCTTGTTAAGTTAGCATATGTGTTTCTCATAAGTAATGTGTATGTGTGGATGATAATCTATAAATACTTGAAATGTTTTAATGTGAATGAAACTTAGAAATGAATTAATGTACTTATTAAATTGTGATGACTCCTTTGTACTTAGTATAAACGAATTTTGCTTTCTTAAATATGCCCTCGGGAATTACCTGAATATGATTGAATGAGATTAGTGTTTGTTAGTAATATTCCTTACCCCTCCGGCGACGGATACGGGCTAGGGGTGTTACAGGGTTAGAAGGTCCCAGGTTCTTGAGGTATAGCAGGCGAAATTTCCTTTTTATTTCGCAAGTAACCGAGGCTTCAGCAGGAATAGATTAAGATTAATTGTGACCCTATTATGGTGTAGAGGAAAGCTTGGTGCAGTGGCCAGCAGCAGGATGTGGAGCACAGGGACAGGAGGAGGTCTAGAGTTCAAGCTGCCGTCCACGCGAAGGACCAATTTTGCTTCTCACGTGGGGGAGAGTCAGAGTTTGACCGAAACTCTCCTAGCAATGGCTTGAGTCGGTCAAGCGGTGGACTGCTGCTGATGGTGCAAGGAAGTTAGATGGGATTTAAATTGGTGGTGGCTGAAATTAAGGAGAAAAATATGGAATTTGAACTTGGGAAGGATTTTATGCTGAAATAGGATTCATGGTGGTACCAATTCGGCTATAGGCAATTAAATGCCGAAAAACTCTTTAAATTTTGGTGTATGGGTTGTTTTTCTTTTCTTTTTTTGTTTAGTTTTGGGTATTTTTAAGTGATTAGTCGATTTAGGTTGGGGCCATTCACATCTACAATTATTTTTGAGATCGACCTTCATTTTTCCATGTCTTCTTCATCAAGAACCGAACCTATCTTATTTTCTTCTCTAGCCGAACCATCCCTACCATTCTACTCATCCATTCCCAATCTTTCTAAACCTCTATAAACGATTGCCATAAAAGCCAAATTCCCGAAAACCTATTTTTTGTGTCGATTTCTTCTAGCCAAACCCTCCTATCTTTCTTCATCTTTTTGGCCGATTCTCTCATCCTCTAAACCACAACTTCTATTGACAATATCATTGTAAGACCCCCATATCTAATCATCTTTTTCTTCACAGTTTTAAAAAGCCGAAAGCACCATAGTCTTAGGGGTTTATAGCCGAATCTTTATATCTCTAAGATTTGATTTCTGCTAGTGTTTGAGGTTAGATTTGCATCAAAACTAAATAAGAACTGAAGTGGAATCGTGTTGGCTGAAAGAATCAGTGCTAAGTACTTAGATCTATTCTTTATTTCGGGATTAAGAAAAGTCGAAATCCCTAAAGGCATAGGGAGGCTGTCGATTGGAGCCTAAGGCTCTAAAGGGTTGTAACAATTGATTTGTTTTGGTTTTAGAGTGATCTAGAGGCTGCTGATTGAAGGCTTGGACAAGCGGAACGACTAGATCTAAACCTAGTTGCTAGTTTCGGCAAAGGTAGGATCGCTAGTGCCTAAAGTATTAATGGCCGATTTTTGGTAAAGGGTTTTTATATATAAGTTGTTATGGATTCATAGTTTAACATGTTAGTAACTGATTGTAGGCAACTCGGGTGTGGAACTCGTCAACGTTTCGTCGAAAAAAAGGTGTGTAACTGACACCCTCTCATAAACTAGATCGGCAAAAGCCAAAAAAGCCGAAATACCGAAAAGCTAATATTTTGTGAACTTCCGAGTGTGCGAATGCTCGTGAGATAGATTGATTAAAATATTCAGTAATCTAATGTGATAAGACTGCAGAGTGCGCGATTACGTGCACTTCGATATATTTGGGCTTAATGGGCCAAATTTGGGATAATGGGCCAACGGGCCCAATTCGGTAAGAACACTCGGTAAGTGTTTCTGCTAGTACATAAATGACTGGAATATGCATGAAAATTCTAAAATAGTTAAATTACTAGAATACCCCTAAGCATGGAAATTACCATTATACCCTTAGGTGCAAAATGACCATTATACCCCTAGGGTTAATTTTTGATTGAAATGCATGATGATTTGATTCTGTATGTTGTTGACCATGACTTGTATATCTGTTGCATGGGGACATGGGTTATATTTATGGAGGAAGTGTCCTGGTGGCTATGCCACAACTATCTGACTGGTGGCCCTGCCACAATTATCTGTTCTGGTGGCTTTGCCACGATTATCTGTATCTGGTGACTCTGTCATATTATCTCATTTACAGCGCACCATGTCAGAATTTCTGTGGCGTGTAGCGGTTGGGTGGGTCGAGTAGTCTCCCCACATGGTGTAAGGTTGATATGGGGGTGCATATGGTTGGATATGGGTTGGGTTCTGCATATATATATGATATCCGTTCTGCTTCTGTTATGGTCCTATGGGCTTCATTCTGTAATCTGTTTTGGGGCTAAAGCCAACTTAATCTGTCTCTGTGGTTTGAGCTGACTTAGACTATGGTTGGGCTATTTTACACACTGAGTTTCCAAACTCACCCCTTATTTTCATCCATGCAGGTAATCCCTAACCATAGTGGGCTTGGTGCTGCGAGGGATTCGGAGTGGCCAAACGTTCTGCAAATTTTGGTTTTCTTCTGGTGATTTGGATAGCTTTCCGTTTACTTAAATGTTTTGGGTTTTAAATTGTAATAAGGTCGCTTTAATTATTTTAATGGTTTTAATATGTTTAGTTAGGGTAGATATGATATGATTATAAACATTGAATTTGAATAGCTTGTGGGCGCGTTTTTAAAAAATAGTTACTTGATTTCGAAAGATCACGATAACAAAGCAAAGCTTCCACAACGAAAACGTTTCCAAAATTAATAACCTTTTTAAATGAATCTAAACAAATGGGTTTTCTAAGAGCATCTAGTAAGTTAAGGTGTGGTAATGGTTGTGTGCATGTCTAGGATTGGATCCTAAGGGAGCTTGGTACTTAAGCAGTCTAATGGACTCACCTCCTCTTTTCTGGCATCCTACCTGGTGCATAGCTTTCATTCACTTTAACCCGTAATGAAGTTATCTTTTAAACACTAAGTAAGTTTTTTTTTTTGATAGAAAGGATAAAATTGTTTTAAACGCTTCTATGTGGCACGTCAGATTCGGCCATAACGTCTAGGCCGGGTTTGGGGTGTTACATCATTGATCAGTCATGGACATGCACTCCATGCATGCCATGCAACTTGCTTCAAGCTCAACTTTAGCTTTCTTTAGCTTCTGAATTTTATTTGCTGGAATAAAGAATTAAATTTGGTTTTAGTTATTTAGTTAAAATTAGTTTAAGTCTTTAATCATGTCATAATTTGAACATCATTAATATGAGTTTTAATTATGTCATAATCTAAACATTTTTAATAAGGGTTTTTAATTATGTCATAGTTTAGGACATCATTAATATATGTTTTAAATATGTCATAGTTCAGACAAATTAAATTGTGTTATTAGTGTATTTAAGCCGAGTTTAATGTGCCTTGTAGGTTATTCACATTGGCTACTGATTGTTCATGTATTTGAAGATTCAATGGATGGCATTTAAAGGGAAAACATGCATTTGGGACGGTCATGTATGAGGGAGCTCCTGATTGTTCATGTACTTGAAGATTCATGGGCCGCATTTATGGAGAAACATGAATTGGGACATTCATACATGTGGGAGCTGCTGGTTGCTTTCCTTCAAGCAACTCTTCGTGAAAAGCTATGTCATCAAGTGTTTCATACTTGATTAAACCAATTGGCTGCCATGTTCACACCAAGTGACTTTCCAACTTAGGCTGTTCACATTGAAGACTCTTCATGCGCCCAAGCAACCATAAAGAGTTGCATGTCCATTCGGGTTTCCAAAGCAGCATCCCCATCTTGACCTATCAGCTCCATGCACATTCAACTCATTTCTAAAGTAAAATGAACTAGCTGATTAGGATTAGAAATAGGCATGGTTGTTAGCGTCTTCAACACCTAGATGTCTTCAATGGCTTTGTTGGATAATTCAATAGGCATTTATCTCATTAAATTTGATTGTAAATCATGCCTATTCGGCTACCATTTTGTGAGCCTATAAATATTAGGCTTAAAACATGTAGAAGGGACTTTTTGAACCTTTGATGAATTTTAATCTATTTGTGAGTTGTTTAACTCTCCTTGTTCTTTTGTGACTCAAATTAACTTATCTAGCTAGTCTAGTGGCGTCAATCTAATTCCTTTGTGAACTTATCACTTTAGCGAGTGTGGTGTTCAATCTATACCGTTTGGTTCCTATCTCATATAGATAGTGGGTCACGGTTCAATCTACCAACCTCATTTCCACCTTAAAAGCTATTATAAGAATAAAGTCGATATTCTTTTAATATTGGTTATCTTCAGCTTTTAAGCTCACCCTTAACTCGTCCATTTTCCATATCAACCAAATAACCCTTTGTTAAACCTATCTTTGTCCGAATTCAACCTTTTGACTAACTATTCTGAATACTACATAATTTTATGATCGGGAACACAAGTGACTCGATTCGTCCAACAAGTACGAGATCACATCACACGTCATCTTCTCTCTCTTAAACACTAAACCATTCAAAGTTTTCCAAAACCTAAAATCAGAGAGTTCTTTCAAAACTAATTCTTTTTTTTTTTATTAACCTTTCTATAGCACCCCTAGCTAGTCTCTGTCGCCGGATTAGGGTTACAAAGCATTACCAGACAATTAAAATAACATTTTACCTCAAGGCATTAAATAAATTAATCTCATTAAAAACCTATCAAAAACATGCATTTGGTCCCTAAATCGAGCCTTCGAGGCCCTAAAAATAGCTTAAAAGCAATTCGAGACTAATTTGAATTTTGGGAAAAATTTACAAAATTTAAAAATAGGGATCACACAGTCGTGTGGCCAGGCCGTGTAACAATCGAACAAAGGGACACATGGTCGTGACCCAGCCCGTGTCTCCACCTATGTAACTCATTGAGTTGGGTCACACAGTCATGTCGAAGGTCGTGTGCTAGATCATGTAACTCTCTAACTAGTGACAGATGGTCGTGTTGTAAACCGTGTGCTAGGTCATGTAACTCACTGACTTAATACACTAGGGATTTACAAATGACAAACGACCATGTAGCTAGGCTGTGGGACAACTCATGTCCCAAGCCGTGTAATCAATAAATTAACCCTAATTTCAAGCCATTTCAAGGCCAAAAAAAACCTAACCATCCATCCCATTTGAGCATGCATTCAAGAGATTTAAACATCATTCAAACACACCTAAACATACCATTTCAAACATCCTATTTCATCTAATCAATATGCCATTCAAAGGCACCACTTTTGTACCATAACATCATTAACCAAAATAAGTTAATATTGTCATATTCCAAGCATAAAAACCTAGTTCCTTGACTACCAAATAACATCACATATAGCCATTTGCATATCATCACAAGCATACCAACAAAGATCATGTATTTAAAGTAGCTAAAAGTGGCCAAAATGGCCTAACTTGACCAGGCATTAAAAGTCCATCAAGCAAAACATAAACTTCAAAAGCATATACATACCATTTCAACCATTAACACATTCATGAACTACCATTACAAAAGGTCCTATAGATGCCTTATATAACCTTGGCTAAAATACTTAAAAACTACCGAAATGGTTGTTGGATAGTGTGATTGATCCCTGACAACTTCCAACTGTTCAAGCTTTCGATAATCTATAAAACAAAAGAAAGTAACTATGAAAGCAACTAGTGATTAGTAAGCTCGTATAAACTCAAACATAACTTACCATTTCATTAGCACAATTTATGGAATAACCATAATGCCATTACCAAGACCATAAGCTTAGTAAAAGCCTATATAAGCATCATTAACCTCAAAAGTTAGTAAGTTCAATAATGATACATATGAATTCAATCATATAGTAAGTAGATTTTCATATACACATCATTTATTACATTAGTTTTTTTGTAGATCATGATTCAATATCCCATTGTGTACTTATCATGCCATTCCTTCACTTACCCATTGAACCATCTAGAATTGTATTGGATACTCGGGAATGCTCACACATAGTGTGCCTTTCCATATATAACAGTAACTTTTCCTTTGCAATAGTGCTCACACGAGATGTAAAACGGGCCTGCTCATACAAGCTGTGGGTCGGAATGTTAGCTACACGATACTGCTCACATGAGCTATGAAGAACCACAACAAATGCAGGATCTTAACCATCGGTAGGACAGTCAAGACCAGCACTCAAAACATGAAATCCCTAATGAAATGTCATTCGTATCCTAAGGATTCTTAAGGTTTAAAGGGGATTTGTTATTCGTCAATTATTCATACATCGATAGATATACAATTTCAAGTCCATTTATATTAACACAACATAGTAAATATTCAATTTCGCTAACATTAATACGATCATAATTCATACGAACTTACCTCGATAACTATGGTCGTAGAAGTATAGTTGAAAACTAATCCGAAGCTTTAGCTTTTCCTCGATTTAAGCCTGATAATTGTTTATCTTGTTCTAAATAGATAATTTCATTCAATTAAGTACTTCAAGTATTCAATTCAATTCAATTCAATTCAATCCATAATTCATATATATGTAAAACTATAAAATTACCCCTAATATTTTAACTTTTTACAATTTAGTCCTTAAGCTCATAATTTCAAATTTAACCATTTTAATCTTCCATACAAGCTGGCCCAATTTCTTAGGGACTCATATCAACCCACTTAAATCATAATTTCATTATTTTATCATGAAATTTTACTATTTTCACAAATAAATCCCTAAATACAATTTCATCAAAAATAACTTTACAAAACATGTTTGTTTTAGAACAAAAATTAATATTCTATCAAATAACTTCAAAACCTATTGAAAATCAACCATGGCAAGTCCCTCAACCTTTAACTATTTTGCAAATTAATCCCCGGACTAGCTAGATTAAGCTAAAACGAACTCAAAAACATAAAAATCATTAAAAATAGGATACAAAATCATACCATGCAAGAAGAACTCAAAACCGAAGCTCTCCCCCTTTCAATGGTTAAATTCGGTTCAAAAATAGGAAAGAAAAAAGAAGATGATGGCTTTGTTTCATCTTTTCTTTACTTAATTTTCTTTTAATTACTAACTTACTGCTTTACCCTTATCATTAATAAAAAATTTCAATAAAACCTATCCATGCATATCAACTAGCATACAATATGGTATATTTATGAACTACATCCTTCAATTTATAATTCTAAAGCCATTAAATACATTTAATTACTAGAATCCATCTTTTGCGCCTTTTTTCAATTTAGTCATTTTTACCTAATTAACCATTTAAATTTTAAAATTTCTTAACGAAACTTATATATGACCCTAATATAATCCATAAACTTTAAATATATAAAAATAATAATAACTCATTCATCGAAATTGTGGTCCCAAAACTACTATTTCTGACACCACTAAAAACAGGTTGTTACAACTCTCTCCCTAAAGGAATTTTTGTCCCCAAAAATCTTACCAGAAAATAGGTTTGAGGATTTGTGTTCCACAAATGCATGTCTGCTTCAGTGGTTAAGTGTCCTGGGAAGAGTCTGAGAAGTCTTGGGTTCAAGCCTTGGCTTGTGTAAAAGTTTTGTTTTAAATGGATAAACCCATGTCTCTAGTCAGTAGGCCTTTAAATAAATATGGGTATAACATGACAAAAAGGGCCTGCTAGTCTAAGGGATAAGTGGCATGTTATGGTTACTTGAGGTATGAAGTTCGAGTCCTGGTATGCGCAATAGAGTGTTTTATTTTGCTGATAGGGTCGTGTGGGAGTTTTAGTTAACCTGAACTACTGAAGAGTTGTAGTGGAATTCAAATTAGGTGGTTGAGGGAAGAGTGGACGGTTTTGAGTGATTTGGGGAGGAAATTAGGGGATTTTGAAAGGAGGGGGAGTGTTGGGGCCAAATGTGAACTCTTGACTTTGGGGGTTTCGACTTTGGTAGGGTACCTTCTATCCATTTTGGGTTTCTGTGACCGTTTTTGTTCTTTCTTTCACTTCTTGGTGGCCGAATTTTGCTAAAGGATCACTCGGGTGCCTTTCGTTTTTATCTATTTCGATTTGCTTTTCATTACAGTGCCCTTACTGATCGATTTTCTCCTCTTCCTCTACTCTTTTAACAGTTGTTCTTTCCCATGTTCCCTTTTGGGCTGAGTACCCTTTCTCCCCCTCTCTCAATTCTTTCAGCTTTTAGCTCTTGGTTCTTTGGCCGAATACTTTTTCTCTCCCTTTACTCTTTCAGTTTTTGGCAAATTCCTCTCTTTTCATTTTGCTTGTTTCTTTCTGGCTATCGGTTTCTTTGTTTGTAGTCGAACCCTGCCTCTCTTTGTCATCTCTGTTCAGGTGCACGCGGTTGTTTTCTTTTCTCTGTCTCCCTCTCTCTTCCGTAGTAGTCTTCCTTTTAACATATTCCTCTGCTGTCGATTATTGCTAGGGGTGTGGTTGTGCTAGCCTTTGCCTCTGTCATATCATGTGATCATTTTGGGGGTAGACCGATTACTTCTTTTCTCTGTAATTGGTTTTGCATTTTCGATAAGTGGTATACATTTGGTTCAAACTATTTGTGTGAATAATTATGGTTAAGGTTAATGAGATTTGGTTGGAATAGAGGTGATCTCTAAGGGCTAGTAATCAGTCTTCTGCAACGGTTGAAGTGTGCAAGTCTCAATCGTTCAATCAAGGCAAGTGATAATTAATATTTTGGATAAGTGTTATAAGAGAGGTGGTTTAATCCTATTGTTAAATGATTAATGGGGTGTCTTGATTGAATATAGATTTGGAGTGCTCTTGGGCTATTTGTGCATGTTCAAAAACAAGGTGTGTATAAACACAACTCCAACTATAGGAAAGGGCAAAAGCCGAAATAAGGGAACGTTGACGCCACACGGGTGTGCTCGCGGCCGTATAGGTAGGCCACGTGAATAAACATGGGCGTATAGTCGACAAGGCTGGCCATGAGCGATTTCATGGGCTGAGGTCGTTCTAGGCCATTTTGGGCCGAACTGGGCCGTGTGGGCCCCACGAGTGTGTAGACCCCACATGGGTAAACCACACAGACATGTGGAAATTATTGGGTCAGGCTGTGTAATACACACAGCCAATGCCATTATGAGCCGTGTGGGCCACACAGGCGTGTGGGCCCACATGGGCCCGCAATATGGGCCGTAGACCTATTTTCACTGTTTGACTATTAAGGCTGCACGAGTCGCTCGAGATGACTATGGACCTACTGATGGGTCAGTAAGTTTACCTAGACCCCTATTTGATAAAATAACTGTTTTACCCCTATGTGATGTATGACTATATTTTAGTATCATATTTTAACTGCATTGAGTACATGTGTAATATTATGATATGACATGACATGTTGCGTGATACGTTGCATAGGGATAGGTTTATTATGATTGGAGGAAGTGTATTGTACTGGCAGCTCTGCTGTAAATACTGTTTAGTGCCACAACCGATACTACTTGGAGTGTAGAGATGGGTGGGTTGATTATATCCCCACATGGAGTGTAGGGTTGGACGGAGATGGAGTGTAGAGGCTAGTTGGGTAGGATTTCTTGATTGCATATCTGTACCGTTATTGCCATTGAGATGGGCTCAGACCCAAATTGATACTGATATTATATTGGGCTAAGGCCCTAACTGAAACTGAACCATTACTGAAATAGGCTTAGGCTCACACTATATTTGCTCACTGTATGGATGTTTGATATGGGATTACACACTAAGTTTTAGTAAACTCACCCTTCTGTTTATCTGCGTAGGTAATCCCCAGACTTAGGTGGATTGGTGCAACAGGGAACTCAGAGGTGGCCACACAACTTCTATTATTTTCGCATTTGATTTTAATTATAAGTATTATTAGTTGGGGTATTTTTATTGTAATAAGGCCTCTTTGGATTTTATTTTTAATTTAGGATTTTTTATTTGCTTTGATTTAATACTGCTTGTGACAACCCTAATTTGACCCTAGTCGGAAAGTGGTTTCGGGACCACAAAAACCGAGTCTTAAATAATTAAAAATTTTTATTTCATGGTTATGATGTGAGTAAATGCATGTGTGAAAGTTTCTTACGTTAATTTGGTCAATTGTATGTGAAATTATTAAAATGGACATATATGAAACAAATTAGAAGGTGATAGGATAATTTAACAAGGATCAATTAGTGCATGAATAGATAAATGTGGTTTTGCATGTCAAATTTTCTTTTTTTACAATTAGTGGCCGGCCATGAAATGATGATATCCACTAAGTTAGATTAAATACAATTTTAAATTATATTTGAGAAAATAATAATATGAGTAAAAGAAAAAAAAAAGAGAAAGATGTTCATCTTTGTTCTTCCTTAGCCGAAAACAAAGAAAAAGGAAAGGAAAGAAAAAAATTTAAGAGATTCGGCCATGCTTGTAGCTAGGAGGAGGTATGTTTGGTTTTATCTTTTGAAATTCATGCATGTTTTAATTTGCTAGCTTGAATTCTACTTAGCCCATGGTTTAATTTTTTTTTTTTGTAATTGATAGAAATGAATTCAGCCATGGATGTTGTACTCTTTGATTAGTGTTTTGATGTTGTGATGATGGAGCATGAAAATGGTTAATTGTGAATATGTTATAAATGGGGATTAGATGTGAATTTGGGTGAATTAGCAAGTGATGAATTTTGGTAATTTGATGGAATGTTCGGCTATGAGATGGATATGAAGAAATGCTTTAAATTTCTTTGTTGAATGTGGTAGGAAATGAAAGTTTATGTTTGATTATTGAGAGTTGAATTTAAATGATAAATGATTCGTGTTTATGGTATGAACAAATGTGTAAATTCGCTAGTTTAGGATTATTCGGCCAAGTGATTAATTGGTAGAAATTAAGGGTTAAATGAAATGAAATTTACATTATATAAGAGTATGTATATTCGGCCACATGAATTAATATATATAGGTGAAGTCAAATTTGATTATGTGTAAATGGCCATAAAGGGTACATGTTGTGAAATGTACTTAAATTCTTTAAAATTGATTAAGTGAGTGATGTTGGTTTAATTGATTAAATTTGAATAATGAGCATGAACCTTGAAATGAAATAAGTCCTAGACTATGTTACTTTGGAAGTTAGAATGCATTCGGCTTTGGGATCACTTGTATTAAGTAATTAAAGTACTAATGTTGAACAAGAATGATTGATTTCATATATATATATATATGCATATTCGGCCATCAAAGTAAGAGCATAGGTGATGTTGAGTCTAAGTTTTGCACATACGGCTATATATATATATATATATATATATTTATATAAATGTATCTCCATTCATGATATCACTTTTGGACTATATACATAAAAATTTTGACTAGAAATGAGTAGTTAGCAAGAGTGGTTGCCGAATGTCAAATTAAATATATATATGCATGTGTGATCGGATTATTGATAGTAGGGTGATAGCATGTAGTTATTAGCTAAATAGCTCAAAAATATATGGTAGGAAAATAAGAATTAATCATGTATCTCTTATGAGATGAAATCATTAATATTTTGATATAAATATTTAACAAGACGGTTAAACTAGTTAACTTATTGATTTAGCTCAAGAAGTTAAAGGATGAGAATCAAGCAAAGGCAAAGGAAAGGACATCGAATAGCCGAGTTGGAACCGTTCTACCCAACACAAAGTAAGTTATTAAGCACAAATTTTGTATTGAATTGTATAATCATAATACCTATGTATGTATGCCGAATGGAAGTATATATATAAATGCTTGTAGTATCAAAATTATCGAGTATAAAAAAAAAGTGTGAGAGGTATTGAGTTGTTGATCTCGGCACTAAGTGTGCGGGTATAAACATTTACGATAATGAGGTAAGCACTAAGTGTGCGAGTTCGATTATAAAGCACTAAGTGTGCGAGTTCAATTATTAAGCACTAAGTGTGCGAGTATGATTAATAAGCACTAAGTGTGCGGACTTACTATGTATTTTCGAATAATTATGAATGTTAAGTGTGTGACTTTATCGAGTAAATCATGGATAGTGAGATGAGTAGATACTTTGAATTCATGAGGAGTAGATGTTATGTTTATATCTGGAACTGAGCTTGGTAAGTCCTGAACCTATGTGATGATTATATTTAAAGTGAAGAACATAAGATCAAGGTGGTATGGATGAGATACTAATATTACTATAAACTAAACAAAAACAAAATGATATGTAGTAATGCATCGAGGATCGTATAAAATATCATATGATATGACAATGAGGACTTGGTTATTTGAGAACTGGTAATGATAAAAGTGTGTGAAATTATAGCGTAGACGGTATGAATAGAGTACCTAATCTTGTAATATTTTTTTTTATTTTTTCTTTCATGCCCTTTTAAATGGACGGTAGTGCAATGCTTATAACTTACTGAGTTTTATACTCATTGTTGTGTTTGTTTGTCACTTATTTAGGTTCCTTCGATCCACTTTTGTATGCCCGGGACCATCGTCAAAGTCATCACACCATCCTAGAACGTTTTGGTATTTTTTTTTTGTTTTTTTGTTTAGTCGAATTCAAGTGAACATTACGGCATGTATAGGTTAAAATGTATCTCGTTCAAAGCTGAATGTGTAAACTTCGGCCATGCTAATATGGTTTAATTACCAAGCTTAATTTGGTCGTGTTTAGTTATGGTTTAAGTCATTTTGGTTAAAAGATTATCTTCTACAAATGAATGTTGTATATAAATTGTCAGGAAAAATTTACATACTTAGTCGTTTTATTTAATTTGTGAGTTAACGTACTTATATTTTATTTGTAAGTTATGTAAACCTACTTCACTAAAGGACTTAGTATTATGGGTGTTACATTTTATTGGTATCAGAGCTACAGTTTAGTCGATTCTAGGACTACCGTAGCGCATATGAGTCTAGCTATACACGCCATAATGTTAGTATATGTTAGTGTGATGACTTCTGACAGGGGAAAATTATTGTTTTGATTAGTAAATGGAACCTAATTTAGAGAGAGCCTTAGCGGATGATGTTGAGAGTGTAGCGGCTGCTCCTGCACAAGGAACACCACCAGTTGAACCTCAATCATCTGTAAATATTCAAAATGATGCGGCAAAGCAAGCCTTCTTTACTATGATGAACGAGTGGGTCGCACAATATGCTCAAACTAACCCGGCTGCTCAACCATTTTCGAATTTGAATAATTCGCCTACGGTGCCTCTAATACTGGCAACTACTGATCCATTGAGGCCGAGTAAACCTCCTGTGGATTTGATTAGGAAGCGTGGAGCCGAGGAATTCTGAGCCATAGCTCACGATGATCTTTGAAAGGGCCGAGTTTTGGCTTGATAACACTATCCGTGTCTTTGAAGAACTGTCATGCACACCTGATGAGTGTCTAAAGTGTGCCATATCCTTGTTACGGGACTCGGCCTACTATTGGTGGAGGACTCTGATTTCTATCGTTTCGAGGGAACGGGTTACTTCGGACTTTTTCCAGATGGAGTTTCGTAAGAAGTATATTAGTCAACGATTTATGGATCAAAAGCGTAAAGAATTTTAGAGCTTAAACAAGGTAGTTTGACAGTAACTGAATATGAACGTGAGTTTGTAAGACTCAGTCGATATGCTCGGGAGTGTGTAGCTGATGAAGTTGCCATGTGCAAAAGATTCGAAGAAGGATTGAATGAAGATTTAAAGCTATTGGTGGGTATTTTAGAAATAAAAGAATTTGTAACACTAGTTGAACGGGCTTGCAAGGCTGAAGAGCTTGGGAAGGAGAAAAAGAAAGCTGAGTTTGAGGCCAGAGACTTTCGTAAAAGATCGGCGGGTAAAACTTCTTTTCCTACTGGAAAGAGATTCAGAGATGATAGTAATAAAACGAAGACTACTGCAGGGATTTCTATTAGGGAGCAACCATCAACAGACTCCCGAGCCACTTCGGTTGCAAGTGTTGGTAATAATCGACAAGAGAAACCTGAATGTCCACAATGTGGAAGACGACATGTTGGTGAATGTTGGGGTAAGTCTATCAACAGAGCCTGTTATAGATGCGGTTCGAAGGATCATTTCATTCGAGATTGTACGGAATCTGACGGGAAAAATAAGATGCAAGGGACGAGATCAAGTGGAGTAGCAGCTAGAGGTAGACCATCGAGAAACATAGGAGGTAGGGGTGGTAGTCAGAGAGGGACTTCGGATACGGCTGTTCGATCTGAGATTCGTGCTCCTGCCAGAGCTTATGCCATCCGCGCGCGAGAGGAGGCATCCTCCCCTGATGTTATCACTGGTACTTTTACACTTTTTAATACTGATGTGACTTCATTGATTGACCCTGGCTCTACTCATTCTTATGTATGTGAAACTTTAGCATCCAGTAAGACTCTACCTGTTGAGTCTACTGAGTTTGTAATTCGAGTGTCGAACCCCTTGGGTCGATATGTACTTGTAGACAAGGTGTGTAAGAAATGTCCCCTAATAATCCGAGATTCCTGTTTTCCGGTCGATTTGATGCTCTTGCCGTTCGATGAATTTGATGTTATCCTCGGTATGGATTGGCTAACCGTACATGATGCAGTTGTAAATTGCAAAAGAAAGACCATTGATTTGAGATGTGCAAGTAATGAGATAATCTGAGTTGAGTCTACTGGCTTGAACAGAATGACAGCAATAATATCCTCAATGACCGCTCAGAAATATGTGAAAAAAGGATGTGAAGCATACCTTGCGTACGTACTTGATAACAAAGAGTTAGAAAAGAAGCTTGAATCTGTACCAGTGGTTTGTGAGTATTCAGATGTTTTCCCTGAGGAGTTACCGGGATTACCACCCGTTCGTGAGGTAGAGTTCGGCATCAAACTCGCACCTGGAACCACACCAATTTCAATCGCCCCATATCGCATGGCACCAACAGAATTGAAGGAATTAAAAGTTCAGTTACAAGAGTTGACGGATAAAGGTTTTGCACGACCGAGTTTTTCACCTTGGGTGCACGGTGTTATTTGTGAAGAAGAAGGATGGAACCATGAGGATGTGCATCGATTATCGCCAATTGAACAAAGTGACGATAAAGAATAAATATCCGTTACGCTGCGTATTGATGACTTGTTTGATCAATCAAGGAGCCTCCGTGTTCTCAAAGATAGACTTGAGATCGGGTTATTATCGATTCTGCGGGTTCGAGACTCGAGATATACCTAAAATCGCTTTGAGCGAGGTATGGTCACTACGAGTTCTTAGTGATGCCGCTTGGACTCACTAATGCCCTCGCGGTATTTATGGACTTGATGAATCGAATATTTAGACAGTATTTAGATCGGTTTCTGGTGGTGTTTATTGATGACATCCTAATTTATTCGCGTGATGAATCTGAACATGCCGAGCACCTGAGATTGATATTATAGATTTTACGAGACAAGCAGTTATACGCGAAATTCAGTAAATGCGAGTTTTGGTTAAGAGAAGTTAGCTTTTTGGGACATGTGGTGTCCGCATCGGGCATTCGAGTTGATCCGAGCAAAGTTTCGGCCATAATTGATTGGAAGCCTCCGAGGAGTGTTACTGAAGTTAGGAGCTTTTTGGGGCTCGCCGGTTACTATAGACGGTTTGTGAAGGGTTTCTCGATTATAGCCACACCGATGACAAAACTACTTCAAAAAGATGTTAAGTTTGAGTAGTCTGAGAAGTGTCAGAAAAGTTTCGACCGACTGAAAACCTGCTTAACTGAGGCTCCAGTGTTGGTACAGCCAGAATCCGGAAAGAAGTTTGTTATTTACAGTGATGCTTCTTTACTTGGGCTGGGTTGTGTGTTGATGCAAGAAGGTCGAGTGGTGGCTTATGCGTCAAGGCAGTTAAAGCCGCATGAAAGAAATTATCCAACCCATGATCTTGAATTGGTGGCCATTGTGTTCGTTTTGAAAATGTGGAGACACTATTTGTTCGGAGAGAGATGTCATGTTTACTCGGACCACAAAAGTCTCAAATATCTGATGACTCAAAGAGATTTGAATTTGCGACAGAGACGTTGGCTTGAGTTGTTGAAGGATTATGAGCTCGTTATTGACTATCATCCGGGAAAGGCTAACGTAGTTGCTGATGCTTTAAGTTGTAAATCGCTATTTGCTTTGAGGGAGATGAACGTTCACTTATCCATTACATCTGATAATGTGATAATAGCAGAATTAGAGGCCAAACCATTATTGATTCATCAAATACTTGAATCCCAAAAAGTCGACGACGAATTGGTTGCGAAACGAGCTGAATGTGTTTCAAATGTGGAATCAGAGTTTCAAATTGATGAAAATGATTACTTGGCGTTCAGAAATCGAGTATGTGTTCCAAGAAACTCGGAACTTATTCCGATGATTTTGGGTGAGGCTCATAGTAGTCGAATGTCAGTACACCCGGGAAGTACAAAAATGTACAACGATCTAAAACGTCGATTTTGGTGGCTCAGTATGAAACGAGACATTTCTGACTATGTTTCGAAGTGTTTGATATGTCAACAAGTGAAAGCGGAACATCAAGTGCCTTCGGGATTACTTCAACCAATTATGATACCTGAATGGAAATGGGATCGAATCACTATGGATTTTGTATCTGGTTTGCCTGTGACTCAAAGTAAGAAAGATTCAATCTGGGTTATTGTAGATAGATTGACGAAGTCCGCTCATTTTGTCCCTGTCCGTACGGATTTTTCACTCGATAAATTGGCAGAATTATATGTTTCTCAAATCGTTCGATTACATGGAGTACCTAATTCAATTGTGTCAGATAGGGACCCAAGGTTTACATCACGATTTGGGAAGAAATTACAAGAAGCCTTGGGTACCAAGTTGCACTTTAGCACTGCTTTTCATCCCCAAACTGATGGTCAATCCGAACAGATAATTCAAATACTCGAGGACATGTTGAGATGTTGTATCCTAGAGTTTGGTGGTTCATGGGAAAGGTATCTACCTTTGGTCGAATTTGCTTACAACAATAGTTTTCAATCAAGCATTAAGATGGCACCTTATGAGGCTTTGTATGGTCGTAAGTGCCGTACACCGTTATTTTGGACTGAGCTTAGTGAAAGTAAAATCTTCGGGGTTGATTTAATTAAGGATCTTGAAAGCGAAAAATAAAGATAATCCGTGAAAGTTTGAAAGCGACTTGGATCGTCGTAAGTCGTATCACGATTTGAAACGGAAAGACATTGAATATCAGGTTGGAGACAAGGTGTTTCTTAAAGTTTCACCTTGGAAAAAGGTAATCAGATTCGGCCGTAAAGGCAAATTGAGTCCGAGGTTCATCGGGCCGTACGAGATATCCGAATGAATTGGGCCAGTTGCATATCGATTGATTTTACCCCCTGAACTTGAGAAGATTCACAATGTTTTTCATGTCTCAATGCTTCGACGTTATAGATCTGATCCATCCCACATAATTAATCCATTAGAAATTGAAATTCAACCTGATTTGAGTTACGAGGAAGAACCGGTTCGTATTCTGGCGCATGAAGTAAAAGAATTACGAAATAAGAAAATTCCTTTAGTAAAAGTACTGTGGGTTAAACACGGGGATGAAGAAGCTACTTGGGAACTTGAAGACACTATGAAGGATCGATATCCTAACATATTCACGGGTAAGATTTTCGGGGACGAAAAAATTCTTTAAGTGGGGGAGAGTTGTGACAACCCTAATTTGACCCTAGTCGAAAAGTGGTTTCGGGACCATAAAAACCGAGTCTTAAATAAATAAAATTTTTTATTTCATGGTTATGATGTGAGTAAATGCATGTGTGAAAGTTTCGTACGTTAATTTGGTCAATTGTATGTGAAATTATTAAAATGGTCAATTGTATGTGAAATTATTAAAATGGACTTATATGAAACAAATTAGAAGGTGATAGGATAATTTAACAAGGATCAATTAGTGCATGAATAGATAAATGTGGTTTTGCATGTCAAATTTTCTTTTTTTACAATTAGTGGCCGGCCATGAAATGATGATATCCACTAAGTTAGATTAAATACAATTTTAAATTATATTTGAGAAAATAATAATATGAGTAAAAGAAAAAAAAAAAAGAGAAAGATGTTCATCTTTGTTCTTCCTTAGCCGAAAACAAAGAAAAAGGAAAGGAAAGAAAAAAATTTAAGATATTCGGCCATGCTTGTAGCTAGCAGGAGGTATGTTTGGTTTTATCTTTTGAAATTCATGCATGTTTTAATTTGCTAGCTTGAATTCTACTTAGCCCATGGTTTAATTTTTTTTTTTTTTTTGTAATTGATAGAAATGAATTCGGCCATGGATGTTGTACTCTTTGATTAGTGTTTTGATGTTGTGATGATGGAGCATGAAAATGGTTAATTGTGAATGTGTTATAAATGGGGATTAGATGTGAATTTGGGTGAATTAGCAAATGATGAATTTTGGTAATTTGATGGAATGTTCGGCTATGAGATGGATATGAAGAAATGCTTTAAATTTCTTTGTTGAATGTGGTAGGAAATGAGAGTTTATGTTTGATTATTGAGAGTTGAATTTAAATGATAAATGATTCGTGTTTATGGTATGAACAAATGTGTAAATTCGCTAGTTTAGGATTATTCAGCCAAGTGATTAATTGGTAGAAATTAAGGGTTAAATGAAATGAAATTTACATTATATAAGAGTATGTATATTCGGCCACATGAATTAATATATATAGGTGAAGTCAAATTTGATTATGTGTAAATGGCCATAAAGGGTACATGTTGTGAAATGTACTTAAATTCTTTAAAATTGATTAAGTGAGTGATGTTGGTTTAATTGATTAAATTTGAATAATGAGTATGAACCTTGAAATGAAATAAGTCCTAGACTATGTTACTTTGGAGGTTAGAATGCATTCGACTTTGAGATCACTTGTATTAAGTAATTAAAGTACTAATGTTGAACAAGAATGATTGATTTCATATATATATATGCATATTCGGCCATCAAAGTAAGAGCATAGGTGATGTTGAGTCTAAGTTTTGCACATACGGCTATATATATATATATATATATTTATATAAATGTATCTCCATTCATGATATCACTTTTGGACTATATACATAAAAATTTTGACTAGAAATGAGTAGTTAGCAAGAGTGGTTGCCGAATGTCAAATTAAATATATATATGCATGTGTGATCGGATTATTGATAGTAGGGTGATAGCATGTAGTTATTAGCTAAATAGCTCAAAAATATATGGTAGGAAAATAAGAATTAATCATGTATCTCTTATGAGATGAAATCATTAATATTTTGATATAAATATTTAACAAGACGGTTAAACTAGTTAACTTATTGATTTAGCTCAAGAAGTTAAAGGAGGAGAATCAAGCAAAGGCAAAAGAAAGGACATCGAATAGCCGAGTTGGAACCGTTCTACCCAACACAAAGTTAGTTATTAAGCACAAATTTTGTATTGAATTGTATAATCATAATACCTATGTATGTTGCCGAATGGAAGTATATATATAAATGCTTGTAGTATCAAAATTATCGAGTATAAAAAAAAAAGTGAGAGGTATTGAGTTGTTGATCTCGGCACTAAGTGTGCGGGTATAAACATTTACGATAATGAGGTAAGCACTAAGTGTGCGAGTTCGATTATAAAGCACTAAGTGTGCGAGTTCGATTATTAAGCACTAAGTGTGCGAGTATGATTAATAAGCACTAAGTGTGCGGACTTACTATGTATTTTCGAATAATTATGAATGTTCAATGTGTGACTTTATCGAGTAAATCATGGACAGTGAGATGAGTAGATACTTTGAATTCATGAGGAGTAGATGTTATGTTTATATCTGGAACTGAGCTTGGTAAGTCCTGAACCTATGTGATGATTATATTTAAAGTGAAGAACATAAGATCAAGGTGGTATGGATGAGATGCTAATATTACTATAAACTAAACAAAAACAAAATGATATGTAGTAATGCATCGAGGATCGTATAAAATATCATATGAGATGACAATGAGGACTTGGTTATTTGAGAACTGGTAATGATAAAAGTGTGTGAAATTATAGCGTAGACGGTATGAATAGAGTACCTAATCTTGTAATATTTGTTTTTTTTTTCTTTCATGCCCTTTTAAATGGACGGTAGTGCAATGCTTATAACTTACGGAGTTTTATACTCATTGTTGTGTTTGTTTGTCACTTATTTAGGTTCCTTCGATCCACTTTTGTATGCCCGGGACCATCGTCAAAGTCATCACACCATCCTACAACGTTTTGGTTTTTTTTTTTTTTTTGTTTTTTTGTTTAGTCGAATTCAAGTGAACATTACGGCATGTATAGGTTAAACTGTATCTCGTTCAAAGCTGAATGTGTAAACTTCGGCCATGCTAATATGGTTTAATTACCAAGCTTAATTTGGTCGTGTTTAGTTATGGTTTAAGTCATTTTGGTTAAAAGATTATCTTCTACAAATGAATGTTGTATATAAATTGTCAGGAAAAATTTACATTCTTAGTCGTTTTATTTAATTTGTGAGTTAACGTACTTATATTTTATTTGTAAGTTATGTAAACCTACTTCACTAAAGGACTTAGTATTATGGGTGTTACACTGCTAGTAGTAGGAAAGGACACGAATTTTCAAAAAGATATATGATTTTCAAAGATACTACGAATACACAACTTGTTTTAAGAGCTTCCGCCAGAAATATCATTTTAGTGAAAATAATAATGATGATTTAATATGGTTAACATTTTGGCAAATGACTCACATTTTGAGAATGAACGAACGTCTTAAAATTATTTCTTTTAAGATCAACTATTTCACACTTTACGAAAAAAACTACAATGTGACATCGCCAGATTCGGCCATAACGTCCAGGCCGGGTTTGGGGTGTTACATTCTACATTTTTTACCATACAAAGCTTCATATGCACCATTTTAAGACTCACTTGATAACTATTATTGTATGCAAATTCAACCAACGAAAGAAATTTCTCCCAGCTACCCTCAAACTCTAAAATACAACAACGGAGCATATCTTCGAGTACCTGAATCACTCACTCAGACTGACCATCTGTATGTGGATGAAATGTTGTAGTAAAATGGAGTTGAGTACCTAGAGCTCGTGCAATTTACTCCAAAATCGAGAAGTGAACTGTGGATTTCTATCCAAGATAATAGATACTGGCAGACCATGTAGTCTAACAATCTCAAAAACATATAATTCCACCAACTTCTCAAGTGAATAATCTGTATGTACTAGAATGAAATATGCAGATTTAGTCAAAAGATCAACAATAACCCAAATTGTATCTTTCTTTCGCGGAGACAAAGGTAATCCTGATACAAAATCCATCATAATTTGTTCCCATTTCCACTCTAGAATCATCACAGGCTGTAACAGTCTAGAAGGTACCTGATGCTTGGCTTTGACTTGCTGACAAATCAAACAATTCGATACAAACTCTAAAATTTCTCATTTCATACCTGGCCACCAATACATTTGTTTCAAATTATCGTACATTTTATTACTACTAGGGTGTATCAATAAATTACTACTGTGAGTTTCCTGTAAAATCTTCTTAATAACATTAGAATTCCACGAAACACATATTCTATTTCAAAAATACAAACTACCATCAAGATTAACGTGAAATTCTAAATCAAGTGTCTTTTCAATCTCCTCTCGTTTAGCAATCAACTCAGTGTCACTTTCTAAGCGTCACAGATCTATTGAAGAAATGTTTATCTAGTTTTAAATTCTCTTACAATGGAACCATCATCAATCAACATCAAACGAGTATTCAAAGCTCACAAAGCAAATAAAGATTTTCTAATTAAAGCATCAGCAACAACATTAGCTTTTCCTGGATGATAATCGATGATCAAATCATAATCTTTTAGCAGCTCCAACCATCTATGCTGTCACAAATTTAATTCTTTTTGTGATATTAAATACTTCAGGCTTTTGTGATCTGTGAAGATACGACATTTTTCTCCGTACAAATAGTGCCGCTAGATCTTTAATGCAAACACAATAGCTGTAAGCGCAAAATCATGAGTCGGATAGTTTTTCTTGTGCAGATAGTTTTTCTTGCGTGGTTTCGACTTACAAAAAGCATAAGCTATTATTTTTCCTTCTTGCATCAAAATACAACCTAAACCATTCAATGAAGCATCAATAAAAATCACAAACTCCTTGCCGGACTCAAGCTGAATCAACATAGGGGCTTCGGTCAACAACACTTTCAACTTATCAAAACTTTGTTGACACATTTCTGACCATTCAAACTTAACATCTTTCTAAAGTAGCTTCATCAATGGTGAAGAAATCATCAAAAACCCTTTTACAAACCTCTGATAATATCTGGCTAAACCTAAGAAACTTCTAATCTGTGAAACAATCTTCGTAGGTTTCCAGTCCACTATAGCTGATATTTTACTCAAGTCAAGCCAAATAGTGTTTGCCGATACATTGTATCCCAAAAATCCAACTTCTCGAAGCCAGAACTCACAGTTGCTAAATTTAGCATAAAACTATTTCTCGTGCAAAGTCTGCAAAATTATTCTTAAATGTTGCGCATGCTCAATTTCATCTGGGGAATAGATCAAAATATCATTAATGAATACAACTGCAAATCTGTCTAGATACGTTCAGAATATTCTGTTCATCTAATCCAAAAACACAGTAGGTGCATTGCTTAAACCAAATGGCATAACTAAAAATTCATAATGTGCGTACCTAGTTTTAAAAGCAGTCTTAGGCACATCCAAATCTTTAACCCGTAATTGATAATTCCTAGTACGGAGATTAATCTTTGAAAATATTGTCACACCTTTCAATTAATCAAACAAATAATTGATATGTGGCACAGGATATTTGTTTTTTTATCATGGCTTTGTTAAGCTGTCGATAGTCGATACATAATCTCATTGACCCGTCCTTTTTCTTAACAAACAAAAAGGAGTACCCCAGGAAGAAAAACTAGGCCGAAGAAATCCTTTGTCTATCAATCCTTGCCACTATGCTTTCAACTTTTTTAACTCTATAGGTGCCATTCTATACAGAGCTATTGATATCAAAGAAGTTCTCGATACTAATTCAATAGTAAATTCAACCTCACTGACTGGTGGTAACCTAGGTAACTCTTTTGGAAATACATCAAAAAATTCACAAACAGTTGAAACTGACTTTAATTTCAATTCTAAAGACCTGGAATCAAATATATAAGCTAGACACGCCTCACAACCCTTTTTGACATATTTTTGAGCTAACATAGCCGAAAAAATATTAGTTGTACTATCAAATCTATCAGATTCAACTCGGACTATTTCACCATTCTGACATTCCTACAAAATTTGCTTTCGTTTATAATTCACAACAGCATCATGCAGAATCAACCAATCCATACAAGAATTACATTGAACTCATCAAATGGTAATAGCATCAAATCAACCGAAAAGTTGCAATCTCGAATCATTAGGGGACAATTTCTAAAACTTTATAAACTAATACATATTAACCTAAAGCATTTGTTACTTTGATCACAAATTCAATTGACTCATAAGGTATTTTCTTTTTTGACACTAAGGTTATGCATATATATGAGTGCGTTGGCCCTGGGTCAATCAAAGCATTAACATTAGTATTAAAGATAAAAAAAAAATGTATCGATAATCACATCAAGTGCAGAAGCTTCCTCACAAGCTTGAATTGCATAAGCCCTTGCAGTGCCCGAGCCTCAGATCTAATGGTAGAATCTTTCATTCCACCTCGACTATTCCCCGCATTACCACTATTTCTAGATGGTCTCGCTCTCACAGTTTTGTTACTCGAATAAGTGTTCTGAGCTTTCTCCCTATCAGATCTTTTAGGGCAGTCTCGAAAGAAATGGTTATAGGAACCACTTTGAAGCATGACCCATCTTTTAATCTGCACTCTCAAAAATGTCATCTATTGCACTATTGACATTCAGGTTTATTATTTAGAGCACTCCCCACACTCGCTACAGAAGTAACCTGAGTCTTAAATTTGAATGTTGCTTCCATTTATATCTTTCTGAGAATCCTACTATAGTTGATGTACGACAATGAAATTCCTTTGATTTATTTGATGGAGATGAAAATAATTTTCCCATAGGTTATTTTCCAGTGTCACGAGCCTCGAAATCTTCCTTTCTTTTAGCTTTACTAAGTTTTTTAGGTCTATATGCTCGATCTACCAATACCATGAATTCTTTCAATTCTAGAATCCCAACTAACAGTTTGATATCTTCATTTAAACCATCTTCAAACCGAGTACACATAATAGCTTCTGTTGGTATACATTCTCGAGCATACTTGCTAAATTGCACAAATTCTCTTTCATACTCCACTACAGTCACATAACCCTATTTTAACTGAAGGAACTCTTTTTGCTTTTTGTCAAGATACAACTGATTAACATATTTCTTCTTGAATTTTGTCTGAATGAAATCCCAATTCACACAATCCTTTCGTTCCATAGCAATAAAGTATTCCGCCACTAATACGCTGAGTCTTTCAACAAAGATACTGCACATTTAAAATATTCAACGAAAGAACAAGACAATTCATCAAAAACCCTCACAGCATTTTCTAACCAAAATTCAGCATTTTCAGGATCCACTTCAGTTGTTCCATGAAACTCTTTAGCCCCATAATTACAAATTTTATCAACCGGAGGTCTATTCACTCGTATCAGCTCTAAACCTTGAGGAATAGTGGGGACAAGTTGGGGAACTGGAGGGGTAGAGGTCGCTGAGCCATAAGGTTCATTCTAATGAACTCAAAGAACCACTCAAACATCATTTGGAAGAACACTTCTTTCACCTCACTTCCCTAACCCTTAGCTACGGGCCCACTTCTAGCTTCTCCATGAATGGAGGCTTGCGCATTACTATCAACCTCATCGAAATTAGCTCGATTGAATGACATATTTTATCTATATGGAAACATAATTCAATTTGAGTCAGGAGATATCACACTATCATGGGTTATATAATGGCATGACACCATACATGACACGCTAAGTTCAAGAATTGACTAAACCGCAGCTCTGATACCACTAAATGTAACACCCTTAACTCATTTTTGTCTGTAGATTAAGTTTACAGAGCATTACTGAACAAATCAGAATAACATTTTACCTCAAAGCATTAAATAAATTAATTAAAAACCTATCAAAGACATGCATTTGGTCCCTAAATCGAGCCTTCGAAGACCTAAACATAGCTTAGAAGTAATTCAGGACTAATTTGAAACAAAATAGAAGATTTGGAAAAAAGTTAAAAAATTTAAAAATAGGAGTCACACGGCCGTAGGGCTAGGCTGTGTGACATAGCCTAAGCCATGTAACAATCGAACAAAGGGACACACAACCATCTCCCAACTCGTGTCTCCACCCATGTAACTCACTAAGTTAGGTCACACGGTCGTGTAGCCAAGCCATGTGTGTCATACGGCTGTGTTACAACCCATGTCCCAGGCTGTCTAATCCATAAATTGATGTAACAATCCGGTTTAGACCCTAGTCGGAATAGAAGTTTTGGGACCACATATCCGAGTCAAAAAATATTTAAATTCGTGCTTAATATGTATGAATTAGTAGGTGTGAAAGTTTCATGTGAAAATTTAATCGTTTGTGTGTCGATTTAATAAAAAGGACCTAATCGCATAAAATGTAAAAGCTGTGTGCTAGATGTTAAAAGTGCCTTTTTGACTTGGATTTATAATTTTGAGGTCCGTATGTGGTTATTTGACCAAATTTATGATTAAATGACATTAGTGGACATTAGTTGATAGCATATTAATGTTTTAATGTAAGGGTAAATTGGTAATTGACATATTAATGTTAATTAAACTAAACAAAACATGAGAATAGTTCATTATATGTTCATTTTGCTAAAATTCAAAGAACAAAAGAAAGAATAAAAGCTCTTAGGGTTTCAGCACATTGGAAGCTTAATTCGGGTATTTTTTGCTTCAATTTTTGATAATTTCTGCATTTTTGTGATCGTTGCTTAATGTACTATCAAGCCCATGTCTCAATTTCTGATTTTGTTGATGATTTTGAGTTATGCCATTGATGAAACTATGAGCTTTGTGATGTTAGTTGATGAATTATGAAAGATATGTGTTGGGATAACAAATGTTGTCTTTGAATTTTTGATAAAATTGAGTAATTTGGGCTAATTGGTAAAAATGTTATTTTGAGGGACTAAAATGTGAAATAAATGAAATTTATGGACTTGTATGAGAGCTATGAAAATTTTTATAAGCTTGTGTATGAGAAAATTTTGTATATTTTGTGATTTTGTAAATTAAGGACTAAAGTGTCGAAATGTGAAAATGTGAGGGCTAGTTTTCAAAATGCCCTAAATATGTGTCTATGGATTGTTTTGAATGATTTGGTGAATAAAAGGGTTAATTTTGAATACATATAGATCAAGAAAAGAGGAATTCAGATTTAGACCGAGGGAAGTCGAAGATTATAGAGTAGATGATCGAGTCGACAATTCTTAGTACGAGGTAAGTTCGTATGTAAAATATGATGTTATAAGTACATTTTGATGCTTTGTTTAATCATAGATTGTATATACATTTAGTTTGGAAGAGTACGATAATAAATCAATGGTATTTGGCACTAAGTGTGCGATTTAAACTAGCTTTGGCTATATGAGGCACTAAGTGTGCGATACCGAGATAACTTCGGTTAATTAAGATGGCACTAAGTGTGCGAAATTATTATAACTTCGGTTAATGTTTAAAGCACTAAGTGTGCGGATGTTTAAAGCACTAATAATCTTCGGAAAGTCTTAAAATATGTAACGCCCTAATTTTCGGGAATTCTAAAATGTTGGCAAAATTTAAAATTTTCTGTGCTCTGTCTGCTAGGTGTAGGTTTAACTATGTTAGTGGGCCTCTAAAAGGCCCAAGCTTAAGTTAAAACCCGGTAATTTTAGTTAATTTTAATTCCATAAGAAAAAGGGTTCTGGTAAGCTGGGCTTTTAAGTATTAATTGTGTAAAATAAAACACAAGGAAGCAGGTGGCAAAGTGGCATGTGACGCCACTGGGAAGGCTATAAAGGTGGCGTGTGGATGTTAGTGAGGACCCAGGTTCAAATCACAATGAAAGAATATTAAGGGAATTAATTTTTATGTATAGAAAAGGGAAGTAATGGAACTCAAGTAAAAGTCTATCAGGAGGAGTTTGAGTTACTCAGGAGATTGAGCAAGGAGGGGATAAGGGAGAGAATTTAGGAGCGGATTAGAGAGAGCAGAGTTGGCCGAATGGTGGACTCTTGAGGAGCAAGAGTTGGCCGGCCAAGGGTTTCATTAGAGGGCAACATTCGGCTAGGTCATTTGTGATTATAAATTCGCGAAGAGGTGTAAGTTGTGCTTTTTCGACTATTCATCCTCTACTTTTTTTTTTCTCCTCTCTTCATCTACTTTCTTTTTCTTCTTCTTTCCTCCATAGTCGAATCTTCCTACCATCCTGTTCATCTCCTTCTTTTATCAGTTGTTTCTAAACCCTTATAACCGTTCGCCATAAAAGCCGAAATCCCGAAAGCCATATTTCTCTTTGTGCCAAATTCTTATAGCCAAAACCCCTTACTTCTCTTCATCATTCTTGACTGATTCTTTAGTCCTCTAAACCCCAAGTGTCTATCGACAAATCCATTACAAATCTTCATCTTTTCTTCACTGTTACAAAAAGCCGAAAATGCATAGCCATAGGGACATAGCCGAATTCTAAAGGTCACTGAAGGCTCGACTTTTGTTATCATTTGAGGGCTTAGAACTGCATCAGAATCGAGTAGGAACTTAGGGGAGTCGTTGAATAAAGGAATTGGTGGTAATTCTTTCCAACATTAGTCTTTCTTTCGTAGTTTAGAAAAAGCCGAAACCCCTAAGGGTTAGGGAGGCTGTCGATTTGGACTTGTAGCCCTAAGGGGTTGTGGTAACTATATTACTTTGATAATGGTGTGATTTAAAGGCTGCTGACCAAGGGCTTGGACAAATGGAATGATCAGATCTTGATCTAGTCACTACTTTCGACAAAGGTAGGATCACTAGTGCCTAAGGAGTGGTTGGCCGAATATGGTAAGTGGTTCATATGAAGTTCATTTCGGTAGTTAGAATTAACATGGTAGTAATATAATTGTAGGTAGTTCGTGCGTGGTCCTCGTCAATGAAACGTCATAAAATAGGTATGTAACTGACACCCTCTCATAGACTAGATCGGCAAAAGCCGAAAAGCTGAAATACCAAAAATTTAGTATTTTGAGAACTTGCGAGTGTGTGAGTGCTCGTAAGATTAATATTTTGACGTGTATGATAAATTAAAGTGCTAAGACTGTAGAGTGCGCGTTTCTGTGCATTTTGATTTTTTTTCGGCTTAATGGGCCAAAATCAGGGAAATAGGCCAACGGGCCCAATTCGGTAGGAACACTCGGTAAGTGTTTCTGTTAGTATGTATGTAACACCCTGATTTTGGGCCTAGTCAGAATAGTGATGTCGGGACCACAAATTTGAGATAGAAATAATTATTTTATGATTATTTTGAGGTCTATGATATGATTGCATGATTGTGTGAAAATTTCGTGAAGAAATTCTATGCATAAAGTGCTTAATTTGAAGTTAGGGACTAAATTGAATAAGTTGCAAAACTTGCATTCTAGAAGTTTCTAGTATGAAATTGCTTTAAAATATTAATTAGGAGGTCTTAAATAGCAATTTGACCAATTTCTAAGTTATGGACAAAAATTGGACATGGATGGAATTTTTGAAAGTTTAGTAAGTAAGGGCATTTTGGTCATTTGGATATTAAATGAAATAAAATGGGAAAAATAAAGCAAAAATCCATTCATCTTCTTCATGTTGCTGCCGAATTTTACTTGCTACCATAGCTAGGGTTTCTTCAACTTCTAAGCTCAATAGTAAGTGCATTCAAGCCCCGTTTTTAATGTTCTTTACATTTTTTAAATCCTCGTAGCTCGGTTTACCTATTTCTCCCAATATTTTGAGCTAGGGTTTATATTTAAAAATTTACCCATGGATGATATGCATGAATTTTGATGTTTTATGGTAGAATATGAAGTTTGATATTGTGTTAAACAACTTTTGCTAAGTGATTTTTCGTAAAAACAAGTAAAACGGCATAATCGGTAAAAATATCTATTGTTCATAACTATGTGTTAGAGTGAGAATTTGATGTTGCCATAGAAGGGAAAAATGATCAGTATGTCATAAAACACAAGAAAATAGGATGAAGTTTAATTTTCGAGTCTTGGGGCAAAAGTGCAAATATGCAAAAGTTTAGGGGTCAAAATGAAAATTTGTAAAAATATGATTTTTGGACCCGTATGAATAATGTGACTAATTATTAGGCTAAATGTGATATTATAAATGAAGGAAATCGAGATTCGGGCTTAAATCGAGAAAATACAAGGTTATGGACTAAAATAGTAAATTGCCGTTTCTGAATCAAGGTAAGTTCGTACGTTAATAATAATGCAATACCATGCATGAATTGTAATTCTCTATTGATATGGCATAAATTGTATGATTTAATATGTTTAAGAGAAGTTGATGGATGGTATGTATATATATAAAACAAAAATGTAATGCTAGTTGTGTCATGTGAAATTGAATGGAAAATTATTGTTACATGAATTAAACGTTATGGTGCCAAGTTTATGAATTGCTTTTAAAATATGTCTATGGTACATGAAGTGCATTGAATTATCATACATAAATGTGATTTTTATGATTATGGATATTATGAGCAATTGTAAGTTCATATGATTTTTACTAATGCAATGTGTAATTTAATGTTATTGCCTTGATATTAAATGAGATGTAAGTTTATATGTAAGTGATACATCAATTTTACTTGTATTATGACATTTTATAATAATATTGGAAATATGTTTGTTGGTAATTACTTGATTGGAGAAATTGTTGGAAAAGAGAGAGAAATCCCAGTTGAACCTTCGGAAAGATTGGATGATGCAGATGGTATGTAGCTAGGTCACATGTATGGTGCTGAGTGCACATCATGTGTACAAGAGAGCTACGAGACATTATGATGTAGCTAGTTCGCATGGGTGATACTATGTGTACACCATGTAGACAAGAGAGCTACGGGATATATGTAGCTAGGTCGCATGCGTGGTTCCAGGTGAAGGACACCATGTAGACAAGAGAGCTACGAGATAAACTGGCTAGGTCACATGGGTGGTACTAAGTGTTCACCATGTGTACAAGAGAGCCGAACTTTATGATGGGTGGAGCTATGTGCGGAAACCACCAAGTATCGAGGATTGATCCGAAGGGTTCAACGGGAGACTTATTATGTACTGCTTTGTGAGTTTTGTGATGAATAAGTGCAGGAACTTGGTTATGTGAATAATGTGTTCATTAAGTGATCGGATTGTGGTAAGGTTATAAACAAGTAAGTTATACATTAGGATGATTTTATGGTGACCTTGTAATCATGGGCCTATACTTGTGATGTATGAAATGTGGTGAAAATGATTTGTGATATGTATGTTAAAATGAGGTTAATACAAAGAAAGTGTGAAAGAGTGAATTAGCAATAAAATTGTCTTGGACAGCAGCAGTTGCGTGACTTTGAAAATTCACTAAAAATTGTGGAAGTTGAATAAAAATGCAAATGATATATGAAAATAAAGCTTAATGAGTCTATTTTCACATGAAAGAAACAGGGGAAAGAAAAGAATTCTATATTGTGTGATATTTGAATTATTGTGAAACAGAGTCTGAATGAATTCGAGATCCCCTGTTCTGACTTTAGAAATTCACCATAAATTGTAAAAAAATTATTAAGAGTCATACCTTACATGCATGGATTCCTTATTGAGTCTATTTTTAATGGAAACAAAGTTCATGATCGTTGGAATTCTGTACAGGGAGAAATTTGGTTCGAATTACACAGAGGTCAGAGTAGTCGTACTCTGAAATAGGGGAGAATTTAACTAATAAACTGTACTAATTGGCTGAACCAAAAATTCTGAAAATTTTATGGGAGAAATATATATGAATCTAGTTTCAAATAAAATTAACAAAACTAAATTTTGAGTTTTTTAGCTTCAGATATGAATGATTTAGTAACTGTAACTCAATAACACAGCTTAACCTGAATATGTGTAATTGTACAATTATAGTGTTTTATCTTGAAAAGCATGGTAGTAATTACTTATTATTTTCATATGAACTTACTAAGCGTAAAGCTTACCCATCCTCTTCATTTCTTTAGTACTGACAGGTCGGCTCGGGGTTGGAGATCGTCGGAGGCAAAATCACACTATCAAACTAGCATTTTTGGGAGAATTAATTCAAATATTAGAAACATCAAGTGAGTGGCAAGTATAGGAAGTTTGTTTCATGTCATGTATTATTTTTATGATTTGGCTTAGGTATTGGCCTACATTGAGCTTTTGTATATGGCCATGAGATGTGGTCTTCATTCATTGTGGTTTGTAAGTTTAAATTTTGTGCAGAACTTGGTGACCCGATTTTATATGTTTGTGAATGTTTAAGTCCGGTAACGCCTCGAACCCTGTCCCGGAGTCGGATACGGGTAAGGGGTGTTACAATGTAAATGTCTTTGATATGTATGAAAACCCTAAAAGTAGTTAAATTACTAGGATACCCCTATGTATGTAAAATTACCATTATACCCCTAGGTGTAGAATTACCTTTATACCCTTAGGGTTAACTTTGTCTGAAAAGCATGACAATCTAATTTTTGTATGATGTATGCCATGATTGTATATATATGTTGCATGGGGACATGGGTTATATTATGGAGGAAGCGTCCTGGTGGCTATGCCACAAATTATCTGTTCTGGTGGCTCTGCCACATATATCTGTTTTGGTAGCTCTGCCACGATTATCTGTTTCTGGTGACTCTGTCACACTATCTGTTCTGGTAGCCATGCTACATATTTCTGTGGCGTGTAGCGGTTGGGTGGGTCGAGTAGTCTCCCCATATGGTGAAAGGTTGGTATGGGGGTGCATGTGGTTGGATATGGGTTGGGTTTTGCATAAACAT
The DNA here is from genome assembly GCA_025698475.1 of Gossypium anomalum. Taxonomy (NCBI): domain Eukaryota; kingdom Viridiplantae; phylum Streptophyta; class Magnoliopsida; order Malvales; family Malvaceae; genus Gossypium; species Gossypium anomalum. The sequence continues at coordinate 48,678,261 of CM046965.1, forward strand.
GTAATATCTGTTCTGATCTGTCATGGGCCTATGGGCTTTATTCTAAATTCTGTTCTGGGCTAAGGCTAATTTATTCTGTTTCTGTGGTTTGAGTTGATATAGGCTATGGTTGGGTTAATTTACACACTGAGTTTCCCCAAACTCACCCCTTTATTTTCATACACGTAGGTAATCCCCAACCATAGTGGGCTTGGAGCTGTGAGGGATTCAGAGTGGCCACACTTTTCTGCAAATTCGGTTTTCTTCTGGTGAACTGGACCTTCTTTTATTTACGTTTGAGGTTTTTGGGTTTTTAATTGTAATAAGGCCGCTTTAATTATTTTTAATGGGTTTGATAGGTTTTATTAAGATAGATATAATTTATACTTAACCGTCGAATTTAATTAAGCTTAGGGCGCATTCTAAAAAATAGCATTTGATTTCAAAATAACACTACAACAAGCAAAGTTTCCGCAATTAAAATGTTTTCCAAAATTAAGCACTTTTCTTAAAATGGAATTAATCGACTTGGTTTCCTAAAAAAATACACTCGACGTTAAAGTATGGCAATGGCGGTGTGCATGTCTAGGATTGGTTCCGGGGAGAGCTTGGTACTTAAGTAGTCCGATGGACTCACCTCTTCTTTTTCGATTTCCTACCTGGTGCACAGCTTCCATCCACTTTAGCCTATAATGGAAGTATCTTTTAAAACACTAAGATAGTTTTCTAAACCCACAACCATTTTGAATGCTTCGATATGGCACGTCGGATCCAGTCATTCCGTCTAGGCCGGGTCTGGGGTGTTACATTTAGTGGTATCAGAGCCAAGTTACATCAACTCGGCTGTGGAATGGGTTTACAAAAATAGCGATTTTCAGAAATAAATGTGTTATAAAGACTGTAAAACTCTGTTTTCAAAATTTGGATCTTTAGAAGGTGGCACCCGAATCTCCAACTCAAGTCTGTAAGTGTTCTAAATTTTCCTGAATATGTTTTGAACTATCTGTCTGTACTGAAATACTACTAGAGTACTCTAGATAGGATACTATCGAAACCATAGGAAAACTTGATAGGAGACTGAAACTGTAGCTAGACATCGATTCTGCGAAAACCAACTCTGAATTACTAAATCATAAAACATCTGTAATAATCACTGGAATGCTGAAATTAATATATAAAATTCATAAAACAGATAATACGATATGAGTACGCGAGCAGCTCGTGGAAGAGGCCGTGGACGAGGCCAAGATAGTGCTCGAGTAGGAACTGCGTCTTCTGGGCATATACCGATAGCGAAGGCACCGGTACCACTGACAACGAAAGTAGAGTCTCATGATCGTGGTATCGAGGATGACGCCCTATCGCAGGCTATGCTTCATGTTCTAGAAAGGGTGGCTGGGGCAAGTACCGGTAATGGAATTCGAGGATCAATTTTTGAACGAATCTGGGCTAACGGAGCAGAGATCTTTAGGGGCATATCTGGTGTAGCCCCGAATGTGGCAGAATATTGGTTGGAGGCCACAGAGCGAATTATAGATGACTTGGACTGGTCTGTGGAGCAGAAGCTGAAGGGAGCCGTATTGTTGCTGTGAGATGAGGCATATCAGTGGTGTCTCACTGTGAAAGATGGGACCCCAGCTGATAGGGTAACTTGGGAACTGTTTAATACGACTTTTAAAGGGAAGTATGTTGGGGCGAGTTATGTAGACGCCCGTAGGAGGGAATTCTTGAATCTGGTTCAAGGAAATAAGTCAGTTGCGGAGTACGAGGCTGAGTTTCTAAGGTTAAGCTGGTATGCTGTGGGAGTAGTCGCCACAAAGTATGAGCGTAATGTGCGCTTCGAGGATGGACTCAGAGATGAACTTAAGGTGCTGATTGCTCCGTAAAGGGAGCGTGATTTCGCGGTTCTAGTGGAAAAAGCTAAGATAGCTGAGGAGGTGAAGCGTACTGAGAGGCAGAACTGTGAGAAGGATCGGAACCATTTCTGGAGGGATTCCGGACTTTCGAGGGGAGCAAATAAGAATGTTAAAAGGGCGAGAGTGGAGGAGCCAGTTCGAGCAGTTTCGGTGAATGTTGTTAGACCACCAATTTGTGGAGACTGTGGTAAGGTACACTTGGGTGAGTGTAGGAAACGTTCTGTTGCTTGTTTCCGATGCGGATCTATGAAGCATAGAGTTAAGGACTATCCTCAGAGAGTTGACCAGGTTCAGGTTACTGAGCAGAGGGTTGCTCAACCCGCAAGAGGTGGACCACAACCACCGAGAGGACGTGGGCAAGGTAGGGGTAGAAATGGAAATGGTCGAGGCCGAGGGGCACCTGGCAAGGGTGCCAGAAATGCTGAGGCTTGACAGCCAGCGTTGGTGTATGCAGCTCGTCATCATGAGGAGGGTGATGCACTTGACATAATAACTGGTACAGTTTTGGTTTCTAGCATTCCGTATACTGCTTTGGTGGATATTGGATCTACTCATTCCTATGTTGCATGTGCCATATCTGGGTCGTTGGGTGTGCACTCTGAGAAGATTGTGAGTGGGGTATCTGTGCTAAGTCCTTTGGGTCACTCGGTTAGGGTAGACAAACTGTATAGGGATGTACCCTTAGAAACTCAAGGTAGGATTTTTCCTGGAGATCTGATGGAGTTGCCATTCAGAGTGTTTGATCTCATTCTGGGAATGGACTGGCCTGTTAAGCATAAGGAGACTTTAGATTGTGCTGCTAAGGGAATGGTGCTAAGGACCACGGAAGGTGATAAGGTTATGATGATAGGTGAACGAAGGGACTATTTGTCCAATGTGGTGTCAGCTTTGAGAGTCGAAAACTGGATTCGGAAAGGTTGTGAGGCCTATTTGGCATTTGAAAGTCGATCGTGAAGTCGGGGATGATAAAGGGATAAGGTTAGGACCGTAAAAGAGTTCCAAGATGTTTTTTCGGAGGAGCTTCCGGGATTGCCTCCAAATTGAAAAGTCGAGTTTGCACCAGTATCCATCGCACCGTATAGGATGGCACCGAAGGCGTTAGTAGAGCTGAAAGATCAAATTCAAGAGTTGTTGGATAGGGGCTTCATTAGGCCAAGTGTGTCTCCATGGGGAGCACCGGTGCTATTCGTGAAAAAGAAGGATGGGACGATGCGGATGTGTATCGATTATCACCAGTTGAACAAACTGACGATTAAGAATAAGTATCCACTGCCAAGGATTGACGATTTGTTTGACCAACTTAAAAGAGCTTCTGTATTTTCCAAGATCGACCTTCGATCTGGATATAATCAGTTAAGGGTTAAAGAGGCAGATATCCATAAGATGGCATTTAGGACTCGGTATGGTCATTACGAGTTTCTGGTTATGCCATTTGGACTGACAAATGCTCCGGCAGCATTTATGGATCTGATGAATCGTGTGTTCAAACCATTCTTGAATCAGTTCGTAGTCGTCTTTATTGACGATATCCTGGTATATTCTAAAACAGAAGTGAAACATGAAGAGCATCTTCGCATTGTGCTACAAGTGTTAAGGGAGAAGGAACTCTATGCGAAGTTTAGCAAGTGTGAATTCTGGCTGAGGGAGGTAACCTTCTTAGGACATGTGGTCTCTACTGAGGGGATTAAGGTGGACCCTCGTAAGGTTGAAATAATTTTGGAATGGAAGCCACCTAGGTCGGTGTCAAAAATTCGGAGTTTCCTAGGGTTGGCAGGTTACTACAGAAGGTTTGTGGAAGGTTTTTCTGTGATGGTAGCACCTCTGACAAAACTCATAAGGAAAGGAGTAGCATTTGTATGAACTGAGAAGCAGCAGAAAGCTTTTGAGAAGTTGAAGAAAGTTCTGACTGAGGCACCTGTGTTAATTCAACCAGAATCTGGGAAGGATTTTACTGTGTACAGTGAAGCGTCACACGAAGGTTTGGGTTGTGGGTTGATGCAAGAGGGTAAGGTGGTTGCTTATGCATCATGACAGCTTAAGCCTCACGAAGGAAACTATCCTACTCATGATTTGGAGTTGGCAAGAGTGATCTTTGTACTTAAGATTTGGAGACATTACTTGTACGGAGAAAGGTGTATTATTTACATAGGTGTATTATTTACATAGATCATAAGAGTCTTAAGTATTTGCTAACTCAGAAGGAACTGAACCTTAGGCAAAGGAGATGGATTGAGTTGCTTAAGGATTATGACTGTTCGATCGAGTATCACCCAGGCAAGGCTAATATGGTAGCCGGTGCTCTAAGTCGTAGAAGGCAGATTCGATCCGAGAGCAATGTTTGCTCGCCTAAGTCTGTATGATGATGGTAGTCTGTTGGCTGAATTGCAAGTAAGGCCAATCTGGGTGGATCAGATTAAGAAAAAGCAGTTGAGAGATGAGTTTTTGGTTGCTCGTTTCCAACAAGTTAAGGACGGGGAAACTTCTGAATTTGGGCTGAATAGTGAAGGAGTTCTATGTTTTCGAGGAAGAATTTGCGTTCTGAAGGACTCTGACTTGAGGCAATCAATACTTAAGGAAGCTCATGGGGGGCTTTGTGCTATGCATCCTGAAGGAAATAAGTTGTACCACGACTTGCGAGAACTGTATTGGTGGCCTGGGCTTAAACGAGAAGTAACAGAATTCGTGGGGAAATGTCTGACATGCCAGCAAGTGAAAGCTGAGCATCAATTACTTTCTGGATTGTTGCAGCCAGTAAAGAGACCACTATGGAAGTGGGAGATGGTAACCATGGACTTGTGAGTGGGATACCCTTGACACCATCGAAGAAAGACTCGATATGGGTGATTGTGGATAGGTTGACCAAATCGACCCATTTTATACTTGTTCGCACTGACTTTTCACTTCAGAAGTTAGCCAAGTTGTATGTGGCAGAGATTGTGCGACTTCATGGTGTCCCAGTTTTGATTATATCTAACCGAGATCCTAGATTCACATCACGATTTTGGAAAAAGTTGCATGAGGCCTTGGGTACGCGATTGAACTTTAGTACAGCTTTCCATCCCCAAACTGATGGTCAGTCGGAAAGGGTTATTCAGATTCTGGAGGACATGTTGAGGGGATGTGTTATTGACTTCCGAGGGAGTTGGGAGGATTACTTGCCATTGGCAGAATTTGCATACAATAACAGTTACCAGGCGAGTATTCGAATGGCACCATATGAAGCTTTGTATGGGCGAAGGTGTCGTACACCTAGTTGTTGGACCTAACTAGGAGAACGACAGGTTCTTGGACCTGAGTTGGTGGCAGATACCGAGGATAAGGTCAAGTTGATTAGAGATCAGTTAAAAGAGGCATCCGATAGGCAAAAGTCATATGCAAATTTGAAGCGTAAGGAGATTGAGTACTCAGTAGGTGATATGGTATTCTTAAAGGTTTCTTCTTGGAAGAAGATATTAAGGTTTGGTAGGAAGGGCAAGTTGAGTCCATGGTTTATTAGGCCTTATCGGGTTTTGAAGCGAGTAGGCCCAGTGGCTTATCAATTGGAGTTGCCTCCGGAGTTAGACAGGATTCACGATGTTTTTCACGTCTCCATGTTAAGGGGTTATCATTCTGACCCTACTCATGTCGTGCCGGTTGCAAAAATTGAGGTGCAAACTGATTTGACCTTTGAGGAGGAGCCTGTGCAAATATTGGATCGAGATGTTAAGATTCTGAGAAGGAAATCTGTCCCATTAGTAAAGGTGCTTTGGCGTAATCATGGCAGAGAGGAAGCTACTTGGGCGCCAGAAGAGGCGATGCAACAGCAATACCCTCATCTGTTTGGATCAGGTAAATTTCGAGGACGAAATTTCTTTAAGGAGGGTAGAGTTGTAATGCCCCAATTTTTGGGAATTCTAAAATGTTGGCAAAATTTAAAATTTTCTGTGCTCAGTCTACTAGGTGTAGGTTTCACAATGTTAGTAGGCCTCTAGAAGGCCCAAGCTTAAGTTAAAACCCGGTAATTTTAGTTAATTTTAATTCCATAAGAAAAAGCAGTTCTGGTAAGCTGGGCTTTTAAGTATTAATTGTGTAAAATAAAACACAAGGAAGCAAGTGGCAAAGTGGCATGTGACACCACTAGGAAGGCTATAAAGGTGGCGTGTGGATGTTAATGAGGACCCAGGTTCAAATCACGATGAAAGCATATTAAGGGAATTAATTTTTATGTACAGAAAAGGGAAGTAATGGAACTCAAGTAAAAGTCTATCAGGAGGAGTTTGAGTTGCTCAGGAGATTGAGCAATGAGGGGATAAGGGAGGGAATTTAGGAGCTGATTAGAGAGAGCAGAGTTGGCCAAATGGTGGACTCTTGAGGAGCAAGAGTTGGCCGGCTAAGGGTTTCATTAGAGGGCAACATTCGCTAGGTCATTTGACGATTATAAATTCTCGAGAAGGGTAAGTTGTCTTTGTTTTTACGACTATTCATCCTCTACTTTTTCTTTCTCCTCTCTTCATCTACTTTCTTTTTCTTCTTCTTTCCTCCATAGCCGAATCTTCCTACCATCCTGTTCATCTCCATCTTTTATCAGTTGTTTCTAAACCCTCATAACCGTTCACCATAAAAGCCAAAATCCCTAAAGCCATATTTCTATTTGTGCCGAATTCTTATAGCCAAAAACCCTTACTTCTCTTCATCATTCTTGATCGATTCTTTAGTCCTCTAAACCCCAAGTGTCTATCGATAAAGCCATTACAAATCTTCATCTTTTCTTCACAGTTACAAAAAGCTGAAAACGCATAGCCATAGGGACATGGCCGAATTCTAAAGATCACTGAAGGCTCGACTTTTGTTATCATTTGAGGGCTTAGAACTGCATCAAAATTGAGTAGGAACTAAGGGGAATGATTGACTAAAGGAATTGGTGGTAAGTCTCTCCAACATTAGTCTTTCTTTCGTAGTTTAGAAAAGGCCGAAACCCCTAAAGGTTAGGGAGGCTGTCGATTTGGACTTGTAGCCCTAAGGGGTTGTGGTAACTGTATTACTTTGATAATGGTGTGATTTAAAGGCTACTGACCAAGGGCTTGGACAAGTGGAACGATCAGATCTTGATCTAGTAACTACTTTCGACAAAGGTAGGATCACTAGTGCCTAAGGAGTGGTTGGCCGAATATGGTAAGTGGCTAATATGAAGTTCATTTCGGTAGTTAGAATTAACATGGTAGTAATATAATTGTAGGCAGCTCGTTCATGGTCCTCGTTAACAAAATGTCATAAAATAGGTGTGTAACTGACACCCTCTCATAGACTAGATCGGTAAAAGCCGAAAAGCTGAAATACTGAAAAGTCAGTATTTTGAGAACTTGCGAGTGTGCGAGTGCTTGTAAGATTAATATTTTGACGTGTATGATAAATTAAAGTGTTAAGACTGCAGAGTGCACGTTTCTGTACATTTCGATGGTTTTTTTGGGCTTAATGGGCCAAAATCGGGGAAATGGGCCAACGGTCCCAATTCGGTAAGAACACTCGGTAAGTGTTTCTGTTAGTACGTAAATGTCTTTGATATGCATGAAAACCCTAAAAGCAGTTAAATTACTAGGATACCCCTATGTATGTAAAATTACCATTATACCCCTAGGTGTAGAATTACCTTTATACCCCTAGGGTTAACTTTGTCTGAAAAACATGACAATCTGATTTTATATGATGTACGCCATGATTGTATATATATGTTGCATGGGGACATGGGTTATATTATGCAGGAAGCGTCCTGGTGGCTATGCCACAAATTATTTGTTCTGGTGGCTCTACCACATATATACGCTTCGTGGCTCTGCTTTCGATTATCTGCATTCTACAGTGACTCTGTCACACTATCTGTTCTGGCAGCCATGCTGCATATTTCTATGTCGTGTAGCGGTTGGGTAGGTCGAGTAGTCTCCCCACATGGTGAAAGGTTGGTATGGGGGTGCATGTGGTTGGATATGGGTTGGGTTTTGCATAAACATGTAATATCTGTTCTGATCTGTCATGGGCCTAAGGGCTTTATTCTGAATTCTGTTCTGGGCTAAGGCCAATCTATTCTGTTTCTGTGGTTTGAGCTGATATAGGCTATGGTTGGGTTAATTTACACACTGAGTTTCCCCAAACTCACCCCTTTATTTTCATCCATGTAGGTAATCCCCAACCATAGTGGGCTTGGAGCTGTGAGGGATTTGGAGTGGCCACACTTTTCTACAAATTTGGTTTTCTTCTGGTGAACTAGACCTTCTTTTATTTACGTTTGAGGTTTTTGGTTTTTAATTGTAATAAGGCTGCTTTAATTATTTTTAATGGTTTTGATAGGTTTTATTAAGATAGATATAATTTATACTTAACCGTCGAATTTGATTAAGCTTAGGGCGCATTTTCAAAAATAGCATTTGATTTCAAAATAACACGATAACAAGCAAAGCTTCCGCAATTAAAATGTTTTCCAAAATTAAACACTTTTCTTAAAATAGACTTAATCAACTTGGTTTCCTAAAAAAATACACTCGACGTTAAAGTGTGGCAATGGCGGTGTACATGTCTAGGATTGGTTCCGGGGAGAGCTTGGTACTTAAGCAGTCCGATGGACTCACCTCCTCTTTTTCGGTTTCCTACCTGGTGCACAGCTTCCATTTGCTTTAGCCTATAATGAAAGTATCTTTTAAAACACTAAGATAGTTTTCTAACCAACAAACGTTTTGAACGCTTCGATATGGCACGTCGGATCCAGTCATACCGTCTAGGCCGGGTCTAGGGTGTTATAAAATATCCAACAAGAGGTGAGATTGGAAATGAATGAATATGGGAATGTTCAGGTAAGTATAATACCTATGTGATAGATGGTATTATGCATATAAATTTTATTGAATTGGTGTAAACATATGGATGATGTTGGTATAGAATTGATAGATGAGTTGAGAACTTATAAGTACTTATGTGTTGATGTTTCATATTTTATATATTGTTGATGGTTTTGGTACGAGCATACTAAGCTTTTGAAATCTTAATTTGTGTGTGTTTGCATTGTTTTATAGATATCGAAGCTACTATGAGCTCGGGGATCATCCACACTATGGAACCTCATTTTGGTACTTTTGAAAATGTATATTTTGAAGTATGGCATGTATAGGCTAGTTTTTGTGGGATTATGATTTGTGATGTATATATTTAGCCATGTGATTTGGTTAGTTTATGTTTGAACTTATAGTTTGATAATGGTATATGATATGTGATGCCAATGTTCAATTTTGGTATGTTTTTGTTGGACAAAAGAAATGTTAAATGTTGGCAAGTTTTGGTAAGTTTTAGCATGAGATTGAATGATGTATGGAAAGAAATGCTTTGAAATGCTTTTTACATATGTTTTGACATAGATTAGTATGGATTTAGGTGAATATTATATGATACGAATGGCTTATATTTTGGTTTAGAATTTGGCTGAATTGGTTGTACATATATGCTTGTTTTGGTGCTTGTAGGTTGACCCAAATTGGGGTGGCAAATTGGCTATCCAAATGGCCTATTTTTGTCCACACGGGCATAGACACGGGCGTGTGTCCCCTAGGGTACCCTACGAATTAAAGGCAGTATACCCTTTAGTTTTCACACGGCCTAGACACACGGGCGTGTCTATTGATCGTGTGCGGCACACGGGCATGTGGTCAGCCATGTGGCCAAGTCAGTAGCCTCCCTAATTTTCACACGTCTTGGCACAGGGGCTTGTCTTGTGGCCGTGTGGACAAGTCAATATGTATGCCCTGTTTCGCCACGGCTTAGACACACGAGCATGTCTAAGGCTGTATGAGGCACACGGCCTGTTCACATGGGCATCTGACCTTTGAAAAGTTGAAAATTTTTATAAGTTCTGAAACTTTTATATGTTATCGATTTAGTCCTAGATGCATGGATTAGACCTTGTATGCTCGATTTAAGTTCGTATTGAACATGAATGACTAGTATTTATGGAAATGAGATGATCTTTGATATTTGATTGTTCTGAACTGTGTTACGAGTCCAGTAATGCCTCTTAACCTATTCCGAAAATGGTTACAGATTAGAGGTGTTACAATTGACCCTAATTTCAAGCCATTTCAAGGCCAAAACACACGTAACAAATCATCCCATTTGAGCACACATTCAAGAGATTTAAACATCATTCAAACACACCTAAACATACCATTTCAAGCATCTTATTTCATCTAACCAATATGTCATTTAAAGACACCGCTTTTGTACCATAACATCATTAACCAAAACAAGTCAATATTTTCATATTCGAAGCACAAAAACCTAGTTCCTTGACTACAAAATAACATCACATATAACCATTTGCATATCATCACAAGCATACCAACAAAGATCATGTGTTTTAGGTACCTAAAAGTGGCCAAAATGGCCTAAATTGACAAGGCATTAAAAGTCCATAAAACCAAACATAAACTTCAAAAGCATATACATAAAAATTCAACCATTCATATACATACCAATTCAACCATTAACACATTCATGAAATACCATTACAAAAGGTCCTATACATGCCATATATAACCTTGGCCAAAATACTCAAAAACTAGCAAAATGGTTGCTAGATACTATTATTGATCCCTGACAAGCTTCCAATAAGTCGAGCTTTTGATAATCTATAAAAAAAAGGAAAGTAACTACGTAAGCAACTAATGCTTAGTAAGCTTGTGTAAACTCAAACATAACTTTGCATTTAATTAACACAATTTATAGAATAACCATAATGTCATTACCAAGACCATAAGCTTAGTAAAAACCTATACAAGCATCATCAAACTCACAAGTTAATAAGTTCATAAATGATACATATGAATTCAATCATATGGTAAGTAGATTTTCATATACACATCATTTATTACATTAGCCTTTCCATAGATTATGATTCAATACCCCATTGTGCACCTACCATGCCACTCTTTCACTTACCCATTGAACTATCTAGAATTGCATTGGATACTCGAGAATGCTCTCACATAGTGTGCCTTTCATATAATAGTAACATTTCCTTTACAATAGTGCTCACATGATATTTGAAATAGCCCTACTCACATGAGTTGTGGGTCAGAAAGTTAGCTACACAATATTGCTCACACAAACTGTGGAGAATCCACAACAAATGCAATGTAACGCCCCAAAAATCCTGAAACCCAAAAATCCTAAAATCTTGAATTTTTCTTTTTGTGCTTAGCAATCCCGGTTAAGTGTTAATTACACGTTGGTAGGTCTTGGTCAAGGTTTTAGTTTGAATCTAGGGGTAGAAGAAATTATAGTTTAATAAGTAAAAGGACCTTGTTGTCAAGTAGTTGAGCTTTTAAATAAAGATAAGGGAAAATGGCATCAAAAAGCCTTGTGGAAGAGTGGCTAAGTGATGCCACATAGAGTGTAAGGAGGTGGCTTTAGTAGCTAGCAAGGAGATCCAAGGTTCGAATCCTGGCTTAGTATTTTTAGGAGTTAAATTTTGGCCATCTAGAAGGTTAGAAGTGGCATGAAGATGGACTCTAAGGGGAGTGTTCAGGAGAGAAAATTAAGGAAAGGATCAAGGGGTTATCAGGAAGAAAAACGAGGAGATGAGAAGGGGGAAGTAATATAGCCGAATGGGGAATTGAGGGCCAGGCAATTCGGCTATAAGGGCTATAAATAAGTGCCGAATGCAGGGTTGCCAGGCTAGTGCTGAATTTCCTTCACCCTGTTATCGAAAACCCTTTTCCCTAAAAGCTGAAAACCCTTTTGTTTTACTCTCTTTTCTTTGTGTCGATTTCTATTTTTTCTCTACACAATTTTCTTTGTTTCAGTTAGCCGATTCCTTCTTCTACTCTTCCTCTTCAATCTGTACTAAATAAACTTTATTCACCATACTAAGTTTGAAAGCCAAAAAGTCAATTCTTCTAAGGGCCAAATACTCTTCGACCGAATCTAGTGTAAGTGTTTGTTCTTCCAATCAGTTTTGCTAAAAATCTATTACGTTGTTCGTTCCTCACTCTTTCTAATCAACTGTGGTACGGAATTAGTATCGGATCTCAGATCTTAGCTCTCTGCCAAAATTGCTCTTTAGGTGTTTCCGGTTTTGGTAAGTATTCCTCTCCCATTAGATAAGGTGGTCGAATGTTTATAGTTAGGGTAAGGGGGCTTGTGTTGGATACGAGTCACCTACTATTCTGGTTTTAATAAATGAGTTTAATGCAGATCTAAGTAGTACGTGACCAGGGAAAAACTATTAAGGATTGGTGTTCAAGGTTTAGGGCTAAGGAGATCGTATAACGCTTGCTTACCAGGTGTATACATACATTGCGCACACACTATGGATCGGCAAAAGCCGAAATGCCGAAATACCGAAATGCCAAAATACTGAAAAGCTGAAAGTTTGGCTACGGTGGTTTTGCGAGTGCGCGAACACTCGTAAGGGAGAGACTGGTAGGTTTCCTAAGAGCCACGGGCGATTCCGTGGACTTGGGTTGTAATTTGGCCATACAGGTCGGAATGGGCTGAATGGGTCCGATGGGCTGTTGGGCCCACAATAGGCAAAAACTGAATATTGATGCTATGTGATAGGGATTTGTATGTGAGCATGAATATGAATGTGACTGGGCCTAACGGGGCCATGTAAATGTGACTAGGCCTAACGGGCAATATAAATGTGTCTAGGCCTAACGGGCCATATAAATGTGTTTGGGCCTAATGGCCCATATACAAGTGATTTGGGCCTAATGGGCTATATACAAGTGATTTGGGCCTAATGGGCCATATGAATATGATTGGGCTTAATGGGCCAGATACAGGTATGTGAATTTGTTTGGACTTTGTAAGGGGTTTTGGGCCTAGTACATGACAACTACATAAGATTTAATTAAATTTTGTGACCATGGACAACTCAGAGGGTTAAGGTGTGGCAACGGGTATATGCATGTCTAGGATTGGATCTAGGGAGAGCTTGGTACTTAAGCGGTCTTAATGACCCACCTCCTCTTCTTTGGAATCCTACCTGGTGCATAGTATTCATTCATCTTAGCTCGCGGGACTTGTTAACGGGCCAAGGTAAGTAAAAACCATAATTAAGGGAAAATTACCAAAATAGCCCTAAGGGCGAAAATGACCAAAATACCCCTATGTGTTAAATGTAAGTTTATTGAATGTGACATGCCTATTTGCTGCATACATATGATATTCTGCTTAGGTTGTATATGGGATGGGAAATATGGAAGGGAGGAAGTATATGAGGATCGCATGGTTGCTTGACAATCGTGGATCCACCAACGGCTTTTAAAGCCCAATATATAAATGAAGGTAGTTCTGCAACCGGGCTACCATGGTGTGTGGGCTGGGTGGGTCGATTTTATATCCCCACATGGTGTGACGGGGGACGGAGCTGGTGTGCAGTGAATGGATAATTTGGATGGGATTGCATTGCATGATTGATGAATGATGTTTTTTTTTTTGAATGCTTGTTTTCCGTCGAGGGTTGTACACACTGAGTTTGCGAAAACTCACCCCCCTCTTTTATTTTATTTTCAAGTGATGCTTAGTAGAAGGTTTAATGTTTGGAGGGACTCTGGGTGGCCAGCTAGCAAGACAACTTGGACTTGTTTCTCTTTTAAAAGCATATAAGTTCTTTATTTTATTAAGTATTTTTTGGACCGAAATGTAATAAGGCTTCCTTCTTATTATTATGTGGATTATTATCATTTTCATTGTAATTACGAGAAGTTGAACATGGGATTCCTAAATTATAGTATGTTTTCTACGTTTCTGCAACTTATTTTTAAATGATAAAGTTTTCTTAAATCAAATGTTTTAAATAAGGCTTTTGCAACTGAAAGGTGTGTTTATTTTTAGGTTAATTAAGGTTTCTTTTGTTTAAGAAGGGTTTTCAATGAAAACACGGTTTTCGTTAAAACACTTCAATGTGACACGCCAGATTCAGCCATAACGTCTGGGCCGGGTTTGGGGTGTTACATGCAGGATCTCAGCCATTGGTAAGACATTTAAGACCAGCACCCGAAACATGAAATCCCTAATGACATGTCATTCGTATCCTAAGAATTCTTAAGGTTTCATACATCGATACATCTACAATTTCAAGTCTGTTTATATTAACACTGTAACACCCCTCACCTAATTTAATGCCAGAATAGGGTTACATAGCATTATTGGACTATAAAAACAATTAAACCTTTATTTTATATACATTTTCAATTATCAAGCAAATCATCATTCAAATTAAATCACATTGTCCCTAATACAAGCCTATGAGGCCCAAAACATGCATTCGGGGTGGTTCAGGACTAAACCAATAATTTTAGAAACTTTTAGAACACTTAGAAAATTTTCTAAAAAACAGGGGACACATGTCCGTATGGCCTAGCCGTGTCTCTCACATGGCCAAAGACACGCCTGTGTCGCAGACTATGTGGACATTCAAAATGAGAGCACATGGTCATGTCCCAGCCCGTGTCTGATCCTATGTAACTCTTTTACTTGGGTCACACGGTCAACACACACGCTCGTGTGACTAGCCCGTGTGCCCTAAAAATGGCCACACACGCCCGTGTGCCAAGCCGTGTGCTAGGTTGTGCCAAACCTATAGGGTATACTGACTTATGCCACACGCCTATGTTTAAGGCCGTGTGGAGCATACTGACTTGGTTTCTATTTAAACACCAGGGGACACACAGCTGTGTAACTTGACCATGCGTCGCACACGGCTGAGACACACACCTGTGTCTTTGCCCGTGTGGACAAAAATAGGCTATTTACCAAGCTATCTTGCCACCCCAAACTTGCTCACACCTACACAACCAAAATGGCACAAATCATAGCATAAATAAGCATCCAATACAACCACAACCAAGACTAAAACATGCCATTTCAATTCCAACAACTAATATGCTTATAAAATCATGTTTTGCTCATTCAAATCATAACAATTTCACATTCACAAAACATTTATATACCCAATTTCATTTAAGCATTTCTTTGCTTAAAACCACAAACATATCACTATCAATCTCTCCATCATTAGCTACCTTAAACTCTAAACTTCAACAAGTCATTCACAAACAATTATAAACCACATCACCAAGGAACCTTAACACATATATATAGGCATCACTATATTTTCCAAAATAAATCAAAATAAGCCATCTCTTATGGCTATATACCAAACAAAATGCTTATCATATTCAAACCAAACCAAATGGCTAATTTCATTACGAAACTATATATCAAAATGACCAACTCCTATACATGCCATATGATCGAAACTTAGTTTCAAAAGTACCAAAGTGATAGCTGGATAGTGTGATGAAGTCTCTGATGATCCCCGAATCTGAGCTAGCATTGGTATCACTATAAAACACGGAAAAATAAATAATGTAAGCTATAAAGCTTAGTAAGCTCATATGAAAATAATAAGCACGTCTCGCCATTCATTTATTATATCAAATTAAATAACATAATATGCAACAACACATTAATCTCAAGCCAACATGAACTTAACCACATACTTGATCATAAACTCACAGCTTCCTTTGATTCATTGCTCGTATAGATTTCCGAACATACCTATACCGATACGTATCTATTTCACACCATTTCACATCTTCATTATACCCATTGAACCATTCAGAGTAAAAGTCAAATACTCAGGAGTCTCGCACCCTAGGTGCCAATATCATGGCCTGAAGCCAAATCAATAGAGCTCGTACCCGAAGTGCCAATATCATGGCTAGAAGCCAAATCAATGTAACTCGCACTCGAAGTGCTAATATCATGGCCCGAAGCCAAATCAATATAACTCGTACCTGAAGTGCTAGTATCATGGCCCGAAGCCAAATCAATGTAACTTACACCTGAAGTGCTAATATCATGGCCCAAAGCCAAATCAATGTAACTCGTAATGTCATGTCTCTCGTATCCTCATTTATTCCTAAGGTTCAACCAGGTTTTCTAATACCGAATCTTCATCGAATGTGTCTGCAAGTTCGTAATTCAGAATTCATGCAATATCAAAATATTGAAAACACAAATATAGCAATGCTTATTACATACAAACTTACCTCGGATACAAAAACAACAAAACGAGTCGATCAATTCAAAACATTGGTCTTTCTTCGATCTAAGTCTGTATTTCACTTTTCTTGATCTATATGTAAACAAATTTCGCTTATTTAATTATCACTCTATTCAATTTAATCCAAAAACACTCATTAAAGCATATTTACACTTTTGCCCCAAGTATTTCACAGCTTTTACAATTTAGTTCTTATTTCATAAAATCACAAATTCATGCAATTTAACCACAACCCATGTTAGCCGAATTTCAACTAGGTCCCTAGAGCCCATATGTCTCATTTATTTCACATTTTAACCATAAAGTTCCCACATTTCACAATTTAATCACTAATTTGCATTTTCACTAAAAATCACTTAACAAAACTTGTATAACTATCATCAAACATTCATAATCTATTGTTAAACATCAAAATACTCATGTATTCATCAATGAAAACATCTAAAATCTTTAACAATTTTGCAAAATAGTCCCTAGGCTAGCTAGAATAAGTTGCAACAATCACAAAAACATAGAAATCAATAAAAATCGAGTAAAAAATGACTTACATGCACAAGAAGCTTTAGCCAAACCTTAAAACACAAAAATGGAGTTCCTTCTCTTCTATTTCGGTGGACAAATTCATTAAAGAAGATCATAGTTTGTTTTTAATTACTTTATTTTGTTTAATTTATTAAATTACAACATTAACCCTTTTAATTAACTATATAAAATAGTTAATACATGTCCATCTTTGTTCACTTAATTTATAAATGGTTTAATTACTACTTAAGGACCTTTACTTTTAATTTCTATAGCTATTAAGCACCTTTAGCTAATAGAACTCAACTTTTACACTTTACGCGATTTAGTCCTTTTTACTGAATTGAGTACTCAAATAATAAAATTTCTTAACGAAATTTTCACACAAACATACTATCATGCTGTAAATAATAAAATAATAATAAAATTACTATTTTGACTTCAAATTTGTGGTCCCAAAACCACTGTTCTGATTTGACTAATGGGTTGTTACCACTCTCCCACCTTAGGGATTTTTGTCCTCGAAAATCTTACCAGTGAAAAGGTTAGGGTACTATTTTCTCATAACTTGCTCGGCCTCCCACGTGGCTTCTTCGGCACTGTGACATTGCCAAAGTAGTTTCACTAAATTTATGTGTTTATTTGTCAATTCTTTAACCTCACGGGCTAAAATTCTATCGATTCTTCGCTATACGTCATATCAGGTTGAATTTCTATTTCAGTCAGAGAAATGATATGCGATGGATTTGATCGATACCGTCACAACATCAACACATGAAATACATTGTGAATCTTTTCCAATTCTGACAGTAAAGCTAGCTGATATGCCACTAGCCCTATTCTTTTGATGATGTCATACGACCCGATGAAACGCGGACACAATTTGCCATTACGACCAAATCGAAGAGTTTTCTTCCACGACGATACTTTTAGAAATACTTTATCACCAATCTGAAATTCAATGTCTTTTCGTTTCAAATCTGTAACACCCCTAACCTATATTCGTTACCAGATTAGGGTTATGAGACATTACTGTATAAAACCAGTTCAGCACAATCATTCCTCACCTTTCATACACCAAAGTATTAATAAACATTTAAACCTTATCAAATTCAAATATCCACAATTCACTTATTATAAATTCGAATACATGAGTCATAATTCCAATTTAGAAATAATCATACCTTACTGAACATGTATCGCAAATAAGCACATTTCAAACATATATCAAAACCGAAGTGATCATGTTCCATAATTACTAAATTCGAACCAAACTTGTATTTATCAAAAACATATTCACATATTTCATACTTCCAATATCCAATTCCCTATATCCATCATATTAATGCCATTTTCATAATTAAATCATATTCCATTATAAATCATTACACTTCATACTTCGAATATATGCCAATTTCTATCTCATTAATCGTATATCAAACATATAATTTGATAACTTCTGCACAACCTCATAATAAAACCAATTGAATCATATTACATAAATTATTATGCAATCATATATGAAACTTAAATACATTATAACGTGGTCGAACATACTAATGATGTATATATACAAGTGCACAATTCATCCAAAAAAAAATAAAAGCCATACTTAACACTTGAAAACAAATAACACTCCAGTCTGCATCTAATTCATATCTATATTAATATACCTAAACTTCATATTTTATCCTATTAACTAATCTTTATTTTGATCTCACCTTTATCAATATCATAAGCATACCAAATTAAATTAAATATCATATTCGGATTTACAACCACACATGAACATATACTATATTGATATTAGCAACAACTTGACATTTTTAACTATCCATTAAAATTAACCCAAAACATACTTAATCATTACCATTATTTACCATTTGAACCCATACCAAAACAACCAACCAAAATAATCATAAAACATATTCATTACCTACCACTTAGCAACCGAACCTGTTAAGTTAATATACCACATTTCATATTTCCAAAATGAGCTAACTATTAAAATGTCTACTAAAACCAAACTCATTAAACATTTTAATTAAGAACATGTAAAACCAAACTTAAGCAAAACAAGCAAGCCATTTTTTGCATGGCTTTAAATACATACTCATTCAAAATAATTAACTCCAAGACTAATCTATACATGCCACATAACTGAGTCTCAAAACATTATTTACTAAAATGATAACCGGATAGTGTGATCTCGTCTCCATCGACTTCTAACCTGAGCAGATCTCCGAAAATCTATAAACATAGGAAAATCACACAAAATAAGCTTTGAAAGCTTAGTAAGTTATAAGCAAATAAATAACTCAATGACAATAAAAATTCAATTTCCAAACCAATTTATACTATCATAATCATGTTTAATTTCAAACTTATAATTTCTTATAATACATATACTTTCATTTTACCAAATATCCATACATTTAAGATTAATATATCATTCAAATTCCCAAAGCCACAATATCAATAATTAACCGAATATACATAAACTCATATACATATATTCATAGATTGTTTCATAACTATTCTTACTTTATATCATTAAGGCCGTACATAATCATTTATATAAGTTTGCACACAGGTCACAATATGATATCAGTATACTTAACCTTTGGACGAATGTACTGTATCTATTATCAAGGTGACATTCAATTTCAAAACCATAGTACCATTATAAGATCGAATATATTCACACCCATAAACATATATTCTTGAATCAAACTTTAATATCTCATACTTATACTTATCATGTAGCCGAATACACATATGTCCATATCAAGGTATCATACACTATTAAAATCATATTATCAATGCATAAAGCCGAATCTTTAAACATTTGTTTACATATACTCATGTATTAAACCTTAATACCACATAATTACACTTAATTTTGGCTGAATATACTTCACAATTACTCACAAATTCAAACTAACATCATACATATGTTTGTATCACATATCAAATAATCATCTTACCTTATTTTCAAGGAAACAATAAGCTAACTCATACCTGATCATTTAGCTCGTTTAACGTATTCGATTACCACATCAACATAAAGTCTTTTAAGCATAAACTTATAATAATTCACCGGCATAAAGCCTGCTAGGCCTAAGCCTGAATCTCACACCGGTACAAGGCCTGCTAAACTCAAAGTTTGATTTTTATACACCGACAATAAGCCTGCTAGGCATTAAGCCTGATTTAATTCACCAGCACAAGGCTTGCTAGGCTCAAAGCCTAGATACGCCAATAGTTCCTACGAACTTTCAAATATTTTAACTCAGTCGAAACGAATGCATGAACATAGTTACCATGCTTAAACACATTTGGCATTAGCATATAGTAATTCATATATTTCATTTCAACATATATACTTTGCATTTAATTAAAATTAAATACGTCTATTTGCTTATAAACTTACCTCAGACAACGAAAATTGGGACGGGATAACTAGTTGACAACTTTGGTTTTTCCCTGGTCCAAATTCGATTTCTACATTTCTTGATCTAATTCAATACAAATTCAACTTATTTAATCATATATTCAATCAAATTCATCCAAAAACACATAAATAGGCTAATTACAATTTTGCCCCTGACATTTTACATTTTTTATAATTTAGTCCCTATTTCAAAACAACACAAAATACTCAAAATTTCACTATGCCCATGTTAGGCTGAATTTACCTTAGGTCCCTAGCAGCCCATTAATTTCATTTATTTCACATTTTGATCCCTCAATTTACAAATTTCTCAATTTAGTCCTTAATAAGCATTTTTATAAAAAAAATCACTTAATAAAACATGGTAATCTAACATTAAATATTTATTTTTCATCATCAAACAACAAAAACATCAAGCTCTCATCAATGGAAAAGCAAAAAATACACAACCAATTCAAAAATTCAAGCATGGGCTAGCTAGAACACAAAGCAACGATCTCAAAAACGTAAAAATTATTAAAAACGGATAAGAAAATACTCACATGCATAGCCGAATGCTCAAGCTTCCATGGTTGTTCTAAATGTGAATTTTTGATGGTGGAAGGTGATAATGAACCAAAATTTTCTTTTGTTTTATTTAATATTAACTTATTTACTAAATACCAACTTTAACCTTTAAAAATAAAATAAATTTCAACAATGCCAAACCAAATCTTCTACTAACCAAAATAGTGGCCTAATTATCCAATAAGGACTCCCACTTTAATATTCCATAGCTATTAGACACATTTGACTTATAGAACACAACTTTTACACTTTACGCGATTTAGTTGTTTTTGCTCAATTAATTATCGAAACGATAAAATTTTTCAACAAAACTTTAATATCATCTTATTGCCACTCCGTAAATATTTATAAAAATATTTATGACTCAGTTTATAGAAACGAGGTCCCGATACCTCATTTTCTAAAACCACTTGAACTTAATAAATCGCTTATAAAGCCAAAAAAATCACAATATTAAAAACTTTTTTTTAAAATCACAATTAACTCGTAAATATTAAAATAATAATGAAATAAATTTTTTTGTCAGATTGAAGTCCCGAAACCACTGTTTCGATTAACTCTGAAAATGGGTTGTTACAACTCTCCCCCCTTAGGGATTTTTGTCCCCGAAAATCTTACTAGAGAACAGTTTAGTGATTTAATATTACTAGTCTCAATTTTTCACATAGCGTTAGATTTTTCCCAACTTTTCAATTTCGTGAGCTAAGATTTTTGATCTGTTCTTTGCTATGCGTCATATCAAGCTAAGTTTCTTCTTCTGAAAGAGATATTATAGATAAAGGGTCTTTCTGTATCATCACATCATATATGAGAAACACATTATGGGTCTTATCAAGTTCTGATAATAATCTCATTCAGTCCGATGAGTCGCGAACTCAACATCTCTTTATAGCTAAATCGAGAAATTCTACTCCCACTATAATACTTTCACAAGTACTCAGTTTTCTAATTGAAAATTCAATGCTTTTTACATATCAAGCCCACATATATTTTCTGCCAATCTGAAACTGCTTTTAGACGGTCACGAATTACTTTCATTTCTCCTAAGTCTTTCTAATCACATCGGCCCCGGAATTCTTTTCATCAAAATTCGATTCAATACAACAAAGTTCAGTAATTGCAGCCATACCGTACTCATACAATGCTATCTTAATATTCATCTCTTAACTATTATTATACGCAAACTCAACCAATAATAAATGTCTTTTTCAGTTACTTTGAAACTCTAAAACACATTGATACATAAATATTTCAAAAATTTGATTTTCGTTCCTCGATTTCAGTACAATCTCATACTCACAGATTACTGTAATTTCCCTCAGAATTATCATATGAGTTTCAGGTCATATTGCAAAACAACAATGACTAACACCATAAGCAGATTTGCAATCACAGAAACAGATAACTCAGCTGTTTAATCAAAAAAGGAAATCTATACATACTGAGAGACTTCTTCAGACAGTTAACAACGTTTCAAATAACTCTATCTTTTTCAATAACAAAAATAGTTTTGATACAGAATGCATCCACATTCTGTTTCTATAATCAACAAAGTTAGAAATATCATATTTCACACTCGATCATCGATATTATGCCTCAGACTGTTATAATATCAAACACGTATTCATCGCTCAAAAAGTACACAGATGTTTCCCATTCAAAACATCCGAAACTATAATCATTTTCCTCGGATAAGAATCACTTACAGATTCAAAAGTTTTTCAACAATTCAAGCTAACTTTGTTGTGCCAAGTTCGGATCTTTCTCTAACATTAAATATTTTAAACTCTTGTAGTCGTCATATATATCACATAACTCTTTATTCAACTCAAATGAAACTAGAACTGACATTTCGGTTGATAATGTCTTCATGCAAAAGGAAGCTTCAACATTCGAACTAGCTTTAATATACTACCACTTCTCAGATAGAATTGTCCCAATAGATATAATTTTGTATCAAATTTTCAAGAATACAAATTCTTCTTCTAGACTATCCCTGAATTCAAACATGTATGTTCAAAATATATTTCCAATATGGTGGATAAATTCAAACACATATAACTCAATCATCTTTTCAATCAAATAATTCAAGTTAGACTAAATCACTGAATCAGTCTTTTCGAGGAAATCTTTTCTTTTCATTTAACAGAATAACCCAAGCATATCATTATACAGATGCCATAATCATTAAATATAAATCATAATGTTATAATGATACCGATGTCTTACCCATAATAATAGATAATATCCCTGCTGTTGATAAAGCATTTGAACCCAGAAGAAAATCAAATATGATTTGGACAGCAACCAATGCAAAAGCATAACTTTTCTAACTCTGATAATGGTACATGCAGTACTCCCAAATTTTAGAACAAAAATTATGATTATAATAGATATAGCCATTTTTGTCAAATAGATATCTCTTATAGATAATCGCATAGAATCATAAGAAAAACAGAATAGCGAAATTTTCAACATCTGAAGCTCTATAGAATATTGAAAAATTATAACTACATAGATTGATATTAATTCCGATGATATCCCAAAAATTGTTTAGAAAGAACAATGTCACTCATAATGTAACACCCAAACCCGGCCTAGATGTTATGACCGAATCTGACATGCCACATCGAAGCGCTCAAAACATTCCGTGTTACTTAGTTTGGAAAACTTAGTTGGTGTTGTAAAAGATACCTTAAAAGTAGGTTAAAGTGAATGGGAGCTGTGCACCAGGTAGGAAACCAGAAAAAGAGGAGGTGAGTCCATCGAACTGCTTAAGTACCAAGCTCCCTTCGGATCCAATCCTAGACATGCACACCACCATTGCCACACTCTAATCTTCTCGTATAATTTTGAGAAAAACCGTTTGGTTATGTCCATCTTAAGAAAATGATTAAGTTTAAAAACGTTTGCTTAGCGGAGGTCTTACTTGTGATCGTATTATTTTGAAATCATTTTATGTTTCTGAAAACGCGCCCTAGAGCTAGTCTATTTTGTCAATTAACATAAATCATTTCTAACCTAACAGAATATAAATCAAAACCTCAAAAAAAAAAATACTTAAGCGGCCTTATTACACTTAAAACCCAAAGAAAACGTAAATGAAATAAAAGACGTCCAGTTCATCAGGAAGAAACTGAAATGCGGAAACAAGTGGCCACTCCGAATCCCTCACGGCTCCAAGCCCACTATGGTT
Source organism: Gossypium anomalum (assembly GCA_025698475.1). Classification (NCBI taxonomy): domain Eukaryota; kingdom Viridiplantae; phylum Streptophyta; class Magnoliopsida; order Malvales; family Malvaceae; genus Gossypium; species Gossypium anomalum. Next base: position 48,701,990 of record CM046965.1, read on the forward strand.
GGGGATTACCTGCAAAGATGAAAATGGAGGGGTGAGTTTGGGGAAAACTCAGTGTGTAATTATCCCAACCATAGCCTAAATCAGCTCAAACCACAGAGACAGAATATATTGGCCTCACTTGCAACGATTTCAAATCAAAGCCCATAGGCCCGAATGGTCAATGACGGATTCATATCATGCTTATGCAAAAGCCCAACCCATATCCAACCACATACTCCCCCATACCATCCTTTCACCATGTGGGGAGACTACTCGACCCACCCAACCGCTACACGCCATTAAAATATGCAAAGATGGTCGCGGATACGAAAAATGTGACAGAGTCACGGATCTGAATATATGTGGCAAAGCCACGGTATCAGATATATGTGGCATAGCCACCAGGACGCTTCCTCCATAATATCACCCATGTCCCCATGCAACAGATATACATTCATGTCATACATCATACAGAATATCATCAACATGCTTTTCAAACATAATTAATCCTAGGGGTATTTAGGTCATTTTACACCTAGGGGTATAACAGTAATTTTCACACATGAGGGTAGTCTAGTCATTTATCAATACTCGTGGTTTTCATGCATATTTTCACTATCTACATATATTCAGAACTACTTACCGCACATTCTTACCAAGTTGGGCCCGTTGACCCATTAACCGACTTTAGGCCCATTAAGCCCAAAATTTCCAAAACGCACGGATCGGTGCACTTTGCAAACTTACCATCACGGGATACCAGAATTAATAACCCCTTTCCTCTTACGAGCATTCACACACTCGTAAGTTCCCAAAATACCAGCTTTTCGGTATTTCAGCTTTTCGACTTTTGCCGATCTAGTCTATAGAAGGGTATAGATTACACACCTATTTTGCGATTTCCTCGACGAGCTCTACACACGAACTGCCTACAATTGAGTCACTAAAATATTACTCTAAATACCAAAGTAACACCAAGTATTTAGTCCCTTACCACATTCGGCCAGACATGCTTAAAACCCCTATTGCCCTTACCTTGTTGCCGAAAGATGGTTAGCTCCAATGATCCGATTGTTCCACTTGTCCAAGCCCTTGATCAACAGCCTCTTAATCACACTATTACCAAAATAATACTGTCATCACAACCCCTAAGGGCTATAAGTCAAAAAAAAATGACAACCTCCCTAACCTTTTAGGGATTCCGGCTTTTCTTAAAATATGCAAGATAGACTAAGTTGGACAGACTTACCACCGATTCTTCCAGTCAACGTTTCCCCTTAGTTCCTACTTGATTCTGATGTCGTTCCAAGCCCTCAAACGATAACAAAAGTCGAGCCCTCAGTGATCTCAGTATTCGGCTATGTCCCTAGGATGGTGTGGGAGTTTCGGCTTTTTGCAAAAGTGTAGAGAAAGATAAAATATGAGGGTTTTTACTTGTGGTTTTATCGACAGAAACTTGGGGTTTAGAGGTTGAGAGAATCGGCCAAAGATGATGAGAAAAGTAAGAGGTTTGGCTAGGAAAAATCGGTGCAAAAGGAGTCAAGTTTTTAGAATTTTGGAATTTGGGGCTCGGCTTTAGTCTAGAAAGAATTAATGGAAGGAAGGTGGTATAGGGTAGGGTGGCTGAAGGATTCGGCTATGGGGAAAAGAAGAGGAAAAGATGGATAAAGAGAGAAGGTGAAACATAGCAGCAAATGGCACAACTCCCTCCCTAAAGCCGAATTTATACTAGCCCTCTAACCTAGCCGAATTTGCCCCCTTTAAGAATCCCTTGGCCGGCCACCTCTTGCTCTTCAAGAGTCCAATATTCAGCCAACACTATCCTCCTTGATCAGCTCCTAAATCCTCTCCCTTATCCCCTCCTTACTCAATCTCCTGAGCAACTCAAACTCCTCCTGACAGTCTTTCACTTTAGCTCCACTACTTACCTTTTCTGTTCATAAAAATAAATCCCTTGTTTTACTGTTATTGTGGCTTGAACCTGGGTCCTCCTAAGCTTACACACGCCACTTAAAGCATTCCCAGTGGCGTCACTTACCACTTTACCACTTGCTTCCTTGCGTTCCATTTTACACAATTAATTCCTAAAAGCCTAATTTAACAGAACCCCCTTCTCCTGTGGAATTAAAATTAATTAAAACTACCAGTTTTATCCTAAGCTTGGGCCTTCTAGAGGCCCACTATCATAATAAATCCTACACATAACAAGCAGAACACAAAATTTTAATTTTTACAGATTTTTTCAAAGTTCTCGAAAATTGAGGCGTTACACATAAATACTGAAATCCACAGTAACAGAAGTAATATAATCTTCACTTACATTCAACAAAAGAATAGCTAGTAGAAATAGAATATTAGCCTCATACAGATTTTACCAATGATTTTCATATTTACTCAAGGGAATAAATACCAGAGATGGACATAGCAATATCGAACATAACCCAAAAGACCAACCATACTTTCATCTTTTAGTATGTTTAGTTATTGCCCTCATACGATAAGAATTCCTTCTGAAATTAAACAGTCACATATACTTCTGAGGATAAATGTACACATAGAATTTCCAAAAGAAGTCATACTGATTGCCCGACTATAACCGTTGCATTCAACCATCAATACAATTCAAACATTAATCCACTGTCCAATTCTGTCATCAGAAATTCTCACATTATCCCTTCACTAGCAAAAATCAATTCAAAAGAACTTTCAGTTAATACCTTTCTTTAGACAGCATACCTGAATAGATCATTTAATTGGAATTATCTTCTTCTATAACAGTGACTTTACATAATCTGAATAGTCTTCGAAACTATCCCATATCTCTTTTAATATTGTCTTCATTTGCTGATTCATTCTTTTTTTTCTAACCACATTAGAAATCTTTCAAACATGGACTTCTATAACTCCACTCTCATGAGCTTATTCAACCTAAATTTTACAAATTTCATTGTAACATTTTTACGGATAAGGGGGGTGAGCTTAATAAAGCCTCAAATTCAACTCACACATATATATACATACACATATTATCACAATTAACTAATTCATTACTAATTTCACATTCCCAATCATTTAATGAACATTTGCTTTTAATCACTTTTGTTCTTAACACATAGTTCATATGCCATCTCAAATCACTGATTCACAACCAAAGCATTTCGTATAATAATCATAATCCAAATATCATAACTCATACACTCATATAATTATAACATTTATCTATATCAAAACTTCATACTCTTTGATCCCTACCTTTATGAGTTTCAACTCATAACCAACACATTTCCATTCAAACTTTTGAGTACACATTCCGTACTATTAGAATTAGCTTGGTTGGAAACCTTATCTGTCTCATCAAAATAATTTTCATCAGAGTCGAGAGATATCACACTATCACAAGTTAAATGTGGCATGTATAGCTAGACTCACATGCGCTATGGTAGTCCTAGAACCGACTAAACCATAGCTCTGATACTAATCAAATGTAACACCTCTAACCTGTATCCGTTACCACATTAGGGTTATGAGGCATTACTGTATAAAACACAATTCAGCACAATCATTCCTCACCTTTCAACACCAAAGAATTAATAAACATTTAAACCTTATCAAATTTAAATATCCACAATTCACTTATTATAAATTTGAATACATGAGTCATAATTCCAATTTAGAAATAATCATACCTTACTGAATATGTATCGCAAATAAGCACATTTCAAACATATATCAAAACCGAACTGATCATGTTTCATAAATACTAAATTCGAACCAAACTTGTATATATCAAAAACATATTCACATATTTAATACTTCCAATATCCAATTCCCTATATCCATCATATTAATGCCATTTTTATAATTAAATCATATTCCATTATAAATCATTACATTTCATACTTCGAATATATGCCAATTTCTATCTCATTAATCGTATATCAAACATATAATTTGATAACTTCTGCACAACCTCATAATAAAACCAATTGAATCATATTACATAAAATATTATGCAATAACATATGAAACTTAAATACATTATAACGTGGCCGAATATACTAATGATGTATATATACAAGTGCACAATTCATCCCAAAAAAATAAAAGCCATACTTAACACTTGAAAACAAATAACACTCCAGTGTGCATCTAATTCATATCTATATTAATATACCTAAACTTCATATTTTATCCTATTAACTAATCTTTATTTTGATCTCACCATTATCAATATCATAAGCATACCAAATTAAATTAATTATCATATTCGGATTTACAACCACACATGAACATATACCTATATTGATATTAGCAACAACTTGACTTTTTTAACTATCCATTAAAATTAACCCAAAACATACTTAATCATTACCATTATTTACCATTTGAACCCATACCAAAACAACCAACCAAAACAATCATAAAACATATTCATTACTTACCACTTAGCAATCGAACCTGTTAAGTTAATATACCACATTTCACATTTCCAAAATGAGCTAACTATTAATTTGTCTACCAAAACCAAACTTATTAAGAATTTTAATTAAGAACATGTAAAACCAAACTTAAGCATAATAAGCAAGCCATTTTTGCATGGCTTTAAATACATACTCATTTAAAATAATTAACTCCAAGACTAATCTATACATGCCACATAACCGAGTCTCAAAACATTATTTACTGAAATGATAACTGAATAGTATGATGTCATCTCCATCGACTTCCAACCTAAGCAGATCTCTAAAAATCTATAAACATAAGAAAAACACACAGAATAAGCTTTGAAAGCTTAGTAAGCTATAAGCAAATAAATAACTTAATGACAATAACAATTCAATTTCCAAACCAATTTATACTATCATAATCACGTTTAATTTCAAACTTATAATTTCTTATAATACATATACTTTCATTTTACCAAATATCCATACATTTAAGATTAATATATCATTCAAATTCCTAAAGCCACAATATCAATAATTAACCGAATATACATAAACTCATATACATATATTCATAGATCATTTCATAACTATTCTTACTTTATATCATTAAGGCCGTACATAATCATTTGTATAAGTTTGCACACAGGTCACAATATGATATCAGTATACTTAACCTTTGGACGAATGTACTGTATCTATTATCAAGGTGACATTCAATTTCAAAACCATAGTACCATTATAAGATCGAATATATTCACACCCATAAACATATATTCTTGAATCAAACTTTAATATCTCATACTTATACTTATCATGTAGCCGAATATACATATGTCTATATCAAGGTATGATACACTATTAAAATCATATTATCAATGCATAAAGTCGAATCTTTAAACATTTGTTTACATATACTCATGTATTAAACCTTAATACGACATAATTAAACTTAACTTAGGGCCAAATATACTTCACAATTACTCACAAATTCAAACTAACATCATACATATGTTTATATCACATATCAAATAATTAGCTTACCTTATTTTCAAGGAAACAATAAGCTAACTCATACCTGATCATTTAGCTCGTTTAACATATTCGATTACTACATCAGCATAAAGTCTTTTAAGCATAAACTTATAATAATTCATCGGCATAAAGCCTGCTAGGCCTAAGCCTAAATCTTACACCTGTACAAGGCCTGTTAAACTCAAAGTTTGATTTTTATACACTGGCAATAAGCCTGCTAGGCATTAAGACCGATTTAATTCACCAGCACAAGGCTTGCTAGGCTCAAAGCCCGAATATCACTATTATAAAGTTTTCTCATAAACAATTTATATATAAAAAATTTTAGATACTCCATATAGTTTATACGAACTTTCAAATATTTTAACTTTCAAATAAATTTCAAGAATGCCAAACCAAATCTTCCACTAACCAAAATAGTGGCCTAATTATCCAATAAGGACTCCCACTTTAATATTCCATAGCTATTAGTGTGACAGCCCTAATTTGACCCTAGTCGGAAAGTGGTTTCGGGACCACAAAACTGAGTCATAAAAATAATTAACCGTTATATTCTATGTTTATTATATGTGTAAATGCATGTGTGAAAGTTTCATGCTTTGATTTTTTTCATTTGTATGTGAAATTTATAAGATAGGACTCATGTGATAAGACTTGAAAATGTGATAGGTATATTTTAAAGTGCCAAATAATGCATGAATTATTGACATGGGGGACTTGCATGTCAAATGGACCACTTTTAATATAGTGGCCGGCCATAATGATGGTTGATGGATAATTTATGTTTTATTTAAATATTATAATAAGTAATGGCATTATTTTGAAATAAAAATAATTAGTAAAATAAGAAAAAGATGATAAAATATTGGATGTTCATCTTTCTTTCTTCATTACCGAAATTGAGAAAGAAAAATATTGAAGAAGAAGCCAAGGCATTCGGCCATGGTTATCTCAATTTCAAGGTATGTAATGTATTTTTTTTGTAATTGATTATGAAATTAAATTGATAAGTACATAGTATAGTTAACCCATGGTTTAAATTCATGAATCAATGAACATATATCCATTCGGCAAGTGCTAAATTTGTGTTATTTTGATAAGTTTTTTTTGGGAAGATGTTATTTATATGCTAAAGTAGCTTAAATGATGGTTGAATAAGTTGAATTCATTGTTGAGAGGTATGAATTGAAGTTGCCGTATATATATATATGCATTTTGGAAAGAAAATTTTGTTGTTAATTGAGTTTATATATCTATATATATGCACATTCGGTCATGGGGGGATAAGATGAATTTAAAATGTTAAAGATTGTTTTTAAGATTTGTTAAATTATTGTGGTTATTGCCGAATATATGTTTAGTTAAAGAAAATTTTTAAAGTGTTTGTGTTTGTGTATGTGAACTAGATATTTAATGGATATTCGGCAAATAGGGTTATATGTACTTTGGCTATGTGAGCTATGTATTAAGTAAGCTATTTATTTGATATGTATATTCGGTCATTGTTTGGCATGGGTGAAACCTATGTGCAATTTGCTACATTTGATCATGAAATGGAAATTGAATATGAAGGCTAAGTTTGAGTGGTTAGGGCCGAATGGGGTATATAAAATATTAAGGCATGCTATAAATATATATATGTGTATACGTGGTTGTGCATAAAATAAGTAATCGATTAAATTGTGATAGTCACATATAGGTATATATATATATGCCTTATGTATGTACCTTGTGACATAGAGACATTCGGATATACATATATATATATATATACACTGTATATAGTTAAATTCGTGTATATGAAAGCATGGTAAGTTATGTAAATCTTTGTTTGTGTATGCGAATTAGATATTGATATAATAAGCATGAAATCGAGTCATGGCACATTTTATAAAACATAATGCGCATTGAAGTTATATGATTGTCAAATGTGACTATTAAAGAATTAAAGTTGAGTAAGTAATTAAACAAATTCATTTGTTTAAATTTAAAGCTCAAGAGCAAAGAGGAACTAAATCAGATAGGGGAAAGGAGAAAGCGGATGAGTAGCCTATCCGCAACTGTTCAAAATATCTGAGGTAAGTTTTGAGTAATCACCTTTAGTATAAAATTGATGATGCCTTGATATATATATATATATATACTAGATGAATTTTGATTTTTTTGGTTCTATTTGAATTAAGTTGTGTGGTAAATAATCTAAGTATATAACTTATAGTTGAATGGTCAATTCGGGTTAAGCTTGATTAATGAAAGGTATATGTGATATTTATATATGATTATATGATTTTTAAACCGAAATGAAAATGATGGTGTTCATATGAAGCTTATGTCCGAATGTAGCAAATGGCTACTAATATGAAATGTTCCATAAGATGTGTTAGTATATGATTAAATAGGCATGATATTTGATGTGTGTATTCAGGCTTAAAGACCCGCAGGCTATATGCTGGAATTGTATCCAGGCTTAATGACCCGCAGGCTATATGCTGGAATTGTATCTGGGCTTAAAGACCCGCAGGCTATATGCTAGAATTGTATCCAGGCTTAAAGACCCGCAGGCTTCGTGCTGGAATGGTATCCGGGTTAAAGACCCGCAGGCTTGTGCTAGAAATGTGTTTCGAGTTTTAAGACTTGACAGGACTGATGCCAGTAAGTTAAGTAAGATTACGACATTGAATATCCGTGGTAACCATCGTCGAGTAAGTACTATACATATATTTTACATGTTAAGGTACGTATTATGTACACATATGTGAATTGATTTCAAAGTGAATTATTAATATCAAAGAACGATATATCTATATGTGTGGATGAATATGGTATTTAAGAATAATACAATGCCCTATTCAGTCAATGTATGTCATTATATGAAAGTATGTGACTTATAGTAATTGTATGAGACATAGAATATAGTGAAATATGTGCTGGAAATTTCTTGTGTAATCATATATATATATTCGGCCAATTGGCTTTATAACTAGTGTACTTGTGTATATTCGGCCAAGTGAAGTGCAATTAGAATTCGAGTTTTATGATACTCAATGTTCAATTTAAATGACAAGCTTTAATTGTATGAAATGCTTAAAACTTACTAAGCCTCGATAGCTTACTCTGTTTTCTTATTTCTCTGTTTTATAGATTGTTGATTTTGGCCGCCGACTCGGGAATCGTCAGCAGTTCATCATACTATCGATCTTGTTGGTATAGTTATATTTTGGATTCGATGTGGCATGTATAGGTTAGGCTGATGATAACTATGTTTTGAAATTGTAAATATTTTGGCCATACGAAAATGGCGTATAACTTAAATATCAGTATGTATTTTAGCTCGATCTCTGTTTATGTTTATTGACTATGTGAATGAGATAAGTAAATGTTTAGTTCGGTAATACCTCTTAGCCTTAATCCGGTGATCGAATTCGGGTTAGGGGTGTTACAATTAGACACATTTGACTTATAGAACACAACTTTTACACTTTACGCGATTTAGTCCTTTTTGCTCAATTAACTATCGAAATGATAAAATTTTTCAACAAAACTTTAATATCATCTTATTGCCACTCCGTAAATATTTATAAAAATATTTACGACTCGGTTTATAAAAATGAGGTCCCGATACCTCATTTTCTAAAACCTCTTGAACTTAATAAATTGCTTATAAAGCCAAAAAAATCACAATATCAAAAAAAAAAATTTTAAAATCACAATTAACTCGTAAATATTAAAATAATAATGAAATAATTTTTTTGTCAGATTGTGGTCCCGAAACCACTGTTTCGATGAACCCTAAAAATGGGCTGTTACAAAATCCGTGTACCATTTCTGTCGATTTGAAGCTGCTTTTAAACTATCGCGACTTTCTTTCACATTTCTTCAGTCTCTCGAATCAAATCAAGCCAATGAATCATTTTTCTCATTCAGCTCGGTCCAATACAATGAAGTTCGACATTTGCGACCATATAAAGCTTCTACAGTGCCATCTTTATGCTCGATTGAAAGCTGTTATTTTGCGCAAATTCAACCAATGGCAAATATTTCTCCCAGTTGCCTTCAAATTATAAAACACAACAATGAAGCATATCTTCGGGAACCTGAATTACTCTCACAGATTGACTGTTGGTGTAACACCCTGAATTTGGGCCTAGAAGTTTTGGGCCTTGAGCATGGGAGCGGTTGAAGGCAGATTTTAATATTTTGTTGTGCATGTAAATTTCGTTAATGAAGGCTTGTTTTAGTGGTTAATTGTGCTGAGAAGTGTTGGAGAAGTCTTGGGTTCAAACCTGGACTCTAGCAAAAATTTTGGTTTAAGGTGAATCAAACCCTGGGTGTAGTAGGTAAGCCTTAAGAATATTGTTGGAGAAAAGATGACACAAAAAGAAGTGTGCTGTAGTGGCAAGGTGGCGCCACTTAGGGGACAAGGAAGTGACGCCATAGAGGAAGCAAGGGGTCCAAGGTTCAAGTCTTGGCTCTTGCAATATATTTTGGTTTTTCTTTTCAATAAATCTAGAAGCAAGTAGGTGCGCTTTAAAGTTTAATGTGTTGGATTTATGACACAAATGAGTTGGCGGCCTAGTGGTGGTGGCGTGAGTTGGCATATAGGAGGACTTTGGTTCAATCCTTGGCATGCAAAGGTTGATTATTTTGCTATGTTGGGATGGCAAGAGTTGGTGTTGAATTTAAACTCTGATGATGGAGGGATCCCACATCGGTAAGCTAACATAAGAGTGGATACGAAGCTGGCTTTAAATAGAGAGAACCATGAGGAGAGCAAAGGTACCTTTCTTGGCTGATCCCTTTCGCGTTATGGCGTGCTCGTTTGGGTTAGGCATCGGCTAGAAGTGCTCGGAGCGCGGATTAACTCCAGTCTCCTATCAGGTGTGTATTTCTCACTTCTTTGGTTGTAGGATGGCTACTTCGGGCCGCGATGGGCCGAAAGGGGCCATGTGGGCTCAATGGGCCTACGGGCCTAATTAGATAAGTTGTTTGATTGTGTAGTAAATATTGGACTAGGCTAGGTGAATCTCGTATCTGTGGCTAGATTTGGGCTAAAAGGGCCACAAGAGCGTGTGGGCCCATTTGGGCCGAGAAAAGGCTTTAGGCTCATTCGTATTGTTATCCTGTTTAGAATACTTTAGTTTACCAAATTACTGAAAAACCCTCAACTTGTAAAATTACCAAAATACCCCCTGGTTTGTAAAATTACCAAAATGCCCTTGGTTTGTAAAATTACTGAAATACCCTCTGTAGGGTAGAATTACCAAAATACCCCCAGTAGGGTAGAATTACCATTTTGCCCCTAGGGTGTTAAATGACTGCTTTTGCCCTTGTGGGCAAGTGGTGACTTGGACTGTGTGATATAGACAACTTTGGAGGAGCAATGAGGCTTGGAGTATCGACTTGGATAAGCTTGAACCGTATTATTGGACCACTGTGAAGGTAAGCAACTTATGGTCAATAAGGGTTCTTTGGCCAATAAGGTAAGGTGGATTTTGAGTTTGTTAAGCATAACTTGTACGCTAAAAATGGTGATGAATAATTGTAGGACATCGTAAGGGATCTCGTGAGTGATCGTCGCGAATCGTGTGTACCAACACCCTTTCTGTGCTCAAATCGGCAAAAAGCCAGAAAAGCTGAAATTCGGTATTTCATGGGCTTGTGAGTATGCGAATGCTCTCAAGTCATAGACTAATGGTTAGATTCGGCATCGCAAAGTGGTAAGTTGGTTGTGTGCGAAAATACGTGAACATCGGTAAGTGGGCCTCGATGGGCCAAAATCGGGCCCAATGGGCTTACGGACCAATATGGGTAAGAGATGGGCAAATCGGCCTGTTAGTTAGTTGGTAGACTCGAATTGCTTTTAACTGTTAAAAGTTACTGAAATAACCTGTGTAGATGTGTAAGTTTACGAATGTACCCCTAAAGGGCAAAAATTACCGATATGCCCTTAGGGTTTATATTGACTAAAATGCATGATTGATAAATCTTCGTATTCTCGCATGATATGCTTTCATTAATGTCATTGCATGGGATTGGGATATTGATGGAGGAAGTGTTTAAAGTGGTTCATCCACGTACTGGAGGCTTTGCCTCACCTTACTGATAACTGAGCAGCAATGCTGCAACTGTGGAGTGTAGGGTTGGGTGGGTTGAGATATTCCCCACATGGAGTGTAGGGTGATGTGCGGGGTGTGTAGCGGTTGGTGGGTTGAGTAGTCTCCCCAAACGGGATTGCATTCATTGTTATTACTGTTACACGTATTACTGAATTGGGCCTATGGGCCGCACTGTTCTGAAAAAGGGCTAAGGCCTTGTTACTGTATTCTGAAAAGGGCTTCGGTCCACTGTGTACTGTTATCTGAGTAGGGCTTAGGCCCAATGGGCTCGAGCTGATTTGGGCTTTGGATGGGTTTCTGTATACACTGAGTTTCCCCAAACTCACCCCTTTTCTTTCCATCCTTGCAGGTGAGCCCTAATTGGTGGACTTGGAGCTGGGCGGGATTCAGAGTGGCCATGAGGAACAATTCTGGATTTTAAGTTAGATCGCACTTCTTTTATTTTTAATTATTTTTATATTAAGGTTGTAATAAGGCCGCTCATTAAATTATTTCAACTATGGATTATTGAACTGGTTAGCACTAGGACGCGTTTTTTTAAGAAACTAAATGTTTTCAAAATATCTCGGTAACGTGAAAAGCTTCCGCAAGACAACTGTTTTCAAAGAAACTAATAACCTAAACCTGACTTAAACATGATTTAATCTTTGTAAACACACAACATGCTTTAAGTGTGGAATTGGATGTGTGCATGTCTAGGATTGGATCCGGGAAGAGCTTGGTACTTAAGCAGTCCAACGTCTGGACTGGGTTTAAGGTGTTACAGTTGGTCTATGGATGAAATAATGTACTAAAATTCAACCTCGTACCCAGATCTTTTTTCAATTTCTTCCAAAATTGTTATGTAAACCTTGGGTCTCTACCTGAAATAATTGAAACTGGCACCCCGTGGAATCTAACAATATTTGAGATGTATAATTCAGCCAATTTATCAAGTGAATAATCTATACGTACCGGAGTGAAATGTGTTGATTTTGTCAGTCAATCAACGACAACCGAAATAGCATCTTTCTTTTTCAGAGACTAGAGCAAACCTGATACAAAATCCATCGTAACTCTATCCAGTTTCTATTCTGGTATCATCACCAGTCGTAGCAATACCGAAGGCACTTGATGTTCAACTTTACCCTACTAACACACCAAACATCTCGATACAAATTCTGAAATGTCACGTTTCATCTCGACCACCAATACAATTGTTTCAAGTCATTGTACATTTTGGTACTCCCCAGGTGAATTGATAGACAACTACTGTGTGCTTCGTTCAGAATTTTCTAAATGAGCTCTGAATTCTTTGGTACACAAATTCTGCCTCGGACCATTAAACAATCATCAGATCTGATCTGGAAGTCTGAATTACTAGTTGATTCACATTGCATTCTTTTGGCTTGTAACTCAGCATCACACTTTTGAGCTTCACAAGTTTATTGAAGAAAAATCGATTTAGCTTTCAACTCTGCTAGAATTGAACCATTATCAGACAAAGATAATTGAGTATTCATCGCTCATAAAGTAAATAACGGTTTTCTACTCAAAGCATCCGCTACTACATTCACTTTCCCAGATGGTAAACAATCATAAACTCATAGTCTTTTAGCAACTCAAGCCATCTTCGCTACCAAAAATTCAAATCTTTCTGATTCATTATATATTTCAAGCTGTTGTGATTAGTAAAGATATGACACTTCTCGCCGTATAAATGATGTCGCCAAATTTTCAATGCAAATACAATAGCGGCCAACTTTAAATCGGTGTCGGATAATTCTTTTCATATGACTTCAACTGTTTGGAGGCGTAAGCTATCACTTTACTTTCTTGCATCAAAACACAACCCAAATCATTCAGTGACGCATCACTAAAAATCACAAACTCTTTACTCGACTCAGGTTGAACCAACACTGGTGCCTCAGTTAACAATGCTTTCAACTATTCGAAACTTTGTTGACATTTCTCGGACCACTCAAACTTCACATATTTTTGTAGCCATCTGGTCATAGGTGTAACAATCATTGAGAACCCTTTAACAAACCGCCGATAGTAGCAAGCCAATCCCAGAAAGCTTCTGACTTCGAATACATTTCTCGCTGGTTTCCAATCAATAATTGTCAAAATCTTGCTCGGATCAACTCGTATGCCTTCCGCTGAAACAATGTGCCCCAGTAATCCAACCTCTGAGAGCCAAAACTCGCATTCACTAAATTTAGCGTACAGTTGCTTACCTCTCAAGTTTGTAGCACAATCTTCAAATGCTCGACATGCTCAGACTCATTTTGAGAATAGATCAGAATATCGCCAATGAATACAACAACAAATCTCTCTAAATACGGTCTAAAAATCCAATTCATCAAATCCATAAAAACTAAAGGAGCATTAGTCAATCTAAAAGGCATAACAAGAAATTCATAATGTTTTTAGCTCGTTCTGAACGTAGATTTTGGCACATCCCAATGTTTAACTCGTAACTGATAGTAGCTAGATCTCAAATCAATCTTCGAAAACAATGTTGCCCTTTTAATTGATCAATTAATTCATCTATTTTCGATAACAGATACTTGTTCTTTATCGTAACCTTATTAAGCTAACGATAGTCAATAAACATTCTCATTGATCTGTCTTTCTTCTTTACAAACAATACTGGCGCACCCCAGGGCAAAAAACTAGGTCGTGCAGAACCTCTATCTGTTAACTTTTGCAACTGAGCTTTCAAATCTTTCAAATATATCGGAGCCATTCTATAAGGAGCTATCGATATTGGTGATGTTCTTGGTAACAACTCAATAGCAAACTCAACTTCTCTGATAACCCAGGCAACTCTTCTAGAAACACATCCGGAAACTCACAGACTATTGGCACTGATTTAATCTTCGATTGAAGCACTTTTGTATCCAGCACATACGCAAGGTAAGCTTCGCAACCTTTTCTCACACATCTCTGAGCTGACATAGACAAAATCACAGCAAGCAATTCACTCTATTCATCTGATTCAATTTAAATGATTTCACTATTCTGATATTTCAATTCAATAGTCTTTCGTCTACAATTCACAATAGCACCATGTAGTATTAACCAATCCATACCCAGAATTATATCAAACTCATCAAATGGTAATAGCATCAACTCAGCCGAAAAATAGTAACCCCAGGTCATTAAAGGATAGTTCTTGCAAACTTTATCAACTAGAACATACTTGCCTAAGGGATTCGATACTTTAATAACAAACTTAGTAGACTCAACAGGCAAATCCTTACTAGACACTAAATTCATATAAATATATGAATGAGTCGATCCAGGATAAATCAATGTAATCACATTAGTGTCATAAAGAGAGAATGCACCGGTGATAACATCAGGTGACGACGTATCTTTGTGAGCGCGAATAACGTAAGCTCTAGTAGGTTCTCTTACTTTAGATCTCATAGTCAAATCTTTTGTCATGCCTCTACTACTGGTCACATTTCCCGCATTTCTCGGTGGCCTCTCTCTAGTGGTTGTGTTACTCGGTCTTACATTTTGGAATTTGTCTTTCTAAACTAACTCAGGACAATCCCAAATAAAATGATCTGGAGAACCACATCTAAAGCAAGCTTTATTACTTTTATTCCAGCATTCTCCAAAATGTCATCTTCCACACTATTGACACTCAGGTTTATTGATTCCCACACTGCCAACACTCGATACTGAAATTGTTTGAGCTTTAAGACTTGGGTATTGTTTTCTACGATCTTTGTTCGAATACTCGATTGAAGCATTTGGACAAGTGTACGAACCTCTGGATTTCTTTGACGAAGATTGATATGGCTTATTCATCGATCTTTTTCTCGAGTCTCTAGCTTCTGAATTTGTTTTTCTCTTTTCTTTGCTAAGATTCTCGGCTTTGCAAGCCTATCAACTGAGACAACAAGTTCTTTCAATTCTAGAATTTCGACTAAAAGTTTAATATCCTCGTTCAACCCATCAACGAACCATTTGCACATGATTTCTTCAGTAGAAACATACTCCCGAGCATACTTAGTCTTACAAATTCTCTTTCATACTCGGTCACAGTCATACGACCCTATTTTAGTTCTAAAAACTCTTTGTGCTTTTGATAGAGAAACCTCTGACTTATGTATTTCTTCCAGAACTCAGTTTGAAAGAATTCCCATGTGACTCTTTCTCTCAATACCATCGATACTAGAGTATTTCACCACTGATACGCTGTGTCTCTCAATAATGAAATAGTACATTTTAAACACTCAACTCGCTTGCACGAAAGTTCATCAAATACCTAGATAGTGATTTCAAGCCAAAATTCAGCTGTCTCGAGATCATCATTAATAGTAGCTCTAAACTCTTCAGCCCTATATTTTCAGATCTTATCAACTGGCGGTTTAATTAATCGTAGAAGTTCCACATCTTGAGGAGCTATGGGAATCAATTGGGGATTAGGTAGGGGTAGAGGTTGTTGAGCAGCCAGATTTGTTCTAACAAACTCCATGAACCACTCATTCACCATTAGGAAAAAAACTTCTGTAGCCTCTCCTCCATGACTACTCTATACGTGTTTAGATTCAGACAGCGCTGCCTCTTGAGTGAGAGCTGGCGTATTACTCTCAACATCATCAGCTACAGCTCGATTGGGATCCATTTACTATACGCAAACATATTTTAAACTGTTAGGAGTCATCACACTATCACAGGTTATATATGGCATGTATAGCTAGACTCTCACATACGCTACGTTAGTCCTAGAATTGACTAAATCGTAGCTTTGATACCAATAAATGTAACACCCCTCACCCATATTCAACGCCAGAATAAGGTTACAGGGCATTACCAGACTATAAAAACAATTAAACCTTCATTTCATATACTTTTTCAATTATCAAGCAATCATCATTCAAATTGAATCACATTGTCTCTAATACAAGCTATGAGGTCTAAAACTTGCATTCAATGTGGTTCGGGACTAAACCGATTATTTTAGAATCTTTTAGAACACTTAGATTTTTTTTAAAAAATAGGGGACACATGTCCGTGTGGCTCAGCTGTGTCTCTCACATGGCCAAAGAAACGCCTGTGTCGCATGAAGAAGATTTGCTAAAGATCTTATCTGGAAAATTAGGAAAATTAAAAGAGTTGAGAAATAAACATGTGCCATTGATGAAAGTCCTATGGCATAGTCATAACATAGAAGAAACTACCTGGGAACTAGAAAAGACAATGAGTTCCTAGTATCCCCACTTCTTTTCAGGTAAATTTTGATGCTTTAAGCCAAAACTCAATATTCAATTGCTTCAACCAGTATAGTATGAGCAATTGAAGCAATCAAAATGTGTTATTAATAAAATGTGAAGCAATCAAAACGTGTTATTTTTAATTTAAAAAAGTTATCATCACCACTAGTACTCAACTGAGTGAGCATTGCTCTCAACTCAAATATTGACTTTTGGCTTAAAGCATCAACTACTATATTCGCTTTCCCGGGATGGTAATCAATTATACAATCATAATTTTTCAGCAACTTAGTCCAGCGATGTTATCTATGATTCAGAGAGCATATATTTGAGACTTTTATGAATCGTATAAATATAGCATTTTTCACCTTACAAGTAGTGTCTCCAGATCTTAAGAGGAAACACCACAATGACTACCTCTAAATTGTGCGTCAGATAATAGTGTTCATGTCACTTCAACTTATGGGACACATACGCAATTACCTTAATATCCTCCATCAGAACACAACCCAAACCATTTAGTGAAGCATCACTGAACACCATATATTCCATCTCTGGTTTAGGAAAAAGGTCAATAACAAAATGGCTTCTATCTTTTTGGGATCAAAACGGATTCCTTTGGTCAAAATAACATGCCCTAGGAAGACAACGTCTAATAATAAGAATTCATATTTGTTAAGTTTTCCATACAGATACTTTTCACGCAACAATTACAACAAAATTCTCAGGTGCTTATCATGTTTTTCCTTTGGGTTCAAATATATCAAGATATCATCAATAAATACCACCACAAGTTGATCCAAATACGACTAAAAATCACGATTCATGAGATCCATGAAAGTTGCATGAGCATTCGTCAGCCCAAGTGGCATCACCAGAAATTCATAGAGACTATATCGAGTACGGAACGTTTTTTTTAGCACATCACTATCTTTCACTTTCAACTGATAATATTTAGATCTCAAGTCAAGCTTGGAGAATATTGTTGCACCTTTCAATAGGTCAAATAGACTATTGATACACAAAAATGGATATTTGCTCTTGATTGTCAACTTTTTCATCTGTCGATAATCAATACAAAGTCACGTCGATCCATCTTTCTTTTTAATAAACAATACTGAAGCTTCTTAAAGCGATATATTGGGATGCATAAAGTCACGGTCCAAGAGATCTTGCAATTGAACTTTCATCTCTTTTAGCCCATTGGCGCTATACGGTATGGAGTAATAAATATATGAGCTATACCCGAGTAAACCTCAATTGCAAATTAAACCTCAAAATCAGCATGTAATCCTAGAAAAATTATTCTAGAAATACATCTATGACCTCACATATTGTCCGGATCTTGGTCATTTGGCATTTATTTGAGTTTGAGTTAATAATATAGGCCAAATCACTCGTAACTTTGATTCAAAAGCTTATTAGCTTGAACTGATGAAATGATACGAGTAGAATCATTCGATCTTGTGCCCCTAATCTCGATGATATCACCTTTAGAATTTATATAGAGAACTTCTTTTTTATAGTAGTCTAATATAACACTATCTCAGTCAACCATTCCATTCACATAATTACATCAAACTCACTAAACGGCATAATAAATAGATCAATTAGGAACTATAACACCCCTAACCCGTATCCGTCGCCGAACTAGGGTTACAGAGCATTACCGAACTTTTCAATTCAAATGAACACAAATTTCAAACATTTCAAATCATATCAATAAACATATCAAAACCAATTCAAATCGTACATATTGTCCCTTGTACAAGCCCTCGAAGCTCTAAAAATGTAATAGAAACAAGTTAGGACTAAATCAGAAACTCGTAGAATTTTTCAGAAAACAGTGAAATTTTTCAACAGTGTAAGGGTCACATGGCTGTGTGGCCAGACCGTGTGGGTATCCGAAGTAGGGACACACAGCCGTGTCCCAGCCCATGTCTGAACCCCTGTAACTCACTGCCTTTGGTTACACGGCCAAGCCACACGCCTGTGTGCCAAGCCGTGTACCCTTCAAAGTAACCTCACACATCTGTGTGCTAGGCTGTGTAACAGCCAGACCTGCAACCCTTTGAAAGCTACAGGGAACACACGACTGAGACACACGCCCGTGTGTCTACCCGTGTGGATGAAAAATAGGCCATTTCAAAGACGTTTTTCTTACCCATTCATGCATATACCTATAACCACTTTTGCAAAATTGAACAAGCCATCAAAATGCATCAAAACCATGCATAGCCAAGCTAGCTAAATATGATACATTTGTATTACAACCAATATGCCAAAAGGCACCTCAATGATAACATATAAACCTATATAACCATGTGCATCGTTTAACCAACAATTATCACTTTAATCACATACCAAGTTCACATCCACAATTACCAAATTTACCATTTAGCAAATAGCATAACTCATATATGCCAATTACATTTTCAGACCAAAATGCACCAAATGTACCATTCAACAACTAGCACTTATAACCATTCATGACACATATAACAAAAGTAGCGAAACACCATATTTAAACATATCACAAGACCATTTATACATGCATTTGAAGTTACAATTCATCTTCAATCATTCAACCATAATAAGCCATAACATCAACCAATTTAAGGCCATTTATATACATGCAAAAAACCAAGCCTTTGGCAACATTCAAAATACCATTATCACAACCAAAACACATAGGCTAAACATTAGTCAAAATACCTATACTTGCCATTATAACCAAATCAAAACATCCCAAAAGTACCGATAGAGTCGATGGATAGTGTGATATAACTCCAACAAGCTTCTAACCCAAATGAGCTTCCGATTCACTATAAGACACAGAAAATAACACAGAATAAGCATATAAGCTTAGTAAGTTTGTATAATATAAAACACAACTTATCAATCGATATATAATAGGTAAGATAAACATGGCACAATCCAACTATACTTGGCCAAAGCTTAAACATGTACACCAA
Organism: Gossypium anomalum; assembly: GCA_025698475.1. Classification (NCBI taxonomy): domain Eukaryota; kingdom Viridiplantae; phylum Streptophyta; class Magnoliopsida; order Malvales; family Malvaceae; genus Gossypium; species Gossypium anomalum. The sequence continues at coordinate 48,721,756 of CM046965.1, forward strand.
ACATGTTAAATATATTAAACATAGAACATGGCCATTAAGAACATGGATGAACACAACATTTATTCATGTAGCATAAATATATCATCCATTTCTATTTTCAATATACCATGTAATATCATTTTAATAAAATTCACATGTATTCACATCTTAGTTCATATCAAACTCTTACCACTTCATTTCTGAATAATGTCCGTTTAACCATATAGAATACTATCAAATACTCAGGACAGCTCATACATAGTGTGCTAACTCATATAACTGTAATCCATCAAATTTTTTACATGTATGCTCACACGAGCTGTGAAAATGGGCACACATGAGCTGTGAAAATAGGCCTGCTCACACGACCTGAGGGCCAGAACGTAGCTACATAATGCTGTACACAAAAGTTGTGGAGTATCTACAACACATGCCTGACCTTAGCCATCAGTAGGATGTTCAGGACCAGCACCTGAATCATGTAATGTAACGCCCCCACGCCCGAGACCGTCGCCGGATTCGAGTATGAGGTGTTACTAAGCTTAACTTAACATTTTTAGAACTTTGGATTATTTGTTTCTACATTCACAGCTTTTAAGCTACTTGCATCACAGTCACAAGAAAAATCATATCTCGAGTTACGAAACTCGAAATCAAGATCTGTAAATTTTTATTGAATCTAGACTCATATACCTATCTACTAATTTTTTTCTAGAATTTTTGGTTGAGCCAATTAGTACAATTTATTAGTTAAAGTTACCCCTGTTTTAGGACTTGACTGGTTTGACCTCTGTTTACTTCGAACCAAATTTCTCTCTGTAAAAAAATTCATATGACTATGAGGTTTATTTCTAATAAAACTAGACTCAATAAGGATTCTGAGGATATAAAATAAACCACTTAATTATATCTTTACAATTTATAGTGAATTTCTAAAGTTGGAACAGGGGATTCAGAAACTGCTATGACCCTGTTTCACTAAAATTAAAATATCTTTTAACATATAATTCATTTACCTATTTCATTTGTTTCATGTGAAACCAGACATAATAAGCTTCAATTTGATATGTATTTCATCACCAAATTCAATTTATATGATTTTTAGTAAATTTTCAAACTTGCGTCAGTGTTGCTGCAGTATTCTGTTTATGGCAAATTTCATCCCTCTTATGAGTTTTTATGCACTAAGTATCTTAATAATTTTCCTTAACATCAAACATAATCTAAACTAACCATTTTCATAATTTATCATTATCAAACATTTTCTCAACCATTCCATCACCATATCATAAGATCATTTGCACAAAATAGGTATATTGCTATACATGCCATACTTAAATTTACAAGCCATTTACCAAAAGTCTTTCTGATAGTGTGACTGAGCCTTCGACCTATCCCGACTCCTCGAAATGGGCTTGTCCAAAACTACAATGAGTAAGAAGTAGGGAGTAAGCATAAATGCTTAGTAAGTTCATATGCAAATAATAAGTAACATAACAAACGGTCATACCAATCAACATTAGCATGCATCACTAAAACACATATCACATTTCTAATCATTTTTCATCATCTTATCACCTTATCGTGATTGTATCAATACTGAACCCGAGGGTTAAATACATACCTGTCCAAAATATCCATTTCACATCACTTACCAATACGCCTCTCTTTACATCTCGAATATTCCTCCATTTGAGTATAACTTTACCCGTTGAACACATCGGAATATAATTCAGATACATGGATAACTTGCACATAAGTGCCATATATGCAATCAAGCAATCATGTAACCCGCCCATAAGCGAACTCAGACTCAACTCAACGAGCTCGGATGCCTAGTTACATCTCACGAACTCGGACTCAACTCAACGAGTTCGGACATTCGCATCCATAAGTGAACTCGGACTCAACTCAACGAGCTCGGATGCTCAACCATCCTAGTGACATGTCACTTGTATCCTAATCTATTCCTAAGGTTCGAATGGGATTTCCTCGAACACTTATCCTTGCCGTCTTCCATAGAATGTCGATACCGATACTCGATAGTGTTTCACATTTTCCAAGTATATCACATAATTTACATATTATTTGAAATTAACCACAAAGCATACATTTCATAATAAAATTCAACATCACATATATTTAACATCAATAACTTAAAAATAACAATTATGCTACATTATTTACACATGAACTTACCTTGGTACCAAAATACAAAGATTTTGCAATTTAGTCCACAATCTTTTCTTTTCCTCGATTGAGGTCGATTCCACGTCTTTCTTGATCTAAAATAACACATTTAGCTTATTTAATACTTACATTATCAAATTAATCCTTAACTCAAATTTTGGCAAAAATTATAATTTTACCCCTAAACTTTTACATATTTACATTTTTGCCCTAGGCTCGGGATTAAACTTTATTCCTTATTCTTATGTTTTACAACATGCTGATCACTTTTCTCTTCTATGGCAACATCAAATTCTCACTCTAACATGTACTTGTGACTATTAGGTATTTTTACCAATTAAGCCATTTTACTCGTTGTTGCTTAAAATCGAGTAGTACAAGTTGTCTAATATAATTTAAAACTTCATATTCTATCATAAAACATCAAAATACACAAATTTCACCTATGGGTATTTTTCCAAATATAAACCCTAGGTTAAATTATTGCTAACATAAGCTTAATCGAGTTATCGGGATCTCAAAAACGTAAAGAACATTAAAAACGGGGCTTGGAATCACTTACTATGGAGGTTGGAAGCTTGAAACAAACCCTATCTATGGAGAACCCTTGAAATTTCGGCCTAATGAAGAAGATGGACAAAAATTGGCTTTTAATTTTATTTTTAATTCATTTTAATAACTAAATGACCAAAATGCCCTTACTACTAAACTTTCCAGAAATTCCTTCCATGTCCTAATTTTGTCCATGAACTTAAATTAGTCAAATTTCTATTTAAGACCTCCTAATTAATATTTCAATGCAATTTCATACTAAAAACTTCTAGAATGCAAATTTTGCAACTTATTCGATTTAGTCCCTACTTTCAATTTAAACACTTTAGGCATAGAATTTCTTCACGAAATTTTCACACAATCATGTAATCATATCATAAACCTCAAAATAATTATAAAATAATTATTTCTATCTCAGATTTGTGGTCACGAAACCACTATTCCGATTAGGCCCTAATTCGGGATATTACATGTAAACACTAATGACATGTCATTTGTATCCTATGAATTCTTAAGGTTCAAACAGGGCTCGATAATAGTCGTACGTCATTGGATATGCAACCAGTATGTACGAATAGCAATTCACAATACATGTATAATTCAATTAAAACATATATACACGATTTAATTACACTAACTTACCTTGACGATTAAAAGTAGATACGGAGACAACTAATCTAAAACTTTATATTTTCCTCACTCTAAAGCCGTAGAGGTTTGTCTTGATCAAAACAGATAAATTTAGCTCAATTTAATATGTATTTTATTCAATTTAATTGAAATTTACATTTTAGCAAAATTTCAATTTTGCCCCTATACATATGATTTCTTTTTAATTTAGTCCCTAGCTCAAAAAAATGGAAATTCATGCAATTCATCCTCAACCCACTATAGCTGAATTTCATATAGGTTCCTAGCAAGCCCTATATTTCATTTATTTCATAATTTCACCATGTAAAATTTTCTATTTTTCAATTTAGTTCCTAGTTGGCAATTTCATCAAAAATCATTTAACAAAAGTTGTTATCTATCAACAACTAATCATTTTCCTCCATAAATCATCAAAAATCATACAAATTCATTAATTTCAAAACACTAATAGTTTAATAGTTTCACAAATTAGTCCCCGGGCTAGATAAATTAAGCTACAAGAATCCCAAAAACATAGAATTCATTAAAAATGGAACAAAAATCACTCACATGCAATAGGAATTATGTTGGTCGAACCCTAGCTTCTTCAATGGCTTTCTTTCCTTTGAAATTTTGGTTGAAGATGATGGAAAAGGATATTACATTTACTTTATTTTACTTAATTTGTCATTTATTTACTAATTTACTTTTATAACATTTAAAAACATTACAAATTTCAATAATGCCAAGCCATCATATTCTGCTATCAACATAAATGGTCTAATTACCATATAAGGACTCATACTTTAAGGTTCTATAGCTATTTAATACCTTTAGCTACTAGAACTCAACTTTGCACCTTATGCAATTTAGTCCTTTTTATCAAATTAAGCATGCAAACGGTAAAATTTCTTAACGAAATTTTTATACAATACTACTATCATGCTGTAAGCAATAGAATAATAATAAAATTAATATTTCAACATCGAATTTGTGGTCTTGAAACCACTATTCCAATTTCACTGAAAATAGGTTGTTACAACTCTCCCCTATAAAGGAATTTTTGTCTCTGGAAATCTTACTAGAAAAGAGATTCGGATATTGCTTTCTCATAGCTTCCTCGGGCTCCTAGGTGGCTTCTTCTATCCCATGCCATTTCCAAAGAATCTTTACTAAAGCTATGTTCTTGTTTCTCAATTCTTTAACTTCACGAGCCAGAATTATGATCGGTTCCTCACTATAACAGCCCGTTTTTCAGTTGTGTCAAAAATTGTGGTTTCGAGGCCACCAAATCTGACGAGTAAGTTCGTAAATATTATTAGTTAATATTTACAAGTCAAACATGATTTTAAAAAATTTTTTGATGCAGTGATTGTTGTTATATAAGCGATTTATTAAGTTTAAGTAGTAAGACCCTAAGGTCAAGTGCTTTTAGAAAATCAGGTATCGGGACCTTGTTTCTATAAACCAAGCCAGAATTATTTTTATAAGTATTTATAGAGTGTCATTAATGTGGTATTAAAGTTTCGTTGAAAAATTTTAACGTTTCGATGGTTAATTAATTAAAAAGGATTAAATTATAAAAGATGTAAAATTTGATGACTATTTGATTTGAGTGATTAAATGGTTAATTGAATAAAGGAAAATGGACTTAAATGGTAATTAAACCATGGTCAAAGTTTCCAAGTGGTGGTGTTATGATTGAATCCACTAGCTTTTGGATTAATTGTTCTTTTAGTCCTAATTAGTTTAGGATTAAATTGTAAATAAGTTTATTTAGTTAGAATTTAATTTAATTGAAGGACCAATTGCAAAATTAAACCTTCCTTTGATGGTAATTATGCCATATATTTAGGTGATGGACAATTATGGTCATGAAATTGGTGTTTTATTTATTTATTAACCAAGGTTAAAATGGTAATTTGATAAATTAAATTAAAATAAAATAAAAACACCATGGATGTTGAGATGAAGCTTTTGACCATGTTTCGTTTGATGCATGTAAGTCTGTTTTAGCCTTATTTTTAATAATTTTTATGTTTTTGAGATCGTTGCAACTAGGTCCAGCTAGCCCATACCTTCGATTTTGAAACTGTTAAAGATTTTGAATGTTTCCATTGATGAAATTTGTGATTTTATATGTTAAATGATGAATTTGAAAGATTAGTTTTTATTTAAAAGTATTCTATTAAGTGATTTTTTATGAATTTTATAATTAAGGACCAAATTGTTAAAATAGTAAAAATGCAAGGATTAAATGTGAAATTTTTGCATAAATGGGCTGTATTGGATGCCAAAAGTATTCGGCTAGGCTAAATTTTTGGTAAAAATGGTTAATTTGCATGTTTTGGGCTCAGGAAGTAAATTGAATAACAGTAAAACTTTAGGGGCAACTTTGTAAAAATTTCAAAAAGTGACCAAATTGAATGAAATGGATTTTTTATTGTCTAAATTAATATATTGAATGAAATTATTAATTTAGATTAAGACCGGGTGGAAAATCGAGGAAAATAGAAATTTACCAAAATGCCCTTGAACTTTGGTATTTCTGCAATTTAGCCAGGTAAGTTCTTATGGACTTTATTATGTATAATTTTGATTAAATTGAATGTTAATATATGATTTTATTGAAAATGAATCAATATATATATATATATATATATGTTATTATACAAGTTATCATGTTGTAAGACGACGTACGACGATTATTGAGTTCCGTTTGAACCTTAGGAATATATAGGATACAAATGACATGTCATTAGAGTTACAATGTTTTGGGTGCTAGTCCTGAACATCCTACCGGTGGATGAGTTTCTAGCATGTGTAGCGGTTACATGGCTGCTTGTGCGAGCAGTACCTTGTAGCTACGTTCCAACTTACACTTGTGTGAGCAGACCCAGGTTACCATGTTTTGGGTGCTGGTCTTAAATATCCTATCGATGGCTGTGGTCCAGCATTAGTTGCGAATGTTCAATAGCTTGTGTGAGTAACATCGTGTAGCTTACATTTTGACCGACAGCTTGTGTGAGCAGACCTATTTTACTACTTGTGTGTGCTACGACTATATGTTTAGCACACTTTGTGTGAGCTTTCCCGCATATTCAATATTATTCTAAATAGTTCAATGGGTATGAAAAGGGATGAACCGGTAAGGGTTCCGATTGATTTCACTATGACAATTATAGAAAGGTATGATGTATCGATGATTCAAGTAAAAACATTCATGATTATGAAAAGTATGATTTAAGTGATGCTATGTTTATGTCTTATGCGTTATGCAAATGAAGTGGTAAAGAAAAAGATATGAATTAACACATGAAACTATATGAATATCCTTGATATGTTGATACATGGAAATTATGAAAGTTGAGATAGGTGACAATTTCTAATGGTTCATGTCAAGATGAATGGCTAACTATGTTATTTTTTCCTATGATTTATACCGTGTATGCTAACATGTTTAATGTGGATGCTTAAGCTTATGCCAAGCTTGTGGATATGATTCATGTTTATGATTATGCTTCTACTATGCATATGAAATAGGTAAGAAAAGGGACTGATACAATAAGTGTAACACCCCTCACCCGTATTCAACGCCAGAATAGGGTTACAGAGCATTATCGGACTTATAACACATATAAACATTCATTTCACATATAATTTCACATTTTATGCAAACATTATACAAACTCAAGCACAATGTCTCTAATACGAGCTACGAGGCCCTAAACATGCATTGGGAGTGGTTCGGGACTAAACTAATAACTTTGGAAACTTTCACGAAACCTTGAAAATTTTTCTCAAAACAGGGGACACACGCCCGTGTGGCCCAGCCATGTGTCTCACACTGCCAATAGACACATCGGTGTCACAAGTCGTGTGGACATTCAAAATGGGAGTACATGGCCGTGTCCTAGCCCGTGTCTGACCCTGTGTAACTCTCTAACTTGGGTCACACAGCCAATGCACACGCCTGTGTGACTTGCTCGTGTACCCTAAAAATGGCCATACACACTCGTGAGCCAGCCGTGTGCTAGGTTGTGCCAAACCTATAAGGTATACTAACTTATACCACACGGCCAAGTTACACGCCCGTGTGTGAGGCCATGTGGAGCATCCTGACCTAGTTTCCAAATCCACACCAAAAGACACATGGCCATGTAACATGATCGTATGTCGCACACGACTAAGACACACGCCCGTGTCTCTGCCCATGTGGAAAAAAATAAGCTATTTACCAAGCCAATTTGCCACCTAAATTTGAATGTACCTGCAACACATCAATTTGCACAATCCCATGGCATAAATAGTCATTTAAACCAACCAATTCAAACCTAATTCATGCATATTCTATACCACATTTTCTCAATACACACAAGTTGCAAAATAGACTAGTCCATTCATACTCAAAATCTCATAAACTTAGATAATTAATATGGCTACTTAAAAAGATGCATTCTTTACCTTGATTCACAAACAAATAACATCACCAATATCAACATTCAACTTCCATAATACCAACTATTAATAAGCATCACAAAACCAACCTCAATTTACATAACATAAACTATAGGCACATACACATATACACAAGTAAATTAACTCAAAATAAGCCAACTCTCGTGGCTATTATATACAAACCAAGACCTATACATTTACAAGCCATTTCAAATGGTCAAAATCATTACCAAAACATAACCATCAAAACCAAAGTCCCTATACATGCCATATACTCAAAGCAAAGGCTTAAAGGTACCAAATCGATAGCTTGATAGTGTGATGATGTCTCTGACAATCCCCGAGTTCGAGTTAGCTTTGAATTAACTATAAAACATAGAAATAAACAATGTAAGCTATAAAGCTTAGTAAGCTCATATGAAATAAACTCGATATAATCATAACCATATAATTCAACAATTGATTATAGATACGTGAATTCACATCAACTAACAAACCTTTCAATTACTCATTCATAAAACTATACACTTTCTTTACCATTTCTTCGATTCAAAGCTAATATGGTTTATGCACATACCTATACCATCGTGTACCAATCTCATTCTCAACCACATCATTCATTTACCTGTTGAACCATTCGGAATTGAAGTTGGATACTCAAGAGTCTCACACAATAAGTACCTATACCATGACCTGAAGCCAAATCAAGGTAGCTTATATCTAAAGTACTGATATCATGGCCCGAAGCTAAATCAGTCGATATTTATGGCCTGAAGCCAAATCAATATAACTCACACCCGAAGTGCTAACATCATGGCCCAAAGCCAAATCAATGTTCCATAATGACATGTCATTAACATCCTAATCTATTCATAAGGTTCAACCGGGATTTCTTATGCCAAGTTACTATCGAGTCATTGACGAATTTGTTCGAAGTCGCATATTCATAGTATAAGAAATTTTAGAGCATTTAAAAATACATTTATAATGAAATTTAATGCATACGAACTTACCTCAGATGTGAAAACGACGGAATAAGTCAATTAGTCGATAACTTTAGTTTTCCCCCGATCTAGATCCGAATTTCACTTTTCTTGATCTAAATATATTCAAAATTAACTTATTTAATAATCTCTCTATTCAATTTAATCCCAAACACACATTTAAGCAGATTTACACTTTTACCCCTAGAATTTCACCACTTTTACAATTTAGTCTTTATTAAACAAAATCATAATTTCATGAAATTTCTTTAATACCCATGATAGTAGAATTACTATAATGCCCCTAGCAGGCCACATTTATCAACCTTTCACACATTTAACCACACATTTTCACTTTTTTACAAATAAATCCCTGATTTGCATTTTTACTCAAAATCTCTTTACAGAAAATGTAAATCCAGCAACAAGATTTCATATTTCATCACCAAACATCAAAGAAAACATATTTTCATCAATGGAAACTTTTAAAATCTTTAAAATTTTTGCAAAATAGTCCCTGGGCTAGCTAGAACTAGTTACAACAATCACAAAAACATAGAAATCATTAAAAACGAAACTAAATTCACTCACCAATTGAGCTACCAAGCTTAGTCGAATCATCATGCATCCATGGAGCTCTTTTCTTCTTATTTTTGGTTGAGAAAGTGAAGAAGAAAGATGATACTAGTGTTTGTTTTATTTAATTTAACATTAATTTACCAATTACCAATTTAACCTTATTATACATTCATTAAAAATTCATTAATCACATTCATCTTTGTCCACTCATACTAATATTGGTCTAATTACAACATAAGGACCTTAACTTTAAGGTTCTATAGCTATTAGACACCTTTAGCTAATAGAACACAAGTTTTACACTTTACGCAATTTAGTCCTTTTTATCAAATTAACACATCAAACGATAAAATTTTTAAACAAAATTTTCACACAAACATATTTTCATACTGTAGACATCAAAATAATAATAAAATAAATATTTGGATCTCAGATTTGTGGTTCCAAAATCGCTGTTCTGGTTTGACTAAAAACGAGATGTTATAGTAAGTACGTAATTAGGATGTATTATGATGTTATAAAAAGGTTTAATAAGATAAATGATGTATTCATATGATAGTAAATTGCTTATGCTTTGAGTGAATCTATCGATGTCATAAATAAATACACTAAATTGAGAATTAATAATGTTGTTGAGGCTTATGAAAAGCATTGGGAATGGAAAGGAAAGTAAGTAAATTGAGAGGTGTATAATTTTATAGAAAGATTGATGGTTTTACATTATGTTCCATAAAATCCTTTCATTTTATGAATTATAAATATATGTGACATGAATGAATTTACTCACGAGTTAGTACATATGGTTTGGTAAATCTTGAGGCATTGGTATAGGTTTAGATTTAACCTATAATATTCATTATTGAAATGTAATATTATGCTTATGGTTTATACGAGCTTACGCTTATATGATCATATTTCCTTTACTTTTCAGATTACCGAAAGCTCGATCTGGTTGGAAGCTCGTCGGGGATCTATCACACTATCCAGTGATTATATCAGTAGATTTTGATGTCTTGGCCAAGGTTATATGGCATGTATAGGTGGACTATGTCTAATGTTTAATTGATGAGTTTGGTATATATATGTCGTTTTGGTTGATGATTATGGCATGAAATGTTTCCTTAATTTGAGGTACTTAAGGTACAATTGATAGTTTGTTGTTTTAGTTAATATGGTCAAATTGGTGTATGTTTTGAAATGACCAAAAATTGGTATGGTTGTTATCTATCAATTATGTCATTTTTGGCATGAAAATAGGTTAAGTGATAAGTGGTTAAATATGTACATGTATAGGAGTTTTGGTTTATGTTTTAGCTATTATGTTTTGGCTTGCAGATTTGGTACTTTGAATAGTTGATATGTTGGTATATGTACGTGGTCTTATGATGGAAGTTATGTTGGTATGAAAACATGTAGTTTTCATATATGAATATTGATGCTAATTGTTAAATGGTAAATTTGGTACATTTGGATGTGAATTTGATATGTGAACCAAATGGTAAGGTTTGGTTAAACTATACATATGGTTATCCATGTTTAATTGTAGTGATTGAGGTGTGATCGTCGATTTTCCTGTGATAAGTTTTATAAATTTATAATGAATCGTTCTTGAACTAACTATTATCACGACGTAGGCAAGTGTACCTATCGAACAGTAGTATAGTTTTAGCAAGACCGGATTGTCGAACCTAAAGGACTATGAGTACTAATAATGACTGTCTTCTTATTATCTAGCCGAAGAAAAGCGATTTGTTTTAACTAACTAATTAATTAAACTAAAAACTTGCAGAAAATAGAATTTGGGAAATTACTTTTGGGGAAAGCGATTGATTGAGACAATACCTAAGGAAATATCCAGCTAGACTTTTACTTGTTATTCTGGCTCCGAACCGAACGATTTATTCATTTAACTTGTTCCGTAGAAATCCCTACTGTATATTATTATCCTTCTTGAGACTACCAATGTCTAATCCTTAGGTTGAATAACCGAGAGTTATCTCTAATAACACCCTAAGGTTGCATTAACTCAATCTATGGATTCCCTTATTAGGTTTCACCCTAATCCGGCAAAATCTTGTCACCCTATCTCTAGGTACGTAATCAACTGCGCTTAATTACGACAAAGTTACTCTTAGCCAGGGTCTATTCCTCCTCCAACTAAGAGTAGTAACTTGAAGTGATATCCTGAAATACCAAAACAAGAATTAAGAACACATAATTAAGAACATGCCAAATATTTATCATACGGTTCAGAAATAATAGCAAGGTTTTGTCATAGGTTTCATCCCCCTTAGGTATTTAGGGGTTTAGTTCATAACTAAACAAGAAAACATCTCAGAATAATAATAATTACAAAACATAAAGAAAACCCAAAACTCCGGGAGGGGAAATTAAGGAGAGATATTTAGTCTTGATAGTAGATCCGGCTTCTGAGATGGATCAATCAGCTTCCTTGGAGTAATTCCTTACTCCCTATTCTCTGTTCCCCCTTTCTTCCTCTTCTAGGGTGTATTTATATGCTTTGGAATGCCTAAGAACCCTCAAAAGTGGCCTTTTCTGAATTGGACTTAACTTGGGCTCGGTAGGGACCCGCCCGTGTGCGTTAACTTCAGGCCGTGTTTGAGGTACACGGCCGTGTGTTATACCCGTGTGAATCGTGCTTTAATTCTTCCAAATTGACATGGCCGTGTGATCTACCCGTGTGAAAAGGTCCAGGCTGTGTTGATTTCGTGCTTTGGCCCATTTTCTCTATTTTCGGCCCGTTTCTCATTTCTTTCGTTCTCCTAAGCCTACCTGAGAATAAAACATGAAATTAAGGCATTAGGAGCATCGAATTCACCAAATCTAAGGAGAAATCATTCATAAAATGCGTTAAGCAGGGGTTATAAATATGTATAAATTACAGTTTATCAAATACCCCTACACTTAAGCGTTTGCTTGTCCTCAAGCAAGATCCTCAGATCACAGTTAAAATTTCATTTTTCTCAACTTATAATTCCGATCAATATTATCTCAAATTATCTCATAAGTAATCATACATTGAGAATTCAACTAAAAGAACATTAGAGCTTCAAACATTCTAAATTGAGTATTTTAATCATGAAAAACTTAGGTATCTCCCCTCCCCTAGGTAGTTATCATTGATTTAGAACCTCACAGAGTGTAACATCCTCACTAAAGATTCACTCAAATCACTCGAAGTGTTTAAGGACAATGAAATTAGCACTCATCAATCAATATGAAAAGTTATTACCATGGGCTTGCATAAAAATCAAATCTCCACCACTATAAATCGAGATGATACATCAATCCAAAGGTCTTTAAAGGGTTGTAATGAGGCTTAGTTAGGGGGTGTGGTCACAAGTTGAAAAAAAGGGTTAGAATCGAGATTGACATGAAAAATTACTTAACTAGAAAAAATATTAAATCATCGCTTGCGTACAACAAAGCTTTCTTCTTTGACTATGGAATGAGACTTACAAGCAAAAGATAACTACTGATTTATATACATGGGTTTTTTTTTTTTTAAGAACAAGTTAAATATCATAGATTACTATTAAGAACAAGACATAGTTACGTAATTTATTCAAATCAATTCTCGACAAAAATTAGAGATCAAATTAATTTAAGGGGATTTCAATAATAATGGGTTAATGGTTAATATCGAGGGTGGTACAAGGAATGGCTTATTAGGCTCAAAGGGGTTTACAAAGGTTTAATCGTGGAGGTAGGCTTTTCATGGCATGAGTGGGTTAATCCTAAGTGCCTCTATCATCTTGATATATCAAATCAAATAGTGTGGTTTTGACATGCATAATCAGGCAATTTCTAGAATAACAATTCAATATTGGCTTACTCAAAGAAATAATAAAAGTGAGCATGAAAGAATTAATAAATGCTCAAAAGGCTCAAAAATCTCACAAAAATTATGGCTTTTTGATGTTTCAATCTATGGGATTCAATTCAAGATAATACCTAAATTTGGGGAAACAACCTAAATTTTTAAATTCTTAAAAATCAACTTATCATGCTTGATTTTCTAGTGTCTTAGAGTTTAACAATCAATGAATGAATGCTTATGTTTTAATTCAAGATCTATCAATCAAAATTATCAGTTAATCAAAATTCAACTTAAACATGATATGAGAGATTTACAAGAGAACAAAGCACTATTCAGGGATTTTCAGATAATGAAATGATTACCCCCCCACACTTAAGATGTACGTTGCCCTCAATGTACAAGGTTAGATATATAAGAAAATATAAGATCATAAGGTAGGGAAAGAATTGAAACTTCCTGAGTACTAAATGAATGTCCTAGTTTGGCGAAAGCGAGAATTGTCAATAGAACTGAAGGTAAAGCTTGATTCGAAGGAACCAATAACCTGGTAATAATCATAAAGGTAAGCTGCGTGAATCAATTAAAAAAAAGAACTAGGAATAACAATAAAAATAAGGGAAATAGTCTAATTTTGTAGGTGGCACGATCGCCTCACACGCCCGTGTGGGTCGTGTCCAGCTCGTGTTTGTTGTGAGTTGAAAGTTCGTCGCAAGGCCTTGAGACACGCCTGTGTGTCTTGGCCGTGTGGCTTTATAATTGTAACGCACGATCGTGTGCGATGTGGCTCGCTTCACCCACACCCATGTTGTTTTGGTAATGTCAACCACGGTGATAGGCCCGTGTTGTTTTGGTAAGTTCGCCCACGGCCATGTCCCACGGCCGTGGCAGTTTATCATCGCCCGTGTTTTGGGAAAATCTCGCCCTGTTTCCACACGGTCTTACACACGTCTGTGTGCTTGGCCGTGTGGGTTTTGTGGACCTGTGTTCAAAGAATCAATTAGTGGTCTAAATATTAAGAATTTTGAAATTTAAATAAAATTTAAATAAATGAAAATTGTTAGTACTAGGCTTGCCTCCCGAGAAGCGCTTGTTTATAGTCTCAGCTCGACTTTACCTTGCTGCTGTATTCAGTGAGGTTCGTGGAGTTGAAGCTCCTCTCCATCGTCCTTAAAATTTTCGCTGTTATACAATTTGAGACGATGACCATTTACTTTGAATGTTCCTTATGATGGGTGACTTACCTCTACTGTGCCATATGGAAAAATAGATTGAACTACGAAAGGTCTTGACCATCGTGATTTAAGTTTTCCAGGAAACAATTTCAGTCTTGAATTGTAGACCAAGACAGAATCTCTGACTTTGGATTGCTTCTACTGCTTCAAGCGAGCGTCATGGCATCATTTTGTTGCTTCCTTGTATAGTCGTGAATTTTCGTATGCATTGGCTCGCCACTCATCTAACTCGTTCAGCAGTATCAACCTATTTTGGCCTGCAAGTTTAGGATCAAGGTTTAGAAATTTAATTGCCCAAAAATCTTTGTGCTCTAGTTTGAATGGTAGATGGAAACTTTTCCCATAAACAAGTCTATATGGTGATGTTCCTATAGGGGGTCTTAAAAGCAGTTCTATAAGCCCATAAAGTATCATCTACTTTCATCGCCCAGTCTTTCCTGTTTGATTCTACTATCTTTTCAAGAATTCGTTTGATTTCTCGGTTTGCCACTTCGACTTGTCCACTGGTTTGAGGATGGTATGGGGTGGCTGTTCTGTGATAAACTCCGTATTTCTTAAGAGTTTTCTCAAATTGGGTATTACAAAAATGAGTACCCCTGTCACTAATAATTGTTCTAGGTGTTCCGAATCTTTAGAAGAGCTTCTTAAGAAAACGTACTACTACTCTAGCATCATTAGTAGGTAAAGCTTGGGCTTCTACCCATTTGGATGTATAATCAACTGCTACTAAGATGTAGTTATTCCCAAATGAACTAGGGAATGAGCCCATGAAGTCGATACCCTAAACGTCAAATATTTCACATGAAAGCATATAGTTTTGAGGCATTTCATCACGTTTGGAGAGGTTACCTATCCGTTGGCATTTGTTGTAAGAAGTCACATACCTGTTAGCGTCTCTGAATAACGAGGGCCAATAAAAACCTGATTCAAGTATTTTATGCGCGGTCTTAGTTCCACTGTAGCGTCTTTGATGTTTCTAACCTTGTAACACATCTTTGAATGACTTGATCTGCACATATACGAAAAAGAAATGGGTCGTCCCAAAAGTAGTGTTTCACATCACTAAAGAATCTCTTCTTTTGCTGGTGTGTCAACCCTTTTGGGATAATATTAGCAGCCAAAAAATTCGCGATGTCTACAAACCAAGGTGTTTTAGAATCAAATATAGAGAAGAATTGTTCATCAGGAAACGAATCATTAATTTCAGCTTCATCTAGTTTTTTGATATTTGAGTTTTCAAGCCTGGACAAATGATCTGCCGCGAGATTTTCAGCTCCTTTCTTATCCTGAATTTCTAAGTCGAATTCCTGCAATAACAAGATCCATCGAATGAGTCTAGGTTTTGCATCAGTTTTAGTTAGGAGGTATCGAAGGGCAGAATGATCAGTGTAGATAGAAACTTTAGACAATATTAGATATGATCGAAATTTATCAAATGCAAAAACCACAGCTAGCAATTCTTTTTCGGTGGTGGTGTAGTTTTCTTGTATGGCTATCAGTGTCTTGCTAGCATAATAGATAGGTTGGAAGTGCTTGTCTCTTTGTTGTCCCAAAACTGCACCTACTGCATAGTCACTCAATCACACATTAATTCGAAAGGTAAGTTCCAGTCCAGTGCAATTATAATTAGAGCATCAATTAATTTATCTTTTAAGGTATTAAATGCTTCCAAGCATTCCTGATCGATATTAAAAGGCATATGTTTTTCTAGTAATTTAGTCAAAGGCTTAGCTATTTTAGAAAAATCTTTAATAAATCTTCTATAAAACCGGCATGTCCTAAAAAGCTTCTAATGGCCTTGACCGAACTAGGAGGGGGTAATTTTTTGATTGTTTCAATTTTGGATTTATCCACTTCAATCCCTTTACTAGAAATTTTATGTCCTATACTATACCCTCTTGAACCATAAAGTGACACTTTTCCCAATTAAGCATAAGGTTCGTTTCCTCACATCTTATTAAAACTCGTTTTAAATTTTTAAGGAAAAGATGGAAAGAGTTACCTAATACCAAGAAATCATCCATAAATACCTCCATGATGTCTTCCACGAGTTCGTCAAAGATGGCCATCATGCAGCGCTGAAAAGTGGCAGGGGCGTTACATAATCCAAAAGGCATTCCATGGTAAGCAAACATACCGTATGGGCATGTGAATGTTGTCTTTTCTTGATCTTTAGAAGCTATTGGAATATGGAAGTAGCCAGAGAGTCCGTCTAAAAAATAGTAGTACATGTGTCCGGATAATCTTTCCAACATTTGGTCAATGAATGGCAATGGAAAGTGATATTTCCTTGTGGTGTCTTTCAACTTCCTGTAATCAATAAAAACTCTCCAACCTATGACTATCCTTGTTGGGATTAATTCATTCTTCTCGTTAGCCACGACCATCATGCCTCCTTTCTTAGGAACAACCTGCACTAGACTTACTCAAGAACTGTCAGAAATGGGATAAATAATTCCAGCATCTAGAAGTTTAATTACCTCAGCTTTAACAACCTCTTTCATATTGGGGTTCAGTTGTCTTTGAGCCTGCACACAAGGCTTATATTCATCTTCCATTAAAATTTTTTGGGTGCAAAAAGAGGGGTTGATCCCTTTGATGTCAGAAATTTTTCAAGCTATGGCCTTTTTATGTTCTTTTAGTACTTGGATTAATTCCTCCTTTTCCTTGGGATGCAAGTTAGAAGCAACAATCACTGGTAATATAGAATTATTTCCAAGGTATGCATATTCCAAATGATTTGGCAATTGTTTAAGTTCCAGTTTGGGAGGTTCTACAATAGAGGGTTTTTGTTTAAGTTCATCGTTCATTTTAATGCCCTCGTGCTCTGCTTGTCTTAAGGAACGTTCATTAGGGTCGTCATTTGCCTCCTCTCCTTGAGCTAGACACAGTTCCGTCGTGTCCTCTTGTATAATTTCCTAAAAAGAGTCTTGAGTAGCATGATCAATAGAGTCAATAAAATAACACGAATCATCCTGTTCTCTAGAAAATCTCATAGCATCATAAATTTTAAAGATAATCTCCTCGTCACCTACTCTAAGTACCAATTTACCATCACCCACGTCAATTACAGCCCTAGTAGTGGCTAAAAATGGACGCCCTAAAATTAAAGGTACTTCCACGTCTTCATCCATATCGAGCACAACGAAGTCAACAGGGAATATGAATTTGTCTACTTTCACAAGTACATCTTCTATAATACCTCTAGGATATTTAATAGATCTATTAGCTAGTTGAATACTCATCCTAGTAGGTTTGGGTTCCCTAAGACCAAGTTTTTTGAACATTTTATATGGCATCAAATTAATGCTAGTGCATAAATTGGCTAGTGCTTTCTCAACATTCAAACTACCAATTAAGTAAGGGATAGTGAAACTTCCTGGATCTTTCAGTTTGGTTGGCAGTTTATTTTGGAGTATAGCTGGGCATTCTTCGTTGAGTTCCACTATAGATAAGTCTTCAAACTTCCTTTTATTTGTTAGGAGCTCCTTCAAAAATTTTGCGTATGTAGGCATCTGCGAGATAGCTTCAACAAAAGGTAAGTTGATATGTAATTATTTAAAAAGTTCAAGAAACCTATCGAATTGTGCATCCATGCGGTCTTTTTTCAATTTTGCTGGGTATGGAACTGTTGGTTTATACTCCTTCGGTACTGGTTCGTCACTATTTTTGGGTTTTTCCTCCTCCCTTTCGCTTGTCACGACTTCTTGTGTTAGCTTCTTTTTAGATTCAGCTAATACTTTTCCACTTTTTAGTATAACTGCTTTCACATGCTTGCTTTGTTTGCTGTTACTATGTAAACCACCTTGTGGTTGTTCGGAGAGCAGTTTGGACAGCTGCCCTATCTGGGTCTCCAACCCCTGGATCGATGCATGTTAATTTTTGAGTGCTGTCTTGGTATTCTGGAAACAAGTTTCTGACACCGAGATGAATTTGGATAGCATCTCTTCAAGGTTTGGTTTCTTTTTCTGTTAATAAGGTGGCTGTTGAAAACCCTGAGATTCTGTGGCCTTTGACTTCCTTGACCACCCCAAGAGAAATTTGGGTGGTTCTTCCAACCTGCATTATAAGTATTACTATATGGGTTATTTTGAGATCTAAAATTATTGTTACCCATATAGTTGACTTGTTCCTCTTCGGTTGAAGGATTGAATGGTGGGTATTCTGTAAGCACACCTCCTCCACTTGAATCACACCTCATCACTGGATGTACCTGTGTAAAACCAAGTAAACCATCAATTTTTTTATTCAGAAGTTCTACTTGATTTGACAATATAGTGACCGAATCGATGTTATAAACGCCTGCTGTTTTCGTTGGCTTAGTCCTCATGACTTGCCACTGATAGTTATTCAGTGACATCTCTTCAATAAATTCAGAAGCCTCTTCAGGTGTTTTGTTATTGATGGTCCCACTAGCAGCTACATCAATCATTTGTCTTGTCGAAGGGTTCATACCATTGTAGAATGTTTGAACTTGCAGCCATAGAGGTAATCCATGGTGTGGGCACCTTCGCAAAAGGTCATTGTATCTCTCCCATGCATCGTAAAGTGTTTCTAAGTCCATCTACACAAAAGAAGATATATCATTACGTAACTTAGCTATTTTTGCCGGTGGAAAATATTTTAATAAAAATTTTTCGGTCATTTGTTCCCAAGTGGTAATGGACCCTTGTGGTAGTGAGTTCAACCATTGTTTAGCTTTATTCTTCAGTGAAAAAGGGAATAACCAAAGGTGAATGGCATCATCAGAAACACCATTATTTTTGAAAGTGTCGCACAGTTCTAAAAAATTTGCCAAGTGAGTGTTGGGGTTCTCATCCTGCAAACCATCAAACTAAAAAAATTACTATATCATCTGAATCGTGTTAGGTTTCAGTTCAAAATTATTTGTAGCAATAGCAGGCCTAACAATACTTGACTCAGTTCCTGTAAAATTAGGTTTAGTATAATCATACATAGTACGAGGAGCAGGATTCTGATTTGCTAATTTAGCGGGTATGGCTGGAGGTAGCAGATTGTCTTTATTTTCAGCCATCTCCTCCGTTGTAGTTGAGATACTGTCCTCTTGCTCTTCCTCTGTGTATCTTAAGCTGCGCTTAATTTCTCGTCAGTTTCTACAAGCTGTACGATCAATTTCCTCTTCAAAAAGCAATGGTCCTGAAGGGTTTCTTCTAGTCATAAACTATAAGAACCTGCTAGGAGAAAAAAGAAAAAAAAATTAGTAAAATAAAAATTGAAGTTAAATTAATAAATGGCTAAAGTAATAAAAATTGAGCGTTCCAAATATCTTAGTCTCCGGCAATGGTGCCAAAAACTTGATCATTGATTTTCCTGTGATAAGTTTTATAAATTTATAATGAATCATTCTTGAAACTAACTATTATCACGACGTAGGCAAGTGTACCTATCAAATAGTAGTACAGTTTTAGCAAGACCAGATTGTCGAACCTAAAGGACTATGAGTACTAGTAATGACTGTCTTCTTATTATCTAGCCGAAGAAAAGAGATTTGTTTTAACTAACTAATTAATTAAACTAAGAACTTGCAGAAAATAGAATTTGGGAAATTCCTTTCGGGGAAAGCGATTGATTGAGACAATACCTAAGGAAAAATCCATCTACACTTTTACTTGTTATTCTGGCTCCGAACCAGATGATTTATTCATTTAACTTGTTCCGTAGAAATCCCTACTATATATTATTATCCCTCTCGAGACTAACAACGTCTAATCCCTAGGTTGAATAACCGAGAGTTATCTCTAATTAACACCCTAAGGTTTCATTAACTCGTCTATAGATTACCTTATTAGGTTTCACCCTAATCCGGCAAAATCTTGTCACCCAATCTCTAGGCGCGCAATTAACTCTGCTTAATTACGACAAAGTTACTCTTAGCCAGGGTCTATTCCTCCTCCAACTAAGAGTAGTAACTTGAAGTGATATCCTGAAATACCAAAACAAGAATTAAGAACACATAATTAAGAACAAGTCAAATATTTATCATATGATTCAGAAATAATAACAAGGTTTTGTCATAGGTTTCATCCCCCTTAGGAATTTAGGGGTTTAGTTCATAACTAAACAAGAAAACATCTCAGAATAATAATAATTACAAAACATAAAGAAAACCCAAAACTCCTGAAGGGGAAATTGAGGAGAGATCTTCAGTCTTGATAGTAGATCCGACTTCTGAGATGGATCAATTGGCTTCTTTGGAGTAATTCCTTACTCCCTATTCTCTGTTCCCCCTTTCTTCCTCTTCTAGGGTGTATTTATAGGCTTTGGAATGCCTAAGAACCCTCAAAAGTGGTCTTTTCTGAACTGGACTTAACTTGGGCTCAATAGGGACACGCCCGTGTGCGATAACTTCAGGCAGTGTTCGAGGTTCACGGCCGTGTGTTATGCTCATGTGAATCATATTTCAATTCTGCCAAATTGACACGACCGTATGATCTGCCCGTGTGAAGAGGTCCGGGCCGTGTTGATTTCGTGCTTTGGCCCATTTTCTCCATTTTCGGCCTGTTTCTTGTTCCTTTCGTTCTCTTATGCCTATCTGAGAATAAAACATGAAATTAAGGCATTAGGAACATCGAATTCACCAAATCTAAGGAGAAATCATTCATAAAATGCGTTAAGTATGGGTTATAAATATGTATAAATTACGGTTTATCAAGGTGCCTTTTGGGTATATTGGTTGTATGAACATATACTTTATTTGGATAGCTTTCTGTTGCATGGTTTGGTGCACTTTGGGATGCTTGATTATATGTGAAAAATTGGTTGTAGGTGTATGCATGATTGGGTGAGAAAATTAGCTTGGAAATGGCCTATTTTTTGTCTACACGGGCGTATGTCACAGCCGTGGCCGTGTATCCCTATTTCGAATGCCCACACGGCCTAAGACACTGGAGTGTGTCTCAGTTGTGTGAGTCACACGACCTGGCCACATGGTCGTGTGACCCCTGTAGTTTAAAAATTTTCATCTTTTCTCAAAAAATTCTAAATGTTTCCAGTTTAGTCCTGATTTGTTTCTAAATGTGTGTTTAAGGCCTCAAGGGCCCGTATCAGGGACAATATGTATCTTATTGATGGAATTTTCTATGACTAATGTTGTGAAGTAAATGATTTATATTTTTGATAGTTTTGAACTATAAACTATGGTAATGCTCTATAACCCTATTCTGGTGATGGATACGGGTTAGGGGTGTTACACTCACTATACGACTTATCAGGCTGAATCTCGACATCCGTCGGGGAGATAACATGTGAAGGGTTAGATCAGTACCATCGTAACGTAGATACGTGAAAGACATTATGACTCTTTTCTAATTTTGACAAAAAAGCTAATCGATACGCAATAGGTTCGATCCTTTCAATAATTCTATACGGTCCGATAAATCACAAACTTAACTTTCCATTACGACCGAATCGAAGAACATTCATCTAGAGCAATACTTTCAAGAAAACGCTATCGCCGACTTGAAACTCAATGTCTTTACATTTAATATCTGGATAATATTTTTATCGATCCGAAGCCGCTTTCAAACTATCTTGAATCAGTTTTAGTTTTTCTTCGGTCTCACGAATCAAATCAACCTTGTGAATCTTTTTCTCACTGAGTTTAGTTCAATATAATGGAGTTCAGTATTTACGACCATACAAAGCTTTATATGGTGCCATCTTTATGCTTCACTGTAAATTGTTGTTATACGAAAATTCAACCAACAGTAAATATTTCTCCCAATTGCCTTCAAACTCTAGTACGCAATAACGAAGCATATCCTCGAGTATCTGAATTATTCGCTTGGACTGACCATTGGTCTAAGGATGAAAAGCAGTGCTAAAATGCAATCGCGTACCTAAAGTTTCCTGTAATTTTTTCTAGAAATATGTTGTAAACCGCAGATCTCTATCCGAAATGATAGAAACTAGCACTCCGTGTAATCTGACAATCTCAAAAACATATAACTCAACTAATTTCTCAAGGGAGTCATCTATACGTACCAGAATAAAATGTGATGACTTCGTCAAATGATCCATAACAACCCAAATGGCATCTTTCTTTCTCGGAGATAGCAGTAAACCCGATACAAAATCTATAGTAACCCGATCTCATTTCTACTCTGGTATCATCACTAGCTGTAATAACCCAGAAGGTACCTGATGTTCAGCTTTAGCTCGCTGACATGCTAAAATCACGATACAAAGTCAGAAATCTCGCGTTTCATTTCCAGCCACTAATACATCTGTTTCAAATCACTGTACATCTTATTACTTTTCGGATGAACAAACAAGCTACCACTATAAACTTCGTGCAAGATTTTTCGAATGAGCTCTAGAATCTTCGGTACACAAATTCTACCTCTGAAATATAAGTAACCATCGAGTCTTATTTGGAATTCTGAATCAGAAATCAACTCACTCTATAACACCCTAAACCTGGCCTGGACGTTATGGCTGAATCTGGCGCATCACATTGAAGTGTTTTAGCGAAAACCGTGTTTTCATCGAAAACCCTTCTTAAAATAAAAGAAACCTTAACTATCCTAAAAAAAAACTCCTTTCAATCACTTGTTTAAAATATATGATTTTATGAAAACATATTATTTTAAAATGTAGTTGCGGAAACGTAGAAAAGTCATACTATAGTTTAAGAAACCATGTTCAACTTCTTATAATTACATCACATAAAAATAATAATCCAAATAATAATAAAGTGGAAGCCCTATTACAATATGATTTTAGAAGTACTTAATAACATAGAAACTGATAAGCTTTAAAAAGAGAAACAAGTCCAAATTATCTTGCTGGCTGGCCACCCAGAGTCCCTCCAAACATCGAACCTTCTACTGAGCATCACCTGAAAATAAAATAAAAGAGAGGTTGAGTTTTCGTAAAGTCAGTGTGTACAACCCTCGACGAAAACAAGCATTCAAAAATCATCATACATCAAACATGCAATGCAATCCCATCCCAATAATCCATTCGCTACACACCAGCTCTGTTTCCAGTCACATCATGTGGGGATATAAATATCGACCCACCCAGCCCACACATCAATGGTAGCCCGGTTGCGGTACTACCCTCATTTACATATTGGGCTTTAAAAGTCGTCGGTGGATCTACGATTGTTAGGCACATGCGGTCCTCATATACTTCCTCCGTTCTATAGTTCCCACCCTATATGCAACCTAATCAGAACATCATATGTATGCATGTCACATCCATAAAACTTACATTCAACACCTAAGGGTATTTTGGTTATTTTTGCCCTTAGGGGCCTTTCGGTAATTTTCCCTTAATTATGATTTCAACTTACCTTGGCCCGTTAACAAGTTTCACGAGCTAAGATGAACGAATACTATGCACCAGGTAGGATTCCAGAGAAGAGGAGGTGGGTCATTAAGACCGCTTAAGTACCAAGCTCTCCCTAGATCCAATTATAGACATGCATATACCTGTTGCCACACCTTAACCCTTTGACCTGTTCACGGTCGCAAAATATTAATTAAGTCTTATGTAGTTATCATATGCTAGGCCCAAAACCCCTTACAAAGCCCAAACAAAGTCACATACCTGTATCTGGCCCATTAAGCCCAATCATAATCATATGGCCCATTAGGCCCAAATCACTTGTATATGGCCCATTAGGCCCAGTCACATTCATATTCATGCTCACATACAGATTCCTATCACATAGCATCAATATTCAGTCTTTGCCTATTGTGGGCCCAATAGCCCACCGGGCCCATTTAGCCTATTCCAACCCGCATGGCCAAATCACAACCCAAGTCCACAGAATCGCCCGTGGGTCACAGGCAACCTATTGGTCTCTCCCTTACGAGTGTTTGCACACTCACAAGATTACTATAGCCACACTTTCAGCTTTTCGGTATTTCGACATTTCGCCTTTTGCCGATGCATAGTGTGTGTGCAGTGTATGTACACACCTGGTAATCGAGCGTGATGCGATCTCCTTAACCCTAAACCTACAATTGATATCACCCTTCGATTAATCGCATGTTTAACACATAACCTTTCCAAAAATCAAAACCTCACCTTAACCTTACCTTGAACACCAATCCCTAATAGTTTTTCCCTGATCATGTACTCCTTAGATCTACATTAAACTTATTTATTAAAACCAGAATAGTAGGTGACCCATATCCAACACAAGTGCCCTTACCCTATCTATGAACATTTGGCCACCTTAGCCAATGGGAGAGGAATACTTACCAAAACCTCAAACACCTAAAGAACAATTTCGGTAGAGAGCTAAGACCTGAGATCCGATACTAATTCCCTACCACAATTGATTAGAAAGAGTAAGGAAAGAACAGCGTAATAGAATCTTAGCAAAACCGATTGGAAGAACAAACACTAGATTCGGTCGAACAGTATTTGGCCCTTAGAAGATTCGGTTTTTCAACTTAGTATGGTGAATAAGGTTTATTTGGCACAGATTAAAGAAGAAAAGTATAAGAATAAATAGAAAATCGACACAAGGAAAATAGAGTAAAACAAAGGGTTTTTGACTTTTAGGGAAAAGGGTTTTCGGTAACAGAGTGAAGGAAATTTGGCACTAGCCTGGCAACCCTACATTCGGCACTTATTTATAGCCCTTATAGCCGAATTACCTAGCCCTCAATTCCCCATTCGGCTCCATCACTTCCCCCTTCTCATCTCCTCGTTTTTCTCCCTGATAACCCCTTGATCCTTTCCTTAATTTTCTCTCCTAAACACTCCCCTTAAAGTCCATCTTCACGCCACTTCCAACCTTCTAGAAGGCCAAAATTAAACTCCTAAAAATACTAAGCTAGGATTCGAACCTAGGATCTCCTTGCTAGCCACTAATGCCTCCTCTCTACACTCTAAGTGGCATCCCTTAGCCACTCCACCACAAGGCTTTTTGATGCCATTTTCCCCTATCTTTATTTAAAAGCCCAACCACTTGCTAACAAGGCCCTTTTAATTATTAAACTATAATTTCTTCTACCCCTAGATTCGAACTCAAACCTTGACCAAGACCTACCAATGCATAATTAACACTTAACTGGGATTTCTAAGCACAAAAAGAAAAATTCAATATTTTGAGATTTTTGGGTTTCTGGATTTTTGGGTTTCGAGATTTTTGGGGCGTTACAACTCTACCCACTAAAAGAAATTTCATCCTCAAAATTCCCCACTACTAACACAGACTACCACACCACACTTCCGCTACACACTCTAATTCCAACTTAAGTAAATAGCACCTGATGGGTAAGTACATACCATTATTCGCCTCTGGAGCGCCTCCATCCTCTTGACGATGTACTGCATAGACCAAAGATAGCTGCCTCGCCTCTGCATGACCAGTACCTCTGCCTGGTGCTCCACGACTGAAACCATTCGACAGTTGCTGACCACCGATCGGCGGCTGTACACCACCTTAGTCCATGACTGGCACCTAAGCTGGCATTCTGGGGCAATTCTTGATCCTATGCTCCAAGGATCCAAAAGCTAGACAAGCTCCCGTCTTCTTTCAACACTCGCCTACATGGCCTTTCCCACAATCAGCACAAAGTGGCACCCCTAGATTAATAGCAGGGGGCCCTGCTCTAACTGGCCCAATAACTCTGGCCCTAGGCCTAGGTCTTTGATCGACACCAGGAGTCTCAGCCTCCCTTTTATCCTTACCCCTTTCTTTTTCTTGATTTAGGCGCTCAGTGCGCTTTACCTCCTCCGCTATCTTTGCTTTCTCCATCAGTTTCGAGAAAACTCGCTCCTTTTGTGGAGCTATCAATACCCTAAGGCTATCTCTTAGTCCGTCCTCAAACCTAACGTAATGCTCATAGTCCGTTGCCACTATTACTCTCGCATACCTACTAAGGCGTAGAAACTCTGCCTCATACTCCGCCACCGATTTGTTTCCTTGGGTCAAGTTCAGGAACTCCTTCCTTCTAGCATCCACATAGCTTGCACCTACATACTTACCTTGGAATGCAGCTTTGAAAAACCCCCAAGTGACCCGCTCTGGTTGGGTGCCCTCTTTCACTGTCAGCCACCACTGGTAGGCTTCTTCCTTAAGTAGTGACACGGTTCCTTTTAACTTTTGTTCCAGTGAACAGTCTAGGTCTTTCATTATCCTTTCAGTGGCCTCCAACCAATATTCTGCCACGTTAGGAGCCACACCAGCCATGCACTTAAATATTTCTGCCCCGTTCGATTGAAGTCACTCCGGAATAGACCCCTGGTTTCCAGTGCCATTGTTGGGCCTAACGACCCTTTCCAAAATCCTCAGCATTGCCTGCGACAATGCATCCTCTCCCGTAACCTGATCATACAGTCTATTCCCAACCACAGGTGAGGCCAGAGTCTCTTCTACTCCAACATCGGGCATACGGCTCGATGCCGACGATTCAGCCCTAACACTTTCACGGCCTCTTGCACCTCTTCTAGCACTAATCGTCGATTCGCATATTATCTAGATTAAAAATTTTTATGAAGTTTTAGTTAGTTTCAATAATTAACCTGATGTTTTAAGGAAGTAATTAAAGAGAAGATTGTTTTCAAAAATCCTCTACAGTTTCAAGTTCCTGCGGGCTTTGGTTCCATTCTCATAAGATCATCTAAAGTAGCCCTCTAGCTATATATTGTATAACAATTTAAACAAAATTTAGAATAAGAATACTTACTTGGTTCGACGTCAGAGACTCGGTGTGCTGCTCAGCAAGATTTCTCTTAAAATGGTGTGATCCAAAAAAATTTTTGTAGAAAGAAAAAGAAAACAAATAATAAGTCCCACTTCATAGCCCGAGTTTTGTAACCTAGGCTCTGATACCACTAAATGTAACACCCCAAATCTAGCTTAGACGTTATGGCTGAATCTGGCGAATACATTGAAGTGTTTTAGCGAAAATCGTGTTTTCATTGAAAACCCTTCTTAAAATAAAAGAAACCTTAACTATCCTTAAAAAAAATTCTTTTCAATCACTTGTTTAAAATATATGATTTTATGAAAACATGTCATTTTAAAATGTAGCTGCGAAAACATAGAAAAGTCATACTATAGTTTAAGAAACCATGTCCAACTTCTTATAATTACATCACATAAAAATAATAATCCAAATAATAATAAAGTGGAAGCCCTATTACAATCTGATTTGAGAAGTACATAATAACATAAAAACTGATAAGTTTTAAAAAGAAAAATAAGTCCAAATTATCTTGTTGGCTGGCCACCCAGAGTCCCTCCAAACATCTAACCTTCTACTGAGCATCACCTGAAAATAAAATAAAAGAGGGGGTAAGTTTTATAAACTCAAATGTGTACAACCCTCGACGAAAACAAGCATTCAAAAATCATCATACATCAAACATGCAATGCAATCCCATCCCAATAATCCATCTGCTACACACCAGCTCCGTCTCCCGTCACACCATGTGAGGATATAAATATCGACCCACCCAGTCCACACACCAATGGTAGCCCGGTTGCAGTACTACCCTCATTTACATATTAGACTTTAAAAGCCGTCAGTGGATCCACGATTGTCAAGCAACCATGCGATCCTCATATACTTCCTCTGTTCCATAGTTCCCACCCCATATGCAACCTAAGCAGAACATCATAATACGCATGTCACATCCATAAAACTTACATTCAACACCTAGGGGTGTTTTCGTCATTTTTGCCCCTAGGGGCATTTCGATAAATTTCCCTTAATTATGATTTCCACTTACCTTGGCCCGTTAACAATTTTTGTGAGCTAAGGTGAACGAATACTATGCACCAAGTAGGATTCCAGAGAAGAGGAGTTGGGTCATTAAGGCCGCTTAAGTACCAAGCTCTCCCTAGATCCAATCTTAGACATGCATATACCCATTGCCACACCTTAACCCTTTGACCTATCCACGGTTGCAAAATATTAATTAAGTCTTATGTAGTTATCATATGCTAGGCCCAAAACCCCTTACAAAGCCCAAACAAAGTCACATACCTGTATCTAGCCCATTAAGCCCAATCGTAATCATATGGCCCATTAGGCCCAAATCACTTGTATATAGCCCATTAGGCCCAATCAAATTCATATTTATGCTCACTTACAGATTCCTATCACATAGCATCAATATTCAGTCTTTGCCTATTATAGGCCCAATAGCCCATCGGGCCCATTTAGCCCATTTCGGCCCGTATGGCCAAATCACAACCCAAGTCCACAGAATCGCCCGTGGGTCTCAGGTAACCTATTGGTCTCTCCCTTACGAGTGGTTGCGCACTCACAATACTACCATAGCCACACTTTCAGCTTTTCGACATTTGGGCATTTCGGCATTTCGCCATTTCGCCTTTTACCGATTCATAGTGTGTGTGTAGTGTATGTACACACCTGGTAATCGAGCGTGATGTGATCTCCTTACCCCAAAACCTACAATCGATATCACCCTTCGATTAATCGCATGTTTAACGCATAACTTTTCCAAAACCAAAACCTTACCTTAACCTTACCTTGAACACCAATCCCTAATTGTTTTTCCCTGATCACGTACTCCTTAGATCTGCATTCAACTTATTTATTAAAACCAAAATAGTAGGTGACTTGTATCCAACACAAGTCCCCTTACCTTATCTATGAACATTCGGCCACCTTAGCCAATGGGAGAGGAATACTTACCAAAACCGCAAACACCTAAAGAGCAATTTCGACAGAGAGCTAAGATCGGAGATCCGATACTACTTCCCTACCACAGTTGATTAGAAAGAGTGAGGAAAAAACAACGTAATAAATTCTTAGCAAAACCAATTGGAAGAACAAACATTTACACTAGATTCAGTCGAAGAGTATTTGGCCCTTGAAAGATTTGGCTATTTCAACTTAGTATGGTGAATAAGATTTATTTGCTATAGATTAAGGAAGAAAAGTAAAAGAAGAAATAGAAAATCGACACAAGGAAAATAGAGTAAAACAAAAGGGTGTTTGGGTTTTAGGGAAAAGGGTTTCCGGTAATAGGGTGAAGGAAATTCGGCACTAGCCTTGCAACCCTGCATTTGGCTCTTATTTATAGCCCTTATAGCCGAATTGCCTAGCCCTCAATTCCCCATTCGGCTCTATCACTTCCCCCTTCTCATCTCCTCGTTTTTCTCCCTGATAGCCCCTTGATCCTTTCCTTAATTTTCTCTCCTGAACACTCCCCTTAGAGTCCATCTTCACGCCACTTCAAACCTTCTAGAAGGCCAAAATTAAACTCCTAAAAATACTAAGCTAGGATTCGAACCTAGGATCTCCTTGCTAGCCACTAACGCCTCCTCCCTACACTCTAAGTGGCATCCCTTAGCCACTCCACAAGGCTTTTTGATGCCATTTTCCCCTATCTTTATTTAAAAGCCCAACTACTTGCCAACAAGGCCCTTTTAATTATTAAACTATAATTTCTTCTACCCCTAGATTCGAACTCAAATAATTTATTCTACCCCTAGATTCGAACTCAAGCCTTCACCAAGACCTACCAACGCGTAATTAACACTTAACCAGGATTTCTAAGCACAAAAAGAAAAATTCAAGATTTTGGGATTTTTGGGTTTCTGGATTTTTAGGTTTCGGGACTTTTGGGGCGTTACACACTCTATGCTCATTTAGATAACAACTCATTGTCACATCTTTACCCAATTCAGGCTGGACTAGAACTGGTGCCTCAGTCAACAGTGCTTTCAATTGATTGAAACTTTGCTGACATTTCTCAGACCATTCAAATTTCACATCTTTCTGTAATAGTCGCGTCATCGGTGCCGCAATCATCTAGAATCCATTAACGAATCTTCTGTAATAATCGGTTAATCCTAAAAAACTTTTAACTTCAGATACGCTTCTCGGAGGTTTCTAGTCAATAATTGCTGAGATTTTGCTCAGATCAACTCTAATGCCATCACCCAATACAATATGACCTAGAAAACTGACTTCTCGAAGCCAAAATTCAGATTTGCTAAATTTGGCAAATAGTTGTTTATCACGTAGAGTTTGCAACAAAATTCTCAAATGCTCGGCATGCTTAGACTCGTCTCATGAATAAATCAAAATGTCATCAATGAAAACCACAACGAATCTGTCTAAATACGGTCTGAAGATTATGTTCATCAAATCTATAAATACTGCAGGTGCATTAGTTAAACCAAACGGCATCACAAGAAAATCATAGTGTCTGTACCTGGTTCTAAATGCAGTTTTAGGCACATCAGAATCTTTAACTCGTAGCTGATCATAGCCAGAACGAAGATCAATCTTTGAAAATACTGTTAAACCTTTCAACTAATCAAACAAATCATCAATTCGTGACAATGGATACTTATTCTTGATTGTAACCTTGTTGAGCTAACGATATTCAATACACAATCTCATCGATCCATCCATTTTCTTAACAAACAGAACAAGTGCACCCCAAGGTAAGAAATTGGGACTAGCAAAACCTCTGTCTGTCAATTCTGGCAACTGTTCTTTCAACTCTTTCAAACCTGAGTCATTAAAGTACAGTTCTTGCAAACTTTATCAACTAATACATATTGAGCTAGGGGGTTCAACACTTTAACCACGAATTTAGTGGACTCAACAGGTAATTTCTTACTAGATACTAAATTCATGCATACATACGAATGGGTTATCCCGGATCAATTAAAGTAATAACATCAGTATCAAAAATAGAGAATGTACCGGTAATAACATATGGTGCAAAAGCTTCTTCTCGTGCGCGAATAGCAGAAGCTCTAGCTGGTACTCATGCCTCCGATCTCACAGCAATGTCTTTTGTTACACCACAGCTACGACTCACATTTTCGAGATTACAAGGTGGTCTACCTCTTGCAGAAGTGTTGCTCCGTCTCATAGTTTAAACTTTTTCTTTCTCAGATTTCTCTAGGCAATCTCTAAGATAGTGGTCGAAGGAACCACACTTGAACCACGCTCTGTTCTTCAGTTGACACTCACCATAATATGGTCTTTTATAGTGCTTGCACTCGGGTCTTACATCTCTGACACTACCCACACTCACTACAGATGTAGCTTGAGGTTTTAGACATGAGCGCCAGTTACTTCTGTCTCTAGTGGAATACCCCACTGAAGCTGTGGAACGTTTGTAATTTTCTTTTGATCTTTTCGATGATGACTAATATGACTTCCCAGTCGTTCTCTTTCTCGAGTCTCTAGCTTCAAAATTGGCATGTCTTTTCTCTTTACTAAGCTCCTCAACTTTATGTGCCTGATCAACTAAGACAACAAATTCTTTCAGCTCAAGAATTCTGAATAAAAGCTTTATATCTTAATTTAACCTTCTTTGAATCTTTTACACATGGAAGTCTCAATTGGGATACATTTCTGGGCATATTTACTCAATCTGAAAATCTCCTACTCGTACTCTGACACAGACATACGACCCTGTTTGAGTTCAAGAAATTCTTTACATTTTTTATCTAGAAATATCTGACTAATGTATTTCTTTCAGAACTCGGTTTGAAAGAATTCCATGGTGATCCGCTCTCTCGGCACTATAGAAATCAACGTGTTCCACCACTGATAAGTTGAATCTTTCAACAAAGATACCGCACACTTAACACATTCGACCGGAGAACAAGATAGTTCGTTGAAAACCTTGATTGTGTTCTCTAGCCAAAATTCTGCTCTCTTAGGATCATCTTCTACAGTAGCTTTGAATTCTTCAACACCGTACTCATGAATCTTATCAACAAGAGGCTTATTAACTCGTATAGGTTCCAAACCTTGAGGAATAACAAGGATCAGTTGGGGAGCAAGATAGGGTAGAGGTTGTTGATTTGCCGAGTTCATCCATACAAACTCGGTAAACCATTCACTCATCATCTGGAAGAAGGCTTCCTTAGTCTCTCCTCCGCGGCCCTCAGGTACGGGCCTTGTACCGCTCAATACTACTCCTTGAACAGAGGCTTGAGCATTACTCTTAACTTCATCGGAGTCAGCTCGATTGGATGTCATTGCTATAAGAAAACATGTTTTAAAATGGTCAGGAGATATCACACTATCACAGGTTATATAATGGCATGTATAGTTAGACTCATATACGCTATGTTCAGTCCAAGAATCGACTAAACCGTAACTCTGATACTAATAAATGTAACACCCCTAACTCATATCGACTAAACCAAACTAGGGTTACAGACCACTACCGAAGTTTTCAATTCAAATGAACATAAATTTCAAACATTTCAAATCATATCAATAATCATATTAAAACCAATTCAAATCATACATATTTTCCCTTATATGAGCCCTTGAGGCTCTAAAAACATAATAGAAACAAGTCAGGACTAAAATGGAAACTCATCAATTTTTTTAGAAAATAGTAAAAATTTTCAAAATTACCGAGGTCATACGACTGTGTCCCAGCCCGTGTCTGGGTTCATGTAACTCATTGAATTTGGTCACACACCCGTGTCCTAAGCCGTGCAACAGCTTGGCTTTCAACCCTTTGAAAGCTATAGGGAACACACAGCATATCACCAGGTCGTGTGTCATACACAGCTAAGACAAATGCCTATGTCTCTGCCTATATGGATGAAAAATAAGTCATTTCCAAGCTATTTTTCTCACCCATTCATGCATGCACCTACAACCACTTTCACACAATTGAACAAGCCATCAAAATGCATCAAAACATTGCATAACCAAGCTAACCAAATATTATACATTTGCATTACAACCAATATGCCCAAAGACACCTCAATGACAACATATAAAACCTATATAACCATGTGCATCGTTTAACCAAAAATTATCGCTTTGATCACATGCCAAGTTCACATCCATAATTAAAAAATTTTAGCATTTAGCAAATAGCATCATAACTCATATATGCCAATTACAATTTCATACCAAAAGGTACCAAAAGTACCATTCAACAACTAGCACTTATAGCTATTCATGACACATATAACAAAAGCAGAACACCATATTTAAACATATCACAAGACCATTTATACATGCATTTTAAGTTACCAATTCATCTTCAACCATTCAACCATAATAAGCCATGATATCAACCAATTTAAATCCATTTATATACATGAAAAAAACCAAAGCTTTACCAACATTTTTCAAAATACCATAATCACGACCAAAACAAATAGGCTAAACATTAGTTAAAATACCTATATATGTCATTATAACCAAATCAAAACATCCCAAAAGTACCGTCGAATGATCAGGGGGCATTTCTTACATACTTTATCAACAAGTACATATCAACCCAAAGGATTCGACACTCGAATTACAAACTCAGTAGACTCAACAGGTAGAGTCTTACTGGATGCTAAAGTCTCACACACATATGAATGAGTAGAACTAGGGTCAATCAATGCAATCACGTTAGTATCAAAGAGAGTGAAAGTACCAGTGATAACATCAGGAGAAGATGCTTCCTCTCGTGCACGGATGGCATAAGCTCTGGCAGGAGCACGAGTCTCGGATCGATCACCGTAGTATCAAAAATCCCTCTCTCGACCACCACTCCTACCTCCCAGTATTTCTCTGGTCTCTACCTCTAGTCATTGCGCGGTTGATCTCGTACCTTGTACCTTATTCTTCTCATCAGGTTCCGTACAATCTCGAATAAAATGATCTCGCGATCCGCATCTATAACAGGCTCGGTTAATAGACTTACCCCAACATTCACCTACATGTCGTCTTCCACATTGTGTGCATTTAGGTTTTTCTTGTCGGCTGTTACCAACACTAGCAACCGAAGTAACTCGAGAATCCGTTGACGGTCGCTCCCTAATAGAAATTCCTGTAGCCGTCTTTGATTTATTAGCATCGTCTCTGAATTTTTTGGAGTCGAGAAAGTAGTTTTACCCGCCGTTCTTTTACGAAAGTCTCTGGCTTCAGATTCAGCTTTCTTTTTCTCCTTCCCGAGCTCTTCAGCCTTGCAAGCCCGTTCAACTAGTGTTACAAATTCCTTTATTTCTAAAATACCCACCAGTAGTTTTAAATCTTCATTCAATCCTTCTTCAAATCTTTTACACATAGCGACTTCATCAGCTACACACTCCCGGGCATATCGACTGAGTCTTACAAACTCACATTCGTATTCAGATACTGTCAAACGACCTTGTTTGAGCTCTAAAAATTCTTTACGCTTTTGGTCAATGAATCGTTGACTAATATACTTCTTTTGAAACTCCGCCTGAAAGAAATCCCAAGTAACACGTTCCTTCGGAACAATAGAAATCAGAGTTCTCCACTAATAGTAGGCCGAGTCCCGCATTAAGGATATAGCACACTTTAGGCACTCTTCAGGTGTGCATGAAAGCTCTTCAAAAACGCGAATGGTGTTATCAAGCCAAAACTCGGCCCTTTCAGCATCGTCAGTAGCTGTGGCTCGAAATTCCTCAGCCCCGCGCTTTCTAACTAAATCTACAGGAGGTTTACCCGGTCTCAAAGGATCAATAGTCGTTGGTATTATAGGAACCTGAGGCAGATTATTTAAGTTTGGAAATGGTTGAGCAGCCGGGTTAGTCCGGGCATATTGTGCGACCCATTCGTTCATCATAGAAAAGAAGGCTTGTTTTGCCCCATCATCTTGATTATTTGCAGATGATTGACGTTCAGCAGGCGGTGTTCCTTGCGCAGGAGCAGCCGCTACACTTTCAACATCATCCACCAAGGCTCTCTCTAAATTGGGTTCCATTTACTAATCAAAACAATAATTTCAACTGTCAAAAGCCATCACACTATCATATACTAACATTAAGGCATGTATAGCTAGACTCGTACGCGCTACGGTAGTCCTAGGACCGACTAAACCATAGCTCTGATACTAATAAAATGTAACACCAATGTAGCATGCAAAAGTTTGACTATCATATCGACCAAAGTATAAGAACCTTATTCACAAGTGAGCTATAAGAAGAATTCATTTAAAATCACTAGAGTGGTACATCACGTATACGCATATATTAGCATCAATTTCGGTATTCATCCACTTACTGTAATAATGAATCAAACAGAAATTTTTCTCTACATGACAAACTCCTATCAACTCTTGCATGAATATTATCAATTATATACAAACGGCCGAACCACAATTACTTTATCACTTACATAGATACTTAATTATGCTTCCAAAACTATTACTATGATTTCGTATTATCACACCATAGACATATTCATTAAACAGAATTTACATATATATAAAAACATCACATTAGATTACATATAAAACTGAGTCTAATTATATATATATCTATATGTATCAAGCCATTTTCGCATGGCTTCTAGTACATAACCAAAATATACACTTCAAAACATATGTTCAAGCCTATACATGCCGTAATGTTCACCTATGCAACTAAGAAAAGATACCAAAATGTTGCACGCGGGCGTGATGACTTTGACGATGATCCAAACACGCAAAATGGGTCAGGGAAATCTATATGGAGAACAACAAAACACAAAAAAAAAATATAATGAGTATTCAACCCAATAAGTCATAAGCAATTATACACATACCATTGATATGAGAATATAAAAAAAAATATACAAAATTCACCAATTTCGGTCGTGCCGAATTATGTTACAAACACGTAATTTACTAACCTAACCGCAGGCCAAGAATGGCTATCAATCATCTATCATACAACCAAATGACTTTAAAGCTTCTCTCAATATATAAAACAATGTCAACTCTTATAAATACATGCATATTCATTTTATGCCTCAATTTGATATTTCAAATAATAGTACAAACACCATACGTCTTCCATATACTACTTAGACCATTAATCACATCCGCACACATAGTGCACAAAGATATTTCGCACACATAGTGCCAAGATATACCGTACACTTAGTGCCTCAAAAACTCAATCACGAATTAACATTCAATTCAGCACACATAGTGCCCTTCAACTTCGCACACATAGTGCTAGTATCGATTCCTTATAATAAGACAATTTAATTAACTTCATTTGCATATACAGCCACAAGTATAAATGCATATATATATAAGTATATAATCAATCTCATAAAAGCTTATGGACTTACCTTATAGTTCGAAATGATTTCCAATCGCCTATTCAAATTTCTTTGTTTTTGCCTTTGCTTAACTCCCCTCCTTTGGGCTTTTGCTCTTCTAATAGCTAAGGAAGAAGGCCGAATTGCCCTAGGTAAATTCTTCTCTATGTTTCATCTTCGTTTCGGCTTTGAGAAAGGAAAGAGAAGAAGATGAACACCATTTTTTTTTCTCTTTTATTTAATTCATCTATTTACAATTATTAAATCATTTGGTAATATAAAATTATTTTAAATTTGAATTAGTGGGGCATCATCATTCCTTGGCCGACCACTATGTTTAATATGGGTAAATTGACATGCAAAACCACTCCTTTCAATGCATGTGCTAATAGACCATTATAAGATTAACCTATCACATTTTAACAATGTTTCATATAAGTCCTTTTTAATAAATTCACTTAAAAATGATCAAATTAATGCATGAAACTTTCATACACACATCTACTCACATCGTAAACACCAAAAATAATTTTTTTAATTATTTAATACTCGGTTTCGTGGTCCCGAAACCACTTCCCGACTAGGGTCAATCTAAGGCCGTCATACTTGCACACTTGATGAACAAGCTTAGTTTGTCCCAAAGGACTTCAAAAATCTAGAGTTAATATATGCATGTGTAGAGCCAAGGTCAATTTAAGCATGAACTAGTGCAACATAGAAAAGAAAAATACTTGTTACAACATCTGTAGCATCACTCACTTCTCAAGTTCGAACCACATAGGCTCGAGCAAGTTCCTTAGCTTCAGATTGTTCAATCGAAAAACATACTCCCCTTCTCTGACTACTCCTCATTACTTGACCGCATCGCAGCGTGCGTGCGTTAGGGCTTGAGAAAGTGTGTAACAACCCATTTTTTATAAAATTGAAATAGTGGTTTCAGGACCACAGATCTGAGTCTAGAAAGAAAAATTATTTTAATACTATTTTATGATCTACAGTATGATAATAATATTGTGTGAAAATTTTGTAAAGAAATTTTATCGATTATATGTTTGATTTGATAAAGGACCAAATTGTACAATGTGCAAAAGTTGAGTTCTAATAGCTAAAGGGATTAAATAGCTATAGAACTTTAAATTTGCGGTCCTTATATGGTAATTAGACCATTAAAAATGCTTTGTTGTTAAGGATTATGATTCATTCATGGAAAATAAAATTAAAAAAAAGGATAAAATTGGAAAGATAAAAAAATAAAGATGATAAATAATAAAAAGATGAAAATATCATTATTAATCATCATCTTCCCCAAATATTTTTCATAGAAACCCTAGGAAAAAGAAAACAAGCTTTCTTGGCCAAATTAGGTAAGTATTCAAGTCCCGTTTTGTAACAACCTGATTTTGGGCCTAGTCGAAATAGTGATGTCGGGACCACAAATTCGAGATAGAAATAATTATTTTATGATTATTTTGAGGTCCATGATATGATTGCATGATTGTGTGGAAATTTCGTGAAGAAATTCTATGCATAAAGTGCTTAATTTGAAGTTAGGGACTAAATTGAATAAGTTGCAAAACTTGCATTCTAGAAGTTTCTAGTATGAAATTGCTTTAAAATATTAATTAGGAGGTCTTAAATAGAAATTTGACCAATTTCTAAGTTATGGACAAAAATTGGACATGGATGGAATTTTTGAAAGTTTAGTAAGTAAGGGCATTTTGGTCATTTGGATATTAAATGAAATAAAATGGGAAAAATAAAGCAAAAATCCATTCATCTTCTTCATGTTGCTGCCAAATTTTACTTGCTACCATAGCTAGGGTTTCTTCAACTTCTAAGCTCAATAGTAAGTGCATTCAAGCCCTGTTTTTAATGTTCTTTACATTTTTGAAATCCTCGTAGCTCGGTTTACCTATTTCTACCATTATTTCGAGTTAGGGTTTATGTTTAAAAATTTACCCATGAATTATATGCATGAATTTTGATGTTTTATGGTAGAATATGAAGTTTGAGATTGTGTTAAACAACTTTTGGTAAGTGATTTTTCGTAAAAACGCAGTAAAAACAAAGATAATCTGTAAAAATATCTATTGTTCATAACTATGTGTTAGAGTGAGAATTTGATGTTTCCATAGAAGAGAAAAATGATCAGCATGTCATTAAACATAAGAATAAAGGCTGAAATTAAATTTCTGAGCCTTGGGGCAAAAGTGCAAATATGTAAAAGTTTAGGGGTCAAAACGTAAATTTGTAAAAATATGATTTTTAGACCCATATGTATAGTGTGATTAATTATTAGGCTAAATGTGATATTATAGATCAAGAAAGGCGTGGAATCGATCTCGAACGGGGGAAGGAAAATGTTTTGGATTAAATTTCAAAAATTTCCATATTTTGCACCGAGGTAAGTTTGTATGTAAATAATACATTAACTTCATTTACATTTTTATATTTCAGCCTATTATATATATTTTAGCCGATTTTGAAGCATAAATTGATTATTGGAAGAATGGAAATAAGTAATAGAGAGAGAAATCCCGGTTGAACATTCGGAAGAATTGAATAATATAGATGGAGTGTAGCTAGGTCACATGTATGATGCCGAGTGCACATCATGTGTACAAGAAAGCTACACGATACTATGTAGTAGCTAGGTCACATGTGTGATACGGGAAGTATCCCATGTAGACAAGAGAGCTACGGGAGAGATAAATGTAGCTAGGTCGCATGTGTGATTCCAAGTGTAGGACACCATGTGGACAAGAGAGCTACATAATAAATTGGCTAGGTCACATGGGTGGTACTAAGTGTTCACCATGTGTACAAGAGAGCCGAATTATATGAAATATGATGGTGGAGCTGTGTGCTGAAACCATCAAGTATCGGGAATTGATCCGAATTGTTCAACGGGATGGCTTTATGGTGACATTGTAATTATGGACCTATACTTGTGATGTATGAAATGTGGTGAAAATGATTTGTGATATATATATATATATATATATATAAGTTAAAATGAGGTTAATACAAAGAAAGTGTGAAAGAGTGAATTAGCACTAAAACTGTTGTGGGACAGTAGCAGTGACGTGATTTTGAAAAATCACCAAAAATAGTAATAATTTAATTAGAGGCTGAATGAGATGTGAAATTAAATCTTAATGAGCCTATTTTCATATAAAAGAAACGGAGCAAGTAAAGGAATTCTATATTTTGAGATATTTATAATTGTGTGTGACTTGCTCAGAATGACTATGTGATCCCCTGTTCCAACTTTGAAAAATCATTAAAAATTGTACAAAACAAATTAAGAAATATAGCTTATATGCATAAATTCCTGATTTGAGTCTAGTTTTAAATGAAACAGGTTTCATGGTCATTTGAATTGTGTACTGGGAGAAATTCAATTCGTAGTGAACAGAGGTCAGATCAGTCGAGCTGTGTAATAGGGGAAACTTTAACTAATAAACTGTACTAATTGGCTTGACCAAAAATTCTAGAAATAAATTAGTGAATATATACATGAGTCTGGTTTCAAGGAAAATTTACGGAATTGGATTTCGAGTTTCGTAACTCGAGTTATGATTTATTTAGTGAACATGATGCAGGAGAGACAGCTTGACCAAAGTGGAGTAAATAGTGAAATTAAACGTAGATACACTTGAGTTATTATGTAATCATACTAAATTCTTTATTCATTATTTATATACTTGCTTACTAAGCGTAAAGCTTACTTCCTTCTTTCCATTTTTTTTTTAGTTTGTCAGGTCAGCTCAAGGGTTGGAGATCGTCGGAGGCAGCATCACACTATCAAGCCATTATCCTTGGAGTATTGGCTAGTATATGTTAAATATTTTCATGTGAGGGGCATGTATAGCAAGTTTGTTTCATGACATGTATTATTATTATGATTTGGTTTACGTATTGGCCTAAATTGAGCTTTTGTATATGGCCATGAGATGTGGTCTTTATTCATTGTGGTTTGTAAGTTTTAAATTTTGGGCAGAACTTGGTGACCCGATTTTATATGTTTGTGAATGTTTAAGTCTCAGTAACGCCTCAAAACTGTCCCTGTCGGATACGGGTGAAGGGTGTTACATTTAGTGGTATCGAGCTATGGTTTAGTCGGTTCGCGGACTAACCTAGCATGTGAAAAAAAAAAAGTCTAGCTATATATGCCACGGATCTGTGATAGTGTGATGTCTTCCGACGCGTATGAGAACCGTCTTGTTTAGACAGTACTACTCCAACCGAAAATGACCGACCATGTTTAACGTGATGCAAAGGTAATTGAGTAAATTACGATTATAATAAGTTTAGATTCGAGAAAGGTATGAATAAAGGTTTATAATATTTTAATACGAATAAAAATGCCATTGTCCTGGTTGGGCGTTGATCGTTGATGAATGTCAATGATATTTTTTTATGAGATAAAGGATTATAATGAAATGAACTTATCTATGTTAAATTGTTTGGACTGAATTATATGATTGTAAGGATATGTATATAATGATGCACGAAATGAAAGTTGTGATCGTGATGCAAATAACTATGTTTGTTTGGCCTTTATACGATGTCATGAGTATGATTTGTTTGAGTAAATGAATGGGTAAGTAAAGCTATCCGAGAAACATAGAATGCATGTATAAGTATACTTGTCTAAATAGGATAACTGGAAAATTTGGTGTAAACCAATATGAATTATGCATTACCTGAATGAATGACATGATTTTGACGATGTTGCTATGATGATGAAAGTTGTATTATATGTGTATGTATAAGAAAG
Source organism: Gossypium anomalum (assembly GCA_025698475.1). Classification (NCBI taxonomy): domain Eukaryota; kingdom Viridiplantae; phylum Streptophyta; class Magnoliopsida; order Malvales; family Malvaceae; genus Gossypium; species Gossypium anomalum. Next base: position 48,762,993 of record CM046965.1, read on the forward strand.
ATGAGTCAGAGGCCTTATAACCCCTTCCTCTTATTGAAGTGGTGCTTATGATTGAATTTTATGAGATACATACTGAATAAGTTCCCGCTTGAAAATTCAAAGAGAGTTCAGTGATAGAATAATTATAAGTATAATTAGAGATTAAGAATGAATTGATAAGTAAAGACAGAGCTAGAAAAGTATCAGGTTGCCATAAAGATTATTGAAATTATACACTGTTCCAGTTAGAGAAGAAATTTACTTTGGTAAATCGAATTACTCAAGTACAAGGTCGAGAAAAGTGTAAATTAAAATTTATTCAGAACTGGTCTTCTTTAGCGAAAGGTCTAATATGAAATTTGTGATTGCAGAACTAGTTGTGGGAAATAATATTTGAAATCTGTAATATCTGAATGTGACAATTGCGGCTGGACAAATTTTGGCATTAGGATTTTTTTTAAATTTCCGTGTAAGAATTTGACAACAGTAAAGACATAAGTGATAAAAGCGCGAGTCTCAATCGATATGGTGGATTACTTCTCTCACATAAGTCAATTATAATTAATGACTTCAATTGAGATATTTTGGTTACTTGAACTAATGAAATTGAGATGGTTTTAGTTAGCGTAATGAATGAATAGTAAAAGATTACTGGAAATGTCATTCACTGGTGATTAAGATCGACTCGAGTGTTCAATCAGTGTGAATTATTTATTTGAAATATTTCATGTAACAATCATGTCAGGATTATTTTTCTCAAGTCTGATAATAGAATTTCATTTCTGTACGGATAAAAGGCAAATATCTTTGAAGCGAGAAGTGTATATCTCTTAAAAAATAATAATAATAAATAAATAAATTTATATGAGTAAAAACCACTACGAATGATGAGGTTTTCGTTTAAGTGAAAGCTGAAAAGTTTATTACATGTTGGTAAAGTTTTAACGGATGAGAATATTGTTAATCTGGATATGTCAAAAATGGACTAGTCTGTATTGAGTAAAGACTTCCATTTTTTTTAGTAATGTAATCGTTGTATGAATTGTGATGTGTTTCAAGATAATAAGGTAATGTGATAGTATAGAGCATTCGATGCCACAGAGAATCTAAATTGATAATGGGGTTAAAGCCGAGCATCAGAATCTACCAGAATTATCTTTGCCAAAATTGATATTAGGATGGAAATGAGAAATTAAAGAGATGTATTGGAGGCACTGCCTGAGTGAAGGTACTTTATTATTGAGTATGAGATTGAGGAATCTAAGTGAAGACCACTTTTTCGGTAAGATTTTCGGGGACGAAAATCCCTAAAGGGGGGAAGAGTTGTAACAACCTGATTTTGGGCCTAGTCGAAATAGTGATGTCGGGACCACAAATTCGAGATAGAAATAATTATTTTATGATTATTTTGAGGTCCATGATATGATTGCATGATTGTGTGGAAATTTCGTGAAGAAATTCTATGCATAAAGTGCTTAATTTGAAGTTAGGGACTAAATTGAATAAGTTGCAAAACTTGCATTCTAGAAGTTTCTAGTATGAAATTGCTTTAAAATATTAATTAGGAGGTCTTAAATAGAAATTTGACCAATTTCTAAGTTATGGACAAAAATTGGACATGGATGGAATTTTTGAAAGTTTAGTAAGTAAGGGCATTTTGGTCATTTGGATATTAAATGAAATAAAATGGGAAAAATAAAGCAAAAATCCATTCATCTTCTTCATGTTGCTGCCAAATTTTACTTGCTACCATAGCTAGGGTTTCTTCAACTTCTAAGCTCAATAGTAAGTGCATTCAAGCCCCGTTTTTAATGTTCTTTACATTTTGAAATCCTCGTAGCTCGGTTTACCTATTTCTACCATTATTTCGAGTTAGGGTTTATGTTTAAAAATTTACCCATGAATTATATGCATGAATTTTGATGTTTTATGGTAGAATATGAAGTTTGAGATTGTGTTAAACAACTTTTGCTAAGTGATTTTTAATAAAAACGAGTAAAACAGCATAATCGGTAAAAATATCTATTGTTCATAACTATGTGTTAGAGTGAGAATTTGATGTTTCCATAGAAGAGAAAAATGATCAGTATGTCATTAAACATAAGAATAAGGGCTGAAATTAAATTTCCGAGCCTTGGGGCAAAAGTGCAAATATGTAAAAGTTTAGGGGTCAAAACGTAAATTTGTAAAAATATGATTTTTAGACCCATATGTATAGTGTGATTAATTATTAGGCTAAATGTGATATTATAGATCAAGAAAGGCGTGGAATCGATCTCGAACGGGGGAAGGAAAATGTTTTGGATTAAATTTCAAAAATTTCCATATTTTGCACCGAGGTAAGTTTGTATGTAAATAATACATTAACTTCATTTACATTTTTATATTTCAGCCTATTATATATATTTTAGCCGATTTTGAAGCATAAATTGATTATTGGAAGAATGGAAATAAGTAATAGAGAGAAAATCCCGGTTGAACATTCGGAAGAATTGAATAATATAGATGGAGTGTAGCTAGGTCACATGTATAATGCCGAGTGCACATCATGTGTACAAGAAAGCTACACGATACTATGTAGTAGCTAGGTCACATGTGTGATACGGAAGTATCCCATGTAGACAAGAGAGCTACTGGAGAGATAAATGTAGCTAGGTCGCATGTGTGATTCCAAGTGTAGGACACCATGTGGACAAGAGAGCTACATAATAAATTAGCTAGGTCACATGGGTGGTACTAAGTGTTCACCATGTGTACAAGAGAGCCGAATTATATGAAATATGATGGTGGAGCTGTGTCTTTGAAACCATCAAGTATCGAAATTGATCCGAATTGTTCAACGGGATGGCTTTATGGTGACATTGTAATTATGGACCTATACTTGTGATGTATGAAATGTGGTGAAAATGATTTGTGATATATATATATATATATATATATATATATAAGTTAAAATGAGGTTAATACAAAGAAAGTGTGAAAGAGTGAATTAGCACTAAAACTGCTTTGTGGGACAATGCTAGATGACGTGATTTTGAAAAATCACCAAAAATAGTAATAATTTAATTAGAGGCTGAATGAGATGTGAAATTAAATCTTAATGAGCCTATTTCATATAAAAGAAACGGAGCAAGTAAAGGAATTCTATATTTTGAGATATTTATAATTGTGTGTGACTTGCTCAGAATGACTATGTGATCCCTGTTCCAACTTTGAAAAATCATTAAAAATTGTACAAAACAAATTAAGAAATATAGCTTATATGCATAAATTCCTGATTTGAGTCTAGTTTTAAATGAAACAGGTTTCATGGTCATTTGAATTGTGTACTTTGGGAGAAATTCAATTCGTAGTGAACAGAGGTCAGATCAGTCGAGCTGTGTAATAGGGGAAACTTTAACTAATAAACTGTACTAATTGGCTTGACCAAAAATTCTAGAAATAAATTAGTGAATATATACATGAGTCTGGTTTCAAGGAAAATTTACGGAATTGGATTTCGAGTTTCGTAACTCGAGTTATGATTTATTTAGTGAACATGATGCAGGAGAGACAGCTTGACCAAAGTGGAGTAAATAGTGAAATTAAACGTAGATACACTTGAGTTATTATGTAATCATACTAAATTCTTTATTCATTATTTATATACTTGCTTACTAAGCGTAAAGCTTACTTCCTTCTTTCCATTTTTTTTTAGTTTGTCGTCGGCTCAAGGGTTGGAGATCGTCGGAGGCAGCATCACACTATCAAGCCATTATCCTTGGAGTATTGGCTAGTATATGTTAAATATTTTCATGTGAGTGGCATGTATAGCAAGTTTGTTTCATGACATGTATTATTATTATGATTTGGTTTACGTATTGGCCTACATTGAGCTTTTGTATATGGCCATGAGATGTGGTCTTTATTCATTGTGGTTTGTAAGTTTTAAATTTTGGGCAGAACTTGGTGACCCGATTTTATATGTTTGTGAATGTTTAAGTCTGGTAACGCCTCGAAACCTGTCCCGGAGTCGGATACGGGTGAAGGGTGTTACACGTTTTTAGCAATTTTTATATTTTTGGAGATTAGGACAACTTAATTTAGCTATTTTGGGGATTAATTTGTAAAGTTATCAAAGTATGTAAATTTTTCCATGGATGAATATGCTGAAATTTTGAAATTTAGGGTAGAATATGAAAGGTTGTTGATAGATAAAAATGTAATGACCTGAAATTTACGGGCATCAAAAAGTGTATTTTCGGGTCTTTGTTTTCGTAAAATGAATTTGTAAATATTTATTAAAAATATTTACAAAGTTAGTTGTGTGGTTAATTAGGTTTTGGTTAGGTGAATTAGCTTAAATTAAGGTTAAATAGGTGTAAGGATTAAATTGAATAAGGGTGAAAGTTTAATTATAGACTAAATTAGTAAATAAACCATATGGAACACTTTATAGTAAAAAGTAAATACAAGTGTATGGTAATTGTAAAATATATGTGTAATAAATATATACATACATTTGTAATACATATATGTATTTACTTATTATTTAAGTAATAATTATTATAATACAATATAATAATATAATAACATAAAATAAAAGAAATAAAACATGAAATAAATAAATAAATAAATAAAACAAAAAGAATGAAGAAGATACAAAATAGCAGACGAAACAGGGGAAATGGGAAAGAAAAAGAAAGAAGGAAAATTAGGATTTTTAAGGTTTCAAATTCAATTTGGTAAGTCAATTTAGCTCATTTTCTTGTTATTTTTGAGTTTTTGGAATCCTAGTGATGAATTTTGATTTATGTTGAAATTTTGAAAGTTAGTGAATTTATAGATGTTGTTCATGTTGAATAATTTGAAGTATTAGGGTTTAAATTGATAGAATTTTAAGTTAGAAGTGGAAAGGGATTAAATTGTGAAATAAATTATAGGTTTTGAAGTAATAGGGACTAAATTGAGAGAATTTTGAAATTAGGGATTTATGGTGAAATTAGAGAGTTAAATTTAGTTTTAAGTGTTAATAGAATGAAAATAAAGAATAAATTGTGAAGAAAATAAAGTTAGTTTTGGTTAGGGACTAAATTGGAATTTAGGAAAAAGTTGTGTATAAATTGAAATATTCAATGTTAAATTGTGTTGTATTGATAAATTTTAATTGTTTGATTCCGTAGCTAAAGTTGTGCCAGAGACCTCAGCTAAGAAAGGAAAAGACAAGATTAACGAGGAGTAGCTCGAGGATTCTGGTTTGTATTTCTATAATCCGAATTTAAAATTTAATTGTTGAATTTATTACTTAATGTGTATGATAAGTAGATTGAGGTAAGTGATTAATATTGTGGTATTGAATTGAATTGAATTGAATTCTATGAACAAATGTAAATAGTTGAATTAAAGTTGTAAGAATTTGTGATTGGCATGGATTTTGATTGAAATTGAATTGACAAATTGAAATTAAACCCTATTAACTGTATCGGACTGAGTCGGATATAGATGGCTTGCCATAAGATTGAAAGAGTTTAGGGATTCTTCGACCTTGAGTCGATGAGACACTAGGTGTCAAACTATTACTTCTGATAAATTCGATGAGGTACTGGGTACTAACTTACTTCGGAACGGCCGATGAGACACTGGGTATCAATCTATTACTTCGAATTATCCAATGAGGCATTGGGTGCTATACTGGTGTGCTTTGGTTGGATCCGTGTATCTGTCCAAGTTCGAGTCTTGTTAATAGGGGTAAATGAATAATAAAGTCTTACAATTGCTATTTGAATGAAATGATATGAGAAATGGAAGTGATATAGTGAATTGAAAATAAAATATAAAAAATGTTGATAATAATGGAATATATGAGTTATATACTCATGAATTGAGTATGGTATGAAATGATGTATTCATGAATTGAGTACTGCATGACTGATGCCATTGTACGAATAAATATGGTTGGTATGTGAATAATCATTTATATAGCAATTGTGTGAATTAGGATATTGTTTAATAAATGAAAAATGATAGTTATAATATGATACTAGACAATAATATGTCCTTATAAATTTAATTGTGCCTATTATATTATATTATTTTTAAATATTCGGATTATAGAAATACCACTAAGTTTTCACTCAGCGTGCGGTTTGTTTTTCCGTGCGCAGATTAGGTACAGTGATTTTGAAGAGTTGTAATTGAGGTTGTGAGCATTCATATCATCACATCTCTAAGTGCCAAGAGGGTATGTTTCAAATTTTTTAATAGAATGGCATATACTTATGAAGTTCAAGTATGTTTCAAGTAGTAGGGACTAAAATATAAATTATAAAAATTTATTATTGTTTTTAATGTTCAAATATATTAGTGATTAGCCAAAATCATTTTGGCACAAATGTAATCTTCCTATATCAGGTACCTTGGGTCGAACAAGGTATAGGGGTGTTACATTTAGTGGTATCAGAGTTTGGGTTTTGTGATTTCTAGGTGAAGAACGAGTCTAGAAGTACATGCCATATAGGATATATCGATGTGATGTGATGTGATATCAATTTTAGAAGTATTGATAAGTTTGAAAATATGAATTGCTACTGATTAGGAAATGATTTTGAATTAGCTAGTAATGACTCAAGAGGGAAACAGATAAATACTGAAATTTGATAATATTTTATGTCATAGATAGGGAAGAAATGGCAATAAATCTGATATTGCCTGATGAGATACCAACTTCAGCACAAAAGGAGAAAGTTGATAGGATGATGGGAGAAGTGCAAGATTATAGAATGAAACCAAAAGAAGAAATTATTCAACACCTTATTACTGTAAATCGAAAGATGCAAGAAGTGTTATGGAAGGGTCATGAACTGATTAGAAAGAATAAAGTCCAATACTTAACCCTTAGAGGAACATTAATAGAATGAGAGCATCAAATGATTTAGATCAACTTTGGAAGACATTGGTACCACAAACTTATTGGAATATAGTTATATACTACGTGAAGTTTATAATCTCTGATGGAGCAAGGAAAATAGTGAGACAAAGTGTAGGCTCACGAAAGTTGACTGGGAAGCAAAATGTCTTTAACATGCCATGGATGGAAAAATTAGTTATTAGGAAATTACCAAGAGAATTTATAGATTCAATACTAGTTAAAAGATGGAAGAGGAAGACGATCCTGAGGAATTTCCAAATTGGATCGTAGAAGATGAGTTTGAAGAGAATTTAGAACTTAATATAGAAAATTTTCCGGGGGAAGATTCAGAATCAGAGATGGAAGAAAACACAAAAATGGATTTATGTGGTTAAAAGCAAAAGTTAGGAACTAGTGAATGTGAAGGAAAATGAGTACATATGTATATATAGAGTTGTACATGTACAGAATGAGAACATAGAAAGTCAAAGATTTTAAATGAAAAGTTTGGTCTATTAATATATGGTTACTATTTTGGAAATATAAGAGATAATAGAAATATGACAAGTAGAATAGAATAGTATAATATTTTCCAATTATGAATATCATAAAATAATTTTTTTCAGAAAGAATTATAGAAAGAAATAAAGACCTTAGTTAAGAAAATAATCAATATTAATAAGAGAATAAAAAAAATTGAGGTTCTTGAATGAACAGAATAAAATAAGTCTAAGAGATTGATGGTATATAATATTATAATGTATCAATAAAGATAAGTTATAGTTAAGAAGCGTAGTATTTTTGTTAAAAATATGTGAAAATTATCAATGGTATATTTTTAAGATATAAATTTTAGAGAGAAGATGAATTGGAGATTTTCTTGAAAAACTACGAAAAGAAGAGAAGAGAAAAGAGTTAGGTAAAAAAGTGATGACAAGTTCAATTCTATCACAATCAACTAAGAAAAGGTAAAGAAGCTTGAGAATTTGTACTCGTATATGAATATGAAGAGCAAGATAAACTAGGGTCTCAAGTTATGTAACACCCCCTAACCCAAGCCGTTACTGGAATAGGGTTATGAGGTATTACCAGACTTATACACTAACATTTATACAAACCGAGTCATAAACTTTACATTCCAAATCAATATTCATAAAACTTCATCATAAAGTCCCTAATATGGGCCTACGGGGCCCAATACATGCTTTAGAAATAATTCGGGACTAAACCGGCAACTTTGGAAACTTTACCTTGAAGATAAGGGCACACGCCCGTGTGGCCTGGAACATGCCCGTGTGGCCTGCCCGTGGGGCTCAACATGGCCATGTGCCCTGGGACATGGCCATGGGGCCAGGCCATGGGCAGATTCTGCCAAATTCACATGGCCTGGGCACACACCCATGTGACTTGGCCGTGTGAAAACATGGTTTTTGACCACTTTTGAGCTATTTTCACTTGCTATCTATTTCATGTCCAAACATTTACTAATAGTTCTTAAATCAAATATCATTCATTATGCCATTCAAACTTAACAAATACTCATTCATTCACTTAAATACCTTTTAAGAATTATGTACCACAATTCATATCAAAATTATACAACATTATCATACTAGTCAAACTCATGTAAGTTTAACTTCCAAAATATGCGTATTTTATACCATGCTTCAACAACTTTCATGTTTATACACTATCATATACAAATAACACCTTAACAACCTAGGTACATGCCAATTTACCAAAAGAAAAGTATTCACCACTTTGAGTCCGGGATTGGCTTGGATGCTGAGTCCTTAACTTTCTTTTGTACCTAACCTGTGCACGGAAACAAACCGTACGCTGAGTATGCACTTAGTGGTATTTCTATAAACTGAATGCTTAAGTCATATAACAATCCTACTAAACTTATAAATCGTTATAATAACAATATTTATCATTCATACTTGCGCTCAAGCTTTAAACTTGTAACTTCATGATCTTTATAATTCTGCCACTCAATATTATTTCATAACTTATAAATCTTACCATTTAATTCGGTCTACATTTATTGTCGTTTAGTACCCTTAACTTCAACAATCCACAGTCAATATAACATTCAGTAACAGTCAACATTCAATAAATCATAACTTAATATCAGTCATTCTTTAATAATTTTGGTTCCCCCTATTAACATGACTCAGACCTGACGGATACACGGACCCAAATCCAACCTACACACCGAGGATATAATATAGTGTTTCATCGGATGGAGCCAGAATACACTGCAAGGGTAACAGTCTCAGTCATGGTACACATAGTAACTTATCGGAACAAATCCGAAACAGTCACAGTCATAGTTAGGTACAGAGTATCTCTTCGGAACGAATCTGGAACAGTCACAGTCTGGCGACACATAAAGTGTCTCATCGACACAGAGTCGGAATATCCCTAACTCCACTGATCCTATGGCATGCCAACTATATCCGACTAGCCCGACATTGTTAATAGGGATTTCAGTCAACTTCCAATTTTCAATTTTTCAATTCGTAATTTAATTTTCAATACAATAGTAGTAACAGTTTCTATCATATTATTCATATACATTCTAACTATAAAAATAACAATTACATTGTATTAAAACATTAAACACAGTTTATAGAAATACAAACCGAATTTCTCGAGTTTACTCAATATCCTCGTTCACTTTCTCCTTTCCCTTTTTGATGATGTTTCCGGTGCTACGCTGGCTACATAAAATTTAACATTTAAAATTATCAATATATATTATTTAACAACACATTCTTTAATTTTCGTGTAACTTTTACTAAAATTCCAATTTAGTCCTGCCACCATAACCATTCTTTTTCTCTAAAATAAATCCTATGTTTTCATTCACTTATCATTTTAAACTATTCTAACTCTTAAATTTCAGCTTAAAACACAAATTATAACATCTTTTAAATTCAATCCCTATTATTGCAAAACCTATATTTTCTTTCACAATTTAATCCTTTTCCCACTTCTAGCTTGAATTCCTATCAATTAAACCCATATTTCTCCCATTTATTCAACTTAATCAACATCTAAGAATTAAATAACTTTCTAAATTTCAACATAACTCAAGAAGTATTCTTTCCTAGAATTCCGTAGACACCAAAATTACAAGAAAAGGGATCAAACTGACTTACCAATCAAGCTTGGAACTTCAAACCCTAAATTTCCCTTTTATTTTTCTTTTCTCTATTCTTCTTTCTTTCCCTGCTAACCGTGGCCTTCTTTCTTTCCTTTTTCTTTATTTCTTTTATTTTAATTAATTTTTTATATTATAACTATTATGTTATATTTTAAATTATAATTATTATTTCTTGAATATTAAGTAAATACATATATATTCATACATTTGTACCAATTAAAATAATACACATGTATTTATACTTACCACACACTTGTCACATAAGGCTTATTTTCTAATTTAATCCCTTAACTTTTCTATAGTTTATAATTAAACCTTCACACTTTATTCAATCTAGTCCTTTCACTAAATTCGCCTTAATTCAAGCTAATTCACTTAACCAAAGTCTAATTAACTACACTACTAGCCTTGTAAATATTTCTAATAAATATTTACGAATTCATTTTGCGGAAGTTATGACCCGAAAATTTAATTTTTCGATAAGCTTAAAATTTGGGTCGTTACATTCTCCCCCCTTAATAAATTTTGTCCTCGAAATTTACCTGTAAAGAGATGGGGATACTGTGATCTCATTGTATCTTCCGGTTCCCGTGTTGCTTCTTCAATATTATGACTTCTCCATAACACTTTTACTAAGGGAACTCATTTATTACATAATTCCTTTACCTCATGTGCCAGTATTTTAACCGGTTCTTCTTCATATGACAAATCAGGTCAAATTTCTATATCTTCAGTTGAAATTACATGAGATAGGTCTGACCGGTATCTTCTTAACATAGAAATATGGAAAACATCATGAATCTTCTGTAATTCAGGAGGCAGAGCTAAACGATATGCCATCGGTCCAATTCTTTTTATAACCTCATATGGTCCAATGTATCGCGGACTTAATTTACCTTTTCGACCAAATCTCAAGATTTTCTTCCAAGGAGAAACTTTAAGAAATACTTTGTCTCTGAATGAGTACTCAATATCCCGTCGTTTCAGATCTACATACGATTTTTGCCTATCAAAAGCTGCCTTCAATCTTTCGCGAATCTTCTTAACAGTACTTTTTATTTCTTGAATCAATTCTGGACCAACCACTTATTTTTCATTCAATTCTGTCCAACACACTGGTGATCGACATCTCTGACCATACAAAGCTTCATACGGTGCCATTTGAATACTTGATTGGAAACTATTGTTATAAACAAACTCAGCCAATGGTAGATAACATTCCCAACCTGATTCAATATCAATGATACAAGCTCGAAGCATGTCTTCTAAAATCTGAATGACCCGTTCTGACTGTCCATCACTCTGTGGATGAAAAGCTGTACTAAAATGAAGTCGTGTTTCGAGAGATTCATGCAACTGTTTCCAAAACCTCGATGTAAATCGTGGATTCTGGTCAGAAATTACCGATACAGGAATACCATGTAACCTTATAATTTCCCGGATATAAGTTTCTACCAACCTTTGAAGTGACCAATCTGTTCTAACTACTATAAAATGAGCTGACTTTGTGAGCCGATCAACAATCACCCAAATAGCATTTTTCTTACTTGCTGACAGTGGTAACCCGATTACAAAGTCCATCGTGATGCAATCCCATTTCCATTCAGGAATATTAATAGGCTGAAGCAACCCTGTTGGAACTTGATTTTCTGCCTTTACCCGTTGACAAGTTAAACATTTAGCCACATATTCCACTATATCTCTTTTCATACCTGGCCACCAATACAGTTCCCGTAAATCACGGTATATCTTCGTTCCTCCAGGATGTAATGCAAAAAAATTGTCATGTGCTTCTCGAAGTATTAACTCTTTCAACTCTGAAGTAGTGGGAATACAAAGTCGATTCTGATATCTCAAACAATCATGCTCATCAATGCTAAAATTCCTTATTGTACCGTTATGTATCGTCTCCCTCTTCTTCATTAACTTTTCATCTTCTAACTGTGCTGTTTTGATTTGATCAAACATTACTGGTTTTACTCTCAATTCAGCCAAAATACTTCCATCATCAACAATACCGAGTTGTGTAAACATTGCTCTCAACTCAGTTGCAGCCTTCCTACTTAATGCGTTAGCTACCACATTAGCTTTACCCAGATGATAATCAATAACACAATCATAATCTTTTAAAAGTTCTATCCACCGATGCTGTCACAAGTTCAATTCTTTCTGTGAGAGAAGGTACTTGAAACTTTTATGATCAGTGTAGATATAGCATTTTTCACTGTACAAATAATGTCTCTAAATCTTTAGAGCAAAAATCACCACTGCTAATTCTAGATCATAAGTAGGATAATTGCGTTCATGCGGTTTCAATTGTCATGAAGCATAAGCAATTACCTTCCCATTTTGCATCAGTACACATCCGAGACTATTTAAAAAAGCATCATTGTACACGATGAAATCTTTTTCCAACTCTAGCAAAGTCAATACTGGTGCTTCCGTCAACATTTACTTCAACATTTTGAAACTTTTCTGACACTGCTTACTCCAAACAAACGGAACATTCTTTTGCAGTAATTTTTTCATTGGTAAAGCTATCTTTGAAAATCCATTCACAAACCTTCGATAATTTCCAGCTAACCCAAGGAAACTACGTACCTCTGACACATTTCTAGGAACTTTCAACTGAAGTATGGCTTCAATCTTCTTTGGATCTACTCTTATCCCATCTGCTGATACTACATGACCAAGAAATACAACCTCCGTTAACCAAAACTCACACTTACTCAATTTCTCATATAATTGCTTCTCTCGCAATATTTGTAAAACCATTCGAAGATTTTGTTCATGCTCAATTTCAGATTTCGAGTATACCAAGATGTCATCGATAAAAACCACTACAAACCGATCCAAATACGATTGAAAAATCTGATTCATAAGATCCATAAAAGTAGCCGGGGCATTTGTTAACCCAAATGGCATTGCCAAAAATTCATAATGTTTATACCGTGTACTGAATGCTGTCTTCGGTACATCACCCTATTTTACCTTCAGCTGATAATATCCCGACCACAAATCAATTTTTAAAAACACAGAAGCTCCTTTTAGTTGATCAAATAAATCATCAATGCGAGGTAACGAGTATTTATTCTTAATTGTCACCTTGTTTAACTGTCGGTAATCAATACACAACCGCATCGAACCATCTTTCTTTTTAACGAATAATACTAGGGCTCCCCACGGTGACATACTAGGTCGTATAAACCCTCGATCCAATGAGTCTTGTAATTGTCCCTTCAACTCCTTTAACTCAATAGGTGACATTTGATATGGAGGTATTGACACTGGATCTATACCCGGGTATACTTCAATCGCAAATTCAACTTCCCGATCAGGAGGTAATCCAGGCAATTCTTTAAAAAACACATCAGGAAATTCACATACAGTCCAAATTTTACTACACTGACTCTCAGCTGAATCGGAGTTAATAACATATGCTAAGAAAGCAGCACATCCTTGGTAAAGAAGCTTACTAGCTTTAACTGCAGAAATGACTCAAGCTGAACCACTAGTCCTTATACCATTTACTTCAATCCGTTTACGATCTTCATTTTGAACAGTAAATTTCTTTTTATAACAGTCCAAAATTACTCCATGTTCTGACAACCAATCCATACCCAGTATAATATTAAAATCGTCGAATGGCATAATCAACAGATTGACAGAAAAGATTCTATCCTGAATCATCAATGGACATCCTCGACATATTTTATTTACTAACACAGTTTGCCCCAATGGACTACACACTTCTATCATTATTCTAGATAGTTCAGATTTTAAATTTCTCGTCTCAACTAATTTTGTATTAAGATAAGAATGTGACGATCCTGGATCTATTAAAGTATATATGGGTCTTGAATGTAATAAGAATATACCTGTCACTACATCATGAGCAGCCCCTCGTCTTGAGTTCTTACAACATATGCTCGGGCCGGAGCTCTTACTTCAGATTATTGAGTAGCATTTGCACTTGTTCTTCTAGTACCTCCTCTAGCAACTGGACCATTCGGCCTGATCCTTGACCTCTAGAAGCTGATTCAGATCTTTGTGATACCATTGGTGCTAATTTACCAATCTTCGGACAACCCTTAACAAAATAATCAGTGGATCCACATCAGAAACAACCCCCAGTTAACTTCCTACATTCTTCTCTATGTCTGTTTCCATAATACTCACATTTTGGAATTTCAGTATTCTGAGCTGGGCTTCTGATACTGCCTGTAGATACAATAGTTTGTCTCTTTCGAATTTTGTCTCCTCTTTCTGATCTTGAACTGAATCTTCCACTGCCACGAGATTCCCTCGATCGTTTGAATTGAAAATTTGAACTAGCGCCTCGGGACGTTTTTCAATTTGACGGACGATTTGGACTTTTACTCTCTTTCCCATGATTTTGCTCAATCATTTTAGCTCTTTCTACTAGATCTGCAAACTCTGTAATCCGTAGAGGCATCAATTGCAGTTGGAATTTATCTCGCAGTCCTCTTAGAAATCGCATGCGTCTTCAGTCGGTACAAATTCAATTGCATATCTGCTCAAATCTCAGAAATTACCGTTCATAATCCACTACGGTCACATCTCTCTGTTTCAGCATCAAAAACTCCTTTTTCTGATCTTCCATATATGTCTTTCCCAAATACTTTTTCTGAAATTCTCGTTGAAAGATTTCCCAGTTTACTTGTTCTTCTGATATATTCTAAATCACTGATTCCCACCATATATAAGCCTCCTCTTGTAACAAAGAAACAACACATACTAAACTTTCCTGTGGCATACATTCTAATTGCTTCAAAATTCTCTTGGTAGTCTCTAACCAATTTTCAGCTGTTGTTGAATCAGTTCCCTTTGATCCCATAAATTCTGTAGCTCCATACTTTCGAAATTACTTAATAGGGGCTCTTCGAGAAACGGGTGTAGAACTAATAGCAGGCATACTTCCTACTGCTCTTTGAAGAGCTTCGGCAATCATTCTAAATATTTTTGTATTATCCCTTCAAGTATTCGGTGGTTGGTTACCTACCGGGTTTACACTTGGGGTTGCAAATTCAGATTCATTTACATCATATGATTCATCTCTACTGTACATTTCCTGATCAGTACCCTCGATACTTTCGCCAGACATCCTTTTCACACTATAAAACAATTCAATTTATCAGTTTATATAAATCAGCATCCAATCCCGACTCAAAGTTAACATAATAATGGCATGTACCTCTAGACTCAATTTTGAACTTTATCTAGTCCTAGAATCGACTAAACCTGAATAGTTCTGATACCACTACATGTAACACCCCCTAACCCTAAGTCGTTACTGGAATAGGGTTACGAGGTATTACCGGACTTATACATTAACATTTATACAAACCAAGTCATAAACTTTACATTCCAAATCAATATTCGTCAAAATTCATCATAAAGTCCCTAATATGGGCATACGGGGCCAAATACATGCTTTAGAAGTAATTCGGGATTAAACTGGCAACTTTGGAAACTTTACCTTAAAGATAGGGGCACAGGCCCGTGTGGCCTGGAACATGCCCATGTGGCCTGCCCGTGGGGCTCAACATGGTCGTGTGCCCTGGGACATGGCCATGGGGCTAGGCCATGGGCAGATTCTGCCAAATTCACATGGCCTGGGCATACACCCATGTGACTTGGCCGTGTGAAAACATGGTTTTTGACCACTTTTGAGCTATTTTCACTTGCTAAACACATCTATTTCATGTCCAAACATTTACTAATAGTTCTTAAATCTAATATCATTCATTATGCCATTCAAACTTAGCAAATACTCATTCATTCACTTAAACACCTTTTAAGAATTATGTACCATAATTCATATCAAAATTATACAACATTATCATACTAGTCAAACTCATGTAAGTTTAAATTCCAAAATATGCGTATTTCATACCATGCTTCAACAACTTTCATGTTTATACACTATCATATACAAAATAACACCTTAACAACCTAGGTGCATGCCAATTTACCAAAAGAAAAGTATTCACCACTTTGAGTTCGGGATTGGCTTGGATGCTGAGTCCTTAACTTTCTTTTGTACCTAACCTGCGCACGAAAACAAACCGTACGCTGAGTATGCACTCAGTGGTATTTCTATAAACTGAATGCTTAAGTCATATAACAATCATAGTAAACTTATAAATCATTATAATAACAATATTCATCATTCATACTTGCGCTCGAGCTTTAAACTTGTAACTTCATGATCTTTATAATTCTGTCAGTCAATATTATTTCATAACTTCTAAATCTTACCATTTAATTCGGTCTACATTTATTGTCCATTAGTACCCTTCACTTCACCAGTCCACAGTCAATATAACATTCAATAACAGTCAATATTCAATAAATCATAACTTAATATCAGTCATTCTTTAATAATTTTGGTTCCCCCTATTAACATGGCTCGGACCTGACGAATACAAGGACCCAAATCCAACCCACACACCAGGGATATAATACAGTGTTTCATCGGCTGTAGCCGGAATACACCGTAAGGGTAACAATCCCAGTTATGGTACACATAGTACCTTATCGGAACAAATTCGAAACAGTCACAGTCATAGTTAGGTACAGAGTACCTCTTCGGAACGAATCTGGAACAGTCACAATCTAGCGACACATAAAGTGTCTCATCGACACAGAGTCGGAATATCCCTAACTCCACTGATCCTATGGCATGCCAACTATATCCGACTAGCCCGACATTGTTAATAGGGATTTCAGTCAACTTCCAATTTTTTATTTTTCAATTTCATTCATAATTTAATTTTCAATACAATAGTAGTAACAGTTTCTATCGTATTATTCATATACATTCTAACTATAAAAATAATAATTACATTGTATTAAAACATTAAGCACAGTTTATAGAAATACAAACCGAATTTCTCGAGTTTACTCGATATCCTCGTTCACTTTCTCCTTTCCCTTTTTCAATGATGTTTCCGGTGCTACGTTGGCTACATAAAATTTAACATTTAAAATTATCAATATATATTATTTAACAACACATTCTTTAATTTCCATGTAACTTTTACTAAAATTCCAATTTAGTCCTTCCACCATAACCATTCTTTTTCTTCAAAATAAATCCTATGTTTTCATTCAATTATCATTTTAAACTATTCCAACTCTTAAATTTCAGTATAAAACTCTAATTATAACATCTTCTCAATTCAATCCCTATTATTGCAAAACCTATATTTTCTTTCATAATTTAATCTTTCTCCCACTTCTAGCTTGAATTCCTATCAATTAAACCCATATTTCTCCCATTTATTCAACTTAATCAACATCTAAGAATTAAATAACTTTCTAAATTTCAACATACCTCAAGTAGTATTCTTTCCTAGAATTCCATAGACACTAAAATTACAAGAAAAGGGATCAAATTGAGTTACCAATCAAGCTTGGAACTTCAAACCCTAAATTTCCCTTTTATTTTTCTTTTCTCTTTTCTTCTTTCTTTCCCTGCTAACCGTGGCCTTCTTTCTTTCCTTTTTCTTTATTTCATCTCTTTATTTCTTTTATTTTAATTAATTTTTTATATTATAATTATTATATTATATTTTAAATTATAATTATTATTTCTTAAATATTAAGTAAATACATATATATTCATACATTTGTAGCAATTAAAATAATACACATGTATTTATACTTACCACACACTTGTCACATAAGGTTTATTTGCTAATTTAATCCCTTAACTTTTCTATAGTTTATAATTAAACCTTCACACTTTATTTAATCTAGTCCTTTCTCTAAATTAGCCTTAATTCAAGCTAATTCACTTAACCAAAGTCTAATTAACTACACTACTAGCTTTGTAAATATTTCTAATAAATATTTACGAATTCATTTTACGGAAATTATGACCCAAAAATTTAATTTTTTGATAACCTTAAAATTTGGTCGTTACAGGTTATCTCCAAGTCAAGTATTAAAGGTTTAAGGAAAAGAACTACTCGACCTTGTGATAAATGCAAAAAAGAAAATCTCATTTAGGTGACTATTGGATATTTTCTGAAAGATGCTTTTATGTATGGCTCTATAAGACATGGAATAAAGGATTGTTCAGAATTGTTGAGAAACCTAAGAAATAATCTTTAATGGGCATTAATAAGAGGATAAATTGAATATAAAAAAAAACCAAAATAGACTATAGAAGATAAGAATAGAATTGACCATGAAAAATAGTGTAAGTACTTTAGAGAATATAAAAAGGTAGCGAAATGATTTTAAGAATTAGTGAATAAAGAATGATCTAAAGTTGAAAAGAAGAAGAAGAAGTAGCAAAGTTTTAAATTGTGTAATAAAATAGGCAAACTTAAGAAAGAACAGTTACCTCGAGGATACTGTTGGCAGCGGCCGGGCCAATAGATTTCTAAGAGGTAGGATTAAGAGTAATAACTCTGATCCATAACTAGAATAATCATTGTTTGCCTCAAAAACAGAAAGAAAAGAAAGGAAATGAAAATGAGAATATAAAAGTATAACAAAGTAAAGCCTACAAAAATGTTAAAAAGAATAATGTCGTGATTTGTATGAGATAGTTGTGATAATAATAATAATAAAAATAAATGAAAAGAAAGGATAGAGAATGAATATAAATGATAAGCTAGGTAAATATGTGTAGAAAGGAACTATAGAATTATAGAGATGATTTTAGGAAAACTAAATGAAGAAAAGACTTCTAGTTAAGTGGAAAGAAAAGAAATAAGAGACTGATTGAGTAAAAAGGAAATATTGGATTATAAGAATAACTCCAAGGGTAATCTACTAAAGGTTTTCAATTCTTATGGAAAGGATTTTATCATTTATAGTGATGCTCCTTGAGCTGTCTTAGTTATGTTTTGATGCAAGACGGGAAGTGGTTGCTTATGCATCTCGCCAGCTAAAAATGCATGAATGCAATTATTCGACACATGATTTAGAGCTAACTGTTGTGGTTTTTGCTCTAAAGATTTGGATACACTATCTGTATGGTGAAAAGTGTTATATTTATACTGATCATAAAAGCCTCAAGTATCTTTCGTCTCAAAAGGAGTTAAATTTGAGACAACGTCGGTCGATAGAACTTTTAAAATATTATCATTATGTTATTGATCATCATCCTGGAAAGGCTAATGTTGTAGCTGATGCATTGAGTAGAAAAGCAGCAATTGAATTATAAGCAATGTTTGCAAAGCTTAGTATCAACGATGATGGAAATCTGTTGGCTAAATTAAGAGTTAAACTGATGATGTTTGATCAGATCATGTTAGCACAGTTAGAGGATGACAAGTTGATGAAGAAAAGAGAAATGGTTCAGAACGGTATGTTAGAAAATTTTAGCATTGATGATTATGGTTGTTTAAGATTTCATAATCAGATTTGTGTTCTAAATTTTTCTAAATTAAAAGAATTGATACTTCGAGAAGATCATGGCAGTCCTTTTGCGTTGCATCCTGAAGAAACAAAAATGTACCTTAATCTACGAGAATTTTATTGGTGGCCAGGTATAAAAAGAGATATAGTTGAATATGTAGCTAAATGTTTGATTTGTGAACGAGTTAAGGCAAATCATCAAGTTCCTACTAGATTACTTCAGCCTATTAACATTCCTGAAAGGAAATGGGACTGTATCACAATGGATTTTGTATCGAGGTTACCATTGTCAGCGAGTAAGAAAAATGTTATTTGGGTGATTGTTGATTGGCTTAAAAAATCGGCTCACTTCATAGCAGTCGGAACTGATTGGTCACTTTAGAAACTTGCTGAAGTTTACATTTAGGAAATTGTAAGATTACATGTTTTACCTGTATCGATAATTTTTTATCGGGATCCACGGTTCACATCGAGATTTTTTAAGACAGTTACATGATTCTCTTGGTACACGACTCAACTTTAGCATAGCTTCTCACCCGCAGACTGATGGACAATCTGAGCAAGTTATTTTGATTTTGGAAGATATGCTTCCAGCCTGTGTTATTGATTTTGAATCAGGTTGGGAACGTTATTTACCATTGGCTGAATTTGTGTACAATAATAGTTTCCAATCAAGTATTCAAATGGCTCCGTATGAAGCACTATATGGTTGTAGATGTTGGACACCTGTGTGTTGGATAGAATTGAATGAAAGAAAACTGATTGGGCTAGAGTTAACTCAAGAAACATAGGATATTGTTAAGAAGATTCGATATAGATTGAAGGCAGCTTTCGACAGACAGAAATCGTATGTAGATTTTAAACATCGAGTCACTGAGTATTCTGTTGGTGATAAGGTATTTCTCAAAGTTTCACCTTGGAAGAAAATTTTAAGATTTGGTCGGAAATGAAAATTGAGTTCTCGTTTTATTGGGTCGTATGAGACTATGGAAAGAGTTGGACCAGTTGTCTATCATTTAGCCTTGCCTTTAGAATTACAGAAAATTCACAATGTTTTTCATGTTTCTATGCTCAGAAGATACAGATCAGATCCTTCTCATGTCATTTTAATAGAAGATATTGAAATCCGACCTGATTTATCATATAAAGAAGAACCGGTTAAAATTTTGGCATCAAAAGTGAAAGAATTGAGTAATAAGCTAGTTCCGTTAGTGAAAGTATTATGGCGTATTCATAGTGCTGAGGAAGCGACTTGGGAACCGAAAGAAAAAATGAGATCTCAGTACCCCACCTATTTTCAAGTAAATTTCGAGGATGAAATTTATTAAGGGAGAGAATTGTAATGACCCGAAATTTATGGGTATTAGAAAGTGTATTTTTGGCTCTCTGTTTTCGTAAAACAAAAATATTTACGAAGTTAGTCGTGTGGTTAATTAGGTTTTGGTTAGGTGAATTAGTTTGAATTAAGGTTAAATAGGTGCAAAGATCAAATTGAATAAGGGTGAAAGTTTAATTATAGATTAAATGAAACGTGAAGGGACTAAATTAGTAAATAAACCATATGAAAAACTTGTATAGTAAAAAGTAAATACAAGTGTATGGTAATTATAAAATATATGTGTAATAAATATATACATACATTTGTAAAACATATATGTATTTACTTATTATTTAAATAATAATTATTATTATAATATAATATAATAATATAATAACATAAAATAAAAGAAATAAAACATGAAATAAATAAATAAATAAACAAAACAAAAAGAATGAAAAAGACACAAAATAGCAAACGAAATAGGGGAAAAAGGGAAAGAAAAAGAAAGAAGGAAAATTAGGGTTTTTAAGGTTTCAAATTCAGTTTGGTAAGTCAATTTAGCTCATTTTCTTGTCATTTTTGAGTTTTTGGAATCCTAGTCATGAATACTATTTGATTTATGTTGAAATTTTACAAGTTAGTGAATTTATAGATGTTCATGTTGAAAAATTTGACGTATTAGGGTTTAAATTGATAGAATTTTAAGTTAGAAGTGGAAAGGGATTAAATTGTGAAATAAATTACAGGTTTTGAAGTAATAGGGACTAAATTGAGAGAATTTCAAAATTAGGGATTTATGGTGAAATTAGAGAGTTAAATTTAGTTTTAAGTGTTAATTGAATGAAAATAAAGAATAAATTGTGAAGAAAATAAAGTTAGTTTTGGTTAGGGACTAAATTGGAATTTAGGCAAAAGTTGTGTATAAATTGAAATATTCAATGTTAAATTGTGTTGTATTGATAAATTTTAATTGTTTGGTTCTGTAGCTAAAGTTGAGCCAGAGACCTCGGCTAAGAAAGGAAAAGACAAGATTAACGAGGAGTAGCTCAAGAATTATGGTCTGTATTTCTATAATCTGAATTTAAAATTTAATTGTTGAATTTATTACTTAATGTGTATGGTAAGTAGATTGAGGTAAGTAATTAATATTGTGGTATTGAATTTGTTACTTAATGTGTATGGTAGTTGGAGGAATTTGTGATTGGTATAGATTTTGATTGAAATTGAATTGAGAAATTGAAATTAAACCCTATTAACTTATTGGACTGAGTGGGATATAGATGGCTTGCCAGAGGATTGAAAGAGTTCAGGGATTCTTCGACCTCGAGTTGATGAGACACTGGGTGTCAAACTATTACTTCAGATAAATTCGATGAGGTACTGGGTACCAACTTACTTCTGTATGGCCGATGAGACACTTGGTGTCAATCTATTACTTCGAATTATCTGATGAGGCACTGGGTACCATACTGGTGTGTTTTGGTTGGATCCGTGTATCCGTCCAAGTTCGAATCTTATAGATAGGGGTAAATGAATAATAACGTTTTACAATTGATATTTGAATGAAATGATATGAGAAATGGAAGTGATATAGTGAATTGAAAATAGAATATGAAAAAAGTTGACAATACATGGAATATATGAGTTATATACTCAAAAACTGAGTATGGTATAAAATGATGTATTCATGAATTGAGTACTGCATGACTGATGCCATGGTACAAATAAATATGGTTGATATGTGAATAATCATTTATATAGCAATTGTGTGAATTAGTATATTGTTTAATAAATGAAAACTGATAGTTATGATATGATACTAGACAATAATATGTCCGTATAAATTTAATTGTGCCTATTATATTATATTATATTATATTATATTATATTATATTATTTTTAAATATTCGGATTATAGAAATACCACTGAGTTTTTACTCAGCGTACGGTTTGTTTTCCGTGCGCAAATTAGGTACAGTGATTTTGAAGAGTTGTAATTGAGGTTGTGAGCATTCATATCATCACATCTCCAAGTGCCAAGAAAGTATGTTTCAAAATTTTGAATAGAATGGCATGTACTTAGGAAGATCAAGTATGTTCCAAGTAGTAAGGACTAAAATATAAATTATAAAAAATATTAATGTTCAAATATATTAGTGATTAGCCAAAACTATTTTGGCACCAAATGTAATATTCTTATATCAGATTCATTGGGTCGAACAGGGTATAGGGGAGTTACAAAACAACTTTTCCAAAGTGAATTTTGATGAAAACATGATTTAGGGACTAAATTGAAAAGTTGTAAAATTCATGGAAAAATTTTGAATTTTATGAAACACATGGGATGTAAATGTAACACCCTAAACCCAGCCTAGACGTTATGGCAGAATCTGGTGATGTCACATGAGAGTGTTTTTGAAAACGCATTGACCTTAAAATTGTCCCAATTATTAATATTACTTAGTTCGGGAAAATGTGTTTTAATTGATTTGATTTAAAACATCTCTTTTGCACGGAAGCTTTTGAGAACCCAATAAATTTTAGGGAATCGTTTCATGTATGAAAACATTAGCTTTTAGGAAAACTGAGTTCAATCTAAAATCCCATAAACAGTTTAAATAAAATCCGAATGAAGTCCATAAAGTCTCAAATTACTTCAATCACCTTAGAACATAATTTAAAAGAAATGAATACCAAAACTGAATTAAAAACAGTCTAAAATATGTGTGGCCTCCGTCGAGTCCTCTGCTGCACCAAACCGTCAAGTTTGGGGATTACCTACACAGATTAAACAACAAAAGGTGAGTTTTCGCAAACTCAATGTGTAATCCCCTCAGAAATTATACACAATAGCAGAAGTCTGGCATACATCCAAATATCAGATAACTTGGTCCTGAACCCTTTACAGAACCGGTGTGAACCTTAGTTCACTCAGATACAGAATCAGATACGAACGGGCCTTAGCCCATCTCAGATATATCATGCAAAATAGAGCAGAATAATAAATTCCTACCCACTAGCTTCTACACACCATCTCCGTCCAACCCTACACACCATGTGGAGATAAAATCGACCCACCCACCCCTACACACCATGCTGTACTAAAATGTGGCACATAATCAGATAATTGCAGCTGTGCTGCTAGATATCAAGCTTAGGAGCCTTTCAGAATACTTCTTCCATATACAATAACCCAACCCTGATTCAATGTAGCATACAATACATGACATGCAAATATACAAGTAACAGATCATACATACAAATAGTCTACATGCTAAGAGTAACATGTTAGAGCACATATATCACATAGCCAGATCACGTAATCAGAGGTCGAGTAACTCTTACCGACCCTAGAGTAGGTCCCAGTCGACTTGGGCGACCCGAGCAACCTTTCAGAGTATTTCAGAAAATTAGGCTCACACGCCTGTGTGGCCCACACAGCACAAATTGGCCTTGGCCGTGTGGCTCACGGCCTAGCCCAGAATTCCACACGCTCGTGTGGTTCGTGTGGGCCGCACGGCCCAATTGGTCGAGCCCGTGTCTCACACACGGCCTCGCCTGTCCTCACACGGCCATGTCATGTGCCCGTGTCATGCGTGCAAGGCATGGTTTGTCGATCACACGCCCGTGTGCTACCACACGGGCAACCACATACCCGTGTGGCGTCGACATATTCATTTTTCAGCTTTCGCCGATTCTCGTTTTCTGTGTTGAAGCCTAAAAGATCACCGAGCACACCAAAACCTATATTTGAACAATAACCCTTAAATAAACGTTTCCAACATGCACTTAAAATAACCTAAACTGAGGCTTTTATCCAAAAAGTGACCAACCTTACCTTCGATCGAATACTAGAGAATTCGCAGCCCCACAGTAACGATTGGAATTCTACAGCTGCTTAAAAGCCTCCTAACCAAAATTGTAACCCCATTAGGTAAAGAATGATGAACTAAATGATAATTATATCAATAAAACTTACCGAACGCACGCCTCAAAGATGAATAACAAAATGATTGGAAGAAAAAAGCAAAAGAAGAGGAAAAATAGTGGAATTTCGGCAGCAAAAGAGATAATGGAAGGAAAATCAGCAGTAAAAGAGAAGAGAAGGGAAAAGGGATGGCCAAATTTTTGCATAGGAAGGAAGCAGTGCTGAACAGAAACTGTTAAACCCCTTAATTCTCTCCACCAATTCCCCACTACTCAGACTTCTAATCCAACTCAAACTCATTTGAGTGGACAAGCACAAAAATAATGCCCACGCTAGGATTCGAACATAGGACCTCTAGCAACTTACACTCCACTTAACCACCAGACCAGCAGGCCCATTCTGTTATATTCTTACTAACAACTAAACTTAAGCCTATCGAGTAAGGTTAAGGTTTTATTCAGGAAAATACCAAAATTTGCCAAAGCTAAGGCTTCAACTTGGGACCTCTTACACATACCCAGAACACTTAACCATTAAAGCAGATACACAATTGTGCTAAAATTTAACAGAATCCGAAACATAAAATTTGGGGCGTTACAACTCTACCCCCTAAAAGAAAATTTTGGCCTCGAAATTTACCTGATCAGAACAGATGAGGATATTGCTGACGCATCGCATCCTCAGGCTCCCACGTAGCCTCTTCAGTGCTATGATTCCTCCACAGCACCTTCACCAAGGGAATAAATTTCTTCCTTAGAACTTTTACGTCGTGATCCAGAATCTGAACCGGCTCCTCCTCGAAGGTCAGATCTGGCCAAAACTTAATATCCTCAATAGGAACATTGTGCGTGGGATCAGAGCGATATCGCATCAACATTGAGACGTGGAATACATCATAAATGTGGTCTAACTCTGGAGGTAACTCCAACTGATAAGCGATCGGTCCCACTCATTTTAGAATCCGATATGGCCCAATAAACCTAGGGCTCAACTTGCCCTTGCGATCGAACCTCAAAACTTTCTTCCATAGCAAGAGAACTTAAGAAAAACGAAGGCTCCCACAATATACACTATCTTCCGTAATTTCAGATCTGCATAAGACTTTTACCTATTAGAAGCCGCTTTCAGCTTATCTCTGATCAAACGGACCTTGTCCTCAGTCTCAGAAACCAATTCCGGACCCAGAATACGTCGTTCTCCCAACTCAATCCAGCATAAGGGAGTACGACACCTATGACCATACAGTGCCTCATACGGTGCCATCTGTGTACTAGACTGATAGTTGTTATTGTAAGTGAACTCCGCTAATGGCAAGTACTTCTCCAAACTGCCTCGGAAATCAATAATACAGCCCCTCAACATGTCCTCCAGTATCTGAATCACCCTTTCCGACTGACCATCTGTCTGAGGATGGAAAGCAGTACTAAAGTCTAACCTTGAACCCAAAGCCTCATGAAGTTTCCTCCAGAACCGAGACGTGAAACGAGGATCCCTATCAGACATAATCAAGACAGGTACCCCATGTAGCCTTACTATTTCAGAGATGTAAAGTTTAGCTAATTTCTACAGAGAGAAGTCTGTCCTAACTGAGATGAAGTGAGCAAATTTGGTCATTCGATCCTTGATGACCCAGACAGAATCCTTCTTCGTAGGTGTTAGAGGCAACCCACTAATGAAGCCCATCATTACTCGCTCCCATTTCCACATTGGTATCTTACCCGGTTGTAGCAGACCCGAAGGTAACCGATGCTCAGCCTTAACCTGCTGACAAGTCAAGCATCGAGCAACGAAGTAAATAACCTCACGCTTTAACCCTGGCCACCAGTATAATTCTTGCAGATATTGGTACATCTTGTTCTCACTGGGATGCATAGCATAAGGGCTACTATACGCATCCCTCAGAATCGACTGTCTCAAGTCCTCATCATTCGGTACACATATTCTACTGCGAAAACACAATACCCCATCCTTATTAATCCCAAAATCTACAGTAATACCACTCTCCACCTGACGAAAACGCAACTCCAGAGACTTGTTCCCGAACTATTTATCTCTGATCTGATCAATCCATGTCGGTTTCACTTGAAGTTCTGCCAACAGACTCCCATCGTCGAACAGACTCAGTCGTACGAACATCGCTCTCAGATCGGACATAACCCTACGACTTAACGCATCAGCCACCAAATTGGCCTTACCAAGATGGTACTCGATAGTGCAGCCGTAATCCTTAAGCAGCTCAACCCATCTACACTGCCTAAGGTTTAGCTTTTTCTGAGTGAGGAGATATTTGAGGCTCTTATGATCAGTGTAAATGGTACACTTCTCATCATACAGATAATGCCTCTAGATTTTCAGTGCGAATACCACTGCGCCAACTCCAAGTCATGCACGGGTTGTTCGCCTCATGAGTCTTGAGCTGACGAGACACAAAAGCAACTACCTTTCCATCTTGCATCAAAACGCAAACCAGACTCATATGCGACGCATCATTATATACCATGAATTCTTTACCGGGCTCAGGCTATATCAAAACAGGAGCCTAAGTTAAAACCGTCTTGAGCTTATCAAAGCTCTCCTGCTATGCATCAGTCCAAATGAAAGGAACTCCCTTACACAGTAGCTTAGTCATCGGCGCGGTGATCAAGGAGAACCCCTCTACGAATCGCCGATAATATCCTGCCAGCCCTAGAAAATTGTAGATTTTAGACACACTCTTCGGCTGTTTCCAACTCAACATAGCCTTAATCATACGAGGATCCACAAGAATCCCCTCAGCTGAAACCACATGTAACACCCCTTACCCGTACCCGATACCGGGATAAGGCACGGGGCATTACCGTACATAAACATAACATTTCCAGAGAATTTCGAGTTATAAAATTTCATTCCAAATTAAAACCAATCAAATATATTCATAATGTCCTTATTATGGGCTTATGTGGCCCAAAACGTGTATTGAGAATGGTCCAGCACTGAACCGAGAGTTTAAGAAAATCCTAGGAAAATTCCTAGGTTTAAGCCTCACACGCCCGTGTAGAGGCAATGCACACGCCCGTGTGCTTTGGGACACGCCCATGTCCCTTAACCGTGTGGAATTAATTGAATTTATTTTCCATTTTGAACCTACAAGGGTTTTCACATGGCCGAGCGCACACCCTTGTCCCTGGCCTGTGTCCTTCACACGGCCTAGACACGCCCGTGTCCAAAAACTTGAGCATTTTGTTTATGACATCATCATGTATTTAGAGGCACACGGCCAAGACACACGCTCGTGTGCTAGGCCGTGCCCTCCACACGGTTGAGAGACATGGCCGTGTCTCTACTCGTGTATTTACTACCATGCATACTGACCTAAAAATTTTAGGTGCAGAGGACATACGGCAGTACCACACGCCGATGGGGCTGACCGTGTGTCACACACGGCCTAGACACACGCTTGTGTGTCTACCCTTGTGGACCTTTTTGGAGGCTACCATTCAAGTCGATGGTCACCCTCAACATCCACACACATTTGTGAACTTCAATGGTATTTAACATCTCCTAAATATCCCAACGACTACCTTCAATGGTCAATTGCATGTTAACCTCATCTCATCGGTTTCATACATGTTAATTTTTCTTCTTTATATTAAGGATTACCACATCATATGACACATTTAACTTGGCTCATTTTATAACTCATTGCCAATTATGACCTAACCATCTCCAAGTGATTGGGTCACATTCCACATGCCCATTCATGATACACCACATTTAACCATCACATGAACATTTAAACACCAACATGCACAATTAGTAGGTTACAACCTACATCAAAATGATCCATGTCTTATGGCCATATACAAAATGAATAGGTATATCATTCAAGCCTTTACATTGGCTAACCAATGACACATATAACAAAATAATCAAAAACCTATACATGCCATTGTAACAAAGTAAAAGTATCTATATACCAAAGCAAGATAAGCTGATAGTGTTGACAAGACTCTAATCGTCTTCCAATCTTCACGAGTCCACGAGCTTTGTAAAATAGGGAAAAAAAGGGGGGTAAGCATTAACATGCTTAGTAAGTTCGGATAACAGGAAAGTAAACTTACCGATTATTTAGCATGCAACCATAAAAGAAATTCATGCCAAACATGCATAGTATAGTTTCCTATCATATATACTCAACCATCAAGTTAGTCTCATGCCAATATATTATAACATTAGTCTTAGATGAGCTCATCAATTCAAACATTTCTATTCCAATTTCACAGTTTAATCCTGTTGAATTTCTTGGAATCTCGATAGATATCTCGTTTACCGTCAAATCATTCAAGTGATCCTTTAAATACGCACTCCCATGAACCTCACTCTTACGGCGGGATTACCAGTCCAGGCTAAATCCCCCATAACATAAACTCACAGGGTAATGTCAGGATTACCAGTCCAGGCTAAATCCCCTATAATGACATATACTCCTACGAGTTCGGATCTAAATTACCAGTCCAGGCTAAATTCAGATCCTAAACGGATTACCCATCCATGTGAAATCCATCACAACACATATATTCTTCGGGATGCTAGATCACTATAGGATCACCCGTCCAGGCTAGATCCTTTATACCATTATTTCATTTTCGAGGAATCCATCAGATATCCCATTTTATTCAACTGGGACATTTCATCATAACATTAATATTTCATGAAGTGTCATACCATGAATATCAAAATTATAATTCATACATTAACATACATCATTAACGTATTTAAAGATAGTTTACATTTGAGTTACACGAACTTACTTGGTAATTGCTTCGGTTTCGTATTTCGGTTATTCCGAAACCTTTCGCTTCCCACGGTCGACCTCCAGAATTGGTTTCTAGGGGTTATTGAGCTTGGATATGTTGAAAACCCTAGCTATGGAGACCCTTCAATTTTCGGCAGCATGGAGAAGAATAATGGCTGATTTTTGCTTCCATTTTCCCTTTTTAGTTAGTTTATTACCAAATAACCAAAATGCCCTTCCTTATTAAACTTTCAAAATTTTCCATGCATGCCCTTTTTTTTCCAAAAACTTAAAAATTGGGCAAATTACTCATTAAGACCTCCCAATTAATAATTCAAAGCAATTTCATACAAATTGCTTCTAGAACCCAAGTTTTACAATTTATTCAATTTGGTCATTAATTTTCAATTGGACCCCTTATACTTAGAATTTCTTCATGAAACTTTCACACACGCTTATTTTCATATTCTAGACCTCATAATAATCAGGAAATAAATATTTTAAGGACGGATTTGTGGTCTCAAAACCACTGTTCTGACTAGGCCCAATTTTGGGATGTTACACCACATGTCCCAAAAATGTCACTTCCCGAAGCCAAAACTTACACTTACTGAACTTCGCATACAACTATTTTTCACGAAGAATCTTTAGAACTACTCTAAGGTGCTCATCGTGCTCGTCTTTAGACTTAGAATACACCAAAATGTCGTCGATAAAAACCACCACAAACTGGTCCAGATAAGGCTGAAACACACAGTTCATCAAATCCATAAATGTCGTTGGTGCATTAGTCAAACCAAAAGGCATAACTAGGAACTCGTAATGTCCATAATGAGTCCTAAATGTCGTTTTATGTACGTCAACCTCCTTTACTCTCTATTGATGATATTCCGATCGCAAATCGATCTTAGGAAACACAGAAGCCCCTCTGAACTGGTCAAATAGATCATCAATCCTCAGAAGTGGGTACTTATTTTTAATTGTTAGCTTGTTCAGCTGCTGATAGTCGATCCACATCCTCATTGTCCCATTTTTCGTCCTTACAAATAGAACAGGAGCTCCCCACGGAAACACACTGGGACGAATGAACCACGGTCTAACAGCTCTTGAATCTGCGCCTTAAGTTCCGTCAGCTCTTTTGGTGCCATTCGGTAAGGGGCGATAGACACGGAGCAGTGCTGGGAAACAACTCAATCCTAAACTCCACTTCACGGCTCGGAGGTAACCCCAGAAGCTCCTCAGGAAACACATCTGGAAAATCCCTCACCGTTCTGATATCTTTAACCAAAGAGTCCTCTGAATAAAAATACTGATGTAGGCCAAGAAGGCCTCGCACCCTTTTCTTACTAACATTTTCGCTACCAAAGCTGAGATCACATTAGTCAAGTAGTCTCATCATTCCCCAATCACTACTACCTCATTGTCCTCCTCGGTCCTCAAGATAACCCTTTTCGTCGTACAATCCAAACTCACCTGATGTTTAACCAGCCAGTCCATTCCTAAAATCAAGTCGAACTCCCCAAATGTAAGCTTCATCAAATCAGCCAGAAATACTATCCCTTGAACCTCTAACGGGACGTCTTTAAATAGTTTACTCACCCGAACCGATTGTATAGGTCATCGAAACTTAAACATGCATTAGAAAAGGGTTGGGACTAAATTGAACACATACAAAATTTTTCCAAAACTTAAACATTTTTCAAACAGGTACAGGTCACACGCCCGTGTGAGCAGGCCGTGTGCCTCACATGGCATTAGACATGCCCGTGTGTCTAGGCCGTGTCAAAATAGGGCATACATACTGACTTACTCACACGGCTACAAGACAAGCCCGTGTGTCTTGGCCGTGGTCGATCCTGACTTGGGCCACACGAATAGCCACACGCCCATGTGCCTTGGCTGTGCTCCAGCCTGACTTCGTATACATAATATCATCTACCACATAAGTTCTCAATTTACCTACAAATTTTATGCCAACACAATTCATAGGTTCATACCAATTCAATGAACTTTGTATACATAATATCATCTACCACATAGGTATTGTACATACTTGAACCTTCCCGTATTTATTCATTTTCATTCTTACCTCTCATTTGAATATTTTAAGATTTTCTAAAGATTATTCGAAGCTAAAATGATTCTGCTCACTTAGTGCCATCTTAATTAACCGAAGCTATTTCGGTATCACACACTTAGTGCATCATATAGCCGACGCTAATTCCATTTCGCACACTTAGTGCTATTTATAGCCGAAGCTAATACGAATTGCACACTTAGTACCGAACTTAGCCAATTGCCATCATGCTCAAACCGTAATCACATATATATAGAATTTATACTTTATCAAAGCATTAAAATATACCTATAACATCATTTATCTTGTACAAACTTACCTTGTACTTGAAATTGTCAACTTGAATTGTCTACTCTATAACCTTTGACTTCCCTCGGTCTAAATTTGAGTTCATCTTTTCTTGATCTATATGTATTCAAAATTCATCCTTTTATTTTCCAAATAATTCAAATCAATCCAAAAACATTCATTTAAGGCATTTTACAATTTAGCCCTCATATTTTCACATTTTGACACTTTAGTCCTTAATTCACAAAATCACAAAATACATATAATTTGCATATACTCATGCTTTGCCGAGTTCTCCTCGTACTCATACCAGTCCACACATTTCATTTATTTCACATTTTAGTCCCTCAATTTACAAATTTCATAATTTAGTCCATTTTACTCAAAATCATCAAAATTCCAAAGACAAAAATCAAACTTTTATATATCAAAAACTAACTTCAAAAAACTCATAATTTCATCAATGGAACATTTCAAAATCATCATCAAAATCAGAATTTGAGGCATGGGTCTGATAGTATACTAAGCAACGATTATAAAAACGTAGAAATTATCAAAAACTGAGCAAAACACATACCTAATTCACAAAATCAAAGGGTCGAACCCTGATTGCTTTTCTCCTTTCTTTTTCCTTTGTATTTTTGGCAAGATAAGCATGAAATAAGCTTATTTTAAGCTTTTGTTTTATTTT
Source organism: Gossypium anomalum (assembly GCA_025698475.1). Classification (NCBI taxonomy): domain Eukaryota; kingdom Viridiplantae; phylum Streptophyta; class Magnoliopsida; order Malvales; family Malvaceae; genus Gossypium; species Gossypium anomalum. The sequence continues at coordinate 48,795,508 of CM046965.1, forward strand.
AATTCATTTAATAAACATGTTACCATTTTGCCCTTTCATTAAAACATAAATAAACCATTGTAATAAGGTCATATATGTCCATTAACCATGTAAATGGCATAATAACCACATAAGGACCTCTCATTTATAAAGCCAAATCAAATAGGCACTTTTAACATATAGCAGACAACTTTTACATTTTACTCGATTAGGTCCTTTTATCAAATTAAGCACACAAACGATTAAATTTTCATACAGAATTTTCACAGATGCTAATTCACATATCATGAGCAGGAAAAATAATATTTAAATATTTTTTTGACTCGGATATGTGGTCCTGAAACCACTATTCTGGCCAGGTCTAAACCGGACTGTTACAATTCTCCCCCTTAGGGATTTTCGTCCCCGAAAATCTTACAGTTGAACAAATTTGGATATTGTTGTCTCATAGAATCTTCAGGCTCCCACGTGGCCTCTTCAATACCATGTCGATGCCGCATCACTTTTACTAACGGAATTTTCTTATTCGCAGTTCTTTAACCTCGAGAACTAAAATACGGATTGGCTTTTCTTCATAAGTCATATCAGACTGAATCTTAATTTCAGATGGAGGAATTATGTGCGAAGGATCTGATCTGTATTGTCAAAGCATCGATAAATGAAATACATCATGAATCTTCTCTAGTTCTGGTGGTAACGACAATCTATATGCCACCGGCACAATACGCTTGATAATCTCATATGGCCCGATGAATCTCGGACTCAATTTGCCTTTTCTACCGATCCGAAGCACTTTCTTCCACGAAGATACTTTCAAAAAAACTTTGTCACCGATCTCAAACTCAATGTCTTTTCTTTTTAAATCTGCATAAGATTTCCGTCGATTAGAAGCTACTTTCAAATTATCTCTGATCACTTTCACTTTTTATTTAGTTTATTTTATCAAATCAACCCCGTGTATCTTATTTTCACTGAACTCAGTCCAATACAAAGGTGCACGGCATTTGCGACCATATAAAGCTTAGTACGGTGCCATTTTAATGCTCGATTGAAAAACTATTATTGTAAGCAAACTCAATCAAAGGAAAATACTATTCTCACGTACCTTCAAACTCAAGAATGCAACATCTCAACATATCCTCAAGTATCTGAATAATCCATTTAGATTGACCATTCGTTTGCGGGTGAAAAGCAATACTGAAGTGTAATTTAGTACTTAGAGCATCTTGCAATTTCTTCCAGAATCGTTATGTGAATCTTGGATCTCTGTCTGCTATAATAGATAATGGCACACCGTGCAATCTCACAATATCAGAGATGTATAACTCAGCTAATTTATCAAGCGAGTAATCGGATCATACCAGAATAAAATGAGCTGATTTCGTCAAACAATAAACTGTAACCCAGATAGCATCTTTCTTTCCTTGAGTCAGGGGCAAACCCAAAACAAAGTCCATTGTCACTCGATCCCATTTCCACTCTGGAACCATAATCAGTTGTAAAAAACTAGATGGCACCTGATGTTCAGCTTTAACTTGCTGACAGATCAAACATTTAGAAACAAAGTTAGAGATATCTCTTTTCATTCCGAACCACCAATAATGTTATTTCAGATCATTATACATTTTCGTACTACCCAGATGCACAGATAACTGACTGTTATGAGCTTCACTCAAAATCATCTGAATTAATTTTGGATTTCTCGGGACATAAATTTTATCTCGAAATCTTAGACAATTATCTTTATCAACTCTGTATTCTGAATTAGACTCTACATCGCACTAAGCTCATTTAGCTAAAATCCTATTATCAATCTTCTGAGCTTCAATAATCTATTGTAAGAATAAAGGTCTTGCTTTCAATTCAGCTAAAACTGAACCATCATCAGACAAAGCTAAATGAGAATTCATGGCACGTAATGCAAACAACGATTTCTGACTCAAAGCATTGGCAACAACATTTGATTTTCCTGGATGATAATCAATAACAACCTTGTAGTCTTTTAGCAATTCTAACCATCTTCTCTGTCACATATTCAGATCTTTTTTAGTCATCAGATATTCCAAACTCTTATGATCAGAATATACATGACATTTCTTGCCGAACAGGTAGTGGCGCCATATCTTTTGAGCAAACACAATCGCAGCTAACTCAAGGTTGTACCAATACTAGAGCTTTAGCCAACAAAGTTTTCAACTGATCAAAGCTATTCTGACACTTTTAAGACCACTCAAATTTAGCATCTTTTTAAAGTAGTTTCATTAACGGAGTTGCAATCATAGAAAATCCTTTTACAAATCGTCTATAATAACTAGCAAGTCCCAGAAAACTGCGGACTTCAGAAACATTCCTCGGAGGCTTCCACTCCAAAATAGCTGAAATCTTGCTCAGATCAACTCGAATATCAGAAGCTGATACAATATGACCCAGAAAATTGACCTCTCGTAACCAGAATTCACATTTGCTAAATTTCTCTTACAACTGTTTATCTCGCAGAGTCTGTAGCACTATTCTTAGATGTTGGGCATGTTCGGTTTCATCTTATGAGTAAATCAATATGTCATCAATGAATACGATAACAAATTGATCTAAACACAGTCTAAAAAATCTATTCATTAAATCCATGAAGATAGCAGGCGCATTAGTCAATTCGAAAGGCATAACTAAGAATTTATAGTGATCGTACCTCGTTCGGAAAGTAGTTTTTGGAATGTTTGAGTCCTTCACTCGCAACTGATAATAACTTGATCTCAAATCTATTTTCGAAAAAACAACAGCTCATTTCAATTGATCAAACAATTCATCAATTCGGGGCAGAGGATACTTATTCTTGATAGTCACCTTGCTCAACTGACGATAATCGATACACATTCTCATCATACCGTCTTTCTTTTCCAAAAATAGAACCGGAGCACCCCAAGGTGAGAAACTCGGTCTAGCAAACCCTCTATCGGTCAATTCTTGCAACTAAGACTTTAATTCTTTTAATTCAGTCGAATTTATTCTATACGGAGCTATCAAAATTGGAGTAGTACCAGGCACCAATTCAATGCCAAAATCAACTTCTAGGATCGGAGGTAATCCCGAAAGTTCCTCAGGAAACACATCAGAGAACTCATAGACAATAGGCACAGATTCAAATTTCTTTTCTGACACTCTCGAATCGATCACATCAGCAAAATAGGCTTCACAACCCTTTCTCACAATACTCAAAGTTTTCATTGAAGATATCACAGCATGCAATCCATTCAAATCATTAGATTCAATTCTGACTATTTCATCATTCTTGCATCTTAAATCAATAGTTTTCCATTTTCAGTTCACAATAGCATCATGCAGAGTTAACCAATCCATACCCAGAATTATATCAAACTCATCAAAAGGTAACAGCATCAGATTAGTCAGAAAACAAATGTCTCTAAACATTAACGGACAATTCTCGCAGACTTTATCAACCAAAACACATCTGCCTAAGGGTTTTGAAACTCTAATTACAAATTCAGTAGACTCTACAGGTAAAGTCTTACTGTTCACTCAGTTCATGCATATATACGAATGGGTTGATCAAAGATCTATCAAAGTAATCACAGAAGTAGCATGAAAAGTAAATGTACCCGTAATCACATCTGGCAATGAAGCTTTCTCATGAGCTCGGATAGCATAGGCTCTTGCAGGTGCACGAGCCTCGGATCTAACAGCTGTATATTTTGTTCCTCTCTCACTACCGCTTACATTTCCCGTATTTCTGAGAGGTCTACCACGAGAAACGTTGCCACTTGGCCTCAAATTCTGAACATTATCTTTTTCAGCTAAATCTAGGCAATCTTTTATAAAGTGATTTCGTAAACCACAGCTGTAACAAGCTCGGTTATTACTTTTTCCCCAGCATTCTCCAAAATGAAGTCTTCCACATTGATTACACCTAGGCTTCTTATTCTTTGCATTTCCAACACTGTAACAAGCTCGGTTATTACTTTTTCCCTGACATTCTCTAAAATGACGTCTTCCATATTGATTACACTCAGGCTTCTCATTCTTTGCATTTCTAACACTCAATACTGAAGTAGTTTGAGCTTTAGGATTGGTATATTGCTTTCCACGATCTCCATTTTGATATCCCGCTGAAGCTATCGATTGATCATTAACATTTTTAAATTTCTTTGATGATGAATGATAAGATTTATTCATTAATCTCTTTCTTGAATCTCTAGCCTCTAAATTAGCTTTTTTTTTCTCTTTCCCAAGATCTTCTGCTTTACATGCTCATTCAACAAGCAGAACAAATTCTTTGATCTCTAAAATCCTAACTAACAAATAGATATCTTCGTTCAAGCCATCCTCGAATATTTTGTACATTATTGCCTCAGTAGATACACATTCACGAGCATACTGACTCAGTCTCAAATTCCCGCTCGTATTCTGTAACAGACATACAGCCTTTTTTAAGCTCAAGAAACTCTTTATGTTTTTGGTCAATGAATCTCTGACTAATATATTTCTTCCGAAATTCAGCTTGGAAGAAATTCCAAGAGACTCGTTCACTCGGAACCATAGATATTAAAGTCTTCCATCAGTGATATGTCGTATCTCTTTGAAGTGAAACGGCACATTTTATGCATTCCTCTGGATTCAATGACAATTCATCAAATACTCGTATTGTGTTCTCTAACCAGAACTCGGCTCTTTTAGTATCATTGATCGTTGTAGCTCGAAACTCTTCGGGCCCATATTTTCTAATCTTATAGACTGGTGGCCTACTTAACTGAATCGGATTCATTAATGTCATATCAGGAGCTTGTGGAGGATTAACCGGTGGTGGAGATTATTGAATAGCCAGATTGGTTCTAATATATTCAGTGAACCAATCATTCATCATCTGATAGAAGGCTTGTCTAGCCTCGCCGTCAACGATACTCGTAGCCGGTCGAGAATCAGATGGCGTTGTCCCTTGCGTGGGAGCAGGCGCATTACTTTCGACATCGTCCGCCATGGGTCGTTTGAGATCCATTTGCTATATAAAAGCACATTACAATGTCAGGATTCATCACACTGGCACCCTATAAATATGGCATCTATAGCTAGACTCACATACGCTTTGGTAGTCCTAGAGCCGACTAAACCATAGCTCTGATACCAATAAAATGTAACACCCCTAACCCGTATCCGTCACCGAATTAGGGTTAAAGGCATTACCAAACAAAATTAGAACATTTAACATTCATTTCATAAACATCAAAGCATTAAAGATCAATCATCAATATAAATTCCCTTATATAAGTCATCGAGACCTTAAACATGCATTAGAAAGGGGTCGGTACTAAACCGAACACATACAGTTTTTTCCAAAACTTAAACATTTTTCAAACAAGTACAGGTCACACGCCTGTGTGAACAGGCCGTGTGCCTCACACGGCATTAGACACGCCCGTGTGTCTAGGACGTGTCAAAACAGGGCATACATACTGACTTACTCACGCGGCCACAAGACAAACCCGTGTGCCTTGGCTGTGGTCGAGTCTGACTTGGGCCACACAGCTAGCCACACACCCGTGTACCTTGGCCGTGCTCGATCCTAACTTACAATTGTAGGGTACCCCAAGGGACACACGGCCGTGTAACATAGCCGTGTGTCACACACGGCCGTGTAACATAGCCGTGTGTCACACACGGCTGAGACACACGCCTGTGTCTCTACCTATGTGGACAAAAATAGGCCATTTGCTTAGCCAACTTGCCACCCCAATTGGGTCACACCTACAAGTACAAAAATATGCATATTTGTACACCAATTTCAGCCAATCTCTATATGAAAACATACATTATTCATGCCTTCACAATATTAATAAAATCCAACCTCAATTCATCAACCAAATCACACCAAAACCTAAACTAAAATCATAGCAAAACATATGTTTCAATACATCATTCAATCACATTCTCAAAACTTACCAAAACTCATTAACTTTGACCATTTCATTTGGTCATTCAAATCATACCATGTAACATTTCCAACTATAAGTTCAAACATAAACTAGCCACATCATATGGCATAATATATACATTACAAAACTTAACCAAAGTACTTCTAGCCTACACATGCCATACTTTACTATATACATTTTCAAAAGTTACCAAAATTAGTTTCTATAGTGTGATGATGGCCCTCGACGATCCCCGAGCTCATAGTAGCTTCGATATCTATAAAGCAATGCAAACACATACAAAGTAAGCTTTCATAAGCTTAGTAAGCTCGTACTTAATATCATCAACAGATTATAAAATATAAAACATCAATCCATAAGTATTTATTAGTTCTCAATTCACCTATAAATTTTATGCCAACACAATTTATAGGTTCATACCAATTCAATGAACTTCATATACATAATATCATCTACCACATAGGTATTGTACATACCTGAACCTTCCTGTATTTATTTTTTTTCATTCTTACCTTTTGTTCGGATATTTTAAGATTTTTTGAAGATTATTTATGCTTTAAACATCCACACACTTAGTGCCTTAAAGATTAGCCAAAGCTAAATGATTCTGCACACTTAGTGCTACCTCAATTAAGTGAAGCTATTTCGGTATCCCACACTTAGTGCATCATATAGCCGACACTATTCCATTTCGCACACTTAGTGCTATTTATAGCCAAAGCTAATACGAATCGCACACTTAGTGTCGAACTTAGCCAACTGCCATCATACTTAAACCATAATCACATATCTATACAATTTATAATTTATCAAAGCATTAAAACATATTTATAACATCATTTATCTCGTATGAACTTACCTCCTACTTGAAAATATCGACTCGGATTGTCTACTCTACAACCTTCGACTTTCCTCGGTCTAAATCTGAATTCCTCTTTTCTTGATCTATATGTATTCAAAATTAACCCTTTTATTCACCAAATAATTCAAATCAATCCAAAAACATTCATTTAAGGCATTTTATAATTTAGCCCTCACATTTTTATTTCATAAAATCATAAAATACACATAATTTGCATATAATCATGCTTTGCCGAATTCTCCTAGTACTCGTACTAGTCCACACATTTCATTTATTTCACATTTTAGTCCCTCAATTTACAAATTTCACAATTTAGTCTATTTTACTCAAAATCATCAAAAATTCAAAGACAAAACATATAAACCCAACATCAAACTTTTATATATCAACAACTAACTTCACAAAACTCATAATTTCATCAATGGCACATTTCAAAATCATCATAAAAATTAGAATTTGAGGCATGGGTTTGATAGTATACTAAGCAACGATTACAAAAACGTAGAAATTATCAAAAATCGAGCAAAACACATACCTAATTCACCAAATCAAACCGTAATTGCTTTTCTCTTTTATTTTTCCTTTGTATTTTTGGCAAGATGAGTATGAGGGTTATTTTAAGCTTTTTTTTATTTTAATTCATTTAATAAACATGTTACCATTTTGCCCTTTCATTAAAACATAAAGAAACCATTGTAATAAGGTTATATATGTCCATTAACCATGTAAATGGAAGAATAACCACATAAGGACCTCTCATTTATAAAGCCAAATCAAATAGGCACTTCTAACATATAGCAGGTAGCTTTTACATTTTACGGGATTAGGTCTTTTTATCTAATTAAGCACACAAACGATTAAATTTTCATACGAAATTTTCACAGATGCTAATTCACATATCATGAGCAAGAAAAATAATATTTAAATATTTTTCTGACTCGGATATGTGGTCCCAAAACCACTATTCTAACTAGGGTCTAAACTAGACTGTTACATGCTCTCTGTCCTCAACCCATGCCGTTATCATCCCTGGCCTGACCTCGGCCCATAGATGGCTGCTAAACTACCCTTAGAGGCTGTGTAGTCCTTGTAACTAGATCTTGCATCTGCTTGGTCCTTAATGGACAATCCCGAACACGGTGCTCAGTCGACCCACACCTCAAGCATGCCCCAGTAGTCCTCCAACACTCACCCGGATTGCATCTACCACAGTGTCCAGAGAGCGCCACCCCAGAAGGTATAGCAGGAGGCCCCACTCTCACTGGCCCATCAGGTCTGGCCTTTTTCTTAGGCCTCATCACGGTAGTCGAGGGCTCTAATTCCCTCTTATTCTTTTCTTTCTCTCGATTTTGGCGCTCAGCACGCTTAACCTCCTCGGTGATCTTCGCCTTCTCAACTAGAACAGAGAAATGACGCTCCCAAGGTAGAGCTATCAAAACTCGCAAACTGTCTATGAGACCATCGTCAAACTAGACACAGCGCTCATACTCAGTCGTCACCATGTCTCGCACATAACAGCTCAACCTCAAGAACTCGGCCTCATACTCGGCCACTGAACGGTCTCTCTGGGTGAGATTAAGGAACTCACACCTCCTAGCATCAATGTAGCTAGCCCCTACATACTTACCCTGGAACGTAGTCTTAAAATAATCCCAGGTCAATCGGTCGGGCTGAGTGCCCTCCTTAACCGTGAGCCACCACTGGTATGCCTCATCACGTAGTAGAGAAACAGCCCCCTTTAGCTTCTATTCAGCAATAAAATCTAGGTCGTCCATAATTCTCTTTGCGGCCTCCATCCAATACTCGGCCACGTTGGGGCGACTCCAGCGACACCCCTGAATGACTCAGCCCCGTTGGACCGGAGTCATTCTGTAACTGACCCTTGGCCCTCAGATTTAGTGTTGGGCCCAGCGACCCTCTCTAAAATTCGTAGCATGGCTTGGGTCAGTGCGTCGCCCCCAGTCGTACGATCATAAAACCCTAACCTAGTCTCTGTAATAGGCGACATCAGCGTCTTGCTAGTGTCCAAGTTTGAAATCGTATCAGATACCAAGGACTCAGCTCGAGCCCCTCTACGGCCCCTACCACGGCCTCTAGTACCCCGTCCACGAGTACCATGTGTGCTCATCATAAAATTTAGAATTTATCGATATTACAAATTTTATGGATCTGTTAGAGTTTCAGTATTTATTAACAGATGTTTTATGTAAATAGTGTCAGAAGTTCAGAGTTTGTTTTCGTAGGTCGCAGTCACACTACAGTTTTTAGTTTACACTACCTAGAGTGTTTTCAGTACGGTATACTTCCTAAAGTAGTTTCAGAATATTCCAATCACATTTTTAGACAACACAAAATAGAGTTTCAAAAAACTTACAAGATCGGCTCCGAAGACTCGATGTACCACTTTCTTATTCTAAAAATATTTCAAAACATTTACAAATAATTTCTTTATAACCAATCTTTAAAACCCAAATCCACAGCCGAGTTTTGCAACTTAACTCTGATACCACTAAATGTAACACCCCAAACCCAACCTGGATGTTATGGCTGAATTTGACGATGTCACATGAGAGTGTTTTTGAACACGCATTGACCTTAAAATCATCCCAATTATTAATATTACTTAGTTCGGGAAAACACTTTTTAATTAATTTGATATAAAACATCTCTTTTGCACGGAAGCTATTGAAAACCCAATAAATTTTATGGAACCATTTCGTGTATTAGAACGTTAGCTTTTAGGAAAACCGAGTTTAGTCTAAAATCCCATAAACAGTTTAAATAAAATCCGAATAAAGTCCATAAAGTCCCAATTTACATTAACCAACTCAGAACATAATTTAAAAGAAATAAATACCAGAACTGAATTAAAAACAGTCTAAAATATGTGTGGCCACCATCGAGTCCTCCGCTGCACCGAACCATCAATTCTGGGGATTATCTACATGGATTAAACAGAAAAGGGTGAGTTTTTGCAAACTCAGTGTGTAATCCCCTCAAAAATTATACACAATAGCAGAAGTCTGGCGTACATCCAAATATCAGATAACTCAGTCCTGAACCCTTTACAGAACCGGTGTGAACCTTAGTTCACTTAGATACAGAATCAGATACGAACGGGCCTTAGCCTATCTCAGATATATCATGCAAAATAGAGCAAAATAATAAATTCCTACCCACCAATGTCTACACAACATCTCCGTCCAACCCTACACACCATGTAGGGATAAAATCGACCCACTCACCCTTACACACCATGTTTTACTGAAATGCGGCACATAATCAGATAATTGCAGCTGTGCTACCAGATATCAGGCTTAGGAGCCTTTCAAAATACTTCATATACAATAAGCCAACCCCGATGCAATGCAGCATACAACACATGACATGCAAATATGCAAGTAACAGATAATACATACAAATCGGTCTACATGCTAAGAGTAACATGCCAGAGCATATATATCACATAGTCAGATCACATAATCAGGGGTCGAGTAACTTTTACCGACCCTAAAGTAGGTCCCAATCGACTTCGGTGACCCGAGCAACCTTTCAAAGTATTTCAAAAAATTGAGCTCACACGCCTATGTGGCTTGCCCGTGTGGGCCCACACGGCCCAAACTGGCCTTGGCCGTGTGAGGCCCAAAATTTCACATGCCCATGTGGGCCCACACACTCGTGTGACCCACACGGCCCAATTAGTCGAGCCCGTGTCTCGTAAGGGCCATGTCATGCACCCGTGTCATGCGCATATGGCCTGGTTCGTCGATCACATACCCTTGTGCTACCACACGGCCTACCACACGGGCAACCACACGCTCATGTGGCGTCGACAGATTCATTTTTTAGCTTTTGCCGATTCTCATTTTCTGTGTTTTTGAGTACACACGTGGTTCCGATTGAAGCCTAAAAGATCACCGAGCACAGAAAAACCTATCTTTGAACAATAACCCTTAAATAAATGTTTCCAATGTGCACTTAAATCGAACCTAAACTGAGGCTTTTATCCAAAAAGTGACCAAGCATACCTTCGACCAAATATTAGTGAATTCATAACCCCAGAGCAACGATTGAAATCCTACAGCCGCTTAAAAGCCTCCTAACCAAAATTGGAACCCCATTAGGTAAAAAATGATCAACTAAATGATAATTATATCAATAAAACTTACCGAACTAATAAGTGGAATTTGAACCCCATTGAGACGTGGAATACATCATGAATGCGGTCTAACTCTGGAGGTAACTCCAACTAATAAGCGACTAGTCCCACTGGTTTCAGAATCCAGTACAGCCCAATAAACCTAGGGCTTAATTTGCCCTTGCGACCAAACCTCAAAACTTTATTCCATGGCTAAACCTTGAGAAAAATGAAGTCTCCCACAGAATACTATATCTCTCGTCGTTTCAGATTTGCATAAGAATTATGCCTATTAGAAGCCACTTTCAGTCGATCTCTGATCAAATGGACCTTGTCCTCAGTCTCAGAAACCAATTCCGGACCCAGAATACGTCGTTCTCCCAACTCAGTCCAGCATAAGGGAGTGCGACACTTACAACCATACAATGCCTCGTACGGTGCCATTTGTATACTAGACTGATAGCTGTTATTGTAAGTGAACTCCGCTAATGGCAAGTACTTCTCCAAACTACCTCAAAAATCAATAATACAGCCCCTCAACATGTCCTCTAGTATCTGAATCACCCTTTCCAACTGACCATCTATCTGAGGATAGAAAGCAGCATTGAAGTTTAACCTTGTAATATAAAGATATGATTTATACATGTTAAATGAATACTTGATATGGAAAGTATATATGCCTAGAAATCTGATTGTTATGGAGCCCATATATGTTTCTTGATGATATTGTGGAATGTATAACTAACAAAGGTAATGAGGATATGTGTAGGGCTTGAGATCAAATTGATTGAATGTGCCTTGCATGTTTATCTTGAAATAGAATGAATGATAAGTTAAGTACCATGTTATATGAACTTACTAAGAATTATATGCTTACTTAGTTTTATTTCCCTATTTTATAGTAAATCAGAAGCTCGTTGGATTTGAAGCTTGGTGGAGATCACTCACACTATCCTTCGGCCCATTTTGGTACATATGGTAAATTAGTTATGGTTATAATGGCTTGTATAGGTTAATTGTCCATATTGACATGTAAATGTAAATGATTATTGTAATCTAGCCATTGGAATGGCTAGTGATGATTATGTTTTGGTATATATATAGATTGTTTCATGGTGATAACATAAGTGTTTATTATTGATTGATTGAGATAGGTTAAAAGAGTATACTTCTAAAAGGTAAGATTAAAAACATGAATGCATGTAATAATATATAATGTTAGATGATAAAATTAGCTTGGTTATCATACTTGAATTGGTTGATATATATGTGTAAGTGATTTAGCAAGTTGATGGTAAGGTTTGGGTGAGCAATAAGGCTAGGAAATGGCCTTAGTTTGTCCACACAGGTAGACACACGAGCGTGTGTCTTGTCGTGTGTGACACACGGCCTGGTACATGGGCATGTGGTTTGGTCGTGTGTCCCCTGCATCCTAAAATTTAGAAACAGAATGCTAAGAATTTGGCACATGGGCGTGTGTCTCAGCCATATATGCTACACGGCCTAGAACACGGGTATGTGTCTTGGCCATTTGAAGCCTGCAACTTAATGTTTTGCAAGTCAGAGAATTACACGGGTTGGGGACACAGTCGCGTGACCTATTTTATACACCATACGGCTTAGGACATGAGTGTGTCATTTGGCCGTGTGAGCCACATGGCTTATCCACACGGGCGTGTGACCCTTGTATATGAGAGAAATTATGAAATTTTACGAAAAATTTCCTAAGTTCCCGATTTAGTCCCGACTTGATTCCAACATTTATAATGGGCCTCGAGGGTCCATTCAAGGGAAAATATGACTAGATTTAGAAATGAACAGTATTTAACATGAATTATCTGTAATTATTCTGTAAACTTTGGTAATACTTTGTAACCTTGTTCCGGCGACGAATACGGGTTAGGGGTGTTACAAAGTGCAATTGCATATATATGTGAAGTGCGATGTCTGCAAGTGTACAAGTCAATTGTAATATAGTAAAGTTTACAATAAACTACTAGAAGTATTCCGAGGATTGTACCCAATGAAGGTTTGTTTACATGAAATTTTCAGTAAGAAATAACACTCTAGCTAAGTTTGAATAACTACTAACTTGCTAATCATATTACGCTCAAATAAGAAAGAGATCAATCACAAAATAAAATTGGAATATATATGAAATTTGAACACCAAAATCACAATCAATATAAGAAGATAGAAGGATGACTTACTTTCATGTTCATGATTAACTTAGATTTAGGGATTTTACTAATTAGTTAACAGAGTTAACAGTTAACCTAATTAATACCTTTCAGCTTGTAACTAGGTTAATTGATTGACTTAATTTACTTATCTTTTGACCGGATAAATTAAACTAGGTTAGATTAAGTTGGTGCTAAGCAGACTATCCTTTTGGCCTCATCTACCTAAGTGACATCCTAGAGTTTTCAATTCTAGGGCTTATTTCACTTAACCTAATCTAGCTAACTAGAGTCAAACCCTAGCCCAAGCCCATCACTCCCACTTTAACTTGTCAACCTTCCTAAGGTTTTAGTTTCTGGCCATTCTAGATGCAATCTCTCCTACTCAATTATCAAACATTCAAATAAATACAAAAATAAAGAGAAAGGAAAAGAATGCTCAGAATTTGAAAATCTTGAATCACAGCTTGGATTGTTGAACCCGTCAATGATATTAATATTTAATTCAGTGAAGAATAAAATAACAAAAAAAATACTTAAAAGAAAACATAAACAAAATTGATATTAAAATTAACTTAAGTATTTAACAACTCAAACAAAATCTGAAATCTCTTGAAACCCTAATTAATTATTAAAATAGAAGTCAGCCTCCCAAATTAGGTCTTATGAGCTAATACTTATAGTGTTTGTGTAGTATGACCAAATTGGGTCAATTACAAGTTATGTATCAGGTTAAATAAGATTATAAACAAAAACACCCTGGTGATCATATCGGCCTCAACGGACCAGTGTCACGACAACATGTAGCCAGTATCATGTCTTTGAAGGCAAAATACTTAGTCTTCAGGACTAGATGGAATGTTGCGATATTGGCTTCTTGGTGTTATGACATCGTTTGCAGTATGGTTGTAATAGCCCTTTTTTAGCAATGTTGGAAATAATGGCTTCGGGATCAAAAATCTGACGAGTAAGTCTGTAATATTTATTATTTAATTTGTACAAGTGAACCATAGTTTTATATAGAATTTTGACTTAATAAATTTTAGCTTATTGAACAATTAGTTAAGATAAGTGGTATGTCTCGAAAGTCAAGTGGTTTTAGAAAATGAGGTATCGGGACCTCATTTTTGTAAATCAAGCTGGTAAATATTTTTATTAAATATTTATGTAGTTATTATATTAGTATGTTAAGGTTTGGTTCGGAAATTTTAATGTTTGGTTAGTTAATTAAGGAAAAAGGACTAAATTGTACAAGATGTAAAACTTAAATTGAATTTTATTGATTAAATGGCTTAATTAGTGACAAAGAGAGGGTTTATATGGCAATTAGACCATATTGTAATGTTGCTGGACAATTAAAGTATTAAATTATAAATTTCATATGTTAAAATTTAAGTTAGGATAAGAATAAGAAAAGGAATAAAAACATTTTTGTCCATCTTCAACATTGGGAAACCGAAACACCATAGCTAAAAGCTTGAAGGTTCGGCCATGGATACCCCATTGTATGTAAGTTCATTTTGAGTCCATTTCTTGTAATATTTATGTTTTAGAGATCATTGCAACAAGGTCCAGCTAACTTGTATCTCTGATTTCAAAACTGTTAGAGATTTTAAAACTTTCCATTTATGAATGCTTGAAGTTTTGATGTTAAATGGTTGTATTTGAAACTTGGATTTAAGATAGGACTATTTTGTAAAGTGGTTTTGGTTAATTTTATAGTTTAAGGACTAAATTGCTAAAATAGTAAAGTATATGATTTTTTTGTAAAAAATTACGAATATGGGTTTTATGGGAATTATAGAAAATTCAGTTGGCCTTTTTTGGATTAATTTATGATTGAATTGACAGCTTCGAGTTTAGAGATTAAATTGAATAAAAAGTAACAGTTTAGGGTAAAAAGGTAAAATGACGATTAATGGTCAACAATATGAATTTTAGTATTTTCTAATAATTGAATAAAATTATTATATTTAGATCATGAAATGGATCAATTGGTTGATAATCGTGGGAAAGGAAAAGTCATCGAGTAATCATCGTTGAAGTGTTCATAGATATTGATATTAGGTAAGTTCGTAAATTGGTTTAGCTAATTAGTTGTTGTTTTGTAATTTAATAATTATCTATATATGTCGTGATTAAGTTCATTTGTTTAATAATGATAAGTGATGAATTGGATTCATTGAAATATAGCAATTAATGAAATTATTTGAATTACCATTTAGCTAAGTTAATCGTTATTATCGTAAATGGAAACTATACGGTTACATTCTTGTATTGGTATGATATGAAGAAGTTAAACGAATTGGAATGGATATTACCCTGTATGAACCTTGTGAAGGCTTACGATACAAATGACATGTCATTAGGGTTATTATAGATCGAGTGTTGGTCTTGAATGTCCTACAGATGGTTGGGGTCCTGCATTTTTTTGCGGATTCTTTACAGCTAGTGTGAGCAGCATTGTGTAGTTTAACATTCCAACCCATAGCTCATGTGAGCAAGCCCATTTCACAACTCACATGAGCATTTATAGTTATGGTTACAATTACAGGCACACTTTCTATGAGAAATATTCCCGCGTACCTGACGTATTTCATTTGGTTCATTGCGTGTTAAATGTATAAAATGAAATAGAATATACTAAATAGTTATATGGAATTAGACATTGAATGGTAAAATTTGTATGAATTATTGAAATAAAATGTGATATACAGAATAATTATGCATTAAATGTGTAAATGAATTTTAATATGAAATGATTACATAAAATGGTTATATGAATTGATTATATGGAAATAGATATATGAAATGGTTATATGAAGTTTTATACAAAATATTAATTTGGATATCGATATGTGAAATGAATATGTGATGGTTGGTTTATGTACCAAATGTGTTTTTCATGTATATGTGTATATATATCTTTATTACAAACTTACTAAGCTTTACGTAAGCTTACCCCATGTTGATTTTTCTTTCTTGTAGATTGTCAACTTCAAACAATTGATTGGATTGCTTTGGAGAATCACACTATCCGGAAACTTATTCGGTAAGTAATTGTTTGTTCTGGTTCAATTATAAGTGGCATGTAAATAGGGTTTTGGTATATATATGTTATAAGCATTACGGTTATGTTTGGTGCCAATTGAAGTATTTTTGGTTGGTTGTGATGTGTGATGCCAATGGTATATCTATATAAGTGTTTTTTACCATTTGTTATATACCTTATGAAAGTGTTTTCATGTTTGGTTTATTGGATGTGCTTGAAATAAATGTATAGATATGTTTGTTTGGTTTATAAATAAGAATATGTGTTTATTGAATGTGAATTTGGATTAAAGTTTAAATTGTGGTACCAATGAGGGTATATTGGCTAGGCACTTAATTTGAATGATTTTGGCTTGTTTTAGGCTTGTTAAAATGTGTTTTTAAAGCGTGGAAATGGTTGATTTTGATTTGGCTTGGTACCTAAGTTTTGGATGAAAGTTTTCCTTGTTTTGGTAGCTTTTTAAGGTGCACACAGCCTAGGACATGAGCTATCACACGGCTATGTGCCTTATAAATTTTAGGTGTAGGATCTTTCACACGTTCACAGTTAGTTACACGGTCTAAGCACACAGGCGTGTGAAGTAGCCACACGAGCATGTAGGGTAGCCACACGGTTTGGCTCTTTCACACGGTCGTATGACCCCTACTTTCAAAATTTTACATATTTTTCACATTTTTCATTTTAATCCAAATTAGTCCATGATTGTTTTCAAACTATTTTTAAGGTCCTTTAAACTCAATTTAAGGTCTATATGTATGTCTGTCATGTTTAGCAAATTATTTGATTATTTATATTTAAATTAATATTTGAGAAGTTCAAAGTTGTTAATTGTTTTTTTATTTGTTGTGATACTCTGTAACCCTAATCTAGCGATGGAGACGGGTTAGGGGTGTTACAATGCTCCCTTTTGGAATCTAGATTTAATGTCGTGATTTTGGCTTATGGATGTCATGACATCGTCTCTAGTAGTGTTCAAATTTCGGCTAAGTGTTTAGGCTTGCTTCAATATCGGAACATTCTATTTGAATGTTGCGACATATAGGGCAGTCCACTAACTCCTTGGCCCAAAATATTTCCATGCACACTTAATCAACCTGTTTGTTCTTCTTTAGACCCTGATCGGCCTAAAAGGTCATAAAACGTCACTAAAAGCTCAATTTATTAAACTAGACTTCAAAATTACTAATTCTAAAAATAAAATTAAAAGATATAAAAACACTTGAAAGCAACACCATTAAGTAGTGAAAAGAGTCTAATTTGCCACAACGAATTGTGGCAAATTAAATTCCCCGACATTTAACTCTTTGCTTGTCCTCAAGCAAATAAAACATGCTACATACAAATAAATGACATCCCTTAAACATACTTAATACAAATGGTTAGTTTGGATACATAAAAGTTAAAAGTTCTTGCTAAACCCTGTTGTAACACCCCGTAACTCGTATCCGTCGTCGAAATAGGGTTACGGATCATTACTGTAAAACCGTAACTTTAAAACATTCATTCCAAATCATTTCAAGAATCACATCATATTCCATTCAAATACATTCATATCATCCCTTATTCGAGCCTTCGAGGCCTTAGAAACACTTTAGAAATGATTCGGGACTAAATCAAAAACATTTACAACTTCATGAAAAAAATGGAAAAGCTCACACTACAGGGGTCACATGGCCGTGTGGCCAGGTCCTGTGACACACATGGCTGAGACACATGCCTGTGTCTCAATGTAACACCCCAAACCTACCCTGGACATTAAGGCCGAATCTAGCGCATCACGTTGAAGTCTTTTAGTGAAAACCGTGTTTTCATTGAAAACCCTTCTTAAAATAAAAGAAACCTTAACTATCCTTAAAAGAAACTCCTTTCAATCACTTGTTTAAAATATATGATTTTATGAAAACATGTCATTTTAAAATGTAGTTGCGGAAATGTAGAAAAGTCATACTATGGTTTAAGAAACCATGTTCAACTTCTTATAATTACATCACATGAAAATAATAATCCAAATAATAATAAAGTGGAAGCCCTATTACAATCTGGTCTGAACATACTTAAAAAGAAATAAAAACTTGAATGCTTAAAAAAAACCAAGTTTGAATTATCTTCCTAGTTGGCCACCCAGAGTCCCTCCAAACATCGAACCTTCTACTGAGCATCACCTGAAAATAAAATAAAAGAGGGGGTGAGTTTTCGTAAACTCAGTGTGTACAACCCTCGATGGAAAACAAGCATTCAAAGAAGAATCATTACACATGCAATGCAATCCCATCCAAATTATCCATCCACTACACACCAGCTCCATCCCCTGTCACACCATGTAGGGATATGAATATCGACCCACCCAACCCACACACCAATGGTAGCCCGGTTGTGGAACTACCACCATTTACATATTGGGCTTTAAAAGTCGTCGGTGGATCCACGATTGCCAAGCAACCATGCGATCCTCATATACTTCCTCCGTTCCATATTTCCCCATCCCATATGCAACCTAAGCAGAATATCATATGTATGCAGCAAATAAACTTACATTTAACACCTAGGGGTATTTTGGTCATTTTCATCCTTAGGGGTATTTCGATAATTTTCCCTTAAGTATGGTTTCCACTTACCTTGGCCCGTTAACAAGTCCCGCGAGCTAAGATGAACGAATACTATGCACCAGGTAGGATTCCAAAGAAGAGGAGGTGAGTCATTAAGACCGCTTAAGTACCAAGCTCTCTCTAGATCTAATCCTAGACATGCATATACCCGTTGCCACACCTTAACCCTATGACTAGCCCACGGTCGCAATTTATTAATTAAGTTTTATGAAGTTATCATATATTAGGCCCAAAACCCCTTACAAAGTCCAAACTCACATACCTGTATATGGCCCACTAGGCCCAATCACATTTATATGGTCCATTAGGCCCAATTCAAATGTATATTGGCCCATTAGGCCCAAATCACATTCACAGTCATGTATTCATACGATTTCAATCACATAGCAACAATTTTCAACTTTTGTCTATTATGGGCCGAACAGCCCATCGGGCCCATTAAGCCTATGTTGGCCCAATTGGCCAATTCACAGCCTAAGCCCATGGAATCGCCCATGGGGCCTCAGACAACCTATCGGTTTCCACCTCACGAGTGTTCGCGCACTCGCAAGACTACCGTACCCAAACTTTCGGCTTTTTGTCATTTCGACATTTCGGCATTTCGACATTTCGGCATTTCGGCATTTCGACTATTGTCGATCTACTTATGTGTGCAGTGTATGTACACACCTGGTAAGCAAGCGTGATGCGATCTCCTTAGCCCCAAACCTTGCGCGATAAGTATAACAATGTAACACCCCTTACCCATGTTCGACGCCAGAACAGGGTACGAGGCATTACCGGACTTAATCACTAATCATCGTATAAAAATCAATTCATAATTTCACTATAATTTAAAACTTTTTCAAACACATTCAAGCTGTCCCTTAAAAAGAGCTTAGAAGGCCCATATCATGCTTTAATTCAACCACACACATAGGCAAGCATGCACATTCATAAATTGCATCATTTAATTAATAACATAATCAAGACTATCTACCTTAAATGACTTTATACAATAGAGACCTTCAATTCACATAGGTCAGTATTTTAGGCCAATTCCTAGTAACTAAATAACAATTAAACGAGTCTCCATACATGCAAAAGACTTAAAAATACTTTATAACCTTTATGTATATCGATCAATAGTTTGATAGTGTGATTTAACCTCCGGCGACCTCCAACTCGAGCTAACATCTGCGACACTATAGGAAAAAGGAAAGGAAGGGAATAAGCATTATAGCTTAGTAAGTAAGTGTGTAAATATTAATAAATAATACATTGTCATACTATAAAAAAAGTCACAATATGTTCCCGGAATATTACCATCACAAACACACATACTTTCACTATTACAATCATAAACAGGTTCAAAATAAGCTGTCTAGCAGAGTACCAGTAGCTAAATTATTTATTTCTGGAGCTACAGAACTCCAAATTACAAACCATTAATTCTCTTTGAAACTAGATTCACGTATATTCTTACCATAAAATTTTCAGAATTTTTAGTCTAGCCAATTAGTACAGTTTATTCGTTGAAGTTACCCACTGTTTCCATCGCTCAACTGTTCACCACCACTCTTCACTACTGAATCAATTTTCTCTCGCATGCAAATTCAAAGGATGTTCTCGTTTATTTCATTTGAAACTAGACTCATTAAGGATTTCAAGCAAATTATATCCCCTAATTATTTTTGTACAATTTTTAATGATTTTTTCCAACTCAGAACAGGGGATCACGTAGTCATTCTGAACTAGTCTCTCAAAAGCTTAAATATCTCATAATATAGAATTTCTTTGCTTGCTCTATTTCTGTTATATGAAAATAGACTCATTAAGCTCTAATTTGATATCTCATTCAGTCTCTGATTCAATTTCTACTATTTTTAGTAATTTTTTAGATTCGCGTCACTGCAACTATCCAGAACAGTTTTATTGTCAATTTTGATCTTTCACACTTCACTTGTATTCATCACTTACCCATAACAATCTTTCCAAATTTCCAATCACATGTCGAGCATATTGCTCATAATTTACACACGTATATACTTACACTTATCATCACAAAGTCATACACAATTTCATTTAATCAATTTTCCAGTTGAACGCTTTGGAATAATAACAGATACGCAGTGGTATCGCACACAACCCACCTTTAAAATTGAAGCTCTATTGTACACATAGTGGCCTTCACTTAGCACCACTCATGTGACCTAGCTCCATTGTACACATAATTTTGGCTCTCTTGTACACATGGTGAACACTTAGTACCAGTGTCCTTCACCTGGAACCACGCATGCGACCTAGCTACATATATCCCGTAGCTCTCTTGTTTACATGGTGTACACATAGTATCACCCATGCGACCTAGCTACATCGTAATATCTCGTAGCTCTCTTGTACACATGATGTGCACTCAGCACCATACATGTGACCTAGCTACATACCATCTGTATCATCCAATCTTTCCGAAGGTTCAACCGGGATTTCTCTCTCTTTCTAATACTTGATTCCATACTTCGAATAGTCAATTATGATTCAAAAATCAGCTACAATACATAAAATATGCTGAAATATAAAAACATAATAAAGATAATGTATTATTTACATACAAACTTACATACTTTCTCGTTTCCATGTCGAATTAATATTGAACATTTAAATCATCATAATTATACTTACTTTCAACACCTCGACAATCATAGTAAATATATCAATTTTACATTGAAACATGCATAAATTAATGCTTATTATACATATGAACTTACCTCGATACTCAAACGGCCATTTTACTAACTTTCTCAATTTCTGATTTTTCTCCCATTCTAGGTTCAAATCTCGTTTTCTAGGATCTAAAACATCAAATTTTACTTATTTAATTAATTTATTATTCAAAACAGCCCTTAACTCAAACTTTGGCAAAATTATAATTTTGCCCCTAAAATTTTGCATATTTACACTTTTGCCCCTAGGCTCGGGAATTAAACTTTATCCCTTATTCTTATGTTTTATGACATGCTGATCATTTTTTCCTTCTATGGAAACATCAAATTCTCACTCTAACACATAGTTATGAACAGTAACAACTTTTACCGATTAAGCCGTTTTACTCATTTTTTGCTTAAAACCGCTTAGCAGAAGTTGTTTAACATAATTTCAGCCTTCATATTCTACTATAAAACATCAAAATAAACACATTTCACCTATGGGTATTTTTCCAAATATGAACGTTAACTTAAATTATTGCTAGAATAAGCTTAATAGAGCTACCGGGATTCTAAAAACGTAAAGAACATTAAAAACGGGGCTTGGAATCACTTACTATGGAGATTGAAAGCTTGAAACAAACCCTAGATATGGAGAACCCTTTAAATTTCGGCCTAATGAAGAAGATGGACAAAAATTGGCTTTTAATTTTGTTTTAATTCATTTTAATAACTAAATGACCAAAATGCCCTTACTACTAAGCTTTCCAAAAATTCCATCCATGTCCAATTTTGTCCATAGACTTAGAAATTGGTCAAATTGCTATTTAAGACCTCCTTATTAATATTCCAAAGCAATTTCATACTAAAAACTTCTAGAATGCAAGTTTTGCAGATTATTCGATTTAGTCCCTAATCTCAACTTAAGCACTTTATGCATAGAATTTCATCACGAAATTTTAACACAATCATGCAATCACATCATAAACCTCAAAATAATTATAAAATAATTATTTCTATCTCGAATTTGTGGTTCTAAAACCCTCGCTCATTTAGGCCTGAATCAGTCATATAAAGAACTTCTCGCAAATAAGCCCTAATAGGCAAATTAAATATGCAGTCTATAAAATTTCTTATCAATACTCTAACACATGCATCTAATCACACGGTAAGTCATGAAAATTAATCGAAATAAACTTTTTTATCTTAGATTTGTGGTTTCGCAACCACTATTCCATTTAAGCCCTATTTCGAGATGTTACATTTCTCCCCCCCTTTAGGGATTTTCGTCCCGGAAAATCTTACCTGTAAAAAGATTTAATATCTTTTCTCAAAATTTCTTAAACATCTCCAAACAAATTTTCTTCAAAGCAGTACTGTAACATCCTGATTTTCGGTTAATTGGTGATTCTCAATATTTTGGTAAAGTTTTTTTTAATTTTGTAGTTGGATGTGAAATTAATATTTTGAGTAGGTAAATGGGCTTATGGAAGGCCCATGTGTTGGCCAAAACCCAGTTGAATTTTTGAAATTTTGGATTTAAGAGTTAGGGGTTTTTGGCTAGGTGACCTTATATAGAGTTATGGGTAAAATGCATCACAAAAGAGCCTCTAGTAAAGTGGCTAAGTGACGCCACTAGGGAGCTATAAGGGTGGCGTGTAAGTGGTTTGGGAGGACATGGGATCGATTCCCTGTGTTGGCAATAGAAGCATTTATTTTTATGTGCGTAAAGGGAAGGTGGTGGAGTCCAAGTGGATTCTCGCTAAAGAGAGTTTGGATTCTACGATCGGATGCATGATTTAAGGAGGGATAAGGGGAGAGATTTTAGGGATTTGATAAGGGGGAGAGAGTTGGCCGAATAAGGGAGTCTGAGAAGGGAAAATTCGGCTAAGAGGTTTAGTTAGGGAATTTCGGCACTTAAGTATTTTTTGTGCCGTTTTTCTCTGGGAGATTGGTCTTTCTTCTTTTTCCTCTTTTTGCAGCCGAACCTATCATCTCCCTACCATCTTTTTATCCTTCTCCTTCTTCCAAATCAGCCTACCATTCCCTTTCATTCACCATTGTTCTTCCCTTATCTCTACTTTTACCGAAACAACGCAAAAGCCGAAAAGCTGTGAAGTCAAGGTGGTGCGGATTTTTTTTCAACAACCAACTTTCTTCTTTATTCTATTTGTCGGTGATCAACTCCCTTATCTCCTAGGGCTAGACGGATTCAAGAAAAGGAGACTGTGGTAAGTGCTCAAATCTTAAGCAATCTCATGTAAGGCTATTAACAAGGGCCGAAACCCCTATGTTTTAGGGAGGTGGCCGAATATGGGTGTAGGCTCATGGGATGTTTCTTTTAATAATTTTTATGGTTTCTATGATGAAGGAGCAGCAACGTGTACTGACGACTTGATTCGGTTAAATCTTTGGAGTGGATAGATCTAAGTTAATCAGTGTCGACAAGGTAAGGTTTTTAAGGCTATTTTGGAGGGTGGCCGAATGTGTAAGTGTTAGTAATAGATGGTTTCCGTTTTGATTTAATTTATGGAAGCTGATTTATTAACGGTTGGTTATAGGAGAAATCGTGTAGGAGATCTCGTGGAAGAATACCGCCAAGCAGGTGTGTAACTTACCCTCTTTCCTAGCTTAAAGTGATAAATGCCGAAAAGCCAAAATGCCGAACTTCTGGCAATTCGAGGACTTGTGGGCGAGCGAATGCTCACTAATTGGTTTGATGTCGATGAGTTGAAGAACGAAAATGATGGAAAAGGGAAAGAATGTGATTTCGGCATATTCGGTAAGATGGGCCTCGAGGGGCCGAAGTAAGGCCCATTGAGTTTTTGGGCCAATCGGGAAAAATGGGCGGCCACCGCTTTTGCTCCTACGAGCTTTATTAATTGATAATGAGTATGAAAACCCTAGTATTTGGCAAAATTACGAGAATGCCCTTATAACATGGAAATGACTATTTTGCCTCTAGGCAAAAATGACCATTATACCCCTAGGGTTAATTATGCGGTTTATACATGGGATTTGATAAAAATATGTATGATATGTACATGATATGTATGATATGCACATGAAATGTATGATATGCACGTGACATGTATGGTATGCACATGATATGTATGAGATATACATGATAAATTCATTATATGCATTTGGGTTGGGTTTTATATATGGATGGAGGAAGTGCAAAAGGGCTTATGCCCCAGTTTACCGAAATGGGCTTATGCCCCAGTTATTAAGAGGGCTTATGCCCAGTTATTATAAGAGGCTAGGCCTCCAGTTATATGATAAAGCAGCAATGCTGCCAGTAGAGAGTTTGGTTGGGTGGGTTGAGTTATTCCCCACATGGAGAGCTTGGTTGGTACGGGTGGAGAGTAGCGGTTGGTGGGTTGAGTAGTCTCCCCAAATGGGCTTGCATTCATGCATTAATATTACATGTGATAGTGAAATGGGCCTATGGGCCATATCACATGTGAAAAAAGGCTTCGCCCGATGATATGAATAATAAAAAGGCTTCGGCCCAGTATTATGATATGAATTTTGAAAGGCTTCGGCCCAGTAAATGTGGTAATTAAATTTGGGCTTAGGCCCGGTAAGCTGATATTGTTTTGGGCTCTGAAAGGGGCTTGTTGCACACTGAGTTATCCCAAACTCACCCCCTTCCTTTCTTATCTTACAGTGAGCCTTGACTTGGGGACTTGGAGCCGGAGGGGATTCAGAGTGGCCACTGATCGCTTTTGGACTTTTCAATAAGTAAATGGGTTTTCACTAAGTTTATTTTATTTATCATTCATTTTTGGGTTGTAATAAGGCCATTTTAACCTTAACTTTATTTCTTTTCTTTTCTCGGATTACTTGGTTTAAATTGGTGATAATAAATAAAATGGGCTAGACTTAGGACGCGCCAAAATGATACCTATTTTTAAAATAAAACACGCCTCACATAATCGATTTAACAAAGATAACCACTTAGAGGTGATCTCAACTCGTTTACCAAAGTGTGGCAATGGTTGTGGGCATGTCTAGGATTGGTGCTATCCGGGAGCTTGGTACTTAAGCAGCCTTCATGGCTCACCTCCTCCGTTTAGGATACTTACCTGGTGCCCAGCCTCCATTCACTTTGGTTAGTCAGCTTTAGGCGGTTTTCTAGTCAATCTAACGAAACATGGATTTTTAAATACGTGTGACACGTCAGATTCGGCCATAGCGTCTAGGCCGGGTTTGGGGTGTTACATTTAGTGGTATCAGAGCCCAGTTGCAACAACTCGGCTGTGGATCGGGTCCGAAAATTTTGAAAACTTAGGCCTAAGAAGGGTATTTTTGGAAACAGTAGATTTTTTTAAGATGTTTAAATTTTGCTGTTCTTTTAATGGGTTTAAAATCGAAAATTGTAAAACGGAGGTATTATAAAATAATTTTGGAAAATTTTTCACCAAATGTATGTTTAAATTTTTGAATGGTTTGAAGAAGGATGTGGCACATCAATCCCCGGCACTAAGTCCTGTAAGTACCCCTACTCTTGTATTGGTAAATTCTCGATAAAATGTTAAACCGAGGCCCTATTATAATATCAGTAGTTAGGCGTAACTATGAAACAAAGAGGATTGGGGACCGTAGCTAGGCTATATCGTCGCGAAAACAAATCCTCGAATTGCCATATTTCCATAAAACATTTCTTAAAAGAAACTGAAATATTTGACTAATTTCATAAAACTCGTAATCGTAAAATTCGATATGAGTACAAGGGGAACGCGTGGACGAGGTCAGCGGCGTGGACGCGGCCGTGGTAGAGCACAAGTGAATCATCATCCTCAAGGCATAGGCCACCGAGAGACATTTGTGCCACGCATAACGGAGACCGGTCATATGATCGGGTCATGGGGACGATGCTTTGTCCCAAGCAATGTTAAGGGTTCTAGAAAGGGTTGCCGAGCTAAAGATCGACAAGAAATGTGGATCTATCTCTCTCGAGCGACTCCGCCAACTGAGCAGAGGTTTTTAGGGCGTATCTGGAGTAGCCCCAAGCGTGGCGAGTATTGGTTAGAAGCGACGAGCTGCGGATTATGGACGACCTCGATTGCTCGATGGAACAAAAGCTGAAGGAGCCGTGTCCTTGCTAAGAGATGAGGCATACCACGGTGGTGGATCACGATGAGGAGAGTACCGATCGAACGTGTGACTTGGGACCGCTCAAGTCCGCTTTTAAGGGAGGTATGTTGGAGCGAGTTATGTGGATGCTCGCTAAAAGAATTTTTGAATTTGGCTCAAGGTAATAAGACTGTTGCGGAGTATGAGGCGAAATTCTTAAGGCTGAGTAGATATGCTAGTGGGATAGTTGCGACTGAATATGAGCGCAGCGTTCGATTCGAGGATGGCCTCCGCGATGAGCTTAGAGTGCTGATAGCTCCACAAAGGGAACGTGACTTCGCTGCACTAGTGGAGAAGGCCAAGATAGCCGAGGAAGTGAAACAGACGGAACGGCGGAACCGTGAGAGGGATCGACCCAGATTTAGAAAAGATTCTAGACCCTCTGGTACTGCAGATAGAAATGCTAAAAGAGCTAGAGTGGAGGAGCCAGCTCCGAGGAATACTTTTAAACCGCAGGTATGCAAAGACTGTGGTAGAGCACATATGGGGAGTGTTGGAAACGCGTCTTTGAGCGCGTGTTTCGATGTGGGTCCAAGGAGCATAAGTTTAGAGATTGTCCTCTGAGAGCAAACTCGAGATCAAGCCGCGGAACAAAGAGGAGTTCAACCACAGCCGAGGGGGACCACCGCCGCAGGGGTCGTGGTCAAGGTAGAGGTGGCAATGGTAATGGACGAGGACGTGAGGCACACTGGCGAGGTGCCGGACAAGCCGAGGCTCGACACCGGCGGCCGGTTTATCTTTGCACGACGCCGTGAGGAAAGTGACGCCCCGATGTTATAATCGCACGCTCTCATCCATAGCAAGCCTTACAATCGCTTTGATTGATGTGGGTTCTACTCACTCGTATGTTGCTTGTGATGTATCCGGGGCATTGGGTGTGCTTCAAGAGTCCGTGAGTGGGGTATCGCAATAAGCCCTTTGGGACACTCTTTAGGTGGATAAACTTTTAAGGAAGTGCCTTTAGAGACGCAAGGTGAGATATTTGTAGGGGATTTGATGGAGCTACCATTTCGAGAGTTTGATCTTATTTTGGGATGGACTGGCCGACTAAGCATAGGGCGAAGGCCGGATTGTCTTTAAGAGAGGATGGTGCTAAGAATCGATAAAGATGAGGAGGTAATGGTCATTGGGGAGGCGAAGGAATTACTTGTCTAATGTTGTTTCGCGTTAAGGGCGGAGAGAGTTGATTCGGAAAGGTTGTGAGGCGTTCTTGGCGTTTATGAGTCAAGTTGAACTCCGCAGTGATGACCGTGGAGTCGATTAGGACCATTAAGGAGTTCCAAGATGTATTTCCGAGGAACTTCCGACTACCTCCAACAGAGAAGTCGAGTTTGGAATCGACTTGTTGCCCGAAACGGCTCCAAAGGTCGATTGCACCTTATAGGATGGCACCAAAAGAGTTGGTGGAATCAAGGCTCGATTCAAGAACTGCTGGATGAGGGGTTTATAAGACCCAGTATTTCTCCATGGGTGCCCCAGTATTGTTCGTAAAGAAGAAAGATGGGACCATGCGAATGTGTATTGATTATCGCCAATTGAACAAGTGACAATTAAGAACAAGTATCCGCACCAAGGATCGACGATCTGCTTTGATCAATCGAAAGGAGCTTCAAGATGTTCTCAAGATTGACCTCCGGCCGTGGTATCATCGATTAAGGGTCAAAAAGAGGATATCCATAAGACGGCATTCGAACTCGATATGGTCATTACGAGTTTTTGGTTATGCCTTTTGGCTTAACTAACGCACCGCAAGCAGCATTCATGGATTTGATGAATTGAGTGTTTCAAATGCATATTTGGATCGGTTTGTTTGTGTTTTTATTGATGATATCTTGGTGTACTCATAAACGGAAGAGAAGCATGATGAGCATTTATGGATTGTGCTACAAGTGCTAAGGGAAAAGCAACTTTACGCAAAGTTTAGTAAGTGCGAGTTCGGGCCGATCAAGTAACCTTTTGTAGGGCATATTGTGTCCAGCAGAAGGGATTAAGGTTGACCCTAGGAAGATTGAGGCGATTGTGGAGTGGAAGCCACCGAGGCCGTGAATGTAAATTCAAGCTTTCAGGGTTGGCGTGATATTATAGAAGGTTTGTGGAAGGATTTTCTGTGTTGGCAGCGCCATTAACGAAACTTATAAGGAAGGGAGCACCGTTCGTTTGGACGAATAAGCAGCAAGAGGCTTTTGAAAAGTTAAAGAAAGTTCGATCGAGGCAGGCACCGTGTTGATTCAAATGAATCCAGTAAAGATTTCATCGTGTATAGTGATGCATCACATGTAGGTTTGGGCTTTGTGTGTTTGATGCAAGAGGGCAAAGTGGTCGCTTATGCTTCACGACGCCTAAGCCTCATGAGTCGAATTATCCTAGTCATGACTTGGAGTTGGCAGCGGTGATTTTCGCACTTAAGATATGGAGGCACTACTTGTATGGAGAGAGATGCATCATTTACACAGATCATAAGAGTCTTAAGTACTTGCTGACTCAGAAAGAGCTGAATCTTAGACAACGAAGGTGGATCGAGCTATTAAAAGACTATGACTGTTCGATTGAATATCATCCGTAAGGCAAATGTTGTAGCCGATGCGCTTGAGTCGTAGAACGGTGGCGAGTTGAAGGCGATGTTTGCTCGCCTAAGCTTGTATGATGATGGAAGCTTATTGGCGAGTTGCAAGTGAGACCGACTTGGGTAGAGCAAATTAAGAGGCAACAGCTGATGGATGAATCGTTGGGTTCTCGCTTCAGCAAGTTGAGACAGTGAGAATTCGCACTTTGGACTGAATAGTGAAGGGGTTCTCTGTTTTCGAGGAAGAATGTG
Organism: Gossypium anomalum; assembly: GCA_025698475.1. NCBI lineage: Eukaryota > Viridiplantae > Streptophyta > Magnoliopsida > Malvales > Malvaceae > Gossypium > Gossypium anomalum. The sequence goes on from CM046965.1 coordinate 48,824,908, forward strand.
TATACCGAAGGACTCTGATTTAAGGATGATGATTTTAAAAGAGGCACATGGTGGGCCTTGTGCGATGCATCCAGGAGGAAGCAAGTTGTATCGAGACTTGCGAGAGCTATATTGGTGGCCTGGCTTAAACGGAAGTGACCGAATTTGTGAGGAAATGTTTAACTTGTCAACAAGTAAAGGCAGAGCATCAACTGCCTTCAGGATTGTTACAGCCAGTCAAGATACCACTGTGGAAGTGGGAAAGGGTAACCATGGACTTTGTAAGTAGGTTGCCATTGACACCATCTAAGAAGGACTCGGTTTGGGTAATTGTGGATAGGCCGACGGTCTGCTCATTTCATACCTGTCGAACCGATTACTCACTCCAAAAGTTGGCCAAGTTATATGTGGCGTAGATAGTACGCGTTTGCATGGGGTGCCAAAGTCAATCATTTCACCGAGACCCAAGGTTTACATCTCGGTTTTGGCGGAAGTTGCATGAGGCGTTGGGAACGCGATTAGATTTCAAGACGGCTTTTCACCTCAAATAGATGGACAAATGAGAGATTATTCAGTGTTTTGGAAGACATGTTGAGGGGTTGTGTTATTGAGTTTAGGGGCGCTTGGGAAGATTACTTACCGCTTGGCGAATTCGATAACAACAACTTATCAAGCAAGTATTCGATGGCTCCTTATGAGGCACTATATGGGCGAAGATGTCGCTCGCCTACTTGTTGGACAGAATTGGGGATAGGCAAGTACTTGGGCCGTAGTTGGTGGCGAATCACCGAGGACAAGGTTAAGGTGATTAGGAATCGGTTGAAGGAGGCAACGGATCGACAAAAAGTCTTACGCCGATTTGAAACGTAAGGACATAGAATATGTCTTTGTAGGGGACATGGTCTTCTTGAAAGTTTCACCTTGGAAGAAGATTTTAAGGTTTGGTAAGAAGGGTAAGTTGAGCCCACGGCTTATTGGGCCTTACCGAATTGTTAAACGGATTGGACCAGTGGGCTTATCACCGAACTACCACCGAATCGCATCGATCCACGACGTTTTCCATGTATCCATGCTGAGGCGGTATCGATCCGACCCAACTCATGTCCCGCCAATTGAAGAAATCGAGGTACACTGGATTTGACTTTCAAGAGGAACTCGTGCAAATACTTGATCGTGACGCCAAGGTGTTGAGAAGGAAGACAGTTCCACTGTGAAAGTACTTTGGAGAAACCATGGCAAAGAAGAAGCTACTTGGGAGATCGAGGAGGCGATCGTCAACGCATTCCCTCAACTTTTCGAACAAGGTAAAATTTCGAGGCCCAAATTTCTTTAAGGAGGGTAGAGTTGTAACATCCTCGATTTTCTTGTTAATTGGTGATTCTCAATATTTTGCAAAGTTTTTTTAATTTTGTAGTTGGATGTGAAATTAATATTTTGAGTAGGTAAATGGGCTTATGGAAGGCCCATGTGTTGGCCAAAACCAGTTGAATTTTTGAAATTTTGGATTTAAGAGTTAGGGTTTTGGCTAGGTGACCTTATATAGAGTTATGGGTAAAATGCATCACAAAAGAGCCTCTAGTAAAGTGGCTAAGTGACGCCACTAGGGAGCTATAAGGGTGGCGTGTAAGTGGTTTGGGAGGACATGGGATCGATTCCCTGTGTTGGCAATAGAAGCATTTATTTTTATGTGCAGAAAGGGAAGGTGGTGGAGTCCAAGTGGATTCTGCTTAAGAGAGAGTTTGGATTCTTATTCGATGCATGATTTAAGGAGGGATAAGGGGAGAGATTTTAGGGATTTGATAAGGGGGAGAGAGTTGGCCGAATAAGGGAGTCTGAGAAGGGAAAATTCGGCTAAGAGGTTTAGTTAGGGAATTTCGGCACTTAAGTATTTTTTGTGCCGTTTTTCTCTGGGAGATTGGTCTTTCTTCTTTTTCTTTTTTTGCAGCCGAACCTATCATCTCCCTACCATCTTTTATCCTTCTCCTTCTTCCAAATCAGCCTACCATTCCCTTTCATTCACCATTGTTCTTCCCTTATCTCTACTTTTACCGAAACAACGCAAAAGCCGAAAAGCTGTGAAGTCAAGGTGGTGCGGATTTTTTTTTCAACAACCAACTTTCTTCTTTATTCTATTTGTCGGTGATCAACTCCCTTATCTCCTAGGGCTAGACGGATTCAAGAAAAGGAGACTGTGGTAAGTGCTCAAATCTTAAGCAATCTCATGTAAGGCTATTAACAAGGGTCAAACCCCATGTTTTAGGAGGTGGCCGAATATGGGTGTAGGCTCATGGGATGTTTCTTTTAATAATTTTTATGGTTTCTATGATGAAGGAGCAGCAACGTGTACTGACGACTTGATTCGGTTAAATCTTTGGAGTGGATAGATCTAAGTTAATCAGTGTCGACAAGGTAAGGTTTTTAAGGCTATTTTGGAGGGTGGCCGAATGTGTAAGTGTTAGTAATAGATGGTTTCGCTTTGATTTAATTTATGGAAGCTGATTTATTAACGGTTGGTTATAGGAGAAATCGTGTAGGAGATCTCGTGGAAGAATACCGCCAAGCGGTGTGTAACTTACCCTCTTTCCTAGCTTAAAGTGATAAATGTTTAAAGCCAAAATGCCGAACTTCCGCAATTCGAGGACTTGTGGGCGGCGAATGCTCACTAATTGGTTTGATGTCGATGAGTTGAAGAACGAAAAATGATGGAAAAGGGAAAGAATGTGATTTCGGCATATTCGGTAAGATGGGCCTCGAGGGGCCGAAGTAAGGCCCATTGAGTTTTTGGGCCAATCGGGAAAAATGGGCCAGTTTCACCGTTTGCTCCTACGAGCTTTATTAATTGATAATGAGTATGAAAACCCTAGTATTTGGCAAAATTACGAGAATGCCCTTATAACATGGAAATGACTATTTTGCCCTTAGGCAAAAATGACCATTATACCCCTAGGGTTAATTATGCGGTTTATACATGGGATTTGATAAAAATATGTATGATATGTACATGATATGTATGATATGCACATGAAATGTATGATATGCACGTGACATGTATGGTATGCACATGATATGTATGAGATATACATGATAAATTCATTATATGCATTTGGGTTGGGTTTTATATATGGATGGAGGAAGTGCAAAAGGGCTTATGCCCCAGTTTACCGAAATGGGCTTATGCCCCAGTTATTAAGAGGGCTTATGCCCAGTTATTATAAGAGGCTAGGCCTCCAGTTATATGATAAAGCAGCAATGCTGCCAGTGGAGAGTTTGGTTGGGTGGGTTGAGTTATTCCCCACATGGAGAGCTTGGTTGGTACGGGTGGAGAGTAGCGGTTGGTGGGTTGAGTAGTCTCCCCAAATGGGCTTGCATTCATGCATTAATATTACATGTGATAGTGAAATGGGCCTATGGGCCATACTGTTTACAGAAAAAGGCTTCGGCCCAGTGATATGAATAATAAAAAGGCTTCGGCCCAGTATTATGATATGAATTTTGAAAGGCTTCGGCCCAGTAAATGTGGTAATTAAATTTGGGCTTAGGCCCAGTAAGCTGATATTGTTTTGGGCTCTGAAAGGGGCTTGTTGCACACTGAGTTATCCCAAACTCACCCCCCTTCCTTTCTTATCTTACAGGTGAGCCTTGACTTGGGGACTTGGAGCTGGAGGGGATTCAGAGTGGCCACGGTGATCGCTTTTGGACTTTTCAATAAGTAAATGGGTTTTCACTAAGTTTATTTTATTTATCATTCATTTTTGGGTTGTAATAAGGCCATTTTAACCTTAACTTTATTTCTTTTCTTTTTCTGGATTACTTGGTTTAAATTGGCTGATAATAAATAAAATGGGCTAGACTTAGGACGCGTTTTCAAAATGATACCTATTTTTAAAATAAAACACGTCTCACATAATCGATTTAACAAAGATAACCACTTAGAGGTGATCTCAACTCGTTTACCAAAGTGTGGCAATGGTTGTGGGCATGTCTAGGATTGGTGCTATCCGGGAGCTTGGTACTTAAGCAGCCTTCATGGCTCACCTCCTCCGTTTAGGATACCTACCTGGTGCCCAGCCTCCATTCACTTTGGTTAGACAGCTTTAGGCGGTTTTCTAGTCAATCTAACGAAACATGGATTTTTAAATACGTGTGACACGTCAGATTCGGCCATAGCGTCTAGGCCGGGTTTGGGGTGTTACAAGTACTTTCAAAATCACCCCACTATCAAATTGAAATCCAATATAACTAAGTTTCAACTCGGTATGACCTCTATGTTAATCGAAAATTATTTCCAATTCTCACATTTGATTTCATTTTCATTTTCATTTTTTTTTAACCAAAAACTCTCCATTCAGCTATTAATACAACTCAGTCATTATTCTTCTATCTAATTTTATTATTACTAAATCGACATTATTTTATTCACAATGAAAATTTATTTTTTTAAAAAAATCCAGCAATTATATACTTTAAACATCATACCTAGATGAGTTAATTAACTAAGTCTAATCTTTCTTTAACTGTAACATTTCAGAATTCAAAAAATCTTAGTATTAACGTGTCATCTTTTCTGCAACTGAGTTCATTTATTAAACCATTCTCAAATGCTATCACATTGTCAATTAATCTTATTGGAAGGGGGTGAGGCTGTAACACTTCTAGCTTGCCTCTTATATATTCATGCATATAACTTAACACTCATCAACATATATATAATTTGCTTCAAATAACTCAACATGCATATTCATTTTACACAACCCTCCTATCATCTTATACAAACAAATACACTTATACATGCGTTCATAATTCTCAAATAGAATTACTCATAACATTCATTTAATTTCACAAGTTACACTCACAATATCACACAATTGCTATTCGACATGAACACTTATCATAATATAAACTTTCCCTTCATCTCATCTTTCATATTCCAAGAGAAATTCTTTTTCTCGACTCATTCATTATCACATAAATATCATGAACTAGTACTCTTACCTTTTATGAGTGTCATTTCATCTTAATATTATCACGGTTATATAATTCACTTTAGACAAACTTACACACATATTCATATTTTAAAACAAATGCACTCAAACATACATTCCACAAATTTGAGTAAATCTATTTATCACATTCACTTAGTCTAATAAGTTAGACACATAATATCATGTCAATATCAAACGAACATGGATGAGTTTATAACGAGGTAAACTTTCATTTCTTTTCACTTTTCTATATTTCTCCACTTATGTCTATTTCATTTTACACTTGATCTCACACATATCATCACAAGTCACCAAGATCAATTTAAGTACACCAATATATCCACCAAATTATACAAACTTACTTAACACCCTTTTACACTGTCAATGGTAGCTCGGTTGAAAAACACTTCTGTCCCAACAGAACTATTTCATCGGGATCAGGAGGCATCACACTATCACAAGTAGTAATATGGCATGTATAGCTTAACTCTTACACATACTAGGTAAGTCCGAGAACTGACTAAAATAGAGCTCTGATACCACTAAATGTAACACCCCTTACCCATGTTCTACGCCGGAACAAGGTACGAGGCATTACCAGACTTAATCAGTAACCATCGTATAAAAATCAATTCATAATTTCACTATAATTTAAAACTTTTTCAAACACATTCAAGTTGTCCCTTAAAAAGAGCTTACAAGGCCCATATCATGCTTTAATTCAACCACACACATAGGCAAGCATGGACATTCGTAAATTGCATAATTTAATTAATAACATAATCAAGACTATCTACCTTAAATGACTTTATACAATAGAGACCTTCAATTCACATAGGTCAGTATTTTAGGCCAATTCCTAGTAACTAAATAACAATTAAACGAGTCTCCATACATGCCGCAGACTTAAAAATACTTTAAAACCTTTATATATATCGATCAATAGTTTGATAGTGTGATATAACCTCCGGCGACCTCCAACTCGAGCTAACATCTGCGACACTATAGGAAAAAGGAAAGGAAGGGAATAAGCATTATAGCTTAGTAAGTAAGTGTGTAAATATTAATAAATAATACATTGTCATACTATAAAAAAAGTCATAATATGTTCCCGGAATATTACCATCACAAACACACATACTTTCACTATTACAATCATAAACAGGTTTAAAATAAGCTGTCTAGCAGAGTACCAGCAGCTAAATTATTTATTTCTGGAGCTACAGAACTCCAAATTACAAACCATTAATTTTCAATGAAACTAGATTCACATATATTCCTACCATAAAATTTTTACAATTTTTAGTCTAGCCAATTAGTACAGTTTATTCGTTGAAGTTACCCCTGTTTCACTGCTCAACTGTTCTGACCACTCTTCACTACGAATCAATTTTCTCCTCGTACAGAATTCAAAGGATGTTCTCGTTTATTTCATTTGAAACTAGACTCATTAAGGATTTCAAGCAAATTATATCCCCTAATTATTTTTGTACAATTTTTAATGATTTTTTCCAACTCAGAACAGGGGATCACGTAGTCATTCTGAACCAGTCTCTCAAAAGCTTAAATATCTCATAATATAGAATTTCTTTGCTTGCTCTGTTTCTGTTATATGAAAATAGACTCATTAAGCTCTCATTTGATATCTCATTCAGTCTCTGATTCAATTTCTACTATTTTTGGTAAATTTTTAGATTCACGTCACTGCAACTATCCAGAATAGTTTTATTGTCAATTTTGATCTTTCACACTTCAATTGTATTCATCACTTACCCATAACAATCTTTCCAAATTTCCAATCACATATCGAGCATATTGCGCATAATTTACACACGTATATACTTACACTTATCATCACAAAGTCATGCACAATTTCATTTAATCAATTTTCCAGTTGAACGCTTCGGAATAATAACAGATACGTAGTGGTATCGCACACAACCCACCTTTAAAATTGAAGCTCTATTGAACACATAGTGGCCTTCACTTAGCACCACTCATGTGACCTAGCTCCATTGTACACATAATTTTGGCTCTCTTGTACACATGGTGAACACTTAGTACCACCCATGTGACCTAGCCAGTTTATCTCGTAGCTCTCTTGTCTACATGGTGTCCTTCACCTAGAACCACACATGTGACCTAGCTACATATATCCCGTAGCTCTCTTGTCTACATGGTGTACACATAGTATCACCCATGTGACCTAGCTACATCATAATGTCTCATAGCTCTCTTGTACACATGATGTGCACTCAGCACCATACATGTGACCTAGCTACATACCATCTGTATCATCCAATCTTTCCGAAGGTTCAACCGGGATTTCTCTCTCTTTCTAATACTTGATTCTATACTACCAATAGTCAATTATGATTCAAAAATCAGCTACAATACATAAAATATGCTGAAATATAAAAACATAATAAAGATAATGTATTATTTACATACAAACTTACATACTTTCTCGTTTCTATGTCGAATTAATATTGAACATTTAAATCATCATAATTATACTTACTTTCAACACCTCGGCAATCATAGTAAATATATCAATTTTACATTGAAACATGCATAAATTAATTCTTATTATACATATGAACTTACCTCGATACTAAAACGGCCATTTTACTAACTTTTTTTATTTTCGATTTTTCTCCCATTCTAGGTTCAAATCTCATTTTTCGGGATCTAAAACATCATATTTTACTTATTTAATTAATGTATTATTCAAAACAGCCCTTAACTCAAACTTTGGCAAAATTATACTTTTGCCCCTAAAATTTTGCATATTTACACTTTTGCCCCTAGGCTCAGGAATTAAACTTCATCCCTTATTCTTATGTTTTATGACATGCTGATCATTTTTCCCTTCTATGGAAACATCAAATTCTCACTCTAACACATAGTTATGAACAATAACAACTTTTACCGATTAAGCCGTTTTACTCATTTTTTGCTTAAAACCGCTTAGCAAAAGTTGTTTAACATAATTTCAGCCTTCATATTCTACCATAAAACATCAAAATAAACACATTGCACCTATGGGTATTTTTCCAAATATGAACCCTAGCTTAAATTATTGCTAGAATAAGCTTAATCGAGCTACCGGGATTCCAAAAACGTAAAGAACATTAAAAACGGGGCTTGGAATCACTTACTATGGAGATTGAAAGCTTGAAACAAACCCTAGATATGGAGAACCCTTGAAATTTCGGCCTAATGAAGAGGATGGACAAAAATTGGCTTTTAATTTTGTTTTTAATTCATTTTAATAACTAAATGACCAAAATGCCCTTACTACTAAACTTTCCAAAAATTCCATCCATGTCCAATTTTGTCCATAGACTTAGAAATTGGTCAAATTGCTATTTAAGACCTCCTTATTAATATTCCAAAGTAATTTCATACTAAAAACTTCTAGAATGCAAGTTTTCCAAATTATTCGATTTAGTCCCTAATCTCAACTTAAGCACTTTATGCATAGAATTTCATCACGAAATTTTCACACAATCATGCAATCATATCATAAACCCCAAAATAATTATAAAATAATTATTTCTATCTCGAATTTATGGTTCTAAAACCCTCGTTCCGTTTAGGCCCTAAATCGGGCTGTTACATCAACTTCTGCAAATAAGCCCTAATAGGCAAATTAAATATGCAATCTATAAAATTTCTTATCAATACTCTAACACATGCATCTAATCACTCGGTAAATCATAAAAATTAATTGAAATAAACTTTTTTTATCTTAGATTTGTGGTTTTGCAACCACTATTCCATTTAAGCCCTATTTCGAGATGTTATAAACAACCCCTTCTTAAATCCCTCACCACGATCAACTCCTAGATCTGCACCAATCTTAACTATTAAAACAAAATAATAGGTGACTCGTATCCAACACAAGTCCCCTTACCTTAACTATGAACATTCGACCACCTTAGCCAATAGGAGAGGAATGCTTACCAAAACTGCAAACACCTAGGGAGCAATTCGGAAGAGAGCTAAAATCTGAGATCCAATACTAATTCCCTACCAAAGTTAACTAGAAAGAGTGAGGGAGAGGAGTAATCGGTATCAACAATACTAGCCGAAAAAAAGATAAGGTACGTACACCAAAAGAGTAATCGGCCCAAGGGAGATTCGGCTTTTCGACTTTTAAACTAATATGGTTAATAAGGTTTATTCGGCACAAATTAAAGAAGAGTAGAAGAAGGAATCAGCTAACCTAAACGGTAAATCAAAAGGGAATTGAGGAGAGAAAGAATGGAAAAAGAATCAGCTAGCAAAGATGGAAAGGCCAATCGGCACTTAAAAAAATGAAGAATTTGGCATTAGCCTAGGATCTCAAACTCAGCACATATTTATAGCCTATAGCCTAGTTGTCTGACCCTCAATTCCCAATTCAGCTTCATCACTTCCCTCTTCTCATCTCCTCGTTTTTCTCCCTGATAACTCCCCAATCTATTTCCTAAATTTTCTCTCCTGAACACTCCCCTTAGAGTCTATCTTCACGCCACTTCCAACCTTCTAGAAGGCCAAAATTAAACTTCTAAAAACACTAAGCTAGGATTCGAACCTTGGATCTCCTTGCTAGCTACTAACGCCACCTCCCTACACTCTTAGTGGCGTCACTTAGCCACTTTTCCACAAGGCTTTTTGATGCCATTTTCCCTTATCTTTATTTAAAAGCCCAACTATTTGACAACAAGGTCCTTTTAATTATTAAACTATAATTTCTTCTACCCTTAGATTCCAACTCAAACCTTGACCAATACCTACCATCGCGTAACTAACACTTAACCGAAATTGCTAAGCTCAAAAATAAAAATTCAATATTTCAGGATTTTTAGGGCGTTACACTCAGGCCATGTGGACATTCGAAATAGGGACATACTGTCGTATTCCAACCCGTGTTTGTGCCCATGTAACTCTTTGACTTGGATCACACGGCCAAGCCACACGCCCGCGTACCAGGCCGTGTAACTCTCGAAATGCAACCTTTAAAAACCTACAAGGGACACACAGTCATTTCGCATGGTCGTGTGTCACACACGGCTGAGACACACGCCTGTGTCTTAGCCCATGTGGACAAGAAATAGGCTAATTTCAATCCATTACTTTCACCTAATTTAAGTACACTTAAAAAAGCCATTTGCACTTATGACCAAGGTATCAAAACATGTTTAACTATGCATAAAATTGCCAACTTCCATTCAACCGATATGCCATAAAGGCACCCCAAACACATACATAAAACATACCTAAAGATGTGCATATTTAAATTAGATACTAACTTGTTTCCATACCAAAACATACCACTTTTGAGACATACCAACCTTACCAATTTAGATTCATACCATTACAAAATAACTTTACCATTTGAACCATTTCTCTTATGTATCAAAACCATATAAACGACACAAAACTAACCATTACCAAATGGTTCCAACATCCAATATATATATACCAAATTTAGGTCCAAATGGTCATAATTCAACCAAACATATTTAATTAAATCCTATATCAAAACATGCCCTAAATGATCACTTTGGAAACATGCCAACACATACTATTTTATCTATAAAATCAGGCATCAATTTGATCATGTAACACCAACCATTAAGCATCAAAGTGCCAAAAGCACACCAACCATCAAGGCATCAAAATAATATAAGTTTCACAAATTCAAAGCAACATTACATGCCAGCATCACACACAAGCATACCAATTTGGCCATTCAAAACATATCATCACTAAACCATTTCAACATTAGCCATCAAGCCCAAAAAATCCAAAATGTCATCAATCATAAAACCATATTTACAAGCCAAACATAGTGGTCATATCATCAAGCACAAAACACCTATACATGTCATTATAACCGTAACCAAAGCATAAAAATCTACCGATAAAATTGATAGACAATGTGATGGATATCCGACTAGCTTCCAAAACAATCGAGCTTCCGATAATCTGTAAGGTAAAAAAAACTACGTAAGCAATGAATGCTTAGTAAGCTCGTATAAACTTTAAGCATAATATTTCATTTCAATATTAAACTTTATAGAATAAACATAAATCTATGCCAATGCTATAAGATTCATAAATTGATATGATCATCAACTCACAAATAAGTAAGTTTATTAATGTCACATTTTTATTGACCATTCATAACATTATAGGATTTCATAAGACTTATATATAATCATAAACCTTTTGTAAGATTATATATCTTTCTATTTACTTACTTTCCATTTCGTCCCCAGTGCTAACCATAAGCCTAAACAACATTATTAACTCTCAATTTAGTGTATTTATCTATGACATAGGTGTATTCATTCATAACATAATCAATTTGCTCACATATAAGACATCCTAATTATGTACTTACAGTTTCATTCCCTTTTCTTACCCATTTCATATGCATAGTACAAGTATAATCATAAACATCAATCATATCTACAAGCTTGGCATAAGCTCTAGCACATCAACAACACATGTTAGTTCATTTAAACATGATTCATATGAATTTGACATGGATAACCATTGTACTTTAGTATGATTCAATTAGATTTATCATCCATTACAACATATAATGTTTTTCCATGTATCACTATTCCATTGAGTTTCATATAAACATGTCTTAGTTCTTATTGAACGCTTACCATTTCATTTGTATACACATAAGATATAAACACAACATTAACGATAGCCACAAGCTAGTGATTAAACATATAACTTAGCAATATCATACATGGTAAGATATGGTACAAAACATAGCATCACTTATATCATACCTTTCATAAACATGAATATTCATACTTTGATCATTGGTACATCATACCTTTCCATATTTGTTGTAGTGAAGTCAATCAGAACCCTTACTGGAGCTCACACAAAGTGTCCTAAATGATAGTTGTAACCATCCCTTTTCATATTCGATGGTCAAAACCATCCCTTTTCATTAATCAATGGTCGTCACCATCCCTTTTCATAGTTGATGGTCATCACCATCCCTTTTCATAGTTAATAGCCGAAGTTATCCCTTTTCGAATTCGATAGTCGTCACCATCCCTTTTCATAGTTGATGGTCGTCACCATCCCTTTTCATATTCGATAGCCAAAGCTATCCCTTTTCATATTCAATAGCCAAAGCTATCCCTTTTCATATTCGGTAGTTAAAGTTATCATTTTTCATTGGTTGATGGTCGTTGATACGCCATTGGATTTTTCCGTCGAAACATAATTTGATATTATAAAATGATAGCGTTTAAAACATAATCTAAAATGCTATTTAAACATACGAACTTACCTAGCTAAATTGTAGAAATGTCAAAGTACAGGGACATTTTGGTAATTTTCTATTCTCTTCGATTTTCCACCCGATCTTGATCTAAATTAATAATTTCATTCAATCAATTAATTTAGACAGTAAAACAATTTATTTTATGCAATTTAGTCAACTTTTATTTTTTTACAAAATTACCCCTAAAATTTTACTTTTATTCAATTTAGTCCCTGAGCCTAAAACATGTAAATTAACCATTTTTAACCCAAATTGAGACTAGAAGAATAATTAAGGCATCCAATACAGCCCATTATTGCAAAAATTTCACATCAAGTCCTTGTATTTTTACTATTTTAATAATTTAATCCCTAACCGATAAATTCATCAAAAATCACTTAATAAAATACTTTTAAATAAAAACTAATATTTCAAATTCATTATTTAACATTTAAATCACAATGTTCATCAATGGAAACATTCAAAATATTTAACAGTTTCAAAATCGAAGGTACGAGCTAGCTGGACTTAGTTGTAACGATCTCAAAAACTTAAAAATTACAAAAAATCGATATATGAATTGTAACACCCCTAGCCCACCTCCGTCGCCGGAGGAGTTAAGAATGTTACTAAGTAAGCCTTAATTTCGTTTCTAAATATCAACCATATGAATAAAACATTCAAGCATTTTCAATCACATTTATGAACACTTTCATCATATATATATATAAAATGCAAGTTGACTAGATAAGCCATTTGCGTATGGCTATTCATATATATACATCACCAAAAGGTACTAGGTCAAATTACAAAGTCGATCCTATACATGCCATTATCACAACTAAATCAAAAATGTACCAAAAAGCTTAGATAGTGTGGTTGACTTCGACTTTGGAACTTCCGAATCCGATGGATGATGAGCAAAATCTATAAAACAGAGAAGCAAAACAAAAGAATAAGCATTTCAATGCTTAGTAAGCTTTAAGTAATGAAATCATCTAAGAAATTTGCATATTAATATCAAGTCTATATGAATCAACCTTGGGCCGAACCCAAACATAACGAAGGTGCTTCCTTATCGATCATATCACAAAGGGAAAAATTCAATACGTTCATCTATTTCTTTAATTTATAACCGAATACGATCTTCCCTAGTTTTCAGACAACTCTCATGCATATATATAGCCTATTAGTGATGTTGAATTCGCCTAAGTTAGTACTCGTACCTTCTAATCCAATCATATACATTCAAAGGATTTTAAACGCTAGTCTAAGCATAATTGACGACTTTCGAAACACGAAATATAACAATCAATCATATCTTTAACTAAAGCATTTACTTACTTGATCACTTCACGTTAAATTGTACTTATGCTTGGAATTAACTTGACATGCATTATATAATTTTTCTTGTGCATACTTACGGTTTAATCACCCAATTAATAGGCCGGCGAAGACGCCCTTGTGAACTAAACCCGAATCTTAGAACTGCTCGAAGCCCTTCGAGACTAAGCTCGGTTTGCATTGCTGGCTTAAAGGCCCTTCAAACTAAGTTCGGCAATAACATCGGCGCAGAGCCCTTCTGGATCTAAGTCCGCTTTAACAATGGCTTTAAGCCTTTCGAACCAAGTCCGGTTTTTAACATCGGCTTATAGCCCTTCGAGACTTAGCTCGGTTTCAAACCTTGATCAACATTCATACATTCACACATTTAAACAACACTTTGATACTTGAATACAATTTCAGCATTCTTTCTAACCATTTTACAATTTATTCACTAGTCATAACAAATGACATGTTCTCGTTTATTTATTACGGAAACTTTCTATTATCATACGATTACAAACAAGTATTTTACCTATTCATTTGGTCATACGATGCAAGCAAGACCATTACGTCATAATTTATTCATCGCAATCATAATTTGATAATTTCTATGTCTAAACATAAGTTATATTCCATTACTCAAAGACTTACCTTGTATTTTTTTCTGAGCAAGTTCGGGTTGGCTATTCCGCGACTTTAGCTTTTCCCTTATCCGAGGTTGCCCCTCTATGCTCTTGAGCTTAATCAATAAGTTTTAAACTAACCATTAATCAATTACTCAAGTATTACTTTCATAATATAACACACATATATATATTTGAATTTCACACATACATCTTATAGTAAGCTTATAAAAATCAATAAGCAATTCATTAGTAAATCACAACTTCCCTATAAGCTGAGTTACTGAGCAACAGTCATTAATTTACTTATAACTTGAGCTACGAAACTCCAAATCAAAGATCGTAAATTTTCCTCAAAAATAGACTAATTTATCTTTTAGCCATAAAATTTTCATAATTTTTAGTCTAGCCAATCACTACCAGATTTTTCTTAAAGTTCACCCTGTTTCACTGCTTGACTAAACTGACCATTCTTCGATACGAATCAGATTTCTCATTGTACAAAATTCAAAATGTGTTCTCACTTATTTCATTTGAATCTAGACTCATTAAGGAATCTAAGCATATAAATTTTATCTTAAGGCCATTTTTGTACAATTTATACTGATTTTATAAAAACAGAATAGGAAATCTATTAGTCATTTCGACTCAACCTCACAATACTTCAAATATCTCAAAATTGGTAACTCATTCATTCTATAGCTTCCTCTGTAAGAAACTAGACTCTTCAATCTTTAAAGACATAATTTATCCAGCTTCTAACTCAACTCCTACAAATTATGGTGATTTTCCAAAACCACCTTATTGCTGCTGTCCCCAAGCAATTTAATACTTGTTCACTCTTTCAAACATTCCTTGCATACATTTTATTTAAACATGTATATTAACAATTGAATTCATCAATTAATTATCTACCAATTCACTTCAACATTCTCAATACAACGCATGATGTTCAAGCCATTTTTCAAGTTCAAAATTCGGTTAATACACATATATATATACACTAGCAATCAATTACTAACATTTGCATTTCACCTTAATAACTAGCCTAGCAACCTTATTTTAACATACAATTTTTTTTTCTTAACACAATTAAAGCATCCTCTTCATTCCATCCATTAAAACACATATATTTCCCAAACATCCCAAAACCATATTCGGCCATATATACAACTAACTAGCCGATTCCTTTCCCTAATGCACTTCCAACAATGAAATCAACTTCTTCAACTAGGCTACCTTAACATATCAAACAACCTTCAAAATTCATCAATTAAGCAAATTTATCTACTTGCCAATAGGTTATATATATATACTTAAGAATTCACAAATCTTAACTATGGGCTAACTAAACCATACTCTTAACAACTTAATCTCATTATCAATCCAAAGAAATAACACAAGGCATACCTTTAAATGGAAGTAGCTATGGCCGAATGCCTTGTTTCCTTTCAAGCTTTTCTTTCTCAATTTTCGGCAATGAAGGAGAAAAGATGAGCATTCTTTCTTTTTTTTTTTACCTTATTTTACTAATTATTATTTTATTTCAACCATGTAATTTCTTATTTTAATAATTAATTTGGCACATTTTACCCACAATCCATCATCATGGCCGGCCACTAGGCATAAAAAGGTTCATTTGACATGCAAACCCAATTTTTTTAATATAAGCTTAAATAGGTCCTTATGGATTTACCTATCACATTTAAAAAGTGTCACACATAAGTCCTATTAACTAAATTCACATGAAATCGACTAAATCGGAATTTAAAACTTTCACAAATATATATTCACATATAATAAACATGAAATATAACGGCTAATTATTTTTATGACTCGGTTTTGTGGTCCCAAACCACTTTCCCTACTAGGGTCAATTTAGGGTTGTTACAACTCTCCCCACATAAAGAATTTTCGTCCCCCGAAAATCTTACCAATGAATAAATCTGGGTATCTCTCTCTCATAGAGTTCTCGTTTCCCACGTAGCTTCTTCGATCCCGTGCTTGAGCCATAACACTTTTACTAAAGGAACCTTTTTGTTTCGTAACTCTTTCACTTCACGAGCTAGGATACGAATCGGTTCTTCTTCATAACTCAAGTCAGATTGAACTTCAACCTCGATGGATTAATTATAATGCGAAGGATCGATCTATAACGTCGAAGCATTGAAACATGAAAGACGTTATGAATATTTTCAAGTTCGAGGGCAAAATCAATCTATACGCAATGGATCAATTCGTTCGGATACTTCATATGGCCCTATGAACCTCGGACTCGATTTGCGCTTTACGGCCAAATCGAGTATCTTTTCCAAGGTGAGACTTTAAGAAACACTTTGTCTCCCACCGATACTCAATATCTCTTCGTTTTAAATCCGCATACGATTTCTCGACGATCGATCTTTGCCTTGACTTTCACGAATTATTTTTACTTTACGTTCGGCATCTTTAATCAAATCCACTCCGAAAATTTTATTTTCACCGAGCTCGGTCCAAAACAATGGCGTCACGGCATTTACGCCCGCATAAAGCTTCATAAGGTGCCATCTTAATACTTGATTGAAAACTATTGTTGTGTTTAACTCAATCAAAGGTAAATACCGCTCCCATGAACCACTAAACTCGAGGATGCAACATCTCAACATGTCCTCAAGTATCCGAATTATCCGCTAGGATTGACCATCGATTTGCGGATGATAAGCGGTGCTAAAAATGCAGCTTGGTACCCACGGCTTCTTGCAATTTCTTCCAAAATCGTGAGGTGAATCTCTGGATCTCTGCTCGACACAATCGAAATTGGTACCCCATGTAATCTCACAATCTGAGAAACATACAATTCAGCTAGTTTATCCAATGAAAATCCGTGACGCACGGGGATAAAATGAGCCGACTTAGTCGATCTATCAACAACAACCCAAATTGCATCTTTCTTACTTGTCGACAATGGTAACCCAACTACAAAATCCATCGTGACTCGATCCCATTTCCATTCGTATCATGATCGGTGAAGTAAACCAGTAGGCACTTGATGTTCCGCCTTCACTTGCGACATATTAGACACTTCAAACAAAATCGAAATGTCTCGTTTCATACCATGCCACCAAAACCGACGCCTCGGATCGTTGTACATTTTCGTGCTTCCCGGGTGGGTGACATTCGACTACAATGAGCTTCGTTCGTAATCATCGAAATGAGTTCTCGCATTTCTTGGAACACACAACCGACTTCAACCTCGGACAATCGTCCTCATCAAGTTGAAACTCCGATTCCGTATTCGTAAACACATTCAGCCCGTTTTTGCCCAATTCTTCGTCAATTTTCTCGAGCTTCACGAATTTGATGAATCAACAATGGTTTGGCCTTTAATTCGCCACTAACACATTGTTGGATAGGATAGACAAATGTACATTCATTGCTCGTAAAGCAAAAGCGGTGATTTGCGACTTAAAGCATCCGCAACCACATTAGCCTTTCCCGGTGATAATCAATGACAAGCTCATAATCTTTCAACAATTCAAGCCAACGCCTTTGTCGCAAATTTAATTCTCTCTGAGTCATCAAATATTTGAGACTTTTGTGATCTGAAAATACATGGCACTTCTCACCAAACAAGTAGTGTCGCCATATTTTAAGAGCAAATACAATGGCAACTAATTCGAGATCATGAGTTGGATAGTTTTTCTCATGTGGCTTCAATTGCCTCGACGCGCGTATGCTACTTAACTTCGACCTTCTTGCATCAATACACAACCCAACCCAAGTAAGGATGCATCATCAAATGACAAACTCTTTACTGATTCGGGTCAGTACAAGATCGAGCTTTCCACAAATAAGTCTTTAGTTGATCAAAACTTTTCCGACGACACTTTTCGACCAATCAAACTTAACATCTTTTTGAAGTAAGCTTCACATTGGTGCAAATATCATTGAGAAACCTTTTACAAATCGTCGGTAGTAACCAAAGAAGTCCCAAGAAACTCCGAACCTCGCAATATTTCTCTGAGGTTTCCAAATCAAGTATGGTTTGAGATTTTGTTCGGATCAACTCGAATACCCGATCACGGATACCACATGACCCAAAAAGCTAACCTCTCTTAACTTAACTCACACTTACCGAACTTAGCATATAACCGCTTATCCCGTAAAATTCGCAACACTAATCTCGTGTGCTCGGCATGTTCTGGTCTCATCTCTTGAATAGACCAAGATGTCATCAATAAACACGACTACAAACCGGTCCAAATATTGTCCGAAAATTCGATTCATCAAATCCATAAATACCGCGCAGGGCATTAGTGAGCCCAAACGGCATCACTAAGAACTCATAGTGACCGTATCTCGTTCTGAAAGCAGTTTTAGGTATATCGGAATCTCGAACTCGCAGCTGATAATAACCCGATCTCAAATCTATCTTTGAAAACACAGAGGCTCCCCTCAGTTGATCAAACAAATCATCAATACGCGGTAACGGATATTTATTCTTTATCGTCACCTTATTCAGCTGACGATAGTCAATACACAACCTCATGGTTCCGTCCTTCTTTTTCACAAACAATACTGGTGCACCCCAAGGTGAGAAACTCGGTCGAGCGAAACCTTTATCCGTCAACTCTTGCAACTGAGCTTTCAATTCTTTTAATTCAGTTGGTGCCATACGATACGGAGCTATCGAAATCGGCGTAGTCCCAGGTACAAGCTCGATGCCAAACTCTACCTCCCGAACAGGTGGTAAACTCGGTAATTCTTCGGGAAAAACATCCGGGTATTCACAAACCACTGGCACAGATTCAGGCTTCTTTTCTAACTCTTTGTCCTCAAGTACATACACAAGGTATGTTTCACAGCCCTTTCTTACACATTTCTGAGCCAGCATCGACGATATTACAGCTGGCAACCTATTCAAGTCGGTAGACTCAATTCGAATTATCTCGTTATTCACACACCTCAAATCGATGGTTTTTCTTTTGCAATTTACAATTGCGTCATGTACGGTCAACCAATCCATACCGAGGATAACATCAAATTCGTCAAACGGTAAAAAGTACCAAATCGTGGAAAAACAGAACCCTCGGATTACTAGGGGGCATTTCTTGCATACTTGGTCGACAAGTACGTAACGACCCAAAAGATTTGACACTCGGATTACAAACTCAGTAGACTCAACAGGTAGAGTCTTACTGGATGCTAAGGTTTCACATATATAGGAATGAGTAGAACCAGGGTCAATCAAAGCAATCACATTAGTATCAAAGAGAGTAAAAGTACCAGTAATAACATCTGGTGAAGAAGCATCCTCGCGTGCGCGTATAGCATAAGCTCTAACAGAGCACGAGCCTCCGATTTGGTGGTGGTATCTTTAGGCCCTCTCGACCGCCCACTAGCATTCCCGGATTTCTAGGGGCCTACCTCTTCTGTCAGTAGTATTAGTCGGTTTTTCACACCGATTCACATTCGACTGCACAATCTCGGGCAATCTTTGATAAAATAATCGGTCGATCCACATTTGAAACAGGAGCGGTCACGAACTCTACAGCTTCCCGAATGCCACTTGCCACAATACTGACAATCAGATCTATCCTGACGATCATTGCCAACACTAGTAACAGAAGTAGCTCGTGTACTCATAGGGGGTCGATTACGATCCCGTCCAGAAAAACCCGAAGTATTCTTAGATTTATTTGGATCATCTCTAAACTTCTTCGATGACTGATGCAATGGTTTTCCCGAAGATCTTTTACGAAACTCTCTTGCTCCCAGATCAGCTCTCCTTTTTTCCTTCATCGAGCTCTTGGCTTTACAAGCTCGCTCAACAAGTACTACAAATTCTCCGATTTCTAGAATGCCAACGGCGCTTTTATGTCTTCGTTCATCCTCCTCAAACGCTTACACATTACATCTTCTCGAAGAAACGCATTCTCGAGCATACCGGCTAAGCCTCACAAACTTTCGCTCATAATCGATGAACCGACATGGAACCTTGTTTAAGCTCAAGAAATTCTTTCCGCTTTTGATCGATAAATCTCTGGTGATATACTTCTTCCAAACTCGGTTGGAAAAAACTCCCATGTTACCTCGCTCGCTAGGTAATGATCCAAATCAACGTATTCCACCAATAATAAGCGTAATCACGTAACAAAGAGATAGTACACTTCGTGCATTCCTCGGGTGTGCAAGATAGCTCATCAAGTACCCGGATAGTGTTGTCCAACCAAAATTCAGCTTGCTCGGCATCATCATTGTCCGTAGCTTTAAATTCGATAGCCAGTGCTTTCGATTCTCATCAATCGGGGCTTGTTTAACCTCATCCGGTCGATTCACGAGAGGTACTACCGTGCGGGGGTGTATTGGTCTGGAAGTGGGGCTTGGGAATAGCCGTGTTACTTGAATGTACTTGATTGAACCAATCATTCATCACGCTATAGAAAGCTTGTCTAGCTTCCTCGTTCTGATTACTAGCCATAGGTTGAGAGTTCACCGGGGCTGTCCTTTGCGCGGGGGCAGGTGCTACGCTCTCAACATCATCAGCTATCGCTCGATTGGGATCGGGATCCATCACTATACATAAGCGCATTTTTAACTGTCAGAAATCACCACACTATCAAATAAACATATAATGGCATGTATAGCTAGACCAATTTGCAATACGGTAGTCCTAGAATCGACTAAACCGTAGCTCTGATACCAATAAAATGTAACACCCCTAGCCCACCTCCGTCGCCGGAGGAGTTAAGAATGTTACTAAGTAAGCCTTAATTTCGTTTCTAAATATCAACCATATGAATAAAACATTCAAGCATTTTCAATCACATTTATGAACACTTTCATCATATATATATATAAAATGCAAGTTGACTAGATAAGCCATTTGCGTATGGCTATTCATATATATACATCACCAAAAGGTACTAGGTCAAATTACAAAGTCGATCCTATACATGCCATTATCACAACTAAATCAAAAAATGTACCAAAAGCTTAGATAGTATGGTTGACTTCGACTTTGGAACTTCCGAATCCGATGGATGATGAGCAAAATCTATAAAACAGAGAAGCAAAACAAAAGAATAAGCATTTCAATGCTTAGTAAGCTTTAAGTAATGAAATCATCTAAGAAATTTGCATATTAATATCAAGTCTATATGAATCAACCTTGGGCCGAACCCAAACATAACGAAGGTGCTTCCTTATCGATCATATCACAAAGGGAAAAATTCAATACGTTCATCTATTTCTTTAATTTATAACCGAATACGATCTTCCCTAGTTTTCAGACAACTCTCATGCATATATATAGCCTATTAGTGATGTTGAATTACTTAAGTTAGTACTGCATACCTTCTAATCCAATCATATACATTCAAAGGATTTTAAACGCTAGTCTAAGCATAATTGACGACTTTCGAAACACGAAATATAACAATCAATCATATCTTTAACTAAAGCATTTACTTACTTGATCACTTCACGTTAAATTGTACTTATGCTTGGAATTAACTTGACATGCATTATATAATTTTTCTTGTGCATACTTACGGTTTAATCACCCAATTAATAGGCCGGCGAAGAGACGCCCTGTGAACTAAACCCGAATCTTAGAACTCGCTCGTAAGCCCTTCGAGACTAAGCTCGGTTTGCATTGTCGCGGCTTAAAGGCCCTTCAAACTAAGTTCGCAATAATAACACTAGCGCAGAGCCCTTCTGGATCTAAGTCCGGCTTTAACAATGGCTTTAAGCCCTTCGGAACCAAGTCCGGTTTTTAACATCGCTTATAGCCCTTCGAGACTTAGCTCGGTTTCAAACCTTGATCAACATTCATACATTCACACATTTAAACAACACTTTGATACTTGAATACAATTTCAGCATTCTTTCTAACCATTTTACAATTTATTCACTAGTCATAACAAATGACATGTTCTCGTTTCTTTATTCCGGAAACTTTCTATTATCATACGATTACAAACAAGTATTTTACCTATTCATTTGGTCATACGATGCAAGCAAGACCATTACGTCATAATTTATTCATCGCAATCATA